>CP106727.1:131801899-136814399 GCA_025506655.1 Gossypium rotundifolium | reverse complement strand
CTAAGTAAAAAAGATTGGTGGCAACTCCCTTTTTGTTTTTTAAAGTTGATCCCCATTTTCAAAACCACGATTTTGTTTTTAGGTTTGCTTCACTTTCTTCACATTATAAGAAAATGATCAAATTTCAATTTCCACTCTAAACAATATTGAAACTTGAGATCTAATTTATATACTTTAATTTTTGACAGAACCCAATCCCTCTCCCTTCACAATGTTATTAATTAGTCTAAATAATTAATACTGTTAACTATTTCAATCAAAATTTGTTGTCAATTTTCTCAAAACACTATTCTAATAGAAAAGAAATTATTTTTCAAGACAATTTGAAGGGATGTTTTAAGAAAAAACTTATAATAAATATTTTTCAACGTTATTGTTACATGACTATCAAGTAAATTTTTAAAAATTTCAAATGTCGCACCAATTTTGTAAAAGAATTTTAACGGTGGTAACAATTAAACCTAAACTTTTAATTCCAAAATGTATAGGTCTATATTCTTAAAGTTAAAAAAATAGGGGATTATATATATATTTATATATACACGAAGTGTATAAAGGCTTAGAGCATATTTTAACCTTCAAATTTTTACTCTATAATTTCACACAAACAAATAACCAACCCAAGGTGAAGCGTTAGTCCGATAACCATCCTAGTCTATATAAAGAAAATCTAATGTGCTAGTTAATGAAATAATCCTTTAATCGGTACTTAGAAATAATATAAAGTAAATGACAATTGAATTAAGACTCAATTGGCTTAAACATTATATTATTATTGATATACTTTTTCATTTTTTTAAAATTTAAACATAAACAATTTAACATGCTCTTTAATGTTTACATTATAATATTATATATTATTATAAGTTTAATTTTTATATAATGTAAATTAATATATAATATAATATATCATAAAATTAACAAATGAGCCAAACTAAATTAGGCTTGGGCTCTTAAGACTAGCTTATACTTTAAAACAAGCTTAATATTTTTATCCAAATTTATTATAGTTTTGTGTAAAAACTTGTAAAATTTCAAATTTAATCTTCAAATGTGAACAAATATCCCATTCCCTTCATCTAACTTGTAAAGGAGATTTTCAGCTGTCCACAACTCATTCCCTTGTCTTGAAGCTACCACTTATTTTATATATAAAAAGAAATAGAAAGATGGACAAGAGTGATTTTTTCTATTTTCAGCCATATTAAATTTTATCACGTTGAATTATGAAAATTTTGGGATCTATGTAAATATACGAATTTACCTCTAACTTTAGTCTTATCATAATTAATTTGAATTTAATTAATTACTAAATTACTTATTAATTTAATTAATTTTGATTGAAAAGTTATAGACATGAATAGGGATAATTGAATTTTATGATATGGTTTTATAATAACGTGGTAAGTACCTAATATTAACTGTTTTACATTCTGTTTTCCCCCAAAGGGGTGTACTTTCAAGAGAAGTTGAAAATGTACCTCGACAATTGAGCTGTGTTGATTGGGTATAAACATGGACCCAAAACTATAACATCAATTAATATTACATTGTATGTCACCGGTTTTCTCTCTCTCAATTTCATGATTTTTATTTATTTGTATGTAGTTTTGATTTGACCAATATGAAATATGAATTATTGACCACATATTTAGAGATTAAATCTGAGTTGAGTTTACATTAAACAATAAAATGTTAATTTTATATGAATAGTGAAAACAAATTATTGAATAGATGGAATCGAATTGAAGTTGACGCTAAGATCATCGTACTCTAATTTCTAGATTTTACTTCAACAGATAGATGATCTTTGTACCATTTAACCACCTCTACTCTAGCTAAACTATCAGACAATGCTAATGGTTTTATTATGCTTCTACTCCTTATATTCTTTTTACATTTACAATTTAATTTCTCGAATTATGTGGCAATTTTTAAAAATAATGTTCACGTGGTCAATTTAAATAACGTAGAAGCAAAAAAAAAAAAAAAAAAAAACTTTCACTTTGACTCTAAATAGATTCAAATACTCAAAATTAATAAATTATGTCCGCATTCCTAGATATTAATGAAGTTTAGATTTAATTTTTGCACTAAAACTATTTTTAGATTTAAAAATTGTAATCTAATAATCATTAACACAACTGCTATTTCTCAAATTTACCATCAATACACTCATACAATCATGCCAATTTCAAAAAGCAAATCACTATAAACTCAATAAGTATACCTTATAGTAAACAAATTTTCACAGAAAAATGTTAAATGTTGTTAAAAATTATATCATAACATTTATTATTTACTTTTTAACTTATAAAACCATATACACTACATCTCAAATTTTACTAAAACAAAAATATCGACACATTTGCACCGATAAAAAATTAATAATCTCATATGTATACTAGGATATTGATGTCAACTAAGCTATTTTACTTAAATATATATTGAAGAATAATGTTTTAAAATTTGAGTATATTATTGAATCAATTAGATCATCAATTCAAACAGCTTGATTAATTCAATCATCGTTTCAATAGTAATTAAATAAATAGTTAAAATTTATAAAAATATTAAAAAATTCATAAACCAATTCAATAGCTGATTTTTATTTTGATTTTCAAATTTTACATGTTCACAAGCAGTTGAATCTTTATCCAATTTTATATCACCAGAGGAATTAATCTAACCACCAATTCATAATTGAATTAGCACATGTCAATGTTTACAGAGTACTAAAGATAGCTCTAGTGAAAGTACTAGATCAGATACACGGATGAAATGCATGTAGGTAAGGGACCTAGGGCCAGTTGTTGCGTCTACCAAGTTTTGCTTTGTTTACCAATAGCAAAACGAGGCACCTAACATGTACCCATTGCAATTAATATACAAAAATGAAATTATTTTATTTGTCGATTATAGTATTTCAATTTAGAAGCTTCTAAATCAATTAATTTCGAAAGAGAATGTATAACATTGTGGATAACTAAAAATAGACATAAAAAATATCAAAAAAATAAAATTACAGGCATGAAAAATAGATATATAGAGATCAACATGAATGACTTCAATTTGTTAAGTTGTGAAGTACATTGATGATCTATAATGTTGTATCTTCCCTAGGGCACTATAAATTTTAGTCATTGGCAACCTTTGGTTAAAAAATAATTGAAGGGTTAATTGCAGCATGCATCCCTAAATTAGATTCAAAATTTAAGATATTTCAATTAAATTCTTAAATTAAGGTATTGTGTCAGCCAGATTCTTTCATTAGCCTAGCCTAACTTAGTTGCCGGCCATTTTGATAAGTTATCATGGTTCTCGCATTCATGACCACTTCAGTTTTATTCTTTTAATTATGGATTAATTGCACCCCACAAATTACAAATCAATTTCTTAGATGATAAACTTCAAAATATTCTAATTGAATCTTTAAACTAAATTCATTAACCTCACATGATTGGAGCACTAAAACTTATGGCTAATTTAACAAAAAGGACATGATTGAAACAATATTTTAATTTGAGGGTTCAATTTAATGTTTTAAAATTTAAGAGTCCATTCAAAATACGACCCATAGTTTGAGACGTGTAATGCAATTAATCCATAAATGAAAGAGTAATTTTCTTTTTATCTTTATATTATTACGTGTGTTCAAATTTACATCTTTTATTGTTCACATAAGCTATTTCTTTTATTGTTTAGAATTTAAGAACTTGGGGTAGGAGGTGAATGAAATTATATACTACTTTTACCATCAAAACTACTTTGCACGCAAACAGATTTAATTAATGATAAAAAAATCAACCTGCTTGTACGGCAGACATTGATATTTTGATAAGAAGATAGAATTTTAAGCAGTGTACGTTTATTCGGCATGTTTTGGCAAAAAAACAGGTCGAGGAAAACCAGTTTGTGGTTTGTTCATGTTTTGGTTTGGTGGGCGTGAACGATGAAGGATATTACGGATACAGACAGGTCTGAAAGTTTTTGTAGAAACCTTTATTACCATGTCTATAGCCTATTCAATTCTCATGTTTCTATGTACAATCCAGTCTTTTTATGTTTGCAAAAAAGGCCAATATAATTTTCAATTTATGATGCCAATAAATTATATGGTTTGTACACTACATGTATAAATAATCTCACGAACATTTTACCTTTTACTGTGTTTCTTTAAAATTAATGATGATTTTTTAAAAAATATCATTTGAACCTTAGTTTAAATATTTAACTCCGTTGTTTTGAATTATAAAATGAATGTTTATCTTTATTATTATTTTCTTATTTTCCTTTTTTGAGTTTTTTCATTTTAATAATTTTTCTATTTTTCTTTTTAAAATTGTAATTGTTGATTCAATCAATTGAACTGAGAATAGATTATCTGATCCATTTAATCACCAATTTGATTCTTACAACATTTATTATACATTTAACACGTATTATTATTTACCTCTTTATGTCAAAATTAATCTATAGTACGAGTAGTGGTCAGGTAATTAAACCAAATTGATGAAGCTACAACATTTACCAAATAGATTTATAAAATTTCCCAATTTAGTTAAGTGTAAATCCATAAAATCTTTCCCCTTTTTTTCGAAAAAAAAAAGGATGGATGGCATGGCACTGAAGAGTTTAAGAAGTGGGGCAAAATTGGTTGCCAAGTTGCAGCAATTCCAAGGAGAGTAGTCAATAATCAAAAGAAATAACAGCACCATCTCTATTAAATATTTGGGCCATAATCCAAATAAACGACAAAATATTTTTCCTTGTCCATAACACAGGTATATTTGCAGTCCTAGCTGTCCATGAGTTTTCTTCTTTAAAGAGTATTCCATTGCCTAGTCTGCCATAATTTTTCCTTTTCATACATACATACATACATACATACATACATGCATGCATACTTCATTTTCATACTTGTTGATGTCTTGGATAGTGATGGCTGAGAGCTTCTAACGAAAAGGGTTGTGACCGGAACGGTGATTGGAAGTGTTTGAGGTTGGGGTGAAGTTGAGCGGAGTAACAGTTGGTCTAAGTGTGTTAGGGCTGAAGGTAGCGAGTGAGACCTTCACCGTCTAGCCTAGATATCAGTAATAGGGCCTTAGATATCCTCATCATAAGGGCTCTCTCAACACGTGCACAGCAATGTGACTGACGACAGCATAGTAGGGGATCAGACGTTCACCCTTCTGTTGAGGCTGGTCATCGTGAAGAAGAAAACCAATGCCAACAATCTGAACCATGCAGCTTCTTCACTTTGTCACCTGTACTGCCTATTGTATTCATTAATTCTATGCTACTAAGTGGGACCTGAATAACTGAGGTCACCTATTCATCTCTTTGATAATCTCAATATAAAAAATACAAAATTAAAAAACAATTCTCTTAATTCACATGGTGTTCATGTGCATTGCAGACTAGTGCAGCCTTATACATGGAGATCTACACATTCATCATACATAAGGCAAGCATGGGACCTGATCATGATCTTTCTTCTATTATAATCACCATTTCTCCAAAATTTTCATATTCAGTTCATGTAGTTCTACTCAGTACACTCTTACCTGCCATTGCGGCTTTAAGTAACTCGATGATGCTTCTATCCTCGACCTCCATGATGCAGCCATGATGATCTTCGAGCTTGTTTTTTCTTTTGTCATAAATACAATTCCTATCCACTGCTGTGTGAATTTAAAGCAAGCATGATATGATCCTCAACAAATATATTACCAGAAATGCATGGAATAGGGACCTTGGACTGTGATAGTTTCCAGTAGTTTATACTATTTTCAAAGTTTAGTGTCGTATGGTTTTTGGTTTCCACTGCAATTGCTTAGCTAATAAGCAATGTTTCTGGAAATAATCACACTATATGGTCATGAAATTTTCTTATTATCCATAACTTAGAAAACATAAAGAATAACTTAATTATTTTTTGTGCTTTTTCCTTTCACAACACCAGCTTTTTTGCAGTTACTTGTAAAAGGAAATTAAATGAAAGCATTCCTAAAATTACTACAGTACAGACATTGGGGAGCTTTCATCTTACCCTTTCCTTCTCTTGGGACTTAAAATGAAGTCGTTGTCATCATCATCGATATCATTGTTGATTCTTTTCTTGGCTTTTACATCTCCATTCCTCGAGGCCGGCTGCTGCTTCTGTGAACTCTCAGGTTTGCCACTCGGTTTCCAAGAGTTAATCGGAGTGCCGGTCCGAAACTGCTTCTGCCTTCTCTGCTTCTTTTCATATGCTTTTCTGGCTTTTTCGGGGGACAACAAGCCATGTTCCATCATCCTGCAATTGAACCATGTCATTTCATAATCTTCAGAACCAGTCAACAAATGCGAAAGCGTTTAAAGAGCCAACGGTAGCACCAATACAGTATATCAATTAAGCTTAAATTACACATCTTTGTTTGGATAACAACAAGCCTGCCTAGAAAACAGAAACCCTTGCTATTGCAAGTGCTTTCATGTTGCCCCAATTTTGTTATAAATCAAAATGGTTGGAGCCCAGAAGCTCTGTAGTCCCCAAAGCAATGCACTGTTTTCCTTCCTTGGGAATTCATCGTATACCACCAAAAGGCAATTTTAGAAAAGCACAGATTGGACCTTTCAAAGAAAATATGACCATTTTCAGAACATTGACATGCAATACCATTGAGAAAACATTGGTTAAGCACATATATATCAGGAACATAGTGGAAACCCTTAACATGGTAGCAAATACAAAATTATGCACTTAAAAGAGATGTGAAGTTCACTTTCTGCAGATAGTTGTCTTCGTTCGGATCAAACCGATGAAACCACATTAGGCAGTAATTGTCATAATGGCCAAAAAACAATGAAGCATCACATAAAAAGAAAGGAACTTCCACCAAAGATGCCCTAAGGTCGAACTGAGAAGCTTGCAAAACATCAAATAGATGCTGCAAAGGAAACCAGTTGAACTCCATGGTCTAAGACTTGAGCAGTTAAACAAGTTCCAATTTCATTTCTTGTGATCTTTTATCTTTATAAAGTAGCATTATTAGAAGGAAAGCTCACCAAACTTCTGCCATTTCACTTGTTGGTATCTGTTTCGACAACGACTCGTAAAATATTCGTAACGGCTCCCTCTATCCAAAAAAGAAAGGAAACATCAAGTAAAATCAATCACTAGAGATATGTTTGTAGACAAAAGGAAGAAATTTTGAGATTATATGAAGACAACCTCTTCGGGAGGATCACGTTTCTGGCCAGGCAAAGTATAAACCTTCTTTTCCCTAACTTTAGCTTTTGTGGTTGTACTTGTTTTTGATGAACTTGAACTTGTTTTCGATTTTACCTTCAAAATTTAAATCCAAAAATCAAAAATAAAAAAAGACAAATATTGTTGATACAAAGTTTTGAGTTACGGAGGAGGCAGGAGGTTCACACGATGATGTCGAAAGCTTCTTTTCCAACACTCAGGAACCTCCAAGAGGTTCTCGGCACCGCCGCATGAACCTTATTAACAAATATAGATGTCCGAAGCCAAAATACATAGAGATAGACTGTCAAATCCCCCCAATTAATCACAGTTTAATTAAATTCATTGCTTAAACAAAGCCATAACCCGGAATCCAGCAAAATTATATGACATCCCATATCAGGATCAATCAGTCCATCATTAAATATACCACAGATAAGCGAACCAGATTAAGGAACTAACAATTCAGTGAAAAAAATTGGAACCCAAATCCTCAAATTGAGAAATAATCAATAAAAAGCCTACGAATCTGAAGAAAATTTAAATTTAAGAATGAAAATTTAGATATGGGGCACCTCTGCTTTTGTAGTTGCAGATTTTTGCTTTGCACCAATAGGCTGTTTACTGGAGCTTTCAAGCTTCCTCTTGTTCATAGCTGCATCAAACTTTCCCTTTGAAGAACCATCTTGACCACTGGGCTTCATCTTAACTAAATTGGCTTTGGTCTCTGTGCTAATTTCTACAATTAGATTGAAATTCTCTGAAAATTTGCTAACTTTTTCTTTTTAATATCTTCTTCTTGTATTCATTGAAGATTCAGTTTAATAACTATTGGGCTGTTAAATTATTAAATGTAAGAAAAAAAAACAGGAGAAAGAAAAAATGGGTAGATATGAGAAAAGAAAGAACAAGCTTGCAACTTTTGCTGGTTATTGCCGTTAAAACGTTAACGGCTTTCTTTTTTAGTTTTTTTAAAGGTTGTATTTTCTTTTTTGAAGAAAAAGGCTGTCAATTTTTTAACATGCAGTGAACTTTAAAATGAAGGGTTTTTTTTTTTTTCTTTAAGTTACCGTTGCAGTAAATTCTGTTTCTAATTTTGAGGCTTTTTTTTTACTTTAATAATACAAAAATAAATAAATAAAAAAATCAAAATGATATCCCACCACATTATTTACTAAAATGGTATGTTGTGGATGGTGTAGAGGCAGCACTGCTTTATAAAAGTAAAAAATATGATGGGAATTTGATGGTGTTTTCTGAAAAGTGATATCAATTATGCCTTCTTGACAGGCGGTACTAATTTGATTAGACATATTGTTACATTTTAAGGTTTCACATGCTTAGACATTGACTGAAAGTTTCGTTGAGAAATAAAGTTTAGAGGTTTGTAAACAATTTAGGGTGTAAAGAAAAAACTTGTGCTGATTCAAAAAAAAAAAGAGAGAGAGTTGAGATTAAAGAAGAGAGGAAGGAGACAATTTAAAGAAAAAAAGAGAAGATAACAGAAGATAGAAGAGGGCTTAGATTAGTAGAGAAATAGAAAAGAAAGAATAGGGTTTAAAAAAAAGAGAGAAAGATACAACAACTTAGTAGTAGAGAAGATACAAGAGGAAGAAAAGGGTTTGAAAGCAACATTAGGGAATAGATTAGATCAGAAAGTAGAGAAGAGTAAGGAGAAGTAAACAAAGGGTTTTGTTTAGGGTTTAAACAAAATAAAAGGATTAGAGAATAATTATTATAGGGCTTTGAAGGGAGCCATCAAGTAATTTACTTTTAAAGGTATTTTTTAGTAATTATAAATTATTTGTTTTGTTTAGTGTTTATTGTGATTTATAGGTTATGAATATTAACTTTTGTTGTTTTTATTTATTTTATTTTAGAAATGTTTATGATTTACTTAGATTCTAATTAATTTTTGTAAGATATTATTTTTGTTGGAAAGGAAGATTGTTTGAAAGAAAGTGTGTAAGTATGTTTCTATTTTATATTTTGATCGGCATGTTTTTTGTTTGTTTGTTATTAGATGCAAATAACAACATATAGCCCAAATAGGTTTATTTTGTTTTGATAGTTTCATTATTTTAACATAATTTTTTTTTTTTATGTAGGTAAAAGATGGGACTATTGAATTGGAATTTATTAATAAGTTTATTATATACTGAAATAGTATGGTAAAAAATGTAATGTGGACTAAACTGTTTAGTATTTTTATAATGATATTATTGTATAATATTACTTGTATTATTTATTGTATTATATTTATGTGTTTTAATAATTATTTAAAATGGACCACCTTAGAAATTAATTACCTAAATGTTGCGTTCGCCTCAACACGGAGTTAACTGCCTCTGCCAGATTAGTAGTCATTTGACCATATCGAGCCTTGTTATCGAAACTTTGAGCCCATTGTCACGGCTCCATGGATCCCAACCACTATTGGAAAGGAGTATTCGTTTCACCTTGCATGTCACCCTCAATTTTGGTCATCATTTGCCTCAAAATGTGTGGCTCTAGCTCGTACGTTGTATATGTATTAAGAAAAGACAAGTTATGATCTCGAATTAATTTGTTGAAGTGTCAAGAACATTTAAAACATATGTTGAAACTAAATTTTACCCATTTTCACAACTTATTTCTGCCAGTTTACATTCTTGTAGTCTCTGTGGAAGTTAGCTGCAATGTGTTGGATGCAGTAAATGGATCTCCACGGAACACCAAAAAGCCTAATTACGGCAATTATTCCCTTCCCTTTATCAATTATGATGCAAATATTGTCATTTCTAACAACATACATTCGAAAGTTTGTCAGGTAGAATTCCCATGATTCCATTTTCTCTTTGTCCACGATGGAAAACGCTATTGAGAGCAAGTTCTGATTCCCATCTTGAGCAATTGAAATGAGTAGTATCTGCGTATATTTTTCGTATAGCCATGTCCCATTAACCTGCACAATCGGCTTGCAATGGGGAAATGCCCGCACGTATGGATCAAACGACCAAAAAATTTGGTGAAAAACTCTTCTTCCCGGTTGTAGTTGGTCGTTCAGGCCATAATAAGGTTGTGTCTCCAACTCAATGATATTCTCTAACACATGCTCTAGCATAACGACTATCCTCCCCTGTAGCTCATTGTACGACGCATCCCAATCTCCGTACAACTGCTCCATGACCATCTATTTAGCTATCCATGCTTTTCGGTATGACACTCGGTACTAGAATCGTTCTTGCATTTCAACAATTAGTACCGAAAAAGAAATGGTAGGCATGTGCTTTAACATTGGCATGATGCATGTGTAGATAGTTTTGGAATCAAGTTTGCGGTGATCTTGTGTCATATGTGTTAAAGTTCATGTATAAGACCCAACAAAATTTCAAATCTCCCACATTTGCAACTTTTGGATAAATGCAGCTTGTACCCACCAATTGCAGCCTTCTGCTAACCCCAACATTCGCCAATATACAATGTTGGTTTAAACACAACAACTGTAACACCCTTTACCCGTATTCAATACCGGAACAGGACTCAAGGCATTATCGAACTTATAACACAAGCATTCACACAATTTCGAGTCATATATTTGTGTCCAATTTAAAACCATTCATATTCAATCATAAAGTCCCTTATACGATCCTACAAGGCCCAAAACATGCTTTGGAGGTGGTTCGGGACTAAACCGAGAACTCAGGAAACTTTTACAAAACTTAGAAATTTTTTGGCTAGAAGCAGGGCTCACACACCAGTGTGGTCCAAGGGACACTGCCGTGTGGTCCAAGGGACACGCCCATGTGACCCAGGGACACGCCTGCTTCAAATCATATTCAAATTAGGGTGCTCTCTGCCTTGTGCCACATGCTCGTGTGCTAGGCCGTGTAGCACACACGGCTGGGACACACGCTCGTGTCTTTGCCCGTGTGCTTAACTCTAGACATTCTGTTTTTCAAAATTAAGGTGTAGGGGACACACGGCCGGAACACATGCCTGTGGGGCAGACCGTGTGTCACACACAGCCTAGACACACACCCGTGTGTCTATCCGTGTGGGCAAAATAAAGGCTATTTACCAAGCCATTTGCCACCCTTATTCACACATACACTTACACCAATTCAAGGCACAAAACATAACATACTTAGGCAACCAAAACATCCACAATTATGACCAACACATGCCAATACAATATCAACATCTATCATACTCACAACATTTATTAAGCCACAATTGACTACTTTCAAGATACCTAATTGTACACCACTTTATCATCTCATCAATAGACCACATTGCCAAACATTTCACATTCATGTCATAAATCAAATTTCTATCATTCACCAAGCATGCCATGATCATAATATTAGCATATATAAATATATACTTAGGCTTACAACCATGATATCCCAAATAAACCAATCTACATGGCCAAATAACAAAACAAGCCTTTGACAATCACAAGCTAACACATTGGCTACAATCACAATGACACATTTAACAAAACGACTAAGTCCCTATACATGCCATAAACTCAAAATACTTGAATTCATCAATACCCAAAGTGATAGCTTGATAGTGTGATAGGATCTCCGGCGATCTCCAATCCGAGCTAGCTTAATGACACTATAAAACATGGCAAAGGAAGGGGGTAAGCTATATATCTTAGTAAGCTCGTATGATAACAACTCATCTCATCAAACAAACACATTTTAAGCCATTATAAATACTATAATATAACTTGTATAATTTCAACTTTATGCCATGTATTCGTTCACATAATTAACCAAGAATTTCACAGGTTTATTCATTTCAATGCTTACATGGTTTGAATACTTCTTATCAATTCATTCACATTTACATAAGCATAAGTAAATAGAAATAAACTATATTCAATTCAATAGCCATCACATTTATGAATATTCAATTGAACCATATGAATTCTCATAATTTTCCACTTACTCATCATATGAAATTTACTTTTAACACTTACTTGTCGATTTCTGTCACGAGTACCTTGACTGAGTTGTACCATCACTTGTAACCACATTTCGTCAACATTTCCTTTGAACCATTTGGAATACTAAAGGATACCGAGAATCTCGTACAAACAGTACCTGTACCAATGCTATATCCCAGATATGGTCTTACATGTAATCTCGTATCGATGCCAATAGTCCAGCTATGGTCTTATATGAAGTCTCCTATCGATGCCATATCCCAGATATGGTCTTACACGTAATCTCAGTAACCCTAATGCCATGGCATTTGTATCCTATCTATTTTAAGGTTCAACCGGGACTTTCGTTGTATCGAATCTCTGTCGGTCATTTCCGTAGTATCGTACTCAATAGCATTCACATTTCATTTTAATAATATAGCATTTACCACAATTATATCAATTAAGTATTTATACATATATAATTTAATGCTTATTAAACATACGAACTTACCTCAATACAAAAATAGCAGAAATGGACCTAATCGTCAAACACTTTGGTTTTTCCCCCGATCTAGACTTGAACTTCAATATTCTTGATCTATAATACCAAATCCATCCCATTTAATCAACACATTAATCAATCCATCCCAAAAGTTACATTATGGCAAAATTACATTTTTGCTCCTAAACTTTAACATTTTACATTTTAGTCTCTAGGCCCGTAAAATGATTTTCATTCAATTTTTTCAAAACCTAAGCCTAGCCGAACCATTTTCATACTCATAACAGCCCGCATTTTCCATTTATTCACATTTTTCTACTCATTTTATAGACTTTTACAAATAAGTTTTTTTGACATTTTTACCGAAAATCACGTAGCAAAAGTCGTTTAACAAACAACAAACATGCATTTTCTACCATCAAACATCAAAATACATACATGTTCAACATGAGTCAAACCCTAGACTTTAATCATTTCTTAAATTAGTGGTAGAAATAGATAGATCGGGTTACAACAACTTAAAAAATGTAAAGAGCATTAAAAGGGGGTAAGAACGGACTTACAATCGAGCTTGAAAGCTTGACAAACCCTAGCCATGGTTCTCCTTGTAAAATTCAGCCAAGGGAGGAAGAAGATGGACAAATTTTGGCTTTTTAATTCATTTAATTACCAAAATACTAAAATGCCCTTAATGAAAAACTTTAGAAACATATTTAACCATGTCTAGTTTTGTCCACCAACTTAACCAATGGTCTAATTACCATCTAAGGACCTCTAATTTAAAATATTATAGTAATTGGACACCTTTAACATATAGGATTCAAGTTTTGCACTTTTTGTAATTTAGTCCCTTTAACTAAATTGAGTGCCCAAACGTCAAAATTTTCAAACGAAATTTTCACGAAATCGTTCCATAAAACCATAGACCATAAAAATATAATAAAAATAAATATTTTTGTGTTGGATTTGTGGTCCCAAAACTACTATTCCGACTAGACCCAAAATCAGGTTGTTACAACAACTTTATAGTCAACCGACAAATTCATGATATACCACTTAATGGCAAATACGCACTCGTCCTTGATTGCAAATTTTTTTCCCACAAAAACCTCCTCACGTCTAGAATCTACGACCAACCGGTGAGCAGGTACTATATCGGGGTGGTCCGGGAACTCGGATGCATGCGTCGTATTGGGATCTATGTTCAAAATGTGTGCCCCAAGATCATTGTGTATCACAATGCCTCGATTTGAGTTCCCAACTAAAGACGTGTTAACATTTCTATCGTCATTCGCACATTTATCATCAATATCATCCAGGACCTCGTCCAGATCGAAATCACTAAAATCTTCAACGTCGTGATCAAAATGATCATTATTATCATATCTATCATCACCATTTGCATCGGTCTTAATCACCACAGGATATATTTGTAAACGGGGACCCGAGTTAAAGTTCTTAGATGTAGATGGAGCATTAAGATTATCGATCCCTCGTACAGTTGCTCGCCTATCAATGAGCGCTATAGAAACCACCATACACGGATCTTGACCTTTGTGTTCTTCACATAATGAAGTGAAATCTTTAGCTGGCTCCACATTAGCTAACTCAGAAAACAACTAAATCGGATCAGTTTGGCGACTCCGATTTTGACAATAAAGAGCAACCATTGTCTCCACGTCTTCATTGTCTACAAGTTCCATCTCGGTGAATTTGATGGGATCTGACAAAACTGTAAATTTGTAGAATAGTTTCAGCATCCTCCTCCTACAACATTTAAATTTTTTTGTACTAATCATTTCCTTCATTTCATCAACTGTGGCATTTCTATTAAATCCCATAGCTATTTGTTGGCAACATTCAAATATACATCCAATTGTTGTTGTCAAAATTACTCTATCGAAATAAATGCATGCGAAAAATTGATTATCCATCTTTAATACTAAATCTGTAAAAATAATTAAATTTCTCAATATGCAATTTCAAAAAAAATATTGTCACAAAAATTAAATAGTTGAAATTACAAATCAAAGTGATAAAGAACACAATACCACAAATGCAAACAAATATTAAATTTTCACACAAACAATATTTACAAATGTACCTTCAAACCAAATAAAACTACAAAATAAAACAAATATTTAGTACTAAAAACAATTAATTACAAAAATATTAACAAATAACTACAAAAATAAATTTACCTTTAAACAACAATTTAGATGTTGTTTCCTCTCCTCCTTAAACCAAAAAAAAAAAAAAAACAATTACAAAAATAACAATAAAAACTACACTAAAAATTAAATAATTAAAAAAATTACCTTTAAAAAGCAAAGAATTTAGAAACTCCTAAATTAAACCTTAAAACACTTCGTTACCTCCTCCTTTTTCCTTTCAAACCTTTCTTTCTCTTCTATTTCTCAGCTAAGCTAAACCTTCTAAGCACACCTTTTTTTTACAACACCTTCAAACTATTTTTAAACTACAAAACCCCACAACCAGTATTGCCCACCAAATTCTCACCGTATTTCATATTTTTTACCCGTATAAAGCACTGTCGCCTCTACACCACCCTAAACCCTTAAAATATTGTTTTTTTTTTTAAATAGAAGGCTGATTGGGGTTGAAAATACAAGGTTGGTGCCGCCTTTACACCACCCTCAACAACCCACAACATACCATTTTGGTAAATAATGTGAGTGGAATACCATTTTGGTATTTTATTTTTTTGTTTATTTTTATATTATTAAAGTAAAAAAAAAGGCCTAATTTTGATAATTATAGAAAGGTGAATGTTATAACATTTGATACTTAAATTTAGGGGTGAGCGTTCGATCGAATCGAATCGAATGAAAAAATTTTGAGTTAACGAGTTGACGAATCATATTTTATCATCCTAATTTGATTTAAAATTTTCTCGAATCGAGTCGAGTGAGATGAAATTCGAATCAAATCGAATCGAATGAAAAAATTTTGAGTTAACGAGTTGACGAATCATATTTTATCATCCTAATTTGATTTAAAATTTTCTCGAATCGAGTCGAGTGAGATGAAATTCGAATCGAATCGAATCGAATATATTTGTTCGAGTTAAATTTTAAAAAATAATTTTAGGTCCTTGTAACCACTATCACCCATCGTAATAAAATTTGTCCACCTTAATCAATTTTTTTATTAACTTTCATCACCTCATAATTTATTTATTAATCTTTTATATACGAGTTAGCTTCTTTGCTTGCTTAGTTGTTTCAATTATCTTCAGATTCTTGTCACTATGCATTTTGGAATTAAAATATATATTAAATGTAAAATGTGATTTTTAATAAAAGTTATTTTAAAGATAAAATGTGAAATTGATACCAATATAAAATTTTAATACGAATATTTTATGGCATAATTAATAATTCAATTTTAATATAAATATTCAATATGACTAAACAATTCAATAATATAAATAATATAAAATGTGAAATTTAATTTAATAATATAAATAGTAGATATAAATAAAATTATTACTATTTATGTTTATTGATCTTTTTGGATAATTTTGATTTTTTCTTTGAGAGTAAAATGAGAAGTAAAAGTTTGGGGAAAATAAAAAGTTTTGAAGAATAAAAGTTTGAGGAAAGTAAATAGGGAAGTAAAATTTTGAAAGGAAAATATAAAAAAAAAAATGGGGGATGGGTTTGGGGTAGATGGGAGGTGGGAGGTGGGATGGGAAGGGAGTAAAAGTTTTAGGGGAAAAGTGGGAGGAAGTAAAAATTTGGGAGGAAAATAAAAAGTTTTGAGGGTTTTTAGGAGTAAAATTTGAGAAAAAGTAAATGGAAGAGTAAAATTTTGGTGGGAAATAGATTTTAGGTAGATTGGAGGGTTGGGATGAGAGAGGAATAAAAGTTTTGGGGGGAAAGTGGGAAGGAGTAAAAATTTTGAGGGAAAAGTAAAAAGGTTTGGGATTTTGGAGTTAAAATGTAAAATATTATATTTTAATATTCGAATTATTCGAATTATTCGAGTTATTTGAATTCAAAACTCAACTCGATTAGAACTCGAAATTAAAAAAAAAATTGAGTTGACTCGAATAACTCGATTAACTCGAATAATTCGATTTGTTTAACTCGAAATTCAAATTTTTTTGATTTTTTCGAGTCGAATCTAGTTTTCTCACCCCTACTTAAATTATATTTATTTTTAAAATTTTAAATTTTAAATTTAAAATATATACATATTAAGATTATTAATTAATAAAATTTGTTAACATGGTTTCATTTATTAAAGATTATTTTCATTAATAAAATATGATTAATAAATCTATATGTAAATTTGAAATATTTTATTGAATTGATATCTTAACTAAAGTTTATTTTAATTAGGGCTATAACTAATTTCCCTAAAAAAAGGTTGTTATAAAGAATTAATTTAATAAAGAACATACCTCATAGTGTATCAGTTTTATAACGAACTTAGTTGTTATAGTAAAACGTTTTGTATACCAAAACTTTCAATCATTATAAGCACTTAACTAATTAAGTCACTCAGTAGCTAAACTACATTCAAACTAATTAACTATATAACATCTCGATTTGGGGTCTAGTTGGAATAGTGGAGCGAGACCACAAATCCGAGGTATATGTATGAGTTTTTAAGGTTTATGTCATGTTTTCATGTTAGTGTGAAAGTTTCATGAAGCAATTTCATTAAATTGCGGTTGAATTTTCCAAAAGGACTAAATTGCAAAAGTTACAAAATGTGAGATTTTAGAAGCTATTTGTGTGAAATAGTTTTGAATTATCAATTAGAGGTCCTCAAATAGTAATTTTCCCAAATTATAATTTTTGAACTAAATTGGGCATGAATGGGTTAAAATTTGAAAGTTTGACAAAAGGGCATTTTGGTCATTTGTCAATTAAATGATTAAAATGGAAAAAGATGATAGAATTTCATCCATCTTCTTCTCCAAGCTGCCAAAAATTGAGAGAAGCCATTGTTAGGGCTATTCAACTTTTCAAGCTAGCTAGTAAGTGTATTCTAGGTCCATTTTTGATATTCTTCGTATTTTTAAAGTCCTAGTAGCATGAGTAAGCTATTTTTAGCTATATGTTGAGCTAAGAGGGATGTTCAAAAATATATCCATGTATGACATGCATGTGTTTTGATGTTTTATGGAAGAATATGAAAGCTTGATGTAGTAGAAACATCTTTTGCTAAGTGAATTCCATAAAAAAATGCATGTAGGGACTAGTTTGTGAAAGTCTTGAGATTGGTCATACATGTGTGATTTAGTGAGAATTGATGATTTCTTTAGTTAAGTAAATGGTTCGGCTATGCATGAAAGGCTAGAAAGTTGAATGAAAATCACTTAACGAGCCTTGGGCCAAAAGTGTAAATATGAGAAAGTTTTAGGGCAAAATGGTAATTTTGCTAAAGTATGGATAAGGGACAATTTAGTCAATGTGTGTATTGAATAAGTTGATTTATTCATTATAGATCAAGAAAGACAAAGTCCGGATCGAAATTGAGGCAAGAGCAAGGTGGTGGACTAAATTGCACATCTCTATACTTTTAAGTGTCGAGGTAAGTTTATACGTAAATAATGCATTCATACTTACAATTTGTTGATGCTAGTTAGTGTATAGCATGCTGAGAATGATTGAGAACCGATGTGGTTCAAGTGGAATGGATGTAGTAGATATTGTGAATGGGTGAATGAATTGTAAAATAGACAAGTGAATGTGTAGTGATAATACTTGATGGTCAGCTAAGTGTGATACCACCCTAATACTTAATGACAATAAGCTGGGCTATTTGCGATGCTAACATTAAGTATATTATGTAGTGGCTAAGTTGGAACCACTATGATTACTTTGTTGGTAGGCTAAGTGTGATACTACCCTATAATTTGATTGTGGTGGGCTAAGTGCGAAACCACCGAGAATTTAGCGGTATGGTTTTGATAAATCGTAAAAGTAACATATTTTAATCCCACATTTAGTATGCTTTTGGATGATTTAGCCCTCAATTTATGTAAAAAGGTGCTCTTAATCCTTTCTTTTCATGTCTTATACTCAGGAAAGCACCTGGGAACGAAAAGAATGAGAAACGGGCTTAAAAAGGACCAAATTGGGCCAACCCAAGAAATTGGCACAGCCTGGACTTCAAGTCACACGGCCGTGCCTCGCCAATCATTCAAAGACACGTTCTAAGCACGATTTTCATGGCCGTGTCCCAATCGACAGACCTGAAGCACGACCTGAATCTTGACTTACACGGTCGTGCCTCAATCAACAGAATCGACACACGGCCTGAAGTCAACTTACACGAGCGTGTGCCATGGCCGTGCCCCTACCGCGGGAAAGAGCAATTTCACTTGGATTTGGATGCTTGGAGACAAAGAAACACATTCCTAAGTCTGCTTAAATATCCTAGGAGAAATTCTACTTGAATTAAGATACTTAGGAGCCAAGTAAAGCATCTCAAAGCCTATATAAACACCCAAGGTAGCAACTAAAGGGAGTTCTACAGGTTCAAAGCAGAGAGTTTTTGGGGCGAGTCACTGCTGGAGCTTTTATTCGAAATTACTCAAGATAGCCAGTTGATCCATCTCAAGAAGCGGAGTTCTACTCAAGATGAGAGGATCTCCTCTTCAATTCCTTCGAGGGGTTTTAGGGATTTTTATGTTTTGTTTTATCTTTTCTCTTGAGATGTTTTCTTATTTTGTTATGAACTATACCCTTCAGATACAGAAGGGATGAAACCTATGATGATTTTGTTATTTGATTTCTAAATTATATGATAAGTACTTAATTTGTTCTTAATTATGTTACTTAATTTAATCGATGTGCTTAGGTGGAGGGAATAGACCCCGCCAAGAGTAGATCTAACATAATTAAGCGGAGTTGATCGGCGCCTAGAGATAGGGTTACAAGATTTTGCGCGAATTAGGGTGAAACCTAATATGGGAGTCCATTGATCAATTTACTGCTTCCTTAGGGGGTTATTATAAGAGAACGAGAGTTCCACTAATTAACCTAAGGTTAGACATTATTTGCCTCGAGAGAGGGTTTAATATAGGTTAGGGAGTCTCACGGATCAAGCTAAGTAAAGAAGTCATATGAATTAAAAGTTAGATAACAAGAGAAGCCATAGGTGGATTCTTCCTGATGGTATCGTCGTAATTAACTGAGTTTTTCCACAGTCTTTTCCCAAAGTTTCGTTCTTTTTTCTTTGCATTTAGTTTAATTATTTCATTAGTTTTTAGATTAATAAACCAATCACTCCATATTTTAGGCTAAATAATAGAAAGAAAGTGAGTAGTAGTACTTTTAGGTTCCCTTGGGTTCGATAAGATACTCTTGCCTAAACTATACTACTATTCGATAGGTGCACTTGCCTCTATCGTTGTCATAGTTAGTCTACAGGTTCGATCATTCTTTTTATAAATATTAAAACTCAACTGTTTGACACGATCAGGTTTAGATGTGTGGATGTATTATTGAGTAAATTAGTTGTGTGGATGTATTAATAAGAAATAACGATGTGATGTATTACGAGTAAATGTGATATTAAATGTAGGGGTGCACATCAATATTATGAGTATGCAACTTATGATGTGTTGGAAATGTGGTAAGGGATAGAAAAAATAAGCATAGTTGTGATGTGAATTTGTTTGATAGTACAATGATAATTGTTGTTTATCTTATATTGGAATGCTTAAATTGTTATGTGTAAACTTACTAAGCTTAAAGCTTACCCCCTTTCTTTTCCCTTGTCTTATAGAGAAAAAGGGTTGATTCGAAATACGTGGATCAAATGGAAGATCATCCACACTATCAACACACTCCGGTACATTAGACTCAATGTTTTGTATATGGCATGTATAGGGGTTAGACAAGGTAGTGAATTTTGTTGTAATGGCTAAGATGTGTTAGCCTTTAGATGGATAATCTATTTTGTATAATGCCATGGTTATGGGCTATCTTATTATATGAAAAGATGTAAATAACCATGTGAGATTATGTTTTAATATGAATTTTTTATGGATGAGTTGAATGAGTATATGTTATATGAACTTGAGGGGTGAAAAGATCTTAGCACATAGCTTTGTTCTTGTTCATGTGGATAGACACACGGTCATGTGTCTAGGCCATGTGTGACACACGCCAGACCACGGGCGTGTGCCTTGGCTTGTATCTTTGACAGTTTCAAGTAGTATAGGACACGGGCTAGCCACACGGGCGTGTGTCTAGACTCTAGGTCGTGTAAGGTAGTCAATGTTCACCACGAGTGGTGAGCATGGGCGTGTGCCCTAGCCGTGGGGCATTGGCAGTATGCTTGGGTTTTCATGCACGGGTTGAGGACATGGGCGTGGGTGACCTCCACGGGCGTGTCTCACCTTACACGGGGGTGTAGTCCTTGTTAGGTGGAGAAATTTTAAAATCGTAGAAGTTTCCGATAAGGCCTCGAGAGCCCTCGTGAGTTTGAATGAGGCCTCGTAAGCAGACAATGAGGTTGTTGAGGTGACTTAAGAGAGTGGTCACGATGAGCCTAAGTGGCGACCATGTGGTTTTAATATAGTAACGCCTCAGGCCCGATTCTGGCAGAAATTACGAGTAAGGGGTGTTACAAACTATAACCAGAATAAATTTGGAGAAGAACAAATACATTTATATAATGTGATACTCGAATTTGAGATATCAAAGTTTCCAAGAACTCAACCAATAAACCTTATCATCCAGTCAAAGCTTTTTCAACAAATATATCTCTCTTAAAGGAGGTTGAGGTAGACACCTAGATGTACTTTAGAATTGAAGTAGATTTATAAATTTTATATGATCTTGAAAATTTGATCTGATTAATACGATTCTAATCTCCATCAAATTTGATTTGTCAGTAAACTTCGTCATGATGCAATGATCAAAAGGAAAAACTTTGTGCCAGGTTAATAAGTGTTATTTTTCAACTTCTACCATATATTTTTTCTTGGAAAACTAAGGTCACAATGATCTAGGCCATACACCGCCAACCGTGTATTGGCCAATAAAGCTATTAAGCTCACAACGAAAGACGATCAACTGTTCTTGGTGGATGGGAAAAAGGTGAAACCATACCTAGGGGGCACAATGGACACATTTAAAGAAGTTCAATACCTAGATTGTAGTCCCTATAGTGAAATAGATGACCAAATGATTGAGAAGGATGATGACACTGAAGGGTGTGCTGTCTTTGTAACAGCCTGATTTTGGGTCTAGTAAGAATAGTGGTTTCGGGACCACAAATCCAACGTAGTAAAATTTATTTTTATTACATTTATATGGTCTAAAATTTTACAAAATGATTTCGTGAAAATTTCGTTCGAAAATTTGAAAATTTCATTCGAAAATTTTGACGTTTGGGCACTTAATTTAGTAAAAAGGACTAAATTGTAAAAAGTAAAAAGTTGAGTTCGACATGCTAGAGGTGTCTAATTGCTATAAAATTTTAAATTAGAGGTCTTTAGTTGGTAATTAGACCATTGGACAAATTAGTGGACAAAAATGGACATGATGAGATAAAATATCAAAGTTTTAAGTGAAGGGTATTTTGGTCATTTGGTAATTAAATGAATTAAAAAGCCAAGAATCATGCCAAAATCTTGTCCATCTTCTCCCCCTTGTGTCGAAAATTAGAAGGAAGACATAGCTAGGGTTTGGCCAACTTTCAAGCTCGATTGTAAGTCCGTTCTTGCCCCGTTTTTAATGGTTTTTACATTTTTGAAGTTGTTATCACTCGATCTATCTATTTCTAACATTAATTTAAGGAATAATCAAGGTCTAGGGTTTGACCCATGTTATACATTTGTGTATTTTGATGTCTAATGGTGGAATATGAATGTTTCGTGTTAGATAAACAACATTTACTAAGTGATTTTTGATGAAAATGCTTAAAAGGACCTAGTTGTAAAAGTTATAAAATATGTAGTAAAAGTGTGTTTTAATGGAAATTGGGGGCCAAAATCTTGTCCATCTTCTCCCCCTTGTGCCGAAAATTAGAAGGAAGACATAGCTAGGGTTTGGCCAACTTTCAAGCTCGATTGTAAGTCCGTTCTTGCCCCGTTTTTAATGTTCTTTACATTTTTAAAGTTGTTATCACTCGATCTATCTATTTCTAACATTAATTTAAGGAATAATCAAGGTCTAGGGTTTTACCCATGTTATATATTTGTTTATTTTGATGTCTAATGGTGGAAAATGAATGTTTGGTGTTAGATAAACAACATTTACTAAGTGATTTTCGATGAAAATGCTTAAAAGGACCTAGTTGTAAAAGTTATAAAATATGTAGTAAAAGTGTGTTTTAATGGAAATTGGGGGCTTTTATAGTTATAAAAATGGTTTGGCTAGGCTTGTACATTAAAGAAATTGAACACATTTCATTTTACGAGCCTAAGGACCAAAATCTAAATATGTCAAAGTTTAGGGGCAAAAATGTAATTTTTCCATAATAATATTTTTGGACTGAATTGAATAATGTGAATAATAAATGAGTTATATTTTCTGTTATATATCAAGAGAAATGAGGTTCGGACCTAGATTGGGGAAAAATAATGTATTTGACGATTAGGTCCCATTTCTACTATTTTTGTACCGAAGTAAGTCCATATGTAAATAATGAATTATTATTTATGCTTTAATTGCTTTAATATTGTATGAGTTGTGATTTACTCTTCGAACGTAATCGACAAAGTTTAACAAGCGAAAAATCCCGGTTGAACCTTAGAAATAGTTAGGATACAAATGTCATGACATTAGAGTTATTGAGATTTCGTGTAAGACCATATCTGGGATATGGCATCGCTATGAGACTTCGTGTAAGACCATAGCTGGGCTATTAGCATCGATACAAGATCTCATCTAAGACCATATCTGGGATATGGCATTGGTATGGTACTATGTGTGTGTGAGATGTCCCGAGTATCCTTTAGTATTCCAAGTGGTTCAACGGGAAATTCAATGAGAATGCCAAAGTTGTAAAAAGTTATGGTTATGTTGCGAGTTGTGAGTTAGTACAGGTACGTACGTAAAACTCATTGAATAATGAGCTCAATATGTGATGAATCCCTCGGTAAGGTTATTAATGAGTAAGTTGTGATTAGAAGACCTAAATACTATTTATACCAAGTTTATCATTTATTTGTATGTTACATGTGTGATTATAATGCTTATTACTTGCATAGGAACTTACTAAGCTATATAGTTTACTCCCCTTTCATTTTCCTTGTCTTATAGTGTCACCAAGCCAGCTCGGGGATTGCAAACTGTCGGAGATCCATTCACACTATCAACCTAATATTTTGGGTACCATTGATTTTAATATTTTGAGTTATGGCATGTATATGGACTTGGTCATTTTGTTATGTGTCATAATTGATTTACCAAATGTGTTGGCTTATGTTGGTTGATAATTCATTTTGCAAATGGCCATTGAATTTGGATAATATTGGTTTAAGTATATATGCATATGATGATGCTTTTCATGGATGTGGGAAATTGCATGATTTGAGTTGAGATATATGTGATGTTTGTGTATGATAAATGATAGCATGTGAATAGGGTATTGATGCCTTAGTTGTGGCTAGTTTGGTTGATGGTATATGCTTGGTGTAACACCCCTAACCCATATCCGTCGCCGGACTAAGGTCAAGAGGAATTACCGGACAAAATCAGAACATTTCATACTCATTTCACATCATCAATCATACATCATCATATCACAATAATTCATACACATATAGTCCCTTTAGAAAGTTTATGAGACCTTAAACATGCTTTAGAGAGGGTCCAGGACTAAATCGATCTCATACGGAAACTTTGTAGAACTTGGAAATTTTTTCTTTCAAAACAGGGCACATGTCCGTGTGGCTAGGCCGTGCGCCACACATGGTCGTGCCTTGGACCATGCCTCAGCTCGTGTGCAAAACTGACCTGAATCACACGGCCTGTCACACACTCGTGTGTCTAGCCCTTGTGAAATTCTGACTTCCCTTGAATTGGGACAGTGAAGAACACGGTTGGGACACACGCCATGTGCTCAACCGTGTGGGCAATTATAAGCCATTTGCAAGGCCAAATCGCCACCTATTTTTGGTCATACCTACAAGCATCCCAACAATCATCATTTTATGACCTAAAAGCAACCAAAACATGTCATTTTCAATATTCTAACCTCTCATCAAAACAACTAATCTTTGCATCACATGACATGGCCTAAACTCATCCATAATCACATTCATTAACAAGCCACATCACATGGCTACATATATATTTACATATTTCAAAACATAAGTTCTCTATCCTATACATGCCATACTTCTATATGTACATTTTCAAAAGGTACCAAAGTATAGTTTGATAGTGTGGTGATGATCCTCAACGACCCCCGAGCTTCTAGTAGCTTCGATAATCTATAAAACAATGCAAACACACACAAAGTAAGCTTTCAAAAGCTTAGTAAGCCATATACAAATAAATTTATCACATAACACATTTATAGATCGATTCATCCATATAACATATGACAAAACACAATTACAAGTCCTTATTTCTTATATAGCACACTTGATCATAGCACACTTGTATATAACATATTTTCTTTTAATGTTCTCACACATATATCTCAATTCCACATTTTCACATATACTTAGGATCTATTTGTTTGGTGGAAAATGTTTTCCGGAAAACATTTTCCTAATTTTTCGGCGTTTGTTTGGTGGAAAATAAATTCCTAAAGAAAACATTTTCCAAACATGGGTAAAATGACTTCCTTATTTTTGGAAACGTCTTACCAATTTCTAAAGGGTAAGACATTTTCCACAGCTCCTCTTTTCACTCTCTTTCACTTTATCATCTTTGCATCGTCTTCTCTGCTGGTTCATCATCTCTGCCTTGTCTTCTCTGCTGGTTCATCATTTCTACCTCGTCTACTCTGCTGATTCATCGAAGGTAAATTTCTACTCACATTCTTGCAAGCTCTAGGATTTAATTGTTAGGGATTTCTGCATGTTCGTATTAGTGTGCTTCTGCTCGAGTTTATTTTGTAGTGAATGTTTGGTTTCTACAAGTTTTTGAAGCTGTATGTGTCAGGGGTTTCTGCATAAAATTGTTCATTGATAAAATTGTAAGGATTAAAATCTGTACTACATTTTAAAAGGTCAGTTCTCTCGATTTTTATTTTTTATTTTCTTGTTCGCTTTTGCATTCTTCGATATCGAGCAGTTTTTTTTTATGTGATCATTTCTATTTATCGCTTCATAGGTGCGTACGGATATTACTTTCTATAAAAATTTTGGAGTTTGCCCCCTTTCTTTTTAATTAAATTATTTTTTTGTTTATGGATAACAATTATTATTCTCAATTGATTGTTCCCTGCTATTGTTGCATGGTTGTTATGATCTGGGACATTAAATTTTGATTGGAATTTCAATTAGGATTCATACTAATCAGCCCAGTTCTTGTTTGTGCCATTTTTTCCTCTATTTACCAGTAATTGCATGTTTCAATCATGGACACATAATTCTCATGTATATAAATTTGATGAAGGCTTTTCTGTTAGGCCCCCAACATCTAGAAGGATGAATAATTCCGCAAATGGGAATGTAAAATAGAAAGAAAAAAAAGCTCAATTTTTTATGAGACAAAAGTTCCCAAATCTAGAGACAAAGTTATTTTACTCTTGCTTTTCAGATATTTCATGCTTGAATCAAAAGCAAATCTCTTATATGTCTTAACATGATTATGGCATAATTGAATTGAAAATGTTGCAAAAATTAAAAATGTAGTTAATTTCTTGAAATTACTTATGGCGACATTGACTTGTGCACCCTCTGTCTGCAATTAGTTTATCTATATGCTGATGGAAGTATTTCATACATGTTGAGAATTGGCATAAAACTGTTACTAATATAAAGGATTTGTGATTCTCTGGGCATGTTATTTTAGATATTTGTTTCTATCTCCATTTCTTTTTCCTTTAGCTAGATTCCTACATATAAGAGTAGGTTTGATTTTCTTTGTAATGTGACTAGGATGAGGTTTTAGTATCCTTTATTACCACTTGTACGATATCCTTAAATTAGACTGTCGGATAATTTAATTATGATTAATGTTAATCCATTTTATTGTCTTAAACATATCATTTTTTATATTGTAACTTGTATCAGTTGTTGCGTCAGTACATGCCATGTTGCTTTTCCCTATGATTTTAAATGTTGTCATCTGATCAATTTTGATCATCTCTTCACCACTGTATGTAGTACAGAGTTTTATAGATCATTTTGCTAAGCAAACCATTTTTACTTCTACTGGAATAGTGATTCAGAGTTCATTTTGCTAAGCAAACCATTTTGCTTCTACTGGAATAGTGAACGCCTTATATTATGAATCAGTATAGGTTGACCTCTTCTACTTTCTTCGACCCTGCTCTTCAATAGAGTCTTGAGGCTAAGTCAGCTCTCTTCTTCTTTTTCTTTCTCTGACATTCTGAGAGAAAGATTGATCCACCTGGAAACCCCTTTGTATTAATATATAGAAATAGATATCACAGTATTTTTAATATAGGAAAAACCAAACAATCATTCGGTCTGAGTAAATAACAGTGTTTTAGGTGTCAGCATAAGCTTGTAATAAAATGGTGGCAATTATTCCTTTATCTTCTTGTAACCTATTATGTATTTAAAACTAGAGTTGAGCAGAAAGCCAAGAAAATCAGATTTGAGCATAGTGTCGGGTTCGATATTTATTGAATCCTGTTGGCTTAGTTTGGATTATAATTAATATATTTGGTTTTTGTTTGGTGAGTAATTAGAAATGGCATGCCACCTTTAATATATAAATAGCATAGATGTATGTGTAGTGTGGAAGGTAAGAAAGAAAAAAACATGTAGGATACCACAAAATGCCAATTTGAAAATGGGGGAATCTTATGATCTGAACAAGAAGGAAACACACTCTGGGAATAAGCACAAAAGCTAGGGTCCATATCTCTCTTTATCATTCATTGTTTCTCAATATTATCAAGTTGACTATTAGGCCCAACCATATTGAGTAATATTATCCATTGCCTACTCATTGTTTTTGGGTCATTTCCTTTCAATTATATGCAACCAATACTATTATCTGAAAACTTCCAAATTGAATTTAACTTTATCATCTTTAAAGAGATTGTATTTAGTATATTTTAAATTTTAGCCTAATAGCTTTCTTAAGGAAGATAATGAGCGTTACAATTTTGCATATAGTTGGTACAAAGAAAGTAGTTTAATTTCTCAAAAAAATTATTAATGCAATTATAATTAGCTTGTTATGTATGTATGCACTTTAGTCATGGTAACTTTTCATATATGTGATCTTATGAAAATCTTGCATCTTTTTTGTAGTGATCAAATATTTGTGTGGCATTATTTTGTGTAGATGGATCGTAATCAAGATCAAAATGCTATTGTCGGAGTCGTGGCTTCAGTTTTAGCTTTTGGGGCTCTTTGGATTAAAAAATTAAAAACTAGGAAGGAAATTGCTTCTCACCCTCGTGTGAATCAAGGTTATGAAAGAGAAAATTATATTAATAGTATTTTATATAGTGGTGACCAACATTGTATTGATGTGATGAGGATGAGACCGATCACCTCTTTTAATTTGTGTGATATTCTTAGTAGGAATAATTTGTTACAATTATCTAAATCTATCAATATTAGGGAGAAAGTAGTTATATTTTTACATATAATTGGTCATAATGTAAGGTTTCGAGTGATTGGATCTAGATATTATAGATCAACTGAGATAGTTCACCCTTACTTTAGGGTTGTATTGAGAGCTATTTTGAAATTGTATAAACTAGTTATTAGATTACCTGATGAGTCAACTCCTAGTGAAATCAGAAACAATCCAAGATTTTATCCTTATTTTAAAGATTGTATTGGAGCAATAGATGGAACTCATATTCGTGCATCCGTTCCACTTAGCATTCAAGGAAGATTTCGTAGCCGTAAAGGGGGGACGACACAAAATGTATTGGCTGCCATTACATTTGATTTGAAATTTTCCTATGTTCTAGCTGGTTGGGAAGGTAGTGCACATGATTCTCGTATTTTAAGTGATGCACTTTCACGCCCAAGAGGATTAAGAATTCTGGAAGGTAATAATTATCATTAAATACCAAATAGTTCTATTAAGCTCATAATTTATTAGTATTAATTATGTTTTGTAAAATTGTAGGTAAATATTATATTGCTGATGCTGGATATGGAATTCGAAAGGGATATATTACCCCATATAGTGGTGTTCGATATCATTTAAAAGAGTTTAGTGCTCAAGGGACTGAAAATGCAAAGGAACTTTTTAATCTTCATCATTCATCATTACGAATCATTGTTGAACGTGTTTTTGGGATTTTGAAGAAACAGTTTCGTGTATTAGATGCTAAGCCATTTTAGAATTTTTAAACTCAAGTAGATATAGTTTTGGCTTGTTGTATCATTCATAATCATATAATGGGAGTTGATCCTAGTGATTTACTTAATCAAGGATTATACGAGGAGTCTGAGTCTGATTTGATAATACCAACTCTTACGGAGTGAGAAGAAAGAGAAGAAGCAAGAGAATGGTCTGCTAAGAGAGATGAAATTGCACAAACTATGTGGACTTATTATATGGCTAGAAATATTAGGTAGGTTTAAGGCTTAAGGTTATTGTTTCTATGTTATGTATGTTTTAGTAAATTGTTTTTTTTTTTTGTTAATGTTGGTTGGATAATGATATTGAAATTTTAGTTTGTTGGATTTTGAAATTATTATGTCTTGAATTTATTAGATATTGATTATGTTTTAAGCTTGTTAGATATTGAATTTATTATGCTTTAAACTTGTTGGATATTGAATTTATTATGTTTTAAGCTTGTTGGATATTGAAATGATTGACAATGACAATTATTAATGTAGAATGGGCAAGGGCAACAAAGAAGGGACCTCCAAGCAATTTAGGTGGACAAAAACGATGGAACATGTTTTTTTTTTTGAAATTCTAGCAGAGGAGGCCCAGAAAGGAAATAAGCCTTCTAATACTTTCAAAGCAGTTTCTATTAATCGAGTTGTCGAAGCTATTTCTGAAGGATTCCAAGTCTAATGCGATGCGAAGCATGTGAAAAATCATTTGAGGACTGTAAAAAACTAGTGGCAGATTATATGCAAAATTCTAGGTGAAAGTGGTTTTGGATGGGATGATAAGATGAAAATGATCACATGTGATAAAGTGACATATGATGCGGCAGTGATGGTAATATATGTATATATATGCTAAGTATATTTTAATTATTTTTTACTTGTTATTCTAATTGTGTATAATATCCAACAGGCACACAAGAAGTATGAACCATTTTTGAATAAAAGAATCGATCATTATGATGAAATGGCTTTGGTTGTTGGCAAAGATATGGAAAAAGGGAGTTTTGCTAGAAGATTTGCTGACATAGATTTGGATGATGGTAACCAAGATTCAGTGCCTCTAGGCTACGACAATGAAGAGGCTGAAGAGGTAAGAACAAATGTATCTTCATCTAGCACATCCAAACGTAAAAGAAAAGTGTTCAAGAAAGTGTTGTTGATGAACAAATTAAATTTGTGGGTGAACAACTTGGCAAAATTGCTAATGCTTTGGAACAATTTACTGCGGATAAGACACCATAGCTTTACGAACAAGTGATGTCGATGGAGGAAGAAGGATTTGATGATGACTTCTTGTGTTCTGTGTTTGATTATCTAATGAGTCATGAATCCGAGGCCAAAGCTTTTTTAGTTAAAAGTAAGAAGCTTAAAAAAATTTGGCTTCAAAATTTTTCTCAAGGTTGAAGATATTGATACTTTTATGTGATGTAATATTAGTTATGCACTTGGACAATGTTGTTTTTATTATTTGGTGTACTATTAATTATGCATTTGGATAATATTATTAATTTTAGTATTAATTGTGGTTTGGAAGATTATTTATAAATATTCAATCCTTGTTTTTATTTTTTAACACAATTACAAATAATTTATTTGACTTTGGTTGTTTTCATTTTATGAAGGTTAATAATGTAGCTTAATAATTGAGTATTATTATATATTTAATTTGATTTATTTATTTATAAATAAATCATTGTAATATATGTAAAAACAATTTAAAATATAAAAATTATTAATATGTATATAAATTTATTAATATATGTAAAAATAACTTTTCCGAAAATATTTTTAGGAAATCACCAATTTTACACAAAACACGAAAAATATTTTCAATAAATCATTTTCCAGAAAAGTAAATCATTTTCCAGAAATCATTTTCCGAAAAACATTTTGCTGGCAAACAAACAGGCCCTTACTTCTCATACTTAAACTTTGCATACATTTCAAACGTACCTAAATCGGATACACATTTCACATAACCATTCATTTATTGGAGTGCCTGTTGAACCATTCGGAATCCATAAGGATACTTGAATATTTCTAAGAGCTCGTACAATGCCAACGTCCCAGACGTGGTCTTATATGTAATCAAATATCGATTCCACTGTCCCAGACGGGTCTTACACGATATCATATACTATGCCAATGTCCCAGACATGGTCTTACACGTAAATAACAAATCGATGTCAACGTCTCATATGTGGTCTTACACGATAACACATATCAGAACCCTATGTCATGACATATGTATCCTAACTATTCCTATGGTTCATACATGGCTTTTCGGACATTGACACATTGTCGAAACTTTCTAGGACTTCACATAAGCATCTTTAATAATCATTCATCACAATTCAATTTCATATAAGCATGAATAAATCAACTCAAACACATTTATTTGTATATAGACTTACCTCTACGGATACGAACGAATGGAAACGACTACTCGACCACTTTCAATTTCCCCCGATCTAATTCCGTTTTCCTTTTGTTCTTGATCTATATAAATTCAAATTTAGCTATTTAATAACACAATCCATTCATTTCAATCCATATACATGTATTTAGGGCATTTTACAAATTAGCCCTCACATTTTCACATTTTGACATTTAAGTCCCTATTTCATAAAATCACAAAATACACGTAATTTCATGTTTCCCATACTTACCCATTCATATAGTCCATATAAGCCCATATATTTCATTTATTTCACATTTTAGTCATTCAATTTCTCATTTTCACAAATTAGCCCATAATAGTCAAATTCATCAAAAATTCGAAGACAAAACATATTAATCTAACATCAAGCTTTCATATTTCACCATTTAACATCACAAAGATCACAAAATCATCATTGGCATAACTCACAATCTTAATCAAATTTAGAAATTGAGACATGGGCTTAAGAGAACACAAAGCAACGATCACAAAAACATAAAAATCATCAAAAATGAATCAAAAACACATACCTAATTGACCAAGATTTAGGCCGAATACTTGAAAGCTTAAGAACCTTTTTTCTTTCTTCAATTTTCGGCAAACAAAGATGATAATGGCCTATTTTCATTTTTTTTATTTAATATAACCTTACTAATCAATTTACATATTTAACCTTTTAATTAACATATAAAACATATATATATTAAGGCCATTAATGTCCATTATCATTCAAAATAGTCTAATTACCATTTAAGACCATCATATTCAAAAGCCAACTCAAATAAACAATTAACATATAGAATGTCACTTTTACCTTTTATGCAATTAGGTCATTTTTTTCTCAAATTGAGCACACAAACGATCAATTTAAATCACGGAACTTTCTCACATATCAATTCACATATTATAAGCACAAAAAATAATATTAAAATATTTTTTTGACTCGGATTTATGGTCCCGAAACCTATTCTAACTAGGGTATAAACCGGACTGTTACACTTGGAATGGCTCTATGTTTGTTGTATAGGTTTATGCATGGAAGGGTGACAAAATGGCTTGGTAAATAGCCTTATTTTTGTCCACACAGGTAGATACACGGGCATGTGTCTAGGCCTTGTGTGACACACAGCTTGCCCCATAGGCGTGTGTTTCGGCTGTGTGTCCCTTGCACCTTAATTGTTGAAAAATAGAATGCTCAATATTGACCACACGAGCAGAGACACAGGAATTTGTCTCAGCTATGTGGATGACATGGCCTCCAACACGGGAGTGTGCCCTGGTCGTGTGAAGTCTGCACTTATTTTATGAAAAATTATGGAAATTAAATTGACCACACGGCCTAGCACACGGGCGTGTGGCACGGTCGTGTGGCACAAGTCAGAGAGCACCCTATTTTGAACACGGAATATAGCACGGACATGTTTATGGGTCACACGGGCGTGTCCCTTGGACCACTGTGACCCCTGTTTTACTGAAAAATTTTCTAAGTGTTGTATGATTTTCTAAAGCTCTCGGTTTAGTCCCGAACTGTAACGCCCCAAAATTTTAATTTTTGATTTCGTGTATATGTGACACACAATGTCTATCTGCTTCAGTGGTTATGTGTTTTGGCCATGTGTGAGAGGTCCAAAGTTTAAGCCTTACTTGGGAAAGTTTTGGTATTTTGAATGAATTAGGTCTTACTCTTGTTTAGTAGGTTTTTATTTGATTGTTGGTAAATGGGCCTGCTGGTCTGGTGGTTAAGCAGAGTGTTAGTGAGTAGGAGGTCCTATGTTCGAGTCCCTGCGCAAGCAGGGGAACTAATTGTTGTTTGAGGCCTGTGGCGTGGTGGAGTTCAAATTAAACTAGACTGCTGAGTAGTTGTGTAGGGTTAATAGGAAGTGTTTTTAGGAGATAATTGGGGAGAAGTTATCAAAATAAGATTTCTTCTTATCAGTTTTATACTTTCTTTTTTCCCAACAAATTTTCTAACATTAGTCTTTTGTTTCTCTGCCGTTTCTTCTCCCTTCTTGTTCACTTTTAATTTTTGTTCCCCTTTGGCCGAATCTTGTTTCTTCTCTTTCCCCTCTCTTTTCATTTCTGTATTTTTTGCGAGTCATCTCTTTGGGTGCAACTTTTGACTTCATCTGTTTTAGTAAGTGGAAATTTTTTCCCCTTAGTTACTGTATTTTGAGTAGGCAATTAACAAATGGTTCGTTTTACTCTCGTTTAGGTGTTGTTAAAAGGTTTTAAGCGGATATTCTAGTGTGTAGAGACGACTGGTTATCAGATTCATCGTGGTAAGTTTTCGAATCATCGTTATTTAGTTTCTCGAGTTTTATGTTGGGGATATTTGTTTTGATTGACTAATCAAGTGATTAATTAAGGGATATATTGGTCAAATATAGGTTTTTAATGGCTTAAGTTACTTTGCACAGCAAATCGATACCAGCTATGTACCTGAAATGCATAAAACGGGATTTGGCAAAAAGCTGAAATTGATTATTGTCGAGAAATAAGAGAAATAAGAGAAAATGATGCGAAAAATTGTAGAGAAAGAAAATAAGGGTGTTATAAACTTGGAAATCAACATTTTGCACTAAAATAGTTTTGAATAACAGCAGTAGTCTAACTTTGAAAAGTCATAAAAAATAGTGGAAATTGAGTTAGAGGTTGAATAAAATATGAAATTAAATTTTATTGATTCTAGTTTTTCATGGAAGAAACAATGTAAGCAATGGAATTGTAAATCATGAGATATAATAAATTTTGTGAGACAAGGTTAGAATGATTTCGGGTTCCCCTATTTTGACTTAGGAAAACCATCAAAAATTGTAAAAAAATAGTGAGGAGTTTAAATTTCTATGTTTAAATCCTTAATGAGTTTATTTTCAAGAGAAACAAACAAAAACATCATCTAAATTCTGTACTAAGAGATAAATAACTTTTAGTAAGGAAAGGATGAAGCTGTCAAACAATAGAATATGGATAAATTTAAAGATTTTACTGTACTTATTTGATAAACTATAAATTTTGATAATTTTATGGTAGAAAGGTATTTGAGCCTAGTTTCAAAAACATCAAGCGGATCTTAATTTTGAATTCTGGCTCAAGATATAAATAATTTAGTGATAATGACTCAAGTGGACAGCTTTGAATGAACATATAAGTAAATAGTGAAAACATATATGAGTATTGAGCTAGTATGAGTTACTTTAAAAATGGATCACACGGCCGAGGCCAATTTAGGCCGAGTAGGCCACATGGGCTTGTGGGCCCACACGGGTAGATCACATGGGCATGTGAGACCATTTTTATCGAAATGTTTTTAAGGTTTCACGGGTCGCCCAAGTCGATCGTGAACCTACTATAAGGTCGGTAAGTGCTACTTAAACCCCTAAATGTGTGAAATTGATAAATGATATCTGTACTGAGCATGTTAATATCTGAACTGAATATATGTACTGAAATTGCATAATAGCATATCATCCATTGTATGTTGTATTGCATTGGGTTGGGGGTTGTTATTTGGTAAAGTGTACTGAAGGGCTTTAAGCCTAATTCTTGGCATTCATTTGCAAACTCTCTGCTTTTGTACCGCATTCGACACTGTTTGAAGTGTAGGGATGGGTGGGTTGATTATATCCCCACATTTAGTGTTGGGTTGGACGGAGATGATGTGTAGAGGCTGGTTGGGTAGGATTTTGCTACTACATAATCATATCGCTCTCGAGATCGTGATGGGCTAAGGCCCTAGTATATTTTTGACACTGTATTAAGATGGGCTAAGGCCCAAACTGTCACTGATACTGAAAAGGGCTTAGGCCCAAGACTGTTCAACTGTGCATTGTGAATACTGATTGTTTGTTTGTTTCTGCGGGATTACACACTAAGTTTACGTAAACTCACCATTTTTGTTTAATGTGCATAGGTAATCCCCAGACTTAGACGGATCGGTGCGATAGAGGACTCAGTGGTGACCATAGTAATTTTTGGACTTCATGGTTTTCAATTTACGATTTATGATTTGAATATTATTGATTATTTGGGTTGTAATTTAAGGACCCTCTGGGACTTTGATTTTAAATTTGGGTTTTTATTTATTTATTTTACTTAATGGATTTATACCTGCTGGTCGTAGGAAATTCGATTTTCAAAAAGTTAAAGTAATTTCTAAACGTATGATCACCTAGACTATTTTATTAAAGCTTCCGCAACGAGGAATGTTTCAAAAAAAATGTTTTAAATGAATAAAGACAACTTCCTAAGTTCTAAAAAAGGTTTACTAAAGATAATAACATGGAATGTTTTCATCGTAACAACAAGGTTTCAAAACCACTATCGTGTGACATTGCTAGATACGACCATAACATCTAGGCCATGTTTGGGGTGTTACATTTAGTGGTATCAGAGCTAGGTTACAAAACTCGACTGTGGATTATGGGTTTTATAAAAATTGGGTTTCGAAAAATTGATTGATTTTCAAATGAGTTGAAATGTTTTTACTGAGTAAGTGGTACACTGAGTCTTTGGTGCCGATCTTGTAAGTATTCTGAACTGTGATTTGTTTTAAACTGAAACAGTTATGGATAGTATATTCTGAAACTACTATAGGTAGTAAACTGTACCGAAAACACTCTAGTTAGTGTATACTAAAAATTGTAAAGAAACTGAAAACTGTAGTGAGATTGTGATTTACGAAAACGAACTCTGAATAATTGATACTATTTTACATAAAACATTTGTTAATAAACACTAGAACTATAATTGATTCATAAAACTGTTAATACAGATAAACATGATTAGACAATGAATACACGAGGTATCCGCGGATGGGGTACTAGAGGCCTAGGTAGAGGCTACAGAAGAGCTCGAGCTGAATCCTCTTCACTAGGTAGCATATCAAATTTCGATACGAGTGAGACACCAGTGTCGGCTGCTACTGAGACTGGGTCTCAAGATCACATGGCTGGAGCAACGCATTGTCCTAGGCTATGCTAAGGATTTTAAAGAGGGTCGTTGGGCCTAATACTGGATTTGGGGGCTGAGGGTCGATTACGGAACGACTACAGTCTAATGGAGCTAATCTCTTTAGGGGTGTCACTAGAGTTGCCCCTAATGTGGCTGAGTATGAGGTCGAGTTCCTGCAACTGAGCCGCTATGTGTGAGGTATAGTGGCCTTTGAGTATGAGTGATGTATTCATTTTAAGGATGGGCTCAGAGATAATTTGAGAGTCCTGATAGCTCTGTAGAGGGAGGTGATTTTACTACACTGGTGGAGAAGGCGATGATCACTAAGGAGGTTAAGCGCGCTGAGTGCCAGAATCGAGATCGCAAGAGGGGTAAGAACAAAGGGATTTGAGCCCTCGAGTTCTACACAGAGGCCTAATAAAAAGGCCAGAGCTGATGGGCCAGTTAGAGCTACGTCCCCATGTTATTATTACTACTGTAGCCATGTACTGATTATGGTAGACGCCATCAGGGCCAGTGTTAGAGAAGGACTAGGGCGTGCTTGCGGTGTGGGTCATTGGAGCAACGTATTAGGGAGTTTCCGTTGAGGGCCGAGTAGATGCAAGCTCTGGATACTGGTATGACACAGCCACAGAGGGTAGTGCAGTAGCCACCGAGGGGCCGTGGACTGGCCAGAGGTGGTATTGGTATGGGTCATGGGCAGAGAACACCAGGCAGAGGTACTGGACAGGCTGAGGCGAGGCAATCGGCCCTAGTATATGCTGCTCATCGTTGATAAGATGGAGATGCTCTAAACGTCATCACGGGTATATTCTTTATTCTTCATATATTGTATATTGCCTTATAGACATAAGGTCTACTCACTCATACAAAGCTAGCAACATATCTGAAAACTTGGGGATTTTAGTTGAGAGCACTACGAGTAAGGTTACCGTACTGAGCTCATTAGGGCAATTTGTTAGAGTTAGCAAACTGTATAAGGATGTTCCTTTAGAGGTACAAGGGGCAATCTTCCTGGCTGATTTGATGGAGCTTTCATTTTGGGAGTTCGACCTAATTCTGGGGATAGATTGGTTGGTCAAGTATCGTGTTAGCTTGGACTGTATGACTAAGAGGGTAGTACTAAGGACTAAGGAGGATAAGGAGGTAGTCATGATTGGAGAATGCCAGAATTACTTATCTAATGTGATCTCTGCACTAGTGGCAGAGAAGATGGTTCGTAAGGGATGTGAGGCATTCTTGGTCTACGTAAGTGTTTCGGATTCTGGGGATTCTACAGTTAATGAAATTAGAACGGTAAAGGATTTTCCAAACGTCTTTCCTGAGGAGCTACTGGAGGTACTGAGGTTACCTCTGAATTGCGAGTTGGAATTTGGGATTGAGCTACTTCTAGGTACAGCTCCGGTGTCCATCACTCCCTATCGAATGATACCGAAGGAGCTCGTGGAGCTTAAGGCTCAGATTCAGGAGCTGTGCTATTGATTTTTGAGGTAGTTTGGAGGATTATCTATGCTAGCAGAGTTTGCCTATAATAACCATTTCATGTCTAGCATCTAGATGGCACCTTACGAGGTACTGTATGGTCGTAACTGTCGTACTCCTTTATGTTGGATTGAGTTGGGCGAGCAACGTGTTCTGGTTCCTGAGTTGCTTTCTGAGACAGAGGATAAGGTTAGACTGATTTGGGATCGACTGAAAGCGGCTTCTAACAGACAGAAATCCTATACAGACCTGAAGTGATGTGAGATTGAGATTGAGTATTCCTTAAGGTCTCGCCATGGAAGAAGGTACTGAGCTTTGGTCGTAAGGGCAAGTTGAGTCCTAGGTTTATTGGACTTTACCATATTTTGAAGTGAGTGGGACCAGTCGCTTATCAGTTGGAGCTACCTCCAGAGTTGGATCGTATCCATGACGTGTTCCACGTCTCGATGTTGAGGTGTTACCGCTATGATCCTACTCACGTCGTTCCAGTTGAGGAGATTGAGGTTAGGCCAGACTTAACCTTTGAGGAGGAGTCAGTTCAGATTCTGGATGGAGATGTAAAAGTACTGAGAAGGAAATCTATTCCACTGGTTAAGGTTCTTTGGTGTAATCATAGCACTAAGGAGGCTACGTGAGAGCCTAAGGATACGATGTGCCAGTAATATCCTCATCTGTTCTAACTGGGTAAATTTTGAGGACGAAATTCTCTTTTAGGGGTAGAATTGTAACGCCCCAAAATTTTAATTTTGGTTTTCGTGTATGTGTGACACACAATGTCTATCTGCTTCAGTGGTTATGTGTTTTGGGCATGTGTGAGAGGTCCCAAGTTCAAGCCTTACTTGGGGAAATTTTGGTATTTTGAATAAATTAGGCCTTACTCTTATTCAGTAGGCTTTTATTTGATTGTCGGTAAAAAATATCAGAATGGGCCTGTTGGTCTGGTGGTTAAGCGGAGTGTAAGTGGGTAGGAGGTCCTGTTTGAGTCCCTGCGCAAGCAAGGGAACTAATTTTTGTTTGAGGCATGTGGCATGGTGGAGTTCAAATTAAACTGGACTGCTGAGTAGTTGTGTGTTCGTGGGTTAATAGGGAGTGTTTTTGGGAGATAATTGGGGAGAAGTTATCAAAATAAGATTTTCTTCTTATCAATTTTCTATTTTCTTTTTTCCCAACAAATTTTTTGATGTTAGACTTTTGTTTCTCTGCGTTTCTTCTCCCTTCTTGTTCACTTTTGGTTTTTGTTCCCTTTTGGCCGAATCTTGTTTCTTCTCTTTCCCCTCTCTTTTCGTTTCTATATTTTTTGTGAGTCATCTCTTTGGGTGTAACTTTTGACTTCGTCTGTTTCGGTAAGTGAAATTTTTCCACTTAGTTATTGTATTTCGAGTAGGAAATTAACAAAGGGTTCATTTTACTCTTGTTTAGGTGTTGTTCAATGGTTTTAAACGGATATTCCAATGTGTAGAGACGACTGGTTATCGGATTCATCGGGGTAAGTTTTTGAATCTTCGTTGTTTTAGTTTATCGAGTTTTATGTTGGGGATATTTGGTTTGATTGACGAATCAAATGATTAATTAAGAGATATATTGGTCAAATATAGGTTTTTGAAGGCTCGAGTTACTTTGCACAACGAATCGATACAGTGTGTGCAAAACACGTAAAATAGGATTCTATGAAAAGCCAAAATTGCTTGCTGTCGAGAAATAAGAGAAAATGATGCGAAAAATTGTAGAGAAAGGAAATAAGGGTGTTATAAACTTGGAAACCAACATTTTGCACTAAAATAGTTTTGGACAGCAACAGTAGTCTAACTTTGAAAAATCATCAAAAATAGTAGGAATTGAGTTAGAGGTTGAATAAAATATGAAATTAAATTTTGTGAGACAAGGTCAGAATGATTTCGGGTTCCCCTGTTCTGACTTAGGAGAATCATCAAAAATTGTAAAAAAATAATTAGGGGCTTAAATTTATATTTTTAAATCCTTAATAAGTCTATTTTCAAGATAAACAAATGGAAACATCATCTAAAATTTGTACTAAGAGATAAATAATTTTTAGTAAGGAAAGGATGAAGCTGTCAAATAGCAGAATAGGAATAACTTTAAAGATTTTACTGTACTTATTTGATAAACTATTGTAACACCCCAAACCTGGCCTAGACGTTATGACCGGATCTAGCATGTCACATGGAAAGGTTGTTAAAGAATCTACGCATTTGTTAAAAATATCAAGTTTTGTTGCTTGTGAAAAATCCAATTTGTTTTATAGTTCTCTTTGTAAAAACATTTTTCGTTGCTATTTCCGACGATCTTGTTTATAATTAATCCAACTCAATGAGGTTCAGAAAAGAGACATTTAAATTATTATAAACATGTGATATTTTGAAAAGAGTTACTAACGTTAAGAAAATCTAGAGTTTTATCCATTATAGTTTGTAAACCGTGTATTAATATTATAGAAAAAAACCGTCATTAATGTTTTAGAAAATCCCAAATTGAGCATTCAAAATTAATAAGCAGTAACCGAATTAAAAGCTAAAACCAAAACAAAATTTCAAAGGCCTTATTACAAAACAAAAACCCAAATTTAAATAAAATCTACAGTACCGCAAAATAGAATTTATTAAGCTACGATGTATGGCCACCACAGAGTTCACCTCGGCTCCGAATTCGCAAAGCTAGGAATTACCTGCAAAAATTTAAGTAGGGGTGAGTCAAGAAGACTCAGTGTACAATTACCCCACATGAACCATAACTGGGCCCGAGCCCATTCAAATACCATCTGTGCCTTAGCCCTTACAAAATCACATTGGGTGAAGCCCACTCGAAATCGGATTGGGCCTTAGCCTTATAGCTCAGTATAGCAGATATCATATGCAAAATGATGCAAAACCCAACCCAACCTAAATTACCATCCGCTACACACCACTCATTCCTGCCAATCACACCAGTGGGGATTTCTACAATTGACCCTCCATCCGCTACACACCATCAATGGCAATTGTTGCAGCCAGCTGCTCATAGCCCTTAATACGTGGCCTAGCCACCAAAATCATAATGTGACATAGTCACCGGAGTATGTGGCAGAGCCATCGAAAACACTGCCCCTTTCATCATTATCATATCCCCATGTCCATGCAACATATGATCATAGTGGTATGAATGCAACATTTAATGCAACATACAATAGCATATTAAAAATATTCAAACCATATGCATATTCATGCCAACGTCAATACCTATCAAGCATAATCAGAGAATAACTCACCTGGTGTTATGATTTTTACCCTCTATGGGTAACACAATAGTTGTTACTGCATTTTCAGCTTTCCAAACAACATATATATATATATATATATATATATATATATATATATTAACATGCAAAAGAAGGTGTGAGAATTACACACAATCACGCTAATCAACCCCTAAGGGTATAATGGTAATTTTACCCATCGAGGGTATTTTAGTAATTTTGCAAATCAGGGGTATTTTGGTAATTTTGCAAACCAGGGTTAAAACCAGGGTTAACTCGATAATTTTGCAAACTAGGGGTATTTTGGTAATTTCATAAACTAGGGGTATTTTGTTAATTTTATAAACTAGGGGTATTTTGGTAATTTTACAAACTAGAGGTATTTCGATAATTTTGGAAACTAAGGGTGTTTCGATAATTTTGCAAACTAGGGGTATTACGGTAATTTTACAAACCAGAGGTATTTCGGTAATTTTGCATACTAGGGGTATTTCGATAATTTTGCAAACTAAGGGTGTTTCAGTAATTTTACAAACCAAGGGTATTTTGATAATTTTGTAAACCTGGGGTATTTCAATAATTTCGCAAACCGAGATATTTTAAACAGAGATAACGATGCAAATGGGCCTAAGGACCATTCTTGGCCCAAGTGGGCCTACACACTCGTGTGGCCCATTTAGCCCAAACCTTGCCACATATATGAGATTCACATAGTCTAGTTCACTATCTACTACTCAATCATACAATTTACTCATATGGGCCACCAGGGCCTATTGGGCCCACTTGGCCCTTTTCGGGCCATCGTGGCCCAACAGCCCACACCCACAAGAATACCCATGGTGGCCTCGACTATGGCGTCAAACTTCCACACGTGCGTTTGCACGCTCGTGTGGCTACCATCGACGTGTGACCGACATTTCGGCATTTTTCGGTTTACAACTAGAGTAGAGAGAATACACACCTAATAGAAGTCTGAAGCTGCTAATCCGCGCTCTGAATGCTCCTATGCCCAACGCCCACCAAGGTATGTTCCTTCTCCTCCTAGATTGCTCTATATATAACTAGCTTCTTTGTATCTTTCCGATGTGGGATCCCTCCGTCAATAGAGTTTAAATCCAACTCAAACTCTTGCCGTCCAATCCACAACATAAATACTCCCTTTCTTGTCATGAGATTCGAACCCAAGCTCCCCTGTCGCATAATCCACGCCGCTAGCCACTTTACCAACTAGCTCCGTGTGTCTAACATCATGCGCAACTAAATATAAACCTATGGCCAATTTCTAAAGTCCATATAAAAAGAAAACCAAAATGCAAGAGCCAAGACTTGAACCTTGGACCTCCTTCCTTCCTTTTTCCGTCATCCCCTTGCCTCTTATGTGGCGTCACTTTGCCACTACACTACACACTCCACTTGTGTCATTTTCTCCACATTTTATTCTTAAAGCCTACCTACTAACTCCTAGGGTTTTTTTCACCTAAAACCAAAATTTCCCTAAAGCCAAAGTTTGATCCCGGACTTCATAGAAGCCCCCTAACCTTCTAAAATCACTCACCTACGAGATCCAACTTGCATTAAAGTCGTTCTCTTATTCTCAAAAATTTTAAACACTACTACGCCTAAGGCCCATTGGGCCCAATTCTACAAGGCCCAATTTTGGGATGTTACAACTATAAATTCTAAATTTTTTTGGTAGAAAGGTATTTGAGTCTAGTTTCAAAAACATCAAGCGAATATAATTTGGAATTGTTTAGCTCAAGATACAAATAATTTAGTGATAATGACTCAAGTAGACAGCTTTGGATGAACATATAAGTAAATAGTGAAAACATATATGAGCATTGAGCTAGCATGGGTTACTTTAAAAATGGATCACACGGCCAAGGCCAATTTGGGTCGAGTGGGCTACACGGGCAGATCACATGGGCATGGGCCTATTTCTATCGAAATGTTTTTAAGGTTGCACAAGTTGCCCAAGTCGGCTGTGAACCTATTGTAGGGTCGATAAATGCTACTTAGACCCCTAAATGTGTGAAAATGATTGAATAATATCTGTACTAAGCATGTTAATATCTAAACTGAATATATGTACTAAAATTGCATAATAGCATATCATCCATTGTATGTTGCATTGCATTGGGTTGGGGGTTGTTATTCGGAGAAAGTGTACTGAAAGGCTTTAAGCCTAATTTACTGGCAGCTCTACTGCAAACCACTATTTTTTGCTACAATCGGTACTACTAGAAGTGCAGGGGCAGGTGGGTTGATTATATCCCCATAAGGAGTGTAGGGTTGGACAGAGATGGTGTGTAGAGGCTGGTTGGGTAGGATTTTGCTACTACATAATCTATATCGCTCTCGAGACCGTGATAGGCTAAGGCGCTCTCGCATTTTTAACATTGTCTTTGAGATGGGATAAGGCCCAAACAATCACTGATACTGAAAAGGGCTTAGGCCCAAGACTATTCAATTGTGCACTGTGAATACTAATTGTTTGTTTGTTTCTGCGAGATTACACACTGAGTTTATGTAAACTCACCATTTTTGTTTAATGTGCATAGGTAATCCCCAAACTTAGATGGATTGGTGCGATGGAGGACTCAGCGGTGACCACTGTAATTTTTGGACTTCATGGTTTTCAATTTACGATTTATGATTTGATTATTGTTGATTATTTGGGTTCTAATTTAAAGACCCTCTGGGACTTTAGTTTTAAAGTTGGGTTTTTATTTATTTATTTTACTTTATGGATTTATACTGCTGGTCGTAGAAAATTCAATTTTTAAAAAGTTAAAGTAATTTCTAAATGCATGATCACCTAAACTATTTTATTAAAGCTTTTGCAACGAGGGATGTTTCAAAACAAATGTTTTAAATGAATAAAGACGACTTCTTAAGTTCTAACAAAGGTTTATTAAAGAAAATAACATTGAATGATTTCATCGTAACAAGGTTTCAAAAACACTATCGTGTTACATTGCCAGATATGGACATAAAGTCTAGGCCGGGTTTGGGGTGCTACACGAACTACTTCCAATGTATGTATTGAGCCTTGTAGGCTCGTTTTAGGGACGATATGAATGTATGTGAAAATTTTTAAATTTGGATGGAAATTTCATCTCGGCTTTGTTTGTTTGCTTATGTTTGAGTCCGTAAATGCCTCGTACCTTGTTCTAGTGTCGAACACTAGTAAGGGGTGTTACAGTCTTATCATCTAGGTTTAATGCTACCAAGGGCTTCTGTAATAATATTTTTGTGTGCCATTGGCATTTGAACGTTGTGTAAATAATTAAATTATTAGAGGCGAGACTCTGTTTATTTTTGCTTATTTTTAAAACTTATTTCATGTTTAGGATTAAGACCTAGTATAGGAATTTTTGTGTAGTAGGGAATTTTGGTGTTGAAAAACTAATATTTGTGTGCAAGTTACAGTGGTGTCATGACTCCCAGCTTAGGGTGCCGGGCCACCATTGGTAATTTCAGGGCAGGGTCCAAAACATTTTTAGTGTTATGACATTGACTTGTTAGTGTTACGACATGCAAAATAGACTCAAAGAAAAAAATTTTGTTCAAAAGTACAGGGATGTCACTACATCAAGAAGTGGAAGTCGTGACACTAAAGACAATTTACTTCTAGTGTCGCGACACTAGGCCCTTAATGTCGCGACACCCTTATCAGGTATCACAAGAGACTCGATTTTAATATCGCTACTCGTGCCTTTTAGTTATTTAATAGCCAAAACACCTCTAAAGTCACCCAATTCTCTTAGTTTTCAATTCTAAACTCTCCCAAATCATTTTCCCCTTTCTGTTTCTCTCAATATATGTAACACCTCATGCTCGCTCGATTGTTTGATTCAGGAATAGAGCGTCATTTTTAAAACCATTATCCATTTTGGCAGATACCCCCTTTATCAAAGCGGTATTCGACTAGTTTAAAGCTACGGTTACTTGGAAACATATTTAAAATGGTACCACGCCATATTTAAAGATACAAGAAATAGTTTTTGGCGGCTTCTTAAACAATATTTATAAATCACAAATAACGATATGCCAACAAGGCTTCCGATCAACATTCGAAGTTTTCAAAATAACGATTCAATATAGATTAATGGTTTTAAAATGACGGTATCTAACAATTGTCCTAGCACCTCCAGGAAATACATGTTACCCATAAAAATAAGAAGGCTCACAAATGGCTGCAAATCTGGCTGTATCTTTAACAACCCATTTTCCAGTGGTGTCAAAAATAGTAGTTTCGGGACCACAAATCAAACAAGTGAGTTTGTAAAAATTATTTATTTAATATTTAGGAGTCAATTATAATATTATATTGCATTTTGGTTTAATATTTTTTGCAAATTGAACGAATAGTGGTTGTCCCTAGAGTCAAGTGATTTTAGAAAATGAGGTTTTGGGACCTCATTTTCATAAACCGAGCCCATAAATATTATTATTAAATATTTAGGTAGTTATATAGGTAAATTGAAATTTGGTCCAGATATTTTGGTGATTTGATAGTTAATCAAAGAAAAATGACTAAATCATAAAAATCGCAAAAGTCAATCTCTATTAATTTAAGAGGGTTAATTGATTATAAAACATAAGCTGATGGTTTTAAATGGTAAATAAACATTATTACTGTATAATGGATGGTTGTGAATGAAAATAATAATATATATGTTTTGTAACAGCCTGAATTAGGGGCTAGCCGGAACAGTGATCTCGAGATCACTAATTCGAGGTCGAAAGAAATTTATTTTTATTTTATTTTATGGATTATAGTATGATTATAAGGGTGCATGGAAATTTTGGTGTTTTAATTTTAGTGATTTCATGCAAAATCGCAAAAAATGACTAAATCTCATAAAGTGTGAAAGTTCTATTTTAATTGCTAGAGGTGCCACCTAGCTAAGGAATATTAATTGGAGGTCCTTAAAGTGTAATTAGGCCATGGGATGTGAGATGGCCGGTCATATAGAGGCTAGGGAGATAAGATATTAAATCTTGGTCAAATTTGGTGGAAATTAGGGGGTAAAAAAATAAATAAAATAAGATGACTAAAAGATGTTGTCATCTTTTGCTATTCCCATTTCTTCTCCACCGAAAATTGAAGAGAGACTAGTGGTTTTGAAGCTCAAATTTTCAGTAAAACAAATCCCTTGCAAGTAAGTGATTTTGGTGGTTTTTTTTATAATTATTGTACTTTTGGAGTCCCCAAAGCTAAAGCTAGCTAATGATGGGACTAATTTGTAATATGGTTGAAAGTATAGGGACTTGCCATGAGTAAGTTTATGTTGTTTTCTGAGCTTTTATGGAAGAAAATGAATGTTAGAGAGATGAGAAACAACTTTTGTGAAAGGTGTTGTCATAAAAACACCTAAATGGGACTAAATTGTAATTGTTGTAATTGGGTAATGAATGCATGAAATAGTTGGATTTGTGAGTAATTTTAAGAGTATAAAATGTTCAACTAGGCTTGTTTGATAAGAAAATGTGATGAAAATCAATATACGAGCCTAGGGGCAAAATCGTAATTTTGTCAAAGTCTAAGGGCAAAATGGTCATTTCTGCCTAAGTAGAGATTATGATGTAACATGATTATAAAATGATTAAATGAGTAAATTTTGTTGTTCTAGATCAAAGAAAACATTATTCGAACCTAGAACGGAGAAGAGAGAAATACGGACAAATAGGTCCCTTTCTATCCTTTTCGGTATCGAGGTAAGTTCATATGCTCATAAGGTAACTATAGTGAAGTATTTTAATATTTCGATGATGTATGAATTGTGTATTGACTTTATGAATATATTAAATATGTCTTGACGAGATGTCAAGAATTGGAAGTCTTCAATTGAATCTAAGAATAGAGGAAATGAAAATAGCATGATACTATGATAATTAAGGTCCCGTGTAAGACCATATTTGGAATATGGCCTCGATGTGAGATTTCATATAAGACCATGTCAGGGACCTAGCATTGATATGATATTTCATGTAAGACCCTATCGGGGGTATGATATTGATATGATATTATGTGTATGATACTCAAGAGTGTTATTTAGCAATTTGAGTGATTCAACAGGTATGTTGAAAATGAAAAAGTATGTGGTTATATCATGAGAGGTACAGGTATGTGCCAAAACTCAATTGAGGTGAATTTGGTATATGATGAACCCATGGTGAATTATGTGTAAATAAAGCATCCTGATTGCATATGTCATATTTATTAATGCATTGCGTGAATGCAAATAATTATTGTAGAAACCTATTTATGAAGGATAGTGTGTAAGGATATTCTTGAAGGAACATTCGAAATAGGAAGAAAGGTGTATGGGTAAATATCCGTGAATGTGTAATCAATGGTGGGCTGTGTGCATTACCACCTCATTAATTGTTAGCGATGGGCTGTGTGCGATACCATCTCCAATATTATAAATGGTGGGCTGTGTGCATTACCACCATATTATTTGTTATCGATGGATTGTGTAAGATACCATCGTGTTTAGTATTAAATGGTGGACTATGTGCGATACCACCTTATAAATTGTTAAATAGTGGGCTATGTGCGATACCACCTTATAAATTATTAAATGGTGGGCTGTGTGCGAAACCACCGAGAGTTTGGTATTATCCTAAATAAATCATAGAGATATTGTTTAAGTAAATGTTTCATGGATTATTGTGTTGATAGATGCAGGGATTATGTGCTAATAAATGATAGTGCTATAATTGTCACATGGTTGAAATGTGGTAAGAGACGGAATGAGTGAGCATTATGAACGATTGAATGGGTAACCATGAGTTTAAGAGTAAACCTCATTAAAATACCTTTGTGGTTGAGTATAATCAATGAATGTCAATACTTGATTATTATGTGCATATGAACTTACTAAGGATTATTGCTTACTCCTTTTCCTTTCCTATCTCTTATAGGTTAACTTAACTAGCTCGGGTTGGAGACCGCCGAAGATGTTTTCACACTGTCGAGCAGTTATTTGGGTATGAGGTTACAAGTATTTTGAGATATGGCATGTATAGGGATCTTATTTTAGGTTAATTAAGTCATAGTTAAAGTGCCAAATGTGTTGGCCCTAAAGAGTTAAGGGTTGGTTGTGTATAGCCATGGATGATGGCTCCTGTCGATTGTAATGGTGCTAGTAATAGCTCTCCCTCGTATATGGGACGACAGTTTGATTTTCTGGATTCAAATGTGATAATCCAAGTGTTATAATTGATGAATTGAGAATGTTATGTGATGGTGTGTGAATGTATGCAAGTTAGGGTGGCTAAATGGCTTGGAAAATAGCTTTGAATTGGTCTACACGGGTAGACACACGGGCGTGTGTCTAGGCTGTGTACGACACACAGTCAACTCCCATGGGTGTGTTGATAGGCAGTGTGTACCCTGCATTTAGTTACGAGAATTTGAATCATCACACAGGCTAGTACACGGGCATGTGCCTAGGCTGTGTGCTCCTTAAGGCGTTGATGACGTCATAAACAGAATACCCCTAGTTTTCACACACGGGTGAGGGTACGGGCCATTGACAAGGGTGTGTGTCCGGCCGTGTGAAAACCCCTGTCAGTTCAAAAATAAAATAATTCTACACGGGCATGGAACACGGGTGTGTGATATGCCACACGGGCGTGTCCCACTATGCACACGGGCGTGTGGCCCTGTTTTATGTCAAAATATCCTAATTGTTTAAAAGTTCCAGTTTGACCCTTAACATCCCTTGTATATGTATAGGGTCTCGTAGACCCATGAGAGGGACGTTACGATTGTTAATGAAAAGTTTTAAATTGGAACAAATTTTATAGCCCAAAGTGAAATGTTCAAGCAAGTTAAGTTCGGTAATGCCTCGTACCCTATTTCGGCGTTGAATACCGGTAAGGAGGGTGTTACATTTATCTCTATCAAAGCTATGGTTTAGTCGATTCTCAGACTAACCTAGCGTACGAGAGTTTAGCTACACATGCCATATTACTACTTGCGATAGTGTGATATCTCTCGGCTCTAACGAAATTATTTTGTTAAGACAAAGATGATTCACAACCGATCTACTTTTGATAATTTTGTAAGTGATAATGAGGTAATTGAAATGTACTTATGATGTGATGAAATTCAGAAAGGCACGAATGAAAGTTTTATGGTGATAAGTCTATCCATGTTGGTTCGACATGCATACGGTGAATATACTCAACATGTTTGATTAAGTGAATGTGATAAGTAAACTTACCTAGTGAACGGGATATGAGTGTATGTACATTTGTTGGAATAATGTATAAGCAGTACTTCCATATAGTTGAATCTCATGTATGACTATTAAAGTAGAGGATGTATAATGTTTTGTTTTATGACTGTGCTATAAAGCCATAACTATTATAATAGTATGGAAGTTGAACCGGAGAGTCAAATTAAGTAGAACATAGGAGATGAGTACGGTCATTTAATGATGAATTGATGAATAAGAGCATGGTTGGACCATGGCAGTACATGTGATCCCATATAAGACCATGTCTGGGACATGGCATTGTCAACGATACGTGATTTCGTGTAAGACCACGGTTGGGACCTGGTTTCGGCATGAAATTGTGTAAGACCATATCTGGGATATGGTGTCAACATCGATATAAGATTCCGTGCAAGACCATATCTAGGATATGGCATCGGTATCGACAAGTGTTTCCATATAAGACCGTATCTGGGATATGGCATTGGTAACGATATGAGATTTCGTGTTAGACCATAGCGAGGCTATGGCATCGTGATGACATGTAAGATTATAACTGGGCTATGATATTGTGATACGAGTAAGACCATAGATGGACTATGGCAATCAAGTAAACGACGTACTCAAACCCGTAAGACGTTCTCTAATTTGATAAGCAATGGTAAGAGAAAATAGGGTTAAATGATGAGTACTTGAATAGATATTAATATGGAGTTTGAGTAAGTAAGACCACTGTTTGAAATTATGAATGATAGAAACATTTGTAACATGAGTAAGTGTGAAAACTCACTTGGAGTGAGTTGTGCAATTACGATGATATTTCATTAATGATGAATGTTAAGTCATATGTGTGTAGTCTTGAGAGTCAAGTTAGAGGCTTTACAACCTCGCCCCCTTACCACTATTGTTTTATAATGAGAATTTATACGAGAGTCAAGTTAAACAAGTTCATGAGTATGAAATAAAAGAGTTCAGTGGTGAAACAATCAGTAATGTGTATAGAGATTAAAGTAGTTGAAAGGTGAGAATAGTTTTGGGAAGAATATCTGAATGTTTTAAAGATTATACTGATTATGCAATGTTACGAGCAAAAAGAAAGTTGGCCTCGGCTAATTGACTCAATTGAGTAGGAAGCCTGAGGTGTGAACTTATTGAGATCTTCTAGTGAAAGGAATATTAGAGGAGTTTATGATGACGGAAATCGGTAGAGAAACAATAGTCGAACTGTGAAAGTGTTTGATTATGAAAACCATAGTTGAACGGATTATAATAACCTCTTTGAGTATCTGTAAGGATATTCATTTCCCTTCAGGGGTTATGTAGTTGTTCTTTTTATGAAATTACGATCGCGTGAGAATGTTAGCTGACTATAAAATAAGACGAAACAGTTGTCGATTTGGTTGATTGCAATCAACATTCCTTTATCCCTTCGTATTTCTATTTTGGTATTTTAAAATGAAGTCGGTGATAAAAATCGTATATGAGACTATTCTTATATCCCTGCTAATCATGATTTATCTTTAAAGTGTATTATTCAGTTGAGATAGTGTATCTACCATGATTGCGCTTTTAATTTGATCATAGAAGCGTGATCATTCTAATATAAGAAGTAAAGTCACAAGTTTCAAATCGTGCGATGGATTTTTCGGGTAAGCCAAATAGAGTTAATGCATTCAATTGAGATATCCCTGTTACCTTGTACTAAGATGATAGTAAAGGTTTTCGATTAGCATAACAAGAGAAATTTAAATGATTGTGTATTTCAAATGTATTCTTAGTGTGGAGAAAAGAATAGATTGATGTATTGAAATATGATTTTAGTTTTGTATATACTTACACATGCTTCAATGGGAGAATAAATTTTGTGTGTTCATGAGTAGGGAGATGGATAGTCTGAATGAGGAAATTAGATTCTAGAAAGCATAATACAGAGATATGCTTAATGAAAATTCCAACTGGGCAACGTTAATTTCGAGTTGAAGTTGTTCTGATTGAAAGGTTATCACATTTATGAAAGTTTAAATGGTTTATTGTAGAATGGTAAAATCGAAAGCTATTGAAACCACTATTAACTGAAAGTTCCAGTACTAAGTTCAGTTTGAATCGAGAAAAAGAATTTATGGTATTTAGAGATGCGCTAATGAATAAATGGAAATATGTTTCAATACCGGAGCATAAAGAGATAGTTTACATCTTTAGATGGGTAGAGTTGCAGCAAAAAGAGTTGCTGGACTAGTGCTTTAGAGACGATAAGTTTTATGTCTGTGTCGTGAACTCTATGATATAGTATTGAATGTTACAGAAAAATATGAATGTGAGACAGTAAAATTGACTTGAACTATTACAAGAGTGTGTATAATTATTGAAACACTTCTCGGATGTTGGACATAGTATAGATGTCTGGATGGAAAATCCCTATTTAATCAATGTGAGTTAGTCACTCGACTGACCTTAGTTGATAATATCCTATTTTTAGCAAAGTTAATGGCTAAAGCGAGTTTTCCTTTTAGATAAAGGAATTCAGAAGTGAGATAATGAATGGTACTTGAAGTAAGTATAGAGTGAGTTATTTTCGACGTTAAAATTCAGGTCGGATAAGATTTCTGTTATTATTGTTACCTTGAGTTAGAATGTGCATGTTGATGAATCTAGAACTTATGTAGAAGTTTTGGTATGAAGCTCAGTAGTAGCATGTCTATTTATTCGAGGATAAGATAAAGTGTAGCTATATGTATAGATGTTTTGACAATTGAGTACACATCATGATATGATTGAATTTATGTTTGGAAGTAGTTAACCAGTAAAAGCCAAATTTTCAGAGCATTCAAAGTTAAGACTTTTACAGCCGGTGATGATTCTAGGGAGAAAGTGTGATAGAGTACCATATATTTCAAATTTGGATGGACATGATTTCCCAATGAGAGGGATGTCATCAGGATTGTAGTGAATTATTCAATAAAAATCTGAATGATCATTTTAACATGTGCAGAGTTCACAATTGTCAGATTATTGGGTATATGTGCTCTAAAAATGAGTAATCTAAGTATTAAAGTTGTGCTTCAACCTTGTAGTCTTTAGCAAGAGAGAGATTTGAGGGTACATCAACTTGAGATTTTGAAAAGTTGGTGGAAACATTTCATAAATGTTGAAAGCAACTTCTCTTGGTAAGATTTTCGGGACGAAAATCCCTAAGAGGAGAATTGTAACAACCCGAATTAGGGGCTAGCTGGAACAGTGATCTCAAGACCACTAATCTGAGGTCAGAGGAAATTTATTTTAATTTTATTTTATAGATTATAGTATGATTATAAGGGTGTATGGAAAATTTGGTGTTTTAATTTTAGTGATTTCATGCAAAATCACGAAAAAGGACTAAATCGCATAAAGTGCAAAAGTTCTATTTTAATTGCTAGAGGTGCCAATTAGCTAAGGAATATTAATTGGAGGTCCTTAAAGTGAAATTAGGCCATGGGATATGTGATGGCCAGCCATATAGAGGCAAGGGAGATAAGATATTAAATGTTGGTTAAATTTGGTGGAAATTAGGTGTTAAAAAAATGAATAAAATAAGATGAAGAAAAGATGTTGTCATCTTTTACTATTCCCATTTCTTCTCCACCGAAAATTGAAGAGAGAATAATGGTTTTGAAGCTCAAATTTTTAGCAAAACAAATCCTTTGCAAGTAAGTGATTTTGGTGGTTTTATTTGATAATTATTGTACTTTTGGAGTCCCCAAAGCTTAAGCTAGCTAATGAGGGGGCTAATTTGCAATATGGTTGAAAGTATAGGGACTTACCATGAGTGAGTTTATGTTGTTTGCTGAGTTTTTATGGAAGAAAATGAATGTTAGGGAGATGAGAAGCAACTTTTGTGAAAGGTGTTGTAATGAAAAACACCTAAATGGGACTAAATTGTAATTGTTGTAATTTGGTAATGAATGCATGAAATAGTTGGATTTGTGAGTAGTTGTAAGAGGATTAAATTTTCAGCTAGGATTTTTTGATAAGAAAATGTGATGAAAATTGATATACGAGCCTAGGGGTAAAATCATAATTTTACTAAAGTCTAAGGGCAAAATGGTCATTTTGCCTAAGTAGAGATTATGATGTAATATGATTATAAAATGATTAAATGAGTAAATTTTGTTGTTTAGAGCAAAGAAAATGAGATTCAAACCTAGAACAAGAGAAGAGAGAAATACGGACAAATAGGTCCCTTTTTATCCTTTTCGGTATCGAGGTAAGTTCGTATGCTCATAAGGAAACTATAGTGAAGTATTTTAATATTTCGATGATGTATGAATTGTGTATTGACTTTATGAATATATTAAATATGTCTTGACGAGATGTTAAGAATTGGAAGTCTTCAATTGAATTTAAGAATAGAGGAAATGCAAATAGCATGATACTATGGCAATTAAGTTCCCGTGTAAGACCATATTTGGAATATGGCCTCAGTGTGAGATTTCGTATAAGACCATGTCAGGGACCTAGCATCGATATGATATTCCATGTAAAACCCTATCGAGGGTATGATGTTGATATGATATTATGTGTATGATGACTCAAGAGTGTTATTTAGCAATCTGAGTGATTCAACAGGTATGTTGAAAATGAGAAAGTATGTGGTTATATCATGAGAGGTACAGGTATGTGCCAAAACTCAATTGAGGTGAATTTGGTATATGATGAACCCATGGTGAATTATGTGTAAATAAAGCATCCTGATTGCATATGTCATATTTATTAATGCATTACGTGAATGCAAATGATTATTGTAGAAACCTATTTATAAAGGATAGTGTGTGAGGATATTCTTGAAGGAACATTCGAAATAGGAAAAAGGTGTATGCGTAAATATCTGTGAATGTGTAATCAATGGTGGGCTGTATGTGTTACCACCTCATTAATTGTTAGCGATGGGCTGTGTGCGATACCATCACCAATATTATAAATGGTGGTATGTGTGCGTTACCACCATATTATTTGTTATCGATGGGCTATGTGCGATACCATCCTACTTAGTATTAAATGGTGGGCTATGTACAATACCACCTTATAAATTGTTAAATGGTGGGCTATGTGTGATACCACGTTATAAATTATTAAATGGTGGGCTATGTGCGGAACCATCGAGAGTTTGGTATTATCTTGAATAAATCATAGAGAAATTGTTTAAGTAAATGTTTCATGGATTATTGTGTTGATAGATGCAGGGATTATGTGCTAATAAATGATAGTGCTATAATTGTCACATGGTTGAAATGTGGTAAGAGACGGAATGAGTGAGCATTATAAACGATTGAATGGGTAACCATGAGTTTAAGAGTAAATCTCATTAAAATACCTTTATGGTTGAGTATAATTAATGAATGTCAATACTTGATTATTATGTGCATATGAACTTACTAAGCATTATTGCTTACTCCTTTTCCTTTCCTATCTCTTATATCTTAACTTAACTAGCTCAGGTTGGAGACTGCCAGAGATGTTTTCACACTATCGAGCAGTTATTTGGGTATGAGGTTACAAGTCTTTTTGAGATATGGCATGTATAGGGATCTTATTTTGTTTAATTAAGTCGTAGTTAAAGTGCCAAATGTGTTGGCCCTAAAAAGTTAAGGGTTGGTTGTGTATATCCATGGATGATGACTTCTGTCGATTGTAATGGTGCTAGTAATAGCTCTCCCTCCTATATGGGATGATAGTTTGATTTTTAGGATTCAAATGTGATAATCCAGGAGTTATAGTTGATGAATTGAGAATGTTATGTGATGGTGTGTGAATGTATGCAAGTTAGGGTGGCTAAATGGCTTGGAAAATAGCCTTGAATTGGTCAACACGGGTAGACACTCGGGCATGTGTCTAGGCCGTGTGCGACACACGGTCAACTCCCATGAGTGTGTTGATAGGCCGTCTGTCCCCTGCATTTTAGTTACAAGAATTTGAATCGTCACACGGGCCAACACACGGGCGTATGCCTAGGCCGTGTGCTCCTTAAGGCGTTGATGATGTCATAAACAGAATACCCCTAGTTTTCACACACGGGTGAGGACATAGGTGTGTCTAGGCCGTGTGAAGGACATGGGCCATTGGCACGGGCGTGTGTCCGGCCGTGTGAAAACCCCTGTAAGTTCAAAAAAAAATAATTCTACACGGGCATGGAACACGGGTGTGTGATATGTCACACGGGCGTGTCCCACTATTCACACGAGCATGTGGCCTTGTTTTATGTCAAAGTATCCTAATTGTTAAAAGTTTTGGTTTGATCCCTTAACATCCCTAGAATATGTATAGGGCCTCGTAGACCCATGATAGGAATGTTACGGTTGTAAATGAAAAAGTTTTAAATTGGAACAAATTTTATAGCCCAAAGTGGAATGTTCAAGCAAGTTAAGTCCGGTAATACCTCATACCCTATTCGGCGTTGAATGCGGGTAAGGGGTGTTACATGTTTCTTTTATATTAAAATGTTAATTAATTTATAATAAAAGAACAGAGAAACATTACCATTTTTTTCACCATCATCCTCTTAAAAACTAAATTCTCCCTTGTTGTAGTAGGAAGCTTTTGGCCAAGCTTCAAATCTCTTGCATGGTATGTGTTTTGAGTCTGTTTTTAGTTATATTTATGTTTTTGATATCGTTGTAGCTTAATCTAGCAAACCCAAGGACTAATTCATAAAAGTATTAAATATTTTGAATTATTTCATTGATAAATTTGTGATGTTTTTTAAGTTTAATGATATATTTATAAGCCTGGTTGTTAAATAGAACTATTTTGTAAAGTGATTTTGGTTAGTTTTAATTTTAAGGACTAAATTGATAAAATAATAAATGTAGGATGAAATTATTGTGAAATTTCAAAATTATGGTCTGATATGTATAAGTAAAAATTCGCTAGCTTAGTTTTGGGCCAAATTATGGTAATTGTAAAAGTTTCAAGTTTAGGAACTAAATAAAATAAAAGGTAAAATTTTAGGGTAAAAGTGTAAAATGTTGATAGAGTTATATATGTGAATTTTAGTGTTTTGAAGTATTTGAATTGATTAATTGAATGAAAATATTATGTTTAGATCTAGAATCAGATCAGTTTGTTGATAACCACAAGAAAGGAAAAGTCGTTGAGTAGTCGACATTAAAGTGTTCATAGCTATTGTGATTATGTATGTAACAACTCGATCTTCAGTGGTGACGGAACAGTGGTTTCAGTACCACAAATTTCCATTGTGTTGATTTTTAATATTATTTATGGAATATTTACGGAGTCATTAGAGTCGTATTAAAATTTGGTTAAGAAATTTTAAAGTTTAGATAGCTAATTAAGGAAAAAAGACTAAATTGTAAAATGTGCAAAACTTAGTAATTATTGCATTTAGATGAATTAATAGCTTAATTAATAAATGTGGATGAGCCGAAAAGGCAATTAGACCTGAGATAAAATAAATGGATGGTCAAGTGTGGTTTTGATGAAATTTTAATTAATTTTAAAGGTTAAAAAGGTAAATAGATATTTAATAAACAAAACAAAAACATGGAATTGTCATCTTCTTCCTAAATTCTTCATGTTCAACCGAATATCCATGATCTTTTAAGCTTGGAGAATCGGCCAAATTCAATACTTTGGATGTGAGTGATTTCCTTAACCTATTTTTTTAATTTTTATGTTTTTGAGATCGTTGCAACTAGGTCCAAATAGCTCGTGCCTTCGTTTTTAAATCTGTTAAAATTTTTAGAAGTTTCCATTAGATGAATCTTGAATGTTTTTTATGATTACTATGTATTTGAAGCTTTGATTGTGGTATTTGGTGATTTTGTGAAGTGATTTTTTTGTTAGATTTTGATTTAGGGATTAAAATGTGAAAATGTTAAAATTACAAGGTTTGATAGTGAATTTTATGTTTAATAGGGACTGTTTAAGGGCCTAGAGTATTTGTCTATAATGTTGACTTGAGAAAAATGGTTAATTTGATAATTTTTGGGTTAAGGTACTAAATTGTAAAAGTTAGGGGTAATTGTATAAATTTGAAAAATAAAAGGGTATACAATGTAAAGTGAACTGGAAGGTGAAATTTAAGCTAATAATTGAGAGACTTTACATTTTAGATCAAGACCCTGTTGACATATGTGGAAAAATAAAAATCGTGGATTAGTCCCTAAACTTCTGCAACTATTACAATTTAGCCTAGGTAAGTTGTACGGTTTACAATTTAATATCTATCTGAAATGCGTGATGATGTAATATTTATAATTGTTTTTATCATTGATGTAAAGTTGTTTGAAAAATATTGATGAATTTCAATACTTGTATCGGATGAACACGAGATAGAGTACAATCGAATTATGGCGTGTTATGAGGGGATTGAAGTGGAGATTGTTGTGGAGTGATATATATTTCTCGAGTAGACCGAGGTTGCGAACTCTCGTATTATTCTCCCTATTTTGGCATGTTTTCTATTGGACAATCTCTTATAAGCATCTGGTGTGTTATCGGCTGGATTAGCTCTTATGAGCATCTGGCGTGTTATCGGGTGGATTAGCTCTTATGACCGATTGACATGTTTTGGTTGGAATATCTATATACTCATATCTGTAAGTCGTTCATCAAATCATAAATCTCTGAATCATAACTTGTTAGTGATTTTAATAGTTATAACATGTATTTGAGCTTTGAATTGAACTATGCAATTCACCGGGTTGAGATTTTGGTTGACAAGGAACACATGTAGTTGAGTTATTATTGAATGATTTATTGTATTACTTGATAAGATTTATCTTTTTGTACGTAAACTTACTAAGCTTCAATAAGCCTATTTGTGTTATTTTTGATATTGTAGATTCTTTGAAGGTTGGACGGTCGGATCGGTATTCAAGTCACACTATCCTCCTATTTTCGGTTGTAACACCCCTAACTCGTATCCATCGCCGGATTAGGTTTAAAGGCGTTACCAGATAGATCAGAAACATTCACAGACATTACATTCAATCATTCATCAATCGCATTAAAAGTGTCCCTTAAATAGGTCAACGAGACCCTAATCATGCCTTAAAGTAGGGCCGAGACTAGACCGAACACTTATAAAAATTCTCAAAAATTTAAATATTTTCTAAGTTATGCAGGACACACGCCTGTGTGGGCAGGCATGTGTCTTCCACGGGCATCAGATAGACCCATGTGTCCTTGCCGTTCCAAATCAGGGCATGTATACTGACTTTTCCACACGGCCACTAGGCACGCCCGTGTATCAAGGTCGTGTGCTCTTAAGCTATATACTGACTAAATCACACGACTACTAGGAACGTTTGTGTGCCAAGTCCGTGCACACTTAGGTTAGCTACTGACTTAATCCCACGGTCACCAGGCACGCCCGTGTTCCATGACCGTGTAGGCAAAACAAGCCTTTTGCAAGGCCAAATTGCCACCCTTACTTGGGTCATACCTACAAGAAAAGTACCAATCCATTTCATGTACAAATATCAACCAAAAACATATCAAATGATCATCAATTCTCCACATTCAATCTCATTTCTAATCATGTCAACTTGCACTGTAACATCCCAAAAATGGGGTTATTTGGAATTTAATCATTTTTCTTATGTATGAATCTTTGTCATTATTTATGGAATAATAATGATCAATTTAAGGCTTTGTGTTGGCTCGATTTGGTAGGAAATTTTAGTTTTTAACTTTTAAGGTAGGGAGCCTTAGCAAGAGGGTGTTATAAGAATAAATGGGATAATTTGGACATAAAATGAGCCTAGACCAAGTGGCAAAGTAAGCCCACTTAAGAGCTACATGTGGCGCCACCAAGGAGCAAGGAGAGCTTGTGTTCGAGTCATGAAATCCCTCTTTTGGCATTATGTTGGACGGCATAGGAAGGAGAGTTTCTTCTCTTTTTAAACTCTTTATATTATGAGATAATTAAGGATTTTATTTAATATTAATTTCCAAGGATAATTAGGATGATATTAGTTCATTTCGATAAACAAAATAAAAGGTGATAAAGGAGATACTAGTTGATTTACTTGGGATTAATTCAAATTATTTTGAATTTAATTAAACAAGTGGCTTGGAGTGATTCATGGAAGATTGATGGATTTTGGACTCTTGGGAGAAGAGTTGGACGGCAAGGCTACTAGAGGGGGGGTGCCGAATGCTTATAAAAGCACCTAAGTGATCACCTTGTTTTCTTTTTTTTTTCCAAGTTTGCTAGCCGAATCTCCAAACCCTCTCATCTTATATTTTGTTTTTCTTTTTACATCCTCTCCAAAACCATAGCCGAAACCCTCATTACTTATCCTTGCCGAAACCTCATTCTTTAAATCCCTTCTTCTTTTATTTCCTACTAGCCAATCACCAATCCCTATTTACCTTTCTTCTTTCTTTTTCTCACTAAAAGTCAGCCTTGTTTAAAGCCAATCATAGCCGAATCTAATTTCTATCAAAGTGCCGAAATCCCTTTTCTTTATATTTCACTTGGCCGAATGGTATAGTGGCTTAAGCACATCGGGATTTCGCTAAGTGTTCAAACAATTGTGTGGTAAGTAGAGTTGGCCGAATGCCTATGCTCCCTTTTTCCCATCTTTGTCGATTTTTACAAGGTGCTAAGTATCTGTTTTTTTAAACCGAATCTATCTAGGTGTTCTGGGATTTTGGAGGTCGTCAACTAAGTTCCATTCGTGACCAATCAAGTGGTAAGTGTTGGTAAGAATCGGTTTCCATGGGTTTAGTTTGCAAATATTTAAAAGCCGAAGGCTAATGGCTTGTTTACTAACCGGTGGTAATTGATGAAGCAGATTCGGGAATCGGGTATTGTGATTAAGTATCCAAAAGCGTAAAGGTAAGGTTCGGGTTCACAAGGAATCCCTCTCAAATTAATTGGTTTGGCCGAATGGCCCATATCACTAACTCTATTATGGTAGAATATAGAACAAAGAGATCTAAGGTGGTCGACTCCTTCATTCGGGATTTAGATTAATCGTGGTGACAGTGTGTACATACACATATAATTTGTTAATATCTTGTTTGTTGTGAATGCTAACTTGATTTCTATGTAGCATTGATAATATACCATATCGGTATAGTTGGCAATCCCGGTAAGTCCCCGAAAATGTGTACTTGTTATTTGATGCTTTTGGTAAGCATGATGCATTATTATATGAGATTCAAGTATGTGATTGATGTGGGATTAGTGAGTGGAGGGGCAGATTAATCGTGCCGACGGGCACCAAGTGTTTTGGTAACACACCGTGACTATATGTCACCGAGGTTTGGTACCTCCGAGGTTTGGTACCTCAATAGCGACTTGTCCTCGTGGTTAACACCACCGTGGGTTGGCCCCCTTGAGATATGGGATCGTCTCGCGGGTGATTTGGTATCACACGATGGGTTGGCCCCATCAAATGATCTGTGTCTCACGGACACCGGTGTTTTGGTAACACATTGTGACTATATGTCACCAAGTGGTTTGGCACCACCAAAGGGTTTGGTACCACAACAGGGTGAGACGATGGCGTATGGATGGCTAGGTCGGAATTAAATATTCGCATATTAATTGTTATATGTTGTGTATGAAAATGTTTTAAAACGGGGGAAGGGTTACATACTGAGTCTTGGTGACTCACCTTCTCCATTATTTTTTTTGGTGATGCTTAGATCGCGGATATGGAGCCGGAGGGACTTGAGGAGGCCATGCGGTGGATTAAAAATTAAATGGAATTTAATTTTAGTTATTTTAAATTTGGCTATTGGGTTGTTTTATTTTGGATGTAATAAGGCCTCATTATACTCTACTTTAGTTATTTTCTTATATGTTGGATATTTTCTTTTATTTTTACTATAAATTTGAATCACGCGCTTTTAAAATTAACACGAAAATGTTTTATCGTGCCATCGAACATCCAAGTTTGTATAATAACTTGACTTAATTAAATTTTCAAATTTGTCCAAGAAGGTTTTCAACAAGATAACCAAAGCGAGTTGTTTTCAACAAAACCTAAATTGGATTTTCAAAGTGAGTTTCAAAAGTTTTCCCGTAACGACCCATATTCGGTCCTAACGTTTGGGTCGGGTTTGGGCTGTTACATGCACAACTAAATCACATATGCAATTAAGCATGATTCATCCACTTTTACCTTTCAAATATCCACTTTTTGATCAATCAAACATACTCATAATGCATTCATATGCTTACCATATCTTTAACCATTTCTTAAACTATCAGGCTATACCAAAACATGCATCAATTTCATAAAAGCCAAACATTAACCAAAACTTATCTAGCCATGTTTCATAGCTATCATACACATTTAATACATAACCAAAATGACTAGCCTATACATGCCATATCTAACTATATACATATTTCAAAAGTACCAAAACAAGTTGAGTAGTGTGATGATGATCCTCGACGGTCCCCAAGCCTTCAGTAGCTTTGACGATCTATAAAACAGAACAAAACACACACACAGAGTAAGCTTTCAAAGCTTAGTGAGCCATATACAAATAAACATAACATACAATGCATATAACCAAATTAATACATTGGTACTTATAATTCTCATAGCCAATTCATCACATGATCTTTGGCACATTTTCTTACACAAAGCTTGCCACAACTTCTATTCACATATCACATATGTACTTAGCTCATTCAAGCATATTTCCATTCTTGTATCACATTCACATTCTGATATTCAATAACACATTTCATCATAGTAAATTCATATAGATACTTACCTTTTATACACACTTAGTGTACATATCAAACGTACCTGAAATAGATTTATAGATGACATAGTCATTCGTATCTCTGATTTTCCTGTTGAACCGTTCAGAATCTAATAGGATACTCAGGGTGATCAGAATAGTCGTACAATGCCAACGTCGCAGACGAGGTCTTACATGTACTCAAATATCAATGCCATTGTCCTAGATAGGGTCTTACACGAGTCAATATGATGCCAATGTCCCATACATGGTCTTACACGTAAATCTCATATCGATGCCAATGTCTCAGACGTGGTCTTACACGAAATCATAAATCAATGCCAACGTCCCAGACGTGGTCTTACATGATATCACATAACAGACACCTATGTCATCACATAGCTAATCCTATCTATTCCTAGGTTCATACGGGACTTCTCGGATACTGTCACTATATCGATCCTATCTCGAAATTCATGTACACAATATCTCGTAATCATTCATCGTTATCAATAGTCATATGAATATACATAATTTGACCCAAATACGTTTATTTGTATAATAACTTACCTCGGATCCAGATATTCGTTTGGACTCGATTATTCGACTACCTTCGCTTTCCAGCGATCTAAGTCCGTTTTCTTCGGTTCTTGATCTATAAATATTCAAATTTAACCCTCTTATTTAATAACACATTCAATTCAATCCAAAAGCACACATTTAGGGCTATTTGCAATTTAGCCCTCACATTTGCACATTTTATCAATTTAGTCTATTTTTGTCAAAACATCAAATACACAAAATCACCCTATACCCATGCTTAGCCGAATGCTCATATATATAATAGAAGTCCAAACATTTTATTTATTTAACAATTTAGTCCCTCAAATTGCTATTTTCACAATTTAGCCCTAATTAACTAAATTCATCAAAAATTCAAGAACAAAACATGTTCATTTAACACGTATATTTCATTTAACACCATAAATCATCATAAATCATATGAGTTCATCAAAGTCTCATTTCAAAAACTTTATCAATTCTCAAAATTAAGACATGGGTTTCGAAGCATTTCAAGCAACGATTACGAAAACGTAGAAATTATCAAAAATCGAAGTTAAAACTTACCTTAATCTAGCTAAAAGAATGTCGAATGCCTTATCTTCATATTTCTTTATCTTTTGTTTCATTTTCGGTGGAAGAACATATGAATTTCCACTATCTTTTAGTTTTTTTTTTTATAAACATATTAATACACAAATGACATAATTAGCCTTTTTTAATACTTACAAAAATCATGTATAAGATGGACATAAATGTCCACTACTATGAACAAGGGTATAATATCCACATAAGGACTCCACCCTTAAGAAGTCATGACAAATAGATTCCTTTTATTAAACATGCTAATTTTGCATTGAATGCAATTTGATCCTTTTATCGAATTATGCACACAAACAACAAATTAACTTACAGAACTTTCGCACATGCTTAATCACTTATCAATGGCATAGAAAAGAATATTAAAAGATTTTACTGACTCAGATTTGTGGTCCCAAAACCACTGTTCCGACTAGGGTCTAAACCGGATTGTTACAATTCTCCCCTTGGGATTTTCATCCCCGAAAATCTTACCATTAAACAGATTCGGATATTGCTATCTCATTGAATCTTCAGGCTCCCACATAGCATCTTCTATTCCGTGTCGATTCCACAATAGTTTCACTAATGGTATTTTCTTATTTCTTAACTTTTTCAAATCACGAGCTAAGATATGGATTGGTTCTTCCTCGTTTGTCATATCAGATCAGATTTCAATTTCTGATGGAGCAATCACATGTGACGGCTCAGAACGGTATCTTCGGAGCATTGAAACATGGAATACATCGTGTATCTTTTCAAGCTAGGCGGGAAACAACAATCTATATGCAACTGGTCCAACACGCTCAATTACTTCATATGGCCCGATGAATCTCGGACTCAACTTGCCTTAACGTCCAAACCAGAGCACTTTCTTCCACGGGGACACTTTCAGAAACACTTTGTCACCGATCTCAAATTCAATATCTTTTCTTCTCAAATCCGCATAAGATTTTTGACTATCAGATGCTGCCTTCAAACTATTATGAATTATTTTCACATTCTGTTCAGTGTCTTTTATCAAATCAATCCCATGTAGCTTATTTTCACTGAGCTCGGTCCAATACAGAGGTGTACGACATTTACGTCCGTACAAAGCTTTATATGGTGCCATTTTAATGCTCGATTGAAAACTATTATTATAAGAAAATTCAACTAATGGCAGGTAATGTTCCCACATATCATCAAATTCAAGAATGCAGCATCTCAGCATATCCTCAAGAATCTGAATGATCCGCTTGGATTGACCATTCGTTTGCGGATGAAAAGCTATACTGAAATACAGTTTCGTTCCTAAAGCTTCTTGTAATTTCTTCCAAAATCTCGATGTAAATCTCGGATCTCTATCCGATATAATTGATAATGGCACCCTGTGCAATTTCACAATCTCAGAAATATAAAGCTTAACTAATCTATCAAGTGAATAATCGGATCACACCGAAATAAAATGGGCGATTTCATCAATCGATCAACTACGACCCAAACCGTATCTTTCTTTTTCGGAGTCAGAGGTAATCTCGAAACAAAGTCAATTGTTACTCTATCCCTTTTCCACTCGGGAATCAAAATCGGTTGTAGCAAACCAGACGGAACCTGATGTTCAGCTTTAACTTGCTGACATACTAAACATTACGAAACAAAATCAGAAATGTCTCGTTTCATACCAGACCTGTAACACCCCATACCCAAGCCCGAGGTTAGGACTGGACACGAGACATTGCCATGCTTGAACTCATTAAAGCATACACTTATGGGCTATAAAATTTTGTTCCGACTTAAAAACTTCTCTATATTAGTCTAATCATACATTTCATAGGCCTACGAGTCCTTAAGCACATATCTAAAAACTTTCGAAACTTAGTCGAAACCTTTCTTTAAAGCAGGGGTCACACGCCAATGTGGCTTGGGACAAGCCCGTGTACCCCTTGACACGCCTATGTTTTCAACCGAGGGGAGCTACTGACTATTTTCACACGGCCTGAACACGCCCGTGGGCTTAAACCGTGTGATAAACCTTGATATCTTGACTTGATCCACACGGTATGGGCACGCCCATGTTCAAATAGTGTATTCTACACGGCTCATATACACTAGTGGGGTTGTACCGTGGCCTATCTTGATTAATAATAATAAGGTCACGGGTTCATACTACTAAACACACGCTGTGTGTCTAACAGTGTGAGCACTTAGAGGCTATTTACCAAGCCATTTGCCACCACAAATCAAAATCAAACCAATACATTTCAAAAACTATACAACATGCTTCATTGAAAACAGAACATACATATAACAAATTTTGGCTAACCACTTAGCCATATACAAAAGAATAATTGTTTGATAACCTATACAATGGCCCTTCTTAAAACATGTTCTCAAAATGAATGCTTCCTATACATGCCATACTTAGTAAAATAACTTGGCTATACCAAAATAAGAATTGATAGTGTGCTACGTGCTCCGACTCCAATGATCCACAAGTTAGCTTGGCGTGACTACATAGAAAGAAAGGATTAAAGACGTAAGCATTTAGCTTAGTAAGTTTGCATGTAAAACACAGATTAATAAACTTGCTTAATATAAACCATTTGACATAACAATGGTATCATAATTTCAGCTTTAGAGCTTACTTACTCATACTGATTCTCACATGTCTCATGATACTTACTATCCTCATACTTGTAAGGTAAACATGGTGCCTGTATCACTTGATCACATTGATCAACATACTTTAATTTAATAATCATGATCTCTAATTCATCATTCATAACATAAATAATACTCAATTTCAACTTGGTAATGTCTTTGCCATAGCTTTCTTGTTATCTCATTTTAACTTTACTCATTTTCTCGATGAATTTCTGCGAGTAACCGAGGATACTAAATCTCATCCCACGTAACTTGATGCCAAAGCCATATCTTAGATATGGTCTTACATGATATATCTCTTCTTGAATCAATGCCAAGCTTACCTTGGACATATATGATAACTTATTCAATGCCAAGCTTGGGTCCTTGGACTTACATGATGACTTACTCAATGCCAAGCTTGGGTCCTTGGAGTTACATGATAACTTGTTCAATGCCAAGCTTGGTTCCTTGGAGTTACATGATAACTTGTTCAATGCCAAGCTTGGTTCCTTGGACTTACATGATAACTTGTTCAATGTCAAGCTTGGGTCCTTGGACTTACATGATAACTTGTTCAATGCCAAGCTTGGGTCCTTGGACTTATATGATAACTTGTTCAATGCCAAGCTTGGGTCCTTGGACTTATATAATGACTTATTCATACTTAATCACATTGATTTATTTATTTAACAAACATTAAGAATTCCATGATAACAATGTACATTATACTAAGCAATTCAATGATAGAAATCATAAAGCTTAGAAATCATACAAACTTACCTCAATATACGAAATGTATATAGATATGCAATTTAGTCTTCAACTTTGCTCTTGCCTCGGTTTCGATCCGGGATTCATTTTTCTTGATCTACAATCATAAATAGACCATTTAATAAGCATATTGACTAAATTGACTCATAACTCATTCTTTGGCAAAATTACTATTTTGCCCCTATACTTTCTCATATTTTCACTTTTGCTTCTAGGATTGTAAAATGATTTTTATACAACTTTGTTAAACTACATGCTTAGCTAATTAATAGTCTCAACTATAGCAATCATCAATTCTCACAAAATTACACATGTATGACAAAACTTAAGATTTTCACAATCAAGTCCCCACATGCATTTTCATGGAAAATCACTTAACAAAAGATGTTTCTACTACATCAAGCTTTCATAATCTTCCATAAAACATCAAAATACATGCATTTAATACATGACCACATTTTTTAACATCCATTATAGCTCATCAAATAGCTAAAAATAGCTTACTCATGCTACTAGGACTTCAAAAATACGAAGAATATCAAAAATCGGGCTTAGGAGCACTTACTAGCAAGCTTGGAAAATTGAAAGAGCCCTAACAATGGCTATTGGAATTTTCGGCAGCTTAGGGAAGAAGATGAATGGATTTTTGTCATCTTTTTCCCATTTTAATCATTTATTAGGCAAATGACCAAAATGCCCTCTTTTAAAAATTTCCATAAAACTATCTCATGACCAATTTTGTCCAAAATTAAATTTTGGGAAAATTTCTATCTAGGGTTCATAATTATTATTCTAAAGCTATTTCATACAAAAAGCTTCTTGAAATTCATATTTTGCAACTTTTTCAATTTAGTCCTTTTGGACCATTCAACCACAATTTAGCAAAATTGCTTCATGAAACCTTCATACTAGCATGTAAACATGACATAAACCTTAAAAATCATAATTTTATCTCGATTTCGTGGTCTCGCACCACTATTTTGACTAGCCCCTAAATTAGGCTGTTATAATTCTCCCCCCTTAGGGATTTCATCCTCGATAATCTTACCAGCAAAAAGGTTTGGATACTGGTTTCTCATATTCTCTTCTGTTTCCCCCATAGCTTCTTCTATTCCATGTCTTTTCCATAATACTTTCACTAGGGCAATACTTTTATTTCTCAGTTGTTTGACTTCCCGAGCTAAAATCTTGACTAGTTCTTCACCATAAGTCATGTCGGGACAAATCTCTATCTCTGATGGGATAATTACATGTGAAGGATCTAATCAGTAGCGTCTCAACATTGACACGTGAAACACATCATGTATCTTCTCCAATTCTGATGGCAAAGCCAAATGGTAAGCTACCGGCCCAACTCTCTCAGTAATCTCGTAAGGTCCAATGAAACGTGGACTCAATTTACCTTTCCGGCCAAATCTGAGAACTTTTTTTTCCATGGTGACACTTTCAAGAACACTTTATCCCCGACTTGGTACTCTATCTCTTTTTTCTTTAAATTCAAATAGGATTTCTATCTGTCTGAGGCAGCTTTTAAACATTCTCGTATCACTTTCACTTTCTCTTCATCTTCTTTAACCAGATCGACCCCGTGAATTTGATTTTCCTTGAGTTCAATCCAAAACAAAGGTGTTCTGGATTTACGCCCATATAGAGCCTCATAAGGCTCCATCTTTAAGCTTGACTGAAAACTATTATTGTAGGCAAATTCTATCAATGGGAGAAACTTTTCCCAACTACCTTGAAATTCTAAAATACAACATCTGAGCATATCCTCGAGTACTTAAATTAACCTCTGTGACTGACCATCAATTTGAGGATGAAAAGCTGTGCTAAAATTCAATCTTGTACCTAGGCTTCTTTCAGCCTCTTCCAAAATCTGGATGTGAATCTCGAATCTCTATCCGATATAATCGATAAGGGAACTCCGTGAAGCCTTACTATTTCTGAAACATACAAGTTTACCAATTTTTTGAGGGAGTAATCCACTCGTACGGGTATGAAATGGGCTAACTTCGTGAGTCTATCAACTACAACCCATATAGCATCCTTCTTGCTTGGTGACAATGACAACCCCATTACAAAATCCATGGTGATACGGTCCCATTTCCACTCGGAATCAAAATGGGCTAAAGTAAACCTGAAGGTACTTGGTGTTCAGCCTTTACTTGCTGGCAAATCATGCACTTGGAAACAAATTTTGAAATATCTTTCTTCATTTTCGGCCACTAATACTGTTGCTTTAAATCATTATACATCTTAGTACTTCCTGGATGTATAGACAAACATCCGTTATGTGCTTCATACAAAATTCTCTGAATCAACTCCTTTTTTCTTGGTATACAAACTCTATCTCTAAACATCAAGTATCCATCAGAATTAATCTAAAAGTTGAATTCAACATCTGGCTTGCACTGAGCTCTCTTGACTTGCAATTCACTATCTTCTTTCTGAGCTTACAGGATCTTGTGAAAAAACATTGGTCTAACTCTCAACTCGGCTATAATAGAACCATCATCGGATAAAGATATCCTAGAATTCAATGCCCTTAATGCAACAAGGGACTTCCTGCTCAAAGCATCGACGACTACATTCGCCTTTCCTGGGTGGTAGTCAATGACCAAATCATAGTCTTTTATCAATTCTAACCATCTCCGTTGCCTTAAGTTCAACTCTTTCTGCGTCATCAAGTACTTCAGACTTTTATGATCAGTAAAATTCTGACATCTCTCACCATATAAATGGTGTATCCAAATCTTCAAAGCGAAGACTATGGCAGCTAATTCTAAATCATGCATCGGATAATTCTTCTCATGAGGTTTCAACTGTCTTAAGGCATAAGCAATCACCTTGCCTTCTTGCATGAGTACACCGCCTAATCCGTTTAAGGATGCATCGCTGTAAATCACAAATTCTTTCCTTGACTCAGGTTGTACTAAAATTAGAGCTTCTGTCAACATTGCTTTCAACTTCTCAAAACTTTGTTGGCATAGTTTCGACCATTCAATTTTTACATTCTTATGTAACAGTTTAGTCATCGGGGTTGCAATCATGGAAAACCCCTTGAAAAATCATCTATAATAGTCGGCTAGGCCTAGAAAACTTCTAATCCCAGAGATGTTCTTCGGTGGCTTCCAATCCATTATGGCCGAGATCATATTTGGATCTACTCAGACTCCATCTTTTGAGACAATATGTCCAAGAAATCTGACTTCCTTGAGCCAAAATTTGCTTTTACTGAATTTGGCATATAACTAATTTTCTCGAAGAATATGTAGAACTGTCCATAGGTGTTCAGCATGATCATTCTCAAGTCTATTTTGGAGAACACAGTGGCTCCTTTAAATTGATCGAACAAATGATCCTAGGCAATGGGTACTTGTTCTTTACTGTCACTTTATTAAGTTGACGGTAATCTATGCACAATATCATGGTGCCATCTTTCTTTTTCACAAATAAAACTGAAGCACCCCATGGTGAACAACTTGATCTTGCAAAGCCTTTGTCTATTAACTCTTGCAACTGTGACTTTAGCTCTTTCAACTCTGTTGGAGCCATTCTGTAAGGAGTAATGGATATCGGTACAGTACCGGGAGTTAGCTCAATATTGAACTCAACCTCTCTAATTGGTGGTAGTCCTGGTAATTCTTTGGGAAAAACATCCACATACTCACGTACTATCGGTACTGACTCAATCTTCAATTTTGTTCCTTTATCATTCATCACATAGGCCAGATATGCTTCATACCCTTTTCTTATATATCTTTGTGCCGTCATAAGAGAAATCATTACCGGTGATCTACCTTGTTCATTTGATTCTACATGAAGAGTATCCCCATCCTCACATCTCATTTCAATATATTTCTTCCCACAATTAACTATTACATCATGGGTAGTCAACCAGTCCATGCCAAAAATGAGGTCAAACTCATCAAATGGTAGCAACATAAGATTTGCTTTAAAGCAATGACCTCTAATCATTAATGGACAATCTTTACAAACTTTATCAACTAACACACTCTTGCCTAGACACTTTAATCATAAATTCTGTAGAATCTATAGGCATACTCAAACCGGATACTAATTTCATGCAAATGTAAGAGTGTGTGGATCTGGGATCTATTAAAGTAATAACTTTAACATCATGAAGAGAAAAGGTACCCGTAATAACATCATGGGAAGATGCCTCTTCGCGAGTGCGAATGGCATAAGTCCTTGCAGGCGGTCTACCCTCGGGTCTCGCAGCCTGTTCTTTAGGGTTACCTCTTCCACTTGCCCCACTTTCTGGGTTCCTCTGCGGTCTGTCTCTGACCATACTCCCACATCTTAGGTTCTAAGCTCTTTCTTCTTTCATCATCTTTGGACAATCTTTTATATAGTGGTCCTTAGAACCAGATCTAAAGCATGCATTTTCATGTGCTCGGCATTCTCTAAGGTGACGTCTGCCACACTGTGGGCATTTAGGTCTGTCAGATCTAATATTCCCAACACTTGCAATTGAAGTAGTTTGTGCGTTATTCCCCGAGTACTGTTTACTCTTGCCTTTCCTTGAAAGCCCAGTGGAAGTAGCCGATTGGGTAGGGAAATCTCTTGACTTTTTGGATGAAGATTGGAATGACTTATTCCACTGTCTCTTTCTAGAGTCACGAGACTCCATTTCAGACTTCTTCTTCTCTTTTACTAGTTCTTCGGCTTGACAAGCCCTTTCTACTAGCACAACAAATTCCTTTAATTCTAGGACAGCAATAAACAACTTGATGTCCTCATTTCATCCATCTTCAAATCTTTCCCATAATGGCCTTAGTGGATACACATTCACGAGCGTACTTGCTGCGTCGTACAAACTCTCACTCATAATCAGTTACTGGCATCTTTCCTTGCTTCAGCTCTAGTAATTCCTTCCTCTTCTGGTCTACAAATCTTTTGCTGATATACTTTTTTCTTGAACTCTTCTTTGAATAATTCCCATGTGACCCTTTCCCTTGGTACTATCGGCACAAGGGTGTTCCACCATTGGTAAGTAGAGTCTCTTAAGAGAGAGATTACACATTACCATGTAACACCCTATACCCAAGCCCGAGGCTAGGACTGGATATGAGACATTACCATACTTGAACTCATTAAAACATACACTTATGGGCTACAAAATTTCGTTCTGACTTAAAAACTTCTCTATATTAGTCTAACCATACATTTCATGGGCCTACGAGGCCTTAAGCACATATCTAAAAAATTTCGAAACTTAACTGAAACCTTTCTTTAAAGCAGGGGTCACACGCCCATGTGGCTTGGGACACGCCCGTGTACCCCTTGACACGCCTATGTTTTCAACCGAGGGGAGCTACTGACTATTTTCACACGGCCTGAACACGCCCGTGGGCTTAATCCGTGTGATAAACCTTGATATACTGACTTGATCCACACGGTATGGGCACACGCCCATGTTCAAATAGTGTATTCTACACGGCTCATATACACAGCCGTGGGGTTGTACCGTGGCCTATCTTGATTAATAATAATAAGGTGCAGGGTTCACACGGCCTAAACACACGCCTGTGTGTCTAACCGTGTGAGCACTTAGAGGCTATTTACCAAGCCATTTGCCACCCTGAAATCAAAATCAAACCAATACATTTCAAAAACTATACAACATGCTTCATTGAAAACAGCAACATACATATAACAAATTTTGGCTAACCACTTAGCCATATACAAAAGAATAATGGTTTGATAACCTATACAATGGCCCTTCTTAAAACATGTTCTCAAAATGAATGCTTCCTATACATGCCATACTTAGTAAAATAACTTGGCTATACCAAAATAAGGATTGATAGTGTGCTACGAGCTCCGACTCCAATGATCTATAAGTTAGCTTGGCGAGACTACATAGAAAGAAAGGATTAAAGACGTAAGCATTTAGCTTAGTAAGTTTGCATGTAAAACACAGATTAATAAACTTGCCTAATATGACATAACAATGGTATCATAATTTTAGCTTTAGAGCTTACTTACTCATACTGATTCTCACATGTCTCATGATACTTACTATCCTCATACTTGTAAGGTAAACATGGTGCCTGTATCACTTGATCACATTGATCAACATACTTTAATTTAATAATCATGATCTCTAATTCATCATTCATAACATAAATAATACTCAATTTCAACTTGGTAATGTATTTGCTTACTTAGCTTTCTTGTTATCTCATTTTAACTTTACTCATTTACTCGATGAATTTTTAGAGTAACCGAGGATACTAAATCTCATCCCACGTAACTTGATGCCAAAGCCATATCTCAGATACGGTCTTACATGATATATCTCTTCTTGAATCAATGCCAAGCTTACCTTGGACTTATATGATAACTTATTCAATGCCAAGCTTGGGCCCTTGGACTTACATGATAACTTATTCAATGCCAAGCTTTGGTCCTTGGAGTTACATGATAACTTGTTCAATGCCAAGCTTGGGTCCTTGGACTTACATGATAACTTGTTCAATGCCAAGCTTGGGTCCTTGGACTTACATGATAACTTGTTTAATGCCAAGCTTGGGTCTTTGGACTTACATAATGACTTATTCATACTTAATCACATTGATTTATTTATTTAACAAACATTAAGCATTCCATGATAACAATGTACATTATACTAAGCAATTCAATGATAGAAATCATAAAGCTTAGAAATCATATAAACTTACCTCAATATACGAAATGTATGTAGATATGTAATTTAGTCCTCAACTTTGTTCTTGCCTCGGTTTCGATCTGGGCTTCTTTTTTCTTGATCTATAATCATAAATAGACCATTTAATAAGCATATTGACTAAATTGACTCATAACTCATTCTTTGGCAAAATTACTATTTTGCCCTTATACTTTCTCATATTTGCACTTTTGCCCCTAGGCTCGTAAAATGATTTTCATACAACTTTCTTAAACTACATGCTTAGCTGATTAATAGTCTCAACTATAGCAATCATCAATTATCACAAAATCACACATGTATGACCAAACTTAAGATTTTTACAATCAAGTCCCTACAAGCATTTTCATGGAAAATCACTTAACAAAAGATGTTTCTACTACATCAAGCTTTCATAATCTTCCATAAAACATCAAAATACATGCATTTCATACATGACCACATTTTTAAACATCCATTATAGCTCATCAAATAGCTAAAAATAGCTTACTCATGCTACTAGGACTTCAAAAATACGAAGAATATCAAAAACCGGGCTTAGGAGCACGTACTAGCAAGCTTGGAAAATTGAAAGATCCCTAACAATCGCTATTGGAATTTTTGACAGCTTGGGGTAGAAGATGAATGGATTCTTGCCATCTTTTTCCCATTTTAATCATTTATTAGGCAAATGACCAAAATGCCCTCTTTTTTAAAATTTCCATAAAACTATCTCATGACCAATTTTGTCCAAAAATTAAATTTTAAGAAAATTAATATCTAGGGGTTCATAATTATTATTCTAAAGCTATTTCATTAAAAAGCTTCTAGAAATTCATATTTTGCAACTTTTTTAATTTAGTCCTTTTGGACCATTCAACCACAATTTAGCAAAATTGCTTCATGAAACCTTCATACTAGCATGCAAACATGACATAAACCTTAAAACTCATAATTTCATCCCAGTTTCATGGTCTCGCACCACTATTCCGACTAAGCCCTAAATCGGGTTGTTACAAGACCTCCAATAGTGTTGTTTCAAATCATGGTACATCTTTGTGCTTCTCGGATGAACAGATAAAGGACTGTTATGTGCTTCATTCAAAATCAACTGAATCAACTCTAAATTTCTCAGAAAACAGATATGATCTCGAAATCTTAAGCAATCATCAACAACTCTAAATTTAGAATCAGAATTCGAATCACACTGAGCTCGTTTTGCTATTATTTCATTATCAACTTTTTAAGCTTCACAAATCTACTGTAAAAACAAAGGTTTTTGCTTTCAATTCAGCTATCACCGAACTATCATCAGAAAATTCTAATTGAGCATTCATAACACACAAAGCAAACAATGACTTTCGACTCAGTGCATCGGCAACAACATTAGCTTTACCCAGATGATAATCTATCACAAGTTCATAGTCTTTCAACAGCTCTAACCATCTTCTCTGACGCAGATTCAAATCATTCTCGGTTATCAGATATTTCAAACTTTTATGATCCGAAAATATATGGCATTTCTCACCAAACAGATAATGACGCCAAATCTTTAATGCGAATACAATCGCAGCAAGCTCAAGATCATGTGCCGGATAGTTCTTTACGTGCGGCTTCAATTGTCTCGAAGCATAAGCTATTACTTTGCCTTCTTGCATCAGAATACATCCCAGACCATTTAACAAAGCATCACTGTATATCACGAATTCTTTACCCAATTCTAGTTGTACTAAAATCGGAGCTTTAGTTAATAAAACTTTCAACTGATCAAAGCTTTTCTGACATTTATCGAACCATTCAAAACTCACATTTTTTTAAGCAATCTTGTTAACAGGGTTGCAATCATCGAAAAGCCTTTTACAAATCAACGATAATAACCAGCTAGTCCCAAAAAGCTACGGACTTCAGACACATTCTTCGGAGGTTTCCAATCCAGAATAGTAGAAATCTTGCTCGGATCGACTTGTATTCCAGAAGCTGATACTACATGTCCCAGAAAACTTACTTCATGCAACCAGAATTCACATTTACTGAATTTAGCATACAATTGTTTCTCACATAGAGTCTGTAGCACAATTCTCAAATGTTCGGCATGATGCGTCTCATCACATGAATAAATCAAAATATCATCAATGAACACCACAACAAAGCGATCTAAATACGGTCTGAATATCTGATTCATCAGATCCATAAACACTGTAGGAACATTTGTTAGTCCAAAAGGCATCACTAAGAATTCGTAATGTCCATGCCACATTCTGAAAGCAATTTTCGGTACATCGGATTCTTTAACTCTCAATTGATAGTAGCCCAATCTCAAATCTATATTAGAGAACACTGTAGCTCCTTTTAGCTGATCAAACAAATCATCGATACGAGGTAATAGATATTTGTTCTTTATTGTCACTTTATTCAATTATCGTTAATCAATACACATTTTCATAGTACCGTCTTTCTTTTTCATGAACAACATAGGAGCACCCCAGGGAGAGAAACTTGGTCGTGCAAATCCTCTACCAGTCAACTCTTGCAACTGAGATTTCAACTCTTTCAATTCAGCCGGTGCCATTCTATACAGAGCTATTGAAATAGGTGTCGTACTAGGAAACAATTCAATACCAAATTCAATTTCACGCATCGGAGGCAATCCCGGTAATTTTCAGGGAATACATCAGAATACTCGCAAACAACTGGCACTAATTCAATTTTCTTTTTAGACACTTTCAAATCAACCACATAAGCAAAATAAGCTTCGTAACCCTTTTTCACATAATTTTGAGCTTTCAATACAGATATTACAGTAGGTAATCCATTCAAATCATTAGACTCAACCCAAACCATTTCATCATTCGGACCTCTCAAATCAATAGTATTTCTTTTACAATTCACAATGGCATCATGTAATGTCAACCATTCCATACCCAGAATGATATCAAACTCATCAAATGGCAAAAGCATCAAATCAGCAGGGAAACAGATATCTCGAAACATTAACGGACAGTTCTTGCATACTTTTCATCCAAAACACTTTTACCTAAGAGGTCTGATACTTTTATAACAAACTCAGAAGACTCTATAGGCAAAGTCTTACTGGATACTAAGTTCATGCATATATACGAATGAGTAGAACCAGGGTCTATCAATGCAATCATAAAAGTATCATAAAGTATAAATGTACCCGTTATAACATCCAGAGATGAAGCTTCCTCCCAAGCTCGGATAGTATATGCTCTGGCAGGCGCTCTAGCTTCGGATCTCGCAATAGTATCTCTCGTAGTTTTCTGACTACCACTGACATTTCTTACATTTCGGGAAGGTTTACCTCTCACAAGTGCATTATCGGATCTCAGATTCTCAACAGACTCAGGGAAATCACAAATAAAATGATCAAGTGATCCACATCTAAAACAAGCTCTGTCATTTAATCTACAACTTCCCAGATGCCTTTTTCCATAATCCTTACATTCAGGTTTCTCGGATCAAACATTTCCAACACTTGCTACTAAAGTTGCTGGAGTTTTGGAGCTCATTTGTGATCTAGCTCGATTTCTATTCGAATGTCCCACATTATCTCTTGATCGGCTTTGTTCATCTCTAAATTTCTTTGAGACAGTCTGAAATGATTTGCTCAGTAATCTCTTTCTCACATCTCGAGCTTCAGACCCAGCTTTTCTTTTGTCTTTCCCGAGTGCCTCAGCTTTACACACTTGGTCAACGAGTACAACAAACTCTTTTATCTCTAAAATCTTGACTAACAAACAGATATCTTCATTAAGGCCGTCTTCGAATATTTTGCACATTATTGCTTCAGATGATATACATTCTCGAGCATACTGACTCAGTCTCACAAACTCCCGTTCATATTCCGTAACATTCATACGGCCCTATTTCAATTTCAGAAATTCCTTCTATTTTTGATCGATGAATCTCTCACTGATGTATTTCTTTTGGAACTCAATCTGAAAAAAGTCCCATGTAACACGTTCTTTCGAAACAACATAAATAAGAATTTTCCACCACTGATAGGCCGCATCTCTTAACAACGAAACAACATATTTTATGCTTTCTTCCGGAGTCAAGAACATCTCATCAAATACCCGGATAGTGTTTTCTAACCAGAACTCGGCTTTCTCGGCATCATCATCACTGGTAGCCCTAAACTCTTCAGCCCCATACTTACAGATTTTATCGACAAGAGGCTTGTTCCACAAATTTAGATTTGTAGTCGAAAGTATAGCAGATGTCTGAGGGGGATTAACCGGGCGGGGTTGTGAAACAGTCGGGTTATTTCTTACAAATTAAGTGAACCACTCACTCATCATCTGGAAGAAAGCCTATTTTACTTCTCCCTCTTGATCGCTCGTAATCGGTCTCAGATCAGAAGGCGCTGTCCCTTGCACGGAAGCAGACGTATTACTTTCTACGTCATCAGCCACGGCTCTTTTGGGATCCATTACTATACAAAATCACATTTTTCACGTCAGGATTCGTCACACTATCACAGTTCAAATATATAGCATATAGCTAGACTCTGACATACTACGTTAGTCCGAGAATAGACTAAATCATAGCTCTGATACTAATCAAATGTAACACCCCTAACCCGTATCCGTAGTCAGCTTAGGACTAAAGGCGTTACCGAATAGACCAAAAATATTTACAGGCATTACATTCAATCATTTATCAATCGCATTAAAAGTGTCCCTTAAATAGGTCAACGAGACTCTAATCATGATTTAAATTAGGGCTGGGACTAGACCGAACACTTACAAAAATTCTCAAAAATTAAAAACTTTTCTAAGTTATGCAGGACACACGCCTGTGTGGGCAAGCCGTGTGTCTTCCACGGACATCAGACACACCTATGTGTCCCGGCTGCCAAATCAAGGCATGTATACTGACTTTTTGACACGGCCACTAGGCACGCCCATGTACCATGGCCATGTTCTCTTAAGCTATATACTGACTAAATCACACGACTACCAGGCACGTCCGTGTGCCAAGGTCGTGCACACTTAGGTTAGCTACTGAGTTAATCCCACGGTCACCAAGCACGCCCGTGTGCCACGATCGTCTAGGAAAAATAGGCCATTTGCAAGGCCAAATTGCCACCCTTACTTGGGTCATACCTATAAGCAAAGTACCAATCCATTTCATGTACAAATATCAACCAAAAACATATCAACTGACCATCAATTCTCCATATTCAATCTCATTTCTAATCATGTCAACTTGCACAACTAAATCACATATGCAATTAAGCATGATTCATCCACTTTTACCTTTCAAATATCCACTTTTTGATCAATCAAACATACTCATAATGCATTCATATGCTTACCATATCTTTAACCATTTCATAAACTATCAGGCTATACCAAAACATGCATTAATTTCATAAAAGCCAAACATTTACCAAAACTTATCTAGCCATGTCTCATAGCTATCATACACATTTAATACATAACCAAAATGACTAGCCTATACATGCCATATCTAACTATATACATATTTCAAAAGTACCAAAACAAGTTGAGTAGTGTGATGTTGATCTTTGACGGTCCCCGAGCCTTCAGTAGCTTTAACGACCTATAAAATAAAACAAAACACACACACAGAGTAAACTTTCAAAGCTTAGTGAGCCATATACAAATAAACATAACATACAATGCATATAACCAAATTAATACATTGGTACTTATAATTCTCATAGCCAATTCATCACATGATCTTTGGCACATTTGCTTACACAAAGCTTGCCACAACTTCTATTCACATATCACATATGTACTTAGCTCATTCAAGCATATTTCCATTATTGTATCACATTCACATTCTCATATTCAATAACACATTTCATCATAGTAAATTCATATAGATACTTACCTTTTATACACACTTAGTGTACATATCAAACGAACATGAAACAGATTTATAGATGACATTGTCATTCGTATCTCTAGTTTGCCCATTGAACCATTCAGAATCTAATAGGATACTCAGAATGATCAGAATAGTCATACAATGCCAACGTCCCAGATGAGGTCTTACATGTACTCAAATATCGATGCCACTGTCTGAGACAGGGTCTTACACGAGTCAATACGATGCCAATGTCCCAGACATAGTCTTACACGTAAATCTCATATCGATCCCAACGTCTCAGACGTGGTCTTACATGAAATCATAAATCAATGCCAACGTCCCAGACGTGGTCTTACATGATATCACATAACAGACACCTATGTCATGACATAGCTAATCCTATCTATTCCTAGGTTCATACGGGGCTTCTCGGATACTGTCATTATATCGATCCTATCTCGAAATTCATGTACACAATATCTCCTAATCATTCATCGTTATTAATAGTCATATGAATATTCATAATTCAACACAAATACGTTTATTTGTATAATGACTTACCTCGGATCCAAATATTCGTTCAGACTCGGTTATTCGACTACCTTCGCTTTCCAACGATCTAAGTCCGTTTTCTTCGATTCTTAATCTATACATATTCAAATTTGACCCTCTTATTTAATAACACATTCAATTCAATCCAAAAGCACACATTTAGGGCTATTTACAATTTAGCCCTCACATTTACACATTTTATCAATTTAGTCCATTTTTCTCAAAACATCAAATACATAAAATCACCCTATACCCATGCTTAACCGAATGCTCATATATATCATAGAAGTCCAAACATTTCATTTATTTCACAATTTGGTCCCTCAAATTGCTATTTTCACAATTTAGCCCCAATTAGCTAAATTCATCAAAAATTCAAGAACAAAACTTGTTCATTTAACACATATCTTTCATTTAACACCATAAATCATCATAAATCATATGAGTTCATCAAAGTTTCATGTCAAAAACCTCATCAATTCTCAAAATTAAGACATGGGTTTTGAAGCATTTGAAGCAAGGGTTACGAAATCATAGAAATTATCAAAAATCGAAGTTAAAAATTACCTTAATCTAGCTAAAAGAATGTTGAATGCCTTATCGTCATATTTCTTTATCTTTTGTTTCATTTTCGGTGGAAGAACATATGAATTTCCACTATCTTTTAGTTTGTTTTTATTATAAACATATTAATAACAGATGACATAATTAGCCTATTTTAATACTTACAAAAATCATGTATAAGATGGACATAAATGTCCACTACTATGAACAAGGGTATAATATCCACATAAGGACTCCACCCTTAAGAAGTCATGACAAATAGTTTCCTTTTTATTAAACATGCTAATTTTGCATTGAATGCAATTTGATCCTTTTATCGAATTATGCACACAAACAACAAATTAACTTACAGAACTTTAGCACATGCTTAATCACTTATCAATGGCACAAAAAATAATATTAAAATATTTTATTGACTCAGATTTTGGTCCCGAAACCACTGTTCCGACTAGGGTCTAAACCGGGCTGTTACATCGGTAGTTTTTGGAACGTTCATTTTGGATTATATGGCATGTAATAGGCTTGTTTGTCATTTCCATTATTTTGATATGTGAAACTTTAATGTATGATCTTAAATGCAAGTAGTTAACCTAATATGATATATGTAAACTAAGGAAGATGTTTTAAGGTAAGTTTATTGTTTGTGTTAATAAAATGTTGGGATTGAGATACCTATAATAGGCATATTGGTTGAATGTTAGATTGTGTGAATTAACATGCTTTGAGTGAAAGTTCATTTTGTTGTGAAAGTGTATATACTTGTGGTACCAATGGTGGTACACTGGTTAGGCACTTAGGATGGTTGATTTAGCATGTTTTGAACTTGTTTAATGTCATTCTTTTTAAATAGGTATTTTGGCTAGTAAATGGATTACTTAGTGTCCAAGTAAGCTTGAAATGGTAAACTTGTCATTTAAGGTTCAGTTAGGTCCACACGGCCTGAAACACGGGCATGTGACTTAGCCATGTGAGACATACGGCCTGGCGACACACCCGTGTGTCATCTGATATTTTTTTATGGTGCAAGCTAAGGAGTTACACGACTTGGCACACGGGCGTGTGACACTGCTGTGTGACCCTACTCAGTGAGTTACACGGGTGTAGACACGGGTGTGTGAGGCACACGGCCATGCGACCCCTATTTTACAAATTTTGCATCTTTTTCCTAAACTTTCCAAATTATTTCAAATTGATCTCAAATTATTTCTAGGTTATTTTTAGGGTCTCGAAAGTCAATTTAGGGACAACATGCATGTGCATGAATATTTTATTACGTGTTTTTAATATTGAATGATTTAAGATTCAAATTTTTTGATTGTTTAGTAATACTCTGTAACCCTAATTTGATGATAGAGATAGGTTAGGGGTGTTATAAGGTAAGTTCATAAATTAGTTAAAATAATTAGTTTTTGTGATATAATATCTATCTATATATGTTTTGATTGAGTTCATTTACTTATTAAATGGTAAGGGATGGAATGGGCTAAGTTGTAATGTTAATTAAATTAAAGGTTATGTTTGAAAATTAGAAACTACATGGATGAATTCTTCTGATGAAATAATGTCTATATGACTAAATGATATAGATATGAAACACGACCCGTATGAACCTCATGGATGCTTAGGATACAAATGACATGTCAATAGGGTTATTTACCGATTCAGGTGTTGGTCTTAGATGTAACAGCCCGATTTTGGGTCTAGTCAGAATAGTGGTTTCAGGACCACATATCCGACGCATTAAAATTTATTTTTATTATATTTTTATGGTCTACAATTTTATGGAACAATTTCGTAAAAATTTCGTTCGAAAATTTTGACATTTGGGCACTCAATTTAGTTAAAGGGACTAAATTGCAAAAAAAGTGTAAAATTTGAATTATATATGTTAAAGGTTTCCAATTGCTATGAGATTTTAAATTAGAGGTCCTTAGATGGTAATTAGACTATTATGTCTTAGTATGGACAAAAATGGACATGGTTAGAGAAAAATATCAAAGTTTAAGTGAAGGGCATTTTGGTCATTTGGTAAATAAAGCCAAAATAAAAAAAATAAAAGATGTTCATCTTTCTAATTTCATCCCCCATAGCCGAATTTCAAGGGTCACTATAGCTTTTTGGCCAAGCTTTCAAGCTCGATTGTAAGTCCGTTCTTGCCCCGTTTTTCATGGTTTTTATGTTTTTGAAGTTATCTCAACCTAATCTAGCTATTTCAAGGACTAATTTGAAAGAAAATCAAAGTCTAAAATTTTACCCATGTTAGATATTTGTGTATTTTGATGTTTAATGGTGGAAAATGTATGTTTGATGTTAGATAAACAACATTTACCAAGTGACTTTTGATGAAAATGCCTAAAAAGGACCTATTTGTAAAAAGTTATAAAGTGTGTGTAAAAATGTGAATAAATGGAAAATATGGGCTGTTATCGGCATGAAATAGGTTCGGCAAGTTTTGTGTGTGAAGAAATTGGATATATTTCATTTTACGAACCTAGGGACTAAAATGTAAAATGTCAAAAGTTTAGGGGTAAAAATGTAATTTTTTCCATAGTGTGTTTTTGGGTTGAATTGAATAATGTGATGATTAAATGAGATGAATTTGATATTATAGATCAAGAAAAATGAGGTTTGAACCTAGATCAGGGGAAAAATAATGTGTTTGACGATTAGATCTATTTCTACTATTTTTGTACCGAGGTAAGTTCGTAGGTTAATAACGCAATGTTATAATTGTATTTATAATGTTTTTTTGTTGCATGAATTGTATGATTGACTCTATGGATGTAATTAATGAAGTTTTGACAAGCGAGTAAATCTCGGTTGAACCTTAGGAATAGATTAGGATACAAGTGACATGTCACTAGGATCCCATGTGAATATGTAATTATGTGTTTCATGTGTCCCGGGTACTGGTCCCATACATCCAACTAGTGGCTAGGTATACTGGCATATGTTGCGGATACCTGACAGCTTGTGTGAGCAGCACTGCGTAGCTACGACTCGACTGACAGCTTGTGTGAGCAGGCCCGTGGATAACTCTAGAGCGAGCCTATATGTGATGAGATTTGTGGTAGCATTGGCTACATATATGGCACCTATGTGCAAATCTTTCTATGTATCTGGTAGTATTCCAAGTGGTTCAAAGGGAATGCCAAAGATGAGAAAGTATGTGATTATGTTACGAGTTGGTACAAGTATGTACGAAAAACTCAATGGAAATGGATTCGGTATATGATGAACTAATAGTAGGAATGTGATTGAGTAAGTTATGCTCATGAAATTTTAATGACATTTATGTTAGTATATGTTAAGTTATTCATATGATAAATGTTTAATTAATGTTGTATATTAGTTGCATATGAACTTACTAAGCTATATAGCTTACCCCCTTTCTTTCCCTTATCTTATAGTGTCACCAAGTTAGTTCGGGATTGGAGATCATCGGAGATCCATTCACACTATCAACTATTATTTTGGGTACCATTGAAATGTCAATACTTTGATTTATGGCATGTATAGGCACTTGGTCGATTTGTTATATGTGTCATTGGAAATGTGGCCAAGTTTATTGGCTTATAATGGTTAATGATTTCATTTTGTATATGGCCATGAATGATGTCTTATGTTGGTGGACATATATTTATATGTTGATCTATTCATGAATGTGGAAACTTGCAAGATTTGTGTTGATATATTATGATGTTAGAGCATGATAGATGTTAGCATGTAGATGGGATGTTAATATCTTGGTTGTGATTGTTTTTGCTGCTTGTATATACTTGAATTGGTGTTATATGATGTTGTGTAGGTATATGAATGGAAGGGTGGCAAAAAGGCTTGGTAAATAGCCTTATTTTGTCCACACGGGCGTGTGTTTAGGCCGTGTCCGACACACGGCTTGCCCCATCGGTGTTTGTCTCAGTCGTGTGTGCCACACGGCCTAGAACACGGGCATCTGTCTTGGCCGTGTGAAACCTGAACTTAATTCGAATTAAATTAATTAACCACACAGCCTAGAACACGGGCATGTGGCACAACTGTGCGGCACAAGTCAGAGAGCACCCTATTTTGAACACGGTCTGAAACACGGGCATGTCCCAAGGGCACACAGGCGTGTTCTTTGGACCACACGGGCATGTGAACCCTGCTTCTAGCAAAAAAAAAATTTAAGTTTTGTAAAAATTTCTTGAGTTCTCGATTTAGTCCCAAACCATTTCTAAAGTATGTTTTGGGCCTTGTAGGCCCGTATTAGGGACTTTATGATTGAATATGAATGGTTTTAATTTGGACGCAAAATTTACGACTAGGAATTGTGTGAATGCTTGTGTTGTAAGTCTAGTAATACCTCATACCTGTTCCAACGTTGAATACGGGTAAGAGGTGTTACATTTAGTAGTACCAGAGCTACTATTTAGTCGATTCTTGGACTAACATAGCATGTCTAAGAGTCTAGCTATACATGCCACAAGTAAGCCGTGATAATGTGATGACTCCTGACAACTTTAAATTGTGTTTTTATATAGTAAATGGATCCCAATCGAGCTGAAGCTGATGACGTAGAAAGTAATGCACCGGATCCTACTCAAGGGACCACACCATCTGAAAGTAGACCAGTGACAATTGGTCAAGGAGAAGGGGCTAGGGAAGCCTTCCTCCACATGATGAACGAGTGGTATACGGAGTTTGTTCGAACAAATCTAACTACTCAACCCCCTCCACCCCCACCTATTCCTCAGCCAGTTCCTATAGCTCCACAAGGTATGGAATTTGTAAGATTGAATAAGCCTTAGGTTGATAAGATCTGAAAGCATGGGGCTGAAGATTTTAGGGCCAATGTCAATGATGATCCAGAGAGAGCTGAGTTTTGGCTTGAAAATTCCAACAGGGTATTTGATGAACTGTTTTGCACACCAGATGAATGCCTGAAATGTGTTGTATCGCTCCTGAGAGACTTGGCATTCCTGTAGTGGAAAACTCTCGTATCAGTAGTACCAAGAGAGAGGGTTAACTGGGAATTCTTCTAAGATGAATTTAGGAAGAAATATATCAGCCAATGGATCATCGATCAGAAACATAAGGAGTTTTTAGAACTGAAGCAGGGTCGAATGTCGGTAACCAAGTATCGAGCGAGAGTTCGTCAAGCTCAGTAAGTATGCTCAAGAGTGTGTTTCCACCGAGGCTATCATGTGCAAAAGGTTCGAGGATGGGTTGAATGATGATATCCGATTGTTAGTTGGAGTTCTTGTGCTGAAAGAATTTGTGGTGCTATTCGACCGAGCTTGTAAAGCTGAAGAATTAAGCAAGGAGAAAAGGAAAGCTGTAACAGCCAAATTTAGGGCCTAGTCGGAATAGTGATCTCATAATCACTAATTTGAGGTTAGAGAAAATTATTTTCATGTTGTGTTATGCATTATAACATGATTATAAAGGTGCATCAAAATTTTGGTGCCTTAATTTTAGCAATTTCTAGATAAATTATGAAAAAGGACTAAACCGCATAAAGTGTGAAAGTTCTATTTTATTTGCTAGAGGTGCCAAATAGCTATGAATTATAAGTTGGAGGTCCCAAATGTGCAAGTTGCCCTTATTTAAGTGAGTTGGCTGGCCATACTAAAGCATAGGGGACAAGAGCATTTGTTATGTTAAAAAGTTAGTGGTATTAGTTAGGAAAATGAATAAAATAAGATGATATAATAAAAAAAGCTATCATCTTTTTCTTTTATTCTATTTCTCCACCAAAAATATCAGCCATAGAAGGGCTTTGGGAGCTTGAAATTTCAGCAGCTTATTTTCTCTTCAAGTAAGTCCTTTTGATGCTCTTTCTTGATGAAAATTGCATTTTTGGAGTCCCAAAAGCTTAAGCTAGCTAATGGGGGGATTAATTTGCAATATGGTAAAAAGTTTAGAGATTTTCCATGTGAGATTATAAGTTGTTAGCTGAGTTTTTATGGAAGAAAATGAATGATAGGATGATGAGAAACAACTTTTGTGAAAGGTGTTGCCATGAAAACACCTAATTGGGACTATATTGCAAAAGTTGTAATTTATTCATTAAAGCATGAAATAGTTGAAATTAGAGATATTTGTAAGAGGATTAAATGTTCATCTAGGCTTGTTTAACAAGAAAATGTGATAAAATTTATTTATGAGCCTAGGGGCAAAATCATAATTTTGCCAAAGTGTAGGGGCAAAATGGTCATTTTTGCCTAAAGTGTGTATTATGGTATTTTATGATCTATAAATGAATAAATTAGTAAATTTCATTGTTCTAGATCAAAGAAAACGGGTTTCGAACCTAGAACGGGTGAAAAGAGAAGTGTGGGCAAATAGTCCTTTTCGGCTATTTTGACAATGAGGTAAGTTCATATGCAATTATTAAAATTATGTATGAGTTCATGTAAGTATTCTGATGTTGTATGGAATGTATATTCACTCTATGGATGTATGAAATACCCTTGGATGAAATGCATGAAGAATGTTGAGATGATAGTTAAAGTCTCATATAAGACCATATTGGATTATGGCCTCGATGTAATGATTCGTATAAGACCATGTCAAGGACATGGCATCGATATGTTAATTCAAGTAAGACCCTATCGGGGTATGATTTCTATATGATTTCATGAGTATGAGACTCAAGAGAGTTATTTTTAACTTGAGTATTTAAGAGTATATGTTGAAGTAAAGAAAGTATGCGGTTGAGCTACGAAAGGCACAAGTATGTATTAGAATTGAATTGAGACGATTTCAATATATATATGATGAACCCCTATTGGGATATGGGAAATTAATGCACCTTGTTGCATGAGTTAGATTTATTGTTATATTGTGGGAATGCGAATAAAAATAGTGGAAAAGTTAAGTAAGAATAGTAATGTGAGGGTGTTCTCGGATGAACAATTGAGTTAAAGTATTACATGTGGATGACTATTTATGAATGTATGATAATGGTGGGCTAAGTGCGAAACCACCAAAAGATGAGTAGCTTATTAATAAGACTTGATGTGATATCTTATATGATTACATGATAATCAGTGCAGGAATGGATTCTTTTGTAAGCGAGCAATTAGCTCGTGGTACGGTAAGAGATAAAATGAGTAAGCTTCTAGAGTGGTTGAGTAAGCAACCTTGAGTTAATGGGAATGACCCAGTATAATCTCTTGTGGTTATCTACATTTAATGAATATTAATATTTGCCAGATTATGCAGGTGAACTTACTAAGCATTAGTGCCTACTCCTTTCCCTTTTTTTTCATCTCTTATAGATTATGTTGACTAAAACGGGTTGGAGGCCGCTGGAGATGTTTTCACACTATCGAGCAGACATTCGATTTGAGGTATCAAGTCCTTATGAGTCATGGCATGTATAGGACTAGAATTTAAGGTTGAGTAAGTTATGGTTAATGTGCCAAACCATGTTGGCCAAAAAGGGTTTGTGTTTAATTGTGTATAGCCGTTGATGATGGCTAAGTTGTTGTAATTGTATGGTAGTAACACTTTATTTTCATGAATCAAATGTATGAACTCATGTGTTTTAGTCGTTGATTTGAGACTTTATTGAATCAGTAAATTAATGTATGAAATGTAGGATGGAAAAGGGCTTGGTATATAGCCTCTAAGTGTCCACACAATTAGACACACGGGCATGTGTCTGGGCCGTGCGAACCCTACACCTTATGATTACTTGTTAGAATAGGCCATGGGTGAATCCCACGACCGTGTGCATGAGCCGTGTAAGACCCACTGCTTGGGCATGGGCGTGTGCTCAGGCCGTGTCAAATAAGTCAGTAGCTCTACACGGTTGGAGGACACGGACGTGTCAAGGCCGTGTCAGATAGGTTAGTAGCTCCCCATGGATGGGAAACATGGGCGTGTTTAGGGGTGCACGGGCGTGCCCCAAACCCTACGGGCGTGTAACCTATGATTTTTGAGAGAGGATTTTCGATAAGTTTTGAAAGTCCGAACAAGTGTTTAAGGCCTCGTATGACCATGATACGTATGTCTAGACCAAGAAAGAAAGGTTTTAAGTTGAAACGAAATTTTATAGCTAGTAAGTACTTGATTAAATGAGTTCCAGCATGGTAATGTCTCGCATCCAGTCTTAGCATTGGACTTGGGTACAGGGTGTTACAAAAGTTGAGTCTAAGGCTTGAGATACAAGAAAAAGGCCGATGAGTAAGTCATTTCAATCTCAGTCTAAGAAATCAAGAGATTTGTATGCTCGTTCGAGTGTTTCAGCTGGGTATTCCAAAAGAGATCGTGGGAAACAATATTTAGGTTCTAAAGCCAAAACTACGTCGATAGTGAGTGTTGGTAATGTTAGATCCAATCGACTTGAATGTCAACACTGTGGTAGGCAAAATCCTGGTGAATGTAGAATGAATGACTGGGCTTGCTTTAAGTGTAGCTTACAAGACCACTTTATTCGGGACTGCCTTGATATGGTTGAAAAGACAAGATTCAGAATGTAAGATCGGGCAACACTGCCATTAAAGGGAGACGCCCGAGGAATACGGGGAATGGGACTAGTAGTAAAGGTGTGACCAAAGATTCAACTATAATATCCGAGGCTAGAGCACCTGCTAGAGCCTATGCTATCTGTGCTCGCGAAGAAGCGACATCTCCCAATGTTATCACTGGTACTTTTTCTCTCTATAATACTAATGTAGTTGCATTGGTTGATCTTGGATAACTCATTCTTATGTTTGCATGAAATTGGTAGCTAGTAAGAGCTTGCCTGTTGAGTTTACTGAGTTTGTGATTAAAGTGTCAAACCCCTTAGGCAAATATGTATTAGTTGATAGAGTTTGCAAGAATTGTCCCTTGATGATTCGAGGTCACTATTTTTAGATTGACTTAATGTTGTTGCCATTTGATGAGTTTGATGTTATTTTGGGTATGGATTGGTTGACACTGCATGATGCTGTAGTGAATTGTAGACAGAAAATTATTGAATTGAAATGTGAAAATGGTGAAATTCTTTGAATTGATTCAGATGAGTCGTGTAACAATCCGGTTTAGACCCTAGTCAGAATAGTGGTTTCGAGACCACAAATTTAAGTCAGAAAAATATTTAAATATTATTTTCTATACTTGCAATATGTGAATAGGTATGTAACATCCCGAAATTGGGCTTAGTAGGATTGGGCCCAATGGGCCTTGGACATAAGAATGTTTAAAATTCTGAAAATAAGAGAATGACATTATTGCAAATTGGACTTGTTAGTTAAGTGAATTTGGAAGGTTACGAGGTTTCTATGAAGTCTCGGGTTTAATTGGGCCTTAGGAAAAATTTGGTATTTTAGCACTTTAAGGAGATGGAGTAAGTGACCTTAAAGCATATGGAAATAATTGATTAAATAGCTAGCATAAGTGAGCAGTTAGTAAAGAGGCTATGGCACCACATGTATTACCTTGAAGGAAGGAGTTCGAATCACTTTGTATGCAATTTAACTTTTACTTTTGCTTCCCTTCCTTATGTGTCGGTCAAGGAATAAATATGACAATGGTGGACTTCATTATTTTGGTAAGGTGGCTAAAAGAATAAGGCAAGGTTGAAGTTGGGGAAAGGAATCAAGAGAAATAGGAAAGAAAGGGGGACATGAGGCTAATTCCATGGATGATGTTTTGGAAAGCTTAGGAGGCCAAACTTTAATCCTAAGGGGGGATGCATGTGGATGGTTTTGGAGTAGTTAGGTAGCTGAAATTTTATTTTGGCTTTTGGTAAAATCCTAGCTTTGTTTTGGCCAGAAATCCTTTTGGCAACTTTGTGTCATTTCTCTCAATTTCGCAACCCACCTTGTCGAAACATAGGTCTGCAATAGTGCATTGTTTTCCTCTCAAATTTTTTTCTTTTTCCTTTGCTTTGTGCCGAAATTACAAGCCTTGGTGACCATATGTTTCTTCTTTCTTTTTACTTTGGCGAATTCCCCTAGCACATTTGTGCACTTTCTTGCTCTTTTGTTTGATCAAGATTTTCATCTCTTGTCTATCTCCCTTTTTGGATAGCCGAATCTTCCACCCTTCTATTGAACTCTCTTTTCCATTCGAGTGGTCATTTATGTACAATCGTGCTTTAAGTGGGAGACCGTGTATTGTTCTAGCCAAAGTCAAACGGTGGTAATTGGATCCAATATCGATAAGGATCGATTCTTGGTGCATCGAGGGAGATCACCGTAATGGTGTTGAAATCGGTAGAAAGCACAACTCGTAATCAAGGTGTGTAATCCCGTACCCTTCCGAATATATGTTTGAAATGGTGAGTAAGTCTCATATCTCTCTGAAATTTTACATGAAATATTCTGTGATTCGGTAGAACTACCGAAGAAAACCGATAACCGGCATCCATGATCACTCGGACGTGCGTAGGTTCGTAGTGGTAATCATGTTTTGTAATAAAACAGTTTCAGTCAAAAACAGTGATGTGTATTTGAAAAATCACAAAAAATTGGATAAAAGGAATTAAAAAATAATAAGATATCAGATTAAAGCTTACTGTGTCTACTTTAATATGGAAGAAACGGAGAAGGAAAGAGAATACTATATTCGAGATATGTTAATTTTAGTGGGACCGTTCGAATGACTTGAGGTATTACATTCTGCTTTTGGAAAAATCATATAAAATTTTAAAAAGTGAATTATGGGACATAATTTATATGTATGGATTCCTTACTGAACCTATTTTCAATGGAAATAAGTGGGAGCAGTAGATGAAAAACGTACAGTAAGTTATTTGTGATTAAGGAAAGAGAGGTTAGAATCATTGGACGGTGAAACAAGGAAAATTTTAAGGAATAAACTGTACTAAATGGTTACACTAAAAATTCTGAAAAAAATTCTAAGAGAAAGATATATGTGTCTACTTTCAAGGAAAATTTACAGATTTAGATTTTTAGTTTTCTAACTCGAGTTATGGTCAATTTAGTCAGTATGACGCAGATGGACAGTTTCAATTTTATGCTCCAAATTAGTAGTTAAGCATGGGTTGTGAAATTACCATAATACCCTTAGAGGGTAAATTACCGAAATACCCCTGGGTTGCGAGATTATCAAATTACCCTCGACGAGTAAAATTAAAAAATGCCCTTATAGGCCTAATTACGAAATTGCCCTTATGGGCCGAAATACGAAATTGCTTAATGAACTGAATTGACATATTATTTTATGGGCCAATCTGATATATTTTGTTATGAGGGCCAAAATATGTTTAATGGGCCCAATTTGCTAGATCGTTAAATGGGCCAAAATTTCTATTTTGACTAATGGGCCAAATTGCTATTTTGGCTAATGGGCCAAATTGATAACTTGTAATATGGGGTTTTTGTTGAAATTTACCTTATGAATATATTGTTATGCATTATATATATACATGACTGCATGGGTTGGGATAATTGGCAAAGAGAAGAAAGGCCTGTTTCCAAAATCTAGTTCGGTGGCTTTGCCACAAATATTTTAAATGGCCTGTTGCCAAAATCAAGTTCGGTGGCTCTGCCACAAATATTTTAAATGGCCTTTTGCCAAAATCTAGTTCGATGGCTCTGCCACAAATATTATAATTGGCTTAATGTCTGCTATTGGTGTGTTGGCGGGGTGGGTTGACTTGATCCCCACAGGTGTGTTGGTTGGTACAGGTGGTGTGTAGCGGATGGAAATTTAGGCTTGGTTGGGAATTGCATATCACATGCATTTTATATTTGTTATATTGTTACATTTGTAAATGGGCTTAGGCCCAAATATTTGCTTTATGGATTTTGGCCTAGTGAACAATGGTGAGTGGGTTACACACTGAGTTCTAAGTAACTCACCCCCTTCTTTCTTAACCCTGTAGGTAATGCTCCGAGAGGTGGACTTGGGCCATGGATGACTCGGTGGAGGCCATACTTCAGAAATAGTGTTATTAAATTTTAAATTTCTATTCCTGTTATTTATTTCTTTTGGTTTAAGTTGTAATAAGGCCTCTGTACTATTTTATTATTTGCTTTATGGTTGGTTTACTTATTATTTTGCTTAAATTGTTTTAAACGAGAATTTTTCTAAAAGCTAAAATAAAGGTTTTCCAAAATCGATTAACAAATGGAATTCATAATAAAATTTTTACAAATATTTTTAATAAGAAAATCTTCTTGAATTTTCAATGTCATTTTCAAAAGTCACGTTTTATAAGATTATTAGTTCAAATCTAACGATTTATCAATTAATCATCGAGGTTAGTAGTATTTTATCAAATGTCTCAAATTAAACTTGTTTTTCTTGATTTTAACAAAACTTATTTTAGTACGAATTTCAAATCCTTTATATGTTTTCTTCATTGTGACACGCCAGATTCGGGCCTAACTTTTGGGCCGGGTTTGGGGTGTTACAAGGTATGTGTGAAAGTTTCGTGAAATAATTTATCTATTTGTGTGCTTAATTTGATAAAAGGATTAAATCGCGTAAAATGTAAAAGTGGCTTTATAATTGTTAAAGTGTTACATTGCTATTGTTTCTATAATATGAAATCCTTATGTTTCAATTTAGCCATCAAAATATGGGATGGACGGTTAAGGGCTATTGTATTATGGTTTTATATATAATTAATTCATAAAGGGTAAATTAGTAAAAGTGATATTATGTTAATTAAAAACATAAAATAAAACAATTCTCTCATTATTTTTGATCAACCACCACTGAAAACAAGAAAAGAAAAGAAAGTTTTAAGCTTTGGGTACATTCGGCCAGAAAGTTCTTTGATTAAGGTATGTTTTGGTTTTGGTTTTTGATAATTTCCACGTTTTTGTAATCGTTGCTTTGAGTACTACAAAACCCATGCCTAAATTTTGGAATTTGATGAAGAATTTGAAATGTTCCATTGATGAATGCTTGAGCTTTGTGATGTTAGTTGATGAAATATGAAATATGTGTGCTAGATTAAGATGTTGTCTTTGGATTTTTGATGAATTTGAGTAATTTGGACTAAATTGTGAAAATAATATTTTGAGGGACTAAAATGTAAAATAAATGAAATGTATGGACTTGTATGATCATGTTGAAAATTTGACTAAGCACGGGTACAAGGAAAAAATGTGTATTTTGTGATTTTGTGAAATAGGGACTGTAAGACCCAATTTTCGCCCGGCCTTTTTCTTAAAACCAAAATTGAACCAAAATATAAAAAAAAAAAAAAACAACCATTAAACAGAAAACCAATAATAATAAAAGTCCAAAAAATATCCAGTCCATTTATAAAATAAACAATCCATTTCACAGTTTTTATTACCAACCCAAAACTAATTACAACCCATTTACAAATCCCAGCCCAAAACATTGAGGCCCAACTCAAAACCAGTGGCTAAACAGAAACCCTAGGGTTCCCCTTTCCGGCGCCACCACCGCGTCCCTCACACGTTCACCTTGCATCACTTCAGCAACCCACGCGCGCCACTATGCGCACCTCCATACGGCCTCTGTACTGCCATGGAGCCTCTACGCCCACAAGCGCGCCACGTCCGCACGATTGAGCCTCCGTACACCACGCACGTCTGTACCTGCGAAAAATGACAAGAACAATGGCAATAGCAGAAACGACAGTAAATATAGAATATAAAAATTGTATTTTCATTTTCTTTTGGACTCTTTCTTTTTCGGATATAAAAGAAAGCTGGAAAAACATTGTAAGAGGACATTTTTTTTTACAGATATACAAGGAAATACAAAAAACAACCAGAAACGGATTCAAAAAAGGCTTCTTTCGATTACACTATTCTTTCATCGTTCTCTTTGAACTTATTTTGAGTATTTGTTTTCTTTCCATATTAAAAACATTAGCATAGAATAAAAAAGTAGGAACTTACCTCCGAGCGAACCGACGATCTGCGTTCTCCGTCAAAATCGGAAGAGGGGTAGTCGCCGAAGTTAACATTCGAGTCTGGTTTGAGAGAGGGCAATCAGTCGTGACTGAATTGGCCACCGATCGTCGATCACAATGGCGTTGAGGTGGCCAGATCTCTTTCTCTCCTCTGCAGCTGAGTATGGAAGCATAGAGGGGTAGGGTTAAGGCTAAATGAAGGTTTTGTTTTTTTTATCTGTATTAAACCCATCACAGAAACGACGCCATTTGGGTTCGTATTAATAACCTGAACGACACCGTGTTTACCATTGCATGACTGGGCTTGACCCGATCCATCACCCAGGGATCCGCGCGTTCTTGCGGTGATGGGATATTCACGCAATTAGTCCTCTTCTGTTGTGCCAACTTTCAATTAGGTCCTAGATAGATTTGTATTGTTTTGTAAATTAGTCTTTGTAAATCACGCATTTTCAATTCAGTCCCCTTAAACACTGCGTTTTGACTGTTTAAATATTTGTTACTTCAACCTATGATTATTCGAATGCTTTTTAATTTAGTCCTGGGTTTTGCAAATTCTTTATAAAGCAGCGTTCGAATTTCATTTCTTTTTCAATTAAGTATTTTTAGTTTCTATTTAAATCCTTGTATCTTTTTGTATCAAATTCGTTTATTATTCAAGTTATTTTGAAATCTATTCTACAATATTTTACTTTGCTTTATTTTTCACTGTCTATATATGTTAAGTTTCTTTTAAAAAAAATTATTTATATATATATATATACACATATATATATTTCTATTTTTAAGTTTAGTATACTTAATTTATCACTTAAAATTATATTTTGTTATATATTCTAATTTATTTCAGATATTTTATATTATTACTTATATATGTTTACATATCTAAAGTCATTCACTTTGTTTTTTAAACATCATAACTCGTAGATTTCAAATTCCACTTTCTTTATTTTTACATCCATTTGCTAGCATTTAAATTTTGTTTCATGCTAATTTGTCTTGTAAATTTCAGAGAATTATTCTATCTTATAGTTTATTGATCTTTGATTGTTAATATGTGTTTTTAAATCATACAATTATCGTTATCATATATTTTTATGTTAAATTATTTCTATAATTGTGCCTATTCGTATAATGTTGAGTTTGTATGTTGTTCCACGCTAATACTATATTTGCTATTTATTATTAATTTATGTTGTAAATTCCAATATATTTGAATATTTATCAAATGTTTCATTTATTACACGTATTCCAAATAAAATGCATTTTGAGTCAATTTTAAACTTGCGTATTTCAAAATAAGGCAATATTTGTGTGTTTAGAAAAATGGAAAATTACATCCTAACGTGCTAGGTGTCGATTTTTTGTTCAACTAAATAACCAAATACCCTTTTTTTTATATGTTTTGAAGATCAAAGATGATCTCGGTGTCGAGTATAAATGTGTTATATCCTAACGTGCTAGGTATGATACTTTTATTCCTTTGAAACGAGTTAATCTTGAGATTCAATTCCGATTTAATGAATTTTCTTTCAAATTTTTTTACCTTAAATATTTTTAAGTTTTCGAAATCAGGACAACATTAATCAATTTGGTACCAATTTTGGGCGGTGCAAGGGTGCTAACCCTTCCTTGCACGTAATCGACTCCCGAACCCGTTTTCTCGAATTTCGCAGACCAAAATGTTTTTATAGGTGACCCGATCACTCCTAAACAAAAAGATGGGTGGCGACTCCATATTTTTTTAAAGTCGATTCCCGTTTTTTCAAAACTCGATAAAAAATGGTTTCGACAGCTTGGTGACTCCACTGGGGACTGGTTGAGAGTCAGGCCATAGATTGATTAACCCTTGTCCTTTTGATTGAAAATTTGGAAAATTGTTTTGGAAAATCATGTTTCTCTTAAAGCATTTGTTCGTGCTATAACTGCAATAATGTCGAGTCTTATAATACTTGCATTTGCATTACATGACCGTTGTGGTTACGCCTTTAAGTGGGAGTGAGAAGCTATGCCTTCGTGAGGTTTTCACCTCCGCATGGGCTAGTGGATTGCTTCCGAAATACATCCGTACCTATGTCTTCGTGAGGTTTTCACCTCCATATGGGCATAGGGAAATGTATTCCCCTGAACCGAACTCAATCTATATGAGCCTATAATGGGTGAGGATTGAGGAATCTGTTGGTTCAGGTACCCATTCTTTAGAACCAAGCAGCATATAGTAGCCCTAGGCGCCTACCCTAGATAGAGCCACGCCAAGCCCTAGTGGTCACCCGGTCAGGTGTTCTATGATTGTTTATTTCTCTTGCACTAATATGTTTCTATTGTTTTGATTGCATTATGTTGCATTCATTCCATGCATTTGCATTGCATTACATCATATGCATTAGAATTCATGAGAAGGTCCTGATTGGTTGAGTTATTTCAGCATTAACCAGGACACCAGCACGCATCCCTACGGTACTCGAACCAAGACAAAAAATATGAATCAGAGAATAGAGAAGCTTGAACAACTCCAAAGGGAGATGCAAGAAAAACTTTAGTTGCAAATGCAAGAGCAGCTAGCTAAGATCTAATAGGATATGATGGATCGGATGATGGAATCACAAAAGAATATGATGTCCCAAATGACTCAATTACTAGCAGGAGGAATCAACAAAGGAAAAACCTCTATGGTTAACATTGGTGAAAATAGTAAGGAACAGCTATATCCTCCAAGTTTTACCCCGACACATCCTGAAATGCATCCACGAAAGACATCCGTCACAATTAAACCTCAACAATTTCAAGAAGCTATTTCGACACCAACAAACTTCCAAACGGGATTAGGTTCAATTTTAGAGGATCATCCGATTAATGCTGATATTCTCAACTTTGATGAGGTAGTAGAGAGAGAAAAGGCAAGGGCTGAATTGCCAAAATAGTTAGAGGAGCGATACAAATGGTTGGAAGACAAATTTAGGGCCATGGAAAACGTTGGTAGGCAATATGGAATTGACGCTAAAGATCTGAGTTTGGTGTCAGATTAATACTTCCCCACAAATTCAAGGTGCTAGAATTTGAAAAATACAAGGGACTACTTGCCCAGAGGCTCACATAACTATGTTTTACCGGAGAATGACTGAGTACATTAACAATGATCAACTGCTAATTCATTGCTTCTAGGACAGTCTGACGGGAGCAACATCTAAATGGTATAATCAGTTGAGTCGTATCAAAATTAGTTTTTGGAGGGATTTAGCACAGGCATTTATGAAGCGAGATACCACGTAAGCAGATATGACCCCGATGTAATCATCCTGCAAAACATGGAGAAGAAACCAAGCGAGAGTTTTCGGCAACATGCGCAAAGGTGGAGAGAGGTTGCCATCCAAGTCCAGCCACCACTTTTGGAAAAAGAGACCACAATGCTCTTTATTAATACACTGAAGGCCCCGTTTATCACTCATATGCTAGAAAGCGCTACAAAGAGCTTCTCGATTGTCGTAATGACTGGAGAAATGGTTGAGAATGCCATAAAAAGTGGAAGGATAGATGCGGGAGAAAGTGACAAAAGATCAACCCTGAGAAATAGGGAAAATAAAGTGAACAGCTTGAGCAAGCGTCCCAAATTAGTCACTATAGGTCAACCGGGTGTGACCACTGGCCATCAGGGCTCATCAAGACAAGAATCCAGTACAAAGCAACTCCAGTTTACACCGATCCCAATGATGTACAAGGAGTCATATCAAACCCTATTCGATGCACATGAGGTGACTCCTCACTACTCGAAACCGATGCAACCTCCATATCCAAAATGGTATGACCCAAATGCCTAGTGCGGTACCACGCAGGGGTCATAGGGCATTCGATAGAAAATTGCCTTGCTTTTAAGAAATTGGTGGAAAAATTCATCGGCATGGGTATTGTGAAATTAGATGACACGCCAAATGCAGAAACGTGAGCCAGGGAGTGTTTTGAGCAATAGGACTGTGGAAGAGACATGTATTTTTAAGGCTAATCTAGAGTAATATTCGAAACACACTTATTACTTTCAAATTAGAGGCAATAAGAGTCATTTTATGAAATAGGCTCGTGTTCGTAATCTTATTTCAATAAAAAGCATCTTTTTGAGAAAATATTTTCCATTCTTTCTATTTATAGATTCTTTTGGTACTTTGGATTACTATTCAAATATTCTTTCATGATCATACCATACGAATAATCATTCTTGGAATTATTTTTCTGGAATTTACCTTCGTACCCACAATGGGTCCCCAGATATCAATGCATGGGCGATGTTATTATGGACTCCCTTTTTGAATGAAATATGGGTCTAAGGAATCTCAGGACTTTGAAGATGACAAAAATTGTCACCTATCTTCTTATTTGTTAACACTGGATGAAAAAAAGATCCTACGTCGTAAGCCAAGGAATGAGATGAAGATCAAAGCCCAGCTCAACGTAGAAATAAGATTTCCTATATGTGGGGCATGGATGTTATCAAGCCAGTCTTATCAAAAGCTTCTAGCCAACATCGATTCATTTTCGTAGATGTCGAGTACTTCACTAAGATGGTAAAAATCACTTCATATGCCAATATTACAAAGTCGATAGTCATCAGAACAAAAAAAGAGAAAAAAGAACACCGGCACAAAAAATGTCAAAAAAGATCACATTTAACCGCACAATGTCCAAAGTTTGTGGTCTGTTCAAAGATCAGGTGCCACATATTAGTGTAGCAAAAGCAACCAAAAAGAAAAACAAGAGATCATAAAAAGACTGAGGCTTGTAAAGGCTGGCATACAGAAGTTACTATTTACCCTCTACGCCTATCAAACGTTGGCCAGTGTCACCGGGGCAACACATTTCTCATTGGTTTCGTCCATTGAGGTTGAAATTCCTTTTTCCAAGTTTTATCATAACTGAAGTTGGATGAGGCAGAATGGATCCAATTTCGATGCGATCCATCAAATTTGTGAGGAAAAGTTAATAGCTATCCACTACGGTCAGATGACGCGGGTTTGCGACAAAGAGGTTCGTCCTAGACAATTCCTAAAAGGGGACCTTGTTAAGGTAACACCTTAAGCTCGGTTCTAGCGTAGAATCCGGGTAAGGGGTGTTACATTTAGTGGTATCAAAGCTATGGTTTTGTAACACCCCATACCCGAGTCCGATGCTAAGACTAGATACGAGACATTACCATGCTTGAACTCACTTAAAACATGTACTTACGGGCTCCTTCGTATACAAAAGGATTTTAGAGAAAAATAGAGGCAAAACTAGAAAAGACTTTATGTAGTAGAAAAAGTTTGTTCTAGAAGCATTGACCAAAATGGATGGTAGGGACCTGCCCAATCCAGTGAATTCAGATTCAATAAAAATTTCCAAAAAAAAAAAGAAATTTTCAGCAAAAAAGAAGAATGAGGGCAACTCAAAGGGCGTTTTGAGACCAAAGGGGATTTGAGTTGAAAACCCAAAAAGGGCGAATCAAATTTTGATCGAAAGTGGGGCATGCGGTGATCTTGCTATACTTGAATTAACAATGAGGAAGTATGTGACATTTTAGAGCATTGACAAAATACTTCGGATCCCCTAAGCACATATAGAGCTTAAAATGGTCCTCAATAAGTTGGAACAGAGAAGCTCAGACTGCAATATCGGGGGCACCTAGTTTCCATTTTACCCATTTTAAATTTGTTATTTGCGATTATATTATTCTTTTCAAAATATGTTCACAAAAAACTTCCTTCTTGATTGCGATTGCTATCTGTGCTTAACTTATTTGTTTCGAGCTATGCTCCTAATTAATTTCCTTCTTGTCCATGGTTATAATCTTTTTCAGGCATTTTGCACTGATATTTTCATAAAATGAGTTTCGCATATAACTCTAGAAATTTCTGAATAATACAAGAAACTGAAACAGGACTATTGTTTAAAATTCACCAAGTGTGAAGGATGGAAATATTGGTGGGGAAGAGTCTAAACTGAGACTATGTCTCCGAATTTTTGCCAAAATGGTGGTTGAACAAATGACAAGATATTGCGTCAGTAATACAATCCTGACGAAAAATGGGCACCATTAACCCAAGTGTAAAATGGGAATCATTCTTCGGAGAAAAATTGATATTCTGCATTCACGCGAGCATCATGCATACACATCTGGTTGGGTCACCCGAAGAGTGATCAGTTGATGGAACAAGCTATAGGCCCTATACCCCAAGTTATAGTGGGATAGATGAAAGATAATGCAGATCTTATACCTTTGAATAGCAATGTGATGGATTGAAGAAGAGACAAATCCTACATTTCGAGGTCGCAGTGGGATAGATAGGAAGAGATTCAGATCCTATACCACTAAGTCACAATAAAATGAACCCTGAAGTTACAGTGGGGCAAATCTGTTGAGCAAGATATAATTCTTTTCTCAGATTTTCTGTCAAAAATACCAGCCGAACAAGATAGCAGCATAATACATCAGCGATATAGCCCTGATAAACAATGAGCGGTGACAACCTTAAACTTTTAAAAAGGGATCATTCTCATGAAATTCTGTAAAATACATCTAGTTAGGAGCATTTGATTCATTCCGATCATTGCATCCTAATCGTTGTAAGAAATCATTCTCATGACATTCTGCATTCATACAAACGTCATCCATAAGACACATCTATTTAGAGGCATTTGATTCATTCTGATCATTGCATCCTAATCGTTGTAAGAAATCTTTCTTGTGACATTCTGCATTCATACAAATGTCGTCCATAATACATTTCATTAGGAGCATTAGATTCATTCTAATCATTGCATCCTAATCATTTTGCATAAGCAAAAACACAAAACTGATTTTACAGGATAGGTCCTCTAGAAGACATTGTCGCAACATCGGTGAATTCGAATATCTTGCCTTCTTGAGTGAAGCAGATTGAAGATAGCAGATCTGGCAGTCCTAAAGTTGCAAGAGTAGATCGAAGCCATACAAGTCTTATTTCCTCGAAGTTTCAGCAGAGAAGATTGAAACTACGAATCTCTTCTCTCTAAATTTTTATTTCCTCGAAGTTCCAGTGGAGTAGGTTGAGCCTACAAATCCCTCCTCCCTGAGTTTACAATGAGGATCAGTCCATATTTCTTTGAAGTTTCAGTAAAGAAGATTGAAACTACGAATCTCTTCTCTCTAAATTTCTATCTCCTCAAAGTTCCAGTGGAGTAGGTTGAGGATACAAATCCCTCCTCCCTGAGTTTACAATGAGGATCAGTCCATATTTCTTTGTAGTTTCAACTGAGAAGATTGAAACTACGAATCTCTTCTCTCTAAATTTCTATCTCCTTGAAGTTCTAATGGAGTAGGTTGAGGATACAAATCCCTCCTCCCTGAGTTTACAATGAGGATCAGTCCGTATTTCTTTGAAGTTTCAGCAGAGAAGATTGAGGTTACGAATCTCTTCTCCCTGAATTTCTATCTCCTCAAAGTTCTAGTGGAGTAGGTTGAGGCTACAAATCCCTCCTCCCTGAGTTTACAATGAGGATCAGTCTATATTTCTTTGAAGTTTCAGTAGAGAAGATTGAAACTATGAATCTCTTTTCTCTAAATTTCTATCTCCTCGAAGTTCTAGTGGAGTAGGTTAAGGCTACAAATTCCTCCTCCCTGAGTTTACAATGAGAATCAGTTCGTATTTCTTCAAAGTTCCAGTGGAGTAGATTGAAATCACAAATCTCTTCTCCCTGAAATTTCATTGGAATTAGATACAAGCACTAGTTCCGAAGCCCTTAAAGATGCAGTGAGATGGAATGAGGCTATTAGAAGAAGAAAAAGCACTGAAAGAGGCATGACCGAACAAAATTGGTCCTTTTTGAAGTCTTTGCTCTATTCTCGTTACACGTCAATGAGCAAAGAGGGGCAGCTGTAAGACCCAATTTTCGCCCGGCCCTTTTCTTAAAACGAAAATTGAACCAAAATATAAAAAAAAGGAACCATTAAACAGAAAACCAATAATAATAAAAGTCCAAAAAATATCCAGTCCATTAATAAAATAAACAGTCTCTTTCACAGTTTTTATTACCAACCCAAAACTAATTACAACCCTTTTACAAATCCCAGCCCAAAACATTGAGGCCCAACTCAAAACCAGTGGCTAAACAGAAACCCTAGGGTTCCGCTTTCCGGCGCCAACACCGCGTCCCTCACACGCGCACCTTGCGTCACTTCAGCAACCCACGCACGCCACCACGCAAACTTCCATATGGCCTTCGTACTGCCAGCTGAGCCTCCATGCCCACAAGCGTGCCACGTCCGTACGATTGAGCCTCCGTACACCACACACGTCTGTACCTGCAAACAATGACAAGAAAAATGGAAATAGCAGAAACAATAACAAATATAGAATATAAAAATTGTATTTTCATTTTCTTTTGGATTCTTTCTTTTTCAGATATAAAAGAAAGCCGGAAAAACATTGTAAGAGGACATTTTTTTACAGATATACAAGGAAATACAAAAAAAACCGAAACGGATTCAAAAAAGGTTTCTTTCTATTACACTATTCTTTCATCATTCTCTTTGAACTTATTTTGAGTATTTGTTTTCTTTCTGTATTAAAAACATTAGCATAGAATACAAAAGTAGGAACTTACCTCCGAGCGAACCGACGATCTGCCTTCTCTGTCAAAATCAGAAGGGGGTAGTCGTCGAGGTTAACATTCGAGTCTGGCTTGAAAGAGGGCAATCAGCCGTGACTGAATCGGCCACCTATCACCGATCACAATGACGTTGAGGTGGCCAGATCTCTTTCTCTCCTCTGCGGCTGAGTATAGAAGCATAGAGGGGTAGGGTTAAGGCTAAATGAAGGTTTTGTTTGTTTTTTATCTGTATTAAACCATTCATAGAAACGATGCCGTTTGGGTTCGCATTAATAACCTGAAACGACGTCGTGTTTACCATTGCACAACCCGGCCTGACCCGATCCATCGCCCAGGGGATCCACGCGTTCTTGCGGTGATGGGATATTCATGCAAATAGTCCTCTTCTGTTGTGCCGACTTTCAATTAGGTCCTAGATACATTTTTATTATTTTTTTTAAATTAGTCTTTGTAAATCACGCGCATTTTCAATTTAGTCCCCTTAAACACTACGTTTTGACTATTTAAATATTTGTTACTTCTACCCCTGATTATTCGAGTGCTTTTTAATTTAGTCTTGGATTTTGCAAATTCTTTATAAAGCAGCGTTCGAATTTCATTTCTTTTCAATTAAGTATTTTTAGTTTCTATTTAAATCCTTGTATCTTTCGTATCAAATTAGTTTATTATTCAAGTTATTTTGAAATCTATTCTACAATATTTTACTTTGCTTTATTTTTCACTGCCTATATATGTTAAGTTTCTTTAAAAATTATTTATATATATATATATATATATATATATATATATTTCTATTTTTAAGTTTAGTATACTTAATTTATCACTTAAAAATTATATTTTATTATATATTCTAATTTATTTCAGATATTTTATATTATTACTTATATATGTTTACATATATGAAGTCATTCACTTTGTTTTTTAAACATCATAACTCATAGATTTCAAATTCCACTTTTTTATTTTTAAATCCATTTGCTAGCATTCAAAATTGTTTCATGCTAATTTGTCTTGTAAATTTTGTAGAATTATTCTATCTTGTAGGTTATTGATCTTTGATTATTAATATGTGTTTTTAAATCATGCAATTATCATTATCGTATATTTTTGCATTAAATTATTTCTATAATTATGCCTATTCAGTATAATGTTGAGTTTGTATGTTGTTCCACGCTTAATGATATATTTGTGCTATTTATTATTAATTTATGTTGTAAACTCCAATGTATTCGAATATTTATCAAATGTTTCATTTTATTACACGTATACCAAATAAGATGCATTTTGAGTCGATTTTAAACTTGCGTATTTCAAATAAGGCAATATTTTTGTGTTTAGAAAAATGGAAAATTACATCCTAACGTGCTGGGTGTAGATTTTTTGTTCAACTAAATAACCAAATACCCCTTTTTTTATATGTTTTGAAGATCAAAGATGATCTCGGTGTCATAGTATAAATGTGTTATATCCTAACGTGTTGGGTATGATACTTCTATTCCTTTGAAATGAGTTAATCTTGAGATTCAATTCCGATTTAATGAATTTTCTTTCAAATTTTTTTACCTTAAATATTTTCAAGTTTTCGACATCAGGATAACATTAATCAATTTGGTACCAATTTTGGGTGGTGCAACGGTGCTAACCCTTCCTTGCACGTAACCGACTTCCGAACCCGTTTTCTCAGATTTCACAGACCAAAATGTTTTTATAGGTGACCCGATCACACCTAAACAAAAGGATTGGTGGCGACTCCATATTTTTTAAACTCGATTCCCGTTCTTTCAAAACTCGATAAAAAATGGATTCGATTGGGACTTAAATGTCAAAATGTGAAAATGTGAGGGCTAATTTGTGAATTTCCCTGAGCATATTTTTTTGGGATTGAATTGATTAATTTGGTGAATAAATGGATTAAATTTGAATATGTATAGATCAAGAACCAAAGAAAATGGATTTAGATCGAGGAAAGTCAAAAGTGATCGAGTAGTCGAATTCGTTCGTTTATCGTGAATACGAGGTAAGTCTATGTACAAATAAATGTATTTAAGTTGAATTATTCATGTTCATTTGATATTGAATTGTGATGAATGGCTTTGGATGATATACGTGTGAAATTCGAGAAAGTATCGATAATGTGTCAATGTCCAAAAAGTCTCGTACAAACCTTAGGAATAGATAGGATTCATATGTCATGACATAGGGTTCCGATATGTGATATCGTGTAAGACCACATCTGGGACATTGACATCAATTTGAGATTTACGTGTAAGACCATGTCTGGGACATTGGCATCGTATTTGATTCATGTAAGACCCTATCTGGGATAGTGGCATCGATATATGATTACATGTAAGACCACGTCTAGGATGTTGGCATTGTACGAGTATTTCGAGTTAACTGAGTATCCTATTTGATTTTGAATGGTTCAACGGGAAATTTCGAGAAATGAAAGATTATGTGAAATGTGTAACCGTTTCAGGTATGTATTAAGTGTATACTTTGTTTAAGCATGAAAGGTAAGTATATGCAAATTTGCAAAGGTGAGATATGTGCATAGTCTTGTTGAGACTAAATGTGATATACGTATGAATGAACTATGATCAAATGAGTTACTTAGAGATATGAATTTGCTGGTAAGCAATAGCTAAACAAATGAGCCAAAGAAGAATTATGAAATTGCAATTGAGATATTAATGATCTTGTATTTGATATGATTATGAATGTTTATATATTAAGTTTATTTGTAAATGCCTTACTAAGCTTTTGAAAGCTTACTCTGTGTGTGTTTGCATTGTTTTATAGATTGTTAAAGCTACAGAAAGCTCAGGGATTGTCGAGGATCGTCATCACACTATCAAATCATATTTTGGTACCTTTTGAATGTGTTTATAGCTAAGTATGGCATGTATAGTCTTGTTGAATTAGATGATGTTTTGAGTTGTATATATAAGCTATGTGATATGGCTTGTAAATGGGATGTGAATATGGTAAATGTCAATTATGTTTTGTGATGCAAAGTTGGTATGTTTTGATGAATTATTAATATATTGAATTGGTAAGTTATTGGGATGGATTTTGCCTAGAAATGATTATGATTAGAATGAGATAAATAGTTTATAAGTTGGTACGTTTGATATGCATTGAATTGTCAGAAAAGATGGACATTATTGGTATGGTTTGGTTACATTTTGAGGGCATGAAATGTTTTTATTTGTGCTTGTAGGTTTGACCCTAAATGGGTGACAAATTGGCCTTGCAAATGGCCTATATTTGCCCACACGGTTAAGCACACGGGCGTATGGCTCGACCTTGTCCCTTGAATTTTTAATTTGGTACAAGTCAGGCTCACACATGGGCTAGACACACGGGTGTGTGACTGACCGTGTGGTGCAAGTCAGTTTCAACCACGAACTGGACACACGGGCGTGTGACTAGCCATGTGGTGCAAGTCAGTATTGACCACGGGTGAGGCACACGGGCGTGTCTCAGGCCGTGTGGACAAGTCAATGTATGCCTTATTTTGCGACGACTTGGACACACGGGTGTGTCTGAGGCCGTGTGAGGCACACGGGTGTGGGACCTCTGTAGTTTTGAAAAATGTTTGAATTTTAGAAAAAAAAATTATAAGTGCTCGGTTTAGTCTTGACCCTTTTCTAATGCATGTTTAAGGTCTCGTAGACCTCATTCAGGGGCTATAAGATTATGTTTTGCTATGTTATGACAATGATATACTTTATGATGTGAATGGTTTGTAAAAGTTTTGATTTTTTTTGTAATACCCCTTAACCCTAAATCGACGATGGTTACGGGTTAGGGGTGTTACAAGTCGGGTGAGTTACCTGTTTTAATTTCTTCGATGTCTACCCATAGATATGTGAGAAAAGGTTGTGAAGCTTACCTTGCTTATTTGTTGAATACAAAAGTGTCTAAATTAAAAATTGAATCAGTGCCGGTAGTTTGTGAATATCCTGATGTTTTTCCAGAAGAGTTGTCTGGGTTGCCACCAATTAGAGAAGTTGAGTTTGGTATTGATTTAGTACCAGGGACTTCACCGATATCGATTGCTCCATATAGAATGGCTCTGACATAATTGAAAGAATTAAAAGCTCAGTTGCAATAGTTGACAGATAAGGGTTTTGCAAGACCGAGTTTTTCTCCCTGGGGTGCACCAGTATTATTTGTAAAGAAGAAAGACGAATCTATGAGACTTTGTATCGATTATCAACAACTCAACAAGGTAACAATAAAGAACAAGCATCCTTTGCCAAGAATTGATGTAACACCCCTTACCCGTATTCCACTCCGGAACCGGGTACGAGGCATTACCGGACTTAACTTGCTTGCATATACCACTTTGGGCTTTAAAAATTCATCCCCAACTTAAAATTTCTCATTCATATGCATAACATCCTTATCATGGGCCTATGAGGCCTTAAACATACATTCGGAAGGTCTCAAAATTAAACCGAAAACTTTTACACACTTAGAATTTTTTTTGCCTAAACAGAGGCCACACGCACGTGTGAAATAGAACACGCCCGTGTGGGCAAGCCGTGTTACACACGCCGATGTTCCTAAACCGTGCGGTATTTATTTTCTAATTCAAACCTACATGGGTTTTCACACGACTGGACACATGCTCGTCCCCTGGCCCGTGTCCTTCACAAGGCCTCTACACGCTGGTGTCTTAGCCTGTGTGCCAAAACCATGGCATTCTGTTTATGACGTCATCACTTCACTATTGTCACACGTCCAATGCACACGCCCATGTCCTTAGACCATGTGTCGAATTAAATTCCAAATTTTAAGCACAGACTTCACACAGCCTGGGCACACACCCATGTCCATGGCCGTGCCTCCCACACGGCTGAGACACACGGCCATTTCTCTGCCGTGTGTTTACTACTGAGCATATTGACTTGCAAGCCTAGCATGCAAGGGGACACATAGCCGATCAACACACCCATGGGGCTGACCGTGTGTCACACACGGCCTAGACACACGCCCGTGTGTCTACCCGTGTGGACATTAAAAAGGCTATATTCCAAGCTAAATGCCACCCTACATAGCAACCATACTTATACCAATTCATTTCAACGTAACTCATGACCCTAAGGCACTTCCAAGAACTTAATTCAAAGCATCCACACAAGCATAAACTTCATAATTTCATCATCATTGAATAAAAATAAACTTGTCATGTATTGGCCCAATTCCAATGACCATTTACAAAATGACTTTGATAACATAAATAGCCAACATTTTGGCTATCAATATGACATAACAAAATACCCAAGTCCTATACATGCCATACTCAAATTAAATCTAATTTTGTTATACCAAAGAGATGTCGATAGTGTGATTTTCGAACTCAGACGTCCCACGATCCTCGAGTTATCTTGGCAATACTACAAGGAAAAGGTAAATGAGAGGGGTAAGGAGAAAGCTTAGTAAGTTTGCATGAAGATAAATAGCAACAATAAGCTCATGATGACATCAATCCATGACATTAGAAAACCACCCAAAATCTTAAGCACTTTTCCATAACTTACTCATAGTTGTTCTTATCTACCACATACCATGCCACATATCATAAACATTCCTCGTGAATTACTCACGGGTACCTGTGTTCACTCAATCACATGGCTTTAGTACTAATCTCCTTTCTATTTCCAAGCTTATCTATTTATCCCACTAAATCACTAGGGATACTCAAGATGCATATTCATCGTCATTAACATAAACACGAAGGTAAGACCACATCATCTCTAAATGCCGATGCCATATCCCGGATATGGTCTTATACGGAATCTCACATCAAGTATCGATGCTATATCCCGGATATGGTCTTATAGATTCTCATATTCAATACCAAAGCCATATCCCAGATACGATCTTATAAGGGATCTCAGTTCAATATCGAGGCCATGTCCCCGACATGGTCTTACATGGGACCTTATCCATCTCATGTCTCGATGATAGTATTCTCACATTGATTATAGTCCAACCAGGACTTCAACATCTCAACTTTTATCATCTTTCTCATTCAACACCAATACTCAATTTCATAGAATATCATGTATCATTATAATATCAAATATTCTCAAACATAATAGCATAAACTTTGAATTTATCACATACAAACATACCTCGATTTCAAAATAAGCTAGATCGTCGATCTAGTCCGATACTTTGTTCTTTCCTCAGTCGAGGTTAGTTCTGGGTTCTTCTTAATCTATAATAGCAAATTAGCTCATTTACTAATCACATTAATAATTTCATTTCAATAATCATGCTTTGGCAAAATTACTATTTTGCCATTAGACTTTTAAAATGACCATTTTACCTCTAGGCTCGGTAATCAATTCTAATCAAATTTATACCTTTAACGAGCCTAGGTGAACATTTATTTCTCTTATGGTAACCATCAAAACTCATTATTTCACACATTTACCTCACATTTTATAACCTTTACAAAAAAGGTCATTTTAGGTGTTTTTATGGTAACACCTTTCACAAAAGTTGTTCATCTAACAACTAAGACCCATTTTCTTCCATAAATATACATCAAACTACTTAAAAAATCTCATGGAAAAAATCTAAACTCTTCACCATTTTACAAAATAGTCCCCTCTTTAGAAAGCTTAAGCTTTAGGGGTTCCAAAAGTACAATTTTTATCAAAAAATTATCACTAGAAAACTTACTTGTAAGGAGAAGAGTGTGCTGAAATTTTTGACCTCTCAACCCTTATTTTTGCTGCTAATTTTTGGTGGAAGGAAAGGAGAAGAAAGATGATATCTTTTCTTCTTTATTTTATTTTATTTCCTAGACAATTTATCACCTAATCCACCAACTTGACCAATTTTGACATATTTTGTCTCTTATGGCCGGTCAACCATCACTTAAGAGGGCTAATTGCCATTTAAAGACCTAAAATTAATATTCCATAGGTATTTGGCACCCTTAGCTTGTAATTTTGAACTTTCGCACTTTATGCGATTTAGTCCTTTTTCGCGATTAAGCATGAAATCGCTAAAATTAAAGCACCAAAAATTTCATGCACTTATATAATCATGCTCTAACTCATAAAATAACATGAAAATAATTTTCTCTGACCTCGAATTAGTTGTTTCAAAACCACTATTCTGACTAGCCCCTGAATCGGGCTGCTACAATTGATGACTTGTTTGATCAGTTGAAAGAGGCAACAGTGTTCTCAAAGATTGATTTGAGGTCTGGCTACTACCAATTGAAAGTTAAAGAGTCGGATGTATCGAAAACTATTTCTGGACAAGGTATGGGCATTATGAATTTCTTGTCATGCCTTTCAGACTAACTAATGCTCCTGCTGTTTTTATGGACTTGATGAATCGAATCTTCCGACCATATTTAGATAAATTCGTGGTTGTGTTTATTGATGATATTTTGATTTATTCTCGAGATGAGACTGAGCATGCTGAGCACTTAAGAACTGTATTGTAGACTTTGAGAGATAAGAAATTATTTGCTAAATTCAGCAAAAATGAATTTTGGCTCCAGAAGTCGGATGTTTGGGACATATTGTTTCAGGAGATGGTATTCGGGTTGATCCGAATAAGATTTCAAAATTTTTGTTTGGAAGCCACCGAGAAATATATCAGAGGTTAAAAGCTTTTTGGGCTTAGCCGGCTATTATCGGTGATTTGTTAAGGGTTTTTCGATGATTGCTACTCCTATGACTAAGCTATTTTAAAAAGATGTTAAGTTTGAATGGTCCGAAAAATGTCAGCAAAGTTTTGAGAAGTTGAAGGCATTATTGACTGAGGCGCCGGTCTTAGTGCAACCTGAACCAAGAAAAGAGTTTGTGATTTATAGCGATGCGTCACTAAATGGATTAGGATGTGTATTGATGCAATAGGGCAAAGTGATAGCCTATGCCTCGAGATAGTTGAAACCGCATGAGAAGAATTATCTGACGCACGATCTAAAATTGGCTGCCATAGTATATGGTTTGAAGATTTGGAGACATCACTTGTATGATGAGAAATGTCATGTCTTTTTGGATCATAAAATTTTAAAGTATTTGATGACTCAGAAGGATTTAAACTTGTGGAAAAGGAGATGGCTCGAGCTACCGAAAGATTATGAACTAGTGATTGACTACCATCCGGAAAGGTGTACGTAGTCGCAGATGCTTTAAGTAGAAAGTCCTTGTTTTCCTTGAGAGCTATGAATACGAGGTTGACTTTATCTGAGAATGGTTCAATTCTATCTGAGTTGAGAGCTAAACTGATATTTCTTGAACAAATTTGTGAAGCTCAGAAAAGTGATAGTAATTGCAAGCCAAAAGAGCTTAGTGTGAATCAAGTAGTGATTCAGACTTTTGGATCGGTTCTGATGATTGCTTAATGTTCTGAGATAGAGTATGTGTACCAAAAAATGATGAGATTGTAACACCCCTTACCCGTATTTGACACCAGAATAGGGTACGAGGTATTACCGAACTTAAACTCAAACAAACATTCAAAACCAAGACACGGATTTTTCACCAAAATTTAAAACTTTCCATAAACATTCATATCATCCCTTAAACGAGCCTACGAGGCCCAAAACATACATTAGGATTAGTTCAAGACTGAACCGAGAACTTTGAAGACTTTTGGGAAACTTAGAGAATTTTTCATGAACAAGGTCCACACGCCTGTGTGGGTGAAGGGACACACCCATGTGACATATCACACGCCCGTGTGGGTGAAAGGACACACCCGTGTGACATATCACACGCCCGTGCTTCAGACCGTGTCTAAAATAAGGGACATTCTTTTATGACATCATCAACCAAATAAGGTCACACGGCCAAGGCACACTCTTGTGTCCTTAGGCCATGTCCTCTACATGGTTGAGACACACGCCTGTGTCTCTGCCCGTGTGCTGAATTCTAGACATTCTATTTTTCCAAAATCAAGGTGCAGGGGACACACAACAGGAACACATGCCCATGGGGCAGACCGTGTGTCACATACGACCTAGACACACGCCTGTGTGTCTACCCATGTGGACAAATACAAAGCTATTTTCTAAGTCATTTTGTCACCCTTACTTTCACACATTCACACAACATCACATGGCACAAATCATGGCATATAAATACCTTCAAAAACAACTACAATCAAGCAATAACATATCATTTCCATACCATCATCTATCATGCATTATAACATTAGGCCTTGCGAAATCATTTCATGCTAAATTCACAATCAAAGGGCATAAATATGTGAATAAACTCATAACCATCATATATCAAGAAAACATAAACCACATCACCAAACATTGACATATGCATGTACATACTAATATGGCCTTACAACCATTTAGCCAATATAAACCAACTTGCATGCCTATAAATTTCATCCAACCTTTAACCATCACAAGCTAAAATATTTAGCCAAATCATAATGACTCATACACCAAATGACTGAGTACCTATACATTCCATAAACTCAAAAGGGTTTGCATTCACTTATACCCAACATGATAGCTTGATAGTGTGGTAGCATCTCCGACGATCTCAAACTCGAGCTAGCATAAAACCTTATAAGATGTGGGAAAGGAAGGGGAGTTAGCTACAAAGCTTAGTAAGTTCATATGCAAATAATAAGCAACAATAGTAATACATTTTGCATACAACTAACATAACAAAACACAACATAAACGTCATTGAATCTTCATAGACATAACTTACTCAATCACGATGCTTACCCCATTCAATTTATAAGCATAATTTAATACATCTTAACATTTTCCAAACATTCATAATCTCTCCAATATAACATACCATAATAATCATTAACAAATCATTTCAAGCCTCATAATAACATGTACATTAATTATGCATATTCATATTTTCAAGCCCAGGGCTTAACATCTTTTAATGATTTAAACTCTTAAATTCTCATACTTTCATAACCATTTTAATAGGGAATTATGCAAATCTTTCCTTTTTCACACATGTCCAATGAATCACAATCAAGTGAAATAAACATCTTATCTCTCAATTTGATATGGCTCAAAAGCCTAACCCATGACTTTCAACTGAATTTACCATGAATTTACACATCATAAACATAAACACTTAATCACAAGATTTCATAAATATTTTTAATAGACATTAATATCAATCCTTCCTTCATTTCATATTCATTAAGTCAAAATCGAGGAAATAAAACATTTCATATCTCAATTCCATTTGGCCTAAAACCATTTTTCATAAGTATCAATCAACTTTACCATGTATCTATTCATCATACACATACCAATAATCACATTGTTAACTTTACCATATAACCTCACAATCTCCGCTACATACAGTTTGGCCAACTTCTGGAGCGAGTAATCCAAACGACCCGGTATGAAGTGAGCAGACTTCGTTAATCGATCGATAATCACCCACACTGAATCTTTCTTAGTAGGCGTCAGAGGTAGCCCACTAACAAAATCTGTAACATCCTGAATTAAGGTGCCTATGCGTTTAATGTGTGGTTATGTGTAATGTGTTAATTAGAGTGTTAGGGGTCCAGATTGGGCTCAGGATAGGGCCGAGGCCTTGGTTAAATTTTCTATTTGGACACTATAGGGTTCAAAAGATGGTATCTGTAGTTTAAATTACAAAATGGGCTTGTGGCCCAATAGCAAGAGGCACTGCAAAGGAACTATAAGATGGCGTCATTAGCAGGTGAATAGGCCCAAGTTATGGCCTCTTGGAGCCCATGTATTTGGGCCATTTTTGGCACTTAAAGGAGGAGCAAGTGGGACGACAATAAGGTTTAAAATTAGGAGAGATTAAATGACTTGGATAATGTGGATAATGTGCTGATAAAGGAAGGAAGAGGTGGTGTTATTTAGGCCTCTTTTGGAGGTGTGAATAGATAAGATAAGGGAGAAAGAATAAGAATTATCTGTTGAATAGCAATGGTGGCCGAATTTCCATCTCTTGGAGGGGGAAGAAATCGATTTCAATATGCCAGAGGGGTGCCAAATTTTCCCTCATTAATTGATTGGTTTTTAGTTCGAGGAAGGGGCAGTTTCGACTTTTAAGAGGTAGGTGCCGAAATTCTCTTTAATTAGGGGGGATATCTCTTCAATTTCGGCATTTGAACTCCATTCTCTTAATCTTTTCTTTCATTCTCCATTCTCTTCTACAAGCCGAAACCCCAGTCAATCTCTGCAATCTTTTTTTTATTTCTTCAGAAGCTGAAACCTCTTATTTCACTCTCTTCTTCATTGTTTTTCCTCTTGTGCCGATTTCTCCATTAAGCTGAAATCTTCAAGGGGTTGCTGAATTCTCTGTAAAGGTAGGTGCTGATTTCTTCTGATCTATTTTTTTTTCTCTTTCAATTTTTAGAAGACAAAGCCGAAAGGCTAATGGATTGTTGGTTTCTTGTGTCTATGTGTTGGGCGACATTCGAGAAGTGAAGTAGATTACGTAGATCTAAAAGCTGGAACCGTTAGTCTCTGAACCTCATATCTCTCTTTTCGGGATTACAAGGTAAGAGGTTCTCTTTAGATTTTCGTTAGATTCGCTATCGTAATTGTGATCTTAACCATATGTTATGATGGTAGCAATTGATAAGGTCTTTTGATGGAATCAAATATCGATCAGGCGAAGGAGGGGATTGGATCTATTAAACCAATCCCTAAGTTTAAGAAGCGAGCAGTGTCAGCAGTTTAGGATTGGCCACCAGGTTGTAGACCGGCTTCAGAACAAAACCTTAGATTGTTAGCAGTCGTAGCGGCTACTGATAGTGTCGACTTAGACAATATCGTCTTGTCAGTAATCAGGTGTGTAGATCTCTATCACACTAGTTAATCTGTATTATATGTATGTTATGGGCTAAAAGTGGAAAATGAGGTCAGATGAATGTATTACCCGAAAGGGTAGGCAAGGGATGCCAGGTACGTAATCATAGAAACTTCTCTATGTGTATCGGAGTATGTGAAAGTCTGTGATCTGTTATCTTATAATGTTCTGATTCTTGCATGTATGTATACATGGGATAGGATTGATATGATGAAGGGGAAGAAGGTCACATAGCGATCAGTGGCTTTGCCACATAGGTCACACAGTGATCGATCTTTATAACAGGCAGCACAGTTGCCGAAATACCACAATATATTATTAAGGTCGCATGGCGATCGGTGGCTTTGCCACATAGGTCACATAGTGATTGGTCTTTATAACAGGCAGCACAGTTGTCGATATGGTGTGTAGCGGATGGAGGGTTGATTGTAAAAATCCCCATGATGTGATGGTTGGTACGGGGGTGTGTAGAGTATGGACTCTTAGGTTTGGGAGGGGACATGTTGCATGTAAATATTCTGTTGCCATTGTGTATGGGCCAAGGACCATAATGTGTTTGTGGGCCTCAAGGCTTTTATGTGTTTTCGGGATTTACACACTGAGTCTTGGTGACTCACCCTTTTATTTTTCCCAACTTTTCAGATAAGCAGTAGATCGTAGGCATGTAGGGCTTGATGGGCTCTCTGTGGACATGAGAGAGAGCCGAGGCGGACTCGAGGGGCCATCAAGTCTTTTATCTTTATAGGCTATTTTCGATTTTTCTTTACATTTTAATTTTGGGATTATTTTTGTAATAAGGCCTCCATAACTTAGGTTATCAAACTATATTTTTTTTTTATGTTACGTCTTATAAACTTGTGTTTTTAAAGTCTTAATTATAAAGTGAAAGGAAAATGGGTTTTTCCAGCATGTTCAATGCAAATGTTAAAGTTTCTTCAAAAATGTCACAATTAATGATTAATCGGTTAAAATAAATTGAGATTTTCAAAACTTTTCAAAATAAAGTTTTCAACATTCAACCCGTAGCATACCAAATCTGGCAATGATGTATGGGTCGAGTTTAGGGTGTTACATTTTGGTATCAGAGCCCAGTTTAAAACTCGAGCTGTGAAATGGGTCCATTGGTGATTTGTAAAAGTGATGTAAGTTTGAGAAAAATTCAATTGAGATATGGCCTTCGAGTCTACAGGCACCCTATCCACACAGGTAAGTATTCTAAACTCATTATGTGATATGCATGTGGGGCTTGATGGGCTCTCTAGGGACGTAGGCTAGTATGCTAGAGTTTATGGACTTTAGGTTTAGTATAAACAATTCTTCAAATCTCATAAGACTTAATTTCTAATTAAACATGTCTGTGAACAAGTCACAGGGTTAGGGTGTGGTAATAGGAATACGCATGTCTAGGATTGGATCCAGGGAGAGCTTGGTATTTAAGCGGGCCTAGCGGCTCACCTCCTCTTCGCTGGAATCCTACTTAGTGCGTAGTGTTTGTTCACTCTAACCGAGAGGGCTTGTTGGCGGGCCAAAATTTATAACTAAAACTCGAAAGGGACCAGCCACCCTATTTTTGTAAAATTACTTATATTCCTAGTTTTGTAAAATTTTCGAAATACCCTGGATTTGTAAAAATTACCAAAATTTGTAAAATTATTGAAGTACCCCCAGTTAGAAAAATTACAAAAATACCCCCAGATTATAAAATTACCAAAATACCCCTATTTTGTAAAATCACCAAGATACCCTATTTTGGAAAATTACGAAAATACCCCTGGGTAGTGAAATGACAAAAATACCCTTATACGATGAATATGAGTTCATGGATGCTACTTGTATGTTGATGTGTGATGGTTGAATGTATGTGGATTCTAGAGCTAGGAAATACAGACCTGAGAACTGAACCTTATAGATAGAGTTCGAATTCGAAAGAACTACTGTTAAAACTACTTTCCATAAGATTATTCGTTATTAATCAGTGGAAGAAATTAATAATTCATAAAATTCTCAATCAAATAAATGTGAATCAGTAGAATGAGCACTAGAGGACGTGGTGTGCGTGGCCGAGGTAGAGGCAGGATTACTATGTCGAAATCGATGGGGTCTGGTCACGAGCCGGGGAATGAGGTACCAGTGCCACCAAATGTGGAGGCAAAATTCAGATCGATCACGGAGATGATGCGGTATCTCAGGCGATGTTGAGGGTGTTAGAGAGGGTTGCTAGGGCAGGCATGGGCATAGGAGCCTGGAAGTCTATGTCAGAGTGACTTAGAGCTAATGGGGCAGAAGTGTTTAGGGGAATTTTTGGTATTGCCCCGAGTACAGCTGAGTATTGGTTGGAGGTGATCGAACGCATAACGGATGATCTGGATTTCACGGAAGAAGAGAAGCTGAAAGGAGTAGTGTCCCTTCTCTGGGATGAAGCTTATCAATGGTGGCTTACAGTTAAGGATGGTACAGTGGCTGACCGTATCACCTAGGATTACTTCAGAACGGCGTTCCAGAGTAAGTACATTGGAACGAGTTATGTGGATGCGCAGCGTAGAGCATTTCTAAATCTGGTTCAGGGAAGTAGGTCGGTGGCGGCATATAAAGCAAAATTCTTACGCTTGAGCCGTTATGCTCGAGGGATAGTGGCCATAAAACATGAACGATGTGTTCGATTTGAAGATGACATGAATGATGATTTACGTGTTTTGATAGCTCCACAGTGGGAGAGAGAATTTATTGTGCTTGTGGAGAAGGCTAAGATAGCTGAGGAGGTCAAGCAACATGCAGGGGTCATGGTCCGACTAGAAGTGGTAACGATTTGATCGAAATTTGTGAGAGCACCGTGTCGAGGGGAGGAAACACTAAGGCGAGATAGTCGAGGTTAGTCTATGCTGCCAGACGTCATGAGGAGGCTGACGCACCGGATGTTATAACTGGTACGTTTTTAATATTTGGTTTGCCTTACATTGCATTGATTAACATTGGGTCAACATATTCATATATTGCTAGTAGTGTGTCTGGAACTTTAAGTTTAGATTCCGAGATTACCCTAGGACGATGACTATAATTAGCCCATTAGGACAATCGGTGGTAGTAGATAAACTCTATCGGGAGGTACCCTTAGAAGTTCAGGGAATAGTTTTCCTGACTGGTCTGATGGAATTACCGTTGGGAGAGTTTGATTTAATTTTAGGCATGGATTGGCTGGTGAAGTACCAAGCTAATGTAGATTGTCCAGCCAAGTGTATAGTGTTAAAAACCCCCAAAAGTGGTGAAGTGTTAGTGATAGGAGAAAGGGGGAACTATCTGTCGAATGTGGTGACTGCCCTAAGAGAAGAATGGATGGTGAGAAAAGGATGCGAGGCGATATTAATGTTTGTTCGGGCTCTAGAAGCCAAGGACCTAATTGTTGGGGACATTAGGACGGTGAAGAAATTTCCTGATGTTTTTCTAGAAGAGCCTCCGGGATTACCTCCGGATCGTGAAGTGGAGTTTGGTATCGATCTTCTTCCGGGAACAGCACCAGTGTCTATCGCTCCATATAGGATGGCGCCAAAGGAGTTGGTAGAGTTGAAAGCACAAATGCAAGAGTTGTTAGATAAAGGATTTATTCGACCAAGTGTGTCGCCTTGGGGAGCGTGAGTGTTATTTGTTAAGAATAAGGATGGATCAATGCGTATGTGCATTGACTAGCGTCAGCTGAACAAGTTGACTATCAAGAACAAGTATTTGTTGCCAAGGATTGATAACTTGTTTGATCAACTGAAAGGGGCGTCAGTGTTCTCAAAGATAAATTTGAGATCAGGATACCATCATCTTAAGGTCAAAGAATCGGATATTCATAAGACAGCTTTCAGGACCCGTTATGGCCATTACGAATTTTTGGTAATGCCATTTGGGTTGACTAATGCACTAACGGCGTTTACAGATTTGATAAACTGAGTGTTCCAACCCTACTTGGATCGGTTTATCGTGGTATTTATAGATGATATCTTGGTTTACTCAAGATCAAAAGAGGAGCATGATTCACATCTACGGGTGGCTTTACAGATTCTGAGGGAGAAGCAGTTGTATGCCAAATTCAATAAGTGCAAATTTTGGCTAAGTGAAGTTACTTTTCTAGGTCACGTTGTGTCGGCAGAGGGGATTAGGGTTGACCCTCGAAAAATTGAAGTGGTGTTGGATTGGAAGCCGACTAGATCTGTAGTAGAAATTCAGAGTTTTCTTGGTCTGGCCGGGTACTATCGAAGGTTTGTTGAAGGATTTTCTTCAATCGCGGCACCATTGACTAAGTTATTACGGAAAGGAGTTCTATTTATTTGGTCTAGCAAGCAGCAAGAGAGTTTCAAGAAGTTGAAAAGGATTTTGACGGAGGCTCCGGTATTGATTCACCGGAGACTAGGAAGGAATTTATGATTTTCTGTGATGCGTCACACTCGGGACTAGGATGCATGTTGATGCAAGATGGAAAGGTTGTTGCGTATACATCTCGGCAGTTAAGACTGTACGAAGCAAATTATCCCACCCATGATTTGGAGTTGGCGGTGGTGGTTTTTGCTTTAAAGATTTGGTGACATTATCTGTAGGGGAGAAATATGTTATTTATACAGATCATAAAAGCCTAAAATACCTTTTGACCCAGAAGGAGTTGAATTTAAGGCAAATGAGGAGGATCGAGTTGTTAAAGGATTATGATTGCTCGATCGAGTACCATCCGGGTAAAGCTAATGTGGTGGCGAATGCCTTAAGTCATAAAGTAATCTCTGACTTGAGGGTAATGTTTGCTCACCTTAGTTTGTATGATGATGGGAGCTTATTGGCTGAACTTCAAGTGAAACCCTCTTAGGTTAGTCAGGTTAAGGAGAAGCAGTAGTCTGATGAGTTGCTAAAGGAGAAGTTTCATTAGGATCAAGTGATGGATCGACGGACTTCAGTATGAATGAGAAAGGACTATTATGTTTTCAAGGAAGAATTTGTATGCCGAAAGATCCTGAGTTGAGGCATAAGATTTTGTTAGAAGTGCATTGTGGTCCATACGCTATGTACCCTGGAGGGAGTAAGATGTATCGAGATTTACGAGATCAGTTCCGGTGGCTGGGCTTGAAGCGTAAGGTAACTGAATTGGTGATTAAGTGTTTGACCTGTCAGCAGGTAAAGGTGGAGCATCAGTTACCATCAGGGTTGTTGCAGCCAGTGAAGATTCCACAATGGAAGTGGAAAGGATCACAATGGACTTTGTTAGTGGGCTACCCCACATGCCTACTAAGAAAGATTCAGTCCGGGTGATTGTTGATCGCTTGACAAAATCTGCTCATTTCATACCAGTACGGGTCGATTACTCTCTACAGAAGTTGGCTAGCTTATATATAGCGGAGGTAGTGAGGTTGCATGGGGTACCAGTATCAATCATATCGAAAAGGGACCCGAGGTTCATGTCACAATTCTGGAAGGCTTTGCATCAAGCGTTGGGTACGAAGATGGATTTCAGTACAGTGTTTCATCCTTAGACAGATGGACAGTCTGAGTGGGTAATTCAGATCTTGGAGGACATGTTAAGGGGATGTGTCATTGATTTCGGAGGTAGTTGGGAAGAGTTTTTACCGTTGGCAGAGTTTGCTTACAACAAAAGCTACCAGTCTAGTATTCAGATGGCGCCCTATGAAGCATTGCACGGGCGGAAGTGTCGTACTCCTACTTGTTGGATGAAATTAGGGGAACATCGAATTTTGGGTCTGGAATTGGTTACCGAGACAAAAGAGAAGGTTGAGCTAATTCAAGCTCGACTAAAGGAAGCGTCGGACCGACAGAAGTTCTATGCAGACTTGAAGCATAAGGACATAGAGTTTGCAGTGGGTGACAAGGTGTTCTTGAAGCTGTCACCATGGAAGAAAGTGCTGAGGTCTGGATGGAAGGGTAAATCAAGTCCCAAATTTATCGGACCTTAATGGGTGTTGAAACGAGTAGGGCCAGCAGTCTATCAGCTAGAGCTACCTTCTAAGCTAAACTAGATTGACAATGTATTCCACGTTTCTATGTTGAGACGATATCGTTTAGATCCGTCTCATATGGTGCCTATAGAAGAAATCGAGGTAAGACCTGACCTATCCTTTGAAGAAGAACTAGTGGAAATCTTGGATCGTGATGTCAAAGTGTTGCAAAGGAAGACGGTTCCATTAGTTAAGGTTCTATGGCGGAATCACGCCTACGAGGAGGTACATGGGAACGGAGGAGGCGATCTTACGGCGATACCGCATCTATTCTCGATCGAGTAATTTCGAGGTGAAATTTTTTTAAAGTGGGTAAAACTATAACATCCTAAATTAAGGGGCTTATGTGTTTAATGTGTGATTATGTGTAATGTGTTAATTAGAGTGTTAGGGGTCCAGATTGGGCTCAGGATAGGGCCGAGGCCTTGGTTAAGTTTTCTGTTTGGACACTATAAGGTTTAAAAGATGGTATCTGTGGCTTAAATTACAAAATGGGCTTGTGGCCCAGTAGCAAGGGGTGCTGCAAAGGAACTATAAGGTAGCATCATTAGTAGGTGAAGAGGCCCAAGTTATGGCCGCTTGGAGCCCATGTATTTGGGCCATTTTTGGCACTTAAAGGAGGAGCAAGTAGGACGGCAATAAGGCTTAAAATTAGGAGGGATTAAATGACTTGGATAATGTGTTGATAAAGGAAGGAAGAAGTGGTGTTATTTGGGCCTCTTTTGGAGGTGTGAATGGATAAAGATAAGGGAGAAAGAATAGGAGTTATCTGCTGAATAGCCAGTGGTGGCCGAATTTCCATCTCTTGGAGGGGGAAGAAATCGGTTTCAATATGCCAGAGGGGTGCCAAAATTTCCCTCATTAATTGATTAGTTTTTAGTTCGAGGAAGGGGCATTTTCGGCTTTTGAGAGGTAGGTGTCGAAATTCTCTTTTATCAGAGGGGGATATCTCTTCAATTCTTGCATTTGAACCCCATTCTGTTAATCTTTTCTCTCATTCTCTGTTTTCTTCTATGTCAAACCCCACCAATCTCGTAATCTTTTTTTATTTCTTCAGAAGTCGAAACCTCTCATTTCACTCTCTTCTTCATTCTTTTTCCTCTTGTGTCGATTTCTCCATTAAGCCGAAATCTTCAAGGGGTTGCCAAATTCTCTGTAAAGGTAGGTGCTAATTTCTTTTGATCTATTTTTTTCTTTTTTCTTTCTCTTTCGATTTTTAGAAGACAAAGACAAAAGGCTAATGGATTGTTGGTTTCTTGTGTCTACGTGTTGGGCGACATTCGAGAAGTGAAGTAGATCGCGTAGATCTAAAAGCTGGATCCGTTAGTCTCTAAACCTCATATCTCTCTTTTTGGGATTTCAAGGTAAGGGGTTCTCTTTAGATTTCCGTTAGATTCACTATCATAATTGTGATCTTAACTATATGTTATGATGGTAGCAACTGATAAGGTCTTTTGATGGAATCAAATATTGATTAGGCGAAGGAGGGGATTGGATCAGTTAAACCAATCCCTAAGTTTAAGCGCGTGGTGTCGTGATTCGGGATTGGCCACCGGTTGTGGACCAACCGCAGAACAAAACCTTAGATCATTAGCGATCGTGAGAGCTCTCGATAGTGTTGACTTAGACAATATCGTCTTGTCAATAATCAGGTGTGTAGATCTCTATCGCACTAGTTAATTTGTATTATATGCATGTTATGGGCTAAAAGCTGAAAAATGAGGCTGTTTGAACACTCGTATTACCCAGAAAGGGTAGGTAAGGGATACTAGGTACGTAATCATAGAAACTTCTCTATGTGTATCAGAGTATGTGAAAGTCTGTGATTTGTTTAGATAGTATAATGTTCTGATTCTTGCATGTATATATTCATGGGATGAGATTGATATGATGAAGGGGAAGAAGGTCACATAGCGATCAGTGGCTTTGCCACATAGGTCGCACAGTGATCGGTCTTTATGACAGGCAGCACAGCTGTCAAAATACCACAATATATTATTAAGGTCGCATGGCGATCGGTGGCTTCACCACATAGGTCACATAGTGATCGATCTTTATGGCAAGTAGCACAGGTGTCGATATGGTATGTAGCGGATGGAGGATTGATTATAAAAATCCCCACGGTGTGATGGTTGGTACGGGGGTGTGTAGAGGATGGACTCTTAGGTTTGGAAGGGGACATGTTGCATGTAAATATTCTGTTGCCATTGTGTATGGGCTAAGGACCATAATGTGTTTGTGGGCCTAAAGGCTTTTATGTGTTTTTGGGATTTGCACACTAAGTCTTGGTGACTCACCCTTTTATTTTTCCCAACTTTTCAGATGAGCAGTAGATCGTAGGCATGGGAGCCGAGGTGGACTCGAGGGGCCATCAAGTATTTTATCTTCATAGGCTATTTACGGTTTTTCTTTATGTTTCAATTTTGGGATTATTTTTGTAATAAGGCCTCCATAATTTAGGTTATCAAACTATATTTTTTTTATGTTACATCTTATAAACTTATGTTTTCAAAGTATTAATTATAAAGTGAAAGGAAAATGGGTTTTTCTAGCATGTTCAACGCAAATGTTAAAGTTTTTTAAAAATGTCACAACTAATGATTAATCGGTTAAAATAAATTGAGATTTTCAAAACCTTCAAAGCAAAGTTTTCAACATTCAACCCGTAGCATACCAGATCCGGTCATGACGTATGGGCCGGGTTTGGGGTGTTACAAAATCCATCGTTATCCCCTCCCACTTCCAAAGTGGAATCTTTACCGGCTGCAGCAACCCCGAAGGCAACTGATGTTCCGCCTTCATCTCTGACACGTCAAACACTTACCCACAAAGTCGGTAACTTCTCGTTTTAGACCAGATCGCCAATACTATTCACGTAAGTCTCGATACATCTTACTTCCACCGGGATGCATAGCGTATGGGCTACTATACGCCTCCTGCGAATCATCTACCTCAACTCTGAGTCCTTCGGCATACAAACCTTTCCACGAAAACACAATACCCTTTCACTGCTCAAACCAAAGTCTTCTGTCTCACCACCTTGCACTTGCTAAAGTCAAGAACTTAATAATTCATCCAACAATTGCTTCTCCTTAATCTAATCTACCCATGTTGGCTTTATTTGAAGCTCAGCTAACAGGCTACCATCTTCATACAGACTAAGATGAGCAAACATTGCCCTCAAATTCGTTATCACTTTATGACTCAACACATCTGCCACCACCTTAGCTTTACCCGGATGATATTTGATTGCACAATCATAGTCTTTCAGCAATTCAGTCCACCTTCATTGTCTTAAATTCAACTCCTTCTAGGTAAGGAGATTTTTCATACTCTTATGGTCGGTGTAAATGATTGACTTTTCCCCATACAAATAATGCCTCCGTATTTTTAGGGTGAACACCACAGCAGCTAACTCCAAATCATGAGTGGGATAATTTACTTCATTTGGTCCTAATTGCCGAGACGCATACGTAACTACTTTCTCTTCTTGCATTAGCACACATCCTAACCCCATGTGTGATGCATCACAATAGATGACAAACTCATTCCCAACCTCAGGCTGAATCAACATTGGTGCCTTAGTCAAAATCCTCTTTAGCTTCTCAAAGCTTTCCTACTGCTTATCAGCCCAAACAAACCGTACCCATTTCCATAACAACTTGGTTAATGGTGCAGCAATCAATGATAATCCCTCAATAAACCTTCTGTAGTACCCAGCTAACCCAAGAAAACTTCAAATTTCTCCCATAGACTTCGGCGGCTTCCAGTCCAAGATAGCTTCGATCTTTCTGGGATCAACCCTAACCCCCTCGGCAGAAATAACATGCCCTAAAAAGGTAACTTCCTTCAGCCAAAATTCACACCTGCTGAATTTGGCATACAGTTGCTTCTCTCTCAATATCTGCAGAACAACTCGAAGATGTGAATCATGCTCCTCTTCCATTCTTGAGTACACCAGGATGTCATCTATAAATACCACCAGGAACCGGTCTAAATAAGGTTGGAAGACCCGATTCATCATGTCCATAAAAGTGGCTGGTGCATTTGTTAACCCGAACAGCATCACTAGAAACTCGTAATGCCCATACCGCGTTCGAAAAGTAGTCTTGGGAATATCCGCCTCCTTGACCCTTAATTGATGGTACCCTGATCTTAAATCTATTTTTGAGAAAACCGAAGCTCCTCACAACTGATCGACAAGTCGTCAATCCTTGGTAACGGGTATTTGTTCTTAATAGTCAACCTGTTCAGTTGGAGATAGTGAACGCACATTCGTATCCACCCATCCTTCTTCTTAACGAACAATACCGGTGCTCCCCATGGAGACACACTTGGTCGAATAAAACCACGGTCCAACAGCTCCTAGATTTGAGCTTTAAGTTCTACAAGCTCTTTCGGCGCCATCCTATATGGGGCAATGGACACCAGAGCCGTTCTCGGAAGTAGATCAATGCTGAACTCCACCTCACGATCCGAAGGTAACCCTAGAAGCTCTTCTGGAAAGACGTCCGAGAACTCTTTCACCGTTCTAACATCCCCTGCAGACAATTCTTTGGCTTCCAAAGCACTGATGAAAGCTAAGAATGCCTCACACCCTTTTCACACCATCCTTTCATCCTTTAGTGCAGACACCACACTGGACAGGTAATTCTTTCTCTCACCTATCACCAGCACCTCCTCATCCTCGGAAGTCTTCAATATCATGCGCTTAGCAACACAATCCAAGTTTGCTCGATGCTTAACTAACCAGTCCATACGTAAAATCAAATCGAACTTGCCGAACGGTAATTCCATCAAGTTCTCCGGGAAAACAACCCCTTGCACTTCTAATGGCACACTTCTAAATAGTTTGTTCACCACTACAGATTGTCCTAAAGGGCTAATCACAGTCATTTCACTAGAAACAATCTTAGATTCTATACCCAAAGTCCCAGACACAGTACTATCAACATATGAGTGTGTAGACCCAATATCTATCAAAATTGTAAAAGGTACACCAAATATAAGGAACGTACCGATTATGACGTCGGTGCATGGCCATCCTCTTGCCATCTAGCCACATAAACCAATCTAGGCTATCTTGCACCTATATTACCAACACCTCTGCCCAATGCTCCATGCTCTCGACCAACTCCATTTCCTCCTCTGACCGAACCACGACCTCTTGGTGGCTGCTGGCCACCTCTTCCCGGCTCTGCATAACCTGACTTACCAACCGCGCCCTAGCCAACTCTTGTGGACAGTCCCTTATCAGATGGTCCATAGATCCACACTTGAAACATCCTCTATTTCTTACCCAACACTCTTCCGAATATAATTTCCCACATCGAGCACACGGTCGAGACTGACTAACAGCAATAGCCATCGCACCTCGACCCGACCCCTCAAACCTAGGCCTCTTTTGGAAACCCTCAGCAAATCCTGACGACCCAAAACTCCTCTTATTCTTACCCCTATCCTTATCCCGATTCTACCTCTCCGACCGCTTCACCTCTTTGGCTATATTTGCTTTTTCAACCAGGATGGCAAAATCTCTTTCCCACTACGGAGCTATCAGTACCCGCAGCTCGTCCCGCAGACCATCCTCGAACCGAACAAAACATTCATAATCAGTTGCGATAATACCTCGAGCATAACGACTCAAGCGTAAAAACTCCGCCTCGTATTCAGCCACAGATTTACCCCCTTGAACCAAATTTAGAAATGCTTTTCTCTGGGCATCCACATAGCTTACCCCAATATATTTTCCCCGGAACGCTGTCTTAAAGAAGTCCCAGGTGATACGATCTGCTAAAGTACCTTCTCTCAATGTGAGCCACCACTGGTATGCTTCATCACGCAGGAGAGACACTGCTCCATTCAACTTTTCCTCTGCGATACAGTCTAGATCGTCCATGATTCATTCAACCGCTTCCAACCAGTATTCAGCTACGTTGGGGGCCATGCCAAAAATACCCCTAAATATCTCAGCCCCATTTTTCCGGAGTCACTCAGGGATATATTTTCGGGCTACTGATCCAATGCTTGCCCCAGCAACTCGTTCCAACACTCGCAGCATAGCTTGGGACAAAGCATCGTCCCCTCCAGCTCGATCATGGGACCCTGCCTCGATTATCGGTGATGCAGGTGCTTTCATTTTAAGCATATGCCTAGATGCCTCAGATCCAACCCCAGTACCTCGGCCCCTACCTTGGCTGTGTCCACCACGTCCACGTCCTCTAGCGCTCATGCTCACTGGATCAACTTAATCTGATTAGAAATTTTATGAATTAGTAAATTATTCCACCGGATATCTTATGAAAGTAGATCGTATTTCTAAAGGTCTCAATCTCTAAAACTTTATCTCTTATAACTAGTAATCACAACACAATAAAAATCCTTTCATAAAATCAAACAGAATCAGAAGACTTACAGTGTACGGATGTGGGTGGAGACTCGGTGTACCATACTTCCAAAAGAACATTTATTTTTCTTAACCAAATTTCAAACCAATTTTGAAAGCATTTTTTAACCCATTTCATAGCCGAGTTTTGTAATCGAGCTCTGATACCATAATTGTAACACCCTAAACCCGGCCTAGACATTACGATCGAATCTGGCATGTCATATGGAAAGGTTGTTAGAGAAAATTTGCAATCTTAAAAACTTCGTGTTTGTTTTCATTTTGAAAATCAGCTTCAGGTTTAAGGTTTTCTTGTAAACTTTAATTTCCAATACAAACAGTTGGAAACTAGTTTTGTGATGCGTAAAATCAAAAAATAGTGGATTTCAAAAATGTGACATTTTAGAAATAATTTTTGTAGTTCTAAGAAAATCCTAAATTTAATTATTCATTTGCTTGTTATCCGCTTGTTAATGTTTTGGAAGATGATTGTTTATATTTTTAGAAAAACTCCGTACTTAACATTTCATAGTATATAATAACCGCATTAAATCCAAAAAACCAAATTTAAAATCCTGGAGGCCTTATTACATAAAATATTCCCAAATTAAAAATAAGTTTAAGTAAAGAAAATAAAGTTTACGAAAGAAATACGCATTGGCCACCACAGAGTCCACCTCAGCTCTAAATCCACAAAGCTAGCGGTTACCTGCAAAATTAAGCAGTGGGGTGAGTTACGAGAACTCAGTGTGTACTTCCCCTTACGAACAAAATCTGGGCCTAAGCCCACAGAAGCAAATTGGCCGAAGCCCATACGTACCTAATTGGGTCGTATCCCTAACAACATGGCATGTCAGATAGTGAATGCAATGCAACCCAGCCCAACCTAGTATTCCATCCGCTACACACCGCTCCATGTGTCCAACCTCAACATACTTGTAGGGATTTCTACAATCAACCCTTCATCCGCTACACTCCTCATTGGCAGTCATGCTGCTTAAAGCCAATATAACGTGATAGAGTCACTGATGTATGTGGCCTAGCCACTACAATAATGTGATAGAGTCACCAATATATGTGGCATCGAGCCATCAAAATAATGTGACAAAGTCACCGTTATACACTACCCTTTTCATCAATATCATATCCCAATCTCATGCAACATTTAATCATAATGTAATAAATGCAACATATATCAATGTACATTGAATAGTTGAAGCATATATATGTATTCATGCTAAAATATTAAAATGACATATTCAAATAGGTAACTAACTTGGTATCTCCAATCTTACCCCCTAAGGGTAACTCAATAGCCGTTACCGATATTTCGGCCTTTAAGTGATACATATAATTATTACTAGTCAAACAAATAAAGGTGTGAGAATTACACACCTGATTACGTAAAGAACTAGACACTCCTGATCGTTGCTATTCTCGCTAGCAGGAATAACCACTATCTGCCTATCCTAAACGGATGTCAGCTCTCTACCACAACCCGGCAGAAAGTCTCAAACTGTCGACACCGCACGTCGTTTAAACTTGGGAGCAGAGACTACGAGTCCACTCCCCTCCTTAGATTGGCTAGCACTTGCATCCATGAAGAGAATCTTTGATCTGTACAGTACTTTCAGAGAGATCGATGATTTTCTAACAAAGAGATTGAGTTATGGCAAAGTAAAATGAAAGAGAGACTAATCATATAGGACTAGAGAAAAAATCCTTACCTTAGTTAACACGAAGTCGCACCACACCAGATTCGACTATGGACTAAACCAAAGGGAACCCTAAAGTCGACTGAAGAGATTTGGCCCCTCCCAAAAAGGGAACAGAAGAGTTTAGTTCACCACAAGTGATTAAGGCTCGGCCTAGCCAAGCCGAGGGAAAAGAATAGAAAGGAAATGTGAACGACAAGAAAAACCTTACCTTGCACAAACCCAACTGATTGAAGAGACTTTCCATAGTCAAAAAGATTCTTAGCACCTTGCTTCCCGATGATCGACTAACAGCATAAAGTGAAAGAATGGATTTAGTTTGGTGCCAGAGGAGATTCAGCCAGCAAAAGAGAATGAAAATATAAACAATGAAAAGTAACGAAGAAGAACGAAATTCAGCTATAGAGGAAATCTAGTCAAGAACCAAAAGGAGTAGGGTTTCGATTTAATGGAGAAAGTAGAGAAGTAAAGGGCAATGATGGAGGTTCGGCTATGGTGAATGGTATAAAAGAAGATACAAAAAGAGGGAAGGATGAGAAGTAAGATTCGGCTAGAGAAAAAAAGAAATAGTAAGGGAGAAAAGAAGAATAAAGTTTTAAAAAATTGGTAAATAAAATGCCGACCCGAAAAGTACCAAGAGAAAAACACCCAATTGTACAAAACGAAGAGAGCAAAGAACGAAAAAAGAACCAGAAGATCTCAAGGAAAGTTTCGGCACCAAAATAAAAAAAGTTGCACACCCTCCAAAGGTTCGATTTTGCTATCACACACCACAAATGCCAAAATTCCTAGCCAACTACATCACATAGCCAAAATTTCCCCCCACAACTCCCACCTTCGACCAACTCTCATCCACCCTCACCAAATCCCTTGATTTGCTCCTAGATTTGCTCCACCAAGTCCTCTCCATCCATCATTTGAATTCAATTGACCAATTCAAACTCTTCCTAGAAGAGCCCAATGCCAACTCCACCACCTTCCCTTCTTAGCACAAAAAGAACTCCCCAAAAAGCCACATGTGGGATTTTAAACCCAGGATCAACTCATTTTTACATATGCATGAATTTAGTATTTAGTAAGACTTTACCTGTAGAGTCAACTGAATTTGTGATTAGAGTATCGAACCCTTTAGGCAAATGTGTTTTGGTTGACAAAGTCTGCAATAATTGTCCGTTAATGCATCGGGATTTCTATTTTCCAACTAATCTGATGTTATTGCCATTCGACAAATTTGATGTGATTTTGGGTATGAATTGGCTAACGATGCGTAGTGCTATAGTGAATTATAGACAAAAGACAATTGAACTGAAATGTCAAAATAATAAAACTATTAGGATTGAATCTGATGATCTAAACAGTTTTCCAGTTGTGATCCCGTCTATGTCAGCTCAGAGATTTGTGAGAAAGGGGTGTAAAGCTTATCTGGCTTACATACTTGATACAAAAGTGATAAAAAGAAAAATTGAAATAGTACTAGTTGTGTGAGAGTATCCAGATGTGTTTCCAGAAGAGTTACCAGGTTTACCACCTATCAGAGAAGTTGAGTTTGGTACTGAATTAGTACCAGGGACAACATCTACATCGATAGCTCCATACAGAATGGCCCCGACAGAGTTAAAAGAATTGAAAGTTCAATTGCAAGAGTTGACAGATAAGGGTTTTGCTAGACCGAGTTTCTCTCTGGGGTGCACTGGTATTGTTTGTGAAAAAGAAAGATAGCACAATAAGAATGTGTATTAACTACATACAGCTGAATAAAGTGACTATAAAGAATAAATACCCTCTACCGTGGATTGATGATTTGTTTGATCAATTAAAAGGGGCAACAATATTTTCAAAAATCGATTTGAGATTGGGTTATTACCAGTTGTGAGTTAAAGACTCAGATGTTCCAAAGACTACATTTAGAATAAGGTACGGACACTACGAATTTCTTGTTATCCCTTTCGAATTAACAAATGCACCTGCTATTTTTATGGACTTGATGAACCTGATTTTTAGGCCGTATTTAGATCGATTTTTATTTGTGTTTATTGATAACATTTTGATTTACTCTCATGATGAATCTGAGCATGCTAAGCATTTGAGAATCGTGCTATAAACTTTGAGAGATAAACAGTTGTTTTCAAAGTTTAGCAAATGTCAATTTTGGCTACCAGAAGTTGGTTTTCTGGGACATATAGTTTCAGTCGCGGGTATCCAAGTAGACCTGAGCAAAATTTCTACGATTATAGATTGGAAGCCTCAAGAAATGTAACCGAAGTCCTTAGTTTTCTGGGACTAGCCGACTATTATAGACGATTTGTGAAAGGCTTCGATGATTGGGACTCCGATGACGCGATTGCTTCAAAAAGATGTTAGATTTGAGTGGTCAGAAAAGTGTCAACAGAGTTTCGAGAAGTTGAAAGCATTATTGAAAGAGGCCCCAGTGTTAGTTTAGCCTGAGTCGGGTAAAGAATTGTAGTTTTTAGTGATGCATCGTTATAGGGCTTGGGTTGTGTTTTGATGCAGGAAGGAAAAGTTGTAGCTTATGCCTCGAGACAGTTGAAGCCACACAAAAGAATTATCCAACGCATGATCTCGAGTTAGCTGCAATAGTGTTCGCATTGAAAATTTGGTGCCATTACTTATTTAGAGAAAAATGCCATATTTATACAGACCAAAAAAGTTTGAAATATCTGATGGCACAGAAAGATTTGAATTTGCGACATCGGAGATGGTTAGAATTGCTAAAAGACTATGAATTAGTGATTGATTATCATCCGGGGAAAGCAAACATAGCTGCTGATGCTTTGAGTGAAAGTCCTTATTTTCTTTACGTGCTTTGAACACACAATTAGCATTATCTAATGATGGTTCAATAGTAGCTGAGTTGAAAGCGAGACCGTTATTTCTACAGCAGATTTGTGAGGCTCAAAAATTTGATAATGATTTGCAAGCAAATCGAGCTCAATGTGAGTCGACTTCTGATTCCGAGTTTCGAATAAGATATGAAGACTGTTTTATGTTTCATGATAGAATATGTGTACCAAGAAATTTTGAACTCACTCGGAAGATTCTAAATGAAGCACACAGTAGTTGTTTATCAGTACATCCAAGAAGCACGAAAATGTATAACAATTTGAAATAGCTTTATTGGTGGCACTGCATGAAACAGGATATTTCAAAATTTGTTTCGAAATGTTTGATTTGTCAGCTGGTCAAAGCTGAGCATCAAGTGTCATCAGGTTTATTACAGCCTATAATGATTCCTGAGTGGAAATGGGATAGAATGACAATAGATTTTGTATCGGGATTGCCTTTATCTCCAGGAAAGAAATATGCGATCTGGGTTGTTGTTGATAGATTGACGAAATTAGCTCATATCATTTCATTACGTACAGATTTCTCGATCGATAAATTGGCTGAGTTGTATATCTCAGAGATTGTTCGATTACACGAGTGCCACTATCTATTGTTTTGGATAGAGATCCGAGATTCACATCGCGATTTTGAAAGAAATTGCAATCACTCCAATACAAAGTTGCATTTTAGTACTATGTTTCACCCACAAATGGATAGACAATCCGAACAAGTTATTTAGATAATTGAGGATATGTTATGTTGTTGCATTCTTGAGTTTGAAGGTAGCTGGGAGAAATATCTACTGCTGATTGAATTTGCTTACAATAATAGCTTTCAATTGAGTATAAAGATGGCACCATACGAAGCTCTATATGGTCGTAAATGTCAAACACCATTGTATTGGAGTGAGCTCAGCGAAAATAAAATTCACAGGGTTGATCTGATCAGAGAGACTGAAGAACAAGTGAAAGTAATTCGCGATAGTTTGAAAGCAGCTTCAGATCGACAGAAATCATATGTAGACCTAAAACAAAAAGATATTGAGTTCTAAATTGGGGATAAAGTGCTTTTAAAAGTGTCGCTATGGAAAAAGATATTGCGGTTTGGTCGGAAAGGGAAATTGAGACTGCGATTCATCAGACCGTATGAGATTATCGAGCGAGTTGGACCAGTGGCATATCGACTATCTTTACTGTCTGAGTTAGAGAAAATACATAATGTGTTTCATGTTTCAATGCTTCGACAATACCGATTCAACCCTTCACACATCATTTCCCTGACCGAGGTTGAAATTCAGTCAGATATGTCATATGCTAAAGAACCAATTTGAATTTTCGCTTGTGAGACGAAAGAGCTAAGAAATAAGAAAATTTCATTAGTGAAAATGTTATGGCATCAACACGGGGTTGAAGAAGCTACATGGGAACCCAAGGATGCTATAAGAAAACAATACCCGAACGTATTCACTAGTAAGATTTTTGGGGACGAAAATCCCTAAGAGGGGAGAGTTGTAACAGCCTGGTTTTAGCTAAATCAAAACAGTGGTTTTAAAACCACAAATCTGATGTCAAAAAATTATTTTAATATTATTTTATGTGTTTACACCATGACAGCATGTATGCGTGAAAACTTCGAAATTAATTTTATCGTTTAATTGTTCAATTTGAGAAAAAGGACTTAATCGTGTAAAATGAAAAAGTTGCATTCTATTTGTTAAAAGTGTTCAATTATTATGATTTATTAAACCAAAGGTCCTCATGATGATATTATACCATTGGTAGTGTTAATAGACAATGATGGACATAATTTATGTGATTTACAAAGGTTAATATTAAGGTTAATTATGGTATTTGATAAATAAAGCTAATTATAATAAAACAAAACATAAAACTTATGGCATTCATCTTTCTAATTACTGAATTTTAAAGAGGAAGAAGCCAAGGAAGAGCATTTTAGGGTTCGGCACATATTAAGCTTGATTAAGGTACGGTTTGAGCTCGATTTTTGATAATTTTTATGATTTTGTAATCGTTGCTTCATGCTCTAGCTAGCCCGTATCTTTAATTTCAAAACTGTTAAAGATTTTGAGAGTTGCCATTGATGATTTTATGTGTTCTTTGATGTTTGAAGATGAAATATGAAATTTGGATGATAGATTTTCATGTTTTATAAAGTGATTTTGATGAAAATGCATAATAGGGATTAAATTGAGAAATATGAAAATTTTGTGGTTGAACTGTGAAATAAATGAAATTTTTGGGCTACTAGGAGCTTATGTATAAATCGGATAAGCATGGGTTGAGTTGAATTTTGTGAATTTTGTGTATTTGTGAAATAGGACTAAATTGAATAAATGTGAAAGTTTAGGGGCTAATGTGTAAAAATACCCAAATAAGTGTTTAAGGATTAAATTGAATGAATGAATGATTAAATGAGTAAATTTTGAATACATATAGATCAAGAAAAGAGGAATCCAGAATTAGATAGGGGGAAAGGCAAGATTATCGAGTAATTGACTCATTTCGCCGTTTTCATAACCGAGGTAAGTTCATATGTGGTAATTTCATTATAAATGAATGTTAAATGATTTGATATTGAATAAATTATGTTTATGAGATTACGGATATTGTTTTAATTGTGAATACAACTTTACGGATGTGTTCGACGATGAAATCGACAAGTGAAACTTCATGTTTGAACCTTAGGAATAGTTTAAGATGCTAGTGACATGTCATTAGGTTACTGTGTTGGCTATGGGCCATGATAGCGGTTCGTTGGGTGCGAGAGATACCTTGATTTGGCTATGGGCCATGGTATAGGTATTTTGGAGAGGAGTTACCTTGATTTGGCTACGGGCCATGGTATAGGTACTCTGAGATAAGTTATCTTGATTTGGCTTCGGGCAATGGTATAGGTACTTATCAATTGAGATCCTTGAGTATCCGACTTCTATTCTAAATGGTTCAACGGGTAAACGAATGATGTGATTAAGAAAGAGGTTAGTACAAGGTGACACGGGTACGTACGGAACTTATTCAAGTATTAAATAGAGAATGTTCGATGAGATGATATTCGATCATGTTTTGAGACATGAGAAATGTAACGCCCCAAAATTTCTAATTTTATTATTGTGAAAATATGACACATAATGTCTATCTGCTTCAGTGGTTATGTGTTCTTGGTGTGTGTATGAGGTCCCAAGTTCAAGCCTTGACTTGGGCAAATTTTGGTATTTTTATGAATAAAGTCCTATCTCTGGTCAGTAGGACTATAATTAAAAGTTGGTAAAAATATATCAAAATAGGCATGTTGGTCTAGTTGCTAAGGTGTGTGTTGGCATGTAGGAGGTCTGGAGTTCAAGTCCCTGTGCGAGCAAGGGAATTATTTTTGTTGCTTGATCGTGTGGCGTAGTGGAGTCCTAGTCAAATTGAAATTTTGAGTTGTGGAGTTGTTGTGGGAGGTTAGGGAGAGAATTAAGGAGATGAGTTACCAGATTTTTAGGCATTATCTTTTTGTTTAGTTTTTTTTTCAAATTTCGAACTCTTTTTCACCTTTTTGATGTTTTCTCTCTTCTCCCCCACTCTCAATTTTCGATTTTCCTCTTTTTTCTAAATAATAAATCCTTGCTGCCAAATTTCCTTTGATTTCCCCTCCCGTTTTCTTTATCTTTCTTCATCTTTTCCCCTTTGTACAAGCGTGCAATTGTGTTGTACGGTAACTTTCCATTTTATTAAACTCGAATGTTACTCTAGATAATGGATTAAAGGGTGTTTTGTTGACTGTTTAGGAGTCAATCGTGAGGCTGGAATTAACGTTTGTCGATTTGACTCGAAGTGGTGATCGTTTGGTAAATGTACAAGGTATGTGTTTTCTTGTGTTGATTGGGCGAGTGGTTTGGCTTTGAATTCATTATTAACTTTGTTAAACTCTTCGTTAATGAGGAATGGTTATTTTTACAGCATCGAATCATTCGGTTGCTATCTCCCCCGTGTTGAGTAGTGGTGGAATTGTTCCAAGTTAGAAGGTAAGTGATAAACGAACAAGCTTAAACCTTTTGGTACGTGAATACTGTTTAATCTTAGTTTAAGACCGATTCTAAAGTTGGGATTGTTGATTATAGGTTTTTGGTGATCTCGAGATTGGGTAAGCAGCCAAAACGATACAGGTGTGTACCCGAAACGTAGAAAGGGATTTGGCAAAACGTCGAAATAGCTTGCTGTCGAGAAATAAGAGAAAATGATGCGAAAAATTGTAGAGAAAGGAAATAAGGGAGTTATAAACTTGGAAATCAACATTTTGTACTAAAATAGTTTTGGACAGCAGCAGTAGTCTAACTTTAAAAAATCATCAAAAATAGTGAGAATTGAGTTAGAGGTTGAATAAAATAGGAAATTAAATTTTATTGAGTCTAGTTTTTCATGGAAGAAACAGTGTAAGCAATGGAATTGAAAATCATTAAATATAATAAATTTTGTGAGATAAGGTCAAAATGATTTTGATTTTTCCTGTTCTGACTTAGGAAAATATCAAAAATTGTAAAACAATAATTAGTGGCTTAAATTTATATGTTTAAATCCTTAATGAGTCTATTTTCAAGAGAAACAAATGGAAACATCATCTAAATTCCTTACTAAGAGATAAATAATTATTAGTAAGGAAAGGATGAAGCTATCAAATAGTAGAATAGGGATAACTTTAAAGATTTTACTGTACTTAGTTGATAAACTATAAATTCTAAAAATTTTATGGTAGAAAGGAAATTGAGTCTAATTTCAAAAACATCAAGCGGATCTTAATTTGGAATTCTGTAGCTCAAGATATAAATAATTTAATGATAATGACTCAAGTAGACAACTTTGAATGAACATATAGGTGAATAGTGAAAAAATATGAGTATTGAGCTAGCATGGGTTACTTTAAAAATGGATCATACGACCAAGGCCAATTTGGGCCGAGTGGGCCACACAAGCATGTGGGCCCACATGGGCAAATCACATGGGCATGTGGGCCCATTTTTACCAAAATGTTTTTAAGGTTGCACGGGTCGCCTAAGTCGACTGTGAACCTCCTGTAGGGTCGGTAAGCGTTACTTAAACCCCTAAATGTGTGAAATTGATTGAATGATATCTGTACTGAGTATGTTAATATTTGAACTGAATATATGTACTGAAATTGCATAATAGCATATCATCCATTGTATGTTGCATTGCATTGGGTTGGGGGTTGTTATTTGGAGGAAGTGTACTGAAAGGCTTTAAGCCTAATTTACTGGCAGCTTAGCTGCAAACTACTATTTTGTGACGCATTCGATACTACTTGGAGTGAAGGGATGGGTGGGTTGATTATATCCCCACATGGAGTGTAGGGTTGGACGGAGATGATGTGTAGAGGCTGGTTGGGTAGGATTTTGCTACTGCATAACTGTTACTGCTACTAATGCTGTGATGGGCTAAGGCCCTACTACATTTTTGACACTATACTGAGATAGGCTAAGGCCCAAACTGCCACTGATACTGAAAAGGGCTTAGGCCCAAGACTGTTCAACTGTGCACTGTGAATACTGATTGTTTGTTTATTTTTTCGGGATTACACAATGAGTTTATATAAGCTCACCCTTTTTGTTTAATGTGCACAGGTAATCCCCAGACTTAGACGGATCGGTGTGACTGAGGACTTAGCGGTGACCACAGTAATTTTTAGACTTCGTGGTTTTCAATTTACGATTTATGATTTGATTATTATTGATTATTTGGGTTGTAATTTAAGGACCCTCTGGGACTTTGGTTTTAAATTTGGGTTTTTATTTATTTATTTTACTTTATGGATTTATACCTGCTGGTCGTAGAAAATTCAATTTTCAAAAAGTTAAAGTAATTTCTAAACGCATGATCACCTAGACTGTTTTATCAAAGCTTCCGCAACGAGGGATGTTTCAAAACAAATGTTTTAAATGAATAAAAGATGACTTCCTAAGTTCTAACAAAGGTTTACTAAAGATAATAACATGGAATGTTTTCATCATAACAACAAGGTTTCAAAAACACTATCATGTGACATTACTAGATACAGCCATAACGTCTAGGCCTTGTTTGGGGTGTTACAAGAAAGGTTTGCAATTAATGTGTATATGGTGATGTTATGTTTAAATTGGTTGATTATATTTATTTGATGAATTGAGTTATTCACCTACAAACTTACTAAGTTGTGAAGCTTACTTTGTGTTATTTTCCTATGTTTTATAGAGAATAAAAGCTAGCTCGGATCCGGCAGCCGTCGGGAACACCATCGCACTATCAAACGTCTAAGTTGGTACTTTTGAATTGTACATATGGTATATGGCATGTATAGGCTAGATGTGGTACTTTGGTTGTGAATATAGCCATAGGATTTTACTTGTAAATGCATATGTTTTTTGTTTTGTATATATAGTCATGAGTGATGGCTTATTTTAGTATGTTTTGGTATGAATGTGGTTATGGTTTCATAATTGCTCCAATGTTATATTTTGAGTTTGGTAAATAATCTATATAGTGTGATTGAAGTTGATAATTTGAGAAGTTATGTGCTTATGAATTATTGCTTGATAATATAGGTGTTAAATGTGTAATTGACATTGATTTGGATATTGAATATGATTGAAATGGATATGGTATGATTTGTGCACTTGGTTGATGATTTTGGGATGCCTATTGTATGATGAAATGGTACCATTTTGGTTGTTTAGGTGAGCATGAGAAAAGGGTGGCAAATTGGCCTTGCAAATGGCCTATTTTTGTCCACATGGGCAGAGACACAGGTGTGTTTCTCAGCCGTGTGTGACACACGATCATGATACACGGTCCTTGTGTCCCCTGGTGTTGAAATTGAATTGAAGTCAGTATGCTCCACACGGCCCACACACACGCGTGTGACTGGCCATGTGGCACAAGTCCGTATACCCCCTAAATGGCACATGGGCGTGTGACTTGGCCGTGTTGCATAAGTTAGTATACCCTACAAGGTTGGCACGGCCTAGCACATGGCCTGGTACACGGGCGTGTGTAGCCATTTCGAATGGCACACGGGCTAGACACACGAACGTGTGGTCAGCCGTGTGACCCAAGTCAGTATGTATGCCCTGTTTTCATATGGCCTGGGACACAGGCGTGTATGTAGCCATATGAGGCACACGGCCTATTCACACGGCCGTGACCCTTGTATGCTTGAAAATTTCCTAAGTTTTCCAAAATTTCATATGTTATTAGTTTAGTCCCAAACCACTTCTATAGCATGTTTAAGGCCTCGTAGGTTCTTACAAGGGACATTGTGATTATGATTGAATGGTGTTTGAAAATGGATGCATAAATGTATGAATTATGTATATTAAATGATATGTATTGATCTCATAACCCTATTCTGACCATGAATACGGGTGAGGGGTGTTACACACCAACTTAGAATCTAGGACATATGCCAAACCGTACGTTGAGCGATAAAGCTCATAACCTCGAGATTCTCCTATACTCATGTACGGAATAAACAAACCGTACGTTAAGCGATAAAGCTCAGTGTTACTTCCATAATTCAAGTCAATTAAACATTAATATGATTATATATATAACACAACTCATTGCTACAACTAGTTCTAACCAAAATAGATACAAATCATATATTAAATCCGAGATTATGCACATTCACATTTGAATACAATTCCATAATCAATCACTTATAGCATTTCAACGTAACATATCATACTTTTCCATCTATTTATCAACAATACATTCAATTTTAAATCAATACCAACCATTATTTCATTTCATTATTCAAATTTAGTATTGAATCCATTGATTCATCATATTTTCATATCGGCCCTCCGAGCTCGTATAATCGGTTCACATGGTCTTTCACATGTTATCGATATTTGTATGTCGAAAATATGCATCTATAGTATCATTACGTATTATCAAATCAATATGAGCATTATTTAATCAACTTATGTTTATATTCCCTATAAACATGACTCGAACTCGAACAGATACACAGATTCCAACCAACACACCAATTTGGCACTTAGTGCCTCATTGGAACGTATGAAGTATATAAATTGAGCCCATCGCTCATCGGTTTAATTGAAGTAAAAGTTGTGCCTAGCACTCATCGGAACGTCTGAAGGAAAATGCGCCCAGCACTCATCGACATATAATCAAGGTAACCTATACTCAATCTATCCTATAGCATGCCAACTATATCTGGCTCTACCTGAACAGTTAATAGGGTACCAATATGTAACACCCCAAACCCGGCCTAAAAGTTAGGCCCGAATCTGGCATGTCACAAAAAAACTCGTTTGAAAATTTCAGCCTCTTTGTTAAAACCCAAAACACTTAAGCAAATGTTAACTACTTAAAAATGTAATTATCTTTTAAGAAAAACCTTTTTGGTGGCGAAAACGTATTTGAAATAATCGATTTTCAAATAAGTGATGTTTAGAAAGAGAGTTGCATAAGTATTTTGAAATCGTTGCGGAAACGTAGATAAAATACAAGTATTATTGAGAGATTGATTGATGAGTCAACAATCAAGGTAGTGAACTTTAAAATCGTGACTTTTGAAAATATTGCTTGATAGTTCGAGAAAATAACTTCCGTGTTAAAATATTTATAAAGTTTATTATGAAATTCATTTGTTAATCGATTTTGGAAAACCTTTATTTAAGTTTTTAGAAAAATTCTCGTTTAAAACAAATTAAGCAAAATAATAAGTATATCAACCATAAAGCAAATAACAAAATACTCCAGAGGCCTTATTACAACTTAAAACAATATAGCAAAATAATAAAATAAACGGAAATAGAAATTTAAAATTTAATAACACCATTTCTGAAGTATGGCCTCCACTGAGTCATCCATAGCCCAAGTCCACCTCACGGAGCATTACCTACAGGGTTAAGAAAGAAGGGGGTGAGTTACAAGAACTCAGTGTGAAACCCCCTTACCGTTGTTCACTGGGCCAAAATCTCATTAAGCAATTATTTGGGCCTAAGCCCACATACAATAATAATAATGTGATGAATATAACATGAATATGAAATGTAATTCCCAAACCAAACCTAGTTTTCCATCCGCTATACACCACCCGTACCAACCAACACACCTATGGGGAGCTTTAGTCACCCACCCCGCCAACACACCAAATGTAGGCATCAAGCCATTTATAACAGATTATTTGTGGACAAGCCACCAAAATAACAGAATTTACATGGCATAGCCACCAGACAGATTGTGACAGAGTCACCAAATATGTGGCACAGCCACCAAAATTATGTAGCAAAGCTACCAAAACTTCTCTTCATCATTATCCCTTCCCATGCAATTCATGTATATGCATCATACATATCAAATCATGATATTTACAAATATAATAACAATAATTAAAAATTCATAAAATTTATGACAAACAAATTGGCCCAATAATACTTTGCAAAATCGGCCCATTAGAGCAATATATCAAATCTACCATTTTATCACATATCCATTCGCCCATTTAATCACATATCAATTCGCCCATTTAGTCACATATCAAATTGGCCCATTTAGTCACATATCAAATTGGCTCATATAGCAAAATATCGATCGGCCCATATAACAAAATATCATATTGGCCCATTAATCAATATGTCCAATCGGCCATAAGGAATATGTCAATTCATCCATTAAGCAATATCGTATTTCAACCCTTTAGGGCATTTGATAATTCGTAATCTTACCCACTAAGGGTATTTGATAATTCGCCCATAGGGGCATTTTCAGAATTGGTAATATTACCCTAAGGGTAATTTGGTAATTTTGCAATTCGGACTTAACTACTAATTTGGGCATAAAAATTTAAATTGTCCATCTGCGTCGTACTGACTAAATTGACTATAACTTGAGTTAGGAAACTTGAAATCTAAATCTGTAAATTTTCCTTGAAACTAGACTCATATATCTTCTTACTATAATTTTTCCAGAATTTTTTACTTAACCATTTAGTACAGTTTATTCCTTAAATTTTCCTTGTTTCACTGTCCAATGATTCTGACCTCTCCTTCATTAATTTCAAATATCTCACTATACGGTTTTCATATACTGCTCCCACTTGTTTTTATTGAAAACAGGCTCACTAAGGAATCCATACATCATAATTCACTTTGTACAATTTTATATGATTTTTCCAAGACAGATCGAGGAACCACAAAATCATTCAGAACCAGTCTCACTAAAATTAACATATCTCAGAATATAAAATTCCTTTTACTTCTCCGTTTCTTCCTTATCAAAATAGATACAGTAAGCTTTTTTTTGATATCTCATTCACTTTCTAATTCCCTTTCTCCTATTTTTCATGATTTTCCAAAAACACATCACTGTTTCTAACCGAAACTGTTTTATTACAAAATATAATTACCACTACGATCATACGCACGCCCGAGTGATTACGGATGCCGATTTTTGGTTTTCTTCGGTATTTCGACCAATTCATAGAATATTTCATACAAACTTTCAGAGAAGTGTGAGATTACACACCATTTCAAATATGTATATGGAAGGTACTGCATTACACACTTTATTACGAGATCCGTAACACGATACTCTCCGCGGCACCTAAAAGTACAATCGGTCAACAATTAGTCCAAACCCAATTTACAACTTCATCCAAGTATTGCAATTGATTAACAATCTATATCACTTACCAACAATCCGAGTCTATTATTACAAGGGATAGATCAAGCGATTTAGTCCCTAAAAATATAATCGATTAGTCACAACCACTATCTCGTTAAGCAAAATAACCGGTCAACGAAAAGATCCAAAAAGAACCATGATGAATCCCTTACCTTAACGATATTGGTTCTGATTTCTAACGATTAAACGATAACTTCGGAAACTCCAAGTTTCGGCCTTCCACAATATTTCTACGGAGAAGAAAAGTGATTTCGTATTAGAGAAGGTATGATGATGGTTTCGGTCAATGTGACCATCCCACACCAAGACATAGATTCGGCATTAAGAGAAAGAATAAAAATAAAATGTTGAAATGGATCGCTTACCGATTGATCAAAGTATGAGTAGGAATATGGTTGAGAAGAAAATATGTATAAGATGAAAGATTCGGCTATAAAGAAATAGTGGACTCAATATTCGGCTATGGTGAAAAAATATTAGAGGGGAAGTGATTCTTGAAAGATTTTGCAAAAAGAAAAGAAGAAGAAGAAATAGAAAAATGATGGATTAGTTTCGGTTTTCAAGAAGGATGAGTGAACAAAAGAAATGGTCTCAAAGTTTGGGGTACAATCGGCAAGAAGAAAGAAATAGAATTTGCACTCTCCAAGTTGTGTAGATTCGGCAAGAAGAAAAAAAGGAGTTTGGGGAGAAAAGAAAAATGATACCAAAACATCAAGCACCAAATTGGCTATCATCCTAGCCCCAAGCCGTCCACATTCATCCCCCCTAGGATAAGAGTTTGGTCACCCAAACTTTCCAAAACACCACCCATGAAATAAGCCTCTTATCCCCTTACTTATGTATTCCTTTTGATTCCTTTCCCTAACCTCAATCTTGCCTTATTCTTTTAGCCACCTTACCAAAAAAAATAAAGTCCACCCTTGCCATAAATACTCCTTGACCAACATATTAAGGAAGGAAAGAAAAAAAAAATAAAAGTCATAATGCACACAAAGGGATTGGAACCTCTTCCCTCAAAATAATACATGTGGCGCCATAACCTCTTTGCTAATAGCTCACTTATGCTAACCATTTACTCATTTATTTCCATAAGCTTTAAGGTCACTTACTCTCTCTCCTTAATAGGCTTAAACTATAGTCAAACTTGAACCCGAAGCTTCCTAGGACCCCGTAAATTTCCAAAATCACCTTCCTAATAAGTCCAACTTGAGATAATGTCATTCTCTTGTTCTCAAAAATTTTTAAACACTCCTACGCCCAAGGCCCATTGGGCCCAATTCTTCTAGGCCCAATTTTGGGATATTACACAATAATTCGGTTTTCATTATACAATCCATTTCATATATAAGTTCACATTCAATTTCATAATCTGATTACAATTCAACACCAATACACAAATATCTCATATCATATAGTATGTTTCAATCCATTTTCATGTCTCAACTAAATCAAGCTGTTTTCTATTGTATTTAATTTAGTCAATTATTTTGATACTCAATATCAATCATAGCAAATGAATTCATACAACCATTATTAACTCACCTCGATGCTCAATCATGCAATTTAACATGAATATGCAAATAGATAGATTGATCTCAAATAATAAAAGTACAAACTAAAATCTCATGTCACTCGTCAACAACGCTCGCTTTTCCTTTCCCTCTCAATGGCTTAACGTTGTCTTTAGTTACGTGTGATAATACGACAAATAAACAATACATCAAAGTCAAGCATATTTTGCATTTTATTTAATTTAATACCTAACTCTGGTTATGTATATCTTTCGATTTATAACTTCGAATCAAAATCTAGTTCCATATTCTTTCATTAAGGACCCTATATTTTTAATTTATAATGAAATCTCATGATAGATTTTCAATTTATTCAACTTGATCCCTAATGTAAGAAAGTTAACTACCAAGCTTATTAAGCTTTATAATTTAGTCATTATCATAATCTAAGCTTAATTTCTATAAATTTCAAGCTTATTAATCAATTTCTCAACAATGAAAACTTGCTAAAATTTCAACAATTGAACAAGTTAATACATGGGCCAGCTAAATCAAGCTCTCATGATCATAAATCTATAAAAAATAACTTAGGGACTTACTTGTAATAGTGGTCGAATGCTTAAGAATTTCAAAACTTTTCTCTCAGCGATTGGATTTTTACAATTTAGTCCCTAACATTTAATTAATTACTTTTTCGACTAAATTACTTAACCGAACTTTAATATATTTTTATATTAACTCCATAAATATTCTTATTTTATATTTATGAACTCAGTTTACGAAAATGTAGTTCCAAAATTATATTTTTTGACACCATTAGAATTCAAGTCGTTATAATGAATATGACATCATTCACTCTTGCCTCACTCCATTACCATCCTTATCAGTCCTATCATGTGCATATGCTTTGTGTGAGTTTGCTCTAGTTCTTAGTTCATTGTGTTTTGTACTGATTTAATTTTATGTTGTAATTTATCTAACATATATTTTTATTTGTATTATGCTTATAGATACTAAAAATCTTTTTTGAAAATGCCAACTTATGCCATAAATGCTTGGAGACAAAGCCAATTACATCTTCACCACACATTTGCTGCTCAACTAAAAGGCCAGAAAAACAGTGCCTAAGGAATCACAAAATAGCCTAAAAAATTAAAAACAAATCAAGTCCTAACAAACAAAAATAGTAACTGAAGCAAAGCAAGTAAAAAACGGACAATGAAACATCCCCAAATCTGAAAATCCCTTCATCTCCAAAAGCCTTCCAACCCTCCCCTGTGCATCAATAAACATAGAAGCCACCACCAGATCCTTACGTCATATCAGGCGCATCACACTAGTAATCAGTCTCTTCATCAAGCCATCGAGTTCCTCGAACTATCAATCGCTTCCGAGCCTAGACTCAGCCTTCACAATTACTTGCTCTCCACAAATCCTCTCCTATCTCTGTCAACGAGCTTTTTCACCTCCCTCGGGACTTCCTCCAACCAGTACATGGGGTAGTCGTTCCTTTTACCTTCCATCGCCATTCCATGCGCTGACACGTTCGCCGCCTGGGGTACAAACCTGAACTATAAACTTCTAAAAGTGGGTGTTCTTCCCTTAATCTCTATTATCAGATTGCTAATGCTAGATCTATCCTCTTCTGCAGCATTTATACTCTTGATAACAGTTAAAGAATCTCCTTCAATACAAACCTCACGAAAACTCAACTCTTCTACGAAGGTAACCGCTTGCAAGCACGCTCAAGCCTCTGCCATGGTCGAATCTAAAATATTCTCCCACAAATAGGTACAGGACACCATTACCATTCCTACCTTGTCACGTGTTATAATACCCGAGCTTGAAATGCGTAGCTGGTGATTATAAAAAGCATCAAAGTTAAACTTTATAACCTCCCCTTTGGTGGCTCCCAAACAGAAACGCTTGGATTACCCAAAGTAATCGACAGCTTGCCCAACTGCTCAATTTCTAGGTTATATGCATTTATAAACCCCACTATATCTTGAACTCATTCCTTAATCCCCTCATGATAAATTTTGTTCCTATTATACCATAAAGCCCAAAAAGAAATGGCTAAAGTTATGCATACCACCATATTGTTTATAAATTCCACCGCTAACCACTGTTTCCAATTGTGTTCCATCTTGGTTGTTGAGAAAACCACACCTACTCCCTCCAAGACTTGCCTCAAAAAGACACAGTATCGAAACAAATGGGACATCGTCTCCTCCTTCGTCTTACAGACACGGCAAAGTGTGTTCACAGCAAGGTTACGTGACTTCAGCGTACACAACGTAGGCACAAATTCATTTGCTACCTTCCAGCATTGTATACGGATTTTGCAAGGAATATTTAGGCTCCACAGTCTTTTGAAAAAATTAGATAGATTCATCGATTGTAAATTATTATTACCTCCCATCAGATTGTCCTCTTCTATAATGAGCCATTTGTAACCACTCTTTGCTGTAAATTCCCATGTATTATCTCCCTTTTAAACCACTTGGTCACCAGTGGAATCAATAACATTTTCTCCAATTGTTCATCACCAAATAAATTCTGAATTACCTCTCTCTTCCAGATAAACGGTTCCGCATCTATTAGATCTGCAACAGTACTATATCTAATGTTGATATTCTGAACATGTACTCTGCCATTTCCAGGACCTGGCAGCCACACATCATTCCAGATGTTCACAACTGTGCCATTCCCAATCCTCCAACCTAAACCTTCTTCCAGCAACCTACGGGCTCCCCAGTTACTTTGCCAGGTATACAGAGGGTAAGATCCCAAGCATGCACTCATAAAATCCCCCCGTGGGAAATACTTTGCCTTTATTACTCGTGCAAACAAACTATTAGGCTGCGTAAGCAGTTTCCATCCCTGCTTTGCTAACAGGGCTATATTAAATTTATTAAGCTCCTTAAAACCCAACCCTCCTTACGATTTAGGAGTTCACAAAGTGCTCCACTTGCACCAATGTATACCCTTTCTAGTCTTCATATTACGCCACCAAAACTTAATCATCATATTTTCCAACTCACGGCACAAAGAAACAGGCAGCATGAAACATTGCATAGTATAAATCGAGATAGTTTGCAGAATTGACTTTATGAACACTTCTTTACCCCCAACGATAATTTTGGCACACTCTAGTTATTCATCTTCATAATAAACTTCTTCTTTAAATCCACAAAAGCATGTTTTTTTTCTACGACCCACCATCGGTGGCAAACCAAGGTACCTTTCCGGATTATTTGAAATTCGCACCCCAAGACTCTTCCTACTTGTTCCCTTACCCATGTTCCACATTCCCACTGAAATATATGAGAGACTTACCATAATTAACAACCTACCCCGAAACTCCTTCATACTCAGACACCATTGATTTCATAATATTTGCCTCTTCAACTGAAGCATCACTGGATAAGATGTTGTCATTAGCAAAAAATAAATGAGTAACTGATAAGCTACTCCTGCCCACCCGAGCCCCCTTAATCCTCTTATCCCCTTTAGCCATATTAAGCAACCTAGAAAAGCTTTCAGCATAAAGTATAAACAAATAAGCGCTTAGAAGGTCTCTTTGCCTGAACCCTCGTGTAAGCCAAAACTCATCTCCCTGAAACCCATTTAACACCAGTGAATACGACACACTAGAGAAACACCTCATAACAAGTGAAATTCATGCTTCGTAAAATCCTAGAGCACCCATCACACTTTTTAGGAAACCCCATTCAACCTGTCATGGGTTTTACTCATATCAAGTTTTAAAAAAAAAGAATTAGCTGAACCCCCTTTTCTTCTTAAAAGAAAGTAAAATTTCGTATGCTACAATTATATTATCAGTGATTTGTCTTCCTACCACAAACGCCTCTTATGTTTCATCGATACATACACTAAAGACCCTTGAAATCTATTAGCAATCACCTTTGAAATCACTTTGTAAATTACATTACATAAACTAACGGTCTAAACTGACTCATATTCTTTGGCGTCACCACTTAATAAGCACTACGTTTGTACGAGCCACTTCCTCTACATCGCAAAATATATTTATTACATGATTTTCAATCCCCTTAACAAATAGTGGGTTATTTATTAATACATGCATATTAAATATTTTTCTTTAAATTATTATATTAATAATCAAATGAGGAGTTAAATATAAGTCTTAGGTAAATATTAATTTTATAATAGTGAATCTTATAAAAGGAAAACTGTTTTTTGAGCTTTGTAATCTGCTCCGCTTTGTCACTCATGAAAAGATTTCCTATAAATATACATAGGGACTGTTGACTTGAAATTACTTTGAACTACTTTGACATTATATTTGATACTGTTTTTCCATTAAAATTAACTTACGGAATACTCAGTGAAAAAATATATAATTACATTATATAAACTAAATGATATTTTAGTTAAAATAATAAAGTTTAAATTTCATTATATACATATTTTTATTGATTTATGAAAATATAAAAAATATTCCTATAATAATATAACTTATTTTTAATGTAAAAAGAATGGTAATTTTCCAACTGTGAAAAATAATTCTCAACTAAGTGAACAAACGAGGCTTTCGTTAAAAAGAATGATAATTCCCATTTAAGTAAATAAATGAGGCTTTTACTGAAATGGAGAAATAAAATATTTAAAATTGGATTTTGGGTTTAAATTTTTTTTCCATTTTAATACATAAATTCCTTTTTATATATAAAAGATGTAAATATAAATAACTAGATTGTAGGACCAAGAAAATCAATATAATGTGATTTAATCCTTTATCAATCAATATTTATACTATTACTTAACATTAATTTAAATTTATTTCACCGTTTAATATAAATATAGAGTATTTTATATATATATATATATATATATATATATATGCATATCTTAATATAATGTCTTTACCAATCATTTTATACTTTTACTTCATTATGACCGTTACAATTGAATCCAAACACATATCTTATCACTAATTTTAATCTCGTCACTATAATAATTAATTTTAACACCACTTCTATTTTTAATCTCACCAAAGTTAATTAATCACACTGATCATCTAAAGGAAACAGGCCAAATTGGCACAAATTGGCACTATCCAACAAAACGATTGAGGTTTAACTCGTTAAAAAGTAAAAATCAATAAATCTATACTTAAATTTCAACATTGATTTTTTTTTACATAAACTACTATTATTAATAAATAAATAAATGAAAAGGCCACATCGCCAACTCAAGAACTGGTTACTAAGCCTACAACCACTTGTGAAAAGAATTTTTATAACTCCCGGTAGGAACAAATTATTACCGACACACCCATACATCACAAGTAATCACTATAACTCAACTTGGGACATGAATTTTAAAGTGAACTCCCCTACCCAACAACGGGGTTCCACTAGTCGATGCAACCTTATTCACTCAAATATATGTACACCTAAAATAATGTGAAAGAAACAAGTTTTTGTACTCAAAAAGTACCTCTCTCAAACATTGTGAAAAGGATTTAAATTGATATTAATTGAAAACTTGATGATTCTGTGGGTTTATAAAAAAGGAACTTACCTTGGCTTTTTCATTTGTAGAACTCTATTGTACCAAACTGAATGGAGAATCATATGAAATATATCATATTTCACTGGTCTAGAATGCCAAAGAAAATGTTGTTGTGCCTTTTTAACGCTCAGCTGCATCTGCCGATACCTCTCGTCTGGGATTGACAAGAGGATCTTCTTCAAATTAGGAATATCCTTCTCCAAAACGAAGACTGCTAATGATTCCCAATTCAAAACCTCGAAAAAAGGAGGAACGAAATTGTCAGATATGATAACCGGAACACATTCATAAAATATGGCCTCCACCACGCGTGGACTGTTAACCTCGTAACCTCTAGGACAAATGCAGTACTTGCTCCTCTTCATGTGCTGGGCGTAGTTCAGTTTCCCCTTACCATTATGCATTGTACCAAAGATTTTCATGTCGGGATCTTTGTTTCCCCACTGTTGTAATAGAATTGGCCTTAAATAACCATGCATGCCTCCTGCAAAGAAAGCCAGAATTGATCTCTTCGAAGGAGGTTCACCACCAAGGTCTCGGAGGGGTCTCTGAGGGTTCCGAATGGTGGTCTCAGGAAGAGAGACATCCTTCCCAAAAATATAACCTTCTCTAATGTCGGAATTGCAGAGGGCTCTTATGCAATTGGCCATGTATTCCTTTGTTTCAGATGTTGCCTGAGAAAGTAGAGATTATTAGAAGATAGTATAAGAACAAAATGTTAAACTACCTAAGATGTCCTTATACCATGCCTTGAAGAATAAGTTAGTCTCTCTATTATACATATCATTTTGAAGCAAAAAGGTAATATTTTATATGGCAGTTAACTTGATCTTTAAAAAAAAAAAAAAAAAAGCGCTCAAGTGTAATGTTTTAAAATGACATGAAATTTTTTTTTAAAAGAAAAACCATAATTCAACATTTGCTATCCTTTTTCATTGTACTATTAAAACACAACAAATCGGCATTTTTCAACGTTCAATCTTATGGTTATCTGCTCAAAAATTTAAATATTAAAGGAATATAAAGATTCTAGATAGTTTAACCTAAGAAAAAAACTGAAAATCGTAGCAAGAACTTACTACTGAAGAAAAAATCAACAGTTTTATCATGCAAATTGCAACAAAGTAAGAGCTCAAGTGGTTTCAAATTCCAGGAAAAAATAGCCAAGTAAAACCCAAGAAAGCATGAAAACCATACCCAGTCATGGCAAGCGACCAGAAAATGATCAGCTCCTTGAGTTCTGTTCCAGTAAGGATATTTTGCTGCAATCGTGTCCACATAGTTCTTCAAATACTCTACCAGGTTCTGGATACTGTGAGAATCAGGGACATATAATGTCTCTTCCAACATTCTAGAACTAAAAGGTAAGTAAAACAGTTGGGCTTCTCTTGGTTTTTTAGTAACAAAGTTTCTATTAGCTTGCAGTTGTTTCATGAACCATCCTTCAGAGGCATAAACACCCTTGAGAATCGGCTTATGAAATATGGGTTTTTTTCCTTCCTTGTAGATATATACTTTGAGTGTGCTTTCCATCAATTCATAGCTCCTGTAATTTATGATGAAAATTGTTTATATATTATGCACTTGAGTAGAAGTAACTAATTTTGTGTTACCACAAAATAATAGAGTTTTTTAATGGAGCGAGCAGAATATACCTTTTGAACAGAGAAACATTCCGATAAAGAGGTGCATAAAGTTGCTGATCGTTCTCTAAAATAGGTGCTTTCTCAATCTGAGATCTTACATTTAATAGCACTTTGTCTGCTGCTGAAGCCCATCTTGGTGTCTACAAACAAATGGACAGAGAAAAAAAAAACATTGAAGTACAGAAACAAATTTATTCCTTGACAAGAATGGAAAACAAGATGGTTGAGCATACCGTGGAATGATACGAAACACGACTCCGATAAAACAAGTTGTTCATATCAGCTATAGTAGTCGGTGCCTCCTTTGCGACAGTCTTATTATTGTAACTTTCAGGATAGTCCTCAAATTCCTCTGATGAAGACTTCCTACCAGAATTGTTATCATTATCTAATATGGAATCACTATTCTGATCTTTGTCATTTACTTCACAGGTCCCAAAACCATTAGTTACTTCATTAACAGCACTAGTTTGGTTCAAGCTATCTAGAGTTGCCATGTTATTTTCCTTGCTTAACTCCAATGATAGACCACCTTCCACCTCTGCTGTAGTCTTATTTTTGGAACTTTCAGCATCATACACTGTAGAATTCTTAATTAAATCTACCAATTCCTCAGTTAAAGACTCTCTTGGAGATTCACTGCCTTCCTCAAATGTAGAAGATTTATTCAAGTCCACATCTGTTTCTGATATAACATCATCATTCGAATCCATGTCCCTTTCTTCAGAGACCTCATTACCATGAACTGTCTCACTACCAGCATATGTTCCATTATACTCCAAACCAATTGAATGAGTCACGTAACGTATTGTCCCATCTGACTCAGTCGATGATGGAGCACTGGCTAAGAAACTACTTTGTCCCTCAACGGAGATCTTACCAGAAGGAACTACCGCCGACAACACATTCTCGCTCGAAAGTTCAAGATACTGGAATGTTATAATCACCATGAACGCACATATAAGCCATATCAATTTCCTCGAATCTAATTGAAACCAAGATTTATGTTCATGTCCCATTGAGTAACAACTTGACCACTTGTCAGCTCAGTTCCAATGCCAAATATCATCCCTGCATTATGTTCCTGGCCCTGAATTTAGTCACAATGAAAGTCCTTCTCCGATTAATGAACCTAACTCAAGCAAAGAGTAAAATGATTCAAAAAACTAATAACCAGCATACATGAACAATTATTGAACTTATTTTAGCAGTCAATGAATCAAGTAGGAAAAAGAAGTCAACAAATTAGAGAGTGCAAAAACACCGGTTCATATTTTAAACCATTAAATACAGATCTAACGCCGATTCTTTCATTAATCAAAATCCAGAAAATATAGAGAGAAGTGACGAAGCAACAAGAAATAGAAAAATAAACTAAAACAAGAAAGCGAAAAGAATAATGCTTACGAATTTCGCTCGTCGAACTCTCACTCTTCAGTTAGGTGGAAAAGAATCCAATTAAGAAAACGAAAACTCTACAATTCAAGAAAATAGAGAAGCAAAGAATCAGCATACTTATAATTGTATATCTGTTCTAGCGGTAAACTAATCAACTAGCAAAAAGAAGTCAACGATGTAGAGAGTACAAATCACCGGTTCATATTTTAAACCATTAAATATAGATCTAACGCCAATTATTTCACTAATCAAAATGCAAATCCAGAAAATACAGAGACAAGCGAAGAAACAATCAGGAATACAAAATTCAACTAAAACAAGAAAGTAAAGAAAAAAATGCTTACGAATTTCGCTCGTCGAACTCTTGCTCTTCAGTTTGGTGGAAAAGAAACTAATGATGAAAGCGAAAAATCTAAAATTCAGGAAAATAATGAAGCAAGGAATCTTCTCCAAGAGGCGCGCAGTTGTAAAACTAAGAGAGATGAAATTCTTCTTCCTCTTTACTCCGTTTTCTTTTTGCTTCTGCTTTTGATGAACTCATTTCTTTTTATTTTTTTTTTCCTGAGCAGCCAAACTGTAAAATGTTGAGAATTTGAATGGGGATTTTAAAGCTTCAATGCCCTGCAGCTTCCGTTTTACTGAGAAATTTTTTTTTCTTTTGGCTTTACCAATTAGTTGGAAACAAAGAACCTCTCCTGGTCGGCTTTTATTTTTACTCTGGTAAATGATAAATGTTTTTTTTTATTATTATATTTCGTTATTACGACAGCTAACTTTTGACTTCGCTCTGCCTAACCGATTCCTTTAACATACCATGACAATTTGCTAACTTCATCCATCAGTCACCTACTTACTACATTCTTCATAATGGAATTAGTCATTACTATTGACCCATCTAGATTGCCCTAAAAAAATTAAGATATTTAACTTTTTAGATTCATGATTGAACCATATTTAACATCACATGTGTAATTTCTAAGTAATTTTTTTTCTTTTGTAATTATAAAAATTTGATTACCAAATGTAATTTTATTTTGAAAAATAAAATCTTAATGCCACCCAAGCCAGTCTTCTTTGCTTTGCAGTTTTATTCTGAACAGGCCTCTTCTCAAATGGCCCATAACTCTGGTGATGTTTTCTATTAATTCCTTTCGAACTCAAATTTGACATGATTTTTTTACTTTTATCAGAAATCCCCATTTACTTCCCAGAAATCGAAATCAACTCTCTAGTGTTTGCATCCAAAAAAAAAAACTAACCCATTAAATCGTAATCCCAGAAATGTCTCTTCTTGATTTTTTTTGCCCCTATTTTTTGGAGTCTCGTGATTTCCTCCACGATTTTCCCTCAACCAACATCTAAGGCCCGTAAGCCTCCTCCCTCTCCATCACACCAGGTTTCATCGACGACTTGTCATTCGGCAAAACCTCACTGCCTGCTGATTCGATACTAAGGGAGCCCTTAGACACAACTCCTTCAAGTGTCTGTAACATCCGCAACAAAAACACCATTGGTAATGGTTCGTACTTTATACGTTGAGTGATGCCATTTATCAAAATTTGAGACACGAGGGTAAAAATTAGAAAACGGTAATTACTAATACTTTTAGTCTTCGTGGATACGATATCTTTACTCACCGTAGTTATATTATTTATCGATAGGTGCAATTGCCTTAGTTGTATTTTTAGTTAGTTTAGTGACACATTAGCACCCTATCACTTGATCTAGGGGATCCCATTAACAATCGACCTTGTGACATCCCCTTTTAAAAGTTCAAAATCATCATCATTGTCAATCCCCTTCGGGTTAACCGACTTCCTAAATTCAGCAATACCTTACCCCAATAACCTATCTTTCCACAATAGTGTTGCTTCAGTCGGTGCGTCTACGGCTATATCTATGGCTATTACTACCATACTATCCTTGAACTGCACTTTCTTGGTGCCTCGATCTTCATTAGAACATTGCTCGATTTGTAACACCCCTATACCTGACCCTATCGCCGGGTCAAGGTACCAGGATGTCACATTCGTTGCTGAAGCAACTACAGAAATTAACACATGATATTCAATCAAAGATAACAAAGTTTATAAAATTAACGCAATTATTAAAGTTTTACAAATAAGTCCATTGGAGGACTTGCACTTTTTAAAATAGTTTACCTACTTTATGTATATTTCATATTTATTTCCAAATTAAGTCAATTAATTTAATTCTTCATAGAGTTTTAGTCAAGATTCCAAAATCATATCAATTAACAATTATTCACTTATTACTTTATCAATTAGTTTAAACATTCTCACATGTATTAATCATTCATCACTTATAACTATTTTGTAACATTTCAAATTCATCTACTATTTTTTGCCCTCCTCCTCTTCTCTATTCCACACCCTTTATGTATATATATTAGAATATTTAGCTTTTAGCATCTTATGCTTGTAAGGCTCAATTTTAACCTGAGGCCCACACCAATACCAAAAAATAAAGAAGCTATTACAACAGTCCAAGATACAGTGGACGGAATGAAATACCCAAAATCTGAAATTAATAAACCCCGAGGCCCAAAGTTAAACGAAGCCCAAATTTCATTAAAAAGCATAATCGAGGCGGGGTTAGAAAACCCTAGCGATCAACAGCATGCCCCAATAGCCCTCTCCATGTCGTGCATGCAATAATCCCAAGCCGCACGTCCCCAAATAGCTCGTGTTTGGCTCCTCCACGTCGTTGTACCTGCGAAAGAAAAGGAAAAACAGCAGCAACAAACAACTAGAGTTCTAGTCTCTGGGGGAGCTTCGGGAAAAGGCTATAAAAAGCCAAGAATATTATTGTAAATGGGGTTTTTTTTTTTACACGACTTAGAGAGAATATACACATTTTACACGAGAAATCTAGAGAGCAGTGAATACGAATCAACAGTAAAGAAATCAAGAAAAGGTTTTCCCTTTCGATTCTCACTTTTTGAATCTGTTTTTATGTTTTTCTATTTCATTGTCAGAAATAAAACCTTTTTTAGTAAATTGATTTCATCGGTTTTTAAAGGGAAAATACACAAGGCTTTTAAAAAAAAAAAAAAATAGAGCGAGAGGTTACCGGGCTCCCTTGACCGCCGCCGTCGATGCGTGCATGGGGGTGGCTCTTAGTTTTATTTTAACACAGAAGAGGGAACTCAAACCCTAAAGAAAAAGAAACGAAAAGGGGGGGTTCTGTTTTGATTTGTGAAACAGAGATAAGAAATGAGGGAAAACTTTTGGTTTTCTTATGCTTTTAAGCATTACAAAGCAAACGGCGCTATTAATGGTGGGGGTCCACGCGCATTTATCTCAAATGGGTAAATTCCACGATTGGCCCTCCTTTTGGGAGAAGTTGTTTAATTGCATCCCCTCACTTTTCTTTATTATTTAAATTAGCCCCGAGTTTTGGTTTTGATACTGTTTGGTCCGCGTTTTAAATCTTGCATCGAGGAGTGGGATTAATTGCCATTTTAGTTCCCCTGCTTTATGCATGTTTTAAACTAGTCCTTCTCATCTTTTATTTTTTTAATTTTACCCAAAGACTTCTATTTTTTATTTTGGTTCTTTTTCGATTTTCTTTTCTCTTTTATTATTATTGTCGATTTTATTATTTTTGTCATTTTTATATTATAGTTATTATTTTCATTGTTACCATCGTTATTCATTTACGTATATATATTATTATTACTATATTTGTATTTATTGTTATATATTTTATTACTAACATTTTTATTTATTACTTTTATTATCTTATATTTTATTATATCCTATTATATCATTATTTTTATTATCACTATTATATTATATATTACTATTATATTTCTATTATATTTACTATTATACATATATTTTTTTCAAATGTTTTATTTTCTTTTATTTCTACTATTTTATTAGTACTATTATTTTATTGTTTTCTTATTTTGTTTATTTTGGATTATTATTATTATTCTTTTATCTAGTACTATTATTGCTATTATTATTTATCATTATATTACTTTATTACTAACATCTTTCTTTATTATTTTTATTTTTTTACTATTATCTATTATCACATGTCTCATGGTTTGCTTTAATTGTTTATTTGTATTATTTTTTTTATATCTACTATTTTTTTTTTATTATCAAGTATACCTCATTTCTTTTACTATTATTTTTTATTAATGTTAATATTATCACCGTGACTTTTTTCATTATTAATTACTTATTATGAGTTTTATATTACATTAATAGTATTATTATTATCGTTTATTTTTCTCCCTTTGTTTTCATTATTGTCATTCCCTATTAATCGTGTTTACATTTTCACGTTTCTATTTTTGTTTTTTTCAAAGACTTAAAAAAGGGTTTCACAAAGGTAATTTTGTGTGTTTGGAAGTTCGGGAAACTGTGTCCAATCGTGCTGGGCTTCGATTTTCTCGTTCGTCTAAATCGCTAAATATCCTTGAGAGATTTTGATCGTTTTTTGAAAATAAGGCAATATTTCGTGTTTGGAAGTTCGAGAGGTTCGTGCCCAATCGTGCTGGGTTTCGATTTTTATTCGTCCAAACAACTAAATATCCTTCAAAGATTCTTTATCGTGTTTTCCTAAATAAGGCAATATTTCATGTTTGGAAATTGAGGATCGTGCCCAATCGTCTTTGGGTTTCGATTTTTAGTTTGACCAAATAGCGGAATACCCTTTTTTAAATTGGATGCATGGATTTTGGAAATCATGGAGCGATCTTGGTATTGAGGTGAAACATCGTGTCTATCGTCTTTGGATGTGCCATTTCATCTTTTCGAACAAGAGAGTTTTGATATCCAATGCGAGTTATCCAAACATTTTAAAGATTCCTATTTTAAAATATTTTCTAATTTTTGATATTAAGGATATTAATCTATCAACACGGTACCAATTTTGTGCGTTATGAGGTGCTAATCCTTCCTCGTATGCGTGAATCAATCCGAGAGCCCGTTTTCTTAAAATCCGTTGACCAAAATGTTTTCTAAAGTGACCCAATCACACTTCAAAAAAGATTGGTGGTGACTCCGTTTTTCTTTTTAAAGTCGGCCCGTTTTCCAAAAAAATGGTTTCGACAGCTTGGCGACCCCACTGGGGACCAAAAAGAGAGTCAAGCCGTAGCATTGATTGATTAATGTCCTTTTATCAAAAATAAGATTTTTAATTTCGTTTCTTTCATTGCATAAGTTTGTGTCGCGTCATATGTTTGTCGTGGTTTGAAACCCATAGGATATTTCTGCATTCATATTGCATGACCGTTGTGGTCACATCCTTTAAGTGGGAGCGAGAAACTATGCCTTCGTGAGGTTTTCACCTCCGCATGGGCTAGGGGACCGCTTCTGGGATACATCCGTACTTATGGTTCCGTGAGGTTTTCACCTCCGCATGGCCATAGGGAAATGTATTCCCCTGAACCGAACTCGATCTATATGAGCCTATAATGGGTGAGGATTGAGGAATCTGCTGGTTCAGGTCCCCGTTTCTTTCTTTAGAGCTAAGCCACATATAGTGAACCCTAAGAGCCCACCCTAGGTAGAGCCATGCTAAACCGTAGTGGCTACCTATGTAGTGGTTAGACATTTTTTCACTTGTTTTGGTTACTTTTATGTGATACTAACTTGCTTTATTTTGGTCATATTTGCATGTCATTTCATACTTAAAAGGCGTCGATTCCTATTTTAATTACTAAGTTAGAATACTTGTTATAGAGAATAGATTCCTTGATAAAGTAGAGGATAATGCGGCTGTGCGTATATGGTCAGAGAAGACGCAGCTTGAGAAGGGGGATAGTCTAACCAAAGGGTTCACATCAGAATTATTGGACTTCACTCGCATCAGTGTGACACAGAATGAGCTACAAGAACTAAGAGATATATGGGCTTGTTGGGATGAAGCAACTAAGCAGCTTTTCTACCTTAATTATGGTGATCTACCCTACTTACTCGACATCAGATTGGATAAACACTTGTTCTGGGCTATGACTCAATATTGGAATCCCGCTTATAGCTGTTTTATGTTTGGGGAAGTGGACTTAGTGCCTACCGTGGAGGAATATATGGCTTTGCTTCGCAGTCAAAGGGCTCGGGTCGACAAAATTTACTTCAGGGCCGCTAATGCACCGACTTTTGTAAAGAAGTCGATAAATATCAGGGGGATGAGCGACAATTGGGTCATGGCACGAATTCACGAGAAGGGTGAAGGAAATGCATTCCTTGGGTAAGCTTGAGGACTGATGGCGGCACACCCAGATGTTAAGAGGAAAGTTGATATTTTTGCCTTAAGTATCTATGGTTTGGTAATTTTTCCCAAGGCTTTGAGGCATGTAGATGAAGCGATTGTTGATTTGTTCGATCGTCTTGACAAAGGGTTACTGCCGTGTATCGCGATTCTTCTTAAAACATTTAGATCTTTGAACTCGTCTTGGGAGCGGTGAGGAAGATTCATGGGATCGCACAACTATTGTTAGAGTGGTTCCATAGCCATTTCTGGAAAGTAGATAGAAATTCTTGTCGGGTCTTTTTTGCGAATTACTCCCCATTAAAAGAGTTGGCCGCCGCGCCTAGTAGAGATGACATATCAGAAGAGAACTGGATCGCGCTTCTTCAGAATCTTCAGGAAAAAGATGTGGAATGGAGAGCTCCTTGGTTCGTTCCCGATGAAATCCTCTACCGGTGTGAGAGTTATGATTGGGTTCCTCTGTTAGGGATCTGGGGAGCTGTTGGGTATGCTCCTTTGCTCATGCTAAGGCAATACTAATCGAGACAGTTTATATCGGTAACGCATGGGTTAGCTCAGTTTGAATTCTCGTATAGTGGGAATAATTATAAGAAAAAAGTTCGAGAAGTTTCGGATGCGTGAAAGCAGATTCACCGAATGAAAAGAGTTGTTATAAATCCAATGGTAACCCTCGAATATAACACATGGCAGAGCGGGAGAGTGAACGATAATATTCTCAGGCCGGCACAGGATGCTGCTCGATCGATAGAAGAATACTTGCGAGTAGTCCCTTCTGAGTTGGAGATCATGAAGCACGACTTTGAAAATAAAAATTCAAAGTTAGGAAAAAGATAGAACAACTGGAAGAGGAAAAAATGAATCTGATGTTAGATATCGATATCCAGAAATCAGAGGTTGAGAAGCTGAGAAAAGGAAAAAGGAAGGCCGAAGAAGATTTGGATAGCTTGAAAACCGATTATAAGAAGTTGCATCATCGATGAGGATCAAATTTGGGTAAAACCTCAGAACAATGGCGTCAAGAAGTCCAGGAAGAGAAGACCAAAGTCGACCAGTGGAAGAAGAGATTCCATGGGGTTCAAGCGCAAAAGGATGCCCTGAAAAAGACAGTGGGGGAGAGCCAAAGCTAAAATAAGATGTTAAGAGCTCGAGTAGTAGAATTAGAGAAGGCATTGTGTCAAAGTCACCACTCTACGGTGAAGTTGGAATCAAGCCTAAGCCAGATTGACGAGTTGAAAGGAAAGGTAGTGGAGCTCGAAACGGTGCTTTGCAAAACAGTGAGCTCCGGATCCAACTATTGGAGGCAGACAACCAGCGAGGGAAAGAACAACTTCAACGATCTCAGAACCAAGTCAGAGAAAGAGACTACCTTATGGGCGAAGTCGTGGTTCAGATACGAGGAGTGGCCGATTATTTGCAAACTTTAGCGGTTCAGGCTGATGTGTTAAGTATATTTTATGAGTCAAAGTCAGACCAGGGTCGAGAGTTAGCCTCACTTCTTGAGAAAGTTAAAACTTTGGGCATAAGGGCTAGGTCGTATATGTGACTCTGTTCTATGTAAAGGATTTTATTTCTTTCAATAAGTATTCCAAAAGAAATTGAATCAGAATCGACTCCTTTTATTTTTGCATTTATTCATTTGCATTACATTTCATGCATTGGCATTGCATCACAACATTTGCATTAAATATTATAAGACAACCCTATTAACTAGAGGTCATACTATAGTTATCTCGGAACACCGCTATTACACTCGAAAAAAGACGAGAGTAATGGATCAAAGGATAAAAAGTTAGAGCGGATCAGAAAGAGATGCAAGACCAACTGCAGCTCGGATGCAAGAGCGATTAGCCAAGATCCAACAGGATATGAGGATCAAATCTTGGAATCCAGAGAAGCATGATGAGCCACTAACACGATTGTTGACCGGAGGGCCTAGAAGCGAAAAAAGACCTATGGTCGATCTTGGAGAAGATAATGAAGATTTTGCTTGCCCTCCGGGCCTGGCCCCGACAAGTTTCCAAATGCAACCACCAAGAGTATCGGTCAATATCAAACCTCAGTACCAATCCGATGCTCCTAAGATCTGGAAACTTTCCTCGAGCTCGAGCTCTAACCCCGAAGTCAATTTGGCAAAACCAATAGTCCCAGACTTCGATGAGGTGGCTGAAGGGGAGAAAGTAAAAGCAGAGCTTCCAAAAGAGTTCGAAGATCGATGCAAATGGTGGAGGAGAAGTTTCAAGCATTGGAAAGTCTGATCACCAATGCGAAGTGGATGCTAAAAGTGAGTCTAGTTCCGATTTAGTACTTCCTCAAAGTTCAAGATGCCAGAGTTTGAAAAGTACAACGGGGCTAGCTGCCCTGAGGCCCATATTACGATATTTTGTCGGAGAATGATAGGATATGTCAACAATGACCAGTTGTTGATCCATTACTTTCAGGATAGTCTGATTGGGGCTGCAACAAAATGGTACAACCAGTTGAGTTGTACCCAAATCAGATCGTGGAGAGATTTGGCGCAGGCTTTCATCAAGCATTACGGCCATGTGACCGATATAGCACCTGATAGGATCACGTTGTAAAACATGGAGAAAAAGCCAAGTGAAAGCTTCAGAAAGTATGCCCAAAGATGGAGGGAGGTCGCTACGCAGGTCCAGCCACTATTACTAGAAAAGGAAATGACCATGCTTTTCATCAATACCACAGGCACCTTTCATTAACCACATGTTAGGAGGCACGACTAAAAGTTTCACAGACATGGTGATGTCAGGAGAGATGATAGAGAACGCGATCAGGTGTGGGAAGATAGAGGCGGAGAGAGCACAAGAAGAGCAAGCAGAAGAAAAGGAAGTGAAGTAGGAATATAAGCTCGGGTTATCCTAAACCCATTACTATTACCCAACCGAGAGTCAGAATGTGGCCAAGCAGGCAAACCAAGACAAGAGCCCAACACGAGGCGTAAGACCGAGAGATTCGGTTTACTCTATACCTATGACGTATAAGGAGTTGTATAAGACTTTATTCGATCGCATGTCGTGTCCCTATTTTACTTGAAGCATTGCAACCTCCATATCCTAAGTGGTATGACACAAGCGCTCGGTGTGAGTACCATGCGGATATAGTAGGTCACTCGATAGAGAACTGTACTTCATTCAAAAGACTAGTCAGTGACTTATCAAGGCGGGGGTGGTAGACTTTAATGACCCACCTGGTGGAGGAAATCCGTTACCCAGTCATACTGATAATGGGGTAAACGCGATAGTTGAAAATAGGGGGAGGAGGTTCAAACAGGAGATTGCTAAGGTCAGAACCCCATTGAGAATGGTTTGGAAAGAAATGCAAAAGGTTGGGTTAGTTCTGCAAGAGAATGTGAGCAGATCTCAAGATACAAGGAACTACTGTGAGTTCCATGACAAGGAAGGCCATGAAATCCAGCAATGTAATGAATTTAGAGCCCTAGTACAAGGGCTAATGGATAATAAAGAGCTGAAGTTCTTTAACTTGATGGAAAGAGAGGATGTATGTTCCACAGAAGGAGGGTCAGCAGAAAAGATCCTTAAAGTCAATCACCCACTTGTGATTATCACACTGCCAGGGGTCGACGGGGCTGAAGTGAAGGTGGCACCGATGGTCAAAATTAAAAAACCCGTGACTTCTCCTTATAAGGGTGCACCAATGGTTAGACCCGTAACTCCTCCTACGAGGATTGTAATCCAGAAACCTGTGACTTTTCCTTATAAAAATGACAAGAGGGTACCTTAGAATTACAATTGCCTTTGTGATGTTTTTGGGAAAGAGAATTGGCAAGATACACCAGCCAGTGAGTCTTACGTGATGAGAAGGAAGATGAGAAGACAGGATCAACGGTTAATGAGCGATGGAGAGGTGATGCTAGAGAGTTTTGAAGTTCTTAAAGCACGATGAGTACAGTGTGGTGGAACAATTACACAAGCAGCCAGCACGCACATCAGTACTGGCTTTGATTCTAAACTCAGAGGTACATCGCAGCGCACTAATAAGAGTGTTGAATGAAATTTATGTTGCTGAAGACATTTCGATAAACAAACTAGACCGCCTCATTAGTAACATAAGCGCAGACAATTTTATTTCTTTTAGTGATGATGAAATTCCGCCAGGGGCATGGGGTCCACCAAGGCTTTACATATTACTACCCGATGCAAAGGGTATACATTACCGGGGATATTGATCGACAACGGTCAACACTGAATGTCTTGCCCCTATCTACACTAAACAGGTTACCGTGAGATGCTCTCATATGAAAACATGCCAAAATATAGTGAGAGCATTCGATGGTACCGAGAGAAAAGTAATGGGGAGGATTGAGATACCCCTCCTAATCGGGCCAAACACATACGAGGTAGACTTCCTCGTAATGGACATCAAGCCTTCCTATAATTGTTTATTAGGGAGGCCCTGGATCCACTCAGCAGGGGCTGTGCCATCGTCTTTACACCAAAAGGTAAAGTTGGTGATAGAGGGCCGCTTGATCACCATAAATATAGAAGAGGATATTATCGCGTCCGTTACCAGTAATGCACCGTACATAGAGAATGATATGGAGGCTATAGAGTGTTCTTTTAGGTCGTTGGAATTTGTAAATTCAACTTTCATAAGTGAAAGAAGCAAGATCCCGGTGCCCAAACTCTCTGAAGCAACGAGGATGGGCCTACAGTTGACAATGGAAAAGGAGCACTGCCCGGGAGGAGACTTGAAAAATACCTCCAAGGTCTAGTTAGAGTGCCAGGATTGGTTGACAAGCAGGATCGCTTCGGTTTGGGGCATATTCCAGATGTTGGACAGAGAAAGGAAGAGCTGGAGAGGAAACGTGAAAGACGAAGGGCACGATTGAATGGTGCTGAGATTGAGTGGGGTTCAATGACTTTTCCCCATATATCTAATACATTCGTGTCAGGAGGAATTATTCATTCAGGACAGGAGGACATGAATGAGGAAACAACTGAAGATATGATGAGAACTTTGAACATCAACGTTGTGTCTGAAGGATGTTCGAGGAGATGAAACTTGGCGGGTATTCGCCTTACGAGCTGAAAGTGTTACGGACAAGCTGGATCGGGAAGAAATTCACGTAGTTTTAAGGACTAAAAGCAGTAATGTTCAAAACACACTTGTTGTTTCAAGCCTAGGAACAATAAGAATTTTTTGTGAAATAGGCTTGTTCACGCATCATTACTTTCAATAAGAAGTGCATTTTTCTTTCTATTTCGTGTAATTATTCTTCTACTTCTGTTCCACTCCATTCATAATCATAAAGCATAAATAAGCCGTCCTTAAATTTATTTTCATTGAATATTCTTTTATACCTACCATAGGTCCTCAGATATCGACGTCATGAGTGACACTGCTATGAACTCAGAATTCCCTTATGAGCAAGACACGTGCCCAGAGGGATCTCAGGACTTTATAGATGACGAAGATTATGATTTATCCCCGAATTTGTTAAGGATGGTTGAGCAGGAGGAGAAGCCGATTCTACCTCACGAAGAGACAATTGAAAATGTGCTTCTAGAGGATGGGAAAGAAGTGAAAATCGGTACATACATAACCCATGAAATAAGGCAGGACCTCATTAGACTTCTGCTAAAATTCAAAGATGTCTTCGCGTAGTCATATCAAGACATGCCAAGGTTGAGTGCTGATATTGCGGTACACCGTATTCCCATAAAAGGAGAATGTAAGTCGGTCCAACAGAAACTTCGAAGGATGAGACCCGATGTCACAGTAAAGATAAGGGAAGAAGTCAAGAAGTAATTTGATGCTGGGTTCTTACGAGTAGTAAATTACTCAGAATGGGTAGCCAACGTGGTTCCTATCCCCCAAAAGGATGGAAAAGTCCGGATGTGTGGCGATTACAGGGACCTAAATAAGGCCAGCCCGAAAGACAACTTCCCACTACCTTACATTGACACTTTAGTGGATAACACATGGACGGTTTCTCGAGATACAATCAAATAAAGATGCATCCTAAAGACATGGTAAAGACTACCTTCATAACCTTATGGGGAGCCTTTTGTTACCAAGTGATGCCATTTGGGTTAAAGAATGCGGGAGCAACAAACCAAAGGGCTATGGTAACCTTGTTTCATGACATGATGCATAAGGAGATTGAGGTCTATGTTGACGACATGATCGCAAAGTCTCGAACGGAAGGAGAGCATGTGCAAGTATTGAGGAAGCTGTTCCTGAGATTGAGGAAATTTCAGCTGAAGCTCAATCCAGCCAAATGTACTTTCGGGGCTCGATCAGGGAAGCTATTGGGTTTCGTGGTCAATGCAAAAAGAATCGAAGTAGATCCGGATAAAGTCAAGGCCGTACAAAAATTACCTCCGCCGCGCACTCAGAAGGAAGTCCGAGGTTTTCTAGAGAGATTGAATTACATCGCTCGGTTTATTTCGCAATTGACTGAGAAATGTGATCCAATATTCTGTCTTCTTAAGAAGCACAATCCAGGCATTTGGGATGATGAATGCCAGAGGGCATTTGACAAGATTAAATAATATTTGTCCAACACCCCAATGTTAATGCCTCCCAGTCCTGATAAACCCTTGATTTTGTATTTGACAGTGTTCGATAATTCAATGGGATGTGTGCTAGGCCAACACGATGAGATAGGGAGGAAAGAAAGAGCGATATACTACCTCAGTAAGAAATTCACCGAGTGTGAAATGAGATACTCGCCAATTAAGAAATTGTGTTGTGTATTGGTCTGGACAACTCAGAGGTTGAGGCAGTACATGTTGTACCACACGACTTGGTTAATCTCAAAATTAGACCCTCTGAAATACATGATGGAGTCGATTGACCTGAATGGAAGAATGGCCCGATGGTAAATTTTGCTCTCTGAGTTCGACACTGTCTATGTGAACCAGAAAGAGGTGAAGGGGAGTGCAATAGCAGATTTCTTAGCCAGCAGGGCACTAGATGATTATGAGCCCCTTAATTTCAATTTTCCCAATGAAGAGTTGATGTTTATAGCGGCGATTGAGGAAGGTATCCTAGAAGATCACCCTTGGAAGATAAACTTCGATGGAGCGTCAAATGCCGTTGGTAATGGAATTGGGGCGATCCTAGTATCCCCAAAGGGAGAGCATTATCCATTCACTTGCAAGTTAGACTTCAATTGTACAAATAACATGGCAGAATACGAAGCGTATATCATGGGGATCCGAGCAGCCATAGACCACAAAGTTAAGGTGCTAGAGGTATATGGAGACTCTGCCCTTGTAATATATCAGCTCAAAAGAGAATGGGAAACAAGAGATCCCAAACTGATTAGTTATCGAAAGTTAGTTTTGGAACTAATTGAGGAGTTTGATGATATCACATTCTTTTACCTCTCGCGTGATGAAAACCAGATGGCTGATGCTTTGGCCACTCTAGCTTCTATGATCAAAGTGAATGAGCAGGAGGGTATGAAGCCTATCTAAATGAGTATTTGCGGGGCTCTGACTCATTGTTTCAATATTGACGAAGAGAAAGAGAGAGATGATCATCCTTGGTACATGATATTCTGCAATATGTGAAAAGCCGTGAATATCCCGATCAAGCGACTGAAAATGATAAGAAAATATTGAGAAGACTTGCCGACGACTATGTCCTAGATGGAGAGATCCTGTATAAAAAGAGGAGGGATCAAGTGTTGCTTAGATGTGTGGATGCTATTGAAGCTAGGAAAATCCTGGAAGAAATCCATGAGGGGGTCTGTGAACACATGCCAATGGGTTTACGATAGCCAGGCAAATCATGAGATTCGGGTATTACTGGTCCACGATGGAAGGGGACTGCATTCGTTATGCCAAGAAGTGCCATAAGTGCCAGGTTTATGGAGACAAGATCCATGTCCCTCATTCACCTCTTCATGTTATGACTTCTCCATGGCCTTTCTCAATGTGGGGCATGGATGTCATTGGGCCGATCTCACCGAAAGCTTCTAATGGACATCGCTTCATCTTCGTAGTCATTGATTACTTCACCAAATGGGTAGAGGCAGCTTCATATGCCAATATCACGAAGACGACAGTTAGCAAGTTTTTGAAGAAGGAGATCATATGTCGCTACGGTATGCCAGAAAGGATCGTGTCTGACAATGCACTAAACTTGAACAATAAAGCGATAGCGGAAGTCTGCAGTCAGTTTAACATTAAGCACCATAACTCGTCGCCATATCGCCCGAAAATGAATGGAGCAGTCGAGGTGGCTAATAAAAATATCAAGAGAATTGTGGGGAAAATGGTTGAGACCTACAAGGACTAGCATGAAAAGTTACCGCTTGCCCTCTACGCCTATCGAACATCGGTTAGAACCTCTACCGGGTAACTCCTTTCTCGTTGGTTTATGGGATGGAGGTAGTTTTGCCTATTGAAGTTGAGATCCCTTCACTCCGGGTTTTGTCAGAGCTAAAGTTGGACGAAACAGAATGGGTTCAATCTCGATATGATCAACTGAATCTAATTGAGGAAAAGAGGCTAAGAGCTAATCGCCATGGTCAATTGTACCAGAAGCGGATGATGCGAGCTTACAATAAGAAAGTCCGCCCCAGAGTATTCCATGAAGGAGACTTGGTCTTGAAACAGATCCTCCCTATGTAAAAGGACTTCAGGAGAAAGTGGATGCCTAATTGGGAAGGACCCTATGTTGTAAAGAAGGCATTTTCTAGAGGAGCTTTGATACTAGCCGAGATGGACGGCAAAAGTCTGCCAAATTCAATTAACGCAGACTCAGTCAAGAAGTACTTCGCTTGAAAGTGGACCAAGATGAAAACCCACAAAGGGCATCTTGCGTTCAAAAAAAAATCGGAGAGGCCAAAGTGAAAACCCACAAAGGGCGCTTTGAGATCAAAGGGGCTTTGAGTTGAAAACCCAAAAAGGGCGGCTCAAATTATGATCAACTCGTGAGGGGGCATACAGTAGTTTCGCTAAACTTGAATTAACAATGAGGAGATATGTTACGTCTTGGGGCATCTACAAAGTACCATGGATCTTCTAGACACATGTTGAACTCAGAGTGGTCTTCAAGAAGTACATCTGAAAAAGCTCGATTTGTGATATCCGAGGCATCAATACCATTCTTACTCATATTGCACCTTAATGGAATTTGTTTTCCTTGTTCAACCCATTTTTCACGGGTTTTTATCCCGAATAAATTTTAGTTTTATTCATTTCTATAGTCTTGTTTCAAGCATTTTTCAAGCACTACTCTGAAAGTTTCTAAAAAAATACAAGAATCCGAAATAGGACAATGGTTTAGAACTAACCAGGCTTAAAAGGGCTCAAAGACTTGAGATAAGGGTTTAAGCAGTGACGACATCTTCAGATTAGTTGTTAGAAGTATCAGATGAACAGAGAAGACATACGTCAAGGGTCACCTTAATAAGCAGCAAGCAATAACAGCCTAAGTGTTAAAAATGGATCATTCCCATGACATTTTGCATCCATTCATAACATTCATGATACATATGGTTAGGAACATCTTGCATGACATCCTAATCATTTGACATATGCATAGACCCCATGAAATCACTTCTACAGGTAGGTTCCCCAGAGGACAATGTAGCAAAGTCTATGGGAGTTACTGAAGAGTCTGATCTTATCTCTACTGAACAGGAGTAGAGCAGATCGAAAGACCGAAGCCTTATCTCCACTGAGTAAGAGTGGAACAGGCTAAAGATAGTAGATCCTATCTCCACTGAGTAGGAGTGGAGCGGATTGAAGATAACAGATCTTATCTCTACTGAGCAGGGGTAGAGCAGATCGAAAGCAGCAGATCTTACCTTCACTGAGCAGGAGTGGAGCAGATCGAAGATTAAAGCCTTATCTCTACTAAGCAGGAGTGGAGCAGGCTAAAGAGTAGATCCTATCTCCACTGAACAGGAGTGGAACGGATTGAAGATAACAGATCTTATCTCTCTGGCGAGGTAGAGCGGATCGAAAGCAGAGATCTTATCTCCACCGGCGAGGTGGAGCAGATCGAAGATTAAAGCCTTATCTCTCTTGAGTAGGAGTGGCAGAGCTAAAGATAGTAGATCCTATCTCCACCGGCGAGGTGGGAGCGGATTGAAGACAACAGATTTTATCTCTCTTGAGCAGGAGTAGAGCGGATCGAATAGCAGATCTTATCTCCACCGCGAGGTGGGCGGATCGAAGATTGAAGCCTTATCTCTCTGGCGAGGAGTGGAGCGGGCTAAAGATAGTAGATCCTATCTCCACCGAGCAAAAGTGGAGTGGATTGAAGACAACAGATCTTATCTCTCTGGCGAGGAGTAGGCGAGATCAAGCGGCGAGATCTTATCTCCACCGGCGGGAGTGGAGCGGATCGAAGATTGAAGCCTTATCTCTCTGGCGGGGAGTGGAGCGAGGCTAAAGATAGTAGATCCTATCTCCACCGGTAGGAGTGGAGTGGATTGAAGACAACAGATCTTATCTCTCTGGCGGGAGTAGAGCGGATCGAAGCGGCAGATCTTATCTCCACCGGCGAGGTGGGCGGATCAAGATTGAAGCCTTATCTCTACTGGCGAGGTGGGCGAGCTAAAGATAGTAGATCCTATCTCTCTGGCGGGGTAAAGTAGATCGAAGCAGCGATCTTATCTCCACTAAGCGAGTGGGCAGATCAAAGATTGAAGCCTTATCTCTCTGGCGAGGTGGGGCGGGCTAAAGATAGTAGATCCTATCTCCACCGGCGAGGAGTGGGCGGATTGAAGACAACAGATCTTATCTCTCTTGGTAGGAGTAGAGCGAGATCAAAAGTGGTAGATCTTATCTCCACTGAGCAGGAGTGGAGCAGATCGAGGATTATAGCCTTATCTTCACTAAGCAGAAGTGAAGCAGGCTAAAGACTGCAGATTTTGTCTCCACCGAAAGAGGCGAGGCGAGATCAAAGACAACAAGTCTTATCTCCATGTATCGGCAATGGAGCAGTCTGGAGTCTTATCTCCACTGAGTAAGAGTGGAGCAGACTGAAGATAGCAGATCTCATTTCCACCGAAGCGATGAGTGGAGCGGATCGAAACAAAATTCCTATACCCCAAAGATACGATGAGCGGAATGAAGTATCGAGAAGTCAAGATTCAACAAGATGAGGCAAATTGGTCCTTTTAAAGTCTTTGCTCTATTCTCGTTACATGATAATAAGCAAAGAGGGGCAGCTGTAAGGCCCAATTTTAACCTGAGGCCCACACCAATACCAAAAAATAAAGAAGCTATTACAACAATCCAAGATACGATGGGACGGAATGAAATACCTAAAATCTAAAATTAATAAACCCCGAGGCCCAAAGTTAAGCGAAGCCCAAATTTTAGCCCAAAACGAATCGAGGCGAGGTTAGAAAACCCTAGCGATCAGTAGCAAGATGCCCCAATAGCCCTCTCAATGTAAATGCGCAACAACCCCAAGCCGCACATCCCCAAATAGCTCGTGTTTGGCTCCTCCACGTCGTTGTACTGCGAAAGAAAAGGAAAAAGCAATGACAACAAACAACTAGAGTTCTAGTCTGCTGGGGAGCTTTGGAAAAGGCTATAAAAAGCCAAGAATATTATTGTAAATGGGGGTTTTTTTACGACTTAGAGAAATATACACAGTTTACGAGAAATCTAGAGAGCGGTGAATACGAATCAACGATAAAAAAATCAAGAAAAGGTTTTCCTTTCGATTCTCACTTTTGAATCTGTTTTATGTTTTCTATTTCATTGTCGAAATAAAACCTTTTTAGTAAATTGATTTCATCTGTTTTAAAGGAAAATACACAAGGCTTTTTAAAAAAAAAGAAAAAGAGAGCGAGAGGTTCTGGGCTCCCTTGACCTTGCCGTCGATGCGTGCATGGGGTGGCTCTTAGTTTTATTTTAACACGAAGAGGAACTCAAACCCTAAAGAAAAATAAGCGAAAGGGGGTTCTGTTTGATTTGTGAAACAGAGATAAGAAATGAGGAAAACTTTTGGTTTTCTTATGCTTTTAAGCATTACAAAGCAAACAGCGCCATTAATGGTGGGGTCCACGCATTTATCTCAAATGGGTAAATTGCACGATTGGCCCTCCTTTTGGGAGAAGTTGTTTAATTGCATCCCCTCACTTTTCTTTATTATTTAAATTACCCCAGTTTTGGTTTTCGATCTGATTTGGTCGCGTTTTAAATCTTTGCATCGAGGAGTGGGATTAATTGCCATTTTAGTTCCCCTGTTTTGCATGTTTTAAACTAGTCCTTCTCATCTTTTATTTTTTTAATTTTACCCAAAGACTTCTATTTTTATTTTGGTTCTTTTTCGATTTTCTTTTCTCTTTTATTATTATTATGAGTATTTTATTATTTTTGTCATTTTATATTATAGTTATTATTTCCATTGTTACCATCGTTATTCATTTACGTATATATATTATTATTACTATATTTGTATTTATTGTTATATATTTTATTACTAACATTTTTATTTATTACTTTTATTATCTTATATTTTATTATATCCTATTATATCATTATTTTATTATCACTATTATATTATATATTACTATTATATTTCTATTATATTTACTATTATACATATATTTTTTTCAAATGTTTTATTTTCTTTTATTTCTACTATTTTATTAGTACTATTATTTTATTGTTTTCTTATTATGTTTATTTTGGATTATTATTATTCTTTTATCTAGTACTATTATTGCTATTATTATTATTTATCATTATATTACTTTATTACTAACATCTTTCTTTATTATTTTTATTTTTTTACATACTATTATATCTATTATCACATGTCTCATGGTTTGCTTTAATTGTTTATTTGTATTATTTTTTTATATCTACTATTTTTTTATTATTATCGGTATACCCTCATTTTTTTTACTATTATTTTTATTAATGTTAATATTATCACCGTGACTTTTTTTCATTATTAATTACTTATTATGAGTTTTATATTACATTAATAGTATTATTATTATCGTTTATTTTTTCCTTTGTTTTCATTATTGTCATTCCCTATTAATCGTGTCTACATTTTCACGTTTCTATTTTTGTTTTTTTTTTCAAAGACTTAAAAAAGGGTTTCACAAAGGTAATTTTGTGTGTTTGGAAGTTCGGGAAATTGTGTCCAATCGTGCTGGGCTTCGATTTTCTCGTTCATCTAAATCGCTAAATATCCTTGAGAGATTTTGATCGTTTTTTGAAAATAAGGCAATGTTTCGTGTTTGGAAGTTCGAGAGATTCGTGCCCAATCGTGCTGGGTTTCGATTTTCTATTCGTCCAAACAACTAAATATTCTTCAAAGATTCTTTATCGTGTTTTCCTAAATAAGGCAATATTTCATGTTTGGAAATTCGAGGGATCGTGCCCAATCGTGCTGGGTTTCGATTTTTTAGTTTGACCAAATAGCGAAATACCCTTTTTTTAAATTGGATGCATGGATTTTGGAAATCATGGAACGATCTTGGTATTGAGGGTGAAACATCGTGTCCTATCGTGCTGGATGTGGCATTTCATCTTTTCAGAACAAGAGAGTTTCGATATCCAATGCGAGTTATCCAAACATTTTTAAAGATTCCTATTTTAAAATATTTTCTAATTTTCGATATTAAGGACATTAATCTATCAACACGGTACCAATTTTGTGCGTTGCGAGGGTGCTAATCCTTCCTCGTGCGTAACCGACTCCCGAGCCCGTTTTCTTAAAATCCGTAGACCAAAATGTTTTCTAAAGTGACCCAATCACACTTCAAAAAAGATTGGTGGCGACTCCGTTTTTCTTTTTAAAGTCGGCCCATTTTCCAAAAAAATGGTTTAGACAATGTTTATATGTAACATTAACTATAATTCCACTATTTACTTATGTGTTCATATCAAAGTTGTCTACTTGTGTCATAGTCACTAAATTATTTATATCTTGAGCTAAAGAATTCGAAATTATGATCAGCTTATTATATTTGAAATTAGGCTCAATGAAATTTTTACCATAAAAAATTTAGAATTTCCACATAAGCCAATTAATACAGTTCATTTTTTAAATTTGCCCATGTTCTGTTACTTAACAGCTTTGACGCTTCTTCACTAAAAATTAATTATCTTTTAGTTTGGGATTTGTATCATGTTACTGTCTGTTTCAATTGAAAATAGACTCATTAAGATTTTTGGAATATTAATTCCGTCTCTTAAATATTTTTTTTACAATTTTTTATGATTTTTCAAAGTCAGAATAGGGGAACCCAAATCCATTCTGACATTGTCCTACAAAAACTAATATATCTCAAAATCTACTATTCCGTTGCTTTCTTTCATAAAAAACTAGACTCAATAATATTTAATTCAACCTCTAACTAAATTTATATGATTTTCTGTGAATTTTCAAAGTTAAGCTACTGTTACTATCCAAACTATTTTAATGAAAATATTTGCTTTCCATAGTTCTTTGCACTATCATTCATTCAATCATACATAATCATCATACTTTTGATTACTATTCAATCTAATAACTTATGTTTATATGTAGATTACATATTCATTTCTTAATCACTATAGCAAAACAAACTTTTAACGGCATTTTTAGTGGCGTTTTAAAGAAAAACGCCGCAAATATTACACATTAGCGGCGTTTGAAGGAAAACGCCGCCAATGTAACACCCCTTACCCGTATTCAACGCCGGAATAGGGTACAAGGCATTACCGGAATTACAAATTTATTTATCAGATATTTTATTTCATTTAGCATTTATATTTGAAACCAATCAAAATCAAACATATTGTCCCTTAAATATATTTATTTTTTCTCGTCATGTCTTACATAAATTTATTACTCGTCTCAACATACTTAATTTTCTTGTATTAACATATTAAAGATAATCACATATTTATATATCATGAAAAATATCATTCAATTATCTCTTCTTCATAAACATAAATCAGTTAATTTATCATATCAATATTTCACGTACCATCAACTCATATTTTCTTATATCATATAATTAAGTTACACGAACTTACGACTAAATTTATAGAAATATCAAGATTACGGGTCATTTTGAAAATTTTCTATTTTCATCAATTTTTTAATCGATTTTAATCTAAATTAACAATTTCATTCTATTTTTGCAATTTTAAATAATAAAATAATCTATTTCATGCAAATTGGACATTTCCACATTTTACAAAATTAATCGTAAAGTTTTACTTTTATTCAATTTAGTCCCTGAGTCTAAAACATTACAATTTAGCCATGCTAGCTGAATATTCATACATATTTTCCTCCTCCTCCTCTCCATTCCACATCCTTAATGTATATAACATGCTATAAGTAACATTATCAATAATTTCATTAATTACTCATAAGTATATTCAAAACTGTCCATTTGAGTTATAGTCACTAAATTATTTATTTCCAGAGCTAAAGAACTCCAAATGAAGAACCGTTAATTTTTACTGAAACTAGACTCACATATCTTCTTTCCATAAAATTTTCAGAGTTTTTGGTTTAGCCAATTAGTACAGTTTATTCTTTAAAGTCACCCCTGTTCTGCTGTCTGGCAGTTCCGACCCTTCTTCACTAAAAATTAATTATCTTTTTATATAGAATTCATATGATGTTATGGTTTATTTATTCTAAAACTAGACTCATTAAGGAATCTAACCATATAAATTATGTTCCAAAATTAGTTTTATACAATTTTTAGTGAATTTCTAAAGTAAGAACAGGGGATCACGAAGTTATTCTAAACTAGTCTTACAAAAATCCAAATATCTCAAAATGTAGACTTCCTTTGCTTTCTCTGTTTCTTTTATATGAAAATAGACTCAATAAGCTTTAATTCCATATCTCACTCGACTTCTAATTCGATTTATACAATTTTTGGTGATTTTTCAAAGTTAGACAACTGCTACTGTCCAAAACTGCTTTAGTGTAACATGTTGATTTCTATTTTGTCCCTAATTCCACAATTCATACAATTCAGTCCTTGCTGGATTAACCCCTCAATTGAGTTAATTTTCTCATTTAATACTTTTATCTATCATTTTAAACTACTTCATAACCTTTGAAATCAGAATTTTAACACTAGGCCTTCATTTCAGCTATTTCACAATTAGGTCCTAAAACCAATTTCCATCAATTTCACTTGATTAAATCATCATATAACAAAATTAAAGCTTCAATTAAATATTTATTCATCATATTCTTCCAGCACTAATGCACATAAACTTTAAAAATTAGCCATAGAATCAAAAACTAATGAATTAATAAATTGGATCCAATTGTAAAAGTCCAAAACATAGAAATTTCAAGGAGAAAGCAAGAATTAAACTTACATGAAGCTTGAGTATGAAACCAGCTTGAACTCTCTCCATGGCTATTTTTCAGCTGAAGAAAATGAAGAGAAATGAAGAGAATTCTCCATATATTTTAATTTGATCCCCTTTTTATTTAGCTAATTTTGAAAATTTTTTAATTCCCCCCCCCTTTTTTCGTCTTTCTCTTCTCTTCTTCTTTCTTTCCTGCTCTCTGCTTCTTCGTTTGGGTTTCTGTTCTCTATTCTTTTTTTTTTTTTTTATATATAATAATATAATATAATATAATAATATAATAATATAATAATATAATATTAAACATAAAAAAAATCTCAGATTTTCTTCACAATAACCGCCTCAATTAAACAAAATGGCTTAATTGCCATTTTGGTCCTTTATACTTTCTTTAATCTATAATGAAACTTTTACACCTTTTTCAATTTAGTCTTTTCATTTAATTACATATCCAAGCGTTAAAATTTCTCAACTAAACTTTAATAATAACTTAATGACACTCCATAAATATTTCTAAAATATTTATGGCTCATTTTATGAATTCGAGATCTCAATACCTCGTTTTTGGCCCAATTTTTCTAATTAATTCTTTTAGTTCACAAAATTCACTAATTTTAAAATATTTTTAAAATCACACTTAACTTATAATTATCGATTAACAAAGTTTCCTAACTTTTTCGTCAGATTTAGTGATCTCAAATCACTTGTTCCAACATTATTGAAATTGGGCTGTTATAACTCTTCCCCCCTAAAAAAAATTTCGTCCTCGAAATTTCCTTGTTATTTTGATCATGAACTTCATTATTTCTATAATTCTATAGCTCCTTTGTGCACATATTTATCTAGTTTATCATTTATATCCATTCCATATCCTTTCAGTTTGCAATTTATTTTTAATTCAGTATTGCGAACATATCTTATAACGAAAATTACTTACTTTTTTTTTTTACTTTTTTTTTTACTTTTTTTTTAATAAGAGGCCCAATAGATTAAACAGAACACTTAAGATATATGAAACAAATATAGAAGTGTATTATCATGTACTATTAATCAGATAGCACTTGATAAGTACCAAAGTGTTATTATCAGAGAATGCGCTAGAGTTCATTAATGGTATACCACTAATATCTTAGTAGGTCTAATCTCATTTACTTGGGAAAATTACATTATACACGAATGTCACTTTTACAATTTTAACATAATGCTTTTACATACTTTACAATTTAATCATTGTACTAAAAGCGTGTATGTTTATATCTTTTCTTTCTTTAATATATGTAACATATTTCAAAATTTACTAGTCATTCTTAATTTACTAATAATTCTTATTATGTGCTTCACATATCATTTTTTTCAATTCCAATTTCACTTCAATTTATTCACAACTAAATTTAATTTCACTTTCTCATTAATATACAATTCAATACTAATATTTATCCATCACTTAATTCAATTTCCATTTAATTCAACAATAACACTTACCTCATACTTCACTTATTATACGCATAATTTAAATTTAACATTTAATATTAAATAATAGACATCAAACATGTAACAATATAAGTCATATGTGTTAATTTATATTTTAACTTCATACCTCAACAATAGTCTTTCATCAAATAGCATCATATATCATCTATATTATCTAATCAACTTATGAACCTTTGGTTCAAGTTTTCAATTTTATATATCAATTTTAATTCATAATTCCACTTTTTCGTACTGTCAATAATTCAGTCGATCAAATTCATTCAATTTTCTCATTTCATTTATTCAAATGATTTCAATATCAATAAATCGATATTTTAGCAATTTAATGAACCTTAAGTTCATGCTTCAAATCTCGCATTTCAATTCAATTCACAATTCAACTCATAATTTCTTTATCATATTTTCAATAGTACAATCAATCAAATTCATTTAGTTTTTCTCATTTTAGTTATTCACCCTATTAACAATCCAGACTTTGGCGGATACACGGATTCCAACCCAAACACACCAGTACGGCACATTATGCCTAAAACGGTACATAGTACCTGATCAGTATACGACACACGAGGTGCCTAAAATACGACACATAGAGTGCCTGATTTACGACACATAAAGTGCCTAATCGGCAAAGCCGATAAATCCCGTACTCTTCCAAATCCTATGGCATGCCAATTATATCCGACTAGTCCGACAAGTTAATAAGGAAATCAATTCTTATTTTAATTTCACTTAATATTCATATCTACCCCTATTAACAAGACTCGGACTTTGACGGATACGCGGATTCCAACCAATCACACCAAAATAATGAAATCCTCCATTACACACCAGTATATCATATCCTCCCAAACACACCAATATATCATATCCTCCCAAACACACCAGTATATCATATCCTCCCAAACACACCAGTATATCATATCCTCCCAAACACACCACACCAATATATCATATCCTCCCAAACACACCAGTATATCATATCCTCCCAAACACACCAATAAGGCATTAAATGCCTCTTCGGATAAACCGAAGAATATAATACAGAAATATCTCCTCATCATATCACAAATCCTATGGCATGCCATTTGTATCCAATCTAGTCTGATAAGTTAATAGGGTATTCAAATCATTTTTTTTATTTCAAATTCACTTTTCATTTTCTAATCGAGATACAATTCAATACCAATACATATTTCACATATTCTCATATAATCATACTTCAATTCGGTTCAACCACTTTTCAATCAATACACGATTCATATATTTACACATATTCACAATTTAATGCATTTTATTCAATTCGTATTTTTAATTTATTGTCCAATCAAATTTAAAATCACTAATTACTTTCAATCAATATACATTTCAATTACTCGCATATTTTCTTTATTTAATTCACTTTGATTCAATTCAAATCACTTTTAGTTTCCTATTAATATATCTTCAAATATTCACATAATTCATAATTTAGTTACGTAATTTAAATAACTTTCTAATTTCCAGTTCATTCTATTTTCACTTCTTATTTCGATCAGTTTCACAGTATTGTAATAATTCATTACATCAGTAATTTCATAGCTTAATGCAATGCACAAAACAATATTCAGTAACTTCACAATTTAGTTCAAGACTCAAAATAATATTCAAGATTCCATAATTCAATTCAATGATCGGTTTCAATTTCATTACCCAATCATAAATTTATCATTTTACTAAACACTTACCTTAAAATACTTACCACAAATAATTAGTAAATTACACATAATAATGATAAAGTTTGAATTATAGTGAAACAAATATCATCAAAGTTAGAAGATATCACATTATCTCAAGTTATATATTAATAATGGCATATATTTCTAGACTCTACATATACTATATTTGGTCTGAGAACCGACTAAACCATAGCTCTGATACCACTAAATGTAACACCCCTTACCCGTATTCAACGCCGGAATAGGGTATGAGGCATTATCGGAATTACAAATTTATTTATCAGACATTTTATTTCATTTAGCATTTATATTTGAAACCAATCAAAATCAAACATTTTGTCCCTTAAATATATTTATTTTTTTCTCGTCATGTCTTACATAAATTTATTACTCGTCTCAACATACTTAATTTTCTTGTATTAACATATTAAAGATAATCACATATTTACATATCATGAAAAATATCATTCAATTATCTCTTCTTCATAAACATAAATCAGTTAATTTATCATATCAATATTTCACGTACCATCAACTCATATTTTCTTATATCATATAATTAAGTTACGAACTTACGACTAAATTTGTAGAAATATCAAGATTCGGGGTCATTTTGAAAATTTTCTATTTTCATCAATTTTTTAATCGATTTTAATCTAAATTAACAATTTCATTCTATTTTTGCAATTTTAAATAATAAAATAATCTATTTCATGCAAATTGGACATTTCCACATTTTTACAAAATTAATCGTAAAATTTTACTTTTATTCAATTTAGTCCCTGAGTCTAAAACATTACAAATTAGCCATGTTAGCTGAATATTCATACATATTTTCCTCCTCCTCCTCTCCATTCCACATCCTTAATGTATATAACATGCTATAAGTAACATTATCAATAATTTCATTAATTACTCATAAGTATATTCAAAACTGTCCATTTGAGTTATAGTCACTAAATTATTTATTTCCAGAGCTAAAGAACTCCAAATGAAGAACCGTTAATTTTTCATGAAACTAGACTCAAATATCTTCTTGCCATAAAATTTTCAGAATTTTTGGTTTAGCCAATTAGTACAGTTTATTCTTTAAAGTCACCCCTGTTCTGCTGTCTGGCAGTTCCGACCCTTCTTCACTAAAAATTAATTATCTTTTATATATAATTGATATGATGTTATGGTTTATTTATTATAAAACTAGACTCATTAAGGAATCTAACCATATAAATTATGTTTCAAAATTAGTTTTATACAATTTTAGTGAATTTCTAAAGTAAGAACAGGGATCACGAAGTTATTCTAAACTAGTCTTACAAAATCCAAATATCTCAAAATGTAAACTTCTTTTGCTTTTCTGTTTCTTTTATATGAAAATAGACTCAATAAGCTTTAATTCCATATCTCATTCGACTTCTAATTCGATTTATACAATTTTGGTGATTTTTCAAAGTTAGACAACTGCTGCTGTCTAAAACTGCTTTAGTGTAACATGTTGATTTCTATTTTGTCCCTAATTCCACAATTCATACAATTCAGTCCTTGCTGGATTAACCCCTCAATTGAGTTAATTTTCTCATTTAATACTTTTATCTATCATTTTAAACTACTTCATAACCTTTGAAATCAGAATTTTAACACTAGGCCTTCATTTCAGCTATTTCACAATTAGGTCCTAAAACCAATTTCCATCAATTTCACTTGATTAAATCATCATATAACAAAATTAAAGCTTCAATTAAATATTTATTCATCATATTCTTCCAGCACTAATCCACATAAACTTTAAAAATTAGCCATAGAATCAAAAACTAATGAATTAATAAATTGGACCCAATTGTAAAAGTCCAAAAACATAGAAATTTCAAGGAGAAAGCAAGAATTAAACTTACATGAAGCTTGAGTATGAAACCAGCTTGAACTCTCTCCCATGGCTATTTTTCAGCTGAAGAAAATGAAGAGAATTCTCCATATATTTCAATTTGATCCCCTTTTTATTTAGCTAATTTTGAAAATTTTCAATCCCCCCCCCCCTTTTTTCTTCTTTCTCTTCTCTTCTTCTTTCTTTCCTGCTCTCTGCTTCTTCGTTTGGGTTTCTCTTCTCTATTCTTTTTTTGTTTTTTTATATATAATAATATAATAATATAATATAATAATATAATAATATAATAATATAATATTAAACATAAAAAAATCTCAGATTTTCTTCCCAATAACCGCCTCAATTAAACAAAATGGCTTAATTGCCATTTTGGTCCTTTATACTTTCTTTAATCTATAATAAAACTTTTACACCTTTTTCAATTTAGTCTTTTCATTTAATTACATATCCAAACGTTAAAATTTCTCAACTAAACTTTAATAATAACTTAATGACACTCCATAAATATTTTAAAAATATTTATGGCTCATTTTATGAATTCGAGATCTCAATACCTCGTTTTTGGCCCAATTTTTCTAATTAATTCTTTTAGTTCACAAAATTCACTAATTTTAAAATATTTTTAAAATCACACTTAACTTATAATTATCGATTAACAAAGTTTCCTAACTTTTTCGTCAGATTTAGTGATCTCAAATCACTTGTTCCAACATTATTGAAATTGGGCTGTTACAGCCAAAAAATGAGCAATAACGGCGTTTATTTAAAAAACGCCGCTAAAAAGGATATATCGCGGCACTTTTAGAAAAGCGCCGCTAAAAGTCTGAGCATTCGCGGTACTTTTGGAAAAGCGCAGCTAAAAGTCTGAGTATTCGCGGCGCTTTTGGAAAAACGCCGCTAAAAGTCTGAGCATTAACCGCGTTTTTGTAAAAACGCCGCTAAAAGTCTGAGCATTCGCGGCGCTTTTGGAAAAACGCCGCTAAAAGTCTGAGCATTTGCGGCGCTTTTAGAAAACGCGCTAAAAATCTGAGCATAAGCGGTGCTTTTGGAAAAACGCCATAAATAATTTTAAAGTTTTTTTGATATATATGGTGATTGTTTTAAATTTATATATTAAATAATTTCTTATATAATTGTAAAAGAGATAACATTAATACATTAAAATTATGATTCTAGTTTAACTTATTTAAGAGAAAATATTTGTTAAAATGAAAAAATATTAAATAATTTCTTATATAATCGTAAAAGAGATTGTATTAATTTTAAAATATTGAATTAATTCTCATGATTGTTTAGGGTTTATGGTTTAGCATATATAGTTTATGGTGTAAGGTTTAGGAGTTACTATTTTAATGTTTAGGGTTATGGTTTATAATTTACGATTTAAGGTTTAAAGGGGATGTGTTAGGGTTTCATGAGTTAAAAGTTAGGGTTAATGGGTTTAAAAGTAAATGGTTAAGGGTTTTGAGTTAATATGTTAAGGGTTAGGGGTTAGGGGTTAGGGTTTTATAGTTTATGATTTAGGGTTTATGGGATAGATGACAGGGGTTATGGGTTTAGATTAAATTGGTGTCTTTTAATTTATATATTAAATAATTTCTTATATAATTATAAGAGAGATAACACTAATTTTAATACATTAAAATTATGACCCTAGTTTAAATTATTTAAGAGAAAAATATTTGTTAAAATGAAAAAAATTAAATAAATTCTTATACAATCGTAAAAGAGATAGTATTAATTTTAAAATATTGAATTAATTCTCATGATAATTTGGGGTTTATGGTTTAATTTAGGGTATATAGTTTATGGATTAATCTTTATAGTTTAGGGTTTAGAGTTTATATTTTAGGGTTTAAGATTTAGGATTTAAGATTAAGGCTTAGGTTAGGGTTTAAATTTGGGTTTATAGTTTAGTTTTTATTATTTTAGAGTTATAGGGTTTTAGGTTTAGTGCTTAAACCATATCGAATAATAATTATTTATTTTCTTTATTGTAACTTCATATTGCTATAGTATATGTATAACTAATTTGTATACCCATATGACATTGAGGCTAATAGTGTATATCAATGTAATTATTTTTAAAAAATAAATAATAAATTTAATCTTAACTTAAAAATCAATAATACATATTAGTAGTATAAAAAGTATATTTTATTCTTTGAAAATAGTACATTAAAATGATTATAATAAATAGAGATGTCAAATATTAAAATAAATGGAAGAAATTTGTGTTAATGAATAAATTAATTTATGTTAATTAATTATAATTAACTGTAACAGAAAGAATTTGTAAAAGAGTTGATAATAGTAATTAAATTTTAAAATTTAATAATAAAAATTAAAAATTTAAAAATTTAAAAACTTAAAATTTTAATATTTAATATTTTAGTTAAAAATTCAATATTCAAAATATAATAAAAATAAAAATTCAAAAAAAATAATAATCTCAACATAAGCGGCATCTAAAACTTAATGGCGGTCAAACTCGGTCTCCATATAAATTACGGCCGATTTCAATACCGTCTTCCCAGGGTTCTTTCTCTTTTCTTATAATCAGGGATTTTTCTGTCGTAGCAGAGCAGTCGACCGAAAGAAGAAGAAAACCAAAATGGTACTTTGATATTATTTCCTTTCTCTCTATCTTGTGATAAGTTTATGAGTTAATATACATGCTGATTGTTTGGTTTGATATTTTTCCTTTTGACACTACTTCTTTGATTTAATCTGATGTTGATTTTGGTAAATGGAACCGAAATGAATAGCCGTCGCACAAGACATTCATAATAAAGAAGAAGTTGGCCAAGAAGAAGAGGCAAAGTAGGCATATCCCTCACTGGATCCGAATGCGCACGGATAATACCATCAGGTTTCCTTTATTTTATTTTTATTTTTTGATCTCTTGCTAGTTGTTCTTTTCAGATTTTAATTTTTATCCTTTTTTTAGGTATAATGCAAAGCGCAGGCACTGGCGTCGTACAAAGCTCGGGTTTTGAGGTTCTTGGTTGTTGTTTGTGTTTCGTAGCTTGATTTGTGACTAATTTTAGGTTACTTGGTTACAGTTAAAGAAATAGATTATACACAACTCGTGGGTTTGTATTTAAATCAAGTAAATTCCAGTTTGTGTGAGGAACTTGTATGGGTTAGGTTTAAAGATAATCTTTTGAATTCAGGTTTTGTTTCAACTATATGAGTTCTTTTTAAAGAGTTCTAGATTTAAGTTTTGCTTTGAGTAGGAAATCATGGGATATTCTAGGATGATTTAACCACAATCATGGTCGCTCATTTCAATTTCTTTTGCCTGGTGAAGTATGAGAATGATCATAGTAGATCAAAATGACGTCTCCAGAGATGGCATTGTGTTCTTTATGTTGTAATTGAAATCACGAACGTGCTACTTGATGAATGGTGCATTGTCAGTAGCTATTTTGTGAGAAACTTGAGAGAGGTCATTGGTTACAGATGTTGGGCATTTTATCGTTGTTGATATTGCATGATGCTTACCGTCGTCCTTTCTTTTTTAATCAATTTGACCCTTGATATCTTTTCAGGTGCCACAACAAAGGAATGGCAAAGAATGTGGGAATTTTGTTCTCTATTTCATAATTTTTTTTGTCAAAAATGCCCCGGAGAACTTCAACATCGATGACTACCCTTACTTTGTATGTTTCTCCTTCCATTTTAAAAAGGTATATTTATTGAAATCGCGATTATAAACTGTGATGCTTTCTTTTTTTCTCTGATATTTTCCCAAATTCTTGAGTCTTCATGGGGGTAAATTGACCAGCCTAATGTGTATTTATTTTGTATATACTACAAAGTTAACTTTTTATTATTAGCACGGTAAGTGTAATCATAGTGCATGAGCATATTCATATCAATTGATAGTTGGAATAATTGAGTCTTGTGTTTCTGAAGAATATGGTTGATAACTAAACCATCTTCCTCCTCTCTCTTTCTGTGTGTTATTTTTGGTAGGTTGGAAGATACAGAGCAGAAATTAAGAAGCTCTAGGAATCTAAGGCAGAAATTAAGGCCTTATCAGTCCATTATGCTGCTTTATTAAAAGAAAAAGAGGTACCCGATGGCTGGTTGTAGTTCTTGGAATAAATTTTTGGGGTTGATCTAAAGTTCAAATCTTTATAAATGATAAAGATTCGAATAATTGTTGAAATTATTATTCCTCAATCATACATGGAATCCATAATGTTTTGCTTATTGCAATGAAGTATGTTGCTTTTATCATCCATTTTACAATTGTATATGTCTAATACTTGACTTATGATACAGTACCTAATGCTTAAATAATAAAATTTGTCAAAATTGAATTGAATATCTATTTACCAGTCAGTATCTAATGCTAGACTGCTTTATTTGAATACAGTAAATAGAAAAATGGTACCCTTGCCATTGGAGAGGCAACATGAGTGTTAAAGCATATATTAGATGATAATAGTGTTTCCTTCAAGAAAGTTGGTAAATATGACCATGCGCTCATGAGGAGACATGCTGGTCTTTTTATTTGATTTCAAGGATGAACGTGAAGTGGATGCCATACAAGTTTACTAGCAGACCCTTAAGTTTTTTATTCGTATTATACATTGATTATGCTATATGATTAACAAAATCACAATTTTTGGTGTAAGTTGTCACCTGTGGCAGCATTCCGTTGGAGTCATCCTACCGGAGGGTGCCCAGATGTGTATATGTTTCCACAGAATTGTACGAGTATAGAGGATGGGGTGGGAAATCTGCAAATCCTAAGCATCGTTACTTCTCCTGGGGATGTAGGCATTCTGAGGTATATGTTTTGGCTTAGAAAATTTTTCTGACTCCATCTATCATGTTTGCCAAATGTCTTAGACTACCTTTTTGCCAAAATTTGCTGGTTTTATGTTATCGCAAATAAAATAAATGGCTATGCATGTCAAATTTTATGATAGAAATAAAAAAGTTGTGCATTGCATCAGGTGCTTTAAACTTCTTAAGCCCCCACACAAAATGTAATAATTGGGTGTGTTTTGAAGGCAAGGCTGAGTGCATTGCATCACTGTGAAAAAGAAAGCCGCCCACTAAGAGCTGCCATTTGGTAAGTAGGTCCAATCAACAATGTTTTATAATTTTATCTTTCTTATTTAGTTGTCAAGATGGCATGCATCCTCAATCCCATAATTCTCTGCCCATTTTCCTTTTTTTTAGTTAGTTTCGAATTGAATAATAATAAAAATCAACTTTATTTTTGGATTTAAAATGAATATTGTAATCTGCAAAGATTTCATAATCTCCACGTACGAGATCCTGTCTAATGCATTCAAAAAAAATCTTTTAAGATGTGATTTTTAACCAATATTTTTAATTGTAAAATTTTAAAAACTATTTTTTTATCGAATTTAACTAATTCATTTTATATTATTCATATTCGAGATCTTTAGTTATTCCTCTCAACAAAGGTTTTATTATTTTTATTTTTGTTTTATTAGATTAGTTCAATTTTCAAAATTTATTAATTAATCCTTTTTCCAACACGAGTGCTATCCTTTTGAAGACTTGGCCATCATCGACATGAGTGAGATTTAACGTTTTCAAATTCTTAATTTATTTATTTTTAATCCTAAGTATGTAAGTGTAAAAATACAGAAATTGTAACCACCATATTAAGTGTTATCCTTCTGAGCACCATATAATGGTATGTTCTACTAATAATATATATAATAATTAAATGTTATTTATAACATACTAATTATTCATGTATTGTTTATGTGATCCACCATATGAATATCTATATTCATGATGGAATACAATTATATACTCATTTACAATTAAGTAACATGGTCCCCTTGCTTTTCTTAACCTTATCCCCTTGCTTCAGCTGCTTTAAAGTTTAAATCTTTATTTTTTTTGGCATAATATTAGGTTTTTAATAGTATTTGATAAATAAATGAACTGTCTTTATGGGAATTTTTTGAATTAGGGTAATGTGGGTTTGATCTTTACTAAGGGTGACTTGAAGGAAGTAAGTGAGGAAGTTGCCAAGTACATGGTACGTATCTTTATATATATATTGGATTTATATTTTCAGTCCTTTCACTTATGGTACTTTTAATGGAAATTTAAAAGAACTGATGTTACTGTAATTTAAGAACATATGTACTTGATTAATATGTTCAGTGATAGCAAGTTGAGGTTATTGTTATGTAATTTGAGATTTGGTCCCTAAATTTGGAAATTTGATGAGTTTGTCCTGGTATGATGAGGAATATGATTGACAGAATAAATATGTTCAATTAAAATTTTTTGACAGAAACTACTAATGACTGAAATGATTGGACTAGGGTTTTTAAATCAAAATGTAGGAATGCATTTTTAACTTTTAAAGTACATTGATCAAATCTCAAATTCTATACAAGTATTGGGTCTAACCTTACGTTTTAACCTTTAGAAATTTTGCATGGGTTGGGAAGAGATAGTTTTAACCTGTTTATCATCTTTTATATATTGCTCAGGGTTGGGAAGAGATAGTTGTCAAGCAAGAATAGTCTTGATCATGGGTCATTTGAGATGAAAATATCACTTCCATCAATGCCTTCCATCTGATTTGTTTTAAGCACAAAATATTTCAATCACTGATTTGTTTTCTAAAACTAATATTAAATTGCAACTGGTCTATCTTTATGGTAGATTATTTACTCTGGTTACAGTTGCAGTCAGGGTTGGCTTCTCACAACTTGCACAAGTGATCCAAGTTTAAGGTTAGATATTCTGTTGGTTTTTTTAGCTTGCCTCTCATCCTAGAATGGGCATATTCTTTTCTTACTATGTCGTTTCTGGTGGATTAAATGGGCTGCAGGAGGTCAATAGAATCAAGGTTCTTCAACTAGAAACTACAACTGGTGCAGCAATTAGGGTATAAAATTGTACCAATTATGGTTATGATGTATTAAAATGTAAAAAGATCTGTCTAACCTTGTGTTTTTTTATGTGATTAAGTTCTTTGATCATGCTATTGGTATGATATATGTGATATTATAATTTTTGGGGTTTTTATAATATTATAGTTTTGATCATGTGTTTTTATAATGTACCAATTTTGGCGTTTTTATAATATTATAATTTTTTTTTTTCATTACTTTTAGCGGCGTTTTCAGGAAAAGCGCCGCTAAAAGTATGATATTTTAATTTTTTTATTTCTCATGACTTTTAGCGGCGTTTTAAGAAAAAGCCCGGTAAAAGTATGGCCTTTAGCGGCGTTTTTGGGGAAAGCGCCGCTAAAAGTTATGATCTTTAACGGCGTTTGTGGGAAAAGCGCCGCTAAAAGTCATAATCTTTAGCGGTGTTTTTGGGGAAAGTTCTGCTAAAAGTCATGATCTATAGCGGCATTTTTTTCTGAAAAGCGTCGCTAAGTTTTGCGACTTTTGTTTTACCGGCGTTTTTTGTGGCGCTTCTAAAAGCGTCACAAATACTTTTAGTGGCGCTTATAAACGCCACTAGAGGCCAAAAAAATGCCGCTAAAAGTCTGTTTTGGTGTAGTGAATCTTAGTATTTTCATAATACAAATAACATTATTTCTTACTTATCAATTTATTGTTTTAAGTCTTTATACTTCATCAAATATTTTCTTTTTCTAGTATTTAGATTAAAATATATGTTTCATACACCTCATTCACAACATGATTAACTCAACTATTAAGATACAAGCAGGGTTAGTATGAAACTTATCTCTTTTGCCAAGTATGAAACTTATCTCTTTAGCTAAGAATTTCTTCCTTCTTCATTTTCATTCCTTTCTCATCTTCTTCACCACTTTTCTTCCCTTTTCTTCACCTTCATCTACTATTTTCTTACTTATAGATTGATGAAAATATTCTATAGAATCTCTACTTTATCTTTTCTCGTGTCTATGAAAATTTTAAAAGAACTTTGGATGAAAAAGTGGATTTTCATGGCAAATGATCAAATTGCAAAAAAAAAAAAAAAAAAATCCCTTTTCTAACTCTCTCTCACGTTGGAGCATGGAAGGATGATAATTTCTCATCTTTCATCCCTTTTTATACTAATATTTTCATAACAAAATATTAATAAAAATCTAAATATAACATTAATATTATAACATTTATCTAATTATTTAATTTAAAATATCATTGAAATATCTCGCATGTCATCATTACACTCTAGAATTCTTTCTCATGCTAATTGCTCATTTACCCTTTATAATTCTTAAAAATTTCATCCTTGAATCACCACTTGATTTAATGAAATTTTGATTTAGCCCCTCATATTGATCATTTGCGCTTTATAATCCTTAAAAATTTCATCCTTAAATCATCATTTAATTTAATAAAATTGTGATTTAGTCCTTCCTAATTCTTCATCTATTCAATTTAGTCTGTATTCATCCATTTTCCTTATTTCCTATACTCTTCCATCCTTAAGATATTTGCATTATTGGCTTCAATTTTTCCATATTTATACTTTAACCCCTCACATTTTTAATATTTACACTTGAGCCACAAAACTTTTCATATTTTTACGATTTAGTCTCTAACTCAAATTAATATTTCACAACATACTTCTTATTTCATTTTTCTCTAACATCCCTTATTATTTACTTTCTTTATATCTTATTTCATTAAAAATCTCTCATATTATTTTCTACTAAAGGGATTTTGAGGATGTTACACGACTCCATCATCATCAAAAGAAAAATTCACCATCAATTTATAGCACAATGTTCCTAATTTTAGTCCTATTTCATTAATTTTGGATCATGATGTATTTAGTGGGCAGGAACATAAAATAATTTCTTTCGTAAAATAACGAGCTTGTTTAACCTTTTGTTCAACTTTGGATGGGTAAATTTTGTATTTTCTATGTCACTATCATTTACAAGCACGTTCCAACCATAAGGTTAGCGTTTTTAATTTCTCAATCTCATAGCATTTTCAGTTTCCTCTTTTTTGATTTGAACTCTTCAAGTTATTTTAAACATGGCTTCAACTTTTTTAAGAATTACTTGATAGTTGGGTTGTTATTGAGTAATTTTAGGAGAAAGTTCCCTATAATGTGTTAGAGCTGCGTGAATTCGTATTGAACTTCTCTCCTTTTATTTGAAATTGATTAGAATAAAATTTTTCAATCTATAAATAGAAGTAGTCAAGACTCCTTTTGTATCACCCGAATTTCAACATTAGTAAATTTTCTTCTTCTTTATCCGTGGTTTTTTTCCGAAAGAGTTTTCACGTAAAATCTGTACGTTTTTTTTCTTTTTTTTTTCTTTACGACCGTTCTATATTGTCATTATTGACATTCAATTTTTACACTATGCTTGTAGGTTTGGATAGAAGTGTTAATGGGTCGAATTAAGGTCAGATTTTAAAAAAAAAAAAATTCAAACTTAAACTTGATTTACCTAAATAATCAATTTTCCTCATAAAAACTAGTTATAAAATATATAATATTAATACAAAATTACAAATTATTATATATATTGATTATTTTTAAATAATGAAATAAACTAGACTGAATTGATTTTGGATTGAAAATAGAAACCCAAGCATGACCTTAGATACTTGATAAACAATTACAAACACTATTTATATACAATGCCAACATTGTTTAAGGTGGTTCACATTACTTTTTTTTTTTTTTTTTTGATATATTACAAATTGGGAGAAGAGGATAATGTTGCTAGATTTTTAACCTTAAATTTTGAGGTGCCAACAAATAATTCTTAATCTGGCAAATTAAATAAATAATATTTATCTTAATTTTTGTTGATGCAATAAAATTATATACACTTTAACATCAACATAAAATCTAAAAAAGTAATCAAAATTTTTAAAATAATTGTTAAGAATATCATGTATATAAGCACTCTCAAGAAATTTTAAAATTTTATTTTTTATTTAATAAATTATTCACATTAACATAAAATATGAATTGGTTTATATTTTTTAAATAGCTTTACTTTGGGTAAAATATATTTACTTTAATATTAAAATAAAGGGCTTTTATGAGTAAAAACCATAAGTTAAGGGCTTATTTAACTACAAAAATAGGTTAAGGGCTTCTTTAAAAACAATATAGTGAGTTGAAGGAGAATAAAAAGAAAATATTAAATAAGGAGGGCTTACAAAGCAATTAACCATATTTAAAGTTTGGTGCCGCCACAGGCGCCACCCTTTCCCTTTTTTTCTAGCAGCCACTCTAAATGGAAAATTCCATAATAGGTCCCTGAATACTTTAGATCATTACATTTCAGTCCGTGCTGCCAATTTGACAGGCGGCACTAGTAAAACTATACCATTTTGGTAAATAATCTTATGAGCATACCATTTCAATTATTAATTTTATTTTTTGTATTATTTAGGTGAAAAAGCCTTAACTTTTACTTAGTTTATCCATTATCGAAATTTCTATATTGAAATTTTAAATTTTAAACATTAAAATCAATTAAATAAAATATAAAATATAAAATGATCATTAAAGTATTCTTTGTGTTTCATTTTAGTCACTTGAACTTTTAAATTTTTATTTTGGTCATTAAACTGTACAAAATCAAATATTTTGATCATTGAACATTAATCGTCGTTCATTTGAATAGTAACGGAAGTGCTAATGTAAGTTTTTTTATTGATCTAATAATAAATTTAACCCTCTAATAATCCTGTAATAAACACATCTAGAACTTTTTGCTCACACAAATTTATTAAAACAGCACAATTATATCTTGGACTCTCAAAATTAAAATAAGATAATTCAAAATATGTTTTAAAGTTAAAATATAATTTTCCTTTTTGGTGAATTATAAGATGAGGGCAAAGCTCTAACAACAACCCAACTAGCACAACTTGACTCAGGCTATATCTAAAGCGATGAACACCCTAATCATCTAAATAAAAAATGTCTAAATCACCCTCAAACTTGAAAAGCATTAGCATTCTCTGCTTGGGTGATGGTCCTCCAATCACAATATTTTTTCATTTGAAAATTCTTTGAAACAAAATCTTGTAAGACATTGTTTGGTATTGCTTAAAAAAGAAAACATTTTTAGAAGAAAGGTTGTGCTAAACAAGTTTTTTTTTTTTTGCTGAAAATTTTGGCTTTTGAAAAGGAAAAGCTAAAATTTTTAGTTTTTCCCCTACCAAAAGCATTTTTGGTGCATAATTACTTTTTCACCTGTAACAGCCTGATTTTAGGCCTAGTCGGAACAATGATTTCGGGGCCACAAATTCGACGAGAAAAATCTTATTTTTATTATATTTTTATGATTTACAATTTCACAAAATGATTTCATGAAAATTTCGTTCAAGAATTTTGACGTTTGGGCACTCAATTTAGTCAGAATGACTAAATTAAAAAAGTGCAAAAGTTAAGTTCTACATGCTAGAAGTGTCCAATTGTTATAAAATTTTAAATTGGAGGTCCTTATATGTAATTAGGCTATTTTTTAAGTTGGTGGACAAAAATGGACATGGTTAGTCATGTTTCCAAAGTTTTTCACTAAGGGCATTTTGGTCATTTAGTTACTAAAATGAATTAAAAACAAAATTAAAAGCCAATTTTTGTCCATCTTCAACCCCTTGGCCGAAAAGTATGGAGAAACCATAGATAGGGTTTTTCAAGCTTTCAAGCTCGATTGTAAGTCCGTTCTAGACCCGTTTTTAATTATTTTTACGTTTTTGAAATCCTCGTAACACGATCTCTCTATTTCTACCATTTATTTGAGCTAGGGTTGATGTTTGAAAATTTACCCATATGATAAATTCTTGTGTTTTGATGTTTAATGGTAGAATATGAATGCTCGGTGTGTAATAAACGACTTTTACTAAGTGATTTTCGGTGAAATTGTCAAAAAGGACTAGTTTGTAAAAAGTTATAAAATGTGTGAAAGTGTGTGAATAAATGGAAATTGTGGATTGCTATAGTTATGAAAATGATTCGTCTAGGCTTAAAAATACAAGGAAATTGAATAAAAATCATTTTACGAGCCTAAGGGAAAAAATGTAAATATGATAAAGTTTAGGGAAAAATGTAATTTTGCCAAAATGTGAATTTAGGCTAATTTGAGTAGCAGGATGAATAAATGAGTTAAATATGTTGTTACAGATCAAGGAAAACGAGATTCGAACTTAGAACGGGGGAAAAACAAAGAATATGACGAATAAGTCATTTTCACCGATTGTGCTGCTGAGGTAGGTTTGTATATAAATAATGCATCGTTTTTGCTTACGCTTTCATATTTTGATATATTTTGTGAAATGTGGCTAAATATTGAATGAAATTGACAAAGTATCGAAATGTGAGAAATTTCTCGGTTGAACCTTAGAAATAGAATAGGGTACAAGTGACATGTCACTAGGGACCTATGTGAAATATATGTGAAATTGTGACTAAGTGAATCCGGGCTGGTCTTAAGTTCTACCAGTGGCTGGGTAAACCGACATGTGTTGCGGATACCTGACAGCTTATGTGAGCAGCACTGAGTAGTAACAAATGACTGACAGCTTGTGTGAGCAGACCCGTGAAAATGAATAGCTCGATAACGAGCCTCTATGTGAAAAGTGATGTGAAGTAGCTTTGGCTACAAGTGTGGAATTTATGTGCAAACTTCCGATGTATCCAATACTATTCTGATGTGTTCAACGGGAAATGACTAAGTATAAATGAATATGACTAAGTGATGAATAAGTGCAGGTATGTGTGTGTAAATTTATAAGCAATGTGCTCGATAGGTGGTCGAACTTTGGTAAGTTTGATATGGGGTAAGTGTTACTATGAAAGTTAATACAAAGAAATTATGAAAGAGTAAAATTTGCAATAAAACAGTTTTGGGACAGCAGCAGTTATGTGTCTTTGAAAAATCACCAAAAATGGTGGAAATTGAATTATAAGTTGAATAAGATATAAAATTAAATCTTATTGAGTCCATTTTCTCATAAAAATAAACGGTGTAAGCAAAATAATTTCATATTCTGAGATATTTGAATTTTTTTGAGACAGGGTCAGAATGATTTTGGAATCCCCTATTTCAAATTTTGAAAATCACTAAAAATTTTATAAAAATAATTATGGGTTATAATTTATATTCTTAAAATCCTTAATGAGTCTATTTTCAAAAGAAACAAATAGGAACATCATCCAAATCCCGTACGAGGAGATAATTAATTTTTAGTGAAGAGAGGTTGGAAATGTTGGACAGCAGAATAGGGAAGACTTTAAAGAATAAACTGTACTTATTTGCTAAACCAAAAATTCTGAAAATGTTATGGAAAGAAGATATGTAAGTCTTGTTTTAGGGAAAATTAGTAGATCTTAATTTGGAGTTCCTTAGTTCAAGATATAAATAATTTAGTGACTGTGACTCGAGTAGACAGCTTGAGATGAACATGAATAAATAGTGGAACTATGTGCAATTATGATTGCATTATCTTGAGAACATATTGTGAAGATTTATAAAAGCCTGTTAATAAATCACTTATTATTTACATACATACTTACTAAGCTATAATTCTTACCCCCTTCCTTTCCTTTTTCCTATAATGTCACAGATGCTACCTCGAGTTGGAGGTCGTCGAAGATTTTATCACACTAACAAGTTATTGATTGGTCTTGTATCAACGATCTTCAAGTATTTTTAAGTCTATCGCATGTATAGGGACTTGATTATGTGTATATGTTATCATGAGTTGGCCTAGAATGTTGGCCTATGCTATTTGATGGTTATTTCTGTATAAGGCCATTTAATGTGGCCAATATTTGTTATGTTATAAGTCTATGATGATGCATTTCAAAGATGTGTATGCTTGCATGTGAATGGTTAAGTGTGTGTGTGTGATTCTGCATGATGAAAGTGATTTGTAAATGGTATATGGATGTCTTAGTGTGGATGTTTGAATGCTTAATAATATCATGTTGTGTGATGATAAATTTGTATAAATTTATAAGTGTTTTGGGGTGGCAAAGGGCTTGGTAAATAGCCTTACTTGTGGCCACACTGGTAGCCACACGGCCATGTGCCTAGGGTGTGTGAAGTCTACACTTGATTTTAGGAAATACGGAATGCCACACGGCCTAACACACAGGCATGTATCTTGGCTGTGTGAAGGACATGGCCTTGGACACGGGCGTGTGCCCCTGTTTTGCAAGAAATTTTCTAATGTTTTCCAAAGTTCTCAGTTTAGTCCCGGACCACTTCCAAAGTATGTATTGGGCTTCGTAGGCCCTATTTAGGGGCTCAACGATAAAAATTTGAAAATTTTTAATTTGGGTTAAATTTTATGACTCAGTTTAATACGTTTACAAGTGTATGTGTTCCGGTAATCCCTCGTACCCTATTTCAGCGTCAAATACGAGTTAGGGGTGTTACATTTAGTGGTATCAGAGGTATGATTTAGTCAATTCTCGGACTAATGTAGCATATGTGAGTCTAGCTATACATGCCATAAGTTAACTGTGATAGTGTGATATCTCTCTACTCCGATGAGATTTTTTTTGGTTAATGTAACACCCCTTACCCGTATTCTACACCGGAACCGGGTACGAGGCGTTACCGTACTTAACTCACATGGTCATACAACTTTAGGCAATCAAATTTCATTCTAAATTAAAACCTTTCCATACACAACTCTAACATCCTTATTATGGGCTTATGAGGCCCTAAACATGCTTTCGGAAGGTTTCAGAGGTAAATTGGAAACTTTTACACGCTGAAGGAAAATTTTGCCTAAACAGGGGCCACACGCCCGTGTGAAGTGCGACACGCCCGTGGGGGAAGGTCGTGTGGTTACACACACGCCCATATCCCTCACCTGTGGTCGACACTGACTTATTTCACACGGGCGAACACACGCCCGTGTCCCTGGCCTGTGTCCCTCACATGGCCACGACACGCCCGTGTCTTAGCCCGTGTGCCAAAACCTTGGCATTCTGTTTATGACATCATCGTCTCAATAAGGTCACACGGCCAAGGCACACGCCGTGTCCTTAGACTGTGTGTCGAATTAAATTCTAATTTCAAGGTGCAGACTTCACACGGCCTAGGACATGCCTATGTTCGTGGTCGTGCCTTCCACACGGTTGAGACACACGGCCGTGTCTCTGCCTGTATGTTTACTACAAGGCTTATTGACTTGTAAAACTAATATGCGAGGACACACGGCCTGGTCACAGACCCATGGGGCCGACCATGTGTCACACACAGCCTAGACACACACCCATGTGCCTACCTATGTGGATAGGAACAAGGCTATTTGCCAAGCTCTTTTGTCACCCTATCCCACATAACAAGATCCCATACAACAAATCATCAAGAAAATCAATTTATGCAACAAACACTTTCTTGAATAACCTCATATTTCATAAATTAATCATAATGAGCCATCAACTATGGCAATATACAAAAAGGTTCATCCATAAGGGAGCCAATACACACTTGGCCAAAATAACAAAACAATTCACCTAGTCTAGCCCCTATACATGCCATACTTAATATGCTAATTCTAGATATACCGAGATTTGCTGATAGTGTGGGTGAACTTCCAATTAGCTTCGTATCCCGACCTGGCTTTTTGACACTATAAGGCAAGGGAAAAGAAGGGGAGTAAGCTTAAAGCTTAGTACGTTTACATGTAAACAACAAGCATTACAATATATGCTAATCAACAAATAACATTATACACTAAGCAAGAACCATCCACATCCCATAGTCATACTTACTCATTTCATCTCTTACCACATTCCAACTATATATACCAAGCAAGATGATCTCATTTAATAGCATACATTTCCTGCACTTATCACCACATAACCATATGAAACAAACATTTAAACGGTTTTACAATAAATCATCGAGATAATACCAAACACTTGGTGGTTTCGCACATAGCCCACCATTAAACTATATTAGGGTGGTATCACACATAGCCCACCAACAAGAATATTTACGGTGGTATCGCACATAGCCCACCAAATGATAATAAAGATGATGGTATCGCACACAGCCTATCGTAAATGAATAACAATGTGGTATTGCACTTAGCCCACCATTACAAATATTTACGGTGGTTTTGCACACAGCCCACCACTTATCTTTAAATAGACTTACGCAAGAATTACATAATATCTATTGAATTCAATTCATCTCAATCACGGATATTATCATCATTACAATATACCATCTACAAGCAACATGCATACTCGAAATGAGTAGTTTACACATAAATTTACCTCGGTACAAAATATGTTAGTTTGCGATTTAATCCGAAACCTTGCCTTTTCCCCAATCAAGGTTGATTCCGCGTCTTCTTGATCTATAACAATAAAATTCACTCATTTAAAAATTTTTATGATTATAATGCATCATAATCTCTACTTAGGCAAAAATGACCATTTTGCCCTTATACTATGGTAAAATTACGATTTTGCCCCTAGGCTCGTAAATTATTTTTCATCACATTTTCTCATTAAACAAGCCTAGCTGAACATTTATTACTCTTAAAACTACTTATAATTTCAATTACTTCATGCATTTATTTCACATTCTCAATCTTTGCATTGAAGTCCTATTTAGGTGTTTTCATGCTAACACCCTACACAAAAGTTGTTTCTCATCTGATTAACATTCATTTTCCTCCATAAAAACTCAAAAAACATCATGAACACTCTCATGGAATGTCCCTAGACTTTTAACCATATTGCAAATTAGTCTCCTCATTAGCTAGCTTATGCTTTGGGGGTTCCAAAAATGCAAAAATCATTAAGAAAGACTTATAAAATCACTTACTTGCTAGAGAATATGTTGGCTGATAGTTTGAACTTCAAAACCCCTATTTTCTCTTCAAGTTTTCAGTGGAGGAAGAAGAGTGAATAGTGAAAGGTGATATCTTTCCTTTTTAGCATATTTTATTCATCTTTTTATCACCTAATGTCACCAAATTTGACTAAAATTAATGCCCTTGTCCCCTTAGCTTGCTATGGTGGCCAATACACTCCATATCGCCTATTTGCACTTTAAGTACCTCCAATTTAATATTATATGGCTATTAGACCCCTCTACCTTGAAAAATAGAACTTTTTCACTTTCTATGATTTAGTCCTTTCACAATTAAGCATTCATTCGCTAAAATTAAAGTACCAAAATTCTCATACATCATTATAAACATGCTATAACACATAAAATATTATCAAGATAAATTTCCTTAACCTCAGGTTAGTGGTCTTGAAACCACCGTTCTGACTAGTTTCAAAATCGAGTTGTTACAACTCTCCCCTCTTTTAGAGATTTTCGCCCTCAAAATCTTACCGGTAAAAAAGTTTGGATGTTGTTCTCTCATGGCTTCTTTTGGTTCCCACGTAGATTCTTCCACGCTATGTTTTTGCCATAACACTTTTACTAAAGCTATGCTCTTATTCCTCAATTGTTTAACCTCCCGAGCCAATATCTTAATTGGCTCTTCTTCATAAGCCATGTCCGATCGTATCTCAATTTCTGATGGAGGAATCAAATACGAAGGATCGGAATGATATCATCGCAACATCGACACATGAAACACGTTGTGTATTTTCTCTAACTCTACCGGCAAAGTCAATCGGTATGCCACTGGCCCAATCCTTTCAGTAACCTCATACGATCCTATGAATTGCGAACTCAATTTGCCCTTTTACCAAATCTCAATATTTTCTTCCACGGGGATATTTTTAGAAATACTTTGCTGCCCACTTGAAACTCAATTTCTTTCCTTTTTAAATCCGCGTACGATTTTTGTCTATCCGAAGCAGCTTTCAGACTATCTCGGATCACATTTACTTTCTCCTCAGTCTCTTTAACTAGATCGACCCTATGGATTTGTTTCTCACTAAGATCGATCCAATATAGTGGAGTTCGACACTTGCGAATATACAAAGCCTTGTACAGTGCCATCCGTATACTCGATTGATAACTATTGTTGTAAGCAAACTCTACCAAAGGTAAATATCTTTCCCAACTACCTCCAAACTCTAACACACAGCATCGGAGCATATCCTCAATAACTTGAATCATTCTTTTAGGTTGACCGTCAGTTTGAGGATGGGATGCGGTACTAAAATTCAATTTTGTACCTAAGGCTTCCTGCAACTTTCTCCAGAACCTCGATGTGAGTCTCGGATCTCTATCCGAGATAATAGTACAGGCACTCCATGCAATCTTACCACCTCAGCAATATACAACTCAGCCAACTTGTCAAGTGCATAGTCAACACGCACTGGTATAAAGTGAGCCGATTTAGTTAATCTATCAATAATAACCCACACAACATCTTTCTTTCTCGGAGTCATAGGCAACCCCGTCACAAAATCCATGGTGATCCGATCCCACTTCCACTAGGGAACCATCACCGGCTGAAGCAATCCCGAAGGTACTTGATGCTCCACTTTTGCTTGCTGACAAATCAAACACCTCGTCACGAACTCAGAGATATCTCTTTTCATACTCAGCCACCAATAAAATTTTTTCAAATCACTGTACATTTTCGTGCTACCGGGATGTACTGACAAATAACCACCGTGTGTTTCATGTAAAATTTTTTGGATCAACTCTTCATCTTTCGGTACACAAATCCTGTCGTGAAACATCAAACAACCATCTGAACTCACTCGAAAATCAGAATCATTTCTCAATTCGCACTTTGCTTTCTTAGTTTGTATCTCATCATCATTCTTTTGAGCATCACAAATCTGTTGAATAAATAGTGGTCTAGCCCTCAACTCAGCCAATATAGCACCATCATCAAACAACGCTAAGCTCGTGCTTATAGCTCTCAAAGCATACAAATATTTTCTGCTCAAGGCGTCCGCGACCACATTCGCTTTCCCCGGATGGTAGTCAATCACTAGCTCATAATACTTTAATAATTTGAGCCACCGTCATTGTCGCAAATTCAAATCCTTTTGATCCATTAAGTACTTCAAACTCTTGTGATCCGTGAAGATTCGGCACTTCTCACCATATAAATAGTGACGCCAGATCTTCAAAGCAAATATGATTGCAGCCAACTCCAAGTCATGAATCAGATAATTTTTCTCATGCGGTTTTAGCTATCTCGAGGCGTAAGCGACTACCTTACCCTTTTGCATCAACACACAATCGAGACCATTTGAAGACGCGTCACTATAGACCACAAACTCTTTCCCCGACTCAGGTTGTACTAAAATCGGCGCCTCAATCAACAATGTTTTCAATCTCTCAAAACTCTATTGACATTTTTCAGTCCATTCAAAGTTAACATCTTTATGCAACAGTTTCGTGATCGGGGTAGCAATCATAGAAAACCCCTTTATGAACCATCTGTAATACCCTGCCAAACCCAAAAAGCTTCTAACTTCAAACATATTTATTGGTGGTTTCCATTCCACAATAGCCGAGATCTTACTCGGATCAACTCTAATACCATCACCCGACACGATGTGTCCTAGGAATCTGACCTCTCGAAGCCAAAACTCACTCTTACTAAATTTAGCATACAGATGCTTGTCTCTTAAAATCTGTAAAACAATTCTCAGATGCTTCACATGTTCACTCTCATCCCGAGAATAGACTAATATGTCGTCAATAAAAATGACTACAAACTTGTCCAAGTATAGTCGGAAGATACAATTCATTAAATCCATGAAAATCGCGGGGGCATTTGTTAAACCAAATGGTATGACAAGAAACTCATAATAGTCATACCTCATCCGAAATGCAGTTTTCGGCACATCTGACTCTTTAACTCTCAATTGGTAATAGCCAAACCTTAGCTCTATCTTGGAGAACACCGTAGCTTCCTTCAATTGGTCAAACAAATCATCTATCCTTGGCAAATGATACTTATTCTTCACAGTCACTTTGTTAAGCTGTCTATAGTCTATGCACAATCTCATCGACCCATTTTCTTCTTCACAAAAAGTACAGGAGCACCCCACAGTGAATAGCTCGGTCTTGCAAAACCCTTATCCGTTAACTCTTGCAACTTAACCTTCAGTTCTTTCAACTCTAATGGTGCCATCCTATTCGGATCAACCGAAATAGGTGCCATTCCCGGAACTAACTCAATCCCAAACTCAACCTCTCTAACTGGAGGTAACCCGGGTAATTCTTTCCGGAATACATCCAGATACTCACATACCACCTATACCGATTCAATCTTTATTTTGATTCTTGGGCATTCAACACAAAAGTAAGATAAAACTCGTATCCTTTACTTAAATATTTTTCGGCTACCATAGTTGAAATTATCACTGACAAATTATCCAATTCTCCTGATTCAACCCGAATAACATCTCCATTTTCACATTTCAATTCAATAAACTTGTTACCATAGTTTATTAAAACATTATGGGCAGTTAACCAATCCATACCAAGAATCAAGTCAAATTCATCAAATGGCAACAACATAAGATTTGCTGAAAAATAATGACATCTAATTGTCAAAGGACAATTCCTACACACCTTATCAACTAGCACATGTTTACCTAACGGGTTTGACACCTTTCCTACAAATTCTGTAGACTCAACAGAGGTGTCATGCAAATGTAAGAATGAGTAGACCCCGAATCAATCAAAGCAATAACAGAGGTGTCATGAAGAGAAAAGTACCCGTTATCACATCTAGAGATGATGCCTCTTCGTGAGCGCGAATGGCAAAGGTCATTGCAAGTGCTCGACCCTCCGGTCTCACAGTAAAATCTTGACGTGCACCTCTACCACTAGTCCCTTCTCCCGGGTTCTTTTGTGATCTACCCCTCGAAGATACATTACTACATCTTATCTCTTGCTTCCTTTCCTTGTCCTCCCTCTCGGGGCAATTTCGGATAAAATGATCGGGTGAACCATACTTGTAACAGTTTCTGTTATTCCCCTAACACTCCCTCGTGTGCTGCCTACCACAACTTGGACACTCCGATTTGGATTTTGGGTTGCTTACACTTGCCATTGAGGTGGCTTGAACTCTCAAGCCCGAGTAGGTGTTACCTCGATCTCGATGTGAATATCCAACTGATACAGTCGTCCGAGGGTTCATCTCCTTGGACCGCTTCAATTGAGCTTGGTATGATTTACTCATCGGTCTTTTTCTTGCATCTCAGGCCTCACTTACAGCTTTCCTCTTTTCCTTATTCAGTTCTTCCACCATACATGCCCTATCAACCAACACTACAAACTCTTTTAACTTCAAAATTCCAACTAGCAGTCTAATATCCTCATTCAGCCTATCTTCAAACCTCTTGCACAAGATAGCTTCCGTAGACACACACTCTTGTGCATACTTGTTGAGCTTAACAAATTTGTGCTCATATTCTACTACAGTCATTTTTCCTTACTTCAATTCAAGGAATTCCTTCTGTTTTTGGTCCACAACCTCTGACTTATATACTTCTTTCAAAACTCTTCCAAAAAGAAATCCCACATTACATTCTCTCTTGGAACTATCGAAGTTAACGTCTTCTACCAATGATAGGCCGAGTCCTTTAGTAATGACACGGCACATTTCAAGCTCTCCTCAAGTGTACAGGAGAGTTCATCAAATACTCTCAATTGAGTTCTCAAGCTAGAACTACACCCTCTCGGGGTCATCATCTATATTAGCCCTAAACTCTTCAACCCTTTGCTTCCTGATCTTATCTAACGGGGGCTTGGCCATTCTCATCAAATCTATACCTTGTGGGGCCACAGGAACTAGCTGAGGCATAAGAGGGGGTAAAGGAGGTTGGGCATTAAGGTTTGCTCGTACATACTCCGTGTACCAGTTCCTCATCATTTGGAGAAAGACTTCTTGGGCCTCTTCTCCTTGCCCCTAGTCTCGGCTTCACTCTCTACAGGTGCGGTCCCTTGCGCAGGAGCCGGCGCATTACTATCGGCATCATTAACAGTTGCTCAGTCGGGATCCATTTACTATATAAAAACAAAGTTTAGAATTGTCAGAAGCCACCACACTATCAATATATGCTTACGGCATGTATAGCTAGACTCTAACACACGCTATAGTAGACGAGAACCGACTAAACCATAGCTCTAATACCACTAAATGTAACACCCCTTACCCGTATTCTACGCCAAAACCAAGTACGAGGCGTTACCGTATTTAACTCACATGGTCATACAACTTTAGTCAATCAAATCTCATTCGAAATTAAAACTTTTTCATGCATAACTCTAACATCCTTATAATGGGCTTAAGAGGCCCTAAACATGCTTCAGGAAGGTTTCAGAGATAAATTGGAAACTTTTACGTGCTTAAGGAAAATTTTGCCTAAACAGGGGCCATACGCCCAAATGAAATGGGACACGCCCGTGGGGGAAGGTCGTGTGGTCACACACACACCCATATCCTTCACCCATGGTCGACATTGACTTATTTCACATGGCGGACACAATCCTGTGTCCCTGGCCCGTGTCCCTCACATGGTCGCGACACGCCCGTGTCTAACCCCTTGTGCCAAAACCTTGGCATTCTGTTTATGACGTCATCATCTCAATAAGGTCACATGGCCAAGGCACACGCCCGTGTTATTAGATTGTGTGTCAAATTAAATTTTAACTTCAAGGTGCAGACTTCACAAGGCCTAGGCACATGCCCCATGTTCGTGGTCGTGCCTTCTACACGGCTGAGACACACGGCCGTGTCTCTACCCGTATGTTTATACAAGGCTTACTGACTTGTAAAACTAACATGCAGGGGACACACGGCCTGGTCACACACCCATGGGGCTGATCGTGTGTCCCACACAGCCTAGACACACGCCCATGTGGGCAGGAACAAGGCTATTTTCCAAGCTCTTTTGTCACCCTATCCCACATAACAAGATCCCAAACAACAAATCATCAAGAAAATCAATTTATGCAACAAACACTTTCTTGAATAACCTCATATTTCATAAATTAATCATAATGAGCCATCAACTATGGCAATATACAAAAAGGTTCATCCATAAGGGAGCCAATACACACTTGGCCAAAATAACAAAATAATTCACCTAGTCTAGCCCCTATACATGCCATACTTAATATCCTAATTCTAGATATACTGAGATTTGTTGATAGTGTAGGTGAACTTCTAATTAGCTTCGTTGTAACAGCCCGAATTAGGTGATAGTCGAAACAGTAGTCTCGGGACCACTAGTTTGAGGTTGAAGAAAAATATTTTGATATTATTTTATATGTTATGATATGTTTATAAAGAGGCATGAGAATTTTGGTGCTTTAATTTTAGCGATTGAGGGCTTAGTTGCAAAAAAAGACTAAATTGCATAAAGTGCGAAAGTTCTATTTTAATTGCTAGAGGTGCCAATTAGCTAAGGAATATTAATTGAAGGTCCTTAAAGTGAAAATAGGCCATTGGGGGAGTGATGGCCGGCCATAGGGGACAAGATGATTAAACTAGTCAATATTTTGGTGTGTTAGGTGATGAATGAATAAAATAAGAGAAAAATAAAGAAAAGAAAAGAAAAGTATCATCTTTTCTTCTCTTCATCACCACCAAAAATTGGCAGCAAACAAGGGTTGGAGAGCTCAAAAATTTTATCAAACATTTCTCCTTACAAGTAAGTGATTTTGGTGACCTTTCTTGATAAAAATTGTACTTTTGGAATCCCTAAAGCTTAAGCTAGCTAATGAGGGGACTTATTTGCAATATGGTTGAAAGTCTAGGGATTTTCCATGAGAGAGTTTAATTTGTTTGCTGAGTTTTTATGGAAGAAAATGAATGTTAGGAAGATGAGAAACAACTTTTGTGAAAGGTATTATCATGAAAATACCTAAATGGGACTAAGTTGTAAGTGTGGTAATTTGGTAATAAAGGCATGAAATAGTTGGATTTGTGACTAGTTGTAAGAGGATTAAATGCTCATCTAGGCTTGTTTAACAAGAAAATGTGATGAAAAATAATTTACGAGCCTAAGGACAAAATCGTAAATTTACCAAAGTGTAAGGGCAAAATAGTCATTTTTTCCTAAGTGTAGATTGTGATGTATTTTGATTTATAAAGTGATTGAATGAGTAAATTTTATTGTTCTAGATCAAAGAAAATGAGATTCGGACCTAGAACGAGAGAAAAGAGAAATATGGATAAATAGGTCCCTTTCTACCCTCTTCGGTATCAAGGTAAGTTCGCGTGAAAATATTACAATTATACATGAGGTATTTAGTATTCTGATTTTATACGTAAAATGTATATTTTCTCTATGAGTATAGTAAATACGTTTTGACGAGATGTCAAGAAAATTGAAAGTTTTCAATTTAATCTAAGAATAGTGGGAATGCAAATAGCATGATGCTATGATAACTAAGGTCCCGTGTAAGACAATATTTGGAATATGGCCTCGGTGTGAGATTTCGTATAAGACCATGTCAGGGATATGGCTTCGATATGATATTTCATGTATGACCCTATCGAGGGTACGATGTCAATGTGATATTATGTGTATTAGACTCAGGAGTATTATTTAGCATTTTGAGTGATTCAACCGGTATGTTGAAAACGAGAGAGTATGTTGTTGTACCATGAGAGGTACGGGTATGTGCTAGAACTAAATTAAGGTGAATTCGGTATATGATGAACCCATAGTAGGTTATGTGTAAATAATGCACCCTAATTGCATGCGTTGAATTTATAAATGCATTGCACGAAAGCAAATGATTATTTTAGAAATCTAATTAAGAATGATAGTGTATGAGGATGTTCTCGGATGAATATTTGAAATAGGGGAGCGTATGTGGATAAATATCCGTGAATGTGCAATAATGGTGGGCTATATGTGATACCACCTTAAAAATTGTTAGTGATGGGCTGTGTGCGATACCATCGCCAATATCGTTAAATGGTGGGCTGTGTACGATACCACTTTGTTATTGTTACCGATGGGCTATGTATGATGTCATCGTGCTTAGTATTAAATGGTGGGCTATGTGCGTTACCACTTTATAAATTATTAAATGGTGGGTTGTGCGGTTACCACCTTATAAATTATTAAATGGCGGGCTGTGTATGCGTTACGACCTTATAAATTATTAAATGATGGGCTGTGTGCATTACCACCTTATAAATTGTTAAGTGGTGGGCTATGTGCGTTACCACCTTATAAATTATTAAATGGTGGGCTATGTGCGGAACCACCAAGAGTTGGTATTATCCTGGATGGATCATTGAGAATTTGTTTAAGTATATGTTTCATAGATTGTTGTGATGATAGATAAAAGGACTATGTGCTAATAAATGAGAGTACTATAATTGTCACATGGTTAGAATATGGTAAGAGATGGAATGGGTAAGCCTTATGAATGATTGAATGGGTAACCATGAGTTTAAGAGCAAATCTTGTTATAATACCCTTGTGGTTGAGAATAATCAATGATTGTCAATAGTTGATTATTATTTGCATATGAACTTACTAAGCGGTATTGCTTACTCATCTTCCCTTTCTATCTCTTATAGGTTAACTAATCTAGCTCGGATTATAGACCGCCGGAGATATTTTCACACTATCGAGCAGTCACTTGGGTATGAGATTTCAAGTCTTTTTGAGATATGGCATGTATAAGGATCTTATTACGATTTAATTAAGTCATAGTTGAGGTAGCCAAATGTGTTGGCCTAAAAGAGTTATGGGTTGGATGTATATAGCCATGGGTGATAGCTCATGTCATTTGTAATGATGTTAGTAATAGCTCCCCTTCGTATATGGGAAGATTGTTTGATTTTCATGATTCCAATGTGATAAATAAAGAGTTATAATTGATTATTTGAGAATGTTATGTGATGATGTATGAATGTGTGCAAGTAAGGGTGGCTAAATGGCTTGGAAAATAGCTTTGAATTGGTCCACACGGTAGACACATGGGCGTGTGTCTAGGCCGTGTGTGAAACACCCCACACCCGGCCCACGAGCCTGAACCGGATCTGGTATGTTCCTAAAGTAAACCGGTTTCAAAGATTTTCGTTACTTAGAGAAAATTTGAAAAATATTTAGAAAAATATTGTTGTGGATTGGGCTTAGATTGGAAACCCATTTAATTAATCTTGTAAATTCAATTTTTATTAAGGTGACAAAATAATTTTTTGAGGTTTATAAAAAAAAAATCACTTAACTTTAGTCATAATAGTTCGTAACATAACAATTTAAAGTAAAGCAGAATAAGAAAAATCCACTGGGCCTTATGGCCTTATTACATCAAATAAAACCCAAAAAAAATAATAAAGTCCAAATCGAATAAAATCTTCAAATGGAACATGGGCACCTCAAGGTCTACCATCCTGGTCCGTCACGGTTCATCACCTGAAAATATTTCCCACAACGGGGTGAGTCAACAGACTCAATGTGCACACAGTACTAACATTCAACAAATTAGGCATACATGTTCATAAATCAAATTCATATTCATATAAAATAAATTATGATGCAACCCAACCCAAGCCTAATGGTCCATCCGCTACACACCACCCGTACCTGCCAGTCACACCGTGGGGACTACTAAGTCAACCCTCCATCCGCTACACACCATCGAAGGTAGTCGCTGCAGTCGACGTGCTCATCGCCCATATAATTTGTGTCATTAGACACCATATTCAAATAATGTAACCGAAGTTACCAAATTCAGATAATGTAACCGGAGTTACCATATTCAAAATGTTGTGACCGTAGTCACCATATAACGTTGGTGAGACCGAAGTCAACACCTTCTTCCCCTTTCACATAAATCCCGAATGCCCCATAAATTTTATGCATAACATACTTAATTCTTATTCATATATTCAAAATATAACATATTCATAATCCTATCAGAAGTAGGAAACATACCTGGGTACTCTTACCACATTTGTGGTATTTAGCCACATTCATATTCTTATGCATATTCATATATTAAAATATTTGCCATATGATAAATCGAAGGTTAGTGTGCGTACACACCTGATTTGATTAATGGGTTCCTTGAGATCTTGAAAATCCCGATCTAACTTTAGATCATTAATTCCTATATTCGCCCATCATATAAAACACATTAGTACCCTTTTCACTTTTAAAACCAATTCCTAATAGGAATGGTACTACTCACCTTGTTGCCGAATTGAAGGATTGTAAATCAAATGCCGGAATTTGATAGTATTCCTTCCTTAAATCGGCTAGCCACTAAATCAGGTAATTATGTCAGTTTCTAACTTTTGAATAAATGGAAAATAATTCCAAATATCAAGAACAAACCTTGGCCGAATGTCACTTACCATACAATTTCCAAATCTGAAGAGGATTCCTTAATATGGCTGTCGAAATCCCTACAACTTCATATGTTAGATCTGATCTAACTTTAATAAGTAGTATTTGACCTTTGGCCGAATGTGTCTCACCTTAAATTCCTTGAATCTGAAATCCCAAAACTCTTCCTTTGATATTCGGCCAAGAGACATAAAAGAGGTTATTTCCTTAAATCTTGATTAAAAGAATTAGAAGAACAAAAATTAATTGTTCTTACCTTAGATCCTTGATCCTTATATTTGGTATTTGTGAAAACTTGAGAGATCCTTGTAGATTCGGCCATGAACAAGAATAGGGATTAGTATCTTGATTTTGGTAAAAAGAAAAGGAACAGAAATTGATTGACCACAGATCTTACCCTTTTGATGTTGTAGTTGATTGCTCCTTTACTTAGAACCAACAAAGATTCGGCTTTGATAGTAGAAACAGAGAAGAAAATAGAAGAAGAGAGGATGGACTTTGCTTAAAGAAAATTCGGCAGAGAGGGGGAGAAAGCTTAGGAAAATTTCGGCAAGGCTTAGAAAGGATGAGAGAATAGCCTACATTCTCCTCCTTTAACTGAAATTGCTAGACCAAGAGTCTTTGACTTGGCCACTACTCCCCATAAGTGATAATATTATCTTTTAATTATCACCTTATTTAAATTAAAAGTATTTAATCCATCCTATATCTCCTCAATTATCTTATTAAGAGAAAATCCTTTACTTAACACTTAATTTATCAAGTTTTAACAGAAATAAAACTCCTCCTTTTCTAGAAATAGGTGCCGTCCACCCCTTAGCCTTGGAAGCAAAAATAAAGCCTTCAATATTTGCTTTCCAAGTGACTCGAACTCAGGCCCATTCCTCTTACACATGGCGCCATTTCCATAAGCCTTAAGTGACACCTTCAGGCCACTTTTCCAAGCCCGATTGTGTGTCAAATCTCACCAACTTTTTCTTTTAAGGCCCTCTTGCCATTATTTCCTATTTTGAACTTTAAAATTTGACATTTCTCGATTATTTCTAAGTTTCCTAAAATTTTAGATCGGCTCTGTAACTTGCCATTTTTCTTACAAGTTCAAGTTTCCAAAATGTTCGTGTTTCCAAAATGTTCCAAAATGTTTAGGTTTCCAAAATGTTCGGGTTTCCATTTTCATGCATTTCGTGTTTCCAAAAATATCAAAATTTATTCTTAATCTTTGAAACTTGTCATTTCATACAATTAAACTGAAAATGCATAGGCCCTTTTCAGGATGTTACAGTTCTACCCCCCTTAAACAAAATTTTGTCCCCAAAATTTCTTAACTAAAATAGTTGAGGGTATTGCTGTCGTATGGTCTCTTCTGGCTCCCACGAAGCCTCTTTTGATCAATGATTGTGCCATAACACCTTGACTAGAGACACTGTCTTCCTTCGTAGTACTTTCACATCACGTTCCAAGATCCAAATCGGTTCTTCCTCGTAGGATAAGTCTGGCCTTAGCTCCACTTCTTCAACAGATACCACATGCGACGGATCCGATCGATAGCGACGTAGCATGGACACATGAAATCGTCGTGCATTTGTTGTAATTCGTGGTAACTCTAATTGGTATGCCATCGGCCCAACTTGTTTCATCTGAGATAAGGCCCTACAAACCTTGGGCTTAACTTCCTTTTCGATCGAACCTCATTACCTTCTTCCAAGTCGAGACTTTCGGAATACTTGGTCTCCACTTCAAACTCTATTTCCTTCGTTTGGTCTGCGTCGACTTACGCCTATCGAGGCTTCCTTCAACCGTGCTGAATTAACTCAACCTTCTCTTCGGTTTACGCCACTAATTCTAGACCCAAAACTCGGCGTTCCTAACTCGGTCCAACAAGTAGGTGTTTTACACTTTCTTCCATAGAATGCTTCATATGGTGCCATCCGAATGCTAGCTTGATAGTCGTTGTTGTAGGCGAACTCACTAAAGGCAAGTAATCTTCCCAACTTCCTCGAAATCCATTACCTGACCTCTCAACATATCCTCCAACACTTGTATAACCCTTTCAGATCGCCCATCGATTGTGGATGAAAAGTAGTGAAGTCTAGCTTAGTGCCTAAAGCTTGATGAAGTGCCTTCAAAATCAAGACGTAAACCTTGGGTCTCTATCGAGATGATCGACATTGGTACTCCATGTAACCTCACAATTTCTGCCACATATAACTTAGCCAACTTTTGAAGAGGATAATCCATTCTTACTGGGATAAAGTGTGCGGACTTAGTCAACCGGTCCACTATTACCCATACCGAGTCCTTCTTAGTAGGCGTAAGGGAAGCCCACTAACGAAGTCCATAGTAATTCTTTCCCACTTCCATTGGGGAACTTGATTGGTTGAAGTAATCTGATGGGACTTGGTGTTCACCTTAACTTGTCGACACGTCAAACATTTCCCACAAATTCACCACCTCTCGTTTTAGATCGGACCACCAAAATCTGTTCCCTTAGATCTCTATCTGACTTGATGCCTCCGGGATGCATAGCATAAGGGCTACCATGCGCTTCCCGAAGAATCCTTTGTCTCAGCTCCTTATCTTTCGGCATACAGACCTTTCCCTTGTAGCACAACACTCCTTCATCATTGACGCCATAGTCCCTTAATCCTCCTTGTTTGTGCTTGTCAGAACTTAGTACTTAAGTCCTTATCACCAATGTCCTCTTTCACCTCCTTCAGCCATGTGGGCTTGACTTGCAACTCTGCCAACAGGCTTCCGTCGTCATACAGACTTAAGTGAGCGAACAAAGCCCGTAGATCCGATACAACCTTTCGAATTAGGGCATCGGCTACCACATTCGCCTTGCCGGATATATTCTATCGAGCGATCGTAGTCCTTCACAATTCCACCCACCTTCGTTGCCTCAAGTTCAACTCCTTCGAGTCAATAAATACTTAAGGCTCTTGTGGTCATGTAGATAACCGACCTTTCTCCATAAAGGTAGTGCCTCCAAACCTTAAGGGCAAAACCATCGCTGCTAGCTCTAAATCATAGGTTGGGTAGTTAACCTCATGCGGCCTTAATCGCTGTGATGCATAAGTGACTACTTTTCCATCTTGCATTAGCACACGACCTAACCCGTGTCTGAAGTGTCACAAGACACCACAAAATCTTTTCACCTTCTACTTTGAATTAACACTGGGGCTTCCACAAGACCTTCTTAAGCTTTTCAAAGCTCTCCCGCTTATTCGTCCATTCGAAGGTACTTCCTTCCTTAGTAACTTGGTTAAAGGCGCGCTATCGACGAGAATCCTTCCACAAACCTTCTCAGAATAGCCCGCCAAGCCTAAGAAACTTGATTTTAGCCACGGACCTAGGTGGTTTTCAATCCAACACCGCTTGATCTTCCTAGGATCCACTCTTATTCCTTCTGCGGATACCATATGTCCTAGGAATGCCACCTCCTTAAGCCAAAATTCGCACTTGTGAATTTGGCATGAGCTTCTTCTCCTTAACACTTCCAACACCACTCGGAGATGCTCATCATGCTCCTCCTCCGACTTCGAGTACACCAAAATATCGTCGATGAACACAACGACGAACCTATCCAAGTAGGGTTGGAATACTCGATTCATCATGTCCATGAACGTGGCTGGAGCGTTCGTCAACCCAAACGGCATCACCACAAACTTGAAGTGACCATATCTTGTCCTAAAAGCGGTCTTATGGATGTCAGCCTCCTTCACCTTCAACTGATGATAACCCGACCTTAAGTCGATCTTTGAAAATACTGCGGCCCCCTTCAGCTGATCGAACAAGTCATCGATCCTTGGCAAGGGATACTTGTTCTTAATGGTCAGTTTATTCAACTGACGATAATCTATGCACATACGCATAGTTCCGTCCTTATTCTTCACAAATAGGACCGGTGCTCCCCACGGAGACACACTGGGTCGGATGAACCCACGATCCAACAGTTCTTGTATATGAGCCTTGAGCTCCACTAACTCTTTTGGTGCCATTCGGTATGGAGCGATTGACACGAGGAGTCGTTAGGGTAGCAAATCTATCCCAAATTCCACCTCCCCATGCAGGGTATTCCGTAATTCCTCCGAAATACATCCACGAAGTCCCTTATCGTCCTAACTCTATTAATACCTTCCTCCTTCTCACTTATCGCACTTACGAAGGCTAGGAATGCCTCGCAACCTTTCTTAACCATCTTCTCGACCTTCATCTTTGAAACTACGTTAGACAAGTAGTTCCTCCTTTCTCCGATCATTACTACCACTTCATCCTCCGGGTTCTTAGTTCCATACGTTTAGCCGCACAATCCAACACTACCGATGTTCTACTAGCCAATCCATTCGAGTATAAGCTCAAACTCTCGAAGGGTAACTCCATTAAATCGCTCGAAAGTTCACTCCACGAATCTCTAGGGGTACATTCTGAAAGATCTTGTCTACCACTATAGTTTGGCCTAATGGGCTTACTACAGTCATCTGTCTATTAGAAAGTTCAGAGTCTAGGCCTAGTGTTTCCACTACACTACTTGCAATATAGGAGTGTGTCGAGCCCACATCAATCAGAGTAAAATAGGGTTTATCAAAAATAAAGAACGTACCGGTTATTACATCCGGTGCGTCACCATCTTCCCTCCGGTGAACCGCATAAACCAAACTCGGTTGCCTTGAATCGGCATTAGTAGTACCTTGACCCTGTGTTCCACGGCCTCGCCAAGACCACTACCTCGATTACGAACCACGACCCGTTGAGGCTCTGTCGCCTCTACCGGTGCAGCTAGTATTACGAATCGCCATCGGCTTTCATCCGTTGCTTGGGATATCCTTAAGCATATGGTCCTTGGACCCACACTTGAAACATCCTCCGTCTTTCTCCAACACTCTCCCATGTGCTTCTTTCCACAATGCTCACAAGGCGTCTTGTCGGCCGTACCAACTCTTGATTTCGTGGCCCGTCAACCCTAGGCCTCTTGTGACCCTTTCCAGATGGCCCAAATCCTCTTTTGGCCTTATTCCTATCCACAGTCTGCTTGGTAGCGTCCTTAATCCCCTCGGCCACCTTGGCCTTTTCCACCAAAGTAGAGAATTCTCGCTCCTGATGCGGTGCTATCAACAGTCTCAGGTCGTCTCTCAGTCCGTCCTCAAAACGGACACAGCGTTCATGCTCAGTTGCCACTACCCCTCGAGCATAGCGGCTTAACCTCAGAAATTCCGCCTCATATTCTGCAATAGACTTACTCCCTTGTACCAACCCTAGAAAAGCCTTCCTTTGTTCATCTGTATACCTGGTTCCCACATACTTCTTCTGAAATGCCTCTTTAACATACTCCCAGGTCAAATTTTCAACCGTGGTACCATCCCGAACAGTTAACCACCACTGATACGCTTCATCACGTAACAATGCCACCATCCCTTTCAACTTTTCCTCTGGAGTCAGATCGAGCTCATCCATGATACGCTCCGTTGCTTCCAACCAATACTCAGCTGTACTGGGTGCCACATTAGATACTCCTGGAACATTTCCGCTCCATTAGCTCGGAGCCATTCAGGTACAAACTTTTGATTTCCTGAATTTCCTCCTGCACCTGCCACCAATTCCAAAACTCACAAGACCTGACTGCGACACAAGATCTTCTCCGTCCCGAGCTCTGCTGCTCAACATTAACAGCTGGGGGTGGTGGTGGCGGTGGCATTTCATTGTCGGACCCTTGACCCGACCTAACGGGTTCCGACACAGTCATCCTTCCTCTACCTCGACCACGACGACCACATCCTCTAAAGCTCATTTTCTAGCGTTGAGATCTGATTAAGAAATTTTATGGATTAGTCATTGTTCCACATTTTACCCGCGAAGGAGTTTTATGAAAAAGGATTTAGGAGTGGTTCTTTCGTATTCATACAAACACACAGTCTTTTCCATTCATTCATCCATCCATCAAACAAGTATGAACTTCCGTTCATTCAGAGAAACGTTGTAGTTTTTGTTGTTGTTGTTTTCCACTACCCAAGGGTATTTTCGTAATTTTGTCCTACAGGGGCATTTTCATAATTTTTCAGAAGAAAAACGTTCCTTGGTGTTTTTGTCAAAAATTAATTTGAAAATTTCAAAGTCTTGGGGTAATTTGGAAAAATTTTAAAATTCGGGGGTATTTTGGTAATTTTTTGACCTCAGGGGTATTTTGGTAATTTTTCACAAATCGAGGTAAATTTGTAAATTTAATAAATTAGGGTATTTCAAAAGTTGTAAAACTTTGAGGTTCTTTTCAAAATTGTTCCTTCAAAATGGGGATGTTGCAAAATTTTAGAAATCGGGGTCATTTTGGTAATTTTGTAAGTTAGGGGCAATTTTGTAATTTTTCCAAAATCAAGGTATTTTGATATTTTAGGGTTTTGAATGTTTATAAAATAATGAAATTTTGGTAAAGTCACTGAGTAGTTGAACATTTTATAAACCAAGGGCACTTTGGTAATTTCACCCCAAGGGCATTTTTGTAATTTTGCAAATCATGAGTTTTTCGAAAATGTTGTAAAAATAATTTTCTCGATTTAAAAGAAAGTTTTAAAAGTTTGAAAAAACTAGGGTTTGTTGTTTTGTTCTCTCTTTTTTTTTTAAACATGGCTAGTTCCTTTCGGGTTTTAGTCATTATGTTTAGCCTATGACCGAGCCCTCTTGGTCGGGGTGAACCAAAGCTACGCACTGCAGGCGGGATTCATGTGGAGAGGAGGTGAGTCACGCTGGATTGCTTAAATACCAAGCTCCCACCGAAACCATTCCTGACATCTTGCAGAGGTTGCCACACCACCGAGCCCTCCAGGTTAGGGTGAGCCGAGCTACGCACTGTAGGATTCTGGGAAGAGGAGGTGAGTCACTAGGACCTTTAAATACTGTGCTCTTCCGGATCCAATCCTAGACATGCGTCAGGGGTTACCACACCACTAGCTCAATGACTTAGCCATAGGTTTGTTCGGGCATTAAGTCTTATGTGGTTTTGTGTTTGAGTAGTCTAATCCTGGGGTTCAAGTTCCTATCATTCTATTCTACGTTCCATGCCTTTTCTACCCTTATACAGTTCATAGAATCACACATATAGTTAGGGGTACTTACCTGGTGGACTGCGGGTCGGAGACTTAGGGGCCATGCCAAAGCCTGCTTATTTTCAAAGAAAATCATTTGGCTCGCTTTGGAAATGTTTTGGGTCTTAGCCCACAGGCCGAGAGTTTAAAACTGGGCTCTGATACCAAATTGAAACACCCCACACCCGACCCACGAGCCTGAACCGGATCTGGTATGTTCCTAAAGTAAATCGGTTTCAAAGATTTTTGTTACTTAGAGAAAATTTGGAAAATATTTAAAAAATGTTGTTGTGGATTGGGCTTAAATTGGAAACCCATTTAATTAATCTTGTAAATTCAATTTTTATTAAGGTGACAAAATAATTTTTTGAGGTTTATAAAAAAAAATCACTTAACTTTAGTCATAATAGTTCGTAACATAACAATTTAAAGTAAAGCAGAATAAGAAAAATCCACTGGGCCTTATGGCCTTATTACATCAAATAAAACCCAAAAAAAAAAAATAAAGTCCAAATCAAATAAAATCTTCAAATGGAACATGGCCACCTCAAGGTCTCTGTCCCGTCCAATCACGGTTCATCACCTAAAAATATTTCCCACAACGGGGTGAGTCAATAGACTCAATGTGCACACAATACTAACATTCAACAAATCAGGCATACATGTTCATAAATCAAATTCATATTCATATAAAATAAATTATGATGCAACCCAACCCAAGCCTAATGGTCCATCCACTACACACCACCGTACACGCCAACACACAGTGGGACTACTAAGTCAACCCTCCATCCGCTACACACCATCGAAGGTAGTCATTGCGGTGACGTGCTCATCGCCCATATAATTTGTGTCATTAGACACCATATTCAAATAATGTAACCGGTTACCAAATTCGATAATGTAACCGAGTTACCATATTCAAAATGTTGTGACCGTAGTCACCATATAACGTTAATGAGACCAAGTCAACACCTTCTTCCCTTTCACATAAATCCGAATGCCCCATAAATTTTATGCATAACATACTTAATTCTTATTCATATATTCAAAATATAACATATTCATAATCCTCTCGAAGTAGGAAGCGTGCAGGTACTCTTACCACATTTGTGGTATTTAGCCACATTCATATTCTTATGCATATTCATATATTAAAATATTTGCCATATGATAAATCGAAGGTTAGTGTGCGTACACACCGATTTGCTTAATGGGTTCCTTAAGATCTCGAAAATCCGATCTAACTTTAGATCATTAATTCCTATATTCGCCCATCATATAAAACACATTAGTACCCTTTTAAGCTTTTAAAACCAATTCCTAATAGGAATGGTACTACTCACCTTGTTGTCGAATTGAAGGATTGTAAATCAAATGCCTAATTTGATAGTATTCCTTCCTTAAATCGGCTAGCCACTAAATCGTAATTATGTCGGTTTCTAACTTTTGAATAAATGGAAAATAATTCCAAATATCAAGAACAAACCTTGGCGAATGTCACTTACCATACAATTTCCAAATCAAGAGGATTCCTTAATATGCTGTCAAATCCTACAACTTCATATGTTAGATCCGATCTAACTTTAATAAGTAGTATTTGACCTTTGGTGAATGTGTCTCACCTTAAATTCCTTGAATCAAATCCGAAACTCTTCCTTTGATATTCGCCAAGAGACATAAAAGAGGTTATTTCCTTAAATCTTGATTAAAGAATTAGAAGAACAAAAATTAATTGTTCTTACCTTAGATCCTTGATCCTTATATTTGGTATTTGTGAAAACTTGAGAGATCCTTGTAGATTGACCATGAACAAGAATAGGGATTAGTATCTTGATTTTGGTAAAAGAAAAGGAATGAAATTGATTGACCACAGATCTTACCCTTTTGATGTTGTAGTTGATTGCTCCTTTACTTAGAACCAACAAAGATTCGGCTTTGATAGTAGAAACAAAGAAGAAAATAGAAGAAGAGAGGATGGACTTTGCTTAAAGAAAATTCGCGAGAGGGGAGAAAGCTTAGGAAAATTTTGGCAAGGCTTAGAAAGGATGAGAGAATAGCCTACATTCTCCTCCTTTAATGAAATTGCTAGACCAAGAGTCTTTGACTTGGCCACTACTCCCCATAAGTGATAATATTATCTTTTAATTATCACCTTATTTAAATTAAAAGTATTTAATCCATCCTATATCTCCTCAATTATCTTATTAAGAGAAAATCCTTTACTTAACACTTAATTTATCAAGTTTTAACAGAAATAAAACTCCTCCTTTTCTAGAAATAGGTGCCGTCCACCCCTTAGCCTTGGAAGCAAAAATAAAGCCTTCAATATTTGCTTTCCAAGTGACTCGAACTCAGGCCCATTCCTCTTACACATGGCGCCATTTCCATAAGCCTTAAGTGACACCTTCAGGCCACTTTTCCAAGCCCGATTGTGTGTCAAATCTCACCAACTTTTTCTTTTAAGGCCCTCTTGCCCTTATTTCCTATTTTGAACTTTAAAATTTGACATTTCTCGATTATTTCTAAGTTTCCTAAAATTTTCGATCGGCTCTATAACTTGCCATTTTTCTTACAAGTTCAAGTTTCCAAAATGTTCTGGTTTCCAAAATGTTCAGGTTTCCAAAATGTTCAGGTTTCCAAAATGTTCAGGTTTCCATTTTCATGCATTTCCAGGTTTCCAAAAATATCAAAAATTTATTCTTAATGCTGAAACTTGTCATTTCATACAATTAAACTGAAAATGCATAGGCCCTTTTCAGGATGTTACAGTGTGTGACACACGGTCAGTCCCATGGGTGTGTGACTTGGCCGCGTGTCCCCTGCATGTTAGTTTTCCAAGTCAGTAAGCTTTATAGTAAACACACGGTCAGAGACACGGCCGTGTGTCTCAGCCATGTGGAAGGCACGGCCACGGACATAGGCGTGTGCCTAGACTGTGTGAAGTCTGCACCTTGAATTTGGAATTTAAATCACCATACAGTTGAAGCACACGGGCGTGTGCCAGGTCGTGTGGATTAAGTCAGAGGCGACCACGGGCTAGCCATATAGGCATGTGCTAGGCCGTGTGATACAAGTAGTGTCGACTACAAGTGTCGAACACGGGCGTGTGAGATGGCACATGGGCGTGTCATTCCCTCCACACGGACATGTGGCCCCTGTTCAAGTAAAATTTTCCTAAGTGCGTAAAAGTTTTTGATTAATTCTCGAAACCTTCCGAAAGCCTGTTTAGGGCCTCGTAGGCCTATTATAAAGACATTAGAGGTGTGTATAGAAAAGTTTTAGTTTGGAATGGAATTTGATAGCCCAAAGTTGTATGACCATGTGAATTAAGTTTGGTAATGCCTCGTATCCGATTCCGGCATAGGATACAGGTAAGGGGTGTTACATTCGTATCCCGACCCGACTCTTTGACACTATAAGACAAGGGAAAAGAATGGGGGTAAGCTTAAAGCTTAGTAAATTTACATGTAAACAATAAGCATTACAATATATGCTAATCAACAAATAGCATTATACACTAAGCAAGAACCATCCACATCCCATAGTCATACTTACTCATTTCATCTCTTACCACATTCCAACTATATATACCAAGCAAGATGATCTCATTTAATAGCTTACATTCCTACACTTATCACCACATAACCACATCGAACAAACACTTGAATGGTTTTACAATAAATCATCGAGATAATACCAAACACTAGGTGATTTCACATAGCCCACCATTAAACTATATTAGGGTGGTATCGCACATAGCCCACCAATAAGAATATTTACGGTGGTATCGCACATAGCCCACCAAATGATAATAAAGACGATGGTATCGCACATAGCCCATCGTAAATGAATAACAAGGTGGTATTGCACTTAGCCTACCATTACAAATATTTACGGTGGTTTCGCACACAGCCCACCACTTATCTTTAAATAGACTTACGCGGGAATTACACAATATCTATTGAATTCAATTCATCTCAATCACGGATATTATCATCATTACAATATACCATCTACAAGTAACATGCATACTCGAAATGAGTAGTTTACACATAAACTTACCTCGGTGCAAAATATGTTAGTTTGCGGTTTAATCCGAAACCTTGCCTTTTTCCCGGTCAAGGTTGATTCAACACTCTTCTTGATCTATAATAACAAAATTCACTCATTTAAAAAATTTTATGATTATAATGCATCATAATCTCTACTTAGGCAAAAATGACCATTTTGCCCTTATACTATGGTAAATTTATGATTTTGCCCCTAGGCTCGTAAATAATTTTTCATCACATTTTCTCATTAAAAAAGCATAGATGAACATTTATTTCTTTTACAACTACTTATAATTTCAATTATTTCATGCATTTATTTCACATTCTCAATCTTTGCATTCAAGTCCTATTTAGGTGTTTTCATGCTAACACCCTACACAAAAGTTGTTTCTCATCTCACTAACATTCATTTTCCTCCTTAAAAACTCAGAAAACATCATGAAAACTCTCATGGAAAGTCCCTAGGCTTTCAACCATATTGCAAATTAGTCCCCTCATTAGCTAGCTTATGCTTTGGGGTTTCAAAATGCAAAAATCATTAAAAAAGACTTCTAAAATCACTTACTTGCTAGAGAATATGTTGGCTGATAGTTTGAGCTTCAAAACCCCTATTTTCTCTTCAAATTATCATTGGAGGAAGAAGAGTGAATAGTGAAAGATGATATCTTTCCTTTTTATCATATTTTATTCATTTTTTTATCACCTAATGTCACCAAATTTAACTAAAATTAATGCCCTTGTCCCCCTAGCTTCCTATAGCCGGCCAACACAATCCTTATGGCTTATTTTCACTTTAAGGACCTTTAAATTAATATTCTATGGCTATTAGACCCCTCTACCTTGAAAAATAAAACTTTTGCACTTTTTGTGATTTAGTCATTTTCGTAATTAAGCATTCATTCGCTAAAATTAAAGCACCAAAATTCTCATGCATCATTATAAACATGCTATAACACATAAAATATTATAAAGATAAATTTCTTCAACCTCGAGTAGTGGTATCGAAACCACCGTTCCGACTAGCCCCAAAATCGGGCTGTTACAGTTAAAGCAGGGATGCTTTCCAACCAAGCTACCATCGATAATGCTGAAAGGGGTTAAGTAAGTTCGTGTAATTTAGTGAACATATTGATTTTCCTAAATTGATTCTCTATTATTTGTGGTGATATGTATGTGTTAATGGATACAATGGATTAACCATAAGTTGAGGAATATGGATAAAATGTTACCGTTTCGATTGATCATTGCATTTCGATAAATCAGAGTGACTTTTTGCAGTGAATAACATGAAAATTTTATTTTGAGATGAGATTATTACGATTGGTTGATATTTATATGTGATAATGCTGAGTGTGTTACTAAGATATTTGAAAATGTGTTCATGATTAGTAGAAACCTAGAGATGTGTAATCAAAGTACATGATATTGTGTTGGTATTAAATGCTATATTGTATGTGTCTGTGTGTATGAGAGTAAAAACTTTAAAGGCTTTGCAATCTTCACCCCCGTACCGGTATAGTGTCATATGATAAAGTTCACGAGATTTATATTGAATAAGCTCACAAGTGGGGAAACTAAAGAGTTCAGTGGTGGAATAATTAATGATGTGATTAGAGATGGGAATGATTTAGCGAGCAAAGACGGTTATGAGAGAGATATCAAATTATTCTAAAGATTATTTGGAATGCACAAAGCCACAGCTAGAGAAGAAGTTAATTTCGATTAAATCGACTCATTCAGGTATGATTTCTAAAGATTGTATTTACCGAGAATTCTTCTAAGTTGATTTTGTTAATAAATGAAATATAATGAAATTAGTGATGACAGAATTAGTCAGAAGAATAATGTTTGAAATGTAAAAATGTTTGAGTACGATAGTTACAGTTAAGCAATTTACGACTATCTCTTTTAGGTATTTTATGTGTTTATATATTCTCAGAGGCATTTGTAATTTCTCATTTTCTGATGAAAGTATCGTTGGTCTAATTGATCTATGATCGGCATTCCACTATCTTCTATTGGTATTCTATTCCGTTACGTCCAAGATAAAAAGTTGATAGTGAATTCATATGAAATTGTTCTTTTGTTTCTTCTGGCTGTTGTCCTGTTTACATTTATATGGAAAATGTATTATCTCTGTTACAATTGACTTCGAAATGTATGAACAGTGTTTCTTTTTCTTCTGGTTTTCTCTGACGAATTGTTAGGATCTCTATTATTTCATATGAGTGGTGTTCTCGGACATTCAGTATGGTCTTCTATCTCGAATTTCATCATCTCGGTTTTCTTATAATCCTTATTGTTTAATTTATCAAGTATGGCTTATCTTTGAAGTCAATATCGACAAAATGTGGATTATGACAGTCAAGTTCAAATTGTATACTGATTTTCTTCCCTCAGATAATTCTAATTGTTATCAGTGAGTTCAAGCAAGATGTTATGTTTCGTCTGAGTTAATACAGTTAGTAAATATCTGTGACTGGCATGTTGAAAGAACTATAAAAGATTGTGTGTTTGAACTGTCCTAACAACATGAAGAAAGGAGCATTTTGTTATGTTATTATTTGATAATCGAAATCGATCTTAGTTGTTCTTATCAAAGTGAATTGGTCAGTTGAAATGTGATTTGAGTTACTTGTAGTTAAAACATCCTCAATTATAGTAATAAATTTTGTGCATTCATGAGTATATCGATGGACAGTCTGAATGATGGATTGATATTCTAGAAAATATGATACCGAGGTACACCTATTAGATTTGTTCTAATCTGACGATGTTATTATGAGTTAAAGCTGTTCTGAATGATATGGTTATCACATTTACCAAAATTTGGATGGTCTGTGCATGTTAGCAAAGTTGAAAACAGTTAAAGATACTATTAACCGAAGCTCTGGTTCTGAGTTCAGTTTGAATTGAGTAATGAATTCATGATTTTTCAGTGATGTACTATTGAACGGTTTGGAATGTGTTTTATTACTAGAATGTAAAGTGATGGTTCATGTTTTCATACGGTTAATGTCACATGTTCCCTGATTTTAAGAATTAAAGTATCGAATGTCATAGAAAGATCTGAAGTTAAGATAGTGTTAAAGACTTGAGCTATTGAAAGATCGCGAGTAGTTATTGGTTAATCTCTGGGAAAGCAGATATAGTCACAGATGTTATCGGATTGTGATTGATCGTTCGTGTAAAGATTTCTTGTTTAACAAACCATCCGAGTAAGATGTTTTTGGGATTATTCGATTATGCAAAGTATTAGTCTCCATTAGTTCGATTGAGATCCAAGGGCTAAATCCCAATTATGGAAAGAGCTACAGGAAACTATGAATACGCAATTGCATCTTGGCACGGTAATACACCTGTAAATCTGTGGTAAGTCTAAGAGAATAATTCAAAACTTTGACGATATGCTCCAACACGAGTTGTTAAAGTTCAAAGGTGACTAGAAAGAGATACGAGGTTGATTTGATTTGTGATTCTAATAAATTAGTGGAAGTGATTCATGAGATTTGAAAGCAATTTCTTCCGGTAAGATTTTCGGGGACGAAAATCCCTAAGGGGGAGAGTTGTAACAGCCCGATTTTGGGCCTAGTCGGAACAGTGGTTTCAGGGCCACAAATCTGACAAGGAAAATCTTATTTTTATTATAATTTTATGTTTTACGATTTCACAAAATGATTTTGTGAAAATTTCGTTCGAAAATTTTGACGTTTGGGCACTCAATTTAGTCAAAAGGATTAAATTGTAAAAAGTACAAAAGTTGAGTTCTACATGCTAGAGGTGTTCAATTGTTATGAAATTTTAAACTGGAGGTCCTTATATGGTAATTAGACCATTTTTTAAGTTGGTGGACAAAAATGGACATGGTTAGGCATGTTTCCAAAGTTTTTCATTAAGGGCATTTTGGTCATTTAGTTATTAAAATGAATTAAAAACAAAATTAAAAGCTAATTTTTTTTCCATCTTCAAACCCTTGGCCGAAACTTGCATGGAGAAACCATGGCTAGGGTTTTTCAAGCTCAATTGTAAGTCCGTTCTAGCCCCATTTTTAATGATTTTTACGTTTTTGAAACCCTCGTAACACGATCTCTCTATTTCTACCATTTATTTGAGCTAGGGTTGATGTTTGAAAATTTACCCATTTGAGAAATGCTTGTGTTTTGATGTTTAATGGTAGAATATGAATGCTTGGTGTGTAATAAACAACTTTTACTAAGTGATTTTCGGTGAAATTGTCAAAAAGGACTAGTTTGTAAAAAGTTGTAAAATGTGTGGAAGTGTGTGAATAAATGGAAATTGAGGACTGCTATAATTATAAAAATGGTTCGTCTAGGCTTAAAATACAAGGAAATTGAATAAAAATCATTTTACGAGCCTAGGGGAAAAATGTAAATATGATAAAGTTTAGGGAAAAATGTAATTTTGCCAAAATGTGAATTTAGGCTAATTTGAGTATCAGATGACTAAATGAGTTAAATGTGTTGTTATAGATCAAGGAAAACGAGATTCGGACTTAGAACGGGGGAAAAACAAAGAATATGACGATTAAGTCCTTTTCACCGATTGTGCTACCGAGGTAAGTTTGTATGTAAATAATGCATTGTTTTTGGTTACGCTTTCATATTTTGATATATTTTGTGAAATGTGGCTGAATATTGAACGAAATTGAAAAAGTATCGAAATGTGAGAAATTTCCCGGTTGAACCTTAGGAATAGAATAGGTTACAAGTGACATGTCACTAGGGACCTATGTGAAATCTATGTGAAATTGTAACTAAGTGGATCCAGGTGCTAGTCTTAAGTTCTACCAGTGGCTGGGTATACCGGCATGTGTTGCGGATACTTGACAACTTGTGTGAGCAGCACTGAGTAGTAACGAATGACTGACAGCTTGTGTGAGTAGACCCGTGAAAGTGAATAGCTCGAGAACGAGCCTCTATGTGAAAAGTAATGTGAAGTAGCTTTGGCTACAAGTGTGGCACTTATGTGCAAACTTCCGATGTATCCAATAATATTCCAATGTGTTCAACGGGAAATGACTAAGTATAAACGAATATGACTAAGTGATGAATAAGTGCAAGCATGTGTGTGTAAATTTATGAGCAATGTGCTCGACAGGTGATCGAACTTTGGTAAGTTTGATATGGGGTAAGTGTTACTATGAAAGTTAATACAAAGAAATTATGAAAGAGTAAAATTTGCAATAAAACAGTTTTGGGACAGCAGCAGTTATGTGTCTTTGAAAATTTACCAAAAATGGTGGAAATTTAATTATAAGTTTAATAAGATATTAAATTAAATATTATTGAGTCTATTTTCGTATAAAATAAACGGTGTAAGCGAAATAATTTCATATTCTGAGATATTTGAATTTTTGTGAGACAGGGTCAGAATGATTTTGGAATCCCCTGTTCCAACTTTGGAAAATCACTAAAAATTGTAAAAAAATAATTATGGGTTATAATTTATATTATTAAAATAGTTAATGAGTCTATTTTCAAAAACACAAACGGGAACATCATCCGAATCCCGTACGATGAGATAATTAATTTTTAGTGAAGAGGGGCAGAACTGTCAGACAGCAGAACAGGGAAGACTTTAAAGAATAAACTGTACTTATTGGATAAACCAAAAATTCTGAAAATTTTATGGTAAGAAGATATGTGAGTCTTGTTTCAGGAAAATTAGCAGATCTTAATTTGGATTTCCTTAGTTCAAGATATAAATGATTTAGTGTCTGTGACTCGAGTAGACAGCTTGAGATGAACATGAATAAATAGTGGAACTATGTGCAATTATGATTGCATTATCTTGAGAACATATTGTGAAGATTTATAAAAGCATGTTAATAAATCACTTATTATTTACATACTTACTTACTAAGCTATAATGCTTACCCTCTTCCTTTCCTTTTTCCTGTAGTGTCACAGATGCTAGCTCGAGTTAGAGGTAGGGGTGAGCGTTCGATCGAATCGAATGAAAAAATTTCGAGTTAATCGAGTTGACGAATCATATTTTATCATCCTAATTTGATTTGAAATTTTCTCGAATCGAGTCGAGTGAGGTGGAATTCGAATCGAATCGAATCGAATCGAATATATTTGTTCGAGTTAAATTTTAAAAAATAATTTTAGGTCTTTGTAACCATTATCACCCATCGTAATAAAATTTGTCCACCTTAATCAATTTTTTTATTAACTTTCATCACCTCATAATTTATTTATTAAACTTTTATATACGGGTTAGCTTCTTTGCTTGCTTAGTTGTTTCAATTATCTTCAGATTCTTGTCACTATGCATTTTGGAATTAAAATATATATTAAATGTAAAATGTGATTTTTAATAAAAGTTATTTTAAAGATAAAATGTGAAATTGATACCAATATAAAATTTTAATACTAATATTTTATGGCAAAATTAATAATTCAATTTTAATATAAATATTCAATATGACTAAACAATTCAATAATATAAATAATATAAAATGTGAAATTTAAATTAATAATATAAATAGTAGAAATAAATAAAATTATTACTATTTATGTTTATCGATCTTTTGGATAATTTTGATTTTTATTTGAGAGTAAAATGTGAAAGTAAAAGTTTGGGGAAAATAAAAGTTTTGGAGAATAAAAGTTTGAGGAAAGTAAATAGGGAAGTAAAATTTTGGAAGGAAAATATAAAAAAAAAATTGGGGGGGGGGGATGGGTTTGGGGTAGATGGGAGGTGGGAGGTGGGATGGGAAGGGAGTAAAAGTTTTAGGGGAAAAGTGGGAGGAAGTAAAAATTTGGGAGGAAAATAAAAAGTTTTGAGGGTTTTTAGGAGTAAAATTTTGAGAAAAAGTAAATGGAAGAGTAAAATTTTGGTGGGAAATAGATTTTGGGTAGATTGGAGGGTTGGGATGAGAGGGGAATAAAAGTTTTGGGGGGAAAGTAGGAAGGAGTAAAAATTTTGAGGGAAAAGTAAAAGGTTTGAGATTTTGGAGTAAAAATGTAAAATATTATATTTTAATATTCAAATTATTCGAATTATTCGAGTTATTCGAATTCGAAAACTCAACTCGATTCGAACTCGAAATTCAAAAAAAAATTTGAGTTGACTCGAATAACTCGATTAACTCGAATAATTCGATTCGTTTAACTCGAATTCGATTTTTTTTTTATTTTTTCGAGTCGAATCGAGTTTTGCTCACCCCTTGTTGGAGGTAGTCGGAGATTCTATCACACTAACAAGTTATTGATTGGTATTGTATCAACGATCTTCAAGTATTTTTAAGTCTATGACATGTATAGGGACTTGATTATGTGTATATGTTATTATGAGTTGGCCTAGAATGTTGGCCTATGCTATTTGATGGTTATTGTTGTATAAGGCCATTTAATGTGGCCAATATTTGTTATGTTATAAGTTTATGATGATACATTTCAAGGATGTGTATGCTTGCATGTGAATGGTTAAGTGTGTGTGTGTGATTATGCATGATGAATGTGGTTTGTAAATGGTATGTGAATGTTTGTTTGTAAATGGTATGTGGATGTCTTAGTGTGGGTGTTTGGATGCTTAATAATACCGTGCTGTGTGATGATAAATTTGTATAAATGTATAAGTGTTTTGGGGTGGCAAAGGGCTTGGTAAATAGCTTTACTTGTGGCCACACCGGCAGCCACACGGCCATGTGCCTAGGGTGTGTGAAGTCTGCACTTGATTTTCAGAAATTCGGAACGCCACACGTCCTAACACACGAGCGTGTATCTCGGCTGTGTGAAGGACATGGCCTTGGACACGGGCGTGTGCCCCTGTTTTTCAAGATATTTTTTAATGTTTTCCAAAGTTCTCAGTTTAATCCTGCACCACTTCCAAAGTATGTATTGGGCCTCGTAGGCCCTATTTAGGGACTCAAAGATAAAAATTTGAAAAGTTTTAATTTGGATTAAATTTTATGACTTGGTTTAATACGTTTACAAGTGTATGTGTTCCGGTAATGCCTCGTACCCTATTCCGACGTCAAATACGGGTAAGGGGTGTTACATCACCCTTCTAATGAAATGATACTTTCCCTTCTTCTTTTTTTTTTTTTCTTTTTGTTCTTAGTGCTTGATTATAAATGTGTTAATATCTAATTACAAATATTTAATAGTTATATTTAATTATTTAAAATATAGTTTATATATTCTAATTAAATTTTATTAATAATTAATATTTGTTGCTTAAAAAATTTAAATTTTATATTTCATATATTAAAATATTAACAATAAATTATAATAAATTATTTTTATATTCTTACTAAAATATAATAATATTAACTAATTTAAACATTATTTAAAGTCATTTGTTACTTGATAATATCATGTCTAAAATGAATATTTTCTTTTTAAAAGTACTTTTTAACAACAATTCTAAACACTAAATCTTAAATCAAAATTTTCAAAAATAATTTTTCACGATACTTTTTAAAAGCACTTTTCAAAAGTAATATTAAACTAGCCCTACATAAATGTTTAATTTCAACTTAGCTTCAACTTTGACCTTGTGATACTAATTCTTGTGAGTCTATCGAGCATGCATAAAAAAAAGTCTTAACTAATTACGTTAAGCCCAGTTTAGAAATAATATCATAATCATGAATTGAATTTGCATGTTCAAACTAACAAAATTTGTCTTTGAATACATATACATCACACGTGAAAATAGGCTTGTTCATGATTTAGGTTACTCGTATAGGTTCGAAGGCTTATCTAAAATTTGGGAGGGTTTGAAAAAAAATATTAGATCCGAAAAATGGACTTGAACAAAAAAATTAAACCCGTTTAAATTATGGGATGAACTCGAGTTTGAACATTTAATACACGGCCCAACCCAACCCAGCCCATTTTAAGTTTATGATACTTTATATTATATTATTTTTATATATTATATAATTTAGAACATATTAAAAAATAAACATATACTAAATATATAATAATACTCTAATATAAACATTAAAATAATGTTAAGATCACTATATAAAAACTTTAATAAATAAAAATGTATAAAATTATTAAATATTAAAATAATATAATATAAATATTTTTTAAAAAATAATATGAATAGACTTAAAATAAATTTCAATTGATCTTTTGCAAATATAAACGAATTTAAATAAAATTTTAAATCTAGATTTTAGATCGGGCCGAATTTTAACAAGAATAAAATATGTTGATGTTATACTTAAACCCAACTCAAATCTAAACCCATGAACACCTCTAGATCCAACAAAACAAACACACGAACCCAATTACATATTTCAAATTCCAGGTACTGGTACAAAAATGAGACATGAAAGATACCACCAACATAACATAAGTCTTATTAAGACGATTACATAACATTAACATACACACACGTACACAATACAAATTACATAACAAACTACACAATTTCATATCAAAAACCACAAAGTTTCTACGTTTGGGACAACCAAATTGAAGCAAACTCAAACTGACCTGAACTCAAACTCAAAGACGATCTAAACTTGAAACAACCAGAACATAAAATGACTAAATCCAGAGACAGATCCAATCCAAAATAATAGGAAAATTTTACAACCCGAACCAACCCAACCCAAATTTATTATGAATGTAGGCATCAAAATTATTCCTCAGTAAATGATCTGCAAATGTCACTAGAAAACCATGTTGCCTAGCATAATTGAGCCCCACTGCCCATTTTTTCAACATATCCATGTCCACGGGTGCCAAATCTTGCATCTCCTTGATAGCAGCGCAGACCAAAACTTGAACATAACTCTGGGCAATCCCAGTAGCTTCCCCCCGAGCCTCTTCGATTTGGTTCGTGATAGGTCTGAGGTAGTCAGGAAGAAGATCCAAGGCATTAGTTTTCTTCAATGCCTCTTCTAATCCTTCGAATCTTTTGACAGACACTTTATTGTTGTTTTCGTCATAAAGTTGGTTTTCCAAACTCTTTAATAAAGACTGTATTCCTTCAAGAGTAGACAAACTTCCATGATTTTGATCTGGATCTTGATCAAGAGAAAAAAGCCATGGATATGCTGAACAAAACTAAAACAACAAACATAGAATACAAGTCATAATTTTGTAGTAGCCATATTGAAGTTTCAAAATTTTGATTTTGATTTCATCTATCATATAATGATGTGTATATAATTATATATAAATCAATTGAGTGTTACGAATGCACTCAAGAACCAGAGAGAATAACAGAGAAAGAGAGGGGAAGAAGAAGAAGAAGAAGATCGAGAGAGAGAAGAGAACAATAGAATTCTTCGATTCAAAAACTGCATAACCGTTTTTCCCCAGCCATTCTCCCTAAATGGGAAACTAGGCAACAGTTAGGAGAGGTGGTTACTGTGGCTGTTACTCGACAGCTGTAATCCCTCTCCAGTTCGGACTGTTTCACTAATGAGAAGGCTTCAGCAAAACGCTCCGTTTCATTAATGGTTCATAGAACCAAAACGGTGCTTCTCAACAACGGCTAATAGGCATAAGAAAATAACAGAATAACATCAGAGTTTGCAGCAACATTTTCTTCCATAACATTGAGATCTAATGCGATTATGTATTTGAATTTTTTTAATTAAAAAACATGAATTTCAAATTCGTTATCAACACCCATTAATAAATATATGTATCTGAGAAATAACTATAAACAATACATTTTATTTACATTCTATCATTTAACTTGCACTACTTTTGAGATGCAAGTTTCCAAATGCTTCTTAAAACAGAAGATTCCCAATGCAATATATGTATGTATGCATATATCATACCTCCCAGTCCCCATGTTGGTGTCCTGATGAAATTTAAGAGAAATATAAATAAAAGATTGAGAAGGATAGATGTAAACTTTACAAGGGTAAGTCTAGGAACGAATTTGATACATTGAGACATGATATACTACAAAAAAAAAAAAAAAAAAGAGATCAAGATATGCATATTCAAGTTTGTAGCTTCAAACATATATATACATGCAAAAAGTATGTATAGTTTTCAATGCAAAAGTCCACGCAGGACAAGAGAAGCAGGGAGAGTCCTAAACATTAGGTGATCTGATACTGAAAATCTAGGTTGTTCAGACTCTTCATTTTTGCTTGAAGTGTCCATATACCGACACATTCAGATACATATATTTAATATAACCATTCAAGATTCCTCTAAACACATTAAAAAACCTTTGAAAAAACAGGTCTGTGCATGAGTGATTTACAAACGAGAAAAGTTTATCTTATTTAAGAAATAATAAGACTATGCTAGTTAATACCAATGATAAGAAATGTGCATACCTTAGTGTTAGAGAAGACTGCATCAAGGTCCCTTGTTTGTTCCTGAAAAATCAATTTAGAAAGTTAAATTGGAGCTATAGATCATGAAAACAAACCTAGTAATTAAATTTGTAATCATTGGTGTACCTTTGATCGTTGTTGATCTAATTTATTTAACTCATCTTCTACTATATCCAATTCCTCATTCGCATCATCTTCTTTTAAAAGATGATCTTTGAATTTGGCCTTGATGTCCTGGATCTTTTGGAGAATGCTTTGGAGATCAGGATGCATTGGCCACTGCATTTTGATTTGCATGAAGGAGGCAGGAATTTTTAATGAGACAGGAAAGGATTTCGATTTTATCCATGTCAGAAATTCCAAATCTCTCATTTTGTCCTTCATTCCACCAAATATATACACAAAAATAAGTGTTAAAAAACAAGATATAAAGATATTGCTGATGCAAGGATTTCCAAACTGTACAGTTCTGATGTATTGTTGTGTATTGTCTGTTTAGAAAATAGTCCAAAACTTACCAGATGACATGGGATCTTTTTATGTTCAAAATGTATGCATAAAAGATAATAAAAAAGTGAATCTAATATGAAATGCTTAGTTTTTAATGTGAATCTAATATGAAATACTTAGTTCAATTAGGACCATTTACCGTCTTTCTTCGTCTGTCAACTTGATGGTGGAAATTTTCAATCTGTTTTGCACAGCTTCCCCACAGTTCTTTTCACTTTTCGGTTTTGGCTGTTGCTGGGAGGTTGAAGCTTCTTTTCCCGATATCCATTTCTTGGGGACTTTTCTTTAGCTTCCACTGAATTATCGATTTCCCGGCTTATTTTCTTGCTTCCAGTCGACGTCGACAAATGCATCTCGGTATCATCCAGTTCATTTTCAGGTGGATCACTCTCAGCGTCCGAAACAACCCCAATTGAGCAAGGGATATCCTGGTTTTCACTCATTTAGCAGAGACCTGAGTAACTTTAACTCAGATCAGATTTAGATCATTGAACAAAAAAAGATCAAACCACGGATATATAAATTATCAAAACGAAACCCTATGAAACGAAGTTCCCTCAAGTAATTAAAGAAGAAATTCTGCAAGATCAAAACAAGAAATGTATGGACTGCGATGAAAATGAGCTGGTAAATTAAGTAGGACCTACTCCTTGGATTTGTCTACGGTGAAGATAAGAGGGGAGAACACCGGCTGCCAACGCCTTGAAAGGAAAATAATGACCTAATTTCAATTTGGGCATTGAATAAAGAAGTAAGGAAAAGGACAGACAAGCCCGAGATTGACTTTCTGCCTTTTAATTTGGAGCGAGGGGAGAATCCATTTAGCACTTTTATAGGGTTTAGAGGCGTCAGCAAACGTGAGCATAACTTTCTGGGAAGAGAAAAAAAAAAATAAAAACTCTATCAATAATCTATAAATTTGATAAATTTTAAAATTATACATGAATTATAGTTTAATGTATAATTTTATCTATAAATTCTAATTTTATATAAATTTATTCATGAAATTTTAATTTAATCCGATTCTTATAAATTATTAACACAATTATTGATATAACATTATTTATTTATATATTGCATATATAAATAATTATATTTATTTAATATAAAATAAATTGATATATTTATTTATTTAAATGTATATGATTGAATTAAAATTAAAATTTGAAATATACATTTGAACCACAATTAGAGTTTCACTTACATAATTACATCAAATTAAAGCTTATGTATACAATTGCACATTAAATTAAAATTTATGTATACTTTTAAAATTTATCCCTACCTATAAAAGTAATAAAAGTAATTTGAATTTTGAGTTAGAGTTGAATCAAATTTTATAATTTAAATAATTTGAATAATATATTTATGTAAATACCTCTTTGATCCTTATCAATTTTGAAAATAAGCAAACTAATCGCTCTCACCAAAAAATATAAAAAATTCAAAATTTTATTTTTTAAGAAAAATAAATAATATATAAAAAGTTAAATTTTTCTAAAATAATAACTTTAGAATCTAAATAAATTATTTAATAATTGATTTTTTCTTACTTTACTTTGAATTTTTAAATATATATTATTTTAATTTTATATGCTCCATAAAATTAATTATATTATAATAAAATTTAAATTTAATATATTTAATTTTTAATTTAATTCAAATAATTTTACTTAATTCAACTCGATTTAAATTTTATTTCACTTAACATAATTTTTTAATTAAATTAGGATAATAAGCTCTGGTGCCGCCTTTGTTCTTCCGCACCCAACTTCCCGCATCCCCCCACCCACTCCCAGAAATTTTTTTTTAAAAAAAAAACTATTTGGTAGGTTTAAATAAATTTAGATTACTTTTTTAACATTATAAAATAATAGTTAAATTTTAATTTTGACTCTTACATTATTAAAATTTTGGATTAAATTCATATACTTTAATTTTTAATAATTTTATCTTTTTATTTTATAATTTCATTAATTAGCCTAAATGGTTAACATTGTTAATTGTTTTAGTTACAATGTTGTAGTCATTTTTAAGAACACTATTCTAATAAAAAAATTATTCTATCATGATGAGTTTGAATGCATATTTTAAGAGGAAAAAAATCATATAAGCATTCTCAACATGATTTTTATCATATCACTAATAAGTGAATTTTTTCATTTTATAATATCACACTATTGAATTTAATTGAAGAATTTTAATAGAGGTAACAACAGAATTTAAATTTTTATTTTGAAAAATAAAAGAACTAAAATCTTGAAAATAAAATAAAGAGACAATTTTTTTTTGAATAAAATCTGACTGGACTTTTATTAAAAGAAGAAAAATACAAAGAACAAAACCAATTAGGCTTTAGCCCAAGCGAAAACAGTGAAATAAACAACCTGAAGCAAAATCAATAAAAGCCTAACGGAACTTAAAAAGAAAACAATCTCCTAGAACCAAACCGAACTAAACCAGAAATTAAAAATCAACTCTAATCCCAGTCAAATCAATAACAGCTGGATCCCACCCTTGCACAGTGACCGTTCACATCCACAGACCCAGCAGTAAAAGTAGCAATTTCCCCAGGCCATAATTAATTTCTGCTACCAGTTTTACAGCCTCCTGTTTTCCAAAACTCCTAAATCCTCCTACTCCTGCCTTTTCCAATTCCATCACCCACCCCTTCAACATTCTCCTCCAGTTTACTTTCAATTCTTTTCTGCCCTCTCCGACTCCATTTCCATCCCCTTCAGCTCCCCATCCCAGCCTTCTTCCATTTATGTCGAGTACCATAGCTTCTCTTTCCCTTAAGGACTACCACACCATCGTTTCCCTTCCCACGACCTTCTTTCAACTTTTCTAAGAACTTTGCTGGTTGAGATCCACCACTTGATGAACTCGATCGAGGAGATCCCCCACCAGGTAATAACTCTCATCTCTTCTTAAAGCATCTTTCGTGATGATATGAGCATACCAATTTTCTGATTTGGGAACAAAAGTAAACTCGATCTCTTGATATTTACTTAAATGGCTGTGAATGTCTCTGATAATAGCTCCGATGATCGATCTGTCTAGATTCTTGCTCTAACATTTCTTGATAACTGATTTTGAGTTTCCCATAATCAACACTTTGTTTAAATTCAACATGACTCCTAACTTTATTACTTGCAACCCTGCATATGCCTTCGCAGTGAATGTGGTTGCGATACTGGAGTGGATGACTGCCTTCGAAGCCAAAATTTCCCCATTTTCATCTTGGACCAGTAGGCCAGTAGCCGATGTATGTGATCGACCGTCAAAGGCCGCGTTGAACTGAATCATTGCCCTACCCTTACTGAGTAGTTGATGAGAACCTTTAGCAAACTGAGGTATACTATTTTCTCCTCTTACTGCATCCAATTCCGAGACATAGCTAGTGATCTTTCTGACTAATTTCGCACATGATAGAGGTTTCTTTTCATACAGTAACGAATTTCTGCTAAACTATATGAACCAAAGCCCGCAACAGAATAGGCGAATCTATTCCTTACACCCTTTCTCAAAAATCCATATAAGCCAGTCCCACATACCTAGATCATTGTAAATTAACACCCAATTTAACTGTAACTGACTCTAAATCTCGATTATTGCAGGACAATGTTGAAAAATGTGGCATCCATCTTCCTCTGCTTGGTGACATCTGGGGCATTGAGCATCAGTGACCACCCTTTTGCTCTTTAGATTCACTAGAGACAGGAAAAGATTCCAAGATATTCTCCATATTATAATCTAAATTTTTTTGGGATATCCAGTTTCCATAATTCCTGTAGAAATTCTTTGTCACAGTTTGTAAATTAATATCATTAGGATCCTGGTTAGAAACTTGTAATAGTTTATAGGTACTCCTAACGGAGAATTCCTCTGACAGTTCCCCACGCTATACTTGTAAATCTTCATGAACTAACTCCGCAAGAGGGATCTGCAAAATATTTCCCACTATATCACCAGAAAAGGTACTTCTTATCAACTTAGATTTCCAACTGCGACTAGTGTCATCAATTAGATCTGACACTGACTTAATGTTTTCCTTGCTGTTTTGATTCAGAATCCTATTTGTCTCCGTCCCTAAAATCCACAAATCATCCCAAATAGAAATTTTATCTCCCGTCCCGACTCTCCAGCACATACCTTTATCAAGAAGCCTTTTCGCAGCCTAGACACTTCTCCAGGTAAGTGAAGGTAAATTTCCTAACTGAGCTTCAGAAAATTTCGAGTTAGGATAATACTTTGGTTTTAACACGCACGCTAATAACGAATCTGGATGATTAATGAGACGCCAACCCTGTTTTGCTAGTAATGCAACATTAAAATTTGCAAAATTTCGAAAGCCAAGACCACCATCTTCCTTTAAAAGACATAAATCTTTCCAAGCGCACCAATGGATACCCTTTCTATTTCGACTCTTTTGCCACTAGAACTTCGCTATTATACCTTCCAAATATGTACAAAGAGTTTTAGGGAGTAATAAGCATGCCATCGAAAACGTAGGAATAGCTTAAAGAACCGCCTTAATAAAGACTTCTTTTCCCCATTGTGATAAAAACTGAATACTCCAACTGTCTATTCTTTGTTTAAAACGATCTTTCAGGTTTTGAAAAGATGATCGCTTTTTCCTACCCACCATACTAGAGAGCCCCAGATACCTCTCAATGTCGTTTGATCTCCTAATAGCCAGAACCCGTGAAACTACCATTCTTTCCCTTTTTGCGTTTTGTGCTAAAAAAACAGACGATTTATCATAATTAACACATTGACCTGAATTCTTCTCATATTCCATCAAAATTTGTTTCAAAGATATCGTACCTCTCTCTATAGCTTCAGCAACCAAAATACAGTCATTTGCGAATAGTAAATGAGAAATAGCTGGCCGACTGTGATCGCTTTGACCCCTTTAATAATATTTCCAGCTTTCGCCAGCCTCATCAAACTCGAAAGTCCTTCCCCACAAAATAAGAATAAAAACGGGCTCAAAGGATCCCCTTGTCTAAGACCACGAGTTGGAAGAAAACTGTCACTTACAATTCCATTAAAAACCACAGAATAAGAAACTAAAGATACACATTTCAAAACCATGTCAACCCATCCCATATCAAAGCCCATCTTTATCATTACCCCATCCACAAAATTCCAATCAACCCTATCATATGCCTTACTCATATCTAGCTTCACTGCCATGAGCCCTTTTCTCCCAGCCTTCTTATTTTTTAAAGTGTGCAAAATTTCATAAGCAAGTAACACATTATCAGTGATCAACCTCCCTGGAACAAAGGCACTTTGCGCAGAATCAATGCATTTATGCAATACTACCCGAAGCCGATTAGCAATCACTCTACATATTAACTTATAAATCATATTGCATAAACTAATAAACCTGAATTGAGAAATATTTGAAGGATTAGGAACTTTTGGTAACAGCACAATATTTGTCTTATTAATCGAGTGTAAGTCTATACCATTATTCAACTGTTGAAGGCAGTAGTTTAAGACATCTTCCCCAATGATCGGCCAACATTTTTGATAAAATATGGCTGGTAAACCTTCTTCCCCTAGGGCTTTTGTAAGACTCATTTCTGACAACGCTGTCCATATCTCCTCCTTTGTGTATCTGGCCTTCAATTTAAAATTATCTTCTTCTGAAATGTACGCTTCTATTCCTGATAATATTCTATCAGTATTAAAATGACTTTCAACATAAAAAGCTTTACAAAATATGATCATGCAATCTCCTCCATATCCTTACTCTCCATTGTCTCCCTACCATCATCAAACTGCAACTTCTAAATCAAATTCCGTTTTTTTCTTTGTGTCGCTTGCTTGTGAAAAAAAAGTCGTGTTCCTATCACAAAGTTTCAACCAATTTATTCTAGCCCTCTGCTCCCAGTAACTTTCATCCTCATCAATCTCCATATTCAGATGTATCTTTGTATCAATAATATCTGCCAGATTTTCGTTGTCTCTATCCGCTTCAAGAAGTGTTGCCAATCTAGCAGTTAGAATATCTTTTTTTCAATTTTCTATCACGTCGAATCTGGGCCGCCCATCTCCTCAAGTCTCGTTTCAGAATTTTCAACTTCCTTATAAGATCTCCTGTACAACCACCCCAACTCATTCTAACCTCCTCAAAAAAAGAATCTTCTAGGACCCACCAAGTTTCAAACATAAAAATTTTACGTTGATATCGTCTGGCTCTATATTCTGTATTTATAAGAAGTGGACAGTGATCTGAGAAATAATGTGGGAGATGTTGAATTGAAAAATCTGGGAATAATGATCTCCAACCCTCTGTACCAACTCCTCTATCAAGCCTTTCTTGAATGTTTGTCTCCGGTAGATTATCTCTTTCCCAAGTAAAACAGTTCCCTGAGTAACCCAGATCTGCCAATTGACAATCATCTAACACTTGACGAAATTCTTCCATCTTTCTGTCTTCTCTAGGTAAGCCTCCTTTCTTTTTAAAACCATATAGTATTTCATTAAAGTCACCACAAACCAACCATGGATACTCACCCTGAATTTGTAATCTTCTTAACAAATTCCAGGCTTCCTCTCTATCACTTGTGTACGGAGATCCATAAAACCCTGTTAATCTTATTTTTTCCCATCTTCTTCAACGATTATATCAATATGAAGTTGAGAGAAGCTTTGTAAAACAATGGTAACATCCCCACTCCATGCTAAGCTAAGCCCACCTCTCGATCCCATAGAATCAACATCAATACCAAACTGAAACCCACACCTTTGTCTAACTTTTTCCATCTTGAACTTGTTGATTTTTGTCTCCATAAAGAAGACAACTTGGGGGTTATGTAACTTCAAATGAATGTCAAGTCTTGAACCGCCTCGAGATTCCCTGGACCTCGGACATTCCAACTTAGTATTTTCATTGCGACCTTGGTTGAACGCCTCTGGCAAATTACCGATAATTGATGATTTCTAACTAACAGTTTCTTGTTTTTACCTTCCACATTGTTACTCTCTTCGATATCTCCTCTAGCTCTTTTCTTTCCCTCTTCCCCTACAACCACCTCATCCTCCAAATCATGATCCATCGCCATCTGACTTTGACCCTTTAGTATGTTGTCTGTCTCTATCCTTGGGCAAGCATTACTACCCTTAAGATTAACACCTAAGATAGGATCAATATTTCCAATCTTCTAATTCCAACCCATCTTTCAAGCCTTTTAGAAGAATCAGTTGCGTTGGTAATTCTTATACCTTCACCATCCTCTCTTAGCCAAACACTACACCAAAACAGACTTTTAGCGGCATTTTTTATGGCTTTTAGTGGCGTTTTTAAGCGCCACTAATATAGTTTCGATGCTTTTGAAAGCACCGTAAAAAACGCCGCTAAAACATGCCCTACAAAAGTTAACGACGTTTATTACGAAAAAATGCCGCTATAAGTCTTGACCTTTAGCGGCGCTTTTCTAAGAAACGCCGCCAAAAGACAAGACCTTTAGCGACGCTTTTCTAAGAAACGCCGCTAAAAGACCAGACCTTTAGTGGCACTTTTTTAAAAACGTCGCTACAGGTCTGGACTTTTAGCGGCGTTTCTTATCAATAAACGCCGCTAATTTACACAAATTTGCAGTGCTATTTTTCTGCAATATCCTACCCCCTGCATTAAAAACCAACCAAAAACAGCAGCAATTGCATATAATTCCAACCCAAGGCAACAAATAAAACATTTAAATCTCACCAAAAGTATTAAATCTAAATGATACTTCAAATTTAATAAAAGATATGTCATATTTATTAATAAATGAATAATAATTTAAACAATTTTACAATAATGTTAATCGTAACAATGTTAAAAAAATCTTACAACAATTAAACAAATGTCTAAGAGGCGACCTCTCGAGACTCATCATTGAACAATCTGCATCATAGTCTCCTGACCGTAGTGGAGTTCTTCATACTTTTGTTCTTTCTGCCTCATTCGTCATTCTTGCCTCCGCTCTAAGTTGAGCAATATGCTCCGCCTCCCTCATTCTTGCCTCCGCTCAAAGTGAGAAATTTGCTCACCGTGTTCGCTTCCATTAGAGATATCTAGTCTTTCGGTCTCGAACTTGAAGACGAGATTGACTCCTAAGGCATGTATTGCCGGAGCGGATCAAAAATATTGAGTCGGGTAACACTTGATCCTTAACATCGAACCCGACCATACCTTGTAAGACCCAAAACATTAGTGATAATTTTGTTATAAATATACTAAAGATTAACAAAACTATCAATCGAAGCAGTCGTACCTTTCGGGACCCAAAACATCAAGAATAATTACATTATCAATCTCCTCGAGATTAACAAAACTGTCAGACGAAGCAACCGCTTCATACTCCGTATTCTTCTCCTCTAGTTTATCCTAATAAATCAATAAAAAAGTTAGAAACGAAATATATAATAAAAAGGAATGGAACATAATTTAAAATTATAAATTTACAACTACAAATGATGAACTAAACTATTGAAATTAAACATTATAAATATTTATAATAAATCAAATTTTATTAAGTAAATATACCAAAATTTCTCGAGCCTCGATGTCATCGAATATTCATTCTTCTTCCTATACGTAATGTCAAAAAGTCAAGGCGTCCAACTTTTGACTGATTTAAACTTCCTACATTATAGCGAAAAAATATAATTTAATAGTATAAAGTAATTAATATTTGAAAGAAGTAATAAATTATAATACCTCGGCCTCAGCTACACGAGCAAAACTTCTGTAACCTACCGTGTGCATGAATTGTTGTTTCATCAGTTGTTTGTTCCAACTCGCTCACGATCCTACATAATGGAATTTGAATTATGTATATAGTAAATACGATAAACCGAAAAATTTATAAGACTTTGAAAGTCGTAATACCTCTCCTTTCTTTGAATTCCGAATCTAACTTGATCTTCCCATTGGTACCTCAACATTCCGTGGGACATTTCGCAATTTTTCTTCGAGGCTTATGTCTTTCTTAAAATATTATTTTTTTAGGGTTCTTTTATTGTCTCTCCATTTTTTACCCAACGTCTTCTTAACATAGTCATCGGAGACCTCTAAAGAAAATTTACCCTAGAAATTTTTTTTTAAAAAAGTTAATATAAATGAAGGTTAAATTAAAGTATTATAAATTACATTCACCTTTTATTACCTTAATATTATCGAGAGCTCGATTTTGTTGGCATCGTGCACGTGATGCCATGATTCGTAGTTAATGGGCAACATATTCGCATTTCGTACTACAATGCCCAAATAGCACGCCAACAATCGAGCTTCAGATCGATAGGTGGCCATGATTGTTTCTCCTTACTTGAACACGGTCGGTGGGCTCTAAGTCGTATAAATCTGTAAGTAATGTACGTCCCCGAGCTCTGCTCGTCCCACCACCCTCAGCTGAAAAATGATATATTATGATATTAAAATTTAAAAATGAATCAATAATAAAATTTAACATGCATGTAAAATAAACTTAACATTACTTTGGATTTGTCTATGCTCGTCATCTATGTCCGGCAGAGTAAAAGATCCAACAACTGTATCCTGTCCACTATTTACTTCTTCTGGATTTGGAGTACTCCGGACAATATTTAAACCTCGTCATCGTCTTCTAGGCATTATCCCTGCAATACAAATAAAATAGTTCAAAATTTTAGTAACAAATAACAACAATAATAGGACATTTAAAACAGTTAAATTATGTAACATGACCAACATGAAAATTATAATATAACATATAAATAATAAATCGTTAAATCTTACTACATCATATTTTGTAAATATCTTCGTCCACATCCCGACGAACCCATTGAAATTGTTGACTAGTACTAGGATATTTTCGATTAAGTCTTGTTCGGAAAAGGCAAAGTTTCTGATCTTTCGACTATGTCATCTCTACTTCCACTGGCAATGTCGAACAAGTCTCTAGGGGTGTTTTGAAGTACAACATACCAACCCTCATCAGTTGGATCTTCGGAGTAAAAAACTTATTTAACTTGAGAAGAAAACACAAACGGCTCGTCCATCAGTTGTTCTCCAGTGTGAATCAATCGAGAGAAATTCACCATTGTAAAGCCATATTGATCGTTTTTAATTTCGCGAGCCGTATTCACATTAGCCCAATCACCTCGAAATAAGACAACTTTGCAATTACCGTAATAATCCAACTCAATGATGTCAGTTATAAGTCCGTAATATTCTAAATTCCCCTCAACCGGATTATTGTCCCTAGCACTAGCATAACTTGTAATCGAAGAATTAACAACAATTCCGCAATTTTGGGTTCTCCTCAATCTCTCGCGATACCTTGTATGAAATCTGTATCTGTTGATGAGGAAGCCACTATATCTTTTAACTATTCTGTTAGGACCTTGTGAAAGCCATTTAACGTCATCATTTACTTCATTCCAACTCCAAACCTATTGAGTCGAAAGTAAATCGAGTAATTATGAATGTTATGAGAAAACATTATTACTTGTCAATGAAACTTTAAATTGCATACCATTTGGCTTAACCATTCATGGAATGATTCTGCGAACAACTTATTAATTTCTCGTTGATTTAATCTTCGGGATCGTGAACGAGCTCTCAATATATGTTTGTACTCACTACGGTAAAAAAAGGTTTTACTTTGTTAGAAGACAAATAAATTAAAATTGATGAGTATTTATCAAATTCTAGAACTTATTTCCGAAATGGTTCCATTGAATCGTGATGAAAAAGAACGTATCGATGTGCTTGGACCCACGATCTATCGTCTAATTCTGCAATTTTGACTTTTCTGATCGGTTCTCCGAAACTTTGAAATAAATAAGTTCCGGCCAAATTATGATCTGTGAGCCCAGCATTTCTACATGGTCTGCTCATTCTTGTTTCAACATCTTCCAAATACCTCGAACAGAAAGTCATACATTCCTCTGCCAAGTAGCCCTCGGCAATTGATCCTTCCGGATAACACTTATTGCGGCAATATGACTTCAATTTGGAAAGGAACCTAAACACGGTATACAACATTATCAAAAGTTGCAACTATTATTGGCATTGAGCTGAATGAAGGAATATTTTGTAAATAAATTAAGACCTTTTAATGGGATACATCCATTGATAGAAAACGGGTCCACCAAGAATTGCTTCACGCGGGAGATGAATTAACAAGTGCACCATAATAGTGAAGAAAGAAGGCGGGAATATCTTCTCCAGATTGTATAAAGTCAATGCGGCTCGGTCTTGTAGTCTCTCTAATTCTTGAACATTTAAAACTTTACCACAAATGCCTTTCATAATATTCGACAGTTCAATTACAGGAGCCGTCACCTTTTTCGACATATAGCACCGCATAACAACTGGCAGTAAGTCTTGCATCAAGATGTGATAGTCATGCGATTTTAAGCCATATAGTCTTCAATCCTTAAGACTCACACATCGCGTTATATTTGATGCATACGCATCCGGGACCTTTATATCCTTCAACACCGTACAGAACACTTCTTTCTCCGTCTTCGACATTGAAAAAATAGCAAGCGGCAATCGATATTTCATATTCGGAAGTGCTTGGGGATGAAGCTCACACCGAATTCCCATGTGGACTGAATCAAGTCGACTCTAAAGATTATCTTTTGATTTTCCATCGACATTCAAAATAGTCCCAATGATGTTCTCGCAGACATTTTTCTCTATGTGCATGACATCAAGATTATGACGTAAAATCTGATGCTCCCAATAAGGCAAATAAAAAAAATACTTCTTTTTTTCCACAAGTCCGCCTCATTAGGATCATCCCCTTCATCAAATTCATCATCACATTCATCTCTAGATCTTTTATTTCTTTGCGGGTTAGCCGGTTGATTCATCTTCCCATAAATGAAATTCATATCTTTCAATATTAAGAATATTTCGGATCCACCGATCTGTGAAGGGCTGGTCTGAACTCTTCAGTACCATCAAACTGAGCACTCTGAAATCTAAATGTATGATTTTCTTGTAACCACCGACGATGCCCTATGTAAGAGAACTTCTTCCCATTATATAACCATTGTGAACATGTCTGCGCAGCACAACACGGACAAGCATAACGTCCCCTGGTACTCCAACCAGATAAATTAGCATAAGCCGGGAAGTCGTTAATAGTCCACATTAAAGCCGCACGTAAATTAAAGTTCTCTTTTTCATTACATCGTATGTCCGAACACCACCCATAGTTGTTTTAACTCGTCAACAAGTGGCGCAAATATACGCCAATATCATTCCCTACCCTTTCTCTCCGGTATAATCATAGATAAGATAAAGAATATTGTTTCATGCAAACCCATGGAGGCAAATTGTAGGAACAAGCACCACAGCCAAGCATCATGCGTTGTGCTCATGAGTTTGTAAGGTTAAATCCATCGGATGCTAGCCCAAGCCTCACACTCAGGATCGCTTGCAAAGCTTGGAAATTTGAGTCAAACGATTTCCAAGCTAAAGAATCTACCGGATGCCTTAACAACCCATCATCCGTTCGTCCATCACGGTGCCACGTCATTGATTCGGCTATCTTCGACGACATGAAAAGCCGTTGAAGTATTGGTATTAGCGAAAAATATCGTAAAACCTTAACTGGCTACTTTCTTGACTGTGTATCGTGTTTATTCTCGTAACCATCCTCTGTATTTCTATTAATCCAATGGGATTGGCCGTATGCATGACAGCACTATTGATTTATTTGGTCGCTCCAATACAACATGCAATCATTTGGGCAACTGTGAATTTTGTTGTAGCCAAGGCCCAAATCCTTTATCAATTTCTTCATGTCTTTGGAAGATTGAGGGATTTTTGCAAACGGGAACATTTCTTGCAGAAACTCTAATAGCATTGTCAACGATTTTCCGGTCCACCCCCCCAACATTTCAAGTGAAAAAGACGAATACAGAATGACAGTTTGAAAAATTTTGATCCCTCATACAGTTCTTCATTCATTTCACCAAGTAACGTGTAGAACCTCGCCGCTTCTTCATTTGGCTGTTCATCCGGTACATTGCTTCTTGTTTCGGTGAACGTATTTCCACCAAAATTATGATCATCGGTTGCACCCAAGTGAGGTGGAAATGTCCCGAAACCATCACTGCGCATATTAAAAGCATCCCGCAACATGCCTTCCATGTTATCGTCTCTAACATTCTGATTGAAAGCACTATTAGAATACCCTAGATTCAGAGATGAAGATGCTCCACTAGATGTCCACTCTCCATGAAAAAACCATTTTTTGTACCCCCGAACAAAGCCATTAACAACTAGATGTTCGTAGACCACTTCACGATAATGCCAGTTAATATTGCAACACGTCTTACATGGGCAAAGAATCATATTCTCTTGGCTTGCATTTTGAAATGCAAAATTCAGGAAAGTTTCTACTCCATTTCGATAGCTGTTGCTTACCCTTGACAATTTCATCCAACTCCTATCCATTTCGTAGTTGTTGAAGTCTAAAGTTGACAATAAATTACATGCTAAATTGTTAATTAATAATTTATGTAAATAATGCTATGAAATTTGATCGTAAAATTAGATAAGTTTTGTATTCTTTTAGATTCATCATACGTGGCATTGTTACAACTAAAGAGGATCCATTATATCTAACAGTGAGATATAAGGCAACCCGTCAGGTTTCCAGCCTATATACTTTGAGTTATTTAAGATTTTAAATAAAGTATTATGTAAGTTATGAAGTTTGATCTTAACTTAAAATTATGTAAGTTATGAAATTTGATCTTAAAATTAGGTAAGTTTTGTATTCTTTTAGATTCATCATACGTGGCATTGTTACACCTAGGAGGATCCATTATATCTCACAAGTGAGATATAAGGCAACCCGTCGAGTTTCAAATTATATACTTTGAATCTTTTTTTCTATACAAGTATTATGTAAGTTATGAAGTTTGATCTTAACTTAAAATTATGTAAGTAATGAAATTTGATCGTAAAATTAGGTAAGTTTTGTATTCTTTTAGATTCATCATACGTGGCATTGTTACACCTAAGGAGGATCCATTATATCTCACAGTGAGATATAAGGCAACCCGTCAAGTTTCCAGCCTATATATTTTGAATCATTTTTTTTTCTATACAAGTATTATGTAAGTTATGAATTTTGATCTTAACTTAAAATTATGTAAGTTATGAAATTTGATCGTAAAATTAGGTAAGTTTTGTATTCTTTTAGATTCATCATACGTGGCATTGTTACACCTAGGGAGGATCCATTATATCTCACAGTGAGATATAAGGCAACCCGTCAGGTTTCTAGCTTATATACTTTGAATCATTTTTTTTTCTATACAAGTATTATGTAAGATATGAAGTTTGATCTTAACTAAAAATTATGTAAGTTATGAAATTTGATCTTAAAATTAGGTAAGTTTTGTATTCTTTTAGATTCATCATACGTGGCATTGTTACACCTAGGAGGATCCATTATATCTCACGGTGAGATATAAGGCAACCCGTCGAGTTTCCAAACCAATATACTTTGAATCTTTTTTTTTCTATTCAAGTATTATGTAAGTTATGAAGTTTGATCTTAACTTAAAATTATGTAAGTAATGAAATTTGATCGTAAAATTAGGTAAGTTTTGTATTCTTTTAGATTCATCATACGTGGCATTGTTACACCTAGGGAGGATCCATTATATCTCACAATGAGATATAAGGCAACCCGTCAGTTTCCACCTATATACTTTGAATCATTTTTTTATACAAGTATTATGTAAGTTATGAAGTTTGATCTTAACTTAAAATTATGTAAGTTATGAAATTTGATCGTAAAATTAGGTAAGTTTTGTATTCTTTTAGATTCATCATATGTGGCATTGTTACACCTAGGGAGGATCTATTATATCTCACAGTGAGATATAAGGCAACCCGTTAGGTTTCCGGCCTATATACTTTAAATCATTTTTTTTTCTCTACAAGTATTATGTAAGTTATGAAGTTTGATCTCAACTTAAAATTATGTAAGTTATGAAATTTGATCTTAAAATTAGGTAAGTTTTGTATTCTTTTAGATTCATCATACGTGGCATTGTTACACCTAGGGAGGATCCATTATATCTCATAGTGAGATATAAGGCAACCGTCGAGTTTCAAATTTATATACTTTGAATCATTTTTTTTTCTCGTACAAGTATTATGTAAGTTATGAAGTTTGATATTAACTTAAAATTATGTAAGTTATGAAATTTGATCGTAAACTTATGTAAGTTATGAAATTTGATCTTAAAATTAGGTAAGTTTTGTATTCTTTTATATTCATCATACGGGCATTGTTACACCTAGGGGGTTTAGGGTTTAGGGTTTAATATTATAAGGTTTAGGGTTTAGAGTTTAGGATTTAAGGTTTAAGGTTTAATATTATAAGGTTTAGGATTTAGTGTTTAGGGTTTAGTATTTAGTGTTTAGGGTTTAGGGTTTAGGGTTTAAGGTATAGGGTATAGGGTATATGGTTTAGGGTTTATGGTTTTATGATTTAGGGTTTAGTGTTTAAGGTTTAGTGTTTAAGGTTTGGGATTTGGGGTTTGAGGTTTGGGGTTTAGGGTTTTATCTATTTGAAAAGGATGACTCAATTTATAGATATATAATTTGTTGGTTGATGAAACTTCTAAAAAATTAAAAAAAAAGGGCGCAATTTTCTTATGTCAAACTGATATAATAAGTTAATATCTTTAACATTAGTGCTCTGCAGAATGCGGAATATTAGTTTTTGGGTTCGTTCCGATAAATATCTTGAGAAATAAAAAAAAATTAACATCTTTTAAGTACGATTATAATTAATATATTCACATAATTACAATTAAAATCAACATAAATATATGGATAATCATAATATATTAAAACATAATTAATGTATAATAAAATTTAAACAAAAACAAATATAAAGATAATTCATATATGACAAAACTCTAACACATAATTTCAAAAGTTTCAAAATCCTAACAATATTAATATAATTTATTATTAAAATAGTATTAAAAAAAAGAAAGGAATGATAGAGTTTAAACCCGTGTTATTATCAATTTTATTATTTAACTTTTAATAATGTAAATAATTTTCTTAAAATACCAACCACTATTTTTTTATTAACCAATTAATTATCCAATTGTCAAGACATGATATGAAAATACTAAATTTCATTTAATTTGTATGGAAGCAAAGTCAATGGCCCATGAGTAAAGTATATAAAGCAAACAAACATGTGAAATGAACATGCAATTGGTCACAATGTTAGGTGACACCATGTGGCTCATGTGAAGCAATTAGGCCATGACCCACTAAGGAAAATGATCGACCCTTCTTTTGAAATGTTGAAACTGGGATTAATTACTTCCCCAAATATATTTGGATATTATATAATTTATTGTTTGTCACCTTTTTTTGGTTAAATTATTCTATTAGTCCCTACATTTTATAAAAGTTATGAATTTAGTCACTATATTTGAATGGAAAGAAAAAAACGCAGGAAAGCTGGGGGAGAAATGAGATAAAACGCATTGAATGGGGGAGAAATGAGATAAAGTTATGAATTTAGTCACTATATTTTATAAAAGTTAAATTCTTCTAAATTAAACAGTAGCATACCTGGGGGAGAAATGAGATAAAAACGCAGGAAAGCTGCATCAGATAACAAATTGAATGGAAAGAAAAAAAAAAGTGAACCGCATGTATGTATTGCCAGTGATAATTTTTAGAGATAGTGAGGGGCATATATTGGCAGCATGTACGTACCCGAATAATTTTGTGGCCGACCCAACTACGACAGAAGCGAGAGCTTGTTTGCAAGCGGTGATAGTAGCTGAGGAATTTGGCTTTCGAAGATTAGTGGTGGAGGGAGATTCCTCGACTGTCATAAAAAAAGTTCAAAAACTAAAAACATTGATTTGCAGAATTAATAACCCAAACTACACTAAATTGACATCTCAAAGACAAAGAATTGAAGAAGAACTAGGCTAATTCAACTCCATTCAAGCATATAAACATGTAAAGGCTCACAAAATAAGAACCCAAATAATTACGAGATATACCAGGGAAGAATAAAATAAAACTAAATTTACTAACTTTTCACCAATAACAAATAAAATGAACAACGAATTACAGAACAACGAAACAAAGTTTGCTTCATAAATCACAATCCAATTGGATTAAACTCACATATATACCCAGAATAAAGCCAGAACCTTTGATCATCACGATAAACATTGATGAACAAAACAAGCATATTTACCAACTGAACAAAGAGCAGAACAAAGCCATCCAAAGTTTCAAACAAACAAAAGTACATCAAGGAAGGAAAAAAAAAAGCAAACTGGGAAACAAAGAGTTTAAAAATAAAAAATAAAATTGTAGAACATACTAAACTTATACATACAAGCAACAAGATGTTTTGAATGAAATAATTACCACACCAAGTTTCCCAAAACTTGACCTTCTCTGATTTAGTTTCTGAGTTGATATTACTCAAAAACAAAAATCTATTCTTATACTAAAGATAACAATTAAGCATTCCACATTTTGAGAATTCTGGGAAATTTATTTTAGGCTAAGACGCAGTTTTGATTTCTATTTTCTAATCAAGTCAATGACAAATATCAAGGATCTAGTGCTCAGTGTTAACCATTAACCATCCAATATGACATTTAAAATTAAAACAAAAATAAACCACAGGAAAAAGTAATAGCCTATAGGTAAAGCCAGAGAAGAACTAGGCAGTGTTCAAAGAAAACTTGAACAAACTCACTGCTTAAACTTTGTTTTCTAGAAAAAGTTGACACGGGAGTACACATAAATTATCTTTTTAGCACATCCAGGTTTCTATAAAGGCTTTCGCAATATCAACAAAACCAATGTTAAATGGATAGGCAAATGAGCAAGATGCATGTCTCCTAAAAATCTTTCAATTTCTATGTTTTAAGGGGAAGCTAGAGAGTTGGCAGATAAGCATGGGTTTGACCGTCTAATTGGCAGGGGCAACATCAAAACCCCCCAGATCAAACATGTTTCACGGCTATTTCAGGAACAAAGGAAAGATAATAATAAGTAAAAAGTAATTTAGTATTCTGACAGAGATTTCTGCCTATTGCACTAGATTAAAAAGGAAAACAGAAAAGGGGGAAAGAGAAAATTAGTAAATACCTTGAACCCATCAAACTCAGAAGTCAACCGTCGAATCTTCCTTCACAATGAAGAATAATCTTCGAAAAATAAAAGATCTTTAGCCTCTTTATTTTCTTATTCATTCTTGAAATAAAATAAAAAGGAAGAACACTTACAACCGAATGATCCGAAAGCAATGGATGGATAAAGCAACGGGTTGATAAAATAACGGTTTGAATTAGGGATTTGGATCACAAATGGATTGGAAGTTTGAATTGGGGAGAAAAACTTAGGAAATTTAGGAGAAACCGAGATGGGAAATTGGGGAATGAACTGGGAAATCGGCTTGGGAAACTTAAAGGAAATTCTAGGTTAATAAAACGACGTCGTTTTATTAAATTTTATGACATTTATAAACAAATACCACTAAAATTATAGGCAAAAACAAGACCGTCTGGGCAACTATTATAACATATTTGTGGCGTTTATTGTTAAAGCGCCACTAAATCATAGTCATTTATGGCATTTATAAAAAGCGCCACTAAATCATAGGCAAAAACGGCACCGTCTGGGCAACTATTAAAACATATTTCTGGCATTTATTGTTGAAGCGCCACTAAATCATAGTCATTTGCGGCGTTTACTAAAAATCGCCACTAAAGCATAGGCAAAAACGACACTGTCTGGGTAACTATTATAACATATTTGTGGCGTTTTGTGTTAAAGTGCCACTAATCATAGTCATTTATGGCATTTACTTAAAATGCCACTAAAATACTTAGGATTTAGGATTAGGGAAAAGGGGGGTTTAGGGTTCATGCAGAACGACGAAATGGGAAACGAGGGAAGTCTGATCGTGTAGGTAAAAAACAAGAGAGCAAAACGACACCGTTTTGCCCAGAGAAATTTACCATTTGTGGCGTTTTTAACCAAAAGCGCCGCTAAAATGGGAACCTATTGCTGCGTTTTACCAAAATGCCACTAAAATTCTAATCCAACTACTGCTTTGTTCAAAACATAACCTGTGCTTTTTTAAACAAAACGCCGCTAATGCCTTTAAAATTTACAATTATTTAATATATAAAATAAAAACAATATAAATTTTTTCATTTAAATAAAAACAATATTTAAAAGAATATATAAAATAAAAACAATATAAAATTATTTATTAATAGTATTTTAATTTTTTCATTTAAATAAATAATTTTTTTAAAATTTAATTAATATTTAAAAGAATTACATCAAATTTGAAATCTTGATAATTATTTAAAATTTGAATTTATTTAATATAAATTAAAAACAAAGCGATTATATACTCAAAAGTATTTAAATTTATTTCATTAATAGTATTTCAAATTGTTAATATATTTTCACGAGAAAAACCCTAAACACCTAACCCTATCCCATTAACCCCTAAACCCTAACCTCCGTCCTCTTAACACTTAAACTTCTAACATCTAACACCTAAACCAGAAACCCTAAACCCATAGCATTTAAACCATAATCCTTAACCAATAACCCCTAAACATTAAATTGTAGACTCTAGACCTTAAACCTTCAATCTTGAAATCTAAACCCTAAACCCATAACATTTTAAACTTATAAACCTTAAACCATAAACTCTCCACCCTCGGCCCTAAATCACTAAATTATGAACCTTAAAACCCTAAACCCTAAACCTTAAACCCTAAACCCTAAACCTTAAGATCCTAAACTTTAAAATCATAACCCTTAAAACTTTAAACCCTAACTTCTATCCTCTTAACTCTTAAACCCATAACACCTAAACCCATAGACCCTAAAAATGTATCCTTTAACCCTTATTCCCCAACGAATAACCCCTAAACCTTAAATCATGGACTATAAACCTTAAACCTTAAGTCATGAACTCTAAACCCTAAACTTATAACCTTTTAAACTTATAAACCCTAAACATTAAACAATTGAACCACTAAATTATAAACACTAATGCTGAGTTTTTTTTCCAATTTTTATATTGATACCAAAACGATTGTCGTTTATATTCGAATAAAATAGGTATTTATGACATTTTAGGTAAAACGCTATTTCTAAATATTTGGCGCGCTTTTTAAAAAACGCCACTATTTTATTTTTATATTGATACCAAAATGGCGCCGTTCTATTTAGAAACTGATTTCAAGGATTTTGGTTTCGGAATTAAGGGTCATATACCTTAAACCCTAAACCCTTACCCTTAAACCCTAAACCCTATATCATAACTCCTAAACTATCAATCCTTAACCCTTAACTCTAAACCCTAAACTATAAGCATTAAACCTTTAAACCATATAAAACTCTAAATACATAACTCCAAACTCTAAACCCTAAAACATCCTAAACCCAAAACTTTAAACCATAAACCTTTATAAACTCTAAACCATAAACACCATAAACCATTAAACCCTAAATCATAAACCCTTACAAATATATAAACCCTATAACCACAAATACTAACCCTTAAATCAAAAACTCTAAACCACTAAAACACTAAAGTATAAACATTAACCCGTAAACCATATGACCCACATCTTACACCCTAAATGCTAAACCCTTAACACTAAGGCAAAAATTTTCAACACTCAACGTAAATTAAAATTGAATTATTATGAAATGATAAAAACAACGCTTTTTTTGTTTTGAAATAGATTGAATAAAAAAAATGCCGCAAATTTTTTACACTTTTTATATTTACATGAAAACGACGTCGTTTTTATTTTGAAATAAAAATTATGTTGTGGCGTTTTTTTTTAAAAACGCCACTAAAGATCACATCGCCGCTATAAGTCAGACTTTAGCGGCATTTTTTTAAAACGCCGCTAAATTTATCCCATTTTTACACTATAATTAAAACGGCGTAGTTTCTGTTTTGAAAGAAAAAAATTAGTGGCATTTTGTTAAAAACGCCGCTAAAGATCACATTTTACGGCGTTTTTTGTAAAAATGCCACTAATTTTTTCTCATTTTCACATTGAAATTAAAATGTCGTCGTTTTTTTTTGAAATAAAAAATATTTTTCGGCGTTTGGTAAAAAGCGCCGCTAAAGGTCCAAGCATTAGCGGCGTTTTATAAAAAGCGCCGCTATAAGTCGGAGATTTAGCGGCGTTTTCTCAAAAACGCCGCTATAAGTAGGAGCATTAGCGGCGTTTTCTTAAAAGCGCCGCTATACGTCAGAGATTTAGTGGCGTTTTCTATAATGCGCCGCTATATATCATTTTTAGCGGTGTTTATTAAAAAAAACACCGCTATTGATCGCTTTGTTGCGGCATTGTCCTTCAAACGCCACTATTGTGTACTATTGGTGGCGTTTTTGTTTAAAACGCCACTAAAAACACCGCTAAAAGTCTGATTTGGTGTAGTGAAACGCTATTCATAGCCTGGGCTCTTCTTGATTGTGCTCGTAATGACAAATCCCAACCCATCTCTTTAATTTCAACCCTTAACTCCTTTTGAGGGGGCGGGATATCCAATTGAGCACGTACTCGTAAGAAATTCCTAATTCGTTTACCTAGAATTGAGCCATAATACTCCATAAACCTTCCTATGAAATTTCCCAATTGCATCGCCAAACTTTCAGAAAAATAACCAAGAGGAACGTCATGGATTTGTACCCAAAAAGGTGAAAACAATAATGGAACTTTTAATGGATCCTCTTCTCTTTGAAGTCTGTGCAGCAATAGCAAATGATTATTAAAGGTCTAGGGAGACCCCTTTAAAACTCTTTCCATATCCATAACATGGAAAAATTGAAACAAAAATCTTTTCTCCCCCAGATCACAAACTTGCACCCCTTTAACTGGGTGCCATAAATTAGCTATGGTACTTTTCATTGCCGAAAAATGAATAATGCTTGCCGTAAGAAAATAACCTACTAGATTATAAGCTTCAACCTCTCTTACCGAATTTACATCTGGCTGAATCTGCAGGACTTCAACTTCTTCTTCATCCAGAGTAAGATCTGCAAATACTGTCTCCATAGATACAAGGAGAAAAGGACGTTGACGAGGAAACAAATTTGAGGCTAATGGGAAACTTCCAAAAGGCAGCGGCTGAGGCAAACAAATTACCCTTGAAACGAAAACCTAGAAGCTTGCTAAAAGAGCAGACAGAGATGTGCTAGGGTAGCAGACTCACTTTTCCCTTTAATTCACGTGTTAAACCACATCCCTCTCATTTCTTACATTATAAAGAGACAAAATTTTAAATGTATGAAGTAAATAAAGACTTAAATCGTATTTTAACTTTTAAAATTTTACTCTATATTTAAATACAAATAAATAATAAGCCCAAAGCGATACACCACAACCATAGTGATATATACAAAGGGAAGGCTTATGCATGACGCATATTTTTTTTTAAACGCATAATAAGTTCTATTAAGATTACAAGTTCAATCCCTTACCATGCTTACATTTAGGATTAAATTTTTTAGTCATTATAAGATAATCATCAAATTGTAACTTTGATACATAAGCTCATATCAAGGATTTAATCATGAGAAGATAATGGTAAATTTTCAAATTTGATCCTCTATTATGTTTGTAGTTAAAATCTAATATTTTTAGTCATTATAAAATTATGATCGGTTTGAGAATTCAAAAACAGAGAAAACTACAAATGAACAAAGCAAAAACATAAGCCTAAAAGAATAATAGTGAGAAATAAAAATGAAAAAATGAAAATTGTGTTACTTTGTATCTACTCCTAATATTTATTATAAAATTTTAAAAGTTTTTACTAAAATATAAAATTAATAGCAATTTATTATGAAAGTTAAATGAAAAATAAATTATTTCAGAAAAAATCTTATAATGAAAGTTCAAAATTTTGAGAAATTAGCCGAATTTTAACTTAATTGGCATCGGTATTATTATCAATGTAGGAGAATATAGAATCAAGTGCGCTGAAGCACATTATCCTTTTATTTATAGTTTAAAGAGGGGCTGTAGGTAGTTCGAGGACTTATGTGAAAATAGAGTAAATATAATTAAAACTTGTAATGAAATTCTTAAATTTTGAAAATATGAGAAATTGAAAGAGTATTAATGAGAATTTAAAATAAAATGTTGTCGAAATTTGCTTAATTGAAAATGCCTATTTGATCCTTATTAATATTTCAAAAATTCAAAACTACCCTATTAGATTGTAAAGACTCGTATAGATATTATATGGACTAGATTGTCCATGTAAGTATGATATATGACACATATGATTAAATTGATTAAACAAATTAAATACGGTTATGACTCAAAAACATACCCAATGCAACAACTCACAATTTTAGACATTGAAAACCATAAACATACTTGACGTAAAATGAGACATTAAAACATAATCGAATGTTAGATACAGGATTAAATATAAACTACGAGAGCTGATAAAGCTCCTTTTTCTGAAAGTAGGCAATCACATTCCACTGAAACAGATTATTAGCAAATCCTACTTGAAAACCATGTTCATTAGTGTAATTGAGCGCAGCTGCCCACTTTTTCAATGCATCCCAATCCAAATCCTCAAGTGACATGTCTTCCATCTCTTTAATTACAGCGCAGACCAGAATTTGTATTCCAGTATGAGAAAACTCAGTAGCTTTTCCACGAGCATCTTCTATTCGGATCCCAATAGATTTGAGGTAGTCTAGAACTTTCCCCCAGGCAGTGTTTGCTAATGCATCTTCTAAACCTTGAAAATCTTTGTACTCCACATTGTTGTTGTCGTTGTTGTAAAGTTGGTTTATGAAATGAACAAATTTAGACTCAAAAGACATGCAACTTCCACGATCTTGAGCAGGAGCACACGCCAAAAAAAACTAAGACAATAAACACACACAAAAATTTACTGTATAAATTATGAGAATGACGAGTAGGATTGAGATTTAACGTGATGAATTTGAACAATATAAAAGATATGAACTTACTAATATGCATTGAACAAATTTATGGATTTGATACATTTATAAGTGTTCTATCGTATAGCCTATACCCTCCACGCTCTCAAACACTAGTTAGGCCAGCTGATGTTCAATGCAGGATGTATATATATTATACCTCTTTTCTCGAGTCTTCACATTTAATCTGGAAATTTAAGAGAGAAAAAAAATAAATGATTGTGAAGGAGAGATGAAAACAAGGGCAAGTTTAAGAATTACTTGAGATATTGAGACCTACTTTAAGAAGCCCAGTTGGTAAACTTGCTTTTTCCGAGTCCGTAGAAACCATGTTTGAAAGTTAAAATTAGAGATTTGGATGATGAAATCAAACTTAGGGCTAGTTTAACAATGCTTTTTTTTCAAAAGTGCTTTTTGTCCCAAAAAATGTTTCTAAGAAGCAATGCTAAACTGACCCTTAGTAATTAGATTTGTAAATATTAGCCTACCTCATTTTGCTCAGTTGGTAAACTCGCATTTTCCGTATCCTGAAAAAGCAAGTTAGAAAATTAAATTGGCTTAGTAATTAGATTTGTAAACATTAGATTACCTCAGATAGTTGTAGGTCTAATTTTTCATATAGCAAATTTTACTTTAACTCGTATGTTTCCAGGAATTTTTTCATCATCTCATATTGTGCCAAATGGCCATCATTGATCTTGCCATCGTAGGGGTAATGTCTTCACCCTATGATCTAACCATAATATAGATTTCATATCTGCCTCCTGGTCCTTCATTTCACCAAATATACACACAAAACAAGTATTAAGAAACAAAATATTCTGTGTTAGATTGGAGTCGAATGTTCTCACGGTATTGTCCATAGAGAAAAGGTACTATAGGGTCAGGATAAACCGTGCTTTATAAAGCAAGGTCCAATCCTTGCAAGTCAGTCAATGAGGGATCTTTTTACCTTCAACATGTAAGTATAATAAATAGCAATAATGCGAATTGAATATGAATTACTATGTTCAATTATGACACTTACGGTCATTTTCTGTCTGTAAATCCTGTCCATAAGAGTTTCGATCTGTTCCAATACAGATCTGGAATAACTACGCTCTTCTAGAAAGTGATGCTCTTCTTTCATTTCGGTTCGGGTTGTTCTTTGGGAAGTTGATGATTCACCAATATAACAGCTTTTCACAGTGCACCGTTCTTTTCAAAGATTGTATCTCTCTAATGGCGTATCGTTCCCAAACTCTGTCCATTCAGTCCTTCCTGAATAATCATCAAGCGTGCAGGGCGAACCCATAGAACACGGGAATGTTACATCTATTGCTAACGGTATTATGTCCGGTAATGCGCTATTGGTCTTATCATATCAAAATTATTTTGCTTTGTGCTGTGGAGACATATATAATTTTCAAAAACGTAATGCCTTTCTAGATTTAGTGTAGTTGTCATGTAGATGGTTTCATTTTTCATCAGTTACCACTGTCAACTAAGAACTTGATAAATGGGATTTTGGTATCGTAACAATTGTAATGTTCTTGTTTCTTTTACAATCTTGTCTCCATATTTCTTTCTAATAGATTCTTAATCAAATGCTTGCCCCAGTGGACAATTATTTTTATATCCTAGGACGAGGACGTGCTGCAAGTATTAGAGTTGTCTGAGTTTCTCAGGAGGAACTTGCAACCGCACTCAATTGATTCGTCTAAAGCCGGATGATATTAGTGAGATTCTCACACAGTTATAGAGTATGCAATGCTTCATGCGATTTCATGTGATATTGAATATTAAAATAGCCATTGTTTGCCTTTGATTTCTAGCTCTCACTTCTACGTGCATCATTGCCGTCATCACCAAATTGTATTAGAAATTGGTGTTAAGAATATAGTTGTCTGTCCTGATTCTGTTATGTTATGATGAAATAAAAAAGTCAAATTTTGCTATTAGTCACTATACTATGTGTAAGATGTAGATCTAGTCCTTATACTTTAATTTGTTTGGTCAATTTTAGTCTTTGTACTTTTCTAATTGGTCAAATTTAGTTCGTTTACATTTTTCAAATTTTGAAATTCCAGTTCTAAGCCAAGTAGTAGCAGTAGATCTGTTTGGTTAAATTTTGCTATGTGTAAAGTTGTAGATTTAGTTCATGTTCTTCAACTAAATCATTTTTAGTCTTTATATTTTTTTAATTTTGAAATTTCAAACTTAACATAAATAATAGTAGTTACGTCGGTTAGCTAGGTTGTTTTTTAGTATTATGTAGAAATAATAAGTTGACATGACATGTTTGTTGCTTCGAATTTTAGAAGTAACAGAACTTAATGAATTTAACAATTACTGGTTGATCAAGGCTAAAATTTCAGATTTTAAAGGACTAAATCCAAAAGATTGGGTAAGCATCTGTCTGGTTTCTAGGAATAAGCCAAATAGGAACAATGTAAGGGATCATGTTTTTATTGAGATTTGTCACTGTTGGATCCTAAGTTTATTTTGTTGGTTGCTATTATTTTTCTTAGGTTTTTCTATAGTGATTGAAATTTAGTCCTTAAACGCAATCCTTGTTTTTTATTTATAAAAGATGTCAGCAATATAATAATGGATAAAAAAGGGTAAATTATAAAAATAGTAATTTATGTATGGTTTAAATTATGTTTTGGTTGTTAAAATTTAATTTATAATAAAATGATCACTAATGTTACCGTTTTGTAACATTTTGATCACTATAACGTTACCAGCCCTTAGAAGTGTCACGGTCACAGAAATCGCATAATTAAACACATTTTTTTAAAATAAAATTTACCTTTATATATATATTTACTTTATTTCATTTTTCTTCTTTTTTTTTTCCTTTCTTAGTTCTTTTCCTTCATTCTTTTCTCCCTTAGAAAACTCTAGCCGTCCGGTCGCTGCCTCCTTACTCTAACAATGACCACTGTTAAAGCTCTCCTTAGCTTTTTGTTCTCACTCTTTCAATTTTTCTTGCTTGAAAATGACTCAAAAACTTTTTCGAAAACTCTATTTTGTAACCGAGCGTCTTCTTCCTCCAACTTTCAAATGCGATTGTTGATTTAGTCTGATTTTTTAGTATGTTGTTCTCCTCGTCAGGCTTTCCCTTTTGACCGGACTGATAGAAAGTGAATAATTCTGTTAGTATTTCTGTTAGTGTTTGTTAGATTCGGTTAGCACAAGCAATTAGCTTGTATGTACTATAAAACAAATGAACAGATATCAATTGTAGTCAAGATTCATTCCAAACAGAAAATCAATTCTCTGCTTCTTCATTTGATTAACATTTCTACTAAATTCTCTGTTCAAGAAGATTAGATTGAGGTTGAACTATACCTCTCATCATGGTATCAGTCGCTTGGTAGTCCTGGCCATGACCACCACGCACACTCCCGAGTCTGGTTCTGTTGAGCCTGCTGAGTCTCCCTTCCATGGCGATCGGCTTGTTCGTTCCTTTCCTAAACACGATGTGATTAAGCTTGATGCTGTTACCTTCGTTCAGTGGCGGCAGGTGCGTTTGATTGTGGCTAGCTATAACTTGGCCGGATTTCTTGATGGCTCAATCACCGCACCTCCCGATTTGTTCAAGATTTGGAAGGAGTGCTTGTGACTAATCAGGTAGCACTAGTGTTTACTCAACAAGATCATCTACTTACCTCTTGGCTTTTATCCACTATAAGTCTGTCACACATCTCCTCCTTTACCAACGTAAAAACTGCCTCGGATGTGTGGACAATGGCGACCGCTATTTTTGTGGCATACACTAGCGCAAAGCAGTCCCGATTGAGGCACGAGCTTCACTCGCTACGCAAAGGTACTATTTCAAACACCAAATATGTTGCTAAACTAAAGAATGTTTGCGCTATTTTGCTTGCTTCTGGATCTTCTATCTCGAGGATAGATGTTTTTCTTTTCTATCTTTGAGTGATCGAGGAATCAGCGCTTTAACGTATTGATACTTTGCTTGAGTTACAAAGAGAGGTTCATGAGGTTCCTTTCTTCTGGGAGTTCACAAGCACCGACGGCTATGGATTCATCTTGCGGTGGTCGATCGTTCTCGCGTGGTCGATGGAAAGGTTTCGGCGATTACGGCCTGTTCTTTCTTCTCGAAGCGTATTCGCTTCATAGAGACGATGGTAGTCCTGCGATGGCTTCATAACAGTTTCATGGCGATGGTGGTAGTAATGCTCTCTATTCTTTTCCACCTGCACCTTTAGATACTAATTGGGGCTATTCACGTGAAAGACTTAGGCTTAGTTATAATCTTGGTCAACAAAGGCAGCTTTTGACTCCTTACCATTATGTGGGCCCGATGAGCTATCCACATTACACCCAGTCAAATTTCAATCAATATGGGCATTACACCCTGTTAAATTTCAATCATCATGGGCCCCACAGTCACGGCACTTACCTATTTAGTCATCATCCACGCATGCCCAAGCCTTCTGTTCAAGAGTCGAATGCTGGTGGACCAAACCAAGGGCTTCTTAGGCCGTATGATCCAATTGTGCCACCTAGGCCTACTTCTAATCATGTACATTTTGAATCCTGTTTTGGTGTAGGATCGCCTGCTAGATTTCTGATGGTGCTGGGATTCCATGGTACACCAAACCTCGTGCTCGTGTTTACTCTAGGTCGGATCCTTGCATTGGCTTACCTCGTCTAGGAGATTTTCATCCATTCGACTACTGTGAGTCATCTGACTCTAATGTCAACACTGTTCAGACTGAATCTCGTGGTGATGAAAATGACTTGTATATTCTCATGCCAGTGGGCACTACCTTATGGTATCTTGACTCGGAGGTGAACAATCATGTTTGTCAGGATCCATCGGCCCTTCATCATGTTGCGATGTATTCATGTACTTCTGCTCTTATAATGGGTAATGGTAACCTTGTTTCGATCGTATCTGTAGGTCATGGTGTGTTACCCACTTAGTCTAAATTACTGCGTTTGTCTAATGTTTTATGTGTCCCGAGAATCAGGAAGAATTTTTTATCGGTATCTCAATTTACTAGTGATAATGATGTGTTTTTTGAGTTTCACCCAACCTACTGTGTTGTTAAGGACACGATGACCGGGAAAATCTTGCTAACGGGCCACATACGTGATGGATTATTCCATTTTTTGATACCTGTGATGTCTACTCAAGCTGCTGAAGCTCAAATTGTTCGTTCTCCTGAAATTCCAACTAAGTCTACAGATTGTTCTGTTTTCTCTTTATGGCATAAACGCTTAGGTCATCCGTCTAATTCTGTTGTTAAGACTGTTCTTAATAAATGTAGTATATCTTCAAATAACACTATGTGTGATGTTATATGTACTGCTGTTTAAAAGGTAAATCTCATAAGCTGCCATTTTTTCCTTCAACTACGAAATATACTGATCTTTTTCATTAGTTATCTCTGATCTTTGGGGACCAGCATCGGTTTCTTGTGAAAGTAATTGGTATTATGTGTCATTTGTTGATGTTTGTACTCGGTTCACATGGCTCTATCTGCTTTGTCGAAAGTCTTAGGCCTTACCGTGTTTTATTCAGTTCCAGCTATTAGTCAAGAATCAGTTTGGGACTACCATTAAATAGTTTCAGAGTGACTGGGGTGGAGAGTATCGAGCTTTCAAGTCTATTTTAGCTTCTCGAGAATTATTCATCGATTGACGTGCCCACACACCTTCAAACAAAATGGCATTGCAGAACAGAATCATCGTCATATTGTTGAAATGGGACTTACTCTATTAGCTCAAGCACAGTTGTCTTTGCAATATTAGAGATATGCAGTCTGTTGTGTGGTTCACCTCATCAATCGACTTCCCACTCCAGTACTACAAGGACGAACTCCTTTTCAGTCTCTTTATGAACGTGAACCCACGTATGATCATTTGAATGTGTTTGGGTGTTGCTGTTATCCTCACTTACGACCTTTTATGACACATAAGTTAGAGTTTTGTTTTTAACCATCTACCTTTTTGGGGTACAACGCGCAACACAAATAGTATCACTGTCTTCTTCTAAATGGCAAGGTCATTATTACGTGTCATATTGTGTTTGATGAAAGTCAATTTCTATTTGCTGAGCCTACGTCCATTGAGAGGTCTGTCGACCCTACTCAGTCTATCTCTATGGTTGTCCCTATCATTCACTCCATCTCATCTCTCTCGACAGAGCCTGCGTCTGTACACCCGTCTTCGTCTTCTCGGCAACCAGTGGACTATTTCGGTAGTACTCTTGCACCAGCTCAGTCAGGAGTTGGGTCTGATCGTCAACCACATGATTCTATTGTGAATGATGACAGGCTCTACTCCACTACCATTCAAGAGTTCTCTTATGATCCTCTTCCACCTGTTGAACCTGTAGTGAATAATCACCCAATGGTGACTCGCTCAAAGGCTGAAATTTTCAAACCCAAAGCGTTGACAGTTGAAGCTTTGGAACCGACTTCAATTGAGGAGGCTCTTTCCACTCCTGAGTGGCGTGAAGTAGCTCAGGCTGAATATGACGCATTGGTTCGTAATTCCACCTGGGATCTTATTTCTCGACCATCTAGTTGTAAAGTTATCGGCAGTAAATGGCTCTTCAAAGTCAAGAAAAATCCAGATGGTTCTGTTTCCAAACGAAAGGCTCGGCTGGTTGTGAAAGGTTGCTCTCAAGTTCCTGAATGTGATTTCAAGGAAACCTTTAGTCCAGTCGTCAAACCAGCAACTATTCGTGTTATCTTGGCCATTACTGTTTCTAACGGATGGTTATTACGGCAAGTTGATGTGAACAATACTTTTTTGAATGGGGACCTTGATACTGCTGTTTTTATGCATCAACCTTCGGGATATGAACAATTTACGTCAGATGGAAAACCTCTCGTTTGTCTTGTAAAGAAAGCTTTATATGATCTTCGACAGGCTCCTCGTGCTTGGTTCGAGAAGTTCTGACAGTTTCTTCTTTCAATTGGTTTTGTTGCCTCTAGGTTTGATGCTTCTCTATTTGTTAGGGTAATATCTGACTCCACTCTTTATGTTCTCGTATATGTGGATGATATTATAATTACTGGCAACTTGCCCGCCTCTATCGATTAGTTTGTTCAGTTGTTGCATAGCAAGTTCTCACTTAAGGATAGTGGTGATTTGCATTATTTTCTTGGTATAGAGGTAACTCGTGTTTCTGGTTGTCTACATATTTGTCAGAAGAAATATATTCGGGATATTCTTGTTTGTTCTTCCATGGTCACAGCAAAGAGTGTTCATACTCCTATGGCCAGCTCGTCTTACATGTTCAAAATTGATGGTGAATGTTTGACAGATCCTACTGAGTATAGAAGTCTTGCGGGTGCACTTTAGTATTGTGTTTTGACTAGACTTGATATTGCTTATGCAGTGAACCGGATTTGTCAATTCATGCACAACCCTACTACTGTACATATGGTGGCGCTCAAATGTGTTCTGCAATATCTATGTGGTACTATTGATTTTGGCTTAGTTTTTCGTCCAACTGCTCGATTGTCGCTAGTTGGGTATGTAGATGCCAACTGGGGTCTAGATTGTGACGATATACGTTCCATGTCCGGGTACTGTGTGTATTATGGTCACACTCCTGTGGCATGGGGCTCCAAAAAGCAGCAGGTCTGTCCCGATCTACGGCTGAGGCAGAGTATAGAAGTCTTGCGGCAGCCACAAGTGAGGTTACTTGGTTAGTGTCATTACTTCAAGAACTACATATCAAGCCTGTTGATACCCCAAACATCTGGTGTGATAGTTCTAGTGCGGTGGTGGTTGCAGCCAATCCCGTTTTACATTCCAAGTTTAAACATGTAGAACTTGATCTATTTTTTGTTCGTGAGAAAGTTGCGGACGGATCTTTGCAAATTGGTGAGGTTCTTGGTTGTGATCAAGTGGTGATATTTTCACTAAGCCACTATCTCGCTACTTTGTTTTCTCGTTTTCGACACCTTCAGTTGGGAAGATAGATGCATGATGAGAGTGAATAATTCAGTTAGTATTTCAGTTAGTGTTTGTAAGATTCAGTTAGCACAAGCAGTTAGCTTGTATGCACTATAAAACAAATGAACAGATATCAATTGTAGTCAAGATTCATTCCAAACAGAAAATCAATTCTCTGCTTCTTCATTTGATTAACATTTCTACTAGGTTCTCTGTTCAAGAAGATTAGATTGAGGTTGAACTATACCTCTCATCAATTGCCGATCCTAGCCCCAGAGTTCCAAACCCAAAAGACTGCTGTTGTTTTTATTTTTTAATCCCTTATTCTTTCCTCTTTTTTTTTTTTTTTTTTTTTGATATTTGCATTTTCTCTTTGGGAATTTAAAACAACTTTTCTTATTCTGTCATGGTTATGGTTGGGTTTCTTTTGAATTGTTTTTTTTTTTTTTTGGGTTTCATGCTTGAATAGCTAGGTATTTTTGATTGATGGGAGGCGTTAATGGTAGTGAGAGTTTTTAGGTTCTAGTTGTTTTTAGGTAGAGATTTTGGATTATATCAGCAATGGTGAAATTGTTGGGGATTTTGAGTTTATAACAGTGTTGGATGAGCTTTAGGTGGCGGGATGATGGTGGAAGGGTAAGTTGAGGCAATGGTGGGGCACAGTGATGATAATGGTGGTCGGAAATGGCAAGGCTTAGGTTGAGGATAGACGGTGGTGAAAGGTTGAGAGTTAATGGCATTGAATTTAGGCCATGGTTTTGGAGGATGGTGCTCACTAGTTATATTTAACATGTTTAGGGTTTTTGGTGATAACTTGATTTTCATGTCGGCATTTAATGTGTCACGTGTGATTTTCGTAATACCTTAAACGGCGAGGAACGACACAATGATCAAAATATTATAAAACGATAAATTATATTGTAATAAACTAAAGTTTAATGACCAAAACATAATTTAAACCATACATAAGTTATTATTTTTATTGTTAGCAAAAGAAAAAATATAAATATTGAAATTTTAAGGCTTTCAAACATACTCATTTTGATCAATCCTTGCTTATGATATCTACATTTTTTTAAATATTAGTGTTTGGTGCATACTTTTAACATCTTCAGTTTTGGGTATATTCCAAATTACTTGTGCACACAAATATAGCCAATTTCAAAACATCTCTTCACCTACCCATTTTCTATAAAAGAAAAATAAAACAATAATTCTACTAGACATCTTCAAATTTTAAATTAGTTGAAGCATATTTTAAAAAATATAGATTAAATTGTAAATATATGTATACTTGCTACAATAGCGGATCTTGACGTTAAGATTTGGAGGACTTAATTAAAATAAAAATAAAATATTTAAAAGTTTTAGTAGATCTTTTAAAATTTTAATTAAACCTGTCAAAATTTTATAAGGATCTAATTAAAATTTTTAAAAGATGTAATAAAAATTTCAAATTTTAGGAGAAGTAAAATTATTTTAAAGGTCTAAAATGAGGTTTTAAAAATTTGGAGGAGGCCTCATTACCATACTTGTGTGAAAATTTTCCTAAATTTTATTACTAATGAAAGGTTTTTAACACATGAAATTTAAGCTATTTATGTGTTAGATACACAAAGTTATATCATACATAAATTAGCATTTAACGCTTAATTCATGATTAAATTAATGAAAAAATTTTATTGATAAATATGTAATTAGAATGTCATGAATATTACAATTGAGAAATTAATACAAAGAATACAATATAAAGAGAGGATTAGGTAAGCAATTAAATTATCAATGTTTTTATTAAGACCTGTCATTATTGGATCCTTTCCATTAGCAATATGATAATACATATTTAGGATTTACGCCTTAGAGTTTAGGGTCTCATTTTAAATTATTTTTTTAGCTAAATGAACTGCTTATTTCTATATTATATGAATTTAGAGGTGTTGATAGGTTAAATTTGGGTTAGGTTTATATATAGTATCAATATCATGTATAATTGTCTAGGTTCAATCCAAATATAAGTTTCAAATTTTGTTTGAAACCCATCCATATTTGTAGATGCTAATTTAACTTAATTTAAATTTATCTATATATTTTTAAAAAACAATTCTTTTATTTAATAATTATATTATTTTATTATCATTATATATATTCTTTTATTAAATTCCTAAACATAAACAACTTAATATAATTTTAATATTTACATTATAATATATTTATTTTTCAGATAGTATAAATGACATAATATATATGTAGAAGCCCAAATCTGCCCGGCCCAAACCCAATACATTAAAGCCCAACCGGCCCAAACCCAAAACCTAATCTTAAAACCCATTTACCCTAGCCCAACCTTAATCAGAAACAAACAGAAACCCTAGCCCCTAGGTGCCGCAGCCTTCTGACCCCTGACACCCACTTGCACTGGCACCACCGGCCACCGCCCATGTCGCGTCTCCACCGCCCAAGAGCACTTGCAAACATTAAAAGAGAAATGACAGAAAGTTTGTAAAAAGGGCTATATAAGCCGATTCAAACCAGTGTAATAGGGATTTTTTTCTTCACTCTTTGATTAAATGCAAAAACAGAGAGATTTTCATCAGTAAGAGAATCAATCACAAAATCAGAGAACAAAAACGCCCTAAAAAATCAAATCGGAAACCCAAGGTATTTTTTTTTCATTTTCCTCCTCATTTAAGAATCTGTTTTCTCTTCGTTTATGCATGAATAAAACACGAGATATAAAAAGGGTAAAGGAAACAAATATATAAAAAGAAAAAAATACCTTTTTATGAAATTTTATGACGGCGACGGTGGTGTATGACGGAGGATCTGACCACCGGAGTCGCCGAACTCCCCTCTGCAGAGAAAAAAGAGAGAAGGAAATTTTTAAAAAAAAAAACAGACAACCAAATGATTTTTTTCTGGGTTTAGGGCTTTATATAGCCCTTCAAAATGACGTCGTTTTGGGGCTGGCTTTTAACCCCCAAAATGACGTCGTTTCACCTGGTCCGACCCGAACCCGACCCGCTCCAGATAGGATCCGCGTGTTTTTTAACTAGAGGGGAAAATTGCGCAATCAGCCCTTCCGCATTTTTATTTTTTAAAATTAAGTTTTTAGTATTCGCACATTAGTCCTGAAATTTTGCATGGTTTCGCGATTTGGTCCCTCCCTCAAAGCGTTGTGTTTAAATTTCTGGAAAAATTGCCTCTTTGGTCCCCCACTTTCACGCATGCATTTGTTTCTACCCCCAAACTCCTGTTCTATTTACAATTTGACCCAAAACTTCTATTTTAATGCAATTTAGCCCTTTTTAAAATTATTTTGCAATTTTATTATTATTACTATTATTTAATATTTTATTTTATCATTATTATTATTATTATTATCATTATTATAAGATATATTTTCTTAGTTTAATACTATTATCATCTATTTGATTTTTATTTTCTATTTATATTTATGTTATTTTATATATATTTTAATTCTCACTTACATAATTATCACATTTTATATATTTCTACTTCTATTTTTATGTTAATATTATTATTATTATTATTATTATTATTATTATTATTATTATTATTAATATTATACTTACCATCACTATTATCATTATATTTACTATATTTATATTATTGTATTGTACATATTTTGTATCTTTATTATTATTTTATTATTATTATTATATACTTTATTATTATTATTATTATTATTATTATTATTATTTTACTTTTTTTTCTATCATTATTACTATTATTGCTATTTTATTATTATTTCTATTACTCTTATTATTGTATTATTACTTGTATATACTTACTATTATTATTATTATTATTATTATTATTATTATTATTATTATTACTAGTGTGATAATACTATTATTATCTATTTTATTATGTCTATTTATTGTCATTAATTCGTCAATATTACTGTTATTTCTTTTCTCGTATAACATCGAATTTTCCCTTTATTATTTGTCATATCAGTTTACCCAATGCATCAAGTTTTCAAATAATTAATATTTTGTATTAAGGGTTTGAGAAAATCGTGCCCTAACTTACTGGGTTCCGATTTTTCTTGTTCAACCTTAATAACGGAATACCCTTTTAAATCGCAATCAAGCTCCAAATAAAATACTTAATCTCGGAAATTCGAAATGTCGCGCCCTAGCTTACTGGACTCGACATCTAGATACTTCGGATAAGGTTTTTAAAAATAGGGGCAATATTCCTAGTTTGGACCTTCGGGAAAATGAGCCCTAACTTACTGGGTTCTGACTTCTCGTTTGACAAATGACGGGTGATCCTCTTCAAATATAAAACCAAGTTTTAAAAGGCGAGCTTAGTTTCGGAATCTAAAGTATTGCACCTAACTTCATCGGACATGATGCTTTATCTCTTCGAAAATAAGAGAGCCTTAGCGTCCTTCTAATGCCTTCAAGTTTTGAGAACAATAAGTATCTATTTTCAATCATTTCAAAGTTTTCAACATTAGGACATCGATCAATCAATTTGGTACCAATTTTGGGCGACGAGGGTGCTAACCCTTCCTCGTATGTGAACCGACTCGAACTCATTTCTAGATTTCAGAGACCAAAATCTTTATTTTGATAAATCAAACTGCTTATTAAAAAATAATCGCTTTTTAGGTGACCCGATCACACCTCATCAAAAAGATTGGTGGCGACTCCTTCTTTTTTATTTTCAAAACCCGAGTCGACCGCGTCGTTTTCTGTTTTATCAAAAAATGGTTACTACAATATAGAATAAAAAAATGTGTTGAATTAAGCTCGACTCTTAATATTGAAATTTGGAGCATGACTTTAACCTATATATTCTAAATAAATTTTTTATTCAAAATAATTTTTATTTAAACCCTTTCAATTTCATACATATATTTAAATTTAAACGAATAACTCAAGTATTAAACACCTTAAATCGAGCCAAGATCTTAAGTCCTTAATCAAACTCAAAACCAAGAAAGGTATATTCCACATTACTTGTACATGCTAATACTGCCAAAATTTTATTCCAACATTTCTCATTGAAATATGCCTAGTCGAAAGCAGCTCTTCAATTTTTCCCCTTTTTCTTAGGTCCAAAATTGATAGCTCTTTACTTTTTTATTCTAAAATTGAGACATCTAAAACAATTCTCAATTTCTTTCTTTTTCATATGATGTAATTAATTTTGTGAGTAAAAGTACTAAGTTAGTAGTCCCTTGGTAGCATTTTCGAACATCAAACAATAACACGTTAAGATTTGCATAATACAACTTTGGGTTTGTATTTCGTCTGTATTGTGATTTATATGTGGTGTATGAACTGATAAATTAATTTATTAGGACTAAATTATACACGTAATCATTTAAACACACACGATATATATTTCAATTCTTTTAGTCATTCTCGTTAAAATTACAAACGATAAGTTGAAGTAGGAATTAAAAAAATCAATATAACAATAAATTTAGTCCTCAAATTTTAGATATTATATCAATTTATTCATAATTTTAAAAATTAATCCTAAAAGTTTACAAATAGCCTCAATTTGATCTTAATTCTAAAAAAATAAAATATATATAAATGTACATATATTTTAAAAAATATAACAACAAATTTTAAAAATATATATTTTCAAAATGACCGAACTATGTAACGTGGTATTTAAATTGTAACTTTTTATTTTGGGGTTTAAAATGATTTTTTTAATAATTGAGTGATTAACCCATCTATTAGATTTAACTCAAGTCAAAAAACTCAATTGATTTATCGAACCAAACTTGATCTAACCTTATTTAATCACAAACAATAAAAATCATCCAAACCCAAAATAATCTAAAAATAATCGAACTTGAAATGACCCAAATACAGAATGACTCGAACTCGAGTGTCAAACTTAAATGAAAAACTTTTATAGTGACCCAAATGTGAAAAACTTGATTACCAAACATAAAATTAACTCCATCTTTAAATGACCAATCTAAATTCATACATAAAATTTAAATTCAAATTATCTAGACCTATATTTACCCAAATTGAAATCAATTCAATTCTCTCTATAAGAAATGATTGTATAAAATTGTGATTCCACGTTATCCTTATCTCTTTTAATAAAATAATAACAAATCATATTTTTCTCCTAATTTTAATATTTTTAATTGAATTTAAATTTTATCAAGTAGTAAAAGTTGAAAATCTAAAAAAAAAAATCGATTTATTATACTACTATTGAAAATGGATAGAAATAAAGTAAAATAACAATTTTATACAATCTATTCTTTGCTCTCAATTTACCAATCAGATGCGAATGCGGAAATAAAATTTTAATTTTTGAGATTCAGAGAGCCGTCTAAAGAAAGCTTTATATGATCTTCGACAGGCTCCTCGTGCTTGGTTCGAGAAGTTCTGACAGTTTCTTCTTTCAATTGGTTTTGTTGCCTCCAGGTTTGATGCTTCTCTATTTGTTAGGGTAATATCTGACTCCACTCTTTATGTTCTCGTATATGTGGATGATATTATAATTACTGGCAACTTGCCCGCCTCTATCGATTGGTTTGTTCAGTTGTTGCATAGCAAGTTCTCACTTAAGGATATGGGTGATTTGCATTATTTTCTTGGTATAGAGGTAACTCGTGTTTCTGGTTGTCTACATATTTGTCAGAAGAAATATATTCGGGATATTCTTGTTTGTTCTTCCATGGTCGCAGCAAAAAGTGTTCATACTCCTATGGCCAGCTCGTCTTACATGTTCAAAACTGATGGTGAATGTTTGACAGATCCTACTGAGTATAGAAGTCTTGCGGGTGCACTTCAATATTGTGTTTTGACTAGACTTGATATTGCTTATGCAGTGAACCGGATTTGTCAATTCATGCACAACCCTACTATTGTACATATGGTGGCGCTCAAATGTGTTCTGCAATATCTATGTGGTACTATTGATTTTGGCTTAGTTTTTCGTTCAACTGCTCGATTGTCGCTAGTTGGGTATGCAGATGCCAACTGGGGTCTAGATTGTGACGATATACGTTCCATGTCCGGGTACTGTGTGTATTATGGTCACACTCCTGTGGCATGGGGCTCCAAAAAGCAGCAGGTCTGTCCCGATCTACGGCTGAGGCAGAGTATAGAAGTCTTGCGGCAGCCACAAGTGAGATTACTTGGTTAGTGTCGTTACTTCAAGAACTACATATCAAGTCTGTTGATACCCCAAACATCTGGTGTGATAGTTCTAGTGCGGTGGTGGTTGCAGCCAATCCTGTTTTACATTCCAAGTTTAAACATGTAGAACTTGATCTATTTTTTGTTCGTGAGAAAGTTGGGGACAGATCTTTGCAAATTGGTGAGGTTCTTGGTTGTGATCAAGTGGCTGATATTTTCACTAAGCCACTATCTGCTACTTTGTTTTCTCGTTTTTGACACCTTCAGGTTGGGAAGATAGATGCATGATAGAGAGTGAATAATTCTGTTAGTATTTCTGTTAGTGTTTGTAAGATTCAGTTAGCACAAGCAGTTAGCTTGTATGCACTATAAAACAAATGAACAGATATCAATTGTAGTCAAGATTCATTCCAAACAGAAAATCAATTCTCTGCTTCTTCATTTGATTAACATTTCTACTAAGTTCTCTGTTCAAGAAGATTAGATTGAGGTTGAACTATACCTCTCATCAATTGCTGATCCTAGCCTCAGAGTTCCAAACCCAAAAGGCTGCTGTTGTTTTTATTTTTTTAATCCCTTATTCTTTCCTCTTTTTTTTTTTTTTTTTGATATTTGCATTTTCTCTTTGGGAATTTAAAACAACTTTTCTTATTCTGTCATGGTTATGGTTGGGTTTCTTTTGAATGGTTTTTTTTTTTTTTGGTTTCATGCTTGAATAGCTAGGTATTTTTGATTGATGGGAGGCGTTAATGGTAGTGAGAGTTTTTAGGTTCTAGTTGTTTTTAGGCAGAGATTTTGGATTATATCAGCAATGGTGAAATTGTTGGGGATTTTGAGTTTATAACAGTGTTGGATGAGCTTTAGGTGGCGGGATGATGGTGGAAGGGTAAGTTGAGGCAATGGTGGGGCACAGTGATGATAATGGTGGTCGAAAATGGCAAGGCTTAGGATGAGGATAGACGGTGGTGAAAGGTTGAGAGTTAATGGCATTGAATTTAGGCCATGGTTTTGGAGGATGGTGCTCACTAGTTATATTTAACGTGTTTAGGGTTTTTGGTGATAACTTGATTTTCATGTCGGCATTTAATGTGTCACGTGTGATTTTCGTAATACCTTAAACGGCGAGTAACGACACAATGATCAAAATATTATAAGACGATAAATTATATTGTAATAAACTAAAGTTTAATGACCAAAACGTAATTTAAACCATACATAAGTTATTATTTTTATTGTTAGCAAAAGAAAAAAATATAAATATTGAAATTTTAAGGCTTTCAAACATACTCATTTTGATCAATCCCTTGCTTATGATATCTGCATTTTTTTTAAATATTAGTGTTTGGTGCATACTTTTAACATCTTCAGTTTTGGGTATATTCCAAATTACTTGTGCACACAAATACAGCCAATTTCAAAACATCTCTTCACCTACCCATTTTCTATAAAAGAAAAATAAAACAATAATTCTACTAGACATCTTCAAATTTTAAATTAGTTGAAGCATATTTTAAAAAATACAGATTAAATTGTAAATATATGTATACTTGCTACAATAGCGGATCTTGACGTTAAGATTTGGAGGACTTAATTAAAATAAAAATAAAAATATTTAAAAGTTTTAGTAGATCTTTTAAAATTTTAATTAAACTCATCAAAATTTTATAAGGATCTAATTAAAATTTTTAAAAGATGTAATGAAAATTTTCAAATTTTAGGAGAAGTAAAATTATTTTAAAGGTCTAAAATGAGGTTTTAAAAATTTGGAGGAGGCCTCATTACCATACTTGTGTGAAAATTTTCCTATATTTTATTACTAATGAAAGGTTTTTAACACATGAAATTTAAGCTATTTATATGTTAGATACACAAAGTTATATCATACATAAATTAGCATTTAACGCTTAATTCATGATTAAATTAATGAAAAAAATTTATTGATAAATATGTAATTAGAATGTCATGAATATTACATTTGAGAAATTAATACAAAGAATACAATATATAGAGAGGATTAGGTAAGCAATTAAATTATCAATGTTTTTATTAAGACCTGTCATTATTGGATCCTTTCCATTAGCAATATGATAATACATATTTAGGATTTACGTCTTAGAGTTTAGGGTCTCATTTTAAATTATTTTTTTAGCTAAATGAACTGCTTATTTCTATATTATATGAATTTAGAGGTGTTGATAGGTTAAATTTGGGTTAGGTTTATATATAGTATCAATATCATGTATAATTGTCTAGGTTCAATCCAAATATAAGTTTCAAATTTTGTTTGAAACCCATCCATATTTGTAGATGCTAATTTAACTTAATTTAAATTTATCTATATATTTTTAAAAATACAATTCTTTTTATTTAATAATTATATTATTTTATTATCATTATATATATTCTTTTATTAAATTCCTAAACATAAACAACTTAATATAATTTTTAATATTTACATTATAATATATTTATTTTTCGTATAGTATAAATGACATAATATATATGTAGAAGCCCAAATCTGCCCGGCCCAAACCCAATACATTAAAGCCCAACCAGCCCAAACCCAAAACCTAATCCTAAAACCCATTTACCCTAGCCCAACCTAAATCAGAAACAAACAGAAACCCTAGCCCCTAGGTGCGTCGCAGCCTTCTGACCCCTGACACCCACTTGCCCTGGCACCACCGGCCACCGCCCATGTCGCGTCTCCACCGCCAAGAGCACTTGCAAACATTAAAAGAGAAATGACAGAAAGTTTGTAAAAAAAGGCTATATGTTTATTCAAACCAAAGGTAATAGGGATTTTTTTCTTCACTCTTTGATTAAATGCAAAAAGAGAGATTTTCATCGAAGAGAATCAATCACAAAATCGAGAACAAAACGCCTCTAAAAATCAAATCGGAAACCCAAGGTATTTTTTTTTTCATTTTCCTCCTCATTTAAGAATCTGTTTTCTCTTCGTTTACGCATGAATAAAACACGAGATATAAAAAGGGTAAAGGAAACAAATATATAAAAAAGAAAAAATACCTTTTTATGAATTCGGCTGACGGCCATGGCTGACGGAGGACTACGACCGGAGTGGCCGGACTCTCCTCAGAGAAAAAAGAGAGAAGGAAATTTAAAAAAAAAAACAGACAACCAAATGATTTTTTTCTGGGTTTAGGGCTTTATATAGCCCTTCAAAACGACGTCGTTTTGGGGCTGGCTTTTAACCCCCAAAATGACGTCGTTTCACCTGGTCCGACCCCGAACCCGACCCGCTCCAGATAGGATCCGCGTGTTTTTTAACTAGAGGGGAAAATTGCGCAATCGGCCCTTCCGCATTTTTATTTTTTAAAATTAATTTTTCAGTATTCGCACATTAGTCCTAAAATTTTGCACGGTTTCGCGATTTGGTCCCTCCCTCAAAGCGTTGTGTTTAAATTTTGGGAAAATTGCCTCTTTGGTCCCCCACTTTCACGCGCATTTGTTTCTACCCCCAAACTCCTGTTCTATTTACAATTTGACCCAAAACTTCTATTTTTAATGCAATTTTGTAACATCCTAAAACTGGGGCTATCTGAGATTAAATGATTTTTCTTAAATTGAATTGCTGTGTTATTGATTGTGGTGTAATAAGGCTTAGTTAGAGGTCTTGAGTAGGCTCGGTTTAGTAGAAAATTGTATTTGGGAACTTTAAAGGTAAGGATCGCTAGCAAGTAGGGGTTACAAGAATAAATAGAGGATTTGTTGACACAAAATAAGTCTTGGAAGAGTGGCAAAAGGAGGGCTACTTGGGAGTTACATGTGACGCCACAAGGGATAAGGGAGAGCCTGTGTTCGAGTCATGGAAATCCCTTTTTACTCTTTATTTTGGACGGCATAGGGGGGGAGAGAATTTCTCATTTCAAACTCTTTTGTTAATGAGGATAATAACTATATTATTAAGTTTTTATTTGGATTATTTTGTGAATAATCTTTAATAAGTGGCAAAGAGAAAATATAGGAGTTTGAGGTATCTCAAATTATTTTGAATAATTTGAAATATGTGGCCTAGAGTGAATTAAGGAATTGGTGGAATTTTAAACTCCTTAGAGTGGAGTGGACGTCAAGGCAATTGGGGGAGGGATAATGCCGAATTTTCTTGGCCTATTTCTTCATAATTTTCGGCTAGTTCATCTTTTTGGTTTTTCTTCTTTTTCTTCTCAAAACCTTTAGCCGAAACACCTATTCCACTCTTTCTTCATTCTCTTGTTCCACTCAAACCGAATCCTAAGCAGCCATAAATTGATTTTTCTTTCTCTTCTATAGCCGAATATACTCCTCCTTGGTGTGCCGAATTTCTCTCCCCTATTTGGTGTAGTCTTGGCCGAATCTCAAACAAAGGTGTTCTTCTCTATCTATTTCTTCAATCGGTTCTAAGGTGAGTGTCCAAGACCGAATGCTTTCTCTTTAGGTTCTCTTGTACTTGTCGACTTCTAGAGGGTAAGAACTGATTTCGGCACTTGTTGAAAGGGTATTAACTTCCTATGTTGAAACCGATTCTATCTAGGTGTTTCGAGATCTTGAAGTAATCGGTTCAAGTCTACATTCTCTATCAACTGAATTTGGTAAGTCGACGGTAAGTCGAATCTTTCTAAACCTTTTTATTAGATATTTGGGAAAGCCGAAACTAATCTTGTTTGGTACTAAAGGTTGGCGATTGCTAGGGAACCCGTATAAGGATTCGGTTGTTGGAAACCAAGTCGAACAAGGTAAGATCTCGGGTTTCAAATGATAACCCTTTGGAATTAAATTGGTTGGCGAATAGGCCATAATACTAACCCATGTATTTGGTCAATATAGGGACAAGTAGATCTAGGGTGGTGACTTCTCTGGATTTAGACTTCTCGTTGGTGACAGTGTGTACATACACACGTTATGACTTATTAATCTGCTAAATGTTGTGAATGCTAACTCTAGTTTATGTAGCATTGGATTTAATACCGTATTGGTATAAGTGACGATTCTGTAAGTACTGCTTAATATGTGTTGCTATTTAATGCTTTTGGGAAGCATGGCATGAATTTAGTTGTAACTTAAATATCTGATGGCATGAAATTTGTTACACAATGATTTGATATGGGTTGATGAGTGGAGGGCGCTTACATTGTGTCGACGGACACCGTTGTTTTGGTAACACATCTGTGACTACGGTCACCAGAGGTTTGGTACCTCCGAGGTTTGGCACCTCATAGCGTCTCGTCCCAGTGGCTTAGTACCACAAAGGGTTGGCCCCACGATGATAATACGGGATTGACGCCATGATTTGGTATCACGCGATGGGTTGGCCCCATCAACCGATTTGTGTCTTTGGACACCGAGGTTTGGCACCTCCAAGTGATTTGGTATCACATCTGTGACTATACGTCACCGTGGTTTGGCACCACCAATGGTTTGGTACCACAAAGGGGTAGACAGAGGCGCTTGGTTGGCTAGGTTGGGTACACGACTTAATGCATGTTAATTTGTTATAAATTGTGTATGATGTGGCTTAAACCGGGAAGGGTTACATATCGAGTCTTGGTGACTCACCTTCTCCTTTATTTTTTCGGTGACACGTAGTTCATGGATTTGGAGCCGAGGGACTTGAGGTGGCCATGCAAAGGATTTTAAATTTAATAGACTTTGAATTTCGGTTTATTCATTCTTTTAATTGTTGGTTTAAATTTTAATTGGGTTGTAATAAGGCCTCCAATAACTCCTTTTTATTATTTTGTTATTGTTACCTGCTTTGAATATTAGTTAAACTATTTAATTATGGTAATAATAAGTTCTCACGATTTTCTAAAGTAATTCGAAAATGTTTTCTTTGTACCATCGGGTACATCTTAAAATATATATAATAACTTGATTCAATAAATATTTTCAAAATAAATCTAAGTATGGGTTTTATACATCCCAACTGTTATAACAAGACACTATCTTTTGTCTAGAGGTTAGTTCGGTTTTTTAAAAGGTTTCAAAATGTTTTCTCCGTAGCAAACCAAATTCGGTCATAGCGGTTGGGCCGGGTTTGGGTTGTTACAAATTTAGCCTTTTTTTAAAATTATTTTGCAATTTTTATTATTATTACTATTATTTAATATTTTATTTTATCATTATTATTATTATTATCATTATTATAAGATATATTTTCTTAGTTTAATACTATTATCATCTATTTGATTTTTATTTTTCTATTTATATTTATGTTATTTTATATATATTTTAATTCTCACTTACATAATTATCACATTTTATATATTTCTACTTCTATTTTTATGTTATTATTATTATTATTATTATTATTATTATTATTATTATTATTATTTTACTATATTTATATTATTGTATTGTACATATTTTGTATCTTTATTATTATTTTATTATTATTACTGTAATATTATCATTATTATTATTAGTATTATTATTATTATTTACTTTTTTACTATCATTATTACTATTATTGCTATTTTATTATTATTTCTATTACTCTTATTATTGTATTATTACTTGTATATACTTATTATTATTATTATTATTATTATTATTATTATTATTATTATTACTAGTGTGATAATACTATTATTATCTATTTTATTATGTCTAAATATTGTCATTAATTCGTCAATATTATCATTATTTTTTTCTCGTATAACATCGAATTTTCCTTTATTATTTGTCATATCGGTTTACCCAATGCATCAAGTTTTCAAATAATTAATATTTTGTATTAAGGGTTTGAGAAAATCGTGCCCTAACTTCTTGGGTTCGATTTTTCTTGTTCAACCTTAATAACGAATACCCTTTTAAATCGCAATCAAGCTCCAAATAAAATACTTAATCCCGAATTAAATGTCGCGCCTAGCTTCTCGGACTCGACATCTAGATACTTCGGATAAGGTTTTTAAAAATAGGGGCAATATTCCTAGTTTAGACCTTCGGGAAAACGAGCCCTAACTTACTGGGTTCTGACTTCTCGTTTGACAAATGACGGGTGATCCTCTTCAAATATAAAACCAAGTTTTAAAAGGCGAGCTTAGTTTCGGGAATCTAAAGTATTGCACCCTAACTTACTGGACATGATGCTTTATCTCTTCGAAAATAAGAGAGCCTTAGCGTCCCTTCTAATGCCTTCAAGTTTTGAGAACAATAAGTATCTATTTTCGAATCATTTCAAAGTTTTCAACATTAGGACATCGATCAATCAATTTGGTACCAATTTTGGGCGTATCGAGGGTGCTAACCCTTCCTCGTGCGTAACCGACTCCCGAACTCATTTTCTGGATTTCGTAGACCAAAATCGTTATTTTGATAAATCAAACTATTTATTAAAAAAAATAACTGCTTTACGAGGTGACCCGATCACACCTCATCAAAAAAGATTGGTGGCGACTCCCTTCTTTTTCATTTTCAAAACCCGAGTCGACCGCGTCGTTTTCTGTTTTATCAAAAAATAGTTACGACAATATAGAATAAAAAAATGTGTTGAATTAAGCTCGACTCTTAATATTGAAATTTGGAGCATGACTTTAACCTATATATTCTAAATAAATTTTTTATTCAAAATAATTTTTATTTAAACCCTTTCAATTTCATACATATATTTAAATTTAAACGAATAACTCAAGTATTAAACACCTTAAATCGAGCCAAGATCTTAAGTCCTTAATCAAACTCAAAAACCAAGAAAGGTATATTCCACATTACTTGTACATGCTAATACTGCCAAAATTTTATTCCAACATTTCTCATTGAAATATGCCTAGTCGAAAGCAGCTCTTCAATTTTTCCCCTTTTTCTTAGGTCCAAAATTGATAGCTCTTTACTTTTTTATTCTAAAATTGAGACATCTAAAAACAATTCTCAATTTCTTTCTTTTTTCATATGATGTAATTAATTTTTGTGAGTAAAAGTACTAAGTTAGTAGTCCCTTGGTAGCATTTTCGAACATCAAACAATAACACGTTAAGATTTGCATAATACAACTTTGGGTTTGTATTTCGTCTGTATTGTGATTTATATGTGGTGTATGAACTGATAAATTAATTTATTAGGACTAAATTATACACGTAATCATTTAAACACACACGATATATATTTCAATTCTTTTAGTCATTCTCGTTAAAATTACAAACGATAAGTTGACGTAGGAATTAAAAAAATCAATATAACAATAAATTTAGTCCTCAAATTTTAGATATTATATCAATTTATTCATAATTTTAAAAATTAATCCTAAAAGTTTACAAATAGCCTCAATTTGATCTTAATTCTAAAAAATAAAATATATATAAATGTACATATATTTTAAAAAATATAACAACAAATTTTAAAAATATATATTTTCAAAATGACCGAACTATGTAACGTGAGTATTTAAATTGTAACCTTTTTATTTTGGGGTTTAAAATGATTTTTTTTTAATAATTGAGTGATTAACCCATCTATTAGATTTAACTCAAGTCAAAAAAACTCAATTGATTTATCGGAACCAAACTTGATCTAACCTTATTTAATCACAAACAATAAAAATCATCCAAACCCAAAATAATCTAAAAATAATCGAACTTGAAATGGCCCAAATACAGAATGACTCGAACTCGAGTGTCAAACTTAAATGAAAAACTTTTATAGTGACCCAAATGTGAAAAACTTGATTACCAAACATAAAATTAACTCCATCTTTAAATGACCAATCTAAATTCATACATAAAATTTAAATTCAAATTATCTAGACCTATATTTACCCAAATTGAAATCAATTCAATTCTCTCTATAGGAAATGATTGTATAAAATTATGATTCCACGTGATCCTTATCTCTTTTAAGAAAATAATAACAAATCATATTTTTCTCCTAATTTTTAATATTTTTAATTGGATTTAAATTTTGTCAGGAGTAAAAAGTTGAAAATCTAAAAAAAAAAATCTGATTTATTATATTACTATTGAAAAATGGATAGAAATAAAGTAAAATAACAATTTTATACAATCTATTCTTTGCTCTCAATTTACCAATCAGATGCGAATGCGGAAATAAAATTTTAATTTTTGAGATTCAGAGAGCCGTCTAAATTAAAATATTAATTTTCAAGATAAAAATACAGTTTCTCCATTTTAATTAAAGGGCCAACGTTGTTTATCCCCTTTGGATCAGCCCTGAGTGTGATTATATATAGGTTGCAGAAACTTAAAAATTTAAAGATTAAGCAAAGAAATGGCATCTTCTGGCTTGCCAATTCATATTAATTGCTCAGCTCAAAAGCCTTCCGTATCTTCATCAGCCAACTTTGATCATTTAAAGTCAACACTTTCCTCTGCCTTTAAGGTCAGTTTTCTCCTACTAGTAACAAAACCCAGATTCTTCATTTTCTTAATTCCCTAGAATATTGTTTGATATGATTCAATGGGTGTTTGGGGGCAGCCATTTTTAAAACAAATAGAGCGGCTTCCCTTGCGAATAGATGTGGCTCCACAAACTCTGAACAACACTTGTCTCAAACTAGTGGATGCGGCTGTTGATTCTGTGTTTGAGTTTGCTGATCAGCCATTGCTCCCATCTCAGGTATAAAACATCGGGTCATTTCGGGTTTTGAAATTCAGTTTGTAATAATGGGTTGTTCACAGAGTAATTTTGGGCCGGTAGATGAGATGAAAGAAGCCGTTCAAGTCACCAACATCCAAGGGGAAATACCTCGTGATTTTGCTGAGGGTGTCTACATCAGAAACGGTTTGTCCTTGACGCAATCAATCTTTACCATTAAAAAACTAGGATGTTCCTTTACCATTTCCATCCATTAATTACAACAAACCCCGGCATCGATTAGGCCGAAAGGAAATTTTAGAGAACCACCTGTGTGTTTTATATGGCATTTTATCTCCCAAGGAGAGTTCCTACAAGACACCAACTAAAAACATTCACCAATGCCTAAGTTGGTCTCATCTTATCCTATATTCAATAATTTTAATCTTTTAAATATCAAATTTTAGAAGAACTCAAAGTTTATTTTGGCTGTATTCTGAACTGGTAGAATACTGTTTTTTGCTAAATGTTTGGATGTTGTCTATAAGCTTTTCATGTTATTTTTGTTAAACGTTATTGGTTATTGTAATAAAAATGCAGGGCCAAACCCCATATTTGGAGCATTAACATCAACGAGTTCGATGTTTGGGAGGTCAAGTTACACTTGGATCGAAGGGGAAGGGATGCTTCATGCTTTGTATTTTTGCAAAGGCGTTGAGGGAGACTGGACCGTACTTTATAAAAACAGATACGTGGAAACAGAGACATTGAAGCTGGAAAAACAACGGAACAAACCCTCGTTTCTACCTGCCTTAGAAGGGGATTCTCCAGCTATTTTGTCTGCGTATTTGCTTAACATGGTGTGTGTGCGCGCTTTGCCTTAATCCTTGCTTTTTCTTCTTTTCTAGTTTTCAATTAGCCCTATATTCAAACAACCCCACTTTACAACACTATTTCTAATTTCTAATTGATGTGTTTACATTTGGGTCAGTTGAGATATGGTAAAGTAAACAAAGAAATAAGCAACACCAACGTATTTGAGCATGGTGGCAAGATGTACTCAATAGCAGACAATCACAAACCTCAGGAGATTAACATCCTTACGCTTGAAACTTTGAATGATTGGGATGTTAATGGAGGTTGGAACAGGCCATTTTCTTCTCATCCCAAGGTTGCTTTCACTCTTCTGAATTTATTCACGTTGCTGTACAATATATAATGTTTGGTACGTCTCATGTCTTATGTTACACAGAAAGCTCCAGGCACTGGGGAGCTTGTTATTCTGGGGATTGATGCAACTAAGCCTTTTGCTGAACTGGGAGTAATTTCTGGTATTTTTTTTTTTGTCTTTTAATCCAGTATTTTGTATTTAAATATGTCAAATACACTTTATTCATTGGAAATAATTTAGGTAGGATGATTCTAAAAACCATAAAATTTTGCCACTTCATCAAATTTTAAAGACATGAAATTATTATTATACATTCATCCATAAAAATTTATTTTATGGATCCTTCTCATCATATTATTTATGGTCTCTTTTCAATTATTTAATTACATTTTAACAATTTTTTTCATGCTTTTGACACATAATTTTGGTATTTTTTTTACTCTAAAACCCTTAATCTAAAATTCAAAACCCTAAATCCAAAACTTAAAATCTCAAACCCTAAATCCAAACTTGTAAACCGAACCCATTGAATCTTGAACCCATAACCCCAAACCTTTGAACCGTAATCCAAACAATTGAACACTGAATGTTGAACCCCGAACTCAAATCATTAATCCCTAAATCCAAACTCGTAACCCCAAGCCATTGAATTTTGAATCTATAACCCCAAACCTTTAAATTATAACCTGAACTATTGAACATTAAACCCCAAATTCAAATCTTGAATTTTAAAATTCGGAGTTTAAAGTTTAAAGTTCAAAGTTCGGGATTTTAGGTAAAATAATTACCAAGTTATGGGTCAATGATATAGAAAAAATATACAAAATTACTAATTTTTAAAAATTGGTTGCAAAAAATAAAAATATTAACTTATGAAAGAAGAAAATTTTTGTTTATAAAATAAAAATTAATTATTTTAAGTAATTTTATTAAAGTCAAATTAAATTAGAGAAGATATTAGATATAGATAAATGTATAATAATATTTTGTTATCTTTAAAATTTAATGACGTGACATTATTTTATTAATGCTTAAAAACTATATTTATTAAAATAATTCTAATATAATTTATTCCTTATTTATTAACAAGGTGCTTTTACTTTTTTTTTTCAATGTACAGAGACATCTAAGGAATTATATCTCCCACATAATTATAGAGGATAACTATTCTATATTTATTGAACAAAAAAAATTATTTAACATAAATCCATTCATTTTGTGTACAGCTGATGGAAATAAATTGCTTCATAGAGCGGATCTGAAATTAAATAGGAGTAGCCTATGCCATGAAATTGGAGTTACACAAAGGTAAACCTGCTTTCATCTTTCTTACCCCCATTCCATTTTCTTAAACACAAACTTGGATAAGAAATATTGGACGTTCTATATTATCTTATTTAGATTTTTAAACTTGGTAAAGAAAAAGAAAAAAAAATAGTTTTAACCTTTTTATTGGTGGGAATGAAAGAAAATGATTCATTACAGTCATCTTTTACACTAATAATTTTAGATCAACAAAATAGATAAAAGATATTTTTCTTTCCTTTCTTCTTTTCCTTTATAATTATTTATTTAAGATTGTATTAATTAGGCCTTTTCTCGATCGCCAGCTTAACCATTAAATGTTAATTTGCATATAACATAAAGCATATTTAAAACACAATAATCTAATTCTAAACATACATGTAATTATCATACGGACAACTTAGATCTAATATGTAGCCTTTCTAATTTTAATGTAATTATCTATTTTAGTTAAGATGTTAGACTCAAATTGTTCATAAGAAAGTACGTACACATTTAAAATTTGATTCACTTGTTTTAAATATATTCCACGTCAAATTCGAATCAACATTTAATATCTTTGACAACTAGACTAATGAAAAGACTTGATTAAAATAATAATATCACTTTAAGAACTTAATTTGAATAATTTAAAATTTAAAACTAATTTAAAATATGAGTAATATCTAGTACAATTAATCTTCTAATAAATTTATAATATAAAATATAATTATGTGAAACAAATAATCATATTTAATAAACTATTTGTGATCACAGTTTCAAATTTCATGTGGAATACAAGTTAAAATGTGACGTGAATTTTCCTTTTGCAAGGTACAATGTATTTATGGATCACCCTCTATTGATAGACTTGAACAGACTTGTTCGTGGTAGCTCGTGAGTCTAATTTTTTTTTCTTCTTTTTATACTTTTTTTTTTACTTAAATTTGTTTTTTTAAGCAATTATTAATCTTGACATATTAGATTATTGAAATACGAAAAAGAAGGATATGCAAGGATCGGCATAATGCCTCGTTATGGATCGGCAGATTCAATCCAGTGGTTTAAAGTGAAACCCAATTGCACATTTCACCTTTTCAATTGTTTTGAAGATGGTGATGAGGTAAAAACTATGGTTGGATTCATAATAAATTTTAAATTTTTATTGTACTTAGGGAGTGTTTGGTTGGATAGAAAAGTGCAGAGATGGGATAAGTAGTGAAAAAATAGAAAGAAAATAAAATTTAAGTGTGCTTGATAGAAAAAAAGGTAGAGAAAAGAAAATAGAAAGGATGATTATTTTCCATCCTAATGCATAAAAATCAATCATTCCAAATTGAAATGATGAGATGAGAGGAAATGAAAGATATATATATGTTAGTTCAAAATTATGTACTTTTATTTTTCAAAAAAAAAAAAAATGCATTTTTAGAATGTTTCCATCTCTCCTACTAAACTTATAAAAAAATTTATATTTTTCATCATTCTAATTTTTTACCCTTTCAATTTTTCATCTTTCTAATTTTTTTTCACCATACTGAGTAAAGCCTTAGGGATGACAATGTGACGGGGCAATGAACAAGGATTGCCTCATTCATCACTACTCCACATTTGAATCGATGTTGAAAATATATGTGGTCATGGGTAAAGATTATATACATAATCACTCAAAATTACTTTGCATCGTTACACTTTACTTTTTACTAATGATTTTTTAAATTTAAATTTATCTAGTTATATATTTATAATTTATTCATAAATGTAATTTCGGTATATATAATTCTTTAGCATATGTATAATATAATATATATGTAACATATGGATAATTATTTGATATACTTGAGATGAAACTTTTTAACTTCATAAGCAAACAAATGAAGTCGAGCAAGCATTTGCTACAGTTGCTCTATTTCACAAAGTGATTTTATTATTATTATTATTATTATTATTTTTATTTTAAACTTCATATTTGGATTGGGTTAATAAATCCACGAAACAATTTGAATTTGCCATCCTTAACTGATAAAACAATCTTACATTGACTTCCTTCAGGTTGTGATGTGGGGATGTAGAGCCCTTGATTCAATAATACCAGGGCCTGATAAGGGACAGAACAAATTTGATTGGTTCTCGAGAAAATTGAGACCTATAAAACCCATTGAAGGAAGCATGGATGCTGTATCAGAAGATCAGTTAGTGTTTCCTCGTCCTTATGAGTGGCGAATGAACAAGCAAACCGGTGATGTAAAGGAGAGAAATCTAACAGGGACTGAATATTCCATGGATTTTTCATTTATTAATGAAGGTTTCGTAGGAGTTCAAAATAATTATGGATATTGCCAAGTACGTGATTCTATTGCAAGTTCTGCATCAGGTACGTACTCCAATTTGAGCTGGCATTTAATGTCGGATCTAACAATTAGGTTGATAGAAAAACTTGTTGATATAATGGTAATATTTTTAGGACTCAATTAAAAATATATTGGAGTTTTGGGTCCGATTTAAAACTTAAGCGATAATTTGAGAATGTATGATGTAATTAACCCATACTAATAATTAACTTTATATCCTTATAACAATTTCAGGCATGGCAAAATATGGAGGTCTTGCAAAGTTATATTTTGGAGAGCAAAATCCTTGTTTTTCCTTGGTATTTAAATTAGGTCCCTCTAAAATTCTTTTATTTTTTCTTTCATCATTTATCAGTTGCTTGATTAATATATATGTATATATATTCTAACTTGTTTGTATTTTGACACCAGAAAGAAAATGAAGTAGAAGGGTTGATAAAAGTAGAATATCATATGTTTGAGAAGAACACATTCGGCACCGGAGCTGCCTTTGTCCCTAAACAAGGTGGTGTTGAAGAAGATGATGGTTGGGTCGTCACATTTGTTCACAATGAAGATATTAATATATCTCAAGTAAGTTGATTCTAAAGATAATTCTACCAAATTTTAAATTCGTCCCTAAACTTTAAAATATTTCAACTAAATCCTCAAATTAAAGTACCATTCGAATTAGGTTCTCCTATAAGTTAGACGTGGGCTTTGGCGTTAAATGCCAAATTGGACCTAGCGTGTTTAAAAATATGTACTAACCCATAAGTGTTTAAAAAGGAATCGTGTTAGATTCAAGTTAACATTTAAAGTCAAAGCAAACAGTTAAACCAGCAAAAGGACTTGAATGGAGCAGTACTTTAGTTTGAGAAATCAATTGAAATGTTTCCAAGTATGGGCCAATTTAGAATTCGATCCATAAGTTAGTGACATCTGATACAATTAACCCTTGATTTTAAGACGCTAAATATATTCATTTTTCCTCTTTTATTGCAAACAGGTCCTTATAATTGAAGCAAAGAGCTTTACCAGTAAACCTGTAGCCAGAATCACCTTGCCATTTAGAGTTCCATATGGTTTTCATGGAACTTTTAAGCCAATGCAACTGCAAAATGACATCTTGAGTATAATCCCCTCCTTGAATTCTAAAATAGTAAAAAGCATATCTCCTTCATATTCATAAATTCATGAATGCTTAAGTGTCTAATCATATATGTATGTATATATATTAATATTTTCCACGTTGATTTCTTAAGTATTAAGTGTGGGATAAAAGTTTGGTTGATATTTTATAGATTCTTATTTGTATCAATAAATAAAATGTATTGTTGAGGAGGTTAGGTTTTGTGAGGTTGAAATCTTAATACGTGTGAATTTACTATTTATATCGAAGTGATTCAAGTGTATTTTTATTTGTTAGTGTGATAATTCAATGGTATATGTTGATGTAATGATTAATTCTGAATGTAAATTTTGTGCCACTGTAATTTTAAATACATAAATAAAATGAATAAAAAGTATTTATTTCCTGCCAAAAGTGAAAATGAAAATGAAAATGATTTATACCGGTAGATTATATAATATGAATTTTTATTTTTTTAAAACATTTCTATTCAATCATTCAATGTTTATATATCTTTTGAAATGGTGCTTCTATTATGGGATTCACTAGAAAACTTAGGAAATGCTTGTGGGTTATTGGTTAAAATAATATTTTTAAGGGTTTTTTATTTATTTAGAATTTTGCTTAATTCTTAAAAATTTTAGTAAATTATTAAATATTTTGGTAAATCTATATAAATATTGGTAAATTGTTAAGAATATTGGTACGGTCTTATATATCGGTAAATAATTATTAGATATTTTCGTAAATTCATATAAATTTTGATAAATCGCTAGAAATATTAATAAAGTATTAGATATTTTTGTAAATTCTTATAAATATTAATAAATTGTTAAAAAATTGACCGATCAAGTATGGGATGGGATACATGATATCCTTAGAAATTTTGGTAAAAGCTTAGAAAATTTGTTAAATTTGAAGGAATTTTGGTAAATAGTTAGAAATAATGGAAACTCTTTATATATTGGTAAATCATTAATATTTGTAAAGCTTTAAAAATTTTGATAAAAATTTAGATATTTTAGTAAATCGTTAGATGTTTTGATAAATGCTTAGAAATATTAGTAAATTCTTAAAAGTTTTGATAAATTCTTACAAGTTTTGGTAAAAGTGTAGAAGTTTTGATAAATCATTAGATATTTTGGTAAACCCTAATGATCCTTAGAAATTTTGATGGTATTTCTAAATCGTTATAATGGTAAAATCTTAAAATTTTGATAAAATTTTAAAATCGTCATTCCAACCAGATTCGCAAGTGTAACACAAATCATCAGTCCCATAATATTTATTTATTTTCATAAAACTATAACAAAGAAATAAATTACGGAAATAGAAGCAATGTAGCAACAATATGGACTAAACACTTACCGGCATGCGCTTAGAACTCCTTCCTCAAACTCTCTAAAAATCCTGCAATAATAAAAGCGTGTTACTGATGACTATTTTCATGAATTTCATAAAGATTTAAGTAATAGATAAAAAAAAATATAGCACCTCAACGTTCCTCCAAAATTGCTGCCCGGGGATGTAAGGGGGAGTAAAAAAAAAAATGACAACATTGATTTTCTAATGCCTAAGGGAAGGGTGGTACAACACGAATCACAAAGACACTGCTGTCCCGCGAACCACACACGATGACAAGAGTTCGCTGATGAGGAAACCAATGGGGAAGGTGGAATCAGAAATTTTTTTAGATACCAGAATTAAATTGTATATTTTTATAATAATAAAAATATAATTTAATTATTTTAATAAATTATTTTTATAATTATTAAAAGGTTAAATTAAATTTTTATTTTTAAGGGTTAAACTATAATTTTGCTATTATTAATTTAAAATATTATAAATTGTAAAGAACCTAAATTAAAATTTTATCATTTTAGGGTGTTCTTGATCTTTAGATCTCTACTATGCTGCGCCACTATATTGATAATATAAAAAATATTTGTCATCTGAAAATTTTTTGAAGAGTTAACACATTCTCAATATTTTATCTTTTAAACTTTGAAAGAAGTTTAAAAACATTTTTTAAAATCGATGGAAATAAAATTCAAGAATCATACTCATGTATAGGAGTAGTTTAGGCAACCAAAATATCAGAAAAGAGTGGCAGCTGAACAGCAACGCACTCTCAATGTTTTATCATCAAATTTTGAAGAGAGACTAAAGACATGATAATTCGAACCCATCGACTAGCTTTCAATTAATCCATCATTACCAGTTGGCCTTTAAGAGAAAACATCATCAACTTATTTTTCCTTGTTGTGGACAGCCCAGTTACTACACAATTAATGTCGATGGTGGACAGCCTAGTTACTACACAATTAATGTCTATGGTTAGGATGGCTACCTAATCTTTTAACAACGATAAATGATTAATGGAACCCCCGTATATATACACTTACGAAGCTGTTAATGAGTTAATGGATTGGATGGAATTAACATTTGATTTAAAAAAAGGATTTTGTCTGAATAGAGTGACAATCACATACCGTTCCTTTTTTCTGCATTTCCTCTACTTTTTTTAAAGCTAACAAATTATCAAGTAATTGCATCAATGAATGTATTATTTTCATCTTGATATAGGTATGTACCGATATTAGTATGTTTTGATGCATCATTTTAGGATTTATTGAATTTTTAAATATTTTTATATATACATTTATAATCTAATTTTTAACTTATTAATAAATTATATATTATATTACGCAAAAAAAAAAAATCATATATATAATATTTTTCAATTACAACCATATAAATATATTTATCCATAAACATAAGTTTTAAAATTATTAATTAAATATAGTAACTGCATTTTAATTTAAATAAAATATTAATATAATTTTGATAGTTTTAGTATTTATAAACAATAAAATGAGTTGGAACGAGCCAATTTAGTGTTTGAAAATGAAAACTCAAGCTCAACCCATAAACACTCTAAGATGATGTATTTTATAAGAGTATTTTTTCAAAAGAGTACAAATACAATTATACTGATAGATAATTACAAAAACAATATATTTAAATCATTATAAACAAAATTAAACATTACAAAATAGAATTCCCAACAAGGGCGAAACCAAATTTTTTTTAGGGGGTCGAAATTAAATTGTAATTTTTACGATAGTAAAAATGTAATTTCATCATTTTAATAATCTATATTTTTATAAATTTTAAAGAATTAAATTAAAATTTTATATTTTTAGAAGGATCAATAATTTAAAATTTTAAAACATTCAAAAGTCGTAAATAAAAAAAAATTATTTTAGGTACAGGTGGCATGCGAGCCCTAGTTTTGGTACTCACCCACACAGCCAAAATTTAAACGAATACAACTCTAAACAAACACAGATAAAATTCAAACTCCAAACCTTCAAAGTGGCAACCTTAAAAATAAAACCCAGACCTCATTAGTAATCGGAATTTCTATATTAGAGGGAGTGTTGTTAGAACGTACGCATTCGCCTTTGAGCTTTACGAGGGAAAGGCGATTACCCATTTCTTTTGCAAATTTAGATTTCCAGGATCTTACCTTCTATGCTTAGAAATTAGAATGAATGCTTTTGATTTTGGACTTTACCAACACAGTGTATATTTATTATATTAAAAAAAGGACAAAGATAAAAGGGTTTAATTATAGTTTAGTCTTTCTACTACGCTGGAGTTTGGATTTAATTGGTTTGTTTTATTTTGATATAATTTAATCCTACATATTAATAATATTATAAAAAACTTTTAAGATTGAATAAAATTGAAGGGACTTCCTCATGATTTTGGCTATGTAACAACATAGCAACAAATAATTAATGTTATCAATTTAAATACGGTAGTAATCACTTATACACATAGAATTTTGCTAGTTTAGAGCTTAGCTTTCCTTTTAACCTTTCTCATCAATTTGAATCTACTAATAATGTTATAAAAAGGAGAGATTAATTTATGTCAATTTAAAGTAGAGAGATTATATTAATTTCAAACTCTAGCATTGTAAAAGGACTAAAACCATTATAAAATATTCTTGTAACAATTTTACTCATTTAAAATTATTTGCAAATAAAAAGAATAAAAAGTAATGATCCTAATTTAAATGTCCAAAATCAAATTTAAAATTAAATATCAATCAAAATTTTATTTGAATAAAAGTAGATCATCATTATATCTCGAATTCGATTCACTATATCAAAATATTTTATTATTAAAACAACTGGATTTATTTCTATATGTAATAGCTTACATCGGATATTTAACTCGCCTTCTTTAATGGTGCCATTGAGACATACCAATACCCCAACTCACCAAATTTATGTTGATAACTACACCATCAATGCATCCCCTTATCTCTACCCAAATCATACATGTTTTCACTCTAACTCTCACAATATCCAATTGCCATGGATTTCTATGGGAGAAATTCTCTTCATGGTTTCATGGATGAAGAAAGCAATCCACCCCAATCAACTCCTCATCACCTTTCCATTAGAACTCGCTTAGATATGTATGACCAAGATCTACAATTCAGCCCCGGAAGACCTTCGAGCCCCCGAGTGAATCCCGCCGTGCACTCGATGTTTCCACCCGGTAGTCCCGAATCTCCGTGGACGCTCTCCCCTCTTCAAACCCCATCCCCGGCTCTCCTCTATCATTGCATCGCTTCTCTTCACCGCCAAGAAGGTAATATCTACTCCATCGCGCTCTCGAAAGGGCTAGCTTTCACCGGCTCGGATAGCAACCGTATCAGGGCATGGAGGCAGCCTGATTGCACTGAACGGGGCTACATCAAAGCGAGTTCGGGCGAAGTTCGGGCCATTTTGGCATACGGTAACATGCTTTTCACCTCGCATAGAGACTGCAAGGTCCGAATTTGGAACTATACGATTTCGGATCATTTCAGGTTCAAGAAAATCACAACCCTCCCTAAAAAGACCTCGTTTCTCTTGTTCCCCAAAACAAGCAGCCAACAACACAAAGATTGTATCTCATGCATGGCTTATTACCACACCGAGGGGCTCTTATACACCGGCTCGTACGACAGAACAGTAAAGGCATGGCGGCTGTTAGACAAAAAATGCGTCGACTCATTCGTGGCTCACGAAAGCAATGTGAACGCCATCGTCGTCAATCAAGACGATGGCTGCGTTTTCACTTGCTCCGCCGATGGATCGGTGAAGATATGGCGGAGGGTGTACAGAGAAAACTCCCACACTTTAACCATGACCCTAAAATTCCAACAATCCCCCGTGAATGCCTTGGCCTTAAGCACCACATTCAACAACTGTTTCCTCTACTCGGGCTCATCCGATGGGACAATCAATTTCTGGGAGAAGGAAACAATGTCAGGGAGGTTCAACCACGGCGGGTTCTTACAAGGCCACCGGTTTGCGGTGCTTTGTTTGGCGGCTGTGGAGAAGTTGGTGTTTAGCGGGTCGGAGGATACGACGATTAGGGTGTGGAGACGAGAGGAAGGGAGCTGTTTCCATGAGTGTTTGGCGGTGTTGGATGGTCATCGAGGGCCGGTGAGGTGCTTGGCGGCTTGTTTGGAAGCCGAGAAAATTGTGATGGGGTTTTTGGTTTACAGTGCTAGCTTGGACCAAACGTTTAAAGTGTGGAGGATCAAAGTGATGCCCGAAGAGAAACTGTGTTTCGATATTGGTCCGGAAGATCGAAGTGATTCCAGGACAAAGACGACTATGGAGTACGAGATAAGCCCTGTTTTGTCCCCTTCTTGGGTCGAGAAGAAGCTCCATGGTAATCATTTTCAGTAATTTAATGATACTTCATTAATCTCTATTTTTTATTTTTTTCCTTGTTTGGTTTTTTTTTTCCCTTCGTGATATTGTACAAACAAAGGTTAGAGAAAATATAAGGTTAAAATATGTAGTTAATTTTCGTATTTGAATTTAATTCTTATATTTTAAAATTTAATTTTTTAATTTAAGAATCGTAGTCCAATCCTAATGGTGATTAGTAGTTTCTGTTAATACCACTTTTTATAGGAAATGCTGACTGAGTGGATTGAAGTTTTAAATTAAAAAATGGAAAAGTTTAATCTAAATATTTTAAATATAAATATTAAATCTCAAAATTTGACAAATTGTAGAAATTAACTGCATATTTTAACCAAAATAAAATTTTCAATTATTTATTTGAAGCCTTGAAAGTAATTTGTTACGGGTTTCGTATAATCTTCTGCATAAATTCATATATCGATTATAAATAAAGTCCCCATGTTTTTGAATTTAGTTTTATATTATAATTTCATTATTATTTTAAGTGTTATAAGTAGTGAAATTATTATAAACGGATTTGCTTGAATAATCATAAAGTATAATCAAATTATTACAATACAAATGAACTAAGAAAATCCAAGCTAAAGCTAACAAATTAGATTACCTAAACTAAAACTCACACATAACAACTGCATATAATGAAACTTAAAAACTTATATGTATATAATTACGTATGATAGATATCAAATGTGAGTACTTAAAACCCAAAACTTCCACTTTTGCCAACTAAGCCAATACCTAATTTTCAACTTCTATGAAACTGTGTATTCTCTCCTCTCTCTCTCTCTCTTCTTTTTTGGTAGCAAAATATTGAAGAGAGTCAATTACAAACTAACAAAAACAATATTAGGATTAGATAGTAAAACACTACTATTTAACTTAATCGGATACTCTCTCATTAATCTAGTAAAAATATAGAGAACAAAATTCGCTTTCTTGAAATCTAATTAATGTCGACTCGCTTCTTTTAATTTTTCTATTGTTTCAATTTTATTAAATATTTGATGTGGATTATTTCTTAAAAGCTTGGTATCACGTGATAAATATGCCACATCACCACTTGCTTAGAAAAATAAATCACCAACAAATGATTTGATAAAATTCATGAAAAAATAATAATTATAAGATTGAAAATATACATATTAGAAATAGAGGATTAAATATGCTAAAATGCATAATGATAAACATTTTATCCTCCCAAACATTTATAATTTATTTTAATCCCTAAAAAAAATCCTAATAACTACTTTCTCCAAATCAATTACGAGATTTGAGACCATAAATTCAAGAAGGGTTAGAAGCAAACTTAATATTTGAAGTGATGAAATAGTTTTATTATCTTTACATATTGAAATTTCAATATTGTACTGATTTACAACAATGTCAAAGAGTTTAATTTTTTTTACACTAATTTTTTAACCAATTGTACTGGTTTCAAAATAATTGAGGCAAAGGTGGTCAATAATTGAATGGATTTTCATGCGACATAAAGATGTTAGAGATATAGTGAAAGAGCTAAGATGATGATGGTACACAAAGATATTACGTAGGAAGGTGGTGTGAAGAATTCCATATGGCCCCAACTACTTAAAATAAATTACACCATATAATGTTGGCCATATATAGGCATATTAATTTACAGATGCTTGTACCAAAAAATGAAATTTACAGATCCAATCTTGGGCTCACTATATGAAATAAATAAAGTTAGTTAGTTTTATATGAAATCCAAACTTTTGTAGTAAAGTTAATTAATGGAAAATTTATTCATCTCTTGAATGCCTCCATCACCATGTCCCAGCCTCACCTATCCAACAAAGTATCATTTAAATAGGAAGGGATGGTTGCTTTACAAAAATATGGCTATCACATATATACTAAATATAATTACATGTTATTATTTATTATTATAAAATATTAATTTAAATTAAAAGTGATTTAATTTAATTAAAGTTTATTGAGCTTAATTATTAAATAAAGTATGAGTCAAATATGTGTAGATATTCTAATAACTAATTTCTAATGGATGATGGGTGATTAAAATTAGGGTTAATGTACAAATGTAATATATTAGGATTATGGTTCCCAAATTACACATAGATAACTTTTCTAATATCTCATCTTTAAAAAAGAGAGAGACACCTTCTCAAAATTACTTATGTGTTAATTTGGAAGATCAAAACTATAAGATCAGAAGATTTTAAGAAATTCATAGATTCAGGTACGCTTCTGCATTTAGATTTATTCTTGATAACTTGACATGACATATCATGATTTATGGTTAGTTAAGTTTTATATAAGATATTATTTTACGGTTCTAACAAGTGGCATCCGAGCCTCATCATATTGAATCATTGAGAACAAATTGATTCTCTATTATTGTTAGGTTGATTCATTTTTAAATTTTATGAATTTGATATTTGGATTCGATGTTTTCGATCATACACATATTAAATTTTTTGAATTTATGTAAAAATTTTAGGGTTTGGTTTTTTAATTTTTAATTTTGGTTATTTCAATTCTCATTGATTTTGGTAATTTTCAATTGAATTCCACATATGTTAGAATTGAAGTTGATGGAAGAATTAGTTTGGTATGAATTACTTTGGTGCACTTTGGTTTTTTAATTTTACTTTATGTATGGATGTTAATGGAGACAAATATTTTGGTTATAGTAATATTATAATACGCGTATATATGTATATCATGATTTGTGCAATTGATTTTTTCTCTACAATTACATTGATATACATCAGGTTGAGTTGTAATTAAATGTTTTGTTTGTCAATGTTTGGGGTTAAGTTTTAGTTATATTATGAGATTAACGTTATGACTTTAATGGATAAACCGGGACATTTATTGTCTTTGTTACGAGGATTTATAGTTTTTTTATGACTTTTATTTTTCTAACAATTTTGGAGTTATATGTAGATGTAACAGGCCTGGCCCTGGGTCAGGGCAGGTGGGCCCTTGCTCAGGGCCTAATAGAAAATTTATTAAATTTCATTAAAAGAAAATTAAAGAAAAATTAAAAAAAGTTTTCGAAGTTAAAATTATTAAAAATTATTTGAGATCGATAATGTCGCAGGAGAGATTAAATGGTTCAGTAATGTTATCTATTGAGAGAAATATGTTAGATAAAATTGATGTAGATATGATCATAAATGACTTTGCATCAAGAAATGCTCGAAGAAAAGTTTTTTATAAGTATAATATGTATCTTTCATATACATTTTTTAAATTTATATGGGATGTAACGAATTTTTATATTTTTTTATATGACTTAGTATTTCAAAGAAGAAGTGCGTTAGGGGCTCATTTTTTTCAGTTTGTCCCGGGCCAAAGAAAATTCAGGAACGGCCCCGAGATGCAAGTAAGTTGGTAATATTTTTACTATATGCATATAAATATTAATGAACTTGAGGGAATAATGCATGATTTTATTTTGCATGAATTGATATTGATTTTAACGGTACAGTTAGAAACTTTGGTCGAATTAGTTTGATGCAAATTGATGTTGATCATGATATGCATTTAAAGAATTTGGTTTTAAGTTTGGTTCTATAATATTAGGTTTTGGCATCTTATTGTTCCAAATATTTAGTTAAATTATGATGATATGGTTTATTGTATGAATTGTGGGATAGTCCCAACTATTATGATTTTGTTTTGAGATATATTGACTTGAAAATATTTTTAAGTATTCATGTGAATCTCTATTTAATTATAAATACAAATTTAAATTTATATGGTATATGCATGGTGAGTTTTTCTATTTAATTTTAAATACACATATATCCGTGAATTGCTTTGGTGTTTTGTCTATACTAAAATTATAAATACATGTGCTTGTTAATTATTTAGCCTTGAATCACAACATTCTTTATGTTTGGTTTTGACATATATGGTTTTTTTTTAAAAAATCAATCAAAGATTAATGTTTTCGATTTTTTATTGCGCTACTTAGACAACCGTATTTTGGGTTATTTCGGAAACCATAGTGCAATTAAAAATTTTAGTTCTAACTTTTGACTGTTATGAACATCTTATATTTGAATATTGGTATCTTTATATATTTTTAAAATAATTTAATTGAAATAATAAGTTGCCAAAGTGACATTTGTTATTGAAATTATTTTATTTTAAAATAAAAAAGGTTGTGTGTATGTAACTTAAGCTACATTAATATTGATTGACCCAAAGGAAGGTTAATATTTAACAAAATTACATGTGCAACTGTGGTAATAAACATATGACTATTATTAGGTTTTACATGTGAGTAATAAATCAACTCAAAGGAAGATTTATTGTTCAACATGTTTTTTATTGTCAAACTTTCATTACTACATTAAGATATGACTTACAAGTTAATATTTTTGTCCAAAGATGAAACATTAATAGAGTGCACGATATCTTAAGATGATATTTACCTTTATTCGATTATTTTGGTTTAAATTTGAAATATTCTAAAAAAATAAATTGATTTTGACTTTGAGATTTAATTAAAGATGTCTAATATTTTAAATAGATTTGTTGAAACAAAATGCCACTAAAGTGACATCTTTTGTATAGATTAGTTTATTTAAAATATCAAGATGATTTTATGTTTTTATAATTCATGTGTTTATTAATTAACCCAAAGGTAAGTTAATATTTGGCAGAATTTCAACAATGTCTATGGTGATAAATGTGTGACAATTATAAAGTACTTTATGTGAGCAGTAAGTTAGTCTAAAGATTGATTCATTATTTGATATAATTTATTGTCAATGTTTGATTGCTATAACAAGAGTATCGCTTACGGTTAATATTATTGTCCAAAGACTTGAAATTAATGTTGTGTTTGGTATCATGAGATGGGATTAACCACTATTTTGAATTTATTATTTATTTATGAATATTAATGTGAGCTTGTGTTTATATATTTTGTTCTATATTAAGCTAGTTCATCTTCTGCTGCCTCAATATCTACTGATATAAATTCTTTACTCATGCTTAATGAGACTAATTTTAAGGAATGGAAAAGGCACTTACTTATAATGTTTGGGTGTATGGACATAAACATTACACTAAGGGAAAAACAACCTACACCTCTTACTGTGGCAAGCACCCTTGATGCTAAAAGGGATTTTGAGAGATGGGGATCATTCAAATCGCATAAGTCTAATGACCATGAGCACAACATTCCAGAAGCATTTGGGGGCACAGAATCTGAATAAATTACTTAGGCCAATAGTTTCCTTAATGAAATTGAGAAACATTTTGCAAAAAACGATAAGGTTGAGATGACATCACTTCTGACTTCTTTGATGTCTATGAAATATAATGGTCAAAGAAACGTAAGAGAGTACATTATGGAGATTTTCCATGTTGCTTCAAGACTTAAGGCACTGAAGATTGAGGTTTTTGAGGAATTACTTGTTCTTATGGTTTTGGTATCGCTTCTTGCACACTTTAACAAATTTAAAATTAGTTACAACTGTCAAAAGGAGAAATGGACTCTAAATAATCTCACTTTTCATTGTGTGCAAAAGGAAGAAATGTTGAAACATGATAAGTTTGAAAGTGCCCATATGACCAGTGACTTTAAATACAACACATTACATTCTAAATAGAGTACCAACTAAAGTAGTTGCAAAAATACCTTATGAGCTTTGGACAAGTCAAAAGCATAGTCTAAAGCACTTTCACATTTGGGGATGTCCAACTAAGGTAAGGCCTTATAGCCCACATGAAAAGAAACTGGAGTTCAAAATAGTGAGCAACTACTTTATTGGTTATTCTAAGCAATCTAGGGGCTATAAGTTTTATGATCCCACAATTAGGAATATTTTTGAGATAGGAACTGCAAAATTTTTTTAGGATGTTGATTTTAAAGGGAGAAATAATGTTAGAGACATTGCTTTTGAGGGGGAACTGGATTCTAGCCCAATTTTGTTATCACTTTTGACGATGTTTAGGTTCTCATACCTATCATTGATCAAGAAGTGAATCTAGAACCTCAATAAGATAATGTTCAACAACTCCCTATTCAAGATGATGTAATTGTTCCAAAAGAACAGATTCAACAACCTCAACAACAAGTGTCATCAATGAGGTCAATAAAAGAAGAGAAATGATATTTCATATGATTTTATTGTATTTCTCCAAGAACATGAGGATGATAATAGAATGATGGAAGATGATTCAATCGAATTTCGTCAGGCCATGAAAAGTTCTAATTCTCAAAACTGGATTGATGCCATGCAAGAAAAGTATAAGTCTACATAAGACAATAAAGTTTGGAAACTTGTCTCATTACTTAAAGGTGCAAAACCAGTTGGTTGTGAATGAATATTTAAAATCAAGAGGGATACAAATGGTAATGTGAAGAGGTATAAGACGTATCTTGTAGCAAAAAGATATACTCAGAAAGAAGACATTGATTTTACAAAGACTTTTTTTTTCCAATTTTATCAAAAGACTCTTTTAGGACAATCATAGTACTTGTTTCCCATCTTGATCTTGAGTTACATTAAATGGATGTTAAGACTGCGTTTTTCAATGGTGACATTGAATAAAAAATTTATATGGTACAACCAAAAACTTTGAGTCGGGAGACCCAAATAACATGGTTTACAAAATAACAAAATCCATCTATAGACTCAAACAAGCTTCCTGTCAATGGTATGACAAGTTTCATCAAGTAAATATCTCATTCGATTTTGAGATGAATATTATTGATGATTGTGTGTACTATAAATTCAGTGGGAGTAAGTATATATTATAAGTTCTATATGTCGATGACATTTTGCTTGTCATTATTGATATAGGCTTATTGCACGAAAGCAAGAGGTTTTTATCTAAGCATTTTGAGATGAAAGATTTTATGGGCACTTATTTTATTTTAGGAATTCAGATACATCGAGACCGACCTCAGGGTATTCTTGGATTGTCATAAATGGGTTATATCAATAAAGTACTTAAAAGGTTTGGCATACAAGGTTGTAGGCCAGGTAACACCCCTGTTGCTAAATGAGACAAATTTAATCTTACTAAATGCCTTAAAAGTAACCTTGAAATTCAAGAAATACAAAAGATTCCCTATGCATCAACTGTTGGGAGTCTAATTATTGCTCAAGTATGTACACATCCGGATATTGCATACATTGTTGGGATGTTAGGCAGACATTTAAGCAACCTTGATATGGACCATTGGATAGCAACCAAGAGGGTTATGAGGTATGTTTAGAGAACAAAAGATTACATGCTCACATATCAGAGGTCTGATAAGTTAGAGAGCATAAGGTATACAGACTTTAATTTTGATGGAATATTGATGCAAAATTTTGTCACTAGGGTGCAAATTGTGACAATAATTGGTAGTCTTTTATTCCAATAACAAGAAGACCACATCAAAGTCAAAACACATAGACTTTAAGTTTCTGATTGTTAAAGTAAAAATTTAAAGTGGTTTGGTGCCAATAAAGCATATTGGGACAAACTGCACGATTGCGAACCCGCTTACTAAGAGACTACACCCAAGGTTTTATAAGAGTACACTGCTCATATGGGTGTGATGTCATTCCAAGATATTTAGTTTTAGTAAGAGTTTATAATTTTAAATGTTTTTTTTTTGTTATAGATACATGTTTCTATTATTTTAGTTTACGAATATTAAGTTTATTTTCTATAAAAATAAAGTTTATTTGGTTTATTCACACTCTAATTTTGGTAAGGTTTGATCTCACTAAGGTTTCAGGAGGACTAGTTGGAAATTGACATGTTTAGATCACATTGCATGTAATTTTCATACTACACATTCATACTTAATCTATGTCATTTGGTTGTGTTAATATACGTTATCAAGGATGGCTTTAGTTACGATATATGTAACAAAAGTCGCCTTGGTTCTATGTTAACATAAGTAATGGACGAGATTATTCGAAATACCTTTTGGATATGATAGCAAGGTTTTGAGCTCATGAGGTTATATAATGACATGTAATTATAAGGTAATCATTATATATAAGTGGTCCAAGTAGGAGATTGTTGGAAAAATATGGACACCACATATATAATAAGCATAATTACATGTTATTGTTTTCTATCATAAAATATTAGCCCAAATTAAAAGCGATCTAACTTGGTTAAGCTTTATTAGACTTTAATTATTAAATAAAGTATGGGCCAAATATGTGTAGATACTCTAGTAACTAATTTCTAATTGATAATGGCTGATTAAATTAGGATTAATGTGCAAAAGTTATATATTAGGGTTATGGTCCCCAAATTACATATAGATAACTTTTCTAATATCTCAACTTTAGAAATGAGAGAGTCACCTTCTTAAAATTACTTGTGTGCTAATTTGGAAGATTAAAACCATAAGATTAGAATATTTCAAGAAATCCATGGATTCGTGTACATTTTGGATTTAGATTTATTCTTGATGATTTGACATGATAGATATTGATTTATAATTGTTAAGTTTTATATCGATATTATTTTACTGGTTCTAACAAAATATATTGAAATGGTAATTGGGTTCATTAAAAAGGGAAATAAAAGATCTATTAGAGTTTGTTAGATATATTAATTTTAAAAAATAATATTGATAATGGATTCAAATATCTAGATTTGAATATGTTATCTGTAAAAGTATAATGTATGTAAATAATGAATATTTAAATTTATTATATCAAAAAGTAACCGAATTGTGTAAAATTAAGTTGGGTAATCACAAATAATGTGCTTGATTGATTTTTTTTTTTAAATAACAAGTTTGAATAAATGAAAGATGAAACATTACAAAGCAAAAAAGACCAAAGGTGGCAGAGTCCATAAAATTTTCAAACAAAATGACCAACATAGGCACCACGACTAATAACCTCATCTTGCCATTATCGGCATACACCCTTCCAACCGGTTAACATCTATTTATAGAGTAATTTGAGTCAAAATTTATAAGATTTTATTTAAAAGTAATTGCATAAATCAACATGATTAAATCTGAATATTCCTAAAAAGATTTCAAGTAGTTTCATATCTTTCATGCTAAAAAGTTTGGCAAAATAAGGCCTATAGGCCAATTTTTTTTTTAAAAAAATTAGTGTTTTGGTCGGTTTTAATTTTAATTAGGGATATAGGCCGATTTTGCTTGAGAACATGTCTAGTTGTACGCTCTTTCTTGTTCTCTCTCCTAAGTTAGGGTTTTTTTTATTATGGCTAGGATTTTTATTAAGGTTTTATTTAGGGTTTAGGGTATTTTGAAAGTGTTTAGGGTAATGCATTTCAGCACACATATATTTTATATGTCATGGCGGGATAGGACTATGACCTTAGAAACCCATCGTGGGGAAATCTAGTTTTGGGGTAATAATGTTTGATACAATCAAGGGTTGAAGTCAACATGAAGGTTCTAGTCAGGATCGTGATGCGTTTACGAGTTCAAGTATAACCGGAGCACCAGGTGATAGTCATTACACGGTCAGGAGTTCAAGATTTTTCGATACTCACAAAAAATACCCTACATATACTATACATAAAATTGAGGCCATAATCATACGGAGAAACTCTAGGGACTTCCAGTGTAATCAACATAATTTTGCACTATTTCCAAGCAGTAGGTATCTCTAACCTTTCATTCTTGTCCAAAGGTGGACACTGAGGTGGAAACAAGAGGGCTCTCAAGAGAAGAATGGATGTTTTGGCACAGTAGAGGTCAAACTCGAGTCGACATGACAACGGTTGTAGTTATTAATGGGTTGTGTAATAAAGAAAACCTTCGTCGCTCGAAAGGAGCATCATCTTTACTGCACTGTAACAGTCGCTCCCTACTTGAGAGTTTTTTGCGTCCATGACAGTGCCGATATTCAAACAAGAATGAAGGTTAAAGGTGCCGATTGCCTGGAAATGTAGAAAAAAATTATACCGATTATAGCTAGAAGCCCTAGATTTTTTTCGTATGAATATGACCTCAAACTTCTGTATGGTATTTATAGGGCATCATTTTTAGGTATTTTGAAAAAATTGAGCTCGTGGCCACGTATCGATCATCAACTGGCTCACGCGTTATACCCCGATCCATTACCGCATAACGACCATCAATTGAGACCTTCATATCGACTTCTACCCTTGGGCGTAAAAAGCAAAATCACCCCACAACTGACTTTCCTAGGATGGGCTTCGGGGGAATTAATCCCATCTCGACATGATATATGAGATGTGTGTGGCTCGGAGCGATATCGCATCACCAATGACTCAAGAATACCTCGAACATAAACTAAATATCCTTCGTGACTAGAATTTTTAAGGTTGGGAAATGATTTATAATGGAGAATAGAAAAATTAGAGATAAATTATATTAGTGAGAGATGGTGAAGCTTGGTATGTGAGAGCCAATTTATAGGCGCATGGAATGGTCTATTTGCAAAGGAAAACCTTCAATACTGTGGTGGAACATATTCTAAAAGTGTTAAAACGTTTAAATCGTCTGAAATATTCGAAGCATCAGGCTTTTTAACATGGGAACAGTAAATTTGTTACATGGCAGGAAATCCCTCAGCTGGGCGAGCTTCCTCTAATGAATTTACTAGTTTTTGGTATGATTTTTGTGCATGTTATTTTTCCCGCATAATCTGGATAAAATTCTATGAGTTCTGAATGCGTGATGAAAATTATTTGCACCATACAGTATGGAACAAATGTGTGCATTCATAAAAATAATTCATAGCATATATTCTCTTTCTCCCTACATAATTATCTTATAAAAGGGGTATAATTTTCATAACATTTACATACATCAAGTTAATATCAAACAACTCTCTACTTATTTTTTGCATTTATTCATCCAAACCATTATGGATATTGAAATGAGTTGACAAGTGAAATCTTGTTATATACCATGACGGTCAAATCTATAATAAAGAGTTCAAGGTGGTGATTGTAGGAGCAAAGTCCATGGAATTAGCATTCAATAGTACCATTCAAATGAGTGAGCTATGGACCAGAATAATCAAGAAGAAAGTCGAGGGATTGAGCAGTGGAAGAATTACGAGGTTGCAATGCATATTTCTTGCATATGTTGACCCCTACAATTATGAGCTATTCTATGTGATTAACGAGGCACATCTTGAGATAGTCATATCATCGCACATCTCAAGCGAAAATGTTGTTATTGAGTTATATGTCCAGTTCGCTGAAGCTAATAAATCTAGTCCATATTTGACCTTCATTGCGGCGAATACTAGTACCAAAGATCTAGCAGAAAGTCCTACCATACAATTGTGCAATGGGATTTCTAACCTACTTCAAAGTAGCTATTATGATGTTCCCAGAACAACCATGGGCAGACACTCATCGGTCTCCAGCATCGATCTAAACTTCGGGGATCAGTACCAGCCAGGGTATTAATATAACCCAAATATAAACACTCAGGCTCTACATTTAATCAGTATATTCAATTTCAACTTTGGTATTGGGTTGATGTTGTGGGGTAGAAGCAGTTATACCAAGAGATCATCGATGTACACCGGTTATCAAACCAATGACTATTCTAGCGGGCACATGCGTTATTGGAGAACGATGACCTACTCCTTTTGACAGGAGCTAGTGAGGGTACATTCAACACAGTGCTCGAAGGTGAGAATGAAGATGCGGACGAGGAAGGAGATGCAGGTGAGGAAGAAAGGGTTGTAGACTTAAACGAGGGGGAGGAGTCAGAACCTAAGCCAATCCGACAGCCCGGTCCGGATGGTTCAGAAGTGACAATATTTTTGAATTGGATTCGGTTACAACGGAGTTCAAACCTTATGAGTTTGATGATAAAGCATTGAAAAATGCTCCAGACACATATCTGCTATTTAGGGCATATGAACCTTTACCCCACATAAAGAATATTGACCTATCGGCCAAGAGTGGTTTAGAGTTTTCTCGACTTCCATATAGAACACCTGGTCATAAAGTACGGTTCGTAATGTACGAGTTCTTGAAGTTGGAATGGAATACCCCAATAAAGATGATTTTCTTGTTGCACTAAAGTGGTACAACATTAAGAACGGTGTGACTTACTACGTCACAAAGTTCCACTTCGAGAAATTTGAAGGAAAGTGTCCAACAAAGGACGGGAGGTGTAGGTGGAAAATCATGGTGTCATACCAGAAAAAATTTGGGTTATGCACAATAAAGAAGTATACCGATCCCCATACATGTGTTGTGACGAGTGCAAGTCAAGACCATTCGAGGCTAGATTTGGATATGGTTGCTGACATTATTCTACAGATGGTAAGGTCGATCCTCGGGTTGAAATGTCGGTACTGATTGCGAGTATACATAGCCAATACCAATACACTCTAAACCGGTACTGATTGCGAGTATACATAGCCAATACCAATACACTCTAACGTACATACAAAATATGGGTTGCAAAACAAAAGGCTATGGAGAAGTTGCATCACGGTAAGATGGTTCGTATAACTATCTATGGTAATGGTGTTAGGTATTGGATCAGTGCGTACCATGTTCTGTAACCGATCTCAAAAGCACCCAGGGTATTTTGATAATTAGATGGTCCCTAGGAAAAAAGTATTCCACCGGTTCTTTTGGACCTTTGAGCAATATAGAGAGACATTTTAGCACTGTAAGCCTATGGTCTAAATTGACAGAACTTGGTTGTATGGAAGGTATCAGTAGCGTCTGTTGCTTGTCGTTGCTTAGGATAGTCTTCGAAAGATTCTGCCTATAGCGTTTGCAATAACTCCCGGAGAAATGACATATGACTTGGATTTTTTTCTATAGTTGGTTGCGCTGCCTCGTTTGCCCGTAGCTGGACATATGTGTCATGCCAGATAGGGGAACCAGAATACTCTCGGTGATTGATTGTCACTGATCCCTTTAGGATCGCACTCATCGTCGGTACTACATTCAACATGTGAGATCCAACTACTACAAAAATATCCTTCGGCGACTAAGCGAGACCTGGTCATTGATAGGGGTTTGTAGTTCCAACCCTACATTCACTACAAATTGAATCTTGAATTACGAGGTTATATTATTGCACTAATAGGTACCTATTTATCGACAAGTTACAAGCTCGTCCAACATGTTTTTCATCAAAAGTTTAACAACTTGAGCACCATTAACGTGTACGATGCGACCTATGTTTCAAATATAGTGTTTGAATAGTGGACCTAGTCGTACGACAGAGGTCTATGATATAGACACATGATGTCAAACTTGGTGGAGTGCATCAATTTGATACTAAAGAGGACATGTCATTTGCTGGTAACATCAATTGTGAAAGAGACATACTTTCGACTGGTCGCTTTGTTTCCTAAGAAGAAATCAGTGTATGTTGGACAAATAGTAGCTGACAGTACATTCTGTGATGACGTAATGAAAGAGATTTGGTCAAGTATAGTGAAAGAGAACATGATATATGTGGTGTGCCACTCACGTCGGAACCTAGATTTTTGAGTCATCGAGCACGCTAAACCCGACCAAAAAATGTCAGGTGAATTATATCGTGTAAACCTAACGGAAGAGGCCTGTAATTGTGGGAGCTTCCAAGCACTTCAATTCCCATGTGCACATGCAATTGCCTCATGTGGGAACATACGGATTGAGTATGCACCTTACATCAACAACGTCTCCGACTACAACACATTCGAAGTGTATGGAGTCTTGAATTCCCACCTGTCCTAGGTGAGAGTATACGACCACCTGTGTCCAGTGCGCCATTCGAGCTGTTGCCAAAAAAGATCCACGTCGCATCCCAAAAGATCTCCCATATTTCACCCGGATAAAGAACAATATGGATATTCGGGAAAGGCATGATCAAAAGAAATTGTGAGGTATTGTAGAAACCCAGGGCATATGAAGCCTACTTGTTCTTTGTACTAGGAAACATTATAGGCCCAATGTTGATAGCCTTGCTTTCAACCAAATTTCATATGATTCTAAGTGTTGGTTTTATTCAGTATAACTATAAAGGTCAATGTTCTGTTTTGCAATTGGTTTCAAGGACATATAATTTATTTAGTTGTTGATAACAAGGTAAATCTAAAAAATTTCATATTTAAAACAATATATCGATAACAAAATCCAACATTTGTTATTTATCGATAAAACATAGGTAGAAATAATGAAAAGTGGTTTGTTTGAATGAATAACCTCTATTTTTTTATTTATGACATGTCTATATTTACATTAACAAAATAAAAATAAAAATACAATCAATGGCATCGTCGGGGAGAATGTGTGCCACAAAGTGATGGATGGCGGTCGCATGAAGGATTTCGGCATACAAGTGACTGTACCACAGGAGGCGTATTTGGAGGTGCCGACCTGTAGACTTCTTTATTGTCGTCATTGCCTAAGTACATAGCTAGTGTGACCTCCTAGGCGATTGTATCTTCAGGATTGGCACCGTCGTTATCTTCCTCCGTGGTCAATTGTTGCGACATCCTTGCCTGCCATCGCCTATCCTCTTTTCCCTCATCCACCAGTTGTGACGATGACCACCCACGTAAAATAGTGATGCGTGCGGTGTTTGGGTAACTATAAAGATGAAACCATATGGAGCCCAAAATCCTGGGTATAAAATAAAAGGTACCAAGCATCGATATTGCTATAGACTATTGCATGGGCACTTGTATCGGTCGCGGTGGGTACGTCATCAACTATACTGACATGGGGTTCAACATCAACATCTATGCGGGGTGTAGTATGTGGAGGACGTCGGTGGAGTGAATTCTGTACCTGCAGGAATAAAAGAATCGGCCACGTGCGGTGGGGGTTCGTAGTGCAGTTATGATAATGAATAAAAGAAATGGTTAGGTTATTGAACGGGAATACCTAGACGGAAATGACCTAAATATTACGTAGCCATAGGTGGCACATATTCTGCCGGAGTGGATAACGAACCCGTCGTGTGACCCCGACCCTTGCTAGTTTGCTGTAGCAGTCAACATGATCTCTTCACCCAAATTTGCTGACTCTTCCTCCGGTGATAGCAGATACGACTTACCAATAGCTTTGAACCATGCCAAGTAATCATCAACTGCCCGTGTCCATTGAGAATAATTATTCACGAACGGGTATGAATTACATCCAAAGATCCCATGCCTCGATGTGCTCCTTGTGTTGTACCGACCAGTAAATGTTGTCCGTCCTCCGCATGTCCACCTTGTGCAGATCCTTCAGGTCTAGCAGTAGTGGCAGAGTTCGTCGCCTCCACCCAAACAGTCACAAAACCTGGTTTGTTTTGTGTATTTCCACCGTCGCATACACTATCAATGACATCTTTGCATCCCACATCTGTCGGTTGTGTAACACTTCTGGTGGGATGCAAGATATGACATCGGTGTCGGCGTACGATATTCATTCAAACTGACAAGCAAAATTGTAAATATCATTATTTATGAATAATTACATAATTAATATAGGTTTGAATTAATAGGCTACTAACCTTGGCTTACTACCGTTGATCTAACAACAGCATAATATCTTCTAGAACCTTGGGCAATCCCATGTAGCTCAGCCTATGGTTCCACCTGTATAAGCGATATGTTAGTCAAAACATATTGATACAAGTCTCAAATCCCAATTTTATACTCATGGATGTGATAAGCTCATATTACCTCAAGGCCCAACAACAATGTCAAAGGCCAAGTAAATCAAACCAAGATTCAATCAAATACAAGATTTGATGATGAATCTTTTTGAGGAAATGGGGAATGATACATGCACGGATGGGGTGAATTTTATTAAATTTCATTCATCGAAGCTTCAATTTTCAAGTTTGGGAAATTAGCAGACTTGTGATGACTGTTTGGATGGGATCTAGGCATTTCTGGATTGAGATGTCTTTATGGAATTTGAAAGTCTATCTTTCCTTCAAAACGCATTTTGAGCCACTCAATTTTATGTTCGGGAGCTCAAGTTATGATCGTTTTAATAAAGACTGCACGAACAAAATTTCTGGACGTGATTATGATGGGAATTACGAGTTTTGGGCTTTTAATTTGAGTTTGAATTGGATTTGAGTTTTGGGCTTAATTATTATTATATATGAGCCTAATATTGTATTTCTCAACTCTTATTATTTTTTATTATTTTATTCTGAATTTTTATAATTATTAAGTATTTTAAGTTATTTAGGAGTTTTATGTTAACAAGAAAACTTAGTTTAAAACTACTTATTATTTAAATTAAATTAGAGTTCTAGTATACTTAAGAGTTTTATTTAGGGTTGTTTAGCTAGCCTATATATAGGTTTTTGTATTGTACACAAATCATACAATTCATTATTATTCAACTTCACTTTTAAGTTAATAAATTCTCATTGAGTTTTCATTTCAAGAATTTCTCTTGAGTTTCTTTTAGAAGAGTTTTAACAATCTTTTCAGATTGTGAGGATCATCTTCAAACTTTTTCTTGCCAAGTTTTCTTTCTTGGAGGGGAAATTAAAGTCGCTTGAAAGGGGTTGTGGATTCTTCGTGTTTCCAAGCCTTCTTAGGACTTCTACAAACCACGTCATATCTTTCCTTCTATCTTTTTTATTTTCTTTCTTATTATTCTAATCATAGATTTATTATTCTATTTAATTATCTTAGTTATTTATTTTAATTGTTTTGTTTGACTTGGATTTTATTGCGTTTCAGGTTATGTCAAAATTTAAGTTTCTTTCCTAACGTCTAGAGTCCTAAGTTAAATCCACGACTTGAACAAACTTTACAATTCGCTTCTGCATTCATCCACCTCATTTCGTATCATTTGGTATCAGATTTGGGCATTTTAGGTATTTTTTTGTTTTTATAAACGATCTGAAATTTTACATACTGTTTCTTAGCATTATTTTAAAATATAAAAAAATATTTCCCAAAAAAGTGATCGAAAAAGTAAAGAAAAAAGAAAATACAAAAAAAGTATTTTGTGGGTTGAATTTTTCGTTGAAACTTTCCAGATCAAATCTATATTATTTGAGGAGACTTCATTTAAATTTCGTGATTTTTGAAAATCGGGAACACCTCAAACAAAGTTTGTTAAGTTGCTTCGCAATTTTTTGGATTTTCAGGTTTTAGCAATTTTCATTGACTCTTAGCCTTAGGCTTTCATTTTTTTTCCTTTTTTTTTCTTTACGTATTCTAGCACTTTCTTATGTTAGTAGGTTAGAGCACGTTGCACATTCCTTCCTCCATGCAACACAGTTTTTTGGTGTCTAGCCAATTTTAGACTCATAGTGCTATTAGGTTTACTTTATTATTTTGATTCTAATACTTTCTAATTAAAAGACTCAAAGATTAATTCTTACCTCATTGAGAATTTGATTTTATTTCTAAGTGTATAACAGTAATGTTTGCTTAATTTTTCTTTTCTTGAGTGTTGTGTTCTTTTCAAGCTTTCATAATGATTCACGATATTATGATTGGGAAGTTGCAAAGGGGTCAAGAGGTTCGAAATGCTCGAGATCAGAAATGTGACACTATTCTAGACACGATCAACAAAAATTTGGAACGTCTAAATACCAAAATTGAGCGTCAGAATTGTAATTGAGGTGATAAGGTTGATCAGCCTCATCTTCGTACAAATAATGCTCGACGTGTCTCTCATGCAAATGATGAGACTTTGGTTAATAATGACCGTGGACAACATTTGTTTTAGCTAAATCAAAGTTCTAAATTCCAGAATTTCATGTAAGGAATTGATAAGAGACTTATTGTGATGGAAACGATGATCATAAATTAGTTTGTCAATTTAAGGAGATGGCCAAATGAAAGTAGAAATACGATTAAGCCATCACCTTTTGTGCAATGTTATTGGTGTAGTTCAAAAGATCATAAGGGTTCCCAATGTCCAATTAAATACCCAAAAAGAGAGACTACGATGGAGATATCACCTTTTGTGCAATGTTATTGGTGTAGTTCAAAAGATCAAAAAAGTTTTCAATGTCCAATTAAATATCCAACTAGAGAAGAAAGTAAGTACAACTTTGTACCTTTTGTTGACTCATACTCTAGTGGAAAAGAGATTTGTGATGGTAGACTTTGTGAACCGGAAAAAGATGATAGTGAGAATTTTGATAGTGAGAAATTTTTTTTCTTTAGATCTATTGAGTTTGATGAGATAGAAACGTCATGTTCTCCTAATGAGATGTATTGTACTGAATTAAATATTCATAATACTTGTGAGGGGGATATGAGAAGTGATGAAGAATCATGTGAAAATACTGAGAGAAAAGAAACCTTGAGTGATAAAAGTCTACTTGATGGTCCAAATTTGGTGAGTGAAAATCTATATGAGGAAAACTTAGAGAATTCTCAAGTGGAAAAAAGAAAAGAAAAAAAAAAAAAAAAAAAACCCATACAACAGTGATGAATGATTATGTTTTAACTAAACCTAACTCAAATTTGTTTAGTGGTGTTTCTTTATTACAAGATTTCAAGGATTCATTGATGGACTTCCAATTATATTACTCTACCATCGATAGACGATTTTACTTGTAGGAAAGAGGTAATTTGAATGTTGCTAATTTTCCACAAGTGTTACAAGTTAAGAAAGGTAAGGAACCATTAAAATTTGATTTAAGAAGGCATATCTTGAATGTTTTTGATAAGTATGCTACTGGTTTTGTTTTTCCTTATAACATGCTTTCTCATTGGTCAAATTTCATTAAACCTTGGTTTGAAAGTTCAATTGATTTTATGGGTTTATCTAGATCTTTAAAGGTTAAAATAGTAATTTTGTTGCCCTAGATAGGTTTATTAAAGCATTTTATGTATTTGGTCTTACAACAAAATTTGCTATCTTGACCTTTAACGATGAATTTTTACATAATCTTATGGATGACCATGTATATTCAAAGAAAGTTATAGGTTATTTTTTACTTAAACACTCATGTGCCTTCTTTGTTTAGTGTTGATGGTTTGTTTTTGAAGGAGAGATACTTGATCCATACTAATTTTGGAGATTAAAATCATATCTTTTATCTTGAAGATAGTTTTGGCGCACAAGAAAGCTTAGGTAAGTATTTTTTTCATTTTATTGTTATTTATTCTAATCCTTTTTCTTTTTGTGCAGCTAAACATTCAAGGACGAATCTTCTTGAGGAAGGGAATGATGCGAGTCTAAAGGCCCAATTATAGAACCCATGGATACGATAAGCTCATATTACCTCAGGGCCTAACAACAATGTCAAAGGCCAAACTAATCAAACTAAGATTCAATCAAATACAAGATCCGAGGACGAATCTTTTCGAGAAAAGGGGGAATGATACATGGACAGATGGGGTGAAATTTATTAAATTCCATTCACTGAAGCTGCCAATTTTCAAGTTTGGGAAATCAGCAGACTTGCAATGACTTTTTGGATGGGATCCAGACATTTCTTGTAGCAATCAGATTTTGGGTCTAGTCGAACAGTGGTTTTGAGACCACAAATCCGATGAAGAAAAATTCATTTTTATTATATTTTTATGATCTACAGTTTTATGGAACAATTTTGTTAAAATTTCGTTCGAAAATTTTGACATTTGGGCACTCAATTTAGTTAAAAGGACTAAATTGCAAAAAGTGAAAAACTTGAATTCTATATGTTAAAGGTGTCCAATTTCTATGATATTTTAAACTAGAGGTCCTTAAATGGTAATTAGACCATTATACTTCATAATGGACAAAAATGGACATGGTTAGGTATGTTTCTAAAGTTTTTCATTAAAGGCATTTTAGTAAATTGGTAATTAAATGAATTAAAAAGCCAAAATAGAGCCAAAATTTGTCCATCTTTTTTGTCCCTTGGCCAAATTTTACAAGGAAAAGACATGGCTAGGTTTTTTTAAGCTTTCAAGCTCGATTGTAAGTCCGTTCTTGCCCCATTTTTAATGTTTTTTACATTTTTAAAGTCATTATAACTCGATCTATCTATTTCTACCACTAATTTAAGATATGATCAAGGTCTAAAGTTTTAACTATGTTGAATATGTGTGTATTTTGATTTTTGATGGTAAAAATGCATATTTGTTGTTTATGAAATGACTTTTGTTAAGTGATTTTCGGTAAAAATGTCAAAAAGGACTAATTTGTAAAAGTCTATAAAATGAGTAGAAAAATGTGAATAAATGAAAAATATGGGTTGTTGTGAACAAGAAATAGTTTTTTTCTAGACTTGATGTAAATAAATTGATTGAAAATAATTTTACGAGCCTAGGGACTAAAGTGTAAAATGTCAAAAGTTTTAGGGTAAAAATAAATTTTTCCATAATATGAATTTTGGGCTAAAATGAATAATGTGATGATTAAATGAGATGAATTTTGTATTATAGATAAAGAAAAATAAAGTTCGGGTCTAGATCGGGGGAAAACCAAAGTGTTTGACTATTATGTCCATTTTTGCTATTTTTGTATCGAGGTAAGTTTGTATGTAAATAATGCAATGTTATAATTGTATTTATAATATTTTGTTATAGCATGAATTGTATGATTGACTCTATGGATGAATTGACGAAGTTTTGACAAGCAAGTAAATCCCGGTTGAACCTTAGGAATATATAAGATACATATGTCATGACATTAGGGTTACTGAGATTACGTGTAAGACCATATTTGGGATATGGCATCGATATGAGACTTTGTATAAGACCATAGCTGGACTATTGGCATCGGTACGAGATTACATGTAAGACTATATCTGGGATATGTCATTGATACGGTACTGTGTGTACGAGATTTCTAAGTATCTTTTAGTATTCCAAATGGTTCAATGAGAAATGTTGACGAAATGTTAAACGGGTATGTTGAAGATGAGAAAATATGTTATTATGTTACGAGTTGGTACATGTATGTATGAAAAACTCAAAGAAAATGGATTCGGTATATGATGAACAATTGGTAAGAATGTGATTGAGTAAGTTGTGCTTATGAAGCTTAAATGAGATTTATGTTGATATATTTTATGTTGATATTAAATGACATTTATGGTTATATGACATTTATGAAGTTTTAATGACATTTATGTTAATATTTGTTAAGTTATTTATATGTCAAATGTATGAATAATGTTTTGTATTATTTGCATATGAACTTACTAAGCTATATAGCTTATGCCCTTTCTTTCCCATGTTTTATAGTGTCATTGAGCTAGCTCGGATTGGAGTTCGCCGAAGATCCTATCACACTATCAAGCTATCACTTTGGGTATTGATGTATTCAAGTATTTTGAGTTTATGGCATGTATAGGGACTTAGTCATTTTGTTAAATGTGTAATTGTGATTGTAGCCAATGTGTTGGCTTAAAATGATTTATGCTTCATTTTTTGTATATAGCCATGGAAGTTGGCTAATATTGGTTATGAGTATACTTATATATTAATTTCATTTGTGAATGTGGAATCTTGCATGATTTGGTGTGGAAAGGTTGATGTCCTAAGTATGATAAATAATGACATGAGGATGACATGTTATTGTCTTGGTTGTGGTTGTTTGGTTGCTCTTATATGCTTGAATTTGTGCCATGTGATGTTGTGTTGATGTGTGCAAGTGAGGGTGGCAAAATGGCTTGGTAAATAGCCTTTATTTTGTCCACACAGGTAGACACACGGGCGTGTGTCTAGGCCATGTGTGACACACGGTCTGCCCCACAAGAATGTGTTCTGGCCGTGTGTCCCGTGCACCTAAATTTTGAAAAATAGAATGTCCAGAATTCAGCACATGGGTAGAGACACGGGTGTGTGTCTCAGCCGTGTGTGCTACACGGCCTAGCACACGGGCGTGTGGCATGGTCATGTGGCACAAGTCAGAGAGCACCCTAATTTGAACACGATTTGAAGCATGGGCATGTCTCAGGGTCACATGGGCGTGTCCCTTGAACCATACGGGCGTGTGACCCCTGTAACATGAAAGATTTTCTAAGTTTTGTAAAAATTTCTAAAGTTCTCAATTTAGTCCCGAACCACCTCCAAAGCATGTTTTGGGCCTCGTAGGCTCGTATAAGGGACTTTCTGATTGAATAGGAATGATTTTAATTTGGAAGCAAATTTATGACTCTAAATTGTGTGAATGCTTGTGTTATAAGTCCGATAATGCCTCGAGCCCTATTCCGCGTTCAATACAGGTAAGGGATGTTACATTTCTAGATTAAGATGTCTTCATGGCATTTGAAAATCTATCTCTTAGTTTCGAAATGCACTTTGAATCACTCAATTTTTGAGTTTGGGAGCTCCAGTTATTACCGTTTTAATAAAGACTATAAGAACAAAATTTCTGGACGTGATTATGATGGGAATTACGAGTTTCAGGCTTTTAATGTGAGTTTAAATCATATTAGGTTTGAGGTTTGGGTTTAATTTTTGTTATATATGAGCCCAATGTTGTATTTATCAGCTCTTATTATTTTATTATTACTTTATTCGAATTTTGATAATTATTAAGTATTTTAAGTTATTTAGGAGTTTTATGTTAATAAGAAAGTTTAGTTTAAAACTACTCTTTTTAGATTAAATTAAAGTTCTAGTATACTTAAGAGGTTTATTTAGATTTATTTAGCTAGCCTATATATAGGCCTTTGCATTGTACACAAATCATACAATTCATTTTTATTTAACTTCTGTTTTAAGTTAATAAATTCTCATTGAGTTTTCTTTTCAAGATTTTCTCTTGAGTTTATTTTAGAAGAGTTTTAACAATCTTTTCAGATTGTGGGGATTATCTTCAAACTTTTTCTTGCCAAGTTTTCTTTCTTGGATAGGAAATTAGAGCTGCTTGAAGGGGGTTATGGATTCTTCGTGTTTCCAAGGCTTCTTAGGACTTCTACATACCACGCCCTATCCTTCCATCTATCTTTTTTATTTTCTTTCTTATTGTTCTAATCATAGATTTATTATTCTATTTTAATTATCATAGTTATTTATTTTAATTGTTTTATTTGACTTGGATTTGATTGCGTTTCAGGTTGTGTCAAAATCCAAGTTTCTTTCCCAACGTCTAGAGCCCTAAGTCAAATCCGCGACTTGAACAAACTTTACGATCCGCTTCCGCATTCATCTGTATCATCCCGTATCACATATAATAATAAAAATTATTGTACAAACTACGTATTTGTTAATAAATGATGTTTACCTCATCACCAACGGGAACATATATGGGTCAGTCATCTTGGGACGTATAAACGGTAATAGCCACCAGGCCCACGATTGCAACAGGAGCAGACAACCACTGATCGACACCGACCTCGGGTTCGTGGCCCGACACGTCTCCCTATATAACATGGACAATATGAAAAATCCTTAACTTAGTTTCCCGCAATCATTAAAGTCTATTAGATGTAGTAGTCACCTTACGTGTACCAAATTTTAAGATTTTTTGGGCATTAAAATGCTCTCTATCAACCTCATGATGTATGCTCAGGTGTATTGTTTTATCACCTCCTCCGTTCGGTCTTTTGGGAGCTCGTCAAAATTATCCTTTAACCAGTTCATCGATATCTGACCACTTTCAAACTTATCCGGGACCTTCCCCAATAGTGACTGACAGAGGGTCACTTTGTTCGAAAGGATCCTAGATCTCATGATGATTGGCCCATCTATTGGCAGACCGAGTTGTGGCACTATGTCTTTGAGTGTGATTGTATACTCGCCGCATGGAAGGTGAAAAGTGTGTGTTTCAGGTCTCTATCTTTCCACTAATACACTTGAACACCCCTAACCCGTATCCGTCGCCAGAATAGGGTTACGGAGTATAACCAAACAAAACACAACTTCTGGATATTTATGAACATATATAGAAATTAAATCATTCAAAAATCATCAAATATTAAAATAAACCGAAATTACTATTTGATACTCCTATAATAAACATCAAATATAACATAAAGATTATTTAATAATTAAAACACATTAACAAAGTCACAAGCTAACTCATATCTAACTATTTTATTTATTAAAACATAAATCACTATTCATATGGTCATTTCATAAACTTAAACTTAATATTAAACAAGCTTAATAATTATATTCTATTTAATGTCAACTTTTGTTATATTTTAATCAATTCAAGTTAAAACATCTCAAGCTTATTTCATAAACCACAACTTATCGTAACTTAACATATAACAATATTACTCAAATTCGCATTTATACTTTCCTTGACATATGATAGCCGAACCATACTCATTTTAATCTATACTCATTCACCATATTCAAATATATATATATATATATATATATATACCTAACATAAACATCATTTATCCATAGTGCAAAACATCATAATCAAACATACTCAAACTCAACTAAAGAAAACCAAATTAAAACTAATATGTTACGCCATTTTCGCATGGCTTTATATACAAACACTTTCAAAATAATCTAATTCCAAGGCTAGCCTATACATGCCATAAGTCCGATTTCAATTTATAAAAGTACCAAAATAGTTGGTAGTGTGGTGAACTTTGCTGACGATCCCCGAGCCTGTAACTTGAGTCCAAAAATCTATAAAACAGAATAAACATAACACACAAAGGAAGCTACTTTAGCTTAGTAAGCCTTAAGCAAATTAAACAATGAATGCTTAATATCATTTCAATACTAAATCATTTAAATCAAATAATTCAACTTGTACATTTGTAATCACATTTAATTTCAAGCTTTCAATTCCATACCTATATAACATATAAATTCATAGAAAAATTTCTCTTTAACCAATGCTTATATAATCAAAATATTTACTTATAATCCAACCTTCCAAAATCAAAATGTCATTATATAACCAAATGTATAAACATTCATATACTCAAGCTCAATTATTATAATATAGCATCACATACACAAACTATCCATGTGGTTAATATACCGGTCTTGTATACACATATTAAAAGACCAAACCACAATATTCATATCATTCATTTATAAAACCGAGAACACATATTGTAATCATAAATATAAACTTCATTTGTATCACATACAATTTGTAATAAATAACTAAGTTACTTGCTTACCTTATTTTAAATTGGTAAGAAATTAATTCATACCTGCCATTTAGATTGATTAACATACTCAAATACCACATCAGCATGAAATCTTTTAGGCACAAGCTTATACGTAATCACCGGCATAAAGCCTGCTAGGCCTAAGCCTGTATCACACACCGACACAAAGCCTGCTAGACTTAAAGTCTGATTTTATACACCGGCAATAAGCCTGCCAGGCATAAAGCCCAATTTAATTCACCAGCACAAGGCTTGCTAGGCTCAAAGCCCAAATATCATTATTATAGATTTGACTCATAAAAAAAATTAATACATCGAACATTTCAGATATTCCATATAGTTTATACGAACTTTCAAACATTATAGCTCAATCGAATTAAACTCAAACACATTATTTCTATGTTTATTCACATTCGGCTAACTCAACAATAATTCCAAAAATTCCAAATCAGCATATTAATAAGTTACATTCAAAATTAACGATGTTTAATTGCTTAAAGACTTACCTCAGATATCGATGAACGATGTAATCGGCTATTCGACTATTTTTATTTTTCCCCGATCCAAGTCTGATTTCTTTGGTTCTTGATCTAAACATATTCAAATTAAGCTCATTAAAACATATTTTCATTCAATTTAGTCCAAAAACACATAAATGGGAAAATTACATTTTTACCCCTAATATTTCACATTTTCACAATTTAGTCCCTATTGCACAAAACACAAAATATTCAAAATTTGACTGCACGATAGTTGGGCCGAATTTTACCCATATTCATACAAATCCATACATGTAATTTATTTTTCATTTTAGTCCCTCAATTTATTATTTTTGCAATTAAGCCCTAATTACTCAAAATCAACAAAAATCTCAATACAAAACATGTTAATCTAAAACATATATTTCATATTTCATCAACTAACAACAAAAATCACAACTAATCATCAATGGCATATCTCAAAATCTTCATAAAATTCTAAAATTAGGGCATGGGCTTGATAGTGTACTAAGCAACGATCTCAAAAACGTAAAAATTATCAAAAACAAAAAAAATCACTTATCCAATTAAGCCTCCAAAGTGATGAACCTTAGATAGCTTTTCTTCTTTTATTTTCCTTTTATTTCCGGCAAAGATGAACATATAATGGCTTTGTTTTATGTTTGTTTTATTAATATTAACATAAATTATTAAATACCATTTTTAACCTTAATTAAAACATTAAAAATTTACATATATCAAGGCCATTATTGTCCACTACCATCCACTACCCTTTAAAATGGGTAAATTTCATTTTAAATACTCCCATTTAAAAAGACAACAACAATTCAGCCCTTGCACATTAAACCATCAAATTTTCCTTTTACGCTGTAGAAACCATTTTTTTTGAAAACGAGAACCGACTAGGGTTTTGAAAACGAAAATAAAACGGGAGTTGCCACCGATCTTTATTTGGTGTGATCGGATCACCATTGTTTTAATAAAACATTTTGGTTTATTAAAATGGTGTTTTTGGTCTACGAATATTCGAGAAAATGGGGTCGGGAGTCGATTACGTGCGAGGAAGGATTAGCACCCTCGTCACGCCCAAAATTGGTACCAAATTGATTAATTAATGTCCTTGCGTCGAAAACTTGAAAATGTTTAAGAGATGATTCTTTTTAAAGAATGTTAATTAATTTTGAATTGAATCTCAAGATTCACTCATTTCAAAAGAATAAAAATATCATGCCCAACACGTTAGGATATGACACGTTTATACCTCGATGTCGAGATCATCTTTGATCTTCAAAACATGTGATTAAAAGGGTATTTGGTTATTTGGCCAAACAGAAAACTTACACCCAGCACTTTAGGGCATAATTTTTCGAATTTCCAAACACACAAATATTGCCTTATCTTGGAAATTTTTCAAATACGTAATTTTAAAATTGGCTCAAAATACATTTTACTTGGTACATGTGATAATATGAAACATTTAGTAATTGCTCGAACGCATTTAGAATTTGAGACATAAAACACTAACGAGTAACACAAGCATAACATTTAAGCATAAAATAACATATAAACTCAACATAATACAAATGGACATAATTATAGAAATGATTTACGCACAAATAAACAACAACGTATATAGATAACCATATATTAAAATTGTGTGAATAAATAAAATATGATCTCTCAAATTAGTAAATTATATACACTAAATTTAAAATAGAAATACATATATATGAGCAATTTTAAGAGAAACTAATTATATATATAAGTAGGTTTAAGGAAATATACGCATATAATAATATGGGAATCAATAAATTGTACAAAATAATAACTCATAATTATAGTACAAGGAATAAAATACATTTATATAAATAAAAAAACAAAACAAATTAAGACCACTACAACAAAACAGTGCTAAGACGACACTTATGGGGCGACACTTTCCTAAGTGTTAGGATAGACTGGCCAACATACGCTTTGGCCAACTCTTTTATAAGGGTTGGGATATGCATGCCTAAGACAACGCTTAAATAAGAGTTGGCTTTGTCTAGTCCTAAGACGACACTTTTAGGGCGACACTTTCCTAAGTGTTGGGATAGACTTACCAACATACGCTTTGGGCAACTCTTTGTATAACGGTTGGGATATGTATGCCTAAGGCAACGCTTGAATAAGAGTTGGCTTTTGTATAGTCCTAAGACAACACTTTTGTGGCAACACTTTCTTAAGTGTTGGGATAGAGTTGCGAACATACGCTTTGGCCAACTCTTTTTATAAGGGTTGGGATATGTATGCCTAAGGCGACGCTTGAATAAGAGTTGGCTTTTGTGTAGTCCTAAGACGACAGTTTTGTGGTGACACTTTCCTAAGTGTTGGGATAGACTACGCTTTGGGCAACTCTTTGTATAAGGGTTGGGATATGTATGCCTAAGGCAACGCTTGAATAAGAGTTGGCTTTTGTGTAGTCCTAAGACGACAGTTTTGTGGCGACACTTTCCTAAGTGTTGGGATAGACTACGCTTTGGCCAACTCTTTGTATAAGGGTTGTGATATGTATGCCTAAGGCAACGCTTGAATAAGAGTTGGCTTTTGTGTAGTCCTAAGATGACACTTTTGTCACGACACTTTCCTAAGTGTTGGGATAGACTATGCTTTGGCCAACTCTTTATATAAGAGTTGGGATATGTATGCCTAAGGCAACGCTTGGATAAGAGTTGGCTTTGTGTAGTCCTAAGATGACACTTTTGTGGTGACACTTTCCTAAGTGTTGCGATAGACTACGCTTTAGCCAACTCTTTGTATAAGGGTTGCGATATGTATGCCTAAGGCAACGCTTGAATAAGAGTTGGCTTTTGTCTAGTTCTAAGACGACAGTTTTGGGGCGACACTTTCCTAAGTGTTGGGATAGACTTGTAAACATACGCTCTGGCCAACTCTTTGTATAAAGGTGTAACGTCTCATATTGCCTTAATTCCGGCTTTTTTTGAATGTGTAGCACCAAAAAATTGGATTTAAAATATGAATATTCTTAAAATTTTACATCATCGGTTTGTGAATAATTATATATATTCAAATTAAAAATAACTTAATAACTTCGAGTGTGAATAAGGTTTTTAATAAAAATGCCACAAAAAATCAATTTAGTTTAGGGTTTAAAGTTTAGTGTTTGGGATTTAGGGATTATAACTTATGGTTTAAGGTTTTAGGGTTTTGTGTTTATGGGTTCGAGGTTTAGGATTTTGGGATTTTGTGATTATGGGTTTGGGGTTTAGGATTTTAAGGTTTTTTAATATAAATGTTTTAAAATTTATGTTATATATATTTAAAATTTTAATCATAAATAAGATAAATATAAATTATTATTTTAAATAATAAAATATCAAAATGGGATAAATCCCAAAAGCATTCATGAACAGTGGTTTAATGTGCAATTGAATATATGAACTTTAATTTGATCCAGTTCTTGTAAATTATTAACACAATTATTGATATAACATAAATTTATATTTATATATTGTATACATAAATATTTATATTTATTCAATATAAAATAAATTGATGTATTTATTTTTAAAATTTGTATGATTAAAACAAAATTAAAGTTTTAAGTATACATTTAAACCATAATTAGAATTTCATGTTGAAAAAGAAATATTTTCAACAATACTAGACCATGCCATCCCTATTTATCAATTTAATTCCTAAAAAGTTGATCATGATAAATTTTAACTCTCAATATTTTTTATCAATTTAATTCTTATTTTTGAACTAAATTTGACATTCGACTTTTTAAAAATGTTAAATCTCAATTTTAAGCAAATTTAACTACAAAATTAATTTTTTAATGATATTGATGTGATAAGTTACAAGGTAATCCACATGACATGATATTATTTGTTTTATATGTTAATTAAAAATTATAAAATCTTCAAAAATATTTAAAATTAAAAATTTAATATTTTAGTCCATATTTACATCAAAAGTTCAATATTTAAAATTTTTAAAAATAAAATGAAAAAATATATGTTACAAATGAAAAAAAATTAAAAGAAAAACTTTTCACTATATCGTCATAGCTTTATTTTCATCCCTTCCTAAATCTCCAATTTTCCCCATTTTATTTTCCCCAAATCCCCTTCCCCGAAATCCCTAAAATTTTCCCCAATCCTCTGCATCAAAGTCAGTAGTATACAAGCTTATTCCTTTCGTTAGTATTGAAAAATCTAGTTTTCTGACTTTGTTTTTGTAAATCGATGTAGTAAATATTTTTATTAAATATTTATAGAGTTATGTTGTAGATGAATTGAATTTTGATTAGATAATTTCGTTGCTTTAGTGCTCAATTTAAGTATAGGGACTAAATCATGTAAGTGGTAAAAGTATGGTACATTATTAAATTAAAAGCTAAATTATAACTAAGAGATTTATCTAATAAATAAACCATTATAGTTTAATATATGTTATAAAACTTTAAAATTTTATCGAATATAAAAATAGATAATAATAAAAAAAGAGGGTAAGAAAAACCAGGAAAGAAAAAAAGTGAAAAGGGAGAGAACCTTTTTCTTCTCCTCAACTTTCCCAAAATGCTGAAACCCTAGAGGAGAAAAGGGGGAAAGAAATTCTTATAAGATTTTTGTCGAATGAAAAAAAGGTTTTTTATTTGCCTCTTTAGATTATATGGTTTGTGAAAACACCCTTCTCTTAGTAGGAAGTCATCCACATAAAATACTGGTCCATTCTTATACTGCAAGGTCTCTATTCTACGTCATTTAAGGTTCCAGATGTTTATGGTGTTTTCCAGTTCAAGGTTGAGTACCAAAAGCTTGGGTATACAAGCTTATCCCTTTCAAGACAGGTATTGTATTTTGTTTCTCATGATTCTGGATACAATTTCTCCTTTGAAACTTCTCTTACTAGTTATCTGGAAGAAACTTGCAATAGAAATAGTTCTCAAAAATTAGCACAGGAGAGTGACTGATAGTGATTTATGTAACTAATATTATTTTTCGTAATTGCTTTTGAGGTTTATCACATCTCATGGAAATTTTATTTTACAAATAAACTATCAAAACTTTGAATTTTGCAGATTCGGTCAGGCCATATAGACATAATGAATATGAAAGATTCATACTAACTGCTTATCCTACTACGGATCCAAGGGGGCGCGGAGTGATCATCCCTTTAAGTTATGAGATTGATCTCCTTTGAAGAACCCCCAATTCCATGCATAACTTGTTGTTAGTAGATAGAATTAATTCTATATGAATTTACTACGTGCTTAATAATATAATCGCTTAAAATCATTTAAAAAAATTCCATATTAAAGCATGTAGATTTGGTATAATAATAACTATCTCAATTAATAAAACTTTTATATTTGCAACAAAACCTTGATATAAAATATATATCTATATATAATGTATATACATATAAATGATGTATTGAAAGAAATACATATATATATATAATAAGCACAAAACTAATCCAATAAAAAATATAAATACTGAATAAAAAGCTCAAATTTAATATAAAATTACAAATTAATAAGTAATAATTATTTTAATAATAATTAAGATCTAAATTATATAAATAAATTTAACTTGTACTAAATTTCCTTTAAAATTTGAAATTCTCAATCCTCTCTTACCTCTCTTCGCCAAATTGAAATTTTAGTGCACGACCCAAGGCCAGTCCTCTCCCGCCTTGAGGTTTCGATGCACCATGAAATTAAATCGGGTAACCTTTTAAACCCTAAACTTATCTCCCACATTTCTTTCTTCTCCACTCATCATATTTTGAGTTATCTCCGTCTTTGCATCACTTTGCTATGTTTCGATCCTACTACTTTTCTTGTCTCATTTACTTTGTTGGAAGGAGAATGGTGGACCGTTATTGCCGCTATTGAGATCTTTAGTGGTGGCGGGCCCTTGGCTCTGTGAAATAGCGGCCGCATCACTGCTATACCACATGTATTTGAAACCCTTTTCTTATTATTTGTTTGTTTTCATGGAAAAACGATTTGTTTTTGTAGGTCGATTCCACTACGGATGATCTTGAGCCTCTGTTCGATTACTGTCGTGTAAGAAAAATTGGGAAACAAAAAAATGAAAAGGGAAAGAACCTTTTTCTTCTCCTCAACTTTCTCAAAATGCCGAAACCCTAGAGGAGAAAAGGGGGAAAAGAATTTTTATAAGATTTTTACAACTATGATATACTTATAGAAATTGATATGGAATGTATTCGCCCTTTTTTGTAAGTTCCTTGCATATTCCTCCTTTTCTGTTTGTGTTAATAAGAGAGAGCAGTGTTGAATTTTGATTCTGGGTTTTGTTTTAAATTACCATGAAGTTCATGGAAACCAGAAGTCCCCGAATCAAAAGCTAAGTCAACCCGGTGAAATAGTGGTAGTATATCCCAGAACCTCCTAAAATCCTCACACATCCCAGAACCTCCTAAAATCCTCACACTTCACACTTCAGTTCACACGAAAAAAAATGGAGAAATTGTGGCTAATTTGCATTGCTTGATTGTTCATTAAAGCTTGGTTGTTTGCTGTGTAGGATCCTTCGGCTATGGTTATTGATCACATTGGCTATGTTGTTTATGGAACTGAGGGAGATCATACATTGATTTCCAGTGATGATTTTATTAAGTCTAATGTGATCTTAGGAGGCAAAAAATTGAAGTAAGTATAAATGTCAGCCAGCATTGTTACTCTTATCCTCTTATTATGTTCTGGATACTTTTATGACCAAGTAAGTTTTGGGGTTGTTTTGATTATGATAATGATAAAATGTTATATGCTAGTGCACATTTCTTAAGATGTTTTCTAGTTTGTTATATTGAACTGGGGTTCTGGAGCCACTTGCTGATTATCTTCTAGGATGGATGCAGGATGTGAATCAATGGGGCAAATTTATCGGAAGAACTCGAATAATTTTATATTAATTTGTACAAGCAAAATTCTTGAATCATTTTCTTAGATTTAGTTTAAGTTGTAAAGAAGAAATGAAGTATCGAAACTTTTACTCGATTCTACTCATAAATGAAGATTAAAAGAAATGAAACTTTTAATCACTTATGATAGTTGTTAGAGATTTAGTTTTCAATTTAAGGAACACAATTGATATATATATATATATATTGTTGACTATTAACCGAGGAATATTCATATGCTCCAAATGCTAAATTTTGATAAAGATTAGTGGGGAAAGTATTATATAATACTTTAGGAAACAAAATTAAAAAAATTAATTTAGGAAATAAAATTAAAATTAAAAAAATTGGTAACCCATGCATCTCTAGAGAAACAAAATTTTATGGCATTAACTCCTAGATGTTCTTGTAGTGAGACCACCATTCTTTCTACATTTCTCTTTTAAGGATGATTAAAGCATCAGTGTTTTGTCTGTCACTTCTTGTTTAAGCTAGAATCACCTAGTGGGCTCCAAATTCTATAATATTCTTACTGTTATGACTTTGATGCTTTGCTATCTTAATCTTTGAGCAACATAGAATGATGAAGATGCCTTTGGTTTTTGCTCAACTCTTTTCATTGAGTCGTTAATGCTTCTAGCTACTAGTTAATGTTTATGCTTTTCTTTGAGAAGTTCAGAGTTATCTTTTGCATTTATATTTGTTCTTGCAGTCAATGACTACTTAGAAAACACAAGTAAATGAAGCCATCCTAGCATATCAAGCCATCCTAGCTAGGTAATTTTTGGTATCCTGAGATTTCATTTGATTCAATGTTTGAACTCAAATTTATATGGAAATTTTCAAAATTTAGTATATATATATATATATATATATATATATATATATATGATTCCCTTATTTTGTCAAGTTTGGTAGAATTAAGACAAACATTTAGACTGCAAGCTCATGAAATGGTTTGTGTAAACTTCTACATGCTCTTATTTATGCTCTTTCTTACTATGTCGTTTGTGTAGAATTGAGTGCAAGAACCTTAAACACTCAATCCTTTGTTTTTTTTTTATTCTCAGTCCTTTTGATCTTAAAGGGAATACAAAACCAGACAAAGTTTTAAGTTTTTGATTCGGTTTGTGTAGGATTGGTCATTACACAATTCCTAAAGAGATGAATGAGGTCTGCAATTGACTTACAGCAAGGTTGGGGCTCGAGGGATAACGCTAAATATAGCGAAGAGTCAAGAAGCAATAAAGGTGAAAAGAGATAAAACTGCATATGTTACAAGTAGGTAGTAAACAAAACAGATTGTTTGGATCGGGATATATTTCACTACTTGGGGCTACCTTTGTAGAAATAAGAGATCAACAGAGTTTCTTGGAATTAAAGTTGCAGTTTCAAACTGTATTAGCATTTTTGTAGTACAATATCAATATCAATGTCCATCGCCTTAGGTACTTTTTTATTTGTTTACTTTTGTACATTGAGTTGAATGTTAGTGGTATACATTTCAACTAAATGTTAGTGTATTTTGATTGTTGGATCGATTTTTGTAGTGAATATTTAATCTTTATTTTAATTTTAATTTTAATTTTAATTTTAATTTTATATTTTATATTTTATATTTTCTAATTGTATTTAAAGCAAAATTCCTATTATTATTCACTTAAACTTTTATAAAAGTATTAATATTGAAATAATAAAAATAAAAAAATTACATTATCGTGTCTATCCCAATCTTTTTCAGGTTATCTTAGACGGATTTAACTTAACCTTTTTTAAAGGTTGCCTTAGACAAGATTTATCTCAACAATTTTAAGGTTGCTTTAAACGGTTCTATTCCAACTTTTTTTAAAAGTTGCTTTAGACAAGGTCTATCCCAACCATTTTAAAGTTGCCTCAGACGGGTCAATCCCAACTTATTTTAAAGGTCACCTTAGACACGGTCTATCCCAACCTTTTTAAGGTTGCCTTAAATGGGTCTATTCCAACTTTTTTTTAAAGGTTGCCTTAGACATGGTCTATCCCAACTTTGTTTAAGGTTGCCTTAAATAGGTCTATCCCAACTTTTTTTATAGGTTGTCTTAGATAAGGTCTATCTCAACCTTATTAAGGTTGCCTCAAACTACTCTATCCCAACTGCTTTTTAAAAGTTGCATTAGACCAGAACTATACCAACCTTTTTAAGGTTGCCTTAAACAGGTCTATCGCAACCTTTTTCAAAGGTTGGCCTTAACTAGGTCTATCCCAACCCTTTTTAAAGGTCGGCATTGATCAAGCTTTTCATAACCCTTAAATAAGGGTCGGCTTATGTTGACTTATGGTGACGCTTTTTTAAAAGCGTCGCCATGCATATGCCAACTGTACTATAGGCGACCATTTTGGAAGCGTCGGACAAAGCGTCGCGAAACCTATGCCAACCTTTTTTGCATCGTCTTAGGTAAAAAAAAGTGTCGCCGTAAGGTTGTTTTGTTGTAGTGGATGTTATAAATTCAATTTCCAAAACAATTTTATTTAAAAAATTTGATAATAGCTAAATTTGATACTATAAAAGTTATGAGTATTAAAACAAAAGTGAAGGCTTAATTGAAATAAAAATATAATTAGAGGGCTAATTTTAAAATAAACAAAACTGTTTGAACAAAATAGAGTATCAGATTGTATTTCATATAAATAACGAAGGATTGAACTAGCAAATATTGAGAAATTAAAACGTAGCACACGGATTGGGATTAAATCAAAATGGCACGCAAATTATGGGGACCAATTAAGAAATAAAAGAAAACATATAATAAATCCAATTGAATGGTGATACAAAAATAGAAGGACTGAACGCGGCAATATTCGGTCACGGCATAAGCACGCGGATCTTTGACGGTATGAGTCGGGTTACGGGCCGAATGTGAGCAAAACGACACCGTTTTGAGGCCACTCGAACAGGCCCTAAATGACGTCGTTTCCAAGGTTTTATAAAAGGATTTTTTTTTTAAAAATTCTTGCGTCATTAAAAAAACAGAAGAAAAGAAAAAAAAGGGGGGGACCTTTGCTAGGGTTTTCTTTTACCCCTGTTCGTGCTGCCTCATAGATCGGTGCCATTCGACACCGTTCCACCACTGTAAATCAGTGGATGGTGTCACACGACGACACTCCCTCATCCTCGCTTAACATCGAGACCCACAAAATCACCCAGTGTCGCTCAAAATCCCCCTTCGATCTTCGATTTTGACGAAGCGAGTAGGGATTCAACAACGATATCAACAAATAAGTGTTTTCCTCTTTTCATTTTTTTTTCTTTCGCATGCAGTAAGCAAGGAACAGGGAGCATAGAATGGGGGAAATGAAAACCAAAAGAAAAAATCAAATCTGAAAAATCACCTTTTGATATTCCTCTTTGCTTTTGATTTTTTCTATTTCTTGCGTATTGATCTGTAAAAAAAAAAAGGTTACAATGGCTTTCTTTGTTCTTAACGGCTGAAAAAAGAAAAAAGAATCATAAAAGAAAAAAAATACATTCTCTCTATTTCACTGTTTCTCTACTATTTGCTGTAGAGTGCGGAGGCAAGCGTGGCGTCTGGAGGCTCATCGGCGGTCGGAGGCAGATGGAGGCGTCTGGAGGCACGCACGCGACGCTGGAAGCATCTGGAAGTCCTCTAAGGTTTGTTTCTTTGGAATTGTTTGGGCCATTCGGGCCGGTTTCCAGTTTGGGCTTTGATTGTAAGTGGGCTAGGCATTTGGGGTTGGAAATCGGATAGTGGTTTATTTAGCATCTGGGCCAATTGGGCCTACTGTTGGGTTGTAAATAAGTTTGGGTTTGGTTTATTTATTTGGGTCCTAATTTTGGCCCCTTGTAAATGGACTATGGACACTTTAATTTTGGAATTCTATATTTTATTTTTATTGTTGTTTTTTGGTTTTTTAAAGCGGGCCCGGGCATAAATTGGGTCCTACAGCTGCCCCTCTTTGATCATTGTCGAGTAATGAGAACGGAGCAAAGACTTTAAAAGGGCCAATTTTGCACGATCTTGTCGAATCTTGACTCCTTTCGATGCCTCTCTTATTTGAGTAGCTTCATTCCATCCCACTGCATCTTCAGGGGTATAAGAACTAGCGCTTCGATCCAATTCAAGGAAATTGGACTTGTAGCTTCCATCTACTCCGTCGCAACTTCGAGGAGATGAGATTTTCTATCTTCTGTCTACTCCACTGTAATTTCTGGGAGATAAGACTTGTATGGTAAATTTAATCCGACCTACTACAACTTTAGAGGTATAGGATTTGTCGTTTTAATCCGCTCCACTGCAACTTCAGGGAGATAGGATCTGATGTCTTTGATCTACTCCTACAACTTTAGGAATGCGGATCGCTATCTTCAATCGCTCCTTGCAATCTCGGGGATGCGGTGGTGGCTTAAATCTGTTCCACTACTGCTTAGGGAGATGAGATTTGCCGTTCGATCTTGGTCCACTACTACTTAGGGTGACAAGATATACAATCTTTGACCTATTCCACTGCTGGTCAGGGAGATAGAGCTGGTGGCTTAAATCTGTTCCACTACTACTTAGGGAGACAAGATTTACCATTCCATCTTGGTCCACCACTGCTTAGGGTGACAAGATCTACAATCTTCGACCTATTCTGCTGCTGGTCAGGGAGATAGGACTGTTGACTTAAATCTGTTCCATTACTGCTTAGGGAGACGAGATTTGCAGTTTGATCTTGGTCCACTACTACTCAGTGTGACAAGATCTACAATCTTCGACCTATTCACTCTCGGTCGGGGAGATAGATCATTGCTTAAATTAAATCCACTCCTCTGCTTGAGGGAGACGAGATTTGCCGTTCGATCTTGGTCCACTACTACTTAGGGTGACAAGATCTACAATCTTCGGTCTGCTCCACTACAATCTCAGGGACGCCAGACTAGTATCTTTGATCTGCTTCATTCAAGAAGGCAAGATCTGTGAATTCACTGATGTTGTGACACCGTCCTCTGGGGACCTATCCTGTAAAATTGGTTTATGTGTTTATGCCTATGCAAAAATGGTTAGGATGCAATGATCAGAATGAGTCTAATGCTCCTAACTAAATGTATTATGGACGACATTTGCGTGAATGCAGAATATCATGAGAATGATTTCTTACAATGATTAGGATGCAATGATCGGAATGAATCAAATGCTTCTAATTAAATGTGTTTTGAATGAATACAGAATTTCCTGAGAATGATCCCTTTTTAAATGCTTAGTGTAACACCCCAAACCCGGTCTATGCATTGAGACTAGATTTGGTTTGTTACATGAATCGAGCTATTTTAAAATCTTCAATAAGTTGAAAACTACAATATTAATTTTAATTACGGGGTTTAATAAAAATCAGAAGAGTATTTTAATTTGATGAATATTAGAAAACATTAGTTGAAAAAAACATTATTAACATTAAAACCCTTAGGTAATTGTTTAAGAGTTAACAATAATAAAATATTTATAAAGGAATTTCATATATTTGAAAACCCAAATTTATTTTAATGAAACATCATATAACCATAGTCCATTTTAAAAGTCCAAAATATAGTTTAAAACCAAACACACAAAAAAATCCATAATTATTTATAGAGGCCCTTATTACATTAACCCAAAATAGTAAGATACTTATTAAAAGGTTCGAGTTTAATAAACCCATGTTTTGCAAGTATGGCCTCCACGAAGTCATCCTCGGCCAAGTCCACGTCAATTTCCATTACGAGATGGAAAAATTTAAGGGTGAGTTACTTAGAACTCAGTGTATAACTCACTTACTTGTCCACGGGGCGATTTTCAATTTAAGGGTTTGGGCCTTGAGCCCATAAGAAAAAATAATATAATGAATAACATAATTAATAGCATGCATGTAAAAATGAATTTTCCTCCCAAACCTAATTCCATCTGCTACACACCCCGTACCAACCATCACACTGTGGGATCAAGTCAACCCACCCCGCCATCACACCAATCATAGGCATTAAGCCAATTTATATTTTGTGGCATAGCCACTCGAACTAGATTGTGACAAAGTCACCGAACTAGAGGCATTGAGCCAATTATTATTTTGTGGCGAGCCACGAACTAGAGGCAAATAGCCATTTATAACTTTTGTGGCGAAACCCATAGAACTAGAGGCAAAAAGCCATAATTTTGTGGCGAGCCACCGAACTAGATTTTGGCAGGCCTTCTTCTCTTCATCATTTCCCAACCCATGCAATATGTATGCAATAGTAAACTATGGTCATACAATAATTTTATTAAAAGGCCCATTAACAAGAGTTAATATTTCCAAATCTTTATTAAGGCCCATAAATAACATTTTGGCTTAATTACTATTTATCAACTAGGGCCCAAATTTACGATCTAGCAAGAGTTCAAATTTATTTATCGATCTAGCAAGTATTTTAGTCCGTTTAACAATTTAATAGAGTTTACGGCCCATTTATCGATCTAGCAGGGATTTCGGCCCAATTTATAATCAAACAGAGATTTCGGCCCAATTATCGATCTAGCAGAGATTTCGGCCCAATTATCGATCTAGCAGAGATTTCGGCCCAATTATCAATCTAGCAGGATTTTAGGCCCATTTATCGATCTAGCAGAGATTTCGGCCCAATTATCAATCTAGCAGGCTTTTAGGCCCATTTTCACGAAACATACAATTTACATATTAACAAATAATTTCTCGAGGGCATTTTTGTAATTTTCATGATTTTAGTCATTTTCATGTATTTTCGTCAAAATATCAGTTGTTACGTTTTATACCGATCTAGTCGTTTTTACGATTTTACTTCAATACCAAAATTGACATCCAACCCGAGAAAAAGTGTGAAGTTACACACCTCGATACTGAGAGTACTAATCCTTCTCGCTCCTCGACACCTAAAACATATTTCGATCCGTTAGAACACTATTTTGTATAAATATACTTTATCGATAATAGATCCAAAACCTTACCCTCTTGATTTTGAATCACTTCGATTTTCGATTTTTCCTCGTTTATTGGTTCGTTAGTCGCCGAGAATCCACTAACGTATAAAGGCTCGGAAGTTCGTACCACTTCAAATAATTGACTTCCTTCGAAAGATGGTCCGCAACCCGGTGGAAAATCCTGGGGCGCCAAAACCGCTCTTCGTTTAAATGGGGGATTTATGGATCCACCCTCTTAATATGACTAAACACCGCCCTTTTCTTCCTTATTTTGAAAGTCTTCAAGATCAAAGGAACATTAATCCAATCTAAAATAATATCGAAATAATACTAAAGGTTTTAAAGGATGTGATTTCCTTACCACAATAAATCGATTCCAACGTTTCTACGATTCTCCCGAACACTTGAGTTCCGATCTTCCGTTATTGCACTATATAATAACGAATAAAACGTTAATAGAACGAACGTTTATTTCGATCCAATGGTCCTTCATAACACCATCAATATTCGGCGATATCACTATTAATTAATTGAAAATGAAAAAAAAAATCCCTTACCTATATTTCCACGGTCGAAAAGAAAGGATTGAGAATGGTGTTTGTGATTGATGAAGATTCGACTACGTATGATCAAAGAAAAGAAAGAAAGGTTCGGCTATGGGCACTCTAGCATTCGGCCATGAAGGAGTTTAATGGAGAAACTTTGAGTGAAAAGGAATACAATATGAAAGAAGAGATGGTGATGATGTTGTTTGATTTCAAAGAGTAGAGAAGAAAAAGATGGGTTTTAGGAGCTAGGTACATTCGGCCATGGTAAAAAGAAAAGAAAAAGAATGGTTTTTGGTATAGTTGATTTCGGCACTCAAAGAAAAGGCACAAAACAAAGGCTAATGCAATAAGCAAAAATGACCAAATGGTCAAAAGATTAGAACTTTACCAAGGTTCAATTTCGGCCAAAGGAGAAAATTGAGAAGAGGAATGCAAAATTCGCACAAAGTTGCTAGGAATGACCAAAGAGAAACTTCAATTCTTAGCCAAACTATCACCAAAATTCAGCTCCTCTATAGTCTAAATTGTCATCCCTATGCATGGTCAATTGGCCATGATATTGTTTCCATAACTTTTCCTTGATATGTGCCCCTTATCTTCATATCCTTCCTTATTTTCTTGATTCCTTCCTTAAGTTAACAATTTCCTTAATCCTTTGATATGCTAACCAAAATAACATGGTCAACACTTACCATATATGCTCTTGGCGACACTTGCTATACATGTGCAGAAAAATTAAAAATAAAATTTACCTAGATGCTAAACAAGGGATTCGAACCTCTCCCCTCATGCTACAACTCATGCGCCAACACCACCATGCCATGTACTCAACTTATGTCACTCATTAACACTTAATTTAACTTAAGTATTAATGACACTTGCTTCTCTTCAATAAATTCTCAAATATTAAATTTATTCCTTACCCAAATTATGCTATACTCTTCTTTAGGACTTCAATAAACACGAAAATAAAAGTAAGAAATTTTCCTTTAAAATCTAAACACCAAATCAAGCAATATATAAATACTCGGATTTTTAGGGTGTTACAACTCTACCCTCCTTAAAAAATTTCGTCCTCGAAATTTACACGGTTGAAAGAGATGAGGGTATTGTTGTTGAATTGCATCCTCGAGTTCCCACGTAGCTTCCTCCACTCGTGGTTACGCCATAGAACTTTGACCAACAAAGACGGTTTTCTTTCTTAGCACCTTGACATCTCGGTCTAAGATTTCCACCGGTTCTTCTTCAAAAGACAAATCTGAATTCAACTCCAATTCTTCTACCGCAGTACTATGTGCGAAGGATCCGATCTATAACGCCTCAACATGGAAACATGAAAACATTATGAATTTGATCCAATTAGGAGGTAACTCAATCGATAAGCCATGGACCAACACGCTTCAAAGACACGATAAGGTCCAATGTATCTAGGACTTAGCTTGCCCTTCCTTCCAAACTCGAATATCTTTTTCCAAGGAGAGACCTTCAAGAAAACCCGATCCCCACATCATACTCAATATCTTTTAAGCTTCAGATCTGCATCGACTTACGCCTATCCGAGGCTTCTTTCAACCGTGCTCGAATAACTTTTACCTTATCCTCTGTTTGAGATATCAACTCGAGGACCTAACACCATGCGCTCCGCCTTTCGGTCCAACAAATAGGAGAACGACACTTACGACCATACAATGCCTCGTAAGGTGCCATCAAAAGCTAGACCGATAGGCATTTGTTATATCGCGAATTCGCGGTGGTAGATAATCCTCCCAACTACCCTCAAGTCGATTATACATCCTCTTAACATATCTTCTAATATCTGAATTACCTCTCCGACCGACCATCGACCGAGGATGAAAAGCCGTCTTGAAATTCAACTTTGTCCCCAAGGCTTCATGCGAGCTTTCGAAATCGTGATGTAAACCTAGGGTCCCTATCCGATATAATAGATACTGGTACCCCATGCAACCTCACAATTTCGGATCGTCTGATTTAGCCAACTTCTACAATGAATAATCCATCTGAATGGTAGGAAATGGCGGTCTTCGTCAAGCGATCAACAATTACCCACACGAATTTTTCTTAGTAGGTGTTAAAGGTAACCCACTAACAAAATCCATGGTTATCCGTTCCCATTTCCAAAGAGGAATCCTTAGGTTGTAACAATCCAGGCGGTAATTGATGTTCTGCCTTCACTTGCGACAAGTCAAACATTTTCCCACAAATTCGAAATTTCACGCTTCAACCACGCCACCAATCATTTCACGGAGATCTCGATACATCTTATTTCCTCCGGGATGCATAGCATAAGGGCTACTATCGCTTCTGTAGAATCATTTGCCTCGGATCCGAGTCCTTAGGCATACATTCTCTTCCTCGAAAACATAACACACCTCCGTGTTTATTCCAAAATCCTCGATTTCACCATTTTCAACTTGCCTAAGTAAAAGTCCCAACTTCTCATCCGATGTCCATTTTCCTTGATTTGTTCCAACCACGGAGGCTTCACCAAGTTCTCGCTAACAAAATGCCATCCTCGCATGCACTTAAATGGGAAAACAATACTCTCAAATCGACATCGCTCTTACGACTTAACGCGTCGGCTACGTTAGCCTTTCCGGGATGATATTCGATTGAGAAATCATAATCCTTTAATAATTCTACCCATCTTCTTTGTCTCAAATTCAACTCCTTTTGGGTAAGGAGGTATTTAAGACTCTTGTGATCCGTGTAGATTATTGACTTCTCACCATAGAGATAGTGCCTCCAAATCTTTAGAGCAAAGACCACGGCTAACTCTAAATCATGCGTAGGGTAGTTTACTTCGTGTGGTCTCAATTGACGAGAAGCATAGGCCACCACCTTTCCATTTGCATCAACACACAACCTGCACTCCGTGTGAGACGATCACAATAAATGAAGAATTCTTTTCGACCTCTGTCAATCAAACCGAGCTTCCACAGATCTTCTTCAATTTCTCAAACTCTCTTCTTGCTTATCGGTCCAATAATACTAACTCCCTTCCGCAATAGTTTAGTTAAGGTGCAGAATCAACGAAAACCCTCTACAAAAGCGCCTATAGTATCCAAACCAAACCCAAGAAACTCCGAATTTCACCACCGATGTTGGTGGTTTCCAATCCGAATAGCCTCAATTTTTCGAGGATCCACCCTTATTCCTTCGGCTGATACTACATGACCAAGGAAAGTCACTTCCTTAAGCCAAAATTCGCATTTACTAAATTTGGCATACAATTGCTTATCACGAAGTAGCTGTAATACTATCCGCAAATGCTGGTCATGCTCCTCCTCATTTCTCGAATAAACCAATATGTCATCTATGAACACTACCACAAACCGGTCTAAATATGGTTGAAAGACTCGGTTCATCATGTCCATAAATGCGACTGGTGCATTGGTTAATCCAAACGGCATCACTACAAACTCATAGTGTCCGTAACGTGTCCGAAATGCCGTCTTATAAATGTCCGCTTCTTTCACCTTGAGCTGGTGATAACCCGACCTCAAATCAATTTTGGAGAAAACTAAAGCTCCTTTTAATTGATCAAACAGGTCGTCAATTCTCGGCAGAGGATACCGATTCTTGATCGTCAATTTATTCAATTATCTGTAGTCAATGCACATACGCATCAATCCATCCTTCTTCTTGACGAACAAAACTGGTGCTCCCCACGGAGACACACTTGGTCGAATAAATCCCCGATCCAACAATTCTTGAATTTGAGCTTTAAGCTCAGCCAACTCCTTTGGTGCCATTCTATAAGGAGCAATGGACACTGGAGCTGTCCCAGGCAAAAGCTCAATGCCAAATTCTACTTCCGATCCGAGGTATACCAGAAGTTCTTCGAAATACATCGGAAATTCCTTCACCGTCCTCACATCATTCACAGATAACTCTTTGGCATCCAAAGCACGATAAAGGCTAGAATGCTCCATATCCTTTCCGTACCAACTTCTCGCCTTTAATGCGATATACCACATTTGCCAAGTAGTTCCTTTGCTCACCAATCATTATGACTTCCTTATCATCCGAGGTTCTTACCGACATTCATTTTTAGCACAATCCAATTACGCCCGATGGTTAACCAACCAATCCATGCCCAGAATGAGATCGAACTCGTCGAAAGGTAGTTCCATCAAGTTTGCTAAGAATACCTCTTCTTGAATTTTCAAGGGCACGTCTTTAAACATTTTGTTTACAATTACCGACTGTCCTAAATGACTAATTACTGTCATCCCACTATCGGTAATTTCAGGTTCTAAATTTAGGTTTCCAGATATGGCACTAGCTACATATGAATGGGTAGAGCCAATATCTATTAAGGCAATAACGGTACATCAAAATGAAAACGTACTCAGTTATCACATTCGGTGCATTGCCGCCCTCGCTGACGTCTAATCGCATAGACCGATCCAGTACGCCTTGCATCTCATTTCCTCTAGGACCATTGCCTCGACCGGTGCACCTTGACCACGACCAGCCCATTACCTCCACGACTGGTCCACGACCTCTTGGTGGCTACTGATTACCTCCGCCGATGTGCATCATTATTACGAACTTCCCGAGTCGTATCCATACGTCGAGGATAATTTTGTCTTGATGATCCATTGAACCGCATTTGTAACATGCGCCGCTTTCCTCCAACATTCTCCAAAATGTCTTTTCCCACACTCAAGACAATCTCGACTTCGATTATTTGCTACCGGGTTCTACCTTGAACTGGTTCATCATTACGAGGTCTCTTCGGAATCTCTTTGAAGAACCGATCGCTGTGTCTCTCTCTTGTTTCGAATCTTTCTTGCTCATTGTTTACAATTCTTAGCCTCTTGATTATTTTGGCCTTCTCCACAAGAGTGGAAAAATTTCTAACTTGCGTGGAGCAATCGTAACCCTCACTCATCATTAAGCCCATCCTCGAAACGCATACATCGCTCATGATCTGTTGATACAATTGTTCTGGCATAGCGGCTCGGACGTAAAAACTTCGACTTCATATCTCGCCACCGTCTTACTTCCTTGGACAAGATTGAAATTCTTTCCTTCGAGCGTCTACATAACTCGTTCCAACGTATTTTCCTTAGAAGGCAGCTTTAAAGAATTCCCAATTAATTAGTGCAACTTCGGTGCCTTCTCGAACAGTGAGCCACCACTGATATGCCTCATCTCTTAACAAGGATACAGCTCCTCTCAGTTTTTGCTCAACAGTGCATTCCATATCATCCATAATCCGATCCACAACTTCGAGCCAGTATTCAGCCACATTCGGAGCTACACCGAGACTCTCTAAAAACTTCGCATTATTTGACTTAAGTCGCTCTGAAATTGACCCACGAGTTGTTGGCCTAATTCTAGTTCCAAATGAATTTTCCAAGACTCGCGGATTGCTTGAGTCAATGCATTATCTTCTTCCATGTGATTGCGTGATCCCATCTCACTCTCAATTGACGCAGTCGCCCATTTCCGAGATATGATTTGGTGCTTGATTGTAGCACCTCGGCCTCTACCACGGCCACGCTCATCAAGGCCCACGACCACGCCCTCTAGTGCTCATGATAGCTTGTTCGCTTTTTATCGATTACAAGTTTTATGAATCGTAAAATTTGTTTCGGTGTTTATTAACGATATTTTATGAGATTTGAGATATAAAGTTGTTTTTCGCAACATATCCTATAGTCTCAATCTCTACGATTTTTCACGTCTAAAACTAGAAGTTCTAGAGTATTCCTATGATCATCATAGTAATTATTAAGCAATAAATACTTACTTGACTTGTTGCCGGATGCTTGTGGTGCCATACTGATCTTTAAAATATAATTGAACGATTTCATACAGAAATTATTTGCGAACCCAAACCACAGCTGAGTTTTTGAAACTGGCTCTGATACCATTAAATGTAACACCCCAAACCCGGTCTATGCATTGAGACTAGATTTGGTTTGTTACATGAATCGAGCTATTTTAAAATCTTCAATAAGTTGAAAACTACAATATTATTTTTAATTACGGGGTTTAATAAAAATCAGAAGAGTATTTTAATTTGATGAATATTAGAAAACGTTAGTTGAAAAAAAAACATTATTAACATTAAAAACCCTTAGGTAATTGTTTAAGAGTTAACAATGATAAAATATTTATAAAGGAATTTCATATATTTGAAAACCCAAATTTATTTTAATGAAACATCATATAACCATAGTCCATTTTAAAAGTCCAAAATATAGTTTAAAACCAAACACACAAAAAAATCCATAATTATTTATAGAGGCCCTTATTACATTAACCCAAAATAGTAAGATACTTATTAAAAGGTTCGAGTTTAATAAACCCATGTTTTGCAAGATGGCCTCCACGAAGTCATCCTCGCCCAAGTCCACGCCAATTTCCATTACCCGAGATGGAAAATTTAAGGGGTGAGTTACTTAGAACTCAAAGTATAACTCACTTACTTGTCCACCGGGCCGATTTTCAATTTAAGGGTTTGGGCCTTGAGCCCATAAGCAAAAATAATATAATGAATAACATAATTAATAGCATGCATGTAAAATGAATTTTTCCTCCCAAACCTAATTCCATCCGCTACACACCCCGCACCAACCATCACACCTATGGGGATCAAGTCAACCCACCCCGCCATCACACCAATCATAGGCATTAAGCCAATTTATATTTTGTGGCATAGCCATCGAACTAGATTGTGACAAAGTCACCAACTAGAGGCATTGAGCCAATTATTGTTTTGTGGCGAGCCACCGAACTAGAGGCAAATAGCCATTTATAACTTTTGTGGCGAGCCACCAACTAGAGGCAAAAGCCATAATTTTGTGGCGAGCCACTTAGAACTAGATTTTGGCAAACAGCCTTCTTCTCTTCATCATTTCCCAACCCATGCAATATGTATGCAATAGTAAACTATGGTCATACAATAATTTTATTAAAAGGCCCATTAACAAGAGTTAATATTTCCAAATCTTTATTAAGGCCCATAAATAACATTTTGGCTTAATTACTATTTATCAACTAGGGCCCAAATTTATGATCTAGCAAGAGTTCGGCCCATTTATCGATCTAGCAAGTATTTTAGTCCGTTTAACAATTTAATAGAGTTTACGGCCCATTTATCGATCTAGCAGGGATTTCGGCACAATTTATAATCAAACAGAGATTTCGCCCAATTATCGATCTAGCAGAGTTTTCGGCCATATTATCGATCTAGCAGAGATTTCAGCCCAATTATCAATTTAGCATGCTTTTAGGCCCATTTATCGATCTAGCAGAGATTTCGGCCCAATTATCAATCTAGCAGGCTTTTAGGCCTATTTTCACGAAACATACAATTTACATATTAACAAATAATTTCTCGAGGGCGTTTTCGTAATTTTCACGATTTTAGTCGTTTTCATGTATTTTCATCAAAATATCAGTTGTTACGTTTTATACCGATCTAGTCGTTTTTACGATTTTACTTCAATACCGAAATTGACATCCAACCCGAGAAAAAGTGTGAAGTTACACACCTCGATACCGAGAGTACTAATCCTTCTCGCTCTTCGACACCTAAAACATATTTCGATCCGTTAGAACACTATTTTGTATAAATATACTTTATCGATAATAGATCCAAAACCTTACCCTCTTGATTTTGAATCACTTGATTTTCGGTTTTCCTCGCTTATTGGTTCGTTAGTCGCCAGAATCCACTAACGATAAAGGCTCTCAAGTTCGCACCACTTCAAATAATTGACTTCCTTCTAAGATGGTCCGCAACCCTATGGAAAATCCCTGACCGTCGAAACCGCTCTTCGCTTAAATGGGGATTTACTTGATCCGCCTCTTAATATGACTAAACACCGCCTTTTCTTCCCTATTTTGAAAGTCTTCAAGATCAAAGGAACATTAATCCAATCTAAAATAATATCGAAATAATACTAAAGGTTTTAAAGGATGTGATTTCCTTACCACAATAAATCGATTCCAACGCTTTCTACGATTCTCCGAACACTTGAGTTTCGATCTTCGTTATTGCACTATATAATAACGAATAAAACGTTAATAGAACGAACGCTTATTTCGATCCAATGGTCCTTCATAACACCATCAATATTCGCCATATCACTATTAATTAATTGAAAATGGAAAAAAAAATCCCTTACCTATATTTCCACTGTCGAAAAGAAAGGATTGAGAATGGTGTTTGTGATTGATGAAGATTCACTACGTATGATCAAAGAAAAGAAAGAAAGGTTCGCTATGGGCACTCTAGCATTCGCCATGAAGGAGTTTAATGGAGAAACTTTGAGTGAAAAGGAATAAAATATGAAAGAAGAGATGGTGATGATGTTGTTTGATTTCAAAGAGAAGAGAAGAAAAAGATGGGTTTTAGGAGCTAGGTACATTCTTACCATGGTAAAAAGAAAAGAAAAAGAATGGTTTTGGTATAGTTGATTTCGCACTCAAAGAAAAGGCACAAAACAAAGGCTAATGCAATAAGCAAAAATGACCAAATGGTCAAAAGATTAGAACTTTACCAAGGTTCAATTTCTACCAAAGGAGAAAATTGAGAAGATGAATGCAAAATTCGCACAAAGTTGCTAGGAATGACCAAAGAGAAACTTCAATTTTAGCCAAACTATCACCAAAAATTTGGCTCCCCTATAGTCTAAATTGTCATTCCTATGCATGGTCAATTGGCCATGATATTGTTTCCATAACTTTTCCTTGATATGTGCCCTTATCTTCATATCCTTCCTTATTTTCTTGATTCCCTTCCTTAAGTTAACAATTTCCTTAATCCTTTGATATGCTAACCAAAATAACATGGTCAACACTTACCATATATGCTCTTGGTCGACACTTGCTATACATGTGCGTAAAAATTAAAATAAAATTTACCTAGATGCTAAACAAGGGATTCGAACCTCTCCCTCATGCTACAACTCATGCGCCAACACCACCATGCCATGTAATCAACTTATGTCACTCACTAACACTTAATTTAACTTAAGTATTAATGACACTTGCTTCTCTTCAATAAATTCTCAAATATTAAATTTATTCCTTACCCAAATTATGCTATACTCTTCTTTAGGACTTCAATAAACATGAAAATAAAAGTAAGAAATTTTCCTTTAAAATCTAAACACCAAATCAAGCAATATATATATACTGGATTTTAGGGTGTTACAACTCTACCTCCTTAAAAAAATTTCGTCCTCTAAATTTACATCGGTTGAAAGAGGTGAGGGTATTGTTGCCGAATTGCATCCTCGTGTTCCCATCGTAGCTTCCTCCACTCGTGGTTACGCCATAGAACTTTGACCAACTAAGACGGTTTTCTTTCTTAGCACCTTGACATCTCGGCCTAAGATTTCCACCGGTTCTTCTTCAAAAGACAAATCAATTCAACTCCAATTCTTCTACCGGTCTTATAATGTGCGAAGGATCCGATCTATAACGCTCAACATGGAAACATGAAAACATTATGAATTTGATCCAATTCCAGAGTAACTCAACTCGATAAGCCATCGGACCAACACGCTTCAAAGACACCAGTAAGGTCCAATGTATCTAGGACTTAGCTTGCCCTTCCTTCCAAACCTCGAATATCTTTTTCCAAGGAGAGACCTTCAAGAAAACTCGATCCCCACATCATACTCGATATCTTTTCGCTTCAGATCCGTGATACGACTTCGCCTATCCGAGGCTTCTTTCAACCGTGCTCAATAACTTTTACCTTATCCTCTGTTTCGATATCAACTCAGACCTAACACCGTCGCCGCCCAACTCAAATCCAACAATAGGAGAACGACACTTACGACCATACAATGCCTCGTAAGGTGCCATCCGAAAGCTAGACCGATAGCTATTGTTATATCGCGAATTCGCCAAGGTAGATAATCCTCCCAACTACCCTCAAGTCGATTATACATCCTCTTAACATATCTTCTAATATCCAATTACCTTCCAACCGACCATCGATCGAGGATGAAAAGTCGATCAAATTCAACTTTGTCCCCAAGGCTTCATGCAGAGCTTTCCGAATCGTGATGTAAACCTAGGGTCCCTATCCGATATAATAGATACAGTACCCTATGCAACCTCACAATTTCGGATACATACAGCCGCCAACTTCGCAATGAATAATGCATTTAACCGGCAGAAATGAGCGCTTTCACAAATGATCAACAATTACCCACACGTAATTTTTCTTAGTAGGTGTTAAAGGTAACCCACTAACAAAATCCATGGTTATCCGCTCCCATTTCCAAAGAGGAATCCTTACCGGTTGTAATAATCCAGCATTGTAATTGATGTTCGCTTTCACTTGTCGACAAGTCAAACATTTTCCCACAAATTCTCAAATTTCACGCTCAACCCCGCCACCAACATCGCTCACGGAGATCTCGATACATCTTATTTCCTCCGGGATGCATAGCATAAGGGCTACTATGCGCTTCCCATAGAATTATTTGCCTCAGATCTGAGTCCTTAGGCATACATTCTCTTCCTCGAAAACACAACACACCCTCCGTGTTTATTCCAAAATCCTCGATTTCACCATTTTCAACTTGCCGAAGTAAAAGTCCCAACTTCTTATCTGATGTCTGTTTTTCCTTGATTTGTTCCAGCCACAAAGGCTTCACCTGAAGTTCTGCTAACAAACTGCCATCCTTGTACAGACTTAAATGGGCAAACAATGCTCTCAAATCAGATACTGTCTTGCGACTTAACGCGTCAGCTACCACGTTAGCCTTTCCAGGATGATATTCGATTGAGAAATCATAATCCTTTAATAATTCTACCCATCTTCTTTGTCTCAAATTCAACTCCTTTTGGGTAAGGAGGTATTTAAGGCTCTTGTGATCCGTGTAGATTATTGACTTCTCACCATAGAGATAGTGCCTCCAAATCTTTAGAGCAAAGACCACGGCAGCCTAACTCTAAATCATGCGTAGGGTAGTTTACTCGTGTGGTCTCAATTGACGAGAAGCATAGGCCACCACCTTTCTATTTTGCATCAACACACAACCTGCACCTGTGAGACGATCACAATAAAAAAGAATTCTTTTCAGCCTCCCATCGAATCAAACCGGAGCTTCCACGATCTTCTTCAATTTCTCAAAACTCTCTTGCGCTTATCAGTCCAATAATACTGAACTCCCTTCCGCAACGCTTTGTTATTCAACTTTGAATTTTTAAAGATTGATTTAGGTCAAATATCGTTTGCCTTTTTAAGAAAAGAAACTTATCCCAAGTATTTATAAGATTCAGTTGAAATAACCGAGTCCAGTCCAAGAAGTTAGGCACCATTCTTTCAATTTTCGGATAAGTTTCTTTTCCTAAAATAGGCAATCTTCCGTATTTGAAATCTCGGAAATCGAGCCCTAACTTATCGGGTTCCGATTTCATTTGACTAATAACTAAGATCCTTCCAAATAAAACCAAGTTTCAAAAGGCAAGCTTAGTCTCGGAGTTTAAAGCATTGTGCCCTAACTTCATCGGACGTGATGCTTTACCTCTTCGAAAATAAGAAAGCCTTAGCGCCCTTCCAATTTTAAAATAAGCATTGTATTTTCGAACCCTTTAAAGTTTTCAACAACTAGACATCAATCAATCGGCTTGGTACCAATTTTGGGCGGTCGAGGTGCTAATCCTTCCTCGCACGTAATCGACCTCCTAACTGCTTTCAAAGTTCGTGGACCAAACAAAGACTGCTTTTAGTAAATTAAATGTTTTATTAAAACGAAGGTGATCCGATCACACCAAATAAGGATCTGTGCATACTCTTTCCTTTTCTTTTTCAAAATCGAATCGATCGCGCTGCTTCAATGCTTTCATCAAAAATGGTTACGATACCTTTGCGACTCCACCTGGGACTCGAGGGTCAAGCCATAGATTGATTGATTTTGTCCTTTGATTAAATTGGTTTCAAAAATCACGCTTCTTTTAATGCACTTCCAATATTGGTCTCAGAATACTTTGGCATTGCATTGCATGACCGTTGTGGTCACACCTTTAAGTGGGAGCGAGGTTATGCCTTCGTGAGGTTTTCACCTCCGCATGGGCTAGTGGATCGCCGGATACATCCGTACCTATGTCTTCGTGAAGTTTTCACTTCGCATGGCCATAGGAAATGTATTCTCGAACCAACTCGGTCCGTATGAGCCTATAATGGGTGAGGATCGAGGAATCACTGGTTCGGGTACCTCAAACTTTAGAACCAAACCACATGTAGTGAACCCTAAGAGCCCACCTTAGATAGAACTACGCCAAACTTTAGTGGTCACCTAGGTTGGTTTTTGTTCACTTTCACTTGTTTTATACTTTATGATACTAACCCTTTGTATTTTATTTTCGTGCATATCATCTCATTTCATATTTTGAGAGGTATCGATTCACGGTCGGGCTTACGAAGTTAGAAAGCTGGTTATGGAAAATGGATTCCTTGATAAAGTGGAAGACAATGCGATCGTCAGATATAGTCAAAACCTAAGCGATTAGAAGGGTATGGATCCGCTTTGAGCAAATGGGGCAATGCTAAAATCTCACCACCGTGCTTCCTAATGTTGTTCGATCGAAACTAAATCGGATGTGGAAAAGATTGTATGACAATGCATGGTAGAAAGTAATTATACTCACCACCACTTCATAGTGAGGGTAAGGCACGCGATAGACACTTCTACCATTACGTTGTTTCTCTTTCATGTGAAGATGGTAACCTCAGAGCGACAAGGGTGTTGGAAAGAAAGTGATTGGCGAGGGCAAGAGACCCATGACAATGAATTGGCTGAAAAGGACCTTGCTTACTTACTGGGGAAAAGTTTATTTATCGTTGATATTCTTCCAAATAACAAGCATAGGTTTACAATTGTATTTGAGGATGTTACATTTAATGTAAACAACGATAGTGCAAGACCCGATGACTCCAACGGCGCGTAACAGAAATCTAAAACTCTCATGAAACACCGAGGGTGATGGTTGTCATTTTAAGGTAGTATGTCATTGCAAGTAGGGATGCCCACCGGTTTGGCAATCTTTTAAGATAATCAAAACAACTTCACGTACATTGGAGGAGGTACCCTTGACTATAGGGGGTTTCCATTCAAGTTTCATAGCCACTCAAAGAGGCCTTTCCTAGAATATTCATCCTAGTTCGGTTGTGGATTCTTTGCTAATCAGAATGTCATAGATCTTGGCTGAACGAAGGCTCGAGAACATGAAGACAAAAGTCACCCATCCAATCACGAGTACAAGATCACCGGATTGAGCGGCGGTTGCCAGCAAAGATCCGTTGTTTTCGTTGAAGGAGAAAAGTGTGAAGAAAGCTAATGGTGAAGTCGAGAATCTAGAGATTACCGTCTATAATCATTTTATCGACCATCACAAGATACAACGCGTTTTTGCAAGACTTGCCATGCTTTAATGTCGGAGAGTCAAACAACCTACATACATTCCTTTGGAGCTCCATTCCTTGATGTACTTGCAATTGACAAAGCACTAACTAGAGAACTTCTTTGGTTAAGACAAATCTCGTGAAAGAGTGAAAGCCTTTTCCTATGCTTCACAAAGGAGCAACCATAGTGCCGAGCCAATCTTCGCATTCTTGTAGTGTTTCTTTCAAAGACTAATTTCACCCAAGGCGTAAGGCCGTGTCGTCGGGGCAATGATGGAAATTTCTTTCTCAAGAATGGGCGATGGAATTGCTGGAACCATCTAGGATGGAAGGATAGGTCATTGAATTTTTGGGCTCATCGTTGTGATCCAAACAACATTGCAAGGGATTTGATTCTTGTATTGACCTTTTAGATAGATTCAAAGAGACGAATCGAATGGACGACTTTCACCGTGGTTAGAATGAGAAAAGTCATTGAACTGATACAATCTAAAATGTTTGAAGCTCAGTAGTTCCTTCTTTGTCTAGAAAAACTCTAATCTTTATGAGTACGACGCTAGCTAGAGTAAATGATCGATACTTTTTGGAAAATTGATGCTAAGTCGACGGTCTCTTCACTACCCTCAAGTCAGAACTCTAAATCGAGTAAAGTGTAGGATCAAGATCAACAATTGAAGAGTTAAAATCAGCATTACATAACTACTGAATCGCGAATCGAAGCTTCAAGATAGGAGAGGAGTGTTGGAAAGAAGAACTTAATCATTCTTATGATCATCAAGTTAAAGAGTCGAGATTACCTCATGAGGGAGGTGATAGTTCGATTCAAGAGGTAGTTGGTCATCTATGATTTTGGCATTATAGGTGGATATGGTAAGCATAAGATATGGGCTACAGCTTGATCACGGTCAAGAGCTAGCTCCATTGCTTGAGAAATCAAAACCTTTAGGACTCGGACGAAAGCATATAGTAGTCCATTTTATGTAAAAGAATTTGTTTTCTAATAAAGTTTTCTAAAATGAAGTTGATCGTAATCGATACCTCTTTGCATTCATGCATTCAGATTACATTGCATTCGCATTACATTGCATTCATTTGCATTAGACTTTTACAAAAGGACCCTAATTAGGCAAAATGTTTGATTAACTCGAAAACATGGAACAAAGGTTGGCGAGGATAGAGCAAAGGCAAATACAGATGCAAGAGCAATTGATCCAAATTCAACAAGAAATGCGAGCAAATGCTAGACTTCCAAAAGAACATGATGGGCCATTAACTCGCCATTACTAGCCGAGGACTTGAAAAAGGAGTGACCCAAGGACCGACAATGTGGATAATGATGAAGACATCGTTTATTCCCCAATAAATGTCCCAACTCAACTCGATGCACATTCTCGTGTGGTACCTATCATTATTGGATCTCAATATAGGGGTGATACTTGATCTTCATTGAATTCTCCAATGGGCCCCAGAATGAACAAGCCAATCGCGTTGTTTTGGCCTACCGAGACAAAGAAAAAGGAGAAGGGTTTCAAAAGCCTCAAGAGGAAGGATAAAGATGGACTGCACGAATGCGTATGCTAAGGGTTATTCAAGACGTTCATCGCAAACCACCAAAGAAGGCGAGCTACAACACCCGATCCTCCAAAGCAAAAACCCAATCCAGAGCGATCCGGAAAAACCTCGATTCCTCCTATTCCCATGACGATAGGAGTTATACCGAACTTATTTGATATGCATGTTGTAGCTCCTTATTTTATAAAACCATCGCAACCTCCATACCCAAAGATGGTATGACCTAAATGTCTAGTGTGAGTATCATGCGGAGTTACAGGACATTCGATAGAGAATTGCACACCTTCAAGAAGTTGGTGGAAAAATTCGTCAAAATGGGTGTTGTGGAGATAGGACGCACCAAAAGCGTAAGCATGAACCTAAGAACATTTTAAGCAATGAGGCTGTGGAAGTAATTCCTATAGTATTTAGAAGCTTACCTAGAGTAATATATGAAGTATACTTGTTGCTTTAAGCCTAGAAGCAATAAGATCTCTTTGTGAAATAGGCTCGTGTTTTGAATTATCGCTTCAATAAAATGCATCTTTTGGACCAATATTTTATTTTCCATGCTATACATTCCGTTGAATATTCTTTTGTTCATAAATAATCATTCATTCTCCGAAATTGCCTCCATACCAAGATGGGTCCCGATATCAATGACGTGAGCGACGCTGTTGCGGACTCCCTTCTAGTGAGATATGTGTCTAGGAGGATCTAAGGACTTAGAAGATGACGAGATCGCAACTTACTTCCTAAAATGGCGATCCTACCTCGCAAAATGTTAGCCAACACTACAAGCCAACGAGGGAGATAAAGATGGAAGCTTAGTTCACCGCAAGAATAAGACAAGACATTATCACATGGTCACAGTTAGACACATTGAGGCCATCAAACGCAGGATTCCTATATGTGAGGCATGGACGCTATCAAGCCGTCTCCTCAAGAGCTTTGAGCCACATCGATTCACAATCATAGCCTTTGGTTACCTTACTAAGGGGTAAAGGTCGCTTCACATGTCCAAATTACAAGTCGTGATCGTCGACCTCAACTTCAAATTCAAATTCAAATTCAAAAACAAAACACACAAAAGAAATCAAAAATTAAAAAAAAAAAAAAAAAAAAAAGAAGAAGGAAAAGAAAAGAATAAAGAGAGAATGGCAATAAAGAATGCGAGAAAGAAATGGGTTGGCACGAATTTATAGTCATCCAAAGGTCGACACCACATCGAGCAAAGAAGATAGCCAAAACCATTCAAATTTTTGAAAATGACCGAGACTTGTAAACGTTGGCATAGAGAAGTTACCATTTACCCTCTAGGTTTTTAAAAGTTGGCGGGACTTTCACCGGCATCTTTACCATTGGTTTATAATGTTCGCTCCAAAGAATTTCAGAGAAAGACCGGGCATTAAGAAGGGTTCTTCGATTCAAGAGGACTCGAAAGGAAAAATAAATGCAGCAAAAAAGGCTTGTTCGAGGAAACATGGGTACTAATCAAGATGGATAGCAAGGACCTCTTAAATCCGGTGAGTTCAATTCCAAAAAAAAAAAAAAGAGTCGCGAAAATGGTGAAAAAAACAAAACAAAACAAAAGCGAAAAAATTGAAAAGCGAAAAAGAAAAGAGAGGTCGAGGCTAAACCCGCAAAAGGCGCCTTAGGGATTTGAGTTGAAAACCCGAGAAGGCAATTTTAAATTGTGATAAAAAATAAGGCATACGGTAGTCTTACCACGTTTGAGTTAACAATGAAGAAGGATGTTGTGTCTTGGAGCATCGACAAAGTACTCAATCCCTAAACACATATTGAGCCTAAAATGGTCCTCAAGAAGTTTGAACAGAAGCTCAGTTTGCAATATCAGGGGCACCTAGTTTCTATTTTTACCTTTCAAGATACATCATCAATAAATTTCTTCCCTAATTACACTCGTTGCTTTTGCTTAACCCCTTGGTTTTGAGCTATGCTCCTAACTAACTTCGTTCTTATTCGTAGTTGTAATCTCTTTCAGACATTTTGCATTGAAATAACGATTAATGGACTAACGGCACTTTCACAAAAAAAAAAAAAAGAGTTTCACATATTACTCTAGGGAATTTCTAAGTAGTATCGGGACCTGAAACAGGACCATTGCTTAAAACTCCTCGAGTTTAGGGGACAGGAATAATGGTGGAGGAAAATTCAGAACTGAGGCCATCTCTTCAGATCGAAAATGGTGATTGAACAAATGACGAGGTATTACGTAAATAGTATCATCACGATATAAAAAAAGAAGGGCGATGTATGAATGGGGAATCATCCGCGAAGAATGATTTTGTATCCACGCAACTATCATGTGTGCACACCGGTCACAATCCACGTGAATGGAAAGGCAATGCACCAAATCAACAAATTCTACGCCCGAGTCGTAGTGGGATTGACTAAAGATAGCATAGACTCTACACCCTTGAGTCGTAGTGGGATGGATTGAAGATGACACAATTTCTATACCCATAGGGCACAATGGGTTGATCGAAGATAGTATAGGCCTTAAAGTCCCAGATGTGCCGTGGAGTGAGCCTTGAAGTCACATTGGGGAAAACGGTTTGAGCAAAATATGATTGTTTCTTTGAGTTCGGCAAAGGTACCAAAGAATAGCGAGATATCAAGGTTGTACGACTGTGGACGATGACAAAGGACAAACCCTAAGCATAAAAAGGGGTCATTTCATTTTACATTCATCATCAATAGGAGCGTGCAATCATCGCATCGTGATCCTTATACATTTTTAACAAAGAATCATTATCATGACATCCCGCATTCATGCAAATGCCCTCCATAATATCATTTAGCTAGGAGCATTCGATTTATTACAATCATTGCATCTTAAGGGAAAATCATCATTCTTATCACATTCTGCATTCATGTAAATGTCATCCATATCACGCGTAGTTGGGAGCATTGGAGCCATTCTAACCATAGCATCCGTATCATTTGGCATAAATACAAGCATATAAAGTCGAGTCTACAAGATATGCCCTCTAGAGGACGATGTAGCGACACTATCGAAGATTGACCTATTACCATCGACTAGCGGTGGAATAGGTTGAAGATTGTCCAATTACCATCGACCAGCGGTGGAATAGGTTGAAGGTTATCCTATTACCATCGACCAAATGGTGGAATAGGTTGAAGATTGTCCTATTACCATCGACCAAATGTGGAATAGGTTGAAGATTGTCCTATTACCATCGACCAAATGGTGGAATAGGTTGAAAATTGTCCTATTACCATCGACCAAATGTGGAATAGGTGAAGATTGTCCTATTACCATCGACCACGGTGGAATAGGTTGAAGATTGTCCTATTACCATCGACCAATGGTGGAATAGGTTGAAGATTGTCCTATTACCATCGACCAGCGGTGGAATAGGTCAAGATTGTCCTATTACCATCGACCGGCGGTGGAATAGGTTGAAAATTGTCCTATTACCATCGACCAATGTGGAATAGGTCAAGATTGTCCTATTACCATCGACCAATGGTGGAATAGGTCAAGATTGTCCTATTACCATCGACCAAATGTGGAATAGGTGAAGATTGTCCTATTACCATCGACCAAATGTGGAATAGGTGAAGATTGTCCTATTACCATCGACCGGTGGTGGAATAGGTTGAAGATTGTCCTATTACCATCGACCACGGTGGAATAGGTTGAAGATTGTCCTATTACCATCGACCAGTATGGAATAGGTTGAGGATTATCATGTTGCCATCGACCAAATGGTGGAATAGGTTGAAGACCATCCTATTACCACCGACCAGCGATGGAATAGGTCAAAATTGTAGATTTTGTCGCCTCTAAATAGTAGTGGGGCAAGATCGGCTTAATCTTGGCTCCCTCAACCATGGGGAACACGATTTAGGCCACCTCCCATTGCCACTAACCAGCAAAGGAATAGGCCTACAATTGTAGATCTTGTCACCATAACCAATAGTGGGGCAAGATCAAGGCTAATCTTGGCTCTCTAACCATGGAGAACATGATTTAGGCCACCCTCCTATTGCCACGGACCAACAAATGGATTAGGTCAAAATTTGTAATTCCGTCCCTAACCAAAGTAGGGAGCATGGTTAAGTTTTAGTCTTATTGCCTTAACTAGAAGTGGGATAGGTCAAGGCGAAAGACCTCACCTCTCGGAGATGCAATGAGCAATCTATAATAAAACAAGCCACATCCCATTGGTGTCGCAGCAAGAGCAAATTGAAGCCACATAGCGGTGGAGTGGATCAAAGCAACAAGGTGTGGAGGATCAGGATGAGGCTACTTGAAGAAAAGCACCGGAGAGGCCAAGACTCGGCAAGGCCAGCAATATTGGGCTTCTTTGAGTCTTTGCTCTATTATCGTATACGACAATGAGCAAAGAGGGCATTAAGAGCCCAAATTGCGGGGCCCATTAACAAAATACAAAAAAACCAAAATACAAGCCCAATTACCAACAACAAAATACAACCCAAAACTAAAATAAAAACCTACCCAACCTGAAAACAAAAAAAACGAAACAAAAAAACAAACAAAAACCCTAGCACTCGACCTCCGACCTCTGCCCTCTGCAAGCAAGACGTCGACACGCTCGCCTGTCAGCCGCCTGACCAAACTCGCCACCACCGCAAAACACGCAAAACAACTGCTTTCTTTTGTTTTTTCTTTCTCCCTCGGTTATAAAAACCGGCAAAAGCAGGTAAAAGGATCGGATTTTTTTTTGAAGAACATCAATAGAAAGCATTTTTAATGCGAAAAACACCAGATCTAAATACAAAAAAAACGCAAAAGATTCAAAACTCGAAAGTACAAAGGCAAAAAAAGGTTTATTTTTTCTTCCTTTTTATTTTAGAAAGTCGTTTTTTTTTCAAAAACTCATAAAATCTGAAAAATATATAGTTTTTTTTAAAAAATAATAAAAAAATAATAGGAAATTTTACCTTTCATGCACCGTGGACGGTGGCCGAGAACTCGGCCAGGACGGCGTGACACGGCGGCCGCACGGAATCGCGCCACCCTCCCCCTGCAGAGAAAACCAGAGAGAGCTGAATTTTTTTTAAGATCACAAAATAAAAAAAGCAAAATTTTGAATTTATAACGTTGTAAACGACGTCGTTTAGGGCACGACATGTGGCCCCAAAACGACGCCGCTTTAAATCGTGACTCACATGACCGGCCCGCTCAGGAGGATCCGTGTTTTAGTTAAGTGGGATAATTGCCCACTTGGTCCTTCCGCCTTTTTATTATTTTCAATTAGATTTTTATTTTTAAAATGTGGCCCGAGTATTTGATTTGGCTTCCAATCTGGTCCCCATCAAACGCTGCGTTTAACTTACATGGGAATATTGCCGTTCGTGTCCCCGCCTTTTACGCTGCATTCATTCCTACCATCTGCTTTTATTTACAAATTAACCCAAACTTCCATGTTTTTGTGATTTAACCCATTTTTTTTATCTTGCAATCTTTATCGCTATTACTATTATTTGACGTTTTTCTTATCATTGGTTATTTACTATTTATTGTTATTATTATTACTCGTTATTCCCATTATATTTTACTATTATTTATTTATTTATTATGTGTGCTATTATTATTATTTTTATGGTCAATATCATTATTTTTATTTATTATTATTTTGTCTTCATCATTATTGTTTTGGTTACTATTATGTATCATATTATTATACCATCGCTCATCATCACTATATTATTATTATATTACTATTATTATTATATTATTATTACTATTATTTCCACACATATTTGTTATCTTATATTATTATTATTATTATTATTATTATTATTATTATTTTAATATCTCGCTACTAGTATTATATTTGATATTATTATTAAGTATTCCTATTATTTTTAGTATTGATGTTATTATTTTATAATTATTTTTCCTATTTTCATCTTTTTACCTTCCACTACTTCACTATTGCCATCATTATTATTATTCTACTATCACTATTATTATTATTATTACCATTATTATCATTTCATTTTTACTCCTGCTTATTTATTTACTATTATATTTGCATTATTATTTTATTATTACCATTGTTGTTCCATTTCCTATCATTAATACTATTATTATTATTTTCATTTTACCTTACTTGTTTATTTATTGCTTTATTCACCCCTTTTTATTATTCATCCATCAATGCATCATTCTTTTAATATATCATTGTTTTTATTATTACAATTATTTAATTTGAATTCGATTTCCATTTTTAATTTTCACCATTGATAAATTTTTAGTTATGTTATTCATTTCTTATTATTTTGTTTATTATCGTTTCATTTACTTATTGTTTATTCGCTCATTGCTCTTTACTCTTTTAGTACTTTAACGCAGCTTTATTCATTTACGTACTATATTCTTTATTTCCTTATTATCGTTACTATTATCATTCTATTTGTTTCTAAAGTCCTATTATCGTCAACCTTGTGTCGTTATTTAGTTGCTCATTCATTTATTTATGAGAATTAGATTTATTCGCTTTATTTGTTGTATCATTACTTTGTCTAATATCAATCAATCAAATTTCCCAAATAAAGGTTATGCTCAGATTTGAAAGTTCGGGAAAATCGAGCCCTAACTTCTCGGGTTTCGGTTTTACTCGCTTATGTTCAACAACGGGATATCCTTTTCTAATCACAATTTAGATTTTAAAACAAAACACTTAATCCCAAAAATTTGAAATGTCGTGCCCTAACTTACTGGACTCGACACTTAGATACTTCGGGATAAGTTTCTTTTTCTAAAATAGAGGCAATCTTCCGTATTTGAAATCTCGGGAAATCGAGCCCTAACTTATCTGGTTCCGATTTCTCATTTGACGAATAACTAAGATCCTCTCAAATAAAAACCAAGTTTCAAAAGGCAAGCTTAGTCTCGAGTTTAAAGCATTGTGCCCTAACTTATCGGACGTGATGCTTTACCTCTTCAAAATAAGAAAGCCTTAGCGTCCTTCCAATTTTAAAAATAAAAGCATTGTATTTTCGAACCCTTTAAAGTTTTCAACAACTAGGACATCAATCAATCGGTTTGGTACCAATTTTGGGCGTGTCGAGGGTGCTAATCCTTCCTCGCACGTAATCGACCTCCTAATCTGCTTTCTCAAAGTTCGTGGACCAAAAGCACTTTTTTTAGTAAATTAAATGTTTTATTAAAACGAAGGTGATCCGATCACACCAAATAAGGATCGGTGGCGACTCTTTTCCTTTTCTTTTTTCAAAATCGAGTCGATTGCGTGCTTCACGCTTTCATCAAAAAATGGTTACGACAAAGGGTACAGAATCAACGAAAACCCTCTACAAAACGCCTATAGTATCCATTAAACCCAAAAACTCCAAATTTCAGCTACCGATGTTGGTGGTTTCCAATCCGAATAGCCTCAATTTTCCGAGGATCCACCCTTATTCCTTCTACCGATACTACATGACCAAGGAAAGTCACTTCCTTAAGCCAAAATTCGCATTTACTAAATTTGGCATACAATCGCTATCACGTAGTAGTCAGAATACTATCCGCAAATCTTGGTCATGCTCCTCCTCATTTCTCGAATAAACCAATATGTCATCTATGAACACTACCACAAACCGTCTAAATATGGTTGAAAGACTCGGTTCATTATGTCCATAAATGCGGGTGCATTGGTTAATCCAAACGGCATCACTACAAACTCATAGTGTCCGTAACGTGTCCGAAATGCCGTCTTATAAATGTCCGCTTCTTTCACCTTGAGCTGGTGATAACCCGACCTCAAATCAATTTTGGAGAAAACTGAAGCTCCTTTTAATTGATCAAACAGGTCGTCAATTTCTACGAGAGGATACCGATTCTTGATCGTCAATTTATTCAATTGTGCGTAGTCAATGCACATACGCATCGATCCATCCTTCTTCTTGATTTAACAAAGCTGGTGCTCCCCACGGAGACACACTTGGTCGAATAAATCCCGTTCCAATAATTCTTGAATTTGAGCTTTAAGCTCACCAACTCCTTCTGTGCCATTCTATAAGGAGCAATGGACACCGAGTCATCCCTGCAAAAGCTCAATGCCAAATTCTACTTCTCGATCCGAGGTATACCAGAAGTTCTTCTAAAATACATCGAAAAATTCCTTCATCGTCCTCACATCATTCACAGATAACTCTTTGGCATCCAAAGCACGATAAAGGCTAGGAATGCTCCATATCCTTTCCGCACCAACTTCTCGCCTTTAATGCGATACCACATTTGCCAAGTAGTTCCTTCGCCACCAATCATTATGACTTCCTTATCATCCAAGGTTCTTCTCGACATTCATTTTTCAAAGACAATCCAATTCGCTCGATGGTTAACCAACCAATCCATGCCCAGAATGAGATCGAACTCACGAAAGGTAGTTCCATCAAGTTTGCTAAGAATATCTCTTCTTGAATTTTCAAGGGCACGTCTTTAAACATTTTATTTACAATTTTTGACTGTCCTAAAGGACTAATTACTGTCATCCCACTATCGGTAATTTCAGGTTCTAAATTCAGGTTTCCAGATATGGCACTAGCTACATATGAATGGGTAGAGCCAATATCTATTAAGGCAATAACAGTACATCAAAATGAAGAACGTATCGCTTATCACATCGGTGCATTGCCGCCTCATGGCGTCTAACTGCATAGACCATCCAGTGTCTTGCATCCGTATTTCCTCTAGGACCATTGCCTCGACCGGTGCACCTTGACCACGACCAGCCCCATTACCACCACGACCGGTCCACGACCTCTTGGTGGTCATTGATTACCTCCGGCCGATCGTGCATCATTATTACAAACTTCCTGAGTCGTATCCATACGTCGAGGATAATTTTTGTACTGATGATCCATTGAACCGCATTTGTAACATGCGCCCGTTTTCCTCCAACATTCTCCAAAATGTCTTTTCCCACACTCAGTGCAATCTCGACTTCGATTATTTGCTACCGGGGTTCTATCTTGAACTGGTTCATCATTCCGAGGTCTCTTCTGGAATCTCTTTGAAGAACCAGACTGCTGTGTCTCTCTCTTGTTTCGAATCTTTCTCGGTTCTACCGTTCTGAATTCTTAGCCTCTTCGGCTATTTTGGCCTTCTCCACAAGAGTGGAAAAATTTCTAACTTGCTGTGGAGCAATCAGAACCCTCAGCTCATCATTAAGCCCATCCTCAAAACGCACACATCGTTCATGATCTGTTGATACAATTGTTCGGGCATAGCGGCTCAGACGTAAAAACTCAGCTTCATATGCTGCCACTGTCTTACTTCCTTGGACAAGATTCAGAAATTCTTTCCTTCGAGTGTCTACATAACTCGTTCCAACGTATTTTCCTTGGAAGGCAGCTTTAAAGAATTCCCAATTAATCGGTGCAGCTTGGGTGCCTTCTCGAACAGTGAGCCACCACTGATACGCCTCATCTCTTAACAAGGATACAGCTCATCTCGCTTTTTGTTCAACAAAGGCATTCCATATCATCCATAATCCGTTCCACGACTTGAGCCAAGATTCACCACATTCGAGCTACACCGAGACTCCTCTAAAACTTCGCATTATTTGACTTAAGTCGCTCGAAATTGACCCACGAGTTGTTGGCCCAATTCTAGTTCCAAAAACCCTTTCCAAGACTCGCAGACATTGCTTGAGTCAATGCATTATCTTCTTCCATGTGATCGCGTGATCCTGCCTCACTCTCAATTGACGCAAAAGGTCCATTTCCAGATATGATTTGGTGCTTCAATTGTAGCACCTCGGCCTCTACCACGGCCACGTCTACGCGTCCACGACCACGCCCTCTAGTGCTCATGATAGCTTGTTCATTTTATCTGATTACAAGTTTTATGAATCAGAAAATTTGTTTAGGTGTTTATTAACGATATTTTATGAGATTTGAGATATAAAGTTGTTTTTCGCAACATATCCTATAGTCTCAATCTCTACGATTTTCACGTCTAAAACTAGAAGTTCTAGAGTATTCCTATGATCATCATAGTAATTATTAAGCAATAAATACTTACTTGACTTGTTGCTTGGGATGCTTGTGGTGCCATAATGATCTTTAAAATATAATTAAACGATTTCATACGAAATTATTTGCGAACCCAAACCATAGCCGAAGTTTTTGAAACTGCTCGATATTATTAAATGTAACACCCCAAACCCGTCTATGCATTGAGACTAGATTTGGTTTGTTACATGAATCGAGCTATTTTAAAATCTTCAATAAGTTGAAAACTACAATATTATTTTTAATTACGGGGTTTAATAAAAATCGAAGAGTATTTTAATTTGATGAATATTAGAAAGCATTAGTTGAAAAAAACATTATTAACATTAAAAACCCTTAGGTAATTGTTTAATAGTTAACAATAATAAAATATTTATAAAGGAATTTCATATATTTGAAAACCCAAATTTATTTTAATGAAACATCATATAACCATAGTCCATTTTTAAAAGTCCAAAATATAGTTTAAAACCAAACACACAAAAAAAAATCCATAATTATTTATAGAGGCCCTTATTACATTAACCCAAAATAGTAAGATACTTATTAAAAAGGTTCAGAGTTTAATAAACCCATGTTTTGCAGTATGGCCTCCACGAAGTCATCCTCGGCCCAAGTCCACGTCAATTTCCATTACCTGAGATGGAAAAATTTAAGGGGGTGAGTTACTTAGAACTCAGTGTATAACTCACTTACTTGTCCACTGGGCCAGATTTTCAATTTAAGGGTTTGGGCCTTGAGCCCATAAGAAAAAATAATATAATGAATAACATAATTAATAGCATGCATGTAAAAATGAATTTTTCCCTCCCAAACCTAATTCCATCCGCTACACACCCCCGTACCAACCATCACACTTGTGGGGATCAAGTCAACCCACCCCGCCATCACACCAATCATAGGCATTAAGCCAATTTATATTTTGTGGCATAGCCACGAACTAGATTGTGACAAAGTCACCGAACTAGAGGCATTGAGCCAATTATTATTTTGTGGCGAGCCACCTAACTAGAGGCAAATAGCCCTTTATAACTTTTGTGGCGAGCCACCAACTAGAGGCAAAATGCCATAATTTTGTGGCGAGCCACCGAACTAGATTTTGGCAACAGGCCTTCTTCTCTTCATCATTTCCCAACCCATGCAATATGTATGCAATAGTAAACTATGGTCATACAATAATTTTATTAAAAGGCCCATTAACAAGAGTTAATATTTCCAAATCTTTATTAAGGCCCATAAATAACATTTTGGCTTAATTACTATTTATCAACTAGGGCCCAAATTTACGATCTAGCAAGAGTTCGGCCCATTTATCGATCTAGCAAGTATTTTAGTCCGTTTAACAATTTAATAGAGTTTACGGCCCATTTATCGATCTAGCAGGGATTTCGGTCCAATTTATAATCAAACAGAGATTTCGGCCCAATTATCGATCTAGCAGAGTTTTCGGCCCAATTATCGATCTAGCAGAGATTTCGGCCCAATTATCGATCTAGCAGAGATTTCGGCCCAATTATCAATCTAGCGTGCTTTTAGGCCCATTTATCGATCTAGCGAGATTTCGCCCAATTATCAATCTAGCGTGCTTTTAGCCCATTTTCACGAAACATACAATTTACATATTAACAAATAATTTCTCGAGGGCGTTTTCATAATTTTCACGATTTTAGTCATTTTCATGTATTTTCGTCAAAATATCGGTTATTACGTTTTATACCGATCTAGTCGTTTTATGATTTTACTTCAATACCTAAATTGACATCCAACCCGAGAAAAAGTGTGAAGTTACGACCTCGATCTGAGAGTACTAATCCTTCTCGCTCCACGACACCTAAAACATATTTCGATCCGTTAGAACACTATTTTGTATAAATATACTTTATCGATAATAGATCCAAAACCTTACCCTCTTGATTTTGAATCACTTGATTTTCGGTTTTCCTCGTTTATTGGTTCGTTAGTCGCCGAGAATCCACTAACGATAAAGGCTCGGAAGTTCGTACCACTTCAAATAATTGACTTCCTTCTAAGATGGTCCGCAACCGGTGGAAAATCCTGCATCGCCAAACCGCTCTTCGTTTAAATGGGGGATTTACGGATCCGCCCCTCTTAATATGACTAAACACCGCCCTTTTCTTCCCTATTTTGAAAGTCTTCAAGATCAAAGGAACATTAATCCAATCTAAAATAATATCGAAATAATACTAAAGGTTTTAAAGGATGTGATTTCCTTACCACAATAAATCGATTCCAACGTTTCTACGATTCTCCCGAACACTTGAGTTCCGATCTTCCGTTATTGCACTATATAATAACGAATAAAACGTTAATAGAACGAACGTTTATTTTGATCCAATGGTCCTTCATAACACCATCAATATTCGGCGATATCACTATTAATTAATTGAAAATGAAAAAAAAAATCCCTTACCTATATTTCCACGATCGAAAAGAAAGGATTGAGAATGGTGTTTGTGATTGATGAAGATTCGACTACGTATGATCAAAGAAAAGAAAGAAAGGTTCGGCTATGGGCACTCTAGCATTCGGCCATGAAGGAGTTTAATGGAGAAACTTTGAGTGAAAAGGAATAAAATATGAAAGAAGAGATGGTGATGATGTTGTTTGATTTCAAAGAGAAGAGAAGAAAAAGATGGGTTTTAGGAGCTAGGTACATTCGGCCATGGTAAAAGAAAAGAAAAGAATGGTTTTTGGTATAGTTGATTTCGCACTCAAAGAAAAGGCACAAAACAAAGGCTAATGCAATAAGCAAAATGACCAAATGGTCAAAAGATTAGAACTTTACCAAGGTTCAATTTCGGCCAAAGGAGAAAATTGAGAAGAGGAATGCAAAATTCTGCACAAAGTTGCTAGGAATGACCAAAGAGAAACTTCAATTCTTAGCCAAACTATCACCAAAATTCGGCTCCCCTATAGTCTAAATTGCCGTCCCTATGCATGGTCAATTGGCCATGATATTGTTTCCATAACTCTTCCTTGATATGTGCTTCTTATCTTCATATCCTTCCTTATTTTCTTGATTCCCTTCCTTAAGTTAACAATTTCCTTAATCCTTTGATATGCTAACCAAAAATAACATGGTCAACAGTTACCATATATGCTCTTGGCCGACACTTTCTATACATGTGCGAAAAATTAAAATAAAATTTACCTAGATGCTAAACAAGGATTCAACCTCTCCCTCATGCTACAACTCATGCGCCAACACCACCATGCCATGTACTCAACTTATGTCACTCATTAACACTTAATTTAACTTAAGTATTAATGACACTTGCTTCTCTTCAATAAATTCTCAAATATTAAATTTATTCCTTACCCAAATTATGCTATACTCTTCTTTAGGACTTCAATAAACACGAAAATAAAAGTAAGAAATTTTCCTTTAAAATCTAAACACCAAATCAAGCAATATATAAATACTCAGATTTTTAGGGTGTTACACTTAGGGTTGTCATCGCTCATTTTTTATCAGGGCTTTATCACTAACGTATATGCTTCCATCTTGTTCGGCTGGTATTCTTGACAGAAAACCCGAGAAAATAAATATCTTGCTCAACAGATTTGCCCCATTGTAACTTCAGGGTTCATCTCATTGTGACTTAGGGGCATAGGATCTGAATCCTTTCCCATCCATCCCCACTGCGACTTCAAAATGCATGATTTGTTTCTTCTTCAATCCATCACATTGCTATTCAAAGGTATAAAATCTATATTAGCTTCCATCTATCCACTATAACTCGAGGGTATAGGGTCTATAGCTTGTTCCATCAACTGATCACTCCTCGGGTGACCCAACCAGATATGTATGCATGATGCTCGCATGAATGCAGAATATCATTTTTTTCGAGAATGATGCCCGTTTTACACTTGGGTTAACAATGCCCATTTTTTGTCAAGATTGTGTCACTGATGCAATACCTTGTCATTTTGTTCAATCGCCATTTTTGACAAAAAAAATCCAGAGAGATAGTCTCAGTTTAGACTCTTCTTGCACCAATATTTCCATCCCTCACACTTGGTGAGTTTTAAAAAATAGTCCTATTTCAAGTTCTTGTATTATTCAAAAGCTTCCAGAGTAATATGCGAAACTCCTTTTATGAAAATATTATTAGTCCACTAATCGTTATTTCAATGCAAAATGTCTGAAAAAGATCATAACCATGGACAAGAAGGAAATTAATTAGGAGCATAGCTTGAAATAAATAAGTTAAGCAAAGATAGAAAATGCAATCCAAGGAAATTTGTTGTGAGCATATTTTGAAAAGAATAATATAATCACAAATAACAAATTTAAAATGGGTAAAATGGAAACTAGGTGCCTTAGATATCGCAACCTTAGCTTCTCTGTTCAAACTTCTTTAGGACCATTTTATGCTCAATATGTGTTTAGGGGATCCGAAGTACTTTGTCGATGCCCAAGACGTAACATACTTCCTCGTTATTAGTTCAAGTATAGCAAGACTACTATATGCGCCACTTTTGATCAAAATTTGAGCCGCCCTTTTCGGGTTTTCAACTCAAATCCTTTGGTCTCAAAGCGCCCTTTGCGGGTTTTCGCCTTGGCCTCTCTTTCTTCTTTCTTTTTGATTGAATTTTTTAATAATATTTTTTTAAGGTGCCTTTTGCAGGTTTTCACATTGTCTTCTCTTTTTTAAGTGAAATACTTCTTGACTAAATTCACCGGATTGGGCATATCCTTGCCATCCATTTTGGTAAATGTTTCCAGAATAAACTTTTTTCACTACATAAAGTCTTTTATAGTTTGGCCTCCATTTTTTTTGAAATCCTTTTGTATGTGAAGGATCTTCTTTAATATTAGGTCCCCCTTTGGGAATTTCTAGGATGAACCTCTTTGTTGCAAACCCGCATCATTGACTGTAATGGATAGCTATTAACTTTTCCTCACAAATTTGATTGATCACATCGGGATTGGATCCATTCTGCCTCATCCAAATCCAGTTCAGATAAAACTCAGAAAAGGAATTTCGAATTCAATGGGCGAAACAGATGAGAAATGTGTTACCTCGGTGACAGTCCTGACCAATGTTTGATAAGCATAGAGGGTAAATAGTAACTTTTGTATGCCAATCTTTACAAGTCTCGGCCCTTTTTTTTATGATCTTTTGTTTTTCTTTTTGGTTGCTTTTGCTGCACTGTGATGTGGCACCTGATCTTTGAACAGACCACAAACTTTTGACATTGTGCGGATAAATATGATCTTTTCGACATTTTTTTTGTCGGTATTCTTTCTTTTTTTTCTCTTTTTGTTCTGATGACTATCGACTTTATAATATTAGCATATGAAGTGAATTTTACCATCTTAGTAAAGTAACCGACATCCACGAAAATGAATCGATGTTGGCCAGAAACTTTTGATGAGTCTGGCTTGATAACATCCATGCCCCACATATAGGAAATCTTATTTCTTCATTGAGCTAGGTTTTGATCTTCATTTCCTTCCTTGGCTCGCGACGTAGGATCTGTTTTTCAATTAGTATTAACAAATCAGAAGATAGATTACAATTTCTGTCATCTTCAAAGTCCTGAGATCCCTTAAACCCATATTTCATTCAAAAAGGGAGTCAGTAATAGCGTCGCCCATGCCATTGATATCTGGGGACCCATTGTGGTACAAAGGTAAATTCCAGAGAAAAAATGATTCCAAGGATAATTATTTGTATGGTATGATCATGAATAAATAATGAAAGAATATTTGAATAGAAATCTGAAGTACCAAATAATCTATAAATAGAAAGAATGGGAAAAATATTTACTCAAAAGATGCATTTTATTGAAATAAAGATTCTGAACACAAGCCTATTTCACAAAATGACTCTTATTACTTCTAGGCTGAAAGCAATAAGCGTGTTTTGAATATTACTCTAGATTAGCTTTAAAAATACATGTCTCTTCCAAAGTCCTATTGTTTAAAACATTCTCAAGTATATAAAGGCCGATGCTTGGTAAACTTTTACTCCTTGGTTCCCTCTTTGGATACGTTATTGGTGTTCTGACTTCCGATTCTAGGCTTTTAATGACTTCTTGAAGGAATCGCAACTTTCCTGCCCCCTCCTTCAATTATCACAATTTACTCCTTCATTCGACTCATCGAACTTCACAACCCCTATTTTAATAAGCCTCTCAACCAATTTCTTAAGCGCAATGTAGTTATTGATTGAGCGACCCGTTATTCCCGCGTGATACTCGCATTGAGCATTCGAATCATACCATTTGGGGTATGGAGGTTGTATTGGTTCCATATAATGAGGAGCCACAACATGTGCATCAAATAGGCTTTGATACAACTCCCTATATGTCATTGGAATTGGTGTAAACTTGAGTTGCTTTGTATTGGATTCTTATTTTGATGAGCCCTGATGACTAGTGATCACATCCCTCAGTTGTCTTGCAGTGACCGATTTGGAATGCATTCTGAAGCTGTTCACTTCATTTTCCTTATTTCTTGGGGTTGATCTTTTGACACTTTCTCCTGTATCTATCTTTCCACTTTTTATGGCATTCTTAATCATTTCTCCAATCATTATGACGTCTAAAAAGCTCTTTTAGTGCTTCTTAGCATATGAGTGATAAACGGAGCCTTTAGTATATTAATAAAGAGCATGGTCGTCTTTTTCTCTAAGAGTGGTGGTTGGACTTGCATCGCCACCTCCCTCCATCGCTAGGCATACTGCCTGAAGCTCTCGTTTGTCTTCTTCTCCATGTTCTGGAGTGTAATCCTATCGGTGCCATATCTGTCACATGGCTGTATTGTTTTATGAAAGCTTGAGCCAAGTTTTTCTATGAACCAATTTGGGAACAAGTCAACTGGTTATACCATTTGGCTGCTGCCCCCACCAGGCTATCCTGGAAGCAATGGATCAACAGTTGGTCGTTGTTAATGTACCCTATCATTCTTCTACAAAACATAGTAATATGATCTTCGGGGCAACTTGTCCCATTATATTTCTCGAATTCAGGCATTTTGAATTTGTAAGGGAGTACCAAGTTTGGGACCAAGCTTAAATCCTTGGCATCAATTCCATAACAGCCATTAGCACTTTCTATTGCCTTAAATTTCTTCTCCAACCATTTACATCTATCTTCTAGCTATTTTGGCAATTCTATTTTTGTCCTCTCTCCTTTAGCTATTTCATCCAAATCAGGGACATTAGTAATGATTGGATTATTTCTTGAACCTAAGCCAGTTTGGAGGTTCACTAAAGCATCAGCTTGGAATTGTTGAGGCCTGATCATGATAGATGGCCCTTGTATAGTCACTTCAGGTAGTGTTTGCACGTGTGGTGGAGTAAAATCATGGGGATATTGATGATACTCAGTATTCTTCTCAACATTAACCATGGGGCTCTTTCCTTTATCCATAAGCCCCTTCAATAGTTGCATCATCTGAGTCATCATATTTTTCTGCGATTCCATCATTTTGTCCATCATATCCTACTAGATCTTAGCAAGCTCCTCCTGCATCTATGCTTGCATCTGTTCTTGCATCTCCTTCTGCATTTGTTCCAACTTCTCTAGTCTTTTATCCATTGCTTTAGTTTTTCTTCTTGTACCGTAAGGGTGCGTGCTTGGTTGATTTTTGTCGGTTTCTAGGTTACTGAAATAAGTTTTAATTAATTAGAGTCTTTCTACAAATTTTAATGCATGTGACATAATGCAATGCAAATGCATGAAATGCAATGCAGATGCATGGAATGAATGCAAAGAGAAAGAGAGACGTTGATTCTGAATTCAATTCCATTAGAAAAACTTTTCTAGAAAACAAATTTCTTTACATAAAATGGATTACGTATGTGGCTTTGTCCTCATAGTCTAGGTGAAGACACCAATCCTTTTTTTCGTATCTGGATGTTATGGTCGTGTCCCGTGAACTTTCTCGATAGATGCCTCTTCTAGCTCCTTTAAGAAAGTCAAAAAGTGATGACTCTTGATTATACTTTTTCGGCTTAAATCCTCGAGCAAAGTCTTGTGTTCTTCTGCAGACTTCTCACGTTGTTTACCTGGACTATATTAGGACGATCGTATTATAACCCACTTTATCAAGTAATCCATTTCCTTATAACAAACTTTTCTATTTAGTAATCGAATATTAATCAACACCTCCTTTCTATGATGATGCAATGCAATGCAATCAAAACAAAAGAAAACACGTTAGTGCAAGTGAAATAAACAACACAGAACACCTGACCGAGTGACCACTAGGGTTTGGTGTGGCTCTATCTAGGGTAGGCTCCTAGGGCTGCTATATGCGGCTTGGTTCTAAAGAATGGGTACCTGAACCAGTAGATTCCTCAATCCTCACCCATTATAGGCTCATATGGATCTAGTTCGGTTCAGGGGAATACGGCCATGCGAAGATGAAAATCTCACGAAGCACATAGGTACAGATATATCCCAGAAGTAGTCCACTAGCGCATGCAGAGGTGAAAACCTCACGAAGGCATAGTTTCTCACTCCCCCTTAAAGGTGTAACCCCAACGGTTATGCAATGCTGGTGCAAGTATTTTACCAAAGACATCATAGTACCAGCAAATGCATCAAAGGAAACATGATTTTTCAAAACAATTTTCCAAATTTTCAATCAGAAGGACAAGAATTAATCAATTTATGGTCTGACTCTCAACCAGTCCCTAGTGGAGTCGCCAGTTGTAGAAATCATTTTTTTTTGAAAACAGGAACCAACTAGGGTTTTGAAAATGAAAATAAAATCGGAGTCGGCATCGATCTTTATTTGGTGTGATCGGATCACCATTGTTTTAATAAAACGTTTTGGTTTACTAAAACAATGTTTTTGGTCTACGAATATTCGAGAAAATGGGTTCAGGAGTCGATTACGTGCGAGGAAGGATTAGCACCCTCGTTATGCCCAAAATTGGTACCAAATTGATTAATTAATGTCCTTGCGTCAAAAACTTGAAAATGTTTAAGAGATGATTCTTTTTAAAGAATGTTAATTAATTTTGAATTGAATCATAAGATTCACTCGTTTCGAAAGAATAAAAAATCATACCCAACACATTAGGATATGACACGTTTATACCTCGATGCCGAGATCATCTTTGATCTTCAAAACATGTGATTAAAAGGGTATTTGGTTATTTGGTCAAACGGAAAACTTACACCCAGCACATTAGGGTATAATTTTTCGAATTTCCAAACACACAAATATTGCCTTATCTTGGAAATTTTTCAAATACGTAATTTTAAAATTGTCTCAAAATACATTTTATTTGGTACATGTGATAATATGAAACATTTAATAATGGCTCGAACGCATATAGAATTTGAGACATAAAACACTAACGAGTAACACAAGCATAGCATTTAAGCGTAAAATAACATATAAACTCAACATAATACAGATAGACATAATTAAAGAAATGATTTATGCACAAATAAACAACGTGTATAGATAACCATATATTAAAATTGTGTGAAATAAATAAAATATGATCTCTCAAATTAGTAAATTATATACACTAAATTTAAAATAGAAATATATATATATGAGCAATTTTAAGAGAACTAATTATATATATAAGTAGGTTTAAGGGAAATATATGCATAAAATAATATGGGAATCAATAAATTGTACAAAATAATAACTCATAATTGTATTACAAGGAATAAAATACATTTAGATATGTAGCAGGCCCAATCTCGGGGCCCAATTAAGCAAACATAAAAATAAAACCAGAACAAAAACCATCAGAAATTAAATAAAAAAACCAATAATTAATAAAATCCAAAGTCCATTAACAAGTTCACAAAGCCAGAAAGTAAACCCAAAGCTACAAGGCCCAAACGACCCAAAGACTTAAGCCAAGCAGGAAACCCTAGAGTCCCCTTAGCGCAGCAGCCAACGCCGCAATAGCATCCTTACACGCGCACCATGCGCGTGTTGCCATGTTCGCACGATCGAGCCTCCATACCTCCTCCAGCAAGCACACGTCCCTCATACCTGCACAACACAACAAAATACAGAGAAGAAAAGAAAAAAGAAAAAAACCTTGTATTTTTTTTTTTGAATCGACTATATAAAAACCGAAGAAAACCACTGTAATCTCTTCTTCACGTTTTTTGAATACAAAGAAATACAACTTAAAACTAGTTTTTAGAAAGGTGATTGATCTTCTTTTTCTTTGATTTGGGGCTATTATTATTTTTATTATTATTATGTAGGGCCTAAAATTTGTCCCCAAAGCCAAAACAAAACCAATTTAAAAAACCCAAAAAAAATTATTATTATAAAAGTCCATTAAAGTGTCCAAACAGTCCATTACAAAATTAACAGGCCCAAAATTTAGCCCAAATTTAAGCCTCGGCCCGAACGGCCAAACAAATTTAGCTAAACAGAAACCCTAGGTTTCCCACATGCATTGCAACCCTACACGCAAGCCTCATGACGCATGACCTCCGTACACTGCTCTTACAGCCTTCGTACAGCCATGTCCCCTCCACTACGAGACACACACCTGTGAAAAGGACAAAAACCAGCACAACAAAGAATTGTATTTTCGATTTTTATTTGAATTTTTTTTGAATTCGGTTATAAAATCGAAGCAAAACGGATGTAATTTTTTCTTCATGATTTTACACGCATACAGAATACAAAATACAGAGAGAGAAAAAACTAAATCGAAGAGGTGTTCTTTCTTTTATTTTTGGATTTCATTTTTCATTTTCTTTTTTACTCGACTTAAATCAAAAAACAAAGGAGGGGACTTACCTTTGTAAGACGAGTGGACGGTTTGCCTTCTTCATCGAAATCAAAACAAGGGTGGTCGTTGGGGTTAGGAGCAGGTTTGTTTGAAAGAGGTCGGTTGATCAGACCTGAGTTGGCCCCCCAATCGCCGATTGTCGTGGCATTTGTGGTGGTCGGAAAGGGGATCTCCTTCTTCGGCTGAGAGAGTAGGAAGAAAAAGATTAGGGTTTTTTTATTTTGTTTTAAAAACATCTAAATGCTTTAGTTTTTAGGTTTTTTTTTTAGTTTTAATCCATTAATGTAAACTGCGTCATTTGGAAAGGTGTAGGGTCCGCCCGTCGACCCGATTTGTGACCCGGATCCGCGCCTTTTCGCTTTAAAAGGATTATTTTCACATTTAGTCCCTCTACTCCACATCGCGATTCAATTACGCTTTATTTCGATTTCTTTTACATTTTAATTTTGTCCTGGGATTTACTTTCTGTTTCAAATTAGTTCAGGTTTAAACGCTCCGTTTTGGAATCTGGTTTAATTTCATTTTCAGTCCTTGCTAGTTCGCGTGTGTCTTATTTTGATCCTTAATCTTATCTCATTAATTTTGTTTATTTTTAAATTGTTGTTTTAAGTTTCTTTTTATTTCAATTGAGTATAGCTTCTGCTCTTTTTTATTCTTTGAAATTGTTTTGATATCTTGTTATGAACTTTTACGCTAATTTTACATCATTTTAGTTTGTTATTTTTTTTACATTCATTAGTATAATTTTTTTTGGATTATTTATTTTATAATTCGTCTATTTTAAATTCTCTTTTGTACATTTCTTTGTTTTAAAGATTTGTATAATTTTAAATTTAAAATATTCTTATAATTTATTATTATTTCAAATATTTTTTATAAATACTTGTATGAATTTTTATTTTTATATACTATTATCTTTAAACCTATATATTAATTTTTAAATTATTTTGTTTATTATTAATCTCGTGCCATATAGATTTTGTACTCATATGTATATATATTTTTAATTTATTTGTGTATATATATTTTCTTTTATAATTTAGTATATATATAAGTTTGTATACATAGATATATATTATAGATATATATTTTAATATGTATATGCTTATTTTATGATAATTGTTTCATAAATTTATTTGTAAATTATTACATTGATTTTTGAATCGTTTCATGAATTATTAGTTTTAAATATTTTTCATTGTTTTAAACACATTTGTTAGCATTCAAATTTTGTTTTACATTAGTTTGCCATCATAAATCTTGTAGAATTATTATTGATTGTTAATATGTTGTTTTAATTATGCGATTACCGTTATTGTATATTTGTGCATTAAATTTCCTCTACAATTACGTTCATAATGTTGAGCTTGTATATTAAGTCATGCTTAATTACTTGTGTTACTAGTTATTATTTTATATTTCAAACTCAAATATATTCGAATTCTTTCTACATATTTTCTTTCATTAAAAGCGTACATTGAATCAATTTTAAGATTGCGTATTCAAAAATAAGGCAATATTTGTGTATTTAGAAGTATGGAAAATTACATCCTAACGTGCTGGGTGTCGATTTTTCGTTCGACTAAATAACCAAATACTCTTTCCATATATTTTGAAGATCAAAGATGATCTCGACGTCAGAGTATAAAGGTGTTATATCCTAACGTGCTGGGTATGATACTTTTATTCCTTTGAAACGAGTTAATCTTAAGATTCAATTCCGATTTAATGAAAAACAAGGCAATATTTGCGTGTTTAGAAGTATAGTAAATTACATCCTAACGTGCTGGGTGTCAATTTTTTGTTCGACTAAATAACCAAATACCCTTTTCATATGTTTTGAAGATCAAAGATGATCTCGACGTTAGAGTATAAAGGTGTTATATCCTAACGTGCTGGGTATGATACTTTTATTCCTTCGAAATGAGTTAATCTTGAGATTCAATTCCGATTTAATGAAAAACAATGCAATATTTACGTGTTTAGAAGTACGAAAAGTTACATCCTAACATGCTGTTCAACTAAATAACCAAATACCCTTTTCATATGTTTTGAAGATCAAATATGATCTCGACGTCAGAGTATGAAGGTGTTATATCCTAACGTATTGGGTATGATACTTTTATTCCTTTGAAACGAGTTAACCTTGAGATTCAATTCTGATTTAACGAATTCTTTTAAATATTTTTACCCTAAATATTTCCAAGTTTTCGACACTAGGACAATGTTAATCAATTTGGTACGAACTTTGGGCGTTGCAAGGGTGCTAACCCTTCTTTTCACGTAACCGACTCCCGAACCCATTTTCTCAAATTTCGCACACCAAGATATTTTTATAGGTGACCTGATCACACCTAAACAAAAAGGATCGGTGGCGACTCCATATCCCTATTTTTAAAGGTCGATCCCGTTATTTTTCAAACAAAATAAAAGTGGTTTTGACAGCTTGGCGACTCCACTGGGGTCCCTGAAAGAGAGTCAATTCGTAAAATTGATTAATTTCTGTCCTTTTGTCGAAAATGGAAAATTTGATTTGAAAAATTACAATCCTATTATTGCATTCATATTGTTGTGATTACTGTAAATCTTGTAAAATATTTTTGCATCATATTGCATGACCGCCGGGTCACACCTTTTTAAGTGAGAGTGAGAAGCTACTCCTTCGTGAGGTTTTCACCTCCGTGTAGGATAGTGAATCGCTCTCGGGATATATCCGTACCTATGTCTTCGTGAGATTTTCATCTCCATGCAGCCATAGGGAAATGTATTCCTCTGAACCGGACTCGTTCCATATGAGCCTATAATGGGTGAGGGTCAAGGAATCTATTGGTTCAGGTACCCATTCTTTAGAACCAAGCCGCATATAGCAGCCCTAGGCGCCTACCTAGATAGAGCCACGCCAAACTTTAGTGGTCACCCGGTTAGGTGTTCTATGTTGTTTATTTCTCTTACACTAACGTGTTTCCTTTTGTTTTAATTGCATTGCATTCATTCCATGCATTTGCATTGCATGTATGTGCATTACATCATTTGCATTACGCTGTTTTCATAACATTACACCATATGCATTAGATTTCATGAGAAGACTCTGATTGGTTAAAGTTATTTCAGTATTAACCTGGACACCGACAAAGCCAAACATCCTCACGGTACCCGAACCAAGATGAAAGATATGGATCAGAGATTAGAGAAGCTTGAGCAACTCCAAAGGAAGATGCAGGATAAACTTCAGCTGCAAATGCAAGAGCAGCTTGCTAAGATCCAGCAGGATATGATGGACAAAATGATGGAATCGCTGAAAAATATGATGACTTAGATGATGCAGCTGTTGAAGGGGGTTATGGATAAAGGAAAGAGCCACATAGTTAATGTTGAGGGGAACACTGAGTATCATCAATATCCCCCTGGTTTTACTCCACCACACGTGCAAACACTACCTGAAGTGACTGTACAAAGGCAATCTGTCACGATCAGGCCTCAACAATTCCAAGTTGATGCTTCAGTGGCTTAGGTTCAGGAGATAATCCAATCATGACTAATGTCCCTAATTTGGATGAAATAGCTGAAGGAGAGAGGACAAAGATAGAATAACCAAGACAGCTAGAAGATAGATATAAACGGTTGGAGGAGAAGGTTAAAGTTTTAGAAAGTGCTAATAGCTGTTATGGAATTAACGCCAAGGATTTAAGCTTGGCCCCTGACTTGGTACTCCCATACAAGTTCAAAATGCCTGAATTTGATAAGTATAATGGGACAAGTTGGCCCGAGGCTCATATTACTATGTTTTGTAGAAGAATGATGAGGTACATTAATAATAACCAACTATTGATCCATTGCTTCCAAGATAGCCTGGTAGGAGCAGCAGCCAAATGGTATAACCAATTGAGTCGTGCAAGAATTAGTTCATGGAGAGATTTAGCCCAAGCATTCATGAAACAGTACAGTCATGTGACAGACATGACTCTCGGCAGAATTACTCTTAAAAATATAGAGAAAAGGGCGAATGAAAGTTTTAGACAGTATGTGCAGTAGTGGATAGAGGTTGCCATCCATGTCCAGCCACCACTTTTAGAGAAAGAGACCACAATGCTCTTTATTAATACACTGAAGGCCCCGTTTATCACTCATATGCTAGGGAGTGCTACAAAGAGCTTCTCAGACATCGTAATGACTGGAGAAATGATTGAGAATGCCATAAAGAGTGGAAAGATAGATGCTGGAGAAAGTGCCTAAAGATCGGCCTCGAGAAAAAGGGAAAATGAAGTGAATAGCTTGAGCAAGCATCCCAAATTAGTCACTGTAGGTCAACCAAGGGTTTGAGAACTGGTCATCAGGGCTCATCAAGATGAGAATCCAGTGCAAAGCAACTCCAGTTTACACCAATTCTGATGACATATAGGGAGTTGTATCAAAGCCTATTTGATGCACATGAGGTGGCTCCTCACTACCCGAAACCTATGCAACCTTCATATCCAAAATGGTATGACCCAAATGCCCAGTATGAGTACCACGTGGGGGTCACAGGGAATTCGATAGAAAATTGCCTTGCTTTCAAGAAATTGGTGGAAAAATTCATCGGCATGGGTATTGTGAAATTAGATGACACGCCAAATACAGAAATATGAGCCTGAGAGTGTTTTGAGCAATAGGACTGTGGAAGAGACATGTATTTTTAAGGCTAATCTAGAGTAATATTCGAAACACACTTATGGCTTTCATCCTAGAGGCAATAAGAGTCATTTTATGAAATAGGCTCGTGTTCAAAATCTTTATTTCAATAAAAAGCATCTTTTTGAGAAAATATTTTTCATTCTTTCTATTTATAGATTCTTGTACTTTGGATTACTATTCAAATATTCTTTCATTCATGATCATACCATATAAATAATTATCCTTAAAATCATTTTTGGATCTTCGCACTCGGGTACCCAGATATCAATGATCTGAGCGACGTTGTTACTAACTCCCTTTTTGAATGAGATATGGGTCTAAAGGATATAAAGACTTTGAAGATGACAGAGATTGTAGCCTATCTTTTGATTTTTTAAGGATGGTAGAGCAAGGTGAGAATAAACTCCACCTTGCAAAGGGCCAGTAGTTTTTGCGAGCTTAGGAAAGGGGCAAAAATCGAAACCTAATTCACCACAGAAATAAGGTGAGACATCATTGAGCTATTTTAAGAATTCGATACATTTTCACACGATCATATCAAGGCATGCCAAGCTTCTGAAACATGGGCATGGTGTTAAGATTGGTGTTAAAAAAAAACCCATACTAATGGTTCTACAATAGTCGGGCTAATCATGAGGTTTAGGCTACTGGTCTACCCAGAAAGGAAAATTGCATCAAATGCCAAATTGAGAAAGACAGGACTTATGTGTCTCCTCCATTTTTGTCTATATGTGGGGCATGGTGGTTATCAAGCCAATCTTATGAAAAGCTTCTGGCCAATATCGATTCATTTTTGTGGATGTTGGTTACTTCACTAAGATGGTAAAAGTCATTTCATATGCCAATATTACAAAGTCGATAGTCATAAAAAAACAAAAAATAAAAAAAATAAAAAATGATGTCGAAAAGATCATATTTAACCGCACAATGTCAAAAGTCTGCGGCCTGTTCAAAGATCAGGTGCCACATATCAGTGCAGCAAAAGCGACCAAAAAGAAAAACAAAAAATCATAAAAAGACCAAGACTTGTAAGGATTGGCATATAGAAGTTACTATTTACCCATTATGCTTATCAAACGTTGGTCAAGACTGTCACTACGGCAACACATTTCTCATTGGTTTTGCCCATTGGAGTCGAAATTCTCTCAGAGCTAAAATTGGATGAGGCAGAATGAATCCAATCTCAATATGATCAGTTGAATTTTAAGAATGTTAAAAGCTATCTGTCACGGTCAGATGATGCAAGCTCACAAAAAATGATTCGCCCTAGAAAATTTCATGATAGGGCTTTGAAGAAGACTTTTCCCATGCAAAAGGGGCTTCAGAAGAAAGTGGATGCCAAACTGGGAAGGACATTATGCAGCGAAGAAGGCCTATTCTGAGGAAGCATGAATATCGATCGAGATGGATAGCAAGGATCTACCCAATCCGATGAATTCAAAAAAAAAAAAGAAAGAAAAAGAAAGAAAAAAGAAGAAAAATGAGAGGCCAAGGCGAGAACCCACAAATGGCATTTTGAGACCAAAGTGGATTTGAATTGAAAACCTAAAAAGGACAGCTCAAATTTTGATCAAAGGAGGGCATACAGTAGTCTTGCTATGCCTGAATTAACAATGAAGAAGTATGCTACGTCTTAGGGCATTGACAAAGAACTCTGATCCCCTAAACACATATTGAGCTTAAAATAATCCTCAAGAAGTTTGAACAGAGAAGCTCAGGCTGCGATATCTGAGGTACCTAGTTTTCCATCTTATCCATTTTGAATTTGCTAACTTTGATTAAATTGTTTGTTTCGAGCTGTGCTCCCAATCAATTTCATTCTTATCCATAGTTATGATCTTTTTCAAGCATTTTACATTGAAATACGATTAGTGGACTAATAATACTTTTATAAAAGGAGTTTCGCATACTACTCTGGAAGCTTCTGAATGATACAAGAAACTAAATAGGACTATTGTTTAAAACTCACCAAGTGTGAGGGATGGAAATATTGGTGGAAGATGAGTCTAAACTGAGACTATATCTCATTGGATCTGTCAAAAAATGGTTGGTGATACAACCTTAACGGAAAATGGGAAATGATAACCCAGGTGTAAAAGGGGAATTATTCACGAGAAAAATGATATTCTGCATCCATGTAAATATCATGCATACACATTTGGTTGGGTCACCCAAGGAGTGATCAGTTGATAGAACAAGCCACAGACCCTATACCCCCCGAGTTATGATGGGATAAATGGAAACCGGTATAGATCCTATAATTTTGAATAGCAATGTGATGGATTGAAGAAGAAACGAATCCCACATTTTGAAACCACAGTGGGATGGTTGGGAAAAGATTCATATCCTATACCCCTAAGCTATAATGAGATGAACCCTGAAGTCACAGCGGGGCAAATCTGTTGAACAATTATAATTGTTCCCTCGAGTTTTCTGTCAAGAATACTAGCCGAATAAGATGGCAGCATAATACGTCAGTGATAGAGCCCTAATAAATGATGAGCGATGACAACCTTAAGTAGGGATCATTCTCATGAAATTTTGCATTCATGTAAAACACATTTAGTTAGGAGCATTCGATTCATTCCTATCATTACATCCTAATCCTTGTAAGAAATCATTCTCATGACATTCTGCATTCATACAAATGTCATCCATAAGACACATCTATTTAGGGGCATTTGATTCATTCTAATCATTGCATCCTAATATTTGTAAAAAGACCATTCTTATGACATTTTGCATTCATACAAATGTCGTCCATAATACATTTAGTTAGGAGCATTAGATTCATTCTGATCATTGCATCCAAGTCATTTTGCATAAGCACAAACACAAAACCAATTTAATAGGACAGGTCTCCTAGAGGACGTTGTCGCAATATCGGTGAATTCGAAGATCTTGCCTTCCTGAGTGAAGCAAATCAAAGATAGTAGATCTGGCAATCTTGAGGTTATAGGAGAAGATCAGAGACAATCTTATCTCCCTGACCAATAGTGGAATAGGTTAAAGATTGTAGATCTTGTCACCCTAAGCAGTAGGGAACCAAGATCGAATGGCAAATCTGGTCTCCCTAAGCAGTAGTGGAATAGATTTAAGCCACCAACCCTATCTCCCCCACCAGTAGTGGAATAGGTCAAAGATTGTAGATCTTGTCACCCTAAGCAGTAGGGAACCAAGATCGAACAGAAAATCTGGTCTCCCTAAGCAGTAATGGGACAGATTTAAGCCACCAACCCTATCTCTCTAACCAGCAGTGGAATAGGTCAAAGATTATAGATCTTGTCACCCTAAGCAGTAGGGAACCAAGATCGAACGGCAAATCTGGTCTTCCTAAGCAGTAGTGGAACAGATTTAAGCCATCAACCCTATCTCCCTAACCAGTAGTGGAATAGGTCGAAGATTGTAGATCTTGTCACCCTAAGTAGTAGGGAACCAAGATCGAATGGCAAAGCTGGTCTCCCTAAGAAATAGTGGAACAGATTTAAGCTATCAGCCCTATCTCCCTAACTAGCAGTGGAATAGGTCAAAAATTATAGATCTTGTCACCCTAAGCAGTTGGGAACCAAGATCAAACGGTAAATCTAGTCTCCTTAAGCAGTAGTGGAACAGATTTAAGCCACCAACCCTATCTCCCTAACCAGCAGTAGAATAGGTCGAAGATTATAGATCTTGTCACCCTAAGCAATAAGGAACCAAGATCGAATGACAAATCTTATCTTCCTAAGTAGTAGTGGAGCAGATTTAATCCACCAGCCCTATCGCCCTAACTAGCAGTGGAATAGGTCAAAGATTGTAGATTTTGTCACCCTAAGCAATAGTGGACCAAGATCGAACGGCAAATCTTATCTCCCTAAGCAGTAGTGGAGTAGATTTAAACCACCAACCCTATCTCCCTGAATAGCGAGTGGAATAGGTCAAAGATTGTAGATCTTGTCACCCTAAGTAATAGGGAACCAAGATCGAACGACAAATCTAGTCTCCCTAAGCAGTAGTGGAATAGATTTAAGCCACCAACCCTATCTCCCCGACCAAAGAAGGGAATAGGTCAAAAATTGTAGATCTTGTCACCCTAAGCAGTAGGGAACCAAGATCGAACGGCAAATCTGGTCTCCCTAAGTAGTAGTGGAATAGATTTAAGCCACCAACCCTATCTCCCTAACCAGCAGTGGAATAGGTCGAAGATTGTAGATCTTGTCACCCTAAGCAATATAGAACCAAGATCGAACGAAAAATTTGGTCTCCCTAAGCAGTAGTGGAACAGATTTAAGCCACCAACCCTATCTCCCTGACCAGCAGTGGAATAGGTCAAAGATTGTAGATCTTGTCAACCTAAGCGAAGAGGGAACCAAGATCGAACGGCAAGTCTGGTCTCCTAAGCGATGAGTGGAGCAGATTTAAGCCACCAACCCATCTTCCCGACCAGCAATGGAATAGGTCGAAGATTGTAGATCTTGTCACCCTAAGTAGTAGGGAACCAAGATCGAACAACAAATCTGGTCTCCCTAGCGATGAGTGGAATGAGTTTAAGCCTCTAGTCCTATCTCCTCGACCAAGAGTGGAATAGGTCAAAATTGTAGATCTTGTCACCCTAAGCGTTGAGGGAACCAAGATCGAACGAGAATTTGGTCTCCCTAAGCAGTAGTGGAGCAGATTTAAGCCACCAACCCTATCTCCCTAACAGCAGTGGAATAGGTCGAAGATTGTAGATCTTGTCACCCTAAGTAGTAAGGAACCAAGATCAAACGGCAAATCTTATGTCCCTAAGTAGTGGTGGAGAATATTTAAGCCACCAGCCCTATGTCCCTGACCAGCAGTGGAATAGGTCAAAGATTGTAGATTTTGTCGCCCTAAGCAGTAGTGGACCAAGATCGAATGGCAAATCTTATCTCCCTAAGCAGTAGTGGAGCAGATTTAAACCACTAGCCCTATCTCCTTGACCAGCAGTGGAATAGGTCAAATATTGTAGATATTGTCGCCCTAAGTAGTATTGGACCAAGATCGAATGGCAAATCTTATCTCCCTAAACAGTAGTGGAGCAGATTTAAACCACCAGCCCTATCTCCCTGACCAGCAGTGGAATAGGTCAAAAATTGTAGATTTTGTCACCCTAAGCAGTAGGGAACAAAGATCGAATGGCAAATCTGGCCTCCCTAGCGGTGGAGGAGCAGATTTAAGCCACCACCCTATCTCCCGACCAGCAGTGGAATAGGTCAAAAATTGTAGATCTTGTCACCCTAAGCAGTAGGGACCAAGATCGAACGGCAAATCTGGTCTCCCTAAGTAGTAGTGGAACAGATTTAAGCCACCAACCCTATCTCCCTAACCAGTAGTGGAATAGGTCAAAGATTGTAGATCTTTTCACCCTAAGCAGTAGGGAACCAAGATCGAACGAAAAATTTGGTCTCCTTAAGCAGAAGTGGAACAGATTTAAGCCACCAACCCTATCTCCCTAACCAGTAGTGGAATAGGTCGAAGATTGTAAATCTTGTCACCCTAAACAGTAAGAAACCAAGATTGAACGACAAATCTTATCTCCCTAAGTAGTAGTGGAGCAGATTTAAGCCACCAGCCCTATCTCCCTGACCAGCAGTTGAATAGGTCAAAGATTGTAGATTTTGTCGCCCTAAGCAATAGTGGACCAAGATCGAATGGCAAATCTTATCTCCCTAAGCAGTAATGGAGCAGATTTAAACCACCAAGCCTATCTCCCTGACCAGCAGTGGAATAGGTCGAAGACTGTAGATCTTGTCACCCTAAGCAGTAGGGAACCAAGATCGAATGTCAAATCTGGTCCCCTAGCAATTAGTGGAACAGATTTAAGCCATCAGTCATGCAATCCTGAAGTCGCAGGAACAAATCAAAGCCATACAAGTCTTATTTCCTCGATGTTCCAGTGGAGTAGGTCGAAGTTACAAATCCCTCCTCCCTAAGTGTACTGAGGATCAACCTTTTTTTTCGATAAGTTTCAGTAAGAATATTGAAACTACAAATCTCTTCTCTTTGGATTCTTATCACCTCAAAGTCCTAGTGGAGCAGGTCGAAGCTACAAATCCCTCCTCCCTAAGTGTACTAAGGATCAACATTTATTTCTGAGAAGTTTCAGTAAGAAGATCGAAACTACAAACTCTTCTCTCTAGATTCTTATCACCTTGAAGTCCCAGTGGAGCAGGTCGAAACTACAAATCCCTCCTCCCTGAGTGTATTGAGGATCAACCTTTTTTTTCGAGAAGTTTCAGTGAGAATATCGAAACTACAAATCACTTCTCTCTGGATTCTTATCACCTCGAAGTCCCAGTGGAGCAGGTCGAAGTTACAAATCCCTCCTCCCTGAGTGTATTGAGGATCAACTTTCATTTTCAAGAAGTTTTAGTAGGAAGATCGAAGCTATGAATCTCTTCTCTCTGAATTCTCATCTCCATAAGTTCCAATAGAGAAGATCAAGCTACAAATCTCTTCTCCCTAAAATTACATTGGAGCAGATCGAAGCGCTAGTTCCTATGCCCTTGAAGATGTAGTGGGATAGAATGAAGCTACTTGAAGAAAAGAAGTGCCAAGAAGTCAAGATCTTACAAGACCATGAAAATTTGGCCCTCTTTAAAGTGTTTGCTTCATTCTCGTTACACGATAATGAGCAAAGAAGGGCAGCTGTAGAGCCTAAAATTTGCCCGGGCCCATTAGCCAAAACAAAACCAATTTAAAAAACAAAAAATTATTATTACTATAAAAGTCCATTAAAGTGCCCAAACAATCCATTACAAAATTAACAGGCCCAAAATTTAGCCCAAATTTAAACCTCGGCCTGAACGGACCAACAGATTTAGCTAAACAGAAACCCTAGGTTTCCCCATGCGTCGCAACCCTACACGCAAGCCTCGCATGCCGCAGCCTTCGTACACCGCTCGTGCAGCCTTCGTACAACCACGTCCCCTCCACTGCGCGACACACACCTGCGAAAAGGACAAAAACCAGCACAACAAAGAATTGTATTTTCGATTTTTATTTGAAAATTTTTTAATTCGATTATAAAAACCGAAGTAAAACGGATGTAATTTTTTCTTCACGATTTTACATGCATACAGAATACAAAATACAGAGATAAAAAAAAAATCTGAATCGAAGAGGTGTTCTTTCTTTTATTTTTGGATTTCATTTTCATTTTCTTTTTTACTCGATTTAAATCAAAAACCAAAGGAGGGGACTTACCTTTGTAAGACGAGTGGACAGTCTGCCTTCTTCGTCGAAATCGAAGCGAGGGTGGTCGTCGGGGTTAGGAGCAGGTTTGGTTTGAAAGAGGTCGATTAATCAGACCTGAGTTGGCCCCCCAATCGCTAATTGTCATGGCATTTGTGGTGGCCAGAAAGGAGATCTCCTTCTTCGGCTGAGAGAGTAGGAAGAAAAAGATTAGCGTTTTTTTTTATTTTGTTTTAAAAACAACTAAATGCTTTAGTTTTTAGGTTTTTTTTAGTTTTAATCCATTAATGCAAACGACACTATTTGGAAAGGTGTAGGGTCCGCGCGTCGACCCGATTTGTGACCCGGATTCGCGCCTTTCTGCTTTAAAAGGATTATTTTCACATTTAGTCCCTCTACTCCACATCGTGATTCAATTATGCTTTATTTCGATTTCTTTTACATTTTAATTTTGTCCTGGGATTTACTTTCTGTTTCAAATTAGTTCAGGTTTAAACGCTCTGTTTTGGAATCCGATTTAATTTCATTTTCAGTCCTTGCTAGTTCGCGTGTCTTATTTTGATCCTTAATCTTATCTCATTAATTTTGTTTATTTTTAAATTGTCATTTTAAATTTCTTTTATTTCAATTGATTATAGCTTCATTCTTTTTATTCTTTGAAATTGTTTTGATATCTTGTTATGAACTTTTACGCTAATTTTACATCATTTTAGTTTGTTATTTTTTTACATTCATTAGTATAAATTTTTTTTGGATTATTTATTTTATAATTCATCTATTTAAATTCTCTTTTGTACATTTCTTTATTTTAAAGATTTGTATAATTTAAATTTAAAATATTCTTATAATTTATTATTATTTGAATATTTTTATAAATACTTGTATGAATTTTTATTTTTATATACTATTATATTTAAACCTATATATTAATTTTTAAATTATTTTGTTTATTATTAATCTCGTGCCATATAGATTTTGTACTCATATGTATATATATTTTTAATTTATTTATGTATATATATTTTCTTTTATAATTTAGTATATATATAAGTTAGTATACATAGATATAGTTATATATATATTTTAATATGTATATGCTTATTTTATGATAATTGTTTCATAAATTTATTTGTAAATTATTACATTGATTTTTGAATCGTTTCATGAATTATTAGTTTTAAATATTTTTCACTATTTTAAACACATTTGTTAGCTTTCAAATTTTGTTTTACATTAGTTTGCCATCATAAATCTTGTAGAATTATTATTGATTGTTTTTTTTTTAATTATCGATTACCGTTATTGTATATTTGTGCATTAAATTTAAATCGCAATTACGTTCATAATGTTGAGCTTGTATATTAAGTCATGCTTAATTACTTGTGTTACTAGTTATTATTTTATATTTCAAACTCAAATATATTCTAATTCTTTCTAAATATTTTCTTTCGTTAAAAGCGTACATTGAACCAATTTTAAGATTGCGTATTCGGAAAACAAGGCAATATTTGTGTGTTTAAAAGTACGGAAAATTACATCCTAACGTGCTGGGTGTCAATTTTTCGTTCAACTAAATAACAAATACCCTTTTCATATGTTTTGAAGATCAAAGATGATCTCAACGTCAGAGTATAAAGGTGTTATATCCTAACGTGCTGGGTATGAAACTTTTATTCCTTTGAAACGAGTTAATCTTGAGATTCAATTTCGATTTAATGAAAAACAAGGCAATATTTGCGTGTTTAGAGGTACAGAAAATTACATCCTAACGTGCTAGGTGTCAATTTTTCGTTCGACTAAATAACCAAATACCCTTTTCATATGTTTTGAAGATCAAAGATGATCTCGACGTCAGAGTATAAAGGTGTTATATCCTAACGTGCTGGGTATGATACTTTTATTCCTTTGATACAAGTTAATCTTGAGATTCAATTCGATTTAATGAAAAACAATGCAATATTTGCGTGTTTAGAAGTACGGAAAATTACATCCTAATGTACTGGGTGTTGATTCTTCATTCAACTAAATAACCAAATACCCTTTTCATATGTTTTGAAGATCAAAGATGATCTTGAAGTCAGAGTATAAAGGTGTTATATCCTAATGTGTTGGGTATGATACTTTTATTCCTTTGAAACGAGTTAATCTTGAGATTCAATTCTAATTTAACGAATTCTTTTAAATATTTTTACCCTAAATATTTCCAAGTTTTTGACATTAGTACAACGTTAATCCATTTGGTACCAACTTTGGGCGTTGCAAGGGTACTAACCCTTCCTTGTACATAACCGACTCCCGAACCCATTTTTTCAAATTTCGTAGACCAAGATATTTTTATAGGTGACTTGATCACACCTAAACAAAAAGGATCGATGGCGACTCCATATCCCTATTTTTAAAGGTCGATCCCCGTCATTTTTCAAACAAAATAAAAGGGTTTCGACATTTAACATGGAGTATTAAATAAAAAGGTGAGGGATACACCTTTGGGAGTAAATCACAGGAATCTTCTCCTCTTTCATCGAAATCGGGGCTTCTAGAGAAGATTTGGCGTTGAAATGGCCTTATTGCCTGAACTTGAGTTCTAAGTCAAACTTCTATGCGTCACCAATCACCATTTCTGGTGGAACAATGGTGCTTGAGTGGGGATCCCTTGCGACGGCTGAGAATAAGGGCAAAAGGGCTTTAGGGTTCTGTCTTTTATTTTCAAAACAGCTGAATACTGAGGCTTTAGATTTTTTTTAGTTTTATATACAGTCTGAAACGGCACTGTTTGGAGCCTGATTCATTGTCACCAAAACGATGTCGTGTTGGCCAATATCCAATGACCCGTTTTGGCCGACCTATGACCCGAACCACCTTCCCTGAGGATCCGCGTGTTTACGTGTTGAAGGGGTAATTGCGTATTCGGTCCCCAGTTGCTGCGTCACTATTTAATTAGGTCCTGCGTGTTTTTTTTTGCTCTTTGTAAATCAGCCTCTGTAATCCAAACGCACTTTCAATTTAGTCCTCTTAAATGCAACGTATTGCGATCGGGAATAATTGCTAGTTTAGTCCTTGATAGTTTACGCGCAATTTTGTTCGATCCCCGCATATGTTAAAATGATTTTTTTATTATAAAATAGTCTTTTTAATTTTGTTTTGTTTCAATTAAGTACCTTTTGTTTTCATACATAATCTTTGCATTTTATCAAATTTAATTCATTTATTAGTTTAGTTTTAAACTCTTTTATAAGATATAAAAAATATTCTTGTACTACCTATTTTAAATCATTATTTACATGTATTATTCTTTAAAAACCTATTTTAATCTATTTGTTTTTTCACTTTACTGAAAAAGTTTTTTGTCATGTTTTATTGTAAATTCATATAGTATTTATTTCAAATATTTTCTTCGTATTATTTAATTTGAATATTTATATATATACATATACATATGTCGCTTAATTTGAATTATTTTATACTTTTATTTATCATCTTAAAATTGTTTTATATTTGCTCATTTTAAGGTATTATATTTTGATTATTTCACACATATCTTATCTTTAAATAATTTTCCATAATATGAGTATTAATTACTTTTCATTTTACATTCATTTTTTGTATAATATTTTGCTCTATTTTCTTCAATTGTTAATTTTGTTATATGATTATTGCTAGCCTATGAATTATAATTTGTTAATTTGTAGCCATTAATTATTTGTGATTCATCATTGTAACATTTGATGTTGACATTGTATATTAGTATTCCATTTTATATTATGAAAAATATTGTGTTTAATGTCACTTTAGTTTTAAAGATCATTTTTCTTATTAGTTAAAGTTTTTTCTGAAATAAGGCAATGCTCGTGTTTGGGGGTTTTGAGAAAATCGTGCCCTAACTTACTGGGTTTCGATTTTCCTCATTAAAACCTAGCAACCGAGTACCTTTTTTTCTCTTAAAATATAAATGCACAATATTTCAAATAAAAAACTTATTCTCGGGAATTTGAAACATTGTGCCCTAACTTACTGGGTGTGATATTTTATCATCTCGAGATAAGAATTTCAAAACAACAAAGGCAATATTCTGTATTCAAGAATTATGAGAAATAGTGCCCTAACTTACTGGGCTTGAATTTTTCATTTGACCCAAATAATGGAATATCCTTCTTAATCTTAGATGTACGAGTATTGAATGTTGAAAGATAAGCATATTTTCGAGGACACGAAATGTTGTATCCTAACTCATTGGGTACGATACTTTGTTCCTTCGAAATAAGCGAATCTCGGCATCAGGCTTAATTTCTTCAAGTTTTCCCTAACAAAAAGGATTGTGATTTAAAATCTTTTCAAATTTTCGATGTCAAGACATTAATTAAATAATTTGGAACCAATTTTGGGCATTGCGAGGGTGCTAATCCTTCCTCGTGCGTAATCGACTCTCAAACCAATTCTTTTAAATTTCGTAGACTAAAATTATTGTTTTAATAAAAATGTTTTATTAAAATAATTCATCTCAAGGTGATCCAATCATACCTTGAATAAAGGATAGGTGGCGACTCCATTTCCTTATTTTTAAAGTCGATCCTCATTTTTGAAAACCTAAAAAAAATTGGTTTCGACAGCTTGGCGACCCCACTGGGGACCCTGAAAGAGAGTCAAGCCGTATAATTGATTAATTTTTGTCCTTTTTCGAAAATTAAAAATTTGATTTGAAAAATTACGACCATTTTATTTGCATTCGCTTGCGTCATCTCATTTGATTGTTATGGTTCGAGTCTTGTAGAATACTTTTGCATCATATTGCATGACCGTCGGGTCATACCCTTTTAAGTGGGAGTGAGAAACTACTCCTTCGTGAGGTTTTCACCTCCATGCAGGATAGTGAATCGCTTTCGGGATACATCCATACCTATGTCTTCGTGAGATTTTCATCTCCGTGCAGCCATAGGGAAATATATTCCCCTGAACCGAACTCGGTCTGTATGAGCCTATAATGGGTAAGGATCGAGGAATCTGCTGGTTCAGGTACCCTTTTGTTAGAACTAAACCAAATATAGTGAACCTTAAAAACCCACCCTGAATGGTGCCGCAATAAACCATAGTGGTCATCCGAATAAGTACTCTACTTGTTTCTTTTTGTTTACTTTCATCTCTTACTAATATATTTCATTTTGTTTTGGTTATGATCACATCACAGATCATCTCATATCTAAAAGAGTGTCGATTCGTATTCGATTACCAAATTAGAGAGTTTGTCATGGAGAACAATTTCTTGATAAAATGGAAGACAATACGGTTGTCTGTATATTTGTAATCTGTTTTATGTAAAGAATTTTGCCCTCTAGAAAAGTTTTCTAATGGAAATTGAATTAGAATCGATACCTTTTACAACCATGGCATGCATTTACATGGCATTACATCATATGCATTAGATTTCATGAGAAGACCTTAATTGAATAAAAATTATTTTAGCATTAACCTGGACACCAAACATTCTTACGATACCCGAACCAAGACGAAGGACATAGATCAGAGATTAGAAAAACTTGAACAACTCCAAAGGGAGATGCAAGATAAACTTCAACAGCAAATGCAAGAGCATCTCGCTAAGATTCAGCAGGATATGATGGACAAAATGATGAAAGCTCAGGGAAATATGATGACTCAGATGACGTAGTTTTTGAAGGGGTTTATGGATAAAAGAAAAAGCCCCATGGTTACTATTGAGGAGAATACTGAGTATCATCAATATCCCCAAGATTTTACTCTACCACAAGTGCAAACACTGCCTGAAGTGACTGTACAAAGGCCATCTGTCACGATCAGGCCTCAACAATTCCAAGTTGATGCTTCAGTGAACCTCTAAACTGGCTTAGGTTCAGGAAATAATCCAATCATTACTAACGTCCCTAATTTGGATGAAATAGCTGAAGGAGAGAGGACAAAAGCAGAATTGCCAAAACAGCTAGAAGATAAATATAAACGGTTGGAGGAGAAGTTTAAAGCGATCGAAAGTGCTAATAACTGTTACGAAATTGATGCCAAAGATTTAAGCTTGGTCCCAGACTTAGTGCTCCCATGCAAATTCAAAATGCCTGAATTTGAGAAATATAATGGGATAAGTTGCCCCGAGGCTCACATCATTATGTTTTGTAGAAGAATGACGGGGTACATTAATAATAAGCAACTATTGATCCATTGCTTCCAAGATAGCTTGGTGGGAGCAGTAGCCAAATGGTATAACCAGTTGAGTTGTGCCAGAATTGGTTCATGGAGAGATTTAGCCCAAGCGTTCATGAAACAGTACAGTCATGTGACAGACATGACTCCCTACAGGATTACTCTTCAAAACATGGAGAAAAGGGCGAATGAAAGTTTTAGGCAGTATGCATAGCGGTGGAGAGAGTGGCCATCCAAGTCCAGCCACCACTTCTGGAGAAAGAGACCACAATGCTCTTTATTAATACACTGAAGGCCCCATTTATCACTCATATGCTAGGGAGCGCTATGAAGAGCTTCTCAGACGTCATAATGACTGGAGAAATGATTGAGAATGCCATAAAAAGTGGAAGGATAGAGGCAAGAGAAGGTGTCAAAAGATCAACCCCGAGAAATAAGGAAAATGAAGTGAATAGTTTGAGCAAGCATTCCAAATCGGTCACTACAGGTCAACCAAGGGATGTGACCACTGGTCATCAGGGCTCATCAAAACAAGAATCCAGTGTCAAGAAACTCCAGTTTACGCCAATTCCAATAACATATAGGGAGTTGTATCAGAGCCTATTTGATGCACATGTGGTGGCTCTTCATTACATGGAACCAATACAACCCCTATACCCCAAATGGTATGATTCAAATATTCAATGTGAGTATCACGCTGGAATAACGAGTCACTCAATCGATAACTGCATTGCATTTAAGAAATTGGTTGAGAGGCTTATTAAAATAGGGGTTTTGAAGTTCGATGAGTCGACCGGAGCAATAAGCTGTAATAATTGAAGGAGGGGATAAAGAGTTGCGATTCCTTAAAGAAGTCATCAGAAGCTTAGAAATTGGGAAGTCAGAACACCAATGGCATATCCAAAGAGTGAATCGAGGAATAAATGTTTTCCAAGCATCGGCCTTTATATACTTGAGAGTGTTTTGAACAATGGGACTCTGGAAGAGACATGTATTTTTAAGGCTAATCTAGAGTAATATTCAAAACACGCTTATTACTTTCAGCTAGAAGTAATAAGAGACATTTTGTGAAATAGGATTGTGTTCAGAATCTTTATTTCAATAAAATGCATATTTTTGAGAAAATATTTTTCCATTCTTTCTATTTATAGATTCTTTGGTACTTTGGATTACTATTCAAGTATTCTTTCAGTTTTTATTCATGATCATACCATACAAATAATCGTTCTTGGAATTATTTGTCTGGAATTTACCTTCGTAACCACAATGGTCCCCGGATATCAATGACATGGGCGACGCTGTTACGGACTCCCTTTTTGAATGAAATATGGGTCTAAGGGATCGTAGGACTTTGGAGATGATAGAAATTGTAACCTATCTTCTGATTTGTTAATATCAGATGAAAAATAGATCCTACATAGCGAGACAAGGAAGGAGATGAAGATCAAAGCCTAGCTCAACGCAAAATAAGATTTCTATATGTGGGGCATGGATGTTATCAAGCTAGTCTCATCAAAAGCTTCTAGCCGACATCGATTCATTTTCGTAGATGTCGGTTACTTCACTAAGATGGTAAAATTCACTTCATATGCCAATATTACAAAGTTGATAGTCATTAGAACAAAAAAAAGAGAGAAAAAGAAAGAAAGAACACTAACACAAAAAATGTCAAAAACTCACATTTAACTGTAAAATGTCAAAAGTTTGATATCTGTTCAAAGATTAGGCACCACATCAGTGCAGCAAAGAAAGCCAAAAAAGAGAAAAAGAAAAACAAGAGATCATAAAAAAGATCGAGACTTGTAAAGATTGGCATACATAAGTTACTATTTACCCTCTATGCTTATCAAACATTGGCCAGGACTGTCACCGGGGCAACACATTCCTCATTGGTTTTGCCCATTGAAGTTGAAATTCCTTTTTTCGAGTTTTATCAAAACTGAAGTTGGATGAGGCAGAATGGATCCAATCTCGATGTGATCAATCAAATTTGTGAGGAAAAGTAAATAGCTATCCGATGCGTGTTTGTGACAAAGAGGTTCATCCTAGAAAATTCCCAAAGGGGGACCTGATATCGAAGAAGATCCTTTATATACAAAAGGATTTCAGAAAAAAATGAAGGCCAAACTAGAAAAGACTTTACGTAGTGAAAAAAGTCTATTCTGGAAACATTGACCAAAATGGATGGCAAAGATATGCCCAATCCGGTGAATTCAGTCAAGAAGTATTTCACTTAAAAAGGAGAAGCCAAGGTGAAAACCTACAAAGGGCACCTTTAAAAAAAATCAAATCAAAAAAGGAAAAATAGACAGCAAAAAAGAAAAATGAGAGGCCAAGGCAAAAACCCGCAAAGGGCGCTTTGAGACCAAAGGGGATTTGAGTTGAAAACCCAAAAACGGCGGCTCAAATTTTGATCAAGAGTGGGGCATATAGCAGTCATGCTATGCCTGAATTAACAATGAAGAAGTATGCTATGTCTTGGGGCATCAACAAAGTATTTCGGATCCCCTAAACACATATTGAGCTTAAAATGGTCCTCAAGAAGTTGGAACAAAGAAGCTCAGACTGCGATATCTAAGGCACCTAGTTTCCATTTTACCAATTTTAAATTTGTTATTTGTGATTATATTATTCTTTTTAAAATATGATCACAATAAATTTCCTTCTTAATTGCGATTGCTATCTTTGCTTAGCTTATTTGTTTCGAGCTATACTCCTAATAATTTCCTTCATGTCCATGGTTATGATCTTTTTCAGGCATTTTGCATTGAAATAACGATTAGTGGACTAATAATACTTTCATGAAAGGAGTTTCGCAAATTACTCTGGAAGCTTCTGGATAATACAAGAACTCGAAATAGGACTATTGTTTAAAACTCACCAAGTTTAAGGAAGAGTCTAAATTGAGACTATCTTTTAATTTTTGTCAAAAATGTTGGTTGAACCAAAAGACAAGATATTGTGCCAGTAATACAATCTTGAAGAGAAATGGGCGATGTTAACCCAAGTGTAAAAGGGAAATCATTCTAAAAAAAATGATATTTTGCATCCATACGAGCATCAAGCATACAAATCTGGCTGGGTCACCGATAAGTGATCAGTTGATGGAACATGCTATAGATCCTATACCCCTGAGTTACAGTTGGATGAATGGAAGCTTATACAGATCCTACACCTTTGAAAAGTAATGGGATAGATTGAAGAAGAAACAAATTCTACATTTTAAAGTTGCATTGAGATGGATGGGAAAAGATTCAGATCCTGTACCCCTAAGTTATAATGAGATGAACCCTGAAGTTACAATGGGGGCAAATCAGTTGAGCAAAGTATAATTTTTCCTTCGGGTTTTGGGTCAAAATACCAGCCAAACAAGGACAACATGATGCGAGCAAAGATGCCCTTAAACATTTAAAAAGATATCATTCTCAGGAAATTCTACATTCATATAAAACACTTTTAGTTAGGAACATTTGATTCATTCCGATCATTGCATCCTAATCCTTAAACTTTTAAAAAGAGATCAATCTCATGACATTCTGCATTCATACAAATGTCATCCATAAGACACATCTATTTAGGGGCATTTGATTCATTCCAATCATTGCATCCTAATCTTTGTAAAAAGACCATTCTCATGACATTCTGTATTCATGCAAATGTCGTCCATAATACATTTAGTTATGAGCATTAGATTCATTCCGATCATTGCATCCTAACCATTCTGCATAAGCATAGACACCAGATCTTGCCTTCCTGAGCAAAGCGGATCAAAGATAGCAGATCTGGCAATCCTGAAGTTGCAAGAGCAGATCGAAGACATCAGATCTTGCCTTCTTGAGTCAAGCGGATCGAAGATAGCTGATTTGGAAATCCTGAAGTTGCAGGAGCAGATCGAAGACATTAGATCTTACCTTCCTGAGCGAAGCAAATTGAAGATAGCAAATCTGGCAATCCTGAAGCTGTAAGAGCAGATCGAAGACATTAGATCTTACCTTCCTGAGCGAAACGGATCGAAGATAGGAGATCTGACAATCTTAAAGTTGTAGGAGTAGATCGAAGACATCAGATCTTGTGATATGGGCATGCCCGGACACCTATGAAATTCAAAGTTTCGGGTGCCGTGGAGTTTGTGTGCATCTTTATGCATTTTCCAAATTGAGCCAGATTAGCTTATTCGGGCTTAATTTGAGCTCAATCTAGCTCGCTCCAGCTTCTTGGGCTGTTACTTTAATTTTAATGCATTAAATAATTAAGTATTTAATTTATTAAAATTCCTACATCCAAATAAATAAGTCTAAATAATTAATTTAGTGATAGATTTAATTTGTTTTAGCTTAAATTAATTTTGTCACATTTTATTACAAGTTTTTAAGTTGATTTAAAAACTAAAATTAATGTGCAAAATTTTTTTGTCTAGTTAAAGGGGCTACCGGATTTAATGAAATGCTGATACTTTTTAGCCCAATTAATTGAGACACTAAAGCATGTTTTTTTTGTGAGTTTCACCAGCCATTAAGAAGCTTCTTGGCCGAATTCAATGAAGTGTTAGCCATTACTTTGCTGCATAATTAATGAGATGTTGGAGTACCTACAAGGCATGGGCGGTAGCAATTAAAGACGATGAAACACCCTAAACCCTACTTACCAGCCTTAACGGATCTGGTATGTTCCCGGTGTAAACCGTTTCAAATTCTTTTGTTACTCAGGAAAAACTTGTGTGTTTCGAAAGAAAGATTGTTTTGGGTTGGGCTTGAGTTGAAAACAAGTTTATTTCATTTTGTAAAATCCTTTACTTTAGGTGACAAAGCATTTAGAGTTTAGTTTAAGATAAATTTACTTAGTCTATTTTTTTTTTAAAAATATTTCGTAGCATGATAAATGGATGTAAAGTAAAATAAATCAACTAAGGCCTTATTACATCAAATAATCCCCAAAAATAAATTCAAGTACTTAATATAAAGAGAGTCCAAAACAAAGAAAATCTGAACTTCACATGGCCTCCACTAAGCTCCCGCCAGCAGGCCCATCAACGATCGTTACGAAAAGTAATCCCACAAGGGTGAGTCAAACAGACTCAATGTGTAACCAACACTAAAATTTAACAATTTAGGCATATGTTCACATATTACATGCATATTCATATAAAAGATAGGAAATAATGATGCAACCTTAACCCAAACCTATATGCCATCCGCTACACATCACCGTACCATCTTGCACAGTGGGGACTACTAAGTCAACCCTCCATCCGCTACAACCATTGAAGGCGATCATTGCGATCGGCGTGCTCATCGCCTCTTATAAAATTCGTGGTCTTAGGTCACCACATTCGAGATATCGTGGTCTTAGGTCACCACATTCGGATATCATGGTCTTAGGTCACCACATTCGATTATCGTGGTCTTAGGTCACCACATTCACTTCCCTTTTCATATAACCCATAGGCCCCATATCATACATATCATGCATTAACATGCCAAATTCTTATTTCACATTCTTATAATGTCATATATGTGTCGTAACAAATATTTAACATAATCCTAGTAGGAGTAGGAAACGTACCTGAGTACTTTGTACCATAACATGGTACCTTAGCCATATTCACATTCTTATACACATGCACATATTAATTATTTCCATAAATCTTATTAAAAAGTAGTGTGGGGTACACACCTGATTTGCTTAACGAATTCACTGAATCCCGAAATTCGATCTACTGCCTTGGATCTTTAACTCCCTACATTCGGCTCATATTAAAGATTTAATGAAAAACCCATTCGGCCACAAATCCAAATCCCAATAGGATTATTACACTTAAAACCTACCTTGTTGCCGATTGACTTAAGAATCAAGTCCGGAAATCTTTGCTATGCTCCTTCTTGTATTCGGCCAAGCACTAGATCTCTACATAGGTTAGTTTTTTGGCTTCCAAAATAATAAGGAATAGATCTAAGTATCAAAACCTATAGCCGATTACACATTAATGCTTACCTTGCGATTTGGAATCCTGAATGTATCTCTTGACTTAGGTATCTATCGAAATCCCTATAAACTCACACATTAGATCTTTTTTTTTAATCACTTAAACATGATAAATGGTCTTTGACCGATTCACTCACCTTAGATCCTTGAAAGTCCCGAAAGATCTCTTTTTTGTAGTCGATAACTACTAAATCCTGAAACCACCTTCCAAGATTCGGCCAAGATGCAAATACCATTGGGTTAGTTCCTAGATTTCGACAAGTCTATAATTAAAGAATGAAACCCGAATGATAACTAGCTCTTACCCTTAATACTGAAGTTGGCTGCTCTTTGTTTGAACCTACAGAGATTCGGCTATAGACTAAGTGTGGTCAGCAAATTTCGATTTTTGTAACTATGAAGAAATCGGCTAATGGCTACCTTGAGGGTTCGGCTTTGATTGAATTTTGCAAAAGAATGAGAGTAGGTTGATGTTTGAAGGTTCGGCTTTTGGTGAATCAAAAAGGAAAAGAGGATGATGATTTGCGAGAAAGAGAAATTGGCGGTGTCTTAGAAAAGAATGAAGACTGAATAATGGCCTAAGTTCCCTCCTTTGGCCGAAATTATCACCTAAAGGAGCCCCCCAATCGGCCAACTCTATCAATTCTCTAGCTTTTCTCTTTATCTTTTCATAAGAATAATCCAAAAATAAAACATCCATTATCTACCACCTTAGCCGATTTTATTAAAAGAATTTAATCCAACCTTAAACTCCTCCTTTTAGTTCCTTAATGCGTCCACCTCCTTTGCTTCTTATAGCAAAAATAAAATCCTTTATTTGCTTCCCACATTGCTCGAACCTAGGCCCATTTGCATAGCTTGTGGCGTCACCTACCTGGGCCTTAAGTGGTGCCTCCAAGCCACTTAAACAAGCCTATGTTTGTGTCAAATTTCTTCTATTAATTTTCTTAAAACCACCTTGTTTTAGTTTCCTCTTTTAAAGTTAACATTTCTAAAACATTTCCTTACATTTCCAAGTTTCCAAAATGTTTACTTTCCTCTTTAAATTAACATTTCCAAGTTTCCAAAATGTTCACTTTCCTCTTTTAAACTTAATATTTCCAAGTTTCCAAAATGTTCACCATACATTCATAATACACAAGACATGCCATTTCAGATAATTAAATCAAAAATGCATAGGCCCATTTTCGGGATGTTACAGTTCTACCCCCTTAAAATAATTTCGTCCTTGAAATTGCTTGGCTAGAATAAATGAGGGTATTACTGTCGCATTGCCTCTTCTGGCTCCCACGAAGCTTCCTCCGATCCATGATTGCGTCACAACACTTTGACTAGGGGAACTGACTTCCTCCGTAATATTTTCACGTCTCATTCCAAGATCTGAATCGACTCTTCCTCATAGGATAAGTCGGCCTTAGCTCCAATTCTTCAACCGGTACCACATGAGATGGATCCGATCGGTGGCGACGTAGCATGGATACATGGAATACGTCGTGCATCTCTTTAAACTCTGGTGGCAACTCTAGGTGGTATGCCATCGGTCCAACTCGCTTCAACACTCGATGAGGTCCTATAAACCTTGGACTTAACTTCCCTTTATGATCAATCTCATCACCTTCTTCCAAGGTGAAACCTTAAAATTCTGGTCTCCCACATCAAATTCGATTTCCTTCATTTAAGATCTGCGTCGACTTACGCCTATCAGATGCTTCCTTCAACCGTGCACGAATTATCTCAACCTTCTCTTCAGACTCCGCTACTAATTTTGGTCCCAAAACTCGACGTTCTCCCACTTTCGTCCAACATGTAGGAGTCTGACACTTCCGATCATACAGCGCTTCATAAGGTGCCATTCGAATACTTGCCTGATAGCTGTTATTGTAGGCAAACTCTGCTAAAGGCAAATACTCCTCCCAACTTCCTCTGAAATCCATCATGCGACCCTCAACATATCCTCCAATACTTGGATTACCCGCTTCAGATTGCTGTCATTTGTGGATGAAAAGTAGTAGTGAAATCCAACTTAGTGCCTAAAGCTTGATGAAGTGCCCTCTAAAAGCGAGATGTAAATCTTGGGTCTCTATCTGAAATGATGAACACCGCACTCCATGTAGCCTCACAATTTACGCCACATATAATTTAGCTAATTTAAGAGAATAATCAACTCTTCTGGGACAAAGTCGCGGACTTGGTCGACGGTTTACTATTACCATCCGAAGTCTTTCTTAGTAGGCGTGAGGGAAGCCCACTAACGAAGTCCATGGTAATTCTTTCCCACTTCCATCTGAAAATTTCGATTGGTGAAGCAATCCCGATGGAACTTGGTGTTCACCTTAACTAGCGACACGTCGGACATTTCCCACTAATTCGATAACTTCCGCTTAAGATCGGGCCACCAAAATTGTTTCCTTAGATCCTCAGACTTGATGCCTCGGGATGCATAGCATAAGGGCTACCATGCGCTTCCTGAAGAATCCTCTGTCTTAACTCCTCGTCCTTCGGCATATAGACCTTTCCTTTGAAGTACAATACTCCCTCATTACTAACACCATAGTCCTTTAACTCCCCATTCCGTACTTGTTGTAACTTAACACTTAGGTCCTCATCCACCAATTGACTTTCCTTTACCTTATTCAACCATGTTGGTTTGACTTGCAATTCTGCCAGCAGACTTCCATCATCATACAAACTCAAGTGTGCGAATAACGCCCTCAGATCCGACACCACCTTTCGGCTTAGGGCATCCGCCACTACATTTGCTTTGCCCGGGTGATATTCTATCGAACAGTCATAATCCTTCAGCAATTCAACCCACCTTCGCTGCCTCAAGTTTAACTCCTTCTGAGTCAGCAAATACTTAAGGCTCTTGTGGTGCAGTGTAGATCGTTGACTTTTTCCATAAAGATAGTGCCTCCACACCTTCAAAGCAAAGACCACGACCGCCAACTCAAGTCATGGGTCGGTAGTTCACCTCATGTGGCCTCAACTGCTCGGGATGCATATCGACTACCTTTCCATCTTGCATCAATCGCAACCCAAACACATGGGAAGCGTCACAATACAAGTAAAATCCTTTCACGCCTCCGTTGAATCAAAGGCGGAGCTTACATTAATACCTTCTTAAGCTTTTCAAAGCTCTCCTGCCGCTTATCCGACCATACAAAGGGTACTTCCTTCCTCAACAACTTTGTCAAAGGCACGACTATTGGCGAAAACCCTTCTACAAACCTTACAGTAGTAGCACCTAACCCCAAGCTGTGAATCTCACCAGCGCCTAGGTGGTTTCCATTCCAACTCGCTTGATCTTTCTAGGATCCACCCTTATTCCTTCAATGAGACACCACGTGCCCTAAGAATGCAACCTCCTTGACCAAAATTCACACTTCTTGAATTTGGCATAGAGCTTCTTCTCCCTTAACACCTGCAGCACAGTCCGAAGATGCTCATCATGCTCCTCTTCCTACTTGGAGTACACTAGGATGTCCTCGATGAACACCACGACGAACCTATCCAAGTAAAGTTGAAAAACCCGGTTCATCATATTCATGAACGCGACTGGGGCATTGGTCAACCCAAACGGCATTACTATAAACTCAAAATGGCCGTATCTTGTCCTAAAGGCTGTCTTATGGATATCCGCCTCCTTTACCTTCAACTGATGATATCCTGACCTTAAGTCGATCTTTGAGAACACTGCCACCCCCTTAAGCTGATCAAACAAGTCATCAATCCTTGGCAAAGGATACTTGTTCTAGATGGTCAGCTTATTCAACTGACGATAATCTATGCACATTCGTATAGTTCCGTCCTTCTTCTTCACAAATAGGACTGGTGCTCCCCATGGAGACACACTGGGTCGAATAAACCCACGATCCAACAATTCTTGAATTTGAACCTTGAGCTCAACCAATTCCTTCGGTGCCATTCGGTATGGAGCGATTGACACAGGAGCTGTTCCCGGTAGTAAGTCTATTCCAAATTCTACCTCCCTATCTAGGGGTATTCCGGGTAACTCTTCCGGAAAAACATCCACGAAGTCCCTTACCATTCTAACTCCATGAATTCCCCTTCCTTCGCATCCACAAGACTAAAAAGGCCAAAATGCCTTGCATCCTTTCCGAACCATTTTCTCGCCTTTAATGCGAAACTACGTTAGACAAGTAGTTTCTTTTTCTCTATCATTACTACCACTTCATCTTTCGGGGTCTTTAGTTCCATTCGTTTAGCCGCACAATCCAACACGGCTCGATACTCTACTAACCAATCCATACCAAGTATGAGTTCAAACTCCCCAAAGGGTAGTTCCATTAAATCAGCCCGAAAATTCACTCCCTGAATCTCTAGAGGTACACTCCGAAAGATCTTATCCACCACTACAGTTTGGCCTAATAAACTTACTACAGTCATCTCCCTATCAGTAAGTTCAGAGTCTAGGCCTAGTGTTTCCACTATACTACATGCAACATAAGAATAGGTCGAGCCCACATCAATAAGGGCAAAATAGGGCTTGCCATGAATGAGGAACATACCGATTATGACATCCGGTACGTCTCCATCCTCTCTCCAGCGTACTGCGTAAACCAAACCCGGCTGTCTTGCCTCAGTGTTAGTGGCACCTCGATCCGGTGTTCCACGTCCTCTACCAGCATTGTTACCTCTACCATTCGGACCACGACCTCTCTGAGGCTGCTGTCCACCTCTACCAGCTTGATTAACATTCTGAGCTACTGGTTGATTTTCATCTGGTCTCTTTGGACAGTCCTTGATCATATAGTCCTTTGACCCACATCTGAAGCATCCACCTGTCTTCTTCCAGCATTCACCTAAGTGTTTCTTCCCACTTGCTCCACAAGGGACATCGCCTCTCAGAACAACTTGCGACCCGCGGCCCATCAGCTCTGGGCCTTTTCTGTACATTTCTCGACGATCCTGACGACCCATAACCCCTCTTGGGTCTATTCCTATCAGAGCTCTGCTTAACCAAGTCCTTGATTCCCTCGGCTACCTTAGCCTTTTCTACCAACACGAAAAACTCCCACTCCTGATGTGGAGCTATTAATAACCTTAGGTTATCCCTTAAACCATCTTCGAACTGAACCCACCGCTCATGCTCCGTAGCCACTACTCCTCAAGCATATCGGCTTAACTTCAGAAATTTAGCTTCATATCTTTCTCTTGACTTGTTCCTTGAACCACCCCAAAAATCCTTCCTCTGCTTATCAATATAACGTAATCACATACTTCTTGATATGCCGCCTTAACATATTCCCGTGTCGGATCCTCGGTTTGTGGCACCGTCGAGCTGTTAACCGCCATTGATCGCTTCATCACGTAGCGATGCCACCATTCCTTTCAACATCTCTTGAGTCAGATCGAGCTCATCCATAATGCGCTCGGTCACCTCTAACCATATTCAATTTGTCTTTGGGTGCCACACTAGATACTCCACGAAACATCTCAGCTCCATTGGCTCGGAGTCGCTCGGGTACAGATTTTGAGCTCCCATATTTCTACCTGCTCCGGCCACTATTTCCGAACTTCATGACCACGACTGCGATACAACATCATCCCGTCGGAACTGCTGCTCGACACCAATAGCTGGGGGTGGTGGTGGCGGTGGTAACTTATTGCGAGACCCTTGACCCGATCTAACGGGTTCTGACACAGTCATTCTTCCTCTATCGCGTCCATGACGACCGCGTCCTCTAGAACTCATATCTAACGATGCGCTTTAATCTGATTAAGATATTTTATGAATTAGCCTTTATTCCACTGATTAACCGCGAAGAAGTTTTATGAAGAGAGTTTAATAGGGGTTCTTTCGATCATTCAAAGTTTCAAGTCTTCTATCCTAATTCACAGAAAAGCACATCCATTCCATAGTATCTCCCATACACATTCACTCTTCGGGCATTTCTGCCCGTTCCTATCCTAGGGGTATTTTCGTAATTTTGTCCTACAAAGGTATTTTCGTAGTTTTGTCCTACAGGGGTATTTTCATAATTTGTCAAAATAAGGTTCCTTGGTGTTTTTGTCAATAAGGGTATCCTGGTAATTTTTCATTCCCGGGGGCATTTGGGAAATTTTGAAATCTGAGGGTATTTTGGTAATTAACCCGGGTAAATTTGTTAATCTTAATAAATCAAGGGTACTTTGGAATTTACAAAACTTGAGGGTTGTTTTTGAGAATTTGTTTTCCAAACTAGTGTTGTTGCAAAAAATTTTTTGAAGATCGGGGGTCGTTCTGGTAATTTTGTAACTCGGGGGTATTTCGGTAATTTGTAGGTTAGGGGTAATTCCGTAATTTTTTTCATAATCAAGGTATTTTGATGTTTTGCAAATTAGGGTTTTTGAACATTTTATAAAGTAATGGAATTTTGTTAAGAACTGTGGGTATTTTGAAAATTTTCATAAACCAAGGGCATTTTTGTAATTTTACCACTAGGGTATTTTTTTTAATTTTATAGATCTGAAATATTTCAAGAAAATTTATAAAAATAGTCTTTTCAAATCAAGAGGGTAATTTAGAAATTTTAAAACTAGGGTTTCCATAAAAAATACGGCTAGTCCCTTTCGGGTTTTATTTAGGGGTTTAGCCCGTGTGTAAGTCCTCTTGGTTAGGGTGAACCGAGGCTACGCACCAGGTAGGATTCGAGTGGAGAGGAGGTGAGTCACGTGGACTGCTTAAATACCAAGCTCCCACCGAAACCAATCCTAGACATGCGCACCATGGTTGCCACACCCTAACTCGGCGACTTAATCACAGGTTTGTTTAGTTAGGCATTTAAGTCTTATGTTTTTGTTGGGGTATACTAGCCCTAGGGTTCAAGTACTTAATCTCTATTCTATGTTCCATTTCTACCCTTCTACAAATCATAATATAAATCACACAAAAGATCGGAGTACTCACCTGGTGGACTTCGGGTCGGAGACTTAGTGGGCCATGCCAAAAAAAACCTGCTTAATTCACAAAAATTCTTTTTGGGCTTAACTTTGAAAACATTTTGGGCCTTAAACCCAAGGCCAAGAGTTTAAAATTGGGCTCTGATACCAAATTGAAACACCCCAAACCCGGCCCATGAGCCTTGACCGGATCTGGTATGTTCCCCGGTGTAAACCGTTTCAAATTCTTTTGTTACTCAGGAAAAACTTGTGTGTTTCGAAAGAAAGATTGTTTTGGGTTAGGCTTGAGTTGAAAACAAGTTTATTTCATTTTGTAAAATCCTTTACTTTAGGTGACAAAGCATTTAGAGTTTAGTTTAAGATAAATTTACTTAGTCTATTTTTTTAAAAAAATATTTAAGTAAGTATGATCAATGGATGTAAAGTAAAATAAATCAACTAAGGCCTTATTACATCAAATAATCCCCAAAAATAAATTCAAGTACTTAATATAAAGAGAGTCCAAAACAAAGAAAATCTAAACTTCACATGGCCTCCACTAAGCTCCCCGCCAAGCCCATCATTGATCGTCACTGAAAAGTAATCCCACAAGGGTGAGTCAAGCAGACTCAATGTGTAACCAACACTAAAATTTAACAATTTAGGCATATGTTCACATATTACATGCATATTCATATAATGATAGGAAATAATGATGCAACCCGAACCCAAACCTATATGCCACACCGTACCATCACTGCACACCGGGGACTACTAAGTCAACCCTCCATCCGCTACACACCATCGAAGGCGTTCGCTGCGGTCGGCGTGCTCATCGCCTATATAAAATTCGTGGTCTTAGGTCTCCACATTCGAATATCGTGGTCTTAGGTCACCACATTCGATATCGTGGTCTTAGGTTACCACATTCGATTATCGTGGTCGTAGGTCACCATTCACTTCCCCTTTTCATATAACCCATATGCCCCATATTATACATATCATGCATTAACATGCCAAATTCTTATTTCACATTCTTATAATGTCATATATGTGTCGTAACAAATATTTAACATAATCCTAGTAGGAGTAGGAAACGTGCACAGTACTTTGTACCATAACATGGCACCTTAGCCATATTCACATTCTTATACACATGCACATATTAATTATTGCCATAAATCTTATTAAAAAGTAGTGTAAATACACACTGATTTGTAACAAATTCATTTGAATCACGAAATCCGATCTCGCCTTAGATCTTTAACTCCCTACATTCAGCCCATATTAAAGATTTAATGAAAAACCCATTCGGCCACAAATCCAAATCCCAATAGGATTATTACACTTAAAACCTACCTTGTTGCCGATTGACTTAAGAATCAAGTCCCGAAATCTTTGCTATACTCCTCCTTGTATTCGGCCAAGCACTAGATCTCTACATAGGTTAGTTTTTCGGCTTCCAAAATAATAAGGAATAGATCTAGGTATCAAAACATAGCTATAGCCGATTACACATTAATGCTTACCTTGCGATTTGGAATCCCGAATGTATCTCTTGACTTAGGTATCTGTCGAAATCCCTATAAACTCACACATTAGATCTTTTTTTTAATCACTTAAACATGATAAATGGTCTTTGACTGATTCACTCACCTTGGATCCTTGAAAGTCCCGAAAGATCTCTTTTTTATAGTCGATAACTACTAAATTCTAAAACCACCTTCCAACATTCGGCCAAGATGGAAATACCATTGGGTTAGTTCCTAGATTTTGACAAGTCTATAATTAAAGAATGAAACCCAAATGATAACTAGCTCTTACCCTTAATACTGAAGTCGGCTACTCCTTGTTTGAACCCACAGAGATTTGGCTTTAGACTAAGTGTGATCAGCAAATTTTGGCTTTTGTAACTATGAAGAAATCGACTAATGGCTACCTTGAGGGTTCGGCTTTGATTGAATTTTACAAAAGAAGGAAAGTAGGTTGATGTTTGAAGGTTCGGCTTTTGGTGAATCAAAAAGGAAAAGAGGATGATGATTTGCAGAGAAAGAGAGAATTCGGCAGAGTCTTAGAAAAGAATGAAGAATGAATAATGGCCTAAGTTCCCTCCTTTGGCCAAAATTATCACTTAAAGGAGCCCCCCAATCGGCCAACTCTATCAATTCCCTAGCTTTTCTCTTTATCTTTTCATAAGAATAATCCAAAAATAAAACATCCATTATCTACCACCTTAGCCGATTTTATTAAAAGAATTTAATCCAACCTTAAACTCCTCCTTTTTAGTTCCTTAATGCCGTCCACCTCCTTTGCTTTTTGTAACAAAAATAAAATCCTTTTTTTGCTTCCCACATTGCTCGAACCTAGGCCCATTTGCATAGCTTGTGGCGTCACCTACCTGGGCCTTAAGTGGTGCCTCCAAGCCACTTAAACAAGCCTATGTTTGTGTCAAATTTCTTCTATTAATTTTCTTAAAACCACCTTGTTTTAGTTTCCTCTTTTAAAGTTAACATTTCTAAAACATTTCCTTACATTTCAAGTTTCCAAAATGTTCACTTTCCTCTTTTAACTTAACATTTCCAAGTTTCCAAAATGTTCACTTTCCTCTTTTAAACTTAATATTTCCAAGTTTCCAAAAATGTTCACCATACATTCATAATACACAAGACATGCCATTTCATATAATTAAATCAAAAATGCATAGGCCCATTTTCAGGATGTTACAGACGATGTTGGAAACATACATGGGACTCCATTATGAGTTGCTTATGCTTGGAACATCATTTATTTGATGTTGGTGCATGCCAGGCCGAATTAATGCTATGTTTAGCATGCATTTAAGGTTCATGTCGTGAATATCAAATAAGTATGTTTGGTCAAAATTAATGAGTTGTTGGTAGTTGCTTCTCCATGCGTGAACATCTATTCAAGGATGTATTAATGCTATATCTAGCATGCTTGGGACGACAGCTATTTAATGAGGAGATTGTTCATATTTCAAAGTTATTTTTTGTGAATAACAAAGGAGTAATGGCTAGGTGCTTCATGAAAAGGAAAAGACAAAGCATTAAAGAGTGCTACATTTAATTAGTTGCTGGGTGTTCCCTCCATGCATGAATAAACTCCTTGGATGGCATTAAAAGCTTAAAAACATACTTGGGAGCACATTAAGGACAAGGCTTAAATGCTACTGATTATTGGATTAACAAGGCACCTATTCGACTAGAAAACAATTCATTTAAAGACACATGCATGGATGAGTTAGATGCATGAAATGCAATATGCATGCATGGCCACTCACATTCCAATACGTTCATCAATTCAAGAACATTTCCTTAAGAATGAAGCTGAAGCTCCCTATTTATCCAAATTTTACATCATTTGAAGACCATATCTAGCCGAATTTGACAAGTGAATTCACCATCTAGAAGGTGACTCTTTGCCTCCACATGCAGCCGAATTTAGCAAGTTTTTCAAGGGCCATATTCAGCCTAATTTGCCAAGACACCAAAAGGCTTTATTCTAGATTTTTTTCTAGTTTGTTATAGTTTAATTTTAGCTTAGCTATTAAGGCTTTTTAGAGACTATTATGCTAGCCTTTGGTAGCCTATAAATAGTTGTTATTTTTCCTTTGTAAGGTTAGAACTTTCATCTTTGAATTTTAATCAAATTATATGAACTTTTGTTCATTGAGTGAGTTTATCTCCTCTTCCTTTTCGTACAAGTTTCATAGACTTATCAAGTTGTGCTTGTGGCATCTATCACTTGTTCTTCCATTTAACTATACCATTGGTTCTTATCATTCTTGATAATGAGTCTTGGTCCATCCTCGATATCTATAATTCCACCTTAAGCAAATATAGAAACCGGGGTAACATTTGTTAATGTTAAATTGCTTCTTTGTTTAAGATCATTGTCCATTTCCACCTACTATCATTATCCTTTAGCTTTCGTTTTCTAAACCGAACCATTCAAACATCATCTTCTTTCTTTCCATACCTTAACCAAACCTATCCATTCTATTCATCTAAATTATTCTAACTTAAAAACCATTTTCGAAAGCAAACTTATTCAAGCTTCCGCAAATTCGACCTTAATCTTGAATATTTTCCCGAAGGCTTAAAAATCATCCTCGTAGATGATTGGGCACTCACATACATTTTGACTCTCCCCGAGGCAAACTGTATCATCTTGCCTTCCTGAGCGAAGCGGATCGAAGATAGCAGATCTGGCAATCCTGAAGCTGCAGGAGCAGATCGAAGATATCAGATCTTGCCTTCTTGAGCGAAGCGGATCGAAGATAGCAGATCTGGCAATCCTGAAGTTGTTGGAGCAGATCGAAGACATTAGATCTTGCCTTCCTGAGTGAAGTAGATTGAAGATAGCAAATCTGGCAATCTTGAAGTTGCAGGAGTAGATCAAAGATAGCAGATCTTGCCTTCTTGAGCGAAGCGGATCGAAGATAATAAATCTGACAATCCTGAAGTTGCAAGAGCAGATCGGAGACATCAGTCCTATCTCCCTGACCAGCAGTGGAATAGGTCGAAGATTGTAAATCTTGTCACCCTAAGTAATAGGGAACCAAGATCGAACGGCAAATCTTGTCTCCCTAAGTAGTAGTGGAACAGATTTAAGCCACCAACCCTATCTCCCTGACCAACAGTGGAATAGGTTGAAGATTGTAGATCTTGTCACCCTAAGCAGTATGGAATCAAGATCGAACGACAAATCTTATCTCCCTAAGCAGTAGTGGAATAGATTTAAGCCACCAGCCCTATCTCCCTGACCAGCAGTGGAATAAAAATATAATTAGAGGGCTAATTTTAAAATAAACAAAACTATTTGAACAAAATAGAGTGTCAGATTGTATTTCATATAAATAACGAAGGATTGAACTAGCAAATATTGCGAAATTAAAACGTAGCACACGATTGGGATTAAATTGAAATGGCACGCAAATTATGGGGACCAATTAAGAAATAAAAGAAAACACATAGTAAATCCAATTGAATGGCGATACAAAAATAGAAAGATTGAACGCGCAAATATTTTGTCACGGCAGAAGCGCGCTGATCTTTAACGGTATGGGTCGGATCATGGGCCAAATGTGAGCAAAACGATGCCATTTTGAGGCCACTTGAACAGGCCCTAAACGACGTCATTTCCAAGGTTTTATAAAAGGAAATTTTTTTTAAAATATTTCATTATTCTTGCGTCATTAAAAAACAGAAGAAAAGAAAAAAAAGGGGGCACCTCTACTAGGGTTTTCTTTTACCCCTGTTCGCATTGCCTTAGAGATCGGTGCTATTCGACACCATTCCACCACTGTAAATTAGTGGATGGTGTCGCATAACGACATTCTCTCATCCCAACTTAACATCGAGACCCATAGAATCACCCACTACTGCTCAAAATCCCCCTTCGAGCTTCGATTTCGACGAAGCGAATAGGGGTTCGATGAATATATCAACAGATGAGTGTTTCCCTCTTTTCGTTTTTTTCTTTCGCATGTAGTAAGCAAGGAACATGGAGCATAGAATGGGGGGAAATAAAAACCAAAAGAAAAAATCAAATCTAAAAATCACCTTTTGATATTCCTCTTTGCTTTTTGATTTTTTTTATTTCTTGCGTATTGATCCTTAAAAAAAAGGTTACAATGGCTTTCTTTGTTCTTAAAGTCTGAAAAAAGAAAAAATACATTCTCTCTGTTTCGTTGTTTCTCTGCTATTTGCCTGTAGGTACGGAGGGCAAACATGGCATACGGAGGCTCACTGGCGGTACGGAGGCCGCATGGACGCGCGCGTGGTGGCGCGCATGGAGGCACGCGCACGGTGCTGGAAGCATCTGGAAGTCCTCTAGGGTTTGTCTTGCTGAAATTGTTTGGGCCATTTGGGCCAGTTTCCATTTTGGGCTTGATTGTAAGTGGGCTAGGCATTTGGGCTTGGAAATCGGATAGTGGTTTATTTAGCATCTAAGCCAATTGGGCCTACTGTTGGGTTGTAAATAAGTTAGGGTTTGGTTTATTTATTTGGGTCCTAATTTGGGCCCATTGTAAATTGACTATAGACACTTTAATTTTGGAATTTTATATTTTATTTTTATTGTTGTTTTTTGGTTTTTAGTTAAAATGGGCCCGGGCATAAATTGGGTCCTACATACACGATTAAGCCCATTTTAATAATTCGGCACCCAAACGATAAAATTTTAAAACGAAAATTTAATACACACAAATTCACACATTATAAACACCAAAAATAATTTTAAAATATTTTTCTAACTCGGATTCGTAGTCTCGAAACCACCGTTCCGATTAAGGTCTAAATCAGACTGTTACAACTCTCCCCCCTTAGGATTTTGTCTCCAAAAATCTTATGGTGAATAGGTTCGGATAACGTCCTTTCATTGCATCTTTTGGCTCCCACGTTTCTTCCTCAACTCCATGCCTATGCCACAGTACTTTAACCAATGAAATTTTCTTATTTCGTAACTCTTTAATCTCATGAGCCAGAATACAAATCGGTTCTTCCTTGTACGACATATCTGACTGAATATCAATCTCAGATGGACAAATCCCATGCTAGGGTCGGATCTATATCGCCAAAGCATCAAAATATTAAATACATTATGGATCTTTTCTAACTCAAGTGGCAATAGCAGTCTATACACAACTAGTCCAATCCTCTTTATAATCTCGTACGGTCCAATAAATCTTGGACTCAATTTGCCTTTACGATCGAATCAGAGTATTTTCTTCCACGGTGAGACTTTTAAAAATACTTTATTCCCGATTTGAAACTCTATGTCTTTACGTTTCAAGTATGCATACAATTTCTGACGATCTGATGCTGCTTTCAAACTTTCACGAATCACTTTTACTTTGTGTTCGGTTTATTTGATCAAATCAACCCCGTGTATCTTATTTTCACTAAGCTCAGTCTAGTTCAAAGGTGTACGGCATTTACGACCATACAAAGCTTCATAAGGTGCCATTTTGATACTTGATTGAAAGCTATTATTGTATGCAAATTCAATCAGAGGTAGATATCATTCCCACATACCTTCAAACTCGAGAATGCAACATATCAACATATCCTCAAGTATCTGAAGAATTTGCTCGGACTGACCGTCTGCTAGGGATGAAAAGCAGTGCTAAAATGTAGTTTAGTACCTAATGCATCTTGCAGTTTTTTCCAAAATCGCGATGTAAACCTCGGATCTCTATCTGAAATAATAGATATAGGTACACCATGTAACCTCACGATCTGAGAAACATACAATTCAACCAGTTTATCAAGCGAGTAATCTGTACGAACCGGAATAAAGTGAGCAAATTTAGTCAATCTATCTTCAATAACCCATATTATATCTTTCTTGCTCGGTGTCAATGGTAAACCGGATACAAAATCCATCGTGACTCTATCCCACTTCAATTCAGGTATCATGATTGGCTGAAGTAATCCAAAAGGTACCTGATGCTCAGCTTTTACTTGCTGACAGACTAAACATTTTGTTACAAAGTCAGAAATGTCTCGTTTCATACCTTGCCACCAATAGTGTTCTCGATATCAAGTTTCAAATCATTAATATATCATCTTAATTCATCTTCGCTTGGATAGCTACGCACCAAGATATGATAACCATAGATAGTCGAACCTCCATCTAGACCTACACCTGACACCCGCATACCGCATATGCCATTGTAAATCATTATACATCTTCGTACTACTCGGATGAATAGATAGTCGACTGTTGTGAGCTTCATTCAAGATCATCTGAATCAACTCTGTATTTCTCGAAACACATATTCGGTTTCTGAATCTCAAATAGTCATCAACATCAACTTAAAACTCTGAATCCGTATTTGTATCACATTGAACCCATTTCACTATCAAATCATTATCGATTTTCTCAGCTTCACAAATCTACTAAATAAATAACGGTCTTGCTTTTAACTCAGCTATTATCGCACCATCATCTGACATAGCCATATGCGCATTCATTGCACGCAAAGTAAATAGTGATTTTTGACTTAAAGCATCAGCAACAACATTAGCCTTTCCAGAGTGATAGTCAATCACTAACTCGTAATCTTTTAACAACTTTAACCATCGAAGTTGTCTCAAATTCAAATTTTTCTAAGTCATCAAATACTTTAGACTTTTGTGATCGGAATAAACATGACATTTTCACCCAACAAATAGTGGCGTCATATTTTCAACGCAAGCACAATAGCTGCCAATTTTAGATCATGTGTCGGATAGTTCTTTTCATGTAGCTTCAACTATCTTGAGGCATAAGCTATAACTCTGCCTTCCTGCATCAAAACACAGCCCAAACCATTTAAAGATGCATCACTAAAGATAATAAATTCTTTACTTGATTCTGGTTGAACTAGCACTGGAGCTTCGGTCAAAAGAGCTTTCAACTGGTCGAAACTTTTCTGACACTTCTCTAACCACTCAAACTTAACATTTTTCTATAACAGCTTTATCATCGATGTTGCAATCATAGAGAAACCTTTCACAAACCGTCTATAGTAACCAGAAAGTCCTAGAAAACTTCTGACTTCAGAAATGTTTCTCGGAGGTTTCCAGTCAAGTATTGCTGAAATTTTGCTCGGATCAACCCGAATACCTGATGCTGAAACAACATGGCCCAGAAAACTGACTTTGTGTAACCAAAACTCACATTTACTAAACTTCACATATAACTTTTTTTCTCACAAAATCTATAACACAAGTCTCAAATGCTCGGCATGTTCGGTTTTGTTACGGGAGTAGATCAGTATATCATCAATCAACACAACCACAAATCGATCTAAATACTACCTAAAGATCCGATTCATCAAATCCATAAAAACAACAGGTTCATTAGTAAGTCCGAACAACATAACTAAAAACTCATAATGTCCGTACCTTGTTCGAAAAGCAGTTTTTGGCACATCGGATTCTCTGACTCGCAACTGATAATAACCCGATCTCAAATCTATCTTTGAAAACACTGAAGCCCCTTTCAGCTAATCAAACAAGTCATCAATCTGTGGTAATGGGTATTTATTATTTATAGTCACATTATTTAGCTGGCAGTAATCAATATACATTCTCATAGTTCCATCTTTGTTTTTCACAAATAGAACTGGCGCACCCAAGGAGAGAAACTCGGTCGTGCAAAACCTCTATCTGTTAACTCTTGCAACTGTGCTTTCAACTCTTTTAATTCAGTAGGTGCCATCTGATACGGAGTTATCAAAATCAGAGTTGTCCCCGGTACTAACTCAATACCAAACTCTACCTCTCAGATAGGTGGCAAACCCGATAATTCTTCAGGAAACACATCTGGATACTCACACACAACTGGTACAGATTCAATCTTCTTTTCAGTCACTTTACTATCAAGCACATAAGCAAAGTAAGCTTCAAAATCTTTTCTTACATACTTTTGAGCTAACATCGAAGATATTACTACTGGTAACCCATTCAGATCATTAGATTCAATCCATATAATCTCACTGTTTTGACATCTCAAATCAATGGTCTTTCTTTTGCAATTAATAATGGCATCATGTAAAGTCAACCAATCCATACCCAAAATTATATCAAACTTTTTGAAAGGTAACAACATCAAATCGGCTGGAAAACATGAATCTCGAATCATCAACGGGTAATTTTTACACAATTTGTCAACCAGAACACATCGGCCCAGAGGGTTTGATAGTCGAATCACAAACTCAGTAGACTTAACAGACAAAGTCTTACTGGATACTAATGTTTTACACACATAAGAATGAGTCAAACTAGGATCAATCAATGCAATAACACTAGCATCATAAAGAGTGAAAGTATCGGTAATAACATCTAGGGAAGAAGCATCCTCACGAGCAAGTATAACATATGCTCTAGCAGGTGCACGAGCTTCAGATTGAACCGTTGTATCTTTCATCCCTCTCTGACTACCACCTACATTACCTGAATGCCTGGGTGGTCTACCTTGCTCTGACATGTTGCTCGGTCTCACATTCTGAATAGTGTTTTGTTCTGCTAACATCGGGCAATCTCGGATAAAATGATCCTTTGATCCACATTTAAAACAAGACCCATCATGTAATCTACAATCTCCAGAATGCCATTTACCACAATGCTTGCACTCGACTCTATTTTGTCAACATTGCCAACACAAGCTATCGAAGTGGCTCGTGAACTCACAGGAGGTCGGTCTCGATCTCGTCTAGTAAAGTTTGAAGTAGCTGTAGATTGACTAGAATCATCTCTGAACCTCTTCGATGCTTAGTGAAAAGTCTTACCCGATGATCTTTTATGAAAACCTCTATCTTCAAAATTAGTTTTTCTTTTTTCTTTCTCGAGTTCTTTGACTTTGCAAGCTCGTTCAACAAGTACTACAAACTCTTTGATTTCAAGTATACCAACCAACAATTTAATGTCTTCATTCAAACCATCTTAGAATCTTTTACACATGATAGCTTCAGTTGAAACACATTCATGAGCATATCGACTTAGTCTCACAAATTTTCGTTCATACTCAATTATGGTCATACGACCCTGTTTCAATTCTAGAAATTCTTTACGTTTCTGATCGATAAATCTCTGGCTGATGTATTTCTTACAGAACTCAGTTTGAAAGAATTCCCAAGTCACTCTCTCTTTTGGGAACACCAATACTAGTACATTCCACCAGTGATATGCGGTGTCTCGTAATAAAGATATGGAACACTTTAAACATTCATCCGGAGTACAAGATAGCTCGTCGAACACACAGATAGTATTATCAAGCAACAACTCAGCCCGCTCAGCATCATCATCATCATTAGCTTTAAACTCTTCGGCCTGTGTTTTCTAATTTTATCTACAGGAGGCTTATTAAATCTCATTGGATCAATTATCGGAGGTACCATAGGTATCGAAGATGGATTATTCGGGGGTGGAGGTTGTTGTGCAGTCGAATTAGTTCGGATATATTGAGTAAACTAATCGTTCATCATTTGGTAGAAGGCTTGTTTATCCTCCCCCTCATGGCTACTCGAGACAGGTCGAGATTCAACTAGCATTGTCCCATGTGCGAGAGTAGGTGCTACACTTTGGACATCATCAACTACACCTCTGTCGGGATCCATTTACTATACGTAAACACATTTTCAAATGTCAGAAGTCATCACACTATCGTAGTAAATATTATGGCATATATAGGTAGACTCACACACGCTACGTTAGTCTTAGAATCGACTAAACCGTAGCTCTGATACTAATAAAATGTAACACTCCTAACCCGTATCCGTCACCAGAGTGGGGTTACGGAGTATTACCAAACAAAACACTACTTCTGGATATTTATGAACATATATAGAAATTAAATCATTCAAAAATCATCAAATATTAAAATAAGCCGAAATTACTATTTGATATTCCTATAATAAACATCAAATATAACATAAATATTATTTAATAATTAAAACACATTAACAAAGTCACAAGCTAACTAATATCTAACTATTTTATTTATTAAAACATAAATGACTATTCATATGGTCATTTCATAAACTTAAACTTAATATTAAACATGCTTAATAATTATATTCTATTTAATGTCAACTTTTGTTATATTTTAATCAATTCAAGTTAAAACATCTCAAGTTTATTTCATAAGCCACAACTTATCGTAACTTAACATATAACAATATTACTCAAATTCGCATTTATACTTTCCTTGACATATGATAGCCGATCCATACTCATTTTAATCTATACTCATTCACCATATTCAAATATACATATACCTAACATAAACATCATTTATCCATAGCACAAAACATCATAATCAATCATACTCAAATTCAAACTAATATGTTATACCATTTTCTCATGGCTTTAGATACAATCACTTTCAAAATAATCTAATTCCAAGGCTAGCCTATACATGCCATAAGTTCGATTTCAATTTATAAAAGTCCCAAATAGTTGATAGTGTGGTGAACTTTGCTGACGATCCCCGAGCCTGTAACTTAAGTCCAAAAATCTATAAAACAGAATAAACATAACATACAAAGTAAGCTACTTTAGCTTAGTAAGCCTTAAGCAAATTAAACAATTAATGCTTAATATCATTTCAATACTAAATCATTTGAATCAAATAATTCAACTTGTACATTTGTAATCACATTTAATTTCAAGCTTTCAATTCCATGCCTATATAACATATAAATTTATAAAACAATTTCTCTTTAACCAATGCTTATATAATCAAAATATTTACTTATAATCCAACCTTCCAAAATCAAAATGTCATTATATAACCAAATGTATAAACATTCATATACTCAAGCTCAATTATTATAATATAGCATCACATACACAAACTATCCATGTGGTCAAATATACCGGTCTTATATACACATATTAAAAGACCAAACCACAATATTCATATCATTCATTTCTAAAATCGAGAACACATATTATATTCATATATATAAACTTCATTTCTATCACATACAATTTGTAATAAATAACTGAGTTACTTGCTTACCTTATTTTAAATTGGTAAGAAGTTAATTCATACCTGGCCATTTAGATTGATTAACATACTCAAATACCACATCAGCATGAAATCTTTTAGGCATAAGCTTATAAGTAATCACCGGCATAAAGCCTGCTAGGCCTAAGCCTGTATCACACACCAGCACAAAGCCTGCTAGACTTAAAGTCAGATTTTATACACCGGCAATAAGCCTGCTAGGCATAAAGCCCGATTTAATTCACCAGCACAAGGCTTGTTAGGCTCAAAGCCGAATATCATTATTATAGATCTGACTTATAAAAAAAAATTAATACATCGAACATTTCAGATATTCCATATAGTTTATAAGGACTTTCAAACATTATAGCTCAATTGAATTAAACTCAAACACATTATTTCTATGCTTATTCACATTCGACTAACTCAACAATAATTCCACAAATTCCAAATCAGCATTGTAAATGGCCCAATTTGCCCAGGCCCACTATACCCAAATCAAAAACAAAGATTAAAACCCAAAAATGTCCAAAATTAAGATTCCAATTACAATAAAATAACACAGCCCAAATTAAACCTGAAGCCCAACATTGAAGCCCAAATCAGAAAAAAACAAAAAGAACTAAACCCTAGGTGCGCCGCACCTAGGGTCTTCTGGCCTCTGTCTTCAGATTAGCCACGCACGCCTCCATACCTCTGGAACCACCTACAAAACCAAGATCTACATGCAAGCAAAGAGGACAAACAGAGAAGACAAAATAAAAGCAAACAAAAAATGAATCTGTAACTCGGTTATAAAAGCCAAAATAAATCCCTTGTAGTTTTTTTTACGAACATTAGAAATCAAAGAACAAATTTTAGGTGATTTCCGTTTTTAGTTTTTATTTTTTATATATTTTTACTCTTTTATTTATTTTTTCTTTTAAATTTTTACAAACAAAAAATAATAAGAAGAAGGGGAAAAAAGAAAACTTATCCGAAATCCCTTCGGTCGCTGGGTCGGAGTGCCCTCTCTCCATCGTCAGAACTCGGCCTGAAGAGGGGTGTCGAAGGTCCTTTCCTTTGTTTTGGGGTGCCGAGGGTCTGGCCTTCAAAGAGGGTTTCAAATGGGGCACAAAGACCCATCTTCACGCATCGTTGGCCACCAGATGCGGTGGTAGTGCGACGGATCACCGGAGGAAGACCAATAGGTCAATAGAATAGGGAAGAGAATGCTGCAATTTTTTTCGTTTTTGAATAAAGTAGGGTCTGAAATGAAAAAATGTGAAATTTTGGGCTTAAATACACCCCTTGAAACGGCAGCGTTTCAGTAGGTTCCCCCAAGTGCCAAAATGGCGTCGTTTTAGGGGAACCCAAACTCGACCCGATGTTAAAGATAGGATCCGCGTTTTCCCTCAAAAAGGGGTATTTGCACTGCGAGTCCTCCCCCTTTGTCACTAATTTGCAATTCGACCCTTTTGGTCTTTCTTTTGCATTTTAATTATACCCCATGACTTTTGATCTTGTTTCATTTTGGTCCATATGCGAAACAGTGCGCATGAGGGTTGGGAAAATTTCCCATCTAGTCCCCACTAGTTTCTGCGCATTTCGCTTTGATCCTTAATTGGTCGTTCCTTATTTTGAATTTATACCTTGAATGTCAGTCCGATTTTTTAATCTAGTCCTCGATATGTTTGATGTGTTTATTTATTTATTTATTTTCTTTAAAAATTGTATTATTACTATTTTTTTATATACTACTTTTATTAAACTATTTTGTTTTATATATGTTATTTATTTTGCACCCTTTTGTTTGTCAAAGTGTTTTATTATTGCTCGTTTTAAGTTTTTAACAATATATTATTTATCTTATACCTATATTTATATGTACATGGTATCTATTTTAAATTTTTATAAATTTATTGTCTTTTTAACCACTTTGTGTATTTTAAACGTCTTTTTCACATTATTTATTTTAAGCTCACTATTTTCATTTTAAAATGTTGCATTTTATTTATTTTATTTCAATTAACTTTCTACTATTTATTTTTTTATTTGCTTATTCAATTCATTGGTCTTTGATTATCAATGTTAGTATTTAAATGGGGTATGTTGTGAGATTATTGCCATTATGTATACTATGATTCGTTTATTTGCATTTTCATATTATTGTCATTCACTTGTACAATATTTTATTCATGTATTATTATTCCATGATCATTACTATTTTTATATCATGTCATCGCATTGTGAATTAAACCCCAATATATTTATCCAATATAGATCGTTTTATTTCACTTCGAACAAAATAATGCATGCCATTTAGTATTGTACTAGTTATCATTTAAAAAAAATCTTCAAAAACAAAGGCAATATTTCACGTTTCGGGAATTCGAGAAATCGTGCCCTAACTTACGGGGTTTCGGTTTTCTTGTTAAACCCAAATAGCTAAATATCATTTTAAATTTCAAAACATTAGGTTTCAAAAAATTTAAAGCGAACTTGTTCTTGAGGGTTCAAAAGTCGTATCCTAACTTATGGGACGTGGCATTTTGTTATCTCGGGATGAGTGGACCCTTGAAGCTCATTTCAATTCAATCCAAGCATTTTTAAAAATGAATATTGATAAAAAGGGATCGTATTTTAAAAATCATTTCGAATTTTCAATTTCCGACATTTAGACATTAATTAATCGATTAGGTACCAATTTTGGGCGTATCGAGGGTGCTAATCCTTCCTCGTGCGTAACCGACTCCCAAACCCATTTTCACTATTTTGTGGACCAAATAAAATTGTCGTTTAAGTAAATTTAAATTTTATTAAAATGATTGAATCTCGAGGTGACCCAATCACACCTCATAAAAAAGGATTGGTGGCGACTCCCGTTTTTATTTTTAAATAAAAAGTCGATGCCCTTTTCAAAAATGGTTTCGATAGCTTGGTGACTCCGTGAGGCGTCAATGAGAGAGTCAGGCCATAAATTGATTAATTTCTGTCTTTTGTCGAAATTTGAAAATCTGATTTGAATTCACGTTTTTTGTTGCATCCGTCATTTTTTGTGGTCTTTATCATAATGTGTTAAGCCTGTTGATTTATCTTCGCATGTTGCATCACATAGATCGGTCGATCTTACCCCTTTTAAGTGGGAGTGAGAAGTTATGCCTTCATGAGATTTTCACCTCCGCATGGGCTAGTGGATTGCTTCCGGGATACATCCGTACCTATGTTTTCATGAAATTTTCATCTTCGCATGGCCATAGGGAAATGTATTCCCCTAAACTGAACTTGGTCTATATGAACCTATAATGGGTAAAGATCGAGGAATTTGCTGGTTTAGGCACCCTTACTTTAGAACCGAATCGCATATAGTGAGCCTTAAGAGCCCGCCTTAGGTAGAACCGTGCCAAATCCTAGTGGCCACCCAAATAGGTGCTCCATTTATTATCTATTTCTTCTGTACTGACGTGTTTTGTTTTGTTTTATTTATGATTGCATTTCATTGCATCATCATAGAAAAGAGGTGTTAATTCACATTCAATTACTAAATAAAGAGCTTGTCATGGAAAATGGATTTCTTGATAAAGTGAAATGTAATACAACCGTCCGAATATGGTCCAAGTAAACAACAAGAGAAGGCTGATAGTCCGTGGAGGGATATGCGACTTTGAGTCGTTGCTCGAAGATTCAAACCAACAAAGATTATTCGAGAACCGTCACGCCCCGACGTTCTTGAAGAAGCTAATGAGCATCGCAAGAATAAGTGAGCAATGAGACTTGGCCCGGATCAAGCAAAAGGAGCTAGTAGAGACATCCATTGGAAGGTTTGCGAGATTTGACCTTACATCCGGATACAAAGAAAATGATCAATGTCTTCACTTTGAATATTGGGGCAAGGTCGTATGTGTAATTATCCACTTTATGTAAAGAAATTTATTTTCTAGTAAAGTTCTTCTAATAGAATTGAATCAGAATCAGCGCCTCTTTGTGCATTCATGCATCTGCATAGCATTACATCATATGTATTAAGTTTCATAAAAAGACCCTGATTGATTAAAATTATGACAGTTACCCTAGAAACCAACCAAAATCCATCGACTAAATATCGCTACAATACCCGTTGCAAAACAAAAGCAATGGATCAGAGACTAGAAAGATTATAACAAATGCAAAAAGATATACAGGATCAAATATAAGAACAATTGGCTAAAATGCAACAAGACATGAGGGATCAGATGCTGGAATACCAAGGAAACATGATGAACCAACTGGCCCAGCTATTGGCCAGAGGTCCCGATAAAGGAAAGAGCCCTGTGACCAATCTTGGTGATGACAATGAAGAACCTCCCTATTCTCCGGGTTTTACCCCAATGAACATCCAAACTTAATCGGATGCATACCCACAAAGGGTACATATCACCATCAGGTCCCAGTACCAAGCCAATGCATTGGCACCGATGAATTTTCCAATAGGCTCGGGTTCTAACCCAGGGGATAATCCAACTAATCCTATTGTCCCGGATATTGATGAAGTGGCAGAAATGGAAAAAGTGAGAGTGGATCTGCCAAAACAACTTGAAGAACACTGGAGGTGGCCGGAAGAGAAGTTTAAGGCAATGGAGAGTACTGACTACCATTCGGGATTGATGCTAAAGACCTAAGTTTGGTCCCAGATCTGGTGCTCCCGCCAAAATTCAAAGCTCTAGAATTTGAAAAGTACAACGAGGCTAGCTGTCTTGGAGCTCATATCACAATGTTCTATCGAAGGATGACAGGATACATCAACAATAATTAGCTATTAATACACTATTTCCAAGACAATCTAATCGGGTCCGCAGCTAAATGGTACAACCAGTTAAGCCGTGCCCAAATCGGTTCATGGAAGGACTTGGCACAAGTTTTCATGAAATACTATGGCCATGTGATGGACATAGCACCTAACAGAATCACACTGTAAAACATGGAAAAGAAACCAAGTGAGAGCTCTAAGCAGTATGCCCAATGATGGAGGGAGATAGCGATGCAAGTCCAACCACCTCTCCTAGAAAAAGAAACTACAATGCTTTTTATCAACACTTTAAAGGCCCTATTCATCACTCACATGTTGGGAAGTGCAACAAAAAGTTTTGCAGACATAGTGATGACTGGTGAGATGATAAAAATGCGATAAGATGCGGGAGGATTGAAGCAGGAGAAAGCACTAAAAGGTTAGCCCCAAGAAACAAGGAAAATGAAATAAATATCCTGAGCATGCATTCTAAATCGCTCACCGTAGGCCAATCGAGAGCTGTAACCACTAGCTATCAAGGCTCTTTAAGGTAGGAATCCAACTCAAGGCTAAATACAGAAAGGCTCTAGTTCACACCCATCCCGATGACATACAATGAGCTCTATCAAAATCTATTTGATGCGCATGTGGTGTCTCCTTACTACCCAAAACCAATGTAGCCCCCATACCCCAAATGGTATGACGCAAAAGCTCAATGTGAGTATCATGCAGGGATTATAGGGCATTCAATAGAAAATTACCTTACTTTCAAGAAGTTGGTCGAAAGGTTCATTGAAATGAGAATTGTGAAGTTCAACGATTCTTCAGAACCTAATCACTCTGACAAAGCAACAAATGCGATAGTTGAAAGTGGGGGCAAAAGAGTTGCGATGCTTTGAATAAGACAAGAGCCCGGAAGAAATATCGGGAATTTGAATGACATATCCAAAGAGAGAACTGGGAATAAAAGTTTTCAAGCCCTTACATACTTGGGAGTGTTTTGAACAATGTGATTGTGGAAGAGATCCTTGTGTTTTTAGAACTAATTTAGAGTAATATCCAAAACACGCTTGTTGCCTTAAGCCTAAAGGTAATAAGAGTCCTTTTGTGAAATAGACTTGTGTCCAAAATCTTTATTTCAATAAGATGCATCTTTTGAGTAAATATTCTTTTATTTTTTCTTTCTTTCCATTTCATACTATAAATTCTTTTATTCTTTGAGATCTTTATCAAATATTCTTTTATTCTTCATCCATGATCATACCATGCAAATAATCATTCTTAGATTTATTTAAATCTTTCTTCGTACCTACAATAGGTACCTAGATATCAACGACATGAGCAACGTTGCTACTGACCCAACTCTCCTTTTGAGCGAGATATGTGTCTAGGGGGATCTCAGGACTTTAAAGATGACTGAGACTGTAGATCATTTCCTAATTTGTTAAGGATGGTAGAATAAGATGAGAAGCAGATCCCGCATCATAAAGAATAAGTAAGATCTATGACTTTCTTTATGTGGGGCATGGATGGCAGCGGGCCAATTATGCCAGAAGCTTCTGAAGGGTATCGATTCACCTCTGTGGTCGTCGATTACTTCACCAAATGGGCAAAAGCTTCTTCATATGCCGGTGTCACAAAGTCGACAGTCAGCAAATTCTATGTCGGTGTAGAATCTCAAAAGGGGATCATATCTGATAGTGCATTAAATTTGAACAACAACGTGATATCAAAAGTTTGCAGTCTGTTCAAGATTAAATACCATATCGACTAAAAAAATCGCCAGTAAATTGATTGAGACTCATGAAGATTGGCATTTGTGCTTGTCGAACATCTGTTAGGACCCTCATCGGGCAACATTTTTCTCATTGATTTATGGAATAGAGGCGGTTTTGCCCATTGAAGTCAAGATTCCTTCTCTCTGAGTTTTATCAGAGTCAAAGTCGGATGAAGCAGAATGGATCCAATCTTAATATGATTAGCTGAACTTGATCGAAGAAGAGAGGCTAAGGGTCATCCTTATGGTCAAGCGTGCCAAAAGCGAATGATGTGGGCCTATAACAAGAAGGTTCACCCTAAAGAATTTTATGAAGGAGACCTAGTTTTGAAAAGGATCCTTCCTATACAAAAGGACTTCTGAGAAAAATGGATTCCAACATAGAAATGACCGTATGTGGTAAAGAAGGCCTTCTCTAGAAAGGCATTGATTTTGACCTAGAGGAATAGCAAGGGCTTGCCTAATTTTATGAGTTCAAATCAAGAAATATTTCAAAAAAAAAATGGAGAAAAGAAAAATATGAGAAAATAAAAGAAAATGAAAAGGAGAGGCTAAGGTGAAAACCCAAAAAGGGCACCTTGAGACCAAAGGGGTTTTGAATTGAAAACCCGTAAAGGGCAATTCAAATAAAAGTGGGGCATACAGTAGTCTTGTTTTGCCCATTTTGAATTTGCTATCTTTGATTACCTTATTCTTTTCAAGATATGTCCCTATAAATTTCCTTCTTAATTGCATTTACTATCCTTGATTAACTTACTTGCTTCAAGCTATGCTCCTAATTAATTTTCGTTTTGTCCATCATTATGATATTTTTCAAGCACTTTGCATTGAAATAATGATTAGTGGACTAAAAATACTTTCATAAAAGGAGTTTCGCATATTACTTTAGAAGTTTCTAAATAATACAAGAACCTAAACGGACCATTAGTCAGAACTAACCAAACTTAAGGGATGGAAACATTTGGGAAAGAATAGTCTAAATAGCGACTGTTTCTTCAAATTTTCTATCAAGGATACCAGTTGAATAAGAAGGCAGGGTAATGTGTCAGTGATAGAACCTTGATGAATAACGAGTAACGACAATCTAAGCATTAAAAAGGGAGGATCATGCTAAAGATGACATTTCTTGCATTCGTGCAAACATCATTCATACACATCTAGTTAGGAGCATTTGATTCATTCTAATCATGACATCCTAATCATTTGGCATAAATAGGCCCATGAAATACACTCTACAGATCATGTTTCCCAAAGAATTGTGTAACAGACCAGATATGCAAAAATCCTGTACCCTTGAAGATTTAGTGGGAATGATTGAAATCACCATGGCAAATCTTATCTCCATGAAGCAGCGAAGTAGATTTAAGCCATCAGCCTTATCTCCCTAAAGTGGCAGTGGAGTAGACTGAAGATTACAGATATTGTCTCCCTAAGCAATAGTGGATCAGATCGAGAACAACAAATCTTATCTCCATGAAGCAGCGGAGTAGATTTAAGCCACCAACCTCGTCTCCTTGAAGATACAGCGGAGCAGGTTAAAATTACCAGTTTTCATTTCCTTAAAGTTTCAGTAGAGAAGATTGAAGCTACAAATCTCTTCTCCCTAATTACTTATCCCTTTGAGGTCCCAACGGAGTAAGTCGAAGCTACAAATCCCTCCTCCCTAAAATCCTCATTTCCTTGAAGTTTCAATAGAGAAGATTGAAACTAAAAATCTCTTCTCTGAATTCTTATTTCCTAAAAGTTTCAGTAGGGAAGATCGAAGCTACAAATCTATTCTCCCTGAATTCTTATCCCTTTGAGGTCCCAACGGAGTAGGTCAAAGCTACAAAACTCTTTTCTCTGAAATCCTCATTTTCTTAAAGTTTCAGTAGAGAAGATCAAAACTACAAATCTCTTCTCTCTGAATTCTTATATCCTTGAAGTTCCAATAGAGAAGATCAAAGCTACAAATCTCTTCTCCCTGAATTCTTGTCTCATTGAAACTTTAGTGGAATAGGTCGAAGCTACAAATCTCTTCTTCCTGAAATTACATTGAGGATCAATTCTCATCTTCGTGAAGTTCCAGCGGAGTAGGTTGAATCTACAATCCATTCCCTTGAAATTACATTGGAGCCACAATTCTTACTTCTTTGAAGTTCCAGCGAGTAGATCAGAGCTACAAATCTCTTCTCCCTGAAATTATATTGGAGCGAATAAAGCCACAAACCTTATCTCCTGAAGTTGCAGTGGAGCAGGTTGAAGATACAAGTCTTATCTCCCTGAAGTTGCAGTGGAGCAGACTGAAGATAGAAAATCTTATCTCTCTAAAGATTGAAGCCACAAGCCTTATCCCTCTTGAAGTTGTAGTGGGGCAGGTTGAAGTTACGAATCTTATTTCCCTGAAGTTGCAGTGCAACAGGTTAAAGCTACGAGTTACAAGTCATATACCTCTAAAGTTACAGTGAGTCAGATCAAATCTATCATGGTGAATCTTATCTCCCTGCAGTTGTAGTGGAGCAGATGAAAGCCATTAACCTTATTTCCCCGAAGTTGTGTAACATCTTAGAAATAGGGGTTCTGCATTTTATGTTTTCTGGGTGTCTGGCTTGTTCTGCTCATTTTTTTTTATGTGTTTGGGGGTCTTGGGAAGGATCGGGTTCAAGCCAGAGTCTTGGTTAAATTTTTGTTTTAGAGCACTTTAGGGGAGAGCTTGTAGAAGCAGGCCTTATGAATATTTGTGTTGGTTGATGGCACAAAGAGGAGTGTGGTAGAGTGGCAAGTGACGCCTTAGGGAGCTAGGGGGATGACGCCACAGGGGTAGCAGAAAAGGTGAAGGTCCGAATCCCGCATGCCACATTAATGAGCTTTATTTTTGGCGTCAGGATGGAGAGATGGTAGCCGTCGGTTTGGACTCTTCTTGGTAGAGGTTTGAATGAGTCAAATATTTTGAATGGATGGACAAGAGGAGTTGTGGGGGGTTTAAATGGGTCAAGGTTGTTGTGTGTTTTCAAATGAGGGATGAGGACTAAATAGTGGATGGAATGGAGGAGAAATTTGTGGGATGTGGAGAGAGGGTTGGTAGTTGACCTAATGTTAGAGAGGTGGGAGGTGGATTTTTGGCTATAGGGGGTTTAGCATGGGAATTTCGGTATTTGGGGAATGGAGATAGCAACCGAACCACTTGAGTGTTGAGCATTTTTCTTTTTGGTACATTTTAGCTCTCATTTGCATTTTTTAGCATTTTACCATTCTCAATCCTAAGACTACTCTCTTTTCTCTCCATTTGCTCTCTTCATTTGAGTGTTACCTGAACCTTCATCTAGTATCTTCTCTTCTTCTAGTGAACCTTCTTAATATTTCGTCCCCTCTATTTCTTCTTTCTCTTGAACGAATCACCTCCTACATTCATTCATTTTCTTTGACTTCCTTATACCTTAGCCGAATCTTTCTCCTCCTATTTTTTCTTCTTTTATCGTCCTCTCTTGTTTTAATCTTGAGCTGAAACCCCCTGTGACAAACTAAACCTATATCATTCATCTCTTGTTGAGTCGAATTTCAACTTTTCTTCTTCTTGTTCAATCGATCGTTCTTTCATTAATCTTCTGGAGAGCGTTGGAATTTTGTTTCTTTTAGTCTCCATATCCGAACTTGGAGTTTCATCTATTACTTTTGCTAGTGCTGAATCTTCCTGTGTTCCATTCAGTTTCTCTCTGTCCAGGGTAAGGTGCCCTTCTTTTATTTTTTCCATTTCCCCTTACTTCTCTCATAGAACCGAAACACTCATCTTCTAACCCTGTCACTCTAACTGAATCTATATTTTCTAGTACCCCTCTATCTTGTACTCTTTTCTTTACCAAACCGATGCTAATTTCTCTCTTAAATAGGGGTGGTCATCCTTGAAGGCCGAATCTATGTGTGATTCCTCATCAACTAAGGTAAGGAGGTTCTCTCTAGTTCTTTAGATTAGTCTCTCTCTTCGTTGTTCGTTGCCTTAACCCAACATCTTTGTTAGATAATCATTGTTTTCAAAAATGGTTTCGACAAGTATATTACTAATTTACATTCAAAATTAACGATGTTTAATTGCTTAAAGACTTACCTCGGATATCGACAAACAATAAAATCGGCTATTTGACTATTTTTATTTTTCCCTGATCCAAGTCTGATTTCTTTGGTTCTTGATCTAAAAATATTCAAATTAAGCCCATTCAAACATATTTTCATTCAATTTAGTTCAAAAATATATAAATGGGCAAATTATATTTTTACCCCTAATATTTCACATTTTCACAATTTTTGTCCCTATTGCAAAAAACACAAAATATTCAAAATTTGACTACACTATAGTTGGGCCGAATTTTACCCATATTCATACAAATCCATACATTTCATTTATTTTGTATTTTAGTCCCTCAATTTATTATTTTTGCAATTAAGCCCTAATTACTCAAACCAAAAATCTCAACACAAAACATGTTAATCTAAAACATATATTTCATATTTCATCAACTAACAACAAAAATCACAACTAATCATCAATGGCATATCTCAAAATCTTCATAAAATTCTAAAATTAGGGTATGAGCTTGATAGTATACTAAGCAAAGATCTCAAAAACGTAAAAATTATCGAAAACCGAACAAAATCACTTACCCAATTAAGCCTCCAAAGTGCCGAACCTTAGATAACTTTTCTTCTTTTATTTTCCTTTTATTTTCGGCAAAGATGAATATATAATGGCTTTGCTTTATGTTTGTTTTATTAATATTAACAAATTATTAAATACCATTTTTAACCTTAATTAAAACATTAAAATTTGCATATATCAAGGCCATTATTGTCCACTACCGTCCACTACCATTTAAAATGGGTAAATTATTTAAATACTCCCATTTAAAAAGACAACAACAATTCAGCCCTTGCACATTAAACTATCAAATTTTCATTTTACGCGATTAAGCTCATTTTAATAATTCAGCACCTAAACGACAAAATTTTAAAACAAAAATTTAATACACACAAATTCACACATTATAAACACCAATAATAATTTTAAAATATTTTTCTGACTCGAATTTGTGGTCTCGAAACCATCGTTCCGATTAAGGTCTAAATTGGACTGTTACAACGCTGATTAGTTGCAAATAGAGTTTGCAGTCCTCGGACATGCTAGACACATGTAAGAATCCAGTAGTTTGCAAGTGGCCACGAATTTTAAGAATCGCACGCTTTCCCATATTATGGATGAAGCCCTTCAGAACATGATCATTCGCCTATTTACAAAAAAAAATATAATTATAATAGAAAAAATTAAATTTAACATTATTGAAATTAACAAAATTTAAATTTCGGTCTTGCCATTACTAATTGGGCGACGAAAATATACTTGTCGCTGAAGCGAATTAGGGAGGCGATCATTCGTGAGAAATCAATTTAAAATAATAAAAACAAGATAATTAAAAATAATAATATTATTAAATAAAATTATCAAAAATTATTAAAAATGAGAGACTTGAGAGACTTGAGAAAGTTTGAGAGAATTTAAGAGAGTTGAGAGAAGGATGTGAATGAAAAAAAATGAAATTTGAGGGGTATTAATAGGGTAAAAAATGTTACCAATAGGGTTTCAATTTTTTTCTTTTATAGTTGGCGACAACGTTCAAAAAGCCGTTGAGATTTGACCATTAGCTGAACATGCTTTTCAGCAAAATCATCCTATATCCCCAATTAAAATTAAAATTGGTCCAAAACCCTAATTTAAAAAAAATCAACTTATAAGCCTTATTTTGTCAAAAAGAATTACTTGTTTTATTAGGTTTTGTTAGTTAGGTTTGATTGGATATTTTTAAAAATATGATAATTCAGTTTAATTTGATCCTTAATTTTTTTCTTATTAATTTTTGGTTAATTAATGAAGTTTGTTTTATGATCTTTTAACATTGTTTGATGAAGTTTCAAAATATTTTTATAAGTATTTTTTATAAAACAATATTTCAAGTAAATAAAAAAATTAATAACTCTTAAACCATATTTTTTGGAAAAAAAATTTTTATATAGAATTTTTAAGTTATTTTATTATTTTAAATATAAAATATGTATTTCTAATAATAAAATTTTAATTAATTATAAACAATCCGATAGAATTTGAGTGACCGTGATTATTTAACTTCTATTTTATAAACATCATCCAAACACTTAAAATCGGAGCAATTCTCAATTTGATTGACAATAAATTTATTTAGGGAACAACAAAATGAAAATCTTATTTAATTAACAAAATAGATAATGTAAAGAAAATATACAAAATAGATGAAACTCTATAAGTGGAGGAAGCAAACACACTAGAAAGTTGATACATAGAGAGACAGAGAGAGAGAGCGGCTATTCTAATGTTACTGAAATTAAAAGCTTAAAAGGCTTCATTCTGGGGAAGGAGAACATGGGTTCTGACGATGAAGAAGTTCTCATATATGTAGCCAGCAAGGCCACCTCCGATTAGGGGCCCCACCCAGTAAACCCAGTGATCGGTCCAGTTCCAGCTCACTAAAGCCGGTCCGAATGACCGAGCCGGGTTCATTGAAGCACCCGAGAAAGCTCCACCGGCTAAGATGTTGGCCCCAACGACGAAGCCAGTGAGCATTGGACCTAGCCCATCGATGGAACCTTTCTTGGGGTCTACTATGGTGGCATACACTGTGAACAGCAATGTGAATGTGAGAATAATCTCCCATATAACACCTTGAAGGAACCCCATTCCACTTGCTAATGTGTGAACCGGAGTGTTCTGCAAAAACAAAGTTGTTCATCCGAAATTTAATTACATTAATTCCAATTCAATTCGTTGAAAAATCAAAATCAAAATCAAAATCGTCTTCACTTAGAACCATGAAATCATCCAAATGCTAAATTGATGTCAATCTGAAACGATCCCATAAATTTCAAACCCGAATTCATCTAATATGGATCCAACCCAATTCACTGTATTCATAGCTCTATTTCTTACCAATCCTCCAGTGAGATACTTGAGAAGTATACAAGCAGCTGAAGATGCCAACAACTGATCGATCCAGTAGAGGATCGCACGGACCACCGTGATGTGACCACCGAATAGCAACCCAAGCGTGACGGCTGGGTTAAGATGGCCGCCTGATATGTGTCCGGCCGATATCATAACGCCGACGACAAGGGCATGAGCCACCGCCACAGCAAATAATCCCACCAGCGCATTTGCCCCCGACTCATCTGTTCACAATCACAAAAACATGTAAAGCAAAAAAAAGGACGATGATCCATGAAAATGGCGGAAATCAAGTTAATGAATAACTGAAAATTACCGGCGGCCATGGCAGCTCCTACTCCAACGAAGACGAAGAGGAAAGTGGTGATAAACTCGACGACAAGGGCTTTGATGCAGTCAGGCTGAGCAGCCTCTAGGCTTGTTCCCAAGGCGATTTTCGGCATTGTGGGGGCCGGAGAGTACCACGACGGAGCCTGGTTATATGATTATATGGCAGGCTTTAAGATAATTGGTAGCTGACTCAACTGTACTTTGCTCGATGAGATGGACGATATATATAAGCGTAAGCCTGATGGTTCGACTATTTTGTTTTAGGGTTAATTATGTTCGTAGTCCTCAAACTATAACATATTTCAAATTAATCCTAAACTTCAACACATTTTAGACTTTAGTTAGTCTTCAAAATATTAGGATTACAAACAAAATGTAAAAAAAGTATATATATTTTTTAATTAGTGAATTGACCCAAACAAACTCTGAAAAAGAGTCCACAAAAATTTAAGGGTAAACTACACTATTAATCATTAAATTATAGGTAAGTTTTCATTTGGTTACTTAACTAAAAAAAGTTACAATTTAGTCACTAAACTATTCAAAAGTTTTCATTTAAGTCACTGGGCTATTAAAATCGATTCTATATGGCTTTCTTTGTTTGCACTATGTACCTACACCAATTTGAAAGCCCAATTTCCCTTCCTCTTCTATAGTTTAAATTTTTTTCATAAAACAACTTTGGACATCACGAATCTGTAAACCAAAATTCAAACATCTTTTTTCTCCGATCTCCTTCACTGACCATCAAATCCACTTAGATCTAAGGTATGTTCTACTCATCAATGGGTACTAATTTATTGTACCAATCATTGAATTGTTGCTTGCGATCGCTGACGGAACATTTGAAAAAAAAAAAAAACCTTAACAGGCTAGTGATTTAAATAAAAACTTTTAAATAGTTTAGTGACTTAAATGAAAAGTTTTGAATAGTTCAATGACTAAATTTTAACTTTTTTAATTAACTGACCAAAATAAAAACTTACTCATAGTTTAATGACTGATGATGTAATTCACCCAAATTTAAAAATGATCCACCAAAATTTTTGAAATGAAATTATTTTATATAAAATAAATTAATCTCTCTCTCTACGAAAATTCAAAATTCCTAACCCTTTAATTTTCTTTCTACACTCATCACTTTTTTTTTTTAATTTCTCTTATCCTTTCATATATTCTATAGAATCTCTACAATATGATGATTAATCCAATACTTTCAAGTGAGCCTCCCTAATTATATAAAAAAATCTTTTCTTTCCAAGATTTATTGATTAATCTCTAGAAAAGTAGGATTATGGCTTTTCTTGTGATAAATTAGAATTTTATGTAAGATTTAGTTTTTTTTATTTATCGAATGATTTTGAAATATTGATTTTGTACGAGATTTCTAGCGTATTGGTTGAGTAATTATTTTTAGGGTTTGTTAACATAAATCTTTGAAGAAATTAAAATTGATTGTACTTATAATATTGAATTTCATGAATATTAATTAAAATTTAACATTTTTATTTAGAAATTATTGTTAGTATGTTTATTTTGAATCTTATGTTTAAAAATTGGCATTCTCATGACACCAAAAATACTTTAATAATTTTTATTTTTGTAAAAGAAAATTATTAATTGTATGTTAGCTTAATGAAAATATTTATTTTATTAGTTTTAGTTTTGTAATAGACTTATAATTAACCATATGCATTAGTTTATATATGGTTGATATTATTGGTTTAAATGACTTTTATAAATATGTTAATTTATTAAAAAAATTCACCCACGATCCAAATTTTATGGCTCCACTCCTGATATTTATCGACATAGCAATCAATTATTTCGCTGTGGCTAGTTGACTTGCTTTATCGCTATTGGTTGCAAAAAATCCGGAATAATATTCAAAATTTAGAAATAAAACAACAATAGATATATATTTAAAAAAAATAGATACTTTCAAAAAAAATAATTATATATTTTTTAATTATACCTTGCAACTACAACAAACGTGATAATGAATCCTTGGCAAAGGCTTAAGGTCATGACTACTTGAATGTTTAAAATTTACCATGCATAATTTTGCATTTATGAGTTTTATTTTAAATTTTTTTTTTTTTTACATTGTAATGATGTGATTCTATTTTATAATTGTTTGTATATATATTCTTGTAATTATATTGTTTTACAAATGACTTGTAAAATTCCTTTCTTTCAAAACAAATAATTACAATTAAAATTGTTCATACATTGTATCAATAGAGGTGGAGAATGAAGAGAGGGGATGATGTCAAAGGAATGCCAATTAACCCATTCTACGATCGAAAGTTAGAAAAGTAGAGGGACACATGTAGAAAAGGATGAGAGTTTGGTGTATTAGGGTTTTGAAAGAGTTGAGGACACCCCTTATTATGTTGATATGTTCGACTATTTTATAGGAGAATGATGGTTCCTACCAAATTATGCTACTCATTGAGGTCTTGAGTGGCCTAATGGAAGGTCCAACTGAATCCAAATTGAGCTAGAGATGTAACAAAAATTAATTATTATAAACAACAAATTAAGTACTTAAACTAATTCACCAAAGATGTGTTTAGACACCAAAAATAATTGAATGGAAGTGTAATTGCTAGGTAGTAATTACATTATCTTGTAATGACAATAAATCTTAATTCCCTAAGCATCAGAGGCGATTCTAGGGGGCTGGCATGGGCCTCGGCCCCCCTAAAATGAAAAATTACAATTTAGGCCTTCTAATTTTTTTTTAAAATTTTAAATTAGTAAAGATAAAATTGTATTTTGGCCCCTAAAATTATAAAAATTCAATTTAATACTTTAAAAATTATAAAGATATAGACTATAAAAAATTAAAATTTCATTCGGCCCCCCTTAAAAAATTGTTCTGGCTTCGCCCCTACTAAGCATGTTTGATTAATAGAGTATAATTAAATTGTAATTTCTTATATTATAAATTAAATTGATATTAATTATTATGGAAAGGATTGAATAATAAAATGAAAGAGAATCTTGATCCAATACTTGAAAATAATTAAGTTTCTCCTAACTTAGCTTCCCTTTGTGTCTCACTTCATCTCTTGCATGTTCCTCCAAAAAAGTCATTAACATGTTGTGTTGTAATATCTTCAATGTTGCTGATGAATGATGATCTGGCGACCATGCTTACAACTTTATTATAGTTTGCATGTTATTGTCATATATATATATATAATGTAAAGTTGACATTAAAGAATATGAAAAAAAAGTTGAAGCGAATATATAACATTTTTCTAATTTTAATTAAACATAAAATTTCAAATCAAATATCAAACTTTGAAAACTCGAAATTGATACACTTTAAACCATAAATCTTAAACTTGAAATTTAATATTTCAAAAAAATATTGTATAATAATTATAATAGTAAACTTCACCCATGGTCACTTTTGCTTATTTCAGATTACATTTTAATCACTTATATTTGAAATGTTATGTTTAGTTATTTAGGTTAACGTGTTGTAACATTTTTAGTCACTAAGTCATTTATTGTCGTTAATGGTATAATGGTAAGCTGGCGTGGCACATTAAATCATTATTTCAAACAAAAATTTTATAATTAGTCCCCATATTTTTTTGTTTTGAAGAAAGTTTAAAGAACATAAAAGAAAAAAAATTAAATTGCTCAAAACGAAAAAATATAGGGATCGATTGTATAATTTAACTTAAATTTTTTGTTTGAAATAATAATTTAACGTGTCACGTCAGCTTACTGTTATACCATTAACGGCAATTAATGACTTAGTGACTAAAATATTACAACACGATAACGCAAGTGACTAAAACGTAACATTTCAAACATAAGTGACTAAAATGTAACCTAAGGTAAAAAAGTGACCATGGGTATAGTTTACCTAATTATAATTAATGTTTAATTATGTTTAGTTAAAGTTATTAGTATTTACTTATAATATATTCACTATTTTTATTTTACACGTTGATAATGTGTCATATTATTATTCGACAAATGATGCATTAAATATCGTTCTTTAATATATATGACTAATTATTTGGAATATAAATAATTAAGTTTTTTTAATTTCACAAATGCGATCAATAAATTACATGTCCTTAATTGATATTTAAAATTAATAAATGACGAAGATAATTTTTTATTTTCAATAATCCTTATAGAATGAAAAAACCTCTCACCTTTGATGTACTAAACAATATTTTATATACATGTATATGTATATAGATATATATTAAATTAGATTAATTTGATCTTCTAAAAAGTATTTTTATTTATAATTGAATTTTAATTGAAAAGAAGTTAAAAATTATTTTTTATTTATTGGTATAATAATTTTTTATTCTCCAACTTTTAAAAAGATCATTTTAATCATCCATTTCAATTTTCATCTCTTTTAGTCTTTAAATTTACATTTTTTCATATCACCCCAAAATAGATGGAAAATTTAATGTTTGTTAACTTTATTGACATGACATATATGTAGACATATATGTGAGTTACTACATGTATGTCAAGTTAGCCATTAATTAATTTTAAAAATTGAAAAATATTAAAAATATTTTATATGATTTTATACTTTTTAATAACTTTTAATTCTTTTAAAATAATATTTTTAAATTTTAAAATTAATTAATTACTGATATAACATTCACGTGACAATCTATGTGTATATCAAGAAAGTTAACAAACATTAACTTTTCCATTTATTTTGGAATGATTAAATAGACAGTACAAATTTAAAGGTTAAAAAATAAAAATTAAATAAAAAATAAAAATAATTTTTTTATAAATTAGAAGACGGAATAAATTATTATACCAATTTTATTGATTGATGATTATTTTAAGCTTTTAAGTTACTTTGGTTATCATTACATGAGCTTAAACTATTTTTAAATATTAAATTCTCTTTGAATTTCGAATATGCCTTTATTTTGTCGGCTTAAATTTTCGATTGGAAGATGTATCAAAATTTTGTTCATAGATCATACGTAGTATTATATATTGTTAGTGTATAAATATTAATAAATAATTATTTAAGACATTGGTGATATAAAGTTTTAATTACAGGGTTAAAATTTTGCTACGTCATTAAGTTATACTTAAAAAATAAAAAATAAAAAAGAGATGTGGTAAATTTTAGTTTCATTTGTAGAATAAAAACTTTCCATTGCAAGTGTATTGAATAATTATTTAATATTTTTTAATGAATCGATGAATTATAATAAAAAAAACTTAAAACAAATAAAAGTATTGCTGCTGAGTTGGGTTTTAATCCAACACCGCAGACCTAAAAAACAAATAAAAGAAACATGCCTACATCAGAATTAGCCCAAGAATTTGAAATGAATAAAATAAAACAAAATCAGAAAAAGGAAACCTAATTTATTTAAAAACTCCAGTCGACAGTAACAACTGGCCTCCATAATTTCTGTCGCTTCACATCACCGACCTAGTTATTTCATTATAGCAGATCTTATTAAATCTTTTACTTTTTTGCTACACTTTCAAAAAAGAGATGTTCCATTTCTTTCATTCTGAAAATCTTAGGCGCTTTTTCTCCATGTCTTTCGGTCTGAAAATCTATAGCGCTTCTTCCCCTTGTCTTTCAGGCTAAAAATCTAAGGCGCTGTTTCTCCATTGCACACCGGACAAAACTTGGGATGCCTCCTTCCAGGTAATGGCCTTCACCCTGTTTTAATGCATCTTTTGCAATAAAATGGGGAATATGTTTTCTGACTTTGGAATAAAATGAAAACTGAGTTCTTGAAAGTGAGTCTTTGTGCTTTGAATATCTCTGATGAGTGCTCCAATAATCGATCTGTCACATTTTGCATTTTGGCACTTTGTTATCACCGTTCTTGAGTCTCCTATTATTTCTAGAACATTAAAACCCATAGAAATCCCTAATCTTGTGGCTTGTAATCTTGTGTGTGCCTCTGCTGCAATTTGAGATGCAACATCGGAGTGAAGAATCGACTTGGATGCCAAGATTTTACCCTCCACATCTCGTACTACTAGCTCCGACGCAGATCTAAAGTATTGTTGATCAAAAGCCGCATCAAATTAAATAGCCACATTCGCCCTCTGTTCATCTTGTTTAGGTCCTCTGCATGCTTACAAGGTTAAAACTGTAACAGTCCGATTTAGGGGCTAGTTAGAACAATGACCTCGAAATCACTAAACCGAGGATAGATAAAATCATGTTATTTTATGTGTTATAACATGTTTATAAGGGTGCATGAAAATTTTGGTGCCTTAATTTTAGCAATTTCTAGCTAAATTGTGAAAAAGGACTAAATCGCATAAAGTGCAAAAGTTTTATTTTATTTGCTAGGGGTGCCAAATAGCTATGAATTATAAATTGGAGGTCCCAAATGTGCAATTTGGCCTTGTTAAGTGAGTTGGCCGGTCAAGGAAAGTTAGGGGACAAGGGCATTAAATGTTGGTCATGTTAGGTTATTAAAAAGAATAAAATAAGATGAATTAAGCAAAAAGCTATCATCTTTTTTATTTCTTCTCTTCATCCACCGAAAATGAGCATCAAGAATGGGGTTTTTGAAGCTCAAAATTTCAGCAAGCCTTTCTTCTCACAATTAAGTGGTTTTGATGACTTTTCTTGATAATTTTTGTACTTTTGGAGTCTCCAAAGCTTAAGCTAGCTAATGAGAGGACTAATTTGTAACATGGTTGAGAGTCTAGGGACTTGCCATGAGAGATTTTATGCTGGTTGATGAATTTTTATGGAAGAAAATGAATGATAGGATGATGAGAAACAACTTTTGTGAAAGGTGTTGTCATGAAAACACCTAATTGGACTAAAATACAAAAGTTGTGATTTGTTCATTAAGGCATGAAATTGATGGAATTGTGAATAGTTGTAAGAGGATTAAATGTTCAGCTAGGCTTTATTAACGAGAAAATGTGATGAAAATTTATTTACGAGCCTAGGGGTAAAATCGTAATTTAGCCAAAGTGTAGGGGCAAAATAGTCATTTTTTCTAAAGTGTAGGTTATGATTTATAAGTGATTAAATCAGTATATTACAATGTTCTAGAAGAAAACGAGTTTTGGACCTAAAACGGGTGAAAAGAGAAATATGGGCAAAAAGCTCCCTTTCGGCCCTTTCGACGTTGAGGTAAGTTCATGTGCAAATGTTGTAATTACGTATGAGTTATTTTAATATTCCAATGCTGTATGGAATGTATAATTACTCAATGAATGTTTGAAATGTCTTTTGATGAGTTGTTAAGAGAATTGAACCTAAGAATGGTAAAAAACGTAAATAGTATGAAATGATGATAGTTAAGGTTTCGTGTAAGATCATATTGGAATATGACTTCGGTGAGAGATGTTAAATAAGACCATGTCAAGGACATGGAAACGATGTGATACTTCGTATAAGACCTTTTCGAGGACATGGCATCGATATGTTAATTCATGTATGACCCTATCAGGGGTATGATGTCAATGTAACAATAAGTGTATGAGACTTAATAGTGTTATTTAACAGTTGGAGATGAATTCAATGTATGATAGACCTCTAAGGGGATAAGTGTAATCAATACACCTTAGTGTATGAGAGAGATTTGTTAATGCACTGTGTGAGTGCGAATGAGAATCGTAGAAAGTTAAGTAAGAATGATAGTGAGTGATAATGTTTACGGATGGACATTTGAATTAGAGAAATGTATGAGGATAGATATTTGTGAATGCATAATATCGGTGGGCTTTGTGCGATACCGCCTGATATATTATTACTTGATGGGCTGTGTGCGATACCATCAACAACATTAATATTGGTGGGCTGTGTGCGTTACCACCTGATATATTATTAATTGATGGGTTGTGTGCGATACCATCAAATATATTACTATCGGTGGGCTATATGCGTTACCACCTGATTAGTTAGTAATTGATGGGCTGTGTGCAATACCATCGCTTATAAATGATTGGTGAGCTAAGTGCGAAATTACCATAGTTATAAATGATCGGTGGGCTGTGTGCGATACCACCCTATAAGAGATTCAATGGTGGGCTAAGTGCATAACCACCGAGAGATTAGTAGTATGAGAGACTTATTGAAAATGCTTGATGTGTTGTTTTATATGATCTTGTGGTGATCAGTGCAGGATTGTGTACTAATTAAACGAGCAATTGGCTTATGGCATGGTAAGAATATGGTAAGAGATAGAATGAGTAGGCTTTAAGAGTGGTTGAGTAAGTAGCCATAAATTAAAGGGAAAAACTCAGTATAATACTTTGTGGTTATCTATATTCAATGAATATCAATAATGGTCAGATTATGCAGATGAACTTACTAAATATTATTGCTTACTCATCTTCTTTTCTCATCTCTTATAGGTTATTTTAGCTAGCTCGGGTTGGAGATCGCTGGAGATGTTTTCACACTATCGAACAGACACTCGATATGAGGTATCAAGTCCCCATGAGTTATGGCATGTATAGGGCTAGTACTTAAGGTTGATTAAGTTATTGTTGATGTAGCCAAATTGTGTTGGCCTAAGAGAACTTATGTTTTTTTTTTTTTTTTTTTTGTGTATAGCCATATATGATGGCCTAAGTTTTTTGTATTTATATGGGAAATAGTCCTCCCTAGTGTATAGGATGAAAACCTTATTTTTTTTATAATCAAATGTCTTTAATTTAAGAGTTATATTAATGTTATGTATAGTTATGTGATAAGGTATGAATGTATGCAAATGTGGGTGGCAAAAGGCTTGGTAGATAGCCTGATAATTGTCTACATGGGTAGACACATGGGCGTGTGTCTAAACCGTGTGGGAGGCACGGCTAGAACATGGGCGTGTACCCAGGCCGTGTGAAGTCTACACCTTGCTTATAAAATGGTAAATTTCCATAGCTGGTGCATAGGCCGTGTGGTTAAGTCAGAATGCTAATGAAACACCCACACCGTTTACCACGAGAATGGACCGGATCTGGTATGTTCCTCGAAGTAACCCGTTCAAATTCATTCGTATACTTTGAAAGCGTGTGTTCGGAAGATAGTTTGTTGTGGGTTGGGCTCGAGTTGAAAACAAATTTATTTTATATCGAAAACCCATTTGTTTCAAGGAGACGAAGTCATCACGTTTCACTTAGTGAGACCGAAGTCATCACGTTTCACTTAGTGAGACCAAGTCATCACATTCACTTCCCTTTCTCAATTAACCGAATGCCCCAAATTATACATATCATGCATATCATATTTTATTTCACTTTCACATCACTTTTCACATGTTAAATATAACATACTTAGTAATCCTAGTAGGAGTAGGAAAAAGCGTGCTGAGTACTTTGTACCATAATATGGTACTTTAGCCACATTCTTTCACTTTCACATTAATCATATATATCATGTTTAAGCCATAAATCTATTAAGATTAGTGTGGGGTACACACGGTACCTTAGCCATATTCTTACACTTTCATATTAACAAATATAATGAATTAAAGCCGTAAATCTATCAAGATTTAGTGTAGGGTACACACCTGATTTGTTTAGCGATTCCTTGAGATTCCGAAAAGCTAGATCTAATGTTTAGATCCTTAGTCCCTACATTTGATTTACCATTTATTACTTAGCATAAATTCTTTTTGGCTATAATATCCAAATCCTAGTAGGATCTCGTGAAAAGACTTACCTTTGATGCCGATTTGATGTTTATTCAAATCCGAAAACTTGGTTTTCCTTCACCTAATATTCGCCAACCCTAAATCTCAACATAGATTAGTTTTCGCTTTTTAATAATTAAAGATCTAATCTATGTAATCACACAAGCCTTGGTAGAATACCTTTAGGTGCTTACCTTATGGATTTTAAATCCAAAACTTCACCTTCCTCTTCCTTGAAATCGGCCAAATCCTAGATCTCCTAATCGGTTAGTTTTGATTAATTTGATCTAAATAACTAAGATTTGGCCTTGGCGAATGTATAAACTCACTTACCTTGGAGTTCTCAAATCCGAAATTGATCTTTATTTTAGATTCTGCCAAAATCACATGTTAGATTTGATCTACCATTCAATTATGGAAGAGACCTTTTTGGCGAATGTACATAGATGTACTTACCTCGTTTTCAAATCCGGATGATCCTTATACTATTCGGCTATGGCACTATTATGGATCACAAAGTTTGGCTTTTGTGAAGGGATAGTAGAAGAAAAGGAAAAGAAAAGAAAGGAAAAGAGATGGAGAGAGTTTTGACGAGAGAATTGGCTAAAGGGAGAAGAAAAGATTGGTGCTTATTTAGCTAGGGAATTTCAAGAAGAGGTTCTCTTGAAGAGAAAAGAATGAAGAATGGCTCTTAATTTTCCTTCTTTAGCGAAACTATTAGCCTTAGAGTCCCCAATCGGCCAACTCTTCCTATGTGATAAATTTTAATTTTATCAAATATTAAATTCCATCAAATCTCTAATTAGCGAAAATTCCAAAGGAATAAAACTCTTCCTTCTAGATCCCTTGTGCTGTCCAACTCTCTACTCATGGAGGCAAAATAAAACTTCTTTTATTTGCTTCCTAGGTGACTCGAACTCGGGCCTAACACTTCTTGCATGTGGGCCATTTCACGAGGCCTTAGCTTAAGGTTGATTAAGTTATTGTTGATGTAGCCAAATTGTGTTGGCCTAAGAGAACTTATGTTTTTTTTTTTTTTGTGTATAGCCATATATGATGGCCTAAGTTTTTGTATTTATATGGGAAATAGTCCTCCCTAGTGTATAGGATGAAAACCTTTTTTTTATAATCAAATGTCTTTAATTTAAGAGTTATATTAATGTTATGTATAGTTATGTGATAAGGTATGAATGTATGCAAATGTGGGTGGCAAAAGTCTTGGTAGATAGCGATAATTGTCTACATGGGTAGACACATGGGCGATGTGTCTAAACAGGTGTGGGAGGCACATACTAGAACATGGGCGTGTACCAGTGTGTGTGAAGTCTACACCTTGCTTATAAAATGGTAAATTTCCCATGGCCGGGATACAGGCGTGTGCATAGGCCGTGTGGTTAAGTCAGAATGCTAATGAAACACCCCACACCCGGCCCACGAGAATGGACCAGATCCGGTATGTTCCTCAAGTAACCGGTTCAAATTCATTCAGATACTTTGAAAAGCGTGTGTTCGGAAGATAGTTTGTTGTGGGTTGGGCTCGAGTTGAAAACAAATTTATTTTATATCGAAAACCCATTTGTTTCAAGTGACAAAATGTTTTAACTTATTTTAAACTAATTGGGCTTATTCTTTATAAAGCCCTAAATTCATAACATAGTAATTAAAGCAGAAATAAAAATCGTCACGATGGCCTTATTACATAAAACGAATCCGAAAATAAAATTGTACAGTACTTAAAATAAAATAAAGATTCAAATTAAATTAAACTTCAAGCTGAACATGGCCACCACAAGCTCTGCCGTCCGGTCCATTACTTGCTATCATCACAAACATGTTCCCTAGCAGGGTGAGTCGATAGACTCAATGTGTAACCAACACCAAAACATAATAGAAATAGGCACACCATACATATCATATTCATATAAAAAAAATTCAAGATAATGATGCAAACCTAAACCCAAACCTATATGCCATCGCTACACTCCACCCGTACCAACTTGCACACCGTGGGGACTATTAAGTCAACCTCCATCCGCTACACACCATCGAAGGCGATCATTGCAATGGCGTGCTCATCGCCCACTTATAATATTGTGGCATAGCCACCACTTTCGAATAATGTAACCGGTTACCATTCACTTAATGTGACCTAAGTCACCACATTCACTTAGTGAGACCAAGTCGTCACATATTCTTAGTGAGACCAAGTCATCACGTTTCACTTAGTGAGACCAAGTCATCACGTTTCACTTAGTGAGACCAAGTCATCACATTCACTTCCCTTTCTCAATTAACCCGAATGCCCCAAATTATACATATCATGCATATCATATTTTATTTCACTTTCACATCACTTTTCACATGTTAAATATAACATACTTCGTAATCCTAGTAGGAGTAGGAAAAACGTACCTGAGTACTTTGTACCATAATATGGTACTTTAGCCACATTCTTTCACTTTCACATTAATCATATATATCATGTTTAAGCCATAAATCTATTAAGATTAGTGTGGGGTACACACGGTACCTTAGCCATATTCTTACACTTTCATATTAACAAATATAATGAATTAAAGCCGTAAATCTATCAAGATTTAGTGTAGGTACACACGATTTGTTTAGCGATTCCTTGAGATTCAAAAGCTAGATCTAATGTTTAGATCCTTAGTCCCTACATTTGATTTACCATTTATTACTTAGCATAAATTCTTTTTGGCTATAATATCCAAATCCTAGTAGGATCTGTGAAAAGACTTACCTTTGATGCCGATTTGATGTTTATTCAAATCCGAAAACTTGGTTTTCCTTCACCTAATATTCGCCAACCCTAAATCTCAACATAGATTAGTTTTCGCTTTTAATAATTAAAGATCTAATCTATGTAATCACACAAGCCTTGGCAGAATACCTTTAGGTGCTTACCTTATGGATTTTAAATCCAAAACTTCACCTTCCTCTTCCTTGAAATCGGCCAAATCCTAGATCTCCGAATCGGTTAGTTTTTGATTAATTTGATCTAAATAACTAAGATTTGGCCTTGGCGAATGTATAAACTCACTTACCTTGGAGTTCTCAAATCCAAGAAATTGATCTTTATTTTAGATTCTGCCAAAATCACATGTTAGATTTGATCTACCATTCAATTATGGAAGAGACCTTTTGGCCGAATGTACATAGATGTACTTACCTCGTTTTCAAATCCGGATGATCCTTATACTATTCGGCTATGGCACTATTATGGATCACAAAGTTTGACTTTTGTGAAGGGATAGTAGAAGAAAAGGAAAAGAAAAGAAAGGAAAGAGATGGAGAGAGTTTTGACGAGAGAATTGGCTAAAGGGAGAAGAAAAGATTGGTGCTTATTTAGCTAGGGAATTTCAGCAAGAGGTTCTCTTGAAGAGAAAAGAATGAAGAATGGCTCTTAATTTTCCTTCTTTAGCGAAACTATTAGCCTTAGAGTCCCCAATCGGCCAACTCTTCCTATGTGATAAATTTTAATTTTATCAAATATTAAATTCCATCAAATCTCCTAATTAGCCGAAAATTCCAAAGGAATAAAACTCTTCCTTCTAGATCCCTTGTGTGTCCAACTCTCTACTCATGGAGGCAAAATAAAACTTCTTTATTTGCTTCCTAGGTGACTCGAACTCGTGCCTAACACTTCTTGCATGTGGGCCATTTCACGAGGCCTTAGGTGGCATCTTGAGCCACTTTTCCAAGTCGGCTTTTGGGTCAAATTTCACATGCTTTTTATTTTAGGGTCACCTATCCCTAAGTTCCTTTTGAACTTTTTAATTCGACATTTCGGGTCATTTTAAGTTTCCAAAATTTTCAGCGGATCAGAATCTGACATTTCCTAGGTTTCCAAAATGTTTAGTTTCCTCTTTTAGCATAGTTTCCAAAATGTTTACTTTCCTCTTTTGGCTTAGTTTCCAAAATGTTTACTTTCCTCTTTTGGCTTAGTTTCCAAAATGTTTACTTTCCTCTTTTGGCTTAGTTTCCAAAATGTTCACTTTCCTAATTTACTTAGGTTTCCAAAATGTTCACTTTCCTAATTTGCTTAGGTTTCCAAAAATGGTCATTTTCCTACTTTCAACGTAACCTTTCCATACATTCTCAGGTTTCCAAAATCATTCCAAATTTATTCCAAAACACATAAAACATGTCTTTTCGTACAATTAGGCCAAAATGCATAGGCCCTTTTTAGGATGTTACAGTTAAGGTTTTACACATGGGCTAGGGCCCGTGCCATGGCCGTGTGATATTAGTCAGTGTTGACCACGGACACAAGACACGGGCATGCCTTAGAGGTACACGGGCGTGTCCTATGACCTACACGGGCGTGTGGCCCCTGTTTTGTTAAAAAGTTTCTCGAACGTGTGAAAGTTCCCGGAAAGATTTATATACTTCTCGGAAGTATGTTTAAGGCCTCGTAGGCCAAGTTTGAGTAAGAGATACGTTTAAATGAAATTTTGTAGCCTGTTTTAAAGTATTAAGTAAGATTAAGCATGGTAATGCCTCGTATTTTGGTCTCGGTGTTAGACACGGGTAAGGGGTGTTACAAAAACTTTATCCTTTATTCCTTTTAACTTTGAGATATAACTAAAATTTGTTTAGAGATATCCAAACTAGTTGTATTTTTGCTTTCATAGATAGCTTGTTTCTACTTGTCCAGATTATCTAAAGCCCGCAACAAAAGAGGCGACATTGCTCGTTTGTCTCTTGACTAAAAACCATGTGAGCCATTCCCATGTGTTTTGAGTGCTACTATTAAGTACCCATAAAAAATTTAAAAACCTCCATACTTCTATAGTTGTAGGGCACTGTCGGAGAACGTGATTGTTGTCTTCCTCGTTCTGATGACACCTAGGACACCGATTTTCAATAGCCACTCTTTTCAACTTGAGATTCTAAAAAGTAGGAATATAGTTCCAAGATATTTTTCATACTATAATTTTCACTTTCAAAGGAATGTTTAGATTCCACAGTTTCTTGTAAAAAGCTTTAACATCGGCTTGTATAAAATTACTAGGAGTTTCCTATAATATTTTATAGGTATTACTAACCGAGCAATTTTCAGATGGTTCTCCTCTCCATGCTTGGAAATCATTGTGGATTGACTTCGCCAAAGGGATCTGCATGATTTTTCTAGCAATATCCGGATGGAAGGTATTGACAATTAATTTAATTTTCTAAGTTCTATTTTCTTCATCAATTAAGTCCGACACTAACTCTATATTTTTATTGCTGCTTTGATTCTGTATCTTGTCTTCTTCATTGCCCGACACCTAAATATCTGTCCAAATCGATATACGATCCCCCTTGCCAACCCTCCAACATAAGCCTTTCTTCAGAAGTCTTTTGGTGACCAGACACTCTTCTAGGTAAGTGAAGGTAAGTTTCCTAAAGGAGCATTTAAGAAATTTGAATTCGAATAATATTTATCTTTCAAAAATCAGGCTAGCAAAGAATTGGGATAATTAATAAGACGCCAACCTTGTTTACCTAATAATGCGATATTAAATTTATCTTCGAAAACCAAGACCTCTAGCTTCTTTCAACGAACAAATGTCCTTCCAGGCACACCAATGTACACCCTTTTTGCCACCAAAATTTCGCAATTATACCTTCCAAATCAGCACATAAAGACTTGGGAAGCAAAAAACAAGCCATTGAATAAGTTGGAATAGATTGTAGAACAGCTTTGATAAATACCTCCTTACCCCCTTGAGAAAGGTATTTGATACTCCAATTATCAATTCTTTGCTGTAGTCTATCCTTTAAATTTTGAAAAGACACTTTCATTTTTCTACCCACCAAATTAGGTAAACCTAGATACCGTTCCGGATCATTTGAGCTACGTACTCTAAACACTCTAATTATTATTCTTTTGATCTCCTCCTGCATATTAGTGTTGAAAAAATAGTAGATTTTGAATAATTAACACTTTGACCAGAACAAATTTCATATTCTTGTAGAATCTGCTTCAGTGAATTTGCTCCTCTTGCTGTAGCTTCATAAAAAAAATGCAGTCATCTGCGAAAAGTAGATGTGAAATCTGCAGACCACTTTTGCTTGCTTTGACTTCTCTAATTGTTTTTCCTTGCATTGCTAGCCTCATAAGACTAGATAGACCTTCTTCACAAAATAAAAATAAAAACGGGCTCAAAGGATCTCCTGTCTTAATCCTCTATAAGGGAAAAAAGTTTCTCCAATATAACCATTTAAGACCACCAAATACGGTACTATATTAACGCATTTCATTAACAAAGCAACCCATTCCTAATCAAATCCCAATTTCTTCATTACTTCTTCCACAAAATTTCATTCAACCCTATCGTACACTTTGCTCATATCCAAATACACCGCCATAAATCCTTTTTTCCCCCCTTTTATGTTTTAAGGTGTGTTGGAGTTCATAGGCTAGCAAAACATTATAAAAAACCAGTCTTCCGAGTATAAAAGCACTTTGTGTTAAATCAATGCACTTATCCATCACAATTCGAAATGATTGGCAATAACTTTAGCCATCAATTTATAAAGCACATTGCACAAGCTGATCGGCCTAAATTGAGTTATATTCGAAGGATTTGAAATTTTTGGAATTAACACAATATTAGTCTTATTGATTGAGCTAATATCCATACCTCGATTCAGTCGATTAAGACAAAATGTAACAGCTTGTTTTTAGTCAAAATCAGAACAGTAGTTTTGGGACCACAAATCTGAGGTCAAAATATGTATTTTATTATTATTTTAATTTTTATAGCATGATTGAGTGTATGTGTGAAAATTTCATTAAGAAATTTTATCGTTTAGTTGGTCAATTTGATAAAAATGACTAAATCGTAAAGTGCAAAATTGATGTTCTATTAGCTAAAAGTGTTAAATAGCTATGGAATCTTAAATTAGAGGTCCTTATGTTGTAATTATTCCATGGTTAATATGAGTGGACAATGATGGACATCTTTTAAGTGTGTTTAATGGTTTATAATAAAGGTTAATTTGGTAAATGAATAAAACAACGGAATTAAATAAAACAAAAGAAAGATATCATCTTTTTTCTCCATTTCTACAAACGAAAATTAGGGTGAAAAAGCCATTGAAATAGCTTGAAGTATTCGGCCTAGTCTCCTTGTGCATGTAAGTTTTTTGTCCCGTTTTTTAATGATTTCTATGTTTTTGAGATTGTTGCTTCGTGTTCTAGCTAGCCGTACCTTTAATTTCGAAACTATTAAAGATTTTGAGAGTTTTCATTGTTGAATCTATGTGTTCTTTGATGTTTAACGTTGAAATATGAAAGCTTAATGATAGTTTTACATGTTTTGTTAAGTGATTTTTGACAAAAATGTCAAAAAGGGACTAAATTGAAATATGTGAAATTTATGTGGTAAATTTGTGAAAAAAAAATATGTGAGCTACTAGGGAGACTAGTGAAATTCGGCTATGGTGAAATTGGATTGAATTGCATGAATTTGTGATTTCAGGAAATAAAGATTAAATTGTAAAAGTTCTGAAAAATTAGGGGAAAATGTGTAAAAATGCCCAAATGTGTAATTTCGGATTAAGTTGAATGAGTAGATGATTAAATGAGTTAATTTTGAATACATATAGATCAAGAAAGAAAGAATTCAGATTTAGATCGGGGGAAAAGCAAGGTTATCGAGTAGTTGATCCAATCTGTCAATTCTGAATACGAGGTAAGTTCGTACGTGATAAACATTGTTACAATTATGCTTTTAAATGCCTTGTTATTGCCTAAATTGTATGTACTAGACTACGGTCATGTTCGACGATAAATTGGCTATGTTTAGCACTTAGTGTGCGGAATTATAATAGATTCGACTATACGATGGCACTTAGTGTGCAAAACATCGAGTAAGGCACTTAGTGTGCGGGATTATAGTAGTTTCGGCTATGCGATGGCACTTAGTGTGCGAAACATCGAGTAAGGAACTTAGTGTGAAGAATTATAATATCTTCGGCTATGCGATGGCACTTAATGTGCGAAACATCTAGTATTTAACAATGTTACGGGAAGGTATGAGTTCGTTATGAATTTGTATAGGTATGTACATGTAAGTTTGACGTTCAAATAGAAAAGGTTATGGCTTTTCATATAAGTATATGAATAAGCTTATGGAAGGTTTGACATTATCATGAATTATACATTAACTTGTTCAAATTGATGATTTGTATTTTATGAATTGTTGAGTATATTTGGTACGAACTTACTAAGCTTTGTAGCATACTTTGTTTGTTTTTCCAGTGTTTTATAGTGAATTCAAAGCTAGCTCAGATTCAGGGATCGTTAGAGTCTACGTCACACTATCCAACCATCTACTTGGTACTTTTGAATTGTGTATATATGGTATATGGCATGTATAGGCTTGAGTCATTTTGGTATGTTTGATGAACATGCATTTTGAGCCATTTGAGTTGGCTTATGATAATGAATTTGATGATGTTTATAAATGTGTAAATGGTTCTATTTTGTGTTTAGTAAATTGATCCATATTGTGTGATTGAAGTTGAATCTATAAGTCTAAATGATATTAGGTAATTTGGGAAGCTATGTGCTTGAGAATTGATGCTTGATAATGTATGTATGGAATGATTTAGTTGATTGAATTGAATATGTGAATTAGGTATGAAATTAGATGGAAAATTGTAGCATATTTGTAAATTATATTGATGGTAAAGAAATGCTATGATTTGAACATTGGTTGATGTTTTTGGATGCATATTAGTGCCTTGAATTGGTACCATTTGTGCTTGTGTAGGTATGTGCAAATTGGGTGGCAAAAAGGCTTCGTAAATAGCCTATTTTTGTCCACACGGGTAGAGACAAAGGCGTGTATCTCACTGTGTGACACACAGTCAAATTACACAGCTGTGTGTCCCCTGATGTTGAAATTAAATTGAAGTCAGTATGCTCCACACGGTCTCACACACGGGCATGTGACTGGTGTGGTGGTACAAGTCAGTATACCCCCTAAATGGCACACGGCCTAGCACACGGGCGTGTGACTTGGCCGTGTTGTACAAGTCAGTATACCTTATAGTTTTTGCATGGCCTAACACACGGCCTGACACACAGGCATGTGTGGCCACTTCGAAGGGTACACGGGCTAGACACACGGGCGTGTGGTTGGCCGTGTGACCCAAGTCAGTATGTATGCCTTGTTTTCACATCGCCTGAGACACGGGCGTGTTTACTAGCCGTGTAGGCACATGACCTGTTCACACGGGCGTGTGACCTTTATTTACATGAAAAATTTCTAAGTGTCTAGAATTTTTGTATGATATCCGTTTAGTCCCGAACCACTTCTCAAGTATGTTTAAGGCCTTGTAAGCCCTTATAAGGGATAATGTGATTGTGTGGAATAATTTATGAGAATGAATACTTATTGTTGCATAAACGTATGCTATATGTGTTGTGAATGGATCGGTAATACCTTATAACCCTATTCCAGCATTGAATATGAGTGAGGGGTGTTACACAAAAGGATGTAACATCTTCCCCAAAAATTGACTAACACTTCTGATAGAATAACGCTAGGAACCCATCCTCTCCTGGTGCTTTTGTAGGACCCAATCCTGCTGGTGCCTTCCGGATCTCCTCCTTCATGTATATTGCTTTGAGTTTTGAATTATCCTCATAATATATGCACCGATTAATTCCTGATAAAATATGGTCATAATTTCCCCTTCTTCTAGTGGAAAACAAATGTTGAAAATACGATCTGCTATCTCTTCCATTTGCCCGATTTCATCTTTTTCCCTCCCCTCATCAAATTTCATTTTACAAATAAAATTCCTTTGTCGTTTTTGTGTTGCTTGTTTGTGAAAAATATAGTATTTTTGTCTCTGAATTTGAGCCAATTAACTCTTGCCTGCTGTTCCTAGTAACGCTCATCCTTTTCAATCTCAAAATTGAGTTGAATTTTTGTGTCAATGAGATCCTCCAAAGTTTCATCATTTCTCTCAGCTTCCAGCAATTTCACTAGCTTTGAAGTTAACACCTCTTTCTTCTCTTTTCTGCTATAACGGATCTGATCAGCCCATCTCTTCAAACCTCTCTTAACACTTTCGAGCTTATTCAATAAATCTCCTTCAGAGTTTTCTTAGCTATTTCTAATCTCAATAATAAATGACTCTTCCAAAACCCACAATGCTTCAAATTTGAAACTTCTATGCATTCGCTCCTGATCCTCCCTTTTCGTAATAATAAATGATGGATAATGATTTGAAAATGAGTGAGGAAGATGCTGAAGTTGAAACTCAAGAAATAGAGAGAACCAATCAGTAGTTGCAACTCCTCTATCTAACCGTTCTTGAATATTTTTTTCTAGCAAATTCCCCATTCCCAAGAAAACCAATTTCTAGTAAATCCCATATCCATCAGATTGCACTCCTCCAACACCTTACAAAAAGATTCCATTCTTCCCTCTTCTCTTGGTAAGCCTCCCTTTTTGTAACAGATCGAATTTGACCCTAATCAAAACGGTGGTTTTAGGACCACGAATCCGAGTCCAAAAATATCTAAATACTATATTTCGTGTTTATTATAAGTGAATTAATGCCTGTGAAAGTTTCGTAGAAAAATTCAATCGTTTGTGTGTTCAATTTAACAAAAAGGACTAAATCGCGTAAAGCGTAAAAGTTGCATGCTATAGTGAAAAGTACCTATTTGATGATTTAAAGTGGGGCATTAAAAGGGCAATTAGCCCATTTTTAAGTTAATGGGTGGCATTTGTCATAACTAACCTTAGGATATATGTTAAGAAATTATATGTTAAAAGGTTAAATAGGTAATTAGTTAAATAACTTATTATATGTTAAAATAACATAAAACAAAGCCATCTCTTTTTCACTTTTTCATAGCCAAATATTGAAGGAAGAAATAAGCTTTGGAGTTCTTTGATTTTCGGCACTTCTAGGCTAAAATTCAAGGTTAGTTTGATTTGATTTTGTTAATTTTACGTTTTGAGATCGTTGCTTAGATCGATGAATGACCCATGTTAGAATTTTTAGATTTGAGCATGTTTAATATTCGGCTATGGTTAAATGTTGATGTTTTATGATGTTTGATGGAAAAATATTAAAGTTATGTTAGAAACCTACAAGTTTTGAAATGAAAATTTTAGTAATTTTGAATGATTTGGGCTAAATTGCAAAAATAAAAATTTAGAGGGACTTATTTGCAAAATAAATGAAAGAAATGGACTTGTATAGTCCCTAGGAGTATTCAGCCCTTAAGTGTTATTGTGAAATTTGGTATATTTTGTGTTTTATGCAAATAGGACTAAATGGTAAAAATGTGAAATATTGGGGGTAAAATGGTAAATTGTCCATTGATAAATTGAAATGAAATGTACTTGAATGAGGTTATTTTTGATATGTTTAGATCAAGAACAAAGAAAATCAAAATTGAATCGGGGAAAGACGAAGGTTTCGGAATAGCCAGTTTAAGTCGTCCGTTGTCAATCGAGGTAAGTTCTTAAGTTTAAGTACATGTAAGAAACAATTATGAATATGTTAAATGATATTATTTGATTTAATTGAGTATTGAAATAGATGATAGCCAAATGTTAAGGTCCAATATTGGACTAAATGTGTTTTGAATTTGAAATGAAAACTAGTACTTGTGATATGATAAGTGATTGTGGTTTATGTACATAAATTGGTAATAATGTAAATGTTAAGATGGGGATTTGATGAATTATTGATATGTTATTCGGGCTTTTAGCCTAGCAGGCCACGTGCCGGTGAAACAATTCGGGCTTATAGCCTAGCAGGCCCAGTGCCGGTGTCTTATTCGGGCTTTTAGCCTAGTAGGCCCAGTGCTGGTGTGTTATTCGGGCTTTTAGCCTAACAGGCCACATGCCGGTGAAACAATTCAGGCTTATCGCCTAGCAGGCTTAATGCTGGTGATTAACTTCGGACCTTGAGTCCAGCAGGCCTAGTGCCGGTGAATGTGATTTGAGCTCAGAGTATATGATAATCGAGATACGAACATATCAAGAATTTTCAGCTTTGAAACATGAAATGTATTAATTCGACAAAGAGGTAAGTATTTCAGATTCATGTTACTCAAGAAAATAATGAACTAATATGTGAGGAAGTGAATGTCTTATACATTGATTATGATAGATGTGTGTATATACATATATATACATGTTATACTGTGTGGTAATTGATTCTTAGAATTTTGAATGGATTAAGTGTATTGAATAAGCATATGTTATTTACATATGTCTATGATATACTTGGTGATTGGTGTATATGAGTAAGAAAGGTTAAGTTTTTATGTCCAATGCCTCAATGGCATTTGGTTCCTTGGCTTTATAGGTATAATTACATATTACATATGTTTGAATTGGTGATAGAAGTTGTTAACTTAAGTGGTTGGATATATGTTATATTTACGTATATGTTTTCTTAAGACTTACTAAGCTAGCTAGCTTACCGTGTGTGTGTACTTGTCTACCTTTGTTTGATAGATCTCTGATCCAAGCTACGGACTCGAAGGATCATCCAAGAAGTCAATTGTACTATCAAACCTTTTGGTATACCAAACTTAGTTTAAGTCGAAAGGCATGTATAGGTTAGACTAAAGTGTTAAACTATGAGATTTTGGCGTTGTTTATAACTATATTATAGCCTTGCGAAAAAGACTTAGTTCCTTTGGATAAATTTTTTGTGCTATACGATAATGGTTTGCGTGATAATACTATAGATGTATGATTTTGTTCATGGCTTTGCTCATGTTTGGTGGGAATTCGAATGGCTTATGTGTATATACATATATGGTGTGGTGATTGACAAAATGTTTAGCCAATAAGGTGAAGAAATAAATGTTTATAGGTTAAAGCATGTAATATATTAATTTGGTGATATGAATGATATGAAATTTAATGTATGTGTTATTAATATAGAATTAGGTAGTATGGTCAAGTTGATTTCATGATATATTTGGCAATATTGTATTGTATGTTAGGTTCAATGAGGTTTAGGTCAATGAATAGTGAATTGAATGTGGTTGAAACTATTTATACTTGGCAGGGCAAAATAATATGGATTCATGCATATTCCTTTTGGTTAACTTAAAGTCTTACATTTTAATATAATGACTTGCATTATCATACTTATTTTGAATTCGGTTATGGTGTATAACATATATGGAAGGTGCTCATTTGGTATGCATATATATATAGGTTATATGTTGGTTTTAGAAATTTGGACTTGGCTTGTTATAAATGAATTTGGCTTTGTAATATTAACATGTTGTCTGAGAAATTGATTATTAAATGGTATAATGGTTTGGTTGGTCTAATATGCATATGTATTATGATAATATGAATGAAAACCACTTATATCATATGAGTTTTATTTATATCGATATATGTTAATAAAAGACATAAGTTGGGACATGGTTTAAATGTATCTATGGCATGAAGGCTTAAGTTATGTGATTGGACATTTGTAAAGTTTTAATATAGTAATGATCGCATTGCTTGTGTTTGGTTTCAATTAAATGTCTACTTGGAAGTGAGTTTAGTTCGGTAATGCCTTATAACCCTAATCTGGCAATAGACACGGGTTAAGGGTGTTACACTTTTTTTCGAATCCATACAAGATTTCATTAAAGTCCCCACATACCATCCATGGGAGCTCTCCAACATTACCTAGTTGTCTTAAAGGATTCTACACTTCATCTCTATCTTGTGAATAAGGAGACCCATAAAAGCCAGTAAACCTCCATTTGTTTCTTTCATCCACATCTTCTATTATCACATCTATATGTCTTTTCGAAAAACTTTGAAGCATAACATTATTATCTCCATGCCAAGCCAAACATAATCCACCTCTAGATCCATTTGAATCAACATCGATGCCATTAAAAAAACCACAGCTTCTTCGGACTCGTTCCATTTAACTCCTAAAAATTTTTGTTTCCATAAAAAAGACCATTTAGGGGTTATATGACTTCAGCAAATGCCGAAGTCTAGGAATTGCTCGTGGACTCCCCAAACCACGAATATTCCAACTTAAGATTTTCATTGCACCTGGTTAGCTTGCCTCTTGGCAGCCGCTGATGATAAATGATTAATTTCCACCATTCTCCTATCCCTTACCGCCAAAGTAGTAATCTCTTCTTTGGCTGTTAAATCTTTAGTCTCCCCCAATTTCTCTTTTTACCCTCCTTTTCAATTAACACACCATCTTCTAGATCGTGTTCTATTGAGGTATGAAACTGACCCACGCATGACTTTCCACCCTCTTGCCCTAAATTAGATAACCACCCTTCTAAATTAATCCCTAGTTTTGGATCTATATTATTCCTATTCCCCAATTTTTTTCCGAAACCCCTCATGCTATTTCCTAATATTTGACTTCCCTCCCGATTACCACCCCATTCTCCCTCTCCGTTTTCCCGAAGCCAGACACTAGTCATTGCTAAAGCTTTGCGAAATTATGCTCTTAATGATAAATCCCATCCTATTTCAGCAATTTCCACTCCTAAAGCCATTTTTGCTTCACAAAAAGAGTCACTATGGCCCAAACGACCACAATAAAAATAGAATAGTGATAATCTTTCATATTTAAATCTGACATATGAGCACTTTCCATAAAACATAATTTGTTTCTTTCTCTTCAAAGGATGTTGTATATCAATTTGGACTCTTATCCTCATAAAATTTATGTTTTCTTTCCTCAGATTTGAGCCATTGTACTCCATGAAAGTACTTATAAAATTATCTAGTTGTATCGCCAGATTTTTAGAGAAAAAACCAACAGGAATATCATGAATCTGTACCTAAAAGGGTGTGTAAATTAATGAGATTTTTGATGGATCCTCCCCCCATTGCAACTTGTGTAGCACCAATAAGTGGTTATTAAAAGTCCATGGTGATCTCTTTAAGACTCTCTCCATATCCATAACATGAAAAAATTGAAACAAATACCTTTTCTCCCCTAGATCTTGGATTTGAACCCCCCGAACAGGATGCCATAGTTTTGCCATGGTACTCTTCATTGTTGGAAAATGAATAATACTAGCTATTAGGAAACAACCCACTAGTCGAAAAGCCCCCACCTCTCTTTCCGAATTCGGCTCACTTTGTACTTCTAGAACTACTTCCTCCTCCTCATTAATCGTAAGTCCAACAAATTCTGCTTCCATAAAAATATTTAAAATTCAATTGTATGATTCAATTTATCAAAAGAGTGAAAGAAATTTTGAAGATATCTCCGCTGTCGAACAAACAATAGACTAAAAACAAAAAACCTTAAACCTGCCTGAGAGAGCAGACAGAAAACGTGCTAGGGTAGCAGACTATTATTAAATATAATTTAATAGTAATTATTTAATAGTAATTCATATAAAATTATAGGAAATATTTAGTACACTACCAGTGGTCAATGGTTGATAAGTGTCCTACAGAGTTATAATAAAATATTTAAAAAAAAGACACGTGATGATTTTTTAAAGTTGCTTCTAAAATGAAAAATTACATTATATATATTTATATAAACAAAACATATCACTTTACAAAAAATTAATCTAATTGGTAGGTTATAGCAAGAACATGTTTTATAGGATTGATTTTTTTTTCATTGTTTTTTACTCTCCCATTAAATTAATTAATTAAGTATAAAACATTCGTACTGTATAATTAATTAGTTTGTATATCCATACAAATTTAATTATATGTATCAAATAAATATATTAAATTATTTTATAATTTAATTTTGAGCTTCCTATTTTGAAAATAATATTTGTAAAATAAATATAAGTTATTTGTGTACTAACTCTTTCAAAATGATATAAAAGTTTTACTATTTCAAAATGTATTTGGTGAGATTTAGTAAATTACTGATTCAAATCAATTATATTAAAATATGTGTCTAAGATTTACAAATTAAACGAAAGTTTTGAAAATATTTTATTTCATATTAAAATTTAATAAAATATTCACCAGTTAAATATGACATAAAACAATATTTACAAATTTATTAATATTGAATTTATTTAAATAAATAATTGGTGGTATACTTCAAAATTGGTTTCTAAATATATGTATTATGATTATTGATTTTGATTTGATGATTTTAATGTGAAATATGTATTAAATTTGATTTATTATTAATTGCAAGAAAATAATATTTAAATTTTAATTTAAAAATAGGACGCACTTTAAATATAATTAAAAATATATAAGTATTTTGGAATTCAAAACTATTTCAAAATTCAAAGTTTCCACGTATGTTCCCATACTTTCTTTTATATAATATATTAGTTTGCATACCCATACGGCCATGCCATATACGGTTCAATTGTATGTATTAATTAAAATACACTTAATTATTTTTATGATTTTATTTAATTTTTATAATGTTTCACTAATAATTTAATTATAAAGTTAAATCATATTGATGTGTCCACATATAATATGTGACAAATGTGTTAAACTGATTTAGAAATAATTGTTATTGAAATTATTTTAAAATTCTATTATATATATATATATATGATATGTGATATGTATACGTATATTATTTTATATATAATAAACAAAAGATAAAATAAGATTACTTCTTTTCTCCCGTTTATTGTTCGATGAATTCGATAAAAAATAAATGTTATATATATTTGATTCCTAAATCAATTTAAATTAAATTATTATATGATGTAATTAATAGTGAGGTATTAAAATAGTAATTAAATTAAATTAATTATTATATAATGTGATTAAATTAAATTAAAATGTTACATAATGTAATTAAATTAAGTTAATAATGAGTCTCAAATTATCTTAGAACTCAATATTTTCAAACATGCTCTTGTACCTTATTTTATATAATATATATGATATATACGGTTGTTGCATACAATCATATTATTTTGTGAGTTTTTTAGATTTAGATTTTAAATTTTAATTATAATTTTCACCAATATATAAAGATGAAATGAATATGTCGAGATAGTGAAGAGTTGGTGCGGTCCTCTTCATGTTAGCTTTATTTATTTATTTATTTTTTAATCATATATATTTGACGGTCAAATAGTGAAACATAATTATAATTGCAAATTTTCAATCTTTATCTTTCACTCCCTTTTTTCTTTTTTATCAGTCTTGGATCAAATTTCTGAGGTCATGGAAGCAGCTCACTTAGTTGACTTTGTGATTTAATTTAAAAGCAAATCCCCATGACAAAAAGAAATTTAAAAAATATCATTTACCATTCCCACCAACAATAAAAAATAATCTCTACTAATATAGTCTTCCAAACCCATGTGATTGGTGAATCAATCAAATTACTAAAACACCGTAAAAAATTAATTAATAATAACGACTCGAAATCTATTAAATATTATTTGTAAAGTGTAAGCTATATGATTTCAGCTTCAAATACCACATTATTTCCCAACACCCACCAATTGTATCATCCTATGTAGTACTAAGTCCCACATAAGTTGGAGTTACTACTATAAATTAAATTTTCTATTAACTACAAAATCATTCTACAAGAAATCCAATATTTTTATATGATATTTAAGTTCCTTTAATTTGTAAAATGAAAAAAGTCCTCTAAATTATTTTTGCAACAGCCATAATTTGCCTCCTAAATAAAGTTTAAAGGTGATTAATATTTTTATTACTTTTCATTAAAAAAATCAAAGAGAAAAAACAGGAACCAAACATCTTTAAATTTGACATGTTCCAAAAGCAAACCTGTAAATGCCGTGTTGTTTGTCCCATAAGACATGATTGAACCATTACTGCAAAAGTTGGTCACTGCTTTGTTGTTTTGTTCATCATGATTCATCACTCCACCATTTAGTCCTACCTCAATTATTACTAAATATTTAAAGAGAATAAAATATCTCAATTATTACTAAACGTGAAAGATAATAATATTATTATTCAACACAATTTTTTTAAAGCTCACTTTTATTTTTTATTAAAGTAATATTTAAACTTTTAAATTTGATAATTTATTTTATCTTGGCCCTAAACATTTTTAGTTATCATTAATTTTAGAATTAGAATTGTTTAAAGGTCGGGTTATTTGTCCAAACCCAAAAATTATCTAAAATTTGAGAGGTTCGAACAAAATTATTAGACATAAAAATGAGTTTGGCCAAAATAATATGTCTACTTAAAAGAATAGTCAATTTTTTTATGAATTGTATAATTTATTTCACATAAAAATTAAATATATAGTCATATATAATACAATAATGTAAACATAATTAAAAATGCTAAGTTGCCTACATATAAAATTTTAATAAATAAAAATATATGAAAGTATAGAATATTAAATTAAAAACAATATAATTAATTTTAAAAAATGTGGATAGGCTTAAAATGGACATGGGTTAATTATTTACAAATATGGATAGATTTTGACAAAATTTTAAACTCATATTTTGAGTTGATTTGGGCTTTGACAAACATAAAATGTATTAATATTATACTTAAACTCGGCTATAAACACTACTTGAAACTTGACATTCTTTTCAATTTAGTCATTAAACTTAAATTAATTTAAGGTATGCTCACAAGGTACTCTACCATTATGTCACATCGTTACTTGAAATTTGATATTTTTATATTTTAGATTATTTTTTAAAAAACCATGTGATAATATAACGTAATTTCAAAATATCATGTTATCATACGTCAATGGAATTTAAGTTTAAAAATCAAATGAGAAAAATTATCAAGTTTAAGGAAGTAATTTGAGAAAAAATTTAAAGATAAAATTGAAAAAGGTTGTGAATTTGAAAGATTAAATGTTGCTTTATATATATATTTATATATTTATATTCAATTCCACAACTGAAAAAGCATGTTTTGTTTATTTTGAAAAATTGTTAATTGTAACCAAAGCTCATGCACGGTTCAGCTTTTTTTTTTTTTTTTGGGTGGTCTTTTTCATAATTTCACCAAGCTATTTAACAATTAATTTTAAAAATTATTTGGCACACATAAAATTAATTAGATGATACGTATTTATGATATAATAAAAATATTAAAAGAATACATGTTAAATTTAATTTTTTTTTTTATAATTGGGGAGGGGATGAAGTGAGCATGTAAAACCTAAAATATAGAAGGTTAATTGTAAAAAATAATGATTAACTTTGATGGTTAAGTGTTTAGTATATTCTTATAAGTCTTAAGTTGAAGCCACACTTTTCTCAATTCTTTTTTATTTCTATTTTTCAGTAACTTATGGTAAAAACCACATTAGAATATATATATTAATTAGTGCAAAAATATATCAAGTTTGGGTAGTAGTTTAATTGTTAAGCATTCTCTCTTTTTCCCTTACATCCTAAGTTCGAGTCATGCTAAATTTTCTCATTTTTCCTTGTAATTTCTGTAACACCTTAAACTCGGCTTAAACGTCCAAATCAAGTCCAGAGAGTTACATTATTGATTCTAAAATCTCATAGTTATAACACATTAAAATTAAACCATTCATCACATAAAATCTAGCACTAGAGTTAATTAAGTGTAAATCCTTCCCAAACATCATGTTATTATAGATTACTGAAATTCCTAATAGTAGTATTTCAAATGAAAGATAAAAGCTTGACTGAGCTCCCGTGGCGCACACCCATTCAAGTTTGAGAACCACCTGAAATCCAATCAATAACAAAGTGAGTTATGAACTCAGTGCATAAAAGAAGTATATTCAATTAGAACACATTTATAAGATAGTTTCCGAATTCAAAGATTCGGTTTGGTAATAGAAGTAATTTCAGTTCAAGTTCAGAACAGATTAGTTACATATACAGAAGCAATATCAGTTTCACAAATAGAACAGATCAGATTCAGATACAACATTCCTACCCCCATCCGCTACACACCATCTTCAGCCATCCCAACACACCGTTAAGGGCGTTCAATGCCCAACCAACCTTACACACTTTAGAGTGTCTGTCTAACACATTTACAAAGACGTAACTTAGCTGCTAGATAGAAATGCGACAAAGCGCCAAAATCATATTATAAGCATTGTGGCTTAGCCACTAACTCAAAGCAGATTACTTCCTTCTTCACAATATCTCAACCCATGTAAATGCAGAGTACAAATATCCACAATCTCTATTCAGTCATTCCAAATTGTTTCACAAGTAGATAATACAACTCAATATCAGAATAAGAATCACAATATGCATACAGTTATGTTATTCATACGTCAGTCACAGAGTATCGAGAGTTCTCGTATAATTAAATTCAAATCATTCATGCATTGAGGACATCAATATCAGTGTCGAACAATATTCACGGCCTCAAAAATAGGTTTCAGGCCCTATTTATATACTACACGGCATGGGCACACGCCCATGTCCTTGCCCATGTGGCTTACACGGCTTGGGCACATGCCTATGTCCTTTACCCGTGTGGTTCTAAAGCATAAATAGTGAGTTACACGGCCTGGACACCCGCCCGTGTGACTCATATGGCCTAGGCACATGCCCATGTCCTTGGCCGTGTGGTCCTAAGTCACAAACAATGTGTTACACAGCCCTAATACACGCCCATGTCCGTTGCCCCGTGTGAACCCTGCACTAACATGGTCACACACGGCTTGGTCATACGCCCGTGTGCCTGACCATGTGGTGTCGACAACCATGTTTTTTGACGACCAAAATTCATGAAAAATAAAGTTTTCGGGACGCACTTAAAGAGATTTTGAAGAAGAAACAACGCAATGGGCTCTCGAGGCCTAAAATGGACAATCAATACCCAATTAACATGAAATCATTAGTATTATTAAGATTAACGTTTCATCAACATAATTTAACACGAAACCCCAATTCAATAACTATTACCTCTGCACTCAAATGAAGTTTACATATTACGAGCGTTAGAAGGACCGTTGTCCTCGAGGCTTTCTCCTAAGTCATTAATCGAACACGTAAGCAAGGATTTCATCATTAATCACGAAACTACTTTCTTGACAAAAAGGAATTTCAAAATTTCACAACCAATTCACAAAGTTTACTAGAAACAAACTTATCGACAACAGTAACAGGTAAAGGGAACGAATCTAAGCAGACGGTACAAAGCAATAGGAATAAGGGCCCGTTCTCCATTCCATCTGTGATGGACTTTTTTGTAGAAAAGTCCTTTTCCCTAAAAAGTAATAAAGAATAGGTATCAGTGGGAAATTTTTTTTAATGTTTTTTAGGTACTTTTTCACAGATGAAATAGTAGAAAATTTTAGCTTTTCTCAGTGTAAAAGTACTTTTGGCTCGTGTTTTACCTTTTTAACCTTATTATTTCTTCTTCCAAATAACATTAGAACACTTCTCTTTTTTTCCCCTTTTCTCTTTTGTCTGATTTTTCCTCTGGTTCTTTGTTCCTCTTATCCACGGTGAGTTTATCTTTTTCTTCTCTTCTTATTCTCTTTAATTGTTCATTATGCTTTAATTTTTAGATATTTTCGATTGTTTGATTTTATTATGGAAGGGCCTTAAAGCTTTATTTGTTTATTTATTCATTTTCTTTGCGTTCGTGCATTTTTTGCCCGCAATTTTGAAAGCGATGTCAGTCTTCTTCTCTTTGTTCCTTCACTAAACTTTTCTTGGTGAGTTCCTTTTTTTGTGAATTTTTGGTTAGATTTGCGTTTTTTTCCTTTTTGGTTCGTTTGTTTCATTTTGTTTGGTTAGATTTGAGTGTTGCTTCTTACACAACAAATAAAAATAGATGGATCCTTGATGGCACATTCTTTAAGTTCTTAACCCTCCCCTTCCTCTTTTTAAGTTTGATTTTTATGGAGTCCACAAACGACTCCTTTACCTTTAAAATTAATATGAACGTTGTGTGTTTGCAGAGATTGCTGGCTCTGTGATATCAATTGTGGGTCTATTCATCTACCCCATCAAAATCCAATGGTTTGAAAGCAAGCAAGAAGAAGCGCTAAGTATTTGTAGCTGAGTTGAATACATGGGCTTTTCTTTCAATTTGCAGTTTCAAGAAGTAAACTTTAATTGTAAAGACGGGTTCTTTCTAATTGTCTGATGTTAATTAATAACTATATATATATTTTAATGGAAGTAATTGTGTGTTGAATGCAATCACTGAAAGGACATATAAGTTATTTGCAGAAGTTCTTTTTGATGTATGTGGGTGGAAGGTTGCCTCTGCATCTTTAAGAAGATTTCTGTGGCACTGCACTTCTTAGGTATGTTCCCACTTATTAGCATCATTTTTTTAGCTAGTGCTACAAATTAACCGAACAAATTGATAGCATGTGAATAAGTCGAGGCCATCATCAAATTCTTCATACATGTCACTCCTAGTTTTGTTGTTGGGATTTCGGTTGTGATTTTGTAAATGTTGCTTGAATCGTGACTTGTTGAATCTATGGTTAAATTGCTTGAATGCCATCAAACATGTACGCTAGCAAATATGATAATGAAACAGTCACTTTCTATGTAGTTTATGTTCGGATGTCGAACAACGGCAAAGGTCTTTAGTTCATATAGTTGTCGACAATTAAATCACTCTCTCATTTTACCTGTCTAATAAGTTGCGAAATATGGATGATGTATTAGGTAATGTAAAACTTGGGGCAAAACTTGGGGCAATCTGTAACAACATACCCATCTTTGGTCCTAATGTTAAACTTTCGCGAGAAATGCAAGTGTTACAAATCTTCTTTGAGACATCCTGTTGAGGGATAGTCTAGTTTTGTTATTAGTTTAATTATAAAATTGAAAAAAAAAAAAAACAAAACCTCTTCCAACCAATACCAAACCTAATTCTTCTTTTATCATATATTCTTTTTTCATCTTTGTAAGATATATATATATATATATATATGTACTTTTTATGCATTCAATTAAGGATGATTTGCACAAACTTTACTCTTTTCTAGAAGCTAAATAAGGTTGCCAACAAATTTGAGTTCATTTATGCTTAATTGGTACATTTGGAAGATCGCATCGAAAGCAGGGTTGCTAACTTAATTAACCACTCATTAAGCTTCCTTAATCACATTAACCCCATAACAAGAAATCACATGAGATTTGATTTAACGCCAAAAAAATTTATGCCTACATTATGTGCTTGCTTTTACTTATACATAATATATTACATCTTTAGAATTAATCTAACTCTAATTCTTTTTCAAATCGTATTTGGTGTTTGAATTTTAATATATAATCCTAAATTTTCATTTTTATATGGAATCATATTTGTGAGTAGAATTTTAGATTTTACAAACAGTATTGAAGTTAAGAGATTGACAAATATTTTATATGAGTATATTAAATTATTAAAAATAAAATCACTTGAATTTTTTTAAAATAACTTATGAAATAAGATATATATATATATATATATATATATATCAATATATCAAATATTAACCATTTATATATTTATAGGTAGTCTTGTCTAAATTTCTACTTTTTTTGTCTTGTTGTTTTTATGAGCAGGTGTTTTATATATTTAACTAAATATTGATACCACGTCTGGGACGTTGGCATTGTACGATTATTCTGAGTATTCCGAGCATCCTATTTGATTCCGAGACGGTTCGACGGGAAAGTCCGAGAAATGAATTACTACGTGAATTGTATATTTGTTACAGGTATGTTTGATGTGTATGATTTGAATAGGCATGAAAGGTGAGTATATGTTCATATATGTAATGAATAAAATGTGATATATGTATGTTTGAGCTATGAGAAAAAGAAATGCTTGAGATATGATATGTTGGTAAGCAATGACAATTCAGTTGAGCTAAAAAGAAATCTATGTGTTCGAAATGAAGATATGTTAATGAACTTTATTTGCTATGCTTATAAATGATTATATGTTAAGTTTATTTGTATATGGCTTACTAAGCTTTTGAAAGCTTTCTTTGTGTGTGTTTGCTTTGTTTTATAGATCGTTAAAGCTAAGAAAGGCTCGGGGATCATCGAGTATCGTCATCACACTACCCAAACTTATTTTGGTACCTTTTGAAAGTGTATATACTAAAGTATGGCATGTATAGCTAGTCACTTTGAGTTATGTTTGAGATATGTATATGGCCATGTGATATGGCTAGATAAATGGATGTGACAAGAATGAGTAGTCATGTTATATGATGCTTTGTTTGGTACGGTTAATGGCTAGTGAAATGGTCAAAATAATAGTAAGTTTATTGATGCAAAGCAAGCATATAATTGATGAATGGTTGTTATAATGAAATGGTAAGTGTGTGTGATGGATATTATCTAGAAATGTTGTAATTGGATTAAGTTAAATGGCATATAAGTTGGTGGGATTGTTAAGCTCATAAGTGGTTAGGAATGATGAACATTTTGGTATGTTTTGGTTGCCTTTGATGCTTGAATTGATGCTTAATTGTGTTTGTAGGGATGACCTAAAGTGTGGGTGGCATTTTGGACTTGTAAATAGCCTATATTTGCCCACACGGTTGAGCACACAGACGCGTTGCTTGAACGTGTCCCTCGTGGTTGCATTTCAAAATAAGTCAGACTCGACCACGGGCTAGACACACGGGCGTGTGACTGGCTGTGTGGATCAAGTCAGTGTCGACCACGGGCATGGCACACGGGCATGGCATACGGGCGTGTCCACGGCCGTGTGGACAAGTCAGTATGTATGCCCTGTTTTGACACGACTTAGACACAAGGGGATGTCTGAGGCCGTGGGAAGGACACGGCCTACCCATACGGGCGTGTGACCTCTATAACTTTGAAAAATTTTTAAATTTTTAAAAATTTCTGTATGTGTTCGGTTTAGTCCCGGCCTTATTCTAAAACATGTTTAAGGTCTCGTAGACCTATTCAAGGGACACTTTGATTTTATTCGTTGAATATTATTACGAAATGTCCATAAAAGGTTTCGTTTTGTCCGGTAATGCCTTTAACCCTAGACCGACGATGGTTACAGGTTAAGGGTGTTACATTTGATTGGTATCAGAACTACGATTTAGTCGATTCTTGGACTAACGTAACGTGTGAAAGTCTAGTTATACATGCCATATATATGAAATGTGATAGTGTGATGAATCCTGACGTGTAAAATGTGTTTTTCGTATAATAATGGATCTCGAAAGAGCCGTAGCTGACGATGTTGAAAATAATGGGCCTACTCCCGCTCAAGGGACAACGCCATCTGATTCGAGACTTGCTACTAGCGGTCAAGAGGGAGAGGTTAAACAAACCTTCTTCCAAATGATGAATGAGTGGTTCACTCAGTATATAAGAACTAACCCGGTTGTGTCACAACCTTTGCCCCTGCCTAATCCTCCTAAGACTTCTGCTATACCTCCAATTATAAGATTAAATCTGTTGAATAAACCTTCAATTGACAAAATCCGTAAGTATGGGGCTGAAGAGTTCAGGGCCACTAGTGACGACGATGCTGAGAGAGCAGAATTTTGGCTCGAGAACACTATCCGAGTATTTGATGAAATGTCATTGACTCTTAAAGAATGTATAAAATGTATTGTTTCTTTGTTACGAGACGCAGCCTATCAGTGGTGGAAGACTTTAATTTCTGTGGTTCCAAAGGAACGGGTTACATGGGATTTCTTTCAGTTTGAGTTTGGAAGAAATATATCAGTCAGAGATTTATAGATCCAAAATGAAAAGAGTTTTGGAATTGAAACAGGGTCGTATGTCTGTCACCGAGTATGAACAAGAGTTCGTAAGACTAAGTCAATATTCTCGAGAATGTGTTTCGACCTAGGTAATAATGTGTAAGAGTTTTGAAGATGGCCTTAATGAATATATCCATTTATTAGTTGGGATTCTAGAAATAAAAGAGTTCGTTGTGTTTATTGATCGAGCATGCAAAGCTGAGGCACTTAGGAAAGATAAAAGAAAAGCTGAGTCTAAAGCTAGAGATGCGAGAAAGAGAATTTTGAGTAAATCATTTTAGTCTACATCAAAGAAATTTAGAGATGAGAATATTCGTTCCAAGGTTGATGTGGGACATTCGAATAGAGATCGTGTTAGATCACAATCGAATTCCAAAGCTCCAGCTACATTGATGGCTAATATGAGAAATGTCCGATCCGAACGACCTGAATGTAAACATTGTGGTAAAAGACATCCAGGTAGTTGTAGATTGAATGATCGAGCTTGTTTCAGATGTGGATCGTTAGACCATTTCATCCGTGATTGCCCAGATTTTGTTGAGCAAGGGATTGTTCAGAATCTGAGAGCTGATAATGTTTCAACGAGATGTAGACCTTCCCGAAATACAAGGAATGTTAATGGTAGTCAGAGAACTAAAAAAGACACTGTTGCGAGATTTGAAGCTAGAGCGCCTACCAGAGCGTATGCTATCCGAGCCTGTGAGGAAGTTTTATTTCTAGATGTTATAATGGGTACATTTACTCTTTATGATACTTCTGTGATTGCATTGATAGACCCAGGTTCAACTCATTCGTATATATGCATGAACTTAGTATCTAGTAAGACTTTGCCTGTAGAGTTTACTGAATTTGTTATTACAGTATCGAACCCCTTAGGTAAAAGTGTCCTGGTTGATAAAGTATGCAAGAATTGTCCATTGATGTTTCGAGATGTTTGTTTTCCAGCTGATCTGATGCTATTACCATTTGATGAGTTTGATATAATTTTGGGTATGGACTGGTTGACGTTGCATGATATTGTTGTGAATTGCAAAAGAAAGATGATTGATTTGAGATGCCAGAATGATGAAATAGTTCAGATTGAGTCTAATGATTTGAATGGGTTACCAGCTATGATATCAGTGTTGAAAGCTCAGAGTTATGTGAAAAAGGGTTATGAAGCTTATTTTGCTTATGTGATTGACTCGAAAGTAACTGAAAAGAAAGTTGAACCAGTGCTAGTGGTTTGTGAATTCTTTGATGTATTTCCTGAAGAATGTCGGGATTGCCTCCGATACGTTAAGTTGAATTTGGTATTGATTTGTTACCGAGAACGACTCCTATTTCGATAGCTCCGTATAGAATAGAACCAACAGAATTGAAAGAGTTAAAGTTATAGTTGTAGGAGTTGACTGATAGAGGGTTTGCAAGACCGAGTTTCTCATCTTGGGGTGCTCCTGTTCTGTTTGTGAAAAAGAAAGATGGCACGATGAGAATGTGCATTGATTACCGTCAGTTGAATAAGGTGACTATAAAGAATAAATATCCTTTGCCTAGAATTGATGATTTGTTTGATCAGTTGAAAGGAGCCACAATGTTTTCAAAGATAGATCTGAGATCAGGATATTATCAGTTGCAAGTAAAAGATTCAGATATTCTGAAAACTACTTTCAGAACGAGGTACTGGCATTATGATTTTTTAGTTATGCCTTTCGGACTAACAAATGCTCCTAGCGTTTTAAGGATTTGGTGAACAAAATTTTTAGACCGTATTTAGATCGATTTATTGTTGTAGTCATTGAAGACATTTTGATTTATTCGCGAGATGAAATTGAACATGCTAAACATCTGAGAATTTTATTGCAAACTCTACAAGAGAAGCAATTGTATGAAAAATTCAGTAAATGTGAATTCTGGTTTCGAGAAGTTGGTTTCTAGGGCATATTGTATCAGCATATGGTATACGAGTTGATCCGAGTAAGATTTCTGCTATTTTGGAATGGAAGCCTCCGAGAAATGTGTTTGAAGTCCGTAGTTTTTTAGGACTTGCTGGATATTATAGACGGTTCGTAAAAGACTTTTCAATGATTGCTACTCTGTTAACTAGATTGCTTCAGAAAGATGTGAGTTTTGAATGGTCCAATAAATGTTAGAAAAGCTTTAATCAGTTGAAAGCCCTTTTGACTCTAGTTTTAGTACAGCCAGAATCGGGTAAAGAGTTTGTAATTTATTGTGATGCTTGGTTGAATAGTCTAGGATGTGTTTTGATGCAAGAAGGTAAAGTTATAGCTTATGCCTCGAGACAATTAAAGCCGCATGAAAAGAACTATCTGATACACGATCTTGAGCTAGCTGCGATTGTGTTTGCATTAAAGATTTGGCATCATTATCTCTTCGGTGAGAAATGTCATGTATTTTCGATCATAAAAGTTTGAAATATTTGATGACCCAGAAAGATTTGAATCTGCGACAGAGAAAATGGTTAGAACTTTTGAAAGACTACGAGCTTATGATAGACTATCATCCGGGTAAGGCAAATGTTGTTGCTGATGCACTGAGTCAGAAATCATTATTTGCATTACGTGCAATGAATGCTTATTTAGATCTATCTGATGATCGTTCAGTTTTAGCTTAATTAAAAGCGAAACTGTTGTTTTTACAAAAAATATGTGATGCTTAGAATGTTGACAGTGAAATGCTAGCGAAACGAGCTCAGTGTGATTTGAACTCTAATTCTAAATTTAGAGTTGATGATAATGGTTGTTTGAGATTTCAAGATCGGATTTGCGTTCAATGAATCTAGAGTTGATCCAGTCAATATTGAATGAAGCACATAATAGTCGCTTATCTATTTGTCCGGGAAGTACAAATATGTATCATGATTTGAAACAACACTATTGGTGGTCTGGTATGAAAAGAGATATCTATAATTTTGTTTCGAAATGTTTAGTTTTTCAGCAAGTTAAAGCTGAACATCAGGTTCCATCTGGTTTGTTGAAACCAATTCTGATTCCCGAGTGGAAATAGGATAGAGTGACAATGGATTTTGTCTCAGGTTTACGTTTGCCTCCGAGAAAGAAAGATACAATCTGGATGATAGTTGATGATTGATGAAATCCGCCCATTTTATTCTAGTACGATCAGACTACTCACTTGAAAAGTTAGCTGAGCTTTACATTTCTGATATTGTAAGATTGCACGGAGTGCCGTTGGCTATTGTGTCTGATAGAGATCCGAGATTTACATCACGATTCTGGAAGAAATTGCAAGAAGCTTTGGGTACTAAATTGCATTTCAATGTGACTTTTCACCCACAAGCTGATGGTCAGTCTAAACGGATTATTCAGATTCTCGAGGATATGTTGAGATGTTGCATTCTTGAGTTTAACAGTACGTGCAAACAATATTTACCACTGATTGGGTTTGCACACAATAATAGCTTTCAGTCGAGCGTCAAAATGGCAGCATATGAGGCTTTGTACGGACGCAAATGTCTGACACCTCTGTATTGGACTGAGCTTAGTGAAAATAAGATACACGGGGTCGATTTGATAAAAGACACTAAATAGAAAGTGAAAGTGATCTGTGATAGTCTGAAAGCAATGTCAGATCGTCAAAAATCTTATATAGATTTGAAATGAAAAGATATTGAATTTGAAATCGGTGATAAAGTGTTCTTGAAAGTATCTCCATGGAAGAAAGTACTCTGATTCAGACGTAAAGGTAAATTGAGTCCGAGGTTCATCGGACTGTATGAAATTATCGAGTGTATCGGACCTGTAGCATATAGATTGTTGTTGCCACCTGAGCTGGAAAAGATTCATTATGTATTTCACGTGTCAATGCTTCATCGATACAGATCCGATCCATCACATGTGATTTCTCCGTCTGAGATTGAAATTCGATCTGATATGACTTACGAAGAAAAACCGATTCGTATATTAGCTCGTGAAGTGAAATAATTGCAAAATAAGAGAATCTGTTAGTAAAAGTACTATGGCATCGACACGGAGTGGAAGAGGCTACGTGGGAGCCTGAAGACGTAATGAGACAACAAAATTCAAATCTATTCAATGGCAAGATTTTCGGGACGAAAATCCTTAAGGGGAGAATTATAACAGTCTAGTTTAGACCTAATTGAAATAGTGGTTTCGAGATCATAAATCCAAGTCAGAAAAATATTTTTAATATTATTTTTCGAGTCCATAGCATGTGAATTAGTATGTGTGAAATTTCTGTGATTTAATTTGGTCATTTGTGTGCTTAATTTGAGAAAAGGACTAAATCAAATAAAATGTAAAAGTAGCCTTCTATTTGATTAGTGTCTAACTGATGTGTCTTTCTAAATGTGAGGTCCTTATGTTGTAAATGGACCATTGATAAGGTTAGTGGACAGTAAAGGTCATTGAGTATACATGATTTATATGATATATTAAAAGGGTAAATTAGTAAATTATGTATTAATTTTATATTAATAAAACCAAAGCATGAAAGTGGTCATCTTTTGTTCATCTTTGTGTCGAAAATCAAAAAAGAAAATAAGGGTTCAAAGCTTTCAAATATTCGGCCTTGTTCAAGTTTAATTCAAGGTTAGTTTTTGTTCGGTTTTTTATAATTTCTACGTTTTTGTAATCATTGCTTTGTGTTCTTCAAAACCCATGCCTTAATTTTGTGAATTGTTGATGAATGTGAAATGTGCTATTGATGATTTTGCAAGCTTTGTGATGTTTGATGATGAAATATAAAAGATATGTGATAGATTAACATAGTTTGTCTTTGAATTTTTGATGAATTTGAGTAACTAGGACTAAATTAAGAAAATAATATTTTGAGGGACTAAAATGTGAAATAACTAAAATTTATGGACTTGTATGATCATGGTGAATATTCGGCTAAGCATGGGTAAATAGAGATTTTGAGTATTTTGTGAAATAAGGACTAAAATGTCAAAATGTGAAAATATGAGGGCTAATTTGTAAATTTTCCTAAATATGTGTTTTTAGATTGAATTTAACGATTTGATGAATAAATGGGTGAAATTTTAATATCTATAGATCAAGAACCAAAGAAAACAAAATTAGGTCGAGGGAAATCTAAAGTGATTGAGTAGTCAAAATCGCTCTTATATTCCGAATTCGAGGTAAGTCTATATACAAATAAATGTATTTGTAATGATTTATGTATGTTCATATGAAATTTCATTGTGATGAATGTGTACGAGATGATAAATATATGAAATCCAAGGAAATATCGATAATGTATCAATGCCCGAGAAGTCCCGTACGAACTTAGGAATAGATAGGATTACATATGTCATAACATAGGTTTTCGATATGTGATATCGTGTAAGACCACGTCTGGGACATTGGCATCGATTTGAGATTTACGTGTAAGACCATGTATGGGACATTGGCATCATATTTGATTCGTGTAAGACCTTGTCTGGGACAGTGGCATCGATATTTGGTTACATGTAAGACCACGTCTGGGACGTTGGCATTGTACAATTATTCTGAGTATTCCGAGCATCCTATTTGATTCCGAACAATTCAACCGGCAAGTCTGAGAAATGAATTGCTACGTGAATTGTATATTGGTTACAGGTACGTTTGATGTGTATGATTTGAATAGGCATGAAAGGTGAGTATATGTACATATATGTAATGAATAAAAGGTGATATATGTATATTTGAGATATGAGCAAAAGAAATGCTTGAGATATGATATGTTGGTAAGCAATGGCAATTCAGTTGAGCTAAAGAGAAATCTATGTGTTCGAAATGAAGATATGTTAATGAACTTTATTTGATATGCTTATAAATGATTATATGTTAAGTTTATTTGTATATGGCTTACTAAGCTTTTGAAAGCTTACTTTGTGTGTATTTGATTTGTTTTATAGATCGTTAAAGCTACAAAAGGCTCGGGATCGTCAAGGATCGTCATTACACTACCCAATCTTATTTTAGTACTTTTGAAAGTGTATATACTAAAGTATGGCATGTATAGGCTAGTCACTTTGAGTTATGTTTGAGATATGTATATAGTCATGTGATATGGCTAGATAAATAGATGTGATAAGAATGAGTAGTCATGTTATATGATGCTTTGTTTGGTATGGTTAATGGCTAGTGAAATGGTCAAAATAGTGGTAAGCTTATTGATGCAAAGCAAACATATAATTGATGAATGGTTGTTATAATGAAATGGTAAGTGTGTGTGGATGGATATTATCTAGAAATGTTGTGATTGGGTTGAGTTAAATGGCATATAAGTTGGTGTGATTGTTAAGCTCATAAGTGGTTAGGAATGATATAACATTTTGGTATATTTTGGTTGCCTTTGATGCTTGAATTGATGCTTAATTGTGTTTGTAGGGATGACCTAAAGTGTGGGTGGAATTTTGGCCTTGCAAATGGCATATATTTGCCCACACGGTTGAGCTTATGGGCGTGTGGCTCGACCGTGTCCCTCGTGGTTGCATTTCAAAACAAGTCAGACTCGACCACGGGCTAGACACACGGGCGTGTGACTGGCCGTATGGATCAAGTTAGTGTCGACCACGGGCATGGCACACAGGAGTGTCCACGGCAATATGGAAAAGTCAGTATGTATGCCCTATTTTGACACGGCTTAGACACACGGGCGTGCCTGAGGCTGTGGGAGGCACACGGCCTACCCACACGGGTGTGTGACCTCTGTAACTTTGAAAAATTTTTAAATTTCTAAGAATTTCTGTATGTGTTTGGTTTAGTCTCGGGCCTATTCTAAAGCATGTTTAAGGTCTCATAGACCTATTCAAGGGACACTTTGATTTTATTCGTTGAATATTATTATGAAATGTCTGTAAAAGGTTCTGTTTTGTCCGGTAATGCCTTTAACCCTAGACCGGCGATGGTTACAGGTTAGGGGTGTTACATATGAACAAAGATTTTGTGCATTAAAAAAGTAATTAAATGTGTGTATTTGTGGATATTTTGGCCTTGTGACCCCTTGAAGCCGTTGGATATAGTTGGCATGCCATAGGATTGTGAGTACTCACCCTTGTGTTTTGTGATTTGGGCATTGAGGCCCCGGGACAGATTGGAAGGATAAGGGAATTTCGAGCTAGGCTCCATTCACCGAGATATGTTGGTGTGTTGGAGAATGCTTATCTTTACGCTACCCTTATGTGATATGCTAGACTTTTTGCAACACCCCTAACCCGTCTTTATCGTCGGATAAGGGCATGGAGCAATACAGTGCAACACAGAACCTTAATCATCGAAACATGGATCAACATGTAATTCACATATTTATTTTCAATAACGTAATTTAAAAATGATAAAAAATACTTTTACGGGCCTTAAATTGAGCTTGATTGGCTCTAAAAATAGTTTGGAAACAATCAGGGGCTTATTTGAAGAAAATAAAAATTTTAGGCAGAACATGAAAAATTTGTGAAACAGGGGTCACATGGCCGTGTCTCCAGGCCGTGTGACTTAGCCCAGACAGTGTGGACATTCGAAATAGGGCTACATGGTTGTGTCATGGGCCGTGGGCCAAACTGTGTGCATATTCGAAGTTGGGTCACACGGCCATGTAATAGGCCATGTGTTAGACCATGTGACTAACTGTTTTGGAAGACATGGTTGTGTCGCAGATCGTATCTTAGACCGTGTGAAACCTAGATTTTAAAAAAATAAGGACACACAACCGTGTAAACAGCCCGTGTGTGACATGCGAACGTGTGACAATCTGTTTCTTAGGCTGTGTGTACCAAAATGGGCCTTGAAAAACAAGTTCACCAAAAATGCTGTAACACCCCTAACCCGTATTCGTCATCGGAGTAGGGTTACGATGTATTACCAATCAACACGCATCATTTAACATACATATCTAGTATATAAATCATTCATTCTCATAAATCATTCAACACAATCACATTGTCCCTTATAAGGGCCTACGAGGCCTTAAACATGCTTAAGAAAGGGTCTGGACTAAACCGTTAACATATAAAAATTTTGTAAACTTAGAAAAATTTCAATCATACAAGGGCCACACGCCCGTGTGAACAGGCCTTGTGCCTCACACGGCTCCAAACACGTCGTGTGGAAACAGGGCATACATATTGACTTGGGTCACACAGCCGACCACACGCCCGTGTGTCTAGCCCATGTGCCCTTCGAAGTGGCCACACACACGTGTACTAGGTTGTGTCAACCCTGTAGGGTATACTGACTTATGCAACACGGCAAAGTCACATGCTCGTGTGCTAGGCCGTGTGCCATTTAGGGGGTATACTGACTTGTGCCGCACGACCGGTCACATGCCCGTATGTGAGACCGTGTGGAGCATACTGATTTCATTTTAATTTCAACACTAGGGGGCACACAGCCGTGTAACATGACCATGTGTCACACACGGCCGAGACACACGTCCGTGTCTCTGCCTATGTGGACAAAAATAGGCCCTTTACCAAGCCATTTTGCCACCCATTTTCCATATACCTATACAAGCTCAAATGGTACCATTTTAGGACACAAATATGCAGCTAAAAATCATCAACCAATGCACAATCATACCATATTCCATTCAACCATTTCAATACTCAATTCAATGCCATTTAACTATTCAAAACCTATCAACTCAACTTGCTTTAATAGACATAATTCACATATATATATTTCATTCAACTAAACTATTCCAACCATGCAATATCAATTCAACCTTATTTACTCAATAAAGGTCAATTACCAAATTCAAAACAAAGCCATTTGCACATTTATAAACATTATCAAATTCATTATCATAAGCCAACTCAAATGGCCCAAAATACATATTCATCAAACATACCAAAATGACTCAAGCATATACATGCCATATACCATATATACACAACTCAAAAGTACCAAGTAGGTGATTGGATAGTGTGACGTAGTCTCTGACGATCCCCGAATCCGAGCTAGCTTTGAATTCACTATAAAACATGGAAGAAACAAACAAAGTAAGCTACAAAGCTTAGTAAGTTCGTACTAAATATACTCAACAATTTATAATACACAAATCATCAATTTGAACTAATTAACATCTAAATCGTGATGACCATCAAACCTTTCTCATACTTACTCATGTGTTTATGTACAAGTTCATAACTTCATCTATTTGGATTTCATGCTTTACATGTACATACCTATACAAATTCATAACGAACTCATACCTTTTTGTGATACTGTCGCATACTCGATATCTCGCACACTAAGTGCCAAAGCATAGTCGAAGCTATTATAATCTCGCACACTAAATGCCTTACATAGCCGAAGCTATCACGGTCTCCCACACTAAGTGCCATATATAGCCGAAGCTATTCTGAATCGCACACTAAATGCTATATTTAGCTGAAGCTATCTCGAACCGCACATTAAGTGCTAAACATAGTCGATTTGTCGTCGAACATGACCGTTGTCTTGTATATACAATTTATGCAATATCAAAGCATTAAAAACATAATTGTAACAATGTTTATCACGTACGAACTTACCTCAGATGCTAAAATAGTGAATCGAGTCGTTTAGTCGATAACTTTAGTTTTTCCCCGATCTAGGTCCGAATTCTATTTTTCTTGATATATATAATATCAAATTCAGCTTATTCAATCACTACTTTATTCCATTTAATCCAAAACACACATTTAGGCACGTTTACACTTTTGCCCTTAAAGTTTCACATTTTCACAATTTATTCCTTATTTCATAAAATCACAATTAGTGAAATTCCAAATAAATCCATGCTAGCCGAATTACCATAATGTCCCTAGCAGCCCAAAATTTTCATTTATTTCACATTTCAACCACACATTTTCAACATTTCTCAATTTAGCCCCTAATTTGCATTTTCACCAAAAATCACTTAACAAAACTTGTTTAACTAACATCAAATATTCATATTCTATCATCAATCATAAAAAATCATACAAATTCATCAATGGCAACATTCAAAATCTTTAACAGTTTTGCAAATTAGCCCATGGGCTAGCTAGTATTAGCTACAACGAACTCAAAAACATAGAAATCATAAAAAACAAAACAAAAATCGTACCTAATTGAGCATAAATAGCAAGGCCGAATGAAATCCTAAAATGAAAGATTTTCTTCTCTTCAAAATTCGGCAGCAAGATGAAGATGACCACGTTAAATTTGTTTGTTTTATTATTTAACTTATTAATCATTAAATTACCTTATTAACCTTTGTTATAAAACATTTAAATCACTTATTAGAAGCCCATAAATGTACATTATCAGATATAATGGTTTAATTACCATTCAAGGTCATCATACTCAAAAGCCAAAGCTATGTGACACTCTTAACTAATAGAACTATAATTTTGCACTTTACGCGATTTAGTCCTTTTTACCGAATTAAGCATTCAAACGATAAAATTACTTCACGAAACTTTCACACATACATGCTATCATGTTGTAAACACTGAAAATACTATTAAAATAATTTTTGACCTCAGATTTATGGTCCCAAAACCATTGTTCCTATTTGACCAAAAATGGGTTGTTACAACTCTCCCCCTTAGGGATTTTTGTCCCCGAAAATCTTACCGATAAATAGGATAGGGTACTATTTTCTCATAGCTTTCTCGGGCTCACGTAGCCTCTTCAACTCCGTGTCGTTGCCAAAGCAATTTTACGAGAGCTATGCTTTTATTTCTCAATTGTTTACCCTCACGTCCTAGAATTCGATTAGTTCTTCGTTATACGACATATCAGGCTGAATCTAAATCTCTGACAGAGAAATCACATGTGAGGAATCAGATCGATATCGACGCAACATTGATACATGAAATACATTATGGATCTTTTCTAACTATGATGGTAACTAATCGATATGCCACCGGCCATATTCTTTCGATGATCTCATACGGCCCGATGAAACGCGGACTCAACTTGCCTTTCCGTCCAAACATAAGGATTTTCTTCCATGGAGAAACTTTTAGAAACATTCTATCACCAATCTGATATTCAATGTCTTTTCATTTTAAATCCGCATAAGATTTCTGTCTCATCAGAAGCTGCTTTCAAACAGTCACAAATTACTTTCACTTTCTCTTCAGTTTCTCTAATCATATCAACCCCGTGAATCTGTTTCTCACTAATTTGGTCCAATACAAAGGTGTCCAGCACTTACAACCATACAAAGCTTCGTACGGTGCCATCTTTATGCTCGATTGAAAGATATTATTATACGCGAATTCAACCAACGACAAATATTTTTCCCAGCTACCCTCGAACTTTAAAACACAACAACGGAGCATATCTTCAAGAATCTAAATTACTCTCTCAGATTGACCGTCGGTTTGTGGATGAAAAATGGTACTAAACTGTAATCGCGTACCTAAAGCCTCTTGCAACTTCTTCAAAACCGCGATGTAAACCTCGGATCTTTATCAAAATAATAGAAACATGTAGCGGTGGTTTCGAGACCATGAATCCGAGTCTTAGAAATATTTTAATATTATATTTTGTGTCTAATATGTGAATTAATGTGTGAAAGTTTCAGAAAAATTTAATCGTTTCAATTGCCTAATTGGAGAAAAAGGACTTAATCGCGTAAAGCGTAAAAGTTTCAATCCACGTAAAATGTGCCAAATTGATAGTGGTTTCTTGATTTGAAGCATTGAAAGGGCAATTAGTCCATTCTTGATATTAGTGGACGGTTAAAGTTCACTTTTGCCATTATGTTTTGTTAATGAATGTTATAATAATAAGGTTAAATTAGTAAATGGCCAAATATCATAATATATGTAAAATAAAACATAAAATAAAGCTTAGTGCTTCATTTTGCATGACCGAAATAAGAAAGAAACAAAGTAAAAGAGAGAGTTGGTACATTCGGCCATTCATTCAAGCTTCAATTAGGTATGGATTCTAGCTCGGTTTTGTTAATTTTACATTTTTGAGATCGTTGCTTCGAACCGTAGCCGACCCATGTTGTAATTTTTAAATCTGAGCATGTCTAAGGTTCAGCCATTAACATTGTTATATGATAATTGATGTTTGATGAATTTAATTTTAAGATAGGATTAAGATTGATAAGTTTTGTATTAAAGTTTTAGTGAAAATTGAGTAAATAGGACTAATTTGTAAAAATAAAAATTTGAGTAAACTTGCAACTTCTTCAAAACCGCGATGTAAACCTCGGATCTCTATCGCGTGCTTAATGCTGGGTGATCAATAATAAAATAAAGATAGATGCACTTTCCTTTCAAATTACATAAGTGATGTAAAGATAAAAATGTCAAAAGTGAAAGTTATCTACGTGTAATCTCACAATCCATCAAGCTACGGGCATCGAGATTATATATGTATGGAATATGGTCACTTCGGGTTAAGCATGACATATTAATATGTTTTGCATTCATTTTGTTTTGGTTCGAATGAGGTGGATGTAGTTGAGATGATGTTCTTTAGGTTGTAAATAAATTTGGTCTATTTGGATTATTAAAGATGCCATGTTAATGTTGATAAGTAGTAGGTTATTTTAACCTATATTCGGTCATGATACATATATATTTGATAGGTATGGTTTGGTTTTGTGGTTTATGGCATTTTGGGCTAATGTCGGTCATTGATTTAAAAAATGGTAGTGTGTATATATATATATATATATATATATGGAATGCTTTAAGATTTTATTTGATTAAATATGTAAGTGACAATTAGATTTTGTTTGTGTTCGTGTTATAGGCGAATAAATGTATAAATATTATATACTTAAAAAGTTGTTGTATTAAGACTGATAGAATATATATATATATATATATATATTCATTTCTAATAGCATGAAATGATATGAATTTATCAAGTATTAGTGCGGATGGATAAAATATCGTAACCCTAATCCGCGGATATGGGTTTGGGGTGTTACACATGTACTGTGTAATCTCACAATCTCGATCAATGACAACCCAAATAAAAGCGATTTGTTTTCGATCAATGAGTTAGGGTAATCTATACGAAATCCATTGTAACTCTATCATATTTCCACTCGGGAATCATCACAGGCTACAGTAAACCCGATGGTACTTGATGTTCGGCTTTCACTTGCTGACAAACTAAACATCTTGATACAAACTCTGAAATGTCTCGTTTCATACTTGACCACCAATATAACTGTTTCAATTGTTGTACATTTTAGTGCTTCCGGATGTACATATAAACAACCACTATGTGCTTCATTTAAAATCATTTAAATAAGTTCAAAATTTCTCGATATGTAAATTCTACCTCAGAACATCAAATAATCATCAGATCAGATTTGAAATTTTGAATCAAAAATCAACTTACCTGGAACTCGTTTAACTTGCAATTCTTTATCACATTTCTGGGCTTCACTAATTTGGTGAAGGAATAACAGTCTTGCTTTTAACTCAGCTACAATCGAATCGTCATCGAACAAAGCTAACTGTGTATTCATCGCACGCAAAGTAAATAATGAGTTTCTGCTCAAAGCATCAGCAACTACGTTCGCTTTCTCAGGATGATAATCAATCACTAACTCATATCTTTCAATAATTCGAGTCATCTTTGTTGTCGCAAGTTTAAATCTTTCTGAGTCATAATATAATTTAAAATTTTATGATCAGTAAAGATGTGACATTTTTCACCGTACAAATGATGTCGCCAAATTTTTAATGCAAACATAATCGCAACCAACTCAAAATCATGCGTCGGATAATTCTTTTCATGCGGTTTCAACTGTCTAGAAGCATAAGCTATTACTTTGCCTTCCTGTATCAACACACAACCTAGACCATTCAATGAATCATCACTATAAATCACAAATTCTTTACCCAACTCAGGTTGAACTAACATTGGTGCCTCAGTTAACAATGATTTCAATTGGTCGAAGATTTGTTGACATTTTTCGGACCATCCAAACTTTACATCTTTCTGTAGTAGTCTAGTCATCCATGTAGAAATCATATAGAATCATTTAAAAAAACGTCTATAGTAGCCTGCTAATCCCAGAAAACTTCTAACTTCGGATACATTTCTAGGTGGTTTCAAGTCAATAACTGCAGATATCTTGCTCGGATCAACTCTTATACCTTCCGTAGAACAATGAGCCCCAAAATCCCAACTTCCCAGAGCCAGAACTCGTATTTGCCGAATTTAGCATATAGTTGCTTATCTCTCAAGGTTTGCAGCACAATCCTCAAATGCTCGGCATGCTCAAACTCATCTCGTGAATAGATTAGAATGTCATAAATGAATACCACAACAAATCTATCTAAATATTGTCTAAAGATCCAATTCATCAAATCCATAAAAATGGCAGGAGCATTAGTCAAACCAAAAGGCATAACAAGGAATTTATAATGTCTGTAACTTGTTCTGAATGCAGTTTTCAGCACATCTGAGTCTTTAACTTGCAACTGATAATACCCCGATCTCAAATCTATCTTTGAAAACACTGTTGCACCTTTCAATTGATAAAAAAATCATCTATTCTAGGCAACGGATACTTATTCTTTATCGTAACCTTGTTGAACTGGCGATAGTCAATACAGATTCTCAATGACCCGTCTTTCTTCTTAACAAACAATACTGGCACACCCTAGGGAGAAAAACTCAATTGTGCAAAACCTCTATCTGTTAAATCTTGCAATTGAGGTTTCAATTCTTTCAAATCTGTCGGAGCCATTCTATACAGAGCTATAGATATCGGTGAAGTTCCCAGTACTAACTCAATAGCAAGTTCAACCTCTCTGATAGGTGGCAACCCCGAAAATTCTTTAGGAAACATATCTGGATATTCACATACAACTGGAACTGATTCAATCTTTGATTTAGACATTTTTGTATCCAAAACATAAGCAAGATGAGCTTCACAACCCTTTTTCACACATCTCTAGGCTAACATAGACGAAATCACAACAGGCAATTCATTCGATTCAATCCGAAGAATTTCATTATTCTAACACTTCAATTCTAGAATCTTTCGTCTACAGTTCACAATAGCATCATGTAGAGTCAACCAATCCATTCCTAGAATAACATCAAACTCATCAAATGGCAAAAGCATCAGTCACCGAAAAACAGTAACCCCGAGTCATTAAAGGACAGTTCTTCCAAACTTTATCAACTAGAACATACTTGCCTAAGGGATTCGATACTTTAATCACAAACTAAGTAGACTCAACAGGCAAACTCTTATTAAACACCAAATTCATACATATATACGAGTGTGTCGATCCAGGATCAATTAAATCAATCACATTAGTATCGTAAAGAGAGAATGTACCAATAATAACAGCTAGGGATGATGCTTCTTCGCGAGCGCGAATAGCGTAGGTTCTAGCAGTTGCTCTAGCCTCGGATCTCACAGTGGAGTCCCTAGTCATACCTCTACCACTGGATACATTTCCCGTATTCCTCGATGGTCTCCCTCTCGCAGTCATATTACTTGATCTTGCATTTTGAGATTTTTCTTTTTCATTTAGTTCGGGACAATCTCTGATAAAATGATTTCATAAACCACAACTGTAACAAGATCTATTATTATTTTTCATCCAAAAATCTCTAAAATTTTGTCTTCCACACTGTTGACACTCGGGTTTAATGTCTTTCACATTGCCAACACTAGATACTTGTAACACCCCTTATCCGTGTCCGACGACGGGACCAGATACGAGGCATTACCATATTTAACCTTACTTGAGCGTGTAATCACGGCTATAAAATTTCTTTCAAAACCCATTTCTTGCCCATTCTCAACCTACGTGGCCCTAAACTTACCTCCGAGAGTTTTCAGGATTTAATCGGGGACTTTTATGAACTTGAAAAAAACTTTCATCAAAATAGGGGCCACACGCCCGTGTTGAACTAGGAACACGCCCGTGTGCCCCTAAGACATGCCCGTGTCTTCCACCTGTGGTCGACACTGATTAATTTCACACGACCTTGACATGCCCGTGGCCCTGGCCCATGTGCCAAACCTTGGTATTCTGACTTATCCATACGGCCTATACACATGCCCGTGTGCTTTAAGGTGCATACTTCACACCGCCTAGGCACACACTCATGTGCTAGCCGTGTCTCCCACACGTTCTAGACACACGCCCGTGTTTCTACCCATGTGGACAATTAGCAGGCTATCTACCAAGCCCTTTAGCCACCCTCACTTGCAAACATTTATACACCTTCACATAAACTTCTATTTTATCAAACATAAATCTTAAATTATCACATTTAAACTATAAAAAGAATTCTTTATCTCATACACGAGGGAGAACTATTTCTGGTATAATTACAAATGACTTAAGCCTTTATCTATGGCTATACACAATCGAACCATAAACTCTCTTAGGCCAACACATTTAGCTATATCAACTATGACTTAATCAACTTCAAATACTATCCCTATACAAGCCATAACTCATAAGGACTTGAAACCTCATACCAAATGTCTGCTATATAGTGTGAAAACATCTCTGGTGATCTCCAACCCGAGCTAGTTTAGCAAACCTATAAGAGATGGGAAAAGAAAAGGAGTAAGCAATAATGATTAGTAAGTTCATATGCAAATACTAATCAATTATTGATACTCATTGTTTATACACCATCTCAAGGTATTATAATGAGTTTTACTCGTAAACTCATGGTTACCAATTCAATCATTCATAATGCTTACTTATTCCATCTCTTACCACGTTCTAACCATACCTCGAGTTTAAGGCTCACATTCATTAACTTACATTCTTGCACTTAACACCACATAGTCACATGACGGAACACATCGTAACTTTTCAATGACTTATTCATACTATTAGTCACTCGGTGGTTTCGCACTTAACCCACTATCAATCTCTAATAGGGTGGTATCGCACATAGCCCATCATCAATTTCTAATAGGTGGTATCGTACATAGCCCATCATTAGTCAATAAACTCGATGGTATCGCACACAGCCCATCGGTAACAAAGGATAAGATAGTAGCGCACACAGCCCACCATTAATAATATTGTTGATGGTATCACACACAGCCCATCACTAATAATTAATAAGGTGGTATTGCACATAGCCCACCGTTATTATATATTCATGAATATTTATCCACATGCATTTTCTTATTTCAAATGTTTATCCGGGAACATCTTCACACACTATCATTCTTACTTAGATTTCTACAATAATCATTTTCTTTCACACAATGCATTTATAGATACAAGTTATGCAATTTGGATGCATTATTTACACATGACCCACTATGGGTTCATCATATACCAAATTTGCCGCAATTTAGTTCTAACACATACATGTACCTCTCATTGTATAACCACTTACTTTTTCATTTTCAACATATCTGATGAATCACTCAAATTTTTAGATAACATCATATAACATCACATCGACATCACGCCCCCAATGGGGTCTTACTCTAATTATCATATAGATTCCATTTCCCTAACATGGTCTTATTCAATATCACACACCGAGGCCATATTCCAATATGATCTTACACGGGACCTTAACTATCATCATGTCATGCTATTTGCTTTTCCCATTATTCTTAGATTCAATTCTCTTGACATCTCATCAAAACATATTTAATACATTCATAAAGTAAATATACATTCCATACAACATTGGAATATTAAAATAACTCGCACGTAATTGCAACATTTGCACACGAACTTACCTCGATATCGAAAAGGGTAGAAAGGGACCTAGTTGTCTATATGTCTCTTTTCTCCAGTTCTAGGTCCGAATCTCATTTTATTTGATCTAGAACAATAGAATTTACTCATTTAATCACTTATAAATCATAATACATCATATTCTACACTTAGAAAAAATGACTATTTTGCCCTCATACATTGGAAAAATTACGATTTTTCCCCTAAGCTCGTAAATCACTTTCCATCACATTTTCTTATTAAACAAGCCTAGCTAAACATTTAATACTCTAACAACTATTCACAATTCCAACTATTTCATGCATTAATGAACAAACTACAACATTTACATCTTAGTCCCAATTAGGTGTTTTCATGACAACGCCTTTCATAAAAGTTGTTTCTCATCTTCTTAACATTCATTTTCTTCCATAAAAACTCAGAAACCAACTTAAAATCTCTCATGGAAAGTCCTAGACTCTCAACCATATTGCAAATTGTCCCCTCATTAGCTAGCTTAAGCTTTGGGGACTCTAAAAGTACAAAAATTATCAAGTAAAACTATCAAAATCACTTACTTGCGAGAGGATTGCTTGGTTGAATGTTTGGGCTTCACGAACCCCCATTCTAGCTTATATTTTTGGTGGGAGAAGAGAAGAAAATAAAAAGATGATAACCTTTTGCTTGTATCATCTTATTTTATTCTTTTATTCAACTAATATCACCAACTTTTGACCAAAATAAATGCTCTTGTCTCCCCTGTCCACATGACCGGCCAACCCTTTATTATTGGCCTCATTTCACTTTAAACACCTCCACTTTAACATTCTATGGCTATTAGGTACCTATACCTTGTATAATAGAACTTTCGCACTTTATGCGATTTAGTCCTTTTTCGCAATTAAGCATGAAATCGCTAAAATTAAAACACCAAAATTCTCATGCCTCTTTATAAACATTTTATAACACGTAAAGTAACATGGAATAAAATTTTCCAACCTCAGATTAGTGATCCTAAGATCACTGTTCGACTAGCCCTTAAATCGGGCCATTACAATACTGATGTGGCTTGAGCTTTAGAGCTAGTATATTGCTTTCCACGATCTCTATTCTGATATCCCACTAAAGCTATCGATCAGTTAAAATAGTCTTTGGACTTCTTCAATGAGGAATGATAAGGTTTACTCATTGATCTCTTCCTCGAATCTCTTGCCTCTGAATCATCCTTTTTCTTTTCTCGGTTAAAGTCTTCGGCTTTACAAGCCTGTTCAACTAACACAACGAACTCTTTCAAATCTAATATCCCAACTAGGAGTTTAATATCATCGTTTAACCCGTCAATAAACCTCTTGCACATAATTTCTTTGGTAGAAACATACTCTCGAGCATATTTACTTAACCGCACTATTATCTCTCATACTCAGGTACGGTCATACGACATTGTTTCAATTCCAGAAACTCTTTATGCTTTTGATCCAAAAATCATTGACTGATGTATTTCTTTCAGAACTCAGTCTGAAAGAACTCCTAGGTGAATCTCTCTCTCGGCACCACAGATATTAATGTATTCCACCGCCGATATGCAGTGTCTCTTAACAAAGATACAACACATTTATTGCATGCTTCAAGTGTACAAGACAACTCATCAAATACTCTGATTGTATTTTCAAACCAAAACTCTGCTCTCTCAGGGTCATCATCAACATTTTCTCTAAACTCTTTAGCCCCGTGTTTATGAATCTTATCAACGGGAGGCTTGTTCAATCTTAAAAGTTCGACTCCTTGAGGAGTTACTGGTACAGGTTGGGAATTAGGAGGGGGTGGTGGTTGTTGAGTAGCCGAGTTCATACGAATGTATTGAGTGAACCATTCGTTCATCATTTGGAATAAGGCTTCTTTAGCCTCTCCTCTCTGACTGCCCATAACTGGTCTAGAATTAGATGGTATTGTCCCTTGCGCAAGAGCAGGCACATTACTTTACACTTCATCAGCTATCTCTCAGTTGGGATCCATTTGCTATATAAAAACACATTTTCAAATGTCAAGAGTCACCACACTATCACAATTTATATATGGCATGTATAGCTAGACTCTCATACATGCTATGTTAGTCCTAGAATCGACTAAACCGTAACTCTAATACCAATAAATGTAACACCCCTAACCTATATCCATCGTCGGAGTAGGGTTATGAGGTATTTTCGATCAATACACATCATTTAACATAAATATCTAGTATATAAAGCATTCATTCTTATAAATCATTCAACACAATCACATTGTCCCTTATAAAGGCCTACAAGGACTTAAACATGCTTTAAAAAGGGTCTGGGACTAAACTGTTAACATATAAAAATTTTGGAAACTTAGAAAAATTTCAATCATACAAAGGCCACTCGCCCGTGTGAACTGGTTGTGTGCCTCACACGGCTCCAGACACGCAGTGTCTCAGGCCGTGTGGAAACAAGACATACTTACTACTTGGGTCACACGGCCGACCACACGCCCGTGTGTCTAGCCCGTGTGCCCTTCTAAGTGGCCACACACGCCCGTGTGTCAGGACGTGTACTAGGCCGTGTCAACCCTATAGGGTATACTGACTTATTCAACACGGCCAAGTCACACGCCCGTGTGTGAGACCGTGTGGAGCATACTGATTTCATTTCAATTTCAACACTAGGGGACACACGGCCATGTAACATGACCGTGTGTCACACACGGCCGAGACATACGCCCGTGTCTCTGCCCGTATGGACAAAATTAGGGCATTTACCAAGCCATTTTGCCACTCATTTTTCATATACCTATACAAGCTCAAATGGTACCATTTTAAGACACAAATATGCAACCAAAAATCATCAACCAATGCACAATCATACTATATTCCATTCAACCATTTCAATACTCAATTCAATGCCATTTAACTATTCAAAACCTATCAACTCAACTTGCTTTAATAGACATAATTCACATATATATTTCATTCAACTAAACCATTCCAACCATGCAATATCAATTCAACCTTATTTACTCAATAAAGGTTAATTACCAAATTCAAAACAAATCCATTTGCACATTTATAAACATTATCAAATTCATTATCATAAGCGAACTCAAATGGCCCAAAATACATATTCATCAAACATACCAAAATGACTCAAGCCTATACATGCCATATACCATATATACACAACTCAAAAGTACCAAGTAGGTGATTGGATAGTGTGACGTAGTCTCTGACGATCCCCGAATCTGAGCTAGCTTTGAATTCACTATAAAACATGGAAGAAACAAACAAAGTAAGCTATAAAGCTTAGTAAGTTCATACTAAATATACTCAACAATTTATAATACACAAATCATCAATTTGAACTCATTAACATCTAAATCATGATAACCAACAAACTTTCTCATACTTACTCATGTGTTTATGTACAAGTTCATAACTTCATCTATTTGGATTTCATGCTTTACATGTACATACCTGTACAAATTCATAACGAACTCATACCTTTTTGTGATATTGTCGCATACTCGATATCTCGCACACTAAGTGTAACACCCTAAACCCGTATCCATCGCCGAATAGGGTTACAAGGTATTAACATGCAAAACATAGGTCATATCAATTATTTACTGTTTATATGGTCATATCAGAATGCGTTATGAGTAATACATTTTCATAGTATGCTAAAACAATAATGTACATATCTGAAATCCATTTAGCTAATTTCACACATAAGAATTTGTCAACAAATACAAAGGTTACTATTCATTTGGTCATTCAAGTCACATTGACCCAATATGCACATGTTCATAATTACTGTACTAAACAACTTATCAATTACCAAAACTAAACATACATATATGTTTTTGCATAAACTTTGTTTAACCTAATTCAAAATAGGCCAATTACAAACATCCAAACAAGATATAGATCAATTCATTTATAAGATCAAAATCGAATCAACAAGACCAAGTAAACTTCCATAATTCAAAACACATAAATATAAAAATTTATACACATGTACATACTAGACTTAACTACTAATTCGGGGCATAAAAGTTGAAACTGTCTATCTGCATCATGTTGACTAAATTGACTATAACTCAAGTTACAAAACTCAAAATTTAGATCCGTAAATTTTCTTGAAACTAGAATCATATATCTTCTTACTATAATTTTTACAGAATTTTTCATGTGGCCAATTAGTATAGTTTAATCATTAAAGTTTCCCCTATTTCACTGTTTGATGGTTCTGACATATCTTTACAAAACTCAGTTATCTCATTTTACAGAATTCAAATAATGTTCTCATTTATTCCAATAAAAAATATACTCATTAAGGATTCTAAGCATATAAACTATGCTCCATGATAATTTTTTTTTTTACAATTTTTAATAATTTTTCCAAGACAGAACAAGGGATCACGAAGTCATTCAGAACCAGTCTCACTAAATTTAAATATCTCATAATATAAAATTCCTCTGCCTAATCTTTTTCTTTCATATAAAAATAGACAATAAGATTTAATTCTATATCTTATTAACTTTCTAATTCCATTTCTTCTATTTTTTTGTGATTTTTCAAATTCACGTCACTGCTGCTAACCAAAAACTATTTCATTGCAAAATATGGTTAACTAGTTTATAACATCTTTACTCCATTTCATTTAAACTCTATAAATTAACCATACTTATATATACTAAAACAAAATCAACCAAAACCACAACCAAACATAATCATCAAGTCAAAATATAAATTCCAAGATTAATAAGATGGACAAGCCATTTTCGGATGGCTTATATTTACAACATCAAAACATTATCCAAGTATTAGGCTAGCCTATACATGCCTTAAATTCAAAATCCCAACTTTTAAAGTATCAAAATAAGTCAATAGTGTGGATGACTTCATTGACGATCCCCCGAGCTTGTAGCTTGTAACCAAAATCTATAAAACAGAATAACAAAACACACAGAGTAAGCTAACTTAGCTTAGTAAGTCTTAAGCAAATATAACTACTCAATTAAATATTCAAATCTCTTTAAACCAATTATTTTATGACATTAATATACTAACATAGCACAACTGGACTATCATGGCCGAATACTACTATCCTTACATATCATTACATTTATCACTTATCAAATCCAAAACAACACTATCTTGCTTTAAAAATACAAACTTACTGTCGAAACAATTTTTATTTTGTTTGAAAAATGACGGGGATCGACCATTAAAAATAGGGAGTCATCACTGGTCTTTTTTTTTTAGGTGTGATCAGGTCACCTATAAAAATATTTTGGTCTGCTACATTTGAGAAAATGGGTTCGGAGTCGGTTACGTGCAAGGAAGGGTTAGCACCCTTAAAACGCCCAAAGTTGGTACCAAATTGATTAACGTTGTCCTCATGTCGAAAACTTGAAAATAGTTAGGGTAAAAAAATTTAAAAATTTTTGTTAAATTGGGATTGAATATCAAGATTAACTCGTTTCAAAGGAATAAAAGTATCATACCCAGCACGTTAGGATATAATACCTTTATACTCTGACGTCGAGATCATCTTTGATCTTCAAAACATATGAAAAGGGTATTTGGTTATTTAGTTGAACGAAAAATCAACACCCAGCACGTTAGGATGTAATTTTCCGTACTTCTAAACACACAAATATTGCCTTGTTTTTCAAATATGCAATCTTAAAATTGGTTCAACATTAAAAATTTAGGGTAAAAAAAATTTAAAAACATATTTGTTAAATTGGGATTGAATATCAATATTAACTCGTTTCAAAGGAATAAAAGTATCATACCCAACACGTTAGGATGTAATACCTTTATACTCTGACGTCAAGATCATCTTTGATCTTCAAAACTTATGAAAAGGGTATTTTGTTATTTAGTTGAACGAAAAATCAACACCCAACACGTTAGGATGTAATTTTTCGTACTTCTAAACACATAAACATTGCCTTATCTTAAAAAGAAATTTATGTACGTGAAATTTTAAAATGAACTTAATGTATACAAAATATTAAGACAAAATGACATATAAAGGAATATTTTGAAATTACATATTTACATAATAAAATAAAAACATATAAATGAAGGTTTAAAACTAATTAAAATTGATGAAATAATTAAAAATAATTTATCCAAATAGATTTTGAAAATGAATAGATTTTATAGACTAAAAAACCTAATTGAAATCAAAGTAAATTTAATAGGCTATATTACATATATATATATTTATATATATATGTGTATATATGAAATTTAAATGAATTAAGGACTAAACTAAAATGTGCATAAATAGTTAGGGATTAAACCAAAAATAATTCCATAGCCCAAAAGCGGTAACTTCATAATGAATCAATTTGACCTTAATCGGAATCGTGGTTTTGGGACCACGAATCCGAGTCTCGAGAATTATTTTAATATTATATTTTCAGTCTATTATATGTGAATTGATGTGTGAAAGTGTCGTATGAAAATTTTATTGTTTAAGTGCTTAATTTGATTAAAAGGACTTAATCGCGTAATGCGTAAAAGTTGCATGCTAAAGTGAAAAGTGCTTATATGTGGATGGCTTTTTAATATGGAGTATTAAAAGTGAAATTAACCCATTTTATGAGTTAGTGGGTGGCAAAAGTCTAGTATAACCTTAAGTATTATATGGTTATTATTTTAGTATAAAGGTTATTTTGGTAAACCAAGTTATTTTAATATATATGTTAATTAAAACATAAAAAATGGCCATTATCATCTTTATTTGTTTTGGCGAATGTTTAGAAAAGAAATGGGGTTTTGCTTCCTTTGAATTTCGCAACTTCAAACACAAATTCAAGGTTAGTTTGATTTCGATTCTTGATAATTTTTACGTTTTTGAGATCATTGCTTGGAACCGCAACTGACCCATGTTAAAATTTTTAAATCTAAGCATGCTTGATATTCGGACATTGTTGTGTTCATGTGGTTTTTGAGATTTGATGATTTTAGATGAAAGATACGTAAAAGATTAGTATGTTTTGTATTGAAAGTTTTGATGAAATTGAGTATTTAGGGCTAAATTGTAAAAATAAATTTTTAGAGGGGCCTATTTGCAAAATAAATGAAATGTGAGGACTTGTAAAGTCCCTAGGAATATTCGGCCCTTGTATAGTCTTAGCTAATTTGGTGTATTTTGTGTGTTATGCAAATAGGACTAAATTACAAAGTTGTGAAATATTAGGGGTAAAATAGTAATTTACCCATTTATGTGCTTAGGGACTAAATTGATATGAATTGTGATTGAATGAGCTAAATTTGAATGTGTTTTAGATCAAGAGCAAAGAAAAACGGATTTAGATCGGGGAAAGACGAAGGTTCTCGAATAGTCGATTTGCACGGTCTATCGACAACCGAGGTAAGTCCTTAAGCAAATTTATGTCGAGAAATTATTTACGAAAGTAGTATATGATAAAAATTGGTATTGAAGGCAAGAAAATGTATGTAGGCCGAATGTGGGGTATGAAATTGTAGTAAATTTTTGTTGTTGAATGTGATGTGAATAATTATGTTCGGTTTAACATGAAATTGTAAAATAAAGTATACGAGATGGATATGATTTTAGCATTAAGTAATGTGTATGAGAATGTTGATTGGGTTGATAATCGGGCTTTGAGCCTAGCAGGCCTCATGCCGGTGTTATTAATCGGGCTTTGAGCCTAGCAGGCCTCGTGCCGATGTTATTTATCGGGCTTTGATGCCTAGCAGGCCTTGTGCTTGGTGTTACATATCGAGCTTTAATGCCTAGCGAGCTTCGTCTTTTGATTTATTTCGGCTTTAATGCTGGCGGCTTCGTCTTGGTGTTTAAATCTCGGACCTTTGGTCTAGCGGGTTTTATACCGTGATTTTTAATACGACGTATGTTTATGAATGAAATGGCCTAGTTGTGATGGTATTTGAATAAGCCAAGGTTTATTACTATAGTATGAGTGTTTGACCGAAAGTTATGTATCGAATCAAGTTTATGATATACGTGATGCTTCATAAATAAGCAAGTTGATATAAATGTGTTCATATATTCAATACTTGAGATATGTGATTAGAAAAGACATTGAGTTGATATGTTTACTTGCTTACTTGAGATTTTTACTTATATTGATATGAGAAATTATATCTATATAGGTTTGGCCATGAGCTATACATATTGATAATTGTACATATTCAATTATGTGTTCTCATCTTAAATGTACACGGAAGATATTATTCAGGTTGTAAGTCGAAATATATATATTTGATTAGCAATATGGGTACTATTGATAAGTCTCACATTATAAGTGTACGTTGAATAAGTTTTCACTAGATATAAATATTGATAATCTATTTGTGATAGTACACTGTGTTATGTTAGTTCATAAATGTTAAACGTTATTCTACTCAATTTAAATTGAATACCTAGTTGAGTAGTAAAGTTGCTTAAGGCTTACTAAGCTAAGTTAGCTTACTTTGTATGTTTTTCACTGCTTTTATAGATTGTGATCAAGCTCTTGGCTCGAGGGTTCATTGTTGAAGTCATCCACACTATCAACTTATTTTGGTACTATTAGAATTTAAATTCTATAAACAAGGCATGTATAGGCTAGCTTGTTATTTTGAAGGATAATGTGTTAATGTTTATAGCCATGCGAAAATGGTCATCTTATTGGTAAATAATCTAAAGTTATGCAAGACTTGATGAAAGTATGAAAGCAAGTTTTATTTGAATGATGAAGATGGGTGAGCATAAAATCATGCTATGCATAATGGTTGTATACATATGTTTGATATGAAATTGCATAGATGAAATTTTGCTAGTTCTTTGGAAAGTGAATATATATATATATATATGAGATGGTATGTTAGGTTATGAATAACATTGAGTATGTGTATTTTCCTTAAATTTTAATTGATGTGATTCAAAATGAAATGATCAAATTATGGTGCTATGGTTTGGTTGTATTCGGTCTTGTTGCATGATTTTTAAGCAGTAGATTCGGCATAGTAAGCAAGCATATTTTAAGTACATTGTTCATGATTATGTTTTGGTTAGTTATATATATATATATTCCTCAAGTGTGACATATGTTTGTGTATATTCGGATGTGATAGAAGTTTGTTAAAGAATAGGTAATTTATGAAATTTGATAGAACCATTATCCATAAGTTTAAGTAGATATTATATGCACGTTTAATGAACTTAGTGGGTGTTATAATTATTCTGAATTTTCTATAAACATATTTATATAATCATCAAGCAAATTTAAAGGTTAGTAATCATTGGTGTGAATAACTAATTATGTTTGTATGTGATTGAATATACATGTGATAAATTGGTTGGTGTAAGTTAACCTTTGATAATCATTTTATATTCGGCCACCCTTTATAAAATGACCAAATGAATAGTGCTCTGTAGTTTGAATGAGATTACTTATTTTATTATGCATAATGCAATTGATATTATATTTGTGATGATTTGTTTATCGTAATATCATTTCTTAGGCATTAAGATTCAAGTGATTAAATGAACTTAGTGGTTAGTTGAGTAGCATCTTGTAACCCTAATTCGGCGATGGATAGGGGTTAAGGGTGTTACATTTTATTGGTATCAGAGCTACGGTTTAGTCGATTCTAGGACTACCGTAGTATGTAAGAGTCTAGCTATACATGCCTTTGAATTTTATATGTGATAGTGTGGTGACTTCTAACAATTTCAATTGTATTTTATATAGTAAATGGATTAGATCCGATAGAGCCGTGGTGATGGCGTGGAGAGTGTTGCTTTGGTCTCGCACATGGATCGGTGCCATTAGACTCTCAACCGATTCTGGGTAACCACGAGGAGAGGCTAAACAAGCCTTCTACCAAATGATGAATGAATGGTTTACCCAGTTTGTTCAAAATAATCCGGCGGTACAACAACCTCCACCCCCGAATAATCCAACTCCGGTACCTTCAAAGACTTCGATGATAGATCCAATGAGATCTAGTAGGCCTCCTTGATAAAATCGGAAATTTAGGGCAAGAATTCAAGGCTAATGATAATGATGATGCAGAGCGAAATGAAATGTGGCTTGATAACACTATACTGGTGCTTGATGAACTATCACGCACTCTGCATTTAATGTTTGAAATGTGCTATATCTTTGCTTCGGGACACTTGCTTATCACCGGTGGAATACACTAGTATCGGTGGTTCCAAAAGAAAAAGTGACATGGGATTTCTTCCGAATGAATTTCATAAGAAATATATCAGCCAGAGGTTCATCGACCAGAAATGTAAAGAATTTCTTGAACTAAAACAGGGGCAAATGACCGTGACTGAATATGAGTGAAAATTTGTCAAATTGAGCAGATATGCTCGAGAGTGTGTATCAAGCAAGCCATTATGTGCAAAAGGTTTGAAGATGGTTTGAATGAAGATTTAAAGTTGCTTGTTGGCATTCTTGAAATCAAAGAATTTGTGACATTAGTCGAGCGAGCTTGCAAAGTCAAGAGCTTGGAAGGAGAAAAGAAAGATCGAGATGAAGCTAAAGACACTCATAAAAGACCGTCGGGTAAGAATTTCCATTCTACATCTAAGAAGTTTAGAGATGACTTCAGTCGACATAAAGCTACTTCAGATACACCTAGACGTGATCGACCTCCAGTGAGCTCCCGAGCTACCTCAATGGCGAGTGTTGATAACGTTCCACAGAATCGAGTTGAATGCAAACATTGTGGAAAATGGCATTCGGGAGTTGTAGAGTTCGTGATCGGTCCTGCTTTAAATGTGGATCCTCCGACCATTTTATTCGAGAGTGTCCGATGTTAGGTGAATGGAATACGGGCGCAGAACTCTAGACCGAAACGAAAGGCATCAAAGACGGGCGGACCACCGTGCATTACGCAATGTAGGTGGTAGTCAGAGAGGGACGAAGAACACAGCAGTTCGATCTGAGGCTAGAGCTCCAGCTAGAGCTTATGTTACTCGAGCTAGGGAGGATGCTACTTCTCCAGATGTCATTATCGGTATTTTCACTCTTTATGATACTACTGTGATTGCATTGATTGATCCCGGTTCGACCCATTCATATGTATGTGAAACTACGGTATTCATAAGACTACGCCATTGAGTCTCTGAGTTTGTGATTCGCGTATCCAACCCTTTGGGTAGATGTGTGTTTGTTAATAAAGTGTGTAAAGTTGCCCATTGATGATTCGGGATTTTTGCTTCCCGTCGATTTAATCTTTATTGCCTTTCGATGAGTTTGATATAATTTTGGGAATGGATGGTTAACCGCGATGATGCGGTGGTGAATTGCAAAAGAAAGCTTATTGATTTGAGACACCGAGCGGTGAGATCATTAGAATTGAATCCAATGATTTAGGTGAGTTTCTCTGATTATATCCTCGATGTTAGCCGAAATATGTGAGAAAAGGTGCGAAGCTTATTTGGCTTATGTCTTGGATAATAAATTGTCTCGAGAAATAGATTGAATCATGTCGATTGTATGTGAATACCGGATGTGTTTCTGAAGAACTACCGGGTTTACCCCCAGTACGAGAGATTGAGTTTGGCATTGAATTAGCTCCAGGAATGACTCCGATCTCAATAGCTCCATATCGGATGGCACCTACTGAGCTAAAAGAGTTGAAAGCACAGTTGCAAGAGTTAACAGATAGGGCTTTGTGCGACCAAGTTTCTCTCCTTGGGGTGCACCAGTTCTTTTTGTGAGAAAGAAAGATGGAACGATGCGAATGTGTATTGATTATCGGCAACTGAATAAGGTAACTATAAAGAATAAGTACCCGTTACCTCGGATTGATGATTTGTTTGATCAGTTGAAAGGGGCTTCAGTATTTTCGAAGATAGATTTGAGATCGGGTTATTATCGGGCCATGCAGTCGAGATACGGATGTGCCAAAGACGCATTCGGATGAGGTACGGACATTTTGAGTTTTTGGTTTTGCCTTTTAGGCTTACTAATGCACCTGCTATTTTTATGGATTTGATGAATCGGGTTTTTAGATAGTTTTTGGATCAATTTGTGGTAGTGTTTATTGATGATATATTGATTTACTCTAAAGATGAAATTGAGCATGCTGAGCATTTGAGATTAGTACTACAAACTTTGCGAAATCAGCAGTTGTATGCGAAGTTTAGTAAGTGTGAGTTCTGGATGAAAGAGGTCAGCTTTTTGGGACATGTTATTTCAGCATCAGGCATTCGAGTTGATCCGAACAAAATATCGGCTATACTTGATTGGAAGCCACCGAAAAATGTTTTCGAGATTTGAAGTTTTCTGGGACTTGCAGGTTATTATCGACGATTTGTGAAAGATTTTTCTATGATAGCTACCCCGTTGACAAAGTTATTGCAAAAGATGTCAGGTTCGAGTGGTCAGAAAAGTGTCAGAAAAGTTTTGATCAGCTAAAAGCCCTTTTGATGAAGTTCGGTGTTAGTTCAAATGAATCGGGTAAAGAATTTGTTGTTTATTCGATGCTTCTTTAAATGGTTTGGGCTGCGTTTTGATGCAGAAGGCAAAGTTATAGCCTCACGCTTCAAGACAATTGAAGCCGCATGAAAGAAATTACCCGACGATGACTTAGAACTTGCGACCATTGTTTTGCATTGAAAATTTGGCGTCACTATTTATTTGGCGAAATGTCACATTTATTTAGATCATAAAAGTCTAAAGTATTTAATGACTCAGAAGGATCTAAATTTGAGACAACGCAGATGGTTAGAATTGTTGAAAGACTATGAGTTGGTGATTGACTACCATCCGGGAAAAGCTAACGTCGTTGCAGATGCGTTAAGTCGAAAATCATTGTTTGCTCTTCATGCAATGAATACAGATAGCTATGTTCGGTGATGGTTCGATCATAGCCGAAGTTACAAGCATGACCGATGTTTATTCACAAAATTTGTGAAGCACGAAAGTTGACAAGGATTTAATTGCTAGACGAATTGATGTGAAAAGGTGCAGAGTCGATTTTGATTGATGCAAATGATATTTGAATTTTAAAAGCGAATGTGTGTTCAAAAACTTCGGTTTGATCTGGTGATTACGAGTGAGGCCCATAGTGGTCGATTATCAATACATCCGGTAGCACAAAGATGTATAATGATTTGAAACAGTTCTATTGGTGGCGGGCATGAAGCAGGATATATCTGAATTTTTTTCAAATGCTTAGTTTGTCGACAAGTAAAAGTGAACATCAAGTGCCATCCGGATTACTTGACCAATCATGATACGAATGGAAATGGGATAGAGTTACAATGGATTTTGTATTCGGTCTTCCTCGACACCGAGTAAGAAAGATGCCGTCTGGGTTATAGTTGATAGACTGACTAAATCAGCTCATTTTGTGCTTGTTCACACGGACTTCTCACTCGATAAACTTGCTGAATTGTATGTATCGCAAATTGTGAGATTGCATGGTGTACCGAGTTCCATTGTTTCGGACATAGAGACCCGAGATTTACATCGCGATTTTAGAAGAAGTTGCAAGATGCCTTAGGTACTAAACTACCTTTTAGTACAGCTTTTCATCCGAAGACAGACGGTCGGTCGGAGCGAACTATTCAGATACTTGAGGACATGTTGAGATGTTGCGTTCTCGAGTTTGAAGGCACGTGGGAACGATACCTACCTTTGATTGAATTTGCTTATAATAACAGTTTTCAATCTAGTATCAAGATGGCGCCTTATGAAGCCTTATACGGGCGAAAGTGTCGAACACCATTATACTGGACTGAGCTCAGCAAGAATAAGATACACGGGGTTGATTTGATTAAAGAGACTGAACAGAAAGTGGCCATAATCAAAGATAATTTGAAAGCTGCATCAGATCGACAAAAGTCCTATGCTGATTTGAAACGTAAAGACATTGAATTTCAGGTAGGAGATCGTGTATTCTTAAAAGTTTCCCTGTGGAAGAAAGTACTCCAATTTGGTCGGAAAGGCAAGTTGAGTCCGAGATTTATCGGACCGTATGAAATCATTGAACGTAGTGGGCCTGTTGCTTATAGATTGAGATTTCCCTCTGAGTTAGAAAAGATACATGACATATTTCACGTTCGATGCTTCGTAAGTACAAATCAGATCCGTCTCATGTGATCACACCGGTAGAGATTGAAATCCAATCTGATTTGACATATGATGAAGAACCGATCCGTATCTTAGCTCGGGAAATAAAAGAGTTGAAAAATAAAAGAATTCCATTAGTGAAGGTTCTATGGAATCGTCACGGAGTTGAAGAGGCTACGTGGGAGCCTGAGGATTCAATGAAGCAACAATATCCTACCTTGTTTAACGGTAAGATTTTCGGGGACGAAAATCCTTAAAGGGGGAGAGTTGTAATAGACCGAATTTGACCCTAATCGGAACGGTGGTTTTGGGACCACGAATCTGAGTCTGAGAATTATTTTAATATTATATTTTGAGTCTATTATATGTGAATTGATGTGTGTGAAAGTGTCGTATGAAAATTTTATTGTTTAAGTGGTTAATTTGATTAAAAGGACTTAATCGCGTAATGCGTAAAAGTTGCATGCTAAAGTGAAAAGTGCTTATATGTGGATGGCTTTTTAATATGGAGTATTAAAAGTGAAATTAACCCATTTTATGAGTTAGTGGGTGGCAAAAGTCTAGTATAACCTTAAGTATTATACGATTATTATTTTAGTATAAAGGTTATTTTGGTAAACCAAGTTATTTTAATATATATGTTAATTAAAACATAAAAAAATGGCCATTATCATCTTTATTTGTTTTGGCCGAATGTTTAGAAAAGAAATGGGGTTTTCTTCCTTTGAATTTTGGCAACTTCAAACACGAATTCAAGGTTAGTTTGATTTCGATTCTTGATAATTTTTACGTTTTTGAGATCGTTGCTTCGAACCGCAACTGACCCATGTTAAAATTTTTAAATCTAAGCATGCTTGATATTCGGCCATTGTTGTGTTCATGTGGTTTTTGAGATTTGATGATTTTAGATGAAAGATATGTAAAAGATTAGTATGTTTTGTATTGGAAGTTTTGATGAAATTGAGTATTTAGGGCTAAATTGTAAAAATAAATTTTTAGAGGGGCCTATTTGCAAAATAAATGAAATGTGAGGACTTGTAAAGTCCCTAGGAATATTCGGCCCTTGTATAGTCTTAGCTAATTTGGTGTATTTTGTGTGTTATGCAAATAGGACTAAATTATAAAGTTGTGAAATATTAGGGGTAAAATAGTAATTTGCCCATTTATGTGCTTAGGGACTAAATTGATATGAATTGTGCTTGAATGAGCTAAATTTGAATGTGTTTTAGATCAAGAGCAAAGAAAAAGCAGTTTAGATTGGGGAAAGACGAAGGTTCTCGAATAAGCCGATTTGCACGGTCTTCGACATCGACAACCGAGGTAAGTCCTAAGCAAATTTATGTCGAGAAATTATTTACAAAGTAGTATATGATAAAAATTGGTATTGAAGGAAAGAAAATGTATGTAGGCGAATGTGGGGTATGAAATTGTAGTAAATTTTGGTTGTTGAATGTGATGTGAATAATTATGTTCGGTTTAACATGAAATTGTAAAATAAAGTATCTGAGATGGATATGATTTTAGCATTAAGTAATGTGTATGAGAATGTTGATTGGGTTGATAATCGGGCTTTGAGCCTAGCGAGCCCTCGTCTTGGGTGTTATTTATCGAGCTTTGATGCCTAGCAGAGCCTTGTCTTAGGTGTTACATATCGAGCTTTAATGCCTAGCGAGCTTCGTCTTGGTGATTTATTTCGGGCTTTAATGCCTAGCGAGCTTCATCTTAGGTGATTTATTCGGGCTTTAATGCCTAGCGAGCTTCGTCTGGGTGTTTAAATCTCGGACCTTTGGTCTAGCGGTGTTTTATACCGGTGATTTTTAATACGAGCGTATGTTTATGAATGAAATGGCCTAGTTGTGATGGTATTTGAATAAGCCAAGGTTTATTACTATAGTATGAGTGTTTGACCGAAAGTTATGTATCGAATCAAGTTTATGATATACGTGATGCTTCATAAATAAGCAAGTAGATATAAATGTGTTCATATATTCAATACTTGAGATATGTGATTAGAAAAGACATTGAATTGATATGTTTACTTGCTTACTTGAGATTTTTACTTATATTGATATGAGAAATTATATCTATATAGGTTCGTAGTGAGCTATACATATTGATAATTGTACATATTCAATTATGTGTTCTCATCTTAAATGTACACGGAAGATATTATTAGGTTGTAAGTCGAAATATATATATTTGATTAGCAATATGGGTACTATTGATAAGTCTCACATTATAAGTGTACGTTGAATAAGTTTTCACTAGATATAAATATTGATAATCGGTGTGATAGTACACATGTGTTATGTTAGTTCATAAATGTTAAGCGTTATTCTACTCAATTTAAATTGAATACCTAGTTGAGTAGTAAAGTTGCTTAAGGCTTACTAAGCTAAGTTAGCTTACTTTGTATGTTTTCACTCTGTTTTATAGATTGTGATCAAGCTCTTGGCTCGAGGGTTCATCGTTGAAGTCATCCACACTATCAACTTATTTTGGTACTATTAGAATTTAAATTCTATAAACAAGGCATGTATAGGCTAGCTTGTTATTTTGAAGGATAATGTGTTAATGTTTATAGCCATGCGAAAATGGCTGTCTTATTGGTAAATAATCTAAAGCTATGCAAGACTTGATGAAAGTATGAAAGCAAGTTTTATTTGAATGATGAATATGGGTGAGCATAAAATCATGCTATGCATAATGGTTGTATACATATGTTTGATATGAAATTGCATAGATGAAATTTTTCTAGTTCTTTGGAAAGTGAATATATATATATGAGATGGTATGCTAGGTTATGAATAACATTGAGTATGTGTATTTTCCTTAAATTTTAATTGATGTGATTCAAAATGAAATGATCAAATTATGGTGCTATGGTTTGGTTGTATTCGGTCTTGTTGCATGATTTTTAAGCAATAGATTTGGCATAGTAAGCAAGCATATTTTAAGTACATTGTTCATGATTATGTTTTAGTTAGTTATATATATATATTCCTAGAAGTGTGACATATGTTTGTGTATATTCGGATGTGATAGAAGTTTGTTAAAGAATAGGTAATTTATGAAATTTGATAGAACCATTATCCATAAGTTTAAGTAGATATTATATGCACGTTTAATGAACTTAGTGGGTGTTATAATTATTCGAATTTTCTATAAACATATTTATATAATCATCAAGCAAATTTAAAGGTTAGTAATCATTGGTGTGAATAACTAATTATGTTTGTATGTGATTGAATATACATGTGATAAATTGGTTAGTGTAAGTTAACCTTTGATAATCATTTTATATTAAATACCCTTTATAAAATGACCAAATGAATAGTGCTCGTAGTTTGAATGAGACTACTTATTTAATTATGCATAATGCAATTGATATTATATTTGTGATGATTTGTTTATCGTAATATCATTTCTTAGGCATTAAGATTCAAGTGATTAAATGAACTTAGTGGTTAGTTGAGTAGCATCTTGTAACCCTAATCCGGCGATGGATAGGGGTTAGGGGTGTTACAGCTTCAAACTGGACTGAATTGAAACAGCACACGAATTATAAGGAAATAATTAAAGAACGGAAGAAATGCAAACAGGGCCCAATCGAATGTCAGCATAGAGGGAAGGGACCACGTACGCAAATTACCCATTCACAATGAAAACACGCGAGTCTCTAAGAAATCGGATCGGGTCAAAACGGGTTAGCCCATACGACGTCGTTTTGAGGCCACTAGAGAAGGCCCCAAACGGTGTCGTTTCTTCACTGAATAAAAACCCCTTACAATATAATTAAAAAAACAAACCAATTCCTATTTTTTTAACACAATGAAACCCTAGCCCCCTTCTCTTTTTCCGCTCAGCCGCAAGCACTTCCCTGACTTACCACCAACACGCCATTTAAATCGATTTTTATAACCGAATTCGAAAAAATAAAAATGGAAAATACAATTGTTCTTTTTTTTGTTTTCTTGTTTCTCTCCGCTATTGGCATCGTTTGTTTGTCTTTTTACAGGTATGGTCATTGTACGAAGGCAGATGTGGCGCGCTTGTGGCGTGGAGACTTGCTGGTAGTACGAAGGCCGTATGGAGGTGTGCGTGGTGGCGTGCGTGGGTTGCTAAAGCGGCGCAAGGTGTGCGTGTGAGGGACGCAGTGGCGGCGCTAGAAAGGGGAACCCTAGGGTTTCTATTTAGCCACTGGTTTTGGGCTACTCGTCATTGGGCCGTCACCATTAGTTTAGGTTTAGTGGTTTAGGGCCTGTATTGGTTTTTTTTTTTTAATATTGGTTTCTATTTGGTTAATGTTGGGCCAGAATTAGGATTGGGCTTGTAATTTTATTTTTGGGCTTTTGTAACTGTTTATGGACTATTAAGGATTTTTTTATTTGTTTTTATTTGTATTTCATGGTTTAATCTGACGGGCTCGGGCGAATTTGGGCTCTTATAGCTGCCCCTCTTTTCTCATTGTCGTGTAACGAGAATGAAGCAAAGACTTTAAAGAGGGCCAAATTTTCCTCGATTTGTAAGATCTTGACTTCTTGGTACTTCATTTCCTCAAGTAGCTTCATTCCATCCTACTGCATCTTAAAGGGCCCGGGAACTGGCGCTTTGATCCCATTCCGATGTAACTTTAGGGAGAAAAGATTCGTAGTTTCTATCTACTCTACTGGAACTTCAAAGAAATACGGATTGATCCTCATTGTAAACTCAGGAAGGAGGGATTTGTAGTCTCAACCTACTCCACTGGGACTTCGAGGTGATAAGAATTCAGAGGGAAGAGATTTTTAACTTCAATATTCTTACTGAAACTTCTCGAAAATAAAGTTGGATCCTCGTTGTAAACTCGGGAGACAAGATTTTGAATTTCAACCTACTCCGCTGGAACTTTGAGGTGATAGGAATTCAGAGAGTAAGAGATTTGTAACTTCAATCTTCTTACTGAAACTTTTCGGAAATAAAGTTGGATCCTCGTTGTAAACTTAGGGAGACAGGATTTATAGCCTCAACCTACTCCACTGGAACTTTAAGGAGATAGAAATTCAGCTTGAAGAGATTTGTAATTTCAATCTTCTTACTGAAACTTCTCGAAAATAAAGTTTGATCCTCATTGTAAACTCAGGGAGGAGGGATTTGTAATTTCAACCAACTCCACTGAAACTTCAAGGTGATAAGAATTCAGATGGAAGAGATTTATAATTTCAATCTTCTTACTGAAACTTCTCAGAAATAAAGTTTGATCCTCGTTGTAAACTCAGGGAGGAGGGATTTATAATTTCAACCTACTCCGCTGGAACTTCGAGGTGATAAGAATTCAGATAGAAGATATTTTTAATTTCAATCTTCTTACTGAAACTTCTTGGAAATAAAGTTTGATCCTCGTTGTAAACTCGGGAGGAGGGATTTGTAATTTCAACCTACTCTGCTGGAACTTTGAGGTGATAAGAATTCAGATGGAAGAGATTTGTAATTTCAATATTCTTACTGAAACTTCTCGGAAATAAAGTTTGATCCTCGTTGTAAACTCAGGGAGGAGGGATTTGTAATTTCAACTTACTCCGCTAGAACTTCAAAGAAATAAGACTTGTATGGCTTCGATTTGCTCCTACGACTTCAAGATTGCCAGATTTGCTATCTTCGATCCACTTCGCTCAGGGAGGCAAGATCTTTGAATTCACCGATGTTGCAACAACGTCCTCTAGGGGACTTGTCCTGTAAAATTAGTTTTGTGTTTGTGCAAAATGGTTAGGATGCAATGATCAGAATGAATCTAATGCTCCTAATTAAATGTATTATGGACGCCATTTGTATGAATGCAGAATGTCATGAGAATGGTCTTTTTACAAAGATTAGGATGCAATGATCGGAATGAATCAAATGCCCCTAAATAGATGTGTCTTATGGATGAAATTTGTATGAATGCAGAATGTCATAAGAATGATTCCTTACAATGATTAGAATGCAATGATCGAAATGAATCAAATCTTCTAAATTTGTTTTGCATGAATGTAGAATTTCATGAGAATGATCCCTGCTTAAGGTGTCATCATTCATCGTTCATCGTTCATCAGGGTAATATGCTACCCTCTTGTTCGGTTGGTATTCTTGACAGAAAACCCGAGAAAACAAATATCTTGCTCAATAGACTTGCCCCACTGTAACTTCGGGGTTTATCTCATTGTGACTTAGGGGTATAGGATCTGAATTTCTTCCCATCTATCCCACTACGACTCGGGGTATAGAGCCTGTAGTTTGTTACATCAACTGATCACTCCTCGGGTGACCCAATCAGATGTGTATGCATGATGCTCACATGAATGCAAAATATCAATTTTTCAAGAATGATTTCCCTTTTACACTTGGGTTAAGATCTCCCATTTCTCATCAAGATTGTATCACCAACTATTTTTAACAGAAAATCCAAAGAGATAGCCTCAATTTAGACTCTTCCTTAAGCTTGGTGAGTTTTAAACAATAGTCCTATTTCGAGTTCTTGTATTTATTCAAAAATTTCCAGAGTAATATGCGAAACTCATTTTATGAAAATATTATTAGTCGACTAATCGTTATTTCAATGCAAAATGCCTGAAAAAGATCATAACCATGGACAAGAAGGAAATTGATTAGGAGCATTGCTCGAAACAAATAAGTTAATCAAAGGTAGCAAGCATAATTAAGTAGGGAATTTATTAAAGGCGTATCTTGAAAAGAATAAGGTAATCAAAGATAGATAATTCAAAATGGATAAGATGGAAAACTAGGTGCCCCAGATATCGCAGCCTGAGCTTCTCTGTTCAAAATTCTTGAGGACCATTTTAAGCTCAACATGTGTTTAGGGGATCCAGAGTACTTTGTCAATGCCCCAAGACGTAGCATACTTCTTCATTGTTAATTCAGGTATAGCAAGACTGCTATATGCCCCACTTTTGATCAAAATTTGAGCCGCCCTTTTCGGGTTTTCAACTCAAATCCCCTTTGGTCATAAAGTGCCCTTTGCGGGTTTTCACCTTGGCCTCTCCTTTTTCTTCTTTTTCTTTTCCTCTTTTTTTGTTTATTTTTCTCTTTAGAAAACTTTCTATTGAATCTGAATTCACCAAATTGGGCAAGTCCTTACTATCCATCTCGGTCGATATTCATGCTTCTCTAGAATAGGCCTTCTTCGCTGCATAAGGTCCTTCCTAGTTTGGCATCCGCTTTCTTCTGAAATCCCTTTTGCATGGAAAAATCTTCTTCAATGCCCTATTATGAAATTTTTTAGGGCTAATCATTTTTGTTATGAGCTCGCATTATCTGATCATGACAGATAGCTTTTAACATTTTCTCTTCAAATTCAACTAATCATATTGAGATTGGATCCATTTTGCCTCATCCAATTTCAGCTCTGACAAAATTTTGACTCCAATGGGAAAATCCAATGAGAAATGTGTCGCCCCGGTGACAGTATTGGCCAACGTTTGATAAGCATAGAGGGTAAATAGTAACTTCTGTATGCCAATCCTTACAAGTCTCAGTCTTTTTATGATCTTTTGTTTTTCTTTTTGGTTGCTTTTGTTGTACTGATATGTGGTACCTGATCTTTGAATAGACCGTAGACTTTTGATATTGTGTGGTTGAATGTGATTTTTTTGACTTCTTTTTTTTGTCAGTATTCTTTCTTTCTTTTTTTTTGTCTAATGACTATGACTTTGTAATATTGGCATATGAAGCGACCCTCACCCTCTTAGTGAAGAAATCGATATCCACGAAAATGAATCGATGTTGACCAGAAGCTTTTGAGGAGATTAGCTTGATAATGTCCATGCCCCACGTATAAGGAATCTGTGAAGAAATAGAGGAGGCGCGTAAGTCCTATATTCATCTATCTAGCATTCACAATATAACTGATGCTACCTCCCTTTTCTGGTGGACCAGTAGTACCTAAACCTCATGATTAACCTGACTATTGTAGCACCATTAATAGCATACCCATATTTCAAGCCTGGCGTGCTTCGACATGATTGTGCAAAAACATCTTGGAATTCTTGAAAATAGCTCAATGATGTCTCGTCTTATTTCTGAAGTGAGTTAGGCTTTTTCCTAAGCTCGCAGCATCTCCTGACCCTTTGCAAAGTAGAGTCTATTTTCACTTGCTCTACCATCCTTAACAAATCAAAAGATAGGCTACAATCTTTATCATCTTCAAAGTCCTTAGATCCCCTAGACTCATATCTCATTCAAAAAGGGAGTCTGTAACAACGTTGCTTCTGTCTTTGATATCTGGGTACCTATTGTAGGTACGAAGGCAAGTTCCAAAGAATAAATGATTCTAAGGATAATTATTTTTTATGGTATGGTCATGAATAAAGAATGCATAGTATAATATGTAAAGAAAAGATTTGCTTAAAAGGATGCATTTTATTGAAATAAAAATTCTGGACACAAGCCCTTTTCGCAAAAGGATTCTTATTGCTTCTGGGCTTAAAGCAACAAACATGTTTTGAGTATTACTCTAGATTAACTCAAAAAAATATAGGGATCCCTTCCACAGTCCCATTGTTTAAAGCATCCCAAGTACATAAAGCAAAAGCTTGGAAGAGTCTATTTCTTGATTCTCTCTTCAAATATGTCATTAATGTCAAGGTTTCCAATGTTCCTATCGGGTTTCTGATCTCTTCAACCTTTGTTCCATGTATTTTAGATTAACTGAAAATATTTCACCTAATCGGTCATTTTGTAAAACTCGTGCAAATGATGCAATGTAATGAAAATGGCGTAATGCAAATGATGTAATACACATGTATGAAATGCAATGCAAATGCATGGAATGAATGAAATGCAATGCAATCAAAACAAAAGAAAACACATTAGTGCAAGAGAAATAAACAACATAAAACGCTTGACCAGGTGACCACTAGGGTTTGGTGTGGCTCTATCTAGGGTGGGCACCTAGGGCTACTATATGCGGCTTGGTTCTAAAGAATGGGTACCTGAACCAGTAGATTCCTCAATCCTCACCCATTATAGGCTCATATGAATTGATTTCGGTTCAAGGGAATACATTTCCCTATGGCCATGCGAGATGAAAGTCTCACGAAGCACATAGGTACAGATGTATCCCGAAAGTAGTCCACTAGCCCATGCCGAGGTGAAAACCTCACGAAGGCATAGTTTCTCACTCCCACTTAAAGGTGTAACCACAATGGTTATGCAATGTAATTCCAGAGGATTCTACGAGACTCAACATTATTGCAGTTATAGTATAAACAAATGCTTTAAAAGAAACATGATTTTCTAAAACAATTTTTCAAGTTTTCAATCAAAGGACAAGAATTAACCAATCTATGGCCTGACTCTCACCGAAGTCCCTAGATGAGTCGCCAAGCTTTCGAAACCATTTTTATTTTGTTTGAAAAATGACGGGGATCGACCTTTAAAAATAGGGAGTCGCCACTGATCCTTTTTTTTTATGTGTGATTAGGTCACCTATAAAAATATTTTGGTCTGCGAAATTTGAGAAAACGGGTTTGGGAGTCGGTTACGTGCAAGGAAGGGTTAGCGCCCTTGCAATGCCCAAATTTGGTACCAAATTGATTAACGTTGTCCTAATGTCGAAAACTTGAAAATATTTAGGGTAAAAAATTTAAAATAAATTTGTTAAATTGGGATTGAATATCAAGATTAACTCGTTTCAAAGGAATAAATGTATCATACCCAGCACGCTAGGATATAATACCTTTATACTCTGACATCGAGATCATCTTTGATCTTTAAAACATATGAAAAGGGTATTTGGTTATTTAGTTGAATGAAAAATCAACACCCAGCATGTTAGAATGTAATTTTCCGTACTTCTAAACACACAAATATTGCCTTGTTTTTCAAATATGCAATCTTAAAATTGGTTCAACATTAAAAATTTAGGGTAAAAAAATTTTTTAAAAAAAATTTGTTAAATTGGGATTGAATAACAAGATTAACTCATTTCAAAGGAATAAAAGTATCATACCCAGCACGTTAGGATGTAATACCTTTATACTCTGACGTCGAGATCATCTTTGATCTTCAAAACATATGAAAAGGGTATTTGGTTATTTAGTTGAACGAAAAATCAACACCCAGCATGTTAGGATGTAATTTTCCGTACTTCTAAACACACAAACATTGCCTTATCTTAAAAAGAAATTTATATACGTGAAATTTTAAAATGATCTTAATGTATACAAAATATTAAGACAAAATGACATATAAAGGAATATTTTGAAATTACATATTTACATAATAAAATAAAAAAACATATAAATGAAGGTTTAAAACGAATTAAAAATTGATGAAATAATTAAAAATAATTTATCCAAATAGATTTTGAAAATGAATAGATTTTATAGACTAAAAAACCTAATTGAAATCAAAGTAAATTTAATAGGCTATATTACATATATATATATATATATATATATATATATATATATAAAATTTAAATGCAATTAAGGACTAAACTAAAACGTGCATAAATAGTTAGGGATTAAACCAAAAAATAATTCCATAGCCCAAAACGCAGCGCTTCAAACTGGACTGAATTGAAACAGTACACGAATTATAAAGAAATAATTAGAGAACGGAAGAAATGCAAAATGGGCCCAATCGAACGTCAGCATAGAGGGAAGGGACCACGTATGCAAATTACCCATTCACAATGAAAACACGCGGGTCTCCAGGAAATTGGATCGGGTTGAAACGGGTCAGCCCATACGATGTCGTTTTGAGGCCACTGGAGAAGGCCCCAAACGGCATTGTTTCTTCACTGAATAAAAACCCCCTAAAATAGAATTTAAAAAAAAAAAGCAATTCATATTTTTTTTTAACACAATGAAACCCTAGCCCCCTTCTCTTTTTCCTCTCAGCCGTAAGCACTTCCCTGACTTACCACTAACACGCCACTTAAATCGACGAATAGCGATACCTCAGTTAGCCTTTGACCCGCCCTATTTTCCAATCACGACCCTTGCCTAGCCTCGATCGAGATGGAAGCGACGAGGATCTAATCCTCACCGAGACCTATTATCTAAACCCAGATTTCGACAAAGAAGACAACAGATCAAACAGATTCAAGGTAAGCGTTCTTTCCTCTTTTATTTTTTTTGCATGCGATTGATTAAAAACCAAAGGCAAGAAACAATAAAAATATATGTACAAGAAAGTCTCAGATTCACCTTCAAAACTTTTTTCTTTCTATTTTATTTCTATATTTTTTTGTGTAAGTCAGTGTTTGCCAGACGTGAAGCCTTTACAAATGTTTGCTTCGATTTTTATAACCGAATTCAAAAAAATCAAAAATGGAAAATACAAGTGTTCTTTTTTTTTGTTTTCTTGTTTCTCTCCGTTGTTGGCATCGTTTGTTTGTCTTTTTGCACGTATGGTCATTGTACGGAGGCGGATGTGGCGCGCTTGTGGGTGTGGAGGCTCGCTGGCAGTACGGAGGCCATATGGAGGTGTGCGTGGTGGCACGCGTGGGTTGCTGAAGCGACGCAAGGTGCGCGTGTGAGGGACGCGGTGGCGGCACTGGAAAGGGGAGCCCTAGGGTTTCTGTTTAGCCACTAGTTTTGGGCTACTCGTTATTGGGCCGTCACCATTGGTTTGGGTTTAATGGTTTAGGGCCTGTATTGGTTTTTTTTAATATTGGTTTCTATTTGGTTAGTGTTGGGCCAGAATTAGGATTGGGCTTGTAATTTTATTTCTGGGTTTTTGTAACTATTTATGGACTTTTAAGGACTTTTTTTTTGTATTTTATGGTTTAATCTGACGGGCCCGGGTGAATTTGGGCTCTTACACTTACCATTTGCATATAGTTTAATATGTTTCCATATACAACCGAATTAGTAAGTACCATGTACAATTTAATCACATATAATCGAATGTATATGTGTGTGTGTATATATATATATATATATAAAATCCATTAAACATCACATGTATACTAGTATATAATAACGATACAATATCATTTACTCACATATGTAGAAAACCAAATATACAAGAGCATCTTTTAGTTTAGTCAACTTACTTGCTCAATAAACATCACATATAAACATGTCAATATATAAACACATACCTTATGGCTGAATGTAATCTACATCATTTAACTAAGCTTTAACTTGCTCAATTTTCACCTTAACTTGATAATTTCATAAGCATAAGCTTGTAATATAAATCACCGGAATAAAACCTGCTAGGCATAAATCAAATCACACACCAAGACTAAGCACTGCTGAACCGAGGTGCGATATTCAATCACCGGCAATATGCCTGCTAGGCATAAGCTCGATTAAGTTCACCAGCCCAAGGCTTGCTAAGCTCAAAGCCTGAATCATGATACTTTTAATCTGTCTCACACAATTCGTTCCATATATCGATTCACTTATACACATTTCGAACTCATTGTACGAACATTCAAATAACATATATCAATCGAATAATTTAAACAAGTCAAATCTTATACTTACCACATTCGGCTATTCAATAATATAGCTACAAAATTTCCAAAAATCAGCATATACTAGGTTACGTACATGATTTTCGATGTTTTATTGCTTAAAGACTTACCTCGGATATCGACGGACGACGAAAATCGGCTGTTCAACTATTTTTGCTTTTCCCCGATCCAAATCCGTTTTCTTTGGTTCTTGATCTAAACATGTTCAAATTAAGCTCATTAAAATATATTTACATTCAATTTAAAAAACACATAAATGGGCAAATTACTATTTTGCCCCTAATATTTCACACTTTTTACAATTTAGTCCTATTTGCTCAAAACACAAAATACACAAAATTTGAATGAACACCTTAAGGGTTGAATATCCATAGTACTCATACAAGTCTATCCATTTCATTTATTTCACATTTTAATCCCTCTAAATTTTATTTTTGCAATTTAGTCCAACATACTCAATTTCATCAAAAATTCAAAGACAAAACTTGTTAATCTAACACACATTTATCATAATTCATCCTCAAACAACATAAACAACAAGCTATCATCAATGACTCAACTCGAAATATTTATCAAACTCAAAAATTAAAGCATGGGTCTTGTACATTTCATAGCAACGATCTCAAAAACGTAGAAATTATCAAAAATCGAACAAATTACATACCTCAATCAAGCAAAACCAAGGCCGAATGTAACTTGTTCTTCTTTCTTTCTTTTTCTTTTAGTTTCGGCAATAACAATAAAATGAACATGCATGTTTCTTTATTTTATGTTTTATTATGATAAGTTAATATAATATAATAATAATAATAATAATAACTTTTATAATATAAAAATTCATATATTAAAGTCATTTAAACAAAAACATGCCGTCCACTAAGTATAGAAAGGACTAATTACAATGCAAATCCTCCATATTAATAAGACATCAACAATTAAGCACTTTAACAACTAACCATCAAATTTCCATATTACGCGATTAAGTCCTTTTATTCAATCGGACACCTAAACGATAAAATTAAGTCACGAAAATTTAACACAAGCAAATTCACACATAATAAATAAGGAAAATAGTTTTAAAATAATTTTTAGACTCAGATTTGTGGTCCCGAACCACTATTCCGATTAGGGTCAAAGTCGGGCTGTTACACTAAGTGCCAAAGCATAGTCGAAGCTATAACGGTCTTGCACACTAAGTGCCATATATAGTCGAAGCTATTCTAAATCGCACACTAAGTGCTAAATTTAGTCGAAGCTATCTCGAATCGCACATTAAGTGCTAAACATAGTCAATTTGTTGTCGAACATGACCGTAGTCCCGTATATACAATTTATACAATATCAAAGCATTAAAAATAGAATTGTAACAATGTTTATCATGTACGAACTTACCTCGGACACTAAAACGGTGAATCAAGTCGCTTAGTCGATAACTTTAGTTTTTCCCCAATCTAGGTCCGAATTTCATTTTTCTTGATCTATATAATATCAAATTCAACTTATTCAATCACTAATTTATTCAATTTAATCCAAAACACACATTTAGGCACGTCTACACTTTTGCCCCCAAAGTTTTACATTTTTACAATTTATTCCTTACTGCATAAAATCACAATTTAGTCCATATCAGAATGGGCTTGCTGGTCTGGTGGTTAAGTTGTGTATTGGTGTGTTGGAGGTCTGGAGTTGAATCTTCGCGCAAGCGAAGGAGTTTATTTTTGCTCGTTCGACCGAGAGATTTTCGGTCAAACAGGAACTCTGAGTAGTGGGAGAGATTTGAGGGGATATGGGAGTTATTCTGATATTATCTTTTCGAAATTTTCTCTCACCTCCCAAGAATTTTTCTAACGTCATTTCTCACTTCTTATTCTCTGTCGAATTTTTCCTTCTTCTTTCTTTTCCATTGTCAATTTTGTTTTCTTTTTGCTGAATGTCGCTCCTTCATTTTGTTATTTCAGTTTTTATCACACGTTCGGGTAAGTGATGTTTTTCCTTTTCTATAACTTGCGTTGTTTCTATCGTTTGATTGGGATTATATGGTCATTTTAGCAGCAGCAAATCATGAAGGGCCTGAATTTACTCTCGCTGAATCGTAGTCAACCGTTCGGTGGGTTAGGGTAAGTGTAGAACACTTAAATTAAAGTTTTACTGGTTCTGAGATTTTGAATTATTGAGATTTAAGACTAAGTTGGGTTTTGATTTGACGATTATAGGTTCTGGTGGTCTTAGAAGTGTTTTTTCATAAAAAACGAACAAGGTGTGTACCCAATTACGTAGAAATCAGGGTTTTGATGAAAGCCAAAAACCTCACTATCGACGCCACACGAGCATATGATTGCCCGTGTGGTAGGTCGTGTGCCATAACACGAGCGTGTGATCGAGGATGCCAGACCATGCGCACAAGACACGGCCGTGTGATGGCCTGGTAGGCCATGTGTAACACACAGGCTGGACTGATTTGGGTCATGTGGGCCACAGGGCGTATAGGCCCACACAAGTAGTCCTCACGGGCGTGTGGGATTTTGGGCCACACGGCCAAGGCCAATTTGGGTCGTGTGGGCCCACACGGGCAAGCCACATGGCGTGTGAGCCCATTTATCTGAAATAATTTCTATGGTTGCATGGGTCACCCAAGTCGACTGTGAACCTACTATAGGGTCGGTAAGCGTTACCTAAACCCCTAAATGTAACATCCTAGATTAGGGGTTATGCGTATGTGCATAATTCATGAGTAGTAGGTTTTGGCAGTGTTTGGAAGTGAATTAAGGGTTTTAAAATCCTAGGATGGAAGAAAGCTTTGGACAATTATTGGTTTTAAGTTAAAAACAAGAAGTGATGTGGAAAAAGTGGCAAGGGCGCCACCTAAGGTGCAAGGGTTATGGCATCAAGTGAAGTACTTTGAGGAAGAGGTTGAATCCCATTGTGTGCATTTTGCTTAATTTTATGAAATAACATGTTTCTTGTGATATGTGGTGTGCATTTTAGAACCTTGGAAATGTAAGGAAATGTATGAAAATGTATGGAAATGTAAGGAAATGTATGGAAATGTATGGAAATGTAAGGAAATGTATGGAAATGTAAGGAAATGTATGGAAATGTATGGAAATGTAAGGAAATGATTTAGAAATGATTCAAAAGACGAAAGTGAACATTTCTGGAAACTTGGAAATGTAAGGAAATGTCAAGTTTAAAGAGCCAAACAAAAATTTTTGGAAACTTAGAAATGACCTAGAAATGTCGAGTTTTAAAGTTTAAAAGAGGAAATTAAGGCAAGGTGGCCTTAAGAGAAAAGTATGTGAAAATTGACACACAAGCAGGCTTGAAAAAGTCCACTTAGGGCCTCTAAAAATGGCGCCACATGCAAGTTTATTTGGGCGAGGATCGAGTCACTTAGGAAGCAAATAAAGAAGTTTTATTTCACTACAAAGAGCGAGAGGTGGATGGCATGTGGGCTCTTAAAGAGGAGTTTTATTTCCTTTAGAATTTTGGCTAATTAGGAGATAATTGGTGGATTAATTCTTTTGATAAAGTGATAATTATCACATAGGAAGAGTGGTGGCCAAGTAGGGGACTCTAGCCTAGTAATTTCGGCTATAAAAGGAAAAGAAGGCCATTCATTCATTCATTCACTCTTCCTTTGCCGAATTTCTTAAGCAGATTCTTCTCTCTCTATCGAAATTCCTACAGTTTTATTCTTCCTTCTCTTTTCTTTCTAATCCCTCCAAAAGTCGAAAGTTGTGAGAGCATCTTTTAGCCATAGCCGAATCTCTAAAGGTTGAAGTGAAGGTGCAATCGATTCCTTCAAATAAGGGTAAGATCCAAGTTTAGTTTCCATTCATTTATATTTTAGACTTATCAAAATTTAGGGACTAATTTCGATTATTAGTCTTGGCAGAATCATGGAAGGAGAAGTTCTTTTCCCGAAGGTACACCATAGGTCGTGTGTTTCCTAGTTATTTGGTGAATTTCAGGATTTAAGATCCTTAAGGTAAGTGACTATGAATATTCGACCAAGACCCTATTTTTGTAGTAGATCTATTATTATGTGTTTTAAGCTAAAACTAACCGATTCAAGGGATCTAGTGAGTGGCCGATTTCAAAGGGGAAGAATACAAGTTTAAGGATTTGATTTTTATTCAATCGGCATTAAGGTAAGTACACAAATCCTACTAGGATTTGGTTTTATAATAGAATAGGCTTTATGCTAATATAATAAGGATGGTAGAATGTAGGACTTGAGATCTAAGGCATTAGATCAAGCTTTTGAGATTTGGATTGAAAGCATTAAGCGAATCGGTGTGTACCCACTAATTCTTAATAAGTTTCATGGAAATATTTAAATATGTAGGTATGTTATATGAATGCGAAAATATGGCTAAGTACCATGTTATGGTGCACAGTACTAAGGTACGTTTTCCTACTCCTACTAGGAATATGAAATTATGTTATATATGTAACATGTGAAAAGTGATAAGAATGAATGTGGTGACCTAAGACCACGATATCTGAATGTGGTGACCTAAGACCACGAAATCTGAATGTGATTATTGATATGAATATGTGATAATATGCAAAATAACATGTACATGCATTATCATGGCATTATTTTATGTTGCATGTGCATGGGTGGGATATGATATGAAAGAAGGTGCGAGTGTACTTTGAGTACGTGGTTTGATGTTAGCCTTGAGCTTCATCGTGGATTAACGTTGACTGAGGTCACGTTGTGGATTAATTGCGATTTAGTTCGCGTGGCTTAATGAGTAGCTCTGTGCCTCATCGTGGTTGATATAAGCTTTGTGCTATATCATGATTATTGACGGCTTTATGCTCATCGTGGTTTTGGTGTTAGCTACGGCTACATCGTGGATTGGCGCTGACTGAGGTCGCGTTGTGGATTTTTGTGCTTAATTGCACGTGGACGGCATTGATTGCCTTTTGGAGTGAAAAGGAGAGGGTGATTTAATAATCCCCTAGTGTGTGGTAGGTTGGTACGGGGGAGTGTAGCGGATGGCTAACTAGGTTTGGGTTCGGGTTTGCATCATTAATTGTATATTTTGATATGAATATGTATGACTTGACATGCCTGAAATTGTTAAGACTTAGTGTTTGTGTACACATTGAGTCTGTTTGACTCACCCGTTGTAGGGAACCTTTTCGTGATGATCGAGAATGGACCAAGGTCGGCGAGGAGCTCATAGGTGGCCATGCACAACAAGGAATTTAATTAATTTGGATTTTTATTTCATTAAGTACTTTAATTAAATTTTGGGAATTATTTTGATGTAGTAAGGCCATAGTGAATTATTTTATTTCTGTTTTATTTACTATGTTACGAAATTTTAATTATCAAAGATTAAGTCAATTTAAAATAAACTCTAATTATTTTGTCACCTGAAATAAATGGGTTTTCAATATAAAAATCAACTCGTTTTCAACTCAAGCCCAACCCAAAACAATTTTTCTTTCAAAACACACAAGTTTTTCCTAAGTAACAAAAGAATTTGAAATGGTTTACACCGAGGAACATACTAGATCCGGTCAAGGCTCGTGGGCCGGGTTTGGGGTGTTTCACTAAATGTATGATCTGAGTGTATGTGATGCATGATAAATTATGCATGATTACTGATGTATATATGTAAATGTATATGTATGATTGATGGTTGCATAAAAGCATGACTTATTGTATGTTTGCATTGCATTGGGTTGGGATGATGCTAGTTGGAGGAAGTGTACTGAAAGGCTTTAAACCTATTATCTGGAAGCTTAGCTGCAATATACTAAATATGTGCCATATTCGGTACTACATGGAGTGTAGGGATGGGTGGGTGTTTTAAACCCCACATAGAGTGTAGGGATGGACAGAGATGGTGTGTAGAGGTTGGTGAGTAGGACTCAGTTCACTAATTACTCTTTGTATTACTGTTACTATAATGGGATAAAGCCCTAATGCATATCTGATACTGAACTGAAATGGGCTAAGGCCCAAACTACTACTGAAACTGTAATGGCTTAGGCCCCGGACTACATTTGACTGTTTATTGCTAATTGACTATATGCGTGTTTTTTGTGGGGATTACACACTGAGTTTGTGTAAACTCACCCCTTCCTATTAATTTATACAGGTAATCCCCAGACTTGATAGTTCGGTGCAGCGGAGGACTCGACAGTGGCCACACATATTTTAAATTTCTTACTTTCATTTATGGTTTTATTTGTTTACGGGGTATTATTATGTAGTTGGACTTTATGAGCTGCTTAGCTTTAACCTTGGAAATTTTAACTTCTTTTATAGACTTACAACTACAACTTTAACAAAAATACGAATTTTTCTAAAAACTATGGTTTTCCATAAAATGAACGATTTTACTTAAAAATGAATGATGTCCAAAGCTTTCGCTAAAAAGATACGTTTGAGACAAATCAACGGACATGCATTATTCTGAGTTAGTTAAATTTTAATAAACAAAATTTTTTTTATCGTCAACTTAGCTTTAAATCACCCTATCAAGTGACATCGCCAAATTCGACCATAACGTCTAGGCTGAGATTGGGGTGTTACATTTAGTGGTATCAGGGTCGGGTTACAAAACTCGGCTGTGGATTTTGGGTTTCAAAAATTGGTTTTTAAAGAATTAATCTCAAAATTATTTGAAATGATTTGACTTAGTATGTGGTACACCAAGTCTTCGACGCTGATCCTATAAGTATTCTGAAACTGTGATAGTTTAAACTGAAAATAATGTAGATAGTATATTCTGAAACTATTGTAGGTAGTATACTATGAAAGCACTCTAGGCAATGTATACTGAAATTGTAGTAAAACTTAGTTTTTAGCAAAACTGATGGAGACTGCGATTTGCAAAAATCGCTCTGAATTACTGAAACTGTTTACAGAAAACATCTACTAATAAATATCGAAACTGTAACTGATTCATAAAATTGTTAATGTGGATAAAACCCTGAATCTGCGATGAGTACATGTGGTATCCGCGGATGAGGTACTAGAGGTCGAGGTAGAGGCCATAGAGGGGCGCGAGCTGAGTCCTCTTTAGTGGGAAATATGCCAAATCTGGACACAAATGAGACACCAGTGTTGCCTGCTACTGAGACTGGGTCTCAAGATCGCATGGTTGGGGATGATGCATTGTCCCAGGCTATGCTAAGGATATTGGAGAGGGTAGATAGTCCAAATACTAGATTTAGGGGCCGTGGGTCGATCACAGAACGTCTCCGATCCAATAGAGCTGAAATTTTTAGGGGTGTCACTAGAGTCACCCCTAAAGTGGCCGAGTACTGGATAGAGGATACGGAGTAAATTATGGATGACTTAGATTGCACCCTTGAGCAGAAACTAAAGGGTGCAATCTCTCTGTTGCATGATGAGGCTTATCAATGGTGGCTGACCATTAGGGAGGGCACTTAGCCCGAACGTTTGACCTGGGAATTCTTTAAGACCACCTTTTAGGGGAAATATGTGGGAGCCAATTATGTGGATGATCATAGGAAAGAGTTTCTGAATCTTACTCAAGGGGATCGATTAGTGGCCGAGTATGAGGTCGAGTTCCTAAGGCTGAACCGCTATGCATGAGGTATGGTGGCAGCGGAGTATGAGAGGTGTGTCCACTTTGAGAATGGCCTCAAAGATAATTTAAGAGTTCTGATAGCTCCACAGAGGGAGCGAGATTTTCTGTTCTGGTTGAGAAAGGGAAGATCGCTGAGGATGTTAAGCGTGATTTAGAGCCCTCGAGTTCTGTACAGAGACCTAAGCAAAAGGCCAGACCTGATGGGCTAGTTAGAGCTAGTCCCCTGCTACTACTACTGGGCTGCAGCCATGTGTCGATTATCGTAGATGCCATCAAGGTGAGTGTTGAAGGAGGAATAGGGTTGCCTGAGGTGTGGATCATTGGATCATCGCATTAAGGAGTGTCCGTTGAGGGCCGATCAGATGCAAGCTCAGGGTCTTGGGATGCGCAACAACAAAGAGTAGCACAATAGCCACCGAGTGGCTGTGGTCAGGCTAGGGGTGGTAACGGTATAGGTCATGGTCAAAGAGCACAAGGTAGAGGTGCGAGACAGATTGAGGTGAGGCAGCCTGCTCTTGTTTACGCTGCACAGCACCGAAAGGATAGAGATGCTCCAGACGTCATCACGGGTACGTTCTTAATTTTTGATGTACCCTATTTTGCTCTGATAGACATAAGATCTACTCACTCTTACATAGCATGCTCTGTTTCTAAAAATTTGGGGTTATCGGTTGAGAACACTACGAGTTAGATCACTGTACTGAGTCCATTGGGGCAATCTATTTGGGTTAACAAATTGTATAGAGATGTTTCACTAGAGGTGCAATGATCGTTATTTCTAGCTAATCTGATAGAGCTTCTATTTGGGGAGTTTGACCTGATTTAGGTATGGACTGGTTGGTCAAGCACTATGTTAGTCTCGACTGTGCGACTAAGGGGGTCGTTTTGAGAACTGAAGAGGATAATGAGGTAGTAATGATTGGGGAACGTCAGAATTATTTGACGAACTTGATCTCTATACTAGTAGCTAAGAAACTGGTTCGCAAAGGATGTGAGGCATATTTGGCCTATGTAAGTGTTTCTACTTCTGGGGACTCTATTGTAAAGGATATCTCATTGTAAGAGATTTTTTGGACATTTTCCCTGACGAGCTACCATGTTTACCTCCAAATCGTGAAGTGGAATTTGGGATTGAGCTTCTTTCGGGTACAGCTCTGGTGTCTATCTCCCTCTATCGAATGGCACTAAAAGAGATTACGGAGCTTAAGACTCAATTCAGGAGTTATTGGATCGTGGGTTTATTTGCCCTAGTGTGTCTCCGTGGGGAGCACCAGTACTATTTATAAACAAAAAGGATGGGTCCATGAGGATGTGTATTGACTACCGACAACTAAATAACTTGACTATTAAGAACAAGTGTCCACTTCCAAGGATTGATGATCTATTTGACCAATTCCGAAAGGCGTCTGTGTTCTTCAAAATTGACTTACGTTCTGGGTATCATTAGTTGAGGGTTAAGGAGGCTGATGTGCATAAGACGGCATTTAGGACTCGATATGGTCACTAAAAGTTCCTAATGATGCCATTTGGACTGGCTAATGCACCAGCAGCTTTCATGGATCTGATGAATTGAGTTTTTTAGCCCTATCTGGATCGATTTGTGGTGGTGTTCATCGACGACATATTAGTTTAGTTGAGGACTGAGGATGAGCACGACGAGCACCTCAGAGTGGTTCTTCAGGCTTTGAGGGAAAGCAGCTCTATGCTAAGTTCAGCAAGTGCGAGTTCTGGTTAGTGAAGTAACTTTTTTGGGTCATGTGGTTTCTATCGAGGGGATTCAAGTCTATCCTCAGAAGATTGAAACTATATTGGATTGGAAGCAACCTAAAAATGTGTCTGAGATCCGCAGGTTTTTGGGGTTGGCAGGTTATTACTGACGGTTTGTGGAAGGTTTCTCACTGATTTCAACACCCTTAACTAAGCTGCTACGTAAGGGTGTACAGTTTGTCTAGTCTGGGCCGCAGCAAGAGAGCTTTGAGAAGCTTAAGACAGTTCTAACTCAGGCTCTTGTTCTGATACAACCTAAACTAGGAAAGAGTTCACGGTTTATAGTGATGCATCACATGCCGGTTTGGGATGTGTGTTGATGGAGGATGGTAAGGTGGTAGTATATGCGTCTCTTTAGCTTAAGATGCATAAGGCGAACTACCTGACGCATGATTTGGAATTGATCGCCATAGTCTTTACTTTGAAAATCTGGAGGAACTATTTGTATGGTGAGAAGTGTATCATCTACACTGATCAGAAGAGCCTCAAGTACCTCCTTACTTAGAAGGAGCTAAATCTTAGGCAGCATAGATGGGTCGATCTGCTTAAGGATTATGACTGTACCATTGAGAACCATCCAGGAAAAGCTAATGTGGTGGCCGATGCACTCAGCTGTAGGGTTATGATTGATCTGAGGGCGATGTTTGCTCGCCTTGGTTTGTTAGATGATGGGAGTCTGTTGGCCGAGTTGCAAGTTAAGCCGACTTGGATTGAGAAGATTTAGGATAAGCAATTAGGGGATGAGTCTCTGAGCTTGAGGTTTCGATAGATTGAGGGTGGTATTACTATGAACTTTGGGTTGAACTCTGAGGGTGTGTTGTGTTTTCGAGGCCGAGTATGTGTGCAGAATAATTCTAGTGTGAGACAGTCGATTCTGAGGGAGGCCCATAGTAGCCTTTTTGCTATGCATCCCGGCGATAATAAGATGTACCGAGATCTTTGAGAACTATATTGGTGGCTGGGATTGAAACGAAAAGTTATTGATTTTGTGGCACGATGTCTGACATGTCAGTAGGTTAAGGTTGAGCATCAGTTACCTTCGGGTTTGCTGCAGCCGGTTAAGATCTTGCTATGAAAGTGGGAACGAGTAACGATGGACTTCGTTAGTGGGTTGCCTCTAGCACCCACTAAAATGGATTTTGTCTGGGTCATCTTAGATCGATTGACCAAGTCCGCACACTTCATTCCAGTTAGGACCGACTATTCACTGCAGAAGTTGGTGAAGCTCTATATTTCTGAGATAGTGAGGCTGTATGGGGTACTGATCTCAATCATTTCTGATAGGGATCCTCACTTCACGTCTCGATTCTAGAAAAAGTTACATGAGGCTTTGGGTTCGAGATTGGACTTCAGTACTGCGTTCTATCCTCAGACCGATGGTCAATCTGAGAGGGTGATTCACTGGAGGATATGTTGAGGCATTACCGCTCTGATCCTACTCATATTGTCCTTGTTGAGGAGATTGAGGTTAGGCCAGACTTGACCTTTGAGGAGGAGCCGATTCAAATTCTGGATCACGATGTAAAGGTTCTTCGAAAGAAGTCTATCCCTTTAGTGAAGGTGCTGTGGCAAAATCATAGCATTAAGGAGGCCACGTGGGGGCCTGAGGATGCTATGCATCAGTAGTATCCTCATCTATTCTGATCAGGTAAATTTCAAGGCTGAAATTTTCTTTTAGGGGGTAAAGTTATAAAGCCCCAAAATTTCTATTTCTATTTATGTTAAAATAGGACATAATTGTATATCTACTTCAGTGGCTATGTGTTCTGGGTGTGTGTGTGAGGTCCCAAGTTCAAGCCTTAGCTTTGGCAAATTTTGGTATTTTTCTGATATAAGCCCTATCCCTGTTCAGTGGGCTTATATTTAATTATTTATAAAACTATATCAGAATGGGCCTGCTGGTCTGGTGGTTAAGTTGTGTGTTGGTGTGTTAGAGGTCTGGAGTTCGAGTCCCTGCGCAAGCGCAAGAGTTTATTTTTGCTCGTTTGACCGAGAGAGTTTCGGTCAAACAGGAATTCTGAGTAGTGGGTTAGTGGGAGAGATTTGAGGGGATATGGGTGTTATCCTGATATTATCTTTTTGAAATTTTGTCTCTCATCTCCCAAGAATTTTTCTAACGTCAATTCTCCCCTCATTTCCTCTATCGGATTTTGCTTCTTCTTTCCTTTCCATTGTCAATTTTGTTTTATTTTCGCCGACTGTCGCACCTTTATTTTTTTATTTCTATTTTTATCACACATTCGGTATGTACCGCATACTGAATATGTGTCGCATTCGGTACTACATGGAGTGTAGGGATGGGTGGGTGTTTTAAACCCCACATGGAGTGTAGGGATGGATGGAGATGGTGTGTAGAGGTTGGTGGGTAAGACTTTGTTCACTGATTACTATTTGCATTACTGCTACTATGATGGGCTAAAGCCCTAATGCATATCTAATATTGAACTGAAATGGGCTTAGGCCCCATATTGCATTTGACTATTTATTGCTAATTGACTGTATACATGTTTTCTGTGGGGATTACACATTGAGTTTACGTAAACTCACCCCTTCTGTTAATCTGTATAGGTAATCCCTAGACTTGATGGTTCGGTGCAGTGGAGGACTCGACGGTGGCCACACATATTTTAAATTGCTTACTTTCATTTATGGTTTTATTTGTTTACGGGGTATTGTTATGTAGTTGGACTTTATGGACTGTTTCGCTTTAACCTTGGAAATTTTGACTGCTTTTACAAACTTACAACTACAACATTAACAAAAATATAAATTTTTCTAAAAACTAAGGTTTTCCAGAAAACGAACTATTTTACTTAAAAATGAATGATGTCCAAAGCTTCCGCTAAAAAGATACATTTGAGACAAATTAATGGACATGCGTTATTCTAAGTTAGTTAAATGTTAATAAACGGAAATGTTTTTTTTTATCGTCAACTTAGCTTTCAATCACCCTATCAAGTGACATCGCCAGATTCGGCCATAACATCCAGGCCGGGTTTGGGGGTGTTACACAAAATTTTCATTTATTTCACATTTCAACCACACATTTTCAACATTTCTCAATTTAGCCCCAAATTTTCATTTTCACCAAAAATCACTTAACAAAACTTGTTCAACTAACATCAAACATTCATAATCTATCATCAATCATAAAAACTCATACATATTCATCAATGGCAACATTTAAAATCTTTAACAGTTTTACAAATTAGTCCCTGGGCTAGCTAGTACTAGTTGCAATGATCTCAAAAACATAGATATCATCAAAAACGAAACAAAAATCGTACCTAATTGAGCATAAATAGCAAGGCTGAATGAAACCCTAAAATGAAAGCTTTTCTTCTCTTCAAAATTCGGCAGAAGATGAAGATGACCACATTCAATTTGTTTATTTTATTATTATTTAACTTATTAATTACTAAATTACCTTATTAACCTTTGTTATAAAATATTTAAATCACTTATTATATGCCTATAAATGTCCATTATCAAATATAATGTTTTAATTACCATTCAAGGTCATCATACTCAAAAGCCAAAGTTATTTGACACTCTTAACTAATAGAACAATAATTTTTGCACTTTACGCGATTTAGTCTTTTTTACCGAATTAAGCATCTAATCGATAAAATTACTTTACGAAACTTTCACACATACATGCTATCATGCTGTAGACACTTAAAATACTATTAAAATAATTTTTCAACCTCAGATTTGTGTTTCCAAAACCACTATTCCTATTTGCCCAAAAACAGGCTGTTACAAATGTTTTCTTGAGCCACAAGCATACCATTTGCTAACCTTTTTAACTTAACTAAAGCACACTAAAACGAGACCAAATCATGCTAACATCATCATATATGCAACACTTTTCCATCATTCAACCAATGTACCCTCATTGGTACCACAAAATATACATCCAAGTAAATTCATCTAATTGACGTAAACTAAGCTTAAAATCTACACCATATACCTATCATTCATCCATTTCAACTTCAAATAAACAAAAATAAAGTAAAGAATCATTCAACATATACTTACCAATATGTCAGTCAAAGGCACCACATTACATACACCAAATTTTGACCTATTCCTCATCTCAAAGTTCTAGTTTGAACCTATGTCAACCATGTCAAATAGCCATCCCAAAACATGCCATTATACTTTATAATACCTAATATCTATAAAGCATGCATAAAGTTCATCCACACATACTTATACCTATTATTCACATGCCATCATTTAATATCATTAACCACAACAAACTTAGCACAACCTAAACAAGCCAAATCATTGGAATAACCTTTTTTAACCCTATTACATGCCATTTATAACCATTAACCAAAACAACCATAACTACCAATATGAAAAATGGATATTGAGACGATGCTCTGACAAGATTCAATCAGTCGAGGTTTTCCAATGATCTACAAAATAGAGAAAACAACTACACAAGCAATTAGTGCTTAGTAAGTTCGTATAAAGGAAACTTAAACTTACCGAACATATTAAACTAAACAACCAATCACACTTTCATCATGTCATATGAAACACCCCAAACCCAGCCCACAAGTCCTGACCGGATCTGGCATGCTCCTTGAGTAAAACAATTCAAAACTTATTTGTTACTTTGGAAAATCTGGGTGGTTTGGAAGATAATTTAATTTGTGTTGAGTACAAATTGAAAACAGGGTTATCTTTGTAGCCTCGATTTTATTAAAATAGTATTTTTATTTGTACTTGAAATCAATAAGTAAAAAGTATTGCCGGGTTTTTAGAGTTTAACAGTAATTTGAAAAAAACATTTGTGCTTAGGTGTCAAAAACATTTAAGATTTATTTGAATGAAAAACTATTTAATCTTGATTTAACAATAATCGTATCATAATAAACCGAATAAAATGCATACTTAAAACAGTTAATAAGAATGGCCATAGCAAAACCCGAAATAAATCCAAAACTTAAATGATAAAAACCAATAAAAAATAAAATAACTCTGAGCTGAGCATGGCCACCACTAAGCTCCTGCCAACCCGGTCCATTACCGAGTGTCACCCGAAAAGATATCCCACAACGGGGTGAGTCAACAGACTCAATGTGTAACAATCCACACAAACTCTCAATCAATTTAAGGATGTCAAATCATACATATAAAACATATAAAAAAATGATACAATCCCAAACCCAAACCTAGATAACCATCCTCTACACATCACCCGTACTTGCCATCTCACCGTGGGGATTACTAAATCGACCCTCCATCCGCTACACACCATCGAAGGCAGTCGCTGCAGTCGACTTGCACATCGCCATTATAAATTGTGGCATAGCCACCAGATAATTGTGACAAAGTCACCAGATAACATTTTGTGACATATGTCACCACATTCAGATTATGTGACATGAGTCACCAGATATTGTGGTATAAACCACCAGATCACTTCCCCTTTTCATAATCACCCATATGCCCCTATACGTCATACTAATCATGCAAATGTCATGCCACATGCCTTATTCATAATCGTAACCAATTCTCATATATCTCACATTCATAGTTTATAAAACTATTAACAAATCTTTAGAGAATAACATACCTGAATATGTCATACCATTGAATGGTACCTTTAGCCACACCATTCACATTCTTATTAACACACATATTTAGTTAATACCGTAAATCTATTGGAAATTTGTGTAGGGCTACACACCTGGTTACTATCGCTTTCATTGAATCCCGAAAGTTTACCAAAACTGATTGTACTCCTTCCTAATACCCAAAATTAAAATTGGTCAATCATTACTAGACAGGATGGCCTAAGGCCGAATATGCATATCCACTTACCTTGTGGATCTAAATCCCGAAACTGTCACTTACTCCTGAAGTTGTCAAAATCCCTATACACTCAGTGTTAGTTTTGGCTTTAACATATAAACACTTATGGAATAATCCTTGGCCGAAAACTAGCTCCTTACCTTGAGTAGCCGAACCCCAAAAGAATCCTTACTGCTCCTTTACGCTAGCTACACCCAAAAGAAACACGAAATAATGACCTCATGATCATTCGGCCATCCTAAGAAATCAAAGCCAACCATTCGATTTTGGCCACCAAAAGAGAAAGAAGGGGAAACCGATTTCTAAGGAAAGAAATACTTACCAATACACGTTGCTTGTGAAGACTAAAAGAGAGTAGTCGACTGCACCTCCCTTAATGAATTGACTTTTGAGAATGGCAAAAAAAGAATGGTTTCAGGAAAAAAAGTGACAACACGAATAGACAACGGAAAGAAAAGAACTATCTACCACTTTCGGCTTTTAAGATTTGGGACAAAGAAATTTTCGGCTACTAAGGAATAGATATGGATTTGGGGTAGAAGGAAAGAAAAAGAAGAATAGGAGAAGAGAAGAATTTCAGCAAAGGCACTCTTGAAAAGAAAAGAAAGAAAAAATGGCCTCCTTTCCTCTTTTTGGCTGAAAATAACACCAAGGGAGTCCCTAGGCCGGCCAACTCTCTTCCCTCTCTCCTTTATCCCTTGATCCACTCCTCCTTAGCCGAATCCTCAACTCTCCAACCCCATCTATACCTCCTCCTTCTAGAGTCCACATGCCATCCACTACCTCCCCTCCTTGCTGCAAAATAAAACTCCAAAAGTGCTCTCCTTGCAACTCGAACCTAAGCCCTCCTTGCACTTCTTGTGGCGTCACTTCCTAGGGCTTTAAGTGGCGCCTCCTTTCCACTTTAACAAGCCCATTCTTATGTCCAATTCCCTCTACATATTTTCTTAAGGCCTAACAAGCTTAGCTCCCCCTTTAATACTTAAAATCCAATATTTTCTAAGGCATTTACCTACTTTGAAGTTCTCAAAATTCATATAACATATTCAAACACACATAGGTATGCTACTTCATACAATTTAGCAATTATGCACAAGCCCTAATTCCGGATATTACAGCTTCTACCCACTAAAAATAATTTCGACCTCGAAATTACATGGCTAGAATAGGTGGGGGTATTGCTGTCGCATTGCTTCTTTCGACTCCTAAGAAGCTTCTTCCGATCCATGATTACGCCATAGCACTTTGACCAGAGGGATTGATTTCCTCCGTAACACTTTCACATCTCACTCCAAGATTTGAATTGGCTCCTCCTCGTAGGACAAATCTGGCCTTAACTTCACCTCTTCAACCGAAACTACATGAGATGGATCCGATCGGTATCAATGTAGCATAGAAACATGGAATACATCGTGCATCTGCTGCAATTTCGAAGGCAACTCCAACTGGTAGGCCACTGGTCCAACACGCTTTAATATCCGATAAGGTCCTATAAACCTGGGACTTAACTTTCCTTTACGACCAAATCTCATTACCTTCTTCCACGGCGAAACTTTAAGAAAAACTTATCTCCCACGGCAAACTCAATCTCCTTCCGCTTAATATCTGTGTATGACTTTTGCCTGTCAGAAGCCTCCTTCAACTGTGTCCGAATTACCTTAACCTTTTCCTCCGATTTTGCCACAATTTTGGACCCAAAATCTGACATTCTCCCAATTTCGTCCAACATGTGGGAGTGCGACACTTCCATCCATACAGTGCTTCATATGGTGCCATCCGAATACTTGCCTGATAGCTGTTATTGTATGCAAATTCTGCTAAAGGCAAAAACTCTTCCTAACTCCCTCTGAAGTCTAATACATAGCCCTCAACATATCCTCTAACACTTGGATCACTCGCTCAGATTGGCCATCCGATTGCGGATGAAATGCCGTACTAGAGTCTAATCTAGTGCCCAAATCTTGATGTAGTGCCTTCCAAAATCGAGACGTAAACCTTGAATCCCTATCCAAGATAATCAACATCGGCACTCAAAAAGCCTTACAATTTACGCAACATACAACCTTGCCAATTTTGTAGGAATAGTCAACCCGTCACGAGAATGAAATCTGCGACTTTGTCAATCGATCCACTATCACCCATACCGAGTCCTTCTTAGTAGGCGTAAGGGAAGCCCACTAACGAAGTCCATGGTGATTCTCTCCCACTTCCATCGCGGAATCAGATTGGTGAAGCAACCCTGACGGAACTTGGTGTTCAGCCTTAACTTGCTGACACGTTAAGCACTTCCCTACAAATTCGATAACTTCCCGCTTAAGACCAGGCCACCAAAACTATTCCCTTAGATCTTTGTACAACTTACTACCTCCAGGATGCATAGCAGAGGGGCTACTATGCAATTCCTGAAGAATTATCTGCCATAACTCCTCGTTCTTCGGCATACAGATCTTACCCTTGAAACACAATACTCCATCGCCATTAATACCATAGTCCTTCAACTCCCCACTCTGCACTTGTCGCAGCTTTTAGCACTTAGATCATCATCCGCCAACTGACTCTCTTTCACCTCATTCAACCACGTCGGCTTAACTTGCAACTCTGCTAACAAACTTCCATCGTCATACAAGCTAAGATGTGCAAACATTGCCCTCAGATCCGACACTACTTTTTGACTTAGGGCATCTGACACCACATTCGCCTTGCCCGGGTGATACTCTATAGAACAATCATAATCCTTCAATAATTCCACCCACCTTCGCTGTCTCAAGTTCAGTTCTTTCTGAGTCAGCAAATACTTCAGACTCTTGTGGTATGTAGATCACTGACTTTTTTCCATATAAGTAGTGCCTCCACACTTTAAGAGCAAAGACCACTGCTGCCAATTCCAAATTTTGTGTTGGGTAGTTAACCTCATGTGGCCTTAATTGTCGAGACGTATAAGCAACTACCTTCCTTCTTGCATAAGGATACCTCTCAATCCTGTATGGGAAGCATCACAGTACACCACGAACTCCTTTCCTGCCTTCGGTTGAATTAAAACTGGAGCTTCAGTCAAGACTCTCTTAAGCTTCTCAAAGCTCTCTTGTTGCTTATCAGTCCATATGAAAGGTACCTCCTTCCTTAGCAACTTTGTCAAAGGTGCGGCTATTGATGAGAACCCTTCTACAAACCTTCTATAATAGCCTGCCAATCCTAAGAAGCTACGAACCTCCGCCACAGACTTGGGTAGCTTCCAATCCAATACTGCCTCAATCTTCCGAGGATCCACCATTATCCCTTCTGCAGACACCACATGTCCTAAAAACGTAACTTCCTTCAGCCAAAATTCACACTTGCTAAACTTGGCATATTGCTTTTTCTCCCTTAACACTTGTAACACGACTCGGAGGTGCTCATCATGTTCTTCCTTAGACTTCGAATACACTAAAATATCGTCTATGAACACAATAACGAATCGGTCCAGATAGGGTTGGAAAACTCGGTTCATCATGTCCATGAATGCGGCTGGGGCGTTTGTCAATCCGAACGGCATTAACAAGAACTCATAATGCCCCGTACCTTGTCCAAAAAGCTGTCTTATGGATATCAGCCTCCTTCACCTTAAGCTGATGATATCCAGACCTTAGATCTATCTTTGAAAATACTGCGGCCCCCTTAAACTGATAGAACAAGTCATCTATTCTTGGCAAAGGGTACTTGTTCTTGATGGTCAGCTTATTCAACTGATGATAATCTATGCACATACACATAGTTCCATCCTTCTTCTTCACAAACAAGACCGGTGCTCCCCATGGAGACACACTGGGTCGGATAAACCCACGGTCAAGCAACTCTTGGATTTGAGCCTTGAGCTCAACCAACTCCTTTAGTGCCATTCTCATGCAGGGGCAATGGACACGGAGTCATGCCAAAGCAAGTCAATTCTGAACTCCACTTCCCTATCCGGGGGTATTCTAGGTAACTCCTCTGGAAAAACATCCACAAATTCTCTTACTGTTCTAACTCCACTAACTCCCCCTTCCTTTGCATCCAATGCACTAACAAAGATCAAAAATGCCTCGCACCCTTTCCGAACCATCTTATTAGCCTTTAAAGTAGAAACTATGTTAGACAAGTGGTTTCTTTTTTCCCTATCATAACTACCGCCTTATCCTCCGGCGTCCTTAACTCCATTCACTTAGCTGCATAATCCAATACAGCCCGATGTTCCACTAGCCAGTCCATACCAAGGATGAGATCAAATTTTTCGAAGGGTAATTCCACCAAGTCGGCAAAAAATACCACTCCTTGAAGCTCTAGAGGTACACTCTGAAATATCTTATTCACAACTACAGTTTGACCTAATGGGCTCATTACAGTCATCTCCCTATTAGACAGTTCAGAGGCTATGCCTAGTGTTTCAACTACTCTACATGCAATATAAGAGTGGGTAGAGCCAACATCAATTAGAGCAAAGTAAGGCTTGTCAGCCATAAGGAACATACCGGTTATGACGTCCGGTGTGTCACTATCTTCCCTTCGACGAACTGCATATACCAGACCCGGCTGCCTCACTCCGTGTTACCAACACCTCTGCCCGGTGTTCCCCGTCTTCTACCAGAACCATTACCTCTGCCAGCCGAACCATGACCTCACGATGGTCTGTTGTCCTCCTCTTCGGCTGATTAGAACCCCGACTTCTTGGTCGGCCCCTACATTCTCATAGGATAGGTCCTTAATCATGTGTCCTTGGACCCACACTTGAAACATCCTCCGCCTTCTTCCAACATTCCCCAAGTGCATCTTTCCACACCGGCCGTAAATACTGATCTTGTCCTCCCAGAGTAGTACCGGTGACCGCATGGCCCATCACTTCTAGGCCTCTTTTGCACATTTCTTGATGACTCTGATGATCCAAAGCCTCTCTTTTGCATATTTCGTCAGTATTCTATCTCACCAAGTCCTTAATCCCTCGCTATCTTAGCCTTCTCCACCAAAGATGGCAAATTCTCGCTCCTTTGTGGAGCTATCAACAACCTCGAGTCATCCTCGATCCATCCTCAAACCGGACACACCATTCATGCTCCGTTGACATAATACCTCGAGCATATCGGCCAACCTTAGAAATTCCACCTCGTATTCCACTACGGACTTATTTCCTGAACCAACCTAAAAATGCCTTCCTCGTACATCAACATAACTAGTTCCAATGTACTTCTTCCGATATGCCGCCTTAAATATTCCCAAGTAAGATCATCGATGGCGACCATCCCTAATCGTGAGCCACCATTGGTATGACTCATCACGGAGTAGGGACACTACCCTTTTAGTTTCTTCTCGTAGTCGTCCAAATCGTCCATAATTCGCCTCCGTCACCTCTAACCAATACTCACCAGTATTGGGTGCCACACCGATACTCCACGAAAAACTTCGGCTCCATTAGCTCGAGTCGCTCATGTATGCAGACTTTCGAGCTCCCATACCTCCACTCGCCCACCACCCTTTCTAGAACTCGCAAAGATCTCTCGTGATACTACATCATCCCCATCTAATCCTCGATATTCCATACCAAAGAAATGGTGGTGGTGGCATTTCATTTTGGACCCTTGACCGGACTTAACGGGTTTTGACACGATCATTCTACCTCTACCACGACCACGTACATTACGACCACGCCCTCTAAAACTCATCCTTTTGAGTTGCGTTTATCTGATTAGAGAATTTTATAGATTAGTTTTTGTTCCACTGATTTATCGCGAACAATCTTATGTTCAATAGCTCTAGGGAGTAGTTCTTTCGATTCCATACACATACAGTCTCAATTCATTCATTCAATCACATTTATGAACTTGCATTCATTACAGAAAAATGTTGTAGTTGTCATTTTTTGTTGTTTGACACTACCCAGAGGTATTTTTGTAATTTTATCCTATAGGGGTATTTTGGTAATTTTCCAAATTAGGGTATTTGAAAATTTCACAAAGTAGATTTTTTTGGTATTTCTACGAAATTGAAATACTTGGTAAGAAAATTTCAAGGGTAAAATGGTAATTTTATCACTAGGGGTATTTTTGTAATTTTACAAGCTAGGGGCATTTTGGTAATTTTCGCAAAAGTTGGTTCCAGGTGATTTAACGAAATAAAGGTATTTTGAAATTTTTTAATTTGAGGGTATTTCGGTAAGTTTCCATTCTGGGGGCATTTTGGTCATTTGTACAGGTTAAGGGTAATTTGGTCAATTTGCAAATCAGGGGTATTCTGATCATTTTTTTTAAATCAATGGTACTTTGGAATTTTATAATCATGGTTTGAAATTTGAGTTTCATAAAATAAGGTGACGGTCCCTTTTGGGTTTTAATTATTGGGTTTAGCCTATGTTTGAGTCCTCTTGGCTAAGGTGAACCGTCACTACACACCAGGTAGGATTCGAGCGGAGAGGAGGTGAGTCACTAGGACTGGTTAAATACCAAGCTCCCCCTGAATCCAATCCTAGACATGCGCACAATGGTTGCCACACCTTTAACTCGGCGACTCGCAGACCACGAGTTTATTTAGTTAGACTTTAAGTTTTATGTATCTTGGTGTTGAAGTAGGCTAACCCGAGGGTTTAATTCTAATTTACTAATCTACGTCCCTATAAGTCCCACATACAAATCACAAAAGAGTTAGGAGTACTTACAGGTGGACATCGGTAGAGACTCAAAGCCATGCGGAAAACCCGCTCATTTCTTAGTAAAATTCAATTTTAAAAGAAAGAAAACATTTTGGGCCCAAAAGCCATCAAGGCCGAGTTTTGAACCTGCTCGATACTAAACCAAAACACCCCAAAACCAGCCCACAAGTCCCGACCGGATCGGCATGCTCCTTGAGTAAAACAATTCAAAACTTATTTGTTACTTTGGAAAATCTGGGTGGTTTGGAAGATAATTTTAATTTGTGTTGAGTACAAATTGAAAATGGGGTTATCTTTGCGACCTCGATTTTATTAAAATAGTATTTTATTTATACTTGAAATCAATAAGTAAAAAGTATTGCCAAGTTTTTAGAGTTTAACAAGAATTTGAAAAAAAATTTGTACTTAGGTGTCAAAACATTTAAGATTTATTTGAATGAAAAACTATTTAATCTTGATTTAATAATAATCGTATCATAATAAACCAAATAAAATGCATACTTAAAGCAGTTAATAAGAATGGCCATATTACATCATAGCAAAACCGAAATAAATCCAAAACTTAAATGATAAAACCAATAAAAATAAAATAACTCTAAATGAGCATGGCCACCACTAAGCTCCCGCCGACCGGTCCATTCTTGAGTGTCACCGAAAAGATATCCCACAATGGGTGAGTCAATGACTCAATGTGTAACAATCCACACAAACTCTCAATCAATTTAGTCATGTCAAATCATACATACAAAACATATAAAAACAATGATGCAATCCGGACCCAAACCTAGATAACCATCCTCTACACATCACCCGTACCTACCATCACACCGTGTGGATTACTAAATCGACCCTCCATCCGCTACACACCATCGAAGGCAGTCGCTGCAGTCAACTTGCACATCGCCATTATAAATTGTGGCATAGCCACCAGATAATTGTGACAAAGTCACCAGATAACATTTTGTGACATTCAGATTATGTGACATGAGTCACCAAATATTGTGGTATAAACCACCAGATCACTTCCCCTTTTCATAATCACCCATATGCCCCCATGCATCATACAAATCATGCAAATGTCATACCACATGCCTTATTCATAATCGTAACCAATTCTCATATATGTCACATTCATAGTTTATAAAACTATTAACAAATCTTTAGAGAATAACATACCTGAATATGTCGTACCATTGAATGGTACCTTTAGCCACACCATTCACATTCTTATTAACACACATATTAAGTTAATACCGTAAATCTATTGGAAATTTGTGTAGGGCTACACACCTGGTTACTATCGCTTTCACTGAATCCCAAAAGTTTACCAAAACTGATTGTACTCCTTCCTAATACCCAAAATTAAAATTGGTCAATCATTACTAGATAGGATGGCCTAAGGCCGAATATGCATATCCACTTACCTTGTGGATCTAAATCCCGAAATTGTCACTTACTCCTGAAGTTGTCGAAATCCCTATACACTCAGTGTTAGTTTCAATTTTAACATATAAACACTTATGGAATAATCCTTGGCCAAAAACTAGCTCCTTATCTTGAGTAACCGAACCCCAAAAGAATCCTTACTGCTCTTTTATACTAGCTACACCCAAAAGAAACACGAAATAATGACCCCATGATCATTTAGCCATCCTAAGAAATCAAGGCCAACCATTCGGTTTTGGCCACCAAAAGAGAAAGAAGGGGAAACCGATTTCTAAGGAAAGAAATACTTACCAATACACGTTGCTTGTGAAGACTAAAAGAGAGTAGCCGACTGCACCTCCCTTAATGAATCGGCTTTTGAGAATGGCAGAAAAAGAATGGTTTCGGAAAAAAAAGTGATAACACGAATAGACAATGAAAAGGAAAGAACTATCTACCACTTTCGGCTTTTAAGATTTAGGACAAAGAAATTTTCGGCTACTAAGGAATAGATATGGATTTGGGGTAGAAGGAAAGAAAAAGAAGAATAGGAGAAGAGAAGAATTTCGGCAAAGGCACTCTTGAAAAGAAAAGAAAGAAAAATGGCCTCCTTTCCTCCTTTTGGTAGAAAATAACACCAAGGAGTCCCTAGGCGGCCAACTCTCTTCCTCTCTCCTTTATCCATTGATCCACTCCTCCTTAGCCAATCCTCAACTTTCCAACCCCATCTATACCTCCTCCTTCTAGAGTCCACATGCCATCCACTACCTCCCTCCTTGCTGTAAAATAAAACTCCAAAGTGCTCTCCTTGCAACTCAAACCTAAGCCCTCCTTGCACTTCCTACTTCCTAGGCTTTAAGCCCTCCTTGCCATTCTTCTTATGTCCAATTCCTCTACATATTTTCTTAAGGCCTAACAAGCTTAGCTCCCCCTTTAATACTTAAAATCCAATATTTTCTAAGGCATTTACCTACACTTTGAAGTTCTCAAAAATTCATATAACACATTCAATCACACATAGGCATGCTACTTCATACAATTTAGCAATTATGCACAAGCCCTAATTCCCGGATATTACATCATATGCCAAACTTCCTTTCCTATACACATCACCTCATAAGGTTAGTAAGTATAACATTACATATAAGTTCAAAGTAAATCATGACATATACATAATAAACATTTAGACTTTATAGATCATCCATCACATATATATCCATTACACATTCTTCTCATTTGAATCCACATAGTTAGTAGATAATAAGTAAACATAACATCTATGAAACATAGCATATAATAAGAAATGAATTCCATGCGTATTTCATCCATCACATGATAAATTCTCATCCTTTTCATTTCATATATGCATATCTATCTTTTCATTTCATATGAACATTAGTAACACAATCTAATTCATGCATTTCCAATAACCTTTACTTACCCGTTGAACCATTTAAAATCACATTGGATACTTAAGGATGCTCACACATAGTGTGCCTTTTCATAAAACCATAACCTTTCCAATAGTGCTCACACGAGCTGTGAAATGAGCCTACTCATACGAGATGTGGGTCACGGGATGCTAGCTACATGATGCCGCTTACACGAGCTATGGAGAATCCGCAACAAATGTAGGACCTCAGCCATCGGTAGGACATCCAAGACAAGCACCCAAAACCGTATAATCCCTAATGACGTGATTTGTATCCTCAGTATTCACAAGGTTCAAACGGGACCTTTGTACATATCCAATTCTTTAAATTTCATTGTATTATATCATTTCGCATATGCTTAATGAAATACACATTTTCAATATACACATTCAAACCCCTTCCTTTCATTTTATTGTACCATTCCATTACACATTAAATGAAGTTCATATTTTTCATATATAGACTTTAATTTTAATTATCTTTACAACCTAATCCATTATACCAAAATTAATACATAACTATCAATCTAATTATGCATATCACAAATATTAATTAATGTTCCATCTAAAACAACAATAAAAAATTTAATCCTTATATGAACTTACCTCAATTAGAACGGTTGTTAAAACAGAGTCAACTACTAGTTTGGAACCTTAGCTTTTTTCCTGGATTTAAATATAATTGTAGCGTTTATTGATCTAAATAATATAAATTCATTTAAATAAATAATTCAAATAGATTAAAATAATTAATTCAAGCCTATAACACATTTTAATATGAATTTACAAAATTGCCCCAACATTTTTTCTTCTATCCAATTTAGTTCTTAGACCCATAACTTGCAAATTTACCATTTTTAAAAGAGAACCCATGTTAGTCGATTTTCTTAGAGGTCCAAAACAGCCCACATCTTTCACAAATTCATATTATTTCCCTTTAATTTTACCATTTAAACAATTTAATCCCTAACATTCAAAATCACTAAAAACCACTTAACCAAATACTTACATCTAGCTATCAACTTTAATAATTCATCCATTAAAATCAAAAACAACTCAAAATCATTCATGGCAAATCTCTAAACCTTTAACAGTTTTACAAATCTAACTCCGAGCTAGCTAGATTAAGCTTATACGAGCTCAAAAAAAATTATTAAAAACGAACCTCAAAATATCACACATGCATGGGAGAGAGCTTGGCCGAACTTCTTGGTGTCAAAAATGGTGTTCTAATTTAACAATTTTGCTTTTATTTTATTACTTATTACCTATATTTACTTTATTAATAGTAAAATACATCATATGAATTGATAAATTAACAAAAAATTTCCACCAACCGTCCACTAACTATGTTATGGTATATTTACCATTTAAGTCCATCAATTCACCTTTTCATAGCTATTTGATGCATTTAATTAATAGGATTTAATTTGTTTGTAGCTTTTACAATTTAGTTCTTTTCAATTAATTAACTATCTAAACATTAAAATTTCTTAACCAAATTTTAATAGAACCCTAATAGCACTCCATAAATATTTAATAAAATATTTATGGGCTTAGTTCATAGAGATGAGGTCTCAATACCTCATTTTCCAAAACCACTTGACTTTCGAAATAAACCACTTGCACTTAAACTTTTAGTTCAAACAACATAAATTATCAAATCAAAATTTATTATAATACTATTTTTGACTCTTAAATATTAAATAATAATATTTATGGACTCACTCTCCGAATTAGTGACCCCGAAACCATTATTTCTAACATCGCTGAAAAATAAGCTGCTACACTTTTTGAGTCATTGGTGTGATGGAGATCCGTGTATCCAATGTATGGTGATAGAGTCCATTTTATGTTTCATGTTTCCAAGTTGTCAAATTATTATAAATTGATTAATATATGAAAATGTTGTGTGTAAATGTGTAACACCCCTAATCCGTCTCTATCGCCAGATTAGGGTTACGGAGTATTACAAGGCAAAACAGGATATTTCACTTCATTTCAGAATAATTAACCAAATAATTTATAAATATATAACAGATCAAAATGAACCATTTCCATACTTTAAACACACATATAAACAAACCTAAAACATGGTAAAACAATCAACTTAAGTGGCACTAATGTGTCCTCATTGACACCACAATTCAATTATCAACCTCAATTCACTTGACACATCAACTAATTTGCATTCAAATTCATAAGTTCATATATAAAACTCATGCCAAACTTATCATTTCTTCTTAATCATTCATGTAACAGGCCAATTTTATCTGGCCCAATAAACAAAACAAAAAATAATAAAAGTCCATTTACAAAAAAAATATGGCCCAATACATTACCCAAATTACAAGCCCGAATACGAAAAGCCCAATAAGCACATAACCTAAACTATTTTCAAAAAGCCAAAAACCCTAGATCCCCTTTTACGCTACACTTTCGCCGACGTGCTCACCGCCGAGGCCTCGACGTGTCTCGCCACTATTGCACCAAAATGGCAACGTAAGATCACGTTGTCGCTGCTTGACCATTGACACCGCAAAGAGAAGGAAACAAGGATAGAAACAACAGCAAAAATAGCAAAAAAAAGGGGGAAAATAAAAATCAATATCTTGTAATATGTTCGGCTATAAAAGCCATAACAACGGGTGTATTGTACACACGAAGCAAGCAAAATATAAAAAATTCAAATAAGATACAAAAAGGAGTTTTTCAAAAAAAAGGTAGGATTTATATTTCTTATTTTCGAAGAAAAAAAAGGGGAAAGGAGTCTTACTTTAAAAAAAAAGTCGTTGTCGTTGCCATCGTGAGTCCTTTTTCTCCGAATCGAGAAGCCATGGAACCCTTTAGGGTTCTATCGAAAAATTTCAATTTCTTCTTCCTTCGGTCAAGCATTGTTTAAGTTTTTGGGGATTTAAACCCCAGATCCACTTTCTATTCAAAAAGAGGGTCTAAAAAGGATTTTTTTGGGTTTTTCAGCCACAGAAGGAGGCGGTCGATGCCGCCGACGATCGGTGGCCACGGTGGACATGCGACAGCCTTTGGCCAGACAAGGGATTGACTCGAGAGAAAAAAAAGTATAGAAGGACTTTTTTATTAAAATCGGATCGAAATGATTTTGTTTCGACCCCTGTGGGAAACAGTGCGCATAATAAGGTTGGGAATATTTTCCCATTTGGCCCCTGTTCTTTTTCACATGTTATATTTTAGTCCTTTATTTACTTATTTATTTTATCACAATTTATGCTCTTAATTTCATTTAAATTTTGATTCAGTCCTTTATTTATTTAATTTCAACCTTTTATGAATTCTTTTATTTATTTATTTATTATTTAACAAAACAGTTATATAGTTAATGCTTTCGCTCAAAAACATTGGAGTAACTTAGAATCAAAACCACAAATAGTTATTTCAAACCCATGCATGAAATTTTGAATTTTGTTCAAAATCGAAAACTCAAAACTTAACAAAAATCAAAAAACAAAATTGATACCACAATTCATAAACTTTATCTACAGTCCGAATAAAATTAGTTTATTAAACCTTATAAAAAACTATATTAAATCAAACTGAAAATGGAACCCCGAGACTTCTGATTTGTCGAGTCCGACACCTAAACTTGAAGGTTACCTAAAAATAAGGAAACTAACGGGAATGAGCTACAAAAGCTCAGTGTGAATCTTAAACAAACATAATTACTCAGAGTCAAACAGTTAACTAAATGTTTACAAAACAACCCAATTGAATCATTAACAGAAATCATATCTGACTGGCATATCTCATTTTTATAATACTTATCCGATAAGCAAAACGTATACACATAGAACTGCTCGAACTCACAATGACTAAGATTAGTACAATTCTCGATATCACATCAAATTTAACATATTAATCTACATTATCCTTAGACATTAAAATGCAATTAACACCTATCTAGCCTCTACACACCATCTTCAACCAACCGTATCACACCAAAAATAAGGTTTTTCTCAACCTTTCCATCTTCTACACACCACTATCAGGTTTTGGTGGACCTGTCCAACCAATTCACACTATGAAGAGGACATTGTCCTTGTTATTGTTATGTAGTCAACCTACTAACAAAATTATACCGCAGTTTAATTGCCAAATCAAACTTCCTTCACTTCAAAATCGAATCCCAACCTAGAATGTAGACGTATATAGAAGTAAACATATGGATATACATAATCTGACAAGTTCATTTTCAATTACCTTATTCATTAATCATATTGATAGCTAGCTCAGATTAGCAGGAATATATTCAGGCATTTTCATATACAATTACAAAGCAGTGGAAGCAACATTGTAAGCAATGTTTCTAATTACACAACCTTTAAGCACTCATGCAATTAATAAAGTTAAATTATACACATTCATGTACGTAAACAAATTCAAGCAAATATATCCCTTACTCGACATCTCTTGAACAGTAATAGTTTTCCAAGCACTCATACAGAGGCTTAAATGAGTAAAGGATTACTCAGGGACTAAAATGAGTCAAATTACAAAAAGGTGATAAAAATGAAAAATAGGACCACACGACCGTACGGGAGGGTCCAGACCGTGTAAAAAGCCTACACAGTCGTGTGAATGAGAGACACGCCTCTGTGACTGAAGTATATAGTCGTGTGGGTAGGCTATGTAACTCTCTAATCCCGTATGATAAAAAGTAGTTGAGACACGAGCGTGTGGTTTAATGACACGCTCGTGCGACGTGATGCACAGTTGTATGGCTAAGACACACACCAATGTGCAATCGACAAAAATCCCTAACAAAGGTCACATGGCCGTATGGCCAGTCCATGTGGCACAGCCCAGGCTGTGTGACTCAAAACCTTACCTATTTTTCTAAGCAGTACAGGGCTATGTGGACCGCCCATGTGCGGTACATGGGGTTCGTAAACCATCCCAAAATCTACTGCGATTCATGAATTTCGACACCAAAATGATCTCTAAATTATACAATGCCCGAAACTTTAAAAAAAAGGTAAAATTTGGGACAAAATACCTAAATATACCAAAAAAAATTTATTTACGGAAAAGGGCCAATTTTTTTAAAATAAAAAATTTATTTACGTAAAAGGGCCGATTTTTTTAAAATTTACGAAAAGGGCCATTTCCCCACAAAACGCATCCACATCAGCAAGTTTTATGGGGATGCAGCAGGAAAGCGCGCCCTTGGGGGAGCGCTTTTGCCATATCGGCACAAAGTGTCTTGTGAGGACGACTTTGTCGATGTGGCAGCGCCCCCCAAGGGCGCTTTCTCATCAGATCCCATAAAACGCGCACCGACGTGGACGCTTTTGCCCTCCTTCCCGTCGCCCTTTCAATTTGTTTTAGTGTTAGGGTATGAAATTTTGAGGTTTCTGGGCTAGGGTTTATGATTTTTTAGGGTCGTTAGATTTAGGGTTTTAGGAAAATTTAATGGAGTAGATTAGGGTTAATCAGGGTTTAGTAAAAATATATTTAGGGTTTTAACCAAAATATATTAGCCAAAAAAAATTATTTGAATTTTTTTGACAGTTGTATCTGGAAAAATAATTTTGAGAAGACGTTTTGAACAAACAGCGGCCAAAAACGCTTCAAGCAAGATGCACTCGTCAAGAAAAATCTTGAAAAGAGCTCCCACATGGGCGCTCTTTTGCTCTGATAGTCTCCGGTAAAATAATTTTGAGAAGGCGTTTACGAACAAATAGTGGCCAAAATGCTTCAAGTAGGATGCAATGTCGGAAAAGTATCTTGAAAAGAGCTCCCACATGGGCGCTCTTTTGCTACTGATGAGTCTCCGGTAAAATAATTTTGAAAAGACGTTTACGAACAAACGATGGCCAAAATGCTTCCAGCGGGATGCATCATCAACAAGAGTACTAAAAGAGCTCCCACGTGGGCGCTCTTTTGCTCTGATAATCTGTGGCAAACCTTAGACTATAAATCACCCAAATTTCATTCTCGGTTGCATGACGAAAATTAAGGCAAAAGAAAAATAAAGCGAAAATGAGTGAGCGATTAATGTTATTATTTACTACGATGGTGAGGTTTGTGACACCAAAATGGTGTTTTTTATCAGAGAACACAGTGCAACTGGGTTTTAATCGGAACATATACTTGTTAGAACTTCACAAAAGAATTAGGCATAAAATCTTTGGAACAACACCAATGAAAGTTCACCTATTAATTATAGATTTTGCGCTTCGGTTGATCTGGTGAGATATGAATCATTTGACATCAAAGGTCCTCGGAGCTTTGAGGAAATGGTGGAGACTCATCTTGCCAGTGTATCACTCTATCTTGAGGTATATGTACAATTTTCATCGCCAAGTAATCTTCCTTCGACCTCAACATCTACTTCTGTTCGAGGGGAATACATGACCCCAAGCCGACACTCTGTTAGTGGGAGGCAGAATATGGAAGTGCCCGTGTTTGGTGGTAGTATGGAAAACATAACCCCTGCACGATACTCGGTTGGTGGATGGGACATGCATATCCTTCCTTCAACGTTCGATGATAGAAATACGTATTGGGAACGTCATCAACTTCTAGTGGTTGGCAATCCACATATGATTGGGAATGTTACGAAATATGTTTAAGGAGGGATAATGTACTCCCCACGACATCCATCGGCGAGGGGCCCTCGTTCGTTGTAGATTATGGTGGATCGGATGATGAGTCGGATGTGGATCCACCTCGAGCCCAGCCCGATGGTGCAGAAGTTGGATTATTTTCTAAGCCAAGATGTTGAAGCTCGAAGAAGAAGAAAAGATCCGCTATTCGTACTAGCCTCCACCCCACATACATAATGTCGATCTATCTCAAGGCGATACATTGGAGTTTCCTAAACTACTAAACCGTACAACCCGTCGTTGGATTCGGGCAAATTAGAAGTTGGTAGCGAGTTTTCCAACAAGAATGTTTTCTTCTTGCATTGAAACAATCTGACATCAAAAGAGTTAACTACAGCGATGGTTAAATCCAAGCTCGATAAGGAGGCAAAGTGTGCGATGCAAGATGGTACATGTTCATAGAAAACCATGGCCTCATTAAGGAAAAGGACAGGCTTGTGGGAGATGAAAAAGTACAAAAGTCCACATACATGTCTTGCTGGTACAGTATCCCTATGTGTTCAATGTTTTTGAATAATACTAATATTACGTAATGTTACATTATTTAACGTTCTTCGTTAACAAGTGTTACACAAAATCATCCGAAGATGGATTCAGAGATGTTGGCTGACTTAATATTACTGACGATGAAGGTCGATCCTAAGACTATAGTGCCGGCCTTAATTGGCAATATTAGTAGCCAATTGGGGTACACGCCCTCTTACAGGAAGGCTTGGATAGTAAAGCAGAAGGCGTTGGAAAAGTTGCATGGTTTGGGATGCTTCATATAATGAAGTGTGGTAGTGGTGTCAGTCTTTGAGAGATATGTCCCAGCGAAGATAATGACCTTGAAATGGAATCCGCGTACTACAACGATCGTTTGCTCCGTGGATGCCACGGTGTTCAGCGTCTTTTACGGACATTTAAGCAATGTTGAGATGCATTTATATACTGCAAGCCATTGATACAAATTGATGGTACATTTATGTATGGTATATATATGCATCGGTTATTACTAGCTGTGGCACAAGACGATAGTGGAAGAATCATTCTGATTGCATTCGCAATAACACCGGGAGTCAGCTGATGATTGGGATTTCTTCTTATCTAGGTTAAGGAGGCATGTCTGCCCCCAACCTGATATATACGTTATATCGAATCGGGGCCCTGGAATACTAGTCGTAATAAAGCGCCAAGGAAGCCTGTGGCATCGCACACACCATCGATATTGCCTAAGGCATGTTGCATCCAACTACTATGAGCAACATCGATCTAAAAGTTAGCGACGGCAAGTGACCAATATGAGTATGTAGTATCTATTAATATAATTTCGCTTGTAATATTCAATTTATTCTCAATTGAAGAGTGGTATGTAATATTCGCTATCAATGTATATTGGTAGGGTACGAGATCAATAAGGACCGTTTTCAGGAGATATTGGCGAGTTTGCAATTAGATAACGAAGAAGGGGCAAACTACCTGTGCAATATTCCTTTCGAACAGTGGACACAATCATACAACGGCGGCCTACGATATGGTCATATGACCTCAAACCTGACAGAATGCATAAATTCTATTCTAAAAGGAACGCGTCATCAGTCGATAACATCGGTTGGGCGAGAGACATATTTTCATTTAATGGCACTATATCCAAAGTGAGCAGCGAGTTATAAAGGCTAAATGCAAGGAGGCCATGTATGGAGCGCGAAGGTCTTGCGAGAAATTAACAGGGGGAAGGCACGGGCCAACACCATGCACACAGTGTGTCACGATCGCGATAACCTATGGTTTCTGTGATGGAGTTTGACAGACTGAACCAAGGTATTGTTGGTGGGAAGTATCGTGTACACTTGAGAAATAGGACTGCGGATGTGGATATTTGATGCACCGTTACCCATGCGCTCATGTACTTGCGACATCGAATCTCCGTCTTGATCCCATGAGCTATGTCGACAAAGTGTATAAATTAGAAACATGTACAACGTGTGGAGACACGTATTCCCACCTGTCCCAGATGAACGTCAACGGCCATCGGTACCTTTGCACCGTATAAGCTGTTGCCGGATAGACAACTGAGGCGCAAACCAAAAGGTCGACCTTGCTCGAGTAGAATACGCAACAATATGGATATCCGAGAAACGAGCAACCAACATAGGTTGTGCGGATGGTGTAGGAACCTAGGCCATACATCTCACTCGTGTCCAAATCGGAATAGTTGACATTCTTCTTAACTTTTTTTGTCTCTTGGTCTCTATGTAAATTCTATTTATTTGTTGATGAAAATGTTGAACTTTTGTAGAAGGACTAATTTGGAAAAAAAAAACCTTTAAGTTACATAAAATTACAAATATTGGACTTTTATTTTGAAAATTAAATTTCAATAAAAATTAAACAAATTCTATTTTATTAAAGATATTAAAATTAAATTACAAAAAATAAAAATAACTTTTATTTTATTAAATATATTAAAACTAAATTACAAAAAAATTAAAAACAACTTTTATTTTATTAAATATATTAAAACTAAATTACAAAAATAAAAATAAAAACAACTTCTTATTTTATTAAATATATTAAAACTAAATTACAAAAATAAAAATAAAAACAACTTCTTATTTTATTATATTACATATATTAAAATTAAGTTACAATAAAAAATTAAAAAATTTTATTTTATTAAAGATATTAAAATTAAATTACAATAAAAACTGAACACCTTCTATTGTATTAAATATATTAAAATTAAATTACAAAAAATTAAATAACTATTATTTTATTAAATATATTAAAACTAAATTACAAAAATAAAAAATAACTTTTATTTTATTAAAAATTAAAATTAAATTACATATAAAAAACTTCTATTTTCTTGAAGATATTAAAATTAAATTACAAACATAAATAAAAAACTTTTATTTTATTAAAAATAAAAAATTTTGTTACAATTAAACAATAAAAAGCCCGTCCAGAATCAATGTTAATTTGATTGAATCGATTCTACAGGGGTGGTCGGTGGTTACGTATGGATTCCTCTTTCTTCTAGCTTCCTGAGGTGGGGAACCTCGGCGGGATTCAGTTCCTCCCGCGGTGGAGTGCAGTTGTGGGTGTTGGGAGGATGACCCACCTTGATAAAATAATGACTACGGAGGTGTTTGCATAAACCACGGCGGGGTGTCTAAATCCCGTACGGCGAAGGAGACTGGTAAAAAGAAGTGCTCCCCAACGGTGCCTCCTATGATCCCTCACGTGACGGCGGCCTCAAGATTGGCTGGCCAGTCGGAGTAGTCGGGAACGGACTCGAACCGGGCCATGCATTCCAGCCTGGGGTGGGACTGGGAAAAGGAAACATATATGGGTTAGGATACATATAAGGGCTAGGGTACGCACTTGGCATAAAGACCAAAGGCTGTGATGTCGGTGTCTTCGGCTGAAGTGATGGGCCCGGTGACTGTGTGGGCACTGTTGATGGGCCCGGTGACTGTGTCGGCGCTGTTGATGGTCCCTTCTCATCACCCATTCTCCTTGGATTTAAAATGCCCCATCGTTTCCTTTGTTCACGAAGTTGCCGTCGCCTCTCTTCTTTCGACAACAAATACGGCTTACCATGGATCCTAAACCATGGCATGTATTTTAGCACGCACGCTAACTCAGGAATGATGATTGAGTCCCGGATAGGTAAATAGTCATACTGGTTCTCCCACATCTCGATATATGCTGACCAAAATCTTGGCCAATCCGTGTGCAATTGCCTTAAGTTGACTTTGTGCTCATCATTGAGCACCTTAGGTGGCACGGGAATCGATTGTCGGAATCTAAATTTTCGCAGAACCCAATCTGACTGGTGCATCTCCACGTTCGCATAGTTGATCAATGGGACCTTCACGTGCCAAATGTTTTGATTTTACAATAACTCCTCCGGAATTACTGCCGGAATTGCTGGATCCTCGTACGGTGTCCATTGAAACTATATTAACATGACCAAAATATTGGTTATATACATAATACTAAACACTAAGTACGAAATACTAAATTATAAATATGAAATTCAAAACTTACTTGTGATTCCGACCGTTGGTCCAATAGAAGCCGTATATCTTTAAGAGAGGTAGGTATTCCAACATAACTCACCGAATGGTTCCACCTAATTAAATAAATTTTTAGCATACAATTATACTTTAAATCTACGTAATAATTGTAAAATATAACATTAAATTTACCTCGTTATCAGTGGGAATGAATATGGGTGGTTGAGTCGAGGACGTAAAAATGGAAATCGAAACCATGCCTATGACTGTAGTAGTGATAGGCAACCTTTGATTTTCACTTTACTTGGCCGCGTTGCCCCGCACATCTCCCGATACAACTTTGATAACACGGCAAACCCCCAACTCAATTCATCGACTGCTCTAAAATCAACAAGTTTCAGCAGCCATCTCAAGTGTACGAGGTTTCTAGACAGGTCTGACATCAGATAGCCTCCAATTATCTCAAGAATGTATGCATGAGCATACCGTATTCTTTCTATTTCGGTCGAACCATCATTCGGCTCTGGGAATATGTCTCGTAACCAGATCATCTCGATCCGACCTCCATGAATGTTATCCGGAATGGTACCCAGAGGCTCGTAGCATATGCCATCCAATCGGTAGAAGTTGCAGACCCGGTGACTACCGACCCGTCCACCGGCAATCCCAATTGCAACTGCACATCTTACAGAGTGATGGTACACTCTCCATATGAAAGATGAAAAGTGTGCGTCTCGGGTCTCCACCTCTCTATCAACGCACTGATCAAGTTCGGCTCCAACTTGAACCCCCGGCCTATCGTGGCCACGTGCCAAACACCCACTTCCCGCAGGTAATTCTTGATCAACGGCGATGGGGGACCATGCATATTGCGAATATGCCATTGCAACACCCGATCTATAGACTGTTTAAAAAATTATAAAATAAAAATTAATTAAAATTGCATAAACCTAAAAAATATTAAATAATATTGAAAAATTAAAATTAAAACTTACCATTTGCATTTGATCTACGGAGATGTGCTTGTTGTCTAGACGAATTAATTCCCCGGCCATTGGTAATACGATAGAAAATTTAAAAATTTTCCAAAAATTATATTTAAAAAAATTAGAAAGGACTTTTTTTTGTAAATATTAAAGGACTATTTTGAAATTTGAAAGGAAGTTTCAAGGACTTAAAGAGAAATTTGAGAGGAATTTGAGAGAATGTTGAGTAAGGACTAAAGTGTGAAAAAAATAAAAGGGTTGGGGGTTTTTATAGGGAATTTTTTGGACTGTTGGAGGCCCAACGGTCAAAAAATTTTTGACCGTTGTAGGGCTAAAGCACACCCTTGGGGGAGCATTTTTGCCACATCAGCAAAGCGCGTCCCGTCAGCACGCTTTGTGCTGATGTGGCAAAAGCACTCCCCCAAGGGCGCGCTTTCCTGCTGCATCCCCACAAAACGCACTGACGTGGATGCGTTTTGTGGGGAAATGGCCTTTTTTCGTAAATAAAATTTTTTTGGCATATTTGGGAATTTTTCCCTAAATTTTGTGTTTTTTAAAATTTTTAAATAATAATAATATATATGTCGAAGAAAAGAAAAAGAAAAAAGTGTTTCAAAAATAATAAAAAGGAAAAAAATTACCTCTTTGCCTCTATTTTTTTATTTTAGTAATTTCCTTAGTAACTAATCTCCGTTCTATTGTGTTTTAATTTGTGCTTGCTGGTTTTTGAATTTTAAATTTCTTTTTTATTCCTCTCTTTTTCGAATGTATTACAATGGTTTGGATCGGCTTTTATAGTCGATCTTACAAGTTGTTTTCCTCATGATTTCCTTGTCTTTTCCTTGCAGGTAAATGGGCCGTGTTGACGGTGGCATGGGCGGTGGCAATAGGTGGCATCAGAGGCAGTGGTGCTGGCAGGGTCAGAAGGCCCTAGGTGCGGCGCACCTAGGGTTTTGGCTTTTTCTTTGTTGTTGCTTTTTTCTTTTTTAGGGTTTGGGCTAATTGATTTAGGTTTGGGCTGATTAGTGGGTTAATTGGGTCTGTTATTGGGTTAAGTGTTATGGGCCATTCAAGCTAGGTTTCTTTTAGTTGGTTGGTTTAGTAATTGGGTAGGGTAATTTTGGGGTTGTCTTGGGTTTAATTTTGGGTTTGTTTTTGGTTTGGGCTCCCGGGTTAAATTGGCCCTCTACAACTGCCCCTCTTTGCTCATTGTCATGCAACGGGAATAGAGCAAAGACATAACGAAGGGTCAATTTTGCCCGGTCTTGCCGAATCCTGACTTCTTTGGTTCTCCTCTTCTTCAGGTAGCCTCATTCTAATCCACTGCTTCTTGTTGCTTTAATCCAATCCACCGCAACTTTAGAGAGATAAGACTTGTAGCTTTAATCTAATCCACTTCAACTTCATGGATATGAGATTTTCGATTTTAGTCTGCCCCAATGTAATTTCAAAGAGAAGAGATTTGTAGTTTCGATCAACTCCAATGGAACTTCAAGGAAATAAGAATTTAGGGAGAAGAGATTCATAGTTTTAATCTTCTCTACTGAAACTTCAAAGAAAAAAGGATTTATCCTTATTATAAACTATAGTAGATTTAATCTCACCTACTGTAACTTTAGAGGTATAGGATTCGTCGCTTTAATCTACTCCACTGCAACTTCAGGGAGATAGGATCAGTAGCTTCAATCTGCTCCCCTGCAACTTTGAGGGGATGAGATTTGTTTATTTTTAACCTACTCCACTGTGACTTCAGGATAAGAATTCAGGGAGAAGAGATTTGTAACCTCAATCTTCTCTGCTGAAACTTCAAAGAAATAAGGGTCGATCCTTATTGTAAACTTAGGGAGGCGAGATTTATAATCTCAACCTACTCCACTGGAACTTTGAGGAAATAAGAATTCAGGGAGAAGAGATTCGTAGTTTCCATCTTCTCTACTAAAACTTCAAAGAAATAAGGATTGATCCTCATTGTAAACTCAGGGAGGCAAAATTTGTAATCTCAACCTACTCTACTAGAACTTCAAGGAAATAAGAATTTAGGGAGAAGAGATTCGTAGTTTCGATCTTCTCTACTGAAACTTCAAAGAAATAAGGATTTATCCTCATTGCAAACTCAGGGAGGCGAGATTTGTAATCTCAACCTACTCTACTGGAACTTCTAGGAAATAAGAATTCAGGGAGAAGAGATTCGTAGTTTCCATCTTCTCTACTGAAACTTCAAAGAAATAAGGATTTATCCTCATTGTAAACTCAGAGAGGTAGGATTTGTAATCTCAACCTACTCCACGGAAACTTCGAGGAAATAAGAATTCAGGGAGAAGAGATTCGTAGTTTCCATCTTCTCTACTGAAACTTTAAAGAAATAAGGGTTTATCCTCATTGTAAACTCAGGAAGGCGGGATTTGTAATCTCAACCTACTCCACGGGAACTTCGAGGAAATGAGAATTCAGGGAGAAGAGATTCGTAGTTTCCATCTTCTCTACTGAAACTTCAAAGAAATAAGGGTTTATCCTAATTGTAAACCCAGGGAGGTGGGATTTGTAATCTCAAACTACTCCACTGGAACTTCGAGGAAATAAGAATTCAGGGAGATCGTAGTTTCCATCTTCTCTACTGAAACTTCAAAGAAATAAGATTTGCTATCTTCAGTCTGTTCCACTGCAACTTTAGGGAGATGAGACTTGTATCTTCGATCCACTTTGCTCAGGAAGGCAAGATCTTCTATCTTCAATCTGCTCCACTGCAAACTCAAGGAGATAAGATCTGATGTCTTTGATCTGCTCCTATAACCTCAAGAATGCCAGATCTACTATCTTCAATCTACTCCACTGCAATCTCAGGGAGATAAGATCTGATGTCTTCGATCTGCTCCTGCAACCTCAGGAATGCCAGATCTGCTATCTTCAATCTGCTCCACTGCAAACTCAGGGAGATAAGATCTAATGTCTTCGATCTGTCCTGCAACCTCAAGAATGCCAGATCTACTACCTTCAATCTACTTTACTACACTGTCCTATTGAGGACATAACCTATAGAATGGGAACATGCTTACTCCTAATAATTAGGATGCCATTATCGAAATGAGTCAAATGCTCCTATTTAGACATGATATGATATATAAATGCAAAAATGTTATGAGAATGATTCCTATTTTAGGTGTCATCACTCATTGTTTATCAGGGCTTTATCACTAACGTATGGTGATGTCATCTTGTTCGGTTGGTATTCTCAACAGAAAACCCAAGAAAATAATTATACTTTGTTCAACAGATTTGCCCCACTGTAACTTTAGGGTTTATCTCATTGTGACTTAGAGCTATAGGATCTGAGTCTTCTCCAATCTATCCTACTGCAACTCAAGGGTATAGAATTTATTTCATCTTCAATCCAACCGGTTGCAAATCAAAAATATAGAATCTGTAACTTGTTCCATCAACTGATCACTCCCCGGGTGACCTTAACCAGATGTGTATGCATGATATTTGCATGGATTCCAAATACCATTTTTCTCGAGAATGATTCCCCTTTTTCACTCGGGTTAACATTGCCCATTTTTCGTCAAGATTGTATCCTTGACACAATATCTTGTCATCTTGTTCAATCACCATTTTTGACAAAAATCCAGAGCAATAGTCTCAGTTTAGATTCGTCTTCTCCCAATATTTCCATCCCTTAAACTTGGTGGGTTTTAAACAATATTCCTGTTTCGAGTTCTTTTATTATTCAGAAGCTTCTAGAGTAATATGCGAAACTCCTTTTATGAAAGTATTATTAGTCCACTAATCGTTATTTCAATGCAAAATGCTTAAAAAAGATCATAACAATGGACAAGAAAGAAATTAATTAGGAGCATAGCTCGAAACAAATAAGTTAAGCAAAGATAGCAAGTGCAATCAAGAAGAAAATTTATTGGGAGTGTATTTTGAAACGAATAAAGTAATCAAAGATAGCAAATTCAAAATGGGTAAGATAGAAACTAGGTGCCCCAGATATCGCAACCTGAGCTTCTCTGTTCAAACTTCTTGAAGACCATTTTAAGCTCAATATGTGTTTAGGGGATCCGGAGTACTTTGTCGATGCCCCAAGACGTAGTACACTTCATCTTTGTTAATTCAGGCTTAGCAAGACTACTGTATGCCCTACTTTTGATCAAAATTTGAGTCGCCCTTTTTGAATTTTCAACTCAAATCCCCTTTGGTCTCAAAGCGCCCTTTGCGGGTTTTCGCCTTGGCCTCTCCTTTTTTTTTTCTTTGAATTTTAACTCAATGCGCCCTTTGTGGGTTTTCACCTTGGCCTTTCCCCTTTCAGGTAGAGTACTTCTTAACTGATCCTGAATTCACCAGATTGGGAAAGTCTTTGGCATCTATCTCGGTCAATATCAATGCTCCTCCAGAACAGGCCTTCTTTACAACATAAGGTCCTTCCCAGTTTGGCATCTACTTTTCTCTAAAATCCTTTTGTAAAAGAAGAATCAGGTTCACCTCGTGGAATTTTCTAGGATAAACCTCTTTGTCGTAAGCTTCCATCATCTGACCGTGATGGATAGCTTTTAACCTTTTGTAACATCCTGAATTAGGGGTTGTTTGTAATTTAGTTATTTTCCCATGTGTGTGCTTGAAGAAATGAATACTATGTTTGCTAGACATGTTTTAGGGTCTAGTCATAGCCCAGAAACTAGGTCGGACTTAAGGTGAAATTTCTTTTTAAGTGCTTAAAAGGAAGAAATTAGGTGAGATAGGGTTAAGTAAAATTTGGAGAAGCATGACACAAAGGATTAATTGGCAAAGTGGCTTTCATGCCACTTAAGGGCTTAGTGGTGACGTTTGGGCAGGTCTTGGGTTCAAATCTTGGGAGTTACAAGGGGGATGTGTTTTATTTTTGGGCTTTTTGGGTGTTAAGGAAAGGGGCTAAAGTATGAAGGCTTTAAAAATTAAATGGTGAGGTTTTATGACTTGAAAGTCAAGGTGGTAGAGTGGTATGGGGCGTTGGAAGGGGCTGCGGCAGTTTGCCTCCACCAGGTCCTGTGTTCGAACCAAGAGAGCAGCAGTTTGGAATTTTTTTTTTTGAAGCTGGCGTGAATGGGAGAGGGAGCTGTTGGCTTGCATGTGGGACTCTTAAGGTGATAAGGATAAACATTGTTTTTCCTTTTTAATTTCGGCTGGAAAAAGTAGTATTGTTGGTTTATTCTTCTTTTATTTTGAAGGGGGAAGCAAGGAGATAAATGGGAAGATAAATCTTGCTTTATCTTTTGATAATTAAAAGCCAAAATTATCACAAAAAGGAGGGGTGTTGGCCGAATCTAAGACTCCTTGTTGGAGAGGAGTAAATGGCAAGGAGAGTGCAAGGGTGGTGGCCGAATTTTCCTTAGGCACCTAGCTTGAAATTTTCGGCTAACACATACCAAAAACCAAAACCATTGATTCTCTTTTTCTTCTTGATTGCTTGGCCAAATTCTCTCTAGTCCACTAGTGCCAAAAATATTCAAAACCTATCACCCTTTTTCATTATTTCCTTCTTGTACTCTAGCCGAATCACCCTATACTCTCATCTCCCATCTACTTCTTTTCCTCTTTCTCAAAATCGAAACCCCTAACATCACCAAGTGGTACCGACTTGTGGTGGTTAGAGACCGAGATAGTCATCAAGGTAAGGGGCAACAACTTCTTTTAGGTTTGTGGTTATGGCCGAATGGCCTATGACTTGTATTAATGCGGTTAAATCAATTGTAGGGAAGCATAGCCGATTGAAGGAAGCTTTTGGGATTTGTTTTCCTAAGATAGGGTGGTAAGTAACATTCGGCCATAGGCCTTGATTATGTGTGATTGTGCAAGACAATTCTAACAAGTGTTTTGGTAGGGATCTCGACAAGTCGAGTGATAATTTCAGGATTTCGGTAAGTGTGGTAAGTGAATAGTTATATTCGACCAAAGGCCATTTATGGTACCTAAAGTATAACCGATTGTGTGCCATGGATCTAGGGACTAATCGGCCAAGGCCAACCAAGGCTTCCAGGGTTTCGAATTGTTTTGGTAAGTGATGGTAAGATTCGCCTAGGGCCATATTTGATTATGAGCGATTAATCCTTGGGATCTTTAGTTTAGCCGATTGGCTAATAGATCTAAGAATTTATGTGTTGGCGATTGTGGGGAAACAACCTCTCGGGATTTCACTAGTATATTCGGGATTTGCTAGTCTCACGAGTAAGCAGGTGTGTAAAACTCTTTACACACTTTATTAGTATACATTGCTATATTGTTTTTTTTTTATCGTTATGGTAGTGATTTGCTTGTGGGCTTAAGCATGGTTTCCGGGTAAGTCCCCTATTACTTTGTCTATGAAATATGATTGAGTATGCCATCATATGCTGTTAAATGTTATGCTATACATAAATGCATGATATATGACAATTGTTATGTAAGCATGATGATAGTGGGATTAATGAGAGGAGGGGGATGATCTTATGGACTGTCACCAGTGGTTTTGACCACAAGATGGGTTGGCCCCATCAGATTAATTGTGACTTCAGTCACCAGTGGTTTTGACCACACCGATGATAAATTGTGACTAAGTCTCGGTGGTTTGGTACCACCGTGGTTTTGACCACATCTTGATAAATTGAGACCTATGGTCATCGGTGGTTTTGACCACACGATGGGTTGGCCCCATCATTTGATTTGTGACTCTAGTCACGATGGTTTTGACCACCGGTGGTTTTGACCACAGGGGTAGTTAAAGAGTACGGATGGTTAGTGGGGTTGCATGTTTGCATGTTATTAATAATTTGTGTATGAGTTGCATTTTCGGGTGGGGGATTTACACACTGAGTCTTGGTGACTCACCCCTTCCCATACTATTTTGCAGATGAGTAGATCGCGGAGATGGAGCCGGGGAGGACTCGAGGCGGCCATGCTTGTTTCTCAGATTTGGAACCTTATTTAAATCAGTTTTAGTTTATTTATTTTGTAAGTCTTTTTATTTTGGGTTGTAATAAGGCCGCTAATTATTATTTGGATGTTTATTTAATTGTTTTATTTTACTTATGTTAAATTACAAATGAAATTTATAAATGTCAAGTGGACCGGTTAAAAGTATCTTTTTCAAATTAAGTAGCTCTTACGAGTTTTCAAAGATGTTACCATCGGGTAGCAAAATACACCAAGTCAACTATAACCCTGATGATTTTAAAATTTTACATGATCAAACGTTTTCAAAGGGTTTATCAACACAACCATGTTTATAAGAATAATCCCAACTGAGTTTTATCAAACACTGTTTTAATACCTTAGCCATATTTTAACATGTTTTCAGCAGACACTCAAAATGTTTCAAATCATTTTACTCCGTGACATACCAGATCCGGTCAGGACTCATGGGCCGGGTTTGGGGTGTTACATTTTTGGTATCAAAGCCCGATTCAAAACTCGACTGTGGGGGCCCAAGGCCCAAAATGTTTTGTTTATGTTAGTAGGCCTTATTGGAATGTTTTGGGAAACTGTTTATGGCTTGAATAGCATGGCACCGAGTCTCCGGCACCAATCCGCCCAGGTAAGTAATTCTATCTATTTTTGGCGAATATTTGATAGGGGTAGAAGGGTAAATGGTGAACGTAGAATATTAGAATAGGAATTGTTGCACCCTAGGGCTAGCATACCCCAACAAACAATGCATAAGATTTAATAATTCCCTAAACAACCCTGTGAGTTGTCACTAAGCAAGGGATGTGGCAATCGTTATATGCATGTCTAGGATTGGATTCGGTGGGAGCCTAGTATTTAAGCGATCTAGTGACTCACCTCCTACTCACTTGAATCCTACCGGTGCACAATGATTTGTTCATCCTAGGCGAGACGACGTGCTCACAGGCTAAACTTGATAACTAAAACCCGAAAGGGACTAGCCGTTTTGCTTTTGAAGTAATTAAAATCTTATTTTTAAAAAAAATGAATGACCAAAATACCCTTGGCCTGTAAATTACCAAAATACCCTCTGTATGAAAAATTTCCAAATAGAAAATTTTCAAAATATCCTTCTTTCGTGAAATCAATTAGAACCAAATTTTGGAAATCTTTTTATGGAAAATTACTAAAATACCCCTAGTGGTAAGATTTCAAAATTTCCCCTAACCAACAAAATTACCAGAATAACCTTGATTTTCAAAATTTTGCAACATCACTTTTTTGGAAAATGCAATTCTCAAAAGAACCATCAATGTTTTACAACTTTTGAAATATCCACGATTTAAATTTTACAAATTCACCTCGATTTGTGAAAAATTATCGAAATACCCGAGGTCCAAAATTACCAAATACCCCGATTTCAAAATTTTCAAAATACCACAGAATTTAAGAGTTCCAAAATACTTTTGACAAAATCATCCAAAACTTTTATTTTGGAAAATTTCAAAATACCACAGAGGACAAATTACGAAAATACCCCAGGTAGTGGAAAAACAATCACAATGAAAACTACAACGTCTCTTTGAATGAATGAATAGAAAGATCGTGCATGTATGAATCTGAAAGAACCACTCCTAAAACTCCTATCATAAAATTTCTTCGAATAATCAAGTGAAACAAAGGTACTAATGCATAAAATTCTTAAGCAGGATAAGCATAAGCGAGAGTAATGAGTACAAGAGGTCGTGGACATCCGCCCGTGGTAGTGGTAGAGGTAGGATGACCTTGTCGAGCTAAGAGGTCTTGTCATGGGTCTAGAAATGAGATGTCAGATCTGCAGGTGACGAAAATTGAGTTTTAAGATCGGTCAAGCATAACGACGTAGTATCCCAAGCGGTGCTACGAGTGTTGGAGCGAGTTCTTGAGGCGGTAGCGCAGTGTGAGCCTAAAATCCGTGGTATGAACGACTCCGGGCTAACGGAGCGGAGGTGTTTAGAGGAGTTTCTGGAGTGGCACCCAGTGCAGCAGAGTATTGGTTAGAATCGACTGGGAGGAGCATGGGTGACCTAGATTTTACAGCTAAGGAGAAGTTGAAGGGCATAATATCTCTGCTTCGGGATGAGTCATATCAGTGGTGGCTCACTGTAAGGGATGGAGCGATGGCGGAGGATCTTACATGGAATTCTTTAAGGCCGCCTATCAAAAGAAATACATTGGAACCGATTCGTGGATGCTTGCAAAAAAAGGCTTTCTTGAACTGGTTCGGTAATAAGACGATGGCGGAGTATGAGGCGAATTTCTCCGGTTGAGTAGGTATGCTCGTGGTATTGTAGGTACCGCATGAACGCCGTGTTAGATTCGAGGATGGGCTGAGAGATGAGCCGAGGATGATGATAGCTCCACAACAGAACGGAGTTATTTGTCCTAGTAGAGAAGTCTAAGGTTCTTTGAAGGGTAAGGCGATCGGTTAGGCGAATCGGGATAGGAACTGGAATAAGAGGAGCTCCGGATCTTCAAAGTTTTTGGTAATCAGCAAAGAGGACGAGGTTTGGTGGGTCGATCAAGTCGCTAGGCTCTTCTTCCGCTAATCCTCAATGGCCGCCACGGTGTGCCGGTGTGGGAAGTCTCACATCGGGAATGTTGGAATGGTAATTGGGGATGCTTGAATGTGGGTCCATAGAGCATCGAGTTAGAGATTGTCCAAGAAGGCGCCTAGGTTTGAGATCGGAGGTCGGATCGTGCACCGAACAGGAGGGATAACCAACAGCCACAGAGAGGTCGTGGTGCAGGAAGAGGAGGTAATAGTGCTGGCAGAGGGTGTGGGGCACCGAGGGGAGGTACCGATGGTACTGAGGCTAGGCAACCTGTTTTGGTCTATGCCGCGAGGTGTCAAGAGGAGAGCGATGCACCGGACGTTATAACCGGTATGTTCTTGATCTTTGGTGTACCCTATAATACTTTGATTGACATTGGCTCAACCCACTCATACATTGCTAGTAGCGTAGTAGAAACTCTACACTTAGACTCTGAGCTTACTTCTAGGAAGATGACTGTATTAAGCCCTTTAGGTCACTCTGTAAAAGTAAGTAAACTCTATAGGAACGTACCCCTAGAACTCTAAGGGGTCGTTTTCTTGGCTGACTTGATAGAACTACCGTTTCGGGAGTTCGACCTAATCCTCGGGATGGATTGGCGAGTAAAGTATCAGGCTAGCCTAGATTGCGTGGCTAAGCGCATGGTAATAAAGACCGTGGAAGGTGATGAGGTGGTGATGATGGGTAAAAGGAGAGATTACCTGTCTAATCTGGTTTCTGCATTGAAGGCAAAAAAGATGGTTAGGAAGGGTTGTGAAGCTTATATGGTGCATGTCTGTGCTTTGGAAGCTAAGGATGTTACTGTAAGAGATGTCTGGACCGTAAGGGACTATGTTGATGTGTTTCCAGAGGAACTTCTGGGTCTACCTCCAGACCGTGAGGTTGAATTTGGTATAGATTTGTTACCCGAAACCGCGCCAGTATCTATAGCTCCGTATCGGATGGCGCCGAAAGAATTGGTATAGTTGAAGGCGCAGATTCAAGAATTGTTGGATAGAGGGTTTATCCGACCAAGTGTATCGCCTTGGGGAGCTCCAATGCTTTTTGTCAAGAAGAAGGATGGGACAATGAGGATGTGTATAGACTACCGGCATCTGAACAAGTTGACAATAAAGAACCGGTATCCTTTGCCCAAGATTGACGATCTGTTCGATCAACTGAAAAGAGCATCGGTGTTCTCTAAGATTGACCTTAGGTCAGGGTACCATCAGCTTAAGGTGAAGGAGGCTGATGTCCACAAGACGGCATTTCGTACTCGGTATGGGCACTACGAGTTTCTGGTAATGCCTTTTAGTTTGACGAATGCACTGGCAGCATTTATGGAATGATGAACCGGGTTTTCCAACCCTATCTGGATCGATTTGTCGTGGTCTTCATAGATGACATTTTGGTGTACTCGAGGTCTGAGGAGGAACATGACGCACATCTTCATGTGGTTCGCAAGTTCTAAGGAGAAAGCAGCTTGTCGCCAAATTCAAAAATGTGAGTTACGCTCAAGGAGGTAACTTTTCTAGGGCATGTTGTTTCAAATGAGGAATTAGGGTGGATCCTCGTAAGATTGAGGCGCTTTAGAGTGAAACCACCCAAGTCTCATTACGGAAATTGAGTTTTCGGGGTTGGCGGGATATTATAGGAGATTCATGGAAAATTTCTCCTTAATCGTAGCACCGTTGACTAAGCTGCTGAGGAAAGGAGTTCCATTTGTGTGGTCTGAGAAGTAGCAGGAGAGTTTCGACAAGCTGAAGAATATTTTGACAGAAGCACCAGTCCTAATTCAGCCTGAGGCCGGAAAAGAGTTCACGGTGTACTGTGATGCATCGCATACTGGTTTAGGGTGTGTGTTGATGCAAGAAGGGAAGGTGGTCGCTTATGCGTCACGGCAGTTGAGGCCTCACGAAGCTAACTACCCGACACATGATTTGGAACTGGCTGCTATGGTTTTTACCTTGAAAATTTGGAGGCACTATCTGTATGGGGAGAAGTCGGTAGTATACACTGATCACAAGAGTCTGAAGTACCTCCTGACTCAGAAAGATTTAAATCTAAGGCAATGAGGTGGATTGAGTTCTTGAAGGACTCACGATCGCTCAATCAATACCATCCGTAAGGCTAATATGGTAGCCGATGCATTGAGCCGAAGGTGGTAGCAGATTTGCGAGCAATGTTTGCTCACCTAAGTCTCTATGAGGATGGGAGCCTTTTGGCGAGTTGCAAGTGAAGCCGTCTTGGATTAATGAGGTCAAAGAAAGACGGATGACCGATGAAACTTTGAATACTCGGAGGTTACAAGTATGAATAGTGGGGCAAGGTTTCACTTGGGCGATGATGGAGTGTTGTACTTTCGGGGAGAGTATGCATGCCTAAGGATGATGATTTGAGGCAATGAATCCTTAAAGAAGCTCATAGCGATCGTCGCTTATGCACTCGAAGTAGCAAGATGTATCGGGATTTAAGGGAGCAATTTTGGTGGCCGGGTCTCAAGCGAGAGGTAACCGAGTTAGTGGGCAAGTGTCTGACATGCCAACAAGTTAAGGCTGAGCATCAATTACCATCGGGGCTATTACAGCCAGTAAAGATTCCACAGTGGAAGTGGGAGGAGATTACTATGGTTTTCGTAAGTGGGCTTCCCTCACGCCCAATGAAAAAGATGCGATTTGGGTGGTAGTAGACCGGTTGATTAAGTCGGCTCATTTCATACCGGTGAGGGTTGACTACTCGCTCTAAAGGTTGGCCAAGTTGTATATCGCTGAGATAGTGCGGTTGCATGGAGTTCCAGTGTCCATTATCTCAGATCGAGATCCCCGGTTCACATCGAGATTTTGGAAGGCTTTACATCAGCAGTTAGGCACGAAGCTGAATTTCAGCACGGCTTTTCACCCGCAGTCTGATGGACAATCTGAGAGGGTAATCCAAGTGTTGGAAGACATGTTGAGAGGCCGTGTTTTAGATTTTTGTGGTAGTTGGGAGGAGTACCAACCTTTGGCAGAGTTCGCTTATAACAATAGTTATCAAGCGAGTATTCGGATGGCACCGTATGAGGCGCTGTATGGTAGGAAATGCTGTACTCCTACATGTTGGACGGAACTAGGAGAGCGACAGATGTTGGGTCCAGAGTTAGTGGCAGAGACGGAGGATAAGGTTAGAGTAATTTGGGCTCGTCTTAAGGAGGCGTCGAACAGGCGAAAATCTTACGCTGATCTTAAGCGAAGAGAGGTTGAATATGTAGTGGGCGATAAGGTCTTTTTGAAGGTATCACCTTGGAAGAAGGTGCTGAGGTTTGGCCAGAAGGGCAAGGTAAGCCCTAGATTCATCGGACCGTACACGGTGTTGAAACGTGTGGGACCGGTAGCTTACCAGCTTGAGTTGCCAGCAGAATTGAGCCAGATTCATGATATCTTCCATGTTTCAATGCTGAGGCGCTATCGATCAGATCCATCACACGTAGTGCCGGTAGCAAAAATTGAGGTAAACTCAGACTTGTCTTTCGAGGAGGAGCCGGTACAAATCTTGGATCAAGATGTCAAGGTTCTGAGGAGGAAGTCAGTGCCTTTGGTAAAGGTGTTATGGCAAAATCATGGTACGGAGGAGGCTACGTGGGAACCCGAGGATGTGATGCGGCAGCAATACCCCCAACTCTTCTGATCCAGGTAATTTTGAGGCCGAAATTCTTTTTAAGGGGGTAGAACTGTAACATCCTGAATTAGGGGTTGTTTGTAATTTAATTATTTTCCCATGTGTGTGCTTGAAGAAATGAATACTATGTTTGCTAGACATGTTTTAGGGTCTAGTCATAGCCCCGAGCTAGGTCGGACTTAGGGCTGAAATTTCTTTTTAAGTGCTTAAAAGGAAGGAATTAGGTGAGATAGGGGTTAAGTAAAATTTCGGGAGAAGCATGACACAAAGGATTAATTGGCAAAGTGGCTTTCATGCGCCACTTAAGGGCTTAGTGGTGACGTTTGGGCAGGTTTTGGGTTCAAATCTTGGGAGTTACAAGGGGGATGTGTTTTATTTTTGGGCTTTTGGGCGTTAAAGAAAGGGCTAAAGTATGAAGGCTTTAAAATTAAATGGTGAGGTTTTATGACATGAAAGTCGATGTGGCAGTGGTATAGGGCGTTGGAAGGGTCATGCGGCTTGCCTCCACCAGTCTGTGTTCGAACCAAGGAGCAGCAAGAAGGCATTTTTTTTTGGAAGTCATGTGAATGGGAGAGGGAGTGTTGGCTTGCATGTGGGACTCTTAAGGTGATAAGGATAAACATTGTTTTTCCTTTTTATTTTCATTGGAAAGAGTAGTATTGTTGGTTTATTCTTCTTTTATTTTGAAGGGGGAAGCAAGGAGATAAATGGAAAGATAAATCTTGCTTTATCTTTTGATAATTAAAAGCCAAAATTATCACAAAAAGGAGGGGTGTTGGCCGAATCTAAGACTCCTTGTTGGAGAGGAGTAAACGGCAAGGAGAGTGCAAGGGTGGTGGCCAAATTTTCCTTAGGCACCTAGCTTGAAATTTTCGGCTAACACATACCAAAAACCAAAACCATTGATTCTCTTTTTCTTCTTGATTGCTTGGCCGAATTCTCTCTAGTCCACTAGTGCCAAAAATCTTCAAACCCTATCACCCTTTTTCATTATTTCCTTCTTGCACTCTAGCCAAATCTCCCTACACTCTCATCTCCCATCTACTTCTTTTCCTCTTTCTCAAAACCGAAACCCCTAACATCACCAAGTGGTGCCGACTTGTGGTGGTTAGAGACTGAGATAGTCATCAAGGTAAGGGGCGACAACTTCTTTTAGGTTTGTGGTTATGGCTGAATGGCCTATGACTTGTATTAATGCGGTGAAATCGATTGTAGGGAAGCCCTAGCCGATTGAAGGAAGCTTTCAGGATTTGTTTTCCTAAGATAGGGTGGTAAGTAACATTCGGCCATAGGCCTTGATTATGTGTGATTGTGCAAGCCGATTCTAACAAGTGTTTTGGTAGGGATCGCGACAAGTCGAGTGATAATTTCGGGATTTCAGTAAGTGTGGTAAGTGAATAGTTATATTCGGCCAAAGGCCATTTATGGTACCTAAAGTATAACCGATTGTGTGCCATAGATCTAGGGACTAATCAGCCAAGGCCAACCAAGGCTTCCGGGTTTTCGAATTGTTTTGGTAAGTGATGGTAAGATTCGGTCTAGGGCCATATTTTGGTTATGAGCGCGATTAATCCTTCGGGGTCTTAGCCAATTGGCTAATAGATCTAAGAATTTATGTGTTGGCCGATTGTAGGGGGAAACAACCTCTCGGGATTTCGCTAGTATATTCGGGATTTGCTAGTCTCACGAGTAAGCAGGTGTGTAAAACCTTTACACACTTTATTAGTATACATTGCTATATTGTTTTTTTTATCGTTATGGTGGTGATTTGCTTGTGGGCTTAAGCATGGTTTCCGGGTAAGTCCCCTATTACTTTGTCTATGAAATATGATTGAGTATGCCATCATATGCTGTTAAATGCTATGCTATACATAAATTCATGATATATGATAATTGTTATGTAAGCATGATGATGGTGGGATTAATGAGAGGAGGGGGATGATCTTATGGACTGTCACCGGTGGTTTTGACCACAAGATGGGTTGGCCCCATCGATTAATTGTGACTTGACCACCAAAGGTTTTGACCACACCGATGATAAATTGTGACTAAGTCCCGTGGTTTGGTACCACTAGTGGTTTTGACCACATCTTGATAAATTGTGACCTATGGTCATCGAGTGGTTTTGACCACACGATGGGTTGGCCCCATCATTTGATTTGTGACTCTAGTCACCAAGTGGTTTTGACCACCAAAGGTTTTGACCACGGGGTAGTTAAAGGAGTACGGATGGTTAGTGGGGTTGCATGTTTGCATGTTATTAATAATTTGTGTATGAGTTGCATTTTTGGGTGGGGGATTTACACACTGAGTCTTGGTGACTCACCCTTCCCATACTATTTTGCGTATGAGTAGATCGCGGAGATGGAGCTGGGAGGACTCGAGGCGCCATGCTTGTTTCTCGATTTGGAACCTTATTTAAATCAGCTTTTAGTTTATTTATTTTGTAAGTCTTTTTATTTTGGGTTTTAATAAGGCCGCTAATTATTATTTGGATGTTTATTTAATTGTTTTATTTTACTTATGTTATATTACAAATAAAATTTATAAATGTTAAGTGGACCGGTTAAAAGTATCTTTTTCAAATTAAGTAACTTTTACGAGTTTTCAAAGATGTTACCATCGGGTAGCAAAATACACCAAGTCAACTATAACCCTGATGATTTTAAAATTTTACATGATCAAACGTTTTCAAAGGGTTTATCAACACAACCATGTTTATAAGAATAATCCCAACTAAGTTTTATCAAACACTGTTTTAATACCTTAGCCATATTTTAACATGTTTTCAACAGACACTCAAAATGTTTCAAATCATTTTACTCCGTGACATACCAGATCCGGTCAGGACTCATGGGTCGGGTTTGGGGTGTTACACCTTTTCTTTGATTAGGTTCAATTGGCGAAAAATGCTTCCATTCCATAAGCCAATGGATAAGATGTTGTGCCAGCAAAAGTCCTGGCCAGCGTTCGATAATCATAGAAGATAAAAGGCAACTTCTTTGTGCCAATCTTTACAAGTCTCAGACATCTTTCCTACAATCATTTTTTTTTTGTTCTTTTTTCTTTTTGGCTGCCTTTGTTGCTCTATGATATGGTGTCTGGTCTTTGAACAGACTACAAACTTTTGACATTTTCCTTTTTGGCATTCTTTGTCGGCGCTTGATCTCTTTTTTTTAAAAAAAATTTGATGACTATCGACTTTGTAACGTTGGCATATGAAGCTACTTCCACCCTCTTAGTGAAGTAACCAACAACCATGAATATGAATCGATGTTGGCTAAAAGCTTTTGAGAAGATTGGATTGAAAATGTCCATGCCCCACATATAGGGAATCTGTGAAGAAATAGAGGACGCGCGTAAGTCTTGCATTCATCCATCTGGCATTCAAGGCATAATTGATGCAACCTCCCTTTTCTGGTGAACCAGTAGTATCCAAACCTCATGATTAGCCTGACTATTGTAGAACCATTAGTACCAATCCTAACAGCATACCCACGTTTCAGTAGCCTGGCGTGCCTTAATATGATCATGCGAAAACATCTTGAATTCTTGAAAATAGCTCAATGATGTCTCGCCTTATTTCTGTGGTGACTTAGGCTTCTATCTTTGCCCCTTTCCTAAGCTCGCAACGTCCACTGGCCCTTTGTAAGGTAGAGTCTATTTTCATCTTGTTCTATCATCCTTAACAAATCAAAAGATAGGCTACAATCTCTGTCATCTTCAAAGTCCTGAAATCCCTCTAGACACAAATCTCTTTCAAAAAGGGAGTCAGTAATAGCGTTGCTCATGTTGTTGATATCTGGGGACCCATTGTGGGTATGAAGGTAAATTCCAAAGAATAATTGATTCCAAGAATAATTATTTATATGGTATGATCATGAATAAAGAATGAAAGAATATTTGATAGAGAGCTCAAAGAATAAAAGAATTCATAGTATAAAATGGAAAAGGAAAAAAATAAAAGGATATCTGCTCAAAAGATGCACCTTATTGAAATAAAGATTTTGGACACAAGCCTATTTCACAAAAGGACTCTTATTGCCTCTAAGCTTAAAACAACAAGCATGTTCCAAACATTACTCTGAGTAAGCTTTAAAAATACATGAATCTCTTCCACAATCCTATTGTTTAAAACACTCCCAAACATGCAAGGGCTTGGATTCTACAAATTTTAATGCATATGATGAGATGTAATGCGAATGCAAGAAATGCACTGCAAATTCATGGAATGAATGAAAAATAAATTCCTTTACATAAAATGGATTACGTATGTGGCTTTGTCCTCATAGTCTAGGTGAAGGCACCGATCCTTTTCTTCATATCCAGACGTTATGGTTGTGTCCCAGGGACTTCCTCAATAGATGTTTCTTCTATCTCCTTGTTGCTTGATCCAGGCCGTGACTCTTTGCTCACTTATCCCCACGATGCTCATTGGCTTTTTAAGAAAGTTGAGACATGACGGCTCTTGAATAGTTTTTTGTCGGCTTGAATCCTCGGGCAAAGTCTTGTATTCTTCTATGGACTATCAGCCTTCTTTCGTTGTTTACTTGGACTATATTCGGACAACCGTATTATAATCCACTTTATCAAGAAATTTATATCCTTATGACAAACTCTCCTATTTAGCAATCGAATATTAATCAACACCTCCCTTCTATGAAGATGCAATGCAATGCAATCAAAACAAAACAAAAGACATTAGCACGAGAGAAATAAACAACACAAAATACCTGTCCAAGTGACAATTAGGGGTTCGGAATGGCTCTACCTTGGTGGGTTCCTAAGGTTCGCTATATGCAGTTTGGTTCTAAAGAAAGGTACCCAACCAAGAGATTCCTTGATCCTCACCCATTATAGGCTCATATGGACCGAGTTCGATTCAGGGGAATATATTTTCCTATGGCTGCACGAAGATAAAAATCTCACGAAGACATAGGTATGGATGTATCCCGAATGCGATTCACTATCCTACGGAGGTGAAAACCTCACGAAGGAGGAGCTTCTCACTCCCACTTAAAGGGGTAAGACCAAAATGGTCCCTATGCAATATGATGCGAGACTCAAACCATAGTAATTATGAAATAACAATACGAACAAATGAAAACAAATGCAATAATAGGATCGTAATTTTTCAAATCAGATTTTCAATTTTCGACAACAAGAAGAAAACAATCAATTTTATGACTCGACTCTCTCATAAGTCCCCAGTGGAGTCATCAAGCTGTCGTAACCATTTTTTTGAAAAAACGGAAGGGTCAACTTGGATTTTTGAAAATGAAAACAAAAAACTTGGGAGTCGCCACCAATCTTTTTTGTTGAGGTGTGATCGGGTCACCTCGTAAAACGGTTATTTTTAATAAACAGTTTGATTTACCAAAACAACTATTTTGGTCTACAAAATTTAGAAAACAGGTTCGGGAGTCAGCTACGCACGAGGAAGGGTTAGCACCCTCGATACGCCCAAAATTGGTACCTAATTGATTATCTAAGGTCTTAATGTCGAAAATTCGAAAAGATTTGAAAATACGATCCTCTTTTATTTTTAAAAAATTGAACAAATCAAAATGGATGATAAGACCCTCTTATTTTGAAGAGATAAAATGTCATACCCAGTAAGTTAGGGCACGACACTTTGGATTCCAGAAACTGAGCTTGTCTTTTGACTTTAAAACTCGATTTTAAATTTGAGAAGGGTATCTCGTTATTTGTCAAATGAGAAACCGAAACTCAGTAAGTTCGGGCTTGATTTCTCGAAATTCCAAATACGAGATATTGCCTTTATTTTAAAACAAACTTATCTCGGGGTATCTAGATGTCATGGCCAGTAAGTTGAGCACAACACTTCGAATTCTCGAGAACAAGTATTTTGTCAAAACTAGTATTGCGATTTTAAAAGGGATATTCCGTTATTCAGATTGAATGAGAAAAACTGGAACCCAGTAAGTTAGGGCTCGATTTCCTCAAATCTTTAATACGAAATATCGGTTATTTTAAAAACCTGATGCATCGGGTAAAGGTCAATGTGACAAGTAGTATTGTGAAAATACGATACTGCATGCGTGACAGAATAAATGCATTAACAAAATAATGATATGAATTTTGAAAATAAAATGAGCCAGATAAAATATGTATAACGTAAGTTTCGAGTAGATAAATAAAGAAATGTAATAACAACATTAAAGAGGTAACAATACTATATTAATATGAACAATATATATAATATTAGTGATAAAATAGAATAATAAAAACTATAATAATGATAATAATAGTAGTAATAACAATAATAAATAAGAAATATAATAATAATGTATATAAAACAAATAATGTAGTAATGATATTAGAAATAAGTAGATAATAATAATGAGTATAATAATAACAATAACAAAAATAAATATGATAAATAATAAAATAGTAAAAGTAATGTTAAGAATAAAATTTAAAACAATTATTGAATATAATATTATAACATTAATGGTAATAAAGATAATAATAGAAATGTTAAATAATAATAATGCTAATAATATTAATAGTAATGATAATAAAATATATTAAGTAATAATAATAATAATAATAATAATAATAATATTAATATTAATAATAACAACATCAATATTAAAACAAAGGGATAGAAATAGCGAAATTAACAAAAGGAAATAAGAAAAGGACAAAATTAGGAGAAAAGTAAAATTAAAGGCCGAAATTTAAAATAAAATAAAATAATGAATTGGGGCCCCTGTGTAACATGCGAAAATGGGGAGGGACCAGATGGGAAATAATCTCGGTCCTTCAAAACGCAGCGTTTAATGCGGGACTAAAATGAAACCGAGTAAAATTAAAAGGGCGAATTAAAAGAAAGAAAAGGATAGGATAGGACCCAATCAAGAAGGAGCAAAAAGCAGAAGGACCACGGGCATAAATAGCCCATTTTTACCCAAAACACGTGAATCCTAGCCTACTAGGTCGGGTTTGGGTCGGAGGCTTGAAACGACATCGTTTTGGGACTTATGGACGCTGGCCAAAATGATGTTGTTTTGGGGCTTATGGACGCCGGCCAAAACGATGTCGTTTTGGGGCTTATGGACGCCGGCCAAAATGATGTCGCTTTGAATGGCTACATAAGCCAAAAATTTTTTACAAATTCATTTTTCATTCTTTGTTAAAAACTGACCCTTTTCCCCTTGTTTTTGTTCTCTGCGGGTCTAAAGGGAAAGGGGGGATTCCGGCCATCCACCGCCGTGGGCTCCATCGCCGGCGCCGCCCTGCACGGCGGTTAGAGCCTCGAAGAGGTGAGATTTTTTTTCTTTAAAATATGTATGTATATATGTATGTTACAAAGGAAGAGTGAAAAAAGAAAAAAAAGGCCTTTGAAATGATAAAAATTGTACCTTTTTCGACTTCTATTTTAGCCTTTTAGTGTTTTTTTTTTTTTTTTTGCGTTTAATCGATGCTAGCTAGCCTCTGATCTTTGTTTTGTTGTTTGAATCCTTGTATTTTTTTATAATAAAAAACAAGGTCCTTTTACAATGGTTTAAAATCGGCTTTTATAGCCGTTTCCTACAAACTTTCTGTCATTTCTATTTTAATTTTTCAGGTGTTCTTAGGCGGTGGCAGCGCAAGTGGCTCTGACAAATAGGGGCAGTGCTGCAGGCGTGATAGATGGTAGGGGCAGCAGAAAGGTCGGTGACGCTAGGCTAATTTAGGTTTTGGAAACCCTAAATTTTCTAAAAATTTAATATTTTGGGCCTGTTAATGGGTTTGATTTGTGGGCCCGTAGATTTGGCCCGTTACAATACCAAATGATCAAGATAGTGACCATTTTCTTAACATCTAATCCCTATATACATGCCACAACCGCAAAACTCAAAATGATCAAAAAGCTATCAATTTGATGATAGGATAGTGTGAGCTTCAAATTTGATACGGCTTGACGTGTTCCACGAGGTGACGATATACAAGGAAAAGGGAAAACAAACGGGGTAAGCATATAGGATGCTTAATAAGCTCAAATGGAAACTAAGGCTTAATTTGATCATTTAAGCATAAAAATTATTCTAATAGCTACCACATTAAATTTCCTTGGCACTTGAATACATATCTAACATGCAACATCACCACAAATCAAATACATTAGTTATGTTCTCAAATTGTAATACCATCAACTTATAAAACATAATCACATAGCAATCTACATGACAAGTATCATCTATGGCATTTCATTCTCAATTCATGTTTTAAATTTCATTTTCAATCAATTAGACATCGCCTGGTGGAACTATAGTAAAACGGATTTGGATAGACAGGAATGTAATGTTCACACAAGCTGACAGTATTTCAGGGTTGCTCATAGAAGCTGACATTGTAATCGGATTGCTCACACAAGGTGACAGTATATTAAGGTTTCTTGCACGAGCTAAACTAATGATACGTATAATCTGAAGATCTGCAACAAATTCTAGATCTCGTAACATCATGTAAATCCTTGATCAATTACGTGTATAACCCCTAATGACATGTCACACGTATCTTAACATTTTACTAAGTTCACTCCGGCATCATTTTCGTATCATGACATTATCATTTCTTGTACATCATTTCATTTCTCATATAAGACATATATTCATTCAATATTCTCATTTACGTTCTATTTTATTTTCATATAACAAATATTCTCATAAATTTATAATCAGTCCTTTTTTTGGTTAAAAGTGCCAAATTTGCTAATTCATTTCAATCCAATACCTAAAAACATAACATAAAATAAAATAGTAAGTTCCATATGAACTTACCAAGTCAAAACAAAAAACAACTAAATCTTCAGGGCCTAATCGACAATTTTGGTTTTTCCTCAATTATCATTGGTTTGATTCAATTCTTGATATATACAATTATTCCATTCAATTCATCAATACCTAACATTTATACACTATTTCATGATATGAATAAACCTATGAAACTTTATTTTTAAATACCGCTAATGTTTTACATTTATTTCAATTTAGTCTTTAAAATCGAAAAAGCCATAACTTTCAATTTTGAGCTTTGGTTTAAAAACCGACCACAATTACAATCATTAAAGTCCATCTACTACCTATTATTACTGAGATTTCACATCAATTTTATAATTTATTCACTTTAGTCCTTATTTACAAAACTAACAACCAAACATTACAATTTAGTCCTTTTTCGAAATCTAAGCTTAAAATCTATCAATTTAACATCATTTTCTTCAAGAAATCAACAATGGAAACTTTCAAAAACTTTAACAGTTTTACAAATTGGTACATGGGCTAGCTAAATCAAGTTCCCATGACCTCAAAAACATAAAAATTACAAGAAAATGACTTGAAATCACATACTAATTGAAGACCGAATGTAAAACTTCAAAAATGGCTTCTCCCTTAGGTTTTTAATGTAACACCCCTTTCCCGCATTCTACGCTGGGACTGGGTACAAGGCGTTACCGTGTTTAACTCACATGGTCATGCAACTTTGGGTTACCAAATTTCATTCTCAATTTAAAACTTTCCCATTCACCTATCTAACATCCTTATAATGGGCCTACGAGGCCCTAAACACACTTCCAAAAAGTTTAGAACATAAATCGGAATCTTGCACGCACTTAGAAAAATTTTACCTAAATAGGGGCCACACGCCCATGTGAAATGGGACACGCTCGTGTGGTATTTCACACGCCCGTGCCTTGCACCCGTGGTCGACACTGACTTGCATCACACGGTCAGCCACACGCCCATGTGCTGTACCCGTGGTCGACACTGACTTATTCCACACGCCTGTCACATGCCCATGTGCTTCAACCGTGTGGCGGTTTAAATTCCAAAATTAACGTGTAGACTTCACACAGCCTGGGCACACGCCTATGTCCGTGGCCGTCCTCCCACACGGCTGAGAAACACGGTTGTGTCTCTGCCCATGTGTTTACTACTGAGCTTACTTACTTGCAATTCTAACATGCAATGGGGACACATGGTCTGCTCACATACCCATGCAATTGACCGTGTGTCACACACGACCTAGACACACGCCCGTGTGCCTACCCGTGTGGACAAGAACAAGGCTATTTGCCAAGATCTTTCATCACCCTAACTCACTCAAGCATAATTCACCCTCCACCATCAATTCAATCATGCATTTTCATAATCAAACAAACCAATCATATACTCTACACAATCATGAATAACCTCTTCTTATCATTGATTGATAGTAAAGAGCCATTTACTATGGCAATATACAAAAGATTTCATCTATAAGGAGCCAACACATTGACCACAATAACAAAATAATTTACCTAGTCTAGCCCCTATACATGCCATTGCCATACTCAAAATGCTAGTTCTAAATATACCAAGATGAGTTGATAGTGTAGGTGATCTTTCAATTATCTTCGTATCCCGACTCGGCTATTTGACACCATAAAACAAGGGAAAGGAAAGGGAGTAAGCTTAAAGCTTAGTAAGTTTACATGTAAACAAAAACATCATACTATATGCTAATCAATAAATAGCATTTCACAATTCAAGATCATGCTTACTCATTCATCCCTTACCACATTTCAACCATATCACAACATAATGCTCACATTCATTAACATATATTCCTGCACTTATTACAACAAGAATCACATGATACAACACATAGAAATTTCACAATAAATCATCTATATCAATGCCAAACACTCGATGGTTTCGCACTTAGCCCACCATTAATCTTTAATAGGGTGGTATCGCACATAGCCCACCAACAAGAATATTTACGGTGGTATCACACATAGCCCACCAAATGATATTATAAGCGATGGTATAGCACACATCTCATCGTACATAAATAACATGATGGTATCACACATAGCCCACCAACAAGATAATTAAGGTGGTATCGCACACAGCCCACCATTAATTACTACGAGTAATATTCCACACTTATATATCTAATTCAACTTTCATATAGATTATTCTTTATCTACCAATTCAATTTATTTGAATCATATATTTATTCTCGATCTTATAATGCACCAATAAGTAACAACATGTATATTTAAAATGCATTGTTTACACATAAACTTACCTCGGTGCAAAATGCATTAATCAACGGTCTATTCCGTAATCTTGCCTTTTCCTCGATCAATGTTGATTCCATGCTCTTCTTCGTTTATAACAACAAAATTCACTCATTCAATCATTTCTAATCATAATACATCATAATCTCTACCTAGGAAAAATGACTATTTTGCCCTTCTACTATGGCAAAATTACGAGTTTGTCCCTAGGCTCGTAAATCATTTTTCAACACATTTACTCATTAAACAAGCCTAGCTGAATATTTATTACTCTTAGAACTACTCATAATTTCAACTATTTCATGCATTTATTACACATTTTCAATCTTTGCAAATAAGTCTAATTTAGGTGTTTTCATGGCAACACCCTTCACAAAAGTTGTTTCTCATCTCACTAACATTCATTTTTTTCCATAAAAACTCAGCTAACAATAAAAACTCTCTCATGGAAATTCGCTAAACTTTCAACCATTTAACAAATTAGTCCCCTCATTAGCTAGCTTAAGCTTTAGGGACTCCAAAAGTACAAAAATCATCAAAAATCATCATCAAAATGACTTACTTGCAAGGATGAGATGTAGCTGAAAATTTGAACTTCAAAAACCCCTATTCTCTCTTCAATTTTTGGTGGAGAAGAAGTTTGAATAGTAAAAGATGACAACTCTTTCATTCATCTTATTTTATTCATTATTTCATCACCTAATTCCACCAAATTTGACCAAAATTTAATCTCCTTGTCTCCCTAGGCTCTATGGCCGGCCATCACATATCTAATGGCCTAATTTCACTTTAAGGACCTCCAATTTGATATTCTTTAGCTATTAGACACCTCTACAACTTATAATGAAACTTTCGCACTTTATGCGATTTAGTCTTTTTTCACAATTAAACATACAATTGCTAAAATTAAAGCACCAAAATTTTCATATAGCCATATATTAATGCCATAACACATAAAATAATACTAAAATAATTTTCCTCAACCTCGGATAACCATTGTTCTAACTAGCCCCAAAATCGGGTTATTCCAACTCTCCTCTCCTTTAGAGATTTTCATCCCCAAAAATCTTATCGGTAAAAAGGTTTGGATATTGTTCTCTCATGGCTTCTTCTAGTTCCCACGTAGCCTCTTCTACACCGTGTTTTTGCCATAACACTTTCACTAAAGCTATGCTCTTATTCCTCAACCGTTTAACCTCCCAAGCCAATATCTTAATCGGCTCCTCTTCATAAGTCATTTTCGATCGTATCTCAACTTCCGTTAGAGGGATCACATGCGAAGGATTGGAACGATACAGCCGCAACATCGATATATGGAACACGTTGTGAATTTTCTCCAACTCTACCGGCAAAGCCAACCGGTAAGCCATTGTCCCAATCCTTTTGATAATCTCATACGGCCCTATGAATCGTGGACTCAATTTACCCTTTCGACCAAATCTCAATATTTTCTTCCATGGGGATACCTTTAGAAATATCTTGTCGCCCACTTGAAACTCAATTTCTTTCCTTTTTAAATTCGCGTACGATTTTTTCTATCCAAAGCAGCTTTCAGACTATCTCAGATCACTTTCACTTTCTCCTCGATCTCTTTAACTAGATCGACCTCATGAATTTGTTTCTCACTAAGCACAGTCCAGTACAAGGGAGTTCGACTCTTACACCTTATAAAGCCTTGTACAGTGCCATCTGTATACTCGACTGATAACTGTTGTTGTAAGCAAACTCAACCAAAGGTAGATATCTTTCCCAACTACCTCCCAACTCTAACACATAGCATCGGAGCATATCCTCAAGAACTTGAATCTCTCTTTCAGATTAGCCATCAGTTTGATGATGGAACGCAATACTAAAATTCAACCTTGTACCCAAGGCTTCCTGCAACTTCTTCCAAAATCTCAAAGTAAATCTAGGATCTCTATCTGAGATAATAGATATAGGCACTCCATGTAATCTCACCACTTCAGCAATATACAGCTCAGCCAGCTTATCAAGAAAATAATCTACTTGCACCGGTATAAAGTGAGCCGACTTCTTCAGTCTATCAACCATAACCCATACAGCATTTTTCTTTTTCAGAGTCATAGGCAACCCCGTTACAAAGTCCATGGTGATCCGATCCCACTTCCACTTGGGAACCATCACCGACTGAAGTAATCCCAAAGGTACTTGGTGCTCCGCTTTCACTTACAAATTCAGAGATGTCCCTTTTCATACCCAGCCACCAATAAAATTTCTTCAAATCACTGTACATTTTCGTGCTACCGGGATGTATTGACAAGTGACCACTTTGTGCTTCATGCAAAATTCTTTGAATCAATTGATCATCTTTAGGTACACAAATCCAGTTGTGAAAAATCAAATAACCATCTAAAATCACCCTAAAATCAGAATCATCTCCCAACTCACACTGAGCTCTTTTAGCTTGTATCTCGCTATCATTTTCTTGAGCTTTACATATCTGCTGAATAAATAACGGTTTATCCCTCATCATCAGACAATGCTAAGTTAGTACTCATAGCTCTCAAAGCATACAAAGATTTTCTGCTCAAGGCATCCACAACTACATTCTCTTTCCCCGAATGGTAATCAATTACTAGCTCATAATCCTTCAATAGCCACCATTGAGCCACTCATAAGTCTTATGATCCTTATGATCCGTGAAGATTCGACACTTCTCACCATATAAATAATGGCACCAAATCTTCAAAGCAAAAAAGATTGCAGCCAACTCCAAATCATGAGTCGGATAATTCTTCCCATGCAGTTTTAGCTGTCTTGAGGTGTAAGCTACTACCTTACCCTCTTGCATCAACACACAGCCGAGTCCATTAAATGATGGATCACTATATACTACAAACTCCTTGCCCGACTCAAGTTTTACTAAAATTGGTGCCTCAGCCAACAATGTTTTCAATCTCTCGAAACTCTGTTGGCATTTCTCAATCCATTCAAACTTAATATCCTTATGCAGTAATTTTGTCATCGGGTAGCAATCATGGAAAACCCATTTACGAATCGTCGGTAGTACCTCGCTAAACCCAAAAAGCTTCTAACTTCCAACACATTTCTTAGTGGCTTCCATTCCACAATAGCCGAGATCTTACTCAGGTCAACTTTAATACCATCACCCGACACAATGTGCCCTAAGAATCTGACCTCTCAGAGCCAAAACTTACTCTTGCTAAATTTAGCATACAACTGCTTGTCTCTTAAAGTTTGCAAAACAATTCTCTGATGGTCCGCATGTTCACTCTCATCCCAAAAATAGACTAATATGTCATCAATAAAAACGACTACAAATTTGTCCAAGTGCGGTCGAAAGATGCGATTCATCAAATCCATAAAAATCATAGGGGCATTCATTAGACCAAATGGCATGACAAGAAACTCATAATGGCCACACCTCATCTGAAATGTAGTTTTCGACACATCTTGCTCCTTAACTCTCAACTGATAAAAACCAAACCTTAGGTCTATCTTGGTAAACATCGTAGCTCCCTTCAATTGGTCAAACAAGTCATCTATCCTTGGCAAAGGATACTTATTCTTCACTGTTACCTTGTTGAGCTGTCTGTAGTCTATACACAATCTCATCGACCCATCTTTCTTTTTCATAAAAAGTACCGGAATACCCCATGGTGAATAGCTCGATCTTGCAAAATCCTTATCACTTAACTCTTGCAACTGGACCTTCAGTTCATTTAACTCCAATAGTGCCATCCTATACAGAGCAACCGAAATAGGTGTCATTCCCAAAATTAACTAAATTCCAAACTTGACCTCTCTAACTGGAGGTAATCTAGGTAGCTCTTCCAGGAACACATCTAGATATTCGTATACCACCGGTACTGATTCAATCTTTACCTCTGACTCTTGAGTATTCAGCACAAAAGAAAGATAATACTGGTATCCTTTCCTCAAATAATTCTCGGCTACCATAGTTGAAATTATCATTGGCAGATTACCCGATCTACCTGATTCAACACGAATGACATCCTCATTTTCACATTTCAATTCAATAAACTTGCTACCACAGTTCACTAAAACATTATGGGTAGTCAACCAATCCATGCTAAGAATCAAATCAAATTCATCAAATGGCAACAACATAAGGTTTGCCGGAAAAATAATGACCTCTAGCTGTCAAAGGACAATTCTTACACACCTTGTCAACTAGCACATGTTTGCCTAACGAGTTTGACACTTTTACCACAAATTTTGTAGACTCAACAATCATGCTCATACTAGATGCCAATTTCATGCAAATGTATGAATGGGTAGATCCCGGATCAATCAAAGGAATAACAGAGGTGTCATGAAGAGAAAAAGTACCTGTTACCACATCTGAAGATGATGCCTCCTTGCGAGCGCGAATGGCATAAGTCCTTCCAAGTGCCCGACCCTCCGGTCTCACAGCAGAATCTCAAGGCGCACCTCTAATTCTAGTCCCACCTCCTAGGTCCTTTTTTGAGATACCCCTTGAAGGTGCATTGCTTGATCTCACTTCTTACTTTCTTTCCTTCTCCTCCCTTTCTGGACAATTCCAAATAAAATGGTCAGGTGAACCACACTTGTAACAATTCTGGTTGTTTCCCCAACACTCCCTAGTGTGCTGTCTACCACAATTTGGACACTCTAGTTTAGACTTCGGGTTGCCCACACTTGTAATCAAAGTGGCTTGAACTCTCGAACTCGAGTATGTATTACCTCGATCTCGATGTGAATGTCCAACTGACATTATTGTCTGGGGTTCATTTCCTTGGACCTCTTTGATTGAGCTTGGTATGATTTACTCATTGGCCTTTTCCTCGCATCTCGAGTCTCACTCACGGCTTTCCTCTTTTCCTTATTCAATTCTTTAGCCTCACATGCCCTATCAACCAACACTACAAACTCTTTTAACTCCAAAATCCCAACTAGAAGTTGATATCCTCGTTCAGCCCATCTTCAAACCTCTTGCACAAGATAGCTTCTGTAGACTCACACTCTTGCACATACTTGTTGAGCTTAACAAACTCATGCTCATATTCTGCCACAGTCATTTTTCCTTGCTTCAATTTAAGAAATTCTTTCCGTTTTGGTCCACAAATCTTTGGCTTATATACTTCTTCCAAAACTCTTCCAAAAAGAATTCCCACGTTACCCTCTCTCTTGAACCACTGAAGTTAACGTCTTCCACCAATAGTATGTCGAGTCCCTCAGCAAGGACACGGCGCATTTTAAGCTTTCCTCGGGTGTGCAGAAGAGTTCATCAAACACCCTCATTGAGTTCTCAAGCCAGAACTCTGCCCTCTCAGGGTCATCATCTATATTGGCTCTGAATTCCTCGGCCCCTTACTTCGGAATCTTATCTATCGGGGGCTTGGTCATCCTCACTACATCTACACCTTGAAGAGCCACAGAAACTGGCTGAGGTATAGGAGGGGGTGGAGGAGGTTGAGCATTTGGGTTTGCTCGTAATACTCCATGTACCAGTTACTCATCATTTAGAGAAAGACTTCCCGAGCCTCTTCTCCTTGATCCCTAGTCTCGGGTCCAGTCTTTACACGTGGGAACCGACGTGTTACTAGCTGCGTCATCAGCAACCGTTTGATCGGAATCCATTTACTATATAAAAAGCAAAGTTTAGAACTATCAAAAGCCACCACACTATCAATATACGCTTATGGCATGTATAGTTAGACTCTAACTCACGCTATGGTAGTCCAAGAATCGACTAAACCATAGCTCTAATACCACTAAATGTAACACCCCTTACCCGTATTCTAAGCCAGAACCGGGTACGAGGTGTTACCGTGCTTAACTCACATGGTCATACAACTTTGGGTTACCAAATTTTATTCCCAATTTAAAACTTTCCCATTCACATATCTAACATCCCTATAATGGGCCTACGAGGCCCAAAACACACTTCCGAAAGGTTTCAAAAATAAATCAAAAACTTGCACGCATTTAGGAAAATTTTACCTAAATAAGAACCACACGCCCGTGTGAAATGGGACACACCCGTATGGTATTTCACACGCTCGTGCCTTGCACCCGTGGTCAACATTGACTTGCATCACATGGTTAACCACACACCCCTGTATACCCGTGGTCAACACTGACTTATTCCGCACGGCCTGTCACATGCCTATGTGCTTCAACCGTGTGGCGATTTAAATTCCAAAATCAAGGTGCAGACTTTACACGACCGGCACACGCCTATGTCCGTGGTCGTGCCTCCCACACGGGTCAGACACATGGTCGTGTCTCTGCCCATGTGTTTACTACTGAGCTTACTAACTTGCAATTCTAACATGCAAAGGGACACACAGCCTGCTCACACACCTATGCAATTGACCGTGTGTCACACACAACTTAGACGCACGCCCGTGTACCTACCCGTGTGGACAAGAACAATGCTATTTGCCAAGCTCTTTCATCACCCTCAAGCATAATTCACCCTCCACCATTAATTCAATCATGCATTTTCATAATCAAACAAACCAATCATATACTCTACAAAATAATGAATAACCTCTTCTTATCATTGATTGATAGTAAAGAGTCATTTACTATGGCAATATACAAAAGATTTCATCTATAAGGAGCCAACACATTTGGCCATAATAAAAAAACAATTTACCTAGTCTAGCCCCTATACATGCCATTGCCATACTCAAAATGCTAGTTCTAAATATATCGAGATGAGTTGATAATGTAGGTGATCTTTCAATTATCTTCGTATCCCGACCCGGCCCTTTGACACTATAAAACATAGGAAAGGAAAGGGAATAAGCTTAAAACTTAGTAAGTTTACATGTAAACAAAAACATCATACTATATGCTAATCAACAAATAGCATTTCACAATTCAAGATCATGCTTACTCATTCATCCCTTACCACATTTCAACCATATCACAACATAATGCTCACATTCATTAACATATATTCCTACACTTATTACCGCAAGAATCACATGATACAACACATAGTAATTTCAAGATAAATCATTGATAGCAATACCAAACACTCGATGATTTTGTACTTAGCCCACCATTAATCATTAACAGGGTGGTATTGCACATAGCCCACCAACAAGAATATTTACGGTGGTATCACACATAGCCCACCAAATGATATTATAAACGATGGTATCGCACACAGCTCATCGTACATAAATAACATGATGGTATTGCACATATCCCACCAACAAGAATAATTAAGGTGGTATCGCACACAACCCACCATTAATTACTACGGGTAATATTCCACATTTACATATCTAATTCAACTTTCTTACGGAGATTATTCTTTATCTACCAATTCAATTTATTTGAATCATATATATATTCTCGATCTTATAATGAACCAATAACTAACAACATGTATATTTAAAATGCATTGTTTACACATAAACTTACCTCGGTGCAAAATGCGTTAATCAATGGTCTATTCCGTAACCTTGCCTTTTCTCGGTCAAAGTTGATTCCACGCTCTTCTTGGTCTATAACATCAAAATTAAATCATTTAATCATTTCTAATCATAATACATCATAATCTTTACTTAGGCAAAAATATCGTTTTGCCCTTCTACAATGGCAAAATTATGATTTTGCCCCTAGGCTCGTAAATCATTTTTCAACACATTTACTCATTAAACAAGCCTAGCTGAACATTTACTACTCTTAGAACTACTCATAATTTCAACTATTTCATGCATTTATTACACATTTTCAATCTTTACAAATAAGTCCAATTTAGGTGTATTCATGGCAACACCCTTCACAAAAGTTATCTCTCATCTCACTAACATTCATTTTTTTCCATAAAAACTTAGCTAAAAATAAAAACTCTCTCATGGAAATTCCCTAAACTTTCAACCATTTAACAAATTAGTCCCTTCATTAGCTAGCTTAAGCTTTGGGGACTCCAAAAGTACAAAAATCATCATCAAAATGACTTACTTGCAAGGATGAGATGTAGCTGAAAATTTGAACTTCAAAAACCCCTATTCTCTCTTCAATTTCTGGTGGAGAAGAAGTGTGAATAGTAAAAGATGACAACTCTTTCATACATCTTATTTTATTCATTATTTCATCACCTAATTCCACCAAATTTTACCAAAATTTAATCTCCTTATCTCCCTAGGCTCTATGGCCAGCCATCACATATCTAATGGCCTAATTTCACTTTAAAGACCTCCAATTTGATATTCTTTGTCTATTAGACGCCTCTACCACTTATAATGGAACTTTTGCACTTTATGCTATTTAGTCATTTTTCACAATTAAACATACAATTGCTAAAATTAAAGCACAAAAATTTTCATATAGCCATATATTAATGTCATAACACATAAAATAATACTAAAATAATTTTCCTCAACCTCGAATTAGTGGTCCTGAGACCAATGTTTCGACTAGCCCCAAAATTGAGCTATTACATTTAACCTTTGTTGAATTGAATAAGAAAAGATGAACACAAATTTTCAATTAAGTTTAATATATACTTAAATTAATTCATTAATCACTTAATTAACTTAAATAAACCTTAATTAATTAATCTTAATCTCAATTAACAAAATTTAGTGGATGATAGCATCATCCTCCGCTAATTGATGAAACAAAATGGTTCATTTACCATTTTGATCCCTCATCTAATTAAAAATCTATATTGATAAGACTTTTACAATTTAGTTTGTAACAGCCCGATTTTGGGGCTAGTTAGAACAGTAGTTTCAGGACCGCTAATATGAGGTTTAAGAAATTTTATTTTGATATTATTTTATGTGTTATAGCATGTTTATAAGGATGTATGAAAATTTTGGTGCATTAATTTTGGTGATTTCATGCTTAATTATGAAAAAAGACTAAATTGCATAAAGTATGAAAGTTCTATTATACAAGGTAGAGGTGTCTAATAGCCATAGAATATTTAATTGGAGTTCCTTAAAGTGCAATTAGGCCATTAAGGGTGTTTTGCCCGGCCATAGAGACAAGGAGACAAGGGCATTAAATTTTGGTCAAAAATTTAGTGAAATTAGGTGATTAAAAATGAATAAAATAAGACAATGGAGAAAGATATCATCTTTTACTATTCATTCCTCTTCTAACACCAAAAATTGAAGAGGAAATAAGAGTTTTTGGAGTTCAAACTTTCAGCCAAGCAAAAACTTTCAGCCAAGCAAATCTCTTGCAAGTAAGTGATTTTATGGGTCTTTATTGATAATTGTTGTACTTTTGGACCCCCAAAGCTTAAGCTAGCTAATGAGGGGACTAATTTGTAAAATTGTTGAAATTTTAGTGACTTTCCATGAGAGTGTTCATGTTTTTTCTGAGTTTTTAAGGAAGAAAATGAATGTTAGTAGGTTGAGCAACAACTTTTGTGAAAGGTGTTACCATAAAAACACCTAAATATGACTTATTTGTAAAGGTTGTAAATGAGAAATAAATTCATGAAATAATTGGTTTTTTGAGTTATTATAAGAGAAATAAATGTTCAGCTAGGATTTTTTAATGAGAAAATGTGATGAAAAATGATTTACGAGCCTAGGGGCAAAATAGTAATTTTACCAAAGTATGAAGGCAAAATGGTTATTTTTGCCTAAGTAGAAATTTTGATGTATCATGAATTATAAAGTGATTGAATGAGTGAATTTTATTATTATAGATCAAGAAAGTGCGGAAACCACCTTGACCGTGGAAAAGGCAAGGTTACGGACTAAACCGTCGACTAATACATTTTGCACCGAGGTAAGTTTATGTGTAAACGATACATCTTTAATACATATGTTGTTACTTATTGGTGCATTGTATGAATGAGATCAATTATGATTGTGATTGATTGGAATTGATATATAGTGAGTAATTCTCGTATGAACCTCGGAATAAATATGTAAGTGCGGAAAAATATCTGTAATAACTATTTGGTGGGCTGTGTGTGATACCACCGTAAATATCCTTTTCGGTGGGCTGTGTGCAATACCACCTTACTATTTATTCACGATGGACTATGTGCGATACCATCATTTATATTGTTATTTGGTGGGCTATGTGCAAACCACCGTAATTACTCTTATTGGTGGGCTATGTGCGATACCACCCTATTATTAACTATTGGTGGGCTATGTGCGAATCCTCCGGGTACTTAATATCATTCTGATAGGTTCATCGAGAAATTGTCTAAGTAAATATATCATGTGGTCTGTGGTGATGAGTGCAGGATATGTGTGCAAGTAAATGTGAGCATTTTATTTGTGGTATGGATGGAATGTGGTAAGAGATGAGATGAGTAAGTATTATTATGGAAATGTGATTTGTTCTTTCTTATTATGTAATGTTGTTGGTTGAGTGACATATGTTTTGATGTTTATAGTTTACATGTAAACTTACTAAGCTTAAAGCTTACTCCCTTTCTTTTCCCTTGTTTTATAGTGTCAAAGAGCTCGCTCGGGATACGAAGATAATCTGAAGATCACCCACACTATCAGCTCATCTCGGTATATTTAAACTTAGCATTTTGAGTAAGGCATGTATAGGGGCTAGATTTAGTAAAATGTCTTGTTGTTTTGGCCAAGTGTGTTGGCTCCTTTAAAGATGCACTTTTTGTAAATAGCCATAGTTGCTGGCTCATTATTATTAATATATGAAAAGATGAGGTTATTCATGAATGCGTCTAATGCATGATTGGATTTTTTGATTAATGGTTGAATGTGATTTATGTTGTAGGAATTTGGGTGATAAAAAGAGCTTAGCAAATAGCATTGTTCTTGTCCACACGGGTAGGCACACAGGCATGTGTCTAGGCCGTGTGTAACACACGGCCAGTTCCATGGGCGTGTGGCTAGGCCGTGTGTCCCCTGCATATTAGTGTTGTAAGTCGAGAATGACCACGGCCTGAACACACCAAGCGTGTGCCTAGGCCATGTGCCCTTTATTTGGTTGCTGATGTCATAAATAAAATACCCATGTTTTCACAACGGGCGAGGACACTGGCGTGTCTAGGTCGTGTGAAGGACACGAGCCAAACGCACGGGCTTGTGTTCGGCCGTGTGAAAACCCCTGTAGGTTTGAAATGAAAAATAAATCCCACACAAGCTGGGGACATGGGCGTGTGTGACCACACGGCCTGCCCACACGGGCGTGTCCTATTTCACACGGGCATGTGGCCCTATTTGGGCAAAATTTTTCTAAGTATACAAAAGTTCCTAGTTTGAGTCTGAGACCCACCGTTTTCATGTTTAAGGCCTTGTAGGCCCATAATAAGGATGTTATGAATGTGAATGAGAAGTTTTAAGTTGGAATGAAATTTGATAGCCCAAAGTTGTACGTTCAAGTAAGATAAGTTCGGTAATGCCTCGTACCGATCCTCGGCGTTGAATACGGGTAAGGGGTGTTACATTTAGTGGTATCAGAACTATGGTTTAGTCTATTCTAGGACTACTATAGCGTGTGTAAGAGTCTAGCTATACATGCCATAAAAGTATATTGATAGTGTGGTGACTTCTGACAATTCTAAGCTTTGTTTTATATAGTAAATGGATCCCGATCGAGAGGCTACTGATGACACTGCTAGTAACGTGCTGGCTCCCGCGCAAGGGACTGTGCCTATAGAGAGTAGACCCAAGACTATGGGTCAAGGAGAAGAGGCTCGAAAGCCTTCCTTCACATGATGAGTAACTGGTACACTGAGTTTGTGCAAGCGAACCCTAATGCTCAACCTCCTCCACCCTCACCTATACCTCAGCCAACCCTGTGGCTCCTCAAGGTATAGATTTACCAAGAATGACCAAACCCCCGGTTGATAAGATTCAAACAAAGGGCTGAGGAATTCAAAGTTAATATAGATGATGACCCCGAGAGGGCGGAGTTTAGGCTTGAGAACTCTATCCGATTATTTGATGAACTCTCCTGCATACTAGAGGAGAGCTTGAATTGCACTGTGTCATTGCTAAAAGACTCAACATATCGTTGGTGGAAAATGTTGACGTCAGTAGTTCCAAGGGAGAGAGTAACGTGGGACTCCTTTTTGGAAGATTTTCGAAAGAAGTACATAAGTCAGAGATTTGTGGACCAGAAACGGAAAGAAGTCCTTGAATTGAAGTAAGGCAAAATGACGGTGGCAGAGTATGAGTGCAAGCTTGTTAGGCTTAGTAAGTATGCACAAGAGTGTGTCTACGAAGCTATTTTGTGCAAGAGGTTCGAAGACGGGCTGAATGAGGATATCAAACTGCTAGTTGGGATTTTAGAATTAAAAGAATTTGTGGTGTTGGTTGATAGGGCATGCAAGGCCGAGGAGTTGAATAAAGAAAATGGACAAGTCATGAGTGAGGCTCGATATGCAAGAAAGAGGCCAATGAATAAATCGTACCAAACTCAGTCAAAGAGGTCCAAGAAAATGAACCCTCGGACGACTGTGTTAGTTGGATATTCACACCGAGATCGAGGTAATACGAGATCGAGGTAATACATACTCGGGCTCGAGAGTTCAAGCCACCTCAATGGCAAGCATGGGCAATCCAATGTCTAATAAATCGAAGTGTCCAAATTGTGGTAGGCAACACACTAGGGAGTGTTGGGGAAACAACCAAAATTGTTACAAGTGTGGTTCACATGATCATTTCATCCAAAATTGTCCTGAGAGGGATGAGAAGGAAAGAAAGCAAGAAATAAGATCAAGCAATGTATCTTCAAAGGGTGGATCGCAAAAGAACTAGGGAGGTGGGACTAGTAGTAGAGTTGCGCCTAGAGACTCTGCTGTGAGGTTGAAGGGTCGAGCACCTGCAAGGACTTATGCCATTCACGCTCGCGAAGAGGCATCATCTCTAGATGTGATAATGGGTACTTTTCCTCTTCATGATATCTCTGCTGTTGCTTTGATTGATCCGGGGTGTACCCATTCTTATATTTGCATGAAATTGGCATCTAGCATGAGTATGATTGTTGAGTCTACAAAATTTGTAGTAAAAGTGTCAAACCCGTTAGACAAACACGTGCTAGTTGACAAGGTGTGTAGGAATTTTCCTTTGACAATTAGAGGTCATTGTTTTCCGGCAAATCTCATGTTGTTGTCGTTTGATGAATTTGACTTGATTCTTGGTATGGATTGGTTGACTGCTCATAATGTATTAGTGAACAGTGGTAGTAAGTTCATTGAATTGAAATGTGTAAATAGAGATGTCATTCGGGTTGAATCAGGTAGATTCGGATGGTTTGCCTGTGATAATTTCATCTATAATAGCTGAGAAATACTTGAGGAAAGGGTACGAGTCCTATCTCGCCTTCATACTAAATACCCAAGAGTCAGCGGTAAAGATTGAATCAGTGCCAGTAGTATGCGAGTATCCAGATGTGTTCCCGGAAGAGTTACCTAGATTGCCTCCAGTTAGAGAGGTCGAGTTTGGGATAGAGTTAGTTTTGGGTACGACACCTATTTCGGTTGCTCCGTATAGGATGGCACCATTGGAGTTGAAAGAATTGAAAGTTCAATTGCAAGAGTTAATGGATAAGGGTTTTGTGAGACCGAGCTATTCACGGTGGGGAGCTCCGGTATTTTTGTGAAGAAGAAAGATGGGTCGATGAGATTGTGCATAGACTATAGACAACTCAACAAGGTAATAGTGAAGAATAAGTATCATTTGCCAAGGATAGATGATTTATTTGATCAATTGAAGGGAGCTACTATGTTCTCTAAGATAGACCTAAGGTCTGGCTATTACCAGTTGAGGGTTAAGGAGCAAGATGTGTCGAAAATCACATTTCGGAAGAGGTATGGCCATTATGAGTTTCTTGTCATGCCATTTGGCTTAACGAATGCTCCTGCGATTTTTATAGATCTAATGAACCACATCTTCCAATCGTATTTGGATAAATTTGTGATTTTTTTTATCGACGACATATTAATTTATTCCCGGGATGAGAGTGAGCATGCAGAGCATCTAAGAATTTTCAATTTGTTGGAACGCTGGCACCCCATGGCACAGCAAAATTAAATTAATTCCGGTGATCCAAACCATGAATCCATGTGTAAGGAACGAATCGGGGTGAAATAAAGGTTTCAAAATTACCGAAACTTCAATCTGAGTAGACAGCGACGCCTCGGCAACAATAATTTTGATCTACTGTCGAACCAAGCCACAACCTTTTTCGATGTCGGTCTCTCCGTAATCCACCCGTTTTGACTATGAACGGAAGAAATCTCCAAAACTGTTTTTGAGGTTTATTTGCTTGACTACTACTAAACCTAACAAGCAATCTCTTAGGTTTTTATTTTTAAGGTCTCAGATCTTTTATTACCTTTTATATAATTGGTATATCTTTAATGAATCATAAAATTAAATAAATATAATAAAGTTTTTAACTAAAATTATAATTACATTAATTTTATCCAAAATTATAATTACATTAATTATAACATGGATTTGATAAACTATATTTATTTAAATTTATATACTGAACCAATTTCATATATTAATAGAACTATGTTCTTATTATGTGTACAACATCCTTGTACATATATAATATGTTCAATATTTGATTATCCAATTAAATTAATTCTTTAATTAATTTAATTCATGTGACAACCAAACACAATACCAACTATGTTTTATTCCATTCATTTCAACCATAGGGTGTGACCACAGAGGTTCTTGTAACGTTAGCGATAATATTAGAATGATTCTAATGTTACAAACAATGAGTGGCATCTAGCAATGCATCATTGCTATCTAAGTTACAAGAAGTCATGATTTGACATAACTTTTTGTGATTAACCTTTCATGCATTAATCCTTAAGTCCTTTATCTCTGGAATGGACACAAGTTATGGAATAGTCACACTTACATAGTCCATCCCATGTTTCTTGATATCTTGAGTAGACTATGATATACAAATTAGTATGACATCTCATATCAACATATTTTAGCATGGCCATGCATTTCAAGTCTCACTCAATCAAGTGGCCTAAGATATTACTCCTATTATGTAAGAGGGACTTATCCTATATTGATCAACCAAATCCCTCTACATAGATTGTGGTATATCCAACATCAGCCTTTATATACCAACCTGTTACGGTGTACGTTTGACTGTATCAAAATATACAACTCACGATGTTGGGATAATGATGATCTCAAGTCTAAGGATCATATACATATTAATCACTATGAGTAATGTTGTGACAATTACATAATAATCCAAGAAACATACTCATAGCGGGTCAATCCAATATGTTGTTCTCTAACACACATATTCATGCATTGATTTTGACACTTTATATCAATGACAACTCTTTATCATCAATCAACTACATGTTAGTCTTAATGCATTATTGTTGTCCTAGTCAACAATAATACTTGACTAAGGATCTTTTAAGAATATTAATATTATTCTCAGGACATTATTATAAAACAGTTTATTTGTACACACAGAAAGAAAAACTGAAATAATAATGACAACGCTTTATATTAATAAACATGGTAAATCAAGTATGTTATTACAACCATCTCATGATTGATCTTTGGGCATACTCTTACACAGTTGTATGCTAAATTTAGCAAGAGTGAGTTTTGGCTCCGAGAGGTCGGATTTTTAGAACACATCGTGTCGGTGACGGCATTAGAGTTGATCCGAGTAAGATCTCGACTATTATAGAGTTGAAATCGCCAAGGAATGTGTCAGAAATTAGAAGCTTTTTGGGTTTAGCGGGGTACTACAGATGGTTCGTAAAGGGGTTCTCCAGGATTGTTACCCTGATGACAAAATTGTTGCACAAAGATGTTAAGTTTGAATGGACTGAGAAATGCCAACAGAGTTTCGAGAGATTGAAAGTATTGCTGACTGAGGCGCCAGTTTTAGTACAACTTGAGTCAGGGAAATAGTTTGTGCTCTATAGTGATGCGTCATTAAATGGTCTTGGTTGTGTGCTGATGCAAGAGGGTAAGGTAGTAGCTCACGCCCCGAGACAGCTAAAACCGCATGAGAAGAATTATCCGACTCACGATTTGGAATTGGTTGCTATCGTCTTTGCCTTGAAGATTTGGCGTCATTATTTATATGGTGAGAAGTGCCAAATCTTCACCGATCACAAGAGTTTGAAGTTATAACACCCCTTACCCGTATTTAACACCGGAATCGGGTACGAGGCATTACCAAACTTGACTTGCTTGAACATTCAACTTTGGGCTATAAAATTTCGTTCCAACTTAAAACTTTTTCATTTACATTCGTGACGTCCCCATTACGGGTCTACAAGACCTTATACATATTCTCGAGATGATTTGGGACCAAACCGAAACTTTTGAACACTTAGAAAATTTTGACATAAAACAAGGCCACACGCCCGTGTGAAGAGTGGGACATGCCAGTGTGACATATCACACACCCTTGCTCCATGCCCTTGTAGAATTATTTCTCAATTCAAACCTACAGCGATTTTCACACGGCCGGACACACACCCGTGTCTTTGGCCCATGTCCTTCACACGGCCTAGACACTGTATTCTCACGCCTGTGTAAAACTTAGGTATTCTATTTATGACGTGCCTTGCAACCTCTTAACATACCTAGGCACACATGGTCTCAGCCAGTTGACACTATCTTGCAATACTAGCATGGGGACACACTGCCACCACACACCCATGGATCGATGTGTGTCACACACGACCTAGACAAACCCCCGTGTGAACCAATTCTAGGCTATTTTCCAAGCCATTTAGTCACCCTACTTGCACTCATTCACACAACATCACATATCATTCTCAAATCATCAATTATGATACTTAAATTTTCACATCTAAACCATGAAAACCAAACTATCTTCCCATATAGGAGGGAGTACTATCACCAGAACAAATACAATCGACAAAGCCATCATCCATGGCTATACACAACCGAACCATAAACTATTTTAGGCCAACACATTTGGCTACCTTAACTATGACTTAATTAAACAAAGAATAAGATCTCTATACATGTCATCTCTCAAGAATATTTGAAAACTTATACCCAAATGACTACTCAATAGTGTGAAAGCATCTCTGGTGATCTCCAACCCGAGCTAGTTAAGTTAACCTATAAGAGATAGGAAAGGAAAAGGAGTAAGCAATAATGCTTAGTAAGTTCATATGCAAATAATAAGCAACTATTGACATTCATTTATTTCACTCAACCACAAAGGTATTATAATGAGATTTACACTTAAGCTCATGGTTACCTATTCATTCATTCATAATGCTTACTCATTCCAAACCTTCACCTATCACAAAACATCGTTCATCTTTACTTGCATCTATACCCACAAAGCCACATGTAATTTCACTTAATTAAATCTCTCGATATCACCTCGAAATAATAATAAATACTCAATGGTTTCGCACATAGCTGACCATTTTAATTAATTAGGTGGTATCGCACACATCCAATCATTAATATTAAACATGATGGTATCGCACACAGCCCATCGATAACAAATAATAAGGTGGTATCGCACACAGCCCACCATTGATAATAATTGCAATGGTATCACACACAGCCCATCTCTAACAATTAATAAGGTAGTATCGCACACAGCCCACCATTCATTACACATTCACAGATATTTACCCACATACATTTTCCTATTTCAAATGTTCATTCGAGAATTTCCTCACACTCTATCATTTTTAAATAAATTTCTACAATAATTATTCGCATTCACGCAATGCATTAATAAATATAACATATGCAATTAGGATACATCGTTTACACATAAACTCACCATGGGTTTATCATATACCGAATTCACCTCAATGAGTTTTGGGAACATCCTGTACCTCTCACGGTATAACCACATACTTTCTCTTTTTCAACATAGCCGTTGAATCACTCAAAACGCTAAGGGATACTCTTGAGTCTCATACATATAGTATCATATTAACGCCATATCCCCGATATGATCTTAATTAAAATATCATATCGACGCCATGTCCCTGACATGGTATTATACGAAATCTCATACCGAGGCCATATTCCAATATGGTCTTACACGGGACCTTAATTATCATAGTATCATGATATTTGCATTCCATCCATTCTTAAGTACAATTGAAGATTTTTATTTCTTGACATCTCGTCAAAACATATTTAATATATTTATTGAGACAATATACAATTCATACAACATCGAAATATTAAATACTTCACTTAAAGTTGCATTTATTAGCACACGAACTTACCTCGATACCAAAAAGGGTAAAAAGGGACCTAATTGTCCATATTTCTCTTTTCTCCCGTTCTAGGTTTGAATCCCGCTTGCTTTGATCTATAATAATAAAATTTACTCATTTAACCTCCACACTAATCAATACATTTCAAAATTTCTACTTTGGCAAAATTACAATTTTGCCCTTGGACTTTGGCAAAATTATGATTTTACCCCTAGTCTCGTATATCAATTTTCATCCAATTTCTTTGTTAATAAAGCCTATCCAATTCATATTTCCTCCTATAGCAACTCAAGATTTCAACTATTACACACATTTTACCATCTATTTCACAACTTTTACAAAAAGGTCCTTTTAGGTGTTTTCATGGTAACACCTTTCACAAAAGTTGTTCATCTCACAAATATGACTCATTTCCTTCCATAAAATTTTAGCAAACAAATTAATTTCTCTCATTTCAAAACCCTAGACCCTTAACCATTTTGCAAAATAGTCTCATCATTAGCTAGCTTAAGCTTTAGGGGCTCCAAAAGTATAAAAATTTTCAAGAAAGGTCACCAAAATCACTTACTTGCAAGGAGGAAAGCTTGGATGAAATTTTGAGTTCTCAACCTCCATTTTTTCTGCTCATTTTTGGTGGAGAGGATGGAGAGAAAAGGTGATATTTTCTTTTCTTTATTTTATGATAAAACTAAATTTTTATCACCAAATTTCACCTAACCAAATGACAAAGTCTATTCTTTGTCCCCTATGGCCAGCCATCACTCCCCCCATGGCCTATTTGCACTTTAAGGACCTCTAATTAATATTCTATGGCTGTTTGGTACCTCCAGCAAATAAAATAAAACTTTCACACTTTATGCGATTTAGTCTTTTTTCGCGATTAAGCATGAAATCGCTAAAATTAAAGTACCAAAATTTTCATGCACCCTTATAATCATCCTATAACCCATGAAATAAAATTAAAATAATTTTCTCCAACCCCAAATTAGTGGTCCCAAGACTACTATTTTGACTAGCCCCTAAATCAGGCTGTTATAGAAGTACTTGATGGATCAAAAGGATTTGAATTTGCGACAATGGCAGTGGCTCAAATTATTGAAGGATATGAGTTAGTAATCTATTACCATCCGGGGAAAGCGAATGTGGTTGCGGATGCCTTGAGCAGAAATTCTCTGTATGCTTTGAGAGATATGAGTATGATGTAATATCCTGGATTATGGCTTATGCATTTTTACTGAATAATATAAAATAGCATGCCTTGTGTGTTAAGAATGTGTTGTATGAATTTTGTGAACTTTAGAAAATAAGAGAGTGCCTTAGGAAATATTAGATTTTAAATCTAAAAGGGAAGCTAAGTGAGGAGGCCTTAAGGAAAATTGTAGGAGTTTTGGACATGAAATTGGGCTTGGTAGAGTGGCTTGGAGGCGCCACTTAGGGCCTTGGTATGTGGCGCCTGTGCAAGGGAGAAGGAGGAGGTTCAAATCATGTTGGCAGATAAAGTGTGGTTTTATTTTTGCATGTTGGCGCCAAGGAGAGGGGAGTGTTGGACGCAATTGAACTTTCAAATGGATGAGGATTAAGCTTGTTTTTCCTTTTAAATTTCAAATAGGATGAGGGATAAATTGTTGTTTTATTTTATTTATTTTGAATAAGTGTGGATTAATTCAATTTATTTTGAATGAGCTGATAAGAGATAAATTTGGAGAAGAGAGTGGGATATGATAAGGGACATGGTGGTGGCCAAATGAGGGGCTCCTTGGGTTGATGTATTTGGTCATGTATTGGGGGTTAAGTGCCGAATTTCACTTAGTGTAAGCATTCATCTCTGTGCCGAAATTCCTCTACTCTTCTCCTCTTCTTCTTTATTTTCTTTCAACCTCAAATCCCTTTCTATTTCTTTGGAAGCTGAATACCCTTGTCATTAAGAGTGATAGCCGAAACTTTGCTACCATTGTTCACCATTGCCAAAATCAACTAAGCCCCAAACTCCCTCCATCTTTTTGATAAAGGCTGAACCTCGAGGCTAGTCTTTCTTCTTTTCTTTGAAGCTGAATCTCTAAGGAAGGGCTGTCGACTACTCTTTCCTGATCTTTTCAAGGTGTGTGGTGGTAAGTAATCTCCACTTTAAGTATTTGGTTTTGGGATCTCTTTTTATTGGTGTGCCGAAACCAAGTGTTTGGTCTTGGTTTTTATAGCATGGCCAAATGTTCATAAGTGCTATTAAGTGTGTTCTTTGTATATAGCTAGCATAAGGGAGCACTAAAGGAGTCTTGCAGGATTCGATTGCCCAAGGTAGGTGATAGGTACTATTCGGCAAGGGCCATTCTTATGGATTATTGCTTAAAGTCGATTCTAACATGTGGCATATAGGGATTTCGACAGCTTTTAAGGCAGGTGGTGGTTTTCAAGATTAGATCCGTAAGGTAAGGTAGTAGTGGTATTCGGCCATAGGCCATATTTGGTGATTTAAGATCTATTCATTATTTGTTCAAAAGCCAAAACTAACCAAGTTAAGTGATTTAGCATTGGCCAATTGGAGGGTGGGAAGATCACAAAGTTTTCGGGATTTGAGGAGTACTCAAATCGACAAGAAAGGTAAGCTTTTAGTTATGGATTTGGATAGTTAGCGAATAGGCTTATGCTAACATGTTGAGGGTGGTGAATATAGGAACTAAGGATCTAGGATACTGAATCGGGTTTTGAGATTTTCAATAAAGCGATAAGTATATCGTGTGTACCCCACACTAAGCTTCAATTAATTTATGGTTATGCATTAATATATGTGTTAATAAAATATGTGTGAAGTGGCTAAAAGTACCATGCAATGGTATGAACGAAATACTCGTGTATGTTTACCCACTCCTACTATGAGTAGGTTATGATCTATTATGGCACATATGTTAATAGTGATAAGAATGTGAAATAAAGCATATTATTGCATGATATGTTTGACATGGGGCATATGGGTGATATGTAAAGGGAAGTGAATTGGTGGTTTAATACCCCAATATCGAATGTGGTGACTTATGTCACAATATCCGAATGTGGTGACTTATGTCACAATATATGAATGTGGTGACTTATGTCACAAAATAATTATCTAGTGGCTATGCCACGAATTTTATAAGAGGCGATAAGCACGCCGATCGCAATGATCGCCTTCGATGGTGTGTAGCGGATGGAGGGCTGACTTAGTAGTCCCCACGGTGTGATGGTTGGTACGGGTGATGTGTAGCGGATGGATACATAGGCTTGGGTTCGGGTTTGCATCATTAAGTATATGTGCTATTATGTATGAATTGATATGCCTGAATTAATTGAGACTTATGTTGGCTGTATACATTGAGTCTGTTTGACTCACCCCGTTGTGGGATTACTTTTCAAGTGTCGCTCATTAATGGACTGGGTTGGCAGGAGCTTAGTGGTGGCCATGCTCAATTCAAGATTTTATTTTATTTTGGACTTGTTATATTTTAAGTATTTTGGATTTAGTTTGGGTTTTGATTTGATGTAATAAGGCCTTGGTTTGAACTGTTATGCATACATATTTAATTATCTAAGTATGACTCGATTTTAATAATTCAAAGTTAAAGTCCATTTTTCTTAAGTATAAATATTAAATATTTTGACACATAATCAACACGGGTTTTAAAATTTGAGCCCAACCCAAATCAACTGTTTGCAAAAACACGCAAAATTTTAGCAAAGTTTCAAATAAGAATCGACTAGTTTTTCCTAGAAGCATGCCAGATCCGGTCAGGGCTTGTGGGCCGAGTTTGGGGTGTTTCATTTTGGTATGAGAGCCCGGTTCAAAACTCGGCCTTGAGGGCTTTTTGGGCCCAAAATGCTTTCTTTCTCTTGAAATTGGACTTTTCTAAGAAATAAGCAGGTTTTCTAGCATGGCACCTGAGTCTCCGGCCCGAAGTCCACCAGGTAAGTACTCCTATCCATTGTGTGAATCATTGTATGATTTGTAGAAGGGTAGAAATGGAACGTAGATTAATATGATAAGTACTTGAACTATAGGACTAGTTTACCCCAACAATTACATAAAACTCTAATGCACAATTAAACAAACCTGTGTCTAAGTTGCTGAGTTAGGGTGTGGCAACCGTTGTGCGCATGTCTAGGATTGGTTTCAATAGGAGCTTGGTATTTAAGTAGTCCTAGTGACTCACCTCCTACCCACTTGAATCCTACCTAGTGCTTAGTAATGGTTCACCCTAACCAAGAGGACTCGACCACGTGCTAAACCCAATAACTAAAACCGTAAAGGGACTAGCCATATTTCCACAAAATCCTAGTTTTAAAATCACCAAATTACCCTCTGATGTATAGGAAAACTATTTTGAAAAATTTTTCTAAAATAATCTCGATTTACTCAAATGACCTAAATACCCCTGGTCAGAAAAATTACTAAAATGCCCTTGGTTTATAAAATTTCCATACTACCACAGTTTTTATCAAGATTCTTTACCTTACAAATATCCAAACACCCTACTTTATAATAAGACACCCTGATTTGGAAAATTTACGAAATTACCCCTGATTTACAAAATGACCAAATTACCCCTAACCTGTACAAATGACCAAAATACCCTTAGTAAGGAAAATTATCGAAGTACCCTCAAATTAGAAATATTTAAAAATACCCTTGTTTTGAAAAGTCACCAGGAGTCATATTTTGCGAAAAAAATTATCGAAATGACCCTGGCTTGTAAAATTATAAAAATACCCCTAGTGTATAAAATTATCACTTCACCCTTAAAATTTTTCCAGCAAGTATTTTAATTTTATAAAAATATCAACAATATTTATTTTGAAACATTTTCAAATACTCTAATTTGAAAAATTACCAAAATACCCCTGTAGGACAAAATTACGAAAATACCCCTGGGTAGTGGAAAACAACAAACAATGAAAACTACAACATTTCTCTGTAATGAACGCAAGTTCATGTGTGTGACTAAGTGAATGATGTGAGACTGTATGTGTATGAAACGAAAGAACTACTTCCTAGAACTATTAAACATAAAACTGTTCGTGATAAATCAGTGGAACCAAACTAATTCATAAAACTCTTTAATCAGATAAACACAAATCAGAAGTATGAATTCAAGGTGACATGGTCGTAACGTGCATGGCCGTGGAAGAGGCTGAATGATCGTGTCTGAACCCGTTAGATCGGGTCAAGGATCGAGAATGAAATGCCACCACCACCACCACCACCGATATGGAATATCGTGGATCGACGGGATGACGAGTGTCACGAGCGATGCTGCGAGTTTTGGAAAGGGTGGCTGGAGTGGGTGGAGCCATGGGAGCTTGAAAGTCGGTACCTGAGTGACTCCGAGCCAACAGAGCTGAGGTGTTCCGTGGTATATCTAGTGTGGCACCCAGTATCACCGAATATTGGTTGGAAGTGATCGAATGGATTATGGATGAGCTCGATTTAATCGACGAGGAAAAGTGAAAGGGTTGGTATCGCTTCTCACGATGAGTCATATCAATAGTGGCTCACGGTCTTGGGATGGTGCTATAGGTGAGGAACTCACTTGGGAGTATGCTAAGGCAGCATACCGTAAGAAGTATGTTGGCACTCATTATATTGATGCACGAGAAAAGCATTTACGAAATTTGGTTCAAGGAACAAGTCCATAGTTGAGTACTGGTCAATTCCTAAAATTTGGCCGTTATGCTCGAGGATAGTGTCTCATCGAGTATGAGCGGTGTGTCTGTTTGAGGACGGACTAAGGGATGATTTGAGGTTCTTGATAGCTCCACAACAGAGCGGAGTTTGCTATGTTGGTGGAGAAGGCTAAGGTAGCCGAGGGAATTAAGGATTATGTAAGGCGTAACACCGATCGAAATAGGTAGAAAAAAGGATTTGATCATCAAGGCCATCTAGGAATGAGCAAAAGAGGCCTAGAGTTGATGGGTCGCGAGGTCAGCAAGCTACTTCAGGAGGGCAGTATCGTGCTTGTGATCGGTGCGGGAAAAAGTACTTGAGTGAGTGTTGGAAAAAGACGGGAGGATGTTTTAAGTGTGGGTCCAAGGACCACATGATTAAGGATTGCCCGATGAGAACTGATGGGGGACGACCAGTAAGTCAAGGTTCTAACCAGGCTGAAAGAGGAAGACAGTAGCCACCGCGAGGTCGTGGGTCAGCTGGCAGAGGTAATGGTTCTGGTAGAGGACGAGGAACATCGGGCCGAGGTGTTGGTAACACGGAGGCTAGGCAATCGGGTTTGGTTTATGCGATTCGTCGGAGGGAAGACAGAGACGCACCGGACATCATAACCGGTATGTTCTTTATTTTTGGCAAACCTTATGTTGTTTTGATTGATATGGGCTCGACCCATTCTTATGTTGTATGTAGAGTAGTTGAAACTCTAGGGATAGCCTCTGAACTATCTGATAGGGAGATGACTGTAGTAAGCCCATTAGGCCAAACTGTAGTGGTGAATAGGATGTTTCGGAGAGTACCTTTGGAACTTCAAGGAGCGGTATTTCTTGCCGACTTAATGGAATTACCCTTCGGGGAATTTGATCTTATACTTGGCATGGATTGGCTAGTAGAGCATCGGGCTGTATTGGATTGTGCAGCCAAACGAATAGAGTTATGATAGGAGAAAGAAGGAATTACTTGTCTAACGTAGTTTCGGCAGTGGATAAAATGGTTTGAAAGGGGTGTAAGGTATTTTTGGCCTTCATTTGTGCTTTGGATACAAACGAAGGGGGAGTTAGTGGAGTTAAAACTGTAAGGGAGTTTGTGGATGTCTTTCCGGAGGAATTACCAACAATACCCCCAGACAGGGAGGTGGAGTTTGGAATCGATTTGCTCTCGGGTACAACTCCTGCGTCAATTGCCCCATACAGAATGGCACCAAAGGAGTTGGTTGAGCTCAAGGCTCAAATTCAAGAGTTGCTCGACCGTGGGTTCATCCGACCCAGTGTGTCTCCATGAGGAGCACCGGTCTTATTCGTGAAGAAGAAGGACGAAATTATGCGTATGTGCATAGATTATCGTCAATTGAATAAGCTGACTATCAAGAACAAGTACCCTTTGCCAAGGATAGATGAATTGTTTGATCAGCTTAAAGAGGCCGCAGTATTCTCAAAGATCGATCTAAGGTCTGGATATCATCAACTTAAGGTGAAGGAGGCTGATATCCATAAGACGGCTTTCCAAACAAGGTACGGGCATTATGAATTCTTGGTAATACTGTTCGGTTTAACTAATGCCCCACCGCATTTATAGACATGATGAATCGGGTTTTCCAACCTTATCTGGACCGATTTGTTATTTTGTTCATAGACGATATTTTGGTGTATTCGAAGTCTGAAAAAGAACATGATGAGCATCTCCGGATAGTGTTACAAGTGTTAAGGGAAAAGAAGCTCTACACCAAATTTAGTAAGTGTGAATTTTGGCTTAAGGAGGTTACGTTTTTAGGACATGTGGTATCTGCTGAAGGAATAAGGGTGGATCCTCGGAAGATTGAGGCAATTTTGGATTGGAAACCCCCTAAGTCTATGGCGAAAGTTCAGAGTTTCTTAGGATTATCAGGCTAATAAAAAGTTTGTGGAAGGGTTCTCGTCGATAGCCGCGCCTTTGACAAAGTTGCTGAGAAAGGAAGTGCCTTTCGTATGGACCGATAAGCAATAGGAGAGCTTTGAGAAGCTTAGGAGGGTCTTGACCGAAGCTCCAGTTTTGATTCAGCCTGAGGCAGGGAATGATTTTGTGGTGTATTATGATGCTTCCCATATAAGATTGGGATGTGTGTTAATGCAAGATGGGAAGGTGGTTGCTTATGCGCCTCGACAACTAAGGCCATATGAGGTTAACTACCCGACGCATGACTTGGAATTGGCGGCAGTGGTCTTTACTCTTAAGGTGTGGAGGCACTATCTTTATGGAGAAAAGTCTGTAATCTACACGGACCACAAGAGTCTTAAGTACCTGTTGACTCAGAAGGAGTTGAACCTAAGATAGCGAAGGTGGGTGGAACTATTGAAGGACTACGATTGTTCCATAGAATATCACCCAGGCAAGGCAAATGTAGTGGCGGACGCCTTAAGTCAAAAAGTAGTAACGAATCTGAGGGCAATGTTCGCACATCTGAGCTTGTATGACAATGGAAGTCTGCTGGCAGAGCTGCAAGTTAAGCCAACGTGGTTGAATGAAGTGAAGGAGGGATAGTTGGTGGATGAAGATCTAAGTGTTAAGTTGCGACAAGTGCAGAATGGAGAGTTGGAAGATTATGGCATTAATGATGAGGGAGTATTGTACTTCAAGGGTAAGGTCTGTATGCCGAAGGACGAGGAACTTAGGCAAAGAATTCTTCGGGAATCACATAGTAGCCCTTATGTTATGCATCCCGGAGGTAGTAAAATGTACAAAGATCTAAGGGAACAGTTTTGGTGGCCTGCTCTTAAGCGGGAAGTTACTGAATATGTTGGCAAGTGCTTGACGTGTCAGCAAGTCAAGGCTGAACACCAAGTTCCGTCAGATTGCTTCAACCAATACAAATTCGCAGTGGAAATGGGAGAGAATTACCATGGACTTCGTTAGTGGGCTTCCCTTACGCCTACTAAGAAGGACTCGGTATGGGTGATAGTGGATCTACCGACAAAGTCCGCGATTTTATTCCAGTCTTGGGTTGACTACTCTCTGAAGTTAGCGAGGTTGTATGTAGCGAGATTGTGAGGTTGCATGAGTGCCGATATCAATTATCTCGGATAGGAATCCAAGGTTCACGCCTTAGTTTTGGAAAGCTTTACATCAGGCTTTAGGCAATAGATTAGATTTCAGTACAGCTTTTCATCCACAGTCGGATGGTCAATCTGAGCGAGTAATACAAGTGTCGGAGGACATGCTAAGAGGCTGTGTAATAGACTTCAGGGGAAGTTGGGAAGAATATTTGCCTCTAGCAGAATTTGCATACAATAACAACTATCAGGCAAGTATACGAATGGCACCGTATGAAGTACTGTATGGTCGAAAGTGTCGCACTCCTACGTGTTGGACGAATTAGGGGAACGTCAAATTTTGGGTCTAAAAATTGTGGTTGAATCTAAAGAAAAGGTTAGTGTAATTCGAGCTCGATTGAAGGAAGCATCTAATAGGCAAAAGTTGTGCGCAGATCTCAAATGGAAGGAAATAGAATTTGATGTGGGAGATCAAGTGTTTCTTAAAGTTTCGCCATGGAAGAAGGTGATGAGATTTGGTCGAAAAGGGAAGCTAAGTCCAAGGTTTATAGGACCTTATCGGTATCGAAACGAATCGGACCGGTGGCATACCAGTTGGAGTTACCTCCGAATTGAAGTAGATGCACGACGTATTTCATGTTTCCATTCTACGTCGATATCGATTGGATCCATCTCATGTAGTTTCGGTTGAAGAGGTGGAGCTGAGACCAGATCTATCTTATGAGGAAGAGCCGATTCAGATTTTGGAATGAGATGTGAAAGTGCTTCGGAGGAAGTCAGTCCCTTTAGTCAAAGTGTTATGGCGAAATCATGGATCGGAGGAAGCTTCTTGGAAGCCAGAAGAAGCAATGCGACGGCAATACCCCCACCTATTCTAGCCAGGTAATTTCGAGGTCGAAATTATTTTAAAGGGGTAAAACTGTAATATCCTGGATTATAGCTTATGCATTTTTGCTGAATAATATGAAATAGCATGCCTTGTGTGTTAAGAATGTGTTGTATGAATTTTGTGAACTTTAGAAAATAAGAGAGTGCCTTAGGAAATATTAGATTTTTAAATCTAAAAAGGAAAGCTAGGCTGAGGAGGCCTTAAGGAAAATTGTAGGAGTTTTTGGACATGAAATTGGGCTTGGTAGAGTGGCTTGGAGGCGCCACTTAGGGCCTTGGTATGTGACGCCTGTAAGGGAGAAGGGAGGAGGATCGAATCATGTTGGCAAGATAAAGTGTAGTTTTATTTTGCATGTTGGCATCAAGGAGAGGGGAGTGTTGGACGGCAATTGAACTTTCAAATGGATGAGGATTAAGCTTGTTTTTCCTTTTAAATTTCGGCTAGGATGAGGGGATAAATTGTTGTTTTATTTTATTTATTTTGAATAAGTATGGATTAATTCAATTTATTTTGAATGAGTGATAAGAGATAAATTAGGAGAAGAGAGGGATATGATAAGGGACATGGTGGTGGCCAAATGAGGGGCTCCTTGGGTTGATGTATTTGGTCATGTATTGGGGTTAAGTCGAATTTCACTTAGTGTAAGCATTCATCTCTTTGTCAAATTCTTCTACTCTTCTCCTCTTCTTCTTTATTTTCTTTCAACCTCAAATCCTTTCTATTTCTTTGGAAGTCAATGCCCTTGTCATTAAGAGTGATAGCCGAAACTTTGCTACCATTGTTCACCATTGCCAAAATCAACTAAGCCCCAAACTCCCTCCATCTTTTTTATAAAGGCCGAACCTTAAGACTAGTCTTTCTTCTTTTCTTTTGAAGCCGAATCTCTAAGGAGGGGCTGTCGACTACTCTTTCCTGATCTTTTCAAGGTGTGTGGTGGTAAGTAATCTCCACTTTAAGTATTCAGTTTTGGGATCTCTTTTTATTGGTGTGCTGAAACCAAGTGTTTGGTCTTGGTTTTTATAGCATGGCCGAATGTTCATAAGTGCTATTAAGTGTGTTCTTTGTATATAGCCAGCATAAGGGAGCACTAAAGGAGTCTTGTAGGATTCGATTGCCCAAGGTAGGTGATAGGTACTATTCGGCCAAGGGCCATTCTTATGGATTATTGCTTAAAGCCGATTCTAACATGTGGCATATAGGGATTTCGATAGCTTCTAAGGCAGGTGGTGGTTTTCGGGATTAGATCCGTAAGGTAAGGTAGTAGTAGTATTTGGCCATAGGCCATTATTTGGTGATTTAAGATCTATTCATTATTTGTTCAAAAGCCTAAACTAACCAAGTTAAGTGATTTAGCATTGGTCGATTGGAGGGTAGGAAGATCACAAAGTTTTCGGGATTTGAGGAGTTCTCAAATCGGCAAGCAAGGTAAGCTTTCGGTCATGGATTTGGATAGTTAGCCGAATAGGCTTATGCTAACATGTTGAGGGTGGCCGAATATAGGAACTAAGGATCTAGGACGCTAGACTGGGTTTTTGGGATTTTCAATAAAGCGATAAGTATATCAGGTGTGTACCCCCACACTAAGCTTCAATTAATTTATGGTTATGCGTTAATATATGTGTTAATAAAAATATGTGTGAAGTGGCTAAAAGTACCATACAATGGTACAAACAAAATACTCAGGTATATTTACCCACTCCTACTATGAGTAGGTTATGATCTATTATGGCACATATGTTAATAGTGATAAGAATGTGAAATAAAGCATGTTAGTGCATGATATGTTTGACATGGGGCATATGGGTGATATGTAAAGGGGAAAGTGAATTGGTGGTTTAATACCCTAATATCTGAATGTGGTGACTTATATCACAATATCCGAATGTGGTGACTTATGTCACAATATATGAATGTGGTGACTTATGTCACAAAATAATTATCTGGTGGCTATGCCACGAATTTTATAAGGGCGATGAGCATGTCATTGCAATGATCGCCTTAGATGGTGTGTAGTGGATGGAGGGTTGACTTAGTAGTCCCCACGGTGTGATGGTTGGTACGGGTGATGTGTAGCGGATGGATACTTAGGCTTGGGTTCGGGTTTGCATCATTAAGTATATGTGCTATTATGTATGAATTGATATGCCTGAATTAATTGAGACTTATGTTGGCTGTATACATTGAGTCTGTTTGACTCACCCCGTTGTGGGATTACTTTCATGTGACGCTCATTAATGGACCGGGTCGGCAGGAGCTTAGTGGTGGCCATGCTCAATTCAAGATTTTATTTTATTTTGGACTTGTTATATTTTAAGTATTTTGGATTTAATTTGGGTTTTGATTTGATGTAATAAGGCTTGGTTTGAACTGTTATGCATGCATATTTAATTATTTAAGTATGACTCGATTTTAATAATTCAAAGTTAAAGTCCATTTTTCTTAAGTATAAATATTAAACATTTTGACACATAATCAACATGGGTTTTAAAATTCAAGCCCAACCCAAATCAATTGTTTGCAAAAACACGCAAAATTTTAGCTAAGTTTCAAATAAGAATCGACTAGGTTTTTCTAGAAGCATGCCAGATCCGGTCAGGGCTTGTAGGCCGGGTTTGGGTTGTTTCATATGAGCTTAGCATTGTCTGATGATGGTGCTATATTGGCTGAGTTGAGGGCTAGACCATTATTTATTTAACAGAAATGTGAAGCTCAAAAGAATGATAGTAAGATGCAAGCTAAGAGAGCTCAGTGCAAATTGGGAAATGACTTTGATTTTTGGGTGAGTTCAGATGGTTGCTTGATGTTTCATGACAGGGTTTGTGTACCTAAGGATGATGAGTTGATCCGAAAAATTTTACATGAAGCACACAGTGGTTGCTTGTCAATACATCCGGGCAGTACGAAAATGTACAATGATTTGAAGAAATTATATTGGTCGTCGGGTATGAAAAGAGACATTTTGAGTTTGTTACGAAGTGTTTGGTCTATCAGCAAGTGAAAGCCGAGCATCCAGTACCTTCGAGTTACTTCAGCCAGTGATGGTTCTAGAGTGGAAGTGGGATCAAATCATAATGGATTTCGTAACGGGGTTACCTATGACTCCGAAAAAGAAAGATGTTGTGTGGGTTATTGTTGATAGATTAACGAAGTCGGCTAACTTTATACCGGTGCATGTGGATTATTCACTTGATAAGTTGGCTGAGCTGTATATTGCTGAGGTGGTGAGATTGCATGGGGTGCCTATATCTATTATCTCGACTAGAGACCCAAGATTTACTTCGAGGTTTTAAAAGAAGTTGTAAGAAGCCTTGGGTACAAGATTGTATTTTAGTACTGCCTTCCATCCTCAAACCGATGGCCAATTTGAAATAGTGATTCAAGTTCTTGAGGATATGCTCCGATGCTGTGTGTTAAAGTTCGAAGGTAGTTGGGAAAGATATCTACCTTTGGTTGAATTTTTCTATTACAACAGTTATTAGTCGAGTATACGGATGGCACCGTATAAAGCTTTATATGGTCGCAAGTGTCGGACTCCCATGTTTCAGACCGAGCTTAGTGAGAAGCAAATTCACGGGGTCGATCTAGTTAAAGAGACCGAAGAGAAAGTGAAAGTGATCCGTGATAGTCTAAAAGCTGCTTCGAATCGACAAAAGTCATACGCGAATTTAAAAAGGAAAGAAATTGAGTTTCAAGTGGGTGACAAAGTATTTCTAAAAGTATCCCCGTGGAAGAAAATATTGAGATTGGCAAATTGAGTCCACGATTCATAGGGTCGTATGAGGTTATTGAAAGGATTGGGTCAGTAGCATATCGGTTGGCTTTGCCAACAGAATTAAGAGAATACACAATGTGTTCTATGTGTCAATGTTACGGCGATTTCGTTCTGATCCTTCGCATGTGATCCCTCCAACAGAATTTGAGATACGATCGGACATGACTTATGAAGAGGAACCAGTTAAAATTTTGGCTCGAGAGGTTAAACAGTTGAGAAATAAGAGCATAGTCTTAGTGAAAGTGTTATGGAAAAAACACAGTGGAAGAGGCTACGTGGGAATCGGAAGAAGCCATGAGGGACAGTACCCAAACCTTTTTACTGGTAAGATTTTTGAGGACGAAAATCTCTAAAGGGGGAGAGTTGTAACAGCTCGATTTTGGGGCTAGTCGAAACAGTGGTTTTGGGACCGCTAATTTGAGGTTAAAGAAAATTTATTTTGATATTATTTTATGTGTTATAGCATGTTTATAAGGATGTATGAAAATTTTGGTGCATTAATTTTAGTGATTTCATGCTTAATTATGAAAAAGGACTAAATCGCATAAAGTACGAAAGTTCTATTATACAAGGTAGAGGTGTCTAATAGCCATAGAATATTAAACTGGAGGTCCTTAAAGTGCAATTAGGCCATTAAGGGTGTGTTGGCCGGCCATAGAGACAAGGAGACAAGGGCATTAAATTTTGGTCAAAATTTTGGTGAAATTAGGTGATTAAAAATGAATAAAATAAGCAAAGGAGAAAGATATCATCTTTTACTATTCATTCTTCTTCTAACACTGAAAATTGAAGAGGAAATAAGAGTTTTTGGAGTTCAAACTTTCAGCCAAGCAAATCTCTTGCAAGTAAGTGATTTTATGGGTCTTTATTGATAATTTTTGTACTTTTGGACCCCCAAAGCTTAAGCTAGCTAATGAGGGAACTAATTTGCAAAATTTTTGAAAGTTTAGGGACTTTCCATAAGAGTGTTCATGTTTTTTTCTGAGTTTTTATGGAAGAAAATGAATGTTAGTAGGTTGAGGAACAACTTTGGTGAAAGGTGTTACCATGAAAACACCTAAATAGGACTTATTTGTAAAGTTTGTAAATGAGTAATAAATGCATAAAATAATTGGTTTTGTGAGTTGTTGTAAGAGAAATAAATGTTCAACTAGGATTGTTTAATGAGAAAAAGTGATGAAAAATGATTTACGAGCCTAGGGTAAAATAGTAATTTTGCCAAAGTATGAGGGCAAAATGACCATTTTTGCCTAAGTATAAATTTTGATGTATCATGAATTATAAAGTGATTGAATGAGTGAATTTTATTATTATAGATCAAGAAGAGCGCGAAAACCACCTTGACCAAGGAAAAGGCAAGGTTACGGACTAAACTGTCGACTAGTACATTTTGCACCGAGGTAAGTTTATGTGTAAACGATACATCTTTAATACATATGTTGTTACTTATTAGTACATTGTATGAATGAGATAAATTATGATTGTGATTTATTGGAACCGATAGATAGTGAGTAATTCTCGTATAAACCTCAAAATAAATATGTAAGTGTGAAAAAATATATGTAATAACTATTTGGTGGGCTGTGTGCGATACCACCGTAAATATCCTTCTAGGTGGGCCGTGTGTGCGATACCACCTTATTATTTATTCACAATGGGCTGTGTGCGATACCATCGTTTATATTGTTATTTGGTGGGCTATGTGCGAAACCACCGTAATTACCCTTATTAGTGGGCCATGTGCGATTCCACCCTATTATTAACTATTGGTGGGCTGTGTGTGAATCCACCGGGTACTTAATATCATTCCGAGAGGTTCATCAAGAAATCCTCTAAGTAAATATATCATATGGTTTGTGGTGATGAGTCAAGGGGATGTGTGCAAGTAAATGTGAGCATTTTATTTGTGGTATGGATGAAATGTGGTAAGAGATGAGATGAGTAAGTATTATTATGGAAATGTGATTTGTTCTTGCTTATTATGTAATGTTGTTGGTTGAGTGGCATATGTTTTGATGTTTATAGTTTACATGTAAACTTACTAAGCTTAAAGCTTACTCCCTTTCTTTTCCCTTGTTTTATAGTGTCAAAGAGCTAGCTCAGGATACGAAGATAATCTGAAGATCACCCACACTATCAGCTCATCTCGGTATATTTAAATTTAGCATTTTGAGTATGGCATGTATAGGAGCTAGACTTAGTGAAATGCCTTGTTGTTTTGGCCAAGTGTGTTGGCTCCTTTAAAGATGAACTTTTTTAAATAGCCATAGTTGATGGTTTATTATTATTAATATATGAAAGAGGTTGTTCATGAATGTGTATGATGCATGATTGGATTATTTGATTAATGGTTGAATGTGATTTATGTTGTAAGAATTTAGGTGATAAAAAGAGCTTGTCAAATAGCCTTGTTTTTGCCCATAGGGGTAGGCACGCGGGCGTGTGTCTAGGCCGTGTGTGACACATGGTCAGTCCCATGGGCGTGTGGCTGGGCCATGTGTCCCCTGCATATTAGTGTTGCAATTCAATGTCGACCACGGGCTAGACACACAGGTGCGTGCCTAGGCCGTGTGCCATTTATTTGGTTGCTAACGTCATAAATAGAATACTCATGTTTTCACACACGAGCGAGGACACGAGCGTGTCTAGGCCGTGTGAAGGACACGGGCAAAAAGCACGGGCGTGTGTCCGGCCTTGTGAAAACCCCTGTAGGTTCGAAATGAAAAATAAATCCCACACGGGCTGGGGACATGGGCGTGTGTGACCACACGGCCTGCCGACACGGGCATGTCCCATTTCACACTGGCGTGTGGCCCTGTTTAGGCAAAAATTTTCCAAGTATACAAAAGTTCTCGGTTTGAGTCCGAGACCCTCCGTTTGCATGTTTAAGGCCTCGTAGGCCCATAATAAGGATGTTATGAATGTGAATGAGAAGTTTTAAGTTGGAATAAAATTTGATAGCCCAAAGTTGTACGTTCAAGCGGGATAAGTTTGGTAATGCCTCGAACCCGATTCCGGCGTTGAATACGGGTAAGGGGTGTTACATAGTCTTTGTACCTAAATTAAACAATTAATAGACAAAATTGATGGACCAAACTTTAATAAAATTTTATACTAACCCTGTAAATATTCATATTTATATTCACGGACCTATTTTATGGAAATGGGGTTCTGAAATTGCCTTTTTTGGCACCATTAAATATCAGGTTGTTACATGAACTTTTACAACTTAACCTCTGGGCCTTAATTAAACACATTTTTTGATAAATTGCTTAACCGATTTTCAATTCATCTGTATACTAACTCCAATATCCCTATTTAATATTTACGAACTCGATTCACAAAATGAGGTTCCAAACCGCATTTTCCGACACCACTGAAAACCAAGTAGTTACAATAACTCTAATTAATCTAAACAATAAGTAGTTTTAAATTAAATTTTCTTGTTGACTAAGAAACATAAAACTCCGAAATAACTTAAAATACTTTTAAAATTCAAAATTTGGAATAAATAAATAATAAAATATTAAAACCTAATAAATATAATATTAAGCTTATATATAATAAAAATTAAGTCTAAAAATCGAATCCAATATGATTTAACTCGAATTAAAAATTCGTAATTCGTAATTTTCATAATAACCCCATCCAGATATTTTGCTCGCATAATATTCACTAAAACAATCATAACTTGAGTTTCCAAACTCGAAATCGAGTGATTCAAAATGTGTTTCAAATATAAGAGATAGATCTTCGAATGCTATGAAAGATCTCTACCCAGAAATGCTTACATCCCATTCAAAAAGTTATTACAAGTCAATTGATTTTTCAAACTTAAAAAATGACAGCTTCAATAAATAGAATTTAATAAATTTCACATCATCTGTGCATATATCAATAAATAATTAGATTAATATACTAAAAAAAGCCTGTAAAACTAACTATATGCCTTTTGTCTAACTAAACAAGCTTTATTCTTTGTTTTTATTCATGAGAATAAAGTAATTTTTTTTTTTTTTTTGTTGCTGTTGGGAGAATCCCAAATACTTGAGTGAAAAACAATGTTGTTAAGATATGAAAGTGTTTATATTCAATTTTATTAATTTTATAATTTAAAATAATTTTAACCACATTGTTAAAGATTATATGATTTTTTTATAACTAATAAAATTGCCATATATGCAACAAAATTAAAGGTTTTTCCTTATGTATTTTTCAAAATTGTCCTAAGTCATTATGTCACATTAGGAATTTAATATAAAATGTGATCTAGTTTTAAAATGTAAGTTTTTTATTTTAATTTTTTAATACATCATGAGTGGAGCTTTTAGACTCCACAAGTAGGTTTAATGTTTGCAAGTGTATTATAAAGTGTAGTAAAAAATAAAAAATATTATATAAATAAATCTTATACTTATTACATCCTCAATCCACTTTCACTCATTGTTTATCAAATAATTATCCTTTTATTTTTTGTTAAAATTAAAGACATTCAAAATTAAAAATCAGACAATAAGAGTTTATTTAGTTGCAAAACAAACATAGTAGTAAAATTACAAATTTTTTAAAATTTTGTGTCAAAATTATTTAAATTGAATTATAACATTTTAAAAGATAAAAAATTACTTTTTTTTTCTTTTTGGCCAAAGGGTTTAAGATTTAAATTAAATGTTTATTTTTAGAGGTTAAAAGCAATTTTCTTTCATTTAATTAAGAAGGTGAAATCCTAACTACCCTTTAATTCTTTCATGCAATTAATTAAATTTATTAATGGAAAATATGACATTGTTCATAAACTTTTTAAACTAAATAAATGTCATAAATCTTTATATTTTTCATAAATTTAAATTTAGCTTTTGTAGTTTTATTTTAAAATCTTAATCCTCTACTTTTTAAAATAAAAATATAAAAATTAAATTCTAAATTTACAAAGAATATATGAACTTTTACATAATTTTAACCTTTTCTAATTATAGTTTATTACCTCACACAACATCTCTACTAATGTCTTAAAAGGTATCTAAATGACACTTGTTCAACTCTTTTGTTCCTTCTTTATTCATTATAAAATCATAGTTAAATTTTATATACAATCCTCTACTATATTCAAATTTAGAATTAATCTTTATATTTTAATTTTATATATTTTAATCTTAAAACATCTTTTAACACACATACAAAATAAAATCCATTTTAACATGATAAATTGGAATAGGTATTTTTTAAAAAAAAATTCAGCCTTAATATTTTAATTGAAATAATTAAGTGTGTCAACTATTTAAACTAACAGATAATATTATAAAAGTAGGAGAACCAAATTATGTCAAATTAAAGTATAGATACTAATATTAAATTTAAATGTAGTAGAGGGTCATAAACATAATTTAACCTAAAATAATTTATACCTAACACAATCATGTCATTTGATTTAATAAAAAAATTTTAATATTTTTAATTAAAATTTTAATTAATAAAGATTTGAACCGTGCCAAACTTAACCATCATTTCATACAAGTCAAGACATCTAAAAATTTATTATAGTATTATTAAAATTATATTAAAAAATTGAAGCACTAAGTATTTATTCTAGTTAAAATTATTATTTTAAGTTACCCATTGCATGTGTTTAGTGCTCAAATGGATTTCCATGAGTGGCTTTCTTGGATATTGAAGATGCATCATACAACAAAACATAATGAAATTTGTGTTACACTGTGGGTTATATGGTTTGCCCAGAATCGTATGGTGCATGAGGGAACAAACCAGAGTGTGGGTGAGATTGTTAGCTTCATTCGCAGCTATTGTGTGAAATTGGTCTCTGTTATCCCTACAAATAATGGTGTAGTTTCCGGCTTTCAAGTTCGGTGGTCTCCGCCACCTACAAGGGTAGTCAAAATAAACGTTGATGCTTGGTTTAGATTAAATCAAAAGACGGCTACAGCAGGGGTTGTGATTCGTGATGAAAACGGGGAAATTTTGGGGGCTTGTTGCACAATAACTTACCCTATTCTTTCGGTCTTTGCAGCAAGTAGTTGCGGTGATACACGGGCTCCGATTTGCTAAAGAGTTGGGTTTTCTGTCAATAATAGTCGAAGGAGATTCAAGATCTGTTATTAGGAAGATTAATAATCATGAACAGGATTTCTCGGATATAAGTGCTCTTACATGGTCTGCAAAGGAGATAGAGAAGGAGTTTCAGGCCTGCGCCTTCCACTTCATTGGCAGATCTGGGAACAAAACAGCGCATGCAATGGCGCAAGAGGGATTAAGTAGAGCCGAGGATGGATACTGGGTCGAAGATGCTCCGGCGTTGGTAGAAGCAGTGGCTGCAGAAGACTGTCGTCTTCATGAACCTCCATAGAACTGTTGGTTTTCTTCGAAGGGTTGTGAGGATTTGCATTCTGATGAATCTATTTCTTGTTTGGTTGCTCTCTATCCAGTATTATTAATGATCTTGTTTGAGCAACTGCCGGTTGAAATCCCATGACTGAGGGATTGGTTTTAGTGTTTTCCTTGTAAGTGTTGGCTCTTTTAATTATTTTTCTTTGTTCCGTTCTTCAATAAAGAGGCTGGCTTTTGAGTTCAAATATATATATTTATATTGAGTTAATTGCACCATACATCTCTAAACTATAACTTCATCCTAAATTGGTTCACAATCTTTAAAATATTTTAATTACATCTCCAAACTATCAATAATATATCAATTAATTTTTCACTAAATCATTAATTTAATCATTAAATGAAATGTCAAATCTTATGTGGCATAGTTTAAAATGAAAAGTTTAAAGAAAAATAAATATTGTAAAAATATTGGTTTTGAGGTTTTCAAGTTTTACAAGAGATTTAAGGCTCATTCTCTCCTTCTTCTTTTTTTTTATTTTACTTTATTTTTTTATTTTACTTTTAAAAATTTTGCAAGAACATTTTACTTTTCTTTAAAAATTTTATTTTAAACTATTGCACATAAGATTTTATATTTAATGGTTAAATTAAATTTTTTAATAATTGAAGGACATGATTTGTAACACCCCTTACCTATATTCGACACCTGAACCGGGTACGAGGCATTATCGTACTTAACTAGCTCCATCATGCAACATCGATTCATAAAATTTCATTTCAAATTAAAAACCTTTCATTCAAGACCTTAATGCCCTTATTGTAGGTCTACGAGACCCTAAACTTGTACCCGAAATGATTCAAGACTAAACCGAAAACATCAGAACACTTAGACAAATTTTACATAAAACAGGCCACACGCCCGTGTGAAGGTAGGAACACGCCCGTATGCCCGTGTTCCACACCCGTGTGTAATTATTTCCCACTTTGAACCTACAGGGGTTTTCACACTGCCTGACACACACCCGTGTCCATAGTCCGTGTCCCTCACATGGCCATGACACGCCCATGTGTGAAAACCTTGATATTTTTTTTATGACATCATCATCTCAATAGGGTCACACGGCTAAGGCACACGCCCGTGTCCTTAGACCCTGTGTCGAATTAAATTCCTAATTTCAGGTGCAGACTTCACACGGCCTGGGCACATGCCCGTGTCTTAGGCCATGTCTCCCACACGGTTGAGACACACGGCCGTGTCTCCGCCCGTGTGTTTACTACTGAGCATACTGACTTGCCAACCTAGCATGCATGGGGACACATGGCCTATCAACCCGCTCATGGGGCTAACCGTGTGTCACACACGGCCTAGACACACGCCCGTGTGTCTACCCGTGTAGACATTTGTAAGGTTATCTACCAAGCCAAATGTCACCTACAAAGCAACCATACTTATACCAATTCAATTCAAAATATATCATGACCATAAGGCCCTTCTAAGAACTCATAATCGAGATATCCACAAAAGCATACACTTCATGTGTTTCATCATCATTGAATATATAAACTTGTCAAGTATTGGCTCATTTCCAATGGCCACTTAGAAAATGAATTGAACAACATTAATAGCCAACACATTGGCTAACAAATATGACATAACAAAATAACCAAGTCCTATACATGCCATACTCAAAATAAATCTAATTTTGCTATACCAAAGAGAAGTTGATAGTGTGATTTTCGAACTCCAACGTTCCCAAATTCCCAAGCTAGCTTGGCAATACTATAAGGAAAAGGGAAATGAGAGGTAAGCATAAAGCTTAGTAAGTTTGTATGAAATAAATAGTAGCGATAAGGCTCACAATGTCATCCATTATAACAGCCCAATTTTGGGGCTAGCAAAACAGTGGTTTCGAAACCACTAAACCGAGGATAAGGAAAATTATTCGATATTATTTTATGTTTTATAGCATTAAAATATGGCTATGTAGAAATTTTGGTGTTTTAATTTTAGCAATAGCATGCTTAATTGTGAAAAAAAGGACTAAATCGCATAAGATGCGAAATTTCTATTTTATAAGGTAAAGGTACCTAGTACCTATAAAATATAATTTGGAGGATTTTAAAAATACAATTAGGCCATTTATCTAGTGGTGGCCAGCCATATAGGAGATAGGGAGACAAGATTTTAATGTTGGTCAAATTTAGTGGATATTAGGTGGTAAAAATGAATAAAATAAGAAGAGTAAAAGAAGTTATCATCTTTCACTATGTAGGGCCCAAAATTTGCCCGGGGCCCATTAACCAGTCCATTAACCCATGCCCAATTAACCAAACAAAAAATAAAACCGAAAAAAACCATTAGAAATTAAATAAAAACCAATAATTAATAAAATCCAAAGTCCATTAACAAGTTCACAAAGCCAGAAAGTAAACCCAAAGCTTAATGGCTCAATTTTTACACGGCCCAGGTGCCCCAAATAACCTAACATTTCAGAAACCCTAGAACCCTCTAGCCAAGCAGCGCCTCAAGCTACCCTGTGCCACGTCGCCACCGTATGGCCTCCGTACACCACCCTCGTGCCTCCACGTCACCTCGTACCTACGCAAGAGAACAAAACAACAGCAAAGCAGAGAAAAAAATATTTTATTTTTATTTTTCTTTTATTTTCCTTTTTCGGTTATAAAAACCGAAGCAAAAATATTTGTAAGGGTCTTTTTCATGATTTTCAAATATAAGAAAAAATACCAAAGCAGAGGTATTTGTTAGTTTTTTAGTCTATTTTTACTTCAATACATCATACATACATAAAAAGAGAATAAAAGATACAAACTTTACCTTGTTTCGCAATCGAAAAGTCTCGAACACGAAGGGTCACCGCCTACGTTTGGGAGTGTCGGGTTGATTTTTGAGTATCGGGCGTTTAGATTTGGGTTTAGAATGTTTCAAAGGTTAAAATAGCCCTCCTAGGTCTCTCCTACTGCCGTATGCGGTGGCGAAAGTGGAGGAGCCCGGTGGATCGATGCTCGAAGCCTAGACGTGCTATGGCCGGAGCTCAAAGGGCTAAGGCTTGTTTTCAGAGGATTTTCTTTTGTTTTTTTTAAGGACAGGGTTAAAATGTTTTTTTAACTGATTTTTGGTTTTTATAAGCCCATGATACGTCATCTTTTTGGTATGGTCTTTTAATGACCAAAACGGCGTTGTTTAGAGGCTCAACCCGATTACCCGACCCGTTGAAATGGGATCCGGGTGTTTTATAGCCTTTGGGATATTTACACTACAGGCCCCTCCCTCTTGCGGCGCTATTCGATCAATTCCCATGTTGCATTTTTCTATTCTTGCAATTTTGCCCTGTTATTTTTATTTCATTCTAATTCGATCAGTGCCTCAGTCCAAGGAAACGCTGCGCATTATGAACTGGGTTATTCACCATTTGGCCCCTGCAAGTTTAAGCGCGTGTTGTTAGGGTCCTTGTTTTTTCTTACTTTAGTTATTTACTTTTTTAGCCCCCCTAATTTTGTTCTTATTTCAATATAGTCCTTTAATTATTTTTGTTAATTATTTGTTTATTTTTTAATTATTCTCTTTTAAAGATTAATATTTAATATTATACATTTTAAATTGTTCTAGATTTTATTAATTTCCTTTTATATGTTATTTATGTTTATTAATTATTTTTTATATATTCTTTTATATACACATATAATTCATATTAAATTATTTATATATATTATGGATTTCATATTATCTTTTATATGTATTTTCTTTTAAATCTATTTATGTGTATAGGTATAGTTTTTAAAATTTATTTATTTACTTAATTTATTTCCTTTTATTCCTATTTTATTATTATATATATTGTTTATTTTAATAACCTTGCTATATTATTTTCATGTATAAATTATTAAATTTAGTCTTTTTATTTTCATGTATAATACTTATGTAGATTAACATATATTATTTTATATATATGTTTTACTTTGATTTTCTCCCTACCTAATATTTTATTTTAGAATCTATTATGTATATAATTTGTTTTTTTAAGGACTCTATTTTAAATTACATATTTATTTATTCCAAACATTTTTATACATCATTATTTTTATATATACACATTATTTTATATCAACTCTTATTTACATATGCATTTCTTAAATTGACGATACTATTTTATATATTAGTTGTTTATTCGTTTGCTATATTTTAATTGTATTAATTTGTGTGCTATTGTATGTATCCGAATTTGTTCTTTTCAAATTTCATATTATGGTTATTCATTTGTATATTATCTTATCCATGTATATTATTCCATGCTCGATATTATATTTTTGTTTCTCATTATCTAATGATTCAACAAAAGCATTGTAAGTCGATTTTAAAATCACTTATTTAAAAGTTTTTAAACAAGGCAATATTTGGTATTTGGGAATTCGAAGAAATCGTGCCCAATCGTGCTGGTTGTGATTTTTTGTTTGACCAAATAAACGAATATCCTTTCAAATTTTGTCCATATTTTCAAAATAAGGTAATACTTGGAAACTCGAAGAAATTGTGCCCAATCGTAATACTTGGAAACTCGAAGAAATTGGTTGTGGTTTTTTGTTTGTCCAAATAAACAAATACCCTTTCAAAATTTCAATGCATGTGCTTGGAGAACGTTGGGGATGATCTTGAATTCGAGGACTCAGATTGTCGTATCCAATCGTGCTGGATGTGATACTCTATTCCTTTGGAACAAGGGAATCTCAATATTCAATCAAGTTATTTAAAATTATAAAAAAAAAGAACAGAATTTCAAAATCATTTCAAACTTTTCAACATTAGGACATCAATTAATCAATTTGGTACCAATTTTGGGCATTACGAGGGTGCTAATCCTTCCTCGCATGTAACCGAATCCCGAAACTATTTTCTTCTTGAAATTCGTAGACCAAAACTTATTTTATAGGTGACCCGATCACACCTAAACAAAAAGGATTGGTGGTGACTCTATATTTTTAAAGTCGATTTCCATTTTTCAAAATTTCCTATTTCTCAATGATATCCCACGAAAAAATGGTTTCCATTTCATACACACTATTCACCTATCTTCTCTCCACCGAAAATTGAAGAAGAAATAGAGCTTTGGGGGTTTAACCTTTCAACCAAGCTATCTCCCTTGCTAGTAAGTGATTTAGATGGTTTTTATTTGATAATTTTTGTACTTTTGGAGTCCTCAAAGCTTAAGTTAACTAATAAGGGGACTAGTTTGTGATATGCTTGGAAGTCTAGGGACTTGCCATGAAAGTGTTCATGTTATTAGCTGAGTTTTTAGGGAAGAAAATGAATGTTAGGGAGATGAGAAACAACTTTTGTGAAAGGTGTTTTCATGCTAAGAATGAAATTGTGTCATAAATGCATGAAATTGTGAGAATGGTGAGTACTTGTAAGAGAAATAAATTTTTAGCTAGGCTTATTTATTGAGAAAATGTGTTGAAAAATAATTTACGAGCCTAGGGGCAAAATCGTAATTTTTCCATAATACAAGGGCAAAATGGTCATTTTGCTCAAGTGTAGATTTTGATGTATGGTGATCATAGGATGGTCTAAATGAATGAATTTCATTTTTATAGATCAAGAAGAGCGCAGAATCAACCTTTGACCATGGAAAAGGCAAGGAGACGGATTAACCGTTAGTTACAACGTTTTGCACCGAGGTAAGTTTATGTGTAACAATGCATTTTCTTTATACACATTATGTTGCTAATTGGTGTATGGCATGATTGAGACATGTGTGATTCAAGTGGATCAAATTTGGTAGTCATTGAATAATTATTGTATGAATTATGAAATAGTCATATGAACATGTCATGACAGCATTTGATGGTGGGCTGAGTGCGATACCACCTTATTTCTTAATTAAGATGGGCTATGTGCGATACCATCATTTATTTATCATTTGGTGGCCTATGTGCACTACACCGAAATTAACCTTTTTGGTGGGCTATGTGCGATACCACCCTAATAAAGACTGATGGTGGGCTAAGTGCGGAACCACCGAGTAATTTGACTACGAGTAATTGATTAAGAGGTTGTGATGTGTTGCTTTATGTGACATTGTGATGCTAAGTGCAGGGGAACATGCTAATGAATGTACACATTAAGTTTGTGATATGGTTGAAATATAGAAAAGGAGGAAATGAGTAAGCATGATTATGAATGTAGATTGTTTCTTACTTAGTATGTAATGTTATATAAATGATTAGTACATGCTATAATGTTATATTGTTTACATGTAAACTTACTAAGCTTAAAGCTTACTCCCCTTTTCTTTTTCCCTTGATTTATAGAGTTTAAGAGCCGAGCTGGGATAAGCCAATAAGCAGAAGATCGCCCACACTATCAGCTCACCTCGTATATCTAGACTTAGTGATTTTTTATATGGCATGTATAGGGGCTAGATTAGTTAGATTATTTTGTTATTTTGGCCAAAAGTGCGTTGGCCTCTTATTAGACAACTATTTTGTATATTGCCATGGTTGATGGCTCACCTTGTCATTTATGAAAATATGAAGTTATTCATGAAAGTTTATGTTGCAAATTATGAGTTGTTTATTCATATGTGGAATGGATTCATGTGGTGTGAACTAGAGGGGTGCAAAGAGCTTGGCAAATAGCCTCGTTCTTGTCCATATGGTACACACGCTCGTGTGTGATACACGGTCAATCTATGGGCATGTGCCCAGGCCGTGTAAAGTCTACACTTAGGATTTAGAATTTGAATCGCCACACGGCTAAAGCACACGGGCGTGCGACCAACTGTGTGGATTAATCAGAGATGATTACGGGCATCAAACACATGCGTGCGTATAGGCTATGTGAAGGAGTCAGAATGCCAAGGTTTGGCACATGGGCCAGGGCCACGGACATGTCCAAGCCGTGCAAAATTAGTCAATGTCGACCACGGGTAGAAGACACGGGCATGTCTTAAGGGCACACGGGCGTGTGGCCCCTATTTAGGTGAAAATTTTCTAAGTGTTTGTAAAGTTTCGTTTTGGTCCCACAATATCCCGAGCAGGTGTATAGGGTCTCATTAACCCATAATAGTGATGGTGTGATGGTCATCGAAAAGTTAAATTAGAGAAAAATTTTATAGCCTAAAGTGGAATGATCAATAAGTTAAGTCCGGTAATGCTTGACGCCCGGTTTTAGTGGAGAACCCTGGTAAGGGGTGTTACATTTAATAGTATCATAGTATGGTTCAGTCGGTTCTCGAACTACCGTAGCATTTGTAAGAGTCTAGCTATACATGCCATAAGCATATAATGATAGTGTGGTAGCTTATGATGATTTTAAACTTTGTTTTTATGTAGTATATGGATCCCAATCAATCAGCTGCTAATGACACAGCTAGTAATGAGCCAGCTCCCGCACAAGGAACCGCGCCTGTACAGAGTGGACCCAATACTAGGGGTCAAGGAGAAGAGGCTCAGGAAGCCTTTCTCCAAATGATGAGTAACTGGTACACTGACTATGTACGGGCAAACCCCAATGCTCAACCTCCTCCACCTCCTCCCATACTTCAGCCAATTCCTGTGGCTCCTCAAGGTATAGAATTGGTGAAGACAACTAAGCCTCCGATAGAAAAAATTCGAAAGCAAGGGGCTGAGAACTTTCGAGCTAATATAGATGATGACCCTGAGAGGGCAGAGTTTTGGCTTGAGAACTTGATGAGAGTATTTGATGAACTCTCCTGTACACTTGAGGAGAGCTTAAAATGTGTCGTGTCCTTACTGAGGACTCGGCATACCATTGGTGGAAAACGTTGACATCAGTGGTCCCGAAGGAGAGAGTGACGTGGGACTTCTTTTTGGAAGAGTTCCAAAAAAGTATATAAGTCAACGGTTTGTGGACCAAAAACGGAAGGAATTCCTTGAGTTAAAGTAAGGAAAAATGATTGTGGCGGAATATGAACGCGAATTTGTTAGGCTCAGTAAGTATGCACAAGAGTGTGTGTCTACAGAAGCTATTTTATGCAAGAGGTTCGAAGATGGGCTAAACAAAGCTATCAGACTTTTAGTTGGGATTTTAGAACTAAAAGAATTTGTAGTACTGGTGGATAGGGCTAATAAGGCCGAAGAATTGAGTAAGGAAAAGAGGAAGGCTATGAGTGAGGCTTGGGATGCAAGAAAAAGGCCAATGAGTAAATCCTACCAAATTCAATCGAAGAGGTCCAAGGAACTGAACCCTCAAACGACTGCATCAGTCAAATTTTCCCAAAGAGAGCGAGGCAACACGTACTCGGGTTCAAGAGTTCAGGCCACCTCGATGGCAAGTGTGGGCAATCTAAAGTCCAAATCGGAGTGCCCAAGTTGTAGCAAACATCACACTGGCGAATGTTGGGGAAACAATCAAAATTGTTACAAATGTGGTTCCTCTAACCATTTCATCCGAAACTGCCCTGAAAGAGATGACAAGGAGAAAAAGCAAGAGGTAAGATCAAGCAGAGTATCCTCTAGAGGTAGGCCACAAAAGAACTCGGGAGGTGGGACTAGTGGTAAAGGTGTATCACGAGACTCTACTGTGATGTCAGAGGGTCGGGCACTAGCAAGGACCTATGCTATTCACGCTCGAGATAAGGCATCATCGCCAGATGTAATAACGGGTACTTTTTCTCTTCATGACACCTTTGTTATTGCTTTGATTGACCCGGGGTCAACCCATTCTTATATTTGAATGAGATTGGTATCTAGTTTGAGTGTGACTGTTGAGTCTACTAAATTTGTGGTAAAGGTGTCAAACCCATTAGGAAAACATATGTTAGTTGACAAGGTGTGTAGGAATTATCCTTTGACAATTAGGGGTCATTGTTTTCCGGCAAACCTCATGTTGTTTCCGTTTGATAATTTTGATTTGATTCTTAGTATGGATTGGTTGACTACCCATAGTGTTTTAGTGAACTGTGGTAGTAAATTTATCGAATTGAAATGTGAAAATGAAGATGTTATTCGGGTTGAATTAGATGGGTCAAATAATTTACCGATGATGATTTCTTCCATGGTGGCTGAGAAATATCTGAGAAAAGGGTACGAGTCTTATCTCACTTTTGTGTTAAATAATCAAGATTTTGAAGTAAATATTGAAACAGTGCCGGTTGTATGTGAGTATTCGGATGTATTCCCGGAAGAGTTACCTGGATTACCTCTAATTAGAGAGGTTGATTTTGGGATTGAGTTAGTTCCAGGAACGGCACCAATTTTGATTGCTCCGTATAGGATGGCACCATTAAAGTTGAAAGAACTGAAGGTTCAATTGCAAGAGTTAACGGATAAGGGTTTTACAAGATCGAGCTATTCACCATGGGGTGCTCCGGTGCTTTTTTTAAAGAAGAAGGATGGGTCGATGAGATTGTGTATAGACTACAGACAGCTCAACAAAGTGACTATGAAGAATAAATACCCTTTTACCAAGGATAGATGATCTATTTGATCAACTAAAGGGAGCTATGGTATTCTCCAAGATTGACCTGAGGTCCGATTATTACCAGTTGAGGGTTAAGGAGCAAGATGTGCTGAAAATAGCATTCCGGACGAGGTATGGCCATTATGAGTTTCTAGTCATGCCATTCGATTTAACGAATGCCCCTGCAGTCTTTATGGACTTAATGAATCTTGTCTTCCGACTGTATTTACACAAGTTTGTAGTTGTCTTTATCAACGACAAATTGATTTATTCGCGGGATGAGAGTAATCATGCAGAGCATCTGAGAATTATTTTGCAGACTTTAAGAGACAAGCAGTTGTATGCTAAATTTAGCAAGAGGGAGTTTTGGCTCTAAGAGGTCGGATTCTTAGGACACATCGTGTCGGGTGATGGTATTAGAGTTGACCCGAGTAAGATCTCAATTATTATGGAGTGGAAAGTGCCGAAAAACGTGTCAAAAGTCAAAACCTTTTGGGTTTAGCGGGGTACTATAGATGGTTTGTGAAGGGATTTTCTATGATTACTACTCCGATGACGAGACTGTTGCACAAAGATGTTAAGTTTGAATGGACTGAGAAATGTCAACAGAGTTTTGAGAGATTGAAAACATTGTTGACCGAGGCACCAGTTTTGGTGCAACTCGAGTTGAGCAAAGAGCTTGTGATCTATAGTAATGCATTGTTAAATGGTCTCGGGTGTGTGTTGATGTAAGAGGTAAGGTAATCACTTACGCCTCAAGAAAGTTAAAACCACACGAGAAGAATTATCCGACTCATGATTTGAAGTTGGCCGCGATTGTTTTCGCGTTAAAAATTTGGCGACATTATTTGTATGGAGAGAAATGTCGAATCTTCACAGACTATGAGAGTTTGAAGTATTTGATGGATCAAAAGGATTTGAATTTGCGACAATAGCGGTGGCTTGAGTTATTGAAGTACTATGAGTTAGTGATTGATTACCATCCGGGGAAAGCGAATGTGGTTGCTAATGCCCTGAGTAGGAAATCCCTGTATGCTTTGAAAGCTATGAGCACGAACTTAGCATGGTCTAACGATGGTGCTGTACTAGTCGAGTTGAGAGCTAAGACATTATTTGTTCAATAGATATGTGAAGCTCAAAAGAATGATAATGAGATGCAAGCTGAGAGAGCTAAGTGTGAATCGAAAGATGATTCTGATTTTTGGATAAGTTCGGATGGTTGTTTGATGTTTCATGATAGGATTTGTGTACATAAAAATGATGACTTGATCCAGAAGATATTAAATGAAGCACATAGTGGTTATTTGTCAATACATCCGAGCAGTACAAAATGTACAATGACCTAAAGAAATTCTATTAGTGGCCAGGAATGAAAAGGGACATCTCTGAGTATGTAACAAGATATTTAATTTGTCAACAAGTGAAGGCTGAACATCAAGTGCCTTTGGGATTACTTCAGCCAGTGATGGTTCTCGAGTGGAAGTGGGATCAGATTACCATGGATTTTGTTATGGGCTTGCCTACGACTCCGAAAAAGAAATATGTTGTGTGGGTTATCGTTGATAGATTAAAGAAGTCGGCTCACTTTATACCGGTGCGTGTTGATTATTTGCTAGAAAAGTTAGCCGAGTTGTATGTTGCTGAGGTAGTAAGATTACATGGAGTGCCTGTATCTATTATCTCGGATAGAGACCTGAGATCTACTTCGAGGTTTTGGAAGAAGTTGCAGAAGGCCTTGGGTACAAGATTGAATTTTAGCACTGCATTCCATCCTCAAACTGATGGTCAATATGAGAGAGTGATCCAAGTTCATGAGGATATGCTCCGATGCTGTGTGTTAGAGTTCGAAGGTATTTGGGAAAGATACCTACCCTTGGTCAAATTTGCTTACAATAACAGTTATCAGTCGAGTATACAGATGGCACCGTATGAAGCCTTATATGGTTGTAGGTGTCGGACTCCTTTGTATTGGACCGAGCTGAGTGAGAATCAAATTCATGGGGTTGATCTGGTTAAAGATACCGTGGAAAAAGTGAAAGTGATTCGGGATAGTCTGAAAGCTGCTTTATACCGACAAAAGTCGTACACGGATTTGAAAAGAAAGGAAATTGAGTTTCAAGTGGGCGACAAGGTATTTCTAAAAGTGTCCCCGTGGAAGAAAATAATGAGATTTGGTCGAAAGGGTTAATTGAGTCTGAGAGTCATAGGGCCGTATGAGATTACCGAAAGGATTGGGCCAGTGGCATACTAGTTGGTTTTGCCTGTAGAGTTAGAGAAAATACATAATGTGTTCCATGTATCGATGTTAAGGCGTTATCGTTCCAATCCTTCGCATGTGATTCCTCCAACAGAAATTAAGATACGACCGGATATGACATATGAGGAGGAGCCAATTAAAATCTTGGCTCGAGAGGTGAAACAGTCGAGAAATAAAGACATAGCCTTAGTAAAAGTGTTATGGAAAAAACACGGTGTGGAAGAAGCTACGTGGGAACCGGAAGAAATCATGAGAGAATAGTATCCAAACTTCTTTACTAGTAAGATTTTCAAGGGCGAAAATCTCTAAAGGGGAAGAGTTGTAACAGCTCGATTTTGGGGCTAGTCAAAATAGTGGTTTTGAGACCACTAAATTAAGGATAAGGAAAATTATTCGATATTATTTTGTGTTATAGCATTAAAATATGGCTATGTAGAAATTTTGGTGTTTTAATTTTAGCAATAGCATGCTTAATTGTGAAACAAAGGACTAAATCGCATAAGATGCAAAAGTTCTATTTTATAAGGTAAAGGTACCTAATAGTTATAGAATGTAATTTGGAGGATTTAAAAATGCAATTAGGCCATTTATCTAGTGGTGGCCAGCCATATAAGAGCTAGGGAGACAAGATTTTAATGTTGGTCAAATTGAGTGGATATTAGGTGGTAAAAATGAATAAAATAAGAGGAGTAAAAGATGTTATCATCTTTCACTATTAACTTATCTTCACCGAAAATTAAAGAAGAAATAGAGCTTTGGGGGTTTAAACTTTTAGCCAAGCTATCTCCCTTGCTAGTAAGTGATTTAAATGGTTTTTATTTGATAATTTTTGTACTTTTGGAGTCCCCAAAGCTTAAGCTAGCTAATGAGGGGACTAGTTTGTGATATGGTTGAAAGTCTAGGGACTTTCCATGAAAGTGTTCATGTTGTTAGCTAAGTTTTTAGGGAAGAAAATGAATGTTAGTGAGATGAGAAACAACTTTTGTGAAAGGTGTTAGCATGAAAACACCTAAATAGGACTTAAATGTAAAGAATGAAATTGTGTCATAAATGCATGAAATGGTGAGAATGGTGAGTAGTTGTAAGAGGAATAAATGTTTAGGTAGGCTTATTTATTGAGAAAATGTGTTGAAAAATAATTTACGAGCCTAGGGGCAAAATCATAATTTTGCCATAAGACAAGGGCAAAATGGTCATTTTTGCCCAAGTGTAGATTTTGATGTATGGTGATCATAGGATGGTCTAAATGAATGAATTTCATTGTTATAGTTCAAGAAGAGCACAGAATCAACCTTGATCGTGGAAAAGGTAAAGTGACGGATTAAACCGTTAGTTACAACATTTTACACCGAGGTAAGTTTATGTGTAAACAATGCATTTTCTTTATACGCATTATGTTGCTAATTGGTGTATGGCATGATTGAGAACATGTGTGGTTCAAGTGGATCGAATGTGGTAGTCATTGTATAATTATTGTATGAATGATGAAATAGTCATATGAACATGTCATGACAACATTTGATGGTGGGCTGAGTGAGATACCACCTTGTTGCTTAATTAAGATGGGTTATGTGCGATACCACCCTAATAAAGACTGATGGTGGGCTAAGTGTGGAACCACCTAGTAATTTGACTATGAGTAATTGATTAAGAGGTTGTGATGTGTTGTTTTATTTGACATTGTGATGCTAAGTGCAGGGGAACATGCTAATGAATGTACACATTAAGCTTGTGATATGGTTGGAATATAGAAAAGGAGGAAATGAGTAAGCATGATTATGAATGTAGATTGTTTCTTGCTTAGTATGTAATGCTATATAAATGATTAGTACTTGTTATAATGTTATATTGTTTACATGTAAACTTACTAAGCTTAAAGCTTACTCCCCCTTTATTTTTCCCTTGATTTATAGAGTTTAAGAGCCGAGCCGGGATATGCCAATAAGCAGAAGATCGCCCACACTATCAGCTCACCTTGATATATCTAGACTTAGTGATTTTGTATACGGCATGTATAGGGGCTAGATTAGTTAGATTATTTTGTTATTTTGGCCAAAGGTGTGTTGGCCCATTATTAGACAACTATTTTGTATATTGCCATGGTTGATGGCTCACCTTGTCATTTATGAAAATATGAAGTTATTCATGAAAGTTTATGTTGCAAATTATGAGTTGTTTATTCATATGTGGAATGGATTTGTGTGGTGTGAACTAGAGGGGTGCAAAGAGCTTGGCAAATAGCCTCGTTCTTGTCCACATGGGTAGACACACGGGCGTGTGTCTAGGCCTGTGTGTGACACACGGTCAGTCTATGGGTGTGTGCCCAGGCCGTGTAAAGTCTGTACTTAGGATTTAAAATTTGAATTGCCACACGGCTAAAGCACACGGCGCGTGAACCAACCGTTTGGATTAATCAGAGATGACTACGGGCATCAAACACGGGCGTGTGTATAGGCCGTGTGAAGGAGTCAGAATGCCAAGGTTTAGCACACGGGCCAGGGCCACGGATGTGTCCAAGCCGTGTAAAATTAGTCAGTGTCGACCACGGGTGGAAGATACGGCATGTCTTAGGGACACACGGGCGTGTCTCTAGACCAACACGAGGCTTGTGGCCCTGGTTAGGTGAAAATTTTCTAAGTGTTCGTAAAGTTCCATTTTGGTCCCGCAATATCCCGAGCGGGTGTATAGGGTCTCGTTGACCCATAATAGGGATGGTGTGATGGTAATCGAAAAGTTTTAAATTGGAGAAACATTTTATAGCCTAAAGTGGAATGATCAATAAGTCAAGTCCGGTAATGCCTCACGCTCGGTTCCGACGGAGAACTCGGGTAAGGGTTGTTACATCCATCCATTATATTGAGTAAAAACACAAAGTCTCAAATACATTGCCATGACTTACTCATGCTTACTCTTACCAAATACATGTCATGTTATATATCGTAAACATTTCTTGTGAATTACTCACATGTACCTATACCACTTCATCACATAGCTTTAACATTAATTTCATCTCTAACATAAGCTTAAATACTTATCTCGATGAAACACTTAGGATATCCGAGAATACACAAACATCATCATACACATAAACATGACGCCAATGCCATATCCCCGATATAGTCTTGCATGGGCCACATCTTGATGCCGATGCCATATCCTAGATATGGTCTTATATGGGATGTCATATCAATGCCGATGCCATATCCCAAATATGGTCTTATACGATTTTCATATTCATGCTGATGCCATATCCCAGATATTGTCTTATACGGGATCTCAATTCGGTGCCGAGGCCACGTCCCAGACATGGTCTTATACGAGACCTTACCAATCTCGCGTCCCAATGATGATATCCTTTCACATCTTAGAGTCCAACCGGGACTTCAACATCGTAAATTTTCATCATTTTCACATTCAATAGCATTGCTCAATTTCATGTAAATGATATACATCTTAACTAATATCAACATTTTAGAATTCAATAACATGATGTTGAATTTATTACACACAAACTTGCCTCGATTTCAAAATAGGCCAAATTGTCGATCTAGTCCGATACCTTGCCTTTTCATCGATCAAGGTTAATTCCTTGCTCTTCTTGATCTATAATAGAAAATTAGCTCATTTAATTTCCACATTAATCAACACATTTCAATAATCAAACTTTAGCAAAATTACCATTTTGCCCTTAAACTTTCACAAAATGACTATTTTACCCCTAGGCTCGTAAATCGATTCTAATCAAATTTCCTCCATTTACAAGCCTAGATGAAAATTTATTACTCTTGTGGCAATCCTCAATACTCAATATTTCACACATTTAACACCTATTTTATAACATTTACAAAAAGGTCCTTTTATGTGTTTTCATGGTAACACCTTTCACAAAAGTTGTTTATTTAACAACTAAGACTCATTTTCTTCCATAAAAATGTAGCAAACAACATAAATGCTCACATGGCAAAACTCTAAACTTTTGACCATTTTGCAAAATAGTCCTCTCTTTAGCTAAAGTATAAATATTATCAAGAAATGATCGTCAAAGCACTTACTTGTAAGGAGAAAAGCTTGCTAAAATTTTTGAGCTCTCAAACCCCTATTTTGCTGCTAATTTTCAGTGGATAAGATGAGTGAATAGAAGGATATCATCTTTTCTTTATTTTATTCTATTTCATCACTTTAATCCACTTAATCCACGAACTTTGACTAATTTTGACTTCTTTGTCCCACATGGTCGGCCACCCTATTTTCTAAGGGTCTAATTGCACATTAAGGGCCTCCAATTAATATTCCATAGCTATTAAACACCTTTACCTTGTAAAATAGAACTTTTACACTTTATGCGATTTAGTCATTTTTCGCAATTAAGCATGCAATTGCTAAAAATTAAAGCACCAAAATTTTCATGTACCTGTATAATCATGCTATAACTCATAAAATATCATAAAAATAATTTTTTCCGACCTCAGATTAGTGGTTCCAAAACCACTATTCCGATTAGCCCCTAAATCGGGCTGTTACATGACTAATATAACATTTATAATTTAATAATGTAATTAGAATATTTTGAAGTTTGTGGGTAAATTTAAAATGATGGTCATAATTTAGAGATGTTGGGCGCAATTAACTCTCCTTTTTCCCAATAACTTAAGGCTAGACCTATACATAGGTTGGATGGTAGGCCCATCCTGATTGGTCAAGCCTAATTTGGGTTGAGTTTAGGCAAAAATTTATTGTCCTCGGACCAGCCCGACTTGAATTCAAATTAAATAATTTTTAAAATATTTTCATTTAAATTTAATTATAAAAATATATAAATACTAATATTGTTATGAATATTTTATTAAGTGGATGTCCATCAAGATCAAGATAAGTTTTGATGTAATTTAAATTCTATAGTCATTAGAATTAGATCTCTACTTCATTTATACTTCTTATGCCTATAAATATAGACTTTGGAGAAGCATTGTAAATATTCCCATTAATCAATTAAATATGCCCTCTATTTGCTCTCTCATTCTCTTTGTTCTTTATTTTCTATCTTTTATTTTGTTAACATATTATTAATATGATTCTCTTTTATTTTATAATACGGTCACTCCAAATCTGTTGCTCAAGTTGTTGTTGATTGCCTTCTAGAGCTATTGCAATTTCAGTCTTCAATTGAGGCCTGCACACTATGGGTAATCATTATCAAAAGAAATTTATATAATCCTTACGTGTTCTTGTGATAATAGCAAGGGTGATAATGATGATGTTAAATAATTTCATGTATATTTTACTATAATTTATTATATCATGTTTATTATAATTGGAGACTAACCATGACAACATGAATAGATAGATTTTGATTTGAAATCCACGCATGTTTGCAATGGTGATAATGAAATAAATAATCTATTGGGACGTTTATAAGTTCGTCCTGGTAAATCTATTGCATTCCTCAATGTGAACACAAGCACAAAAGAAAATAAAAACCAATACTATTCCAGTATTTGATAATATAAAATCAGTTGAAAGCTCTAGAAGAGCTAATATATCAATATCAAAAAGCACAAAATTTGTGATGGTTAATGCATTAATTTTAAAAGATATTCATTACAATGGATATCATACTGATATTGTAAATGAAGAAAAGATTATATTTTATATGAATCATTATTGCTATAACTATCTATTTTGAAAGGATGAAAAAAAAAAAGAGGATTGAGTTATTATTACTCTTGTTATATGAAGATTATCTTTGTGATCTTCTTTTGTCATCATCCCTATTAAGGGGTTGAAAGCAAAATATTTTACTATGAAAGATCTATTTATTGACAATAGAATATGGTATTTCTATCTAAAGCTCGTTATGGTTGGATGCACCTAAAGTTGCAAGTTTTTTTTAACCAATAAGTTCTCAATCAAAATTACATGAAAAATATTACTGATGAGAACTTGCGAGAGAGAAAATTTATGTATGAAAAGACATTGGTTATGTACCTGTTGTACACTTGGAAAATAAGATCCACTCTAAAAGTTTGCTATTAATAATTTTTTTGGATATTTGAAGATTTTGGCATATTCCCTAAAACGAATATTGCATATAATTGTTTGGAATTTATATTTATTTTGTTGACTTTGTGACATTATAGACATCACATTGATTTTGACATTTTCAATAGTAAATGTCACAGTAGTACTTATATGTGGATACAAAGTAAAAGGAATGATAGTAAAATTATCAATTTGTCACAATTTATATTGACATTATTAGTACAATTGAAATGCATGTTAAAGTAAACTAGAAGTTTACTGATACAAATGTATTTACTACTTGGTGTGACCAGTTTGACCATCCTGAATCATATATGATGCGAAAATTAATTGAGAATTCATATGGACATTCATTAAAGAACCAGAAGATTTTTTAATTGAAAGAATTTTCATTTATTGCTTGTTCTCAATTAAAATTGATTGTTAGAAACCCACTAGCTAAAGTTGAAATTTAATGTCCTGCATTTCTGAAATGAATATGGGCTCATTCATCCACCATGTGGATGATTTTTATATTATATGATTCCTGATAAATGCATCTACAAAATAATCACATATGTATTATCAACTTACAACCTGTCATTTGCAAGATTACTTGTTTAAATAATCAATTTCAGATCATGCAATTAAAACAATTCATCTTGCTAATACTGATGAGTTTATATCTTAGTCTTTTATTGATTGAGTTTGAAAAACTTTTGTAAAAGTTTGTTATTTATGCGCATAATGGTTTAGAGAAATTATTGATTGAACAACTCTGATTAATGTCTAAACCATTACTTAGGAGAACTAAACTTCCTCTTTCAACATGAGATTTTGTTGATTTAAGTGTTGTACGCATCAAGCCAATAAGTTATAAATACTCCCCCATTACAATTGGTTTTTTATCAAGAGCTAAATATTTCCCATATTTGAATTTTTGTATGTGTATATATTCCAATTGTTCCACCAGAACGAACAAAGATGAGTGAATCCTCAAAGAAAGTTAGAAATATATATTAATTACAAGTGTTTTTGTATTATTAGATGTTTTGAATGTATTGGAGATTCAATTATGACATGATTTGTGATTGCCATTTTGATTCGATAGTTGAAGAGAGTAATTTGAACCAGAAGTTCAACAATAATAACTCATTTTATTATAATTTAACTGTCAGATGTATTTAAAAACTTAATGAGAATAACCAAGTGTTATGTACCATCTAATATTTTAATTGAATCAAAGTCCCAGAAGGACAATCAGTTAGAATAAATAATAGATTGATCAGTTCCAAATATGAAAATTCTTCTAGATGGTCATATAATAGAGGCGGGTGCTCTAGAAAAGACCCAAGACATAACTAATAAGTAAAACTCCATAAGAGATTCAAGTACCTGAAACTAAAGATTAAAATGGTGAAAATAAAGAAATCTCGATCGTTATGTCAATTCGAGAAAATGTGGAACCGGTAATAAAAGTGGTGGACAATGGTTTTGCATGCAATATTATTGTTGAAATAATGAAATAAAAGGAGAATATTGAATAAATTTGTGGAATAGATTGTTCAAAATAGAAAGACGCAACTCAAGTACAATTAAATTCATGGAGTTTTTGGACTAGTAGTCCAAATATCTAAAGGTATAAAGCCAGTGAGAGTACACATGAAGTAGTTTTGCAAAAACAGAATAAAATATGAAGTTTTTGCTAAGTCCTGACATTGATTATGAAAAGATATAATTTTTTTTTTGTGGTAGATATAATAACCTTTAGATATATTATTAAACTAATAATTCATAAAAGATTTAACTTACGCCTAATAGTTGTTATTACAACCTTTTATGAATCACTATATAGTAAAGGTTGTATTAAAATCCTTAGAAGGATTTAGAATGCTAGAAGCATATTGAAATTCTCAGAAAATTGTTCATTTATATGAATTGAAATAATTTGAACATATGTGGTAAATTTGACTTAGTGAATATTAGTTGAAGGAGGATTATGAAATGATCCAAAATACCTATTTGTGTTTTTATAGAAGAATATGATTAAAGTTTGCTATGATTTGTAACCTCTCAAACCCGACCTAGATGTTATGGCTAGATTGGGAAGGCTACATTAGCCACCAAAATGGTTAAGCTGACTTACGTTACTTTTTAAGACTTTAAATAAACTCATTTTAGAGAAAACTGTAGTTGTACTTTGAGTTAGCTTAAAAACATTCATTCATTAGGTCGTGTATGCTTAGAATTCATTTTATTGTTGACAGTGTTGTTTTAGAAATACCGTTTTCTTGTCGCTCTTCTTTAAAAAAAACTAGAAGTTAAACTAATGTAGCGGAAAAACCATTTTTCAAGTAATTTTGGAAGCCTAATCGATTTGTTTTTCAAAAACAGTTCATTTGCAATATAGTGGAAACTAGGGAACAGTATCAAATTTTACTTAAGCCCGATAGCATGTATTATCCGGTTATTATGCTTGAGTAATTCATGCATGCAAAAATCCCCAAAAGAAAAGTTACCAAGCCACAGGCCAGAAATAATTAAAAGTAAAAGCCAAAACCAATAAAGACTTAAGAATACTTAATTAAAAATAATAATCCGAAGTCCAAGTTGATTCTCCGAATGTCGAGTTCGGTCCTAATTTTGAGGTTTACCTGAAAAGTTAAACACTATTAGGGGTGAGCTTATGAAAAGCTCAGTGTGAGTCAAATAATTATTTAAACAGGCAAAAACATCAAATACAGTGAAACATATTAGCAGTAATAGAATAAAACATAACCATCATAGGAATTTCATGTCATTACATAGCCATTATCGAATTGATGTCAAACGGTGTATGAGCATAGGTCCTCATTCATTCGAGTAACAATCATTAATTTTGATACCATTCAATACAACAAAATACAATGTGTAGCATAAATCAATAACATTCGAATATGTCATGCACATGATGCAATGCAAAAAGGTTCCTACCCATACCATCCGCTACATACCATGAGTTTCCCAGAGCCCGTCTGCCAAACTCCAAAACATTATGAGCATAGCTTGATGTGGTAAAACCATCGAATAATCAATAATGCTTTTAATCTACCAGATATCAAATAGTGCGATACAATCGCCAATAACATATAATATGCGATAAAATCGCCAATCCCCTCGGTACTCCAGGTGTAGTGCACTGACTACAAATAAGGCAAACTTAATATGCCGCCGATACTCCACGGAACTCCTCCGTCAACCATAAAATCCCAACCTAATGTCACACAATATCATACAATATCATATCTCAATACTTTTACATTCATTTGACATGCTCAGCATGTCCTCAATAATCACATAATTTCATTAAATGGAAACAGTGTTCCAATCTTTCAAATTACCATTGTGTTGGTATCAAACAATATCGTTCAATTTCACTTACTTTATGGATTTTCATTGTACATAAATAGCACCCTTTTCAGTACATAATATAACAAATATCTCATTAGTTTAAATCATATATAAGCTTAATATCTCAACACATTATATCATTCAGTCAAACATTCTCATATCTCATAACTCAAATATGCAATTACAAGCTCAATCAAACATCCATACTATCAAACTAGCAATTTTGCCAACACGTTAATCTTTTAAGGCTCGAAACATACCTGATTTGACCACTTACAAAATCAATAATTTGGCTATTAAGAAAATCCAATCAGTAAGCTAATTTATCATATATAACATGGTATTTAACATTTTCAAACAATTTTATGAGTTTAGGACCCACACTTTATTTTTCGCTTCCTCGCAGCACACTAGCAAATCTTCCAATTTCCTTAATGATTCCTTAAACGAACCTAAACTGAAATTCAGTATAAATTCAATAAATTTACCATTAAAATAGCCCAAAAAACCCACTTATGAGTTCAAACCAATCATTGAAATTATAAATATTTTATGAATCTAAACTAGTTAGATTCCTTAAACTGTATCGATGCAAACCGTACGTACAATTGTTCTTCGCCTTTACAAATGATTTGGAGCATTTGGATCAGCACCTATTTCAATGATATACTGGAAAATAAGTAGCTAATTAATGATTAAATTCCTTCATTTAATCAATTCATAACCTTTACTTAACAACTATGTCGAAATAACAAACTAGTTACCCTTAATTGCACTTACGCTTCACGATTTGTGGGATCCGAATGGCCAATCGATCAAGAACGTTTTTCCCTAATTGAAATGGGTGTAAAAGCCGATCAGGAGGGTTCAAGAACTCAAATTAATGCTGGAAAAATATAGGCAAGAACCAAGAAACAAAACAGCCATCTTTCTTGCATATAGGTGCACACACCACCACCCATGGTGGCCAAAATTGGGGCTGAATTTTAAAATGGTTTGAGATCTCATTAAATTCTAGAAAAATAAATTTGAAATCATTTAAAATCCCAAAATTTCTAGATCTGGAAATTTATGTTTTTAATGGACAAAATTAATTAAGAAATTTAAGAGAGAAGAGACCTTACTCAAGCTAGTCGAGAGAAACAGCAATGGCACTTTCTTGGCAATGTTCGGGATCGATCTTGAAGTTTAGGATTTTAGATTTGGGGCTGGTTTTAATGAGGAAAAATGACAGAAATATGATGGAGAATATGTTAGCAAATCTTGTGGCAAAGAGATGGTAAAACTAGGTGTAGGCAACAACAACAATGGAGGAAAGGAAAAAAAATTAAAATCAAAGAAAAAGAGAGGAGGAGAGGAGGAGAGGAATGGCTATGGCAATGAGGAGAAGGATTAAAGGCTAATTATTAGTGAAAAATTACTATTTATACCTAGATTAACTAGGCTTGGATGGCCCACATATTAAAACAAGGGTTTTTTGTCAAAAAATTAAATTATTTGCATGGAAAGGGAATTGAAGTTAGAACCTCAAGAATAAATTCACTAATATTTAACCATCAAACCAATAACTCATTCTTGATATAATTTGAAATATTTATTTTAAAAAAAAGGCATGTCACATACTAGGGTTTAAGGAAAAATTTGGAAAATAATAAAAATGATGCGAGAGAAGGGATTTTGTAACACCCCTTACTCGTATTCAACGCCGGAAACAGTTACGAGACATTACCGAACTTAACTTGCTCAAACATATAACATCGGGCCATAAAATTTCATTTCAACTTAAAAAAATTTCATTCATATTCATAACGTCCCTATTATGGGTCTACAAGACCCTAAACATACATATAGAATAGTTCAGGATTAAACCGGAAACTTTTGCACATTTAAAATTTTTTTACTCAAAACAAGGCTACACACCGGTGTGGAAAGGAACACACCCGTGTGGGCAGGCCGTGTGGTCACACACACCCATGTTCCTAACCCGTGTGGATTTTATTTTTTTATTTCGAACCTACAGTGGTCTTCACATGGTCTGGCACACGCCCATGTCTATGGACCGTGTCCTTCACACGGCCAAGACATGCCTGTGCCCTCACCCGTGTGTGAAAACCTTAGTATTCTGTTTATGACATCAGCAAACACTTAGGGCACACGGCCTAGTCACACGCCTGTGTGCTATCCCATGTGACGAACTGAATTTTTCGCAAATTTGATGCAGGGGACACATGGCCTATTAACACACCCATGGGTTAACCGTGTGTCACACACGGCCTAGACACATGCCCATGTGTCTACCGTGTGGACATTAGAAGGCTATTTACCAAGCCAATTGCCACCCTAAAAAACAAACACACTTATACCATTACAAATAACCCATAACATAGCAATAATACACTATGAAGAATCACTAATTCATCATGCATACTCTTCACATTTTTCTCGATCAATTACACGAACTTGCACTTCATGAATATCATCATCATTGGATATATATAAAACTTAACAAGTATTGGCCAATTCCAAATGGCCATTTACAAAATGAATGAGTAACAATAATAGCCAACACTTTGGCTAACAAGCATGACATAACAAAATGACCAAGTTCCTATATATGCCATACCCAAAATAAATCAAATTTACTATACCAAAAGAATAGTTAATAGTGTGATCCAAACTCCGACGTTCTACGATCCCCAAGTTAGCTTGGCGATACTACAAGGAAAAGGGAGAAGAGAAAGGTAAGCATAAAGCTTAGTAAGTTTCCATGAAATAAATAGCAACATAAAGACTTATGATAACATCCATTCATCTCATTGAATAATAGCAACACAAGTTCTCAAACACATCAACATAACTTACTCATGCACAATCTTACCAAATCACACATCACATTTTGCATTTATATCTTGTAAGTTACTCATGGGTACCTGTATCATTGCATCACACAACTTTAGCACTTTTATTCTCTTAAACATAGACTCAGCTCTTTGTTATGTGTACAAAAACTTAGATCTTTGCCCGTTGAACTACTCGGAATATCGAAGGATACTCAATCTCATCATACATGTATCATGATGCCAATGTCATACCCAAATATGGTCTTACATGGGATCACATCTTGATTTCGATGCCATATCCCAGATATGGTCTTACACGGGATCTCATATCTCGATGTCGATGCCATATCCCAAATATGGTCTTATATGAGATTTTATATAGATGTCGATGCCATGTCCCAAACATGGTCTTACACGATATCTTTCTTTAGTGCCGAGGCCATGTCCCAAACATGGTCTTATACGGGACATTCCTTATTTGGTGCCGATGCCATGTCCCAGACATGGTTTTATATGGGACCTTCCTTATCTCATGTTGTGACACAGGTATCCTTACTATTCCGAATGTTCAACAGGGACTTCAACTTAACATGATCTCATTATAATTTCATCGAGTCATCATTAATCAACTTCATGGAAATAATATACATTTCTCATAATATAAAGTAACTAAAAACATAATAACATTATGTAGCTTTAATTTCACACAAACTTACCTCGGCACTCAAAATACGTAAAGTTGTTCGATTTAGTCCACAACCTTGTTCTTACCTCGGTTTCTTCCGGGCTTCGTGTTTCTTGATCTATAATAACAATTTTACTTGTTTGATACTCACATTGACTAAATTAACCCATGAATCATACTTTGGAAAAATTACAATTTTGCCCTTAAACTTTTACATAATTACATTTTTTCCCCTAGGCTCATAAAATGATTTTTATTCAATTTCCTTATATTTTAAGCCTAGCCGAATCATTTTCATAACTACAACAGCCCCCAATTTCCACTAATTCACTCATGTATGGCCATTTTCATGACTTTTACAATTTAGTCCTTTTTATGAATTTCCCATGAAAATCACTTAGAAAAAAATTGTTTATCATACATCAAACTTTCATATTCTTTCATAAATCATCAAAATACATGCATGTCATACATGGGTGATAAACCATAAAAGTAACATATTTTAATCCCACATTTAGTATGCTTTTGGATGAATTATCCTTGATTTATGTAAAAAGGTGCTCTTAATCCTTTCTTTTCATGTCTTATACTCAAGAAAGCACCTAAGGATAAAAAGAACGTAAAATGGACTTAAAACGGACTAAATTGGGCCAACCCAAGAATTCGACATGGCCTCGCCCAAAGCCCACACGACCGTGCCTCGCCGATTACCTAGAGCATGGCCTCAACTCCATCACACACGGCCGTGCATCATCCATTTACCACACACGGACGTGCCTGGTGATCTACATGGCCGTGTCCCAATCGATAGACCTGAAGCACGACCTCAACTCCGTCACACACGGTTGTGCCACGGTCGTACCCAAAATGACAGAATTGAGACACGGCCCAACCACGATTTGCACGGTGTGTGCCATGGTCGTGCCCCTACCGCGGGAATGAGCAATTTCACTCAGAATTTGATGCTTGAAGCCAAAGAAACATACTCTAAGTCTACTTAAACACCCTAATAGTAATTTTACTTGAGGGAGGTGCTTAAGAGCCAAGTAAAGCATCTCAAAAGCCTATATAAACAACCCAAGGCAGGCATTCAGGGGATGGCTTTTTGGCAGAGGCTTTTACCGAAGCTTTCATCTTTTAGGGAAATACTCGAAGATAGCCAGTTGATCCATCTCAAGAAGCTGGAGTTCTACTCAAGACGGAGGATCTCTCCTTCAATTCCTTCAGGGGGTTTTAGGGATTTCTTATGTTTTGTTTTATCTTTTCTCTTGAGATGTTTTCTTATTTAGTTACGAACTAAACCCTTCAGATACCTGAAGGGGATGAAACCTATGATGGATTTTGTTATTTGATTTCTAAATTTATATAAGAAGTACTTAGTTTGTTCTTAATTATGTTGCTTAATTTAATCTGATATGCTTAGGTGGAGGAGGAATAGACCACGCTAAGAGTAGATCTAGCATAATTGAGTGGAGTTGATCGAGCGCCTAGAGATAGGGTTACAAGATTTTGTCGGATTAGGGTGAAACCTAATATGGGAATCCATTGATCGATTCTATCGCTTCCTTAGTGGTTATTATAAGAGAACGAGAGTTCACTAATTAACCTAAGGTTAGACGTTATTCGCCTCGAGAGAGGATTTAATATAGGTTAGGAGTCTCACGGATCAAGCTAAGTAAAGAAATCATATGGTTTGGGGAATAAATAATAAGTGAAGTCATAGGTGGATTCTTCCGAGGTATCGTCTTCATCAATTGAGTTTTCCTAAAGTCTTTCTCCAATTCATTCTTTTGTCTTTGAATTCAGTTTAAGTATTTCATTAGTTTTTAGATTAATAAACCAATCACTCCATATTTCAAAGCTAAATAATAGAAAGAAAGTGAGAAGTAGTACATTTAGGTTCCATTGGGTTCGATAAAATATTCTTGCCTAAACTATACTTATTGTTCGATAGGTGCACTTGCCTCTATCGTTGTCATAGTTAGTCTATAGGTTCGATCATTCTTTTATAAATTTTAAAACTCATTGTTTGACACGATCAAGTTTTTGGCGCCGCTTCTTAGGACACTAAAATATTAAGAAAGCACTATTTCTATTACTTTAGCCATTATTTTATTTTAATTTTTTCTTATTTTTCTACATATATCTTTGTTTTCTAAATTTCTTTCTTTCTTTCTTGACTTACGAGGTACCTCTTGTTTATGACTAGAAGAAACCCGAGAGGACCACTAGAATCTGAAAGTGACATTGAAGCTACCGCTCATGAGAATCGCAGAGAAACTAGACGAGCTCTAGACTACCAAAGAGAAGAACAAAAAATCCAATCCTCTTGAAGGATGGAAGAAAACAATCCACCGCCAAATGTGCAAGAACAGAATGCTCCACGTACTATGTATGATAATGCTAAAGCTAATTTGACAGGAGCAGAATCTAGTATTGTTAGGCCCGCTATTGCTGCTAATAACTTTGAATTAAAGCCTAACACAATACAAATGATTCAACAGTTTGTTCAATTTGATGGTTTGCAGGATGAAGATCCAAATACCCATATATCTAATTTTTTAGAATTTAGTGATACCTTCAAAATAAATGGCATTTTTAATGATGCCATACGTCTTCAGTTATTCCCTTTTTCATTAAGGAATAAAGCAAAGCAATGGTTGAACTCGTTACCACGAGGGTCAATCACCACATGGGATCAAATGACCGAAAATTTCTTTTAAAATATTTTCCACCAGCCAAAACGGCTAAATTTAGGAATGACATATCTTCTTTTGTGCAGAATGACGCAGAAACATTATATGATGCATGGGAGAGATACAAGGACCTCCTGAGAAGATGTCCACACCATAGACTACCTTTGTGGCTTCAAGTCCAAACTTTTTACAATGGTGTGAACTCTTCAACGCAGCAAATGATTGATTCATCAACCGGTGGAACTTTGAACAATAAAACTCCTAAAGCGGCTTATGATTTTATTGAGGAGATGTCATTGAACACCTATCAATGGCAAATTACAAGGGCTAAACTGATAAAATCACCGGAGTTTTTAACATAGAAGCAAGTGACAATCTTTGTCAACGCAGTGGAGTTAATGAATAAAAAGCTTAATAATTTATGTTCTTCGCAGTATACCCAACATGCAATGCAAAGCGAGTGGAAATCGCAAATTCGAGTACCCACCCTACCAACCCAAAAGTGCGGACAACAAGTAGACAAACTATATAGGTAACAATTTCGATCTAATAATAATCCTTATAGTAACACTTATAATGTAGGTGGAGGAACCACCCAAATTTTTCGTGGGGAGGACAAGGAAATCAAGCAAATCAAAGGCAACAATCTCCTAAATTATTAAAATTAGCCCTATCCACAGGAAAAGAAATCAAACCTTCAAGAGATGCTAACAAAATTCATGGCAGCTACAGATTCTCGTCTCCAAAAGACGGAAGCAACACTTGATGAACAACAAAAATCGATCAAGGGGATCGAAAATCAAGTTGGAGAACTTATTAGGTCAGTGGGACATCTCACAATGCTAATTTCTGAATGTCAATAAGGACATCTACCAAGCAACACAGAAATAAACCCAAAAGAACAGATCCAAGCCATCACAGCTCAAGAGGGTACAAAGGTAAACGAGCCCACCTCAGTACAAGAAACCAAGGAAGAAAAAGGTAAAATAGAGGTAGCACAAGAAAGGCCAAAATCGGTAATCAAAGAATACCAACCTCGCATACCTTATCCCGAAGCATTGAAAAAATATGATTTAGAGAAACAATTCGGTAAGTTTCTAAAACTTTTAAAGAAATTACATATTAACTTACCTCTTCTTGAAGCTTTTTTTCAGATGCCCGACTCAAGGAGATTTTTAAAACAGCTCTTGAAGAACAAACGCAAAATAGATGAAGAGCACCATGTGGAACTCAACGTAACATGCTCAGCAATACTACAGAACAGACTACCACAGAAACTAAAAGATCCAGAGAGTTTTACGATTCCATGTTTAATTGGTAGTTTAACTATTGATAATGCGTTAGCTGATTTAGGGGCAAGTATAGATATCATGCCTTATGCATTATTTAAACGACTAGGTCTAGGGAAGTCCAAACAAACTAGGATGAGTATTCAACTAGCTGATAAAACTGTTAGAATTCCTAGGGGCATTATTGAAGACGTTATAGTAAAATCGATAAATTTGTTTTCCCAAAGAGATTTTGTTGTTTTAGACATGGATGAGGAAAATTCAATCCCTTTAATTTTAGGAAGACCTTTTCTTGTAGCTCGCAAGACTAAAATTGATGTTGCCACAGGAGAACTCATACTTCAGATAGAGAAGAATCGGTCAATCTTCAAGCTCTCGACTCACCAAAAACAATGTAAGATGAAGGTAAGAAAGTTATTTCAATAGATAACCAAATTGTTCAACCTTCATCGCAGGAAACATCACAATGCATCAAACTTGAGCCAACTCATAGCCCCCAAGTCGTCACAGAAGAATTACACCAGAAACAAAATTGTAAGATCGACAATTTAGAAGAGCAGAAGATACACACCAAAGAAAAGCCGAATCCACACGAAGTAAAACCAAAGAAACCACTAGAAGAACTCATAGGGACATCAAATCACTTTAAAATAGGAGATCAAGTCTGTTAGACAAAGTCGATCCTCACATCACTTCAACAGACCTAAAGAAAAAGGAAGAAATAATCCTTCAGGTACACGATATTTTCCCACACGAAATAGTCGAGGTAAGCAATCCAATATTCGGCAATTTCAAGGTAAATGCTTCTCGACCTAAACTTTGTCACGAAAATAAAACTGTCAGCAAGAGGGAAAATATTCAAACCTTTAAACCTCCCTAAAATTTTCAAAGTCAAGGACAATCGAGCTTAAGACTATAAACGAGCGCTTCTCGGGAGGCAACCTCAGCACTAACACTATTTACTTTCAAATTTATTTTCTTTTCTTTCCTTCTTTCTTCTCTTAACATTTAAACTAACACAAAAATGCATATTTCCAGGCCACACGGCCGTGTCCGTGGCCGTGTGGACCATCGGAACCACCACACTAACAGAGCAGAGCTGTACAAGTCAGTCCATCCACCCCCAACGTCACGGATCCAACCACCCACACCATGGGCACCGATAAAATAGCACGACCGTGCTACGATACTGACTTATTGAGCACGGGCAGACCACGCACGTGCATTCTATCCGTGCCCATATACTGGCCTTTCGAGAAACGGGCGTGCCAATCGAGAAACGGGCGTGTAAGAACAACACACTCCACAACACGGTCGTGCTATGCGGCTGTGTGAATCAACACACCCTCGGTACACGGGCGTGGGAACGTGCCAGATTTGAAATCTTATTTAAATCCCCACAGCCCTTTCCCTTTTTTTTCCCATCTTCTTTCTTCCTTCTCTTCTTTCAAATTTTTCTTTCTATTCATAGAAAAGGTCCAAGACTCTTGAGCAACACCAAAATCATGCCGAAGAAGCATAACAAGGTAAGCATTGTCTCCTCAGAGGAGACATCAACATTAGTTCATGCCGACAGCTTTAGCTAATTGACACGCCAAGGGTCTCCGAAACCTTTTCGGTTCTATTTTTCTTTTCTCTTCTCCTTTATTTTCCTTATATATACTTTTCTTCTTCTTAATTTAATTTATTTCATATTAGTTTCTTGGTTTTAGGTTCTAAAGGCTGCTAGGAAATCACGCCACTTCCACAATCACCAACACTCTGCAACCCTAGAAATCATACCCACCTTACGAACCATCTGCTAATCAGGACTCCTTAGTCCATTAGTCTTTCTTTAAATTTTAGTTTTCTTCTTAGTCTCCTTCTTTATTTTCTTAATCTTTAATTATATTATTAGTATATTATTATTTCTCTAGATCTCTTGGCTATATCTTCACTGGCTACCCAATTTCTTCATCTAGCAAATTGCCTTTCGGTAGCCACATCACCAAGCCCATAGAAAACACCATCACCGCCACCAAAGACGCCAAGAATCATCCAAAATTTAGGAAGTGTCACTCTACCCCTTCTCTTTTGATTTATCCCATTACTGTCATTATTTATCTTTGTACATTAAGGGCAATGTACATCTTAAGTGTGGGGAGATAAAAGTGCCTAAATTTTTGTATAATTCTCAAATTAATGCCTAATTTCTCATTATTCTCAAAATCCTGAATTTTAAACTTGTTCAAAAGTATTTTTCTCATATTACTAATTAGGATGAAATTTCTAATGATGTATGATTTTTATTAATATGTCTTTGAATAAGTCATAGTTAATTGTGCATTAATGATTAAATTTGAATAATACTAGAAAATCAAGCATGATAAGTCTACTTTCTAAAAATTAAAATTGATAGGTTGTTGAACTGAATTTGAGTATCACCTTGAAGTTCAAAATTTATAGGGATTGATGTCAAAAACACCCATAATTTTTGTGAGATTTTGAGCCTTGTAGAGCATATATTCTTTTTCGTGCTCACTTTATTAATTATGAGTGTGTCAAATTTGAATTGTTATTCTAGATCTTGCCTCGTTTATGCATGTCAAGACCACATTAATGATTTTTGATATACTGAGATGATAAAGGCACCTAGGTTTTAACCCGTTCACTCCACTAAAAAGCCTACCTACATAAATAACCCCTAGTAAGCCCATTTGATCCTAACAACCCTTTTTATTGAATTACCCGTTTGATATTAACCCAAAACCCTTTGTATTTGTTATCAACATTCTTTTGACTACCCTCTATTGAGAATTGATTCGATCGGTTGCAATTAGGTTATTTCAATTATTAAAGTTCCTTCTATTATGTTTTTTAGTTTGTTCTTAAAAAATCCAAGTTTATTCAATATCGTTAGTATACAAAAGAGCTTAGAGCATTTAAACTCCAATTGTTGAAGAAAAGCTCGATTAAAGTATTATCAAATTTCAAGTGAGGAAATACTCGTTATTATAGAGTAATTATCAATAGTAGGTATTATTGGCTTTCAATTGATGTAAGTACTCATATTAGTTCATTGTTTCTAGTTAGGTAATTTGTCAAGTCAATCTCGATTCTAACCTTCTAATTCACTGTATCCACGCCTTTAACCCTAGCCCCGTTACAACCCTAATAAAGACCTTTTGATTTGTGTATCATCTCATATACAGTGGTGAAGATTTGATTTTCAGGCAAGCCTATGGCATTAACTTTTTAGGTTCGACTTAGAGTGCTTATTCTTGAACCTTAAACACATCGAGTGATTTGAGTGAATCTTTTGTGAGGATGTCAATCCTTATCGGTTTTGAATTAAAGGTAATTACTTAGATAAGGGGAGACACCTATGTTTTCGTACTACTACAAAGGTATGACTTATCTTGATTAAATCTTTAGGGTTCTTTGAATTGAATTATCCTTGTATAAATTATCTATGAATTATGATGAGACATTGTCGATAGGAATTATGAATTATGGAAAGTTCGTTTTAATTATAAGTTGAGAATTTTGCTTGAGGACAAGCAAAAGCTTAAGTGTAGGGGTGTTTGATAAACCATAAAAGTAACATATTTTAATCCCACATTTAGTATGCTTTTGGATGAATTATCCTTGATTTATGTAAAAACGTGCTCTTAATCCTTTCTTTTCATGTCTTATACTCAGGAAAGCACCTAAGGATAAAAAGAACGTAAAACGGGCTTAAAACGGACTAAATTGGGCCAACCAAGAATTCGACACTACCGCCCAAAGCCCACACGATCGTGCCTCGCCGATTACCTGAAACACTACCTCAACTCAACACACACAGTAGTGCATCATCCATTTACCACACACGGACATGCCCGGTGATCTACATGGCCGTGTCCTAATCGACAGACCTGAAGCACGGCCTCAACTCCGTCACACACGGTCGTGCCACGGCCGTGCCCAAAATGATAGAATCAAGACACGGCCCAACCACGATTTACACGGACGTGTGCCATGGCCGTGCCTCTGCCGCGGGAATAAGCAATTTCACTCGAAATTTGATGCTTGAAGCCAAAGAAACATACTCCTAAGTCTACTTAAACACCCTAATAGTAATTCTACTTGAGGGAGGTGCTTAGGAGCCAAGTAAAGCATCTCGAAAGCCTATATAAACAACCCAAGGCAGGCATTCAGGGGACAACTTTTTGGCAGAGGCTTTTACCGAAGCTTTCATCTTTTAGGGAAATACTCGAAGATAGCTAGTTGATCCATCTCAAGAAGCCGGAGTTCTACTCAAGACGGAGGATCTCTCCTTCAATTCCTTCAGGGGGTTTTAGGGATTTCTTATGTTTTGTTTTATCTTTTCTCTTGAGATGTTTTCTTATTTAGTTATGAACTAAACCCTTCAAATACTTGAACGGGATGAAACCTATGATGGATTTTGTTATTTGATTTCTAAATTTATATGAGAAGTACTTAGTTTGTTCTTAATTATGTTGCTTAATTTAATCGATGTACTTAGGTGGAGGAGGAATAGACCACGCTAAGAGTAGATCTAGCATAATTGAGCAGAGTTGATTGGGCGCCTAGAGATAAGGTTACGAGATTTTGTCAGATTTGGGTGAAACCTAATATGGGAATCCATTGATCGATTTACTGCTTCCTTAGGGGCTATTATAAGAGAACGAGAGTTCCACTAATTAACCTAAGGTTAGACGTTATTCGCCTCGAGAGAGGGTTTAATATAGGTTAGGGAGTCTCACGGATCAAGCTAAGTAAAGAAATCATATGGTTTGGGGAATAAATAATAAGTGAAGTTATAGGTGGATTCTTCCTGAGGGTATCGTCTTCATCAATTGAGTTTTCCTAAAGTCTTTCTCCAATTCATTCTTTTGTCTTTGCATTCAGTTTAAGTATTTCATTAGTTTTTAGATTAATAAACCAATCACTCCATATTTCAGGCTAAATAATAGAAAGAAAGTGAGAAGTAGTACATTTAGGTTCCCTTGGGTTCGATAAGATATTCTTGCCTGAACTATACTACTGTTCGATAGGTGCACTTGCCTCTATCGTTGTCATAGTTAGTCTATAGGTTCGATCATTCTTTTTATAAATTTTAAAACTCGACTGTTTGACACGATCAATGGGTAAATTTTTGAACATAAACCCTAGCTCAAAATATAGCTAGAAATAACTAAATTGAGCTACGAGGTTCTCAAAAATACGAAGAACATTAAAACCGGGGCTAGGAGGTACTTACAGTCAAGCTTGAAAGTTGAAGAAATCCTAGCTATGGAGTCTTGTAATTTTTGGCTATGGAGGATGAAGATGGACATGATTTTTAACTTTTTTTCCATTTTAATTCTTTTATTAACCAAATGACAAAAATGCCCTTAAGGCCCTTTTCTTGAGATTTTTCCTTCCCATGTCTATTTTTGTCCATCTTGACATATATTGGTCTAATTGCTAAATAAGGACTTATAATAATTTTTATAATGCTATTTCATACTTAAATCTTCTAGAATCTGATATTTTCCAATCTTTGCAATTTAGTACTAATAGACAAATTGTTCACTAATTTATAAAATTTCTTCATGAATTTTTCACAAAATCATGCAAACATGATTTAGGCCTCATAACAATCATAAAACACATATTTCTACCTCAGATTTGTGGTCTCGCAACCACTATTCCGATTAGGCCTTAAATCGGGCTGTTATAGATTTGAACTTGGGTTTCAAGAAACATTAAACTAACACTTAACCAACAAACTAATACCTCATTTATTTCCTAAAAATGCATAGATAATTTAAAAAATTAAGGCATGATCACTCTCTCTCTATTCACAAACCCGATCCTACTAACCCCCGATTTTTGGGATGTTACATGATTATTGTTGAAACTTTTGAAGAGATCAAAATATATTTCTCCCAAAATTTTCCCTCACTCATGAATTTCAAAAGAATGGTGATATAAATGTTTAGCAGATACATTCAAAGAGTCTTTTAAAAGATTAGTATTCAAGATTGAATACATAGAATATGAGAAAGTATGTGATGTTTTCATGAGGGGGAGTAAATACGCATTGTACTCTTTTCCCCTTAACCAAGGTTTTGTCCCATTGGGTTTTCCTGGTAAGGTTTTTAATGAGGCAACATATTATGCATATTATAGATATGTGTACTCTTTTTCCTTCACTAGGAATTTTTTTCCCACAGGGTTCTTTGGAGAAGCATTCTAAATATTCCCATTGAAACTCTCTCTCTCTCTCTTTACTCTCCCATTCCCTTTGTTTTGTCTTTTATTTTATAACAAATATAAAATAATATATTTTATCATTCATTTTTTTAAAAAAATAATATGAGATTTTTAGGGTTCAAACCTGTATTCTTTTTTAAATGGAACAATTTGACCCATAACACTTCTATTCAAACCCATGAACTCATCGCTTAAATATCCGAAGAATGTACAAGCTTAAATGAACAACAGCCCTTTAGTGACCATCCCAAAGCCCATTGTTTAAAAACCCTCACTTAGAGACAAATAAGAATTTCTACTTAGACAGCAAATTAGAGAACTAGAAGGGTTAATATAACTTTTACTTCATGATTTTGTAATTAGATCCAGTTTGACATCTATACATTTTTTTATCTATTTCGATAATTGAACTTATTTTTAAAAAATGTGAGTGGCACATCATAAACTCTTGATAGAATCCAAAGTTGAGGAACTAAAATGGACTTAATTGTCAAGTTTAAGGATCAAAATGAACAAATACTATATAGATACCAAAGTGAATCTAATTGCCAAGTGTAGGGACTAAAAGATATATTAATCCATAACAAAACAAATCATGTGTGTGCTCCCGGGACTCGGGGGTGGTCGGGCCATAAAACTAAAACTGGATAAGAAAAAGCAAAGAAATACAAAAGTGATGGCCACATTGCCTATTGCATCAGTTTCCAGTTCCACCATGGTTTTCTCAATGAAAACTCCTCCTTTCCCATCAAACTCTCTTAAACATTCTTACATTCGTAACTCTTACAATCACCTTCCTTCTCGAAGACTCGCTCTCTTTCAACTCGGCTCTGGTACAACTAAAATCCCTTTATTCTCTCTTTCATACTTTTCTTTATGTTTTTATGATAGCATTTTCCTGGGGAAAAAAACTAGAGCTGAAGTAGTGAAGTTATTGACATTGTTACCATGTGAACATTTAAGTTGCTTTCAACATGTTTTCTTGATGAACATTTTTTTTTTTTTAACGATATTTCCAACACTAATGTCTTCTTGTAGATGCAAGCTCTTTTTCTTTTGTTATAGATGACAAAACCCAATTGGGTTCATTTTTTTTCTTTAGAGTAGGGATTAATTCCCTTACTTTAAACCCCTTGTAAAGCTAATGGCATCACAAATGGATTATTTCACTAATGCTTATAATGGGGTTTTGGTGCTAGTTTCGGCGATCCCTCAGCCGGAATTCTTGGGTTCGATCGTGAGTGGTAAATCTGAGAACACCGCCACTGCTATTAAGGAGCAAGATGCATTAAACTGGGTTAAAAACGACAGTAGAAGAATGCTTCATGTTGTTTACCGTGTTGGCGATTTGGAGAAGACGATCAAGTATGCTTTTTCATAGATTGGAATGTTGAATGACGTACATGCATACTCTTTTGGTGATTCAAGATCATTTGCAGGTTTTACACCGAATGCTTAGGAATGAAGCTCTCAAGGAAGCGTGACATACCCGAGGAGCAATATTCGAATGCTTTTCTTGGATATGGACCTGAAGATTCTCATTTTGCTGTTGAACTTACTTATAGTGTGTGATTTAACCATGTCTATATGCTTATGCATCTGTGATTACTTATAGCTGCTAATATACATTTGTTTTTGTATTATAATTCTACAGATTATGGAGTTGACAAATATGATATTGGAAATGGATTTGGTCATTTTGGTGTTGCAGTAAACGATGTAAGTTCTTTGTTCAACTACAGATGTTCTCTGTTATTTTATTGAACTTGAAGCTGTTGTAACTCAACAAAGGGCTCGTATGGGAGAAGGCATGCTAAATTTCGGTATTTTTTTCGGTTTGGAGTCGTCCATTTAATTTCATTTCAAAATTATGAACTTGAGAACTTTGTGTTCTAATCATTTGTAGGTTTCGAAAACAGTGGATCTAGTAAAGGCAAAGGGGGGAAATGTTAGAAGGGACCCTGGATCTTTTATCGAAGATCCGGATGGTTATACATTTGAGCTTTTAGAGAGGGAGCCGACACCTGAGCCACTTTGTCAAGTAATGCTTCGAGTTGGTGATCTTGATCGATCTATTACTTTCTACAAGAAGGTGAGTGGCTTTTTACAGAGTTAAACAACCTTTGGTCTATTAAGGTTTAGCTCTGTAGAATGCTTATATGCCAATCTTTTGTTCCTGGATGTATAGGCTTTTGGCATGGAGCTTCTTCGTGCAAAAGATAATCCCGAGTATAAGGTAAAGACACACCCTTTAACCACCATCAAAATCTTAAATATTTGATCATATCGAGTCATTTGGTATTTCCTACGAATAATTATGCCTACTTATCAGTATACAACAGCCATGATGGGCTATGGTCCTGAAGACAAAAATGCAGTGCTGGAACTGACGTACAACTATGGTGTCACAGAATATGATAAAGGCAACGGTTATGCACAGGTACACTATCCATCGGTTTTTAGTTGCTGAAATTTCTTCCGACTCCTCAGTAGGCTTATTCTATTTGTCTTGTATCTTACCAGATAGCAATAGGCACAGACGATGTTTATAAGACCGCAGAAGCAATTAAGCTATGTGGAGGAACGATTATCCTTGAACCTGGACCCTTGCCAGGCATCAACACTAAGATTACTGCTTGCCTGGACCCTGATGGCTGGAAATCGGTAAGGCTAATAATGCTAGTTTAGATTGGGGTGCAAGTGTTTGAAGGTGTTATATATATATATATATATATCCAAATGACTTGAATGCCTTTTCTCTTCATGTCCTGCAGGTCTTTGTTGATAACATTGATTTCCTTAAGGAGCTTGAGTGATCAAATATAATCATAGCTGCGATTGAATCCAGGGAGAGATTCATAGCAATTTTGCTGTTTACATCCCATCTTCTAGACTTTCTTTTCTTTTTTCTTTTTTTTGTATAGGACTGTTGAAGTTGCTATTCATTGCAAATTAAGCTGGGTACACGGGGAATCAGGTATATGCATTTGAGCATGATTGCTTCACAGAAATGAAATCCAAGTTTCAATGAATCCAATTAGTTTCTCTTAGAAATATGCTATATTGTTACGAAAATTCAACATATTCTGGATCCCGTTCCTCATCTGTTTGTCACCTTAAGTCTTGCACTCGAATCCAATGATTCTTTCGTCTGTTTTAATCCCAAAGTAAGCTGATTGCTCAGCATTGTCTCCTCTCTTCCTTTTAGGCCATGCTGGGATGTCAATATGAACTCCTGAGATCACACCTGGAACTGCAGAGTACAAGGCTTAGCTTGCACTTCTTTTTAGTGTATGTACCAGCTTATATGTACGCTTTTCAATTTAATCACCACCTGTTTTACATTACAAAATGTAGTAATGGACAAATTTCTAGATAACCAAATTAGAAGTTGCCTATAGTTATACCTGCTGGTGTTTATGTAGAAACAAACTTGCTTCCAATGTAGAGCTCCTGTCATCAACATAAATATGGTGATGAGATGTAATATTTTGTTAACAAATACTGAAACGTATGCTTGAGTAGTTCTCTCCCGGTTGGAACAAAGTTCAATGCTTAAGGGACCTTCGGATCTTAACTCTCCGTTGGGGAAATTGAAAGGCCGCCTCCACTATGCAACTGCTGAAGTGGCTGTAAAAACAAGCAAACATGAAAACTGCATTCTAATCTGTCTTCAGCTTGGATTAAACAACAGAGCTTGCATCAAGCATTCGCGAGAGTTCCATACTGGAAAGACTCCATGATCGTGCAAAGAAACTCCTCCACTTTCACTAAAGCTCAGACATTGGTTCCTCATCTGAGGAATTTGTTCAGAAAAAAAAAGAAGAAGCGTCGACAGCAGGATTCGAACCTGCGCAGGCAATGCCCAACAGATTTCGAGTCTGTCTCCTTAACCACTCGGACATATCGACTTCTTGCCGTAGTTTTCTATTTACTTGATTGTTTAAAAATATAAAAATTAAAAAAAAAAATCAACATAAGGGTTCGAGAACCTGCGCAAGCATATACCCGCGTACGTTTCGTGCCTCTCTCCTTAACCACTCAAACATACCGACCTACTTGACGACCAGATTTGATAAATAGCAGTATTGTTTTTTTTAATCTATTTGGCTTACGCGAATAATTAGAATCATTTTATTAAAAATATAGTGATACCAAATTAGAGGGATAAATGACAGGCGTAAGTAATTAGCGAGACTAGTCTGTAATATAAGAATAGGTCATCTAATATAGCAAACACATTATTGGCATATAAATTGAATATCTAAAACTGTTAATAAACAAATTAGACAAATGTGCAACCTTCCAAAAGCATCATTATTCATAGCCTTAGCTATTTCATATAACACTACATCTACATCCATGATCCACCCTTTCACCACAGCTTTCTTCTATTCTTGCATTTTACCTCTTGACTTAATATTAAAAACAGTATCGAAATACAAACTCTTTAACACCCACCGTAACCCTTTTTTGCTTACAAATATTATACCCGGTGAGATCCAACTAAAAGATGCATCATTAGTCTTCATTACAGTATTATTAAAAAATATAATGATAAATTTTATCCCTAATATGTATTTATTTTGCCATTTTAGTCTTAAATTTTTTATTACTTTCGTATTTTTTAACTTTTAAATTTTAATCAAATTGTTTTTTTTTTTTTGGAAGGAATAGTTGATTGAACTATTAAAAATTTAATAGCATAAGTGTTGCAGCTAGAGGTACTCATGGTCCGGTCAGGTCTAAATATAATATTAACATTTTTTATGCTTGTTCAAGTTCAGTCGGCCCGAAATATGGGCTTAAAATTTTGTCAAACTCTCTCATATTTGCTGTCGAAACCATTTTTTGTTTGGAAAACGAGCCGACTTTAAAAAAAAAACGGAGTCGCCACCAATCTTTTAGAAGTGCGATTGGATCACTTTAGAAAATATTTTGGTCTACGAATTTTAAGAAAATGGGCTCAAAGTCATTACATAGAAATAATTAGCACCCTCGCAACGCCCAAAATTGGTACCGTATTGATTGATTAATGTCCTTAATACCGAAAATTAGAAAATATTTAAAATATGAATCTTTAAAAATATTTGGATAACTCGCATTGGATATCGAAACTTTCTTGTTTCGAAAAGTCGAAATACCACATCCAGCACGATAGGACACGATGTTTCAAACTATCGATACCAAGATCATTTCATGATTTCCAAAATTCATGTCTTGCCATTTAAAAAAGATATTTCACTATTTGGCTAAAATAAAAGCTGAAACCCAGCACGATTGGGCACGATTCCTTAAATTTCCAATCATGAAATATTGCCTTTATTTAAGAAACCCCGGTCAAAACCTCCGAAGGATATTTGGTCATTTGGACGAATAGAAAATCGAGACCCAGCACGATTGGGCACGAATCTCTCAAACTTCCAAACACGAAACATTGCCTTATTTTTAAAAAACATGATCAAAATCTTTAAGGGATATTTAGTGATCTAGACAAACGAAAAATCGAAGACCAACGCACGATTGGGCACGATTTTCCAAACTCCCAAACACGAAATATTACCTTTGAAACCCCTTTGTTATGAATTTGAAAAAACCAAAAATAAAAACATTGAAATGTAAACCCGACAATAATAAGAGAGAATAATAATGGGAATAATAATCATAACAATAAGAATAATAATAATAATAATAATAATAATATATGTACATATATAAATAATGACAAATAAAAAAGACGATGATAATTCTAATGAATATAATAATTAAAAAAATTAAAAGATATAGTAATGGTGATGTTAAAATAATAATTACAATAAGAAAATATATACTAAATTAATAGTAATAATATTAAAATAATAGTATTAATAAAACATAGGAGCAAAGAAAGGGTATATCGATAATAATAATAATAATAATAAAAGATATAATAATATATTATAAAAACAACAACATATATAATAATAGTGAATATAGAAAGAATATAATTATAATAATATACATATAAAAAGTGGTAATAAAAATGAGTAATAGAATAGTATAATAATAAAACAAGAAATAACAATGGAATAATAAAATAAAATGATACTAATAAGAGAACAATATTGACATTAAGGCCCGTTCTTCATTCCGTTTCGATGAGCTTTGCTCAAAAAGTGCTTTTTCTTTAAAAGCAATGGAGAACAAACAACTTTTGCTCAAAATTTCTCCTTTTCATCTCGTGCAAAAGTGCTTTTACAAGGAGAAATTTTAGCTTTGGAAGCCAAACGGGCTTTTACCGATATTGTACTATTTTAACCCTTAATCCTATGGCATCCTCAACGTCCATTTCCTTCTCTTCTTCTCTACTCTGCTACGCCCAGAACCCATGCCCAAGTCCAAGCCTCATCCCCCAAACTTCTTCATTGTTCCATCTGCCGTCGCCGGTGTTGTTCCCGATAAGAAGAGGCACTAGAAGGAAGGAGAGTACCCTGGCCTGTCGCACCATTCCATTCCTAGGTCTTCCAAGGAAACCCCCCTCAAGATAGATTTGATAGATTTGATCTTACTTTTGGATTTTTCTACTTGCATGTTTTTTGCTTTGATAGATTTGATCTGTTCCATTGAGATGCAATTCGATTGTCTTGTTTTAGTGTTTCCTTAGCTTGACTTCCATGTCCTGCTTGCTGTATGAGGAATGACAGTGTCTAAGTTAACTAAATTACTCTCAATTGCTAGCAATGCAAGTAATAATTGGGGTCACTCTGTTGTTTGATTGGGATATTGTGTTTGATATTGCTAAAGACATCTGCGTCAGTTATACTATATTAATATTATTTCGTTTTCCTTTAAGTTTGTTCTAATTCTTCTGACCTCAAACAAGACTTGAGCGAATATCTGCAAATAAGGTTGGGGAATTCACAGTTGTCCTGGAGGTAAATGCATAAAAATTTCCTATCATTTGGTAGTCAATATATTTTTACATTGACTGGTGAATTGTAATATGACATGTTTTGAAGTTAGTTTTATAAATCTTATATAGGTTTTTGAAGTTGCACCGTCCTTGTTCATGGCAGATGTTAGAAAAGCATCTGGAGATACCCTTGAATATCACAAGGTTGGTTATATGTGTCTTGATTCTCATATTTTAGATGACTTTATGCTAAACTTGTATTGTCATGGTGTTATTCTTAGTTTTCTAACCTTCACATTGATTCTTGGTTACATGCAACACAAATTGAAACTAAATTAAAGATAGAACGGAGATTTCTTGTTATTCTAACAAGTATGCACTAATGTTTTTGGTGTTGCTTGGTTCTCTCAAATTGATCCTCTGGCTACAATTCAACCATTTTTGGCTTGTTATTCTAACAATGAATTAAGTTTTCACTATGCTCTAGTAGCTAAATATGCATTTTTGTCTTGTTAATTGTCTTTCCTTTTGGTTCCAACTTGTACCTTGCACCATTTATGCAAAGTGCTATTGATCTTCTTTGCATGAGACTAAAACATCTCTTTCTAACCTTTCTCTAGTTGTTTTATTCACTAATGGCGAACTTCTTATTGGGGATTAGTTTCTAGTATTATTTCTCTAGTTTCTATCGCATGATATAGTATGCAAATGCCTAGTCTTGTTTCTTAGTCGCCAATCTATGGCCCGGCTTTATAGTTTTGAATTCTAATGTTGTTAGCTCGTCAATGTTTGATATCCGAAGTCGATCTATGAGTCATTTCTGGTCATTTCCCCATAATTGGTGGGTTGGTAACTTATTAAACACAATGACTATCGACCAAATCACGGAGACAACCCTTGAGAGAAAAAAAAGAAAGTTTTTTTTTTGTAAAGCGGTGAAATGAAAAAAAATAAAAAATTTTGATCATTGACTTGTCGACACTTTTCAATAAGATCTTAAAATCAATCTTTTCATTATTATACATAGGCCCTAAAATTTCTCGGAAGCTATTTGGTGGAAAATTATCCATTCAGCCCCCACTATTCGCTAAAGCTTCACCAATAAAATTGTGTCAATTTTACTATTATTTTATTTTTATTTTACTATTACTAATTATTATTATCTTTATTTATTATTTCTATTATACTACTTATTTGCTTATTATTATTCTATTATTATTCCATTATTATTATTATTATTATTATTATTATTATTATTATTATTATTATTATTATTATTATTATTATTATTATCATTATTATTATTATTATTAACATATCATTTTTACCATTCTTTCTTACTACTATTATTATATACATATATATATAGTATCAATATATTTTACTATTATTCATTTTTGTGTTATCACCATTATCTTACATTTTATTATTTTATTATTTAATTTTTATCTTTTTTATTCTATACTACTAATATTATCTAGGGTTTATGGACCATGGATTCCTTCTTCTCTTCTTTGAGTTGCGATTTTCCCTTCCTTTTGATATAAGGGACCATGTCTTTTAGATCTTTTGTGCCAAAGGATAGCCAATTTTGGGCGTTCGGGGTGCTATTCCTCGTATAACCGACTTCGATTTCGTAAGACCAAAATCGTTGTTTTGATAAATCAAGCTGTTTATTAAAACAACCGCTTTTATGAGGTGACCCGATCACACCTTATCAAAAAGATTGGTGGCGGCTCCCGTTTTCTTTTTATGTTTAAAAAACCAAAAGTCGAACCGCCTTTTTGTCGTTTCGCAAAAAATGGTTCTGTACAGCGACTCACTTTGGGGACCCTTTTTTTGGAAAGTCAAGCCATTTTGAATATCGCTTTCGGGATACATCCGTACTATGTCTTCGTGAGATTTTCCTCCGTCAAGCCATAGGGAAATGTATCCCCAATGAACTCGGTCTATATGAGCCTATAATGGGTGAAGATCGAGGAATCTCTTGGTTCAGTACCCTCCTTAGAACCAAACCTCATATAGTAAGCCTAAAGAACCCACTAGGTAGAGCCATGCCAAACCCAGTGGTTAACAAATTAGGTACTTTTATTCTTTGCCTTGTGTATGAAATCTTGATTTGCTTTATTTTTATTTTTGCATGGCATATTCATGTGTTGATTCACATTCAATTGCCCATAGATAGCTTTGTCATGGAAAGGGGTTTCTTGATAGAGTGGAAGACAATTCCGGATACGGTAGAGACTCTGACAAGAAAAGGGTGATAGCCTTGCGGAAGGCATGTATCGAATTATGGGACTTCCGCGCGTATCGTTGTCACCCAAAACAATCTTCAAGAGATGAAAGAGATATGGAGTCGGTGGGATGATGAGATCAAGCTAATGTTTGATGCCTACTATAGATACATCTACTCCGTTGTCCAAAAATCCAAACCGACAAAGTTTATACAAGACATTAACGTCCCCATCTAAAAAAGCTAATGAATATTACGGGAATGGCGAGCGTTAAGGTTGCAACGCGGATAAAACAAAAGAGATTGTAAGTGTATCCCCGGAGAAATTTAAGGGATTTGATCATAGCACACCGGATGTGAAGAAAGGGTTGACCATTTTGGAAAGCGGAAAAGGCACAGGTCGAATCTTCTCCGGACTATTCCGCTAAAGGAATTAATAGCTACACCAAGCGAGGCGATCTTACGGATTGACGATTACGCAAAACCTGCAAGAGGAAGGCGTGGAATGGAAAGCTCTTTGATGATCCATGATGAGATTCTATATCGATGTGGAGATTTTGAGGTTCACCGTGGATATGCTCCTCTCCTCGTGTTGAGACAGTCTGAGATCAAGGCAGTTTATACATAACACAAGGTCTAATTCGGTCGATTGAATACAAAGGAGACAATTGTAAGAAAAGAGTTGTGAAATAGCAAGCGCTGGTCAAACTCATAGATGAAAAGGTTTGCCACAAACCGATGACAACTCGAATACAACCGATGGAGGAGCAGGAGAATCAACGACAATATTCCCATACCGGCCGGAAGGCGCTCGATCAATGGAGGAACACCTACGGAGTAATCCCATCGAGCTCATATCAAACAAGATTTTGAGAAAATAAATGCCGATTAGAAGAAGAGAAATGCATGGGATTGGGCGTTGACATCCGTGGAGAATGTGCGAAGGTCAATGAAAATGGTGGATTCAATGGCGTCAAAACTTAAAGAGGAAAGACATAGAGCCGATCGATGGGAAGGGAACTAAGAGATACCCAAGTTGGAGAAGCTACTCGAAAAAAGTTTGGTAGAAACCCAAAGCGAGAAAGAAGAATTAAAGGCTCGGGTGGCGAAATTCTTTGTATCGTGATCGTAGCCGCAACTCTGCGGTTGAATTAAAGGCTAGTCCGGGCAAAATTGAAGAAGTGAAAGGAGAATTGAAGAGAAGTCTGCTTTACATGGTTGTGAGCTGGGTGGAGCTTCCGAAATCAATGAGGAGCGTTGGGCAACAACTTCATCACTCCCGAATCAAGTGGAGATCGGATTACATCATGGGGGGCCGTGGCTCAAGTCGAGAGGTCATGAGCATTTGCAAACCTTAGGAGTCAAGTGATGTACTAAGTTTGTTTTATGAATCAAAGTCGAGCAAGGACAAGAGTTAGCTAAGCTTCTTGAAGAAGTCAAGGCCTTAAGTATTAGGGCGAGGCCTTATGTAATAGAAAAGTTATTCTAATGGAAATTGAATCGAATAACGCCTTTTTTGCATACATTGCATTTAGCATTACATTGCATCATGTGCATTAAAACTCACAAAGAACCTTAAATTATGACATTACCACGAACACCGCTACAATACGTGAGGCAAAACTAAAATCATGGATCAAAGTTGAAAGACTATGCAAAGGGAAATACAAAAAGAGCATCAAGAGCAATTAACTGGGATTTACCCACAAATACCTAAGCACTATGTACCCGGCGCCTCAAGCCCTGCCAGGGATTAATGCCGGACACTTCCCTCTTGGTTGGGCACTAATCCGGGAGAAGGTCCCATTAACCCTATAGTCCCGACTTTGATGAAATGGTGAAATGGATAAGGTAAAGTCGAACCTACCCGGACAACTCGAGGATCGCGCAAATGGTTAGAAAAAAGTTTAAGGAAATAGAAGCTACGACCATCGCTACTGGGTGAGCGCTAAAGACTTGAGCCTAGTCCTGGACCTCGTGCTTCCGAAGTTCAAGACCCAGTTTTGAAAAATACAATGGGACGGTTGCCGAAGCACATCACAATGTTCGTCGACGGATGGCGGATATGTTAACAACGATCGTACTTATTCATTGTTTTCGAGGATAGTTTGGCTCGCTAACCATGGTATCAATCACCAATAGTACCCAGATCAAGTCGTGGAGGACTAGCAGAGCGCTTCCTAAATAATACAGACGCGTAGTCGATATAGCTCTGATCGAATTCCAAAATATGGAGAAAAAGCCAAGCGAAGTTTGAGCAATATGCCCAATGGTGGAAGAAGTAGCCACACAAGTTCAACCGCTTCTAGAAAAAGACAACCATCTTTGTTTGTTAATACGTTGAAAGCACCATTCATTAATCACATGCTTGGAAGTGCCACTAAAAGTTTTGATATTGTCTTTGTCGGGGAAATGATTGAGAATCCGATCGAAGTGGTAAAATGTGGAGAAAGTACTAGAAAGACGGCCCAGAAGAGGAGAATGATATAAACAACATAGGTAAAAGTTATTCAAAGCCTATTCTTGTGAGTCACCAAGGAGCGTGACTCCAGATCATCGAGCCCTTTCCAACACAAGGCCAAATCTTGAAAGAATCCAATTCGCCAATTCCAATCACATACAAAGAGCTATACCAAATTTTATTCAATGAGCACATCCCCCGTTTTACTTACAACCATTGCATTTATACCCAAGTGAGTACGACTAAGCATCACTGCGACTACCATGCGGGGATAGAGGGCATTCGATAGAGAGTGCCTCGCCTTCAAAAGGTAGTGAGAGGCTAATCAAAATGGGTGTTATAGCGCTTGATGACTTGGTAAGAAAGGGAACCCATTACCCAATCGAGGATAAAGGGGTGAACAGCGATCGGTGAGATTGTGAGAAGATCAAGAGGATGTCATAGTCTGGAAGGAAATGGCAAAAGAGGATTGATAAATTCTTCAGTGAAGAATTGCCTTCCATAAAGCGAGGGCATGAGATCCAAGAATGTCGAGTTTAAAATTTTGGTGCAAGGCCTCATGGACAACAAGAACGGAGTTTATGAAGAAGGAGAGGGAAAGAGGAAATATGCGTGACCAAGCGCCAATCTATGGCTGGCTTTATAGTTTTGAATTCTAATGTTGTTAGCTCGTCAATGTTTGATATCCGAAGTCGATCTATGAGTGCCTATTAGCACTCGCTTGATATACCAATGTTTCTTGTAGCGCTTCTACAAGAATTTCGCACTAAATTGGATAATATCATGTGAAACCTACAGAGGATGTTGCTAATCCGAGTGTTCTTAGATCATTGACTTGTTGACACTTTTCAATAAGATCGGTCAAGGAAGCTATTCTCTGCTAAAGCTTCACCAATAAAATTGTGTCAGCTGTATTTGTATCATGTACCGGGTTTATGGACCATGGATTCCTTGCTTGCAAGATGCACGATCAAGAGATTGTTAACCCATGTTAATATATAGATTTTGTCCTCTTCTCTTCTTCCTTTCCCCTTCCTATATAAGGGACCATGTCTTTTAGATCTTTTTGTGCCAAAGGATAGCCTGTTATTGCCATAAGAAAAATTCAACTGCAATATTTTTTGTAAATGCTATTTAAAATATATTTATATTTGGTATATAAATATTATCACTTTTGAAACTTTAATCCAAATATATGTAATATTTTAATGTTACGTTTATATTTTCTTTGTTATGTTAATATCTAATATGAGTTTTACAAATGTGTTAAAAGCATTAAAAATAAAATAAATAATTTAAAATAATACAATTGTGTCAGTATCTAACTACAAATATTTAATTATTGTCGAAACCATTTTAAAATCGGGTTTAAAAAATGGGGATCGACTTTAAAAAACAAAAAGGGAGTCGCCACCAATCTTTTTTACTTAGGTGTGATTGAATCACCTTGTAAAACATTTAATTTTAAAAACATTTTTGGTCCACGAAAATAAGAAAACGAGTTCGGGGAGTTAGTTACGTATGAGGAAGGGTTAGCACCCTCATAACGCCCAAAAGTTGGTACCAAATCGATAAAATCATGTCCGAATGTTGAAAATAAAGAAAATTACAAAATATGATCCTTTTATTAGAAAGAAAACCAAGATTTACCTATCTCAAAGAAATAAAGTACTTTACCCAATAAGTTAAGGCATAGCACCTCATGACTTTGAAATTAAGCTCGTCTTTATTTTAGGAAATTCCTACCTCGATACGTAAAATGTCGAACCCAATAAATTAAGGCACAACACTTTTAATCTTCAAGAATAGGTTTTTTATTTTGAAATTGATAAATCCCAAATTTCTTAAAAAAGGAGATACGTAATACCAAAAGTTTCACGAGAAAAATCACACCCAATAAGTTAGGGCAAGATTCTTCTCGAAATTTCCCAAATATCACATATCATCATATTTTTTAAAAATCATTTGAAATAAATTTAAAAAAGGGAGATACGTAATATCTAAAGTTTCACGAGAAAAATCAAACCAAATAAGTTAGGGCAAAATTCTTCTCGAACTTCCCTAAATATCACATATCACCTTATTTTTTAATTTAAAATGTATCAAAAGGTATTTTATAAAAATTTGTTTGAATATACCACCTATATATTTAATAACAATTTTACATAATTACAAGTTATACTAACAATAAATGATAAATAACATGAATAAATAAATAATAAAAATGTTAAAGCAATAATAAATGAATATAAAATACAAATAAATATATAATAATTAGTAAAATCATAATATATAATATAATAATATAAATAATTAATAATATAAGGATTATAAAACTAATTAGCAAATAATATATTTAATAAATTAAAAAAAACATATATATATAATATATTAATCATAAAATTATATATGTAATAAATAATATAAATAAGTTATATGATATAATAGATTTTATACAAAACAAAACTTAAAAATAATATATAATATAATATAATATAATACTATATGATATATAAATTAAAATATAATATACTAAATAATATATGAATTATAAAATAATATATAGATTTTAAACAAGTAAAATAATATATAAAATAATAATTAAATATATATAAAATAATACATATAAAAAATATATATAAATAAAATAATAAATATATAAAAAATAGTTTAGTGTGATAAAACAATTAATTATAATATAAAATAACAAATTAAAAAAGGACAAAATAAAATTAAAATAAAGAAAATAGGGTTAAAACAAGAAATAAAACAAATTAAAAGGATTAAACCAAAAATGCGCGTTAAATAACAGGGATCAAAACGAAAATTAATCCTATTTTTTAAACGGCGTCGTTCTGATTTTTACTTTTAAAACAGTTTAGGGGACTTAATTAAAACAAAATGTAAATTTAGGGCCAATCTTATAAAAATAAAGTTTCTAAATAAACTGAATTGTGACAAGTAAAACTGCGGAAGGACTAAAATGGCAATTAGCCCATTCAAAGAAAAACACGCGGATCCTCAAGGACGGGTCGGGTCAACACGCGAATCCCATGGCCCAAAAGCGTCGTTTTCATTTATCTATATAAGTCAAAAATCAGTTTAAAAAAATCATTTTCTTCATTGTTTTTTAAAAAAATATAAGAGAGCTCCGAAAAGCTCTCAACTCATTTGGCTTGAGGTTAGTCTTGGCCCTTTACTCCGGTGACGCACCACCGTGCAGCTGGCCGTCAGATGTGCCTCCTCGACTAAGAATCGAAAAGTCAAAAAGCTACCGCTTTACGCCAATTAAAAGGTAAACGCTTATTTTTTAAAAAAATAATATATGTATAAAATGCATGAACTAAAAAGAAGAAAAGAAGAATAAAAAAAATAAGACGGATATTCAAAATAAATAACCTTTGTAAAATGTTTCTGTATTTTTATTTCATAATCCCTTTGTATTTGTATCTGTCTTTTCGTGTAACAGTCTTCCTTTTTATTTTTTACAAAATAATCGACTTTTATAGCCTTGAAAAAATGAAAATAGAAAAGGAAAACTATATTCTTGCGATTCGCTTGATTCTTCCATTTTCATGCAGTGATGAGAACGCAATGGTGATGGGGTCGTTTCGCTGATTGGCAAGCATAATTCGCTACTTGGACGAGGGCTGGTGGTCTCTGTGGCGATTGGGTGTCATGGGCGACGATGTTGGGATAACCCTTTGCGGCGCTTAGGGGGTTTCCTGTTTATGTTAACGTTTGGGCCCTTTTGGGCCATTTTTTATTTTGGGTCAGTTGGGCTATGGGTAAACTGGGTTAGGTTTGTAGGTGGGCTATGGGTATTGGGTTCTGGTATGGGTAGTTTAGGTTTTAATTTTTTTGGGTTTATTCTGATTTATGGGCCCGGGCAAAATGGGCTATTATAGCTGCCCCTTTTTGTTCATTGTCGTGTAATGAGAATAGAGCAAAGACAATAAATGACCAATTTTGCCCGGTCTTGGCCGAGCCCCGACTTCTTGATCCTCGTTTTCTTCAAATGACTTCCAATCCAAACTGTAACTTCAACGGCATTGGAGCTTCATCTTCATTTCAGTGAGTTTGATAGCTTCAACTTCGTGAAGGCTGTATCCACTATCCTTTGATCTGCTCCACTGCATACTCAGGGAGACCAGATCTGATATTTTCAATCTGATCCTTGCAAACTTAGGGATGATCAGACTGATGTCTTCGATCTGTTTCCTACAAACTCGGGAAACGTCACATCTGTTATTTTCAATCTGTTTCTTGCAAAGCTCAAGAATGCCAGATTGGTATCTTGATCTGTTCCGCTACAAACTCAGGGATGCCAGACTGGTGGTTAAATCTGTTCCATTACTACTTAGGGAGACAAGATTTGTCATTCGATCTTGATCCACTACTGCTTAGGGTGACAAGATCTACAATCTTTGGCCTATTCCACTCACTGGTCGGGGAGATAAGGCATGGCTTAAATCTATTCTAAGATCGCTTAGGAGATAAGATTTGCCGTTCGATCTTGGTTCCCTACTACTTAGGTTGACAAGATCTACAATTTTTAACCTATTCCACTGCTAGTTAGGGAGATAGGCTGGTGGCTTAAATCTGTTCCACTACTGCTTAGGAAGACAAGATTTGTCGTTCAATTTTGGTTCCCTACTGCTTAGGGTGACAAGATCTAGAATTTTTTACCTATTCCACTGCTGGCCAGGGAGATAGGTTGAAAGCGCTTTTGATATGCTTCCTGCTGTTATTTTCAATAAGACTTCAATCTTCAGTTTGCTCCACTAACATCTCTAGGAAACAAAATATGAACCTTTTGGTTTGCTTCCTTATTATCTTCAGGAAGACTTCAATCTTCAGTCTGCTCCACTAATGTCTCTAGGGAACAAAATCTGAACCTTTTGGTTTGCTTCCTTATTATCTTAAGGAAGACTTCAATCTTCAGTCTGCTCCACTAACATCTCTAGGGAACAAAATCTGAACCTTTTGGTTTGCTTCCTTACTATCTTCAGGAAGAATTCAATCTTCAGTCTGCTCCACTAACATCTCTAGGGAACAAAATCTAAACCTTTTGGTTTGCTTCCTTATTATCTTAAGGAAGACTTCAATCTTCAGTCTGCTTCACTAACATCTCTAGGGAACAAAATCTGAACCTTTTGGTTTGTTTCCTTACTATCTTAAGGTAGACTTCAATCTTCAGTCTGCTCCACTAACATCTCTAGGAAACAAATCTGAACCTTTTGGTTTGCTTCCTTACTATCTTTAGGAAGACTTCAATCTTCAGTCTGCTCTACTAACATCTCTAGGGAACAAAATCTGAACTTTTGGTTTTCTTCCTCAAGAAGACTTCAATCTTCAGTTTGCTCCACTAACATCTCTAGGGAACAAAATCTAAACTTTTGGTTTGCTTCCTTACTATCTTCAGGAAGACTTCAATCTTCAGCCTGCTCCACTACCATCTCAAGGGAACAAAATCTGAACTTTTGGTTTGTTATATCATCCTCTGAGGGAAATATCTTGTAAACCTAAATATATTATGGATGACTTTTGCATGAATGCAGAATGTCATGAGAATGATGATTAGGATGCATGATTGGAATGACTCTGATGCTCCTAACTAAATGATATTAGGGATGACATTTGCATGAATGCAGGATGTCATGAATTTTTTTATACAACTGTTAGGACACAATGATCGGCATGAATCAAATGCTCCTAATTTGAAATGGGAGAATGATCTCTATGGGTTGTCATTGCTCATATTTCCTCAAGGTTCTATCACTGATGCGCTACCATGCTTTCTCGTTCAGCTGGTATCTTGGATAGAAAACTTAAAGAAACCATCATTCAGCTCAACAAGCTTGCCCCGATGTAATTCCAGAGTCAGCCATTGTAATCAAGGGAATGACATTTGGTTTTCTTTATATTTTCGTTACCACTCAGAGGTACAGAACTTGTATCACTTTCAATCTATTACACTATTCATTAAGTGTAATGACCAGATGTATGTGTCTGAATGGATGCAGGGTATCCTGACAATGATCCCTTTTTACACTTGGATTGACCTTGTTCGTCATTTACCGATATGGTGTCACCAACAAAATTGTCTTATCATTTTCCAATGTTTCCAGCCTTTAGACTTGGTGAGTTCTGAACAATAGTCTTGTTTCAAATTCCTCATATTACTTAAAAACTTTTAGAGTAATATGCGAAACTCCTTTTATGAAAGTGTTATTAGTCCATAAATTGTTATTTCAATATAAAATGCTTGAAAAAGGTCACAAAAATGGACAAGAAAGAAATTAGTTAGGAGTATAGCTTCGAGGAAAAATTTAATCAAAGATAACCCAGGCAATAAAAGAAAATTGATTTGGGTGTATCTTAAAAATAATAAAGCAATCAAAGATAACGAATTCAAAAATAGGTAAGTTAGAAGCTAAGTGTCCCAGATATCGCAGCCTGAGCTTCTTTGTTCCAACTTCTTGAGGACCATTTTAAACTCAATATGTGTTTAGGGGATCCGGAGTACTCTGTCAATGCCCCAAGACGTAACATACTTCTTCATTGTTAATCCAAATGTAACAAGACTACTGTGTGCCCCACTTTTATTCAAAATTTGAGCCGCCCGTTTTGGGTTTTCAACTCAAAGCCCCTTTGGTCTCAAAGTGCCCTTTGCGGGTTTTCGCCTTGGCCTCTCCTTTTTCTTTTCATTTTTCTTGTTGAATTTGGACTCAAGGCACCCTTTGCGGGTTTTCACCTTGACCCTTTTCCTTTTCAGGTAAAATTCTTCTTGACTAAACCTGAATTCACCAGATTGGGCAAGTCTTCACCATTCATCTCGGTCAATATCAATGCTCCTCCAGAACAGGTCTTCTTTGGCATCTACTTTCTTCTAAAATCATTTTATAAAAGAAATGTCCTTTTCAACATCAGTTTCCTTCGTGGAATTCCCTAAGATGAACTTCTTTAATGTAAGTTCGCATCATTTGGCCGTGATGAATAGCTTTTAATCTTTTATTCAATTAGATTCAATTGGCGAAATTATTTCTATTCCACTGAGAAATGTGTTGCCCCAACAAAGGTCCTAGCCAATGTTTGATACTCATAGAGAGTAGTGATAGCTTCTTATGCCAATCTTTACAAGTCTTAGCCACCTTTTATTTCTTCTTCTTCATTTTTTTTTGGCAACTTTTGTTGCATTATGATATGCTGCCTGATCTTTGGACAAACTGTAGACTTTGACTTTGTACTATTATTTAAACGCGATCCTTTATGGCATTTGATCTTTTCCTTCATTTTTTTGTTTTTTTTTTATGAATTTGATGACTTCGACCTTGTAATATTGACATATGAAGCTACTTCCACTCTTTTAGTGAAATAATCGATAACTATGCCGATAAGTCGATATTGACTAAAAGCTTTTGACGAGATTAGCCCCATCACATCCATATCCCACATATGGGAAATTTGTGAAGAATTGGAGTAGACATATGAATCATATCTTTTTTAATTTCGTATTTATGGTATGACTGATGCAATCCCCTTCCATGGTGAATCAACAGTGCCCGATCCTCTTTGTTTAGCCTGCTTCTTATTAGCCAAGGCATGTCCTGATATAACCGTGCGAAAATATTTTTGAATAACTCAATAATATATCTCTTTATTTCTGTGGTGAGCTAAGCTTCGATCCTCATTCCTTTCCTAAGCTCGCAATATCCATTGACCCTATGTAAGGTAAGGTTTGTTTTTCATCTTGTTAAACCATTCTTAACAAGTCAGAAGATATGTCACAATCTCTGTCATCTTCAAAATCATGAGATCCTCTAGACCCATATCTTGTGCAAAAAGGGAACCAGTAACAATGTCGCTCATGACGTTGATATCTGGGTACCTAGGTACGAAGGCAAGAAATCCAAAGAATAAATGATTCTAAGGATGATTATTGGTATGGTCATGAATAAAGAATAAAAGAATATTTTTTTAAAAAAAATGAATGTACAGTATGAAATGTATAAAAAAATACATTTCATTGAAATATAAATTTAGGACACGGGCCTATTTCACAAAAGAATTCTTATTGCCTCTAGGCTTAAGGCAACAAGTATGTTTTGAATATTACTTTAAATCCACTCTAAAAATACAAGAATCCTTTCCACAATTCCTATTGTTTAAAACACTCCTAAGTACGCAAGGTTTATAAAGCTTATTCCCCAGTTCCTTTTCCGCTTTTGATTTCATCAAGGAGTCACAACTTTCGTGTCTCCTCCTTCAATAATCACATTTACGGCCTCATCGAAGTGATCAGATTTTGATAACTCATCGACTTCTACAACTCCCATTTTGATGAGCTTTTCAACCAGCTTTTTAAACGTAGTGCAGTTTTCAATTGAATGACCATTTATTCCCGCGTGGTACTCGCATTGGGCATTCTCGTTATACTATTTTGGAAATGGAAGTTTGCAATAGTTTGAAATAAAATGGGGACACCACATGTGCGTCAAACAAACATTGATATAACTCCTTATACATCATTGGGATTGGCTTAAATTGGAGCTTTTCAGAGTTTTTCCTTGTGCCCAACTCTTGTCTCGCCGATCCTTGTTGCCCCGCAGTGATCACCTTGGGCTGGTTAATAGTAATTGCTTTTGAGTACCCTTTGTTGTATGTACTCATATTATTCACCTCGTCATCTCTTTTCCTAGGAGCAGACCTTTTAGTGGTTTCCCCTGCTTCAATCTTGCCACCTCTTATGGCATGTTCAATCATCTCTCCTGCCATCACTATATCTGCAAAGCTCTTGGTGGTGCTTCCTATCATATGGGTGATAAATGGCACTTTTAGAGTGTTGATGAACAACATAGTGGTTTCTTTCTCTAGAAGAGGTGGTTAAACTTGCATGACTATTTCCCTCCATCTCTGCGCGTACTACCTGAAACTCTCGTTTGATTTCTTTTCCATGTTTTGCAATATGATTCGGTCAGGCGTCATATCCACGACATGATTGTACTGCCTCGTGAAGGCTTGGGTCAAGTCCCTTCAGGAGCTAATGTTAGCGCGGCTGAGTTGGTTGTACCACCTAGAAGCTGCCCCCGTCAAACTATCTTCAAAACAATGAATCAAAAGTTGATCATTGTTCACATAACTAGTCATGCGCCTACAGAACATAGTGATATGAGCTTCAGGGCAAGTAGTTCCATTGTACTTCTCAAATTCAAGTGTCTTGAATTTATGAGAAAGCACCAATTCTAGGACCAAGCTCAAGTCCTTTGCGTCAATTCCCTAGTGATGATCGGTGTTTTCCAAAGCATTAAACTTTTCTTCCAACCATCTGCAGCGATCCTCCAATTTCCTTGAAGAGTCAATTCTTTTTTCCTCTTTTTCTGCTATGTCCAAATCAGGAATAACAGGATTGGCAGGGTTATCTTCTGTTTTAGATCCTGAACCTATTTGGAAGTTTATAGGCGGTCTATTATCAACTTGCCCCTTTTGAGGCCTAATCGTGATAGGTGGCCTTTGGGGATATTCCTCATACTGTGTTTGCACATGTGGTGGAGTGAATCCCCTAGGAAAATCCTCATTGCCTTCAGCATTGACTATGAGACTTTTTGCTTTGTCCATTATCCCACTCATCATCTGGGCCATTTGGGTCATCATGGTCTTTTGGGCTTCCAACATCTGGTCCCTCATCTCTTGTTGGAGTTTTGCCATCTGCTCTTGCATCTGGTCTTGTATATCCCTTTAGAATTGCTCCATTCTCTGGTCCATTTTCCTTGTATTTGCCCGTGTACCCTAGTGGTGTTCAGCTTCTAGATTTCCCTTATCTCTCTCTCTCTGTTATATTTTCAACTAATTAGACTCTTTCTATAAACTTAAATGCATATGATGTGATGTAATGCAAATACATGAATGTAAAGAAAGAGAGACGTTGACTCTGAATTTAGTTACATTAGAAAAACTTTACTAGAAAATAAATTTCTTTACACAAAACGGATCGTATACACGGCCTTGTCCTCATAGTCCAAGTGAAAACATGAATCCCTTTCTTCGCAAAAGTCAAGTCTTGCAAACTTCTAATAGATGCTTCTTCTAGCTTATTTTGCTTGATCTGAACCACGACTCCTGTTCACTTGTTAGCTTCTCAAGAATGCCGAGACGTAGTAATCTTTGAATAGTTATGTCAACATGAATCCTTGGGTGATAAGGTCTTGTATTCCTTCACGGACTATCAGCCTTCTCTCGTTGTATTCACTTGGACTATATTCGGACAACCGTATTATAATCCACTTTGTTAAAAAATCCATTTTCTTATGACCAACTTTTCTATTTAGTAATTGAATTTGAAATCAACACCTCTTTTCTATGATGGGAATGCAATGCAATCAAAACAAAAGAAAACCCATTAGCATAGGAAAATAAATAACATAGAACCTATCAAGGTGACCACTAGGGTTTGACATGATTCTACCTAGGGTAGGCCCTTAGGTTTTCTACATGTGGTTTAGTTCTAAAACTGAGGTACTCGAACCAGCAGATTCCTCGATCCTCACCCATTATAGGCTCATATGGATTGAGTTCAGTTCAGGGGAATACATTTCCCTATGGCTGCACGGAGGTGAAAACCTCACGAAGACATAAGTACGGATGTATTCCGGAAGCGTTTCACTATCCTGCACGGAGGTGAAAACCTCACGAAGGAGTAGCTTCTCGTTCCCACTTAAGGGTGTGACCACAGCGGTCATGCAAATGCAATGCAAAGATATTTTATGTTAACAGAATCACATGTAAATAAAAAGGATCATAATTTTTAAACTAGATTTTTAAAATAGAACAAAAGGACATGAAATTATCAATTTTATGGTCTGACTCTCTTAGTTCCCAAATGAGTTGCCAAGTCGTCAAAACCATTTTAAAATCGGGTTTAAAAAATGGGGATCGACTTTAAAAAACAAAAATGGGAGTCGCCACCAATCTTTTTTACTTAGGTGTGATTGGATCACCTTGTAAAACGTTTTATTTTAAAAACATTTTTGGTCCACGAAAATAAGAAAACGAGTTCGGGAGTTTATTCATTATGAGGAAGGGTTAGCACCTCATAACGCCCAAAAATTGGTACCAAATCGATAAAATCATGTCCGAATATTGAAAATAAAGAAAATTACAAAATATGATCATTTTATTAGAAAGAAAACCAAGACTTACCTATCTCAAAGAAATAAAGTACTTTACCCAATAAGTTAAGGTATAGCACCTCATGACTTTGAAATTAAGCTCGTCTTTATTTTAGGAAATTCCTACCTCGAGACGTAAAATGTGAACCCAATAAGTTAAGGCACAACACTTTGAATCTTCAAGAATAGGTTTTTTATTTTGAAATTGATAAATCTCAAATTTCTTAAAAAAGGAGATACGTAATACCAAAAGTTTCACGAGAAAAATCAAACCCAATAAGTTAGGGCAATATTCTTCTCGAAATTTCTCAAATATCACATATCATCCTATTTTTTAAAAATCATTTGAAATAAATTTAAAAAAGGGAGATACGTAATATCTAAAGTTTCACGAGAAAATCGAACCCAATAAGTTAGGGCAAAATTCTTCTCGAACTTCCTAAATATCACATATCACCTTATTTTTAATTTAAAATGTATCAAAAGGTATTTTATAAAAAAATTTGTTTGAATATACCACCTATATATTTAATAACAATTTTACATAATTACAAGTTATACTAACGATAAATGATAAATAACATGAATAAATAAATAATAAAAATGTTAAAGCAATAATAAATGAATATAAAATACAAATAAATATATAATAATTAGTAAAAATCATAATATATAATATAATAATATAAATAATTAATAATATAAGGATTATAAAACTAATTAGCAAATAATATATTAAATAAATTTAAAAAAACATATATATATACATAATATATTAATCATAAAAATTATATATGTAATAAATAATATAAATAAGTTATATGATATAATAGATTTTATACAAAACAAAACTTAAAAATAATATATAATATAATATAATATAATACTATATAATATATAAATTAAAATATAATATAATAAATAATATATGAATTATAAAATAATATATAGATTTTAAACAAGTAAAATAATATATAAAATAATAATTAAATATATATAAAAATAATACATATAAAAAATATATATAAATAAAATAATAAATATATAAAAAATAGTTTAGTGTGATAAAACAATTAATTATAATATAAAATAACAAAATAAAAAAGGATAAAATAAAATTAAAATAAAGAAAACAGGGGCTAAAACAGTAAATAAAATAAATTAAAAGGATTAAACCAAAAATGCGCGTTAAATAACAGGGATCAAAACGAAAATTAATCCTATTTTTTAAACGGCATCGTTTCGATTTTTACTTTTAAAACAGTTTAGGGGACTTAATTAAAACAAAATGTAAATTTAGGGCCAATCTTATAAAAATAAAGTTTCTAAATAAACTGAATTGAGACAAGTAAAACTGCGGAAGGACTAAAATGGCAATTAGCCCATTCAAAGAAAAACACTCGGATCCTAAAGGAAGGGTTGGGTCAACGCGCGGATCCCATGGTCCAAAATGGCGTCATTTTCATTTATCTATATAAGTCAAAAATTAGTTTAAAAAATCATTTTCTTCATTATTTTTTAAAAAATATAAGAGAGCTCCGAAATGCTCTCAACTCATTTGGCTTGAGGTCAGTCTTGGCCCTTTACTCCGATGACGCGCCACCGTACGCGCCGTCATACGTGCCTCCTCAGATGGCAACCGAAAAGTCAAAAAGCTACCGTTTTCGACGCCGATTAAAAGGTAAACGTTTATTTTTTAAAAAAATAATATATGTATAAAATGCATGAACTAAAAAGAAGAAAAGAAGAATAAAAAAAATAAGACGGATATTTAAAATAAATAACCTTTGTAAACTGTTTCTGTATTTTTATTTACGTAATCTCTTTGTATTCGTATCTGTCTTTTGGTGTAACAATCTTTCTTTTTATTTTTTACAAAATAATCGGCTTTTATAGCCTTGAAAAAATGAAAATAGAAAAGGAAAACTATATTCTTGCGATTCGCTTGATTCTTCCCTTTTCATGCGGTGATGAGAACGCTGACGGTGATGGGGTTGCTCGCGTTGGCGGGCGCTATTATTCGCAGATGGACGAAGGTGGTGGTCTCCTGTGGCGATTGGTGTCTTTGGCGATGTTGGGATAGCCCATGCGCCTAAGAAACCTTAGGGTTTCTGTTTACATTAACGTTGGGCCCTTTTGGGCCATTTTTATTTTGGGTCTGTTGGGCTATGGGTAAACTGGGTTAGGTTTGTAGGTGGGCTACGGGTATTGGGTTCTGGTATGGGTAGTTTAGGTTTTAATTTTTTTGGGTTTATTCTGATTTATGAGCCCAGGCAAAATGGGCTATTACAATTATTATATTTAAATATTTAAATATAATTTATATATTCTAATTAAATTTAATAAATAATTAATATTAATTACTTAGAAATATTTAAAATTAATATTATTTATTAAAATATTAACAATAAATTATAATAAATTATTTTTTATATTTTTGCTAAAATATCATAATATTAACTAATTTGAACATTATTTAAATACATATTTGTTACTTTATAGTATCATATCTAAAATAGATATTTTACTTCTCAAAAGTACTTTTTGACAGCAATGACAAACACTTAAATTTTTCAAAAGCACTTCTCAAAAGCATTGCCAAACTGGCCCTAAGATTAATAGTAATGATGCAAAATAATAGAAACAATGAAAATAAACTCAATATTAATAATAAAAATAATAACGCTAAAGAATAATAATGAAATCAAAGAAAAGAATAAAAATAATTAGAATATAAGATAATTTAGAAAAAATAAAAATAAATAATGAAACCTTAAAAACCAGATTATTAAAAAGAGGGTTAAGGACTGCATCATAATAAAAACAAAAGTTAAAGCCTCAATTGAAATGAATTTAAACCAAATAGGACTGAAATACACTATGCGTCAACAAACAGGAACTAAAAGCGCAATTATTCCGAGCTCCTGAACACAATGTCTGAATGCGGACCAATTTGCGTTGGATGCACCAAATTCAGGCGATTAAAATAAAAAAATAAAATGGGAGAAGTTAAAATAGTGACGCAAAAGGGGAGGGCTAATCACATAAATATCCCCTTTAAAGCATGGTCTCCACTCCTCCCAAACAAACCATTTAATTCGCTGTTTTAAAACCCCCCCAAAAGTTGAAAGGCATTCTACCATTTAAAAAAAAAGAACTCTTTCGTTTCCCCTTCTGTTTCCAAAACCAAAATCCAAAATTCCCCTTTTCATTTGCAAGTCAATTCTACCGAAAGCCACCGAGACTAAAATAGGATCCCTTCCTCGTCTCTGCTAGGGCAAGCCATCCTTAGAAGAAGCTCGCCATGAACGCTACCGATTCGATGGTAGGAGGAATCGAGGTAAGTTTATTTTATTTTTCTTTTCCTTTTTAAAACTTGGTTTGTTTTTCACGCTTATTGAAATTAATCTGTGAAAATCGAAAGGAATTTGTTTCAAAAATAAAGAGAAAAAAACAGATTCAAAACAAAAAGAAAAAGAAAAGAGAAAATGGAAACCTTGTTGATTTGCTTTGATTTCGTGTTGATTCCTCGAAAAGAATATTCTGTTTGGTATATTTCTCAAAAAAGTAATCAAAACAAAAGCCCCCCATACATTTTTCTATTCGACTTTTATAGCCTTTTAGGACCCATCGAAACTAAAACTCCTAGTTCCTTAAGTTTGTTGGACTGTTCTTCCTTTTCTTTCGCAGATACAACGACGTGGAGGCGCACATCGCGGAGAGGAGCCGTGCGGCGTGGGGCATGGCCTCACTGGAGAGACGTGCGGCGCAAGGGCTCTCCTCTGCTTTCTGTTTGCTTTCTTGGGCTAGGGTTTCATTTGGGCTTCGATTTTGGGCCTCTGGTTTTGTTTTGGGTTGTAGTGTAAATGGTCTCTGCTGGACTGTTTTAGTTAAATGGTTTTTATTTCTGGTTTAGGCCCCGGGTTTAAAATTGGGCCTTATATTTGCAAAAGAGTAATTTAAGCCCATTTTATGCTCACTCATATTATTTTTAAAAATTTTAAAAATATATATTTATATTATATTATTTTAATATTTAATAATTTATATATTTTTAATTTATTGAAATTTTTATATAGTCATCTTAACATTATTTTAATGTTTACATTAAAGTAGTATTATATATTTAGTATTTTTTAATATGTTCTAAGTTATATAATATAAAGTATTATAAACTTAAAAACGAACCGGGCTGGGCTTGGGCCTTAAATGTTCAAGACTGAACCTAGCCCATATTTTAAACAGGCCTATTTTTTTGCCTAAGCTCATTTTTTGGACTTAATATTTTTACTCAAACCTCTCAAATTTCAAGCCTGGATGGGTAACCCAACCCATGAATAGGTCTAATTGCAACCTTTGTGGCAATCTATATATTTCATTGAATAATTCTTTTTAGGCTTAATATAACATTTGGTATCTGAACTTGACATTTTTTTTTTCTAATTTGGTACCTAAACTTTTTTTAGTCCAATTTGATACTTGAGCTTGGCACTTTCTCCTAATTTGTTACCTAAGCTTTTTTTATTTTAGGTTCAATTTGGTACCTAATTTTATTAAATGCTATACAAATTATGCAAAACACTAACAATTTTTTTTTGTTATACTACAAAAATATTGTCAATATTAGAGGAAACTCATGTTAAAAAATAGGGATTGAACTATGTTTAACTAATTAGTATTAAATAAAAAATTTTAAAACCTCAAATTAAAATAAATTCATTATTTTCAATTATATAAATAATTAATTAAATAAAACTAAAAATATTTAAACATATAAAATACAAAAATATTATATAATTTGTCACATGTCACCATACATTAATTATTTTTATTACCTCATAAAAAAAAACATTGTTATTATATTGGAGTAATTTGAAAAACGTTTGACAAGTATCAAATCGAACACAAAAAAGATTGAGTACCAAAGTAAGAAAAGAGTCAAGTTCAGGTACTAAATTGAGTATAAGTACCAACTTAAGAAAATGTGTCAAATTTAAGTATCAAATTAAGAAAAAGTGTCAAGTTTAGATACTAAATATTATATTAAGCCTTCTTTTTAAAAGTTGTATTAAATTTTTAAATATTTTTTGAATTTTTACCGTGAGTTATGATTTTGGTACCAATAAAATTTTAATACTCTTCACATTAAATTATCTTATTGGATGAAAAAAAATGTCCAATAGCTACCAGATTATATATTAAGTCAAAATTTAATAAAGTAAAATAGAGGATTAAATTATCAATTTTCGTAAAATAGAGGGGTTAAAAGAAAAGGAATTAAACCTTATAAAAAGAAGCCGGCTACATGAAACAAAAACGGAAGTAGAGAAGCCATAGTTAGACCTTGCAAACTTCTCCCCCTTTCGACTTTCTCAGATCTGTTTCTCTTTCACTCTCTAGAGAGACGGATACAGATTTTTTTTTCTTCAATCCTCATAGCAATTAGCTATGGCGATTAGGTCTTTCTTTCTCTTTATTTTATTCTTCTCCTCTTCTCTAAGTCCGGTCTTTTCTCTTTATGAAGATCAAGTAGGCCTCATGGATTGGTAAGTTCTAATTCAAGCTTTACTTCGTTGAATTCGATTCAAATTTAGCTTCGATTCTTTATATGTATATCTAATTTTTGTTTTTAATTAAATTGTTTAATCTTAGGCATCAACAATACATCGGCAAAGTGAAGCAAGCAGTGTTCTCCTCTCAAAGAGCTGGTCGAAAACGAGTCGTAGTTTCCACCGAAGAGAATGTTATTGCTTCACTTGATCTCCGCCACGGCGAGATTTGTAAGTCAAATCCAATTCGATTACTGATGGTTGAAGTTTATTTAGCTTATAATTCTTTTTGGGATGATGGTTTGTTTGTTTTATGTAGTTTGGAGACATTTGCTTGGGACTGATGATGTTATCGATGGAATTGATATCGGTCTTGGCAAATGTAAGTGTCTGCTTATCCATATTTCGTTCAGAGAAGAATCTTAAGTGGCCTTTTTTTATTTGAATTTGTTTTTATTGTTATCTTATTTGTATTTATTGTTTGGTTCATTTTTCAACTTGTTTGTAAGTGTTGGTTTCTGTTTCTGGATTCACCGAGGAAAGGTCTGACTTCAGTGCTTGTTTAGCTGATTAAGTTTTGAATAAATTTCATTCTTGCAGATGTCATTACCCTTTCATCGGGAGGAAGTATTCTAAGATCATGGAACCTTCCTGATGGGCAGATGGTGTGGGAATCTTCACTTCAGGGTCCAAAGCACTCAAAATCATTCTTATTAGTGCCGGTTAGTGGAACATGGTCACTGAAATTTTGTACCAAGCCATTCTATATTAGATTCTCCTTCATACAATCAAGATTATTCTTGCTGAATTTTCTTCTAAAAGATTCTTAATTGTCTTTACAATATCCAATGGAACGAGGCTAGTTTATGTACAGAAGGATGTTTTGTTGAACATTTCTTGTGGTTGTAACTTTTATTGTCCATTAGAACTTGACGTCCTGCCATTTTTCCACCCTTTGTTTAATTTGTTGATTGGAATTATATTATTCATTCTATGATCCTAAAAACCTATGAAGATTGATTGTGTTTATACTGTGCAGACAAACTTGAAATTTGATAAGGATAATGTACTTGTCGTTTTTAGCCGTGGCCGTCTCCATGCTATATCTTGTATAGATGGTGAGGTTCTTTGGAAGAAGGATTTTGAAGCAGAAAGGTTAGTTCAATTTGTAAGTATTATATTTCAACTAATTCCCCCTCCCCTTTGTAAACAATGGTATTATTGATGTATTGCGCTGCCATGCTACTTGCAGCTTTGAGGTTCAGCAGGTAATTCAGCCTCCCGGCAATGATTTAATATATGTTGTAGGATTTGCTGCTTCGTCCCAGTTTGAGATGTACCAAATCAATGCTAAGAATGGAGAATTGTTGAACCATGAAAGTGCATTCTTTTCTAGTGGGTTTTCGGGAGAAGTTTCACTAGTTTCCACTGTGACAGTTGTGGCTCTTGATTCCACAGGGTCAATTTTGCTAACAATAAGTTTTCAAGATGGAAAAATTAGTTCTCAACAGACACCCATTTCAAATCTTGTCGAGGATTCTTTAGGACCGGCAGTAATAATACCTTCATCAGTCTCAGGAATATTTGCGATTAAAGCAGATGCAGTTACTATATTTATTAGAGTGATAGGTAAAGGCAAGTTAGAAGTCGTGGAAAAAATGACTCATGAAATAGCTGTTAGTGATGCTCTCTCAATCTCCGAGGATAAACAAGCATTTGCATTGATTCAACATGCGAGCAGTGAGATTCATCTCACAGTGAAACTTGCACATGATTGGGATGGTAATTTGCTTAAAGAAAGCGTTAAGATTGACTGGCAAAGAGGGCTTGTCCACAAGGTTTTCATAAATAATTATATCCGAACTGATAGGTCTCATGGATTTCGGGTGTTGATTGTGATGGAAGACCATTCATTGTTGTTATTACAACAAGGTGAGATTGTCTGGAGCAGGGAAGATGGTCTGACATCAATAATTGATGTAACAACTTCAGAACTTCCCGTGGAAAGGGATGGTGTATCTGTTGCAAAAGTGGAGCACAACCTCTTTGAATGGCTTAAGGTATGGCTATGAACATTTTAAGATTTGGACAATATTATTTTGTTCTCATTGAAACACATATTTGTTTATATTTTAACTGATGATTAATTATTGGTTATGTTTTGGATACATGTTGAATTATCATATGCATGAAGTCTTAATGTGGTTCAAAAATTAGAAAGACTATGGAGAGATATATGTATCTGAGCACACATTTTTTTTGGTATTCATCTGAGCATTTGCTAAATGGTTTTTCACCATTTGGATAAGATGTTTAGTTTTAGAAATATGAACTTCCAACCATCAAAGCTTCTATAACTTTATCCACTATTTGAAAATGGTCTTGAAGATGCATTTTGACAACATGGTTTCTAAATGTGCTCCTTTCTTAAGGGACATATGTTGAAGCTGAAGGGAACACTAATGCTTGCAAGCCCTGAGGATATGGCAGCCATACAAAGTATGAGACTAAAAAGTTCTGAAAAGAGCAAAATGACCCGAGACCACAATGGCTTCCGGAAGCTGCTCATAGTACTAACAAGGGCAGGGAAACTATTTGCGTTGCATACTGGAGATGGACGCATTGTCTGGTCTCACTTGCTACGGTCTCTACACAAATCAGAGGCATGTCAATCTCCAATAGGATTAAACTTGTATCAGTGGCAGGTTCCTCATCATCATGCTATGGATGAAAATCCATCTGTGCTTGTAGTTAGCAGGTGTGGTCCAAGTTCAGATGCACCAGGTGTACTTTCTTTTGTTGACACTTACACGGGAAAGGAGCTTAGTTCTTTAAGTCTTGATCATGCTGTTGTACAAGTTATTCCACTTCCATATACAGATTCAACAGAACAGCGACTGCATCTGATGATCGATGCTGATAAACATGCACATCTATACCCTAAAACTTCTGAGGCTCTTAGCATCTTCAAACGTGAATTTTCAAACATATACTGGTATTCAGTGGAGGATCAAAATGGCATCATCAAGGGGCATGCTTTGAAGTGCAAGTGCACTGGCGAAGTGGCTGATGAATTCTGCTTTGACACAAGGGATTTATGGTCAGTTGTATTCCCCTCAGAATCAGAAAAGATCATTGCAACTGTCACTAGAAAATTGAATGAGGTAAAGCATTTCTCCCTCCCCCATGTTTTTTCCCAATGACTTATGTTTTTTTTGGTCAACCTGCATGGTGATCTTACAAGTTTTCTGGACTCAGTCGCACTGTATAGCATTATCGCATGAAATGACTTCTCTCTTAAGTTTTTGGTTATGCACTTCTCAACTGAAGACTTTTGACCATTGCATGACTTGCCGCTTCATTCTCCTTTTGCTATTGACTTCTTAAAACCAATTGTGTATGAGTTTGTTGTGCTTTAATGCAATTGCTAATGGATTTTTTGGAAGATAGGTATATTTGGTTAATTGACTTAATTCCCAATTGCACCCATTCTTTTGTATTTTGAATGTTCATTGGTGCGTTGTTGGGAATGCTGCATGCGTAAAACATACTGAAATGATTTTTTGAGTTTTCCAGGTGGTACATACTCAAGCAAAGGTTGTAGCAGACGAGGATGTCATGTATAAATATATATCAAGGAATCTACTTTTCGTGGCAACTGTTGCACCCAAAGGCAGTGGTGAAATTGGGTCTGTTACACCGGAAGAATCGTGGTTGGTTGCATATCTTATTGACACTGTAACAGGTCGTATATTGCACCGGGTTACTCATCATGGTTCGCAGGGCCCTGTTCATGCTGTAAGATACTTAGTCTCTCATATTGGTGTCATAAAATGCTATTAAAGGGATGCAATTGAAAAGGCTTTTTGTTTCTCATAGGTTTTTAGTGAGAACTGGGTTGTCTACCACTACTTCAATCTTAGAGCGCACAGATATGAGATGTCCGTCATTGAAATTTATGACCAGTCTCGGGCTGTAAGTGGTGGAACTTGAATTCTTTATGCTGAGTTGCTTGTATCTTTACTTCAATTAAACTAATCTTTTTCCAACTAAAATTCCATCCACAGGACAACAAAGACGTTTGGAAGCTTGTTCTTGGAAAGCACAACCTTACTTCACCAATTTCTTTATTTTCTCGACCTGAGGTCATAACAAAATCACAGTCCTACTTTTTTACTCATTCTTTGAAAGCTATAGCTGTGACATCTACAGCAAAGGGTATAACTTCCAAGCAGCTTCTCCTTGGTACAATTGGTGATCAGGTAAATTAAAATTTTCCAGAAGAACTAAATCATGGAGTTATCTGTACCGCTTCATTACGAGTTGTTCGTGTTTTCTTTTAAGGAGTTAAATTTGATTGTCTTTACTATGAATTTTAGAGTTGAATGATACTTCTGCCTGCATCATTATTTTAATCCTGTTTTACAGGTTTTGGCACTTGATAAGCGTTTCCTGGATCCTCGTCGAACAGTTAATCCTACACAAGCAGAAAAGGAAGAAGGCATTATACCACTAACAGATTCATTACCCATTATTCCTCAGGTTAGTTTCCTCCCCGACCATCCATTTTTTATTTAATATATATTTGTATATACACACTGGCAAATACATTGAGAACTGCTGTCTTGAGAGGCACGGTTAGTATGCATGCAACCAAGCAAAACTGAAAACAAAAAAATTGGGAAGATGGAATATCAGAGGAGGAGAAAAGTAGAGGAAAAGAAATTCTATTGGGGTGCTTGGTATGAAATATGAAAAAATGGAAAGAAAAAGTAATTTACTAATTTTCTTTCCATGCATTGCTTGGTAAAGTTGAAAAATGAGGGGAGAGAAAATGAAAAATTCAAAAAATATAGTGTTGTGAATGTGTGTACTTAACTTACATCTGTCTCATTTTCTCTCGGATGATTTGGTTGGGTTTTATATATTAGGATGGAAAATTGTCATCTTTTCTCTTATTAAAAATAAATAAATCACTTCACTCAATGAAGCAAAGGATAAGTGATTGGGTAAAAACAAAAGGATACAATCACGATCATATTATGATTAAGTAGCATAAGTGATGGATGTCCATGAATTGTGTATTATAAGAGGGCCACCCATGACCATTTTATGAATGGAGTTAAAACATAAGCATGTATTATTTTATAACTCTCTCTCCCTCGCTCTCTGTAAGTATAGAATAAGTGATGGCTGTTCATGAATTGTTTCCAGTCCTACGTTACACATGCGCTTAGAGTGGAAGGTCTTCGAGGTATAATAACAGTGCCAGCCAAGCTGGAATCGACAACCCTCATCTTTGCACATGGAGTCGACCTCTTTTTCACGCAGCTTGCACCTTCAAGGACATATGATTCACTCACAGAAGATTTTAGTTATGCCTTGCTACTCATTACAATCGTGGCACTCGTAGCAGCCATCTTCGTAACGTGGAGGTTGTCCGATAGGAAAGAACTGCAAGAGAAATGGAGGTAAAGTAAGTTTCTACTCATTACATTTGTGTATTAACACATTTGCTTAGATGACACACACCCTTAATTATTTATTTGAATTAGATTAGAAGGGGTCTCCTTCTGACTTGTAATTCTTCCAAGTTTTGTAGCATTCCATCTTTATTGTCTATTTTCATTGCTATGTTTTAACAATTTAGTTTCTTATGATTAAAATTCTCTCTTTGATTTTTGTTGGGTTAAACTTTTGGGGTGGGGGCAAAGCTAAAAGTTGAATTAGTCATTTTTAGGAGGGACAAAAAATGAAATTTTCTTTTAAATAAAAGGGCTAAAAGGGATTAATTTGGATTATTAAAATTTAGGATGGGCTAACAGTGGGAATTGGACTAGTTAATCAAGAGAGCTGAGGCATTACCTGTCTTTCGGCTTTGCCTGTTATTATCACATGCATTGACAGTGGTATGTTTTAATTTCAAAAAACGGGATTAAATAATTACCATATATCTTTATGATATATATATATATATATATAAAATAAAGCGGTAAATGTGTTTAAACAAAATGAGAGTATTTTAAAAATGACATGACTATTAAATTCAATAACTTAATTTAAATCAAGATTATACAAAACATTAAAATTTGCAAATATTTACATTTCCACGGTGGCATTCGAAGTTCAACCCTCCTGCTTCCGTTTCGCTGCACCTTCTATATCAGAAACACTGTAAAATCAGACGTGCCAAACTAGTTTTGGCACACTATGAAGAGTACGTGTTTGAAGAATCATTGTTTTTGTGATGGGCAGTTTCTATTCTGCCTTTGCGAGTCGGATCACTTTTTCTTCTGTACACTTCAGTGACAATTGATGGCAGAAAATTGGACTCTATTCAGTGGTCTCTCTCTTCGTTGAGGAAAAGGTTTAAAGCCAGTTCCAGTTGGCTCATATTGTACTGGTTCTTATCCATATTACACAGAAAATCAATAGACTTATCACCTCTTACAATTTTGCCAATTCTTCCATTTTTAGCATGAGGTTTTGGTTTTTGAATGGTCTCATCTCTTCATTTCCATATACTTGATAGAAATACTGGTTGTCCTTGGATGACATCATCATACATCAAGAAATATAAAGAGAATAAAACCTAAGCAATGATCTGAATTTTATTCAGTAGAAGACTTAACTTTTCTGTTTACATCAATTGCTATTTATATAGCTCTCAGCTAAGCTGAACTCTCCAGTAACTGCTACTAACAACCTACTAGTTATCTTTACCAGAATTTACCAAACTCTTGGCATTTTAGCACGTGATTCATATAGGCTAATATTCTGCTTCTTCCTTCTACTTTCTTGAATTTTATTCCTTCTAATATTCACCATGCTTTCTTCTTCTTCCTTTTGCTTCTTTTATGCTGTAAAGAAATACTCACTTCTTCTTCTATCATTCATCATACATTCTTCATTCTATCATTCACTTACTGTTCTGTTCTTCTTTTGTATTTTTTTTATTGCAATCTAGGCTGTTAGGCTACTTCGATTTCTACAAACGTAAACAAAGCTCGTTTGAGCGTGCAAAAGAAAAAAAGAGAATTTCCGGAAGCAAGGCTGTTAAGCTACTTGCTTTCCGTAGATGCATATACTAAGCTCACTAGAGCTTACATGATGAAAAAAAAATCTGGTACAACAAGCTAGGCTGTTAGGCTTTATCTCACTTCCAATTGTTGTTCAACATGGCTTCAGCAATGAAACTTGGGTCTCTATCGATTAACTTCGTAAAAAAATCGGTTTCAAGATTCCTTCCTCGACTTCCATGACTGTTGCAGGAGAAGGCAAATTTATAGTCATCACAACATGGTACTTTGAAAACATCATAAGCTTGTTGGATTACAATCCTTAATTATGGACACATATGATATAATGTATAATGCTATTACAAAGTGTGATACAAAATTAAGGAACCAATTATGTTATAAGTGTCATAGGTATTAAAGTGTCATAGAAATAATATGTAGACACCATAAGTTGTATTTATAATTTGATGAGGAGCCAAATTATAAATATCCAAAACTGATTTAATAATCCGTTATTTAAAAAGGAGTAATGGTCCCAAGAAATAGTATATATGTTGTATTTCTTTTTCATCCCGTCAGAGAGTTATACTAAGAGAAAAATTATTTTCTTAGAAGATCAAAACCTTTTGGGCAATTTTCAACAATGGATTCAAGTATGCTTCCGCATATGGTATTATTCTTAATGATCTAACATGATAGATCATGGTTTGTTAAGTTTTATATCAAATCTTATTTTACAATTCTAACAAAGTTGCCATATTATGTGAAGCATTGGATCACTTGGTGGACAGTGTAAGTCATGGTGTAACGCTTCTCACCCGTCTCGATGGTCAGTACAAATGAGACATTTTTGGAGCAAAATCAATACTTTATTTAAGAAAATAAATGATAAAATATTTTAACAAAATCATAAAAAATGAATAAATTAAATTTTTAAAGTTTTAAAATCTTGTTAAAATCATTTAAAAATAATTCTTGAGTGTTTAGAAGTATCTAGAACCAAATTCGAGCATTGAAGAGCCCTTTTTGCTCTAATCAGTCAAGTGACCCCAAAAAGTAATACGGCGTGTGGTACCAAGGGCCACAGGTACCAAAACCCCAATCCTGATATTGTTCAATTTGACATTCTACTAATTGATGTGCAGTACCCCAAACTCCCACTTTAATCCTCAAATTTCACCATATTAAAAACCAAGCTTTAATAACTTTAAAAAAAAAAAAAATCATATTTTAATAGTCCAAAACAACTTCTGAAGCACCTTCAAACTAGATTTTTATAAAACATATTCACAAAATAATTATATAACATCTTTATTCATGAAATATAATTAAAAAGAAATAAAATATGTCAAAACATTGAAGATGTTAAATTAGCTTATTAAATTTATAAAAAACCATTCAGCAACCAAATTAAAGCATGAAAATCTAATCATGCATGCCTTCAATTCAAAGTTATAAAAATGGGCTCAAGGGCACCCAAAATAAACAAAGTATAATTAATTTTTAGTACCATTACAACTTACAGCGATATGAAACAAAGATACATGCAACTTAAAGTGACTTCTTTAGTACATGTCACTAGGCTTTAATTGCATATTCTTCAAGGATGACAATAGCGTATGCTTGTGATTCTCGAAAAGCACCCAACTTTTATTCGAAAGACCTAGTCCATTAAATACAAAGCTTACTAAGATAATATAGAAATACTTTATATAGTAGTTCGGACTAAATACAAGGTTTAATAAAACATTTAGAAGTAGTATAAATGGAAACTACATAATAATTTAGAAAAACAGGGAGCAATTTATTTCCACAAACACATCAATACCTCTTTCATCATGTCAAGTTAAGTTATTCTCAAAATTAGAATTTGTTAACTTCAGCACTTTGGAAAAATAAAGTAGGGTTATTAAGGATAAATTGTCTGGAATTACAACAGGAGCGTTGAAGGGTAAGTGTCTGAAGACCATATCAAGATCGCACCGTAGTGCAAGTAATAGGAGTACTGAAGTACAAATGAAGAGTCCCCATTAGTATGTTAATTGTATCCTAACTATTTCCCGCAGCATTTAATAAAAGTTATAAATAGATGAAATATTCTTTAAAAAAATTAATTATTAAGTTGGTGTTCTCAATTTGATTGTGAGATTACTTCAAAACTTACTTTTTAAAAGGACAAAATAATATTATTTCTAGTGTATTTATTTTTAGAAAGGAAAAAAATTATTTTAAAGGTATTTATATTTTCTTCATTTTGATAAATTATTTAAACCGTATTTATATGTCTTTACATTTTGATAAATATTTTTAGATAAGAAAAAATTATATAGAGGGTATTTATATTGTTTTTACATTTTGATAAATTATTTAAAGTGTTTTTTTTTTTTTACATTTTGATAAATTTAGGAACATTTATATCATAGTGAAAAGGAAAAACATGAGATTTGAATCAAAGTCATTATAATTTTCACTCTTTCAACGTTATGATTTCAACTAAAACTATATTTTGTATCATATTAGCTTTTTATAACATAAATTTTAACATTTATCATAATTTAGTATATATTCTTTTGGTGTTCTTCATGTTCAAATTCATAGTTGTTTCTCCCAATAATGTCATTTTTAATATTTGAATTTGTATCCTCCTTTAAAAATGTAATGTATTTTTCCATTGCACCTAACTATTTATTGGGAAAAATAAAATTATGCAGATAATATTTAAAACTTATACATTTATTTAGGTTAAAAATTGCAAGTACTAATAGCTTTATTTAGGTTGATAAAAATCTAAACCTAATAAACATTAATATAATTTTTTTAAATAAGATACTTGTTTAATATAAAATTTTAATTTTGGTTCTGTAAAATTTGGATTTGGATAATAAGAGATTGGTTTGAACCCTAAACAATAACATCATCATCTAATCAAAGCCAAAATGGTTGGTTACGTATAAGATAATGGAGTTATTTAATAATAAAACTTCTTTCATTTGTTATGCTTTTAGAGTAAAAAGTTATTTACTTCTATTATGAATATTTTATTATTAAATGAATGTCTATCAAAATTAAGATAAATTTAATTTATTTTATAATTTTAATATTTATTAGAAGTATAATTTAATTTTATTTATACTTCTTATGTCTATAAAACAAATATTAAAAATTATTGTAAATATTCCTATTAATTTATAAAAGTAAGTTACATTTTGCTCTCTTCACCTTTTTATTTTTTTGTTGAAAGAAAAATATGTTAATTTATCCCTCATATTTAAAATAACCCCCTAATCGGGTCAATGTTTGATAGGTATGGAGGAGATATTTTGCCTGAAGCCAGGTAAATTTATGAAAATTTTCTGAATTTTTGTTTTTTTAATTAACGTATTTAAAATAATTATTCACATTTTTAGAACGCATGCCCAACCTGCTGAAAAAATGAAAATTTTCTAAATTATTATATTGGTTTGTCAATTTGAAGTTGACTGTGGAGGAATGGTTCCATCAATTTGAAGTATCTATATATATTCCTGATTTTTTTAAAATATTATATTTTCTGGACTTACATTATAAATTTTAATTATTTATAGGTTAAAATACGTCCCATATCTCCTTTGACTTTGGATTTTTATTTAAAAAATATTTTTTAAATTCCAAAGCGGAAGTCGAATTCGGAATTTTAATGTATCTTTTTAGAAAGTTCAGGAAATAGGGATTCAATTTGAAGAAGTAAATATCTTTATTCCCAAATTTTAAATTATCTGTGGGTCCCTCATAAATCGGTCAAAGCGACGGCGTTTGCTTATGCAGGCTTTTAGAAGAATATCTTCCGTCCATTTTAGATCACAAACGAATCCTGTCCGAACACGTGTGAAGTAAAAAACAAGAATTCAATCGCTTTCGGACTCCATTAGCGCCAAATTCCACACCCTTTTACTTTCCCAGAAAAAAGCCCTAAACATATCGTAATCCAACGGCTATTATTCAACCCTGACTCTTCTCCCAAATCTCATCACTCGATAGAAAATTTTTAATTTCACCCGTTTGATTAAAGTCTGAAACAAATCTAACCGTCCATTATTTTAAAAAAAATTCAAATTGAAAGATTTTGATTTTGAGGCAGTGAGAGTGAAAAATGGGACTGAAGGAAAAAAAAAAAAAAGCTTACAGTTCCGTACAAAAGCTCTAGCTATGGCGGCTTAGCTCTCTCAAGTTCTCCAAAATCTTTCCTTTGACTTTAGTTTTTTGGTTAACGGAATTTTGAATGGTAAAATCAAAAGAAAATTCATAGCTCTGCGATTTATTTTTTTCTTTTGAATTTCGATTTAATTCAGTGTCAGTTTATTTATTTATAAATTTTTTATATGAAGTTTGAATGATTGGGCAAGGAGAAACGGTTTCGGATTTCACACCGAAGAAATTGGCGAGGCAATTAGATTTCACGGCGGGGTGTCGCGCGTCGGGAAATGCGACGTTACCAGATCATCCGATGCAATTGCAGTCGCAGCCTCAACCGCAATGGCAATCGCAAACGCCTTTGCCGACAAAGCCTCATCAGCAACCGCAGGAACTTCAATTGCGGTTGTGTTTACAGCCGCAAACTGTGCAGTCGCCTCAGTCCCCGCCGGTGCCACTAGTTCAAATACGGCCGCCGCCTCCTCCGTCACAGCCAGTTACCGTTATGCAACGGGTGCCTCATCCGGTTCAGAAGCTTCCGCCGCAAACATATCAATTGAGGTAGCTTTTTCATGGAATCTTCTGGTTTCCTCTAGATTATTAATGTCTTTTCTATATTTGTTAGAAAATAATTATCACGTTTTTATACCATAAAAATTTACTTAGTTTTGAAAATAGGCGTATTTATGTTGATCCTTAAGCAGATTCATTTCTTCTTCGTGGCATATATATATGTATGTATGTATATTCTAATTTTAGAATCCAATTATTTGTTCTTGTCTTATAAATAAGCAACAACTTAACTTCTAATATCAATGTGATTTCTTTGGCTCTTTGGCCTTTTCTGTTTAAAGAGACCTCTTTGGAATATTTTTGACACTATTGATAGTAGAAAAGTGAGAACTTTGTGTATAACTAGAAATATGCTTGTTGCATGATGTCGTTTTTAACTCTTTGTGATTTATACGTTTGTCCAGCAAGCAAGAGTCCCCAAGGTCCAGGCCAAGAGTGCATGCTGATGCAAAAGATGGGACTCCAAAGAAACAAAAGCAGTGCAATTGCAAGAATTCTCGGTGCTTGAAGTTGTAAGTTCATTAACACATTTAAATTCTATCTCATCTTTTCTCGATCAATAAGTCATAAGTATAAAGTGCTACATGGTGTTTGTGATGTTAATCTTGTGTGGAACTAAGAAAAATGCCTAACTTTTACTATTTTTAGGAAGCATTGTCCTAACAAGAGTGATTTTTCAAATTGCATCTTGCTTTTGCTTACTCCATTTTCTTGCTCTGTCTGTGGTAGATGATCTGTTATTCTTAGTGTATATATATTCTCTTTGAGGAAAAATTTTTAGATGAATCTCTAATCTTTTCCTCTTAACTAGTAGTTTGCTTGTGGAAATGTGACACAATCTTCATTAGATAACAATTAACTAACACCAAGTTGGTTTATATGGCTTATCGTTCTCCAAGTATTTAGGATCTATTATCAATTGAATTTTCTTATTTAGTTTGGACCAAAATTTGTAAGTATGTTTGAACTTGTTGCTAAAAGGTTGCGGTCTGTCATCTTTATCTTGCATTTATTTATTTAGCATTTTGTTTTTGGTTATTGTTAGGTACTGTGAGTGCTTTTCTTCTGGGTTTTACTGTAATGGTTGCAATTGCTTAAATTGCCATAACAATGTGGAGAATGAGGCAGCAAGGCAAGAAGCAGTTGGAACAACCTTAGAACGCAATCCAAATGCATTTAGACCGAAGATTGCCAGCAGTCCACACAGACCTCAGGATACTAGGGTATATTATCTGGCATCTTCAAACTGCTTTGTTATGAATGTTGCTAACTGATGGTGATGAGAATTCCCTTTCTTATTTCCTTTTGAGGTTCTAATTTGAAGAATAATGTTAAGCTGAGTCTATTACTATTACTATTACCATTATTATTTTGGTTTTATACTTTTTACGTGAAGTTTGGCATTGTGTTATTGCATCAGTGGAAATGGCATATGCAAGGTTCAATATATTTGTTTATATAGAAAACAAGTGAAAACTTGGTTTTGCCGAGTATTAAAAGTTTCTTATTGTCTGGAAACAACTTTAGGATGATACACATGATGTCCAAATGGTCGGAAAGCACAATAAAGGATGTCACTGCAAGAAATCCAGTTGTCTCAAGAAGTATTGTGAGTGCTTCCAAGCTAATATTCTATGCTCTGAGAATTGCAAGTGCATGGACTGCAAGAACTTTGAAGGAAGTGAAGAAAGAAGAGCTCTTGTGCATGGAGATCATAACTCCATGGCTTACATGCAACAGGCAAATGCAGCCATTAGCGGTGCTGTTGGTTCATCGGGCTTTGGGATTCCTGCAACATCTAAGAAGAGAAAAGTGAAGAAATCATATTTGGTCTAGCAGTGAAAGATCAATCAGTTCACAAGATTGTTCAGCAGCAGCAGCAGGTAATTCCTTGAATTGTGATTATATGCAAGAACCATCTTGGTTGATCAATGGCACTGATTTGGCTTGTGCAATCTTGGGAGAAAAATTATTCTTTTTTATCCTATCTATGTTATGTGATCATCTTATAGCTACCTTTACTATCAGGCATCAATGATTTTTGTATTAGTGATGGTATCCAAATGAGACCTAATTCATAGGTGGACTTTGTGGCTCTCTCATCAAGTAATAGGAATAATCTACTCTGTATGGTACCTTCACAATTTGATGCCAAGGATGGCTTTAGTATGTGAATAGAGAACACTTAAATTTTGTCTTAGCCGCTCATGAGAGACTAATTATTACAGAATGCAGCCAAAAGAATGGCATTTCTGTTTACTCTCTTCTTTCAAGGGAAAAGTGGATACTAATATAACAATTTATCTATCTAATTCCAACCAGGAAAACCATCTAAGAGATCTTTTGGCCACATGTTCTCCATTATCTACTCCTCTTTCTGGCACTGCTAATAAAGCGTCATTGGGATCTTCAAAATTCACGTACAGGTAGTAAGTGTGTGTATTTTTATTCTGCTTGTAATTAACAGAAACATCCATTTCTGTTTCATTTTCCCCTTTTAGGAGCTAATTAATGTGATTTTGCATTATTGAAGATCTCCATTGGCGAACATCCTCCAACCGCAGTACGTGAAGGAGTTGTGCTCTGTTTTGGTGTTAGTTTCATCAGAAGCTGGAAGGGTACTTGCTGCAGGTAATAATTGTTACTCATAAATACTGAAGTTCCTGTTTCTTTTCATTGCTGTATTAATTGCTACTTTTTTAGCTGATCATATGGCTGAGATTGCCACAAGGAAAGAACGTGTTTTATGTACTACCAATCTATAACACATTTCCAAATTTTATTCTTGTCTCAAAGCATCTTCCTGCAATCTGCTTCTTCTCAAGACAGTTTCCCTTAACGGTGAATGATAGAGCTTTGTCATCTGTAAAATTAGAGGGACGATGGTAAAGTAGCTGGCTTTTTTATATTTACATTTTAGATGTTATGTTTGAAAACTACAACTATGGGCATAGACAAAACTGATAAGCTTTTTATTAGGAAAGTAATGACTGTGCAGTGTGCATTGTGTAAGCCAAGAGGATTTGCTTTCTTGTAATACTGTTAAATGATAAATTGGCGTTCTAAATAAAAAAAGAAGATAGATTGGTGTTGATCAAGTACCAAAAGTAGGAACGGCAATAGATAGTCTGGATTTGGATATTTGACTTGCTTTTTGCGAATTTGGATATTGCGGATTCGGATAATCTAATTACGATCTTCAGTAGATGCCAACATTAACTATAGTCATTAACCGTATCTGATTTACTTTTGCAGATAACAGATTTAGATTCGTATATCCATTATCTGAATATGCTTTACATTTTTCAGATAAAAGATTCAGATATTCGAATATCTGTGTTACTTTTTAAATTTTCATTTAGTTTTTTAAGAAATCCAGATTTTTAGTGGATATGGATATCTGGTGGATAATTTTTAAAATTGGGTTTGGATTCGGATAGTAGTGCGCAGGTGTATTGTGGATAATAAATGAATTTGGATCTTAAAGTAGATTTGTAGGTCTGGATTTGGATATTACAAAAATTGCAGCTATTTGACCCGTTGTCATCCTTAACCGAAGCTGTGAAGTCAGAAGTCTATAGTTTTTTGGAAGCCATCACTGTGACTGGAAGAGCCCTCCTTTTTGGAAAGAAATTGGAAAAACTTTTCTGATACTTGTATAGCATAGGGGGGCATAATAAGAAATATTGCAAAAAGAGTGAAACAATCAATTAAAAACTCAACCACAAAATGTGTTAATATTATATAGATGGGGACCATTGATGGAAATGGTGAGAAAAACAACAATATCTTTGAGAAGTCCACTAGATTTCCTTTGGTTACACTTCAAAATTATATCTATGACAAATTATTGTGCTCTAGACTTTGAAAGACTTGATGGTTGATGAATTGATTGTTATAGACTCTTTTATCTGTTACTTTTTTTTTGCAAAGAAAATTTGCTTCATGTAGATTCCCTACGAATGTCATCTTATTTGTGGTACCTGTTCCATACATTCAGCAAAAGAGGAAAAAGGGTGGGTTTGAACTCTGTGTCTTACTAATTATATTGATCCCTCCATGATCTATGGATCTTTATAACCTTGGGCTTCTGCGGTTAATTTTTTTTATCAAGTTCATAATTTAATACATTTTGTTACTTTTGTTGAAGATGCCATATAGCAGTACTAATGTGAAAGTTACAATCTCCAGAGAAAAGTGGCAAAAAGGATCAACAAGCTAAGGAAGGCTCTATTGAAACTACGGTTTCATCTAATCAGATGCATGAAATGAGTCAGAATGGTAATGGTGTTCTAAGTAGTGCTACTGACGATTTTGAGAGTGAGAACCATGGAGATGCAAATAGAAGTCGTGACTGTGGAGCAAATGAGGGCAGTGTGCAAAACAGAATGCCTTTATCTCCTAGAACACGTGCATTGATGTGTGATGAAGAAGATACAATGTTTATGGCAGTTGGGTCACCTGATTTATTGACAGATCGTTCTCAAAATATTACTCAGAAATCATTAAATGGGCACAAATGCAAAGAGGTTTATGCAGAGCAGGAAAGCCTTGTTTTGACAGTGTTTCGTGATTTTCTCAATCAACTTATTACTCGTGGGAGCATAAAAGGTAAGCTAGTTGTTTTCACAAATCTAGACTCCAAAATTTAAACTCCAATAAGTTTTGGATAATAAATAAAGGGCAAACTTCAACCAGTGTTCCTTCTCAAAAAATTTCCTAATGGTTAAGTTGCTGCCTCATGTTGAAGATTTTAGTTTATTGTTGTGACCTAGGTTTTGGATTCTCGTTTTAAGTCTTAGTTGCAAAATTTTTAATTAATGTTCTTAAATGATGATTTTTCCTCTGTAGAAACAAGGTGCTTGCCCCTAAGTGAAAAACGTAGTGAGCAAGAACCTGCGGAGAACGGTACCATAAAATCTGGAAATCGAGCAGTTGGACAGAAGCAACCTTATCCTAATGGAATTGTGAAATCTCCGAATCCGGCACCTGCCGAAATAAGTCAGACACTCTCTGCAGTCACTTCTGTTTTGAATACAGATGTTCCTTTAAAACATGAATCGTCCATAGGGAAAGAGGACACAAAAAACGTAGGGATTGAAGGCTCAAATTAGCTTAGTATCTCACTATCAGCCAGCATTCTTTCTTATGTTTCATTATCTCGCAGCCTTTTAATTCTTGGATCTGATATTGGGGCCAATTGTTTGAGGAATTAACACCATTACAGCTAGACACATAGAGTCCCTTACCCATCTCTAAACATTAGGAACAGGTAAATTTATTATTTTTGGGCTTTTTTGTTAGGAAGAGGGTAATGAAATTTCAGTTACTCCTTAAGTTGTACTATATTTGATTGATAATATTTGTTCTATCAGTTGCACAATGCATGCGATCCCCACATGATTAATCTTGTGTTTACCCTTTTTACTGTTATACCTCGGTTGTTTTATCACAATATATATGGATAATTATTTATTAGACAAGGTAAAAAATTTTAACTCCACAAATGGGTTGGATTTTGTCAAAACAAAATCTGGCGGTAACAAATTTCTTTTTCAATTTAATCCTTCAATTTCTTTTTACCCACGCTAGTCACGGAACTTGTAAATCTTGGTCTCTAAATTTGAATTTTATTAAGGTGTAATGATGTTACACTTTAAATTTGTGTTATGTTCTTACTTTTAAATTTTATATAAAATTTAATAAAATAAAAAAAGTACAAAGAAATAATAAAAATATTTTTTAAAATTAAATAATGATGTGGTTTAATCTCATGTTATTATATTATCGTATCTTGATAAAATCTAAATTAAAGGATCAAGTTTAAAAAATTATCAAGATGTAAGATTAATACGAACAGAAATAAAAAATTTGTCAAGTTCCTATTGTTGATGCCGGTGGATTCCTGGCAATTTCTTAAACGATAGATAACAAAAATGGAGCTCCCTTTCACTTTCGTCCCCCGTCATCACCTTTGAATCAAACAAAATTTTCCTTCGATTTATATGGTTATTTTACTTAATTTCCCTGTCCTTTTACCCCCAAAACAGTGTTGACTAACCAACCCTGTTTATTTATTTTAAAAAACCAACCATCTAGTGTTTATCTCAATGGACTCACGCAAGTATTTTTAGATATTTTAAAATATAATATTTAATTTTTTGAAATAGAAAGGTTTAATTGTGGTTAATCTCTGTATTAAATTTGAGATTAAATTTTTAAATATGTAATAATCTGCTTTCTAATTTTATAAAATTATTAGTAGATTCAAATTAGTAACACTACTTATTGCGTTAAATTGAGGATGTAAATTTTGTTTAAAAAAAGTGGCCATAATCTTTAAATTGTGTAATTTTTTTAAAATATATTATCAGAAATTGTCCGGTTGTTAAATATATCTAGAAATTGATCATACCAGAAGCAAGATGGTCTCAGTTTTGCTCCGACACCTTGCTTGAGTAGATTAGGAAAAATTTAGGAATCCATGAACAATTGACAAGGTATGGAGTCCCTTGGTCAACGTTCTTCGAGATTTTAATATGGTATTATGGAAAAATAGAAATTTATTTGTCTTCCAAGGGCTCCCATGAAGTTGTATAGAGGTTCTTAAAGTCTCAACAAGTTGAACAAAGCAATTTAATGGAGTTAGGAAATCATCTAGGGGTAGTAATTTGGGTTATCTCTTAAAAAATTATTTAAATAATAGGTAAGGAGAATGTTAGTTTTTGTAAGAGTATTTTGGGAATTTTCTTTTCACCAAAATTATTTTTCACGTGATCTTAATTGTTACCATGTAGCAATTTACCTTCATCTCTTTAATGATAAAAATTTTTAGTGTTATTAGTTTAGACTTAGTGATAATGTTATAAAGTAAAGTCAGAGTATATTATAAATTTTAGCTTAAAAAGGACTAAATCAACTAAATTTAAATATCAACGTATTCATTTATTTATTGTTAAGAAAAGGAGCAAGGAGTATTCAAAATCCAATATCTACAAATATTTCGAAAAGAATTCTTATTTTTCCATGATAGTTTATAAGGTTTTTATTATTTATAAATTTTTTATCATTACATTTGTTTACATGTAAAAATTTTACGGAAAATATTTTTACATTTTCCGTGTTTGTTTCACATTAAATAGTTTGATCAACGGAAAATAACTTACAAATCAAGGTAAAATAAGCATTTTTTCTTGTAAAATGACTAGTCATTTTCCGAAAAAATTTCATCTATAGATAATTTTATTTTATATAAAGATTAACTTAAATCAAGCTTAATATTATTATATTGATAATAAATTTATTTTTATTTTAAAATATTTAAAATATTATATTTTTAATATTATTAAACATACATATTTAATTATTTATATTTAGTCATATAATAAATTATTAATTTAATAAATATAATTTATTTTTAATATTTCAATTTTATTTTAATAATAAATTTTAAATAATATTATTCACATAATATTGAAAATATTCAATATTAATATTTTAATAATAAATATTTATTGCAATTATAAATATATTAATAATAAATATTTTGTAGTATAAAGGTTCAAATATGTCATAAGTCTATATACACTTCAAAGATTTGTAATTTAATCTTTGTACTTTTATTTTCAAGAATTTAGCCCATTTACTTTTCAAATTTGAAAATCAAGTCCAATTATTGACATCGTTAATTTTTTTGTCAATTTGTTGATGTCACGTTTTAAATAAAAAAATACTCACTTAGTAGTCATGTAATTAAAAATGACGTTGTAATGAATCAATTTAACATAATATTTTTAATATATGCAAAGACAATTTAAAATATAAAATTATAGATAAAAATAAATTCAATTAAACAATGAAAAGAAAAAAAAATCTCAAATGTATGTTTATTTAATTGAAAATAAATTTTATGAAATATTTTAAGAAATCTACTAAATAATAGAAAATATTTTACACAGATTCATCTAAACACTAGAAAATATTAACTTTTCCAGAAAAATAAATTATTTTTAGAAATTATTTTTAAAAGTTATTTTCGATTAAACAAACGAGCCTAAAAGAGAGAAAAAATGCTAAGATTTGAATTAGTATAATGTTAAACAAGAATCTTAATTATTGTTTGGTGAGTTAAATAATTTTAACCATAAATATTCAAGGATACAATAGATTAAATAAGTAATTTTTAAAAAGAATTAAGAAATATGTGGTGTAAATTGTATTGTATTGATAAGTTTCTTTATTAAATTGGTTTTGGGATTTCTCTCTGAAAAATTTAATTTTATATAATATATAAAAATATATAATGACGTATTTAGGGGTTGGTAGGGGCATTTATCTCTCTAAAATAAAAATTATCTATTTATATTCATTAAAAATTTTAAATTAATAAAAATAAAATTATATTTTAAATTTTTTAAAAATAATAAAAATTTGATTTAATTTTAAAACAATTTTCTCGCTTCATCCTGTAAATGGCTGCTTTGTAGTTTCTACTGTGTACAAACAAAAATTAACAAAAAAAAGGTTGCTTCCTTCTCACGTGCCACGTTGTCCACTGCCAATTTTCCTGTCCGTACCCTTTTTTTCAATATTTTAGCATCCATCGCTTGTATGATCCCCACTAATTTAAAAAGAACAAAATGGTTTCTGTTTCCTCTGACTACTTTCTTCAGCAGCCAACTACTATAACTCGACACCTATTATCATCTACGAGACACGTGTACTGTATTCCACACGTGCCACCCCACCTTCCCACTCCCTATAAGTACCAATTTCAAATCATAAATTTATCCATCGCCGGCTCCAGAGTGACAGAAACCGAAATGGAAGTTAACGGCGGCGCAGTCTCCGATACCGAAACTATCCGATCTCAGTTCCTTCAACTACTCCGTACCAGACGAAATGCTCAAGGTAATACATAAATATATTTCCATTTTGTTTCTCTGTTTATGTTATAATTACGTTGATGTGAATTCCTACTCCCTTTTTGAATCTCAGTTCCTTTGACCGTGGAACCTGCGAAACCTGTGGTTAAGCCTTTGTTCCAAGACGTTACCCCGCCAACCTTCAGTGAGGTAAATTTCTCCATTCAAAATGATATTGTATAAATGACCAGTTACGAAACGAAGTTTAACTTATATTCAATTGTAAATTTACCAGGCAATGGAATCTTGTCCAAAGGCTAACATTGGAAACCTTAAGGAACTACTCAAAGAGGAAAATCTGTATCTCCATACTGAGGTAAATTAATTATATAGGATTTATAGTTGATGCAATGATAGTATTTAAGTTCATACTCTTCTAAGTGAATCACAAGAGGCCGTCTATTAGAAAATAATAGTAATCATATTTGTTTTTAATGATTTTTAAAATTACTTGTTAATTTATTGAAGATGTGTCTCGTAATCAGTCACTAATGTGTGTATGAAATTATATGAAGTTAGTAAATCAAATATAAATTCATTATTTTTGAAGAATTAGAACATATTTATATTGGTCATTTATAGGCCGGAGATCAAGGAAAATTGCCCGTGTTGATTTTAAGTACGAAAGGAAACAATCAAGAAAAGAGGCCTGCTGTTGTTTTTCTGCATAGTACTCATAAGTGCAAAGAGTGGTTACGCCCATTGCTTGAGGTAAGCTGAACCAAACCTTTGAATTTGCCGATATCTTCTTATTGTCTATAAATTAAGTTGTGTCTTCTTTTGTAGGCTTATGCTTCACGGGGATATGTAGCCATTGGAGTCGATTCCCGCTATCATGGTGAACGGGCCAGAAGTCTAACTACTTATAGAGATGTATATGAATTTTATCTTTTATCTTTCTTTAATCTGGGTTGTTTTGTTGAACTGTATGCTTTGAGAAAATGAATCTGAAGATTACCATACTGACTTCTCTTTTAGAGTAATTTGTGTGAACTGAAAGTTCTAAGAAACCCTGATTCTTATTTGTACAATTTTGTTTTATACTTTGAGGTAAACCACTTGGAAAATGATCCTAATGTCATTTGGCTGTCTAAATGTAGGAGCTGGTATCATCATGGAAAAATGGGGATACAATGCCATTCATATTTGATACGGTAAGCCATTCAGCATTTGTTTTATCTATATTTCTTATCTGCTTTGGTTAAATTGGAATTTTATGATTGATAGTAGATAAAAAAATATAATAAAATAGAAAGGAAATTCATGACTTGTCAAGAGTTAAATGAACTATCAGAGTTCTGCTGTTTAATTTCTATTATAGTCATGGCTTAATGGAGATGGCACTTTAAGCTTTCAATGTGATTTCAGCCCTTAAACTATGTTTGCGTTATTTTGAGCATTTCTATTCATTAAGGTTTTCCATCTTTTAGGTGTGGGATTTGATAAAACTTGCAGATTATTTAACCGGGAGAGATGACATAGATCCTACTAAGATTGGAATTACTGGCGAATCACTTGGAGGTTTGTTAACTGAATTTGAAGGACTGAAATAATAAATATTTGCTCACTGTTTCATGTTGAATTTATGTTAATATCATTAGTCTTGACACGCAGGAATGCATGCATGGTTTGCTGCTTTTGCTGACACCCGCTATGCAGTGGCAGCCCCAATAATTGGTGTTCAGGTAAAACTGAAAATCTATAATTCCTATAAGCATTAATAAATACTTTTAAAATTACTGAACGTCATGTTATATATTTGTAGGGATTTCGATGGCCAATAGATAATGATAAGTGGCAGGCTCGAGTTGACAGTATAAAGGCTGTATTTGAAGGTAACTTGTGCCAAGATTCTTCGAAAAGGGAATTTGATAACTTTTGGTTTTACCGATTTATGTTCATTCTGGGAGGGTTATCTTTTATCCATCTGGAGACTGCATGAAGCCATCTTAAGTCTATTTATGTACTTAAAAGCAATAGATTTCATGCTAACAAACTTGTAGTTCTACTGGACCTTCTGAAGTACAACACATGGAGAAATGGAAAATTGTTCTTGCAACAATAATAACTTTGTACATAAATGATTTCATGTAGTTGATTTATACCGGTTCATTGGATTAGGAGTGACACTTTATATCACCTAACTGAGATTGGTTACTTTGGCTTCATTTCAGTGAGAAACTTGGTTTTTGTTTCTCTGACGTTCTAATATAATTTTTTGTTGCAGAAGCAAGGACTGATTTAGGCAAGAATGAAATTGATAAAGAAGTGGTGGAGAAGGTCAGTTATGTTTATACCTGCTCATTACTGGCATATTCCAAGTAACTTGCTACTTACCAATGACCACTCTTTTTTAAAAAAATGGAGCATTAACGTTCCTTGATGACTTCAGTTTTATTTCACAGTTGTCAGTATCATTTTAGGATGAGTGAGTTTTATTTTTACTTTGGTTTTTAAATGGATATTCTAAAATTTTTAGCACATCATTTCATTGTTTAGTCACTTTGTGAAAAAGAAGATAACTCACATGCCACCAAGTTAAAAATGCTTACTCTTTGGGAGAGTTGAAGTTAAACGGAGATACACTTAAATGGCGCATTGGATGTAATGATTCAGTTCTGCTAGCAGACTCTGCATTCCGACTCATTTTCATAAATTTCAGCTTTTACAAGCCGAATTAAGTGTGCTTCTTTTATGCTCACCGTTTGTGGTTCTACTTCTCTGAATAGGTTTGGGATAGGATTGCTCCTGGTCTAGCCTCTCAGTTCGATGCACCTAACACGGTGCCGGCTATTGCACCTCGCCCTTTGTTAATTGTAAATGGTATAATGCTTTATATATATATATTTCACTGTAATTGAATTGTTTTAGAAGTTTACCTGTATGGTTAAAAACTTTTTCTTATGGGCTTTAACAACATATAGGAGCTGGAGATCCCCGTTGTCCTCTTGAAGGCTTAGAAATTCCCAAGACAAGGGCATTCGAGGCTTATGGAGAGGCCCATTCAGACAAGTTTAAGGTACGGGATTGCTGCTGAATGATTATAAAAATCACCAAAATCTATTTATATGTGTTTACCGATAAGGTTCAAAAGCTATGATTTCTATGCAAGTAACAAACTTTTGCATGGGAAACCCCTGCAGACATAAAACAGAAAATTAGTAGAAATCTCATTCATTGACATTCACAAGTGTGCTAGTCAAATAGTGCAGGAATTATATCTGATATATCAACCTAAACAGAAACCCGATCCTATCAACCTGAGCTTAAACCCAAACTTGAAATACTCCACCTGAGATGACTATCTGGAAAACTAAGATTCGGACCTAATACAACTCAAACATTCTGATGACTTGATTCGGATTTGACCTGATAAGATCCCAACACAAAATGAAATGACTCAAAAATTTTAAATTTCTTATTGGCTCTCTCCCATCCGATTGAGAGATCTAGAAGAAGTATAAATATTACATGTGCATAAGCATTGGTGCGATATTATCCGTTCAACCATGTTTGGCATATTGTAATGCTTGCTTTATTATTTAATGAGGCTTCATTACATGCATTTATCATATATGTATATGTTTTACGTCCTGAGCGGACCGTGTCTGCAGCTTGTGGCTGAACCTGGAATAGGGCACCAAATGACACCATTAATGGTGAAAGAAGCGAGTGATTGGTTTGACCAGTTCCTCAAATAATAATTGTAAGGGCCTCTGTCTGTGTTTTTTTTGTTTGTAGATGTAATGTATTTCCTAATATGTATGCTTCATCATGAATGATTTGATGAACTCAGAGATCAAATGTCTTAATGTACTTATAATTCTTAATAAGAAGAAAATAATTCCCTTCTTTTGATGACTTTGTTGTAATTTCTCTATGTTTTACTCAACTTATAGTTGATAAATGATTGGAACACTATTGTATAATTATTATTTATAGGAAATGTTACTTATTACTATTTTAAGTTATCAAAGCATTAGTACAATATCAATGTTGTCTATGTGTTAATTTAATTTAATTAAATCATATTAATATCCGTATTAATTATGTTCTTCTATTAACTTAATTATTATTTTGGACATTAAATATTATCAAAGTTTAAATGTGTATTTATATATGGATATCCCTTTTCTCGATAAATTGCACTCTTAATGAACTTTAAAATAGGATGTCACCTTATTTATTTGGTAGGAAAAAGAGCAACCATGTGTTATGATAATATTATTTATTAGTATAAATAAATGTTCAAAGTAGGTGGGTATTAAAATTTTGCCCCAAAAATAATAGTCATCACGTTTGGTTTTCTGTTTAAATAAAAAAAATTAACTACATATGATCACCCAAGCTTTTATTTTAGGCAAAAAAACTTTGCAAAATAGGTACTAAAGTTATATAGTATATTCATTTTGGTCTAATGAAAACTCACATGAAATTTAGTATAAAATTTTGATATTTTCACTTAAGAATAAAATTTTCAGTTAGAATTTATACATATAACTAAACCAGTATAATTTTAGTCACTACTTTCTTTTATTTATAAATGAAGAATCCTAAAAATTGGGAAAAATTTTCTTTGCTTATTCCCGTACTTTTCTGGTGCAGTAGTGACGCAACAATGATGAGAAGAAACTGTGAAAGGAAAGCAAGGAGATGGAAGATAAGCTTTCTACAATGGTAGGAGATGAAGACTATGATGTTTTACAACAACTTAAAGATTTAAATTTAAAAAAATTTTTTTACAAAATGACTAGAATTATTTATAACTCATAAATAAAAAAATTAATATTCATGCCAATTAAATTAAGACTCAAACAGAAATAAAACTCCCAAAAAAATAGCCTTCTTCAACAAAAAGAAATAGTTTCACCAAAAAATTGGAGTCAGTTCACACAGCCATTCAAAAGACTTTCAAAGAAAATACGTTTTGCATATTATATTAACTTAAATAAAAAATATATCATTCGTCGCTTTAGATTTTTCCTTCAATCTCCTATCTATTGTCGAGAACTCTCCCTTTGGAACTTTTTCCCCATACTAAATTTTTTTTCACTCTGCAATCCACGAAAGACTTGGTTTTTTACTTGGCTTACGCTGTGGTTGATTGGGTTATCAATGCTACACCCTTTTTCTCCTTTTCCTTTTTAATAGATGAAAAATATTAATATCAAAATTTTATACCAAATTCCACCTGGGTTTTTCGTTTGTCAATTTGGTGCGTATTTTGGAAAGTTTTTTTTATGCCTAAAATGAAAGTTTATAAAAAAAAAAAAAAAAAATGGAAACGGAGGTCACGCATCCTCATGGAAGTTTAACTAGAAATGGCAATTGGGACAAGTGGCTTATTATTTAATATGCTTTGCGTTGCTTTCAGTTCTAAATTTTAAATTTTAAATATTAGGTTAATAATATATATTGGTAGTCCTTATACTTTAATAAAATTTGAGATTTAATTCCTATACTAAAAGAAATTAAAATTATGTTCTCTTACTTTTCTTTAAAATTTGAATTCAGTCATTAAATTATAAATATTTTTTAATATTTGTGAACTTAAAATTTTATTAGGTTGTCTTCATATGATATGGTATATGAATAATAAAAATAAATGTATTAAATTTACAAATTTTAATAGCAATTACCAACAATGATAATAATTGAAATAATATTTTAAACTAAAAAAGTTAAATTTTAACTTTTAAAATACACATACCAAATCTCAAATTTTGCACAAACATAGAGACTAAACACGCACTTCAAACTAAATATCACTATCATTACTATAGATATTACATATCCATAAATGTTTTGCCTTGACCCACTTCTATAATTATTAATTATTTATAATAATATAAATGTGCATTTAACATATAAAAAAGCTCGATTGAGTCTTAATTTGACTAGTATGAGTATTGTTGTCAATATAGAAGGACGTGAGTTCAAGTGTGTTGAAACACATTATCCTCCTATTTATGGATTGAGAATGAACTATAATTTTAGTTTTAAACATGTGTCAAAAAAGAACAAATATAATCGGAACATATAATAAGATTATTAAAAATAAAAACATATAAAGAAAGAATAGTTTATAAATATGTTATTTAAATATTTTAGTGTTTATTGTAAATTATATAATTATATGTTTATCTTTTAAAAATTAAATATATTAAAGTAAAATAACGATTTTAAAAGGCTTATATTTAGCTTCTAAACTATACTCGCTTTTCTACTTTGATACGTAAATCATTGTCTCATTTTGATACCTAATATCTTAAACTATCATTTAATTATAATTTTGTTCCATAAAATTAACAATGTTAAGAAAAATATATATAAGTGGTATCTTCAACCAATGAAAATGTACCATGTGGCATAACTTACAAATGGTATTATGGTAATTGATGGTATGACATCCATTAAAAATATTAAAATAAAAATCATACCTATATAAATTATTTACAAATATATTAGATTCAGAAAATTCAAAATTTTTATAATATATAAATTATAAAAAATAAAATGTATAAAAAATAAATCAGCATTATTTAATTTATAAAAATTATATTTTTTATAATATATCAATTTTGTAAATTAAAAATATAAAATATTATATAAAATAAAAATCTAAATTATTTAAAATACTATTAAATCGGTTCACAATCATATCATTAGTCAATGTCATGTTATCTATGGTATGAGGAAAAAAATGTCTTATTCTCCGTATTTTAACACCACAAGCGAGATTAAAATTTTAACTCCACAAATAAAATTAATATTTTTTCATATATTGTATTTTTTTATTCTTTTAAATACAATTTAAAGATCTCAATCCATGGAATTAAAAATTTCTATAGGGTATGAAATACCAAATATGCTCTATATTCATCATTCAAAAAAAATCTAAATTCCAAATGAAAAACACCAAATATGCACCATATTCATCACTCATTTAATGGAAAAATCAGTCAAGATTCTTCCGAGTCTCCACCATTGATTGATTCAGGTTTTACCATTTGCTAGCAGTCACAGCATAGCTTCATTGCAGTTTGCATACATTACAAGTCTTTAGCATCATCCAAACTTAAATATCCAACCAACTTTTCCATTTTTAGAACCCATTTCCCTTCTAAAAACATGACAAACATCATCTCTTCTTCTTCAATTTCCCCACTCATCTGTTTCTTCGTCTTCTTCTTTTGGTTGGGCCATGGAGGAGCACTGGGAATACAACATAGTGCTGCTGCTATTAATGCTGCCGACAAGATTCGTTATCAGTTCCTTCATCTTCTTCGTACCAGACGATCTCCTCAAGGTCAAAACCTTAACCCCACTGAATTTTACTATCATTTCAATGATTCAACTTACTATGTACTTAAACCCCATTTCTTTTTCTTTTTTTTTTTTTTTGTAAATTCTTAGTTCCTTTGACTGTGGAACCTTCAAAACCTGTGCGCCATCCTTTGTTTCAACAAGTTCCTACACCTATCTTCAGCGAGGTCTATTTCTCTCCCTTTTTTAATTTTTTTTCCAGAAATGGGTTTGTTTTGAACAGTTTGGTGATACCAAATGTTTGATTTAGTGAGCTTTTATTAGCTAAATGTTTTGGTTGAAAGATTTTCACCAGGCAATGGAATCTTGTCCAAAGGCTGATATTAAAAATCTTAAGGAACGACTTAAAGAGGAAAACTTCTATTTGCACACTGAGGTAATTGGGATTTTCATGTATTTATTTCAATTTTAGTTGCTGAAATAATCTATTGGGTTAAACCGAATATTTCAAGTAATCAGATTTATAAAATAAGCTAGTTTTAACATGTCAGAATTAGTAATCTAGATACTCAAAATTTCTAAAGCTTGTTATATTAATGGTAATTCACATAATAAACATACCTGAAATAGCATGTGAAGAAAAGCTTAATTACTTTATGGCTGTTGCTTATAGGCTGGAGAGCAAGGAAGGTTGCCAGTGTTAATCTTAAGCTTGAAAGACAGCAAACAGAAGAGAAGGCCCGCTGTTGTTTTTCTGCATGGTACCAATAAGAACAAAGAGTGGGTGCGGCCATTGCTTGAGGTAGCTATATATCTCTGCCCTTACTTACTAGTTGTTATTCACTATGATGAGTTCAATCGTTTTCCTCTGTTTTGTTTCAGGCATATGCTTCAAGGGAATACATAGCCATCGCTATCGATTCTCGGTACCATGGTGAACGTGCACACAATCTCACTACCTATCAAGATGTGTGTATTCTATATCTGATCTTCCTCTAGTTTAAACTGTGTTAAAATGAGTTTCACTTCATTAGTTGACAAAGGAAACTTGTCATCATAGCGTGGATGACTTCTATTTTCATAGCAATCATGGTAAAAATGATGTTTGACAAAAGTTTTTTCTTTTAAGGCAAGTCATTACATAATTGATTGCCTTTGAGGAGAGTAGTTTTCTCTCAGGTGTAGAACATTTGTACATGTATTCATGTGTGTAGCTGAATATGGTTTTAGTTAAGTAATAATTTGGACCAATCTAGGATATGATTTCTTTCTATAGTTTCTTTCAATAAATGATCCTAATAACATACTGTTATTTGTAAGTACAGGCTCTAGTCTCATCATGGATTAAAGGAGATACAATGCCATTTTTATTTGATACGGTAATTCCTCCGTTTTCTTTTTCTTTGGTTGATTGCAAGTCATTGTTTCTGCCTTTTAGCTCCTACTGTTCGAAAAAAGTAAGAGACTTATTTAGAACTTAATATGGCTAATCATGGTTAAATTTCCTAAGTGTTCTGTTTCATCTAAAGTTTTCATTATCAGGTGATAAAACTAGCAGATTATTTAACTCAAAGAAAGGATATAGACCCTAAGAGAATTGGAATCACGGTGAATCACTCGGAGGTTAGTTAAGTGTGATCTTTGAGACGATTGAGATACGGAATCCGTTCAGGGGCTTAGCTCAAATGGTTCATCTACCTGTAAATATAAATGGAAATATGCATGTATGCTTATGACATATAGCATGTACAGTTTAAGTGAACATCATGAAATGCAGGAATGCATGCTTGGTTTGCTGCCTTTGTTGACACTCGCTATGCAGTTGCTGCTCCAATAATTGGTGTTCAGGTAAATTTTTTTTTTTTTTAATTCTTGAAAGCATAAAATATCAAAAGAAAAGAACAAAAACAGAGGTTTTATGTTGTATGTGTTGGGATTTAGGTGGGCTATAGACAATGATAAATGGCAGGCTCGTGTTGACAGTTTAAGGCTGTTTTTGAAGGTAATGTTCATACAAGTGCCCAGAAATGAGAATTCGATAGGTTTGCTTCAAATTCATTGTAACATAGTTGATTACAAGATTGCATTGTTATTTTGGTTGTGATTATATTTGGTCATGTTAAATAGTGAGCTCCTCCGATTATGAGTGGCATGACCTATCAATTTCAATAGGGAACTGCTTCAGCACTTGTGTCATTGATTCTCTTTAATAAATTTGTTGTTTTCAGAGGCAAGGATTGATCTAGGCAAGAGTGCAATTGATAAAGAAGTTGTTGAGTTAATAAATTCATTATATTTGATAGTTTTAACCCTGATTTAAGTTGCTTGTTTATGCTATCATCTGACATTGGATTACATCTATTGTTCTTCTGAATAGGTCTGGGATAGGATTGCTCCTGGTCTAGCTTCCATTTTTGATTCACCTTACTCGATTCCGGCCATTGCACCATGTCCTCTGCTCATATTAAACGGTACTAGACATTCAAGGGGTGTCAGAATTTGCCTCCTTGGTTATGTATGTATTACATTGCTTGAAAGAAGTTTGTTTAAGTTACAAGTACATTCCGGTGTTGTCAATGATTAGGTGCTGATGATCCTCGTTGTCCCCTTGATGGTATAAAAACTCCCACAAAGAGGGCTCCCAAGGCTTATGCAAAGGCTCATTCTTCTAACAACTTTAAGGTATGGATGGGTTTTTAGGTGGCAATTACTCTTAAAAGTACTTACTTCGGTTTCTTTAATGGCTTTGATGGATTTTAGGTAACCAGTATGAGTTAGTATTTCATATGTTATGTTTTCTTAATATGCAGCTCATTGTACAACCAGGAATAGGCCATGAAATGACATCATTAATGGTGAAAGAAGCAAGTGATTGGATGGACTGGTTCTTCGAGCAGTAATATTTTTTTTCCGTGCAAAAAAGAACGTTTGAGAATAAAAGAAAGAGATTACAGATGTTGAGGTTCAAATCCTGGATATTAAGTTAACTCTGAAGAGTGGATGCATTAATTAATCGAGATAAGCTTCGGGTTCTACTATAAGGATGCATATTTTTGGAACTGTATTGCTGTAACTCTGTTTTGAGTGATGAAATATGCCTACCAATAAAAGACTAGTTATGTTCTACTCTCTCTGTTCTGTTCAAATCTTTGATTATATCAACATACTTTTTTTTCCAGAGACCAAAGGTTTCAACATTTGATTACAATGTTATGTTTGCTATTGTTTCAAAAATAAACTGAACATAGAGAAGTCATATAGCTGGGAACTGATATTTTTGGATCAGAAAAGTAAGAGATATTCTTGAATTTCTACAATGAAGTTTAAAAGGCAAAAGTAAATTGCTGACGATAACCGACTCTTACAGTTTTAAGGCGGTTCATAGCACCATAAATGTTCACCCTTTTTTGGGCATGGCAGCAAGTCTGGTGTACATTCTTGCCATAGACTGGTATCCTCTTGAGATCACCAGACCTTAAAAGATTGCCTGCCAACAAGTGGGAAGGGTGTCTGTTAAGGGACAAAATAAAAAACAAAAAGCAGCTCGAAGTACTATAGAATTTATATTAGGTGCCGATATATCAATGCTCAAAGAAATAAGGGCATCAATGGGTAAAAGTATCATGGATACCCCTGTACTAGGAGTTAAATTGCATTTTTCCCCTTTTAGTAAAAAATGGACAAATTAGTCCTGTACGTTACATCAAAGAGCAAATTGGTCCTGTCTATTAAAACATTTCATCCATTTTTACCGTTAAAAACTGGCATGATTAACGAAATAACCAGAAAGTTACATGTAGTGTGCCATGTGCACCTCATGCTAATGTACAATGACTAGTTTTTAACAGTAAAAATGGATGAAAGTTTTAACAAAAGGACTAGTTTGCTCTTTGGTCTAATGTATAGGGACTACTTTGCCCATTTTTTTAGTAGAGGGGACAAAATGCAATTAGACTTCTAGTACAAGGGCCTCCATGGTACTTCTACTGCATCAATGGAGCAGGAAAAAGAGAAGAAACTATGGGGAGGTGGCATAGGAGACATCTTCAATGCTTAGTAATTACCCTATCAGGAACAATATGATATTCAATTTGATGTTAATTTCTCAGTTCATAAGGCCAGACTGTTTTGCAAAAAGGGCCTTTTTGACACCTTTCATACTAGAAATATGTACACAATTTGAGATTGAAGAACTTTCTTGCAGTATGGTAAATATAAGTAGACATCTGCTTAGAAGTAGTAAAAGAAGAACTTTTGCAGTCAAGTTTATGTTTAAGGTAATTTTCTGACATCCCTCTAGGTAACTTCATAATGCAAAAACAGAAAAGAAAGACATTAAAATAGACCAACTTACCTGAATCACAGTTAAGCGGGCTATCAGGTTCTGGATGAGCCATCAAAGCTATTATAGCCCTACAAACAGACTGAAGTGTCCATGCAGGGCTCCAAGCATTCTTCAATATATCAAGGCAAATCTCTCCTGTCTGTACGAGAGAATAATAATAAATATAGACTAATTTCTCAATTTAGCAACTTGGAATCCAATATATACATATGGCAATAGAACGAATGACCAATCTCAATTCTATACCCTAGATTGCTGGTAACAAAGTGAAGTTCATAGACAGAATATAGAGGTTTGCAACAACTTTAAAAAGGTAAAGGCTACATGAAACTAGAATCTTTGTTACCCTCATACAACCTTTTGGTATAAATGGTTCTCACAAATTTCTTCGAATGTGCAGATAAAAAGTAAAAAACTACATTCATACAGGCAGTACCATACAGAAACTAATAGGTTCCATGGTGAATAAGTACTGCTTCTCCATAAAGATCTTTGTTTGGCAACCATGGCTGCCAAGTTGAAAACACCAATCAATTCCCAATTCGATAAAGGAATGGGAAATCATGAGATATTAGGACACTATCTTAAGCCTTGGCACATCTTTCTTCCCTTCCATTTTACGATGTCCAATTAAAGCAAAGCATACAAGGTAATCAAGCCAAACAATTCATACCTTGAAATGCACATTGGGATGAAATATTTTCGTCAAGAACCGCACTTGAGGAGGCTGCAAAGGGTACTGTTCAGGGACAGCAAAAGCAAGCTGGAAGACTCCGCCTTCATAAGGTGTCTCAGATGATCCCTATATAAAAAAAAAAAAAAGAAAAAAAAAGAGGTCATATAATTTAAGACAGAATCAAAAGAACAAAAATGTCTATAGTATACCATATTTCTTTTTTTCCTCCTTTTTTACTTCCATCCAACCTTGATAAGAGCAGTCCACTTAAATATGTTGGAATCATCACAAACTAGTTGAATATCGGGATCAGCCGCCTTCTCTTGCTGAACCTCTTTGTATTCCTTGAACAACCTCGCTCTTGATGCCTTCACATAAAGATTTCCACATAGTAATCAATAGAAATAATTGATTTTGACAAGAACACACACTAAAATTCTTAGGTAATTACCATTAATTTCATCCAAATACACAACAAAATACATGATTAAACCCAAAAAAAGGAACAATCTTTAGAAGCATAAACTAACCTGCATTTTTCGTTGCTTGCTATAAATTCAAAGATACTTCAAGAAGGATTCGATATTTATATATCAACAAGACAGAGAGCTGCAAATTTGAATGTAAAAGAGTAACATTGTCAACGAATTTTACACCATAAATTGTGTATTATTTGCAAACAGAGAAAAATAATTAATTACCAAATGTTCTTTTTAGGGATCAAATCAAATAAGTTATCGAATAAAGTAATTAATTAAAACAGACATATTGATAATTAAAAGAAGAAAAGAAAAGAGAGCTTATTAGAATCTGACCTGAAGAAGAGAGAAAGGAAGCTTCTGTGGTGGGTCTTTTTGGTTTTGATGACGATGAAAAGTGAAAGCTCTATGAGGGAGCTTTCATTCCGTGTTTTACTATCTGTTTTATTTTTGGGTTAATTTCATCATATCTCCTTAAACTATGACCCAAATTTTAGATTGATCCCAAACTTCGGCGTTTTACTATATTTTATTTTTGGATTAATTTCATCAATCTCCTTAAACGATGACCCAATTTTCAAAATGTATTAATATCTTATTAATCAAGTTATTCAATCAATATAACCGTTCAATAATTGTTAAACGATAACTTAAATATATTGTGGAGAATATTTAAAATATATAAATTAAATTATAAATATTGTACTTACTAATAATTTGAATCTAAATGCATAATTTTATTGGTAGTCTATTATTATTTTTTGAATAAAAGTTAGATTTTTATTCAAAATCAAACGGTCCAAAATAAAACAACAAAGTTGCAGACAAGTAAAGACAAAAGAAGACCCAACAACAAGCCCAATCCAGCTAAAAAAAAAAAAAAGGGTGCTCTAGAAACATCTTTGTTTCAGTCGAAAAAATTAAAAACCCCACATCCTAAAAAGCAACAAAATCTGGGGAAACAAAACACATCATTCTGATATTTTCACAGCCATTCCCCCTTAAGTCTCTTCCCTCCCCAAAGCTACTCAGTCACTAGACACCCTTCACAACTTAGACCTCTCTTATCCCTCTCCATCGCTTCTCTAGCAAACTCAGGGACCTCATCTCTTAAGCACCACTGTTCTCCTGTCTTCAATCCCTCAGTAGCCAGCAAGTGAGTGACATCGTTCACCGTTCTAGGGCAATATTTGAATATACGGGTGCGAAATTGCTTATCCAAACATTTTCCATCTCTGATTAAGACCACTATTTCCGATTTATCCTCCCTCTCGTGTAATAGCTTTTTTATGACAGTGAGTGCATCTCCTTTAACCTCCGTATCTATTAGTCCTAGATCCAATCCCACCTGGATGCTTTGAATGCATGCAATGCTTCTACCGCAAAGACTGAAGGTACATTCTCATTAGTGACCCTTTTTTAGCATAGTACAAGTCCCTCAGAGTTTCGAATCACAATCCCAGAACATGATTTTTCCTCATGCTTTTTATAGGCTGTGTCAAAATTGATTTTTACGAACGGGGGCTTCGATGGTTGCCAACTTTCCGACTCCACACGACGAACATATAAGGGAATCTATACCCCATCAAGTTCTCGAACATAATTTCTTATTGAAGTTGCAATAGTGTTCCCAGATCATTTCTAACCCTCACGAATCCACTTATTCTGTTCTGTCCAAATAGACCATAGAGCACATACAAACATTCTACACTGGTTATTGGTGTTATGCTCAAAGAACCAGGTAACCCACTTCAATAACTCTATACTTGACACCCTTTCTAGCCAGGACCAGCCTAAATGATTCCATTTATCTTTGTCTCAAGCACTCACGCAGGGCATTTATATCGGTTTCAATTCCACATGCACATCTCAGACAGATACTAGAATTAATAACTCTTCTATAGTGTGAATTACATAGGGTAGGAAGATGATTTTTTGAGATTCACCAGATTGTAATTTTCAGTTTAGAGGGTAATTTTAAGCCCCACAATTTTTTTTTTTTTTTAAAATTCCCTATTTCTGCCTGATTATATACATGTGTAGCCTCTGTTCTTTGCTGTAATAGAGCTTTGTATGCGCTTCAGACTGCGAATTCTCCAGATGCCTCCCCTCGCCACACTTGGTAGTTTTCATGTTGGAATTTGGATAGTGGGATATTTAGAATCCTTCTAGCATCATTGTCACTGAAGGTATTCTTTATTAAGTCCACTTTCCATTCCCTGTTAACATTATCAATTAGATCCGCTACCAAAAGATTGTTCTGACATCGTTCACTGTTTTAGATTCTGTTTAGCTTCTGGAACCCACGCTGTATCACGAACTGGAATTTTGGTCCCACTCCCTACTCTCCTGTCCATCCCTTCTTGGAGAACTCCCTTCACAGTCCAAATGCTCTTCCAGGTATAGGAAGGTATATTTCTTAACATTGCATTCTTGAAGTTCGAATTCAGATAATACTTCGCTTTCGAAGTACGCACAATTAATGAATTATGATAATCGTCAATCCTGTTTAGCAAGTAACAAAAGATTAAATTTATCCAAATTGCGAAAGCCCAATCCACCATCCTCCAAAAGCTCATAAAGCTGTCTCCAAGCACACCAATGAATCCCCCTATTTCCATAACTTTTCTGCCACCAAAAGGATGCGCAAATATTCTCCATTTCATAACATAACGATTTTGGCAATAAAAAAACAAGCCATAGAATAAGTTGGGATAGCCTGGAGAACCGATTTTAAGAAAATTTCTTTACTTCATTGCGATAGAAATTTAGTGCTCCAACTGAATTTTTTGTTTCATGCGATCTTTTAAACCTTGAAACGCCAATTTTCCCCGCCCGACCATATTAGGGAGACCCAGATATTTTCATGGATTTGAGGAATTTCTAACATTCAACAATTGCGTAACTGAGCTCTTGATCCAATCAGTTGTATTTATACTATAAAAGATCGTAGGCTTCGCATAATTAACACACTGACCTGAAGGCTCTTCAGACACCTGTAGAATCTTCTTTAATACTTGAGCCCCTTGATTTGAAGCCTCCCCAAACAATATACTACCGTCCGCGAATAGTAAATGGGAAATCTAGAGGGGGCCTTCAGCTTACTCTAACTCGCTTCACCATTCCTTCCCTCTCGGCTAAGCGTATTAAAGTCAATAACCCCTCCCTGCACAGAGCTCAAAGGATCCCCTTGCCTTAGTCCTTTTCTTGGCTTAAATTTCTCACCATCACACTCATTCACGTCAATCGAATATGAGATTGAACCAGTGCAGTAAATAATGATGTAAAAAAATTTCATTCAACACGATTGTACGCTTTACTCGTCCAATTTTAACATCATAAAACCTCTTCTCTTTTCTTTTTTGCTTGAATGTATGTAGAACCTCATAAGCAAGTAATACATTATCAATTATCAATCTGCATGGGACAAAGGCACTTTGAGCCTCGTCTATATAACAATCTAGAACTTTTTGGAAATTATTTGCTACCGTTTTTGAAAGTATCTTATAAAGGACCGAGCATAGACTTATAGGCCTAAATTTTGATAAATTTGTTGGCTAAGAAGTTTTCAAAAGGAGAACAATATTAGTAGCATTATAAGGTTCCAAAGACATACTTTCGTTCAGAATACTCAAGACAGAAGTCGCTCACATCTTGTCTAATAATATGCCAAAATTGTTGATAAAAAATCATAGGGAAACCATCGCCACATGCTGCCTTCATTGGTCCCATGCTTTTAATAGAAGCAAAAATCCCTTCCTCCATATAAGGCGTCGTTAACATCTGGTTCCTTTCTTCAATGATTTTCCTCTCCACTCCGAAAAGGATATGATCTATATTTCTCACTCCTCTTGAACAGAAAAGATCATTAAAATAATTGTGAGCAATTGTCTCCATCTCCAATTCATTCTGGATCACGACCATTTCATTTTCCAAGCCCTTGATTCGATTAACGTGTCACCTTTGAGACGTAAATATATAAAAAAAACGTTGTGTTCTTGTCCCTCATTTTCAACCAGTTTGTTTGGGCCCTCTATTCACAGTATAATTCTTGTTTCTCTATCTCCCAATTTAACTGCATTTTAATGTCAATAATTTCTGCAAGCGTTTCATCATCTCTCTCAGCTTCCAAGAGTAATTCCAACCTACTGTTCAGATTCTTAACCTCCTCGCCCTGTTTCCATTCCTCTCCCATTCTTGTAAGGCTACTTTAAGATAATCCAATTTAGATAAGACATCATGATTCAGACTCTTACACCTTTTGAAGACTCTTACACCTTTCGAATAATTGCCTCACACGAATCCTCCAAAACTCACCATGTTTCGAATTTGAATTTTTTATATCTAGAACCTTCTGCTTGGACGTTAATCCTATTCGTGAAATCACACCTTCTTACTTTCTTCAATTGTATCCCATCTAACTTTGTCTCCATTAAGAAGACAAGATTAATAGACTTCAACATAAATCGAAGTCTTCGAATAGCCCTCGAACTCCTCAATCCGTAGATATTCCATGATAAAAGTTTCATTGTATTCAGTCGGCTTGCCTCTTAACACTCGCAGATATCTAATTTTGCTCAACTAAACCTCCAAATGAATCAACAAAAGTAGAAACATTAGGAACCATGGCATTTTCTTCCCATCAACAAACACTATTAGGTCATCTTCAACTTCATGATCCATATGGATTCGTCCCATTACATTAGAGGAACCAGTCTAATTGGCTAAATCAATATTATGATATCTTTCCAAATTAAACCCTAGAATCGGGTTGATATGGCTTCCAAATCTAGTCCTCCATTCCTCTCACTGATTATTCCCTGACACATGTCTTGCATGATTTCTTTCCTTAGACACATCATCCTCTTCCTCTCACAGCCAAACACTGCTTGCAGTAAAGGCCATTTATGTTACCGCTTTCAAAGAAATACTCCACCTGATCTCCATGATTGCATCTTTGAGATTTAATCTAGCAGGGCAGAACTTATCGAAATGACCTAAACATGTTGGAAATATGTCTATATTGTAGTAAACATGTAACTATTTACTATTTATTTGAACGATGAATAAATAAATAAAGTTAATTTCACATTTCACTATTATGTCTTTTGCATTTTTGTCTTTTGTATTTTGCATGCATAGCAAAATTATGACAAACAAATATTAGTTCATTGATTGTCTAAAATTCAAACTGAAAATAAGTGGCATTGTAAAGAACATTTACATTGCGAGAAAGACGACTTACTTAAGTAAATAATCTAAATGAGTCCTTAATCCTGTAAAAGAATCAAAGTTAGCATTTGATTCAAATATTGAGAAGGATTATTATGTTGTCTATAATTATAATTGGGGAGATGGCTAGTCTTGGCTATTAGAGCAGTTGACTCCACAATTAGAGACTTAGATATATTTATTGATAGAATAATACATTGGACGGACGCAAGATGAATTAATTCTGAATTCGTTTGTGAATTAATTCACTTGTAACGTTCATGGTGTGATTTACCTAAATCTTGAGTTAGTCACTGAACATGCGTATGCAACTCATATGTTTTGATATAAGTGGAGGCTTATGTTCTAATGATGATCGAGCTAATAGTCGGTATGTTGGGTATATGACTTGTGTATGGTATGGCTTTACTAGCAACAATGGAATTAATAACTTAATTAAAGGGTTAATGATATCATCTCATTTGTATTGTGTGGATTGATAAATATGGAACATGACCACGAGTTGCTCGAGCAATTTATCACATTCATTTGTTGATAGTAGTCATATTAATCATTAAGAAGACACAATGGTGATAATAAGATAAAATATGATTGTATTGAGTGAACAAATTTAATTCAAAGGAATTAAAGATATCATATGAGGGTAACACACATGACAAGGTCATTGGAAAAAGCAGTTTGACGAATTACTTTCGTAAAGAGTATACAATAATGAGTTTTCAACCATGATACTTCTTGTGGCCTGACTTTATGATTAAGTAATTGTGAATTATCGGAACGATGCTTCTGGATACAATTGGTCCCTTTACTAGCTCAACAAAAGCTCGATCAAAATGCATTTGAATCAAAAGAAAATTCTACGATTTTCGGAATAATTTAATTGAGTTGATTTATTTGATGTGGAATTAAATTAGGTGGTTGTAAGAATTGTTCAATTAAAGAATTTGATTAAAGAATTTTCTTGAAAAATTAATTTGAAAAATCTAAGTGATTTTTGGAAAAATTAATTTTGACCAAAAAATTAAATTAATCAAATCAATTAAAATTAATATGATATTTTTTGAAGTTAATTTTCAAGTTAGATAATTGACCTTGTAATTAAACTTCAAAATTTGACTTGAGATCATAAATTAGGCCCAAGAGCCCAAAACTAAGACTAAGACCCAAATTTGGTCGAATCGAGCCCGGTATGTGAAATCGAGTTGACGGTCCAATCGGTGGTTAGATCGGACTAGTCAGGTCCTCATTGACCCGGACCAAATCGACAACAGTCGAACCGGCTTGGGGTGTCGTAAGGGTGTCGCATCTACATCGCTGGACATGGCAGCGTCCTGGTGGCCGGCGGCGATTGGTCTTTAGTGGTTGAGTAGTGGAAGAGTTACACTCCTACTGAGACTTTTCCAAAAAAATTGATTTTAGATTAACTATTTCAAAAATAATATTATTTTAATAGTTTAATATTAAATTTAATTTAATACTTATTTTAATAGTGTTTTATTAATTTAATATTAAAGTGATTATCTTAATATTGAATTTATTTTAATATTTATCTTGATAAATATTATATTAATTTAAAATTAAATTGATTAAGTTTAATTATAGTTGAACTCTCTAAACTTTCATTATATAAAGAGAGTTTTGGGTCATTATTTACATACACTTGAATTCAAAAGAGATATTTTTTTTATTTACAACTTGACCCAAAAGTTTAGAGAAATTACGAAATTATCCTATTGGTAATTTTTGTAAAAAATTTATAATTTGAAACGAGCTCACACTCGGTAGACGTGAGTTTGAGGATAGCGGATAAGATTACTCAGTCAAAGCGCTTATCCTAGATGAATCGAAAATGTATAATTTTGATTAAGTGATTATTACTTTAGATATCAAAACCAAGATCTTATTTTGAAAAAAAATTTAAAACTTTAGTTTTTCCTTAAATTTATTTTGTAACAGTCCGATTTAGACCTTAGTTGGAATAATGGTTTGGATCACAAATTCGAGTTAGAAAAATATTTTAATATTATTTTTTGTGTCTACTTATGTGTTTAAGCATGTGTTAAAGTTCTGTGAATTAATTTGTCCGTTTGTGTGCTTAATTTGAGAAAAGGACTAAATCGCATAAAAGGTAAAAGTGACATTCTATATGTTAATGTATTGAATTGACATGGCTTTATAAAAGTGAAGTCCTTAAGTGGATATTAGACCACTAATCATTATAGTTGACGATTATGGGCATATATTATGTAGTTTTTTTATTAATTCATGAAGGGTAAAAAGGGAAATTAATAATTATGTTTAATTAAATAAAACAAAAAGCATGAAATTAGCTATTGTCATAATCTTTTTGCCGAAAATCAAAAAGAAAATAAGGGTTTAAAGCTTTCACACTGTAACACCCCTTACCCGTATTCGTTGTCGGAATAGGGTACGAGGCATTTACGAAGTTTACGATTTTTTTTTACTCAATATAACCCCTTTATAAATATCTAGCCTTCCCTGCAAATTTTTAAACCAAGACCAATTCACATCAACCAATCTAATTCAACATATTTTCAAAATAGATCCATGCATATTTATAAGATAACCTCATTACATACTAAAACTAAAATTTATTAGCCATACTAATGGCTGACCTTACATTCATTTCATATTAACATTTACTTTATTAGCTTATACATGCCATTGATTTTCAAAATAAGGTTTCTTTACATACCGAAATCTTGGGGTTGATAGTGTGATGTGTCTCCGACCGAATCTTACTTCCGAGCTCTTAACACTACAAAATAGGGAAAAAAAAAGGGTAAGCACTTTGTGCTTAGTAAGCCCATGTAACAAGAATTATACTTACCTAATATTTTCAATACAATGCAATAAACATTCATATATCCATTCAATGCATTATTACCCTAACATACACAAGCTTAACATTCAAGTTAGTTCAATAATTTCCATGTACCAATAATATATATAATGATTGATGAGCTCATCAATACCATGATTTCCATTCTCTTATTATTTTTCCATATTTATCCCATTAAATTTATCGAAATTTCGATGGATTTCCAGGGGTACACTTTAGTGTACAAATTCGGGTCCATCAATTCATGTTCATGTGCGCACATTTCCATTTTAGAGAGCACACTCCCGCGAACCTCATCCTTACAGAGGGATTACCAGTCCAGACTAAATCCCCTGCAATGACAATTACTCTAATGAGCTTGGATCTGAATTACCAGTCCAGGCTAAATTCAAACCCCAATTCGGATTACCCGTCTGGGCTAAATCTATTTTTCACATATTCTTCGGGAGGGCTATATCAGAATAGGATCACAAGTCTGGGCTAGATCTTTTTTATCGTCAATTCCTTTTCAAAGATCAATCGAATTTTCATTTCATTCAACCGGAATTTCTTCCCCCTTTTATCAAATATATCAATGTTTCATCAATTTTCATACAATGAACATTCAAATTATATTCACATCAATAACATACATTTCAAGCATTTAAGAATATAATTCAAGTTACATGAACTTACCTCGATACTAGTTCGTATACAAAATCTACTACTCCGGGACTTTTTCCTTTCCTCGATCTAGCTTTATATTTGAGTTTTCCGGATCTAAATAAATAGATTCAATCATCAATTCAATACATTTCATGTTCACATGTAGCATTCACTATAATTCTATTATTATTTATAGTTCATTCAAAGCTGTCTACTTGAGTCATAGTCACTAAATTATTTTTATCTTAAGATACAGAACTCCAAATTAAGATCTGATAATTTTCCCTGAAACTAGACTCACATATCTTCTTACCATAAAATTTTTAGAATTTTTGGTTTAGCCAATAAGTACAGTTTATTCTTTAAACTCACCACTATTCTGCTGTTTGACAGTTCTGGCACTTCTTAACTAAAAATTAATTATCTCTTCATACAGGATTCGGATGATGTTCTCGTTTATTTATATTGAAAATACACTCATTCAGGATTTTAAACATATAAATTTAAGTCCATAATTATTTTTATCAAATTTTTTATGATTTTATAAAGTCAAGACAGGGGAACCCGAATTCATTCTGACCTTATCTCACAAAATTCATTATATCTCATGATTTACAAATCTATTCTTACATCGTTTCTTCTATGAGAAACTAGACTCAATAAGCTTTAATTTAATATTTTTTTTCATGTTCTAATTCGATTTCTAAATTTATGGTGATTTTTCAAAGTTAGTCTACTACTGCTGTCCAAAACTGTTTTAGTGCAAAGTGTGGATTTCTATTTTGCCCCAAATTTTACAGTTCATACAATTCAGTCCTTGCTCAATTAACCCCTCAATTAAGCTAATTTTTCCAAATTAATACTTTACCTAGACATTATAAGTTATTTCAAAACTATTGAAATTCAAAATTTTCACATAAAATCCTAACTTCAAATTCTTTTAAAATTAGGTCCCAAACATTCACTTTCTATTCAATTTTTCAACAAAATCAACATATAAACAATTTAAAGATCTAATTCCATGCTAAATCATCATATACTTCCAGAACATATTCATAGAAACTTCTAAATTCATTCATAAGATCTAAAACTAATGAATTCAATAAGTGGACCTAGTTGTAAAAGTCACAAAACACAAAAATTTCAAGAAATAATCAAGAATTGAACTTACTTGCAGTAAAAATATAAAAAATCAGCTTAAAGAAACCCTTCTATGGTGTTTTTGCTGATGAGAATGCAGAAAAATAAAGAGAAATCTAGATAATTCCACTTTAGTCCTAGCTTTATTAAGTAAATTTTGTAATATTCTAATTTTGCCCTTAATTCTCTTTATTTTCTTGCTGATTTCATGCCCTTGTCCTCCAGCCCAAATAGAACTTGGGTCTATTTTCCTATTAAGCCCTCTTTCTTTTATCATTTAAACTATTTAATCATTTCCCATAATTTTGCATTTGTTACAATTTAGTCCTTTTCATTTAATTACCTAACCAAATGTTAAAATTTTCTAACAAAATTTTAATACTACATTACTAACATTTTATAAATATTTATAAAATATTTTCTACACAATCTTATGAGATCAAGGTCTCTATACCTTATTTTTACCCAATTCCTTCAATAATTCCTTTTTCTAACTAACCACTAAATCGGTAAAATTTTTCTATCGATATTTTAATATGATTTTCCTATCATATAAATATTAATGCAAAAATATAAAAATAAACTTCTCTTTAAATCGGATTTATGGTTACGAAACCATTGTTTCGATAACCTTGAATTTAGGCCATTATACACACATTCGGCCATATATGTTCTTTGATTCAAGGTATGTTTTGCTTCAGTTTTGATAATTTCTATGTTTTTGTAATCGTTGCTTAGTGTTCTTCAAAACTCATGCTTCAATTTTATGAATTGATGATGAATTTGAAATGTACCATGGATGAATTCATGAGCTTTGTGAAGTTTTGGGATGAAACATGAAATAAATTTGTTAGATTAACATAGTTTGTCTTTTGATTTTTGTTGAATTTGAGTAATTTAGATTAAATTGAGAAAATAATATTTTGAAGGACTAAATTGTGAAATAAGTGAAATGCATGGACTTGTATGAGCATGGGTGATATTCGGCCTAAGCATGGTGTATGTAAATTTGGTATATTTTGTGATTTTGTGAAATAGGGACTAAAATGTTAAAATGTAATAATGTGAGGGCTAATTTGTAAATTACCCTAAATATGTGTTTTTGGTTTGAATTGAATGAATTAGTGAATAAATAAGTTAAATTTGAATATGTATAGATTAAGAATCGAAGAAAACAGACTTAGATCGTGAGAAATCAAAAGTAATTGAGTAGCCGAGTTCATTTCTATTATCCGAATCCGAGGTAAGTTGATACACAAATAAAGGCATTTACATTGATATATGTATGTTCATATGAAACTTCAAATTGATGAATGTGTTCGAGACAATGAGTACATAAAATCTGAGTCATGACATAGGTGTCCGATATGTGATATCGTGTAAGACTACGTTTGGGATGTTGGTATCGATATGAGACATCATGTAAGACCACGTCTGGGACGTCGGCATCGATTTGAGATTTCTGTGTAAGACCATGTCCGAGACATAGACATCGTATTAATTCGTGTAAAACCCTGTCCGGGACAGTGGCATCGATATCTGGTTACATGTAAGACCACGTTTGGGACGTTGGCATTGTACGAATATTCCGAGCATTCTGAGTATATTTGATTCCAAACGGTTCAACGGGCAAATCCTAGAAATGAAAGTTTACGTGAAATGTATAAACGAATCAGGTAAGCTTGAATTGTACACTAAGCAAGTGTATGAAAGGTAAGTGTTTATATGAACTTAGATAAGATATGTGAATAGATTTGATGAGGTAAAATGTGTTATATGTGTGAATGAGCCAAAAAAAAAAAAAAGAATTATGAATGTGCAAATGAACTAGTAGTAATCTCATATTTGATATGAATAATGAATGCCTATATGTTAAGTTTATTGTATATGGCTTACTAAGCTTTTGGAAAGTTTACTTTGTGTGTGTTTACTCTGTTTTATAGGTCGTCAAAGCTACGAAAGGCTTGAGAATCGTCGAGGATCATCACTATACTATCAAACTCTATTTTGGTACTTTTGAATGTGTATATAGTTAAATATGGCATGTATAGGCTAGATATTTTGGAATATGTTGAGATATGTACATAGCCATGTGATATGACTAGATAAATGGTTGTGTTATGAATGACTAGTCATGTCTTATGATGCTTAGTTTTGGTATAGCTTGATAGCAAATGAAATGGTCATATGAATGGTAGGCATATTGATGCATAGTTAGCATATTATTGTGGTGTGTTTATGAAGCAAAGTTGGAATCATATTGATGGGAAGATGTCAAATTGTATTGGTAAGATTGTGGATGAAACTTGCTTAGAAATGATTGTTATATAATTGAGCTAATTGTTGCATAAGATGTTGTGATTGAGATGCCTTTGAATGCTTGGAAAAGTTGGTTAATTTGACATGAATTGAATTGGTATGATGCTTGTAGGGATAGCCCATAGAGTGGGTGGCAATTTGGCCTTGAAAATGGCTTATAATTGTCCACACAGTTGAGCACACGGGCGTGTGGCTCGACCGTGTCCCTTGTGGTTGTATTTCAAAACAAGTCAGACTCGACCACGGGCTGGACATACGGGCGTGTGACTGGCCTTGTGGTGCAAGGTAGTAGCGACCACGGATGAGGCACACGGGCGTGTCCACGGTCAGCGTGGACAAGTCAGTATGTATGCCCTATTTTGACACGGCTTAGACACACGAGCGTGTCTAAGGTCATGGGAGGCACACGGCCTGCCCATACGTGCATGTGACCTCTATAACTTAGAAATTTTTTAAAATTTTTGAGAATTTCTGTATTTGTTCGGTTTAGTCCCGACCCTATTCTAAAGCATATTAAAGGTCTCAAAGACCTATTTAAGAGACACTTTGATGTGATTTGCCAAATTAAGTTATGAAATATCCTTAAAAATTTCTGATTGTCTAGTAATGTCTCTTAACCCTAAACTAGCGATAGTTACGAGTTAGGGGTGTTACATATTTTTCGCGTTTTCCAAACCCGTTTTTCCAACAAAACATCCATATAAGAAACAAAACAGTGTAAGCTTTTTGTACCGAAAATTTGCATAAGTGAATTTCGAGGAAGGAAGCGTAATATTCTTATTTCTTTTTAACGGTTTTCTGACATTTAACTTTACACGAACTCTCAGATAACTCATGAGCCCTCTATTCAGTTGGTTCGAGTCAAATTCCATAAATCTACCCACAAAATTGCCTAGTTGCTTTGCAACGGCTTCCGTAAAAAACCTAAGGGTAAATCATGAATTTGGATCCAGAAAGCCGAAAAAACTAATGGCACCAACTTTGGATCATCATCGTCTTTCAGCCTATGAATAATAAAAAGATGATTATTGAATGTCCAAGGACATCCATTGACCACCCAATTTACATCTATTTCATGAAAAAACCTGAACAGATATCGTCTTCCCCTAAGATCCATAATCTGAACACCCTCAGAGGATGTCGCAGATTTGCCATTGTGGTTTCCATTGCAGAAAAATGAACCACACTCGAAGTCAGAAAACATCCCACCAAATAGTATTCATACGTTGCCTTCTATAAAGTCGTATCAATCGATAGTAGAACCTCCTCCTCCCTATTGTCTATATTGAGACCTTCCAAATCCTTTTCCACGGTGAGAATCACTTACGAAAGAGCGAGCAATAAAAATCATTATAAATGTAACAATAAGAGAAACTTTTGACAAAAAAGAACATAAAGGCAAAAGAATCCTAAAGAGAGTAGACTAAACGTGCTACAGAGAGTAGGAAATTGTGATAAATGAACTAAAAACTTATTCTCAAACCTGGTAGTCTATTTTTTTAAACATGGCACGTTTATGTTGTCCATTTGGAAGGTACATATTTGCAAAGTGAAATTTTTTGAGAGGACCAAAATAAAGTTGTAAAAATTTGGGAGCTGAAAAAAAAATAAAAGCTAAGTTTCTAGAGGGCCCAAAAATGAAACATTTCTACTAATCAAGAGGCTGAAATTAAAACTAATCCATTTAACCAAAAAGGGTCGGATGACAAAATCCAAACTTTTCAATGGATTGAATTGAGAAAATCTTTTTATGAAATGTGAATTGAGTAAACTTTTCAATGAAGTAAGGTGTGGTGGAATTTTCTTTAAATAGTGAGTATGGAGTGTTTTATGGTAATTACTTGTTTGCTAAATAAAATTTTCATTTTTACCATTGTATATATGATGTTATAAAAAACCTATATGTTTTTTATTTAAATTGTTTTCAAAAAATTATGTTTAAATCTTTACTTGCTTTATAAAAATATTAGAAATAACTAGAAAAAATAAATTGAAATGAAGCATCGGATGGGGATTTATGCATAGTACAACGGAGTGAATGGTGGAGTAAAGCATATTATCTGTGGCAATGAAGGATTCGTGAATATTCATTTCATTTCGGGCCATTTTCAGCCCGAGTTCAATGCTTGGAGGTGTTTATAGGCTACGTTCGATTTTAAAAAATTTTTAGGCCTGAGCTCAACTCGCCCAAGCTTACTCACATGACCCGTTTCATTGTTCATAAAATAATAAAAACTTATTTAATTTAATTATAAAATATATAAATATTAGTATATATGTTTTAAAAAATTGTTGTATTTAAATAATAAAATGAGCCAAGTTAAGATAAGAAAATTTAAGTCAAAGCCTGAATCAAGTTGGCCGTGCAAGTCACTTGACCTATTAATATATTGACTTGTCTCTAATCTATATGTATAATATATATAAAAGCATGAGTTTAGAAAAACTTTGAAACTGATGAGGGCAGGGGCGAATTTAGGGGGCTGGCATGGGCCTCGGCCCCTTAAAATGTAAAATTATTATTTGGCCCCTTATAATTTTTAAAAATTTAAATTAGTAAAGGTAAAATTACACTTTGGCCCCCCCTAAAATTATAAAATTCGATTTAATACTTTATAAATTATAAAGATACAAACTATAAAAAATTAAAATTTCATCCGGCCCCCCTAAAAAATTTTCCTGACTTCGCCTGGATGAGGGTATCTATTATTTTTAAATTTTTATTTTTATTGATCCGTTATTTATTTGGTGTAAGTGAAAATTTTTTTTTTTTTGTTTGTTTTGAAAAAAAATGAAATTGTTACATGTGTTTATAAATTAATGTAAACTAATGTATTTACGTGTGCGATGCATGAGATTTAATGTTTTTAAATTGGTGTAATATCATTAAAATGTTTCAGATATTAAAATTTAAATAATAAAATATTAAGATATAGCATATTTAAATTACGAATATAATAATAATGATAATAAATTTTTGTAATGTTACGAGACTGTAATATTTGTGAAATATGAATCATTTATAATTTGCAAATAGTTGTCAGCCACTTAAATGTTTTCCTAAAATGTTTCAATACATTATCATAAATAATATATGAGATATGATTTAGTTTGAGTAAAAAATTTACCCTAAATATTCAATTATATTAATATAAAATTCTTTTACCATAAATATTATTTTTGAAAATTGAATTATTTAAAATAAAAAATCAATAATATTAATTATATAAGCGAATAGTTTAAATTAAGATCATATTCTTTTCATAATGAAACAAATTAATGTGAATAATAATGTAATATAAAGTTTGACTCTTCTCAAAATCATTAATTTTGAATGCATGTATATCAAATATTTGGAAAACACTAAATTTAATGCTTACGTTATGTAAATGGAGAAAACAAATCTATTAACAAATTAACCTATTTTGAGATTCCATGAGAAAGTGCGCGCCACACACAAATCTCTTTTATAAAAACCTCCTAAATAGTTTCTCAAAATAATTTAATTTTTAAATTAATTAATATTTTTGTGTTTGGATAAATATGTATAAAATATTTTTGTTGTTTGATATATTTCTTGAAAATATTTTATAAAAACTGTTTTCAATAAAACAAACATAAACTTGAGAATTTTTTTATCTTTTCATTATTTAATTGAATTTGTTTTATGTCTATAAATTTATATTTTACATTGTTCATTGTAAACCAAACACAACATAAATATATTTGTTATAAAATATTATAGTGCAATTTCCTTTAACAATCAAAATTTATTTTATAATAATAAAATATTTTGTGATAATCAATGTCATATATAAACTTAATAATAAATAATGCTTAATTAAAATTTAATTTAAATTAACATATATGAGAGTACACCTTGACATATTAAAGTTGTAAGGGATAAATGAAACTAAGCATTATTTAAACAAATACTCATATTTATATAATTAAAATATTCATATTTTTATACTAGATTAAAATATGTTATAAGTCATTGTACTCTTTGTAAATTTGAAATTTAGTCAATGTATTGTTATTTTTGGATTAGTCCTACTTTTTAGATATCAAAATTTAAGTTCAACTGTTAGCATTATTAAAATTATTTTGTTAAGTACATGGAACTAAAAGATACAATTTATTTTAATAGCATAATTTTTTAAAAATAGAGTATGAGAATTTTTTAAGTGATAATTGATTTTTTGAATTATGTAATTATTTATTATTTTCTTAATTTGTTTTGGTATGTTGTCTAAAAAAATCAAAAGTAAGCCTTAGATTCAATTTTTAAAATTTCATAAATTAAAAACATACCGTATTTTTATAAAGTTATTTTAGAAGAAAATCAATGGTTATAAGCTCTAAGGTCTGATTGATGTTTGACCCAACCAGAATAGGATGATACTAGTGAAGGATAATTTAAAATGTGTAACCAAACATGAAAAAAAAACAGTGGCATAAACCCTAGAAATTACAAGAGCTTAAACCCCTCTGTATTATCAATTCAGGATCCATATTCCAGAAGGAAAAAAAGAAAAGAGAAGAAGCTTTAATGGCTGGTTCGACGATTCTCTCTAGATTATCATCATCTCGGTTAAAGGCTCTTCCTGTAAAGCTTAAAAGCAGCAAACCAGTGTTACCCACTATTTCTCCATTGAAATCGAGCTCTCAGTCTCAGTTTTCTTCTGCTTCTTCTCCTTCAGTGAAACGCATTTCCGGGATTTCAAGGTGAGCCTTGTTCGTAAGTAAAACTATTTGAATCTCTAAAGTAATGATTTTGCTGGCTCTTTCCTTTTTGGTTTGATTTCTTAGAGAAATGGGAATTTCCCTTTCATTTAGATTACCAGTGGAGCTGAGCTGCTTAATCTCAATGATGCCGTTGCACAGTGCGGTTGCTTCGGCTCGCCTCAGATCATTTCTTGCTATAGAATCTCAGAGTTGGGGTTTGATTCCTCAGGGTCTCTCTATTTACTCAACTCATGGAATATTTTGGTATTAATGTTCATTGTTTTGACATCGTCACCACTGAAGCTTGTTAATATAGTTTTTGATCTCAGAATTCTTGCTTTGTTATAGTTGAGAAAAGGATTGTTTGAAATAATTATGGTATGGGAGCATATATCATTATAATTGGTATTATTTCACAAAAATTCAACCTTTTATTGTAAGAATCATTAATGAATTGTTGAAATATGTGTCGTGGTTGTTTCATATAACCATTTGCGTTATGACCAGGGCGAACCCGACTGCCTCGGCCTCCCTTGTCTTCTACAAGCTCTTTTGATCCTAAGTATTTTCTTGCTCGAAAAATAATAACTTGTTTTTTTCCAAAAACATCTTTAATTTTATCTTGACTCCCAACATAAAATTCTTATCTTGAGGATCTTGACTTGCAGATTTTACGATTTTAGATGTTCTCTCTATAAATGTTCATCTATAGAGCTTAGTTTTATAGCCTGCAATGTCCTCCAGCATTCACTGGTAAAGGCATGCATATTTTGGTGATACTTTATTTTGTCAAAGAAGCCTGCATTGTATTTGCTTAATAAAGCACGACAGTCTGTAGTGATGCTAAATTGATTGAATAATGTTAAAAACGAAATATCTCGTTCGTATTATTTCTTTCGGAATGCTTACAAGAACATATCATTTGTTCTGATTCATGTTGTTTTTTCAATGTTGCAGGTATCTCTATGCCTTTATAATAGCACCCGTGGTTATAGTGTCTGGTAATTTCTCTTGCCAAAATGGAGTGTAATTTCATTACGAACTCGAATTCTGTAAGGGTTCATTCTTAATAATTTTCTTGTTGTTTGTTACCGATATGATGAATGCTGGAAGTGTTGATCGTTGAGAAATCAGTCAGACATGAATCGAACCAAGATATGTTTTATTTCTCGGAAAATTAGTTTAAAATGCAAGATTATTGTTAAGGTTTATGTTCCTTGTTCCACTTCTGCATCTCTCGTGATTAGCATCAATGATCTTCGTTCTATCAACTATGTCTTTAGATGGAAAGTTTGCAGTTTCGGGATGATAGTAGTATCGTTATCGTCTCTATGGTCTCAATTTTTTCTGTTTTGATTAGGATTCGAAACATTTAATACCCTCTTTAACGATCAAAGAAGTAGAACTTAGTAACAAGCTGCCATTCGACTAATTGATAGCTGATAACATTAATCCTGCATTAGTTTTTACGCATGTTTTAGCATATGGCTTAGCAATAAACTAACTCGGTTGGTAATATTTAGTCACTTCTATGACTTATTTTTAACAAAGACAAGGGAAAAATTTCGCATATTTTGATTACTCATTTTTCTAATTTTAAGTTTAAATCTATACTAACTATTCTTTATTTTATATCTAATTATTATAATATATACATAATAAATAAGCTTCTCCTCATGTTATTAGGCATAAGATATATGTACTAAACATGACAAATTAATATGATGCATGTATTAAATGTGATAAGTTCATCCATTCATCCCTTATCTATTACACTGTATTCATGTTTATTATTTAGATAATGTCTGAAATCACCAGATCCAATGCATCTTAAGAGTAGAGAAAATCAATAAGACTTATGTTGTTCGAACTATTCATTTTCTTTGACACACAAATGTCAAACACAAAAATACCTCCAATTTTCTTCCAAATACAATAAAGAACTGACGAAAATCTAATCATATCCGAATTTGACACCCAAAGTTGAGTTTGAATAATATAATTGTAGACCACTCTTTATCGAAAGCAAATAGACTATTGGGGAGAGTAAAATATTACAACAGCCTTATAAGTTCAATACATACATTCTATGACATGAACAAATAATAAGAAAAGAAAACCAAATGTCAAAAATATCAACTTAACCCAAATGAATTGATTTTTCCATTTTCTGTACGGGGGATGATGTGCATGATTCTTATACCAAAACATGCAACGCAAAATAGGAGTCAAGAGATGGATAATATTAGTTAAAATTTTCAAGAGAGCTTAAAGTGGGGAAAAATAGGAAAATGAGTCTGAAATAATGTAAATAATAATAAATAAAATAAAAGAATTCAGGTTTACATTGTACCAGCTCTTCAAGGAGGTGTTGGTGTTGATTTAACTTTTGCCATGTCAACAAGGTCTCCAAACATCCTATCTTCTGGGTTTGAAGGCCTGCTGGGTGGAACGTAAGAGGAAGTAGAAACCTGGTAGGAAGAGTTTCTTAGGCCATTGTCATCTCTGATGGATAGCCCATGCATTTGTTCATCAAGATACTGCTGCTGACCGAACCCAGATGCTCCCCTTTGGGGGTTTCCATACATTTGTTGAGCATGTTGAGGGTAAGAAGTCATTTGACCACCTGGCATTTGCTGTGGAACCATGCTCATGTACTGAGTTCCCAGGCTTTGTTGGGGGTTGAAATCAGCAAACTGGTTTCCCTGATTGGCTTGATTATTAATTGTCGAATAATGACCGGGTGTGATCGGCTGAATGTACATGCCCACCGCCTGATCACTTCCCATATGTTGGGATCCTTGGGGTTGCCACTGAGCACCTGCAACTGGGCTAGAGTCTGCTCCCTGTGCTTCCCAGGGTGGTAGTGGTAGTGAGCCACTATACTGGGTACCTTCTCAACATGGAAAAATTAAGCTTCATTGATTTTATTGTAGTAGTATCAAGAATATAACTATTCAGCCTGTGAAATAGGCCTAAAACATCACGGCATTAATTTGGTAAGAGAAAAGACCATAGTGAGGCGGTCAATATATGTAGTCACTTTCAATTCTTAAATGAAGTTTGAGATTTAGTCCATATACTTAAAGGAGGTTAATAACATGTAACTTAGACTAGTCATTGACATCATGGTATTTTTAGTTAAAAATTGTTATCGATATATACCAACTTGAGAAGCAAATCATTATAAACTTAATAAGCATACTAAATCCTAAGCAAATTTTGACTGAAAATACTAAAGGCGTAAACTATTGGACTAAAATTTTTGAAGCTAAAAAGTGAAGATTTAATTTTTAAATATAAGGACTAAATCTCAAACTTTGTCAAAATATAAGGACTGATGGAATATTTTGACCTAATGATGTTGCTTTCCCCGAGTGAAATGCAGCATGCCGCAATCATGTGTGACTGTCCCTTAATACAACAAGGCTCTGCGCCAAAAATAGGACCTATTTATGTATAAAAAGCATATTATAAATAGAAACAAACCATAGAAAGGGTCTGCGGCATGCCGATCCAGCTGACTATTCCAGGAAGGACCTGTGCCTTGAGCATATGACTTCTCATATTGAGGTGATCCCATGTTTGGTGCAGTTCCATCAGTTCCATTCACATGCAAATTCTGTTGCTGTTGAAATTGAGGAGTCCAAGGATCGGTTTGTCCAGTCAAACCATGTGTGTCGTATCTAGGTGATCCCACGTTTGCTGCAGTTCCATTCGCGTGAAAGTTCTGCTGGTGCTGAATTTGAGGAGTCAAAGGATTGGTTTGACCACCAAAACCTTGTGTTCTTGAAGAATCATAGGTGGTGTTACCATCAGAGAACATATCATATAGAACAATGGCGTTCTGCTCTGGTGCAGGAGTTGGTTGTTGTGGTTCTCCAAAAGGAACAATGGCCAGTGAATTATCTACCTCTGGCGAATTGTAGTCATCGCAACTCAGCAGGTCTATTTTGGGACTCGCTGCTGCTGGAGGTGTATGTTGAGAACTTGCAGCAGTGCAGGAGATGGATCTGCAGAGAAATTATGTTAGTCAAAAGCTCGAGATACCGGAATCATTTGATCAAGGATGACATTTCAACCGGAATTAAATAAAATTTGGGTTAACTGCAACAAACTTCTCCAAACTATCATCCAAATTCTAAATTGATCTCTAAACTCAGTATTTGTATTAATCAAGTCCTTCCATCAGTGTAGCTGTCAATTTTGATGTTAAATATCAATTCAAAAACCGACATGAAACACATTTAAAAAACATGGATCAAATTGCAAACACTTTTGTACTACTGCATAGACAGCTTATATTTGCCATCTGGCATGTTAAACAAAACAAACAAGGTTAATAAAATTTGAGAGGGCTATTTCTCTTTCTTAACATGTTATCTCTATAATAACATGTTTTAAATATGCCTCATGTCAAATTTAAGATGGTATTTAATGCTTAAACTAATGACAAGGTTGATAGAAGAATCTGATTCATACAATACTGATACTTTGAGAATTTAATTAAAGTGTTTTGAAGTTTGAGGATAAACTTAAAATTTGATCATAGTTTATGGACAATTTAGAATTTGGTTTATAGTTCGAGGGCTTTTAATGAAACAAACCCAATAAATTTCAGTTTCTTGACTTCCTAAAATTTGATAAGCAAATTAAGCACCCCGAGAAATACACTACTAATCATTAGATCTAGAAAAGTTCAATGGGTTTGGTCTTCAACATAATCAAGCCCTTGCAATAAGGTAACATACTTTGAAAAACTCTGACTAAATTCTACCAAGACTAAAAAAGAAGAGAAAAAACCCAAATTGGTGAAAGAATCTTGGAACGAAGTTTCAGGATTCTGAGTTAAGAGCATGATTCGCACCACTAATAATTTCCTGTAGTAACAAATAACACATTTTAAACACCAGTTCCCTGCATATTGTAAATCCAGCTCATAGAAGTATCATTACCTGTCATTAGACTGGTAGCTGATATGGCCAGTATCAACCAGAGGACCGCCGGCTTTCGCAGGTTCTTTTGCAGGCTCAGGCTTATTTTTGTCAGCTTGAGAAGTTCCTGTAACTAGTGATTGATGCTTTGCTAGTACCCGCTGCAAATCATCATTCAATGCTAAACCTTGGCATAGAAGTGATTCATCCCTACAAGAGATGGAGAATTAAAGGTAATATATGTTTTAGATGTAAAAGTATTTCACACAGCTCTTTCTACAATTCCCCAGAGGTTAGAAAGTAACTACCGATGCAATTCGTACACCATACATCTTGAATAGGTGACAATATCATACAGAAATTGAATTGAAATGCGCACAAATATATTCAATATGATGTTCTCATAGGGCGTTTTAAAGAAAAAAAAACGAATAGAAAACAAATGAAATCCTCCACGGAGGGCTGTGGCATCTTGTCAACAACATAGCACCAAGAAGACTATAATTGAATAAGATAGTTAAGTCCTTTGACCTAAGATCTCAGGGTTTCACTCCCCTCCTTTTCGGTCAAGCATTGAATAAGATAGCAAAACAAAACAAACACCTTAAGAACGAGGTAAAAGCAAAACAAACAGAATGCATAAAAATTTCTACACAGAAAAGAACGTCCAAGTGATGAAGACAGATGACAACATTGAGTCATCGACATAAAGGTACCAAGGTCGCTAGGAAGTTATAGTAAAAGAAAGAGCATCCTTACGATGTTGAATTAACTAGGTGAACAACTCTTTGTTTAAAGGTGCGGCACTGCTCCACTAAGTCAAGTATGACATCCTGCTTAAGTCCCTGAAGTTGTAGAAGAAAGGTCACCAAGTATGCGTTATAAGATTGGGGGATTTAGCAGCATGAAACTTCATGAGCTTCTGAAAAGTTTTTCATTACAAAAGCTGGAAAAAAATGAAGTTACAGTGTAAAATGCTTTCACAAACTGATGAATTTGAACATTGCCAACCAAATTATTACAGAAGTGTGGTTATATTCAGAACTTAGCTTTTACTTCAAATCCAATTAATAACTTCTCTGTTAGAAACTGCATTATTATGCTCTTGTGGGACACAGAATCATTTTAGCAAGTAAACAAATTTATCTTCCTTTTCTCTAGATTTCAAATTGTGAACGCATACCTCCTTGTTTGCAGGATCTATTGCGCTTAGCATTTCTGTAAGGACATTCATGATACTCCGGGCATTCTGAAGTTCTGTCAAACTAATAAATGAAAATCCAGTAAAAAGACAAGGTGTGTCATCCATGATAAAATACCAAGTAGGAAATAGTGAATTAGCAATGTAATATCACTAAATAACATGAAAGACCAAGTAGTCGACGTTTTTTCAACTATTATAATTACGCTAGCTTGTGGAAAGTCCCCAGTGCTCTATCATAGAACTGAAAAGGAGTATAAAATACTCAAACAGTTGAGACACAACAAAATACCTCAGGGTTGGGAAGTCAGGCTCTTCAGAAGACTCAGCTGTCTCTTGCTGATCAGATTTGCGTTTATTTTGAGGAGGAGGCTTCTCAGTTCTCTGGGGAAACATTGCCCCGGCACGCTGAAATGATAAACCAGTTTGTCTCAGAGAAAAAATGAAGGGAAAATAGCACACCATGTAGAACTAGTACTTGCATAACAGCATATGTTCTGAATCACGAGAGTTATAAACAAAATAAAGCGTAAGAGGAAATGTATCCTGATCGATGCAGCATGTCTCATACAGTTTGAGAAGAGAAAGCCTCAGCAGACATACCAACAACTCTTGATATGCAGAAAAATATTGTGGATATCTTGCCCTTGCCCCACCAAAAGCTTCTTGCCAAGTGTCAACCAGAATCAATATTTTCTCTTTGACACTATAATCAGGCTGCAATTAAGCACTACAAAAACTTAGAACAACCTTCGTTGGAAGAAAACCAAATGCAAACATGGGATTTAAAATAACTTCCTACCCTTTTCTTGAAAATTTTGACCATTTCAGGAAGAATATTTCTGTCTGCAACATGCATATGGACAATTTCCCCACAATTTTGTATCATGGTCTCTAGTAGCTAAGAACATAGGAAGTAGATCAAAATTCAAACAAGTTTAGTTTCATTTGATAAAAAAGTGGTAAAAAGGACAACAGGAGTGAAAATTGCATCCATGGATTAGTAGAAAAACGAGAGTAAAAGTTCTGAGGAGCTTACTGATAGTGCAAGAAGTTGAACTTTAGGATTTTTACTTTTGAGCTTCTTCTTTATGCCTTTCACAACATCTTTCACTTGCCTGATAATTAACAATCACAATTGTATCATTTAGTACTCTTTTAAAGGCAATAAAAAAAAAAATCTAACTTCAATCTTATAAATCCAGCCAGCTTATACATTCCAGCCTCCCTCCCCTTGTGGGAGAAAATTGAAAAAGAAAAGCCAAATATTAACCAGAAAATGAAGAAACTAAACCTTTTTGTCTTCTCTGCTATAAAACTTACTTAAGGCATATTTAAATTGTGTTACCAAATACATACTGACTAAAGGGGGAAAAAAAACTAAAAAGTAAAGAAACTGTTCAATCCTGATAGCCTTCCTGAACAAAATCTCTCTTTCTTTTTACTTTACGATAAAAAGAAAATTATTTATTTAATTTCTCTTAAATCTACTATCAGTAGAGGAAATTTATTCTTTATAATCAAATTGAATGCAAATCATCAATAGAATCATAAGAGCAGAGATAGGAAATCCAATACGACACATATACGGGCATTTTACCCAGGATCGTGTTTAAGTATTTCGCAGATCTCGGTATTCTTAGCCCAATCAGGCCCGACCAGCACATCGCTCGTAGCTCTCTCCACCAAATAATTCACCATGTTTCCTCACGAAAAAAAAAAAAAATCGCAAACGCAAAAAGTTTGGAAAATATATATAAATAAAATTTTATTGAAAAGATCAATGCAGTGCAATGCAATGCAATGCAATTCCGGTGACCTTCTGACGAAATGAATAGCGGAATATTCCGGAGACTCCTACAAATTATCTCTTTAACAAATAAAAATTAAACAGTCTAAAATCGGCAGAAAGTCTCCTCCTCTTTCCCCTCTCCTCGCTTCTCTCACCGTTTATCCATCTAAAATTTAATCAAATTGTTTTTTTTCTTCTTATTTTTGGAAAATAATTTTTTTCTCATTTTTTCTTCCTTTCTTACCTTTTCCCAATATTTGGGAATGATTGAAAGAAAAAATAGGAAGACTCAACCAAAATCGACCACGTGTTATTAAAGGGAAGATACACGTGGCCTATTCCAGATGATACCAACGCTTTTGGCGACCGCATACGTCAAACCGTTTTTTTGGGTTTTTTATCAAAATAATACAAAAAATAAAAAAATTTCCAAAATATTTACGAAATCAATTATTTCTCAAAATGGTACAACTGGGTAGTGTCGCCTCAGCCACTGGCACTTTGGTGCCGGCTGTGGCATCCTCTCAACCACTAATTTTTATTTTTTTAGTAATTTTTTAAGGTATCTATTATGTAATTTTTCTCGTTTTGATGAAAAAAAGAAGAAAAAAGTCTGCCGCACCCAACTTTAAATTTAAATAATTGCCTTCTAAACCCTCCTTATTTATTATTATTTTTTATTTTCCTTCAACTCACTATATTGTGTTTAAACAAACCATTAATCTATTTTTGTAGTTAAATAAACCCTTTACTTATGGTTTTTACTCATAAAATTTAAAAACTTGTTGATTAAATTAAATATATATATTTTATTTAATAAATCCTCTCATCAAATTTATATCAACATAAGATGTGAATTAGTTTATATTTTTAAATAGCTTTACTTTAATGTTAAAATAGCTTTACTTTAGCTTTACTTTACACAATTAACAATACTTCACTCTTAGGGCACATGTTTGAAATTGTAAACATTATGATATACATTTTGGACTCTTCAAATTTCATATATGCATAGATTTAATAGTTATTATTATATTACTAAGAGTAATTGATATTATATTATTAATAATATCTATTTATATATTTAAATTAAATATTACAAATAATTTAGATATTTAAAATTTATATGTCATATATCATTATATTAAATTATTTTTTTTTTTTCCCATCATTATGTCTAAAATAGATATTTTAACTTTCAACCGTAATTTTACGATAATAATATTAAACACTTGAAATTAACATATTACACTTTTTTACAACACTTTTTAAAATGATAAGTATTATTTCCTTTTTTTCTTTTATGATAAAGCTTTATTTGTTTTTAACGTTGAATATCTTATACTACAACTATTATTATACTTTTTCTTGAAGAGATGAAGTAAAAAATTTTATCTTGTGGGATTGAGATAAATTTATAAAATATAGGAAGGGTGCAAAGCTAAAATTTTATGATAAATTTCTTAAAATTATTTATTAAATTTTAGGAGGACTAAAATATTATTTTACTACAAAATTAAAAATGTTTCAATTGAATTATTATTTTTGGGAGGGGATAAAATTGAAAATTTTCTAATTATCCAGAGAGGGGAAGCAAAGACTCGATATGCCACTTTGTCCCTATTCTTATGTTTACGTAACACATTATCATTTTTGTGTTTTTAAAATTTAATCAACAAGTTTGTAAATTTTATGAGGAAAAACCATAAGTAAATGGCTTATTTAACTACAAAAACAGATTAATGGTTTGTTTAAACACAATATAGTGAGTTGAAGGGGAATAAAAAGAAAATAATAAATAGGGAGAGCTTAGAAGGCAATTATTCAAATTTAAAGTTTGGGTACCAGTCGCACCCATTTCCTTCTTTTTCTCAAAACTGAAAAAATTACATAATAGGTCCCTAAAAAAAACTGCTGAAAAAAAAATAGAAATTAGTGGTTGAGGGGTTGCCATAGGCGGCACCAAAGGTGCCAGTGACTGAGGCGGCACCACCCTATTTGTACCATTTTGGTACATAATTGATTTTGCATACGATTTTGGAATTTTTTTTATTTTTTTTGTATTATTTTGGTAAAAAACCCGTTCTTTTTTATTGTGTTTTCCCAGGTCGATAGAGTGGATTCGAGATTTTAAAATTTGGATAAACTATATTATTAGTCGTAAATTTTTTATTTAGTTATTTAATTAAAAAATATTATAATTTAACTATTAAATTATTCAAAAATTTTCATTTAAGTTATTAGGCTGTTAAAACGATGCTATATGACTTGCTTAATTCACATTTCCTACACTAATCAAAATTTCTTTTTCCCTTTCTCTTTTATAATTCATTTTTTTCATGAAACATCTTTGGACGTCACAAATCTGCGAACCAAATTCAAACAAATTTTTTCTCCGATCTCCAATACTGACCGTCAGATCGACTTGGATTTAAGGTATATTCTTCTACTCATAAATGGAGACTAATCTACCGTACTGATCGTTGAATGGTGCTCGCTGACGAAACTTTTTTCTTTTGTTCAATGACCAAATTATAATTTTTATTAAGCGGCCAAAACGAAAACTTACTCATAGCTTAATAACTAATGATAGTTTACCATTAAAATTTTTAGATGATTTTAGATTTTGTTATAAAATAAAGAGAGATGGAGATAATAAAAAACAAAGAAAATGTGAAAGCTGTTAAGATCGACCCGATTAAGCAACAAGAAAAATAGATAACGGAATAAATTGAGAAATTGAACACACAAATTTAACGTAGAAAACCCCTTCCAAAGAGGATAAAAAACCACGGGCAAAGATAATTTTATTATAATGGTAAAAGAAACGAAGAGTACAAAAGATGGAGATAAAAACTAAACCCCGAAAACTCGAAAACAAAGAACCCTCAAAATGTAAACACAAAATTCTCTAAATGTGTTATGAGTTCTAATATCTAATGAGTGTATTTTCTAAGGTTGTAAAAGAGCCTATTTATAGGCTAAATTTATAAGTCAAATAATAATAAAATAATCTAAACTAATCAGTGTTTGATTGCAACAAATAAACAGAGTTTAACTAGAAGATTACTTCTCAAATTTGACTGAAATAAGAGTCATACTTAACAAATCTCCACCTTGACTCATATTTCCACAATGCCATCTTTGCTAAAGCCCGCCACGAGCCTATCTTGAACCATGCAGGGAATTAACTGAGTCGAATCTATGCTTAGAAATTGGAAGACTTCTAGCCTTCGACTTGTACACTGCCAAATCAAAACTAACCCAGGTTTGATTTTCACGAACACAGTACCCTAACTTTTCAAAACCTACATCCAAAAGAGAACATCTCTTCAACGAAACGGTCATACCTTTTTCCCTCCTATGACCAAGTTGTCTCCGCTCTAAATGAGTTGACTTTGACGGATGAGGGACATCCGATTTCACCGGTCACTTTAGATACTTCCAGAATATAAAGGCTGCCAGTTCTTTTACCTTTTAACAAAACGAGAGCTCCACGAGATACTTTAATGCCGCTTGACTTGATGTTGATTCTGCATCCTTTCAAGTCTAAAATACTCAAGGAGATGAGATTCTTTCGTAAATCAGGTACATACCTGACATCTGAGGGTGTCCTAATTGTCCCATCGTGTATCCTAATTTTAATAGTACCAATACCAATTACCTTTCTAGATGAATCGTTTCCCATGCACACAACTCCACCTTCAACCGAACTGTATGTGGAGAACCATTCTCTATTGGGACACATGTGGAAAGAACATCTCGAATCTAGCATCCACTCGGACGTGAGCTTGGAGTTATCGCTCGTTGACACTAACAAGAAATCATCACCGCTTTCATCGACCAAATTAGCACTAGCTACATCTTTCTCGTTACTATCAGCAGCTCTTTTATTTCGCAGTTTATAACAATCTGCTTTTACGTGACCTAACTTTTTACAATAGTGACACCTTTTGTCTCGTTTCTTTGATGCTATTAAAATGGAAGCTTGCCTATCTGCCTTGCTATCCAAATGAAGCTCATTGTCGAGTTTGTCTCTACTCAACAAATGACCCTTCACATCTTCGAACGAGAGTTTGTCTCTGCCATAAATCAGGGTATCCTTGAAAGACTTGTATGAAGGGGGTAAAGAGCACAATAATAGCATAGCCTAATCTTCATCGTCAATATGAACCTCAACATTTTTTAAATCATTTTAAAGAGTAATGAATTGAATGATGTGATCTCTAAGAAGCTCACCTTCGTTCATGCGAAACGTAAATAGACTTTGTTTCAACACTAAACGGTTATCCAGAGACTTAGTCGCATAAAGAGTTTCTAACCTTTTCCACAAGGCAGATGAGGTCTTCTCCATCAATACCTCCTGCAATACCGTATTCGTGAGGCACAACTTGATTGTAGACAAAGCCTTTTCATCAAGCTCTTCCCATTTTGTTTTATTTATATTCTCAGCCTTTTTCCCAGTAACAACCTTTTTCAAACCGGATTGAACTAGAATTGCCATCATCTGAACTTGCCACAGATTGAAATTTGTCTCACCATCGAACTTCTCAATTTCAAACCTTGTTGTTGCCATATCTAAATGGGCTGATCTATGAAAACTGAACTAGCTCTTGATACCACTTGTTAGGATCGACCCGATTAAGCAACAAGAAAAATAGATAGCAGAATAAAATTGAGAAATTGAACACACAAATTTAATGTGGAAAAACCCCTCCAAAGAGGATAAAAAACCACTGGCAAAGATAATTTTACTATAATGATAAAAGAAACGAAGGGTAAAAAAGATGGAGATAAAAACTAAACCCCGAAAACCCGAAAACAAAGAACCCTCAAAACGTAAATACAAAATTCTCTAAATGTGTTATGAGTTCTAATATCTAATGGGTGTATTTTCTAAGGTTGTAAAAGAGCCTATTTATAGGCTAAATTCATAAGTCAAATAATAATAAAATAATCTAAACTAATCAGTGTTTGATTGAAACAAATAAATAGAGTTTAACTAGAAGATTACTTCGCAAATTTGACTGAAATAAGAGTCATACTTAACAAAAGCAATAGATAATGTACTTTATTGATCAAAAGAGATGATTACAACTCTTCATCAGAAGTAAAGATTTAATTAGAATTTAAAGTACACCAAAGCTTTATCTTGATCATGATGGACATATCATAACATTCCCCCTTAGATGTCCATTGGTAGATAATGTGCCTCGTTAAAACCTTATTAGGAAAACCCTGTGGGATAAAAACCTAATGAAGGAAAAATAGTACACAATCTATAACATGCATAATATGCTGCCTCATTAAAAACCTTACTAGGAAAACCTAATGGGACAAAACCTCGATTAAGGGAAAAAGAGTGCAACGCATATTTACTCCCCTCATAAAAACATCACATATTTTCTCATATTCTATGTACTCAATCTCGAATACTAGTTTTTTTCAAATGACTATTTGAATATATTTACTAAACATTTATATTATCATTTTTTAAAAGTCATGAGTGAGGGAAATTTGGGGAATATATTTTGATCTCTTCATTAGATTCAACAATAATCATAACAAACTTTAATTATGATTCTTTTATAAAAACACGAATAGGTATTTTAGATCATTTTATAATCTTCCTTCAACTACTATTCACTAAGTCAAATTTACCATATATGTTTAAATTATTTCAATTCATATAAATGAACAATTTCTAGAATTTTAATATGCTTCTAGCATCCTATATCCTTCAAGGATTTTAATATAAACTTCACTATATAGTGACTCATAAAAAGTCGTAACAATAACAATTAGACGCAAGTTAAATCTTTTATGAATTTTCAATTAATGATATATCTAAATGTTATTACATCCACCACAAAAGAATATTATATCTTTTCATAATCAAAGCTAGGAATTAGCGAAAAACTTCATATTTTTATTCTACTTTTGCAAAACTACTTCAATTGCACCCTCACTGGCTTTATACCTTTAGATATTTGGACTACTGGTCCAAAAACTCCACAAATTTAATTGTACTTAAGTTGCGTCTTTATTTTTTGATCAATTTATTCCATATCTATATTTCTCAATAGATTTATTCAAGATCCTCTTTTTATTTCATTATTTCAATAATAATATTGCATGCAAAATCATTATCGACCACTTTTATTATTCAATTCCACATTTTCTCAAATTGACTTAACTTATCGAGATATCTTATTTTCATTATTTTAAAATTCAATTTCAGGTACATGAATCTCTTTTGAAGTTTTACTTATTAGTTATGTCTTGAGTCTCTTCTAAAGCATCCATCTCCACTATATGACCATATAAAAAAAAATTTCATCTTTGGAACCAATCAATTGTTCTAACTGATTGTTCTACTGAGACTTTGATTCAAATTAAAATATTAGATAGTATATAACACTTGGTTATTCTCATTAAGTTTGTAAATGTATCTAACAGTTAACTTGTAATGAGTTATCCTTATTGAACTTTTGGTTCAAATTACTCTCCCCTAACTCATTACAAGTTATTATTTCTCTCTTCCTAATGTCGAGAAAACTATCGAATCAAAATTATAATCACAAATCATGTCATAATTGAATCTCCAATGCATTTAAAACATCTAATAATACAAAGAAACTTGTAATTAATATATATTCCCAATTTTCTTTGAAGATTCACTCATCTTTGTGCATTATGGTGGAACAATTAGAACATATACTCACATACAAAAATTCAAAGATGAGAAATATTTAACTCTTGATCAAAAACCAATTGTAATGAGGAGTATTTATAATTTATTGGCTTTATACGTACATCACGTAAATCAACATAATCTCATGTTGAAATAGGAAGTTTAGTTCTCATAAGTAATAGTTTAGACATTAATCAAAGGTGTTTAATCAATAATTTCTCTAAACAATTATACACAAACTTTTACAAAAAAATTTCAAACTCAATCAATAAAAGATTAAGATATAAACTCATCAATATTAGCAAGATGAATTATCTTAATTGCATGATCTGAAATTAATTATTTAAACAAGCAATCTTGCAAACCACAAATTGCAAATTGATAACACATATGTGATTATTTTGTAGATACATCTACCAAAATCATATAATTTCAAAACCATCCACATGGTGGATGAATGAGCCCATATTCATTTTAGAAATGCAAGACATTAAATCTCAACTTTAGCTAATGAGTTTCTAATAATCAATTTTCATTGAGAACAAGCAACAAATGAGAATTCTTTTAAATGAAAGAATCTTCTGGTTCTTTAATGACTGCCATATGAATTCTTAATTAATTTTCGCATCATATATGATCCAGGATGGTCTAAATGGTCATACCAAGTAGTAAATGCATTTGTATTAGTAAACTTCTGGTTTACTTTAACATGTGTTCCAAATTGTACTAAATTGTAACAAATTAATAAATTTTACTATCATTCTTTTTACTTTGTATCCACATATAAGTGCTATTGTGACATTTACTACTAGAAATGTCTAAATCAATGTGAATATTATAATGTCACCAAGTCAACAAAATAAATATAATTTCCAAACAATTATATGCAATATTCGCTTCAAGGAATATGCCAAAATCTTTAAATATCTTATTTTTTTTTGCAACTTCAAGTGCATCCAACCATAACGAGCTTTAGATAGAATTATCATATTTTATTGCTCATAAATAGATCTTTTACAAGAAAATATTTTGCTTCCAACCCTTAATGGGGATGATGACAAAAGAAGATCACAATATTATAAAATAAATATAAATTAATAACCTAATCCTCTCTTTTCATCATTTCAAAATAGATATTTATAGCAATAGTGATTCATATGAAATATAATATTTTCTCATTCACAATTTCAATATAAGATCCATTATAAATATCTTTTAAAATCAATGGATTAACCATCACAAGATATTAATATATTAGCTCTTTTAGAGCTTTTGACTAATTTTGTACTATCAAATATTAGAATAATATTTGTTTGTTTTAGTACCAAATAAAATAAATATTTTCTATCTATAATGATAAAATTTATTACTACATTCTCATATCCTTCCTCAAAAAATATTAACAATAACAAAATATTTGGGCATATGCCACATATGTGGCCAATAATCTTTAATATCACATTGATAGCATAAGTTATCTTTACCTTTTGAAGAGTTATATTGAGAACTCTCATTGTTCTCTTATTTATTACTATGTTCCCACTTTTAATGATCCATAATTATATATTTTATTTTTCTTTATGTTTACATTCACTTCAGGGAATGCAATAAATCTAGTAGGATGGACTTCTAAACGCCTCCATTGATTCTTTATTTCATAATTACTATCGCAAAACATGCATGGATTTTAAATCAAAATTTATCTATTTATGTTGTTATGATTAGTCTTCAATCACATCCTCAATTGCAACAACAATCATGATCTCTATATTTTCATTTTTCATAATTGTTAAGTACTGCTACATTCATTACTTTCACTTTAGGGAATGAAGCAAAACTAGTGGAAAGAATTTCATAGTTTTTCATTAGTAATTTATTATTTTGCTTAGCCATTAGAATTTATGAGATCATTCAAAAAAGGTTAAAGTCATTTTCACAATATTGTTATTGAGGAGCACATTAGATATTTCAATCATATAGTGTAATGTATTCCTTCGGGAATATAAATAATACAAATACATAATTATCTCATATTATTTATATATATGGTTTTAATGTAAAACACATGAATGTTTTATTCAACATATATCTTCTTGATTTGAAAAAATATATTATATTTTAAGAAATTTTGTATCACAGTGAGCTAAAATATAAGCTCTTAAAGAGCTTTTTACGATTTGATACAATATTAGCTCTTCAAGAGCATATAATCATTGTATTGTATAACCTTAATAAATGCTTAATTTATTTTAAATAAAATTTTATTTATTCATATAAAATAAAATGAATAGGTATAAATAAAACATATATTAAACGTAACAAATAATAAATTCATGTTGTAGAACCCAAATTTTACCCAGGACCCAATAACACCTAAAACCCATTAAACCCGAATGGCCCATTAAATAAGCCCACATCCATTACAATAAACAAACCCACTAAAAAACCAATACAAACCAAACTTACCAGACCCAAAAATTAAAGCCCAACAGGCCCAATTACCCAATAGTCAAACTAGGGTTTCAGAAAAGCTGAAACCCTAGCCTTTGGCGCACCTGTCCACTGCCGCCAACTGCTCCATGCCAGGCCTGCCACCGCCACTGCCAGAGCACCACCGACTCCTCCACTTGCACTGAGGACCTGTAAGCAATAAATAGAAAAAGACATAGTACTCATCAAGTTGTAAAACAATGGCTATAAAAATCGATCTAGTTTCACTTTTAAAGGATCCTTTTTTTTCGGCCCTTTTTAGCAATATAGAAACAAGATTTCAAGCAAAAACAGCAACAATATTCGAAGGAAGGAAAGACAAAAATTGTGTTAAGGTTTTTTTCTTTTATATTTTTTATTATTATTTTCGTTATTTTGAACTCCTTTTATTATTATTCAAACACACATACATACATATATAATATCAAAATATAACATATAAAAAAATACAAAATTTTACCTTTTTCGGCCACCGTGCGCGGTGGTGTGGCATGTCTTGTGTGACGAGGAGGATCGTGACCGGAGCGACCCCGGAAATCCTCCCCCCTTGGGACCTGCAGAGAGAAGAGAGGAGAGTGAGATTGTTTTTTAAGCAAGCAGGTCAAAAATGATTTTTTATTTTTATTTTTGGGCCTTAAATAGCCCCTCAAAACGACGTCGTTTTGGGACTGGCCTTTAATGCCCAAAACGACGTCGTTTCGCCCATATCGACCCGATCCAACCCACCCCGCCTTAGGATCCACGTGTTTTTTAGCTGAAGGGTTTATTACACTTTCGGTCCTTTCGCATTTTCAGCTTTTAAAATTAAGTTTTCTGTTATTTCAATTTTGGCCCAAAATTTTGCACAGTTTGTAATTTGGTCCTTTAAAACGCTGAGCTTAACCACTTGGGGAAAATTGTGCTCCTCGTCCCCTAGCTTTTCGCGCGCATTGCAATTTAGTCCCTTTATTATTTATATTACATAATTTGACCCTTTTATTTCTGTTTTAAATTCAATTTGGCTCGTTTGTTATATTATTTTATAATTTTTTTATTTATTATTGCTATTATGCTATCATTATTATTATTTTATATTATTATTATTATTACCTTATTATTACTACTTAATATCTTTATCATTACTATTGTTATATTATAGTTTTTACGTGTATATATATATTTGTTTATTCTTTTATATATTTTATTATTTATTTCTTAGTTACTATTACCATTATTATTATTATTATTATTATTATTATCATCATCTTATCTTTCATTTTTATTTTCATTACTATTTATGTATTATGTATTATTATTGATGTTATTAATATTTTCATTATCATCATCATCATTATCATCATCATTATTATTATTATTATTATTATTATTATTATTATATATATTACTTATTTATTTATCGGTTTATTATTAAGTTTCTTTTTATTTATTCTTATTATTCTTATTTATTTTCATTTTATCTTTTTATTATTTTTACCTATTATTCTCTTTTTAAAGTTACATAGCTTGTTTGTTTTATTTCTTTTATTTTTGTCATTCATACTACTCATTTATTATTATTCCGTTATACTTGTTAATATCATGATTTTTTTATTCATACAAATTTGTGTTATATTAATTTTTACCCAATACAAAATTGGTTTCTTTCATAAAGGCAATGTTCCGTATTTAGAAACTCGAGAGATCGTGCCCTAAAGTATTGGGTTGCAATTTTTCTCGTTTAATCTAAATAACCGAATATCCTTTTAAAACAAATACATTTTTTAAACAAAAAGCTTATTCTCGGGAACTCGAAATGTCGTGTCCTAATGCATTGGATGTGATGTTTTGTTATTCTGAGATAAGATTTTCTAAACCAAGGCAATGATCGGTATTTAGAAGCTCGGGAAATAGTGCCTTAACTTGCTGGATTGCGATTTCCCATTTGACTAAATAACTAAACATCCTTTTAATAAATTTCGTAAATCACGAGATAACTTTGATTATGAAGGTTTAAAATATCGTGTCCTAATGTGCTGGATGTGATGTTTGTATCCTCTCGGAACAAAGAAATCTCAAATTTCAGCCCAAATTATTCAAACATTCTCTAAAGGATCCGTATTTTAAAATCTTTTCAAATTTTTGACATTAAGACATTAATTAATCAATTTGGTACTAGTTTTGGGCGTGACGAGGGTACTAACCCTTCCTCGCACGTAACTGACTCCGGATCCGTTTCTCTGATTTTCGTAAACCAAAATTTTTGTTTTGATAAATCAATTTGATTATTAAAAACAACCACTTTTCGAGGTGACCCATCACACCTCATCAAAAAAGATTGGTGGCGACTCCCATTTTATTTCCATTTTTAAAACCAAAGTCGATTTTCGTTTTTTTTTCCAAAAAAATGGTTACGATAGCTTGGCGACTCCACTGGGGACTTGAATAAGAGAGCCAAGCCATGAGTAGATTAATTTTTGTCTTTTTGTCGAAAATTGAAAATTTGGTTTTAATATACGATCTTTTCATTGCATTTCATCTGCTTTGTGTTAACGGTCTTCATCATTTTTGTTCATATTTCCTTATTTGTTTCGAGCTTTGTGTATATCTCTGCACATTGCATTGCATGACCGTTGTGGTCACACCCTTTTAGGTGGGAGTGAGAAGCTACTCTTTCGTGAGGTTTTCACCTCCGTGCAGGATAGTGAATCGCTTTCGGGATACATCCGTACCTATGTCTTCGTGAGATTTTCATCTCCGTGCAGCCATAGGGAAATGTATTCCCCTGAACTGAACTCGATCCGTATGAGCCTATAATGGGTGAGGATCGAGGAATCTGCTAGTTCAGGTACCTTTACTTTAGAACTGGACCTCATATAGCAAGCCCTAAGAGCCCACCTTAGGTAGAGCCACGCCAAACCCTAGTGGTTACCTGAGTAGGTGCTTTGTTTCTTGCTTGTTTTAAGTTGTGTGTGAAATACTGACTTGTTTTGTTTTATTGAATGATATTTTCATTACACTTAGTCCACTTTCGCGCATCATATTGCATAATCATCCGATTTTTACCCTTTTAAGTGGGAGTAAGAAACTACGGCTTTGTGAGGTTTTCACCTCCGCATGGGCTAGTGGATTGCTTCCAGGATACATCCGTACCTATGTGCTTCGTGAGATTTTCATCTTCCATGGCCATAGGGAAATGTATTCCCCTGAACCGAACTCGGTCCGTATGAGCCTATAATGGGTGAGGATTGAGGAGTTTGCTGGTTCGGGTACCTCTCCTTAGAACCGAACTACATATAGCGATCCTTAGGAACCCACTCTAGGTAGAACCATTTCAAACCCCTAGTAGTCACCCAGATAGGTACTTTATTCTATTGTTTATTTCTCTTGTGCTAACGTGTTTCTTTTGTTTTAATTGCATTACATCGCATCATCTTAGAAAGAATGTGTTGATTAATATTCGATTGCTAAATAGAAGAGTTTGTCATAAGAAAATGGGTTACTTGATAAAGTGGATTATAATGCGGTCATTCGAACATAGTCCAAGAAGACAACGAGAGAGGACTGATAGTTCGCAGAAGAATACAAGACTTTCCCCTGAGGATTCAAGCCAACAAGGACTATTCAAGAGTCATCATGTCTCAATTTTCTTAAAGAAGCTTATGAACATCGTAGAGGATAAGAGATACGGCCTGGACCAAGCAACAAGGAGCTAGAAGAGGCATCTATTGAGAAAACTCACGGGACACGACCACAACATCCGGATACAAAGAAAAGGATTGGTGTTTTCACTTGGACTATGAGGACAAAACCGTATATGCAATCCTTTTTATGTAAAGAAATTTATTTTCTAGAAAAGTTCTTCTAATGGAATTGAATTCATAATCAACGCCTCTCTTTCTTTTTGCATTAATTCCATGTATTTGCATTGCATTTCATGCATTTGTATCACATGCAATAAAATTCGTAGAAAGACCTAATTAGGTGAAATTGTTTCAGTTAACCTAGAAGATATGGAACAAATATTGGAGAGAATAGAGAAAATGCAAATACAGATGCAAGAGCAATTGACAAAAATTCAACAAGAGATGCGAGAACAAATGCTAGAATTCCAAAGGAATATGATAGGTCAGTTAACCTAGTTACTAGCCGGAAGACTTAAAAGGAGTGACCCAGTGGTCAACAGTATGGATGATGATGAAGAAATCGTTTATGCCCCGATAAATATCCCGACTCAACCAGACGCGCAGTCGCATGGGGTACCCGTCATTATCGAACCCCAATGTCAGGCTAATACCTCAGCCTTGTTGAACTTTTCGATGGGCTCATGTTTTAACCCTGAGGATAATCGTGCCAAATCAAGTGTTCAGGCAGAGACAAAGGAAAGGAGAGAGCGAACTTTGAAGGCCCCGAAGAAGAAGGAAAAAGAAGCGGGTAATACGAGTAAGTATGACAAGGGCCATTCAGAGCCGATTACAGTAAGCTAGCTAAGGATGGTGACTACCAGCCGTCAAGGCCCCCTAGGCAGGATTCCAACTCAAAGCCTAACACTGGAAGACCCTAGTTCACTCCTATTCCCATGTACATATAGGGAGCTATACAAGAACTTATTTGATATGTATGTTGTAGCTCCTTATTACACGAAACCGATGCAACCTCTGAAACACCCCAAACCCGGCCCACAAGCCCTGACCGGATCTGGCATGCTTCTAAGAAAACCATTCGAATCTTATTTGTTACTTTGCTAAAATTTTTCATTTTTTTGAAAATAGTTGATTTGGGTTGGGCTCGAATTTTAAAACCGGTGTTGATTAGGTGTTAAAAACAATTTGTTTTTTTTTATACTTAAGAAAAATTTACTTTTAACTTTGAATTATCAAAATCACGTCGTACTTAGATAATTAAATTTGCATGCATAAACAGTTCATACTACGAACTTATTACATCAAAATAAAACCCAAAATAAAATTTAAAGTACTTAAATAACATAAAATGGTCCAACTAATAAAATTAAATCTTTGGGCATGGTCACCACTAAGCTCCTGCCAATCGGTCCATCACCGATCATCACCTAAAAACATTCCCACAAAGGGGTGAGTCGAGCAGACTCAATGTGCACAATCAACACTAAATCTCAACAGTATGGCATATCAAATCATACATATTCATATAGCATAAAATGATGCAATCCGAACCCAAGCCTATATATCCATCCGCTACACATCACCGTACCAACCGTCACACCGTGGGACTACTAAGTCAACCTCCATCCGCTACACACCATCGAAGGCGATCATTGTAGTCGGCGTGCTCATCGCCATTATAAAATTAGTGGCATAGCCACGGATATATATTTTTGTGACATAAGTCACCACATTCTTATATTGTGACATAAGTCATCACATTCTTATATTGTGACATAAGTCACCACATTCTTATATTGGGGTATAGAACCACCAATTCATTTCCCCTTCATATATCACCCATATGCCCATGTCATACAACATATGGAATATTATGCTTTATTCACATTCTTATATTTGTACCTATGTGCCATAATAGATCGTATTATATTCCTAGTTGGAGTAGGAAAACATACCTGAGTACTTTGTACCATTGCATGGTACCTTAGCCATATTCACATTATTTTAAGAGCACATACATATATATTTTAAACGTTGCCATAGATCTGATTAAGAGATAGTGTGGGGGGTACACACCTGATTAACTTAGCGAATTCACTGAAATCCTAAAAATCCCGATCTAGCGTCCTAGATCCCTAGCCCCTATATTCGCCAACATATAGTATTTTAGCCAAAGGCCATTCGGCCAAATAATCAAATCCCGAATCCTTACCTTACTATCATTTTAATCACTCCACAAATCCCGAAACTTGTGATGTTCACCCTTGAAATCGGCTAGCCACCAAATCACTTTCTGAGTTAGTTTTTGGCTTTTAAGCGAAGTAAGGAATAGATTTAAGTACCAAAATAGGGCCTTGGCGAATAACATATTCACTTACCTTGTAAATCCCAAATCCAAAAGCACCACTTGGTTATGGAGATGTCGAAATACCTATACACATATGTTAGATCCGATTCTAACATTAAATCACAAGTAGATAGCCCTTGGCGAATATACACATGTCTTACCTTGAATCTTTAAAATCCTAAATATCCTTCCTTGAAGTCAACAACACCTAAATCTCGAAAATTCCTTCAAGTAGTCGTCCATAGACATTAAGGGGATTAGTACCTTGATTTCGACTAAAAGAGTTTGAACATCAGAATAAAAATCATTTACTCTTACCTTAATACTACAACCGACGGCACCCTAGCTTAAAACCACAAAGATTTGGCTCTGCTTTAACAGTAGTGGCGATAAGAAAGAGATGAAAAAGAATATTATGGAGGCTTAAGTATGAATCGACTGGGGGAAAAAAAGAAAGAATTGAGAGAGTTGGGGAAGAGGATTTTCGGTTTTGTCAAACAAAAGAAAAAGAGAAGACTTGCCTAGAGAATTCGGCAAAGGAAAAGAAAGAATGAAGAATAGCCACCCTTTTCCCTTTTCTGCCGAAATTAGTCTACCTAGAGACCCTTATTCGTCCAACTCTCCCTATTCTGATAGCTTTATCTCTCAATTATCACCTTATTCAAATTAATAAAATTAATCCAACATTTATCCCTATCTAAATTAATTATCACCATTTATCTCTAAAAAAAAATAAAAGGATTAAAGCTCCTAAAATTTAGCCTTAGTGCCATCCCTTGCTGCTCATTTCTGCAAAAATAAAACCTTTATTTTGCTTCCTTGTAGCTCGAACCTAGGCCTCCCGACACTCCTTGTGGCGTCACCTCTTGGGCTTTAAGTGGCGCCTCCTTGCCACTTTTCCAAGCTCGTTCTTGTGTCAAATTTCACCTACAATTTCTCTTAAGGCCACCTTGCTTGAGCCTCTTTTAAACTTAAAACTCAATATTTCAAAGGCATTTCCCTACATTTCAAGGTTCTAAAATTCACATAACACATTCATAACACATAAGACATGCTATTTCATATAATTTAGCATAAATGCACAAGCCGTAATCCAGGATATTATAGTTCTACCCCCTTAAAATAATTTCGTCCTCGAAATTACCTTACTGAAATAAGTGAGGGTACTGTTATCGCATCGTCTCTTCTGGCTCCCATGAAGCTTCTTCCGATCCATGATTACGCCATAACACTTTGACTAGAGGAACTAATTTCCTCCGTAACACTTTCACATCTCGTTCTAAAATCTGAATCGGCTCCTCCTTGTAGGACAAATCTGGCTTTATCTCTACCTCTTCAACCGGCACTACATGAGATGGATCCGATCGATAACGACGTAGCATAGAAACATGGAATACGTCGTGCATCTGCTTTAACTCCAGTGGCAACTCCAACTGATATGCCACTGATCCAATTCGCTTCAAAACCTTATAAGGTCCTATAAACCTTGGACTTAACTTCCCTTTCCGACCAAATCTCATTACCTTTTTCCAAGGCGAAACCTTAAGAAACACTTGATCTCCCACATCAAATTCTATTTCCTTCCGTTTGAGATCTGCGTACGACTTCTATCTATCAGATGCTTCCTTCAACCATGCCCAAATTACACTAACCTTCTCTTCAGATTCTACCACAATCTCTGGACCCAAAATCTGACGTTCCCCTAATTCCGTCCAACATGTAGGAGTCCGACACTTCCATCCATACTGATTAGCTTCAGTGCGGTGCCATCTTAATACTGGCCTGATAGCTGTTGTTGTATGCAAATTCTGCTAGAGGCAAATATTCTTCCCAACTTCCACTAAAGTCTATCACACAGCCTCTCAGCATATCCTCTAGCACTTGGATCACCCGTTCAGACTGGCCGTCCGACTGTGGATGAAAAATTGTACTGAAATCCAATCTAGTGCCTAAAGCCTGATGTAAAGCTTTCCAAAACTGAGACATGAACCTCGGATCCCTATTCGAGATAATTGATATCGGTACTCCGTGCAACCTCACAATCTCATACATACAACCTTGCTAACTTTTGGAGAGAATAGTCCACCCTCACTGGAATGAAATGCGCGGACTTTGTCAGCCGATCCACTATCACCCATGCCAAGTCCTTCTTAGTAGGAATAAGAGGAAGCCCACTAACGAAGTCCATGGTAATTCTCTCCCACTTCCACTGGGGAATCTGTATTGGCTGAAGCAATCCCGACGAAACTTGGTGCTTCGCCTTAACTTTTTGACACGTCAAGCATTTGCCAACAAATTCAGTAACTTCCTTCTTCAGACCAGGCCACCAAAACTGTTCCCTTAGATCTCTGTGCAACTTAGTGCCTCCAAGATGCATAGCATAAGGGCTACTATGCGATTCCCGAAGAATTCTTTGCCTAAGTTCCTCGTTCTTGACATCTGAGACCTTACCCTTGAAGCACAATACTCCTCTTCATTAATACCATAACCCTCTAACTCTCCATTCGCACTTGTCGCAACTTAACACTTAGATCCTCATCCACCAACCATCCTCTTTCACTTCATTCAACCACGTTGGCTTAACTTGCAGCTCTGCCAACAGACTTCCATCATCATACAAGCTTAGATGCGCGAACATCGCCCTCAGATCCGACACTACCTTTCGACTTAGGGCATCCGCCACTACATTTGCCTTGCCTGGGTGATATTCTATAGAGCAATCGTAGTCCTTCAATAATTCTACCCACCTTCGTTATCTTAGATTTAACTCCTTCTGAGTCCTCTTGTGGTCTGTGTAGATTACCGACTTCTCTCTATATAAATAGTGCCTCCACACCTTAAGGGCAAAGACCACTGCCACCAATTCCAAGTCATGTGTCGGGTAGTTAACCTCGTGTGGCCTCAGTTATCGAGACGCATACGTAACTACTTTCCCATCTTGCATTAATATGCATCCCAATCCTGTATGGGAAGCGTCACAATACACCACAAAATCCTTCCACGCCTCCAGTGAATCGAGGCGGAGCTTGGTCAAGACCCTTTTAAGCTTCTCAAAGCTCTCCTGTTGCTTATCGGTCCATACGAAAGGCACTGCCTTCCTTAACAACTTTGTCAGGGGCACGGCTATCGACGAGAACCCTTCCACAAACCGTCTATAATAGCCTACCAATCCTAAGAAACTCTGAACTTCCGCCACCGACCTAGGAGGTTTCCAATCCAAAACTGCCTCAACTTTCCGAGGATTTACCCTTATTCCTTCAGCAGATACCACATGTCCTAAAAATGTAACTTCCTTAAGCCAAAATTCACACTTGTTGAATTTGGCGTGAAACTCTTCTCCTCAACACTTGCAACACAACTCAGAGGTGCTCATCGTGTTCTTCCTCCGACTTCGAATACACGAAGATATCGTCTATGAACACAACGACAAACCGGTCTAGATAGGGTTAGAAAACCCGGTTCATCATGTCCATAAACACGGCTGGGGCATTAGTCAAACTGAACGGCATTACCAAGAACTCATAATGCCCGTACCTTGTTCAGAAAGCCGTCTTATGGATATCAGCCTCCTTCACCTTAAGCTGATGATATCCCGACCGTAGATCTATCTTCGAAAATACTGCTGCCCCCTTCAGCTGATCAAACAAGTCGTCGATCCTTGGCAAAGAGTACTTGTTCTTAATGGTCAGCTTGTTCAACTGACGATAATCTATGCACATGTGCATAGTTCCGTCCTTCTTCTTCACAAATAAAATCGGTGCTCCCCATGGAGACACAATGGGTCGAATAAACCCATGGTCTAGCAATTCTTGGATTTGAGCCTTGAGCTCAACCAACTCCTTTGGTGCCATTCTGTACGGGGCAATGGACACGGGGCGTACCCGTAGATAAGTCAATTCCAAACTCCACCTCCCTGTCCGGGGGTATTCCGGGTAATTCCTCCAAAAAGACATCCACAAACTCCCTTACAGTTCTAACTCCACTAACTCCCCCTTCGTTTGTATCCAAAGCACAAATGAAGGCCAAAAATGCCTTACACCCCTTCCGAACCATCTTCTCAACCTTAAGTGCTGAAACTACATTAGACAAGTAGTTTCTTCTTTCTCCTATCATAACCATCACCTCATCCTCAGGGGTCCTTAACTCCATTCGTTTGGCTGCACAATCCAATATAGCCCGATGTTCCACTAGTCAGTCCATACCAAGTATGAGATCAAATTCTTCGAAGGAAAGTTCCATCAAGTCGGCAGAAAATACTACGCCTTGAATTTCTAAAGGTACACTCCAAAAGATCTTATTCACCACTACAGTTTGACCTAGTAGGCTTACTACAGTCATCTCCCTATCAGAAAGTTCAGAGGCTATGTCTAGAGTTTCAACTACTCTACATGCAACATAAGAATGGGTCGAGCCCACATCAATTAAAGCAACATAAGGCTTGCCATAAATAAGAAACGTACCGGTTATGATGTCCGGTGCATCATCGTCCTCCTTACGGTGAACCGCATACGCCAAGCCCGGCTGTCTTGCCTCTGTGTTACCACCACCTCGGCCCGGTGTTCCACGTCCTCTTTCGATACTATTTCCTTTACCATTCGGACCACGCCCTCGTTGAAATTTGTTGTCCGCCTCTTCGACTGAGTAACACCTTGAAATGCTGGTCGATTCCCATCTGTCTCATAGGACAGTCCTTAATCATGTGGTCCTTAGACCCACATTTGAAACATCCTCCTGTCTTCTTCCAACATTCTCCTAGATGCTTCTTTCCACACCGATCGCAAATGCAGTCGCCCTCATCACGGCCTGCGACCTTGCGGCCCATCAACTCTAGGCCTCTTTTACACATTCCCGAACGATCCGGACGACCTAAAACCTCTCTTACATCTGTTCGATCGATGTTACGCCTTACGAAATCCTTGATACCCTCAGCTACCTTAGCCTTCTCCACCAACACCACAAACTCCCGCTCTTGTTGTGGAGCTATTAATAACCTCAGGTCATCCTTTAGTCCGTCTTCAAACCGGATACACCGCTCATGTTCAGTCGACACTATGCCTCGAACATAACGGCTTAGCCTTAGAAATTCCGCTTCGTACTCAGCTACGGACTTGTTCCCTTGAACCAGCCCCAGAAAAGCCTTTTTTTGCTCATCAATATAATGCGTGCTGACATACTTCTTCTGATATGCCGCCTTAACATATTCCCAAGTAAGATCCTCAGCTGAAGCACCATCCCGCACCTTGAGCCACCATTGATATGACTCATCGCGGAGGAGCGACACCAACCCTTTCAGCTTTTCCTCGTCAATTAAATTGAGCTCATCCATAATCTGCTCAGTCGCCTCCCACCAATACTCGGTGATCTTGGGTGCCACACGGATATACCACGGAACACTTGACTCCGTTGGCTCGAAGTCACTCGTCTGACTTTCAAGCTCCCATGCCTCCACCCTTTCCAAAACCCACGGCATCGCTTTGTGACCTGCGTCATCCCGTCTATCACGATATTCCACATCAATGGCTAGTGGTGGTGGTGGCATTTCATTCTCAGATCCTTGACCCGATCTAACGGGTTCAGACACGGTCATTTGGCCTCTTCCACGGCCACGCCGCGTTACGACCACGTCCCGAATTCATACTTCCACTTAGCGTTTATCTAATTAAAGAATTTTATGTATTAGTTTTGTCCCACTGATTTAACATGATCAGTTTATGTTTAATAGTTCTAGAAAGGTAGTTCTTTCTATTCATACACATCTGATCTCACATCATCCATTTAGTCACACACATGAACTTGCGTCCATTCGGAGAAATGTTGTAATTATCATTGTTTGTTGTTTTCCACTACCCAGGGGTATTTTTGTAATTTTGTCCTACCAGGGTATTTTGGTAATTTTCAAATTAGGGTATTTGAAAATGTTGCAAAATAAAGATTGTTGATGTTTTGCAAAATTAAAATACTTGCCGGAAAAATTTTAAAGGTGAAATGATAATTTTATACACTAGGGGTATTTTTGTAATTTTTCAAGCCAGGGTCTTTTCGGTAATTTTTCGCAAAATATGGTTCCTGGTGACTTTTCAAAACAAGGGTGTTTTTAAAGGTTTTTAATTTGAGGGTACTTCGTTGATTTTCCTTCTTGAGGTATTTTGGTCATTTGTCTTTGGTTAGGGGTAATTTGGTCATTTTGCAAATCGGGGTAATTTAGTAAATTTTCCAAATCGGGGTGTCTTGATATTTTGTAAAGTTTTGGATATTCTTGCAAAATAGGAAATTTTATTGAAATCAAGGATAATATGGAAATTTTAGAACCAAGGGCATTTTAGTAATTTTTACCTCTAGGGTATTTAGGTAATTTGTAAATTAAAAATTCTTAGAAAGTTTTTCCAAAATAATAATTTTCACAATTCAAAAGGGTAGTTTGTTGACTTTTAAAACTAGGGTTTCCATAAAATGTGGCTAGTCCTTTCGGGTTTTAATTATTGAGTTTAGCCAGTGACTAAGTCCTCTGGTTAGGGTGAACCAAAGCTACGCACTGGTAGGATTCAGTGGAGAGGAGGTGAGTCACGGACTACTTAAATACCAAGCTCCCAAAACCAATCCTAGACATGCACACAATGGTTGCCACACCCTAACTCGGCGACTTAACCACGAGTTTGTTTAATTAGGCACTTAAAATTTTATGTAATTGTTGGGGTAACCTAATCCTAGGGTTCAAGTACTTATCATGCTAATCTCGTTCCATTTCTACCTTTCTACAATTCATATCATAAATCACACAAGGGATAGGGTACTTACAGGTGGACTTGGTAGGAGACTCGGTGCCATGCGAAAAACACCTTATTTCTTAAAATTTTCACAAAATTTTTTGGGCTTAATTTTGAAAATGTTTTGGGCCTTAAATCCAAAGTGAGAGTTTAAAATTGACTCGATACCAAGAAAAACCCAAACCCAACCCACAAGCCTGACCGGATCTAGCATGCTTCTAAGAAAACCATTCGAATCTTATTTGTTACTTTGCTAAAATTTTTCGTGTTTTTGAAAATAGTTGATTTGGGTTGGGCTCGAATTTTAAAACCCGTGTTGATTAGGTGTTAAAAACAATTTGTTTTTTTTTATACTTAAGAAAAATTTACTTTTAACTTTGAATTATCAAAATCATGTCGTACTTAGATAATTAAATTTGCATGCATAAACAGTTCATACTATAGGCTTATTACATCAAAATAAAACCCAAAATAAAATTTAAAGTACTTAAATAACATAAAATGGTCCAACTAATAAAATTTGTGCTGGGCATGGTCACCACTAAGCTCCTGCCGACCCGGTCCATCACTGATCATCACCTAAAAAACATTCCCACAAAGGGGTGAGTCGAACAGACTCAATGTGCACAATCAACACTAAATCTCAACAGTTATGGCATATCAAATCATACATATTCATATAGCATAAAATGATGCAATCCCGAACCCAAGCCTATATATCCATCCGCTACACATCACCCGTACCAACAAATCACACCATGGGGACTACTAAGTCAACCCTCCATCCATACACACCATCGAAGGCGATCATTGCGATCGGCGTGCTCATCGCCTTATAAAATTCTTGGCATAGCCACGGATATATATTTTTGTGACACAAGTCACCACATTCTTATATTGTGACATAAGTCACCATCCACATTCTTATATTGTGACATAAGTCACCGCATTCTTATATTGTGACATAAGTCACCACATTCTTATATTGGGGTATAGGACCACCAATTCACTTCCCCTTCATATATCACCCATATGCCCATGTCATACAACATATGGAATATTATGCTTTATTCACATTCTTATATTTGCACCTATGTGCCATAATAGATCGTATTATATTCCTAGTTGGAGTAGGAAAACATACACAGTACTTTGTACCATTGCATGGTACCTTAGCCATATTCACATTATTTTAAGAGCACATACATATATATTTTAAATGTTGCCATAGATCGATTAAGAGATAGTGTGGGGGTACACACACGATTAACTTAGTGAATTCATTGAAATCTTGAAAATCCGATCTAGCGTCCTAGATCCCTAGCCCTATATTTGGCCAACATATAGTATTTTAGCCAAAGGCCATTCAGCCAAATAATCAAATCCCGAATCCTTACCTTGCTATCGTTTTAATCACTCCACAAATCCCGAAACTTGTGATGTTCACCCTTGAAATCAGCTAGCCACCAAATCACTTTACAGGTTAGTTTTTCGGCTTTTAAACGAAGTAAGGAATAGATTTAAGTACCAAAATAGGGCCTTGGCCGAATAACATATTCACTTACCTTGTAAATCCCAAATCTCGAAAGCACCACTTGGTTATGGAGATGTCGAAATACCTATACACATATGTTAGATCCGATTCTAACATTAAATCACAAGTAGATAGCCCTTGGCCGAATATACACATGTCTTACCTTGAATCTTTAAAATCCTGAAATATCCTTCCTTGAAGTCAACAACACCTAAATCCCGAAACTTCCTTCAAGTAGTCGGCCATAGACATTAAGGGGATTAGTACCTTGATTTCGGCTAAAAGAGTTTGAACATCAGAATAAAAATCAATTACTCTTACCTGAATACTACAATCGATGGCACCCTAGCTTAAAACCATAAAGATTCGGCTTCTGCTTTAACAGTAGTGGCAATAAGAAAGAGATGAAAAAGAATATTATGGAGGCTTAAGTATGAATCGGCTGGGGGGAAAAAAAAAAGAATTGAGAGAGTTGGGAAGAGGATTTTCGGTTTTGTCAAACAAAAGAAAAAGAGAAGACTTGCCTAGAGAATTCGACAAAGGAAAAGAAAGAATGAAGAATAGCCACCCTTTTCCTTTTACTCAAAATTAGTCTACCTAGAGACCCTTATTCGACCAACTCTCCTATTACGATAGCTTTATCTCTCAATTATCACCTTATTCAAATTAATAAAATTAATCCAACATTTATCCCCTATCTAAATTAATTATCACCATTTATCTCTAAAAAAAAATAAAAGGATTAAAGCTCCTAAAATTTAGCCTTAGTGCCGTCCCTTGCTGCTCATTTCTGCTGCAAAATAAAACCTTTATTTTGCTTCCCTTGTAGCTCGAACCTAGGCCTCCCTGACACTCCTTGTGGCGTCACCTACTGGGCTTTAAGTGGCGCCTCCTTGCCACTTTTCCAAGCTCGTTCTTGTGTCATATTTCACCTACAATTTCTCTTAAGGCCACCTTGCTTGGTTCCTCTTTTAAACTTAAAACTCAATATTTCAAAGGCATTTCCCTACATTTCAAGGTTCTAAAAATTCACATAACACATTCATAACACATAAGACATGCTATTTCATATAATTTAGCATAAATGCACAAGCCATAATCCAGGATATTACAACCTCCATACCTAGAATGGTACGACCCAAATGCCCAATGTGAGTGCCATGCAGGGGTCACAGGGCATTTGATAGAAAATTGCCTTACTTTCAATAAATTGGTAGAAAAATTCATTAACATGGGTATTGTGAAGATAGATGGCGTGCCAAATGCAGAAATATGAACCTAGGAGCATTTTGAACAATGAGACTGTGAAGGGATCCCTGTATTTTAGCTAATCTAGAGTAATATTTAAAACATGCTTGTTGCTTTAAGCCTAGAGGCAATAAGAGTCCTTTTGTGAAATAGGTTTGTGTCTTGAATTTTTATTTCAATCAAATGCATATTTCTAAATAAATATGTTCATTCTTTACATCTCATACTATAGATTTTTTTCATTTTTTATTCATGACCATATCATACGAATAATTATCCTTAGAATCATTTATTCTTTGGATTTTCTACCTTCATACCCACAATGGGTCCCCAGATATCAATGACATGAGCGACGCTGTTGCTGACTCTCCTTTTAGTGAGATATGTGTCTAGAGGGATCTAAGGATTTTGAAGATGAAAGAGATTACAACTTGTTTCCTAATTTGTTAAGAATGGTAGATCCTACCTTACAAAGTGCCAGCAGACACTTAGCTCATCACAGAAATAAGGCGAGACATCATTGAGTTGTTTTCAATAATTCAAAGATGTTTTCGCACAATCATTTCAAGGCACACTAGGCCACTGAAACATGGGTATGCTGTTAAGATTGGTGTTTAAAGAACCCACGTTAATGGTTCTACAACGACCAGGAGGTTCGAGCTACTGGTTTACCAAGAAATGAAAATTAAATACAGGATTTATGTGCCTCCTTTATTTTTTCACAGATTCCCTATATGTAGGGCATGGACGCTATCAAGCTAGTCTCCTCAAAAGTTTTTAGCCAACATCGATTCATATTCATGGTCGTTGGTTACCTCACTGAGAGGGTGAAGGTCGTTTCATATGCCAAAATTACAAAGTCGGCAGTCATCAAATTCAAATTCAAATCTAAAAAAAAAAAAACAAAGAGTGGCAATAAAGAAGGTCGAGAAAGAACATAATTGCACAATGCCAAAGAGTTCTGATCGGTCAAAGATCGGACACCATTCAAGATAAAGAAGGCAAAAAAAAAAATATTAAAATTTTTTTTGAAAAAATGACTGAGACTTGTAAAGGTTGGCATAGAGAAGTTACCATTTACCCTCTAGATTTCTTGATCGTTGGCCAGGACTTTCGCCAGGGCATCTTTCCCATTGGTTTATGAAAGGGAAACAATTGTTAGAAGATAAGACTCCTTTTCCCCAAGCTTGGATTGAATTAGATAATGTAGAATGCCTCTAGTAAGCTTGATTGAAAGTATTCAGCATGGTCAAATGTACCAAAAATGGATACGGGCTTATCATAAAAAGGTTCGCTTAAGAGAATTTCATGATGGGAACCTAGCATCAAGAAGGATTCTTCTCATACAAAAGGACTTCAGAGGAAAGCAAATGCCAAATTTGGAAAAAAAAAAAACCTTATGTGGTGAAGAAGACTTGTTCTGGAAGATCATTAACTTTGACCAAGATGAATGGCAAGGACATGTTCAAGCCGGTGAGTTCAAATTTCATCTAAAAGGAGAGGCTATTGTGAAAACCCGTAAAGGGCACCTTGTAACACCCCAAACCCGGCCCAAACACCATAACCGGATCTGGCATGTCACTAAGGAGATTTTAAAAGATGTCGCAGTGTCGGAAAAAAATATTTTTCTTGAGTTTAACCTTTTATTCGGGAAAAATGAATGGTTGAATAAGTTGTAAAAGATATACATTTTATATTAAGGCCTTAGTTTAATTAAAACGTAAAATTTAAATGTCTAATAATAATAAAAGCCCAAAATAAAACAAAAAAAAGAAAAAAATGTGAACCTAATGGCCCGTGGCCTTATTACAATGAAATTTAAAACACGCTAATTAAAAATAATGAAAATAAATAAACTAAGTAAAGTCTTTTCTTTGAATCAAAATATTCTCTCGACGCGCCACCTTGTGCTCCTCTCCACTTCTATCCGATGCACTAGGTGCTACCGAAGATATTAAATAATAGGGTGAGTCGCGAGACTTAGTGTGCAACCCTCGTGCACCATCAGATTGGGCCTTAGCCCCACAGAGCAGATAATAGAGCATAATATATCAGAAAATATGCAAAGCCCAACCCAATCCTAGGTTTCCATCCGCTACACACCACCCTTACCTGCCAATCACACCATTGGGGATTTTCTACAATCAACCCACATTGCTACACACCATCGATGGCAGTCATGCTGCAGTTAGCTGCTCATCGTCAGATCATGGCAATAGCCACTACAACAGATCATGGCAAAGAGCCACTACAACAGATCATGGCAAAGCCACTACAACAGAAAACTTCCCTTTTCATCAATCACCCAACCCCGTGCAATCACAGAAATCGGCATATATATAAAACATATCATCTCGACAGAAACATTCACTTATGAATTGTAGAAATCACTAACCTGGTGATTCACCTTTACCCTCCTCGGGTTTTAATCGGTATGCCAGGATTTCAGCATTTATCAGAATATAGCAGATATATATATACATGTACTAACAAACAATCTAAATGGTGTGAAAATCTACACACCTGATAAATACGTAGGACTACCCTCTATGTCGATACCCTCGCTAATCGGATCAATTGCCCTTTGTCTTTAACTCTGCTCAAAAGTTGGAAGAATGCGAAGATAAGGCCTCTCCTATATTCGGCCAAGGGTTAGTGTTTTACCCAAATTATACGTTTAAATTAACAGATCTCCTTACCTTGAAATCCCAAAAGTAATACGATCCGAGTGCTACTAAACTCTGGCTTAGAAATCTAAGCGATTGAATCCCCTTCAAATATCAGAATGTCACAAATTAAAAAAAACACCCGATTAGTTAACCATATAGCCATTCGGCTAAGATCTCTAAAAGCCAAAAAAAGATTGAAATCTCGCGAATCGACACTTACCTTTAGTTTTCCTTCAAGATTCGGCACAAGCAGACACCACATAAGGAATTCGATAATCACAGGAGATGAGATCTAGGGATTTCAGCTTTTAAGAGAAGAAAAATAACCTACTTAACCAAGTTTAAGAGACTATTCGACCAGAAGGAGAAAAGAAAGACAGAAATAACAGAGAACTTACCGAAATATGGTATAAGGGTTCGACTATGGTGAATACTTCGGGAAAAAGAACTGAATGGAATGGTGCTGAGACTTAGAGATTTCGGCTACAAGAACAAACAAGAATGTAGTTTCGGCTTTCAGTGAATTGGAGAAGAATAACAATGGGGGTCAAAAGATTCGGCTAAAAGGGAATTTCAAAGAAAAAGAAAGGGTGAAGGAGGTGGTAATTTTTGGCTTTTAGAAGAGAGAAGATGAGAAAAGAAAACAAATGAGATGGCCCTCAACTTTTCGGCACATCCCCTTGCCTATACCAAACCGATTTTCCCCCTCTCCTGTGTTTGATTTTCGGCCAACTCTGCAACCACGAGATCACTCTTATCATTCTATCCCTTATTCTTAATAGAGCACTCATCCAACAGAGACCTACACCACACCACTACTTCCCTTTATCTACGTTATATCCCCATAATTTAAAACATAAAATCCCCTTAGTTAATAGCCACATTTCTGTCCCCTTCTAGCTCCCTTTGTGCCAAAATTGGCCCAACTTTATGGTCTCCAAATGGCCACAAATTGGGCCTCTCCCTTTGCCTATTGACGCCATCTATAACTTCTCTTTTACCGCGCCCCTTGCTGCTGGGCCACAAGCCCAGTTTGTCAATTAAACTACCAAGACTTTATTTTAAGCCCTAGAGTGTCTAAACAGAATATTTAATCAAGGCCTCAGCCCAAACTTGAGCCCTATTTGCACCTTTAATTCTCAAATTAACACATTAAACATGTCTACACATTAAATGCATAAGCCCACTAATTCGGGATGTTACACGCCTTGAGAAATAAAAAAAAGAAAAAAGGAAAAAAAAAGAAATAAAAATTTTCGTCAAAAAGAAGAGAAAAGGAGAGGCCAAGGCGAAAACCCGCAAAGGGCGCTTTGAGACCAAAAGGTATTTACATTGAAAACCCAAGAAGGGCGGCTCAAATTTTGTTCGAAAGTGGGGCATACAGTAGTCTTGCTACACTCGAAGAAGTATGTTATGTCTTGGGGCATCGACAAAGTACTCTAGATCCCCTAAACACATATTAAGCTCAAAATGGTCCTCAAGAAGTTTGGACAGAGAAGCTCAGGCTGTGATATCTGGGGCACCTAGTTTCCATTTTACCCATTTTGAATTTGCTATCTTTGATTACTTTATTTGTTTCAAAATAGCTTACCAATAAATTTCTTCCTTGAATGTATTTTCTATTCTTGATTAACTTATTTGTTTCGAGCTATGCTCTCAATTAGTTTCCTTCTTGTCCATTGTTATGATCTTTTTCAAGCATTTTGCATTGAAATATCAATTAGCGGACTAATAATACTTTCATAAAAGGAGTTTCGCATATTACTCTGGAAGCTTCTAAATAGTACAAGAACCTGAAACAAGACTGTTGTTTAGAACTCCCCAAGCCTAAGGTTTGGAAATATTGGAGAAAGATAATTATCTCTTTGGACTTTTTTTGGTTGAACAAAAAGACAAGACATTTTGTTAATGATACAACCTCGGCAAATAACGAGCAATGTCAACCCAAGTGTACAAGGGGATCATTCTCAAAAAAATGATGATACTCTGCATTCATCCAAATATCAGGCATATACATCTGGTCATTACACCCTGTAACATCCTAAATTTATGGGCCTATGCATTTAGTGTGGGGATATGTTTAATTTGTTAATTTAAGTGATAGGGTTCAAAATTGGGCTTAGGATTAGGCAAAGGCCTTGATTTAATTATTTTAAGGTGGCGTTATTAACAATAAAAGAGGCCCAAGTTTTGGCCGTAAGGAGCCCATGTTTTTAGGGCCATTTTCGGCACCTAAAATGAAGCAAGGAGTGACGCCACACACAAGAAGTTAGGGGCCCAAAATTTAAGTTTAATAAAGCCCAAATTTTTTTATTTAAGTGAGTTAAATTTAGGCATTAAGATTTGATGAGGTGGACGGCTACAAGGCTCAAAAATAGGAAGATTTAGATGGATTTTATAATTGATAAAATAGTAGATAAAAAGGAGAAAAGTTAGGAGCTTATCTACAAGGGAGGTGATGGTAGAAAATCCATCACCTAGAGGAGTGTAGAAATCAAATTGCTTTGCATGGCAAAAGGGGTGCCAAATTTTCCCTCTCATTTAGCTTGAATTTTAATTAATTAGGAAGGGCGTTTTTGATTTTATACATGAGGTGTCAAAATATCTATAAATAGGGGGGTAGCTCCTTGATTCTGACATTGAAAACCCTAATTTCTTCTCCCATTGTACTGAAATTCCTTAGCCTCTCCATCTCCAATTTCTTTTCTCCAATTTTTTTAAAAGCCGAAACTCTTCTCCACTTTTTCCTCCTTGTGCCGATTTCTCTAAAAAGCCGAAGCATCTATAGTCTTTTCTTTTATTCATCCTATTTGAGAATTAGTTCTATTCTTCCGGCATTTAAAACTTTCCTTTGGCATTGTCGAATCTCCTTTCCAAGTGGTAGCCGAATTCCTATACTAAGGTAAGTGCCGATTTACATTAGATCTCATATTCTATTTCGGTTCTTAAAAGGCAAAAGCCAAAAAATTAACAGTTTAATGATTCTATGTTGGGGACAATTCGGGATTTGAAGGAAGCTTGGTCAATTAGATCTAAAAGCCAAAATAGCTAGTCTCCACTTTCGAGATTTTTAAGGTAAGAAGATTTCCCTAGATTTCTATTAGATTTGATCATTATATGCAAGATCTTAAGGTTATAATGAGAATTAACGATTAAATATTGTGATAGTAGTTCTGAAAAGGACTTGTGATGGAATTAAATACGGATCAGGCAAAGGAGAAAATACCTAAGTTTAAGAAAAGAGCGAGATCTACCATTCGAGATTGGCCACTTGGTTGTGGACCCACTTCGAACAACACCTTAGGCAGATAGCGATGAGTGTCGACTAAGGATAGCATCGACATAGAAAGCATCGTCTTATCGGTAATCAGGTGTGTAGATCTCTAACACACTAATAAACCTGTATGTATGACTATATATATGTTATGGGCTTAAAAGCCAGAATGAGGCTGTATAGGCAGTCGAATGGAACCCTAAAAGGGTTAGGCAATGATGCCAGGTACGTAAACATGGAACTCCCTATGTGTATCAGAAAATATATATGACTGCATGATGTTTTCTTTATGTGTATGCATGGGGTGGGAATATGATATTGAAGGGGAAGTGCATAATAGGTCACTTGGTGATCGATGGTGGAAATCCCACATAGACAAATGTTAGGTCACTTTGTGATCGGTGGCTATGCCACATTCAATGATTCCTAATTAATAGGAATAGGTAGTGCGGCTGTCGTTTTGGTGTGTAGCGGATGGAGGGTTGATTGTAGAAATCCCCAATGTGTGATGGTTGGTACGGGTTGGTGTGTAGAGGATGGAAACCTAGGATGGGTTGGGTTATTCATTATTTAACGTTACCATGTGATTATGATTGTTACCTTCATGTATGGGCCAGGGCCCATAATGTGTTTGTGGGCTCGGGTCATCGTGTGTTTTGAGATTTATACACTGAGTCTTGGTGACTCACACTTTCCTTTTCTCTACTCTTCCAGATGAGCAGTAGATCGTGGACACGGGAGCCAAGACGGACTCGAGAGGCCATCAAGTTTTATTTTTACAAATTATTTTTGGGATTTCATTAAATTTTATTTTATTTTATTTGGGAATATTTATGTAATAAGGCCCCTAGTTTTATTCAACTAAGAAGTTTTCAATGTTATGCAACTTATGAATTCATGATAAGGTTTATTTATACGTAATAATAATACAAAGAGGTTTATTTCCAAAAAGTCACTTCTTTATTCAAATTTTAAATAATTAACTTGTGTTTTCAAAATCCGATAAAGTGTTATGTGTTCCATAACATGCCAGATCTGGGCGAAACGCATGGGCCGAGTTTGGGGTGTTACACACCTAGTGAATGGTGTAACAGATCAAATTGATCCTATACATCAGATTTATAGCAGGATGGATAGAAAAAACCATATGTTATTCTCCTGAAGTTGCAGTGGGAGGTACAAACTTTATGTCCCAGAAGGTACAGTGGAAGGGACTCTAAAATTACAGCGGGGCAAGCTTACTGAGCGGAATCTGATCGTTTCTTTGGATTTTCTATTAAAGGTACCAGCTAAACGAAAAAGCATGATAACGCATCGGTGATAGAACCTTAATGAACTACAAGCAATGACGACCCTAATCATTTAAAAAGAGATCATTTCATTTTCATTCATACAACATCATTCAAAGCACGTTTAGTTAGGAGTATTTGACTCATTCGGATCATTGCATCCTAATCATTATACATTTAACAAAGGATCATTCTCATGACATTCTGCATTCATGCAAATATCATCCATAGTCATTTAGTTAGGAGCATTCGATTCATTCTGATCATTGCATCCTAATCATTGTAAAAAAAACCATTCTCATGACATTCTGCATTCATGCAAGTGTCGTCCATAAGGCTTTCAGTCATTCCGATCATAGCATCCTCATTGTTTGCATAAGTATAAGCACATAAAATTGATTTTACAGGACAGGTTTCTCAAAGAACGGTGTAGCAATATCAAAGTTTAGATTTTGTTCCCTAGAGATAGTGGAGCAGACTGAAGATTGAAGTCTTCCTGAAGATAGTAAGGAAACAAATTGGAAAGTTCATATTTTGTTCCCTAAAGATGATAGTGGAGCAGACTGAAGATTGAAGTCTTCCTGAAGATAGTAAGGAAGCAAATTGGAAAGTTTAGATTTTGTTCCCTAGAGATGATAGTGGAGCGGATCAAGATTGAAGTCTTCACGAAGATAGTAAAGAAGCAAATTGGAAAGTTCGATTTTGTTCCTAGAGATGATAGTGGAGCGATCAAGATTGAAGTCTTCACGAAGATAGTAAGGAAGCAAATTGGAAAGTTCGGAGTTTTGTTCCTAGAGATGATAGTGGAGCGATCAAGATTGAAGTCTTCTGAAGATAGTAAGGAAGCAAATTGGAAAGTTCGGTTTTGTTCCTAGAGATGATAGTGGAGCGGTCAAGATTGAAGTCTTCCTGAAGATAGTAAGGAAGCAAATTGAAAAGTTCAGATTTTGTTCCTTAAAGATGATAGTGGAGCAGACTGAAGATTGAAATCTTCCTAAAGATAGTAAGGAAGCAAATTGGAAAGTCCAGATTTTGCTCCCTAGAGATGATAGGGGAGCAGACTGAAGATTGAAGTCTTACTGAAGATAGTAAGGAAGAAAATTGGAAAGTTCAGAATTCTTATTTCCTCGAAGTTACCGTGGAGTAGGTTGAGATTATAATCCCGTCTCCTTAAGTTAACAATGAGGATAAATCCTTATTTCTTTGAAGTTTCAGTAGAGAAGATGGAGATTACGAATCTCTTCTCCCTGAATTCTTATTTCCTCGAAGTTCCCATGGAGTAGGTTGAGATTATAAATCTCGTCTCCCTGAGTTAACAATAAGGACAAATTCTTATTTATTTGAAGTTTCAGTAGAGAAGATAGAGATTACGAATATCTTCTTCTTGAATTCTTATTTCCTCGAAGTTCTCGTGGAGTAGGTTGAGATTACAAATCCCATCTCCCTGGGTTAACAATGAGGATAAATCCTTATTTTTTTGAAGTTTCAGTAGAGAAGATGGAGATTACGAATCCCTTCTCCCTGAATTCTTATTTTGAAACACCCCAAACCCTACCTAAAAAGCCTAACCGGATTTGGTATGTTCCTCGAGTAAAACTATAGCAAATTATCGTTTTCAAGAAAAACTTGATGATTTTATAGAAAACGAGTAACTTAACATTTTAGGTTGAAAATAAATTTGTAAAGTAAAATTTATATCTTTTAAAAACATTATTTGTAAGAGGAATTGATAAGTTAAAAGAAAACCACATTTAAGGAAATTACTTTTAAACATATATATATATATATTAGTTGACAAAACATTTTGAATTATTATTTATCGAAAACCATTTAGTTATTTAATAGTTATTATTCATGGCAAAATAAGAGAAAATCCAAACACAAAAGTAAAGATAGTTTATAGTGGCCTTATTACATAAAATTGGCAAACCCATAATAAAGTCTAAATAATAAAAATTAACTTAATAAGTTTAAGTAGGAAAATTTTCAAACTTCATTGTTTGAGCTTTGGCCACCTCGAACTCCTTGTCAATTCGATCCATCGCACTACGAATCATCTGAAAAGTTATCCCATAAAAATGGGTGAGTTATAAACTCAATGTGCAACACATACATCAAAAAGCCCATTTGATTAAGCCTTTAAGCCCATTAATTATCCATATGGCCATAGGCCCATTTAAGTCATATTTGGCCAAAAGCCCATTTAGCTCATATATAGCCCAAAAGCCCATTTTCATAGCAGATCAAATAATAATCATTCAATATTCATGATTATGTACATGAAATGAAATGCAAGCCCGCCCACCTAAATATCCATCCGCTACACACCACCGTACCAACCAACACACCGTAGGATTACTAAATCGACCCTCCATCCGCTACACACCATCGAAGGCGCTTCTTCTGAGTCAACATGCACATCGCCTTATAATATTGTGGCAAAGCCACCAAACAGATGTGACCAAGTCACCGACCAAGTCCAATTTCAAATCGTGACCAAGTCACCAGATTCACATATGTGACCGAAGTCACGGATTTCAAATATGTGACCAAGTCACGGAGCCAAATATGTGACCAAGTCACCGAGTCAAATATGTGACCGAAGTCACCGAAAATGTGGTAAAACCACCGAATACTTCCTCCTTTATCAAATATACCCATATGCCCATGCACATACATATCAAATCGATTTTCATGCTATTTACCCCACAAATCATAATATAGTCATGCTTATTTCACTTTTATGCATATAGCAAAATGAACAAAATATTGGGGTAAACATACCTGAATATCGCATACCACTGAATGGTATCCAAAATCACAATCATATACATGGTCATATAGTCACATTTAAATATATGTAAATCTTATGAGATTTTTAATGTAAGGTTACACACCTAGTGACAGTGAGAACAATACCCTCTCGCTCGTCAACACCTAATTGATTAACACACTTGGTTAGTATACACTATTGTTAATAAAATTGTACTTATTGATGAGGGATCTAAATCCTTACCCTCGGATTCTCGAACGACAGTAATCTGTGGTTTTTCTCCACTAGATGGATCAAAACCCACTGATATTCCACCAACGTAAAGTGGTTTGGTTGTCCGCACTACTTCAAATAACCGATCCTCGTTAGCAGAGGGTCCACAACCCGGTGGAAAGTCTCTAACACGACATGACCTTCGTTTGAAGTTTGATGGTAAAGGAATACCTCCTCTCTTCCAAACACTCAGTCGGCTCTTTTCTTACCTATCTTGTTGGTCTTAAATCGCCCTAAAAATACGATCGATTAGCGGTCTATCTAAAGAAATCGATATGATCTAAATTAATAACCTTACCTTGATGATTTTGAATGGTCACTTCTTAAGAGTTGTCTTCAACAAAGATCTTTGAAAAATCTTTTCAATGGATTCTACCTAGAGAGAAAATAAGAGATCATAATTCTAAATTTGCCAAAGTAAAAGAAATGATGAAAATGATTGACAAAACCTTACTTTGAGTTCCTCAAGATTCGCCTTTGAATAAGAAGAAAAGAAGGATTGATGATTCGGCTTTAACAAAAAGATAAAGGAAAAAGATGTTGATTTTTAGCATATAATAGTTTCGGTTTTCAATAAAAGAAAATGAGAAAGGAGATTGAAAAAGAATATGATTCGGTTTTGAAGAAAAATAAGAAAAGGATTGATGATTCTTGGTTTAGAAGAAAATAGTTTCTATAGAGAGAAGAAAGAAAGAAAATAAAATGAGAAGGAAAGAGAAAAAGGAGAAAAAGAGAAAGATCAAAGAGAAAGGAGATTGGTTTTTGGGCTTAGGTGCATTCGGCCAAGAGGGAGAAATGAAGAAGAGGATGGTGCTTGAACTTTTGGTACTTTCGGCAATGAGAGAAAAGAAAGAAAAGAAGAAAGTGTTTTCTAACCTTTTGATGCTTTTGACAAGAATTTTGAGAGAAAGGAATTTTAACCAAATGGTCAAAATGAGAACCAAAACAAAGAGAAGTTTTACCTAATGCCCAAAGCAAGATTCGGCTAAGAGAAAAGTTATTGGAGAAAAGAGAAAAGATGGACAATTTGCTAGGATTTTTGGCCAACTAGCACCCTAATGGCTACACTAAATTTTCGGTCAACCTTAGCCAACATCCTCCCCTTTTTCCTCCTTGTTTCTTCCCATCATATCCAAAATTTCCAAGACAATTAATCACTCCCTTAGCCCTTCATGTTATCTAGGTTCATGGTCAAATGACCATGAACAAACTCCCAAAACATTGCCCAATATCATGCCTTTTGCCCTCTCATCTTATCATCAACTTATGATTCCATACCATAAGTTCCTAGCTTCCTTTTCACATGGTCAAATAGCCAAAATTAAGAGAATACTCAACCACTCTAGAACATTCTTGGCCGACACTAAAGGGAAGGAAACAAAAGAAATAAAATTTTTCCATTATGCTAGCTAGGAGATTCAACCTCACTCCTCAAGCACACATCCATACATCCTAACCACTTTGCCAATTACTCAACTTATGCTTAAAACTCCTTGTCATTAATTCTTAAGGCCTAACTTGCTTAACTCTCTTAATTATTAGAAATTAAAAGTTTCACTAAGCATTCACTTAATTAATGAAGCTCAAATAACTTCCAAAATACACTTAATAATAATTGAGCATGCAACATAATTCAATCAAGTAAGATGCATAACCCCTAATTATCAGGATGTTACAGTTCTACCCCCCTTAAAAATAATTTCGTCCTCGAAATTACCTGGCTGGAATAAGTGAGGGTATTACTGTCACATCGCTTCCTCCGGTTCCCACGAAGCTTCTTCTGATCCATGATTACGCCATAATACTTTGACGAGAGGAACTGTCTTTCTCCGTAAAACCTTTACATCCCATTCTATAATTTGAATTGGCTCCTCTTCATATGACAAATCTGATCTTAATTCCACCTCCTCAACTGGCATTACATGAGATGGATCCGGCCGGTAACGGCGTAACATTGAAACATGGAACACATCATGCATTTGCTTCAATTTCGAAGGCAAATCTAACTGATATGCCACAGATCCGACCCGCTTCACAATTCGATAAGGTCCAATGAACACAGGACTTAGCTTCCTTTGTGACCAAATCTCATCACCTTTTTCCAATGTGAAACCTTTAGGAAAACTTGGTCCCCACAAGAACTCTATTTCTTTCGCTTAAGATCTGCGTCACGATTTTTGTCTGCATGGATGCTTCCTTTAATCGAGCTCGATTACCTTAACCTTTTCTTGATTCACCACTATTTCGGACCCAAAATCGACGTTCCTAATTACATCCAACACGTAGGAGTGCGACACTTCCGTCCATATAGTGCTTCATACGGTGCCATCTCGTGATCTTGGCTTGGTAATCGTTGTTGTCGCAAATTTCGCTAACTATGAAGAATTCCTCCCAACTTCCTTGAAATCTATCACACATCCCTTAACATATCTTCTAAAACTTGATAACTCTTTCGATCGGCCGTCGATTGAGGATGAAATGCCGTACTGAAGTCCAATCTGGTGCCCAAAGCCTGATGCAATGCTTTCCAAAATCGTGACGTAAACCTCGGATCTCTATCTAAAATAATCGACAACGGCACTCCATGCAATCTCACAATCTCAGCCACATATAACTTCGCCAATTTCTGCAAAGAGTAATCAACCCGAACTGGGATAAAATGTGTAGATTTCGTCAATCGGTCCACTATCACCCATACAGAGTCTTTCTTAGTAGGCGTAAAAGGAAGCCCACTAACAAAGTCCATGGTGATTCTCTCCCACTTCCATTGTGGAATCTTTATTGGTTGAAGCAATCCCGAAGGTACTTGATGTTCAGCTTTGACTTGCTGACACGTCAAGCACTTTCCTACAAACTCTGTAACTTCCCACTTAAGTCCAGGCCACCAAAATTGATCTCGTAAATCTCGGTATAACTTACTTCCTCTAGGATGCATAGCACAGGGGCTACCATGCGATTCCTGAAGTATCTTTTGCCTCAACTCCTGATCCCTCGACATACAGACTTTATCTTTGAAGCACAATACCCCTTCACTATTAATACCAAAATCTTCCAATTTTCCACTCTGCACTGTCAAGCTTTTCACTCGGATCTTCATCTACTAATCGCCTCTCTTTCACTTGACTTAACCATGTAGGCTTAACTTGAAGTTCTGCCAACAAGCTTCCGTCATCGTAAAGACTAAGATGTGCAAACATCGCTCTCAAATCTGACACCACTTTTCAACTTAGAGCGTCTGCCACCACGTTCGCTTTGCCCAGGTGATACTCGATAGAATAGTCGTAGTCTTTCAACAACTCTATCCACCTTCGCTGTCTCAGATTCAGTTCTTTCTGAGTCAGTAGATATTTCAGACTTTTGTGGTCCGTGTATATCACTGACTTTTCCCCGTATAAATAATGTCTCCAGACTTTAAGAGCAAAGACTACAACTGCCAACTCCAAGTCATGCGTCGGGTAATTAACCTCATGCGGCCTCAACTGCCGAGACGCATATGCAACTACCTTTCCGTCTTGCATCAGAACACATCCTAATCTCGTGTGAGAAGCGTCACAATACACGACAAAATCCTTTCCTGCCTCAGGTTGGATCAAAACCGGAGCTTCAGCCAAAACTTTCTTGAGCTTCTCAAAGCTCTCTTATTGCTTATCAGCCCACACGAAAGGTACTTCCTTTCTCAGTAATTTCGTTAAAGGTGCAGCTATTGATGAAAATCCTTCGACGAATCTTCTGTAGTATCCTGCTAATCCCAAGAAACTGCGAACCTCAGTTACGGACTTAGGTGGTTTCCAATCTAGCACTGACCTCAATCTTCCGAGGATCTACCTTATCCCTTCGCCGATACCACATGGCCTAAAACGCAACCTCTTTCAAATTAAAATTCACACTTGCTGAATTTGGCATACAGCTTCTTCTCCCTTAAAACTCGCAACACAATTTGGAGATGCTCATCATGTTCTATTTTGGACTTAGAATACACCAGGATGTCGTCTATGAATACCACGACGAATTGATCCAAGTAGGGCTAGAAAATCCGGTTCATCATATCCATGAACGCAACTGGGGCGTTCGTCAATCCGAATGGCATTGCCAGAAATTCATAATGCCTATATCTAGTTCGGAAAGCCGTCTTATGGATATCCGCTTCTTTCACCTTAAGCTGATGTTACCCCGACCTTAGATCAATATTTGAGAATACCGCAGCTCCTTTAAGCTGATCGAACAAGTCGTCGATCCTCGACAAAGGATACTTGTTCTTGATGGTCAGCTTATTTAACTGCCGGTAATCTATACACATCCTTATCGATTCGTCCTTCTTCTTCACAAAAAGGACCGGTGCTCCCCATGGAGACACACTAGGTCGGATAAATCCACGATCAAGCAACTCCTAAATCTGAGCCTTAAGCTCAACTAACTCCTTCGGTGCCATTTTATATGGAGCAATAGAAACTGGCGCCGTTCCAGGCAATAAGTCTATCCCGAATTCTAACTCACGATCCGGAGGCAAACACGAAGTTCTTCCGGAAAGACATCTACAAATTCCTTTCATCCCGACTTCATTAGCGGTTGTCTCCTTAGCCTCCAAAGCATTCACTAACATCAGGAAGGCTTTACATCCCTTTCTAACCATCTTTTCCGCCTTAAGAGCGGATACTACATTAGATAAGTAGTTCGTCTCTCGCCCATCACTACAACTTCTTTGTCATCAAAAGTTCTTATGACATTCGCTTAGCAAAGACAATCCACATTTGCACGATATTTCACAAGCCGGTCCATGCCTAAGATCGGTCGAATTCTCCAATGGCAACTCCATTAAATTAGCGAAAATTGCGTTCCTTGAACTTCTAAAGGCACTTCCTTAAAAGTTTGTCTATAATCATCGCTCATCCCTGAGGACTAAAATACAGATCATCTTCCTAGGTACGCTTTGAAGTCACATGCAAAGTCCCAGATACTTCACTAGCGATATAGGAATGAGTTGACCTATATCTATCAAAGCAATAAAGGGTAACCCGAAATCGAAACGCATGCAGTAATAACATCAAAAGGCCATCGTTTGTCTTCTGCGACGAATCGCATATACCGGACTGGTTGTCTCGCCTCAGGCTACCACTACCTCTCGCTCAAGTTCCGCGACCTCTACCGAACCATTACCCTTCCATTTGAACTACGGCCCTTATCGGTCATTGTCCCACCTCTGTTAGCTTTGATTAGCACCTCGACTTGTCGGACGGTTCTTTTTCGAGTTCATCGGGCAATCCTTGGTCATATGATCCTTTGAACCGCACTTGAAACATCCGCCGGTCTTTTTCCAATATTCTCCCAAGTGCATTTTCCCACATTGAGAACAAGTACGATTTTGTCCTCCCGAAGCAGTCTGTTGACCTCGGGGTCCTTCATTTCTTGATTTCTTCTAAAAATTCCTTGACGACCTCAAGACCCAAAGCTTCTCTTATTCTTGCTCGCCTCTGTCCTGCTCGTCTCTCGGTCCGTTTAGCCTCTTCTTGCAATTCTTGCCCTTTCCACTAAGATTGCAAAATCTCTTTCACGGTCTTGGAGCAATCATCACTGCAATTCATCTCTAAGTCCATCTCCAAATCGATACACCGTTCATATTCCGTAGCCACTATCCTCCGCATAACGGCTAAGTCACAAAAATTCTGCTTCATATTCAACTATCGACTTGTTTCTTTGTACTAGATTCAGAAATGTCTTCCTCCGGAGTCGATGTAGCTAGCTCCAACATATTTTCCTTCAATTTCACTTTAAAATACCCCAATCCGCACGATCCACGTGGGTACTCTCCTTGATAGTGAGCCACCACCGTAGGCTTCATCATGAAGAAGTGAAATAGCACCTTTCAATTTCTCTTCATCGGTCTAGTCTATATCGTCCATGATCCTCTCGACTGCCTCCAACCAGTATTCCGCTACATTTAGAGCTACTCCAGATACTCCTCTGAAAACCTCAGCTCCATTCGATCTTAGTCTCTCAGCTACTGACTTTCGAGACCCATTTCCAGAACTAGCTTCTGCTACACGTTCCAAAACTCGCAACACAACTTGTGATACTGCGTCACCTCCATCATTTTGTTCTTGAAATTCCACCCCAACAGCTGGTGGTGGAGCATCATTCTCAGAACCTTGACCAGATCTAACTGGTTCCGAAACAGTCATTCTTCCTCTTCCACGTCCACGACGACCACGTCCCCTAGAGCTCATGTCTACTACGTGTCTTATCTATTTTTTACGAAAAGTCTTATGTATTAGAATCTTCCCACTTCTTATTAAAAGAAAGTTTTATGAAATAGATATTCAGTGGTTTTTCCGTAGTAGTACACAAACACCTAAGGTCCATGTCTCTAAAGTGTAGTTTAAGCTTAAACTATCATACATATCACATGTCAATAAAGTGCTTACGATGGATCTGGTAGAACTCGAAAGTGCCATGCTCTTATAAAAATTTTTAACTTAAGAAAACTTTCAAAGAAATCATTTGGGCCAAATTTTGAAAACGTTGTGGGCTTCAAAACCCAAGGCCGAGAGTTTAAAACTGGGCTCTGATACCAAGTTGAAACACCCCAAACCCGGCCTAAAAAGCCTAACCGGATTTGGTATGTTCCTCGAGTAAAACTATAGCAAATTATCGTTTTTAAGAAAAACTTGATGATTTTATAGAAAATAGAGTAACTTAACATTTTAGGTTGAAAACAAATTTGTAAAGTAAAATTTATATCTTTTAAAAACATTATTTGTAAGAGGAATTGATAAGTTAAAAGAAAACCACATTTAAGGAAATTACTTTTAAACATATATATATATATATTAGTTGACAAAACATTTTGAATTATTATTTATCGAAAACCATTTAGTTATTTAATAGTTATTGTTCATGGCAAAATAAGAGAAAATCCAAACACAAAAGTAAAGATAGTTTATAGTGGCCTTATTACATAAAATTGGCAAACCCATAATAAAGTCTAAATAATAAAAATTAACTTAATAAGTTTAAATAGGAAAATTTTCAAACTTCATTGTTTGAGCTTTGGCCACCTCGAACTCCTTGTCAATTCGATCCATCGCACTACTGAATCATCGAAAAGTTATCCCATAAAATGGGTGAGTTATAAACTCAATGTGCAACACATACATCAAAAAGCCCATTTGATTAAGCCTTTAAGCCCATTAATTATCCATATGGCCATAGGCCCATTTAAGTCATATTTGGCCAAAAGCCCATTTAGCTCATATATAGCCCCAAAGCCCATTTTCATAGCAGATCAAATAATAATCATTCAATATTCATGATTATGTACATGAAATGAAATGCAAGCCCTACCACCTAAATATCCATCCGCTACACACCAATTGCACCAACTAACACACCGTGGGATTACTAAATCGACCTCCATCCGCCACACACCATCGAAGGCGCTTTGCAGCTTAACATGCACATCGCCTTATAATATTGTGGCAAAGCCACCAAGCAGATGTGATGAAGTCACCGATCAAGTCCAATTTCAAATACGTGACCAAGTCACCAGATTCACATATGTGACCAAGTCACCGGATTTCAAATATGTGACCAAGTCACCGGAGCCAAATATGTGACCAAGTCACCGGAGTCAAATATGTGACCAAGTCACCGAAAATATGGTAAAACCACCGAATACTTCCTCCTTTATCAAATATACCATATGCCCATGCACATACATATCAAATCGATTTTCATGCTATTTACCCCACAAATCATAATATAGTCATGCTTATTTCACTTTTATGCATATAGCAAAATGAACAAAATATTGGGGTAAACATACACAATATCGCATACCACCGAATGGTATCCAAAATCACAATCATATACATGGTCATATAGTCACATTTAAATATATGTAAATCTTATGAGATTTTTAATGTAAGGTTACACACCTAGTGACAAAGTGAGAACAATACCTCTCGCTCGTCAACACCTAATTGATTAACACACTTGGTTAGTATACACTATTGCTAATAAAATTGTACTTATTGATGAGGATTTAAATCCTTACCCTCGATTCTCGAACGACAATAATCTGTGGTTTTCTCCACTAGATGGATCAAAACCACCGATATTCCACCAACGTAAAGTGGTTCGGTTGTCCGCACTACTTCAAATAACCGATCCTCGTTAGCGGAGGGTCCATAACCCGTGGAAAGTCTCTAACCACGATACAAATTCTTCGTTTGAAGTTTGATGGTAAAGGAATACCTCCTCTCTTCCAAACACTCCGTCTGGCTCTTTTCTTACCTATCTTGTTGGTCTTAAATCGCCCCTAAAATACGATCGATTAGCGGTCTATCTAAAGAAATCGATATGATCTAAATTAATAACCTTACCTTGATGATTTTGAATGGTCACTTCTTAAGAGTTGTCTTCAACAAAGATCTTTGAAAAATCTTTTCAATGGATTCTACCTAGGAGAGAAAATAAGAGATCATAATTCTAAATTTGCCAAAGTAAAAAGAAATGATGAAAATGATTGACAAAACCTTACTTTGAGTTCTTCAAGATTCTACCTTGAATAAGAAGAAAAGAAGGATTGATGATTCGCTTTAACAAAAGATAAAGGAAAAAGATGTTGATTTTAGCATATAATAGTTTCGGTTTTCAATAAAAGAAAATGAGATAGGAGATTGAAAAGAATATGATTCTACTTTGAAGAAAAATAAGAAAAGGATTGATGATTCTTGGTTTAGAAGAAAATAGTTTCTATAGAGAGAAGAAAGAAAGAAAATAAAATGAGAAGGAAAGAGAAAAGGAGAAAAGAGAAAGATCAAAGAGAAAGGAGATTGGTTTTGGGCTTAGGTGCATTCGGCCAAGAGGAGAAATGAAGAAGAGAATGGTGCTTGAACTTTTGGTACTTTCGGCAATGAGAGAAAAGAAAGAAAAGAAGAAAGTGTTTTCTAACCTTTTGATGCTTTTGACAAGAATTTTGAGAGAAAGGAATTTTAACCAAATGGTCAAAATGAGAACCAAAACAAAGAGAAGTTTTACCTAATGCCCAAAGCAAGATTCGGCTAAGAGAAAAGTTATTGGAGAAAAGAGAAAAGATGGACAATTTGCTAGGATTTTTGGCCAACTAGCACCCTAATGGCTACACTAAATTTTCGGTCAACCTTAGCCAACATCCTCCCCCTTTTTCCTCCTTGTTTCTTCCCCATCATATCCAAAATTTCCAAGACAATTAATCACTCCCTTAGCCCTTCATGCCGTCTAGGTTCATGATCAAATGACCATGAACAAACTCCTAAAACATTGCCCAATATCATGCCTTTTGCCCCTCATCTTATCATCAACTTATGATTCCATACCATAAGTTCCTAGCTTCCTTTTCACATGGTTAAAAAGCCAAAATTAAGAGAATACTCAACCACTCTAGAACATTCTTGGCCGACACTAAAGGGAAGGAAACAAAAGAAATAAAATTTTTCCATTATGCTAGCTAGGAGATTCGAACCTCACTCCTCAAGCACACATCCATACATCCTAACCACTTTGCCAATTACTCAACTTATGCTTAAAACTCCTTGTCATTAACTCTTAAGGCCTAACTTGCTTAACTCTCTCTTAATTATTAGAAATTAAAAGTTTCACTAAGCATTCACTTAATTAATGAAGCTCAAATAACTTCCAAAAATACACTTAATAATAATTGAGCATGCAACATCATTTAATCAAGTAAGATGCATAACCCCTAATTATCAGGATGTTACATATTTCCTCGAAGTTCCCGTGGAGTAGGTTGAGATTACAAATCCTGTCTCTCTGAGTTAACAATGAGGATAAATCCTTATTTCTTTGAAGTTTCAGTAGTGAAGATGGAGATTATGAATCTCTTCTCCCTGAATTCTTATTTCCTCGAAGTTTCTGTGGAGTAGGTTGAGATTACAAATCCCGTCTCCCTGAGTTAACAATGAGGATAAATCCTTATTTCTTTGAAGTTTCAGTAGAGAAGATGAAGATTAAGAATCTCTTCTCCTTGAATTCTTATTTCCTCGAAGTTCCCGTGAAGTAGGTTGAGATTACAAATCCCGTCTCCCTGAGTTAACAATGAGGATAAATTCTTATTTCTTTGAAGTTTCAGTAGAGAAGATGGAGATTACGAATCTCTTCTCCCTGAATTCTTATTTCTTCGAAGTTCCCGTGGAGTAGGTTGAGATTACGAATCCCGTCTCCCTGAGTTTACAATGAGGATCAATCCTTATCTCTTTGAAGCAGAGAAGATTGAGTAGAGCGGATTAAAGCTACAAGTCCTATCTCTTTGAAGTAGCAGTGGAGTGGATCAAAGCAACAAGATGTGGTGGACTAGAATGAGACTACCTGAAGAAAAGGAGCGAGACTCAGCAAAACTGGGCAAAATTGGTCCTTTTAAAGTCTTTGCTTCGTTCTCGTTACACGACAACAAGCAAAGAGGGGCAACTGTAGAACCCAAATTTTGCCCGAGACCCAATAACACCTAAAACCCATTAAACCCGAATGGCCCATTAAACAAGCCCACATCCATTACAATAATCAAACCCACTAAAAACCCAATACAAACCAAACTTACCAGACCCAAAAATTAAAACCCAATAGGCCCAATTACCCAATAGTCAAACTAGGGTTTCAGAAAAGCTGAAACCCTAGCCTTTGGCACACCTGCCCACTGCCGCAAACTGCTCCATGCCAGGCCTGCCACCGCCACTGCCAGAGCACCACCGACTCCTCCACTTGCGTCGAGTACCTGCAAGCAATAAATAGGAAAAGACATAGTACTCATCAAGTTGTAAAACAATGGCTATAAAAGCCGATCTAGTTTCATTTTTAAAGGATCCTTTTTTTTCGGCCCTTTTTAGCAATATAGAAACAAGATTTCAAGCAAAAACAGCAACAATATTCGAAGGAAGGAAAGACAAAAATTGTGTTAAGGTTTTTTTCTTTTATATTTTTTATTATTATTTTCGTTATTTCGAACTCCTTTTATTATTATTCAAACACACATACATACATACGTAATATCAAAATATAACATATAAAAAAATATAAAATTTTACCTTTTTCTACCACTGCAGCTTGGTGGTGGCAAGGACGGAGGATCGTGGCCGGGCGACCTTTAAATCCTCCCCTTGGGACCTACAGAGAGAAGAGAGGAGAGTGAGATTGTTTTTTAAGCAAGTAGGTCAAAAATGATTTTTTTTTTTTGGGCCTTAAATAACCCCTCAAAACGACGTCGTTTTGGGGCTGGCCTTTAATGCCCAAAACGATGTCGTTTCACCCATACCGACCTGATCCGACCCGACCCGCCTCAGGATCTGCATGTTTTTTAGCTGAGGGGTTTATTACGCTTTCGGTCCTTCCGCATTTTCAGCTTTTAAAATTAAGTTTTCTGTTATTTCAATTTTGGCCCAGAAATTTTGTGCAGTTTGTAATTTGGTCCTTTAAAACGCTGCGCTTAACCACTTGGGAAAAATTGTGCTCCTCGTCCCCTAGCTTTTTGCGTGCATTGCAATTTAGTCCCTTTATTATTTATATTACATAATTTGACTCTTTTATTTCTGTTTTAAATTCAATTTGGCCCGTTTGTTATATTATTTTGTAATTTTTATTTATTATTGCTATTATGCTATCCTTATTATTATTTTTATATTATTATTATTATTACCTTATTATTACTACTTAATATCTTTATTATTCTGTTGTTATATTATAGTTTTTATGTATATATATATATTTTATTCTTTTATATATTTTATTATTTATTTCTTAATTACTATTAACATTATTATTATTATTATTATTATTATCATCTTATCTTTCATTTTTTATTTTTCATTACTATTTATGAATTATGATTATTATTAATGTTATTAATATTTTCATTATCATCATTATTCTATTATTATTATTATTATTATTATTATTATTATTATTATTATTATAATTATATATATTACTTATTTATTTATCGGTTTATTATTAAGTTTCTTTTATTTATTCTTATTATTCTTATTTATTTTCATTTTATCTTTTTATTATTTTTACCTATTATTCTCTTTTAAAGTTACATAGCTTGATTGTTTTATTTCTTTTATTTTTGTCATTCATACTACTCATTTATTATTATTCCGTTATACTTGTTAATATCATGATTTATTTATTTTTTTGTTCTTACAAATTTGTGTTATATTAATTTTTACGATACAAAATTGATTTCTTTCATAAAGGCAATGTTCCGTATTTAGAAACTCGAGAGATCGTGCCCTAAAGTATTGGGTTGCAATTTTTCTCGTTTAATCTAAATAACCGAATATCCTTTTAAAACAAATACATTTTTTAAACCAAAAAATTATTCTCCGGAACTCGAAATGTCGTGTCCTAATGCATTGGATGTGATGTTTTGTTATTCCGAGATAAGATTTTCTAAACCAAGGCAATGATCGGTATTTAGAAGCTCGGGAAATAGTACCCTAAAGTGCTGGGTTGCGATTTCCCGTTTGACTAAATAACTAAACATCTTTTTAATAAATTTCATAAATCACGAGATAACTTTGATTATGAAGGTTTAAAATATCGTGTCCTAACGTGCTGGATGTTTTGATTATGAAGGTTTAAAATATCGTGTCCTAACGTGCTGGATGTGATGTTTGTATCCTCTCGGAACAAAGAAATCTCAAATTTCAGCCCAAATTATCTAAACATTCTCTAAAGGATCTGTATTTTAAAATCTTTTCAAATTTCCAACATTATGGCACTAATTGATCAATTTGGTACCAATTTTGGGCGTGGCGAGGTGCTAACCTTCCTCATGGCTGTAAATCGACTCGGATCCGTTTCTCGATTTTCAGAGACCAAAATTTTGTTTTGATAAATCAATTTGATTATTAAAACAACCACTTTTCGAGGTGACCCGATCACACCTCATCAAAAGATTAGTGGCGACTCCGTTTTATTTCCATTTTAAAACCAAAGTCGATTTACTTTTTTTTTCCAAAAAATGATTACGACACATGTCACTAATAAATCATTGTGGTTAGATAATATATATATTATATATCATATCACAACAAAATACAAAATATTATAATGACAAATTGAAATAACTTTACAAATATAAAAGTTTAAATATAAACATTTTCTAACCTCCACCTCTTATGACATAATTTCATCACAAATTTTACAATGATATGAAATTATCATAGATAGGGTGAATATCCCAAAGTTCATGACAAGTAAGTATTTTTACTCATATTTCGCAATAATCATATATCTTAATAAAAAATAAAAAATAAACCAATCAATTCTATTAAAATGAATAAAATATTTATCTCGCATAAAAATCTTAATAACTAAATGCGTGAAGGGTTTTATAAATTCATAGAGATATGAATAGTGAATTATATAAATTGAACTTTTAATAGAAATCAAATTAAATTACAAATGAAGTTGATTAGATTGACTTACATTACCATAGATGAGAAGTAGTGATTATAAACATCTTTTGTAATGAAGAGAAAAGATCATCCCAAGCAAATATCAAAAGCAAACTTTGAGAGTGAATCTTACTTCTCGATTTCATATTGATAACGATATCAAAATTTTCACCATCCTTAAGAACAAAAAGTAAAATAAGTTAATCAAAAAATGATAACGTATAATGAAAAAGAATGAAAAATAATTGTAACATCCTAAAAATGGGGTTATTTGTATTTGCATTATTTTGCTTGTGTGGAATGGCGGAGATAATATTTATGGCATGATAAGATTGAATTAAAGGCCTTGAGTTGGCTCGGAATAGTAGAAAATATTATTTATAAGCTTTAAAGGTGGATAGCCTTAGGAGTTAGGGGTTATAAGAATAAATGAAGGAACATTTGACATAAAATAAGTCTTGGAAAAGTGGCAAAAGGGAGGCCACCTAAGTCTTTGCAAGTGACGCCATCATGGAACAAGGAGAGCTTTGGTTCGAGTCATGTAATTCCTTTTTCTTTCATATTTTGACGGACATAGGAGGAGAGTTCTTTCTCTTTAAACTCTTGTTATTATTATTTATTTATTGATGTTAGATAATGAGTTAATAAAGGATAATAAGAGATAAAGAAGATATTGGTGGGATTATTATTATATTATGGGGGATTAATTCAAGTTATTTTGAATTAAATCAAACAAGTGGTCTAGAGCAATTTAAGGAAGTAGGATGGATTTTGAACTCTTTGTTGGAAGAGGTGGACGGCAAGGCTACTAGGGGGGTGCCGAATGTTTACAAAAGCACCCATTTGATCACTTTGTTTTTTTTTCCTTTCTTCATTTTTCTTAGCCGAAATTTACAACATCTTTCTTTCTTATTTTTTTTTATCTTCTCAAAACCTTGGCCGAAACCCTCTCTACTTCTCCTTGCCGAATCCCCATTCTCAATTCTCCTTTTCTTTTATTTTTCCTCTAGCCGAACCTCCCCACTACTCCCTTGTAGTCTTGGCCGAATACACTCCCTTGGAAGCGCCGATTTCCTTCCCTTCTATTTACTCACTTTGGCCGAATAGTATAGTGGCATAGACACTTCGGGATTTCTCCTTTATTCAATTGATGCGAAGGTAAGTGATGGCCGAATCCTCTGTCCATATCTTCCTTTCTTGTCGACTTTGGTAAGGGTAATTGGTTTCGGCAACTATTAATTAAGGGTACTAATCACAGATTAAACTAAAATCGTTGTAGGATGTTCGAGATTTGGAAATAAGCAAGAGAGTTCGCCAACGTTCATCAATCAATTTTCGGTAAGGATTTACATATGTATTTGGTGTTCTTTTAAAAAGCCAAAGGCTATGGTTATTGACCGATTGTAGTTTGTGAACCAGATTAAGTGATTCGGTCTTTGAAACTAGTATTCAAAGTGAATAGGTAAGGATTCGGGTTCGGTAGATGACCCCTTTAAATTACTTGGATTGGCCGAATAAGCCATAGTACTAATCCCATGGTTGGCCGAATGTAGGTGCAGAGAGATCTAGGGTGGCCGACTCCTCTTTTCGGGATTTAGACTATTCAGTGGTGACAGGTGTGTACATACACACTTATAGCAATTAATAACTGTGCTAGATATTTGTTGTATGTAAATTTGCTTGATGTAGATACGGATGTAGTACCTTAATGGTACAAGCGAGGATTTCGGTAAGTCTCTTTTAATATGAGATTATTATTATGCTTTTGGGAAGCATGGTTTTATGATACATGTGATAAATGTATGAGATCCGATCATGATTACTTGACTTTTGTGGGTTAAATGAGCGGAGGCAAGTGATATTGTGCCGACGGGCACCGTTGTTTTGGTAACACACTGTGACTACGGTCACCAGAGGTTTGGTACCTCCGAGGTTTGGTACCTCATCGCATCTCATCCACGTGGCTTAGCACCACCGTGGGTTGGCCCCACTATAAGATATGGGATTGACGCCAGTGATTTGGCATCACACTATGGGTTGGCCCCATCAATCGATTGTGTCTATGGACACCAGAGGTTTGGCACCTCCAGTGATTTGGCATCACATCTGTGACTATATGTCACCGGTGGTTTGGCACCACCAAAGGTTTGGTACCACAACGGGTAGATTGAGGCGTTTGGTTGGCTAGGTTGGGTACATTGTCTTGTGCATATTAATTGTTATAATCTGTATGAGATTGGTTTAAACCGGGAAGGGTTACATCTGAGTCTTGGTGACTCACCTTCTCCTTTATTTTTTTCGTGTGATGCATAGATCGCGGATATGGAGCCGAGGGACTTGAGGTGGCCATGCAAAGGACTTGAATTAAATGAACTTTAAACTTAGTCATTTTATTTTATTATTGGTTTATTTTATTTTGGATGTAATAAGGCCTCCATATACTTTATTTTGTTATTTCTCATATGTTGGATATTTTGTTTTTAACTATAAATTTGAATCACACGTTTTCCAAATTAACACGAAAATGTTTTATTGTGCGGTAGCACATTTGAAATTTGTATAATAACTTGACTTAATTAAATTTCCGAATTTAATCTAAGTATGATTTCAGTAAGATAACCAAAAACGAGAAGTTTTCAACAAAACTTAAATTGGATTTTAAAATGGGTTTCAAAAAGTTTTTTTTCTCCGTAACGACCCATATTCGGTCCTAATGTTTGGGCTGGGTTTGGGCTGTTACAATAATAATCAAATATGAAACATAAAATAAAAGAAACTTCCTGTAAAAACTTTGCATCTTGCCGTCAAAAATATTAAAAATCATGAAGGATAAATTTGATTGACTGAACTATCACTTTGAACAAAATCGTGTTGATAACGTGTTATAAAATAAAGAGAGATGGAGAGAATAAAGAATAAAGAAATTAAAATATGAAAGGGATGGAGAATGTACTTTATTGATAAAAAATGGATGATTACAATGTTTTATTAGAGTTTCTATTTTTAGGCATAAGAAGTATAAAAGAAGTAGAGTTCTAATTAAAATTTAAAGTACACCAAAACTTTATCTTGATCATGATGGACATTCACTTAATAAGATATTCATAATGATTTGAATTTTTCGGATTAAATTATTTTAGATTTAAACTTTTAGGTTCAAATTACTTAGAGTTAAATTGTTTTTTAATTGAATTATTTTGATTTTAGATTTTTTTGGATTTAAATTATTTTAAACTCAAATTATTTTTAAATTTGAATTAGATAGATTTAATATATTATTTTATAATTATGAAATCAATTTGAATTTAATTTGAATTTTAATTAATCAAGTTAGTTTTTAGAATCCCATCAAAATTGACCTATTTAAATTTGTCATATTTTAATCACAGCTTATTCATTAAAAAAATTAAGATATGTTAATCTTTAATTAGATTAATTTGAATATTATTCAACTCAATTTAAATAAAAAATTTCAATTCAAAATGACCTAAACAAATAACTTAAAATGATCGAAATTCAAAATTAACATGACTTAAAATAATTTAAATCTATAACAATTTAACTTAAAAATTCAAATTTCATACTCAAATGACTCAAACTCAAAACAATTAAGATCCGAAATAATTTAAAATCAAAACCACCATAACATAAATCAAACCTAAAATTAGTCCAAATTCAAATTAACAGATTAACTCTAACAAAAATAATTTTTTTTTAAAAACCTAAATTAATCCAATCAACTTAACCCATAATAAAGTTGGCTGTACTTGTCTAATTAACAGGTCTAACAGAATCTACCTTAAAAAAAAAAAAAAAACACAGGTCTGACAAAATTTCAACAAGCAAGAAACTTCTAAAAGAAAAGCAACAAAGAGGTAAAAGTACCACACAAGCCCCTACACTATACCCTTGATTGCATTTTAGCCCATTCACTAAAAATATGGGAAAAAATAGTCTTTGTAAGTTGGTTGAGTGAGCAAAACAGCCTATCTGATAAAATTTGGTATTTATATTTAAGATATAATAACAAATTTATTCTTCAACCTTATACATTTATTCAATTTGACATCTACTTTTATTGAAAGTAAATTATAAAATTTTTAAACTAATATGGCTAAAAGGGTAAAAAGAAAACCTTAGTAAAAATTTAAAAAATCAATTAAGCCCTTTTAAAACTTCAAAAATAAAAATTATAAACCTGCTATAAAATAAAAAGAGATGGAGAGAATAAGGAACAAAGAAAATATGAGAGCAATAGACAATGTACTTTATTAATCAAATGGATGATTTACAATACTTCATCAGAGTCTCTATTTATAGGCATAAGAAATATAAAAGAAGTAGAGATCTAATTCTAATAACTATTAGAATTTAAAGTACATCAAAACTTTATCTTTATCATGATGGATATCCACTTAATAATATATTCATAATACTCCCCCTTAGATGTCCATTGGTATATAATGTGCCTCATTAAAACCTTATTAGGAAAAACCCTGTGGGATAAAAAACCTAATGACCATATTTATTTTCATCATCTCCATTTTCACTTTTAGGTACCTAAATCTCTTATTGAGTTTTATAATTAGTTATGTCATGGGTCTCTTCAGTAACCCCCGCCTCCACTATATGACCATCTTGAATGTTTGCTCCTTTTCTTTTACGAGGATTTTTATCTTTGGAACCGATCGGTCTTCCACACTTCAAGCATGGGTTACTTTCTTTTGTACTAACAGTTTGCCCTATTAGGACATCAATTTGTATTGGAGCATTTTCAGCTGGTATGTGAGATTTAATGAATCTGGCAGTTGGTCTGTAAAATGAATCATCTGTTGAACTTCTGGTTCACATTGCTTTGTATGAGGATCTTAGATATTGATAATTCATTTCAAGTACAATATTAATCTAGCTTTTTATCCTCTCCCCCTAATGTTGGGAAAATTGACAACTCATGTCATAATTAAATCTCGAATTAATAGCTCAAAAATATTATAAGGAGACTCATATAAATATACATTCCCAATCTCTTATTATAAACCATCTTTGTGCGTTGTGGTGGAGCAGTTGGAACATATACTGCACATCCCAAAATTGTAAGATGGGAAATATTTGGCTCTTGACCAAAAATAAATTATAGTGGGGAGTATTTATAATTTATTGGCTTGATGCGTACAACATGTAAATCAATACAATCTCATGTTGAAATAGAAAGTTTTGTTCTCATAAGTAATGATTTAGCTATTATTTGAAGGCATTTGATAAACAATTCAGCTAAATTATTTTGTGTGTGAACATGAGCTACATGATGTTCAACTTTTATCCCAATTGACATGCAATTGTAACATCCTAAATTTTTGGGCGTTTAATGGGTGAATATGTGGAATGAGTTAATTTAAGTGTTAGGGGTCCAAATTGGGCTCAGGCTTAGGCAGAGGCCTTGATTAAAATTATCTGTTTGGGCATTATAGGGTTTAAAAGGTAGTATCTATGTTTAAAATACCAAAGTGGGCTTGTGGCCCAATCTTAGGAGGTGACGCCACACACAAGGAGTAAGGGGCCCAAATTTAAGTTTCATGGAGCCCAATTCTTTTAATTTAAGTTAGCTAAATTTTGGGCATTAGGATTAGGTGGAGTGGATGGCAACAAGGCTAAAATTTAGGGTTTTAATGTTTAAAATATGTGGATAATAAGCGAGATAAAGGCTATTATTTAGAAATTTATTTTATGTGGATAATAAGCGATAAAGGCTAAGATCTAGAGATTTTTATGATTAAAATATGTGGATAATATGCTGATAAAGGAGGGAGGAGTTAGAGATAATTAAGTCTCTTTTAGATGAGCTAGTAGATTAAGATAAAGGAGAAAAGTTAAGAATTTATCTACAAAGAGAGTGATGGCCGAGAATCCATCACTGAGAGGAGTAAAGAAACCAGCTACTACATGGCAAAGGGTTGCCGAATTTCCTATAAATAGGGGAGGTAGCTCCTTGTTTCTAACATTAAATCCTCTCCCTTTTGTTCCGAAATTCCTTAGCTTCTTTTCTCCAAATTTCTTTCTCCAATTTCTCTAAAAGCCGAAAACTCCATTATTCTCTTCTTTCTTCTAAAAGCCAAAAACTCCATTATTCTCTTCTTTCTCCTAAATGCCGAAAACTCCATTATTTTCTTATTTATTCTAAAAGCTAAAAACTCTATTATTCTCTTCCTTCTCTAAAAGTCAAATCTCTATAGTTTTTATTTTATTCATCCTATTTGAGAAATTGTTCTATACTTCCCAGATTTAAATCCTCCATTGACATTGTCTAATTCTCTCTAGTACTAGCCAATCTCCTAAGTTAAGGTAAGAGTAGATTTTGATTAGTTCTCATAATCTATTCCCATTTTTGAAAACGAAAAGCGAAAGCTAATAGTTTAATGGTTTATGATGGGCTGCAAGTCGGGATTTGAAGGAAGCCTAGTCGACTAGATCTAAAAGCCAAATTCATAAGTCTCCAATTTTAGGATTTTAAGGTAAGAAGATTTTCCTAGATTTCTATTAGATTTCATCATTATATACAAGATTTTAACTTTATAAGGAGGATTAACGATTAAATATTATTATAGTAACTCGATAAGGATTTATGATGGAATTAAATATGGATCGTGCAAAAGAAAGAATCCCTAAGTTTAAGAAACGAGCAAAGATCTCATTGCTCGAGATTGGCCAATTGGTTGTGGACCGCTTCCAACAACACCTTAGGCGGATAGCGCCAGTGTCGACTAAGGATAGCGTCGATATAAAGCCTCGCTTTTATAGGTAATCGTGTGTAGATTCTTGACACATAAGCTTTGTTATATTATATGTATGTTATGGGCTAAAAGCGGAAAAGGTGTGTAGATCTCATCACACTAGTTAATCTCAATTATATGTATGTTATGGGCTAAAAGCCGAAAATGAGGTCAGTATGAATGTATTACACCTGTAAAGGGTAGGCAAGGGATGCAGTGCACGTAATTATAGAAACTTCTCTATGTGTATCAAGTATGTAAAACTATGTGATCTATTTAGATAGTTTAATGTTCGATTCTTGCATGTATGCATGGGATGGGATTGATTAATTTACTGAAGGGAGCAGTGTCATGAGGCGATCGGTGGCTTTGCCACATAGGTCACATAGTGATCGGTCTTTATGATGAAAGACAAATTGTCGATATATTATTAAGGTCGACAATGATCGGTGGGTTTCGCCACATAGGTTACATAGTGATCGGTCTTTATGACAAAAGACAAATTGTCGATATGGTGTGTAGTGCATGGAGGGTTGATTGTAGAAATCCCTACGGTGTGATGGTTGGTATGGAGGTGTAGAGGATGGACTCATAGGTTTGGGATGGGCCATGTTGTATATTTTGTTACCCTTGTATACGGGCCAAGGCTCATAATGTGTTTGTGGGCCTCAAGCCTTTTATGTGTTCTCGAGATTTGCACACCGAGTCTAGGTGACTCAACCTTTTATTTTCCCAACATTTCGTGAGCAGAGATCGTGAACATGGGAGCCGAGAAGGACTCGAGGGGCCATCAAGTTTTATTTCTACAAATTATTTTGGGATTTCTTTAAGTTTATTTTATTTTTATTTGGGATTTTTAAGGCCCCTAGTTTTATTCAACTAATAAGTTTTCAATGTTATGCAACTTATAAATTTTATGTCAAGGTTTATTTATAAAAATTAAGTTCTTTTTTGAAAAAAAGATTAAATTAAAATTTGCTAATACTTCTGAACCTAAACTTGAGAAAACACTTTTTACTTTTTTGCAATTTATTGTAACCCCCTATTCTTTTGTTTTTGACGTCACTAGGTTTTATCTGATTAATTTAGTTTAAGTTAAACTATGTCATTGTTTATTTAATATTTTCTTATGGTAATAATCATAAAATAGTATCCATTTAACTTGTGGGTGAACCATAGGATTTAAAAAATGGTTATTTGTTCAAAAAAGAAGTTTTAATTTTTAGTTAAAATAAATTGTATATTTCATAACATTTTGGAGATATTTGGCCTAGCTTAAATTCTTTGTTAAAGTTTAACAATTCATGGCAAGGGCCAATTATTGCATTATTAGAATTTGGTGTGGGGCAGAAATGGTATTAAAGAAGGGTTTATTTGGAAGAAAGATTTATAATAAAAGGGTTAATTTAAAAGATAATTCAAGGACTAGGAACAGTGTAACATCCTAAATTTTGGGCGTTTAATGGGTGAATATGTGGAATGAGTTAATTTAAGTGTTAGGGGTCCAAATTGGGCTCCAGCTTAGGCAGAGGCCTTGATTAAAATTATCTGTTTGGGCATTATAGGGTTTAAAAGGTAGTATCTATGTTTAAAATACCAAAGTGGGCTTGTGGCCCAATCTTAGGAGGTGACGCCACACACAAGGAGTAAGGGGCCCAAATTTAAGTTTCATGGAGCCCAATTCTTTTAATTTAAGTTAGCTAAATTTTGGGCATTAGGATTAGGTGGAGTGGATGGCAACAAGGCTAAAATTTAGGGTTTTAATGTTTAAAATATGTGGATAATAAGCGAGATAAAGGCTATTATTTAGAAATTTATTTTATGTGGATAATAAGCGATAAAGGCTAAGATCTAGAGATTTTATGATTAAAATATGTGGATAATATGCTGATAAAGGAGGAGGAGTTAGAGATAATTAAGTCTCTTTTAGATGAGCTAGTAGATTAAGATAAAGGAGAAAAGTTAAGAATTTATCTACAAAGAGAGTGATGGCCGAGAATCCATCATCGAGAGGAGTAAAGAAACCACTACTACATGGCAAAGGGTTGCCGAATTTCCTATAAATAGGGAGGTAGCTCCTTGTTTCTAACATTAAATCCTCTCCCTTTGTTCAAAATTCCTTAGCTTCTTTTCTCCAAATTTCTTTCTCCAATTTCTCTAAAAGCCTAAAACTCCATTATTCTCTTCTTTCTTCTAAAAGCCAAAACTCCATTATTCTCTTCTTTCTCCTAAATGCCGAAAACTCCATTATTTTCTTATTTATTCTAAAAGCTAAAAACTCTATTATTCTCTTCCTTCTAAAAAGCAAATCTCTATAGTTTTTATTTTATTCATCCTATTTGAGAAATTGTTCTATACTTCCGGCATTTAAATCCTCCATTGACATTGTCGAATTCTCTCTCTAGTACTAGCCGAATCTCCTAAGTTAAGGTAAGAGTAGATTTTTGATTAGTTCTCATAATCTATTCCCGATTTTTGAAAACTAAAAGCCGAAAGCTAATAGTTTAATGGTTTATGATGGGCTGCAAGTCGGGATTTGAAGGAAGCCTAGTCGACTAGATCTAAAAGTCAAATTCATAAGTCTCCAATTTTAGGATTTTAAGGTAAGAAGATTTTCCTAGATTTCTATTAGATTTCATCATTATATACAAGATTTTAACTTTATAAGGAGGATTAACGATTAAATATTATTATAGTAACTCCGATAAGGATTTATGATGGAATTAAATATGGATCGTGCAAAAGAAAGAATCCTAAGTTTAAGAAACGCAAAGATTCTATTGCTCGAGATTGGCCAATTGGTTGTGGACCGCTTCGAACAACACCTTAGGCAGATAGCAGCTTGTGTCGACTAAGGATAGCGCCGATATAGAAAGCCTCGCTTTATAGGTAATCGTGTGTAGATTCTTGACACATAAGCTTTGTTATATTATATGTATGTTATGGGCTAAAAGCCGTAAAAGGTGTGTAGATCTCTATCACACTAGTTAATCTGAATTATATGTATGTTATGGGCTAAAAGCCGAAAATGAGGTCAGATGAACAAATATTACCCGTAAAGGGTAGGCAAGGGATGCAGTGCGTAATTATAGAAACTTCTCTATGTGTATCAAGTATGTAAAACTATGTGATCTATTTAGATAGTTTAATGTTCGATTCTTGCATGTATGCATGGGATGGGATTGATTAATTTACTTAAGGGGAGCAGTCATGAGGCGATCGGTGGCTTTGCCACATAGGTCACATAGTGATCGGTCTTTATGACAAAGACACAATTGCCGATATATTATTAAGGTCGATAATGATCGGTGGTTTCACCACATAGGTTACATAGTGATCGGTCTTTATGATGAAAGACAAATTGTCGATATGGTGTGTAGTGCATGGAGGGTTGATTGTAGAAATCCCACTTGTGATGGTTGGTACGGAGGTGTGTAGAGGATGGACTCATAGGTTTGGGATGGGCCATGTTGTATATTTTGTTACCCTTGTATACGGGCCAAGGCTCATAATGTGTTTGTGGGCCTCAAGCCTTTTTATGTGTTCTCGAGATTTGCACACTGAGTCTAGGTGACTCAACCTTTTATTTTTCCCAACATTTCAGGTGAGCAGTAGATCGTGAACATGGGAGCCGAGGCGGACTCGAGGGGCCATCAAGTTTTATTTCTACAAATTATTTTGGGATTTCTTTAAGTTTATTTTATTTTTATTTGGGATTTTTTTAAGGCCCCTAGTTTTTATTCAACTAATAAGTTTTCAATGTTATGCAACTTATAAATTTTATGTCAAGGTTTATTTATACTTAATATATAACATCCTGAATAGGGCCTATGCATTTCCAGTTTAATTGTATGAAATGACAAGTTTCAAGTACTATGAATAAATTTTTGATACTTTTGGAAACCTAGAAATGCATGGAAATGGAAATGAAAATGAAAATGGAAATGGAAATGGACATTTTGGAAACCTAAACATTTTGGAAACCTGAACATTTTGGAAACTTAGACATTTTTGGAAACTTAGACATTTTTGGAAACTTAGACATTTTGGGAAACCTGAACATTTTGGAAACCTGAACATTTTGGAAACCCAAACATTTTGGAAACCTGAACATTTTGGAAACCTAAACATTTTGGAAACCCGAACATTTTGGAAACCTAAACATTTTGGAAACCCAAGATGTAAGGAAAATGGCAAGTTACAGAGCCGCTTAAAATTTTAGGAAACTTAGAAATAAGGCTTAATGACAAATTTTAAAGCCCAAAATAGGAGATAAGGGCGGGAGGGCCTTAAAAGAAAAAGTTGGTGAATTTTGTCATACAATCGAGCTTGGAAAAGTGGCCCGAGGTGTCACTTAGGGTTTATGGAATGGCATGAGTTCGAGTCACTTGGAAAGCAATTTTTGAAGGTTTAATTTTGCTTCCCAAGGCTGGGGGTGGACTGACTTGGTAGCTAAAAGGAGAGAGTTTTATTTTACTAAAACTTGTCAAGTTAAGGATAAATAAAGGATTTATTCTTCTAAGATAAATGAGGAATTAAAAGATGGATTAAAGACTTTTATTTAATTAAGTGATAATTAATAGAGATTAAATTATCACTTGGGAGAGTAGTGGCCAAGTTTTGGACTCTTGGTCTAGCAGTTTCAGTTAAAAGAGGAAAATAGAGACTTTTCTCCCATTCACTCTCTTTGCCGAAATTTTGCTCTCTTCTCCCTCTCATTGCCGAAATTTCCCTAAGCAAGGACTCCATCTTTTCTCTTCCTTCCTTTGCCATTGCCTAGTCAAAACTTTTCTCTTCCAATCTCTTGTTAGATCTTCATAGCCGGATCTCAAGAACTCCAAGACAAGGAAACAAGTGATTAAAAGTTTCAAGGTAAGTTAAGCCATTCAATTTTCTTTCTTTCTAGTTGCCGAAAGTAAAAGGCCTAATTCCTATTCTCTTTGATCATGGCCGAATATACAAGGGATCTCGGTTTCCACAATCGTTGAACATAAAGATCAAGGATCTAAGGTAAGAACAATTGATTCTTGTTCTTCTAAATCGCTTAAATCAAGGCTTAAGAAAATAACCTCTATTGTCTATGGTCAATGTCGAGGAGAACTTTCGGATTTCAGATTCGAGGAAAATTAAGGTAAGACACATTCGGCTAAAGGCCAACTACCACTTATTAAAGTTAGATCAAATCTAACCTATGATCTTTAGGGATTTCGACGGATATTCAAGACAAAAAGGAACTTTCGGATTTGGAATCTCTAAGGTAAGCCTCAAAAATATTCGCTAAGGGTTGTGTGAGTATCTAAATCCATTCCTTAATTTTTGAAAAGCCAAAAAACTAACCATATTGAACTACAAGGTTGGCGAATATCAAGTAGAGGAAAAACCAAACTTTCGGATTTGTATGATCACCAAATCGGCAAGGTGAGTTTTTCCTTACAAATCCTACTAGGATTTGGTTTTGTCTAAAAAGGGTTTATTAATGTGTTTTAATTGGTGGGTCGAATATAGGGATTAATAGATCTAAAATTAGATCGGATTCTCGAGATATCAAGGAACCTATTAAGCGAAAAAGGTGTGTACCCTTACTATCCTTCGATATTGTATGGCTAAATATTTTAATATATAATGTGAATAATAATGTGAATGTGGCTATGTACCACAAATGTGGCAAAAGTACCTGTGCACGCTTTCCTACTTCGATAGGATTGTGAAAAATGTTATTTAATAACATGCGAATATATGAATATGAACATGAAATTAAGTTATGCTATATATATGTTTTGGGGCATTCGGGATTTATGTGAAAGGGGGAGAACAGGTGTTGACTTCGGTCTCACCAACGAAGGTGTTGACTTCGGTCTCACCAACGAAAAATGTAGACTACGGTCACATTACGAAATTTTGGTAACTTCGGTTACAATAGTGTCAAATGACACAACGTTTAAATTTGATTATAGTGTCTAATGACACAACGTGGAGAGTAGCGGATGGAGGGTTGACTTAGTAGTCCCCACGGTGTGAATGGCAGGTATGGGTGGAGAGTAGCGGATGGACCATTAGGATTGGGTTTGGGTTGCATCATAATTTCATTATTATATGGACTTGATGATTTAAACATGAATGCCCAATTATTGATTGATAATATTGTGTGCACATTGAGTCTGTTGACTCACCCCATTGTGGGAATTATTTTTCGTGATGATCGGATTGAATGGCCTAGAGACCATGAGGAGGCCATGCATCACTTGAAGAATTTATTAGAATTTGGACCGTATTTAATTTTAATACTTTTTAATTTTATTTTGGGTTTACTTGATGTAATAAGGCCATAAGGCCCAAAGGATTATTCTTTGTTTTTACATTATTGTTAAGTTTCATGCTAAGAACTTTATTGGTTGTGTTTAATTAAATGGGCTTACAAAATCAAATAAATGGGTTTTCAATCTAAGCCCAACTCAAAATAATAGTTTTTTCTAAAATCTACAAATTTCTCTAAGTATCGAATGTTTTTGAAATCGGTTTACTTTAGGAACATACCAGATCCTGCTTCGGCTCGTGGGTAGGGTGTGGGTGTTCATAATAATACTAATATAAGATTTTATTTTAAAATGTCACTTATTTACTCTAATAATGTCTAATTAACTTACGACTTCCAAAACCAACAAGGCAAAAGTTTTCAATGTACAAGCCGTGACACGCCAGATCCAGTCGAAATGCATGGGCCGGATTTGGGGTGTTACAATTTTGGTATCAGAGCCCAGTTCAAAACTCAGGCTGTGAAATGGGTCTAGAAATGTTTTTAAAAATTTTTTTTTGGTTCGAGGACATGGCCTTCGAGTCTACCTGCACTCAATCCGCCCAGGTAAGTATTCTAAACTCTTGCTGTGTTATTTATGTGGGCTTAGTGAGCTTTATGGGACGTAGACTATCTAGGTTAGAACTTGATGGACTCTAGGCTTAGGCAAACAACTCTTCAATTCCATAAGACTTAACTTCACTAAAACAAAACTTGTAAACGAGTCACAAGACTGAGGTGTGGCAACATGCATATGCATGTCTAGGAGTAGATTCGGAAGAGCTTGGTATTTAAGCAGTCCAAGTGACTCACCTCCTCTTCACAGGAATCTTACCTATGCATAGTGACTGTTCACTTTAGCCATGACAGGGTGTGGCAATAGGCATACGCATGCCTAGGAGTGGATTCAAGGAGAGCTTGGTATTTAAGCAGTCCTAGTGACTCACCTCCTCTTCAGAATCTTACAGTGCGTAGTACTGCTCACTCTAGCTATAAGGACTTGTTCATGGGCTGAACCCATAATTAAAACCCGAAAGGGACCAACCACCCTATTTTGCAACAAAAACCCCTAAGTTTTGTACACTTTTAGAAAAAAATACATTTGATTTGAAAATGTTCGCAACTATGAAGAAAATTACCAAATTACCCTTGTTATGCAAAATGACCAAAATAATACGATTTGTAGAATTACCAAATTACCTTTGTTTTGTAAAATTATCGAAATACCCTTGAATCACAAAATTACCAAAATACCTCAGATCACAAAATTACCAAATATCCAATTTCAAAATTACCAAATACCCTGAATTTCAAAATTATCGAAATACCTCAATTTCAAAATTACCAAAATGCCCCTGAATTTTAAAATTATCGAAATACCCTCAGATTTTAAAATTTCTAAAATGCCCCAGATTCCAAAATTACCAAAATACCCTCGATTTCCAAAATTACCAAAATACCCCCAGAATGCAAAATTACCAAAATACCCTTATTTTATAAAATCATCAAGGAACCTCATTTCAAAAAAATTACGAAAATGCCCTCAGAGGATAAAATTATGAAAATACCCACAGGTAGTGGAAAACAACAACAATGACAACCACAACACTTTTACAGAATGAACGCAAGTTCATGAATGTTGATGATTGAATGAATGAACTTGAGACCAGTAGTGTGTGTATGAATTGAAAGAACTACTTTTAGAACTATTAATCATAAGACTACTCGTGATAAATCGGTGGAAAGAAATAATGATTCATAAAATTTCTAATCGATAAACGTAAATCGGTAGAATGAGTACAAGGGGACGAAGACGCTTGATCACGAATAATGGTGCGTACCTACCATAGTATACTAAGTGTTTATTTTGGCTTTAGAATTAGAGTCTTGCATGAAAGCATAGTGGTGAGACTCGGTAGAATGATTACTAGTTAGTTGGAAATTTTGAGGACGAAATTTCTTTAAGGAGGGTAGAACTGTAACATCCTAAATTTTTGGGCCTATCGTTTAATGGGTAAATATGTGGAATGAGTTAATTTAAGTGTTAGGGGTCCAAATTGGGCTCAGCTTAGCAGAGGCCTTGATTAAAATTATCTGTTTGGGCATTATAGGGTTTAAAAGGTAGTATCTATGTTTAAAATACCAAAGTGGGCTTGTGGCCCAATCTTAGGAGGTGACGCCACACACAAGGAGTAAGGGCCCAAATTTAAGTTTTATGGAGCCCAATTCTTTTAATTTAAGTTAGCTAAATTTTGGGCATTAGGATTAGGTGGAGTGGATGGCAACAAGGCTAAAATTTAGGGTTTTAATGTTTAAAATATGTGGATAATAAGCGATAAAGGCTATTATTTAGGAATTTATTTTATGTGGATAATAAGTAGATAAAGGCTAAGATCTAGGGATTTTTATGATTAAAATATGTAGATAATATCTTTGATAAAGGAGGAGGAGTTAGAGATAATTAAGTCTCTTTTAGATGAGCTAGTAGATTAAGATAAAGGAGAAAAGTGAGGAATTTATCTACAAAGAGAGTGATGGCCAAGAATCCATCACTTGAGGAGTAAAGAAACCACTACTACATGGCAAGGGTTGCGAATTTCCTATAAATAGGGGCTAGCTCCTTGTTTCGACATTAAATCCTCTCCCTTTGTGTGCGAAATTCCTTAGCTTCTTTTCTCCAAATTTCTTTCTCCAATTTCTCTAAAAGCCAAAACTCCATTATTCTCTTCTTTCTTCTAAAAGCCAAAACTCCATTATTCTCTTCTTTCTCCTAAATGCCAAAACTCTATTATTCTCTTCTTTCTTCTAAAAGTGAAAACTCCATTATTCTCTTCCTTCTCTAAAAAGCCAAATCTCTATAGTTTTATTTTATTCATCCTATTTGAGAAATTGTTCTATACTTCCGACATTTAAATCCTCCATTGACATTGTCTAATTCTCTCTAGTACTACCCTAATCTCCTAAGTTAAGGTAAGAGTAGATTTTGATTAGTTCTCATAATCTATTCCCGATTTTGAAAAGGCAAAAGTGAAAGCTAATAGTTTAATGGTTTATGATGGGCGACAAGTCGGGATTTGAAGGAAGCCTAGTTGACTAGATCTAAAAGCAAATTCATAAGTCTCCAATTTGGGATTTTTAAGGTAAGAAGATTTTCCTAGATTTCTATTAGATTTCATCATTATATACAAGATTTTAACTTTATAAGGAGGATTAACGATTAAATATTATTATAGTAACTCGATAAGGATTTATGATGGAATTAAATATGGATCGTGCAAAAGAAAGAATCCTAAGTTTAAGAAGCGAGCAGTATCTCTTTGTTCGAGATTGGCCAATTGGTTGTGGACCGCTTCCGAACAACACCTTAGGCGGATAGCGATCGTGTCGACTAAAGATAGCGTCGATATAGAAAGCCTCGTTTTATCGATGTCATCGTGTGTAGATTCTTGACACATAAGCTTTGTTATATTATATGTATGTTATGGGCTAAAAGCCGGAAAAGGTGTGTAGATCTCTATCACACTAGTTAATCTAAATTATATGTATGTTATGGGCTAAAAGCGGAAAATGAGGCTGTATGAACAGTCGTATTACCCAGAAAGGGTAGGCAAGGGATGCCAGGTATGTAATCATAGAAACTTCTCTATGTGTATCGAAGTATGTAAAAATATGTAACTGTTTAGATAGTTTAATGTTCTGATTTTTGCATGTATGCATGGGATGGGATTGATTGATTTACTGGAAGGAGAGCGGTCGCGAGGCGATCGGTGGCTTTGCCATATAGGTCACATAGTGATCGGTCTTTATGACAAGAAGACAAATTGTCGATATATTATTAAGGTCACATTAACGATCGGTGGCTTCGCCACATAGGTCACATAGTGATCGGTCTTTATGATGAAAAAGACAAATTGTTGATATGGTGTGTAGCGGATGGAGGTTGATTTTGAAATCCCCATGTGTGATGGTTGATGCGGGGTGTGTAAAGGATGGACTCATAGGTTTGGGATGGGCCATGTTGCATATTTTGTTACCCTTGTATACGGGCCAAGGCTCATAATGTGTTTGTGGGCCTTAAGCCTTTTTATGTGTTCTTGGGATTTACACACTGAGTCTTGGTGGCTCAACCTTTTATTTTTCCCAACATTTCAGGTGAGCAGTAGATCGTGAACATAGGAGCCGAGGCGGACTCGAGGGGCCATCAAGTTTTATTTCTACAAATTATTTCGAGATTTCTTTAAGTTTATTTTATTTTTATTTGAGATTTTTTTAAGGCCCCTAGTTTTTATTCAACTAAGAAGTTTTCAATGTTATGCAACTTATAAATTTTATGTCAAGGTTTATTTATACTAATATAAGATTTTATTTTTAAAATGTCACTTATTTACTCTAATAATGTCTAATTAACTTATGACTTCCAAAACCAACAAGGCAAAAGTTTTCAATGTACAAGCCGTGACACGCCAGATCCAGTTGAAACGCATGGACCGGGTTTGGGGTGTTACAGCAATAATCATTGAAAACTTGGGATGTAAACTCACCAACATTAGCAAGATGGATTGTTTTAGTTGCATAATCTGAAACTAATCATTTAAACAAGTAATCTCGTAAACGACAGGTTGCGAGTTGATAACGCATGTGATTATTTTATTGATGTATCTACCAAAATCATATAATATCAAAACCATCACATGGTGGATGAATGAGCCCATATTCATTTCAGAAATACAAGACATTAGATCTCAACTTTAGCTAGTGAGTTTCTAACAGCCAATTTTTTATTGAGAATAAGCAATAAATGAGAATTGTTTAAATTAAAGAATCTCCTGGTTCTTTAATGGATGTCCATATGAATTCTTAATTAATTTTCGCATCATATACGATCTAGGATAGTCTAGCTGGTCACGCCAAGTAGTAAACACATTTGTATTAGTAAACTTCTGGTTTACTACTTTAACATGTGTTTCAATTGTACTAAATTGTAAATTATAACAAGTTGATAATTTCATTATCATTCCTTTTCATTTGTATCGATATATAAGTACTGTTGTGACATTTACTACTAGGAATGTCTAAATCAATGTGAAGTCTATAACGCCACCAAGTCAAAAATATAATTTCCAAATAATTATATGCAATATTCGCTTCAGGGAATATGCCAAAATCTTCAAAATGCCCAAAAATCTATTAATAGCAAACTTTGAGAGTGGATCTTATTTTTTAGGTGTGCAACAGGTACATAACCAATGACTTTTCATACATAAGTTCTCTATTGCAAGTTCTCATCAGTAATATTTTACTACATAATTTTAATTGATAACTTATTCTGAATACTGTAGAGTTATACTTGTCGAAATCATTTTTTTGAAAAATGGAAAATCTACTGGAGTTTTGAAAATGCAAATAAAATAGGAGTCGCCACTGATCTTTATTAGGTGTGATCGGATCACCTTTGTTTTAATAAAACATTTTAGTTTACTAAAACGGTGTTTTTGGTATACGAAATTCAAGAAAATCGGGTTCGTGAGTTGGTTACGTGCGAGGAAGGATTAACACCCTTGTCACGCCCACAATTAGTACCAAATCGATTAATTAGTTTCTTAATGTCGAAAGTTAAAAACGAGAACAAATTTTAAAATACGATCATTTTTATTAGTGTTGATTTTAAAACACTTGAATGAGTTGGAATAATTATTAAAACCATCTCATCTCGAGGCGACGAAATGCCACATCCAGTAAGTTAGGACACGACACCCCGAATCCTTGAGAATAAGCCCACCTTTTATTTAAAAGCATGTGTATTTTAATTTTAAAAGAATATTCGGTTATTTAGATTAAACGAGAAAAAACGAAACCCAGTAAGTTAGGGCACGATCTCTCGAATTTCTAAATACAGAACATTATCATTTTAGAAATTTTTATCTCGAGGTAACGAGATGTCACACCTAATAAGTTAGGGCACAACACTTTGTACTCTCGAGAATAATATTTTTATTTTAAACTCGTATTTTGTTTTAAAAGAATATTCCGTTATTTAGGCTAAACGAGAAAAGTCGAAACCCAGTAAGTTCGGGCACGATTTTCTCTAATTTTCAAAACGCGAAATATTACCTTATTTTGAAAAATTTTCAGTTTTTGAATAATAGCTAATACAACATGTAAAGGGGTACATTTATTTTGTTTGGAGTAAAATACGACGATCTAAGTTGGATAAATGTGTTAGGGTTAATTCACGATACGATAACATGAAGCAACAATATGGTAATGAGCATAGAACAATAATACACAAATAAAACATTATACAAGTTAACGACAATGATATGAATAAACAAATTATAATACATACAAGGATAATAATCACATAACATGCACTATTTAAATATTAACATCAATAATAAAAAACAAATAAATTAAACAACATATATAACAATTTACAAAAAGTATAAAGCAAGTTAAAATAAATAAAATGTAAAACATACAATTTGAAATGATAATAAATTAGTTTAAAATAGATAATGTAAAAAGATTTTAAAATCAATAATATACAAAACAATTTTAAAAGATGATATATAAAAACTTTAAGCAGATAGTGTATATATATATATATATATCTATATATAAAAGTATAAAATAATAATATGAAGAAAACTTAAAATAAATTGTAATAAAACACTTTAAAATAAATAAAGAGAGTTTAAGATAAAGTATATGAAATAATTTAAAATGAGTAATAAAACAATTTTAAATGATACATAAAAACGAGTTTAAAAATAGTAATATATAAAGCACTTTAAAGTAGTAAATATAGAACAATTTAAAAATAATTAATATATAAAATAATTTAAAATAAAATAAAGGAGACTTAAAATAAATAATATAAAACAATTTAAGACAACATATAAAAAGTCAAAATAAATAATATGTAAAAGAAATTTAAAATAATAATATATAAAGCAAAAAAAGCATTTAATATAATAATACATAAAAACTTAAAATAAATAATAAATCAATTGAAATAAATAATATATGGAAAGATTTTAAAATAAATAATGTATAAAAAAGTCTTAAAATAAATAATATATATAAAAAAATTTAAAGATAAATCTTGTATATAGAAACGTTTAAAATAGATAGTATATAAAATAATTTATAATAATAAAACAATTCAAAGGTAATATATAAAAAAGAGTTTAAAATAAATAATATGCAAGAGCTTAAGATAAATAATAAAAAAATTTGAAGTAATATCCAATAAAACAGCAAATAAATAAATAAATAGATTTAGGACACTATTGAAATCGCATTAAAATCTAGGGTAAAAATTATGAAATGAAAAACTAATCGAGGATCAAAATGAAGTGCACTCAAACGAGCAGCGACTGTATGAGAAAATACCCCAACCCTCATGCGCCAATTTCACACTTGACCAAAATGAAACGAGCGCAAAATTCATGGGGTCAAATTTAAAAAAAAATAAAAATGAAATAAGGGACTAAATTAAACAAAGTAAAAATAAGAAAGGGCCATGGGGACAAAATTTCCATTTAATGGAAACGTCCAGACCCTCCTTCCCAAACGATGCCATTTAAATTATGAATATAAAGGCCCAATTTTGTTAAAATGAAGGCAGTTTGCTGCAGATTTAGGCCTCCTTTAGTTCAAATTGTTAGTATCGGTGTAGTGCGATTGAGGTTATCAAACTCATCGATATCTTTGTTTGGTTCAACAAAGATCCGGTGAAAATTAATTTCACCACAATCGATATCTTTGAAAGCGGTGGGGGTTTCAACGAGAGTTAAACCCGTGAGATTGTTGGATTGTTGACGATTCGGTGGCGACCTATATGTTTTCTTCATCCGGTGATGGGGAATATAGCGATGGAGAAATCGTGTTAAACCCTTTGGCTAAGGTGGATTTGCCTCTGTCTTAGGTGATGATTACGTATCCATGCGGTCCTTGACTTCCGTTGCTTTTCTTCGCTTGGAAGAGCCGGAAGAAACACAAGCAAACTCTGACCCACTCATTGAGCTTCAATTATTTTGTTTTTGGGTAAACGAATCACTAATTGTTTTGTGGGAGGCTTTTGTTGATAGTTTGCGTTAATCAATTTTAGGATAAACGTTGGGCTATTTAACAACTTGGTTCTCATAATCTTCCTGGCATCCGTTCTTTTACTTGTTGATTGGTGTGGCTGGAAAATTGTGAGGCTACCCTTGTCACAATTCTACTTGACCTCTCCATTTTTCTTATCTTTGGTCTTAGCGGCATGCGAGTTACATTTGTGTACCTTATCTTAAGACTCTTGAGTTCCATCAAATAATTAGGAAAGAAGGTCCTTTTAGACATTGAAAAGCGAGGACCCCAACTATGGGCGGACTTTTCTTTCTAACAGTTGGTCTATTTGTTTGAATTTTATGTTGGTTTTACCTCTGTTGAAGTTGCTTGCAATGAGCAAAGAACCTTAGCATTTGCTACAATTGGACTACTTGACGATGCCTTGTGCATCATTAAACAACACAAAGAATGGCTTATCTCCATGGGTCGCTTTTTTGGAGGTACCTATGTTTTTGCTTGCCTCTTTCTTTCATCATTTATGGTTCATCCTTGTTGCCACATAAGTTCATTTTTACCCCAATTGTCCACTAATTTCTACCCGTTTATCATTGCAGGTTTCTGTTGGGATTTGGTTTTCGTTTTAGTTGAATGCTACAAATTTGTCATCACCCTATGGCATGTATATCTTCTTGTAACTAATCTTATCACGTGTATCTTACTGTAACTTGCATACCTATTATTGTGTCGGGAAATATGAAAAAAAACCTAGTTTTGTTAACTTACTACTTGAAAAGGTTTAGGATCTACTGAATTTATTAAGTTCTTTGATAGAAAATCATGTTATACATTCCTTTGCTCTTTATATAAAGTAATGGAACCTTTTTTTATTTCCTAAGATACACAAGGAGAAAATTTTAAAAAAACACAGATCCTTTTAAGAACGGTTATGCAGATTGTGTATCAGCCCTTTTTTCTTTTTAAAATTGATTTCGTGTTCTCTCTGGAACAGAATTTTGAAAGTTATAGCTTTAAGGTGTGATGGTTGTGATTTTTGTTTTACCATATGGGTTATAGCTTTTGTAAATAATTATGGAGTTACTGTGGTTTTTCCTCTTATGGATTCATAGATGAAATATCTTATGATTTCTCTCAAACTTGGGCATCTTCAACTGGTGGTTAATTTTTACTGGAATTTTTAAATACCTTGTATCATATTGTTGACGACTTATACATTTGCTGCATTGGTTATACTTGCTTACTAAGGGATGATTATTCCTTGTTTTTTCTTGAAAATAGGCACAATGTACTCCGCTGATTTAGTTGTTAGTTTGAGACTTTTCGAGTTAAGATGCATCAAAGTATGAATATTAGCTACTTCAATTTTTCATTTTTCATTTCTGATGTCCTGAAATTGTTTCCTCTCTATTTTGGGTTCTCTAAACTCTTTTATGTTACTGCATTCTTAATTGGTTTTTGGCTTCTTTAAAAATCCGTGTTGTTTGACGATGGAAATCAATCTCTGGCTTGGTCTCCTCAAATGCCATCGCCCATCTAATCATTACTTTGTACATCATGCAGATGGATAATTGACCCACCTCTGGAGATCATGGTCCCATCAAAACGCACTCCATGGCCAGATGCTTCCCGAACTACCGCTAATGAAAAACCAAAGAATGGGCATTCAAGATCCAATAGTGAAACATATCATAAAGAGGACATCCAGATCAAAACATCAAGTAAAAGAAAGCATGAACCAAAAACTGACACACAGGTTTCGACAAGGCATTCTGAACAAAACTTGTTACTATTTTTTTTTTTTTATGTCTTATGTTATGAAACTTGTTATGTCTTATGTTACTATTTTTTTATTAAAACCATTCGTTTAGATACTTCAAAATTTGATCCAAATATAATGTTACTATTTAGAAAATAATATTTATCATTGTTATAAAAGAATATTTAACTATAAAAATTAAAAATAATAATCATTTTATCTAATAAATAATTTAAATTGATTATATAATTCATTAAAATATTTATAATAAAATATTAGAAGATACATTTTAATATATTATTAAATAAATTTATAAATTTACATATTTTAATAATTTTATATAAGTAAAATAATTTAAAAACTTCTATTATATATCAATTCTAATTTAATGTCCTTAATAGTCATTTTTTATTTTCACCTCACCGTTACAGCTGCGTTTGAATCCAAACACACACTCCATCGTTGTTTCTAATTTCACTGCTACAGTGCCCAATCTCACCGCTACAGTAACTAATCTCATCGTCATCGCTGTTTTTAACATCACCGAGGTAAACACACCGCCCATCCAATCTAAGCTAAGAAAAAAAAATTAAAAGCTTTCCCCCTCTCTGCCCTCTTTCCTTCTGCGACGGTTAGCTCCTCCGGCCATTGCCCGTCTGGCATGGAGGCCCACCGCAGGCGACAGTGGCCACCGCATGTCTCAGGTGAGTATTCGTTCTTTTTTTTTGTTTTTCGTATATATATAAAAAAAACAAAAAACTTAAAGATTAAATTGATAGAAATATCAAAACGAAATGCACCTCTTGCCAGATAAACTTCTCTTTTTTATTTTCTTTTGATTTTGTGCGTAAAAAAAAGAAGCCCCCGCGCCTAATACAAAGAGATCGTCTTGGCTTTTATAGCCAATATTAAGACAATTTGATTCTTTTTTTTTTTGTCTTTTTGCGTTTGTTTTTACTGCTTGTTCTGTTGCTTTGGCGTGTTCTCCTTACTTTGCAGGTGGTGTCAGACATATGGACGCGTGGAGGAGACTGATCTGCAGCGGCGGTGACGTGCAGAGATGGCTAAGGGCAGAGGCTGCTTTAGGTTTTTTTTTGCTTCTGTTTTCTTTTCCTAGTAATGGGCTAGGGTTAGTTTGTTGTTTGGGTTTAGTCTGGGCTGATTTGGGTTTTAGTTTGGGTAGGTAAATTTGTTTGTTTTTGATCTGGGCCAAAATTAATTATTACAATACTCACAGTTTTTTTTATTAAAAAATTTACAACTTTAAGTACATCCAACCTTAATAAGGTTTAGATAAAATTATCATATTCTATCGTTCATAAGTAGATCTTTCACAGATAAATATTTTGCTTTCAACCTTTTAATAGGGACGATGACAAAAAATATTATAAAGATTATAAAATAAATATAAATTAATAACCCAATCTCCTTTTTATTCATATAAAATATAATATTTTCTCATTCACAATTTCAATATGAGATCCATTACAAATATCTTTTAAAAGTAATGCATTAAATCACAAATTTTGTGCTTTTTAGATATTGATATATTAGCTTATCTTCACCCTTAGAAGAGTTATCTTGAAAACTATGTTCTCACTTTTAGTGCTTCATAATTATATCTTTTATTTTCTTTATGTTTACATTCACTTCAGGGAATACAACAAATCTAGTAAGACGAACTTTTAAACAACCCAATAGATTCTTTATTTCATAATCATCCATCGCAAACATGCGTGAGATTTCAAATCAAAATCGATCTATTCATGATTATTTTTCAACTAAAATAAATATAATATAATAAATAAAACATAGTAAAATATACCTGAAGATCTTTAACATCATTGTCATCATCTTGACTATTATCACGAACATAAATCTACACTTTACCCATGCTTGTACAATAAATCAAAGATTGGGGATAAAAACCATAATCTATTCTGAGATTAAAATTTTTTAACATCCCGAAGATGAAGTTGTAAGGGTGAAAGTTTAAGGTGAAAAAGAATTTGATCTGTGGGATGACTTTGAAAGATTTTGAAAAATATAGAGAATCATCATGCTGATAACTTGTTATAAGATAAAGAGAGATAGGGAGAATAAAGAACAAAAAAAATATGAGAGCAATAGACAATGTACTTTATTAATCAAAGGATGATTTACAATGCTTCATTAGAGTCTCTATTTATAAGCATAAGAAGTATAAAAGAAGTAGAGATCTAATTCTAATAACTATTAGAATTTAAAGTATATCAAAAATTATCTTTATCATGATGGATATCCAGGTTAATAAGATATTCATAACATAAACAAAATTTATGAAAAAGATATGAGAATTTTAAATTATAAAAGTTTTATTAAAGAATAACAATACCAGCCCATTACAATCTAATGTTATAAGATTTTAAAAAAATTTGACCCTACTATTTTGCTGGGCCAATATTTTTATTTTAATAAAAATTATAATTTAAAATTTGTATAACAATTTTTATAATTTTTATGATTTTTATGATTTTAAAATTTAAAAGGGTTTAATTGATTTTTTAATTTGTTACTAAGGTCTTTTGACCTTTCACTTTATTAGTTTCAAAATTTTTAATTCACTTATAATAAAAGAGTAGGGTCAAATTAAATAAATGTGTAAAGGGACTATTTTTACCTTATATATAAACACCAAATTTTTACAGATGGTTGTTTTGCTCATTCATCTAATGTACAGGGACTATTTTACCCATTTTTTCAATGGAGGAGCTAAAATGCAATTAAGGGTATAGTATAGGGGCTTGTGTGGTACTTTTACCTCTTTGTTGCTTTTCTTTTAGAAGTTTCCTACTTGTTTAGATTCTGTTACACGTGTCTTTTCTTGAAGGGTATAGTACAGGGCTTGTGTGGTGCTTTTACGCAACAAAGATAAACAAGCAAGAAGCAAAACCATATTGCAGACCGAATTTAAGGATTAATGTGAAAAATGAAATTCAAAATCCAATCAAAAATAAATATTTCTTTGTTACTATTATGAAATAATATCAGGAATTCAATTTCGCACTGCCAATTGCATTACTTTGTAATATGCCATATGAATATATTTTCTAACGTTGAAAATGGTTAGGTCGAGAAACAGTAGGCATACCACTCAATTGCTTAGGCCACAAGTCACAACTACAACATAGTTATAATCTAGACCTAATGATATGGATTTTTGGAGATCTAACCACAAGAAAATCCAAGTTTTATGCCTTACATTTGGACACACATCAGCACACAATCTCGGCGCCCACGGGTTAGCTTAAATCTCTGCTATTCAGCATCATCAACTGAGCTGGGGTTGGCTTTGTGCAAATTATTTTTTCATAGCCTCGAGTGAACACTATAATACCAACATCACCACGTTGCTCAATTGCAATTGAGAGACGTGATAATTGTCGGAGAACCACAACCCAAAAACTAGTTGTTGAGGTTGGAGACCTGAGTCCCACAAAAACATCCCATTCTTTCTATTGTACATTACCAACGGACACATATCACGTTACTCCTTTCATATCTCTTTTCCTTAAGGTTCTTAACATGTTTTAATAATAATGGTCAAATCAAATTTTGTTTAACAATGAAATAATCAAACAAAACTAAGTTGATCCATTCGGTTTTAAAGTTTCAAAACTAAATACACCAAGCTAATTTACATACCACAGTGCTTTGCATTATAAGATATTGCAGAGTTATGTCTATATGCAGAGCCAACAAGAGAGAAGCAGATTCTTCGACAAACCTTCTGAGAGCAAGAGAATGAATCAAAGCTTTTGCTTCAATAAGGAACAGGTACTCGGACTGATGAAGGACCGGATTTCATGTCCTCCAGGATAATATTCAAGAGAGTTTGAGTTATTGGACCTTCCTTGCCTACAAAGAAACGCATAAAGGGCACTATCAACGCTACAAATAAACACATAATGTATGAGAAGAGGCTTGATGAACCCTAAATGATTAACACATCAGATTAGCATTTCTTTTGAAGAACAATGGTACATCAGCAACATAGCTTTCAAGGAAACTTCAGAGAGAGGTCTTCCGAGTTCAACCTATTTCGAGGCAGTTTGATTAAGGACACTCTATGTTTTCAGACAATGTGGTTAACCAATCAAAATTGAAGGACTAAAATGATGAATGCAGGCAAATTTGAATGCAAGAAACTAGTAACTAGATGTTGCAACTTATGTAAAAAATGAAGCTTCTTACCGTCGCCAATGACCTGTTCATCCCACTGTATTACAGGTCGAACAAGGACCCCACTGCCAATAAGCATCATTTCGTCTGCGCTTTTCCCTTCATCGACCCTCACGTTATTCACTCTTATTCCACGAAGCTTCCCCTCTCTCACCAGTCCCTCCGCAAGAGTCAAAACTCTCTTAGCCGTGCAACCACTCAAAATTTTGTCGAATTTGGGCATCAGCATCTCCTTTTCCTTTGTAATGAATGCCACATTCATACTAGGCCCTTCAGCAACAAATCCATCATCATCCAGCCAAATTGCTGCATATGCACCTTTTTCTTCAGCTTCCATCTTTGAAAGCGCGTTCGGAAGGTAATTCACACTCTTCATGGTGGCAAACTGGGGAGGCTTCATGGGAATTGATGAAGTAACTACTTTGATGCCTTTCGAATCGAACAAAGATTTATCTTCAATCACAATAGCATAAAGAGCTGGTTGGTGACAGGCCGAAGGTGATAGTTGAAAGTCACCAGGTCCAGCTGAAATCCAGTATCTCAGTGATCCATTTGTGCACTTAGATACACTTACAGTTTGTATAAGAATTCTTCGGATAGTCTCACGATCAAATGGAAGAATGATTTTTGCCATAGTTGCCGACTTTACGATACGATCAACATGTTGGTCTAATTCATAGAGGTGTCTGAAATGTAGAAAATACATAACAGAGCTTTAGAAAGTACTAACTTAACATGCATATATACATACACAAGTAGTTTTCTCTTCTTGGTTGAAAAACACCCAATTCTATTGGATTCAAAGCCTCAATCTTGATTCAATCAAGATATAACATAATTTTTTCATCAATCTGTTAATCAATCCAACTTGTTATAAAAAGGGTTATTAAATTATATTATGATTACGGACACCATTCCAAATTAGGGACAAAAAAATGAGCTCTTTGGCTGAAAGATTCACTAACCCGTTCGCTATTATAGAAGTATCAAAGACACCATGTCCCCTATGAACCATGTGATCATCCATAGGGATCACCATGGCAGCTTCATCGGTTACTATTCCACCAAATATGCTAGAGTACAAAGCCAGGTATTGCTGGTTCCCTTTGTTGTTTTCTCTGTTATGTTTTAGCTTTTCAATAGCCTTAAACAAACCAAAAAATTAAATAAAAAAAAAAAGAAAGAAAAACATTACAGATGGGAAATCAAAGATATCATGTAAGAAAGAAAGAAAGAAACCTCTAAACAAGACAGTAAAGGAATGTCTGATAGTTTATCAGTAGAATCTGCCAAGACAAAATCATCCACCAAATACAGAAAGCTCATAAGAAATGATGTGATATGAAATGAAATAACATAATTTACCAAAAAATACACACTAACCGATCATTGATTCAGTTTGATTAGAACTTCTAACGATTGTCAAATCCGAGAAAGACCCTTTTTTCATAAGAGGAAGATTTCGTGGAACAAGACATAAATCATACAACAGGTGCGTGTCTCTAGTCGGAAAATTGGACGTATATTTAGAGTAAGAAGCTGAAAGAGAAGCCATGAAAGCCATAGATGCTACTAGTTGTTTGAGTGAGTCGAGAAATGAAGAGCGGTGTTTATCTTTTATTAGGCTATGGAAATGGTTGACTTAATAGTACTATGGTGGATTGGATTCCATTTCAGAAAGAGGGTGACGACGAGCCCTAAGGACAAAACTTTGCCGGCCGAGTGGATTATCTCCAAAACGACCTTCAGCAATTACAAGCCTGTATGGCGCTTGGAGCCACAACTAATAATCGCTGAAGGTGGTTTATTTGGTTAGGTTTTGTCGATTTTTTTTTTTTTTTTTAAATTTATGAATTGCTTATAATAATTCTATTCCAGTTAGTTAATTTTTTGTTTTATACAAGTTTCAAAGTACCTTTTATAGATATATTCTTAAAAAACTTAATTTTTCTAGTAATTAAGCACCTGCATATATCGGTAAATATACAATTATATTTAACCAAGAAAAATAATTTGTGGTAAATATAAGATACAATTGGACAGAAAAACCCGTGCTAAAAAAAATCTTTTTGAGCACAGGTTTTTTCAGTAAAAAAAAAAATCAAATGGATTCAAAATATATTCAATTAGGGTTTTTGGACCGTATCAATAAGCTAGACCCATACTTCGAGTTGTTTCATGCCATAAATAAACTCGAGCGCTCAAGAAGTCTCATTGGACAAGTGAATTCACATCTCTTACAACCAACACAATCTTACATTCTTAGAGCGAAGCAATTTGCTTAGCTTTACATCCATCCTAATGTATCATTTCTAACACATCGGTGGGGTAGGCTCAGACACATTGAGTACACCCAATACATGTATCATAAATTTTCTTGAATGTGACATGGGATCTATAAATTTTGAATATCATAAAATTTCAATCTAGTAAACTTGTAAATAAATATAGTTAAACACCGGATGAATCAACATTTACCGAAATTTTCTAATCAATTTCCTTTGGGATCAACTCATAAGAAAGGACCAAGATTCTTTGATTTCTTACGTTTTCGAAAACATGATGTAGATTCCAACATATTGTACATGCTAATTCAAATTGGTGAATCTTATAATTTAATATTAGTAATATTACTTATTCAATAAAGTTGATTGATTGATACGCGTTGATTTTCTGTTACGATAAATCGAGGACACAATAGCTGCTTCAGCAGCTGCAATAGCTATAGCAAAAATTGAGAAAATATTTCCTTTTAATTGTCTACTATAAAAAAAATCAGAAAATGTTACAAAATTTATGTCGAAACCATTTTTTTTAAAGTTTAAAAAACGGGTATGGACTTTTTTTTTTAAAAAAACAAAACTGGGAGTCACCACCAATCCCTTTTTATTTAGGTGTTATTGGATCATCTTGTAAAACATTTTATTTCAAAACATTTGATTTTGGTCCACGAAAAATAAGAAAACGGGTTCGGGAATCGGTTATGTATGAGGAAGGGTTAGCACCCTCATAATGCCAAAAATTGGTACCTAATCGATAAAATTATGTCCAAATGTTGAAAATTTAATAAAAATATGATTTCTAAAAAAAACTTGAACAATATGATTTAAAATTTGAGAGTTCTTCGTTCTGAAAGAATATAAACATCATATCCAACACGTTATGTAACACCCCAAACCCGACCCAAACGTTATGGCCAAATTCGGTATGTTACAGATGAAAAACATTTTGAAACCCTTGTTTAACCTGTTTTTATTTTAGAGTAAAAGATGTTGTCTTACTTTTAAAAAAATATATTAGGTCAAGTTGTTACCAATTTTGTCATTGTACCCGATGGTACGAAAGAAAATCATTTACGTTTGATTTTAATAAACTTGTGTAACCATTTTAAAGTTATTAAGCAATTTAAATAATTCAACCCAAACATGTAAAATAATAAAAGTAATCTTAGGAGGCCTTATTACAACTGAACAATTAAAACCAAAATAAAATAAAAATACTTCAAAATAAACTCAAATTTCCACTGCATGGCCACCTCGCGTCCATCCGGCTCCTCATCCGCGATCTACGAGTCACCTGAAAAATGTTAAAGGAAAATGTGAGTCACCAAGACTCAGTGTGTAACCCTTTTCCCGGTTTAATGCACCAACACACACACAATTTATAACAATTAATCATGCACTAAATTATGCACCCAACCTAGCCATCCAAACACCTTTTACTACCCCGTGTGGTACCAAACCACTGGTGGTGCCAAACCACTGGTGACTTATAGTCACGATATTCATCAATATTGTGGTGCCAAACCACTGGTGGGGCCAACCCACGTGTGATACCAAATCACTGGCATCGATCCCATAATATAATCCGTGGGGCCAACCCACTGTGGTGCTAAGCCACTGGGACGAGACGCTATGAGGTGCCAAACCTCTGGAGGTGCCAAACCTCTGGTGACCGTAGTCACAAAATGTGGTACCAAACCACTGGTGTCCGTCGACACGAATATCACTTCCCCCTCCACTCGTTTATCCCACATCAATCAAGGATATGCATTTAACAGTAATCATGCCAATATGTTCATCTAGCATATACATAGAGTTTACCATTAGCCACAACCACATATACCAAATATGTCATGCTTCCCAAAAGCATCGTAAAGAAAGTCATAACGACAAGGACTTACCTGAATCCTTGCTTATACCATTATGGTATTAAATTCGAAGCTACACAAATCCGATTTAGCATACAAAATACTTAGCACGTTAATTAGCTATAAAGTGTGTATGTACACACCTGTCACCAACGATCGTTCTAAATCCTTGAAGAAACAATCGGCCACACAAGACTCCCTTGCACTATATTCGGCCAAACATGCCGTTTGTGCTATTGACCATTCGACCAAACCAACATATATCCGAAGGGTTAATATTTGAATCCGAAACCTTACCCAAACGCCTTCGAGTATAACTATAGCACACGATTTGCGACTCTGCTTCACTTCCTTGTAATCGGCAGTCATTAGTATCACAAAAATAGCCTTTCAAATACCAAATAAATGGTTTACTACATCCTTACCATCACTTACCAAAATTTCTAACGAATGGAGGCTTCACGTGACTATTTCCAAAATCTCGGAGTACCAAAACAGAATTGGTTCCAACACTGATTAGCCACCAACACAATTCGGCTTTCCATTTATCCAAGTCAACAGAGAGAAAGAATGTGGGAGAAGAGTTTCGGCACACTTACCTTCCTCTATGACCGATTGAGAAACACTAAAAAGGGACCACCCTTGCTTTGATATTCGGCCAAGACTTCTCAAAGTAGGGAGAAAGGGATTCGGCTATTGTTGGTTAAAATAATAAACAAGGTTCGGCTTATGTGAAAAAGAGGAAGAACAAGAAGTGGAATGGGAGTTTCGGCCAAAGGGGTTTGAGAAGAGGAAAGAAAAGAGAAGTATGAGGGAGAGTACTGTCGGTTTAGCCAAAATAGAGAAGAAAGTAGAGGGATGAGAGGGTAGGAGGTTCGGCCAAGGATCAAAAAAAGAAGAAAAAGGTAGATGGCAATGGTGTTTCGGTTTTTGAGAGAGAATAAAAGAAACAAAAGAGATGAAGGCTAGCCGAAATTATCAAGTAATAGCCTAAGGAAATTTGGCAGCAGCTATGGAGAAAAGAAAAGAGAAAATTCCAGGCTTTTGGGCATCCCTTTGCTGTACAAAAATCAACTTTGAACAGCCCCCCAAAGAGTCCCAATGCTGGCCAATTCCTCCCCCTCTATGCTGATAATTTCAGCTACTAATTATCACTCAAGATAATAACACTTATCTTCTATCCTTTTCTTAAACAAATTAAATGAAAATAAAATACCAAGCTTCCGTCTTCCAGCTGAATTTGAGAGTCCAAAGTGCAGCCAAATTCTACACACGCCAGCAACAAAAAAATAAAAGATAAAAATGCATTTGCTTCCCCTTAGGTTCAAACCTGGAACCTCCAGCCCCCCTCCAACGCCTCATGCCAATTCTCCTCTTTAGACTTTCATGCCAAATACCCCTTTCATTAATTTATAAAACCTTCTTCTTGGCCATTATTCTCTTAACGTAAGCAGCGCAAAATAAAAATGCTCCCTGCGTCCATCGAACCCGAGACCTCTCTCTCTCTCAAGTGGCGCCCCAAGCCACTCCTACTACCTGGACTTTCATGCCATGATCCTTCACCAATAAATTTTAAGGCCTTTCTACTTAAGCCCAACACTTCTAAAAAAAAAAAACAAAATGCAGAATGCTTCCTTTGTCACTCGAACTTGTGACCTGCGCTCCCCCCTTTCTCCTTCTACACGCATGGAACCACTTAGCCAACCATCTCCTTGTGTCAAGTCCCTTTTTAAAAAATTTTCTTAACCTCTATGTCACCTAGCTTCCTCCTTTAAACACTTAAAAATAAATTTTATACCCTAAGTCAGGCCTAGCTCGGGTTTATTTTTGGACCCTCAAATATGCCAAATAAAATCATATTATTAATTTCTTCAAGTACACATGGGAAATTAATTAAATTACAAATAACCCCTAATTCAGGGTGTTACATGTTAGGACACGATATTTTTTAAACCCTCGTAACTAAAATTATCTCATGATTTATAAAATTTTATTAAAAGGACATATAAATATTTAGTTAAATGGAAAATCGAAACCTAGCACGTTAGGGCACTACTTCCCGAATTTCTAAATGCTAAACATTGCCTTATTTTAAAACCTTTATGTAAAATATAATAATTTTGCAAAATGCATTTTATTTTAATACGATGATCTTATGAAAATATCATATTAATACATTATCAAACATCAAAAGCAATCATAATATAATAACATTTCATATTAATATAGACAATAATAATATAAAATATGACTAATAATAATACCTACACTAAAGCAATTGTAAATAAATGAAGAAACATGAACAAATATAATAAACAATAAATAATAATAAAAAAAACTACAACATTAATATGAACACTTTTCATGCAAAGTTAAAAATTTACGTACAATGACATATAAAATAAAAATAAAAATATATATTGAGAAAATAAAATACATTTTAAAATAAATAAATAATTTATAACTTTAAATAAAAACATATTTACAATAATCTAATACATATAAAACTACATTTTAAGAATAAATAATATATTATACAATATAAATAATTTTAGATAAAATAAAATTTAATAAAAATAATATAAGATATAATACTATGTAATATACAAAATTTTAAAATATATAATATAATAACTAATATGTAAGTCTAAAAATAATAAGTAATAAAATAATTAAATAAAATAATAAATAATAAGTATATACAAGTTTTATATTATTAATAAATTAATATACAAATAATAAGGGTAATATAATATTTTAACATAATAAAATAACTAAATATAGTATTAGAATAAAATAAAATAAAATAAACAAAATAAAGAAAGGAGGATTAAATAGCAAGTAAATATAAAAGTATTAAATCAGAAATGCGCGTCATGTTATAGGGGCTAAAATAGAAATTATGCTAAATTTTAAAACGACAACGTTCTGATCTTAGCCTTTAAGGAGCCCGAGGATTTAATTGAAATAAAAAGTAGACTTTCAGGACTAATTTAATAAAAAATAAAATTTAAATTGGATTAAATTAAAACTAATAAAATTACAGAGGGACTGAAACAATAAATTCCCCTTTCTAATAAAACACGCGGATCCTCCCTAAGTTTTCGGGTCAACGCGCTGATTCCTTTTGAAACGACGTTGTTTTAATGCTTATTGGTTTAAGCAAAACGGCGCCGTTTCTGTGTGGCTATATAAGTTAGAAAATAGCCCAAAAAATTCATTTTAACCCCGAAATAAAAAAAAAATAAGCAGAGGCTATGAGAATTTGCTCTGCCCTCACAGGTCGTTCAACCTCCGACCATCATCGCGCACGCGCCTCACGCGCCGTCGCCCACGGCGGCACAAAGGTAAAAATTTCCATTTTTTAATATTATTTATATATAAAAAAACATAGATAAAAAAACAAACAAAAGAAGATAACACGAAAATCACCTCTACTAGGAAAAATCTCAGTATTCTGTTTCAATGTATATTTTTTTGTTTTCTGCATATCTCTCTGTGTATCGTGTCTTGATTTATAGGTTTTATAAGGCTTTTATAGCCTTCGAAACAAAAATAAAAAAAGTAATAAAATGCTGCCATGTTTGTTTTGCTGCCATCTTTCCTTTTCTTGCAGGTGATCAACAAGGATTTTGGCGATGGTGTGAGGTTCGTGGACGTTGATGGCGGCGTGACCGAGGGCTGATGGGTACGGCGTTTGCGGCGCGACGATTGGGCTCCTGCTAGGGCATTTGTTTTTGGCGCCTAGGGTTTCAGAAAACCCTAGGTTATAGATATTATTTGGGTGTTGGGCCACCCTCGTATTGGCCATTTAGTTGGGTCCGAGTATTTGGGTCTAGGTCTGTTGGGTTAGTCTTTAGGTATTGGGCTGTAATGGGCATTGAGCTACTGTAATGATATTTTAATCTGTTTTAGGGTGTTAATGAGTTTTGGGCTTGTGGTTTTGTAAATGGACTGTTAAAAACTTTGGTTTTATTTTTTAACGGGCCCGGTCAAAATTGGGCTCCTACAGCTGCCCCTATTTGCTCATTGTCGTGTAACAAGAATAAAGCAAAGACTTTAAAAGCCCAATTTTGCCTGGTCTTTGTCGAGCCTTGAATTCTTGGTCCTCGTCTTCTTCAAACAGCTTCAAACTCCACAGTAACTTTAATAAATCTGATAGCTTCAATCTGCTTCACTGATACTTTAGGAAGGCAATATTTGCTATTTGCTCCGTTGCAACTTCAGGGAGATCAGACTAGTATCTTCGATCCATTTCCTGTAACTTTTAAGAAGATGAGATCTGTTGTCTTCAATTTGCTCCACTACAAACTCAGAGAGGCAAGACTGATGTTTTTTATTTGCTTCTTGCAACTTCAAGAATGCCAAATCTGTTATCTTCGACCTGCTCCACTGCAAACTCAGGGAGACAAGATCTGATATTTTCGATCTGCTTCCTGCAACTTTAGGAATGCCAAATCTGTTATTTTAATCTGCTCCTTGTAAACTTAGGGATGCCAGACTAATGTCTTCGATTTGCTTCCTGCAACTTTAGGAATGCCAAATCTGCTATTTTAATCTGCTCCCTGCAAACTCAGTGATGCCAGACTAATGTCCTCGATCTGCTTCCTGTAACTTCAGGAATGCCAAATCTGCTATTTTAATCTGCTCCCTGCAAACTCAGGGATGCCAGACTAATGTCTTCAATCTGCTTCCTGCAACTTCAGGAATTGCCAGACTACTATTTTCAATCTGCTTTTGTAAACTCAGGAATGCCAGACTGGTATCTTCAATCTGCTTCCTGCAAACTCAGGAATGCCAGACTGGTCTCTTCAATCTGCTTCCTGTAAACTCAGGAATGTCAAATCTGCTATCTTCAATCTGCTTGATACAAACTTAGGAATGCCAGATCTGCTATCTTCAATCTGCTTCCTGCAAACTCAGGAATGCCAGATCTGCTATCTTCAATCTGCTTCCTACAAACTCAGGAATGCCAGATCTGCTATCTTCAGTCTACCCTTCTACATTGTCCTCTAAGGGACATAGCCCGTAGAATAGGTTTATGCTTATGTAAAATGGTTAGAATGTTATGATCGGAATGAATAAAATGCTCCTAATTGAATGTGTTATGCAAAATGTCATGGGAATGATTCCTTTTAAAGGATTAGGATTAGGATGCAATGACCAGAATGAATCAAATACTCCTAATGAAATTCGCTATGATACAAAAATGTTATGAGTATGATTCTTACTCTAGGTGTTATCACTCACTTGTTCTTCATTCTTGTTCATCAATCATGTTCTGCTCAACTAATTTGCCCAGTGGTAATTCTGAGTCCTCTCCACTTGAACCTTGGGACATGAAGTTGGTATCTCCCACTACAACTTCAGGGAAATAACATTTGGTTTCTTCCATCCAATCTGTTACCACTCAGAGATATAGAACTTGTATCGTTTTTCATCAATTTAACCAGTTACACCATTCTTTGGATGTATGAGTCTGAAATTTACATGGATGCAGGGTCTCCCGATAATGATCCCCTTTTACACTTAAATTGACCTTGTTTATCATTTTTCGATATGGTATCACCAACAAAATTATCTTATCCAATAAGAATACAAAGAGAGAATCATTTTTCAATGTTTCCAACCCTTAGGCTTGGTGAGTTCTGAACAATAGTCACGGTTTAGATTCCTCATATTATTTATAAGTTTTCAGAGTAATATGCGAAACTCATTTTATGAAAGTGTTATTAGTCCATTAATCATTATTTCAATATAAAATGCTTGAAAAAGGTCACAAAAATGGACAAGCAATAAATTAATCAGGAGTATGGCTCGAAACAAATAAATTAATCAAGGATCACCAAAGGTAATAAAAGAAAATTAATTTGGGTGTATCTTAAAAAGAATAAAGAAATCAAAGATACAAATTCAAAAATGAGTAAGATAGAAGCTAGGTGCCCAAGATATTGCAGCCTGAGCTTCTCTGTTCAAACTTCTTGAGGACTATTTTAAGCTCAATATGTGTTTAGGGGATCAAAGTACTTTGTCAATGCCCCAAGACGCAACATACTTCCTCATTGTTAATTCAGGCATAACAAGACTACCACATGCCCTATCTTTGATCAAAATTTGAGCTGCCCTTTTGGGTTTTCAGCTCAAAACCCCTTTGGTCTCAAAGCGCCTTTTACGGGTTTTCGCTTTGGCCTCCCCTATTTTCTTTCTTTCTTTTTTTTTTTTGAAATTTGATCTCAAGGCACCCTTTGCGGGTTTTCACCTTGGCCTTTTCCTTTCAAGTAAAACACTTCTTGTCTGAAACTAAATTCGCTAGATTGGGCAAGTCTTTGGCACCTATCTCGGTCAATATCAATGTTCCTCCAGAGCAGGCCTTCAACATAAGGTCCTTCCCAGTTTGGCATCTACTTTTCTCTGAAATCCTTTTGTAAAAGAAAGATCAGGTTCTCTTCGTGGAATTCTCTAGGATAAATCTCTTTGTTGTAAGCTTCCATCATCTAACCGTGATATATAACTTTTAACCTTTTCTTCGATTAGGTTCAAATGAAAAAATGCTTCCATTCTATAAAATAATAGATAAGATGTTGCCCCGAAAAAAATCCTGGCCAACATTCGATAATCATAGAAGATAAGAAGTAACTTCTTTATGTCAATCTTTACAAGTCTCGGTCATCTTTCATCTTTTTTGTTATTATTGTTTTATTTATTTTTCTTTTGACAATCTTTGCTGCACTGTGATATGCTGCCTGATCTTTGAGCAAATTGTAATCTTTGACTTTGTACAGTTATGCATTATTAAACATGATCCTTTCTGGCATTCTTTGATGGCATCTGATCCTTTTTTTTGAATTTGATGACTGTTGACTTTGTAATATTGGCATATGAAACAACATTCACCCTCTTAGTGAAGTACTCAATGACCATGCCTATGAATCAATATTGACTAAAAGCTTTTGACGAGATTGGCCCCATTATATCCATGCCCCACATATGGAAAATTTGAGAAGAAATGGATAAGGCACATGAATCTTGTCTCCTTAAATACGGCATAGTTGATACCATCCCTTTCTATGTAGATTAACAGTGTCCAAACCTCATGATTAGCTTGACTATTGTAAAACCATTAGCATGTGTCTTTCTGATATCCTTATGGACCTCTTTTAAGATTTCAATGTACCCCTGTCTCAGTAGCCCAAGCTTGCCCTGATATGATCATGCAAAAACATCTTTGAATTCTCAAAAATAACTCAATGATGTCTTGCCTTATTTCTGTGGTGAGCTAGGCTTCAATCTTCACCCCTTTCCTAGGCTCGCAATGTCAACTGACGCTATGTAAGGTAGGATCCATTTTTCCCCTTGTTCTACCATTATTAACAAATTAGAAGATAAGTTACAATTTTTGTCATTTTCAAAGTCCTTAGATCCCCTAGACCTATATCTCATTCAAAAAGGGAGTCAGTAACAACATCGCTCATGTCGTTGATATCTGGGTACCTAAGTACGAAGGCAAAAATCCAAAGAATAAATGATTCTAAGGATGATTATTTGTATGGTATGGTCATTAATAAAGAATGAAAGAATATTGTAAAAATAACAAAAGAATGTACAATATGAAATGGAAAGAATAAAAGAATATTTGCTTAAAAGATGCATTTTATTGAAATAAAAATTTAGACACGAGCCTATTTCACAAAAGGATTCTTATTGCCTCTAGGCTTAAGGAAACAAGCATGTTTTGAATATTACTCTAGATCAGTTCTAAAAATACAGGGATCTCTTCCATATTCCCATTATTCAAAACACTCCCAAATACGCAAAGGCTTGGAAACTTCATTCCCAATTCCTTCTCCGCTTTTGATTTCTTCAAGGAGTTGCAACTTTCTTTTCTCCTCCTTCAATTATCGCATTTACTACCTCATCAAAGTGATTAAAGGAGAGAGAAGCTAAACGAGCTTTCTTCCAGATGATGAGTGAGTGGTTCACTCAATTCATGAGAAATAACCCGACTGTTTCGCAACCCCCGCCCTCAGTTAACCCCCCTCAGACTATAGTTGTGCCACCGGCTATGTATCCAAATCTGTTAAATAAGCCTCCAATTGATAAGATTCGTAAGTATGGGGTTGAAGAATTTCGAGCTACTAATGCTGATGATGTTGAAATGGCTGAGTTCTTGATTGAAAATACTATTCGAGTTTTCGATAAAATGTCTCTGACTCCGGATGAATGTATAAAATGTGTTGTATCCTTGATTCGATATGCGGCTTATCAATGGTGGAAAACCTTAACTTCTGTTGTTCCGAGAGAACGAGTTACATGGGATTTCTTTTAGATTGAGTTTGAAGAAATATATCAGTGAGAGATTCGTCGATCAAAAACGAAAAGAATTTCTGGAACTAAAGCAAGGCCGTATGACTGTTATAGAATATGAACGAAAATTTATCAGGTTGAGTCAGTACGCTCGTGAATGCGTATCATCTGAAGCTATAATGTGTAAAAGATTCGAAGATGGTCTGAATGAAGATATTCGTTTACTAGTTGGGATTTTAGAAATAAAAGAGTTCGTAGTACTCGTTGACCGGGCATGCAAAGTTGAGGCACTCGAGAAAGATAAAAGAAGAGCTGAGTCTGAAGCTCGAGATACAAGAAAGAGATTTTAGAATAAATCATTTCAGTCTGCTTCGAAGAGATACAGAGATGATCAAAGTCGTTCCAAAGAAAATATGGGACATTTGAACAGAAATAGAGCTAGGTCGCAAATGAGTTCCAAAAACCCAACAACTTCAGTGGCTAGTGTTGGTAATGTTCGATCTGAGAAAACCAAATGTAAACATTGTAGAAAAAGACATCAGAAGTCATAGATTAAATGGCGAGCTTGCTTGGATGTGGGTCGCTTGATCATTTTATCCGGATTGCCACGAGCACAGTCGAACTAGAGTATTTAGAATTCGAGATCTGATAATGCACCTGCGAGAGGTCGATCATCAAAGAATGTAAATAACGTCAGTGGTAGTTAGAGAGCTATGAGAGACAATGTTGTCAGATCCGAAGCCAGAATGCATGTCAGAGTGTATGCTATCCGAGCTCGTGAAGAAGCTTCGTCGCCTGATGTTATAATGGGTACTTTTATTCTTTATGATACTTTTTTGATAGCTTTGATAGACCTTGGTTCTACGCATTCATATATATGCATGAATTTAGTATTCAACAAGACTTTGCCTGTAGAGTCTATTGAGTTTGCTATAAAAGTATCGAACTCCTTAGGTAAAAGTGTCTTGGTTGACAAAGTATGCAAGAACTATTCGTTAATGTTTTGAGATATCTATTTTCTTGCTGATCTAATTCTATTGCCATTTGATGAATTCGATATTATTTTGGGAATGGATTGGTTGTTTATGCATGATGTCGTTATGAACTGTAAAAGAAAGACTATAGATTTAAGAAGTCCAAAGGATGAGATTATACGGATTGAGTCTAATGATTTAAATGGATTGCCTGCTATGATATCCGTTTTGAAAGCTCAGAGTTATGTGAAAAAGGGGTATGAATCATATTTTGCTTATGTGATTGATTCAAAAGTATCCGAGAAGAAAATTGAATCAGTACCTATTATTTGTGATTTTCCTGATGTGTTCCTTGAAGAGTTACCAGGTTTACCTCCGATTCGTGAAGTTGAATTTGATATTGAATTGTTGCCTGGTATGGCACCTATTTCGATAGCTCCGTATAGAATGGCACCAATAGAGTTGAAAGAGTTAAAGTCACAGCTACAAGAATTAACTGATAGAGGGTTTGCTAGACCGAGTTTTTCGCCTTGAGGTGCTCCTGTTCTATTTGTGAAAAAGAAAGATGGCACAATGAGAATGTGTATCGATTACCGTTAGTTGAATAAGGTGATTATAAAGAACAAATATCCATTGCCCGAATTGATAATTTGTTTGATCGGTTAAAAGAGCTCTTGTGTTTTCCAAGATTGATTTGAGATCGAGATACTACCAATTAAGAGTTGAAGATTCGGATATTTGGCGCTTTTAGAGCGAGGTATGGGCATTATGAGTTTTAGTTATGCCATTTGGACTAACCAATGCTCTGCTATTTTTATGGACTTGATGAGCAGAATTTTCGAATCGTATTTGGATCAATTTATTGTTGTATTCATTGACGACATTTTGATTTACTCACGTGATGAGAATGAGCATGCAGAACATTTGAAAATTATGTTGAAAACTTTGAGAGAAAAGCAATTGTATGCAAAATTCAGCAAATGTGAATTCTGGTTGAATGAGATCAATTTTCTGGGGCATATTGTGTCACAAGGATTCATTTTGATCCGAGCAAAATTTTGCTATACGGATTGAAACCTCCAAGAACGTGTCGGCGTTCGTAGTTTTACAGGTTTAGTGGTTATTACCGCAGATTTGTTAAAGGCTTCTCACTATAGCTACTCAGCTGACTAGATTACTTAAGAAAGATGTCAAATTTGAATGGTCGGATAAATGTCAAAAAGTTTTGACCAGCTTGAAAACTCATTATGAAGCTCCGGTGTTAGTACGACGAAATTGGATAAGGAATTTGTTTTTTGATGATGCTTCGTTAAGCGATGCAGGATGTGTTTTGATGCAAGAGGATAAAGTGGTAGCTTATGCTTCGAGACAATTAAAGCCTCATGAAAAGAATTATCCGACATACGACCTTGAGCTCACCGCGATTGTGTTTGCACTTAAAATTTGGCGTCATTATTTGTACGGTGAGAAATGTCATGTGTTTTCAGATCATAAAAGTCTGAAATATCTAATGATCCAGAAAGATTTGAACCTGCGTTAGAAGATGGCTTGAATTGTTAAAAGATTATGAGTGGTGATAGATTATCATCCGGGAAAGCAAATGTTATTCTGAGATGCTCGAGTAGAAAATCATTGTTTGCACTAAGTACTCAAAGCTCGATTACATCATGCGATGATAGTTTTGTGATAGTGAATTAAAAGCAAAGCCGTTGTTCTTACAACGGATATGTGATGCTCGAAATCGATAATAAATTGCTAGCGAAACAATCTTTGAGATGAGCTTTTGATGGACTCATGTGATTTTTGATGATTTATGATGTTAGATGAAAGATATGTATTTGATGAACATACTTTGTTCTTGAAATTTTGATGAATTTAGCTAAATAGGGCTAAATTGAGAAAATAGTAATTTGAGGGACTAAATTGAAAATTTGATGAAATATTTGGGATTATATAGTCCCTAGAGAGGTTCGGCCAAGCATGTGTGTGTGTGGATTTTGTGAATTTGATGTTTTGTGAAAAATGGACTAAATTGTTAAAGTGAATATGAGGGTTAATTTGCAAATAGCCCTAAATGTGTGTCTATGGATTAAATTGAATGAAATAGTGAATAAAAAGGGTTAATTCTAAATACGTTTAAATCAAGAATCTAGGAAAATACACTTAGATCACGGAAAGCAAAAGTTAACGAGTAGCCGTTTTTATTCCGATAAACCGAATCCGAGGTAAGTCAATATATAAATAAATATAGACGTATGTAATTGAAGTTGTTCATGTGATTAATGAATGTTTTTGTTATGAGGAGTTATGCACTTGAATTTCGAGGTAAGTTCGATATTGTGATTAAGTTCTAGAAACCTCGTATGCAAATATGAATAGATAGAATTGACTAAGTCACGACATAGACATATGTTCTGTTGATAACATATAAGACCACGGCTGGGATGTTGGCGTTGATTTGAGATTCGTGTAAGACCCTGTCTGGGATAGTGGCATCGATATCTGATTTGTATAAGACCACTTCTGGGACGTTGGCACCAATATGAGCTTTACGTTTAAGACCACGTCTGGGACGTTGGCATCATTATGCACCTTACGTGTAAGACCATGTCTGGGACATCGGCATCGTTCCGATTCGTGTAAGACCATGTCTGGGACATCGGCATCGTTTTGATTCGTGTAAGACCTACTCAGGATAGTGAAATCGATATCGAGTACATATAAGACCTCGTTTGGAGCGATGGCATTATCTGAATATTACGAGTTTTGAGTATCCTACTAGATTTCATGTGTTTTCAGATCATAAAAGTCTCAAATATCTAATGATCCGTAAAGATTTGAACTGCGTTAGAAGATGGCTTGAATTGTTAAAAGATTATGAGCTGGTGATAGATTATCATCCGGGAAAGCAAATGTTGTTGCGAGATGCTCGAGTAGAAAATCATTGTTTGCACTAAGTACTCAAAGCTCGCCACATCTGTTCGATGATAGTTTTGTGATAGCTGAATTAAAAGCAAAGCCGTTGTTCTTACAACAGATATGTGATGCTCAGAAATCTGATAATAAATTGCTAGCGAAACAATCTCAGTGTGTAGTGAATTCTGAATCTGAATTTTAAATTGTGGAGGGTTGTTTGAGATCGTATCTGTGTTCCGAGAAATCTAGAGTTGATTCGAATGATATTGAGCGAATCACATAATAGTCGTCTATCTATTCATCTGGGGAGTACTAAAATGTATCATGATTTGAAATGACACTACTGGTGGTCTGGTATGAAACGGGACATTTCTGAATTTGTTTCAAAATGCTTAGTTTGCTAGCAAGTGAAAGCCGAACATCAAGTTCCATCGGGATTGATGCAGTCGATTCTGATTCCTGAGTGGAAATGGGATAGAGTAACAATGGACTTTGTTTCTGGTTTGCCTCTGACTTTGAGAAAGAAAGACGCAATATGGGTCATAGTTGACCGATTAACTAAATCAACCCATTTTATTCCAGTAAGATCTGACTACTCACTTGAAAGATTAGCTGAGCTTTATATTTCTGAGATTGTGAGATTGCATGGGGTGCCACTATCTATTGTGTCAGATAAGGATCCAAGATTCACATCGCGATTCTAGAAGAAATTGCAAGACGCTTTGGGTATGAAATTGCATTTCAGTACAACTTTTCATCTGCAAACGGATGGTCAATCCGAGCGAATTATTCAGATTCTTGAAGATATGTTAAGATGCTATGTACTTGAGTTTAATGGTTCGTGGGAACAATACCCGCCGTTGATCGAATTTACGTATAATAATAATTTTCAGTCGAGCATCAAAATGGCACCATATGAAGCTTTATACGGACGTAAATGTCGTGACACCTCTATATTGACCTAATTCAAGAGAATAAGTTACACGGGTTGATTTGATAAAAGATACCTAACGTAAAGTGAAATCGATCTCGAGATTGCTTGAAAGCGAAGATTCGATCGTTAGAAGTCCTATGCAGACTTAAAACGGAAAGATATAGAATTTGAGATCGGTGACAAAGTATTTCTGAAAGTGTCTCCGTAGAAGAAAGTGCTCCGATTCGGACGTAAAGGCAAGTTAAGTCCTACATTCATCGGACCGTATGAGATCATTGAACGTGTTGGGCCTGTTGCATATAGATTGAAGTTACCCACTGAGCTAGAAAAGATTCACAATGTGTTTCATGTCTCAATGCGTCATAGATATCGATCCGATCTGTCACATGTGATTGCCCCATCTAAAGTTGAAATCTGATCTGATATGACATATGAAGAGGAACCAATCCGTATCTTAGCTTGTGAAATGAAAGAATTGAGAAACAAGAAAATTTCATTAGTGAAAATATTATGGAATCGGCACGGAATTGAAGAAACAACATGGGAGTCAGAAGATTCTATGAGACACCAATATCCGAAACTATTTAACGGTAAAATTTTTGGGGACGAAAATCCCTAAGGGGGATAATTGTAACAGTCCGGTTTATACCCTAGTTAGAATAGTGGTTTTGGGACCACAAATCTGAGTCTATATAATATTTTAATATTATTTTCTGTGCTGTTGATATGTGACTAAGCATGTGTTTAAATTTCGTAAGCTAATTAGTCCGTTTGATTATTTAATTTGAGCAAAGGATTAAATTGCATTGATTATGAAAGTTGCTTGCTATTTGTTAAAGCACCTATGTGTTGTGGCTTTTAAAAGTTATGGCCTTGAATGGCAATTTAACCACTATTTAGTTAGTGGGTGATTATGGTCAAAAATGACCTTGTTATTTATGTTATAAAAATTTTATTTTATATGGCTAAAAGAGTAAATGAATTATTATGTATATTAATTGTGATTATAACATGAAAATGGATTTTGTTCATCCATTCTTCCACCGATAATACGTATAAAAAATAGAACCTAAAAGCTTTGTTTCGTTCGGCCTTTTGAAAGCTAAATTCAAGGTATGTTTTCTACGATTTTGATAATTTCTACGCTTTTGTAATCGCTGCTTCGCCACTATCCAACCCAGTTTTTATTTTGAGTATTGATGATGTTTTTGAGATGAGCTTTTGATGGACTCATGTGATTTTTGATGATTTATGATGTTAGATGAAAGATATGTATTTGATGAACATACTTTGTTCTTGAAATTTTGATGAATTTAGCTAAATAGGGGCTAAATTGAGAAAATAGTAATTTGAGGGACTAAATTGAAAATTTGATGAAATATTTGGGCTTATATAGTCCCTAGAGAGGTTCGGCCAAGCATGTGTGTGTGGATTTTGTGAATTTGATGTTTTGTGAAAAATGGACTAAATTGTTAAAGTGAATATGAGGGTTAATTTGCAAATAGCCCTAAATGTGTGTCTATGGATTAAATTGAATGAAATAGTGAATAAAAAGGGTTAATTCTAAATATGTTTAAATCAAGAATCTAGGAAAACGCACTTAGATCGCGGAAAGCGAAAGTTAACGAGTAGCCGTTTTTATTCCGATAAACCGAATCCGAGGTAAGTCAATATACAAATAAATATATACGTATGTAATTGAAGTTGTTCATGTGATTAATGAATGTTTTTGTTATAAGGAGTTATGCACTTGAATTTCGAGGTAAGTTCGATATTGTGATTAAGTTCTAGAAACCTCGATGCAAATATGAATAGATAGAATTGACTAAGTCACGACATAGACATATGTTCGTTGATAACATATAAGACCACTACCGATGTTGGCGCTGATTTGAGATTCGTAAGACCTGCTTGGGGACAAAGGGCATCGATATCCGATTTGTATAAGACCACTTCTGGGATGTTGGCACCAATATGAGCTTTACGTTTAAGACCACGTCTGGGACGTTGGCATTATTATGCACCTTACGTGTAAGACTATGTCTGGGACATCGGCATCGTTCTGATTCGTGTAAGACCATGTCTGGGACATCGGCATCGTTTTGATTTGTGTAAGACCCTGTCTAGGATAGTGAAATCGATATCTGAGTACATATAAGACCTCGTTTGGAACGATGGCATTATACGAATATTCCGAGTTTTTGAGTATCCTACTAGATTTCTATTGGTTCAACGGGCAAGTTTGTGATAGGAATTACTAATCCAAGGTATGAATACATATATGATGTTAAATCCGATTTAGGTACGTTGATTATACACTATTTTTGTGTATAAGGTAAGTATCTAATTGATCTTACTATGATGATATGTACATAGAACTTATGATGCAATAAGAATCGTTTTGATTAGATGAGCTAAGTGGTTGTTATGTGCCAGTGTATTTATTTGCATATATGCCTTCTATGTTAAGTTTGTTTGTAGGATGACTTACTAAGCTTTTGGAAAGCTTACTTTGTGTGTGTAATTTCTCTGTTTGATAGGTCATCGAAGCTACTGAGGGCTCGGGATCGTCGAGGATTGTCATCACACTACTAAACTAATTTTTAGTACCCTTTTGAAAGTGTATATAACTAAATATGGCATGTATAGGCTAGTATGTTGGTATAAGTTGTTACGTAATCTTAGCTTTGTGATTTGGCTATTTATGAGATAAGACTTTGCTTTAATGAATGTGATATATGATGCATATCTTGATAAGGTGAAAGCATGTGAAATGGTCAATTTGGTATATTTTAATTGTCATATATTGCTTGTAGGTAAGACCCTAAGTGGGTGGCATATTGGCCTTGTAAAATGGCCTATGATGTTACATTTGTTGAGGCACATGGGCATGCCTAAGACCGTGGGTAAATTAAGAATGTGGCTTAATTGCACACTACCACACCAGGTGTGCTTAATGGCCGCTTGAGACATGGTAGTATGTGATCTAGTAGTACACGGCCTTAGCACACGGGCGTGCTTGGTGACAGTGTTGATTTTGGTAGTATACTACTATGGGGAGGACACACAGGAGTGTCAATTAGTGGATGAGGCACAACCTACCCCCACGGCCGTGTGTCCCTTGTATTTTAGAAAAGTTCCAAATTTTCATGAAATTACTTATGTGTTTCGGTTTAGTCTCGACTCGGTTTATAGGCATGCTTAGGGTCTTGATTACTCATTTAAGGGACTCTATGATTGTATTCAAATGTGTTTGATGACGATTGACTTTGTGTCGTGAATGTGATGTGAAATGATCCTATTGTTCGGTAATGCCTCTTAACCCTATTTCGGTAATGGTTTTCGGGTTAGGGGTGGTACATTTTATTGGTATCAGAGCAACGATTTAGTTGATTCTCGGACTAACGTAGCATGTCAGAGTCTAGCTATACATGCCATATATTTGAACTGTGATAGTGTGATGAATCTCGACGTGTAAAATGTGATTCTGTATAGCAATGGATCCCGAAATAGCCATAGCTGACGACGTAGAAAGTAATGCACTTACTCTCGCGCAAGGGACAGAACCTTCTAATTCGAGACCGACTACGAGCGGTCAGGAGGGAGAAGTTAAACGAGCTTTCTTCTAGATGATGAGTGAGTGGTTCACTCAATTCATGAGAAATAACTCGACTGTTTCGCAACTCCCGCCCCCAGTTAATCCCCTTTAGACTACAAAAGCCACCGCTATGTATCTGAATCTGTTAAATAAGCCTCCAGTTGATAAGTTTCGTAAGTATGGGGCTGGAGAATTTCGGGCTACTAATGCTGATGATGCTGAAAAGGCTGAGTTCTGGGTTAAAAATACTATTTGAGTTTTCGATAAAATGTCTCTGACTCTGGATGAATGTATAAAGTATGTTGTATCCTTGATTCGAGATAGGGCTTATCAATGGTGGAAAACCTTAACTTCTGTTGTTTTGAGAGAACGGGTTACATGGGATTTCTTTCAAATTGAGTTCCGAAAGAAATATATCAGTGAGAGATTTGTCGATCAGAAACGAAAAGAATTTCTAGAACTAAAGCAAGGCTGTATGACTGTTATAGAATATGAATGGGAATTTATCAGGTTGAGTCAGTACGCTCGTGAATGCGTATCATCTGAAGCTATAATGTGCAAAAGATTCGAAGATGGTCTGAAAGAAGATATTCGTTTGCTAGTTGGGATTGTAGAAATAAAAGAGTTCATAGTACTCGCTGATGTGGCATGCAAAGTCGAGGCACTCGGAAAGATAAAAGAAGAGTCGAGTCAAGCTTGAGATACAAGAAAGAGATTTCGAATAAATCATTTCACCGCTTCAAGAGATACGAGATGATCAAAGTCGCTCCAGAGAAAATACGGGACATTTGAATGTAAATAGAGCTAGGTCGCAAATGAGTTCCAAAAACCCAAAGAACTTCAAGGGCTAGTGTTGGTAATGTTCGATCTGAGAAAATTGAATGTAAACATTATGGAAAAAAGACATCCGGGAAATTGTCGATTAAATGACAGAGCTTGCTTCAGATGTGGATCGCTTGATCATTTTATCCGTGATTGCCCTGAGTCTGTCGAACCAGAGACTGTTCAAAATCTGAGATCTGATAATGCACCTACGAGAGGTCGTTCATCAAAGAATGTAAAGAATGTCAGTGGTACTCAGAGAGCTATGAGAGACAATGTTGTCAGATCTGAAGGCAGAATGCCTGTCAGAGCGTATGCTATCCGAGCTCGTGAAGAAACTTCGTCGCCTGATGTTATAACGGGTCCTTTTATTCTCTATGATACTTCTGTGATAGCTTTGATAGACCCTGGTTCTATGCATTCATATATATGCATGAATTTAGTATTCAACAAGACTTTGCCTGTAGAGTCTACTGAGTTTGCTATAAAAGTATTAAACCCCTTAGGTAAAAGTGTCCTGGTTGACAAAGTATGCAAGAACTATCCGTTAATGTTCCGAGATATCTATTTTCCTGCTGATCAAATTCTACTGCCATTTGATGAATTCGATATTATTTTGGGAATGGATTGGTTGTTTATGCATGATGCCGTTGTGAACTGTAAAAGAAAGACTATAGATTTAAGAAGTCCAAAGAATGAGATTGTTGGTTGAGTCTAATGATTTAAATGGATTACCTGCTGTGGTATCCGTTTTGAAAGCTCAGAGTTATGTGAAAAAGGGGTATGAATCATATTTTGCTTATGTGATTGATTCAAAAGTATCCGAAAAGGAAGTTGAATCAGTACTCATTATTTTTGATTTTTCTGATGTGTTCCCTGAAGAGTTACCGGGTTTACCTCTGATTCGTGAAGTTGAATTCGGTATTGAATTATTGCCTGGTATGACACCTATTTCAATAGCTCCGTATAGAATGGCACCAACAGAGTTGAAAGAGTTAAAGTCACAGCTACAAGAATTAACTGATAGAGGTTTTGCTAGACCGAGTTTTTCACCTTGGGGTGCTCCTGCTCGCTTTGTGAAAAGAAAGATGGCACGATGAGAATGTGTATCGATTCTGGTCGCTTGAATAAGGTGACTATAAAGAACAAATATCTATTGCCCGGAATTGATGATTTGTTTGATCAGTTAAAAGGAGCTACTGTGTTTTCCAAGATTGATTTGAGATCGAGATACTACCAATTGAGAGTTAAAGATTTAGATATTTCAAAACTACTTTTAGAACGAGGTATGAGCGTTATGACTTTTTAGTTATGCCATTCAGACTAACCAATGCTCCTGCTGTTTTTATGGACTTGATGAACAGAATTTTCAGACCGTATCTAGATCAATTTGTTGTTATATTCATTGACGACATTTTGATTTACTCACGTGATGAGAATGATCATGCAGGACATTTGAAAATTGTGTTGCAAACTTTGAGAGAAAAGCAATTGTACGCAAAATTTAGCAAATGTGAATTCTGGTTGAATGAGGTTAGTTTTTTGGGGCATATTGTGTCAGCTTTTGGGATTCGTGTTGATCCGAGCAAGATTTCTACTATTCTGGATTGGAAACCTCCGAAGAACGTGTCTGACGTTCGTAGTTTTCTGGGTTTAGCCGGTTATTATCGCAGATTTGTTAAAGGCTTCTCGTCTATAGCTATTCCGCTGACTAGATTACTTCGTAAAGATGTTAGATTTGAATGGTCGGGTAAATGTCGTAAAAGTTTTGACCATTGAAAACTCTTTTAATGTAAGCTTCAAAGTTAGTACACCCGTAATCGGTAAGGAATTTGTTGTTTACAAGAATGCTTCATTAAACTGTCCGGGATGTGTTTTGATGCAAGAGGGAAAGTGGTAGCTTATGCTTGAGACAATTAAAGCCTCATGAAAAGAATTATCCGACACACGACCTTGAGCTCGCTACATTGTGTTTGCACTTGAAATTTAGGCGCCATTATTTGTACGGTGAGAAATGTCATGTGTTTTCGGATCATAAAAGTCTAAAATATCTAATGACCCGTAAAGATTTGAACTTGCGCCGAGAAGATGGCTTGAATTGTTAAAAGATTATGAGCTGGTGATAGATTATCATCCGGGAAAGCAAATGTTGTTGCGTATGCTCGAGTAGAAAATCATTGTTTGCACTAAGTACTCTGAAAGCTCAGTTAGATCTGTCTGATGATAATTCTGTGATAGCTGAATTAAAAGCAAAGTCGTTTTTCTTACAACAGATATGTGATGCTCAGAAATCTGATAATGAATTGCTAGCGAAACAAACTCAGTGTGTAGTGAATTTTGAATCTGAATTTCAAATTGTGGATAGTTGTTTGAGATTCTGGGATCGTATCTGTGTTTCGAGAAATCTAGAGTTTATTCGAATAATATTGAGCAAAGCACATAATAGTCGTCTATCTGTTCATCCGGGGAGTACTAAAATGTATCATTATTTGAAACGACACTACTAGCTGTTGATTTATTTCGAGCTTTAATGCCTAGTAGGCTTCGTCTTGGTGATTTATTTGACTTTAATGCCTAGCGGCTTCGTCTTGCGTGATTTATTCCGGCTTTAATGCCTAGCGGCCTCGTCTTGTGTTATTACTCGGGTTTTGAGCCTAGCGGCCTCGTCGTGATTTATTTCGGCTTTAATGCCTAGCGGCTTCGTCTTGTGATTTATTTAGAACTTTAATGCCTAGCGAGCTTCGTGGGTGTTTAAATTTGGACCTTTGGTCTAGCGGGTTTTATACCGGTGATGAAATATCAACTTGTGGTTTATGAGACTACATCATGAGGTGTTTATTGAGTAAGTAAGTTGATAATACAAGTTATTTATATTCAACCATACGGTATGTGCCTATGAGTTAATTAATTGAGTTTCTATGTTCGATCAAATAGATAAGCATATATGTGAATTTAGTTGGGCAAGAATGTGACTAAAGACCATATATATATATTCGGACCTTTGGTGATAAAAGAAAATGTGATGCAAAGCTCGAGATACAAGAAAGAGATTTGAATAAATCATTTGATCGCTTGAAGAGATCGAGAGATGATCAAAGTCGTTCAGGAGAAAATCGGGACATTTGAGCGAAATAGAGCTAGGTGCAAATGAGTTCCAAAACCCGGCAACCCGATTGGCTAGTGTTGGTAATGTTCGATCTGAAAAAATCGAATGTAATCATTATGGAAAAAGACATCAAGGAAGTTGTAGATTAAATGGCGAGCTTGCTTGGATGTGGATCGCTTGATCATTTTATACTGTGATTGCCACGAGTCATCGAACGAGAGACTATTCGAATCGAGATCGATAATGCACCTCTGAGGTCGTTCATCAAAGAATGTAAAGAATGTCGATTGGTACTCGAGAGAGCTATGAGAGACAATGTTGTCGGATCCGAAGAAGCGAATGCTGTCGGGCGTATGCTATCAAGAGCTCGTGAAGAAGCTTCGTGGCTGATGTTATAACGGTACTTTTATTCTTTATGATACTTACGTGATAGCTTTGATAGACCACAGTTCTCGCATTCATATATATGCATGAATTTAGTATTCAACAAGACTTTGCTGTGAGTCTCTTGAGTTTGCTATAAAAGTATTAAACCCCTTAGGTAAAAGTGTCACAGTTGACAAAGTATGCAAGAACTATCCGTTAATGTTTGAGATATCTGTTTTCCTGTGATCAAATTCTATTGCCATTTGATGAATTTGATATTATTTTGGGAATGGATTGGTTGTTTATGCATGATGCTGGTTATGAGCGTAAAAGAAAGACTATAGATTTAAGAGTCAAAGGATGAGATTGTTGATTGAGTCTAATGATTTAAATGGATTACCTGCTGTGGTATCCGTTTTGAAAGCTCAGAGTTATGTGAAAAAGGGGTATGAATCATATTTTGCTTATGTGATTGATTCAAAAGTATCGAAAGGAAGTTGAATCGATTACTCATTATTTGTGATTTTTCGATGTGTTCCTTGAAGAGTTCTGGGTTTACCTCAATTAAGTGAAGTTGAATTCGGTATTGAATTATTGCACAGTCGACACCTATTTCAATAGCTCCGTATAGAATGGCACCATGAGAGTTGAAAGAGTTAAAGTCACAGCTACAAGAATTGGTGATAGAGGTTTGCTAGGCAAGGTTTTCACCTTGGGGTGCTCCTATTACATTTGTGAAAAAGAAAGATGTACGATGAGAATGTGTATCGATTACGTCGAGTTGAATAAGGTGACTATAAAGAACAAATATCTATTGCCCGAAATTGATGATTTGTTTGATCGATTAAAAGAACTCTTGTGTTTTCCAAGATTGATTTGAGATCGAGATACTACCAATTGAGAGTTAAAGATTGAGATATTCGAAAACTACTTTTAGAGCGAGGTATGAGCATTATGACTTTTTAGTTATGCCATTCGGACTAACCAATGCTCACTGCTATTTTATGGACTTGATGAGCGAATTTTCGGATAGTATCTAGATCAATTTGTTGTTATATTCATTGGCGACATTTTGATTTACTCACGTGATGAGAATGATCATGCGAGACATTTGAAAATTGTGTTGCAAACTTTGAGAGAAAAGCAATTATGCATAAAATTTAGCAAATGTGAATTACGGTTGAATGAGGTTAGTTTTTGGGGCATATTGTGCCGACTTTTGGGATTCGTGTTGATCAAGCAAGATTTCTACTATTACGGATTGGAAACCTCAGAAGAAGCGTGTCGGCGTTCGTAATTTTACTGGTTTAATAGGTTATTATCATGATTTGTTAAAGGCTTCTCGTTTATAGCTATTACGTTGACTAGATTACTTCAGAAAGATGTTAGATTTGAATGGTCGGATAAATGTCAGAAAAGTTTTGACTAGTTGAAAACTCTGTTAATAGAAGCTTCGGTGTTAAATACGGCGAATCGGGTAAGGAATTTGTTGTTCTGAAATGCTTCATTAAGCAGTGCAGGATGTGTTTTGATGCAAGAGGGTAAAGTGGTAGCTTATGCTTGAGACAATTAAAGCCTCATGAAAAGAATTATCCGACACACGACCTTGAGCTCGTTGCGATTGTGTTTACACTTAAAATTTGGCATCATTATTTGTACGGTGAAAATGTCATGTGTTTTGGATCATAAAAGTCTAAAATATCTAATGACCGAAAGATTTGAACTTGCGTCGAGAAGATGGCTTGAATTGTTAAAAGATTATGAAATTTGGTGATAGATTATCATCAAGGGAAAGCAAATGTTATTGCGGATGCTACGAGTAGAAAAACATTGTTTGCACTAAGTACTCGAAAGCTCGATTAGATCATCGATGATAATTACATGATAAATGAATTAAAAGCAAAATCGTTTTCTTACAACGGATATGTAATGCTCGAAATCGATAATGAATGCTAGCGAAACAAACTCGGTTAATGTAGTGAATTTTGAATCTGAATTTCAAATTGTGGATAGTTGTTTGAGATTAGGGATCGTATCGTATTAGAAATCTAGAGTTTATTGAATAATATTGAAGCGAAGCACATAATAGTAAATCTATCATTCATCAGGGAGTACTAAAATGTATCATTATTTGAAAGCGACACTCTTGGTGGTGTAATGAGACCGAATTTGACCCTAATCGGAGCGGTGGTTTGGGACCACGAATCCGAGTCAGAAATATTTTAATATTTTATTTTGTGCTTATTATGTGTGAATTAAAATGTGTGAAAGTTTAAGTAGAAAAATTTTACCTTTTAAGTGTAATTTGATAAAAAGGATTTAATCGTGGCGTAAAGTTGCATGCTAAGGTGTAATGTACTAATTTGCTTGTGGCTTTTTAAGTGGGTGTCCTAAAAGGGCAATTAGCCCATTGACCATAGTGATGGACGGCAATGGGCCAAGTTAATATATATATATGTTAGTTTAATTATTTTATATATATATATAAGGTTATGTTATTATTTATAAAGAAATAAAGTTAGTGTATATATTAAACAAAACATAAAATAAAGCCAGCATCACCTTCCTCCTCTCATGGCCGAATGTAAGAAAATAAAACACCATTGTAGAGCTTTGAGTTTGACAACTTAGAGCTTGATTAAGATCAAGAACAAAAAAAGCGAATTGGATCGGGGAAAGACAAAGGTTCTCGAATAGTCGATTTACGGTCTAACGACAACAGAGGTAAGTCCTTAAGCAAATTTATGTAGAAATTATTTACGAAAGTAGTATATGATAAAAATTGGTATTGAAGGCAAGAAAATAGAGGTAGGCGAATGTGGGGTATGAAATTGTAGTAAATTTGTTTGTTGAATGTGATGTGAATAATTATATTCGGTTTAACATGAAATTGTAAAATAAAGTATCTGAGATGGATGTGATTTTAGCATTAAGTAATGTGTATGAGTATGTTGATTGGGTTGATAATCGGGCTTTAAGCCTAGCGAGCTTCGTCTTGTGATTTATTTAGAGCTTTAATGCCTAGTAGGCTTCGTCTTGGTGATTTATTTGAACTTTAATGCCTAGCGAGCTTCGTGCGGTGATTTATTCGGGCTTTAATGCCTAGCGAGGCCTCGTGCAGTGTTATTACTCGGGTTTTGAGCCTAGCGAGCCTCGTCTTGATGATTTATTTGGGCTTTAATGCCTAGCGAGCTTCGTCTTGTGATTTATTTGAGCTTTAATGCCTAGCGAGCTTCGTCTTGGGTGTTTAAATTTGGACCTTTGGTCTAGCGGGTTTTATACCGGTGATGAAATATCAACTTGTGGTTTATGAGACTACATCATGAGGTGTTTATTGAGTAAGTAAGTTGATAATACAAGTTATTTATATTCAACCATACGGTATGTGCCTATGAGTTAATTAATTGAGTTTCTATGTTCGATCAAATAGATAAGCATATATGTGAATTTAGTTGGGCAAGAATGTGACTAAAGACCATATATATATATTCGGACCTTTGGTTATGTGGTCATATTGTTATTACATTGATATTGAATACTTGGATATATGAAATGTTGAATGGACAAGTGTATATATATTCATTTATGTGGCCTTATTGAATGATATGCATATGTAATGAGTAGATGGTTGAAAGTTGATATTTTCCATTTGAACCTTATGCGAAATAGTAATTTATTTGTTAAAGGCAAAATAGTGATAAATGTTAAGTTAAATGAGGTATTGGAGTTAAACAATGATAGACTATATGTTTAACTTCGAGGTAAGCTTAAGTCTCATTGAATTAATCGAAAATAAGGTAAGTTGTGATTAATGTTACTTGGGTTGAAATATTATGTTAAGAGCGGTGTTATGTGTGATTGAGCTTATTGATCGATGTGTATGAATGGTATAAGATAGAATTTGAGCTTAAATGTACTATTTTGGGGGTAGAAATGCTAAGAGTGAAAAGGCTGTGAATGTGATAATATAGTTGATATGAATGTTGTACCTATGTGACTTGGATCATGTGATTCATGTAATATATGTTTATACTATGGTTAGATGAGTTACAAAATTATGGTAATGAAGTGTAAATGCTTGGGTTAATGAGCTGTTAGTATTGACCTGCATAAATTCATTTATGGAAATATTTATATTCAATGTCATAAGTTTAAAGAATAAAATGTTTAAGGGTTTGAGTGTTACATTATTATTGCTTGAGACTTACTAAGCTAGTAAGCTTATTACGTAATGGTTCAATGTTACATTTTATAGATTTTGGTCTCGCTACGGGCTGGAAAATCGTCAGCAAAGTCAACCACACTATCGACTCATATTGGTACTTTTAAAGTTTGGGCGTAAAAACTTAAGGCATGTATAGGCTAGTTTAATGCTTGAATGATAATTTGAATTGTATAAATAAGCCATTGAAAATGGCTATTTCCTTTAGTTAGGTATCGTTTCTATGTTTGAATTTTATAACTTGCTTGTATGTAAATGGATGTTTTAAATTTGATCATGGCCTAAATTATATATGGGATTTGTTTCTGGTATATATATATATATGTATGGTTAAGGTATAGAGTTTAAATAAATTGAGTAAGGAAGTTATAAACTAGTTAATCATATTTTGTTATGAAACAGTTTTTAGTTGTAGCAGTGATGTGATTTTGAAAAATCACCAAAAATAGGATAAATTGATTTAGAAAGTGAATAAGACATAGAATTAAAGTTTATTGTGTCTATTTTGATATTAAAGAAACAAGTTAGGCAAAGGAATTATATATTATGAGATATTTAAGTTTTAGTGAGACTTGTCCTGAATGAATTCGTGAGTCCCTGTTCTGTCTTGGAAAAATTGTTAAAAATTGTACAAAAATAATTATGGAGCATAGTTTATATGTTTATAATCCTTAATGAGTCTATTTTTTATTGGAATAAACAAGAACATTATTGAAATTTTGTACAATGAGATAACTGAATTTTTGTAAAGATAGGTCAGAATTATTAAACAGTGAAATAGGGGTAACTTTGATGAATAAACTGTACTAATTGGCCACATGAAAAATTCTGGAAAAATTATGGAAAAAATTTATATGAGTCTAGTTTTAAGGAAAATTTACGGATCTAAATTTTGAGTTTTGTAACTCGAGTTATGGTCAATTTAGTCAGCATGATGCAGTTGGACAGCTTTAAATTTTTATGCCCCAAATTAGTAGTCAAGTCTAGTAATGCCACATACTCGACTCCGACAAAGGTTTCGGGTAAGGGGTGTTACAGGTGGTCTGGTATGAAACGAGATATTTCTGAATTTGTTTCAAAATGCTTAGTTTGTTAGCAAGTGAAAGCTGAACATCAAGTTCCGTCGGGATTGATGCAGTCGATTCTAATTCCTGAGTGGAAATGGGATAGAGTAACAATAGACTTTCTTTCTGGTTTGCCTCTGACTTTGAGAAAGAAAGACGCAATATGGGTTGCAGTTGATCGATTAACTAAATCAACCCATTTTATTCTGGTAAGATTTGACTACTCACTTGAAAGATTAGCTGAGCTTTATATTTTCGAGATTGTGAGATTACACGCGGTGCCACTATCTATTGTGTCAGATAGGGATCTGAGATTCACATCACGATTCTAGAAGAAATTGCAAGACGCTTTGGGTACGAAATTGCATTTCTGTACTGCTTTTCATCCGTAAACAGATGGTCAATCCGAGCGAATTATTCAGATTCTCGAACATATGTTAAGATGCCGGGATGCCAAGTACGTTATCGTATCGTTTTCTTTACATGGACGGATATATGTGTGGTAATCTGTTGTGTTTTGGATAGCATGTTGCATTCGTTAGGATATGTATATAGTTCATGGGGTATGGGTTTGACATGAAGGGAAGAGCATGATTATTTGGTCACGTAGTGATCGGTGGCTATGCCACGATATATATATATATGTACATACATTAATTGGGTCACATCGTGATCGGTGGTTAAGCCACGATATATATATATTTTATTGGGTCACATTGTGATCGGTGGTTAAGCCACGATGTATTATTTGGTCACCTAGTGATCGGTTTATAACTGGCAGCATGACTGTCGAAATGGAGTGTAACGGATGGAGGGTTGATTGTAGAAATCCCCACGGTCTGATGGGCTAGTACGGGTTGGTGTGTAGAGGATGGAAAAACTAGGTTTGGGTTGGGCTTATTGCATTCATGTGGTTGTATGTTTTATATATGGGCTAAGGCCCAATGTGTGATTGTGGGCCATGAGTCGTTTGTATAGTGTGGGAGAGTTTACACACTGAGTCCCGGTGACTCACCCCTTCTTTAATTTTTCAGGTAATCAGTAGATCGTGGATGTGGGAGCCAAGGCGGACTCGTGGAGGCCATACAAGACGTTATCTTTATTCTATATACTTTTCACTGCTTAAAGTTGGTTTTTATTTAGGGTTTTCCTTGTAATAAGGCCTTTGGTGATTTTTAATTTGGTTTTAGTATTTACTTTGGTTACTTGTGATTAATAAATGCTCAGATCGGGATTTTTCCTAAAATGACTAAACAATAACCTTTCAAAAATAGTAACGAATGGTTTACAAGTTATTTTGATAAAACTCTGGATTTTCTTAACAATGATAACTCTTGTCGAAGTAACCTTTTTCTTGAAAGTCGCTTGAGACTGATTATTTAAACACAAAGACGTTACTTTAATCGAAAAGATTTTTTTTTTAAAAAATTTATGGTTTTCTCAAAATCACTGAAAGATCGTTTCCAATTCACCCTGTGACATACCAGATCCGGTCGTAACATTTGAGCCTGGTTTGGGGTGTTACATTTTGGTATCAGAGCCTAGGTTACAAAACTTGGGCTGTGAAATGGGATAAAAAGGTTGTATAAAATCAAAGTATGTATTAAGGCTTTGATCGAGATATGGCATCCGAGTCCACGGCAACCAATCCACGCAGGTAAGTGTTCTAATTCCTGGTAATGTATGCATAAAATGTTTATTTGATTGGATGGATATGTTGTTAGCATATGGGAACTTAAACTTTAGGGACTGAAACCTCTAGTTTGTGACATATTCTGTGAAAACTACTCTTTAAAGTTAAGTTACATAAAATTGCTCGGTATTAAGATAGTGGAAGACACTAACTCATAAAACTTTTAATCAGATTAAGTCGCAAACGTTAGTTATGAGCACTAGGGGCATGGTGTGTGTGGCTGCGGTAGAGGTAGGATTGCTATGTCGGAACCGGTAAGGTCTGGTCATGAGTCAGGAAATGAGAGGCCAATGCCGTCAGCTGTGGAAGCAGAATATCAAGACCAAATGGGTGAAGGCGATCACGGTGTCTCGAGCGATGCTCTGGTACTAGAAAGGATTCTTTGAGGCGGGCATGGGTACAAGGGCTCGAAAATCTATGTCGGAGCGACTCTGGGCTAATGGAGCGGAAATGTTCAGGGGTATTTCCAGCGTAGCTCCTAATACAGCTGAGTATTGGTTAGAGGTAATGGAGCGTATAATGGATGATCTCGACTTCACAGAAGAGGAAAAGCTGAAAGGAGTAGTGTCTCTTCTCTGGGATGAGGCGTACCAATGGTGGCTTACAGTTAGGGATGGATCAATGGCTGACCGCATTACCTGGGATTTCTTCAAGTCGGTATTTTAGAGTAAGTACATCAGATCGAGTTATGTGGATGCACAGCATAGGGCATTTCTGAATCTGGTCCAGGGAAATAAATCGGTGGCTGAATATGAAGCAGAATTCCTGCGCTTGAGTCGTTATGCCTGGGGAATAGTGGCCACAGACCATGAGCGTTGTGTTCGATTTGAGGATGGTCTGAGGGATGATCTGCATGTGCTGATAGCTCTTCAGTGAGAAAGGGAGTTTGCGATCTTAATGGAAAAGGCTAAGATAGCCAAGGAAGTTAAGCGGTCTGAAAAACAGAATCAGGATAGAGACAGGGATAGGAATAAGAGGAGTTTTGGATCGTCGGGGTCAACGGGGCATTTTCAGAAAAGACCTAAGATGGATGGTCCGAGTCGGGGTGTGAGATCTGTGGGTAATAGTCAGCCTCAGAGGTGTGGCCAGTGTAATAGATTTCATTCGGCGAATGTTGGATATGTGACAGAAGATGTTTCAAGTGTGGGTCTATTGATCATCAGGTTAGGGATTGTCCACAGGATCGGGGTGGCGCAGGGCCGGTAGGACAGGCTAACGCTCAGCCAGGTAGAGGAGGTCAACAATCGCAGGGAGGTCAACAACCGCAGAGAGGTCGTAGTCCAGCCAGAGGGGGTAATGGTTATGGTAGGGCCGTGGAGCACTAGGCGAGGTGCGAGGAACAGATCTTGAGACAACTAGAGTTGGTCTATCTGACTGACATCGAGAGGAGGGGATGCCTTTGGATGTCATAACCTGATGCGTTCTTGATTTTTGGGTTGCCTTTTTCTGCATTAATTAATATTGGATCGATGCATTCTTATGTTGCTAGTGTAGTATCTAGAACTTTAAGTATAGACTCTGAGATTATTTCTAGGGAGATGATGGTAATTATCCCGCTAGGTCAGTCCGTAGTGGTGAACAGATTGTATAGGGATATACCTCTAGAAGTGCAAGGGGTAGTTTTTTTGGCGGATTTAATGGAACTGCCGTTTGGAGAGTTTGACCTGATCTTAGGTATGGACTGGTTAGTGAGATATCAAGCAAACTTGGACTGTGCAGCCAAGTGTATAGTACTAAGGACTCTTCAAGATGATGAATTGGTGATAATAGGGGAAAGAAGAAACTACTTGTCTAACGTAGTGTCTGCTCTAAAGGTCGAAAGAATGGTGAGAAAAGGATGTAAGGCATTCGTAGCCTTTGTTTGTGCTCTGGAGGTCCAAGATTCAACTGTGGGGAATGTTGGAACGGTGAGGGAATTTTTTGAAATTTCCCAGAAGAACTTCCAGGACTACCCCCGGATCGCGAGGTAAAGTTCAGAATTGATCTTCTTACGGGGACAGCACCAGTGTCCATTGCACCATATAAAATGGCGCCGAAGGAGTTGGTGGAACTAAAAGCTCAGATTCAGGAACTGTTGGATCGGGGTTTATCCGACCAAGTGTATCATCTTGGGGAGCGCCAGTGCTATTTGTTAAGAAGAAGGATGGGTCCATGCGTATGTGCATTGACTACCGTCAGCTGAACAAGTTGACTATCAATAACAAGTATTCATTTCTGAGGATTGATGACTTGTTCGATCAATTGGAAGGGGAGTCAGTTTTCTTAAAGATAGATTTGAGATTAGGATATCATCAGCTTAAGGTCAAGGAATCGGACATTCATAAGGCAGCTTTCAGGACCCGTTATGGCCATTAAGAATTTTTGGTGATGCCGTTGGGTTGACCAATGCACCAACAGCATTTATGGATATGATGAACCGGGTATTTCAACCCTATTTGGACTAGTTTGTCGTAGTATTTATAGACGATATCCTGGTATATTCAAGGTCGGAGGAGGAGCATAATTCGCATCTTCGAGTGGTTTTACAAATCCTGAGGGAGAAACAATTGTACGCAAAATTTAGTAAGTGCAAATTTTGGCTAAGTGAGATTACTTTTTTGGGACACGTTGTGTCGGAGGAAGGGGTCAGAGTTGATCCTCAGAAAATTGAAGCTATCATGGATTGGAAATCACCCAGGTCTATGATAGAAATTTAGAGTTTCCTTGGTCTTGCTGGATACTACAGGAGGTTCGTTGAGGGATTCTCCTTGATTGCGGCACCTTTAACCAAGTTGTTGAGAAATGGAGTACCTTTTGTGTGGGGTGATAAGCAGTAGGAAAGTTTTGATAAGCTGAAGAGGGTGTTGACAGAAGCTTTGATTTTGATTCAACCGGAGGCTAGAAAGGAGTTCGTGGTTTACTGTGATGTTTCACACACGGGGTTAGGATGTGTGTTGATGTAAGGTGGGAAAGTTGTTGCTTATGCGTCTCGACAGTTAAGGCCGCATGAGCTAAATTATCCCACACACGATTTGGAGTTGGCAGCGGTGGTGTTTGCCTTGAAGATCTGGAGACATTATTTGTATGGAGAGAAATCCGTCATCTATACAGATCATAAGAGTTTGAAATATCTTCTTACCTAGAAGGAGTTGGACTTGAGGCAGAGGAGGTGGATTGAGTTATTAAAATATTACGATTGTTTGATTGAATACCATCCGGGTAAAGCTAATGTGGTGGCAGATGCGCTAATTTGAAAGGTAATCTCGGATCTGAGGGCGATGTTTGCCCATCTGAGCTTGTATGAGGATGGGAGTTTATTAGTTGAGCTTCAAGTGAAGCGGACATGGGTAGATCAGATTAAAGAGAAGCAGTTGCAGGATGATGACTTAAGTGCTCGACTATCTCAAGTGCGACATGGAGAAGTAGGGGATTATAGTCTGAACGATTATGGGGTCCTGTGTTTTCGAAAGAAAGTTTGCATGCCGAGGGATGTGGAATGAGGTGGATGATTCTCCAAGAAGCGCATAGTAGCCCATACGCTATGCATCCGGGAGGAAGTTATATGTATCGGGATCTACGGGAACAATTTTGGTGGCCAGGTCTAAAGCGAGAGGTAACCAAATTTGTGGGTAGATGTTTGACATGTCAGCAGGTAAAAGTGGAGCATCAGTTGCCTTCGGGGTTATTGTAATCGATAAAGATCCCACAATGGAAATGGGAGGGGATCATTATGGATTTTGTTAATGGGCTGCCCCTTACGCCTACTAAGAAGGATTCGATATGGGTAGTCATTGATCGATTGTCGAAGTTCATTCATTTTATACCGGTTCGAGTCGATTACTCTCTTCAGAAGTTGGCTAAGTTGTATATAGCGGAGATTGTGAGGTTGCATGGAGTACATGTGTCCATCATCTCGGATAGAGATCCTAGGTTTATGTCAAGATTTTGGAGGCATTGCAACAAGCATTGGGTACAAAGTTAGATTTTAGTACAACGTTTCATCCGCAGACAGACGGACAGTCATAAAGGGTGATTTAGATCTTGGAAGACATGTTGAGAGGTTGCATCCTTGATTTCAAGGGTAGCTGGGAAGAATTTTTATCGTTGGCGAAATTCACATATAACAATAGCTATCAGTCCAGTATTCGGATGGCACCATATGAGGCGTTGCATGGGCGAAAGTGTCATACTCCTCGTGTTGGACGAGTTGGGTGGCGTCGACTATTGGGTCGAAATTAGTGTTGGAAGCGAGAATAAGGTTGAGTTGATCCTGCTAGGTTGAAGGAAGCTTGATGGCGTAAATCTCGCTAACTTTGAAGCGAGAGGGACATAGAATTTGTGGTGGGTGACCAGGTTTTCCTAAAGGTGTCACTGTGGAAGAAAATTCTAAGGTTTGGATGGAAGGGTAAGCTAAGCCCAAAGTTCATTGGGTCTGACCGTGTATTGAAGCGTGTAGGACCAGTTGCTTATCAGCTCGAACTACCTTCGGAGTTAAGTAAGATTCATGATGTGTTTCATATTTCAATGTTGAGAAGTTACTGTTCAGATCCGTCCCATATGATACCGTTGAGAAACTCGAAGTAAGGCCTGATTTATCCTTTAAAGAGGAACCAGTTCAGATCTTGGAGCGGGATGTTAAAGTTTTGCGAAGGAAATCAGTTCCTTTGGTTAAGTTTTTGTGGCGGAATCACGGGTCAGAGGAAGCTACATGAGAGCCGGAGGATGTTATGCAACAATAATACCCTCATCTCTTTTAACCAGGTAATTTTGAGGCTGAAATTTCTTTAAGGGGGTAGAACTGTAACATCCCAGATAGGGGCTCTGCATTTGTACTTTGTTATGTGTGTATGCTGTGCTATATGTGTTAATCTGGTGTGTTTAGAGGTTTCGAGAAGGTTTGAGGTTAAGCCTGAGCCTTGGTAGAAATTTTGTTTTAAGGCACTGCAAGGGAGAGCTAGTTGAAGTGGGCCTTAAGGGTACTTAAGTGGGGTAGTTGACACAAGAATCTAATTGGTAAAATGGCAAGGAGGTGCCACTAAGGGTATAGGTAGGTGATGCCACAGGAAAGATGTGAAAAAGCGGGTTCGAGTTGCGTTGATAGCAAATGTGAGTGTTTTTTAATTTTATGCGCCTAAGGAGCCTGAGAGATGGTTTCGGCTGGGACTCTACATGAGTCAAGAGATATGAAGATGAGGATAAGAGGAAAATATGGGATATGATATGAGTGTAGGTGGTGGCCGAATGTTGGACACTAGGAGCAAGGGGGAGAAATTGGTTTTGGTGTGGCTAGGGTGTGCCAAATTTTTATTTTGGTGCATAGGCTTTTTGCTCTCAAATAAGTGCATTTTTGACTTTTGGGTTAGTAGGTGCCGAAATTGTGTTTAGTAAGGTGAGAGTTCTCTTCATATTTTTTTGGCATTTGAGGGTTTCTTTCTTCTGTTCTTTCCCTGCCAAAACCGAAACCACTTAGGTCCTGCTGAAAATCTCCTTCTTTACCTTTCCTAACACTTCTTTCTATCTTGTTCTATTTCTCTTCTCCCAATTGTTTCCTTCTCAGAAATCGAAACCCCTAACTCCATTCTCATCTCCACTTCCATGCTATAGCCAAATGTCCCTTGCCCACAGTTCTCTTCTCCGTTTCTTCCATAAGCCGAATCTTCATTGCTTTTTTTCTGTTCATCTTCTCTTCTGAATTCTTCTAAAACTGAAAACCCCTAGATCTCATCTGTGGTTTTGTTTTATTTCTTTCAGCTTCCAATCTTCTTCCTTGTTTTTGCCAAATCTTCTCTTAAGTGGTAGCCGAATCTTCTGTGTTGAGGTAAGCGTAGACTCCTGTTAATCCTTCATGTTCTCTTTCGGTTTTTAGAAGCCAAAGCCAAATGGTTAATTGGTTTGTTAAGGCCATCATTAGACTGATGTTTCTCACTGTTTCTTGTGTTCTTTTTGGGGCACTATTCCAAGAATTGAAGGAGATCTGATCATCTAGGTTCATAAGCCAAAAACTGTTAACCTCTGAACCATATCTCTTCTTCTGGGATTTCAAGGTAAGGGTGTTCTCTTTGGATTGTATTTAGGATTCATTATCTTAATAGGTACCTTAACCCTACCTTGTGGTTTGACAACCATATTTTGTTATAGTAGCATCTGACCAGATCTTTGATGGAATTCAATATCGATCAGGCAAAGGAGGGGGTTGGACTCGTGAACCCAACCCCAAAGTTTAAGAGGCGTGCGGTGTCTGCTATTCGAGATTGGCCACAAGGTTGTAGGCCGGCTTCTGAGCAGAATAGTAGACAGATAGTAGTGGTTCCTATTAGCGATAGTGTTGACATAGAAAGCGTGGTATTGCGTGTTATCAGGTGTGTAAACCTTCACACTCTATTTTATTTGTGCTACGGTTGTGTGAAATTTGAAAAATTTGGAAAAGGTGTGTATCTGATCATGATGCCCTTAGGGGTAAGGCTAGGGATGCCAGGTACGTTATCGTATCATTTTCTTTACATGGACGGATATATGTGTGGTAATCTATTGTGTTTTGGATAGCATGTTGCATTCGTTAGGATATGTATATAGTTCATGGGGTATGGGTTTGACATGAAGGGGAAGAGCATGATTATTTGGTCATGTAGTGATCGGTGGCTATGCCACGATATATATATATGTACATACATTAATTGGGTCACATCGTGATCGGTGGTTAAGCCACGATATATATATTATTTGGTCACATTGTGATCGGTGGTTAAGCCACGATGTATTATTTGGTCACCTATTGATCGGTTTATAACTGGCAGCATGACTGTCGAAATTGAGTGTAGCGGATGGAGGGTTGATTGTAGAAATCCCCATGGTGTGATGGGCTGGTACGGGTTGGTGTGTAGAGGATGGAAAAACTAGGTTTGGGTTGGGCTTATTGCATTCATGTGGTTGTATGTTTTTTATATGGGCCAAGGCCTAATGTGTGATTGTGGGCCATGAGCCATTTGTATAGTGTGGGAGAGTTTATACACTGAGTCCCGGTGACTCACCCCTTCTTTAATTTTTAAGGTAATCAGTAGATCATGGATGTGGGAGCTGAGGCAGACTCGTGGAGGCCATACAAGACGTTATCTTTATTCTATGAACTTTTCACTACTTAAAGTTGGTTTTTATTTAGGGTTTTCCTTGTAATAAGGCCTTTGGTGATTTTTAATTTGGTTTTAGTATTTACTTTGGTTACTTGTGATTAATAAATGCTCAGATCGGGATTTTTCCTAAAATGACTAAACAACTACCTTTCAAAAATAGTAACGAATGGTTTACAAGTTATTTTGATAAAACTCTGGATTTTCTTAACAATGATAACTCTTGTCAAAGTAACCTTTTTCCTGAAAGTCACTTGAGACTGATTGTTTAAACACAAAGACGTTGCTTTAATCGGAAAGATTTTTTTTAAAAAATTTATGGTTTTCCCAAAATCACTGAAAGATCGTTTCCAATTCACCTTGTGACATACCAGATCCGGTCGTTAACGTTTGGGTCGGGTTTGGGGTGTTACATAAAGTTTCATAATGTTTCGATATTTGACACTACTTAATATTATGACAATGTATGATATAGCTATGAAAATCGAGTGACATAGCCTCGATGAGGAAATGGTGAAAATAAGCTAAGTGAAATCCCGGATAAAGATTCAAAATAATGAGGATACTCAGGTTATAGCATTGAATAAAGAAGGTCCCGTGTAAGATCATGTCTAGGATATGGCCTCAGCACCAAAGGATGATTTCGTATAAGACCATGTCTGGACATGGCATCGACATTTGTGTATGATCTCGTATAAGACCAGGTCTGGGACATGGCTTCAACATTGAGCTATGAGATCCCGTGTAAGACCTTATCTGGGATATGGCATCGGCATCAATAGGTGATCCCATGTAAGACCATATTTGGGATATGGCGTTGGCATCAAAATTTATGCATGATGAGTTTGAATATCCTACGATAATCTGATTAGTTCATGGGCAAAAGAGCTAAGTATGTAAAATGGCATAGAACCAAAACTATTTGTGGATGACTTTGAGCTTCTTTTATGATTAAGAATGATGAAGATTTGAATTTGTGCTCATGTTAGTTATGTTCTAAGTTATGTGATAAATGATACAGGTACCATGAGAAAATACAAGTTATAAACCCATAATGTAACAGGAGATGGGTAAGAATAAGTATGAGTAAGTATGGATGAATATGTTTAAGCATTTGAGACTTATGTTGCTATTGTTCCAATAGATAGATGAATTTAATGAAAGCACTTATGTTGTTTTAGAATTTCATGCAAACTTACTAAGCTATATGCTTACCTCTCTCTTTTTCCTCTTTCCTTGTAGTTTTACCAAGTTAGCCCGGGGATCATAGAATGTCGGAGCTTGGATCACACTATCAACTGTCCTTTTGGTATAGTAAAGTTAATTCATTTTGAGTATGGCATGTGTAGGGACTTAATCATTTTATGTCTTGTCATATTTGAAGGCCAAAGGGTTGGCTATTAATATTTTATACTCATTTTGTAAAGGGCCATGGTGAATTGGCCAATATTGTCAAGTTTATGTTATAACGTTGATGAGTTTAATGAAATGAATGTCCATGCAAGTATTTGACTAAAATGTAGGTGGAATGAATGATAATTTAAGGATTCTTAATAGTTTAATATTGCTATGTTATCCGCTACTTGTGATGAAATGAATGAGTTTATGTTTCAAGGTGGAAAAAAGGCTTGGAAAATAGCCTCTAAGTGTCCACACGGGTGGACACACAAGCGTGTGTCTAGGCCGTGTGTGACACACGGTTAATCCCATGGGTGTGTTATTAGGCCATGTGTCGCCTACATTTTAATTATGAGAATTCGAATCGTCACACGGGCCAGCACACGGGTGTGTGCCTAGGCCTTGTGCTTCTTAAGGGGTTACTGATGTCATAAACAGAATACCCCTAGTTTTCACACACTGGCGTGTCCAGGTCGTGTGAAGGACACAGGCTATTGACATGGGTATGTTTCCATCCGTGTGGAAACCCCTGTAGGTTCGAAATAAAAATAAATTCTACAGGGCTAGGGACATGGGCGTGTGAGACCACACGGCCTACCCACACGGACGTATCCAAGTCACACGGGTGTGTGACCCCTGTTTAGGCAAAAATTTTCAAAGAATGTAAAATTTTTCGGTTGAAGTTTGAAACCTTCTGGATGTATGTTTAAGGCCTCGTAGGATCATGATATGTATGTTATGATTAAGAAAGAAAAGTTTTAAGTTGGAACGAAATTTTATTGCTCGATATTACATGTATAAGCAAGGATAAGTACGAAAATGCCTCGTATCCGGTCTCGGTGTTGGACTCGAGTAAGGGGTGTTACATGCAAACCTAGGAAGCATTTTAGATAAATGGGCCCACATGCCTATGTGGTTTTCCGTGTGGGCCCATCACGCCCGTATGGCCCACACGCCTAGGTTGGCCTTTCCTGTGTGGATTGTAACAGCCTGATTTTAGGGCTAGTCAAAATAGCAGTTTTAAACCACTAATTTGAGGTCTGAGAAAATCATTTGAATATTAGTTTATGTGTTATAGCATGGTTATATGAGTGCATGAAAATTTTGGTGCATTAATTTTAGCGATTGCATGCTTAATTTTGAAAAAGGACTAAATCGCATAAAGTGCAAAAGTTTTGTTCTACAAGCTAAAGGTGTCAAATAGCTATAGAATATTAAATTGGAGGTCCCTAATGTGCAATTAGGCCTTTATTAATGTGTTGGACAGCCATAGGGGACAAGGAAATGAGAAATTGGTCAAGGTTGGTGGATTAGGTGATTTAATTAGAGAAATAGAATAAAATAAGAAAAGGTTGTCATCTTTTTTCATTCACCCTTCTCTCCATCGATTTTTACACTCAAGAAAGGGCCATGGAAGCTTGAAAATTTCAGCAAACTTTAATCCTTGCAAGTAAGTGTTTTTTATGGTCATTTTTTGATAATTTTTGTACTTTTGAAACCCTTATAGCTTAAGCTAGCTAATGAGGGGACTATTTTGCAAAACGGTTGAGAGTCTAGGGTTTTTCCATGAGAACATTAGTATTGTTTGCTGAACTTTTATGGAAGAAAATGAAACTTGGTTGTTAAATAAACAACTTTTGTGAAAGGAGTTTCCATGAAAACACCCAAAAAGGACCTTTTTATAAAGGTTGTAAAATAGGTAGTAAATGTGTGAAATAATTTATTTTTTGAGTTGCTATAAGAGTAATAAATGTTCATCTAGTCTTGTTAAAGGAGGAAATTTGATTAGAATTGCTTTACAAGCCTAGAGGCAAAATTATAATTTTGTGAAAGTCTAAGGGCAAACCGGTAATTTTGCAAAAATAGAAATTTTGAAATGTTTTGATTAATGTGGTGATTTAATAAGTTAACTATGTCATTATAGATCAAGAAGAACGTGGAATCAACCTTGACCGAGAAAAAATAAGGTTTCGGACTAAATTCCAAATTGACATATTTTGTATCGAGGTAAGTTTATATGTAAATGATACATCCTTTTTACTTACGTTTTTACATATAAATGTGTTATGTGAAATGTGAATGAATATTATTGATGTCTATCAAAATGATAGAAAGTGAGGAAATTTTAGTATTGGTGGGCTGTGTGCGATACCACCGTATTTATGATTATTGGTGGGCTGTGTGAGATACTACCGTGTATATGTGATTATTTGGTGGGCTGTGTGCGATACCACCGTATTTATGATTATTGGTGGGCTATGTACGATACCACCGTAGATATGTGATTATTTGGTGGGCTGTGTGCGAAACCACCGTATATCCAGTAGTATTCCAAAGTGTTTATCGAGAAACTTTGACTAAGTGAAATTACATGTGATTATGTGATGACAAGTGCAGGGTATTAGTGCATGTAAATGTGAGCAATGTTTATGATATGTATTTGGGATGTGGTGAGATTTGAAATGAGTAAGTACAACTACAAGGTTCAGAATTGTTCTTGAGTTGTATGTAATGTTTTTGATGAATAAGCATGTGGTATGATGTTCATTGTTTACTTGTAAACTTACTAAGCTTTATGCTTACTCCCTCTCTTTTCCATTTCCTTGTAGTATCGCCAAGCTAACTCGGGGATTCGAAAGAAGTCGGAGCTCGTTTCACACTATCAAGCTATTCTTTTGGGTATAGTAAAGTTTGATTATTTTGAGTATGGCATGTATAGGGACTTAGTCTTTGTCGAGTGTCATCTTGTTTTGGCCAAAAGTGTTGTCTTGTCTTGAAAATTGATTCATTTTGTATAAGGCCACGGTTGATGGCTATTACTCATTATTGTTATATGAAAATGATGATGTTTTTCATGGATGTGCAAATTGCATGGTTGAGTATTTGGTATATTATTGCATGAATAAATAGGTTGTTTCATGTGGCTTATGTTGGTGCAAGTAAGGGTGGCTAAAAGGGCTTGGTAAATAGCCTTGTTTATGTCCACATGGGTAGACACATGGGCGTGTGTCTAGGTCATGTGCGACACACGGGCATGTGTCTAGGCCGTGTGCAACACACGGTCTACTCCATGGGTGTGTAGTTCGGCCGTGTGTCCCCTTGCATCCTAAGTTGGCAAAATAGAATGCTCAATAGTAACCACACGGACTGAGACATGACCATGGTCTCGACCGTGTGGAGGACATGAACCATAGGGCATAGGCATGTGCCGAGGCTGTGTGAAGTCTGCACCTAAATTTAAGAATTTAATTCGCCGCTTGGTCTAAGGACACGGGCGTGTGCCTTGGCTGTGTGTCCACATGAGGTTGTTGACGTAAAAAATAGAGTGTCAAGGGTTTTGCACACGGGCTAAGACACGGGCGTGTCAACGCCGTGTGAGGGACACAGGTGTGTGCCAGGCCGTGTGAAAACCCCTGTAGGTTCGAATTGAGAATTAAATCCACATGGGCATGGGACATGGGTGTGTCCCTAAATTCTTAGGCCGTGTGTCTTACACGGTCCGTCAACATCGCCATATTATCAGGTCACAAGGGCGTGTTGCCTTTCCACACGGGCGTGTGCCTCTATTTTCAGTGACATTTTCCAAAGTTTTCAAAAGAACTCGATTTGGTCTCAAACCATTTCTAAAGTGAGTTTTGGGCCTCTTAAGCCAATATTAAGGATTTTGAGTTGATGATTGAAAAGTTTTAAAACTGAACGAACTTTGGTGACCCTGAAATGTATGAAAGTATGTGTTTAAGTTAAGTAATGCCTCGTACCCTGTTACGGCGTCAAACATGGGTAAGGGGTGTTACATGGATCACACAGCTTGGCCCAAATATCATACGCCCACGTGGAGTGCCCGTGTAGGCCCACACACCCAGTTCGATTTAGCCCATGTGGCCCACATGGCCACACCCTGGCCATTACACGACTGTGTCTTGTGCACGGCCTGGCCTTCGTCGATCACACTGTCGTGTTATCGCACACGGCCTACCACATGAGCGACCACATGCCCGTGTGGCATCGACAGTTTGTAATTTCAGCTTTCGTCGAATCCTATTTTCTACGTTTTCAGGTACACACCTGATATCGATTTGATGCAGAAACCATTCCCAAGCCTTCCAAAGCCTATAATCAACCTATCAACACTTGAAACTTAGTCCTAAAACACGATTTGATCAAAAAATCAATACATACAAAAGTTCAACAAAGCGTTCAACTCATTCCCCAATGCTCCAAATGATTTTGACTACAAACCCGCGAGAGGAGAACCCCAATTTCACGATTTGTCACTGCCAAAATAGGGAATAAGTCTCAAAGCCATAATTTTTGAAGAACAAGATTACAAAAGCATTTAACTCTACTTACCGAATTAACGAAATCAACCGGTGTATGAAAAGAACACGAATTGAAACAAAAATCAAAACAAAAGGAAAAAGGGAGTCAAATTTTCGGCAGGGAAGAAGAGAACCACGTCAAAATTTGGGAAAAACAACCGAAATTTTTGAAAAAGAAATTAATGAAGATAATTTCCAACTCCCCATATCCCTCAAATCTCTCCACTAATCCCACTAACAACCACTTCTCAGACTTCTAACTGCACTGAAACACTTGCGTAAAAACGAGCAAAAATAAACTCCCACACTTGCGCAGGGATTCGAATACAAGACCTTTAGCAAACTAACACTCAACTTAACCAACCAGTAGGCCCATTCTGATATGGTTCTACCAATAATTAAATATAAACTCACTGAGCAAGAATAGGGCTTATTTGGCTTCGGGCCATGCATATCGACTGATTTGGATTCGGGACATGATATCAGTACTTTGAAGATAAGTTACCTTGATTTGGTATAGGTACTTATCATGTGAGACCCTTGAGTATCTGACTTCTATTCCGAATGGTTCAATGGGAAAATGAAAGACGAGAATGCGTATGAGATTAGTACGAGATGGTATAGGTCTATGCATAAACCATATTAGCTTTGAATCGAAGAAATGGTGAAGAAAGTATATAATTTTCTGAATGAGTAATTGAAAGGTTTGTTAGTTGATGTGAATTCACGTATTTATAATCAATGGTTGAATTATGTGTTTAGGATTATATCGAGTTTATTTCATACGAGCTTACTAAGCTATAAAGCTTACATTGTTTATTTTTCTTTTTTTATAGTGATTTCAAGCTTGCTCGAATTCGGGGATCATTGGAGATTGCATCACACTATTTATCTATCAATTGGTACTTATGAACTTTGGTATTTTAAGTATATGGCATGTATAGGGACTTTGGTCATGTTGGTTATATTTTTTGCAATGATTTTGGCCATTTGTATTGACTTGTAAATGTATATGTCTTGATTTGTATATAATAGCCATGAGAGTTGGCTTATTTTGAGTTAATTTGATTGTGTATATGTGTATGTGCATATAGTTTATGTTATGTAAATTGAGGTTGGTTTTGTGATGTTTATTAATAGTTGGTATTATGGAAGTTGAATGTTGATATTAGTGATGTTATTTGTTTGTGAATCAAGGGAAAGAATGCATGTTTTAAGTAGCCATATTGATGATCTAAGTTTATGAGATTTGGACTATAAATGGATTGATCTATTTTGAAATTTGTGTGTATTGAGAAATGTGGTATAGAACATGCATGAATTAGGTATGAATTAGCTTGTTTAAATGTTTATTTATGCTATGAGATGGTGAAAAATGATGTGGTGTAGGTATATTTAAATTTGGGTGGCAAATTGGCTTGGTAAATAGCCTATTTTTGTCCACACGGGCAGAGACACGGGTGTGTGTCTCAGTCGTGTGTGACACACAATTATGTTACATGGTCGTGTGTCCCCTAGTGTTGAAATTAAAATCAAGTCAGTATGCTCCACACGGCCTCACACACTGGTGTGTGACTTGGTCGTGTGGCATAAGTCAATATACCCTATAGGTTTGGCACGGCCTAGCACACGGCCTGACACACGGGCATGTATGGCCATTTTTAGGGCACACGGGCTAGTCAAACGGGCATGTGTTGGCCATGTAACCCAAGTTAGAGAGTTACACAGGGTCAAACACGGGCTAGGACATGACCATGTGATCCCATTTTGAATATCCACACGGCTTGAGACACGGGCGTGTCTTTTGGCCGTGTGAGTGACACGACCAGGGTACATGGGCTTGTGACCCCTGCAGTTTGAAAATTTTAATAAGTTTCATAAAAGTTTCGTATTGTAACAGCCCGATTTAGGGGCTAGTCAGAGCAGTGATCTCAGGATCACTAATTCAAGGTTAGAGAAATTATTTTCATGTTATTTTATGAGTCAGAGCATGATTATATTAGTGCATGAAAATTTTGGTGCTTTAATTTTAGCGATTTCTTGCTTAATAGCGAAAAAAGACTAAATCGCATAAAGTGAGAAAGTTCCATCCTGTAGGCTAAAGGTGCCAAATAGCCATGGATTGTAAATTGGAGGTCTTTAAAAGGCAATTAGCCCTTTCATAGACAGTTGACCAGCGATAGGAGATGATAGGAGACAAAGATGGACAAAATTGGTCAAAGTTGGTAATAGTTGGTGACTAATTTGATTAGTATTAATAAAATAAAGAAAGAAAAGATATCATCTTTTCTCTCCATCTTTCTCCACGAAAAATACCAAGCAAAATAAGGGTTTTGAAAGCTCAAATTTTCAGAAAGCTCTCCTCCATTATAGTAAGTGATTTTGATGATTTTTCTTGAAGATAGTGGTACTTTTAGGACCCCTAGAGCTTAAGCTTTCAAATGAGGGGACTAATTTACAACATGGTGAAAATTCTATATTTTTTCCATGAGAGCTCTCATTGTTATTTGCTGCATTTTTATGGAATAAAATGAGCCTTGGTTGTTAGATGAACAACTTTTGTGAAAGGTGTTGCCATAAAAACACCTAATTGGACCTTGTTGTAAAGGTTATAAAAATTATAGTAAATGTGTGAAAATTTGATTTTTAGTGATAGCCATAAGAGTATTAAATGTTCACCTAGGCTTGTTGAACGTAGAAATATGATTAGAATTAATTTTCAATCCTAGGGGCAAAATGGTCATTTTGCCAAAGTCTAGGGGCAAAATAGTAATTTTTCCAAAGCATGATTATTAAAATGCTTTTATTTATGTGATGATTAAAATGAGCTAAAATTTGCTATATAGAGCAAGAAGAACCAAGAATTCACCTCGATCGGGGAAAGAATAAAGTCTCGGATTAGATCGATGGTTTAGCTCACTTTCAAAACGAGGTAAGTTTGTATGTGATAGATTCAACATTTATGTTAGCATGTATGAGAATGCTTGGCATTATATTGATGCATGATGCTCTACTAAATTGAGTAGTTAATGTTGAATGAGATGTTGAAGTCCTAGTGGACCATATTGAATATGAAAATACTATCATCGAGGTATGAAAGGGATAAGGTCCTGTATAAGACCATGTTCGGGACATGGCCTCAACATCGAGTTAAGATCCTATATAAGACCATATCTGAGATATGGCTTCGGTAATAAATATGAAAATTGTATAAGACTATATCTGGGATATGGCATCGATACTTGATGTGAAATTCCATATAAGACCATATCCGGGATATGTCATTGGCATTTAGAGGTGACTCCATGTAAGGCCACCTCGGGGATGTGGCATTGGTTTCGTACCAATATTAATGATGACGAATATGCGTATTTGATTATTCTTAGTGATTAATGGGATAAGTAGATGAGTTTAGAAGTAGAAATGAGATTTGTACTAAAGTCATGTGAATGAGTGAATACTGGTACTCGTGAATGAGTCACGAAGAAACGATTACAATATGTGGCATGGTATGTGCTAAATAAGGGCAAGTGTGAGTAAGTATGGCTAGAAGCCTATGACTTGTGTACGATTAATTAATGCCATGGATGGATTATATTATGAGCTCATTGTTGCTATTTATTTCCATGCAAACTTACTAAGCTTTATGCTTACCCCTTTTTCATTGCCCTTTTTCCTTGTAGTATTGCCAAGAAAACTCGAGGAACGTGGATCGTCAGAGTTCGAAAATCACACTATCGACATCACTTTGGTATAACAATTTAGACTTATTTTGAGTATGGCGTGTATAGGACTTGGGTATTCTGTTAGGTCGTAATTGTGAGCCAAAGTGTTGGCTATGCATGTATCAAAGTCATTTTGTAAATGGTCATTAGAATTAGGCCAATACATGATGCTTTATATATTCAATGATGATGGAATTATGAAGTTTATGCTTGTGTGATTGTTATGAATTTAGTTCTTGGATGTGCTTTTGAATTATGAGTTGTTTGGTGTGAGTATGAAATCTTGTTAGGGTGGCAATGGCTTGGTAGATGGCCATCTAATTTTCCATACGGGTAAACACACGGGCATGTGTCTAGGCCATGTGTGACACACAGTCAGCCCCATGGATGTGTTGATCGACCGTGTGTCCCCTTGCATGCTAGAATTGCAAGTCAGTATGTATTGTAGTAAACACATGGGCAGAGACACGACCGTGTGTCTCAGTCGCGTGGGAGGCACGGCTAGGACATGGGCGTTTGCCCAGGCCGTGTGAAGTCTGCACATTAAATGTGGAATTTAATTAGACACACAGTCTAAAGACACAGGCGTGTGGCCATAGTGAAGTGCTAACGTCATAAACAGAATGCCAAGGTTTTGGCATACGGGCTAGGACACGGACGTGTCAAGGCTGTGTGAGGGACACGGGCCAAGGACATGGGCGTGTGTCCGGCTGTGTGAATTAAGTCAATGTTGACCACCGGAGGAAGACACGGGCATGTCCTAGGGACACACGGGTGTTCTCCTAGATTAACACGGGCATGTAGCCCCTATTTTGATGAAAAGTTTCCAAGCTCGTAAAAGTTCCAGGTTAGATCCCGAAACCTCCTCGAAGGTATGTTTAGGACCTCGTAGGCCGAGAATGAGCAAGTGGGTTTAAATGAAATTTTTATAGCCCAATGTGTCATGTTTAAGTGAGATGAGTTAGGTAATGCCTCAAGCCCGATTCTGGCTTTGAATACGGGTAAGGGGTGTTACATTTATTGGTATCAGAGTTACGATTTAGTCGATTCTAGGACTAACGTAGCGTAAGTATGAGTCTAGATTACATGCCATAAGTAAGATTACCTGTGTAATGATAGAGTGATGACTCCTGACGTTTAAAAACATGTTTTATGTAGTATATGGATTTTGATCCAGACTGAACTGCAGTCGATGATGCTGTGAGTAACGCGTTGGCTCCCGCTCAAGTGACCGCGCTAATGAATAGTAGACCCTAGACCTTGGGTCAGGGAGAAGAGGCCCGAGAAGCCTTTCTCTGTATGATGTGCAACTAGTATACTGAGTATACCCGAGCAAATCTTGATGCTCAACCCCCTCCACCCCCACCTATTCTTCAACCCGTTCCTATAGCTCCTCAAATGGTTGAGGTAGTGAGAAGAGAAAGGCCTCTAGTTGATCAGATTCGGAAGCAAGGTGCCAAAGAATTTTGGGCTAGTAAAGGTGACGATACTGAGAGAGCATAATTCGGGCTCGAGAAAACCATCAGGGTATTCGATGAGTTATCCTGCATGCTTGAGGAGTGCTTAAAGTGTGCAGTATCCCTCTTAAGAGATTAAGCCTATCGGTGGTGGAATACCCTGGTGTCAGTGGTACCAAGGGAGAGAGTTAGCTGGAATTCTTCCAAGAGGAATTCTGAAAGAAGTATATCAGCCAAATATTCATCGATCATAAGAGAAAGCGGTTCCTAAAATTAAAGCAAGGCCGTATGTCAGTGACCGACTACGAATGAGAGTTCGTAAGGATTAGCAAGTATGCCCGAGAGTACGTGTCTACCGAGGCCATCATGTGCAAGAGATTCAAAGACGGGTTAGATAAAGATATCCGTTTATACATGGGAGTCCTCGAATTAAAAGAATTTATGGTGTTGGTAGATAGGGCCTGTAAGGCTGAAGAGTTGGCTAAGGAGAAAAGAAAAGCTAAGAATAAGTCTCGCGACTCGAGGAAAAGACAACTGAATTAGTCACTCCAATCCTCATCTAAAAATCGAGGATTTATTTGCCCGATTAGACACCTCCAAAATTCAATTTTCCTTTTGTTTAGAAAAGGGCCCAAAAAGTTTAAGCTTTGACAAGGGAAGTTGGGAAATTTTAGGCCAAAAGGGTTTTAAAGATTTGATTTTGTAAAGGGAATTTTGTTTAAATTAAAAAGTTAAACGAATTTTAAAATTTGGAAATTTTAAAAAGTCGGGGGGAAAATTAGGGAACCTTTTTAAAAAGGGGAAATTTGAAGCAAACCAAGTGTTATTTTTTGGGGAAATTTTGGGGGCCCCCTTAATATTTGAAGAAACCCTAATTGTTAAATTTGGGTTTAATTTAGGCAACCCGAAGGAAAAGGTTAAATGGAAAAGGAAATTTAATAAATCCAAAAAATTTTTATAAAATTGGGGAAAAAAAATTTCAAAGGTTAAAAAAATTTAAAAAAGGGGGAAAAAAGTTTTAAAAAAAAAGAAAGTATTTTCTTTCATTTTTTAAAAAAAGCAAAAAGGGGGTTTAACCCAATTTCCCTATAAGGTTTTGGTTTTTTTGGGGGTTTTTGGAAAGAAACAAGGGAAAATGGGGAAAATAAATTTGGGAAAAGGGTTCCAAAAATCTCAATTTTCCAAATTTTAGGGGAAAAATTTTTTTTTGGAAAAAGGGGAAAAGGGAAAAAAATTATTTTTAAATTTTTTTTTGGTTTTATTTTAATAAAAAAATTTTTTTTTAAAAAAGGAAGAAAGCCCAAAAATTCCTTAAATTGATCCCCCTTTCCTTGGAAAATAATATTTTTGATCAAAAGGTTACCCCTTAAAATTTTACCCATAAATTAGAAGGGAAAAGGGGTTTTTTTTATTTTTTGTAAAAAATTAAAAAAAATAATTTTTTCTAAAGGCGAATTTTTAAACCTTTCCCCTCAAACAAAATTTTTTTTGGGTCTTTTCCCAAAACTTTTAAAAATTTCAAATTTAAAAGGGAAATTTTTCCTTTTGTTTTTTTTGGGGAAAATGTTTGGGGGCCCCTTTGGGGTTTCCTTTTTTATTTTTTGGGATGATGAAATTTTTTTTTAAAAGGGAAATTCCCGGTTTTTGAAATTTGGGAAAACCCCTTTAAACCCTTTGGTTTTCCTCCCGGGGTTAAAAATTTTTAATCCCTTAATTTTAATCAAATTATTGGCCCCTTTGGTCCCCCCTTTTTTCTTCCCAAAAAGAAAAATTTTGGGACAAACCCAAATTTTTCCAAAACCCCCAAAAAAAATTTTTAAACCCCCAAAATTAAAGATGGGCTAAATTACCCTGGTTTCCTGAAAACCTTTTTTTTAATTTTCCCTCATTTAAATTCCCGTCCCCTTTAAATGAACCAAACCTCTTTAACCCTTTCCCCAATTACAATAGTTTTTTTGGAAATTTTGGAAAATTTTGGTACAAATAATCAATCTGGCCAAATTTAATTTCCCTTTGGGAAATTTAAAGTTGATTTGATCCAACCAGACCCCCCTTTTCCCAAAAAATTTTTAAAAGGGAAAAAAATTTTTCCAGAAACCCAACCCTTTAACCGAATTGGCCTTTAAACCCCAAGGTGCATTTTAATTTTCAAATTTTGAACTAACCCCCCTTTAACCTTTTCCCCAAAAATTTTGCCCAACCCAAACTTTATCCTTTTAATTAAAATTTTTAAAACTTACCCAAAACCCTTTTAAAATTAAGGTAAAAATTCTTAAGTTTCCCCGGGCAATACTAAAACCCTTGAAATTTCCAAATCCAATCCCCATAAATTCCCCCGAAGTTTCACCCCAGATTAAATTACCTCTTTTACAAAAATTTTTCCAAAAAATTTTTTTTACTTTATTTAAAAATACCTCCTTCTAAAAGGGAAACAATAAAATTTATACTTCCCTGGGATTTCGATAAATTTCCAAATTTTTAATTAAAAATTACCCCCTTTTTCCCAAACCCGGGTGAATCCATTTAAAAGTTTTGGAAAATTTTAATAAATTTTAAATTTTAAAAAAGTTACCCGGGCTACCCCTCAACCCCAAAAACATTGACCCAACCTTTTTTTCCTTTCCCACTGGTAAAAACCCCCAAAACCCCTTTCCAAAACCCCTTCTGCCCACGGCTTTCGGGTATTTTTTCCAACACTTACCCTTTCAAAAACCCCAAAAATTCCCTTTCCCAAAATTTTCCCCTCTTTGGTTTTCCTTTAAAATTCCCAAATTTTTGAAATTTTTAATTTTGGTGGCAAACGGCCCAAAATCCTTCTGGGCCCCTAAAAGGGGCCCAAAACCCTTTTTTCCTTCCCTTTTTAATGTTTTCCCCAAAAACCCCCACTTTTGCCTTTTCCCCTTTAAAAGATTTAAAATCCCCCCAAAAAATTAAAAACCCCAAAATTTTTTCCCCAACCCAAAATATTTTAAGGTTTAAATTCATTTAAAAAACCCAGAAAAAATTCAAAAGCCAAATTTTTTTCCAATTGTAAATTCTTTTCCCCCACAAATGGACTCTTTAAAAAGGGGCCCCCAAAATGTCATAAATCCCCCAAGTTTGGGAATTGGTTTAACCCCCCTTCCCCAAAAAAAGGGCCCTTTTAATTTTTCTTAAAATCAAACTCTTTAACCCAAGGAGTCAAGGAAATTTATTTAAAAATTTTACTTCCCAATTTCCCCCCAAAATTTTAAAATTTAAAGGGGTAAAATGCCCCCCAGGCCCGCCCTTCTTCCAAAAAATCCCCCACACCCCTTGATTTAAAACCCAGGCCTAATTAAACCCTTTCCCCCTTTCCTTTTTTGGGCCCCTAAAGTTTATAAAACCCCAAAATTCGGGGAAACAAAAACTTTTTCCTTTTTTTAATACCAAAAATTTTTTTTAAAAAAAACCATTAAAAGCTTAATTTTTTAAAGTTTTAAAAAAAATTTTTAAAATTCATTTGGGGTTTTTTTTAAACACCTCCTTAAGATGCCCAAAGCTCGGTTTCCCCCCTTCCCAAAAGGAAAAATTTTCCCCTTTAGGACCTTTCCCCAAGGGACCCTTTTTAAACCCTAAATCCCAAAATTTCCTTTTAAAAAATTTTTTTCCCATCCCACACGGTTTGAACCCAAATTTAACCAAATTAAAAAAATGGAGGGTTTTAAATCCTGTTCTGTTTTCCCCTTTGGGAGGGAAAAACCCTTTTTTCTTCCCATGGGTTTTTCTTTTTGCCTTGTTTTAAAAAACCCCCAACCCCCTTCCCAAATTAATTTCTTAAGGTTAAAATGGGTTTTTTCTTTTAAAATTTTAAATTTGAAAATTTTTCCCTTTTAAAATTTTTCCCAAAACTTTAAACCCAAATTAAAAAACGGGTTAAAAAAACCAAAATTAAAATTTTAAATTGGCAAAAATTTTCCCACCAGGTTTTTAATTTTCCTTTAAAAATGTTTTCTCGGTAAAAAAGGGGATTTAAAAAATTTTAACTCCTAAATAAAAATTTCAATCCTGGTGCCCAAAATTCCCTTTTTTTTGGTTAAACCCTTTCCCTAAAATTTCAATTTTTGGGTAAACCCTAAAATTTCAAAGACGCCACCCCAAATCCCCCAACCCTTCCCGAGGCCAAAATTTTTTGGTTTTTTTCAAAATTCTTTTTTTTTTTTATTTAAAATTTTAATTTAATGTTTTAAAAATTTTTAAAAAAAATTTTAAAAATCCGTCAATTTTATAAATTTAAATCTTCCCAAAAGAAATAATTTTAAAAAAGTGCAGGCCCTTTTTAAAAAAAAACCCCTTAAATTTTTAAAAAGTTTTACCCAAAAAGTTTTTTCAATCAAATTTTTAAAAAAAAAATTTTTTTTTTTCCGGGAAAATGTTTAAAACTAAGGTTTTATTGTTTTCAAAGAAAAATTTAAAAAATTTTTGAATTTGATTTGGCCCTTAATTTAAAATTTAAAATTTTTGTTTAAAAAAATAAAAAATTTTAAAAAAAATTAAAACCCAACCCTTTTTAAAAAACACATAAAGGGGTTCAAATTTTCAACCCAAATTTAAGGGTTTTAAACGTTAAGAAAGGGGGTTAAAAACCCGGATCCAAAATCTTTTAAAATTGGGTTTTTAAAAAAAAAAATTTGTTTAAAAGGGCCAAATTTTTCCTTTTTAAACCCAAAAAAATAAAACCTTATTCAACAAAAAATTTTTAAAAAAAATTTTTTTTTCTTTTTTCCCTTATTGGGAAATTTAAAAAATTTAAAAAAATTTTAAAAAATTTTAATCCTAATTAATAAATAAAACTAAAAAGTTTTAAAAAAAAGGGTTTCCAAATAAATTTCAAAAAAAAAAATTTTGGGTCCTTTTAAAATTTTTTTCGTTTTTCCTTTTTTTAAAAAAAGCCGAAAATTTAAAATTGGGTTTTTAAAATTTCCCAGTTAAAAAAAAATTTAAAATATTTAAAAATTTAAAACCCCTTTTAAAAAAAACCCAAAATAAACTTTGATGGTCCGCCCTTACCTTGGGAACAAACACCTTTTTATTTTGGGAGGGCCCCAAGAAAACCCTTAAAAATCCCAAACCCACAACAAAATTTAAAAAAATAAATTAAAAAAATTTTCCCCCCAAAAAATTTTTTTAAATTTATTTAAAATTTCTAAAAAACCCCCCTTTTTTAAATGGAATTAAATTTAAAAATTTTAAAATTTAAATAAATTTCAAAGAAGAAAATTTTAAAAATTAAAAAAAAAACCCCCAAAAAAAAAATTGTTTTTAAAATTTTTTTAAATTTTAAAAATAAAAATTTTTTTAAAAATTTTTCAAGGAAAATTTTAAAAAGGGGTTTTTAAAAAAAAATTGGGAAAACCCTTTAAAAAAATTTAAAGAAAAAAAAAAGGAAATTAAAATGCCCTTTTTTTTAAATTTAAAGGGTTTCCCCTTTTCAATATTTTAAAAAAAATTTGAAATAAAAAAATTTTTTTTTTAAATTAAAAAAGTAAAATGGATTAAAAATTAATTTAAAAAAACCCTTTAGGGTTAAAAAATTTAAAAAATTTAAATTTAAAAAAAAAAAATTTTTGTTTTAAAAGAAAATTTAACTAAAATTTGGTTTTTGGTTTAAAATTAAAATTTTCTTTAAAAAATTTTTTTAAAAAAAAATAAGGTTTTGCTTTAATTTAAATAAAAAATTTATTTTAACCACCCAAAATAAAAAAAAATAAAAAAATTTTTTTTTAAAAAAAAAAAATAAAAAAAAAATTTTTTTAAAAAACTTTTTAAATTTCCCAAACCAAATTTTAAATTTTCCAAAATCCCCAAAATTTTATTTAAAACCAAAACACCAAAAAACCAAACCCCAAACTTTAAAAATAAATCCCCAAAAATATTTTTTTTATTTTCAAAACCAAAACAAAAAAAAAAAAAGGGCCATAAATTTAAAACCTTTTTTGGGAAAAATTTGGGTTATTTTAAACCCCAAATACAAAATTTTACCCAAATTTTAAAAAACCCCAAAAACCTTTTTTTTAAATTAAAATAAACCCGTTTAAACCCAAAGGGCAAAAAATTTTTAAAGGGGAAAGGTAAAACCCTTGATGGCGGTCGTCTTTGCTCATCATTAGATCATGGCGTAGCCACTACAACAGAATCACGGCAAAAGTCGCTACAACAGATCACGGTAAAAAAACGCTACAACAGATCACGATGAAAACCGCTACAACATATAACTTCCTCCTTTCCTCAAACCCAACCCATGCAATCACATAAAATCAATATACTTATACGTTTAATCAGAACATTCACTAACCTGATGATTTGTTTTTACCCTCTTTGGGTTTCCTCTATTATGCCCAGATTTCGGCATTTATCAAAACAAATAAGACTTATAATCATATATTAATCAAACAGATCTAGATGGTGGGAAAGTGTTACACACCTGATATCATGAAATCCAATATTCTTAGTCGATATCCTTGTTATCTCGATCTACAACTTTGCTCAAAAAGTTTGGAAAGATGTGAAAATAGGGCCTCCTATATTCACCATGGTTAGTGTTCTACCCGATTTCATATATTTATAAATAAACCAATCTCCTTACCTTGAAATCCCAAAATAACACGACTTGATTGTTAATGATCTTTTACTTAGAGATCTAGCGTTGGACTCCTCTTGAGATCTCGAAATGCCGAAAATAAGAAAAACCCTTGATTAGTCACTAAATAGCCATTCTGCTAGGGACTTTGAAAAGCCGAGAAATATTGGAAACTCAAAATCGATACATACCTATTGTTTTCTTGATTCGCACAAGGCAGACTTTCTTCGAAGAAAATTCTGCGACTTCAAGAGTCGAGATCTAAGAATTTCAGTTTTAGAAGATTTAAGAATTGAAGAGATGGCTAAGAGATTTGGCCAATTAATATCAAGGAGAAGAATGAATAATAGAGATTTGATTTTGACTTTAGGGATTAGAATAAAAATAACAATAGTGGTTAAAAGATTCTACCAACCAGAAATTTTAGAGAGGAAGAAAGGGTGAAGAAAATTGTGGTTTTCACTTTTGAGAGGAAGAAGATGAGAAAAGAAAATAAAAGAAAGGCTTCCAAAATTTCGACACGCTCCCTCTTTATACAGAAAATCGATTCCTCCTTTTAGCAGAGATTGATTTTCAGCCAACACTGCCACACATGATAGCTCCTATCCCTTTTCCCTTATCTTAATCTATTATCTCCTCAAAAATAGTCTTTATCTGCTTATTATCCTTAAAGACTAAATCCCTAAATAATAGCCTTTATCTGCTTATTATCCACATAGAATAAATATAATAAACTCCCCCAAAAAAATAGCTTTGTGCCGTCCACTTCCCTAATCCCTAATGCCAAATTTAACTAACTTAAATTAGAAGATTTGGCCTCCTTAAAACTTAAAATTTGGGCTCCTCACACTTAAATTAACTCATTCCACATATTCACCCATTAAACGATAGGCCCAAAAATTTAGGATGTTACAATGCACATATGTAACCCACCCCAATCCAACCAACACACCATCCGTACCAACCAACACATCATGTGGGATAAAATCAACCTACCCAACCAACACACCAATATTGCAAAGATAGTTATCAAGAATAATAGTATATGTGGCAAAGCCACCGATGTGATAACACAACAAGGTCGCCAGATAATAATGCAGACAAAGGCCGCCAAGATAGCGACATATGTGGCAGAGCCACCAGTACATTATACTTCCTCCATAACAGTATCCCACCCCCATGTAGTATGTTATCTCATAAATCATATGTATATGCAAAATGTTCTACTCAAGAATAAATATATACAAATCATGAACACATCACCATTTTACTCTTGTGGTATTTCACTCATTTTACTCTTTAAGGGTATTTCAATCATTTTACTCTTTAGGGGCATTTCTACCATTTTACTCTTTAAGGGTATTTCACCTTTACTACCTTCCCAAGGTCTACAACACCTCGGCGACACAGATAACATATATGTCAAAAGCGGTGTAAGCAGCCCAAAGCTCAATATTCTACCAAGTGGGCCCTGCCTCGTGTGGCCCATTCATTAATTCGATCCACTATCTGAATGATATAGCCCGATCCAAAGATGTTGCCACTTATAGTAAATTTTATTCGTGTGGGGCTCACGAGCCCATAGGGCCCACACGGCTCCTTTCGGCCCAACGAGGCCTATAACGGTCCAAGTGCATGAAAACACTCGTGTTGGCCTCTTTAGTCTATCACCCATGATTGTGGGCTCGATTTTACCACACGAGCGATCACACACTCGTGAGGCCTCAAATGCCAAAGTTTCGGCTTTCGCCGATTTGCAGAGGAGATAGTGTGATTACACAACTTTTTACAGAATCATTCCAAATTCATTAAGATCCAATGTTAGTCCTTAATTGTTAGGGTAACACCTCTTAATTGCACTTAATCCAAAATACCCTTATTTCCTTGTTTGAATGAAGGTGATCTTAATCCCTCAACGATCGCTATTCAAAAACGGTCACACACCTTCGCTGCTTTCCTAAAGTACAGTTAAGAGCCGATTAGTAAGTGATAGGGCATATTCGGCCAACCCCAAAAACATGAGGTAACCTTATTACCTTACTAGATGTTTGAGAACGAAAGTGCGACTCCTCCAAACCTTTCACACTTCACTCATTGAGGGAGACCCTAGAATTGCAATGAGTACAGTACGTGAAGAATGAAATCACAATCGGTTAATAGGGTTATTCAATTTTGGAAAAGAAAGGCCGTATGTCAGTGACCGACTACGAACGAGAGTTCGTAAGGATTAGCAAGTATGCCCAAGAGTACGTGTCTATCGAGGCCATCATGTGCAAGAGATTCAAAGGCAGGTTAGATAAAGATATCCGTTTATACGTGGGAGTCCTCGAATTAAAAGAATTTATGGTGTTGGTAGATAGAGCCTGTAAGGCTGAAGAGTTGGCTAAGGAGAAAAGAAAAGCTAAGAATAAGTCTCGCTACTCGAGGAAAAGACAACTGAATTAGTCACTCCAATCCTCATCTAAAAATTGGGGATTTTCACTGCCCGATTAGACACCTCATTCGGGTTTTCAAATTGAAGTAAGGGCAAATAATTTTCAGGGTCTAAAGGGCAGACCACATCAGATGCTAGTGTCGACAACGTTTGACCGAGTAGACCAGAATGCCCACAGTTTGGCAGGCGCCATTCTGGCGAGTGCCTAGAAAATGAGAAAGCTTGTTTCAGATGTGGGTCCTTAGACCACTTTATTAGAGATTGCCCCGAGAAGGTCGAGAAAGGCAAGTCTCAGAATGCAAGACAGAGAAGTGTTGCTAAAGGAAGACCACTGAAAAACCCGAGAAATGAAATGGGTAACAAGAATCCATCCAGAGAGCAAGCTGCAAGAGTCGAAGGTAGAACACCGGCGAGGACATACTCCATTCGTGCTCGTGAAGAGGCATCTTCCCCCGACGTAATCACGGGTACATTTTCTCTTTATGATACTCGTGTTATAGCTTTAATTGATCCAGGATCTACCCACTCATACATATGCATGAAATTAGTCTCTAGCATGAGCATGCCTATAGAGTCTACTGAATTTGTAGTAAGAGTGTCTAATCCCCTAGGCAAATATATGTTGGTTGATAGAGTGTGCAAAGGATGCCCTTTGATGATTAAGGGTCATTGTTTCCGGTTGATCTTATACTATTGCCGTTTGATGAGTTTGATGTCATCTTGGGGATGGATTGGTTAGTTACTCATGGTGTAGTTATAAATTGTGGAAATGAGCTTATTAAGTTGAAGAATGAAAGTGGAGATTTTCTTCGTGTTGAATCAGATAAGCAAGATAGGTCACCGATAATGATATCATTCTTGTCGACTCAGAGGTATTTAAGGAAGGGGTACGAGGCTTACCTAGCTTTTGTGTGGAACACCAAAGAGATTGATTTGAAAATGGAGTCGGTACCTATAGTATGAGAGTACCTAGATGTTTTCTTGGAAGAGTTGCCAAGGCTACCTCCAGTTAGAGAGATTAAATTTGGTATTGAGTTGGCTCCAGGTACTGCTCCTATTTCTATTGCTCCATATAGAATGGCCCCAACTGAGCTGAAAGAGCTAAAAGCACAGTTGCAAGAACTGATAGATAAATATTTTGCAAGGTCGAGTTTTTCTTCGTGGGATGCTTCCGTTTTATTCGTGAAGAAAAAAGATGGTTCTATGAGATTATGCATAGAATACTGACAACTCAACAAGGTAACTGTGAAGAACAAGTACCCGTTGCCAAGGATCGATGATTTATATGATCAATTGAAGGGGGCTACGATATTTTCCAAGATAGATTTGAGGTTCAGGTACTATTCACTGAGAGTCAAGGACTCGGATGTACCAAAAACCGCATTTAGGACTAGGTATGGCCACTATGAATTTTTAGTCATGCCTTTTGGTCTGACGAATGTCCCTGCGATCTTCATGGATTTGATGAATCGTATTTTTCGGCCATACTTGGATAAATTTGTCGTAGTCTTCATCAACGACATACTAATCTACTCTCGAGATGAGAGCGAACAAATCAAGCATTTGAGTATGGTTTTGCAAATTTTGAGAGAAAAACAATTGTATGCCAAATTCAGCAAGAGTGAATTTTGGCTTAAGGAAGTAGAATTTTTGGGGCACATTGTCTCGAGAGGGGGAATTAGAGTCGACTGAGTAAGATTTCAACAATTGTTGATTGGAAACTGCGAGAAGCGTAATTGAAGTAAGGAGTTTTCTAGGCCTAGCCGGCTATTATAGATGTTTTTTCAAAGGGTTTTCCATGATAGCTACCTCGATGACGAGATTGTTGCAAAAAGAGGTGAAGTTTGATTGGACAGAAAAGTTTCAACAGAGTTTTGAGAAACTAAAGATGCTGTTGACTGAGGCTCCTATTTTGGTGCGACCTGAACCAGGAAGAGAATTTATGGTTTACAGTGATGCATCCCTGATCGGATTGGGTTGTGTACTTATGCAAAGGGTAACGTGATTGCATATGCCTCTAGGCAATTAAAGCCACACGAGAAGAATTACTCGACTCATGATTTAGAGTTGGCCACAATTGTGTTTGCATTGAAGATTTGGAGACACCATTTGTATTGTGCAAGGTGTAAGATTTTCACCGACCACAAAAGTCTAAAATATTTGTTGACTCAAAAAGAATTGAATCTGAGGCAAAGAAGGTGGTTGGAGCTGATTAAGGATTATGAGTTAGTGATTGACTACCATCTGGGAAAGGCGAATGTAGTCACCGATGCCTTGAGCAGAAAATCATTGTTCACACTGAGATCCATGAATACTCAGATTGCCTTGTTGGATGATGGTTCCATTTTAGCCGAGTTGAGGGCTAGACCATTATTCCTCCAAGAGATTTGTAAAGCTCAGAAAGAAGATAACGGATTACAAGTCAAAAGAGTTTTATGTGAGTTGAATGTTTAGTCAGATTTTTGAGTAAATCCTGATGGATGTTTGATGTCTTGAGATAGGGTCTGTGTACCTAGGAATGATGAACTTATTCGTAGGATTTTGAATGAAGCACATAGCGGATGTTTAACAGTGCACCCCGGGTAGCACGAGGATGTAAAACGACTTGAGAAAATGGTATTGGTGGCCTAGTATGAAGAAAGATATTTTCGAGTTTGCTTCAAAATGCCTGATTTGTCAGCAAGTGAAGGCTGAACACCAAGTATCTTCGAGTTTACTTCAACCCATTATGGTTCCTAGGTAGAAATGGGACGATATTACCATGGATTTCGTGACAGGCCTACCATTGACTCTGAAGAAGAAAGATGAGGTATGGGTAGTAGTTGATAGGCTCACAAAGGCAGCTCATATCATACCAGTGCAAGTCGATTATTCGTTTGATAAATTGGGAGACTTGTACGTAGCAGAGATAGTAAGACTTTATGATGTACTGTTGTCGATCATTTTGGATAGAGATTCGAGATTCACGTCATGGTTTTGGAAAAAGTTGCAAGAGGCCTTGGGCACAAAATTAAGTTTTAGTACAGCCTTTCATCCACAAACTGACGGGTAGTCAGAAAGGATAATTCAGATAGTCGAAGACATGCTTCAATGTTGTGTCTTGGTATTTGATGGTAATTGGGAGAAATACTTACTGTTGGTGGAATTCACCTACAACAACAATTTTCAATCAAGTTTGAAGATGGCGCCTTATGAGGCATTGTATGGACATAAGTGTCGAACGCCTTGTATTGGTCAGAACCCAGAGAGAAACAGATACATGGGGTCGATCTTATTAGGGAAACTGAAGAGAAAGTAAGTGTGATACACGAGTGTCTGAAAGTCGCCTCAGATAGACAGAAATCCTATTCAGATTTAAAAAGGAAAGAGATTGAATTCAAAGTTAGTGATAAAGTGTTCTTGAAAGTATCACCTTAGAGAAAAGTCCTCAGATTTGGCCAGAAGGGCAAATTAAGTCTGCGTTTTATTAGACCTTATGAAGTTACTGAGAGGATAGGACCGGTAGCTTATCGATTGGCTTTGCCACCAGAGCTGGAAAAGATTCATGATGTCTTTCATGTATCCATGTTGTGTCGATACCGTTCAGACCCTTCACATGTCATAGCACCAACAGAGGTAGAGATACAGCCGGATTTGACTTATGGTGAAGAGCCGGTTAAAATTTTGGCGCGAGAGGTCAAACAGTTGAGAAACAAAAGTATAGCCCTTGTAAAAGTGATGTAGAAAAGGCATGGAATAGAAGAGGCTACATGGGAGTCGAGGAGACTATGAGGAACCAATATCCCAACCTTTTCACTGTTAAGATTTTCGGGGACGAAAATCCTTAAGGGGGTGAATTGTAACAGCCCGATTTAGGGGCTAGTTGGAACAGTGATCTCGAGATCACTAATTCGAGGATAGAGAAATTATTTTCATGTTATTTTATGAGTCAGAGCATGATTATATTAGTGCATGAAATTTTGGTGCTTTAATTTTAGCGATTTCTTGCTTAATCGTGAAAAAGGACTAAATCGCATAAAGTGCGAAAGTTTCATCCTATAGGCTAATGGTGCCAAATAGCCATAGATTGTAAATTGGAGGTCTTTAAAAGGCAATTAGCCCTTTGATAGATAGTTGACTGGCCACATGAGATGATAGGAGACAAAGATGGACAAAATTGGTCAAAGTTGGTAATAGTTGGTGACTAATTTGACTAGTATTAATAAAATAAAGAAAGAAAAGATATCATCTTTTCTCTCCATCTTTCTCCACTGAAAATAGCAAGCAAAATAGGGGTTTTGAAAGCTCAAATTTTTAGCAAGCTCTCCTCCATTCTAGTAAGTGATTTTGATGATTTTTTTTGAAGATAGTGGTACTTTTAGGACCCTAGAGCTTAAGCTTTCAAATGAGGGGACTAATTTGCAATATGGTGAAAAGCCTAGAGTTTTTCCATGAGAGCTCTCATTGTTATTTTCTGCATTTTTATGGAAGAAAATGAGTCTTGGTTGTTAGATGAACAATTTTTGTGAAAGGTGTTGCCATAAAAACACCTAATTGGACCTTGTTGTAAAGGTTATAAAAATTGTAGTAAATGTGTGAAAATTTGATTTTTGATGATAGCCATAAGAGTATTAAATGTTCACCTAGGCTTGTTGAAGGTAGAAATATGATTAGAATTAATTTTCGAGACCAATTCAAACTTCACCTTACGGAGCTTCAGTCTAACTCCACTTCTCATGCTGCAAGGAAATAAAATAAATACTTTTTTGCATACCAAAGGATTCGAAGCTCTCCCCTCAGCCATTTCACGCCATCACCTCTAGGCCACCAGTTCACTTGTGTCTCCTTTCCCCTACTATTATTTATAAAGCCTACCCGCTAAGCTCAACCCCTCTAATTAAGAAAAAATATTTTTTTGCTAAAGACAAGGCTCGAACCTAGGGTTTCTCAGAGACTCTCAACCACTCCTAAACCACTCAAACAGTCCATTATTCAAGTCAAAACATATAAAATCAAAACATGGATTTTTGGGGCGTTAGAATTCTACCTCTTAAAAGAAATTTTGACCTCGAAATTTACTTGGTTAGAATAGGTGTGGGTATTGTTGTTGCATCACCTCCTCAGGTTCCCACGTGGCTTCCTTGGTATTGTGATTTTGCCAAAGCACTTTAACCAGTGGGATCGATTTCTTCCTTAGTACCTTAACCTCACGATCCAATATCTATACTGGTTTTTCTTCGAAGGTCAGATTTGGCCTAACTTCGATCTCCTCGACTGGTACTATATGTGTGTGATCAGAGCAATAACGCCTCAGCATGGAGACATGGAACACATCGTGAATCCGGTCTAATTTTGGAGGCAACTCAAGTTGATAGGCGACTGGTCCCACACGCTTCAGTATACAGTAAGGCCCAATGAACCTAGGGCTAAGCTTACCCGTTCACCCAAACCTCAATATCTTTTTCCATGGAGAAACTTTAAGAAATACGAAGTTTCCCATGGAATACTCAATCTCTCGGTGATTAAGATCTGCGTAACACTTTTGCCTATCAAACGCTTCCTTCAATCGATGTCGAATCAATTTTACCTTTTTTTCGATATTAGAAACTAACTCTGGCCCCAAAACTTACCGCTCAACCCGTTCAGTCCAGCAAGTAGGAGTACGACACCTACGACCGTATAATGCCTTGTATCATGCCATTTGGATACTAGACTAATAGCTATTATTATTCGTGAACTCTACTAGTGGCAAATAGTCTTCCCAACTGCCTCGAAAATCAATGGTACAACTTCTTAACATGTCCTCCAGTACCTGAATCACCCTCTCTGACTGACCATCTGTCTGAGGATGGAACGCAGTACTGAAGTCCAACCTAGTACCCAAAGCCTCGTGTAATTTCCTCTTGAACCGGATGTGAATCGAGGGTCTCTGTCAGATATGATGGAAATCGGTACCCCATGCAGTCTCACAATCTTAGCTACATACAACCTTGCTAGCTTCTGCAACACGTAATTAGTGCGAACTGGTATAAAATAGGCAATTTTAGTGAAACGGTCTATAATGACCCATACTAAATCCTTCTTAGTAGGCGTTAAGGGCAGCCCACTCATAAAATCCATGGTTACTCTCTCCCACTTCCAAAGTGGAATCTTAACTGGCTACAGCAACCCTGAAGGCAGTTGATGCTCAGCTTTAACTTTCTGACATGTTAAACACTTACACACAAAATTGGTAACTTTGCATTTCAGCCCTGGCCATTAGTACAGCTCACGAAGATCTCGGTATAACTTGTTTCCGCCAGGATGCATAGCGTATGGACTACTAAGCGCCTCTCGCAGTATAGATTGCCTTAACTCCAAATCTCTCGGTATACAGACTCTCCCACGGAAACACAGTACTCCCTCACCATTCAACCCAAGATCTACAGTCTCACCATTCTCAACTTATTGGAAACGAGTAACCAGTGACTCATCCACCAACTATTTCCCCTTAATTTTTTCAGTCCTATGTCGGTCTCACTTGAAGCTCAACTAACAAGCTACCATCATCATACAAGTTGAGACAAGCAAACATTACTCTCAAATTAGATACGGCCCTATGGCTCAATGCGTCAACTACCATGTTAGCTTTGCCAGAGTGATACTTAATCGAGCAATCATAATCCTTAAGCAACTCTACCCATCTTCGTTACCTAAGATTCAGCTCCTTCTGAGTAAGGAGGTACTTGAGGCTCTTGTGATCTGTGTAGATAAAACATTTCTCCACATTAATAATGTCTCCAAATTTTTAGTGCGAATATCACCGTGGCTAACTCCAAGTCATGAGTTGGGTAATTCATCTCGTGAGGCTTAAGCTGACGAGACGCATAAGCAACCACCTTACCCTCCTACATCAGCACACAACCTAATCCAATGTGTGATGCATCACTGTAGATAGTAAATTCCTTCCCAGACTCTAGATGTATCAAGACAGGGGCCTCAGTCAGAACTTTCTTCAGTTTCTCAAAACTTTCTTACTGCCTATCAGTCCAGTTAAACAGTACCCCTTTTCACAACATCTTAGTCAGAGGTGCAGCAATTCAGGAAAACCCCTCAACAAAATGTCTGTAATATCCTGCCAGACCCAAAAAGCTTCGAATATTAGATACGGTCTTAGGTGGTTTCCAGTCTAGTACAGCTTCAATTTTTCGAGGATCTACCCTAATCCCCTTGGTGGACACCACGTGACCCAGAAATGTCACTTCTCGCAGCCAGAACTCACACTTGCTAAACTTAGCGTACAGTTGTTTCTCCCTCAAAATCTGCAGAATAATTCAGAGATGTGCATCATGTTCATCCTTGGTTCTCGAATGCCCCAATATATCGTCTATAAATACCACCACGAACTGATCTAGATAGGCTAGAATACTAGGTTCATCAGATCCATGAAAGCAACTGGTGCATTCGTCAATCCAAACAACATCACTAGGAACTCGTAGTGACTATAACGAGTCTTAAATGCAGTCTTATACATATCAGCCTCTTTAACCCTCAACTGATGGTACCCAGAATGGAGATCTATCTTGGAGAAAATTGAAGCTCCTCACAGCTAATCAAATAGATCATCGATCCTCGGCAAAGGATACTTATTCTTGATAGTCAGCTTATTAAGTTGTCAATAATCGATGCACATGCGCATGGACCCGTCCTTCTTTACAAACAAAACTGGTGCTCCCCACAGAAACACACTCGATCAAATGAATCCCCAGTCTAGAAGCTCTTGAATTTGAGCCTTTAACTCCACCAGCTCCTTCGGTGCCATCTTATATGGGGCGATGGACACTAAAGCTGTTCTAGGTAAGAGCCCACTACCAAATTTGACTTCGTGGTTTGGAGGCAACCCAAGGAGCTCATCAGGAAATACATTAGAAAAATCTTTAACAGTTCTAATATCTTCAACAGAAGGACCTTTAAAATTAGAAATATTAACACAGGCTAAAAATGCCTCACTAGCTTTGCGAACCAGTTTCTCGGCCCTTAATTCTGTGATCACGTTAGAAAAATAATTCCTTCACTTCCCAATCACAGCCACCTCCTCATCCTCTGTAGTCTTCAACACCATACGCTTAGCAACATAGTTCAAACTAGCTCGGTGTTTCACCAACCAATCCATACCCAAAATTAGGTCGGATTGACCAAATGACAGTTCCATCAAATTCACTGGAAAAATTACTCCTTGGCCCTCAAGGGGCACATATCTGAATAACTTATTTACCCTAACCGATTGTCCCAGTGGACTTATCACAGTTATTTCACAAATAGTATTTTTGAATTGAATACCCAAAGTTCCCAACACAGTGTATGCAACGTACAAATGTGTAGACCCAATATTAATTAAAGTAGTGTAAGGTACATTTTAAATCAAGAATGTAACGGTTATGACGTCAGCGACTTCACCATCCTCTCACCGATGAGCAGCATAGACCAATGCTGGCTGCCTCACATGGGTGTTACTAGTACCTCTGCCTGGGGCTCCACGACCTCGTCCCCCACCATTACCACCCCTGGCATGCCCACGGCTTTCGGTGGCTGTGACCACCTCTTACTAGCTGACCATAACCCTGGGCTGCAGCTTGCATCTGAATAGGCCTCTGGGGACAATTCTTGAACTGATGATCCATAGACCCACATCTGAAGCACACCCCAATCCTCTTCCAGCACTCATCCTGGTGAAATCTCCCACAATCAGTGCAAGGCTGTGGTCTAGTAATAGCAAAAAGAACTCCAGTCCGAATCGACCCATCAAACCTGGCCTTCTTAGTAGGCTTCCTAGAAGAACTTGAGGGCCCAAAATCCCTCTTATTTTGCCCCTATCTTTTTCATGGTTTTGGCCCTCCAAGCGCTTCACCTCTTCAGCAATCTTCGCCTTTTCTACAAGAGTAGTAAAATCTCGCTCCCTCTGCGGAGTTACCAATACCCTTAACTTGTCTCGAAGGCCATCCTCAAAATGCACACAACGTTCATACCTAGTTGCTACTATCCCTCGAGTATACCGACTCAACCGAAAGAATTTTGTCTCATATTCTGCCACTATCTTATTCCCCAGGTCAGGCTCAGAAATTCCTTTCGTCGGGCATCCACATAACTTGTGCCCACGTACTTTCCTTGAAATACTGCCTTAAAGAAATCCCACGTCAAATGATCGGCCTGCGTATCCTCTCTCACGGTGAGCCACCATTGGTAAGCCTCATCTTGCAGTAAGGACATTGCCCTTTTAATTTTTGCTCCGTATTATAATCAAGGTCGTCTATTATCCGTTCGGTAGCCTCTAACCAGTACTCCACTACATTTAGGGCTACTCCAGAAATACCCCTGAAAATTTTCACTCCATTAGACTGGAGTCGCTCTGAAATTGACCCTCGGCCCATTGTTCTAGTACTAGCTCTAACAACCCTCTCTAGAATGCGGAGCATTGCTTGGGATAGAGCATCATCCCTAGCTGCTCGATCATAAGACCCGTCTCAGTTATTGGTGAGGCTGGTGCCTCCCTAGTAGGCATATGACCCGATGTCGAAGATCCAGCCTGAGCACTTCCTTGGCCTCTACTGTGGCCCCGTATACCCCTTCCGCGAGTACCTTTTGTGCTCATTTCGATATGTATTTTATCTGATTAAAAAGTCTTATGCATCAGATTATAATTTCAGTAATTATTAACAAAATGTATTATGAAAAATAGTCATTAGGGGTTTATTTTTGCAAATCGAGGCCTCACTATAGTTTATAGTCTCCTATGGTCTCAGTTTCCTCTATCTAGTATAACAGTAATAAGAATTTAGAGAACTTATAGATTTGGCGACTGGAGGTTCAGTGTGCCTCACATGTACATCTTTCAAAAACTTTTTAAATCTTTAAAATCTGCTTTCAGAAAGACTTTTTAACACTCACTCCACAATCAAGTTTTGTAATCGGGCTCTGATACCACTAAATGTAACACCCCAAACTCGGCCTAGACGTTACGATCGAATCTGACGTGTTACATCGAAGTGTTTTTCGAAATCAGACATGTTGAGAGAAAACTATTTTAAACGATTACCATGTTTGTTACTGTTGGTTTCTTAGTTAGTTAAAAACCCACGGAAGCTACTCTAATTAATGTCATCTTGAAGTTTTGAAAATGTGTGTTTGTCTTTTAAAATAGTTATTAGTTTGAAAACTTGTTTGTATCAGTTTAGCAGTTTCAAAATAAGAACTTAAAACCCAATTAAGAGAAGTAAAAATCATTAGAGGACTTATTACATAAATACCAACCCAATATAAAAATTTAAATAACTAGGTCTGAAATAAATAATAGCGAACGTGTGGCCACCCCCGAAATTCTTGAAGCTCCAAATCATCTAAGGCTGGGGATTACCTGTACGGTTAAAAGAAAAGGGTGAGTTAAGAGAAATCAGTGTGTAATCTCCTATCATGTAGTAACAATCTAGGCCTGAGCCCTATTCAATAATAGTATAGTGTAGGTCTTGGCCCATTACAGTAATCAATTTGGGCCTAAGCCTAATACTGTATCAGTATGATGCATGTAACACCCCAAACCCGGCCCAAACGCTACCACCGGATCTGGTATGTCACTAAGAAAATTTTGTAAAACATGTTGTATTTTCAAAAAATATTTTTCTTATGTTTAACCCTTTATTCGGGAAAAATTAATAGTTAATAGTTTAGATAAAATATGCCTTTATGAATCAAAACCCAAATTTAAATACATGCCTTAGTTCAATTAAAATAAAATTTAAATAACTAAAAATACTAAAAGCCCATAATAAAACAAAATATAAACAAGTGGCCCATGGCCTTATTACAACTTGATTTAAAACCCATTAAAATATATATATAATAGTAAACTAGAGTCCTTTTTTCTTGAATCCAAATGTTCTTTTGCATGGCTACCTTGCGCTCCTCTCCGGCCCGTCCGATGCACTAAATGCTACCCAAATGTTAATTAATTGGTTGAGTCATGAGACTCGAGTGTGCAACCCTCATGCACCATTAGATTTGGCCCTTAGCCCCATACAACTAAAATGATTAGAATTAATATACATAATAAAAATAATATGCAAGCCCAACCCAAATCCTAGTTTTCCATCCGCTACTGCGCCTCGTACCGACCATTCACACCATTGGGGATTTCTACAATCAACCCACACCGCTACTGCGCCTTGATGGCGGTCGTCTTGCTCATCATCGATCATGGCATAGCCACTACAACGAATCACGGCAAAGTCACTACAACAGATCACGGTAAAACCGCTACAACGATCACGATGAAAACGCTACAACATATAACTTCCTCCTTTCGTCAAACCCAACCCATGCAATCACATAAAATCAATATACTTATATCGTTTAATCAGAACATTCACTAACCTGATGATTTGTTTTTACCCTCTTTGGGTTTCCTCTATTATGACCGAATTTCGGCATTTATCAAAACAAATAAGATTTATAATCATATATTAATCAAATAGATCTAGATGGTGGGAAAGTGTTACACACCTGATATCATGAAATCCAATATTCTTAGTCGATATCCTTGTTATCTCGATCTACAACTTTACTTAAAAAGCCGAAAAGATGTGAAAATAGGGCCTCTCCTATATTCGGCCATGGTTAGTGTTCTACCCGATTTCATATATTTATAAATAAACCAATCTCCTTACCTTGAAATCCCAAAAATAACACGACTTGAGTGTTACTGATCTTTGACTTAGAGATCTAAGCGTTGGACTCCTCTTCAGATCTCGAAATGCCGAAAATAAGAAAAACCCTTGATTAGTCACCAAATACCCATTCAACTAGGGACTTTGAAAAGCCAGAGAAATATTGGAAACTCAAAATCGACACATACTTATTGTTTTCTTCAGATTCGGTACAAGCAGACTTTACTGAAGAAAATTCGGCAACTTCAAGAGCTGAGATCTAAGAATTTCGATTTTTAGAAGATTTAAGAATTGAAGAGATGGCTAAGAGAGATTTGGCCAATTAATATTAAGGAGAAGAACAGAATAATAGAGATGTGATTTTGACTTTTAGGGATTAGAATAAAAATAACAATAGTGGTTAAAAGATTCGGCCAACCAGAAAATTTTAGAGAGGAAGAAAGGGTGAAGAAAATGGTGGTTTTCAGCTTTTGAGAGGAAGAAGATGAGAAAAGAAAATAAAAGAAAGGCTTCCAAATTTTGACACGCCCTCTTTATATAGAAAACCGATTCCTCCCTTTAGCGAGATTGATTTTCACCAACACCGCCACACATGATAGCTCCTATCCCTTTTCCCTTATCTTAATCTATTATCTCCTCAAAATAGTCTTTATCTGCTTATTATCCTTAAAGACTAAATCCTAAATAATAGCCTTTATCTCGCTTATTATCCACATAGAATAAATATAATAAACTCCCCCAAAAAAATAGCTTTGTGTCGTCCACTTCCCTAATCCCTAATGCCAAATTTAACTAAAATTAGAAGATTTGGCCTCCTTAAAACTTAAAATTTGGGCTTCTCACACTTAAATTAACTCATTCCACATATTCACCCATTAAACGCATAGGCCCAAAAATTTAGGATGTTACAATGCACATATGTAACCCACCCCAATCCAACCAACACACCATCCGTACCAACCAACACATCATGTGGGGATAAAATCAACCTACCCAACCAACACACCAATATTGCAGCATAGCTGTCAGTAATAATAGTATATGTGGCAAAGCCACCAGTAACAGTAACACAACAAGGTTGCCGATGTGATAAGAATGACAAAGGTGCGATGCGACATAAGTGGCAGAGCCACCAGTACATTATACTTCCTCCATAACAGTATCCCACCCCCATGTAGTATGTTATCTCATAAATCATATGTATATGCAAAATGTCTTACTCAGTAACAAACATATACAAATCATGAACACATCAGTCATTTTACTCTTTAGGGGTATTTCAGTCATTTTACTCTTTAAGGGTATTTCAATCATTTTACTCTTTAGGGGCATTTCAGTCATTTTACTCTTTAGGGGTATTTCAGTCACTTTACTACCTTCCCGAAGGTCTACAATCACCTCGAGCGACACAGATAACATATATGTCAAAACGGTGTAAACGGGCCCAAAGCTCAATATTCGGCCCAAGTGGGCCCACACGCTCGTGTAGCCCATTCATTAATTTGATCCAACTATCACGAATGATATAGCCCATCCAAAGATTTTCCACTTATAGTAAATTTTATTCGGGTGGGGCTCACGAGCCCATAGGGCCCACACGGCTCATTTTGGCCCAACGAGGCCTATAACGGTCCAAGTGCATGAAAACACTCATGTTGGCCTCTTTAGTCTATCACCCATGATTGTGGGCTCAATTTTACCACATGAGCGATCTCACGCTCGTGAGGCCTCAAATGCTAAAGTTTCGGCTTTCGCCGATTTGCAGAGGAGATAGTGTGATTACACAACTTTTCACAGAATCGTTCCAAGATCTACGAGCACCCAACCTAGATTCATTGAGATCCAATGTTAGTCCTTAATTGTTAGGGTAACACCCTCTTAATTGCACTTAATCCAAAATACCCTTATTTCCTTGTTTGAATGAGGGTGATCTTAATCCCTCAACGATCGCTATTCAAAAACGGTCACACGCCTTCACTGCTTTCCTAAAGTACAGTTAAGAATCGATTAGTAAGTGATAGAGCATATTCGGTCAACCCCAAAAACATGAGGTAACCTTATTACCTTACTAGATGTTTGAGAACGAAAGTGCGACTCCTCCAAACCTTTCACACTTCACTCCTTGAGGAAGACCCTAGAATTACAATGAGTACAGTACGTGAAGAATGAAATCACAATCGGTTAATAGGGTTATTCAATTTTGGAAAAGAAAGGAAGAGCATAGATGTATTCGATTTTAAAAAAAAGTAAAGGATAGATTTTGAACACTTACCGGTAGTCAGAACCTTTACAGAAGATCGACGTAGAGAGGGATTAACAGCAATGATATTTGGCCAGACTGGGATAGAAGATGAACAGAAGTTAAAAGAAGAGAAAGGGAAGGTTCGGCTAGGCTATGGAAGAATCTGATTGCGAAAGAAAAGGGGTAAGGAACAGTAGATGTTAGGTTTGACCAAGAAGAGAGGAAAAAAATAACTAGGATGCAGAAAAGGAATGACACGAATGGTCAGTTTCGTAGCACAATAAAGACTAAAGAGAACCAGAAATGCCAAAAAGTGCAAAACCTAAACTGCCAACAAGGGAATTCGGCAGCTCTCCTATCAACACTCACAAAATCGAACAAGGGAATACCTAGTGCCGAAAATGCTCCATCTTTTCCCCTTAGCCGAATTCCACTAAGCCTTAGAGTCTCATTCGGCCACAACTCCCCTCACATTCAAATTACTTGAAAATCTCCACAAATCCCTCCCCTTATCCCTCCTTGATATCCTCCATAACAACTCCGAGACCAATTCAAACTTCACCTTACAGAGTTTCAGTCTAACTCCACTTCTCATGCTGCAAGGAAATAAAATAAATACTCTTTTGCATGTCAAAGGATTCGAACCCAAGCTCTCCCCTTAGCCGTTTCACGCCATCACCACTAGGCCTCCAGTTCACTTGTGTCTCCTTTCCACTACAATTATTTATAAAGCCTACCTGCTAAGCTCAACCTCCCTTTAATTAAGAAAAATATTTTTTGCTAAAGACAAGGCTTGAACCCAAGGTTTCTCAGAAACTCTCAACCACTCCTAAACCACTCAAACAATCCATTATTCAAGTTAAAACACATAAAATCAAAACATGGATTTTTGGGGCGTTACACATTAGTTCTGGTTTAGCCTGAATCGGGTAAAGAATTCGTGATTTTCAGTGATGTGTCATTGAACAGATCGGGATGTGTTTTATTACAAGAATGTAAAGTGGTTGTTTATGTTTCTAGATGATTAAAGCCATATTAAAAGAATTATTCGACACGCGACTTAGAGTTGGCTGCTATTGTGTTTGCATTGAAATTTTGACGACATCATTTGTTCGATGAAAAATGTCACATACTTAGTGATCACAAGAGTGCTGAAGTCACAAAAAGATTTGAAGCTGAGATAGCGTTGAATGGCTTTAGCTATTGAAAGATTGTGAGTTAGTTATTGATTAACCTTTGGGGAAAAGCAAATATAGTTGCCAATGCTGGAGTGGAAACTTTTGTTTACTTTTTAAACGATGGTTACACGATTGACCTTGAAATGATGGCACAATCTTAGCTAAGTTGAAAGCTAAACCGATGTTTTCATTGCAAATTTAAAAATATCATAAATGTGATAGTAAAGTGCAAGCGAAACGAGTACAGTGTGGATAGACTTCTGATTCTGAATTTCATGTCGGACCTGATAACTATTATTATTCTAAGATAGAATTTGTGTACTGAAGAATCCAGAGCTTATACAGAAAATTTTGTACGAGGCTCACAGTGGTAGCTTGTCTATTCATCAGGGAGTAATAAGATGTACAATGATTTGAGGTAGAAGCATTGGTGGTTGGGTATAAAAGCGATATTTCTGGTTTTGTGTTTAGATGTTTGATTTGTCAACAAGTTAAAGCTGAATATCGAGTGCATTCAGGACTATTATAGCCAATGATGATACCGGAGTGGAAATGAGATAGAGTAATGATAGAATTCGTACCGGGGTTACTCTAATCTCTGAAAAAAATACTATCTGGGTTGTTATTGATCGGTTGACAAAATTTTGCATATTTATTTCCAGTATGTATAGATTTCTCACGTGGCAAATTTGTTGAGTTATGTGTTTCTGAGATTGTCAGGTTATTTAGAGTGCCAGTCTCCATTATTTCGAATAGAGATCTGAGGTCTATATCGTGATTATGAAGAAAGATACAAGAAGCTCTGAGTACACGATTGTATTTTAGCACTACAATTCATCCTCAAATCGATGATAATTATGAGACAGTGATTCAGATTCTTGACGATATGCTCCATTACTATGTTTTAGAATCTAAAGGTAACTGGGAAAAATTTTTACTATTGGTCAAATTCACGTATAATAATAATTTTTAGTCGAGTATAAGATGGTACTGTATGAAATTTTATGTGGTTGTATATAACAAACTCTATTATATTGGATAGAGCTTAGTGAGAAAAAGATACACGAGGTTGAATTGATTTGTGATTCTAGAGAAAAAGTGAAAGTGATTCATGAAAGTTGAAAGCAGCTTCATATTGATATAAATGGTATGCAAATTTGAAACGTAAAGATATTGGATTTTAGATCGGCGATAGAGTGTTTCTGAAAGTATCGCTCTCGAAGAGGATTCTTCGAAGTGGTCGCAAAGAGAAGTTGACTCTGTAATTTATTGGGCCGTATTAGTTTATCAAGAGAGAGGGCCAGTGAGATATCGACTTGAATTACCATCAAAGTTAGAACAGATTCATAATGTGTTTCAGTTATCTATGTTGCAATCAGACCATTCGTATATAATTTCTTCGACAGATGTTGAGATTTAGTGGACATGTCAGATAACGAAGAACCGATCCGAATTATGAAACATGAGATTAATGTTTTAAGAAAAAAAAGCATAGCCTTAGTGAAATTTCTATGACATTGACATGAGATAGTAAAAATTATGAGAAAATAATACCATAACCTATTCACTAATAAGATTTTCGGGGACGAAAATCCCTAAGGGGGGAGAGTTGTAACAGCCCATTTTTAGTCAAATCAGAATAGTATACGAAGTCAAAATATTTATTTTATTAATATTTTAATGTTTACGGGATGAAAATATGATTGTGTGAAATTTTCGTTAAGAAATTTTATTGTTTGAGTGTTTAATTTGATAAAAGAACTAAATCGAGTAAAGTGCAAAAGTGCTATTCTATTAGTTAAAAGTGTCAAATAGCTTTGGTTTTTAAATATAGAGGCCTTAAATGGAAAATAAACCATTTGAAATTTGGGTGGACATTTATGGGCGTAGTTACATGAAATTTTTTTATGATGTTATTAAGGTTAATGTTGTAAATTGTTAATAAAGGATAATAAATTAAAGAAAACAAAAGAAAAACCTTTATGTTTATCTTTCTCAACCGAATGTAAAAGAGAAAGCCATTAAAATAGCTTCAAGGTTCGGCCACCTATTGTCCATGCATGTAAGTCCGTTTTTGTTTCGTTTTTGATGATTTCTATGTTTTTGAGATCGTTGCAACTATGTCTAGCTAGCTCAGGGACTAATTTGCAAAACTATTAAAGATTTTGAATGTTTCCATTGATGAATAAGCATGTATTTTGAAGTTTCTTGATAGATTATGAATGCTTGTTGATAGATATACAAGTTTTGTTAAGTAATTTTTAACGAAAATGCAAATTAGGGGCTAAATTGTGAAATGTGTAAATTTAGGCGTTAAAATGTGAAATAAATGAAAATTTTGGGCTGCTATAAGCATGATAAATATTCGGCTAGTCTTAGGTTGTGATGAAATTTAATGAATTTAGTTTTACGAGCCAAGGGACTAAGTTATAAAAGTTGTTAAATTCTTGGGGTAAAAGCGTAAAAGTGCTTAAATGTGTGTTTTGGATTAAATTGAATAGAGTGATTATTAAATAAGTTAATTTTGAATATATTTAGATCAAGAAAAGCGGAATTCGGATCTAGATCGGGGGAAAACTAAAGTTATCGACTAATCGACTTATTTCGTCGTTTTCACATCCGAGGTAAGCTCGTATGTGATAAATTTTAATACAAATGTATTTCATATGCTTTGATATTGCATAAATTGTAAATACGAGACTGTGGATATGAATGATAGTGATTCGACGATGATTCGACATTTGAAATCCCGGTTGAACCTTAGGAATAGTTTAGGATGCTAGTGACATGTCATTAGGGATACATTGAGTTGGCTTCGGGCCATAATATAGCACTTCGGGTGCGAGTTATACCAATTTGTTTTGGGCCATGCATATCATCTGATTTGGCTTCGGGCCATGATATCAGTACTTCAGAGATAAGTTACCTTGATTTGGCTACGGGCCATGGTATAGGTACTTATTGTGTGAGACCCTTGAGTATCCGACTTCTATTCCGAATGGTTCAACAGGTAAATAAAAGACGAGAATGTGTATGAGATTAGTACGAGATGGTATAGGTATGTGCATAAACCATATTAGCTTTGAATCGAAGAAATGGTGAATAAAGTATATAGTTTTGTGAATGAGTAATTGAAAGGTTTGTTAGTTGATGTGAATTCACGTATTTTTAATCAATGGTTGAATAATGTGTTTAGGATTATATCGAGTTTATTTCATATGAGCTTACTAAGCTATAAAGCTTACATTGTTTATTTTTCTATGTTTTATAGTGATTTCAAGCTAGCTCGGATTCGGGGATCGTCGGAGATCGCATCACACTATCCACCTATCACTTGGTACTTATGAACTTTTGTATTTTAAGTATATGGCATGTATAGGGACTTTGGTCATGTTGGTTATATTTTTGGTAATGATTTTGGCCATTTTAATTGACTTATAAATGTATATATCTTGATTTGTATATAATAGCCATGAGAGTTGGCTTATTTTGAGTTAATTTTATTGTGTATATGTGTATGTGCATGTTATGTAAATTGAGGTTGGTTTTGTGATGTTTATTAATAGTTGGTATTATGGAAGTTGAATGTTGATATAAGTGATGTTATTTGTTTGTGAATCAAGGGAAAGAATGCATGTTTTAAGTAGCCATATTGATGATCTAAGTTTATGAGATTTGGAGTATAAATGGATTGGTCTATTTTAAAATTTGTGTATATTAAGAAATGTGGTATAGAACATGCATGAATTAGGTATGAATTGGCTGGTTTAAATGTCTATTTATGCTATGAGATGGTACAAAAGGATGTGGTGTAGGTACATTTAAATTTGGGTGGCAAATTGGCTTGGTAAATAGCCTATTTTTGTCCATACAGGCGTGTGTCTCAGCCGTGTGTGACACTCGGTTATGTTACATGGTCGTGTGTCCTCTCGTGTTGAAATTAAAATCAAGTCAGTATGCTCAACAAGGCCTCACACACGGGCATGTGACTTGGCCGTGTGACATAAGTCAGTATACCCTACAGGTTTGGCACGACCTAGCACACGGCCTGACACATGGGCGTGTATGGCCGTTTTTAGGGCACACGGACTAGTTACACGGGCGTGTGTGTTGGCCGTGTGACCCAAGTCAGAGAGTTACACAGGGTTGGACAGGGGCTGGCACACGACCATGTGATCCCATTTCGAATGTCCGTGTCTCTTGGCCGTGTGAGTGGCACGACCGGGGCACACGGGCGTATGACCCCTGCAGTTTGAAAAATTTTATAAGTTTCATTAAACTTTCTTATGTTATCGGTTTAGTCCCAAACCACTTCCAAAGCATGTATTGAGCCTCGTAAGCTCGTATTAGGGACATCATGATTGATGACGAATGATGATTGCATAAAATGTGAAAATGTTTGAGAAATGTATGTGTAATTGTATGATAAGTTCGGTAATACTTTGTAACCCTATTCTGGCATTGAATACGGGTGAGGGGTGTTACATTAACAACTCTTGAATCCTTCTTACTATTAATAAAATCTCTAAGTAGGATGCTCTCATGGGTCAATCGAGTATCAATTCGGTTAAAAAATTACAAAAAATAATCTTTTTTATTTAAAAGAAGATATTTAAGGATATTTTAGTCTTTTAAATTTAAAAATAATAAAAATATACCTATGGTATGATTTAAACCCATGCCAATCAATTTCATTGAAAAAACTTTAAATTTACTAAATAACAAAAAATTTATTTTGATTTACCTATACATTTTAATTTATTATTTATACTTTATTACATCCATCAATTGTGTTTCTATATGGTTAATAAAATTCCTGACTGCATTGCTGTCATGAGTCACCCGAAACAAACTAGGTTAAGAAAATTACAAAAATAACCTTTTATATTTAAAAAAGTTGACTTAGCCTTTAAAAGTTTATATCTTTTGTCAAATTGGCCCTTATTTTTTTAAAACTAAATTTGACCCTCATTCTTTTAAAAAGAGTCAAATTTGACTATCAGTCTTTTGAAAAATAGTCTAATTTATTTTTAATGAAAATATCGATTAAAATCTTGAAACTTAAAACATAGCAACTTACATAGCGATTCAAGATATTCATATATTTTTTAATTTTTATAAACCTTTTATAATTTTTATATAATTTATAATCTTCAAATTTAATGCAACATTATCACTAATTAGTTGAACAACTTTATTAAAATAACATTGTTTTATTTTTATATAATCCATAAAAATTTTCCAAAATATAAAAGAAATATTAATGGTTATAAAATAAAACGCAACGGTAAAACAACCAATTAGTAACTATAGAGAAGTATTTATACGGAAGTATAATATATATAATATTAGTCATAAAATATGAAAAGAATTAATTATAATTTTGTACTGGGATTTTTAATATTAACAAAAAAAAAACATTAAATTTACAATCAACTCAAGTGACGTATTGAGAAAAAATGTTTAAGCACAATTGGAGCATCCAGTCAGGATGGCCGAGTGGTCTAAGGCGCCAGACTCAAGTTCTGGTCCTCGTGAGAGGGCGTGGGTTCAAATCCCACTTCTGACAAATTCAACTTGATTTTCATTAAGTATGGCTCTGGCTCTCTTTTGTCAACAAGCCCAAAAACGGAAGAGCAGCCCAGAAATTTATATGCGCAGCAACGTGATAAAATTAGAGTTTAAATAGAATTAAAATTATTATTTCTTGTAATTTATTTTTTCACACCATATGATATTTCTATATAAAGAATATGAGTAGACTTACTTATCACTTAATTTTGACATGAAATCTTTTAAAATTGTAAAATAAAAAGGGTTTATAATTTAAAATTAATATTTATCATACAACCTAATTATATTTTGTACTTAATTTTAATTAACATAACAAATGTCTCTTATAAATTAATTTTTAATACTTCAAATTTCAGCACTTAACTTATCACTTTATCAAATACCACCTTACTTTTTCTACCCCATCCAGCTTTTTAATAGTTCTATTACCTCTAAAAATATTTTATGTCATTATTTTAATTTTTAGGATATATGTTATAATGTATCCAATAATTCCAACATTCAAATAACAAGGAAAACTATATCTAAGAGTTGTCACTAATATTTTTAAGTTAGATGAAATTAATTACTTATTAAATCAATTCGAGTATGATTTACATAAATACGAACTATGAAAATCCTAACAAAAACAAACTAAGGTTCATATTTACCAAATCAGGACTTGAGAGTTTATTTATGTGCAATGAAATATTAATACCCTATAATTCTTGTTCCTATCATAAGACCATATTAATCTTATTTAGGATTTTAAATCTTGATTTTACATTATTATTGTATCATAACGTCATTATTGGGTATTAAAATTTATTAACAACAATCCAATATTTAAGAAGTATACAAGTCAACCATTCACGGTCTTTTTGAATAAAACATTTTCTAAAAGGATAATAATTTTATTTTTTAAAACAAAATAGAATGGCCTTATCTATAGGTGGGAAATAATTATCCCTATCAATGATTTGTGACTCTTTTATAATAAAAAAATATTTTTTAACGAAGTAAATAAACGATGGCAATACTTTTTCACCCTAGAAAAACTTGACTTAATATTCGATATTTATTACCTTAAAGCACATCAATATTACCTCCCCATTCTAATTAAATCCAATAATTATGAGTATCTTACGTCAGAATTCCAAATATAAATAAAATCTCATTGTTAAAGTTGAAATTGGTATTGATTATGGGCCAGTTTGACAATGCTTTTGAGAATTGCTTTTGAGAAGTGCTGTGAAAAAGTGCTTTTGAAAAATTTAAGTGTTTGGTATTGCTGTCAAAAAGTACTTTTGAGAAGTAAAATGTCTATTTTAGACATGATATTATAAAGTAACAAATATGTATTTAAATAATGTTTAAATTAGTTAATATTATGATATTTTAACAAAATATAAAAATAATTTATTATAATTTATTGTTAATATTTTAATAAATAATATTAATTTTAAATATTTCTAAGTAATTAATTAATTATTATTTATTAAATTTAATTAGAATATATAAACTATATTTAAATATTTAAATATAATAATTAAATATTTGTAATTAGATATTGACACAATTGTATTATTTGCATGTGTTTTGGTTTAATTATAATTATTCAAGTTTGTTAAATATATGATCGATATTTAAAAGCTTAGAATTATTGCTTTGTGAGTTAGATAATTAGTTGATCAATTGGTTTTTGATAATTGTGATGATTGCATAATAATTTGTGTAGTGTAGGCATGCAATCTATCTTAAATAAACCTTGATGTGCATTTGTTTGTTAGAAAAGTCTCTTTCGTTCTTTAAGGCTATTGATAAATTAAAATCTTACATGGTTATTATAAAGTTGTTTGTCAATAACGGAAGATAAGAAGATATTACGTTACTTGGTAATCGTCGATAACTATAACTAATTTATTAAAAAAACATTGAAATTTATTTTTGCATCAATGATCAAACCTTTGAATTAAACGGATAATCTATTGACTCAAGTAGCTTTACATTACTTCTCAAATCATTTCTAATCCAGCATATTGATATTTTTTTTATCAAATCAAGTCAAAAGAGTAGATTTTTGGATTTAAGTCGGAAATGAAATGATAAGCAGAAACAAATTGCCCACACCAACCCAAGAAACGATCAAATTTATGGCAAGATGGATCAAACATCCAAATACAGAATAAAACCAAAACAAAATATGGTATAAGCAACAACCTTAAACGAAATTAACTCATAAAATTCCTAGTACACAAGTCAGACAACAAAGGAGGTTCAATTTGAATAAGATCCTTTAACATCAATGTTTCGAAACATAAAATAAATATAAACTAAATTGGAACAAAACCTAGTATGATGTGTCCTCCATTGTTGCTCGGTGATCTCCGGGCATGCTCTTAATAATATCAGAGTTGCATGAAAAAAACACAATATTACCACAATAAAGAAATATACATCTAGAGTGTGTGTAAATTCAATACGTTATCAAACTCCTATACTTACCGAATCGATAATCTTTGAGGCAAACACACTGAAATATTTGCCACAAAGGCCCAAGTCGACATTATGTGAAAAACCAAACAACCACATTTTCAAAGGAATGGTCTTCTATAACAAATGTTGTATTACTAGAAAACTTAAAACAATCAAGTAAAATCCATCACTCTATTAAACTAGGAATAGCAAGGAAGGTGGCAATCAATTCATTAAAGAGCGTAGGCAAAAGTTCAGTTATTCATTCCATTGTATCGAAGTTCACAGAATATCGACCAATTCTGTCTAGATTTCCACAAATATTTTCAACTATAAGTATTACGATTAAACTAAAGAATCGAAGGGGGCAAGGGTGAGGTGATTAATTTTGTAGATAATCCGTTAAACAATAACAGGGTAGGTGGCTTCCATCAAGGCACAATATCATAGATATAAAGAACATACACCATAGGCCTTATTGATCAATTAATTAAATGGCTTAGACGAATATCATTCTTTATTCATTATATCATTTCCATCAGCCGTAATAGAAAGCACAATTATGCCATGCTTTTTGCAAGTATCTTGAACTAAGATGAATTAATTTTGCCACTGACTAATCACTATAAAATCAAAGAAGAACCTCAACATCTTCTCAATCATGCATGTTAGATTTACAAATGTGCAAAACTCAAACTGGTTCTCACTATTTTAAGCAAGAAGATGACCATTGTTTCTGGGATATAATAAATGACCATTTGAATAACATTCTTGGCCTAGTACAACATCTTATGAAACATCAAAATTTTCAGCCCTAATATATGAATTGGAATTTAGTAAGCTATACCTACCTTGCATTACCCATTCTCTTGTCTTGGTTTCTACTCCTTCACTCAATTGGTTATCCGAAGTTGCATATGTAATCGAGTTAATAATCCATAAGTTAAAAACAAAAACAAACATGTAAGCTAAAATATCAAACTTTCTAATATGCTAAAATAAACATAGTAACCAACAGATGCGGTAGTAGCACATTGCACTCATAAGAAGAGAAATCGAATCGGGAGGGCGACAAGAAGCCTAAAGATTAGTCTTTATGTACAGTAAAAACATATCTGAAGGATATCTTGGTTATGAAAAGGAAAAAATAGAAAATATAGTAATTTTAATATGCTTTCAAAATAAATTAAAAGAACCCAAACACACAGCATGATTGACATAAAACCCACAATTTTTTTCTCACCAAAAATCCAAGTAACATATAAGATAATTAGTTTTACGAGGCCACCATAAGAAGTTGGAGTTAAGTTACGGAAGAATTGCAAAAGAATCATTAACACCCAACAACAACGAAATGAAATCCACAATTTTTCTTAGCGAGAAAGTCGAAGAGAACATATTGAAACACGAACGTCTTTGTAGCCAAAAGAGTTGGATTAAGAGATTAACTTACGGAAGAAGTGAAACGGGGGGAGGAGGGTAGAGAATTGCGAGAAAAGGCAAGAGATGAAGAGAAGAGAAACAAAAGTATAATAGAAGAGAGAAAGGGAAAATCCTCTGGAAGTGTTAACATCTATTTGGAGAAGAAATAATAAGGATAAAAAAGTAAATTACCTACCAAAAGTCCTTTTCTCCGAGAAAAGGAGAAATTTTTGGCTTCTTCATCTGGCCAAAAGCACTTCACAAACGTGCAAAATTTTTTTCCACTGGCCCTTGTTCTTTATTCCTTTTAACTGAAAAGTGCTTTTGGCCAAAAAATTTCATCCCGGATGGAGCGCCGAACGGGGCCTATATTATACACCAAATTTGCACTTAAGTTGGTTAGTTTTAAATTCTATTATTATAATTTAATCTAATAATATTACATGTCGAAACATACGCAAATATTCATTACTATTAATCATACCAAATTAAGTTAGTTCTTAAATCATACAATATAGAATTAGATTTAGAAATAAGTTTTAACTTGATTGGCATTGAACAAATTTGTCTTATTAATTCTTTGTCTTGTCTTCTCATTGGTAGATTTCACTAACTCCATTTTCTTTTCACCATATAAGCTAGAAAACTCATTGATGGGAAATGGCATAAGATCAAGTATTGTCACTGGGTTAAAATCATAAACAATTTCAAAAGGAAACTAACCAATAGTTGAATCAATAGATTTATTATAAGCAAACTCTACGGACGTTAAATACTCTTCCCAATTTTTAAGATTTTTACCCACAACGACTCTACGTAAAGCACTTGAGACATCAGATATGTAGCATCACCTCTTTGAAAAATAAGTTAACCACATATGTAGCATCATCCGTTTTGTGACAAGCAGTCAAGTGAGTCATCTTTGGAAACATGTCAATATCAACAAAGATTGGAAGCTTATAATTAAGGCATGGTGGAAGGTGAGAGAAACATTTTCTTCCTTTTTCCTCATACAACTGAAACCATCATTGCCAAAATTTGGAAGCTTTGGCCTAGGGTTATTGAATTTCAAGCCTTCAATCGATTAGTTCAAATTATCCATTTTATTGTAATTTTTATATTTTTGAAATCTTTGGAGCTTAATCTAGTTGACCCGTGTGTTAATTTTTGAAACTGTTAAAGTTTATAAATATTGTCATTGTTTAATCTTAAAGCTTTTTGTAACAGTCTAATTTTCAGTGGTGTCAGAAACAATGATTCGAGATCACTAAATCCAACGAGTAAATTCAAAAATTTAATAAATTAATATTTATGAGTCAAGTGTGATTTTAGAAATATTTTTGAATTAGTGAATTTTGTGATTTAAAATAATTTATTAGGTAAATTGGGTCAAAAATGAGGAAATGAGACCTCAATTTCATAAACCGAGCCGTAAATATTTTTATAAATATTTACAGAATATTAGTGAGTTAATATTAAAGTTTTGTTAGAAAATTTTAACTTTTTTATAGTTAATTAAATAAAAAGGACTAAAGTGAAAAAGGTGCAAAATTTGTCAATTAAAGAAATAAGATTAAATAGCTTAAGTGGTAAGGAAGGGAGGACCAAAAGGGTAATTAGACACTCCTGGAATAGGCTGGACGTCATGTGTGAAGAAGAAAACAACAAAACTAGTGTGAATAAGGGGCAAAATTGGAAAAGAAATAAAATTTAATAGATAAAAGTGGACTAAATTGAATCTCTAGACATTTCTTCATTTTTATTCAGCCAAAAACACCATTAAAGAGTTTCTCTAAGCTGGTTTTTCATATTCTTGCTACAAGTAAGTTCAATTCTTGATTATTTCTTGTATTTTTGTGATTTTGATACTTTTACAACTAGGTCCAACTATTGATTCATCAGTTTTTGATTCCATGGGTGATTTTGAAAGTTACCATTGATGAGTGCTAGGTATTTATGATGAATTAACATAGAATTGAAGCTTTAATTTTATTATATGATGATTTTATCAAGTGATTTTGGTAGAAATTGATTTTAGGACCTAATTGTGAAAAAGTTTGGAATTAGGGTTTGGTGCTGAAATTATTAATATCAAAGGCTGTATAGTAGTGTGAAATAATTAGATAAAGTGTTAATTGAGAAAAATTAGCTCAATTGATAGGTTAATTGAACAAGGATTAAATTGTAAAAATTATAAAATTTGGGGTAAATATGTAATTTAAAAAATTGAAGGGTATAAATTGTGAAGTGAATTAGAATTAAATTAGATTATAATGAATGAGTAATTTTATATTATAGATCAAGAACCCGAAGATAAATGTGGAAAAGAGAAATTAACAGAATAGTTCCTGAATTGCTACAACTTCTACAATCTACCCCAGGTAAGTTCATATGGTTGAACTTTCATGATTAATTGTTAATTTTGAAATAATTTAATGTATTATTTCATATCATTGTTATTGAATTAATATTTTAAATTAAGTGGAACATAAGATTGAGTACGATCGTTTTGTGTTACAAGATGAATTGATGGATAAGACCATGGTTGGACCATGGAAAAGTGTTAAATATGAGACCATAATTGGGCTAGGACATTTCAGTGAAAAGAACATAACTAGGTTATGGCATTGTGAACGTAAGACCATGGTTAGACCATGATAGTATATGTGAATACGTGTAAGACCATAGCTGGGCTATGGCATCTTGATGATAACTGGGTTATGGCATTACGAGTGTAAGACCATGGTAGGGCCATGGTAATATACGTGTAAGACCATAGTTGGACTATGGCATCAAGTAAACGATGTACTCAAATCCGTAAGACATTCTCTAATTTGACAAAGATTGGTAAGTGTTATATGGATTAAAGTGATAGACTTTAAGCAGTCATTGATATTGTGCTCAATCAAGTGAATTCATCATTTGAAATTGTGAATGGCAGGGAATATTAGTGAAATAATTGTTTAATGATTTATTATAGCATGTTCGATAAGAACTGTATTTAAAACCTATAAACTTACTAAGCTTCTATAAGCTTACTCTTGTGTGTTTAATGTTCCTTGTAGATTAACGTTAGTTCGGAGGATCGGATCAACACATCGGGTCACACTATCTAGATTTCTCCGGTATATTTTGTAATACAACCCATGGTTTATATGGCATGTTTATGATTAGTTTAGAAAAGAGTTAAACTTGACATATGGTTGTGAATGATACATATGTTTACGTTTGTATGTGTCGAAACCATTTTTTGTTTGAAAACGGGCCGACTTTAAGAGGAAAAAGGGAGTCGCCACCAATCTTTTTTTGAAGTGTGATTGGGCCACTTTTGAAAACATTTTGGTCTACGAATTTTAAGAGAACGGGCTCGAGTCGGTTACGCACGAGGAAGGATTAGCACCTCATAACGCCCAAAATTGGTACCGTATTGATTGATTAATGTCCTTAATATCAAAAATTAGAGGATATTTTAAAGTATGGAAAAATGTTTGATGACTCGATTGATATCAAAACTCTCTTGTTCAAAAGTGAAATATCATGTCCAAAGACGATAGGACACGATGCTTCAAATTCTCGATCCCGAGATCATTTTATGATTTCCAAAATACATGTAGTGCAATTTGAAAAGGGTATGTCACTATTTGGCTAAACTAAAACCGAAACCCAGCACGATTGGGTACGATTCTTTGGATTTCCAAACATGAAATATTGCCCTTATTTAAGAAATATGATAAAAAAAAATCTGTGAAGGATATTTAGTGATCCAGACGAACGAAAAAAATCGGAGCCCAGCACGATTGGACACGATTTCTCGAACTTCTCAAACACAAAACATTGCCTTATTTTAACAAACACAATAAAAATCTTTAAAGGATATTTAGCGATCTAGACGAACGAAAAATTGAAGCCCAGCACGATTGGACACGATTTCCCGAACTTCCAAATACCCAAAATTCCCTTTGTGAAGCATTTTTAAGTTTTGGAGAACAACTAAAATAAAACGTGGAAATGTAGACACGATGATAATAGGACCCACAATAAATACTAAAAGAAAAAGACAATAGTATTACAATTATAAAAACGATATATATAACAAATAAAGTAGTGGTAATAATGAAATGTAAAACTAATAGTAAATAATTAATAACTAATATATGGCAAAAGTAATGATATTAATAGTAATAACAAGTAAAAAGGTTTACCGATATAAAAAGTAATAGACATAATAAAAATAATAAGTAATAATAATATATATATGAATACGTAAAATTGGAAATGCTAAATATATAAAATAGTTAAAAGAGGTAAAATATCTATGTATAAAAATAGGTCAATATATAGCTTAAAAATTAATAATAAATATATATATGATAAATATAATAGTATGTAACAAAATATAAAATAATAAAAGTAATAAATAAAAATGTTAGTAATAAAATAATATAATGATAAATATAATAATAAGAGTAATAATATATATAATAAAAGTAAATATAATATAGAGAATACGCCCATAATAATAATATACTCATAAAAATAATAAACTATATTAAAAATAATTAATTTAATGGTAAAATCACCAAAATAAACGAAATGAACTAAATCAATTAAAAACAAAAAATTGGCTAAATTTAAAATAACTAAAAATAAAAGGGTGAATTGATAAACATGCACAAGCTAGAGGGACCTAAAAGCAAATACTCCCTCCTCAAAATGCGTCATTGCAGGAGGACCAGATCAAAACAAAAGGAAATTATAGGGCCAAATTTAGAAATATATAAAAATAGGGCGAGATTGAAACAGCACAAAAGGGGGACCAAGACGCAATTCTCCCATTAAAGGTAAGAATGCACAAATCAACTGCAGTGGTCACGTGGGCCTTTCCCTCCCTTTAATGGCACTGTTTTTATAAGGGTTAAAACCCTTTTCTTTGCAAAGAATAGCCTTTAGAAAGAAACAAAGCTCTTTCATTTCCTTTAAAACGAAACAAACAGAGAACTTTCTCTGTTCTCTCTGTAGGATTCCCAATGACCTTCTGGTCTTCCCACACGCGGTGGCTGGTATTCTAAAACGAGGTATGTTTTTTCACAACAAAAATCTGATCTTTGTATATTATGTATCGTGTAGTTTAAAAGGGAATAATAACCAAAGCAAAATAACAAGATGATCGTTCCAAAATGAAGACGAAAAAAAAAAAGAAAAACAAATAATAAAAACCTTTCTCCTCGATATTGAGCTCTGTTTCTTTCAAAAAGTATATTCTATTGCCTTCTTTCTTATGTGAATCGTGTCAAAAAAACCCCCATTTTACAGATTTGATTCTCTCCTTTTATAGCCTAAAAAAACTCAACCGAATCCCCCTCTACTGCTTTACTGCTTCCTTCTTTGTAGGTACTTTGACGTGCACGACTTGGAGTTGGAGGCGCGCACGTTGTTGGGTGAACTTGAGGCGCCTGCTCGCTAGGGTTCATTTCGATGGGTTTTTCCTTTTTTTTTGCTAAACTTTAGGTTAAAATTGTCAGAAAATTTTTGGGTTTTGCTTGTTGGGCTCTGGGATTTGAAATTGGGCCTTACAGCTGCCCCTCTTTGCTCATTGTCGTGCAACGAGAATAGAGCAAAGACTTTAAAAGGGCCAATTTTGCCCCATCTTCTCGATCTTGACTTCTTGATGCTTCCTCTTTTCCAGGTAGCTTTATTCCACCCACTGCATTCCAGAGGTATAGAAATTTGTTCTGATCTATTCCACTCCTCCTCATTGGAGATAAAATCTGCTATTCTTTAGCCCGTTATCCTACTGCTTAGGGAATTAGAGCTCATCGTATCCGATCTACTCCACACGTGCTCGGTAGAGATAAGATCTGTGACCTTCGATCCGCTCCACCTCCTTTCGGTGGAGATAAGGCTTCAATCTTCGATCTGCTCCACTCTTGCTCTGGAGATAAGATCTGCCGCTTTCGATCCGCTTCTACTCCCGCCAAGAGAATAAGATCTGCTATTTTGGCCCGCTACCCTACTGCTTAGAGAATTGAGGCTCAATGTTTTCAATTGCTCCACTCTGCGCCAATGGGATAAGGTCCGATATTTTCGACCGTTACCCTACCGCTTAGGGAATTAAGGCTCGTCGTTCTCGATCTGCTCCACTCCCGCCGGGATAAGATCTCGCTATTTTGGCCCGCCACCCCTACTGCTAGGAATTGAGGCTCAATATTTTCGACTGCTCCACTCCTCGCCAAGGGATAAGGCCCGATATTTTCGGCCGTTACCCTACTGCTTAGGGAATTAAGGCTCGTCATTCTCGATCTGCTCCACTCCGCCAAGGGATAAGATCTCGATATTTTGGCCCGCCACCCCTCGCTAGGGAATTGAGGCTCAATATTTTCGACTGCTCCACTCCCGCCGGGGGGATAAGGCCCGATATTTTCGGCCCGTTACCCTACCGCTTAGGGAATTAAGGCTCGTCATTCTCGATCCGCTCCACTCCTTTCGGTGGGATAAGATCTCGATATTTTCGACCGCCACCCTCTCTGCTTAGGGAATTGAGGCTCAATGTTTTGACTGTTCCACTCCTCGCCAGTGGGATAAGGTCCGATATTTTCGACCATTACCCTACTGCTTGGGAATTAAGGCTCGTCATTCTCGATCTGTTCCACTCGCCGGTGGGATAAGATCTCGCTTTTTAATCTGCTTCTACTCCTCGCCAAGAGAGATAAGATCTGCTCTTCTCAGAACTCCCATTAATTTTGCTACATTGTCCTCTGGGGAACCTACCTGTAGAAGTGATTTCATGGGGTCTATGCATATGTCAAATGATTAGGATGTCATGAAAGATGCTCCTATCCATATGTATCATGAATGTTATGAATGGATGCAAAATGTCATGAGAATGATCCATTTTTAACATTTGGGCTGTTATTGCTTGCTGCTTATTAAGGTGACCCCTGACGTATGCCTCCTCTGTACAGTTGATACTTTTAACAACTAATCTGAAGATGCCGTCACTGCTTAAACCCTTATCTCAAGTCTCTGAGCCCTTTTAAGCCTGGTTAGCTCTAAACAATTGTCCTGTTTCGGATTCTTGTATTTTTAGAGACTTTCAGAGTAATACACAAAACTTCTTTTGTGAAAGCATTATTAGTTCAATAATCATTATTTCAATGAAATGCTTGAAAAGATTATAATAATGGACAAGAAAGAAATTAATTAAGAGCATAGCTCGAAACAAATAAAATAGTAAATGCAATCAAGAAGGTAGTGTATTTTGAAATGAGCAAATTAAGAATGGGTAAGATGGCAATTAGGTGCCCCAGATATCATGATCGAGCTTCTTGGTTCAAACTTCTTGAGGACCATTTAAGCTCAATATGTGTTTAGGGGATTCAGAGTACTTTGTCGATGCCCCAAGATGTAACATACTTCCTCATTGTCAATTCAAGCGTGGCAAAACCATCAGTATGGCCCATCATGATTTGATCACAACTTGAGCCGCCTTTTCGGTTTTCAACTCAAAGCCCTTTGGTCTCAAAGTGCCCTTCGCAGGTTTTCACCTTGGCCTCTCCGTTTTTTTTGTTTTTTTTTGTTTTTTTTTTTTTTTTAGGTTTCAAGATGCCCTTTGTGGGTTTTCATCTTGGCCCGCTTTCAAGCGAAGTACTTCTTGACTGAATCTGTATTAATTGGATTTGGCAGACTTTTGCCGTCCATCTCGGCTAGCATCAAAGCTCGTCCAGAAAAGGCCTTCTTTACAACATAAGGTCCTTCCCAATTAGGCATCCACTTTCCCCCGAAGTCCCTTTGCATATGGAGGATCTGTTTCAATACCAAGTCGCCTTCATGGAATACTCTGGGGCGGACTTTCTTATTGTAAGCTCGCATCATCCGCTTCTGGTCAGTTGACCATGGCGAATGGCTCTTAGCCACTTCCTCGATCAGTTTCAGTCGGTCATACAGAGAGTGAACCCCTTCTGTTTCGTCCAACTTCAGTTCCGACAAAATCTAAAGAGTAAGCATTTTAACTTCGATGGGCAAGACTGTATCCATCCATAAACCAATGAGAAGGGTATTGCCCCGGTGGAAGTCCTTGCCAACATTCGAGAAGCATAGAGGGTAAATGGTCCATCATCTTTCAAAATCTTTTTTTTGGATGGTTTCTTTCTTTTTCTTTTCTTCTTTCTTTCTTTTCTTTTTCTTTTGTTTTGTTTTGTTTTTTTTAAAAAAAATCCGAACTTGAACTCGAGGTTGAAATTGAACTTGATGATTGACCCCGTAACTTTGTCATAGGAACCGCTCTCTCACCCTCTTAGTGGCATAGTTGATAATCACGAACATGAATAGGCGCCAACTAGATACTTTTGACTAAATCATCCCCATAACATCTATGCCCCATGTATAGAACAAACATATAAGTCATGTCTTCTCAATTTGGCATTTACTAACAACACCGATTTAAATCTCTCTTTCATGGTAGCCTCGGGCCTAGGCATATCTTGATGCGATCACACAAAAACATCTTTGGATTTTTGAATAACTCAATGGCGACTTGCTTCATTTTGGTGGAGGGCAAGGCTTCGATCTTCACTCCTTTCCCCCGACTCACAAGTCCATTGACCCTTTGTACGATCGAGTCTATTTTTATTTTATTTTACCATCCTTCGATCAATGGGTAAGTTGTAATCTTTGACATCTTCAAAGTATTGATTCTTTTAGACCCATATTTCACTCAAACGGAGTCTGTAATAAATTACTCATGTCCCGATATCCGGTACCTATTGTAGGTACGAAGGTAAATTCAAGAATAAGCGGTTCTAAAGATGATTATTTATAACGATGGATGAAAAATGAAAGAACATTCCAAAGAACAAAAGAATATATAGTGTGACATGGGGAAAAAAAATGAGAAAATATTTGCTCGACATGAAACACAAACATGCATTCTTATTGAAAATAAAGATGTTTGAACACGAGCCTATTTCACAAAAGATTCTTATTGTTTCTAGGCTTAAAACAATAAGTGTGTTTTGAACATTACTCTGTGTTAGCTCTAAAACTACAGAGTTTCCTTCTCGGTCAATTATTCAAAACACTTTCAGCTCGTAGGGCGAATGCCTCCTAGGTTTCCTTCATTCGATCTCTCCTTGAATATGACGTTGATGCTCCGTGCTTTTAACATGTCTTTGGCCGTTTCTTCATTTGTCATCTCCGGTTTAGGGGATAATTCTTTCCGATATGAATGCCTTGGATATATATGGAAAAGTATTTGATCCCCATTTGACCTCGACCTCTTTCTCTCTTGACTCACTTCCTATGGTACACACGTTTTCCTTCCATAAAGTCAAAAACTCCACTCTTTATTATCCATTAACCCTTGTACTAGGGCTCAATTATTTGACCGTTGGATCTCATGGCCTTCCTTGTTATGGAACTCACAATAGTTCCTCGTATCCCGGATTTGCCCTACGCCTTGTCTAATTAAACCTCTTTCCACCATTCTTCTCCGCACCTCTCTCATCGGGTTCTTATTTCGCAACGCTCAACTTGATTCTTTTTCCGTGCTCTCGATTATCGCATTCATCCCATTATCAATGTGACTGGTAACGGATTTTCTACAACAAAGATCATTGAACTCCACAATGCCCATTTTGATGAGCCTTTCGACTAGCTTTTTGAAAGGAAAGCAATTCTCTATCGGGTGCCCCACTATCCCTGCATGGTATTCACATTGAGTGCTTGCATTGTACCATTTAGGATATGGGGTTGCAGCGTTCTCGAGTAGAACAGGGGCTACTACGTGTGCGTCTAATAAAGTTTTATACAACTCCTTATACGTCATCGGTATAGGAGTAAATTGGAATTTCTCAGTCCTTTGCCTCATGTTGGGCTCTTGTCTTGGTCGGGCCTGCTGGCCCACAGCTACCGCTCTCGGTTGGGTAATAGTAATGGGTTTAGGATAACCCGAGCTTACATTCCCTACTTCAGCTTCCCTTTTCTTTGGCGCTGCTCTTCTTGCGCTCTCTCCGGCCTCTATCTTCCCACACCTGATTGCGTTCTCTATCATTTCGCCTGACATCACCATGTCCGCGAAACTCTTAGTCGTGCCTCCCAACATGTGGTTAATGAACGGTGCCTTCAGGGTATTGATGAAGAGTATGGTCATTTCCTTTTCTAGTAATGGTGGTTGGACACTGTAGCGACCTCCCTCCATCTTTAGGCGCATTCACAAGCTTTCACTTGGCTTTTTCTCCATGTTTTGCAACGTGATCCCGTCAAAAGTGCTATATCGATCACATGGCCATAATGCTTGATGAAAGCTTGCGCCAAATCTCTCCACGATTTGATTTGGGTACAACTCAACCGGTTGTACCATTTTGTCAGCAGCTCAATCGACTATCCCGAAAGCAATGGATTAACAATGGTCATTGTTGACATATCCCGTCATTCTCCGGCGTAACATCGTAATATGGGCCTCGTGACGACTAGTCCCGTTGTACTTTTCAAACTCGCATCTTGAACTTTGGAGGAAGTACTAAATCTGGGACTAGACTCAGCTTCTTAGCATCCACTTCGCATTGGTGATCAGCACTTTCCAATGCTCTAAACTTCTCCTCCAGCCATTTGCATCGATCTTCGAACTCTTTTGGAAGCTCTGCTTTTACTTCCTCCCCTTCTGCCACCTCATCGAGGTCTGGGACTATTGGTTTTACCAAATTAACTTCGGGGTTAGAGCTCGAGCTGCGCGGAAGTTTCCAGTCTGGAGCACCGGATTGGTGCTGAGGTTTGATATTGACCGATACTCTTGGTGGTTGCACTTGGGAACTTGTCGGAGCCAGGCCCGGAGGGCAAGCAAAATCTTCATTATCTCCTCCAGTATCGATCATAGGCCTTTTTCCATTTCCAGGCCCTCCAGTCAACAACTGTGTTAGCTGGCTCATCATGCTTCTATGGGATTCCAAAGATTTGATCCCTCATATCCTGTTGGATCTTGGCTAACTACTCTTGCATCTCGAGCCTCGTAGTTGGTCTTGCATCTCTTTCGCATTTGCTCTAACTTTTCTATCCTTTGATCCATTGCTCTCGTCTTTTTCGAGTGTAATAGCGGTGTTCCGGATAACTATAATATGATCTTTAGTTAATAGGGTTCTTTTATGATATTAAATGCACATGATGCGATGTGATGCTATGCAAATGCATGAAATGCAATGTAAATGAATGAATGCAAAAATAAGAGGCATTGACTCAATTCGCCACATTAGAAAAACCTTACTAGAAAATAAATTTCTTTACACGAAACGGATCGCATACACGGCCTTGTCCTTATAGTCCAAGTGAAAACATGAATCCTTCTTCGCAAAAGTCAAGTCTTGTAAAATTCTAATAGATACTTCCTCTAACTCCTTTTGCTTGATCCGGACCGCTACTCCTGCTCATTTGTTAGCTTCTTCAAAAATGCCGAGACGTAGTAATCTTGAATATTCTTGTCAACTTGAATCCACGGGTGATAAGGTCTTGTATTCCTTCACGGATTATAAGTCTTCTCTCGTTGTATTCACTTGACTATATTCGGATGACCGTATTATAATCCACTTTATCAAAAATCCATTTTCTTATGACCAACTTTTCTATTTAGTAATCGAATTTGAAATCAACACCTCTTTTCTATGATGTGAATGCAATGCAATCAAAAAGAATAAAATTCGTTAGTACAAGAAAATAAATAACATAGAACCTATCGTGGTGACCACTAGGATTTGACATGGTTCTACCTAGGGTAGGCCCTTAGGTTTTCTACATGTGGTTTAGTTCTAAAGAAAGGGTACCAACCACAGATTCCTCAATCTTCACCCATTATAGGCTCATACCGATTGAGTTCGGTTCGAGAATACATTTCCTATGGCCATGCGGGTGAAAACCTCACGGAACCATAGGTACGGATGTATCCCTAAGGGCCCCTAGCCCATGCGAGGTGAAAACCTCACGAAGGCATAGATTTTGCTCCCACTTAAGGGTGTGACCACAACAATCATGCAATATGAATGCAGAGATATCCCGTGTGTCTCAAACCAAAACAAATATATGACGCGACACAAACTCATGCAAATGGAAAAAGTAAAAGGAAAAAATATTTTCGATAAAAAGAACATTAATCAACCAATTTTACTACTTGACTCTCTTATTGGTCCCCATTGGAGTCGCCAAGTCGTCAAAACCATTTTTGTTTGAAAACGGGCCGACTTTAAGAGGAAAAAGGAGTCGCCACCAATCTTTTTTTGAAGTGTGATTGGGCCACTTTTGAAAACATTTTGGTCTCACAATTTTAAGAGAACGGGCTCGAGTCGATTTACATTTAGGAAGGATTAGCACCTCGCAACGCCCAAAATTGGTACCGTATTGATTGATTAATGTCCTTAATATCAAAAATTAGAGGATATTTTAAAGTATGGAAAAATGTTTGATGACTCAGATTGATATCAAAACTCTCTTGTTCCGAAAAGCTGAAATATCATGTCCAGCACGATAGGACACGATGCTTCAAACTCTCGATCCCGAGATCATTTTATGATTTCCAAAATACATGTAGTGCAATTTGAAAAGGGTATGTCACTATTTGGCTAAACTAAAACCGAAACCCAGCACGATTGGGTACGATTCTTTGGATTTCCAAACATGAAATATTGCCCTTATTTAAGAAATATGATAAAAAAAAATCTGTGAAGGATATTTAGTGATCCAGACGAACGAAAAAAAATCGGAGCCCAGCACGATTGGACACGATTTCTCGAACTTCTCAAACACAAAACATTGCCTTATTTTAACAAACACAATAAAATCTTTAAAGGATATTTAGCGATCTAGACGAACGAAAAATTGAAGCCCAAAGACGATTGGACACAATTTCCGAACTTCCAAATACCCAAAATTCCCTTTGTGAAACATTTTTAAGTTTTGGAGAACAACTAAAATAAAAACGTGGAAATGTAGACACGATGATAATAGGACCCATAATAAATACTAAAAGAAAAAGACAATAGTATTACAATTATAAAAACGATATATATAACAAATAAAGTAGTGGTAATAATGAAATGTAAAACTAATAGTAAATAATTAATAACGAATATATGGCAAAAGTAATGATATTAATAGTAATAACAAGTAAAAAGGTTTACCGATATAAAAAGTAATAGACATAATAAAAATAATAAGTAATAATAATATATATATGAATACGTAAAAATTGGAAATGCTAAATATATAAAATAGTTAAAAAGAGGTAAAATATCTATGTATAAAAAATAGGTCAATATATAGCTTAAAATTAATAATAAATATATATATGATAAATATAATAGTATGTAACAAAATATAAAATAATAAAAGTAATAAATAAAATGTTAGTAATAAAATAATATAATGATAAATATAATAATAAGAGTAATAATATATATAATAAAAGTAAATATAATATAGAGAATACGCCCATAATAATAATATACTCATAAAAATAATAAACTATATTAAAAATAATTAATTTAATGGTAAAATCACCAAAATAAACGAAATGAACTAAATCAATTAAAAACAAAAAATTAAGCTAAATTTAAAATAACTAAAAATAAAAGGGTGAATTGATAAACATGCACAAGCTAGAGGACCGGAAAAGCAAATACTCCTCCCTCAAAATGCGCCATTGCCGGAGGACCAGATCAAAACAAAAGGAAATTATAGGGCCAAATTTAGAAATATATAAAAAATAGGGCGAGATTGAAACAGCACAAAAGGGGACCGAAGACGCAATTCTCCCATTAAAGGTAAGAATGCACAAATCAACTCGCAGTGGTCACGTGGGCCTTTCCTCCCTTTAATGGCACTTTTTTTTTATAAGGGTTAAAACCCTTTTCTTTGCAAAGAATAGCCTTTAGAAAGAAACAAAGCTCTTTCATTTCCCTTTAAAATGAAACAAACAGAGAACTTTCTCTGTTCTCTCAGTAGATTCCCAATGACCTTCGGTCTTCCCACACGCCTTTAGGTTAAAATTGCTGTAAAATTTTGGGTTTTGCTTGTTGGGCTCGGATTTGAAATTGGGCCTTACAAGATGCATATATGTAGTAGTAGTTTTTAGTAATTAATGGATGGAATTATTATGGAAAGTTTATGCAAGTGAGTTTTGTGATGATTTAATAAATTTAAAACATGATTTTTGGCTTGTGTTGGTTGCTTGGTTGGATTATATTGGTATATGAAAGTATTGTGTGCAGGTTGATAGTAAAAAGGGTGAGAAAAGTAGCCTTAAAATGGCCTATTTTCTTCCACACGGGTAGAGACACGGGCGTGTGTCTCAGCCGTGTGTGACACATGGCCATACACATGGGCGTGTAGTCTAGTTGTATGTCCCATGCAACCTAAAATTTAGAAATAGAATGCCCAGAATTGAGCACACTGGCAGAGACAGGGGCATGTGTCTCAACCGTGTGTGCTACACGGCCTAGGACACGGGGCGTGTGCCTTGGCCGTGTGAACCTGCACCTTAATATTTTGCAAGTCAGAGAGTTACACGGGCTGGGGAGATGACTGTGTAACCTGTTTCATATACCACATGGCCTAGGGCATGGGTGTGTCATTTTTTCGTGTGCGTAACACCCCGAACCCAAGTCCGATGCTAAGACTTGATGCGAGACATTACCATGCTTGAACACACTTAATTAAGTACTTACTGGCCATAAAATTTCGTTTCGACTTAAAACCTTTCTTTCTTGGTCTCTACATACGTATCGTGGTCATACGAGGTCTTAAACACTTGTTCGGACTTTCAAAACTTATCAAAAATCTTCTCACAAAATCAAAGGTTACACGCCCGTGTGGTTTGGGGCACGCCCGTGCACCCCTAAACACGCCCATGTTTCCCATCTGTGGGGAGCTACTGACTTATTTGACATGGCCTTGACACGCCCGTGTCCTCCAACCGTGCGGAGCTACTAACTTATTTGACACGGCCTGAGCACACGCCCATGCCCAAGCCGTGGGTCTTACACAGCTCATGCACACGGCCGTGTGATTCACCCGTGGCCTATTCTAACAAGTAATCATAAGGTGCAGGGTTCGTACGGCCCAGACACACGCCCGTGTGTCTAACCGTGTGGACACTTAGGGCTATCTACCAAACCTTCTTACCACTCTCACCTACATACATACATATACCAATTTAGTAAAGGCTCAATTTATCAACTAAAACACATGATCTTATACATTGATTCATGAAAATAAGGTTTTCCTCCCATACAATTACAATGACTTAAGCTATTATCAATGGCTATACACTTTTAAAATATAAACCCTCTTAGGCCAATATAATTTGGTACATTAACAACAACTTAATCAACCTTAAATTCTAGCCCTATACATGCCATGACTCAGAAAGTCTTGATACCTCGTATAATGTGTCTGCTCGATAGTGTGATAACATCTCCGGCAGCCTCCAACTCGAGCTAGTTAAAATAACCTATAAGAGATGGGAAAGAAAGAGGAGTAAGCAATAATGCTTAGTAAGTTCATTGCATAAAAATGATAATTTTATAAGTTCATTGAATATACACCACCACAAAGCATCTTTATACTGGGTCTTTCCCATTAACTAATAATTTCTTACTCAACCGCTCTTGAAGCTTACTCAATCACTCTTGAAGCTTACTCATTCTATCTCTTACCATACTACAAGCCCATTGCTCGTTTAACTAGATTCCATTCTTGCACTGATTGTCATGTAATCACATAAGACAACACATCAAACATTTTCAATAAGCTACCCATCTCTCGGGGTTACGCACTTAGCTCACCAGTATTAATACAACTGATGGTATCCGTACAGCCCACCACTACTAACAATGAGGTGATAATGCACATAGCTCACCGTCATTTATCATTCGTGAATAACAACCCACCAGCTTACCTCTATCTTAAATGTTCATTCAAGAACATTTACGTATACTTCTATTCTTGCTAACATTCACGGACTACGTCAATAAATCTGTCTCATGCAACTAAGGTGCATTATTTATGCATTTCTCATGAAGGGTTCATCATAATTAAGTTCATCACCTTTTAGTTCTAACACATACCTGTGCTTCTCGTGGTACAACCACATACATTTATTATATCTGCTAAAATACTCAAGTTATAAAATATTCTCTTGAGTCTCATACACATGAAGTTACATAGAAATCGTACCCCAATAGGGTCTTACTTGGATTAACATGTCGATGCCATGTCCCTGACATGGTCTTATAGGAATTCTTACATATAGCCATAATTCAATATGGTCTTATATGAGGCTTTAACTATCGTCTCAACATTCTACATGCATTTCTCATTACTCTAGGACTCAATTCTCATGGCATCTCATCAAATAATATATGTATCATACATCTATAGAGTGGATATACATTCTATACAACATCGAAATACTTACATAAACTCATGCATACTTTCAATAATTGCACATGAACTTACCTCGTTGTCGAAATAGATGGAAAGGACTATTTGCCCATATTTCTCTTTTCATCCGTTCTAGGTCCAAAACTCATTTTCTTTGATCTAGAACAATGAAATTTACTCGTTTAATCACTTAATGATCATATTACAACATAATATCCACTTAGGCAAAAATGACCATTTTGCCCCTATACTTTGGCAAAATTACGATTTTGCCCCTAGGATCGTAAATAAATTTTTATCACATTTTCTTGTTAAACAAACTTAGCTGAACATTTAATCCTCTTACAACTACTCATAATTCCAACTATTTCATGCTTTAATGAACAAATCACAATTTTTGCATTTTAGTCCCAATTAGGTGTTTTCATGACAACACCCTTCACAAAAATTTGTCTCTCATCATCTTATCATTCATTTTCTTCCATAAAAACTCAGAAACCAGCATAGACTCTCTAATGGTAAGTCCCTAGAATCTCAACCATATTGCAAAATAGTCCCCTCATTAGCTAGCTTAAGCTTTGGGGACTCCAAAAGTACAATTTTTATCAAGAAAAGTCATCAAAATCACTTACTAATAAGGGAGATAGCTTGGCTGAATGTTCAAACCCCCAAAGCTCCATTGCTTTTTCAATTTTCAGTGGAGAGAAGATAGGTGAATAGTGAAAGATGATAACATCTTTTACTCACCTTATTTTATTCATTTTTTCACCTAATTCCCACCTATTTTGACCAAAGTTAAAAATTCTTGTCCCCTATGTCACATGGACGGCCTACTCACTTAAAACAAGGTCAATTTTCACAATTGAGGCCTCCAATTAATAGCCCATAGCTATTTGGCACCTTTTTCAGATAAAATAGAACTTTCTCACTTTATGCGATTTAGTCCTTTTTCACAAATTAGCTTAAAATTAAGGCACCAAAATTTTCATACATCCTTATAAACATGTTATAACACATAACATAACATGAAAATAATTTTATCTATCCTAAAATTAGTGATTTTGAGATCACTATTCCGACTAGCCCCTAAATCGGGCTGTTACAATTCTCCCCATAAGGATTTTCGTCCCCGAAAATCTTATCAGGAGGAGTTGTTACTAACTTTCTTAAAACGTTTCCCTCAACTATTCAAAATCACAATCTCACGTATCCTCAAGTTTCTCTTACCAACAACTCTTATGCTGTGATACATAAGGTCGAAACGTAACTTGAGATTTACGTTATCCTTCTTCTGTATATATATTGTATTCAGCAATCCACCAATTTGGAATTCTATACATATATCCAAATGATCGTTCGGATCTACACTAATCAATCCACTACAATTCGAAAGACATCCCCTCTTTGGGAATATTGTCCAACTAAATTAGAAATCCATAAGGTTTCATCTCACTTTCTCATTAAAGTATTCATCGAAGGTAATAGTCTTGATTTGTACACTTTAAAACTCATCTTTTAGTAGTCAACCACCTCTGACCCTAACTCAATTATGTCGTGAAATGTACTCTACTTGTCAACACATTTATGCACATAATCGCTCTTCTTTTTCTCTTGCTTTAACAAATATGCTACTACTGAATCTCTTACCCCGAAACTTCTGAATAAGTTCGGGACTCATCGTCATTCAAATTCCATCTCAAGGAAATATCGACAACAGAAATCTTATCCAACCTAGATTTTAATGCCTGGAATAAACTCATTCAGAGCTTATTTAAAATACCATTTACTACCTCATTTCTGAACTCCTCTACTCAGAAAGGAAGACTCGCTTTAGTCATTAACCTTGCTGAAACTAAGATATTACTAACTAATGGTCAACCGAGTAACTAACTCGCATTGCTTGACAAGGATCTTTTATTCGATATACGTACTATATACGCTATCTGAGAAGTATTACAATAACTATACCCACCAATGTAATAGTTCAAGCGGTTTCCACCAATTCATTCTCAAAATCTCTTGTAGCATAAGATATTCTCACTTATCAAAATTGAAAAAATACATATTGATTTTTCCATGGATCATTAACCGATCAACTCTTTTTTCTCGATTCAGACTGAACTCAGTACTAGAACTTCCAATTAGTAGTTCTTTCTATAGCTTTCAACTCAACTATCATAGTTTGAACATTCCGATGAGCATATCTTTGTATTATGTTCCCTACTCTTATATATATAGAATTTTATCCTTTTTACTGATTCATGCATGAATATACACAAAACTCGAATCATGTGTCAATATATTAATCTACTCTTTTTTCCACATAGAGAACCTTTCCTAGAACACTCAAATCTAAGCTTCTTTTGCTGTGTTAATCTAAAACTTTTACTAGCATCATATCTCACGATCTTAGGAACATTTCGATCGAATCCATTAACTCTATTCGACTTACTCGAAGGCCCATCATACAACGTGAAACTGGTGATTTCACTTCTTATACTGAGATCATCACGGACTTCTTCCTTAAAATACCCGTAGAGGGTTACAAGGATATAAAGGAATGTCAATTCCAATTACTAAATCGACAACCATTTAATCTAATTTCGAAGTCAGCTAATCTTCTCGTACTATCTCATTTCATGAGATAAACAACCACGTTGCCTCCAAAAAGGCAAAAGTTCTTAACACTTAATACTTAAAGAGATCATTATGATCCATACAGTTATGGTTATCATAATTGAACACTTTCACAGTTCAACATTGTTTCTTTATCCAGTTCATCCTCAAACTCTTTAACAATTCTTTTCATTAACAAACCTCAAATTAAAAAGGATCTCTACAAACATACAGCTTAGGCTTCCTACTCACTTGCATCAAATAACTTAGTTTAACTTCCATTTGTTCTTAACAATGCATAATCAATACAATTGTTAAAGCTTTCAGACGTATTTACTAATAATCGCCTTTATTAAGTTATACCATGCCTCACTCCGTATTCGTTTCCTTGCGACTCGCTTACAAGGGACTGTATTCACTCATTCACATGATTTTGACACAATCTGAATTTCTACCTCTATACTCATCTATCCGTCCCATTGATTACCAGGGATAGCCAAAGACGCATATCCACCGTCCTTCATGTAGGTACGAAACCAATGTCACATTCTAGTGATGGTCTCATATGGACTCTCCTTTAATTGCCAATGCCATATCTCCGGATAATGTCTCATATGGTCTTCCTCATCAAGTATCGATGCCATATTCTGTATGTGGTCTTACACGAGTCTCATATTCATTAACATTGCCATATTACAAATATGGTCTTTTACGGAATCATATATTGGTGCAGAGGCCATGCCTCGAACATAGTCTTATACGGGACCTTATCTAATTCATATCTCAATGATAGCCTTTTTATTCTAGTCCCCAAGGACTTCAGCCTCATGTTCAACAACAATTACTCTACCTAGTAGAGCATCATGTATCAATGTGACACCAAGCATTTTCAAAATGCTAACATAAATACTGCATTAATCATATACTAACTTACTTAATTTGACTCTCATAACATCTCATCATAATTCTGCTGTGGTAAGGGGGTGAGATCACAGAGCCCCATAACTTGACTCTCGTGATCACATGTATATAATTTACTACTCATCATAAATAAAATATCATCATAGTTATACAACTCATCTCAAGTGAGTTTACACATTTATCATTCTACAATTGTTTCTATCACAAATACATTAGAATAATGTCTTCACTTACTCAAGTTCTTCATTACTATCTACTTGAGTACTCAATGTTTAACTCTACTTTCTCTTACAATCAATTATCAATCAATGAATGCCTTACGGGTCTGAATACGTCATTTACCTGATTGCCATAGTCCAACTATGGTCTTACTCATATCATGACAGCATAGTCCAACTATTTCTTTATATGTCATCATGATGCCATAGCCTCGCTATGGTCTTACACGAAATCTCATACCAATACCAATGTCATACCCTTGGTATGGTCTCATATGGAACTCATGTCGATGCCAATGCCATATCCCAGATATGGTCTTACACTGGCTCTCATATCGTGGCTGATGCCATGTTCCAAACATGGTCTTACACTAGCACTCTCATTGCCATGGTCCAACCATGGTCTTATTCATCTTTTCATCTTCGAACGTCCGTACTCATCTCCTGCATTTTGCTTAGTCAAACTTCCAAATTTTAGCTTTCATACCACAATATGGGTGGTTTCTTGCTCTTATTGCTTCTTACATACATCATGGTGCTTACTATTCTCATGTCTGTAAGGTAAACAAGGTACCTGTAACACTTGATCACAAAAATTAGTATGCTTTACTAATATAAGCATAATCTCAGCATCATCATTCATAACATGAATTATACTTGTCAGTCAGTCTTAACTAGCAAGACATAATATCAGATTTACTACTACCTTTCTTGCTATCTCATTTTAACTTTACTCATTTGCCCAATGAATTTCTGTGAATTATCGAGGATACTAAATCTCTTGCCATGAACTTGGTGCCAAAGCCATACTCTAGGCATGGACTTACATGAAAGGTCTCTTCTTGAATCAATTCCAAGCTTGCCTTGGTCTTACATGAAATATCTGTTCAATGCCAAGCTTGCCTTGGACTTATATGAAAGATCTCTTCTTGAATCAATGCCAAGCTTGCCTTGGTCTTACATGAAATATCTGTTCAATGCCAAGCTTGCCTTGGACTTACATGAAAGATCTCTTCTTGATTGCCGATGCCATGCCTTGGCTAGGTCTTATATGGGCTTTCTTGTCTCATGTGATGGATCGAGTATCCTGGGAAATTCTTATTCAATCGGGACTTGCTCATAATTAATCTCATTGATTTCTTTATTGAGCAAAACATTAAACATTTCATGATGACAATGTACATTATACTAAGAAATTCAATGATAGAAATCATACAACTTACTAAATTTAACTCGATTGGGATTCTCACTTTCTTAATAAAACAAATTCATTAAGGCCGGGAGACATCACACTATCACGATCCACATATGGCATGTATAGCTAGACTCTTACTCTCGCTAGGTTAGTCCTAGAACCGACTAACCATAGCTCTGATACCATTAAATGTAACACCCCGAACCCAAGTCCGATGCTAAGACTGAATGCGAGACATTACCATGCTTGAACTCACTTAATTAAGTACTTACTAGCTATAAAATTTCGTTTCGACTTAAAACCTTTCTTTCTTAGTCTCGACATACGTATCATGGTCATATGAGGTCTTAAACACTTGTTTGGACTTTCGAAACTTATCAAAAATCTTCTCACAAAATTAGAGGTTACACGCCCGTGTGGTTTGGGGCACGCCTGCACACCCCAAACACGCCCATGTTTCCCATCCGTGGGGAGCTACTGACTTATCTGACACGGCCTTGACATGCCTGTGTCCTCCAACCGTGTGGAGCTACTGACTTATTTGAAATAGCCTGAGCACACGTCCATGCCCAAGCTGTGGGTCTTACACGGCTCATGCACACGGCCGTGTGATTCACCCGTGGCCTATTCTAACAAGTAATCATAAGGTGTAGGGTTAGCACGGCCCAGACACACGCCCGTGTGTCTAACCGTGTGGACACTTAGAGGCTATCTACCAAGCCTTCTTACCACTCTCACCTACACACATAGATATACCAATTTAGTAAAGGCTCAATTTATCAACTAAAACACATGATCTTATACATTGATTCATGAAAATAAGGTTTTCCTCCATACAATGACTTAAGCCATTATCAATGGCTATACACTTTTAAACTATAAACCCTCTTAGGCCAACATAATTTGGTACATTAACAACAACTTAATCAACCTTAAATTCTAGCCCTATACATGCCATGACTCAGAAAGTCTTGATACCTCAGTATAATGTATCCGCCGATAGTGTGATAACATCTCCGGCAGCCTCCAACTCGAGCTAGTTAAAATAACCTATAAGAGATGGGAAAGAAAGAGGAGTAAGCAATAATGCTTAGTAAGTTCATCTGCATAAAAATGATAATTTTATAAGTTCATTGAATATACACCACCACAAAGCATCTTTATACTGGGTCTTTCCCATTAACTAATGATTTCTTACTCAACCACTCTTGAAGCTTACTCAATCGCTCTTAAAGCTTAATCAATCGCTCTTGAAGCTTACTCAATCGCTCTTGAAGCTTACTCAATCGCTCTTGAAGCTTACTCATTCTATCTCTTACCGTACTACAAGCCAATTGCTCGTTTAACTAGATTCCATTCCTGCACTGATTGTCATGTAATCACATAAGACAACAGATCAAACATTTTCAATAAGCTACCTATCTCTTGGGGGTTACACACTTAGCTCACCAGTATTAATACAACTGATGGTATCGCGTACAGCCCACCACTACTAAAAATGAGGTGATACCACACATAGCTCACCGTCATTTATCATTCGTGAATAACAACCCACCAGCTTACCTCTATCTTAAATGTTCATTCAAGAACATTTACGTATACTTCTATTCTTGCTAACATTCACGGACTACGCCAATAAATCTGTCTCATGCAACTAAGGTGCATTATTTATACATTTCCCACGAAGGGTTCATCATAATTAAGTTCATCACCTTTCAGTTCTAACACATACTTGTTCTTCTCGTGGTACAACCACATACATTCATCATATCTGTTGAAATACTCAAGTTATAAAATATTCTCTTGAGTCTCATACACATGAAGTCACATAGAAATTGTACCCCAATAGGGTTTTACTTGGATTAATATGTCGATGCCATGTCCCTGACATGGTCTTATAAGAATTCTTACATCGAGCCATAATTCAATATGGTCTTATACGAGGCTTTAACTATCGTCTCAACATTCTACATGCATTTCTCATTACTCTAGGACTCAATTCTCATGGCATCTCATCAAATAATATATGTATCTTACATCTATAGAGTGAATATACATTCTATACAACATCGAAATACTTACATAAACTCATGCATACTTTCAATAATTGCACATGAACTTACCTCGTTGTCGAAATAGCGGAAAGGACTATTTGCCCACATTTCTTTTCATTCTCTAGGTCCAAAACTCATTTTCTTTGATCTAGAACAATGAAATTTGCTCGTTAATCACTTAATGATCATATTACAACATAATATCCACTTAGGAAAAAATGACCATTTTGCCCCTATACTTTGGCAAAATTACAATTTTGCCCCTAGGATCGTAAATAAATTTTTATCACATTTTCTTGTTAAACAAACTTAGCTGAACATTTAATCCACTTACAACTACTCATAATTCCAACTATTTCATGCTTTAATGAACAAATCACAATTTTTGCATTTTAGTCCCAATTAGGTGTTTTCATGACAACACCCTTCACAAAATTTGTCTCTCATCATCTTATCATTCATTTTCTTCCATAAAAACTCAGAAACCAGCATAGACTCTCTAATGGAAAGTCCCTAGACTCTCAACCATATTGCAAAATAGTCCCCTCATTAGCTAGCTTAAGCTTTGGGGACTCCAAAAGTATAATTTTTATCAAGAAAAGTCATCAAAATCACTTACTAATAAGGGAGATAGCTTGGCTGAAAGTTCAAACCCCCAAAGCTCCATTGCTTCTTCAATTTTCGGTGGAGAGAAGATAGGTGAATAGTGAAAGATGATAGCATCTTTTACTCACCTTATTTTATTCATTTTTTTCACCTAATTCCCACCTATTTTGACCAAAGTTAAAAATTCTTGTCCCCTATGTCACATGGCCATACTACTCACTTAAAACAAGGTCAATTTTCACAATTGGGGCCTCCAATTAATAGCCCATAGCTATTTGGCACCTTTTTCAAATAAAATAGAACTTTCGCACTTTATGCGATTTAGTCCTTTTTCACAAATTAGCTAGAAATTGCTAAAATTAAGGCACCAAAATTTTCATACATCCTTATAAACATGTTATAACACATAACATAACATGAAAATAATTTTATCTATCCTCAAATTAGTGATTTCGAGATCACTATTCTAACTAGCCCCTAAATCGGGCTGTTACAGTGTGAGCCACACGGCCTACCCACACGGGCGTGTGACCTTTGTATATGAGAAAAATTTAAAATTTTCAAAAAATTCTCTGAGTTCTCGATTTAGTCCCGACTCGATTCTAATGTTTATTTTGGACCTCGAGGGTTCATTTAAGGGGCGTTATGATTAATCTCGAAAAATGAATTGTAATTAACATGAATTATCTATAAATATTTTGTAAACTCTGGTAATACTCCTTAACCTTGTTTCGGGGATGGATATGGGTTAGGGGTGTTACACTTTTGGTGTTATTTGGTTAGATTTTAAGCTTGGATACGAAAAATGTCAAATTATTAAAATGAAAACTATTAATGTTGAACATAAGGATTAAAGTGTAAACATTTCAAAATTGGTATGAAATTCTGTTACTTAAGAATAATAGTTGGTTGTAAAAGGATAAAATTGAGTTCGGTTTCGAAATCGAGGCTCAAATTTGAAAGTTATAACTATTTCGATTTAAGGGACTAAATTAAATAAAATAAAAAACTTTAGGGAGCATTAGAAAAATGAAATTGAGCTAATATATGATTATAATTGGATGAAATATAAGATGTCTGGAATTGATAAATTGAATTGAATTATTGAATAGATCAAAAATTGGACCAATTTGAAGAAAATCGGGAAATGACAAAAATTGTTAATTAATTCTTAGAGAGTTGTTTTGTTGTTGTTTTGACCATGTAAGTTAACATAGTACAATTTTATTTAATTTTTTATATTTTATTTGTGAATTTTTATTTGTTTGATATAGTTTGAATTGTTCACAATTTGGTATAACGATTGAGTTATGGACTAAAACATAGAAAAGTGATAAGTGATGGATAAAATTTAAAATGGTGAATTGAAATATGAAATAAAAATGAATTCATAGTTGATTGTAATTGGTTGATTGTTTACGATAATGACTAAATTGATTTGATTTGAGATTATTGTATATTGATGTAAATGCAAAATTAATTTTGTATTGAGAAAAATTATGTTGGTATATTGATATGTATTGATGAATGGCTATTGAACAGTATAATTGAATTGAGAAATTGGCTTATAATTTTAATGTGAAATAATTACCCTATTAACTATTCGGTCAGGGTCGAGTATAATTGGCATGTCGTAGGATAAGAAGAGTTCTATGTTATACGACTACGTGTCAGGTAGTGTTGGGCACCCCATTTATCGATTATACCGACCAATGCATGTTATATCTATTTTTCGGTTATAAGGACCAACACTGGGCGTAACTTATTATTTTTGGATTTATCCGATAGACACTGGGTGCCAGGCTGGTGTGTTGGTTGAATTCGTGTATCCGTATGTGTCCAAGTTAGGTTAATAAGGATATGAATGTGATATTTGGTAAGTAACATATGTATGATTGGATTTATGAAGTGATTGGATAGTATAAATACACTTTACAATTTTTAAATATCATTAGCATGTAAAAGATCATGCAAATTGGATTTATGAGCAGGAGGGCCATTATGAATTTATGATGAATCAAATGGTTTGATTTGGAGCTTGGTTTGTAATGTGATGTGACAGAAAGTGGCAAAATTGAAATAATGTTCAATGCATTAGTATTGAGATGATGATATGTTATGTTCGTTAGTTTGGTTAATTGAAGTGATATACATATGATTTATATAATGCATAATTGAGTAAATTTTCATACTTATAGGTGATAATGGATATAAACTATATTGCTTGTGAATTAAATGTTGATGGATTATACAAATGACATTGAAATTTTGATTATAAGCAAATTGGAATGTTATATGATTGAAGTATTATAAAAAATCATTTTATGATAAACTCACCTTATTGATTTGTGATTGCCATGTTTAGGCAAAATTGTCCATTCAAATAACTTGTTGCATTAAATCGTAAAATAAGGTAAGATGTTGTTTAATATTAGTGAACTTAGTAAGCATTTGCAATGCTTACCCCATTGTTTCCTTTTTCCCTTTAGTGCCAACTTGCGAAACATGTTAGGTGGATTGTCAAGAAGCTCACACAATCCAAGTATTGATTTAGTAGTCTTTCTATCATTTAAAAGCTCGATTTTGTGGCATGTATATTGGATATTCGATTTTGGTCAATCTTGAGCGTTGATGCTTTAGTTCTTGAATGTGGTTTGTGTTTTGATTGGCTATATGTTATGTACAAAGGTTGATATGTGTAATTGTTTTACATGATTGAAAATGGTATTGAAGGCTTGCATATTATGATTACATGTTTTGTATCTCAATATATATAAATATATGTATATATGTGTGATGGCAATGGTTATGTGAATGAAATCTTGTTGAGTTGTATGGCATGTATGAATGGTAATTAGGTATTGTGCTATGAGATGAATTTGGTAGGTAAATGGTGGTGCAAAAATGAATGGTATGCTAGTGTTAAGCTTGAAATAATTTATTAAGTTTTGGAGCATGTTTTGGTGATTGATATTGAGTCATTTTAAGATGTTTTAAATGAGTAATGATGTATGCCATGTTGATTGTCTTAAGGTTCCATTTGAGGCATATTGGAATGGTTTAAATGTAGTATTTTGGTTGATTTTGAATTGTTGAATTGAGGTGCCAATTGTGGCATATTGGTTAGGCACTTAGGATGGTTGTTATAAGTGGTGTTTTTGGTATGGTTTTGATACTTTTGTATAGGTTGAGAGATGGTAAAAGGCTTGCCTGTGGCTTAAGTGAACTTAGGACTAAAAATCTTGTTTTGACACACGACCATGTACCATACACGTGCATTTGGCACAATCGTGTTGTAACAACCCGACTTAGGGCCTAGTCGAAATAGTGGTGTGAGGCCACAAATCCGAAGAAGAAATGTGTTTAAATGATTTTATAAGACTTATGAGGTATTTGCATGGTTGTATGAAAATTTCATGAAGGAATTTTATTAATTAGTGAACAAATTGTCCATTAGGACTAAATTGCAAAGATTAGAAAATATGAAATTCTAGAAGGTTTAAGTATGAAATAGCATCATAAAAATTATTAGAGGTCCTTATTTAACAATTAAACCATTATATAATAAGATGAACAAAAATGGACATGTTAAGGAAAAATCTCAAGAAATAATCATTAAGGGCATTTTTGTCATTTGGTAAATAAAAGATTAAAAAAGGAAAAAGAAGTAAAAATGGTGTCCATCTTCTTCCTTAGGTGCCGAAATTTGGATAGAAGCTATAGCTAGAGTTTTTCTCATTTTCAAGCTCAAAGTAAGTGCATCCTAGTCCCCTTTTTAATGTTCTTTGTATTTTTGAAATCTTTGTAGCTCGGTTTAGCTATTTCTAGCTATAATTTGAGCTAGGGTTTATGTTCAAAAATTTACCCATGTATGACATGCATGTATTTTGATGTTTTATGGAAGATTATGAAAGTTTGATGTAAGATAAACATCTTTTCCTAAGTGATTTTCAAGAAAAATCCATGTAAGGACCAAATTACAAAAGTTATGAAAATGGTCATACATGAGTAGAATAATGGAAATTGAATGTTTTTATAGTTGAGAATATGATTTGGCTAGGCTTGAAATGCGAGAAAGTTGAATAAAAATCATTTTATGAGCCTAAGGGCAAAGAGTAATTTTGAGAAAGTTTAGGGGTAAAAATGTAAATTTTCAAAGTATGATTTATGAATCAATTTAATCAATGTAAATATTAAACAACTTAAATTGTTATTATAGATCAAGAAACACGAAACCCAATCCGAAATCGAGGCAAAAACAAGATTGAGGACTAAATTGCACAACTTTACACATTTTGAGTACGGAGGTAAGTTTGTATGAATTTAAGGTTACACATGTTTTTTTTATGATTAAATTACTTGTTATGGTGTATAATGTAAATTATTTCCATGAGGTTGAATATCAATGTCTAATAAGGAAATCAATGAGAATATGTAAGTAAAAGTCCCGGTTGAAGATTCGGAATAATGATGATACCTATATCATAACATGAGACAAGGAAAGCCCGTGTAAGACCTTGTCTAGGACATGGCATCGGCATCAAGGAATGTAGGTCCCGTGTAAGACCATGTCTAGGACACGGCATTGGCACCGAACGTAGATCCTGTGTAAGACCATGTCTGGGACATGGCATTAGCATCGAATAAGGCAAGGATGTCATGTAAGTCCATTTCAAGACATGACATTGATAAGTTACTATAATGTAAGGATACCATGTAAGTCCATGCTAAGGCATGGCATTGGTGAATTTATAAGGCAAGGATACCACGTAAAACCATGTTAAGACATGGCAATGGTAAGTTTCAAAGGAAACATATAAGGAAGATCTTGTATAAGACCATGTTTGGGAGATGGCATCGACATCAAGCTAAGGAATCCAGTGTAAGACCATATCTAGGATATGGCATCAGTTTCATAAGGCGATCCCATGTAAGACCATATTTGGGATATGGCATTGGCATCAAGATACATGTTTGACGAGATTGAGTATCCCCAATATTTCGAGTAATTCAACAAGCAAAAGAGACAAGTATGAAAGAAGTATCAAGAAAGCTAAGTAAGCAAAATTAATACAAGTTAAGTTATTCAAGAATTATAAAGAATTCTACCTGAGTTAAGGAAGATAATAACTTGATGTTCGTGTTATATTAGCAAAAGTGCTAATCTATGTGATTAAGTGATACAGGTACCTTAATTTAATTACAAGTATGAAATTATAATGTGGTAAGTGATGAGAAAGAGTAAGTAAGAGTAAGTAAGTTCAAGCACTTGAGATTTATGTTGCTTAGTCTTATGAGGGATGAGTTTAATTATAAGCTATTATATTGCTTAATTAAATCTTCATGCAAACTTTCTAAGCAATATGCTTACCTCCCTCCTTTCCTTTTTCCATGTAGGTTCGCCAAGTTAGCTCGGGAATCATAGACGTCAGAGCTCGGATCATACTATCATCCACTAATTTGGTATAGTAAAGTTAATTAATTTTGAGTATTGTATGTATAGGAGTTTAATCATTTTGGTTATGCCATATTGTGAGCTAAAGGCTTGGTTACTAAGATTATGCATTCTTTTGTATATGGCCATTAGAAATTGGTCAATATTTATTAAGTTATATAGCCTTTCATGACGATAAGTTTATGCATTTAAGTTTATGAAATGGATGGAATAATTGAGTCGTTAGAGATGGTATAAGTGTGTTGATGTTTCAGGGTGGCAATTGGCTTGGAAAATAGCCTCAAATTGTCCACACGAGTAGACACACGGGCGTGTTTCTAGGCCATGTGTAACACACGGTCAGCCCCATGGGTGTGTTGATAGGTTGTGTGTCCCTACATTAATTTACGAAAATACGATTAGTTACACGGGCCAACACATGGGCGTGTGCCATGGCCATGTGCTATTAAGAGTATGATGACGTCATAAACAGAGAGCTCCACGGTAGAGGACACATGCATGTCAAGGCCGTGTGAAGGACACAGGTTATAGACACGGGCGTGTGCTCAGCCGTGTGAAATAAGTCAGTGTCGATCACGGGTGTCGAAGACGGGCATGTCTTAGGGGCACACGGGCGTGTCCCTTGGACAACAAGGGCGTGTGGCCCCTGTTTAGGCAAAAATTTTCAAGGAGTGCCAAATTTTCGGATGAATCTGGAACCTTCTGGATGTACATTTAAGGCTTCGAAGGCCTATGAAAAGTATGTTATTAGTAAGAAAGAAAATTTTAAGATGGAAAGAAATTTTATAGCCCAATAATACATGTTTAAGTAAAGTCAAGTACAATAATACCTCGTATCCTGTCCTAACGCCGAACACGGGTAAGGGGTGTTACATTTAGTGGTATTAGAGCTATGATTTAGTCGATTCTAGGACTAACGTAGCGTAAGTATGAGTCTAGCTATACATGCCATACATAAAAGTATATATATATTGATAGTGTGATGACTCTTGACGACTTAAATTGTATTTCATATAGTAAATGGATCCCAAAAAGAGTGCGACAAATGATGTAGAAAGTAATGCGCCGACTTTCACTGAAGGGATGATGCCGAATGAAAATGAGAAGAGACCTACGACAGTAAGTCAGAGAGGAGGAGAAGAGGTTAGGGAAGCCTTTCTCTACATGATAAATGCTTGGTATACGGAGTTCGTTCGCACGAACCCAAATGCACCACCCCTTCCACCACCGCCTATTCCTCAACCTACCCCTGTAGCCCCTCAAGTGGTACAAGTAGTAAGAAGAGAAAAGCCTCCGGTTGATAAAATTTGGAAGCAAAGAGCTGAAGAATTCTGGCTAGTAAAGATGATGATCCAGAAATGGCAGAGTTCTGGCTCGAAAATACCATCAGGGTATTTGACGAGTTATCGTGCACACCTGAAGAGTGCATGAAGTGTGTAGTTTATCTCTTAAGAGATTCTACATATCAGTGGTGGAATACCCTTGTGTCGGTTGTACCAAGGGAAAGGGTCACATGGGAGTTTTTCCAAGAAGAATTCAAGAAGAAGTACATTAGTCAGAGATTCATCGATCAGAAAAGAAAGGAATTCTTGGAACTGAAACAAGGTAAAATGTTAGTAACAAAGTATGAGCGTGAGTTTGTATGGCTCAGTAAGTACGCTCAAGAGTGTGTATCCATTAAAGCTATCATGTGCAAGAGATTTGAAGACGGACTAAACGAAGACATTAAATTGTTTATTGTTGTACTAAAATTTGTTGTACTGGTGGATCGGGCTTGTAAAGCCAAAGAATTAGCAAAAGAGAAAAGAAAAGTTGAAATGAAGTCTCGTGACTCAAGAAAGAGACAGTGGAGTAAGTCATTCCAGTCCTCGTCCAAGAAGTCAAGAGATTTCTCTACCCAATCAGCTACTTCAACTAGGTTTTCCAGTAAAGGCAAGAGTAAACAATATTCAGGGAATAAGGCTTAGAATACTTTAGTCGCTAGTGTCGGGAATGTTCGATCTAATAGACCAGAATGCCCACAGTGTGGCAGATGACACCCTAGTGAGTGTGAGCACATGAGAGTTCCTGTTTTAAGTGCGGTTCCCGGACCACTTCATCAGATAATGCCCCAAAATGGTTGAGAAAGACAAAGTTTAGAGTGCAAGAGTAGGAAGCACTAATAGAAGAAGACCACAAAGGAACCCAAGAAGTGGGGCGAGTAGTAAGGGTACACCTCGAGAGCAAGCTGCAAGATCCAGGGCAGAGCGCCTGCAAAGACTTATGCCATTCGCGCTCATGAAGAGGCATCATCTCCCGATGTAATTACGGGTACATTTTCTCTTCATGATACTAATGTTGTTGCTTTAATTGATCCGGGTTCTACTCATTCATTCATTTGCATGAAATTAGTGTCAAAAATGAATATGCCCGTAGAGCCTACCGAGTTTGTGATAAAAGTGTCTAATCCTTTAGGAAAAAGTTTATTAGTTGATAAAGTATGCAAAGATTGCCCATTGATGATTAGGGGTCATTATTTTAAGGCTAATCTCATACTATTTCTATTTGATGAATTCGACATTATTCTTGGTATGGACTGGTTCACTACTCATGATGTGACAGTGAATTGTGGGAAGAAATATATTGAGTTGATATGTGAAAATGGGGATACTCTTTATGTTGAATCAGATGAACAAGACCGATTGTCGGTAGTGATTTCTCACATGTCGGCTCAGAGGTATGTAAGAAAAGGGTATGAGGCGTATCTTGCCTTTGTGATGAATGCCAAAGAAACCGAGTTAAAGATTGAATCAGTACCGATATTATGTGAGTGTTCAGATGTTTTCCCAAGGAATTGCCAGGATTGCCTCCGTTAGAGAGGTTGAATTTGGCATCGAGTTAGCTCCCGCTACTATACCGATATCAATTACTCCTTATAGAATGGATCCAATTGAGTTGAAGGAATTGAAGGCACAGTTGCAAGAATTGATGGACAAAGGTTTTGCTAGACCAAGTTGTTCTCCATGGGGTGCTCCGGTATTATTTTTGAAAAAGAAAGATGGCTCCATGAGATTGTGCATAAATTACAGGTAGCTTAATAAGGTAACTGTGAAGAACAAGTACCCATTACCAAGGATTGATGATTTGTTTGGTCAATTTATAGGAGCCACTGTGTTCTCTAAGATAGACTTGAGGTCGGGATACTATCAGATGAGAGTAAAAGACTCAGATGTGCCAAAGACTGCATTTCGGACAAGGTATGGGCACTATGAATTTTTAGTCATGCCTTTTGGTTTAACTAATGCCCCAGCAGTGTTTATGGATCTAATAAATCGCATCTTTCAGCCATACCTAGATAAGTTTGTGGTTGTTTTATTGATGATATATTGATATATTCTCGAGATGAGCCTGAGCATGCTGAGCACTTAAGGACAGTTTTACAGATTTTAAGAGATAATCAGTTATATGCCAAGTTCAACAAAAGTGATTTTTGGCTTAAGGAAGTTGGATTCTTGGGGCATATTGTTTCGGAAGATGGAGTCTGAGTTGACCCAAGTAAGATCTCATCCATCGTTGATTGAAACCCCCAAAAAATGTAAGTGAAGTTAGAAGTTTTCTAAGCTTACCTGGCTACTATAGACGGTTTGTCAAAGGGTTTTCCATGATAGCGACTCCAATGATGAAACTGTTACAGAAAAATGTAAAGTTTGAATGGACAAAAAAGTGCCAACAAAGTTTTGAAAAATTAAAGGCAATGTTGATAGAGGCTCCAGTTCTAGTACAACCTGAGTCGAAAAAGAATTTGTGATTTACAGCGATGCATCCTTAAATGGATTGGGCTGTGTACTAATGCAAGAAGGTAAGGTAATAGCATATGCCTCTAGACAACTAAAGCCACATGAAAGGAATTATCCGACACATGACTTAGAGTTAGCTACTATTATTTTTACAGTGAAGATTTGGAGAAACCATTTGTATTGTGAAAAATGGCAGATCTTCACTGATCACAAAAGTCTAAAGTACTTGATGACTCAGAAGGAATTGAACTTAAGGCAATGAAGATGGTTGGAGCTAATAAAAGATTATGAGCTAATTATTGATTATCACCTAGGAAAGGCGCATGTAGTCGCCGATGCTTTAAGTAGAAAGTCTCTATTTGTTTTGAAGGCTATGAACACACAGATGACCTTGTCCGATGATGGTTCCATTCTAGCTGAGTTGAGGGCGAGACCAAAGTTTCTTCAAGAGATTTACAAAGCTCAGCAAGATGACAGTGAGTTACAAGCCAAAAGAGTTCAATGTGAGTCGGGTGTTGAGACCGACTTTCGAATCAATTTAGATGGATGCTTAATGTTCAGAGACAAAGTTTGTGTACAGAGAAACGATGAACTTATTCGTAAAGTTTTGCATGAGGCACATAGCGGATGTTTATCTGTACATCCGTGTAGCACCAAGATGTATAATGACTTGAAGCAACGGTATTAGTGGCCGAGTTTGAAGAAAGATATTTCAGAATTCGTGTCAAAATGTTTAATTTGTCAGCAAGTGAAAGCTAAGCACCAAGTTCCTTCAGGTCTGCTTCAACCTATTATGGTTCCCGAATGGAAATGAGACCAAGTTACCATGGATTTTGTAACGGGTTTTTCATTGACACCGAGTAAGAAAGATGTTGTATGGGTTGTAATTGATAGACTTACTAAGTCAGCCCATTTCATACCTATTCGAGTTGACTACTCACTTGAAAAGTTGGAAAACTTGTACATTTCTGAGATTGTGAGGCTACGAAGTGCCCTTATCGATTATATCGGATAGGGATCCGAGATTTACATCCAGATTTTGGAAAAATTTGCAGGAGGCTTTGGGCACAAAGTTAAATTTTAGTACAGCCTTTCACCCCCAAATTGACGGCCAGTCGAAAAGGTTGATCTAAGTTCTCGAAGATATGCTCAGGTGTTGTGTTCTTGAGTTTCAGGGCAGCTGGGAAAAGTACTTACCGTTGGTAGAATTTGCCTACAATAATAGTTTTCAGTCAAGCTTGAAAATGGCACCTTATGAGGCTTTGTATGGGCGTAAGTGCTGAATGCCTTTATATTGGACTGAGCTCAAGGAAAACCAGATCCATGGGGTTGATTTGGTTAGAGAAACTGAAGAAAAAGTAAAGGTAATTCGAGATTGCTTGAAAGCAGCATCAGATCAACAAAAATCCTACTAGGATTTAAAAAGGAAAGAGATTGAGTATCAAGTCAGTGATAGAGTATTCTTGAAAGTGTCGCTATGGAGAAAAGTTCTTAGATTCGGTCGGAAAGGTAAATTAAATTCTCATTTCATCGGACCGTATGAGATCACCAAGAGGATAGGGCCGGTAGCCTATCGATTGGCTCTGCCGTCTGAGTTAGAAAAGATTCATGATGTATTTCATGTATCTATGTTGCGACCCTACCGATCAGACCCTCGCATGTGATCACACCGACAGGGGTTGAGATACAACCCGACATGACTTATGGTGAGGAAACAATTAAGATTCTAGCCAGAGAAGTCAAACAATTAAGGAATAAAAGTATAGCTCTTGTGAAAGTCTTATGGCAGAGACATTGGGTAGAAGAGGCTATGTGGGAGCCCGAGGAGCCTATGAGGAATCAATACCCAAACCTTATTAAAGTGCAAACTATTAATGTTGAACATAAGGATTAAAGTGTAAACATTTCAAAATTGGTATGAAATTATGATAATTAAGAATAATAGTTGGTTGTAAAAGGATGAAATTGAGATCAGTTTCGAAATCGAGGCTCAAATTTAAAAGTTATAACTATTTCGATTTTAGGGACTAAATTGAATAAAATGAAAAACTTTAGGGAGCATTAGAAAAATGAAATTGAGCTAATATATGATTATAAATTGGATGAAATATAAGATGTTTGTAATTGATAAATTGAATTGAATTATTGAATAGATCAAAAATTGGACCAATTTGAAGAAAATCGGGGAAATGACAAAAATTGTTAATTAATTCTTAGAGAGTTGTTTTGTTGTTGTTTTGACCAGGTAAGTTCTCATAGTACAATTGTATTTAATTTTTTTATAGTTTATTTGTGAATTTTTATTTGTTTGATAAAGTTTGAATTGTTCACAATTTGTTATAACGGGTGAGTTATGGACTAAAACATAGAAAAGTGATAAGCTGATGGATAAAATTTAAAATGATGAATTGAAATATGAAATAAAAATGAATTCATAATTGATTGTAATTGGTTGATTGTATCCGATAAGGACTAAATTGAATTGATTTGAGATTATTGTATATTGATGTAAATTCAAAATTGATTTTGTATTGAGAAAAATTATGTTGGTATATTGATATGTCTTGATGAATGGCTATTGAATAGTATAATTGAATTGAGAAATTGGTTTATAATTTAAATGTGAAATAATTACCCTATTAACTGTTCGGTCAGGGTCGAGTATAATTGGCATGTCATAGGATAAGAAGAGTTCTGTGTTATACGACTACGTGTCAGGTAGTGTTGGGCACCCCATTTATCGGTTATACCGACCAACGCAGGTTATATCTATTTTTTGATTATATGGACCAAAGTTGGGCGCAACTTAGTATTTTTGGATTTATCCGATAAACACTGGGATCCAAGCTGGTGTGTTGGTTGAATCCGTGTATCCGTATGAGTCTGAGTTAGGTTATTAAGGATATGAATGTGATATTTGGTAAGTAATATATATATATATATATATGATTGGATTTATGAAGTGATTGGATAATATAAATATAATTTACAATATATAAATATCATTAGCAAGTAAAAGATTATGCAAATTGGATTAATGAGCAGGAAGGCCATTATGAATTTATGAGGAATCAAATGGTTTGATTTGGAGCTTGGTTTGTAATGTGATGTGACAAAAAGTGGCAAAGTTAAAATAATGTTCAATGCATTAGTATTGAGATGATGATATGTTATGTTTGTTAGTTTGGTTAATTGAAATGATATACATATGATTTATATAATGCATAATTGAGTAAATTTTCATACTTATAGGTGATAATGGATATAGACTATATTGCCTATGAATTAAATGTTGATGGATTATACAAATGACATTGAAAATTTGATTATAAGCAAATTGGAATGTTATATGATTGAAGTATTATATAAAATCGTTTTATGATAGACTCACCTTATTGATTTGTGATTGCCATGTTTAGGCAAAATTGTCCATTCAAATAACTTGTTGCATTAAATCGTAAAATAAGGTAAGATGTTGTTTAATATTAGTGAACTTACTAAGCATTTGCAATGCTTACCCCTTGTTTCCTTTTCCCTTTAGTTTCAACTTGCGGAACATGTTAGGTGGATTGTCAAGAAGCTCACACTATCCCAATATTGATTTAGTAGTCTTTCTATCATTTAAAAGCTCGATTTTGTGGCATGTATATAGGAGATTCGGTTTTGGTCAATCTTGAGCGTTGATGCTTTAGTTCTTGAATGTGGTTTGTGTTTTGATTGGCTATATGTTATGTACATAGGTTGATATGTGTAAGTGTTTTTCATGATTGACAATGGTATTGAAGGCTTGCATATTATGATTACATGTTTTGTATCTCATTATATATAAATATATGTATATATGTGTGATGGCAATGTTTATGTTAATGAAATCTTGTTGAGTAGTATGGCATGTATGCTTAATAGCCTAAATGGTAATTAGGTGTTGTGCTATGAGATGAATTTGGTAGGTAAATGGTGGTCAAGAAATGAATGGTATGCTAGTGTTAAGCTTGAAATAATTTATTAAGTTTTGGAGCATGTTTTGGTGATTGATATTGAGTCATTTTAAGATGTTTTAAATGAGTAATGATGTATGCCATGTTAATTGTCTTAAGGTGCCATTTGAGGCATATTGGATTGGTTTAAATGTAGTATTTTGGTTGATTTTGAATTGTTGAATTGAGGTGCCAATTGTGGCATATTGGTTAGGCACTTAGGATGGTTGTTATAAGTGGTGTTTTTGGTATGGTTTTGATACTTTTGTATAGGTTGAGAGATGGTAAAATGCTTGCCTGTGGCTTAAGTGAACTTAGGACTAAAAATCTTGTTTTGACACACGACCATGTACCATACACGTGCATTTGGCACAATCGTGTTGTAACAGCCCGACTAAAGGCCTAGTAGAAATAGTGGTACGAGACCACAAATCTGAAGAAGAAATATGTGTTTAAATGATTTTATAAGACTTATGAGGTATTTGCATGGTTGTATGAAAATTTCATGAAGGAATTTTATTAATTAGTGAACAAATTGTCCATTAGGACTAAATTGCAAAGATTAGAAAATATGAAATTCTAGAAGGTTTAAGTATGAAATAGCATCATAAAAATTATTAGAGGTCCTTATTTAACAATTGAACCATTATATAATAAGATGGACAAAAATGGACATGGGAAGGAAAAATCTCAAGAAATAATCATTAAGGGCATTTTTGTCATTTGGTAAATAAAAGATTAAAAAGGGAAAAAGAAGTCAAAAATGGTGTCCATCTTCTACCTTAGGTGCAAAAATTTGGAGAGAAGCTATTTCTAGGGTTTTTCTCATTTTCAAGCTAAAAGTAAGTGCATCCTAGTCCCGTTTTTAATGTTCTTTGTATTTTTGAAATCCTCGTAGCTCGGTTTAGTTATTTCTAGCTATAATTTGAGCTAGGGTTTATGTTCAAAAATTTACCCATGTATGACATGCATGTTTTTTTGATGTTTTATGGAAGATTATGAAAGTTTGATGTAAGATAAACATCTTTTCCTAAGTGATTTTCAAGAAAAATCCATGTAAGGACCAAATTACAAAAGTTATGAAAATGGTCATAAATGAGTAAAATAATGGAAATTGAATGTTTTTATAGTTGAGAATATGATTTGGCTAGGCTTGAAATGCAAGAAAGTTGAATAAAAATCATTTTATGAGCCTAGGGGCAAAAGTGTAATTTTGAGAAAGTTTAGGGGTAAAAATGTAATTTTTCCAAACTATGATTTATGAGTCAATTTAATCAATGTAAATATTAAACAAGTTAGATTGTTATTATAGATCAAGAAACACGAAGCCCGGCCCGAAACCGAGGCAAAAATAAGGTTGAGGACTAAATTGCACAACTTTACACATTTTGAGTACCGAGGTAAGTTTGTATGAATTTAAGGTTACACATGTTTTTTTTATGATTAAATTACTTGTTATGTTGTATAATGTACATTATTTCCATGAGGTTGAATATCAATGTCTAATAAGGAAATCAATGAGAATATGTAAGTAAAAGTCCCGGTTGAAGATTCGGAATAACGAGGATACCTATGTCAAAACATGAGACAAGGAAAGCCCGTGTAAGACCATGTCTAGGACATGGCATCAGCATAGGAATGTGGGTCCCATGTAAGACCATGTTTGGGACATGGCATCGACACTGAACGTAGATCCTGTGTAAGACTATGTTTGGGACATGGCATCAGCATCGAATAAGGCAAGTGTATCATGTAAGTCCATGTCAAGACATGGCATTGATAAGTTACTATAATGCAAGGATACCATGTAAGTCCATGCCAAGGCATGGCATTGGTGAATTTATAAGGCAAGGATACCACGTAAGACCATGTCAAGACATGGCAATGGTAAGTTTCAAAGGAAACATATAATGAAGATCTCGTATAAGACCATGTCTGGGACATGGCATCGACATCAAGTGAAGGAATCCCATGTAAGACCTTATCTTGGATATGGCATCGGTATCATAAGGCAATCCCATGTAAGACCATATCTAGGATATGGCATTGGCATCGAGATACATGTTTGACGAGATTAAGTATCCCCCGATATTCCGAGTAATTCAACGGGCAAAAGAGACAAGTATGAAAGAAGTATCAAGAAAGCTAAGTAAGCAAAATTAATACAAGTTAAGTTATTCAAGAATGATAAAGAATTCTACCTGAGTTAAGGAAGATAATAATCTGATATTCATGTTATATTAGCAAAAGTGCTAATCTATGTGATTAAGTGATACAGGTACCCTAATTTAATTAAGGTATGAAATTATAATATGGTAAGTGATGAGAAAGAGTAAGTAAGAGTAGTAAGTTCAGGCACTTGAGATTTATGTTGCTTAGTCTTATGAGGGATAAGTTAATAATAAGCTATTATATTGCTTAATTAAATCTTCATGCAAACTTTTTAAGCTATATGCTTACCTCCCTTCTTTCCTTTTTCCATGTAGGTTCGCCAAGTCAGCTCGGGAATCATAGATGTCGGAGCTCGGATCATACTATCATCCACTAATTTGGTATAGTAAAGTTAATTAATTTTGAGTATGGCTTGTATAGGAGTTTAATCATTTTGGTCATGTCATATTGTGAGCTAAAGGCTTGGTTACTAAGATTATGCATTCTTTTGTATATGGCCATTAGAAATTGGTCAATATATATTAAGTTATATACCCTTTCATGATGATAAGATTATGCATTTAAGTTTATGAAATGGATGAAATAATTGAGTTGTTTGAGATGGTATAAGTGTGTTGATGTTTCAGGGTGGAAATTGGCTTGGAAAATAGCCTCAAATTGTCCACACGGGTAGACACACGAGCACGGGTAAGGGGTGTTACACGTGTGGTCTGTATGTTTTGGGTGATAATTGGTGCACACGGTCACAGTCTCTCACATGGCCTGGCTACATTGCCCTATGAACATTTGCAAAGTTTTTCAATTAGGTTCATACAACCATAGTTAGTTACATGACTTGTCTACACGACCATGTGTCCCATCCTCACATAGCCTCAGCCTTTCACATCGTCAAGGGACACGACTGTGTGTCCCCTATTTATAAAATTTTGCCTTATATTTGTATTTGTTTCAATTGATCCCTGATTGATGCTAGGGGAATTTAAAGCTTTCGTAAGCTTGATTTAAACTTGAATTTAGTTTTATTGCATGTTATACTTGATCATATGTGATAAATTGATATTGAATTGAAAATTTTAATCAATGAATTGCATGTAAATATTCCATATTTGTCTATAGCATTCTATTACTCTGGTTCGACGACCGGACCAGGTAAAGGGTGTTACAATTGGAGTTTACTAGAAAAGAAAAGTAGTAATGTGTTGAGTCTCTACTTAAATAAAAAACCTATTAGTAGTGGGGAATAACTCTTAGCGCAATATTATTAGCAAATGTGACTTGGAACTTCTTCTTGATTGAGTTCAAGAAGAAGTACATCAATAAGTTTTACTTGGAGGATAAAAGAAGATAATTTCTATGTCTAAAGTAGAATAATCTGATTGTAGTAGAATATGAAAGAGAATTCACTTGAATGAATATATATGCATCGAAATTAATGACAACTAATACTAATAGATATACCAAGTTCAAATAGGGCCTTAATGAAGAAATAAAGTTACACTTGGCATCTTAAGAAATAGAAGAGTTTTTAGTCTTGTAGAGAGCTTAGAATATTTGAACACTGTCAGGCGTACGAACGTCTGGACAGGAAAAATAGCAACAAAAAGATAGACAATAGAAAAGAGGTGTCTACAAGTATACGGGTTAAATTGTAATATAGTAAGTTTACAATGAAACACTTCGGGATGTATTTCGAGGATCGTACCTAAGAGATTGCAGATTGGAGAAATTCACTGTTAAATTAATTATAGAAAGTAAGTACTAATCTAGCCAATTTACAAATTAATAGTGTAAATCCAAAACGATAATAAAATTAATTAATTAATTAATTAAACCAAAACTAAAACTAAACCTAAGTTAACTATTGGTTTCTCCTATTCCTCGTTTCAACTATGCAAGTCCCTTAGCCTAGAATCAATTGTCACCATAATTATTGATTAGTTATGTTTTTACCACCCTTAGCTAGGAATACCCTATCTGTAATATCCGGGAATTAGGGCTTGTGCATAATTGCTAAATTGTATGAAGTAGCATGCCTATGTGTGTTTGAATGTGTTATATGAATTTTTGAGAACTTCAAAGTGTAGGTAAATGCCTTAGAAAATATTGGATTTTAAGTATTAAAGGGGGAGCTAAGCTTGTTAGGCCTTAAGAAAATATGTAGAGGGAATTGGACATAAGAATGGGCTTGTTAAAGTGGCAAGGAGGCGCCACTTAAAGCCCTAGGAAGTGACGCCACAGGAAGTGCAAGGAGGGCTTAGGTTCGAGTTGCAAGGAGAGCACTTTTGGAGTTTTATTTTGCAGCAAGGAGGGGAGGTAGTGGACGGCATGTGGACTCTAGAAGGAGGAGGTATAGATGGGGTTGGAGAGTTGAGGATTCGGCTAAGGAGGAGTGGATCAAGGGATAAAGGAGAGAGGGAAGAGAGTTGGCCGGCCTAGGGACTCCCTTGGTGTTATTTTCGGCCAAAAGGAGGAAAGGAGGCCATTTTTTCTTTCTTTTCTTTTCAAGAGTGCCTTTGCCAAATTCTTCTCTTCTCCTATTCTTCTTTTCTTTCCTTCTACCCCAAATCCATACCTATTCCCTAATAGCCAATCTCAAGGTGCCCTCATTCTCTCTTCTTTGTCCCAAGTCTTAAAAGCCGATACTCAAAGTAACCCCTAGCCGATTAGTCATTAAACCCCAAAATGAATCCTTTGTTTTGGTGGCCATAACCGATTCCCCTCTACCTGTTAAAGCCGATTTGATCACTATCTAGTCTACATGGTCGAATATCTCAATGGTGTCAAGCAGTAGTGCAGTCGATTTCAATATTAAAGGTAAGAACAAATGTTATTTGATTTGCAATCCTTTCTTTCTTTTAGCCGAAAAATCTAGAAACTAATCCCATTAATATTCTTTGGCCGAAACTATGAAGGATCTTTCAAGATTTCTATTGTAGCCGGCTTCTAGGGGAGACCATTCGGGATTTGGTTGACTAAGGTAAGTAAAGTGTAATATTAGGCCGCAGGCCATTTATGATGTTCATAAAGTGTTAGAATTGGATCTAACATAAGGCTTGTAGGTATCTCGACATCTCCATAAGACAAGTGACAATTTTGGGATTTAGACCCACAAGGTAAGGGACTATGAACATTCAGCCAAGGCCATATTTAGTGATTAATGTTGGCCGAATTTTGACTTTGATTTTTAGGGAAGTGTACACTCTATTTCGGTAGATTTTCGGGATTCGAAAAACACGTTAGTAACCAGGTGTGTAGCCCCACACTAACTCTTGATAGATTTATGGTATTGTTGTATTATATGTGTTCATAAGAATTTGAAAAATGTGGCTAAAGGTACCATTCAATGGTACAACATATTCAGGTACGTTATTCTCTAAAGATCTATTAGTAGTATTATAAACTATGAACGTGACATATATGAGAATTGGTTACGATTATGAATAAGGCATGTGGCATGACATTTGCATGATTTGTATGACTCATTGGGCATATGGGTGATTATGAAAAGGGGAAGTGATCTGGTGGTTTTTACCACAATATCTGGTGACTCATGTCACATAATCTGAATGTGGTGACTTTTGTCACAAAATGTTATCTGGTGGCTATGCCACAATTTATAAAGGCGATGTGCAAGTCAATGGCAGTGACTACCTTTGATGGTGTGTAGCGGATGGAGGGTCGATTTAGTAATCCCCACGGTGTAATGGCAGGTACGGGTGATGTGTAGAGGATGGTTATCTAGGTTTGGGTTCGGGATTGCATCATTGTTTTTATATGTTTTATATGTATGATTTGACATGCCTAAATTGATTGAGAGTTTGTGTTGATTGTTACACATTGAGTCTGTTGACTCACCCCGTTGTGGGATATCTTTTCAGGTGACACTCAAGAATGGACCAAGACCGGCGGGGAGCTTAGTGGTGGCCATGCTCATTTCGAGTTATTTTATTTTATTGGTTTTATCATTTAAGTTTTGGATTTATTTCGGGTTTTGCTATGATGTAATATGGCCATTCTTATTAACTGTTTTAAGTATGCATTTTATTCGGTTTATTATGATACGATTATTGTTAAATCAAGATTAAATAGTTTTTCATTAAAATAAATCTTAAATGTTTTTGACACCTAAGCACAAACGTTTTTTTTTCAAATTACTGTTAAACTCTAAAAACCCGACAATACTTTTTACTTATTGATTTCAAGTACAAATAAAAATACTGTTTTAATAAAATCGAGACTGCAAAGATAACCCCGTTTTCAATTTGTACACAACACAAATCAAACCACCCAGATTTTCCAAAGTAACAAATAAGTTTTGAATTGTTTTACTCAATGAGCATGCCAGATCCGGTCAGGACTTGTGGGAAGGGTTTGGGGTGTTTCAGTTTGGTATCAGAGCCAGGTTCAAAACTCGGCCTTGAGGGCTTTTTGGGCCCAAAATGTTTTCTTTCTTTTAAAATTGAATTTTACTAAGAAATGAGTAGGTTTTCTGGCATGGCACCTGAGTCTCCGGCCCGAAGTCCACCAGGTAAGTACTCCTAACTCTTTTGTGATTTGTATGTGGGACTTATAGGGACGTAGATTAGTAAATTAGGAATTAAACCCTAGGGTTAGCCTACTTCAACACCAAGATACATAAAACTTAAAGTCTAACCAAACAAACCTGTGTCTGAGTCACCGAGTTAAAGGTGTGGCAACCGTTGTGCGCATGTCTAGGATTGGATTCAGGGGGAGCTTGGTATTTAAGCAGTCCTAGTGACTCACCTCCTCTCCGCTCGAATCCTACCTGGTGCGTAGTGACGGTTCACCTTAGCCAAGAGGACTCAAACACAAGCTAAACCTAATAATTAAAACCCAAAAGGACCGTCACCTTGTTTTGTGAAACTCAAAATTCAAACCATGATTATAAAATTCCAAAGTACCCTTGATTTAAAAAATGATTAGAATACCTCGATTTGCAAATTGACCAAATTACCCATAACCTGTTCAAATGACCAAAATACCCTCAGAATGGAAACTTACCAAATACCTCAATTTAAAAAATTTCAAAATACCTTTATTTCGTTAAATCACCTGGAACCAACTTTTGCAAAAATTACCAAAATGCCCCTAGCTTGTAAAATTACAAAAATACCCCTAGTGTATAAAATTACCATTTTGCCCTTGAAATTTTCTTACCAAGTATTTCAATTTCATAGAAATACAAAAAAAAATCTATTTTGTGAAATTTTCAAATACCCTAATTTGGAAAATTACCAAAATACCCCTATAAGATAAAATTACGAAAATACCCCTGGGTAGTGGAAAACAACAAACAATGACAACTACAACATTTTTCTGTAATGAACGTAAGTTCATGAATGTGATTGAATGAATGAATTGAGACTGTATGTGTATGGAATCGAAAGAACTACTCCCTAGAACTATTGAACATAAGACTGTTCGCGATAAATCAGTGGAACAAAAACTAATCTATAAAATTCTCTAATCAGATAAACGCAACTCGGAAGGATGAGTTCTAGAGGACGTGGTCGTAATGTGCGTGGCCGTGGTAGAGGCCGAATGACCGTGTCGGAACCCGTTAGGTCTGGTCAAGGGTCCGAAAATGAAATGCCACCACCACCAACTGCTGGTATGGAATATCAGGATCAGACGGGGATGATGCAGTATCACAGGCGATGCTGCGAGTTTTGGAAAGGGTGGCTGGAGCAGGTGGAGGCATGGGAGCTCGAAAGTTGGTACCTGAGTGACTCTGAGCTAATGGAGCTGAGTTTTTCCATGGAGTATCTAGTGTGGCACCCAATACGACTAAGTATTGGTTAGAGGCGACGGAGCGGATTATGGACGATTTGGACCTGACTGCCGAGGAAAAATTAAAAGGGGTAGTGTCCCTACTCCATGATGAGTCATACCAATGGTGGCTCACAGTTCGGGATGGTGCTACCGCTGATGATCTTACTTGGGAATATTTTAAGGTGACATATCAAAAGAAGCACATTGGAACTAGTTATGTTGATGCGCAGAGGAAGGCGTTTTTGAGGCTGGTTCAGGGAAATAAGTCCGTAGCGAAATACGAGGCAGAATTTCTAAGGTTGAGCCGATATGCTCGAGGTATTATGTCAACGGAGCATGAACAGTGTGTTCAATTTGAAGACAGACTGAGGGATGACTTGAGGTAGTTGATAGCTCCACAGCAGGAGCGAGAATTTACCGTGCTGGTAGAGAAGGCTAAGGTAGACGAAAAGATTAAGGACTCGGTGAGACAGAATACAGACCAAAATAGGAAAAAGAGAGGCTTTGGATCATCAGGGTCATCAGGGAATGTGCAAAAGAGGCCTAGAAGTGATGGGCCACGTGATCAGCAGGCTGTTACGGAAGGACAGTACCGTACTTGCTGCCAGTGTGGAAAGATGCACTTGGGGCAGTGTTGGAAGAAGACGGGAGGATGTTTCAAGTGTGGGTCTAAGGACCACATGATTAAGGACTGTCCTATGAGAATAGATGGGGGCCGACCAGTAAGTCAGGGTTCTAATCAGGCTGGAAGAGGAGGACAGCAGCCACCGCGAGGTCGTGGTTCGACTGGCAGAGGTAATGGTTCTGGTAGAGGACGGGGAACACCGGGCAGAGGTGTTGGTAATACAAAAGCGAGACAGTCGGGTCTAGTGTATGCAGTTCACCGGAGGGAGGATGGAGACGCACCGGACGTCATAACCGGTACGTTCCTTATAGCTGACAAGCCTTACTTTGCTCTAATTGATGTTGGCTCTACCCACTCTTATATTGCATGTAAAGTAGTTGAAACACTAGGCATAGCCTCTGAACTGTCTAATAGGGAGATGACTGTAGTGAGCCCATTAGGTCAAACTATAGTGGTGAATAAGATATTTCGGAGTGTACCTCTAGAGCTTCAGGGAGTGGTATTTCTTGTCGACTTGATGGAATTATCCTTCAGAGAATTTGATCTCATCCTTGGTATGGACTGGCTAGTGGAACATCGGGCTGTATTGGATTGTGTAGCTAAGCGAATGGAGTTAAGGACGCCGGAGGATAAGGTGGTAGTTATGATAGGGGAAAGAAGAAACCACTTGTCTAACGTAGTTTCTGCTTTAAAGGCTAATAAGATGGTTCGGAAAGGGTGCGAGGCATTTTTGATCTTTGTTAGTGCGTTGGATGCAAAGGAAGGGGGAGTTAGTGGAGTTAGAACAGTAAGAGAATTTGTGGATGTTTTTCGAGGAGTTACCTGGAATACCCCGGATAGGGAAGTGGAGTTCGAAATTGACTTGCTACCGGGTACAGCTCCTGTGTCCATTGCCCCATACAGAATGGCACCAAAGGAGTTGGTTGAGCTCAAGGCTCAGATCCAAGAGTTGCTTGACCGTGGGTTTATCCGGCCCAGTGTGTCTCCATGGGGACCACCGGTCTTGTTTGTAAAGAAGAAGGACAGAACGATGTGCATATGCATAGATTATTGTCAGTTGAATAAGCTGACCATCAAGAACAAGTACCCTTTGCCAAGAATAGATGACTTATTCGATCAGCTTAAGGGGGCTGCAGTATTTTCGAAGATAGATCTAAGGTCTGGATATCATCAGCTTAAGGTGAAGGAGGCTGATATCCATAAGACAACTTTTCGGACAAGGTACGGGCATTATGAGTTCTTGGTAATGCCGTTCGGATTGACAAACGCCCCAGCCGCGTTCATGGACATGATGAACCGGGTTTTCCAACCCTATCTGGACCGATTCATTGTTGTGTTCATAGACGATATTTTGGCGTATTCGAAGTCTAAGGAAGAACATGATGAGCACCTCCGAGTCGTGTTGCAAGTGTTAAGGGAGAAAAAGCTATATGCCAAGTTCAGCAAGTGTGAATTTTGGCTGAAGGAAGTTACGTTTTTAGGACATGTGGTGTCTGCAGAAGGGATAAGGGTGGATCCTCGGAAGATTGAGGCAGTATTGGATTGGAAACCACCCAAGTCTGTGGCGGAGGTTCGTAGCTTCTTGGGATTGGCAGGCTATTATAGAAGGTTCGTAGAAGGGTTCTCGTCGATCGCAGCACCTTTGACAAAGTTACTAAGGAAGGAGGTACCTTTCGTATGGACTTATAAGCAACAGGAGAGCTTTGCAAAACTTAAGAGGGTCTTGACTGAAGCTTCGGTTTTAATTCAGCCTGAGGCAGGGAAGGATTTTGTGGTATATTGTGATGCTTCCCATACAGGATTGGGAGGTGTCCTTATGCAAGACGGGAAGGTAGTTGCTTATGCGTCTCGACAATTAAGGCCACATGAGGTTAACTACCCGACGCACGATTTGGAATTGGTAGCAGTGGTCTTTGCTCTTAAAGTGTGGAGGCACTACTTATATGGAGAAAAGTCAGTGATCTACACGGACCACAAGAGTCTGAAGTATTTGCTGACTCAGAAAGAGCTGAACCTGAGACAGCGAAGGTGGGTGGAATTATTGAAGGATTATGATTGTTCAATAGAGTATCACCCGGGCAAGGTGAATGTGGTGGCAGATGCCCTAAGTCGAAAAGTAGTGTTAGATCTGAGGGCAATGTTTGCACATCTTAGCTTGTATGATGATGGAAGCTTATTAGCAGAGTTGCAAGTTAAGCCGACATGGCTGAATGAGGTGAAAGAGGGACAGTTGGCAGATGAGGATCTGAGTGCTAAGCTACGGCAAGTGCAGAGTGGGGAGTTGGAGGATTATGGTATTAATGGCGATGGAGTATTGTGCTTCAAGGGTAAGGTCTGTATGCCGAAGAACGAGGAGTTAAGGCGGAGAATTCTTCAGGAATCGCATAGTAGTCCTTATGCTATGCATCCTGGAGGTAGTAAGTTGTATAGAGATTTAAGGGAACAGTTTTGGTGGCCTGGTCTTAAGCGGAAGTTACCGAATTTGTACGGAAGTGCTAAATGTGCCAGCAAGTTAAGGCTGAACACCAAGTTTCGTCGGGGTTGCTTCAGCCGATAAAGATTCCGCAATGGAAGTGGGAGAGAATTACCATGGACTTCGTTAGTGGGCTTCCCCTTACGCCTACTAAGAAGGACTCGGTATGGGTGATAGTAGATCGGTTGACAAAGTCCACGCATTTCATTCTAGTACGGGTTGACTATTCTCTCAAAAGTTGGCAAAGTTGTATGTAGCTAAGATCGTGAGGCTGCACGGAGTACCAGTGTCGATTATCTCGGATAGGGATCCGAGGTTTACATCTCAATTTTGGAAGGCATTACATCAAGCTTTGGGCACCAGATTAGACTTCAGTACGATATTTCATCCGCAGTCGGACGGTCAATCTGAGCGAGTGATCCAAGTGTTAGAGGATATGCTGAGGGGCTGTGTATTAGACTTTAGAGGGAGTTGGGAAGAGTTTTTGCCTTTAGCAGAATTTGCATACAATAACAGCTATCAGGCAAGTATTCGGATGGCACCGTACGAAGCACTGTATGGATGAAAGTGTCGCACTCCCACATGTTGGACGGAATTGGGAGAACGTTAGATTTTGGGTCCAAAATTGTGGCAAAATCGGAGGAAAAGGTTAAGGTAATTTGGACACGGTTGAAGGAGGCTTCTGATAGGCAAAAGTCATACGCAGATCTTAAGTGGAAGGAGATTGAGTTTGCCGTGGGAGATTCGGTGTTTCTTAAAGTTTCACCGTGGAAGAAGGTAATGAGATTTGGTTGCAAAGGGAAGTTAAGTCCCAGGTTTATAGGACCTTATCGGATATTAAAGCGAGTTGGACCAGTGGCCTACCAGTTGGAGTTGCCTTCGGAATTGCAGCAGATACACGATGTATTCCATGTTTCTATGCTACGTCGATACCGATCGGATCTATCTCATGTAGTTTCGGTTGAAGAGGTGGAGCTAAGGCCAGATTTGTCCTACGAGGAGGAGCCAATTCAGATCTTGGAGCGAGATGTGAAAGTGTTACAGAGGAAATCGGTCCCTCTGGTCAAAGTGCTATGGCGTAATCATGGATCGGAGGAAGCTTCTTGGGAGCCGGAAGAAGCAATGCGACAGCAATACCCCCACCTATTCTAGCTAGGTAATTTCAAGGTCAAAATTATTTTAAGGGGGTAGAACTATAATATCCGGGAATTAGGGCTTGTGCATAATTGCTAAATTGTATGAAGTAGCATGCCTATGTGTGTTTGAATGTGTTATATGAATTTTTGAGAACTTCAAAGTGTAGGTAAATGCCTTAGAAAATATTGGATTTTAAGTATTAAAGGGGGAGCTAAGTTTGTTAGGCCTTAAGAAAATATGTAGAGGGAATTGGACATAAGAATGGGCTTGTTAAAGTGGCAAGGAGGCGCCACTTAAAGCCCTAGGAAGTGACGCCACAGGAAGTGCAAGGAGGGCTTAGGTTCGAGTTGCAAGGAGAGCACTTTTGGAGTTTTATTTTACAACAAGGAGGGGAGGTAGTGGACGGCATGTGGACTCTAGAAGGAGGAGGTATAGATGGGGTTGGAGAGTTGAGGATTGGCTAAGGAGGAGTGGATCAAGGGATAAAGGAGAGAGGAAGAGAGTTGGTCGGCCTAGGGACTCCTTGGTGTTATTTTCGGCCAAAAGGAGGAAAGGAGGCCATTTTTTCTTTCTTTTCTTTTCAAGAGTGCCTTTGCCGAAATTCTTCTCTTCTCCTATTCTTCTTTTTCTTTCCTTCTACCCCAAATCCATACCTATTCCCTAATAGCCAATCTCAAGGTGCCCTCATTCTCTCTTCTTTGTCCCAAGTCTTAAAAGCCGGATACTCAAAGTAACCCCTAGTCGATTAGTCATTAAACCCCAAAATCAAATCCTTTGTTTTGGTGGCCATAACCGATTGCCCCTCTACCCTGTTAAAGCCTATTTGATCACTATCTAGTCTACATAGCCGAATATCTCAAAGGTCAAGCGGTAGTGCGATCGATTTCAATATTAAAGGTAAGAACAAATGTTATTTGATTTGCAATCCTTTCTTTCTTTTAGCCAAAAAATCTAGAAACTAATCCCATTAATATTCTTTGGTCGAAACTATGAAGGATCTTTCGGATTTCTATTGTAGCCGACTTCTAGGGGAGACCATTCGGGATTTGGTTGACTAAGGTAAGTAAAGTGTAATATTAGGCCACAGGCCATTTATGATGTTCATAAAGTGTTAGAATCGGATCTAACATAAGGCTTGTAGGTATCTCGACATCTCCATAAGACAAGTGATGATTTCAGGATTTAGACCCACAAGGTAAGGGACTATGAACATTCGGCCAAGGCCATATTTAGTGATTAATGTTGGCCGAATTCTGACTTTGATTTTTAGGGAAGTGTACACTCTATTTCGGTAGATTTTTGGGATTCGAAAACACGTTAGTAACCAAGTGTGTAGCCCCACACTAACTCTTGATAGATTTATGGTATTGTTGTATTATATGTGTTCATAAGAATTTGAAAATGTGGCTAAAGGTACCATTCAATGGTACAACATATTCGTGCACGTTATTCTCTAAAGATCTGCTAGTAGTATTATAAACTATGAACGTGACATATATGAGAATTGGTTACGATTATGAATAAGGCATGTGGCATGACATTTGCATGATTTGTATGACTCATGGGGCATATGGGTGATTATGAAAAGGGGAAGTGATCTGGTGGTTTTTACCACAATATCTGGTGACTCATGTCACATAATCTGAATGTGGTGACTTATGTCACAAAATGTTATCTGGTGGCTATGCCACAATTTATAAGGGTGATGTGCAAGTCGACTGCAGCGACTGCCTTCGATGGTGTGTAGCGGATGGAGGGTCGATTTAGTAATCCCCACGGTGTGATGGCAGGTACGGGTGATGTGTAGAGGATGGTTATCTAGGTTTGGGTTCGGATTGCATCATTGTTTTTATATGTTTTATATGTATGGTTTGACATGCCTAAATTGATTGAGAGTTTGTGTTGATTGTTACACATTGAGTCTGTTGACTCACCCCGTTGTGGGATATCTTTTCAGGTGACACTCAGTAATGGACCGGGTCGGCAGGAGCTTAGTGGTGGCCATGCTCAGCTCAGAGTTATTTTATTTTTATTGGTTTTTATCATTTAAGTTTTGGATTTATTTCGGGTTTTGCTATGATGTAATATGGCCATTCTTATTAACTGCTTTAAGTATGCATTTTATTTGGTTTATTATGATACGATTATTGTTAAATCAAGATTAAATAGTTTTTCATTAAAATAAATCTTAAATGTTTTTGACACCTAAGCACAAACGTTTTTTTTCAAATTCTCATTAAACTCTAAAACCCGATTTCAAGCAAATACTTTTTACTTATTGATTTCAAGTACAAATAAAAATACTATTTTAATAAAATCGAGACTGCAAAGATAACCTCGTTTTCAATTTGTACTCAACACAAATCAAACCACCCAGATTTTCCAAAGTAACAAATAAGTTTTGAATTGTTTTACTCAAGGAGCATGCCAGATCCGGTTAGGACTTGTGGGCCGGGTTTGGGGTGTTTCACTATCGATCTCATCTTCACTAAGGATTACCACCTAAGATACCCTCTCGGTCACACCTAGGCATACAGATACCCTCTCGATCTCACCGTTTGGCACAAGTTCTACTCAACAGGATACCTTCTCAGTCTCTCCTATACAGATTTTCTACTAGGAGCGTCACTTCCTAGTATACTAAGTCCCTGGAATAAACACTGAATTTTAGGTTATTATTTACTTAATCGATTAATTAATATAACAACCAAATCATGTGGAATAAATATTAAGCACACAATATATTCAAATATTCATACAAACATTCAATTAAAAGACTTAATGAATGAAATATAAATAGAAGAATAAGGATAAAGAATGCTCATGAATTAATCAACGAAGCAACGAGATTATGGAACATCCATCGCTCGCTATTTTCTAACTTCGAAATAGGACCTTCCGATTAAGTAAACATAAAAAAAGATAAACTAAAAACTAGAGAAAACTGTGTATAGAAATTTGTCTGTCTAGGTTGACTCCCTTCTAATGTGGTTATAATGTGACTTATATAGGCTAACTTCAATGTAATAGGTGCCTAAAATAACCTTGTAGCATGTAGGGTTTGACGGGACAAAGAAACCCTAATTAGCTGTAAAAAAGTGATCAAACTTATCTAGGTTTTTGTTGCATCGTCGTGATGTCGATGAAACTCTCATTGCGATGTCACCTCTGTTTCATCTCTGGTAGCTTCGATGTTCGGTGTTGGGACATTGAAGTCTTCCATTGTGTTCTTTAGCCTGAAACGGTGTCCTACACACTCAAGTAGCCCATTAGTGATACCCTAGGCTCGAATTGGCCTAATGGGTCATTGAAACACCTAAAAATGCGAAAATCACTTATTTTACCAAAATTATACATTACAGAATAAAATCTAAAACTAATAAAAAATATCACTAAATTATGTCGAAATCAAGCCCATTTACTGTCGAAAGGAGCCTAATTTGCCACCACAAATTGTTGTAGATCAACTTCGCCCATACTTAACTCGTTTCTTGTCCTCTAGGAAACAAAACAAAAAATGCGAAGAAAACAAAACACTTGTAAGAAAATGTACTTGAGCACGCTTCATACATGAAATTAGTTTGGAACACTTGAGATAGGAGAATTTGGCTAAATAGGCAATTCTAACTAGATATACAAACAATTCACGATTTTTTATTTCAAACATGTTAGTTCAGTAAGTTACAAAGTAGACAGGTCAAGGATAATTAAACATATGCTTCCATCGAAACACATACACAAGTACAACATCTATGTTTGAAAAATACAGGAAATTAGAACTCCACCAACTGTAACACCCCTTACCCGTATTTGACGTCGGAACAGGGTACGAGGCATTACCAGACTTATACACAAACAATCATACAAAACCGAGACATGAATTTTCATCCAAATTTAAAGCTTTTCATAAACATTCATATTGTCCCTTAAACGAGCCTACGAGGCCAAAAACATACATTAGGAGTGGTTTGGGATTGAACCGAGAATTTTGAAGACTTTCGGGAAACTTAGAGAATTTTTCATGAAAAAGGTCCACACTCTCGTGTGACATATTACACGCCCATGCTTCAAGTCGTGTCCAAAATAGGGGACATTCTGTTTATGACGTCATCATCAAAATGAGGTCACACGGCCAAGGCACACACCCGTGTCCTTAGGTCGTGTGGGGAATTAAATTCCCAAAATTAAGTGCATGCTTCACATGGCCTGGGCACATGCCCATGTCCTATAGCCGTGTCTTTCACACAGCTGAGACACACGGCCATGTCTCGTGCCCGTGTGTTTACTACTGGGCATTCTGTTTCTCAAAACTAAGGTGCAGGGGACACACGACCAGAACACACGCCCTTGGGGCAAGCCGTATGTCACACATGGCCTAGACACATGCCCGTGTGCCTAACCGTGTGGACAAAATAAGGCTATTTTCCAAGCCATTTGTCACCCTCAATAACACATGCACACTTACACATCTCAATGACATCCAACATGGCACACATAAGCACTTAAACATTCATAAACATGGCTCTTACATGGCAACTCCTTATCATTCAACCATCAATACCCGTAGGCCATATCATAATGGCATTGGCACATGCATGCATATATGAATAGGTTTACAACCCAATAATCAATATGAGCCACATCCCATGGCCTTATAAAAAATGAATCAAATATCATCATAAGCCAACACATTTGGCTAAACCAATATGACATATAACAAAAAGACCAAGTCCCTATACATGCCATACTCAAAATGTTGAGACTAACTATACCCAAAGGTTCTAATTGATAGTGTGATCAAGTCTCCGATGTCCTTCGATCCCCGAGCTAGCTTGGCAATACTATAAGAAAATGGAAAAGAAAGGGGAGTAAGCATAAAGCTTAGTAAGTTTGCATGTAAATAATTAACAACATTTGCCATGCATTATTGTACACATAACATAATGTAATTTATCACAATGTCATCAAGTATCATAGATACATTTTAAATCATGCCATTTACATAATGTACAATAAAACTTATGATCATGATTTATTCATTCACATCTTACCGAGATCTCATCTATTTATAATATCAATATGTATGGGCTTTGTGTACATACCTGCACCCTTTCAACATGTTCATACCTTGTCATTTCATTGACATAATCTTTGGACTACCCGTTGAACCACTTGGAATACTAAAGGATACTCGGGAATCACATACACATAGAATCATACCAATGCCATATCCTAGATATGGTCTTACATGGGTTCACATATCGATGCCTATAGCCCAGCTATGGCCTTACATGATTCTCATATCGATGCCATGTCCCAAACATGGTCTTACACGAAATCTCATAACGATGCCATATCTCAGATATGGTCTTACACGTAAACTCTTAACCCTAATGTCATGACATTTGTATCCTAACTATTCCTAATGTTCAATCGGGATTTCGAGGTATCAAATCTTCGTCGAATCATCATCGAGTCAACATTAATCAAGTCCACAAGGACAATTACACAATTCATGCAATATTAAAGCATTAAATACTTAAAAATGTAATGTTGCATTATTTACACATGAACTTACCTCGGTACCAAAATATGGCTAACTATTCGATTTAGTCCACGACCTTGTTCTTTCCTCGGTTTAGGTCTGGACTTCATTTTTCTTGATCTATAATAGAAAATTTAGCTCATTTAATTATCAAATTGTTCAAATCAGTCCAAAAACCATACTTTGGCAAAATTATAGTTTTGCCCTTAAACTTTCACATATTTATAAATTAGTCCCTAGGCTCGTAAAATGAAATGTGTCCATTTTTTTGTTACCCAAGCCCAACCAAACCTAACACATGCTCATAACAGCCCACATTTTCCTTCAAATCAAATTTTTACTATTTATTTTATAATTTTTACAAAAGGGTCCTTTTTAGGTGTTTTCATAAAAAATCACTTAGTAAAAGATGTTTATTACACATCAAACTTTCATAATCTACCATGAAACATCAAAACACATGCATGTCACACATGAACCCTAGCTCAAATAATGGTAGAAATAGCTAGATCGGTTGATAACAACTTAAAAAATGTAAAGAACATTAAAAACGGGACTAGGATGCACTTACTGTCAAGCTTGAAAGTTGAAGAAAAATCCTAGCTATGGCTCTTCTAATTTTCGGTACACACTTGAAGAATATGAGCAAATTTTGCTTTATTTTCCCCTTTTTATTCTTTTATTAACCAAATGATCAAAATGTCATTTTTACTAAACTTTCAAATTTTACCTACTCATGCCTATTTTTGTCCATAAATATAGAAATTGGGCAATTTGCTATTTAAAGACCTCTAATTAATATTCCAAAGCTATTTCATACTTAAAGCTTCTAGAATCTCATATTTTGCAACTTTTTCAATTTAGTCCTAAAAGTTAAATTGGACACTTATTCACAAAATTTCTTCATGAAACTTTCACACAATCATGCAACATGTCATGGACCTCAAAAAAATCATAAAAAAATATTTCTACTTCAGATTTGTGGTCTCAAAACCACTATTCTGACTAGACCCAAAATCAGGATGTTACACCAACTCAGTTTCTTTCATCCATGTTTTGAACTCTAGTATAGTACTATAAGTATAAGCTACTTCAATGAGTATTTGTGTGATTATGAGTATCAATTTCTTAAGTACTCATACTTTTTGTTTGCTTTGTTTTCATTTAATTCACTTTTCGCTCACATTATTTTTAATCGTTATATGCTTTTATTTCACTCGCTTTGCTTTTAACCCTTACAATGCTTTTGTTCACTGATTAGTTTTCATTTAGGCACATACTTGTAAAGATTCTATACTTATTATATACTATATTGTTTCAATATCCATGGGTTCCAATAACTAAGTGATGCAATTCCAATTACCTATGATTCAAACAAACATATATGCTTACTCGTGTATACCTTTATCACTTGGTGCACTTAACTCCTTTTTCATATTAACGGTTTAACAATTAAACTAACTACATTTATTATTAGGTTAGATTTATAATTTATACAAACAACCTATTCAAATGCACCTAACCAATTACTTGTATTTCTATAGGCTTAAGCACGAACAAACACACAAACAAAGAAAAGAAAAATAATCAACTAAAAATTAATAAAAATAAGCAAAAATAATAGCAAAAACATTAAAATTTCTATGTTCCCCCCATACTTTATTTGGCACATGAAGGTACTGTGAGGTCAGTCAGGTTGTTCTCCCCCTTCTAGTTTAGCTTGAAATTGTATTGCCACCTAAGGTGGGGTTCCTACGCAGAAAGAAACACACTTTTTGTGTGTATTAAATACTTAAATAAAACAAACAAATGAGACACACAAATAAATCTTATGTATTTCCCCCCACACTTTAGAACATACATCTCCCTCAATGTAAAAGAATTAAAGTGCAAAAAAGAAAACTTCATTGAAAGGGTTGAATCCTTGTTGTTGTGTAGACATCAATCCTCAATGTGCTCCAAGTAGACAGAAATATACCTACAAAAGAAAATAAAATGTCAAATGTTACTAAAAACTAGGAATAAAACAAAAAATTTAAAAATTATATATTTTAAGAACTCCTTCAAAGGTCAGCAAAGTCATCATCATCGAACTCCTCGGTAAGGTCATCCTCTTCCGAAATAACCATCTTCCCCTTTCCTTTGCTTGTGAATGTAATTTCAAAATGGGGTTTTGAATTTTGAATGGATCATACATACAGATACCCTTCTCCTTTGGTCTTGAATGTGCACCACCACATTGTGGTGTGATCAGGGGATCATTATCCGAGGAGCGGTCCGAAACGGGGGTGACTGTGGGGCAGTTGATCTACCACAATTCATTGTGGCAAATTGAGTTCTTTCTGGCATTGAACGAGCTTGTTTTCAAGTGTCTTTATATGTTTTCATTTCAATTTCAATTTTTAGTATCTTAAGTTTAAATTATGTAAAATAAGCATTTTTATGGAATTTTGAGTTATACAATGACCTATTGGGCCACTATAGGCCTAAGAAGGATCTAACAGCTTTATTTAGTGTGTATAGCACTATTTTCAAGCTTAGAAGAAGAAGGATGAATGTAGCATCGTGACACCGAGGAGTGGTGTCACAAAACCAAAATTTGAAGCCAAAGTATCTAGAATTTAAAAGCAGCGTTCCAAAATAGGTCTTGTGGTGTCGCGACACTTGGCTATGATTAGGAAAATTAAGCATGGGTATTTTTTTCCACAAATGTAAATCTAATTTTTGGGCTGTTTAGTGACCCTAGTTAGGTCTGATCATAAATTCTATAAAATAGACATGTTTTAGCCTTATTTTAGGAGGCTTAGCTAAGTAAGTCATTTAGTTAGTTTTATAGTTTTAGAGTTTTAGTTTAGTTTTTATTTTATTTTAATTTATTCCTTTAAATAATTTTTGTTCTTGTTTAACTTGTATTCGATATTGATCCAAGCTTTTAATTTAATAGTTTTTTCGTTATTTCTTTATGGATTCCAATTGCAATCGAAGTGATCTTCGTGACTATTAAAGGATATTTCGCTTCCGAGAACAAGTCAATATCAAAATAGATTTATTTTCTTATTCTCTTATTTTATTTAATTTAGTATTTTGTATGTTAAATATGAGTTTAGAAATTATTGCATCTAGATCCATGAGTAGCGAATTTCCTTAGGGAGATTAGTGAATGGATGTGTGACTAATTAACAGATGAATTAGGGTTTCAATCCAAGTTAGTTGGTTTAAATTATGTGCTATTAAACCCTAGGAAGTGACTCCCCTAGGAAGTAATTTAGGATAAATGAGATCAAGAGATAAGTTTACCAAGTAAATCCTAATTTATCCTGGTCAAGAAAGTAAGAGCGAAAGGAAAGCGTGTATTGGTCGATTAATTAATTAGTTAGAGGCCGAGAGGTAATAATTGGTTAATTAATAGCTTACTCGATAAAACCCGAGTTCAGAAGTTAATTAGAGCATTGAAGTAAGTTGATCTCTTGCCTGTTTTATTGGATTTAATTTTGATTGTTAATTGGTTGATTTTAGTTTTAGATAATTTTGTGTTAGTTAATTAATTCATTTTAACTTGGTTTTCGTAATATAATTTCAAATTAGTACTATTTAGCACTTTTAGTGTAGAAAGTTAATTTAAGTTTAATTCAACCTCCCTTGGGTACAATCCTCGGAATACTTCCTAGAGTGTTTTATTGTAACATTTTTTACTATATTACAATTTGACCCGTATACTTGCGGACATCGCTATTTAATTATATATTTATTTGTTTCAGTATTTCCAATCCAAACGTTCGCACGTCTAGTGGAGGTCAAGTTGTTGGTGCCATTGCCAAGGAGGCTTTGACATTAGACATAAATTTTAATTTTCTACATTTTAATAGGATAAATAGGAATATTTAGAATTATAGATACGGATTTTATTTTCAATAATTTTTTATTTTTATTTTAGTTATTTATTTTATTTTAAATTTTCTTTTATTCTAATATATGACTCGAAGTGGAACCATTCCAATCGAGCCAAATCCTGAATCGGAGAGAATCTTGAAGTGAGCCTGTTAGAAAATGCAAAAAAATCCACCTGTAGTGGCTAACTTGTCATGAGGAAACCCTGTAACACCCCAAACCCGGCCTATGCATTAAGCCCGATTTTGGCATGCCACACAAATTGAATGTGCATTCAAATCATCAACAATGTAGAAAATCAAATTTCCAAAACGATTAAGAGAATGACTTTATCGAAAATTGAGGTTTATACGAAATCCATGATTAAAAACACAAGAGTTTATCATTTGATCTATACAGAGTAGTAATTGATTAAAACTTTGGATTTATTTAGTTGAAATATTTTATCGAAGAGTTTTAAAAGATTTTCCTAAGTTTCAGTGATGTTTAAGAAAAACCTTTATTTTATACGAGAGTTATAGAAAAACATTTATGAAAACTAAACCAATCCAACTTAGGAAAACTAAAACATAATAAAATCCATCCACATAATAGAATCCATAAATTAAAGAGGCCTTATTACATCGCCATTAAAATAGTACTTAATAAAAATTATTAAAGAAGTTTTAAAGTTTTATAAACCACCATTTGTAGTATAGCCTCCACACGAAGTCATCTCCGACCCAAGTCTCCATCAATTATTATTACCTGATAGGGGTAAAAAAATGGGGTGAGTTACTTAGAACTCAATGTGTAACCCACTTACCGGATTCACTGGGCCAAAACCATATAAACATATAATTGGACCTGAGCCCATTTTGCAAATGTAAATATTTATAGATCAAGTATATAAAAATAATAATGCATGTAATATGCAATTCCCAACCAAACCTAATTTCCATCCGCTACTCATCACCCGTACCAACCATCACACCTGTGGGGATCAAGTCAACCCACCCCGCCAACACACCAGTAGTAGGCTTTAAGCCAATTATAATAATTGTGGCAACAGGCCATTTATAATATTTGTGGCAACAAGCCATTTAAATAATTGTGGTAGAACCACCGATCTAGATTTTTGGGCAACAGGCCATCGTGACAGAGTCACCGATCTAGATTGTTGGCATCAGGCCTTTCTTCTCTTCATCAATTATCCCAACCCATGCAATCAGTTATATGCATAACAAAATATTTTAAGGTGAATTTTATAAAACCCATAATACAATTTATCAATTTGGCCCATTAGTCAAAATAGTAATTTGGCCCATTTCATCTCATATCTCATTTTGCTCATATTTTAATATCACTTTTGGCCCATAAAGCAACATATCTCATTTTGGCCCAATAAAATGACATATTTCAATTTTGGCCCAATAAAATGACATATTTCAATTTTTGGCCCAATAAAGGGTATTTTCGTAATTCGGTCCATCGGGACATTTCATAATTTGGCCCATTTAACATATGAGGCCTTTTTACAATTTCCACACTTGGCCAATTAATCAAATTATTCACATGGCCAAAGATATCACTTTCTTTCACAAAATAACCCATTAAGGGCATATTCGTAATTTTCCACAATCGCGATTTCGGTTTCATGCATTCACATAAAAGAATTAGTATAACGTATTTTTTTCAATCTCACCGGATTTACGATTTTTATTAAAACGCTTATGATATAATATAACCCAAGAGATAAGTGTGAAGTTACACACCTGATTACGGTGAGAACTACACTTTCCCGCTCGTCGATATCTAAACACACATCACGATGGATTAGAACACTAATATTTAATATAAAACTACTCTAATGATTAACGATCTAGATCCTTACCCTCGGAATCTCAAACAACAATTATTTGTGATTTCTCTCCGATCAAAGGTTCAAAACCACGAGTAAACAATGGCTCGAGGGTACGTACGACTTTGAATAATTGATTTTCACCGGATGAGGGTCCACAACCCGTGGAAAGTCTCAGATTCCAGAAACAGTCCTTCTCTTGAATTTAGGGGTATAATGGAACCACCCCTCTTCCAAACACTATTAACAACCCTTTTCATCCCTATCTTGATTGTCTTCAAAGACAAAGAATCATTAGTCCTAACAATATATCGAAAATCTTAAGACTAATGACTTAAAAGAGTGACTTCGGCTTACCTTAATATTCCGAATAATCTCAAGAGAATCCTTTGTACGTTATGATCAAATCTTAATTGAACTTCAATATTTCTCCAAAAAGATGATGATTCGACCCTTCCATTATTTCACTAAAAATAATGAAAGAAAACATTTGAATAAATGATTGATTAATCAGTTAAAAAGTCTCTTCCAAAGACATTCTAACATTCGCCATAGTGACCAAATATCAAAAGAAAAGACAAAGAAATGATACTTACCGATGATCCAAAGTTTGAATAGAAGAAAATGATTGAAAAATAGATGTTATGAAGAATGGAAGATTCAGCTATGATGATCACAAACATTCAGCCATAGAAGATAGATAAAAGAAAAATGTGTGCTTGAATGATAAGTAAAATGGAGAGGAAAAGAGAATAGGGAGAAGAGAAAAGAGAGAGTTTAGGGACAATTGTGCATTCGGCAATGAAGAGAAAAAGATAAGAAAAGAGATGGTCTTTGATAGCTAGATGGTTTTCGGTCACAAGGAAAAGAGAAAAGTTTTAGAGAGAGTGACCAAATTAAGATCGAAATGGTCAAAAAGAAGAAATGGCAAAAGCAACAATTGTTTTCTCAATGCTCATGGTACATTGAGAGAAAATTTGCTAAAACTAGGAAGAGGAAAATTGGAGAGAAAATTTGCTAAAACACCAATTGGTAAATGGAAAATTGTGAAATGGGAAACCATCAAGCACCTAATCCTACCAAACCAATCACCAAAATCTGGTTAAAAGGTCACTTGTGAGGATATTTTGAAAATTTCGAATTGCATCCTCGAGCTCCCCTTAAAGAAAATTTCGTTGCTTTCTCTCCTCGGGCTCTCTCGTGATTACGCCAAAGAACCTTAACCAATGGCACAGTCTTCTTTCTTAACACCTTAACATCGCGATCTAAGATTTTCACTGGTTCTTCCTCGAAAGACAAATCTGGCCTTAATTCCACTTCTTCTACCGGTACTATGTGCGACGGATCCGATCTATAGCGTCTCAGCATAGAAACATGGAAGACACTATGAATCTGACTCAACTCCGGAGGTAAATCAAGTTGATAGGCCACTGGTCCTACACGCTTCAACACACGGTACGGTCCAATGAACCTAGGGCTCAACTTGCCTTTCCTTCCGAATCTGAAAATCTTTTTCCACGGTAAAACTTTCAAAAAGACTTGATCTCCCACTGCAAACTCAATATCTTTACGCTTCAGATCCGCGTACGACTTTTGTCTATCCGAAGCTTCCTTTAATCGCGCTCGAATCACCTTTACTTTTTCTTTTGTCTCAGATATCAGTTTAGGACCCAACAACTTTCGTTTCCCCAATTCAGTCTAACAAGTAGGAGTACGACATCTACGACCATATAACGCTTCATAGGGTGCCATTTTGATACTGGATTGATAATTGTTATTATACTCGAACTCTGTCAACGGTAGAAAATCCTCCCAACTTCCTCTAAAGTCGATCACACATCCTCTTTCCTCCGGGGTGCATAGCATAAGGGCTACTATGTGCCTCTAGAAGAATCATTTGTCTCAAATCCAAATCCTTAGGCATACAAACCCTTCCACGAAAACACAATACACCATCCTTGTTCAAACCAAAATCCCCTATTATACCACTTTCAACTTGTTGTATTAAAGGACCCAACTTTTCATCGAATAATTATTTTTCCTTGATTTTCTCTAACCACAGAGGCTTCACCTGAAGTTCCGCTAGTAGACTGCCATCCTCATACAAATTGAGATGAGCAAACATTGCTCTTAACTCTGATACAACTTTACAACTCAACGCATCTGCCACAACGTTAACCTTTCCAAGATGGTACTCAATTGAGAAATCATAATCCTTTAAAAACTCTACCCATCTTCATTGTCTTAAATTCAACTCCTTTTGGGTAAGGAGATACTTAAGACTCTTATGGTCCGTATAAATGATTGACTTCTCACCGTAGAGATAATGCCTCCAAATCTTTAATGCAAACACCACCGCAGCCAACTCTAAATCATGAGTAGGATAGTTGACTTCATGTGGCCTCAATTGTCGAGAAGCATAAGCTACTACTTTTCCACTTTGCATCAGTACACATCCTAAACCTGTGTGTGATGCATCACGATGAGACGATAAACTCTTTTTCTACCTCGAGTTGAATCGATCTTGGCGCTTAGTTAGAATCTTCTTCAGTTTCTCGAAACTTTCTTGTTGTTTATCGGTCCACACATACGGTACTTCCTTTTGCAACAGCTTAGTTAGGGGTGCAGCAATCAACGAAAACCCCTCAACAAAGTGTCTATAATAACCAGCCAAACCCAAGAACCTCTAAATCTCAGCTACTGACTTCGGCGGTTTCCAATCCAACACAGCCTCTACCTTTCGAGGATCAACTCTTATCCCTTCAGCTGACACTACATGACCCAAGAAAGTCACTTCCTTTAACCAAAATTCACACTTACTGAATTTGGCATAAAGTTGCTTATCTCGCAAAATTTACAACACAATGCGCAAATGTGAGTCATGCTCTGCTTCATTCCTCGAATATACCAAAATGTCATCTATGAACACTACTACGAACTGGTCTAAATAGGGTTGAAAGACTTGGTTCATCATGTCCATAAATGCAGCTGGTGCATTACTCAAACCAAATGGCATCACTAAAAACTCATAATGTCCATAGCGAGTTCGGAATGTCGTCTTATGAATATCTGCCTCTTTCACCTTGAGTTGATGATAACCCGATCTTAAATCAATCTTGGAGAAGACTGAAGCTCCTCTTAATTGATCAAACAGATCGTCGATTCTCGACAATGGATACCTATTCTTGATCGTCAACTTATTCAACTGCCTATAATCAATGCACATACGCATCGACCCATCCTTCTTCTTGACGAACAAAACTGGTGCTCCCCAAGGAGCCACACTTGGTCGAATAAATCCCCGATCTAACAGTTCTTAAATTTGAGCCTTAAGCTCCGCTAACTCTTTCGGTGCCATTCTATAAGGAGCAATGGACACCAGAGCCATTCCAGGCAAAAGCTCAATGCCAAATTCTACTTCCCGATCTGGAGGTAGACCCGAAAGTTCTTCGGGAAAGACATCTGAAAATTCTTTCACCATTCTCACACCTTCTACCGATAGTTCCTCGGCATCTAAAGCACTGGATGAAGGCTAGGAATGCTCCATACCCTTTCTGCACCAACTTTTCTGCTTTCAAAGCAGATACCACATTTGCCAAAAAGTTTCTTCGCTCGCCTATCATTATTACCTCCTCATCATCCACAGTCCTAATTGACATTCGCTTTTCGGCACAATCCAATTGCCCGATGCTTCACCAACCAATCCATGCCCAAAATAAGATCAAACTCACCGAAAGGTAATTCCATCAAGTCCGCTAGAAATACCTCTCTTTGAATCTCCAAGGGCACATCTCTAAATAATTTATTCACTATTACTAACTGTCCTAAATGACTAATTACCGTCATCTCTCTATCGGTAATCTTAGATCTAATATTTAGGTTTCCAGATATGGCACTAGCAACATACCGAGTGGGTAGACCCGATATCTATCAAAGCAGTAACAGGTACATCAGAGATGAAGAACGTACCAGTTATCACATCAGGTGCATCGTCGTCCTCACGATATCTAACCGCATAGACCAATCCTGGCTATCTTGCCTCCGTGTTACTTCTAACACCATTTCCTCGACCCGGTGCACCCTGTCCATGTCCGTTACCATTACCACCACGACCTCTTGGTGGCTACTGAGTACCTCTAGCTGGCTGAACATCAGGGTTACGAGCTTCCTGAGTCGTATCAGTCCGTCGAGGGATATTCTTATATTGATGATCCTTGGAACCATATTTAAAGCATGCACCAATTTTCCTCCAACATTCTCTGGGATGTCGTCTTCCACAATCGGCACATTCTCGACTCTGATTGGTAGTCATAGGTGCCCTAGCTTGAACTGGCTCATCATTTTGTGGCCTCTTTTGAAACCTTTTAGAAGAACCAGAGTACTTAAAATCCCTCTTTCCTCTGACTTTTTCCCGATTCTGGCGTTCTGAGTTCTTAGCCTCTTCGGCTATCTTAGCTTTCTCTAAAAGCGAGGTAAAAGTCCGTACTTGTTGTAGGGCTATCAGTACCCGCAACTCATCATTCAACCCATCTTCAAAGCATACACAGCACTCATGATCAGTCGGCACTATTGTACGAGCATAATGGCTCAAACGAAGAAATTCTGCCTCGTAAGCTGCCACCGTCTTACTTCCTTGAACCAAATTTAGGAATTCCTTCCTACGGGCATCTACATAACTTGTCCCGACGTTCTTCCCTTGGAAAGCATCTTTAAAGAAATCCCAAGTAACCAATACAGTCTCGGTGCCTTCTCGAACTGTAAGCCACCATTGATACGCCTCGTCTCTTAGCAAAGACACGGCTCCTCTCAGTTTCTGCTCGACGGTGCACTCCAGATCATCCATAATTCTTTCCATAGCCTCAAGCCAATATTCTGCCACATTCAGAGCTACACTAGAGACACCTCTAAAAACTTCTGCACCACTAGACTTGAGTCGTTCCGATATTGATCCACGAACTACTGGCCCAGTTCTAGCCCCAGCTACTCTTTCTAAGACTCGCAACATTGCTTGAGTCAAAGCATTATCCTCATTCGCATGATCATGAGATCCAGTTTCGCTCTCAAATGACGCAGGTGCATCCATTTTTGGTATATGACTCGGCGCTTCAGACGCAGCACCTCGTCCTCTACCACGACCACGTCTACTGCGTCCACGACCACGTCCTCTAGTGCTCATAATGACCAATTCAATTTTAATCTGATTACAAGTTTTATGAATTAGAATATTATTTCAATGTTTATTAACAATATTTTATGAGATATAAGAGTTAGGGTTGTTTTCGCAATCACATCCTATAGTCTCGATCTCTATCATTTTCAACACCTAAAACTAGAAGTTCTAGAGTGTTCCTAAGGTCTCATCACAATAATAAACACTTTATAAACAAATACTTACTTGACTTGGTGCCGATGCTCGAGGTGCCATACTACCTTTAAAACGTAAGGTCTAGAAATTTAAATAGTTTTTAACCAGAAATCATTGTTGAACCTAAACCACAGTCGAGTTTTAAAACTGAGCTCTGATACCATAAAATGTAACACCCCAAACTCTGCCTATGCATTAAGCCCTGATTTTGGCATGCCACAAAAATTGAAAGTGCATTCAAATCATCAACAATGTAGAAAATCAAATTTCCAAAACGATTAAGAGAATGACTTTATCGAAAATTGAGGTTTATACGAAATCCATGATTAAAAACACAAGAGTTTATCATTTGATCTATATAGAGTAGTAATTGATTAAAACTTTGGATTTATTTAGTTGAAATATTTTATCGAAGAGCTTTAAAAGAATTTCCTAAGTTTTAGTGATGTTTAAGAAAAACCTTTATTTTATACGAGAGTTATAGAAAAACATTTATGAAAACTAAACCAATCCAACTTAGGAAAACTAAAACATAATAAAATCCATCCACATAATAGAATCCTTAAATTAAAGAGGCCTTATTACATCGCCATTAAAATAGTACTTAATAAAAATTATTAAAGAAGTTTTAAAGTTTTATAAACCACCATTTGTAGTATAGCCTCCACACGAAGTCATCTCCGACCCAAGTCTCCATCAATTATTATTACCTGAGAGGGGTAAAAAAATGGGGTGAGTTACTTAGAACTCAATGTGTAACCCACTTACCGGATTCACTGGGCCAAAACCATATAAACATATAATTGGACCTGAGCCCATTTTACAAATGTAAATATTTATAGATCAAGTATATGAAAATAATAATGCATGTAATATGCAATTCCCAACCAAACCTAATTTCCATCCGCTACACACCACCCATACCAACCATCACACCTGTGGGGATCAAGTCAACCTACCCCGCCAACACACCAGTAGTAGGCTTTAAGCTAATTATAATAATTGTGGCAACAGGCCATTTATAATATTTGTGGCAATAGGCCATTTAAATAATTGTGGTAGAACCACCGATCTAGATTTTTGGGCAACAGGCCATCGTGACAAAGTCACCGATCTAGATTTTTGGCATCATGCCTTTCTTCTCTTCATCAATTATCCCAACCCATGCAATCATGTATATGTATAACAAAATATTGTAAGGTGAATTTTATAAAACCCATATTACAATTTATCAATTTGGCCCATTAGTCAAAATAGCAATTTGGCCCATTTCATCTCATATCTCATTTTGCTCATATTTTAATATCACTTTTGGCCCATAAAGCAACATATCTCATTTTGGCCCAATAAAATGACATATTTCAATTTTGGCCCAATAAAATGACATATTTCAATTTTTGGCCCAATAAAGGGTATTTTCATAATTCGGTCCATCGAGACATTTCGTAATTCAGCCCATTTAACATATGAGGCCCTTTCACAATTTCCACACTTGGCCAATTAATCAAATTATTCACATGGCCAAAGATATCACTTTCTTTCACAAAATAACCCATTAAGGGCATATCCGTAATTTTCCACAACCGCGATTTCGGTTTCATGCATTCACATAAAAGAATTAGTATAACGTATTTTTTTCAATCTCATCGGATTTACAATTTTTATTAAAACGCTTATGATATAATATAACCCAAGAGATAAGTGTGAAGTTACACACCTGATTACGGTGAGAGCTACAATTTCCCGCTCATCGATATCTAAACACACATCACGATGGATTAAAACACTAATATTTAATATAACTATTCTAATGATCAACGATCTAGATCCTTACCCTCAGAATCTCGAACAATAATTATTTGCAATTTTTCTCCGATCAAAGGTTCAGAACCACGAGTAAACAATGGCTCGGGGTGCGTACGACTTCGAATAATTGATTTTCACCGGATGAGGGTCCACAACCAGGTGGAAAGTCTCAGATTCTCGAACTAGTCCTTCTCTTGAATTTAGGGGGAATAACGGAACCACCCCTCTTCCGAACACTATTAACAACCCTTTTCGTCCCTATCTTGATTGTCTTCAAAGATAAAGGATCATTAGTCCTAACAATATATCAAAAATCTTAAGACTAATGACTTAAAAGAGTGACTTCGGCTTACCTTAATATTCCGAATAATCTCAAGAGAATCCTTTGTACGTTATGATCAAATCTTAATTGAACTTCAAGATTTCTCCGAAAAGATGATGATTCGACCCTTCCATTATTTCACTAAAAATAATGAAAGAAAATGTTTGAATAAATGATTGGTTAATCAGTTAAAAAGTCTCTTCCAAAGACATTCTAACATTCGGCCATAGTGACCAAATATCAAAATAAAAGACAAAGAAATGATACTTACCGATGATCCAAAGTTTGAATAGAAGAAAATGATTGAAAAATAGATGTTATGAAGAATGGAAGATTCGGCTATGATGATCACAAACATTGGCCATAGAAGATAGATGAAAGAAAAATATGTGTTTGAATGATAAGTAAAATGGAGAGGAAAAGAGAATAGGGAGAAGAGAAAAGAGAGAGTTTAGGGACAATTGTGCATTCGACAATGAAGAGAAAAAGAGAAGAAAAGAAATGGTCTTTGATAGCTAGATGGTTTTCGGTCACAAGGAAAAGAAAAGTTTTAGAGAGAGTGACCAAATTAAGATCGAAATGGTCAAAAAGAAGAAATGGCAAAAGCAACAATTGTTTTCTCAATGCTCATGGTACATTCGGCTAGGGAGAGGAAAATTGGTGAGAAAATTTGCTAAAACACCAATTGGTAAATGGAAAAGTGTGCTCATCAAGCACCTAATCCTACCAAACCAATCACCAAAATCCGGCCATCCCCCTTAGCCCCCTATGCCATCCATGTTCATGGACAATTGGCCATCCAAAGTTTCCAAAACAAAGCCCTTGATTCATGCCTTATGTCCCCCTATCACCTTAAATCATGAGATTCTTTTCTTTAAACTTTTACTTACCTTTTTCCTTTGGTCTTCTTGCCAAAAATGTTATCCAACTCATTTTTATCCCTATCCATGACCGACACGTTGAAAGAGGAAACAAAATAAAAACAAAACTCAATGCATATCTAAGGATTCGAAACTTTTCCCTCAAGCAAACCTACATGCGCCAACACCACCTTGCTACTAGCTCATCTTATGCTAGTTTTTGACACTTAAATTTACTTAAACCTCAAAGTCACTTGATCCACTTCAATTAAGTACTCCTTACTAAAATTTATTCTAATTCTGAATAATTCTCAAGTCTTCTCAAGACTATATTAAACATGCAAAATTTTAATTATACACAAGTTAAGCACCAAAACATGTATCATATCGATACTCAGATTTTAGGATGTTACAAACCCACTATTCGAAGAACACATTAAACCACCAGCATAGCTCTGAAGAGAGCCACTAATGGCTCGATAAGATAGGACATTTCACGAATAAGCGGTACCTACTTTAGACGTTGTTCGAGGTAGTATCGAGAGACCAATAATTAAAACAAAAAATTTTGAAATTAAGATGACCGCCATTCAAATGATACAAAACAATTTGCAATTTCGGGGTAACATGATAGAAGACCTGAACCAACACTTAAAGAGATTCCTATAATTAAAGAACATGTTCAAATATAACAAAGTGACTGATGACACGATTTGTTTTTGATTGTTTCCGTTCTTGCTTTGCGAAAATGTCTATGAATGGCTTGATTCCCAAAAGTTGGGTTCTATCACGACACAAGATGACGTAGCAAGGAAATTCTTACACAAAATTTTCCCCATTAGTTGAACCATCCAATTAAGGCGTGACATTGCTAATTTTAAGCAATTAGAAGGTGAGACGTTATATGAAGCGTGAGAACGCTTCAAGTCACTGCTTAGGAAATTCCTACATCACGGTATAGAAGATTTGTTGCAATTGCAAATCTTTTATAATGGATTGGATGGGAGCTTAAGAGCCAGCTTAGATGGCGCATCAGCCGTAGCCTTTATCAACAATACTTACGAGCGAGCCTGTAAATTGATTAAGGACATGATGATGAACTCGTACATGTGGCCTAACGATCACTTTTTGTATAGTCAAAAGCTATCAATGGCTAAGGTGGTTAAGGAAGATGAAAAATATCAATAGATTTTGGAGAAATTACATTGTTTAGAGACCACTATTAAGCCATAAATGAATGATGTCGCTCAGAGCTACATGTCATACTTGGAAACCCAATCAGAAGAAGTGAATTTTTTGAACAATAGGAGTGGAAATCCATATTCAAACACATACAACCTTAGTTCGAAGGACCATCTGAATCTAAGGTTGGGAGGTAATCAATGTAACAGCCCAATTTTAGTGAAATCGAATAGTGGTTTCGGGACCACAAATCCGATTCATAAAGAAAATTTATTTTAATATTATTGCATGGTTTGCATTATGATATGAAAGACGAATGAAACTTTTATCGATTTCATGTTTAATTGTGGAAAGGATCAAATTACATAAAATGCAAAAGTTGAATTCTAGTAGCTATAAGTATCAAATAGCTATAGAATTTAAAATTTGAGGTCCTTATATGGTAATTAGACCATTAAAGAAAAGTTAGTAGATATTTTTGGTGAATTATCCATGGAAAATTAGAAAAAAAAGACTAAATTGGAAAGTGGAAAAATTAAAAAATGATAAATTAAATAAATGTTTAATATCATCATTTTATATCATCTTCATCCCCAAATACATGGAAACCCTAGGAAAGAGAAAGCAAGCTTTCTTAGCTAAATTGGGTAAGTAATATTGTCTCGTTTTTAGTAATTCTTATATTTTTTAGTTAAGAATAACCTAATCTATCTATTTTGGGGATCAATTTGAAAAGATATTAAAGTATAAAAATTTTCCATGGATGAATATGCTGAAAATTTGAAATTTATGATAGAAAATGAAAGGTTGTTAATAGATAAACAACTTTTACAAAGAGAATTTTGATGAAATTATGATTTAAGGACTAAATTGAAAAATGGTAAAACCCATGGAAAAATCTTGATTTTTGTGAAATTCATGGGCTGTTAACAAAACATGTAAAAATCAGTTAGGCTTGGAATAAGGGTGAAATTGCATGAAATTTATTTTTCGAGCCTAGGGACAAAATTGTCATTTATGAAAAGTATAGGGGCAAAATGGTAATTTTGCCTAGGAAGTGAATTGAGTTCAATTGAGTATGAAATGGATTAAATTGATGTTAAATTCATTTATATAGATCTGAAAAGATCAAATAAAGAGTTAGATCGAGGAAAATAAAAGGTGACAGATTAGTAGATTTTCATAAACGAACAAGTGACGAGGTAAGTTCGTGTAACTTAATTATGTATATTAATATGTTTGAATCGAATGTTGTATTTGTGTGAATTGTGTAAATGTTTAATGTATGAAATTAATCACATACCCGATATTGTTTGATAATTGATAAGTCCCGTTTGAATAATGAAATGTAATGGATACAGTATTTTCCTGTATTGATTATAGTCCTACATATGTTACGGACAGAATATAGCTCAGACAAGCAATCCTGTTATAAGCCCTCTCGAGCGTCCTGTTATATAGTTCTTACGAGTATTCTAATTTGTAGTGATCCTACATGTGTTGCGCACTACCGTAGCTCTTTGTAAGCATCCTGTTACACGATTCGATCAGTTGTGGTCCAGCATTTATTGCAGACACAAATGCAACTCTTCATGAGCATATTGATATAGGCTCTTATGAGTTTCCTGACATGGCTCGCTTGAACTCCCTGTTATGCTATCCGAGCTCTCTGATAATAACTCTTCGGAGTTACCTGTTAAGCTCAATGAGCCTCCTGAATAAAACTCTTATGAGTTCCCTGTTTAGCCCGGATAAGCTTCTTAATACATGGCTTACATGAGCATCCTGTTACATGGCTCGAGAGAGTGCTCCTTGATTATGTACCCTAATTGGGTACCCCTGGATTTGAATTGACATATTTCAATTTTGTACACTTTAAGTGTACTACATGAGCGTATCCATCTATATTTCAAATAAATTCAACGGGCAAAGTTTTATTATGGCTAATCTGAACTTGAGATGATTTATCATAGAAATGTATATGTTATATGATAATATGATAATAAAAGTATAAGTGTATGAAAGTTATTATATGATGAGCTCATCTTTATTACTTGAAAGGTATTTAGAAATTTATGACTAACTTGCTTGATTGAGTGTATGTGATTAGGCAATTGGTCAATTTGTTGGGATGCGTGTTATTTGCTTGATTACTTAAACTAAACATATTTGGTAAGTTAAATTCCTATTATACGAACTTACTAAGCATTTGAAATGCTTACTCGATTTTCTTTTCTCTGTTTTATAGTACTCGGAAGCTCGTAAAGGTTGGGATCGATCGGATCATCATCACACTATTCTCTAACTCGTTTTGGTATAAATAGGAATCTTACCTTGGTGTAGTGGCATGTATAGGCTAATGATAATAAATGAGGCATGTAAATGTTTTGTTGTAACTAGCCATTGGAATGGCTAGTGATAGTAAATTTAATGCATACTTATGCTTAAGGTTTATTATATTTAGTATATGAACATGTATGGTTTAATTTATTAGATGCAATTAAGTTTGGGTAAGTATAAAATTTTAATGTAAAAATGATATTTAAAAGTATGAGTAAATGTGTCATGCATAAAACTTGATCATTAGATTGATTTATATGCCTTAAATTGGTTGGTGAATATATTGAAGTGTTAATGTAAGTGCATGTAACGCCCTAAACCCAGCCTAGACATTATGGCCGAATCTGGCAGGTCACATTGAAGTGTTTTTCGAGAACCATGTTTTCATTGAAAACCCTTCTTGAAATTTAAAACTTCTTGCCATTTAAAACGTGTACAAAACCACGATTTGTGTTTGTTCATTTTCACTCGTGGTTTATTAAAAAGTTATTCCCTTTTAAAATGTTATTACCTTTAAAACCTTATTTGTTGCGGATGCTTAATTTAAAACAAATGATTTACGAAAATGTGATATTTAAAATTTGAGTTGCGGAAACGTAGCGTTTGAAAATAGTTATTGTTTTGGAAAATCGTGTTCTACTTCTAGCAGATATAAATCACAGTCAATAAAACCCCAAATTTAAAATCTAGAAATTATAGAGGCCTTATTACAACCCGAATCAAAATCAAAGTGCTTAAGTAAATGAGCAAAATAGAATAAAACATGTGTAGTTGTGTGGCCCTCTCCGAGTCTCTCGCAGCTCCAAACTGTCTAACGCTGGAGATTACCTGAAAGGTTAAAAACGGGGTGAGTTTACGAAAACTCAGTGTATACCCCTTATTAAAGAAATAGTCGATATACCCTTATTAAAAGCAACAAGATATCTGAAACAAAATCGATCCGGACTGAGCCCTTTAACAAGATAAGATGCAGTGTGGGCCATTGCCCATATAGTAATAATGTGGGCCTAAGCCCAATACAGTATCAGTATGGTGCAATTATGCAACCCACCCCACCCCAATCCAACCAACACACCACCCGCACCAACCAACACACCATGTGAGGATAAAATTGACCCACCCAGCCAACACACCAATATTGCAGCATAGTTGCTAGTAATAATAACACAAGAAAGTCACAAGATACGATATAGTATGATGTTAAGCAGAGTGCCAAGATATATGAGGCTTTAAGCTTTCAGTATCGGTCTCATAATTGGCACATAGACATCAGTAAGTATAATAAGATCGACACATAACCATCAGCTACAATAATATAAGCGGCATATAGCTATGGGTAAGTATGATCGTCACATAGTCATCAATAATTATGACCGGCACACAGCCATGGATAAATATAATGAACACAAAGTCATAATCAAGATGGCACAGAGCCATAATTAGGTTGGCACAGAGCCATAATCAGATTAACTGGCTTAAAGACATTGGTAGGTCCACAGCCGTCTCGTGCGACTCGTGCGTCAGAACAGTACTTCCTCCATAACCAATATCCCAACCCCATGCAGTATGTCATGTATGCAGAATGTTTGACCTACAAATCATCATATCATTCACAGTTAAGTCAATCAAATTATAGTCAAGCAATCACAATTCAAGCAGTCAAATCATAGCAGAAGTCAGTCATTTACCCTACAAGGTCATTACGGTCATTTTACCCTACAGGGGCATTACGATCATTTTACTCTACAGGGGTATTATGATCATTTTACCCTACAAGGGTATTACGGTAATTTTACCCTATGAGGTATTTCGTTCATTTTATCTTATAGGGGTATTTCTGCCATTTTATCCTATAGGGGTATTTTGGTCATTTTACCTTACAGGGGTATTATGATTATTTTACCCTATAGGGGCATTATAGTTATTTTACCCTATGGAGGTATTTCGATCATTTTACCTTATAGGGGTATTTCTATCATTTTACCCTATGGGGGTATTTTAGTCATTTTACCCTATAGGGATATTATGGTCATTTTACCCTATGGGGGTATTTCGGTCATTTTACCCTATGGGGGTATTACGATCATTTTACCCTATGGGAGTATTTCGATCATTTTTCCCTATAGGGGTGTTACGATCATTACGGTGTAAATGGGCCCAAGGCCCAATATTTGGCCCAAGTGGGCCCACATGCTCGTGTGGCCCATTTAGCCTAAATTCAGTCACGACTATGCGAACGATATAGCCCAGTTTAGTATTTGCCACTTAACGTGGATTTTATCCGTGTGGGGCCTACGAGCCCATTGGGCCCACATGACCCATTTAAGTCAAACGAGGCCCAAGATCACGAGAACGCTGGTAGTGACCTCTACAATCTATTGCCCATGATTGTGGGCTCGGTTTACCACATGAGCGATCGCAAGCTCATGAGGCCTCAAATGCTGAGGTTTTGACTTTTCGGTTTTTTGGCTTTTGTCGACTCACAGAAACGATAGTGTGATTACACACCTGTTTAACGAGACGCAAAAGAATTCCACGTATACCAAACCTACACTCAACAAGACCTTCAGTTAAATAACTAACGATTCAAGTTAACCACTTCTTAACTTTTAGCCCAAAATACACCACCTTACCTTGATTAAATGAGGCTGGCTTATTCCCCTAAGATCGCTAACCCAAAATTGATCACACACCTTGCTGAGAATCTGAATTATAAATAGATCTTGTTATATAGGATCAACTACTATCTCATCAACATAAAGACAACATTCGACTTAACCCTAGAAAATGAGGTAGCATATACCTTAATTGGATACTTAAGTAAAAAGGCTGTGGTTGCTTCAAAACCACTTGTACACCACCACTCCTTGAGAAAGCCCTAGAAGTAAGGAAGGAATCATAAATCGGTACCCAAAAATAAAAGGAAAAACATTCGGCTTAGATGAATGAAAGGTACCATAACTTCAATCCTTATCGTTTATCAAGAAATCTTATGAAGACCGAAATAGCCAAGCAATAGTAGAATAGAAGCATACTCAGCCAATCCCCTAATAGCAGAGTAATAAAAAATGGCTAGCCAAAAAGGTGAAGGGTATTCGGCCTAACCAATATGAGTATATCGCAAGAAAATAGAAAAAAGAATGAAGCTAAAAGATTAAGAGAGTATTCGGCTAAAAAAGAAACCAAGAGAAAATCAAATAGAGAGGGAGAGATAGAGCTATATTAGGTCAAAGAAGAGGGTGAAAGCAACAAGCAATTCGACAAAGGCTTAATTGAATAGTAAGAGGAAAGAAAAGATGAGAAAGAGAACAACTCAACTAGGTTGTGAAGAGGAGGAGTCAGCACTAGAATGGACAGAACAAAACTCGAAAGGCAAAATGCTCGAAATGTAATATTCGACTACTCAAAAAGGAAAAAGAAAGAAAACGTGCTAAAGGTTTCCAAAATTCACAATTTGGCACACCCAAAAACAACACAACAATGCCCAAAATCGAACAAAGAGCAGAGAAAAGCACTTAGAAATCCCTTAGCCGAATTTGCATGCCCAAGACTCCTTGTTCGGCTACACCACACCACCTTTAGAATTTCCTTGATTTTCTCCTTCTAAAACTCCTCCATAACCTTACCAACATTATCATATCCCTTGATCTCCTCCCTTGACCAATTCCACAACAACCTCAACAGAGTTTCAGTCAAACTCTACCTCTAACACCTCAAGGATATAAAATAAATACTCCTTTGCATGCCAAGGGATTCGAACCCAAGTTCTCACATCTGCCATTTCACGCCACTTGCCACTAAGCCACAAGCTCCTCTTGTGTCATAAAACAAGCATTATTACTAATAAGGCCTAAGTGCCAGTGTCCAGGTTCATTTAAGAGAAAACTAAAAATCTTGCTAGAGCCTAGGTTTGATCCCAGGACTTCTCAGACACTCCTAAACACACCCAAATCACTTAACCACTGAAGCATACATTCATTTATGTCATTTTATTGCACACATAAATTTTTATGTGTTCCCACGCTCAAGACCTAATTCCTTCTAGGCCCAAATTTGGGGTGTTACAGTGCAACGTAAAAAGGGTGAGAAATAAGACTTGGAAAATGGCCTTATTCTGTCCACACGGGCAGACACACGGGTGTGTGTCTCAACCGTATGTGACACATGGACATGCACAGGGGCATGTGGTTTAGCCGTGTGTCCCCTGCATCTTAAAATTAGAGAACTAGAATGCTCAAAATTAAGCACACGGGTAGAGACACAGGCGTGTGTCTCAATCATGTGAAAGACATGGCCCAACACACGTGCGTGTGTCTTGACCGTGTGAATCCTGCACCTATTTTTGAAAATTAAATTTTCCACACGGCTTAGCACACAAGTATGTGGTTGGCCGTGTGACCCAAGTTAGTAGCTACCTTAATTTAAAAATGGGCTAGGACACGGCCGTGTACCTCAAATCAAATGCCTACACGGCCTGAGAAACGGGCGTGTTATTGACCGTGTGAGCCACACGGCCTGGCCACATGGGCGTGTGTCCCTTGCACCTAATAAAAATTTTGAGATTTCGTAAAAAATATTCTGTGATTTCGGTTTAGTCCCGACTCGATTCTAATATGTATTTTGGGCCTCGAGGACCCATATGAGGAACATTATGATTGATTGTGATTGATTGTTGGAAATGAATAGTAAATAACATGAATTAATTGTAATTGAACTGTAAATTCCAGTTACGCTCCATAACCCTGTTCCAGCGACGGATACGGGTTAAGGGTGTTACAATCAAGGTAACGAAAACCCAACTCCAAACTGACAAAACCCTTCATATCAACCCCTACAACATGCAAAGATCTCATGAGAGATCCATGGGTAATGTAACACCTCTTACCCATATTCAACGCCGGAACAGGGTACGAGGCATTACCGGACTCACATCACAAGAAATCACACAATTTCGAGACATAAAATTTGAGTACAAATTAAAACCAATCATATTCGATCATGAAGTCCCTAATCCGACCCTAAGAGGCCCAAAACATACTTTAGAAGTGGTTTGGGACTAAACCGAGAACTTTAGAAATTTTTACAAAACTTAGAAAATTTTTGTTAAATGCAGGGCTCACACGCCCGTGTGGTCCAAGGGACAAGCTCGTGTGACCTTGGGACACGCCCGTGCTTCATACTATGTTCAAATTAAGGTGCTCTATGACTTGTACCACACGACCGTGTGCTAGGCCGTGTAGCACACACGACTGAGACACACCCCCGTGTCTCTGCCCGTGTGCTCAATTCTAGACATTTTGTTTTGCAAAATTAAGCTGTAGGGGACACACGGCCGGATCACATGCCCGTGGGGTAGCCCGTGTGTCAGACACGGCCTAGACACACGCCCGTGTGTCTATCCGTGTGGACAAAAACAAGGCTATTTACCAAGCCATTTTGTCACCCTCACTTGCACAGTTCTACACATCATCTCATGGCACAAAATAAAGCATGTGAGAGCAACCAAATAACCACAACCAAGACAATAACATGTCATTCTCATGCAATTATTTATCATACTTAGAACAATTATTAGGCCACAATTGACTACTTTCAAGATACCTAACACTTAATCATCTCATCAATAGACCGCATTGCCAAACATTTCACATTCATGTCCTAAATCACATTTCCATCATTTACCAAGCATACCATGACCATATCACCAAAGACATGAGCACATATATATCTATATTTAGGCTTACAACCATGATAGCCCAAATAAGCCAATTTACATGGCCAAATATCAAATCAAGCCTTTATCATTTACAAGCCAATACATTGGCTAAAATCATGATGACACATATAACAAATGACCAAGTCCCTATACATGCCATGGACTTAAAATGCTTGAATTCATTTATACCCAAAATGATAGCTTGATAGTGTGATAGGATCTCCGTCGATCTCCAACCCGAGCTAGCACAATAACCCTATAAGACATTGGAAAGGAAGAGGGTAAGCTATATATATAGCTTAGTAAGTCTGTACAAAAATAATAAGCAACTCTTACCAATCTTTTACCAAGTCCAACAATTTAAACACAAGATAATACAAATTACTATAAATCTTACAGTTATAATTCTTATTCAATCATAATATTTACTCTATCAACTTATAAGCATAATTTAACATATCTTGGCATTAGCCTAACAACCATAATCTCTCATTTGTAACATATTACAGCAATTTAACAAATCAATTCAAACCTCATAGTAAACATGCACATTAATTATGTGTACTCATTTTTCCGAGCATATGTTTTAATATATTTCAATTGCCTAAATTCTTATCTTTCCTTACTTACATAACCATTTTAATAGACAATTATGCCAATCTTTCTTTTTCTCATATCCGATAAATCACAAATTGTGTGAATAAAACATGTTATAAAATAACTCAATTTAGCCCAAAAGCCATACACATAATCGTTAACCGAATTTACCATGTATTTCATACATCACAACTATTGACCAATAATCACAAGGTTCTCATAAAAACATCACGTTGGAAATCATGAACTCACAATTTCATGAACATAACATACTCAATCACATTCTTACCAATGGTTCATCATATACCGAATTCATTTCATTTGAGTTTTTCGTACATACCTGCACCAACTCGTAACACAATCACATACCTTCTCGTCTTTGACATACCCGTTGAACCACTAGGAATACTATCAGATACACGAAAATCTTTGCACATAAGTGCCACATATGTAGCCAATGCTACCACAAATCTCATAACACATATAAGCTCGCTCTCGAGCTATCCTCGGGCCTGCTCAAACAAGCTATCAGTCGAGACGTAGCTACATGATACTACTCACACAAGCTGTCAGTTATCCGCAACATATGCCGGTATACTCGGCCACCGGTAGGACGTACATGACCAACACCCTGGACACATAAATCACATATTGACATTGGTTCCTAGTGACATATCACTTGTATCCTAATCTATTCTTAAGGTTCAACCGGGATTTCTCTCTTGCCGGAACTTCGTCAAATATACTCATAGAGTCAACCTTACATTTCATGCAATATCAAAACATTAAAATACAAATATAACATTGCATTATTTACATACAAACTTACCTTAACATAAAAATGACAAAAAGGACCTAATCGTCAAATACTTATTTTCCCCCGTTCTAATCCCGAATCTTATTTTTTCTTGATCTATAACATCACATTTAACTTATTTAATCATTAAACTATTCAAATCAGCCCAAAATCACATTATGGAAAAAATTACATTTTTACCCCTAAACTTTTAATAATTACACTTTAGTCCCTAGGCTCGTAAAATGAATTTCATTCAATTTCTTAAAAACTCAAGCCTAGCTAAACCTATTTTATTCTCATAACAGCCCACATTTTTCATTTATCCACATTTTTACACCATATTTTATAACTTTTACAAATAAGTTCTTTTAGGCATTTTTACTGAAAATCACTTAGCAAAAGTCATTTAACATACAACAAACATGCATTTTCCACCATCAAACATCAAAATACATACATATTCAACATGGGAAAAACCCTAGACCTTGATCATATCTTAAATTAGTGGTAGAAATAGATAGATCATGTTACAAGGATTTTAAAAACATAAAAATCATTAAAAACGAGGCAAGAACGGACTTACAATCAAGCTTGGAAGTGGCCAAACCCTAGCCATAGCTTATCCCTTGTGAATTTTGGTCATGAGGAAGAAGATGAACAAAAATTGGCTTTTAATTCATTTTAATTACTAAATTACTAAAATGCCATTAATGAAAAACTTTAGAAACATACCAAACCATGTCCATTTTTGTCCACCAACTTAACCAATGGTCTAATTACCATTTAAGGACCTATAATTTAAAATCTCGTACAATTGGACACCTTTAACATATAGAATTCAAGTTTTACACTTTTTGCAATTTAGTCCTTTTGATTAAATTGAGTGCCCAAACGTCAAAATTTTTGAAGGAAATTTTCAAAAAATCATTCCATAAAACTGTAGACCATAAAAATATAATAAAAATGAATTTTACTGTGTCGATTTGTGGTCCCAAAACCACTATTCCGACTAGACCCAAAATCGGGCTGTTACAACTCTCCCCTCTTTAGGGGTTCTCATCCCCGAAAATCTTACCGGAATATAAATTCAATTTCCATGTAGACTCCTCTATCTCATGACACTGCCAAAGAACCCTCACTAAGGTTATGCTTTTATTTCCCAACTTCTTAATCTCTCATGTCAAAATTCTGATCGATTCTTCATTATACAACACATCGGCTGAGTCTTAATCTCTATCGGAGAGTTCATATTCAAAGAGTCTAATCGATACCATCGCAATATTGGTACACAAAACACATTTTGAATCTTTTTCCAAGGTAATACTTTCGAAGCATGCTATCGCTGAGCGAAAATTTCATATCCTCATGTTTCAAATTCACATACATTTTCTAACAATCTGAAATGGATTCTAAACTGCCACGAATCACTTTTACTTTCTATATGATTTTTGATCGGATAGTCTCTGAAACTTATAACTCAACTAATCTATCATGTTACATACCCGATCACCAGAACATCTATTTCAAATAACTGTACATTTCATTACTCCCTGAATGAACAAACGAGCTACTACTGAGCTTTATACAAATTTTTTGCATAACCTCTGAATTACTCAGTGCAAAAATTCTATCTCGCAATAATGATAAAAGTCATCAAGTTTGTCCTTAAATCCAAAATCAAAAGTCGTCTCACACTTTACTCATTTAGTTTACCACTCACTATCATATTCCTGAGGTTCTCAATCTTGCAAAGAAAACATCGCTTTAGCTTCTAATTTAGCTAGATTCAAACCGTCATCAAATAAGATTAATCATGTATCAAAGACTCACAAAATAATCAATGGTTTTCCATTCAAGCAATTGCAACTATATCTGCTTTCCCAAAGGTTAATCGATAACTACTCAAAATCTTTCAATAGTTCAAGCCATCTATACTATTTTAAATTCAAATCCTTCTATGGTATTAGATACTTTAAACTCTTGGGATTAGGAAACATATGACATTTTTCATTGGACAACCGACATTATCAAATTCTCAACACAGACATAAAAAGTGGACACTTTAAATCACCCATCTGACAGTTTCTTTCATGTGACTTTAACCGTCTAAAAGTATAAACTATCACTTTACTTTTTGGATTAAAACACATTCTAATCCTTTCGATAGTGCATCGCTAAAAAATCACAAATTCTTTACTCAATATAAATTGAACTCAGAATCAGTGCTTTGGTTAATAATACATTCAACCATTTTCAACTTTGTTAACACTCAACAGACCATTCAAACTTTCACAAATGTGATAACATTATCAATCAAAACAGCTTTAACTCATAATAATATCATCCAATTAAAACTGATCTAATAGGTACCACCTTGTATCACACCCTTTTTGAATATAAATTCTTCATTCAGACTGTTCGTCAATTTACCCATGAATGTACAAGATTTTATCTTTTTACCTGAGGATAAACTTAAATGCATATAACTCAAATTGCCTTTCAACTAACCAGCTCGCTCAGATAAAAACAACTGAGTCGATCTCATCAATCAAATAATATCATGTCAAAATACTCTTTTCTTCATACTATTAAACAACTCAAACATACAACCTTTTATAATTCCCTTAACATGCTAATCAAAGACCTTTACAATTGCATTAGCTCAAGGAAACAAAATATCCTAATTGAACTCATTGGACTTAATCAAACTTACCTAAGAAAAGAAAACCATCATACAATTTGAGCTTGAGCTTCCACTATCTATACCATTACCAATGCCAATTTATTTCATGAAAATTAGAGAAATCCTGATACCAGAATCACCATGTTCCTATGATCGAACCAGAAATACAACCATAATAGACATAGTTATCATAAGCCAAAGAACACACTTTAAAGATGAGCCATGATTGATAATTTATGAAATAAGGATGATAAGAAAATCGGGATAAAGAAATCCAAGATACGATATCATATTGGAAGTCCGAGAACATAACTCATAAGAAAATAATAAAGATATTGATGATTCCTCAGAGAAAACCAGAAGAAAAATAATGCTTATACACTCTAGAATCAATTGTAACAGAGATAATATATTTTCTAAATATATATACAAAACAAAACAACATCTAGTATAAACAGAGGAATAGCCTCACATAAATTTTCACCAACAACTTTTATTCCAAACATATTAGAATAGAATCCCAAAGAGATATAAGAAATATTGCTCATCAACCAACTAGACTAACAGTGCTTTCATCTATCATTATAATCAGCTAGCATTCTCATACGATAAGAATTCCATCAAAAAATGAACAATCACACATATCTTTGAGGATAAATGAATATATAAAATACCCAGGAGAGATCATCATAATTTATTCAATTACAACTGTTACACTCAGACATCTTTACGATTCAAATATCATTTCTCTGACTAATTCTGTCTTCACTAATCCCGTATTATTCCATTCACTAAAGAAAATCAATCCATAAGAAATTCCAGCAGATACATACTTTAGACATCATACCTGAATGAGTCGATTAGTCGAGATTAACTTTTCTTTAACCGTGGCATCGCGAAATTCGAATGATCTTTAGAATAGCCTGGAATCTTTTCTAGAACTGTATTCACTTGCCAAACTATTCTTAACTCTGACCACATTATTAGTTATTCCACTATTAAACTCTTTAGTCTCTTACTTGTGAGCTCATTCTACTTAAATCTCGTGAAATTTTGTTATAAAATACCATATTGGTAAGGGGGTGAGGTCGTAAAGCCTCTAACTCGACTCTCATAAATACACACATATAGCTTAGCATTCATCATCAACATAATATCTTCATAATCATATAATTCACTTCAAGCTAACTAACATACATATTTATGTCACACGAACTTTCCGATTACCTTTGTTCAAACAAGTGTACTTGAACAAACATTCCATAAATTTGAGTAAGTTTACTAATCACATTCACTTAATCAAACAAATTAAGCACATAACATCATATGAATGCCAAATAAACATAGATGAGCTTATCACAATATAAACTTTCATTTTATTTCACCTTTCATATTTCAAGAATAATTCCCATTAAACTATTGTAATTTCGATGGATACTCGACTAGTATACTCAAGGTATGCATGTCATCAATCCATCAATTCATATTCAAAAGTGCTCTTTTGGCACATATTTATAGAGCACACTCTCGAGCCATATATGATATAACAAGATTACTAGTCCAGGCTAAATCCTTTTAGTAACGTATGCTCTAAAGGGCTTACTCGGATTACCCATCCGAGCTAAATCCATTTCATAACATATGCTCGAGAGGGCTTAGTTCAGGATTACCCTTCCAGGATAAATCCTTTTTTGCAACATTTAAAACATTTTATCCATTTCATAAAATCACCATAATCCATCGAAATACAACGTTCAACCAGAACAATGACATTTTATCCATATTTCTCAACTTATGGTTATTTCATTTTGTACATCGTCACATATATATCATGAACTCTTATTCATACCTTTCTAAGTTTCAACTTATCACAAACACATTTTCCAATATCTTAGTTTCACTTTCAGCGTTTTCGAAAATTGCTCGGTTGGAAAGCATCTCTGCCTCAACAAAATAATTTCATTAGAGCTAGGAGATATCACACTATCACAGGTTGTAATATGGCATGTATAACTAGACTCACATACGCTACCTTAGTCCGAGAATCGACTAAACCGTAGCACTAATACCACTAAATGTAACACCCCTTACCCATATTCGACACCGAAACAGGTATGAGGCATTACCTGACTCACACCACGAGCAATCACACAATTTTGAGTCATAAAATTTGCATACAAATTAAAACCATTCATATTCAATCATGAAGTCCCTAATACGAGCCTACGATGCCCAAAACATACTTTAGAAATGGTTCGAGACTAAACCGAGAACTTTAGAAGTTTTTACAAAACATAGAAAAATTTTCCTAAATGTAGGGCTCACAAACCCGTGTGGTCCTAGGGACACGCCCGTGCTTCAGATCGTGTTCAAATTAGGGTGCTCTCTGACTTGTACCACACGGTCGTGCCACACACCTGTGTGCTAGGCCATATAACACACACGGCTGAGACATAAGCTCGCGTGTCTCTACCCATGTGCTCAATTCTGGACATTCTGTTTTGTAAAATTAAGCTGCAGGGGACATACGGCCAGATCACATGCCCGTGGGGCAGACTGTGTGTCACACATGGCCTAGATACATGCCCGTATGTCTATCCATGTGGACAAAAACAAGGCTATTTATCAAGCCATTTTGTCACCCTCACTTGCACACTTCTACACATCATCTCATGGCACAAAATCAAGCATGTAAGAGCAACCAAATAACCACAACCAAGACAATAACATGTCATTCTCATTCCATTATTTATCATACTTAGAACAATTATTAGGCCATAATTGACTACTTTCAAGATACCTAATTGTACACCACTTAATCATCTCATCAAGAGACCATATTGCTAAACATTTCACATTCATGTCCTAAATCACATTTCCATCATTTACCAAGCATACCAAGATCATATCACCAAAGACATGAGCACATATATATCTATATTTAGGCTTACAACCACGATAGCCCAAATAAGCCAATCTACATGGCCAAATATCAAATCAAGCCTTTTTCATTTACAAGCCAATACATTGGCTAAAATCATGATGACACATATAACAAATGACCAAGTCCCTATACATGCCATAGACTTAAAATGCTTGAATTCATTTATACCCAAAATGATAGCTTGATAGTGTGATAGGATCTCCGGTGATCTCCAACCCGAGCTAGCTCAATAACCCTATAAGACATTGGAAAGGAAGGGGGTAAGCTATATATATAGCTTAGTAAGTCTGTACGAAAATAATAAGCAACTCTTACCAATCTTTTATCAGGTCCAACAATTTAAACACAAGATAATACAAATTGCTATAAATCTTACAGTTATAATTCTTATTCAATCATAATATTTACTCTATCAACTTATAAGCATAATTTAACATGTCTTGGCATTAGCCTAACAACCATAATCTCTCCTTTGTAACATATTACAACAATTTAACGAATCAATTCAAACCTCATAGTAAATATGCACATAAATTATTTGTACTCATGTTTCCGAGCATATGTTTTAATATATTTCAATTGCCTAAATTCTTATCTTCCCTTACTTACATAACCATTTTAATAGACAATTATGCCAATCTTTCTTTTTCTTGTATCCAATAAATCACAATTTGTGTGAATAAAACATGTTATAACATAACTCAATTTAGCCCAAAAGCCAAACACATAATCGTCAACCAATAATCACAAGGTTCTGACAAAAACATCACGGTGGAAATCATGAACTCACAATTTCATGAACATAACATACTTAATCACATTCTTACCAATGGTTCATCATATATCGAATTCATTTCCTTTGAGTTTTTAATACATACCTGCACCAATTCGTAACATAATCACATACTTTCTCGTCTTTGACATACCCATTGAACCACTTGGAATACTAACGGATACATGAAAATCTTTGCACATGAGTGCCACATATTAGCCAATGCTACCACAAATCTCATAACACATATAAGCTCACTCTCGAGCTATCCTCGGCCTACTCACACATGTTGTCAGTCGAGACGTAGCTACGCGGTGGTGCTTACACAAGCTGTCAGGTATCCGCAACATATGTTGGTATACCTAGCCACCGGTAGGACGTACAGGATGAGCACCCGGGACACATAAATCACATATTTACATGGGTTTCTAGTGACTATGTCACTTGTATCCTAATCTATTTCTATGGTTTAACCGGGATTTCTCTCTTGTCGGAACTTCATCAAATATACTCATAGAGTCAATCATACATTTCATGCAATATCAAAATATTAAAATACAAATATAACATTGCATTATTTACATATGAACTTACCTTGACATTAAAACGGTAAAAAGGACCTAACCGTTAAATACTTATTTTCCCCATGTTCTAATCCCGAATCTTGTTTTTCTTGATCTATAACATCAAATTTAGCTTATTTAATCATTAAACTATTCAAATCAGCCCAAAATCACATTATGGTAAAAATTACATTTTGCCCCTAAACTTTTGACAATTTACACTTTAGTCCCTAGGCTCGTAAAATGAATTTCACTCAATTTCTTAAAAACCCAAGCCTAGCCGAACCTATTTCATTCTCATAACAGCCCACATTTTTCATTTATCAAATTTTTACACCATATTTTATAACTTTTACAAATAAGTCCTTTTAGGCATTTTTATCGAAAATTACTTAGCAAAAGTCGTTTAACATACAACAAACATGCATTTTCCACCATCAAACATCAAATTACATACATATTCAACATGGGTAAAACCCTAGACCTTGATCATATCTTAAATTAGTGGTAGAAATAGATATATCATGTTACAAGGATTTTAAAAACATAAAAATTATTAAAAATGGGGTAAGAACGGACTTACAATCAATCTTGGAAGTGGTCAAACCCTAGCTATGGCTTCCCCTTGTGAATTTCAGCCATGAGAAAGAAGATGGACAAAAATTGGCTTTAAATTTGGCTTTTAATTCATTCTAATTACCAATTTACTAAAATGCCCTTAATGAAAAACTTTAGAAACATACCAAACCATGTCCATTTTTTTCCACCAACTTAACCAATGGTCTAATTACAATTTAAGGACCTCTAATTTAAAATATCATAGAAATTGGACACCTTTAGCATACAAAATTCAAGTTTTGCACTTTTTACAATTTAGTCCTTTTGACTAAATTGAGTGCCCAAACGTCAAAATTTTCGAACGAATTTTTAAGAAATCATTCCATAAAATTGTAGACCATAAAAATATAATAAAAATAAATTTTACTGTGTCAATTTTGTGGTCCCGAACCACTGTTTTGACTAGACCCAAAGTCGAGCTGTTACAGGTAATGACCATATTGGTTGTCATCAATGCTTGGATTAGATTGAAAAATGAGATGCAACTAATGAGGTTTGACATTCAACATGTAAAGACCGAATACGCACAAATTCACACCGATAAGAGATGAAAAATATCATGAGCGCGTTAAATGAGATGTAGAGGCAAATGGGCACGGGTATTCCAAGTAATACCAAAAAAATGCCTAGAGGGATGGAAAAGAGCATGTAAATATAATCGCACTCCGTTCAGGAAAAACTTTAGTAAACTCGAAAAAGCCCATTAATAAGGAGGATGACGAGATCGAAAAGGAAGACCAAAAAATTGATGATCTTGAAACAAAATTCCATATGGAGGAAAAATCTGTACCAACAGCTAAGCCAGAAAATACTCCACACTCGGAATTAGTGCCAAAGAACATACAAATTCCATCGAGGATGGAGTACAAGCAATGATGGGACGAAAAGGAATTCGTAAGTTTTCTAAACCTCTTTAAATCCTTTAATGTAAATTTGCCACTACTAGAGCTTACTGATAAGATTCCTAAGTATGCTAAGGACTCAAGGAAATTATGTCTAGGCATAAAAAGTTAAATAAAGGTGAGAAAATAAATATCGATGCCTCTTGTAGTGCTATAATTGCTCAAAACATACCCCCCAAAGCTAAAAGATTCGGAAAGTTTCACAATTCCTGTAGAGATAGGAAATAAACATTTCATTAAGGCCCTTTTTGACTTAGGGGCCAACATAAATTTGATGCCCTTATCCACATATTTAAAATTCAGATTGGGGAGCTAAAAAATATGACAATTATACTACAATTAGCCAATATGTCTCTCGTACATCCCAATATACTCGAAGACGTATTGGTTAAGGTTAGGGATTTTATAATTCTTATCAATTCACGAAGAGCAAGCAATGATTTTCAACTTAATGCATCCGCAACAACGTTAGCTTTCCCGGATGGTAGTCAATCACTAACTCATAATCTTTCAACAGTTCTAACCATCGACGTTGTCTCAAGTTCAACTCTTTTTGAGTCATCAAATACTTAAGACTTTTGTGATCCGAGTAAACATGACATTTCTTGCCAAATAAATAGTGACACCAAATTTTCAATGCAAAAATAATGGCTGCAAGTTCTAAGTCATGCATCGGGTAATTTCTTTCATGCGGCTTTAGTTGCCTTGAAGCGTAGGCTATGACTTTTCCTTCCTGCATCAAAACTCAGCCCAAACCATTCAAAGAGCATCAGAATAAACAACAAATTCTTTACCCGATTCAGGCTAAACTAACACTGGAGCTTCTGCCAAAAGGGCTTTCAACTGATCAAAACTTTTCTGACATCTTTCTGACCACTCAAACCGGACATCTTTCTGCAATAACTTTGTCAACGGGGTAGCTATCATAGAAAAATCTTTCACAAATCGTCGATAGTAACCCGCAAGTCCCGAAAACTTGAATCTCTAAACATTTTTCGGTGGCTTCCAATCAAGTATAGCCGAGATTTTGTTCGGATCAACTCGAATGCCTGATGCTGAAACAACATGTCCCAAAAAGCTGACCTCTTTCATCCAGAACTCACACTTACTAAACTTCGCATACAGCTGATGATCTCGCAAAGTTTGTAGCACTAACCTCAAATGTTCAGCGTGTTCAATTTCATCTTTGGAGTAGATCAATATGTCATCAATAAACACCACCACAAATCGATCCAAAAACTGTCTAAAAACCCGATTCATCAAATCCATAAAAATAGCAGGTGCATTAGTAAGCCCAAAAGGCATAACCAAAAACTCAAAATGTCCGTACCTCGTCCGAATGCAGTCTTTGGCACATCGTATCTCGACTCAAGAATCGATAATAACTCGTTCTCAAGTCTATTTTGAAAACACCTGAAGCCCTTTCAACCGATCAAACAAATCATCAATCCGAGGTAACGGTACTTATTCTTTATAGTTACCTTATTCAATTGCTGATAATCAATACACATTCGCATCGTTCCATCTTTCTTTCTCACAAAAAACTGGTGCACCCAAGGAGAGAAACTTGGTCGTGCAAAGGCCTATCTGTTAACTCTTGCAAGCTGTGCTTTCAACTCTTTTAGCTCGATGGGTGCCATCCGATATGGAGCTATTGATATCGAGTCGTTCGAGTTAATTCAATGCCAAACTCAATCTCTCGTCTTTGGGGTAAACCCGGTAGTTCTTCAGAAACACATCTGGTACTCACATACAATCAGGTATAGATTCAATGCTTTCTCGAGACAATTTTTATCCAAAGACATAAGCCAAATAAGCTTCGCACCTTTTCTCACATACTTAGGGCTAACATTGAGGATATAATTGTAGGAAATCCCTAAATCATTTGGATTCAATTCTAATGATCTCACCGCTCGATGTCTCAAATCAATAAGCTTTCTTTTGCAATTCACCACTTGCATCATGTGAAGTTAACCACCCATTCCCAAAATTATATCAAATTCATCAAAGGCAATAGCATTAAATCAATCTGGAAGCAAAAATCCCGAATCATCAATGGGCAACTTTTACACACTTTATTAACAAACACACATCTACCCAAAGGATTGGATACGCGAATCACAAACTTCGAGAGACTCAATGGCGTAGTCTTCTTGAATACCAAAGTTTCACATACATATGAATGGGTCGAACCAGGATCAATCAATGCAATCACAGTAGTATTATAAAGGGTGAAAGTACCGGTAATGACATCTGGAGAAGCAGCATCCTCTCTAGCTCGAGTAACATAAGCTCTAGCTGGAGCTCTAGTCTCAGATCGATCTGTTGTGTTCTTTGTCCCTCTCTGACTACCACCTACATTGCCAGAATGCCGGGTGGTCTCGCCTGATCTTGATGCACTACTCGGTCTAGAGTTACATCTTGTATTCATTTCACTAAATCGGGCACTCTCGAATAAAATGGTCTGAGAATCCACATTTAAAGCAAGACCGGTCACGAACTCTACAACTCCCAGAATGCCATTTTCCACAATGTTTGCATTCAACTCAATTCTGTGGGACGTTACCAACACTGGCCATCGAGGTAGCTCGGGAGCCCACTGGAGGTCGATCACATCTAAATGAATCTGAAGTAGCTTTGTGTCGACTGAATTCATCTCTAAACTTCTTAGATGTGGAATGGAAATTCTTACCCGACGATCTTTTACGGGTGTCTCTAGCTTCAGTCTCAGCCTTTCTTTTCTCCTTCCCAAGCTCTTGACTTTGGAAGCTCGCTTCTCTGAGTGTCACAAACTCTTTGATTTCAAGAATTCCAACAAGCAACTTTAATTCTTCATTCAAACCATCTTCAAACCTTTTGCACATAATGGCTTGGTTGATACACATTCCGAGCATATCGGCTCAATCGACAAATTTTCGCTTATATTCAATCACGGTCATTTGCCCTGTTTTAGTTCAAGAAATTCTTTGCGTTTACGGTCAAGGAACCTCGATCGATATATTTCTTGTGAAGTTCATTCTAAAAGAAATCCCATGTCACTTTTTCATATTTAAAATAAAGCACCATAATTTGATCATTTCATCATCAAATCACCTCATTTGAACTTAAAAGAAATACACATACCCAATATCTTTTATAACCTAACATTACTAACCTATGAACAAAACACAACTATGGTTCAATATAATCGAGTATACAATTAATTATTCATACCACATTACCCAACTCATATTTGATTTCGCATGGCTATTATATACATGAACCAAAAAGTTTTCAACAACAAGGTCAAGTCTTTCCTATACATGCCTCTATCCAAAAACCAAAATGAAAGAGTACCAAAATTAGATCGATAGTGGGTAAGTCCCAAGCTCAGCTAAAAATATGCAATGTTCATAAATATTCCTTTAATTATAAATCTGCTACAATTAGGGCAAATTACTATTTTACCAATTTAGTCCTTTGCATAACATAGGGACTTTACAACTCCTCACATTTCATTTATTTTGTAGGCCCTCAATTTAGCCCTAAATACTCAATTTCATCCTTGTTGTCCTCGACTTCGAGGAGGACCAAGACATTCCTATTCTGTTGGGTCGGCCCTTTTTGGCTACGCCTAAATTGACCATTGATATTGAAAAGAACGAGTTAATAATAAAGATCGATGGTGAAATAGAAGTCATCAAATGTGGCTATGATTCCTAAAATATGGAACACGAAAATAAAATAAGGGATGATTGTTATATAATTTCTTTTAGTACCTCTAACAACCTTGGTCAAAGCTACAATTCTAGTTCGACATGAGTAGGTACCAAAGGGTCGCAAGAACGTGACAAGTGGAAAGACCTTGGAAAGAAAGTTGATTATTGGACAGAAAAGATAATCACCGAAGGACAAAAATGGTGATACATGGAACGCGAGGGCTATCGGATGAGTCCGGTAGTGCACTTAATTTAGTCATGAAACTTTTAAAAAAATTTGTTGTAAATATTTGTATATTTGAATTGTTGGATTTTTATTTTGGACTTTAATTAGGTTAGAAATTATTAGTTAGATTAAGATTAAGGTTGGAAGCAACTAGAGTAAACCTATTAGGGACTAGCACACCTCAAAACACAAAAATGGAAAAGTAAGGGTGGTGTCGCGACACTAAACCTCAGTATAGCGAGAATGAACTTTGAAACTCCCAGTATTTTGAAAATTAGTGCATTGTTTGACACCACATTCTCGTGTCGTGACATTACACTTCGAACCTAAAATCTTTTCAAATTCCATCCAACGTCACGACCCTGAACCTCATTGTCGCAACACAGAATTTTGAACCAAAATTAATTTGAAAATTTGGGCTCGTTTCGTGACATTGACACACGATGTCGCGACACAGAACTTCGAGTCCAAAACCTGGAGCATTCAAAATACAGTGTCACGACACCAACAGCCAATGTCGCAGCACCAACGTCGGGTCTGTAATTTTTGACCCGCTTTTCTATGTGATCCGTACGACCCTATATATATGCTAATCCATTTTTAATCCTAATTTTTACTCTATAAATACATTCTAAACACTACCTAACCCTCGTAATAGTAGTTGACCACTTCCCTTCCATCTTTACTTTTGTTTTTCGTAGTATTTTGCGAGCTGTCGTCTCCACTACTTTCCTACATTGGTAGCTACCTCTTCACACAACACCACGATAAAACATTTTTAATTATTTTATTTCATTTTATTGCTATTTCATCATATTAGTTGTGTTTTGATTATTTTTTATATTGCATTTAAATTGGCCTCAAGAAAAGTTTGTCATACCTCGCAATTGGTCGAATTGGGAGAATTTGATTCTACCCGATTCTAGAGCCAAGAAGTCGAGAAATACTTCTTGGAAATCCAAAGAAAAAAATTTATTCAAGAACGTGGGATCGACCCATCGTTCAATTTGAATGATGAGATTTTGGATTTAATTCGTGCAAAACAAATGGACTGATTGTTGCCCCACACCGAAAGAGTGGACAATCCAATCAGTGGTTTACAAGTTTTATGCCTTGCTAAAAGAGCGAGAAAAGAATAAATCACAGCATGACGTGTACACTCATGTGATCGTCTGAGGCAAAGAGGTCTTGTCTACTCTCTAATAAATTTGCAATTTTTTATAATGCCCCATACTATGTCTCTGATGCTTTAGATGCATTAGATATTGATTATTTCAAAGACATAGATATAGATGAGATCGTTAATTATTTAACCTAAGGGAAAGACATTTGGAAACACCAACTGAACACTAATATCCCATTATCATTCAATCAGGAAAACATGTTTTTGGTTGCCAAAATGTGGATGCAATTTATTTGCACTTAAATCTCTCTGACCCTAAACGTGTCTAATGTTAATGCTTTTTGAGTTATTCTGCTTTATTTTATTTTGTTACGTCGACAGGTGTGCATCAACAAGTGGATCCATAAAGCGATATTTACTTGCATTAGTGGTAAGAAGGTTGGGATATTCTTTGTGCACCTAACGACTATGTTGTGCAAGAAAGTTAAGGTCCCGATGTCCACAATAGAGCAATTTGTTAAGTCGATGAAGAGCATTTTTGGGAACTCCATCTATACCCAGTATGTTGAGCTCAATCATAAGAATATCCATGATTGGAACGTACGGCGAAAGCAAAAGCTGGATGTTCCACCATCTCTAAAGTGGAAGAGCAAGAAAAAGGGTAGAGTGAGATAACTGACATGGAGTGGGTCATCCAGTGGATGAAATCAATGACACCTTTGGGAATTGACTATGCCCAAAGTTTCGGTATTCCAGTTCTTGAGATGTCACAAAATTGATACTCGCCTATGCAACTTTTCGGGCAAGCTGACAAGCAATAGGAGGAGGAAGATGATGACAATAAAGAGAAAGAAGAAGAGCTAGACCATAATAAGGAATTCGACGAGATGTTCTGACCGAAACAACTATCTATTGGCGGAGTTAAAATTCACACTCCAAGACTTACCATCCTAAATAGTTTTACGGGTGTGAGGGTCACCACACCAGACACGGTTGAGAAAAAGACCAAATGATTGAAGATAATCGGGCAGATTCTAATTCTAATTAATAACTTTTAAACTGTTAGTTTTTATTTTATTTTTGGTACTTGTATTCATATTTTGGATGATTTTATTTTTGTTTAGACTTTATTTGGTTTTGTCATTAGTTTTATTGTTAGCTAATTTCTGTGTAGGAACCCCTTACAATATGAGGCACTACAATTTGGGAGCAAAACTAGCACGATGACAACCCGGCCACATTTGAGAAACTTCAGTGCTCAAATCGGGTAGTTCCTTCTCTTATCTATGGGATGCATATTAGGGACAATGTGCCAAATAAAGTGTGGGGTGTAACACCCCGCTTGACGTAGTTCCAAGGTAGTGGTTTGTGTTGGCGGATTGTTAGCCAAAGTATAAGCCAATGAAGGTTGATTTATGCCCTATCTGCTAGGTTAAGATAGTGTTAGCTATCTTGCCATGATTGTGGGATTGTTTGGCTAATAAGGTAAGTTTGTAAAGACTTGGTTGAAGGTTTGTTTTTTGGTGAAGTATAGGTTACTGATCTATATGCCTTGGCATGGTCGTTATGGAGAACCCGCCAATAAGCGGATTCTCTTGGTGAGCCTTGTGATGGCAGATCCTTTTGTTAGTATTTATCGGTGATGGATTGTTAGGTGATGGACCCAGTAGTTTTCCTTTTAAGCTCATGGGTATGTTATTCAATTTTAGTTGGTTTCTTGTTAAGATCTAGTTAGAATTTAACTAGAGTAGTGTAATGATAGCTTAATGTGTTTAGGTAACTAAATGGCTGGTTTAGTTGGTTGCTTGAGTACAAGAAAAGTGTGCCACTTTGGTTAGTGGTGTTTGGTAGAAATGATTTGTCTAGAAATTATTATGTTGGCCATAAAAGGATGCTAGGCCAGTTTTACATGGTTGGCCACATGTAAGGTTATTGTGACAACTGTGAGAGCTATAAATATTAGTGTGGTTGGTGAAGTGGGGGTTCTTTTCTTCTTTCTTTTATTTTTTTTGTTTTTATTCTGGTAAACTGATAAAAGGGAAGAATCTCATCAAAAAAAGAGGAACGAGTGTATGAATAACAAGTAAAAGTTGTGGAGTGTGACAAAAGACTTGTGGTGTAACCAACTACCTTGAAATCTTCTATAAGTATCCAAATTGTGTTAGTCATGTGTAAGTTTCCTCTTTGTCTTGTACATTGTTAAGATCTGGTTGTCATAGTTATGGTTCATGAATTTAGGTGAAACTATCTTTATGAAATATTGTAAGTTGTTGCATGTAATTATCTGCATTTGCATGTAAGTGACAAGAAATAGACACGACCTCCTTAGTGTGTAAACTCGGTATCTGGATAAGATGAGCCACTAGTAGGTCATTTCAGTTTCTAACTAGATTGGTGGATATGATAGAACACTAGTAGGGCATGTTAATTGCTAACCAGATAGGCGAATAAGGTGGGCCACTGGTAGGGTATGTTAGTTGCTAACCAACCTAACGATATGGTGTTGCCATAAGTAGGTCATGTTAGTTGTTAACCATGGAAAGAGCCCTGAACTCATGGGAACATGAATGTGTTCGAAATAACGTTGAGTATGATATATATTCTGATGTGTGAATATGCGATCCGAGGTTAGCACAAGGAATGACGAGAGAAAAAGTAAGAAAATTTGAATCTAGATTTCTTACATGTTATGTATAGTTGAATAAAGGAATGAGATGCTGAGTAGGAACGTTTGGTATTGTAATTGTAGTGTATGATAATATTGATTGACAAGTGGTAAATCTTAATCCTATTAATGTGTTGTTTACGTAATGTATCTGTTAAATTGTTGTGCTTGGCATACAATATCCGCCCTTGTGAAAGTGAATTGAAAGCGTGTAAATACCAATCAAACAATATGTCTGATTTGATAAAGGTATAAGTTGGTAGCATTCGTGTTCCTTAAGGGAAGTATTTGTTCTATTGATGTTAAGGCAACTATTCTCTGGAAAAGTAGGGACAAAAATGTATTTTCCCAATAATAGAGTCCATCTGGGATACTATCCAAAATGGATAGGAATCCACCATTGTATGGGGGTATACGCCCAAATGTCTCTGCATGTGGAATGTTGACTTAATAATTTATATGTATGTATATATACATGTTGTGTTATCCTTGCTCATGTAACTTGATTGGAAAGGATCCATCATTTTAATTATAGAGCTCACTAAGTTCTTTCGAACTTACTCCCTTTCTTTCCTTTTTCCAGGTAGTACCTTAACATATAAAGATTATAGAAGGGACTCAGCCAGATAGAGCGACCTATGTTGTGAGCATCACTTATGATTGTTTTGTAGTATGAGATACTTTCATTTTGGGTGAGTGGCATGTAGCTCTATTTTTTCGCGAACATCTGTAATAAGTTACATCTTTTGCCAAATCACTATTTTAAAGATAATGTTTACATATTCTTGAAGTATCGGTTAAACCTTTGTAAATTATGGTTTATGAAATCATCTTTAATTGTATACGCCAAACTGATTTAGACGATATTTAACTGCCAATGATGCACTTTAAACTTATGTGTGGGAAATAACTCACGTTATGTTTTATATAAACCTGGTGACTTTTGTAAAGCTTCTGTCGAAAGTTTATTTTCAATTATAGTTTATATTGTATGGCGTATTCATGTTTTGATTGTTTTGTCATTTAAAATCTTGGGTTAATGCTCCAGTTCAATTAGTATGCACCGAAACCTTAATAAAATTACGAAACATTTTAAGCCAATTTTCAGTGTAACGCCTCAATCGGCCATCGGGGGTAGGGGTGTTACATGGGGGTAACATAGAAATTTTTCAAAATTTTATGTTTCTATTAGTTATTTTCATAAATTTTTTTTTTTTTTTTTGTGTTTGTTAGTGCAGGAGCTCGTACCAATACAAGTGATTGGTTAGGAGCATGTAAATAGGATTCTATGTTTGAATTGTAAATTTTATTTAATAGCAATTGATTTTAGGTTGTTTAATGTTACACTTATTAGTTCATTCTATTACACTATGAATAGTTGATAGTGTGTTAGGTATACCAAATGACTATTAGGTACATGAAAAGCATATGTGTATGTTTGAATGATAAGTGTTAGAGTGTTGATTTTTAGTTAATTGTAATCCATGAATTGAGACACTTAGGGGAGCCATGATTTTTACCTAAGGCATTGTTTGGTAGACAATTTAGAGCCAAAAAATCGACCTTAATTTAAAATCCCTAGTACCCTAATTTTTTAGCCTAAATCCCTCTTTCTTGATGAACTGCAATGGGAGCTATGAGCCTTAAAGATATAATCTCTTGATCCAATTTTCTTGATCCCTATATGAACTTAGACATTAGTTCATTGATATTAAAGGTTTAGGTAGATACGATACTGTGGTTTCCATAATAAAAGAAAAAAAAGAGTGTACCTAGGGGATAGTATAGTATGATGAGTATAAGAGTCTTGCAAACTTGTGTGAAAATAGAAAAATAAAAAAATTATCAAAAGAAAAAGTTTGATAAGGCTAAAATATTCGAGCGAGAAGTTTTAGAGAAAATAGAAAAGAAAAGTGAGTGAAAAAGAAAGAAAGAAAAGAAAAGAAAAATTCCTCATTGTTGCACAAATATCTTGCTAAGACGATTGTATTCACTAATATTGTATTATACTTTAGGAATCAAAGAGAAAAGATAGGTGAGAGAAGAGGATATAAAGTGGTGAGCTAAAAGGTCTAATAGGGGAAGTATTGGGGATAATATAACGTGTCAAACTATTTTCGTGCTTAAATTGTTTGTTGTGCCTATTCTTTAATTCTGAACCAACCTAGGTGAAGAACGTTACGAGTCGAAAAGACCTATGTGACCTAAGTGATACTATTTGCAAATGAAAAGTAACTAAATTTTGACATTTCTAATTACTTGCATTCTTCAAGAATAAATGTAAATTTTGTATACCTATTTCGATGGATCAATGTACTTAACATTCTTGAATTTGTTTACTTTGTAATTTTATGAACTAAAGTGTGTGATATTGAAGGTCGAGAATCGATTTTATATGGTGTTAGAGTTACTAATTTATTCACATTGTTCAATGTACATAGCTCCGAACTAATCCTTGTATGTGGCATGTTCAAGCATTGTTTAGTTCTTTTTGTTTTCTCTTTTTCGTGTGTGCTTTTATCCTCAAGCAACAACTTAAGTATGGGGGAGTTTGATTTGCCACAATTCGTTGTAACAAATTAAGTTCTTTCCAGCATTTAATGAGCTTGTTTTCAAGTGTTTTTATATGTTTTTATTTCATTTTCTATTTTTAGTATCTTAAGTTTAAATTTTGCAAAATAAGTGTTTTTATGCAATTTTGAGTTATGTAATGACCTAATGGGTCACTATGAACCTAGGGATGATCTAATGGCTCTATTTAGTGTGTAGGATACTGTTTTCAGGCTTAGAAGACAAAGGACGACTGCAACATCGCGTCACCGATGAGTGGTGTCACAACACCAAACTTCAAAACCAAAGTATCTAGAATTTGAAGGCAGTGTCATGGCATTGGGCTACGATTAGGAAAATTAAGCATGGGTAGTTTTGTCTTCATCTATTTCAAATTTAGTCCATATACTTTTGAATTTAGAAATGCAAGTTCAATTATTAATATTATTAAAATTCTTCTATTAAATAATGTGAAGTGAATATTTTGTTAGAAAAATTATTAAAATATTATATGGATCCAAACAAGAAATACATTGTCAAGCACATCATTATTGTTAATAAGAAATTTTAATATTTGATATGGATGGGATGTTTAATTGTACGATATTATGATAACAGATTGTATCATTTTACTGAGATTTACTTTCAATTGATTCCTAAAAGCAACCCTAAAAGATCTTTAAATAATGGTATGAAAGATAAAAATATTATATACTATTAAATAAATTTGTCAAGTCTCATGTAAAGATGGAAGCAAGAAAATTATTGTATTATGTATATTTTATTATATCCATCAATTGTATTTCTATATTATTAATAAAACTTTAATTTGATTTACTTATATAATTTAATTTATTATGTATACTTTATTACATCCATCAATTGTATTTCTATATTATTAATAAAATTCCTGACTGGATTAGTGTCATGAGTCAACTGGGCACCAACTAAGTTAGAAAAATTACAAAAATAACCTTTTTTATTTAAAAAAGTTGGTTTAGCTTTTAAATGTTTACATCTTTCGTCAAATTGGCCCTTGTTTTTAAGCTAAATTTGACCCTCATCCTTTTAAAAAGAGTCAAATTTGATTATCAATCTTTTGAAAAATAGTCTAATTTATTTTTTAATGAAAATATTGATTAAAATCTTGAAACTTAAAACATAGCAACCACATAGTAGTTCATGAGTATTCTTTTTATTTTTATTTTTATGAACTTTTATATTTTTTATAATTTATGAATTTTTTTATTTTTGAATTTTTATAAATTTTAAATTATTTTGACACTATTTGAAAGTTAATGACCAATTTAGCCCTTAAAAGTTATATCTTTTGTCATAATGTCAATTTTAGCCCTTAATATTTATATCTTTTGTCAATTTAGCCCTTATTCTTTGTTTAGCTAAATTTGACCCTCAACCTTTTGAAGAAAAAAATTCGAATTGATCTTTTTAATGGAAATACTGACTAAAATAAGGTGATTTTTAAACATGGCATCTTACATAGTAATTCGCATGTACTTTATGTTATTTTTATAATTTATTTTTTGAATATTTTTTTAAACCTAAGGAGATATCTCAATTCAGACCCATCAGCCTCTATTTAGTACTGTATAAATTAGTTATGAAAGTTATAGCTAACAGATTCAAGGTGGTGTTCCCCAAAATCATTGCACAGGAGCAGGCCGAGTTTATAGCTGGTAGGAACATCTCTGACAATATCATCATAGCCCAAGAGGTTATTCACCCCATGCGAGGAAAGAGTAAGAAATGGATGGTAGTTAAGATCGACTTGGAAAAAGCATATGATAGTGTTCAGTTGGATTTCATTGATAATTCCATCCAGGCAGCAGGGATTCTAGATTTCTTTCGAAAAGTAATTATGTCTGTCGTATCAACATCTACCATTAAGATTTTATGGAATGGAGTACCTACTGAAAAGTTTTGGCCTGTAAGAGGAGTAAGATTAGGGTGTCCATTATCACCGTATCTGTTTGTTTTATATATGGAATGGCTAGGACACAGTATCAAGACAGCTGAAGCGTCAGGGGAATGAAGTCTGATTAGATTATCAAGAGTAGAGCCGTCTATATCGTACTTATTTTTTGTTGACGACTTGGTAATCTTCTCAAAAGAAGACATGAATCATGGCTTGCTATTAAAGGACTTCTTAATTGTTTCTATAGTTTTTCAAGGCACAAGTTCAACAAACAGAAAACTAATATGTTTTTTTTTTCCAATAGAGTGGAAAAAGGTCTTAGTAATGCTTTAAGCAGGCTTATGTGCTTTCAGAGGGTTCAAGAGTTGGGATCATACTTAGGAATTCCACTATTTCATAAAAGAGTCACCAACTTTACTTTGCGTTTTGTGGTGGAAAAGGTTAGAGCCAAGTTGTGAAATTGGGATGTAAAGTAACTCTCTATAGCAAGCAAATTTACCTTGGCCTAGCCAGTTCTTCTCTTTATCCCGACTTATTTTATGCAGTCCATGCAAATTCCTAAAGTGGTATGTGAGGAAATTGAATGCCTAGCAAGACAATTTATTTGGGGGACTAGTGTAGGGAAGCGAAAAATGGCATTAGTAGACTGGGGCTCTATTTGCCAACCTCATACATATGGAGGAATGGGCATTCGGCGTTTGGAGGACTAGAACGCCTCATTCTTATTGAAATTAGGATTTACTATTGTTTTGAATAGGAATGCTCTGTGGGTTCGTATATTATGCTCAAAATATAGAATGAAAGAAACGATTCCCAACAATATAATGAGAGGAAGTTGTTCAGTTGTGTGAAGACAAATAGCGAAAGTTTGGCCGTTATTGAAAGAAAACTTATATTGGTCCGTTGGGAAAGGAACCTCGGTTTGCTGTTGGGAGGATCTGTGGGTTCCAAAAGTAGGCCCGTTTAAAGCACATGCGTCTTTTATGGGAAGCTCGAATGCGGAATGTTTAGTTAAAGATATGGTTACAAATCAAAGAACATGGAATCTGGAGGCTTTCAGGGAGCGGTTGACGGATGATGTTGTTTAAAAGATTGTTAATATCCCCTCCTCATCCCTTAGTTGTCCATGATAGAGTCTTTTGGGTGCACATGTCAAGTGGGGGCTTTACGGTTAAAAGTGCCTGTCGAATGATAAAAGGAAACACATGGAATGAGCATGTGGACTGTCCTATATGTTGTCATGCCGACATCGTTAAAAAATTAATGTTTTAGTCAACATTTTGGTTAAACAAAAACAAATTGACTCTTTTTGAAATGTTAATGGCCAAATTTAGCTCACAAACATAATAAGAGTAAAATTAACAGAAAATGTAAACGTTGAGAGCTAAATATATCATTACGCCTAAATTTAAAGTTAATCTAATCATTTTAAATATAAAATATTTATTTTTATATCATAAAAAATTAAAATTAATCAAATTAAATGAAATTTTCAATTCAGTTTGGATACCATAATTTTTTAAATTTATATATCTAAACCATTCAATTACCACAATTTGGATAGGGTTTAGTTTCTCAGTTTTCTTTTCTCCTTAGGTCGAGGTTGTCACTTTCTCACAATTTTAGTCAAAATTTAATGGGTTAATTCAAACCATAAGTCCTTAAACAATCACTTTGGGCAATAAATTTGTCCATATTTTAATAATATATCAAAGTATTAATATTATATCAATCATATTCTCTTGTTAATTTAACCATCAATTAGATGTAAAATGACAGTAAATATGCTCAAATTTGACTATCAATCACTGTAAGAGCCCAATTTTGACTGGGCTTAAGCAAACCAAAATAATTAAATAAATGTTCAGTTCATAGTCCTTATTATAGACCCAAACGATAGCCCAACACCTAAAATTACCCGAGCCCACCTAAAAACCCTAACTACCCAAACCATGCACGGCCCAAAAAGCCCAAGAAGTAGACAGCCTCAGCAGAAGCCTAGGGTTTCTGCTAACCCTAGGCGCCACACGCAGGAGACAGGAGCCCGACATCACGACGCCTCAGCAGGAGCTCGAGCGTCACGCCGCCACCTCATGCAGCCGTTCTCGCACCGAAATCAGTGCGCATGTTGCCCTACCACCAAGAAACTTGCTCATCGCCACGATCTCCACCTTCAACCTGCAAAAGAAGAAAGAAATCGTAGCAAAAATGGAAAACAGTGATAAATTTTTTTATTTATTTATTTTCCTTTTATTTTGTTTCTTTCGGGGCTATAAAAACCCCAAAACTTGTAAAAAATGGGGGGTTACACACAATACACAGATACAGAGAGATATACGAAAATACAATACAATCAAAAAAGAAATCGAGCCAAGGTTTTGCTTCATTTTATTTTTATTTTATTTTTGAATACTGTTATTCTATTTCGTTTTATTATTATTATTTTTTAACAATATATAATATATATGTTAAAGTGTAAAAAAAAGCGAAAAAACTAACCTTTTGGAACTCCCATCACAGCGGTGGCAACGATGGCATTGACGCAATGACGAAAGCCATATCAGAGCATTCGTCGGAAATCGCAGAGAGCTGGACTCGCTGAAGCTCTCTCTCTCTCTCTCTCTTTTAAAGAGCTGATAAATGATTTTTTTGAAGGAAATATGGCTTTTATAGCCTATTGAAACGGGGCCGTTTTGGGCACCCCCCTAACGCCTAAAATGACGTCTTTTTATGGGTGACCAAGCTTCGACTCTACCAGTCTCAAGATCCACAGAGTTTTTATGGAGGGGCTAATTGCACATTTAGCCCCTCCGCTTTTCTACTATTTTTTAATTAAATTCATTTTATTCCCAATTTTTCCCAATAATTTTTTTCCTGTTTCAATTTGGTCTGCATTCAAACGGCACCATTTTTGAGAGCGGGTTATTTTCTGTTTTGGTCCCTATATGTTGTGCGCGCGTTACAATCCGATCCTTTCCCTTTTATTTATTTTCGATTTTTCCCCATATTCCTGTTTTTAAATTCAATTTCGTTTTTTTCATTTTCGTTATAATTTTCATTATTTTCATTATTAATTTTATTATCATTATTGTTAATTTTATTTTATATCATATTATTATTATTTTTACTATTATTATTTTATTATTACTAATATTTTTTTATTTTGCTATTATCAATATTATTATTATCATTACTTTTAACATTAGTATTCCTATTATTATTATTAATTATTTATTACGTATATTATATAAATTAGCATATTATTTATTATATTATATATTTCAAATTATTATTATATTATTATTTTTATTTATAAAATTATTTTAGTATTTATATATATTAGTTATTATGTTATATTCTAAAATTTGGTATATTATATAATATTATATTGTATATTATTTTTAACTAAAATTTATTTTTATTGTATAATATGTTCTATTTACAATATTATATATATATATATATATATATATATATATATATATATATAAAAAAACACATTGTTTGTATCATATGTATGCTCTTTTTATCTAATATTTAAATTTGCATGAAATATGTTCATAGTTGATTTTATTGTTTATTATACTTGTCTATACTTTATCATATATTTGTAATTGCTTTAGTATAGAAATTATTATTTGTTGTATTTCATATTATTATTACCTATCCTAAATATGAGCATGTTATAATTGTTTTTTTTTAATAATGTTCAAATGCAATATTGCCACATGGTTATGGTTTAAAATAAAAATACATTTTTACAAAATCAATATTTTATTTAAAGGTTTTTCAAAATAAGGCAATGTTTTGATATTTAGAAATTTGGAAATAGTGCCCAATTGTGCTGGGTTGCGATTTCCCGTTTGGCTAAATAACTAAATATCCTTTTGACAAGTTTTATAAAATTATGAAACGATCTTAGTGACGAGGGTTTAAAAATGTCATGTCCAATCGTGCTGGATGTGATGTTTATATTCTTTCGGATCGAAGAAATCTCAAATTTTAAATCAAAATTTCTTAAAGTTTTATAAATTATGAGATGATCTTAGTTACGAGGGTTTAAAAAAAATATTGTGTCCAATCGTGCTGGATGTGATGTTTATAATCTTTCGTATCGAGGAACTCTCATATTTTGAATCAAATTTGTTCGAAATTTTCTGGAAATCATATTTTTAAATGCTTTTAAATTTCAAACATTTGAACATGATTTTATCAATTAGGTACTAATTTTTGGGCGTTATGAGGGTGCTAACCCTTCCTCATATATAACCGACTTTCGAACCCGTTTTCTTGTTTTTCGTAGACCAAAATTAAATGTTTTAAAATGAAACGTTTTACAAGGTGATCTAATCACACCTAAGTAAAAAAAAAAGATTGGTGGCGACTCCCATTTTACTTTAAAGTCGATCCCCATTTTTTCAAAACCCGATTTTAAAATAGTTTCGACAATCACATTTACAGTTTTATTCGCTTGAATAAATTTGTCAAGGCTAATGTGAAGATGGAAGCAAGAAAAACCGTTGTATATGATCTATTGTATTAGTTATTCTTAAAGTAAATAGCAACAATCTCAAATTTTCATGGATTGTGTATTTTGATTTTAAATTGTTTCCAAAATTTTTGGATTATATCATTATACTCTTTTAACATTTTTAATTGTTAAAATAAACTCTTTTTTCGTAATGATACTTTAATTAATTTAAATAAATTTTAATTACTTTAATCATACGATATTATGCATTTCATTTTCCTTCTATCAATTTGATAAAATACAATAATTTTATTTTCAAATTTCTATTTTAAATTTAGTGCAACATAATCACTAATTAGTTTGAACAAATTTATTAAAAACAACATTGTTTTATATTTTATATCATCCATAAAATTATCCAAAATATAAAAGAAATATTAATTGATATACAATCAAATGCAAGGGTAAAACAACCAATTAGTAACTATAGAGAAGTATTTATACGGGAGTATAATATATATAATATTAGTCATAAAATATGAAAAAAGTTAATTATAAATTTGTACTGGGATTTTTATTATTAACAAAAAAAAAAATTAAATATACAATCAACTCAAGTAATGTACTGAGAAAAACTATTTTAGTTTGAAAGGAGCATTCAGTCAGGATGGCCGAGTGGTCTAAGGCGCCAGACTCAAGTTCTGGTCCTCGTGAGAGGGCGTGGGTTCAAATCCCACTTCTGACAAATTCAACTTGATTTTCATTAAGTATGGCTCTGGCTCTCTTTTGTCAACAAGACCAAAAACGGAAGAGCAGCCCAGAAATTTATATGCGCAGCAACGTGATAAAATTAGAGTTTAAATAGAATTAAAATTATTATTTCTTGTAATTTATTTTTTCACACCATATGATATTTCTATATAAAGAATATGAGTAGACTTACTTATCACTTAATTTTGACATGAAATCTTTTAAAATTGTAAAATAAAAGGGTTTATAATTTAAAATTAATATTTATCATACAACCTAATTATATTTTGTACTTAATTTTAATTAACATAACAAATGTCTCTTATAAATTAATTTTTAATACTTCAAATTTCAGCACTTAACTTATCACTTTATCAAATACCACCTTACTTTTTCTACCCCATCCAGCTTTTTAATAGTTCTATTACCTCTAAAAATATTTTATGTCATTATTTTAATTTTTAGTATATATGTTATAATGTATCCAATAATTCCAACATTCAAATAACAAGGAAAACTATATCTAAGAGTTGTCACTAATATTTTTAAGTTAGATGAAATTAATTACTTATTAAATCAATTGAGTACGATTTACATAAATACGAACTATGAAAATCCTAACAAAAACAAACTGAGGTCTATATTTACCAAATCGGGACTTGAGAGTTTGTTTATGTGCAATGAAAGATTAATACCCTATAATTCTTGTTCCTATCATAAGACCATATTAATCTTATTTAGGATTTTAATTCTTGATTTTACATTATTATCGTATCATAACGTCATTATTGGGTATTAAAATTTATTAACAACAATCCAATATTTAAGAAGTATACAAGTCAACCATTCATGGTCTTTTGAATAAAACATTTTCTAAAAGGATAATAATTTTATTTTTTAAAACAAAATAGAATGGCCTTATCTATCGGTGAGAAATAATTATCCACATCAATGATTTGTGACTCTTTCATAATAAAAAAATATTTTTTTTAACGAAGTGAATAAACGATGGCAATACTTTTCACCGTAGAAAAACTTGTCTTAATATTCGATATTTATTACCTTAAAGCACATCAATATTACCTCACCATTCTAATTAAATCCAATAATTATGAGTATCTTACGTCGAATTCCAAATATAAATAAAATCTCATTGTTAAAGTTAAAATTGGTATTGATTGTATTATACACGAATTTGTTATACACGAAATACATACCAAATTTACACTTAAGTTTATTAGTTTTAATTTCCATTATTATGATTTAATCGATAATATTACATGTCCAAACTTACACAAATACTATTACTATTAATCATGCTAAATTAAGTTAGTTCATAAATCATACAATATAGAATTAGATTTAGAAATGAGCTTTAATTTTGTTGGCATTGAACAAATTTGTCTTATCAATTCCTTGTCTTGTCTTCTCATTGATAGATTTCACTAACTCCACTTTCTTTTCTCCATTTAAGCTAGAAAACTCATTGATGGGAAAAGGCATAAGATCAAGTACCCTAAGTGGGGTAAAATCATAAACAATTTCAAAAGGAAAGTAACGAATAGTTGAATTTGAAACACCCCAAACCCGGCCCACGAGCCTTGACCGGATCTGGTATGTTCCCCGGTGTAAACCGTTTCAAATTCTTTTGTTACTTAAGAAAAACTTATGTGATTTGGAAGAAAGATTGTTTTGGGTTGGGGTTGAGTTGAAAACAAATTTAATTCATTGTTAAAAATCCTTTACTTTAGGTGACAAAACATTTGGGCTTTGTTTTTTTTTTTAAAAAAAAAAACAATTTACTTAATCTTTTAAATAAAATGAGGTTTGTAAGCTTAACAAATAAAAAAGAATAAAATAATTCTACTAAGGCCTTATTACATCAAATAACTCCCAAAATTTAAAACAGACTCAATGTGTAACCAACACTAAAATTTAATATTTCGGCATACAATGTCATACATGTTCATAAAGCATTCAAAATCTATCAAGTGTCGGCCAAGAAGCAAACATAGAAAGTTTGACTTCTTTATTTTTGGTATGATGGCTAAAGGATTAAGGAAATATTTAAGTTGAGGAAAGAAATCATTAGGATAAGGTAAGTAAGGGGAACAAATACTTAAAAATTCCTCCCTTAGCCGAATGCTTATTGAACAAAGGTAAACAATTTTTGTTTTTTCTTTTCTTTTGGTCATTCGGGTTTTGACCATTTAGGTCTTAATTCACCTATTCTCTAAAACTTTTCCCTTGTGCCGACACCATCATCACACAAAGAAGGTTAATCTTTTCTTTCTTCTTCACAAAACCGATTACACAATCCTTCCAAAAACTCAATTCTTTTCTTCTCTTTTCTTTCTCCTTTCTCTTTTCTTTCCTTCTCCTTTCTCACTTGGAACCGAATCATACTATCTCCATTGTTCCATTCTTTTACTTTTCTCTCAATTAAAAATCTCACAATAATCTCTCATGGCGAATGTTAACTTGTACTTGTGCCAAAATTTCTTTCATTTTCTTGATCAAAACCGAATTCTTCTCACACAATTTCTTCCAATCGTGAGCATTAGTGAGATTTTGGAGGTAGATACTCAAGGTGATCTTTAGAATTTTGGAACTTTGGAATCGATTTCAAGAATCAAGGTAAGGAGTTTTTCTTTTAAGGATTTAAATTTATTATATTAGTATAGTTAATATTAATTGATTTCATTTTAGGGACGCAATCGCTCAGTAAAAGTAACTCACACCTCAAATTTTCCTCTCGGTAATGGAAATTGATGTGGACTTGGGCGATGATGACTTCGTGGAGGCCATCTCAAACATGGGTTAAATAAATTTTGAACTTTTAAATAAGTACTTTCTTTAAATTGCTATTTTGGGTATGATGTAATAAGGCCTCTATTATTATTATTTTATGGATTTTTATGTGTGGTTGGTTTAAAATTTTGTTTTGGATATTTTAATATGGGCTTATGATTATTATATAATGTTTACTTAAAATAAATTGGGTTTTTAAACATACGAAAAAAATTTTAACTATTCTTATTTCTCAAATACATCAAACTTAAAATTATTTCTCTTGGTTTTTATTAAACTCTAATTTCAAAAGGGTTTTGAAATACCGATTCATCTAAAATTATTAAGATAGTTCGATCTATGTAACAAACCAAATCTAGTCTTAATGCATAGACCGGGTTTGGGGTGTTACATTTAATGGTATCGAGCGCTTTCAAAACTCATTGTGGTTAGGTTCAACAAATAACTTCTAAAATTATTTCAATTATGTTTTAATGATTAGTATGGCACCACAAGCATCCGGCACCAAGTCAAGTAAGTATTCGTTACTGAATAATTATTATTATGATGATATGATTATAGGAACTCTCTAGAACTTCTAGTTTTAGATGTTAAAAATCGTAGAGATTGAGACTATAGGATGTGTTGCGAAAAACAACTTTATCTCTCAAATCTCATAAAACACCGTTAATAAACACTGAAACAATTTTCTGATTCATAAAACTTGTAATCAGATTAAATCGAATTAGTCATCATGAGCACTAGAGGACGTGGTCGTGGATGCGGTAGACGTGGCCGTGGTAGAGGACGAGGTGCTGCAACTGAAGTACCAAATCATATGCCAAAAATGGATGCACCTGCGTCATTTGAGAGTGAGACGGGATCACGCGATCATATGGAAGAAGATAATACTTTGACACAAGCAATGCTGCGAGTCCTAGAAAGGGTCGCTGAACTAGAATTGGGCCAACAACTCGTGGGTCAATTTCGGAAAGACTCAAGTCAAATAATGCGAAGTTTTAGAGGAGTTTCGTGTAGCTCGAATGTGGTGAATATTGGCTCAAGTCGTGGAGCGAATTATGGATGATATGGAATGCATCATCGAGTAGAAACCGAAGGAGCGTGTCCTTGCAAAGAGACGAGGCGTATCAATGGTGGCTTCTTGCTCGAGAAGGCAATTTGAAGTCGCATTGATTACTTGGGAATTCTTTAAAGCCGCCTTCAAGGAAATATGTTGGAACAAGTTATATGGGCCTTGAAGGAAGGAATTTCGAATCTTTCAAGGGAGTAAGAGGCGGGCGGCAGATGAAGTGAGTTTTACGCTTGAGTCACTATGCTCGGACAATAGTGTCAGCGGATCATGAACGTTGTGTGCGATTTGAGAATGGGCTGAATGATGAGTTGAGGTTTTGATTGCCCCACAACAAGTTAAAACTTTTTCCACGCTTGTGGAGAAGGCCAAGATAGCCAAGAGGCTAAGAACTCGAACGTCGAATCGGGAAAGATTTAGACACAAGACGAGACACAGCAGTCGGGTTCTTCAAAGAGGTTTGAAAGAGGCCTCGGAATGATGAATCACTCAAGGTAGAGCACCAGTAACTAATAATCGAGGTCGAGATTGTCCTGATTGTGGAAAAAGGTATTCTGGAGAGTCTTTGGAGGAAAAGCATGCGCATGTTACAAATGCGGTTCAATGGATCACCATATAGAAATTGCCCTCAATGTATGGATACGACTCGGAAGTTCGAATATCGATGATGCCACCGTAGGTACTCAGCACCACCGAGAGGTCGTGGACCGGTCGTGGTGGTAATGGGGTGACGTGGTCAAGGTGCACCGGTCGAGGAAATGGTCCTAGAGGTAACACGGATGCAAGATAGCCGGGATCGGTCTATGTAGTTAGGCGCCACGAGGATGGCAATGCACGATGTAATAATCGGTACATTCTTCATCTTGATGTACTATTCTTGCCTTAATAGATATTGGTTCTACCCACTCGTATGTTGCTAGTGCCATATCTGGAAACACGAATCTAGAATCTAGTCCAAATAAAAGAAATTTGAACTTCACATGGCCTCCACTAAGCATTGAAAATTTTTATTTTATTTTGCTGGAAAGTTTGACTTCTTTATTTTTGGTATGATGGCTAAAGGATTAATGAAATATTTAAGTTGAGGAAAGAAATCATTAGGATAAGGTAAGTAAGGGGAACAAATGGCTTAAATTGGGAGTGTGCTATGGAAAGAAAAGGGTGGCAAAAGGTTGGCCTTTGATAGCCAAGTACTTGGATGGTTTTTGGGCAAGGGGCTGGCCGAAATTTTGAAGGCATTTAGATGAATTAGGGGCTAGTTGGGCATATTTTCTTCTTTTGGTCTTTTGTTAATTTTTCTTTTCCCCTCAAAGCTTGTTTCTCTCAAAATTCCTCCCTTAGCCAATGCTTATTGAACAAAGGTAAACAATTTTGTTTTGTTCTCTTTTCTTTTGGTCATTCGGGTTTGACCATCATACTATCTCCATTGTTCCATTCTTTTACTTTTCTCTCAATTAAAAATCTCCACAATAATCTCTCTCATGGCGAATGTTAACTTGTACTTGTGCCAAAATTTCTTTCATTTTCTTGATCAAAACCAATTCTTCTCACACAATTTCTTCCAATCGTGAGCATTAGTGAGATTTTGGAGGTAGAAACTCAAGGTGATCTTTAGAATTTTGGAACTTTGGAATCGATTTCAAGAATCAAGGTAAGGAGTTTTTCTTTTAAGGATTTAAATTTATTATATTAGTATAGTTAATATTAATCGATTTCGTTTTAGGGACGCAATCGCTCGATCATTCTCGAGGAACGAAAAAATCTCAAACCTTAATCCCTTTAGAGACTTTCAAGATACGGGTGAGTCATCGAACAGCGAATCAATAAACGACTCAATGTGTAACCAACACTAAAATTTAATATTTAGATCGCATACAATGTCATACATGTTCATAAAGCATTTAAACAATATGATGCAACCCAACCCAAACCTATATGCCATCCGCTACACACACCTCAAATTTTCCTCTCGGGTAATGGAAATTGATGTGGACCATGGAGGCCATCACAAACATGGGTTAAATAAATTTTGGGTACTACTAAGTCGACCATACAAAAAAATCCTTACATCGCTTAAAATTATTTCTCTTGGTTTTACTCCATATCGCGGTTTTAGGTCATCGTAACATCGTGGTTTTAGGTCACCACGCTCAAATTTCGTGGTCTTAGGTCACCACATTCAGGTCATTCGATGTGGTCTTAGGTCACCACATTCAGATATCACGGTCTTAGGTCACCGTGTTTGTGGTCTTAGGTCACCACATTCACTTCCCTTTTCATATAACCCATATGCCCCATATTTCATACACAATATGCAAAATCATGCCTTAATTCACATTCTTATCACTTTTCACATGTTAAAAATAACATATATTCATATTCCTAGTAGGAGTAGGAAACGTACCTTAGTACTTTGTACCATAGTATGGTACCTTAGTCATATTCACATTCTTATAAACATGCACATATTAATTATTGCCATAAATCTTATTAAAAAGTAGTGTGGGGTACACACCTGATTCGCTTAAGGTTTCCAATCCAAATCCCGAAAAGCTTGATCTAATGCCTTAGATCTTAAATCTCTACATTTAATCAATCATTGAATACTTAGTAAGCCATTCGGCCATAAATCTAAATCCTAGTAGGATTAGTACACTAAAACTTACCTTGGTGCTAAATCCCAAAATCTTCACTATACTCTTTCTTGTATTCGGCAAAGCTTTAAATCACTTTAACAAATTAGTTTCGGTTTTTGAATAAATATGAACTAGATCTAAAACACCAAAAATAGGCATTGGCCAAATATTCGCATGTCTTACCTTGTGGATTTTAAATCCCAAAATTCACCGAATAACTAGGGAACACGCTGCTTATGGTGTACCTTCGGAAAAGAACTTCTCCTTCCTTGTAGTCGACACTTAGTAAATCCCAAAGAGCCTTCTTTCCAAGTTTCACTAACATAATAATGGGGTTAGATTTCCTAGTTTGGCTTTAATCTTAGAAGAAAAGAATGGAAATCGATAACTCATGACCTTACCTTTAATCTTTGTAATCGACACTTTTCTTGAGTCCTCAAAGATTCGGCTTAAGACCTAGAGAGTAGTCACACAAGTTTCGGCTTTTGGGATATTGAGAGGAGAAGAATGAAGAAGAAAAAAAATAGTTGCTTAAGAGAATTCGACAGAGGTTATCAAGGAAGAGAAAAGAATGGCCTCTCTTTTCCTTTTATAGCCGAATTTACTACTCAGAATCCCTTACTTGGCCACCATTCTTCTATTTTGATAATTTTATCCTTTGAATTATCACTTTATTAAAAGAATTAATCCAACAATTATCTCCTAAAAATAATGATAATTAAATCTATTATTTATCTCCTATTTAGACGAAATTTAAAGAGAATAAAACTCTTCCCTTGGGGTTCCTTAGTGCCGTCCACTTCCCTGCTCTTTGTAGCAAAAAATAAAACTCCTTTATTTGCTCCCCAAGTGACTCAAACCTAGGCCCAATACCCTTGTATGTGGCGTCACCAACCTGGGCCAAAAGTGATATCTTCAGGCCACTTTTCCAAGCCTGTTTGTGTGTCAAAATTCCTCCTATTAATTTTCTTAAGGCCACCTTGCCTTAGTTTCCTCTTTTTAAACTTAACATTTCTAAAGCATTTCCTAGACATCTCCCTACATTTCCAAGACAAGACATTTCCTTACATCTCTAGGACATTTCCTTACATTTCCGGGACATTTCCCTACATTTCCAAGACAAGACATTTCCTTACATTTCCAGGACATTTCCTTACATTTCCGGGACATTTCCTTACATTTCCAAGTTTCCAAAATGTTCACTTTCCTATTTTAACTTAACATTTCCAAGTTTCCAAAATGTTCACTTTCCTATTTTAACTTAACATTTCCAAGTTTCCAAAATGTTTACTTTCCTCTTTGAATCATTTATAAATCATTTCCTTACATTTCCTAGTTTCCAAAAATGTTCGTTTTGAACTTAACATTTCCTTACATTTCCAAGTTTCCCGAAATGTTTACTTTCCTCTTTGAATCATTTCTAAATCATTTCCTTACATTTCCTAGTTTCCAAAAACGTTCAAAATACATTCATAACACATAAGACATATCAGTTCGTACGATTAAACCGAAAATGCATAGGCCCTTTTCAGGATGTTACAGAATCAATAGATCTATTATAAGCAATCTCTACAGACGTTAAACACTCTTCTCAATTTTTAAGATTCTTATCCACAACGACTCTACATAAATCACTTGAAACTTGATTGGCCACCTCAGTTTGGTCATCAGTTTGGGGGCGACAAGTAGTCGAGTAAAGTAACTTAGTTCCAAGCTTACCCCATAAAACTTTCCAAAAGTGACTTAGGAACTTTACATCTTGATAAAAAATAATGGTGTGATGTATACCATGAAGGTGCACCACCTCTTTGAAGAACAAGTTAGCCACATATGCAGCATAATCTGTTTTGTGACAAGGGATGAAGTGAGTCATCTTTGGAAACATGTCAACATCAACAAAGATACTATATCGACCTTCTTTAATTCTTAGTAAACCAAGTATAAAATCCATGGATAAATCTGTTGGAAAAATTGCATTTTATGAGAACTTTGAGACATATTCTCAATAGGTAAAGATGGAGATTTGAATCATAAAATTATGGTTTCATATTCTACTCCATGAGACATTTACAACGATATTTCATATACTCAAAATGGTTGAGTGATGAATGAGAAATTGATGCTTAAAGTAAGCTACTTAGAAATATTTGTTGAGGAAAAGTAAAGGCTTAGATCCCACATTGGTTAAATACCAAGTGGGAGATGTGTATATATGTGCAAACCCTCTTAAAAGATAATTGAATTACTAAGTAGGTCCAAACCCAACGGGGTTGGGGTGCACCCACACGACATGGGCAACGCGAAATGTACAGACTAGTCGGGCCCAAATGGGCTTGCAAATATTTTAGTCCAACATGAAATTATTTTTTTCTCAATAGACATAATTTGGTTATATAAGGACACTTATCTTATTTATTTGATACCAATCAATTTGAGTTAATTTTTTAATCAAATTGATTTATTGGTTCATTAATGGCAAATTTTGTGGAAATTTTTCAAAATTCCAACATTCTCAATGCTTATAAAAGGCTATGTTTTTTGAAGGGTTTTACACACTCTGGTATTTTTCTTGCACCGAATTTTTGTTGCTCTCAAAATTATTCGTTTTCCTCTCCGTATTTCTCAAACATTCTGGTGATAGAAAAATGCATCATTTGTTCGTTAATCGCTGCAGAGGTGCTGCTTCTTTGATCTTTGTGTGGTTGTATCCTGGGAGACATTCGACCAACATTTCTCTAAGTACTGTAGGAGCAGCCGAATCTATCTTAAGGAAACTGTGTTTCACAGGCCTCAACGTTTCGTAAAATCTCTATTCTTCTTCTTTTTTTTTTTCAATTTTTGTTAAGGTTTCATTTGATTATTTGTATTTTGCAAATTAAATATAAATTGTTCTATTTATATTTCATTAGATATATAAATATTAATTTATTTCTATTTATCTATTTTGTTTCGCTAACATGTTTTGTCTAACAAAATCTACCTAAGGTGAAGAAGGAATACATAAAGGAGTATAAAGTCCGTGAGTCATTACCTTTAATTTTGCTTATTTACAAGCAACACACTTAGAACATACTTTTTCCACATCTCTCTTCATATGCAGCCAAAAAAAGTGTTCTTGTAGAATATCCTAGGTTTTGGTGACAACAAAGTGTCCTATAATCCCCTCTTGAACCAATAACTCTCACAGGGAACATTAAGGTTCACAGAACCTATTCAATTGAAACAAGAAACCATCTACAAGATAAAATATATTAATAGAGCCACTTCCACAATTAGTATAAATATTTTAAAAATCAAAATTAGTTAAGTACAAATCTTTAATGTGTTCAAATCCTAAAACTTTAGCATTTAATATAGTGATCAAAGAATATTTATAAAATAAAGCTTCAGCAACTACATTATTGTTACCATGTTAGTACTTAATAACATATGGGAATGTTTTAATAAACTCAACCCAACGAGCATATCTTTTACTCAACTTACTTTTTCCCTTTAATTCCATTTAAGGTATTCACTTTTATGTATAACAAACACTCTTGGCAACAAGTAATGTTGCCAAACTTGAAATGCTTAATTCAAGGCAAGCAACTCTTTGTCATAAGTTTAGTAATTGAGTTGTGCACCATTCAATTTCTCACTAAAGTATGCGATAGGTCTATTATCTTGCATAAAGACCGCACCAACTCCTATACTTGAAGCATCACATTAAAGCTCAAATGTGTTATAAATTGGGTAATTTAAGAACTGGAGCTAAACACAACTTATCTTTTAAGGCTTGGAAAGCCTTTTCTTGAGTTTCACCCCACTTGAAAACCACGTATTTCTTGTTTATCTTAGTTAATGAGGGTGAAAATGGTGGAGAAATCTTTCACAAACCTGCTATAGAAACTAGCTAAACCATGGAAAGATCTCACCGTTGTTATAAACTTAAGTGTCGACCTATCTTTAATGGCTTTAACCTTGTCTTCATCCACATGAATTCCTTGTGCACTTACATCACTATCCAAAAGTATTAACTTATCACATCAAAAAGTGAATTTCTCAAGGTTAGCATGTAATCGTTCTTTCCTTAAAATATCTAAGATTGATTTAACATGTTCAACATTCAAATTCAAAAACATAGAATAAATCGGTATATCATCGAAATAAATGACTAAAAACTTACCCAAATAAGGCTTCAAAACATGTTTCATTAAATGCATGAAGGTACTAGGTGCATTTGTCAAGCCAAAGGGCATGACTAGCCATTCATATAAATCGAACTTAGTTTTAAAGGTTGTTTTCCATTTGTCCCCTTCTTTCATTTGAGTTTGATGATAACCATTTTTTAAATCAATTTTTTATAAAAATACAAGCACCATAAATGTCATAAAGCATATCATCGAAACATGGAATCAGGTACCTATACTTAATAGTAATTTGGTTAATTGGTCTACAATCAACATACATTCTATGTAACTACCTAAACCCGGCATAGACGTTATGACTAGATCTGAAGAGGTTACTGCCATTTATTTAAAAATCTGGAATCCGTTTGACTTGTAAAACAATACTAGCTCTTGTTAAGAAAAGTTTGAGTTTATTTAGGAAAAATACTTTTCTTGATTATCTTGGTAAATTTGTTGATTATTTACTTATAAAGCATTTAAGTTGCAGCAGAATTCTTACTTAAGTTCGATTTTGAAAAATGAGATTTATTATTGAAAAGTCCAACATTTTGTAGATAAAATTAAACCCATCCAAAAATGTATAAACAGTTAAAAACGAGAAATAAAATCCCAACTTTAAAAAGATAGTCCAAAAAGTCTAAAATAGTCCAAAACAGAATAAGTCCAATTAAAATAGCATATTTAACGGAGAATTGTTTAACGAAGCTCCCATCGCACCGATCTACCTAAGTCTGAGGATTACATGAGAATCAAACAAATAGAAAATGAGCTTACAATCTCAGTGTGTAACATATAACAGAATCAAATTCAAAACATGTCTCGATATCATAATCAGAACATATGTCATAGTCAAAATCAGAATTAGAACATATCAAATGCAGGTTAAAAGTCCTAGCCCCAATCACTACACACTATCTCCGAACATCCCTACACACTATATAGGGTATTAAACACCCATCCAACCCTACACACTGCTATGTGACTGTATGTCACATCTCAGAATAATTGTAGCCTAGCTACCCAATAATTAGACAATAATCCGCCAGAACAGATATGTATGTGGCTGAGCCACCATAAAGGACAGATAAATTAAAATGCCCACACTTCCTCCTTAAACATAATTCCCACCCCAATACATATACAGAGCTAACAAATATCAGAAATGTATATGCCATACATGCTTTGATATAGATTTAGTTCATGCTTAGCAGATAACATATTACATTCATATATTACAGAGCATAATTAACATAAATCTTATCAAACATGCATACATAAATCAAATCTTATGCTAACAGAATATTAGGAATCATGTTTTATAACTTAATTTATGTCATACAGACCCTATGGAAGCCCTACGTTCGACCCGAATGACGTTTACTATAACACCCCAAACCCGGCCCAAACACTATGACCAAATTCGGTATGTTACAGATGAAAACATTTTGAAAACCCTTGTTTAGCCGATTTAATTTAAAGTAAAAGATATTGTCTTGTTTTAAAAAAAACAGTTGAGGTGTATAGAGCAATCAATACTTAGTTCGTTTAAAAATATATTAAGTCAGATTGTTACCGATTTCAGATGTACCCGATGGTACAGAAAACATTTTTACGTTTAAATTTAAGAAAACTTGTGTGATCATTTTAAAATCATTAAACATTTTAAATAATTCATCCAAACATGAAAAATAATAAAAATAATCCTAGGAGGCCTTATTACAACTCGAACAAATAAAACCAAAAATAAAATAAAATAATTCAAAGTAAACTTAAGGCCACGTTTGGTTCGCTGTAATGGAATAGAGCTGTAATGGAATATGGGTGTAATGGAATAGAGCTGTAATGGAATAGAGCTGTAATAAGTAACTCAACTGTTTGGTTGACTGTAATGGAATAGAGCTGTAATAGAATTCTTGTGTTTGGTTGAATGGAATGATGTTGTAATAGCATAAGGAAAAGAACTAAAATGACCGTAATACCCTTAGCGTAATTTTTGTTAAGTATATTATTATTCTTATTGTTATTAAATTTTAATAAGGTTAATATTGAAAATAATTTAATAAAATAATAAATAATTTAATTATATTTTAACATAATTATTATTAAATATAATTTAATAAAAAAATATAATTTAATAACATGTTTAATATAATTATTATTATATGAATTAAAAAATTAAAATATATAATACTATAAAAATATATATAATCTATTTTATTATTTTAAACTGTAATATATATGTGCTAAAATATCATTCTTGAAATAAATAATTTAATTACTCTACAAAAAATTAAATATTAGAAGTAATTAATTTGGTTCAAAAATAACTCATTTATTTAAAATAACTCAATTCATGTTACAGAAAAATCAATGCTCAATTTGCTTCAAAAATTCATACATCAACCTTCAACTCTATAATCATTATCTCATATTACATTCCTTCCTAAAACCAAATAACTAGGACACAAACCAACTTCTTACTATTCCGCAAGTTAACTGGTCCGTAAATTAATCTGCCATCCCACAACCAACTCAAACTCCACCCAACGTGAATCAACTACCATAAATGGATCTACCTCTCCAAGGATCAGCAACCAGAGGCCCTATATTTGTTTCATCCTCATCTTCTGCTACAAAATAAGTTTAATTATGCTTCAAATGAGGCAATTACCATAAATGGATCTACCTCTCCAAGGATTAGCCTCCTAGTCTGCGCAATTACGAAGAATAGATACTTGTTATAAGATAATCATCTCAAAGCAAATGAGGCGTTGATCTCAATCGACATGTTCAAGTTTTCAATCTTCCGACTCTCAATAACTAATACAAAGGGTAGGATAAAATTAATTTTTGACCTCTTTCTCCTTCCATGCCCCGCCTTGATTTTGACCTTTTTTTCATCAATAGGAAGGCAAAACAATGAAACTTGAGGGTTAAGGTATTTTAAAATAACCTATTGAGGATTGACAACATGGTAGTAGCAAAAGTCCAAATGCAATCAACGCACTACTTTAACCAATATGGAACATCAAACAAAACATAAAAAATGGAACCCAAAATCAAATTAGCGATAGCGCTTTGTAATCTACAAAAGAGTAAAAAGATGGAGACTTTACGCAAGTAGTCACTAGTCACTACCTTAACCCAACAATTAATCAACCTATACACACATTTTAAAAAAATCAATGAATGTGAAGAAGAGGAGTATACTTAAACATCTCAATAAAGCTAAGAACATGCAATTTTAAAAAGCAACCAATACGTATGTAAACCCAAAATAATATGACTGAAGCTAAGAACATGCAATTGTATATAGCAAACTAAGATAAAGATATTATAGAAAAACAATAAGGCATGATATAGAGAAGAATTGAACTTTATTTCAAGTTTTGCAGTAACAAAATGGCTAATTTCCCATTTCCACTATAACTTCATCCCTGAATGTATTAAATATCATGCATGATGAAAGATCCCAAAGTACTAGAGAAAATTCTAGAAGCTACTCTAGTCACAATTAACTACTGAAAATCCAGATGAATTTCTTTCTTTTATGTAATTTTGTGGTTTTGCTCCTCTATTACATTGAAAGATGCAATGGTCAAATATGGACTAAGTGCACTTCACATCAACAGTGTGAACATATATTATCCAAGCTCGAGGAGAGTCTAATACGGTATTTGTTGACTAGGAGTATGCTAATTCTTTTGTACTAAGTTTTCATTTATTAAGAGGATTATACCCTGGACTCAAGCCCGAATATATGTCAAACATACAAGACTTTAAAGGAGGGAAAATACAATTAATGTAGAAAAAGCAGTGCTAAATCAACTTCAACTCCTATCCAAATTTAAAGCCAATGCTCTCATTCATAAAGATTGGGCTGAACTTATCTAGAGACCAATGCTAAGAAAAACACTTTTAACAGCTTTACGCCTATGGCTATTAGCAAGCAGCTTCTATTAGCTTAGTAAACATGGAACGAAATACTTGTAGAAATGGAGAATGAGGAAAAGAAAAGAGGCATCTCAACATGCTACTAAGCATCTCAACATGAGATAATTCCACCAAACTGTCGATCTCAAAGAACCAAACAACCCTCAACTCAAAACCCGAATCTCGGACAATTGAAAATTGAATCCAAGTAGAATTGATTTACAAGAACCAATCTAAAACTCTTGTGGGACAAAAAATTATTAATATCCCAACACTTTATCATCAATTTAAAACAAAAATGCAATGATGTTTGTGATCCTTAAGTCTCAACTATTCACCCCAAAATAGTTAGCATTAAATCAATCAATAAAATTCAAAGCAATTCAACTCGAAAAGAATGGAGAAAGAGTTAAGATTACTTATCGTTAAAAAATCAAGCTTTTTTTTTCATCAATTTGATCAACGACATCGACGATGACAACAAGCTTGCCGTAGTCCTTTCCGTAGTTAACCGTAGCTACTCTTCCAATCTCCACGCACCTCTTGAAAGGCTACACAGGAAAAAAAATCTAATTATAAACTATAAACACGAAAATGATGATATGTTTCTAGTCATTGCTTGGATGCCATGAAGAAACAATAATAAAAGTGAAAAAACAATGGGGATTTGTTTGTTTAGGAAGCTTACCATTTTGAGAGATTGGGGAAGAAGGGCAATAAATGAAGTGAGGGTTTCAAGACCACCAAAACTCACCTTCCGGACACCAAGAAGGAAAGGTTAGCTCTCGGAAATGATTCAAGATGAAAGGCGAATGGAAGCTTTTGGGGAGGAAGAAATCGAGAGAATGAAGAGCCAGGCTATTTTCGTCCAAAAGGAAAACGGCTAAATTTGAATAGGTATTCAAGTGCTCAACCTCTGAATTGATAAACGGTGATATGAGGAATAAGGTTGTAATACCTATTACGTCGAATCACCTAAGCGATGAACCAAACAATGGATTTCATCAGAAGCGCGAATTGGGGGAATGGAATACCAATTCCATCCAACCAAACGTCTCAAATTTCCACCGCATGGCCACCTCGAGTCCATCCGGCTCCTCATCCGTGATCTACGAGTCACCGAAAAATATTAAAGGAAAAGGTGAGTCACCAAGACTCGGTGTGTAACCCTTTTCCCGGTTTAATGCAACATCATACACACAAATCACAATCAAGTTTAACATGCACCCAACCTAACCATCCAAAACACCTTTTTCTACCCCGTGTGGTACCAAACCACTGGTGGTGCCAAACCACTGGTGACTTAAAGTCACGATATCCATCAATATTGTGGTGCCAAACCACTGGTGACTTAAAGTCACATATAATAAGTTGTGGGGCCAACCCACGTGTGATACCAAATCACTGGCGTCAATCCCATAATATCATCTGTGGGGCCAACCCACTGTGGTGCTAAGCCACGGGGACGAGACGCTATGAGGTGCCAAACCTCTGGTGACCGTAGTCACGAAATGTGGTACCAAACCACTGGTGCCCGTCGACACGAATATCACTTCCCCCTCCTCTCATACAACCCACATCAATCAATGATATGCATATAACAGGAATCATACCCACATACTTATATGCCATATATACCAAATATGTCATGCTTCCCAAAAGCATCATAAAGTAAACTCATAACAACAAGGACTTACCTGATTCCTTGCTTATACCATGATGGTATTAAATCCAAATCTACATAAATTCAGATTAGCATGCACAATGCATTTAGCACAGTTACAAGTTATGAAGTGTGCATGTACACACCTGTTACTATCGGTAGCCCTAAATCCCGAAGAATCAATCGACCACACTAGACTTCCTTGCCCCTATATTCGGCCATACATGAAAGTTAGTGACATGGCCTATTTGGCTAAACCACATAAATCCAAAGGGTTAACGCTCCACCCTTACCTTACAAATAATTCGGTTTCCTACCAAATCCCGAGCCAAACGATGGTTCACCTCTGACAATCGGCTACACCTTAAGACGCAAAATAGTTAGCCTCACAAGCCTTCGGCTTAACGAATACCTAAAGGAAAAAGATTACTAAATCAAGTCCTTACCACCACTTACCAACCAATTAAAAGATGACGGCTTCACTAGATTGTTTCCAAAACCTCGAAGGCCCTTCCTCTCAAACCGATTGGAGAAGAAAAGAGCACCCTTTGCTTTGATGTTCGGCCAAAGCTACACCAAATAGGGAGGAGGGATTCATTAACTCAAGTTTGAGGGCTGGAATTTTGAGAAGAGGAGAAGATAGGTTCGGCTACTAGGGAAAGAAGAAGAAAAGAAAAGATGTAGGGAAGTGGTGGTTTCATTAAGTAGAAGAAAAGAAACTGAATTTTTTAGCAATGTAGGCAAAGCAACAAGAGGAAATTCAGCGACAATAGAGAAAAGAAAAGAGAAAATTGAAGAACTTCGGCACTTCTTTGTCAGACAAAATCAATTATGGACAGCCCCAAGGAGTCCCAATGTTGGCCAATTCCTCCCCTCTTGTGATAATTTAGCTTTTAATTATCACTCAAGATAATAACACTTATCTTCCACTTATCTTCTATCCTTTTCTTAAACAAATTAAATGGAAATAGGCTACTAACACCTACTACTACTCCAATGAATTTAAAGCAAAATTTAGCTCAACCTTATCACTTTTAAGAGTCCAACTTGCGCCAATATTCACCCATACACGCAAGCAAAAAAAGAAAAAGAAAATAAAACCATATGTTGATTCTATGGATCGAACTCGAACCTCCACCCTCTCCAACGCCCTTCACGCCTCATGCCACTCTTCCTTTAGACTTTCATGTCAAATACCCTTTCATTTATTTATAAGGCCTCCTAGGCCGATCACCCCAAAATAAAAAGCCAAAAATCCATTCCAGCACTCGAACCTATGACCTCGCCTTCAACCTCCAAGCCTTTAAGTGGCACCCCAAGCCACTCCACCAAACGTCTTTCATGCCCCTTAACCACACTATTTAATTTTTAAGACCTTCCTTCATGGCCCCCTTCTCTTTAACGCCAACAAAACCCAAAAGAAAAACACTTCCCTTTTGTTTCTGCCAAGACTCGATCCTAAGACCCCCTTGACGCCACCTCCAAGGCACCTAAGTGGCACATGAAAGCCACTTAGCCATGCTGTTCTTTGTGTCACGTTTCACCCAAAATTTTATTTAACCCCTATCCCCTTGCTTCCTTCCTTTTAGGTACTTAAAAAGAAATTTTTAGCTCCAAGTCCCACCTAGCTCGGGGTTAGTCCTAGGCCCTAGAACATGCCAAATAAATCATAATATTTATTTCTTCAAGCACACACACACATGGGAACAAATAATTGAATTTTCAAACAACCCCTAATTCAGGATGTTACATTTACGGCCCTAGGGAAAATTTTCAAAAATTGGGTGCACTTGCCCGTGTGAGCCACACGGCACGCCCGTGTGGCCACACAACCCAATTGGCCCAAACCATGTAGTTTACACGGCCGTGTGGCATCGACAGTTTCAAATTTTGGCTTTCGTCGTTTGTTGTTTTCTTGGGTTTTCATTACACATCTAGATGTTTTCTGATGTAGGTTCCAAAAATGAGTATACCAGCACCTTTGGACGAACATCACCTTAAAAATCCTAAGTCACCGATGGATTATTCGTTTCTTGAGTTTCCCACATGAATCAATTTGCATTCTATTCAATCAACACTTGCTAGTGAACTTGATTGGAAGAGCAAAAAGAATTTGGGACAACAAAGGTTAAGAAAAAGAAAGCAACAACTGGAGACCTTACCAACAGAAAACCCATGTGAAGAAAAAAAGGAAAGAAAAATAAAACAGTTGAAAAAAAATAAAAGGTGAACGTGAAAATAAAGGAGATGTTTTTGGAAAATCTTTTAGTTTTCAAAAAATAAGAAAATATAATAATCCTCACAAAACCAAATCCTGTCTAACCACTAATCCCACAACTTCTAGAGTTCAAATTTGATCAAAATTTAGTGAATAGGGGGCACATAAAGACTAGTAAAAATAATCCAACTTGCTCACGCAAGGGTTCATACTCAAGACCAAGAGTAAATTGAAACCTTACAAGCTCATTCTGTTACAAATTGAGCAAAAATAATATTTAAGTCATAAGGACCAAAATAGAAATAGGGACAAAAATAACAAAATTTTCCAATAGTGAGATTGGAACCCATAACCTCAAACACACCATCAAGGCCCTTAACAACTAAAATAATTACCTATTAATGGTAGAATTTAACAAATCAAATATACCAATTTTTTTTGGCGTTACATTATATATGTACCATCTTTCTTAGACACCAAAATCACTTGGATGGTACAAGAGATAAGACTCTCATGAATGTATCCCTTCTCCAATAGTTCCTCCAGCTGCCTTTGAAACTCCTTTGTCTTCTCGAGATTGCTTCTATAAGCTAGTCGGTTTGGAATTGTATAACCAAGAACTAAGGCTCCATTTGTTTCAACATAAAAGCTTTTATGGAAAATATTTTTAGCCTTTTTCGATGTTTTCTTCATGTAAAATATGATGGTCAATGTAAAAGATTTTCCAGTCAACGTAAAATTATCCCTTTATACCCATAAAATGTCTTACAAACTTTTTTTTGTAAGACATTTTCCAAAATAATAAGGCTCTATTCACTGTAACACCCCCCATACCCAACCCGAACATTAGATCAAAGCACCAAGATGTTACATTCTCTACTAAATTCTTCACTTATCAAATATTTCTTATAAACTTTCATAACTTTTCAATTTAGTCCTTTTTGTCATAAAAGTTCGATATTCACTAATTAATCATATTAAATCAATTTTCTTTCTTGTTACACTTTAATCACATAATTTATCTTAATATCTCATTTCACATATCAAATTTCTATGTATTTCACTTCTATTATTTCATCCACATATTTTCTCAAGTTTAACATTTTAGTCATTGTCATCATAAAGATTCCATATTTTTCCACAATTTCACTTTTACAATACTTTATGCATATTTTATCATCTCATGACACATTCATTAAACTTTTATTATAATTTCCTTATTCACATATTAAATTGTTTCACACTTAAACTTTTGTATATTTTTCAATTTAGTCCCTATTGCCATGTAATTTATTTTCACCATATAAACAATTTAGTCAAATAATTCATTATAATATCTTCTGCACATACCAAATTATCATGCATATCAGTTCTCTTAATTCAATTATAAGTTTCACAAATTTTACAATTTAATCCTTAACATCATGAATATTCATTATTTACTATAATTTCACCTTAACATCACTTTATAATCAATTCACTACTTCATTTAAACTCTTTATCATAAATCTCAAATGTATGCTTGTTTCATTGAAATAACTTTTATGAAATATTTTCAGAAAATCTGTCAAACAACAAAAAATATTTTACACAGATTCACCCAAACACCAGAAAATATTAGCTTTTCTAGAAAGGTAAGTTATTTTTCGGAAGTCATTTTTAGTGAAATAAACGGAGCCTAAGTCAATTTGATACTTAATGCCCCTTAAAGGTGGCAATCCGTTCGGTACCTCATTAAAGATATTCTCATATTCTTACAAAAGAGACACAAAAACACTAGGCAAAGATTTGTTAAGATTAGTCAAAGATAAATAGTTTTGCCTAAAACGGATAAGGATGCAAGGTTGTTTGGTGAGTAAGGCTCACCTCACATATTTTTTCACTCACATAAAGATTTTGAACCACTATTTTTTCCCACAAGAGGGTTCACTCACCTTTGGGCCATAATTAATTTTACTTTTTTCACTATGGTTGTCAAATCTTGAAAACCGAGTTAGTAGAATTGGACATTAGATTATGGGTTTGAGAGAAAAAATAGATTTTGTGTCATAAGAATTAAAATAGGATTAAATAAATAATTAGTTAATAATAGTAAAATAATAATTAAATTAAATAAATATGATATTAATAATCAGGGCATTAGTATAATAATAAAGACTAATTTGGTAATAGTGGTTAAAGTAGAGGTTAAATGTGTAAATTAAAAACTAGTGGTTAAATGGGGAGCTATTAGAACAAGGGACAAATAGGAGAGGACTTAGAAGGCAAACAACCCAACTTTTAAAAAAAGTTAGTTAGGATATAAAAAGCCATTGCCGTCCCATTTTTCTCTTTTTTTTTTTTCATTTTAAAATTTTGTTAGATCTAGAATTGAAAGTTTTCTCTCAAATTTTCTACATTTCTTTATGTTTTCTTGGCATCCAAACGTTCCTTATTCCTTCAATTTTGCAAGAAAATCACTCTTTGTTCTCTAATTTCTCACCTAAACTTAGCTTGATTTTGCTCAATTGGTACAAATTCATGGAGGTTTTCTAGTTAAAGGTAAATCTATTATTTTCTTATGTGTTAAACTTTTATTAGGTGTTTTTAATTTGAATTTTCATAAATCTAAGCAAGAAAATTGAAGATCCATGGTTTTAAATCTAACTTTTGCATAAAAATGGTGAATTTCATAATAAAGAGCTAAGAGATGCTTTTAAAATGATTTTTTGTATATTTTAACGAGACTTAGAGGTTTATAAATTCAATTTGTAACATCTAAATTTAGCTCCATAAAATTTAGAAATATATTAAAAATAGTGAATTGACTCAATGGTTAGTCACTAAATGTGAAAGCTTGAAAGTTAGTTGGAGGTCCCAAGTTCAAGTCTCAACTCTTATAAAATAAATAATTTTTTTTTTTTTGTAAATTCCCTTGTTTTTTTTTTTTATGTGTTGGCATCCAAGCATAATAAACCTAGGTATAAATACAATTTTTTATGAAAATAATCAGCCTTTTAATCACTTTTCTTCTACCTTTGTAACACCCCTACCCGTATCCGTCGTCGCCGGAATAGGGTGCGAGGCATTACCAAACTTAATCACCTATAACCGATCATTTTCGAGTCACAAATTTTCATCCAAATTTAAAACTTTTCATATTCAATCATAGAGTCCCTAATATGGACCTACGAGGCCCAAAACATGCTTTGTAAACTATTCGGGACTAAACCGAGAACTTTGGAAAATTTCACAACACTTATAATTTTTTTCTTCAAAATAGGGTCACACTCAATATTCATCCTCAACAACTCTTATACATGCATAATATATCTAATTATCATACCATACCATGGAGCCAAACTTAGCCATTCGACATTAAGACTAGCTACTAGCACATTCAACCATTAGGTATTTAGGCCATAACCCACAACTCATCATGTATCATGCAAACAAAGCTCACATCACAAGACATTGGCAATAATATATATAGGCTTACAATCAATTAGCCAATATAAGCCAATTAGCATGACTACATACTACAATAACCTTTAGCCATTACAAGCCGATATATTTGACCAAAACGTAATAACACATACACAAAATGACTAAGTCCCTATACATGCCATAGACTTAAATTACTTGAAGGCATTGATACCAGTCAAAAGCTTGATAGTGTGATAGAATCTCTGACGATCTCCAACCCGAGCTAGCCTTTGTGACACAATAGGAAAAAGGAAAGGAAGGGGTAAGCTATATAGCTTAGTAAGCCCGTATGAAAATAATAAGAAATTTATTAACATGTTTTCACCAATTCTCACAATATGTTCTCAAGGTAATACAATCATAATTGCACAAAATTTCACTATTTACTTATGTTCATCTCAAGCTGTCTACTCTAGTCATAGTCACTAAATTATTTATATCTTGAGCTATGAAACTCCAAATTAAGATCCGTTAATTTTTCCTAAAACTAGACTCACATATCTTATTACCATAAAATTTTCATTTGGTTTAGCCAATAAGTACATTTTATTCATTAAATTCACCCTTTTTGTTGTCTGACAGGTCCGACCCCTCTTCACTAAAAATTAATTATCTCCTCGTACGAGATTCGGATGATGTTCCCATTTGTTTATTTTGAAAATAGACTCATTAAGGATTTTAATAATGTAAATTATAACCCATAATTACTTTTTTACAATTTTAAATATTTTCCCAAGTTAGAATAGGGGATTTCGAAATCATTCTAACTTTGTCTCACAAAAATTCAAATATATCAGAATATGAAATTCTTTTGCTACACCGTTTATTTTATGTGAAAATAGACTCAATAAGATTTAATCTAATATCTTATTCAACCTCTAATTCAATTTCCACCATTTTTGGTAATTTTTCAAAATGATACAACTACTATTGTCCAAACTGTTTTATTGCTAATTTTACTCTATCTTGTTTTCTTTGTATTAATTCTCATTTACACACATATAACACTAAAGTATATCCATAGTTAGCCATGCCAATAGCTAGTCATCATCAAATATTTACAAGTCTTCATTGTAACACTTACTCCATATCAACCTTACCAAAGTTCGATCACATATTGAGCACATTGCTCATGAATATATATACACATGTACCTGGACTTGTTCATCATATAATCACATTCAATTACACTTAGTCATTTTCCCGTTGAACACATCAAAATATTATTGGATATATCAAAAGTTTGCACATAAGTGCCACACTTGTAGCCAAAGCTACTGTAACATCCCGAAATTGGGCCTAGAAGAATTAGGCCCATGGGGCCTTGGGCACGGAGCGTTTAAAATTTTTGAGAACAAGAGAACGGCTTTAGTGCTAGTTGGACCTATTAGGTGAGTGATTTTGGAAGGTTAGAGGGTTTCTATGAAGTCCCGGGTTCAAACTTTGGCTTTAGGAAAATTTTGGTTTTAGGTGAATAAAACCCTGAGAGTTAGTAGTAGGCTTTAAGAATAAAATGTGGAGAAAAATGACACAAGTGGAGTGTGTGGTGTAGTGGCAAAGTGACGCCATGTAAGGGGCAAGGGGGTGACGTCACAAGGAAGGAAGGAGGTCCAAGGTTCAAGTCTTGGCTCTTGCATTTTGATTTCTTTTTAAATGGACTCTAGAATTTTGCCATAGGGTTATATTTAGTTGCGCATGATTTTAGACACAAGAAAGTGAGTGGTCTATTGGCAAGGCATCATTAAGGGTGCAAGGGAGCTTGGGTTCGAATCTCATGACAAGCAAGGGAGTATTTATTTTGCGGATTGGACGAGAAGAGTTTGAGTTGGATTTAAACTTTGCTAACGGAGGGATCCCACATCGATAAGGTACAAAGAAGGAAGGTGAGAAGCTAGCTATATATAGAGCATTCTATGATGAGAGTTAATATACCTTGGTAGGTGTTTAGGTGCAGACCTAGAGGATAAACACCAAAAGTAGCGAAGGAAGGGCTACTAGAACGTGAGGTACACGGTAAGGTTACGGTGAGGTTTCGATTTTCGATAAGTGTATATTAAGTTATGATTAATCGTTAGGTGATGTCGATTGTAGGTTTGTGACTAAGGGGTTTGCCGTGCGCGTGGTTACCAGGTGTGTACAAACACTACACACACGATGTCGGCAATACCGAAAAGCCAAAAAGTCGAAAGTGGCTAAATAGGCCCGGTGGGCCTTGAGGCTAAGTTTGATGAAATGGTTTGGTTGGTTATACGAATTGAATTAGTCATGCACGATACATGAATTTGATTTGTTTTGAGCCTAATAGGTCATATGATGAGATTTGGGCCTAATGGCCGTAAGGGAGTGATTTGGGCTTGATGGGCTTATGGGGACGTAGACATGTATGTTAGGGTTTATGGACCTTAGGTCTAGTTTGAACAACTTTTAAATTCCATAAGACTTAATTTCTTTAATTAAACATGTCTGTGAACAAGTCGTAGGGTTGGAGTGTGGCAACGGGCATACGCATGTCTATGATTGGATCTAGGGAGAGCTTGGTTCTTAAGCGGCCCTAGTGGCCCACCTCCTCTTTTCTGGAATCCTACCTGGTGCGTAGTGTCTGTTCACTTTAGCCGCGAGGACTTGTTGATGGGCCAAAGTTCATAGCTAAAACCCGAAAGGGACCGAAATACCCATGTTTGTGAAATTATCGAAATACCTCTAATTTGCAAAATTACCAAAATACCCTCGAATTGTAAAATTATCGAAATACCCTCGATTTGTGAAATTACCAAAGTACCCCCGATTTGCAAAATTATCAAAATACCCTCGATTTGTGAAATTACTAAAATACCCCCAATTTATGAAATTACCAAAATAACCCCAGTTTGTAAAATTACTGAAATACCCTTAATTTGTGAAATTAACAAAATACCCTTGTAGGGTAGAATTACAAAAATACCCCTGGGTAGTGAAATGACGAAAATACCCCTATGTGATGAATATAAGTTTATGGATGTTACTTGTGTGTTTGATGTATTCATATGATATTCTGCTTAGGATGCATATGGGTGGGAATTATGGTACGGAGGAAGGTTTGAGGATCGCATGGCCGTATGGTATGGATCCAGGATCGCATGGCAAAATGGTATGGATCCACCACAGGCTTTTAGCCACCGAGCAGCCATACTGCACCGATAATGTTACCGAGGGCTGTGTGCCATTAATATGGGCTTTGTGCCAATACCGAAGGCTTTGTGCTGTTATTATGGCTTTGTGCCAATCATATTTACCGTGGCTATGTGCCTAACATATATATTGATGACTCTATGTCAATATTTGAGGATCGCATGGCCGTATGGTATGGATCCAAAAAGGCTTTAAGCGTCCAATATATATGATTAGCGATTTTAGCTTTGTCAGCAACGTTGATAATATCATAATTGGGCTACCCTTGGTGTGTAGCGGAGGGGTGGGTCGAGCTAGAATTCCCCACAGGAGTCATAAGGTTGGAAGGGAAATGGTGTGTAGTGGATGGATTTTTGGGGTGAGTTTTGCATTATTTGTTTATGAATGATACGATATGATATGATATGAGGTCTTTGTGGGATAAGGCCTAGGACCACCGATTTTGATAGGGCTTAGGCCCAATATGGATATTTGTAAGTGATTTGTTTTCCAAGGGTTGTGCACACTGAGTTTCAAAACTCACACCCCTTTAATTTAATGTTTCAGGTAATCTTGAATAGACGACTCAACGTGGGAGAGGACTCGGAGATGGCCACACTACAAGAGGCTTGAATTTCCATTTATTTGTTTCAAAATACATGTTTTATTTACTTAATTTTCAGTGGACGTAATAAGACCTTGTACTCCGTTTTGACTTCAGATTTAATTTGGGTTTTGAGATTAAATGTTTATTTAATTATTAAACTTAAGTAAGCTCTTATGTTCAAACTTGGTTTACTAAATGCTTAAAATAATAAAATGGGTTTTTTTATCTTTAATTAATAAGTCTATTAGATTTTGGGCTTTTGGGCCTTAATTTCTTAATTAGCAAAACCGTTTTGAATTGTGCCTTTAATGTGACATTCCGGATTCGAGCCTAACTTCTAGGCCGAGTTTGGGGTGTTACAGCTACTTCACATCACTTTTCACATAGAGGCTCGTTCTCGAGCTATTCACTTTCACGAGTCTGCTCACACAAGCTGTCAGTCATTCGTTACTACTCAGTGCTGCTCACACAAGCTATCAAGTATCCGCAACACATGCCGGTATACCCAGCCATTGGTAGCACTTAAGACCAGCACCGATTCACTTAGTCACAATTTCATATAGATTTCACATAGGTCCCTAGTGACATGTTACTTGTATCCTATTCTATTCTTAAGGTTCAACCGGGAAATTTCTCACATTTCGATACTTTATCAATTTTGTTCAATATTCAGCCACATCTCATAAAATATATCAAAACATAAAAACATAAGTAAAAATGATGCATTATTTACATACAAACTTACCTCGAAAGCAAAATCGGTGAAAAGGACTTATTCGTTAATTACTTGTTCTTCCCCGATCTAGATCTGAACCTTATTTTTCTTGATCTGAAACATCACATTTAACTTATTTAATCATTATACTAATCAACTCAGCCCAAAAATCATATTTGGAAAAATTACATTTTTGCTCCTAAACTTGTCATATTTACACTTTTGCCCCTAAACTCGTAAAATGATTTTCATTCAATTTCTTTGTACTTTAAACCTAGCCGAACCATTTTCATAACTATAACAGCCCACAATTTCCATTAAAACACACTTTTATTACATATTTTATAACTTTTACAAATTAGTCCTTTTAGGCATTTTCACTGGAAATCACTTAGTAAAAGTCATTTCTCTAACCATAAACATGAGTTTTCTACCATTAAACATCAAAATACACACATATTCATCATGGGCCAAAACCCTATACTTTAACCATATCTCAAATTAGTGGTAGAAATAGATAGATCATGTTACGAGGATTTCAAAAACGTAAAAATTATTAAAAATGGGGCTAGAACGGACTTACAATCGAGCTTAGAAGCTTGAAAAACCCTAGAAATGGTTTCTCCATGAAATTTTCGGCCAAGGGGTTGAATATGGACAAAAATTGGCTTTTAATTTTAATTTATTTTAATAACTAAATGACCAAAATGCCCTTAATGAAAAACTTTGGAAACATGCCTAACCATGTCCATTTTTGTCCACCAACTTAAACAATGGTCTAATTACCATATAAGGACCTCCAATTTAAAATTTCATAACAATTGGATACCTCTAGCATGTAGAACTCAAGTTTTTCACTTTTTATAATTTAGTCCTTTTGACTAAATTGAGTGCCTAAACGTCAAAATTTTCAAACAAAATTTTCACGAAATCATTTTGTGAAATTGTAGACCATAAAAATATAATAAAAATAAATTTTATTATGTCGAATTTGTGGTCCCAAAACCACTGTTCTGACTAGACCTAAAATTAGCTGTTACAACATTAGCCATCCCTAACCCTCTCTCCCTCTCTTCATCTTTATTTTTTTTTCTTTTCCCTTTTTCCTCTATTGTTGCTATTGCCTACACCTCCCCTTTTACTATCTTCTTCTTCATCTTTTTGCATTAAGATTTTGCACCATCTCCTTTACCATATTGCTTCAATTTTTCCTCAATTAAATTAGCCCCAAATCTGAATTTTAACTCCAAGATTGATCCCAAACATCGCCTAGAAAGTGTCATTTCTGTTTCTCTCGACTAGCTTGTGTAAGGTCTTTTTTCTCTTCAATTTCTTAATTAATCTTGTCCGTTAAAAACCTAAATTTCTAGATATAGGATTTAGGGGATTTTAAATTTTTTAAAGTTACTTTTCTAGATTTTAATGAGGTCTCAAACCATTTTAAATTTCAGCCTCAATTTTGGCCACCATGGGTGATGGTTCGTGCTCATATGTATAGAATAGGGGGCTACTTTGTTTCTTGAATCTTGCCCAATTAATTCCAGCTTTAATTTGAGTTCTTGAACCCTCCTAATCAGCTATTAAACCCATGTCAATTAGGGAAAAATGTTCTAAATCGTTTGGGCATTCCAAACTCACAAATCGGGAAGCGCAAGTGTAGTTAAGTATAAAATTAATTGTTGTTTCGACATAGTTGTAGGGTAAATGCTATGGATTGATTAAATGAAGGAATTGAATAATTATTAGCTATTGACTTTCCAGTATATTATGGAATTAGGTGCTGACCCAAATTCCTTGAATCAACCGTAAAGTCGAAGAACGATCGTACGTACGGTTCATATCGATATAAGGTAAGGAATCGAACTAGTTGGATTAGTAAAATAGTTATTAATTTGAAAATTGGCTTGAACCAATAGGTGGGTAATTTGGATTTGGTTAAGTGATAAATTGATTGAATTTATACTGAATTTTTGTTTAGGATCATATAAAGGTTTATTAAGGAAAATTGGAAGATTCACTAAGGTGTTGTGATAAAGCGAAAAATAAAGTGTGGGTTCTAAACTTGTAAATTTTTTTTTGATAATGATAAATGTCATGTTATATTTGATAAATTAGCTTGTTGATTGGTTTGGCATAGTAGCCAAAATATTAGTTTTTGCGAGTGGCCAAACCAGTACGTTTCGAGCCTTAAAAGACTAATTTGTTGGCAAAATTGCTAGTTTGATTGTATGAATATGTAATTGAGATTGTTATGCATAATTATATTATGTGACATGAAATTTTTGATTAATTGGTATGAAATGTTGAGATATTAAGTTTGTGTATGATTTAAATGCATGAAATATTTACTATGATATATATACGTGAGGTTGCTATTGTTGCACAATGAAATTTGTAAAGTATGCAAATTGAACAATATTGATAGATACCATCTTAATGGTAATTTGAAAATTGGAACACTGCTTCCTTTTCCTGAATGTATGTGATTATTGAGGACATGTTGAACATGTCGAATAAATGTGAAAAGTATTGAAATATGGTTAAGTATGAATTTGCATGATATATTGCATGTGCATTAGGATGGGATTTTGTGGTTGACGGAGGAGTTTCGTGGAGTACCGACAGCATATTAAGTCCGCATATATTTGTAGTTAGTGCACTGCATTTGGAGTACTAAGGGGATTGGAGATTATATCACATTATTTATTTGGTAGTTTCACTGCATTATTGATTATTGGTGGTTTTACCACATTGAGCATTGCTCACATACATTGGAGTTTGGCAGGCAGGTTCTGGGGAACTCGTGGTGTGTAGCAGATGGTATGGGTAGGATCTCACATGTACATTTTTCACGATTATGTGCATTTGAAAATTGTTATTGATAATGTTTGATTATGTTATTGGTACCTCTATGAAATTTCCTATATGAATGCTTAATACTTGTTTAGTCTCACACTAAGCTTATTAAGCTCACCCCATTATCTCAACTTCTCAGGTAATGATCGAAGTTAGGATCGGAATTGGCATGTAGACGTACGGACTTCGGACTTTACTTCGTCATATTAATTTAAATTAATTATTTTTTGGTTATTATTATTATTATTATTCGGTTTTGGATTGTAAAGTTTTTTAAACTGTGGTTTGGGACTATTCGATATTTTGGGGTTTTTCATGCATGCATGACACGCATATTTGGTATAGATATGCAATTTTTATAAATATGTTGAAATGGACTATGCATGATATATGGCTAAATTAATAATTTTACTAATAATGGTATATTTCCACTGCTAAGAAGATAACAAAATGATTTTTCAAAGGAAACACCATCAGTAAGGTTTTACAAAAACTCACCTAATTCGCTAATTTCACCTAAGCATGGTTGGACTAAGTAAATGGACATTTTCCAAAGCTAGTAATAGAAACCACCGTTTTATAAAAAGGAGTACTTGAAGGTTTTTAACTATCGTTAGGGTAGGTTTGACACTAAGGTGTCCAATGCGGCCTTCTCGATCCGACCATAACTTCTAGGCCGGGTTTGGGAGGTTACACAATTTATCAAAATCATTAAGTAATTACATGAATTATATGGTTTTCTTTTGAGAATGAGGATGAACGGTAGTTTTTCGAGAAAAGTAGTGTCTAGTAAAATTAAGTTGAATTATCGGCCTAGATATATAGTTAGGCATAAGTTAGGGGATTAGAAGGTAGAAATTAAGGATTTAATTAAGTTAAAAAGAAGAAATTAAGCGAAATAAATTGTACGAAATAAGTAGAATAAGTATGTGTGTAACACCCCAAACCCGGCCTATGCATTAAGCCCGGATTTTGGCATGCCACACAAATTGAATGTGCTTTCAAATCATCAACAATGTAGAAAATCAAATTTCCAAAACGATTAAGAGAATGACTTTATCGAAAATTGAGGTTTATACGAAATCCATGATTAAAAACACAAGAGTTTATCATTTGATCTATATAGAGTAGTAATTGATTAAAACTTTGGATTTATTTAGTTGAAATATTTTATCCAAGAGTTTTAAAAGAATTTCCTAAGTTTTAGTGATGTTTAAGAAAAACCTTTATTTTATATGAGAGTTATAGAAAACATTTATGAAAACTAAACCAATCCAACTTAGGGAAACTAAAACATAATAAAATCCATCCACAAAATAGAATCCATAAATTAAAGAGGCATTATTACATCGCCATTAAAATAGTACTTAATAAAAATTATTAAAGAAGTTTTAAAGTTTTATAAACCACCATTTGTAGTATAGCCTCCACACGAAGTCATCTCCGACCCAAATCTCCATCAATTATTATTACCTGAGAGGGGTAAAAAAAATGGGGTGAGTTACTTAGAACTCAACGTGTAACCCACTTACCGGATTCATCGGGCCAAAACCATATAAACAAATAATTGGACTGAGCCCATTTTGCAAATGTAAATATTTATAGATCAAGTATATGAAAATAATAATGCATGTAATATGCAATTCCCAACCAAACCTAATTTCCATCCGCTACACACCACCCGTACCAACCATCACACCTGTGGGGATCAAGTCAACCCACCCCGCCAACACACCAGTAATAAGCTTTAAGCCAATTATAATAATTGTGGCAACAAGCCATTTATAATATTTGTGGCAACAGGCCATTTAAATAATTGTGGTAGAACCACCGATCTAGATTTTTGGGCAACAGGCCATCGTGACAGAGTCACCGATCTAGATTTTTGGCATCAGGCCTTTCTTCTCTTCATCAATTATCCCAACCCATGCAATCATGTATATGCATAACAAAATATTGTAAGGTGAATTTTATAAAACCCATATTACAATTTATCAATTTGGCCTATTAGTCAAAATAGCAATTTGGCCCATTTCATCTCATATCTCATTTTGCTCATATTTTAATATCACTTTTGGCCCATAAAGCAACATATTTCATTTTGGCCCAATAAAACGACATATTTCAATTTTGGCCCAATAAAATGACATATTTCAATTTTTGGCCACTATAAAGGGTATTTTCGTAATTCGATCCATCGGGACATTTCGTAATTCGGCCCATTTAACATATGAGGCCTTTTCACAATTTCCACACTTGGCAAATTAATCAAATTATTCACATGGCCAAAGATATCACTTTCTTTCACAAAATAACCCATTAAGGGCATATCTGTAATTTTCCACAACCGCGATTTCGGTTTCATGCATTCACATAAAAGAATTAGTATAACGTATTTTTTTTCAATCTCACCGAATTTGTGATTTTTATTAAAACGCTTACGATATAATATAACCCAGGAGATAAGTGTGAAGTAACACACCTGATTGCGGTGAGAACTACTCTTTCCCGCTCGTCGATATCTAAACACACATCACGATGGATTAGAACACTAATATTTAATATAAAACTATTTTAATGATTAACGATCTAGATCCTTACCCTCGGAATCTCGAACAATAATTATTTGTGATTTCTCTCTGATCAAAGGTTCAGAACCACGAGTAAACAATGGCTCGGGGGTACGTGCGACTTTGAATAATTGATTTTCACCAGATGAGGGTCCACAACCCGGTGGAAAGTCTCGGATTCCCGAAACAGTCCTTCTCTTGAATTTAGGGGGAATAATGGAACCACCCCTTTTCCAAACACTATTAACTACCCTTTTCGTCCCTATCTTGATTGTCTTCAAAGACAAAGGATCATTAGTCCTAACAATATATCGAAAATCTTAAGACTAATGACTTAAAAGAGTGACTTCGGCTTACCTTAATATTCCGAATAATCTCAAGAGAATCCTTTGTACATTATGATCAAATCTTAATTGAACTTCAAGATTTTTCCAAAAAGATGATGATTCGACCCTTCCATTATTTCACTAAAAATAACGAAAGAAAACATTTGAATAAATGATTGGTTAATCAGTTAAAAAGTCTCTTCCAAAGACATTCTAACATTCGGCCATAGTGACCAAATATCAAAAGAAAAGACAAAGAAATGATACTTATCGATGATCCAAAGTTTGAATAGAAGAAAATGATTGAAAAATAGATGTTATGAAGAATGGAAGATTCGGCTATGATGATCACAATCATTCGGCCATAGAAGATAGATGAAAGAAAAATATGTGTTTGAATGATAAGTAAAATGGAGAGGAAAAGAGAATAGGGAGAAGAGAAAAGAGATAGTTTAGGGACAATTTTGCATTCGGCAATGAAGAGAAAAAGAGAAGAAAAGAAATGGTCTTTGATAGCTAGATAGTTTTCAGTCACAAGGAAAAGAGAAAAGTTTTAGAGAGAGTGACCAAATTAAGATTGAAATGGTCAAAAAGAAGTAATGGCAAAAGCAACAATTATTTTCTCAATGCTCATGGTACATTCGGCTAGGGAGAGGAAAATTGGAGAGAAAATTTGCTAAAACACCAATTGGTTAATGGAAAAGTGTGCTCATCAAGCACCTAATCCTACCAAACCAATCACCAAAATCCGGCCATCCCCTTTAGCCCCCTATGCTGCCCATGTTCATGGACAATTGGCCATCCAAAGTTTTGGAAACAAAGCCCTTGATTCATGCCTTATGGCCCTCTATCACCTTAAATCATGAGATTCTTTTCCTTAAACTTTTACTTACCTTTTTCCTTTGGTCTTCTTGCCAAAAATGTTATCCAACTCATCTTTATCCCTATCCATGACCGACACATTGAAAGAGGAAACAAAATAAAAACAAAACTCAATGCACATCTAAGGATTCGAACCTTTTCCCTCAAGCAAACCTACATGCGCCAACACCACCTTGCTACTAGCTCATCTTATGCTAGTTTGACACTTAAATTTACTTAAACCTCAAAGTCACTTGATCCACTTCAATTAAGTACTCCTTACTAAAATTTATTCTAATTTCGAATAATTCTCAAGTCTTCTCAAGACTATATTAAACATGCAAAATTTTAATTATACACAAGTTAAGCACCAAAACATGTATCATATCGATACTCAGATTTTAGGATGTTACAACTCTACCCTCCTTAAAGAAAATTTCGTCCTTGAAATTTACCTGGTTAAAAGAGGTGAGGATATTGTTGTCGAATTGCATCCTTAGGCTCCCACGTAGCTTCCTTCGCTCCGTGATTACGCCAAAGAACCTTAACCAATGGCACAGTCTTCTTTCTTAACACCTTAACATCGCGATCTAAGATTTTCACTAGTTCTTCCTCGAAAGACAAATCTGGCCTTAATTCCACTTCTTCTACCGGTACTATGTGCGACGGATCCGATCTATAGCGTCTCAGCATAGAAACATGGAAGACACTATGAGTTTGACTCAACTCTGGAGGTAAATCAAGTTGATAGGCCACTGGTCCTACAAGCTTCAACATACGGTACGGTCCAATGAACCTAGGCCTCAACTTGCCTTTCCTTCCGAATCTGAAAATCTTTTTCCACGGTGAAACTTTCAAAAAGACCTGATCTCCCACTGCAAACTCAATATCTTTACGCTTCAGATCCGCGTAATACTTTTGTCTATCCGAAGCTTTCTTTAATCACGCTCGAATCACCTTTACTTTTTCTTCCGTCTCAGATATCAGTTCAGGACCCAACAACTGTCGTTCCCCCAATTCAGTCCAACAAGTAGGAGTACGACATCTACGACCATATAACGCTTCATAGGGTGCCATTTGGATACTGGATTGGGAACTGTTATTAGACGCAAACTTTGTCAACGGTAGAAAATCATCCCAACTTCCTCTGAAGTCGATCACACATCCTCTTAACATGTCTTCCAAAATCTGAATTACTCTTTCTGACTGTCCATCTGACTGAGGATGAAAAGCCGTACTGAAGTTTAACTTTGTTCCCAAAGCCTTATGTAAAGCTTTCCAAAATCGTGATGTAAATCTAGGATCCTTGTCTGATATGATAGACACTGGTACCCCATGCAACCTCACAATTTCAGATACATACAGTTTAGCCAACTTCTGTAATGAGTAATCCGTACAAACTGGTAGAAAATGAGTAGTCTTTGTTAATCGATCTACTACCACCCAGACAAAATCTTTCTTAGTAGGTGTTAAGGGTAACCCACTAACAAAATCCATCGTTATCCGCTCCCATTTCCATAGAGGAATCTTTACCGGTTGTAATAAACCCGAGGGTAATTAATGTTCCGCCTTCACTTGTTGATAAGTCAAACACTTTCCCACAAAATCAGTAACCTCCCGCTTTAACTTTGGCCATCGATACTGTTCACGGAGATCCCGATACATCTTATTTCCTCCAGGGTACATAGCATAAGGGCTACTATACGCCTCTAGAAGAATCATTTATCTCAAATCCGAATCCTTAGGCATACAAACCCTTCCACGAAAACACAGTACACCATCCTTGTTCAAACCAAAATCCCCTATTATACCACTTTCAGCTTGTTGCATTAAAGGACCTAACTTTTCATAGGATAATTGTTTTTCCTTGATTTGCTCCAACCACAGAGGCTTCACCTGAAGTTTCGCTAGTAGACTGCCATCCTCATACAAACTGAGATGAGTAAACATTACTCTTAACTCCGATACAACTTTACGACTCAACGCGTCTGCCACAATGTTAGCCTTTCCAGGATGGTACTCGATTGAGAAATCATAATCCTATAATAGCTCTACCCATCTTCGTTGTCTTAAATTCAACTCCTTTTGGGTAAGGAGATACTTAAGACTCTTATGGTCCGTATAAATGATTAACTTCTCACCATAGAGATAATGCCTCCAAATATTTAATGCAAACACCACCGCAGCCAACTCTAGATAGTTGACTTCATGTGGCCTCAATTGTCGAGAAGCATAAGCTACTACTTTTCCACTTTGTATCAGTACACATCCTAAACCCGTGTGTAACGCATCACAGTAAATGGTAAACTCTTTTCTGGCCTCAGGTTGAATTAGTACTGGCGCTTCTGTTAGAATCTTCTTCAGTTTCTCGAAACTTTATTATTGTTTATCGGTCCACACATACGGTACTTCCTTTCGCAATAACTTAGTTAGGGGTGTAGCAATCAACGAAAACCCCTCAACAAAGTGTCTATAATAACCAGCCAAACCCAAGAAACTCCGAATCTCAGCTACTAACTTCGACGATTTCCAATCCAACACAGCCTCTTCCTTTCGAGGATCAACTCTTATCCCTTCAGCTGACACTACATGACCCAAGAAAGTAACTTCCTTCAACAAAAATTCACACTTACTGAATTTGGCATAAAGTTGCTTATCTCGCAAAATTTGCAACATAATGCGCAAATGTGAGTCATGCTCTTCTTCATTCCTCGAATATACCAAAATGTCATCTATAAACACTACTACAAACTGGTCTAAATAGGGTTGAAAGACTCGGTTCATCATGTCCATAAATGCAACTGGTGCATTAGTCAAACCAAACAGCATCACTAAAAACTCATAATGTCCATAGCGAGTTCGGAATGCCGTCTTATGAATATCTGCCTCTTTCACCTTGAGTTGATGATAACCCGATCTCAAATCAATCTTGGAAAAGACTGAAGCTCCTCTTAATTGATCAAATAGGTCATCGATTCTCGGCAATGGATACCTATTCTTGATCGTCAACTTATTCAACTGCTTATAATCAATGCACATAAGCATCGACCCATCCTTCTTCTTGACAAATAAAACCGGTGCTCCCCACGGAGACACACTTGGTCGAATAAATCCCTGATCTAGCAGTTCTTGAATTTGAGCCTTAAGCTCCGCTAACTTCTTTGGCGCCATTCTATAAGGAGCAATGGACACCGAAGCCATTCCAAGCAAAAGCTCAATGCCAAATTCTACTTTCCGATCTGGAGGTAGACCCGGAAGTTCTTCGGGAAAGAGATCTAAAAATTCTTTCACCGTTCTCACACCTTCTACCGATAGTTCCTCGACATCTAAAGCACTGATGAAGGCTAGGAATGCTCCATACCCTTTCCGCACCAACTTTTCTGCCTTCAAAGAAGATACCACATTTGCCAAAAAGTTTCTTCGCTCACCTATCATTATTACCTCCTCATCATCCACAGTCCTAATTGTCATTCGCTTTTCGGCATAATCCAATTACGCCCGATGCTTCACCAACCAATCCATGCCCAAAATAAGATCAAACTTGCCGAAAGATAATTCCATCAAGTCCGCTAGAAATACCTCTCTTTGAATCTCCAAGGGCACAACTCTAAATAATTTATTCACTATTACTGACTGTCCTAAAGGACTAATTACCATCATCTCTCTATCGGTAATCTCAGATCTAATATTTAGGTTTCCAGATATGGCACTAGCAACATATGAGTGGGTAGATCCGATATCTAATCAAAGCAGTAATAGGTACATCAGAGATGAAGAACGTACCAGTTATCATATCAGGTGCATCGCCGTCCTCACGTGGTCTAACCGCATAGACCAATCCTGGCTATCTTGCCTCCGTGTTACTTCTAACACAATTACCTCGACTCGGTGCACCCTGTCCACGTCTATTACCATTACCACCACGACCTGGTCCACGACCTCTTGGTGGCTGCTAAGTACCTCTAGCTGGTTGAGCATCAGGGTTACGAGCTTCCTGAGTCATAACACTCTATCGAGGGCAATTCTTATACTGATGATCCTTGGAACCACATTTAAAGCAGGCACCAGTTTTCCTCCAACATTCTCTGGGATGTCGTCTTCCACAATCGGCACATTCTCGACTCTGATTGGTAGTCATAGGTGCCCTAGCTTAAACTGGCTCATCATTTCGTGGCCTCTTTTGAAACCTTTTAGAAGAACCAGAGTACTTAAAATCCCTCTTTCCTTTAAATTTTTCCCGGTTCTGGCGTTCTGAGTTCTTAGCCTCTTCGGCTATCTTAGCTTTCTCTACAAGCGAGGCAAAAGTTCGTACTTGTTGTGGGGCTATCAGTACCCGCAACTCATCATTCAGCCCATCTTCAAAGCGTACACAGCGCTCATGATCAGTCGGCACTATTGTACAAACATAACGGCTCAAACAATGAAATTCTGCCTCGTAAGCTGCCACCGTCTTACTTCCTTGAACCAAATTCAGGAATTCCTTCCTCCGGGCATCTACATAACTTGTCCCGACGTACTTCCCTTCGAAAGCAGCTTTAAAGAAATCCCAAGTAACCAATACAGCCTTGGTGCCTTCTCGAACAGTAAGCCACCAATTGATACGCCTCGTCTCTTAGCAAAGACATGGCTCCTCTCAGTTTCTGCTCGACGGTGCACTCCAGATCATCCATAATTCTTTCCACAGCCTCAAGCCAATATTCTACCACATTCGAAGCTACACCGGAGACACCTCTAAAAACTTCTGCACCACTAGACTTGAGTCGTTCTGATATTAATCTACAAACTACTGGCCTAGTTCTAGCCCCAGCTACTCTTTCTAAGACTCGCAACATTGCTTGAGTCAAAGCATTATCCTCATTCACATGATCATGAGATCCAGTTTCGCTCTCAAATGATGCAGGTGCATCCATTTCTGGTATATGACCCGGCGCTTCAGACGCAGCACCTCGTCCTCTATCACGACCACGTCTACCACTTCCACGACCACGTCCTCTAGTGCTCATAATGACTAATTTGATTTTAGTCTGATTACAAGTTTTATGAATCAGAATACTATTTCAGTGTTTACTAACGATATTTTATGAGATATAAGAGATAAGGTCATTTTCGTAATCACATCCTATAGTCTCGATCTCTATCATTTTCAACACCTAAAACTAGATGTTCTAGAGTGTTCCTAGGTCTCATCACAATAATAAACATTTTATAAACAAATACTTACTTGACTTGGTACTGGATGCTCGTGGTGCCATACTACCTTTCAAACGTAAGGTCTAGAAATTTAAATAGTTTTTAACCAAAAATCATTGTTGAACCCAAACCACAGCCGAGTTTTGAAACTGAGCTCTGATACCATAAAATGTAACACCCCGAACCCGGCCTATGCATTAAGCCCAGATTTTGGCATGCCATACAAATTGAATGTGCATTCAAATCATCAACAATGTAGAAAATCAAATTTCCAAAACGAATAAGAGAATGACTTTATCGAAAATTGAGGTTTATGCGAAATCCATGATTAAAAACACAAGAGCTTATCATTTGATCTATATAGAGTAGTAATTGATTAAAACTTTGGATTTATTTGGTTTAAATATTTTATCGAAGAGTTTTAAAAGAATTTCCTATGTTTCAGTGATGTTTAAGAAAAACCTTTATTTTAGAAGAGAGTTATAGAAAATCATTTATGAAAACTAAACCAATCCAACTTAGGAAAACTAAAACATAATAAAATCCATCCACATAATAGAATCCATAAATTAAAGAGGCCTTATTACATCGCCATTAAAATAGTACTTAATAAAAATTATTAAAGAAGTTTTAAAGTTTTATAAACCACCATTTGTAGTATAGCCTCCACACGAAGTCATCTCCGACCCAAGTCTCCATCAATTATTATTACCTGAGAGGGTTAAAAAAAAATGGGGTGAGTTACTTAGAACTCAATGTGTAACCCACTTACCGGATTCACTGGGCCAAAACCATATAAACATATAATTGGACCTGAGCCCATTTTGCAAATGTAAATATTTATAGATCAAGTATATGAAAATAATAATGCATGTAATATGCAATTCCCAACCAAACCTAATTTCCATTCGCTACACACCACCCGTACCAACCATCACACCTGTTGGGATCAAGTCAACCGACCCCACCAACACACCAGTAGTAGGCTTTAAGCCAATTATAATAATTGTGGCAACAGGCCATTTATAATATTTGTGGCAACATGCCATTTAAATAATTGTGGTAGAACCACCGATCTAGATTTTTGGGCAGCAGCCATCGTGATGAGTCACCGATCTAGATTTTTGGCATCAGGCCTTTCTTCTCTTCATCAATTATCCCAACCCATGCAATCATGTATGTGCATAACAAAATATTGTAAGGTGAATTTTATAAAACCCATATTACAATTTATCAATTTGGCCCATTAGTCAAAATAGCAATTTGGCCCATTTCATCTCATATCTCATTTTGCTCATATTTTAATATCACTTTTGGCCCATAAAGCAACATATTTCATTTTGGCCCAATAAAACGACATATTTCAATTTGGCCCAATAAAACGACATATTTCAATTTTTGGCCACTATAAAGGGTATTTTTGTAATTCGATCCATAGGGACATTTCATAATTTGTCCCATTTAACATATGAGGCCTTTTCACAATTTCCACAATTGGCCAATTAATCAAATTATTCACATGGCCAAAGATATCAATTTCTTTCACAAAATAACCCATTAAGGGCATATCCGTAATTTTCCACAACCGCGATTTCGATTTCATGCATTCACATAAACGAATTAGTATAACGTATTTTTTTTCAATCTCACCGAATTTGCGATTTTTATTAAAATGCTTACGATATAATATAACCCAAGAGATAAGTGTGAAGTTACACACCTGATTACGGTGAGAACTACACTTTCCCGCTCGTCGATATCTAAACACACATCACAATGCATTAGAACACTAATATTTAATATAAAACTATTTTAATGATTAACGATCTAGATCCTTACCCTCGAAATCTCGAACAATAATTATTTACAATTTCTCTCCGATCAAAGGTTCAGAACCACGAGTAAACAATGGCTCGAAGTGCGTGACGACTTGAATAATTGATTTTCACCGGATGAGGGTCCACAACCCGGTGGAAAGTCTCGGATTCCCAAAATAGTCCTTCTCTTGAATTTAGGGGGAATAATGGAACCACCCCTTTTTCGAACACTATTAACTACCCTTTTCGTCCCTATCTTGATTGTCTTCAAAGCCAAAGGATCATTAGTCCTAACAATATATCGAAAATCTTAAGACTAATGACTTAAAAGAGTGACTTCGGCTTACCTTAATATTTCGAATAATCTCAAGAGAATCCTTTGTACATTATGATCAAATCTTAATTGAACTTCAAGATTTCTCTGAAAAGATGATGATTCGACCCTTCCATTATTTCACTAAAAATAACGAAAGAAAACATTTGAATAAATGATTGGTTAATCAGTTAAAAAGTCTCTTCAAAAGACATTCTAACATTTGGCCATAGTGACCAAATATCAAAAGAAAAGACAAAGAAATGATACTTACCGATGATCCAAAGTTTGAATAGAAGAAAATGATTGAAAAATAGATGTTATGAAGAATGGAAGATTTGGCTATGATGATCACAAACATTCGGCCATAGAAGATAGATGAAAGAAAAATATGTGTTTGAATGATAAGTAAAATGGAGAGGAAAAGAGAATAGGGAGAAGAGAAAAGAGAGAGTTTAGGGATAATTGTGCATTCGGCAATGAAGAGAAAAAGAGAAGAAAAGAAATGGTCTTTGATAGCTAGATGGTTTTCGGTCACAAGGAAAAGAGAAAAGTTTTAGAGAGAGTGACCAAATTAAGATCGAAATGGTCAAAAAGAAGAAATGGCAAAAGCAACAGTTGTTTTCTCAATGCTCATGGTACATTTGGCTAGGGAGAGGAAAATTGGAGAGAAAAGTTGCTAAAACACCTATTGGTAAATGGAAAAGTGTGCTCATCAAGCACCTAATCCTACCAAACCAATCACCAAAATTCGGCCATCCCCCTTAGCCCCCTATGCCGTCCATGTTCATGGACAATTGGCCATTCAAAGTTTCCAAAACAAAGCCCTTGATTAATGCCTTATGTCCCCCTATCACCTTAAATCATGAGATTCTTTTCCTTAAACTTTTACTTACCTTTTTCCTTTGGTATTCTTGCCAAAAATGTTATCCAACTCATCTTTATTCCTATCCATGACCGACACATTGAAAGAGGAAACAAAATAAAAACAAAACTCAATGCACATCTAAGGATTCGAACCTTTTCCCTCAAGCAAACCTACATGCGCCAACACCACCTTGTTACTAGCTCATCTTATGCTAGTTTGACACTTAAATTTACTTAAACCTCAAAGTCACTTGATCCACTTCAATTAAGCACTCCTTACTAAAATTTATTCTAATTCCGAATAATTCTCAAGTCTTCTCAAGACTATATTAAACATGCAAAATTTTAATTATACACAAGTTAAGCATCAAAACATGTATCATATCGATACTCAGATTTTAGGATGTTACAATGTGTGAGTGGAGAGTCGTTGTATGAACACAAAAAGATAAGTTAAATTATTTTTAAATGCTTAGTAATATGTGTATTTTTGTGCAAAGCTGAAAACGTTAGTAGAGGCTCAACAAATCGGGATTAAGGCAAGCATAAAGTTCTCTAGTTCGACGAGCCGTGGCGAGTTACAGGAGAGTGAATTTGTATACCGTTGATAAACCGTAAAAGTAACATATTTTAACCCTATATTTGGTATGCTTTTGGATGCAAAAGAATCGCTCCGAATCTTGGTTGAAAGAGAATAAACAACAAGAATCCATTATTCTTACCTTATCACCACAATCGACGGCACCCTTGATTGAAGCCTTAGAGATTTGGCTATGGAGACTTAAGCGAGGAATCAAAAGGTTTCACAGCAAGAGTGAAGAAGAAAAGAAGAAGAAAGAGAAGAAGAAAATTTGGCGAGAGAGAGGAGAAGCGAGGAATTTTCTACAGAAGCGAGAAAGAACCAAGCGATGAGTAGCCCTACTTCCTTCCTTTTATAGACAAAGTTATCGACTAAGGAGTCCCTTTCTTGACCACCACTCCTCTGTCGATAACTTTATCTTTAAATATGATAAATAAAAGGATTTAATCCAAGATTTATCTCTTCTAAATAATCCAAATAAAAAGCTTCTATTTATCACCTTAATAATCACATATTTATGAAAATAAAACACCTCCTTTTCTAGAAGCATGTGCAGTCCACCTCGTATTCGGAAGCCAAAATAAAACCTCATTTATTTGCTTCCCAAGTGACTCGAACCAGGCCCATTCCTCTTGCACATGGCGCCATTTCTATAGCCCCTAAGTGGCATCTTGAGCCACTTTTCCAAGCCTGTTTGCATGTCAAATTTCACCAACTTTTTTTCTTTTAGGGCCTCCTTGCCCTAATTTCCTATTTTAAACTTTAAAATTTGACATTTCTAGGTCTTTTCCAAGTTTCCTAAAATTTTCGATCGGCTCTGTATACCTGCCATTTTCTTACATTTCCAAGTTTCGAAATGTTCACTTTCCATTTTGAATCATTTCCTAGTTTCCAAAAATGTTCACGTCTAGGCATTTCTAGGTTTCCAAAATGTTCATTTCAATTTATTTTCATACATTTCGAGTTTCCAAAATATCAAAATTTATTCATAGTACTTAAGACTTATCATTTCAGACAATTAAACCGAAAATGCATAGGCCCTTTTCGGGATTTAGACCTTGATTTATGTAAAAGGTGCTTTTAATCCTTTCTTTTCATGTTTATACTCGGAAAGCACCCGAGGATAAAAGAACACAAAACGGGCTTAAAACAGAGTAATTGGGCCTTAGTAAGAAACCAACATGGCTTGGCCCAAAACTTACACGACCGTGTCTCGACAATTACCTAGAACACGACCCAACTCACGAGTTACATGGTCGTGTATCTTCTCATTACCACACACAGGCGTGCCTGGTGATCTACATGGCCATGCCTAAATCGATAGAATCAAGGCACGACCCAACCCTATAATTACACGGGCGTGTGCCATGGGCGTGCCCCTACCGCGGGAATGAGCAATTTCACTCAGAATTGGATGCTTGAAGCCAAAGAAACATACTCCTAAGTCTACCCAAACACCCTAATAGTAATTCTACTTGAAGGAGATACTTAGGAGCCAAGTATAGCATCCCAAAGCCTATATAAACAACCCAAGGCGGACATTAAAGGGAGCTTTTGGCGAGGCTTTTAGGCCGAAGCATTCGTCTTTTAGGGAGTCACTTGAAGATAGCCAGTTGATCCATCTCAAGAAGTCGGAACTCCATTCAAGACAGAGGATCTCTTGTTTAATTCCTTCAGGGAGTTTTAGGGAGTTTTTATGTTTTGTTTATTCTTTACTCTTGAGATGTTTTCGTATTTAGTTATGCACTAAACCTCTCAGATACCGGAAGGGGATGAAACCTATGATAGATTTTGTTATTTGATTTCTAAATTATATGATAAGTACTTGGTTTGTTCTTAATTATGTTGCTTAATTTAATCTGATGTGCTTAGGTGGAGGAGGAATAGACCCTACCTAAGAGTAGATCTAGCATAATTGAGCGAAGTTGATCGGGCGCCTAGAGATAGGGTTACGAGATTTTACCAGATTAGGGTGAAACCTAATATGGGAATCCATTGATCGATTTACTGCTTCCTTAGGGGGTTATTATAAGAGAACAAGAGTTTCACTAATTAACCTAGGGTTTGATGTTATTCACCTCGAGAGAGGGTTTAATATAGGTTAGGGAGTCTCACGGATCAAGCTAAGTAAAGAAATCATATGGTTTGGGGAATAAATTATAAGTGAAGTCATAGGTGGATTCTTCTTGAGGGTATCGTCTTTATCAACTGAGTTTTCTTAAAGTCTTTCTCCAATTCATTCTTTTGTCTTTGCATTTAATTTAAGTATTTCATTAGTTTAATAATCCAATCACTCTATATTTTAGGCTAAATAATAGAAAGAAAGTGAGTAGTAGTACTTTTAGGTTCCTTGGGTTAGATAAGATATTCTTGCCTGAGCTATTCTACTGTTCGATAGGTGCACTTGCCTTTATTGTTGTTGCAGTCAGTCTTCAGGTTCGATCACTCTTTTATAAATATTAAAACTCGACTATTTTGACACGATCAAATTTTTGACGCCGTTACCGGGGACGTCTAAAATATTAAGAAAACTCTATTTCTATTACTTTAGCTATTATTTTTATTTTTAAATTTCTCTTTTATACATATATTTTTGTTTTTATTTTTCTAAATTTCTTTCTTTCTTTTCATATCAGGTACCTCTAGTTTATGACTAGAAGAAATCCGAAAGGACCATTAGAATACGAAAGTGACATTGAGGCAACTGCTCGCAGAAATCACAGAGAAATAAGATGAGCCCTAGACTATCAAAGAGAAGAATAGGAAATATCCAATCCTACTGAAGGGATGGACGAGAACAATCCACCAAATGTGCAAGAACAAAATGCTCCGTGTACTATGTATGATTATGCTAAACCTAATTTGACAGGAGCAAAATCTAGTATTGTTAGGCCCACTATAGCTGCTAACAATTTTGAATTAAAGCCTAACACAATACAAATGATTCAACAATTTGTTCAATTTGATGGTTTTTAGGATGAGGATCCAAACACTCATATATCTAATTTTTTAGAATTCTGTGATACCTTCAAAATAAATGGCATTTCTGACGATGCCATACGTCTTCGATTATTTCCTTTTCATTAAGGAACAAAGCAAAGCGTTGGTTGAACTCATTACCACGAGGGTCAATCACCACATGGGATCAAATGACTGAAAAATTTCTTTTAAAATATTTTCCACTAGCCAAAACGGCTAAATTTAGGAATGATATATCTTCTTTTGTGCAGAATGATGCAGAAACATTATATGATGCATGGGAAAGATATAAGGATCTCTTAAGGAGGTGCCCACACCATGGATTACCTTTGTGGCTTCAAGTCTAAACTTTCTACAATGGTGTGAATTCTCCAACTAGGCAAATAATTGATTCATCAGCCGATGGAACTCTAAATAATAAAACTCCTGAAGCGGCTTACGATTTGATTGAGGAGATGTCGTTGAACACCTATCAATGGAAAATTACAAGGGCTAAATCGACAAAATCAGCCAGAGTTTTTAACATAGACACAGTGACAATGTTGTTAACACAAATGGAGTTAATGAATAAAAAGCTTGATAATTTATGTTCTTCACAGGTACATCCAGTCATGCAATGCGAAGCAAGTAGGAATGTGGCGAATTCTGAGTACCCACCTTACCAATCAGGAGCAGAAAATGAGCAAACAAACTATATAATTAACAATTTCAGATCTAAGAATAATCCTTCTAGTAACACTTAAAATCTAGGTTGGAAGCACCACCCAAATTTTTCGTGGGGAGGACAAGGAAATCAAAGGCAGCAACCTCTTCCAAATTACCAAAATCAACTTTATCCAACGAAAAAGAAGCTGAGTCTTGAAGAGATGCTAAAAATTCATGGCATACACAGATGCCCGTCTCCAAAGAACTGATACAACACTTGACAACCAAGGAATATCAATCAAAGAAATCAAGGAACAAGTTCGGGAAATCACTAAGTCAGTGGGACAACTCACAAAGCTTGTTTTAGAACGTCAACAAGGACGTCTACCAAGCAACACAGAAATAAACCCAAAAGAACAGATACAAGCCATCACATCTTAAGAGGATACAAAGGTAGACCAACCCACCTCAGTATAAAAAACCAAGAAAAAAATAGGTAAAATGGAGGTAGCACAAGAAAAACTGGTAATTAAAGAGTACCACCCTCGAATACCTTATCCCAAAGAATTAAAAAGAGATGATTCAGAGGAACAATTTGGTAAGTTTCTAAAACTTCTAAAGAAATTACACATTAACTTACCTCTTCTTGAAGCTCTTTTTCAGATGCCCGACTCAAGGAGATCTTTAAGACAGCTCTTAACAAACAAATACAAAATAGATGAAGAGCATCATGTGCAACTTAATGCAACATGCTCAGCAATGCTACAAAACCAACTATCGCAGAAATTAAAAGATCCAGGAAGTTTTACGAGTCCATGTTTAATTGGTAGATTAACTATTGATAATGCGTTAGCTAATTTAGGGGCAAGTATAAATGTCATGCCTTATACACTGTTTAAACGACTAGGTCTAGGGAAGCCTAAACAAACTAGGATAAGTATCCAACTAGCTGATAAAATTATTAGAATTCTTAGGGGCATTATTGAAGACATTTTAGTAAAAAATTGATAAATTCGTCTTCCCAGTAGATTTTGTTGTTTTAGACATGGATGAGGAAAATTCAATCCCTTTAATTTTAGGAAGACCTTTTCTTGCAACTGCTAAGACTAAAATTGATGTTGCCACAGGAGAACTCATACTTCGTGTAGGAGATGAATCAGTCAATCTTCAAGTTCTCGACTCAGCCAGAACCACAGAAGATGAAGGTAAGAAATTCATTGCAATAGATAATCAAATTATTCAACCTACATCGTAGGAAACATCACAAAGCATCAAAACTGAGCCAACACAAAATCGTACGATCAACAATTTAGAAGAGCAGAAGATACACTCCAAAGAAAAGTCGGATCCACACGAAATAAAACCTGAGGAACCACCAGAAGAGCTCATAGGGATATCAAATCACTTTAAAATAGAAGATCAAGTGCTATTAGATAAAGTCGATCTTTACATCAGTTCAACAGAACTGAAGAAACAGAAGAAATACTCCTTCAGGTACACAATGTTTTCCCACACCAAATAGTCGAGGTAAGCAATCCAATGTTTAGCAATTTCAAGGTAAACATTTCTCGACCTAAACTTTGTCACAAAAATAAAACTGTCTGTAAGAGGGAAAATATTCAAACCTTTAAACCTCCTAAATTTTCAAAGCCTAAGACAGTCTAGCTTAAGACTATAAACAAGCGCTTCTAGGGAGGCAACCCGAGTGTTAACACTTTTTATTTCTCAAAATTATTTTTCTTTTCTTTTGTTCTTTTTTCTCTCTTTTCTCTCCACAATTAAAACAAAGATGCAGGTTTTTAGGCCACATGGCCTTACATACGGCCGTGCCTGTGGTCGTGTGGACCACTAGAACCACCACACTGACAGAGCAAAGCCGTGCAAGTCAGTCCAACCACCCCCCAACGTCACGGATCCAACCACCCACAGCACGGGCACCGACAAAAATAGCACGTTTGTGCCTCACAACCTTGCTAAGATACTGACTTATTTAGCATGGGCAGACCACGGCCGTGCATTCCAACCGTGCTCCTATACTGGCTTTTTAGGAACGAGCGTGGAAGGACAACATACCCCACAACACGGTCGTGCGATACGGCCATGTGAATCGACACACCCTCAGTACATGGGCGTGGGAACGTGCCAGATTTGAAATCTTATTTAAATCCCCACAGCCCGTCCTCTTTGTCCCATCTTCATCCTTATTCCTTCTTTTTCTTTTCTTTCAAAATTTTCTTCCTATTCATAGAAAAGATCCAAGACACTTGAGCAACACAAAGGTCATGCAGAAGAAACGTAAGCATCATCTCCTCAGAGGAGACCTCATCATGAGTTCATTCCGGCAACTTCACTTAATTGACATGCCAAGGGTCTTGGAAACCTTTTTGATTCTATTTTTCTTTTCTCATCTCCTTTATTTTCTTTATCTTTACATATTTCCTTCTTAAATTAATTTATTTCATATTAGTTTTTTGGTTTTAGGTTCTAAAGGCTGCTTGGGAATCACGCACCATAGCCTTCGAGGTCACATCCACCTCGCGAACCATCCAACAATAAGGACTCCTTAGTCCATTAGTATTTTCTTTTAATTTCAGTTTTCTTCTTAGTCTCCTTCATTTTATTTCCTTAATCCTTAATTATATTATTAGTATAATATTATTATTACCATAGATCTCTTCGCTATATCTTCACAGGCTACCCAATTTCTTCATCTAGCAAATTTCTTTTAGGTAGCCACTCCACCGGGCCCATAGAAAACACCATCACCGCCACCAAATACGCTCGGGATCATCTAGATTTTAGGGAGTATTACTTTCCCCACTTATCTTTTTGATTTGGCGCATAAATTTCATTATCTATCCTTGTACATTGAGGGCAATGTACATCTTAAGTGTGGGGGTAATAGTGCCTAACTTTTTGTATAATTCTCAAAACCCTAAAATTAGTCTTGATCTTAATTATTTTTCTCATATTATTAATTAGGATGAAATTTCTAATGATTTATGATTTTTATTGATATGTTTTAGAATAAGTCTTAGCTAATTGTGCATTGATAATTAAATTTAAAGAATACTAGAGAATCGAGCATGATAAGTGTACTTTCTAAAAATTAAAATTGATAGGTTGTTGAACCTAATTTGAGTATTACCTTGATATTTGGAATTTATAAGGATTGATGTCTAAAACACCCATAATTTTTGTGAGATAGAGCATATATTCTTTTTCGTGCTCACTTTATTGATTATGAGTGTGTCAACTTTGAATTGTTATTCTAGAACTTGCCTCGTTTATACATGTCGAGACCACACTTTTGATTTGATATACTGAGATGATAAAGGCACCTAGGTTTAAACCCATTCACACCACTAAAAAGCCTACCCACATAATTAACCCTTAGTGAACCCCGTTGAATCCTAACAACCTTTTTATTGACTCACCCACTAATATTAACCCAAAATCCCTTTGTATTTGTTATCAACATTCCTTTGACTACCCCTTTATCGAGAATTGATTTGATCAATTGCCGAATTAGGTTATTTCAAAGTTCCTTATATTATGTTTATTTTAGTTTGTTCCTAAAAAAAATCCAAGTATAGTCAATATTAGTAGTATAATAAAAGAGCTTAGAGCATTTAAAACTCCAATTGTTAAAGAAAAAGCTCATATTATAGTATTTTCAAAATTTGAGTGATGAAAATACTCTTATAGATACTGTTAGCTTTTCATTCGATGTAAATATTCATATTTAGTTCATTATTTTTAGATTAGGTAATTAGTCAATTCAATCTCGATTCTAAACCTCTAGTTTAGCCTGTATCCACACCTTTTAACCCTAGCCCCATTACAACCTTGATTAAAGACCTTTTGATTTGTGTATCATCTCATATACAGTGGTGGAGATTTGATTTTCAGGCAAGTCTATAGGACTAACTTTTCAGGTTCGACTTAGAGTGCTTATTCTTGAACCTTAAACACCTTTTGGGTGATTTGAGTGAATCTTTTGTGAGGATGTCAGTCCTTGTTGATTTTGAATTAAAGGTAAGCACTTAGATAACGGGAGGCACCTATGTTTTCGTACTAAAAAGGTATGACTTATCGTAATTGAATCTTTAGGGTTCTTTGAGTTGAATTATCCATGTATAAATTATCTATGAATTATGATGAGACATTGTCGATAGGAATTATGAATTATGGAAAGTTCATTTTAATTGTAAGTTGAGAATTTTGCTTGAGGATAAGCAAAAGCTTAAGTGTGGAGGTATTTGATAAACCGTAAATGTAACATATTTTAACCCCATATTTGGTATGCTTTTGGATGATTTAGCCCTTGATTTATGTAAAAATGTGCTTTTAATCCTTTCTTTTCATGTTTATACTCAGGAAAGCACCCGAGGATAAAATAAACACAAAATGGGCTTAAAACTGAGTAATTGGGCCTTAGCAAGAAACCAACACAGCCTGGCGTAAAACCTACATGACCATGTCTCGACAATTACCTAGAACACGGCGCAACTCATGAGTTACACATCGTGCATCATCTCATTACCACACATGGGCGTGCTTGGTGATCTACATGGTCGTGCCCAAATCAACAAAATCAAGGCACTGCCTAACCCTATAATTACACGGGCGTGTGCCATGGGCATGCCCCTACCACGGGAATGAGCAATTTCACTCAGAATTGGATGCTTGAAGCCAAAGAAACATACTCCTAAGTCTACTCAAACACCCTAATAGTAATTCTACTTGAAGGAGATACTTAGGAGCCAAGTATAGCATCCCAAAGCTTGTATAAACAACCCAATGCAGACATTAAAAGGGAGCTTTTTGGCAGAGGCTTTTAGGCCGAAGCATTCATCTTTTAGGGAGTCACTTGAAGATAGCCAGTTGATCCATCTCAAGAAGTCAGAACTCCATTGAAGACAGAGGATCTCTCTTTCAATTCCTTCAGGAGGTTTTAGGGAGTTCTTATGTTTTGTTTATTCTTTACTCTTGAGATGTTTTCGTATTTAGTTATGCACTAAACCTCTCGAGATACACAAGGGATGAAACCTATGATGGATTTTGTTATTTGATTTACGAATTATATGATAAGTACTTGGTTTGTTCTTAATTATGTTGCTTAATTTAATCTGATGTACTTATGTGGAGGAGGAATAGACCTTACTTAAGAGTAGATCTAGCATAATTGAGCGGAGTTGATCGGGCGCCTAGAGATAGGGTTACGAGATTTTGCTAGATTAGGGTGAAACCTAATATGAGAATCCATTGATCGATTTACTGTTTCTTTAGGGGGTTATTATAGGAGAACGAGATTTCCACTAATTAACCTAAGGTTAGATGTTATTCACCTCGAGAGAGGGTTTAATATAGGTTAGGGAGTTTCACGGATCAAGCTAAGTAAAGAAATCATATAGTTTGGGGAATAAATTATAGGTGAAGTCATAGGTGGATTCTTCCTGAGGGTATCGTCTTTATCAACTGAGTTTTCTTAAAGTCTTTCTCCAATTCATTCTTTTGTCTTTGCATTTAGTTTAAGTATTTCGTTAGTTTAATAATCTAATCACTCTATATTTTAGGCTAAATAATAGAAAGAAAGTGAGTAGTAGTACTTTTAGGTTCCCTTGGGTTCGATAAGATATTCTTGCCTGAGCTATTCTACTGTTCGATAGGTGCACTTGCCTCTATTGTTGTCGCAGTCAGTCTATAGGTTCGATCACTCTTTTATAAATATTAAAACTTGACTGTTTTGACACGATCAACCGTGTTTTAGCATGAATTGCAAAATATAGAGAATCAAAGTGTGGCTTGCAAACCACAACTTATGGTATGCGAACCTTGACTTCTTCTTATACAAATCCTTGTAATTTTGGTTGAGTCATTGAGTAAATACACCGTGCATTTTTAATAGTGCAAAATGCATGAATTTATAATATATATACATGGGCTTTATTGTGTATACAAAATATATACTAGTGGGTGTTATATATATATATATAATTAGGGGAGTTGGTAATATATATATGAATGGGGTTGTATATATATACATATATATACGTGGGTGATTATACATATATAATATATATGAATGGATTTATTTTATATAATATATATTAATGGATTTTGATGTTATATATATAATATATATGCATGGTTCTATTGTATACAATATATATAATTATGGGTATGGTTTTATATAATATATAAATTTATGAGACTTTTAATGTATGCTAAAATTTGACGTGACAAAGATTACTAAATATGTATGTATATATATGTAATATATATTTGTATATGGTTATGTAATGCTTGCAAGCGGGCATAAAGATAAATATTATAATATAGATTTTTATAACATGTGAATTTTATTGATAATGTGGATTTATGTATGCAAGAACCCGTAAGTGAATTATATGATATTACAAGTTTTGATTAGTGCAAAGTTATATTATTGTGAAATGCTAAGTGTAAGCTCAACAGTAATGCGAGCCAGTTATATTGCATAAATAAAATGTGATTAATTAGATATCATTGGCATGCCATAGGATTGTGAGTACTCACACTTTTTATTATGTGTTGGGCTTTGTGGCCCGGAGATAGCGTTGGAGAGATAAGGGAATGTCAAGCATAGCTCCATTCATCGTTGATAGTGTGGTTTGTTTGAAGAGTGTGAGCATACATGCTACACTTATATGGAGATAGTGTACGACTTTATGAGTCATGTGGTGTGTTTTGGAGATCCATTTATCAAATGAGTATATAATTTGACTATGTTTCATATTCACCAATTTCCAATATATCACTTTGTTAAGCATGAAAATTTTGTTATATGTGAATTTTTAAAATATGTTTAAATCCTAACACGTCATATATGTATATATTTATGTTGTATGCATGTGTACTCAGAGCTTTCTGAAGCTCACCCCCTTACTTTACATTGCAGATAAATTGTTCCTGGGTTAGCGATGAGGGTGGCAAATAGGTGGTCCATCACCAGGCATCTTCTTTGAGTATATGTGTTGAGATTTTAAGCTCCGAAATGAAAGCAATGTGGGTTGTTCCAAGGGGTTAGTACTAGAGTTAGACTTAAACCTTTTAAATAAAATTTTCAATGAGTTGTAAATGGACATTATAGACTGTTTGTTTTATTTTTTGGGATTTTGAACGTTATAATTGCTTACTCGATTGCTAGTTTAAATGGTTTTAATTACTTACTTAATGTGATGATAATTAAATGGACTAACAAATTTTTGTAGCTAAGAGAGACCGCCGAGTATTAAGGTATGCCTTATACCTTCTGATTGTGTGAATGAAATGATTAATTTAGAAAAGCATGCACTTAGGTTTAATTTCCAATATGAAATATTCTGCAATTGTCTAGTGTGTATGGTTGGTTGGTGTGGTTCATGAAGTTTTAAATGGAGAGTCACCTCGGTGGTTAATGTGATGTTCCGAATTCGGGTCAGACCATCTCGGTCGGGTTTGGGACATCACAATGGGCCTATTTTCTCTTAGCCATTTTTGTACTTTGTTTCACACTTCCCTAACACTTTGATAGAATTTCATCATTTTGATTTGATAATTGTAAACATCTTTTGGATCCAAAGGGACCTATGTGTACTTTTTCCCATGGAAAATAAGGGAATACCTATTCAATTTACCTTGGAGAACAACATCACGATCATACTACTATGGTCTTCTAAGTAATAAGTGGGTGACATGCATAGGAACAACATCTTCTAAGTAATCAAGGACTATTTCTTCACATGTACCTTCAAACCTTCATTAAGTTATTGGATATGGTATTGCTTAGGGTGTTTTCTACAAGACAAGGCAAGAGAATCAACAAGGTAACTGCTCACGTCATTAGCACAACTCCCACTATCAATGATAAGTGAGAAAAGTTTACCTTTAATCAAACCCCTAAAATGAAATATCTTATTCCTTTAAAGATCATGATCAACCCTCACTTGAAAGCTGATGGTGCGCCTCATCACGAAACAATGGGACTCATAGAAATCATCCCCTTCCTTTGGTGGATCCAACACCTCTTCTTTACCATAAAATTCACCTCCATCATCATTATTATCAATTAATTCGGGCATATCTAGATCTAGTGTGTCTGAATCGAAAGTATACTGACCATTCTCTATTATGAGTAAGAGTCTCGTATTGGCACCATCATGACAACAATGACCATGTCCTTTGCACTTAAAGCACTCAATTTCATAAGTTATTTGTTCCTTTTGTGAAGAACTGGTCTTATTGGATTGCTTTGAAGATGAAGAAGTCTTTGTATCCCCACTTTTCCAATCAACAGATTTATTTTTATCACGTTTGGGATGAAACTTATTGGTAGCCTAAAGAAATTTTCAATTCTTAAAAGAAATTAGAACTTGTGCCTCTAAAGTATTGTGATGAATTGAATGGACGAGGTCGTTGTTGATATTGATGCTACTCAATCTCAACTGCCTTGTATATCGCCTCCTAAAGATCAATGTAGGTTTGAAGATGAAGAGTATTGGCTATCAAAGTGTTCAATCCATCTAAAAATCATACCATGGTAGTCTCACCATCCTCTTAGATGTTCTCTAGTTGAATTAAAATATCCATCTCCTTAAAATATTCATCAAGGCCAAAATAAGGGAGTATGGGCGTGATAGGCTAACTCTACCTCAAAGCCCAATTACGAGGTCTAAAGCCAAGAAAATCAAATCAAGATTGAACTTGGTTATACAAGAGTTCATGATGAAGGCCTTACAAGCTCACACAAAGGGAAAAAAGATCAAGATTCACTTTCTTAGTTACAAGAAAATCAAGAAACTACATCTTGGCTCAATTCTATTTATATGAATATTCAAGGATTCAAGAAAATAAAGATTCCAAATCTTGGAATTCTTTGTCCAACAAAGAAAATATTGGAGTTGGAACAACATGGATTACATTGACGAGCTTAAATGTATAAGAGTATGCCCAAAGATCAATAATGAGATGGTTGTAATAACATACTTGATTTACCATGTTTATTAATATAAGGCGTTGTCATTATTATTTTAGTTTTTTTTCTGTGTGTACAAATAAACTATTTTATAATAATGTCCTGTGAATAATATGATTATTCTTAAAAGATTCTTAGTCAAGTATTATTGTTGACTAGGACAATAATAATGCATTAAGACTAACATGTAGTTGATTGATGATAAAGAGTTGTCATTGATATGGAATGTCAAAATCAATGCATGAATATGTGTGTTAGAGAACAACATATTGGACTTACCTGCTATGAGTATGTTTCTTGGATTATTATGTAATTGTGACAACATTAATGATGGTGATTAATATGTATATGATCCTCAGACTTGAGATCATCATTATCTTAACATCGTGAGTTGTATATTTTGATACAGTCAAACTACACCGTAACTAGTTGTTTTATAAAGGCTGATGTTGGATATACCACAATCTATGTAGAGGGATATGGTTGATCAATATAGGATAAGTCCCTCCTACATAATGGGAGTAATATCTTAGGCCACTTGATTGAGTGAGACTAGAAATGCATGGCCATGCTCAAATAAGTTGGTATGAGATGTCATACTTATTTGTATATCATAGTCTACTCAAGATATCAAGAACCATGGGATGGACTATGCAAGTGTGACTATTCCATGACTTGTGTCCATTCCAGAGATAAAGGACTTAAGGATTAATGCATGAAAGGTTAATTACAAAAGGTTATGTCGAATCATGACTTCTTGTAACATAGGTAGCAATGATGCATTGCTAGATGCCACTCATTGTTTGTAGCATTAGAATCATTCTAGTATTATGCTAACGTTACAAGAACTGTAACACCCCAAACCCGGCCCATGTGTTAAGGCCGGATCTGACATGTCACATGAGAAAATATTTTTAAGCCCTTTTCATTCATACGTAAACAAATATTGATTTGTTAAAAATCAAGAAAAATAATTTGTTTTAATTATTTGACAAAATGTTACTAACTTCGAAGATAGATTGATAAATCAACAAATTTGAACTAATGATTTTATAAACAGTAACTTTTGAAAACATTGATGAAAATTTGAGAAAAATTTTCGAGTTAAAATATTGATGTAAGTTTATTATGAAATCCATTTGTAAATCCATTTTAGAAAATCTTTATTTGAGTTTTAGAAAAATCCCATTTAAAGTAATTTGAGCAAAATATAAATCGTCAAACATAAAGTAATATAAAATAAACCGAGGCCTTATTACAATATTTAACCCAAAATAGTAAAGTAATAAAATAAACGAGGAAGAAGTCTAAAGTCCAAATAAATCATTTCTGAAGTATGGCCTCCACCGAGTCATCCATGGCCCAAGTTCACGTCACTGAGTATTACCTGAAAGGGATAAGGAAAATGAGGTGAGTTACTAGAACTCAGTGCATAACCCCCTTACCACTATCCACTGGGCCTGAAACCCATTTAGCAATATCTTGGGCCTAAGCCCCTTTTTACAAAATAATGTTTCAATTATATATCATATGAATGTAATACAATCCCAAACCAACCTAATAATCCATCCGCTACACACCACTCGTACCATCTATCACACCTGTGGGGATCAAGTCAACCCACCCCGCCAACCACACCAATCGCAGGAATTTAGCCATTTATAATTTATTCAAATTGTGGACAAGCCACCAGAATCATAGTGAATCAAATTATCAAACATATTTGTGGCAGTGCCACCAGGATCACTTCTCTTCAACATTTTCTCATCCCATGCAAAGTCATGTAAATGAATCATATATAGCAAATCATGATATTTACAAATGTATCAACAATAATTAATTCAGAAAAAAGTTCAGCCCATTAACACTTTGCAAATCAACGCATTAAGGCAATTTATCAAATCGGCCCATTAATCAATATATCAATTCGGCCCATTAGGTAATATATCAATTTGACCCATTAAGCAATTTATCAAATCGGCCCATTAAGCAATGTATCAAATCAGCCCATAAGCAATATATCAATTCGGCCAATTAAGCAATTTATCAAATCAGCCCATTAAGCAATGTATCAAATCGGCCCATAAGCAATATATCAATTCGGCCCATTAAGCAATTTATCAAATCGGCCCATAAGTAATATATCAATTCGGCCCATTAAGGCAATTTCGTAATTCGGCCCTTTAAGGGTATTTTCGTTATTCGCATAATGATATTACCGATTTTGTCAATTTTATCAAAATATTGTATCTTAGGCCAATTTTTTCCGGTTTATGCCTATTACATTTTTAGTCATAGCGATTTATTTCCAATATGATATCAATCTTACAATCCACGGATAACGGTTACACACCTGATTACGGTAAGCACTAAGCTTTCTTGCTCGTTGACACCTAAGTTATCCTAACACTCGATTAATCGACATACGTGATTTTAATAATCAAACTCTAAAGTAAACGATCTAAAGTGTTTACCCTTGGAATTGTGAACAACCACGATTTGACGATTCTCCCCGGATGATGGTCCACAACCCGGTGGAAAATTTTGAACCACCGATACCGCCCTTCATTTGAATTTAGGAGTAGGGATTGTAAATTCTCTCCTTTTTCGATCTCCAATCGCTACCCCTTTCAATTTGATATCGCTTGCCACTATAATTGTATGATCAACAAGTCGATCGATCATGCGATTTAAACCCTACCAACAATATCAATTAGCCAACCTTCAATCCGATTAACACAATAACCAAATGGAGATATCGAATGGAATATGAAGGAACTTCCTTACCTTAATCGATGATAATCCCGTTTCTCACAATTGTCCTATGACTAGAGATGATTAGGCGATGTTGTGGTATTTGGCCTCCCTCTATATCACTACAAAGAAAAAATATTGATCACAACATGAGAGTGATGGAGAGAGATATTTCGATAGAGAAACAAAGTAGAATAACCGAATGATGATGAACTCATATATTCGGCTAGTAAGAAAATAACAATGAAATGAAAAGAGGGATAATAAATCACTTACCAACTCGGTCAAAAAGAGATTGTCCACAACAAAAAGAAAAGAAAAAGTTAAGAGATGGGATGATACTAGATTCGGCTTTGGAGGAAAATCAAACAAGAAAATGTGATCTTAAAGTGATGTCGATTTTTGAGAAGAGGAAGGATTGAAGAAATGGTTAAATGAAAAGAATGGAAGGATGGATGGATGCTAGATGATTCGGCTATCAAGGGAAAGTGAACAAGAGATGAATGTTTCGACCAAACAAAAGAGAAGAAATGCACAAATGTGCTAGGAGGTTTTGACAAAGAAGAAAGAAAAGAAGAAAATAATAAAACTCACTAATGGTTTTAGGATTCGGCAATGAGAGTAGCAATTTGGAGAAAATGACACAAAAGGTTGCAAGTAGGAATTTTGGCCAAAACAAGCACCAAAGTTTTTACCAAAGAAAAAACAAAGCAAATTCGGCTATGCCCTCTCTATGCCAAAAGCGTCCATGCCTTGGCCAATAGGTCAAAATTTTCCAATCAAAACTTTCCAAAACATCACCCTTGAAAATGGCCAACATGTTCCCTATACTTGCCTTTTCTTTTGATTTCTTTCCCTACCCTCAATCTTTCCCTATTTCCTTAGCCACCTTGCCAAAATTAAAAAGTCCACTATGAGATTTGAACCTCCTCCCTTAAAGTCCATCATGTGGCACCATATCCTTTTTACCAATTGCCCATTTATGCAAGCACATTACTCATTTATTTCTATAAGCCTTGAAGCTACTTACCATCTCTCCTTAATAGACTTAAACATATTTTTTTACTAGGGCCCAAATAAATCCCGAGCCTTCTTATAACCCCTAAACACACACAATTAATATTTTTAACTAGCTTAACACAAGAAATAATGCAACACATAAAATTCTAAATTTTAGGATGTTACAAGAACCTCTGAGGTCACACCCTATGGTTGAAATGAGCAGAATAAAATATAATTGGTATTGTGTTTGGTTGTCACATGAATTAAATTAATTATAGAATTAATTTAATTGGGCGATCAAATATTGAACATATTATATGTACAAGGATGTTGTACACATAATGAGAACATAGTTCTATTAATATATGAATTTGGTTCGTATATAAATTTAAATAAATATAGTTTACTGAAATCCTTGTTATAATTAATGTAATTATAATTTTCGATTAAAATTTTATGAATTATGATTCATTATATATATACCAACTATAAAAGGTGAGAGTAAGAGAGTTTTTTTTTTTTTTAAAAAAAACTTAAAAAACTGAAACTTTGCTTATGAGGTCTAACAGCCGTCAAGCAAAGAAACCTCCAAAATAGTTTTGGAGATATCTTCCGTTTATTGTCAAACTGGATGGATTACGTAGAGGTCGAAATCATAAAAGGTTGCGGCTTGATTCGATAGTGGATTAGAATTCTCGTTGTCGAGGCGTTGCTGTCTACTCAAATTGAAGTTTCAGTAATTTCAAACCATTGTTTCACCCCGATTCGTTCCTCGTACATGGATCCATGGTTTGGATCGCCAGAATTATTTTTTTGTGCTGGGCCATGGGGGTACCGGCATTCCAACAAAATGAGCCCAATCTTTCCAATGAAAGGATCACAAATTTAAAATCTTGAAAATCAGCCCAATGGAACGTCCATAAGCCCATCTTGAATTTTTACCAAGAATTTAGTTGAAAATTTGGTCAAAATTTGTGAAAGTGTCCCATTTTAAGTCAATTTTTAAATTTTCAGCCTATTTTAGGTTAATAAGTGAATCATTTGTAAAAATTTAGCCCAAGTAGCCCATATACATGCCTTGGCTGAATTCCACTTTTAATCCACACTTAGGAAGTTTTATTTCATATTTTTATTAATTAGGATAAAGTTTGTTAATTAGTTTTAAGTATTAGTTGGCAATGAGTTGGCATGTTTATCATTACCCTAAAAACACTCTCTTCATGGTAAAGACTTGGCAGCTTAAATATAGCATGCTTGGACACCCGTTATTCATTATGATTTGATTGAATAAATACTCTTTGAGCTATTCTTTACAAGAATTCTTCTTGTTTGATTTTAAAATTTATTTGTCGTAATATTTTAGATTTTTGGAGATCATCTTCAAGCTTTGACTTGCTAAGTTTCTTACTTGGAGGGGAAATTAAAACCTTGGGTTATTGAACCATTTCGATTAAAAGGATTCTTAGGGTGTCATCCATTAATCTATAATTCATTTTTCCATCTTCTACATTCGGCAATATCTATCTTTTCATCTTATTTTTCTTTTCTTTTTAATTTTGTTCTGTTGCTCTCATTATTCATCTAATTGACTTGTTTGTTCGGTTTCAGTTCAAGAATCAACCAAGAAGAATCAAATCACACTTATTCACATCAAGATCGTATCAATTTGATGATATCTCTCTCCTTTCTTGGATTGATTGTTCTTTTCTCATCTTGTTGTTTGTTTTTTCTTCAATTTCATTCAATTAAAAATTGTTTGGTGTTTAAATTTCAGATTTGAATTCAGCTTTGTTTGATGTCCAGGATTGTTTTTTTTTTTTTTTTTTTTTTTTTCAAGAAACCTTAATTCCATCGGATCTTGGACTCTTTTTTTCAACTATACCTAAAGCCTTTGTTTTACTTTTTTTTTTTTCATTTGTTTTTAGTGACTTCTAATCTCTTTCATTTATTTGTTTTCAGATTTGGTCGGCAGCCTTCTTCACCATCAAGAATCGATCTTAGGTTTCAAAGCCTTTTATTCTTTTATTTCTTTGTTAGTCAAATATTCATCGAGTCATTCCCTTTGTTTTTCATTTTTTTTAAAATTTCTGTACTGTTGAATTTGTTGCTAATCATTCTTTTTCTTTTACTAGCCTTGATTTCATTAAGAACTCACCAAGAATAGATCTTTCTTTCAAGGGTCGATCCTTGCGCATTCTAAAATCCTTCAAATCTTGGTTAATTTCTTCTTTGTTTCATCTTGTGATTACTTTAGCTTGATGCCAAATTATTTGTTTTCTTACTTGGTTATCCTGTGTGTTTCAAGTTGCCTGCATGCCAAGTTGCTTCGGTTCGGTCTAGAGTCATAGGCCAAATCCGCAACTTAAGGAATTTTGATCCTACTTTACTGCTCGTATATAATAAACACAGGTACTAATTTGATAAAGTTCATTGCTATACATAGCACAATGGGCTTGAGTTTTAGTTAATTTTAAAATTCCACAGTGCAAAATTTTTGCACTTCTAAAATGATTTTTCCAACATGACAAGCAAGGTATCGATGCATAGGGACCATGTACCAATACATTTGGCCCTTCATCTACAAATTGAATTATTTTTGCTCAAAAATGGTACCGAAAGACCAACAAACACAATTGTTTCTCAACGAGACTCTGGGAAGGTTTCAAAATGTTGTATTTACCCCAAAAATATTAGTAATATGCATGTTACTTGAAATTTGACTCTAATATTTGAATGTGAGATTTCTTACTCAAGTAAAATATCTTGCTCGATAAAAGGTGTTACATTTGTTGGTACCAAAGATTAGGTTTAGATGATTCTAAGGCAATAATCGAGTCTAGAAAGTACATGTCATATAGGTAAATTGTTGAGATATAGTGTGACATGATCCTAACTTTGAAAATTTATTCAAATTTTTTGAATATATGTTGATGATGTCAACCAATTCAAGACAAGTGGTTGATGAGGAAGTTTAAAATCATGCTTTTAATCTTGATCAAAATCGAGAACAACCACCTCTGGCTCCAAATTAATTTTGGAGCCAAAGTGGCCAAGAAAGCTTGGTACGAAAGAAAGGCATGTTCAAGAGGATTTCTTTTAAACTATGACTGAAGTTTTTCAATAATTTTTTAGATCCGCTCTTTAATCTCAACCTCAATCCTAACCTAAACCTTAATAGTCTACTTTAGTTTAATGATCACTTTTAGAAAAGATTCATAAATATCGAGCTAAAGAGTTCAAGGGTAAAAAAGATGGTGATCCATCAATGGTTGTGTAACACCCCTAACCCGTATCCGTCACCGGAACAAGGCTACAGAGCGTTACCAGAGTTTTCAGTACATTTACAGATAATTCATGTCAAATTTTATTCATTTTCCAAATATTATTCATATCGTCCCTTAAATAGACCCCCGAGGCCCAAAATGTGTATTAGAATCAAATAGGGACTAAATTGGGAACTCAGAGAATTTTTCACGAAATTTTTAAAATTTTCCAAGATATAGGGCACACACACCCATGTGGTCCAAGGGACATGCCCGTGTGACCCAAGGACATGCCCGTGCTGCAGGCCGTGTTTGACCTCGTGTAACTCTTTGACTTGTGCCACACGGCCAGCCACAAGTTGGTGTGCTAGGCCGTGTAACACACACGGCTGAGACACACGTCCGTGTGCTCAATTCTAAGTATTCTATTTCTCAAATTTAAGGTGCAAGGACACATGACTTAACCACACGCTCATGTACTAGGTCGTGTGTCACACACGGTCAACACGCCCGTGTGGACAAAATAAAACCATTTTCTAAATTTATTTCTCACCCAAAATTTTCCAATGAGTTACACCAAAACTTTCATTCATATACTAACCAATTCAAGCATCATAATCAAGTTAATTTTTAACATCTAACATGGTACATCATTACATGTATTCATGTTTACAATCTTACCCTTTTGTGAACATACAAGTTAACATAATTTAATCAACCAAAGTTAACATAATTTAATCAACCAAACTAAACACATAGATATTCATCATGGTATAACCTTATAAATTTACCAAAACAAATCTTTACTAGCCATTCCAAATGGCTAGATTACAATCAACCCTTTTACATGCCAAAATGGCCAATTAACCAATACATGCCATTATAACCATAACTAATTTACCATATGTACCAAAATGAGCTGATGGATAGTGTGAGTGATCTCCGCCAAGCTTCCAATCCAAAAAGCTTTTGATTTACTATAAAACAGGGAAATAAAACTAAGTAAGCATATAATGCTTAGTAAGTTTGTATAACATGGTACTTAACTTACCATTTATTCTATTTCAAGATAAACATATAAGGCATATTCAATAAATTTGATCTCAAGCCCTACACATATCCCTATTGCCCTTGTTAGTAATATATTTCATAATAACACCAAGAAACATATATGGGCTCAACAATAATTAGGTTTCCAGGCACATATGCTTTCCACATCACGTATTCATTTAACATGTATAAATCATATCTTTATATTACAAGTATATTTTCACAATAATTCATCTCGAGTTTAGATTATTTCATGTCAGAACTTTACTCATATAATTCGAAATATCAATGCCACACGAGTAGTACACTCAAGGTGTACAAATCTATAATCAAGGATGAACATATTTATCAAATAAATTCCATGTATCAATTATCATATATCATCATTTGCATATATTTCAGGCAGTTACATGTAATGACTCATTTCATGTTCATATATTCTCTTATGAGGATTTTTACCCATTGAATTTATTCAAAATATCGATAGATACACATGTAGTGCACTTGAGATGTACAAATCAGGATCCATCAATTCATATTCAGGAGTACCCGTTAGGGCACTTAATTGGAAAGCACACCTTGAGCCACATATCATATAACAGGATTACTTGTCCAAGCTAAATCCTGTTTCCAACATATACTTTCAAGGGTTTAATCAGGATTACCCGTCTGGGCTAAATCCTATCTGTACATATGTTCAAGAGGGTTTATATCAGGATTACCAGTCCAGGCTAAATCCTTTCTGTAATGAGGTCAATAGGATTACTCGTCCAAGCTAAATCCTACCAGCAACAAATGCAGGATGTCATTCAATAAGGGAAATCACCTTTATCCATCGATTTTCATTTGTTCAAACGGGATTTGACATTTTACAAGCATTATCAGGCATGTGATTATTTCATACATCTATAACTATAGCAGTCCGATTTAGGGCCTAGTTAGAGTAGTGGTTACGAGACCACAAATCCAAAGTAGAAATATGTGTTTTATGGTTTTTATGAGGTCTATGACATGCTTGCATGATTGTGTGAAAACTTCATGAAGAAATTTGATAATTCAGTGAGCAATTTATTCATTAGGACTAAATTACAAAGATAGAAAATATGAGATTCTAGAAGATTCAAGTATGAAATAACATTAAAAAAATTATTAGAGGCCCTTATTTAGCAATTAGACCATTATACTTTATGATGGACAAAAATAGACATGGGAAGGAAAAATCTCAAGAAATGGGCCTTAAGGGCATTTTGGTCATTTGGTTAATAAGTTAACTAAAAGGGAAAATAAGTCAAAAATCTTGTTCATCTTCTCCATGCTTGGCCAAAATTCTCAAGGACACCATAGCTAGGGTTTGTTCAACTATCAAGCTTGATTGTAAGTACCTCTTAGCTCCGTTTTTGATGTTCTTCATATTTTTAAGATCCCAATTTAGCTATTTCTATCAATAATTTGAGCTAGGGTTCATGTTCAAAAATTTACCCATGTATGACATGCATATATTTTGATGTTTAATGGAGGCATATGGAAGTTTGATGTAAGATAAACATCTTTTTCAAAGTGATTTTCATGGAAAACTCATTTAAAGGACCTAGTTGTAAAAAGTGATAAAATGTGTAGTAAAAATTAGTTTTGAAGGAAGGTGTGAGCTATTATAAGCTCAAGAAATGTTTGGCTAGTCTTGAGTAACCAAGGAAATGAGTACATTTCATTATACCAACCTAGGGACCATTTTGTAAATACGTGAAAAGTTTAGGGACAAAATCATTATTTTGCCAAAGTGTGATATATGGGTTGTTTTAGTCAATGTGATCATTAAATAAGTGAAATTGTCATTTTAGATCAAAAAACACAAAGTCTAGATCGAAATCGAGGAAAGTACAAGGTGGTGGACTAAATCGAACAACAATACATATTTTGGTACCGAGGTAAGTTTGTGTGTAATAAATCAACATCATGTTATTATGCTCTAAAATGCTTGACATTTCGTGAAGATGTATATTATTTCTATGAAATTGATCAATGATGTTTCGATGAGAATATGATGAAGATTTATGATGTTGAAGTCCTGTTGAACCTTAGGAAATGAGAGGATACCATTGTCATGACATGAGATTAAGAGGTCCCGTATAAGACCATGTCAGGACATGGCCTCGACATCAAATAGAGATCTCGTATAAGACCATATCTAGGATATGGCGTCGACATAGAATAGTGATTTCGTATAAGACCATGTTTGGGACTTGGCTTTGGTATGAAATCGTATAAGACCATGTCTAGGACATGGCATCGATATACGATCTCGTATAATACAATATTGGGATATGGCATCGACATCGATATGAGATCCTGCGTAAGACCATATCTGGGATATGGCTTCAGTACCGAGATATGATCCCATGTAAGACCATATCTGGGATATTATATTGGCATCGTATTATGTGTATGACAAGTTTGAGTATCCTTTGATATTTCAAGTGGTTCAACAAGATAAATAGCTAAGTCTATGTTCAAGATAGTAAAAGTGCTAAAGTAATGTGATGAAGTGATATAGGTACATATGAGTAACTTATAAGAAATGAGTCCGATATGTGATATGTGATTGATGAGAGTAAGCATGAGTAAGTTATGTCAATGTGCTCGAGAACTTGTGTTATTACTCAATGTAATGTATGGATGTTATCATAAGCCTTAATGTTGCTATTTATTTCATGCAAACTTACTAAGCTTTATGCTTACCCGTCTCTTTTCCATTTCATTATAGTATCGCCAATCTAGCTCAGGGATTGAAGGAAGTTGGAGTTCGATTCACACTATCAGCTATTCTTTTGGTATAGCAAAGTTTGATTCTTTTGGGTATGGCATGTATAGGAACTTGGTTATTTTGTGATATGTCATATTTGTTATCCAATGTGTTGGCTATTAATGTTACTCATTTCATTTTGTAAATGGTCGTTGGAATCGATCAAACCTAGTTAAGTTATATATATTCAATGATGATGAAATTCATGAAATGCAAGTTCGTGCAATTGAATAAGTTATGTATAAAGTATGTGCATGATGACGTAGAGTAATTTAGGGTGTGGATGTCTAGATAGTAGATATTCGAAGTACATTATTATCTTGTAATGTGGTACTTGAAATGGAATAAGTGTGGCAAATGGCTTGGTAAATAGCCTTACATTTGTCCACACGGGTAGACACATGGGCGTGTGTCTATGCCGTGTGTGAGACACGGTGAACCCCGTTGGCATGTTAATAGGCCGTATGTTCCCCTGCATCCAAAATTAGTAAAATAAAATGCTCAGTAGTAAGTACACGGGAAGAGACAAAACCGTGTGTTTCAGCCGTGTGAAGGCCACGGTCTTAGGACATAGGCGTGTGCTAGACCGTGTGAAGTCTACACTTAATTTGTGAAAAATTTAGTTTGTCACACAGGCATATGACCTGGCCATGTGGCCCTAAAGGTCCGGTGACGTCATAACAAAATGTCAAGGTTTTCATGCACGGGCTAAGACACGGGCGTGCCATAGTCGTGTGAGGGACACAGGCCATAGACACGGGCGTGTGACCCTGTCTTGAGCAAAAATTTTCTAAGTGTTCGTGAGTTTTGATTTAGTTTCAAACCATTCTATGTGTATGTTTAGGGTCTCGTAGACCTATAATAGGGGCGTTATGATATCAAATGAAAAGTTTTAAGTTGGAATGAAAATTTATGGCCCGATATTATGTGACTAAGTATGTTAAGTCCGGTAATGCCTTGTACCCGATTTCGGCGTTAAATACATGTAAGGGTGTTACATTTATTGGTACTAAAGCTATGGTTTAGTCAATTCTTGGACTAACGTAGCATAAGCACGAGTCTAGCTATACATGCCATATGTATGAGTATTTATATAATGATAGTGTGACGACTCCTAACTATTTAAATTATGTTTTTATATAGCAAATGGATCCCAACAGAGCAGTGGCGGATGATGTAGAAAGTAAAAAGCCGGCCCCAGCCCAAGGGACGATGCCAACTGAAAATGAGAATAGACCAATGATTGTGAGTCAGAGAGGAGGAGAAGAGGCTAGGGAAGCCTTTCTCCATATGATGAATGCTTGGTATGCGGAGTTCATTCGAGCAAACCCGAACGCGCAACCCCCTCCACCCTCACCTATTCCTTAGCCTACCCTTGTAGCTCTTCAAGTTATAGAAGTGGTAAGAAGGGAAAAGCCCTGGGTTGATAGAATTTGAAAATAAGGAGCTGAGGAATTTCGAGCTAAAAAGATGATGAACGAAAGAGAAAAATTTTGGCTTGAAAATACCATCAGGGTATTTGATGGATTGTCTTGCACACCAAGAGTGCATGAAATGTGTTGTCTCTCTTAAGAGATTCGACTTACCAGTGGTGGAACACCATTGTGTCGGTTGTACCAAGGGAGAAAGTTAATTGGGAATTTTTCAAAGAAGAGTTCGGAAGAAGTATATTAGCCAAAGGTTTATTGACCAGAAAAGAAATGAATTCCTTGAGCTAAAACAAGGTCGAATGACGGTAACTCGAATATAAGCGTGAGTTTGTAAGGCTCAATAAATACGCTCGATAGTGTGTATCCACTGAAGCCATTATGTGTAAAAGGTTTGAGGACGGGTTAAATGAGGATATCCAATTGTTTGTTGGTGTCTTAGAACTAAAGGAATTTGTTGTATTAGTAGACAGAGCTTGCAAGGCCGAGGAGTTGGCCAAAGAGAAAAAAAAGATGAAATTGAGTCCCGTGACTCGAAGAAGAGACAATTGGGCAAGTCATTTCAATCTTCATCCAAGAAATCAAGAGAGTTTACTACTCGATTAGCCACTTCAGCTGGGGTTTCAAACAAAAGGTAAACAGTACTCGAGTTCTAAAGCTCAGGCCACTTCGATTGCTAGTGTTGGTAAAGCTCGACCAAGTAGACCGAATGTCCAAAGTGTGGCAAACGTCACCCGGTGAGTGCCGAGCAAATAAGAGAGCTTGTTTTAAGTGTGGATCCCAAGATCACTTTATTAGAGATTGCCCCGAAATGGTTGAAAAAGAGAAATCCAGAGTGCAAGATCAAGAAGTACTACTAGAGGGAGGCCATAGAGAAACCTGAGAAATGGAATGAGTAGTAAGAATACACCCAGAGAGCAAATTACAAGATCTAAGGGTAGAGTGCCTGCGAGTACTTATGCCATTCGCGCTCACGAAGAGACGTCATCCTTTGACATGACTACGGGTACATTTTCTCTCTATAATACTCATGTTGTTGCTTTAATTGATCTTGGATCTACCCACTCGTATGTATGTATGAAATTAGTATCTAGTATGAACATGCCTATAGAGTCTACAGATTTCGTGATAAAAGTGTCAAATCCCCTAGGCAAATGTGTATTAGTTGACAAAGTATGCAAAGATTTCCCTTTGATGATTAGAGGTCATTATTTTTTGGCTAATCTCATGTTATTGTTGTTTGATGAATTCGATGTAATTCTTGGTATGGATTAGTTAACTGCCCATGATGTGATAGTAAAATGTGGAAGGAAATATATTGAATTGAAATGTGAAAACAGGGATACTCTTGGTGTTGAATCAGATGAATAGGATAGATTGCCTGTAGTGATTTCTCTCATGTTGGCTCAAAAATACCTGAGAAGGGGATATGAAGCTTATTTTGCATTTGTGATGAATTCTAAAGAATCAGAGTTAAGAGTTGAATTAGTGTCGATAGTATGTGAGTATCCAGATGTATTTCCAGAAGAATTACTAGGGTTACCTCCAGTTAGAGAAATTGAATTTGGCATTGAGTTAACCCTTGGTACTGCGCCTATTTCAATTGCTCCGTACAGGATGGCTCCAACCGAGTTGAAAGAATTGAAGGCAGAGTTAAAAAAGTTGACGGATAAAGGCTTTACAAAATCGAGTTATTCTCCGTGGGGTGCTCCCGTATTATTTGAAAAAAAGATGGTTCCATAAGGTTATGTATAGATTATCGGCAACTTAATAAGGTAATTGTAAAGAACAAGTACCCATTGCCAATGATCGATGATTTGTTTGACCAATTGAAGGGAGCCACTATGTTTTCCAAGATAGACTTGAGGTCTGGTTATTACCAGTTGAGGGTCAAAGACTTAGATGTGCTGAAAATCGCATTTTGGACAAGGTATGGTCACTATGAATTCTTATTCATGCCTTTCAATTTAACAAGTGCCCCTATCGTGTTTATGGATTTAATGAATCGCATCTTTCGACCATATTTGGATAAATTTGTTGTAGTCTTCATTGATGATATATTGATTTACTCTACTGATGAAAATGAGCATGCTGAGTACTTGAGGATGATTTTACAAATTTTACAAGATAATCAGTTATATGCCAAGTTTAGTAAGAGTGGATTTTGGCTTAAAGAAATTAGACTTTTAGGGCACATTGTTTTGAGAGATGGAATTCGAGTTGACCAAGTAAGATTTTAGTAATTGTTAATTGAAAATCACCAAGGAACGTATCTGAGGTTAGAAGTTTTTGGGCCTAGCTGGTTATTACAGACGGTTTGTCAAAGGGATTTTCTATGATAGCTACTCCGGTGATGAGGCTATCACAAAAAGATGTAAAGTTTGAATGGACAAAAAAGTGCCAATAGAGTTTTGAGAAACTAAAGCCATTGTTGACTAAGGCTCCAGTTTTAGTGCAACCTGAATCGGGAAAAGAATTTATGGTTTATAGTGATGCATCCTTGAATGAATTGGGTTGTGTGTTTATGCATGAAGGCAAGGTGATAGTTTATGCCTCTAGATAGTTAAAACTACACAAGAAGAATTACTCGGTGCATGATTTGGAGTTAGTTACCATTGTGTTTGCATTGAAGATATGGAGACACCATTTATATGGTGAGAAATTTCGTATTCACTGATCATAAAAGCCTAAGGTACTTGATGACTCAAAAGGAATTGAATCTAAGGCAACAAAGATGGTTGGAGTTGATAAAGGATTATGAGCTAGTGATTGGCTATCACGTGGGAAAGGTGAACGTGGTCGCCGATGCTTGAGTAAGAAATATTTGTTTGTATTGAGAGCGATGAATACAGGGTTAGCCTTATCGGACGATGGTTCTATTCTAGCTAAGTTGAGAGCTAGATCGATGTTTCTTCAAGAGATTTGTGAAGCTCAGAAAGGCGATAGTGATTTGCAAGCCAAAAGAGTTCAATGTGAATCGTGTATGGAATCAGAATTTCGTATTACTTTTGATGGATGTTTGATGTTCCAAGATAGGGTCTGAGTACCAAGAAATGATGAACTTATTTAGAAAATTTTACACAAAGCTCATAGTGGATGTTTATCTGTACACCCAGGCAATACAAAAATGTATAATGACTTGAAGAAATGGTATTGGTAGCCAAGTATGAAGAAAGATATTTTCGAGTTTGTAACGAGATGTTTGATTTGTCAGCAAGTGAAAGCTGAACACCAAGTACCTTGGGTTTACTTCAGCCCATTATGGTTCCCGAGTGGAAATGGGACCGTATTACCATGGATTTTGTGATGGGTTTGCCTTTGACACCGAAAAAGAAAGATGCTGTGTGGGTTGTGGTTGATAAACATATGAAGTCGGCCCATTTTATACCGGTACGCATTGATCATTCACTTGATAAATTAGTCGAGTTATATATTTCTGAAATTGTGAGACTACACGGAGTGCCTTTGCCAATTTTATCGGATAGAGATCCGAGATTTACATCATGATTTTGGAAAAAGTTGCAAGAAGCCTTGGGCACAAAGTTGAATTTTAGTACGGCCTTCCACCTACAAACCGACGGACAGTCGGAGAGGTTAATACAGATACTTGAAGACATGTTTCGATGCTGTGTTTTAGAATTTCAAGGTAATTGGGAAAAGTACTTACCATTAGTAGAATTTGCCTATAATAACAGTGTCCAGTCGAGTTTGAAAATAGAACCTTATGAGGCATTATATGGGCGTAAGTGTTGAACACCCTTGTATTGGACTGAACTCAGAGAGAATCAGATTCACGGGGTCGATTTAGTCAGAGAAACCGAAGAGAAGGTAAAAGTAATTCGTGATTGTTTAAAAGCTGCTTTGGATAGACAAAAGTCCTACACTGGATTTGAAACGAAAAGAGATTGAGTATCAAGTTGGTGATGAGGTATTTTTGAAAGTATCACTATGGAAGAAAGTTCTCAGATTTGGCCGGAAAGGCAAATTGAGTCCGCGCTTTATTGGACCGTATGAGATTACCGAGAAGATAGGGCCAGTAGCCTATCGTTTAGCTTTGCTGTATGAGTTGGAAAAGATCCATGATGTATTCCACGTGTCTATGTTACGTCATTATCGATCAGACTCTTCAGATGTGATTGTACTGATAGAGGTTAAAATTCAATCGGACATGACTTATGGTGAAGAACCGGTTAATATTTTGGCACGGGAAGTCAAATAGTTAAGAAATAAGAGTATAGCTTTTGTAAAAGTACTTTGGAAAAGACATGGGGTAGAAGAGACTACTTGGGAACCTGAGGAGGCTATGAGAAACCAATATCCAAACCTTTTTACCAGTAAGATTTTTGAGGGCAAAAATCTCTAAGGGAAAGAATTGTAACAACTTGATTTAGGGCTTAGTCGGAGTAGTGGTTACGAGACCATAAATCTAAAATAGAAATATGTGTTTTATAGTTTTTATGAGGTCTATGACATTCTTGCATGATTGTGTGAAAATTTCATGAAGAAATTTTATAATTTAGTGATTAATTTATTCATTAGGACTAAATTACAAAGATTGAAAAATATGATATTCTAGAAGATTCAAGTATGAAATAGCATTTGAAAAATTATTAGAGGCCCTTATTTAGCAATTAGACCATTATACTTTATGATGGACAAAAATAGACATGGGAAGGAAAAATCTCAAGAAATAGGCCTTAAGGGCATTTTGGTCATTTGGTTAATAAGTTAATTAAAAGGGAAAATAATTTAAAAATCTTGTTCATCTTCTCCATGATTGGCCGAAATTCCCAAGGACACTATAGCTAGGGTTTGTTCAACTTTCAAGCTTGATTTTAAGTACCTCCTAGCCCCGTTTTTGATGTTATTTGTATTTTTGAGATCCTCATAACCCGATTTGGCTATTTCTATCAATATTTTGAGCTAGGGTTCATGTTCAAAAATTTACCCATGTATGACATGCATATATTTTGATGTTTAATGGAGGAATATGAAAGTTTGATGTAAGATAAACATCATTTTCAAAGTGATTTTCATGGAAAACTCGTAAAGGACCTAGTTGTAAAAAGTGATAAAATGTGTAGTAAAAATTAGTGTTGACGGGAGGTGTGAGCTGTTATAAGCTCAATAAATGATCGGATAGGCTTGGGTAACCAAGGAAATGAGTACATTTCATTATACGAGCCTAGGGACCATTTCATAAATATGTGAAAAGTTTAGAGGCAAAATTGTAATTTTACTAAAGTGTGATATATAGGCTGTTTTAGTCAATGTGATCATTAAATAAGTGAAAATGTCATTTTAGATCAAGAAACATGAATTTCAGATCGAAATCGAGGAAAGAAACAGGTGGTGGACTAAATCGAACAACTATACATATTTTGGTACCGAGGTAAGTTTGTGTGTAATAAATCAACATCATGTTATTATGCTCTAAAATGCTTGACATTTCGTGAAGGTGTATATTATTTCTATAAAATTGATCAATGATGTTTCGATGAGAATATGATGAAGATTTATGATGTTGAACTCCCGATTGAACCTTAGGAAATGAGAGGATACCATTGTCATGACATGAGATTAAGAAGGTCCCGTATAAGACCATGTCTGGGACATGGCCTCGACACCAAATGGAAATACCATATAAGACCATATGTAACAACCCTAACCCAAAACCGTCATTGAAATAGGATTAAGAGGCATTACCGAACAATCGAATCATTTCACATCACATTTACGACACAAAGTCAATTATATCATAACACATCAAAACATAATCAAATAGTCCCTTATTGAGGCCTACAAGACCTCAAACACATGCTTGAGAGGGGTCGAGACTAAACCGAACACTTATAAAAGATTTAGAAATTTCAAACACTCAACAAGACTGTTGAGGCCACACGCACGTGCCACCAGGCCGTGTGCCTCAAATGGTCACCAGACACCCTCATGTGTTCAGGCCGTGCCAAAACAGAGCAAGCATCCAGACTTCTCCACACGGCCACCAAGCACGCCCGTGTATTATGGCCTTGCACTCTTAATATAGGTACTGACTTATGCCCACGGCTATTTGACACGCCCGTGCCAAGGCCGTGTACTATTAGGCTAGATCCTGCCATTCACCCACAGTCATTAGGCACGCCCGTGTGCCATAACCGTGTTGGCAAAACAAGCCATATGCAAAACCAATTTGCCACCCACACAAGGGTCAAACCTACAAGCACATTTATGCATAAATTCACACACAACTTGATAACCAATTTCATATCAAATGATCATTAATTCATCTCATACAATCTCATATCTAATCATGTCAACTTATAGCTAAATTGCACCATTTGATCACATTTAATACCAAACATGGTTCATCCTCAAATTCACTAGATCATACTAGCATCAAGCTATCACTAAGATTACCATTTATAAAACATCACCATTGCCATCAAAACATACCAAATCTATATATGCATATTTTAAACATTTATCTAGCCACATCACATGGCTATTTACACATCTCATACATAATTTACATGTCTAGCCTATACATGCCATATTTCAACTATGTACATCTTTCAAAAGTACCAAAATAGATTGCCGATAGTGTGATTGAGATGCTGATGATTCTGGAATCCGATCTAGCTTTACTGACACTGCAAAGCAAAGAAACAAATCACACAGTAAGCTTTCCAAAGCCTAGTAAGCACATAACATAAAACATTATACTAAACCAACCATCACATGGATTATTTCATAAACACCTATGTACCATACCATACAAGCTAATATGTTCAATTATCATTACATGATCTCAATCATAATTTCGTCAACCACATAGGTTCCGAACGTACCTTAGCCAATAGTTAGGTTTCAATTACATTTGCTACTCAATACTCACTATTTCCTCTAGATCAAATTTTGTCTCTTCATCAATTCAATCGTACACTTAGTGCCCAAATAGTTGGTCGAAGCTTAATTAACATCGCACACTTAGTGTATCCATATCAAATCGATCTTAAATCGGTATCGCACATATAGTGCTCACTACAAAGCCAAAGCTTATATTATTTCACACATACAGTGCTAATAATCTCGATCACCTTTCCGAATACGCACACTTAGTGCCATATAACTCAAGCCCTCACATAACATAACATTTTAATATATTCATACCATTCATTTCATAGCATTAAACATAACTAAATACACGTATTATGTCTGAACTTACCTCGGACGTCGACCTATTGAAACGATTGATTAATCGAGCACTTTATCTTTGCCTCGATCTCGATCTGAACATCTCCTTTCTTGGTCTATACATATTCAAATTCAATCCATTCAATCAAAATTTCATTCAATTTAGTCCGCACACACTTATTTAGGGTATTTTAAAAAATAGTCCTCACATTTTCACATTTCGACACTTTAGTCCTTATTTCACAAAATCATCAAATACACAAAATTTCAAAACACATATGCTAGCCGAATTCTTCCCATGCTAATACAAGTTCATACATTTCATTTATTTCACAATTTAGTCCTTCAATTACTCATTTTCTCAATTAAGCCCAAATTACACAAATTCATCAAAACTTCAAAGACAAATTATCTTAATCAAATACCAACTTTTCATATTTCACTAACAACTAGAACATAGCTCAAGTATTCATCAATGGATCATCTCAACAACATCATCAATTCATAAAATTTCAACATGGGTTTGCTAGAGCATGAAGCAACAATTTCGAAAATATAAAAATTATCAAAACCAAGCTCAAACATACCTTAAATCAAGCTTAACCCTAACCGAAATTTCAAAGCTTTTCTTCCTCCTTTTTCTTTTCTGATTTTGGAACAAGAAGATGAACATGGTTTCATCTTTCTTTTTGTTTTATTTAATGCATAATAATACAAACTTTACTATTTTACCCTTATTATTAAACATATAAACATATAATCACTAATGTCATAGTTGTCTATTACCACCAACTATCTTAAAACTTGGTTTAATTGCCTTATAAGGCCTCCACATTAATAAGACAACAACACTTAGGTACTTATAAATCAGCACATAGCTTTTACTCTTTATGTGATCAAGTCCTTTCTCTTAATTCGGCACATAATCAAAAAAAAATTTCACACAGAATTTTCACTCAGACTATGTCACATAGAATCAACACCAAATATAACATTAAAATATCATTTCGACCTTGGTTTGTGGTCTCAAAACCACTATTCCGAATAGGGTCTAAACCGGGCTGTTACAACTCTTCCCCCTTAGGGATTTTCGTCCCTAAAATCTTACCAGTGAATAGGTGTGGATATTGCTCTCTTATAACATTCTCAGGCTCCTACGTTCAACTCCATGTTTGTTCTATAACACTTTCACTAAGGAAATTATCTTGTTTCTCAACTCTTTTATCTTTCATGCCAAAATTTGGATTGGTTTTTCATTATACGACAAATCTGGCTGAATCTCAACCTCAATATGAGCAATCACATGAGACGGATCAGATCGGTACTGTCGAAGCATCGACACATGAAACACATTATGAATCTTTTCTAACTCAGGTGACAACATCAATCTGTAAGCGACCGGCCCAACTTGTTCAATAATCTCATATGGTACGATGAATATTAGACTCAGCTTGCCTTTCCGGCCAAATGAAAGTATTTTCTTCCATGGAGTTACTTTCAAAAACACTTTATCACCAACCTCAAATTCAATATCCTTTCATTTCAAATCTGCATAAGACTTCTGACGATTTGAGGCCGTTTTCAAATTGTCATGAATTACTTTCACTTTTTGCTTAGTCTCTTTTATAAGATCAACCCCGTGAATCTTATTCTCATTCAGCTCAGTCTAATATAATGGAGTTTGACATTTTTTACCGTAAAGAGCCTCATATGGTGCCATTTTGATAATAGATTGAAAACTATTATTGTACGCGAATTCAATTAATGATAGATGTTTTTCCCACGTATTCTCAAACTCAAGTATGCAACACCTTAGCATGTCTTCTAAAGAATCTGAATGATTCATTCGGATTGACCATCCGTTTGCGATGATGCGATCTTGAAATGCAATTTTGTTCCTAATGCATCTTGCAATTTCCTCCAAAATCGCGAGGTAAACCTCGGATCTCTGTCAGACACTATAGATAGTGGTACTCTGTGCAATCTCATAATCTCAACAATATACAATTCCCCTAATTTATCTAAAGAATAATCAGTTCTCACCGAAACGAAATGGGCTAGTTTCGTCAATATGTCTACTATCACCCAGATTACATCTTTCTTGCTCGGAGATAAGGGCAAACCCGACACAAAGTCCCTCATAATTCTCTCCCATTTCCACTCAGGAATCATAATTGGTTGTAACAAATTGGATGGAACTTGTTGTTCAGCCTTAACTTGCTGACAAATGAAACACTTCGACACAAAGTCAGAAATGTCTCTTTTCATACCATACCACTAATAGAACTGTTTTAGATCATCATATATCTTTGTACTCACCGGTTATACAATCAAATGACTATTGTGAGCTTCATTCAAAATCATCGAGATCAACTCTGAATTTCTCGAACACAAATTCAATCTCTAAATCTCAGACAATCATCATTATCTACTCGAAATTCTGATTCAGCATTCGATTCACATAGAATTCGTTTAGCCATCATTTCAACATCACTTCTCTGAGCATCACAAATCTGATGTACAAATATTACTCTCAATTTAGCTATAACCGCATTATCATCACATAGATATATCTGAGTACTTATAGCTCGCAAAGCACATAACGATTTTTGACTCAAAGCATCAGCTACAACATTAGCTTTACCCGGGTGGTAATCTATCACAAGTTTGTAGTCTTTTAATAATTCTAATCATCTCCTCTATCTCAAATTCAATTCTTACTAAGTCATTAAATACTTCAAACTCTTATGATTAGTATAAATATGATATTTCTCACCGAATAAGTAGTGACACCAAATCTTTAATGCAAACACAATCATAGCTAACTCAAGGTCATGCATGGGATAATTCTTTTCATGCAGCTTTAACCACCTCGAAGCATAAGCGATGATTTTACCTTCTTGCATCAGCACACAACCCAAACCATTCAACGATGCATCACTATAAACTATAAATTCTTTGCCCGATTCAGGATGAACTAACACTGGCGCCTCTATCAACAACACTTCCAATTGCTTAAAACTCTGCTGGCACTTTTCTAACCACTCAAATTTAACATCTTTCTGTAGCAACTTTGTCAACGAGTACAATCATCGAGAAAACTTTCACAAACCATCTATAATATCCCACTAATCCCAAAAACTATGGACTTCAGACACATTTCTCGGAGGCTTTCATTCCAAAATAGTAGAGATTTTACTCGGATCAACTCTTATTCCCGCAGCGGATACAATATGCCTAAGAAAACCAACCTCACGTAACCAAAATTTGCATTTGCTAAACTTTGCATAAATTGTTTCTCACGCATGGGTTTGTAGCACTGTTCTCAAATGCTCGGCATGCTGCTTCTCATCACACAAATAGATCAAAATATCATCAATGAACACCACTAGAAAACGATCCAAATATGGTCTGAATATACAATTCATCAGATCCATAAACACTGTAGGAGCATTTGTTAGTCCGAAAGGCATCACTAAGAATTCGTAATGTTCGTACCTCGCTCTGAAAGAAGTTTTCAGCACATCGGATTTCTTAACTCATAACTGATAGTAGCCTGATCTCAAGTCTATCTTTGGAAACATTGTAGCTCCTCTCAGCTGATCAAACAAATCATCAATACGAGGCAACGGATGTTTGTTCTTAATCATCACTTTGTTCAACTATCGATAATCAATACACATCCTCATAGTTCCATCTTTATTTTTCACAAATAACACAGGAGCTCCCAGGGTGAGAAACTCGGTCGTGCAAATCCTCTGTCAGTCAACTCTTGCAACTAAGACTTTAAATCTTTCAATTCTGTTGGTGCCATTCTATACGGAGCTATCGAAATGGGAGTGGTCCCCAGCATTAATTCAATACCAAATTTGACTTCCCAAATCGGAGGTAATCCTGGAAACTCTTTAGGAAGCACATCTGGAAACTCACATACATAGGCACAGATTCAACTTTATTTTCTGACACTTTTGTATCAATCACATACGCCAAATAAGCTTCACAACCCTTTCTCACATAGTTTATAGCTTTCATCGCAGATACAACAGCTGGTAATCCTTTCATATCACTGGATTCAATTCAAACTATCTCACCATTCTGACTTTTCAACTCAATACTCTTTCTTTTACACTTCACAATGGCATTATGCAGAGTAAGCCAATCCATATCCAGAATTATGTCAAACTCATCGAATGGTAACAACATCAAATTAACTGGAAAACATATATCATGAAACATGAATAAGTAGTTCTTGCACACCTTATCCACCAAGATACACTTGCCTAAAGGGTTCGACACTCTAACCACAAATTCAGTAGATTTAACAAATAAAGTCTTACTCGATACTAGACTCACATACACATAGGAATGAATTGATCCTGGATCTATTAATGCAATCACATCAGTATCAAATAAAGTGAAAGTACCAATGATAACGTCTAGAGATGATGCTTCCTCTCGTGCACGTATAGCATAAGCTCGGGCAGTGCTCTCGCCTCGACCTCACAAATGTGTCGAGAGTCCTCTTTGACTTCCACTCACATTCCCTACATTTCTAGGTGGTCTACCCCTAGTCGATACATTACTTGATCTCACATTCTGAACATTTTCCTCTTCGACCATCTTAGGGCAATCTCGAATAAAATGATCTTGGGATCAACATTTATAACAAAATTTATTATTGTACTTGCCCCAACATTCTCCCACATATCGACTTCCACACTATCTACACTCAGGTTTATTACTCTTAACGCTGTCAACACTTGATTCAATCGAGCTTGAGTTCGTGGACCAACACTTTGTCTCGAACGATCTCTATTTGGATGTCCAAATGAAGCATTTGAACGATTGCTTGCATCTCTAAATCTTTTTGTAGATGGTGGAGAAAACTTACTCATCGATCTTTTTTTTTCATCGTGAGCTTCAAAATCAGCTTTCTTCTTTTCTTTATTTAGCTCATCGGCTTTGCATGCTCTTTCAACTAGCACAACAAATTCATTTATATCGAGTATCCCAACCAACAACTTAATCTCCTCATTCAACCCTTCTATGAAGTGTTTACACATAGCAACTTTGGTCAAAACACATTTCCATGCATACTGGCTCAATCTCACAAATTTCCATTTCATAATCAGTAACTGACAAACGGCCTTGTTTTAACTCTAAAAACTCTTTACGTTTCTGATCAATAAATCGTTGACTGATATAGTTCTTTTGAACTCGGCTTGAAAGAAATCCCAGGTGATTCTCTCTCTCAGAACTATAGATATCAACATCTTCCACTAATTATAAGCCGTATCCCTCAACAACGAAACAACACATTTTATACATTCGTTCGAGTCAATGACATCTCATCAAATACTTGAAGGGTATTCTCGAGCCAAAACTCGGCTCGCTCGGCATCGTCATCAAATGTGGCCCTAAACTCTTCGGCCTCATACTTTCAAATCTTATCCACAGGTGGTTTATTCAATCTGATCGGATCTGTAACTTGTGGCACAATAGGTACTTGTGGGGGTGGAGGTTGTGAAGCAGCGGGATTCATTCGAACGAACTCTATAAACCACTCGCTCATCATTCGGAAGAAGGCTTGCTTAGCCTCCCTCCTCACCACTATCATTCAGCCTAGATGCGGCCGGCGTTGTCCCTTGAGCGAGAGAATTTGTGTTACTCTCTACGTCATCAACAACTGTTCGATCGGGATCCATTACTATATAAAAACACATTTTCAACTGTTAGAATTCATCACACTATCGCAATTTCATATATGGCATGTATAGCTAGACTCACATGCACTACGTTAATTCGAGAATCGACTAAACTGTAGCTATGATGCCAATAAAATGTAACACCCTAACTCGAAACCGTTGTCGGAATAGGATTAAAAGGCATTACTGAACAATCAAATCATTTCACATCCCATTTATGACACAAAGTCAATTATCATCATAACACATCAAAACATAATCAAATAGTCCCTTATTGAGGCCTACAAGACCTCAAACACATGCTTGAGAGGGGTGGGGACTAAACCGAACACTTACAAAAGATTGTAAAATTTCAAACATTTAACAAGTCTATTGAGGCCACACGCACGTGCCACCAGGCTGTGTGCCTCATACGGTTACCAAACACCCCATATGTCTAGGCCATACTAAAACAGAGCAAACATTCTGACTTCTCCACACGGCCACCAAGCACGCCGTGTGCTATGGCCGTGTACTCTTAAGCTAGCTACTGACTTATGCCCACGGCTATTTGACATGCCCGTGCCAAGGCCGTGTACTATTAGGCTAGATCCTATTATTCACCCAAGGTCATTAGGCACGCCCGTGTGCCATAACCGTATTGGCAAAACAAGCCATATGCAAAGCCAATTTGCCACCCACACAAAGGTCAAACCTACAAGCACATTTAAGCATAAATTCACACACAACTTAATAACCATTTTCATATCAAATGATCATCAATTCATCTCATACAATCTCATATCTAATCATGTCAACTTATAACAAAATTGCACCATTTGATCACATTCAAAACCAAACATGATTCATCCTCAAATTCACTAGATCATACTAGCATCAAACTATCACCAAGATTACCACTTATATAACATCACCATTTCCATCAAAACATACCAAATCTATATATGCATATTTTAAACATTTAACTAGCCACATTACATGCCTATTTACACATCTCATACATAATTTACATATCTAGCCTATACATTCCATATTTCAACTGTGTACATCTTTCAAAAGTACCAAAATAGATTACCGATAGTGTGATTGATATGCTGACAATTCTCAGATCCGAGCTAGCTTTAGTGACATTGCAAAGCAGAGAAACAAATCACATAGTAAGCTTTCCAAAGCTTAGTACGTTCATAACATAAAACGTTATACTAAACCAACCATCACATGGATTATTTCGTAAACACCTATGTACCATACCATACAAGCTAATATGTTCAATTATCATTCCATGATCTCAATCATAATTTCATCAACCACATAGGTTCCAAACGTACCTTAGCCAATGTTTAGGTTTCAATTACATTTGCTACTCAATACTCACTATTTCCTCTCGATCAACTTTTGTCTCTTCATCGATTCAATCGCACACTTAGTGCCCAAATAGTTAGCCGAAGCTTAATTAACATCGCAAACTTAGTGTATCCATATCAAATTGATCTTAAATCGGTATCACACTCACAATGCTCACTACAAAGTCAAAGCTTATATTATTTTGCACATACAATGCTAATCATCTCGGTCACCTTTCCGAATACGCACACTTAGTGTAACATCCTAAATTAGGGGCTTTGCATTTGATGTGTTTGTGTGTGTATTATGTCTAACACGTTAGTTTAGGGTACTTTAGGGTCCAGGAATGACTTAGGGGTAAGCCGAAGCCTTAGTAAAAATTTTACTTTTTGGGCACTTTAAGGAAGAGCTGAATGAGATAAGACTTAAGGGTGGCTGGTTGTATGGTTAGACACAAGAAGTGCTTTAGTAAAGTGGCAAGGAGGTGCCACTTAAAGCTCAGGAAGGTGACGCCTCAGGGAAGCTGGTAGGGAGCAGGTTCGAGCTGTGTGGATTCCCTCTTGGGGATTTCTTTTTGACGTCAATGTGGGGGAGAGTTGCTTTCAGCTTGGACTCTGGTGGATGAGTGTTGAATGGGTCAACACATTTGAATGAAGGGAAGAGAGAAATTCAAGGAGAAGGAATCGGTCAATAGGTTTGAATGTGGAGTGGAGAGTGATCGGTGGAGAGAATCATGGGATTGGGAGAGAGGGAAAGAGTTTGGCCAAATGTGGGGTGTGTGAGTGTGTGTGTTCGATTTGGTGATGTTAGGGGGTGGCCGAATGTTAGATGATAGCATTAGAGAGAGTGTTGAGCATTTTCGGTTAGTTAGAAAGGACCAAGAGCATTCTTTTGTTCATTTCTTTTGGTCAAAATCGAAACACCCTCATACCACTTGGTGCATTTTTTATTTTCTCTCAAATACCAAAACCAAAACACCTTCTAATCCTCTTCTCATTTTCTTCTTCTTTTGTGCTTGGCCAAAACCTATATTGCCTTTCATTCATCACTTTTGTTTTATTTTCTTTGCCATTAAACATCAAAGTTGAAACCTCTAAAGCCACACCTTTTGTCGAAACCCTATCATTTTCTTCTTTTTTCTTTCAAACACCTTAACCGGATATCTCTTGGTAGATAGCACCTTTCTTCTCCATCTCTTTCTTTTCAAGAGCAGAACAACTTCGGCATTTGGTAAGTTCTTTTTGGTTTAACCAAATCTCTCTAGTCATCTTTGCATTCATTTTCTTCTCTTGATTTCTTTTTAAAGGAAGCCGAAACTTATTTTTGTTTAGGCAATTTTTTTATTTTGATTGGTTAGTGAAACCTTCTGACATTCTTACTCTCTTCTTTCGATCTTATTTCAGTGGATTGCTATTACCTATTTTCTTCCTTTCCCAATCGGTTTCTCTAGTGTTTGGGGTAAGTGTTTTCTTTTCGGTACAATCATCTCTTCTCATGTTAGAGTGCCAAAGGCAGTAATCATCATCTTTAACTCTTGGCCGATCGTAGGGGCCTTTATCTTCGCGTTCTTCTGGCTTTTGGTCTGCGTTTGGAGTGTTTAAAAGGATAATCGATTCTAGTCAATTTAAGTACTCGAGCGGTGCAAGATTCAAACCTTCTTGATCTCCGGGATTTGTTGATCTAGGTAAGGACCCTTAGCCTTGAGTGTTATTCTCTTTTGTTTGATTTTACTGCTTTAATCCGGTCTAGTGACCAAGGTTTTGTTCATGGACTCAAATGTCAGCCAAGCGAAAGGAGGGGTGGACCCATAGTCCCAGCCCTTAAGTTTAAGAAAAATATGGTATCTGCTTTTCGAGATTGGCCACCAGGTTCTGGGCTGGCTTCTGAGCAAAATAGGAGGCAGATAGCAGTAGTTTTCGAAAGCAATAGTGTTGACATAGATAGCATAGTGTTGCGGGTAACCAGGTGTGTAAAATTCACACATTTTAATATTATTATGTGTTATTAAATATCTGGGCTGAAAAGCTGAAATAGTTAGATGAATCGACGTTATGCCACAATGGGCATGACTGAAATACCCGGCAAGTGCCCTGTTGTTTATGTATGCGCTAATGATTGTATTCCATAATGATATTGTGCACTTGACAGCTTGCTGCATTCATTTAACACTTGTATGCATGGGTTGGATATGATGTTTAAGGGGAAGTGTAAGATTGTCACTAGTGGTTTGGTACCACACATGGGTTGGCCCCACATTCTTGATTCGTGACTAAGTCTCGGTGGTTTGGAACCACCAAAGGTTTGGTACTACATATTGATGATTTCGTGACTCATCCCAGGTGGTTTAGTACCACGATGGGTTGGCCCACATATATGATTATTTGGATTGTCACTAGTGGTTTGGTACCACAAGTGGGTTGGCCCCACATATGATATTTTGTGACTCGCCACCAAAGTGGCTAGGTGCCACATATAGAGTGTAGCAGATGGAGGGTTGATTATAGAAATCCCACTGTGATTGGTGATGCGGGTGGTGTATAGAGGATGGAAATCTAGGATTGGGTCGGGTACATTGCATCCATACTTGTACATGCGATCTTTGAGTGGGCTATGGCCCAATATGTGGCTGTGGCTTGGAGCCAATTATGTGACTTAAGGGGGGATTTATGCACTGAGTCTTGGTGACTCACCCCCTCTGCTTAACCTTTCAGGTGATTAGTATGACGTGGGCTTGGGAGCCAGAGAGACTCATGGAGGACATAGCTTGTTATTTTCAGTAAACTTAGTTTCTTTTTAAGATGTTTTAATTTGGGGTTTTAATTGATGTAATAAGGCCTTTTCATTGCTATTTAGTTTTACATTATTATTCCACTTTGATACAACATTACTTTACGACATAAACTTAGTTGTTAAAAAGAAGTTTTTTTTTCTAAATAACTGCAACCTAAAATATCTATTTTCTCACAAGTGTTAACATAAATAGTAAATGAAAGGTTAATCCAACCTGGAAACTTTTCTTAAGCTGCAAACCACTGTTTTCAAAGCATCACCTAAAATAAAAAGTTTCAAACTTACGGTTTCCATCAGGATTTCAAAGTTTATTTTCAACCTTTCTCCTTGTGACATACCAGATCTGGTCATAACGTTTAGACCGAGTTTGGGATGTTACACTTAGTTCCATATAACTCAAGCCCTCACATAGCATTCACATTTTAATATATTCATACCATTCATTTCATAGCATTAAACATAACTAAATACACGTATTATGTCTAAACTTACCTCGGACGTTGAACTATCGAAACAGTCGATTAATCGAGCACTTTATCTTTGCCTCGATCTTGATCTGAACATCTCCTTTCTTGGTCTATACATATTCAAATTCAATCCATTCAATCACAATTTCATTCAATTTAGTCCACACACACTTATTTAGGGTATTTTACAAAATAGCCCTCATATTTTCACATTTCGACACTTTAGTCCTTATTTCACAAAATCATCAAATACAAAAAATTTCAAAACACATATGCTAGCCGAATTCTTCCCATGCTAATACAATCTCATACATTTCATTTATTTCACAATTTAGTCCTTCAATTACTCATTTTCTCAATTAAGCCCAAATTACACAAATTCATCAAAACTCCAAAGATAAATTGTCTTAATCAAACACCAACTTTCCATATTTCACTGACAACTAGCACATAGCTCAAGTATTCATCAATGGCTCATCTCAACAACATCATCAATTCATAAAATTTCAACATGGGTTAGCTAGAGCACGAAGCAACAATTTTGAAAACGTAAAAATTATCAAAAATCGAGCTCAAACATACCTTAGATCAAGCTTAACCCTAGCCGAAATTTCAAAGCTTTTTGATAAACCATAATTTATACATATTTTAATCCCACATTTAGCATACTTTTGGATGATTTATTCCCTGAATTATTGAATTTGGTGCTCCTAATCCTTTAATTTCATGTTTTATACTTGAGAAAGCACCAGAGGATGAAAAAAAAAAAAAACGGGTCAAAACGGAGAAAATGGGCCAAAGTACAAAATCAACATGACTCGATCTTGAAACACACGATCATGCCTCTTTAACAGGTTCAAACACAGCCTAGGCCCAAAACACACGGTCATGCCTCCTTAGTAGATCCGACCATGGCCTGGCCCCGAATCATACGGTCGTGCCATATGGGCATGTCCCTGCTGCGACAAAGAAGAGTTTCATTCGGATTAGGGTACTCAGAGGCAAAGAAAGACATTCCAAAAGCCTATATAAACACCCTAGAGGCCAACCTTAAAGAGGGCGTTCAGCTAGGCCAAGGTGCCAAGCCAGAAGGCCAGAATTGTGGGATTCACTCGAAGAAAGCCAGTTGATTCATCCCAGAAGCCGGAGTCATACTCAAGACTGAGGATTTCTTCTTCAATTCCTTCGGGGGTTTTAGGGTTTTCTTTATGTTTTGTTTTATATTTGCTTCTAAAATGTATTCTTTTATGATTATGAACTAATCCCCTCAAATACCTGAGGTGGATGAAACCTAAGACGGATCTTGTTATTGTTTTTTAAACTATATGATAAATACTTGAATTGTTCTTAACTATGTGTTCTTAATTCTTGCTTTGATATTTCATGATATATTCAAGTATTGATATGCTTAGGAAGAGGAGGAATATTCGCTATTTAAGAGTAGATCTAGCATAGTTAAGTAGAGTTGATCGCAACCCTAGAGTTAGAATGACGAAAATCTGTCGGACTAGGGTCAAACCTAATATGGGAGTCCATAGATCGAGTTAAAAAATTATAGGGGATTTAATTAGAAAGAGATTTCAATTAATCAACCTAGGATTAGACGTTAGTATCCTTGAGAGAGGTATTAATATAAATTAGGGAATCCTACGGATCAATTCAAGTGAATAAATTGTCAGGTTCAGAGTTAGATAACAAGTGAAGTCTAGGTGGATTCTTCCTCGGGTATTGTCTTAATCAATTGGTTTTCCCACAAGTATTTCCCTAATTCCTTCTCTGTGTCTTAGCATCTTTAGCTTAGTAGTTAGTTAATTTTAGATTAAACAACCATTCTTTTAATTCTTAGGCTAAATAATAAAAATAAAGTTAGTATTAGCACTTTTGGTTCCTTTAGGTTCGACAATCCGGTCTTGCCATTAAACTATACTACTTTCGATAGGTGTGCTTGCCTCAATCGTGGTGATAGTTAGTTTCTAGGTTCGATCATTCATTATATAAATTTTAAGACTTTTTCCACCACCATCAAGTTTTTGGCGCCATTGCCAGGTAACTGAAATATTAGGAAAGCTCAATTTTTATTACTTTGGCCATATTTTATTTTTGCAATTAAATTTTATTTTTATTTTTCTAATTTTCTTTTTCTTTTTATCTGTTCCTAGCAAGTACCTCTAGTTTATGACTAGAAGGAACCCGACAGGACCATTTATTTACGACAGTGATATCGAAGGTACTATTTGTAGAAATCATAGAGAATTAAGGCGAAGCTTAAACTATATACAAGAAGAGCAAGAGAACAAAATTAATACTACCGAAGAGATGGCTGAGAATAATCCACTACCTCAAGAGGTGGCTGAAAATCATGCTCCTTGAACTATGTATGATTATGTTAAACCTAATTTAACAGGGACTGAATCGAGTATTGTTAGGCCTACTATAGCTGCTAGTAATTTTGAACTGAAACCTAACACTATACAAATGATTCAACAGTTTGTTCAATTTGATGGTTTGCAGGACGAAGACCCAAATACTCATTTAGTAAATTTTCTAGAATTCTATGATACCTTCAACATAAATGACATTTCTGATGATGCCATTCATCTTCGATTATTTCCCTTTTCATTAAGGAATAAATCCAAACAGTGGTTGAATTCTCTTCCACGAGGATTAATCACTACATAGGATCAAATGACCAAAAAATTTTTATTAAAATATTTTTCGCATGCCAAAACGGCCAAGTTGAGGAATGATATCTCTTCTGTGCAGAAAGATTTAGAAATAGTTTACGATGCATGGGAGAGATACAAAGATCTATTGAGAAGGTGCCCACACCATGGATTACCCTTGTGGTTATAGGTCCAAACTTTTTATAGCAGTGTGAACCCCTCAACCAGGCAGTTGATTGATTCAGCCGCCGGTGAACCCTGAATAAAAAAACACCTGAGGCGGCCTATGAATTCATTGAAGAAATGTCACTGAATAACTATCAATGGCAAGTCACAAGGACAAGGCCAACAAAAGCCGCTAGTGTTTTCAATCTCGACGCTGTCACCATGCTATCAAATCAGGTAGAGATCTTAAATAAAAAGATTGATAATTTATTTGGTTCTCTGCATGTACATTCAGTTATGCAGTACAATATGGATGGAGGATGGATGAACAATATAGAATGTCTGCCTTACAACCCGAGCATTGAAAACCAGCAAGTTCACTATATGGGTAATAATTTTAAACCTCAAAATAACCCTTATGGTAATACTTATAATCGAAGTTGGAGGAACCACCCCAATTTCTCGTGGGGTGGCCAAGGAAACCAGAGACAACAACCCCTCTCAGGCTTTCAATAGCAACCCTACCCACAAGAGAAAAAGTAGAACCTTTAGGAGACGCTGACAAAATTCATCGAGGTGTCAGAAACCCATTTCGAAAATACCAAAATAATTTTGAATAATCAGCAAACATCGATTCAAGGGATTAAGGATCAAATTGGATAGTTAACTAAGTTAATTTTTGAAAGGCAACCAGAGAGTTTACCTAGTGTAAAAAGCATGTGAAAGTAGTTACACTAAGGAGTGGAAAAGAGTTAGCTAAAATAAAGAAGAAGATACCACACGAAACTGAGAAGGCAAAGGATGAGGAAGTAAACGAGAATGCAATTCCAGTACCTAAAGAACATAAACCACCGATTCCATATCCAGCAAAGTTAAAGAAAGACCGCCTAGACGCACAATATGGTAAATTTCTTGAACTTTCTAAAAAACTACATATTAACTTACCTTTTGTTGAAGCTATTTCGCAGATGCCGACATACGCAAAATTCCTAAAAGAGCTTCTAACAAATAAAAGGACGTTTGAAGAGATATCAATCGTGGAACTTAATGAAGAATGTTTAGCCATCCTCCAAAATAAACTACCAACTAAACTAAAAGATCCAGGAAGTTTCACTATTCCCTATTTAATTGGTAGCTTAAATATTGAGAAAGTACTAGCTGGTTTAGGTGCCAGTATCAATTTAATCCCTTATAAAATGTTCAAGTAGCTTGGTCTTGGGGAACCAAAACCCACTAGGATGAATATTCAGTTAGCTGACAGATCTATTAAATATCCTAGGGGAGTTATTGAAGATATTTTGGTAAAAGTTGATAAATTTATATTCCTTGTTGATTTTGTTGTGCTTGACATGGATGAAGACGTTGAGGTACCCTTAATTTTGAGGCACCATCTTTTAGCTACTGCTAGGGATGTTATTGATGTAGGTGATGGTAAACTTGTGCTAAGGGTAGGCGATGAAGAAATTATTTTCCAAATTTATGATGCTATCCGATATTCTAGAGAACAAGATGATTCCTGTTATTTTATTCAAGATTCTTTACAGGAAATCATACATGACAACACGATGGAACTTTTCTTACCCAAGGTGATGGGGCAGAAGACGACACCGATGATTTGAATTCTAATACATCTTCCTCTAGACAAAAGAAAGAAGAGGGCATTGAAATCAACAACGAACTAAAGCAAAAGCCCTCTATTGATGAGCCACCAAAATTAGAATTAAAATAATTGCCAAATCACTTAGAATATGCTTTCCTCAGGGATAATTCCACATTACCAGTAATCATTTCTTCAGAGCTGGAACCCAAAGAGAAAGACGAGCTGCTATAGGTACTAAAGGAGCATAAAAGTGCCATAGTTTGGAAAATTTCTGACATTAAAGGGATAAGTCCATCATTCTGCACCCATAAAATTTTAATGGAAGATGAATATAAACCATGCGTGCAACCTCAAAGACGATTGAATCCTAACATGAAGGAAGTTGTTAAGGCTAAGGTAATTAAACTTCTAGATGCTAGAATCATTTATCCTATTTTGATAGTACCTGGGTAAGCCCTGTGCAGGTTGTTCCAAAGAAAGGAGGCATGATTGCTATAACCAACGAAAAGAATGAATTGATTCCTACAAGAACAGTTACAGGTTGGAGAGTTTTCATTGATTATAGGAAGTTGAATGATGCTACGAGAAAAGATCACTTCCCTCTACCATTTATTGATTAGATGTTAGAAAGATTATTTGGGCATATGTACTACTACTTCCTTGACGGACTCTCCGGCTACTTCCAAATCCCAATAGACCCTAAAGATCAAGAAAAGACAACATTTACATGTCCATACGGTACGTTTTCTTATCATAGAATGCCTTTTGGATTATGTAATGCTCATGCAACTTTTCAGCATTGCATGCTGGCCATCTTTGATAAACTTATGGAAGACATTATGGAGGTATTTATGGACGACTTTTCAGTATCTGGTAATTCTTTCCATCTTTGCCTTAAAAATCCAAAACAAGTTAATGAGATGTGAGGAAATGAACCTTGTTCTAAATTAGGAAAAGTGTCACTTTATGGTTCGAGAGGGGATTGTGTTAGAACATAAAATTATTGAGGTAGATAAAGCAAAGGTCGAAACCATAGAAAATTTACCTCCTCCTAGTTAAGTTAAGGCTATTAGAAGCTTTTTAGGACATGCTGGATTTTATAGAAAATTTATCAATGATTTTTCTAAAATAGCTAATCCTTTAACGAAAGAAAAATATGTGCCTTTCAATTTTGAACAGGAATGTTTAGATACATTTAATATCCTCAAAGATAAATTAATAAATGCTCCAATTATAATTGCACCTAATTGGAATTTATCCTTTGAACTAATGTGTGATGCAAGTGATTTTGCAGTAGGTGCAGTTTTGGGACAACGGAGAGACAAGCACTTTTAGCCAATTTATTACGCTAGCAAGACATTAACGTCCGCACCAAAAAATTACACCACCATAGAAAAAGAATTGCTAGCTGTGGTTTTTGCATTTGATAAATTTAGACAATATTTGATATTATCTAAAGTTGTCATTTACACTGACCATTCAGCTCTTCGTTATCTTTTGACTAAATTTGATGCAAAACCTTGACTCATAAGATGGATTTTACTCTTATAGGAATTTGATTTAGAAATTCAGGATAAAAAAGGAGCTGAAAATCTTGCAGCAGATCATCTTTCTAGGCTTGAAAATCCACATATCAAAGAATTCGACGAGGGTGAGATAATTGACTTGTTTCCTAAAGAACAACTCTTTTTATAGCCAACTCCGAGGTACCTTGGTTTGTAGATATTGTAAATTATTTAGCTGCTAGCTTCCTACCAAAAAGGTTAAAACATTATCAAAAGAAGTGATTCTTTGCTGATGTGACAAAACTATTTTTGGGAGGACCCTTTTCTTTTTCATATATGTGCAGATCAAGTAATTCAGAGATGTGTTACAAAGGCAGAAGCAAGCAAAATACTAGAACATTTCCACTCAAGACCTTCAGGAGGACATTATAGTAGGATTAAGACATCAGATAAAATGCTCGAATCAGGTTTTTATTGGCCAACTCTATTTAAAGATGCCAATAGGTATGTTGCTTCATGTGATAAATGCCAAAGAACAGGTAATATCTCTAAACGTGATGAAATGCCTCAAACGATATGCTATCATGTGAAATATTTGATGTATAGGGTATTGATTTTATGGGTCCATTTCCTAGTTCATTTGGAAATAAATACATCTTAGTAGCAGTAGATTACATGTCAAAATGGGTGGAAGCTCAAGCTTTACCTACTAACAATGCTAGAGTAGTAGTGAGGTTTCTTAAGAAACTTTTCTCTCGATTTGGAACACCTAGAGCAATTATTAGTGATAGGGGTACTCACTTTTGTAATACTCAATTCGACAAAGTTTGAAAGAATTATGGAATACACCACAGGACAGCTACCCCTTATCATCCTCAAACTAGTGGACAAGTAGAAGTAGCAAATCGAGAACTTAAGCGTATTCTAAAGAAAATAGTAGAATCAAACAGGAAATATTGGGCATTAAAAGTAGACGATTCTTTATAGGCCTATAGAACAGCTTTTAAAACTCCTATAGGAACATCCCCATACAAACTTGTCTAGGGAAAAAGTTATCATCTACCATTTGAGTTAAAGCACAAAGCTTTTTGGGCTATAAAATTTTAAATTATAATCTTAAAACTGCAGGTGAAAAAAGGATGATGCAGTTGAATGAGCTTGATGAATGGCGAGCTAATTCTTATGAGAACTCGCAACTATATAAGGAGGCAACAAAGTGACCCCATGATGCTCGTTTAAAACAACCGAAGCAATTCGAAGTAGGAGATTTAGTCCTACTATACAATTCAAGGTTAAAATTCTTTCCTAGAAAGTTGAAAGCAAGATGGTCAGGTCCATTCGTAATTAAAATTATTTTTCCCTATGGCACAATAGAGGTAACTCATCCAACTCGTGGCACATTCAAGGTAAATGGTCAGCGACTGAAAATTTATAATGGTGAAGATTTTAGGGATATGAGAGAGGAGCTTTAGCTCTGTGAACCTTCATTTAGAAATGAAAATAGAGTAAGTCTAGCTTAGTACTTTAAATGAGTGCTTCTCGGGAGGCAACCCGAGCACTAAATTCACTAATATCAAATTTTGATTTTTAGCACTTAACTACAAATTAACCAATTTAATAAAGCGTAGGTTTTCTTACCACATGGCCTTGCACACTGGCGTGGCCATGGCCGTGTGGATACCACGAGCAAGCACACCAATGTGGTGGAGGTCGTGCAGACCAAGGATGAAAAAATCCCCAAAACACGGGATACGACAAAACACCATGGCCGTGTGATTAGGCCGTGGTCGAAACTAAGTACGACACGCCCGTGCCCCATAAATATGGCCAAACCTGTCGAGTGAACATAGCGTGTGACACACCCATGCCCCATAACTATGGCCAAACTTGTCGAGTAAACACGGACATGGGGAATAATGAAACGGGCATGGGAGAAGCGAACAAATCTAGGCACGCCCATGCAATACGGGTGTGGGACGCAACACAGCACACCAAAACCCTGAATATTCGAAACGCACGGGCTAAAAATGATTCACACGGGCATGTGACACGCCCGTGTGACCTTATTTCTATATAACCCCTTACTATTCATCATTTTTTCCCCAAACCCTTCCTCCCAAACCCTAGCCATTTTCCTTTTTTCTCCTCCCCTAAGTCCGACCACCATTCACATCACTCCCTTCTCTCCCTTCTCTCTACTTCTCTTCCTCATCCACATGCAGTCCATGCCCGTGTGAGGACAACACACCCGCGTGTTACCATCACGCCTGTGCTCCGACCACCGCCTCAACCGTGCCACCTTCTTCAATAACTCCACCAGTCACCTTTCCTTTTCCTCATTTTGTGTTCCATTCATCTTTATTTATTATCATTATGATTTTATTTAGTTTAATAGTCATTTTTTTCTTTATTTCTTACCCTCATTATTAGATTGTTAGTTTATCATCTAGTTCTTGTTAAGTAAATAGTGAACAATATTTATGTTGATTCTTTAAGAATAAAATGTTATTCTTTATGGCATTAGGATAGATTAATATATGTCTTGGCTGAAAATAATACTTGAATTGTTGAATATCTTTCATCTTCATGTATGTAATGACTCCTCCACATGGGTAAAAACCGTCGTTCCCACGTCAAAAAAATGGAAGAAACATGGTGCAACCTCCTCGAGTGCCTCCACCGAAATACGATACCCATTCCTACGATTTCCTCCGGGAACTCAGAAGGATCTTTATCAGATACTACACGCAAGACCTCTCGGTGTAGGAAGGTGTATCGATTGGACTGCCTAGAGTAAGTCTAGCTAGTAGATGAGGTTCGAGCCTTATTATTCATAGACCTGTGGGGCAAAACTTTTCAACATCATCGAGCCCACATACCTCGAGCTCACTCTTAAACTCTACTCTACTTTCCACCTCCAGACGGTGATGACTAACTTCGAAGACTCTGGCACTATCCAATTCCGCCTCAAAGGTCTCGTCCGTGAAATGAGTGTCCCAAAGTTTGGAGTTGCTTTGGGTCTTTACACTGACGAATTCATGGAAGATGATGAATTCGAGAATCTTCACTGCCATATCCATAACTCTCTGGTTTCCTGTTAGAAAGACCTAGTCCACGGCTCGACCACATATAACCCTAGTAGCTCCAAAGCAACAGCTCTCGCCCCATCCCTAAGGTACATACACGCTATCTTAGCTCATACACTGACAGGAAGAGAGAGAGAACTGTGTTGTAAACACTCACGATGCTTACTTCCTATGGTGCATGGCAAATGGGCATGTGTTTGACCTCGGTTACTCATTGCTCGCGCCATCCAACATCACACGGAGTAGCATAGGAAAGGGGTCATCTCTATGGGTCCATACATCACGCGCATTGCTCGACACTTTGAACTCCTTAACACAGCCACTCAAACTTCTTCACTTACCCTGATAGGATAGATGCCCCCGCAGGGCATCCAGATGATGTTACACATGAGGATGATCGAGCGTTGCCATGGGACGCATCCTCCTCAGTACCGTCTAGCTCACACAACCGAAGAGGAGGATCCTTAGAAAATTACTGATGATGTTCCCCCACCACACGAGGGACCACCACCGAGCAACCGCCCAGTTCATGCAGTAGCTTCTCTTGCGGACATATCTGAGAGCCTATCACGATTTGAGCAGCAATGCTTTCAGCGCTTCGACCATCTCGATACTACCCTCCACCAGATATGTCAGCACTTGCACATTTCATTGCCGCCCCACCTCACGACCCAGCCGATAATGAGGACCTTTGAGTCCTTTTATTTTCTTTATTTTTCAATCTTAATATTTATTTTTTATTTTTATATTCATTTTTGTTTATTTTCATTTTTAATTAAACTTTTTACCTTGCTTATTTAAAACTTTTATTAGTACAGTTTAATTTCTTCTATCACTGGCTATCTAACTCTCGAGTATCTCTAACAACATCCATTAAATAGTACTCCTTAAAAATTTAACTGATGACTTCACTGTTTAAAAAGGTTCAATGTGCCACCCCAGGAACGAACATATAACTAGGGTATTCTCTAGTCATTGTATTCATCATTGATCATCCTCAAGGATTCCATCCAAAAATTTAGGAAGTTTCACTTCTCTCCATATCTTTTCTTTTTCTTACTATATTGTGAATATATATCTTTGTACATTGAGGGCAATGTACATCTTAAGTGTGGGGGGTGAAATTTTATTTAGGAAAGTTCCTAACCTTTTGCATTATTCTCAAATCCCTGAATGATATCTTGTCTTAAGTAATTTTTTCATATCACTAATTAGAATGAAACTTCTGTTGATTTATGACTTTTATTGATATGTTTTAGATTAAGTCATAGTTAATTGTGCATTGATGATTTAAACTTTAAGATACTAGAGAATCAAGCATGATAAGTCTATTTTCAAAATTAAAAAAAAAAATTTAAGTTGTTTACCTGAATCTAATTATTACCTTGAAGTTTGAAATTTACAAGGTTGATATCAAAACCCATAATTTTTGTGAGATTTTGAGCCTTTTAGAGCATATATTCTTTTCATGGTCACTTTTTTTTATGAGTGTGTCAACATTAATTTGTTATTCTAGAACTTGCTTCGATTATACATGTCAAGACCACATCATTGAATTGATATACAGAGATGATAAAGGCACCTAGGATTTAACCCACTCACTTCACTAAAAAGCCAACCCTTACAATTAACCCCTAGTGAACCCCTTTGATCCTAACAACCCTTTTTATTTTTATTCACTCACTAATATTAACCTAAAACCCATCTTGTATTTGTTATCACCATTTCTCTTGGCTACCCTTCTATCGAGATTTGATTTGATCAGTTGCCTAATTATTTTATTTCAGTAGATAAATTCATCTTATATTATGTATTTACTTGATTTGTTCTTGAAAAAAAATCAAAGTATATTCATTATTAGTTCTATAATTAAGTGAGCTTATACATTTAAATTCAACATCTTAAAGAAGAAGCTCATATTATTAGTTTCAAGTTTTCAATTGATATAATTATTCAGGATTAGTTCATTTTTCTAGTTAGGTAGTTTGTCAATTCAATCTCGATTTTAACCCTTTAATTCAGCCTTTATCCACACCTTTAACCTAAGCCCCATTACAACCCCTTAAAGACCTTTTGATTTGTGTGTCATTTCATTTTATAGTGGTGGAGATTTGATTTTTAGGTAAGTCAATGGGATTAACTTTTCATGTTTGACTGATGAGTGCTTTATTTTGAACCATAAACACCTTGAGTGATTTGAGTGAATCTTTAGTGAGGATGTCAACTCTTGTCGATTTTGAATTAAAGGTAATTATTTGGATAAGGGGAAACACCTATGTTTTCGTGCTATAAACTTATGACTTTGATTGTTTGAATCTTTAGGATTCTTTGAGTTAAATTATCCGTGTGTAAATTATCTATGAATTATGATGAGGCATTGTTGATGAAAATTATGAATCGAGGGAAGTTAATTTTAATCATGAGTTGAGAATTTTGCTTGAGGACAAGCAAAAGCTTAAGTGTGGGGGTATTTGATAAACCGTAATTTATACATATTTTAATCCCACATTTAGCATACTTTTGGATGATTTATTCCCTGAATTGTTGAATTTGGTGCTCTTAATCCTTTAATTTCATGTTTTATACTTAGGAGAGCACAAGAGGATGAAAAGAATGAGAAATGGGCTAAAACGGAGAAAATGGGCCAAAGTACAAAATCAACATGGCTCGATCTCAAAACACACGACCGTGCCTCTTTAACAGGTTCAAACACGGCCTGGCCCTGAATCACACGGCCATGCCACACGGACGTTGTAACATCCCGAATTTGGGCCTAGTAGATTTGGGCCTATTGGGTTGTAACACCCCAAAAATCCTGAAACTTTTAATTTCTGTGCATGGGAGTTAATGTGTATGTGTAGCACTTAGAATAATAATTTTAAGGTATTATCGAGATTATTTGAAGCCTTAGAGTTAGGGGAGACCATAGGAAAAATTTATGTTCTTACTTAGTGGACCCTAGTCTTAGGCATGAGGCCTCATAAGCAGATTAAGAAAAGAGACGATACAAAAATGGGCTCAGGTTTGGGTTGAGGCCCTAATTAAATTTTCTGTTTGGGCACTATAGGGTTAAAAGGGTAGCATATGTGTTTAAAACACCAAAGTGGGCTGGTGGCCCAATATTAAGTGACGCTGCAAGGGAGCTAGAGGGTGGCGTCACTAGCAGTTGAAAGAGGCCCAAGTTTGGTCGCAAGGAGCCGATGTCTTTGGGCCAATTTTGGCACTTAAAAGAGCAAGGAGGAATGGATGGCATTAAGGCTTATTTTTAGGAGGGATTTAATGATATTATTGTGTTGATAATAGAAGAAAGAGGTGGTGTTATCTAGGAGTCTTTTGAAGGTATGAAGAGATTTAGATAAAGGAGAAAAGTTAGGAGCTATCTGCTAAGAGTAGAGTTGGCCGAAATTCCATCACCTAGAGGAGTAAATAAATCAGTTTCTAATTGCCATAGGGGGTGCCGGAATTTCTATAAATAAGGGGGATAGCTCATCAATTTTGGCATTTGAACCCTACTCTTTTCTTCCTTCTTTGTGCCGAAAATCTGGAGGCCATCTTAGTTGTTTTTCTTTTCTCATCTTTTCTCTTCCAAAATCTAAAAATCACCACCTCCCTCACCCTTTTCTTTTTCTTTGAAACCTCATTCTAGCCGAATCTTTTGATCCTCATTGTTATTCTTCTCCCATTCACTAAAAGATGAAACTACGTTCTTGTTTGTTCTTGTAGCCGAAATCTCTAAGCCTTTCCTTGATTTCTTTTTACTTTCTTTCTAAGCCAAAGCTGAAACACTTTACTCAGACCTTCTAAAAGCTAAAAGAGCATTAGTTCATCTTTTCTGGGATTTTCATAAAAGCCAAAATCCTTAGATCTCATCTCCTGTGTTTGCCAAATTCTCTCTGAGGTGTCTGGTTGTGCCGATTCTTGAAGAAAACTCAGGGTAAGTGTCCATTCGTGAGATTTTAGTCTTTTCTTCCTTTTTATAGACTCTAGCCGAATGGCTATTTAGAAACTAATCTCTTGTTTCTCTCTTATTTGTGGCGTTCTGGGACTTGAAGAGGAGTCAATCGCTTAGATCTCTAAGTCGGGTTTAGTAACACTCGAATCGTGTTACTTTTGAGATTTCAAGGTAAGGAGATCTATTAGTTTTAACGTGTAAATTTGGGTATTTATTAACCCTTGGCCAAATGTAGGGGAGGCCAAATCTTCGTGTTTTTCGATTTTTCTTGAACCAAGTTATGGACTGAGGATAGTAGATCCGGATAGCAGAGATATCAACTAAGAGTATAGTACAACGCGATATCAGGTGTGTAACTTTCCACACCATCTAGATTGTTTGTTAATACATGTATATAAATCTGCTATGTTCTATTAAAAGCCAAAATCTCGGCATTATGGTTGAAACCCGAGGAGGGTAAAAGCAAATCACCAGGTTAGTGATCTCACTCATTCCTAAAGTGAATGTTCCTGTTAAGATGTCATATGTGATAAGTATGCCGATTTCTGTGATTGCATGGGGTTGGGATTGATGAAAGGGGAAGTGTTCTGTTGTAGTGGCTTATGCCATGATCTGTTGTAGTGGCTTATGCCATGATCTGTTGTAGTGGCTTATGCCATGATCTGTTGTAGTGGCTTTTTGCCATGATCTGTTGTAGTGGCTATTGCCATGATCTGGCGATGAACAACATGACTGCCATCGATGGTGTTTAGCGGTGTGAAATCCCCAATGGTGTGATTGACAGGTAAGGGTGGTGTGCAGCGGATGGAAACCTATGATTGGGTTGGGCTTTGCATAAATTTTATTACATGATATCTGTTATTTTGATCTGTGGGGCTAAGGCCCAATCTAATAGTGCGTGAGGGTTGCACACTGAGTCTCGCGACTCACCTTATTATTTAACAACTTTTAGGTAGCACCTAGTGCATCGGACCGGGTTGAGAGAGGCGTAAGATGGCCATGCGAGAGATTCTATGTTACAGCAAGAAGACTTCATTTAGTTTATTTATTTTTGATATTTTAAATTAATGGGTTTTATATTTTGTTGTAATAAGGCCACGGGCAGTTAGCTTTATATTTCGGTTTAGTTTTTATTTTGGGCTTTTATTATTATTATCAGACATTTTAAGTTTACACTTTTTTTTCTAAGGCATGTATTTAAGTTTTGATTTTTAATTCATAGAAACATCTCATACAATTTATAGCTTATCTAAATTATCAACCTATTAAACTTTTCTTGAATAAAAGGTTAAACTTTAGGAAAATATTTTCCAAAAATGCGACATGTTTTTACTAATTCTTCTTAGTGGCATGCCAGATCCGGTCATGGTGTTTGGGCCAGGTTTGGGGTGTTACAGACATGTCCTTGCCATGACAAAGAAGAGTTTCATTCGGATTAGGGTACTTAGAGGCAAAGAAAGACATTCCAAATGCCTATACAAACACCCTAGAGGTCAGCCTTAAAGAGGGCATTTAGCTAGGCTAAGGAGCCAAGCTAGAGGGCCAGAATTGTGGGATTCACTCGAAGAAAGCCAGTTGATTCATCCCAGAAGCCGGAGTCATACTCAAGACTGAGGATCTCTCCTTCAATTCCTTCAGGGGGTTTTAGGGTTTTGTTTATATTTTGTTTTATATTTGCTTTTGAGATGTATTATTTTATGATTATGAACTAATCCCCTCAAATACCTGAGAGGGATGAAACCTAAGACGGATCATGTTATTGTTTTCTGAACTATATGATAAACACTTGATTTGTTCTTAACTATGTGTTCTTAATTCTTGCTTTGATATTTTAGGATATTGATTCAAGTATTGATGTGCTTAGGCAGAGATGGAATATTCCCTGTTTAAGAGTAGATCTAGCATAGTTAAGCGGAGTTGATCGCAACCCTATACATAGGATGACAAAATCTACCGAATTATGGTTAAACCTAATATGGGAGTCCATAGATCTAGTTAAAGCAATTCTAGAGGTTTTAATTAGAAAGAGATTTCAATTAATCAACCTAGGGTTAGACGTTAGTAGCCTCGAGAGAGGTATTAATATAAATTAGGGAATCCTACGGACCAAGTCAAGTGAATAAATCATCTGGTTCAGAGTTAGATAACAAGTGAAGTCTAGGTGGATTCTTCCTCGGGTATTGTCTTAATCAATTGGTTTTCCCACAAGTATTTCCCCAATTCCTTCTTTGTGTCTTAGCATCTTTAGCTTAGTAGTTAGTTAATTTTAGATTAAACAACCATTCTCTTAATTCTTAGGCTAAATAATAAAAAGAAAGTTAGTATTAGTACTTTTGGTTCCTTTGGGTTCGACAATCTAGTCTTGCCACTAAACTATACTACTGTTTGATAGGTGCGCTTGCCTCAATCGTGGTGATAGTTAGTTTCTAGGCTCGATCATCAATTATATAAATTTTAAGACTTTTTCCACCACCATCACTTTTCTTCCTCCTTTTTCTTTTCTAATTCTAGCACTAAGAAGATGAACATGGTTTCATATTTCTTTTTGTTTTATTTAATGCATAATAATACAAACTTTACTATTTTACCCTTATTATTAAACATGTAAACATATAATCACTAAGGTCATAGTTGTCCATTACCACCCATTATCTTAAAACTTGGTTTGATTGCCTTATAAGGCCTCCACATTAATAAGACAACAACACTTTGGTACTTATAAATTAGCACATAGCTTTTGCTCTTTAAGCAATCAAGTCCTTTCTCTTAATTCGACACACAGTCGAAAAAAATTATCATACAGAATTTTCACACAGACTATGTCACATAGAATCAACACCAAAGATAACATTAAAATATCATTTTGACCTCGGATTTGTGGTCTCGAAACCACTATTCTGACTAGGGTCTAAACCGAATTGTTACACCATATCTGGGATATGGTCGAATAGTGATTCCATATAAGACCACGTCTGGGACCTAGCTTCGATATGAAATCGTGTAAGACCATGTCTAAGACATGGCATCGATATACGATCTCGTATAAGACCATATCTGGGATATGGCATCGACATCGATATGAGATCCCGTGTAAGACCATATCTAGGATATGGCATCGGTATCGAGATGTGATCCCATGTAAGACCATATTTGGGTATGGCATTGGCATCGTATTACGTGTATGATAAGTTTGAGTATCCTTCGATATTCCTAGTGGTTCAACGGGATAAATAGCTAAGTCTATATTCAAGATAGTAAAAGTGCTAAAGTAATGTGATGAAGTGATATAGGTATATATGAGTAACTTACGAGAAATGAGTCCAATATGTGATATGTGATTGGTAAGAGTAAGCATGATGAGTAAGTTATGTCAATGTGCTTGAGAACTTGTGTTATTACTCAATGTAATGTATGGATATTATCATAAGCCTTAATGTTGTTATTTATTTCATGCAAACTTACTAAGCTTTATGCTTACCCCTCTCTTTTCTATTTCCTTATAGTATCGCCAAGCTAGCTCGGGGATCGAAGGAAGTCAGAGTTCGATTCACACTATCAGCTATTCTTTTGGTATAGGAAAGTTTGATTCTTTTGGGTATGGCATGTATAGAAACTTGGTTATTTTGTGATATGTCATATTTGTTAGCCAATGTGTTGGCTATTAATGTTACTCATTTCATTTTGTAAATGGTCGTTGGAATCGGCCAAACCTAGTTAAGTTATATATATATTCAATGATGATGGAATTCATGAAGTGCAAGTTCGTGCAATTGAATAAGTTATGTATGAAGTATGTGCATGATGAAGTAGAGTAACTTAGGGTGTGGATATCTAGATATTAGATATTTGAAGTACATTATTGTCTTGCTATGTGGTACTTTAAATGGAATAAGTGTAGTTGCTTTTCAGGGTGACAAATGTCTTGGTAAATAGCCTTACAGTTGTCCACACGGGTAAACACACGGGTGTGTGTCTATGTCGTGTGTGAGACATTGTCAACCCCGTTAGCGTGTTAATAGGCCGTATGTTCCCCTACATCCAAAATTAGTAAAACAGAATGCTTAGTAGTAAGCACACGGTAGAGACACGACTATGTGTCTCAGCCGTGTGAAGGCTATGGTCTCAGGACATGGGCGTGTGCCAGACCATGTGAAGTCTGCACTTAATTTGTGAAAAATTTAGTTCATCACATGGGCTAGCACATGGGCGTGTGACCTGGCATGCCATAGCCATGTGAGGGACATGGGCCATAGACACGGGTGTGTGGCCCTGTCTTGAGCAAAAATTTTCTAAGTGTTCGTGAGTTTCCGGTTTAGTTTCGAACCACTCCATGTGTATGTTTAGGGTCTCGTAGACCTATAATAGGGGCGTTATGATGTCGAATGAAAAGTTTTAAGTTGGAATGAAAATTTATGGCCCGATATTATGTGACTAAGTATGTTAAGTCTGGTAATGTCTCGTACCCGATTCTCGGCGTTGAATACGGGTAAGGGGTGTTACAATAACATTCATATAATTTAAATAAATACATTCCACATTCATTTCAAGCATAAAAGTAACATTTTTATCATTTATCGTTTATCAGGCATTATCATTGATCGGGCTTTGTCAAATATGTTTTCAATGTCATATATATATAAATATTTATATAATTCACATGCAAAAAATCTAATTCAAGCATTTAAATATACAATTTAGTTACACGAACTTACCTCGAAAAATCGTATATGTAAAATCTTCTAATCCAGCATTTTTCTCTTTTCCTCGTTCTAACTCCGAATTTGGTCTATCCGGATCTATACAAGTAAATTTAACATCAATTTAATACAATTTAAACTCAATTCAATCCAATTTACATCTTAGACAAAATTACCATTTTGCCTAAGGGTGAGCATTCGATAGAATCGAATCGAATCGAATGAAAAAATTTTGAGTTAATCGAGTTGACGAATCATATTTTATCATCCTAATTTGATTTGAAATTTTCTCGAGTCGAATCGAATATATTTGTTCGAGTTAAATTTTAAAAAATAATTTTGGGTCCTGGTAACCACTGTCACCCATCGTAATAAAATTTTTCCACCTTAATCAAATTTTTTATTAACTTTCATCACCTCATAATTTATTTATTAATCTTTTATATACGGGTTAGCTTCTTTGCTTGCTTAGTTGTTTCAATTATCTTGATTCTTGTCACTATATATTTTGGAATTAAAATAATATTAAATGTAAAATGTGATTTTTAATAAAAGTTATCTTAAAGATAAAATGTGAAATTGATACCAATATAAAATTTTAATAGGAATATTTTATGGCATAATTAATAATTCAATTTTAATATAAATATTCAATATGACTAAATAATTTAATAATATAAATAATATAAAATGTGAAATTTAATTTAATAATATAAATAGTAGATATAAATAAAATTATTACTATTTATGTTTAGTGATTTTTGGATAATTTTGATTTTTATTTGAGAGTAAAGGGTGAGAAGTAAAAGTTTAGGGGAAAATAAAAGTTTTGGGAATAAAATTTTGAGGGAAAGTAAATAGGAGAGTGAAATTTTGGAGGAAAATATAAAAAAATTGGGGGGGATGGGTTTGGGGTAAATGGGAGGTGGGATGAAAAGGAGTAAAAGTTTTAGGGAAAAGTGGGAGGAGTAAAATTTGGGGTAAAATAAAAAGTTTTGAGGGTTTTGGGAGTAAAATTTTGAGAAAAGTAAATGGGAGAGTAAAATTTTGGTGGGCAATGGATTTTGGGTAGATTGGAGGGTTGGGATAGGAGGGGAATAGAAGTTTTGGGGGGAAAATGGGAAGGAGTAAAAGTTTTGAGGGAAAAGTAAAAAGGTTTGGGAGTTTGGGGTAAAAATGTAAAATATTATATTTTGATATTCGAATTATTTGAGTTATTCAAATTCGAAAACTCAACTTGTAACATCCCGATTTAGGGGTTATACGTTCATGCCTAATTCGAGTGATAGTAGGCTTGGAGTATGTTTGGGCAGGTTTTAAGGGTTTCGGGAACTTTAAATTATAAGGGGATGCTTTGGAAAAAAATTTTGATTTAGGTGTAAAAAGGGGAAACTGGGCAAGAAGGCCTTAAAATAATTTTATAGAGCTTAAGACACAAGAAATGGGTTTGGCAAAATGGCTTCATGCGCTGCTTGAGGGGTTGGAAGTAGCGTCATTGAGGGCCCGGGTTCGAGTCCAAGCGGCAACAAAGTGGTTTTAATTTTTATGTTTTGGCATTGCAAAGAAGAAAGCCTTAAAAGAGTCATGCGTGTCTTTGACACAAGCAAGAATTGGCCAAGTGGTTCTCGTCATGGCACATAGGAGCTAGAGGCGAGCTGGGCTACTGGTTCGAGAACTCATGGCAAAGATTTCGTGTTTTATTTTTTCATATGCGCTTATGGGCTTGAGTAGGAAGGGTTTAAAATCAAATGTTGGGGCTTTATGGCATGAAATTCAATGTGGCCGAGTGGCACAGGCGTTGGAGGAGAAGGATGCAATGAGAAGGTTCCCGTGTTCGAACCTTGGAGGTCGCAATTGGATTTTATTTTTTTCTTTTGGCTTTTGCTAATTGACTGCACATGGAGCTTCATTAGATAGGATTAAACTAAGGTTGTTTGATCATTTTTGAATTCGGCTGGAAGAGTTAGATATGCATATGGTTTTGTTTTATTTTGTTTTAATATTCAAATAGGTAGATTGAAGATAAAGCATTGCTTATTTTATTTTGTGAGATAAAGTTAGGCTAGCTTTTGCTTTTAAATTCGGCAGGGATAAATGCTGGCTTTTATCTTGTTTTTTTTATTATTCATTTATTTGATTAAATTAGTAAGATAAGGGATTGGTTTAATTCAAATTAAATTGAATTAGTGGCTTGGTGGGTGGCCGCATGTTGGCTTCACGTGGGAGTGGTGACCGAATGCTATAAATAGGGGGGTAGGATGCCGAATTATTCTTTTAGTCTATTGCCAAAAATTTGTATTTGTGTCCCCTAAATTCTGCTGGTAGCCGAATTATTCACCCTTCCATATCTCGTTTTTTATTTTATTTATTTATTGTGTTAAGCCAAAACCTTACCCTCCTAAGCATTCTCTATTCTCCATTTTAATTGTTGACCGAATACCAAAATTTCTCCCTCTCATCTCTTTTGTTTTCTTTCATCACTTTGAAAGCCGAATCTCCCTTTTCTATTGCCGAAACCTTCCTTTTCCATTTGTCATGATCTTGGCCGAATATTTGTGTGGGGGTGATCTCGTTGGGCTATTTCTCAATCGGTTGGAGTGGCTAGCGTGAAGGAGCACTCGTGAGCTGTTCAATTTGGCTACTCAAGGTAAGGTGGTAGTAAGTATTCGCCAAAGGGCCTTTTCCATGGATTTTGGTATGTTTATTCTAATATTGTGTAACAGGGATTTTTGGCAACTTCAGAAGATCAGTGGTGTTTCAGGATCCAATAGAAAGGGGTAAGTGATTCATTGGTAATCGGCCTTAGGCCATTGTATATGTTTATGTGTTGACCGAGTGTTGACCATGGTTTTAGGGCAATCGACAGAAGCAAAGGAAGCCTTCGGGATTTCAATTTATTTCGGTAAGGATGATTAGTAAGTGACTTAGATTCGTTAATAGTAGATTATGACTTTGTTGATTAATCGTGTGGTTCTGATTAAGTATCGTCGATGGATGCGAGTGCCAGTCAAGAGGAGAAAGGGAAAGCTCCCATCCCGAAGTTCAAAAAGAGATCGGTTTCTGCTGTACGAGATTGGCCACCGGGGTGTGGGCGTGCAACAGAAAACGATAGGCAGATAACGGTAGTCTCGCTAAACGATAGCGTCGGGATCGAGGGTTTAGAGCTTCAGGTTATAAGGTGTGTAGTTAGCCATTGTTTCCGGGATTTGCGTGATATTTGCCTGTTTTATATGTTTGTTAACAAGTGCAAGAATGTGAAATTGATACCCTTGAAAGGGTATGATGACGACTGTGTTAGTAGCAAATTGGCTAATATGTGATAATTGATTTTAACTATGTGAGCATGCCTATATTTGTGAATATCATGTACATGCATCATCTCAAGATCATATTATGTTACATGTGCATGGGTGGGTTTCAAAGAAGGCACGGTGTACTTCGAGTACGTGGTTGATGTCGACTTTGTGCTACATCGTGGATTGGCGCCGACCGAGGTCGCGTTGTGGATCTTTGCGATTTAGTTCGCTGGTTACCTTGATTGATATCGGCTTTATGCCATATCGTGGCTTGGTGGGTGGTCGTGTGCCCCATCGTGGTTTGATGTTAGCTACACGCTACATTGTGGATGGCATTGGTTGCCTTTTGGAGGGAAAAGGAGAGGGTGACTCGATAGTCCCCGTGTGTGGTAGGTGGTTAAGGGGTGTGTAGCGGATGGACCTTAGGATTGGGTTGGGTTTCATGTTGCATCGTTCCGCTATGAAATGATATGGAAATGGGCCAAGCCCAATATGACATGTGGGTTGGTATGTTTTGAGAACATACGTGAAATGGGCCAAGCCCAAAGGATCGGTGGATCGATGAGAAAAGGGCCTAGCCCAAAGGCTTGAATATGATTTGATTGTGGGCCAAGCCAGTTATGGTAATGTCTAAATGATTATATTTACATGTTGCATTTGATAATTGGGATGTTATGTGGCTAGCATGTGGGTGGATTTCGATGGTTTTAATTACACACTGAGTCCGTGTGACTCACCCAATTATTTATCCAACATCGCAGGTAACTGAATGATCGGACCGGGTTGGAGTGGATATGTGGCCCATGCAAAGGACGTTTTAAACATTTTCTTTATGCATTTTAATTTGAAGTACTTGAATTCATTATTTTTGTAATAAGGGCCACTTTTATTTAAAGTGTTCTATTTATGATTATTGAAGTTTATATTATACTTAGAAATATTTTTACATATGATTAATATCATACCAACTTATAATAAAGTTTTAATTCAAACTAAGCTTATATTATTTAATAGTTTTAATGGAATTACTTCCTAAATAAACAAAATTTTCAAGTTTTATTCTAAAGACAAAGATTTTCAACATTTTCCCAAATGACATAACCAGATCCGGTCAAGACTCGTAATGCGAGTTTGGGGATGTTACAGTTTGGTATCAGAGCCAGGTTTAAAACTCGACTTTGAGGGTTTGGGCCCAAAAACATTTTCAAAATGAGTTTTTTTTCGAAATGTGGGCTTTTATAAAAGTTTACATGTTATTCTAACATGGCACCTGCATTCTCAATTCAAGTCCACCAGGTAAGTACCCCTATTTGTTGAAATGATTTATATATGAATTGTGATGGGTTTATTATGGGCTTAGTTTGGGCTCGTAGATTAGAATATTAGGGCTTTTTTGGACCCTAGGACTAGTCTACCCAAACATATGCATAAGACTTAAGGATTATTAAACTCACCTGTGAAGCAAGTCGCCGAGTTAAGGTGTGGCAACCCTGGTACGCATGTCTAGGAGTGGTATTCAGTAAGAGCTTGGTATTTAAGCAGTCCTAGCGACTCACCTCCTCTTTACTCGAAACCTACCTGGTGCGTAGCTACGGTTCACCTTAATCAAGAAGGCTTGTTCATAGGCTAAACCAATTATTAAAACCCGAAAGGGACTAGCTTTACTATTTTAAAAACCCTTAGTATTTTCAAATTACCCCTACGGTTTGTAAACCCTAAATTTGATTTTGAAATACATTTTCTCGATTTACAAAATTACCAAATGCCCTCAGAGTGTAAATTATCAGATTACCTCAAACTTTTGTTAAAATGATTTTACTTTGCAAAATACCAAAATCTTTAGTTTTCAAAATATCAAGATACTCGATTTGGGGAAACTTACGAAAATACCCCTGTGTTAAAAAAATTACTAAAATGCCCCTGACTTTCAAAATTTCTGAGATAACCCCAACTTTAATAAAATTCTCTCACTTTGCAAAAGTATCCAAATTTCTGTATTTCAAAATAATGCCCTGACTTTGGAAATTTACAAAATTACCCTGGTTGACAAAATTACCAAAATACCCCTGGTTTTCAAAATCCTGTTATATCTCCAATTTGCGAAATTTTCAAAAAAAAAAATATACTCTTCAATTTTGGGAATTTTAAAAAAGATCCCGACTTATTACGCTTTGGAATCGCTTTGGTTTATTACCAAATACCCTCAGAGGAAAATGACTAAATACCCCTGGGTAGAAATGGGCGTAAATGTTCGAATAGTGAATGTGGGTGGTAGATACCATCGAATGTGCCTCTCACGAGGAATGAATGTGTTTTGATGATGAATGAATGTGTCCCTAGCGAGGAACGAAGGTGATTCTCTCAATTAGAGTAGTAAACTTGAATCGAACCCTTGTGTGATCGAAAGAACTACTTCTAAAATCTTTCATTCATAAAATATGCTCATGGTTAAATAGTGGAACAATTACTAATGCATAAAACTTCTTAATCGATAAATCAAGACGATAGAGATGAGTTCTAGGGACGCAGAGAGGTAGAATGGCAAGATCGAAACCGATAGGGTCCGCCATGGGTCGAAAGTGAAGTGCCGCCAGAAGAGACGTAGAGGGCAAGATCGACAGAGAAGATGACGCAGATCGCGGGCCATGTTGCAGTGCTAGAACGAGTAGTAGGAGCTAGTAAGGGAAATGGAACTCGGGAATCAGTATCGGAAAGGCTTAGATCGAATGGGGCCGAGATCTTTAGAGGAGTGTCGGAGTAGCTCCTAACGTGGCGAGTATTGGCTAGAAGCGCTTGAAAGAATCATGGACGATTTGACCGCACCAATGAAGAAAAGTCAAGGACGCTGCTTCGTTGCTTCGCGAAAGCTTATCGCTGGTGGCTCACCGTCAAACAAGGTGTACCGCAGATCGATCGGATTGGGATTACTTTAAGGCTAAGTTTGAAGGGAAGTACGAGGAGCCGCTTATTTGACTCGCAAAGGAAAGCGCTTTCAACTGGAACAAGGAAGTAAGTCGATAGTGAGTCTGAAGCGGAATTTGTGCGGTTAAGCCAAGATGCTAAGGGAATTGTGGCCACTGATTATGAGAGGTGCGTCCGGTTCGAGGACGGATTACGAGATGAACTTCGAATGCTGATTGCCCCGCAGAGGAGAGAGACTTTGCGGTGCTAGTGGAGAAAGCTCGGATTGCTGAAGAGGTTAAGAAGACTATAAGAGAAAATCGGGAAAAGAATAGGAACGAGAAGAAGAGAAATGTTGGGCCATCAAGATCGTTGGGTAATGCCCGTAAAAGACCAAGGACCGAGAACCACGTAAGTGCACTTGTACCAAGGATCGGAATCGTCCTTGTGCTCGGTGTGGAAGACCTCACACAGAGAGTGTTGGGGAAATAGTAAGGAATGCTTTGGTGTGGATCTAAGGCACATCCGTTAAGAATTGTCCTCGAGCGACGAGGGTCGTGGTCCAAGCCATGGAAGGAATGGTTCTAGTCGAGTCAACCAAGGATGTGATAGCGGGTAAGCTCCTTTGCTTTGGTACATGTTTTAATTACTTTGCTTGCTTATGAGTTAGCCTTTTCTGTGTTGCTAAGAGAGGTGTTTTGAATTTTGAGTGCGAACTTAGAGACCTGTGGTTTGGAAGTATGATAGATTAAGATCAGTCTTGCAGCAAGCATAGAAGAGCGAAGTTATGGTTGTTCTAGAATAAGTAATTTCGAGGACTAAATTATTTTAAGGAGGGTAGAATTGTAACATCCCGATTTAGGGGTTATACGTTCATGCCTAATTCGAGTGATAGTAGGCTTGGAGTATGTTTGGGCAGGTTTTAAGGGTTTCGGGAACTTTAAATTATAAGGGGATGCTTTGGAAAAATTTTTTGATTTAGGTGTAAAAAGGGGAAACTGGGCAAGAAGGCCTTAAAATAATTTTATAGAGCTTAAGACACAAGAAATGGGTTTGGCAAAGTGGCTTCATGCACTGCTTGAGGGGTTGGAAGTAGCGTCATTGAGGGCCTGGGTTCGAGTCCTAGCGGCAACAAAGCTGGTTTTAATTTTTATGTTTTGGCGTTGCAAAGAAGAAAGCCTTAAAAAGAGCTGGGGCGTGTCTTTGACACAAGCAAAGAACTTGGCCAAGTGGTTCTCGTCATGGCACATAGGAGCTAGAGGCTAGCGGGGTGCTTGGTTCGAGGCACTGCAGTAGCATTTTGCGTGTTTTATTTTTCATATGCAGTTATGGGCTTGAGTAGGAAGGGTTTAAAATCAAATGTTGGGGCTTTATGGCATGAAATTCAATGTGGCCGAGTGGCCTAGGCGTTGGAGGAGAAGAATACAAAGAAGGTTCCTGTGTTCGAACCTTGGAGGCTGCAATTGGATTTTAATTTTTTTTTCTCTTTGGCTTTTTGCTAATTGGACGGCACATGGGAGCTTCATTAGATAGGATTAAACTAAGGTTGTTTGATCATTTTTGAATTCGGCTTGAAGAGTTAGATATACATATGGTTTTGTTTTATTTTGTTTTAATATTCAAATAGGTAGATTGAAGATAAAGCATTGCTTATTTTATTTTGTGAGATAATGTTAGGCTAGCTTTTGCTTTTAAATTCAAGCAGGATAAATGTGGCTTTTATCTTGTTTTTTTATTATTCATTTATTTGATTAAATTAGTAAGATAAGGGATTGGTTTAATTCAAATTAAATTGAATTAGTGGCTTGGTGGGTGGCGCATGTTGGCTTCACGGGGAGTGGTGACCAATGCTATAAATAGGGGGTAGGATGTCAATTATTCTTTTAGTCTATTGCCAAAATTTGTATTTGTGTCCCTAAATTCTCTGGTAGTAATTATTCACCCTTCCATATCTCGTTTTTTATTTTATTTATTTATTGTGTTAAGCCAAAACCTTACCCTCCTAAGCATTCCCTATTCTCCATTTTAATTGTTGACCAATACCAAAATTTCTCCCTCTCATCTCTTTTGTTTTCTTTCATCACTTTGAAAGTCAATCTCCCTTTTTATTGCCAAACCTTCCTTTTCCATTTGTCTTGATCTTGGCGAATATTTGTGTGGGGTGATCTCGTTGGGCTATTTCTCAATCGGTTGGAGTGGCTAGCGTGAAGGAGCACTAAGGAGCTGTTCAATTTGGCTACTCAAGGTAAGGTGGTAGTAAGTATTCGCCAAAGGGCCTTTTCCATGGATTTTGGTATGTTTATTCTAATATTGTGTAACAGGATTTTTGGCAACTTCGTAAGATCGGTGGTGTTTGAGTGATCCAATAGAAAGGGTAAGTGATTCATTGGTAATCGGCCTTAGGCCATTGTATATGTTTATGTGTTGACCGAGTGTTGACCATGGTTTTAGGGCAATCGATGAAGCAAAGGAAGCCTTCTGGATTTCAATTTATTTGATAAGGATGATTAGTAAGTGACTTAGATTCGTTAATAGTAGATTATGACTTTGTTGATTAATCATGTGGTTCGATTAAGTATCGTCGATGGATGCGAGTGCCGCCAAGAGGAGAAAGGGAAAGCTCCCATCCCAAGTTCAAAGAGATCGGTTTCATGCAGACGAGATTGGCCACGGGTGTGGGCGCAATGTAAAATGATAGGCGGATAACTGTAGTCTCGCTAAACGATAGCGTCGGGATCGAGGTTTAGAGCTTCAAAGTTATAAGGTGTGTAGTTAGCCATTGTTTCCGGATTTGCGTGATATTTGCCTGCTTTATTTGTTTGTTAACAAGTGCAAGAATGTGAAATTGATACCCTTGAAAGGGGTATGATGACGACTGTGTTAGTAGCAAATTGGCTAATATGTGATAATTGATTTTAACTATGTGAGCATGCCTATATTTGTGAATATCATGTACATGCATCATCTCAAAGATCATATTATGTTACATGTGCATGGGTGGGTTTCAAAGAAGGTACGGTGTACTTGAGTACGTGGTTGATGTCACTTTGTGCTACATCGTGGATTGGCGCCGACCGAGGTCGCTTGTGGATCTTTGCGATTTAGTTCGTGGTTACCTTGATTGATATCGGCTTTATGCCATATCGTGGCTTGGTGGGTGGCTGTGTGCCCCATCGTGGTTTGATGTTAGCTACACGCTACATTGTGGATGGCATTGGTTGCCTTTTTGGAGGGAAAAGGAGAGGGTGACTCGATAGTCCCTTGGTGTGTGGTAGGTCAAGTTAAGGGGTGTGTAGCGATGAACCTTAGGATTGGGTTGGGTTTCATGTTGCATCGTTCCGTTATGAAATGATATGGAAATGGGCCAAGCCCAATATGACATGTGGATTGGTATGTTTTGAGAACATACGTGGAAATGGGCCAAGCCCAAAGATCGATGGATCGATGAGAAAAGGGCCTAGCCCAAAGGCTTGAATATGATTTGATTGTGGGCCAAGCCAGTTATGGTAATGTCTAAATGATTATATTTACATGTTGCATTTGATAATTGGGATGTTATGTGGCTAGCATGTGGGTGGATTTCGATGGTTTTAATTACACATCGAGTCCGTGTGACTCACCCAATTATTTATCCAACATCGCAGTAATCGAATGATCTGGACCGGGTTGGAGTGGATATGGGTGGCCCATGCAAAGGACGTTTTAAACATTTTCTTTTGCATTTTAATTTGAAGTACTTGAATTCATTATTTTTGTAATAAGGGCCACTTTTATTTAAAGTGTTCTATTTATGATTATTGAAGTTTATATTATACTTAGAAATATTTTTACATATGATTAATATCATACCAACTTATAATAAAGTTTTAATTCAAACTAAGCTTATATTATTTAATAGTTTTAATGGAATTACTTCCTAAATAAACAAAATTTTCAAGTTTAATTCTAAAGACAAAGATTTTCAACATTTTTCCGCAGTGACATAACCAGATCCAGTCAAGACTCGTGGGCCGGGTTTGGGGATGTTACACAACTTGATTCGAACTCGAAATTCGAAAAAAAATTCGAGTTGACTCGAATAACTCGAATAATGAAATTTATGCAATTTACTTCTTGTTCCGAGCCTAACCAAAATTTCAATTTAAAATTTACAGCACATGTATTCTATAAAATTCATAATTTTTCTTCAATTTACACAACTTTACAATTTAGTCCCTAAATAATGTTTTCACCAAAAATCACTTTGTAAAAGTTGTTTATCTATCATCAACCTTTCATATTTTACCATAAATTTCAAATTTTCAGCATACTCATCCATGACATAATTTCTATTCTTTGATAACTTTTCAAATTAATCCCCCAAATAGATAGATTAGATTATCTCAGTTTCAAGAATATAAAAATTACTAAAAACGGGGCTTGAATACTTACCTAATTTTTCCAAGAAAGCTTGCTTTCTCTTTCCTAGGGTTTCCATGGAATGTTTGGGGAAGAAGATGATATAAAATTATTTTTATTTCTAATCAATTATTTATCATCTTTTAATTTATCACTTTCCAATTTAGTCCTTAGCTTTTTCTAATTTTCCAGATGAATCATCCAAAACTATCAACTAACTTTTCATTAATGGTCTAATTACCATATAAGGACCTCCAATTTAAAGTTCTTTAGCTATTAGAACACAACTTTTACACTTTATGCGATTTAGTCCTTCATCAAATTAAACATGTAATCGATAAAATATCTTTACGAAATTTTCACAAAATATTATTATCATACTGTAGATCATAAAATAAAATTAAAATAATTTTTCTTTTCGGGCTTGGATCTGTGGTCCTGAAACCACTATTTTGATTTTATAAAAAATTGGGCTATTACAGGTTGAATATTGGTTGGAAAATATGTAGAGAGTATTTGAGGAATTGCAGTGTACTACAAACGAAAAGTTGTGATGTGTTGAATCTCTACTTAAAGAAAAATCTTATTAGTAGTGGAGAGCAACTCTTAGTGCAAATCATCAACAAATGTGACTTGGAACTTCTTCTTATCGAGTTTAAGAAGTACATCAGTAAGTTTTACTTGGAGGATAAAAGAAGAGAAATTCTACATCTAAAGTAGAATAATCTAAAGTAGAATTCACCTTACTGAGTAGATATGCATTGGAATTAATTGAAACTAATACTGATAGATATACCAAGTTCAAATAAGGCCTTACTGAAGAAATAAAGTTGTATTTGGCATCTCAACAAAAAAGAAGAGTTTTTAGTGCTTGTAGAAAGCTTAGAATATTTGAACATCGCCAGACATGCGAACATCTAGACTGGAAATACTATAGCAAAAAGATAGAAAATGGAACAACAATGTCCACAAGTATACAAATCAAATTGTAATATAGTAAGTTTACAATGAAACACTTTGCGAAGTATTTCAAGGATTGGAGAAATTCACTATTAAATTAATTGCAGAAAATAAGTATTAATCTATTCAAGTTACGGATTAATAGTATAAATCCAAAAAATATTATAATTAATTAATTATTTATTTATTTACAACCAAATCATGCGAGAATAAATATTAAGCATATAATATATTCAAATATTCATACAAACATTCAATTAAAAGATTTAATGGATGAAAAATAAATAAAAGAATAAGGATAAGAGAATTCTCCTGCATTAATTGGTGAAGCAGAGTAATTCCAAAACATCCTCCACCTGCAATTGTCTAACTTTGGAATAAGATCTTTCGATTAAGTGAACATAAAAGAAAGATAGACTAAAAACTATAGAAATTTGTGTAAAGAAATTTGTCTGTCTAGGTTGACTCCCTTCTAATGTGGTTATAATGTGACTTATATAGGCTAAGTTCAATGTACTAGGTGCCTAAAATATCCTTGAAGCACATGGGTTTGTGTAATATCCGGAACTAGGGCTTGTGCATTTTTGCTCAATTGCATGTGCTTGTATGCCTGTGTATATTATGAATGTGCTTTATGAATTTCGGGAACAGTAGAATGTAGGAGAATGCCTTAGAAATTATTTAATTTTATGTTTAAAAAAGGGAGTTAAGCTTGATAGGCCTTAAGAAAATTTTTAAGGGAAATATGCCACTAAAATGGGCTTGTTTAAGTGGCTTGGAGGTGCCACTTAGGGCCTTAGTAAGTAATGCCACAAGCAAAGGGGGAAGGGCCTAGGTTCGAATCACAAGGGAAGCAAAAAGGGAGTTTTTATTTTGCTACAAGGATGAGCAGCAATGGACGACATATGGACTTTGGAGGAAGAGTTGGCCGGCCAAGGGATTCTTTGGTGATCAATTTCAGTCATAGTCGAATTTCTAAATGGAAGTTTAGAGGTTCTTTTCGATTCTTCTTTCTTTCTCTAGTAGAGTGCCAAAATTTTCACCCTTTTTCTCTCTTGACCAAAAGCCAAAAGTTTGGAACCATTTGTGCATCTTTTCCTTTCTTCTTTCACATTTTATTTCTCTTTCACTCACTCCCTAGAAATCAAAACTTACCCTCTCATCTTTAGCAAGGCTGAAACCTCTCTACCAATCTTCACCATTACCGAATTTTGTTAGCTTACTTCTTCTTCATCTCACGTTCTCTCTGACATCAAAGCCAAAGATAGTTCAGGCTTTAGCCGATTTGATCATAACATTAAAAGTTGAATTCCCTATTTGTAGTCATAGCTGAATACTCTTCTACTATTGTGAAGCCGATTTGATCATTTAATCAGGAGTGAATCTTTCTATTTCAAGCAAGGAGATTCGATTGACTTGGTAAGGGATTCGTGGCATTTAACTTTCCTATCTTTTTCTTTTAGATTAGCCGAAAGTTGGACTCTAACCCCATTAGTGTTCTTTGGCTGAAACTATGAAGGAAGTTTTGGGATTTGGTTGTTGTCGACTTCAAGGAGGAGATCATTCGGGCCTTCAAAATCTAAGGTAAGAAAAGTGTGGTTTAGGCCAAAGGCCATTTATTCAAATGTTGGAATCGGATCTAACATACACCCTATAGGTATTTCGACATCTTCAAAGACAAGGGATAATTTCAGATTCAGATCCACAAGGTAAGTGACTATGTACATTCGGCCAAGGCCATAATTGGTGTTTCAGATCTATTTCATATTTATTCAAAAAGCCGAAACTAACCAAGTCCAGTGAACTAGTGTTGGCCGATTTCAAGGAAGAAGTATCACGAAATTTTAGGATTTGATTAGTAATCAAATCGACAAGCAAGGTAAGATTTTGGTTACGATAATCCTTCGGGATTTGATTATTTAGCCGAATGGCTTTTTGCTAAAGCACTAAGTGATTGGCCGAATGTAGGAACTAAGGATCTAAAGCATTAGATCGAGATTTTTGAGATTTCAGTGAGTTCATTAAGTAAACCAGGTGTGTAGCCCTAACCCTAAGTTTTAATAAGATTTATGGTAATGTTTTAATAAATGTGTTGATAAGAATATGAAAAATGGGGCTAAGGGTATCATGCAATGGTACAAAGTACTCAGCTACATTAACCTACTACTACTGTGGTTATAATATTATGAATATTTGTTATGGCACTCATGTGAAACTGTAACGAATGTGAATAAGGCATAAGATAAGCTATTGGCATGATTTGTATGACATGGGGCATAGGGGTGACATGAAAAGAGGGAAGTGAATTGGTGGTTTTATACCACAATATCTGAATGTGGTGACTCATGTCACAATAATCCAAATGTGGTAACTTATGTCACAAATAATTATCTGGTGGCTATGCCACAATATATATAAGGGCGATGAGCATGTCATCTACAGCGACCGCCTTCGATGATGTGTAGCAGATGGAGGGTCGACTTAGTAGTCCCCACGGTGTGATGGTTGGTACGGGTGATATGTAGCGGATGGTTATCTAGGTTTGGGTTCGGGTTTGCATCATTGATTATATATGTTTATTATGTATGATTTGACATGCCTAAATTGATTGAGACTTGTGCTGGTTGTTACACACTAAGTCTATTTGACTCACTCCGTTGTGGGATCTTTTTCAGGTGACACTCAGTAATGGACCGGGTCGGCAGGAGCTTTATGGTGGCCATGCTCAGCTCAGAAATTATTTTGTTTTGGACTTTCAATACTTAAGTATCTTGGACTATTTCGGTATTTGTTTTGATGTAATAAGGCTATAAGTATTAAACTTATTATGCATGCATTTTAATTATTTTTGGTATGGTACGATTTGATTTTATCAATTTTAAAGTTCAAGTAATTTTCTTAAGAACAAAGATTAAATGTTTTGACACCTAATCAACACAAATCAACTGTTCTTCAAAAACACACAAAATTTTGGCAAAACTTCAAATAAGTTTCGAAAGATTTTTCCCTAAAAGCATGCCAGATCCGGTCAAGGCTTGTGGGCTGGGTTTGGGGTGTTTCAGTTTGGTATCAGAGCCCGATTCAAAACTCAACCTTGAGGGCTTTTTGGGCCCAAAACGTTTTCTTTCTTTTGAAATTAGATTTTTCTAAGAAATAAGCAGGTTTTCTGGCATGGCACCTGAGTCTCCGGCCCGAAGTCCACTAGGTAAGTACCCCTAACTCTTCTATGAATTGTATGTGGGAAATCATAGGGATGTAGATTAGTAGATTAGGAAATAATAAACCCTAGGATTAGTCTACTTCAACACCAAGATACATAAAACTTAAAGTCAAACCAAACAAACCTGTGTCTAAGTCGCTGAGTTAAAGGTGTGGCAACCATTGTGCGCATGTCTAGGATTGGATTCGGTGGGAGCTTGGTATTTAAGTAGTCCTAGTGACTCACCTCCTCACCGCTCGAATCCTACCTGGTGCGTAGTGATGGTTCACCTTAGCCAAGAGGACTCAAACACAGGCTAAACCTAATAATTAAAACCCAAAAGGGATCATCACCTTGTTTTGTGAAACTCAAAATTCAAACCATAATTTTAAAATTCCAAGTACCCTCATTTTAAAAAAAATGATCAAAGTACCCTTGATTTGTAAATTGACCAAATTACCCCTAACCTGTACAAATGACCAAAATACCCTCAGAATGGAAAGTTACTGAAATACCCTCAAAATAAAAATTTTCAAAATACCTTTATTTCATTAGAATCACCTGGAACCACATTTTGCAAAAATTACCGAAATGCCCCTGGTTTGAAAAATTTCAAAAATACCCTCAGTGTATAAATTACCATTTTACCCTTGAAATTTTCTTACCAAGTATTTCAATTTTGGAAAAAATATATATACCAAAAATCTCTACCTTGTGAAATTTTCAAATACCCTAATTTAGAAAATTACCGAAATACCCCTATAGGATAAAATTATAGAAATACCCCTGGGTAGTGGAAAACAACAAACAATGACAACTACAACATTTTTCTGTAATGAACGCAAGTTCATGAATGTGATTGAATGAATTAATTGAGACTGTAGGTGTATGAATTCGAAAGAACTACTCCCTAGAACTATTGACCATAAGACTGTTCGTGATAAATCAGTGAAACAAAAACTAATCTATAAAATTCTTAACTCAGATAAACGCGATTTGAAAGTATGAACTCTAGGGGATGTGGTCATAACGTGCGAGGCCGTGGTAGAGGCCGAATGATCGTGTCGGAGCCCGTTAGGTCCGGACAAGGGTCCAAAATGAAATGCCACCACCACCAGCCGCTGATGTGGAATATCGAGATCGACGGGATGATCAAGATATCACAGCGATGCTGTGAGTTTTGGAAAGGGTGGCTAGAGTAGACGGAGGCATGGGAGCTCAGAACTCGGTACCTGAGCACTTCAAGCTAATGGAGCTGAGTTTTTCCATGGAGTATCCGGTGTGGCACCCAATACGGCTGAGTATTGGTTGGAAGCGACGGAGCGGATTATGGACGACTTGGACCTAACTGTCGAGGAGAAATTGAAAGGGATAGTGTCGCTACTTCGTGATGAGTCATACTAATGGTGGCTCACAGTTCGAGAAGGTGCTGCCGTAGATGATCTTACTTGGGAATATTTCAAGGTGGCATATCAGAAGAAGTACATTGGAACTAGCTATGTTGATGCGCAGAGGAAGGCGTTTCTGAGGCTGGTTCAAGGAAATAAGTACGAGGTGAAATTCTTAAGGCTGAGCCGTTATGCTCGAGGTATTGTGTCGATGGAGCATGAGCGGTGTGTCCGATTTGAGGACAGACTAAGAGATGACCTAAGGCTGCTAATAGCTCCACAGTAGGAGCGGGAGTTTACCGTGTTGGTGGAGAAGGCTAAGGTGGCCGAAGGGATTAATGACTCGGTAAGATAAAATACGGACCAAAATAGGCAGAAGAGAGGCTTTGGATCATCAGGGTCATCGGGAATACCCAAAAGAGGCCTAGAGTTGATGGACCGCGAGGTTAACAGGCTGCTACGGGAGGACAGTACCGTACGTGTGACCAATGTGGAAAGATGCATCTAGGTGAGTGTTGGGAGAAGATGGAAGGATGCTTTAAGTGTGGGTCCAAGGACCACATGATTAAGGATTATCCTATGAGAATAGAAAGGGTTGACCAAGAAGCCAAGGTCCTAACCAAGTTTGGAAGGAGGACAAAGCACCACCGTGAGGCCGTGGTTTCATGGCCAGAGGTAATCTTGGAAGGGACGAGAAACCCCAAGCTGAGGTGTTAATATCTGAGAGGCAAGGCAGTCGGGTTTGGTTTATGCGGTACATCGGAGGGAGGACGAAGATGCACCGGACTTCATAACCGGTACATTCCTTATATTTGGCAAGCCTTACTTTGCTTTGATTGATGTTGGCTCTACCCACTCTTATGTTGCATGTAGAGTAGTTGAAACTCTAGGAATAGCCTCTGAACTTTCTAGTAGGGAGATGACTGTAGTAAGCCCATTAGGCCAAACTATAGTGGTGAATAAGATGTTTCAGAGTGTACCTTTGGAGCTTTAAGGAGTAGTATTTCCTGCCGACTTAATAGAATTACCCTTCGGAGAATTTGATCTCATACTTGGTATGGACTGGCTAGTGGAACATCGGGTTGTATTAGATTGTGCGGCTAAGCGAATGGAGTTAAGGTCGTCGGAGGATAAGGTGGTAATTATGATAGGAGAAAGAAGAAACTACTTGTCTAACGTAGTTTCGGCATTAAAGGCTAATAAGATGGTTCGGAAAGGGTGCGAGGCATTTTTGGCCTTCGTTAGTGCGTTGGATGCAAAAGAAGGGGGAGTTAGTGGAGTTAGAACCGTAAGGGAGTTTGTGGATGTCTTTCTGGAGGAGCTACCTAGAATACCCCCGAATAGGGAAGTGGAATTTAGAATTGATTTGCTGCCGGGTATAGCTCCTGTGTCAATTGCCCCGTACAGAATGGCACCAAAGGAGTTGGTTGAGATCAAGGCTCAGATCCAAAAATTTCTTTACCGTGGGTTTATCCGACCCAGTGTGTCTCCATGGGGAGCAACGGTCTTGTTTATGAAGAAGAAGGACGGAACTATGCGTATGTGCATAGATTATCGTCAGTTGAATAAGCTGACCATCAAGAACAAGTATCCATTTCCAAGGATAGACGACTTGTTCGATCAGCTTAAGGGGGCGGCAGTATTCTCAAAGATAGATCTAAGGTCTGGATATCGTCAACTTAAAGTGAAGGAGGCTGACATCCATAAGACAGCTTTCCGAACAAGGTATGGGTATTATGAGTTTTTAGTAATGTCGTTCGGATTGACAAACGCCCCAGCCACATTCATGGACATGATGAATCGAGTTTTCAACCCTATCTGGACCGGTTCATTATTGTGTTCATAGACGATATTTTGGTGTATTCAAAGTCGGAGAAAGAACATGATGATCACCTCCGAGTTGTGTTGCAAGTGTTAAGGGAGAAAAAGTTATATGCCAAGTTTCGCAAGTGCGAATTTTGGCTGAAAGAGTTTACGTTTTTAGGACATGTGGTATCTGCTGAAGGAATAAGGGTGGATCCTCGAAAGATTGAGGCAGTGCTAGATTGGAAGCCACCTAAGTTTGTGGCTGATGTTCATAGTTTCTTGGGTTTGGCAGGCTACTACAGAAGGTTTGTAGAAGGGTTTTCATCGATAGCCGCACCTTTGACGAAGTTGATGAGAAAGGAAGTATCTTTCGTATGGACAAAAAAAAAACAACAAGAGAGCTTTGAAAAGCTTAAGAGAGTCTTGACTGAAGCTCCAGTATTGATTCAGCTTGAGACAGGGAAGGATTTTGTAGTGTACTGTGATGCTTTCCATGCAGGATTGGGAGGTGTCCTTATGCAAGACGGAAAGGTAGTTGCTTATGCATCTCGACAACTAAGCCCACACGAGGTTAACTACCCGACGCATGACTTGGAATTGGCGATAGTGGTCTTTGCTCTTAAGGTGTGGAGGCACTACTTATGTGGAGAGAAGTCCGTAATCTACACAGACCACAAAAGCCTCAAATATCTGCTGACTCAGAAGGAGTTGAACCTGAGACAACGAAGGTGGGTGGAATTGTTGAAGGACTACGATTGTTCCATAGAGTATCACCCGGGCAAGGTGAATGTAGTGGCAGATGCTCTAAGTCAGAAAGTAGTGTCAGATCTAAGGGCGATGTTTGCGCATCTAAGCTTGTATGACGATGGAAGTCTACTGGCAGAGTTACAAGTTAAGTTGACGTGGTTGAATGAGGTGAAATAGAGTCAGTTGGAGGATGATGATCTAAGTGCTAAGCTACGGCAAGTACAGAGTGGGGAGTTGAAGGATTATGGTGTTAATGGCGATGGAGTATTGTGTTTTAAGGGTAAGGTTTGCATGCCAAAGAATGAGGAGTTAAGGCAGAGGATTCTTCAGGAATCGCATGGTAGCCCCTATGCTATGCATCATGGAGGTAGTAAGCTATACAGAGACTTAAGGGAACAATTTTAGTGGCCTGGTCTTAAGCGGGAAGTTACCGAATTTGTAGGCAAGTGCTTAAAGTGTCGACAAGTTAAGGCTTGAACACCAAGTTCCATCGTGGTTGCTTCAAAGATTAAGATTCCATAAAGGAAGTGGGAGAGAATTACCATGGACTTCGTTAGTGGGCTTCCCCTTACGCCTACTAAGAAGGACTCGATATGGGTGATAGTGGATTGATTGACAAAGTCCGCGCATTTTATTCCAGTGCGGGTTGACTATTCTCTGTAAAAGTTAGCAAAGTTGTATGTAGCTGAGATCGTAAGGTTGCACGGAGTGCCGGTGTCGATTATCTTGGATAGGGATCTGAGGTTTACGTCTCAGTTTTAGAAAGCACTACATCAAGCTTTAGGCACCAGATTAGATTTCAGTACGGCTTTTCATCCACAATCGGATGGTCAATCTGAACGAGTAATCCAAATGTTAGAGGATATGCTAAGGGGATGTGTGATAGACTTCAGAGGAAGTTGGGAAGAATATTTGCCTTTAGTTGAGTTTGCATACAACAACAGTTATCAGGCAAGTATACGGATGCATCGTACGAAGCACTGTATGGACGAAAGTGTCGCACCCTACATGTTGGACGGAATTAGGGGAACGTCAGATTTTGAGTCTAGAGATTATGGCAGAATCGAGGAAAAGGTTAAGGTAATTTGGGCACGGTTGAAGGAGGCGTCTGACAGGCAAAAGTCATATGCCAATCTCAAACGGAAGGACATAGAATTTGCTGTGGGAGATCAAGTGTTTCTCAAAGTTTCGCCTTGGAAGAAGGTAATGAGATTCGTTGCAAAGGGAAGTTAAGTCCCAGATTTATAGAACCTTACCGGGTATTGAAGCGAGTTGGACCGGTGGCATACCAGTTAGAGTTGCCTTCGGTATTGTAGCAGATGCATGACGTATTCCATGACTCTATGCTATGTCGTTATCGATCGGATCTATCTCATGTAGTACTAGTTGAGGAGGTGGAATTAAGGCCAGATTTGTCTTATGAGGAAGAGCCAATTCAGATTCTGGAACAAGATGTGAAGGTGCTTGAGGAAGTCGGTTCCTCTAGTCAAAGTGTTATGGCATAACCATGGATCTGGAGGAAGCTTCTTGAGAGCCGAAGAAGCAATGCGACAAAGAATACCCCACCTATTCTAGCCAGGTAATTTCGAGGTCGAAATTATTTTAAAGGGATAGAACTGTAATATCCGGGAATTAGGGCTTGTGCATTTTTGCTCAATTGCATGTGCTTGTATGCCTGTGTATATTATTAATTTGCTCTATGAATTTCGAGAACAGTAGAATGTAGGAGAATGCCTTAGAAATTATTTAATTTTAAGTTTAAAAAAGGGAGTTAAGCTTGATAGGCCTTAAGAAAATTTGTAGGGGAAATATACCACTAAAATGGGCTTGTTTAAGTGGCTTGGAGGCGCCACTTAAGGCCTTAGTAAGTGACGCCACAAGCAAAAGGGGAAGGGCATAGGTTCGAATCACAAGGGAAGCAAAAAGGGAGTTTTTATTTTGTGACAAGGATGAGCAGCAGTGGACGGCATATGGACTCTGGAGGAAGAGTTGGCCGACCAGGGGATTCTTTGGTGATCAATTTCATTATAGCCGAATTTCTAAAGGGAGGTTTAGAGGTTCTTTTCGGTTCTTCTTTCTTTCTCTAGTAGAGTGTTGAAATTTTCACCCTTTTTCTCTCTTGACCAAAAGTCGAAAGTTTGGAACCATTTGTGCATCTTTTCTTTTCTTCTTTCACATCTTATTTCTCTTTCACTCACTCCCTAGAAATCGAAACTTACCCTCTCATCTTTAGCAAGGCCGAAACCTCTCTACCAATCTTCACCATTACCGAATTCTGTTAGCTTACTTCTTTTTCATCTCACGATTCTCTCTGACATCAAATCCGAAGGTAGTTCAGGCTATAGAAGATTTGATCATAACATTAAAAGTCGAATTCCCTATTTGTGGTCATAGTCGAATACTCCTCTACTCTTGTGAAGCCGATTTGATCATTTAATCAGGAGCCAAATCTTTCTATTTCAAGCAAGGAGATTCGATTGAGTTGGTAAGGGATTCGTGGCATTTAACTTTCCTATCTTTTTCTTTTAGATTAGTCAAAAGTTGGACTCTAACCTCATTAGTGTTCTTTGGCCGAAACTATGAAGGAAGTTTCAGGATTTGGTTGTTGTCGACTTCAAGGAGGAGATCATTCGGGCCTTCAAAATCTAAGGTAAGAAAAGTGTGGTTTAGGCCGAAGGCCATTTATTCAAATGTTGGAATCGGATCTAACATACACCCTGTAGGTATTTCGACATCTTCAAAGACAAGGGATAATTTCGGGATTCAGATCCACAAGGTAAGTGACTATGTACATTCGGCCAAGGCCATAATTGGTGTTTCAGATCTATTTCATATTTATTCAAAAGTCAAAACTAACCAAGTCCAGTGAACTAGTGTTGGCCGATTTCAAGGAAGAAGTATCACGAAATTTCGGGATTTTATTAGTAATCAAATCGGCAAGCAAGGTAAGATTTCGGTTACGATAATCCTTTGGGATTTGATTATTTTTCGAATGGCTTTTTGCTAAAGCACTAAGTGATTGGACGAATGTAGGAACTAAGGATCTAAAGCATTAGATCGGGATTTTTGGGATTTCAGTGAGTTCATTAAGTAAACCAGGTGTGTAGCCGTAACCCTAAGTTTTAATAAGATTTATGGTAATGTTTTAATAAATGTGTTGATAAGAATATGAAAAATGGGGCTAAGGGTATCATGCAATGGTACAAAGTACTCAGGTACGTTAACCTACTACTACTGTGGTTATAATATTATGAATATCTGTTATGGCACTCATGTGAAACTGTAACGAATGTTAATAAGGCATAAGATAAGCTATTGGCATGATTTGTATGACATGGGGCATATGGGTGATATGAAAAGGGGGAAGTGAATTGGTGGTTTTATACCACAATATCTGAATGTGGTGACTCATGTCACAATAATCTGAATGTGGTGACTTATGTCACAAATAATTATCTGGTGGCTATGCCACAAAATATATAAGGGCGATGAGCATGTCATCTGCAATGATCGCCTTCGATGATGTGTTGTGGATGGAGGGTCGACTTGGTAGTCCCCACGGTGTGATGGTTGGTACGGGTGATGTGTAGTGGATGGTTATCTAGGTTTGGGTTCGGGTTTGCATCATTGATTATATATGTTTATTATGTATGATTTGACATGCCTAAATTGATTGAGACTTGTATTGGTTGTTACACATCGAGTCTTTTGACTCACCCCATTGTGGGATCTTTTTAGGTGACACTCAAGAATGGACCAAGCCTGCGGGAGCTTTATGGTGGCCATGCTCATTTCGAAAATTATTTTGTTTTGGACTCTCAATACTTAAGTATTTTGGACTATTTCAGATTTGTTTTGATGTAATAAGGCTATAAGTATTAAACCGATTATGCATGCATTTTAATTATTTTTAGTATGGTACGATTTGATTTTTATAAATTTTAAAGTTCAAGTAATTTTTCTTAAGAACAAAGATTAAATGTTTTGACACCTAATCAACACAAATCAACTGTTCTTTAAAAACACACAAAAATTTTGGCAAAATTTCAAATAAGTTTCGAAATATTTTTCCCTAGAAGCATGCCAGATCCGGTCAGGGCTTATGGGCCGGGTTTGGGGTGTTTCAGTTTGACGGGATAAAGAAACCCTAATTAGCTGTCAAAATAAGATCGTATTTTTCCAAGTTTTTGTCGCATCATCGTGACGTCGAAGAACCCCTTGTTGTGACATAACCTTTGTGTCATCCTTTATAGTTTCGATGTTCAGTGTCGTGACATTGTATGCTGGTGTAGTGACACTAAAGTCGTCCCCTATGCTCCTTAGCCTGAAATGGCATCCTACACACTCAAGTAGCCCATTAGTCATAACTTAGGCCCGAGTTGGCCTATGGGTCACTAGAACAATTAAAAATGCAAAAAAATGCTTATTTACCAAAATTAGACATTAAAGACTAAAAGTAAAACTAATCTAAATATCATTAAATTATGCAAAAAAAAAAAAAAAAACTCATTGACTACTGGAGGGAACCTAATTTGCCACCAGGATTTATGGTAGATCAAATTTGCCCACACTTAACTTGTTTCTTGTCCTCAAGCAAACAAAACAAAAAAATCCAAAGAAAACAAAACACTTAAAAGAAAATGTACTTGAGCATGCTTCATATATGAAATTAGTTTAGAACACTTGAGATAGGACAATTTGGCTAAACAACCAATTCTAACTAGATATACAAGCGACTCCACGATTTTTTATTTCAAAAATGTTAGTTCAGTAAGTTATAAGGAGGACATGTCAAGGATAACTAAACATATGGTTCCATTAAAATACATACATGAGTACAACATCTATGTTTGGAGAATACAAGTAATTAGAACACTACCAACTCAATTTCTTTCACCCATGTTTTGAACTCTAGTGTAGTACTATAATTATATGCTACTTCAACGAGTATTTTTTCAATTATGAGTAACAATTTCTTAAGTACTCATACTTTTTGTTTGCTTTGTTTTCATTTCATTCACTCTTCACTTACATACCTTTTAATCATTCTATGCTTTTATTTCTCTCGTTTTGCTTTTAATCCTCACAATGCTTTTTCTCATTTATTAGTTTTCATTTAGACTCATACTTGTAAGGGTTCTGTAATATCCTGAAATTGGGCCTAGTAGGATTGGGCCCATTGGGCCTTGAGCACGGAAGCATTTAAAATTTTTGTAGAATAAGAGAATGGCTTTATTTCAAGTTGAACTTATTAGGAAGGTGATTTTGGAAAGTTACGGGGTTTCTAGGAAGTTCTGGGTTCAAGGTAGGCTAAAGAAAAATTTTAGTGTTTGAGTACTTTAAGGAGAGAAGGTAAGTGGCATCAAGGCTTATGGAAATAAGTGAGTAAATTGCTAGCATAAATGAGCATATGGTAAGGAGGATGTGGCTTCACATGAAGGGCTTTAGGGGAAGAGGTTCGAATCCCATCTATTGCATTTTTGATTAATTTTTGTGCTTCATTTTCAATGTGTCGGCCATGGCTTTAATATGGCAAGGAAGACTTTTATTTTAATGGAAAGATGGCTAAGGATTATGGTAAGGAGGAAGAGAAGGGAAAATGAAGGAAAGAATCAAAAGGAAAAGGCAAGAGAAGGGGACATGTTGGCCTATTATGTGGAGGATGTTTTGGAAAGTATATTTTAGGGTCAACACTCATCTTTTTGGTAAAGATAATAGAAGGTTTTGGTAGGGAGAAAAAGAGATAGCCGAATTTTTCTTAAGGCAATTGGCAATTTTTGGTGCTTGAGAGGTTGTTTTCTCCTTCGCTTTTTGGTGTCATTTTTTTCATCAATTTTTTTTTACTCTTTGCCGAAACTTCAAGCCATTAGTGAGCATTTTTCTTCATTTCTTTCTTATTTTCCGAAAATAACTAACCATTGAGACCAATTTATTTCACTCATTTTCCTTTGGAAAAATCGAATTTAGTTAAGCACTCCTTTTCCATCTTTCTTTTCCTTTTTACAAAATTCTCCAACCCTTCTCTCATTTTCTTTAATCTATTTTACATAGAGGCCAAATCATCCTTGTTCTTTTTCTCAAATAGCCGAACCCTTCATCTCTTCTTTATCATTTCTTCTCATTTGTGTTGACACTCACTCCTTTGATCAATCGGTAAGTGATATAGATTGATAATCAATCGCAATACGTGTTTGAAGTTGTAAATTGGGCTTTGGACTAATTGTTGGCCAATTGTACCTTTAGGTGCTGCAGAGAGTGTCGTGTTACAGATTCCGAATAAGGTGTGTAATTTTGTACCCATCCGAATACATGTTTGAAATAGTGTATAATCCCGTACTATTCTGAAACATGTTTGAAATGGTGTGTAATCCCGTACTATTCCGAATACATGTTTGAAATGGTGTGTAATCCCACACTTCTCTGAATATTTGCATGAAATGTTTTGTGATTCGGTCGAAAGATTGAAAAATCAAAAATCAGCATATGTGATCACTCGGGCGTGCGTATATTTGTAGTGGTAACCATATTTTGCAATGAAATAGTTTTTGGTTAGCAGAATGATGTGATTTAGAAAAAACATGAAAAATAAGAGAAAGAGAATTAGAAAGTGAATAAGATATCGAATTAAAGCTTACTGTGTCTAGTTTTATATGGAAGAAATAGATGAGAAAGAGGAATTTTATATTCTGTGATATTTTAATTTTAATGAGACTGGTTCTGAGTGACTTCGTGGTTTCCTGTTCTGTCTTTGAAAAATCATTCAAAATTGTACAAAGTGAATTATGAGTTATAGTTTATATGTATAGATTCCTTAGTGAGTGTATTTTCAATAGAAACAAGTGGGAGCAACATTTAAATTTAAGATAAGAGAGGTCAGAACCGTTGGTCAGTGAAATAGGGAAAAGTTTAATGAATAAACTGTACTAAATGGCTAAGCAAAAAATTCTAGAAAAATTGTAGTAAGAATATTTATGGGTTTAGTTTCAAGGAAAATTTACGGATATAAATTTCGAGTTTCCTAACTCGAGTTATAGTCAGTTTAGTCAGTATGACGCAGATGGACAGTTTCAATTTTTTATGCCCCAAATTAGTAGTTGTCTTAGGTTGCGAAATTACCAAATTACCCTTAGTGGGTAAAATTACCGAAATACCCTCGATGGGTAAAATTACAGAAATACCTTTGGTTTGTGAAATTATGAAAATGCCCCTATGGACCGATTTATCGAAATGCCCCTATGGGCTGATTTGTTAGAATGCCTTAAGGGCTAATTTATTGTTGCTTAAATGGGCTGAGCTTTTGTATTAAATTATTTGATTAATGGTTGTTAATTAAATGGGAACATCTTATTATGTATGTTGCATATTCATATATTGCATTGGGATTGGGAAAAATGTTGAAGAGAAGTGATTCTGGTGGCACTGCCACAAAATTGTTTGTTAATCTGATTCGTTATGATTTTGGTTGCTTGGCCACAACCAAACTATATTATAAATGGCAAAATGCCTGTGATTGGTGTGTTTGGCGGGTGGGTTGACTTGATCCCCACAAGTGTGATGGGATGGTACGAGTGGTGTGTAGCGGATGGATTACTAGGATGGGTTGGGTTGCATTACATTATCTGCATTATCATGTTTATAGGGCTAAGGCCCAGTTTGTTTTGTAAATGGGCTTCGGCTCAAGATTATGCTACATGGGCTCCGGCCCAGGATATTGCTAAACGGGTTCAGACCTAGTGGATGGCGGTAAGGGATTATGCAATGAGTTCTTGTAACTCACCCTCCATTCTTTCTTAATCCTTGTAGGTAAATCTCGAAGATTTGAGGACTTGGGCCTCTTGATGACTCGGTGGAGGCCATACTTGAAATTAAATGTTTGATCTTTAGTAAATTACTTTTCGCTCTATTTCGTTATTTTTACTATTTGGGTTTTTATGTTGTAATAAGGCCTCTAAAATATTTTAACTTTTGCTTTATGTTTGATGTACTTATTATTTTGTTTAAATTGCTTTAAATGGAATTTTTCTAAATACTTAAATAAAGGTTTTCTAAAATAGACTAACAAATGGATTTCATAACAAACTTCTACGGATATTTTTAACTCAAAAATTTCTTTCAAATTATCAACACTATTTTCAAAAGTACGGTTTTAAGGTTCACTAGTTCAATTTTTGATTTATCAATCAATCTTCAAGGTTAATAGTATTTTATCAAATATTTCAAATCAAACTTATTTTCTTGATTTTAACAAATCAATACCTATTTTAGTACAAATAAAAAGGATTTAACATGTTTTTCTCATGTGACATGTCAGATCTGATCATAACACATGGGCCAGATTTAGGGTGTTACATTTTATGGTATCAGAGCGGTTGCAAAACTCGGCTGTGGTTTGGGTTCAAAAGCGTTTTCCAAAGTTGTTTGAAATTTGATTTATAAATGCATGTTCTAAAGAAAGTATGTCACTATGGGTATCCGGCACCAAGTCAAGTAAGTTTATACATCCATTTTATGATTATTGTGGTATGACTATAGAAATACTCTAGAACTTTTAGCTTTAGGAGCTGAAACTATAGAGATTAAGACTTTAGGATATGTTTTGAAAAACAACTTTACTTCCTATACTCCATAAAACATTGTTTAATAAATATTGAATAGTATACTGATTCATAAGACTCTTAATTAGATTAAATCGATTTAGTAAACATGAGTGCTTGAGGACGTGGACGCGGTAGACATGGACTTGGTAGAGGCCGAGGTGCTAGAGCTATATTTGAGGCATCGAGACATAAGCCTGAAATGGACACACTAGTTTTGCCAGTGGCTGAGACGAGATCTCATGATCGAGCTGGGGTTGATGAGCTAACTCAGTTAGTTAAGGATGTATTGGTGGAGGTTAAAGGAATCGGTGAGGCACTTCGAGTTGGGTGCATGGATTGTAAGAAGAAAAAAATCACGGTTCTTCAAGGTCACAATCTCATTCTGTGAAGTGTGTTAAGGCACGTCTAAACTTTCTAGCTTGCGATTATTGCGGAAGGCATCATCCGGGTGAGTGCTGGAGGAGGTCAGGAGCATGTTTGAGATGCGGGTCTAAGGAGCATCAGGCCCGGGATTGTTCCATCACCATTAAGACAGGTATGTTTTGGTTGATTGTAGAAAATTTTATGAATGAGTGATAAATATATGTTTGCTTCTGAGGATTAGATATTTGATGATGTGAAGAGTTTCCAAGATTAAGATAAGCGAATTAGTGTTATTAAGATCGAGTCTTGTGATGAAAGTGTAGTATGCTAGGTTAGGATGTGCGACTGTTCTTATAGTTGGAAATTTCGAGGACGAAATTATTTTTTAGGAGGGTAGAATTGTAACATCCCGAAATTGGGCCTAGTAGGAATGGGCCCATTGGGCCTTGAGCATGAAAGCATTTAAAATTTTTGGAGAATAAGAGAATGGCTTTATTTTAAGTTGAACTTATTAGGAAGGTGATTTTGGAAAGTTATGGGGCTTCTAGGAAGTTTTGGGTTCAAGTTAAGCTAAAGGAAAATTTTAGTGTTTGAGTACTTTAAGGAGAGAAGGTAAGTGGCATCAAGGCTTATGGAAATAAGTGAGTAAATTGCTAACATAAAGGAGCATATGGTAAGGAGAATGTGGCTTCACATGAAGGGCTTTAGGGGTAGAGGTTCGAATCCCATCTATTGTAATTTTTATTAATTTTGTGCTTCATTTTCAATGTGTCGGCCATGGCTTTAATATGGCAAGGAAGACTTTTATTTTAATGGAAAGATGACTAAGGATTATGGTAAGGAGGAAGATAAGGGAAAAGGAAGGAAAGAATCAAAAGGAAAAGGCAAGAGAAGGGGACATGTTGGCCTATTATGTGGAGGATGTTTTGGAAAGTATATTTTGGGGTCAACACTCATCTTTTTGGTAAAGATGATACAAGGTTTTGGTAGGGAGAAAAAGGGATAGCTGAATTTTTTCTTGAGGCAATTGGCAATGTTTGGTGCTTGGGAGGTTGTTTTCTCCCTAGCTTTTTGGTGTCATTTTCTTTCTTCAAATTTTTTTTCTCTTTGCCGAAACTTCAAGCCATTAGTGAGCATTTTTCTTAATTTATTTCTTGTTTGCCGAAAGTACCTAACAATTGAGACCAAATTATTTCACTCATTTTCGTTTGGAAAAATCGAATTTTGTTAAGCACTCCTTTTCCATCTTTCTTTTCCTTTTAATAAAATTCTCCAACCCTTCTCTCATTCCCTTTAATAGATTTTACATAGAGTCCAAATCATCCTTGTTCTTTTTCTCCAATAGCCGAACCCTTCATCTATTCTTTATCATTTCTTCCCATTTTTGTTGACACTCACTCCTTTGATCAATCGGTAAGTGATATAGATTGATAATCAATCGCAATACTTGGTTGAAGTTGTAAATTGGGCTTTGGACTAATTGTTGGCCGATTGTACCTTTAGGTGCTGCGAAGAGTATCATGTTACGGATTCTGAATAAGGTGTGTAATACCATACCCATCCGAATACATGTTTGAAATGGTATGTAATCCCGTACTATTCTGAATACATGTTTAAAATGGTGTGTAATCTCGTACTATTTCGAATACATGTTTGAAATGGTGTGTAATCCCACACTTCTCTGAATATTTGCATGAAATGTTTTGTGATCCGATCGAAAGATCGAAAAATCAGAAATCAGCATATGTGATCACTCGGGCGTGCGTATATTCGTAGTGGTAACCATATTTTGCAATGAAACAATTTTTGGTTAGCAGCAGTGATGTGATTTAGAAAAATCATGAAAAATAGGAGAAAGGGAATTAGAAAGTGAATAAGATATCGAATTAAATCTTATTTTGTCTAGTTTTGTATGGAAGAAAAAGAGAAGGAAGAGAAATTTTATATTCTGTGATATTTTAATTTTAGTGAGATTGGTTCTGAATGACTTCGTGGTTTCCTATTTTGTCTTGGAAAAATCATTCAAAATTTTAAAAAGCGAATTATGAGTTATAGTTTGTATGTATAGATTCCTTAGTGAGCCTATTTCCAATAGAAACAAGTGGAAGCAACATTTGAAAACGGTACAGTGAGATATTTGAATTAAGATAAGAGAGGTCAGAACCGTTGGTCAGTGAAACATGGGAAATTTTAATGAATAAACTATACTAAATGGCTAAGCCAAAAATTTTGAAAAAATCATAGTAGTAATATTTATAGGTTTAGTTTCAAGAAATATTTACGGATCTAAATTTCGAGTTTCCTAACTTGAGTTATAGTCAGTTTAGTTAGTATGACACAGATGGAAAGTTTCAATTTTTATGCCCCAAATTAGTAGTTAAGTCTTAGGTTGCGAAACTACCAAATACCATTAATGGGTAAAATTATCGAAATACCCTCAATGGGTAAAATTACAGAAATACCTTATGGTTTTGAAATCACGAAAATGCCCCCTGAAACACCCCAAACCTGGCCCACAAGACCTGACCGGATCTGGCATGCTCCTTGAGTAAAACGTAGCAAATCCTCGTTTTGTCAAGTTGGAAAACTGGTGGTTTTGAAGAAAAATCGATTTGAGTTATGATCAATTTGAAAATCGTGTTGTTTTTGAAGTTTGTATTGAAACGATATTATCATGTTTCAAAAGTTACAAGTTAATAGAATTTTCGAATTTTAGAGCTTTTTATTATTAACTTGAAAACCGTAGGTGTTTGGGTGTCAAAACAATTGAAGTTGTTTTACGAAAAATGTTTAATCGTTTGTTTGTGTGTTCGTATCATAATAAAAATTAAATGTAAACTTAAAATAGCTAAATGATAAAGGCCTTATTACATCAAAATATAACCCAAAATAAATCAAATAAAACTTAATAAGAAAAATTCAAAATCTTTGAATGAGAATGGCCACTCCTAAGTCCCCGCTAACCCGGTCCATTTATCGGGTATCACCTACAAAATGTTAGCCCACGAAGGGTGAGTCAATAGACTCAGTGTGTAACAGCCATCATAGGTTCCTAATCGATAAAACATATTATATCAAATATATTAATCATAGGCAATGATGCAACCCAAACCTATCTAGATATCCATCCTCTACACATCACCCGTACCTACCAATCACACCGTGGGGATTACTAAATCGACCCTCCATCCGCTACACATCATCGAAGGTAGTCATTTGTAGTCAATGGTCATCGCCCTTATAATTGTGGCATAGCCACGAGATAATGTGACAGAGTCACCAGATTCATATTATGTGACATAGGTCACGAGATAATGTGGTAAAAACCACCAGAACACTTCCCCTTTATCATTATCACCCATATGCCCATGCAACATACAAGTCATACAGATATCATGCAATCTACCTTACCCCATGGCCATAACAAACTTTCTCACATTTTCATAGCAATGTTCATAAACATTATTAACGAGTAATATGGGGTATGTACATACCTGATTACACTGCACCATTAAATGGTACTCTTAGCCGTATTCATTCATTGCCTTATTAACATATACATAATCATTATTATTATTAAATGGGAATTTAGGGTGGGTTATACACTTGGTTACTAACACAATTACAGAATCTCGAAAATCCCGATCTCACGCACTAGATCCCCTTTCCTATATTCGGCCAACACTAAGAACATTAGCAAAGAGGCCATTCGGCTATATAGAAAATCCTGAAGGGTTAACACAACCATAATCCTTACCTTGATGCCGATTTGGTTACCAATCTGAATCCCAAAACTATGTGATAAGCCTTCCTTGAAATTGGCCAAACACTAATATACTCAAACGATTAGCTTTTGGCTTTTCAGATAACTAAGAGATGAATTGAATCAGTACGAAACCTTACCACTGACTTACCGAAAACTATTGATTAGGGAAAAGATGATTCTGATCTACTGCTTCAAAATCTCAGAGGTCCTAAAAGAAACCAATTGCATGGTTGATTAAAAGTCAAGACAAATGTCGGAATTCGGCTTTTGTCCTACACATGTCGATAGAGAAGAAATAAGGGAGAATAATAGAGATTCGGTCATGACAGACTTACCTATTCCAAATTGATTAGAGAAGAAAGCAAAGTAGATCTCTGCTTGGTTGATATTCAGCCAAAAACTGTGAAGAAAAGGAGATTAAGAGATTTCGGCAATGGCTTTAGGAAAAACTATGAAGATTCGACCAAAGTGAAAGGAGAGAATAGGAGAAAAATAAATGGTATTCGTCTTTGGTTTAGAGAAAAGGGATGAAGGGAGTTTCGGCAAGAATGAAAAAGAAGAAGAAGATTTTAGGCTTTAGTAGAATAAAAGGAGAAGAGAAGATGCACACTTTCACTTTCGGTTTTGGTCAAAAGAGAAGAAAAGAATTTTGGTACTAACTCCCCTATACATGACCGAATAAGCCCCTCTCCAATGTCTTTCTGCCGGCCAACTCTTCTTCTCTCCACCCAATCCCCCTTTTCACTCCTACTTAGCCGAATCTTTAAGCTTTTGACCCAATCTACACTTCATCCATGAAGTGTCCTTGTGTCGTCCATCACTGCATCTCCTTGCTGAAAAATAAAAGCTCCAAAATGCTTCCCTTGCTGCTCGAACCTAGGCCCCTTTACACTCCTTGTGGCGTCACCTTACAAGGCCCTAAGTGGTGCCTCTTTGCCACCTTACCAACTTAATTCTTGTGTCTTAAGCCACACAATAAACTCCTTAAGGCCTAGCTCACTTAGTTCCCCTTTTAGGCTTAAAATCGATATTTTTCTAAGGCTTCTACCTACAACCCAAGGTTCCTCGGCCCCAAAACACATTCAAAACACACTCAAGCATGCAATCACATTCATTCAAGTGAAAATGCATAACCCTAAAACTCGAATATTACAGCTTCTACCCCTTAAAATAATTTCAACCTCGAAATTTCACGCTAAAACAAGTGAGGGTATTACTGTCGCATTGCTTCCTCTGGTTCCCACGAAGCTTCTTCCGATCCATGGTTACGCCATAACACTTTGACTAAAGGAACTGATTTCCTCCGAAGCACCTTCACATCCCGTTCCAGAATATGAATTGGCTCTTCCTCATAGGACAGATCTGCTCTCAGCTCCACCTCCTCAATCGGTATTACATGAGATGGATCCGATCGGTAATGACGTTGTAATATCCGGGAATTAGGGCTTGTGCATTTTTGCTCAATTGCATGTACTGGTATGCTTGTGTATATTATGAATGTGCTTTATGAATTTTGGGAACAGTAGAATGTAGGAGAATGCCTTAGAAATTATTTAATTTTAAGTTTCAAAGAGAGAGCTAAGCCTAAGAGGTCTTAAGAAAATTAGTAGGGGAAATATGACACAAAAATAGGCTTGTTTAAGTGGCTTGGAGGCATCACTTAGGGGCTCAGTATGTGACGCCACAAGCAGGGTGCAAGGGCCTAGGTTCGATCAACGTGGGAAGCAAATAAAAGAGTTTTATTTTTTTGCAAATAGGAGAGGTAGTGGACGACACATGGACACTTCAAAGATGAAGTGTAGATCAAGTTAAAAACTTAAAGATTCGGCTAAGGTAGAGTGAAAAGGGGGATTGAATGGAGAGAGGAAGAGTTGGCCGGCCAAGGGATTCTTTGGTGATCAATTTTAGTCATAGCCAAATTTCTAAAGGGAGGTTTAGAGCTTCTTTTCGGTTCTTCTTTCTTTCTCTAGTAGAATGCTGAAATTTTCACCCTTTTTCTCTCTTGACCAAAAGCCGAAAGTTTGGAACCATTTGTGCATCTTTTCCTTTCTTCTTTCACATCTTATTTCTTTTTCACTCACTCCCTAGAAATCGAAACTTACCCTCTCATATTTAGCAAGGCTGAAACCTTTCTACCAATCTTCACCATTAAAGTGCCGAAACACCATCTCTACCTTGAAGCTAAATCTCAATCTTAGTGTGGGCCGATTCTTTGTTAAAGCCGAAAGGACCTATTATTAAGGTAAGGTTGTGGCAACTCCTCTTCGTTTGGGATTTATGTCATGGCCAAATGGCCCTTTGATTCTTTAAAATGTGTTAAGGCCGATTGTAGGGGGAGGTACAGCCTAACGCAAGAGATCTTTCGGGAAGTTGGTCATTATTGGTAAGCAGCATAGTAGTAAGTATTTCTCTCTAGTAATCGATTTGGGTTCTCTTTCTTTTAAGTGTCAAATCAAGGATTAAGCCTTGGTTTAGGGATAGCCAATATGCTTGTGCCATGATATGTGTTTCTTGTGAAGGTAGCCAACATTAAGAGCATTAAAGGAGAAGCTTTCGGGATTTTTAGTGATCAAGGTAAGTGATAAGTAGTATTCAGCCAAAGGCCATTCTCATAGATTTATGCTTAAAACCGATTCTAACACTTGACAAGTAGGGATTTCGACAACTTCAAAGCAAGTAACCACTTTCGGATTTAAAATCACAAGGTAAGCACACATAATATTCGGCCAAGGCCTATTTAGTGACTTAGATATATTTCGTATTTATTCGAAAAGTCAAAACTAATCAAGTCCAGTGAACTAGTGTTGGCCGATTGCAAGGAAGAAATATCACGGAGTTTTGGGATTTGATTAGTAGTGAAATCGGCAACAAGGTAAGATTTTGGTTGCGATAATCCTTCGGGATTTGATCATTTGGCCAAATGGCCTTTAGCTAAAATGGTTAGTGTTGGCTGAATGTAGGAACTAAGGATCTAAAGCATTAGATCGGGTTTTTGGGATTTCAGTGAAAGCGTTAAGTGAATCAGGTGTGTACCCCACACTAACTTTTAATAGATTTACGGCATCAATTTAATATATGTGTTTATAATGATGTGAAATGTGGCCAAAGGTACCATGCAATGGTACAAAGTACTCAGGTACGTAACCTTAACATTATGTTAATAAATGATAGGAATATTTGGAATATGGCATATATGTGAATACCGATAAGAATGTGAAATAAGGTATAAGGCATGATGTTGCATGATTTGTATGACATGGGGCATATGGGAAATTATTTTAAGGGAAGTGATCCGGTGGTTTATACCACAATATCTCGAATGTGGTGACTCATGTCACAAAATCGAATGTGGTGACTTATGTCACAAATAATTATCTAGTGGCTATGCTACAATATATATAAGGGCGATGAGCATGTCGTCTGCAGTGATCGCCTTCGATGATGTGTAGCGGATGGAGGGTCGACTTAGTAGTCTCCACGGTGTGATGGTTGGTACAGTGATGTGTAGTGGATGGTTATCTAGGTTTGGGTTCGGTTTGCATCATTGATTATATGTGTTTCATATGTGTGATTTGACATGCCTAAATTGATTGAGAGTTTGTGTTTGGTGGTTACACATTGAGTCTGCTTGACTCACCTGCTGTGGGATCATTTTCAGTGACACTCAAGAATGGGCGAGCGGCGGAGGAGCTTTATGGTGGCCATGCTCAGCTCAGAAATTATTTTGTTTTAAACTTTCAATACTTAAGTATTTTGGGCTATTTCGGGATTTGTTTTGATGTAATAAGGCTATAAGTATTAAATTGATTATGCATGCATTTTAATTATTTTTAGTATGGTACGATTTGATTTTTATAAATTTTAAAGTTCAAGTAATTTTTCTTAAGAACAAAGATTAAATGTTTTGACACCTAATCAACACAAATCAATTATTCTTCAAAATACAAAAAATTTTGGCAAAACTTCAAATAAGTCTCGAAAGATTTTTCCCTAGAAGCATGCTAGATCCGGTCAGGGCTTGTGGGTTGGGTTTGGGGTGTTTCAGATGTAGCATCGAAATGTGAAACACATCGTGCATCTACTTCAATTTCAAAGGCAACTCCAACTGGTACGCCACTAGTCCAACCCACTTCAAAACCCGATAAGGTCCTATAAACCTAGGACTTAACTTTCCAATGCGGCCAAATCTTATCACCTTCTTCCACGGTGAAACTTTAAGAAACACTTGATTCCCCACAGAAAACTCTATCTCCTTCCACTTAAGATCTGCATATGACTTTTGCCTGTCAGATGTCTCCTTCAACCGTGTTCGAATTACCTTAACCTTTTCTTCTGATTCTACCATAATCTCTGGACCTAAAACTTGACGTTTCCCCAATTCTGTCCAACACGTAAAAGTGTGACACCTCCTTCCATACGATTGCTTTGCACGGTGCCATCCGAATACTTGCACGATAGTATTTGTTAGTGTACGCAAATTCTGCTAAAGGCAAGAACTCCTCCCAACTTCCTCTGAAATCCATCACGCAACCCTCAACATATCCTCTAGCACTTGAATTACCCGCTTCAGATTGGCCGTCCGATCATGGATGAAATGTCGTCTTAAAGTCTAACCGGTGCCTAATGCTTGATGTAATGCTTTCCAAAATTAGGACGTAAACCTCGGATCCCTATCCGAGATAATCGACACCGGCACTCCGTTCAGCCTCACGATTTTTGCTACATATAATTTTGCCAATCTCTGCAGGGAATAGTCAACTTGCACTGGTATGAAATGTGCCGACTTCGTCAACCGATCTACTATCACCCATACCGAGTCCTTCTTAGTAGGTGTAAGGGGAAGCCCACTAACGAAGTCCATGGTAATTCTCTCCCACTTCCATTGCGAAATCTTTATCAGCTGAAGCAATCCTAACGGTACTTGGTGTTCAACCTTGACTTGCTGACACGTTAAGCACTTCCCTACAAATTCTGTAACTTCCCGCTTAAGACCAGGCCACCAAAATTGGTCCCGTAGATCCCTATATAACTTACTTCCTCCAGGATGTATAGCATAAGGGCTACTATGCGATTCCTGAAGAATTTTCTGCCTTAACTTCTCATCCTTTGGCATACAAACCTTGCCTCGAAAACACAGCATTCCATCACCGTTCACACCATAGTCTTCCAATTCCCCATTTTGTACTTGTAGCAGCTTAGCACTGAGTTCACCATCTACCAATTGTTTCTCCTTCACTTGACTTAGCCATGCTCGGCTTCACTTGCAACTCTGCTAACAAACTTCCATCATCATAAAGGCTAAGATGTGCAAACATCGCCCTTAGATCCAACACCACTTTTTGACTTAGGGCATCTGCCACCATATTCGCCTTGCCCGGGTGATATTCTATTGAGCAATCATAGTCTTTCAACAACTCCACCCACCTTCGCTGTCTCAAATTTAGCTCCTTCTGAGTCAGCAGATACTTCAAACTCTTGTGGTCCGTGTAAATCACCGACCTTTCTCCATACAAATAGTGCCTCCACACTTTTAGAGTGAATATCACCGCCGCCAACTCCAAATCATGCGTCGGATAGTTAACCTCATGTGGCCTCAACTTCCGAGACGCATAAGTGACCACTTTCCCGTCTTGCATAAGGACACATCCCAATCTTGTATGGGAAGCATCACAATACACCATGAAGTCTTTCCCTGCTTCTGGCTGAATCAAAATTGGAGCCTCTGTCAATACTCTTTTAAGCTTCTCAAAGCTCTCCTGTTGCTTATCCGCCCATACAAAAGGTACCTCCTTCCTTAACAACTTCGCCAGAGGTGCTGCTATTGACGAGAACCCTTCAGGAAATCTCCTGTAGTAGCCTGCTAACCCCAAGAAACTACGAACCTCAGCCACAGACTTAGGTGGTTTCCAATCTACTACTACCTTAATCTTCCGAGGATCCACCTTTATTCCTTCCACAGACACCACATGCCCTAAGAACGTAACTTCCTTCAGCCAAAATTCGCACTTGCTAAACTTGGCATATAGCTTCTTTTCCCTTAACACTTGCAACACCACCCGTAGATGCTCATCATGTTCTTCCTCAGACGTGGAATACACTAGCATGTTGTCTATAAACACAATGACAAACCGATCCAAGTAGGGTTGAAAATCTGGTTCATCATATCCATGAACGCGACTGGGGCGTTCGTCAATCCGAACGGCATTACTAAGAATTCATAATGCTTGTACCTTGTCCGAAAAACTGTCTTATGGATATCTACTTCCTTCACCTTAAGCTGATGATATCCAGACCGTAGATCTATCTTTGAAAATACCACGGCCTCCTTAAGCTGATCGAACAAGTCGTCTATCCTCGGTAATAGGTACTTGTTCTTGATGGTCAGCTTATTCAACTACTGGTAATCTATGCACATGCACATAGTCTCGTCCTTCTTCTTAACAAATAGGACCGGTGCTCCCTATGGAGACACATTAGGTCGAATAAACCCACGATCGAGTAACTCTTGGATCTGGGCTTTAAGCTCTACTAACTCCTTTGGTGCCATTCGGTATGGAGCAATTGACATAGGAGCTGTACCCGGCAGTAAATCAATTTTGAACTCCACCTCCCTGTCCGAGGGTAACCCAGGTAGCTCCTCCGAAAAGACATCCGTGAATTCCCTTACTGTTCTAACTCTACTAACTCCCTCTTCTTTGGCATCCAAAACACTAACGAAGGCCAGAAACGCTTTGCACCCTTTTCGCACCATCTTATCAGCCTTTAATGTGGAGACTACGTTAGCCAAATAATTGCTTCTTTCTCCTATCATAACTATCTCCTCATTCTCTGGAGTCCTCAACTCCATTCGCTTAGCTGCACAATCTAATTTAGCACGATGTTCCACTAGCCAATCCATGCCCAGAATGAGATCAAATTCTCTGAAAGGTAGTTCCATCAAGTTGGCAGGAAATACCACTCCCTAAATCTCTAGAGATACACTCTAAAATACCCTATTCACCACTACCGTTTGACCTAACGGGCGTACTACAGTCATCTCCCTAACAGACAGTTCAGATGCTACACCTAGTGTTTCAGCTACTCTACATGCAACATATGAGTGGGTTGAGCCAACATCAATTAAAGCAAAGTAAGGCTTGCCAGCTATAAGAAACGTACCGGTTATGACGTTCGGTGCGTCACCATCCTCCTTCCGATGAACCGCATGCACCAGACCAGGCTGTCTTACCTCTGTGTTACCAATACCTCTGCTCGGTGTTCCCCAACCTCTTCTAGAGCCACTACCCCTGCCAACCGGACCACTACCCTGCGGTGGCTACTGTCCACCTCTTCCAGCCTAATTAAGACCCTGACTTATTGGTCGGCTCTCGTCTGTTTACATAGGACAGTCCCTAATCATGTGATCCTTGGATCCACACTTAAAACATCCTCATGTCTTCTTCCAACACTCTCCTAGGTGCATCTTTCCACACTAAGCACAAGTACGGTACTGTCCTCCCGTAATAACCTGCTTTGACCTCGTGACCCATCAGTTCTAGGTCTCTTTTGAACATTCCCGGATGACCCTGATAATACAAAACTTCTCTTCTGCCTATTCTTATCGAAATTCTATCTCATAGATTCCTTAACCCCTTCGGCTACCTCAGCCTTCTCCACCAACATGGCAAACTCCAACTTCTGCTGTGGAGCTATCAGCAGTCTTAGGTCATCCCTTAGTCCGTCTTCAAATCGTACACATCGTTCATGCTCTGTAGCCACGATACCTCGAGCATATCGGCTCAACCTTAAGAATTCTGCCTCGTACTCCATTACGGTCTTATTCCCCTGAACCAGCCTCAGAAACGCCTTCCTCTGCGCATCAATTAGCTAGTCCCAATATACTTTTTCTAATACGCCGCCTTAAAATACTCCCAAGTGAGATCATTAGCTGCAGCACCATCTCGAACCTTGAGCCACTACTGGTATGACTCATCGCAGAGAACCGACACCACCCCTTTCAGTTTCTCCTCGGTGAGTCAAAGCCAAATCGTCCATAATTCACTCGTCACCTCCAACCAATACTCACCGTATTGGGTGCCACACCAGATACACCACGGAATACCTTCGATCCATTGGCTCGGAGTCGCTTGGTACAGATTTTCGAGCTCCCATACCTCCACCTGCTCTAGCCACCCTCTCAAGAACTCGCAGATCGCCGCGCACATCAGATCATCCCGTCTTGATCCTCGATATTCCATACCGGCAGTTGGTGGTGGTGGCATCTCATTCTCGAGCCTTGACTGACCTAATGTGTTCCGATCGGTCATTCTCCTCTACTATGCCCTCGCACATTACGACCACGCCCCTAGAACTCATTCTTTCGAGTTGCGTTTATCGACTTAAAATTTTATGAATCATTATTTCTTTCCACTAATTTATCGCGAATACCATATGATTAATAGTTCTAAAAAAAGTAGTTCCTTCGAATTCATACACACACTACAGTCTCAAGTTCATTCATTCAATCATCAACATTCATGAACTCGTGTTCATTATAGAAAAGTGTTTTGTTGTCTTTGTTGTTGTTTTCTACTACCCAAGGGTATTTTTGTAATTTTATCCTGCAGGGGTATTTTTGTAATTTTTCAAAATAGGGTTCTTGGTGATTTTGGTGAAATAGGGGTGTTCTGGTAATTTTGTAATCCGGGGGTACTTTAGTAATTTTGGAAATTTGGGGTATTTCGGTAATTTTCCAAATTAGGGTATCTTGAAATTTTACAAAATAGGGGTTTTTAGTATTTTTACAAAATAGGGATATTTTGATAAAAGGAATCGAGGGTAGTACGGTAATTTTATAAATTGAGGGTATTTTAGTAATTTTTTTACAAACCAGGGGTATTTCAAATTTTTTTTTAAATCTAAAATAGTTTTTACAAATCAAAGGGGTAATTCGGTGATTTTAAAACTAAGGTTTTTGTAAAACTATGTAGCTAGTCCCTTTCGGGTTTTAATTACTGAATTTAGCCTGTGGGTAAGTCCTCTTGGTTAGGGTGAACCGTCACTACGTACCAAGTAGGATTCAAATGGAGAGGAGGTGAGTCACTAGGGCTACTTAAATACCAAGCTCCCTCTTTAAACCAATCCTAGACATGCACACAACGGTTGCAACACCCTTAACTCAACGACTCACTCAAAGGTTTGTTGGATTAGACTTTAAATTTTATGAAATTCTGTGTTGGAGTAAGCTAATCCTGGGGTTCAATAGCTCCTAATCCACTAATCTACGTCTCCGTAATACCCATATACAAATCACATAGTAGTTAGGGGTACTTACCTGGTGGACTTCGGGCCAGAGACTCAGGTGCCATGCCAGAAAACCTGCTCAACCTTTAGTAAAACTCGATTTCAAAATAAAAGTGTTTTTGGGTCCAAAAGCCCTCAAGGCCGAGTTTTGAACCGGTCTCTAATATCAAACTGAAACACCCTAAACCCAGCCAACAAGCCCTGACCGGATCAAGCATGCTCCTTAAGTAAAACGTAGCAAATCCTCGTTTTGTCATGTTGGAAAACTAGGGGTTTTGAAGAAAAATCGGTTTGAGTTATGATCAATTTGAAAATTGTGTTTTTTTTTTGAAGTTTTATTGAAACGATATTATCATGTTTCAAAAGTTACAAGTTAATAGAACTGTCGAATTTTAGAGCTTTTTATTATTAACTTGAAAACCATAGGTGTTTGGGTGTCAAAACAATTGAAGTTGTTTTACGAAAAAATGTTTAATCATTTGTTTACGTGTTCGTATCATAATAAAAATTAAAACGTAAACTTAAAACAGCTAAATGATAATGGCCTTATTACATCAAAATATAACCCAAAATAAATCAAATAAAACTTAATAAGAAAAATCCGAAAATGCTGAGCTGAGAATGGCCACCCCTAGGTCCCTGCCGACCCGGTCCATTTACTGGGTATCACCTGCAAAATGTTAGCCCACGAAGAGTGAGTCAACAGACTTAGTGTGTAACAGCCATCATAGATTCCTAATCGATAAAACATATTATATCACATATATTAATCATAGGCAATGATGCAACCCAAACCCACCTAGATATCCATCCTCTACACATCACCCGTACCTACCAATCACAACGTGGGGATTACTAAATCGACCCTCCATCCGCTACACACCATCGAAGGCAGTCGCTGTAGTCAACTGCTCATCGCCCTTATAATTGTGGTATAGCCACTAGATAACGTGACAGAGTCACCGGATTTATATTATGTGACATAGGTCACCAGATAATGTGGTAAAAACCACCAGAACACTTCCCATTTATCATTATCACCCATATGCCCATGCAACATACAAGTCATACAGATATCATGCAATCTACCTTACCCCATGGCCATAACAAACTTTCTCATATTTTCATAGCAATGTTCATAAACATTATTAACGAGTAATATGGGGTACATACCTGATTACACTGCACCATTAAATGTACTCTTACCCGTATTCATTCATTGCTTTATTAACATATACATAATCATTATTATTATTTAACAGGAATTTAGGGTGGGTTACACACCTGGTTACTAACACAATTACCGAATCCCGAAAATCCCGATCTCACTAAGAACATTAGCAAAGAGGCGATTCGGCTATATAGCAGATCCCGAAGGGTTAACGCAACCATAATCCTTACCTTGATGCTAATTTGGTTACCAATCTGAATCCTGAAACTATGTGATAAGCCTTCCTTGAAATCAGCCAAACACTAATATACTCAAACGGTTAGCTTTCGGCTTTTCAGATAACTAAGAGACGAATTGAATCGATCGAAACCTTTACCACTGACTTATCAAAAACTATTGATTAGGGAAAAGATGATTTCGATCTACTACTTCAAAATCCCGGAGATCCTAAAAGAAACCAATTGCATGGTTGATTAAAAGTCAAGACAAATGCCAAAATTTGACTTTTGTCCTACACATGTCGACAGAGAAGAAATAAGGGAGAATAATGGAGATTCGGTCATGACAGACTTACCTATTCCAAACCGATTAGAGAAGAAAGCAAAGGAGATCTCTGCTTGGTTGATATTCGGCTAAAAACTGAGAAGAAAAGGAGATTAAGAGATTTCAGCAATGGCTTTAGGAAAAACTATGGAGATTCGGCCAAAGTGAAAGGAGAGAATAGGAGAAAAATAAATGGTATTCGGCTTTGGTTTAGAGAAAAGGGATGAAGGGAGTTTCGGCAAGAATGAAAAAGAAGAAGAAGATTTTAGGCTTTAGCAGAATAAAAAGAGAAGAGAAGATGCACACTTTCACTTTTGGTTTTGGTCAAAAAAGAAGAAAAGAATTTCGGCACTAACTCCCCTATACATGACCGAATAAGCCCCTCTCCAATGTCTTTCTGCCACCAACTCTTCTTCTCTCCACCCAATCCCCTTTTCACTCCTACTTAGTTGAATCTTTAAGCTTTTGACCCAATCTACACTTCATCCATGAAATGTCCTTGTGTCGCCCATCATTGCATCTCCTTCTTTGAAAAATAAAAGCTCCAAAATGCTTCCCTTCTTTGCTCGAACCTAGGCCCCTTTACACTCCCTGTGGTGTCACCTTACAAGGCCCTAAGTGGCGCCTATTTTCCACCTTACCAACTTAATTCTTGTGTCCTAAGCCACACAATAAACTCCTTAAGGCCTAACTCCCTTAGTTCCCCTTTTTAGGCTTAAAAATCAGATATTTTTCTAAGGCTTCTACCTACAACCCAAGGTTCTTGAAGCCCCAAAACACATTCAAAACACACTCAAGCATGCAATCACATTCATTCAAGTGAAAATGCATAACCCTTAAATCCCGGATATTACACCCCATAGACCGATTTACCGAAATGACCCTATGGGCCAATTTGTTAGAATGCCTTAACGGGCTGATTTATTGTTGCTTAAATGGGCCGAGGTTTTGTATTAAATTATTTGATTAATGGATGTTAATTAAATGGGAATATCTTATTATCTATGTTGCATATTCATATATTGTATTGGGATTGGGAAAAATGGTGAAGAGAAGTGATTCTGGTGGCACTGCCACAAAATTGTTTGTTAATCTGATTCGTTATGATTTTGGTTACTTGGCCACAACCAAACTATATTATTAATGGCAAAATGCTTGCGATTGGTGTGTTTTGTGGGGTGGGTTGACTTGATCCCCATAGGTGTGATGGGATGGTACGGGTGGTGTGTAGCGGATGGATTACTAGGATGGGTTGGGTTACATTACATTATTTGCATTATCATGTTTATAGGGCTAAGACCCAGTTTGTTTTGTAAATGGGCTTCGGCTCAAGATTATGCTACATGGGCTCTGGCCCAGGATATTACTAAACGGGTTCAGACCCAGTGGATGATGGTAAGGGATTATGTACTGAGTTCTTGTAACTCACCCTCCAATCTTTCTTAATCCCTGTAGGTAAATCTCAAAGGATTTAGGACTTGGGCCCCTGGATGACTCAGTGGAGGCCATACTTCAGAATTAAATGTTTCGATCTTTAGTTAATTACTTTTCTGCTCTATTTCGTTATTTTTACTATTTGGGTTGTTATGTTGTAATAAGGCCTCTAAAATATTTTAACTTTTGCTTTATGTTTGACGTACTTATTATTTTGTTTAAATTGCTTTAAATGGAATTTTCTAAAACTTAAATAAAGGTTTTCTAAAATAGACTAACAAATGGATTTCATAACAAACTTCTACGAATATTTTTAACTCGGAAATTTTCTTTCGAATTATAAACATTATTTTCAAAAGTCAAGATTTTAAGGTTCACTAGTTCAATTTTCAATTTATCAATCAATCTTCGAGGTTAATAGTATTTTATCAAATATTTCAAATCAAACTTATTTTCTTGATTTTAACAAATCAATACCTATTTTAGTACGAGTAAAAAGGATTTAACATGTTTTTCTCATGTGGCATGTTAGATCCAGTCATAACGCATGGGTCGAGTTTGGGGTGTTACAGGTTATATACTTATTATACCATATTATTTTAATATCCATGGCTGTTAGAGGCCGGGGTAATTCCCATGGTGGTTCAGTTGATAGAGGTAGTTAGAGGAAAGAAACTGATTCTACATCATAATATTCTGAAGCTAGGCTCTTGCTCGAGCCTATATGGTCCAAACTAGAGATAAGGGTAATGTTATCGATGTACCAAGTATATTTCTTTTATGTTCTACACCTATTCAGGCTTTAATTGACCATAGTTCTATGTATTCATATGTTAACTCTAGCTTTTTAAAATTGGGAAAATTTAAATCTGAATTGTCAGACGTTGAAATAGTTGTTTTAAGTCATTTAGGATAGTCTGTGCTCATTAATCAAGTGTGTAAGCATTGCCCATTAGTGATCCATAACAAGATATTTGCCGTTGATCTATTGGTTATGCCATTTTTAGATTTTGATGTAATATTGGGAATGGACTAGTTAGTAGAGCATAATGTGATCTTAGACTATCTTAAAGAGAAGCTCTATTTAGAGTCATGAAAGTGAAGTTATTGATGTCAAAGGCATGAAATCGAGTAATTCCACTTGTATCATTTCATTGGTTTGACCTAATAAGCTTTTGAATCAAGGTTGTGAGGCATATCTGACCTATGTTATTAACTCAAATTCAATTGAATTCACAATTGAATTTTACTCAAGTATATCTCTAATGTTTATTGATCCTTATCATATGGCACCAATGGAGCTAAAAAATCTAAAAGTACAATTGCAAGATCTTTTGGATTGAGGCTTTATACGTCCTATTATATTGTATTGGGGAGCTCCAGTGTTATTTTTCAAAAGAAAGATGGGTCAAGGTGACTTTGTATTGATTATTGGCAGTTAAATAATTTGACAATCAATTACATATATACATTTTCTCATATTGACAATTTATTTGATCAGTTGAAAGGTGCATCAACATTTTCCAAGATTGATTTGAGATCTGGATATAATTAGTTGGAAGTTAAAGATAGTGATGTGTCGAAAACATTGTTCCGTACATAATATGGTCATTATAAATTTTTAGTCATGCCATTTTGTAACACCCCAAAATAGGGCCTAAGAGTTTCGAGGGTATTTTAGGATTTTCGGCCTATATGAGCTTAGAATTACGTAAGGTTAGTAGTTGATAATGTTTTCGACAATGATTTTCATAAAGTTAAGTCAATTTTTGGAAACGAGTTCTAAATGTCTTCAATTTTAGAAAAGAAACTACTTTATAAAAGAGTCAAAATTTGAAGCATTTATGTTGCAGTTTAGCCAATTTTTGATTGAACCCTTAAACCCCCTATCCCAAGTTTTGTTCACGATAGATTTTTCCCCATTTCCTTTCTTGTTGTCCCTTTCTCCTCTTCACTCTCTCAATTTATTTTTGACTCCCAAACTATAATATTTTGAATTTCTATCATTTCCAAGCATTAAACCTCACTAAATATTCAAGAAAACACCCAAAAATCTCACCAATTTCATCATCTTATCCACTTGTGGGTTTTCCAAATTTGCATCAAAAACTCATTTTCCTCCCACTAAAGCCTCAAATTCATTAGATCCTACTACGAGTTGAAGGAAGAGCTAGTTCAAGCTCTCGATTTTCAGCAAGTTGATAATCGGTGAGTGTTTAAGAGTCACTGCTCGTAGATGATTCATTATGTATTTGGGAATTTAGACGTAGCCTAAACCCCTACTCTAAATTTCAAGTGTAAGTGTTCTTTTACCTATGTTAAATATGTGATAAACATGTTTGTGAATTGTGATAAAGTGAATTATGATGTGATGAAATATGAACATGTTGTGATGACTGTTTGACGATAAATATATGGGTACGTTATTCATGGCATGTGACAGTGTGTATAATGCACCAATGATATGATTATGTGATGAATATGTGAAGATAACTGATAAGTAGTATTTGATGACATTATGGATATTTTGGTATTGTGACTTAATGAGATCGTTGGATATAGTTAGCATGCCATAAGATTGTTAGTAGTCACTTATATGTGTTGTGATATAAGGGGCGTTGAGGCCTAAGGATAGTTTTGGAGAGATAAAAGAATGTGAGCCAAGCTCCATTCATTGGGATAAGAATGTGTAACAACCCTTACCCGTGTTCAAAGCTTGAACCGGATACGAGGCATTACCAGACTTAACTTGCTTAAACATACCATATCGGACCATAAAATTTCGTTTCAACTTGAAACTTTTCATTTATACTCATAATGTCCCTATTATGGGCCTACTAGACCCAAAACTTACATACGAAATGGTTCAGGACTAAACCAAAACTTTCGCATACTTAGAAAATTTCTACTTAAAATAGGGCCACACGTCCATGTGGAAGAAGGGACATACCCGTGTTCCACATCTGGGGTCGACACTGACTTGCATCACACGGCCTGTCGTACGCCCGTGTGTCTGGCCCGTGGTCGACACTGACTTGCATTACACTGCCAGTCACACGCCAGTGTCCTTCGACCGTGTGGTGAATTAAATTCCAATTTCAGGTGCAGACTTTGTACGGCCTAGGCACACGCCCATGTCCATGGCCGTGCCATCTACACAGCTGAGACACATGGCCGTGTCTCTACCCGTGTGTTTACTACTGAGCATATTGACTTATAAAACTAACATGTAGGGGACACACGGCCTAACCACACACCTATGAGGATGGTCGCGTGTCACACAGGCCTAGACACACGCACGCATGCCTACCCGTATGGACAAGAACAAGGTTGTTTGCTAAGCTATTTTATCACCCTAACTCATACAACATAAATCACATTCAACCATTAGCCAAGCAACCCAATCATGCATCATTCATATTCATGAATAACCTCATCTTTTCATATATTAATAATAATAAGCCATTAACTATTGCCATTTACAAAAGAGTTCATCTTTGGAAGAGCCAACACACTTGCCCAAAATAATATGACATTTCACTAAGTCTAGCCCCTATATATGCCATACTCAAAATGCTAAATCTAAATATACCAAGATGTGTTGATAGTGTGGGTGATCTTTCGATTATCTTCGTACCCCGAGCTGGCTTTTTGACACTATAAAACAAGGGAAAAGAAAAGGAGTAAGCTTTAAGCTTAGTAAGTCAACATGTAAACAATAAGCATCATACCATATGCTAAGCAATCACAAACATTACATATTATGTAAGAACAATTCACTTTTTCATAATCATGCTTACTCATCTCATCTCTTACCACATTCCAACCATATGACATATATATTGCTCACATTTATTTGCACATATACCCTGCACTCATCACCACAAACCACACAAAATATTTACTTAACAAGTTTCTCAATGAACCCTTCAGAAGAGTACTATATACCCGGTGGTTTCACACATAGCCCTCCATTAATCAATAATAGGGTGGTATCACACATAGCCCACCAACAAGAATAATTACGGTGGTTCTGCACATAGCCCACCAAATAATAATGTAAACGATGGTATCGCACACAGCCCATCGTGAATAAATAATAAGGTGGTATCGTACACAGCCCACCACAATGATAATTATGGATATTTATCCGTACTTACATTTCTACTCTGAGGTTCATACAAGAGTTACGCATTATCTATCATTTTCAATCAGTCTCACCAATAAGTAATTTCGTCCATATAATGCATCAATAGATAGTAATATATGTACTAAAGATGTATTGTTTACACATAAACTTACCTCTGTGCAAAATGTATTAATCGACTGTTTAGTCCGTAACCTTGCCTTTTCCTCGATCAAGGTTGTTTCTGCTCTCTTCTTGATCTATAGTAATAAAATTTACTAATTCAATCACTATATAACTCATGATACACCAAAATTTCTACTTACGCAAAAATGATCATTTTTCCCTTATACTTTAGCAAAATTACAATTTTGCCCTTAGGCTCGTAAATCATTTTTCATCATATTTTCTCATTAAACAAACCTAGTTGAACATTTATTTCTCTTATAACCCATCATTTCATGCATTTATTACTCAATTACAACCTTCACAAAGAAGTCCCATTTAAGTGTTTTCATGGTAACACCTTTCACAAAAGTTATTCCTTACCCCACTAACATTCATTTTCTTCCATAAAAACTCAGCAACCAACATAACCACTCTCATGGCAAGTCCCTAAACTTTCAACCATTTTGCAAAATAGTCCCCTCATGAGCTAGCTTAAGCTTTAGGTGTTCTAGAAGTACAAAAATTATCAAGAAAAGCCATTCAAATCACTTACTAGCAAGGAAAATAGGTTGTTGAAATTTCAAGCTCCCAAAGCCCTTCTTGAGTGTGAAAATTCAATGAAAGAAGAAGAAAATAAAAGATGATAGCCTTTTTCTTTATTTTATTTATTTCCTTCAGTTTAATCCACCTAACCCACCTACTTGACCAATTTTGACCTCATTTTGTCCCCTATGGCCGGCCACACATTCTCTAAGGTCTAATTGCTCTTTAAGGACCTCCAATTTTATATTCCATAGCTATTAGGCACCTCTAGCTTGTAAAATTGAACTTTCGCACTTGATGTGATTTAGTCATTTTTCACAATTAAGCATACAATTGCTAAAATTAAGGCACCAAAATTTCCATGCGTCCTTATAATCATGCTATAACACATAAAATAATATTAAAACATTTTTCTTCAACCTAGGGTTAGTGGTCCCAAAACCACTATTCTGACTAGCCCCAAAATTGGACTGTTATAACTCTCCCCCTTTAGAGATTTTCATCTGGAAAATCTTACCGGTAAAATGGTTTGGGTACTGTTCCCTCATGGCTTCTTTCGGTTTCCACGTAGCCTCTTCTACACCATGTTTTTGCCATAACACTTTCACTAAAGCTATGCTCTTATTCCTCAACTGTTTAACCTCTCAAGCCAAAATCTTAATTGGTTCCTCTTCATAGGTCATGTCTAGTCGTATCTCAATTTCGGTTGGAGGGATCAGATACAAAGTATTGGAACAATATCGCCGCATCATCGACACATAAAACACGTTGTGTATTGTCTCTAACTCTTCTGGCAAAGCCAACCGGTAAGCTACTAGTCCAATCCTTTCAATAACCTCATACGGCCCTATGAATCATGGGCTCAATTTGCCCTTTCGACCAAATCTCAATATTTTCTTCCACGGGGATACTTTTAGGAATTCTTTATCGCCCATTTGAAACTTGATTTCTTTCCTTTCTAAATCTGTGTATGATTTTTGTCGATCCAAAGTAGCTTTCAGACTATCACGGATCACTTTAACTTTCTCCTCGATTTGCTTAACTAGATCAACCCCATGAATTTGCTTCTCACTAAGCTCTGTCCAATACAAGGGAGTCCGACACTTGCGACCATATAAAGCTTCGTACGGTGACTTCCATATACTTGACTGATAACTATTGTTGTAGGAAAACTCAACCAAAGGTAGATATTTTTCCTAACTACCTTCAAACTCTAAAACACAACATCGGAGCATATCTTCAAGAACTTGTATCACTCTTTCGGATTGGCCATCTATTTGCGGATGGAAAGCGGTACTAAAATTCAATCTTGTACCCAAAGCTTCCTGCAACTTCTTCCAAAACCTCGAAGTGAATCTTGGATCTCTATTCGAGATAATAGATATAGGCACCCCATGTAATTTCACCACCACAGCAATATATAGCTCAGCCAACTTGTCAAGTGAATAATCCACACGCACCTGCATAAAGTGAGCCGATTTTGTTAATCTATCAACAATAACCCATACAACATCTTTCTTTTTCGGAGTCATAGGTAACCCCATTACAAAATCCATTGTTATTCGTCCCCACTTCCACTTGGGAACCATCACTAGCTAAAGTAATCCCGAAGGCACTTGATGCTCGGCTTTCACTTGTTGACAGATCAAACACTTTGTAACAAAATCAGAGATGTCTCTTTTCATACCCAGCCACCAATACAACTTCTTCAAATCATTTACATTTTTGTGCTGCCCAGATGTACTGACAAGCAGCCACTTTGTGCTTCATGTAAAATTTTCTGAATAAGCTCATCATCTTTGGGTATCCAGACCCTATTTTGAAACATCAACATCCATCGGGACAAATCCAAAAGTCTAACTCAACACTCGACTCACATTGAACTCTCTTGGCCTGTAAATCGTTGTCACCTTTATGAGCTTCACAAATCTCTTGGAGAAACACCGGTCTAGATCTCAACTCGACTAATATTGCACCATCATTAGAAAACGCTAAGCACGTACTCGTAGCTCTCAAAGCATACAGGGATTTCTTGCTCAAGGCATCTGCTACCACATTCGCTTTCCTCGAATGATAATCGATTACTAACTCATAATCCTTCAGTAATTCGAGCCATCTACATTGTCGCAAATTCAAATCTTTTTGATTCATCAGGTACTTCAACCTCTTTTGATCGGTGAAGGTTTGGCACTTTTCACCATACAAGTAATGATGCCAAATCTTCAAAGCAAAAACAATTGCAGCCTAACTCCAAATCGTGAGTCGGATAATTCTTCTCATGTGGTTTTAGTTGTCTTGAGGCATAAGCTACTACTTTACCCTCCTGCATCAACATACAGTCAAGACCATTTAATGATGGATCACCCTAGACCACAAACCCCTTCCTCGACTCAGGTTGTACTAAAACTGGCACTTCAACAAAGATTTCAGTTTCTTAAAACTCTGTTGGCATTTCTTGGTCCATTCAAACTTAACATCTTTATTCAACAGCCTCGTCATAGGTGTAGCAATCGTGGAAAACCCTTTAACTAACCGTCTGTAGTAACCTACTAAACCCAAAAATCTTCTAATCTCTGACACATTCCTCGGCGGTTTCCATGTAACATCCCAAACCCGTCTAGACGTCACGACTAGATCTGGTATGTCTCAGGGAAAAAGGTTGAAAAGAAACTTTGGGGATCTTGATGAAAACCAAAATTTGAAACTTTTTATTTCAGGTGACATTTTGAAAACAGTGGTTTGCCGCTTAAGAAAAATTTGCAGGTTGGATTAACTGCTCATTTACTATCTATGTTAGCACTTGTGAGAAAAATAGATATTTAGGTTGCAGTTATTTAGAAAACTTCATTTTTAACAATTAAGTTTAAGTCGTAAAATAATGTTGTATCAAAGTGGAAATTATAATGAAAAACCAAATAGCAATTTAGAAAGGCCTTATTACATCAATTAAAATCCCAAATTAAAATGTCTGAAAACTAAGTTTACTGAAAATAACAAGCTATGGCCTCCTCGAGTCTCTTAGGCTCCCAAGTCCACGTCTTACTGATCACCTGCAAGGTTAGATAGATGGGGTGAGTCACTAAGACTCAGTGTGTAAGTTCCCCCTTAAAACAATTACATAAATGGCCTCAAGCCCACATCCACATACTGGGCCTTAGCCCACTCAAGAATAACATGTACAAGAATAGATGCAATGTATCCGGCCCAATCCTAGATTTCCATCCTCTACACACCACCCGTACCACCGATCACTTTGTGGGATTTCTACAATCAACCCTCAATCCGCTATACTCTATATGTGGCACCTAGCCACTGGTGACATAGTCACAAAATATCATATGTGGGGCCAACCCACTTGTGGTACCAAACCACTAGTGAGAATCCCGAATAATCATATATGTGGGGCCAACCCACTATGGTGCCAAACCACTGGGACGAGTCATGAAATCATCAATATGTGGTACCAAACCACTGGTGGTTCCAAACCATTGAGACTTAGTCACGAATCAAGAATGTGGGGCCAACCCACGTGTGGTACCTAACCACTAGTGATAGTCTTACACTTCCCCCTTTCATATCATATCCAACCTATGCATACAAATGTCAACTAAATGCAACATACTGTCAAATGCATAATATTACTATGGCATACTTTCATTAGCATATACATAAACAGTAGGATACTTACCTGGTACTTCAGCCATGCCCATAATGGCATAACGCTTATTCATCTAGCCATTTTGGCTTTTTAGCCCCAAAGAAATTAATAACACATAATGTAACATCCCCAAACCCTACCCACGAGTCTTGGCCGGGATCCGGTTATGTCACTTATGGAAAAATGTTGAAAATCTTTGTCTTTAGAATAAAACTTGAAAATTTTGTTTATTTTCGGAAGTAATTCCATTAAAATTATTAAATAATAAGCTTGGTTTGAATTAAAACTTTATTATATTTTATTAAAAGATAAATCATTTGTAAAAATATTCCTAAGAACGATATAAATTACATCATCCATAAAAAGAGTACCTTAATCAAGAGTGGCCCTTATTACAAACAATATTAAACAAAACACTTAGTATTAAAATTGCTTAAAATAATTAAATTAATCTCATACGCATGGGCCACCTTGCATCCTCTCCGACCGGTCCGATCAACAAGTCACCATGATGTTGGATAAATAATTGGGTGAGTCATAATGACTCGATGTGTAATTAAACCACCGATATCCACCCACATGCTAGCCACAAATCAACCCAATTATCAAATGCAACATATAAATATAATCATTTAGATAGTACCACAATGCTGGCTTGGCCCACAATCAAATCATATTCAAGCAATGGGCTAGGCCCTTTCTCATCATCCAGCGATCACCGGGCTTGGCCCATTTCACGTATGTTCACAAAACATACCTATTCATATTCCATATTGGGCTTGGCCCATTTCCATATCAATTTATAACAAAACCATGCAATATGAAACCCAACCCAATCCTAAGGTCCATCCGCTACACACCCCTTAACCACCTACCACACACCGGGGACCGTCGAGTCACCCTCTCCTTTCCTCCAAAAGGCAACCAATGCCATCCACGATGTAGCATATAGCTAACATCAAACCACGATGGAGCACACAGCAATCCATCAAGCCACGATATGGCATAAAGCGATATCAATCAAGGTAACCACGCGAACTAAATCGCAAAGATCCACAACGCGACCTCGGTCGGCGCCAATCCACGATGTAGCACAAAGTCGACATCAACCACGCATCAAGTACACCTGTCCTTCTTTCATAAACCCACCCATGCACATGTAACATAATATAATGACAATGTGATGCATGTGCATGTCATTCACAAACATAGGCATTCACTCATATTTAAATAAATGACAACAGATTAACAATTTGCTATTTACGATCAAGATCATACCCTTTTAGGGTATCTATTGCACTTTTACCATCGCACTTATTAGTAAGCATATAACATAAGCGGATATCACATAAAACCCGAAACAATGGCTAACTACACACCTTATAACCTCAAGCTCTAAACCCTCGACCCAACGCTATCGTTTAGCGAGACTATCAGTTATTTGCTTATCGCTTTTCTATTGTGCGCCCACACCCCGGTGGCCAATCTCGCATGCAAGTAAACCGATCTCTTCTTGAACTTCAGGATGGGAGTTTTCCCTTTCTCCTCTTGACTGGCACTCGCATCCATCGACACTTAATCAGAATCACACCATTAATCAACAAGTCATAATCTACTATTATTGAACTTAAATCACCTAATAACATCCTTACCGAAACACTGAGATCCCGAAGGCTCCCCTTTGCTTCTGTCGATTTGGCCCTAAAAGATCATAGCCACCACTCGGTCAACACAAGAACATAAACAATGGCCTAAGGCCGAATATCCAACCACTTACCCCTTTTAATTAAATCCCAAAACACCTATGGAATTGCCGAAAATCCCTGTATATAAGACCATTAGAATCGACCAACAAAAATCCATGGAAAGGCCCTTTTGGCCGAATACCTTACCACCCCTTACCTTGATGAGTTCAAACAATTTGAGACTTTCCTTTAGACTCCTTGGCGGCGGCTACAAACAAGCAAAACACATCACTTATAGTCTATAGAGCATTCAAATAACCCACACTAAGGCCAACCATTCGGTTTGGCCATTAAAACAAGTAACTAAAACACTTACCCACAAGCTTTAGATGTCGACAACACCACACTTCACAGATTCGAAGCTTCAATCTTGGCGAAAAAGAAAGAAGGTAGAGAGGTGAAGGTTTGGCTAGGCTTCTAAAACAAGATGGAATATTCAATAAAGAACGAAAGAAATAAAGTAGACAAAATATAAGGTTTAGGGGTTCAAGTGGACATTCGGCTATTAGTAAAATTTGGGAGACATAACGCTACTTTTGATCAAGAAACTAAAAGAATAATTTGGCACTTGCCATAAAAGAAGGAAAAAAATATGAAAAGGGTGCTCTCCTATTCATAAAATTCTGACCCCTCCCTTGAAGACTCCAAAATCACACCACATACTAATTCAATCTAATTTGAATTAGTCCACTTCCATATTTTAATCAAAGCAAAAGACCACCCTCCAATTTAAAATACAAGATAAAAATAAAATAATATTAACCATTATCCCAACGAATTGAAAAAATAAAATTCAACACTCATCCTTATCACTCCTTCCAACCGAATCCAAAAATGCTTGAACTACCATTTGCATCCAACAAGAATCACACTTCAAATGCAACACCCAAGTGCCGTCCCCACACCTTCCAACCTCACGCAAAAGACCACAACAAAATAAAATTCCAAATGCACCTCTCGATTCAACACGGGACACGGAACCTTCTTGCTTCCTCCAACGCCTGTGCCACTTTCGGCCACTTTGTATTCCTTGACATAAAGCCCCACTATTTTATTTTAAATCCAACCTACTTCAGCCCATCACCAAACAACAAAAATAAAACTCCATAATGCAGCTCCAGCCCTCAAACCGCGACCTCCCTCCCCTCCAAATACCTAAGTAGCGCTAAGAGCCATTCGCTAATTGAACTTTCATGTCCATCAACTTGGACATTTATTTTTAAGGCCTACTTAGCCCAGTCCCTTGACGCAAAAATAAAACAAAGTTCTGCCCCAGCAACTCGAACCCTTGCTCCCTTAGGCGCCACCTTCCAAAGCCCCAAGCAGCGCATAACCACTTTGCCAATACCTTTCATTGCCTTAACCTTCCAAATAAATTTCTTAAGCCCTCTAAAGCCCACTCCATTTCTTAACCCTAAAATTAAAACTTTTCCTAAGCCTTCCCTTTACCCGAGCATTCTTAAAACCTCTAAAACACCTCCAAACACACCCAAAAACCTACCAACACCTGAATTATACTTAAATTACCTAGCCCCTAAACCAGGGTGTTACACATAATGATAATATTAAAGTGTGTAAATCTTACACACCTGGATACGCACAGCACTATGCTATCTATGTCGACACTATCACTATCGGAGGCTACTGCTATCTACCTCTTATTTTGCTTAGAAGCTGGCCCACAACCTGGTGGCCAATCCCAAACAGCAGATACCGTGCTCTTCTTGAACTTAGGGGCTAGGACCGCGGGTCCAACCCCTCCTTTTGCTTGCTGACATTTGAGTCCATGAACAACCTTGGTCACTAAACCGGATTAAAGCAGCGAAATTGAATAAAAGAAAATAGACACTCAAAGCTAAGGGTCCTTACCTATATTGACAAAACCCGGAGATTAAGAATCTAAATTGACTAGAGCCGATTGTCCCTTAACACGCTCCAATCGCAATCCAACAGCCAAAAGAATGTGAAGATAGCCCCCTAGAATAGGCCAAGAGTTAGAGAATATGATTACTGCCTTCGGCACTCCACCATGAGAAGAGATGATTGAACCACAATGAATACACTTACCACAACACTAGAGAAATCGATTAGGAGTGGTGAAGAACAGGTAACGGCAATCCACTAGAACAAAAACTGAAAGAAAAGGATATGAATGTCAGAGGAATTCGGCTTTCTTTCAAAGAAATCAAGAGAAGAAAAAAAAAGTGAGTATATGTTTAGAGAGATTCGGCTAAACCAAAAAGAACTTACCGAATGCCGAAAATGTTCTGCTCTTGAAAAGAAAGGGATGGAGAAGAAAAGTGCTAACCACCAAAGGAGATTCAGCTATGGTGTTAGAGAGAAACGAGAAGAAAATGCTAGAGTTCCAACAGGAGATGAGGCTTCAGAGGGTTTCGGCTTTGATGTTTATGGCAAAAAAAAAAATAAAATGGAAGTAGAGAGTGGATGGTAAGGTGAGTTTCGACCAAGCACAAAAGAAGAAGAAAATACGAAGAGTATTAGGAGGTGTTTCGGCTTTGGTGAATGGAAGAAAAGAAAATGCAAAACAAAAGGTGTGAGAGTGTTTTGGTATTTGAGAGAAAAGCAAAAATGCACAAAGTGGTATGAATGTTTCGGTTTTGCCAAAAAGAATTGAACAAAGAATGCTTTTGGTTTCTCTAGCTAGCCGAAATTCTCAACACCCAAATGCTTCATCTAACATTCGGCCACCCCCTTAACAACACTAAACCGAACCCACACACACATACACACTTCCCACATTCGGCCAAACACTCTCCCTCTCTCCCAATCCCATGATTCTCTCCACCAATCACTCTCCACTCTTCATACAAACCTGTTGAACCCTTCTTCCTCCTTGAATTGCTCTCTTCCTTTCATTCAAATGTGTTGACCCATTCAACACTCATCCACCAGAGTCCAAGCTAAGAGCAACTCTCCCCACCTTGGCGTCAAAAAGAAATCCCTCAAAGGGGATCTACGCAGCTCGAACCTACTCCCTGCTAGCTTCCTTGAGGCATCACCTTCCTGAGCTTTTAAGTGGCGCCTCTTTGCCACTTCACCAATAGACTCCTTGCGTCAAGACACACAAACACCAACCCTTAAGTCCTATCCCATTCAGCTCTCCCCTAAAGTGCCCAAAAAATAAAATTTTTACTAAGGCTCCAGCTTACCCCTAAGCCATTCCTGGACCCCAAAGCACCCTAAACTAGCATGACAAACATAGCATTCACACACAAACACACAAATGCATAGCCCCTAATTTAGGATGTTACATTCCACTACACAATACCGAGATCTTACTTGGATCAACTCTAATGCCATCACCTGAAATAATGTGTCCTAAAAATCGACCTCTTAGAGCCAAAACTCACTCTTGCTAAATTTAGCATACAACTGCTTGTCTCTTAAAGTTTGCAACACAATTCTTAGGTGTTCTGCATGATCACTCTCATCCCGAGAATAAATCAGTATGTCATCGATAAATACATCTACAAACTTATCCAAATACAGTCGAAAGATACGATTCATAAGATCCATAAAAATTACAGGAGCATTTGTTAAGCCAAATGGCATGACGAGGAACTCATAATGGCCATACCTTGTCTGAAATGTAGTTTTTGGTACATCTTTCTCCTTAACCCTCAACTGATAACAACTCGATCTCAAGTCTATCTTAGAAAACAATGTATCTCCTTTCAGTTGGTCGAAAAAGTCATTTATCCTGGGCAAAGGATAGTTATTCTTCACTGTTACCTTGTTGAGTTGTTTGTAGTCTATACACAATCTCATCGATCCGTCTTTCTTCTTCACAAAAAGTACCGAAGCACCCACGATCTTGTAAAACCCTTGCTTGTTAACTCTTGCAATTGAACTTTTAACTCTTTCAACTTTAACAGTGCCATCCTATACGGGGCAACCGAAATAGGTGCTGTACCCGGAACTAACTCTATACCAAACTCAACCTCTCTATTTGGAGGCAATCCAGGTAACCCTTTCGGAAACACATCCGAATACTCGGACACTACAGGCACGTGATTCAATCTTTACCTTTGACTCTTGAGTATTTAGCACAAAGGTGAGATAGGACTCACACCCTTTTCTCAAGTATTTCTCAGCCACTATAGACAAAATCACTACTGGCATATTATTCGAATTACCTGATTCAACTCGAATGACATCTCCATTTACACATCTCAATTTAATAAACTTACTACCATAGTTTATTAAAACATTATGTGCAGTCAACCAATCCATACCAAGAATCGATCAAATTCAACAAATGACAACATCATGAGATTTGCCGAAAAATAATGACCTCTAATTGTCAAAAGACAATTCCTACACACCTTGTCAACTAGCACATGTTTGCCTAATAGGTTTGACACTTTTACTACAAATTCCGTAAACTCAACAATCATATTCATACTAAATGCCAATTTCATGCAAATATAAGAATGGGTAGAGCCTGGATCAATCAAAGCAACAATAGAGATATCATGAAGAGAAAAAGTACCCGTTAGCACATCTGGAGATGATGCCTCTTCGCGAGCGCGAATGGAATAAGTCCTTGGAGGTGCTCGACCCTCCGATCTCACAGCAGAGTTTCTAGGCACACCTCTACTACTAGTCCCACCTCTTGGTTTCTTTTGTGGTCTACCCCTCGATGATATATTGCTTGATCTTACTTCTTGTTTTCTATCCTTCTCATCCCTATCTGGACAGTTTTGAATAAAATGGTCGGGTGAACCACACTTGTAGCAATTACGGTTGTTTCCATAACACTCTCTAGTATGCTGCCTACCACAATTTAGACACTCTGGTTTATTTAACTTTGGATTTCCCACGCTTGCCATCGAGGTGGCTTGAACTCTCGAGCTCGAATATGTATTACCTCAGTCTCGGTGTGAATACCCGACTGAAGTAGTCGTCTGAGGGTTCATTTCCTTGGATCTCTTTAATTGAGTTTGTAATGATTTACTCATTGGCCTCTTCTTTGCATCTCGAGCCTCAATCATGGCTTTTCTTTTTTCCTTATTCAACTCTTTAGCCTTGTAAGCTCTATCAACAAAGCTACAAATTCCTTCAATTCCAAAATCCCAACTAACAATCTGACATCTTCATTCAGTCCATCTTCGAACCTCTTGCACAAGATAGCTTCTGTAGACACACACTTTTGCGCATACTTACGGAGACTAACAAACTCGTGCTCATACTCTACCACAGTCATTTTGCCTTATTTCAATTCAAAAAACTCTTCCTATTTCTAATTTACAAATCTCTGACTTATGTACTTCTTTAAGAACTCTTCCAATAAGAAATCCCATGTCACCTTCTCCATCGGCACTGTGGATATTAGTGTTTTCCACCATCGATATGCTGAGTCCCTTAATAATGACACAGCACATTTCAAGCTCTCTTCAGGTATGTAAGAGAGTTCATCAAATACCCGCATTGAGTTCTCAAGCCAGAACTCCGCCCTCTTGGGGTCATCATCTATATTGGCTCTAAATTCCTTTGCCCCTTATTTTTGAATCTTATCAATCGGAGGTTTGGAAACTCTTACCAAGTCTATACCTTGATGAGCCACGGGAACTGGCTGAGTTATAGGAGGGGGTGGAGGAGGTTGAGCATTCGGGTTTATTCATACAAATTCAGTCTACCAATTACTCATCATGTGGTGAAAGGCTTCCCGAGCCTCTTCTTCTTGACCCATAGTCTCGGGTCTACTCTCTACAGGCAAGGTCCCTTACGCGGGAGTCGGTGCTTTACTAGCAACATCATCAGCAACCATTCGATCGAGATCCATTTACTATATGAAAATAAATTTTAGAATTGTCAGAAGTTACCACACTATCAATAAAAGTTTATGGCATGTATAGTTAGACTCTTACACATACTACGGTAGCTCGAGAACCAACTAAACCATAGCTCTGATACCACTAAATGTAACACCTCTTACCCGTGTTCAAAGTTGGAATTGAATACGTGGCATTACCAGACTTAACTTGCTTAAACATACCACATCGGACCATAAAATTTTGTTTCAACTTGAAACTTTTCATTCATACTCATGATGTCCCTATTATGGGCCTACTAGACCCAAAACTTACATACGAAATGGTTCGGGACAAAACCAAAATTTTTGCACACTTAGAAAATTTCTACTTAAAATAGGGCCACACGTCCGTGTGACATACCACACGCCCGTGTTCCACTCCGTGGTCGACACTGACTTGCATCACACGGCCTGTCACACACCCGTGTGTCTGGCCCTTGGTCGACACTAACTTACATCACCCGGCCAGTCACATGCCCGTGTCATTCAACTGTATGGCGAATTAAATTCCAAATTCAAGTGCAGACTTTGCATGGCCTGGGTACACACCCATGTCCATGGTCGTGCCATCCACACGATTTAGACACACGATCGTGTCTCTGCCCATGTGTTTACTATTGAGCATACTGACTTGTAAAACTAACATGCAGGGGACACACGGCCTAACCACACACCCATGAGGCTGGTCGCGTGTCACACACGCCCTTGTGCCTACCCGTGTGGACAAGAACAAGGATGTTTGCCAAGCTCTTTTACCACCCTAACTCATACAACATAAATCACATTCAACCATTAGCAAGCAACCCAATCATGCATCATGCATATTAATGAATAACCTCATCTTTTCATATATTAATAATAATGAGCCATCAACTGTAACACACCAAACCCGGCCCATGCGATATGACCAGATCTTGCATGTCACATAAAGAAAACGATTTAAAGAACTCATGTTTCTTACTAAAGAAGATATTGTTTAGGAAAACAAATTTGATTTAGAAATACTCGATAAAAATACTAATAATCTTGAAAGATTAATTGAAGAATTGATAATTAAACTAGTGATCTTTTAAAACCATGACTTTTGAAAATATTATTGGTAATTTGAAAGAGAATTTACGAGTTAAAATATTTGTAAAAGTTTGTTATGAAATCAATTTGTCAATCTATTTTAGAAAAACCTTTATTTAAGTTTTTAGAAACAAATTCCGATTTAAAATAATTCAAGCAAAATAATAAGTACGTTAAACATAAAAAAACATAAAATATTCCAGAAGCCTTATTACAACATAAAAACCCAAAATAGTAAAACTACTAAAGTGAACGAAATAGAAAACTAAATTTCAAAACACCATTTCTGAAGTATGGCTTCCACCGAGTCATCCATGGCCCAAATCCACATCACTGAGCATTACCTGCAAGGATTAAAAAGGAGGGGTGAATTACTAGAACTCAGTGTATAATCCCCTTACCGGTCATTAACTGGGCCAAACCCCATACAGAAACAACTGGGCCGAAGCCCATATTTATATACAAATTGACCCTTAGCCTTATAATCAAGATAATGCAAATAAAGTAATGCAACCCAACCCAATCCAGCCAATCTCTCCCCCGACCATCCAATCTCTATTGTGGGGATCAAGTCAACCCACCCCGCCAGTCTCTCCAATTTGCAGTCAAGCTGCCTTTTATAATATTTGTGGTTGAGCCACCAGAGTATCATATACGGTAATATAATCGGCACACAGCCTTGGGTAATTATGATCGACACAGAGTCGTTAATTTATATGTTAGGCACATAGCCATTATCAGAATTTGTGGCAATGCCACCGGGCTACACTTCTCTTCATTCAATTTTCCCATCACATGCAATATGTAGAGATGCAACATATATAATAACATAAAATATCCACATATAAATAACAACCATTAAACTATTGAATACCTTTAATGAATCGGCCGATAAGGGCATTTCAGTAAATCGGCCCATAGGGGCATTTCGATAAATCGGTCCATAGGGGCATTTTGGTAAATTGGCCCATAGGGGCATTTTGGTAATTTACCATCCAAGGTTATTTTGGTAATTTCGCAACCCCGGACTTAACTACTAATTTGGAGCATAAAAATTGAAACTATCCATCCGCGTCACATTTACTAAATTGACTACAACTCGAGTTAGGAAACTCAAAATTTAGATCCGTAAATTTTCCTTTAAGCTAGACTCATATATCTTCTTACTAAAAGTTTTCTAGAATTTTTGGCTTTCTCCATTTAGTACAGTTTATTCATTAAAGTTTCCTCTATTTCACTGACCAACAATTCTAACCTCTCTTAACCTAAATTAAAATATCTCATTGTACAGTTTTCATATGTTTCTCCCACTTGTTTCTATTGAAACTAGACTCACTAAGGAATCTATACATATAAACAATAACTCATAATTCACTTTTTAAAATTTTAAATGATTTTTCCAAGATAGAGCAACGAACCACAAAGTTATTCAGAACCAGTCTCACTAAAACTAAAATATCACAAAATATAAAATTCCTCTTCCTACTCTGTTTCTTTCATATAAAAATAGACACAATAAGCTTTAATTCTATACCTTATTCACCTTCTAATTCCATTTATCCTATTTTTCGTGATTTTGTCAATATCATGTCACTGTGGCCAACCAAAAACCATTTCATTGCAAAATATGGTTTCCACTATGAACATACACACACCTGAGTGATCACAGATGCTGGTTTCCGGCTTTTCGATCTTTTGACCGAATCACAGAACATTTCATGCAAACATTCAGAGAGGTATGAGTTTACACACCTGATTACGGTAAGGACTAATCCTTCTTTATCGTCGGCACCTAAATCACCATTACACTCGATTAATCCAACAAACGAGATTTATTAATCTAAATATAAATTAGACAATCTAATGAAACACTTACCCTTAGTATCGTGAACGACCACGATTTGCCTATTCTCACCGGATGATGGTCCACAACTTGGTGGGAAATCTCGAACCCCAAAATCGCTCTACGCTTGAACTTAGGAGTAGGAATCGCAAATCCACTCCTTTTGTTTTCTCCAATCGCTTTTCCTTTCAAATCGGTTCCACTTGCCTCCATTGGAAAAATTCCTAATCAAAATGATATTACGATGATATAAAATGATTGTCGAAGGAAAAAGGGTTCGACTTACCACTATTTCCGAAGGGTTAGCAAGTAGAGAATATCGAGTGATTTCATCTATACAAACATAATCGATTAGTCGAAACTTCGATCCCATTGCATCATAGCCGAGTAGAAATTTAACGAAGAATCCAAGAAGGAACCCCTTACCTTAATGATTATAAAATTGATTCCCACCGATTATACTTATGGCTACGGATGATTCAAAGGTAATAGATTCGGCTTTCCCCACTATTACACTACAAAAAGATAACGATTAAGAAATGAAGGAGTATGGGAAACACCATTTCGATTTAGAAAAAAAATGAAACAACCGAATGGCGAGGAACACTCATTCAGCTAGAGAGTAAAAAGGGAATGAAGAGATTAGAATAAAGTCATTTACCCGATTTAATCAAGGAAGAAATGTCCAACTTGCAAAATAGAGAAGAGAAGATGATCAATATACGGCCATTGAAGAAAAAGAACAAGGATGATTCGGCTACTAAGTAAAATCGACCAAAGAAAAGAGAGAAAGATTGAAGAATTAATGAGGAAAGAAAAAGAAGAGATGGACAAGAGAAATGTCAAAGTTTCAGCTAAAGTAAAGATGAAAAGAAGAAAGGAAAATGCTCCCAAATGGTCTCGGTTTTAGGCAAGGAAAAGAGGTACCAAATGAACAAGAAAAGGACTTTCAAAAAGAAATCAAAAGCTCTTCAAAATGCCTAACAAAATTTGGCACACCCCCTTACCAAAACCAATTACACCTTTACCAAAAAGATGCATGTTGACCAAAAATAATCTTTCCAAAACATTCTCCCCATAATAGGCCAACATGCTCCCTTCTCTTACCTTTTCTTTCATTTATTTCCTTCTTTTTCCCTTATCTTACTCCTTACCATATTCCTTAGCCTCCTTTCCATAAATAAAAAGTCTTCCTTACCATATTAAAGCCATGGTCGACACATTGAAAATAAAGCGCAAAAATTAATAAAAAATGCAATAGATGGGATTCGAACCTCAGACCAATAATACACTTTACACGCCACTTTCCACCTTTACCAATAGACTCCTTGTGCTAGTAAAATGGACACTTATTTCCTTAAGTCATGATGCCACTTTCCTTCTCTCCTTAAAGTGCTTAAACACAAAAATTTACCTATAGCCTAACTTGAACTCGGAACTTCCCAGAAACCTCATAACTTTCCAAAATCACCTTCCTAATAAGTCCAACTTGAAATAATACCGTTCTCTTGTTCTCAAAAAAAAATTAAACACTCCTATGCCCAAGGCCCAATGGGCCCAATTCTACTAGGCCCAATTTTGGGATGCTACAATTCTACCCTCCTTAAAGAAATTCTATCCTCGAAATTTCCAACCAACTACTAAATGCATCGCTTAAATCACATCACTATGCTTTTGCTATGCACTCTGATCTTAATAACACTAATTCGCTTTCTATCTTAATCTTGGAAACTCTTCACATCATTAAGTATCTAATCCTCAAAAGTAAAGTGGTATTTGTCACTCATTCATAAAATTTTCTACATTCAACCAAAACATACCCGTCTTAATGGTGATGAAACAATCTCGAGCCTTATGCTCCTTAGACCTACATCTCAAGCATGCTCTTGACCTCCTCCAGCACTCACCCGGATAACGCCTTCCAAGCTGGAAAGTTTGGACGTGCCTTGACACGCTTCACAGAACGAGATTGTGACCCTTAAGAACCGCGATCCTTTTTCTTCTTACAGTCCACGCACCAACCCAAAATGCCTCACCGATTCCGTTAATCTCCTTTAAATCCTCCCTAACTATCTAAGTCAGCTCATCGCCCCAGTTCGATCATGAGATCCTGTCTCAGCCATTGGCGATGCCAACACCTCCCTTTCGAAAACATGCCCCGATGCTGAAGATCTAGCCCTAGCACCTCGGCCTCTACCATGTCCACATCCTCTAGCGCTTATGTTTGCTAATTTGATTTAATCCAATTACAAGTCTTATGAATCAGTATATTATTCAATGTTTATTAAACAATGTTTTATGGAGTATAGGAAGAAAAGTCATTTTCGCAAAACGTATCCTAAAGTCTCAATCTCTATAGTTTTAGCTCCTAAAGCTAAAAGTTCTATAGTATTTCTACAGTCATAGCACAATAATTATAAAATGAGAATAGAAAAAAACTTACTAACTTGGTGCCGGATACCCGTGGTGCCATACTTCTATTAGAACATACATGTATAATTAAAATTTTAAACAGTTTTGGAAAAACGCTTTTGAACCCAAACCACAGCCGAGTTTTGTAATCAGGCTCTGATACCATAAAATGTAACACCCCAAACCCGGCCTATGTGGTATGACCAGATCTGGCATGTCACATAAAGAAAACGATTTAAAGAACTCATGTTTCTTACTAAAGAGGCTATTGTTTAGGAAAACAAATTTGATTTAGAAATACTCGATAAAAATACTAATAATCTTGAAAGATTAATTGAAGAATTGATAATTAAACTAGTGATCTTTTAAAACCATGAATTTTGAAAATATTATTGGTAATTTGAAAGAGAATTTCGAGTTAAAATATTTGTAAAAGTTTGTTATGAAATCCATTTGTCAATCTATTTTAGAAAAACCTTTATTTAAGTTTTTAGAAACAAATTCCCATTTAAAACAATTTAAGCAAAATAATAAGTACGTTAAACATAAAGAAAAAATAAAATATTCCAGAAGCCTTATTACAACATAAAAACCCAAAATAGTAAAAGGCATAGAGTGAACGGAAATAGAAAACTAAAGTTCAAAAACACCATTGTTGAAGTATGGCCTCCACCTAGTCATCCATGGCGCAAATTCACATCACTGAGCATTACCTGCAAGGATTAAGAATGAGGGGTGAGTTACTAGAACTCAGTGTATAATCCCCTTACCGGTCATTAACTGGGCCAAAACCCATACAGAAACAACTGGGCCGAAGCCCATATATATATATATAAACTGGTATTTAGCCCTATAATCATGATAATGCAGATAATGTAACGCAACCCAACCCAATCCAGCCAATCTCTCCTCTGACCAGCCAATCTCTCCTGTGGGGATCAAGTCAACCCACCCCGCCAGTCTCTCCAATTTGCAGTCAAGCTGCCTTTTATAATATTTGTGGCTGAGCCACCAGAGTATCATATACGGTAATATAATCGACACACAGCCTTGGGTAATTATGATCGACACAGAGTCGTTAATTCATATGTTAGGCACAAAGCCATTATCAAAATTTCTGGCAATGCCACCGGGCTACACTTCTCTTCATTCAATTTTCCCATCCCATGCAATATGTAGAGATGCAACATATATAATAACATAAAATATCCACATATAAATAACAACCATTAAACTATTGAATATTTTAATGAATCGGCCCATAGGAGCATTTCCCATAGGACCAGGCATTTCATCGACCCATAGGGGCATTTCGATAAAAATCGAAAATTTTGTACCAAAAACCATAGTGGCATTTCAATGGTCCATCCTCTACACACCCCTTATTCAGCCTACCACACACCAAGGGATTATTAAATCACCCTCTCCTTTTCACTCCACAATGGCAATCAATGCCATCCACGTGCAATTAAGCACAAAATCCACAACGCGACCTCAGTCAGCGCCAATCCACGATGTAGCCGTACCTAACACCAAAACCACGATGGGACACATAGTCACTCATCAATCCACGATATGGCACATAGCCAATATCAATCACGATGAGGCACATAGCTACTCATCAACCACGTACTCGAAGTACACCTGTACCTTCTTTCATAGCCCACCCATGCACATGCAACCTAAAGCAGTGCCATGATAATGCATGCACATGTTACTCATAACCATAAACATACTCACATATATAAATCAATGATCATATTTCAATAGCTTTGATACTAACCTGATCATCGCCATACCCCTAAAAGGTATCAATATCACAATTATCTCTGCACTTGTTAGTAATCACATTACACATGCAACCATAAATCCCGGAAACAGTAGGCTAGCTACACATCTTATAACCTGAAGCTCTAAACCCTCGATCCCGACGCTATCGCTAAGCGAGACTACGGCTATATGCCTATAGTTTTCTCCCGCTGCTGGCCCACACCCCGGTGGCCAATCCCGAATCGCTGAGATAGCTATTTTCCTAAACTTCGGGATAGGGACCTTCCCTTGCCCTCCTTGACTGGTATTTGCCTCCATCAACAACTTAATCAGATCAAACGGTTAAATCTCCAAGTCATAAATTTAAATATCGAATCTTACAGAATATTTCTTACCAAGTCAACCTTGAACCCCGTAGAATCGATCTATGACACTAGATATCCTTGCTCCTCTATTCGGCCAAACATAGAGATTAGCAACAAGGCCATTCGGCCAAATCAAATAAACCAAAAGGGTTAACCTCAAACCCTTACCTTACAACCGATTTGGTTTCCTCCCAAATCTTGAACCCAATGATGGTTCACTTCTGACAATCGGCTACACACTAAGACGCAAAACAGTTAGCTTCACAAGCCTTCGACGCGAATATTAAAAGAATAGACTATTAGAATAACTCCTTACCACCACTTACCAACCGATTATTCAAGAAGACGGCTTCACTTGATTGTTCCCAAAACCCAAGGCCCTTCACCAAGCGATTGAAAAGGAAAACCGAAGAGATCAACACCCTCTAATATTCTACCAAAAGAATCTAATAGGGAGAGGAAGTTTCGCAACAAGAGGGAAAGATTCGGCTAGAGTCTTGAAGGTAGAAACAAATGAGATGTGGTTTACAAATGGAAGGAAAAAAAATCGACAATGGTATATGCTACTTGAGGCTTTCGATTTCAAAGCACAAAAAGAAGTGAACTTTACTTGAAGGTTCGGCTAGGAGTAAAATTAAAAGAAACACCTAATGAATTTCGGCAATCACCTAAGGAAGTTTCGGCTAAATAACAAGTGAAGAAAAGAGGTGTTTTTGATGTGAATAGAGTATGAGAAGATCCTTATCTTCCAAATGCCCAATTTATCGTCCAAGGTTATTTTGGTAATTTCAAAACCCCGGACTTAACTACTAATTTGGAGCATAAAAATTGAAACTGACCATCAGCGTCATATTGACTAAATTTACTATAACTCGAGTTAGGAAACTCGAAATTTAGATCCGTAAATTTTCCTTTAAGCTAGACTCATATATCTTCTTACTACAATTTTTCCAAAATTTTTGGCTGAGCCATTTAGTACAGTTTATTCATTAAAGTTTCCCTTATTTCACTGACCAACGGTTCTGACCCCTCTTATCCTAAATTAAAATATCTCATTGTACAGTTTTCATTTGTTGCTCCACTTGTTTCTATTGAAACTAGGACTCACTAATGAATCTATAAATATAAATTATAACTCATGATTCACTTTGTACAATTTTGAATGATTTTTCCAAGACAGAACATGAAACCACGAAGTCATTCAGAACCAGTCTCACTAAAATTAAAATATCACAGAATATAAAATTCCTCATCCTACTTTGTTTCTTTCATATAAAAATATACACAATAAGCTTTAATTCTATACCTTATTCACCTTCTATTTCTATTTCTCCTATTTTTTATGATTTCGTGAAAATCAAGTCACTACTACTAACCAAAAACCGTTTCATTGCAAAATATTATTTCCACTACGAACATACGCACACCCAAGTGATCACAGATGTTGGTTTCTTGCTTTTTGATCTTTTGACCGAATCATAGAATATTTCATGCAAACATTCAGAGAGCTATGAGATTATACACCTGATTACGATAAGGACTAATCCTTCTTGATCGTCGACACCTAAATCACCATTGCACTCGATTAATCCAACAAACAAGATTTATTAATCTAAATTTAAATTAGACAATCTAATGAAATGCTTACACTTAGTATCGTGAATGTCCACGATTTGCCTAGTCTCACCATATGATGGTCCACAACCCGGTGGGAAATCTCGAGCCCCCTAAACCGCTCTACGCTTCAACTTAGGAGTAGGAATCGCAAATCCACTCCTTTTGTGTTCTCCAATCACTTTTCCTTTCAAATCGGTTCCACTTGCCTCCATTGGAAAAAGTCGTAATCAAAAACGATATTACAATGATATAAAACGATTGTCTAAGGAAAAAGGGTTCGGCTTACCACTATTTTTGAAGGGTTAGCAAGAAGAGAATATCGAGTGATTTCGTCCCTACAAACATAATCGATTAGTCGTAACTTCGATCTGATTGCATCATAGCTGAGTAGAAATATAATGAAGAATCCAAGAAGGAACCCCTTACCTTAATGATTATAAAACCGATTCCCATCGATTATATTTATGGCTACGGATGATTCAAAGGTAATAGATTCGGCTTTCCCCACTATTACACTACAAAAAGATAACGATTAAGAAATGAAGGAGTATGGGAAACACCATTTCAGTTTAGAAACAAAATGAAACAACCGAATGACGAGGAACACTTATTTGGCTAGAGAGAAAAAAGGGAATGAAGAGATTCGAAGAAAGTCATTTACCCAATTTACTCAAGGAAGAAATGTCCAACTTGCGAAATAGAGAAGAGAAGATGATCAATACTCGGCAATTGAAGAAAAAGAACAAGGATGATTCAGCTCCTAAATAAAATCGACCAAAGAAAAGAGAGAAATGTTAAAGAATTAATGAGGAAAGAAAAGGAAGAGATGGACAAAAGAAATGTCAAAGTTTCAACTAAAGAAAAGAAGAAAAGAAGAAAGGAAAATGCTCCCAAATGGTCTCGATTTTAGGCAAGGTACCAAATGAACAAGGAAAAGACTTTCAAAAAGAAATCAAAAGCTCTTCAAAATGCCTAACAAAATTCGGCACACCCCCTTTCCAAAACCAATTACACCTTTACCAAAAAGAGGCATGTTGACCAAAAATAATCTTTCCAAAACATTTTCCCCATAATAGGCCAACATGTTCCCTTCTCTTACCTTTTCTTTCATTTCTTTCCTTCTTTTTCCCTTATCTTACTCCTTACCATATTCCTTAGCCTCCTTTCCATAAATAAAAAGTCTTCCTTACCATATTAAAGCCATGGCCGACACATTGAAAATGAAGCACAAAAATTAATAAAAAATGCAATAGATGGGATTTGAACCTCAGACCAATAGTACACTTTACACGCCACTTTCTACCTTTACCAATAGACTCCTTGTGCTAGTAAAATGCACACTTATTTCCTTAAATCATGATGCCACTTTCCTTCTCTCCTTAAAGTGCTTAAACACAAAAATTTACCTATAGCCTATCTTGAACTCGAAACTTCCCAGAAACCTCATAACTTTCCAAAATCACCTTCCTAATAAGTCCAACTTGAAATAATATCGTTCTCTTGTTCTCAAAAAAATTTTTAAACACTCCTACACCCAAGGCCCAATGGGCCCAATTCTACTAGACCCAATTTCGGGATGTTACATCAACTATGGTAATTTACAAAAGAGTTCATCTTTGGAAGAGCCAACACACTTGGCCAACATAACATGGCATTTCACGAAGTCTAGCCCCTATACATGCCATACTCAAAATGGTAAATCTAAATATACCAAGATGTGCTGATAGTGTGGGTGATCTTCTGATTATATTCGTACCTCTGAGCTAGCTCTTTAACACTACAAAACAAGGAAAAAGAAAGGAGTAAGCCTTAAGCTTAGTAGGTCAACATGTAAACAATAAGCATCACACCATATGCTAAGCAATCACAAACATTACATATTATATAAGAACAATTCACTTTTTCATGATCATGCTTACCCATCTCATCTCTTACCACATTCTAACCATATGACATATATATTATTTACATTTATTTGCACATATACCCTACACTCATCACCACAAACCACACGAAATATTTACTTAACAAGTTTCTTAATGAACCCTTTAGAATAGTACTATATACCCGGTGGTTTAGCACACAGCCCACCATTAATCAATAATAAGGTGGTATCGCACATAGCCCACCAACAAGAATAATTACGGTGGTTTCGCACATAGCCCACCAAACACAGCCCATCATGAATAAATAATAAGGTGGTATCGCACATAGCCCACCAAAATGATAATTATGGATATTTATCCGTACTTACATTTCTACTCTGAGGTTCATACGAGAGTTACTCATTATCTATCATTTTCAATCAATCTCACCAATAAGTAATTTTGTCCATACAATGCATCAATAGATAATAATATATGTACTAAAGATGTATCGCTTACACATAAACTTACCTCAGTGCAAAATGTATTAATCGACGATTTAGTCCGTAACCTTGCCTTTTCCTCGGTCAAGGTTGTTTCCGCGCTCTTCTTGATCTATAATAATAAAATTTACTCATTCAATCACTATATAACTCATGATACACCAAAATTTCTATTTAGGCAAAAATGACCATTTTTCCCTTATACTTTGGCAAAATTACAATTTTGCCCCTAGGCTCATAAATCATTTTTCATCATATTTTCTCATTAAAAAAAACTAGATGAACATTTATTTCTCTTATAACCCATCATTTCATGCATTTATTACTCAATTACAACCTTCACAAATAAGTCTCATTTAGGTGTTTTCATGGTAACACCTTTCACAAAAGTTATTCCTTACCCCACTAACATTTATTTTCTTCCATAAAAACTTAGCAACCAACATAAACACTCTTATGGCAAGTCCCTAAACTTTCAACCATTTTGTAAAATAGTCCTCTCATTAGCTAGCTTAAGCTTTAGGGGTTCTAGAAGTAAAAAAATTATCAAGAAAAGCCATTCAAATTACTTACTAGCAAGGAAAATAGGTTGCTAAAATTTCAAGCTCCCAAAGCCCTTCTTGAGTGTGAAATTTCGATGGAAGAAGAAGAGAAATAAAAAGATGATAGCCTTTTTCTTTATTTTATTTATTTCTTTCAATTTAATCCACCCAACCCACCTACTTGACCAATTTTGACCTCATTTTGTCCCCTATGGCAAGCCACCCATTCTCTAAGGGTCTAATTGCTCTTTAAAGACCTCAAATTTTATATTCCATAGCTATTAGACACCTCTAGCTTGTAAAATAGAACTTTTGCATTTTATGCGATTTAGTCTTTTTTCACAATTAAGCATACAATTGCTAAAATTAAAGCACCAAAATTTCCATGCATCCTTATAATCATGCTTTAACACATAAAATAATATTAAAATATTTTTCTTTAGCCTCGAGTTAGTGGTCCCGAAACCATTGTTCCGACTAGCCCCAAAATTAGGCTATTACAGTTATGTGTAGTGTGTTTGAGAGCGTTAGCTACATGCTTTGCTTATGGGATATGTTGACTCTATGAGTCTACGTGTGGTGTGTTGGAGATCCATGTATCTGATGATTGGTGATAGAGTCCACTTTACGTTTCATAATCTCAAGAGCCAAATTATCATACATTGTGACTAAATGTAATTATATGTGCTTATATGTGATTAATACATGTTAGAATATATAAATACATGCCTAAAAATTCCTATAAATAATGTGTAAAAGTATGCATGGAATATAACTAAATATGTGAATTACGATACTTAGTTAATGACGTTTTGGGAATATGTTGTATGTTGTTTGGTTGATGCATGGCAATTTGTTTGCGTAGTGGTTGTTCTAGGCATTCATTAAGCTTGTTAAGCTCACCCACTCCATTTTATCCTTTGCATAGTAGTTGCATTCCCAGTGTGAGCGGTGTGGCCATCAAGGGATTAATCCAAGCCATTCTTTATTCATTATAGTAGGTGTTTTGCTTATTCTAGTTCTAGTGAATAAAAAGGCAATGTGGTAGACATGAACATTGGATTGTTAAGATGTATTTGGGATTATTTGTATAATATGTATGTTTGGAAGCATGTGGACTTGGATATGGTAATTGGACTATTAATTTAGACATTTTGATTCTTATGTGACTAGGTGAATGAAGCATGATGTTTAAGGGAATAAGTTGGAAAGGTTTAAATGCTCTTGTATGTTGAACTTTTGTAACTTGAAGTAGAGGTATCAATATCAGAGATTTTAAAATGATACCTCTGTATTTTTGAAAGTGCAAGGAGCCATAATACCAATTTGGTATCGATACCTTATCCCGAGTATCGATACTCGAGGTAATTATCAATACGTTGCAAAAGGTACCGGTATTTTTTGATGTTTTGAAATTTGGCAAGAAAAATGCTAGAATGGTATCAACTTTCTAGGTGGTATCGATACCACTTAAAGGAAATATCGATACCATAGAGGCGATATCGATACCTATATAACATTTTTGGGAAATTTTGATAAGTGGTCTTAATGCATGATTAATACCTATGTTATGCTATTTTATGAAGTATTGGCATGGTTTATCAATAAAAAGTAATTGCACGGTTTATAATTCATGATAATTCTATGATGTTATTAATTGAAAAAAAAAAAAAAAAATGTATGAGAATTAACTTGTTGTTTAGATGAACAAGTAGTGAGATTGTGGTGTGGCATCTCGATATTCGGCTTGGTGTCCAGGCTAAGATTGGGGTGTTACACATTTAGGCTGATGAATGCTCCTACAATGTTTATGGATATCATGAACCACAATTTTCAGCCATATTTGGATCGATTTGTGGTAGTATTTATTGATGATATCCTAATATTTTCAAAATTAGAGGAACATGACATGCATCTGAGTATTGTGTTACAAGTGTTGCGAGAAAAGCAACTACATGTGAAGCTTAATAAATATGAATTTTGGCTGATGAAAGTTGTTTTTTTGGGGCATGTTATATCGGTTGAGGAAGTTTGTGTGGATCCCAAGAAGATTGAAGCTATATTACAATAGAGATCGTTGAAAAATGTGTTAGAAATTCAAAGCTTCTTAGGTCTAGTTGGTTATTATAGAAGATTTGTAAATGGATTTCAAAATAGCATTGTCTATGATGAAGCTTTTGCAAAAGAATGAGCCATTTTTTGGACTAACCAGTACCAAGAGAGTTTTGACAAATTAAAAGAGATGTTGACAAAAGCGTCGATTTTGACCTTACCCAAATCAAGGAAAGAAGATATAGTATTCAGCGATACTTCATTTAGTGGATTGGGTTGTGTTCTAATGCAGGAAGAAAAGGTAATTGCTTACACAACTAAAGTCACATGAATGTAATTATCTGATGCATGATCGAGAGCTAGCTGTTGTTGTGTTTACTTTGATGGTTTGGGGAACTATCTATATGGTGAAAAGTATTATACTATATGCATCATAAAAGTCTCAAATATCTCCTCACCCAAAATGAGTTAAACTTGAGGCAGCATCACTCGATTGATTTGTTGAAAGATTATGATTGTATAATTGACTATCATCTTGGAAAAGCAAATGTGGTAGCTAATGCTTTAAGTTGAAAGTCAATGGTTGAATTGAGATCGATGTTCACTTAATTGAGAATGATGGCAACTTGTTAGTTGAATTAAAAGTGAAATCTATGTTCATTGAATAGATTAGTGAGGCACAACTTGTGATGCTAAGCTAGTAGAGAAGAGAAGGCTTGTTCAAAAATACAATGTAGAGATATTCAATATCTATAAAGATAGTTGAATTCAATTTCATAATCAAATTTGTATACCTGACAATGTTGAATTCAAACAATTGATTCTTCGTGAAGCCCAGAATGGCCCATTTGCTATGTATCCTGGTGGTGCAAAAGTTTATTGTAACTTGCAAGAATTGTACTGGTGGCCAAGTATGAAAAGAGAAATTGTTGAATATGATACTAAATGTTTGACTTGCCAGCGAGTGAAAGCTGAACATCAAGTTCCCTTCAGGTTGCCTTAACCTATTTCAATTTCTGAGTGGAAGTAGGAACGAATTGTAATAAATTTTATTGTTGGTTTGCCAACTCTACCAAATAAAAGAAATGACATTTGGGTAATAGTTGACTGATTAAAAAAATCTACTTATCTTTTAGTAGTGAAAATGAATTGGTCACTTTAAAAGCTTTTTTAGGCATATATCTTCGAGATAATAAGACTTCATGGTTTACCAATGTCTATTATTTCAAATCGAGATCCTCATTTCACTTCAAAATTTTGAAAGTAGTTCCATAAATCATTGGGCATGAGGCTGGATTTCAACACTACTTTCCATTTGAATCTGACGACCAATCAGAATGTATTATTTAGGTATTGGAAGACATGCTGAAGCCTGTATAATTGAGTTTGAAGCTAGTTAGGAATGTTATTTGCCTCTAGCAGAATTCTTTTATAATAATAGTTTCTAATCAAGCATTCAAATGGCTTTATATAAAGCTTTGTATAGTTGACAATGTTGAACACCTTTGTGAGCAAGAGAAAGATGATTTGGCTGGATATAATGCAAAAAATGGAAGATAAAGTGACTATCATACCTGGTTCTCATTAAAGTCTCGAAGTTAAGGCAGAATTGGGAGTTAATTTAATAAAATAATAAGTTAGTGGGCTCTATTGCAATACTTAAGAAATTTCGTGGCTAGTTTGTAATTAGTTGAGTTTTAATTTTGGTTCAGTTAAGATGGAACCAGCTGGTTCCTTAGAGGGAGACAAAATGATTATCAATGGATTACTTAATTGGGGCTTTGGTAACCATGCGAGAAGGGTTATATATATGTAAGAAGCATTTTTCAGCAAATGGAATTATTCTCAATTATGTTTACATTTTCTTCTCTTATGCATCGTCTTCTTCGGTTGCTCCAAAGAAGAGAATGTAAAGGAGAGACTTGCACGAGGTAGTGATTGTGAGGTTTAAGTCTGGAATGTGGTGAATCTGATGAATTGGGAAGCTTATGATCTTACTATATTCGTGAAATTGAGAAAAAAAGATTAAGGGTTTATGAAATCTTAGGAAGCTTTTGCATAATAATGGATTCTAGGTTTTAAGGTTTGAACACCTTGAATTTAACTGGTATATTTGGTTGTCATGCTTAGCTGTTAGGACGAAGGAGGCTCTAGCATTAAGAAAGACTAAGCTGACGAGGACAAAGGATAGCATGTGAGTTTCTGCACTCTTCCTTTGGGTATCAACTGGTTATTATGCTATTTTATGGTATGTTTATATAATTTCTCCGAGTTCTATGGTTGCATATGATTACGATGAATGAGAAAGTCATGCATGCATAAGGTTGCGTTAATATATGAATGACTACAAGTATGATTTTTGACCTATGTGATAGAACTGTATATAGATGTATTGATATGTGATGTAGTCCTTATTATAATAGTGCATGGAATATTATGCGTGAAATATATGTTATAAAAATGAGGAGTATGAATGGAGTTACTTTGACTGGTTAGATGAAGATAGGAAAATTTCACGTAATAGAGGAAAGGACAGATTGAAAGGGATTCAATGGAGTTCGACAACATTGTGGAATGGTTATATATTGGCTCTTCAGAGTGACACCATGTAAGTGATATATAGGCTCTTCAGAATGACACCGTGTAAATAATATACATGCTCTTTGGAGTGACACCGTGTAAACGATATACAGGCTCTTCAGAATGACACCGTGTAAATGGTATACATGTTCTTCGGAGTGAAACCTTGGAAGAGCTTTACAAGCTCATCAAAGTCAAAAGATCGTGGTTAGCCATGACATGATCCAGTGGTGAATAGGTGCACCGTATTATGAATTGGGGTCTACTAGGACTATAAATAGGGAAGCCATCGGGGCATATAAGTTGAAATTATTGTATGATTCAAGTGGCAAAAAAAGTCTAAGAAAATGGTTATGGCATGTATGGGAATGCCAAAAAACGGGCCTAAGAGGTCCCAACAAAATGTGAAGGTAAAAGGAACTGGTAGAAGCGTTTTAAATGCGAGCATATGTGAAAAGAAGGGATATTTCCTTCAAAGTATTTGCAAATAAGTTTCTGCCATTAAGAGTTCCCCAAAGTTGACGTATAAACCACCATTGGCTATCAAGTAATGAAATAGTTCTTTAGGTTTTAAATTCTAAGTGTTTATTGATAAAGAGGTCACCAGAAAAGTGGAAGGTCTACCAAGGGTTATCTTAAGAAGAAAGTCCACCAAGAACTATCTTAGGCAGAATGTCCGCCAAGGGTTGACTGTTCAATAAAGTCCACCAAGGTTTAACAAATGAGGATGATGTCTAATGGGATTATCTAGCATGTGAAATCCATTAAGGATTTTCTTACAAATGGGAATTTTATCTTATACAACCTAAATAAAAGGTAGTCTACTAGGGACATCTATTTATAGGAGTATCTTGTTAGATGACCCGAAGACAAAAAGTCTTGTGGGACCATCCTACAAGTATGAGTTCATAAGGGAAAAAGGGTACTTGACTATCAAGAAGATTTTATATTTAAGGGTCATATACGATGATATTAGTAAATGGGTTTTCCTTTAAAAGAAGTTATATGTACGAGCTAAGATGATGAATTTCAGGATGATGCAGTAAGTCGATATTGATTTCAATATGAAATGAAGGGATCAAGGCAAGAATCTGTCATGGTGGCGAGGTATTTGTAAGTCCGCCAAAGGTCATTGGCAATTTGTATAACTGCTTGCGAGGTTGCCTTTTCCTGAGTCAAATCAGCGATGTAAATAAAAGTTGAAAATGAAGCCAAACAATGTCAAGTCTCAAATGTGGTGTCAAAAAGAGGATATTTTCACCTAAATCCACCGATGTGTTTGTCAATGATTCATTCAAAAGGAACGTATGGGTGTTGTCTATGCTAGCTTATTTGCCACAATTTGTTATGGCAAATCAAGGTCTTTGTGGCATTTAACAAACATGTTTTCTAGTGTTTTTATTTGTCTTTAGTTTATTTTTTTATTACTTTATGTTTAAATTATGCAAAATAATAATTTTTAAACTATTTTGAGCTATGTTATGACCTAATAGGCTACTACGGGCTTAGGGAAGATTTAACGGCTCTATCTAGTGTCTAAGACACTATTTTGGGCTTAAATAATGAATGACAACTGCAACATCATGACACCAAGGAGTGGTGTCGCAAAACCAAACTTCAATGCCAAAAATATCCAGAAATTTAAAGCAGTGTCTCGACACCGAGCTATGATTAAGAAAATTAAACATAGGTATTTTTTCCACACAATGTAAATTAGATATTTGGACTGTTTAGTAACCCTAATTGGGTTAGATCATAAAATCTATAAATAGGCATGTTAAACCTTATTTTAGGGGGCTTGGCCAAGTGAGTCACTTAGTTATTTTTAGGGTTTTACTTTAGTTTTTATGTTCTTTCAAGTTAGTCCTTTAAATACTTTTTATTATTGTTAACTTGGATTCAATTTGGATCCAAGGTTTTCATTTAAAAGTTTTTTTGTTATTTTTTTATGGATTCCAATTGCAATCGAAGTGATCTTCGTGACTTTTAAAGTAGATTTCGCTTCTGAGCAAAAATCTTTATCAAAATAGACATATTTCTTTATTCCCTACTTTTATTTAATTTACTGTTTTGTATGCTAAATATGATCTTAGGTATTATTGAATCTAGATCCATGAGTGTAACACCCCAAACCCGGTCAACACACCACGACCAAATCCAGTGTGTCACATGAGAAAAACATTTCTAGGAAAACAGGTTAAGAATTAAATTTTGAAATAGGAAGGGGGTCATTATTTAAAACCGGTTGTTTTCCAACTGATTCAAAAAGACTTTACTGTCTCCTATTGCAAGTAAGTTAATCGTTTCATTTCAAAATCAGAAACAGTTTCAGTTTGATTGTCAACACCGATTCCAATTGAATTTTTAAAGAAAGCGTGTTAACCTATTTATACTACTTGTTGGTTTTTACCTGATGGTAAAGTTTTAGAAAGCCCGATAGTTTGAGCAACCTTAGAAAACACTCATTTTAAGGCATGCAGATTTGTTTAATTTATATAAAATCTTCCTTGGAAAAGAAGTAAAACAAATCAATAAACCCCAAATTAAAGTTAGTGGCCTTATTACAACTTAAAAACCAAATTTAATGTAACCACAGTAATAGTCTAAAACAAAACCCAAAAAACAATGAGCATGGCCACCTCGAGTCCGCCCCAGCTCCGAATCTATTATCTAATAGTTACATGCAAAATTTAACATCGGGTGAGTCATAGAGACTCACTATGTAAACCCCCCATCCCAAAAATAGCAACGCTCGTTCACGATTTCATAAGTCAACATGCAAGTCATGCAATCCCAAAACCTAACCATCCATACTCCAGTATCTACCCCGTGTGGTCAAAACCACTAGTGACCATAGTCACAAATAATATTGGTGTGGTCAAAACCATTGGTGACCGTAGTCACAAATAATATGGTGGGGCCAACTCACCTTGTGGTCAAAACCACTGATGACAATCCAATATCCATATGTGGGGCCAACCCACGGTGATGTTAGACCACATGGACAAATCAAAAAGATAGCAATATGTGGTCAAAACCACTGGTGGTCAAAACCACTGAGACTTAGTCAAAGATAACATCGAGAGCGGGGCCAACCCACTATGTGGTCAAAACCACTGGTGACACTCTAAATCATCCTTCCCCCTCCTCTCATCATACCTATTAATGTACGTACTTTTCATGGCATAAATATCATGCTTAACACTCAGAGATAACATGGCATGGCATATACAGATTTTAACAGCATTTAACGTTAGCCAAATGAATGGACTTACACAGAGTCCTTGCTTTTTACCCACAAGGGTAACATACCATTTCAACAGTTATTCTGGCATTTAGCAATTTCATGATATAACATATTAACAAATGAAGTGTGTAAGAGTTACACATCGATTACTGTAAACGACGCTCTTTATGTCGGTACTATCGTTAATCAACACCACCGCTATTTGACTACTACGCTGCTCAGGTGTTCGCCCACACCCAGGTGGCCAATCACAAACCGCCGACACTGCCCTCTTTTTGAACTTAGGGACTGGGGTCTCAGATCCAACCCCTCCCAATGATTGGTTAGCCTTTGAGCCCATAACACACCTTGTCACTAACTCAGGTTAAAGTAGTGAAACGAAACGTAAGAAACTAAACCCGAAGTTAGAACCCTTACCTAAATCGACAAGAACCCAAGGCTCTAAACGTGATTCACCACCAACAAATCCCGGAAGTTTCACAAGATGGCGTCAAAACACCCCCTGCATTCGTCCAAGCATCAAACAATCACTGGATCCCTACCTTCGGCACTTAACACAATAAAGAATATCAAAATGGTAGAACACTTACCCCACACTACAAACCCGATTGGAAGAGACAATTGATCAACAACAATAATCCACTGCAAACGGAAGTCCAACAAGAAGGTTGAGGGCCAGAGGCTTCGGCTTCTCTTACCATAGCAAACGAAATAGAAAGAAAAGAATAGAGAGATGTTAGTGTGCTAGGGAGATTCGGCCAAACCGAAAAATGGAATCAACACCCTTAGTCGACAACCAATAGAGAATAGAACTACCAAGAAAAAGATGAACAACACTTACCTCACTGCAAAAGAACCAAATGAGAGACTTAAATGGAGAAATAAATTTCGGCATTAGTAACACAAAAAAAGAAAGGCTTCAAGTAAGGTGCTTAGAATAATATGAACAATCGGAAAGTGAAAAAAAAGATGGATGGGAAAAATAGGAGAATGTAGTTTCGGCCAACAACAGAATAAAAGTGAAAAAGATGGAAAAGGAGAAGTGATATATAAGGTTTTGGTTTTTATGGTTTTGGCAAAAGAATATATCGCAACTATTGTGTGGTGAGCAAGGTGGATTCGGCTAAGCACTAAAGAAGTAAAAAGAAGAAGAGATGAGGAGAAGTTTAGAAGAAGTTTCGGTTTTGCACCAAAAGAGAAAAGAAGTGGCACAATATGTTCTAAGCAATTTGGTTTTGACCAAAAAAAATAAAGAGAAAAGAAATCCCCTAAGCTAGCCGAAATTCTTAACACCCCTAAGCACATTTAGCCACTCCCCCTTAAGCACTCAAAACCGAATCCAACCCCATCCAAATTCGGCTACACATCCCCCACTCCCCTCAACCACTATGCCGCCCCCTCTTTATCTCCTTGAATTTCTCTCTACCACCCTTTCAAACAGATTTGAATGAGTCAACTTCCTAAGATCTCTCCCCTCCACACATTCAAATTCATTTACCCTTTCAACACTCATCCACCAGAGTCCTTCCTGAGTGCAATTCTCCCTTGTCCTAGCGTCATAAAGAAATACACCAAGAAGATTGCCGCAACTCGAACCAAGGCTCTCCAAGCCACATGAGGCGTCACTCCCTTGCCTCCCAAGTAGCGCCTCCCAACCACTTTACCAAGGCATCTCTTGTGACACAATCCTCCACCAAATACTCTTAACACCTAACGCCAAAAGCTCCCCTCTTCTAAAGCCCAAAACGTAATTTGCTACTGAGACACCGGCCTATTCCTGGCTCAAGCCTAGACCCTAAAATAGTCCAACTAATGTACCTAACATACAATACATATGCAACCACACGAAATGCAAAGGCCCCGGTTTAAGGATGTTACAGTTCTATCCCCCCTTAAAAATAATTTCAGCCTTGAAATTACCTGATCAAAAGAGTTGAGGGTATTATTGCCGCATCGCATCTTCCGGTTCCCACATGGCTTCTTCCATTCTGTGATTCCTCCATAACACCTTCACTAGAGGAACTGACTTCCTACGCAGAACTTTGACATCCCAATCTAGAATCTGGACTATTTCTTTCTCAAAGGACAAATCTGGACTCACCTCTATCTCCTCTACTGGCACAACATGTGATGGATCTGATCGATAGCGCCTAAGCATGGAAACATGGAATACATCATGGATCTGACTTAATTCCACTGATAACTCGAACTGATAAGCTACTGGTCCCACACGCCTTAACACCTTATATGGCTCGATGAACGTAGGGCTCAGCTTGCCCTTCCGACCAAATCTCAGCACCTTCTTCCATGGCGACACCTTAAGAAAGACCTGTCACCCACTGCGAACTCTATATCTCTTCGCTTAAGATCGGCATAAGACTTTTGCCTGTCCGAAGCCTCCTTCAGATGAGCCTGAATTAGGTTAACCTCATCCTCTGTTTCAGCCACTAGTTCTAGACCCAACAACTGATGCTCTTCCAACTCTGTCCTACACGTAGGGGTATGACACCTCCGTCCATACAATGCTTCATACGGTGCCATCTGGATACTTTCCTGGTAACTGTTGTTGTACGCGAATTTTGCCAACGGTAGATATTCCTCCCAACTTCCTCTAAAATCAAAACACAACCCCTCAGCATATCTTCTAAAATTTGGATTACTCTCTCTGACTGTCCATTTGATTGCGGATGAAACGTCGTACTAAAATCTAACCTTGTACCCAATGCCTGGTGCAACGCTTTCCAGAATCTTGATGTGAATCGAGGATCCCTATCCAAAATAATCGATACTGTCACCCCATGCAATCTCACTATCTCTGCAACATACAACTTAGCCAACTTTTGGAGTGAGTATTCCACCGAACCGGTATGAAATAAGCTGATTTTGTCGACGGTCCACAATTACCTGCATCAATCCTTCTTGCTAGGCGTAAGGGTAGCCCAAAGGATTTAAATCCATCGTAATCCTTTCCCACTTCCACTGCGAAATCTTCACCGATTGCAATAGACCCGAGGGTAACTGATGTTTAGCTTTGACTTGTTGGCATGTCAAACACCTACTCACAAATTCTGTTACTTCTCTCTTTAAACTCGGCCATCAAAATTATTCCCAAATCTCGGTACATCTTGCTACCTCCCGGATGCATAGCATATGGGCTGCTATGAGCCTCTTGCAGAATCTTCCGCCTTAACTCGACATCTTTTAGCATACAAACTTTCCCCTGAAGACACAACACTCCCTTTCTATTCAAACTATAACCTTCCAATCCATTATTCTACACTTGTAACCTCTGAGCACGTAGAACCTCATCTTTTAGCTGTTCCTCCTTAATCTGATTACCCAAGTAGGCTTTATCTGCAACTCCGCTAATAGACTCCCGTCATCAAATAGACTAAGGTGGGCAAACATTGCTCTTAAGTCTACTACCACCTTGCGGCTCAACGTGTCAGCCACTACGTTAGCCTTACCCGAATGGTATTCAATCGAACAATCGTAGTCTTTCAACAACTCGATCCACCTACGCTGTCTCAAATTCAATTCCTTTTGACTCAAGAGATACTTCAAACTCTTGTGATCCATGTAGACTATCGATTTCTCCCCATATAAGTAATGCCTTCATATTTTTAGAACAAAAACCACTGCAGCCAACTCCAAATCATGCGTCGGATAATTCACTTTGTGAGGTCTCAACTACCAAGACTCATACGCCACCACCTTACCCTCTTGAATCAGCACACATCCAAGACTAGTATGGGACGTATCGCAGTAAACCGTGAACTCCTTCCCTGCTTCGGGCTGAATCAACACCAGAGCTTCTGTCAAAATTCTTTTTAACTTATCAAAACTTTCCTGCTTTTTTTCTGACTACACAAATGGAACCCCTTTTCTCAGCAATTTGGTCAACGGCGCTGCAATCAAGGAAAACCCTTCCACAAATCTTCAAATATCCTGCCAAACCCAGAAAACTCTAAATTTTCACTACAAACTTAGGTGGTTTCCAGTCCAATACCGCCTCAAACTTTCGAGGATCTACCCTAATCCCCTCAACTGACACCACATGACCCAAGAAAGTTACCTCATTTAGCCAGAACTCACTTTTACTAAACATTGCGAATAATTACTTCTCTCTCAGAATCTGCAAAACAACACGCAGATGGGAATCATGCTCCTCATCAGATATCTAGTACACCAATATGTTGTATATGAATACCACAACAAAGCGATCCAAATACGACTGAAACACCCAATTCATCATGTCCATGAATGCTATCGGCATATTGGTCAACCTAAACGATATTACCAAGAACTCGTAGTGCCCATAACGAGTGCAGAACATAATTTTGTGAATATCGGCCTCCTTTACATTAAACTGGTGATACCCCTACCTTAGATCAATCTTAGAAAAGACTGATGCACCCTTGACTTGATCGAACAGGTCATCTATCCTAGGCAACAGGTACTTGTTCTTGATCGTCAGCTTATTCAGTTGTCGATAATCTATACACATCCGCATCATACCATCTTTCTTCTTAATGAATAGGACAGGCGCTCCCCAAGGTGATACACTCGGCGGATAAAACCTCGATCCAGCAACTCCTGAATCTGTGCTTTTAGATCCACCAACTCCTTCAGCGCCATCCTATATGGGGCAATAGACATTGGCGCGATTCTCGGTAATAAGTTTATTCCAAATTCAACCTCGTGATCTGGAGGCAGACTCGAAGCTTTTCTGGGAATACATCAGCAAATTCCTTTACCATTCGGACATCCCCTACTGTTACTTCCTTAGACTCTAATGCACAAACATGAACCATGAATGCCTCACAACCCTTCCTCACCATTTTCTCGGCATTCAAAGCGGATACAACATTAGATAGATAATTTCTTCTATTACCTATCATCACCACCTCTTCACTCTCAACTCATCTCAATACCATACGCTTAGTTGTGCAGTCCAAACTCGCTTGATACTTCACTAACCAGTCTATCCCTAGGATCAAATCGAACTCCCGAATGGCAGTTCCATCAAATCAGCCAGAAACACTACCCCTTGAGGTTCTAGAGGTACATCCTTATAAAGTTTGTTTACTTCTACAGAGTGACCTAGAGGACTAATTACAGTCATCTCCTTAGAAGAAATCTCAAAGGTTAAGTTCATAATTCCCACAATACTACTGGCAACATAAGAATGCGTTGAACCAACATCTATCAAAGCAATATAAGGCAGTCCAAAAATTAAAAATGTACCGGTTATAACATCCGATGCATCGCCCTCCTCTCGATGCCTTGCTGCATAGACCAACCCAGGCTATCTCGCATCAGTATTCCCAGTACCTCTGCCCGATCCTCCGCGACCTCGCCAAGAACCATTACCTCCCCTGATCGGGTCGCGACCCCTCTGTGGTTGCTGGCCATCCCTTCCAAATTGTGTACGCCCCTGACCCTCAGACTGGACCCTAACTGCTTTTCGCGGACAATCCCTTACCTGATGCCCTATAGATCCACACTCGAAGCACCATCTGCTTTCGGTCCAACACTGTCCCATATGAGACTTTCCACATCGAGTACACCGTGGCGGCCACTGTGTAGTAGTAGGCCTGGCAACCAGATTTAGCCCACCATATCTAGCCCTTTTCTGTGAATTCTTGGAAGACCCTAACGACCCAAAACTCCTCTTGGTCCAACTCTTATCCTGATTCCTTCTCACCGACTGCTTCACTTCCTCGACAATCTTGGCCTTCTCCACTAAGACTGCAAATTCTCTCTCCTCTGTGGTGCAATCAACATCCGTAGCTCATCTCTCAACCCTCTTCAAATCTGACACATCGCTCGTGCTCCGTAGCCACAATACCCCGAGCATAGCGACATAATCGGAGAAACTCTACCTCATATTTTGATATTGTCTTGTTCCCCTGGACCAAATTCAAGAACGCCTTACACTGTGCATCAATGTAACTAGCCCTGGCGTACTTCCTCTGATAAGCTGCCTTAAAGAAATCCCAAGTGAGATCATCAGCTATTGCACCATCCCAGACCGTGAGCCACCACTGATAAGACTCATCCCATAAAAGAGACATTATCCCCTTTATCTTTTCCTCAACCGAAAAGTCCAAGTCATCCATAATGCATTCTATCGCCTCTAGCCAATACTCAGCTGTATTGGGAGCCACTCCAGACACACCCCTGAATACCTCTGCTCCATTAGCCCGGAGTCATTCGGACACAAATTTTTGAGCTCCCGATCCTCCACCTGCTCCAGCTACTCTCTCCAGAACCCGCAGCATTGCCTGTGACACCGCGTCGTCCCCTCCTGTCTGATCCTAAAACTCCGCACCCACAACTGGCGATGGCGATACCTCATTCTCTGACCCATGGCCAGACCCTATCGATTCTGACACGGTCATCCTACCTCTACCACGTCCGTATAAATTACGTCCACGACCTCGAGCACTTATAACTACCGTTCACGTTTTTATTTTGATTTACAAATTTTATGCGTTAGACTTATTCCACTGTTATTATGGCAAATTTTTATGAACAGTTTATTATGGGGATTGTTTTCCCAGGTTCACACAGTCCTACAAATTTCTGTCTTTAAAATAATTCCCTATTACTATTTGTCATATCATAACCACCACAATCTTATAAATAGTAGTTAAGAGGTACTTACCTGTATGGTCCGGTGCCGGAGACTCGGTGCCATGCTTTCAAGTTCTGTTTTATTTACATCAAAATCATTTCGTAACCCATTATTGAAAACATTTTGGACCTGGCCCCACAGCCGAGCTTTTGAACCAAACTCTGATACCAAAATTATAACACCCCAAACCCGGTCAACACACCACGACCGAATCCGATGTGTCACATGAGAAAAAGATTTCTACGAAAATAGGTTAAGAATTAAATTTTGAAATAGGAAGGGGGTCATTATTTAAAACCGATTGTTTTCCAACTGATTCAAAAAGACTTTACTGTCTCCTATTGCAAGTAAGCTAATCGTTTTATTTCAAAAGCAAAAATAGTTTCAGTTTGATTGTCAACACCGATACCAATTGAATTTTTAAAGAAAACATGTTAACCTATTTATACTACTTGTTGGTTTTTACCCAATGGTAAAGTTTTAGAAAACCTGATAGTTTGAGCAACCTTAGAAAATAATCATTTTAAGGCATGCAGATTTGTTTAATTTATATAAAATCTTCCGTGGAAAAGAAGTGAAACAAATCAATAAACCCCAAATTAAAGTTAGCAGCCTTATTACAACTTAAAAACCAAATTTAAAGTATGTAAACCACAGTAATAGTCTAAAACAAAACCCAAAAAATAATGAGCATGGCCACCTCGAGTCCGGCTCGGCTCCAAATCCGTAATCTAAGAGTTACCTGCAACATTAAACATCGGGGTGAGCCATAGAGACTCAGTGTGTAAACCCCCATCCCAAAAATAGCAATGCTCGTTCACGATTTCATAAGTCAACATGCAAGTCATGCAATCCCAAAACCTAACCATCCGTACTCCAGTATCTACCCCGTGTGGTCAAAACCACTGGTGGTCAAAACCACTAGTGACCGTAGTCACAAATAATATCGGTGTTGTCAAAACCATTGGTGACCGTAATCACAAATAATATGGTGGGGCCAACCCACCTTGTGGTCAAAACCACTAATGACAATCCCATATCCATATGTAGGGCCAACCCATGGTGATGCTAGACCACAGAGACAAATCACAAAGATAGCAATATGTGGTCAAAACCACTGGTGGTCAAAACCACTGAGACTTAGTCACAGATAACATTGAGAGCGGGGCCAACCCACTGTGTGGTCAAAACCACTGGTGACAGTCTAAATCATCCTTCCCTCTCCTCTCATCATACCCATTAATGTACGTACTTTTCATGGCATAAATATCATGCTTAACACTCAGAGATCACATGGCATGGCATATACAGATTTTAACAGGCATTTAACATTAGCCAAATAGAGTGGACTTACCTAGAGTCCTTACTTTTTACCCACAAGGGTAACATACCATTTCAACAGTTATTCTGGCATTTAGCAATTTCATGATATAACATATTAACAAATGAAGTGTGTAAGATTTACACACCTAATTACTCGTAAAATGATGCTCTCTACGTTGGTACTATCGTTAATCAACACCATCGCTATTTGACTACTACGCTGCTCAGGTGTTCGCCCATACCCAGGTGGCCAATCGCGAACCGTCGACACTACCTTCTTTTTGAACTTAGGGACTGGGGTCTCAGATCCAACCCCTCCCAATGATTGGTTAGCCTTTGAGTCCATAACACACCTTAGTCACTAACTTAGGTTAAAGCAGTGAAACGAAACGTAAGAAACTAAACCCGAAGTTAGAACCCTTACCTAAATCGACAATAACCTAAGGCTCTAAACGTGCTTCACCACTAACAAATCCGGAAGTTTCACAAGATGGCATCAAAACACCCCCTGCATTCGGCCAAGCATCAAACAATCACTGGATCCCTGCCTTTGGCATTTAATGCAATAAAGAATATCAAAATGGTAGAACACTTACCCAACACTACAAACTAAATTGGAAGAGACAATTGATCAACAACAACGATCCATTGCAAATGAATGTCCAACAAATAGGTTGAGTCCCAGAGACTTCGGCTTCTCTTACCATAGCAAATGAAATAGAAAGAAAAGAATAGAGAGATGTTAGTGTGCCAGGGAGATTCGGCCAAACCAGAAAATGGAATCAACACCCTTAGTTGACAACCAATAGAGAATAGAACTACCGAGAAAAAGATGAACAACACTTACCTCACTGCAAAAGAAACAAATGAGAGACTCAAATGGAGAAATAAATTCTGGCTTTAGTAACACATAAAAGAAAGGCTTCAAGTGAGGTGCTTAGTATAATATGAACAATCGAAAAGTGAAAAAAAAAAAAGATGGATGGGAAAAATAGGATAATGTAGTTTCGGCCAACAACAGAATATAAGTGAAAATGATGGAAAAGGAGAAGTGATATATGAGGTTTTGGTTTTTATGGTTTTGGCAAAAGAATAAATCGCAACTATTATATGGTGAGCAAGGTGGATTCGGCTAAGCACTGAAGAAGTAAAAAGAAGAAGAGATGAGGAGAAGTTTAGAAGAAGTTTTGGTTTTTCACCAAAAGAGAAAAGAAGTGGCACAATATGTTCTAAGCAATTCAGTTTTGACCAAAAATAAATAAAGAGAAAAGAAATCCCCTAACCTAGTCAAAATTTTCAACAGCCCTAAGCACATTCGGCCACCCCCCTTAAGCACTCAAAATCGAATCCAACCCCATCCAAATTCGGCTACACATCCCCCACTCCCCTCAACCACTATGCCGCCCCCTTTGTCTCCTTGAATTTCTCTCTACCACCCTTTCAAATAGATTTGAATGAGTCAACTTCCTAAGATCTCTCCCCTCCACACATTCAAATTCGTTGACCCTTTCAACACTCATCCACCAGAGTCCTTCCTGAGTGCAATTCTCCCTTATCCTAGCGTCAAAAAGAAATACACTAAGAAGATTGCCACAACTCGAACCAAGGCTCTCCAAGCCACATGAGGCGTCACTCCCTTGCCTCCCAAGTAGCGCCTCCCAACCAATTTACCAAGGCATCTCTTGCAACACAATCCTCCACCAAATACTCTTAACACCTAACGCCAAAAGCTCTCCCCTTCTAAAGCCCAAAACACAATTTGTTACTGAGACACCGGCCTATTCTTGGCTCAAGCCTAGACCTTAAAATAGTCCAACTAACATACCTAACATACAATCCACATGCAACCATATGAAATGCAAAGGCCCCGGTTTAAGGATGTTACAATGAATGGCTAATTTCCTTAGGGAGATTAAAGAACGGATGTGTGACTAATTAAAAAATGAATTAGGGTTGAAATCCAAGTTAGTTGGTATAATTATGTACAATTAAACCCTAAGAAGTGACACCCCTAATAAGTAATTTAAAATAAATGAGATCGAGAGATAAGTTTTCTGAGTATATCATAATTTATCCTTGTCAAGAAAGTGAGGCTGAGAGGTAAGTGTGTATTGATAGATTAGCTACTTAGTTAGAGGCCGATAGATAATAACTAGATAATTAATAGCTAGCTCGATAAAACCCAAGTTCTGAAGTTAATTAGGAACACTGAAGTGAGTTCATCTCCTGCTTGTTTTTATTGGATTAAATTTAGATTGTTAATAGAATATTTTTAGTTTTAGATAATTTTATGTTAGTTTAATTAATCCATTTTAATTTGGCTTTCATAATATAATTTTGAATTATTATTTATCCCTATTAGTATAAAGAGTTAATTTAGGTTTAATTCAACCTCCCTTGGGTATGATCCTCGCAATGCTTCCTAGAGTGTTTCGTTGTAACACTTAATTATATTATAATTTGACTCTTATACTTGCGGACACTGTTGTTTAATTAGATATTTATTTGCTGAAGTATTTCAAGTCCAGAAGTTCGCATGTCTGGCAGCATTCAAGTGGTTGGCATCGTTACCGAGGAGGTTTCAACATTAGACTTGAAGTTACATTTTCTGCATTTGATAAGATAAATAGGAAAGCTTAGATTATAGATATGAATTTTTATTTTTATTTGATTTTTGTTTTATTTGATTTTATTTTGTTGTCTTTTTCAATGTATGAACTGGAGGGGAACTATCCCAATCAAGACACATCCCCACTTGTAGTGGTTGACTTGCTGCAAGGAAACCCACTGTTCGAAGAAAAAACCAAACCACCAGCATAGTTCTGAAGACAGCCACTAATGGCTCAACAAGAGAGGATGTTGTGTGAATATGCGATAACCTACTTTAGATGTTGTTCGAGGTAGTATCGACCAAGCAATTAATGGAAACAATTTTGAGATTAAGACAACCACCATCCAAATGATACAAAATAATTTGCAATTTTGGGGTAACATGATGGAAGACCCGAACTAACATTTAAAGAGATTCCTACAGTTGTGCGACACATTCAAATACAATGAAGTGACCAACGCGTGATCCATATCTGGTTGTTTCTGTTCTCACTTTCCAACAACACGTATGAATGGCTCGATTCCCAATAGCAGGGATCCATCACGACATAAGATGACTTAGAGGGGAAATTCTTACACAAAATTTTCCCTATTAGCCAAACCATCCAATTAAAGCATGACATTGCTAATTTTAAGCAATTTGAAGGTGAGACATTATATAAAGCGTGGGAACGCTTCAAGTCATTGCTTAGGAAATGCCCAGACCACGGTATGCAAGACTAGCTTCAATTGTAAATTTCCTAGAATGGATTGGATGAAAGTTTAAGAGTCGGCTTATATGGCGCATTGACCAGGGCCTTCATGAACAATACCTACGAGATAGTCTGTCAATTGATCCAGGACATGGCAATGAACTCGTACATGTAGCTGAACAAACGCTTTTCATATAGCCAAAAGCTGTCATCGATTGAGATGGTCAAAGAAGACAATAAGTATCAAAAATTTTGGAAAAATTACATTGTCTATAGACCACTATTAAGCCATCGATGGATTATGTAGCTCAAGACTGCATGACACACTTGGAGACCTAATCAAAGGAAGTGAATTACTTGGGTAATAGGAGTTGAAAACCCTATTCGGATACTTACAACCTCAGTTGGAAGGACCATTAAAATCTAAAGTTGAGAGGCAATCAAGGTGGTGGAAACCCAACTCCAAATTGAAAAAACCCTCCATATCAATCCCCGTGTTTGTAAAAATCTCAAGAGAGATCCATATGCAAATCATGAGATCCGACATTCAACACATAAAGACCAAATGTGCACAAACTCATACCGATGTTGTCAAATTAAATGAGAAGATGCATAATATCTTGAGCATGTTGAATGAGATGTGGAGGCAAATGGGCACAGGTATTCTGATTAATACCAAGAACAATCATTAGATGGATAGAAAAGACAATGTAAATACAATCGCACTCTGTTCAGGTAAAACTTTAGGAAACTCAGATAAATCTATTAATAAGGAGGATGATGAGGTTGAGACAGAGGACAAAAACCTTAATGAGCCAAAAGTTGAAGCCCACGGAGAAAAAATTTGAATCAGTAGCTGAGCTGGAAAACATTCCATGCTCGAAACTAGTGTTAAAGAACATACCATTCCCATCGAGGTCGGAGGACAAGCAACGAATGGATAAGGAATAATTCATAAGTTTTCTAAATCTTTTTAAATCTCTTAACTTTATTTTGACACTACTAGAGCTTATTGATAAGATACCAAATTATGCCAATTATTTGAAAGAAAATATGTCTAGCCATAAAAAGCTAAAGAAATGTGAGAAAATAAAAATCGACGCTTTTTGTAGTGCAATAATTGCCAAAAAATACCCCCGAAGCTAAAAGATATGAAAAGTTTTACATTCCCCCTGGAGATAGGAAATAAACATTTTAGCAAGGCTCTTTGTTACCTAATGGCTAGCATAAATTTGATGCCCTTATCCACATATTTAAAATTTGAATTGAATAAGCTGAAAAATATGACAATTACACTACAATTAGCTGATAAGTCTCTGGTATACCCCAAGGGGGTACTCAAAGAAGTATTGGTTAAGGTAAGGGGTTTTTTAATCCCCGCCAATTTTTTGGTCCTAAACTTCGAGGAGGACCAAGATATTCTTATTCTGTTGGGTCGACCATTTTTTGCTACCTTGAGATCAACCATTGATCTAAAAAATAACTTACTAATAATGAATATCGATGGAGACATAAAAGTATTCAAATTTGTACATGATTCCCAAAATACGGAATATGAAAAAAATAGAAGAGGATTGTTACGTAATTTCTTTAAGTACCCCTAACAACCTTGTTCAAAGGTACAGTTCTAGTTAGATGTTTGTAGGTGCCAAAGGATCGCGGGAGCGCGGCAAGTGGAAAAACCCCGGAAAGAAAGTTGATTGTTAGACAGAGCAAAATATCGCAAAAGGAAAAAGTGGCGATGCATGGAATGCAAGGGCTACCAAATGAGTCCGATAGCCAAACCTAATTTCTTCATAAAACTTTGAAATTTAGTTGTAAATTTTGTACATTTGAACTTTGAGATTTGTTTTTAGTTTCTAATTAGGTTAGAAAGTTTTAATTAGAGTATGTTTAAGGCCTTAGGTAGCTAGAGGGAACCTACTAGGACCCATTGAGAAATTAAGAGTAAAATGGAGGGACAGACACTCTCCAAAACTCAAAATAAAGAAAATAAGGGCAATGTCGTGACACTGAAAGAGGTGACGATCGACTCAGTGGTGTACGAGTTTCATGCCACATTAAAAGAGCTTAAAAGTAATAAATCACATCATGACATGCACACTCATGTCACCGTCAAAGGTAAAGAGGTCCTATGTACTCCTCGAGAATTTTGCAATTTTTCAGACATAGATATCCATGAGATTGTTACTTACTTAACCAAGGGAAAAGCATTTGGAAACACCAGTCTAGCACCAATACCCCTTTATCATTCAATCAAGAAATCATGTTTTTGGTTGCCAAAATGTTGATGCAATTTATTTGCATACGAATCTCTCCGGCCCTTAATGCATCTAACGTTAATGCTTTTCAAGTTGTTTTGCTTTATTGTATTTTATAGTGTCGATATTTTTGCATCAACAAGTGGATCTACAAAGCGATGTTTACCTACATTTGTGGCAAGAAGGTTGAGATATTCTTCTCGCACCTAGTGACTGCCTTGTACAAGAAAGCCAAGGTCCCCATGTCCACAATGGAGCAATTCATTAAACCAACGAAGAGCATTCTTGGGAACTCCATCTATACTTAGTACGTTAAGTTCAATCAGAATAATATCCATGACTGAAACATACGATGAAAGAAAAGATGGATGTTCCGCCATCTATAAAGCAGAAGAGCAAAGAAGCCAAGGGTCGAGTGAGATGACAGATATGGAGTGGGTCATCCGGTGGATGTAATTGATGACACTATTTGGAATTTACTACGCCCAACAATTTAGTATTCCAGTGCCCAAGCCACCACCAAATCGATACCCACCTAGGCAATCTTTTAAGCAAGATGACAAGGAATGGAAGGAACAGGAAGAAGACGAAGAGTCGGTCCATGACAAGTACTTTGACAAGATGTTTCGATCGGAACAACCATCTATCAAAGGAGTTAAGATTCACACTTTGAGCCGCACTAGCCCTACTAGTTCTACAAGTGTGAGGGTCGGCACACCAAACACAGGTCGAGGGAAGGACACAATGATTGAGGAGAATTGGTTAGATCCCAATTCTAATTAAAAACTTTTAAAATGTTAAATTTTAATATTTTTTCGGGAGTTGAATTTTTATTTTTGGATGATATTATTTTCGTTTGAACTTTAATTATTTATTTTTGCATTAGTTTTTTGTTAGCTAATTTTTGTGTACAACCCCCGTACGATATGAGGCACTACAATTTGGAGCAAAACTGGCATGAGGAGGACCACTCGACCACATTCGAGGAACGTCAACGCTCAAACCGAATAGTCTCTTCTCTTATCTATTGGGCGCACTTTAAGGATAATGTGTCAAATAAAGTGTGGGGGGGTAACATAGAAATTTATCAAAATTTTTATGTTTTTATTAGTTATTTTCATTAATTTCTATTTTTGTATGTTTGTTTGTGCACGAGCTTGTAGCAATACAAGTGATTGGTTAGGAGCATGTAAATAGGATATTCTGTTTGAATTATTAATTTGACTTGATAGTAATTGATTTGAGGTTGTTTAGTATTACACTAATTAGTTCATATTATTACACTATGAATAGTTTATAGTGTGCTAGGTATACCAAATGACAAATAGGTACATAAAAAGCATATGTGTTTATTTGAATAATAAGTTGTTAGAGTGTTAGTATTTAGTGAATTGTAATCCATGAATTGAGACACTTAGGGATGACCTAAGGCATTGTTTGGAAGACATTTTAGGGCCAAAAAAAACTGACCTTAACTTAAAATGCCTAGTGCCTTAGTTTTTTAGCCTAAATTCCTATTTCTTGATAAACCGCAATGGAAGCCCTAAAACTTAAAATATAATCTCTTGATCTAATTTTTTAGTCCATGCACAAACTTAGACATCAGGCTATTAATATTGAGGGTTAGGTAGATATGACACTGTGGTTTCCAAAATAAAGAAAAATAAGAGTGAACATAATGGATAGTATAGTATGGTGAGTATAAGATTCATGCAAACTTATGCATAAATAGAAAATTTTGAAAAATTACCAAAACAAAAAGTTTGATAATGCTAAAATAGCCAATCGAAAAGTTCTCGAGAAAATAGAAAAGCAAAGTTAGTGAAAAAGAAAAGAAAAAGATAGAAAGGAAAAATTCCTCATTGTTGTACATAAGTCTCGCTAGGATAATTGTATTCTATAATATTGTACTACACCTTAGGAATCGAAGAGAAAAGGTAGGTGAGAGAAGGGGATATAAGGTGGTGAGCTAAAGGGGTTAATCAGGGAAGTATTAGGGTTAATATAATGTGCCAAACTATAACCATGCTTAAACCATTTTGTTGAGCCTATTCTTAAATTTTGAACCAACCTAAGCCGCAGAACGTTACAAGCCGCAGAACCTAGGTGATACTATTCTTGGATGAAAATTAGTTGAATTTTGAAATTTCTAATTACGTGTATTCTTTGAGCATAAATGTAAATTTTGTGTACCCATTTTGATGGATCAATGTACTTAACATTCTTGAATTTGTTTACTTTGTGACTTTATGAACTAATGTGTGCGATATTGAAGGTTGAGAGTTGATTGTATATCGTGTTTGAGTTACTTATTTATTCACATTATTCTGTGTACATAGCTTTGAACTAATTCGTTGTATGTGGCATGCTCGAGAACTATTTCATTTTTTTTATTTTCTTATTTTGTGTGTGTGATTTTATTTAACTTCTTGAGGACAAGCAACGACTTAAATGTGGAGGAGTTTGACCACAATTTGTTGTGGCAAATTAAGGTCTTTCCGGCATTTAATGAGCTTGTTTTCTAGTATTTTTATATGTTTTTAGTTCATTTTTGGTTTTTTATTCATTTATAGTTAATTTATGAAAAATAAGTGTTTTTACGCAATTTTAAGTTATATTATGACCTAATGGGCCACTACGGCCCTAGGGATGATCTAACGGCTCTATCTAGTGTTTAGGACACTTCTTTCATGCTTAGAAGATAAAGAATAACTGAAGCGTCGCGACACCAATCTTCGAAGCCAAAAATATTCAAAAATTTAAGGCAATGTCTCAACACCGAGCTATAATTAAGAAAATTAATGATCGTGTCTGTCGAGTCTTAAAAATTTATAAAAAGAATTATCAAACCTGGAAACTAACTAAGATAACGATGGAGGCAAGTGCACCTATTGAACAGTAGTATAGCTAGCGGCAAGACCGAATTGTCAAACCTAAAGGAACCAAAAGTACTAATATTAACTCTCTTTCTATTATTTAGCCTAAGAATTAAGTAGATTTTTATCTAATCTAAAATTAACTAATTAACTAAGCTAAAGGTTCTAAGACAAAGAAGAAATAGGGGAATAGACTTGAGGGAAAAACCAATTGATTTGGACAATACCTGAGGAAGAATCCACCTAGACTTCACTTGTTATCTAACTCTAAACCAGACGATTTATTCACTTGACTTGATCCATAGGATTCCCTAATTTATATTAATACCTCTCTTCAAGGCTACTAACGTCTAACCCTAGGTTGATTAATTGAAATATTTTTCTAATTAAAACCCCTAGAATTGCATTAATTCGATCTATGGACTCCCATATTAAGCTTGACCCTAATCTGGCAGATTTTTGTCACCCTATCTCTAGGCGCATGAGCAACTCCGCTTAACTATGCTAGATCTACTCTTAGACAGGGTCTCTTCCTCCTCTGCCTAAGCACATCACACTTGAATCAATATTCCAAAAATACCAAAACAAGAATTAAGAACACATAGGTAAGAACAAATCAAATATTTATCATTCAGTTCAGATAACAATAATAAGATACATCTTAGGTTTCATCCTCTCAAGTATTTGAGGGTTTAGTTTATAATTTTAAAAGAAAACATCTTAGAAGAAAAGATAAAACAAAACATAAGAAATCCCTAAAACCCTCAAGGAATTGAAGGAGGGATCCCCCGTCTTGAGTATGATTTCGGCTTTTTGAGATGAATCAACCGATTTTCTTTGAGTAAATCCTGAAATTAACTGATCTGGCTTGGCTCTTTGGCCTAGCTGAATGCCCTCCTAAAGGTTGGCCTCTAGGGTCTTTATACAAGCTTTTGAAATATGTTTCTTTGCCTCTAAGTACCCTAATCCGAATAGAATTCTTCTTTCCTGTGGCAGAGACACGCCTATGGCACACGCCTGTAAATCGTGGCCAAGCCGTGTTTCAAACCTATTGATGAGGCACGGCTTGTGTTTTTCGGGGTCCAGTGTGGTCGACTATTCTTACAAGGCATGACCGTGTGGTCTTAGGCCCCGGCCGTGTGGATTTCATACTTTGGCCCATTTTCTCTTTTCGGCCCATTATTCATTCTTTTCATCCTTCGGTTCTCTACTGAGTATAAAACATGAAAACAAAGGATTAGGAGAACCTATTTTCATAATTAAAGGGAAAAATCATCCAAAAGTATGCTAAATGAGGGATTAAAATATGTTACTATTTCGATTTATCAAATACCCCCACACTTAAGCTTTTTATTGTCCTTAAGCAAAATTCTCAATTCATAATTAAAACGAACTTCCTCAATTCATAATATTCATCAATAATGTTTCATTATAATTTATAGATAATTTATACATGGATAATTCAACTTAAAGAGTCCTAAAGATTCAAATAATCAAAGTCATGAGTTTTTAGCATGAAAACATAGGTGTTTCCCTTTACCTAAATAATCATCTTTAATTCAAAATCGACAAAAGTTGACATCCTCACAAAAGATTCACTCAAATCACTCAAGATGTTTAAGGTTCAAAAATTAAGCTCTCAAAAGTCAAACATGAAAAGTTATTACCATAGGCTTGCTTGAAAATCAAGTCTCCACCACTGTAAAATGAGATGATACACAAATCAAAAGGTCTTTAAAAAGGGTTGTAAATGGGCTCGGCTTAAAGGTGTGGATAAAGGCTAAATTAGAAGGGTTAAAAATTGAGATTGAATTGACAAATTACCTAACTAGAACAATGACTAATAACCTGAATAATTACATCAATTGAAAACTTATAATACTTAATAATACTAACTTCTTTTTCACGATGTTGAAATTAAACGTATAGGCTCGCTTTATCAGATAACTAATAATGAATAAACTTTAATTTTTGATTTTTTTAAGAACAAATCAATATACAATAGAACTTTAACAACTGAAATAATCTAATTAGGTAACTAATCAAAATAAATCTCGATAGAAGGGTATCAAAAGGAATGGTGATAACAAATACGAGATGGGTTTCAAGTTAATATTAGTGGGTTGAGTTAATAAAAAGGGTTGTTAGGATCAAAGGGGTTCACTAGGGGTCAATTATGAGGGTAGGCTTTTAGTGGAGTAAGTGGGTTAAATCCTAAGTGCCTTAATCATCTCTGTATATCAATTTAATAGTGTGGTCTCGACATGTATAATCGAAGCAAGTTTTAGAATAACAAATCAATGTTGGTACACTCATAATCAATAAAGTGAGCACAAAAAGAATGTATGCTCTAAAAAGCTCAATATCTCACAAAAATTATGGGTATTTTGATGTCAGCCTCGTAAATTTCAAATTTCAAGGTAACAATTTAGATTCAGGTAGACAACCTAACAGAATTTTAATTTTTGAAAATAGACTCATCATGCTTGATTCTCTAGTATCTTAAAGTTTAAATCATCATTGTACATTTAGCAATGACTTAATCTAAAACATATTAATAAAAATCATGAATCAACAAGAATTTCATTCTAATTAGTGATATGAGAAAATTATTTTAAGATAGAATATTATTGAGGGATTTGAGAATAATGCAAAAAGTTAGGCACTTTTTCTACTAAACTTTCACCCCCCCACACTTAAGATGTACATTGCCCTCAATGTACAAAGATAGATAATAATCATAAAATAAGAAAATCAAAAGAGAGGGAGAGAGGTGAAACTTCCTAAATTTTTGGATGGATTTCATGAGTTGGAAGTGTGGAAACTTGATTCAAAGGTTAAAGATAAGTTGGAAGGGGCGCCTCTAATTCCTGTGCTAGATAAAGAAATTGGGAACCTCGTGAAGAGTTAGCCAGGAAACAATAATAATAATTTGAATTATACTAATTATATAGAGTAAATAAAGATAACAAGAAAGAAAATATGAATTGAAATAAAACTAAAAGAGAATATAAATAGACTAGAAAGTCCTTATTAGTAGATGGTTCGCGAGGTGGGTGTGGTGTCCAAGGCCGTGGTGTTGTGATTCTCTAGTAGCCTTTAGAACCTAAAACCAAGAAACTAAAACAAAATAAGCTAGATTAAACATATGAATAATAAAGAAAAGGAAAATAAAAGAGAAGAGAAAAGTAAAATAAAAGCTAAATGGTCTCAAAGACCCTTGGCTTGTCGAGTTAATGAAGCGGCCGGCCTGAGCTTATGTTAATTTGTCTCGCACAGGGAGATAAGACTCAGATATTTTCATTTCTTTGACATTGTTGAAGTGTAGATTGAAACCTTTATGAAGTGAAGCAGGAAGAAAGTGAAGATGAAGGGAAGTGGGGAGTGGATGGGGAATGGGTGAGAAGGGGAGAGGGGTGTTTTAAATAGAAAATTTTAGCTCTAGTACATCCCCACGCCCGTGTATCGTAGGCGTGTCATGTCACACGGCCATGTCGTATGGCCGTGTGGTGGTTCAATCTCTTCTCCCACGCCTGATATTTAAGTGGCGCACCCGTGTTGGTCCATCAGTGTCGGCCACGGCTATGTCGTACGTCCGTGGTGTTAGGTGAGTCTGTGATTCAAAGATATTTTTCACGTCCAGTTTCGTACTATCTCTGCCATGTTAGCACTAAAATTCGTAGCATCCACATGGCCATGACCACGGCCGTGTGTAAGGTTGTGTGATGTGACGATTTGTGCTTCATTAACTTGGTTAGTCTGTAGTTTAGGTGCTAAAAGAAAAAGAAATGAAAATAAATGGGTTAGTGCTTGGGCTGCCTCCCGAGAAGTGCTCGTTTAAAGTCTAAAGCTAGACTTACCTCTCATTCGTACCTTCACGGTGGTTTAAGGAGTGAAAAATTCTTTTCGTGCTATCATCAAATAATTTGAGTCGAGTGGAGTTCACTTTAAAAGTACTGAAAGTAGAATTACTTACCTCGACTATTTCGTAAGGAAAAACATTAAGTACCATAAAGGGGATCTCTTCGGTTATCTTCAGGTTTGATGTGGTGATTCACGGGTCTGTACTATTTAATAGTACCCAATCTCCTATTTTGAAGTGATTAGATGTTCCTTTAAGTTCTTTTGGGGTTTCCTTCGGTTTCACTTCGTGTGGGTTGCCTCGTTTTTGTTTCGTGTATTTTAGTTTTTCTTTGAGGTGTATCTTCCACTCGTCTAGTTCATCGATCAAAAGTGTTCATTTCTCATGAATTTCTTCTTTATCGACACGAGGTCTAGGACCTGGCATCTGTGAAAGAGCTTCAAGAAACAACAAGTTAATATATAATTTCTTTGGAGGTTTAAGAAATTTACCAAATTGTTCCTCTATGTGGTCTTTCTTCATCACATTGGGGGACGACACACGTGGTTGATACTCTGTAATTACCGGGGTTGGTTTATCATGGCTTACCTCGACCTTACCTTTCTCTACCACATGCTCTTGCGTCAATGTTGGTACATCTAACCCTTCACTATCATGAGTATTTATTGCTTGAGGTTGCTTTCTAGGGTTAGTTTCGGTGTTTACTAGGCAAGATACCTTACGGTCTTTCTGAGATCAGCTTAGCAAGTTGCCCTAATTGGTTTTTGATCTCTTGAAATGATGCTTCTTGATTTTTGAGTGCTATTTCGGTGTTTTGGAAACAAGTTTCTAACACCGCTATAAATTTTGTCAGCATCTCCTCAAGGTTCGACTCATGTTCCTGTTGGTGAGGTGGTTGTTGAAAATCTGGAGAAAGTTCCAATCTTTGACTACTTTTACCATCCCACGAGAAATTGGGATGGTACCTCCAATCTGCATTATAAGTGTCACTATAAAAATTATTTTGAGGTTTACAATAGTTACCCATATAGTGGACTTGTTCATTCTCTGTGCTAGGGTTGTAGGATAGATATTCTGTGTTGTTCACCTCTTCCATTCATATCGCATCAGATTCACGGATGTACCGCAAATAATTACTTACGCCATCAATCTTTTTATTCATCATCTCTACCGATTTGATAGCATGGTGACCACGTCAAGGTTGAAGACACTAGGCGCTTGAGAGAGGCTTTGTCCTCATGAATTGCCACTGATAATTATTCAATGTCATCTCCTCTATAAACTAAAATTGTCTGCCAAAAGCAAATAAGGGAAAATTAGCAAAGTAAAAACAAATAAAAATAATAATAATGAAAATAAATTACAATAATAAAAAATGGCTAAAGTAATAAAAATTAAGTGTTCTTAATATTTCAGTTCCTCGGCAACGGCCCCAAAAACTTGACCGTGTCTCAGAGTCTTAAAAATTTATAAAAAGAATAATCGAACCTGGAAACTAACTAAGACAATGATGGAGGCAAGTGCACCTATCGAACAGTAGTATAGCTAGCGGCAAGATCGGATTGTCGAACCTAAAGGAACCAAAAGTACTAATATGATATGATATGAGGTTATTGTGGGCTAAGGCCCAAGACCACCGATTTTGATAGGGCTTAGGCCCAATGTGGATAGTTGTAAGTGATTTGTTTTCCAAGGGTTGTGCACATTGAGTTTCGAAACTCACATCCCTTTAATTTAATGTTTCAGGTAATCTCGAATAGACGACTCGACGTGGGAGAGGAGTGGGAGAGGAATCGGAGATGGCCACACTACAAGAGGCTTGAATTTCCATTTATTTGTTTCAAAATACATGTTTTATTTACTTAATTTTCAGTGACATAATAAGACCTTGTACTCCGTTTTGACTTCGGATTTAATTTGGGTTTTGAGATTAAATGTTTATTTAATTATTAAACCTAAGTAAGCTCTTATGTTCAAACTTGGTTTACTAAATCCATAAAATAATAAAATGGGTTTTTTTATCTTTAATTAATAAGTGTATTATATTTTGGGCTTTTGGGCCTTAAATGGTTAAATAGTAAATCATTCTGAAGTGCGCCTTTAATGTGACATTCCAGATTCGGGCCTAACTTCTAGGCCGGGTCTGGGGTGTTACAAGTACTCCCTGGATGAACAGATAAACATCCACTATGTGCTTCGTGTAGAATTTTTGAAATGCTCAGAATTCTTTGGTACACATATTCTATCTCGGAACATTAAACAATCATCGTATCCGATCTAATAGTCTGAATCAGTAGTCAACTTGCACTATAATCTCTTAGCTTGTAATTCATTGTCACATTTTTTTAGCTTCATAAATTTGCTGAATAAATAACGGTTTAGCTTTTAACTCAACTAAAATCGAACCATCATCAAAGAAAGTTAACTATGTATTCAACGCTCGCCAATCAAATAAAGATTTTATACTCAGAGCATTCGCGACTACATTCACTTTCCCCGTATAATAATCAATCACTAATTCATAGTCTTTCAACAACTCGAGCCATCTTTGTTGTCACAAATTCAAATCTCTCTAAGTCATTAAATACTTCAAACTCTTCTGATCGATAAAGATGTGGCACTTCTCACCGAATAAATGATGTTGCCAAATTTTTATTGCAAAAAAACAATAGCGGGCAACTCTAAATCATGCGCCGGATAATTCTTTTCATGCGGTTTCAACTGTCTGGAAGCATAAGCTATCACTTTTCCCTCTTGCATCAAAACACAACCCAAACCGTTCAATGGAACGTCGCTAAAAATCACAAACTCTTTACCTGACTCAGACTAAACTAAAATTGATGCCTCAGTTAACAATGTTTTCAACTACTCAAAACTCTATTGACATTTCTCGACCACTCAAATTTCACATCTTTCTATAGCAATCTAGTAATCAGTGTTGCAATCATCGAGAATCCTTTAACAAAACTCTGATAATAGCCAGCTAATCCCAGAATGCTTCTGACTTAGTGGTTTCCAGTCAACAATTGCTAAATTTTTACTCGGATCAACTCGTATTCCTTTCGCGAAAACAATATGCCCCAAAAATCCAACCTCTCGGAGCCAAAACTTGCATTTACTGAATTTAGCAAACAATTCCTTATCTCTCAATGTTTGTAATACAATACTCAAATGTTCAGCATGCTCAGACTCATCTCGAGAATAGATCAAAATGTCATCAATGAATACAACAACAAATCTATCTAAATACGATCTAAATATCTGATTCATCAAATCCATAAAAATTGTAGGGGCATTACTTAATTGAAAGGCATAACAAGAAATTCATAATGCCCGTACCTTATTCTGAGCGCAGTTTTTGGCACGTCTAAATCTTTAACTCGCAACTGATAATAGCCAGATCTCAAATCGAACTTCAAAAATATTGTTGCTCCTTTCACCTTATTAAACAAATCATCAATTCTCGGTAATGGATATTTATTCTTAATCGTAACCTTGTTAAGCTAACGATAGTCAATACACAGTCTCATCGATCCATCTTTCTTCTTTACGAACAACACTGATGCACCCCAAGGCAAAAAACTAAGTCCTACAAAACCTCTATTTGTTAACTCTTGCAACTGAGCTTTCATTTCTTTCAATTCTGTCGGAGCCATTCTATACAGAGCTATCGATATCGGTGATGTACCCGGTACTAATTCAATAACAAACTCAACTTCTCTGATCAATAGCAACCCCGATAACTCTTATGGAAACACATCTGGATATTCACAAACTACTGGTATCGAATCAATCTTCGATTCAGACACTTTTGTATCCAATACATATGCAAGGTAAGCGTCACAACCTTTTTTTACATATCTCTGAGCTAACATCGATGAAATCACAACAGGAAATTCACTCGACTCATCTGATTCAATTCGAAGGATTTCACTATTCTGACATTTCAATTCAATAGTCCTCTGTCGACAATTCATAATAGCGACATGCAGCGTTAACCAATCCATATCCAAAATTACATCAAATTCATCAATCGGTAATAGCAACAAATTTTCCAAAAAACAAGAACCCCGAATCATCAAAGGACATCTCTTGTAAACATTATCAACTAAAGCATATTTGCCTAAGGGGTTCGACACTTTAATCACAAATTTGGTATACTTAATAGGCAAACTCTTACTAGACACTAAATTCATATAGATATATGAATGAGTCGATCTAGGATCAATCAAAGCAATCACATCAGAGTCATAGAGAGAAAAGAGTAATAGAGAGAAAATGTACCGATGATAACATCTAGTGACGACACATCTTTGTAAACTCAAATAGCGTAAGCTCTGGCAGGCTCTCGAGCCTCAGATCTCACAGCCGAATCCTTTGTCACATCATTGCTACTAGTTACATTTCCGTATTTCTAGGTGGTCCCCTTCTAGCAACTGTGTTACTCAATCTTGCATTCTGAAATTTATCTTTCTCGCTAACTCAGGGCAATCTCTAACATATTTACCAAGTCTCACAAACTCTCTCTCGTATTCGGTCATAGACATTTGACCCTATTTCAACTCTAGAAACTCTTTACACTTTTGATCAATAAACCTCTAGCTGATGTATTTCTTTTTGAACTCAGCTTTAAAGAATTCCCAGGTGACCCTTTCTCTCGGTACCACATATACTAAAGTATTCCACGACTGATACATAGTGTCTTAGAAGTGAAACGACACATTTTACACATTCAGTTGGTGTGCAGGATAATTCATCAAATACTCTAATAGTATTTTCAAGACAAAATTCGGCTCTCTCAGGGACACCATCAATAGTAACTCTGAATTCTTCAGCCCCGTATTTTTAGATTTTATCAACAGACGGCTTATTGAATCGCAAAGGTTCCACACCTTGAGGAACTATGGGAATCGAGGGGGAATTAGGTGGGGGTAGAGGTTGCTAAGCAGCTGAACTTGTTTGAACAAACTCCGTGAACCACTCGTTCATCATTTGGAAGAAGGCTTCTTTTGTAATAGCTCGATTTTGGGTCTAGTCAAAAGTGGTTTCGGGACCACAAATACAACAAAGAAAAATTTATCTTTATTATATTTTTAAGGTCTAAAATTTTATAGAATGATTTTGTGAAAATTTCGTTTGAAAATTTTGGCGTTTGGGCACTCATTTAGTTAAAAGGACTAAATTGTAAAAAGTGCAAAACTTGAATTCCATATGTTAGAGGTGTCCAATTGCTATGAAATTTTAAATTAGAGGTCATTAAATGGTATTAGACCTTTGGTTAAGTTGGTGGACAAAAATGGACATGGTTTGGCATGTTTCTAAAGCTTTTCATTAAGGGAATTTTTGTAATTTAGTAATTAAAATGAATTAAAAAGCTAAAATAAAGCCAAGTTTTGTCCATCTTCCTCCCATGGCTGAAATTCACGGGGGGAAACCATGGCTAGTTAAACACCCTAAACCCAGCACAGAAGTTAGGCCTGAATCTGGCGTGTCACGTTGAAGTTTTTTTCGAAAACCATGTTTTCATTGAAAACCCTCCTTAATATTTAAAAACTAAAGTCTCAGGTTGTGTTCATTCAATTTCAAAACGTGGTCATTGAAAAGTTAATCACTTTTAAAAACGTTCTTAACTTCGTTAAAAATCTCTTTTAGTTGCAAAGATAATTTAAGGTAAAGAAGTTTAAAACATATGGTTTTAAAAATAGTAATTGGGTTGAAAACTCGTCTACGTCTAACAGATATAAAACGTAACAAAATCCCAAATTCAAAATTAAATCCAGAGAGGCATTATTATAGAAATTAAAACCTAAAATGAAATTTAAAGCATATATAAAGCCCAAAGCATAACAACTGCAGTCACTTGGTCACCTCCGAGTCCCTCGCAGCACCGATCCTCCTAACGTTGGGGATTACCTGCATAGATAAAAATGGGGTGAGTTTACGAAAACTCAATGTGTAATCCCCTTACTAGAGTAACAGTCAGTATACAAACACTGAAATGAAAACAGTCTGGGCCAAAGCCCTTTAATAGTAATAGTATAGTCCAGATCAGATCTTACGTGGGCCAAAGCCCACTATAATATCCTTTGGGTCACAGCCCATAACAGAATCAATTGGGCCCAGCCCAAACCAATAACAGAACAAGTGGGCCTAAGCCCAGTACATTGACAGATCTTGTAAACAGGTATTCAACAGTATGAGGATGCATCCCACCCCGATCTAGCCAACACACCACCCGTACCAACCCTACACTCCTGTGGGGATTAAACCAACCCACCCAGCCAACACACCAAGCTTAGCACCGATTGTGGCATTAAGTCAACAGAACAATTAAAAGCCATAAATATCGCAGCAACGCTGCCAGATAACAGAATGGCTAAAGCCATAAATAAAATGGTTATAAACCATTATCAGGATGGCACAAAGCTATTGGTAACTGTAATAAGTTTGGCACATAGCCATTAGCAACGGTAATATAATCAGCACGCAGCCACGGGTAATTATGATCGACACAGAGTCATAAATATATATGTTAGGCACATAGCCACGGGTAAATACGATTGGCACAAAGCCATAATCAAGATGGCACAGAGCCATATTTAGGTTGGCATAGAGTCATAATCAGATTACGCGGCTTTAAGCCATCCGTCGGTCCACAGTCGAATCATGCGACCCGTGCGACCTTAACAAATTAATACTGGATCCACAGTCGTCTCATGCAACCCGTGCGACCCTATCAGAACTTCCTCCGTATCAATGTCCTAACCCAATGCAATATGTCATTATGTCATGCTCAATCATTACACGTGTATGCAAAATGGCCATGCTCAATAACAGTCAATTAAACATATATTAAAAGTATATCAGTCACATGCCTACAATCAAGTCAGTTAAAACACAGTCATACGATCACAGTCAAATCAATCAAATTCATAGCACAAGTCAGTCATTTAACCACAAGGGCAAAATAGTCATTTTAACCTATAAGGGTATTTCGATAATCCTACCCTTCAAGAGTATTTCGATAATTCTACCCTATAGGGGTATTTCAATAATTTCCCAAATTAGGGGTATTTCAATAATTTTACAAATCAGGGGTATTTCAGTAATTTCACGAATCAAAATGTAACACCCCTATACCGTATCCTATCACCGGATTAGGTTTAAAGGCATTACCAGACAGATCAAAAACATTTACAGAATTAATCATTCAACCATTCATCAATATTAATCATAATGTCCCTTAAGTAGGTCATCGAGACCTTAAGCATGCTTATAAACCGAGTCGGGACTAAATCGAAACACATAAGTAATTTCATAAAAATTTGAAACTTTTCTAACATACAGGGGACACACGGCCGTGGGGGTAGGCCATGCCTCACCTACGGCTTCATGACACCCCCGTACGACCTCCCCGTGGTAGTATTCTACCAAAATCAACACGGTCACCAAGCACGCCCGTGTGCTAAGGCCGTGTACTACTAGATCACATACTGCCATTTCTCACACGACCACCAAGCACACCCGTGTCGAGGCCATGTGCAATTTAAGCTACATTCTGCAAATTTACCCACGGTCTTAGGCACGCCCGTGTGCCTCAACCGTGTGACATTATAGGCCCTTTTACAAGGCCAATATGCCACCCACTTAAGGTCTTCCTACAAGCAATATATACCAAAACATAATATGCATATTTGGCAACCAAAACATATCAAATGGTTCACTTCATCCGTACATTCAATACCAATTCCATTCATACCAAATTGCAAACTAAATCCTACATCATTTCAAACATGTATCACCTATTTTCTTAACCAAAACTTAACCATCCATATGCATCATAACATACTAAATATATGCTTCATAACTCATTCATTCAAACATTTATCAGCTCAAAAACTTGCCAATACATATGGCCATGCTCACTTCATAAACATATACACCTATCTAGCCTATATATGCCATAATTAGCCATGTACATTTTCAAAAGGGTACCAAAATAAGTTTTTGTAGTGTGATGACGATCCTTGACAATCTCGAGCCTTTAGTAGCTTCGACGACCTATAAAACAGAGAAAGCACACACATAGAGTAAGCTTTCCGAAAGCTTAGTAAGTCATATATAAATAAACACATTGGCACATATATGTTTCGATCACTTGGCAACTATCACATATATAACTTGGTTCATAAACTTATGGCCACATTTGCCACATTCAACATTTTAAGATTCACCTTCTCATTTTCAATCATACTCTTCTTCATATCAAAGTCATATGGGTACTTACCTTTTATACACACTTAATGTGCATTCAATGTACCTGAACAGATAATCACTCACTTATTGATCATAGCTCGGATATACCATTCGTGTTGTAGACTTGCCCGTTGAACCCTTAGGAACCTAGTAGCTTACTTAGAAAGCTCAGAATAGTAATACAATGCCAACGTCCTAGGCGAGGTCTTACATGCACTAGTATATCAATGCCACTGTCCCAGGCAGGGTCTTACACGTACAGATCATAACGATGCCAACATCCCAAACGTGGTCTTAACGAGTCAAAATGATGTCGATGTCCCAGACATGGTCTTACTCATAAAGTTCATATCGATGCCTACGTCCCAGACGAGGTCTTTTACATATAGTCATATCGATGCCTACGTCCCAGACGAGGTCTTCATGAAATTTCAAATCAACGCCAATGTCCCGGACGTGGTCTTACATGATAAAACGAACAGATACCTATGTCATGACATGGCTAATCCTATCTATTCCTAGGTTCGTACGGGACTTCTCGACTTTATCACTATATCAAACTTATTTTGAAATTTACGCACTTAGCATCGCATACTCATTCATTTTCATCGATAGACGCATGAATACATATATTCAATTCAATACAGATAAGTTTATTTGCATAGTGACTTACCTCGGGTTCGATTTAACGAAACGAATACGGCTACTCTGTTACTTTTGCTTTCCCGCGATCTAAATCTATTTTCCTCGGTTCTTGACCTAAACATATTCAGAATTAACCCTTTTATTCACTATTTCATTCAATCCAATCCATACACATATACTTAGGGCTATTTGCAACTTAGCCCTCACATTTGCATATTTTATCAATTTAGTCTATTTTACTCAAAACATCAAATTCACAAAACCCACACACACATGCTTGGTCCTCAAATTACTATTTTCTCAATTTAGCCCTAACCTCTCTAGGGACTATATAAATCCAAATATTTCATCAAATTTGCAATTTAGTCCATAAGTGATCATCAAATTACTATTTTCTCAATTTAGCCCTATTTAGAAAATCATATCAACTCATGCACTTTTATCATTTCCAACAAATCATATTATCTAGTTATCCAAATACCTATTCGCCTATAATCATCTTCTATCAAAATTTTTTATCAATTTCCTATGCTTTAGCAAAAATTCTATTACATCCTAATATGCACAAACATACATCACATTTCAAGCATACATATATAACTAACTAGACATATTCATGAGCAATGTACTTAAATATACTTGTTTACTATGTTTGAATTAACTGCTTAAGAATCATGCAAAAGACCAAATACAAACAAACTAAAGCACCATAATTTAATCATTTCATCATCGAATCACCTCATTTGAACTTAAAAAGAAATACATACCCAATAACTTTTATAACCTAACATTACTAACCTATGAACAAAACACAACTATGGTTCAATATAATCAAGTATACAATTAATTATTCATACCACATTACCCAACTCATATTTGCACTTCTCAATCACATATTTCCTTACCATATTCGAATTAATCCTTGATTGGGTTTACACAAACATTAACGATATAAACTGACTATTATATCCAAAAGCTTGATAAACATACTTAACCAAAAGCTTAGCCATATTCGCATGGCTATTATATATATGAACCAAAAGTTTTCAACAAACAAGGGTAAGTCTTTCCTATACATGCCTCTATCCAAAAACCAAAATAAAAGAGTACCAAAATTAGATCGATAGTGTGGTTGATGTCTTGACGATCCCGCTGAGCGAGTAGTCTTTACCTAATCTATAAAAAGAGAGAACATTACACACAAATAAGTTTACTAACTTAGTAAGTCCCAAGCTCAAAATGATACTACATTCAATTACTTAAACATTTAAATCATTCATCTCAACCATGTTATCATATTAAAATTTCTTTCACCTTTAGCACTACTATTTGAAAACCGAATCTCCATGATAGTACATTCAAGCTCAAACTCAATCATATAATACTTGTGCACATCAATCGTAATCTCAAATATACATATCATTTGTACTTTCGTAATATTAGTTAAACTCTAGTAACATTAAACATATCAAACCTTACTTACTTACCGAGCCTTTAACTAAACACATTGGTTACGATTTACCTTGAACAACAATTCGGTTTCTCCTTTGTAAAACACATCACTGCATAGAGCACGCTAGGCATTTAAAGCCCAAAATAGTTCACCAAGACGAAGCTGCTAGGTATTAGAGCCTAAATAGATCACTCAAGACGAAGCACGCTAGGCATTAGAGCAGAAATAGATCACCAAGATGAAGCTCGCTAGGCATTAAAGCCGAAATAGATCACCAAGACGAAGCACTAAGCAGCAATAAGCTCGAACATGTCACCGCACTAGGCACCGCTAGGCATTTAGCCCGAATTCAACGATTTAACATTTCAATACACTTTACTTAATCTGAAATCACCACAACTTATATACTTCATACAACTTTCATTTATCAAACCAAACTTACTTACTTACATCACATTTAACAAATTAAACTCATTATCAATTTATACTACCACATTCGGCCAACATACATTTTATGCTTTAAATTTCCTAACTTTATCATATGCAATGTTCATAAATATTCCTTTAGTATACACTTGCTTAAGGACTTACCTCGGTTGTCGATGAGGCCGTAAATCTGGCTATTCGAGAACCTTCGTCTTTCCCCGATCTAAACTGCTTTTCTTTGTTCTTGATCTAAAACACATTAAAATTTAGCTCATTCAACCACAATTCATCTCAATTTAGTCCCTAAGCACATAAATGGGAAAATTACTATTTTACCTAAAATTTCACAACTTTGTAATTTAGTTCTATTTGCATAACACACAAAATACACCAAATTAGCTAAGACTATACAAGGGTCGAATATTCTAGGGACTTTACAAGTCCTCACATTTCATTTATTTTGCAAATAGTCCCCTCTAAAATTTATTTTTACAATTTAGCCCTAAATACTCAATTTCATCAAAACTCCCAACTAAATTCATCAAAACTTCAAGAACATAACATGTTCATTTAGCTCAAATCTTTCAAATATCATCCTCAAACATCACAAAGCTTGTAAAACCATCAATGGCATATTTCACATACATCATCAAAACACAAAATCAAGGAATGGGTTTTGTAGCTCTCAAAACAACGATTACATAAACGTAGAAATTATCAAAAACTGAAGTCAAAACTTACCTTAATCAAGCTTAAAGAGTGTCGAATGCCCTAGCTTGTATTTTCTTTTCTTTCTTTGGTGATTTTTGGTTAAAAGAAGAGAAATAAAAGATGAACACACATCTTTTTGTTTCTTAATCTAATATTAATAATCTAATTACCAAAATGGCCTTCATTCATATAATTAAAACAATTATACAATATGGGCATTTAACACCTTATCCATCCACTATTTATAATTTAGAATAATAACAATATAAGGCCTCCACCTTAATAAAGCCACAACATATTGATACTTTCACAAATAGCAAGCAACTTTCATAATCAATGTAATTTAATCCTTTGCTCAAATTAAACATTCAAACGAAATAATTAGCTTATGGAATTTAAACACATGTTTAGTCACATATCAACGGCACAAAAATAATATTAAAATATTATATAGACTCGAATTTGTGGTCTCGAAACCACTGTTCTGACTAGGGTATAAATCGAACTGTTACAATTCTCCCCCTTAGGGATTTTCGTCCCCAAAAATCTTACTATTAAACAGATTTGGATGTTGCTATCTCATTGAATCTTCAGGCTCTCACGTAGCCTCTTTTAATCCGTGTCGATTCCACAATACTTTCACTAATGGAATTTTCTTGTTTCTTAACTCTTTTACTTCACAAGCTAAAATACGGATTGGTTCCTCTTCATATGTCATATCAGATCTAATTTCAATTTCAGATGGGGAAATCACATGTGATGGATCAGACCGATATCTACGAAGCATCGAAACGTGCAATACATTGTGAATCTTTTCTAATTCAGAGGGTAACTTCAATCTATATACAACAGGCCCAATACATTCAATGATCTCATACGGTCCGATGAATCTTGGACTTAACTTGCCCTTACGTCCTAATCGAAGCACTTTCTTCCACGGAGACACTTTCAGAAATACTTTGTCGCCGATCTCAAATTATATATCTTTTTGTTTTAAGTGCAGATAGGACTTCTAACGATCGATCTTTTTCAAACAATCTCGAATCAGTTTCACTTTACTCAAGATCTTTTATCAAATTGACCCCGTGTAACTTATTCTCACTGAGTTCAGTCCAATACAGAGGTGTACGACATTTACGTCCGTACAAAGCTTCATATGGTGCCATTTTAATGCTCGTCTAAAAACTATTATTATACACAAATTCAATCCACGATAGGTATTGTTCCTACGAACCATTAAACTCAAGTACACAGTATCTTAACATATCTTCGAGAATCTGAATAATTTGCTCGGATTGACCATCCGTTTACGGATGAAAAGCTATACTGAAATGCAATTTCGTGCCTAAAGCGTCTTGCAATTTCTTCTAGAATCGCGATGTGAATCTCGGATCTCTGTCTGACACAATAGTTAATGGCACCCCGTGTAATCTCACAATCTCGAAAATATAAAGCTCATCTAATCTTTCAAGTGAGTAGTCAGATCTTATCGGAATAAAATGGGCAGATTTCGTCAATCGGTCAACTACAACCCAAATCGCTTTTTTTTTTTTCAGAGTCAGAGGCAATCCAGAAACAAAATCCATTGTTACTCTATCCCATTTCCATTCAGGAATCAGAATCGACTACAGCAATCTCGACGGAACTTGATGTTCAGCTTTCACTTGCTGACAAACTAAGCATTTTGAAACAAATTTAGAAATGTCTCGTTTCATGCCAGACCACTAATAGTGTTTCTTAAAATCATGATACATCTTTGTACTTCCCAGATGGACAGATAGGCGACTGTTATGTGCATCACCCAAAATCAATTGAATCAACCCCAGATTTCTTGGAACACAAATTCTATCTCAAAATCTCAAACAATCATCAACAACTCGAAATTCAGATTCAGAATTCAATTCGCATTGAGCTCGTTTCAACAACAATTCATTATCAACCTTTTAAGCATCACATATTTGCTGTACAAATAACGATTTCGCTTTTAATTCTGTAAACACAGAATAATCATCAGACAAATCCAGTTGAGTATTCAAAGCACTAAGTGCAAACATTGACTTTTTGCTCAACGCATTAGCAACAACGTTTGCTTTACCCGGATGATAATCTATCACCAGCTCATAATCTTTTAACAATTCAAGCCATCTTCTCTATCGCAGGTTCAAATCTTTCTGGGTCATTATATATTTCAGACATTTATGATCTGAAAACACATGACATTTCTCACCGTGCAAATAATGCCACCAAATCTTTAACGCAAACACAATTGCGGCTAATTCCAGGTCGTGTGTTGGATAATTCTTTTCATGAGGCTTTAATTGTCTCGAAGCATAAGCTACCACTTTGACCTCTTGCATCAAAACACATCCCAAACCGTTTAACGAAGCATCACTGTAAAAAACAAATTCCTTACCCGATTCTGGCTGTACTAACACTGGAGCTTCTGTTAACAAAGTTTTCAACTGGTCAAATCTTTTCTGACATTTATCCGACCATTCAAATCTGACATCTTTCTGAAGTAATCTTGTCAACGGAGTAGCTATTGTTGAAAAGCCCTTTACAAATCTATAGTAATAACTAGCTAAACCCAGAAAACTACGAACTTCAGATACATTTCTCAGAGGTTTCCAATTCAGAATAGCAGAAATCATGCTCGGATCAACACGAATCCCAGAAGCTAACACAATATGCCCCAAAAAACTGACCTCATTCAACCAGAATTCACATTTGCTGAATTTTGCATACAATGGCTTTTCTCTCAAAGTTTGCAACACAATTTTCAAATGTTCTGCATGCTCATTCTCATCACGTGAGTAAATCAAAATGTCATCAATGAACACAACAACAAATTGATCCACATACGGTCTGACAATTCTGTTCATCAAGTCCATAAAGACAGCAGGAGCATTGGTTAATCCAAATAGCATAACTAAAAACTCATAATGCTCGTACCTCATTCTAAAAATAGTTTTCAGAATATCTGAATCTTTAACTCTCAATTGGTAGTATCTCGATCTCAAATTAATTTTGGAAAACACAGTAGCTCCTTTTAACTGATCAAACAAATCATCAATCCTGGGCAATGGATATTTGTTCTTTGTAGTCATCTTATTCAACTGACAGTAATCGATACACATTCTCATCGTGCCATCTTTCTTTTCCACAAACAAAACAGGAGCACCTCAAGGCAAAAAACTCGATCTACCAAACCCTCTATCAGTCAATTCTTATAGCTGTGAGTTTAACTCTTTCAACTCTGTTGGGGCCATTCTATACGGAGCTATCAAAATAGGTGTCGTACCAGGCAATAATTCAATACCAAATTTAACTTCACAAATCAGAGGTAAACTCGGTAACTCTTCAGGGAACACATTAGAAAAAACACAAATAATGGGTACTGATTCAACTTTCTTCTCGGATACTTTTGAATCAATCACATAAGCAAAATATGATTTATACCCCTTTTTCACATAACTCTGAGCTTTCAAAACGAATATCACAACAGGCAATCCATTTAAATCATTAGACTCAATACGTACAAGCTCATCATTCAGAACTCATAAATCTATAGTCTTTCTTTTACAGTTCACAACGGCATCATGCATAAACAACCTGTAACATCCTGAATTAATGGGCCTTTGCATTTGATGTGTGTTACGTTCAATGTGTTAATTAGAGTGTTTAAAAGGTTCAGATTGGGCTCAAGTTTGGGCTGAGGCCTTAATCAAATTTATGCTTTGGGCACTTTAGTGGGAAGCTAGATAGGTCCGGGCTTAAAAGATATTATCCGTGAATTAAAACACAAAATGGGCTAGTGGCCCAAAGGATGATGGCATGAAAAGCGATAAGGGATCCAAGGTTCGAGCCATAATACCCACCTATTTTTAATTAATTTTAGCGTCAAAGGAGAGGAGAGTGAGGCGGCTAGGATGCTTTAAAATAGGAAGATTTATCTACTTGGATAATGTGGAAATTGTCTTTGATAATAGTAGGGAGAGTGGCGTTATTTAAGCCTCTTCTAAAGGTATGAATAGATTAGGATAAAGACGAAAAGATAGGCGTTATCTGCTGAGTGCAGTGTTGGTCGAAATTTCATCTCTTAGAGGGGAGAAGGAATCGATTTCTCTATGGCAAAGGGGTGCCAAAATTTCCCCTATTACTTGATTAATTATTAGTTATTGGGAAGGGCACTTTCGAGATTTGATTAGTATGCCGAAAATTCTCTATAAATAGGGGTGGTATCACTTCAATTTTGGCATTTGAATCCTATTCTTTTCCTCATTCTCTGTGCCAAAATTCTCAGTCAGTCTCTACAATTTCTTTTCTTTTGATTACTTCAAAAGCCGAAATCTCTAAATCTTCACTTTCTTTTTTCATTCTTTCCTTTTTGTGTCGATTTCTCCATAAAGCCAAAATCTCTAAGCTCGTACCTCATTCTAAAAGTAGTTTTCAGAATATCTGAATCTTTAACTCTCAATTGGTAGTATCTCGATCTCAAATTAATTTTGGAAAACACAGTAGCTCCTTTTAACTGATCAAACAAATCATCAATCCTGGGCAATGGATATTTGTTCTTTGTAGTCATCTTATTCAACTGACAGTAATCGATACACATTCTCATCGTGCCATCTTTCTTTTTTCACAAACAAAACAGGAGCACCTCAAGGCGAAAAACTCGATCTACCAAACCCTCTATCAGTCAATTCTTATAGCTGTGAGTTTAACTCTTTCAACTCTATTGGGGCCGTTCTATACGGAGCTATCGAAATAGGTGTCGTACCAGGCAACAATTCAATACCAAATTCAACTTCACAAATCAGAGGTAAACTCGGTAACTCTTCAAGGAACACATTAGAAAAAACACAAATAATGGGTACTGATTCAACTTTCTTCTCGGATACTTTTGAATCAATCACATAAGCAAAATATGGTTTATACCCTTTTTTCACATAACTCTGAGCTTTCAAAATGGATATCACAGCAGGCAATCCATTTAAATCATTAGACTCAATCCGTACAATCTCATCATTCAAAACTCGTAAATCTATAGTCTTTCTTTTACAGTTCACAACGGCATCATGCATAAACAACCTGTAACATCCTGAATTAAAGGGCCTTTGCATTTGATGTGTGTTATGTTCAATGTGTTAATTAGAGTGTTTAAAGGGTTCAGATTGGGCTCAAGTTTAGGCTGAGGCCTTAATCAAATTTGCGTTTTGGGCACTTTAGTGAGAAGCTAGATAGGTCCGGGCTTAAAAGATATTATCCGTGAATTAAAACACAAAAATGGGCTAGTGGCCCAGTGGACAGTGGCATGAAAAGCAGTAAGGGGATCCAAGGTTCGAGCCGCAATACCCACCTATTTTTAATTAATTTTAGCGTCAAAGGAGAGGAGAGTGAGGGCAGCTAGGATGCTTTAAAATAGGAAGATTTATCTGCTTGGATAATGTGGAAATTGTGCTGATAATAGTAGGGAGAGTGGTGTTATTTAAGCCTCTTCTAAAGGTATGAATAGATTAGGATAAAGACGAAAAGATAGGAGTTATCTACTGAGTGCAGTGTTGGTCGAAATTCCATCTCTTAGAGGGGAGAAGGAATCGGTTTCTCTATGGCAAAGGGGTGCCGAAATTTCCCCTATTACTTGATTAATTATTAGTTATCGGGGAGGGCACTTTCGGGATTTGATTAGTATGCCGAAAATTCTCTATAAATAGGGGTGGTATCACTTCAATTCTGGCATTTGAACCCTAATCTTTTCCTTATTCTCTGTGCCAAAATTCTCAGTCAGTCTCTACAATTTCTTTTCTTTTGATTACTTCAAAAGCCGAAATCTCTAAATCTTCACTTTCTTTTTTCATTCTTTCCTTTTTGTGTCGATTTCTCCATAAAGCCGAAATCTCTAAGCTTATTCTCTCATCTTCACTTTCATTCAAAAGACGAAACTTTGAACTTTCTTCTCATCTCCATAGCTGAATACCTCTTATTCTCTTCTGTCAATTTCTTCTCAAAAGTTGAATTTCCTAGGAGTTGTCGAATTCTCTGTGTTAAGGTGAGTGTCGATTCTTCTATTCTTTTTCCCTTCTCTTTTAGTTTTTAGAGACCATAGTCGAATGGCTAGTTGGTTGATAGGCCATCTTTAGTTTGACTTTTCCACTAATCTCATGTTCTTTTGGGCGACACTTCGAGAAATCGAGTAGATCGAATCATCCAGATCTCAAAAGTCAAAAATCGTTAATCTCTAAGTATCCTATCTATTTTGGGATTTCAAGGTAATGGGTTTTCTTTAGATTCATCATCATATTTGAGATCTTAAATCATATAATATGGTTTAACAACCCTACTTCGTTATAATAGTTCTGATAAGGACTTTTGATGGAATCAAATATGGATCAGGCAAAGGAGAGGATTGGGACCGTAAACCCAATCCTTAAGTTTAAGAAATGAGTAGTGTCCGCTGTTCAAGATTGGCCACCGGGTTGTGGACCGGCTTCTAAATAGCACCTTAGGCAGATAGCACTCGTATCGGCTTCTGATAGTGTCGACATTGAGGGTGTCGTCATAACCGTAATAAGGTGTGTAGATCCTTAACACATAAGTATTGTTATAATATATGTGTATAATATGGGCTAAAAGCCAGAAAGAAAGGCTGTATGAACAGTCGTAATACCCAAAAAGGGTCGGCAAGGGATGCCATGTACGTAATCATAGAAACTTCTCTATGAGTATCGATGTATGTGAAAATCTGAGATCTGTCTAAATAGTTTGATGTTTTGATTTTTGCATGTGTGTATACATGGGATGGGATTGACTGATTGATTTACAGAAGGGGAGCAGGTCGTGAGGCAATCGGTGGCTTTGCCACATAGGTCACATAGTGATCGATCTTTATGACAGGCAGCATAGCTGTCGAAATACTAAATGTATTTTTTGAGGTTCCCATTAGCGATCGGTCTTTATGACAGGCAGCACAGTTGTCGACGTGGTGTGTAGTGGATGAAGGGTTGATTGTAGAAATCCCCACGGTGTGATGGTTGGTACGGGGGTGTGTAGAGGACGGACTCTTAGGTTTTGGGATGGGCCATGTTGCATGACATATTTTGTTACCATTGTGAATGGGCCAAGGCCCAAGGCTTTTATATGATTTCGAGGTTTGCACACTGAGTCTTTGTGACTCACCCTTTTATTTTTCCCACTTTTCAGATGAGCAGTAGTTCGTGGGCATGGGAGCCGAGGCGGACTCGAGGGGCCATTAAGACTATTAACTACGTAGACTATTTTTTGTTTTTTTTTCATTTAAGTGTTAATTTTTGGGAATATTTTTGTAATAAGGCCTCCATAACTTAGTTTTTGATTTATTATTTTGTTATGTTGGGTTTTTACAAACTTATGTTTTTTTTAAAGTCCTAAATATAAAGTGAAATGATAAATGGGCTTTTCAAACCCAATCAACGCAAATATTAAAGTTATTTACAAAACCTCACATTTAATGTACTATTCGGCTAAAATGAACTAAGTTTTTCCAAAACCCTTCAGAGTAAAGTTTTCAAGATTCAACCCGTAGCATACCAGATCCGGTCATGACGCATGGGCCGAGTTTGGGGTGTTACACAACAAATCCATACCCAGAATAATATCGAATTCAACAAATGGCAAGAGCATCAGATCAACAAGAAAATAGATATCTCAAAACATTAACGGACAGTTCTTGCATACTTTGTCAACCAGGACACTTTTACCTAAGGGGTTCGATACTTTTATAGCAAATTCAGTATACTCTATAGGAAAATTCTTACCATATACTAAATTCATGCATATGTACGAATGCGTAGAACCAGGGTCTATTAAAGCTATCACAGAAGTATCATAAAGAGTAAAAGTACCCGTTATAACATCAGACGACGAAGCTTCTTCACGAGCTCGGATAGCATACACTCTGACAGGCGCTCTAGCTTCAGATCTGATAACATTGTCTCTCGTAGTTCTCTGACTACCACTGACATTCTTTACATTCTTTGAAGGTCTACCTCTCGCAGGTGCATTATCAGATCTCGGATTCTAAATCTCGCAGTGCATTATCGATCTCGGATTCGAGCGGTCTACGGTTTGATGGGCTCAGGGCAATCACGGATAAAATGATCAAGCGATCCACATTTGAAGCAAGCTCTGTCATTTAATCTATAGCTTCCCGGATGTCTTTTTCCACAATGTTTACATTCGATTCTCTCAGATCGAACATTACCAGCACTAGCCACTAAAGTTGCTGGGTTTTTGGAACTCATTTGCGATCTAACTCTATTTCTGTTCAAATGTCCTGCATTTTCTCTGGAATGACTTTGATCATCTCTATCTTTGAAGTAGACTGAAATGATTTATTCGAAAATCTCTTTCTTGTATCTCGAGCTTTAGACTCAGCTCTTCTTTTATCTTTCCCGAGTGCCTCGGCTTTGCATGCTCGGTCAACAAATATTACGAACTCTTTTATTTCTAAAATCCCAGCTAGCAAACGAATATCTTCATTCAGACCATCTTCGAATCTTTTGCACATTATAGGTTCGGAAGATATACACTCTCGGGCATATTGACTTAGTCTTACGAACTCTCGTTCATATTTAGTGACAGTCATTCGGCCCTGTTTTAATTCCTGAAATTCCTTTCGTTTCTGATCAACAAACTCACTGATATATTTCTTCCTAAACTTAGTCTGAAAGAAATCACATGTGACTCGTTCTCTCAGAACAACGAAAATTAAGGTTTTCCACCATTGATAAGCTGCATCTCGGAGTAATGATACCACACACTTTATGCATTCTTCCAGAGTCAGAAACATTTCTTCAAATACCCAAATAGTATTTTCAATCCATAATTCAGCTTTTTCTGTAATATCCTGAATTAGGGGTTATTTGTGATTGTATTGTTTTGCATGAGTTCGGATTGTTGTGTTGTTAAGTGAGATGTTCTACGGTTTAGAAATAAGCCAAGGGTAGGCTCGAGCTGTAGGAAAAATTTTATTTTTAAGCTTTAGTTAAAGGGAGTTGAAGGAGCTAGGGGTTAAGAGTAATTCGTGGGGAATTTTAACACAAGTAACCAGTTGGCAAAGTGGCAAGGAGGCACCACTTAGGGCTTTGGAAGGTGACGCCACAAGCATTGAAAGGGGGCTTAGGTTCGAATCCCATGGATGGACTTAAGGTGACTTTTATTTTTGCATTCATATGGCATGTGTTGGTCAAACTCTAATTAAGGTAAGGTTGGACTATTGTCTTTTATGGATAGTAGACTAAGGGAATAAGGTAAGTGTTAACTTAAGGTATGGAATGAAGAAAATTTGGTATGATAAGGGGACATAAGGCATGAATCAAGGGCTTTGTGGATAGAATTGCTTAATGTTGGGGATAGAATTTCTTAAACTTTGGGAAAGTAGAGGATTACAAGGCATGGATCAAGGTGGATGTTTTGGAAATTATTTCATTGCCATTTTGACCATGAATGTGGACGGCATTATGGACTAGGGGGTGGTCGAATTTTTGTGGTAGACTTTGGTAAGGATGAGTGGTTGGGTGTATTTCTATTTGGTCATTTTTGTACTTCCAAAACACCTTTTCTTTTGTAGCCGAATTTGCATAGGGAGGTTTTGGCATTTCCTTGTGCGATTTCTTTTCCCGAAAACTCTTGTGTTCTTTTTCTTTTCCCGAAACCTCTAAAACCTTACCTTCTCTTCTTCTTCATCTTCTTACCAATTCAACCATCTTCAAAAAGCCAAGGTATCTCTCTCAATCTCCCCATTGTCGAAACTTCTTCAACCCCAACTTTTCTTTTCTCTTCATAACTCTCAATAGCCGAACCTCTATTGAACCTCCCCAAATTTCTTTGCTTCATTTGTTTTCTGTAAAGCCAAAAGTACCATAGGCTGGAATATGCTCCGATCGTTTCACAATAGTGGGTAAGAGTTATCTTCTAATCATTTTTCTTCTATCTCTTTTGATTGCTGAAAGTCAAGAAGTCTAACTCCATTTTCTTGTTATGGCCAAATCTATGAAAGGTGATATCGGGATTCGATCAGTTGAGGTAAGATGATGGTAGTAGTAGACTGAAGGCCGTTACTTCTGTTCATTTATGTAAGAGCCGAATCTAACATAGTTGTGTAGGAGGAGTTCAACAAATCGCAAGGTGCAAATTGTGTAGGCTACGGGGTTCGGGTTTAGGCAACTTTTGCTTATAAGGTGCGTAGTTATCGCACTGTTCTCTTGTTGTGTGTATGTGTTATATATATAAATATGTATATGATGTGCATGGTAGTCGAAATAATGGCTAAAAAGGTGGATGCCCATGGTGGGTAATCGATTAAATAGGTTAGTACTTTATGACAATAAGTTTCCTATGGTATACGAATGAAATTGTGATAGCATGTGATGTATGCTTATTTTAATGATATCGTGGCATGATACATGGGGCTAGGGATGTGACTATTGAAGGACAGGGAGTACATTTATGTATGTGGTCTGATGTTAGCCTTGTGCTACATTGGTGCTTGATGTTAGCTTTGTGCTTCATCAAGGTGGGATGTTGGCTGTGTGCCTCACCCTGGCGGATGATAGTTGTGTGCATCACCGTGGATTGAGGATGACCTAGGGTCACCTCGAGGATATTGATATATGGGGTCACTTAGGTGATCGGTGGCTTAGCCACGACCTCGGGCAGCAGGTCTGCCAAGGTAGGTGTGAAATGGATGGATACTAGGTTGGACTGGGCTTCATGTTGCATATTTATTTATGTGGACTGTGTGGATATGGGCCAAGCCCATATGTGGAGACATGTGAAATAACTATGCACTGAGTCTATTTGACTCACCCAAATTTTCTTACCAACATCGCAGGTGATTCGTAATGCTTGGACCGGGTCGGAGCGGATACAAAGGTGGCCCATGCAGAAGATGTTTTACTTAATTTTACGTACTTTATATTTTAAGTAGTTTTGGAATAATTATTTGATGTAATAAGGGTCACTTAAAGTTTTTGCAACTTTGTTTATGGTTTTGAAGTTTAACCTATTATTGAGCTAATAATTGGCAATATTTTGAATCAACTTATTTTATAACAACTTATAATAAAGCTTTTAAATTCGGATAATTTGTACCAATAAGGTTTTACTTGGAATTTTAAATGTGAAATGTTTTTACCAACGACAACAAATTTCATCTTTTATTTTTAACTAAAAATCTTTTCCAACGTTTTCCGCATTGACATACCAGATTCGGTCAAGGCTCGTGGGTCGGGTTTAGGGGTGTTACATTTTTAGCATCATCATTATTGGTAGCTTGGAACTCTTCAGCCCCATACTTACAAATCTTATCAACTGGAGGCTTACTCAACAGATTCAGATTTACAGTCGGAGGTATATTGGATGTGTGAGTGGGATTAACTGGGGGCGGAGGTTACGAAATAGTCGGGTTATTCTTTACGAAATGAGTGAACCACTCACTCATCATCTGGAAGAAAGCTTGTTTAGCTTCTCCCTATTGACCGCTCGTATCCGGTCTCAAATCAGAGGGCGTGTCCCTTGCGTGGGAGTAGGCGCATTACTTTCTACGTCATCAGCTACGGCTCTTTCGGGATCCATTGCTATACAGAAATCACATTTTACACGTCAGGATTCATCACACTATCATAGTTCAAATATATGGCATGTATAGCTAGACTCTGACACGCTACGTTAGTATGAGAATCGACTAAACTGTAGATTTGATACCAATAAAATGTAACACCCCTATCCCGTGTCCAATCATCGAATTAGGGTTAAAGACGTTACCAGACAGATCAAAAACATTTACAGAATTAATCGTTCAACCATTCATCAATATCAATCATAATGTCCCCTAAGTAGGTCATCGAGACGTTAAACATGCTTATAAACTGAGTCGGGACTAAATCGAAACACATAAGTAATTTCATAAAAATTTGAAACTTTTCTAACATACAGGGGACACACGGCCGTGGGGGTACGCCGTGCCTCACCTACGGCTTCATGACACCCCCGTGCGACCTTTCCGTGGTAGTATTCTGCCAAAATCAACACGGTCACCAAGCACGCCCGTGTGCTAAGGCCGTGTACTACTAGATCACATACTGCCATTTCTCACACGGCCACCAAGCACACCCGTGTCGAAGCCGTGTGCAATTTAAGCCACATTCTGCCAATTTACGCACGGTCTTAGGCACGCCCGTGTGCCTCAACCGTGTAACATTATAGGCCCTTTTACAAGGCCAAAATGCTACCCACTTAGGGTCTTCCTACAAGCAATATATACCGAAACATAATATGCATATATGGCAACCAAAACATATCAAATGGTTCACTTCATCCATACATTCAATACCAATTCCATTCATACCAAATTGCAAACTAAATCCTACATCATTTCAAACATGTATCACCCATTTGCTTAACCAAAACTTAATCATCTATATGCATCATAACATACTAAATGTATGCTTCATAACTCATTCATTCAAACATTTATCAACTCAAAAACTTGCCAATACACATGGCCATGCTCACTTTATAAACATAACACCTATCTAGCCTATACATGCCATAATTAGCCATGTACATTTTCAAAAGGGTACCAAAATAAGTTTTTGTAGTGTGATGACAATCCCTGACAATCCCGAGCCTTCAGTAGCTTCGATGACCTATAAAACAGAGAAAACACACACACAGAGTAAGCTTTCCGAAAGCTTAGTAAGTCATATACAAATAAACACATTGGCACATATATGTTTCGATCACTTGGCAACTATCACAAATATAACTTGGTTCATAAACTTATGGCCACATTTGCCACATTCAACATTTTAAGATTCACCTTCTCATTTTCAATCATACTCTTCTTCATATCAAAGTCATATGGGTACTTACCTTTTATACACACTTAATGTGCATTCAACGTACTTGAAACGGATAATCACTCACTTATTGATCATAGCCCGGATATACCATTCATATTGTAGACTTTCCCGTTGTACCCTTAGGAACCTAGTAGGATACTCAGAAAGCTCGGAATAGTAGTACAATGCCAACGTCCCAGACTAGGTCTTACATGCACTAGTATATCGATGCCACTATCCCAGACAGGGTCTTACACGTACAGATCATAACGATGCCAATGTCCCAGACGTGGTCTTAACGAGTCAAAATGATGTCGATGTCCCAAACATGGTCTTACTCATAAAGTTCCTATCGATGCCTACATCCCAAACGAGGTCTTTTACATATAGTTCATATCGATGCCTACGTCCCGAGGTCTTACATGTAATTTCAAATCAACGCCAATGTCCCAGACGTGGTCTTACATGATAAAACAGAACGGATACCTATGTCATGACATGGCTAATCCTATCTATTCCTAGGTTCATACGGGACTTCTCGGCTTTATCACTATATCGAACTTATTTCAGAATTTACACACTTAGCATCTCATACTTATTCATTTTCATCAATAGACACATGAATACATATATTCAATTCAATACAGATAAGTTTATTTGCATAGTGACTTACCTCGGGTTCGGTTTAATGAAACGAAAACGGCTATTCTGTTACTTTTGCTTTCCCGTGATCTAAATCTGTTTTCCTCGGTTCTTGATCTAAACATATTTAGAATTAACCCTTTTATTCACTATTTCATTCAATTCAATCCATACACAAATATTTAGGGCTATTTGCAACTTAGCCCTCACATTTGCACATTTTATCAATTTAGTCCATTTTACTCAAAACATCAAATTCACAAAACCCACACACACACATACTTGGCCGAACCTCTCTAGGGACTATATAAGTCTAAATATTTCATCAAATTTTCAATTTAGTCCCTCAAATTACTATTTTCTCAATTTATCCCTATTTAGCTAAATTCATCAAAACTTCAAGAACATAACATGTTCATTTAGCTCAAATCTTTCATATATCATCCTCAAACATCACACAGCTTGTAAAACCATCAATGGCATATTTCACATACATCATCAAAACACAAAATCAAGGCATGGGTTTTGTAGCTCTCAAAGCAACGATTACAAAAACGTAGAAATTATCAAAAACCGAAGTCAAAACTTACCTTAATCAAGCTTAAAGAGTGCCGAATGCCATAGCTTGTATTTTCTTTTCTTTCTTTGGTGATTTTTAGTTAAAAGAAGAGAAATAAAAGATGAACACTCATCTTTTTGTTTCTTAATCTAATATTAATAATCTAATTACCAAAATGGCCTTCATTCATATAATTAAAACAATTATACAATATGGGCATTTAAGACCTTATCCATCCACTATCTATAATTTGGAATAATAACAATATAAGGCCTCCACCTTAATAAAGCCACAACACATTGATACTTTCACAAATAGCAAGCAACTTTCATAATCAATGCAATTTAATCCTTTGCTCAAATTAAACATTCAAACGGACTAATTAGCTTACGGAGTTTAAACACATGCTTAGTCACATATCAACGGCATAGAAAATAATATTAAAATATTATACGAACTTGAATTTTTGGTCTCGAAACCACTGTTTCGACTAGGGTATAAACCGAACTATTACACGAAGGTATTTCACAATTTTACATATCGGGGTATTTCGATAATTTCACAAATCGGGGTATTCCGGTAGTTTTACAAATTGGAGGTATTTTTTTTAATTTTACAAATCTGGGTATTTTGATAATTTTATAAATCGAGAGTATTTTGGTAATTTTGCAAACTAGAGGTATTTCGGTAGTTTTTACAAATCGGGGTCTCAGCGACCCAACAGAAGGTCCACCGTCGCCTTGAGTGACTTAAGTAACCTAAACAGTCACAACGGTATAAATGGGCCTAAGGCCTATTACTGGCCCAAGTGGGCTCACACGCTCGTGTGGCCCAATTAGCCCAGAAATAGCCTCAGCTATATGAAATAGCCCAAGTAACCATATAACGTGCATTTTTTATGTCTGGGGCCCACCAGCCCAGTGGGCCCACACGGTCCATTGCCCAAAAATGACCCTAGCCTTGTGGACTACACGACTCAGTTTAACATTTACCATAATATGCAAATTTAATTCGTGTGGGGCCCACAGGCCCGCTGGGTCTACACTGCCCATTTCGCGGCCCAAGACTACCTAAGCCAATGAGAACGCTCATGGTGGCCTCAACCATCTTACGCCCATATTCGTGGGCTCGGTCCACCACGCGTGCGATCATACGCTCGTGTGGCATCATTCGTCAATACTTCGAGTTTTTAGCATTTTGCCGATCTACAGTCATAGCAGTGTAAACAACACATACTTTTAGCTTTTCAACTGATCATCAAACATAGCATACACTACACACACTCTATCGACTTTCTCACTGACTATCGAATACAGGGTACTGTTACACACCTACTCGTGAAATGAACCGCACCCCAAATATCCTTGTACCTAGATTAAAACATTATAACGATTATTTATCCAAAACAAAACAAAAAGAAACCGACAGAAAACTAATTCGACTACTGTAACCTTACCAATAATAAAACACATGTTTCCCAAACTTTCAAACAATTGTCAGACCCCCCGGTCCACAACCAACCTGTAGAATCGATTTCAAACTAAAGGAGTAACACACAAGTGTTGGGTAATGCGTTGAGTCAGAGAGAAACGATCAAAGAAGAGTATTCAGCTTAATAAAATGTGAGTGTATCAAAAGAAACTAAAAAAAGGGATGGGAAACGAGATGAAGAGGGATTCGGCTAGGAAAGAGACCAAAAGAAACTCCACAAAGAATCGGTCAAGAAAGAATCAGAGTACAAGAGAGAGGTTAAATTTGGCCCACAATGGAAAGGTTATTAAGGGTAGAAGAAAAGTAGTTGAAGAGGGAGAGAAGGGCTAATGTAGTCGACTATGGATGTGAGAGTCGAAGATCACAGGCTTGGCCAAATACCACAAGAGTAATGCCAAAAGTAAGAATATAAGAGAAAGGCACTCGAAAGAAACACAGAAGTAAGAAGACTACCTAAATAGTCACACTCAAAATCGGCTATACTTGCAAAAAAAAAGAGAAGAACAAAAATACCAATTCGGCACCACTTGCTCTAAGCCGAAACTACACTAAGAAAGGAACTCCCCCGCTCTTAAAATGTTAAAATGTACACCCCCAAAAGCCTAAGAGAAAATTCGGTACCTATTCAAAAACCAAATGCCGAAAATACATGTAACACCCTAAACCCGGCCTAAACTTTATGACCGGATCTAGCATGTCACATAGAAGGGTTGTTTAAAAACTATGTGTTTGTTAAAAAGTTTGTATTCTTTCTAAAGCTTCGAGCTTCATTGTTTGTGAAATTCAAATTTGCTTTTATGGTTTTCTTGTAAAGACGTTACTATTGAAATTTGTGAAAACTTTTTTTATAGCAGAAATCAGATTCAATAAGTTGCGAAATCATGATATTTTGGAAAATCATTTATTAACTTTTTTTAGGAAACTCCATATTAATCCTTTAGCAATAAATCATAGCAAAAAAGAAAGTTTAAAATAAAAATTAAGCCCAATGGCCTTATTACAAAATATTAAACCAAATAATCTTAAAAATAAGCTAAAGATTGGATTTACTAAAATTCGTGAATAAAACCCCGATGTATGGCCACCACAAGTCCTCCGCAGCTCTAAATCTTCTAACGCTGGGGATCACCTGCAAGGTTAAAACAAAGGGGTGAGCTACGAGAACTCAGTGTGTAATCCCCTAATCGGTCATTAACTGGGCCCGAGCCCATACAAAAACAGACTGAGCCGAAGTGCATATAGAAGTAGACTGAGCCAAAGCCCATACAGAAGCAGACTAGGCCGAAGCCCTATTCAATAACAATTTGGGCCTTAGCCCTATAAGCATGATAATGCAATAGAGTATGCAACCCAACCTAATAATCCATCCGCTACACACCACTCGTACCAGCCCAACACACCTGTGGGGATTTCTAAATCGACCCACCCATCCGCTACACACCAATATTGCAGACAAGTTGCTAAATACAGAATTTGTTGTAAAGCCACCAGAATAACAGAATATTTATGCGGCATAGCCACCAGAACAGAATGTGGCAGAGCCACCAGAATATACTTCCTCCGATCATCAATATCCCAAACCCATGCAAAATGTCATGTATGCAAAGCACATATCAAAATGATGTATGAAATAAATTACCATCATGAATAGTTAAACAGAATACACACAATCATACTAATTAACCCCTAAGGGTATAACAGTAATTTACCCACCAAGGGTATTTTGGTAATTTACCCCCAAGGGTATTTCGATAATTTACCCTCTAAGGGTATTTCGATAATTTAACTTTCAGGGGTATTTTGGAAATTTTGTAAATCGAGGGCATTTCGGTAATTTCATAAACTAAGGGTATTTCAATAATTTTGCAAATTGGGGTATTTTAAACAGAGTAACGATGTGAATGGGCCTATGGCCCATTCTTGGCCCAAATGGGCTCACACACTCGTGTGGCCCATTTAGCCCAAATCTAGCCACATATATGAAATTCACATAGACCAGTTCAATATCTACTACACAATCATACAATTTATTCATATGGACCCACGAACCCATTGGGCCCACTTGGCCCTGTAACACCCCGCACCCAAGACCGATACTGGGTCTGGATACGAGACATTACTATGCTTGAACTCACTGAAACATGTACTTACGGGCTATAAAATTTTGTTCCAACATAAAAACTTCACTTTCTTAGTCAACACATATAACAAAGGGCCTATAAGGCCTTTAACACATGTCAGAAAACTTTCGGGATCAAAATCAAATAACTCATTTGTTTTTAAAAGCAAGGTTCACATGCCCGTGTAACTTGGGAACACACCTGGACCTTTAAGCACGCCCGTGCCCTCAAACCGTGTAGGGCTACTGACTATTTCCACACGGCTTAGACATACCCATGTCTACCAACAGTGGAGGTTACCGACAAATTTCACACGGCCATGATACGCCTGTGGGCTTAGACCGTGTGCTAATCCTTGATATACTGACTAAATCAACACGGTTTGGGAACACACCCATGTCCAAACCGTGTGTCTTACATGACACACACACATGGCCGTGGGATTTGCCCGTGGCCTATTATGATTAATAATACTAAGGTGCAAGGTTAACACGGTCTTGACACACGCCCATGTGTCCAACCGTATGGGCACTTACATGCTATTTACCAAGCCGTTAACCACCCTGAAATGAAGATCATATTCATACCCAATTCAACGATGCAATAACAATCCAATTTTATGAATAATACTACATGCTTCATTGATCTCAATAAACATACATGCTTAGTCAAATTCGGCCAATCACTTAGCCATATACAAAAGAATAATAAATTTGATAGCCTTTACAAAGGCCCTTCTTAAAACATGGCCACAAAATGAATGTTTCCTATACATGCCATACTTAGTAAAGTAACTTGGCTATACCAAAATAAGAGTTGACAGTGTGTTGCGAGCTCCGACTTTAATGATCCACGAGTTAGCTTGGCGGGACTGCATAGAAAGAAAGAATCATAACGTAAGCATATAGCTTAGTAAGTTTGCATGTAACAACTCATAGCATCATCATTGCTTAATTTAAACCATTTCACATAAAAAATGGTATCATAAATTTCAGCTAAAGAGCTTACTTACTCATATAAATTCTTACATGTCTCATGACACTTACTATTATCATACTTGTAAGGTAACCATGATACCTGTATCACTTGATCACATTTGATCAGTATACTATAATAACAATAAACATGATATCTACTTTCTCATTCACAACATGAATAATACTCAACTTCATCTAACTTCATCTTGATACTAACTTTACTTTTTTAGCTTTCTTTCTATCTTCTTTTAGCTAACTCATTTGCCCGATGAATTTCTGTGAATAACCAAGGATCCTAAATCTCTTCCCACCTAATAGGATGCCAAAGCCATATCCTAGACATGGTCTTACATGGGTTATCTCATCTTGGTTTCACTACCATGTCTTGACATGGACTTATATGAAGTCTTGCTCTTATTAACATACTCAATGCCAAGCTTGCCTTGGACTTACATGATAACTTGCTTGCTAACTTGATCAATGCCAAGCTTGCCTTGGACTTATATGATAACTTGATCAATGCCTAGCTTGCCTTGGACTTACATGATATCTTGATCAATGCCAAGCTTGCCTTGGACTTACATGATATCTTGATCAACGCCAAGCTTGCCTTGGACTTACATGATATCTTGATCAATGCCAAGCTTTCCTTGGACTTACATGATATCTTGATCAATGCCAAGCTTGCCTTAGACTTACACGATATCTTGTGTGGTAGATCGAGTATCCTAGGGAAATTCATCTTCAATCGAGACTTGCTTGTACATATTATTGTGATTTCTTGCTTGAACATAACATGATCATTTCGTACAATTATTGTACATTATACTAAGCAAATTAATGATACAAATCATAAAACTTAGAAATCATACAAACTTACCTCAATATACAAAATGTATGTAGATGTGCAATTTAGTCCTCGACTTTGTTCTTGCCTCAGCTTCGATCCGGGCTCCATTTTTCTTGATCTATAATCATAAATAGATCATTTAAAAAACCATATTGACTAAATTGACTCATAACTCATACTTTGGCAAAATTACTATTTTTCCCCTATACTTTCTAATATTTACACTTTTGCCCCTAGGCTCGTAATATGATTTTCATGCAACTCTCTTAAACTTCATGCTTAGCTGAATTATATCTCTACTATAACAATCATCAATTCTCTCTCTTTCTAGTAGGTATGACCAAATTTTATAACTATTACCAATGGTCCCTACTACCCTTTTTCATGAAATTCATTAAGGAAAAGATGTTTATCTAACATCAAACTCTCTTAAACTTCCATAAAACATCATTTAACAAGCATGTCATTTAAGGGTAGATTTTTGAACATGCATCTTAGCTTATTTTATAGCTAAAATTATCTAATTCATAAAACGGAAACTTAAAAATAAGAATAACATTAAAAAAGGCTAAGATGAACTTACTATGAGCTTGAAAAAAATGAAGAATCCCTAGCTATGGTGTCTCCAAATTTTCGGCAGCCCAAGGAAGAAGATGAGTGGATTTTTCTCATCTTTTTCCAACTTAAAACACTAATTAGGCCGAATGACCAAAATGCCCTTCCTCTTAAAAATTTCTATTTTACCATCTTAAGGCCAATTTTGTCCAAAATTTTAGTTTTGGGTAATTTTTATTTAAGGGCTCATAATTATTATTCTAAAGCTATTTCATGCAAAAAGCTTCTAGAAACTCATATATTGCAACTTTTGCAATTTAGTCCTTTTTGGACCAATTGACCTCTACTTAATAAAATTGCTTTACAAAGCTTTCATACTAGCATTCAAACATGGCATAAACCTAGAAAAACTCATAATTTCACCTCGGGTTTGTGGCCTCGCACCACTATCCCAACTAGGCCCTAAATCGGGCTATTACGATTCTCCCCCCTTAGGGATTTTCGTCCTCGAAAATCTTATCAGCAAAAAGGTTTGGATACTAATTTCTCACACTCTCTTCTAATTCCCATGTAGCTTCTTTGATTCCGTGCCTTTGCCACAATACCTTTACTAAGGCAATACTTTTATTTCTTAGTTGCTTAACTTCCCGAGCCAAAATCTTGACTGGTTCTTCACCATAAGTCATGTTGGGACTAATCTCTATTTTCAAGGGGTAATTACATGCAAAAGGTCTGATCTGTAGCGTTGTAACATTGACACGTGAAACACATCATGTATCTTCTCTAATTATGATAGCAAAGCCAAACGGTAAGCTACCGACCCAATTCTCTCCGTAACCTCGTAAGGTCCAATGAAACGTGGGCTTAACTTGCCTTTACGGCCAAATCTGAGAACTTTTCTCCATGGTGATACTTTCAAAAAGACTTTGTCCCCAACTTGGTACTTGATCTCTTTTCTCTTTAAATCCGAATAGGATTTCTATCTGTCTGAGGCAGCTTTTAAACATTCTCGAATTACTTTCACTTTCTCTTCAGCTTCTTTAACCAAATCAACCCCGTGAATTTGGTTTTCCTTGAGTTCAGTCCAAAATAAGGGGGTTCTACACTTACGCTCGTATAGTGCCTCATAAGGCTCCATCTTTAAGCTCGACTAAAAGCTATTATTGTAGGCAAATTCTACCAATGGGAGAAACTTTTCCCAACTGCCTTGGAATTCCAAAACACAACATCTGAGCATGTCCTCGAGTACTTGAATTAACCTTTCCGACTGACCGCCAGTTTGAGGGTAAAAAGGTGTGCTAAAACTCAATTTTGTGCGCAAAGCTTCTTGTAGCTTCTTCCAGAATCTGGATGTGAATCTTGGATCTCTATCCGATATGATCGATAAGGGAACTCCGTGAAGTCTTACTATTTTTGAAACATACAGGTTTGCCAACTTGTTTAGGGAGTAATCCACTCGTACAGGTTTAAAGTGGGCTGACTTCATGAGTCTATCAACTACTACCCAAACAGCATCTTTCTTGCTCGGAGACAATGGTAAACCCGTTACAAAATCCATGGTGATACGATCCCATTTACACTCGAGAATCAAGATAGGTTGAAGTAAACCTGAGGGTACTTGGTGTTCAGCTTTTACTTGCTAACAAATCATGCACTTGGTAACAAATTTTGAAATGTCTTTCTTCATTTTTGGCCACCACTACTGTTGCTTTAGATCATTATACATCTTGGTGCTACCCGGATATATAGATAACCATCCGTTATGTGCCTCGTGCAAAATTTTCTGAATAAGCTCCTCTTTTCTCAGAACACAAACTCTATCTCTGAACATCAAGTATCCATCAGAATTAATCCGAAAGTCGAATTTAGCATCTGACTCGCATTGAGCTCTCTTGACTTGCAACTCACTATCTTCTTTCTGAGCTTCAAAGATCTCTTGAAGGAACATTGGTTTAGCTCTCAACTCAGCTAAAATAGAACCATCATCGGATAAAGATATTTTTGAATTCAATGCTCTCAAGGCAAATAGGGATTTTCTGCTTAAAGCATCGGCGACACATTCGCTTTTCCAAGATGGTAATCAATGACCAACTCATAGTCCTTTATCAACTCTAATCATCTTCGTTGTCTTAAGTTCAACTCTTTCTGCGTCATCAAGTATTTCAAACTTTTATGATCGGTAAAAATCTGACATCGTTCACCATATAAATGGTGTGTCCAGATCTTCAATGTGAAGACTATGGCGGCCAATTCTAGGTCATGTGTTGGATAATTCTTCTCATGAGGTTTTAACTGTCTTGAGGCATAAGTAATCACTTTGCCTTCTTGCATGAGTACACAGCCCAATCCATTTAAGGATGCATCGCTGTAGATTACAAATTCTTTCCCTGATTCGGGTTGTACTAAGACTGGAGCTTCTGTCAGCATTGCTTTCAACTTCTCAAAACTATGTTGGCATCTTTCCGACCACCCAAACTTCACATTCTTCTGTAACAATTTAGTAATCGGGGTTGCAATCATAGAAAACCCCTTGACAAATCGTCTATAGTAGCCGGCTAGGCCTAAAAAACTTCTAATCTCAGTGATGTTCTTCGGTGGTTTTCAGTCTATTATAGCTGAAATCTTACTTGGATCTACTGGGACTCCATCTTTCGAGACAATATGTCCCAAGAATCCCACCTCCTTGAGCCAAAATTCACTTTTACTGAATTTGGCATACAACTAATTTTCTCGAAGAGTCTGTAAAACTATCCGTAGATGATCAGTATGTTCATTCTCGTCTCGAGAATAAATCAGTATGTCGTCAATAAAAATGACTAAAAACTTGTCAAGGTATGGTCTGAAAATGCGGTTCATTAAGTCCATGAATATCGCAGGAGCATTGGTCAGCCCAAAGGGCATGACTAAAAATTCATAATAGCCATATCTTGTTCAAGAGGCAATCTTGGATACATTTGAATCCTTCACTCTCAACTGGTAGTACCCTAATCTCAAGTCTATTTTGGAGAATACAGTTGCTCCTCTCAATTGATCAAACAAATCGTCGGTTCTAGGCAATGGATACTTGTTCTTTAATGTCACTTTATTAAGCTGACGGTAATCAATGCACAATCTCATGGTGCCATCTTTCTTTTTCACAAATAAAACCGGAGCGCCCTATGGTGAATAACTTGATTTTGCAAAGCCTTTGTCTGTCAACTCTTGCAACTGTTACTTCAACTCTTTCAACTCTGTTGGGGCCATTCTATAAGGAGTAATGGATATTGGTACAAGACCTAGAGTTAGCTCAATGCCAAACTCAACTTCTCTAACGGTGGTAATCTGGTAATTCCTCGGAAAACATCCACATACTCACATACTATTGGCAGACGATTCAATCTTTAACTCGTCTCTTTATTATTCAATACAAAGGCCAAAAATGCCTCATACCCTTTTCTTAGATATCTCTGCACCATCATATGAGAAATTATTACTAACGATCTACCTTGCTTATCTGATTCTACATGAAGAGTATCCCCATTCTCACAGCTCATCTCAATGTATTTCTTCCCACAATTTACAATTACATTATGAGTAATCAACCAGTCCATACCAAGAATGAGATCGAATTCATCAAAAGGTAACAACATAATATTTGCTTTAAAGCAATGACCTCTAATCATTAATGGACAATCTTTACAAACTTTATCAACTAACATACTCTTGCCTAAAAGATTAGACACCTTAATCACAAATTCTGTGGTATCTATAGGCACACCCAAACCAGGTACTAATTTCATGCAAATGTAAGAGTGTGTGGATTCGGGATCTATTAAAGCAATAACCTTGGTATTGTAAAGAGAAAAGGTACCCATAATAACATCAGAGAAAGATGCCTCTTCGCGAGTGCAAATGGCATAAGTCCTTGCAGGCGCTCTGCCCTCGGGTCTCGCGGCCTGCTCTCTGGGGTTACCTCTTCCACTTGCCCCACTTCCCAAGTTCCTCTACGGTCTCCCTCTGATCATACTCCCAGACCTCAGGTTCTGAGTTCTCTCTTCTTTAGTCATCTATGGACAATACTTTATGAATGGTCTTGGGAACCACATCTAAAACATGCATTTTCATGTGCTCAGCATTCTCCCAAATGGCGTCTGCCACATTGTGGACATTCTGGGGTCTGTCAGATCTAAAATTCCCAACACTTGCAACTGAAATGGTCTGTGCTTTATTTCCCGAATACTGCTTACTCTTGTCTTTCCTAGAAAACCTATTGGAAGTAGCTGATCGAGCTAGAAAATCTCTTGACTTCTTGGATGATGATTGGAACGACACACACACACCGCCGTGGGATTTGCCCGTGGCCTATTATGATTAATAATACTAAGATGCAAGGTTAACACGGTCTTGACACACGTCCGTGCGTCCAACCGTGTGGGCACTTACAGGCTATTTACCAAGCCGTTAACCACCCTGAAATGAAGATCATATTCATACCCAATTCAACGATGCAATAACAATCCAATTTTATGAATAATACTACATGCTTCATTGATCTCAATAAACATACATGCTTAGTCAAATTCGGCCAATCACTTAGCCATATACAAAAGAATAATAAACTTGATAGCCTTTACAAAGGCCCTTCTTAAAACATGTCCACAAAATGAATGTTTCCTATACATGCCATACTTAGTAAAGTAACTTGGCTATACCAAAATAAGAGTTGATAGTGTGTTGCGAGCTCCGACTTTAATGATCCACGAGTTAGCTTGGCGGGACTGCATAGAAAGAAAGAATCATAACGTAAGCATATAGCTTAGTAAGTTTGCATGTAACAACTCATAGCATCATTATTGCTTAATTTAAAATATTTCACATAAAAAATGGTATCATAAATTTCAGCTAAAGAGCTTACTTACTCATATAATTTCTTACATGTCTCATGACACTTACTATTATCATACTTGTAAGGTAACCATGATACCTGTATCACTTGATCATATTTGATCAGTATACTATAATAACAATAAACATGATATCTACTTTCTCATTCACAACATGAATAATACTCAACTTCATCTAACTTCATCTTGATACTAACTTTACTTTTTTAGATTTCTTGCTATCTTCTTTTAGCTTACTCATTTGCCCGATAAATTTCTGTGAATAACCAAGGATACTAAATCTCTTCCCACCTAATAGGATGCCAAAGCCATATCCTAGACATGGTCTTACATGGGTTATCTCATCTTGGTTTCACGGCCATGTCTTGACATGGACTTATATGAAGTCTTGCTCTTATTAACATACTCAATGCCAAGCTTGCCTTGGACTTACATGATAACTTGTTTGCTAACTTGATCAATGCCAAGCTTGCCTTGGACTTATATGATAACTTGATCAATGCCAAGCTTGCCTTGGACTTACATGATATCTTGATCAATGCCAAGCTTGCCTTGGACTTACATGATATCTTGATCAATGCCACGCTTGCCTTGGACTTATATGATAACTTGATCAATGCCAAGCTTGCCTTGGACTTACATGATATCTTGATCAATGCCAAGCTTTCCTTGGACTTACATGATATCTTGATCAATGCCAAGCTTGCCTTAGACTTACATGATATCTTGTGTGGTAGATCGAGTATCCTAGGGAAATTCATCTTCAATCGAGACTTGCTTGTACATATTATTGTGATTTCTTGATTGAACATAACATGATCATTTCATACAATTATTGTACATTATACTAAGCAAATTAATGATACAAATCATAAAACTTAGAAATCATACAAACTTACCTCAATATACAAAATGTATGTAGATGTGCAATTTAGTCCTCGACTTTGTTCTTGCCTCAGCTTCGATCCGGGCTCCATTTTTCTTGATCTATAATCATAAATAGATCATTTAAAAAACCATATTGACTAAATTGACTCATAACTCATACTTTGGAAAAATTACTATTTTGCCCATATACTTTCTAATATTTGCACTTTTGCCCCTAGGCTCGTAATATGATTTTCATGCAACTTTCTTAAACTTCATGCTTAGCTAAATTATATTCTCGACTATAACAATCATCAATCCTCTCTCTTTCTAGTAGGTATGACCAAATTTTATAACTATTACCAAATGTTCCCTACCACCCTTTTTCATGAAATTCATTAAGGAAAAGATGTTTATCTAACATCAAACTCTCTTAAACTTCCATAAAACATCATTTAACAAGCATGTCATTCAAGGGTAGATTTTTTAACATGCATCTTAGCTCATTTTATAGCTAAAATTAGCTAATTCATAATACGAGAACTCAAAAATACGAAGAACATTAAAAACGGGGCTAAGTTGAACTTACTATGAGCTTGAAAAAAATGAAGAATCCCTAGCTATGGTGTCTCCAAATTTTTGGCAGCCCAAGGAAGAAGATGAGTGGATTTTTCTCATCTTTTTCCAACTTAAAACACTAATTAGGCCGAATGACCAAAATGCCCTTCCTCTTAAAAATTTCTATTTTACCATCTTAAGGCCAATTTTGTCCAAAATTTTAGTTTTTGGCAATTTTCTATTTAAGGGCTCATAATTATTATTCTAAAGCTATTTCATGCAAAAAGCTTCTAGAAACTCATATATTGCAACTTTTGCAATTATTCCTTTTTGGACCAATTGACCTCTACTTAATAAAATTGCTTTACAAAGCTTTCATACTAGCATGCAAACATGGCATAAACCTGGAAAAAGTCCTAATTTCACCTTGGGTTTGTGGCCTCGCACCACTATCCTGACTAGGCCCTAAATCGGGCTATTACGATTCTCCCTCCTTAGGGATTTTTGTCGTCAAAAATCTTACCAGCAAAAAGGTTTGGATACTGATTTCACACACTCTCTTCTAATTCCCATGTAGCTTCTTCGATTCCGTGCCTTTGCCACAATACCTTTACTAAGGCAATACTTTTATTTCTTAGTTGTTTAACTTCCCGAGTCAAAATCTTGACTGGTTCTTCACTATAAGTCATGTTAGGACTAATCTCTAATTTCGAAGTGGTGATTACATGTGAAGGATCTGATCTGTAGCGTTGTAACATTGACACGTGAAACACATCATGTATCTTCTCTAATTCTGATGGCAAAGCCAAACGGTAAGCTACCGGCCCAATTCTCTCTGTAACCTCGTAAGGTCCAATGAAACGTGGGCTTAACTTCCTTTACGGCCAAATCTAAGAACTTTTCTCCATAGTGATACTTTCAAAAAGACTTTATCCCTAACTTGGTATTCGATCTCTTTTTTCTTTAAATTAGAATAGGACTTCTGTCTGTCTGAGGCAGCTTTTAAACATTCTCGAATTACTTTCACTTTCTCTTCAGCTTCTTTAACCAAATCAACCCCGTGAATTTGGTTTTCCTTGAGTTCAGTCCAAAACAAGGGGGTTCTACACTTACGCTCGTATAGGGCCTCATAAGGCTCCATCATTAAGCTCGATTGAAAGCTATTATTGTAGGCAAATTCTACCAATAGGAGAAACTTTTCCCAACTGCCTTGGATTTCCAAAACACAACATCTGAGCATGTCCTCGAGTACTTGAATTAACCTTTCTGACTGACCGTCAGTCTGAGGGTGAAAAGTTGTGCCAAAACTCAATTTTGTGCGCAAAGCTTCTTGTAGCTTCTTCTAGAATCTGGATGTGAATCTTGAATCTCTATCTGATATGATCGATAAGGGAACCCCGTGAAGTCTTACTATTTTTGAAACATACAAGTTTGCCAACTTGTCAGGGAGTAATCCACTCATACAGGTATAAAGTGGGCTGACTTCGTGAGTCTATCAACTACTACCCAAACAGCATCTTTCTTGCTCGGAGACAACGGTAAACCCGTTACAAAATCCATGGTGATACAGTCCCATTTACACTCGGAAATCAAGATAGGTTGAAGTAAACCCGAGGGTACTTGGTATTCAGCTTTTACTTGCTGACAAATCATGCACTTGGTAACAAATTTTGAAATGTCTTTCTTCATTTTCGGCCACCAATACTGTTGCTTTAGATCATTATACATCCTGGTGCTCCCCGGATGTACAGATAACCATCCGTTATGTGCCTCGTGCAAAATTTTCTGAATAAGCTCCTCTTTTCTTGGAACACAAACTCTATCTCTAAACATCAAGTATCCATCAGAATTAATTCGAAAGTCAGATTCAGCATCTGACTTGCATTGAGCTCTCTTGACTTGCAACTCACTATCTTCTTTCTGAGCTTCAAAGATCTCTTGAAGGAACATTGGTTTAGCTCTCAACTCAGCTAAAATAGAACCATCATCGGATAAAGATATTTTTGAATTCAATGCTCTCAAGGCAAATAGGGATTTTCTGCTTAAAGCATCGGCGACCACATTCGCCTTTCCAAGATGGTAATCAATGACCAACTCATAGTCCTTTATCAACTCTAACCATCTTTGTTGTCTTAAGTTCAACTCTTTCTGCATCATCAAGTATTTCAAACTTTTATGATCGGTAAAAATCTGACATCGTTCACCATATAAATAGTGTCTCTGGATCTTCAATGCGAAGACTATGGCAGCCAATTCTAGGTCATGCATTGGATAATTCTTCTCATGAGGTTTTAACTGTCTTGAGGCATAAGTAATCACTTTGCCTTCTTGTATGAGTACACTTTGCCTTCTTGCATGAGTACACAGCTTAATCCATTTAAGGATGCATCGCTGTAGACTACAAATTCTTTCCCTGATTCGGGTTGTACTAAGACTGGAGCTTCTGTCAGCATTACTTTCAACTTCTCAAAACTATGTTGGCATCTTTCTGACCGCCCAAACTTCACGTTCTTCTGTAACAATTTAGTCATCGGGGTTGCAATCATAGAAAACCCCTTGACAAATCGTCTATAGTAGCTGGCAAGGCCTAAAAAACTTCTAATCTCAGTGATGTTCTTCGGTGGTTTTCAGTCTATTATAGCTGAAATCTTACTTAGATCTACTGGGACTCCATCTCTCGAGACAATATGTCCCAGGAATCCCACCTCCTTGAGCCAAAATTCACTTTTACTGAATTTGGCATACAACTAATTTTCTCGAAGAGTCTGTAAAACTATCCGTAGATGATTAGCATGTTCATTCTCATCTCGAGAATAAATCAGTATGTCGTCAATAAAAACGACTACAAACTTGTCAAGGCATGGTCTGAAAATGCGATTCATTAAGTCCATGAATACCGCAGGAGCATTGGTCAGCCCAAAGGGCATGACTAAAAATTCATAATGCCCATATCTTGTTTGAAAGGCAATCTTGGATACATCTGAATCCTTCACTCTCAACTAGTAGTACCCTAATCTCAAGTCTATTTTGGAGAATACAGTCGCTCCTCTCAATTGATCAAACAAATCATCAATCCTAGGTAATGGATACTTGTTCTTTACTGTCACTTTATTAAGCTAGCGGTAATCAATGCATAATCTCATGGTGCCATCTTTCTTTTTCACAAATAAAACCGGAGTGCCCTATGGTGAACAACTTGATTTTGCAAAGCCTTTGTCTGTCAACTCTTGCAACTGTAACTTCAACTCTTTCAACTCTGTTGGAGCCATTCTATAAGGAGTAATGGATATTGGTACAGTACCTGGAGTTAGCTTAATGCCAAACTCAACTTCTCTAACTAGTGGTAATCCTGGTAATTCCTCAGGAAAAACATCCACATACTCACATACTACCGACACTGATTCAATCTTTAACTCTGTCTCTTTATCATTCAATACAAAGGCCAAAAATGCCTCATACCCTTTTCTTAGATATCTCTGTGCCATCATATGAGAAATTATTACCGATGATCTACCTTGCTCATCTGATTCTACATGAAGAGTATCCCTATTCTCACACCTCATCTCAATGTATTTCTTCCCACAATTTACAATTACATTATGAGTAATCAACCAGTCCATACCAAGAATGAGGTCGAATTCATCAAAAGGTAACAACATAAGATTTGATTTAAAGCAATGACATCTAATCATTAATGGACAATCTTTACAAACTTTATCAACTAACATACTCTTGCCTAAAGGATTAGACACCTTAATCACAAATCCTGTAGTATCTATAGGCACACCCAAACTGGGTACTAATTTCATGCAAATGTAAGAGTGTGTGGATCCGGGATCTATTAAAGCAATAACTTTGGTATTGTAAAGAGAAAAGGTACCCGCAATAACATTAGGGTAAGATGACTCTTCGCGTGTGCGAGTGGCATAAGCCCTTGCAGGCGGTCTGCCCTCGGGTCTCGTGACCTACTCTCTGGGGTTACCTCTTCCACTTGCCCCACTTTTTGGGTTCCTCTGCGGTCTCCCTCTGACCATACTCTTGGACCTCGAGTTCTGAGTTCTCTCTTTTTTAGTCATCTCTGGACAATCCTTTATGAAATGGTCTTGGGAACCACATCTAAAACATGCATTTTCATGTGCTCGACATTCTCTCAAATGGCGTCTGCCACATTATGGGCATTCTGGTCTGTCAGGTCTAAAATTCCCAACACTTGCAACTGAAGTGGTCTGTGCTTTATTTCCCAAATACTGCTTACTTTTATCTTTCCTGGAAAACCCAGTGAAAGAGCTGATCGAGTTAGAAAATCTCTTGACTTCTTGGATGATGATTGGAATGACTTGTTCCACTGTCTCTTTCTATGTAACACCCCAAACCCGGTCAACACACCACAACCGAATCTGGTATGTTACAGGGAAAAAGGATTTTGAGAAAATAGGTTTAAGTTTAGATGTTTGATGAAAACACTTCGCGAAGTTGTGTGGTTGAAGAAAAAGTCGAGTAGGTTTGATAGAAATATGATGATGTATTTGAAAACCCAGAAATTTTGAAAACTTACTCCGATGGGTAGGTAAAACAGGTTTATCTCATTAAGAAGTTTAAGTTGTCTCTTATTATTACTATAACATTTTGACTTAGTAGAAAATCCAGTTTAAGTTAGAAAAACATTTGAGTCCCCTTTTATTCCAAATCTTAGTGTGATACCCGATGGTATAGTTAAAATGTCGCTTTTGTAGTTTTGAAATCGTTGTCTTTCCAAGTTTTAACACATTTTAACCCAATTAATTTGTTAAGGCATATTATAAATCTACTTAAAACATAGCAAAACATAATTTTAAAAGGCCATTTACAAACCCAAATAAAACCAAATAGTAATAAATAAGCTTAAGTACCAAATTTTATAAAAGTCTCGCAATTCTCGATTTAAGCATGGCATGAGCACCTCGAGTCCATCCCGGCTCCATGTCCGCGTCTAAGTGTCACCCGAAAAGTCAAAGGAGAGAGTGAGTCGCAAGACTCAAAGTGTAAATCCTCTCCCAGATAACATGCCAACACACATCATAACAAAGTAATGCAAGTAATGCACCCGATCCTAACCAACCATATCACCTTTTCTACCCCGTGGTACCAAACCATTGGTGGTGCCAAACCACCGGTGACCCAAAGTCATGATATCCATAATGTGGTGCCAAACCACCGTGACCAAGTCACAAATAATCCAATGATGGGGCCAACCCATCGTGTGATACCAAATCACTAGCGATAATCCCAGATCTCATAAGTGGGGCCAACCCACGGTGGTGTCAAACCACGTGGACGAGTCGCAATGAGGTGCCAAACCTCCGTGTCCCAAAGACACAAGTGTGATACCAAATCACCGTGACCGCAAATACAAATCCGATGATGGGGCCAACCCATCGTGTGATACCAAATCACTAGCGCCAATCCCAGATAATCAACTGTGGGGCCAACCCACCGTGGTGCTAAGCCACGGGACGAGACCGAGGTGCCAAACCTCGTGACCCAAAGTCACAAAATATGTGGTACCAAACCACCGGAGATGCCAAACCTCCGTGTCCCAAAGACACAAAGGTCCCAAAGACACGAATATCATACTCCCCTCTCTCATATCACCCAATAGCACATCATACTAAATACAAAATCGCAATCATGCTATCGTGCTCACATGCTTAATATGGCATCTCAAAGTATATACACCAATAACCATGATATCACATACCATCACATATCTCATAATGAAACGGACTTACCCGAATCCGTATCCATACCTCAATGGATATTAAATCAGTCAACCATACTGTTTCATTTACACAATCAGGTTATCACATTACTCAGTTAAGAAAGTGTGTTAGTTTACACACCTGATATATCGTAAGCCTTAATCCCAAAGAACCCGATCCAAAGCCCTCAATCCTCTTGCACCTAAAAACAATCGGCCAACTATGGGTTAATTTCTTAAACCATTCGGCCAAAATAGAACATACCAAAAAGAGTCAACACTTGAAACCCGAGACCTACCTACACGCTTTTGAACACTAGCCCACACCAAGTGCTCCTGCTCCACTTCCTACAATCGGCAACCAACCAAAAATAATAGCCCTCGGCTTAAACAAATACCAAACGATTAGACTGTTAAAATAATCCCTTACCGCCACTTACCAACCGATCAACAGAGAACCGCGGCTATGCTTGACTGCTTCGAAATCCTGAATGCCCTACGATAAAATGATTCCCAATAAATGATCACTATACTTCCACACAAACACCAAAACCAACTCTTACCTTTGAAGATACCGATAGAGAATAGAAGACAAAACATAAGCATTCGGCCCTACCTACAACCTTCTCCAATGATTGGAAACAGAACCCCAAAATGATCCACACCACACCTCACAATCGGCCAAGATGGAAGAAAATAGTAAAAGGAAATTTCAAAGAAGGGATGATGGTTCGGCTAAAGGGTTTGGGAAAAACAAAGTAAAAGATGAATAGAGGGGGTTACTTTCGGTTTGTAAAGATAAGAAATGGAGAAGGTGTTTTGGAGGATGAGTTTTGCACTAATGGTTCCAAAGAGGAAAAATACGAAAGAGTAAAAAGGAGAGTTCAAGAAACTAGTTTCGCTCAATGTTGAAGAGAAAACAAAAGTGGTTTCGATTTAACACAAATGAAAAAGAAAAGAAAGTGGGAGAGGCATTCTACTAACAACAAAATTAAAGGACACCAAGTACTTTAGGCAAAGGTAAGATTGTTGAAGCTTAGGTTTAAAGAGAACAAATGAAAAAAAAAGATGAAAGCACTTGGGGTTTGGTTTCAAGAATGAAAAATAAATGGGAGAGTTTTCTTGACATTTGGCTTACCAAAAGAAGACCAAAAGAGAACTTGTTTGACACTAGCTAAGACCAAAAATGCACACACTGCCTAAGTGAAATTTCGGCACTCTCCTTACTCCCTCACAACACTTACAAACCGGCCAAACTCCCCCGAAAATCTCCTAAAAATCGCCAACCTCCCCCAAACACTCTCAAGCCACTAATTCAAATCACTTTGAATTAGTCCACCTCCTAGAATCACTCTCGACCCATCATTCCACCATTTGACTAGGTCTTAGGCGAGTTCGAATCGCCTACAACTCTTCCCTCCATGCCGTCAAATGGGAGCCAAAATGAGGCATTTCATATTCAACACGTGACCTCTCCCCTTGCAATTGACGCCAAACACAAGCTCTAAGTGGCGATGCTTTGCCACTTTGCTAGCTCCTCACTTGTGCTCAAGAACACCAATTAAAATATAAAAGACCCAGCTCCTTCACTCCTATCACATAAAGCCCAAAACTAAAATTTTCCCACCTACTCAGGCTCACTCCTAGCCTACAACAAATCCCCGAAACCACACAAACAACAACATAGCAAGCCCTTAACATGTAAACAAATGCCAAAACAAAATAGCCCTTAACCCGGGATATTACAGTTCTACCCCTCTTAAAAATAATTTTGGCCTCGAAATTACCTGATCAGAAGAGTTACGGGTATTGCTGTCTCATCACATCCTCGGGTTCCCAAGTAGCTTCTTCCACGCCATGATTCCTCCAAAGAACCTTAACCAAAGGCACAGACTTCTTACGCAGAACCTTCACATCCCGATCTAAAATCTGTACAGGCTCTTCCTCCATGGTCAAATCTGGGTTTACCTCGATCTCTTCCACTGCTACCACATGCAACGGATTGGAACGATATCGCCTGAGCATCGAAACGTGGAATACGTCGTGAATCTGACTTAGCTCAGTTGGCAACTCGAGCTGATATGCAATGGTCCCACTCGTCTCAAGACCTTATATGGCCCAATAAACCTCGAACTTAGCTTGCCTTTCCTCCCAAACCTTAACACTTTCTTTCATGGCGAGACCTTCGTAAAAACTTGATCCCCACAAAGAAATTCAATATCTCTCCGCTTAAGATCAAGATAGACTTCGCCGGTCGAAGCTTCTTTCAATCTAGCTCAATCAACTTAACCTTGTCTTGGTCTCAAGAACCAACTCGTCCCAACAACCGACGCTCACTTAACTCATCCAACAAGTAGGTGAGCGACACTTCCTACCGCATAACGCCTCATATGGTGCCATCTTGATGCTCGCTTGGTAACTATTGTTGTAGGCGAACTCATTAACGGTAGATACTCCTCCCGACTACCTCAAGTCCAATACACAACCTCGTAACATGTCTTCCAAGATCTCAGATAACCCTTCGATTGCCGTCCGTCATGAATGAAATGCCGTCTTTGAAATCCAATCGCGTACCCAAAGCCTGATGCAACGCTTTCCAGAACCTTGACGTGAATCTCGGATCCCTATCCGAGATGATCGATACTGGCACCCCGTGCAGTCTCACAATCTCTGACACATACAGCTTCGCCAACCTCTGAAGTGAGTAGTCCACCTCACCGGATAAAGTGAGTGATTTAGTCGATCCACAATTACCCAAACTGAATCCTTCTTGCTCGGTGTAAGCGGTAATCCACTGATGAAATCCATAGTTATCCTTTCCCACTTCCACTGTGGAATCTTCACCGGCTGAAGCAACCCAGACGGCAACTGATGCTCAGCCTTGACCTGCTGACATGTCAGACACTTTCCTACAAACTCTGTCACTTCCTTTTTCGCATCTTACCACCGTAATCGTTCTCCGAGATCCCTATACATTTTTTCTACCTCCGTGATGCATAGCGTAGGGGTCTATGTGCATCCTGAAGAATCTTTGCCTTAACTCAAGATTCTCGGATACAAGCTTTCCTCCGAAAACACGTAACCCCATCACTAGACAAGCTATAACCCTTCAACCCATCATTCTGCACTTATGTCCTCTGCGCACTTAAAACCTCATCCATCAACTATTTTTCTCTGATCCGCTCAACCCAAGTAGGCTTAACCTGCAGCTCTGCCAAAATACTCCCATCGTCATACAAACTCAGGTGGGCAACAAAGACTCTTAGATTCGAAACAACCTTACGGCTCAACGCGTCTGCCATAACGTTAGCCTTGCCCGGATGATACTCAATTGAGCAATCGTAGTCTTTCAGCAGCTCAATCCATCTGCTACGCTCGATTCAAGTCTTTCTGAGTCAGAAGGTACTTCAGACTCTTATGGTCCGTGTAGACTATCGATCTCTCTCCGTACAAGTAATGCATCCATATCTTTAAGGCAAAAACTACAGCCGCTAACTCCAGATCGTCGTTGGATAATTTACCTCATGTGGCCTCAAACGTCCGAGATGCGTAAGCCACAACTTTCCTTCTGCATCAAGACACAACCCAAGCCCGTATGTGATGCATCGCGAGACACTGTGAATTCCTTACCGACCTCAAAGTTGAATCGAACCGAGCTTCACCAAAATCTTCTACAACTTATCGAAGCTCTCCTGCCGCTTCTCGGTCAAAAGAATGGAACTTCTTTTCTTAATAATTTGGTCATCGGTACTGCGATCAACGAAAACCCTCTACAAATCTTCTAGAGTATCCTCGCCAAACCCGAAAACTCCGAATCTCACTCATCGACCTAGGCGGCTTCCAATTCAAAACCGCCTATCATCACCCAACATCCTCCCAATGAGCTTTTCCACAACGGTTACATCAAGGCGGTCCCGCTTAGCAAAGAACAAACTTACCCGATCGATTCACCCACTCGGTCTAGCCCTTTTCGTGGATTACCCGATGACCCGTAAGATCCAAAACTCCTCTTGTGTTTGTTCCTATCCATGCCTTGCCTCACGGACTCTTTAATACCCTCACCACCTTCGCCTTTTCAACCGTAGCAGCAAATTCACGCTCCTGCCGAGGCGTTAATCAACAATCTTAATTGCCTCGCAGCCATCCTCAAAACGAACGCACCTTTCATGTTCAAGAGCCACCATACCGCATACCGACTCACCTCGAAACTCGCCTCAGACTCGACGACACGATTTACTCCTCGAACTAACCTCAGAAATGCTTTCCGCTGCTCATTAATATAATTAGCTCCCACGTACTTTTTCTGATAAGTAGCCCTAAAATAGTCCCAAGTCAGATCTTCCGCTGCAGTGCTGTCTCGAACCGTGAGCCACCACTGGTATGACTCATCTCGGAGAAGTGATACTATCCCTTTAATTTTTCTTCAGCGATCAGTCTAGATCGTCCATTATCCGCTCTGTCGCTTCCGCCAATATTCAAGATGCTAAGAGCAACACCGAGACACCGAAAGAATTCACCCGCTTGTCTGAAGTCGCCAGCACGATTTCCTAACTCCTGCGCCCTACCTACTCCAAATACCCTTTCTAAAACTCACAAGATCGCTTTGTGACAACTGCGTCATCCCCATCCGATCTTGAAACTCACCACCTCCACCGGTGGCGGAATCGGATCTCGTTCTCGACCTTGACCAAAACCTACGGGTTCGAAATTGTCATCCTACCGGCCTCGTCCCACGACCACGTCCACCTCGGGTACTCATGACTAAATCTCGTCTGATTTAAAGAATTTTATGTATCAGTATTTATTCCACTGTTTTTAAGCAGAGTCTTATGAATATTAAAGGAGCTTTGTTTTTGCGAGTCCACAGAGTCCTATCAGTTTCAGTCTCTAAGGTACTCTTATTATCACTAGCCATTCAATCACATCTCATCAATATTATTATCACAAACAATAGTACGAGGTACTTACCTGGGCGGATTGGTGCCGGAGACTCGGTGCCATGCCTTTCAAACCATGCTTTTAAAACATAACACTTAAAACAGACTTTTGAAAACATTTTGGGCCTCAGGCCCACAGCGGAGCCTTTGAACTTGGCTCGATACCACAATTGTAACACTTAAACCCACCAACACACCACGATCGAATCTGTATGTTACAGGAAAAGGATTTTGAGAAAATAGGTTTAAGTTTAGATGTTTGATGAAAACACTTCGCGAAGTTGTGTGGTTGAAGAAAAAGTCGAGTAGGTTTGATAGAAATATGATGATGTATTTGAAAACCCAAAAATTTTGAAAACTTACTCTGATGGGTAGGTAAAACAGGTTTATCTCATTAAGAAGTTTAAGTTGTCTCTTATTATTACTATAACATTTTGACTTAGTAGAAAATCTAGTTTAAGTTAGAAAAACATTTGAGTCCCCTTTTATTCCAAATCTTAGTGTGATACCCGATGGTATAGTTAAAAATGTCGCTTTTGTAGTTTTGAAATCGTTGTCTTTCCAAGTTTTAACACATTTTAACCCAATTAATTTGTTAAGGCATATTATAAATCTACTTAAAACATAGCAAAACATAATTTTAAAAGGCCATTTACAAACCCAAATAAAACCAAATAGTAATAAATAAGCTTAAGTACCAAATTTTATAAAAGTCTACGCAATTCCTTATTTAAGCATGGCATGAGCACCTCGAGTCCATTTCGGCTCCATGTCCGCGTCTAAGTGTCACCTGAAAAGTCAAAGGAGAGAGTGAGTCGCAAGACTCAGTGTGTAAATCCTCTCCGATATAACATGCCAACACACATCATAACAAAGTAATGCAAGTAATGCACCGATCCTAACCAACCATATCACCTTTTCTACCCGGGTGGTACCAAACCACTAGTGGTGCTAAACCACCGTGACCCAAAGTCACGATATCCATAATGTGGTGCCAAACCACCGGTGACCAAGTCATAAATAATCCAATGATGGGGCCAACCCATCGTGTGATACCAAATCACTAGCGACAATCCCAGATCTCATAAGTGGGGCCAACCCACGGTGGTGTCAAACCACGTGGACGAGTCGCAATGAGGTGCTAAACCTCCGTGTCCCAAAGACACAAGTGTGATACCAAATCACCGGTGACCGCAATACAAATCCGATGATGGGGCCAACCCATCGTGTGATACCAAATCACCAAGGCCAATCCCAGTATAATCAACTATGGGGCCAACCCACCGTGGTGCTAAGCCACTAGGACGAGACGCCGAGGTGCCAAACCTCCGTGACCCAAAGTCACAAAATATGTGGTACCAAACCACCGGAGGTGCTAAACCTCCGTGTCCCAAAGACACGGATATCATACTCCCCTCCTCTCATATCACCCAATAGCACATCATACTAAATGCAAAATTGTGCAATCATGCTATCATGCTCACATGCTTAATATGGCATCTCAAAGTATATACACCAATAACTATGATATCACATACCATCACATATCTCATAATGAAACGGACTTACTAATCAGATCCATACCTCAATGGATATTAAATCACCAACCACACTGCTTCATTTACACAATCAAAGTTATCACATTACTCGATTAAGAAAGTGTGTTAGTTTACACACCGATATATCGTAAGCCTTAATCCCAAAGAACCCGATCCAAAGCCCTCAATCATCTTGCACCTAAAACAATTGGCCAACTATGGGTTAATTTCTTAAACCATTCGCCAAAATGTAACATACCAAAAGAGTCAACACTTAAAACCCGAGACCTACCTACACGCTTTTGAACACTAGCCCACACCAAGTGCTCCTGCCCACTTCCTACAATCCAACCAACCAAAAATAATAGCCCTCACTTAAACAAATACCAAACGATTAGATCTAAAACAATCCCTTACCACCACTTACCAACCGATCAACAGAGAACCACGGCTATGCTTGACTGCTTCGAAATCCTGAATGCCCTACGATAAAATGATTCCAAACAAATGATCACTATACTTCCACACAAACACCAAAACCAACTCTTACCTTTGAAGATACCGATAGAGAATAGAAGACAAAACATAAGCATTCGACCCTACCTACTACCTTCTCCAATGATTGGAAACAGAACCCCAAAAATAATCCACACCACACCTCACAATCGGCCAAGATGGAAGAAAATAGTAAAAGGAAATTTCAGTGAAGGGGATGATGGTTCGGCTAAAGGGTTTGGGAAAAACAAAGTAAAAGATGAATAGAGGGGGGTTACTTTCGGTTTTGTAAAGATAAGAAATGAAGAAGGTGTTTTGGAGGATGAGTTTCGATTACTAATGGTTCCAAGAGAGGAAAAATACGAGCAAAAAAAGGAGAGTTCAAGAAACTAGTTTTGGCTCAATGTTGAAGAGAAAATAAAAGCTGGTTTCGGTTTAACACAAATGAAAAAGAAAAGAAAGTGGGAGAGGCATTCGCTAACAACAAAATTAAAGGACACCAAGTACTTTCTAAAAGGTAAGATTGTTGAAGCTTAGGTTTAAAGAGAACAAATGAAAAAAAAAGATGAAAGCACTTGGGGTTTCGGTTTCAAGAATGAAAAAATAAAATGGGAGAGTTTTCTTGGCATTCGGCTTACCAAAAGAAGACCAAAAGAAAACTTGTTTGACACTAGCTAAGACCGAAAATGCACACACTACCTAAGTGAAATTTTGGCACTCTCCTCACTCCTCACAACACTTACAAACCGCCAAACTCCTCAAAATCTCCTAAAATCGCCAACCTCCCCCCAAACACTCCCAAGCCACTAATTCAAATCACTTTGAATTAGTCCACCTCCTAGAATCACTCTCCACCCATCATTCCACCATTTGACTAGGTCTTAGGCGAGTTCAATCGCCTACAACTCCTCCCTCCATGCCAGTCAAAATGGGAGCCAAAATGGGGCATTTCAATTCAACACAGGACCTCTCCCCTTGCAATTGACGCCAAACACAAGCTCTAAGTGGCGCATGCTTTGCCACTTTGCTAGCTCCTCACTTGTGCTCAAGAACACCAATTAAAATATAAAAGACCCAGCTCCTTCACTCCTATCACATAAAGCCCAAAACTAAAATTTTCCCACCTACTGGGCTCACTCCTAGCCTACAACTAAGCCCCGAAACCACACAAACAACAACATAGCAAGCCCTTAACATGCAAACAAATGCCAAAACAAAATAGCCCTTAACCCGGGATATTACATTCTAGAATCGCGAGACTCCATTTTTAATTTTTTCTTCTCTTTTACTAGTTCTTCGACTTTGCAAGCCCTTTCCACTAACACAACGAATTCTTTTAATTTGAGGACAGCAACAACCAGCTTAATATCCTTATTTAAACCATCTTCAAACATTTTACTTATAACGGCCTCAGTGGACACACATTCACGAGCGTACTTGCTGAGTCGTACAAACTCTCGCTCATAATCGGTTACTGACATCTTGCCTTGCTTAAGCTCTAGAAATTCTTTTCTCTTCTGGTCTACAAACCTCTGGATGATATACTTTTTCTTAAACTCTTCTTGGAAGAATTCTCATAAGATCCTTTCCCTTGGTACCACCGACACAAGGGTGTTCCACCATTGACTACACACTTCATGCATTCATCAGGTGTGCAGGACAGTTCGTTAAATACTCTGATGGTTTTTTCTAACCAGAACTCAGCTCTTTCTGGATCATCATCTTTTCTAGCTCAGAATTCTTTTGCCCCATGCTTCTTGATCCTATCAATTGAAGGTTTACCTCCTCTTGCCACCTCTACTACTTGAGGGGCTACTGGAGTAGGTTGTGGAACAGGCGGGAGTGGAGGGGGTTGTGCATTCGGGTTCACTCGAACAAACTCCGTGTACCAGGAATCCATCATATGGAGAAAGGCTTCTCTAGCCTCTTCTCCTCCTCCTTCTTGACTCACCATAGTGGGTCTATTCTCATTCTCATATGGTACCATCCCTTCTACAGGAGCTGGTGCATTACTTTCTACATCATCCGCCTCAGCTCCTTCGGGATCTATTTACTATATGTATAAACATAATTTAAGTCGTCAGGAGTTATCACACTATCATTATAAAAACATTCTTACGTATGGCATGTATAACTAGACTTATGCTCGTGCTACGTTGTCTTAGAACCGACTAAATCATAGCTCTAATACCACTAAATGTAACACCCTACACCCAAGACCGATACTGGGTCAGGATACGAGACATTACTATGCTTGAACTCACTAAAACATGTACTTACGGGCTATAAAATTTTGTTCCAACTTAAAAACTTCACTTTCTTAGTCAACACATATAACAAAGGGCCTATGAGGCCTTTAACTCATGTCAGAAAACTTTCGGGATCAAAATCAAATAACTCATTTTTTTAAAGCAGGGTTCACATGCCCATGTAACTTGAGAACACGCCCGTGCACCTTTAAGCATGCCTATGCCCTCAAACCGTGTAAGGCTACTGACTATTTCCACACGACTTAGACACGCCCATGTCGACCAACCGTGGGAGGTTACTGAAAAATTTCACACGGCCATGACACGCCCGTGGGCTTTGACCGTTTGCTAATCCTTGATATACTGACTAAATCAACACTGTCTGGTAACACACCCATGTCCAAACCGTGTGTCTTACACGACACACACACACGGCCGTGGGATTTGCCCCTGGCCTATTATGATTAATAATACTAAGGTGCAAGGTTAACTCGGTCTTGACACACGCCCATGTGTCCTACCGTGTGGGCACTTACAGGCTATTTACCAAGCCGTTAACCACCCTGAAATGAAGATCATATTCATACCCAATTCAACGATGCAATAACAATCCAATTTTATGAATAATACTACATGCTTCATTGATCTCAATAAACATACATGCTTAGTCAAATTCGGCCAATCACTTAGCCATATACAAAAGAATAATAAACTTGATAGCCTTTACAAAGGCCCTTCTTAAAACATGTCCACAAAATGAATGTTTCCTATACATTCTGTAACATCCTAAAATTTGAGTATTTAATTTATGCATGTTTTAGTGCTTAACTTGAGTATAATAAAAGTTTTCATGTTTAGTATAGTCTTGAGAAGACTTGAGAACTATTCGAAATTAGAATAATTTTTAGTAAGAAGTATTTAATTAAAGTGGGTCAAGTGACCTTGAGGTTTAAGTAAAATTAAGTGTTAAAAACTAGCACAAGAGAAGCTAGTAGCAAGGTGGAGTTGGCGCATGCATGTTTGCTTGAGGGGAGAGGTTCGAATCTCCTAGCGTACAAGTTGAAGCTTTTATTTTGCTTTTCCTTAGCAAGTGTCATCATGGATTAGGATTGATGAGTTGGATTAATTTTTTTATGGCAAGAAGATCATGGGAATAAGGCAAGTGATAACTTAGGGAAAGGAATCATATGGAAAAGGCATGTAAGGGGACATAAGGCTTAAAACAAGGGCTCTGCTTTTGGAAAGCTTTGAATGGCTAATTGTCCATGAACTTGGATGGTTTTAGGGCTAGGGGATGGCAAATTTTTGGTTAGCATGGGATAAGGTAGATGCTAGCTTTGGTCATTTTCATTTTGGCATTTTGGTGTATCAATAGCTTTCTCTCCAAAATCTTTCTCTCCAAACTTATTCCCTAGCCGAATATGTCTTGAACAATAGGTAAAATTTGTGTTTTGTTTTGGCCTTTTCATTTTGACCATTTCGGTATTACCTTACTTTCTCTCAAAAATCTTTTTCTCCTTGTGTCGAAACCATACATTCTTGAAGGGCATTTTCTTTTCTTTTTCTTTTCACCCTTGCCGAATGTACCATTTTCTTAACCACTCTTTCTTTGCTTTTCTTTTACCATTGATAAAAGAATTATGAACCTATCATCTTCTTTCTTCTTTTTTCTCTTTTCTCTCTTGGAAACCGAATCAACATCATCTCTTTCTTTCATCTCTCATGGCTGAATGTTGCTAAGCACTATCTCCTTCAATTTTTCCTTCATAATCGAATCTTCTTTCTACTCACAACTTAATCAATCGGTAAGTGGCTAGTATAATATTTTGGAATTTGTTATTCTTTTGTGCCGAATCTTGTGGTGTGGGATGATCTTTTAGATTGAGATCATCATCATACCATATCTAATTCCAGCCTTTTCTCTATCATAAAAATTTAGTGGAGGGCCAAAACTCAAGTGTTCGTAAATATCGTGGATCGTTGAAATCGGATTTAAAGTGTTAAAGATAAAGGATTTTCAAGGTAAACCGATTACACTTTCAAGTCTTTAGTTTTAAGGTTTTCGAAAAATATTGTTAAGACTAATGATTCCTTGTCTTTGAAGACAATCAAAATAGGGATGAAAAGGGCAGTAAATAGTGTTTGGAAGAGGGGTGGTTCTATTAATTCCCTAAGTTTAAGAGAAGGACTGTTTGAATCGAGATTTTCCACCGGGTTGTGGACCTTCATCCGTGAAAATCAATTATTCAAGTCGTCGTACTCCGAACCACTTTATTTACTCGGGGTATTGAACCTTTGATTGGAGAGAGATCGTAAATAGTGGTTGTTCGAGATTTCGAGGTAAGATCTAGATCGCTCAATATTAGAATAGTTTATTATTAAATTTTAGTGTTCTAATCCTTCGTAATGTGTGTTTAGATATCAATGAGAGGAGAGTGTAGTTCTCACAAGAATCGTGTGTAATTTCACACTATATCTCATGGGTTAGATGACTATACAATGATTAAAGTTGGATTAAAAATCGAAAGTTGGTGAAATCGAAAAATATGGTATTATTGACACTTTAGTGTTAAGATCACAAATCGATATTAAGATCGTGAAAATTTTGGAAATCGCCCTTAATGGCTAAAACATTAATAAGTGATAAATTTGGGCCATATATGTGATTTTTGGCAAATTTGGGCCATATGTGATATTTGATAACTTTGGGCCATATGTGATATTTGATAAATTTGGGCCATATGTGATATTTAATAAATTTGGGCCATATGTGATATATATGTGATATTTGGCAAATTTGGGCCATATGTGATATTTGATAAATTTGGGCCATATATGTGATATTTGGCAAATTTGGGCCATATGTGATAATTGAGAATTTGGGTCATATGTGATAATTGAGAATTTGGGCCATATGTGATAATCGATAAATGGGCCTTAAGTGAAAATTGATAATTGGGCCATTTATGATAATGGATAAATGGGCTATATGTGAAACGTGTTTTAATGGGCCAAAATTCATAAATTATAATATGGTTTTCTTTACAAATATTTTGTAATGCATAAACATGATTGCATGGGTTGGGATCAATGATGAAGAGAAGAAAGGCTTAATGCTAGAATTCTAGATAGGTGACTCTGTCACAATAGTCGTTGCCCGAAATCTAGATCAGTGGTTTTACCACAATTATTTAAATGGCCGTTGCCACAAATATGATATTGGGCTTAAAGCCTACTTCATGTGTTGGCGGGTGGGTGACTAAAGCTCCCCACAGTGTCTTTGGTTGGATGCAGGGGTGTGTAGCGGATGGAAATTTAGGTTTGGTTTTGGGAATTGCATATCATTTGCATTATTATTTTTAAATGCTAAATTATTTTTTATATTTTCAAATGGGCTTAGGCCCAAATAAGTGTTTAAATGGTCTTGGCCCAAAGGACTATGGTAAGTGAGTTACACATTTGAGTTCTAAGTAACTCACCCCATTTTTTACCCTATCGGTAATAACAATTGATGGAGACTTGGGTGGAGATGACTTCGTGGGAGGCTATATTACAAATGGTGGTTTATAAAACTTTGAGACTTCTTTTATGATTTTTATTAAGTGCTATTTTTAATGGCGATGTAATAAGGCCTTTTAATTATGGATTTTATTATATGGATGGATTTATTATGTTTTAGTTTTATTAAGTTGGATTGATTTAGTTTTTTTAAATGTTTTCTATAACTCTCATATAAATAAAAGTTTTCTTAACTAGAAACTTAGGAAATTCTTTTAAAACTTTTCGATGAAATATTTCGATTAAATAAGTCCAAAATTTTATCAAATACTTCTTTATATATCAAACGATAAATTCTTGTGTTTTTAATTATGGTTTTCAATGAACTTCGATTTTTCGATAAAGTCACTCTCTTAATTATTTTGAAATTTGATTTCTACATTGTTAAATGTTTTTGAATGTTCGTTAAACTTGTGTGGCATGCTGAAATCCGGGCTTAATGCATAAGCTAAGTTTGGGGTGTTACATTTTATGGTATCAGAACCCAATTTCAAAACTTGGCTATGGTTTGGGTTCAACAATGATTTTTGTTTAAAAACCACTTAAATTCTAGACTTTATGTTTTAAAGGTAGTATGGCACCACGAGCATCCGACACCAAGTCAAGTAAGTATGTTCAGTAAGTATTTGTTTATTAAATATTTATTATTGTGATGAGACCTAAGGAACACTCTAGAACTTCTAGTTTTAGGTGTTGAAAACGATAGAGATCGAGACTATAGGATGTGATTGCGAAAACAACCCTATCTCTTATATCTCATAAAATATCGTTAATAAACACTAAAATAATATTCTGATTCATAAAACTTGTAATCAGATTAAAGCGAATTAGTCAATATGAGTACTAGAGAACGTGGTCGTGGACGCGATAGACGTGGCCGTGGTAGAGGATGAGGTGCTACGTCTGAAGCGCCGAGTCACATACCGAAAATGGATGCACCTGCGTCACTCGAGAGCGAAACTGGATCTCATGACCAGGCCAATGAGGATAATGCTTTGACTCAAGCAATATTGCGAGTCTTAGAAAGAGTAGCTGGAGCAGAATCGGGCCAAGAATCATGGATCAATATCGAACGACTCAAGTCTAGTGGTGCAGAAGTTTTTAGAGGTGTCTCTAGTGTAGCTTCGAATGTGGCAGAATATTGGCTTGAGGCTGTAGAACGAATTATGGATGATTTGGAATGTACCGTTGAGCAAAAACTAAGAGGAGCCGTGTCTTTGCTAAGAGACGAGGCGTATCAATGGTGGCTTACTGTCTGAGAAGGCACCGAGGCGCATTAGTTAATTGGGATTTTTTTAAAGCTACTTTCCAAGGGAAGTACGTCGGGACAAGTTATGTAGATGCCCAAAGGAAAGAATTCCTGAATTTGGTTCAAGGAAGTAAGACTGTGGCAGCCTACGAGGCAAAATTTCTTCGTTTGAGTCGTTATGCTCGTACTATAGTGTAGACTGATCATGAGCGCTGTGTATGCTTTGAGGATGGACTGAATGATGAGTTACGGGTACTGATAGCCCCACAACAAGTGCGGACTTTTACCTTGCTTGTAGAGAAAGCTAAGATAGCCGAAGAGGCTAAGAATTTAGAATGCCAGAATCGGGAAAAAGTAAGAGGCAAGAGGGATTTTAAGTATTCTGGTTCTTCTAAAAGGTTTCAAAAGAGGCCACGAAATGATGAGCCACTTCAAGTTAGGGCACCTGTGACTACCAATCAGATTCGAGAATGTGCTGACTGTAGTAGACGACATCCCAGAGAATGTTGGAGAAAAACTGGAGCCTGTTTTAAATGTGGATCCAAGGATCATCAGTTTAAGAATTGTCCTCGACGGACTGAAACGACTCAGAAGCTCATAACCCTGAGGCTCAGCCAGCTAGAGGTACTCAGCAGCCACCAAGAGGTCATGGACCAGGTCGTGGTGGTAATGGTAACGGATGTGGACAAGGTGCACCGGGTCGAGGTAATGGTGTTAAAGGTAACACAAAGGCAAGACAGTCAGGATTGGTCTATGCTGTCAGGCATCGTGAGGACGGCAATGCACCTGATGTGATAACTGGTACATTCTTCATCTCTGATGTACCTGTTACTACTTTGATAGATATTGGATCTACCCACTCGTATGTTGCTAGTGCTATATCTAGAAACCTAAATATTACATCTAAGATTATCGATAGAGAGATGATGAATTAGTCCTTTAGGACGATCGAATAGTGAATAAATTATTCGTAGATGTGCCCTTAGAGATTCAAAGAGAGGTATTTCTAGCAGACTTGATGGAATTACCTTTCAAAGAGTTTGATCTTATTTTGGGCATGGATTGGTTGGTGAAGCATCGAGCAATTGAATTGTGCCAAAAGTGGATGTCAATTAGGACTGTGGATGATGAGGAGATAATAATGATAGGCGAGCGAAGAAACTTTTTGGGAAATGTGGTATCTGCTTTGAAGGCAAAAAAGTTGGTGTGGAAAGGGAATAGAGCATTCCTAGCATTCATCAGTGCTTTGGATGCCAAGGATTTATTAGTAGAAAGTGGGAGAACGGTGAAAGAATTTCCAAATGTCTTTCCCGAAGAACTTCAGGGTCTACCTCCAGATCGGGAAGTAGAATTTGGCATTGAGCTTTTACCCGGAACTGCTTTGGTGTATATTGCTCCTTATAGAATGGCACCGAAGGAGTTAGCAGAGCTTAAAGCTCAAATTCAAGAACTGCTAGATCGGGGATTTATTCGACCAAGTGTGTCTCCGTGAGGAGTACCAGTTTTGTTCGTCAAGAAGAAGGATAGGTCGATGCGTATGTGCATTGATTATAGGTAGTTGAATAAATTGACGATCAATAATATGTATCCATTTTCGAGAATCAATGACCTGTTTGATCAATTAAGAGGAGCTTCAGTCTTTTCCAAGATTGATTTGAGATCGGGTTATCATCAACTCAAGGTGAAGGAGGCGATATTCATAAGACGGCATTTCAAACTCGCTATGGACATTATGAGTTTTAGTGATGCCGTTTGGTTTGACTAATGCACCAAATTGCATTTATGGACATGATGAACCAAGTCTTTCAACCTATTTAGATCGGTTAGTAGTAGTGTTCATAGATGACATTTTGGTATATTGAGGAATGAAGAAGAGCATGACTCTCATCTGCGCCTTGACCGTGTTGCAAATTTTGCGAGATAAGCAACTTTATGCCAAATTCAAGAAGTGTGAATTTTGGTTGAAGGAAGTGACTTTCTTGGGTCATGTAGTGTCACCAAGGAATAAGAGTTGATCCTCGAAAGGTAGAGGCTGTGTTGGATTGGAAACCGCCAAAGTCGATGAGTGAGATCCGAAGTTTCTTGGGTTTGGCTGGTTATTATAGACGCTTTGTTGAGGGGTTTTCGTTGATTGCTGCACCCCTAACTAAGTTGTTACGGAAGGAAGTACCATATGTATGGACCAATAAACAACAAGAAAGTTTTGAGAAACTGAAGAAGATTCTAACGGAAGCGCCAGTACTGATTCAACTAGAGGCCGAAAAAGAGTTTACCGATGCATCACACACGGGTTTAGGATGTGTACTGATGTAAAGTGGAAAAGTGGTAGCTTATGCTTCTCGACAATTGAGGCCACACGAAGTCAAATATCCTACTCATGATTTGGAGTTGACTTGGATAGTGTTTGCATTAAAGATTTGGAGACATTATCTTTACAGTGAGAAGTCAATCATTTATACGGACCATAAGAGTCTTAAGTACCTTCTTACCCAAAAGGAGTTGAATTTAAGACAACGAAGATAGGTGGAGTTGTTAAAGGATTATGATTTCTCAATCGAGTATCATCTTGGAAAGGCTAACGTTGTGGCAAACGCGTTGAGTCGAAAGGTTATATCAGAGTTGAGAGCAATGTTTGCTCATCTCAGTTTGTATGAGGATGGCAGTTTATTAGCAGAACTTCAGGTGAAGCTTCTGTGGTTGGAACAAATCAAGGAAAAGCAATTATCCGATGAAAAGTTGGGTCCTTTAATACAACAAGCTGAAAGTGGTGTAATAGGAGATTTTGGTTTGAACAAAGATGGTGTACTGTGTTTTCGTGGAAGGGTTTGTATGCTCGAGGATTCAGATTTGAGGCAAATGATTCTTCTAGAGGCGCATAGTAGCCCTTATGCTATGCACCCCAGAGGAAATAAGATGTATCGAGATCTCCGTGAATAGTATTGGTGGCCAAAGTTAAAACAGGAAGTTACTGATTTTGTAGGAAAGTGTTTGACTTGTCAACAAGTAAAGGCAGAACATCAATTACCGTCGGGATTGTTGCAACCAGTAAAGATTCCATTATGGAAATGGGAGCGGCTAACGATGGATTTTGTTAGTGGATTACCCTTAACACCTACTAAGAAAGATTTTGTCTGGGTGGTAGTAGATTGATTAACGAAGACTGCTTATTTTCTACCAGTTCGTACGGATTACTAGTTGCAGAAGTTGGCTAAAATGCATGTATCTAAAATCGTGAGGTTGCATGGGGTACCAGTGTCTATCATATCGAACAGGGATCCTAGGTTTACATCACGATTTTGGAAAGCTTTACATGAGGCTCTGGGTACAAAGTTAAACTTTAGTACGGCTTTTCACCCACAGTTAGATGGTCAGTCGAAAAGAGTAATCCAAATTTTGGAAGACATGTTAAGAGGTTGTGTGATTGATTTTAGAGGTAGTTGGGAAGATTTTCTACCATTGGCAGAGTTTGCGTATAACAACAGCTATCAATTCAGTATTCAGATGGCACTTTATGAAGCGTTATATGGTCGTCGATGTCGTACTCCTACTTGTTGGACTGAATTAGGGGAATGACAATTTTTGGGCCCTGAATTGATATCAGAGACGGAAGGAAAAGTAAAGGTAATTTGAGCACAGTTAAAGGAAGCTTCAGATAGACAAAAGTCGTATGCGGATCTGAAGCGTAAAAATATCGAGTATGCGGTGGGAGATCGGTCTTTTGAAAGTTTCACCATGGAAAAGATTTTCGATTCTAAGGAAAGGCAAGTTGAGCCCTAGGTTCATTGGACCGCACTGTGTGTTGAAACGTAGGATCAATGGCCTATCAACTTGATTTACCTCCGAAATTGAGTCGATTCATAGTGTTTTCCATGTTTCTATGTTGAAACACTATAGATCGATCCATCGCATATAGTACCTAGGTAGAAGAACTGGAATTAAGGCCGATTTGTCTTTTGAGGAGGAACCAAGAGAATCTTAGACCGAGATGTTAAGGTGTTAAGAAAGAAGACTGCATCACCGGGTCAAGGTTTTATGGTGTAATCACGAGCGGAGGAAGCTACGTGGGAGCCTGATGATGCAATTCGACAACAATATCCTCATCTCTTTTAGCCAGGTAAATTTTGAGGACAAAATTTTCTTTAAGGAGGGTAGAGTTGTAATATCCTAAAATTTGAGTATTTAATTGATGCATGTTTTAGTGCTTAAGTTGAGTATAATAAAAGTTTTCATGTTTAGTATGGTCTTGAAAAGACTTGAGAACTATTTGGAATTAGAATAAATTTTAGTAAGGAGTATTTAATTGAAGTGGATCAAGTGACCTTGAGGTTTAAGTAAAATTAAGTGTTAAAAACTAGCACAAGAGAAGCTAGTAGCAAGGTGGAGTTGGCGCATGCATGTTTGCTTAAGGGGAGAGGTTCGAATCTCCTAGCATGCAAGTTAAAGCTTTTATTTTTGCTTTTCCTTAGCAAGTGTCGGTCATGGATAAGGATTGATGAGTTGGATTAATTTTTTTTATGGTAAGAAGATCATGGGAATAAGGCAAGTGATAACTTAGGGAAAGGAATCATATGGAAAAGGCATGTAAGGGGGACATAAGGCTTAAAACAAGGGCTCTGTTTTGGAAAGCTTTGAATGGCTAATTGTCCATGAACTTGGATGGTTTTAGGGGCTAGGGGGGATGGCTAAAATTTTTTGGTTAGCATTGGGTAAGGTAGATGCTAGCTTCGGTCATTTTCATTTTGGCATTTTGGTGTATCAATAGCTTTCTCTCCAAAATCTTTCTCTCCAAACTTATTCCCTAGCCGAATATGTCTTGAACAATAGGTAAAATTTGTGTTTTGTTTTGGCCTTTTCATTTTGACCATTTCGGTATTACCTTACTTTCTCTCAAAAATCTTTTTCTCCTTGTGTCGAAACCATACATTCTTGAAGGGCATTTTCTTTCTTTTTTCTTTTCACCCTTGCCGAATGTACCATTGCCTTAACCACTCTTTCTTTGCTTTTCTTTTACCATTGATAAAAGAATTATAAACCTATCATCTTCTTTCTTCTTTTTTCTCTTTTCTCTCTTGGAAACCGAATCAACATCATCTCTTTCTTTCATCTCTCATGGCCGAATGTTGCTAAGCACTATCTCCTTCAATTTTTCCTTCATAACTGAATCTTCTTTCTACTCACAACTTAATCAATCGGTAAGTGGCTAGTATAATATTTTGGAATTTGTTATTCTTTTGTGCCGAATCTTGTGGTGTGGGATGATCTTTTGGATTGAGATCATCATCATACCATATCTAATTCCAACCTTTTCTCTATCATAGAAATTTAGCAGAGGGCCGAAACTCAAGTGTTCGTAAATATCATGGATTGTTGAAATCGGATTTAAAGTGTTAAAGGTAAAGGATTTTCAAGGTAAACCGATTACACTTTCAAGTCTTTAGTTTTAAGGTTTTCGAAAAATATTATTAAGACTAATGATTCCTTGTCTTTGAAGACAATCAAAATAAGGACAAAAAGGGCAGTAGATAGTGTTTGGAAGAGGGGTGGTTCTATTAATTCCCCTAAGTTTAAGAGAAGGACTATTTCAGGAATCTGAGATTTTCCACCGGGCTGTGGACCTTCATCCAGCAAAAATCAATTATTTGAAGTCGTACGTACTCCCAAACCACTGTTTACTCGAGGTATTGAACCTTTGATCGGAGAGAGATCGCAAATAGTTGTTGTTTGAGATTCCGAGGGTAAGATCTAGATCGCTCAATATTAGAATAGTTTATTATTAAATTTTAGTGTTCTAATCCTTCGTAATGTGTGTTTAGATATCGACGAGCGAGAGAGTGTAGTTCTCACAGTAATCAGGTGTGTAATTTCACACTATATCTCATGGGTTAGATGACTATACAATGATTAAAGTTGGATTAAAATTCGCAAAGTTGGTGAAATCGAAAAATATAGTATTATTGACACTTTAGTGTTAAGATCACGAAATCGGTATTAAGATCGTGAAAATTTTGGAAATCGCCCTTAATGGCTAAAACATTAATAAGTGATAAATTTGGGCCATATATGTGATATTTGGCAAATTTGGGCCATATGTGATATTTGATAAGTGATATTTGATAAATTTGGGCCATATGTGATATTTGATAAATTTGGGCCATATGTGATATTTGATAAATTTGGGCCATTTATGTGATATTTGAAAAATTTGGGCCATATCTGATATTTGATAAATTTGGGCCATATATGTGATATTTGGCAAATTTGGGCCATATGTGATAATTGAGAATTTGGGCCATATGTGATAATCGATAAATGGGCCTTAAGTGAAAATTGATAATTGGGCCATTTATGATAATGGATAAATGGGCTATATGTGAAATGTGTTTTAATGGGCCAAAATTCATGAATTATAATATGGTTTTCTTTACAAATATTTTGTAATGCATAAACATGATTGCATGGGTTGGGATCAATGATGAAGAGAAGAAAGGCTTAATGCCAGAATTCTAGATAGGTGACTCTGTCACAATGGCCGTTGCCCGAAATCTAGATCAGTGGTTTTACCACAATTATTTAAATGGTCGTTGCCACAAATATGATATTGGGCTTAAAGCCTACTTCGGTGTGTTGGCGGGGTGGGTGACTAAAGCTCCCCACAGGTGTGCTGGTTGGGTACGGGGGTGTGTAGCGGATGGAAATCTAGGTTTGGTTTTGGGAATTGCATATCATTTGCATTATTATTTTTTAAATGCTAAATTATTTTTTTATATTTTGAATGGGCTTAGGCCCAAATAAGTGTTTAAATGGTCTTGGCCCAGTGGACTATGGTAAGTGAGTTACACACTGAGTTCTAAGTAACTCACCCCATTTTTTTTACCCCTCTCAGGTAATAACAATTGATGGAGACTTGGGTCGGAGATGACTTCGTGGGGAGGCTATATTACAAATGGTGGTTTATAAAACTTTGAGACTTCTTTTATGATTTTTATTAAGTGCTATTTTTAATGGCGATGTAATAAGGCCTTTTTAATTATGGATTTTATTATATGGATGGATTTATTATGTTTTAGTTTTATTAAGTTGGATTGATTTAGTTTTTTTTAAATGTTTTCTATAACTCTCGTATAAATAAAAGTTTTTCTTAACTAGAAACTTAGGAAATTCTTTTAAAACTTTTCGATGAAATATTTCGATTAAATAAGTCCAAAATTTTTATCAAATACTTCTTTATATATCAAACGACAAATTCTTGTGTTTTTAATTATGGTTTTCAATGAACTTCGATTTTTCGATAAAGTCACTCTCTTAATTGTTTTGAAATTTGATTTCTACATTGTTAAATGGTTTTGAATGTTCATTAAACTTGTGTGGCATGCCGAAATCCGGGCTTAATGCATAAGTCGGGTTTAGGGTGTTACACATGCCATACTTAGTAAAGTAACTTGGCTATACCAAAATAAGAGTTGATAGTGTGTTGCGAGCTCCAATTTTAATGATCCACAAGTTAGCTTGACGGGACTGCATAGAAAGAAAGAATCATAACGTAAGCATATAGCTTAGGAAGTTTGCATGTAACAACTCATAGCATCATCATTGCTTAATTTAAACCATTTCACATAAAAAATGGTATCATGAATTTCAGCTAAAGAGCTTACTTACTCATATAAATTCTTGCATGTCTCATGACACTTACTATTATCATACATGTAAGGTAACCATGATACCTGTATCACTTGATCACATTGATCAGTATACTATAATAACAATAAACATGATATCTACTTTCTCATTCACAACATGAATAATACTCAACTTCATCTAACTTCATCTTGATACTAACTTTACTTTTTTAGCTTTCTTGCTATCTTCTTTTAGCTTACTCATTTGCCCGATGAATTTCTGTGAATAACCAAGGATACTAAATCTTTTCCCACCTAATAGGATGCCAAAGCCATATCATAGACATGGTCTTACATGGGTTATCTCATCTTGGTTTCACGGCCATGTCTTGACATGGACTTATATAAAGTCTTGCTCTTATTAACATACTCAATGCCAAGCTTGCCTTCGACTTACATGATAACTTGCTTGCTAACTTGATCAATGCCAAGCTTGCCTTGGACTTATATGATAACTTGATCAATGCCAAGCTTGCCTTGGACTTACATGATATCTTGATCAATGCCAAGCTTGCCTTGGACTTATATGATAACTTGATCAATGCCAAGCTTGCCTTGGACTTACATGATATCTTGATCAATGCAAAGCTTTCCTTGGACTTACATGATATTTTGATCAATGCCAAGCTTGCCTTGGACTTACATGATATCTTGTGTGGTAGATCGAGTATCCCAGTGAAATTCATCTTCAATCGGGACTTGCTTGTACATATTATTGTGATTTCTTGCTTGAACATAACATGATCATTTCGTACAATTATTGTACATTATACTAAGCAAATTAATGATACAAATCATAAAACTTAGAAATCATACAAACTTACCTCAATATAAAAAATGTATGTAGATGTGCAATTTAGTCCTCGACTTTGTTCTTGCCTCGGTTTTGATCCGGGCTCTATTTTTCTTGATCTATAATCATAAATAGATCATTTAAAAAACCATATTGACTAAATTGACTCATAACTCATACTTTGGCAAAATTACTATTTTACCCCTATACTTTCTAATATTTGCACTTTTGCCCCTAGGCTCGTAATATGATTTTCATGCAACTTTCTTAAACTTCATGCTTAGCTGAATTATTTTCTCTACTATAAAAATCATCAATTCTCTCTCTTTCTAGTAGGTATGACCAAATTTTATAACTATTACCAAATGGTCCCTACTACCCTTTTTCATGAAATTCATTAAGGAAAAGATGTTTATCTAACATCAAACTCTCTTAAACTTCCATAAAACATCATTTAACAAGCATGTCATTCAAGGGTAGATTTTTGAACATGCATCTTAGCTCATTTTATAGCTAAAATTAGCTAATTCATAATACGGGAACTCAAATATACGAAGAATATTAAAAACGGGGCTAAGATGAACTTACTATGAGCTTGAAAAAAATGAAGAATCCCTAGCTATGGTGTCTCCAAATTTTCGGCAGCCCAAGGAAGAAGATGAGTGGATTTTTCTCATCTTTTTCCCACTTAAAACACTAATTAGGCTGAATGACCAAAATGCCCTTCCTCTTAAAAATTTCTATTTTACCATCTTAAGGCCAATTTTCTCCAAAATTTTATTTTTGGGTAATTTTCTATTTAAGGGCTCATAATTATTATTCTAAATCTATTTCATGCAAAAAGCTTCTAGAAACTCATATATTGCAACTTTTGCAATTTAGTCCTTTTTGGACCAATTGACCTTTACTTAATAAAATTGCTTTACAAAACTTTCATACTAGCATGCAAACATGGAATAAACCTGGAAAAATTAATAATTTCACCTCAGGTTCGTGGCCTCACACCACTATCTTGATTAGGCCCTAAATTGGGCTGTTATAGGCCCAAACAGCATCAACCTACAAGAATACTCATGGTGGCCTCAACTATCGTGTAGAAGCTCCCACACGTGCGCTCGCACGCTCATGTGGCAACCATCGTCGTGAGACCAGCTTTTCGACATTTGCCACTCTATAGCTAGAGTAGGGCGAAATACACACCTAATAGGAGTCTAAAGCTAATCCGCGCTACGAATGCTTCTATGCCCAAACGCCCACCAAGGTATGCTTCCTCTCCTCATAGATAGCTCCATATATAGCCAGTTTCGATGTCGGATCCCTTCTTCAGTAGAGTTTAAATCCAACACAAACTCTGCCCATCCAATCTGAAAAATAAATACTCCCCTGCTTGTCATGAGATTCGAACCTTGGCTCTCTCATCATCCAATTCATGCCACTTGCCACTAAGCCACCAGCTCCTCTTGTGTCTAACATCATACACAATTAAATATAAATCTATGGGCCAAATTCCAAGTTCACTTAAAAAAAAATCAAAATGAAATGCCAGCGCCAAGGCTTGAACCTTGGACCCCTTGCTTCCTTGTAGTCATTCCCTTGTCTCTTATGTGGCGTCACTTTGCCACTACACCACAAGTTCTTTTTGTGTCATTTTTCTCCACATTTTATTCTTAAAGCCTACTTACTAACTCTCAGGGTTTTATTCACCTAAAACCAAAATTTTCTTAAAGCCCAAGTTTGATCCCGGGACTTTATGGAAGCCCCCTAACCTTCCAAAATCACTCACCTAATAGGTCCAACTTGCAGTAATGTCATTCTCTCGTTCTCAAAAAATTTTAAACGCTCCCACGCCCAAGGTCTAATGGGCCAAATTCTACTAGGCCCAAATTCGGGTCGTTACAATGCACATCCTCAAACCCCTTAGCTGAATTTTGCACCAACCAGTTCCCCAATTCAGCTACAACTTTCCCGAATCTCAAACTTCTTGAAAATCTCCAAGATCCTCTCCCCTTATCCCTCCTTGAAATCCTCCACAACCAACTCACAAGACCAATTCAAACTCTCCAACAAATTCATCCAAGACCAAGTCAACAACCACTTCAAGAGAGTTTTAATCCAACTCTACCTCTCTCATCTCATGGAAATAAAATAAAATCCCATTTGCATCACATGCGATTCGAACTCAAGATCTCTTGCCACACCATGACGCCTCAACCACTAGACCACATGATTCCTTGTGCCACATTTCCACCCCAAGTATTCTTAAAGCCTACTAACAAGTACCAAGGGCTTAATTCACATTTACCACAAATTTTGCTAGAGTCCAGTCTTGAACCCATGACTTCTCCAATACCTCTCAGGACCCTTAACACCAAAGCAAACATATTTTTATGTTATTCACATGCATAACTAAATTCCAATTCCTCCAGCACGTGAAGCCCATTTCTTCTAAGCCCAAAATTTGGGGCATTACAGCTAGGGTTTTTCAAGTTTCCAAGCTCGATTATAAGTCAGCTCTAGCCCTATTTTTAATGCTCTTTACAATTTTGAAGTCGTTGTAACTCGATCTTTCTATTTCTACCATAAAGTTGAAGAGATGCCAAGGTCTAAAATTTTAGCCATGATGGATGTTTGTGTATTTTGATGTCTAATGGTAGAAAATGCATGTTTGGTGTCTGATAAACAACTTCTGCTAAGTGATTTTAAGTGAAAATGCCTAAAAGGACTTATTTATAAAAGTTATAAAATTTGGTGTAAAAATATGAATAAATGAAAATTGTAGGCTGTTATAGGCATGTATAAGGTTTGGCTAAGCATGGGTATTGAAGAAATTGAGTACATTTCATTTTACGAGCTTAGGGACTAAATTGTAAAAATGTCAAACTTTAGGGGCAAAAATGTAATTTTTCCATAATATGATTTTGGGCTATTTGAATAGTATAATGATTGAATAAGTCAAATGTGATATTATAGATCAAGAAAAATGAGGTTTAGACCTAGAACATGGGAAAAACAAGTATTTGGCGATTTAGTCCTTTTATTATTTCTATGCCGAGGTAAGTTCGTATGTAAATAATGCATTGTTTTATTTATGTTTTAAATGCTTTAATATAGTATGAAATATGATTGACTCCTTGGATGTAATCGATAAAGTTTGAAAAGTGAGAAATCTCGGTTGAAACCTTATGAATAGGTAGGACACGAATGTCATGACAATAGGGTTATTTGAGATTACATGTAAGACCAAATTTGGGATATGGCATCAATATGAGACTTTGTGTAAGAGCATATCTGGGCTATTGGCATCGATAAGAGATCCCATGTAAGACCATATTTGGGATATGGCATTGGTATAGCATTGTGTGTGTGTGTGATTCCCGAGTATCCTTTAGTATTCCAAGTGGTTCAACGGGAAATTCAATAGGTATGTCAAAGATGATAAAGTATATGAATATATTATGTGATGGTACATGTATATACATAAAACTCAAAGAAAATGAGCTAAGTATATGATGAACAAGTGGTAAGATTGTGATTGAGTAAGTTGTGCTTATGAAGCTTAAATGACATTTATGTTGAAACCTGTTATGTAATTCGTATGATGAGCTATTAGTATATGAAAATTATGTTGATATGTGTTATGTTGATATTAAATGACATTTAAGTTCATATGACATTTATAAAGTTTTAATGACATTCATGTTGATATATGTTATGTTATTCATATAATGAGCTATAGGCAAGAATGTGATTGAGTAAATTATACTCATGAAATTTAATGACATTCATGTTGAAATATGTTATGTTATTTATATAATGAGATGTTGGTAAGATTGGGATTGAGTAAGTTGTGTTTATGAATTTTTTTAATGTCATTTATGTTAATATTTGTTAAGTTATTTATATGTCAAGTGTATGAATAATGTTTTCTATTATTTGCATATGAACTTACTAAGCTATATAACTTACCCCCTTCCTTTCCCATGTCTTTTAGGGTTATAAAGCTAGCTCGAGTTGGAGTTCGCCGAAGATCCTATCACACTATCAAGCTATCATTTTGGGTATAATTGAATTCAAGTATTTTAAGTCTATGGCATGTATAGGGACTTAGTCATTTGTTAAATGTGTCATTGTGATTGTAGCCAATGCGTTGGCTTGTGATTGTCAAAGGCTTGTTTTGATAATTGGCCATGTAGATTGGTTTATTTAGGCAATCATGGTTGTAAGTCAAAGTATATTTATATGTGCTAATGTCTTTGGTGATATGGTCATGGTAAGCTTGGTGAATGATAAAAATGTTATTTATGACATGAATGTGAGATGTTTGAAAATGTGGTCTATTGACGAAATGATAAGGTGGTGTACAATTAGGTATCTAGAAAATAGTCAATTGTGACTTAGTAAATGTTGTGAGTATGATAGATATGGATAATGTGTTGTTCATAATTGTGGATGATTTGGTTACCTAAGTATGTTATGTATGTCCCTTGAATTGGTGTAAGTGTATGTGTGTACAAGGGTGGAAAATGGCTTGGTAAATAACCTTTAATTTGTCCACACGGGTAGACACACGGGCGTGTGTCTAGGCCGTGTGTGACGATCCGCCCCACGGGCATGTGTTTCGGCCGTGTGTCCTCTACACCTTGATTTTAAAAAATAAAATGTCTAGAATTGAGCACATAGGCAGAGACACAGGTGTGTGTCTCAACTGTGTGTGCTACACGACCTAGCACACGGGCGTGTGGCACGATCATGTGGCACAAGTAGAGAGCACCCTAATTTGAACACGGTCTGAAGCACGGGTCTGTCCCTTGGACCACATGGGTGTGTGAGCCTTGTATCATGAAAAATTTTCTAAGTTTTATAAAATTTTCCTGAGTTCTTGGTTTAGTCTCGAACCACTTCCAATACATATTTTGGGCCTCGTAGGCTCGTAATAGGGACTTTATGATTGAATATGAATGATTTTAAGTTTGACTCAAATTTTATGACTCAGAATTGTGTGCTTTCTTGTGATGTGAGTCTAGTAATGCCTCGTACCTATTTCGGTGTCAAATACTGGTAAGAGGTGTTACATTTAATGGTATCAGAGCTATGGTTTAGTCAATTCTTGGACTAGCGTAGCATATGTGAGTCTAACTATACATGTCATATTACTACCTGTGATAGTGTGATATCTCCCAACTCTGATGAAATTATTTTGTTGAGGCAGAGATGCTTTCCAACCGAGCTATTTTTGAAAATGTTGAAAGTGATACTAAGATATTTGAAAATGTTTTTGTGATGAGTCGAAACTTGGAAAGGTATGAATAAGAGTTCATGATATGTATGTGATGATGTATGAAATGAAATAACCATAGGTTGAAAAATATGGATAAAATGTCATTGTTCGGTTGAACGTTGTATTTTGATGGATTATGATGATTTTATGAAACGGATAAAATGTTTTAAATGTTGCAAAAAGGATTTAGCCCAAAAGGGTAACACTAAATTATGCCCTCTTAAGCACATGTTATGAAATGGATTTAGCCCAGATGGATAATCCAGAGTAAACCCTTTAGAGCATACGTTATTGAAAGGATTTAGCCTGGACTGGCAATCCTGTTATATCATATGTGGCTTGAGAGTGTGCTCTATGAATATGTGCCAAAAGGAACATTTGAATATGAATTGACGGATTGTTGACATGCATACCTTGATATACTACCCGAGTATCCATCAAAATTACAATGGTTTAATGGGAATTATTCTTGAAATATGGAAAGGTGAAATGAAATGAAAGTTTATATTGTGATAGGCTCATCCATGTTCGTTTGCATTCATATGATGTTATGTGCCTAACTTGTTTGATTAAGTGAATGTGATAAGTAAACTTACTCAAATTTTTTGAATGTATGTTTAAGTACACTTGTTTGAATAAAGGTAATCGTAAAGTTAATGTGACATAAATATGTATGTTAATTAGCTTGAAGTGAATTATATGATTATGAAGATATTATGTTGATAATGAATGCTAAGTGATATGTGTGTATTTATGAGAGTCGAGTTAGAGGCTTTACGACCTCACTCCCTTACCAATATGGTATTTTATAATGAAATTTCACGAGATTTAAGTTGAATGAGCTCACAAGTAAGAGACTAAAGAGTTCAGTAGTGGAATAACTAATAATGTGGTCAGATTTAAGAATAGTTTGGCAAGTGAATACAGTTCTAGAAAAGATGCCAGGTTAGTCTAAAGATCATTTGATTTCGCGATGTCACGATTAAAGAAAAAGTTAATCTCGACTAATCGACTCATTCAAGTATGATTCCTAAAGTATGTATTTGCTGGTATTTCTTTAGGATTGATTTTTGTTAGTGAATGGAATAATACGAGATTAGTGATGATAGGATTAGTCAGAGAAATTATATTTGAATCGTTAAGATGTTTGAATGTAACAGTTGTGATTGAATAGATTATGATGATCTCTCCTGGGTATTTTATGTATTCATTTATCCTCAGAGATATATGTGATTATTTGTTTTCTAATGAAATTCTTATTGTATGAGAATGCTAGCTGCTTATAATGATAGATGAAAGCGTTGTTACTCTGGTTGGTTGATGAGCAGCATTTTTTATCTCTTTCTTTGGGATTCAAATCATATTATGTTTGGAATAAAAGTTGTTGGTGAAAACTTATGTGAGGCTATTCTTCTATTTCTACTGGATGTTGTTTTATTTTGTATTTATATTTGGAAAATATATTATCTCTGTTATAATTGATTCCATAGCATATAAGCATTGTTTTTCTTCTAGTTTTCTCTGAAGAATCATCAAGATATTTATTATTTTCTTATGAGTTTTATTCTCGGACTTCTAGTATGATATCGCATCTTGGATTTCTTTATCTAGGTTTTCTTATCATCCTTATTTCGTAAATTATCAATCATGACTCATCTTTAAAGTGTGTTCTTTGGCTAGTGATAACTATGTCTATTATGGTTGTATTCCTGGTTTGATTACGTGGTGATTTTGGTATCAAGATTTCTCTAATTTTCGTGAAAGGAATTGGCATCGGCAAAGGTATAGAGAGTGGAAGATCAAGCTCAAATTGTATGATGGATTTCTTTTCTCAGGTAAGTTTGATTAGGGCTAATGGGTTCAATCAAGATATTTGTTTCTTAAGCTAATGTAGTTGTGAAAATATTTGATTAGCATGTTAAGGGAAATATAAAAGATTGTATGGTTGAGTTGTTTAACAGCATAAAGAAAGGAGTATTTTGATATGTTATTATTTGATAGTCGAGATTGACTCAATTGTTTTATCTAAGTGAGCTGGTCAGTTGAAGGTAATTTGAGTTATATGCATTTAAGTTTATCCTCAGGTAAGAAGATAAAATCTTGTACATTCATAGGTAAATTGACGAACAGTCTGAATGAAAAATTTATATTAAAAAAAGGGTGTGATACAAGGACATATCTATTAGATCAGTTCTAATTGGATGATGTTATTATGAGTTAAAGCTATTTTGATTGATAAAGTTATCACATTTGTGAAAGTTTGAATGGTCTGTTGAGTGTTAGCAAAGTTGAAAATAGTTGAGGTTATTGTTAACCGAAGCACTGATTCTGAGTTCAGTTTAGATTGAGTAAAGAATTTTTTATTTTTCAAAGATGCATTATCGAACGGATTGGAATGTGTTTTAATACAAGAATGTAAAGCGATAATTTATGCTTTCAGACGGCTAAAGTCACATGAAAGGAATTGTCCGACAAGTGATTTAGAGTCGGCCACTTTTTATGTCTGTGTTGAGAATTTGATGACACCGATTTTCAGACAAAAATGTCATATGTTTCCTGATCCAAGAGTTTAAAGTATCTAATGTCATAGAAGGGTCTGAATTTTAAGATAGGCATAGATGGCTTGAACTATTGAAAGATTGTGAGTAGTTATCGATTAACCTTTGGGAAAGCAGATATAGTTGCAAATGCTTGAATGGAAAACCTTTAATTATTTTGTAAGTATTGGATACATGATGACGGTCTGAATCTCGCTAAATTAAAAGCTAAAGCGATGTTTTCTTTGCAAGATTGAAAACCACAAGAATGTGATAGTGAGTGGTAAATTGAACGAATAAGTGTGAGATTACTTTTGATTCTGAATTTCTGGTTGGACCTTATGAATGTTATCATTATTCTGAGATAGAATTTTCGCACCGAGTAATTTAGAGCTTATGCAAAAAATTTGTACGGAGCTCAATAGTAGCTTGTTTATTAATTCAGGGGGTAATAAAATGTACATTGATTTGAAATAGATGTTCTGGTGATTGGTAACATGATAGATTAGTTGAGTTATATGTTTCAGAGAATATCCGATCAAAAATCGTATAGAAAGTAAAAGTGATTCATAGCAGTTTAGAATCCACTTTAGATTTTCAGAAAACGTATGTGGATTTGAAACATAAGGATATGAAATTCCCGTTCAGCGATAGCATGCTTCCGAAAGTATTGCCTTGGAAAAAGATTCAAAATGTGTTTTGTGTACCTACGTTGAGATGGTATCGATTGGGCTCTTTGAGTATGAATTCTCTTGTAGGGATTAAGATTTAGCCGATGTGTTGTATAACGGAGAATCGATCGGAATTTTGACACGAGAGATTAAAAAGTTGGGAAATAAAAGCATAAACTTAGTGAGAGTTCTTTGGTAGTGTCACGAGATAAATGAGTCTATGTGAAAATCGAATTTATATTCCGATAAGATTTTCAGGGACGAAAACCTCTAAAGGGGGGAGAGTTGTAATAGCCCGATTTTGGGTCTAGTCGGAACAGTGGTTTTGGGACCACAAATTTGGCAAAGAAAAAATTTTTTTATTATATTTTTATGGTCTAAAATTTTATGTAAGGATTTCGTGAAAATTTTGCTCAAAAATTTTGACGTTTGGGCACTCAATTTAGTTAAAAGGATTAAATTGCAAAATGTGTAAAACTTGAATTCTATATGTTAGAGATGTCCAATTGCTATGAAATTTTAAATTAGAGGTCCTTAAATGGTAATTAGACCATTGTTTAAGTTGGTGGACAAAAATAGACATGGTTTGGCATGTTTCTAAAGCTTTTCATTAAGGGCATTTTGGTAATTTGGTAATTAAAATGAATTTAAAAGCCAAAATAAAGCCAATTTTTGTCCATCTTCCTCCCATGGCCGAAATTCACAAGGGGAAACCATGGTTAGGGTTTTTCAAGCTTCCAAGTTCGACTGTAAGTCCGTTCTAGCCTCGTTTTTAATGCTCTTTACATTTTTAAAGTCATTTAACTCGATCTTTCTATTTCTACCATCAATTTGAAGAGATTTCAAGGTCTAAAATTTTACCCATGATAGATGTTTGTGTATTTTGATGTCTAATGGTAGAAAATGCATGTTTGGTGTATGATAAACGACTTTTGCTAATGATTTTTAGTGAAAATGCCTAAAAGGACTTATTTGTAAAAGTTATAAAATATGGTGTAAAAATGTGAATAAATGAAAATTGTGGGCTTTTATAAGCATGTATAAGGTTTGGTTAGGCATGAGTATTGAAGAAAGTGAGTACATTTAATTTTACGAGCCTAGGGACTAAATTGTAAAAATGTCAAACTTTAAGGGGAAATGTGATTTTTCCATAACGTGATTTTGGGCTGATTTGAATAGTATAATGATTGAATAAGTTAAATGTGATATTATAGATCAAGAAAAATGAGGTTTGAACCTAGAACGGGGAAAATGAGTATTTGGCGATTTAGTCTTTTTGCCATTTCTATGCCGAGGTAAGTTTGTATGTAAATAATTCATTATTTTATTAATGTTTTAAATGCTTTAATATTGTATGGATTATGATTGACTCCTTGGATGTAATTGGTAAAGTTTGACAAGTGAAAAATCCCGGTTGAACCTTAGGAATAGGTAGGATACGAATGTCAAGACATTAGGGTTATTTGAGATTACGTGTAAGACCATATCTAGGATATGGCATCGATATGAGACTTCGTGTAAGACCATAACTGGGCTATTGGAATCGATAAGAGATCTCATGTAAGACCATATCTGGGATATGGCGTTGGTATAGTATTCTGTGTGCGAGATTCCAGAGTATCCTTTAGTATTCCAAGTGGTTCAACGGGAAATTCAACGGATGTAACAGCCTATTTTTTAGTTAAATTAGAATAGTATTTTTAGAACCACAAATCCAAAGTTAAAATATTTATTTTATTATTTTATTATAGTTTACAGCATGATAGAATTATTATATGAAAGTTTCATAAAGAAATTTTACTGTTTGAATGCTTAATTCTGTAAAAAGGACTAAACCACGTAAAGCGTAAAATTTGAGTTCTAATAGTTAAAAGTATTAAATAGCTATGAAATTAAATTGTGAGAGTCCTTATGTTGATATTAGACCATGATTAAGGTTAGTGGACATTTATGTCCATGGTTTATATGTTATATTAAAGTTTTATTAAAGGTTAATTTGGTAATTATAATAATTAAGGTTCAAAATGATAAAAAAACCAATTAGCCATCATCTTCCTTAAGTTTTTTCCACCGAAAATAGAAAAGAAAATGAGGGTTTGAAGCTTCCATGGTTTCGGCACACTCCTAGCTTGATTAAGGTACGGTTTTAGCTCGGTTTTTTATGATTTATATGTTTTTGTGATCGTTGCTTCGTATTCTAGCTAGCCCGTACCTTAGATTTTGAATTTGTTAAAGATTTTTCATGTTGCCATTGTTGAATGTTTGAGTAATTGGATGGTTGATGATGGATTTTGATTAATTGTTGTTAGTTAAACTAATTTTGTAAGGTGATTTTTGACAAAAATGAAAATTAGGGATTAAATTGTGAAATTGTAAAATATGGTGGTTAAAAGTGTGAAATAATGAAAGATATGGGCTGCTAGAGGTCCATATGAAATTCAACTAGGCATGGGCTGGTACCAAATTGCATGAATTTACAATTTTATGTGATAAGGACTAAATTGTAAATAATATGAAAGTATAGGGGCAAATGTGTAAATTTGCCAAAAGATAAATTATGGACTAAATTGAATAGATTAAGTGATGAATGTATTGAATTTGATAATTTATAGATCAAGAAAAGTCGAGATCAAGTTTAGATCGAGGAAAAGGGAAGATTGATGAATAGCCGATAGTTTTTATCCGAGCAATACGAGGTAAGTTCGTATAATTAGAATCGAACTTTAAATACTTGTGTTTATTTGAAATGTATGTATATGATTGAGTATTTGATATATTTGTAATACAAATGCTTAATTGATTAAGATTGATTATTATCGAGCCTCTTTTGAACCTTATAAATTCATAGGATACGAGTGACGTGTCACTAGGTTACCGTTTTGGTCGAGCTCCTGCATTTTTTGCGGACTCACCAGAGCTCGTATGAGCTTCTCGATATATCATCTCGTAAGAGCCTACTGTTTCAGCTTGTCAAAGCTTACCATTTCAGCTCAATAAAGTTTACTGTCCATCAGCTCAGGAGGAGCTTACTGTTCATAGCTCGAAAGAGTAATAAATGATAAGGAATTGAAGGAATACTGATGTATATCACCTGAGTATCCTTTGAAATTCTAATGGGTTCAACGGGCATAAATTCTGTTTATACGGATGAATATTGTTACTGAATGAATTATTGATAGTATGATTGAGAATGAAATGTTGAATACAAGATATATTGAGTATTGAATTTTGATAATGGATGATTTAATGTATTAATATGACTAACCTATGGATGAATTTTTGTGTTAGGCATTTGGAAATTACATAGAGTTTACCTTAATTATTTGTATTGATTTGGTATAAATGGTAAGTTTAATTCTAAATTATACAGGCTTACTAAGCTATAAAGCTTACTCTGTTCCTTTTACTATGTTTTATAGAGGTTCGTTAACTCGCTCGTTTCGGACAAGTCAGAGTAATATATCACACTATCTAGTTGCCGATTGGTACTTAGGAACTTGTGAATATATGTAAATATAGCATGTATAGGCTAGGTGTAATGATGATAGAGATGGTTATTTGAGATTGTAGTTTTGGCACATTTTGTGTATAAGTTAAGCCATGTGAATTGGCTAAACTTGACATTATGTTTTGGTATTTTTGGGAAAATGGTTGATGAATGGAAATATGCAAATGTTATATTGAAATGTGGTTAATATGTGAATGGACAATGCATGTTATTTATTAGGCATTTGAATACTATGTTGAATTGGTGTAAAATGTGTATGACATGTCATGGGTTGGCTGCCTATTGAGTTGTGAAATGTTGCAATTTATGCTTGTATAGGTATGTGCAAATTGGGTGGCAAATTGGCCTTGCAAATGGCCTATTTTTGTCCACACGGGTAGAGACACGGGTGTGTGTCTTAGCCGAGTGCGACACACGGTCATGTTACATGGCTGTGTGTCCCCTAGTGTGGAAATTAAATTGAAGTCAGTATGCTCCACATGGTCTCACACACGGGCGTGTGACTGGTCGTGTGGTACAAGTCAGTATACCCCCTAAATGGCACATGGCCTAGCACACAGGCATGTGACTTGGTTGTGTTGTATAAGTCAGTATACCCTACATTTTTGGCACGACCTAGTACATGATTTAACACACGGGTGTGTGTGGCAACTTCGAAGGGCACATGGGCTAGACACACAAGCATGTGGTCGGCCGCGTGACCCAAGTTAGTATGTATGCCCTATTTTTACACGGCCTGGGACACGGGCATGTCTAGAGCTGTGTGAGGCACACAGCCTGTCCACACGGGCGTGTGACCCTTGAAATGTTGAAATTTTTCTAAGTTTCTAAAACTTTCGATGTTATCGGTTTAGTCCCGAACCACTTCTAATGCATGTTTAAGGCCTCGTAGTCCCTTATAAGGGACAATGTGCTTGTGATGGAATGGTGTTAGAATATGAATGCATAAATGTATGAGTTTTGTTTGTTAAGTGATGTGTATTGATCGGTAATACCTCGTAACCTTATTCCGGACGGATACGGGTTAGTGGTGTTACAATGGGTATGTCAAAGATGAGAAAGTATGTGAATATGTTATGTGATGGTATAGGTATGTACATAAAACTCAAAGAAATTGAGCTCAGTATATGATGAACAACTGGTAAGATTGTTATTGAGTAAGTTGTGCTTATGAAGCTTAAATGACATTTATGTTGAAACGTGTTATGTAATTCGTATGATGAGCTATTAGTATATGACAATTATGTTGATATGTGTTATGTTGATATTAAATGACATTTAAGTTGATATGACATTTATGAAGTTTTAATGACATTCATGTTGATATATGTTATGTTATTCATATGATGAGCTATAGACAAGAATGTGATTAAGTAAATTATACTCATGAAATTTAATGACATTCATGTTGAAATATGTTATGTTATTTATATGATGAGTTGTTGATAAGATTGGGATTGAGTAAATTGTGTTTATGAATTTTTTAATGACATTTATGTTAATATTTGTTAAGTTATTTGTATGTCAAGTGTATGAATAATGTTTTCTATTATTTGCATATGAACTTACTAAGCTATATAGCTTACCCCTTCCTTTCCCATGTCTTTTAGGGTTATTAAGCTAGCTCGGGTTGGAGTTTGCCGGAGATCGTATCACACTATCAAGCTATCATTTTAGGTATAAGTGAATTCAAGTATTTTAAGTCTATGGCATGTATAAGGACTTAGTCATTTGTTAAATGTGTCATTGTGATTGTAGCCAATGTGTTGGCTTGTGATTGTCAAAGGCTTGTTTTGATAATTGGCCATGTAGATTGGTTTATTTGGGCTATCATGGTTGTAAGTCTAAGTATATATATATGCTAATTTCTTTGGTGATATGGTCATGGTAAGCTTGGTGAATGATAGAAATGTTATTTATGACATGAATGTGAGATGTTTGAAAATGTGGTCTATTGATGAAATGATAAAGTGGTGTACAATTAGGTATCTTGAAAATAGTCAATCGTGACTTAGGCTTAGTTTGGATAGGCGGTGTGTTTATCTCCGGTGAGGTTAAAAACAGTGGTGGCAGTGAGATTAATTACTGTAGCGGTGAGGTTGGACACTGTAGTAGTGAGATTAGAAACAGTGGTGGGGTGTGTGTTTGGATTCAAACGCATAGCTGTAGCGGTGAGATGAAAATAAAAAATGACTATTAAGGACATCAGATTAGAATTGATATATAATAGAAGTTTTTAAATTATTTTACTTATATAAAATTATTAAAATATGTGAATTTATAAATTCATTTAATAATATATTAAAATGTATCTTCCAATATTTTATTATAAATATTTTAATGAATTATACAATCAATTTAAATTATTTATTAGATAAAATGATTATTATTTTTAATTTTTATAGTTAAATATTCTTTTATAACAATGATAAATATTATTTTCGGAAATAGTAACATTATACTTGGATCAAATTTTGAAGTATCTAAACGAATGATTTTTAATAAAAAATAGTAACATAAGACATAACAAGTGTCATAACATAAGACATAAAAAAAAATAGTAACAAGTTTTGTTCAGAATGCCTTGTAGAAACCTGTGTGTCAGCTTTTGGTTCATGCTTTCTTTTACTTCGATGTTTTGATCTGGATGTCCTCTTTGTGCTATGCTTCACTATTGGATCTTGAATGCCCATTGCTGGTTTTTCATTAGTAGGTAGTTCCAGGGGAGTATCTGGCCATGGAGTGCGTTTTGATGGGACCGTGATCTCCAAAGGTGGGTCAATTATCCATCTGCATGATGTACAAAGTAATGATCAGATGGGCGATGGCATTTGAGGAGACCAAGCTAGAGATTGATTTCCATCGTCAAACAACACGGATTTTTAAAGAAGCCAAAAACCAATTAAGAATGCAGTAACATAAAAGAGTTTAGAGAACCCAAAATGGAGAGGAAACAATTTTAGGACATCAGAAATGAAAAATGAAAAACTGGAGTAGCTAATATTCACACTTCGATGCATCTTAACTCGAAAAGTCTCAAACTAATAACTAAATCAGCGGAGTACATTGTGCCTATTTTCAAGAAAAAACAAGAAATAATCATCCCTTAGTAAGCAAGTATAACAAATGCAGCAAATGTATAAGTGGTCAACAATATGATACAAGGTATTTAAAAATTCTAGCAAAAATTAACCACCAGTTGAAGATGCCCAGGTTTAAGAGAAATCATAAGATATTTCATCTATGAATCCATAAGAGGAAAAACCACAGTAACTCCATAATTATTTACAAAAGCTATAACCCATATGGTAAAACAAAAATCACAACCATCACACCTTAAAGGTCCATGGAAAGGCATATTTTTGTAATGAAGAAAATTTCAGCATAAGATTTGAAAGAAGGGGTGTTTAATTTAGCACTTGCCAATGCCATTCTGTATACAAGAAATGGTGTTTGATTATATTTATCCAACCTTTTCCTGTACAAAATTTTCAAATCATTTGATAAGAACAACACAAATATGGCACGGTTATAAGATAGCCCTTACTAATATTAATCATTCTGAATGTATTGTTATCATCATTGACTACCAATTGAAACCATTAGGTAGCAGAACACTAAAATGTAACGAGAGTAGGATACGAGATTTACTTGGAAAGATATTTGCTACCAACATGAGCTTCAACTCGAAGCCACCAAAGCAAAACCTGACGACCGCAGTTTCCAAGTGGCTCCACCACCAAAGGGTCATTAACCAAACCTGTGGATTCTCATTATCACCATTCAACATATCAATATCCTTAATCCATTTCGCTTATCACCGCTATCTTTCCAAAGCAACCTAGAATTCAAAACAAACCCCGACCACTCCAACTTCCAGGCAAAGACAGGTTGCTGATCATCTATATAAACCACACTTTTCCCAAAGAAATGGCAATGTATTAAAAGTATGCTATCCTCGCCAACATATCGAGGCGTTACAAGCAGGGCCTTGAATAGGCATTCTAGGATTCTCCTCTTCATCCTTTTTTCGATCCACCATCTCATCAATATTAACCGAATGAGTAAGTATTCCAACTAAAACAGCCCTGAACCATTTCACATTTTGGATCTCATCAAAAAGTTCCATATTATGCATATTGCTATCATCGGCAAACATAACAATTCCATCTAATTTCTTCTCTCTAATAATTATGTCCCAAAGTATCACGAAAACTTAATCAAATCTATAGTTCTAACAACCTAATCCCAAAATGTATGGATTTTAATGATTTTCACAATTGAATTAAATTTAAAATTAAACAAACAATTACCTTAGAGCACGAAGACGCATCTTGGACTCTAATTTATGTCATTCTTCCCAAGAATTTGGCATCCTTTGATTGAATTCAACGTGGATAGTTTTCAAACCCGATTTCATAATAAGCGACGCTGTTTTGTTGTTGACGCCACCAACTTACACCACGATCCAAACCAGATCGTAGGGAACCAGCATTAGAGAGTGCATCACCCCGGTCAAATGAAGCGCTTGGAAAGTGCGTACAAACATCGAAGTGACCACGATAATCGTCCTGGGATTCTCGACACCGAATTGTGACCTCTGCTCTTTTTGAACTATTTTTATGATCCGGTGCGCCTTCATGACCTCAACAGTGTCCGGATATGGCCACGGCCTAATCTGGATCCCGTGGTGCCCCACGATGACCCTTGAATTAGTGATCGTCTTATTAAGCAAAGGCAAGTCAAGGTTGGCAAAGGGTTGTTGGAGAGAACGGAGTGGACATCGAGGGTTTTGACAAGCTCGGCAGTGGATCAGAATGGCAGCATATAGAAGTTAGTAGAAGAAGTGGAGAACAAAAAGTATGGGTATTTTTGTCTCTTGAAAATACCAACAATCTCACTGAGTTTAACTGTTGCTGAAACCCCCAGCCACTTTTTAGCATATCGGTGTGGCTGAAATTAATTTTCACTGGATTGTGTTGTTGAACCAAATAGCATATCAATGAGTTTGATAACCTCAACTGCACCACACTGATACGAACAGCTGAACCAAAGGAGGCCTTAGTAAATGTTGTGAGTATGATAGATGTGGATATTGTGTTGGTCATAATTGTGGATGATTTGGCTACCTAAGTATGTTATGTATGTGCCTTGAATTAGTGTAAGAGTATGTGTGTACAATGGTGGCAAATGGCTTGGTAAATAGTCTTTAATTTGTCCACATGGGTAGACACACGAGCATGTGTCTAGGTCATGTGTGACACAAGGTTCGCCCCACGGGCATGTGTTCTAGCCATGTGTCCCCTGCACCTTAATTTTGAAAAATAGAATGTCCAAAATTGAGCACACGGGTAGAGACATGGGCATCTGTCTTAGCCATGTGTGCTACAGAGCCTAGCACACGGGCGTGTGGCATGGCCATGTGTCACAAGTCAAAGAGCACCCTAATTTGAAAATGGTCTAAAGCACGGGCGTGTCCCAGGGTCACACGGGCGTGTTCTTTGGACCACATGGGTGTGTGAGCCCTGTATCATGAAAAATTTTCTAAGTTTTATAAAATTTCCTTAAGTTCTAGGTTTAGTCCCGAACCACTTCCAATACATGTTTTGGTTCTCGTAGGCTCGTAATAGGAACTTTATGATTGATATGAATGATTTTAAGTTGGATGCAAATTTTATGACTCGAATTGTGTGCTTGCTTGTGATGTGAGTCCGGTAATGCCTTGTACCCTATTCCTACATCGAATACGGGTAAGGGGTGTTACATCCTTGACCTCTTCTCCCTGACTACTCCAAATTTCTGGAAAACTTAGAAATTTTTACGAAATACAGGAGACACACGCTCGTGTCATAGGCCGTGTGGACATTCAAACTGGGATCATATGGCCGTGTCCCAGCCCGTGTCTGACCCTGTGTAACTCTCTGACTTGGGTCACATAGCCAACCACACGCCTGTGTGACCAACCCGTGTGCCATTCAAAATGGCCACAGACGCCCATGTGCTAGGTCGTGTGCTAGGTCGTGCCAAACCTGTAGGGTATACTGACTTATGCCACACGACCAAGTCACATGCCCGTGTGCTGGGCCGTGTGGAGCATACTGAATTGATTTCCAATTTCACACCAGGGGACACATGGTCGTGTAACCTGACTGTGTGCCACACGTGGTTGAGACACACGCCCATGTCTTTGCCCATGTGGACAAAAATAGGCTATTTACCAAGCCATCTTGCCACCCAAATTTGCATACACCTACACCAAACCAAATGGCACCAAACATGACATTAATAGGCATTCATCCAATCTCAAATAAGCTTAATTCATGCCATTTCAATACCAATATATACAAGGTACACAAATACCATAATATGCCATTCAATTTCATACTAAACCTCACTTTCACAAATCATCAATGTGGGCACTTCCAATTATGCATCATTTTGCCTAAACTCATAAACATACCAATTCTCAAATATCAACCATTTACCACAATCATTTGCATAGTAATTATCAACACAAGACAAAGGCCATTTGCATATATATACACAACCAAATCAACCAAAATAAGCCAACTCTCATGGCTATATACAAAACCAAACATTAAACATTTACAAGCCAATCCAAATGGCTAAATTCATTACCAAACTATATACCAAAATGACCAAAGTTCCTATACATGCCATATATCCCAAAAACATAGATTCAAAAGTACCAAAGTGATAGCTTGATAGTGTGATGAGGTCTCCAACGATTCCTGAATCCAAGTTAGCTTTGATTTCACTATAAAACAAGGAAAAATAAACAATGTAAGCTATAAAGCTTAATAAGCTCGTATGATATAATAAACAAAACTCACCATTCAGTTACCATTCAAATTATGCATACAACATATTATAAAACATTTAACCACAATGTTAACATATATTCAATCACATAATTAACCATAAACTCATAACTTCCATTGATTCGATGCTTATGTAGTTTCCGTACATACCTATACCGGTACTTGTCTACTTCTCACTATTTCATATCTTCGATATATCCATTTAACCATTCGAAATACTATTGGATACTCGGGAATCTCACACCCTAAGTGCCACATATATATTCGAAGCTATCTCAATCTCGTATCACATATAATGCTCACTCTCGAGCTATCAACGGGTTTGCTCACACAAGCTGACGGTCATGACGAAGCTACCCCATACTGCTCACACAAGCTGACGAGAATCCACAACACATGCCGGATAACTCAGCACTGGTAGGACATACGGACCAGCACCCAAATCACATAACCCCTAATGAAATGTCATTCATATCCTAATCTATTCCTAAGGTTCAACCGGGATTTTACATTTGCTGAATCATGTTGAATATGTCCGTAAGGTCGTATTCACAATTTATACAATATCAAAGCATTTAAAACACAAATATAATAATGCTTATTACATACAAACTTACCTCGGATGTAAAAACAACAAAGTAAATCGACTAATCCAACACATTGTTTTTCCCTCGATCTAAATCTGAATTTTGCTTTTCTTTATCAATTAAGCAATGTAATGGTCGAACCCTAGAAAGCTCCCATGGCTTCTCGAGCTTTGAATTTTTGGTGGAATATGTCATTTAGAAAGATGATACATTGTTTTTATTATTTTACTTAAGTTTATTATTAATTTACTTATTTCACCTTTAATTAAACCATTAAAAATCACTTAAACCATGTACATAAATGTCCACTTACAATAACAATGAGCTAATTACCACATTAGGACCTCTATTTTAATATTCCATAGCCATTAGACACCTTTAACTAATAGAACACAAGTTTTATAATTTACGCGATTTAGTCCTTTTTTATCAAATTAAGCATTCAAACGATAAAATTTCTTAACGAAATTTTCACACATTCATACTATCATGCTGTGGACATTAAAATAATAATAATAAAATAATTATTTTGACTTCAGATTTGTGGTCCCAAAACCACTGTTCTGATTTGACTAAAAACAGGCTGCTACATAAACTTTTATTAAAGTTTTAAATTCCAAGTCATTGTATATATATCAACATATACATGCTCAATAAGGTAAATTGATTGTAAGAACCTTAGAAATTGTAGAAAGTTTATTTGTAGTTATAGTTTGAAACTTATTGATAATTAAAGAGATTAGAGAAAAATTTATGTGATAAATATGAATTAATCCTGGAGATATTTAAGTTGTAAATAATTCAAGTTAGAATTGTTGTGAAGTAACTTGGGTTAATTGTGACACTTGGTACCTGGATCTAGCGATCGGGTCGGTATAGTGTGATAAAGTGACATTGATAAAAGACAAATTGAAAGTAACCTTAGATAGACAAAATTTGTATGCTGACTTGAAAGAAAAAGAAATTAAATATGTTGTGGAAGAAAAAGTATTCTTGAAAGTTTCTCTATGGAAGAAAATTTTGTGTTTTGTCCACAAAGGGAAGTTAAGTCCGAAGTATATCGAGCCATATGAAACTATTGAAAGAGTTAGACCGGTTGCCTATCATTTAATTTCAAAGTTGCAAAAGATTCATAATATGTTCCATGTGTCATTGCTTCAAGGTATTGATCTACTCTTTTTCATGTGATACTCGTAGAAGTGGTTGAGGTGCAACTTGATTTGATGTACAAGGAAGAGCCAATAGAAATCTTTGATCAAGAAGTGAAAGAGTTGAGAAACAAGCGCGTGTCATTAGTGAAAGCTTATGGTGCAATCATAGAGCAAAATAAGTTACTTGGGAATCGTAAGAGATAATGAGATCTTAATATTCTCACATATTTTCAAGTAAATTTTGAGGACACAAAATTTCTTAAAGGAGGAGAGAATTTTAACAACTCAATTTTAGGCGGTGTTGGAAAATGTGGTTTTGGAACCTCGTTTCCATAAATCAAGTTCGTAAGAATAAAATAGGAAGAGTTACAGAGTTTATATGAAAAAATATGAAAGATCTATTAAGTAATTTAACTGAGAAAACCATGAATTAAAGTTCAATTGCTATTGAATTTTAAATTAGAAAATGCTTAAGGACCAAATTAGCAATTAACCAAAGGACCTAACTGGTTATTTAACCATTATTGTGAAATGAATTAGTGAACAATAGTGGAAATCCACATGCTTATAATTATTTAAGCTAATTAATTAAGTTTAATTAAAGGTTAAATTTTAGATTAATTGAGTTAATTAATGCATTAATCTTGGTACAAATACCAAATAGTGGAGAGAAAAGTACTTCATCTTTTTCAAGTGTGTGTTGTCCAAATAGGAACAAAAGAAGAAAAAAACAAAAATTTTCTCTTCTTTAGTTTAGCCTAAAATCTTAAGGTAATCATGCTTTTTCTTTGACTTTTTTTTTTTTTTTTTTTGTTTTCATGATTATCTAAGCTTGATTAAGCTTACCCATATCTTAGATTCTTTAGTTGCTAAATATTTATCTAGTTATCATTAAAGGGTATTTGATGAAATTAGACTTGATTTGATGAGAATTAGTATTATGAATTTGGGCAAAATATTTATACATGTTATTTTAATTAACTTACTTTGATCATTTTATCTTCCTCCATTGCTAATCTTGTGCTTATACTTTTTAACTTACTATTATAATTTAAGTTCACACTTTTTACAATTTAATCCTCTTCTTATCATCTTATGCCATATTTTTTATGACTTTCATCTTTTTCATCATTTCCTCAAGTTCAAACTCTATTCTTTCTCACATGTCTATGCTTCAAACCTATTGTCACGAATCATGCTAAAATTATTATCTAGTCAAGAACAATTTAAGGCTTACTTTACTATCTTTTCAAATTTCAAATTCATATTTCATTATTTTATATTCAATTTTCTTATTTGACTTGTATTAGACTCGATCTTTGTTCGAGAATTAGCTAAACCTAAACTCTGATACCACTAAATGTAACACCCCTATACCTAATCCACTCTCCAAGTCCGGGCATCGAAATGTTACATTTGTGTTTGAAGCAACTTCAGAGAAATTCAATTCAAATACTCTTCCTAATCAAATTGCAATTAATAATAAATTTTTAATTTCATTTCAAGCTTTAATCAAGCTTTTGTTAGCTCATTCAATAGTTTATAGGTCATTAAGGACTTATTTGTAAACTTTTAAACTTACAACAATTTCTTAACATCAAACTCTTTTACTATTTTTCCTCTTCCTCTCCATTCCACACTCTTTATGTACATATGTATATATATATACCTTTTATTTGAGTATCATATGCTTATATATAACATTAATTAAGATTTCCCTCATTTCATACATACTCTTATTAAGGTTGTCCATTTGAGTGACAGATACTAAATTATTTATATCTCAGTCTACATAATTCAAAATTAACATCCATTTTTTGTTTTTGAAACTAGGCTCAATGAATTTTTTACTATAAAAATTTCAAAATTTCTACATTATCCAATAAATACAGTTTTTTCCTCAAATCTTCCATTGTTCTACATCTAGTCAATTGTGACCCTTCTTTACTAAAAATTAATTATCTAACAGTACAAGTCTTGTACTAGGTTGCCATTTGTTTTTCTTGAAAATAGACTTACTAAACTTCTATTCATATAAATTTCATCTCTTAAACATTTTTGTACATTTTTTCCATTTTTGTACAATATCCTAAGCATTTATGAAACCCGAAATTATTCTGACCTTATTTCACAAGAATCCATATATCTCATAATTCATAATTATATTGCTTACACTATTTCTTTTATGCAAAACTAGACTCATTAAGTTTTAATTCCATATTTAATTCAACATCTAAATTGATCTCTATAATTTTTGGTGAATTTTCAAAGTTTGACCACTATTGTTGTCCAAATTGTTTGGATGAATATGTTTACTTAAAGAATCTGTACTTCGCTAAGTATCTATACATTGCTTAAGTATCGATACTTTTCTCAAAGTACCAATATCTTTATTATAGTATCAATACATTTATCTTGGTATTGATACCGTTTTATGATTCAATGTTTAAGAATTTAGGAAGGATTTGATTTGGGTTATTTAATCTTAAACCCATTTCATTTCAGTAAATTCTATAAAATTAACAAAAGTATCCAGGTTTCACAATTAGGTCCACTTATGTTCACAATTAAATTTAACCTATGTACTCGTCATAGCTAGTATATATTTTCATTAATTACTATCCTTTCACTTAGCACATCTTTCACTTGAATATGCTATTTCAAAATTTTAGTATACTTAGTCACTTTTGAATATTTTTCAATTTGATCCTTTTCAATTTGATCCTTTTCAATATGAAATTCAAGAATGACTAGAAATTAACTTAAATATTACTTTGTAATTAATTCAATAACATTTAACTTTTCATTTAAGCTCTTTATTATAATATCCTATCCATACTTAAACTTTTGTACCTTTTTAATTTAGTCCCTAATGCCATGGAATTTATTTTTCACTACATAAGCACTTTAATCAAATAATCAATTATAATATCTTGTTTCACATAACCAATTCTTAGGCACTTCACTTCTCTTGTTTCAATTATAAATTTCACAAAGTTACAATTTAATCCCTAACATCGTGGAAATTCATTATTTACTATAATTCACCTTAACATTCAATTCACTATTATTTACTATAATTCACCTTAACATCCCTTTGAAATCAATTCACTAACACTTTAACACTTCATTTAAACTCTTTTCATAATACTTTATTTAAATTCATAAACTTTTGTACACTTTACAAATTAGTCCTTATTATCATAATTTCAATGTAATTTAGAATTTTATCTCATTCACTTTTTATCTCATCCCTATTTCATCTCACTTCATTTATATTCTCTTTTCAACATTCAATTCCACAAGACTTTTTTTACTTTACAATTTAATCCTTTTCTACTATTTCAATGCACAAATTTGTTTTCATACATAATATTTACACTTTCATATTTAAATCAACTAGTTAACATGCTCTATACTTAGATTAAAATTGAACAAAGTAAAATTCCACAACTATCTTCACTTCCATTTTCAATTTCTTTCTTCCAAGATGATATTCTAACTCTCTAATGTCTCTACTTAACTTCTCCTTTTGGAGTGGCTATGGAAATTTCCAAGGAATTTGGAAGAAAAAGGTGGGATTTAATGGTAAGGGACCAAATTGTAAAGAAAATAAAAATCCCTTTTCATGTATATATAAGTGGCGTTGGAAGCATGAAGAATTTTCTTCATGTTTCCATACAAATATCTTATTTAATTTATTATTTAAATAATAAAATAATCAACCAATCATAATTTAACACTTTCTTTCTTAATTATTACATCATATAATTATCTAATTTGAGTAGTGACTATTTTATCCTTCATGTTTATTCAAAATTTCATCCTTGAGTCACTATTCACTTTTGGTAAAATTACAATTTGGTCCTTCATATTTCTTCACTTATTCAATTTGGTCCTTACACACCAATTTGATATCATAAGAATTTTGGGTTATTTTCTTTTTTGGTCCCTAAATAAGGAAATGAAAGTGAAAAAAGAGAAGGTTGAGGAGTATCAAAGAAAGTTAAATTGAAAGTATGTTGTAGTATACTAAATTAAAGTAAGGATTAAATCGTAAAGATGTAAAAAGTTTGAAGTTCAAGTATAATTATTTGAAATTTGGGAGAATGAAATATAAACTTGAGAAAAACTCCTCAACCTTCTATTTTATCACTTTCATTTCCTTATTTTACTTTATCGAGAAATCAATTCCATACTATCTCGATTTATAATTGCTTTTAAAAATAAAATTTTAGGAGTGCTACAAACTATTTCAAAACAAATTTAAAATTAATTAAAATCAAAATAAAACCAATCCTATTAAAATGGAACATTTTCAACTATTCTATTAGTCCTTTATTAAAAGTAAAAATTCAATTTAACTTCAAAAGTAAACCAAAATCAATTTAGTCCTATTAAATCAAAATTTTAATTATTTTTAGAGGTGATCCCTTTGGCTATCAAAAACAAAAAGAAAATACTCACACAACAATTCTTGTAATTGAGCAAGATATTGAGCAATGATGTCCTATTGAGCTTCAAAGGAAAGTAGTTGCACATGTACTCCTTCGTGACTAAAATAGTGCATGAACTCCAAAAGGGAACATCAACTTTAGTGGATTGCCTCTTAGCTGCAATCCGATAGCTCTAGAAACCATACCTCGAAGTATATAATGCTAACCCTCTATTGAAAATTCAATAGTGAGTTTTTGGAAATCCCATAGAATTGGTCCTAATCCTTGTAACCAATCGACTTCCAATATCATATTTCATCCCACCACTCTCAATAGTTTGAGGCCTGTCAGTACCTCAACTGGCATGCAAATAAATAGCTGCCTTTTGTAACTTTTCAGTTTCTTCCACATTGGGTTCCTCCCTCGACTCTAGACAGTCCAAGATCTCTTTATGTTCTTCAGTCTCATTACTATCATCAACTAAATTTTAGTACAGCTGAGATTTGATAATTTGTGGCCAATTGAGAATTTTGTACCACATCACATGCACAAACATTTCTTTCTATGCTCCTCCCTTTCCTCCATAGTAGGTAGTTTGTTGGACCTAAGGTTATTCTATTCTAGTTATAGGATGAGAGGAGTGATGAAATATGATTGTTTGTAAGTTACGTAAGGTTTCCTTGGAATATTAAACTCTATGTATTCCCATTTTGTTTAGTAAGATTGTAGGCATTTGTTGTTTTTCAAGTGAAATATCTTAATTGGTTTGGCTCTCTCTGGTATAAGGTTTCTAATAAAGATACGCTAAGTGCATATTCATCCAACACCAATGAGTCATTCAACCTCTTCATAATATTCATCCATAGTGTTTACCACAAAGCATGCACGTCGAGCTGCGCCATCACTATGCCCACCATTTCTTACTCTCGAGGTTGGTTAGCTTTAAAAAGTTATTCCATTTTCAACAACTATCCTCTGAAATTTAAAGATACATGAAACTTATTATCTGCGTTTTGCACTAAAAGAAGAGTCCATGAGCACCAGCAAAGTATAATAAGAATATCAAATACCATAAATAACTTTACAATATTTTTTTATAGAATAATATAGGATTATTAAAAGATGGAGAATAGAAATAAGCTTTTTTTTTTTTTTAGAAAGTATATAGAAAAAAAGTTTTGTTTCCAAGTTTTGGGTATATATTGGTGTCTTATAAATAAAATTTGTCTCTTATTTATAAGAGCTTTTATGTCTCTTCATGCAAATATAAGCATCCAACATATACCTATTTAGATAGTCACATCTTTTAATAATGAACACAACTATTTAATATATATTACTTGAATAATCATAACTTTTATTAATAATCAAGTAATATAACTTTAAGTAACAAGACACATAACTCATTACTTTGAATAATAACAATTTTTTATTAGTAATCAGTATTGTAACTTTTAGTTACATACAACTTGTCCTTTACAACTATTGAAATAATATATATATATATATATATATATATATATATATATATATATATTAAAAATGTTCCAAATCACCACTACTGCTTCGCCGCCTTTTATTGTCCTAATGAAGATTCAACCCAATATTACTTGGAGCGCGCATGAGCTTGGTTTGACTCTCCATCCTTTTCTTCATATGTGCAAACATGGTCCTTATTTTCATTCCAAAACTTTCCGCACCTTGTTGCTCCCATTGTTACTCATTACGGGTTTACTTTTGCTCAGTAGTAAGCTTTGAACTTGATCCATTTCCTTCCGCAAACGGGTTATTGTTTCACCTCTAAGCAAATATGTTCTGCAAAAGATGCATCTTAAAAGACTCCTTTTATGTTTAGTAACTGTGGCTACTTTAGTTTCTATTACATTTAGGATTTCATCTTCTTGGAAACAGATTCTTAGGGAGCATTTTTAAGCTTTAGGTCTCTTTACTTTATTTTGCTGACCAACTTAACTGTGGTGATTGCACGACTTCCTTTTTCACGATCATGGATAACTATATGAATGAAGTGACTTTCAAATCATCTTCACTGCATGGAATCTTTTTTTGGGTTATTTCCTCAAATATGTTACAAACTATATGAATAAAGAAAGATTTTCAGCCTATGCTCTGAAGCCATATGGTATATGAATTATGTAACATTACCCAGAGGATGACAAGTGACTGAAGCAACAAGCTTATTACAAACTATGTTTTTACTGTTTTATACCCCAATACCATCACTTTTGTCTCCAAGAAACCTCTCTTCAAAACACCGGCCATCGATTTTCTTCAATTCCGCTAAGCTCATGCAGTTTCGCAACATGGATCCAGCATGATCTTTGAGCTTTTCTATGAATCAACATTAATATACGAACATGGAAACCTCAAAATTGGTAGCTGGCCTTTGCCATTCATCTGCCATTTCGAGCACTATTAATTTACTGTCTACTTGGATTCTGAGAAAAAGGGATGATTTAGAGCTTGACGTGCAGTGAGACGTTCAGATGGATCGTATTTTAATAAACCTTCCAATAGGTCTGCAAGAAAATATCTCGAACTCCCTACATGTTGTGATACCATATGCTGAAATAAGGAACCAATATTGAATCAGAGAAAGGAAATCTACATAACAAAACAAACACATGAAAGGACATATGACCTTCAGGCGATCAAGCTTCTTAACAGCTCTAATACTCTCCCTAGAAACTGCTCCTTCAGGCCAATTTAGTCTAGGGCCGCTCCGGAAATATCTTTCTGAACCTCGGCTATATCAAACCAAAAATATGGTGAGATGCAATGCAATTAAAACCAGTTGATTATGTGATTAAAAGTAAGCTTATAACTTACCTAGCCCTTCGAATCATATGCTCAGGCAGAGGTCCTAATACCCTCTCCATCATTGCCAAATGCTCCAAGTTCTCATGGGTCTGAAATAATGCTCCACCCTACACATGATTTAACCGGCATAAGGTCCCATGTTCCACATCTAAACAAAGCTAAATTCATCTGAAGGAACGCAAGACTGACTGTGCATAGTTCAATAAGTATACAACCAACACTCCAAAGATCACAAGGATAACTCCAACCTAGACCTGCATCAATGTATTAATAAATGTATCAAAACAACAAATGGCATAATTGAAGGGAGTCATAACAACAGATGGCACATCTGATCAGGGCCAAAACAACAATTAGCACACTTGAAAAGTGTCGAAGTAATTTAAAGCATATACAGAAACAATCTAGGCAATCCAATCATACAAGATATTAAAATGGAAAAACTCAAAAGGGAAACCAAACAGTAAGTCATTCGACTATTTTCTATTAGATTTTCAGACGCTGTCCTAAAATACCCTTCCTTGAACTCAACTAGAACTAGAATAATACCTGGGAAATAGAACAAAACACCAAACAAACAAAGAGAAACAGAATATTCATTACCTAGAATAATCTCAGGGGCTCTGTAATGCCTTGTGCAAACAATGGAGCTGTGATTCTGATTATCGAATGCAGTGCTACCAAAATCAATCAGCTTAATGGCACTTGACTTTGGCAACCACCTGAAAAGCGTTTCATCTGAAAAACTCCTCTGTACCATTTCAAGCATTTTTTATTCATAACCAAGTTTGTACCCCAAATCTAAAAAGGCATACATTATCAATTATAAAAACACAAACTACCTTGCAGCCAGGAAGCTTTACATATTCAGAAGAAACAAGAAGAATATTTTCAGGCTTCAGGTCGGTATGGATTAAGTGTAAATCATGCATATCTGCCAGATAAGTAATAGCATAGGAAGACGTTAAACAAAAGAAACATATTAAGCAACCCAATGCCACCCTTGTACAAGCAAACAAGGCCAAGTAACAGAACAAGATGATTTCTTAGAGAAGGAAAGATGACAATGTTGAGCCAAGAACAATCCACACACATGCTACAGATTCCAAAAGCTGATGTCCAAATTCGCGAACAAGATCCACAGGAAATGGGAAGTATTTATTTCTCTTTAGAAAATCAAATAAACTTGGTCCAAGCTTCTCAAACACCTGGTAACACCATTAAAACACCATTAAAATGCATTCACAGGAAGATTTTTGTTCAATCCCAATTCTATAAATGAAGTCTACAAGGACAAAACATCTATAATTAAGAACTCAACGTATCTTAATAGATTCAAGTTTCAATAATCAGTATTTCAACTAATTCGCCTGAAAAGAACCACAGAAAACTGAGAAGGAATGAAGGATCATGCATTCTAAGAGAACAAGCAACCACTCCTTTCATAGCAAAATGCAAAGTAAAAAATCTTATTTAGAATAAAGTTGCCTATACTAAGGAAAAAACATGCCTGAAATGGAACCTCGAGAAGATGGTTAAAAGAAGGTTCTTGAATACTTACTATACAAATGTGATTGCGGAAATCAAACCAATTCCGAATCTGCACACAGCTGCAAGTAATAACCAAAAGTGTGTTAGCACAAACTATACTAGATACAATATCCATAAACAAAATATAGGAAGACATACCCTGAGGTGCCCTTTTCATTCTTTGCCAGATGCTGAAGTATATCGATTTCAATCATAGCAGCATCATGGTATTTGCGAATGCTTCTAACTATCTTAATAGCAACATACTCTCGTGTTTGACGGTCCCAACATTCCAAAACTCGGCCAAACGTACCTACAACACTAACAATTTTTGCTGAGAAGTGACACAACCAGAATCACAGAAATTAAAAGATCTCACAGCAGAGCACTTTGTCAGCTAACCTTCACCCATCTTACTAAGTATTTTATCTGTCAGAACATTAATTATACAAATCATTAATCAAAACTACATCATAGAGGATAAAAATAAATAAATAAATAAATAATGCTTACATCTTGGAGTGAGATTTTCGCCGAGATTGAAAACATAATGGCCATCGTGGTCATCATCCCTCTTGGGCGGCGACGAACGCCGAGCCTTCGCCAGAGTTTGATGCGCCTACAAACCAATTCCCAACCCCAAAAAGGTCAGATTTGTATTCATACACCAAGTAAACAACTATAGCCCCTTTAGGATAATCTCTCCTTTCTGCTCCAGCTGTGCCCTAAGACACCTTAACCTTTCTTTTTATATATGAGGAACCAACCTCTAGCCCAGACGGTGCCACGTCCCACCCAAGACGAGGCCTTTTCCTGGTTCGCGTCTTCTCCACCTCTTCCGTTTCAATTCCCATTGTTAACTTGTTGACAGTCGATCCCTCTATGTATCTGCAACACAAAATCGATAAGCTTTCCAATAGATTTCACAGTTTTCGCCGAGAGGAAAAGAACAATTGTAGATCTCTAAGAGAAAATTCTCTTTTTTAAGGAAAAGCCAGTTAGGGTTTTCTTAATATGGATCCTCAAATATTTTTGGGTAAACTAATTGGTTAATCATTCAATTAAGTTTTTATTTTAGTTGTAAAAAACTACAAAATTATCATTAATAGATTGATGGCATGACTGTTAACTCATCAGCTTAATAAGTATTTGATCCTTACCCTATAATTAAAATATCAATTTGGTATTTTTAGAATTTTTATAAAGAAAAATTAATTCTTTTCTAAAATTATAATATAAATTTAAAAAATCTAAAAGGAAAAAATATAATTTATTTTTGAGTAAACTACTCAATTGATCACTCAACTTTTAAGTCGTTTTCATTTTCATCACCTAAGCATTAAATTTTTAACAGCGGCTGACTGTACACACTAAATCATATGCTCGTCATGTTTACATTTTCGTTTTGGTCACCCAATTTCTAGATTGTTTTCATTTTAGTCATAAGAAAAAATCTTTTTTAAGTATTAGATAAAAAAAAGGATTAAAGTGAAAAGACAATATAAACTAAAATAATGCATTGAAATTTTGTCAAATTGTACTTGCTTATTCCATTTTGAAAATTCTAAAAAAAAAATTCATATTGAAACTTTAAATTTTAGAACATCAAAATCAATTAAATAAATTGTTGATTTTTTCCTTGATAATGCCAATCACTATAATAGTGAAATTAATGTCAAATTGGATTTACTTATTCCATTGTTGAAAATTCTAAAAAAAAAATCAATATTGAGATTTTAAATTTTAGAACATCAAAATCAATCAAATAAATTGTTGATTTTTTCCTTGATAATGTCAATCAATTTGTTACTATAATAGTGAAATTAATTAATTCAATCTCCTTTTAAATTTTAAAATTTTATTTTATGTTTCGAATATATCCTAACGAAATCAACTCAAATAACTCATTTAATAATTTTCTATGAAATTTCTAGTCTACTCTCTGTAGCACGAGTTTTGTCTACTCTCTATAGCACAGGCCTGATCTTCAGTTTTTGTCGTTGAGTTTTCAAGTTTCTTTCTTTTTTTCTTTTTTTTTTCTTTTTTTGATCTTTCAGTGTGAGAATTTTGGAGTGTTGTTTCTCTAGGGAAAAGGAAGTTGAGGGTCTCAATCTTGAGGATAGGGAAGAGGAAGGTTTGCTTTTGAAGATAGATTTGGGATTACAAAGATCGGCGTACAAGTATTGTTTGGTAGGGGGTTTTCTAACAGCGAGTGTTGTTCATTTTCCGGTGATGGAAAATACTATGGCAAATTAGTGGCATTCTCTGAAGGGTGCTAAAATATCGGATCTTGGGGCAATAAGATATTTGTTTAGATTTTTCCACTAAATGGACATAGATTGGGTTACGAAAGGGACCCCTTGGAATTTAACAATCACCTTTTAATCCTCCAACGATTGGAAAATGGGGAAGATCTATTACAGGTACCATTAGTTTCGATGGCTTTTTGGGTACAAGTGCATGAATTACTCCCAGGATCTTTCTTAGAGGTGGTGGCAAGTAGTTGGGGAACTTTATAGGGAGATTTATGGATTATGATACGAAACTAATAAGTAAGGGGTTGAAAAAGTATCTCTTTATTTGTGTTTAAGTTGATGTCAGAAAAACTTAGAAAAGGAGGAAGAAAATTGTACTTCCGTCATCGAAATTTACTTACGTGAATTTTCTATATGAAAGGCTTACTATTTTCTGTTTCTTATGTGGTTGTTTAGGCTGTAATGATAAGTTCTGCCCGGTGAGATTGGATTGAAGAGAAGAGCATTTGGAGTTTGGGTGGAGTATTTCATTGAAAGCGCAAAGGAGGAGGGCTAACACAAAAACTAGTGTTTGGCTGAGGGAGGAAGGAGATGATGTATTTTCATAAACAAATCTAAAAATGCCTGAATCAGGGCGTAATTTAAGGGATAATTGAGGGAGTGATTTTAGAATCATATTAACCTGATTTTTGGGTTTAATTTGGAATGATCTCAAATAACTCTTTATTTGAATATGATTGGATCCTCTAGTGGAATGGACTGTCTTAATATGGAGCATAATATTAAAGAGAATCCAATAGTAAATGTTGAAGGAAAGAAAAGGCCCAAAGTATACGAATTGATTCCTAATGTTTTTGACTTATTTAATTCATCGAGAATTATTGTTGAGCAAAATAATGCTCATGTCCATCAAGGATAGTGGCTGCCAATGGGCAAGTTGACCGAGCGCAATGAAAGTCCTAACTTGGAATGTCTACAAATTGAGGATATGATAACTTCATTTCATGTTGAAGTCTATTAATCCTCAAATTGTCTTCTTTATAGAGACAAAATTGAATGCTAGACGTATGGAGAAAGTATGTAGAAAATGTGGCTTTATGAATGGTATAGAGTTTTTGATGGAAGGTTCTCGAGAGGGGCTTAGTCTTGCGTGGAATGCCAATGATATGGTTAGTATTCAGAGTTTCTCTAAAAATCATATTAGTGTCATTATCAACAAAGGTGGTGATAATCCGATGTGGAGATTTACGGGTTTTTATGGAGCTCCGAATATAATACATAAAGAAGGAAGCTGGGATTTGATTCGAAGCTTAAATAAAAATTGTGACCTACCATGGATCATTTCTGGTGATTTTAATGAGATTTTGTTTTCACATGAAAAAAAGGAGGTGTCCTAAAGGATGAAAGGCGCATAGAGAATTTTAAACAAGTATTGGATGAATGTAATTTGGTTGATGGAGGCTTTTCGGAACCTTGGTTCACTTGGGAAAAAAGAAACTTACCAGACACTAATATTCGTCAACGGTTGGATAGGGGAGTGGTTAATCAGGAATGGATGAATTTTTTCCTTAATTTTTCAATTGATCACTTTCCTCATTCCTTTAGTGATCATTATCCGTTATTAATTCACATGGAGGAGGGTGCAACTTGAGGAAGACAATGAAATTTCAAATTTAAAGCTTGGTGGGTGTTAGAAGAATCTTTTAGAAAAGTAATTCTCCAAGCTTGGGAGACCACTTTAGGTGATGTTTTGCTAAACCTGGAGGTTTTAAAAAATGCCTTTATAGAATGGGAAAGATGTTACAAATATTGTTCTTATTCCAAAAATTGTTCAGCTTACAAACTTGTCCAATTTTAAACCAATAAGCCTTTGCATAGTTCTTTATAACGCCATCTTTAAAACTGTGGCAAATTGCTTTCAAAAAGTTTTAGAATGTTGTATTGATGAGGCTCAAAAAGCCTTTGTTCTAGACAGATTAATATTTGATAATGTCCTCATTGCATATGAAATTTTGCATGCATTTGAGAAAAAAGGAAGAGGTAGGAAAGGGAGTTTGGCATTGAAAATAGATATGAGTAAAGCCTATGATCGTGTTGAATGGAAGGACATGCTTTTAACAATGGGTTTCACTAGTTCATGGGTGGAATTTGTAATACATTGTTTAAAAACAGTCACTTATTCAATTGTAGTTAATAGAAAGGAAGGTTAGAAATTCCATACTACTAGAAGATTAAGGCAAAAGGATCCATTAAGCCCATACCTTTTTTTTTTTTTTTGATTTATAGTGAAGGGCTATCAACCTTAATGCGATTGGCTGAGAGGAAAGGTCTCATTGAAGGGGCTAAAGTCAGTATGAGTGGACTGAAAATCTCCCACCTTTTCACTGATGATAGTATTCTCTTTTGGGAGGCTTCAAAAAAGGGGCACATGTGCTTAAGGGCATTTTGAAAGAGTATGTAGAGGTGTCAGGTCAGTGTGAAAACTATGAAAAGTTTACCACTTTTTATAGTACAAATACTTCTGATCAGGTGAGAAATTCTGTCATGCATGTTCTGAATGTCAGGAACTCTGCAAATCTTGAAAAATATATTGGATTGCCAAATATGATTGGTCGGGGTAAAAAGTTGGCTTTTCAGATTCCAAAAGATCAAATGATACAAAAAAATAAAATCAATAGTTGGAGTCCTAAATATTTATCATAAGGGGAGAAAGAGGTTTTCATTAAACTTGTTCTCCAGGCAATGCCAACTTTCGATGGCTTGTTTTTGTTGCCAAAGTCGTTGTGTCAGGAAATGGAGAATATATGTGCAAATTTCTAGTGGAGGAAAGGACCAGGGAGAAAAGGCATTCAATGGTGTGAATAAAAACATTTATGTATCTCGAATGAGAATGTGGGTTTGGGTTTTCGTAGTTTTGCTCATTTTAATTTGTCCATACTTTCCAAACAGGGTTGGCAATTGTTAAATAACCCAAACTCGTTAGTTGTGTGAACTTTGAAAGCTAAATATTTCCCCCAGTGTGATTTCTTGAGTTCAAGATTAGGAAATATACCTTCTTTTACCTAGAGGAGTATTTGGGAAGCAACTGGAGTTCTCCAAGATGGCTTGTGTTGGCGTGTGGGTACTAAAACCAAGATTTTCGTCCTTGATTTAGCATGGGTACCAAGAGCAGTAAATTATAGAATACAAAATAGTGAGAGATGCCATGAATCTTTGAAAGTGAGTGATCTAATTGGCAATAAAAATCTGGAAAGTGGATAACATTCAAGATACCTTAGTGATATGGATGCTAGTAGGATTCTAAATATCCCTTTGGCGAAATTCTTATGACGACTATTAGGTGTGGATCGGGGAATCATCTGGGGAGTTTACAGTCCATAGTGCGTACAAAATTCATTTACAACAAGCCACTACGAATACTCAAATAGAAAACCATATAGAATATGGGGCCTGGATGTAACACCCCAAACCCGGCCCAAACACCCCGACCGGTCTGGCATGTCACTAAGAAGTTTTTGTAAAACATGTCGCATATTTTTTTTTGAAAAGCATGGTTTAAACATTTATACGGGAAAAACTTAATAATTTGATAATTTGTAAAAGAAATAAATTTTAATTAATGCCTTAATGAATAAAAACTAAAATTTTGCCTCTGAGTTTTATTATTTAAACACATGCCTTAGTTCTAATTAATCATAAAATCTAAGCGTATGAAAACCCAAAAACGAAAAATAAAACTAATAAACCATAGCCAATGGCCTTATTACAATAAAATATAAAACCAAACAAATTGAAAATATTAGGGAAAATAATTAAAACAGCATCCTTTATTGAGTCGAAATAAATCCATGCATGGCCACCTTTCGCTCCTTTCCAGCTCGGTCCGATGCACTAAGTGCTACCTGAAAAATGTTAAACAACGGGGTGAGTCACAAGACTCAGTGTGCAATCCCTCTTGTACCATCAGACTGGGCCTTAGCCCCACAGAACAGAATAACAGAATATCACATATCAGAATTTAGCAAAGCCCATCCTAACCCTAGATCCATCCGCTACACACCACCCTTACCTGCCAATCACACCAATGGGGATTTCTACAATCACCCACATCGCTACACACCACCGATGGCAGTCATGCTGCAGTTAGCTGCTCATCGTTAGATTTGTGACATAGTCACAAGAATGATCATGGCGAGCCACTACAATGATCGTGGCGAGCCAACAATGAACACATCCCCTTTCATATACGACAATTGCCCAACCCCGAGCAAACATAGAAAACGGCATGCATGTATATCATATCAACCCAACAGAATCATTTTACTTACAGAAAATCATAGAAATCACTAACCTAATGAGTCGCCCTTACCCTCCACGGGTTTTCAACAGCCATGCCGGGATTTCGGCATTTAACAGAATATAAATAGATTTATATATATACTAACAGACAACAGAGATGGTGTGAGAAATTACACACCTGATTACGCTCAATGCTATACTATCGAAATTGATGCTCTCCCTAGCTAGAATCGCTACTATCAGACCACTATTCTGCTAGACAAAACTCACTAAATCGATTAAATCCCGAAGTTGGCAGACTTGGATTGAAACGTTGATTGCACACCTATATTGAAACCAAATGAGATTCAATCTAAAAGAGATTTAGATTAGAGGAGATGACCTTTCAACCAACAGGGGATATGGGTCCTTCCTTCACCAATTGGCTAACCACACCAACCACTTACCTTCGACTATCTTGAGGTTCTAAGACAAGCAACCACAAAGAAGAAGATTCGACTTTTAAGAGAAGAAGAATAGAACCACTTAACAAGGTTTAAGAGACTATTTTACCAAAAAGGAGAAAAGAAAAGAAAATAGGAAATAATAGAGAACTTACCAAAATATAGAATAGGGGTTCGGCTATGATGAACACTTGGGAAAAGGAACCGAATGGAATGATCTTTGAGACTTAGAGATTTCGCTACAAGAACAAACAAGAGCGTAGTTTTGGCTTTTAGTGAATGGGAGAAGAATAACAATGGGGATCGGAGATTCACTAAAGGAATTTCAAAGAAAAAAAAGGGTGAGGGAGGTGGTGATTTTCGCTTTTGGAAGAGAAAAGATGAGAAAAGAAAAACAAATGAGATGGCCTTCAAATTTTGGCACACCCTTTCCATACTAAATCGATTCTCCCTCAACTCTTTGATTTTCGGCTAACTCTAACCTTCAAATGATAGCTCCTATCCTTCTTCCTTATCTTAATCTACTAATTCCTCCAAAAGAGGCCTAATTAGCACCAACTCCTCCCCCTTTATCAGCATAATATCCACATATTTTAAAACATTAAAATCCTCTAAATTCTAGCCTTGATGCCGTCCCACCTAGCTCCTCTTAAGTGTCGAAAATGGCCCAATTCTATGGGCTCCATATGGCTCACACTTGGGCCTCCTCCCTTGCCACCGACGCCACTTAATAGCTCCCCTTGCTGCGCCCCTTGTTACTGGACCACAAGCCCATTTTGCTTATTTAAACTATAGATATCATCCTTAAAGCCCTATAGTGTCTAAATAGAATATTTTAACCAAAACCTCAGCCCATTCCTGAGCCCAATCCGGACCCCTAATTCTCAAACTAAAACATTAAACCTACAACACACAAAATGCACAGGCCCACTAATTTAGGATGTTACAGTTCTACCCCCTTAAAGAAATTTTAGCCACGAAATTTACCTGATCAGAAGAGATGGGGATACTATTGTCGCATAACATCCTCTGGCTCCCATGTCGCTTCCTCTGTGCCGTGTTTTCGCCACAACACCTTGACCAAAGGGATGAACTTCTTTCTCAACACCTTTACGTCTCGCTCCAAAATTTGCACTTGCTCCTCCTCAAATGACAAGTCTAGCCTTACTTCAATCTCTTCCACTGGCACAATGTGCGATGGATCAAAACGGTAACTTCTTAGCATCGAGACATGAAACACGCCATGTATCTGTTCCAACCCTAGAGGCAACTCCAGTTGATATGCCACTAGTCCCACACGTTCTAGTACCCGATAAGGTCAAATAAATCGAGGACTTAGCTTCCCCTTCCAACCAAACCTCATTACCTTCTTCCACGGCAACACTTTCAAAAAAACTTGATCACCCACCGCAAATTCCAACTCTTTCCATTTTAGATCCGCATAAGATTTTTGTCGATCAAAAGCTTCTTTCAACTGAGCCCAAATCAACCTAGCTTTCTCTTCTATTTTGAAACTAATTCGAACCCAATATCTGTCGCTCACCCAACTCTATCCAACAAGTAGGAGTACGACATCTCCATCCGTATAACGCTTCATAAGGTGCCATCTGAATACTAGATTGATAGCTGTTGTTGTACGCAAATTCTGCCAAGGGTAAATACTCCTCCCAACTACCCCTGAAATCAATGATGCAACCTCTTAACATATCCTCCAAGATCTGGATTACCCTCTCAGACTGACCATCAATCTGCGGATGGAAAGTGGTACTAAAGTCTAACCTTGTTCCCATTGCCTGATGCAGAGCCTTCCAGAATCGTGACGTGAACCTAGGGTCTCTATCTGATATGATCGACACAGGTATACCATGTAGTCTCACAACCTCAGCCACGTACACCTTAGCCAACCTTTGTAGAGAATAATCCACACGAACCGATATGAAGTGAGCAGACTTCGTCAGTGATCCACAATCACCCAAATTGAATCCTTCTTAGTGGGCGTAAGAGGTAACCCACTAACAAAATCCATCGTGATTCTTTCCCATTTCAACTGCGGAATCTTCACCGGCTGCAACAACCTCGAAGGCAACTGATGTTCTGTTTTCACCGTTGACACGTCAAACATTTACTCACGAATTTAGTTACCTCTCACTTTAGACCTGGCCACCAGAATTGCTCTCACAAATCCTGATACATCTTAACCCCTCCAAGATACATAGCGTATGAGCTATTATGCGCCTCTCGCAGAATCATCTGCCTTAACTCAACATCCTTTGGCATACAAATTCTCTTACGGAAACACAGAACCCCATCACCATTCAAACTATAGTCCTCTCCTTCACCATTTTGTACTTGCCAGAGTCGAGCACTCAAGACCTCGTCTAGAAGTTGCTTCTCTTTGATCTGACTTGTCCACATTGGTCTCACTTGGAGTTCAGCTACCAAACTGCCATCTTCATACAGGCTGAGACGAGCAAACATCGCCCTCAAATCTGCTATCACCTTCCGACTCGGACATCACCACCACGTTAGCTTTACCGGATATTCGATCGAAGCGGTCATAGTCCTTCAAAGTTCAATCCACCTACATTGTCTTAGATTCAACTCTTATGGTAAGGAGATACTTTAGACTCTTATGGTCGTGTAAATAACAGACTTCTCCCCATACAGTTAGTGTCTCCAGACCTTCAAAGCGAACACTACTGCAGCCAATTCCAAATCATGCGTAGGGTAATTCAATTCATGCGGTCTTAACTGTCGGGATGCATATACAACAACCTTCCCATCTTGCATCAGCACACATCCTAAACCCGTGTGTGAGGCGTCACAGTAGACGGTACTCTTTTCCAGCCTCTAGCTGAATTAACACTAGCGCTTCTGTCAAAATTTTCTTCAGTTTCTCAAAGCTCTCCTGCTGCTTGTCGGTCCAACCAAACGGTACTCCCTTCCTCAACAACTTAGTTAGAGGTGCCGCAATTAATGAGAACCCCTCAACAAACCTTCTATAGTACCCTGCCAATCCCAAGAAACTTTGAATCTCTACCACAGACTTCGGCGGTTTCCAATCCAATACAACTTCTATCTTTCAAGGGTCAACCCTAATTCCCTCTGTAGAAACCACATGTCTTAAGAAAGTTACTTCCCTTAGCCTGAATTCACACTTACTAAACTTAGCGAACAGCTGCTTCTCCCTCAAAACTTGCAACACCACACGAAGATGTGCATCATGCTCCTCCTCGGACTTGGAATAAATCAGGATATCGTCAATGAACACCACAATAAACTAATCAAGGTATGGTTGGAACACTCGATTCATCATATCCATAAATGCTGCTGGCGCGTTCGTTAACCCGAACGACATCACCAAAAATTCATAATGACCGTAGCGAGTTTGAAATGCCGTCTTATGAATGTCCCCTTTCTTTACCTTTAACTGATGATAACCCAACCTTAAATCAATCTTAGAGAAAACTGAAGCTCCTTTGAGCTGATCGAATAGATCATCGATTCTCGGCAGTGAATACTTGTTCTTAATCGTTAACTTATTCAATTGATGGTAGTCCACACACATACGCATGGATCCGTCCTTCTTCTTCACAAATAGGACTGACGCTCCCCACGGAGACACACTCGGTCGAATAAAACCTCGATCCAACAGTTTCTGGATCAGAGCTTTGAGCTCCACCAGCTCCTTCGGCGCCATTCATAAGGAGCAATGGACACCGGAGCCGTACCCAGGTGTAGCACAACCCCAAACTCCACTTTGCGATCCGGAGGTAATCTTGGCAACTCTTCAGGAAAGACATTTACGAAATCCTTTACTGTTCTTACCTCACCGATAGTCACCTCCTTAGCGTCCAAAGCACTGATAAAAACTAGAAATGCATTGCATCCTTTCCGAATCAGCTTAACAGCCTTCAATGCAGATACTACGTTGGACAAATAATCTCTTTTTTCCCCTAGCACAACCACCTCCCCGCCTTTCGGGGTACTCAACACCATGCGCTTAGTCTCACAATCCAGCTTAGCATGATGTTTAGCCCACCAATCCATTCCCAAGATAAGGTCAAACTCCCCAAAGGGTAATTCCATTAGGTCAGCCGCGAACACTACTCCTTGAGTCTCTAAAGGTATCCTAGATTATCCTAACGGGCTAACCACCATCATTTTCCTAGTAGTTATTTCAAATTCTATACTTAAATTCTCAGATACCAAGCATGCAACGTAAGAGTGGGTTGATCCAATATCAATCAAAGCAAGAAATGGATTATTAGTAATAAGAAACGTACCGGTTATGACGTTCAGTGCGTCACCATCCTCCCGTCGATGGGCTGCATAAACTAGACCCGGTTGTCTCACATCTACATTACCAACACCTCTACCAAGTGCTCCACGACCCTGACCAAACCCATTTCCTCCTCTGGCTAGGCCACGACCCCTCAGAAATGGCTGACCACCCTCCTAACTTTGATCGAACCTCGTCCATTGGTCAGACACGATCCACCTATGGACAGTCTTTCACCATATGGTCCATAGACCCACACCTGAAGCATCTACCAGTTCTCCTTCTGCACTTCTCGAAATGTACTTTCCCGCACAAGTTACATGATCGATTTTGACTCCCAATAGCAGATGTCGGAGCACGAGCTGGCCCATCAAACTTAGGCCTTTTCTAAAAACTCCCAGATGATCCCGACGGCCAAAAATTTCTCTTATTCCTATTTCGATCCTTATCCTTATTTTGCTTCTCAGTCCGCTTCACCTCTTCAGATATTTTAGCTTTCTCGACCAGAACGACAAAGTCCCTTTCTCACTGCGGTGCTACCAACACTCTCAACTCATCCCGTAATCCATCTTCAAACCGTACATAGCGCTCATAGTCAGTCACTACAATTGCTCGAGCGTAACGGCTCAATCGCAAAAATTTTGCTTCATATTCAGACACAGATTTGCTTCCCTGCACCAAGTTCAAAAATGCCTTCCTCTGCGTATCCCTATAGCTGGCCCCAACGTACTTTCCCTAAAATGACTCCTTAAAGAAATCCCAGTCAATCTAGTCTGCAGCAGTACCATGCTTTACCGTGAGCCACCACTAGTAAGCCTTGTCTCGAAGAAGAGACACGACCTCTTTCAATTTCTCCTCCACCGTGAAGTTTAGGTCATCCATTATGCACTCACTCGCTTCTAACCAATATTCAGTTGTGTTAGGGGCTACGCCAGAAACTCTCCTAAACATCTCCGCTCTGTTGGCTCGGAGTCGTTCAGACATAGATTTTTGAGCTCCCGAACCCATGCCTGCCCCAATAACTCTATCAAGGACCCGCAACATCGCCTGAGATACCGCATCATCTCCTACCGTCTGGTTTTGAAATTCCCTCCACAGCTGATAGATCCGGCATCTCGTTTCCTGACCCGTGGCCAGACCCTACTGGCTCTGACATGGTCATCCTACCCCTACCACGACCACGCGGCGGACGCCCTCGACCCCTTGTACTCATTCTTCCAATTGGCGTTTATCTGATTAGAAATTTTATGAATTATTAATTCTTTCCACTGATTATCCACGAACAATCTTATGAAAAGTCATTTCGATAGTGGTTCTTTCGAATTCAAATTTATGTCTACAAGTTCCAGTCTCAAGTCTACTTCTCCTAGTTTTGGGAACTACATACATTCAACAATCAACATACAAACAACATCCATGAACCCACATTCAACACATAGGGGTACTTTTGTCATTTCACTACCTAGGGGTATTTTCAAAATTTTATCCTATAGGGGTATTTTCATAATTTTTTCAAAATAGGGTATATTGGTGATTTTTTTCAAAATAAGGGTATTTTGATAATTTTGTGAAGTAGGGGTATTTTGGAAATTTTACAATCCGAGGGTATTTCGGTAATTTTACAAATTAGAGGTATTTCGGTAATTTTACAAACTGGGGGTATTTTGGTAATTTTGTAAATTTTGATATTTCCAAATTAAGGGCGTTTTGGTAATTTTTTTCAAATCAATGGCGTTTTGGTGGTTTTTCAAACCAAAGGCATTTTGGTAAATTTTTTTCAAGACTAGGGCACTTTAGTAATTTTGTGAAAATAAGGTGGCTGGTTCCTTTCGGGTTTTAGTTAGAAACTTTGGCCCATCAACAAGTCCTCGTGGCTAAGGTGAGCATCCTCGCGCACTGTGGGATTCCAACGAAGAGGAGGTGACCCGCTAGGACTGCTTAAGTACCAAGCTCTCCTTTGATCCAATACTAGACATGCGTATGCCTGTTGCCACACCCTAACCTTGTGACTTGTTCACGGACAGGTTTAATTAGATTAAGTCTTATGAGGTTTAAGAAGTTGTTTAAGCTAAGCCTAAAGTCCATCAAGTCTTAATTAAGATAATTTACGTCCTATAAAGCCCATCAAGCCCACATACATATATCACACAGTGAGTTCAGATTACTTACCTGGCGGACTTGGACCGGGGACGTAGATGCCATGCCGAGAAAACCATCCTGTATTATTTATAAACATGCATGTTTCAAAAACCCATCTTTAGAAAATGTTTTGAGCCTAAAACCCCAAAGTCGAGTTTTGAACCAGGCTTTGATACCAAATTGTAACACCCCAAACCCGTCCCAAACACCCCGATGGATCTGGCATGTCACTAAGTTTTTGTAAAACATGTCGCATATTTTTTTTAAAAGCATAGTTTAAACATTTATACGGAAAAAGTTAATAATTTGATAATTTGTAAAAGAAATAAATTTTAATTAATGCCTTAATGAATAAAAACCGAAATTTTGCCTCTGAGTTTTATTATTTAAACACATGCCTTAGTTCCAATTAATCATAAAATCTAAGCGTATGAAAACCCGAAAACGAAAACATAAAACCAATAAACCATAGCCGGTGGCCTTATTATAATAAAATATAAAACCAAACAAATTGAAAATATTAGGGAAAATTATTAAAACAACATCCTTTATTGAGTCGAAATAAATCCATGCATGGCCACATTGCACTCCTTTCAAGCCCGGTCCGATGCACTAAGTGCTACCTGAAAAATGTTAAACAACGGGGTGAGTCACAAGACTCAGTGTGCAATCCCTCTTGCACCATCAGACTGGGCCTTAGCCCTACAGAACAGAATAACAGAATATCACATATCAGAATTTAGCAAAGCCCATCCTAACCCTAGATCTATCCGCTACACACCACCCTTACCTGCTAATCACACCAATGGGGATTTCTACAATCACCCACACCGCTACACACCACCGATGGCGATCATCTTTGCGATTAGTCGCTCATCGTCAGATTTGTGACATAGTCACCAGAACAGATCATGGCAAAGCTACTACAACAGATCGTGGCAGAGCCACTACAACAGAACACTTCCCCTTTCATATACGTCAATCGCCCAACCCCGAGCAAACATAGAAAATGGCATGCATGTATATCATATCAACCCAACAGAATCATTTTACTTACAGAAAATCACAGAAATCACTAACCTGATGAGTCGCCCTTACCCTCCACGGGTTTTCAACAGCCATGCCGGGATTTCGACATTTAATAGAATATAAACAAATTTATATATATACTAACAGACAACAGAGATGGTGTGAGAAATTACACACCTGATTACGATCAATGCTATACTATCGAAATTAATGCTCTCCTAGCCGGAATCGCGACTATCAGACCACTATTCTTCCGGTTAAAACTCACTAAATCGATTAAATCCCGAAGTTGGCAGACTTGGATTGAAACGTTGATTGCACACCTATACCGAAACCAAATGAGATTCGATCTAAAAGAGATTTAGATTAGAGGAGATGACCTTTCGACCAACAGGGGATATGGGTCCCTCCTTCACCAATTGGCCAACCACACCAATCACTTACCTTCGACTATCTTCAGGGTTCGGCACAAGCAGCCACAGCAGTGAAGATTCGACTTTTAAGAGAAGAAGAATAGAACCACTTAACAAGGTTTAAGAGACTATTCTACCAAAAAGGAGAAAAGAAAAGAAAACAAGAAATAACAGAGAACTTATCGAAATATAGAATAGGGGTTCGACTATGATGAACACTTCGGGAAAAGGAACCGAATGGAATGATGCTGAGACTTAGAGATTTCGGCTACAAGAACAAACAAGAGCATAGTTTTGGCTTTTAGTGAATGGGAGAAGAATAACAATGGGGATCAGAAGATTCGCTAAAAGGGAATTTCAAAGAAAAAAAAGGTGAGGGAGGTGGTGATTTTCGGCTTTTGGAAGAGAAAAGATGAGAAAAGAAAACAAATGAGATGGCCTTCAAATTTTTGGCACACCCCTTGCCATACTAAACCGATTCTCCCCCCTCACCTATGTTTGATTTTCGGCCAACTCTGCAACCAAATGATAGCTCCTATCCTTCTTCCTTATCTTAATCTACTAATTCCTCCAAAAGAGGCCTAATTAGCACCAACTCCTCCCTTCTTTATCAGCATAATATCCACATATTTTAAAACATTAAAATCCTCTAAATTCTCGCCTTGATGCCATCCCACCTAGCTCCTCTTAAGTGCCAAAAATGGCCTAATTCTATGGGCTCCATACTGCTCACACTTGGGCCTCCTCCCTTGCCACTGATGCCACTTAACAGCTCCCCTTGCTGCACCCCTTGTTACTGGGCCACAAGCCCATTTTGCTTATTTAAACTACATATATCATCCTTAAAGCCCTATAATGTCTAAACAGAATATTTTAACCGAAACCTCAGCCCATTCCTGAGCCCAATCCGGACCCCTAATTCTCAAACTAACACATTAAACCTACAACACACAAAATGCACAGGCCCACTAATTCAGGATGTTACACTGGATTTACCATCCAAACTAAAAATTACATTTTGGCATATTACAAAATTTTTCTTCCTACTCTATGCAATCTACAATTTAAAAGGATCACTAATTCAAGCCTTTGAGATGTTCAGGTGAGAAGGAGACTAGCGTTCATACTTTACGAGATTGTCCTGTGACAAAGGAAATTTGGAATCACTTAAGCTATGTTTGGCCAAATATGGTGTCGCATATGGAGTTATTGGAGTAGTTTACCTGGTATTTTGAACATAACTCTATTCCCCTATGTAAACTCTTTGTTTATGCTTTATGAATAATTTGGTCAGAACGCAATAAATAGGTGCACAAAGGATAAAAAAGACGAGGGTTAGCCAGTCGAAATCTATTAATAGTTGCATTCGAGAGCTTGTGGGGAAGAAAATTTCCTTACCTGTTTCTAGAAGGGAACCAAGAGCTGGCATCCACTAGAGGGTCCGATAGTGAAAATTAATTTTGATGTAGCTTTCAAAAAACATGAGTTTGGATCCAGTTCAGGGATTGTGATTCAAGATACATATGTACAGATACTGGCACCGAAGGTGGTAAGTGGTAACAAATGTAAATGTACCTTCATCTTTTGCTACTGAAGCACTTGCATGTGTCCAAAGCCTTCAATGCGGGCTAGATCTGGGATTTCTGGAAGTTTAATTTGAAGGGGATGCGTTAACTGTTATCAGAAAGATGCAAAGTGTAATAGAAGACAAATATGAAATTGGGCAATACATTAGGGATGGATAATTTCTGTGTAGAAGTTTTAATATCTGCAAGTTTAGTTGTAGTCCTTGATCGTCGAATGAAGTTGCCTACCTTTTCGCTATTGAGGGTCTGAAGCAAGGGGAACAGTGGTGCATGCGAGATGGGATTCTAGAGTTTGTCAGAGAAGCGGTGGAAAGAGATGGCAGAGAAGGAGAGACCTAATCCTCTCTGGGTTGCTGTATAGAGGATGAAAATGGAACAAGCTAAGAAGAAGAATCAAGAAAGGGAAAGTGAATAAGATTTAGTTTGGATGGGCGGTGTGTTTACCTCCGGTGAGGTTAAAAATAGCGGTGGCGGTGAGATTAGTTACTGTAGCGGTGAGATTAGGCACTGTAGCAATGAGATTAGAAATAGCGGTGGAGTGTGTGTTTGGATTCAAACGCAGCTGTAGCGGTGAGGTGAAAATAAAAAATGACTATTAAGGACATCAGATTAGAATTGATATATAATAGAAGTTTTTAAATTATTTTACTTATATAAAATTATTAAAATATGTGAATTTATAAATTCATTTAATAATATATTAAAATGTATCTTCCAATATTTTATTATAAATATTTTAATGAATTATCAATCAATTTAAATTATTTATTAGATAAAATGATTATTATTTTTAATTTTATAGTTAAATATTCTTTTATAACAATGATAAATATTATTTTCGCAAATAGTAACATTATACTTGGATCAAATTTTGAAATATCTAAATGAATATTTTAATAAAAATAGTAACATAAGACATAACAAGTGTCATAACATAAGACATAAAAAAAAAAGTAACAAGTTTTGTTCAGAATGCCTTGTAGAAACCTGTGTGTCAGTTTTGGGTTCATGCTTTCTTTTACTTCGATGTTTTGATCTGGATGTCCTCTTTGTGCTATGCTTCACTATTGGATCTTGAATGCCCATTCTTTGGTTTTTCATTAGTAGTAGTTCGAGGAGTATCGGCCATGGAGTGCGTTTTGATGGGACCGTGATCTCCAAAGGTGGGTCAATTATCCATCTGTATGATGTACAAAGTAATGATCAGATGGGCGATGGCATTTGAGGAGACCAAGCTAGAGATTGATTTCCATCGTCAAACAACACGGATTTTTAAAGAAGCCAAAAACCAATTAAGAATGCAGTAACATAAAAGAGTTTAGAGAACCCAAAATGGAGAGGAAACAATTTCAGGACATTAGAAATGAAAAATGAAAAACTAGAGTAGCTAATACTCAAACTTCGATGCATCTTAACTCGAAAAGTCTCAAACTAACAACTAAATTAGCGGAGTACATTGTGCCTATTTTCAAGAAAAAACAAGGAATAATCATCCTTTAGTAAGCAAGTATAACAAATGCAGCAAAAGTATAAGTGGTCAACAATATGATACAAGGTATTTAAAAATTCCAGCAAAAATTAACCACCAGTTGAAGATGCCCAAGTTTGAGAGAAATCATAAGATATTTCATTTATGAATCCATAAGAGGAAAAACCACAGTAACTCCATAATTATTTACAAAATCTATAACCCATATGGTAAAACAAAAATCACAACCATCATACCTTAAAGCTATAACTTTCAAAATTTTGTTCCAGAGAGAACACGAAATCAATTTTAAAAAGAAAAAAGGGCTGATACACAATCTGCATAACCGTTCTTAAAAGGATCTGTGTTTTTAAAATTTTTTCCTTGTGTATCTTAGGAAATAAAAAAGGTTCCATTACTTTATATAAAGAACAAAGGAATGCATAACATGATTTTCTATCAAAGAACTTAATAAATTCAGTAGAGCCTAAACCTTTTTCAAGTAGCAAGTTAACAAAACTAGGTTTTTTTTTCATATTTCCCAACACAATAATAGGTATGCAGGTTACAGTAAGATACACATGATAAGATTATTTACAAGAAGATATACATGCCATAGGACGATGACAAATTTCTAGCATTCAACCAAAACGAAAACTAAATCCCAACAGAAACCTGCAATGACAAATGGGTAGAAATTAGTGGACAACTAGGGTAAAAATGAACTTATGTGGCAACAAGGATGAAACATAAATGATGAAAGAAAGAGGCAAGCAAAAACATAGGTACCTCCAAAAAAAGCCTGACCCATGGTGATAAGCCATTGCTGTGTTGCTTAATGACGCAAAAGGCATCATCAAGTAGTCCAATTGTAGCAAATGCTAAGGTTGCTGCTCCGGCTGTAGCAACTTCAATAGAGGAAAAACTAGTCGCAAAATTTGAAACAAATAGACCAACTGTTAGAAAGAAAAGTCTGTCCATAGTTGGGGTCCTCTACTTTTTCGAATGTCTAGAAGGACCTTCTTTCCTAATTATTTGATGGAACTCAAGAGTCTTAAGATAAGGCACACAAATGTAACCTGCACATGCTGCTAAGACCAAAGATAAGAAAAATGGAGAGGTCAAGTAGAATTGTGAAAAGGGTAGCCTCACAATTTTCCAGCCACACCAATCAACAAGTAAAACAATGGATGTTAGGAAGATTATGGAACCAAGTTGTTCAATAGCCCAACGTTTATCCTGAAATCGATTAACACAAACTATCAACAAAAGCCTCCCACAAAACAATTAGTGATTCGTTTACCCAAAAATAAAATAATTGAAGCTCAATGAGTGGGTCAGAGCTTGCCTGTGTTTCTTCTGGGCTCTTCCAAGCGAAGAAAAGCGACGGGAAGTCAAGGACCACATGGATCTGAATCATCGGTGAGACAGAGGCAAATCCACCTCAGCCAAAGGGTTTAACACGATTTCTCCATCGCTATATTCCCCATCACTAGATGAAGAAAACATATAGGCTGCCATTGAATCGTCAACAATCCAGTCATCAAAAAGTATGGGTATTTTTGTCTCTTGAAAATACCAACAATCTCACCGGGTTTAATTGCTGCTGAAACACCCAGCCACTTTTCAGCATATCAGTGTGGCTGAAATTAATTTTCACTAGACAGTGCTATTGAACCAATCAGCATATCAGTGAGTTTGATAACCTCAACTTCACCACACTGATACTAACAGCTGAACCAAAGGAGGCCTAAGTCTCAACAGATTGAAATGAAATAGGGTCTATTTTGCGGTTTTCCAATGCTTTCTTGCTTTTCAGGAGGTCTACTTCATTAATGATAATACCTGTGGCTAAGGAGCCTCTAGAGCTTCCTCCGATGTGGTAGCTAGATTTGATTTTATTTTGTTTAGCCGTTATGAACATTTGGGCTTTTTTTGTTTCTGATTTTTTTGTTTTTTCTGGCTTTTGTTTCCATTTATTGTTTGTACGCTTTTTGGCCTTTCTTAATTGTGTTGAATAAATAGTTACAGTTAATTCTCAAAAAAAAAAAATTATATATGGAATTTAATTTTTTTATTATATAATGTTGAATCTTCCATGCTAAGATAAAAGGAAATAAAAAAGGGTAATTTACTAAAATATATCAATTTTAAAAAAATTACAGAAAATGGTCGAAAATTTAATTATTTATCGGAAAGGACCATTCCCTCCGAAAATGCGTCCACATCAGCGTGTTTTCAGGGGATGAATCAGAAAAGCATGTCCACGAACGTGCACTTTGTGCCACATCAGCCAAAAATGCGTCCTTGGGAGCGCGCTTTGCTGATTTGGCAAAAGCGCTCCCTTGTGGAAGCACTTTGCCCGTGCAATGGTCAAAATTTTTTTGATCGTTGGGCCTCCAACGGCCAAAAAAAGAAAACCTATAAAAAACCCCCCACCCTTTTATTTTTTCACACCAAAGTTATTATTTATTTTTCTCTCAAATTCTTCTCAAATTTCTCTTAAATTCCTTGAAACTTCCTCTCAAATTTCACAATAGTCCTTTAATATTTACAAAAAGCCCTTTTAAAATTTCGTGAAATATATTTTTTTGATAAATTTTAAAATATTCGATCGTATTAGTAATGGCCGGGAAATTAATTCGTCTTGACAATAAACATATCTCCGTCGATCAAATGACAATGGTAAGTTTTAATTTTAATTTTAATTTTAATTTTTCAATACTATTTAATATTTTTTAAGTTTATGCAATTTTAATTAAATTTTATTTTATAATTTTTTAAGTAGTTTGTATATCGAGTGTTGCAATGCTATATTCGCAATATGCCTGGTTCGCCATCGCCGTTGATCGAGAATTACCTACGGAAGCGAGTTTTGGCACGTGGCCACGATAGGCCGGGGGTGTAAGTTGGACCCGAAGTTAATAAGTGCGTTGATAGAGAGGTGGAAACCTAAGACGTACACTTTCCATCTTCCATGCGGAGAGTGTACGATCACTTTGGAAGACGTCCATTTGCAATTGGGATTGTCGGTGAATGGGTACATAGTCACCGGGTCCGTAACTTCTGGTAATTGGGTAGCCGTATGCTACGATCTTTTGGGTGCTATATCAGATAACATTTATGGAGGTCGGATCGAGATGGGCTGGTTGCGAGACACATTCCTAGAGCTGAATAATGATTCGACCGAAATAGAAAGAATACAGTATGCTCGGGCATACATTCTTGGGATGATTGGAGGCTATCTGATGTCGGACTTGTCACGAAACCTCGTACATCTGATGTGGCTACTGAAACTCGTTGATTTTAGAGCAGTCAGTGAATTGAGTTGGGGTCTGCTGTGCTAGCAAAATTGTATCGGGAGATGTGCGGGGTGACGTGGCATAATAAAGTGAAAATTAGAGGTTGCCTATCACTACTGCAATTATGGGCACAGTTTCGATTTCCATTTTTATGTCCTTGAGTCAACCACCCATATACATTCCCACTCATAACGAGGTAAATTTAATATTAGATTTTATAATTATTATGTAGATTTAAAATATAATTGCATCCTAAAAATTTATTTAATTAGGTGGAACCATTCAGCGAGTTATGGTGGAATACCTACCTTGCTTGAAGATATACGGCTTCTATTAGAGCAACGATCGGAATCATAAGTAAGTATTAAACAAAATATATTTTTGTAATAAAATAGTCATTTCGTATTTCATGTATAAAATTTAGTATTTAGTATTTAGTATTTAGTATTTCGTATTCAGTATTTAGTATTATGTATATAACTAATATTTTTATCATGTTAATATAGTTTCAATGGACACCATATGAGGATCCGGCAATTCGGTAGTAATTCTAGAGGAGTTCTTTCAAAATCTGAACCTTTGGCATGTGAAGGTCCCATTGATCAACTATGCCACCGTGGAGATGCACCAGTCAGATCGGGTTCTACGTCAATTTGGATTCCAATAATCGATTCCCGTGGCACCTGAGGTGCTTCAATGATGAGCACAAAGTCAACTTACGACAGTTGCATACGGATTGGCCAAGATTTTGGTCAGCATATATCGAAATGTGGGAGAACCAGTATGATTATATACCTAGTCGGGAATCGATCATCGTTCCTGAGTTAGCGTGCATGCGGGATACATGCCATGGTTTAGGATCCATGGCAAGCCGTATTTATTGTCGGAAGAGGAGAAGCAACGGCAACTTCGTGAACAAAGAGAACGATGGGGCCCTTTAAATCCAAGGAGAAGTGGGTGATGAGACGGGACCATCAACAGTGCCGACAGAACCATGGAGCCCATCAACAATGCCCACATAGACACCGGGCCCAACACTTCAGTCAACGATACCCACATCACGACCTTTTGATTATGCCAAAGCGCACCTAGCCCTTATATGTATCCTAACCCTATATGTTTCCTTTTCCCGGTCTCACGGCGAGTTGGAATGCATGGCCCGATTCGAGTCCGTTCCGACTACTCGGTAGCGGTGATCTTGAGGCCGTCGTCGCATGAGGGATCGCACGAGGAGCCATTGGGGAGTCCTTTTTTTTACCAGTCTCCTTCGCCTTATGGGATTCAGACACCCCCGCCATGGTTTATGCAAACACCTCCTCAATCATTATTTTATCAAGGTGGGTCATCCTCCCAACAACCACAACTAGACCCCCTGCCGAAGGAACCAGAATCCCCACCGAGGTTCCACAACCCCGGCTGGAAGCTAGAAGAAGGTGGAATCCAGCGTGTAATCATCTACCACCCCTATGTGTTGGAACGCCGGCACCCCCATGGCGCAGCGAAATAAAATTAATCCCGGCGATCCAAACCATGAATCCATGTGTGAGGAACGAATCGGGGTGAAATAAAGGTTTCGAAGTTACCGAAATTTTAATCTGAGTAGACAGCGATGCCTCGGCAATAAGAGTTCTGATCTACTATATAAACCAATCCGCAACCTTTACGATGTCGGCCTCTACGTAATCCACCCAGTTTGACTATGAACGACAGAAATCTCCAAAAACTATTTTCAGAGGTTTTATTTGCTTGACGGCTGCTAGACTTTGTCCAAGCAAATTCTTAGGGTTTTTCTTAACAAGTTTTTTTATCACTTATTACCTTTTATAATCGGTATATCTTTTATGAATTATAAAATTAAATAAATATAATAATGTTTTAACCAAAAATTATAATTACATTAATTATAACATGGATTTTGGTAACCTATATTTATTTAAATTTATATCTGAACCAAATTCATATATTAATTCTCATTATGTGTACAACATCCTTGTACATATAATATATTCAATATTTGATTGCCCAATTAAATTAATTCTTTAATTAATTTAATTCATGTGACAATCAAACACAATACCAACTATGTTTCATTCCATTCATTTCAACCATAGGGTGTGACCCTGTAGGTTCTTGTAACGTTAGTAGTAATAATAGAACGATTCTAATGTCACAAGCATTTAGCAATGCATCATTGCTACCTAAGTTACAAGAAGTCATGATTCGACATAACTTTTTCTAATTAACCTTTCATGCATTAATCCTTAAGTCCTTTATCTCTAGAATGGATACAAGTCATGAAATAGTCACACTTGTATAGTCCATCCCATGTTTCTTGATATCTTGAGTAGACTATGATATACAAATTAGTATTACATCTCATGTCAACTTATTTGAGCATGGCCATGCATTTCTAGTCTCACTCAATCAAGTGGCCTAAGATATTACTCCCATTATGTGGGAGGGACTTATCTATATTGATCAACAATATCCCTCTACATAGATTGTGGTATATCCAACATCGACCTTTATAGAACAACCGGTTATGGTTTATACGTTTGGTCAGTATCAAAATATCGACTCACGATATTGTGATAATGATTATCTCAAGTCTAAGGATCATATACATATTAATCAATATGAGTAATGTTGTGACAAGTACATAATAATCCAAGAAACATACTCATAGCGGGTCAGTCCAATATGTTGTTCTCTAACACACATATTCATGCATTGATTTTGACACTCCATATCAATGGCAACTCTTTATCATCAATCAACTACATGTTAGTCTTAATGCATTATTATTGTCCTAGTCAACAATAATACTTGACTAAGGATATTTTAAGAATAATCATATTATTCTCGGACATTATTATAAAACAGTTTATTTGTACACGGAAGGAAAAACTGAAATAATAATGACAACGCTTTATATTAATAAACATGGTAAATCAAGTATGTTATTACAACCATCTCATGATTGATCTTTGGGCATACTCATACAATCTCCCACTAGCACTAAGACCAATCACTCATATATCTAATACCAAGTGACTTAGTGTGACGATCATGCTTCTGCTGTGTCAGAGGCTTGATCAGGGGATTAGCAATGTTATCATCTGTAGGTACTCTGCATATCTCAACATCTCCTCGATCGATAATCTCTCGAGTAAGATGATAGCGCCTAAGTATATGTTTGGATCGCTGGTGAGATCTAGGTTCTTTAGCTTGTACAATGGCTCCATTGTTATCACATCGAAGTTCTATAGCATCTGATATGCTAGGCACAGACCCTAGTCGATAATGAACTTATTGATCCAAACCACTTCTTTTCTTTGCCTCACCGGTACGCAATATACTAAACCTCTATTGTAGAATTGACTACTATACTTTGCTTTGAACTCTTCCAGCTCACAGCACCACCATTAAGGCAAAACACAAATCCTAATTGCAATCGAGAATCATCTTTGTCAGTTTGGAAGCTGGCATCAGTGTAACCTTTTACACTTAACTCTTCCTTACCTCCATATATTAGGAACGTATCCTTAGTTTTCTTAAGTACTTAAGGATATCCTTGACTGTGGTCCAGTGACCTTCACCAGGAGCTATTTGGTACCTGCTCGTCATACTTAAGGCATACGAGACATCTGGACGAGTACATAACATGGCATACATGATAGATCCAATAGCGGAAGCATATGGAATTTTACTCATGCGTTCTCTCTCTTGTGGAGTTGAAGGAGACATTTCCTTGAGTGAAATACCATGTCTCATAGGTAGGAATCCTCTTTAGATTCTTCCATCTTGAACCTTTTCAAGATTTTTATCTATGTATGTACTTTGGCTTAGACCAGTAGTCGTCTTGATCTATCTCTATAGATCTTGGCTCCTAAGATGTAAGTAGCTTCGCCTAAGTCCTTCATAGAAAAATAACTTCCTAACCAAGTCTTAATAGACTGCAAGGTAGGTATGTCATGTAACATCCTAAAAATGGAGTTATTTGTATTTGTATCATTTTGCTTGTGTGGAATGACTAAGATAATATTTATGGCATGTTAAGCTTTAATTGAAGGCCTTGAGTTGGCTCGGAATGGTAGGAAAAATATATATATATTTGCTTTAAAGGTGGATAGCCTTAGTGGTTAGGGGTTATAAGAATAAATAAGGGAATATTTGTCATAAAATGAGCCTAGGATAAGTGGCAAAGGGCGGGCCACTTGGGAGCTACACTTGACGCCATCAAGAATAAGGAGAGCCTTGGTTCGAGTCGCAATTCTCCCTTTTGGCATTATGTTGGATGGCACATGAGGAGAGTCTTCCTCCTTTAAACTCTTCTATTAAGGGATAATATGAGCTTTTAAAAAAAAGGATTTTATTTTAAGGATAATAGGGGATATCACATGGATTATTAAGAGATTATTACTTATTATTAGAAATTAAATCATATTAGTTTGAATTAAACTAAATGGGTGGCCTAGAGTGAATTAAGGAAGTAGGATGAATCTTAGACTCCTTGTTGAGGAGGTGGGACTGCAAGGACTTGTGGAAGGGGGAGTCCAATTTCCTATAGGCACATTCTCCATCTTTTGTTTTCTTTCTTCCAAAATTACAAGTAGCCAAATTCCCATTATTGATTTTCCCTTTTCTTCTCAAACTCTTAAAACGGAAAAAACAACATTCGCTATTTCTCCTTGCAAGTTCCCATCCTCAAATCTTCTTTCTCTTATTTCCTACTAGCCAATCATCTACTCCTTTACCTTTCTTCTTTTCCTCACTAAAAGTCCAACCTTATTTAAGCGACCATAGTAGAATCTAATTCCTATCAAAGTGCTGAAATCCTTTTCTTTATATTAAACTTTACTTGGCGAATATTGTGCAAGAAAGTAGGCTTCCCTTTTGACGATTTGGAAGGTAAGGGTCTTAGGCGAATGCTTATATTTTCTTTTTCTCTCATTATGTCGACTTTGGTCAAGGTAGGTGTGGGTTTGACAGAATGTTAATTAAGGGTACTAATCACAGATTAACCAATCCATTGTAGGATCTTGAGTTTGAAGATAAGCAAGTAAGTTCGCCAACGTTAGTCAATCAATTTTGGTAAGGATTTACATATAGATTGGTATTCATTTAAAACAAAAGGCTATGGTTATTAATATTGACCGATTGTAGTTTGTGAACCAGATTAAGTGATTTGGTAGCCGAGGCTAGTATTCAAAGTGACTAGGTAAGGATTCGGGTACAAAGGTTACCCTTCAAAATACTTGGGTTGGCGAATAGGCCATAGTACTAATCCTGGTTGGTAGAATGTAGGTGCAGAGAGATCTAGGGTGGCCGACTCCTCCATTCGGGATTTAGATTAATCGTGGTGACAGTGTGTACATACACACATATAATTTGTTAATATCTTGATTGTTGTGAATGCTATCTTGGTTTTTATGTAGCATTGGATAATGTACCTAGCGGTATAGTTGGCAATTCGGTAAGTCCACGAAAATGTGTATTTGTTACTTGATGCTTTTGGTAAGCAAAATGTATTGATGCATGAGATTTAAGCATGTGATGGCATGAAACATATATGTATATATGGTGATGTGGGATTAGTGAGTGGAGGCGATTATTGTGCCGACGGGCACCAGTGTTTTGGTAACACACCGTGACTACGGTCACCAGAGGTTTGGTACCTCCAGAGGTTTGGCACCTCATAGCGACTTGTCCACATGTGGTTAACACCACCGTGGGTTGGCCCCACTTGAGATATGGGATCGTCTGCGGTGATTTGGTATCACACGATGGGTTGGCCCCATCAAATAATCTGTGTCTCGGACACGGTGTTTTAGTAACACATTGTGACTATATGTCACCGGTGGTTTGGCACCACCGGTGGTTTGGTACCACAACGGGGTGAGCAAATGGCGTTTGGATGGTTAGGATGGGTATTTAATATTTTGCATATTAATGGTTATGTGTTGTGTATGAAAATGTTTTAAAAGCGGGAAGGGTTACATCTTGAGTCTTGGTGACTCACCTTCTCCATTAATTTTTCAGTGATGCATAGATCGCGGATATGGAGCCGGAGGGACTTGAGGTGGCCATGCGGTGAATTTAGAATTAAATGAACTTTAATTGATTATGATAAATTTTATTATTGGGTTGTTTTATTTTGGATGTAATAAGGCCTCCATATACTTTACTTTGGTTATTTTCTTATATGTTGGATATTTTGTTTTAACTATAAATTTGAATCACACGTTTTCTAAATTAACACGAGAAATGTTTTATCGTGCCATCGAACTTTATCTGAAATTTGTATAATAACTTGACTTAATTCAATTTTCGAATTTGGACTAAGTATGATTTCAAAGAAGATAACTTAAACAGCGCTTTTCAACAAATCTTAAATTGGTTTTAAAATAGATTTCAAAAGTTTTCCTCCGTAGCAAACCAAATCCGGTCGAAACATTTGGGCGGGTGTGAAGGTATTACATGTCATTTCCCATGATAAATATGTCATCGACATACAGTACCAAGAATGTGATAGTGCTCCTACTAACTTTCTTGTAAACACATGGTTCATTTTCATTTTTGATAAAACCAAACTCTTTGATTGCATCGTTAAAATGAAGATTCCAACAGAAAGCTTCTTTAATCCATAAATGGATCTTTGTAGCTTACAAATCTTTCTAGCATCCTTTGGATTGACAAAACCTTGAGGTTGTGTCATGTACACATCCTCTTCAAGTTTCCCATTAAGGAAAGTTTGTTTTGGCGTCCATCTGCCAGATTTCATAATCATGAAATGCAATTATGGCGAAACAAGATCTGATGGATTTAAACATAGCTACAGGAGAAAAGGTTTTATCATAGTCAACACTATGAATTTGGCGAAAACCTTTAGCGACTAATCGCCCCTTGTATGTTTGTACATTACCATCCATGTCGGTTTTTTTTTGAAAACCCACTTGCACCTTATAGGTTTAACCCCTTTGGGTGGGTCAATCAAAGTCCATACTTGATTTTCATACATGGAATCCATCTCAGATCTCATGGCCTTAAGCCATTTCTCAGAGTTTGGGCTCGTCATTGCTTCTTGATAAGTCCTAGGCCCATCTTGATATATAAGAAGAACGTCACCATGTGTTGTAATGAGGAATCCATATCTCTCACGTGCATGGCGTTCTCTTAAAGATCTTCGTGGTGGTGGTGTTTCTACAGCAGTTACTTGTTCCTCAATTTCTTGTGGAATTTACTGTTGTTCTATCTCTGGTTCAGTGGTATCTTGTGATTCTCGAATTTCTTCAAGTTCAATCTTTCTCCCACTTCCTTTTCTAGAAATAAATTCTCTCTTTAGGAAGACACCAGTCTGAGCAACAAAGATTATGTTTTCAGTGGGATTAAAGAAATAATAACCTTTGGTTTCTTTCAGATACCCAACAAAAATACACCTTTCAGATTTGGGTTCAAGCTTAGTAGACGTCTGACGTTTAACATAAGCTTCACAACCCCAAATTTTCATAAAAAACATACTGGGACGTTTCCCAGTCCATATCTCATATGGCATCTTTTCAACCGATTTAAATGGAACACAATTTAGTGTGAAAGCAGCTGTCTCAAGTGCATGTCCCCAAACTAAGTTGGTAGATCAGCATGACTCATCATGGATCGAACCATGTCTAATAGAGTTCGATTTCTTCTCTCAGAAACTCCATTTCATTGAGGAGTAGTAGGAGGAGTAAGTTGTGGGACAATCCCACATTCCTTCAATAGATCATCAAACTCTAGGCTCAAATACTCTCCACCTCGATCAGATTAAAGTGACTTAATAGTTTTTCCTAGTTGATTTTGTACTTCATTTTTGAATTCCTTGAACTTTTCAAGGGACTCAGACTTATGGCGCATGAGATAAACATACCCATATCTACTGAAATCATCAGTGAAAGAATGAAGTATTGAAATCCACCTCTAGCCTGTGGTATTTATTGGTCCACATACATCGAATGTATTAGGCCCAATAAATCACTAGCTCGTTCACTTTTACCAGTAAAAGGAGATTTAGTCATTTTTCCCAATAAGCAAGATTCACATACTTCAAATTGTTCAAAAACAAATGAATCTAAGAAACCATCTTTATGGAGTATGGATATGCTCTCAAGTATGGCCCAAACGACAATGCCAAAGATAAGTTTGATTTGAGTCATTTATTTTAGATCTTTTAGTATTTATGTTGTAAATATGATTCATTTGATCTAAAATATAAAGGCCATTAATCAATTGTGCTGAACCATAGAAAACATTATTGAAATAAAAAGAACAATAATTATTCTTAATAATTATCTCAAAACCAATTTTGTCTAAACAAGAAACTGAAATAATGTTTTTAGTCAAACTGGGCACAAAATAACAATCCTCTAAAAATAAATCAAGTCCACTAGGCAAAGATAAAGTATATGTTCCCACAGCTAATGCAGCAACCTTTGCTCCATTTCCAACTCACAGTCCACATCTCCTCTAGCCAACGTCCTACTCCTTTGTAGTCCACATGCATGAAGTACAAATATGAGAACCACAACCAGATATCTAATACCCAAGTAGTAGTTGATAAATTAATATCAATAACATAAATACACAAGCAGACGTTAGTTTGTTTTGTAACATCTGAAATTGGGCCTAGGAGAATTGAGCCCAATGGGCCTTGAGCGTAGTAGCGTTTAAAATTTTTGAGAACAAGAGATCGGGTTAAATGCAAGTTGGACCTATTAGATAAGTGATTTTGGAAGGTTAAGGGGCTTCTATGAAGTCCCGGGATCAAACTTTGGCTTTAGGGAAATTTTGGTTTTATGTGAAAAAAACCCTGAAAGTTGGCAGGTAGGCCTTAAGAATAAAATATGGAGAAAAGTGACACAAGTGGAGTGTGTAGTGTAGTGGCAAAGTGACACCACTTAAGGACAAGGGGTGGCATACAAGGAAGGAAGGAGGTCCAAGGTTCTAGTTGTAGCGCTTGCATTCCTTTTAGATTATTTTTATTAAATGAATTTAGACCTTGGCCATTGGGTTATTTTTAGTTGCGCATGGTTTAAGACACAAGAGGAGCTTGTGGCCTAGTGGATAGCGGCATGGATTATGTAGCAAGGGAGCCTGGGTTCGAATCTCATGAAAAGTAGGGGAGTATTTATTTTGCGGATTGGATGGTAAGAGTTTCAGTTGGATTTAAACTTTGCTAACGGAGGGATCCCACATCAGAAAGATACAAAAAAGAAGGTGAAGAGCTAGCTATATAAAGGGCATCCTAGGAGGAGATTTAACATACCTTGGTGGGCGCTTGGGCACAGGAGTGGTCGCAGTAGCGATTTAGCACCGAGTCTGTCGGTGTGTACTTCTCTACTCTAGCTGTAGAGCGGCAAATGCCAAAATACCGGTCACACGACATTAGTAGCCACACGAGTGTGCAAGCACACATGTGGGGCTTCGACGCGATAGTTGAGGCCATCAGTAGTATTCTTGTGGGTTGAGCTGCTTGGGCCACAATGGGCCGAAGTGGGCCCAACGGGGTCGTGGGCCCATATGAGTAAATTGTATGATGATATAGTATATAGTGAACTAGACTAGGTGGAACTTATATACATGGCTAGATTTGTGCTAGGTGGGCCACATGAGCGTGTGGGCCCGAATGGGCCAAAATCGAGTTTAGGCCCAATAATCCGGTAAAGACCAAAAATGGTAGCCGAATCGCTCGGGGCAACTTTGGGCCTTTAAAAAGGCCATTGCAAGTGCAAAATTATGAAAATATCCTTGGTAGGTAAATTACGAAAATAGCCTTGGTGGGTAATTTAAAATACCCTTGGTAGGTAATTTATGAAAATACCCTTGGTAGGTAAATTATGAAAATATCCTTGGTGGGTAAATTACGAAAATACCCTTGGTAGGTAAAATTACTATTATACCCTTAGAGGTTGGTTAGCTTGATTATGTTGTATATTATTATTCTGATTATGATGGTAATTTGTCTCATACGTTATCTGATATATGATTTGCATACATGTCATACTGCATACATGAATTATTATATTATCTGCATGTGCATGGGTTTGGGATATATATATGTTTAATGAAGGAAAGGGTGTACATTTATGTACGTGGTTTGATGTTAGCCTTGAGCTATATCGTGGATTGATGGTGGCTTTGTGCCTCATCGTGGATTGATGGTGGCTTCGTGCCTCATCGTGGATTGATGTTGGCTTTGTGCCTCATCGTGGATTGATGATGACCTTGAGTCACATCGTGGATATTGTGATTTAATCACTTGGATTAGTGGCTAGACCATTAAGTGGACTTTGAGCAGCATGACTGCCAAAGAGGTGTGTAGCGGATGGAGGGTCGATTTAAATCCCCTGGTGTGTGGTGGCAGGATATACGGAGGTGTGTAGCGGTTGGATACTAGGTTGGGGTTAGGTTAGCATTTTGCATCATCATGCATGGAATGTGGATATATGTGTGGATGTGGGCCAAGCCCATTTGTGGAATACGTGTGGATTAATTGCATTGCACTAATTATTGATATGCCATGGCATTGGGCTAACATATTCTTGTGGGCTTAGGCCCGATTATAAATGGTAAGGGAATTGCACACTGAGTCTCGGTGACTCACCCCTTTGTTTAAATTTTGTAGGTAATCATTAGATCGCGGATTTGGGAGCGGAGGCGGACTCGAGGTGGCCATGCTTAATATTTCAGTTTTATTTTAATATTTATTTCGGAGTTGTTTTACTATAAGTTTGGTTTACAGTTTTGTAATAAGGCCACTACAACTTTAATTTTAGGGTTTTGGTTGGTTTCACTTTTCATTTGACTACTGCCTACTATTATTAAATGTTCAATATGGGAATTTCCTAACCCTTAATAACTATTTTCCAAAATATTAATAAATCGTTTCTTATTCAAAATTACTTAAACTTGACTTTTCACAATAAATATAAAGAACACGAACTTTTTAACAAACGCACAGTTTTTAGACATTCCTTTCATGTGACATGCCAGATCCGGTCATAATGTTTAGTCCGGGTTTGGGGTGTTACAGTTTTGGCCTTCTTGACTTCCTCAAGATAGATAGGGCAATTCCGCTTCCAATGTCCAGTCACACCACAATGAAAGCAGTTTCCTTCCTTAGACACTCCACCTTTAGGTTTCATTGCGCCTTTCCTTTGCGAGCTTGGCCTTACCTTTGCCCTTGGGCTTTATGCGAACTTTGGCCTTTCCCTTGCCCTTGTTGTTCTGAGACCATCGGTATGGGCTTGGGTCCAACCTTTTCATGTTACCTTCAGAGATTCGTAACATCTTGAGCAATTGGGGTAGAGTCTTGTCAATTTCATTCATATTGAAATTAAGGACAAAGCGGTCAGTAGCTATCCCAAGAACGATTGTAGAATAACATCGGTGGCCAACTCTTGGCCCAATGGAAAACCAAGCTTAGACAGGACTTTCAATATAGCAAATCATCTTAAGGACATGAGGTCTTACTGGGCTTCCTTCAGCCAACTTACATTAGAATAGGGCTTTAGAGATATCGAACCTCTCTTACCGTGCTTGCCCCTGATAAAGTTCTTTCAAGTGCTCGATCATATCATAAGCAACCATGTCCTCATATTGCTTCTGAAGCTCAGGATTCATAGTGGCAAGCATAAGACATCCAACATCTACCATGTCATCGAGATACTTCTTGTAAGCATCTCTATCAGTTCTCGAGGCATTAACAAGTGGTTCATTAGGAAGTGGTTGTTCAATGACATACAATTTCCGTTCTTGTTTGAGGATAATCCTTAAGTTACGAAACCAGTCAAGAAAATTCAAACCATTCAATTTGTCCTTCTCAAGGATCGATCGCAATGAGAGTGTGCTAGTATTTGCAGCCATAATATATCTACAACAATTTAATATGCGTGTGAGTAAATTTACCAAGTTTATATCAATCATTAAAAAGACTTTATTAAATGGTGAGCCCACTATTTTATTTCAAAATTAATAACCCTCATATATTAATTTCGGAAAAACTTTCTCCAAAGTATTTCTAGTGGATTAAGGATCCATATTTCACCTCCTCTTAAGTCAGCTTTGGCTTTACTCTCAAGACTATGGTTATTTAGGTAAGCAACCTTTGCTAATTACATCATATGTAACTCCTAATATTTGGTGAACAACTCTTGTTCTAATCATCTTATGATTTATTCAATTTAATTGCCTCTAGGTTTCTAATCCTATTAGAGTAACCTAGTTAAGTCATTAACCAATTTTTAACCAAAGAATATCACTTGTTTATTCTTCCGTTTAACCAAGATAAATACTAGTACTTGCTTTGGCGGAACCTACATAGTATTGATCGAGGCCTTAACGAAGGCAAAATTGGAAGGCCATGTTGACTTAATATTTTAATAGAGGGATTTTATTAAGGATGTTCCATCTCACCAATTATGGTCTACTTTAGTCCATTTAGTCTTTTAATTGATCTCATCAATTAATGGGGTTTATTATTAAATTTTAATATATAAAATTGGCATGCTTTAGACATCCATAGCATCTCATACATGAATAAATAAAGCAATAAATAAATGCAATAGTTATAGCCCATAAACTAAGGTGATTCAACCCAAGCCAATGGGAGAACCAAAAGGAAACCTAAAGGTGTAGCGGTTTCACAAACTATCAATCCACAATAGTTGTCCCAACTTCCTTCTCGTCTAGCCCACAAAGAACTCTTGCAAATTACAATATCTGAAACTTCGTTTTACATACGAGGGAGTAAGATGAGAAGAGAAATACAAGAGAATAGTAGTAAAGCACGACATGCAGTAGTATTTATATATATAAAATTACAACCTTTTATCAAATGGGTCATTGGGCTATAACTATTCATTTCAAACACCGTGCATGTCAAATAAGATACATAATTCAATGATTTTGCTAAGGTGAATTATAAAATATCCTTTCAACCTTTTGTGGCCCATCAAGTTTATAAATTTCTTTTATTAAAAAACATCTTGTAATAAGAAGATGGGGTGCAGGGCGGTGGGCGGTCCTCGATCCCCATCCCCAAAATATGAGAGGGGCGTCACGGTAGGAGGCCAAAGGTGCGAGGCGAGCCCCGCAAATCGCTACCGCATACCCAGGTCAAATGAAACCTCACGATTTGATAACTTTTATCAGCGAATCGTGTTTTCAAGATTTTAATCCTTGAGGTTTCATCTCGCAACAACCTCGGTTCCACTAGCCGCTTAACCCTCATCGAAACCTGTAAATACCACCGTCACAATATTACAGTTTGTTAATAGTTAACAGTAATAACATAAAATCGAATAGGCCACAACACCATGATTAACATTTAATCAATTATCAAAAGGAACAGTTATCAAGTTATGCTTAAACGATTTAAACAACCGAAAACGTAGTAAAATTAAAGCATGCATCTCATACAATTGCATCACCCTAGTATTTAAACCCGAGTTTGAATCACAGAAGTGGCTCTGATACCACTGTTGGAACGCCGGCACCCCCATGGCGCAGCGAAATAAAATTAATCTCGGTGATCCAAACCAAGAATCCATGTGTGAGGAACGAATCGGGGTGAAATAAAGGTTTTGAAGTTACCAAAATTTTAATCTGAGTAGACAGTGACGCCTCGGCAACAAGAGTTCTGATCTACTGTCGAACCAAGCCGCAACCTTTACGATGTCCGCCTCTACGTAATCCACCTAGTCTGACTATGAACAGCAGAAATCTCCAAAAACTATTTTCAGAGGTTTTATTTGCTTGACGGCTGCTAGACTTTTTCCAAGCAAATTCTTAGGAGTTTTCTTAACAAGTTTTTTTATCACTTATTACATTTTATAATCAGTACATCTTTTATGAATTATAAAATTAAATAAATATAATAATATTTTAACTGAAAATTATAATTACATTAATTATAACATGGATTTTGGTAACCTATATTTATTTAAATTTATATACTGAACCAAATTCATATATTAATTCTCATTATGTGTACAACATCCTTGTACATATAATATATTCAATATTTGATTGCCCAATTAAATTAATTCTTTAATTAATTTAATTCATGTGACAATCAAACACAATACCAACTATGTTTCATTCCGTTCATTTAAACCATAGGGTATGACCACAGAGGTTCTTGTAACGTTAGCGATAATACTAGAACGATTCTAATGTCACAAACAATGAGTGGCATCTAGCAATGCATCATTGCTACCTAAGTTACAAGAAGTCATGATTCGACATAACTTTTTCTGATTAACCTTTCATGCATTAATCCTTAAGTCATTTATCTCTGGAATGGATACAAGTCATGGAATAGCCACACTTGTATAGTCCATCCCATGTTTCTTGATATCTTGAGTAGACTATGATATACAAATTAGTATGACATCTCATATCAACTTATTTGAGCATGACCATGCATTTCTAGTCTCACTCAATCAAGTGGCCTAAGATATTACTCCCATTATGTGGGAGGGACTTATCCTATATTGATCAACAATATCCCTCTACATAGATTGTGGTATATCCAACATCAGCCTTTATAGAACAACTAGTTACGGTGTACGTTTGACTATATCAAAATATACGACTCACGCTGTTGGGATAATGATTATCTCAAGTCTAAGGATCATATACATATTAATCACTATGAGTAATGTTATGACAATTACATAATAATCCAAGAAACATACTCATAGTGGATCAGTCCAATATGTTGTTCTCTAACACACATATTCATGCATTGATTTTGACACTCCATATCAATGACAACTCTTTATCATCAATCAACTACATGTTAGTCTTAATGCATTATTGTTGTCCTAGTCAACAATAATACTTGACTAAGGATATTTTAAGAATAATCATATTATTCTCAGGACATTATTATAAAACAGTTTATTTGTACACATAGAAGGAAAAACTAAAATAATAATGATAACGCTTTATATTAATAAACATGGTAAATCAAGTATGTTATTACAACCATCTCATGATTGATCTTTGGGCATACTCTTACACCATGTGGCACTAATTCCGACCGGCACCAACATTGATCCGGACCGCTTTTTTTTATTGTAATTTAATTTTATATATTTAATAAAATAAAAGTTGTTTATTTTTATTGTAATTTAATTTTTATATCTTTAATAAAATAAAATTTGTTTTTTTGTAATTTAATTTTTATATCTTTAATAAAATAAAAGTTGTTTTTTATTGTAATTTAATTTTATATCTTTAATATAATAAAAGTTGTTTATTTTTATTGTAATTTAATTTTAATATCTTTAATAAAATAAAAGTTGTTTATTTTTTATTTTAATTTAATTTTAATATCTTTAATAAAATAAAAGTTGTTTATTTTTTATTGTAATTTAATTTTATATCTTTAATGAAATAAAGTTATTTATTTTTATTGTAATTTAATTTTAATATCTTTAATAAAATAAAAGTTGTTTATTTTTTATTGTAATTTAATTTTAATATCTTTAATAAAATAAAAGTTGTTTATTTTTATTGTAATTTAATTTTAATATCTTTAATAAAATAAAGGTTGTTTTTTTTGTAATTTAATTTTAATATCTTTAATAAAATAAAATTTATTTTTTATTGTAATTTAATTTTATATCTTTAATAAAATAAAATTTGTTTTTATTGTACTTTAATTTTAATATCTTTAATAAAATAAAAGTTGTTTATTTTTATTGTAATTTAATTTTAATATTTTTAATAAAATAAAAGTTATTTTTTATTGTAATTTAATTTTCATATCTTTAATAAAATAAAAGTTGTTTTTTATTGTAATTTAATTTTAATATCTTTAATAAAATAAAAGTTATTTTTTTTGTAATTTAATTTTTTATCGTTAATAGAATAAAAGTTGTTTATTTTTATTGTAATTTAATTTTAATATCTTTAATAAAATAAAAGTTGTTTTTTGTAATTTAATTTTATATCTTTAATAAAATAAAAGTTATTTTTTGGTAATTTCAACTACTCACACTAAGCTAGGTAAATTAACAAAAACTAAATCGTTGAGTCAATACAATACTTCCCTATCTTCTATTATAACAAGGTTTCAGCCACCTTTGTTTTCCTCAGTTTAGTACTCTATTTCCACTAATTTGATCAACCTCTTCTTTAAAAAATACCTTTAATGAACCTTAAACCAACATTCAAATGAAAAGAAATTCATCTCTTCTACATGTACTACCAATCACAAAATTCGAATGCTTCCTAAACAAAATCAACCACCATATCAAATTTTATCATATCAAATGCACAAATAAATCATAATTATCATAAACATAAATCATACCATAAGTAACACCAAAATTAGCAAACTTAGTCCCTCTTATTATATGCTCATGTTGTTCGTTTGCCTCAAATTTATTCAAGGGAGCATGGTGCTACATCTTCAACAATGGGGGTGATAGCTCATAGAATAACAAGTACCTTTTCAACAAAATCTAGATGAAGTATTTTGATCTTCAATATGTATTCAACATGATCAACAAGAGTAGCAAGCTCATGTTTTACATGAGCTTTAATAGATTTTTATGCTAGATCTAGTGCTCTAATTGTAGTATATTCTTTTTGCATGTTTGTATTTTTCGAACAAATTGGTTAATAAAATAATCTATCATTTACATTAATATTATTTGTATAATGTCCTCAATGATTTTTGCGCACAAAGCAAAATGGAAGAAAGTATTAACTTATTGATTATCCAATGTTTAGCTAATGTTAAGTGAAATTACGTGGTTGAATCGTAATACAGAAAGACAATTTATATTAGTAGATAACCTAAACATGTTTTTAGTGTAACACCCCGTACCCGTATTCGACGCCAGAATAGGGTACGAGGCATTACCGGACTTAAACACAAACAAATATACATTTCTGAGTCATAAATTTCCATTCAAATTTAAAACTTTTCATACACATTCATATCGTCCCTAAAACGGGCCTACAAGGCCCAAAACATACATTGGAAATAGTTCAGAACTAAATTGAGAACTTTAGAAAATCATACAACACTTAGAAAATATTTCATGTTACAAGGCTCACATGCCTGTGTGGTCCAAGGAACACGCCAATGTGACCCTTGGACACGCCGTGCTACAGGCCGTGTTCAAAATAGAGAGCTCTCTGACTTTTGCACCGCCCGTGTGATAGGTCGTGTGGTTGATTTAATTATCATGATTTTTCATAAAATAGGTGCAGACTTCACACGGCCAGGGCACAAGCCCATGTTCGAGGTCGTACCATCCACACTGCTGAGACACACGCCCGTGTCTCTACCCGTGTGCTCGACACTAAGCATTCTATTTTGCAACAATTAAGGGGCAAGCCGTGTGTCACACACGGCCTAGACACACACCCTTCCATGCACAAACCTACACAACAAACATAGAACCATTCCAAGCTTATACCATCAACCAAATCAGCCACAGCTAAGGCATCAACACCCTATTCCCATGCTATCAATTATCATACACAAACATCACCTATATCTCAACTCAAATCATGCGATTTCCCACAACCATGAAAAGCATCATCATATGCATATATATATATATATATATATATATATATATATATATATATATACTTAAAACAATATTAGCCAATTTCAATGGCCAATTACAAAAGGAATTATCAGCCAACATAAGCCAACACATTTGGCTAAATCAATCATGGCACATAACAAAATAACCAAGTCCCTATACATGCCATAACTCAAAATATTAAAAATTAGTGGTACTCAAAATATTGAGTTGATAGTATGAATGGATCTCCGACAGTTTCTTATCCCTGAGCTGGCTTGGTGACACTATAAGACAAGGGAAAAGAAATGAAAGTAAGCTATATAGCTTAGTAAGTTCCTATGAAAATAATAAGCATTATAATCACACATGTATCATACGGATAAACATGATGAACTTGGCATAAATAATATCAAGATCTTTTAATCATAACTTACCCATTCATAACCTTACCAAGGGATTCATCACATATCGAGATCATTAGTAAATGAGTTTTAAGTACGTACCTGTACCAACTTGCAACATAATCATAACCTTTCACAACTTTGATATACTCGTTGAATTTCTTGTTGAACCACTTGGAATACTAAAGGATACTTGGGAATTTCGCACACACAATACCATACCAATGCCATATCTTAGATATGGTCTTACATGGGATCTCTTATCGATGCTAATAGCCTAGCTATGGTCTTACACGAAGTCTCTTATCGATGCCATATCCTAGATATGGTCTTACACGTAACCTCAAATAACCCTAATGTCATGACATTTGTATCCTACATATTCCTAAGGTTCAACCGGGATTTCTCACTTGTCAAACTTTATCGATTACATCCAAGGAGTCAATCATAATTCATACAATATTAAAGCATTTAAAACATAAATAAAACAATGCATTATTTACATACGAACTTATCTCGGTAAAAAAATTGTAGAAATGGACCTAATCGACAAACACCTTATTCTTCCCCCAATCTAGGTTCAAACCTTTTTATTTTGATCTATAATAGTAAATTTAACTTATTTATTATCCATATTTCTCAATTCAGTCAAAAAATCATATTATGGAAAAATTACATTTTTGCCCTTAAATTGTGACATTTTTACATTTTGGCCCCTAGGCTCGTAAAATGAAATCTATTTGATTTCTTCAAGACCGAAGCCTAGTCGAACCTCTTTCATGCTTATAACAACCCATATTTTTCATTTAATCACACTTTTAAATACATTTTGAAATCTTTTTACAAATAGGTCCTTTTGACATTTTCATCAAAAATCACCTAGCAAAAGTTGTTTATCTAACATTAAACTTGCATAATCTACCATTAAACATCAAAATACACACATGTCTAATAGGGATCAAACCCTATACCTCAATCATCTCTCAAATTAATGGTAAAAATAGATAGATCGAGTGATAACGACTTCAAAAATGTAAAGAGCATAAAAAACGGGACAAGAACGGACTTACAATCGAGCTTAAAAGTGGCCAAACCCAAGCTATGGCTTCCCTTATAATTTCGGCACAAAAATGAAGAAGATGGACTAAATTTTGGCTTGATTTTTGGTTTTTAATTCATTTAATTACTAAATGACTAAAATGCCCTTCACTTAAAACTTTGAAATTTTATCTCACCATGTCCATTTTTGTCCACTAACTTAAAAAATGGTCTAATTACCATCTAAGGACCTTCATTTAAAATTTCATAGCAATTAGACACCTCTAGCATGTAGAACTCAACTTTTACATTTTTACAATTTAATCCTTTTTGCTAAATTGAGTGCTCAAACGTCAAAATTTTTTAATGAAATTTTCACAAAGTCATTCCGTAAAATTTTAGACCATAAAAATATAATAAAAATAAACTTTACTACGTTTGATTTGTGGTCCTAAAACCACTGTTTTGACTAGCCCAAAATTGGGCTGTTACAACTCTCTCCCTTTTAGGGATTTTCGTCCCCGAAAATCTTACTAGAAAATAGGTTTGGGTAATGTTTTCTCATAGTTATCTCAGGTTCCCATGTAGTCTCTTCAACACCTTGTCTTTTCCATGAAACTTTTACTAGGGTTATACTTTTATTTCTCAACTGTTTAACTTCCCGAGCTAAGATCTTGATCGGTTTTACACCATACGTCATATTCGGTTGAATCTCAATCTTTGATGGAGAAATCACATGTGAAGGATCAAAACAATATCACATGAAACACATTATGAATTCTTCCCAACTCTATCGGTAAAGCTAACCGATATGCCACTAGCCCTATTCTTTCAATAACTTCATACGACCCGATGAAACATGGACTCAATTTGCCTTTACGTCCAAATCTTAGAATCTTCTTCCATAGAGATACTTTCAGAAATACTTTATCACCAATCTGAAAGTCAATATCTTTTCTTTTCAAATCTGCGTACAACTTTTGTCGATCTGAAGCTACTTTCAAGCAATCGTAGATTACCTTTACCTTTTCTTCTGTTTCCCTAACCAAGTCATGTAACACCCCAAACCCGACCTAGAAGTTAAGCCTGAATCTAGCGTGTCACACTGAAGAGTTTTCTTCGAAAACATATAAAGACCTTATGACTAAAGATGACTATATTTTGTTATAGCTAAGAAAAATAAATCATTTTTTTAGAAATACTTGGTAAAAATACTACTAATCTCTTGAAAGGCCGATTGAAGAATCGATATTTGAACTAGTGATCTTTTAAAACTCTAACTTTTGAAAATGTCATTGATAATTTAAGAGAACATCTCTAAGTTAAAATATTTGCAAAGGTTTGTTACGAAATCCATTTGTTAATCTATTTTGAAAAACCTTTGTTTATGATTTAAGAAAAATCCCTTTTTAAAGTAATTTGAGCAAAATATAAATACGTCAAACATAATGCAATACAAAATAAACCAGAGGCCTTATTACAACTTTAAAACCCAAAATAGTAAAGGTAATGAAATAATACGGAAAGTAGTTTACTAATGGTTGCAATCATCATTTATGAAGTATGTCCTCCATCGAGTCATCCATGGCCCCAAGTCCTCGTCACTAGGCAATATCGACAGGGATTAAGAAAAAAAGGGGGGTGAGTTACAAGAACTCAATGTGTAACCCACTTATTGTTGTCCACTGGCCAAAATCCATTAAACAATTATTTGGGCCTAAGCCCATTTACAATATCAATAATATAACAAAATATAACATGTATGTGAAATGCAATTCCCAAACCAAGCCTAATAATCCATCCGCTACACACCACCTATACCAACCAACGCACCAGTGGGGATCTTTAGTCAACCCACCCCGCCAACACACCAATCGTAGGCATTAAGCCATTTATAATATCAGAATTTGTGGCGAAGCCACCAGAATAATAGAATATACGTGGCATAGCCACCAGACAGATTGTGACAGAGTCACCAAAATATGTGGCAGAGCCACCAAATAGCTTCCTCCAATCATCAATATCCCAAACCCATGCAGAATTATGTGAATGCAACATTCATAGCAAATTATGATATTTACAATATAACAACGATAATTAATAACATCAAAGAATTATTACAAACAATTTGGCCCATTAAGGCAATCTATCAAATCGGCCCATTAGGGGTGTTTTCGTAATTGACACATAAGGGTAATTTTGTAATTCGGCAATTTTACCCACTATGTAACATCCCGAAATTGGGCCTAGAAGAATTGGGCCCATTGGGCCTTGGGTGCGGGAGCATTTAAAATTTTTAAGAATAAGAGAACGGCATTAGTGCAAGTTGGACCTATTAGGTGAGTGATTTTGGAAGGTTAGAGGGTTTCTATGAAGTCTCGGGTTCAAGTTAGGTCCTAGGAAAAAATTTGGTTTTAGGTGAATAAAACCCTGAGACTTAGTAGTAGGCTTTAAGAATAAAATGTGGAGAAAAATGACACAAGTGGAGTGTGTGGTGTAGTGGCAAAGTGATGCCACATAAGAGGCAAGGGGGTGACGCCAAAAAGGAAGGAAGGAGGTCCAAGGTTTAAGTCTTGGCTCTTGCATTTTGGTTTTCTTTTTAAATGGACTCTAGGATTTTGCCATAGGGTTATATTTAGTTGCGCATGATTTTAGACACAAGGAAGTGAGTGGTCTAGTGGCAAGGCGTCATTAAGGGTGTAAGGGAACCTGGGTTCAAATCTCATGACAAGCAACAGAGTATTTATTTTACGGATTGGATGAGAAGAGTTTGAGTTGGATTTAAACTCTGCTAACGGAGGGATCCCACATCGGTAAGATACATAGAAGGAAGGTGAGAAGCTATCTATATATAGAGCATTCTATGAGGAGAGTTAATTTACCTTGGTAGGCGTTTGGGTGCAGACCTAGAGGATAATCGCCAATAGTAGCGAAGGAAGGGCTACTATAACGTGAGGTGCACGGTAAGGTTACGATGAGGTTTCAGTTTCTGATAAGTGTATATTAAGTTATGATTAATCGTTAGGTGCTGTCGATTGTAGGTTCGTGACTAAGGGGTTCGCAGCGCGCGTGGTTACCAGGAACACTACACACATGAAATCGGCAAAGCCAAAGTGGCTAAATGGGCCTGGTGGGCCCTGAGGCTAAGTTTGATGAAATGGTTTGGTTGGTTATACGAATTGAATTAGTCATGCATGATACATGAATTGGATTTATTTTGGGCCTAATAGGCTATATGATGAGATTTGGGCCTAATAGGCCGTAAGGGAGTGATTTGGGCTTATGGGGACGTAGACATATATGTTAGGGTTTATGGACCTTAGGCTTAGTTTGAACAACTCGTAAATTCCATAAGACTTAATTCTAATTAAACATGCCTGTGAACAAGTCGCTGGGTTAGGGTGTGGCAACGGGCATACGCATGTCTAGGATTGGATCTAGGGAGAGCTTAGTACTTAAGCGGCCCTAGTGGCCCACCTCTTCTTTTCTGGAATCCTACCTAGTGCGTAGTGTCTGTTCACTTTAGCCGCGAGAACTTGTTGATGGGCCAAAGTTCATAACTAAAACCCAAAGGGACCGAAATACCCCTAGTTTGCAAAATTACCAAAATACCCCCAGTTTGTGAAATTACCAAAAAACCCTCAATTTGAAAAATTACCGAAATACCCCTAACTTGTGAAATTACCAAAATACCCTCAATTTACGAAATTACCAAAATACCCCCAGTTTGCAAAATTATCGAAATACCCCCAGTTTACAAAATTAACAAAATACCCTCGATTTGTGAAATTACCAAAGTACCCCAGTTTGTGAAATTATCGAAATACCCATAATTTGTGAAATTACCAAAATACCCCTGTAGGGTAGAATTACAAAAATACCCTTGGGTAGTGAAATGACGAAAATACCCCTATATGACGAATATGAGTTTGTGGATGTTACTTTTGTGTTTGATGCATTCATATGATATTCTGCTTAGGATGCATATGGGTGGGAATTATGGTACGGAGGAAGATGTGAGGATCGCATGGCCGTATGGTATGGATCCAGGATCGTATGGCCATATGGTATGGATCCATCGCAGGCTTTTAGCCACCGAGCAGCCATGCTGCACCAATAATGTTATCGAGGGCTGTGTGCCATTAATATGGGCTTCATACCGTGATTATGGGCTTTGTGCCAATACCGAAGGCTTTGTGCTGTTATTATGGCTTTGTGCCAATCATATTTACTGTGGCTATGTGCCTAACATATATATTGATGACTCTGTGTCAATATTTGAGGATCGGATGGCCGTATAGTATGGATCCAGGATCGCATGGTGGTATGGTATGGATCCAAAGGAGGATTTAAGGCTAATATATATGATTAGCGACTTTCTTTGCAACGTTGATAATCTGTAATCGAGATACCCTTGGTGTGTAGCGGAGGGGTGGGTCGAGCTAGAATTCCCCACAGGAGTCATAAGGTTGGAAGGAAAATGATGTGTAGCGGATGGATTTTTGGGGTGGGTTTTGCATTGTTTGTTTATGAATGATGTGATATAATATGATATGAGGTCTTTTTGGGATAAGGCCCAAGACCACCGATTTTGATAGGGTTTAGGCCCAACGTGAATATTTGTAAGCGATTTGTTTGCCAAGGGTTGTGCACACTAAGTTTCGAAACTTACACCCCTTTAATTTAATGTTTCAGGTTATCCTGAATAGACGACTCAACGTGAGAGAGGATTCAAAGATGGCCACACTACAAGAGGCTTGAATTTTCATTTATTTGTTTCAAAATACATGTTTTATTTACTTAATTTTCAGTGGACGTAATAAGACCTTGTACTCCGTTTTGACTTCGGATTTAATTTGGGTTTTGAGATGAAATGTTTATTTAATTATTAAACCTAAGTAAGCTCTTATGTTCAAACTTGGTTTACTAAATACTTAAAATAATAAAATGGGTTTTTTTAATTAATAAGTCTATTAGATTTTGGGCTTTTGGGCCTTAAATTCTTAATTAGCAAAACCGTTTTTGAATTGCACTTTTAATGTGACATTTCAGATTCGGGCCTAACTTCTAAGACAGGTTTGGGGTGTTACATTTAATGGTATCAGAGCCGGTTGCAAAGCTCGAGTTGTGAATGGGCCTTAGATTTTGGGTTTTTTTAGAAGTTTTGAAAGAATTCTTGAAGTGTGGTTCATCGAGCCCTCGACGTTGAGCCAAGTAAGTTTTCTATTATTGTTTGAATTATTGAATTGTATAGATAATGGGCTACTTAAAAATAGGCTTTTAGAGACTAAAACCCGTAGGAAACTTAAGCCTGTAGTGGATCCTCGACCGCGGAATAACTTTAAGAAAAAGTGTTAATACTTACATAAGATATGTGTTCTAAACGAGTAGAACTAAGTACTAATTTCTTAAAATTCTTAAATCAGAGTGCGCAGCAAAAGCATAGTGGTGTGATTTGAGCGGTGCGTTTAGTAGTTAGTTGGAAATTTCGAGGACGAAATTTCTTTAAGGAGGGTAGATTTGTAACATCCCAAAATTGGACCTAGAAGAATTGGGCCCATTGGGCCTTCGACGCGGGAGCGTTTAAAATTTTTAAGAATAAGAGAATGGCATTAGTGCAAGTTGGACCTATTAGGTGAGTGATTTTGGAATGAAGTCCCGGGTTCAAGTTAGGTCTTAGGAAAAATTTTGGTTTTAGGTGAATAAAACCCTGAGAGTTAGTAGTAGGCTTTAAGAATAAAATGTGGAGAAAAATGACACAAGTGGAGTGTGTGGTGTAGTGGCAAAGTGATGCCACATAAGAGGCAAGGGGGTGACGCCAAAAAGGAAGAAAGGAGGTCCAAGGTTCATGTCTTGGCTATTGTATTTTGGTTTTCTTTTTAAATGGACTCTAGAATTTTGCCATATGGTTATATTTAGTTGCGCATGATTTTAGACACAAGGAAGTGAGTGGTCCAGTGGCAAGGCGTCATTAAGGGTGCAAGGGAGCCTGGGTTCGAATCTTATGACAAGAAAGGGAGTATTTATTTTGCGGATTGGACGAGAAGAGTTTGAGTTGGATTTAAACTCTGTTAACGGAGGGATCCTACATCGGTAAGATACAAAAAGGAAGGTGAGAAGCTAGCTATATATAGAGCATTCTATGAGGAGAGTTAATATACCTTGGTGGGCGTTTGGAGTGCACCTGAGGATAATCGCCAATAGTAGCGAAGGAAGGGCTACTATAACGTGAGGTGCACGGTAAGGTTATGGTGAGGTTTCGATTTTTGATAAGTGTATATTAAGTTATGATTAATCGTTAGGTGATGTTAATTGTAAGTTCGTGACTAAGGGGTTTGCAGCGCGCGTGGTTACCAGGTGTGTACAAACACTACACACACGAAATCGACAAAGCCGAAAGTGGTTAAATGGGCCCAGTGGGCCCTGAGGCTAAGTTTGATGAAATGGTTTGGTTGGTTATACGAATTGAATTAGTCATGCATGATACATGAATTGGATTTGTTTTGGGCCTAATAGGCCATATGATGAGATTTGGGCCTAATGGGCCGTAAGGGAGTGATTTGGGCTTATGGGGACGTAGACATATATGTTAGGGTTTATGAACCTTAGGCTTAGTTTGAACAACTCGTAAATTCCATAAGACTTAATTCTAATTAAATATGCCTGTGAATAGGTCGCTGGGTTAAGGTGTGGCACGGGCATACGCATGTCTAGGATTGGATCTAGAGAGAGCTTAGTACTTAAGCGGCCCTAGTGGCCCACGTCCTCTTTTCTGGAATCCTACCTGGTGCGTAGTGTCTGTTCACTTTAGCCGCGAGGATTTGTTAATGGGCCAAAGTTTATAACTAAAACCCGAAAGGGACCGAAATCCCCAAGTTTATGAAATTACCAAAATACCCCCAGTTTGCGAAATTACCAAAATACCCTCAGTTTGTAAAATTATCGAAATACCCTCGACTTGTGAAATTACCAAAATACCCTCGATTTATAAAATTACCAAAATACTCCCGATTTGTGAAATTATCAAAATACCCCCAGTTTGCGAAATTAACGAAATACCCTCGATTTGTGAAATTACTAAAGTACCCGATTTGTGAAATTATCGAAATACCCCTGATTTGTGAGATTACCAAAATACCCCTATAGGGTAGAATTACAAAATACCCTTGGGTAGTGAAATGACAAAAATACCCCTATGTGACGAATATGAGTTTATGGATGTTACTTTTGTGTTTGATGCATTCATATGATATTCTACTTAGGATGCATATGGGTGGGAATTATGGTACGAAGTAAGATTTGAGGATCGCATGGCCGTATGGCATGGATCCAGGATCGCATGGCTCCACTGCAGGCTTTTAGCCACCAAGCAGCCATGCTGCACCAATAATGTTACCGAGGGGTGTGTGCCATTAATATGGGCTTCGTGCTGTGATTATGGGTTTTGTGCCAATACCGAAGGCTTTGTGCTATTATTTTGGCTTTGTGCCAATCATATTTACCGTGGCTATGTGCCTAACATATAAATTGATGACTCTGTGTCAATATTTGAGGATCGCATGGCTGTATGGTATGGATCCAGGATCGCATGCCGTATGGTATGGATCCAAAGGAGGCTTTAAGCCCAGTATATATGATTAGCAGCTTTGCTACAACTTTCGGTAGTACCACAATCGGGCTACCTTTGGTATGTAGCGAATGGGTGGGTCGAGCTAGAATTCCCCACAGAAGTCATAAGGTTGGAAGGGAAATGGTGTGTAGAGGATGGATTTTTGGGGTGGGTTTTGCATTATTTGTTTATGAATGATACGATATGATATGATATGAGGTCTTTGTGGGATAAGGCCCAAGACCATCGATTTTGATAGGGCTTAGGCCCAACATGAATATTTGTAAGTGATTTGTTTGCCAAGGGTTGTGCACATTGAGTTTCGAAACTCACACCCCTTTAATTTAATGTTTCAGGTTATCCCAAATAGACGACTCGACGTGGGATAGGACTCGGAGATGGCCACACTACAAGAGGCTTGAAATTTCATTTATTTATTTCAAAATACATGTTTTATTTACTTAATTTTCAGTGGACGTAATAAGACCTTGTACTCCGTTTTGACTTCGAATTTAATTTGGGTTTTGAGATTAAATGTTTATTTAATTATTAAACCTAAGTAAGCTCTTATGTTCAAACTTGGTTTACTACATGCTTAAAATAATAAAATGGGTTTTTTTAATTAATAAGTCTATTAGATTTTGGGCTTTTGGGCCTTAAATTCTTAATTAGCAAAATCGTTTTTGAATTGTGCCTTTAATGTGACATTCCAGATTCGGGCCTAACTTCTCGGCCGGGTTTGGGGTGTTACACACTAAGGGTAATTCGATAATCTCGCAATCTAGGGGTATTTCGATAATTTACCCTCTAAGGGTATTTTCGTAATTTCTCAACCCCAGACTTAATTACTAATTTGAGACATAAAACTTGAAACTGTCCATCTGCGTCATACTGACTAAATTGACTATAACTTGGCTTAGTAAACTCGAAATCTAAATCCATAAATTTTTCTTGAAACTAAACTCATATATCTTCTTACTAAAATTTTTCCAGAATTTTTGTCTTAACCATTTAGTACAGTTTATTCCTTAAAATTTCCCTTGTTACACTGTCCAATGATTCTGACCTCTCTTGACTTAATTTCAAATATCTCACTGTACAATTTTCTTATAACCCATAATTCACTTTGTACAATTTTATACGATCTTTCCAAAACAGATTAGGGAACCATGAAGTTAATCAGAACCAATCTCACTAAAATTAAGATATCTCAGATTATAAAATTCCTTTTCCTTCTCCGTTTCTTCCATATCAAAATAGACACAATAAGCTTTTATTTGATATGTCATTCACTTTCTAATTCCCTTTCTCCTATTTTTCATGATTTTTTGAAAAACACGTCACTGCCACTGACCAAGACTATTTCATTGCAAAATATAGTTACTATTGCGAATATATGCACTCCCGAGTGATCATGGATGTCGGTTTCTGATTTTCTTCAGTATTTCGACCGAATTACAAAACATATCATACAAACTTTCAGAGAGACGTGAGATTACGCACCATTTCAAACATGTTTTTGGAAGGTACGGGATTTCACACCTTATTCAGAATCCGTAACACGATATTCTCCGCGGCACCTAAAGATACAACCGGTCAACAATTAGTCCTGTAACACCCCAAACCCGACCCACAAGCCCTGACCGGTCTGGTATGTCACTACGGAAAAACGATTGAAAATTTGTTTTGACTTAAAATAAAACTTTAGAATCAGTGATCTTTTGGAAACCATGTCCAATTAAAATCTATTAAATAATATAAGCTTGATATAAAATATCCGAATTAAAACTTTATTATATGTTTTAAGATATAGTTTACCGAAAATAAACTGATTTCAAAATATTAATTTGATCGTCATTTCTCCTTTAACATAATAAAAATGTTCAAATAATTTAATTGGGCCTTATTACAATAAACACTTATTCAAATACTTAAAGTACTGAAAATGATAAATTCTATTAAATAAGGAAAAACAACTTCTGTACGAAAATCTACTTCTGCATGGCCACCTTTGTATCCACTCCAACCCGGTCCATTAATCACGAATCACCTGCGATGTTTAAGAAGTTGGGTGAGTCACACAAACTCAGTGTGTAATTAACCACTGAATTCCACCCACATGCTAACCACATAATAACCTATGCATCAGATATCATATATCATACTCAAATCATACCACATTCTGGGCTTGGCCCATACTCATAACACTTACCAAGTAACCGGGTAATTAGCCACATACCCTCCACATACTGGGCTTAGCCCATTTCTTATTCAAGTCCACAATAACATGTATTCACATACCACAATTATGCAATAATGAATCCCGACCCAAGCCTAAGGTCCATCCTCTACACACCCCCTTATCCAGCCTACCACACACCAGGGGATTATTAAATCACCCTCTCCTTTTAACTCCACAAAGGCATTCAATGCCATCCACGTGCAATTAAGCACAAAATCCACAACGCGACCTGAGTCAGCGCCAATCCACGATGTAGCCGGAGCTAACACCAAAACCACGATGGGACACATAGTCACTCATCAATCCATGATATGGCACATAGCCGATATCAATCATGATGAGGCACATAACTACTCATGAAACCACGTACACCCGTACCATCTTTCATAACCCACCCATGCACATGCAACATAAAATAGTGCCATGATGATGCATGCACATGTTATTCATAACCATAAGCATACTCACATACAAGCCAATGATCATATTTCAACGACTTTGATACTAACTCGGTCATCGTCATACCCTTGAAGGGTATCAATATCACACTTATCATTTGCACTTGTTAGTAAACACATTACACATGCAAATATAAATCCGGAAGCAAGAGGGCTAGCTACACACCTTATAACTCAAGCTCTAGACCCTCGATCCCGCGCTATCGCTAAGCGAGACTACGACTATCTACCTATAGTTTTCTCCCGCTGCTGGCCCACACCCTAGTGGCCAATCCCGAACTGCTAAGACAGCCCTTTTTCTTAAACTTCGGGATAGGGACTTTTCCTTACCTTCTTGACCGGCATCCATGTCCATTTAATGATATCTTTAATCAGAACCAACCTGTTAATCGATAACATCGTAATCTAAATATACCAAATTTAACCATAAAATATTCTTACCAATGAATCGAATCCCGGAAGCTTCTGATTACCTTTGTCGAGATTCCTAAATGGCCACAGTTAGAATCGGTTATCACTTATTTACCAAATATGGCCTATGGTAGAATACCATGAATCACTTACCTTACTTACCAAAATCCCGAATCACCACTTCGCTATGTAGTATTTGAAAACCCTATATTCCATATGTTAAAATCGACTAAAACATAATTCCAAAAATAATGGCCCTTGGTCAATGTCACAAGTCACTTACCTTGATGACTTCAATTCCGAAAGGCTCCCTAATGTCGGCACTATCGTTGCTTACTCCTAGCGATCAATTTCCCAATCACCCTCCTAGGTGCGGCTACAATCAAGAAATAGAACTAGATCTTCAACCTTGACTTTTGAAACTTGTGATGAAGAAAAGAATAAAGGCACTTTTAATAATCGACTATGGCTCTTTAATAACATATAAAAGAGAGTATGGTACTCACAAGGTTCGGCGATCACAAAGATAGGTATAGATACAAGGTTGAGAAGAAGAAAAGAAGTGTAAAAGAAAGTTAGGAGAATTCGGCAATGAAGAACAAAGGTGGAGAGGTTTCGGCTAACACTAATTAAAAGGAAAAGCTTGGGAGAGGGATGAAGGTTCGGCCAAGCTAGCAAGTAGGAGAAGAAAAAAAATTATAAACGGCCTTAATGCTCTTGGAGTTTCGGTTAAGAAACAAAAGAGAAAGAAAAGATGAATGCTCATAAAACAATTCGGCACTCTTTCCCCCTTCACTTGGCCGAATATTGCCTACCCAATGTCCTATCCTTGGCCACCACGTCTTTACTTATCCAACCCCAAGTTAATCTCCTAATTTACCTCATCAACATCCATAAAAAAAAATTTAAAATAAATCCTTATCCCTTATCACTTCTTTAAATAAAAAATAAAAAGATAAACTAATAATTATTCCCTCATCCAGCCGAATTTAAAAACAAAATTAACTTAATCTTTATCCCAATTGAAGGTCCCATGTGTCGTCCAACACCTTACCAATCACGCAAAATAAGAATAAAAATAAAACACCCCTTATGTTGCCATTAAGCTTCGAACCTGCGACCTCCAGGAACCATGAACTTCAGCTAGCATCCCAACCAATCTGCCAATGTGCTATTTGTGATATAATCCACCCAAAACTTCTTTTAACACCTCACTCCCTAGCTCCCTTGTCTCAACGCCAAACCCAAAAAAATAAAACACCCTTGCTGCCGCCTTGATTCGAACCCAGGCCCTCATTGGCGTCACCACCAAGCCTTTAAGTAGCGCATGGAGCCATTTTACCAATGCCTTCCTTATGCTAAGAAAGCCTACAAAAATTCCTCTAAAGCCTTCCTAGCCCAACCCCCCTTTCTGACGCTAAAAAAAAAAAAATAAAAACCCAATTGCTTCCCATGTTATTCGAACCCCTCCCCCTTGGCACTCCCTTTGCACATAGTGCCCAAGCCACTTTGCCAATTCATTTCTTGTGTCCTAAACTCCACAAAATTCTTTTAAGGCCTTCTTGCCCAGTTTCCCCTTTTTACACTTAAATCCAAATTTTTTTCCAAAGCATTCCTTTATAATTTAAAGTTCCCGAAACCCTTAAAACACATCCAAACTACTCTTAAAGCCTTCTAACTCATAAATTATGCACGAACGCATAACCCCTAATCTAGGACGTCACAGTTCTACCCTCCTTAAAATAATTTTGTCCTCGAAATTACTTACTATCAAGCAATCGTGCATTCTTAACTCATCACCCTACTCTACCGCTACGCACTCTGATCTTAACAAAACTAACACATTCCTTAGATACTATCTCAAGATTCGCATTCAAGGTTCCATACACTTTGCTAGCATACAAACACGAACTAATCAAGTTAAAAGAGATTCCAGGGTTAAGGAACATACCTTGGTTGCCTCACATCCGAACCTTCAGCACCATCGCTTGGTGTTCCATGACCTTGACCTTGAGCCCTATCCATCCTTTGAGGACATTTCTTAACCAAATGAGCCTTAGACCCACATCGATAACATTCTTTACTATTTCCCCAACATTCTCCTGAATGAGCTCTTCCACACTTAGCACATGAAAGTTTTCGGTTCCCAGCAACTGGTACTGGTGCACATACAAAATTCTCGATCTTTGGTCTTTTTGAACATCTCCAAATGATGCTGACAGTCCAAAACTTCTCTTATTCTCGTTCCTATTCTTTTCTCGGTTTTCTCTTACAGTCCTCTTAACTTCTTCAGCGATCCGAGCTTTCTCCACTAGAATGGCGAAGTCCCTTTCTCTCTGCGGAGCGATCAACTCCCGCAACTCATCTCGCAGCCCATCTTCGAATCGAACACACCTTTCATAATTAGTAGCCACGATTCCTTTGGCATACTGACTTAATCGCACAAATTCAGCTTCATACTCCGCTACCGACTTACTTCCTTGTACTAGATTTAGAAACGCTTTCCTTTACGAGTCCAAATAACTGGCTCCTATGTACTTTCCTTCAAACTTAACCTTAAATTAATCCCAATCCAATCGATCTGCCGGTACACCTTGTTTGACAGTGAGCCACCAACGATAAGCTTCATCGCGAAGCAACGAAATAGCACCCTTCAGCTTTTCTTCATTGGTACAGTCCAAATCGTCCATGATTCTTTCGACTGCTTCCAGCCAATATTCCGCTACGTTTGGAGCTACTCTTGACACTCCTCTAAAGATCTCAGCTCCATTCGATCTAAGCCTTTCCGATACTGACTTTCGAGTTCCATTTCCCACACTAGCTCCTGCCACACGTTCTAGAATTCGTAACATGGCCCGCGATACTGCGTCATCTTTTCCTATCTGATCTTGCTCCTCCGCGCCCACTGCTGGCGGCGGCACTTCACTTCCTGACCCATGGCCAGACCCTACCGGTTCCGATACCGCCGTTCTACCTCTACCGCGTCCCCTAGAACTCATCTCTGTCGTCCCGATTTAATCTGATTAATAAGTTTTATGCATTAGTAATTGTTCCACTATTTAACCGCGAACAATTTTATGAAAAGAGATTCTAGCAGTGGTTCTTTCGATCACACCAAGTTTCGGCTCAAGTTTGCTACCCTAATTCAGGGAGTCGCATTCATGTTCATAAACAGAGACACATTCATTCATCAACACATTCATTCAAAGGGTATCTACCACACATTCACTATTCGGACATTTACGCGTTTCTACCCTGTGGGTATTTTTATCATTTTTTTCCTATAGGGGCATTTTGGTAAGAAATCGGGGTCACTTTGAAAATATTTTACAAATCAATGGTATATCAGAATTTACAAAACCTCAGGGGTTATCTTGAAAATTTATTTTCTAGATCACAGGTGTTGCAAAAAAAAAATTTCAAGAATCGGGGTTGTTTCGATAATTTTTGAAATTCAGAGGCATTTCGGTAGTTTTGAAATCCGAGGGTACTTTGGTAATTCTTTAAACCAAGGTCATCTTGGTCATTTTGCAAAACAAGGGTAATTTGGTAATTTTGCAAGTCGGGGGTATTTTAGTAAATTTCCAAATCTGGGTATCTTAACATTTTGTAAAAATAGAATTTCTGGTATTTTATAAAGTAAGTATATTTTAATAAAAGTCGAGGGTATTTTTGAAAATCTTAAAACTAAGGGTATTTTTGTAATTTATAACACAGGGGCATTTTTGTAATTTTGCAAATCGGAGATTTTGGAAAAATTTTCACAATAATCTTTTACTACAATTAAAAGGGTAATTTAGGGATTTAATAGCTAGGAATTTTATAAAAAAATACTATTAGTCCTTTTCGGTTTTAATTATCGGGTTTAGCCTGTGAATAAGTCCTCTTGGTTAAGGTGAACCGTAGCTACGCACCAGGTAGGATTCGAGTAAAGAGGAGGTGAGTCGCTAGGACTGCTTAAGTACCAAGCTCTTACTGAATACCAATCCTAGACATGCGTACAATGGTTGCCACACCTTAACTCGGCGATTTACTTCACAGGTTTGTTTAATGATCCTTAAGTCTTATGAATCTTATGTTTGAGTGCACTAGTCCTAGGGTTCAATAGCCCTAATATTCTAATCCACGTTACCATATAAGCTCATACAATTCATATATTCGAATCACTTGAAGTCCGAAGTACTTACCTGGTGGACTTGAATTGGATCTGGTGCCATGCCGAATAACCTGAAAAATAATTCATAAAAGCCTATATTTTTGAAAAGCCCATTTTGAAAAATGTTTTTTTTGGGCCCAGAACCTCAAAGCCGAGTTTTGAATCGGGCTTTGATACCAAACTGTAACACCCCAAACTCGGCCCACAGCCCGACCAAGATGCGGTATGTCACTACTGAAAAACAATTGAAAATTTGTTTTGACTTAAAATAAATCTTTAGAATCATGATCTTTTGGAAACCATGTCCAATTAAAATCTATTAAATAATATAAGCTTGATATAAAATATCCGAATTAAAACTTTATTATATGTTTTAAGATATAGTTTACCAAAATAAACTGATTTCAAAATATTAATTTGATCGTCATTTCTCCTTTAACATAATAAAATGTTCAAATAATTTAATTGGGCCTTATTACAATAAACACTTATTCAAATACTTAAAGTATCGAAAATGATAAATTCTATTAAATAAGGAAAAACAACTTCACATGAAAATCATACGCATGGCCACCTTTGTGCCCACTCCAACCCTGGTCCATTAATCACGAATCACTGCGATGTTTAAGAAGTTGGGTGAGTCACATAGACTCAGTGTGTAATTAACCACTGAATTCCACCCACATGCTAACCACATAATAACCCATGCATCAGATATCATATATCATATTCAGATCATATCACATTCTAGGCTTGGCCCATACTCATAACACTTATCAAGTAACCGGGTAATTAGCCACATACCCTCCACATACTGGGCTTAGCCCATTTCTTATTCAAGTCCACAATCACATGTATTCACATACCACAATTATGCAATAATGAATCTCGACCCAAGCCTAAGGTCCATCCTCTACACACCCCCTTATCCAGCCTACCACACACCAGGGGATTATTAAATCACCTCTCCTTTTAACTCCACAAAGGCATTCAATGCCATCCACGTGCAATTAAGCACAAAATCCACAACGCGACCTCGAGTCGGCGCCAATCCACGATGTGGCCGAGCTAACACCAAAACCACGATGGGACACATAGTCACTCATCAATCCACGATATGACACATAGCCGATATCAATCACGATGAGGCACATAGCTACTCATCAAACCACGTGCTCAAGTACACCGCACCTTCTTTCATAACCCACCCATGCACATGCAACATAAAATAGTGCCATGATGATGCATGCACATGTTATTCATAACCATAAGCATACTCACATACAAGCCAATGATCATATTTCAACAGCTTTGATACTAACCTGGTCATCGTCATACCCTTGAAGGGTATCAATATCACACTTATCACTGCACTTGTTAGTAAACACATTACACATGCAAATATAAATCCCGAAAACAGTAGGCTAGCTACACACCTTATAACCTGAAGCTCTAGACCCTCGATCTCGATGCTATCGCTAAGCGAGACTACGGCTATCTGCCTATAGTTTTCTCCATTCTTGGCCCACACCCCGGTGGCCAATCCCGAATCACGAGAGAGCCCTTTTCTTAAACTTCGGGATAGGGACTTTCCCTTACCTTCTTGACCGGCATCCATGTCCATTTAATGATATCTTTAATCAGAACCAACCGGTTAACCGACAACATCGTAATCTAAATATACCAAATTTAACCATAAACTATTCTTACCAACGAATCGAATCCGGAAGCTTCTGATTACCTTTGTCGAGATTCCTAAATGGCCACAGTCAGAATCGGTTATCACTTATTTACCAAATATGGCCTATGGCCGAATACCATGAATCACTTACCTTACTTACCAAAAATCCCGAATCACCACTTCGCTATGTAGCTATTGAAAACCCTATATTCCATATGTTAAAATCGACTAAAACATAATTCCAAAAATAATGGCCCTTGGCCGAATGTCACAAGTCACTTACCTTGATGACTTCAATTCTCGAAAGGCTCCCCTAATGTCGGCACTATACGTTGCTTACTCCTAGCGATCAATTTCCCGAATCACCCTCCTAGGTGCGGCTACAACCAAGAAATAGAACTAGATCTTCAACCTTCGGCTTTTGAAACTTGTGACAGAAGAAAAGAATAAAGGCACTTTTAATAATCGACTATGGCTCTTTAATAACATATAAAAGAGAGTATGGTACTTACAAGGTTCGACGATCACAAAGATAGGTATAGATACGAGGTTGAGAAGAAGAAAAGAATTGTAAAAGAAAGTTAAGAGAATTCGACAATGAAGAACAAAGGTGGAGAGGTTTCGGCTAACACCAATTAAAAGGAAAAGCTTGGGAGAGGGATGAAGGTTCGGCCAAGCTAGCAAGTAGGAGAAGAAAAAAAAATTATAAACGGCGTTAATGCTCTTGGAGTTTCGGTCAAGAAACAAAAGAGAAAGAAAAGATGAATGCTCATAAAACAATTGAAGACTCTTTCCCCTTCACTTGGCCGAATATTGCCTACCCAATGTCCTATCCTTGGCCACCACGTCTTTACTTATCCAACCCCAAGTTAATCTCCTAATTTACCTCATCAACATCCATAAAAAAAAATTTAAAATAAATCCTTATCCCTTATCACTTCTTTAAATAAAAATAAAAGATAAACTAATAATTATTCCTCATCCAAATTAATTTAAAAACAAAATTAACTTAATCTTTATCCCAATTGAAGGTCCCATATGCCGTCCAACACCTTACCAATCTGCTACAAAATAAGAATAAAAAATAAAACACCCTTTATGCTGCCATTAAGCTTGAACTCATGACCTCCGGAACCATGAACTTCACTAAGCGTCCACCAATCTGCCAATGTGCTATTTGTGATATAATCCACCCAAAACTTCTTTTAACACCTCACTCCCTAGCTCCCTTGTCTCAATGCCAAACCCAAAAAAATAAAACACCCTTGCTGCCGCCTTGATTCGAACACAGGCCCTCATTGGCGTCACCACCAAGCCTTTAAGCAGCGCATGGAGCCACTTTACCAATGCCTTCCTTATGCTAAGAATGCCTACAAAAATTCCTCTAAAGCCTTCCTAGCCCAACCCCCCTTTCTGACGCTAAAAAAAAAAAATAAAAACCCAACTGCTTCCCATGTTATTCGAACCCCTCCCCCTTGGCACTCCCTTTGCACATAGAGCCCAAGCCACTTTGCCAATTCATTTCTTGTGTCCTAAACTCCACAAAATCCTTTTAAGGCCTTCTTGCCCAGTTTCCCCTTTTTACACTTAAATCCAAATTTTTTTTCCAAAGCATTCCCTTATAATTTAAAGTTCCTGAAACCCTTAAAACACATCCAAACTACTCTTAAAGCCTTCTAACTCATAAATTATGCACGAACGCATAACCCCTAATCTAGGATGTCACAAGTCTAAAAACCCAATTTACAACTTCATCCAAGTATTGCGATTGATTAACAATCTATATCACTTACCAACAATCCGAGTCTCTTATTACGAGAGATAGATGTTTGACTTTACCACTATTTCCAAAAAATCCACAAGTAGAAAGTATCGAGTGATTTCGTGCCTAACAACATTATCGATTAGCCAAACTTTCAAACCGATTAACACCATAACCGAATAGCGACATCGAATGGACTATGAAAAGACTCCTTACCTTAATCGATGATAATCCCAATTCCCACCATTTGGCTTATGACTACAAATGAATCGACAAGGATTTGGTATTAGGCCACCCACTAGAACTCTACGAAAAAGATTTGATCAAATATGAGAGTGATGGAGAGAGTGATATTTCCATAAGAAACAAAGTGGAATAGCCGTATAGTGATGAACATACATATTCGGCTAGAAAGAGAAGAAAATGAAAGGACTAGAAATGAAGCCCTTACCCGATTCAACCAAGGAGAGATGTCCAACACACAAAAATGGGAAAGATAGAAGATGATAGAAATTTGGCTATTGAAGAGAAATAATAAAGAAGATTTGTTCATATGGTAATGTCAATTTAGGAAAATGGAAGAAAGATTAGAGGAATGGTTAAAAGAAAAGATAAAAGGTTGGATGGATGATAGGTTGTTCGGCTATCCAAGAAAGATGAAAAAGGGATGAAGGTTTTGACCAAACAAAAGAGGCGGAAAATGAACAATTGTGCTAGTAGGTTTCGACAAAGAAAATAGCAAGTTGGGAGAAGATGACACAAAAGTTGTAATAGGATTTTTGACCAAAACAAACACTTAGTCTCACTAAAGCACCAAGCAAAAATTCGGCTATCACCCTTTACCCCCAAAATCGTCCACATTCATGCCCTTAATGGTCAAAAGTTTGGCCACCCAAACTTTCCAAAACAATCTCCATGAAATAAGCCACATATTCCCCTTACTTGCCCTTTTTTTTATTAATTCCTTTCCCCAACCTCAACCTTTCCTTATTTCTTTTAGCCACCTTAACAAAAATAAAGAAGTCCACCTTGCCATATATACACCTTGGCCGACACTTAGGGAAGGAATGCAAAAATAATAGTCAAAATTTACACACAATGGGATTTGAACCTCTTCCCTTAAAGTCCTTCACTTGATGCCATAACCTCTTTACTAATTGCTCATTTATGCTAGTAATTTACTCACTTATTTCCATAAGCTTTGATGCCTCTTATTATCTCTATTTAATAGGCTTAAACACAAAATTTCACTAAGGCCCAACTTGAACCCGGAACTTCATAGAAACCTTGTATCCTTCCAAATTCACTTAACTAATAAGTCCAATTTGCAAAAATGCCATTCTCATATTCTCAATTATTTTAAACATTCCTACACCCAAGGCCCATTGGGCCCAATCCTACTAGGCCCAATTTCAGGATGTTACAAGTCGACCCCGTGAATCTATTTCTCACTAAGCTCAGTCCAATACAAAGGTGTTCGACACTTGCAACCATACAATGCCTCATAAGGCGCCATCTTTATACTCGATTGAAAATTGTTGTTATAGGCAAATTCGACCAATGGTAGATATTTTTCCCAACTACCCTCGAATTCTAGGACATAACATCGGAGCATATCTTCAAGGATCTGAATTACTCTCTCAGACTAACCATTGGTTTGCGGATGAAAAGCGGTACAAAAGTTCAGCTTCATACCCAAAGCTTCTCGCAACTACTTCCAAAATCGCAAAGTAAACCTCGGATCTCTATCCAAAATAATAGAAATAGGCACCCCGTGCAATCTCACAATCTCAGCAATGTACTATTCAGATGGCTTATCAAGTGAATAATCAGTACGTACCGGTATAAAATGAGCCTATTTCGTTAATCTATCAACAACAACCTAGATGGCATCTTTCTTTTTCAGAGTCAAAGGTAAACCCATTATGAAATCCATCGTAATCCTACCACTCAGGCAACATTATTGGTTGAAGAAAACTCGAAGGCACTTGGTGTTCTATTTTCACTCATTCACAAATCAAACATCTTGAAACAAACTCCAAAATATCTCGTTTCATACCTGACCACCAATACAATTTATTCAAATCATTATACATTTTTGTACTACCCGAATGCACAGACAAACAACCATTATGCGCCTCATGAAGAATTTTTCGAATAAGTTCATCATTTTTCAGTACACATATTCTATCTCGGAACATCAAACAATCATTCAAACTGATCCGAAAGTCTGAATCATTACCAGATTCACACTGAGCTCTTTTAGCTCATAATTTAATATCACTTTTCTAAGCTTCACAAATCTGCTGAAGAAATACTGGTTTAGCTCTTAACTAAGCTAAAACTGAACCGTCATCAGATAAGGTCAACCTCGTATTCATAGCTCTCAAGGAAAACAAGGACTTTCTGCTCAAAGCATCCACGACTATTTTTGCCTTTCCGGGATGGTAGTCGATTACCAACTCATAATCTTTTAGTAACTCGAGCCATCTCCGTTGCCGCAAGTTTAAATATTTCTAAGCCATCAAGTACTTTAAACTTTTATGTTCCTAAAATACATGACATTTCTCACCATACAAGTGATGCCTCCAAAATTTCAATGCAAACACTATGGCCACCAATTCTAGATCGTACGTCGGATAATTCCTCTCGTATGGTTTCAACTGTCTCGAGGCATAAGCTATCACTTTGTCCTATTGCATCAACACACATCCTAATCCATTCAGTGACGTGTCACTATAAATTACGAACTCTTTTCCCGGTTTAGGTTGCACTAGAACCAGTGCCTCAGTCAATAATGTTTTCAACTTCTCAAAGCTTTGCTGACATTTTTTTGACCATTCGAACTTTACATCCTTTTGCAACAGCTTAGTCATAGGAGTAGCAATAATTGAAAATCCTTTGACAAAATGTCGGTAATAACCGGCTAAGCCCAAAAAGCTTCGAACCTCCAATACATTTCTCGGCGGTTTCCAATCCACAATTGCTGAAATCTCACTCAGATCTACCCGAGTACCATCTCCAGAAACAATGTGTCCCAAAAATCCAACTTCTCGGAGCCAAAACTCACTTTTTCTGAACTTAGCAAATAATTTCTTATCTCTCAAGGTCTACAACACAATTCTTAAATGTTTGGCATGCTCAAACTCATCCCGAGAATAAATCAAAATGTTATCGATGAATACAACCACAAACTTATCTAAGTACGGTTGAAAAATTTGATTCATCAAGTCTATAAAAATAGCAGGGGCATTAGTTAATCCAAAAGGCATAATAAGAAATTCATAACACCCGTACCTTGTCCTGAAAGTAATTTTCGGCACATCCGACTCTTTAACTCTCAACTGATAGTAGCCAGATCTCAAATCAATCTTTGAAAATACTGTTGCCCCTTTCAACTAATCAAACAAGTCATCAATTCTTGGCAAAGGTGTAACACCCTTAACCAGTAACCATCGCCGGTCTAGGGTTAAAAGCATTACCGCACAAATCGAATCTTTTACAAACATTTCACATCATAATTTATTTCATCATCATATCGTGGTAAAATATAAGCATATAGTCCCTTAATAAGGTTTACGAGACCTTAAACATACAATAAGAAGGGGTCGGGACTAAATCAAACACCTTCAAAATTTTTTTGAAATCTTAACATATTTCAAAGTTATAGAGGTCACTCGCCAGTGTGGGCAGGCCGTATGCCTCACACGGCCTCAGACACACCTATGTGTTTAAGCCGTAGCAAAACAGGGTATACATACTGACTTGTCCACACGGCCGAGGACACGCCCATGTGCCTCACCCGTGGTTAACATTGACTTGCTTCACACGGCCAATCACACGCCCTTGTGTCTAGCACGTGGTTGATACTGGCTTGTTTTGATTTACAAACTCAAATGACATGGTAGAGCCACATGCCCATGTGCTCATCGGTGTGGGAAAATATAGGCCATTTATAAGGCTAATTTGCCACCCATTTTAGGGTCAAACCTATATGCATAACCAAGCATTATTTCAAGTACTAAAAAAAAACAACCAAAACATACCAAAATGACCATCTTTTCTAACCATTCAAGAACATATCAAACACACCAACTTATGTACCATTTATCTTATTCTAATCACAAGCATTTCTAAGTATAATCTATCGACAACATTTCCAATTCATTATGACATCCTTTCATCACTAATATATCAACTTTGCATCATAAAACATAGATCAAATATTACCATACGCACATCAATTCACAAGCCATATCACATAGCTTATATATATACAACTCAAAATATCATCCAATTCAACTAGACTATACATTCCATACATAAATATGTACACATTCAAAAGGTACCAAAATAGAGTTTGATAGTGTGGTGATGATCCTCGACGATCCCCGAGCCTTCCGTAGCTTTAACGATCTATAAAACAATGTAAACACACACAAAATAAGCTTTCAAAAGCTTAGTAAGCCATATACAAATAAACTTAACATATGAAACATTCATAATCATAAAAAATAAAAGGTCATTAATGTATCTCTATTGCAAATTCATAATTCTTCTTTGGCTCATTTGTTTAGCCATTGCTTACCAAAAATTCATATCTCCAAGTATCTCTTTTGATTATGGCACATTCATACATATCTCATTTTGTCTCATTGAATCTATGCACATATCTCTCTTTTGCAAATTCATATATACTTACCTTTCATGCTTAAACTTAATAGACACTTCAAACGTACCTGAATCAAATACACATTTCACATTGTCTTTCTTTTCTCGGAATTGCCTATTGAACCATTCAGAATCAAATAAGATACTCGGATAATTTAAATAATAGTACAATGCCAACGTCCCAGACGTGGTCTTACATGTAATCAAATATCGATGCCACTGTCCCAGACAGGGTCTTACACGAAATCATATACGATGCCAATGTCTCAGACATGGTCTTACACGTAAATCTCAGATCGATGCCAACGTCCCAGACGTGGTCTTACACGAAATCACATATCAGAACCCTATGTCATGACATATGAATCCTATTTATTCCTAAGGTTTGTACGGGACTTTTCAGACCTTGACACATTGTCGATACTTTCTCAGATTTGACATGAATATCTTCCAAAGCCATTCATCATAATTCAATACTAAATGAACATGAATAAATCATCTTAAATACATTTATTTGTATATAGACTTACCTCATATTTAGATATAAACGTACGGATTCGACTACTCGATCACTTTCGACTTTCCTCGGTCTAAATCTGTTTTCTTTGGTTCTTGATCTATACATATTCAAGTTTAACTCTTTTATTCACCAAATCATTCAATTCAATCCAAAAACACACATTTATGGAAATTTAGAAATTAGCCCTCACCTTTTCATATTTTGACATTTAAGTCCCTATTTTACAAAATTACAAAATACATATAATTTCCTTGTACCCATGCTTAGCCGAATTTTCACATGCTTCATATAAGCCCATATATTTTATTTATTTTACATTTTAGTCCCTCAAAATATTATTTTCATAATTTAGTCCAAATTACTCAAATTCATCAAAAATCCAAAGACAAAACATGTTAGTCTAATATCAAACTTTCATAATCCATCATCAAGCAACAAAAATCTTGAATATTCATCAATGGCATTTCACAAAATCATCAATCAATTCAAAAATTATAACATGGGATATCTAGATTGAGCTGCAACGAACCCTAAAGAAATGGCTATTCTTTCTCTTTAATTTCAATTATAGATAATGAATAGAAACATAATTTGGCTTTGTCTTTTAATTAATTATAACTTATTAACTATTTTTCAAATTTAACCTTTATAAAACCATATAAAAATCATGTCAAATATGGGCATAAATGTCCACTAGCATAAACAAAGGTATATTATCCACTTAAGGACTTCTACATTAATAAAACATGACAATTTAGTACGTTAAACATAGAGAATGTAACTTTTACAAATTATGCGACTTAGTCCTTTTCTCAAATTAAACACACAAATGGATAAATTAATTCACAAAACTTTCACACATGCTTAATCACATATGGTAAACATAGAAAATAATATTAAAATATTTTTTGACTCGATTTGTGGTCCCAAAACCACTATTCTGACTAGAGTCTAAACCAGACTGTTACAAAAGGATACTTGTTCTTTATAGTCACCTTGTTGAGCTGTCGGTAATCAATACAAAGTCTCATGGATCCATCTTTCTTCTTGACAAATAACACCGGTGCACCCCATAGTGAGAAACTCGGTCTCACAAGACTCTTATCTGTCAACTCTTGCAATTGAGTTTTCAATTCCTTTAATTCAGTCGGAGCCATCCTATATGGAGCAATCGATAAGTCCCTGGTACTAAATCAATACCAAACTCAACCTCTCTGATCGGAGGTAACCCAGGTAACTCTTTCGAGAACACATCCGAATATTCACAAACTATCGACACTGATTCAATTTTTAACTTAGATACTTTTGTATTCAACACATAAGAAAGATAAGCTTTACAACCTTTCCTTACACACCTCTAGACAGACATCGAAGAAATCACAATAGGTAACTCACCCGACTCATCTTAATCACTCTGAAGAATTTCACCATTTTCACATTTCAGTTCAATAATCTTTCTTTTACAGTTTACTATGGCATCATGTAGTGTCAACCAATCCATACCCAAAATAACATCAAATTCATCAAATGGAAACAACATTAAATCAGCCAAAAAATAGTGACCTTGAATCACCAAGGGACAATTCTTGCAAACTCTATCAATTAATACATGTTTGCCTAATAGGTTTGACACTCTAACCACAACTTAGTAAACTCAACTGGCAAGCTCTTACTAGCTACTAATTTCACACAAACATAAGAATAAGTTGATCCAGCATCAATCAATGCAATTACATTAGTATTATAGAGAGAAAAAGTACTAGTAATAACATCGAGAGATGTCACTTCTTTGCGAGCACGGATGGCATAGGCTCTAGTAGGTGCTCGAGCTTCGGATCTCACAATTGTATCTTTTGTCACACCTTTACTACTAGCTCTATTTTCGATATTTCTCGGTGGTCTACCACTATTAGTAGTATTACTCGGCCTCGCATTCTGAATTTTTCTTTCTTAGCCATTCTAGGACAATCTCAAATAAAATGCTCTTGAGAACCACACTTAAAGCAAGCCCAGTCATTCATTCTACACTCGCTGAGATGTCTTCTTCCACAATGTTGACATTCGGGTCTATTAGGCTGTACATTACCCACACTTGCCATTGAAGTAGCTTGAGATTTAAAACACGAATATTGCTTCCCACAATCTCTGTGTGAATACCCCGCTGAAACATTCGAACGGGAATACATTTCTTTAGATTTCTTTGACTGAGATGGAAATGACTTACTCATCGGTCTTTTCCTCGAATCTCTAGCTTCAAGATAAGCTTTCCTCTTCTCTTTATTCAAATCTTTGGCCTTACAAGCCCGTTCAACCAATACCACAAATTCTTTCAGCTCTAAGATCCCAACTAACACATGAATATCCTCATTCAATCCATCTTCAAATCTCTTACACATAATAGCCTCGGTGGAAGCACACTTTCAAGCATATTTACTAAGTCTGACAAACTTTTGCTCATACTCTGTTATTGTCATACGACCTTGTTTCAGCTCAAGATATTCCTTACATTTCTGATCGATGAACCGTTGACTAATATACTTTTTTTGGAACTCCTCTTGAAAGGACTCTCGTGAAACCCTCTCTCTTGGTACCACCGATACCAATGTATTCCACCAGTGATATGCAGAATCTCTCAGAAGTGAGATGGCACACTTTAAACACTCATCCGATGTGCAGGGCAACTCATCAAATACCCTAATAGAGTTTTTGAGCCAAAATTTAGCTCTCTCGAGATCATCATCCACATTAGCTCTAAAATCTTCAGCCTCGTGCTTTCAGATCTTATCAACCGGGGGCTTGTTCATTCTTACAAATTTGATATCTTGTGGAGCTAAAAGAATCGATTGAGGAATATGGGGGTGGAGGAGGTTGGGCATTCAAATTTGTTCGAACAAATTTCGTATCCCACTAATTCATCACGTGGAAAAAGACTTCGCTACCCCTTTTTCTTGACTAACCGTAGAAGGTCTACATTTAAATGACGCTGCCCCTTTAGTGGGAGCCAGCACATTACTTTCAACTTCATCAGCCTCAGCTCGATTGGGATCCATTACTATATGAAAACACAATTTTAAAATTGTCAAGAGTCATCACACTATCACAGTTCATTTATGGCATGTGTAGCTAGACTCTTACATACGCCATGTTAGTCTGAGAATCGACTAAATCGTAGCATTAATACCACTAAATGTAACACCTCTTACCCGTATTCGATGTCGGAAACAGGTACGAGGCATTACCGGACTTAAACATAAACAAACATACATTTTTGAGTCATAAATTTCCATTCAAATTTAAAACTTTTCATACACAATCATATCATCCCTAAAATGAGCCTACGAGGCCCAAAACATACATTGGAAATAGTTCGGGACTAAACTAAAAACTTTAGAAAATCATACAACACTTAGAAAAATTTTCATGTTATAGGGCTCACATGCTTGTGTGGTCCAAGAAACACGCCCGTGTGACCCTTGGACACGCCTGTGCTATAGGCTATGTTCAAAATAGGGAGCTCTCTAACATGTGCCACACAGTCGTGCCACACGCCCGTGTGCTAGGTCGTGTGGTCGATTTAGTTTTCATGATTTTTCATAAAATAGGTGCAAAATTCACATGGCTAAGGCACATGCCCGTGTTTGAGGCCGTACCGTCCACATAGCTGTGACACACGCCCGTATCTCTGTTCGTGTGCTCGATATTGAGCATTCTATTTTGCAATAATTAAGGTACAGGGAACACACGGTCAAAAAACACGCCCATTGGTCAAGTCGTGTGTCACACATGGCCTAGACATATGCCTGTGTGTCTACCCGTGTGGACAAAAATAAGGCTATTTATCAAGCCATTTTGTCACCCTTCCATGCACTAACCTACACAAAAAACATAGAACCATTCCAAGCATATACCATCAACCAAATCAACCACAACTAAGGCATCAACACCCTATTCACATGCTATCAATTATCATACACAAACATCACCTATATCTCAACTCAAATCATGCGATTTCCCACATCCATGAAAAGCATCATCATATGCATATATATATATATATATACTTAAACCAATATTAGCCAATTTTAATGGCCATTTACAAAATGAATTATCAGCCAACATACGCCAACACATTTGGCTAAATAAATTTTGACACATAACAAAATGACCAAGTCCCTATACATTCCATAACTCAACATTCTTATTCTGTATCATACAAATAAACATTCGATTCCAATAGCCTAGTTATTGTCTTACACGAAGTCTCATATTGATGCCATATCCTAGATATGGTCTTACACGTAACCTCAAATAACCCTAATGTCATGACATTCGTATCCTACCTATTCCTAAGGTGCAACCAGGATTTCTCACTTGTCAAACTTTATCGATTACATCCAAGGAGTCAATCATAATTCATACAATATTAAAGCATTTAAAACATAAATAAAGTAATGCATTATTTACATACGTACTTACCTCGGTACAAAAATTGTAGAAATAGACCTAATCGTCAAACACCTTATTTTTCCCTCGATCTAGGTTTGAAACTCGTTTCTTTTGATCTATAATAGCAAATTTAACTCATTTATTATCCACATTTCTCAATTCAATCCAAAATCATATTATAGGAAAATTACATTTTCACCCATAAACTTTAACATTTTTACATTTTGCCCCTAGGCTCATAAAAGGAAATCTATTCGATTTCTTCAAGATTGAAGCCTATTTTTCTTTTTTGGCTTTATTTTTGCTTCATCTTTTCCCATCTTTTCTCTTCTTTGAATTCTTATTCTCTTTCACCTCTTTTATGCTCAATTTCTTTTCTACTCGGTCTCGTGTTGTTTTTGGGTTGATTACTATCGTTCAGTAAGTTTTAGTTAAGTAGATTTGTGCTCTTGTAAATTATTATTAGTTTTTATGGGTACCGTTTCAAAAGCTCAAAATTGTTGCTGGAGACTTAGATTCTTGGGAATTATTGTTGTTCTATCGAAGGTAAGTTTTGGTCGCTCGTTGGATGAGTATCCCATTTCAGGTTTGGTTTAATTTCAATCGTTTAAGAGATTAAATGAGTGGAACATTGATTTAATTATAAGGTGCTGGTGATCTCGGGATTGCGTAAAGAGTGAAAATGAACCAAGTGTGTACCTGGAAACATAGAAAATGAGAATAAACGAAAGTTGAAAAATAATTCATTCCACGCCACACGACAGTGTGGTAGGCCGTGTCCAATGCTGTGAACCATAACACGACCGTGTGATCGACGAGCCAGGCCGTGCGTAAGTGACAAAGCATTGTAATGGCCGGGTAAGGCTGTGTGTGACATATGGGCTCGACCTATTAGGCTGTGTGGGCCATACAGGCATGTGGGCCCACACGGGCAGACCACATGGGCATGTGAGCCCATTTTTTAAAATGATCTGTAATGTTGCACGGGTCGGCCAAGTCGACTGTAGACCTACTGTAGAGTCGATAAGTATTACTTAGACCCCTATTTATGTGATCTGATTATATGGTGTCTAGATGAGCATGATATCTGTATTGAACTGAATGTATGATCGGTTATTTGGATGTTGCATGTCATATTTAGTATGTTGCATTGCATCGGGGAGCGTTGATGATATTTTGGAGAATGTGTCTGAAAGGCTTTAAGCCTGTTATCTGGCAGCTCAGCTACATTATTTTGTTTATGTGCCGTATGTCGGTACAGTATGGTGTGTAGGGATGGGTGGGTTGATGATATCCCTACATGGTGTGCAAGGCTAGACGAAGATAGTGTGTAGAGGCTGGTGGGTAGGATTTTGATATTCTGATATGCATTCCGTATCTGATTGGGCTAAGGCCCTGTTATATATATCTGATTCTGCATCTAAGGGGCTAAGGCCCAAACTATTTCTGTAATGGGCTCCAGCCCAATCTGTGATTTCTGGTGATTACTCTGTACATTTGATATCTGTGTGGATTACATACTGAGTTACGAAACTCACCCTTTTCTATTTAATCTATTCAGGTAATTCTCAGCATTAGACGGATTGGTGCAACGGAGGACTCGACGGTGACCACTACTTTTGCTTTATGATAGATTCACGATTTTTATACTTAATTATGGTTTTGATTATATCTAGGAAAAGTTTTATGCAATTATGGCCATTACATATTTTGTTTAAATTTAGGGTTTGTAATGTTTTATGGTTTTTATTACTAGAAGTAGGAAAGCGCGGGTTTTCAAAAGAAATAAATGTCTTACCAAAACACCACGTTTATGCAAACTATTTTAAAAGCTTTCGTGAAGTATAAATGTTTTGGGGAAACAAACAACATTTTGGAAACGAATTACACTATTTAGAAATAACATAAAATAATGAAAAACCTTTAAAAAGGAGAAATGGCTTAAGCGTGGCTACGGCTTTAAAAGCATTATCATGTGACATCTCCAGATTTGGCCATAACTCTAGATCGGTGTGGGGTGTTACATTTAGTGGTATCAGAGCCACTTGCAAAACTCAGCTGTGGATTTGGGTTATAAAGATTGATTTTTAAGTGATTTGAAATGTTTTGGACTGAGTATGTGGTACATCGAGTCTCGACGCCGATCCTGTAAGTGTTCTAAAACTCTGTTTAGATTTGTCTGAAAATACTACTAGCATGTTTGGAACATCCATAGGTAGTATACTGTACTGAAAATATTGTAGGTAGTGTAAACTGAAAACTGTAGCAAAACTAAAAACCGTAGTGAGACTACGGTTCGCGATAACAAATTTTGAACTTTTGATACTGTGTGCATAAAATATCTGTTAATGAATATCGAAACTATAAACTAATGCATAAAAATATTAATACAGATAAACTCTAAATTTACTATGAGCACACGTGGTACTCGAGGATGGGGTACAAGAGGCCGTGGTAGAGGCCGTAGAGGGGGTTGATCTGGGTCATCATCATCTAGAAATCTACCTAATCTGGATACGAGCGAGACACCGGTCTAACCTGCTATAGAGATTGGGTCTCATGATCATACGGCTCGGGACGACACATTATCCCAAGCCATGTTACGAATTCTAGAGAGGGTCGTTGGGCCTAACACCGGGTCAGGGGGTCGGGGGTCAGTTAAAGAATGACTCCGATCCAATGGGGATGAGTTATTCAGGGATGTCTGTGGAGTCGCCCCTAATGTGGATGAATATTAGATAGAGGCCACGGAAAGAATTATGGAGAACCTGAATTTTACCACCGAGCAGAAGCTTAATGGGGCTATTTCTCTGCTTCGCGATGAAGCTTACTAGTGGTGGCTAACGATTAGGGAGGGAACTCAGCCCAATTGATTGACATAGGATTACTTTAAGAAGACTTTCCAGAGAAAGTATGTGGGAGCCAGTTACATTGACGCTAGGAGACGTGAGTTCCTTAATCTCACCCAGTGAGACCGCACAATGGCCGTGTTTGAGGCCGAGTTTTTGAGGTTGAACTGATATGCGCGTGGCATGATGGTGATCGAATATGAGAGATGTGTCCACTTTAAGGATGGCCTCGGGGACAGATTGCGAGTTCTGATAGCTCCAAAGAGGGAGCATGAGTTTGCTACACTAGTTGAGAAGGTGAAGATCACTGAGGAAGTTAAGTGCGCTGAGCGCCAAAATTGAGAGAGAGAGAAAAGAATAAGAGGGAATCAAAGCCCTCAAGTTCTATGATGAGGCCTAAGAAAAAGGCCAGTTTTGATGGGCCAGTGAGAGTTGGGCCTCCTATTACGCCTACTAGGGTGGCGCTTTGTGGGCATTGTGGTAGACGCCATCTAGGCAAATGTTGGAGAACTACTTAGGCATGTTTGAGATGTGGGTTGACTGAGCATTGTGTTCAGGATTATCCATTGAGAACTGACCATATGCAAGCTCTAGTTACTGGTGCTACGCAGCCCCCGAGAGTAGTTCAACAGCCACCTAGGGGCCAAGGTCAGGTTAAGAGTGGTAACGGTATGGGCCGAGGACAAAGAGCACCAGGAAAAGGTGTTGGGCTGACTGAGGCGAGGTAGCCTGCACTGATTTATGCTATTCGTCACCGTGAGGACCGAGATGCTCCGGATGTCATCATGGGTACATTCTTAATTTATAATGTACCTTACTTTGTACTAATAGACATAGGCTCTGCACACTCATAGTAGCCAGTATTGTGTCTGAAACCTTGGTGATTCTGGTTGAGAGTACTTTTAGTGAGGTAACTATTGTGAGTATGTTGGGGCAGTCTATCTAAGTGAGTAAATTATTTAGAGACGTCCTGTTAGAGGTTTAAGGGACAATATTTCTGGCTGATCTGATGGAGCTTTCATTTGGGGAGTTTGATTTGATTCCGGGAATAGACTGGCTGGTTAAGCACTAGGTAAGCTTGGATTGTGCGACAAAAAGGGTTATTTTGAGGACCGAGGGGGATAGTGAGGTAGTTGTGATTGGGGAACGAAGAGACTATCTGACTAATGTGATTTCTGCGTTGGTGGCAGAAACGTTAGTGAGGAAAGGGTGTGAGGCATTCTTGGCCTACATCCGTATTTCTGACTCTAGGGACTCTTCGGTTAAGGACATCAGAATCGTGAGGGACTTTCTGGATGTTTTCTTGATGAACTACCGGGTTTGCTTCTGAATCGAGAAGTAGAATTTGGGATTGAGCTCATTTCAAGTACAGCTCCGGTGTTTATTGCGCCCTACCGAATGGCACCGAAGGAGCTTACAAAGCTTAAGGCTCAAATTCAAGAACTGTTGGATCGTGGGTTCATCTGTACAAGTGTGTCTCAATAGGGAGCACCGGTGTTATTTGTTAAGAAAAGGATGGGACAATGTAGGTTTGCATTGACTATTTGCAGTTGAACAAATTGACAATCAAGAATAAGTACCCAGTTTCGAGGACATATGATTTATTCGACCAGTTCAGAGGGGCCTTTGTGTTCTCTAAGATTAATCTACATTCAAGATATCATCAATTGAGGGTTAAGGAGGCCAATGTGCATAAGATGATATTTAGGACTCGTTATGGACATTACGAGTTCCTGGTTATGCCTTTTGGGTTGACCAATGCACCAGCGGCATTTATGGATTTGATGAACTGTGTGTTCCAGCCTTATCTAAACCAATTCATGGTGGTATTCATCGATGATATCCTAGTGTATTCTAAGATTGAGGACGAGCACGATGAGCATCTCAGAGTGGTACTACAGACTCTTCGTGAGAAATAGTTGTATGTGAAGTTCAGTAAGTGTGAGTTCTGGCTCCGGAAAGTAACCTTTTTGGGACATGTGGTTTCCGTGAGGGGGATTCATGTTGATCCTCATAAGATTGGGGCTGTGTTGGATTGGAAACAGCCAAAGAATGTGTCCGAAATTTGTAGCTTTCTAGGGCTGGCGGGTTAATATTGATGTTTCGTAGAAGGGTTCTCCTTGATCGAAGTATCGTTAATCAAGCTTCTGGATAAGGGAGTTCCCTTTGTATGGACTATTGAGCAACAAGAAAGCTTTGAGAAGCTCAAATCTATTTTGACTCAGGCTCCGGTTCTGATACAGCCTGAATTTGGGAAGGATTTTGTCGTATACAGTGATGCGTCGCATGTGGGTCTGGGTTGCGTACTAATGCAGGATAGTAAGGTTGTAGCTTATACGTCACGTCAGCTTAAGATGCATGAGGTGAACTATCCTACTCATGATTTGGAACTGGCTGCTGTAATATTTGCTTTAAAGATTTAGAGGCACTACCTGTACGGTGAGAAGTGTATTATCTATTTTTTTAAAATGGAATCATCGAAACTTTGGTTGGTCAAAGTCATTTAATTTTATGCTTTTATGTGATAGCATGATAATTAGATTGACTTAAAGGTCATGACATTTTAATCATTCATGATCGAAATCGTACATTAAAAACCTTCCATATTTTCTAAAAGATTGTGTGAGTTTCCTAAAAAGAGATAACTATCTTGTGGTAGCATATGATAATTTGTCGGCCCTAAGATAGGTATTTGATCAGCCATGGTTTACATTATTATTTGTATCCCTTTTCACATAATTTTAGCTTATTTCATAGTGAAATCAAGTCATTTTAGTATGGATTTATGTTTCTTATAGTTGAAGACGTAATTTATACTTTTTACTAGTTTTTATAGTATTTTGATCCTTAAATAAGATTATGTGGTAATGTAGGGTGAATTAGGAGCTAAGGATGAAACTTCAGGCTTAAACAATTGCTAAACTCGTGACAACAAATTATGGAAGTTGCAACATCAAGAACATACTAAGAAATAGCCTTGGAGGTGAAATTTAAGCAAATGTCGCGACTTTGGGTTATGGAAGTCACGACATTGGAAATAAATGCAAGGAAAGGCTACAAACAAAGTCGATGTTACGACGAGCAAGGTGCTCCACGTCGCGACGATTTGCTAAGCATGTTAGCTACATTTGTAAGGGTGACTCAGGGTCCTTTTTCGAGTTAAAACCCTACTTGTTATAAGAAGTATAGGGGTTTTTTAGTCTTTAAATTTTATCCTATATAAGCAACACTATAGCTAGAATTAGAGGACTTTAGACGGCTTTTAGATTTCATACTTTCGATTTCAGTTTTTAGTTATTCTTTAGTTTAGCTTTCTTTTATGTTTTCCTTAAGTGAAATTCTTTTACTTCGAAGTTAGACGATTGCGAGTGAAGATTGTTTTGGACACGTTTTGTTATCTTGATTAATCCATGAACATTCTCTTCTCTATTTTATTCTATTTATTTATATCTCTATTAATTTAATTAATTGATTGTTTGTAGAAATAGTAGAATAAACTTGTGCTTTATACATATCTTGCATGATTTGATTGTTTGACTAATTAATGTATTAAGTAAATAGTTATATGGAATTGGGTCTTTATTCAAGTTTGCTAAAGAACTTAGTATACTAGGATTAATAACCCTAGTAAAACAACTAGACAGGTGAGATCGAAAGGGTATCCTGTTGGGTAAGCCTTTAGTAGACTTGTGCTAAGCAGTGAGATCAAAAGGGTATCTTAGGTAGTAACTCTTAGCGAATATGAGACCGAGAGGGTATTCCTAGTTAAGAGTGGTAAATAACTCAATTGAAGGTAATTATCACCTTAATTAATAATTAGTAATTCAATAGATTCTAGGTTAAGTAGCTCGCATCATTGAAAATAGGAATATGAGTTTCGATAGTTTACCTAGGTTTAGTTTTAGTTTAGATAATTTTATTCCAATCTCAATCTGAAATTTGCACAACTAATTTGTAACTTGACTAGACTAGTAATTATTTTTGAATAATTAATTTAGTAATAATTTTCACCAACCTAGCAATCCTTTGGGCACAATCCTTGGAATGCTTCTGGTATTTCATTATATAATCTATTCACTAAGAATGAATGAATGGATGATTTTATTTTCAGTTCGAAAATAACACCTACTCCCTTATTAAACATATTCACTAAAAATAAACTAAACAGAAATACTATAAGGAATGGAAAAAGAATTTTATAATTTTCCTAAGCTATGAGAAACTCAAGATAGTTCTTGATAATAAATGCCCTCTGGCCGACCAAGCTGTGGCTAGAAATCGCTGGAAATAATCTTAGGAGATATCTTGTTTCTATATGTTGGTAAGTGTGACCAATAATCTTTATAAGAACCTGGAGAGTTGTGATTTTTCCAAAATGATATTGAACAAACTAGACGACACGTTCAGAAGCCAAGTTGCCTTGGCCTAATAGTCGACCATAACTAATTTGATGAATGCCCAACAAAAACTTGACATTCCAGTCAAAGACCTTATGATTACTCTTATGGGATACTTCGTTGAGGTCGCGGATAATGAGGTCAATCTAAACCAAAACACACAAATTGAAATGGTATTGAAAAGCTTCTCCAATGACTTTGTAGGCTTTAGGGCCACATTTAACCTTGGAAACAAGAAATTGACACTTAGACAACTCATGAAGGAGTTACAATCCTATGTTGAATAGCGGTTAATCAGTTCGAAGAGCATAAGCAAACTTAGCGGATGCTTCTTCCTCTAAAGGGAAGGGAAAACATGCTAAGAGGAACAAGGTTAAGTCCTCTAGGCTACCTAAAGTGGAAAGGAAGAGAATTAAAAAGCCTAAAGAATTATGTAAGTCTAAGTGTTTCTTCTACAATAAGAAAGGACACTTCAGGGAAAACTACAAAAGAGTGGAAGGATAACCTAGCCACTAAGGGAAAAAATATGGAACTCTTTACGATTGAATTTTTCTTAGTGGAAGATTCAATAGACCATTACGTCATTGATTTGGGGAGCTAGTAACCATGTATGTGTTTCTCAACAAGGGTTTAAGGAAACAAAATATCTTAGAGATAAAAGTCTATTGTTGTGGGCCAAAGAAAAGACAAGTGTGGCAATTGAAGTTGTGAGAGATGTACATATTTATTTTGATAATTTTAGGAAGATTATTTTAAAAGATGTTTTTTATGTAGCTAGTTTCTGGAGAAACTTAATTTCAGTTACATGTTTATTTAAAGACGACTTTACTATGACTTTTAATAATTGTACTATAATATATAGAACTCTTTTCTATAATGGATTGATGTCAAATAATTTTTATTTTATCAAACCAAATATGTACACACTACTTGAAATCAAATTAATGAATAAAAGACTTAAGATTTCTCACTCTAATGAGGCATAACTTTGGCATTTGAGACTTGGTCATATTAACCAAGAAAGAATAACTAGACTTGTGAAAGATGACACCTTAAGTTCACTTAAGAAAGTTGATCTTTCATAACATAAACCTTGCTTGGAAGGTAAGATGATTAAGTACTTGTTTAATGCAAAAGGAACGAGGGTCGTAAAACCCTTAGAACTTGTGCACATTGATTTATGTGGTCCCATGAACATCAGTTTGTGAGGTGGTTACAATTATTATGTGACCTTTATAGGTGATTATTCTAGATATAAGTATGCGTGCCTAATGCACCGCAAATGTGAAACCTTTGATAAATTCAAAAAATTCCATGCGGGAGTGGAGAAATAACAAGGTTTACCTAAAAGACACCTTGGTCTAATAGAGGTCAGGAATACTTATCGGTTGAGTTCTTAGGTTATCTCATAAAGAATGAGATATTATCCTAATTAACCATACCGAGCACTCCACAAGAAAATGGCGTGGCAGAGAGAAGGAATCAAACTTTGTTAGATATGGTTTGATTGATGTTAAGTTATTCGTAATTGCCAATTTCTTTTTAGGGGATCCGCTTTACAAAAAACTCGTTATATTCTAAATGATGTACCAATTAAAGTTGCACCTAAAACTCCATACAAATTATGTACAATAGGAAGCCAAGCCTAAAGCATTTTAAGATTTGGGGATGCCAAGCCCACATATTGGACAAAGATGCAAAGAAGTTGGGCTCATAGATAGAATTGTGCATGTTTATGGGACATCTTAAAGGAATAAATGGTGGTTTGACTTATAACTCAAAAGAGTAAGCAATTATAGTGTCAACTCATTCTACCTTTCTTCATAAGAGTTACATAAATGATTTTAAATCTCAAAGTAAAGAAGAACTCGAGGAACTTTTGGGAAATACAAAAAGCCCTATGGTAATGGTTCCAAAATCAACACCTAATAGTAGGCCTGCAAATAATCAACAGCACAGGGAGCTTCATTGTAGTAAGAGGGTCTCTCATCGGCCCTAATTCTTCTAGACTGGCGAAAGTGCTTAAAATATTGAGTCTGCCAAATAGGAAGATGATGCCCTACTCTCATTTGATGAAGTGGTGTAGAATTTGATTTCAAGCTTTGGAAAATAACTATAAAATTTGAGATGGATTCTATGAAATCAAACTCAGTGTGAGAACTTGTAGACTTACCAAGAAGGATAAAACCTATAGGGTGTAAATAGATATACAAGAAGAAAAGAAATGTGGATGAGAATTTAACACCACACACCTGACCCGATTGTTGGATCCAAGATGCGAGATGCCACATTCATTGTCGAAGCAGCTAAGATTTTATTTAAATATCTAATAGACAAGTCATACAAGAGATTAGGTTCAAAAACTTAATTTAAATACATTAACTATTAAAATCTGAGTTATGAGTGAGCTTACGAAAGCTCTCACACTAATTTGATGATGAATAAAGGACTAAAATGTAAGAAATAAAGGGTTAATGTAGCAACACTGAGGGTAGAAGCATGATGTCATGACTTCGACTAAGGTTAGTCACGACCTTGAAGATAAAAAGTTAACATCGTGGCTTCAATAGGGGAACATTATGACCTTGAGGGCAAGGGGGTTTTTTTGTGACCTTAGTAGAAAAGAGTTGCAACTGTGGGTACAGAAAGGGGATGTCATGACTATGGGGGCAATTTTCCCCAAATTTTGCTTCAAATGCCCCAAACCTACCAAACATTAATACCAAATGGTCAATTGACTTAAGACACAACTTAACATACTATAGGCAATACTACAAGTTGGCTCGAAAATATTTGATTGATATGCAAGTATACATAAATGTTGACAAGTAAAAAAGTAGTAAGAGTTATCGTCTTCATAGGGACGGTTTATGTGATTCAAGAATTACAAAATTAATACTTAGAAAATTGGTTGGTGATAAGATAAATTAGAGCATGATGAATTTCTTATTACACTAAAACTAACCTAAGTATGCTCAAAATTGAAATAACACAAAATAATTAAGTATTTAAGTTTTTTAAAAGTTAATCACAATAGCATGCATGTATTAGAATAATTTTTTGTAATAGCCCAGTTTAGACCCTAGTCGAAATAGTGGTTTTGAGACCACAAATCCAAGGTCAGAAAAGTATTTTAATATTATATTTTGTGTTTACAGTATGTGATAAGGTATGTGTGAAAGTTCTGCGTGAAAATTTTATCGTTTATGTGTTGAATTGCGAAAAAAGACTTAATCGCATAAAATGCAAAAGTTGTGTGCTAGTGGTTAAAGTGCTTGATGGTCATGGCTTATTAAATGTGAAGTCCTTAAATTGAAATTACACCATTTGAAGCATGCATGGACTGTTAAGGACATTAAATATACATGTTTTATATGTTATTTTTTTAAAAGGTTAATTTGGTAATAGATAAATAATGGTTATTATAATAAAATAAACATTAAAAATGCCATGCAAATGTGTTCATCTTATTCGAAAATATCAAGGAAAAAGAAAAAGAAAAAGAAAGCTAGGTTTGACCAAGGTATTTCTTTGATTAAGGTGTGTCTTTGTTTCGGTTTTTGATAATTTCTACGTTTTTGTGATCGTTGCTTAGCATACTATCAAGCCCATTCCTTAATTTTAGATTTTGATTAATATTATGAGTTAAGCCATTGATGAATTCATGAGTTTTGTGATGTTTGATGATGAATTATGCAAGTTTGGTGATTAATATACATGTTTTATAAAGTGATTTTTTGATGAATTTGAGTAATTTCGGCTAAATTGTGAAAATGAGAAATTGAAGTACTAAAATGTGAAATAAACGAAATATGTGGGCTTGTATGAGCTAGGGGAAAATTTGGCTAAGCATGTATATGATGAAATTGTGTGTATTTGATGATTTTATGAAATAGGGACTTAAATGTCAAAATGTGAAAATGTGAGGGCTATTTTGCAAAATGCCCTAAATATGTGTTTTTGGATTAAATTGAATGATTTGGTGAATGAATGAGATAAATTTGAATATGTATAGATTAAGAAAAGAGATATTCGGATCGAGATTGAGGCAAAAATAAAGTGCTCGATTGATCGACTTATATCGTTCTTTATACGTTCGAGGTAAGTTCGTGTATAATACGAATTGTTTAAATTATGCTTACATATGATGTAATGAATGGAAATGTGGTAGTTGAGTGAGTAATGTGAATTTATGAGTTTGAAGAGATATGGCACTAAGTGTTCGTAAATAGAATCGATACAATGGTGAATGACACTATGTGTGCGAAATAAAGAAAGCATATACTATATTGATTGGCACTTGTGTACAATACCGAGTCAAATTTTGTTTAATGCAAAGGCACTAAGTGTGCGATGATTTTAAAGCTTCGGATATGAAATTGGCACTAAGTGTGCGAGTAAATCGAACGGTTAAAGAAGATCGAACGAATTTGTGGAATTGAGCATTGAGTAGTAAAAGTGATCGTTAATTATGTGTTGGCACAGGTATGTACGGAACCTATGTGGTTGATGATATCGTATATGGATAAATGGATGATTATGTGAGTAATGACTATGGGTGAGATTGTGTATTATTGTGAATTGAATCATGTGATAGTTTATTTTGTATGTTGAACTCGATTTGTTGAGTTAAATGTGTTATATAATGAACTTACTGTGCTTTAAAGCTTATTGTGTGAAGTTTATTTCTATTTTACAGTGTCATTAAAGCTAGATTGGATCTGGGGATCGTCAGCGACTCAATCACACTATCGACAATCTATTTTGGTACTTTTGGAAGTGGTATATTTGGTATATGGCATGTATAGGCCAGTGAATATGGTATGTTTTGAGATGTATACATCTAGCCATATGATATGGCTTGATAGTTTAATGATTTTGGTATATGTTTTGGGACATGTATAAAGGGTGGGTAGTATGTGTATTTGTGACTTTGTGTGAATTATCTTATGGTATGTTTTGGTGATATGGAGGTAGTATGTTTCATGCTTAATTTGGTAAGGATTAAAGTTGATACTTTGGATTGGAATGTTGAGTTGAATTTGTATAGGCAAATGAATGATAATGTTAAGAGGTTTAGTTGTGAATGATTTGGAAAGTTTGGATGCACTTTGGGGTATGAACTATATTGGTTTATGCTTCTAGGTTTGACCCAAAATTTGTGTGGCAATTTGGCCTTGCAAATGGCCTATATTTAGCCACGCGGTTGAGCACACGGGCGTGTGGCTCGACCGTGTCTCTTAAGTTTGTAATTTGAAACAATTCAGTCTCGTACACGGGGCTGACACACGGGCGTGTGGTAGGCCATATGAACTAAGTTAGTGTTGCCCATAGGTCAAGCACACGAGCGTGTCTTCGACCGCATGGACAAGTCAGTATGTATGCCCTGTTTTACCACGACCTGCACACACAGATGTGTCTGAGGCCGTGTGAGGCACACAGCCTGCTCACACGAGCATGTGACCTCTGTAACTTTGAAAAATGTTAAGTTTTTGGGAAAATTTTGCATGAGCTCGGTTTAGTCCCGACCCCTTCCCTATGCATGTTTAAGGTCTCGTAGACCTTTTAAAGGGACTCTATGTATATGATTTGCTATGATATGATGAGGATGTATGAATGTTTGAAAAATGATTGTAAATGTTCCGTAATGTCCGGTAATGCTTCTTCACCCTAGACCAGTAATGGTTACGGGTTAGGGGTGTTACATTTTCCTTCCTAACTCATAATTATTTAAACAATGTTAAGAGATGCTATAGAGATTTCATGGCAAGTTGATAATTTGCTAACCTTATTTAATTAAGTTATAATGTTAAACTTATTTAATTATTTAGTCTATCTAGAATATTGCTATGTTTAATAAACTCACAATTTCATAAGCAAACATCATACAAAGGTTGTGCAAGGTAATAACATTTTTAATATTATTACTAATTTAATCATTGAATGACCAAACATACATCATACAAGTATTGTTTCAATTAATTAAAATCTTGATTGAATTAATTAATTACTTGATTGCTTCCTTTCATTCATAATGCATTACTTGCTTGAGTAAATAGATCAAATGCACATAACATCTTTAACATAATTAAATAATCTAAGCTACGGAATTTAAATCATTCTGAAACACCCCACACGCGGCCCACGAGCCTGAACCGGATCTGGTTTGTTCCTTAAGTTAACCGGTTTCAAGTTCTTTGTTACTTAGACAAAATTTGTATAATTTTTGGAAAAATGTTGTTGTGGATTGGGCTCAGATTGGGAACCCATTTAATCTATTTGAAAGTCAAATTTTATTAAGGTGACAAAACAATTTTTAAGGTTTATAAAAAATATATCTTAAACTTTAGTCTTAAATAGTTCGCATCATGATAGTTAAGAGTAAAGCAAAATAGGAAAAATCCACTGGGCCTTATGGCCTTATTACATCAAGTAAAACCCAAAAATAAAATTAAAGGTACTAAAAAGAAATAAAGTCCAAATTCTTCAAATGAAACATGGCCACCTCAAGGTCTACCGTCCCGGTCCGTCACTGTTCATCACCTGAAAATAGTTCCCACAGTGGGGTGAGTCAACAGACTCAATGTGCACACAAGACTAACATTCAACAAATCGCATACATGTTCATATCAAATTCATATTCATATAAAAACAAATGATGATGCAACCCAAACCCAAGCCTAATGGTCCATCCGCTACACACCACCAGTACTTGCCGGTCACACAATGGGACTACTAAGTCAACCCTCCATCCGCTACACACCATCGGCGATCATGCAATGACGTGCTTATCGCCCATATAATTTGTGCCATTAGACACCATATTCAAATAATGTAACTGAAATTACGAAATTCGATAATGTAACCGAGTTACCATATTCAAATTTTGTGACCGTAGTCACCATATTCTGCTGGTGAGACCAAGTCAACACCTTCTTCCCTTTCACATAGATCCCAATGCCCCATAAATTTTATATCATGCATAGCATACTTAATTCTCATTCATGTTACTATTCATATGTTCAAAATATATCATATTCGTAATCCTATCGTAAGTAGGAAACGTGCACTGGTACTCTTACCACATCGTGGTACTTAGCCACATTCACATTCTTATGCATATTCATATATTAAAATAATTGCCATATGATATATCGAAAGTTAGTGTGCGTACACACGATTTGCTTAATAGATTCCTTGAAATCCGAAGAACGATCTACCGATCTAGATCTTTAACTCTATATTCGACCAACCATTAAAACATATTAACAAACCTATTTGGCTTAAAACCAAATCCTAGTAGGATTTGTATTACTTACCTTGTTGCCGAATTGAAAGATTGTAAATCAAATGCCTAAATTGATAGTACTCCTTCCTTAAATCGGCTAGCCACTAAATCGTAATTATGTCGGTTTCTAACTTTTGAATAAATGGAAAATAATACCAATATAACCCTAGGCCGATTGGATCTATGTACTTACCTTATAGTTTCCAAATCCCGAAAGTTTCCTTGTCTTGAATATCTATCGAAATCCCTATAACTTCATGTCAGATTTATTTTAATATTGAGACATAATCAAAACCTTGACCGAATATTTATATTCTTTACCTTAGATCATTGATCCTTATATTCGGTAATTGTAGAAACCTGAGAAATCCTTGTAGATTCGGCCATGAACAAGAATAGGGATTAGGCCATTCTCTTTCGGCAAATAGAAAAGAAAGGAAATTGAATAGCTTAACCTTACCTTGATGCCTTTAATCGATTGCTTCCTTGCCTAGAGTCACAGAGATTCTGGCTATGGAGAATTAACGGGATCAAAAGAAAAGGGTTTTGGCTTAACAATGACAAAGGAGAGGAGAAGAAAAGATGGAGTTTTGCTTAGGAGAAATTTCGGCAGAGAGAAATAGGGGCTAGGGAATTTTCGGCACACTTAGGAAAAAGATTAGAGAATAGCCTAACTCTCCCTCTTCAGCCGAAATTACTAGGCCAAGAGTCCTTGACTTGGCCACACTCTTCCTTGTGATAATATTATCTCTTTTATTAAAAAATAAAAGTGTTTAATCCATCATTTATCTCCTCAATTATCTTATTAAAAGAAAATCCTTTATTTATCACTTATTATTCACATATTAATGGAATTAAAACACCTCTATTTCTAGAAGCTTGTGCCGTCCACCCTCTTGCTTATGGAAGCAAAAATAAAACCTTCATTAATTACTTTCCAAGTGACTCGAACCCGGGCCCATTTCTCCGCATGTGGCGCCATTTCCATAAGCCCTAAGTGGCATCTTCAGCCACTTTTCCAAGCCTGTTGTGTGTCAAAATTCTCCAACTTTTTCTTTTAAGGCCCTCTTGCCCTTATTTCCTATTTTGAACTTTAAAATTTGACATTTCTCGATCATTTCTAAGTTTCCTAAAATTTTCGATCGGCTCGCAACTTGCCATTTTTCTTACATGTTCAAGTTTCCAAAATGTTGAGTTTCCATTTTGGTTCATTTCAAAATGTTAGTGTTTCAAAATGTTCAAGTTTCTAAAATGTTCAAGTTTCCAAAATGTTCAAGTTTCCAAAATGTTCGGTTTCCATTTTCATGCATTTCCGTGTTTCCAAAATATCAAAATTTATTCTTAGTGCTTAAACTTGTCATTTCATACAATTAAACTGAAAATGCATAGGTCCTTTTCAGGATGTTACAATTCTACCCCCTTAAACAAAATTTCGTCCCCAAAATTTCCTAACTAAAATAATTGAGGGTATTGCTGTCGCATGGTCTCCTCTGACTCCCACGAAGCTTCTTCCGTTCCATGATTGCCCCATAACACTTTGACTAGAGGCACTGTCTTCCTTCGTAGTACTTTCACATCTCGTTCCAAAATCTGAATCGGTTCTTCCTCATAGGATAAGTCTGGCCTTAGCTCCACTTCTTCAACAGATACCACATGCGACGGATCCGATCGGTAGCGACGTAGCATGGATACATGAAATACGCCGTGCATCTGCTGTAATTCTGGTGGCAACTCTAATTGGTATGCCACTGGCCCAACTCGTTTCAGTACTCGATAAGGCCCTACAAACCTTGGGCTTAACTTCTCTTTTCGACCGAACCTCACTACCTTCTTCCAAGGCGAGACTTTCAGGAATACTTGGTCTCCCACTTCAAAATCTATTTCCTTTCGCTTAAGGTCTGCGTATGACTTCTACCTATCAGAGGCTTCCTTCAACCGTGCCCGAATTAACTCAACCTTCTCTTCAGTTTCTGCCACTAATTTTGGACCCAAAACTCGGCGTTCTCCTAACTCGGTCCAACAAGTAGGTGTTCTACACTTTCTTCCATACAATGCTTCATATAGTGCCATCTGAATGCTAGCTTGATAGCTGTTGTTGTAGGCAAACTCAGCTAAAGGCAAGTAATCTTCCCAACTTCCTCGAAAATCCAATTACACGACCTCTCAACATATCCTCCAACACTTGTATAACTCGTTCGATCGCCTGTCGATTGTGGATGAAAAGTAGTGAAGTCTAACTTAGTGCCTAAAGCTTGATGAAGTTCCTTCCAAAATCGAGACGTAAACCTTGGGTCTCTATCAGAGATGATCGACTTTGGTACTCCATGCAACCTCACAATCTCTGCCACATATAACTTGGCCAACTTATGAAGGGAATAATCAACTCTTACTGGGATAAAGTACGCGGACTTGGTCAAACGATCCACTATCACCCATACCGAGTCCTTCTTAGTAGGCGTAAGGGGAAGCCCACTAACGAAGTCCATGGTAATTCTTTCCCACTTCCATTGGGGAATTTCGATTGGTTGAAGCAATCCTAATGGGACTTGGTGTTCAGCCTTAACTTGCTGACACGTCAAACACTTCCCTACAAATTCAGTTACTTCCCGTTTCAGATCAGACCACCAAAATTGTTCCCTTAGATCTCCATACAGCTTGATGCCTCCTGGATGCATAGCATAAGGGCTACCATGCGCTTCCTGAAGAATCCTTTGTCTCAACTCCTTATCCCTCAAGATACTGGACCTTTCCCTTGTAGCACAATACTTCTTCATCGCTGGCGTCATAGTCCCTTAATCCTCTTTCTTTGTACTTGCGTAACTTAGTACTTAAGTCCTTATCACCAATCGTCCTCTTTCACCTCCTTGACCATGTGGGCTTGACTTGCAATTCTACCAACAAAGCTTCCATCGTCATACGACTTAAATGAGCGAACAAAGCCCTTAGATCTGATACAACCTTCTGACTTAGGGCATCAGCCACGATGTTCGCCTTGCCCGGATGATATTCTATCGAACAATCGTAATCCTTCAGCAATTCCACCCACCTTCGTTGCCTCAAGTTCAACTCCTTTTGAGTCAATAAATACTTAAGGCTCTTGTGGTGCGTGTAGATAACCGACCTTTCTCCATAAAGGTAGTGCCTCCAAACCTTAAGGGTGAAAACCATCTCGCTAGCTCCAAATCATGGGTTGGGTAGTTAACCTCATGAGGCCTTAGCTACCGTGACGCATAAGCGACTACTTTGCCATCTTGCATTAGCACACACCCTAACCCGTGTGCGAAGTGTCATAGTACACCATAAAATCTTTTCCCCTTATAAATTTGAATTAACACCGAGCTTAGTCAACAACCTTTTAAGCTTTTCAAAGCTCTCCTGCTGCTTATTAGTCCATTCAAGGTACTTCCTTCCTTAGCAACTTTGTTAAAGGCGCGCTATTGGCGAGAATCCTTCCACAAACCTTCATAATAGCCTACCATGCCTAAGAAACTTCGAATCTCAGCCACAGACCTAGGTGGTTTCCAATCCAACACTGCTTTGATCTTCCTAGGATCCACTCTTATTCCTTCTACAGATACCACAGGCCCTAGGAATGCCACCTCCTTAAGCCAAAATTCGCACTTGCTGAATTTGGCATAAAGCTTCTTCTCCTTAACACTTCCAACACAACTCGGAGATGCTTATCATGCTCCTCTTCCGACTTGAGTACACCAAAATATCGTCGATGAACACAACGACAAACCTATCCAAGTAGGGTTGAAAACCCGATTCATCATGTCCATGAACGCGGTTGGAGCATTCACAACCCAAATGGCATCACCACGAACTCAAAATGGCCGTATCTTGTCCTAAAAGCGGTCTTATGGATATCAGCCTCCTTCACCTTCAACTGATGATATCCCGACCTTAAGTCGATCTTTGAAAATACTGCAGCTCCCTTCAGCTGATCGAACAAGTCATCGATTCTTGGTAAAGGATACTTGTTCTTAATGGTCACTTATTCAATCGACGATAATCTATGCACATACGCATAGTTACGTCCTTCTTCTTCACAAATAGGACCGGTGCTCCCCACGGAGACACTGGGGTCGGATGAACCCACGATCCAATAGTTCTTGGATTTGAGCCTTGAGCTCCACTAACTCCTTTGGCGCTTATTCGGTATGGAGCGATTGACACGGAGGCTGCTAAGTAGCAAATCAATTCCAAATTCTACCTCCCCGTCTGGGGTATTCGGTAATTCCTCCGAAACACATCCACGAAGTCCCTTACCGTCCTAACTCCATTAATACCTTCTTCCTTTCCACCTATCGCACTTACGAAGGCTAGAATGCCTTGCAACCTTTCTTAACCATCTTCTCACCTTTCAAAGGTCAAAAACTACGTTAGACAAGTAGTTCCTCCTTTCTCCGATCATTACTACCACTTCATTCTCTAGGGTTCTTAGTTCCATCCGTTTAGCGCACAATCCAACACGACTCGGTGTTCTACTAGCCAATCCATTCCAGTATAAGTTCAAACTCTCAGAAGGTAACTCCTTAAATCGCCAGAAAGTTCACTCCACGAATCTCTGTGGGTACATTCAAAAGATCTTGTCTACCACTCTTTGTTTGGCCTAATGGGCTTACTACCGTCATCATCTGTCGAAAAGTTCGAGTCTAGGCTTAATGTTTCCACTACACTACATGCAACATAGGAATGGGTCGAGCCCACATCAATCAGAGCAAAATAGGGTTTGTCAAAAATAAAGAACGTACCGGTTATAACATCTGGCGCGTCTCTATCTTCCCTTCGGTGAACCGCATAAACCAAACCCGGTTGTCTTGCTTTTGCATTAACATTAGTAGCACCTCGGCCCTGTGTTCCACGGCTCTGCCAAAGACCACTACCTCGGTTACAGAACCACGACCCGTTGAGGCTCATGCGCCTCTACCGGTCAAGCTAGCATTCAGAATCACCGGTCGGCTCTCATCTCAGTTGTTTGGGACAATCCTTAAGCATATGGTCCTTGGACCCACACTTGAAACATCCTCCGTCTTTCTCCAACACTCTCCCAAGTGCTTTTTTCCACAATACTCACAAGGGCGATCTTGCCACGGCCGTACCACTGATGATTTTGTGGCCCTCAACCCTAGGCCTCTTGTGACCCTTTCCGGATGGTCCAAAACCTCTTTTGGCCTTATTCCTATCCACATGCAGCTTGGTAGCGTCCTTAATCCCTCGGCCACCTTGGCCTTTTCCACCAAAGCAGAATTCCCGCTCGATGCGGTGCTATCAACGATCTCAGATCATCCTCGGTCCAGTCCTCAAACGGACATAGCGTTCATCTTTCGATTGCCACTACCCCTCGAGCATAGCGGCTCAACCTCGAAATTCGCCTCATATTCTACGACAGACTTACTCCCTTGTACCAACTCTAGAAAAGCCTTCCTTTGTTCATCTGTATACGGTTCCCATACTTCTTCCGAAATGCCTCTAACGTACTCCCGTGTCAAATTTTCATTGTGGTACCATCCCGAGCGATTAACCACCACCGATATGCTTCATCGCGTAACAATGCCACCATCCCTTTCAACTTTTCCTCTGGAGTCAGATCGAGCTCATCTATGATATGCTCCGTTGCTTCTAACCAGTACTCAGCTGTACTGGGTGCCACACTAGATACTCCTCGAAACATTTCCGCTCCATTAGCTCGGAGCCGTTCAGTCTGAGACTTTCGATTTCCCTATTTCCTCCCCGCACCATCCACCAATTCCAAAACTCGCATGACCTGACCTCACGACACGGCATCTTCCCGTCCCGAGCCTCTTTGCTCAATATTAATAAAGGGGTGGTGGTGGCGGTGGTATTTCATTGTCGGACCCTTAACCCGATCTAACGGGTTCGACACGGTCATCCTTCCTCTACCTCGACCACGACGACCACGTCCTCTAGAGCTCATTTTCTAGCGTTGAGATCTAATTAAGAAATTTTATGGATTAGTCATTGTTCCACTTATTTACCAAATGAAGGAGTTTTATGAAAAGGGATTTAAGAGTGGTTCTTTCAGATTCATACAAACACATAGTCTTTTCCATTCATTCATTCATCCATCGAGCAAGTATGAACTTTCGTTCATTCGGAGAAACGTTGTAGTTTTTATTGTTGTTGTTTTCCTACTACCGTGGGTATTTTCGTAATTTTGTCCCTCTGAGGGCATTTTCGTAATTTTTCGAAGAAAACGTTCCTTGGTGTTTTGTCAAAAAGTATTTTGAAAATTTCAAAGTCTCGGGGTAATTTGGAAAAATTTTGAAATCTAGGATATTTCGATAATTTTTTGACCTCAGGGGTATTTTGGTAATTTTTCACAAATCAGGGTAAATTTGTAAATTTAATAAATTAGGGGTATTTCAAAAGTTGTAAAACTTTGAGGGTTCTTTTCAAAATTATTCCTTCAAAAATGGGGATGTTGCAAAATTTTAGAAATCAGGGTCATTTTGGTAATTTTGTAAGTTAGGGGCAATTTTGTAATTTTTTCCAAAATCAAGGTATTTTGATATTTTACAAATTAGGGTTTTGAATGTTTATAAAATAATGAAATTTTGGTAAAGCTATTGAGTAGTTGAACATTTTATAAACCAAGGGCATTTTGGAAATTTTACCACCAAGGGCATTTTTGTAATTTTCGCAAATCAGGAGTTTTTCTAAAATGTTGTAAAAATAATTTTCTCATTTAAAAGAAAGTTTTAAAAGTTTGAAAACTAGGGTTTGTTGTTTTGTTCTCTTTTTTTTTAAAACATGGCTAGTTCCCTTTCGGGTTTTAGTCATTATGTTTAGCCTATGACCGAGCCCTCTTGGTCGGGGTGAACAAAGCTACGCACTGTGCAGGATTCGTGTGGAGAGGAGGTGAGTCACGGATTGCTTAAATACCAAGCTCCCACGAAACCATTCCTAGACATGCATGAGAGGTTGCCATACCACTAAGCCCTCTCGAGTTAGGGTGAACTGCTACGCACTGTAGGATTCTGCGAAGAGGAGGTGAGTCACTAGGGCGCTTAAATACTGAGCTCTTCCGGATCCAATCCTAGACATGCGTCTGAGGTTACCACACCCTAGCTCGATGACTTAGGCTATGGTTTGTTCGGTGCATTAAGTCTTATGTGTTTGTGTTTAAGTAGACTAATCCTAGGGTTCATGTTCCTATCATTCTATTCTACGTTCCATGCTGTTCTACCTTAAACAGTTCACGTAATCACACATATAGTTAGGGTACTTACCGGTGGACTGTGGGTGGGAGACTTAGGTGCCATGCCGTAAAACACCTTATTTTTCAAAGATAATCATTTGGCTCGCTTTGAAAACGTTTTGGGCCTTAGCCTACTGTGCCGAGAGTTTAAAACGGGCTCGATACCAAGTCGAAACACCCACCCTACCACGAGCCTGAACAGGATCTGGTTTGTTCCTTAAGTTAACCGGTTTTCAAGTTCTTTGTTACTTAGACAAAATTTGTATAATTTTTGGAAAAATGTTGTTGTGGATTGGGCTCAGATTGGGAACCCATTTAATCTATTTGAAAGTCAAATTTTTATTAAGGTGACAAAACAATTTTTAAGGTTTATAAAAAAAATATATCTTAAACTTTAGTCTTAAATAGTTCGCATCATGATAGTTAAGAGTAAAGCAAAATAAGAAAAATCCACTGGGCCTTATGGCCTTATTACATCAAGTAAAACCCAAAAATAAAATTAAAGGTACTAAAAAGAAATAAAGTCCAAATTAAATAAAATCTTCAAATGAAACATGGCCACCTCAAGGTCTACCATCCCGGTCTGTCACTGTTCATCACCTGAAAATAGTTCCCACAGTGGGGTGAGTCAACAGACTCAATGTGCACACAGTACTAACATTCAACAAATCAGGCATACATGTTCATATCAAATTCATATTCATATAAAAACAAATGATGATGCAACCTAAACCCAAGCCTAATGGTCCATCCGCTACACACCACCCGTACCTGCCAGTCACACCGTGGGGACTACTAAGTCAACCCTCCATCCGCTACACACCATCGAAGGCAGTCGCTGCAGTCGACGTGCTCATCGCCCATATAATTTGTGCCATTAGACACCATATTCAAATAATGTAACCGAAGTTACCAAATTCAGATAATGTAACAAGAGTTACCATATTCAAATTTTGTGACCGTAGTCACCATATTCCGTTAGTGAGACCAAGTCAACACCTTCTTCCCTTTCACATAGATCCCGAATGCCCCATAAATTTTATATCATGCATAACATACTTAATTCTCATTCATGTTACTATTCATATGTTCAAAATATATCATATTAAGTAATCCTATCGAAGTAGGAAACGTGCACAGGTACTCTTACCACATCGTGGTACTTAGCCACATTCACATTCTTATGCATATTCATATATTAAAATAATTGCCATATGATTTATCGAAAGTTAGTGTGCGTACACACGATTTGCTTAATAGATTCCTTGAAATCCAAAGAACGATCTACCGATCTAGATCTTTAACTCCTATATTCTACCAACCATTAAAACATATTAACAAACCTATTTGGCTTAAAACCAAATCCTAGTAGGATTTGTATTACTTACCTTGTTGCCGAATTGAAAGATTGTAAATAAAATGCCGAAAATTGATAGTACTCCTTCCTTAAATCGGCTAGCCACTAAATCAGGTAATTATGTCATTTTCTAACTTTTGAGTAAATGGAAAATAATACCAATATAACCCTAGGCGATTGGATCTATGTACTTACCTTATAGTTTCCAAATCCGAAAGTTTCCTTTGTCTTGAATATCTGTCGAAATCCCTATAACTTCATGTCAGATTTATTTTAATATTGAGACATAATCAAAACCTTGACCGAATATTTATATTCCTTACCTTAGATCCTTGATCCTTATATTCGGTAATTGTAGAAACCTGAGAGATCCTTGTAGATTCGACCATGAACAAGAATAGGGATTAGGCCATTCTCTTTCGGCAAATAGAAAAGAAAGGAAATTGAATAGCTTAACCTTACCTTGATGCCTTTAATCGATTGCTTCCTTGCATAGAGTCACAGAGATTCGGCTATGGAGATTTAACAGGGATCAAAAGAAAAGGGTTTTGGCTTAACAATGACAAAGGAGAGGAGAAGAAAAGATGGAGTTTTGCTTAGGAGAAATTTCGGCAGAGAGAAATAGGGGCTAGGGAATTTTTGGCACACTTAGGAAAAAGATGAGAGAATAGCCTAACTCTCCCTCTTCAGCTGAAATTACTAGGCCAAGAGTCCTTGACTTGGCCACACTCTTCCTTGTGATAATATTATCTCTTTTATTAAAAAAATAAAAGTGTTTAATCCGTCATTTATCTCCTCAATTATCTTATTAAAAGAAAATCCTTTATTTATCACTTATTATATACATATTAATGGAATTAAAACATCTCTATTTCTAGAAGCTTGTGCCATCCACCATCTTGCTTATGGAAGCAAAATAAAACCTTCATTAATTGCTTTCCAAGTGACTCGAACCTGTGCCCATTTCTCCTCAGATATGGCGCCATTTCCATAAGCCCTAAGTGGCATCTTAGAGCCACTTTTCCAAGCTTGTTTGTGTGTCAAAATTCTCCACTTTTTCTTTTAAGGCCCTCTTGCCCTTATTTTTCATGCATTTCCGTGTTTCCAAAAATATAAAAATTTATTCTTAGTGCTTAAACTTGTCATTTTATACAATTAAACTGAAAATGCATAGGCCCTTTTCAGGATGTTACACATTCTAAAACCAACAAAATTAAACTATTATGATTTTATTAAAAATAAAAAACTTAGTTGCTATCATGTTTGTTGAATTGAACAAAACTAAAAGATTGAAGGGAAAGAGAATTGCTAAGTCGTTTATAGTGGATCTCCATGGGAAAGCTCACTTTGCTCCTCCTTTCTTCTTTCCTTCTTGTTGGGAATACCAAGCTCAGAAGCTCTTAATATGGCCAAATGTGGCTACTCTTAAAGCCTTGCAAACACTCTTTCAAGTGGGAAGTGAAAGAAGAGAGATATGGGAGAAGAGATGGTGAGTGAGGGATGAGTGAAATGAGTAAATGGCTAGGGGTATTTATACTTGAAGAGGCCAGCTATTTTTAGCAAAAGAGATCCTTGAAATTTTCTCTCCCTATGGTCGACCCCTTGATATAAGGGAGGGTGGATGACTTTGCTATATTTAGTTAGTTTCATGCTTGATTCATGGAAGAGAACCTTGAAATGAGGAAAGCAGTTGAACGATCACATAGAGAATTTTTGTGGCTAATTTTAGATATTTTTCCAAGTCTTAGTTGGCTAATTAAAGCACCTCCATGGATGGTTGGACTCCCCCATGGTTGAATTGGGCTTTTTCTTCCCTTAGTGGACAATTTGGGCTTCATACTTGGCAGAAAGCTTATCCACTTCAGTGACTCATTAAGAGCTAGGTCAAGGTGAATTTGAGAGTCCAATAACTCAAATTAGGGGCATCCCATGCTGATTGGTTAACAACCCATGTCTGCATGGCCTATGTTGTAGGAATGCTACAGCATTGAGCATCGAATAGGTGAGCTTCAAGACTAACTTTTCTTCTATTACACCAAAATGCATCGAATTTGAAAAAATATGTAAAATTAGCATGTAAATAATTAAGAATACAAATTTAATTTAATTTTGTCCTACTTTACAAAATTTAAATAAAACCACATAATTTGCTATCAAAACACTTAGAATTTGCATGAATTACTAGCCAAAAAGTCTGTAAATGTCTATATAATTTAGAGTTATTACAAGTGCCAAGTTAACTTTCTTAGTAAATCAAACATCCACCAATAAATGATTATAAGTAAACATATATGTTCATTAACTTGGTATGAAGGAAGTAACTCAATTACAAGTATTAAATGGTCAAATGGACAAACAAACATCAACTTTCTGGTTTGATACATATACATGCCATCAACAGAAATGGTCATATTCATATTACAAGCATTCTCTACCAAATGGACCATGACATTCAAGGTAGACCTAAATACCAATTTATGACCTTAGGCACATGCCACTTACTGTAGAGAAAACAAAATCTATACAAACTTTGATGATTTTAAAGTTGAGTTCTGGATGTTGTTGCCTCGAGATTTAACGGTACCTATTAATGGCAAGAAACAAATCATAAATTGAGCAATAGGGCTCAGTAATACTATCACGGTTTGAATAAATAATTAATAGAAAAAAGATATCAAATACAATTAATAGGTGATTCAACTATCAATTAAATCAAATTTGCATTTCATGTCTCAAGTGCATAGCCTCATACCAAATTTTCATTTTGTAACACCCCAAAATAAGGCCTAAAAGTTTTAGGGGTTTTTAGGGATTTTAGCTTTAGAGTGTTTGAAATTTTACGACATGCTTTATCATTAATGTCTTTTACTATGGTTTTTAGAAAATTAAATCAATTTTTGAAGAAGAGTTTTAAAGACCTTCAATTTTGAAAATTGGACTAATTTGTAAAAGAGTCAAAATTTTGATTTTTTAAGAGGAATTAAACCAAATTTTAAAAATCACCCTAATATCATCCCCCACCTATAAGTTTCACGTTAGTTTTTATCCCATTTTATTGTTGTTGATGTCCCTTGCTTCTCTAAGAACTACATAATTGATTGTGATTCCCAAACTCCATACTCTTGATTTCTTTCACTTTTCCAACATTAAACCTCCATAAAATCTAAGAAAAACACCTAAAAACACCATAGTTTTCTCCATTGTCAAGCTTTCGAGTTTTCAATCAAACGCTTAATTTTTCGTCATATAAGGTAATGATTCAACTCCTAGATATTTTTAAATGTTGTTTAGTCTTTAAAGCTAAGTTTTTAGCCATAAAATCACATATTTTAAATAAAAGCCAAAAATTGGGTCGTTAATAGTGGATTTCAGGATTTTAAGTAAAAACATGGTTTCAAAGTGTTTTTCAATTAGTTTTGAAATGATTAAGAGGTTTCTAAACTTACTTTGAAGTTTCATTAAAGAATTCTTGAGTTTTAATGAATTTTTGAAAAATAGCAAAAAACATGTCAAAAAAGTCGATACCATGAATTGAGTAGTTTTGTGTAATTTAAAGGTTGGGAATTAGTCATTGATGAATAATTAGATGAATGAAACTCATTTTAGAAGAAAAGATTAAGTGTAGATTGAGATATTTGGATTTCAAGTTGGTTATGTTAAAGGTTTCGGTTGCATGAGAACATAGCTTAGGCTTATGTTTTGTATTGCTTATGGTGAGTCATTGGCTAATTTTTGTATGTATTGTTGTGTGAATCATTGTGTTGAAGCTTTGGATTTGCTAGGACCATCTACGAGTTACGAAAAGCTAGTTTAAGCTTTTGGCTTTTTGACGAAAGCGTATTGGTGAGTGTTTGGAATAATTGCTTGTGGACATGATTCAATGTGTTATTTGGTAATTTAGTAGTAGCCTAAATCCCTACTATAAATTCTGGGTGTTAGCTTTCTCATACCTATGTTATCTTGTGAACTATGTGCTTATGTGTTTGTGAATATGTGAATTGAAATGAGATGCTATAACATGTGATATGTGGATATGGTAACTATTGTGAAAGTGCAAATGTGTACATGTTATGTATATGTTAAATGTTAGTGTCAGCGTTTTGCTAAAAATGCAAATATGCAGTGATAGTGTACGAATAATCGGTAAGTGATATGTGTTTGATTTAAGATATTTTGGCCTTGTGATCTTGACATCATTGGATATAGTTGGCATGTCATTGGATTTTAAGTACTCACCTATATATATAGTGATTTTAGGCGTTGAGGCCTTGGGACATGTTGGAGGATAAGAGAATGTGAGAAAAGCTCCATTCAATGGGACATATGAGGGGAAATAAGGAGAGTTTTAGCTTTATGTTTCACTTTTGAGACATGTTTGACTTTATGAGTCTATGTGGTATGTTGAGATCCGTATATTCGATGAGTGATGAGTGATGAGTGATGATATAGCTCACTTTTATGTTTGATAGCTTAAGTGCCAAATTATCTTAATTTATGAATATGTATGTATTGTGTAATGTGTTTATATGATATGTGATCATTATGCAATTTATCTATAACCATGTTTTTGAGTATTGTGATATATGTTTGAATGTTATGTGATTATATGAGTATTGTGATATATGCTTGAATGTTATGTGATTATACGAATATTGTGATATATGCTTAAATGTTATGTGCTTATATGTGTTATGCAATATATGTTTAAAAGTAAATGTGATTGCCATGTAAATGAACTAGTAAATAATGCATGAGTAAGTATAATATGACACTAGAGTTGGAGCTATTGAGGTTGTGATATATTGTAACACCCTAAATTAGGGGGTTGTTTGAAAATTTAATTATTTATTCCCATGTGTGTGTGTGTGCTTGAAGAAATAAATGTTATGATTTATTTAGCATGATTCTAAGGTCTAGAATTAAACCCGAGCTAGGCCTGACTTAGGGTTAAAATTTCTTTTTTTTTAAGTGCTTAAAGGAGGAAGCTAGGTAAGATAGGGGTTAAGAAAATTTTTAAAACGGACTTGACACAAGGATCTAGTTGGCTAAGTGGTTCCATGCGTGTTGGAGGTGAAGGGGGGAGCGCAGGTCACAAGTTTGAGTGACAAGAGGAGCATTTTGCGTTTTTTTTTTTTTTGAAGTGATGGGCTTAAGTAGGAAGGCCTTAAAATTAATTGGTGAAGGTTCATGGCATGAAAGTCCAGGTAGTAGGAGTGGCTTGGGGCGCCACTTAAGAAGTTTAGAAGAGGCGTGTCTCGGGTTCGAGGGACCTTGAGGAGCATTTTATTTTGGGCTTTTTGCGTTAGAAGAAAAAGGGCCAAGAAGAAGGTCTTATAAATAAATGAAAGGGTTAATTGACATGAAAGTTTAAAGGGAGAATTGGCATGAGGCGTGAAGGGGCGTTGGAGAGGGATGGAGGTTCCAGGTTCGAACCATACAAATGGCAGTGGGTTTTTATTTTTGCTGCTGGCGTGTATGGGAGAATTGGTTGCATTTGGACTCTCAAATTCTATTTGGAAGAGGAATTTTAGTGTTTTATTTTCATTTAATTTGCTAAAGAGGGGATTAAGGGATAGGAAGCAAGATAAAACATGTTTTATTTTGGATAAATCAAGGCTGGAATTATCACCCAAAAAGGAGGGTGTTTGCCGATTTTGGGACTCCTTGGGGAGGGGCTGACCATAATCGGTTTTAGGCAGCAAAGAAGTGCCAAAGTTCTTCAAATTTTCTTTTCTTTTTGCTCTCTTGCTGCTGCCGAATCTCCCTCAATTTTCCAGCTTCTTTTCTTCTTCTTTTACAAGTAGAAATCCTCCTTGATCCCCCTACATCTTTTCTTTTTCTTTTCTTCCTCCATTAGCCGAACCCCTACCACCTTGCTGCCGAATTTCCCTTATACCATTACCCAAAATTATTTGAAAATTCCAGCATCTCTTTTGTTTTTCTTACCTGAATTCCCTCCTCCCTATTTGCTGTAATTTTGGCCGAACATCAAAGAAAAGGGTACTCTCTTCTTCTCCAATCGGTTTGAGAGGAAGGGCCTTCGAGGATTTGGAAATGATCTAGTGAGCCAACATCTTTTAATTTGTTGGTAAGTGGTGGTAAGGATTTATTAATAGTCTAATCTTTTAGTATAATAAGCCGAAGGCTTGTGAGGCTAACTATTTTGTGTCTTAAGGTGTGGCCAATTGTCAGAGGTGAACCATCATTTGGCTCGGGATTTGGTAGGAAACCAAATCATTTGTAAGGTAAGGGTGAAGTGATAACCCCTTGAGATTATTTTAGTTTGGCTGAATGGCCTTGGTACTAACTTTAGGTAATGGCCGAATATGGGGCAAGGGAATCTTGTGTGGCCGATTGGTTTCTTCGGGATTTAGAGCTATCGTTGGCATCAGGTGTGTACATACACACTTCATAACTAATTAATGTGCTAAGTATTTTGTGTATGCTAAATCGGATTTGTGTAGCTTCGGATTTAATACCATAAAGGTAAAAGCAAGGCTTCAGGTAAGTCCTTGTCGTTATGAGTTCTTTATGATGCTTTTGGGAAGCATAACATAATCGGTATATGTGACTTAAATATATGGTTAACGATAAATCCAATGTATGTTGCTAAATAAGCATGTTGGCATGATTTCTGTTAAATATCATGATTGATGTGGGATATATGAGTGGAGGGAAGTGATATTCATGTCGATTTACACGGTGGTTTGGTACCACATTTCGTGGCTACTGGTCACGGAGGTTTGGCACCTCCAGAGGTTTGGCACCTCATAGCGTCTCGTCCAAAGGCTTAGCACCACGGTGGGTTGGCCCCACGGATTATATTATGGGATCGACGCCATGATTTGGTATCACATATGGTTGGCCCCACCAGTGGTTTGGCACCACAATTATTGATGAATATTGTGACTTTAAGTCACCAGTGGTTTAGCACCACCGGTGGTTTGGTACCACACGGGGTAGAAAGGTGTTTGGATGACTAGGTTGGGTGCATAATTTAGTGCATGTTAATTTGTTATAAATTGTGTATGTTGTTGCACTAACCCAGGAAAAGGGTTACACACGGAGTCTTGGTGACTCACCTTTTCCTTTAATATTTTTCGGGTGACTCGTAGATCGCGGATGAGGAGCCGGATGGACTCGAGGTGGCCATGCGGTGGAAATTTGAGTTTACTCGAGTTATTTTATTTTATTTTGGGTTTTATTTGTTCGAGTTGTAATAAGGCCTCCTAAGATTATTTTATTATTTTACATGTTTTGGATGAATTATTTAAACTGCTTTAATGACTTTAAAATGATTACACAAGTTTTATTAAATTTAAATGTAAAAAGGTTTTCTGTGCCATCGGGTACATCTAAAATCGGTAACAATTTGACTTAATATATTTTAAAAAAAACGAACTAAGTATTGATTTCTTTATACACCTCAACTATTTTTAAAACAAGACAATATCTTTTACCCTAAATTGAATCGGCTAAACAAGGGTTTTCAAAATGTTTTCATCTGTAACATACTGAACTTGGTCATAGTGTTTGGGCGGGTTTGGGGTGTTACAAAATTAGTATCAGAGCCCAATTCAAAACTCGGCTGTGGGGGGGCCAAGGCCCATAATGTTTGGTTTTTGTTAGTAGGCTTTATTATGATGTTTTGAGAAACTATTTTGGCTTGAACAACATGGCACCGAGTCTCCGGCACCAATCCGCCCAGGTAAGTACTTCTATCAATTTCTATGAATTCTTTTGATGTGGGGTAGAAGGGTAAAATGGGAACGTAGACTATTAGAATAGGAACTGTGGAACCCTAGGGCTAGCATACCCCAACAAAAATTGCATAAGATTTAATAATTCTCTAAACAAACCCTGTGAGTTGTCACTGAGCAAAGGATGTGGCAATCGTTATACGCATGTCTAGGATTGGATTCGGTGGGGGCTTGGTATTTAAGCAGTCCCCGTGACTCACCTCCTACTCACTTGAATCCTACCTAGTGCGTAGTAACGGTTCATCTTAGCTGAGACGACACACTCACAGGCTAAACTCGATAACTAAAACCGAAAGGGATTATCCGTTTTGTTTTTGAGGAAAATAAAACCTTTTTTTTTAAAAAATTACTAAAATACCTTTAGGGGTAAAATTTTGAAAACGCCATTCAAACATGAAATTTCCAAAATACCCACAGTTTTAATCAAAAAAATTTCATCACATGAAAAGTGCTCAAAAACCTTAATTTGCAAAATATCGAAAATGTCATGATTTTATAAAATTACAAAATTACCCCTAACCGACAAAATTACCAAAATGACCTTAGCTTTCAAAAAAAATATTACAACACCAACAATTTGGAAAATAAATACTTAAAAAAAGAACCATCAAAGTTTTACAACCTTTGAAACATCCCTGATTTATCAAATTTTACAAATTCACCCTGATTTGTGAAAATTACCAAAATGCCCCTGAGTTTCAAAATCACCAAAATACCCCCCGAATTTCAAAATTTTTCAGAATACCCGGAAATTAAGAGTTTTAAAATAATTTTTGACAAAATCATCCGAGAACTTGTATTTTTGAGAAGTGTAGGACAAATTACGAAAATGCCCTGGGTAGTGGAAAAACAATCACAACAAAACCACAACGTCTCTTTGAATGGATGAATGAAAGACTGTGTGCTTGTTTGATTACGAAAGAACCACTCTTAAAACTCCTATCATAAAATTTCTTCATGGATAACCAAGTGAAATACTAATCCATAAAATTTCTTAATCGATTAAAGCGCAATAGTTAGAATGAGCTCTGAGAGGGCGTGGCCGTCGTGGGCCTTGATGAGGCGGGATAAGTGTCGAACCCGTGAGGTCGGGTCGGGGATCGGAGAATGAGGTACCACTGCCACCACCACCCCCAATTTTTAGAGCTGAGGAGCAGGATCAGACGGGAGGTGAGGCAGTATCGCAAGCTGTGTTATGAGTACTTGAGATGGTAGCTGGGGCAAGTGGAAGTATGGGAGCTCAAAATCTATACCCGAGCGACTTTGATCCAACAGGGCTGAGGTATTCCGAGGTGTATTGAGAGTGGCACCTAGTGCGGCGGAATACTGGTTAGAATCGACTGAGAGGATCATGGATGACCTTGATCTGACGAATGAGGAGAAGCTAAAAGGAGCGGTGTCGCTTCTAAAGGATGAGTCATATCAGTGGTGGCTCACGGTTCGAGATGGTACTATAGCGGATGACCTTACCTGGGAGTATTTCAAAGCTGCTTATCAGAAGAAGTATGTGGGCACCAACTACATTGATGCTCAGAGGAAAGCCTTTCTGGGGTTGGTACAAGAAAATAAGTCAGTGTCGGAGTATGAAGCGGAATTCTTGAGGCTGAGCCGCTATGCTCGAGGAATTGTATCGACAGAGCATGAACGTTGTGTCCACTTTGAAGGCGGACTTAGGGATGATTTGAGGCTGCTGATTGCTCCACAGCAGGAGCGTGAGTTTTCTGTCTTGGTGGAAAAGCTAAAGTAGCTGAAGGGGTCAAGGAGTCTGTAAGACAGAACTACGATAGGAACAAGCAGAAAAGAGGCTTTGGATCGTCCGGATCGGGTAGTAATGCACAGAAAAGGGCTAGGCAGATTGGGCCAAATCAAGCAGGAAGGCCCGTGGCTACTAATCAGAGACCAGCTCAGTGTAGTCGCTGTGGAAAATCACATTGGGGAGGTTGTTGGACCGATAAAAGGGGTTACTTTGAATGTGGATCTTTGGATCACCGTGTAAGGGATTGTCCTCGGAAGTTAGCTAAAAATCAGCCAGAGGGTTAGAACCGTGCTCAGGCTAGAAATGTAGGACCACCACAGAGGGGTCGTGGTAATGGTAGAGGAGGCAATAGTTCTAATCGAGGTCGCGGGAACCCAGGAAGAGAGGCAGGCAACACAGAAGTGAGGCAACCTGGTTTAGTCTACGCAGCGAGGCGTCGAGAGGAGGGTGACGCACCAGACGTCATAACCGGTACATTTCTAATTTTTGGTCTTCCATATGTTGCATTAATTGATGTGGGTTCAACGCATTCATACGTTGCTAGTAGTGTGGTAGAGACCATGAACATAGACTTTGAGACTACTTCTAGGAGATGATGAATTAGCCCTCTAGGTCACTCTGTAGTTGTAAACAAGCTATATAGGGATGTACCCCTAGAACTCCAAGGGGTAATGTTTGTGGCTGACCTGATGGAACTGCCGTTTGGGGAGTTCGATCTAATTCTAGGCATGGACTGGTTGGTTAAGCATCAGGAAAGGTTGGATTGCGCTGCTAAGCGCATGGTTCTAAAGATGGCTGAGGGTGATGAAGTGGTCATGATAGGTAATAGAAGGGATTGCCTATCCAACGTGGTGTTTGCGTTGAAGGCGGAGAAGATGGTCAGGAAAGGCTGTGAGGCGTTTTTGGTTCGAATATGTGCCTTGGAGGCTAAGGAGTCAGTAGTTGAGAAGGTCCGAGCGGTAGGGGAATTTGCTAATGTGTTTCCAGAAGAACTTCCAGGTCTGTCACCAGATCGGGAAGTTGAATTCGGTATAGACTTATTGCCCGGAATGGCGCCTGTGTCTATAGCACCCTACTGAATGGCACCAAAGGAATTGGTGGAGCTGAAGGCTCAAATTTAGGAGCTCTTGGATCGAGGGTTTATCCGACCAAGTATATCTCCGTGGGGAGCACCTGTGCTGTTTGTCAAGAAGAAAGACGGGTCAATACGGATGTGTATCGACTATCGTCAGCTGAACAAGTTAACGATCAAGAACAAGTATCCGTTGCCCCGGATTGATGACTTGTTTGATCAACTAAAGGGTGCATCGGTTTTCTCAAAGATAGACCTTAGGTTGGGTTATCATCAACTTAAGGTAAAGGAGGTTGATGTTCACAAGACGGCGTTTCGTACTCGGTATGGGCATTACAAGTTTCTAGTGATGCCATTTGGGTTGACCAACGCACCTGCAGCGTTCATGGACTTAATGAATAGGGTGTTTCAACAGTACTTAGATCAATTTGTCGTGGTGTTTATAGACGACATATTGGTTTATTCTAAGACGGAGGAGGAGCATGACAAGCATTTGCGGATTGTTCTACAAGTTTTGAGGGAAAAGCAGTTATTCGCCAAATTCAGTAAGTGCGAATTTTGGCTTAGTGAGGTGGCTTTCTTAGGTCACGTGGTGTCAGCGGAAGGGATTAGAGTGGACCCTCGCAAGGTTGAAGCAGTGTTGGATTGGAAACCGCCTAAGTCAGTGGCAGAAATTTGAAGTTTTCTAGGTCTGGTGGGATACTATCGAAGATTTGTGGAAGGGTTCTCTTTAATCGCAGCCCCACTAACTAAGTTATTAAGAAAGGGAGTTTCATTTGTTTGGTCGAAAAAGCAGCAGGAAAGTTTTGACAAGCTAAGGAAGATTTTGACTAAGCTCCAGGTTACGAGTACTGACTGAGGGGAAGTTGTTCTGATTTATTGTGATCGTCCCATCTGGGTTGGGATGTGTGTTGATCTGAGGAAGGAAAGGTAGTGGCCTATGCATCCGTCCGATTAAGACCACATGAGGTTAACTACCCAACTCGCGACTTGGAGTTAGTGGCGATAGTCTTTGCTTTGAAAATATGGAGGCATTATCTATATGGGGAGAAGTCGATAGTCTACACGGATCACAAAAGTCCGAGGTATCTGTTAACTCGGAAGGATTTGAACTTGAGGCGTGATTGTGGATTGAGTTTGTTGAAGGACTACGATCGTTCTATTGAGTACCATCCGGCAAAGCTAACGTGGTGGTGACGCGTTAAGTCGAAAGGTCGTGGCGGACTTAAGGCGATGTTTGCTCATTTGAATCTATCTGACGATGGAAGTCTTTTGGCGGGCTGCAAGTTAAGCCAACTTGGATCGAGGAGATTAAGGAGAAAGCAGTTAGTAGATGGAAGTTTGAATGCACGAGATTGCAAGTTCGGGATGGTGGTTTGAAAGGGTATAGCTTGTCCGATGATGGAGTATTATGCTTTCAAGGGTGAGCTTGTATGCTTAGAAAGATGTGGAATTGAGGCAAAAATTCTTGGGATGCACATAGCGACCCATATGCTATGCATCCCGGAGGTAGCAAGATGTATGGAGATTTACTGGAAATAATTACGATGGCGAAATGAAGCACGAGGTAACGAATTTGTGGGAAGGTGTCTGATGTGTCAGCAGGTTAAGGCTGAACATCAATTGCCATCGGGTTTACTTCAACCAATAAAGATCCCTCAGTGGAAATGGGAGAGGATCACGATGGATTTTGTCAGCGGGCTACCCATTACGCCTAGCAAGAAGGACGCAGTTTGGGTGATTGTGGACCGTCTGACTAAATCAGGTCACTTCATACCGGTAAGGGTGGATTACTCACTTCAGAAGCTAGCTAAGCTGTATGTGTTGGAAATAGTGAGGTTGCATGGTGTGCCGATGTCGATCATTTCAGATAGGGATCCCAGATTTACGTCAAGGTTCTAGAAAGCATTACATCAAGCTTTGGGTACATGATTGGATTTCAGTACAGCTTTCCATCCACAGTCTGACGGGCAATTAGAAAGGGTCATACATATTTTAGAAGATATGCTAAGAGGTTATGTTCTGGATTTCAGTGGTAGTTGGGAAGAGTACCTACCGCTAGCAGAATTCGCTTATAATAATAGTTATCAAGCGAGTATTCAAATGGCTCCATATGAAGCACTGTATGGACGAAAGTGCCGTACTCCTACGTGTTGGACGGAGTTGGGTGAACGACAAGTCTTGGGTCTAGAATTGGTAACAGAAAATGAAGATAAAGTTAAGGTGATTCGGGCTCGTCTTAAGGAAGCGTCAGATAGACAGAAGTCTTATGCTGATCTTAAGCACAAGGAAATGGAGTATGCAGTAGAAGATAAAGTTTTTCTAAAGGTGTCACCTTGGAAAAAGGTATTGAGATTTGGGCGAAAAGGGAAGCTAAGCCCAAGGTTCATCGGGCCATATACAGTGTTGAAGCGAGTGGGACCGGTAGCTTATCACCGAGTTCTTGAAGCGAGTTAAGGCAAATTCATGATGTCTTCCATGTGTCGATGCTTAGGCGATATCGATCAGATCCCTCACACGTTGTGCCGGTGGCAAAAATTGAAGTAAATCCGGACATGTCTTTCGAGGAGGAGCCGGTACAAATCTTGGATCGTGATGTCAAGGTTCTACGTAGGAAGTCAGTACCTTTAGTGAAAGTGCTATGGCGGAATCATGGTACGGAAGAAGCCACATAGGAACCCGAGGATGTGATGCGGCAGCAATACCCCCATCTTTTCTAATCTAGGTAATTTCGAGGCCGAAATTCTTTTAAGGGGGTAGAACTGTAACACCCTAAATTAGGGGGTTGTTTGAAAATTTAATTATTTGTTCCCATGTGTGTGTGTGCTTGAAGAAATAAATGTTATGATTTATTTAGCATGATTCTAAGGTCTAGAATTAAACCCGAGCTAGGCTTGACTTAGGGTTAAAATTTCTTTTTTTAAGTGCTTAAAGGAAGGAAGCTAGGTAAGATAGGGGTTAAGAAAATATTTAAAAGGGACTTGACACAAGGATCTAGTTGGCTAAGTGGTTCCATGCGTGTTGGAGGTGAAGGGGAAGCGCAGGTCACAAGTTCAAGTGACAGGAGGAGCATTCTATGTTTTGTTTTTTTTGGAAGTGATGGGCTTAAGTAGGAAGGCCTTAAAATTAATTGGTGAAGGTTCATGGCATGAAAGTCTAGGTAGTAGGAGTGGCTTGGGGCGCCACTTAAGAAGTTTAGAAGAGGCAGGTCTCGGGTTCGAGGGACGCAGGGAGCATTTTTATTTTGGGCTTTTTGCATTAGAAGAAAAAGGGCCAAGTTCTTATAAATAATTGAAAGGGTTAATTGACATGAAAGTTTAAAGGGAGAATTGGCATGAGGCGTGAAGGGGCGTTGGAGAGGGCTGGAGGTTCCAGGTTCTAACCATACAAACGGCAGTGGGTTTTTATTTTTGCTGCTGGCGTGTATGGGAGAATTGGCTGCATTTTGGACTCTCAAATTCTACCGAAAGAGGAATTTTAGTGTTTTATTTTCATTTAATTTGCTAAAGAGGGATTAAGGGATAGGAAGCAAGATAAAACATGTTTTATTTTGGATAAATCAAAGTGGAATTATCACCCAAAAGGAGGGTGTTTGCCGATTTTGGGACTCCTTGGGAGGGGTGACCATAATCGGTTTTAGGCGAAAAGAAGTGCCAAAGTTCTTCAAATTTTCTTTTCTTTTTTACTCTCTTCTTCTTTGAATCTCCTCAATTTTCCACTTCTTTTCTTCTTCTTTACAAGTCAAAATCCTCCTTGATCCCCTACATCTTTTCTTTTCTTTTCTTCCTCTATTAGCGAACCCCTACCACTTTGTCCCAAATTTCCTTATACCATTACCCAAAATTATTCAAAATTCCAGCATCTCTTTTGTTTTTCTTAGTCAATTCCTCCTCCTATTTGTTTGTAATTTTGGCGAACATCAAAGAAAAGGGTACTCTCTTCTTCTCCAATCGGTTTGAGAGGAAGGGGCTTTGAGGATTTGGAAACGATCTAGTGAGCCGTCATCTTTTAATTTGTTGGTAAGTGGTGGTAAGGATTTATTAATAGTCTAATCTTTTAGTATTATAAGCCGAAGGCTTGTGAGGATAACTGTTTTGTGTCTTAAGGTGTGGCCAATTGTCAGAGGTGAACCATCGTTTGGCTCGGGATTTGGTGGAAACCGAATCATTTGTAAGGTAAGGGTGAAGTGATAACCCTTTGAGATTATTTTAGTTTGGGCGAATGGACTTGGTACTAACTTTAGGTAATGGCCGAATATAGGGCAAGGGAATCTTGTGTGGCCGATTGGTTTCTTCGGGATTTAGAGCTATCGTTGGCATCAGGTGTGTACATACACACTTCATAACTAATTAATGTGCTAAGTATTTTGTGTATGCTAAATCGAACTTGTGTAGGTTCAGATTTAATACCATAAAGGTATAAGCAAGGCTTCAGGTAAGTCCTTGTCGTTATGAGTTCTTTATGATGCTTTTGGGAAGCATAACATAATTGGTATATATGACTTAAATATATGGTTAACAATAAATCCGATGTATGTTGCTAAAAAAGCATGTTGGCATGATTTACATTAAATATCATGGATTGATGTGGGATATATGAGTGGAGGGAAGTGATATTCGTGTCGACGGACACCGTGGTTTGGTACCACATTTAGTAGCTACGGTCACGGAGGTTTGGCACCTCAGGTGGTTTGGCACCTCATAGCGTCTCATCCCAGTGGCTTAGCACCACAGTGGGTTGGCCCCACGGATTATATTATGGGATCGGCGCCAGTGATTTGGTATCACATGTGGGTTGGCCCCACCAATGGTTTGGCACCACAATTATTGATGAATATTGTGACTTTAAGTCACCAGTGGTTTGGCACCACCAGTGGTTTGGTACCACACGGGGTAGAGAAAGGTGTTTGGATGACTAGGTTGGGTGCATAATTTAGTGCATGTTAATTTGCTATAAATTGTGTATGTTGTTGCACTAAACCGGGAAAAGGGTTACCCACTGAGTCTTGGTGACTCACCTTTTCCTTTAATATTTTTCGGGTGACTCGTAGATCACGGATGAGGAGCCGGATGGACTCGAGGTGGCCATGCAGTGGAAATTTGAGTTTACTCTGAATTATTTTATTTTATTTTTGGGTTTTATTTGTTCAAGTTGTAATAAGGCCTCCTAAGATTATTTTTATTATTTTACATGTTTTGGATGAATTATTTAAACTGCTTTAATGACTTTAAAATGTTTACACAAGTTTTATTAAATTTAAGCGTAAAAAGTTTTCTACGTGCCATCGGTACATCTAAAATCGGTAACAATTTGACTTAATATATTTAAAAAAAAAACAAACTAAGTATTGATTTCTTTATACACCTCAACTATTTTTAAAACAAGACAATATTTTTTACCCTAAATTGAATCGGCTAAACAAGGGTTTTCAAAATGTTTTCATCTGTAACATACTGAACTTGGTCATAGTGTTTGGGCCGGGTTTGGGGTGTTACATATATGGTTATTTTATTAATGCTTAATGAATTGTTTGCATGGTAGTTGTTCTAGGCATTCATTGAGATTGTTAAGCTCAGTCACTTCCTTCCTAAACCATTGCAGATTAGTAGTGTACCGGTGTGATCGATGTGGTTCCAAGGGGTGTTCCAAGTAAGTCCATTTCCGTGATTTTGTAAGTGTTATTGCTAATTGATTACATTTTGGGAATAAGGAAATGTGGTAGACTTTTTGCTAGTATTCACCATAATATTTTGGATGTTTCTATAGCTTAATTGTTCTTAGGATTTAAAGATTTGAATCGTGATAGGTTGATTATTGCTCAGACTTATTCTCGATGTTTGAAACGGTTATTATAGTCGTTTTAATGCTTATTTGATAATGATATAATATCATGATGAATTGGTACAAGTTGGTATGATTATATGCTTATATATGTTGTATTTTTCTAGTCTAAAACAAAGGTATCGATATTCGGGTTTTAAAAATGATACCTATGTGTTTTGAGACTGTAACACCCCAAACCCGGCCTATGCGTTTAAGACCAGACTTGGCATGCCACACAATTCGAACTTACATCCAGTCATCAATGCTTTTAATGAAAACAATTCTTCAAAATGATTTTGAAGATGGAGTTTATCAAAAATCGAGATTTATTTGAAAACCATGATTTTAAAACATAAGAGTTTACAATTTGATTTTCAGAGAAATAATTGGTTAAAAACTTAAATAATTGGTTGAAATAAATTTATAAAAGAGTTTTCACAAAATTTTACGAGTGAGTGATATTTAAGAAAAAACCCTCTTTTTATCATAAGTTTAAGAAAACATTTATAAAAAAAATTAAACAACGCCATTTAAGTAACTAAAACATATTAAAATCCATCAACGCATAAATATCCATAAAAATAATACCAGAGGCCTTATTACGTCGCAATTGACATAGTACTTAAATAAAAATACTTAAAAGAAGTTCAAGTTTTTATAACTCATCATTTTTAGTATGGCTTCCACACGAAGTCATCCCCGGTCCAAGCCTCCATCAATTATTATTACTTGAGACGGGTAAGAAAAACGGGGTGCGTTACTTTGAACTCAATGTGTAACCCACTTACCGTGTTCACTGGGCCAAAACCATTTAAGCAATTATTTGGGCTTGAGCCCATTTACAAATGTACAATATAAAAATAATGCATGTGATATGCAATTCCCAACCAAGCCTAATTTCCATCTGCTACACACCACCCGTACCAACCAACACACATGTGGGGATCAAGTCAACCCACCCCACCAACATACCAATAGCAGGTATTAAGCCAATTATAATATTTGTGGCAGAGCCACCAAACTAGATTGTGACAGAGTCACCGAACTAGATTGTGACAGAGTCACCGAACTAGAGGCATTAAGCCATTTAAAATATTTGTGGCGAGCCAAGAACTAGATTTTGGCAACAGCCTTTCTTCTCTTCGTCAATTACCCCAACCCATGCAGGTCATGTATATATAGATAATGCATAACAATATATTCATAAGGTAAATTTCAACAAAAAGCCCATATTACAAGTTATCAATTTGGCCCATTAGTCAAAATAGAAATTTTGGCCCATTTAACAATCTAGCAAACTTTGGCCCATTTAACGATCTAGCAAATTTTGGCTCATTTAACAATCTAGCAAATTTTGGCCCATTTAACATATGAGGCCCTTTTCGAAATTTTCTCACTTGGCCAACTTATCAAAAATAATCCATAAGGCCCAAAATGTCATTTTTTTTACAATATAGCCTATTAAGGGCAAATTCGAAATTTTTCCACAACTTTAATACCGTTTTCATGCATTCACACAAAAAGTGCTAATATTTTGTATTTTCCAATTTTATTGATTTTACGATTTTTATTCTATGCTTACGGTATAATATAACCCATGAGATAAGTGTGAAGTTACACACCTGATTACGGTGAGAACTATACCTTCCCGCTCGTCGATACCTAAATATTTATCACGCTTAATTAGAACAATAATATTTAATAAAAACTATACTATTGATAAACAATCTAGATCTTTACCCTCGAAATCTTGAATGACAATTATTTGTCGGTTCTTCCCGGTTGACGATTCACAACCCAATGGGAAATCTCGAATCACTAATGGCTCTGAACTACGAACAAATTTGAATAATTGATTCTCCTTGAATGAGGGTCCACAACCCGGTGGAAAGTCTCGGATTCCTGAAACAGCCCTTCGCTTGAATTTAGGGGGAATAGTGGAACCATCCCTCTTCCAAACGCTATTAACAACTCTTTTAGTCCCTATCTTGCTTGCCTCTATTGACAAAGGATTATTAGTCCTATAATATATCAGAAATTTTAATACTAATGGCTTAAAAGGGCGAACTCGGGTTACCTTAAAATCTCGAGTGATTTCCAAAAGATTTGCTATACGTGAAAACTTTCGGTTATAACAAATCCCAATGATAGTCATTGATAAAAACGAGAGTGATCAAAAATCCTTGAAGAGTTCCTTCTTACCTTGCTAAATATGATCCGAACTTGAATAACTTTCAAGATGATTTGACAAGATAGTGGTTCGGCCCTCCACTATCTTACAATTATCCAAAGCTTAATGAAAGAAATGATTGAGAACAAGGTCAAAGAAGAATAAGTGATTCGGATATGATATAATAGATAGGAAAATAAATTTCGGCTATGGGGATGGTTACAAGCATTCGGCCATAGAAGGAAAATGAATGAAGGATGTGTTTGAATGGTAAATAAAATGGAGAGGAAAAGAGAATAGAGAGAAAAGAAAAGAAAATGGAGATGAGAGGTTTGTATTTCGGTTCTCAAGGATGGAAGATGAATCAAAAAGAAACTTTGAGACCAAAATGCATTCGGCAATGAAGAGGAAAAATAGAAGAAAAGAAATGGTTCTTGATGGCTATGTGGTTTCGGTCACAAAGAGAAGAAAAAAAGGTTTGGAGAGAATGAACAACCTAAGACCGAAATGGTCAAAAGAAATGGCAAAAAGAAACAATTGCTTACTCAAGTTTATGGCACATTCGGCTAGGGAGAGGGAAAATTAGAGAGAAAAAATTTGATAAAACCACCAAATGACCAAATGGAAAATGTGCTCATCAAGCACCTAATCCTACCAAACTAACACCAAAAATCGGCCATCCCCCTAGCCCCCTACGTCGTCCACATTCATGGTCAAAAAGGCCATTCAAAAGTTTCCAAAACACCTTCCCTTATTTCAAGCCTTATGTCCCCCTTACATACCAAAACCTTTTGATTCCTTACCTTAAGTGAACACTTGCCTTTTTCCCTTAGTCTACTTTCCATAAAAGAATTAGTCCAACCTTACCATAAGTAAGGCTTGACCGACACATGCCATATAGGTGCAAAAATAAAAGTCACCAAAATGCTATCCATGGGATTCGAACCTCTCCCCACAAGCAATCACTCATGCGCCAACACTACCTTGCTACTAGTTCATCTTATGCTAGCTTTTTACACTTAAATTACCTTAAGCATCAGGATCACTTATTCCACTTCAATAAAATTCTCATTACTAAAAATTATTCTACTTCCGAATAATTTCTTGCCTTCTCAAGGCTATATTAAACACACAAAATTTAATCATTCACAAGCTAAACACCGAAACATGCAACATATCGATACTCAGATTTTTAGGATGTTACAGAGACATGCAGGGAAGTCAGTAGAAGGATTTGGTATTGATACCTTTGCTCGAGTATCGATACTTGGGGTAAATATATCGATACTCTATGTCATGTATCGATAATTTTTGATAGAATGATTTTTGTGCGGGATGCAGAATGCAAGTTTAGTATCGATTTTCCAGGTGGTATCGATACCACTTAAAGAAATTATCAATACCTAAGGGTCAGTATCAATACCTACGTGATTGTCTTGGAAATTTTGCTAAGTGATCCTAATGCATTTGACAATTTACTATGAGTATGACATGAGACGGTGGTGTGGCATCTTTATATTCAGGCTTGGCGACCAGTTTGGGTATAGGGTGTTACACTTTTGACATTTCATTCATGAATACATAATCTTTTTTTATCACTATATCAAAATTTCATATGTGGAATATAATGTTACAAAGTCCATTCATTTTCTCATTTCTATCTCAAATCCATAAATTTGTTTTATATCCATATCGGCCTTTAGGGCTAGTTTGAATCGGTTTGCTTTATCTTTCACATGTCATATTTTGTTACATTGACCTTATTATTCAAGATGCATTATTCAAGATTAGAATTTCATATCATATGTCACATAACATGATATATGTTTCATGATCCCTATTAATCGGACACAGACTCAAGGCTGATACATGGATCATCCAACCACCACACCAGTTATCCCAGTGCCTCATTAGTATGCCTGGAGTATAATATGCGCTCCATGCCTCATCGGTATAAATCGAAGTATAATCTCATACACTAACTTTATGACATGCCAAATATACCCGACTTTCCTCAAGACCATTAATAAGGTAACCAATGTTTTCAAGCATATAGATATATGCATGATTCTCACATCATAGTTTCATATATAACCGATAATATCAAGCTCAATTCAATACCTACCATTTTATATCATCATATACATACCAAATCCGGAGACAAGTTTAACACCCCTTACCCGTATCTGTTGTCGAAATAGGGTATGAGGCATTATCGAAGTTTACTAAAAATTTTAAAACAATTCCGAGTTATTTATTATTCATATTCTAAAAATAATCATAACGTCCCTTTATTGGGCCCTCGAAGCCCAAAACATACATTAGGAACCAACCGGGATTAAATTGGGATCATAGGAAATTTTTTGCAAAATCCTAAAATTTTTCTCATCTACAGAGGTCGCATGCCTATGTGGTTCAGGGACACGCCTGTGTGGTCAGGCCATGTGGCTAACACGCCCATGTGACTTACCTCACTCCAAGCCGTGTGGCTTCATACACCCGTGTCCCTAGGCCATGTAGTTAATTTTTATTTTTGAATTAGGGGCAAGATTCATACGATCGTATAACATAACAAATCATTTCATAAGAAATTGCATAACTGAAACCTTTCCACTCTTTCATAAGCTCGATTATATTTTCATCTAAGCACTTTGAACAACCTGATTTAGGGGCTAGTCAGAATAGTGGTCTCGAGACAACTAATTTGGGGTCCGAGAAAGCTATTTTAATGTTATTTTATGAGTTATAACATGATTATAAAGGTGCATGAAAATTTTGGTGCTTTAATTTTAGCGATTTCACGCTTAATCGCAAAAAAAAAAAAAGACTAAATCAATAAAGTGCAAAAGTTCTATTTGGTTTGCTAGAGGTGCCAAATAGCCATAGAATATTAAATTGGAGGTCCTTAATGTGCAATTACGCCATGGGGAAGTGATGGCTGGCCATAGGGGGACAAAGAAGGACTTTGTCAATTGGTTAGGTGGAAATTTGGTGATAAAAATTGTTTTTATCATAAAATAAAGAAAATAAAAATACCGTCTTTTCTCTCCATCTTCTCCATCAAAAATTATCAGCAAAATAGGTGTTGATAACTTAAAATTTTCAACCAAGCTTTCCTCCTCACAAGTAAGTGATTTTGGTGGCCTTTCTTGAAAATTTTTGTACTTTTGGAACCCCTAAAGCTTAAGCTAGCTAGTGAGGGGACTATTTTGCAAAATGGTTAAGAGTCTAGGGTTTTTCCATGAGAGCAATTATTTTTTTTGCTGAAATTTTATGGAATAAAATAAGTCTTAGTTGTTAAATACACAACTTTTGTGAAGGGTGTTTCCACGAAAACACCTAAAGGGACCTTTTAGTAAAGGTTGTGAAATGGGTGGTAAATGTGTGTAAAACTTAAAATCTTGGGTTTCTATAAGAGGGAATATGAATCAGCTAGGCTTGATTAATAAGGAAATTTGATGAAAATTGATATACGAGCCTAGGGGAAAAATTATAATTTTGCCAAAGTTTAAGGGCAAAATGGTAATTTTACCAAAGTATAAATTTTAAAACGTATTGATTAGTGTGGAGATTAAATGAGTAAATTTTATTGTTATAGATAAAATAAAAAGAGATTTGGACCTAGAGCGGGGGAAAAGAGAGATATGGACGAATAGGTCCCTTTTACCCTTTTGGTATCGAGGTAAGTTCGTGTATATATAATGCAACCGTAAATGAAGTATTTGATATTTTGATGTTGTATGAATTGTATATTGTCTCTATGAAATATATTAAATATGTTTTTGATGAGATGTTAAGAAATGAAAATCTTTAATTGAACTTTAAAAGTTGATAGAATGCAAATACTATGACATTTAGGTTATTAAGGTTCCATGTAAGACCATATTTGGAATATGGCCTCGGTGTGAGATTTCATATAAGACCATGGTAGGGACATGGCATCGATATGATATTTCATGTAAGACCATATCGGGGATATGGCGTTGATGCCATACCGTATGTATAAGACTCAAGAGTATCTTGTAGCATTCTGAGCGATTCAACAGGTATGTTGCAAATAAGGAAGTATGTGGATATGTCATGAGTGGTACGGGTATGTACCCAGAACTCATATGAAATGATTTCAGTATATGATGAATCCATAGTAAGTTTATGTGTAAATGATGTATTTTTTATTTCATATGTTTTACTCATTAATGAATTGTGCAAATGCGTATAACTATTTTAGAGATTTATTAAAAATGATAGAGAGTGAGGAAATCCTCAGATGACCATTCGAAATAGGAAAATGGGTGTGTATAAATATCCGTGAATGTGAGACAAATGGTGGGCTATGTGCGATACCACCTTATTATTTGTTAGCGATGGGCTGTGTGTGATACCACCTTATTATTTGTTATTGATGGGTTGTGTACGATACCATCGTGTTTAGTATTAATGTTGGGCTTTGTGCGATACCACCTTATTATTTGTTATCGATGGGCTATGTGCAATACCATCGTGTTTAGTATTAATGGTGGGCTGTGTACGATACCACCTTATTAATTATTAAATGGTGAGTTTTGTGCGAAACCACCAAGTATTTATTATTATTCTGAGGCATTATCGATATGCTTGACTAAGTGAAATTACATGTGACTTTGAGGTGATAAATGTAGGATATAAGTGCAAGTAAAGGTGAACAATGTTTTATGATATGTGTTTGTGATATGTCAAGGTTTGGAATGAGTAAGCATTATGAATGATTGAGTGGGTAACCATGAGCTTAATTGTAAATCTCATTATAATGCCCTTGTGGTTGAGTAAAATAAATGAATGTCCATAGTTGATTAATATTTTCATATGAACTTACTAAGCGTTATTGCTTACTCCTTTTCCTTTCCTATCTCTTATAGGTTAACTTAACTAGCTCGGGTTGGAGATTGCCGGAGATGCTTTCACACTATCGAACAGTCATTTGGGTATAAGTTTCAAGTCTTCTTGAGATATGAAATGTATAGGAATCTTATCTTCTGATTAATTAAGTCATAGTTAATGTAGCCAAATGTGTTGGCCTAAAATGGTCGATAGATTGATTGTGTAAAGCTACGGATGATGGCTTATGTCGGTTATTGTTATGCTAGTGATAGTGTCCTCTTGTGTATATAAAGCTAGTATCGTTATCATGGATTAAATGTCAAAATTAAGTATTATAAATGATGATATGAGAATGATATGTGATGTTGCATGAATGTGTGAATGTGAAGGTGGCATGATGGATTTGGAAATAGCCTAGAAATGGTCCACATGGGTAGACACACGGGCGTGTGTCAAGGCCATGTGTGACCCACAGTCTACCTCATGGGCATGTGCCTAGGCCGTGTGAAGTCTGTACCTGAAATTAGGAATTTAATTCACCACACGGCCGAAGGACACGGGCGTGTGCCTTGGCCGTGTGACATTTATGGGGTGATGACGTCAGAAATAGAATGCTAAGGTTTTGGCACACGGGCTACAACACGAACGTGTCGAGGCCGTGTGAGGGACACGGGCTAGGGACACTGACGTGTGTCTAATCATGTGAAAACCCCTGTAAGTTCGAATTGAGAAATAATTCCACACTGGTGTGGAACACGGGCATGTGATATGCCACACAGACGTATCCCTTCCTCCACAAGGGTGTGTGGACTATTTAGTGATAATTTTCTATGTTTTTCTAGAGAGCTTGAAAAGAGTTTGATTTGATCTCGGACCATTTCTAATGTGTGATTTGAGCCTAGTAGCCTTGTTTAAGAGAAGCTACAAAAATTTTAGTTTCGAGTGGAAAGTTGAGTCTCAGTATTGATTAATTGTTGGTGTATAAGTCTGGTAATGCCTCGTACCCTGTTTCGGCGTTGAATACGTGTAAGGGGTGTTACATTTAATGGTATTAGAACTACAATTTAGTCGATTCTCGGACTAACCTAGCATATGAGAGTTTAGCTATACATGCCATATTACTACCCATGATAGTGTGATATCTTTCAGCTCTAACGAAATTGTTTTGTTAAGACAGAGATGATTCTCAATCGAGCTATTTTCGATAATGATGAAAATGATAATGAGATGATTGAATTGTGCTTATGATGTGACGTAATTCAGAAAGGTATGAATAGAAGTTCATGACATGTGTGTGGTAAGGGATGAAATGAGACAATCATAAGTTGAGAAATATGAAAATATGGAATGAAATGAAGTTATATGGTGATAAGCTCATCCATGGTGGTTCGACATGCATACGATGCTATGTGCACAACGTATTTGATTAACTGAATATGATGAGTAAACTTACCCAATGAATGGGTTATGTGTGTATGTACATTTTTTTGAATAATATACAATCAATATGCCCACATAGTTGAATCACGTGTTTAACTGTTAAATCAGAGAATATACAATGTTTTGTTTTATGACTCTGTTATGATGCCATGAATATTATAATAGCATGTGAGTTGAATTGGAAGGTCAAATTAAGTAGAACGCAGGAGATGAGTACAATCATCCAGTAATGAATTGACAGATAAGACCATGGTTGGACTATGCAATTACTGTGATCCCATATAAGATGATGCTTGGGACATAGCATTGGCATCGATCAATGATCCCATGTAAGACCATATCTGGGATATGGCATCGGCATTGAATAGTGATTTCGTGTAAGACCATGTCTGGGACATGGAATCAACGTATGATCTCATGTAAAACCATATCTGGGATATGGTGTCGACATCGATATGAGATCCCGTGTAAGACCATATCTGGAATATGGCATCGGCATCGACATGCGTTTCTATGTAAGACCATATCTGGGATATGGCATCGGTATCAATATGAGATTTTGTGTGAGACCATAGTGAGCTATGATATTGTGATGCGAGTAAGACCATAGTTGGACTATGGAAATCAAGTAAATGACGTACTCATACCCATAAGACGTTCTCTAAATTGACAAGTGATAGTAAGAGAAATTAGAGTTAGATGTTGGGTATTAATTAGATATTAATGTGGAACTTGAGTAAGTAAAATTACTGTTCAAAATTATGGGTGAAAGAAAACATTTGTAATCTGAATGAGTGTGAAAATTCGCTTGGAGTGAGTTGTATGATTACAATGATATTTCATTAATGATGAATGCTAAGGTATATGTGTGTAATTTGAGAGTCAAGTTAGAGGCTTATGACCTCACCCCTTACCAATGTTGATTTATAACGAGATTTTTATGAGAGTCGAGATGAATAAGTCCATAAGTGTGAAACTAAAAAGTTCGGCAGTGAAACAATTAGGAATGCATACAGAGATGAAAGTAGTTGGAAAGTGAAAACAGTTTGGGAAGAGTATCAGATTGTTTAAAGATTACACAGATTATGCAATGTCAAGAATAAAGAAAGAACTAGCCTCGGCTATTCGACTCAATTGAGTATGAAGTCTAAAGTATGTATTTACTGAAATATTCTCGAATAGATGTTCATTAGTAATATGGAATAATAAAGGGATTATGATGACGGAAATAGTCAGAGAAACAATATTCGAACTATAAAAGTGTTTGAGGATGACAATCATGGTTGAATAGATTGTAATGATCTTTTTGAGTATTTTGTATAAATATTTATTCCCCTTCAGGGGTTATGTGGTTGTTTATTTTTATGAAATTATGATCATGTGAGAATGTTAGTTGACTATAAAAATTAGACGATTTGTGATCGACATTTCTTTATCTCTTCGTAATTCTACTCTTGTATGTCGGAGTAAAGTCGGTGGTAAAAATTTTATGTGAAACTATTCTTATGTTTCTGCTAATCATGGTTTATCCTTAAAGTGTGTTTTTCAGCATGTGATAGCTATGTTTACTATGGTTATGCATTTTGTTCGATCATAGAAAAGTGATGTAACACCCATAACCCATAACTATCGCCGATATATGGTTAAAAGGCATTACCGAATAATCGAAAACTTTTACGGACAATTTATAATTTAATCTGACAAATCACATCAAAGTGTCCATAGAATAGGTCAACGAGATGTCAAAAAACAAGTTTTAGAATAGGGCGAGACTAAACCGGACACATATGGAAGTTCTTAGAAATTTTAAATTTTTTTCTAAGTTACAGAGGTCACAAGCCCGTGTGCCTCCCACAGCCTCAAACAAACCCGTGTGTCTAAGCCGTGTCAAAATAGGGCATACATAATGACTTATTCACACTGCCGTGGACACGCCCGTGTGTCTTACCTGTGGTCGACACTGACTTGCACCACATGGCCAGTCACACGCATGTGTGTCTAGCCCGTGGTCAAGCCTGACTTGTTTTGAAATATAACCACGAGGGACACGGTCGAGCCACACGCCCGTATGCTCAATCGTGTGGGCAAATATAGGCCATTTTCAAGGCCAAAATGCCACCCACACTTAGGTCATCACTACAAGCACATATAAGCATATTTCTAAATACATTTGGCAACCAAAAACACAAAAATTGATCATCATTTCATTCTATTCAATCTCATTTCTAAGCTTACCAACTTATATTCCAAATAGCCCAACTAATTCACAAATAAACTAAACATAATTCATCCACAACTTACACTCATTTTGCATAAAAAATCTTACCATTACCTTGACCATTTGACAACCATGGACTCATACCAAAACCAAACATCATATAGCATGACTCTTTATCCATTACACAACCATTTAACTAGCCAAATCACATGGCTATACACTTATTTCAAACATAAATCAAGGTAACTAGCCTATACATGCCATATTTAACTATATTCACATTTTCAAAGGTACCAAAATACGATTGAGTAGTGTGATGATGATCCTCGATGATTCCCCAAGCCTTCAGTAGCTTGACGATCTATAAAATAGAACAAACACACAAAAAGTAAGCTTTCAAAAGCTTAGTAAGCCATATACAAATAAACTTAGCATAAAATGCACACAACCACATTGATACAATAATATTAATGTGTCTCATTTGCAAAATTCATCACATATAATTTGGCTCATTTGTTTAGCCATTTCATGGCTCAAAGTAACCACATTTCATGGCTCAAAGTATCACTTTTTTCATAGCACCTTCAATCATATATTACATTTTATCTATCACATCTATATACATATTCATCTTGATAAGTTCATATACATATTTACCTTTCATACACCTACATAGTGTACTTTTCATATGTACCTAATTCATTTATATACTTCATGTAGACTTCCATTTCTCAGACTTTCCCATTGAACCATTCAAAATCTAATAGGATACTCAGAATGCTCGGAATAGTCATACAATGCCAACGTCCCAGACGTGGTCTTATAAGTAACCAGATATTGATGCCACTGTCCCAGATAGGGTCTTACACGAATCAATACGATGCCAATGTCCCGGACATGGTCTTACACAAAATCTCAAATCGATGCCAACGTCCCACACGTGGTCTTACATGATAACTCATAATGATGCCAACGTCCCATGCATGGTCTTACACGATATCACATTAAGGACACCTATGTCATGACATATGTAATCCTATCTATTCCTAGGTTTGTATGGGACTTCTTGGACACTGATTCATTGTCGATACATCTTCAAATTTCATGTTCTCATCATCATAAATGTTCATATGAACATACATATATCAATGTAAATACATTTATTTGTATATTGACTTACCTCGGATTCGAATTTACGGAAATGAACTCGGCTACTCAATTACTTTTGATTTCCCGTGATCTAAGTCCGTTTTCTTCGGTTCATGGTCTATATATATATATTCAAATTTAACTCATTTATTCACTAATTCATTCAATTCAATCCAAAAACACATATTTTGGGCAATTTAAAATTAGCCCTTTTTTTACATTTTGACATTTTAGTCCCTATTTCACAAAATCACAAAATACACCAAATTTGCATACACTCATGCTTACCCGAATATCACCCATGCTCATACAAGTCAACACAATTCATTTATTTCACAATTTATGTAACACCCCAAACCCAGCCCAAACACCACAACCGAATCTGGTATGTCACTAAGAAAATTTAATAAAACATGTTGCATTTTTGGAAAATATTTTCCTTGAGTTTAACCTTTTATTCGGGAAAAATTAATAGGTTGTTAATTTAGATAAGCTATAAATTCTATGAGATGTTTTTATGAATTAAAACTGAAACTTAAATACATGCTTTAGAAAAAATAAAAACTTAAAATGTCGATAATAATAAAAGCCCAAAATTAAAAGCGAACCAAATATAAAGCTAATGACTAGTGGCCTTATTACATTGAAATTTAAAACCCATTAAATAAAGATATAAAATAATAAACTAAAGTCTTTTGCTGAATCCAAATGTTATTTTGCATGGCCACCTTGCGCTCCTCTCCAATTTCCCCGATGCACTAGGTGCGACCTGAAAAAAAATTAAATAATAGGTTGAGTCGCGAGACTCAGTGTGCAACCCTCATGCACCACTAGATTTGGGCCTTAGCCCCACAGAACAGAATAACAGATTAAAATATATATAAGAAAAATTATGCAAGCCCAACCCAAATCCTAGGTTTCCATCCGCTACACGCCACCCTTACCTGCCATTCACACCATTGGGGATTTCTACTATCAATCCACACCGCTACACTCCATTGATGGCAGTCATGCTTCTCATCGTCAGATCGTGGCAATAGCCACTGCAACAGATCATGGTAAAAGCCACTCCAACAGATCATGGCAAAAGCCACTACACAGAACACTTCCCCTTTCATCAAACCCAACCCAGTGCAATTACAGAAATCGACATACTTATAAAACATATCATCTTAACAGGAACACTCACTGAAGAATGATAGAGATCACTAACCTGGTAGGTTTCGAATGTTATGCCGAGATTTTAGCATTTAACAGAATATAAGCAGATTTATTAACACATATTAACAGACAATCTAATGGTGTGAAAAGTTACACACTTGATATCACGTAGTACTATACTCTTAGTCGATATCCCTGCTATCCGGATCTACTATCCTCAGTCTATAACTTGGTTCAAGAAAAATTGAAAAAACACGAAGATTTGGCCTCCCCTTGAAATCTCAAAAGTAACACGATTCAAGTGTTACTAAACCCCGACTTAGAGATCTAAGCGATTGACTCCTCCTGAGTTTCCTTCAAGATTTGGCTCAAGCAGACACCTCAGAGAGAATTCAGCAAACACAGGAGATGAGATCTAGGGATTTTAGCTTTTATGAAAATCCCGGAAAAGATGAACTGATGCTCTTTCGGCTTTTAAAAGGTCTGAGTAAAGTGTTTCGGCTTTGGCTTAGAAAGAAAGTAGAAAGAAATCAAGGAAAGGCTTAGAGATTTCGGCTACAAGAACAAACAAGAACGTAGTTTCGGCTTTTAGTGAATGGGAGAAGAATAACAATGTCAATCAAAAGATTAGGCTAGAAAGAGGTTTCAAAGAAAAAGAAAAGGGTGAGGGAGGTGGTGATTTTTGGCTTTTGGAAGAGAAAAGATGAGAAAAGAAAAACAACTAAGATGGCTTTTAGATTTTCAGCACAAAGAAGGAAAAAAAGAGTAGGGTTCAAATGCCAGAATTGATGAGCTATCCCTCCTTACATATAGAAATTTCGGCACCCCCTATGGCAATTAGAAACTGATTTCTTTACTCATCTAGGTGATGAAATTTCGGCTAACTCTGCTCTCAGCATATAGCTCCTAACTTTTCTCCTTTATCTAAATCTCTTCACACCTTCAATAGACTCCTAGATAACACCACCTCTTTCTTCTATTATCAGCACAATATTATCATTAAATCCCTCCTAAAAATAAGCCTTAATGCCGTCCATTCCTCCTTGCTCTTTTAAGTGCCAAAATTGGCCCAAAGACATGGGCTCATTGCGGCCAAACTTGGGCCTCTTACAACTGCTAGTGACGCCACCCTCTAGCTCCCTTGCAGCGTCACTTAATATCGGGCCACCAGCCCAATTTGGTGTTTTAAACACAGATGCTACCCTTTTAACTCTATAGTTCCCAAACAGAAAACTTAATTAGGGCCTCAACCCAAACTGAGCCCATTTTGTGTCCTCTCTTTTCTTAATCATTTATGAGGCCTCATGCCCGAGACTAGGATCCACTAAGTAAGAACATAAATTTTTCCTATGGTCTCCCTAACTCTAAGGCTTCAAATAATCCAGATAATACCTTAATATTATTATTCTAAGTGCTACACATACATATTAACTCCTATTTACAGAAATTAAAAGTTTTGAGATTTTTGGGGCGTTACAACCCAATAGGCCCAAATCTACTAGGCCCAAATTTGGGATGTTACAGTTCTACCCCCTTAAAGAAATTTCGTCCTCGAAATTTTCAACTAACTATCAATTGTACTACCTAAGTCTCATCACTACGCTTCAGCTGTGCACTCTAATTTAAAAAAAAATAAACACTCAATATACTACAGTAGGGTACGTACCATTATTCGCATCTGGAGCGTCTTTGTCCCATTGTACTCATTCTTTCGATCGACGTTTATCTGATTAAGAATTTTATGAATAATTAATTCTTCCCACTTATTAACCGGGAACAATCTTAGGTAAAATCATTTCGATAGTAATTTCTTTCGAATTTGAATTCTATCTACGGGTTTAGTTCTCAAGTCGATACTTTCTGGTCCTAGAGTTCACCTTCAGTCAATATTCAGCACACATCAATCATAAAAACAGCCTTATAAACTTACATTCACCACCTAGGGGTATTTTCATCGTTTCACTACCCAGGGGTATTTTCGTAATTTTACCTACAGGGGTATTCTCATAATTTTTTTCAAAATAGTGTATCTTGGTGATGTTTCAAAATAAGGGTATTTTGGTAATTTTTTAATTCGGGAGTTTTCGATAATTTTGCAAATCGGGGGGATTTCGGTAATTTTGCAAATTAGGGGTGTTTCGGTAATTTTGTAAATAGGGGGTATTTTGGTAATTTCTTTTCAAACCACTGGTATTTTGGTCATTTTACAAATCAGGGGAAATTTGGAAATTTTCGAAACTAGAGGTTATTTTAGTAATTTTACAAAATAGGGTGGATGGTCCCTTTCGTGTTTTAATTATAAATTTTGGCCCGTCAACAAGTCCTCATGGCTAGGGTGAACAGTCACCACGCACCAGGTAGGATTCCAGTGAAGAGGAGGTGAGTCACTAGGACTTCTTAAATACCAAGCTTTCCTTGAATCCAATCCTAGACATGCGTATGCCTGTTGCCACACCTTAGCTCAGCGACTTATTCCTAGGTTTGTTTAATTAGTTTAAGTTTTATGGAAGTTGAAAAGTATAATGTAAACTAGGCCTAAAGTTCATCAAGTTCTAGCTAAGATAGTCTACGTCCCTTAAAGCCCATTAAGCCCACATACAGATATATATATATATCACAGTGAGTTCAGAATACTTACCTGGCGGACTTGGGCTGGAGGCGCAGTGCTATCTTAGAAAACAACCACAGACTATTTATAAACATACATGTCTCTAAAACCCATCTTTAGAAAACGTTTAGAGCCCCAAAACCCCCGAAGCCGAGTTTTGAACTGGGCTCTGATACCAATTTGTAACACCCCAAACCCGGCCCAAACACCACGACTGGTATGTCACTAAGAAAATTTAATAAAACATGTCGTATTTTTGGAAAATATTTTCCTTGAGTTTAACCTTTTTTCCGGGAAAAATTAATATGTTGTTAATTTAGATAAGCTATAAATTCTATGAGATGTTTTTATGAATTAAAAATCGAAACTTAAATACATGCTTTAGAAAAAAAATGTAAACTTAAAATGTCTGATAATAATAATAAAAGCCCAAAATTAAAACTGAATCGAAATATAAAGCTAACAGCCTGTGGCCTTATTACATTGAAATTTAAAACCCATTAAATAAAGATATAAAATAATAAACTAAAGTCTTTTGCTGAATCCAAATGTTCTTTTGCATGGCCACCTTGTGCTCCTCTCCAGCCCGGTCCGATGCACTAGGTGCTACCTGAAAAAAATATTAAATAATAGGTTGAGTCGCGAGACTCAATGTGCATCCCTCATGCACCATTAGATTTGGGCCTTAGCCCCACAGAACAGAATAACAAATTAATATATATATAACAAAAATTATGCAAGCCCAACCCAAATCCTAGGTTTCCATCTGCTACACGCCACCCGTACCTACCATTCACACCATTAGGGATTTCTACAATCAACCCACACCGCCACGCCATTGATGGCGCCATTGATGGCGTCAATCATGGCAATAGCCACTACAATAGATCATGGCAAAAGCCACTACAACAGATCATGGCAAATCCACTACAACAGATCATGGCAAAAGCCACTACACAGAATACTTCCCCTTTCATCAAACCCAACCCCGTGCAATCACATAAATCGGCATACTTATAAAACATATCATCTTAATAGGAACATTCACTGAAGAATGACAGAGATCACTAACCTAGTGATTCGCTTTTACCCTCATCGGGTTTCGAACGTTATACCGGGATTTCATCATTTAACAGAATATAAGCAGATTTATTAACACATATTAACAGACAATCTAATAGTGTGAAAAGTTACACACCTGATATCACGTAGTACTATACTCTTAGTCGATATCCCTGCTATCCGGATCTACTATCCTCAGTCTATAACTTGGTTCAAGAAAAACCGGAAAAACACAAAGATTTGGCCTCCCCTTAAAATCTTGAAAGTAACACGATTCGAGTATTCTGAACCCCAACTTAGAGATCTAAGCGATTGACTCCTCCTGAGTTTCCTTCAAGATTCGGCACAAGCAGACACCTCAGAGAGAATTCGGCAAACATAGGAGATGAGATCTAGGGATTTCGCTTTTATGAAAATCCTAAAAAGATGAACTGATGCTCTTTCGGCTTTTAGAAGGTCTGAGTAAAGTGTTTCATCTTTGGCTTAGAAAGAAAGTAAAAAGAAATCAAGGAAAGGCTTAGAGATTTCGACTACAAGAACAATCAAGAACGTAGTTTTGGCTTTTAGTGAATGGGAGAAGAATAACAATGGGGATCAAAGATTCGGCTAGAATGAGGTTTCAAAGAAAAAGAAAGGGGTGAGGGAGGTGGTGATTTTCGGCTTTTGGAAGAGAAAAGATGAGAAAAGAAAAACAACTAAGATGGCCTTCAGATTTTTGCACAAAGAAGGAAGAAAAGAGTAGGGTTCAAATGCCGGAATTGATGAGCTATCCCCCCTTACTTATAGAAATTTTGGCACCCCCTATGGTAATTAGAAATTGATTTCTTTACTCCTCTAGGTGATGGAATTTCGGCCAACTCTGCTCTCAGCAGATAGCTCCTAACTTTTCTCCTTTATCTAAATCTCTTCACACCTTCAAAAGACTCCTAGATAACACCACCTCTTTTTTCTATTATCAGCACAATATTATCATTAAATCCCTCCTAAAAATAAGCCTTAATGCCGTCCATTCCTCCTTGCTATTTTAAGTGCCGAAATTGGCCCAAAGACATGGGCTCCTTGTGGTAAAACTTGGGCCTCTTTCAAATGCTAGTGACGCCACCCTCTAGCTCCCTTACAGTGTCACTTAATATTGGGCCACCAGCCCACTTTGGTGTTTTAAACATAGATGCTACCCTTTTAACCCTATAGTGCCAAAACAGAAAACTTAATTAGGGCATTAACACAAACCTGAGCCCATTTTTGTGTCGTCTCTTTTCTTAATCTGCTTATGTGGCCTCATGCCTGAGACTAGGGTCCACTAAGTAAAAACATAAATTTTTCCTATGGTCTCCTCTAACTCTAAGGCTTCAAATAATCCCGATAATACCTTAATATTATTATTCTAAGTGCTACACATACATATTAACTCCCATGCACAGAAATCAAAAGTTTCGGGATTTTTGGGGTGTTACAACCCAATAGGCCCAAATCTACTAGGCCCAAATTTGGGATGTTACAATTTAGTCCCTCAAGATATTATTATCTAAATTAAGTCCAAAATACTCAAAATCATCAAAACTTCAAAGACAAAACATGTTAATCTAACACATATATATCATATTTCACCATAAAACATTACAAAACTCATGTGTTCTTTAATGGCACATTTCAAAATATTCATCAATTCACAAAATTGAAGCATGGGTTTCAAAATACTTGAAGTAACGAATACGAAAACGTAGAAATTATCAAAAAAAAAAGCAAAACATACCTTGAATTAACCCTTCAATGGCCGAATAATCAAAAGGTTTAAACCTAACTTTCTTTTCTTGTTTTTTGGTGGAAGATGAATAAAGATGACCATATTTTATGCTTTTGTTTAATTATAATATGATTTAATTCTTTATTTACCAATTTGCCCTTAATAAAACTTTATATAATCCTTAATTTAAAAGTCCATTACCGTCCATACTATAGGATAATGGCCTAATTTCATTTTAAGGCCTTCATATTAATAAAGACATAACATATAGGTGCTTTTAACATATGGCATGCTAATTTAGCATCTTTCACAATTTGGTCCTTTTCTCAAATTAAGCACATAAATGACCAAATTACATCACGAAACTTTCACACATACTTAATCACATATCATAGGAATGAAAAATAATATTAAAATATTTTCTTGACTTGAATTTGTGGTCCCAAAACCACTATTCCGACTAGGATCTAAACCAGACTGTTTGAATTCTCCCCCCTTAGGGATTTTCGTCCCCGAAAATCTTACCGCTGAGAAGGTTCGGATATTGTTGTCTTATTGAATCTTCAGGCTCCCACGTAGCCTCTTCAACTCTGTGTCGATGCCACAGTACTTTAACTAATGAAATTTTCTTGTTTCTCAATTCTTTCACTTCACGAGCTAAGATACGAATCGGCTCTTCGTTGTAAGTCATATCAGATCAGATTTCAATCTTAGACGGAGTAATTACATGTGATGGATTAGATCGGTATCAACGAAGCATTGACACATGAAATACATTATGTATCTTTTCCAATTCTGGTGGCAACAACAATCTATACGTAGCAGGTCCAATACGCTCAATAATCTCATACAGTCCGATGAACCTCGGACTTAATTTGCCTTTTCATCCAATCAGAGTAATTTCTTCCACAGAGATACTTTCAAGAACACTTTATCACTGGTTTCAAATTCAATTTCTTTTCTTTTCAAGTCTGTATAGGATTTCTGACGATCAGACGCTACTTTCAAACTATCACGGATCACTTTCACCTTCTACTCTGTATCTTTTATCAAATCAACCTCGTGTATCTTATTTTTAGTGAGCTCGATCCAATACAGAGGTGTTCTACATTTGCATCCGTACAAAGCCTTATATGGTGCCATTTTAATACTCACTAAAAATTGTTATTGTATGCAAACTCAATCAGTGGTAAATATTGTTCCCACGTACTCGTTAAACTCAAGAATGCAACATCTTAACATATCCTCGAATATCTGAATGATTCACTCGGTTTTACCATCCGTTTACGGATGAAAAGCTGTACTGAAATGCAATTTAGTACCTAGGGCTTCTTACAGTTTCTTCCAGAACTGTGAAGTAAACCTCGGATCTCTGTCAGACACAATAGACAATGGCACTCCGTGGAATCTCACAATATCATAAATATAGAGCTTAGCTAACTTATCAAGTGAGTAATTGGATCGTACCGAAATAAAATGGGCTGATTTTGTCAATCTGTCGACCACAACCCAAATTGCATCTTTCTTTCTCGGAGTCAACGGCAATCTAGAAACAAAGTCCATCGTCACCCTATCCCATTTCCATTCGAGAATTAGAATCGGTTGTAATAAACCAGATGGAACCCAATGTTCAACTTTTACTTGTTGACAGACTAAACATTTTGAAACAAACTCAGAAATGTCTCGTTTCATACTAGACCACCAATAGTGTTGCTTCAAATCATGTACATCTTTGTACTACTCGGATGAACAGATAAGCGACTATTTTGGGATTCATTCAAAATTAATTGTAATAACTCTGGATTTCAAGAAACATAGATTTGGTTTCTAAACCTCAAACAACCATCATCATTAACTCAAAATTCAGAATCAGAATTTGAATCATATTGAGCTCGTTTTGCTAACAAGTCATTATCAGTTTTCTGAGCATCACAAATTTGTTGTAAAAACAACAGTTTCGCTTTCAATTAAGCTAAAACTGAACTATCATCAGACAAGTCCAAATTAGCATTCATAGCACACAACGCAAATAGTGATTTCTAACTCAGTGCATCAGCAACAACATTTGCCTTACCCGGATGATAATCTATCATAAGCTCGTAATCTTTCAACAGCTCTAACCATCTTCTCTGTTGTAGATTCAAATCTTTCTGAGTCATTAGGTACTTCAAACTTTAATGATCTAAAAACACGTGGCACTTTTCACAAAAAGATAATTACGACAAATCTTTAATACAAAAACAATTGCAACTAATTCAAGATCATGTGTCGGATAGTTCTTTTCATGCGATTTCAATTGTCTCGAGGCATAAGCTATAACTTTGCCTTCTTGCATCAAAACACATCCCAGACCATTTAATGAAGCATCACTGCAAATCACAAATTCTTTACCCGATTCTGGTTGTATCAAAATTGGAGCTTTAGTTAACAGAGTTTTCAACTGATCAAAGCTTTTCTGACATTTGTCGGACCATTCAAATCTCACATCTTTCTGAAGCAATCTAGTTGACGGAGTAACTATCATTGAAAATCCTTTTATAAATCGACGATAATAACCAACTAATCCCAAAAACTATGAACTTCAGATACATATTTAGGAGGTTTTCATTCCAAAATAGCAGAAATCTTACTCGGATCAACTCGTATTCCCGAGGCTGATACAATATGTCCCAGAAAACCAACTTCTCGTAGCCAAAATTCACATTTACTGAACTTTGCATACAATTTCTTATCTTGCAAAGTTTGCAAAATAATTCTCAGATGCTCAGCATGCTCAATATCATCAAGTGAATAAATCAAGATGTCGTCAATGAACACTACAACAAATTGATCTAAGTACGGTCTGAATATTCTGTTCATCAGATCCATAAAAATAGCAGGACCATTCATTGGTCCGAAAGGTATAACTAAAAATTCATAATACTCGTACCTCATTCTGAAAGTAGTTTTCGGAATATCTAAATCTTTTACCTGCAACTGATAATATCCAGATCTTAGATCTATCTTTGAAAAACAAGGGCTCCTTTAAGCTGATCAAATAAATCATCAATTCTGGGAAGAGGATATTTATTCTTTATAGTCACCTTGTTCAACTGACGGTAATCGATACATAATCTCATCGTGCCATCTTTCTTTTTCACAAACAGAATAGGAGAAACTCGATCTTGTAAATCCTCTATCTGTCAACTCTTGCAACTGAGACTTCAGCTCTTTCAACTCTGTTGGTTTCATTCTATATGGAGCTATTGAAATAGGAGTTGTTCCCGGTAATAATTCAATACTAAATTCAACTTCACGTATCGGAGGTAATCCCGGTAACTCTTCAGGAAATACATCAGGGAATTTACAGACAACTGGCACTGATTCAACTTTTCTTTCTGACACTTTCGAGTCTATTACATAAGCAAAATAAGCTTTATAACCTTTTTCACATAACTCTAAGCTTTTAATATGGATATCACAGTAGGTAACCCATTTAAATCATTATATTCAATCTGAGCTATTTCATCATTCTGACATATCAAATTAAGAATCTTTCTTTTGTAATTCCCAACAGCATCATGCAACATCAACCAGTCCATACCCAAAATTATATCGAACTCATAAAAAGGTAATAGCATCAGATCAGCCGAAAAACAAATATCTCGAAACATCAACGGGCAGTTTTTGCATACTTTATCAACCAGAACACTTTTACCTAAGGGGTTCGATACTCTAATAACAAATTCAGTAGACTCTACAGGCAAAGACTTACTGGATACTAAGTTCATGCAAATTTACGAATGAGTACAACTTGGGTCTATCAATGCAATCACAGAAGTGTCATAAAGAATAAATGTACCCGTTATAATATCTGGAGATGAAGCTTCCTCACGAGCTCAGATGGCATATGCTCTAGTAGGCGCTCTGGCTTTAAATCTTGCAACAGTGTCTTTCGTAGTTCTCTGGCTACCACTGACATTTCTTGCATTTTGAGAAGGTCTACCTCTCACTGAAACATTATTAGATCTCAGATTCTGAACAATCTCTTGCTCAACAAACTCTAGGAAATCTCGGATGGAATGATCTAACGATCTGCATCTGAAATAGGCTCGATCATTCAATCTACAACTTCCCACAATTCTTACATTCAGGTCGCTCAAATCAGACATTTCCAACACTGGCCATTGAAAAAGCAGGAGCTTTGAAATTTGACTTTGATCTAGCTCGATCTCTGTTCGAATTTCCCACATTAATCTTTGATCGGCTTTGTTCATATCTGAATTTCTTTGAAGCAGACTGAAATGTTTTACTCTAAAATCTCTTTCTCGCATCTCTAGTTTCAAAGTCAGCTTTTCTTTTCTCTTTCTCAAGTGCCTCAGCTTTGCAAGCTCGTTCAACCAGTATTATAAACTCTTTTATCTCAAGTATGCCAACTAACAGTTTAATATTCTCGTTCAGACCATCTTCAAATCTTTTGCTCATTATTGCCTCTATCAATACACATTCTCGAGCATACTGACTTAATCTCATGAACTCTCTTTCATATTCAGTGACAGACATGCGACCCTGCTTCAATTCCAAAATTCTTTTTGTTTCTAATCAATAAATCTCTGACTAATATTTTTTTTTTCGAAATTCAGACTGAAAGAAATCCCATGTAACCCGTTCCTTTGGAACAACAAAATTAAGTCTTCCACCACTAATAAGTTGCATCTCGTAGTAAAGAAACGACACATTTTATGCATTCTTTTGGAGTCAATGTCATTTCATCAAATACCCTGATCGTGTTCTCAAACCAAAACTCAACTTTCTCGGTATCATCTTCACTAGTGGCCCTAAATTCTTTAGCCCCATACTTACGGATCTTATCAACGGGAGGCTTGTTCAACAGATTCAAGTTCATAACTGGAGGCACAACTGAAGTCTGAGGAGGATTAGGCGAGGAAGAGGATGCAAAATAGCTGGATTATCTCTTAAATTACCACTCACTTCTCATTTGGAAGAAAGCTTGTTTAGCTTCTCCCTCTTGACCGCTAGTAGCCAGTCTCGAATCAGATGGTGCTGTCCCTTGAGCAGGAGCAGGCACATTGCTTTCAATGTCATCAGCTACGGCTCTTTCGGGATCCATTACTATACGGAAACACATTTTACACGTCAGGATTCATCACACCATCACATTTCATTAATATGGCATGTATAGCTAGACTCTTATACGCTACATTAGTCCGAGAATCGACTAAACCGTAGCTCTGATATCAACCAAATGTAACACCCCTAACCTGTAACTATCGCCGGTATAGGGTTAAAAGGTGTTACCAAATAATCTGACAAATCACATCGAAGTGTCCCTAGAATAGGTCAACGAGACCTTATACATGCTTTAGAATAGGCCGGGACTAAATCGGACACATAGGAAAGTTATCAGAAATGTAAAATTTTTTTCTAAGTTGCAGAGGTCACACGCCCGTGTGAGCAGGCCGTGTGCCTCCCACGGCCTTAGGCACCAGTGTGTCTAAGCCGTGTCAAAATAGGGCATACATACTAACTTATTCACATGGCCGTGGACATGCCCGTGTGTCTCACCCGTGATCGACACTGACTTGCACCATACGTCCAGTCACACGCCCATGTGTCCAGCCCATGGTCAAGCCTGACTTGTTTTGAAATATAACCACAAGGAACACGGTCGAGCTACATGCTCGTGTGCTCAACCGTGTGGGCAAATATAGGCCATTTGCAAGGCCAAAATGCCACCCACACTTGGGTCATCACTACAAGCACATATAAGCATATTTCTAAATACATTTGGCAACCAAAAACACACCAATTTATCATCATTTCATCCTATTCAATCTCATTTCTAATCATACCAACTTATATTCCAAATAGCACAACTAATTCACAAATAAACTAAACATAATTCATCCACAACTTACACTCATTTTGCATAAAAAATATTACCATTACCTTGACCATTTCTCAACCATAGAATCATACCAAAACCAAACATCATATAACATGACTCTTCATTCATTACACAACCATTTATCTAGCCAAATCACATGGCTATACACATATTTCAAACATAACTCAAGGTAACTAGCCTATACATGCAATATTTAACTATGTACACATTTTCAAAGGTACCAAAATATGATTGAGTAGTGTGATGACAATCCTCGACGATTCCCTAAGCCTTCAGTAGCTTGACGATCTATAAAACAGAACAAACACACAGAAAGTAAGCTTTCAATAGCTTAGCAAGCCATATACAAATAAACTTAGCATAAAATGCACATAACCACATTGATACAATAATATTAATGTGTCTCATTGGCAAAATTCATCACATATCCTTTGGCTCATTTGTTTAGCCATTACTTACCCACAGTTCATGGCTCAAAGTATCACTTTGCTCATAACACCTTCAAGCATATATTACATTTTATCTATCACATCTATATACATATTCATCTTGTTAAGTTCATATACACATTTACCTTCCATACACCTAAATAGTGTACTTATCATACGTACCTAATTCATTTATATACTTCATGTAGACTTCCATTTCTCAGACTTGCCTATTGAACCGTTCAAAATCTAATAGGATACTCAGAATGCTATGAATAGTCATATAATGCCAACGCCCCAGATGTGGTTTTACATGTAGCAGATATCGATGCCATTGTCCTAGACAACATCTTACACGAATCAATACAATGCCAATGTCTCAGACATGGTTTTACACGTAAATCTCAAATCGATGCCAGATGTGGTCTACCGATGTCTCATAATGATGCCAACGTCCCAGACGTGGTCTTACACGGTATCACATAAAGGACACCTATGTCATGACATATGTAATCCTATCTATTCTTAGGTTCGTATGGGACTTCTCGGACACTGATTCATTGTCGATACATCCTCAGATTTCATGTTCTCATAATCATAATGTTCATATGAACATATGTAACATCCTAGATTAGGGGTTATGCGTTTGTGCATAATTTATGAGTAGTAGGTTTTGGCAGTGTTTGGAAGTGAACTAAGGGTTTTTAAAATCCTAGGATGGAAGAGAAAGCTTTGGACAATTATTGGTTTTTAAGTTAAAAATAAGAAGTGATGTGGAAAAGTGGCAAGGGGCGCCACATAAGGTGCAAGGGTTATGGCATCAAGTGAAGTACTTTGAGGAAGAGGTTCAATCCCATTGTGTGCATTTTGCTTAATCTTATGAAATAGCATGTTTATTATGATATGGATGTGTGGTATGCATTTTAGAACCTTAAAATGTAAGAAAATGTATGGAAATGTATGGAAATGTATGAAATGTATGGAAATGTATGGAAATGTATGGAAATGTATGGAAATGTAAGGAAATGTATGGAAATGTAAGGAAATGTATGGAAATGTAAGGTATGGAAATGTAAGGAAATGGAAATTTAAGGAAATGTTAAGTTCAAAGTGAATATTTTTGGAAACTAGGAAATGTAAGGAAATGATTTAGAAATGTTAAGTTTCAAAAAGAGGAAAGTTAACATTTTGGAAACCTAAGTAAAATAGGAAAGTGAACATTTTGGAAACCTAAGTAAAATAGGAAAGTGAACATTTTGGAAACCTAATTTAAAAGAGGAAAGTGAACATTTTGGAAACCTAGGAAATGTCAAGTTTAAAGAGCCAAACGAAAATGTTTGGAAACTTAGAAATGACTTAGAAATGTCGAGTTTTAAAATTTAAAAGAGGAAATTAAGGCAAGGTGGCCTTAAGAGAAAAAGTATGTGAAATTTGACACACAATTGGGCTTTGAAAAGTGGCTTGGAGATGCCACTTAGGGCCTCTGGAAATGGTGCCACATGCAAGTGTATTTGGGCCAGGGATCGAGTCACTTAGAAAGTAAATAAAAGAAGTTTTATTTTGCTACAAAGAGTAGAGAGGTGGACGGCATGTGGGCTCTTAAAAGAGGAGTTTTATTTCCTTTAGAATTTCGGCTAATTAGGAGATAATTGTTGGATTAATTCTTTTGATAAAGTGATAATTATCACATAGGAAGAGTGGTGGCCAAGTAGGGGACTCTAGCCTAGTAATTTCGGCTATAAAAGGGAAAAAAGGCCATTCATTCATTCATTCACTCTTCCTTTGCCGAATTTCTTAAGCAGATTCTCCTCTCTCTACCGAAATTCCTACAGTTTTATTCTTCCTTCTCTTTTCTTTCTAATTCCTCCAAAAGCCGAAAGTTGTGAGAGCATCATTTAGCCATAGCCAATCTCTCAAGGTTGAAGTGAAGGTGTAATCAATTCCTTCAAATAAGGGTAAGATCCAAGTTTATTTTCCATTCTTTTATATTTTAGACTTATCGAAATTTAGGGACTAATTTAGATTATTAATCTTAGCGAATCATAGAAGGAGAAGTTCTTTTCTCGAAGGTACACCATAGGCGCGTATTCCCTAGTTATTCGGTGAATTTACGGATTTAAGATCCTTAAGGTAAGTGACTATGAATATTCTACCAAGACCTTATTTTTGTAGTAGATCTATTATTATGTGTTTTAAGTGAAAACTAACCGATTCAAGGGATCTAGTGAGTAGCCGATTTCAAAGGGGAAGAATACAAGTTTTCGGTTTGATTTTTTATTCAATAGGCATTAAGGTAAGTACACAAATCCTACTAGGATTTGGTTTTATTGCCAATAGGCCCTTTCTAAATATTACCATGTTGGCCGAATGTAGGCATTAAAAATCTAAGGTAGTAGATCGGATTTGGGATTTCAAGTGAAATTGTTAAGCGAATCAGGTGTGTACCCTACCCTAAGTTTTAATACGTTCATGGCTATGTTTTAAATTAAATGTGTTAATATGAAAGTGTAAGAACATGACTAAGGTACCGTGTGTACCCACACTATTCTTAATAGATTTATGGCTTAAACTTGATATATGTGTTAATATGAAAGTGTAAGAATGTGGCTAAAGTACCATGTTATGGTACAAAGTACTCAGCACGTTTTCCTACTCCTACTAGGATTACGAAACATGTTATATTTAACATGTGAAAAGTGACATGGATGTGAATTTAAGTATGATATGCATGATATGAATAATATGGGGCATTGAATTATTTGAGAAAGGGAAGTGAATGTGATGACTTGGTCTCAATATCTCAATGTGGTGACTCACATTATCTCGAATGTGGTGACTTGGTCACATTATCTCGAATGTGGTGACTTGGTCACATTATCGAATGTGATGTCTCATGACACAATTATCTGGTGGCTATGCCACGAATTTTATATGGGCGATGAGCATGTCATTGCAATGATCGCTTTCGATTGCCTCCGCTTCAACCGCTAGTTACATTAAGCAGAGATAGTAAATAACATTTGAACTCCATAGCATTTCTAAATTTTAGAAACACTAGTCGAAAGATTTTCAAAACTGCAGATTCTCCCTTCAAATTTCATATTCCTTAAAATAACCCTTCCCTGTAACATACCAGATTTGGTCGTAACGTATTGACCGGGTTTGGGGTGTTACAAGTTGCCTAATTATTTTATTTCAGTAGTTGAATTCTTCTTATATTATGTATTTATTGATTTGTTCTTAAAAGAAATCAAAATATATTCATTATTAGTTCTGTGATTAAGTGAGCTTATACATTTAAATTCAACATCTTTAAGAAGAAGCTCGTATTATTAGTATTACAAGTTTTCAATTGATGTAATTAGTTCATTTTTCTAGTTAGGTAATTTTTCAATTCAATCTCGATTCTAACTCTCTAATTTAGCCTTTATCCACACCTTTAACCTAAGCCCCGTTACAATCCTTTTAAAGACCTTTTGATTTGTGTATCATCTCATTTTATAGTGGTGGAGATTTGATTTTCAGGGAAGCCTATAGGATTAACTTTTAATGTTCGACTTTTGAGAGCTTAATTTTGAACCTTAAACACTTCGAGTGATTTGAGTGAATCTTTAGTGAGGATGTCAACTCTTGTCAATTTTGAATTAAAGGTAATTATTTAGATAAGAGGAAACACCTATATTTTTCATGCTAAAACCTATGACTTTGACTGTTTGAATCTTTAGGAATCTTTGATTTAAATTATCCATGTATAAATTATCTATGAATTATGATGAAACATTATCGATGAATATTATTGGAAACACGGAAATTTATACACTTTTTCATGCCCTTTTAACTCAAATTTATGCTTTGTTTGATTAAATTCTTGTCGAAAAATAATTAAATATTATAAAATAATTAACTTGTGCTAAAAATATGAACATGATGAATTTTAATTAATTTTATAGTTAATTTTTATTAATTTTTACTATTTTCGACAGATTCCCACAAAGGACAAAAATTGGCTCGGCAAACACTGCTCGAAGAATAAACCCAGGAGGCAATTTGAAGTATCAAGGAAAATTTATTTTCAGCCCAAGACGGTCCAATTATGAATATTTATTTATAATTTAATTAATTTTAATTTATTCCCAATTTATTTTGAGCTAAATATATTAATCTTAATTAATTATGAAAAAGGCCCAGTTGAACCGCATCAGTTGAACCAAACCGGTTGAACCGAACCGAGTAAAGAGTTGGGCAGCCCAAACCGTCCATAGGCTGGCCCAAATAAGCTTATTATCTAATTAATTAAGCTTGCAAAGAAGCCCTTGAAGACTTTTCAAAGTTGCATTCAACCCCATCCAAATTTAGTGGCTTTATAGATTTGCCCCATGCCATATTTAGCAAAGTTGAAACCATCAACTTTTCCACATAGATGGCCAGCCAAGGGAGGTCTCTTTGTCTGCTACTATTTTCTATTTTTAGCAGCCACAATCAGCTATAAATACCACCCCTTTCTAATCATTCAAACCATCCCTCAATCCTTCAACATTCTCATTCTCTTATCACTTATTTTCTCTCTATTTCTCTCATTTTCTCCAAAAACCCAAGCCTTCTTGTGCCGATTTCCCCTCTTGGAAAAGAGGTTTTTTCTCAGCCATTTGGAGCAGCAATTGGAGTGTTCATAAGCCACCTTGATAGCCGAGGACAACGGAGAACAAAGAACGGAGCAATCAGTCAACCAACGGAGAAACACCAAATTTGCTTCTTGTTCCCTATCTCTTTAAATTTCGTTGTTGTTTTGACAAACATGTTTATGAATATTTATGCTATTGAAATGGTTAATTTAATCAGCTTAGCTTGAATTTAATTCATGTTGGGTTGATTGCATTTCGTCTTCTTAAATTATTAAAATTGTGTTTATGCTTTTATAGGCCTCGATAAAATGCTTGATTAAGTAAAATTATGTTTAAGTTATCTGGCATTATAATTGTTTAGATAAATAAAGAATTAATTATTTAAACACATTGAAATTATAATTAATGGACACAATACCTAATCTGTGCATGTTTAATTCTTCTAAGGTAGCTGAAGATTAAATTAGCATTGTATTTGGTGATACATATGCCTTGCATAACTTGCAAGATTTTTGTGATTAAATTATTTCAAGGTAAGGATACTTTGTTACCTCACATGGTCTTTTATATGCTTATTAGGTTGAATTATTCGTTTGAATCGACATAGGGATATCGAGATGGTTTAATTTGATAAGTATGTATGTGCAATAACATGTTTACATTTATAAATCTATTTTATCGGTTTAATTGACTTAGGAATATGTACAAGAGATGAATGGATTTTTGATTTGTAAATATGTTCATAAGTTAGCAAATTACCGAGTTGCCGTGATTTATTCGTAACAAGTATAAACATAAGTTTAATAATTCTAAGGTAAGAAATGTATTTAATCCAACATAATTATATCATCTTAATTAAATCATATTTTGAAATCATGCACTAGAATTTCTTTATTTTATTTATTTTACTTTGTTTTCTAGTTTTTAAATATTCCTCGAATCCAATTATTTTTTTTCTCCCACCAAAGTGTTTGAAATCATTTTCATAAATAATTCTTTTATAGTCCTTATGGGTACGATAACTCGACATTTACTTGTCACTTTATTACTTGTTATGATTGTGTGCACTTGCACATTTCCACCGTTTCAAGTTCTTGGCGCCATTGCCGGGGACTGTTTTTCAAAGCCATTATTTGTGAATCTGTTTTACATTTTGGGTTATTTATTTTCATATTGAAATTTTTACTTAATTAATTTTTCTATGAATATTTCAGGTGTTTATGATTATTGACCAGATTATTGACTTACTCATTGTGGACCCTGAAGTAGAACGAACCTTTCGACAACGAAAAAGGCAAGCAAACCAGAAAAGGACCGAAGAAATGAACTTCGAGAATATGAACCAAGGAAATAGAGCAAACCCTATTCAGAATCCTATCCTTATTGCTGATGATAGGGATAGAGCCTTAAGACAATATGCCGTGCCAGTGTTTAACGATCTTAATTCGGTATTAGGAGACCCAAATCAAGGCACAACAACTCGAGCTAAAGCCAATCATGTTCCAGATGCTTTAGACTGTGGGCCAATTTAGTGGAATGCCTACTAAAGATCCTCACCTGCACTTAAGACTATTCATGGAAGTGAGCAATTCTTCCAAGTTAGCCGGAGTTTTCGAATATGCCTTATGATTGAATTTGTTCCGATATTCATTAAAGGACAGAGCTCGTGCCTGGTTGAACTCATTGCCACCAAACTCCATTTCTACATGGCAAGAGTTAGCCGAGAGATTACTCATGAAGTATTTTCCACCAAGCAAGAATGCTAAGTTGAGGAACGAGATCACTACCTTCCACCAAATGGATGATGAGTCCTTGTATGAGGCATGGGAAAGATTTAAAGAGTTATTATGAAAATGCCCTCATCATGGAATCCCACATTGTATTCAACTTGAGACATTGTATAATGGTCTTAACGCCCACACAAGGATGGTGGTGGATGCCTCTGCTAATGGTGCTCTCCTTTCTAAGTCTTATAATGAGGCTTATGAAATTATTAAGAGGATTGCCAGCAACCATTATCAATGGCCAACTAGTCGTGCAGCATCAGGAAGACGAGTCGCTGGAATACATGAAATAGACACTCTTACTTCACTCGCATCTCAGGTATCATCAATATCATCAATGCTTAAAAACCTTACTACTAATGGGTCTAATAGTTTTGCAGCACAGCCGCCTAATCAATTCGATAATATAGCCTGTGTCTATTGTGGGGAGGGACATTTGTTTGAAGAATGTCCGTTAAACCCATAATCAGTATATGACATGGGTAATCAGAACCAAAACCGAGGAAGGAAGGGCTGCAATCAAATTTTTATAACCCATTATGGAGAAACCATCCGAATTTCTCTTAGAGTAACCAAGAGGCTGGAACCAGTACCACTTACACCCAACCCAGACTAACCCAGCTGCGCAGTTTCCCGCAACAAGTTTAGAAACCAGTTCAAGTTGAAACATCCAATAGCTTGGAGTGTTTGATGAATGCATACATGGTAATGAATGATGCCTTAATCCAGAGCCAAGCAACTACATTGAAGAATTTGGAGAATCAAGTAGGCCAGCTTGTTATTGAACTCAGGAACCAACCACAAGGTGCTTTACCTAGTGACACGAAAAATCTGAGAAATTCGGGGAAGGAACATTACAAAGTATTGACATTGAGGAGCGAAAAGATAGTGGAACCCAACACTGTCGATGTTGAAAAGGAGCAAGCTGATGCTCAAGACACAAAAGAAGTTTAACCAAGTGTTGAAACCCCAGTTTCAGTAGAATCAAAATCTATAAAACCCGACAAAGTAACCTCAGGACCAATCAATCCTGATCAACCAACAACTTCATTAGATGCAGAATTACTGCCAAAGGCGAATCAACCATACTTAGTTCCAGTAATGAAACCACCACCACCCTACCCTCAAAGACTTTAGAAGTCGAAGCAGAAGATTCAATTCAAGAAGTTCCTTGACATACTCAATCAACTTCACATAAACATCCCGTTGGTCAAGCACTCGAGCAAATGCCGAACTACGTTAAGTTCATGAAAGATATCCTATATAAGAAACAAAGACTTGGAGAATTTGAAACGGTAGCTCTGACGAAGGAATGCAGTGCATATCTTCAGGACAAACTACCCCCAAAACTAAAGGATCCTAGATGTTTTACCATACCGTGCAACATTGGAGCAACATATTATGGTAAAGCATTATGTGACTTAGGTGCAAGTATCAACTTGATGCCTATGTCAATATTTAGGAAGTTGGGGATAGGAGAAGTTAGACCAACTACGGTTACACTTCAACTAGGAGATCGATCCTTAGCGCATCCAGAAGGAAAAATCGAGGACATATTGGTACGTGTAGATGAATTTATCTTTCGTGCTGACTTTGTAATTCTAGACTTTGAAGCAGACAAAAAGTGCCAATTATCCTATGAAGACCATTCTTAGCATCTGGAAGGACCCTTATTGATGTGCAAAAAGGCGAGCTGACTATGCGTGTTCAAGATGATCAGGTAACATTTAATGTTTTTAAGTCAATGAAATTTCCTGACACAATGGATGATTGTTCTGCAGTAGCTGATTTAGAGGAATTAATAGTAGAGAAGGAACTTAATTGTAACACCCCAAACCCAGTCAAAATGCTACAACCGAATCTGGCGTGTCATTGGGAAGAAAACATTTCGAAAACCATTTTGTCAACTTGATTTGAGAAGAAAACTTTTGTTTATCTATAAAAGAATCATGTTAGGTTGAGTGAACTGTTAAAACATTTTGAACCTTAACTTAGAAGAGATAGAGTTGCCTTGTTGCTATCCCTCGTTTATTAATCATCCGGTGTACAACTTCAGAAAACAAAGATTTTACTCAAGTTTTAGAAAAACCATTCATTTCATAATTTATCAGGCATGCTATTAACGTTTAGCAGAGATTTAAAGAAAACTAAAACGAACAAATAATCCGAAAGTAAAAATCTAAGTGGCCTTACTACAAAGCTAAAACCCAAAACTTAATAACTAAATCCGAAATAAACATTGGAATGATGACAAATATTAAGCATGGCCGCCACAAGTCCATCCCGGCTCCAAATCCACGATCTAAGCATTATCTGCAAAAAGTAACGGAAGGGGTGAGTCACAGAGTCTCAGTGTGTAATTCCCCATCCCAAAAGACGTTAAGCTTTTACACAGATTCATATGCAAGCATGCATGTCATGCAACCCATCCAACCTAAGTATCCATTTGAGTCTCCCAGATCTACCCCTTGTGGCACCTAGCCACTGGTGGTGCCTAACCACTAGTAATCGAAGTCACAAATATTCGTATGTGGGACCAACCCACTTGTGGTACCTAACCACTGGTGACGATCCCTTACAATGATATGTGGGGCCAACCCACTGTGGTACCTAACCACTGAGACAAGTCACAAAATAAGCATATGTGGTACCTAACCACTGGTGGTTCCAAACCACTGAGACTTAGTCACAGAATAATGATATGTGGGGCCAACCCACGTGTGGCACCTAACCACTGGTGACACTCTGATAAATCATACCTTCCCCCTCTGCTCATCATACCCATTTTTCATGTATATGCTTTTCAATACCATAAGATCATGCTTAACACTTCAAGGAAATATAACATGGCCCATGTAGGTTTTATATAGATAAATCACGTTATCCATCATAATGGACTTACCCGGAGTCCTTACTTTTACCCACAAGGGTAACATAGTGATTCCCACTATTACTTCGACTTTTGACAAAACAAAGAAACAACATATTAAACATATGAAGTGTGTAAAAGTTACACACCTAATTACCCGTACTATCACACCCTCTACTTCAACACTATCGTCAATCGATACTACCGCTATCTACCTACAATCTTGCTCCGATGTCAGCCTATAACCCTGTGGCCAATCTCGTACTACCGATACTGCTCGCTTCTTAAATTTAGGGGCTGGGTTTACAGGTCCAACCCCTCCTAACACTTGGCTGGCATTTGAGTCTATAACAACCCTTGGTCACTAAACCGAGTTTAAACGATGAGATCAAACCTAATAGATTAACATAACACTTAAAATGAAACCTTTACTTAGATCGACAAATCCTAAAAATCCTCAAGTAGGCGTCACCACCCTACCTACATTTGGCCAAGCATCCAATCGTTAAACCAACATGATGATCGCACCTACACAATTACCTGATGTGATTCGGCAAAAGAGAAAGGGTAAGGGAGTGGCCATTTGGCCGAACTTATTACCAACAAATACCTTCGGCTTTCCTCAAAGTTTGGCACAAGAGATCACAACAAGAAAGATTCGGCTTCCAAAAGAAAGTGTGGTCTTCAATTTTTAGTGAATGAAAGGAGAGTGGATCAGGGTGATGAGAATCAAGGGGTTTCGGCTAGCAAGGTGTTTTGAAACAAAAGCCAAGATAGAAGAGAGGGAGAAGTAGTGATTCGACTTTTGGACAAAGATGGAGAAAAAGAGTAGTAGGGTTTCGGTTCACAAAACGAAGAAGAAGAGAAAAGCCTAAAGAGGTTTCGGCTATGGTCAAAAGGAGAGAAAAGAGGAGAAGAGTTTAGGTAATTTTCAGCAAAAGAGAGATTGAGAGGAAAAGTTAGACTGAAAAAGTGGAAAACGCACCTAAATTCCGAAAATGATACCCTCTAGCAACTAGGTTTCGGCACCTTCTCCAAGAGCCAAAACTGAGAGTCCACTTCCCCCCAAACTTTTCAAAAGGATTCAGCTAACACTGCCTCCAAGAGATAGCTCCTATCTTTCTTTGCTATCTTAATCCAACCTCCTCCAAAAGAGGCCTACTTAGTAACAACTCTTCTCTCCTATAACAACATATTATCCACATATTTAAAACATTTAATCACCTATATCCTAGTCTTAACGCCGTCCTCCCCTTAGCCCCCTCTAAGTGCGAAATTTGGCCCAATAACATGGGCCCCAAGCATCTAACACTTGGGCCCTCTCCATCCACTAGTGAACGCCACCTTCTACCTTCCTTGCAGCGCCACCAGACTTTGGGCCACAAGCCCACCTACTTCTTTTACACACAGATACCTATTTTTAAACCATATAATGCCCCAACAGAGAATTAACCAAGGTCTCAGCACAAACCTGAGCCCAATCTGCACCTCAAATTCTCAATCTAACACATTAAACACACACATAATGTACAAGCTCACAACTCAGGATGTTACAGTTCTACCCACTTAAAATAAATTTCAGCCTCGAAATTACCTGATCAAAAGAGTTGAGGGTAATGCTGCCGCATAACATCCTCCGGCTCCCATGTGGCCTCTTCTGATCCATGGTTCCGCCACAATACCTTCACCAAAGGGACTAATATCCTACGTAATACTTTGACATCCCGATCTAGGATTTGTACGGGTTCCTCCTCAAAAGATAAGTCTGGGCTCACTTCAATTTCTTCTACCGGCACAACATGAGACGGATCTGAACGATAGCGTCTAAGCATAGAAACATGAAACACCTTATGGACCTGACTCAATTCTGGTGGCAACTCGAGCTGAAAAGCTACCGGTCCTACTCGCTTCAACACCCGATAAGGCCCGATAAACCTAGGGCTGAGCTTGCCTTTCCACCCAAATCTCAACACTTTCTTCCACGGTGACACCTTCAAGAACACTTGTCATCCTCTGCAAATTCTATATCCTTCCGCTTAAGATCGGCATAGGACTTTTGCCTATCTGAGGCTTCCTTCAGACGAGCTTGAATCAGCCTAACCTTATCTTCTGTTTCAGTAACCAACTCCACCCCAATAACTATCACTCCCCCAACTCCGTCCAACACGTAGGGGTACAACACTTCCTACCATATAGCACTTCATATGGTGCCATTCGAATCTTGCCTCGAAACTATTGTTATACGTGAATTTCGCCAACGGTAGAAATTCTTCCCAACTACCTCTGAAATCCAAGACACAACCCCTCAACATATCTTCCAAAATCTGAATTACCCTCTCCGACTGTCCATCTGACTGGGGAGGAAACACCGTACTGAAATCCAACCTTGTACCCAATGCCTAATGCAATGCTTTCCAGAATCTTGACGTAAATCTAGGGTCTCGGTCTAATATAATCGACACTGGTACCCCGTGCAACCTTACAATCTCTGCTATATAGTCTAGCTAACTTTTGAAGAGAGTAATCCACAAGCATAGGTATGAAATGAGCAGACTTTGTCAGATGGTCAATAATTACCCAGACCGAATCCTTCTTAGTGGGCGTGAGGGGTAGCCCACTAACAAAATCCATCGTGATCCTCTCCCATTTCCACTGCGAAATCTTTACGGTTGCAATAATCCAGAAGGTAACTGATGTTTAGCTTTGACCTACTGACACGTCAAACACTTACTTACAAACTTAGTTACCTCTCCTTTTAAGCCTGGCCACCAAAACTGCTCCCGCAAATCCCATACATCTTACTACCTCTAGGATGCATAGCATATGGACTGCTATGTGCCTCTTGAAGAATCTTCTGCCTTAACTTCATATCTTTAGGCATGCAAACTTTCCCCTGAAAACATAGCACTCCATCGCTGCTCAAGCTATACCCTTGCAATCTACCATTCTGCACTTGCAAACATCGAGCGCTTAAGACTTCATCTACCAATTATTTTTCTTAACCTGGTTTACCCATGTCGGCTTCACTTACAGTTCCGCTAATAGACTTTCATCCTTATACAAACTAAGGTGGGCAAACATGGCTCTTAAATCTGCTACCACTTTACGACTCAAGGCGTCATAATCCCTTACGTTAGCCTTACCTGGATGGTACTCAATCAAGTAGTCATAATCCTTCAACAACTCGATCCACCTCCACTACCTTAAATTCAAATCTTTCTGAGTAAGGAGGTATTTTAAACTCTTATGATCTATGTACACAATAAACTTCTCTACATACAAGTAATGTTTCCAAATTTTCAGGGCAAAAACCACTGCAGCCAGCTCTAGATCATGTGTCGGGTAATTAACCTTGTGAGGTCTCAATTGTCGAGAAGAATATGCTACTACTTCCCTCTTGCATTAGAACATATCTCAACCCTATATGCGACGCATCACAATAAATCGAAAACTCTCTCCCTGCTTCAGGTTGAATCAGCACTGGAGCTTCCATCAAAATCCTCTTTAACCTCTCAAAACTTTCTTGTTGCTTATCAGACCACACAAACGAAACCCCTTTCTTTAGCAACTTGGTTAACGGTGCTGCAATCAAAGAAAACCCTTCCACAAACCTTTTGTAATAACCTACTAAACCCAAAAAACTCTGAATCTCTGCCACAGACTTCGGTGGTTTCCAATCTAATACAGCTTCAATCTTCCGAGGGTCCGCTCTAATCCCCTCAGCTGACACCACATGATCCAAAAAGGTAACTTCTTTCAACCAGAACTCGCACTTACTAAACCTTGTGTATAACCTCTTTTCTCTTAGAATCTGCAAAACCACTCGCAGATGTGCATCGTGCTCCTCCTCCAATTTCGAGTATGCCAGAATATCATCTATAAATACTACGACGAATAGATCCAAGTACGGATGAAACACCCGATTCATCATATCCATAAACGCTGCTGGTGCATCCGTCAACCCGCACGACATCACCAAAAATTCATAGTGATCGTAATGAGTACGAAACGTCGTCTTATGAATATCCGCCTCCTTGACCTTAAGCTGGTGATACCCCGAGCTCAAATCTATCTTGGAAAAGACTGAGGCTCCCCTAAGTTGGTCAAACAGGTCATCTATCCTTGGTAATGGATACCTGTTCTTAATCTGTAATACACCAAAATCGGTCAACACACACCACGATCGAATCTGGCATGCTATGAGGTAAAAATGTTTGAATAAACAAGTTCCCGGTTTATTTTATCGAAAACTCTATTATCAATCTTAAAGTTTAGAAAACCTTATATAAAGTGTTGTTGAAAACGTTTTCGTGTTGCTCAACAATCTAGAAAAACGCATGCTTAAGAAATCCGTTTGATATTACTAGTTGTTGAGAATTTAGGTTTGAAATCATCTTTGTTAGTTTTGTCATTACCTTGTGAATAATGTCACCCAATGGTAACGTTGTAAAAACTCGATATAGAGTGTAGTTTTGTAAATCCCAATTTAATTTTAGTTACTAAAGCAAATCAGGTTATTAATCATATGCATACGATAATTAAAATAAAATCTAAAAAAAAACCAAACTAATTCTTAGCGGCCTTATTACAAACCAAAACCAAATTTAAGTAAATAAATAAAATTTGAAATAGTAACTAAAAGAAAATCAAAACCCAAACGAGCATGCATGGCACCTCGAGTCCTCCCGGCTTCCATATCCGTAATCTATGCCTCACCGCAAAATATAAGGAAAGGGTGAGTCACCAAGACTCAGTGTATAAATCCCCAACCCGATAGTGCAAGCACTTACACAAATCATCAGTAAAAACATGCAAATCATGCAACCCCATAACCTAACCATCCAATCTCCTTTATCTACCCCATGTGGTCAAAACCACTGGTGGTCAAAACCACGGGTGACCGTAGTCACAAATATATATCGGTGTGGTCAAAACCACTGATGACCGTAGTCACAAATCAAGTGATGGGGCCAACCCATCATATGGTCAAAACCACTGATGACAATGTCGTAATTAACATGTGGGGCCAACCCACTGTGGTACCAAACAACTAGGATGAGTCACAATATTCATATGTGGTCAAAACCACTAGTGGTCAAAACCACTGGGACTTAGTCACAATTTATCAAATCAAAGACGGGGCCAACCCGTCATGTGGTCAAAACCACTGGTGACAGTCCAAATAATTCTTCCCCTTCCACTCAACAATCCCACCATCATGTCCATATCAATCGTGGCATAATAACATATAGTGATACAAATAACACATGTCATACATTTAACAATGACATGATAGCATATACCGAGATTCATAGTCAGGGGACTTACTCGGAGTCCATGCTCATGCCCACAAGGCATAACTACTGGTTTAATGGCTATAACAGAAACACAATAAACATGTCAAACTAACAAAGTGTGTAAGCATTACACATCGACTATTGTAGATCTAAACAAAGTCCCAAAGCGTTAGCCCTCACTCGCCTACAATCGCCAACATAAAATTTTAAGATTAAAGCCATTCTTTAAACACCAAAATCCGAAGATGTGTCACACAAAGACACACTCACCTTAATGCCGATTTGGTTTCAAACCAAATCCTAAAACTACTCAAAGGATCTCCTTTACAATCGCCAAGCCCTAACATAAAGATAATCAGTCTTCACTTTTGAAATAATAAGAACCAAATCCGAAACGCCAAGAACCCTTACCTTAATCGGCAACCAAACCTCAAAAATCCATTGTATTCGGCTACTCTCCTCCTTACAATCAACTTTAACAAATCATTAGGAATCTAAAGGCCATTCGACCATAACATGAATCCTGAAACCAAAAGAGTTTGACATATCCTTACCTTAGTCGATAAATTCAGCCACCAAATCACAAAAGTTTCGGCACGCCCTAGTGATCTTAGAGGTTTCGGCTACCCACATGAAACAAGAATGAAGTTTAATGCAGATCTTTAACAGAGGATCAAATAGAAAAGAAGCCACTTACCAAGAGATTCAGCTCTTCAAAGAGGATTAGAACACATGAGAAAAGAAGGGAATGAGGCTAAGGGTATTCGACCAAAATACTAGATGAAAATAAAAGAGAAACAACAAGGCTTCCGGCTTTTGAAGATGGAAGAGGTGGAGAGGAAATAGACCCAAGATTCGACAAAGAAGAGAAACTAAAGATGAGAAAGAGAACAAGAGGGATTTCGGCTTGAGCAAAAAGGAACAAAAATAAAAAGAGGAGATAAATAAGAAGGGTTTTGGTTTGACACTAAACAATGAAAAGAAAGACTCCTCAAGCTAGCCAATTTTAGCCCTTCCCCAAAGCACATTCGGCTCACCCCCTTTCCAAATACAAATTGATTGCTTCCCAAACTCACACCACAACCCAAAGATTCGGCCAAGCATAACCCACTCATACTCAAACACTTGTCGTCCCCCCCTCATCCCTCCTTGAATTCCTCTCATCCACTCATTCAAACAAGTTTGAATGAGTCCTACACCTATCACTTAAAGTTAGCTTAATCCATATCCTTCCAACAAAGTCCTACTTGAGCACACGTCTTCCCACCTTGGCGTCAAAATAATAAGCAGAAAAAGGGATTTCTGTAGCTCAAACTTGAGCTCCCCCTTCCCTGCATATGGCATCACCAACCAAGCACCTTAGTGGCGCCTCCATTGCCACTTTGCCACTAGATTTTTCATGTCACAACCCTCCAATAATATCTCTTAACCTCTAACTTCCTTAACTCCCTATTCCTAAATGTCAAAACAAAAATTTTAGCCATGACTCATGCCTAACCCGAGGTTATGCCTAGGCCCCAAAACATGCTAAACTAGCACAGTAAGCATATTGTCACATGCAAGCACACAAAATACAGAGACCCCGCTTTAATGATTTTACAGTTCTACCCCCCTTAAAAATAATTTTAGCCTCAAAATTATCTGGTCAGAAGAGTTGAAGGTATTGCTGCGGCATAACATCCTCCAGCTCCCACGTGGCCTCCTCCGTACCATGGTTCCACCATAACACTTTCACCAAGGGGACTAACTTCCTACGCAAGACCTTGACATCCTGGTCCAAAATCATCTTGGTTCCTCCTCAAAGACAAGTTCGAGCTCACCTCAATCTCCGTGAATCGCATAACGTGTGATGGATCGATCGATGGCGCCTAAGCATCAAACATGAAAGACGTCGTGAATCGACTTAACTCTGCTGGCAACTCAAGTTGATAAGCTACCGGTCCTACTCGCTTCAACACTGTGTACGGCCCGATGAACCTAGGATTTAGCTTTCCTTTCCTCCCAAATCTCAGCACTTTCTTCCATGGCGATACCTTCAGAAAAACCTTATCGCCCATTGCATACTCTATCTCCCTACGCTTAAGATCAGCATAAGACTTACACTTTGTCGGCGCTTCCTTAAGATGAGCTCGAATCACCTTAACCTTATCCTCAGTTTTTGCCACCAACTCCGGACCTAATATTTGCCGTTCGCCCAACTCTGTCCAACACATAGGAGTGCGACATCTCCGTCCATACAGTGCCTCATATGGTGCCATCTGGATACTCGCTTGATAACTATTGTTATAGGCAAACTCCGCTAATGGTAGATACTTCTCCCAACTGCCACTGAAATCCAAAACACAGCCCCTTAGCATATCTTCTAAAATCTGAATTACTCTTTCGGATCGTCCATCGATTATGGGTGAAAAGTTGTACTAAAATCAACCTTGTACCCAAAGCACGATACAAAGCTCTCTAGAACCTCGGCGTGAACACAGGATCCCTATCGAGATAATTGACACTGGTACTCCATGCAACCTTACTATCTCAGCCACATACAACTTGGTTAACTTCTGGAGCGAATAATCAACCCTCACCGGTATGAAATGAGCTAATTTAGTCAAACGGTCCACAATCACCCAGACTGAGTCTTTCTTGCTAGGCGTGAGCGGTAGCTCACTGACAAAGTCCTTGGTAATCCTTTCCCACTTCCACTGCAGGATCTTTACCTACCGCAATAGCCTTGATCTGAGAATCGATGTTCGACTTTGACTCTTGACACGTCAGACACTTACCCATAAACTCAATCACTTCACGCTTCAGACATGGCCACTAGAATTGCTCACACAAATCCCGGTACATCTTGCTACCTCTAGGATGCATAGCTTATGGGCTGCTATGTGCATCCTGAAGAATCCTTTTCCTCAACTCGACATCCTTTGGCATACAAGCTCTCCCTTGAAAACACAATACTCCATCGTGGGTCAAGCTGTAACCTTTCAAACCACTAGTCTGAACTTGCAACCTCTGAGCATTCAAACCCTCATCCACTAACTGTTTCTCTTTAATATGCTTTACCTAAGTCAGCTTTACTTGCAATTCAGCCAGAAGACTCCCGTCGTCATACAGGCTAAGGTGAGCAAACATCGCTCACAAGTCTGCTCCCATCTTACGGCTTAACGCATCAGCCACCACGTTAGCCTTACCCGGATGGTACTCAATCGAGCATTCGTAGTCCTTCAACAACTCAATCCACCTTCGCTGTCTCAAATTTAAATCCTTCTGCGTCAAAAGATACTTCAGACTCTTGTGGTCCGTGTAGACTATCGACTTCTCTCCGTACAAATAGTGTCTCCATATTTTCAAGGCAAAAACCACTGCATCCAACTCCAGATCATGTGTCGGATAGTTAACCTCATGTAGTCTCAGCTGTCGAGATGCATATGCCACTACTTTCCCTTCCTGCATTAGCATACATCCCAAGCCAGTATGTGATGTATCGCAATAGACCGTGAATACCTTTCACCGCCTCAGTGAACCAGACCGAGCTTAGTCGAATCTTCCTCAACTTATCGAAACTTTCCTGTCGTTTATCTGACCACACAAATGGAACTCTTTTCCTCAACAATTTTGTCAACGGTGTCGCGATCAGAGAAAATCCTTCCACAAATCTCCAGTAATACCTCGCCAGACCTAGAAAACTCTAAATTTTCACAATCGACCTAGGCGGTTTCAAATCCAACACCGCCTCAATCTTGCGAGGGTCCACTCTAATCCCTTCAGTGGACACTACGTGACCTAAGAAAGTCACTTCCCTAAGCTAGAACTCGCACTTACTGAACTTGGCAAATAATCGCTTCTCCCTCAGAGTTTGCAAAACTACCCGCAAGTGTGTATCATGATCCTCTTTAGTCCTAGAGTACACCAATATGCCGTCTATGAATACTACAACAAACTGGTCTAAGTACTATTAGAACACCCGATTCATCAAGTCCATGAATGCTGCCGGTGCATTAGTCAACCCGAACGGCATCACCAGAAACTCGTAATGCCCATACCGAGTACGAAATGTTGTCTTATGAACATCAGCCTCCTTCACTTTGAGTTGATGATACCCTGACCTGAGATCTATCTTCGAGAAAATTGATGCACCCTTAAGTTGATCAAACAAGTCGTCAATCATAGGCAACGGATACTTGTTTTTGATCGTCAACTTGTTCAGCTGGCGGTAGTCTATACACATCCGCATTGTACAGTCTTTTTTCTTAACAAAGAGCACAGGTGCTCCCCAGGGAGATATACTTGGTCGAATGAAACCTCGGTCCAACAACTCCTGAATTTGAGCCTTCAACTCCACGAATTCCTTTGGTGCCATTCTATACGGGGCTATAGACACTGGCGCAGTTCTGGGTAACAGGTCTATATTGAATTCTACTTCCCGATCCAGAGGCAGACCAAAAAGTTCTTCTAGAAATACATCCGCAAATTCCCCTACTGTTCGAACACTCTCTACAGCTGCATCCTTGGCTCCCAAAGCACAAACATGCACCATGAATGCCTCACAACCCTTCCTTACCATTTTCTCCACCTTCAGTGTAGAGACCACATTGGATAAGTAATCCCTTCTATTACCTATCATCACCACCTCCCTACCTTCCATCGTCCTCAATACTATACGCTTGGCTGCGTAATCCAAACTGGCCTGGTACTTCACCAGCCAATCCATCTCGAGAATCAGATCGAACTCCCCAAACGGTAGTTCCATCAAATCACCAAAAACACGAACCTTTGAAGCTCTAGGGGTACATCCCTATATAGTTTACTTGCTTCTACAGAGTGACCTAGAGGGCTTATCACAGTCATCTTCCTAGAAGTAATCTCAGAGTTTAAGTTCATAGCTTCTACTATGCTACTGGCTACATATGAGTGCGTCAAACCCACATCTATCAAAGGATTATAAGGTAGTCCAAGGATTAAGAACGTATCGATTATGACGTCCGGTGTCGCCCTCCTCTCGACGCCTCACTGCATAGACTAATCCAAGCTGTCTCATCTCTGTACCACCTGCACCTCTGCCCGGTGCTCCATGGCCTTTACCAAAGCCATTACCTCCCCTAGCAGCACCACGGCCCCTCTATGGCTACTGACCATCCCTCCTATTCTGAGTATGATTCTGATCCCTAGACTGCAACCTAGCTGACCTCTGTGGATAATCCCTCACTCGGTGCCCTATCGATCCATACTCAAAGCATCCCTTATTTCCAGTCCAACATTCTCCCGTGTGAGATTTTCCACATCGAGCACATCATGGCGGCCACTGAGTATTATCAGCAGTAGGCCTAGTAGCTTGATTCGGCCCACTATATTTGCCCATTATGTTGATTCCCAGTAGGCCCAGACGATCCAAAATTCCTTTTATTCCAACACTTGTCCTAATTTTGTCTTACCAACTATTTCACTTCCTATGCAACTTTGGCCTTTTCCATTAAGACCGCAAACTCTCTCTCCTGCTGTGGAGCAATCAGTAACCTCAGATCATCCCTTAATCCATCCTCGAATCTGACACATCGCTCATGCTCCATAGCTACGATGCCCCGAGCATATCGGCTCAACCTTAAGAATTCCGCCTTGTACTCCGATACGGACTTATTCCCCTGAACCAGCCTTAGAAACGTCTTCCTCTGCGCATCAATATAACTGGTCCCAACATACTTCTTCTGATAAGCTACCTTGAAATAATCCCAAGTAAGATCATCCGCTGCAACACCATCCCAAACCGTGAGCCACCACTGGTATGACTCATCTCGGAGAAGCGACACTACTCCTTTTAGTTTCTCCACAGCCGTCAGATCCAAATTGTCCATGATTCGTTCTGTCACTTCCAACCAATATGCACCGTATTGGGTGCCATACTAGATACACCTCGAAATACCTCAGCTCCATTGGTTCAAAGTCGCTCAGATACGGATTTTTGAGCTCCCGTACCTCCACCTGCTCTAGCCACTCTCTCCAGCACTTGCAGCATCGCTTGCAACACTACATCTTCCCCCGTTTGATCCTGATACTCTACACCAGCAACTGGTGGTGGTGGTATCTCATTCTCGGACCCTTGATCAGACCTAATAGGTTTCGATACGATCATTCCACCTCTATCGCGCCCTCGCACATTACGACCACGTCCCATAGTACTCATGTCTATAATCGCGATTTATCTGCTTAAAAAATTTTTTTGAATTAGCTTCTGTTCCACTGATTACCCACGAGTAAGTTTTATGTAAAGAAGTTTAATAGTTGTTCTTTTGATCATTACAAAGTTTTCGTTTCAAGTCTTCCACCCTAATTCAGTGAATAACATTCACTTATCAATAACATCCACCACCCACACTCCACTTGTAGGGGTATTCTCGTCATTTTACTACCCGGTATTTTCGTAATTTAACCTATCGGGTATTTCAGTAATAAATCAGGGTTAATTTGGAAATCTTTACAAATCATAGGTATTTCAGAAATTCCAAAAATCGTGGTGTATTTTGGTAATTTCATAAACTAGGGGTATTTTCATAATTTTTTCAAAATATGGTTCCAGGTGATTTTACGAAATAAGGGTATTTGAAAATTTTCAATTTAGGGGTACTTCGGTAATTTTCCATACTGAGGGTGTTTTGGTAATTTTTACAAGTCAGGGGTAATTTGGTCATTTTTCAAATCAGGGGTATTTTGATCATCTTCCAAATCAAGGGTACTTTGGAAATTTTAAAACCATAGGTTAATTTTAGGGCTGTACAAAACAAGGTGGCTGGTCCCTTTCGGGTTTTAGTTATTGAATTTAGCTTGTGAATAAGTTGTCTCAGTTAGGGTGAACCATCACTACGCACCAGGTAGGGTTCGAGTGAAGAGGAGGTGAGTCACTAGGACTGCTTAAATACCAAGCTCCCCCTGAATCCATTCCTAGACATGCGCACAATAGTTGCCACACCCTTAACTTAGTGACGTACTCACAGGTTTGTTTAGTGGATCTTTAAGTCTTATGTAATTTGTGTTGGAGTAAGCTATTCCTAGGGTTTAATAACTCCTAATCTTCTAATCTACGATCCCGAAATACCCATTTCCCCCACATATAATTCACACAATGGTTAGGGATACTTACAGGTGGATTGGTGCTTAGACTTCGGTGCCATCTTTGTTCAAACCATGTACCTTTTCCACAAAACTTTTCAAAACCTTACCTTAAACATTTTGGGCCTCGAGCCCATAGCCGAGCCTTTGAACTTGGCTCTGATACCAAAATTGTAACACCCCAAAATCGGTCAACACACACCACGACCGAATCTGGCATGCTACGAGGTGAAAATGTTTGAATAAACAAGTTCCCCGATTTATTTTACTGAAAACTCTGTTATCGATCTTAAAGTTTAGAAAACCTTATATAAAGTGTTGTTGAAAACATTTTCGTGTTGCTTAACAATCCAGAAAAACGCATGCTTAAGAAATCCGTTTGATATTACTAGTTGTTGAGAATTTAGGCTTGAAATCATCTTTATTAGTTTTGTTGTGAATAATGTTACCCAATGGTAACATTGTAAAAACCCAATATAGAGTGTAGTTTTGTAAATCCCAATTTAATTTCAATTACTAAAGCAAATCAGGTTATTAATCATATGCATACGATAATTAAAATAAAATCTAAAAAAAAACCCAAACTAATTCTTAGCGGCCTTATTACAAACCAAAACCAAATTTAAGTAAATAAATAAAATTTGAAATAGTAACTAAAAGAAAATCAAAACCCAAACGAGCATGCATGGCCGCCTCGAGTCCTCCTCGGCTCCATATCCGCAATCTACGCCTCATCTGCAAAATATAAGGGAAGGGGTGAGTCACCAAGACTCAGTGTATAAATCCCCAACCCGATAGTGCAAGCACTTACACAAATCATCAATAAAAACATGCAAATCATGCAAACCCAGAACCTAACCATCCAATCTCCTTTATCTACCCCGTGTGGTCAAAACCACTAGTGGTCAAAACCACTGGTGACCGTAGTCACAAATATATATCGATGTGGTCAAAACCACTGATGACCGTAGTCACAAATCAAGTGATGGGGCCAACCCATCATGTGGTCAAAACCACTAATGACAATCCCGTAATTAACATGTGGGGCCAACCCACTGTGGTACCAAACCACTGGGACGAGTCACAATATTTATATGTGGTCAAAACCATCGGTGGTCAAAACCACCGGACTTAGTCACAATTTATCAAATCAAAGACGGGCCAACATCGTCGTGTGGTCAAAACCACCGTGACAGTCTAAATAATTCTTCCCTTCCACTCAACAATCCTACCATCATGTCCATATCAATCGTGGCATAATAACATATAGTGATACAAATAACATATGGCATACATTTAACAATGCCATGATAGCATATACCGAGATTCATAGTCAGGGGACTTTCTTGGAGTCGATGCTCATGCCCACAAGGCATAACTACTAGTTTAATGGCTATAACAAAAACATAATAAACATGTCAAACTAACAAAGTGTGTAAGCGTTACACACCTAACTATTTGTAGATCTAAACGAAGTCCCAAAACATTAGCCCTCACTCTGCCCTACAATCGGCCAACATAAAATTTTAAGATTAAAGCCATTATTAAAACACCAAAATCTAAAGATATGTCACACAAAGGCACACTCATTAATGTTGATTTGGTTTCCAACCAAATCCAAACTACTCAAAGGACCTCCCTTTACAATCGGCCAAGCCCTAACATAAAGATAATCAGTCTTCAACTTTTGAAAGAATAAGAACCAAATCTAAAATGCCAAGAACCCTTACCTTAATCGGCAACCAAACCTTAAAAATCCACTGTATTCGGCTACTCTCTTCCCTACAATCGGCTTTAACACATCATTAGGAATCTAAAGGCCATTCAACCATAACATGAATCCCAAAACCAAAAGAGTTTGACACATCCTTACCTTAGTCGACAGATTCGACCACCAAATCACCAAAGTTTCAGCACGCCTAGTGATCTTAGAGGTTTCAGCTACCCACATGAAATAAGAATAAGGCAACCCAACAATTAAAAGTTTGAAGTTCAAAGTTCCGACTATACTACTAGCAACATAAGAGTGCGTCGAACCAACATCAATCAAAGCAGTATAAGGCAACCCAACAATTAAAAATGTACCGGTTATGACATCTGGTGCATCGCACTCCTCTCGACGCCTTGCTCTGCATAGACCAACCCAGGCTGTCTTGCATTAGCATTTCCAGCACCTCTACCCGGTGCTCCCCGACCTTGCCCGTTACCATTACCACCCCTAGTAGAACCTCGACCCCTCTGCGGTTGCTAACCATCTCCCCTGAATTGTGTACGTCCTAGACCCTCAGCCTGTGTTCTAGCTGGCCTCCATAGATAATCCTTATCCGGTGATCTATTGACCCACACTCGAAGCACCCTCTATTACCTGCCCAACACTCCCCAGAATGCGACTTCCCACATCGGGCACACCGTGGTGGCGACTGAACAGTAGTAGCAGGCTTTGCAGCTTGATTCGATCCACCAAATTTAGCTCTTTTTTGAGAACTCCCAGCAAACCCTGATGGCCCAAAACTCCTTTTATCTCTATTTCTATTCTGATTCTATTTCTCGATTTACTTCACCTCTTCAGCAATCTTGGCCTTCTGCACAAGAACGGTAAACTCCCTCTCTCGCTGCAGAGCAATCAACACCCGCAGTTCATCCCTTAGTTCGTCCTCAAACCTAACACAGTGCTCATGCTCCGTAGCCACGATACCCCGAGCATACCTGCTTAACCTTAAGAATTCTGCCTCGTACTCGGATACTGACTTACTCCCTTGAACCAAATTCAGAAATGCCTTTTGTTGCGCATCTATATAACTAGACCCTACGTACTTCCTCTGGTAAGCCGCCTTGAAGAAATCCTAAGTGATATCATCGGCCAACACACCTATCCTGATCGTGAGCCACCATTGATAAGACTCATCCCGGAGAAGAGACAATATCCCTTTTAGCTTCTTCTCAGATGTGAAATCCAAGTCATCCATTATACCTCTGTCGCCTCTAACCAGTACTCAGCTGTTTGGGAGCTACACCCAAAACTCCCCTAAATTCCTCTGCTCCATTAGCTCGAAGTCATTCGGACACAGATTTTAAGCCTCCATACCTACGCCTGCTCCAGCAACTCTCTCTAGGACCCGTAACATTGCCTACGACACCGCGTCATCACCAGCCATTTGCTCTTGAAATTTAGTGCCTACAGCTGGCGGTGCTGGTACCTCATTCTCCAACTCATAATCAGACCCTACTGGTTCCGACATAGTTGTCCTACCCCTACCACGGCCACGTATAATACGCCCTCGACCTCGAGTGCTCATTCTACCATTCACGATTTAATCTGATTTAGGAATTTTATAGATTAATAACTCTTTCTTCCACTGATTAACAATGAACAATCTTATGGAAGGAAGTTTTAACAGTGGTTCTTTCGAATTCGAACTATGTCTACATAGTTCGGTTCTCAAGTCTGTACTTTCTAATTCTAGAATTCACATTCAATCAACATCCAACATAGCACCATATACATGTATCAAACACACAAGTACATCCACGGACTCACGTTCATTGCGTAGGGGTATTTTCTTCATTTCACTACCCAAGGGTATTTTCAATTTTATCCTCAAGGGTATTTTTGTAATTTTCCAAAATAAGGTATCCTGGTGATTTTTCAACAGTATTTCATAAATTAGGGGTAATTCAGTAATTTCTCAAATAAGGGTACTTTGGTAATTTTCAAATAGGAGTATGTTGGTCATTTTACAAAATCAAGGGTATTTCGATAAAATTTCTCAACCTAGGGTATTGTGGATGATTTTTTTTTTTTTTACATAATCAAGGACATATAAGAAATTTTACAAATATAGGGTACTGGTCCCTTTCGAGTTTTAGTTATAAAGTTTGGCTTTGTCAATAAGTCTTGAGGCTAAGGTGAGCAAATACTACGCACTGTAGGATTCCAGAAAAGAGGAGGTGAGTCACTACGACTGCTTAAATACTAAGCTCTTCCTAGATCCAATCCTAGACATGCGTATGCCTGTTACCACACCCTAGTCCTTCTGACGTGTTCACAGACATGTTTAATTAGGGAAGTTAGGTTTTATGGAATTTAAGAGTTTGTGTATCTAAGCCAATGGTCCATAAGCCCTAGCATACCTATCTACGTCCCTACAAAACCCATTAAACCCATCATATACATATCACATCAAAGGTTAGGCCTTATGCCCCTTCATTAAAAATCATTTTACAAACCCTTCATTGAAAACATTTTGGGCCTTATACCCACAACTGAGCTTTTGAACCGGGCTCTGATACCAAAAATGTAACATCCCAAACCCGGTCAAAATGCTACAATCGAATCTGCCGTGTCACTGGGAAGAAAACATTTCGAAAACCATTTTGACAACTTGATTTGAGAAGAAAACTTTTATTTATCTATAAAAGAATCGTGTTCGATTGAGTGATCTGTTAAAACATTTTGAACCTTAACTTAGAAGAGATAGAGTTGCCTTGGTGCTATCCCTCGTTTATTAATTATCCGGTGTACAACTTTAGAAAAAAATATTTTACTCAAGTTTTAGAAAAACCATTCATTTCATAATTTATCAGGCATGCTATTAATGTTTAGCAGAGATTTAAAGAAAACTAAAATGAACAAATAATCCGAAAGTAAAAATTTAAGTGGCCTTATTACAAAGCTAAAACCCCAAACTTGAAGTAAATAAGAAGTAAATCCGAAATAAACATTAGAATGAAAACAAATATTGAGCATGGCCGCCACAGTCCACCCCAGCTCCAAATCCACGATCTAAGCATTATCTGTAAAAAGTAACAGAAAGGGTGAGTCACTGTGACTCAGTGTGTAATTCCCCATACCAAAAGATGTTAAGCTTTTAAACGGACTCATATGCAAGCATGCATGTCAACCTAAGTATCCATCCGAGTCTTCCAGATCTACCCCTTATGGCACTTAGCCACTGGTGGTACCTAACCACTGGAAATCGAAGTCACAAATATTCATATGTGGGGCCAACCCACTTGTGGTACCTAACCACTAGTGACGATCCCTTACAACGATATGTGGGGCCAACCCACTGTATTACCTAACCACTAAGACAAGTCATAAAATAAGCATATGTGGTACCTAACCACTGGTGGTTCCAAACCACTGAGACTTAGTCATAGAATAATGATATGTGGGGCCAACCCATGTGTGGTACCTAACCACTGGTGACAGTCTGATAAATCATACCTTCCCCCTCTGCTCATCATACCCATTTTTCATGTATATGCTTTTCAATACCATAAGATCATGCTTAACACTTCAAGGAAATATAACATGGCACATGCAGGTTTTATATAGATAAATAACGTTATCCATCATAATGGACTTATCCGGAGTCCTTGCTTTTACCCACAAGGGTAACATAGTGATTCCCACTATTACTTCGACTTTTGACAAAACATAGAAACAACATATTAAACATATGAAGTGTGTAAAAGTTACACACCTGATTACCCGCACTATCACACCCTCTACTTCAACACTATTGTCAATCGATACTACCGCTATCTACCTACGATCATGTTTCGATACCGCCGACAACCTGGTGGCCAATCTCGTACTACCGATACTGCTCGCTTCTTGAATTTAGGGGCTGGGTTTACAGGTCCAACCCCTCCTAACACTTGGCTGGCATTTGAGTCCATAACAACCCTTAGACTAAACCGAATTTAAACGATGAGATCAAACCTAATAGATTAACATAACACTTAAAATGAAACCCTTACCTAGATCAACAAATCTCGAAAATGCTCAAGTAGGTGTCACCACCTTACCTACATTTGGCCAAGCATCCAATCGTTAAACCAACATGATGATCGCACCTACACAAGTACCTGATAAGATTTGGCAAAAGAGAAAGGGTAAGGGAGTGGCCATTCGACCGAACCTATTACCAACACATACCTTCGGCTTTCCTCAAAGTTTGACACAAGAGATCACAACGAGGAAGATTCAGCTTCCAAAAGAAAGTGTGGTCTTCGACTTTTAGTGAATGAAAGAATAGTGGATCAGGGTGATGAGAATCAAGGGGTTTCGGCTAGCAAGGTGTTTTGAAACAAAAAGCCAAGATGGAAGAGAGGGAGAAGTAGTGATTCGGCTTTGAGACAAAGATGGAGAAAAAGAGTAGTAGGGATTCGGTTCACAAAAAGAAGAAGAAGAGAAGAGCCTAAAGAGGTTTCAGCTGTGGTCAAAAGAGAGAAAAGAGGAGAAGAGTTTAGGTGATTTTTGGCAAAAGAGACATTGAGAGGAAAAGCTAGACTAAAAAAGTGGAAAACCCACCTAAATGTCAAAAATGCTACCTCAACTAGGTTTCGACACCCTCTCAAAGAGCCAAAACCGAGAGTCCACTCCCCCTCAAACTCTTCAAAAGGATTCGGCTAACACGGCCTCTAAGAGATAGCTCCTATCTTTCTTTGCTATCTTAATCCACAACCTCCTCCAAAAGAGGCCTACTCAGCACCAACTCTTCCCTCCTATAATAGCATATTATCCACATATTTAAAACATTTAATCCCTTATATCCTAGTCTTAACACAGTCCTCCCCTTAGCCCCTTCTAAGTTCTGAATTTGGCCAAAGAACATGGGCCCCAAGTGGCCAACACTTGGGCCCTCTCCATCCATTAGTGACGCCACCTTCTTCCTTTCTTGCAGCGCCATTAGACTTTGGGCCATAAGCCCACCTACTTCTTTTACACATAGATACCTATTTTTAAACCCTATAATGCCCTAACAGAGAATTAACCAAGGTCTCAGCCCGAACCTGAGCCCAATCCGCACCTCAAATTCTCAATCTAACACATTAAACACACACACAATGCACAGGCCAACAACTCAGGATGTTACATTAACTGTGTTGATGATCCACTAGACATCGGATCCTCCAAATAATGAAGAGGAGGATGAATACTTAGCTGTGCTAGAAGCTAATCAAAAGGGATTTAATCTGCAATCCCGTTTTAAATATTTGGAATTAGAGAAAAGAGATACATCTAGCCAAAAGCATCAATAGAGGAGCCACCTAATTTAGAACTCAATGTATTACCTTCACACTTAAAATATGTTTATTTAGGTAACGCCTCTACTCTGCTTGTGATTGTTTTAGCAGAATTAACTACTGAACAAGAAGAAAACTTATCATAATTTTGAAACAATTCAAGAAGGCTATCGGATGGACCATAGCAATATTTACGGTATTATCCCATCTGTATGCATGCACAAGATCATATTAGAAGATGGCGAGAGAGGAACGATTGATATACAACAGAGAGTGAACCCCATCATGAAAGATGTAGTAAAAAAATTATCAAGTGGTTGGATACGGGTATATTTGACCTCATATCAAACAGTTCATGGGTGAGTCCAGTCCAATGCGTGTCGAAGAAAGGAGGTATCACGGTCGTGGAGAACGAGAACAATGAGTTGATAGTAACTAGAACAGTTATAGGATGGAGAATTTGTATCGATTACGGAAGCTAAACAAGGCGACTAGGAAAGATCACTTTCCTCTGCCTTTTTTGGATCAGATGCTGGATAGACTCACAGGACAAGATTACAACTATTTTTTCGACTGATACTCAGGGTATAATCAGATTACAATAGCACCGGAAGATCAACACAAAATGACATTCACCTCTTCGTATGGTACATTTGCATTTAGACACATGCCATTTGGTTTATGTAATGCACCAGCTGCGTTTTAAATATGTATGATGTCTATTTTTACTGGCATGGTTGAGAAGTACTTGGAAGTTTTCATGGATGATTTCTCAGTATTTGAAGATGCTTACGATGATTGCTTAGCCAATCTAGCTAAGGTACTAAGGTGATGCGAAGAAACGAATCTTGTACTCAATTGGAAAAAGTGCCATTTTATGGTACGGAAAGGAATTGTTCTAGGGCATCAGATAATGAGACATGGGATCGAGGTGGACAAAGAAAAAGTAGACATTATTGAGAAACACCCATCTCAAACATCTGTAAAAGGTGTTAGGAGCTTTTTGGGCCACGCTAATTTTTATCGAATATTTATCAAGGACTTCTCCAAAGTGGCTAAACCCTTATGCAAGCTATTGGAGAAAGAATCGATATTTAAGTTTGATGAGGAATGCTTAAAACCTTCAACGATCTAAAGAGTTGATTAGTCACAACAGCCATAATCGTCACACCAGACTGGGATTCGCCATTCATGTTGATGTGTGACACAAGTGATGTTGCCATTGGAGCTGTCTTGTGCCAACAAAGGAACAAAGTTTTTCATACCATTTACTACGCAAGTAGAACTCTAACCGGAGCTCAACTAAGCTATACAGTAACAGAAAAAGAGTTACTTGCTATTGTGTTTACTTTTGACAAGTTTTTATCTTATACCAAAGTGATTGTCTATACGAACCACTCCGCAATTACGTACTTATTAGCCAAGAAAGATGCTAAGTCGAGATTGATCCGGTGGGTGCTTCTACTTTAAGAGTTCGATCTAGAAATCCAAAATTGAAGGGGAGTAGAAAACCAAGTAGCAGATCACTTATCCAGATTAGAGCCGTAAGAGGGAAATTCTCCACTTTTACCGATCCAAGAGACATTTCCAGATAAACAAATACTAAAGGTAAATCATGTCCATAATATACCTTGGTTTGTGGATTTTGCTAACTATTTATCTTATGGTTTGATGTCGATTGATAAAATGTATCAGAAAAGGAAAAAGTTTCTTCACGATGTGAAGTACTATTTCTGGGAGGAGCCATATTTGTTTAAAAAGTGTGCAGATCAGATGATTAGAAGATGTGTGATAGAAAATGAAATATCAAAGATTTCATACCACTATCATTCAACCCCGAGTGGGGGACACTTTGGAGGTACTCACACTACAACCAAAGTATTGCAAGCCGGATTCTTTTGGCCAACACTATTCAAGGATGCATACGCTTACGTAAAGAGTTGTGATCGATGTCAGAGGATTGGAAATGTCACAAACAAAAATGAGATCCCTCGAACAAATATCATTGAGGTAGAATTGTTTGATGTTTAGGGATTAACTTTCTTGGTCCCTTTCCTCATTCATTTGGTCACAAATACATGTTGGTAGCAGTAGATTATGTGTCCAAGTTGGTCAAGGCTGAAGCTTATCCGACGAATGATGCCAAAGTTGTGATGAGGTTCTTACAGAAACACGTGTTCACAAGGTTGGAACCCCAAGAGCTATTATCAGTGATGAAGGGACCTATTTTGTGAACAAGTGGTTAAAATGGTTGTTAGATAAACATGGAGTGAAATATAAGCTTGCTACAGCTTACCATCCGCAGACAAATGGGCAAGCTGAGCTAGCAAATAAGGAGATTGGCATACCTGAGAAGGTAGTTTGCCCGAACCGATGAGATTGGTCTAATAGACTAGATGATGCTTTATGGGCTTATAGAATAGCATACAAGACACCTTTAGGAATGCCACCCTACAGGTTGGTCTTTGGGAAAGCCTATCATCTACCTTTGGAATTAAAGCACAAAGCCTGTTGGGCTCTTCAACTACTTAACTTGGATCTTAAGTCTGCAAAAGAGAAACAGATGCTCCAACTCAACGAGCTAGAGGAATTTTGAATGTTCTCATATAAAAATGCCAGATTACTCAAAGAAAGACTCAAGAAATGGCATGACAAGCATATTCGAGTTTGAGAGTTTGAAACAGGTCAGCAAGTCTTATTATTTAATTCCAGATTGAAGTTCTTTCCAGGTAAGTTAAAATCACATTGGTCCGGTCCATTTACGATTCATCGCGTCTATCCATACGGAGTTGTTGAACTCTAAGGTAAGGGAGGTAGTTTTCAAGTCAATGCTCAGCGTTTGAAACATAACTACGGAGAAAGACATAAACAGAATCAAATCTTGTTCAGTTTATCTTATCTTTAGATTTTCTTGTTTTTTATAAATTATTTAGGGTATATTTTTGGGTTTATTATGTTTAAATAAATTCTGTCTAGGAGATTGGAACTTAAGCGGGACCACTTATGACCCCTTCAATCTTTCTTGGGAATTGATTTTTACATAATTTTCCTAGAAATTAGCCCCTAAATAACAAAATAAATTTTTGGTTTTCCAAATAAAAAGGTCAATTTTGACCCAAGTCTTAAATTGCAACTCAATTTCAAATTTTCAATAAGTCTAGGGACTTAATTGAATTATTTTCAAAATTTGGTTATTATTTTCATAAATAATAAAAACTAGGTGCCTCTTCTTGTAAATATTTTTAAAAAGGCATCTAGAATATATATTTTACTTAGTATCATACTTATAAAATATTGATAAACTTTAATATATAATTATATTCATTATTATTTATATATTGACTTTTATCAACTTAGCTTAGGATTAGGATTAATTTTATTCTATGTTTATCTTAATAATTTAATAGCAATTGATAATTTTATATGTGTATATTTAATTATTAATTTTGTTAATCTTGAGTAAAATTAGAATTTGACTATTATTTTTAATTATTAAATTTTACTAAGAGTTCTATTCTAAGTCCCATTAGTCCTACTATAAATTATCCGCCTAGCTTCTCCCCATTCATTTATAACTCAAAACTCCCAAGAACCAAACACCAAAGTGCCGCAAGTCCCTAGCCACAGCAACCATTTGGCCAGTAGCTTGCTTCAAAGACACGCCAGACGCCTCAGCTCCATGAAGCTTGCCTAGGTTTTGGCCTCACTTTGCTTCCTCCAAATTTCCACGTTGCTTGCTGCAAACCATCTAACCGCACACCCAACCAGCCCATGGCCTACCTGCCGCAAGGCCTCGCGTGCTACTGCTTGTGTGCAGCCCCTACCACGCACACTCCTCCTTCACCCAACCTAAGCCAAAAGCCTTCAACCTTTCTTTTTAATTTTCCATCTTTTGTTTCATTAGTATATTTTATTTTAGGAGTTCTTAATTTTTACAAGCAAGGTGGTAAGAACAAATTTCTTAAGTTTTAATTTTTATTTCAATTATTTAATTTTTCAATCTATTGAAATACTAGTAATTTTTATTAATTAAATTTTTAAGAAAATAATTTTTTCCTATCTTATGTTCAGGTCAATCATGCCTCGCAAGAGAACTCGTGCCTCCGCCCAAATTGATGAAGCACAGAACAAATTTCACTGTGAAAAGGCCAAAGCAAGATACGAAAGTATTTTAAAAAATCAACAGATGTATCTAGAGAAAGGCTTCACATTAAAGGAAAGCAACTACAGAGATTTTATGGCACGTATTCGTCAAGTTTCTGAAGCCTTCAATTGGGAGTTGTTTTGTTAAAAGAGACCAAGTGTGGATGACAAACTAGTTCAAAAATTCTACGCGAACTTAACCTCAAGTGAATTGATTGAAGTTCCAGTCCGCGGAATCAAGGGTACCAATAAATTCAAATGCTATGAATGAATTCCTTGAATTACCTGATTTCAACAACGATGGATATTCTTCTCTGCTGAGCAACATTAAGCTTGAAAATTTGCAAGAAATGTAACATCCTAAAATTTGAGTATTTAATTGATGCATGTTTTAGTGCTTAACTTGTGTATAATAAAATTTTTCATGTTTAGTATAGTCTTGAGAAGACTTGAGAACTATTCAGAATTAGAATAAATTTTAGTAAGGAGTATTTAATTGAAGTGGATCAAGTGACTTTGAGGTTTAAGTAAATTAAGTGTTAAAAACTTGCATAAGATGAGCTAGTAGCAAGGTGGTGTTGGCGCATGTATGTTTGTTTGAGGGGAGAGGTTCGAATCTCCTAGAATGCAACTTGAAAGCTTTTATTTTTGCTTTCTCCTATAAGTGTCGGCCAAGCTTTATTTTTGGTATGTTAGACTTTTAAATTTTATGGTAAGGTGGCTAAATGGATTAAGGAAACATTGAAGTTGAGGAAAGGAATCAATAGGATAAGGCAAGTAAGCGGAACAAATGGCTTAAATTGTGGAATGTGCTATGGAAAGAAAGGTTGGCAAAAGTTGATCCTTGATAGCTATGTACATGGACGGTTTTGCGGATTAAAGAGGGAGCCGAAATTTTGGTGGTAAGTTTTGGAAAATTTAGTAGCTTGAGAGAATTTTTCATTTTGGTCTTTTGCTCTCCCAAAAACAAAACTTTTTCTCTCATCTTTCCTCTTGGCTGAATGTGCTTGTGATAGGAGGAAAACCATCATTGCCTTGTTTTCTTTTGGTTATTCTTTTGACCATTTGGTCATTTATTTGTTAATCACTCTAGTAGCCCATTTGGTGTTTCCATTTAGTGCCTAAAACATCAAAAAACAAAACATTTTCTTCTCCTCTCTCTCTTGGCCGAATGCACCGTTGTTCAAACTTTCATCTCTTGTTTTCCTTTGTTTCAAAAATTTAATCATAAATCTCTCATCATCGTTTTCTTCCTTTCATCATTTTGATTTTTTCTTTTCAACATACTTTCAACATTCTCTTTTCTTCTTGGCCGAATGTTACTAAACATTATTTCTTTTAACTTTTCTCTATAGCCAAATCTTCTATTCTCCATAAGCATCTATTGTTTTCAATCATTCTTTTTCTTTTATTCAAACTTTAATCAATCAAAATTTAGTGGAGGGCCGAAACTCAAGTATTCGTAAACATCATAGATCATTGAAATCGGATTTAAGGTGTTAAGGTAAGGGATTATTAAGGATTTTCATATTGTTCGACATATGGTTATAAATGGTTTATTAACTAATTTTGTTTTAGGGGACATTATCACTCGATTGTCATATTATGGAACGAGGGTAATTGTGGTAAGTTAATCCCATTCTTTAAAACCTCTAGTTGAAATTTTGATAGCTTATTATTAAGACTAATGATCTTTTGTCAATAGAGACAATCAAAATAGGGACGAAAAGGGAAGTAAATAGTATTCGGAAGAGGGGTGGTTCTATTAATCCCCATAAGTTTAAGAGAAGGACTATTTCGGGAATCTGAGATTTTCCATCGGGCTGTGGACCTTCATCCGTGAAAATCAATTATTCGAAGTCATACGTACCCCCGAACCATTGTTTACTCGTGGTACTGAACCTTTGATCGGAGAGAAATCGCAAATAGTGGTTGTTCGAGATTTCGAGGGTAAGATTTAGATCGCTCAATATTAGAATAGTTTAACATTAACTTTTAGTGTTCTAATCCTTCGTAATGTGTGTTTAGATATCGACGAGCAGGAGAGTATAGTTCTCACCGTAATCAGTGTGTAATCTCACACTATATCTCATGGGTTAGATGATTATACAGTAGTAAAAGTTGGATTAAAAATCGCAAAGTTGGTGAAATCGAAAAATATGGTATTATCGACACTTTAGTGTTAAGATCATGAAATCGGTATTAAGATCGTGAAAATTTTGAAATCACCCTTAATGGCTAAAACGATAATAAGTGATTCATTTGGGCCATATATGTGATATTTGATAAATTTGGGCCATATATGTGATATTTGGCAAATTTGGGCTATATGTGATATTTGATAAATTTGGGCCATATATGTGATATTTGAAAATTTTGTGATATTTGATAAATTTGGGCCATATGTGATATTTGATAAATTTGGGCCATATATGTGATATTTGGCAAATTTGGGCTATATGTGATATTTGACAAATTTAGTCCATATATGTGATATTTGGCAAATTTGGGCCATATGTGATATTTGATGAATTTGGGCCATATATGTGATATTTGATAAATTTGAGCCATATGTGATATTTGATAAATTTGGGCCATATATGATATTTGGCAAATTTGGGCCATATGTGATAATTGAGAATTTGGGCCATATGTGATAATCGATAAATGGGCCATAAGTGAAATTTGATAATTGGGCCATTTATGATAATGGATAAATGGGCTATATGTGAAATGTGTTTTAATGGGCCATAATTCATAAATTATAATATTGTTCTCTTTACAAATATTTTGTAATGCATAAATATGATTGCATGGGTTGGGATCAATGATGAAGAGAAGAAAGGCTTAATGCCAGAATTCTAGATAGGTGACTCTGTCACAATGGCTGTTAGAAATCTAGGCCAGTGGTTCTACCACAATTATTTAAATGGCCGTTGCCACAAATACGATATTGGGCTTAAAGCCTATTTTGGTGTGTTGGCTGGTGGGTGACTAAAGCTCCCCACAGTGTCTTTGGTTGGAGTGCGGGGTGTGTAGCGAATGGAAATCTAGGTTTGGTTTTGGGAATTGCATATCATTTGCATTACTATTTGTAAATGCTAAATTATTATATTTTGAAATGGGCTTAGGCCCAAATAAATGTTTAAATGGTCTTGGCCCAGTGGACTATGGTAAGTGAGTTACACACTGAGTTCTAAGTAACTCACCCCATTTTTTTTTACTCCTCTCAAGTAATAACAATTGATGGAGACTTGGGTCGGAGATGACTTCGTGGGGAGGCTATACTACAAATGGTGGTTTATAAAACTTTAAGACTTCTTTTATGATTTTTATTAGGTGCTATTTTTAATAGCGATGTAATAAGGCCTTTTTAATTATGGATTTTAATATATGGATGGATTTATTATGTTTTAGTTTTATTAAGTTGGATTGATTTATTTATTTTAAATGTTTTCTATAACTCTCCTATAAAATAAAAGTTTTTCTTAACTAGAAACTTAGGAAATTCTTTTAAAACTTTTCGATGAAATATTTCGACTAAATAAGTCCAAAGTTTTTATCAAATACTTCTTTATATATCAAACGACAAATTCTTGTGTTTTAATTATGGTTTTCAATGAACTTCAATTTTTCGATAAAGTAATTTTCTTAATCATTTGAAATTTGATTTCTACTTCATTAAATGATTTGAATGTTCATTAAATTTGTGTGGCATGCCAAAATTCGAGCTTAATGCATAGGCCGAGTTTGGGGTGTTACATTTTATGGTATCAGAGTCCAGTTTCAAAACTCGGCTGTGGTTTGGGTTCAACGATGATTTTGTTTAAAAACCACTTAAATTTCTAGATTTTATGTTTTAAAGGTAGTATGCACCACGAGCATCCGACACCAAGTCAAGTAAGTATGTTTAGTAAGTATTTGTTTATTAAATGTTTATTATTTTGATGAGACTTAAGGAACACTCTAGAACTTCTAGTTTTAGGTGTTGAAAATGATAGAGATCGAGACTATAGGATGTGATGGCGAAAACAACCCTATCTCTTATATCTCATAAAATATCGTTAATAAATACTGAAATAATATTCTAATTCATAAAACTTGTAATCAGATTAAAGTGAATTAGTCAATATGAGCACTAGAGGACGTGGTCGTGGTAGAGGACGAGGTGCTGCGTTTGAAGCGCCGGGTCACATACCAGAAATGGATGCACCTACGTCATTTGAGAGCGAAACTGGATCTCATGATCATGCCAATGAGGATAATGCTTTGACTCAAGCAATGTTGCGAGTCTTAGAAAGAGTAGCTGGAGCCAAAACTGGGCTAGTAACTCGTGGATCAATATCGAACGACTCAAGTCTAGTGGTGCAGAAGTTTGTAGAGGTGTTTCTGGTGTAGCTCCGAATGTGGCAAAATATTGGCTTGAGGTCAGAGAAGAATTATGGATGATTTAGAGTGTCTTGTCGAGCGTAAACCGAAAGGAGCCATGTCTTTGCTAAGAGATGAGGCGTATCAATGGTGGCTTACTGTTCGAGAAGGCACCGAGGCTGCATTGGTTAATTGGGGTTTCTGTAAAGTTGCTTTCCAAGGGAAGTACGTTGGAACAAGTTATGTAGATGCCCAAAGGAAAGGATTCCTAAATTTGGTTCAAGGAAGTAAGACTGTGGCAACCTACGAGGCAGAATTTCTTTGTTTGAGTCATTATGCTCGTACTATAGTGCAGACTGATCATGAACGCTGTGTACACTTTGAGGATGGACTGAATGATTAGTTGCGGGTACTGATAGCCCCACAACAAGTGCGAACTTTTACCTCGCTTGTAGAAAAAGCTAAGATAGCCGAAGAGGCTAAGAATTCAGAACGCCAGAATCGAGAAAAAGTAAGAGGCAAGAGGGATTTTAAGTATTCTGATTCTTCTAAAAGGTTTCAAAATAGGCCATGGAATGATAAGCCAGTTCAACTTAGGGCATCTGTGACTACCAATCAGATTCGAGAATGTGCCAAGCTGTGGTAGACGACATCTCGAGAATGTTGGAGGAAAAGCGGAGCTGTTTTAAATGTGGATCCCGGATCATCGGTTTAAAATTGTCCTCGATGACTAAAATGACCTGAAGCTCATAACCACGAGGCTCGACCACCAGAGAGTACTTAGCACCACCAAGAGGTCATGGACCGGTCATGGTGGTAATGGTAATGGGCGTGGACAAGGTGCACCGGGTCGAGGTAATGGTGTTAAAGGTAACACAGAGGGGAGACAGCCAGGATTGGTCTATGCTGTCAGGCGTCGTGAGGACGGTGATGCACCGGATGTAATAACTAGTACGTTCTTCATTTCTGATGTACCTGTTACTGCTTTGATAGATATCGGATCTACCCACTGCTATATCTGGAAACCTAAATATTAGATATGAGATTACCGATAGAGAGATGACGGTAATTAGTCCTTTAGGACAGTCATTAATAGTGAATAAATTATTCAGAGATATGCCCTTTGAGATTCAAAGAGAGGTATTTCTAGCGAACTTGATGGAATTACCTTTCGATGAGTTTGATCTTATTTTGGGCATGGATTGGTTGGTGAAGCATCGGCGTAATTGAATTGTGCCGAAAAGCAGATGTCAATTAGGACTGTGGATGATGAGGAGATAATAATGATAGGCGAACGAAGAAACTTTTTGGCAAATGTGGTATCTGCTTTGAAGGTAGAAAAGTTGGTACGAAAGGGAATAGAGCATTCCTATCATTCATCAGTGCTTTGGATGCCAATGATTTATCAGTAGAAGGTGTGAGAATGGTGAAAGAATTTTTAGATGTCTTTCTGAAGAACTTACGGGTCTACCTCCAGATCGAGAAGTAGAATTTGGCATTGAGCTTTTACCCGGAGCTGCTCCGGTGTCCATTGCTCCTTATAGAATGGCACCGAAGGAGTTAGCAGAGCTTAAAGCTCAAATTTAAGAATTGCTAGATCGAAGATTTATTCGACCAAGTGTGCCTCCGTGGGGAGCACCGGTTTTGTTCGTCAAGAAGAATGATGGGTCGATGCGTATGTGCATTGATTATAGACAATTGAATAAATTGACGATCAAGAATAGGTATCCATTGCCTTGTTTGATCAATTAAGAGGACCTTCAGTCTTTTCCAAGATTGATTTGAGATCGGGATATCATCAACTCAAGGTGAAAGAGGCAGATATTCATAAGACGGCATTCTAAACTCGCTATGGACATTATGAGTTTTCAGTGATGCCGTTCGGTTTGACTAATGCACCAGCTGCATTTATGGACATGATGAATCAAGTCTTTCAGCCTTATTTAGACCGGTTCATAGTAGTGTTCATGGATGACATTTTGGTATATTCGAAGAATGAAGAAGAGCATGACTCTCATCTGCGTACTGTGTTGCAAATTTTGCGAGATAAACAACTATATGCCAAATTCAGTAAGTGTGAATTTTGGTTGAAGGAAGTGACTTTCTTGGGTCATGTAGTGTCAGCTGAAGGAATAAGAGTTGATCCTCGAAAGGTAGAGGTTGTGTTGGATTGGAAACTGCCAAAGTCAGTAGCTGAGATCCGAAGTTTCTTGGGTTTGGCTGGTTATTATAGACGCTTTGTTGAGGGGTTTTCGTTGATTGCTTCACCCCTAACTAAGTTGTTGCGGAAGGAAGTACCGTATGTATGGACCGATAAACAACAGGAAAGTTTCGAGTAACTAAAAAAGATTCTAACGAAAGCGCCAGTACTGATTCAACCAGAGGTTGGAAAAAAGTTCACCGTTTACTGTGATGCGTCATACACGGGCTTAGGATGTGTATTGATGCAAAGTGGAAAAGTGGTAGCTTATGCTTCTCGATAGTTGAGGTCGCACGAAGTCAATTATCTTACTCATGAGTTGGAGTTGGCTGTGGTAGTGTTTGCATTAAAAACTTGGAGACATTATATATACGGTGAGAAGTCAATCATTTATACGGACCATAAGAGTCTTAAGTACCTCCTTATCCAAAAGGAGTTGAATTTAAGACAACGGAAATGGGTGGAGTTGTTAAAGGATTATGATTTCTCAATTGAGTATCATCCTAGAAAGGCTAACGTTGTGGCAGACGCGTTGAGTCGTAAGGTTGTATCAGAGTTAAGAGCAATGTTTACTCATCTCAGTTTGTATGAGGATGGCAGTTTGTTAGCGGAACTTCAGGTGAAGCCTCTGTGGTTGGAACAAATTAAGCAAAAGTAATTATCCGATGAGAAGTTGGGTCCTTTAATACAACAAGCTAAAAGCGGTGTAATAGGAGATTTTGGTTTGAACAAAGATGGTGTACTGTGTTTTCATGGAAGGGTTTGTATGCCCGAGGACTCGGATTTGAGGCAAATGATTCTTCTAGAGGTGTATAGTAGCCCTTATGCTATGCACCCCGGAGGAAATAAGATGTATCAGGATCTCCGTTAACAGTATTGGTGGCCAAAGTTAAAACGGAAAGTTATTGATTTTGTGGGAAAGTGTTTGACTTGTCAACAAGTAAAGGCAGAACATCAATTACCGTCGGGATTGTTGCAACCAGTAAAGATTCTATTATGGAAATAGGAGTGGATAACGATGGATTTTGTTATTGGGTTACCCTTAACACCTACTAAGAAAGATTCTGTCTGGTTGGTAGTAGATCGATTAACGAAGACTGCTCATTTTCTACCGGTTAATGCAGATTACTTGTTGCGAAGTTGGCTAAACTATATGTATCTGAAATCGTGAGGTTGCATGGGGTACCGATGTTTATCATATCGAATGAGGATCCTCGGTTTACATCACGGTTTGGAAAGCTTTACATGAGGCTCGGGTACAAAGTTAAACTTGATCTGACTTTTCACCCTCGGTCGGATGGTCGATCGAAAGAGTAATCCAAATTTTGAAAGACATGTTAAGAGGTTGTGTGATTGATTTGAGAGGTAGTTGGGAGGATTTTCTACTGTTGGTAGAGTTTGGGTATAACAACGATTATCAATCCGATATTCGAGATGGCACCTATGAAGCGTTATATGGTCGTAGATGTCATACTCCTACTTGTTGGACTAAATTAGGAGAACGACAACTTTTGGGTCTGAATTGATATTAGAGATGAAAGAAAAAGTAAAGGTGATTGACGCGGTTAAAAAAGCTTGGATAGAAAAAATTAGTATCACGGATCTGAAGCGTAAAGATATCAAGTTTGCGATTGGAGATCGGTCTTTTGAAAGTTTCACCGTGGAAAATGATTTTCAGATTCAGAAGGAAAGGCAAGTTGAGCCTTAGGTTCATTGGGCGTAATATGATGTGTTGAAGCGTATAGGACCAGTGGCCTATCAACTTGATTTACCTCCGGAATTGAGTCAGATTCATAGTGTTTTCCATGTTTCTATGCTGAGACGCTATAGATCGAATCCATCGCACATAGTACCGGTAGAAGAAGTGGAATTAAGGCTAGATTTGTCTTTCGAGGAGGAACCAATGAGAATCTTAGACAGAGATGTTAAGCTGTTAAGAAAGAAGACTGTACAGTTGGTCAAGGTTTTATGGCGTAATCACGGAATGGAGGAAGCTACGTGGGAGCCTAAGGATGCAATTCGACAACAATATTCTCATCTCTTTTAGCTAGGTAAATTTCGAGGACGAAATTTTCTTTAAGAAGGGTAGAGCTATAACATCCTAAAATTTGAGTATTTAATTGATGCATGTTTTAGTGCTTAACTTGTGTATAATAAAATTTTTCATGTTTAGTATAGTCTTGAGAAGACTTGAGAACTAGTCGGAATTAGAATAAATTTTAGTAAGGAGTATTTAATTGAAGTGGATCAAGTGACTTTGATGTTTAAGTAAATTAAATGTTAAAAACTAGCATAAGATGAGCTAGTAGCAAGGTGGTGTTGGCGTATGTATGTTTGTTTGAGGGAGAGGTTCAATCTCCTAGAATGCAACTTGAAAGCTTTTATTTTGCTTTCTCCTATCAAGTGTCGGCCAAGCTTTATTTTTGGTATGTTAGACTTTTAAATTTTATGGTAAGGTGGCTAAATGGATTAAGGAAACATTGAAGTTGAGGAAAGGAATCAATAGGATAAGGCAAGTAAGGGAACAAATGGCTTAAATTGTGGAATGTGCTATGGAAAGAAAGGTTGGAAAAGTTGATGCTTGATAGCTATGTACATGGACAGTTTGTGGACTAAAGAGGGGTCGAAATTTTGGTGGTAAGTTTTGGAAAAGTTAGTAGCTTGAGAGAATTTTTCATTTTGGTCTTTTGCTCTCCCAAAATAAAACTTTTCTCTCATCTTTCCTCTTGGCGAATGTGCTTGTGATAAGAGGAAAACCATCTTTGCCTTGTTTTATTTTGGTTATTCTTTTGACCATTTGGTCATTTATTTGTTAATCACTCTAGTAGCCCATTTGGTGTTTCCATTTAGTGCCTAAAACATCAAAAAACAAAACATTTTCTTCTTCGGAAGAGGGGTGGTTCTATTAATCCCCCTAAGTTTAAGAAGAGGATTTTGAGAATCGAGATTTTCCACCGGGTTGTGGACCTTCATCCGACGAAAATCAATTATTCGAAGTCGTACGTACCCCCGAACCATTGTTTACTCGTGGTACTGAACCTTTGATCGGAGAGAAATCGCAAGTATTGGTTGTCCGAGATTCCGAGGGTAAGATTTAGATCGCTCAATATTGGAATAGTTTAACATTAAATTTTAGTGTTCTAATCCTTTGCAATGTGAGTTTAGATATCGAAGAGCGGGAGAGTGTAGTTCTCACCGTAATCAGGTGTGTAATCTCACACTAGATGACTATACAGTAGTAAAAGTTGGATTAAAAATCGCAAAGTTGGTAAAATCGAAAAATATGGTATTATCGACACTTTAGTGTTAAGATCGTGGAATCAGTATTAAGATCGTGAAAATTTTGAAATCGGCCCTAATGGCTAAAACGATAATAAGTGATTCATTTGGGCCATATATGTGATATTTGATAAATTTGGGCCATATATGTGATATTTGGCAAATTTGGGCTATCTGTGATATTTGATAAATTTGGGCCATATATGTGATATTTGGCAAATTTGGGCCATATGTGATATTTGATAAATTTGGGCCATATTTGTGATATTTGGAAAATTTGGGCTATATGTGATATTTGACAAATTTGGGCCATATATGTGATATTTGGCAAATTTGGGCCATATGTGATATTTGATGAATTTGGGCCATATATGTGATATTTGATAAATTTGAGCCATATGTGATATTTGATAAATTTGGGCCATATATGATATTTGGCAAATTTGGGCCATATGTGATAATTGAGAATTTGGGCCATATGTGATAATCGATAAATGGTCCATAAGTGAAATTTTATAATTGGGCCATTTATGATAATGGATAAATGGGCTATATGTGAAATGTGTTTTAATGGGCCGAAATTCATAAATTATAATATTGTTTTCTTTACAAATATTTTGTAATGCATAAACATGATTGCATGGGTTGGGATCAATGATGAAGAGAAGAAAGGCTTAATGCCAGAATTCTAGATAGGTGACACTGTCACAATGGCCGTTGCCTGAAATCTAGATCGGTGGTTCTACCACAATTATTTAAATGGCCGTTGCCACAAATATGATATTGGGCTTAAAGCCTATTTTGGTGTGTTGGCGGGGTGGGTGACTAAAGCTCCCCACAGGTGTGTTGGTTGGGTACGGGGGTGTGTAGCGGATGGAAATCTAGGTTTGGTTTTGGGAATTGCATATCATTTGCATTATTATTTGTAAATGCTAAATTATTATATTTTGAAATGGGCTTAGGCCCAAATAAATGTTTAAATGGTCTTGGCCCAATGGACTACGGTAAGTGAGTTACACACCGAGCTCTAAGAAACTCACCCCATTTTTTTTTACTCCTCTCAGGTAATAACAATTGATGGAGACTTGGGTCGGAGATGACTTCGTGGGGAGGCTATACTACAAATGGTGGTTTATAAAACTTTAAGACTTCTTTTATGATTTTTATTAAGTGCTATTTTTAATAGCGATGTAATAAGGCCTTTTAATTATGGATTTTAATATATGGTTGGATTTATTATGTTTTAGTTTTATTAAGTTGGATTGATTTAGTTTTTTTTTTTTAAATGTTTTCTATAACTCTCATATAAAATAAAAGTTTTTCTTAACTAGAAATTTAGGAAATTCTTTTAAAACTTTTCGATGAAATATTTCACTAAATAAGTCCAAAGTTTTTATCAAATACTTCTTTATATATCAAACGACAAATTCTTGTGTTTTAATTATGGTTTTTAATGAACTTCAATTTTTCGATAAAGAAATTTTCTTAATCATTTGAAATTTGATTTCTACTTCATTAAATGATTTGAATGTTCGTTAAATTTGTGTAGCATGCCGAAATTCGGGCTTAATGCATAGGCCGAGTTTGGGGTGTTACATTCTATGGTATCGAGCCCAGTTTCAAAACTCAGCTGTGGTTTGGGTTCAACGATGATTTTGTTTAAAAACCACTTAAATTTCTAGATTTTATGTTTTAAAGGTAGTATGGCACCACGAGCATCCGACACGAAGTCAAGTAAGTATGTTCAGTAAGTATTTGTTTATTAAATGTTTATTATTGTGATGAGACTTAAGGAACACTCTAGAACTTCTAATTTTAGGTGTTGAAAACGATAGAGATCGAGACTATAGGATGTGATGGCAAAAACAACCCTATCTCTTATATCTCATAAAATATCATTAATAAACACTGAAATAATATTCTGATTCATAAAACTTGTAATCAGATTAAAGCGAATTAGTCAATATGAGCACTATAGGACGTGGTCATGGATGCGGTAGACGTGGTCGTGGTAGATGACGATGTGCTACGTTTGAAGCGCCGAGTCACATACTAGAAATGGATGCACCTGCGTCATTTGAGAGCGAAACTGGATCTCATGATCATGCCAATGAGGATAATGCTTTGACTCAAGCAATGTTGCGAGTCTTAGAAAGAGTAGCTGGAGCCAAAACTGGGCTAGTAACTCGTGGATCAATATCGAAACGACTCAAGTCTAGTGGTGTAGAAGTTTTTAGAGATGTTTCTCGTGTAGCTCCGAATGTGGCAGAATATTGGATTGAGGCTGTAGAACGAATTATGGATGATTTGGAGTGTCTTGTCGGCGGCGCCGAGAGGAGCCATGTCTTTGCTAAGAGATGAGGCGTATCAATGGTGGCTTCTTGTTTGAGAAGGCACCGAAATTGCATTGGTTAATTGGGATTTCTTTAAAGCTACTTTCCAAGGGAAGTACGTCAAAACAAGTTACGTAGATGCCCGAAGGAAAGAATTCCTGAATTTGGTTCAAGAAAGTAAGACTATGGCAGCCTACGAGGCAGAATTTCTTTGTTTGAGTCGTTATGCTCGTACTATAGTGCGGTGATCATGAGCCTTTGTATGCGCTTTGAGGATGGATGAATGATGAGTTCTGGTCTTGATAGCCCCACAACAAGTGCGGACTTTACCTCGCTTGTAGAAAAGCTAAGATAGCCAAGGGCTAAAATTGAGCACGCCGAACCGGAAAAGTAAGAGGCAAGAGGGATTTTAAATAGTCTAGTTCTTCTAAGAGGTTTCAAAAGAGGCCACAGAATGATGAGCAAGTTCAAGTTAGGGCACATGTGACTACCAATCAAATTTGAGAATGTGCCAACTATGGTAGACGACATCCCGGAGAATGTTGGAGGAAAATTGGAGCCTGTTTTAAATGTGGATCCAGGATCATCAGTTTAAGAATTGTCCTCGATGGACTAAACAACTCAAGAAGCTCGTAACCCTGAGGCTCAGCCAGCTAGAGGTACTCAGCAGCCACCAAGAGGTCGTGGACTAGGTCATGGTGGTAATGGTAACGGATGTGAACAAGGTGCACCGGGATGAGGTAATAGTGTTAGAGGTAACACAGAGGGGAGACAGCCAAGATTGGTCTATACTGTCAGGCGTCGTGAGGACGGCGATGCACCTGATGTAATAACTAGTACGTTCTTCATTTCTGATGTACCTGTTACTGCTTTGATAGATATCGGATCTACCCACTCGTATGTTGCTAGTGCTATATCTGGAAACCTAAATATTAGATCTGAGATTACCGATAGAGAGATGACGGTAATTAGTCCTTTAGGAGAGTCAGTAATAGTGAATAAATTATTCAGAGATATGCCCTTAGAGATTCAAAGAGAGGTATTTCTAGCGAACTGGATGGAATTACCTTTCAGTGAGTTTGATCTTATTTTGGGCATGGATTGGTTGGTGGAGCATCGGGCGCAATTGAATTGTGCCGAAAAGCAGATGTCAATTAGGACTATGGATGATGAGGAGATAATAATGATAGGTGAACGAAGAAACTTTTTGGCAAATGTGGTATCTGCTTTGAAGGTAGAAAAGTTGGTATGGAAAGGGAATAGAGCATTCCTATCATTCATCAGTGCTTTGGATGCCAATGATTTATCGATGAAGGTGTGAGAACGGTGAAAGAATTTCGGATGTCTTTCCCAAGAACTTACGGTCTACCTCCGGATCGGAAGTAGAATTTGGCATTGAGCTTTTACGGGAGTCGCTCGGTGTCCATTGCTCCTTATAGAATGGCAGAAGGAGTTAGCGAGCTTAAAGCTCAAATTTAAGAATTGCTAGATCGAGGATTTATTCGACCAAGTGTGCCTCCGTGGGAGCACCGGTTTTGTTCATCAAGAAGAATGATGGGTCGATCGTATGTGCATTGATTATAGACAATTGAATAAATTGACGATCAAGAATAGGTATCCATTGCCTTGTTTGATCAATTAAGAGGAGCTTCAGTCTTTTCCAAGATTGATTTGAGATCGGGATATCATCAACTCAAGGTGAAATAGGCAGATATTCATAAGACGGTATTCTGAACTCGCTATGGACATTATGAGTTTTTAGTGATGCCGTTGGTTTGACTAATGCACCAGCTGCATTTATGGACATGATGAATCGAGTCTTTCAGCCTTATTTAGACTGGTTCATAGTAGTGTTCATAGATGACATTTTGGTATATTCGAAGAATGAAGAAGAGCATGACTCCTATCTGCGCACCGTATTGCAAATTTTGAGAGATAAGCAACTACATGCCAAATTCAGTAAGTGTGAATTTTGGTTGAAGGAAGTGACTTTCTTGGGTCATGTAGTGTCACCAAGGAATAAGAGTTGATCCTCGAAAGGTAGAGGTCATGTTGGATTGGAAACCGCCAAAGTCGATGTCGAGATTGAAGTTTCTTGGGTTTATTTGTTATTATAGACGCTTTGTTGAGGGTTTTCGTTGATTGCTACACCTCTAACTAATTTTTTACTAAGGAAGTACCGTATGTATGGACCGATAAACAATAGGAAAGTTTCGAGAAACTCAAGAAGATTCTAACTAAGCGATCTTGATCGATTCAACCAGAGGTCGGAAAAAGTTCACCCTTCTCGAATGTCGTCACACGGGTTTAGGATGTGTCTTGATGCAAAGTGGAAAAGTGGTAGCTTATGCTTCTCGGCTGATTGAGGCCGCATTTAAGTCAATTATCCTACTCATGATTTAGAGTTGGTCATGGTAGTGTTTGCATTAAATATTTGGAGACATTATCTATACTGGTGAAAAGTCAATCATTTATATGGACCATAAGAGTCTTAAGTACCTCCTTACCCAAAAGGATTTGAATTTAAGACAACGGAGATGGGTGGAGTTGTTAAAGGATTATGATTTCTCACTTGTGTTTTCGTGGAAGGGTTTATATGTTGCTTCTAGAGTAGATCGGATCCATCGCAAAGTTAAAACGAAAATTACCGATTTTGTGGGAAAGTGTTTGACTTGTCATAAAGTCAATTACCGTCCGGGATTGTTGTAGAAGAAGTGGAATTAAGGCGATTGTTGTCTTTTGAGGAGGAACGGTGAGAATCTTAGACAAAGATGTTAAGGTGTTAAGAAAGAAGATTTGTCTTTCGAGGAGGAACCAATGAGAATCTTAGACAAGAGATGTTAAGGTGTTAAGAAAGAAGGCAGAGTTGGTCAAGGTTTTATGGCGTAATCACGGAGTGGAGGAAGCTACATGGGAGCGTGAGGATGCAATTCGACAACAATATCCTCATCTCTTTTAGCCAGGTAAATTTCGAGGATGAAATTTTCTTTAAGGAGGGTAGAGCTGTAACATCCTAAAATTTGAGTATTTAATTGATGCATGTTTTAGTGCTTAACTTGTGTATAATAAAATTTTTCATGTTTAGTATAGTCTTGATAAGACTTGAGAACTATTTGGAATTAGAATAAATTTTAGTAAGGAGTATTTAATTGAAGTGGATCAAGTGACTTTGAGGTTTAAGTAAATTAAGTGTTAAAAACTAGCATAAGATGAGCTAGTGGCAAGGTGGTGTTGGCGCATGTATGTTTGTTTGAGGGGAGAGGTTCGAATCTCCTAGAATGCAACTTGAAAGCTTTTATTTTTGCTTTCTCCTATCAAGTGTCGGCCAAGCTTTATTTTTGGTATGTTAGACTTTTAATTTTTATGGTAAGGTGGCTAAATGGATTAAGGAAACATTGAAGTTGAGGAAAGGAATCAATAGGATAAGGCAAGTAAGGGGAACAAATGGCTTAAATTATGGAATGTGCTATGGAAAGAAAGGTTGGCAAAAGTTGATCCTTGATAGCTATGTACATAGACGATTTTGTGGACTAAAGAGGGAGCCGAAATTTTGGTGGTAAGTTTAGGAAAAGTTAGTAGCTTGAGAGAATTTTTCATTTTGGTCTTTTGCTCTCCCAAAAACAAAACTTTTTCTCTCATCTTTCCTCTTGGCCGAATGTGCTTGTGATAGGAGGAAAACCATCTTTGTCTTGTTTTCTTTTGGTTATTCTTTTGACCATTGGGTCATTTATTTGTTAATCACTCTAGTAGCCCATTTGGTGTTTCCATTTAGTGCCTAAAACATCAAAAAACAAAACATTTTCTTCTTATTTCTCTCTTCGTCGAATGTACCATTGTTCAAACTTTCATCTATTGTTTTCCTTTGTTTCAAAAATTTAATCATAAATCTCTCATCCTTATTTTCTTCCTTTCATCATTTTGATTTTTCTTTTCAACATACTTTCAACATTCTCTTTTCTTCTTGGCCGAATGTTACTAAACACTATTTCTTTTAACTTTTCTCTATAGCCGAATCTTCTATTCTCCATAAGCATCTAATGTTTTCAATCATTCTTTTTCTTCTATTCAAACTTTAATCAATCGAAATTTAGTGGAGGGCCAAAACTCAAGTATTCGTAAACATCGTAGATCGTTGAAATCGAATTTAAGGTGTTAACGTAAGGGATTATTAAGGATTTTCATATTGTTCGACATATGGTTTTAAATGGTTTATTAACCAATTTTGTTTTAGGGGACGTTATCGCTTGATTGTCATATTGTGGAACGAGGGTAATTGTGGTAAGTTAATCCCATTCTTTAAAACCTCTAGTCAAAATTTTGATAGCTTATTATTAAGACTAATGATCTTTTGTCAATAGAGACAATCAAAATAGGGACAAAAAGGGCAACAAATAGTATTCGGAAGAGGGGTGGTTCTATTAATCCCCATAAGTTTAAGTGAAGGGCTGTTTCGGGAATCCAAAATTTTCCACTGGATTGTAGACCTTCATCTGGCGAAAATCAATTATTCAAAGTCGTACGTACCCCCGAACCATTGTTTACTCGTGGTACTGAACCTTTGATCAGAGAGAAATCACAAATAGTGGTTGTTCGAGATTCCGAGGGTAAGATTTAGATCGCTCAATATTAGAATAGTTTAACATTAAATTTTAGTGTTCTAATCCTTTGTAATGTGTGTTTAGATATCGACGAGCGGGAGAGTGTAGTTCTCACCGTAATCAGGTGTGTAATCTCACACTATATCTCATGGGTTAGATGACTATATAGTAGTAAAAGTTGGATTAAAAATCACAAAGTTGGTGAAATCGGAAAATATGGTATTATCGACACTTTAGTGTTAAGATCGTGAAATCGGTATTAAGATCGTGAAAATTTTGAAATCGCCCTTAATGGCTAAAACGATAATAAGTGATTCATTTGGGCCATATATGTGATATTTGATAAATTTGGGCCATATATGTGATATTTGGCAAATTTGGGCTATATGTGATATTTGATAAATTTGGGCCATATATGTGATATTTGGCAAATTTAGGCCATATGTGATATTTGATAAATTTGGGCAATATATGTGATATTTGGAAAATTTGGGCTATATGTGATATTTGACAAATTTGGGCCATATATGTGATATTTGGCAAATTTGGGCCATATGTGATATTTGATAAATTTGGGCCATATATGTGATATTTGATAAATTTGGGCCATATGTGATATTTGATAAATTTGGGCCATATATGATATTTGGCAAATTTGGGTCATATGTGATAATTGAGAATTTGGGCCATATGTGATAATCGATAAATGGGGCCATAAGTGAAATGTGATAATTGGGCCATTTATGATAATCGATAAATGGGCTATATGTGAAATGTGTTTTAATGGGCCAAAATTCATAAATTATAAGATGGTTTTCTTTACAAATATTTTGTAATGCATAAACATGATTACATGGGTTGGGATCAATGATGAAGAGAAGAAAGGCTTAATGCCAGAATTCTAGATAGGTGACTCATCACAATGGCCGTTCTTTCAAATCTAGATAGGTGGTTCTACCACAATTATTTAAATGGCCGTTGCCACAAATATGATATTGGGCTTAAAGCCTATTTTGGTGTGTTGGCGGGGTGGGTGACTAAAGCTCCCCACAGGTGTGCTGGTTGGGTAAGGGGGTGTGTAGCGGATGGAAATCTAGGTTTGGTTTTGGGAATTGCATGTCATTTGCATTATTATTTTTAAATGCTAAATTATTATATTTTGAAATGGGCTTAGGCCCAAATAAATGTTTAAATGGTCTTGGCCTAGTGGACTATGGTAAGTGAGTTACACACTGAGTTCTAAGTAACTCACCTCATTTTTTTTACCCCTCTCAGGTAATAACAATTGATGGAGACTTGGGTCGGAGATGACTTCGTGGGGAGGCTATACTACAAATGGTGGTTTATAAAACTTTAAGACTTCTTTTATGATTTTTATTAAGTGCTATTTTTAATGGCGATGTAATAAGGCCTTTTTAATTATGGATTTTATTATATGGATGGATTTATTATGTTTTAGTTTTATTAAGTTGGATTGATTTAGTTTTTTTTTAAATGTTTTCTATAACTCTCAGATAAAATAAAAGTTTTTCTTAACTAGAAACTTAGGAAATTCTTTTAAAACTTTTCGATGAAATATTTCGACTAAATAAGTCCAAAGTTTTTATCAAATACTTCTTTATATATCAAATGATAAATTCTTGTGTTTTTAATTATGGTTTTCAATGAACTTCGATTTTTCGATAAAGTAATTTTCTTAATCGTTTGAAATTTGATTTCTACTTCATTAAATGATTTGATTGTTCGTTAAATTTGTGTGGCATGTCGAAATCCGGGTTTAATGCATAGGTCGGGTTTGGGATGTTACAAGAAATTCTCGAGGAACTTACAGTTCCAGATTCTAAGTGGACTGTGTCAAAACAAGGAATCCACACGTGTTAAAGAGAGTATTTGACACCACTTGCGAAGGTATGGTTCTATTTCATCCGTTTCAGCCTTATGCCTAGTTCACATGGGACTACAATCTCATTAGAGAGAATGGTCCTATTATACTCGATTCTAACTGGAAAGACCATTGATGTGGGCAAAATCATCCTAAGAGAAAAGTAAAATTGTGCCGTTAGATGTTCTGGCCCGACTTATTTTCCCTTTACAATAAAAATTTTATGCTTAAAAGAAAAACTCCTTATGGACGTGATGGGGACAGAGTATAGTCAAGGCACAATCACCGATTGGGACCTCTACGGAGTAGCCGGAGATTCTGTTCTACAGCAACGAGTTGAAGAGAGCGAGGATCCCGCAGAAGAAGAAGATGATCCCACAGAAATCCTGCCAGAACAATCAACTGAAGCCCCTAATAGGGAAGAATCAATGGAACCAGAAGCTGAACCTAATATTGAAACCTCAATGTTTGGAGCTCCACCGCCTAGCCCAGATCTTCGTGATGAGCTGTTAAAGCTAATGGACTTAATGCAACACATGCAATGGCAGCAACAAGCCTACTGGAGATACTAAAAATAAGAGATGACTCAATGAGGAGTGCCCTCAAGAAAATTTATAATGACCTATTTATTTTTGTGCTTGAGTTTCCAAATTTCATATTTGAACCATGGATTTCATCATCAAAGAGGGAGCAAGGCGATTCATGCAAAGGCAATACTGATGGAGCAAAAGATGAGTCAAATTCGGAAGGATCGGCAAACAAAATAAAAAAGGGAGGACTTCAGCTCTAGTTTATTTTTATTCTTAAGTTATTTTAGGAGTAGGTTAATTAGGAAATTTATTTTTTCACAATAAAACAAGAGATAGTAACCATGAACAAAATCTGAACAAGTCACAAAAGCTAAAGTGTGGCAATAGATAAATACATGTCTAGGATTGGATTTTAGAGATCACGGTACTTAGCAGATCAATTTGACTCACCTCCTCTCTTCTAAATATCCTACACGTGTATAGTATCTATTCACTTTAAACAATGAGGACATTGTTCACTTTGAGTAGGGGACCAAAAATTTGAATTAATTCCACTCGAATAAAATTTTCTTTTAATTATGATTAGGATATATTTTGTTCAATAATTTGAAATTTTGTTAAGTATCTTTGAACTTGATATTAATAAAGTTCTATTATTTCAATAAGTTATTATGTTAGCTTAACAATGATATAAATGTATTCTTTTAATAAAACATGCAAATTCGCACCATAAAATTTTTAATTCCCTATGAAAAAATTAGGCATGCATGAAAGTTTAAGTCTTTAGAATTGTAACACCCCAAACCCGGCCCATGTGTTTCGACCGGATCTGACATGTCACATGAAGAAAACATAATAAGAACTAGCGATTCTGAAACACCCCAAACCCGGCCCACAAGCCCTAACCGGATCTGATATGCTTCTAAAGAAAAACCTTTCAAATTCTATTTGGGCTTTGCCAAAAACTTATGTGTTTTTGAAAAACAGTTGATTTGGGTTGGGCTTAAAGTTTAAAAACCCGTGTCGAGTAGGTGTTAAAAACAATTTGTTATTTATACTTAAGAAAATTTTACTTTTAACTTTAATTGGATAATAATCGTATCATACTAAGAAGTTTGAAAGCATGCATAAACAATTTAATCCTTTGGCCTTATTACATCAAATAAAAACCCAAAATAACTCAAAACTTAAATAGAACTAATAAAATGAAAACATTTTCTGAGCTTTGCATGGCCACCGCTGAGCTCCTGCCACCCCAGGTCCATCACTGATCATCACATGAAAAATATTCCCACAATGGGGTGAGTCAAACAGACTCAATGTGTACAACCAACACTAAGTCTCAATAGATATGGCATATCAAATCATACATATTCACATAGCATTTAAATAAATGATGCAAACCCGAACCCAAGCCTATATAACCATCCACTACACATCACCTGTACCAACCATCACACCGTGGGGACTACTAAGTCAACCCTCCATCCGCTACACACCATATAAGGCGTCATTGCGATCGGCGTGCTCATCGCCTATATAATTTCGTGGCATAGCCACCATGTATATATATATTCGTGACATAAGTCACCACATTCATATATTGTGACATAAGTCACCACATTCGGATATTGTGACATAAGTCACCACATTTACATATCGGGGTATAAAACCACCAATTCACTTCCCCTTTACTTATCACCCATATGCCCCATGTCACGCAAAACATGCAAAAATTATGCCTTATGCTTTATTCACATTCTTATAGTTGCATTTATGTGTCATAATAAATAGTATTATATTCCTAGTAGGAGTAGGAAAAACGTACCTGAGTACTTTGTACCATCGCATGGTAACTTAGCCACATTAACATTATTATAACATATATATATTAAATATTGTCTTACATCTATTAAGGGATAGTGTGGAGTACACACCTGATTTACTTAGCAATTCACTGAAATCCCGAAAACTCGATCTATCACTTTAGATCTTTAATTCCTATATTCGGCCAACCCTAACATGTTAGCAAAAAGCCATTCGACTATAAAACCAAATCCTAATAGGATTATTGTAATCAAATTCTTACCTTGGTGCCGATTCCACTACTAATCAAATCCCGAAACGTTGAAATCCTTCTACCTTGTAATCGGCCAACATTAGTTCACTTAAAGGGTTAGTTTAAACTTTTGAATAATTAAGAAATAAATCTATAACACCACACATGGCCTTGGCGAATCTTACCTTATAGCTTACCTCGGATATTGAAATCCGAAATTGTTATTTGCTCTTGATGATGTCAAGACCCTTAAAAGTATATGTTAGATCCAATTCTAACATTCAAATAAATGGCCTTCGGCCTAAACTTACAACTTACTTACCTTAGATCTGATATCCCGAATGCTCCCTTCTTATAGTCGACACTAGCAAAGATCCCGAAATCTCTCCTTAAGATTTCGGTCAAAGAATAGTAATAGGAATTAGTCTTTAAATTTCGACAAGTCCTAAAAGAAAAGAATAGAAATCAAACTTGATCTCATCTCTACTGAAGAAATCGATAGCACCTATCTTTGTCACCACAAGGATATTCGGCTTTGTGACTTAATGGAGAATCGGCTAGGGGTACATTGTATACTCGGCTTTAGAAAAGGGGTAGCAAGGGGTTATGGATTTGGCTTCCACAAGAGGCACAAAAGAAGAGGTATGAAGCCTTAAAGGTTCTGACAATGGTGAGAATAGGGAAAGGAGATTTGGCTAGAGCAAATAAAAGAAAAAGAAAGACTTTGAGAAATAAAGTAGAAATTCGGCTAGAAAGAAATAGAAGAGAAAACTTTGGAGAGAAAATAACAAAAGAGACTAATTTTGCTTTGAACAATTCGGCATACCCCTTAACACACTACAAAGCCAAAATTAATCACCAGGAGAGTCCCTTGGCCGGCCACCTCTTCCTCTCACTATCAAATCCCTTAATTCACTCTTCCTTATCACCTATCTCCTACCTTAGCCGAAATTTCTAAGAGAATTAGACCTCATCTCAAACTCCTCCCATAGACTCCCCATGCCGCCCTCTGCTCCCTAGTTGCCGAAAAATAAAAACTTTCCTTTAGCTTTCCATGCGACTCGAACCTTGGCCCATTTACCCTACTGGTGGCGTTATTCCCAGAGGCCTTAGGTGGTGCCTCCAAGCCACTTTTTCAAGCCCAATTCTGTGTTATGTTTCTCATACAATTTCTCTTAAGGCCTACTCTGCCTAGCTTCCTCTTTTAAAATTGAATTCGAATAATTTCTAAGGCACTCTCCTATTTTTTTAGAGTTCACAAATTTCATAATACACAATCACAACATACTCAAGCATGCTATTTCATATAATTTAGCATTGATGCATAAGCCCTAATCCTGGATATTACAGATTCATACTAAAATAGGTTTTATTTGGTTATGAAAAACAAGTTTAGTTTATAAATATACGATGAAATACTACAAATTTTTGAGAGGTTGATTAAAGAATCGATATTTGAACTAATGATCCTTTAAAACCGTAACTTTTGAAAATGTTACTGATAATTTTGAAAGAAACTCCGAGTTAAATTATTTGTACATATTTATTATGAAAACCATCTATTAATCAATTTTAGAAAAACATTATTTATCATTTTAAAAATCCCCATTTAAAATAATTCAAGCAAATTAATAGGTACGACTAAACATAAAGCAAAAATAAAAATATCCCAAAGGCCTTATTACAACTTTAAAACCCAAAATAGTAAAAGTAAAAAATTAGAGAAAAAAATTTTACTAATGTTTGCAAACATCATTTATTAAGTATGACCTCCACCGAGTCATCCATGGCCCCAAGTCCTCGTCATTGAGCACTACCTGCAAGGGTTAAGAAAATGGGGTGAGTTACTAGAACTCAGTGCATAATCCCCCTTACCGTTATCCACTGGGCCTAAACCCATATAATAATATCTTGGACCAAAGCCCATTAACATAAAAATATTAAAATGAAGTAAATGTATGCAACCCAACCCATCCATCCATCACACCCCCGACCAGCCAATCACACCTGTGCGGATCAAGTCAACCCACCCCGCTGCTCACACCAATGTTTGTAGTCAAACTGCTATCATATATTTTTATTGTGACCTTGCCACCAAAATCATAAGTAAGCACTATAATTAACATTTTGTGGCAATGCCACAAGGTTACACTACTCTCCATACATTTTTCCCACCCTATGCAAAATATGGAAATGCAACATACATAATAAAGTATCCACATATATAATAACCATTAATCTAATGAAATATTTCAGATATTCGGCCCATTAAAGCAATACAAATTTGGCCCACTAAGGCATTCAAGCAATTGGCCAATTAGGGGCATTTTCATAATTCAGCTCATAGGGTGTTTTGGTAAATCAACACTTTTAAAGGTATTTAAGCAATTCGACCCATTAAGGCATTTTGATAGAAACGACCCATTGAAGGTATTTTCATAATTTTACAAATCAACTCCGATTTTGACAAGTCTTAGTATTAATGATGTTTAAGCAAATAACTCGATTCATATCATTTTACTGTTATTATGTTCTTAAGCAACATCGATCGATTTTTCTAACATGATGATAAATAAAAAATTTGCGAGATTTCAGTGTGATTTTACACACACGATTATGGTAAGGATTAAACCTTCTTGATCGTCGGTACCTAAATCACCATTACATTCAATTAACCAACAAATGTGATTTTATTAATCTAAATCTAAATCAGACGATCTAACGAAATGCTTACCCTCAATATCGTGAATGACCATGATTTGTCTATTCTCACCGGACGATGGTCCACAACCCAGTGGAAAATCCTGAACTACTGATACCGCCTTTCGTTTGAACTTAGGAGTAGGAATTGCAAATCCACTCCTTTTGTGTTCTCCAATCGCTTTTCCTTTCAAATCATTACCACTTGCCTCCATTGAAAAAGTCTCAATTAGAAAAAATACTATGATGAGTGAACGTATTTATCTAAGGAGAGGTTTTGGCTTACCACTATTTTCGAAGGATTAACAAGTAGAGAATATCGAGTGATTTCATCCCTACAATAATCGATCAGTCAAAACTTCGATCTAATTTGCAACATAGTCGAGTAAGGATATAAAGAAAAATCCAAGAAGAAATTCCTTACCTTAATGATGATGAACTCGATTTCCACCGATTGACTTATGGCTACGGATGAGACAAGGATATGAGATTCGACTTTCCACTATAATACTACAACAAGAAGATGATCAAGATATGAGGGATTAGGAGAGAATGGTATTTCGGTTTAGAACCAAGTGAAACATTCGAATGTTAATAGACACACATTCGACTAGGGAAAAAGAAAATGAAAAGAGTAGAATGAAATCACTTACCGATTCAGCTAATGGAGAGAAAAGGTAAGGAAGGTTTAGCCTTCAAATATTATTGACAAATGAAAAAGAGAGAAAATAAAAGAAATGATGAGAAAAGAGAAAGAAAATGGAGAAGAAATGTTCGGGAGTTCGACTATCACCAATGAGAAGATGATCAAAATGAGGTGAGTGTTTCGGCAACAAAGGAAAAATGAATAAAGATGGATTGAGGGTTACGGCACAACAAGGGAACAAGATGAACAATGGCTAGAGTGTTTCGGCCAAAACAAGAGAAAATGAGGTGAACATGTGGCTTTAGAAATTTGGCAAGCAAAGGGAAAGAATTGGAAAAAGAGAATACCAAAATGCTAAAAGAAAACAAGCCTTACAAGCACCAAAATTTGCCAAATGACTATTTCAAAAATTCAACTACCAAGACCTCCTCCCAAACCGTGTATCATCTTTACCAAAAAGATGAGTGTTGACCAAAATTCTTTCTTAGGCAACTCCTAATATTCGGCCAGCATGTTCCCTCCCTTGCCTTTTTCTTTTATTTCTTTCCTTCATTTTCCCTTGTTTTCCTCCTTACCTTATTTTCTTAGTCTTCTTTCCATCAATAAAAAGTCTCCCTTACCATATTTAGAACCATGGACGACACTTGGAAAGAAAGAACAAAAGAAATCCAAAATTTGCAATAGGTGGGATTTGAACCCCTTCCCTCCATGCTCTCCATTTGATGCCACACCACTCCACCTTGTGCTTCACTTGTGCTAACAAAATACACACTTATTTCCTTAAGTCTTGATGCCACTTACCTTCTCTCCTTAAAGTGCTTAAACACAAAAAATTTGCTGAGGCCCAACTCAACCCCGAGCCTTCTTAGGACCCCTAAACATACACAATTAACATTTTTAACTAGCCTATCGCATGATATACTTCAAAACATAAAATTTTGAATTTCAGGATGCTATAATTCTACCCCTTTAAAGAAATTTCGGCCTCGAAATTTACCTAATTAGAAGTGATGAGGATATTGTTGCCAGATCGTGTCCTTTGGCTCCTATGTATCTTCCTATGTCCCGTGATTACGCCATAAAATTTTGACTAATGGAATCGACTTCCTTCTTAGCACCTTAATATCCTGATCTAAAATCTATATTGGCTCTTCTTCAAAAGAAAATTTAGGTATTATCTCAACTTCCTCCACTGGTACGATATGAGATGGATCCGAGTGATAACGCCTTAACATTGAGACATGAAATACACTATGTATTTGACTTAACTCCGAAGGTAACTCCAGCTGATAAGCCACTGGCCCAACACACTTCAGTACTCGGTATGGTCCGATAAACCTAGGGCTTAACTTGCCCTTCCGTCCAAATCTTAAGATCTTCTTCAAGGTGAGACCTTCAAAAAGACCTGATCTCCCACCGCAAACTCTATATCCTTACGCTTCAGATCCGCGTATGATTTATGTCTTTCTAAAGCTTCTTTTAACCGTGCTCAAATTACCTTAACTTTTTCCTCCGTCTCTGAGATCAACTCAGGACCCAATAATTGTCGTTCCCCCAACTCAATCCAGCAAGTAGGGGTATGACACCTATGACCATACCACGCCTCGTAGGGTGCCATCTGGATGCTGGATTGGTAGCTATTGTTGTATGCAAACTCTGCCAATGATAGGAAATCTTCCTAACTACCCCTAAAGTCGATCACACAGCCTCTTAACATATCTTCTAGAATTTAGATTACTCTCTCCTACTGACCATCTGTCTGCGGATGAAACATCGTACTGAAATTTAGTCTTGTTCCCAAAGCTTCATGTAAAGCCTTCCAAAACTGTGATGTAAACCTAGAATCCCTGTCCGCTATAATCGACACTGGTACCCTATGCAACCTCACGACTTCTGCTATATACAACTTGGCCAACTTCTACAACGTATAATATGTATGAACAAATAGGAAATGAGCAGTCTTCATTAACCGATCCACTATTACCCATATGAAATCTTTCTTAGTAGGTGTTAAGGGTAACCCATTAACAAAGTCCATCGTTATCCTTTCTATTTCCATAGTGGGATTTTCACTGGTTGTAGCAACCCTGAAGGCAGTTGATGTTTTGCCTTCACCTGCTGACATGTCAAGCACTTACTCACGAAATCAGTAACCTCCGTTTCAACCCTGGCCACCAATATTTCTCACGGAGGTCTCGGTACATCTTATTTCCCCTGGGGTGCATAGCATATGGGCTACTATGTGCCTCACGCAGAATCATTTGTCTCAATTTCGAATCCTTGGGCATACAAATTCTTCCACGGAAACACAATACTCCATCACTATTCAATCCAAAATCCCCTATCTCACCACCTTCCACTTGCTGAAGTCAAGAACCCAACACTTTATCTAACAACTTCTTTTCCTTAATATGATTTACCCATGCAGGCTTCACCTGAAGTTCGGCTAAAAGGCTACCGTCTTCATAAAGGCTGAGATGAGTGGACATCGCTCTCAAGTCCGATATCACCTTACGACTTAACGCATCAGCCACTACGTTAGCTTTACTTGGGTGATACTCGATTGAGAAGTCATAATCTTTCAACAATTCTATCCACCTTCGCTGTCTTAAGTTCAACTTCTTCTGGGTAAGGAGGTATTTCAGACTCTTATAATCCATATAGATAATCGACTTCTCCCCGTATAGATAGTGTCTCCAAATCTTCAGAGCAAACACTACTGCAACTAACTCCAAATCATGAGTGGGATAATTATCTCATGCGACCTTAATTGACGAGATGCATAAGCCACCACTTTTGCCCCTTGCATCAACACACATCACAAGCTAGTGTGTGACACATCACAATAAACAATAAACTCTTTACCAGCCTCAGGCTAAGTAAATACTGGCGCTTCTGTCAGAATTTTCTTCAATTTCTCAAAGCTCTCGTGTTGCTTATCTGACCACACAAATTGTACTCCCTTACGCAATAGCTTAGTTAGAGGTACAGTAATCAACGAAAACCCCTAAACAAAACGCCTATAATACCCAGCAAAACTTAGAAAACTCTGAATTTCAGCCACTAACTTCGGTGGCTTCCAGTCCAACACAGCCTCGACCTTCCGAGGATCAACTCTATTCCCTTCGGCAGACACAACATGCCCCAAAAAGGTCACTTCCCTCAGCCAAAATTCACACTTACTGAATTTGGCATATAGCTGCTTCTCCCTTAGTATCTGTAATACAACTTGTAGATGCGAATCATGCTCTTCTTCAGTCTTTGAGTACACCAATATGTCATCTATGAACACCACCACAAATCGGTCTAGATAGGGTTGGAAGACCCAGTTCATCATGTCCATAAATGCAGCTGGTGCATTAGTCAACCCGAACGGCATCTCTAAGAACTCGTAATTTCTATAACGAGTTCAAAATACAGTCTTATGAATATTTGCCTCCTTGACTTTTAATTGGTGATACCCCGATCTCAAGTCTATCTTCGAGAAAATTGAAGCTCCTTGTAGCTGATCGAAAAGATCATCGATCCTCGGTAATAGATACTTGTTCTTGATCGAGAACTTGTTCAACTGTCTATAATTGATGCACATATGCATCGACCCATCCTTTTTCTTAACGAACAAGCCTGGCGCTCCCCACGGTGATACACTTGGTCGAATAAATTCGCGATCCAACAACCCCTGAATTTGAGCTTTAAGCTCCAATAGCTCCTTTGGCGCCATTCTATAAGGAGCAATAGATACTGGAGCCGTTCCTGGCAACATCTCAATGCTAAATTCCACTTCCGGATCTGGAGGCAATCTTGAAAGCTCCTCAGGAAAGACGATCGAAAACTCTTTCACCGCTCTAACACTCTCAACTGACAACTCTTTGGCATCCAAAGCACTGATAAAGGCTAAGAACGCTACACACCCTTTTTGTACCAACTTTTCTACTTTTAAAGCAGATACCACATTACAGATAGTTTCTTCTTTCACCTATCATCTTCACTTCCTTATCATCTAAAGTTCTTAGTACCATCCACTTTGCAGTACAATCCAAGTTCGCATGATGTTTAACCAGCCAATCCATGCCCAAAATGAGATCAAACTCATTGAATGGCAGTTCCATCAAATCCGCCAGAAATACTTCCCCTTGGACTTCTAAGGGCACATCCCTAAACAACTTATTTACTACTACCGACTATCCTAAAGGGCTAATCACAGTTGTTTCTCTAGCAGTAATCTCAGATTTAATGTTTAAAGTTCTAGACACAGCACATAGAATATACGAATGGGTGGATCCAATATCTATCAAAGTGGTAACGGGTACATCAGATATGAAGAACGTATCGGTTATGACATCTGATGCATCGTCATCCTCTCGACGTCTGACCGCATAGACCAAACTTGGCTGTCTCACCTCCGTGTTACCCCTATTACCGGTACCTCTACCCGGTGCACCCTGACCTCGTCCAATGCCATTACCACCTCGACCTGGCCCACGGCCTCTCGGCGACTCTTGGCGCTTCGGTGGTGTGAAAATCTATTCTGAACCATATGAGTGCGAAAGGACCCTATAGGGAAATCCTTAAATCGATGGTCCTTGGATCCACATTTGAAACAACCACCAGTTCTCTTCTAGCATTCTCCCGAGTGAAGTTTCCCACAATCCACACAAGGCTGTAACTGATTAGTAGTAGCTTGAACTCTTACTCAAGCTGGCTCCTCATTCCTGGGCCTTTTTTGAAATCCTCTAGTAGGACCTGAGTACCTAGAGTCTCTCTTGTTCCTGCCCCTATCCTTGTCTAGATTTTACCGCTCGAGTATTTAACCTCCTCAGCTATCTTAGCTTTTTCCACAAGTGTGGCAAAATTCCTCTCCTTCTATGGGGCTATCAATACCCGCAACTCATCACGCAACCCGTCCTCAAAATGCACACAGTGTTCATAGTCAGTCGACACTATTCCCCAAGCATACCGAATAAGATGCAAAAATTTTGCCTCCTATGCTGCCACAGATTTACCTCCTTGAACTAGACTCAGGAATTCCTTCCTTTGGGCATCCACATAGCTAGCCCCGACATACTTTCCTTGGAATGCTATCTTAAAGAATTCCTAGGTAATGCAATCAGCTTGAGTGCCTTCTCGAACAGTGAGCCACCACTGATACACCTTATCTCTCAGTAATGACACAACTCCTTTTAGTTTCTTCTCAGCTGTGTAATCCAGGTCGTCTATAATCTGCTCCACCACCCAGCTAGTACTCCACTACATTAGGGGGTTACACCAAAATACCCTTAAAAACTTCGGCCCCATTCGATCTAAGTCACTCAAATACCGATCCACGAGCTACCGACCTAGTTCTTGCCCTAGCAACCCTTTTTAGAACTCACAACATTACTTGAGACAGAGCGTCATCCTCTCTCATTCGATCGTGTGACCCAGCTTTAGTCATTGGTGACGAGGGCATCTATTTTTGGCATATGTTCCGATGCCTCAGATATAACTCTAGCACCTTGGCCTCTACCACGGCCATGTCTACCGCGTCCACGTCCTCTAGCGATCATGTTTGCTAATTCAATTTAATCTGATTACAAGTCTTATGAATCAGTATACTATTCAATATTTTATTAGACAATGTTTTATGAAGTATAGGAAGTAAAGTCGTTTTTGCAAAACGTATCCTAAAGTCTCAATCTCTATAGTTTCAGCTCCTAAAGCTAAAAGTTCTAGAGTATTTCTACAGTCATACCACAATAATCATAAAAATGAAAATATAAACTTACTTGACTTGGTGTCAAATACCCGTGGTGCCATACTTACTTTAGAACATGCATTTTAAAATTTTATACAGGTTTGGAAAATGCTTTTGAACCCAAACCACAGTCGAGTTTTGGAACTGGGCTCTGATACCATAAAAGTAACACCCCAAACTCGACCCATGCGTTTCGACTGGATCTGACATGTCACATGAAGAAAACGTAATAAGAACTAGCGATTCGTACTAAAATAGGTTTTATTTGGTTAAGAAAAACAAGTTCGGCTTATAAATATACGATGAAATACTACAAACTTTGAGAGGTTGATTGAAGAATCGATATTTCAACTAATGATCTTTTAAAATCGTAACTTTTGAAAATGTTATTGATAATTTTGAAAGAAACTCCGAGTTAAATTATTTGTACATATTTATTATGAAAACCATCTATTAATCAATTTTAGAAAAACGTTATTTATGATTTTAGAATATCCCCATTTAAAAATAATTCAAGCAAATTAATGGGTACGACTGAACATAAAGCAAAAATAAAAATATCACAGAGGCCTTATTACAACTTTAAAGCCCAAAATAGTAAAAATAATGAAATTCAGAAAAAAAAGAGAAGTTTACTAATGTTTGCAAGCATCATTTATTAAGTATGGCCTCCACCGAGTCATCCATGGCCCCAAGTCCTCGTCATTGAGCACTACCTGCAAGGGTTAAGAAAATGGGGTGAGTTACTAGAACTCAGTGCATAATCCCCCTTACCGTCATCCACTGGGCCTGAACCCATATAAGAATATCTTGGACCGAAGCCCATTAACATAACAATATTAAAATGAAGTAAATGTATGCAACCCAACCCATCCATCCATCACACCCCTGACCAGCCAATCACACCTGTGGGGATCAAGCCAACCCACCTCGCCACTCACACCAAAGTTTGCAGTCAAGCTGCTATCATATATTTTTATTGTGGCCTTGCCACTGAAATCATAAGTAAGCATTATAATGAACATTTTGTGGCAATGCCACCGGGCTACACTGCTCTCCATACATTTTTCCCACCCCATGCAAAATGTGAAAATGCAACATACATAAGAAAATATCCACATATATAATAACCACTAATCTAATGAAATATTTGGATATTCAGCCCATTAAAGCAATACTAAATCGGCCCACTAAGGCATTTAAGCAAATCGGCCCATTAGGGGCATTTTCATAATTTAGCCCATAAGGCATTTTCGTAATTCATCCCATAGGGCATTTTGGTAAATCAAAACTTTTAAAGGTATTTAAGCAATTCGGCCTGTTAAGGTATTTTGATAGAAACGATCCATTGAAGGTATTTTCGTAATTTTACAAATCAACTCTGATTTTGACAAGTCTTAGTATTAACGATGTTTAAGCAAATCACTCGATTCATATCATTTTACCGTTATTAAGTTCTTAAGCAACATCGATCAATTTTTCTAACATGATGATAAATCACAAATTTGTGAGATTTAGGTGTGAGATTACACACCTGATTACGGTAAGAATTAAACCTTCTTGATCGTCGGCACCTAAATCACCATTCACTCGATTAACCAACAAACGCGATTTTATTAATCTAAATCTAAATCAGACGATCTAATGAAATGCTTACCCTCAATATCATGAACGACCACGATTTGTCTGTTCTCACCAGACGATGGTCCACAACCCGGTGGAAAATCCCGAACTGTCAATACCGTCCTTCGTTTGAACTTAGGAGTAGGAATTGCAAATCCACTCTTTTGTGTTCTCCAATTGCTTTTCCTTTCAAATCGTTACCACTTGCCTCCATTGAAAAAGTCTCGGTTAGAAAAAAATACTATGATGAGTGAACGTATTTATCTAAGGAGAGGTTTCGGGTTACTACTATTTTTGAAGGATTAACAAGTAGAGAATATCGAGTGATTTCGTCCCTAAAATAATCGATTAGTCAAAACTTTGATCCAATTTGCAACATAGTCGAGTAGAGATATAATGAAAAATCCAAGAAAAAAATTCCTTACCTTAATGATGATGAACTCGATTTCCACCGATTGACTTATGGCTACGGATGAGACAAGGATATGAGATTTGGCTTTCCACTATAAAACTACAACAAGAAGATGATCAAGATATGAGGGATTAGAAGAGAATGGTATTTCGATTTAGAACAAAGTGAAACATTCGAAAGTTAATAGACACACATTCAGCTAGGGAAAGAGAAAATGAAAAGAGTAGAATGGAATCACTTACTGGTTTGGCTAATGGAGAGAAAAGGACAAGGAAGGTTCGGCCTTCAAATATTATTGACAAGTAAAAAAGAGAGAAAAGAAAAGAAATGATGAGAAAAGAAAAGAAAAATGGAGAAGAAGTGTTAGGGAGTTCGACTATCACCAAGAAGAAGATGATCAAAATGAGGTGAGTGTTTCGGCAGCAAAGGAAGAATGAACAAAGATGGATTGAGGGTTACGGCACAACAAGGGAACAAGATGAACAATGGCTAGAGTGTTTTGGCCAAAACAAGAAAAAATGAGGTAAACATATGGCTTTAGAAATTCGGCAAGCAAAGGGAAAGAATTGGAAAAAGAGAATACCAAAATGCTAAAAGAAAACAAGCCTTACAAGCACCAAAATTTGCCAAATGACTATTGCAAAAATTTGGCTACCAAGACCCCTTCCAAAATCGTGTATCATCTTTACCAAAAAGATGAGTGTTGACCAAAATTCTTTTTTAGGTAACTCCTAATATTCGGCCAACATGTTCCCTCCCTTGCCTTTTTCTTCTATTTCTTTCCTTCCTTTTCCCTTGTTTTCCTCCTTACCTTATTTTCTTAGTATTCTTTCCATCAATAAAGAGTCTCCCTTACCATATTTAGAACCATGGCCGACACTTGAAACAAAGCACAAAAGAAATCCAAAATTTGCAATAGGTGGGATTCGAACCCCTTCCCTCCATGCTCTCCACTTGACGCCACACCATTCCACCATGTGCTTCACTTGTGCTAGCAAAATACACACTTATTTCCTTAAGTTTTGATGCCATTTACCTTCTCTCCTTAAAGTGCTTAAACACAAAAATTTTGCTAAGGCCCAACTCAACCCCTAGCCTTCTTAGGACCCCTAAACATACACAATTAACATTTTTAACTAGCATATCGCATGATATACTTCAAAACATAAAATTTTGAATTTCAAGATGTTACAAGAATTGAATGAGTAATTTCTTGATGCAAAATCCTATGAGGCATGGAATATTGAATATAATTTAGGCAACTATTGTTTGGACTGTTTGAGCCTTTCAAGCTGACCCTGATAAAATTATCCATTAAAACCCAACTTTGAGACTATATGGCCTAATTTTATTTGGACCTATGCTATATTTAGCCATCAATTTTCTCTTTATTACTTTTAAAATTGTCCCAAACACTAGACTCAGTACTATTTAGAATCTCATTTGAAAATAAGTTGGGGGAGTTGAAAAGAAGTATCAATTGCTCGAAAATTGTAGTACATGAAGCAAGTGGTCGAATTTGAGCTTGGATTTAAAAAAAATGTACTCGAAATAAAATAAAAAGTTCGAAAGAGCATAAGTTGGTGTATCAAGGGTAAGAATTCTGAAGGTTCGATTTTAAGCTGAGTCTAGGGTTTTTAAGCCAGAAATTTGTCTATCTTTTACCTACCCCTAAGCTCAGCCACGTTACAACCTTATTAAAGACCTATTGATTCAAAGTTCCAATGTTACCTACATTAGTGGAGAGAAATTGCTCTGCTCAACATATGAAGACATCAGTTAAGCTTAATGATTGCAGGTTAATTTTGAATAAGGAATTAAAATCAAATTGGTAGTGAGTAACATATCTTTATTAAGAAACATTTAGTCTAATTTTGCTAGTATAATAACTGTTGGAGGTAATTTGAACGATATGTATACTTAAGTAGCATAACTATCAAATTTCTTATTTTTGAGCCTAAGTATATTAAATTCATTATTTTGAGAAGAAAGTTATTCTGAAGGAGTTTTTCAAAGGTGTCTCCGAGAAAATTCTTTTCAAATTTGTGCATTACTCGGGACAAGCAATGAATTAAGTTTGGGGTGTGGAAACACGAAAATTTATACACTTTTTCATTTCATTTTTAACTCAAATTTATGCAGTTTCGATTAAATTCTTGTCAGAAAATAATTAAATATTATAAAATAATTAAATTGTGCTAAAAATATGAACATGATGAATTTTAATTAATTTTATAGTTAATTTTGATTGATTTTTACTATTTTCGACAGATTCGCACAAAGGGCAAAAATTGGCTCCGCAGACACTGCTCAAAGAATAAACTCGGGAAGCAATTTGATGTATCAAGGTGAATTTATTTCTAGCCCAAGATGGTCCAATTATGAATATTTATTTATAATTTAACTAATTTTAATTTATTCCCAATTTATTTTGGGCTAAATAAATTAATCTTAATTAATTATGAAAAAGGCCTAGTTGAACCGAACCGAGCAAAGAGTTGGGCAGCCCAAACCCTCCATAGGCTGTCTCAAATCAGCTTATTAGCTGATTAATTGAGCTTGCATAGAAGCCCTTTAAGTCTTTTCAAAGTTGCATTCAACCCCCTCCAAATTTAGTGGCTTTATAGATTTGCCCCATGCCATATTTAGCAAAGTCGAAACCATCAACTTTGCCACATAGATGGTCGGCCAAGGGAGGTCTCTTTGGCTGCTACTATTTGCTATTTTTAGCAGCCACAATCAGCTATAAATACTACCCATTTCTGATCATTCAAACCATCCCTCAATCCTTCAACATTCTCATTCTCTCATCACTTCTTTTCTCTCCATTTCTCTCCATTTCTCCAAAAACCCAAGCCTTCTTGTGCTGATTTCCACTATTGGAAAAGAGGTGTTTTCTCAGCCATTTGGAGAAGCAATTGGAGTGTTCATAAGCCACCTTGATAGTCGAGGACAACGGAGAACGAAGAACGGAGCAATCAGTCAAGCCACGGAGAAACACGGATTTGCTTCTTGTTCCCTATCTCTTTAAATTTCGTTGTTGTTTTGACAAACATGTTTATGAATATTTATGCTATTGGAATGGTTAATTTAATCAAATTATCTTGAATTTAATTCATGTTGGGTTGATTGCATTTCGTCCTCTTAAATTATTAAAATTGTGTTTATGCTATTATAGGCCTCAGTAAAATGCTTGATTAAGTAAAATTATGTTTCAGTTATCTGGCATTATAATTGTTTAGATAACTAAATAATTAATTATTTAAACACATTGAAATTGTTATTAATGGACATAATACTTAATTTGTGCATGTTTAATTCTTCTAAGGTAGCTGAAGATTAAATTAGCATTGTATTTGGCGATACATATGCCTTGCATAACTTGCAAGATTTTTGTGATTAAACTGTTTCAAGGTAAGGATACTTTGCTACCTCACATGGTCTTTTATATGCTTATTAGGTTGAATTATTTGTTTGAATCGACATATGGATATGTGAGAGATGGTTTAATTTGATAAGTATGTATGTCCAATAACATGTTTACTTTTATAAATCTATTTTATCGGTCAAATTGACATAGAAATATGTACAAGAGATGAATGGATTTTTTATTTGTAAATATGTTCATAAGTTAGCAAATTACCGAGTTTTCGTGATTTATTCGTAACAAGTATAAACATAAGTTTAATAATTCTAAGGTAAGAAATGTAATTAATCCAACACAATTATATCATCTTGATTAAATCATATTTTGAAATCGTGCACTAAATTTCTTTTTTATTTTTTTACTTTGTTTTCTAGTTTTTAAATATTTCTCGAATCCAATTATTTTTCCCCCACCGAAGTGTTTGAAATCCTTTTCATAAATAATTCTTTTACAGTCCATGTGGGTACGATAACTCGACATTTACTTGTCACTTTATTACTTGCTGCGATTGTGTACACTTGCACATTTCCACTGTTCCAATTATGAATTGAGGAAGTTCATTTTATTTGTGAGTTGAGAATTTTGCTTGAGGATAAGAAAAAGCTTAAGTGCGGGGTATTTGATAAACCATAATATACACATATTTTAATCCCACATTTAGCATACTTTTGGATGATTTATCCCTTTAATTATGGAAATAGGTGCTCCTAATCCTTTGTTTTCATGTTTTATACTTAGGAGAGCACCGGAGGATGAAAAGAATGAGAAACAGGCCGAAAATAGATAAAATGGGCCAAAGTACGAAATCCACATGCCTGGACCCTGAGGCACATGGCTGTGCTTCTTTAGCAGGACCAACCACAGCCTATAACTCGAATTACAAGGGCGTGGCATACGGGCGTGTCCCTGCCGTAGCAAAGAAGAGTTTCATTCGAATTAGGGTACTTAGAGGCAAAAAAGACATTCCAAAATCCTATATAAACACCCTAGAGGCCAACCTTTAGGGGGCGTTCAGCTAGGTCAAAGAGCCAAGCCAGAGGGGCTGAATTGTGGGATTCACTCTAAGAAAGGTTGTTGATTCATCTCAAGAAGCCGGAATCATACTCAAGACTGAGGATCTCTCCTTCAATTCCTTCAGGGGGTTTTAGGGTTTTCTTTATGTTTTGTTTTATATTTTCTTCTGAGATGTATTCTTTTATGATTATGAACTAAACCCCTCAAATACATGAGGGGGATGAAACCTAAGACGGATCTTGTTATTGTTTTTACGAAATTGTATGATAAATACTTAATTTGTTCTTAATTATTGTTATTAATTCTTGTTTTGATATTTCGGATATTGATTCAAGCATTTATGCTCTTAGGCGGAGGAGAGCAGGACACTCATCTAAGAGTAGATCTAACATAGTTAAGCGGAGTTGATCGCAACCCTAGAGATAGGATGACGAAAATCTACCGGATTAGGGTCAAACCTAATATGGGAGTCCATAGATCGAGTTAATGCAATTCTAGGAGTTTTAATTAGAAAGAGATTTCAATTAATCAACCTAGGGTTAGACGTTAGTAGCCTCGAGAGAAGTATTAATATAAATTAGGGAATCCTATGGATCAAGTCAAGTGAATAAATTGTCTTATTCAGAATTAAATAACAAGTGAAGTCTAGGTGGATTCTTCCTCGAGTATTGTCTCAATCAATTCATTTTTCCCACAAGTATTTCCTCAATTCATTCTTTTTTTCTTAGCATCTTTAGCTTAGTAGTTAGTTAATTTTAGGTTAAACAACAATTCCTTTAATTCTTAGGTTAAATAATAAAAAGAAAGTTAGTATTAGTACTTTTGCTTCCTTTCGGTTCAACAATCCGGTCTTGCCACTAAACTATACTACTATTCGATAGGTGCGCTTGCCTCAAGTCGTTGTCACAGTTAGTTTTTAGACTAGATCATTCATTATATAAATTTTTAAGACTCTGACACACGATCACTGAGCTAAGGCGATAGTAAAGGTTTTTGGTTAGCATAACAAGAGAATTTAAAGAGATCGTGTGTTTGAACTGCACCCTCAGTATGAAGAAAAGAGTGTATTGATATGTTATTATTCGATAGTTGAAGTTAATACAATTGCTTTTATTTAAGTAATTGAATTGTTGAAATATGATTCGAGTTATATATATTTTAAGCATGCTTCAACAAGGAGAATAAATTATGTGTATTCACGAGTATGATAACGGATAGTTTGAATGAGGAAATTAGATCCTAGAAAGCATAATACAGTGATAAGCCTATTAAAATATTCTAACCATATGATGTTAATTACAAGTTGAAGTTGTTCTGATTGAAAATCACATTTATGAAAGTTTGAATGGTCTGTTGCACGCTAGTGAAGTTGAAAGCCATTAAAGGTATTATTAATTTAAAGTTCTAGTTCTGAGTTCAATTGGAATTAAGAAAGGAATTTATGATTTTCAGTGATGCGCTATTGAACAAATTGGAATATGTCTTAATACCAGAATGTAAAGAGGTAGCCGTGTCTTTAGATGGTTAAAGTTACATAAAAAAAAACTATTTGACTGGTATTTTAAAGACGATCACTTTTATGTCTGTGTTGTGAATTCGATGCTAGAGTATGATTTATGGAAAAATGTCATATGCTTCCTGAATCCTAATGAGTTAAAGTACCTAATGTTGTAGAAAAATCTAAATGCAAGAAAGTGATAGTGGCTTGAGTTATTGCAGGAGTATGTGTAGTTGTCGAATTTCTTTTCGGAAAACAGACTTAGTAGACAGATGTTTGGATGGAAAATCCTTGTTTAATCGATGCAAGTTGGTTACTCGATTGACCTTAGTTGATAATATCCTAATTTTAGCGATGTTAAATGCTAAAGCTAGTTTTTCCTTGTGACACGGAGAGGTTCGGAAGTGTAATAGTGAATGGAAATCTAAATGAGTTTAGAATGAGTTTACTTCCAATGTTAAAATTCAGGTTGGATAAGATTTTTGTTGTTATTGTTATCTCGAGATAGAATTTGCATATTGATGAATCCAAAACTTATGTAGAAGTTTTGGCACGAGGCTCAGTAGTAGCATATCTGCTTATCTAAGAATAAGAAAAGGTGCAATTATATGAGTAAATGTTTTGGTAATTGAGTATATATCATGATATGTTTGAGTTATGTTCATAGGTTTGTCGACCGGTAAAAGCTAAATTTTTAAGAGTATTCAAATTCAAGACTATTACAGTCGGTGAAGATTCTAGGGAAAAAGTGAGATGAAAATACTATAAATTTTGAATTTGGACTGTCATGATTCCCAAAAAGGAGGATGTCATTCAGATTGTAGTAAATTGTTCGGTAAAGATTTGTATGATCATTTTAACATGTGCAAAGTTTATATTTGACAGAATACTGAGTATATGTGTTTCAAAAATAAAGTGATTTAGATTTTAAAGATGTGCTTCACCATTGTGTACTAAGTTAAAGGTTATTTGCAAAAGATATGCGAGTTAAATCGATTTGTGATTCTAAAAAGTTTGTAGAAAAGTTTCATGAAAGTTGAAAGTAACTTCTTCTGGTAAGATTTTCGGGGACAAAAATCCCTAAGGGGAGAATTGTAACAGCCTGATTTAGGGGCTAGTCGAATAGTGGTCTCGAGACCACTAATTTGGGGTCGAAGAAAATTATTTTAATGTTATTTTATGAGTTATAACATGATTATAAAGGTGCATAAAAATTTTGGTGCTTTAATTTTAGTGATTTCACGCTTAATCGCGAAAAAAAACTAAATCGCATAAAGTGCGAAAGTTCTATTTTGTTTGATAGAAGTGCCAAATAGCCATAGAATATTAAATTGGAGGTCCTTAATGTTCAATTAGGCCATGGGGAAGTGATGGCCGGCCATGGGGGATAATGAAAGGACTTTGTCAATTGGTCAAGTGGAAATTTGGTGATAAAAATTGATTTTTATCATAAAATAAAGAAAAGAAAAAAACCATCTCTTCTCTCCATCTTCTCCACCAAAAATTAGCAGCAAAATGGGGGTTGAGAACTCAAAATTTTAGACAATCTTTTCTCCTCACAAGTAAGTGATTTTGGTGGCCTTTCTTGAAAATTTTTGTATTTTTGGAACCCCTAAAGCTTAAGCTAGCTGATAAACCGTAAAACTAACATATTTTAACATCATATTTATTATACTTTTAGGATGATTTAGCCTTGATTTATGTAAAAAGTTTCTTTTAATCCTTTCTTTGCATATTTCTACCAGGAAAGCACCCGAAGATGAAAAGAATAAGAAATAGGCTTAAAACAGGCCAATTTGGGCCAAAGAAGAAAATGGACACGGCCTGGACTTCAAGCCACACGGCCGTGCTTCAACAATTAACTAATACATGGCCATGCCATGATTTACATGGCCGTGCCCCAATCGACAGAATTGAGACACGGCCCAACCACGATTTACACGAGCGTGTGCCATGGCCTTGCCTCTGTTACGGGAGAGAGCAATTTCACTCGAATTTGGATACTTAGAGCCAATAAAACACTTTCCAAAGCTTATTCAAATACCGAGTAAGAAGCAGACTTAAATTAGGGCACTTAGAGGCCAAGTAAAGCATTCCAAGAGCCTATATAAACACCCTAAGTGTATCCTGCAAGGGGGTCGGTGAGCTAGGCCAAGGAGTCGAGCCAGAAGGATCATATTTGTGGGAATCACTCGAAGATAGCCAGAAGATCCATCTCGAAGAGCCAAAAATCTACTCAAGACAGTGGATTTCTCCTTCAATTCATCTAGGGGGTTTTAGGGATTTCTTATGTTTTGTTTTATCTTTTCTCTTGAGATGTTTTTATTCAGTATGAACTAAACCCTTCAGATACCTGAAGGGGATGAAACCTAGATGAATTTTGTTATTATTTTCTGAATTATATGACAAATACTTAGTTTGTTCTTGATTATGTTGCTTAATCCAAATCTGATGTGCTTTGGTGGAGGAGGAATAGACCCTACTTAAGAGTAGATTTAGCATAATTACGAGGAGTTGATTGAACGCCTAGAGATAGGGTTACGAGATTTTGTCAGATTAGGGTGAAACCTAATATGGGAATCCATTGATCGATTTGCTGCTATTCTAGGTGGTTATTATAAGTGAACAAGAGTTCCACTAATTAACCTAGGGTTAGACGTTATTCACCTCGAGAGAGGGTTTAATATAGGTTAGGGAGTCCTACAGATCAAGCTAAGTAAAGAAATCATATGATTCAGTAATAAGTAAAAAGTGAAGTCTAGGTGGATTCCTCCTGAGGGTATCATCATAATCAATTGAGTTTCTTCAAGTTATTTCCCAATTTGTTCTTTTTGTCTTTGCGTCTTTAGCTTAGTAGTCGTTAAACTAGATTAAATCAACCAATTACTCCATATTTTAGGCTAAATAGTAAAAAGAAAGTGAGTATTAGCACTTTTAGTTCCTTTGGGTTCGATAATCCGGTCTTGCCTAAGCTATACTGCTGTTCGATAGGTACACTTGCCTTTAAGTCATTGTTAGAGTTAGTTTCTAGGTTTGATCATTCTATTTATAAATTTTAAAGCTCTGATTTCAGCGATCAAGTTTTTGGCGCTGTTGCCAGGGAACTAAAATATTGAGAAAACTCTAGCCATTATTTTATTTCGCAATTTATTTTATTCCATTACTTTTTTCTAAATTTTATTTTTCTTTCTTTTTCCTAGCAGGTACCTCTAGTTTATGACTAGACAGAACCCGACAGGACCTCTACCATACGATAGTGAAATTGAAGCTACCGCTCGAAGAAATCACGTAGAGAAATTAGGCTAGTTCTAAATTACACAAAAGAAGAGCGAGAATACAGATCCAATCCTACTGAAGGGATGGATGAGAATAATCCACCACGAGATGTGGCGGATGCTCCGCGCACTATGTATGATTATGCTAAACCCAATTTAATAGGAGCAAAATCTAGTATTGTTAGGCTTGCTATAGCTGCTAATAATTTTTAATTAAAGCCTAATACAATACAAATGATTCAACAATTTGTTCAATTTGATAGTTTGCAGGACGAAGACCCGAACACTCATATAGCAAATTTTTTAAAGTTCTGTGATACTTTCAAAATAAATGTCGTTTCTGATGATGCCATTCGGCTTCGGTTATTTCCCTTTTCATTAAAGAATAAAGCCAATCAGTGGTTGAACTCGTTACCACGAAGGTCAATCACTACATGGGAACAAATGACCGAAAAATTTTTCTTAAAATATTTTCCACCGGCCAAAATGGCTAAATTACGGAATGATATTTCTTCTTTTGTGCAGATAGATTTAGAGACATTATACGATGCATGAGAGAGATACAAAGATCTCTTGAGGAGATGTCCACACCACGTATTACCATTATGGCTTCAAGTCCAAACCTTCTACAATGGTGTAAATCCCTCAACAAGACAACTAATTGATTCAGCCGCCGGTGGAACCTTGAATAATAAAACTCCTGAAGTAGCCTACGAATTCATTGAAGAGATGTCATTGAATAATTATCAGTGGCAGGTTACAAGGACAAAACCGACAAAATCAGCCAGAGTCTACAACATTGATGCAGTAACCATGCTATCAAATCAGGTGGAGATGATGAATAAAAAGCTTGACAGTTTATGTTCTTCACAGGTACACCCAGTCATGCAATGCAACGCAAGTGGAACTGTGGCGAATCTTGAGTATCCACCCTACCAACCAGACACAGAAAGCGAACAGACAAACTATATAGGTAATAATTTCAGATCTAATAACAATCCTTATAGTAACACTCACAATCCAAGTTGGAGGAACCACCCAAATATTTCATGGGGAGGCCAAGGAATTCAAGGAAATCAAAGACAACAACCTCCTTCAAATTTCCAAAATCAGCTATATCCGCAAGAAAAGAAGCCAACCCTCAAAGAGATCTTGACAAAATTTACGCCGATACGTAAAAGCGCTTCCAAGCGAGAAAACAATTAAGACAACGAGAATCGAATAGGGGAACTTACGAAGTCAGTCAAGGAAGCCACGGATGCAGTCGAACAACTCAAAAATCTAATGTCAGAACGACTGCTAGGACGTCTACCAAGTAACACCAAGATTAACCCAAAAGAGTAAATTCAAGCCATCTCAACTCAAGACAGTAAGGAGTTAGATAAATCAAAATCAATACAAGAAAACAAGGTAGACGAAGGTAAGATAGAGGTAACACAAGAAAAGCCAAAACCAGTAATCAAGGAGTACCAACCTCGCATACCCTATTCCGAAGCGATAAAAAGAGACGATTCAGAGGAATAGTTTGGTAAGTTTCTTAAACTCCTAAAGAAAATACATATTAACTTACCTCTTCTTGAAGCTCTTTTTTAGATGCCAGACGAGAGGAAATTCTTAAGACAGCTCATGACTAACAAACACAAATTAGATGAAGAGCACCACGTGGAATTAAACGTAGCATGTTTAGCAATGTTACAAAATAGACTACAACGAGAGCTAAAATATCTAGGGAGTTTTACAATTCCATGTTTAATTGGTAGTCTAACTATTAATAATGCATTAGCTGATTTAGGAGCAAGCATAAATGTCATGCCTTATTCATTGTTTAAACGACTAGGTCTAGGGAAGCCTAAACAAACTAGGATGAGTATACAATTAGCTGATAAAACTGTTAGAATTCCTAGGGGCATTATTAAAGATGATCTTGTCAAAATAGATAAATTTGTTTTCCCAGTAGATTTTTTGTTTTAGATATGGATGAGGATAATACCATCCCCTTAATTTTAGGAAGACCTTTCCTAGCAACTGCCAAGACTAAAATTGATGTTGCCACAGGAGAACTCATACTTTGTGTAGGAGACAAATCAATCAGTCTTCAAGCTCTTGACTCGGGCAGAATAATAATCAATGAAGGTGAGAAAGTAAATACAGATGATAATCAAATTGTTCAACTTTCATCACAGGAAACACCACATAAAGACAACCCCGAGCTGACTCATAAGTCCCAAAACAATAAAGAAGAATCCTACAAGGGATAAGACCTTAGGATTGACAAGTTTGAAGAGCAAAGAATATACGTCAAAGAAGAACCGCCCGAAGTAAAACTAGAGGAATCACAAGAAGAGCTAGTAGGAACATCAAACCACTACAAAATAGAAGACCAGGTACTATTAGACAAAGCATATCCGCACATCACCACAACAGACCTAAAGACAAAGGTTCTTAAGGTACACGATATCTTCCCCCATGGAATAGTCGAGGTAAGCAATCCAACATTTGGCACTTTTAAGGTAAACGTTTCTCGACTTGAACCTCAACAAGAAAATAAAATTTTAAGCAAGAGGGAAGATATTCAAACCTTTAAACCTCCCTAATTTTTCTAATTCGAGGAAAGTCTAGCTTAAGACTATAAACAAGCGCTTCTCGGGAGGCAACCCGAGTATTAACACTATTTACTTTCAAATTTATTTTCAATTTCTTTCCCTTCCTTCTTTATTTCCTCTTAAACTAATCAAAGTGCAGAACTTCAAGGCCACACGACCTTATACACGGTCGTGTCCGTGACCGTGTGGACCACTAGAACCACCGTACTGACACAAGAGAGGCCGTGCAAATTAGCCCCAACCACCCTACGATGTCACGGATCCAACCACTCCCCCACGGGCACCAGTAAATTGGCACGGCCGTGCTCCACAACCATGTAAAACCACTGACTTATTAAACACGAGACAAACATGCCCATGCTATCCAACCGTGCCAACACACTACCTTTTTAGGCATGGGCGCGGTGTCAAATAAACGGGCGTGGGTTCACAAGCACACCTAGACACACGGCCGTGCGATTAGGTTGTGTCATTCAACACACCCTCGATCCACCGGCGTGGGAACGTGCCAGATTTGAGACCCTATTTAAATCCCATAGCCCTCCTCCTTCTCCCTTCATTTTTCTTCTTTCTTTTTCTTTCTTTCCTTAGAAAAAGTGTCCAAACTCTTGAGCTACACTAGAATCATGTCGAAGAAACGTAAGAAGGCAAGCATTGTCTCCTTAAAGGAGACCCCAACACATAAGTTCACGTCGGCCGCTTCATTCAAGAACCAAGCCAAGGGTCTTTTAGACCATTTAAATTCTTCTTTATGTTTATTTTTTCCTTTATCCTACTTATCTATAATTCTCTTTTGCTTAATATATTTTAAATTTTTTAGTTTCTTGGTTTTAGGTTCTAAAGGCTACTTGGGAATCATGCTGCTTGACCTTAGAGGTCACACCCACCTCATGAACCATCCAACAATAAGGACTCCTTAGTCCATTAGTCTTTTATTTCAATTTCAGTTTTCTTCTTAGTCTCCTTCTCTTTATTTCCTTTGTCTTTAATTATAGTATTAGTATATTATTAATGTTTCTTTAGATTTCTTAGCTATATCTTTGCAGGCTACCCAATTTTTTTATCTAGCACAAAGATCATCGGTAGACACCCCACCAGGCCCAAAGAAAACGCCACCACCACCTCCTCCACCTACTTTCTACCACCAAAGACGCCAACTCCCGAAATCATCCAAAATTTAGGAAGTGTTACTTCTCCCCTTCTCTTTTGATTATTTTATCACATAATTGTTTATCTATCTTTGTACATTGAGGGCAATGTACATCTTAAGTGTGGGGGGATAAAAGTACCTAACTTTTTGCATAATTCTCAGATCCTAAATTTTACTCTTGACCCTAAGTAAGTTTCTCATATTATTAATTAAGGTGAAATTTCTAATGATTTATGATTATTATTGACATGTTTTTGAGTAAGCCATTGATAATTGTGCATTGATGATTTATACTTGAAGAATATTAGAGAATCAAGCATGATAAGTCTATTTTTCAAACAAATTATCTAGGGTGTTGAACTAAATTTGAATATTATCTTGAAGTTTGAAATTTACAAGGATTGATGTCAAATACCCATAACTTTTGTGAGATTTTGAGTCTTAAAGACCATATATTCTTTTTCATGCTCACTTTATTGATTATGAGTGTGTCAACTTTGAACTGTTATTCTAGAACTTGCCTCGATTATACATGTTGAGACCACATCTATGATTTGATATACTGAGATGATAAAGGCACCTAGGTTTTAACCCATTCACACCACTAAAAGCCTACCCACATAATTAACCCCTAGTGAACCCTTTTTAATCCTAACAACCCTTTTTATTGATTTACCCGCTAATATTAACCCAAAAATCCTTTGAATTTGTTATCATTCTTTTGACTACCCTTCTATCGAGAATTGATTTGATCAGTTACCTAATTAGTTTATTTCAATTGATAAAGTCTTTCTTTATTATGTATTTACTTTAGTCTGTTCTGAAAAAAAAAACAAACATCGAAAAATCAAAGTATATTCAGTATTAGTAGTATAGAAAGTGAGCTTGTGCATTTAAATTGTAACACCCAAAACCCGGCCTAGAAGTTAGGCCCGAATCTGGTGTTTCACGTGCAAGTGTTTTTTTTTTTTCAAAATCATCTTTGCGATTGTTAAAAACTTGTTTGAGAATTACAACCTCTTTGTTAAAACCCAAACACTTAAGCAATTGTTATCTACTTGAAAACGTAATTATCTTTAAAAACCTTTTTGGTTGCGAAAACATATTTGAAATAAGCGATTTACGAAAATATGACGTTTGGAAATAGAGTTCCAAAAGCATTTTGAAAACATTGCAGAAACGTAGATAAAATACAAGTATTTTTGAGAGGTTAATTGATGAGTCGAAAATCGAGGTAGTGAATTTTAACCGTGACTTTTGAAAATGTCGTCGATAATTTGAAAGAGAATTTTTGAGTTAAATCATTTGTAAAAGTTTGTTATGAAAATCATTTGTTAATCTATTTTGGAAAAACTTTATTTAAGTTTTTTAAAAAATCTCCGTTTAAAAACAAGTTGTAACACCCCAAACCCGGCCCATGAGCCCTGACCGGATCTGGTATGTCACAGAGTAAAAATGTTTGAAATATTTTGATTATCTGGTGAAAACTGAAAAATATTGTTAAGGTTATAAAACAGTGTTTGATGAAACTCAGGAGGATTTTTTTTTTTTTTGCAAACATGGTTGTGTTGAAAACCTTTGAAAAATCATTTGATCATTTATTTTTTTTGGAACCTTGAGGTTATGGTTGACTCATGAATTTTGCTACCGATGGTAACATCTTTGAAAACTCGTAGAAGTTACTTAATTTTGAAAATGTTACTTTTAACCGATTCACTTAACATTTTATAGTTTCATTTGTAATATAGTATAAGTAAAGTAAAAACAACTATGTAAACATCCAAAATAATAAACTAGCGGCCTTATTACAACCCAAATCAAAAATTTAGTAAATAAACAAACTCAAACTGTATTAAATAAAATCCCAAATCCAAGGAACAAGCATGGCCGCCTCGAGTCCTCTCCGGCTCCATCTTCTCGATCTACTTATCTGCAAAATAATATAGGAAGGGGTGAGTCGCCAAGACTCAGTGTATAAATCCCTAACCCAGAAGTGCAACTCATACACAAGTTATTAGTATAACATGCAAACATGCAACCCAAACTAACCATCCATACTCCTTTAGCTACCCCGTATTGTCAAAACCACTGGTGGTCAAAACCACTGGTGACTAGAGTCACAAATCAAGCGATGGGGCCAACCTATCGTGTGGTCAAAACCACTGATGACCATAGGTCACAATTATCAATATGTGGTCAAAACCACTGGTGGTACCAAACCACTGGGACTTAGTCACAATTTATCATCGGTGTGGTCAAAACCACTGGTGACCGAAGTCACAATTAATTGGATGGGGCCAACCCATCTTATGGTAAAAACCACTGGTGACAGACCATAAAGAAAATCCCCCTCCTCTCATCAATCCCATGCTCATATCATGCTTAACATATTATCATAAATCATGCATAATAGTCATGGCATAGCATATTACCCATCATGTCATCCATAACAGATTTTAAAACACAAGTGACATACCCGGAATCCATGCTCATGTCCACAAGCAAATCACTACCACATTGATTAAATCGTAACATAATAGCAATGCTAACTAATAAAGTGTGTAAGAGATTTACACACCTGTTTACTCGTGAGACTAGCAAATCCCGAACTATACTAGCGAAACCCCGAGAGGTTGTTTCCCCCTACAATCGGCCAACACACATACTTTAGATCTAATAGCCATTCGGCTATACTAAAAATCCCGAAGGATATGTCGTACTCGAAATAACACTCACCTTGGTTGCTGATTTGGTCTCTAACCAAATCCTGAAAACACCCACCAAGTCTTCCTTGTATTCGGCTACACTAGCACACTTCAACAGTTAGCCTTCGGCTTTTCCAAAATATCTAATGAATAGGCTTAAGGAGAAATTCTTTATCATAGACTTACCAAATCGATTAGTAGACAACGGAAGCTTAGTTCGGCGGTTTCAAAATCTTGTAGCACCTTATGAGAAAATAGTTTCACAAGTAGTTAGCCAAACCATCCACAAATGCCAGATTTCAGCTTTTCCTTCATATAAGTCGACAGAGAAAGAGATAATATTGAAGGAAGGTTTCGACAATCACTTACCTTTACAAACCGATTTGAAGAAGAAATCCCGAAGAGAACCTATGCCCACCTGATATTCGACCAAAGTTGATCTAATAGGAGAAGGGAGATTTAGGCAAAAGATTGGAGTAGATTCGGCTTACACAAGATGGGAGGGATAGAGTTTGAGTAGAATGGGGGTGATAGATTCGGCCAAGTAGAAACTAAAGAAGAGAAGAATTTTGAATAATTTTGAGTATTGGGGCTAGAGAGTATTCGGCCAAGATCAAGTTGGGGAGAAAAAGAAAAACCAACTAAATGAATTTGGCACCTCCCTACTATACTCAAAACCAATTGTGGATGGCCCTAAGGAGTCCTACATTCACCAACACTCACCCCTTTGGTGATAATTCTAAAATAATCCTACCCTTATCTTCCTTCTCAGCGAAATTATCAAAAGAAAGGCATCCCATCCTTCCCAAAGTCCCAATTGCCGTCCAACTCTTCTCTCTTCATGGCGCCAACTTGGAAAAATAAAAGAAAAACCCTTATGCTATCACCGTGACTCGAACTTGAGTCCTCCTCCCCCTTGCTTGGGCGGCATTCACCAAGGCCCTAAGTGGCGGCCCCAAGCCACTTTACCAATTTGACTTTCATGTCCATAAACCTCGCCATTTATTTTTAAGGCCTTCCTAGCTTACCCCCTTCCTCTTTAACGCCAAAAAGCCCAAAAATAAAACACGTCCCATGCGGCCACCATGATTCGAACTCCAGACCTGCTCCAGGCGTCGCCTCCAGGCCCTTAAGTGGCACATGAAAGCCACTTTACCAAGGCCATCTTTTGTGTCTAAAAGCACCCGCAACATCTCTTAAGACCTCCTTGGCCCAACTTCCCTTCCTGACGCAAAAAGAAAAAGTCTCTGATGCACCTGCGTTACTCGAACCTCTTCCCCCTACACTCCCTTGCACCTTAGCACCCCAAGCCACAATGCCAATTAATTCCTTGTGTCCAACTTCTCCCAAAATTTTCTCTTAACCCCTATCTCACCTAGCTCCCACCTCTTAGGCACTAAAAGAAATTTCAACCGTAAGTCAGACCTAACTCGGGGTTATGACTAGACCTTAGAATATGCCAAGTAATCAAACATACATATTTCTTCAAGCACACACATGGGAAAAATAATTAAATTGCAAACAACCCCTAATTAGGATGTTACAGTTCTACCCCCTTAAAAAATAATTTCGGCCTCAAAATTACCTGGATCAGAAGAGTTGGGGGTATTGCTGCCGCATCACATCCTCGGGTTCCCATGTGGCCTCCTCCGTACCATGGTTTCACCATAGCACTTTTACCAAAGGTACTGACTTCCTCCTCAAAACCTTGACATCTCGATCCAAAATTTGTACCGACTCTTCCTCGAAAGATAAGTCCGGTTCACTTCAATTTCTGCAACCGGCACTACGTGTGATGGATCTGATTGATAGCGCCTCAGCATCGAAACATGAAAGACGTCATGTATTTGACTCAATTATGTTGGCAACTCAAGCTGGTAAGCTACCGGTCCCACACGTTTCAACACCGTGTACGGTCCGATGAATTTAAGGCTTAGCTTGCCCTTCCGGCCAAACCTCAGCACCTTCTTCCAAGGTGATACCTTCAAGAAGATCTTATCACCCACTACATATTCAACCTCTCTGCGCTTAAGATCGGCGTAGGATTTATGCCTATCCGACGCCTCCTTAAGACGAGCCCGAATTACTCTAACCTTTTCCTCTGTCTCTGCCACTAACTCCAAACCCAACATCCGACGTTCTCCCAGCTCTATCCAACTCGTAGGAGTATGGCATTTTCGACCATACAGCGCCTCATACGGTGCCATCTGAATACTAAACTGATAACTATTATTATGAGCGAATTACGCCAAAGGTAGGTACTCCTCCCAACCAAAAAAACACAGCCCCTTAACATATCTTCCAACACTTGGATTACCCTCTCAGATTGTCCATCAGACTGCGGGTGAAAAGCCGTGCTGAAATTAAACTTCATGCCTAACTCCTGATGTAAGGCCTTCGAGAATCTCGGCGTAAATCGGGATCCCGATCCGAGATAATGGACATGGTACTCCATGCAATCAGATTATCTCTGCTATATCTGACTTGGCTAACCTTTGATGCGAGTAGTCAACCCTTCTTGGTATGAAATGGGCCGACTTGGTCAACCGGTCTACTATCACCCAAATCGCATCTTTCTTCTTTGGCGTGAGGGAAGCCCACTTACAAAATCTATAGTAATCTCCTCCCACTTCCTTTGTGGGATCTTTATTGGTATGAATAAACGATGGCAATTGATGCTCACCTTAACTTGGCGGCATGTCGACACTTGCCCACTAACTCGGTTACTTCCCACTTAAGACCCGACCACCAAAATCGCTCCCTTAAATTCGATACATCTTGTCGCTTCCGGTGCATAGCGTCGGATCGCTATGAGCTTCTTTAAGGATTCTTGCCTCAATCATCATCCTTAGGCATACATACTCTCCCCTGAAAATACAACACTCCATCACTACCCAAGCTGAACCCTTCGGCCTCACCGTTCTGTACTTGCAACCTCCGAGTACTCAGAACTTCGTCGGTCATCTGCCTTTTTTGACCTCATCAATCCAAGACGGTTTTACTTGCAACTCTGCCAGAAGGCTCCTATCCTCAAAGAGACTTAGGGGAGCAAACATTGCTCGCAAATTCGCTACCACCTTATGGCTCAAATCATCAGCTACCACGTTAGCCTTACGGATGGTATTCGATTGAGCGATCGTAGTCCTTGACAACTCAATCCACCTCCGCCTCGATTTAAATCTTTCTAAGTTAAGAGGTACTTGGACTCTTGTGATCCGTGTACACTCTGACTTCTCCCCATATAGATAGTGCCTCCAAATCTTCAAGGTGAAAACCATAGCAGACCAATTCCAAATCATGTGTCGGATAGTTAGCTTCATGAGGCCTCAATCGCCATGGCGCATAGCGACCACCTTCCCTCTTGCATCAACACACACCCTAAACCAGTATGCGATGCATCACAGTACACAGTAAATTCCTTTCCTACCTCAAGTTGAATCAAGACTGGTGCTTCTGTCAAAATCCTCTTTAGCATGTCGAAACTCTCTTGCTGCTTCTCAGACCACACAAATGGAACTCCTTTCCTCAGCAGCTTAGTCAACGGTGCTGCGATTAAGGAGAAATTTTCCACAAATCTCCTATAATATCCTGCCAACCCCAGAAAACTTTGAATTTTCATAACCGACTTTGGTGATTTTCATTCCAATACTGCCTCAATCTTACGAGGATCCACCCTGATTCCCTCGACTGAAACAACATGCCCTAGAAAAGTTACCTCCTTAAGCCAGAACTCACACTTGTCAATTTGGCGTACAAGCTGCTTTCTCCTTAGAACTTGCGTAACCACGTGAAGATGTGCATCATGCTCCTCTTCTGACTTCGAGTACACTAAAAAGTCATCTATGAACACCACGATGAACCGATCTAGATAGGGTTGGAAAACCCGATTCATCATGTCCATAAACGCGACCGGTGTATTCGTCAAACCAAAAGGCATTACCAAAATCTCGTAGTGCCCATACCGAGTACAGAATGCCGTCTTGTGGATATCAGCCTCCTTCACCTTAAGCTGATGGTACCCTGACCTAAGGTCGATCTTAGAGAACATCAATGCACCCTTGAGTTGATCGAACAAATCATCAATCCTGGGCAACGGATACCTATTCTTTATTGTCAGCTTGTTCAGCTGTCGATAGTCTATGCACATCCTCATCGTTCCATCCTTCTTCTTGATAAAAAGTACTAGAGCTCCCCAAGGCGATACACTTGGTCGGATGAACCCTCTATCCAACAATTCCTGGATCTGAGCCTTCAATTCTACCAATTCTTTTGACGCCATTCGATACAGAGCTATAGATACTGGTGCGGTTCCGGGTAACAAGTCTATACCAAATTCGACCTCACGATCCAGAGGTAGACCCGAGAGTTCCTCTGGGAACACATCAACATAATCCCTTACGGTCTGGACATCCCTCACAGCTGCACCCTTAGCTTCCAAAGCACAGACATGCACTACATATGCTTCACAACCCTTCCTAACCATCTTTTCCGCCTTTAATGCCGAAACCAGATTAGATAGGTAATCTCTCCTTTTACCTATCATCACCTTCCACGGTCTTTATTACCATGCGCTTAGTTGCGCAATCCAGGCTAGCCTGATACTTTACTAGCCAATCCATCCCTAGAATTAGATTGAACTCCCGAAATGGTAGTTCCATCAAGTCAGCCAAGAGCACGACCCCTTGGACTTCTACAGAGTGACCTAGAGGGCTTTATACACCATCTTCCTAGAAGTAAGCTCGAGTCTAAGTCTGAGTTTTCACTCGCTACTAGCAATGTACGAGTGAGTTGAGCCAATATCGATTAAGGTACTATAGGGTACTCCAAAGATCAAAAACATACCGGTTATGACGACCGGTGCATCGCCATCCTCCTGACGCCTCACGGCATAGACCAAACTAGGTTGCCTAGCCTCAGTACCACTGGTACCTCCCCTCGGTGCCCCACGACCTCTGCCAGCACCATTACCTCCTCTTCTTGCACCACGACTTCTTGGCACCTGTTGGTTATCCCTCCTATTCGGTGCATGATCCTGACCTTCTGACCTCAGCCTAGCTACCTTTTTGGATAATTCCTAACTCGATGTTCCATGGATCCACATTCGAAACATCTCCGATTACTATTCCAACACTCCCCCGTGTGAGACTTCCCACATCGAGCACACCGTGGCGGCTATTAAGGATTAGCAGCAGCAGCAGGCCTAGTAGCTTGATCAGATCCACCATACCTCATCCTCTTCTGTTGATTACCAGAAAACCTCGAGATCTAGAGCTCCTCTTATTCCAACTCCTATCCTGATTCCATCTAACAGACTGTCTTACCCCTTCAGCAACCTTATGCTTCTCCACTAGGACAGCTAACTCCCATTCCTGTTGTGGAGCTATCATCATCCTCAGCTCATCTCTCAGCCCATCCTCGAATTTGACACAGCGTTCATGCTTGGTACCCACAATACCACGAGCATACATGCTCAACCGGAGAAATTTGGCCTCATACTCCGCCACTATCTTATTACCCTGAACCAGGTTCAAAAAAGCCTTCCGCTGCGCATCCACATAGCTAGTTCCTATGTATTTCTTCTGGTAGGCAGCCTTAAAGAATTCCCATGTGAGGTCCTTCGCCATCGCTCCATCCCTTACGGTGAGCCACCACGGATATGACTCATCCCGAAGCAGAGAGATTATACCCTTCAACTTTTCCTCAACTATAAAATCCAGGTCATCCATGATCCTCTCTATTGATTCCAACCAATACTCCGCTGCACTGGGTGCCACTCCAGACACTCCCCTAAACACTTCCGCTCCGTTAGCCCGAAGTCGTTCAACCATGGATTTATAGGCTCCTGCACCTGCGCCTACCTCGGCAACTCGTTCCAACACTCGTAGTACAGCTTGGGATACTACATCGTTACCACCGGCCCGATCCTCGAAACTCGACTTTCACCGCCGGTAGATCCCAGATCACATTTTCGGACCCATGACCGACCACTAGCTCAGACAAAGTCATCCTACCCCTACCACGGCCACGCGGCGGACGTCCATCACCTCTTGTACTCATTCTTCTCATTTACGTTTATCTGATTAAGAATTTTATGCATTATTGATACTGTTCACTGTTTACCCACGAGCAATTTTATGAGAAATAATTTTTGAAGTGATTCTTTCGGAATCAAATCTACCTATAATTTCAGTTTCAGGCTTATCTCCTAGTTCTAAGTACATCCATCACACAAACAGCATTCACAGACCATATCTAACGTGTAGGCGCACTTTCGTCATTTTACTACCCGCGAGTATTTTCGTAATTTTAACCTACAAGGGGTATTTTTGTAAATTTTCAAAAATAAAAGTTCTCAGATGATTTTGTCAAAAAGTATTTTGGAACTTTTAAATTCCCGAGGTATTTTGAAAAATTTTGAAATTCGGGGGTATTTTGGTGATTTTGAAGCTCGGGGGTATTTTGGTAATAAACCAGGGTAACTTTGTAAAGTTTGATAATTTCGGGGTATTTCCAAATGTTGCAAAACTTTGAGGGTTCTTTTTGAGAATTTGTTTTCCAAGTTGATGGTGTTACAAAAATTTTGAAAATCAGGGTCATTTTGGTAATTTTGTAGGTTAGGGGTAATTTTGTAATTTTCCAAAATCATGACATTTTTGATATTTCGCAAATTAAGGTTTTTGGGAATTCTATATGTAATGAAAATTTTGATTAAAACTGTGGGTATTTTGGGAATTTCATAAACCAAGGGCGTTTTTGTAATTTTACCACTAGGGGTATTTTTGTAATTTCTTACACTGAAATTTTTTTTTCAGAAACATGTTGTAAAACAATAGTTCTCACACATTAAAAAGAAATTTTAAGAGTTTTAAAACTAGAGTTTTTATGAAAATACGGCTAGTTCCCTTTTGGGTTTTAGTTAGGGTTTAGCCCATGAATAAGTCATCCCGGTTAGGGTGAACTGAAGCTACGCACCAGGTAGGATTCGAGTGGAGAGGAGGTGAGTCACGCGGACTGCTTAAATACCAAGCTCCCACCGAATACCAATCTTAGACATGCGCACCATGGTTACCACACCCTAACTCGGTGACTTAGACATAGGTTTGTTTACTTAAGCAATTAAGTCTTATGTAGTAGTTGGGGTAGACTAGTCCTAGAGTTCAAGTACCTATCATTCTATTCTACGCTCCCAAGTTACCTATTTGCATTCACAGAACAGCCAGAGGTACTTACCTGGGTGGATTGGTGCCGGAGACTCGATGCCATGCTGTTCAAACCAAAAACCATTTCCATAACAATTCACAAAGGCCTACAAAATGTTTGGGCCCCGAGCCCCACAAATGAAGTTTTGAACCTGCTCGATACCAAAATGTAACACCCCAAACTCGGCCCATGAGCCCTGACCAGATCTGGTATGTCACAGAGTAAAAATGTTTGAAATATTTTGATTATCTGGTGAAAACTGAAAAATATTGTTAAGGATATAAAATAGTGTATGATAAAACTTAGGAGGGATTTTTTTTTTTTTTTTGCAAACATGGTTGTGTTGAAAACCTTTGAAAAATCATTTGATCATTTATTTATTTATTTATTTTTTGGAACCTTCGAGGTTATGGTTGACTCGGTGAATTTTGCTACCCGATGGTAACATCTTTGAAAACTCGTAGAAGTTACTTAATTTTGAAAATGTTACTTTTAACTGATTCACTTAACATTTTATAGTTTCATTTGTAATATAGTATAAGTAAAGTAAAAACAACTATGTAAACATCCAAAATAATAAACTAGCACCTTATTACAATCCAAATAAAAAATTTAGTAAATAAACAAACTTAAATCAGATTAAATAAAATCCCAAATCCAAGGAACAAGCATGGCCGCCTCGAGTCCTCTCGGCTCCATCTCCGCGATCTACTCATCTCGCAAAATAATATGGGAAGGGTGAGTCACCAAGACTCAGGTGTATAAATCCCCAACACGGAAGTGCAACTCATACACAAGTTATTAGTATAACATGCAAACATGCAACCCAAACTAACCATCCATACTCCTTTAGCTACCCGTGTGGTCAAAACCACCGGTGGTCAAAACCACCGTGACTAGAGTCACAAATCAAGTGATGGGGCCAACCCATCGTGTGGTCAAAACCACCGATGACCATAGGTCACAATTATCAATATGTGGTCAAAACCACTAGGTGGTACCAAACCACCGGACTTAGTCACAATTTATCATCGGTGTGGTCAAAACCACTGGTGACCGAAGTCACAATTAATCGGATGGGGCCAACCCATCTTGGGGTCAAAACCACTGGTGACAGTCCATAGAGAAAATCCCCCTCCTCTCATCAATCCCATGCTCATATCATGCTTAACATATTATCATAAATCATGCATAATAGTCATGGCATAGCATATTACCCATCATGTCATCCATATATTTTAAAACACAAGATTTTAAAAAATCACTACCACAATGCAAGTGACTTTACCAAATAACACTCACTTTGGTTGTACAATCGATTTGGTCTCCATTCTATTACTAAAAATCAAGGATATGTGCGTACTCGAAATAAAACTCACTTTGGTTGCTGATTTGGTCTCCTACCAATCCAAAAACACCCACCAAGTCTTCCTTGTATTCGGCTACACTAGCACACTTCAACAGTTAGCCTTCGGCTTTTCCAAAATATCTAATGGATAGGCTTAAGGAGAAATTCTTTACCATAGACTTACCAAATCGATTAGTAGAGAACGGAGGCTTAGTTCGGCAGTTTCAAAATCGTGTAGCACTTTATGAGAAAACAGTTTCACAAGTATTAGCCAAACCATCCACAAATGCTAGATTTCGGCTTTTCCTTCATATAAGTCGACAGAGAAAGAGATAATATAGAAGGAAGGTTTCGGCAATCACTTACCCTTACAAACCGATTTGAAGAAGAAATCCCAAAGAGAACCTATGCCCACCTGATATTCAGCCAAAGTGGATCTAATAGGAGAAGGGAGATTTAGGCAAAAGATTGGAGTAGATTCGGCTTACACAAGATGGAAGGGATAGAGTTTGAGTAGAATGGGGGTGATAGATTCGGCCAAGTGGAAACTAAAGAAGAGAAGAATTTTGAAGAATTTTGAGCAATGGGCCTAGAGAGTATTCGGCCAAGATCAAGTTGGGGAGAAAAAGAAAAACCAACTAAATGAATTTCGGCACCTCCATACTATACTCAAAACCGATTGTGGATGGCCCTAAGGACTCCTGCATTCAGCCAACACTCATCCCTTTGGTGATAATTCTAAAAATAATCCTACCCTTATCTTCCCTTCTTAGCCGAAATTATCAAAAAGAAAGGCTTATCCCATCCTTCCCAAAGTCCCAATTGCCGTCCAACTCTTCTCTTTTCATGGCGCCAACTTGCAAAAATAAAAGAAAAACCCTTATACTATCACCGTGACTCGAACTTGAGTCCTCCTCCCCTTTGCTTGGGCGACATTCACCAAGGCCCTAAGTGGCGGCCCCAAGCCACTTTACCAATTCGACTTTCATGTCCATAAACCTCGCCATTTATTTTTAAGGCCTTCCTACCTTACCCCCTTCCTCTTTAATGCAAAAAAGCCCAAAAATAAAACACGTCCCATGCGGCCACCATGATTCAAACTCCAGACCTGCTCCAGGCGTCGCCTCCAGGCCCTTAAGTGGCGAATGAAAGCCACTTTACGAAGGCCATCTTTTGTGTCTAAAGGCACCCGCAACATCTCTTAAGACCTCCTTGGCCCAACTTCCCTTCCTGACGCAAAAAGAAAAAGTCTCTGATGTGCCCTGCGTTACTCGAACCTCTTCCCCCCTACACTCCCTTGCACCTTAGCGCCCCAAGCCACAATGCCGATTAATTCCTTGTGTCCAACTTTTCCAAAAATTTTCTCTTAACCCCTATCTCACCTAGCTCCCAACTCTTAGGCACTAAAAGAAATTTCAACCCTAAGTTAGACCTAGCCTGGGGTTATGACTAGACCCTAGAATATGTCAAGTAATCAAACATACATATTTCTTCAAGCACACACATGGGAAAAATAATTAAATTGCAAACAACCCCTAATTTAGGATGTTACACAAGTCAAGCATAATACTAAGTACGCCAAAAACATAAGCAAAATAAAATATTCTAGAGGCCTTATTACAACACAAAATAAACCCAAAATAGTAAGAATAATAAAGTGAACGAAATCAGGAAACTAAAGTTCAATAAAAACCATTTATGAAGTATGGCCTCCACCGAGTCATCCATGGCCCAAGTCCACATCACTGAGCATTACCTGAAAGGATTAAGAAATAAAAAGGGGGGTAAGTTACAAGAACTCAGTATGAAATCCCCTTACTGTTGTTCACTGGGCTTGAACCCATTTAGCAAAAATTTGGGCCTGAGCCCATCTAACAATAACTTGGGCCGAAGCCCATTAAGCATCATCTTGGGCCTATGCCCATTTACAAAACAGAATATATTAAATGAATCAAATGAATGTAATAAAATCCCAAACCAACCTAATAATCCATCCGCTACACACCACCCGTACCAACCAACACACCTGTGGGGATCAAGTCAACCCATCCCCCCAACACACCAAAACGCAAGCAATTTTCCATTTATAATAATAATTCGTAGGCCAGTGGCTATTTATAATTGCAGGCATTTAGCCATTTATAATATCGTAATTTGTATGAAGCCACCGAATAATGAATATAGGCAAGATAACCACTGGACAAATTGTGACAGAGTCACCAAAATATGTGGCAGAGCCACCAAATAGCTTCCTCCAATCATCAATATCCCAAACCCATGCAGGATTATGTGAATACAACATTCATAGCAAATTATAATATCAGATAGCATATTTATATGTCATCATGATGCCATAGCCTCGCTACGGTCTTACACGAAATCTCATACCAATACCAATGTCATACCCTTGGTATGGTCTTATATGGAACCCATGTCAATGCCGATGCCATATCCCAGATATGGTCTTACACCAGCTCTTGTCTTAATGCCGATACCATGTTCCAAATACGGTCTTATATTGGCACTCATAATACGGCCGATGCCATGTCCCAGACATGGTCTTACATTAGCACACATGTCAACGCCGATACCATGTCCCAAACATGGTTTTACACTGGCTCTCATTGTCATAGTCTAACCATGGTCTTATTCATCTTTTCATCGTTGAACGACCGTACTCATCTCTTGCATTCTACTTAATCAAACTTCTCAGTTTTAACTCTCATACCATAATATGGGTGGTTTCTTGCTCTTACTGCTTCTCGCATGCATCATGGTGCTTACTATTCTCATGTCTGTGAGGTAAACAAGGTACCTGTAACACTTGATCAAAAAGATCAGTATGCTTTACTATAATAAACATAATTTCAGCATCACAATTCATAACATGAATTATACTTGTTAGTCAGCCTTAACTAGCATGACATAATATCAACTTTACTACTACCTTTCTTGCTATCTCATTTTAACTTTACTCATTTGCCCGATGAATTTTTGTGAATTACCGAGGACACTAAATCTCTTGCCTTGAACTTGATGCCAAAGCCATACTCTAGGCATGGACTTACATGAAAGGTCTCTTCTTAAATCAATGCCAAGCTTGCCTTGGCCTTACATGAAATATCTGTTCCATGGCAAGCTTGCCTTGGACTTACATGATATATCTGTTCAATGCCAAGCTTGCCTTGGACTTACATGATATATCTGTTCAATGCCAAGCTCGCCTTGGACTTACACGAAAGATCTCTTCTTGAATCAATGCCAAGCTTGCCTTAGTCTTACATGAAATATCTGTTCAATGCCAAGCTTGCCTTGGACTTACATGATATATCTGTTCAATGCTAAGCTTGCCTTGGCCTTACATGAAATATCTATTCAATGCCAGGCCTGCCTTGGACTTTCATGATATATCTGTTCAATGCCAAGCTTGTCTTGGACTTACATTGAAGATCTTTTCTTGATTGCCGATGCCATGCCTTGGATTGGTCTTATACGGGCTTTCTTGTCTCATGTGATGGATCGAGTATCTTGGGCAATTCTTATTCAATTGGGACTTGCTCATAATTAATCTCATTGATTTCTTTATTCAGCAAAACATTAAACATTTCATGATGACAATGTACATTATACTAAGCAATTCAATGATAGAAATTATAAAGCTTAGAAATCATACCACTTAATGAATTTAACTCGAGTGGGATTCTCACTTTCTTAATAAAACAATTTCAAGTAAGTAGGAGACATCACACTATCACGATCCACATATGGCATGTATAGCTAGACTCTTACTCTCGCTAGGTTACTCCTAGAACCAACTAAACCATAGCTCTGATACCACTGAATGTAACACCCCGTACCCAAGTCCGATGCTAAGACTAGATGCGAGACATTACCATGCTTGAACTCACTTAATCAAGTACTTATTGGCTATAAAATTTCGTATCGACTTAAAACCTTTCTTTCTTGGTCTAGACATACGTATCATGGTCATACGAGGCCTTAAACACTTGTTCAGACTTTTGAAACTTATCAAAAATCCTCTCTCAAAATCAGAGGTTACACGCCCGTGGGGTTTGGGGCATGCCCGTGCACTCCTAAACACGCCCATGTTCCTATCCGTGGGGAGCTACTGACTTATCTGACACGGCCTTGACACGTCCATGTCCTCCAACTGTGTGGAACTACTGACTTATTTTCCACAGCTTCAGCACACGCCCATGCCCAAGCCATGGGTCTTACACTTACCATGCACACTACTGGATTCACTTGTGGCCTATTTTAACAAGTAATCATAAGGTTCAGGGTTCACACACGGCTCATGCACACGGCCGTGGGATTCACCTGTGGCCTATTTTAACAAGTAATAATAAGGTGCAAGGTTCGTACAGCCCAGACACACGCCCGTGTGTCTAACTGTATGGACACTTAGAGGCTATATACGAAGCCCTTCTCCATCCTACATTTCATACATTAATATACTCATTCAATAAAGTCTCAAATCAACGACTAAAACACATGAATTCACACATTTGATTCATGAAAATAAAGTGTTACTACCATACAATTACAACAACTTAGCCATCATCAACGGCTATACATAATTAAACTACAAACCCTTTTTGGCCAACATAGTTTGGCACATTAACAATAACTTAATCAACCTTAAATTCTAGTCCTCTACATGCCATGACTCATAAGGACTGTCTGCTCGATAGTGTGAAAACATCTCCAGCGGCCTCTAACTCGTATTAGTCAACATAATCTATAAGAGATGAGAAAAGAAAAGGAGTAAGCACTAATGCTTAGTAAGTTCATATGCATAATCCGCAAATATTAATATTCATTAAATATAGATAACCACAAGATATTATGTCGGGTCATTCCCATTAACTCATGGTTGCTTACTCAACCACTCTGAAGCTTACTCATTTTATCTCTTACTGCACTCACTTGCTCGCTTACAAAAGAATCCATTCATGCAATCGATTATCATGTAATCATATAAGACATCACATCAAGTTTTATTAATAAGTTACTCATCTTTCTATGGTTTCGCACTTAGCCCACTGCTATCATACATTCATAAATAGTCATCCACATGTAATACTTTAATTCAATTGTTCATCCGAGAACACCCTCACATTACTACTCTTACTTAACTTTTCCACTATTTTTATTCGCATCCCCACAATATAACAATAAATCTAATTCATGCAACAAGGTGCATTAATTTCCCATTATCCCAATAGGGGTTCATCATATATATATAAATTGAAATCGTCTCAATTCAATTCTAGTACACACTTGTGCCTTTCTTAGCTCAACCGCATACTCTATTTACTTGAACATATACTCAAGTTATAAAATAACTCTCTTGAGTCTCATACTCATGAAATCACTTAGAAATCATACCCCAATAGGGTCTTACTTGAATTAACATAACGATGCCGTGCCCTTGACACGGTCTTATACGAATCCTTACATTGAGGCCATATCTTATACGAGACTTTAACTATCATCTCAACATTCTTCATGCATTTCACCCAAGGGTATTTCATACATCCATAGAGTGAATATACATTCCATACAACATTAGAATACTTACATGAACTCATACATAATTTTTATAATTGCATGTGAACTTACCTCGTTGTTTAAATAAATAAAATGACTATTAGCCCACATTTCTCTTTTCATCCGCTTCTAGGTCCAAACTTGCTTTCCTTGATCTAGAACAATGAAATTTATTGATTTATTCACTTATAAATCATAATATATCTTAATCTACACTCTAGGCAAAACTGACTATTTTGCCCCTACACTTTGGCAAAATTATGATTTTGCCCCTAGGCTCGTAAATAAATTTTCATCTCAATTTCTTGTTAAACAAGCCTAGCAGAACATTTAATCCTCTTACAACTATCTCCAATTGCAACTATTTCATACCTTAATGAACAAATTACAACCTTTGCATAATAACCCATTTTAGGTATTTTCCATGAAAATCCTTTCACAAAAGTTGTTTCTCTTCATCCTATCATTCATTTTCTTCCATAAAAACTCATCAAACAACATAGACTCTCTAATGGCAAGTCCCTAGACTCTCAACCATATTGTAAAATAGTCCCCTCATTAGCTAGATTAAGCTTTGGGGATCACAAAAGTACAATTTTCTTCAAGAAAAATGATCAAAATCACTTACTAGGGAGGTGGATTGCTTGCTGAAGTTTTAAGCTTCAAAACCCCCTTGTTGCTGCTCATTTTCAGTGGAGAAGAACAGAGAAAAAGATGATATCTTTTTCCTTTCTTTATTTTATTATAAACATCAATTTCAACCCACCAACTTTGACCAAAAAATTAAAACTCTTGTCCCCTCTTGTCTACATGGCCGGCCATCATAACCAAGATGGTCTAATTACCCTTTAAAACCCTCCAATTAATATTTCATGGCTATTTGGTACATTTAGCCTATAGAATGGAACTTTTGCACTTTATGCAATTTAGTCCTTTTCATGATTTAGTATGAAATCGCTAAAATTAAAACACCAAAACTTTCATGCACCCTTATAAACATGTTATAACACATAACATAACATGAAAATAATTTTCTATAACCTCGATTTAGTGACTCCGAGATCACTGTTCTGACTAGACCTTAAATCAGTCATATAATTATTGCTATTATGTGCATTGTAATTTTATTTTATATTTATTTGTATTTTATGCATTTAATAGTATAGCATTTCATTTGTAAATATTTACTCTACGCTTTCTATCGCATTTTATTCGTTTAAAAAGTCATGTTTAATGTCGTTCAAGTTTTACAATCATTTTTACTCAAAGTTTTTTTTTAAATAAGGCAATGCTCGTGTTTGGAGGTTTCGAGAAAATCGTGCCCTAATTTACTGGGTTCTGATTCTTCTCTTTAAAACCTAGCAACCGATTACCCTTTTCTCTTTTAAATCAAAACCCATAATATTTTAAATATAAAAAAACACTTATTCTCAGAAATTTAAGACATTGCGCCCTAACTCACTGAGTGTGATGTTTTATCATCTCGAGATAATAATTTCAAAAAAAACAAAGGCAATATTTCGTGTTCGGGAATTTTGTGAAATTGTACCCTAATTTACTGGGTTCCAATTTTTCATAAGGCCCAAATAATCGAATACCCTTCTCAAACTTTATTACTGGTTTTTAAAAAAAAATCAAAAGATAAATTTAATTTTGAGAATATAAGATGTTGTGCCCTAACTTACTGAGTACGACATTTTTTTCTTTGAAATAATAAGTTTTGGCATCCAACTTGATTCTGTCCAAATGTATTTTAAGCTAACGGATCGTAATCTAGAATCTTTTCAAATTTTCGACATTAAGACATTAAGTAATCAATTAGGTACCAATTTTTGGGCCCTACGAGGGTGCTAACCCTTCCTCGTACGTAACCGACTCCCGAACCTATTTTCTCGAGTTTTTATAGACCAAAATATGTTTAAATAAATCAAAGTTTTCAATTTCAAGGTGATCGGATCACACCTTAAATAAAAAGGTCAGTAGTGATTCCATTTTCGTCTTTAAAGTCGATCCCCGTTTTTTCAAAACTTAAAAATGGTTTCGATAGCTTGGTGACTCCACTGGGGAATTTCAAAGTCGATCCTTGTTTTTTCAACAAATAAAAATGGTTTTGATAGCTTGGCGACTCCACTGGGGACGATTTTAAAGAGAGTCAAGCCGTAAAATTGATTAATTTCTATCCTTTTGTTGAAAATTAAAAATTTGATTTGAAAAATTACGGTCCTTTTTATTGCATTCGCTTGCGTCATCTCATTTGATTGTTGTGGTTCGAGTCTTATAGAATACTTTTGCATCATATTGCATGACCGTCAGGTCACACCCTTAAGTGAGAGTGAGAAGCTACTCTTTTATGAGGTTTTCACCTTCGTGCAGGATAGTGAATCGCTTTCGGGATACATCCATACCTATGTCTTCGTGAGATTTTCATTTTCGTGCAGGCATAGGGAAATGTGTCCCCCTGAACCAAACTCAGTCAATATGAACCTATAATGGGTGAGGATCGAGGAATTTGCTGGTTTGGGTACCTCAACTTTAGAACCAAACCACATATAGAGAGACCTAGGAGCCTACTCTAGATAGAGCCATGCCAAACCCTAGTGGTCACCTGGACAGGTGTTCTGTGTTGTTTATTTCTCTTGTACTAACTTGTTTTCTTTTATTTTGATTGCATTGTATTGCATCATCATATAAAGGAGATGTTGATTAATATTCGATTGCTAAGTAGAGGAGTTTGTCATAAGAAAATGAAAATCTTGATAAAACAGATTATAATACGGTTGTCCTGACATGGTATAAATAAACACAACGAGAGAAGGCTGATAGTCCACAGAAAAATACAAGACTTCGCCCGAGGATTCAAGTCGACAAAAACTATTCAAAAGCCATCACGTCGTGACTTTCTTGAAAGAGCTAACAAGCAGCGGGGGATAAGTGAGCAAAGAGTCACAACCTGGATCAAGCAACAAGGAGCTAGAAGAAACATCTCTTGAGAAAGTCCGTGGGATACAACCATAACGTCTGGATATGAAGAAAAAGATTGGTGTCTTCACTTGGACTATGAAGGCGAAGCCGCATATGTAATTCATTTTACGTAAAGATATTTGTTTTCTAGAAAAGTTCTTCTAATGGAATTGAATTTGGAATCAACATCTCTCTTTCTTCTTGCATTCATTTCATGCATTTGCATTACATCATTTGCATTGCATTTTGTGTATTAGATTTTCACATAAGATCCCTAATTAGGTAAAATTATTTCAGTTAACCTGGAAAACATGGAACGAAGAGATTAGAGCAAAGGTAAATACAGATGCGTACAATTTGCCAAAATTCAATAGGATATGCGAGATCAAATGAATGTGATGAGCTAATTAACCCAGTTACTAGCTGAAAGGCTTAAAAAGGGAGTGACCCAGTGGTCGATAGTGTGGGTGATGATGAAGACATTGTTTATTCCCCGATAAGTATCCCGACTCAACCAGACACACATTCACATAGGGTACCCATCATTATTGGACCCCAATGTCAGATTAATACCTCGATACTGTTGAACTTCTCGATGGGCTCAGGTTTTAACCCAAGAATGATCGAGCCGAACCGGCTGTGTTGGAAGAAATCAAAAGAAAAGGAAAATAAAGTGAATAGTATAATAAGATATAATAAGGACTATTCAGATTTGATTACAGTAAGCCAGCCAAGGACTGTAACTATCAGTCATTGGGTCTCCCCAAGGTAAGAACCCGATCCAAAACCGAACTCAGAAAAACCCCAGTTCGCACCCATCCCAATCACGTATAGGGAGATGTACGAAATTTTGTTTGAAGCACATGTTGTATCCCCTTTTTACGTGGAACCAATATAGCCTCCATACCCTAAATGGTACGATGTGAATGCCCAATGCGAATACCATGCAGGAATTACGGGGCACTCAATGGAAAATTACACCACTTTCAAGAAACTACTCAAAGATTCATCAAAATGGGCATTGTAAAATTCGATGATCCCTCTGGTGCAGAAAATCCGTTACCCAATCTTTCTGTTAAAGGGGTAAACATTGTAAGTTCCGTGATAGATAGGTTCAGGAGATCCAAGAATGCATCGAGCTCAGGGCCCTAGCGCAAGGCCTGATCGATAACAAATTGAAGAGATCAAAGTTTCATGGGAATGTTGGGGCATCTAAACATTAATGACATATTCGAAGAGGAAACCAGGGAATAGACTTTTCCAAGCTTCTACCTTTATGTACTTGGGAAGATTTTAAACAATGGGACTGTGGAAGGGATCCCTGTATTTTAGAACCAATTTAGAGCAATATTCAGAACACGCTTGTTACTTTAAGCCTAGAGGCAATGAGAATTCTTTTGTGAAATAGGCTTGTGTCTAAAATTTTTATTTCAATAAAATGCATCTTTTTAAGAAAATATCTTTTCATTCTTTCCATTTCATATTATACATTCTTTTATTTTAGAATATTCTTTCACTCTTTATTCATGACCATCATGTACAAATAATCATCCTTAGAATTATTTATTTTTTGGATTTGTTGCCTTCGTACCAAGGTACCCAGATATCAACGACATGAGTAATGTTGTTACTGGCTCCCTTTTTGAATGAAATATGGGTCCAAGGGATCTAAAGACTTTGAAGATGATAGAGATTGTAGCCTATCTTTTAATTTGTTAAGGATGGTAGAGCAAGATGAGAATAGACTTTACCTTGCAAAGGGTCAGTAGACGTTGCAAGCTTAGGAAAGGGGCAAAGATCGAAGCCTAATTCACCATAGAAATAAGGTGAGACATCATTGAACTATTTTCATGAATTCAAGACATTTTCGCATGATCATATCAAGGTAAATCAAGAGGTTCGGGCTACTAGTCTACCTAGAAAGGGATATTGCATCAAATGCCAAATTGAGGAAGACAAGACTTATATGCCTCCTCCATTTTTTCTATATGTAGGCCATAGATATTATGAGGCTAATTTTGTCAAAAGCATCTAGCTGACACAACTCATCTTTGTGGTTTTCAATTACATCACTAAGAGGGAGAAGGTCGCTTTATATGCCAATCTTACAAAGTCGACAGTTATCAAATCCCACTCTAAAAAAAATTAGATGCCAACAAAGAATGCCAGAAAGGATCACGTTTAACAATGCATAATTGCACAATGTTAAAGATTTACAGCCTGTTCAAAGATCAGATACCATATCAATGCAGCAAAGGCAGCCAAAAACCATTCAAATTCATAAAAAAGACCGAGAATTATAAAGATTGGCATACAAAAGTTACATTTACCCTCTATGCTTATCAAACATTGGCTAGGACTATCACTCGGGCAGCACATTTCTCATTGGTTTCACCCGTTGAAGTCGAAATTCATTTTTTTGAGTTTTATCAGAACTGAAGTTGGATCAGGCAGAATGTATTTAATCCCGATATGACTAGTTGAATTTGAAGTGAAAATGTTAAAAGCTATCTATCACGGTTAGATGATGCGATATTACAACAAAAAGGTTTGGCCTAGAAAATTTCATGATATGGCTTTAAAGAATATTTTTCCCATGCAAAGGGGATTTCAGAAGAAAGTTGGTGCCAAACTGATAAGGACCTTATGCAGTAAAGAAGGCCTGTTCTTGGGAAGCATGGATATTTTTTGAGAGGAACGGCAAGGACATGGAAAAGCCAAGGTGAAAACCTATAAAAGGGGACTTTGAGACAAAAAAATCAATCAAAAGAAGAAAGAAAAGGAGAGGCCAAGGCGAAAACCCGCAAAGGGAGCCTTGAGACCAAAGGGATTTGAGTTGAAAACTCGGAAAGGGCAGCTCAAATTTTGACTGAAAGTAAGGCATACAGTAGTCTTGCTATACTTGAATTAATAAATATACTACGTCTTGTGGCATCAGCAAAGTACTACGGATCCCCTAAACACATATCGAGCTTAAAATGGTCTTCAAGAAGTTTAAACAGAGAAGCTCAGGCTGCGATATCTGGGGCACCTATTTTTCATTTTATCCATTTCAAATTCATTATTTGGATTATCTTATTCTTTTCAAAGAATGCTCCCAATAAAATTTCTTTGCATTTTCCATCTTGAATTAACTTATTTGTTTCGAGCTATGCTCCTAATTATTTTCCTTCCTATCCATGGTTATGATCTTTTTCAGGCATTTTGCATTAAAATAACGATTAGTGGACTAATAATATTTTCACGAAAGAAGTTTCGCATATTACTCTGCAAGCTTCTGAATAATACAAGAACTTGAAACAGGACTATTGTTTAAAACTCACCAAGTTTATAGAAGAGTCTAAACTGATACTATCTCTTCAAATTTTTGTCAAAAATAGTGGTTGAACAAATGACAAGATATTGCGTCAGTAACAAAATCTTGACGAGAAATGGGCAATGTTAACCCAAGTGTAAAAGGGGAATCATTCACAAGAAAAAATGATATTCTGCATCCATGCAAATATCATACATACATATGCTCGGAAAGGGCAGCTCAAATTTTGACTGAAAGTAAGGCATACAGTAGTCTTGCTGTAATATCCCGGGTTAAGGGCTATTTTATTTTTGGCATTGTTTGCATGTCTATGGTGTGCCATGTTGTTGTTTGTGTAGTTTCGGGGCTTAGTTGTAGGCTAGGAGTGTGCCTGAGTAGGTGGGGAAGTTTTTGTTTTTTTGGGCTTTAGGGGATAGGAGCTGAAGGAGCTGGGGTTTATAATTAATTTAAGTGAATTTTTAACACAAATGAAGAGTTAGCAAAGTGGCAAGCAAGGCGCCACTAGGAGCATGTGCTTGGCGTCAAATGCAAGGGGGGAGAGGTCCTATGTTCGAGTTACAAAATGCCCATTTTGACTCCCATTTTGACGGCATGAAGGGAAGAGTTGTGGGAAGTTTGAACTCTAGCTTGGACCTTGTCAACTCTTTCAAACGGTGGGTGGAGAGCAAATGTAGGAGGGAGACTTGGTCATGGTATTTGAATTGGTGGTTTGGGAGTAAATGGGGGGAGTTTGGCTGAATTTGGTGAGAGTTTGAGGGGAGGGAATGTGTGGCCGGTTGGTGTTTGGAGGGTGCCGAAATTGCCTTTGGCATGTGTGTTTTTCGGTCACAAGTTCTCTTTGGTTAAGCCGATTTTTAGTTTAGTCAAGCTAACAAAAAACTCTCTTCACTTGCAATTAGCCTAAGCCGAAATCATATTTCTTGGCCATTCATCCTTGAAACCGAAACCCCAAGTGTTGCCGAATTTGCTTGCTGTTTTTGTTTTATTTTGCTTCTTTCTCTTTGTGTTAGCCGAACCAAGCATCCCATTACCATTTCTTTTTCTCTCTTTTGGAAACCTTGGTAGCCGAAAGTTCTCTCCTCTCCTACTTCCCTTTTCTTTTGTTCATTTTGTGTGTCAAACTCCACTCCCCAAATCCTTTTCTTTATTTCTTTTCATTCAAACCGAAAGCATCCATCATTCTATTTTCTTCTTTTCCAAAACCATTTTAGCTTAAACCTTAGTGTAAAGCCAAAGCTTTTTCTTCATTTCTTTCCCTCTCAGAACCGAAAGTATTTCCCCTCTGTTCATCTTGATTAAGGGTGCTAGCCGAAACTCCCTTCCCAAACACTCTTCTCTATTTCTTTTTCATTCAAAACCGAGAGCACCTACCTCTTGTTATTCTTTCTCTTTCTCCAAACATTGGTCGAATCCTTCTCCTCTCTTAGTAGTTGGTAGACCGATTATTGGTTGTTGTTGGGGTGCTGGTGTTCAATCGGTCTACTAAGAGGGTAAGTACTAGGCCGAATGGCCATTTCCCTTTTCTCTGGTATTTTACCAATTTTTGGTATGTTAAGGGCTGATTTCGATTTCGCTTAAAAAGGTGTTAACTTCTTGTTGGTAATCGTTTTCGTATAGGGTCCCTTGGGTTCGAAATCAAGCAAGGAGAGGCTTCCTACTCAGTAAGCAATCGGTAAGTGATGGTGAGATGATTGCTTGTGGTTATTTGTCTAGTTTTCGATTAAGTTTATGGTTCCAAAGGATTAATCATTCTCTTTTTAGGGTGAAGCCGATTCTTGAAAGAACCATTGTTGGGTTCAGATTTGGTAGGAAACCAAATCAAGGCTAAGGTAAGGCTAACGCAACCCCTTTGGGTTACCTACTTTTGGCCGAATGGTATAATGAGTTAGTGTAACCCTTTGTTGCCCGATTGTAGGATTAAAATTTGAGGTGATCAAAAGATTTTGACCGGTTTTTAGGATTAACAACTTCGCTATTCAGGTGTGTAAACCAACACACTATCTTAACTTAATAATGTGATAACCTCGCTTGTGTAAATGAAACAATGTGATTGATTATTTCGATACCCATTGAGGTATGGATACGGATTCGGTAAGTCCGCTTCATTATGAGTTATGTGATGATGATGATATCATGATTTTTGATACCTTGAGATGCCATATTAAGCATGTGAGCATGATAGCATGATTGCACGATTTTGCATCTAGTATGATATGTGATTGGGTAATATGAGAGAGGGGAGTATGATATCCGTGTCTTTGGGACACCGTGTCTTTGGGACACCGTAGGTTTGGCACCTCCGGTGGTTTGGTACCACAATGATATTTTGTGACTTTGGGTCACCAGAGGTTTGGCACCTCAGCGTCTCGTCCCAATGGCTTAGTACCACAGTGGGTTGGCCCCACAGTTGACTATACGGGATTGACGCCAGTGATTTGGTATCACACGATGGGTTGGCCCCATCATCGGATTTGTGACTACGGTCACCAGTGATTTGGTATCACATTGTGTCTTTGGGACACCAGAGGTTTGGCACCTCATTGCGACTCGTCCCTGTGGTTAACACCACCGTGGGTTGGCCCCACTTATGAGATATGGGATTGTCGCTAGTGATTTGGTATCACACGATGGGTTGGCCCCATCATTGGATTATTTGTGACTTGGTCACCAAAGTGGTTTGGTACCACAAGATGGATATCGTGACTTTGGGTCACGGTGGTTTGGCACCACCAAAGGGTTTGGTACCACACGGGTAGAAAAGGCGATATGGTTGGTTAGGATCGGTGCATTACTTGCATTATTCTGCTATGATATGTGTGTTGGCATGTTATACCGGAGAGGGAATTATACACTGAGTCTTGCGACTCACTCTCTCTCCTTTGACTATTTCAGGTGACACATAGACTCGGACATGGAGCCGGGATGGTCTCGAGGTGCTCATGCCATGGTCAAATAAAGACTTGCTCGGATTTTTATGAAATTTGGTACTTAAGTTTTCATTACTTTGTGGTTTTATTTTGGGTTGTAAAAAGGCCTTTTAAAATTATGGTTTGCTTGTTTATACTTTAAGTAAATGTTTAATATGCCTTAACATATTAATTGGGTTAAAATGCGCTAAAATTTGGAAAGATAACGATTTCAAAAGTACAAAAGCGATATTTTAAACTATACCATCGGGTATCACACTAAGATTTGGAATAAAGAAGAACTCAAATGTTTTCTAACTTAGACACGATTTTCCACTAAGACAAAAATGTTTTTGCAACAATGATAAACAACACAAACTTCTTAACGAGATAAACCTGTTTTGTCTACCCATCGGAGTAAGTTTTTAAAATTTCCCGGGTTTTCAAATACATTATCAGATTTCACTCTAACCTACTCAAGTTTTTTTCAAATACACAAATTAGCGAAGTGTTTTCCTCAAACTTTAAACTCAAACCTAAACCTCTCAAAGACCTTTTTCCTCAGAATATACCGTATCTTGTGGTGTATTGACCGGTTTGGGGTGTTACATTTGTGGTATCGAGCCAAGTTTAAAGGTTTCATTTGGCCCGAGGCCCAAAATATTTTCAAAAGTCTATTTTAAGCGTTATATTTTAAAAAGTATGGTTTGAAAGGCATGGCACCGAGTCTCCTGCACCATTCCCTGTAAGTACCCATCTTGTTGGTTGTGATCTTAATTGATATGATTGGATGGCTAGTAAGACTACCTTAGAGACTGAAACTGATAGGACTCTGTGGACTCACGAAAACGAAACTTCTTTAATAAGCAATATTCATAAGACTTTGCTTTAAACATAGTGGAATAATGACTGATGCATAAAATTCTTTAATCAGACGAGATTTAGTCATGAGTACCGAGGTGGACGTGGTCGTGGGCGTGGTCGCAGTAGGATGACAGCTTTTGAGCCCGTAGGTTCGGTCCAGGTTCGAGAATGAGGTACTGGTTTTCGCCACCACCGGAGGTGGTGAGTTCCAAGAGTGCATCAGGCGATGACGCAGGTCACAAAGCGATCTCGCGAGTGTTAAAAGGGTAATGGAGTAGGTGGAGGTGTAGGAGCTAGGAAATCATGCTCGAGCGACTTGAGCAAACGGGTGAATTCTTTCGGTGTCTCGGGTGTTGCTCAAAGATCTTTCGAGTATTACTGAAGCGACGAACGGATCATGGATTTATCCGGACCTAACGGTGAAGAGAAATTAAAGGGATCGATCACTTCTCGAGATGAGTCATACCGATGGTGGCTCATTTGTTTCGAGACAATACCGCAATTTGAAGATCCGACATGGGACTATTTCCGGCCGCTTATCGTAAAAAAGTATGTAGGGCTAATTACATTAATGAGCGAGGAAAGCATTTCGAGGTTAGTTCAGGGGAGCAAATCCGTTTGAGTACGAGGCGTAGTTTCTCAGCCGAGCCGGATGCTGCGGGTATGGTGGCCACCGAACATGAGAGGTGCGTTCGCTTTGAGGATGGCTCGCGAGATTAATTAAGGTTGATAATTCGCCCAAAGAGGAGCGTGAATTTGCTGCCCTAGTTGAAAAGGCGAAGGTAGCCGAGGCATTAAGAAATCTGAGGCGGTGGTATGGATAGGAACCACACAAGAGGAGTTTTGGATCTTACGGGTCATCGAAAATCAGCAGAAAGGGCTAGACCGTGGGCGAATCGATCGGGTAGGTTTGTTGTCGCTAAGCGTGGACCGCCAGGTAACCGCTGTGGGAAGGCTCATTGGGAGGATGTTGGACCGATGGTAGAGGCTGTTTTGAGTGTGGCTCACGGACCACTGTGAGAGGATCCTGTCTGCAAGTTAGCTAGGATTCGATCAGAGAATTAGGGCCGTGATCAAGACTGTAAATAATGGACCACCGCAGAGGGCCGAGGTAATGGCAGAGGAGGTAATGGTTCGGTCAGGCCGTGGAGCACCGAGGCGAGAGGTGCAGTAGTTCGAGGCCGCACGGTCGGGGCTAGTGTATGTCATGAGGCACCGAGAGGAGGCGGCCGCACCCACATCATTACTGGTACATTTTAATCTTTGGTTCTCCATTTACCGCTTTAATTGATGTGGGGTCAACACACTCATATGTTGTAAGTAGCATAGTGAAGACCATGGATTTAGACTCAAATATCTTCTAGGCGTATGACCGTAATAAGCCCTCTAGGTCACTCAGTAGTGGTAGATAAACCGATAGAGACGCACTCTAGAACTCCAAGGGTATCTTTTGAGGCTAATCTGATGGAACCGCCGTTTGGGGAGTTCGATCCGATTCTGGGATGGACCGGTGGTTAAGTACTGTAAAGTTGGATTGCGCGCTAAGCGCATGGTTTTGAAAACAACCGAGGTGATGAGGTAGTTCGATCGGTAATAGAGGAATTATCATCCAATGTGGTATCCGCCCAAAGCAAGAAGATGGTCGAAAAGGACTGTGAAGCATATGTGGTTCATGTGTATGCCTTGAGGCTAAGGGGTCTTTGTGGAGACAGCTTGGTCGATTAGGAATTTGTTGATGTGTTTCTGAGGAGCTTCCGGGTTTGCCACCAGACGGAGGTAGAGTTCGGGATAGACTCACATCTTAATCGCTGCGCAGTATCTATTGTCTCCGCATGAGATGGCACCTAAAGAGTTAGTGGAGCTTAAGGCTCAGATTCAGAGTTATTGGACCGAGGCTTTATCAAAGCCAAGTATTTCACCATGGGGAGCGCCTGTACTTTTTGTAAAGAAGAAAGACGGTACTATGCGGATGTGTATAGACTATCGCCAACTGAATAAGCTGACGATCAAAAATAAATATCCACTACCTCGGATCGATGACTTGTTTGATCACCAAGGGGCGCCGCTTTCTCAAGATCGACTTATGGTCCGGTATCACCGCTAAGGGTGAAGGAGGCGGATATCTGTAAGACGGCATTTCGCACTCGGTAGTGGGCACTTTGAGTTCTTGGTTATGCCGCTTCGGGTTGACTAACGCTACCAGTAGCCTTCATGGATCGATGAATAGGGTGTTCCAACAATATCTAGATCGGTCAGTAGTGGTTTTTATCGACGACATCTTGGTATATTCAAGGACCGAGGAGGAACATGATGCACATTTATGTGGTATTGCGATTCTAAGGAGAAACAAATTTCGCTAAGTTCAAGAATGCGAGTTCGCTTAGGAGGTAACGCTTGGGTCATGTAGTATCACCGAGGGATTAGAGTGGACCTCGTAAGATAGAGGCCGCTTTTGGATTGGAAGCGCCTAAGTCAAGAGCGAGATTCGAGTTTTCGGGCTTGGCAGGATACTACCAAGATTTGTAGAGGTTTCTCATTGATTGCAGCACCGATGACTAAATTATTGAGAAAAGGGTTCCATTTATTTGACCGAGAAGCGCAGGAGAGCTTCGATAAGTTGAAAAGATTCTCGATCAAGCTCCGGTTACGATTCAACCCGAGGTGGTAAGGAATTTACATGTCTCGCGATGCATCACATACAGGATTGGGTTATGTGTTGATGCAAGAAGGGAAAGTTGTGGCTTACGCATCTCGGCAGCTGAGGCCGCATGAGGTGAATTATCCAACGCACGATCTGGAGTTAGCGACTGTAGTTTTTGCCTTAAAGATATGGAGGCATTACTTGTACGGAGAAAGATCGATAGTCTACACGGATCATAAGAGTCTAAAGTACCTTCTAACTCAGAAAGACTTGAATCTGAGGCAGAGCAGATGGATTGAGCTGCTGAAAGACTACGATTACTCAATTGAGTATCATCCGGGCAAGGCTAACGTGGTAGCAGACGCGTTGAGCCGTAGGGTTGTTTCGGATTTGAGAGCATTGTTTGCCCACTTGAGTTTGTATGACGACGGGAGTATTCTCGCAGAGCTACTGAGTTGCCTACTTGGGTTGAGCGGATCGGAGAGAAACAGCTTGTTGGATGAGGTTACGAGTGCGCGCAGAGGACACAAGTGCGTAACGATGGTTTAAAATCTTCTGACTTGTCTAGTGATAGGGTTCTGTTTTCGGGGAAGGCTTGTATGCCGAGAGATTCTCGAGTTAAGGCAAAAGATTCTTCAGATGCACATAGCAAATTTCTACGCTATGCATCCCGAAGGTAGCAAATGTATAGGGACCTCGGAGAATGCCTACGGTGGTAAGATCCGAAAAAGGAAGTAACCGAGTTTGGGTAAGTGTCGACATGTCACAGGTCAAGGCCGAAAGCATCGATTCGCGGTCTGGGTTGCTTCACCAATTGAAGATTCCACAGTGGAAGTGGGAAAGGATAACTATGGATTTCGTCAAGGTTACCGCTACACCGAGCAAGAAGGATTCATGCTGGTAATCAGGATCGATCGACTAAATCACTCACTTTATTCCGGTGAGGTGGACTACTCACTTGAGAGGTTGGCGAAGTCAGATGTGTCGTAGATTGTGAGATCGCACGAAGTATCGGTATCGATCATCTCGGATAGGGATCCCGATTCACGCCAAGGTTCGGAGGGCGTTGCATCGTGCTCGGGTACACTTGTTAGATTTCAGCCTGACATTTCATCCGCAGATCGACGGGCGATCGGAAAGGGTTATACTGATCTTGGAGGATATGCTACGAGGGTGTGTTTTGGACTTCAGGGGTAGTTGGGAGGAGTACCTACCGTTAGCTGAGTTCGCCTACAATAACAGTTACCAAGCGAGCATCAAGATGGCACCTTATGAGGCGTTGTACGGTAGGAAGTGTCGCCACCTACATTGGATGAGTTTAACGCCGCTTGTTGGGACCAGAGTTGGTTCTTTGAGACCGGAGATAAGGTTAAGTTGATTCAGCTCGATTGAAAGAAGCTTCTGACGGCAAAAGTCCTATGCCGATCTTAAGCGGAGAGATATTGAATTTGTGGGAGATCGGGTTTTCTGAAGGTCTCACCGTGGAAGAAAGTGTTAAGGTTCGGAGGAAAGGTAAGCTAAGTCCGAGGTTTATTGGGCGTATAAGGTAATCGAGACGAGTGGGACCAGATTGCATATCACCGAGTTGCCGCAGAACTAAGTCAAATTCACGATGTGTTCCACGCTTTGATGCTTCTTGATATCGTTCGAGATCCATCGCACGTGGTGACAGAGGAGAGATTGAGGTAAACCCAGATATGACCATGGAGGAAGAGCCTGCATGATTTTAGATCGGGATGTGAAGGTTCTGCGAAGAAGTCCGTGCCCTTGGTTAAGGTTCTTTGGCGGAATCATGGCGTGGAAGAAGCGACGTGGGAACCCGAGGATACGATGAGACAAAATACATAACTCTTCTCGACTGTAATTTCGAGGTCGAAATTATTTTAAGGGGTAGAACCGTAATATCCCGGTTAAGGGCTATTTTATTTTGGCATTGTTTGCATGTCTATGGTGTGCCATGTTGTTGTTTGTGTGGTTTGGGCTTAGTTGTAGGCTAGGAGTGTGCCCGAGTAGGTGGGGAAGTTTTTGTTTTTGGGCTTTAGGGGATAGGAGTCAAGGAGTGGGGTTTATAATTAATTTAAGTGAATTTTTAACACAAATGAAGAGTTAGCAAAGTGGCAAGCAAGGCGCCACTAGGAGCATGTGCTTGGCGTCAAATGCAAGGGGGGAGAGGTCCTATGTTCGAGTTGCAAAATGCCCATTTTGACTCCCATTTTGACGGCATGAAGGGAAGAGTTGTGGGAAGTTTGAACTCTAGCTTGGACCTTGTCAACTCTTTCAAACGGTGGGTGGAGAGCAAATGTAGGAGGGAGACTTGGTCATGGTATTTGAATTGGTGGTTTGGGAGTAAATGGGGGGAGTTTGGCCGGATTTGGTGAGAGTTTGAGGGGAGGGAATGTGTGGCCGGTTGGTGTTTGGAGGGTGTCGAAATTGCCTTTGGCATGTGTGTTTTTCGGTCACAAGTTCTCTTTGGTTAAGCCGATTTTTAGTTTAGTCAAGCTAACAAAAAACTCTCTTCACTTGCAATTAGCCTAAGCCGAAATCATATTTCTTGGCCATTCATCCTTGAAATCGAAACCCTAAGTGTTGCCGAATTTGCTTGCTATTTTTGTTTTGTTTTGCTTCTTTCTCTTTGTGTTAGCCGAACCAAGCATCCCATTACCATTTCTTTTTCTCTCTTTTGGAAACCTTGGTAGCCGAAAGTTCTCTCCTCTCCTACTTCCCTTTTCTTTTGTTCATTTTGTGTGTCAAACTCCACTCCCCAAATCCTTTTCTTTATTTCTTTTCATTCAAAACCAAAGCATCCATCATTCTATTTTCTTCTTTTCCAAAACCATTTTAGCCAAACCTTGGTGTGAAGCCAAAGCTTTTTCTTCATTTCTTTCCTCTCGTAACCGAAAGTATTTCCCCTGCTCATCTTGATTAAGTGGTGCTAGCAAACTCCCTTCCCAAACACTCTTCTCTATTTCTTTTCATTCAAACCGAGAGCACCTACCTCTTGTTATTCTTTCTCTTTCTCCAAACATTGGCCGAATCCTTCTACTCTCTTAGTAGTTGGTAGGCCGATTATTGGTTGTTGTTGGGTCTTTGGTGTTCAATCGGTCTACTAAGAGGGTAAGTACTAGGCCGAATGGCCATTTCCTTTCTCCGGTATTTTACCGATTTTGGTATGTTAAGGGCTGATTTCAAGATTTGTTAAAAGGTGTTAACTTCTTCTGGTAATCATTTTCAGATAGGGTCCTTGGGTTCAAATCAAGCAAGGAGAGGCTTCCTACTCAAGAAGCAATCGGTAAGTGATGGTGAGATGATTGCTTGTGGTTATTTGTTTAGTTTTCGATTAAGTTTATGGTTCCAAAGGATTAATCATTCTCTTTTTAGGGTGAAGCCGATTCCTGAAAGAACCATTGTTGGGTTGGATTTGGTAGGAAACCAAATCAAGGCTAAGGTAAGGCTAACGCAACCCCTTTGGGTTACCTACTTTTGGCCGAATGGTATAATGTGTTAGTGTAACCCTTTGTTGGCCGATTGTAGGATTAAGGCTGTTGAGGTGATCAAAAGATTTTGACCGGTTCTTAGGATTAACAACTTCGCTATTCGTGTGTAAACCAACACACTATCTTAACTTATTAATGTGATAACTTTGTTTGTGTAAATGAAATAAGTGTGATTGATTATTTCGATACCCATTGAGGTATGGATACGGATTCGTAAGTCCGTTTCATTATGAGTTATGTGATGATGATGATATCATGATTTTGATACCTTGAGATGCTATATTAAGCATGTAAGCATGATAGCATGATTGCACGATTTTGCATCTAGTATGATATGTGATTGGGTGATATGAGAGGAGGGAGTATGATATCCGTGTCTTTGTGACACTGTGTCTTTGGGACACCAGAGGTTTGGCACCTCCAAAGGGTTTGGTACCACAATGATATTTTGTGACTTTGGGTCACCAGAGGTTTGGCACCTCGGCGTCTCGTCCCAGTGGCTTAGTACCACAAAGGTTGGCCCTACGCTTGACTATACGGGATTGACGCCTTGATGATTTGGTATCACACGATGGGTTGGCCCTATCATCGGATTTGTGACTACGGTCACCAGTGATTTGGTATCACATTGTGTCTTTGGGACACCAGAGGTTTGGCACCTCATTGCGACTCGTCCCTGTGGTTAACACCACCGTGGGTTGGCCCCACTTATGAGATATGGGATTGTCGCTAGTGATTTGGTATCACACGATGGGTTGGCCCCATCATTGGATTATTTGTGATTTGGTCACCAAAGTGGTTTGGTACCACAAGATGGATATCGTGACTTTGGGTCACGGTGGTTTGGCACCACCGGTGGTTTGGTACCACACGGGGTAGAAAAGCGATATGGTTGGTTAGGATCGGTGCATTACTTGCATTATTCTCGTTATGATATGTGTGTTGGCATGTTATACCGGAGAGGAATTATACACCGAGTCTTGCGACTCACTCTCTCTCTTTAACTATTTCAGTGACACATAGACTTGGACATGGAGCCGGATGGACTCGAGGTGCTCATGCCATGGTCAAATAAAGACTTGCTCGGATTTTTATGAAATTTGGTACTTAAGTTTTCATTACTTTGTGGTTTTATTTTGGGTTGTAAAAAGGCCTTTTAAAATTATGGTTTGCTTGTTTATACTTTAAGTAAATGTTTAATATGCCTTAACAAATTAATTGGGTTAAAATGCGCTAAAATTTGGAAAGATAACGATTTCAAAAGTACCAAAGCGATATTTTAAACTATACCATCGGTATCACACTAAGATTTGGAATAAAGAAGAACTCAAATGTTTTCTAACTTAGACACGATTTTCCACTAAGACAAAAATGTTTTTGCAACAATGATAAACAACACAAACTTCTTAACGAGATAAACCTGTTTTGCCTACCCATCGGAGTAAGTTTTTAAAATTTCTCGGGTTTTCAAATACATTATCAGATTTCACTCTAACCTACTCAAGTTTTTTTTCAAATACACAAATTAGCGAAGTGTTTTCCTCAAACTTTTAAACTCAAACCTAAACCTCTCAAAGACCTTTTTCCCTGTAACATACCAGATTCGGTTGTGGTGTATTGACCGGGTTTGGGGTGTTACACTTGCTATACTTGAATTAATAAATATACTACGTCTTGTGGCATCGGCAAAGTACTACGGATCCCCTAAACACATATCGAGCTTAAAATGGTCTTCAAGAAGTTTGAACAGAGAAGCTCAGGTTGCGATATCTGGGGCACCTATTTTCCATTTTATCCATTTCAAATTCATTATTTGGATTATCTTATTCTTTTCAAAGAATGCTCCCAATAAAATTTCTTTGCATTTTCCATCTTGAATTAACTTATTTGTTTCGAGCTATGCTCCTAATTATTTTCCTTCCTGTCCATGGTTATGATCTTTTTCAGGCATTTTGCATTAAAATAACGATTAGTGGACTAATAATATTTTCACGAAAGAAGTTTCATATTACTCTGCAAGCTTCTGAATAATACAAGAACTTGAAACAAGACTATTGTTTAAAACTCACCAAGTTTATGGAAGAGTCTAAACTGAGACTATCTCTTCAAATTTTTGTCAAAAATAGTGGTTGAACAAATGACAAGATATTGCGTCAGTAACAAAATCTTGACGAGAAATGGGCAATGTTAACCCAAATGTAAAAGGGGAATCATTCACAAGAAAAAATGATATTCTGCATCCATGCAAATATCATACATACACATGTGTTTAGGTCACTTGGGGTGCGATCAGTTGATTTGAACAAGTTACAGTCTTCTACCCTTGAGTTGCAGTGGGATAGATTGAATATGAAACAAACCCTATATTCTTCAATTACAAGGGGGTGGATTAAAGTTGATACAAATCTTATACCTTTGAATAGAAATGGGATGGATTGAAGAAGAAACAAATTCTATACCCCAAAGCTATAATGGGGCAGATCTGTTGATCAAGATATAATTGTTTTCTCGGGTTTTCTGTCGAGAATACCAACCGAACAAGATGACAACATAATACATTCAGTTAGGAGCGTTTGATCTATTCTGATCATTGCATCCTGATCCTTATACATTTAACCAAGGATCATTCTCATGACATTCTGCAAATGTCATCCATAATCATTTAGTTAGGAGCATTCAATTTATTCTGATCATTGCATCTTAATCATTGTAAAAAGACCATTCTCATGACATGCTATATTCATGCAAATGTCATCCATAATATATTTATTTAGGAGCATTGGAATCATTATGATCATTGCATCCTAACCATTTTGCATAAGCATAAACACATTAAACCAATTCTACAGGACAAGTCCCTAGATGACGGGGTCGCAACATCGGTGAATTCACGAATCTAGTCTTCCTGAGTTTGCAGTGGAGCAGACTAAAAAATAGCAAATCTAGTATTCTTGAAGTTGTAGGAGTAGATTGAAGATAGCAGATCTTGCCTTCTTCAGCGAAGCAAATCGAAGATACCAGTTTAGCATCCCTGAGTTTATAGTGGAGCAGACTAAAAAAATACATATCTGGCATTCCTGAAGTTGCAGGAGCAAATCGAAAATAGTAGATCTTGCCTTCTTGAGTGAAGCGGATCGAAGATACCAGTATGGCATCCCTAAGTTTGCAATGGAGCAGACTAAAAAAATAGAAGATCTGGCATTTCTGAAGTTGTAGGAGCAGATCGAAGATAGCAGATCTTGCCTTCTTGAGCAAAGCAGATCAAAGATACCAATTTGGCATTACTGAAGTTGCAGAAGCAGATCAAAGATAGCAGATCTTGTCTTCTTGAGCAAAGCAGATCGAAGATACCAATCTGACATTCCTGAAATTGCAAGAGTAGATCGAAGATAGCAGATCTTGCCTTCTTGAGCAAAGAGGATCAAAGATAAAGATCTAGCATTTCTAAAGCTGTAGGAGCATATCGAAAATAGTAGATCTTGCCTTCTTGAGTGAAGCGGATCGAAGATACCAGTCTGGCATCCCTAGGTTTGCAGTGAGCAAACTAAAAAAATAGGAAATATGGCATTCTTGAAGTTGCAGGAGCAGATCGAAGATAGCAAATCTTACCTTCTTGAGCGAAGCAGATCGACGATACCAGTCTGGCATCCCTGAGTTTGCAGTGAGAACAGACTAAAAAAATAGCAAATCTGGCATTCCTGAAGTTGAAGGAGCAGATCAAAGATAGAGATCTTACCTTTTGATCAAAGTAGATCGAAGATACCAGTCTGGCATCCCTGAGTTTGTAGTGGAGCAGACTAAAAAATAGAAAATCTAACATTCCTGAAGTTGTAGGAGCAGATTGAAGATAGCAGATCTTGCCTTCTTGAGTGAAGCGGATCGAATATACCAATCTGACATTCCTGAAGTTGCAGGAGCAGATCGAAGATAGCAGATCTTGCCTTCATGAGTGAAGACATCAGATCTTGTCTCCCTGAGTTTGTAGTGGGCTAGATTGAAGATAGTAGATCTAGCAATCTTGAAGTTGCAGGAGCAGATCGAAGACATCAGATCTTGTCTCCCTGAGTTTGCAGTGGAGTAGATTGAAAATAGCAGATCTAGCAGTCTTGATGTTGGAGGAGCAGATCGAAGTCTGAATTCTTACCTCCTCAAAGTTCTAGCGAGTAGGTTGAAATTACAAATCCCGCCTCCCTGAGTTTACATTGAGGATCAACCCTTATTTCCTTGAAGTTTTAGTAGAGAAGATAGAAACTATGAATCTCTTCTCCTGAATTCTTATTACCTCGAAGTTCCAGTGGAGTAGGTTGAAGCTACAAATCCCTCATCCCTGAGTTTACAATGAGGATCAATCCGTATTTATTTGAATTTTCAGCAGAGAAGGTTGAAACTATGAATCTCTTCTCTCTAAATTTCTATCTCCTCGAAGTTTCAGTGGAGTAGGTTGAGGCTAGAAATCCCTCCTCCCTGAGTTTTCAATGAGGATCAATTCGTATTTCTTTGAAGTTCCAGTTGAGTAGATTGAAATTACGAATCTCTTTTCCCTGAAATTACATCGGAATAGGATCGAACGCGCTAGTTCCCGGGTCCTTGAAGATGCAATGAGATGAAATGAAGCTACTCGAAGAAGAAAAGCCTTGAAGAAGCCAAGATTTTACAAGACTAGGCAAATTTGGCCCTTTTAGTCTTTGCTCTATTCTCGTTACACGACAATGAACAAAGAGGGGCAGCTGTAGGAGCCCAAATTTTCCCGGGCCCATACCAAAAATAAAAAATACAAAAATACAAAAACCAAATATAACAAAAAACAATCCATAGTCCATTTACAAATGTCCCAGATTAGGACCCAAATAAACTAAAATAAACCACTACCCAAATTTGCCCACAGCCCAAACTAAAGACCCAAAATTCTGAGGCCCAAATGGCCCAACATCTTAATGTTTCCAAAAACCCTAAGGCTTTTTGGAATTTTCCAGCGTCGCATGCCTTAACAACTAGCCAAACAACGCCGCAAGCCACCCCGTGCCACGTCACCACCGTATGCCATCCTCGTGCCTCCACGTTGTCTCATACCTGCGCAAGAGAGCAAAACAATAGCAAACCAAAGAACAAAAATATTTTATTTTTATTTTACCTTTTATTTTTCTTTTTGGTTATAAAAAATTCGAAGCAAAAATTTGTAATCCTTCTTCACGATTTTTCAAATACAGGTATATCAAAAAAAAAAAAAGGTATATTTCAGATTTTTGTAGTCTATTTTGCTTCAAATATATTATACATACATATAGAAATACGAAAAAAAGGATAAGTTTTCACCTTTTGTGACGATTGGGATCCCGAATCCAAAGCGTTTCTGGGTTGCTTTTTGATTTTAATGAGAGGTTCGATTTTCATTTGTTCTAGATCTATGCTTAGGGCGCTTGAAGGGTTTGAAAGGGCTAATTCTTGGGTCTCCGACCACCGTGCACAATGGCGGATGGTGGCAGAGTATGGCGACTCGGTGACGGGGTTAGGTTAGAACCCCAGAGAACCTTCAGAGCGTTTTCACCCTTTTTTTAAAAAAATAGTTTTAAAATGATTTTTTTTGTTAAGGTTTTTGCTATTTAAAGCTAAGTAATACGACGTCGTTCGATGGCAAGGGCATTAAGCTTTAAATGGCTTCATTTTATCCTTCAAAATCCGCATGTTGACCCGACCCGGGAGGATCCGCGCATTTCTATTAAATGGGCTAATTGCCCTTTTGATCCATCCTCATTTTGAGTTTCTTAAATTAAAATTTCTTTTATTTTAATTTCTCCCAAATAATTTTGTGTAGCTTGAATTTAATCCATATTTAATTGTTGTGTTTAGGAGTTTGGGTAAATTGTATTTTTAATCCTCTTTGGTTTTGGCGCACTGTATTGTAGTCCCTAATTCTGTCTTAACGTTTTATTTATTTAGGAATTATCTTCTTGATTCAGTTCTTTGCTTCACTTGACTCCTTTTCCTTTTAAATCTTGATTTTTGAAAAATTTGTTTTACGTATTATTTATTAAATATATATATTATTTATTTCATATTCATATATATTTTACCTATTTTAAATATATATATATATCTCTATCATTTGATTTAAAATGTTTTATATATATATATATATATATTTATATATATTTACATTATATAGGGTTATGTATTATTTGTGAAGAGTTTTATATATTGTTTATCTTGAATGGATATTAGTTTTTTTTAAAATTATTTTATACATTTTAGATTGCTTTTATAACGTCCATTTTAAATCATTTATATATTATTTTCCTAGAATTGTCTTATGTTTTATTTCAAATTTCTTATTACTTGTTTCATTTTGTATTAATGTGGATATTAAAATAACATGTTTTGTGATTATTACTATTATGTGCATTGTAATTCTTATTTTATATTTATTTGTATTTTGCGATTTAATAGTATAGCATTTCATTTGTAAATAATTACGCTCGTTGTATGTTATTATTCTATCGCATTTTATGTAACACCCCAAACCCGTTCTATGCGTTAAGACCAAATTTGACATGTCACACTAAATGAACATACACCTAATTTTTGAAGATTTAAAGAAAACGAATTTTTAAATAATTTTAATGTGGAGTTATTGAAATTAAGTTTGATTACTAAATCTAATAATTTGGATCGTAAAATTTATAAATTGAAACTTAGGAAAAATTGATTTAATATTTTGAGAAAATTTAAAGAGTTCAAATGTAATTTGAAAACAAAAATTTAAAAATATTGTTACAAAAAATTACCCGATTAAAACTATTTAAGAATGAAACCCTTTTCAGACGTTTATTTAAGAAAACGTTTATTTCTATTTTAGAAAAATAATCTCACTTAAGTATTTAAAGCATATTATAAAATCCATCCACAAGTAAAACATCCATAAAAATTTAACTAGAGGCCTTATTACAAAATAGCAAAAATAATAAAGAAAATACTTAAACAGAAATCCGAAATTTAAATAACCCATTATTCATATTATGGCCTCCACTGAGTCGTCCCCGGCCCAAGCCTCCATCACTGATCATTACCTAAAGAGGGTAAAGAAAACGGGGTGAGTTACTTAGAACTCAATGTGTAACTCACTTACCATTGTCACTGGGCCAAAAATTCAATTAAGCATTTATTGGGCCAAAGCCCATTGACAATCATAACATAATATCATATATAACATGCATGTGTTATGCAATTTCCCAACCAACCTAGTTCTCCATCTGCTACACACCACTCGTACCAACCAACACACCTGTGGGGAGCTTTAGTCACCCACCCTGCCAACACACCAAACTAGGCATTAAGCTATATATCAAATTGTGGCAGAGCCACCGGTAATTTATTGTGGCAGAGCCACCGGTAATTTGTAGCAAAGCTACCAGAACTTCTCTTCATCAAAATCTCAACCCATGCAAATCATGTATATATTATGCATATCCAAATACAATATTCCATTCATATAATTATTACGAACAATATGGCCTATTTATCACATATCACATTTGGCCCATTTAGCACATATCACATTTGGCCCATTTAGCACATATAACATTTGGCCCATTTAGCACATATCACATTTAGCCCATTTATCACTTATCACATTTGGCCCATTTAGCACATATCACAATTGGCCCATTTAGCACATATCACATTTGGCCCATTTAGCACATATCACATTTGGCCCATTTATCACAGTCTTAATACCGATATTTATAGTTTCTACCAAAATAATGATAATTACGCCATCTTACCCGATTTCACTAACAAGTGACTAAATCAAGCAATTTACAACTAGTCACAATATAAATATCTATCCCATGAAATATGGTGTGAGATTACTCACCTGATTACGGTAAGCACTACGCTTTCCTGATCGTCAACACCTAAAAATATTTTAACTCTCGATTAGATCATTAACACTTATAATAAATCCATTCTAAGATAAGCGATCTAGATTTTTACCCTCTAAATCTCGAATAACTACTATTTATCGATTCTCTCCAGATGACGGTTCACAACCCGTTGGAAAACCTCGAACAGCTAGTGGCTCAGAACTGCGAATAACCTCGAATAATTGATTTTCAGCAGAAGAGGGTCCACAACCCGGTGGAAAGTCTCGAATTGCCAAAATGGCCCTACGTTTGAATTTAAGAGTTGGGATCGTCAATCCACTCCTTTTGAGATCACCACTAGATTTCCCTTTCAACACATTACTACGAGCCTCCATTCGTTAGATCTTCAATAAATCAATAATCTATTAAAGTATGGACTTAATAAAATGGTATAGATAGGCTTACCACAAAATTATGAGTGATCCACAAATAAATCCCTATATAAAATAATCAGTTACTCCTTTCCATACTGTTAATCATCTTAATAAATAAAGGATGATCATGAAATTCGTGAAGAACTCTTACCTTGAAAGTTTTTGATCCGAATTCTAGTGATTACGAAATAACTTCGAGGAAATGGTAATTCGGCCTTCCTCTATTTCACTATAAAGACGAAAAAAGATTTGTCTAAGAGAGAGATGATGATTTCGGTCAAAAAGACCATCCCAAACCAATATATGGATTCGAAAATAAGAAAAAGAAAAATAAAGAATTGAAGAGGATTCTTACCAATTGTCCAAAGTTTGAATAGAAGAAATGATTGAGAAGAATTATTTGAAAAATGAAAGATTCGGCTAAGAAGATGGCTATTAACATTCGGCCATGGTGAAAGATTTTGGAAGAGAGAAAAAATGTTTAAAAGTTCTTTGCAAGAAGGAAGAAAGGAGAAAAAGAATTAGAAGAAAGGGCGAGTTTATGTATCGGTTTTCAATGATGGAAGATGAACAAAGAAAGGGTGTTGCGGTTGGTGTATAATCGGCCAAATGGAAGACAAAGATCAAACACTATATGATTTCGGCACAAAGATGAATAGAGTTTAAGGAGAAAAGATGATATCAAAATGGTCAAAAATGAAATGACCAAAAGAAACAAAAACTTACCTATTGCTCAAATTCGGCTAGGGAGAGAAGTTGTAGAGAAAAGAAAAATAATGCACTAATTTGCTAAAGCATTTTTGGCCAACTAGCTCCTAATCCTTACCAATATTTGGCCAACCCCTTCTAGCCCCAAAACTATCCATGTACATTGGCCAAAAAGTCAAAGTTTAGCCATCCCAAAGTTTTCAAAACATCTCCCTTGTTTCATGCCTTATGCCCCCTGTTACATGCCTTTTCCATATGATTCTTTTCCTTTAGTTCACTCTTACCATTTCTCGTAGCCATCATACCATAAAATAAAAGTCTAACATACCAAAAATATGATGCTTGGCCAACACTTGCTAGGTAAAAGCAAAAATTAATATTCACAAAATGCATACAAAGAGATTCAAACCTCTCCCGTCAAGACCATACATGTGGCGCACAAACTCTTAACCAATAGCTCAATTATGATAGCTACTTACTCATAATTTTCCATATACTATGAGTTCACTGTCTCCCTCTCTTTAAAGTACTATAAACTATAAATTTTCACTAGGTCCACATAAATCCCAAGCCTTCTCATGACCTTATCATCAAGCAAAAATTAATAATCTAACACACTAAATCACCAATTTAATGTAACACATAAAATTCAAATTCTAGGATCTTACAATTCTACCCCCTTAAAGAAATTTCATCCTCGAAATTTACCTGGTTAAAAGAGGTAAGGATATTACTGCCGGATTGTCTCCTCATGCTCCCATGTAGCTTTCTCCGCTCTGTGATTACGCCTAAAGAATCTTAACCAATGGTACTGACTTCTTTCTTAGCAATTTTACATCTCGATCTAAAATTTGTACTGGTTCCTCCTCAAAAGACAAGTCAGGTCTTAATTCAACTTCCTCTACCGGTACTATGTGAGACAGATCCGATCGATAACGCCTCAACATAGAGACATGGAAAACACTATGAATCTGACTCAACTCCGGAGGTAACTCAAGCTGGTAAGCTACTGGCCCAACACATTTCAACACATGATATGGTCCAATAAACCGGGGCTCAACTTGCCCTCCCTTTCAAATCTGAAGATCATCTTCCAAGGTGAGACCTTTAAAAAGACTTGATCTGCCACTGCAAACTCAATGTCCTTACGCTTTAGATCCGCATACAACTTTTGTCTATCCGAAGCTTCATTTAACCGCACCCGTATCACCTTTACTTTTTCTTCCGTCTCTGATATCAATTCAGGACCCAATAACTGTCGTTCCCCCAATTCAGTCCAACAAGTAGGAGTATGACATCTACGGCCATACAATGCTTCAAGGGTGCCATTTGGATACTAGATTGATAACTATTACTATACGCAAACTCTGCTAACGGTAGAAAATCCTCCCAACTACCTCTGAAGTCAATCACACAACCCCTTAACATGTCTTCTAAAATCTGGATTACTCTTTCCAAAAGCCTCATGTAAAGCTTTCCAAAATCGTGATGTAAATCTAGGGTCCCTGTCCGATATAATAGACACTAGTACCCCATGCAACCTCACGATCTTCGTTACATACAACTTAGGCAACTTCTACAGTGAGTAATCCGTACGAACAAGTAGAAAATGAGCAGTCTTCGTCAACCGATCCACTATTACCCAGACGGAATCTTTCTTAGTAGATGATAAGGGTAACCCACTAACAAAGTCCACCGTTATCCGTTCCCATTTCCACAATGGAATCTTCACCGGTTGTAACAATCCCGACGGCAATTGATGTTCTGCCTTAACTTGCTGACACGTTAAGCACTTACTCACAAAATCTGTAATTTCCCATTTCAACCTTGGCCACCAATACTGATCATGAAGGTCTCGATGTATTTTATTTCCCCTAGGGTGCATAGCATAAGGGCTACTATGCACCTCTCGCAGAATCATTTGTCTTAATTCTGAATCTTTGGGCATACAGATTTTTCCACAAAAAACACAGAACTCTGTCATTATTCAATCCAAAATTCTCTATCACACCACCTTCCACTTGCTGAAGTAAGGAACCCAGTTTTTCATCTAAAGATCGCTTTTCCTTGATCGATCTAACCACATCGGTTTCACTCAAGTTCGCTAATGACTTCCATCTTCATACAAACCGAGATGAGCGAACATTGCTCTTAACTCTGATATTACCTTACGACTCAACGCGTCTGCCACCACATTAGCCTTTCCAGGGTGATACTCGATTGAGAAGTCATAATCCTTCAACAGCTCTATCCACCTCCCCTGTCTTAAGTTCAACTCCTTTTGAGTAAGGAGGTACTTTAGACTCTTATGGTTCGTATAAATGATCGACTTCTCCCCGTAGAGATAATGCCTCCAAATCTTTAGAGTAAAAACAACCGTAGCCAACTCCAAATCATGAGTGGGATAATTTACCTCGTGCGTCCTTAACTAACGAGATGCATAAGCCACCACCTTTCCACCTTGTATCAACACACATCCTAAGCATGTGTGTGACGCATCGCAGTAAACAATAAACTCTTTTCCAGCCTCAGGTTGAATTAATACCGACGCTTCTGTCAAAATCTTCTTTGATTTCTCAAAACTTTCTTGTTGTTTCCCTGTCCACACAAACGGTACTCCCTTTCGCAACAGTTTAGTTAGGGGTGCAGCAATCAACGAAAACCCCTCAACAAAACATCTATAATAACCAACCAATCCTAGGAAACTCTAAATTTTTTCCACTGTCCTCGGTGGTTTCTAATCCAATACAGCCACTACCTTCCGAGGATCAACTCTGATTCCTTCGGCTGACACAACATGTCCCAAGATGGTCACTTCCTTTAGCCAGAATTCACACTTACTGAATTTGGCATAAAGTTTCTTTTCCCGTAATAATTGCAATACTATCCGCAGATGTGAATCATGCTCTTCTTCATTCCTCGAGTATACTCAGATATCATCTATGAACACCACCACGAACCGGTCTAGGTAAGGTTGGAAGACCCGGTTCATCATATCCATAAATGCAGCTGGTGCATTGGTCAATCCAAATAGCATCACCAAATACTCATATTGTCCATAACGAGTTCGAAACGCCGTCTTATAAATATCCACCTCTTTAACCTTAAGTTGGTGATAACTCGATCTTAAATCTATCTTCGAGAAAATTGAAGCTCGTCACAGTTGGTCAAACAGATCATCGATTCTCGACAATGGGTACCTATTCTTGATTGTCAACTTATTCAATTGCCTTTAATCAATACACATACGCATCGACCCATCCTTCTTTTTAACGAACAAGACCGGTGCTCCCCATGGTGACACACTCGGTTGTATGAATCCCCGATCCAACAACTCTTGAATTTGAGCCTTAAGCTCTGCTAACTCCTTCGGCGCCATCCTATAAGGAGAAATGGATACCGACGCCGTTCCGGGCAAAAGCTCAATGCCAAACTTTACTTCCGATCTGGAGGTAAACCTGAAAGTTCCTCGGAAAAATATATGAATAAACCCGAAAGTTCCTCGAGAAAGACATCTAAATATTCTTTCATCGTTCTAACATCTTCCACTGATAATTCCTTGGCATCCAAAGCAGTAATGAAGGCTAGGAATACTCCACACCCTTTCCATACCAATTTTTCTACCTTTAAAGTAGATATCACATTTGCTAAGTAGTTTCTCCGTTAGCCTATCATTACCACTTCCTTATCTTCCAAAGTCTTTATTGACATCCGCTTTGCAGCACAATCCAAGTGCGCACGGTGCTTTACCAACCAATCCATGCCCAAAATAAGATTGAACTCACCGAAAGGTAGCTCCATCAAATCCGCCAAAAATATTTCTTTTTAAAATTCTACAGGCACATCTCTATACAGTTTATTCACTACCACAGACCATCCTAAAGGACTAATTATCATCATCTCTCTATCGATAATCTCAAATCTAATATTCAAATTTCTAGATATAGCACTAGCAATATACGAATGGGTAGATCCGATATCTATCAAAGCAGTAACAGGTACATCAAAGATGAAGAACGTACTAGTTATCACATCAGGTGCATCACCATCCTCACCGGCGTCTGACCGCATAAACTAACCCTGGCTATCTTGCCTTCGCGTTGCCTCTGAAACCATTACCTATACCTGGTGCACATTGACCACAACCACTGCCATTACCACCTCGACCTGGGCTACGGCCTCTCGGTGGCTGCTGAGTGCCTCTAGCTAGCTGTGTATCGGGGTTATGAGCTTCTTGAGTCAAAGCAGTCCATCGAGGATAATTCTTAAGCTGATGGTCCTTAGAACCACATTTGAAACACCCATCGATTCTTTTCCAGCATTCATTAAAGTGTCGTCTTCCACAATAAGCACATAGTTGAATCTGATTAGTAGCAGCAGGTGCTCTAGTTTGAGCTGATTCATCATTCCTAGGCCTCTTTTGGAACCTTTTAGCAGAACCCGAGTACTTAAAGTCCCTCTTGTTCCTGCCTCTATCCCTTTATCGATTTTGTCGCTCCAAGCTCTTAGCCTCCTCAGCTATTTTGGCTTTCTCCACAAGCGTGGCAAAAGTCCTTTCTTATTGCGGGGCAATCAGTACTCGCAACTCATCATTCAATCTGTCTTCAAAATGCACACAGCATTCATGGTCAATTGGCACTATAGTCCGAGCATAACGACTCAAACGTAGAAATTTTGCTTCATATGCTGCCACAATCTTACTTCCTTGAACCAGATTAAGGAATTCCTTCCTTTGGGCATCCACATAGCTTGCCCCGACATACTTTCCTTGGAATGCAGTTTTGAAGAAATCCCAAGTAACACATTCAGCCTGAGTGCCTACTCGAACAGTAAGCCACCATTGATACGCCTCGTCCTTCAACAAGGACATAGCTCCTCTTAGTTTTTACTCGACAGTACACTCTAGGTCATCCATAATCCGCTCCACGGCCTCAAGCCAATATTCTGAAACATTTGGGGCTACTCCCGAGATACCCCTAAAAGTCTCAGTACCATTTGATCTGAGTCACTCCGATATTGATCCACGAGCTACTGGTCCCGATCTAACCCCAGCAACCCTTTCCAAAACTCGTAACATTGCTTGAGACAGAGCAATGTCTTCTCTCATACGGTCATGTGATCCATTTTCTGACACAGTTGATGTCGGCACATCCATTTTCGGTATATGCCCCGATGCCTCAGACACAACTCTAGTACCTCGGCCTCTACCACGGCCACATCTACCATGTCCACATCCTTTAGCGCTCATATTGACTATTTCATTTCAATCTGATTACAAGTTTTATGAATTAGTATTCTATTTTAGTGTTTTATTAACGATATTTTATAAGATATAAGAGGTAGAGTTATTTTCGTAAATGCATCCTATAGTCTTAATCTCAATAGTTCAACATCTAAAACTAAAAGTTCTAGAGTGTTCCTATAGTCATATCACAATAATAATCATTAAATTTCAATACACTTACTGGACTTGGTGCCGGATACTCGTGGTGTCATACTACATTTAAAAAACATAATTCAAACAGTTTTGAACAATAAATGTTGTTGAAGCCACTCCACAGTCGAGTTTTGAACTTAGCTCTGATACCATAAGATGTAACACCCCAAACCCAGTCTATGCGTTAAGACCAAATTTGACATGTCACACTAAATGAACACACACCTAATCTTTTAAAGATTTAAAGAAAACGGATTTTTTAAAAACATGTTAACGTGGAGTTACTGAAACTAAGTTTGATTACTAAATCTAATAATTTGGGTCGTAAAATTTATAAATTGAAACTTAGGAAAAATTGATTTAATATTTTGATAAAACTTAAAGAGTTCGAAAGTAATTTGAAAAAAAATTTAAAAATATTGTTACAGAAAAATTACCGAGTTAAAACTATTTAAGAATGAAACCCTTGTCGTTCGTTTATTTAAGAAAACGTTTATTTCTATTTTTAGAAAAATAATCCCACTTAAGTATTTAAAGCATATTATAAAATCCATCCACAAGTAAGACATCCATAAAAATTTAACCAGATGCCTTATTACAAAAATAGCAAAAATAATAAAAAAATACTTAAAAAGAAATCTGAAATTTAAATAACCCATTATTCGTAGTATGGCCTCCACTGAGTCGTCCCCGGCCCAAGCATGCATCACTGGTCATTACCTGAGTAGGGTAAAGAAAACGGGGTGAGTTACTTAGAACTCAGTGTGTAACTCACTTACCATTGTCACTGGGCCAAAAATTCAATTAAGCATTTATTAGGCCAAAGCCCATTTACAATCATAACATAATATCATATATAACATGCATGTGTTATGCAATTTCCCAACCAACCTAGTTTTCCATCCGCTACACACCACATGTACCAACCAACACACTTGTGGGGAGCTTTAGTCACCCACCCCGCCAACTCACAAAACTGGGCAGTAAGCCATATATCAAATTGTGGTAGAGCCACCGGTAATTTATTGTGGCAGAGCCACCGATAATTTGTAGCAAAGCTACCAGAACTTCTCTTCATCAAAATCTCAACCCATGCAAATCATGTATATAATATGCATATCCAATTACAATATTCCATTCACATAATTATTACGAACAATATGGCCTATTTATCACATATCACATTTGGCCCATGTATCACATATCACATTTGGCCCATTTAGCACATATCACATTTGGCCCATTTAGCACATATCACATTTGGCCCATTTAGCACATATCACATTTGACCCATTTAGCACATATCACATTTGGCCCATTCATCACATATCACATTTGGCCCATTTAGCACATATCACATTTTGCCCATTTATCACAGTCTTAATACCGATTTTTATAGTTTCTACCAAAATAATGATAATTACGTCATCTGACCCGATTTCACTAACAAGTGACTAAATCAAGCGATTTACCACTAGTCACAATATAAATATCTATCCCATGAAATATGGTGTGAGATTACACACCTGATTATGGTAAGCACTACGCTTTCCTGATCGTCAACACCTAAAAATATTTTAACACTCGATTAGATCATTAACACTTATAATAAATCTATTCTAAGATAAGCGGTCTAGATTTTTACCCTCGAAATCTCGAATAAGTACTATTTACCGATTCTCTCCGGATAACGGTTCACAACCCGTTGGAAAACCCCAAACAGCTAATGGCTCAGAACTGCGAATAACTTTGAATAATTGATTTTCACCAGAAGAGGGTCCATAACCCAGTGGAAAGTCTCGAATTGCCGAAATAGCCCTACGTTTGAATTTAAGAGTTGCGATCGTCAATCCACTCCTTTTGAGATCACCACTATATTTCCCTTTCAACACATTATTACGAGCCTCCATTCGTTAGATCTTCAATAAATCAATAATTTATTCAAGTATGGACTTAACAAAATGGTATAGATAGGCTTACCACAAAATTTCGAGTGATTCACGAATAAATCCCTATGTAAAATAATCAGTTACTCTGAAACACCCCACACCCGGCCCACGAGAATGGATCGGATCTGGTATGTTCCTCGAAGTAACTCGGTTCAAATTCATTAAGAATACTTTTGAAAACGTGTGTTTTGGAAGATTGTCTATTGTGGGTTGGGCTCGAGTTGAAAACAAATTTATTTTATATCAAAACCCATTTGTTTCAGTGACAAAATGTTTAAACTTATTTTAAATTAAATGGGCTTATTCTTTATAAAGCCCTAAATTCATAACATAGTAATTAAAGCGTAAATAAAATGTCACGATGGCCTTATTACATAAAAAAACCCAAAATAAAATTGTACAAGACTTAAAATAAAATAAAGATTCAAATAAAATTAAACTTCAAGTTGAACATGGCCACCACAAGTTCTGCCGTCCGATCCATTATTGCTCATCACCAAACATGTTCCCTAGCAGGGTGAGTCGATAGACTCAATGTGTAACCAACACCAAAACATAATAGAAATAGGCACACCATACATATCATATTCATATAAAAATTCAAGATAATGATGCAAACCTTAACCCAAACCTATATAGCCATCCGCTACACACCATCCGTACCATCCCTTTGCACCGTGGGGACTACTAAGTCAACCTCCATCCGCTACACACCATCGAAGCGTCATGCAATGACGTGCTCATCGCCCACTTATAATATTGTGGCATAGCCACCACTTTTAGATAATGTAACCGAAGTTACCACATTCACTTAATGTGATCAAGTCACCACATTCACTTAGTGAGACCAAGTCATCACGTTTCACTTAGTGAGACCAAGTCATCACGTTTCACTTAGTGAGACCGAAGTCATCACATTCACTTAGTGAGACCCATCACATTCACTTCCCATTCTCAATTAACCCGAATGCCCCAAATTATACATATCATGCATATCATATTTAATTTCACTTTCACATCACTTTTCACATGTTAAATATAACATATTTTGAAATCCTAGTAGGAGTAGGAAAACGTACCTGAGTACTTTGTACCATAATATGGTACTTTAGCCACATTCTTACACTTTCATATTAACATATATATCATATTTAAGCCATAAATCTATTAAGATTTAGTGTGGTGTACACACATTACCTTAGCCATATTCTTACACTTTCATATTAACACATATATCAAGTTTAAGCCATAAATCTATTAAGATTTAGTGTAGGGTACACACCGATTTGCTTATCAATTCCTTGAGATCTCGAAAAGCTTGATCTAATGCTTTAGATCCTTAATTCCTACATTTGTTTTATCACTTATTACTTTAATAAAAAAACCATTTGACCAAATCCAAATCCTAGTAGGATTAGTATTCTTAAAACTTACCTTGTTGCCGAATTCAATACTAATCAAATCCCAAAATCTATGCTATGCTCCTCCTTGTATTTGGCCAAGCACTAAATCTCATCGGGGTTAGTTTCGCTTTTAAACAAGCAAGAATTAGATCTAATTATCAAAATAGGCCTTAGCCAAAGCTATAGACACTTAGCTTGTGGATTTTAAATCCCTAAACTCACCGAACAACTAGGGAACACGCGCCTATGGTGTACCTTCGGGAAAAGAACTTCTCCTTCCTTGTAGCCTACACTTAGTAAATCCCGAAAGATCTCTTCAAAGTTTCGGCAACCATGAACATTAATGGGATTAGCCCTAGAGTTTGATAAGTCTAAAATATAAAAGAATGGAAACCAAACTTGGATCTTACCTTTATTTGAAGGAATCGATTGCACCTTCACTTCAACCTTCGAGATTTGGCTTAGAGACTTGATGAGCAATCAGCTATGATTCCCTTATGTATTCGGTTTCAAAGATGGAAGAAGAGAGGAATAATAGGCTTAGAAGAAATCGGCTAGGAGGCTAAAAGAAAAGAAGAAAAGAATGGAGGCTCAAGAAGAATATTCGACAGAGGAAAGAGAGAGGAGAATGAATAATGAATGGCCCTAGTCTCATCCTTTTATAGCCGAAATTACTAGGCCAAGAATCCTTAACTTGGCCACCACTCTTCCTTATTTTCCTAATTAAAGAATAATTCTTCATTTATCCACCTATTTAGCCAAATTTTAAAGAGAGTGAAACTCCTCTTTGCAAGCCTTGTGCCGTCCACCTCTTGGGCTTCTAGAAGCAAAATAAAACTTATTTTATTTGCTTCTTATGTGACTCGAACTCAAGCCCAACACCCTTGCATGTGGGCTATTTCGAGGCCTTAAGTGGCATCTTGAGCCACTTTTCCAAGTCCGTTAATGGGTCAAATTTCACATACTTTTTATTTTAGGGTCACCGCCCTAAGTTCCCTTTGAACTTTAAAATTTGACATTTCGGGTCATTTTAAGTTTCCAAAATTTTCGATCGGCTCAGTAAACATGACATTTTAGGTTTTCAAAATTTTACATTTTCATAGTTTCCAAAATGTTTACTTTCCATTTTTGGCTTAGTTTCCAAAATGTTTACTTTCCTCTTTTGGCTTAGTTTCCAAAATGTTCACTTTCCTCTTTTGGCTTAGTTTTCCAAAAATGGTCATTTTCCTACTTTCAACGTAACCTTTCCATACATTCTCAGGTTTCCAAAATCATTCCAAATTTATTCCAAAACACATAAAACATGTCTTTTCTACAATTTAGGCCAAAATGCATAGGCCCTTTTTAGGATGTTGCAGTTCTACCCCCCTTAAAATAATTTCGTCCTCGAAATTACTTACTATCGTTCATCCGTATAGTCTAACTCACTACACTACGCTATTGCTGTGCACTCTGATCTCAAAGAACTATCATACTTTCTAGGCACATTCTCTAAGTTCACAATCAATGTTCCATACACTTCATAAGAACGAACTGATCTTATAGCGGGCAAAGTAATGGAGTATAATCCATAAATAAGAAACTTACTCATTGTCTCATCGGCGCATCACTATCCTCACGACGGTCATTGCATAAACTAATCTTGGCGCCTTGCTCGAACCTTCAACACCTCCGCTTGGTGCTCCACGCCTCGGTCAAACCATTACCTCTCATATTGAATCACGACCTCGTTGAGGTCATTGTCCTCCTCTACCACTGATTAACATTACGAGCTGCGATCGACTTTCTTCGATATCTTTGGACGGTTCTTGAGCATATGGTCCTTGGACCCACACTTAAGACATGCTCCTATCTTTTTCCAACACTCACCAATGCTTCTTTCCACAATGCCCACAAGGACGATCATCGCCATCCCAGTAGGTTGTTGATCCTCGGCCCATCGATTCTGGGCTTTTTCGCACATTTTCGACGATCCATAACCTCTCTTGGGTCTATTCCTATCGAGTTACGCTTAAATCAATCTTGATTCCCTCGGCTACCTTAGCCTTTTCTACTAACGCGGAAAACTCCCGTTCCTGATGTGGAGCTATCAATAATCTTAGGTCATCCCTTAATCCGTCCTCAAAACGGACACAGCATTCATGTTCGGTTGCGACTACTCCTCGAGCATATCGGCTTAACCTCAGAAATTTAGCCTCATATGCTGCTACCGACTTGTTCCCTTGAACTAGTCCTAGAAAAGCTTTCCTCTGCTCATCAATATACCGTTTGCCGACATGCTTTTTCTGATATGCCTCCTTAGCATACTCCCACGTCAGATCCTCAGCCGTGGCACCATCCCGGACAGTTAACCACCATTGGTACGCTTCATCACGTAACAGTGCCACCATCCCTTTCAACTTTTCTTCAGGGGTCAGGTCGAGCTCATCCATAATACGCTCGGTTGCTTCCAACCAATACTCAGCTGTATTGGGTGCCACATCGGACACTCCACGAAACACCTCGGCCCCGTTGGCTCGGAGTCGCTCGGGTACAAATTTTGAGCTCCCGTATTTCCACCCGCGCCAGCCACCATTTCCAACACTCGCAACATAGCCTGTGACACAGCATCATCCCCCGTCTGAGCTTGCTGCTCGACATTAACAGCTGGGGGTGGTGGTGGCGGTGGTAACTCATTATCAGACCCTTGACCCGATCTAACGGGTTCTGACACAGTTATTCTTCCTCTACCGCGTCCTTGACGATCGCGTCCTCTAGAACTCATTTCTAACGTCGAGATCTGATTTAGAAGTTTTTTATAAATTAGTACGTTTGTTTCACTTTATTATTCGCGAAGAAATTTTATGATAAAGAGTTTAGGAGTGGTTCTTTCAGATTCATACATGCACACATCTTTTCATTCATTCACACATCCATCAAACAATTATGAACCTTAGTTCATTCGAGAAACGTTGTAGTTTTTCATTTGTTGTTTTTCCACTACCCGGGGGTATTTTCGTAATTTGTCCTACAGGGGTATTTTCGTAATTTGTCAAAATAAGGTTCCTTGGTGATTTTGTCACAAGGTATTTTTAAGTTCCTGGGGTATTTTGGAAAATTTTTGAAATCGAGGGTATTTCAGAAATTTTGGACCTTGGGGGTATTTTGGTAATTTTTCCATAAATCGGGGTAAATTGTAAAATTTTAATAAATCAAGGATATTTCAGAAGTTGCAAAACTTTGAGGGTTCTTTTTGAGAAATTTATTTTCCAAAGACGATGAAGTTGCAAAAATTTTGAAAATCGAGGTATTTTGGTAATTTTGTAAGTTAGGGGTAATTTTGTAATTTTCCAAAATCAAGGTATTTTGATATTTTACAAATTAGGGTTTTTGAATGTTTATAAAATAATGAAATTTTGGTAAAGCTGTTGAGTAGTTGAACATTTTATAAACTAAGGGCATTTTGGTAATCTCACCCGTAAGGGCATTTTTGTAATTTTCGCAAATCAGGAGTTTTTCAGAAAATATTGTAAAAAAAATAATTTTCTCAGATTTAAAAGAAAGTTTTAAAAGTTTGAAAAACTAGGGTTTGTTGTTTTGTTCTCTTTTTTTTTAAAAAACATGGCTAGTTCCCTTTCGGGTTTTAGTCATTATGTTTAGCCTATGACCGAGCCCTCTTGGTCAGGGTGAACCAAAGCTACGCACCAGGCAGGATTCGAGTGGAGAGGAGGTGAGTCACGCGGACTACTTAAATACCAAGCTCCCACCGAAACCATTCCTAGACATGCGCAGAGGGTTGCCACACCACTAAGTCTCTGTGTTAGGGTGAGCCAAAGCTGACTTAGCCATAGGTTTGTTCCACTCCTAGACATGCATTAAGTCTTATGCCATAGGTTTTTTAGTGTTTGAGTAGTCTAATCTTAGGGTTCAAGTTCCTATCATTCTTTTCTACGTTCCATGCCTTTTCTACCCTTCTATAATTCACATAATCACACATATAGTTAGGGTACTTACCGGTGGATCATGGTCGGAGACTTAGGTGCCATGCCATCAAACTGTCTATTTCATAAAATATTTTCATGAAACTTATTTGGGCTCGATTTGAAAATGTTTTGGGCCTTAGCCCACAGTAGAGAGTTTAAAATCGGGCTCGATACCAAATTGAAACACCAACTCGGCCCATGAGAATGAACCGATCTGGTATGTTCCTCGAAGTAACCTGGTTCAAATTCATTAAGAATACTTTTGAAAACTGTGTTTTTGGAAGATAGTTTGTTGTGGGTTGGGCTCGAGTTGAAAACAAATTTATTTTATATCAAAACCCATTTGTTTCGGTGACAAAATGTTTGAACTTATTTTAAATTAAATGGGCTTATTCTTTATAAAGCCCTAAATTCATAACATAGTAATTAAAGCGAAATAAAATGTCACGATGGCCTTATTACATAAAATGAAACCCAAAATAAAATTGTACAAGACTTAAAATAAAATAAAGATTCAAATAAAATTAAACTTCAAGTGAACATGGCCACCACAAGTTCTCCCGTCCCCGGTCCATTATTGCTCATCACCAAACATGTTCCCACAATGGGGTGAGTCGATAGACTCAATGTGTAACCAACACCAAAACATAATAGAAATAGGCACACCATACATATCATATTCATATAAAATTCAAGATAATGATACAAACCCGAACCCAAACCTATATAGCCATCCGCTACACACCACCCGTACCATCCTGGCACACCGTGGGGACTACTAAGTCAACCTCCATCCGCTACACACCATCGAAGGCAGTCGCTGCAGTCGACGTGCTCATCGCCCACTTATAATATTGTGGCATAGCCACCACTTTCGAATAATGTAACCGGTTACCACATTCACTTAATGTGACCGAAGTCACCACATTCACTTAGTGAGATCAAGTCATCACGTTTCACTTAGTGAGACCAAGTCGCCACGTTTCACTTAGTGAGACCAAGTCATCACATTCACTTAGTGAGACCAAGTCATCACATTCACTTCCCTTTCTCAATTAACCCGAATGCCCCAAATTATACATATCATGCATATCATATTTAATTTCACTTTCACATCACTTTTCACATGTTAAATATAACATATTTTGAAATCCTAGTAGGAGTAGGAAAATGTACCTGAGTACTTTGTACCATAATATGGTACTTTAGCCACATTCTTACACTTTCATATTAACATATATATCATATTTAAGCCATAAATCTATTAAGATTTAGTGTAGGGTACACACGGTACCTTAGCCATATTCTTACACTTTCATATTAACACATATATCAAGTTTAAGCCATAAATCTATTAAGATTTAGTGTAGGGTACACACCTAATTTGCTTAACAATTTCCTTGAGATCCCGAAAAGCTTGATCTAATGCTTAGATCCTTAATCCCTACATTTGTTTAATCACTTATTACTTTAATAAAAAAACCATTTGACCATAAATCCAAATCCTAGTAGGATTAGTATTCTTAAAACTTACCTTGTTACCGATTTCAATACTAATCAAATCCCAAATCTATGCTATGCTCCTCCTTGTATTCGCCAAACACTAAATCTCATCGGGGGTTAGTTTCGCTTTTAAACAAACAAGAATTAGATCTAATTATCAAAATAGGCCTTAGCCAAAGCTATAGACACTTACCTTGTGGATTTTAAATCCCAAACTCACCGAATAACTAGGAACACACGACCTATGGTGCACCTTCGGAAAAGAACTTCTCCTTCCTTGTAGCCTACACTTAGTAAATCCCGAAAGATCTCTTCAAAGTTTTGGCAACCATGAACATTAATGGGATTAGCCCTAGAGTTTGATAAGTCTAAAATATAAAAGAATGGAAACCAAACTTGGATCTTACCCTTATTTGAAGGAATCGATTGCACCTTCACTTCAACCTTCGAGATTCTACTTAGAGACTTGATGAACAATCGGCTATGATTCCCTTATGTATTCGGTTTCAAAGATGAAATAAGAGAGGAATAATAGGCTTAGAAGAAATCGGCTAGGAGGCTAAAAGAAAAGAAGAAAAGAATGGAGGCTCAAGAAGAATATTCAAAGAGAGGAAAAGAGAGAGGAGAATGAATAATGAATGGCCCTAGTCTCATCCTTTTATAGCCGAAATTACTAGGCCAAGAATCCTTAACTTGGCCACCACTCTTCCTTATTTTCCTAATTAAAGAATAATTCTTCATTTATCCACCTATTTAGCGAATTTTAAAGAGAGTGAAACTTCTCTTTTGCAAGCCTTGTGCCATCCACCTCTTGGGCTTCTAGAAGCAAAATAAAACTTATTTTATTTGCTTCTTATGTGACTCGAACTCAAGCCCACCTTGCATGTGGGCCATTTCTGAGGCCTTAAGTGGCATCTTGAGCCACTTTTCCAAGTCCGTTAATGGGTCAAATTTCACATACTTTATATTTTAGGGTCACTGGCCCTAAGTTCCCTTTGAACTTTAAAATTTGACATTTCGGGTCATTTTAAGTTTCCAAAATTTTTTATGACGGCTCAGAACTTGCCATTTCCTAGGTTTCTTACATTTTCAAGTTTCCAAAATGTTTACTTTCCTCTTTTGGATCATTTCCAAAATGTTTACTTTCCTCTTTTGGCTTAGTTTCCAAAATGTTCATTTTCCTAATTTGGCTTAGGTTTCGAAATGGTCATTTTCCTACTTTCAACGTAACCTTTCCATACATTCTCGTGTTTCCAAAATCATTCCAAATTTATTCCAAAACACATAAAACATGTCTTTTCGTACAATTTAGGCCAAAATGCATAGGCCCTTTTTAGGATGTTACATACTCCTTTCCATACTGTTAATCATCTTAATAAATAAAGGATGATCATGAAATCAGTGAAGAACTCTTACCTTGAAGGTTTTTGATCTGAATTCTAGTGATTATGAAATAACTTCGAGGAAATGGTAATTCAGCCTTCCTCTATTTCACTATAAAGACGAAAAAGGATTTGTCTAAGAGAGAGATGATGATTTCAATCAAAAAGACCCTCCCAAACCAATATATGGATTCGGCAATAAGAAAAAGAAAAATAAAGAGTTGAAGAGGATTCTTACTAATTGTCCAAAGTTTGAATAGAAGAAATGATTGAGAAGAATTATTTGAGAAATGGAAGATTCAGCTAAGAAGATGGTTATTAACATTCGACCATGGTGAAAGATTTTGAAAGAGAGAAAAAAATGTTTAAAAGCTCTTTGCAAGAAGGAAGAAAGGAGAAAAAGAATTAGAAGAAAGGGCGAGTTTATGTATCGGTTTTTAATGATGGAAGATGAACAAAGAAAGGGTCTTGCGGTTGGTGTATAATTGGCCAAATGGAAGACAAAGAAAATGTCACTCAAAGACTATATGATTTCGGCACAAAGAGGAATAGAGTTTAGGGAGAAAAGATGATATCAAAATGGTCAAAAATGAAATGACCAAAAGAAACAAAAACTTACCTATTGCTCAAATTCGTATAGGGAGAGAAGTTGTGGAGAGAAAAGAAAAATAATGCACTAATTTGCTAAAGCATTTTTGGTCAACTAGCTCCTAATCCTTACCAATATTCAGCCAACCCCTTCTAGCCCCAAAACTATCTATGTACATTGGCCAAAAAGTCAAAGTTTAGCACATTTGGCCCATTTAGCACATATCACATTTGACCCATTTAGCACATATCACATTTGGCCCATTTATCACAGTCTTAATATCGATTTTATAGTTTCCACCAAAATAATAATAATTACGCCATCTTACCCGATTTCACTAACAAGTGACTAAATCAAGCGATTTACCACTAGTCACAATATAAATATCTATCCCATGAAATATGGTGTGAGATTACACACCTGATTACGGTAAGCACTATGCTTTCCTGATCGTCAACACCTAAAAATATTTTAACGCTCGATTAGATCATTAACACTTATAATAAATCCATTCTAAGATAAGCAGTCTAGATTTTTACCCTCGGAATCTCGAATAACTACTATTTACTAGTTCTCTCTGGATGACGGTTTACAACCCATTGGAAAACCCCGAACAGCTAATGGCTCAGAACTGTGAATAACCTCAAATAATTGATTTTCACTAGAAGAGGGTCCACAACCCGGTGGAAAGTCTCGAATTACTGAAACGGCCCTACGTTTGAATTTAAGAGTTGGGATCGTCAATCCACTCCTTTTGAGATCACCACTAGATTTTCCTTTCAACACATTACTACGAGCCTCCATTCGTTAGATATTCAATAAATCAATAACCTACTAAAGTATGGTCTTAACAAAATGGTAAAGATAGGCTTACCATGAAATTTTGAGTGATCCACGAATAAATCCTTATATAAAATAATCAGTTACTCCTTTCCATACTGTTAATCATCTTAATAAATAAAGAATGATCATGAAATCCGTGAAGGACACTTACCTTGAAGGTTTTTGATCCGAATTCTAGTGATTACGAAATAACTTTGAGGAAATGGTAATTCGGCCTTCCTCTATTTCAATATAAAGACGAAAAAGGATTTGTCTAAGAGAGAGATGATGATTTAGGTCAAAAAGACCCTCCCAAGCCAATATATAGATTTGGCAATAAGAAAAAGAAAAATAAAGTATTGAACAAGATTCTTACCAATTGTCCAAAGTTTGAATAGAAGAAATGATTGAGAAGAATTATTTGAGAAATGGAAGATTCGGCTAAAAAGATGGTTATTAACATTCGACCATGGTGAAAGATTTTGGAAGAGAAAAAAAATGTTTAAAAGTTCTTTGCAAGAAGGAAGAAAGGAGAAAAAGAATTAGAAGAAAGGTAGAGTTTATGTATCGGTTTTCAATGATGGAAGATGAATAAAGAAAGGGACTTGCGATTGGTGTATAATCGGCCAAATGGAAGACAAAGAAAATGTCACTCAAAGACTATATGATTTTGGCACAAAGAGGAATAGAGTTTAGGGAGAAAAGATGATATCAAAATGGTCAAAAATGAAATGACCAAAAGAAACAAAAACTTACCTATTCCTCGAATTCGGCTAGGGAGAGAAGTTGTTGAGAGAAAAGAAAAATAAAGCACTAATTTGCTAAAGCATTTTTGGCCAACTAGCTCCTAATCCTTACCAATATTTGGCCAACCCCTTCTAGCCCAAAAATCGTCCATGTACATTGGCCAAAAAGTCAAAGTTTAGCCATCCCAAAAACTCCAAAACATCTCCCTTGTTTCATGCCTTATGCCCCCCTTACATGCCTTTTCCATATGATTCTTTTCCTTTAGTTCACTCTTACCATTTCTCTTAGCCATCATACCATAAAATAAGAGTCCAGCGTACCAAAAATATGATGCTTGGCCGATACTTGCTAGGGAAGAGCAAAAATTAATATTCACAAAAAGCATACTAAGAGATTCGAACCTCTCCCCTCAAGACCATACATGTGGCGCATAACCTCTTAACCAATAGCTCAATTATGGTAGCTACTTATAATTTTCCATATACCATGAGTTCAATGTCTCCCTCTCTTTAAAGTACTATAAACTAAAAATTTTCACTAGGTCCAAATAAATCCCAAGCCTTCTCAGGACCTCATCATCAAGCAAAAATTAATAATCTAACACGCTAAATCACCAATTTAATGTAACACATAAAATTTAAATTATAGGATGTTACATTTTATTCGTTTAAAAATCATGTTTAATGTCGTTCAAGTTTTAAAATCATTTTTACTCAAAGTTTTTTTTTAAAAATAAGGCAATGCTCGTGTTTGGAGGTTTCGAGAAAATCGTGCCCTAACTTACTGGGTTTCGATTCTTCTCTTTAAAACCTAGCAACCATAAACCCTTTTCTCTTTTAAATCAAAACGCATAATATTTTAAATATAAAAAAAACTTATTCTCAGAAATTTGAGACATTGCACCCTAACTCACTGAGTGTAATGTTTTATCAACTCGAGATAAGAATTTCAAAAAATAAAGGAAATATTTCGTATTTGAGAATTTTGAGAAATTGTGCCCTAACTTACTAGGTTCCAATTTTTCATAAAGCCCAAATAATTGAATACCCTTCTCAAACTATATTACTGGTTTTTTTAAAAATCAAAAGATAAATTTAATTTCGAGAATATAAGATGTTGTGCCCTAACTTACTGAGTACGACATTTTTTTCTCCGAAATAAGAAGTTTTGGCATCCAATTTGATTCTGTCCAAATGTATCTTAAGCTAACAGATCATAATCTAGAATCTTTTCAAATTTTCGACATTAAGACATTAAGTAATCAATTAGGTACCAATTTTTGGGTGCTACGAGGGTGCTAACCCTTCCTCGTACGTAACCGACTCCCAAACCTATTTTCTTGAGTTTTTATAGACCAAAATATGTTTAAATAAATCAAAGTTTTCAATTTCAAGGTGATCGGATCACACCTTAAATAAAAAGGTCGGTGGCGACTCCATTTTCGTCTTTAAAGTTGATCCTTATTTTTTCAAAACATAAAAATGGTTTCGACACAGTCCATATCAATAATTATATCGAATTCATTAAATGGAAATAGCATGTGATTCGCCTTAAAAAAATGATCTCTAATCATCAATGGGCAATCTTTGTATACCTTTTCCATAAGTACACATTTGCCTAAGGGGTTGGACACTTTTATCACGAACTCTGAGACCCTATAGGCATGCTTATACTAGATTTTAATTTCATGCAAATATATGAGTAGGTAGATCCGGATCAATTAAAGCAACAACATTAGTATCATGAAGAGAAAATGTACCCGTAATTACACCAGGGGATGACGGCTCTTCGCGAGTGTGAATGGCATAAGACCTCGCAGCACTCTACCCTCAGATCTCACTGCCTACTCTCTAGGTGTACTCTTACTACTCATTCCACTCCACGGGTTTTCCTATTGTCTCCCTCTAGTAGTGCTTCCCGATCTTGCACTCTGAATTTTCTCTTTTTGACCATCTTAGGGCATTCTTTAATAAAATGATCTTGGAAACCACACTTAAAACATGCTCTCTCATGTACTCGGTATTCACCGGGGTGATGTCTGTCACATTATGGACATTTTGGTCTATTAGGTCGTGTGTTTCAAACACTAGCAACTGAAGTAGTCTGAGCTTTAATCCTCGAGTACTATTTACTCTTACTCTTATTCCAAAAATCGGTTGATGTAGTTGATTGGGTAGGGAAGTTTCTTGACTTTTTGGATGAGGACTGAAATGACTTACTCAGTTGTCTCTTTTTTGAGTCATGAGACTCTATCTTAGCTTTTCTTTTCTCTTTAACCAACTCCTCGGCTTTACAAGCTCGGTCCACTAACACAACAAATTCTTTTAATTCCAAGACGCCAACAGACAATCGAATATCTTCATTTAATCCATCTTCAAGCCTTTTGCACATATTGGCTTCAGTGGATACACACTCTCTAGCATATTTACTAAGCCTCACGAACTCATGCTCGTACTCAGTTACTGTCATTCTACCTTGTTTTAGTTCAAGCAATTCATTCCTTTCCTGGTCTATAAATCTCTGGCTAATAGACTTCTTCCGGAACTCTTCTTGGAAAAACTCCCATGTAATCCTTTCCCTTGGCACAATCGACACAAGGGTGTTCAACCATTGGTAGGTCGAGTTTTGTAGGAGTGACACAACACACTTCATGCACTCCTCAGGTGTGCAAGACAGTTCATCGAATACTCTAATGGTATTTTCTAGCTAGAACTCTACCCTCTCTAGGTCATCATGTAACATCTTGGATTTTGGGGGCTTTGTTTTAAAGTGTATTAGGTGTGTATGCTATGCTTTGTTTAATGTTTGGATGTGTTTAGGGATCCCGGGAAGGCTTGAGGATTAAGCCTGATCCTTGTTGAAAATCTCTATTTTAGGCACTTTAAGTGAGAGCTGGTTGGGGTAGGCTTTATAAGGTATTGCTTGTGGTTAGTTGACACAAGAGTAGAGTTGGTGAAGTGGCAATGAGGCGCCACTTAATGTGTTTGAAGTGACGCCACAAGGAGAGGGAGCAAGTTCGAGTAGCATGGATTACATTTTGGGGATTTGTTTTGGTGTTAGGAGGGGAGGTGGTGGAGTTCGGCTAGGACACTTCATGGATGGGTGTTGATTGAGTCAAAGAGTTTGAAATTAGTGGCTAGGAGGTAATGGGGGGATTTGAATTGGTCAATTGTTTCAAACAAGTGGATGGGAGTAAAAGTAGGAGATGATCAAGGAATGAGTGGCTTGTTGGGTTGTTGGCTAAAATTTGATTGTTGGAAGGTGGAAGAATCTCAGTTTCGTGTTAGGTGAGAAGTGTACTGAAAAAGATTTTAGGGGTCTTGAGTTTTTTTCTCTTAAGTGAATTTGATCATTGAGGGGGTATGGAGAGCCGATTCTGCAAAAAACCTTTTGGAGCTCTTTTGCTTTCTATTCTCTTTGAGTTCCTATTCCTTGTGTGCCGAAAGTGCTAGAAACTTTTCTTCTTTTCTTCTTTGAATCTTTGGCCGAATTTGAGAAGACCATTCATACATTTCTTTGCTTCAATTTCTCTTTAGCTAAACCTTAGTGCATTCTTTCCATTTTCTTTCTTTTTCCTCTAAGCTGAAACCATCTAAGCCTTGCTAAAACTCTTCTTTCTCTTTTCCATTTCTTTTATCTTCACAATCGAAAGCACTAAATCACATCATAGTATTTTCTCTTCTATCTCTATTTCTCTTCTTAAGCGAAAACCATAGTTCGTCGTCTTCAACGCCTTATTTTTCTTCTATCTTAGCCGAGTAGCCTTGTGGTCTATTGGATCGATTTCACCCTACTGCGAGATCATTGAAGGTAAGATTCTCTCTTTTGATTTTCTTCTTGAACACTCTCGTGTGTTCTTTCTTTTCCCTGGTGAGGCCGAACCTGCTTTATTAATAACTAAATCTGATTCTTTCCGTCTGTGCCTATTAGCTGAATACTGTGAAGCAAGGTGTTAGGAATCAGCTCTGGATCTCTTTATCGATTTGGTTGTTCAGGTAAGAGAGACTCTGTTGTTGTCTCTTGTTCTTCTTTCGGTTTGTGGTAACCAAAGTCGAATGGCTAATTGGTCTAGTGTTACAATTGGATTAACTCCTCTTTATTTATCTTCTTCTCTCGTTGGGGCCACTTATTCCGGGAAATATCTTTATCTAAACCATTTGAGTTCCAAATCTAAGGATCTACCAATCTCTAAATCCCATCTCTCTATTCAGGATCTTAGGGTAAGGGGTTATCTAGTGAATCTCGATTATTTATTTCTTTCGATCATAATATACCTTAACCCGATCTTTTGACCAAGACTTCTTCCATGGAATCACATGCCAACCGGTAGAGGAGGGGGTTGGACTCATAGTCCCTACCACTAAGTTCAAGAAGCGAGCTGTGTCATCCGTTCGTGACTGGCCACCAGGTTGTGGGTCGGCTTCTGAGATGGATAAATAGATAGTTGTGATCCCTACAAGTGAAGGTGTTAATGAGATCGATATCATAATTCTTCGTGTTTATAGGTGTATAATTTCCACACCTTCTTTGTACGTTATTAATTCGATTATGGATGTAGTTTGATAAGTTGAAAACGTTAAATGGATGGGCCAAAAATCTGCTAAATCGTTAAATGGGTCGAAAAATCTGCTAGATCATTAAATGGGCCAAAAAATCTACTAGATCGTTAAATGGGCCAAAAAATCTATAGATTGTTAAATGGGCCAAAAATCTGCTAGATTGATATATGGGCCAAAGTTGCTAGATTGCTAATGGGCTAAATATTATTTTGTATTATGGGCCATAATAAAAACTTGAAATATATACTCACATGTATTTTGGCTTTTTGCTAAATTATCCTATGGATATAGACTGTTATGCATACATGTTTGTATGAGTTAGGAAAAATGATGAAGAGAAGAAAGGCCTATTGCCAAAATCTAGTTCGGTGGCTCTGCCACAAATATTTCAATGGCTTAATGCCTCTAGTTCGGTGACTTTGTCACAATCTAGTTCGGTGGTGCACCACAACATTATTAAAAATGGATTGATGCCTATGATTGGTGTGTTGGCAGGGTGGGTTGACTTGATCCCCACAGGTGTGATAGTTGGTACGGGTGGTGTGTAGCAGATGGAAATTAGGTTGGTTGGGAAATTTCATTTTGCATGCATTTCATTTATTATATTGCTAAATCCGTTGATGGGCTCAAGCCTAGAAATAATGACTTGATGATCTGGCCCAGTGGATATAGTAAGTGAGTTATACACTGAGTTCTGAGTAACTCACTCCCTTAAATTTTCCATCTTAGGTAATGGCAATTGACGGAGGCTTGGGCCGAGGATGACTTCGTGGAGGCCATACTGCGAATATGGGTTTTTTTAAAACTATGAACTTATATTAAGTGCTTTCTTTAAATTACTATTTTGAATATGATGTAATAGAGCCTTTATTAATATTTTATGGATTTTTATGTGTGGATGGATTTAAATTTTATTTTAGATATTTAATATGGGCTTATGTTAATCCTATAATATTTCTTTAAAATACTTTGTTTTTTTTAAACATATGAGATTCTATAACTATTCTTATTTTAAAATTCTTTTGAACTCTTTAAAAACTATTTTAAGGTTTTGACAATTGAATACTAATGATAAAATTTCAACAAATGTTTCTTAAATTCATCGATTTCAAATCATTTTCTTGGTTTTTACTAAAGTTCTCCTTCAAGAGGTTTTGGAGAACTGTTTTACTTAAATCATTAGAGAATAAAAAGGATGTTCGATCTGTGTGACAAACCAAATCTCGTCTTAATGCATAGACCTAGTTTGGGGTGTTACATTTAATGGTATCAGAGCTAGTTTCAAAACTCAGCTGTGGTTGGGTTCAACAAATAACTTCCATATGAAATTATATTAATTATGTTTTAAAGTTAGTATGGCACCATAAGCATCCGGCACCAAGTCAAGTAAGTATTCATTACTGAATGATTATTATGATGATATGATCATAGGAACACTCTAGAACTTCTAATTTTAGATGTTGAAAATCGTAGAGATTGAGACTATAGGATGTGTTTGCGAAAAACTTTATCTCTTGAATCTCATAAAATATCGTTAATAAACTCATAGTATTCGATTCAAAAACTTGTATCGATTAAATAATTAGTCATTATGAGCACTAGAGGATGTAGTTATATTAGCGTGGCGTGGTAAAAGGTGTTAAAGATGTAACACTGCGTCATTTGAGAGTGAGACGGGATCACATGATCATATGGAAGAAGATAATGCTTTGACTCAAGTAATGTTACGAGTCTTAGAAAGGGTCGCTGGAACTAGAGCTGGGCCAACAGCTCGTGGGTCGATATCGAAACGACTCAAGTCTAATGGATTTAGTCGAAATGTGGAGGCTGAGTTCGAGAAGAGGCTTAGGTTGGATGGGCCTGCTCGAGTTCTACCGCCTGCCGCAGTGGGTCAGTTTCATCCATGTACTCAGTTTGGGAAAATGCATTCGGGGAATGTTGCAAAAGAACTGGGGGATGTTTTAAATGTGGTCTAAGGATCATATGATTAGGAACTGTCCACAAGAGATGGACAAGGGGCATCCAGCAGGTTAGAGTTTTAATCAGTTTAGAAGAGGTGGGCAGTAACCGCTAAGGGGTCGTGGTCCGATTGGTAGAGGAAACAGTGTTGGTCGGGGTTGTGGGACACTGGGCAGGGGTGTCGGTAATGCAAATGCAAGGCAGCCAGGTCTAGTTTTTACAACTCGTCGGCGAGAGGATGGCAACGCATGGATGTCATAACCAGTACGTTTCTTATAGCTAATAAGCCATTTCTTGCTTTGATTGATATTAGCTCAATCCACTCTTATGTTGCATGTAGTGTATCGGAGACTTTAAGTATAGAATCTAAAAATGCTACTAGAGAAATGACGGTAGTTAGCCCGTTAGGACAATCGGTAGTGGTGAATAAGTTATTTAGAGATATGCCTCTAGAAACTCAAGGAGTAGTATTTCCGCCAACTTGATGGAATTACCTTTTGGGGAGTTTGATCTCATCTTAGGCATGGATTGGTTGGTAAAACATGATGCTGAATTGGATTGCGCAACTAAGCGAATGGTGTTGAGAAACCCAGAGGACGAAGAAATAGTTGTGATAGGAGAAAGAAGAAACTATTTGTCTAACATGGTTTCTGTGTTAAGGGGTGATAAGATGGTTCGGAAGGGATGCAAGTCATTTCTAGCTTTTATAAGTGTATAGGATACAAAGGAAGTGATTGTTTATGAGGTCAGGACAATTAAGGAATTCGTGGATGTCTTTCCTGAGGACCTTCCGGGGTTGCCTCCGATCGTGAAGTGGAGTTTGGGATTGAACTACTTCCGGGTACAGCTCCAATATCAATCGCTTCTTATAGGATGGCACCAAAGGAGCTGAAGGAACTCAAAGCTCAGATTTAGTAGCTATTGGATCGTGGTTTTATCTGACCTAGTGTGTCTCTGTGGAGGGTGCGGTGCTATTTGTAAAGAAGAAGAACGGGTCCATGCGTATGTGCATTGACTACCACCAGTTAAATAAGTTGACGATTAAGAACAAGTCCCGCTGCTGAGGATTGACGATTTGTTTGATGAACTTAAGGGAGCTTCGATCTTTTCGAAAATAGATTTAAGGTCAGGATACCATTAGCTTAAGGTTAAGGAAACGAATATTCATAAGATGATGTTTCATACTCGCTATGGCAATTATGAATTCCTGGTAATGCCATTTGGGTTGACCAATGCACCAGCAACATTTATGGTCATGATGAACTGGGTATTCCAACCCTATCTGGACCGATTTATCGTGGTATTCATAGACGATATCCTGGTTTAATCAAAATCGGAGGAGGAGCATGATTCACATCTTCGAGTAGTTCTATAAATCTTGAAGGAGAAGCAGTTGTTCACCAAATTCAGTAAGTGTGAATTTTGGCTAACTGAAGCTACCTTTCTAGACCATGTTGTGTCAGCATAGGGGATTAGAGTTGACCCTTGGAAGATTGAAGAGGTGTTAGATTGGAAACCACCTAAGTCTATCGCAGAGATTCAGAGTTTCCTTGACCTGGCTAGGTATTACCAAAGGTTCGTTGAAGGGTTCTCATTAATTACGACACCTTTAACCAACTTGTTGAGGAAAGGGGTACCTTTTGTTTGGACTGACAAGCAACAGGAAAGTTTTGAGAAGTTGAAGAGGATTTTGACAGAGGCTCTGGTGTTGATTTAGCCTAAAGCCGATAAAGAGTTCATGGTTTATTGTGACGCTTCTCACACGGGGTTAGGATGTGTGTTAATGCAGCAGGGGAAGGTGGTTGCGTATGCATCTTGACAGTTAAGACCACATGAGAGTAACTATCCTACGCATGACTTGGAATTGGCTGCGGTGGTGTTCACACTTAAAATCTGGAGACATTAGCTATATGGGGAGATGTCCATCATTTACACCGACCACAAGAGCTTGAAATAGCTCCTTACTCAGATGGAGTTGAATTTGAGGCAATGAAGGTGGATTAAATTACTGAAGGATTACGATTGCTCAATTGAATACCATCCGGGAAAAGCTAACGTGGTGGCAAATGCGTTAAGTTGGAAGGCAATATTAGATTCAAGGGCGATGTTTGCCCATCTCAGCCTGTATGATGACAGAAGTCTATTGGCTGAGCTTCAAGTGAAACCGATGTGGGTGAATTAAATTAAAGAAAAATAGCTATCGGATGATGTCTTGAGCGCTCAACTTCTGCAAGTACAGAATGGTGGGGTAGAGGATTACAATGTGAACGATGATGGGGTTTTGTGTTTTTGCGAGAGGGTTTGCATGCCAAAGGATGTAGAGTTGAGGCAAATGATTCTTTAGGTAGCGCATAGTAGCCCTTACGCTATGCTTCCTAGAGGGAGTAAGATGTATCCGGATCTAAGCGAATAGTTCTGGTGGCCTGGATTGAAGCAGGAAGTTATAGAATTAGTGGGAAAGTGTTTAACATGTCAGTAGGTAAAAGCGTAGCATCAATTGCCATCAGGGTTATTGCAGCCGGTGAAGATTCCACAATGGAAATGGGAGAGGATCACTATGGATTTTGTTAGTGGGCTACCTCTTACGCCTACTAAGAAGGATTCGATATGGGTGATCGATTAACAAAGTCTACCCATTTCCTACCTGTTCGTGTCAACTACTTTCTGTAGAAGTTGGCTAAGATGTATGTGGCAGAGATTGTGAGGCTGCATAGGGTACCAATATCGATCATATCGGATAGAGACCCTAGGTTTATGTCGCATTTCTAGAAGGTGCTGCATCAAGCACTGGGTACAAGATTAGACTTCAGCACAACTTTTCATCCACAGACTGATGGACAGTCTGAGAGAGTAATTCAGATCTTGGAAGATATGTTGAGAGGGTGTATCATAGATTTCGGGGAGTTGGGAAGAATTTCTACCTTTGGCAGAATTTGTATACAACAACAGCTACCAATCGAGTATTTGGATGGCGCCCTATGAAGCATTATATGGGAAGAGGTGTCGTACACCTACCTGTTGGATAGAATTAGGTGAACACTAGATTTTGGGTCCAGAATTGGTTGCAGAGACGGGGGAGAAGGTTAAGTTAATTAGAGCTAAATTGAAAGATGCGTCCAATAGGCAGAAATCGTATGCCGATTTGAAGCGAAAGGAGATAGAGTTTGCAGTAGGTGATCAAGTTTTCTTGAAAGCCTTACCGTGGAAGAAGGTGATGAGGTTTGGTCAGAAGGGTAAGCTAAGTCCTAGGTTTATCAGGCCTTATCTGGTTTTGAAATGTGTGGGACCAGTAGCTTATTAGCTTGAGCTACCTTATGAATTGAGTCAGATTCATGATGTGTTTCATGTTTCAATACTGAGGCGATACCGTTCGGATCCATCTCATGTTGTGCCAATGGAAGAAATCGAAATAAGGCCAGATTTATCCTTTGAAGAAGAACCAATTCAAATCTTGGATCGTAATGTTAAAGTTTTACGAAGGAAATCAGTCCCTTTAGTTAAGGTTTTGTGGCAGAATCACGGTTTATAGGAAGCTACGTGGGAACCAGAGGATGTTATACGCCAGCAATACCCTCATCTCTTTTGACCAAGTAATTTCGAGGCCGAAATTTCTTTAAGGGGGTAGAACAGTAACATCCTATATTTTGGGAGCTTTGTTTTAAAGTGTGTTAGGTGTGTATGCTATGCTTTGTTTGATGTTTGGATGTGTTTAGGGGTCCCGAGAAGGCTTGGGGGTTAAGCCTGAGCCTTGCTAAAAATCTCTATTTTAGGCACTTTAGGGGAGAGCTGGCTGGGGTAGGCTTTATAAAGTAATGCTTGTGGTTAGTTGACACAAGAGTAGAGTTGGTGAAGTGGCAAGAAAGTGATGCCACAAGGAGAGGGAGCAGGTTCGAGTAGCATGAATTGCATTTTGGGGATTTGTTTTGGCGTTAGGAGGGGAGGTGGTGAAGTTCGGCTAGGACACTTCATGGAGGGGTGTGAATGAGTCAAAGAGTTTGAAATGAGTGGCTAGAAGGTAGTGGGGGGATTTGAATTGGTTAATTGTTTCAAACGGGTGAATGGGAGTAAAAGTAGGAGATGATCAATGGAAGAGTGGCTTGTTGGGTTGTTGGCCGAAATTTGTTTATTGGATGGGGGAGAATCTAGATTTTGTGTTAGATGAGGAGTGTGTCGAAAAAGCTTTTAGGGGTCTTGAGTTTCATTTTGTTTCTCTTAAGTGAATCCAGTCATTGAGGGGGTGTGGAGTGCCAATTGTGCAAAAAACCTTTTGGAGCTCTTTTGTTTTCTTTTCTCTTTGAGTCCCTATTCCTTTTGTGCCGAAAGTGCTAGCAACTTTTCTTCTTTGAATCTTTCACCGAATTTGAGAAGACCATTCATACATTTCTTTGCTTCAATTTCTCTTTAGCCAAACCTTAGTGCATTCTTTCCATTCTCTTTCCTTTTCCCCTAAGTCGAAACCATCTAAGCCTTGCTGAAAATCTTCTTTCTCTTTTCCATTTCTTTAATCTTCACAATCGAAAGCACTAAATCACATCTTAGTATTTTATCTTCTATCTCTATTTTTCTTCTAAACTGGAAATCATAGTTCGTCTTCTTCAATGCCTTGTTTTTCTTCTATCTTAGCCGAGTAGCCTTGTGGTCTATTGGATCGATTTCACCCTACTGTGAGATCATTGAAGGTAAGATTCTATCTTTTGGTTTTCTTCTTGCACACTCCCGTATGTTCTTTCTTTTCCCTGGTGAGGCAGAACCTGCCTTATTAATAACTAAATCTGATTCCTTCCCTCTGTGCCTGTTAGCCAAATACTGTGAAGCAAGGTGTTAGGACTCTACTCCGGATCTCTTTATCGGTTTGGTTGTTCAGGTAAGAGAGACTCTGTTGTTGTCTCTTGTTCTTCTTTTAGTCTATGGTAACCAAAGCCGAATTGCTAATTAGTCTAGTGTTACAATTGGATTAACTCCTCTTCATTTATCTTCTTCTCTTGTTGGGGCCGCTTATTCGGGAAATATCTTTAGCCGAACAATTTGAGTTCCAAATCTGAGGATCTGCCAATCTCTGAATCCCATCTCTCTTTCAGGATCTTAAGGTAAGGGGTTATCTAGTGAATCTCGATTATTTATTTCTTTCGATCATGATATACCTTAACCCGATCTTCTGACCAAGACTTCTTCCATGGAATCACATGCCAACCAGGCAGAGGAGGGGGTTGGACTCGCAGTCCCTACCCTTAAGTTCAAGAAGCGAGCTGTGTCAGCCGTTCGTAACTGGGTACTAGGTTGTGGGACGGCTTCTTAGAGGGATAAACAAATCGATGTGATCCCTGCAAGTGATGGTGTTAACGAGATCGATAGCATAATTCTTCGTGTTTACAGGTGTGTAATTTACACACCTTCTTTGTATGTTATTAATTTGATTATGTATGTGGGTTAATAAGCCAAAAACACAGTAATAGCCATTATAGACCCTTAAAAATTAAAGTTTGTGACACCAGGTATGTTCATTCTCTGAGTATGCTAAATAATGATTGTCGAATATGATTTTGCGTATACATGAACATCTTGAGTATGCCATGGGATAGTATATGATATGTTGCATTCATTGATCGCATGTTGCATGGGCATGGGGATATGATTATGTTAAAAGGGGCAGTGTTTCGGGTGGCTCTACTACATACTCCGGTGACTTTTGTCATATTGTTAATTCGAGTGGCTCTGCCACATACTCGATGACTACGTCACTTTATGATTTTGGTGGCTAGGCCACGTATTAAGGGCAATGAGCAGCTGGCTGCAACAACTACCATCAATGGTGTGTAGCGGATGGAGGGTCGATTGTAGAAATCCCCACTGGTGTGATTGGCCGGAATGGGTGATGTGTAGCGGATGGAAATTTAGGTTGGGTTGGTTTATGCATCATTGTGCATTTGAAATCATTATCTTTGTGTTCTGGCTAAGGCCCAAGATTTGATTTTGTAAGGGTTTCACCAAAGTGGGCGTAAAAGGGGGCTAAGGCCTAGACAGTAAGTTGATGGGCTAGGCCCAGTAATGGTATAGGAAATTGCACACTGAGTCTTCCGACTCACCCTCATTGCTTAACATTTTGCAGGTAATAAATAGCGCAATGGACCGAGCTGGAGAGGACTACGAGGTGGCCATGCACGATTTCTTCTTTTTTTAGAACATTATTTTATCTTCAAATTTTTGAGATTTTATGTTGTAATAAGGCCACTATTAATCTGGTTTAAATATTCGATTTAAAGTTTTAGACGCTCTACACATTAGTTAATTAATATGATGTTTTCAGCTAAACGCGAACAAAGTTTTTTCATTCGACTTAACTAACGACTCTCTTCTATAAATGGATTTTCTTTTGGCAATTTATCTAGCCTGATGAGGTGTAATAGCATCTATTTTCAAAAGTCACCTAAGCACTAAGAATCGGCGATTTAAATTTTAACCTAAACGAACAGTGAGTTCTCATTTGAAACACTAGACTAAGGATAATAATGTTTGGATAATAACTGGATGTTTTCTGAAGTTCATGAAATTTTATAAAACTCTTTTCTAGTGACATGCCAGATCCGGTCGTGATGTTTGGACTGGGTTTGGGGTGTTACACATCATCTTTACTAGCTTGAAATTCCTTGGCTCCTTGTTTCCAGATTTTGCCAACTTGAGGTTTTTCTCTCCTTACTACTTCTACCACTTGGGGAGTTATAGGGGTAGGATGAGAATAGGTAGGGGTGGAGGGGGTTGTGCATTTGGGTTTGTACGAACGAACTCCATATACCATGCATTCTACGTGGAGAAAGGCTTTACTAGACTCTTCTCATCCTCTCTAACTTACTGTCGTTGGTCTATTTTCATTTTCATTCGGCACCATCCCTTTGGCGGGAGCCGGCGCGTTACTTTCAACATCATCTGGCATAGCTCTATCGAGATCCATTTACTATATGAAAACACAAATTAAATTGTTAGGATTCGCTACACTATCATTATGTAAATACTCATATGTATGGCATGTAAACCTAGACTCATGCTTACGCTACGTTAGTCTGAAAATCTACTAAACCGTAGCTTTGATACCACTACATGGAACACCCCTTACCGTGTTCAACGCCAGAATCTAATATGAGGCATTGTCGAACTTAACTTACTTAAACATACAACATCAGGCTATAAAATTTGGTTTCAACTTAAAAATTTTCATTCATATTCATAACATTCTTATTACGGGTCTATGAGGCCCTAAACATACATTTGGAATAGTTCGGGAATTACTCGAAAACTTTTACGGACTTAGAAATTTTTTACTTAAAATAGAGCCACATGTCCGTGTGGGCAGGTCGTGTGGTTACACAAGCCCATATTCCTATCCCATGTGGGATTTATTTTTCATTTCGAACCTACAGGGGTTTTCACACGGTTGGACACACACCCGTGTCCCTCACACGGCCTAGACACGCCCGTGTCCTCACCCATTTGTAAAAACCTTAGTATTATGTTTGTGACATCAGCAAACTCTTAAGGGAACATGGCCTAGACACGCCATGTGCTGGTGTACCATCCTAAAAATTTGAGTATCAAAATGTTACTTGGTGTTAGCTCGAGTATGATTTTATTATGTGCTAAATATAGTCTTGAAAAGGCTTAGGTTTACTTGGAATTAGAATAAATTTTAATAAAGAGTACTTTAGTTTATAGAAATCAGGTGACCTTGAAGCTTAAGTAAATTTAAGTGTCTAAAGATGGCATAAGATGAGCAATTGGCAAAGTGGTGATGGTGCCATAAGTTGGACTTGAGGGAAGAGGTTCGAATCTCCTAGCATGTAATTTAGGAGCTTTTATTTTTGCTTTATCCTAGCATGTGTCGGTCATGGATAAGGATTAGGATGAGTTGGATTAAATTTTTTGGTAATAAGACTTAAGGTTATGGTAAGCATGAGTTAAGGGATGGAATTGCTTGACTTTGGGGATAATGTTTCTCAAACTTAAGGAAAATGGAGGATGGTAAGGCTTGAGACTAGGTTGATGTTTTGGAAACACTTTCATGGCCATTTTGACCATGAATGGGGACAGTTTTGTGGACTAAAGGGGGGAATCGAATTTGGGTAGTGAATTTTGGTGATAAGCTAGATTGGTTGGTAGCTTCTGGGGGTATTACCTTTTGGTCATTTTTGCTTTTGCAAGACACATTTTTCTCTCCATCCATTTTCTCCATAGCCGAATGTGCCGACAACTTTGAGTAAAAAAATATTTCTTTTGTCATTCCTTTTGACCATTTCGGATTAGTTGCTCTCTCTCTCCAAACCTTTTTCTTCTCCTTGTGACCGAAATCGCATAGCTAACAAGGATTTTTTCTTTTCTTTTTTTTTTTTTTCCTCTTTTTCCTCTCCAATGCCGAATGCACATTACTCCTAAACTCAACTCTTTTCTTTCTCTTTCCTCTCTTGAAAACTGAATCATTATCATCTCCTTCTTTCATCCTTTTATTTTCTTCTCAACTAAATTTTCTTCATTATTTTTCTCTCATGGCCGAATGCTAGATTTCTCCATTGCTGAACCATTTTCATTTTCTTTGTTTATTCATAGCCAAATCTTCCATTATACATAAGTATTCTTCTCAATCATTTCTTTTTCAACCGTGGACAATAGTGTGATTTTGGAGGGCAGAAACTCAAGAGTTCATGAGTATCGTGAATCATTGGAATCAATCTTAAGAGTTAAGGTAAGGAGTTTATTCAAGGATTCTCATATTACTCGTCATATTGGTATAGATGGTTTATTAATCGATTTCGTTTTAGGGGACGTTATCGCTCGATTGTCATCTTGTGGAACGAGGATTATTGTAGTAAGCCAATCTCATTTTTGAAATCGTTAGTCATAATTTTGATAACTAATTAGTCGGACTAATGATCTTATGTTAATAGAGACAATCAAGATAGGGAAGAAAAGGGCGGTAAATAGTGTTCGGAAGAGGGGTGGTTCCGCTTATTCCCTAAGTATAAACAAAGGGTCGTTTTGAATCGAGATTTTCCACAAGGTTGCGGACCTCATCCGAGGAGAACCAGTTGTTTGAAGTCATTCGTACTCTCAACCTTTGTTTTTTCGTGGATTCTCATCGAATAACGAACCAACAATCGGGAGAAACCACAAATAGAAGTGGTTCAAAATTCGAGGGTAAAGATTTAGATCGTTTATCAATAGTGTAGTTTTATAAATAATAGTGTTCTAATTTATCGTATTGCGTTTAGGTATTGACGAACGGAAAGTATAGTTCTCACAATGTCGTGTGTAACTTCACACTTATCTCGGGTTAGATGCTATCCGTAAGTATTGGGAAAAATTGTAAAGTTGATGAAATTGGAAAATGCGTAATAATTAGTATTTTGTGTAAATACATGAAAACTGTTAAAGTTGCAAAAGAAAATTACGAAAACACCCTCAATGAGTTAATTGGTAAAATGGTAAATTTAATGCCTCGTGTGTAATTGGGCCAAAAATCTGCTAAATCGTTAAATGGGCCGAAAAATCTGCTAGATCATTAAATGGGCCAAAAAATCTACTAGATCGTTAAATGGGCCAAAAAATCTGCTAGATCGTTAAATGGGCCAAAAATCTGCTAGATTGATATATGGGCCAAAGTTCCTAGATTGCTAATGGGCTAAATATTATTTTGTATTATGGGCTATAATAAAACCTTGAAATATAGACTCACATGTATTTTGGCTTTTTGCTAAATTATCCTATGTATATAGACTGTTATGCATACATGTTTGCATGGGTTGGGAAAAATGATGAAGAGAAGAAAGGCCTGTTGCCAAAATCTAGTCCGGTGGCTCTGCCACAAATATTTCAATGGCTTAATGCCTCTAGTTCGGTGATTTTGTCACAATCTAGTTCGGTGGTGCACCACAACATTATTAAAAATGGATTAATGCCTATGATTGGTGTGTTGGCAGGGTGGGTTGACTTGATCCCCACAGGTGTGATGGTTGGTACGGGTGGTGTGTAGCAGATGGAAATTAGGTTGGTTGGTAACTTTCATTTTGCATGCATTTCATTTATTATATTGCTAAATCCGTTGATGGGCTCAAGCCCGAAATAATGACTTGATGATCTGGTCCGATGGATATAGTAAGTGAGTTATACATTTGAGTTCGAGTAACTCACTCCTTAAATTTTCCATCTTAGGTAATGGCAATTGATTGAGGCTTGGGCCGAGGATGACTTCGTGGAGGCCATCTCGCGAATATGGGTTTTTTAAAACTATGAACTTATATTAAGTGCTTTCTTTAAATTACTATTTTGAATGTGATGTAATAGAGCCTTTATTAATATTTTATGGATTTTTATGTGTGGATGGATTTAAATTTTATTTTATATATTTAATATGGGCTTATGTTAATCCCATAATATTTCTTTAAAATACTTTGTTTTTTTAAAACATATGAGATTCTATAACTATTCTTATTTTAAAATTCTTTTGAACTCTTTAAAAACTATTTTAAGGTTTTGACAGTTTGAATACTAATGATAAAATTTCAACAAATGTTTCTTAAATTCATCGATTTCAAATCATTTTCTTGGTTTTTACTAAAGTTCTCCTTCAAGAGGTTTTGGAGAACTATTTTACTTAAATCATTAGAGAATAAAAAGGATGTTCGATCTGTGTGACAAACCAAATCTCATCTTGACGCATAGACCTAGTTTGGGGTGTTACATTTAATGGTATCAGAGCTAGTTTCAAAACTCGACTGTGGTTGGGTTCAACAAATAACTTCCGTATGAAATTATTTTAATTATGTTTTAAAGTTAGTATGGCACCATAAGCATCTGGCACCAAGTCAAGTAAGTATTCATTACTGAATGATTATTATGATGATATGATCATAGGAACACTCTAGAACTTCTAGTTTTAGATGTTGAAAATCGTAGAGATTGAGACTATAGGATGTGTTTGCAAAAAAAACTTTATCTCTTGAATCTCATTAAAATATCTTAATAAACACTTGAAATAGTATTCTGATTCATAAAACTTGTAATCAAATTAAATCGAATTAGTCATTATAAGCACTAGAGGACGTGGTCGTGGACGTTGTAAACGTGGTCGTGGTAGAGGACGAGGTGTTAAAGGTGCAACTGAAGCGCCAAGTCATATGCCGAAAATGGATGCACCTGCGTCATTTGAGAGTGAGACGAGATCACATGATCATATGGAAGAAGATAATGCTTTGACTCAAGCAATGTTACGAGTCTTAGAAAGGGTCACTGGAACTAGAGCTGGGCCAACAGCTCATGGGTCGATATCGAAATGACTCAAGTCTAATGGTGCAGAAGTTTTTAGAGGTGTCTCCGGTGTAGCTCGGATGTGGCAAAATATTGGCTCGAAGCTATGGAGCGGATTATGGATGATCTGGAATACACCGTCGAGCAGAAACTGAGAGGAGCCTTGTCCTTGCTAAGAGACGAGGCGTATCAATGGTGGCTTACTGTTCGAGAAGGCACCGAGGCTACATTGATTACTTGGGAATTCTTCAAAGTTGCCTTTCAAGGGAAATATGTAGGAACAAGTTATGTGGATGCCCGAAGGAAGGAATTTTTGAATCTAATTCAAGGAAATAAGACAGTGGTAGCGTATGAGGCTGAGTTTTTACGCTTGAGCCGCTATGCTCGGACAATAGTGTCAACGGATCATGAGCGTTATATGCGCTTTGAGGATGGGTTGAATGATGAGTTGCGGGTTCTGATAGGCCCACAACAAGTTAGAACTTTTGCCACGCTTGTGGAGAAAGCCAAGATAGTCAAGAGGCTAAGAGCTCGAGCAACGAGAATCGGGAAAGAGTTAGAGGCAAGAGGATATAAAGTATTCGGTTCTTCAAAAGTTCTTCAAAAGGTTTGATGAAGAGGCCTCACATGGCTAATGATGAGCCAAGATTGTAGGTAGAAAGCACATTAGTGGTCTAGTAATCGAGTCAAGATTGGTTCAATGGAATGTGGGAAATAGCATTCGACTCGAGAGTTCTATCGATGGAGGAAAAGAGGCGGTGCTTGTTATAAATGTGGTTCAATGGATTGGTGTATAGAGGTAACATAGATTGGTCTATGAGGATGGCAATGCACGATGTAATAAGCGGTACATTTTTTATCTATGATGTACCATTCTTCGCTTTGATAGATATTGGTTCTACTCACTCGTATGTTGCTAGCGCCATATCTGAAACTTGAATCTAGAATCAAATTATCGATAGTGAGATGACGGTAATTAGTCCTTTAGAATGATCGAGAATTGTAAATAAATTGTTTAGAGACATGCCTTAGAAATTCAAGAAGAAATATTTTTGGCGAATTTGATGGAATTGCCTTTCATGAGTTCGATCTCATTTTGGGCATGGATTGGTTGGTTAAGCATAGGGCGCATTTAGATTGTCTTTGGCGGATGTCAAAAAGAACTTCGGGTGATAAGTAATAATGATAGGTAAACAAAGGAATTACTTGGCAAATGTCATATCTGCGTTAAAGGCAGAAAAGTTGGTGCAAAAAGGGTATGGAGCATTCTTAGGTTTTATTTGTGCTTTGGATGCCAATGAGTTATCAGTGGATGATGTGAGAACGGTGAAGGAATTTCTAGATGTATTTCCTGAGGAACTTTCTGATATACCTTCAGATCGGGAAGTAGAATTTGGTATTGAGCTTTTGCGGAGCGGCTCCGAAAGGTCCATTGTTCCTTATAGAATGGCAATCAAGGAGTTAAGCGAGCTTAAAGCTCAAATTCAAGAATTGTTGGATCGAGGATTTATTCGACCGAGTGTGTCTCCGTGGGGAGCACCAGTTTTGTTCGTTAAGAAAAAGGAGGGGTCGATGCGTATGTGCATTGATTACAGGCAATTGAATAAATTGACGATTAAGAATGGGTATCCTTTGCCGAGAATTGATGACCTGTTTGGTCAATTGAAAGGAGCTTCAATTTTCTCCAAAATTGATTTGAGATCGGGGTATCGCCAACTAAAGGTGAAAGAAACAGATATTTATAAGACGGCATTCCGAAATCGTTATGGACATTATGAATTTTTGGTAATGCCGTTTGGGTTGACCAATGCACCAGCTGCATTTATGGACATGATGAACCGAGTCTTTCAACCATATTTAGACCGGTTTGTGGTAGTGTTCATAGATGACATTTTGGTATATTCAAGGAATGAAGAGGAACATCATTCGTATTTGCGTATAGTATTGCAATTACTTTGTGATAAGCAACTTTATGCCAAATTCAGTAAATGTGAATTCTGGCTAAAGGAAGTGACTTTCTTAGGTCATGTAGTATCGGCTGAAGGAATAAGGGTGGATCCTCGAAAGATTGAAGTCATCTTGGATTGGAAACCACCAAAGTCGATGGTGAAATTTGGAGTTTCTTAGGTTTGGCTAGTTATTATAGACGCTTTGTTGAGGGGTTTTCGTTGATTGTTGCACCCCAAACTAAATTGTTACGGATGGGAGTACCGCATATTTGGACTGAAAAACAACAAGAGAGTTTCGAGAAATTGAAGAAGATTCTAACGGAAGCACCGGTTTGATTCAAATTTCAAATCGGAAAATAATTTATCGTTTATTGTGATGCGTCTCACACGGGTTTGGGTTGTGTGCTGATGCAAAATGGAAAGGTGGTGGCTTATGCTTCTCGTCAGTTGAGACCGCACGAAGTAAACTATCCTACTCATGATTTGGAGTTAGCTGCAGTAGTGTTTGCTTTAAAGATTTGGAGGCACTATCTCTACGGTGAGAAGTCTATCATCTATATAGATCACAAGAGTCTTAAGTATCTTCTTACTAGAAGGAGTTAAATTTGAGACAAAGAAGATGGGTGGAACTATTAAAGGATTATGATTTCTCAATCGAGTATCATCTTGGAAAGGCTAATGTGGTAGCTGACACGTTAAGTTGTAAGGTGGTATCTGATTTGAGAGCAATGTTTGCTCATTTGAGTTTGTATGAGGATGGTAGTCTGTTAGCAGAACTTCAGGTGAAGCCTCTGTGGTTAGAACAAATCTAGGAAAAGCAGATATCAGATAAAAAGTTGGGACCCTTAATTCAACAAGTTGGAAGGGGTGAAATAGAGGATTTTGGTATAAACACAAATGGAGTGCTGTGTTTTCGTGGAAGGGTTTGTATGCCTAAAGACTCATATTTGAGGCAAATGATTCTACGGGAGGCGCATAGTAGCCCTTATGCTATGCACCCCGGAGGAAATAAGATGTATCGGGATCTTCGTGAACAATATTGGTGGTCAGGGTTGAAGCGTGAGATTTCTGAGTTTGTAGGAAAATGTTTGACTTGTCAACAAGTGAAGGCGGAGCATCAATTGTCTTCAGGTTTATTACAACTGGTAAAGATTCCTCTTTGGAAATGGGAGCGAATAACAATGAATTTTGTTAGTGGGTTACCTTTAACACCTATTAAGAAAAATTCTGTATGGGTAGTAGTTGATCGATTGACGAAGACTGCTCATTTCTTCCAAAAGACGGATTACTCATTATAGAAATTGGCTAAGTCAGATGTATCTCAAATCGTGAGGTTGCATGGGGTACCGGTGTCTATTATATCGACGGGATCCTAGATTTACATCACGATTTTGGAAAGCTCGCATGAAGCCTTGGGAACGGTTAAACTTGATCGACTTTTCATCCTCGGTTAGATGGTCGATCGGAAAGAGTAATTTAGTTATTGGAAGATATGTTAAGGGATGTGTGATTGACTTGAGAGGTAGTTGAGAGGATTTTCTCACCGCGAAATTTGCGATAACAATAGCTATCGGTCTAGCATTCAGATGGCACCTACGAGGCATTGTATGGTCGTGGGTGTCCTACTCCTACTTGTTGGACCGAATTGGGCGAACGGCGATGTTGGGTCCCGAGTTGATATCTAAAATAGAAGAAAAGGTAAAAGTTATCGAGCACGGTTAAAGGAAGCTTGGATAGATGCAAGTCGTATCAGACCTAAAGCGTAAGGATGTCAAGTTCTTTGTGGGAGAGCGGTATTTCAAGATCTCACCTTGGAAGAAAATTTTAGATTTGGAAAGAAGGGCAAGTTGAGCCCTAGGTTCATTGGACCATATCGTGTGATGAGGCGTGTTGGTCCAGTGGCCTATCAGATTGAATTACCTCCGGAGTTGAGTCAAATTCATAATGTTTTCCATGTTTCCATGCTGAGGCGCTATAAATCGAATCCGTCTCACATAGTACCAGTAGAAGAAGTGGAATTGAAATCAGACTTGTCTTTTGAGGAAGAACCAGTGGAAATTTTAGACCGAGATGTTAAAGTGCTAAGAAAGAAGACCGTGCTGTTGGTCAAGGTTTTATGGCGTAATCACGGAACGGAGGAAGCTACGTGGGAGCCTGAGGATGCAATTCGGCAACAATATCCTCACCTCTTTTAATCATGTAAATTTCGAGGACAAAATTTTCTTTATGGGGGTAGAATTGTAACATCCTAAAAATTTGAGTATCAAAATGTTGCTTGGTGTTAGCTCGGGTATGATTTTATTATGTGCTAAATATAGTCTTGAAAAGGCTCAAGTTTACTTGGAATTAGAATAAATTTTAGTAAAGAGTACTTTAGTGTATAGAAATCAGGTGACCTTGAAGCTTAAGTAAATTTAAGTGTCTAAAGATGGCATAAGATGAGCAATTGGCAAAGTGGTGATGGCGCCATAAGTTGGACTCGAGGGAAGAGGTTCGAATCTCCTAGCATGTAATTTGGGAGCTTTTATTTTTGCTTTATCCTAGCATGTGTCGGTCATGGATAAGGATTAGGATGAGTTGGATTAAATTTTTTGGTAATAAGACTTAAGGTTATGGTAAGCATGAGTTAGGGGATGGAATTGCTTGACTTTAATGTTTCTCAAACTTAAGGAAAATGGAGGATGGTAAGGCTTGAGACTAGGTTGATGTTTTGGAAACTCTTTCATGGCCATTTTGACCATGAATGGGGACGGTTTTGTGGACTAAAGGGGGGAGCCGAATTTGGGCGGTGAATTTTGGTGATAGGCTAGTATGGTTGGTAGCTTTTGGGGGTATTACCTTTTGGTCATTTTTGCTTTTGCAAGACACATTTTTCCCTCCATCCATTTTCTCCCAAGCCGAATGTGCCAACAACTTTGAGTAAACAAATATTTCTTTTGTCATTCCTTTTGACCATTTCGGATTAGTTGCTCTCTCTCTCCAAACCTTTTTCTTCTCCTTGTGACCGAAATCACATAGCTAACAAGGATCTTTTCTTTTCTTTTTTTTTTCTTTTTCCTCTTTTTCCTCCCCAATGCCGAATGCACATTACTCCTAAACTCAACTCTTTCCTTTCTCTTTTCTCTCTTGAAAATCAAATCATCATCATCTCCTTCTTTCATCCTTTTATTTTCTTCATTATTTTTCTCTCATGGCCGAATGCTAGATTGCTCCATTGCTGAACCATTTTCCTTTTCTTTGTTTATTCATAGCCGAATCTTCCATTATACATAAGTATTCTTCTCAATCATTTCTTTTTCAACCGTGGACAATAGTGTGATTTTGGAGGACAGAAACTCAAGAGTTCGTGAGTATCGTGAATCGTTGGAATTGATCTTAAGAGTTAAGGTAAGGAGTTTATTCAAGGATTCTCATATTACTCGTCATATTGGTATAGATGGTTTATTAATTGATTTCGTTTTAGGGGACGTTATCGCTCGATTGTCATCTTGTGGAATGAGGATTATTGTGGTAAGCCAATCTCGTTTTTGAAATCGTTAGTCATAATTTTGATAATTAATTAGTCGGACTAATGATCTTATGTTAATAGAGACAATCAAGATAGGGAAGAAAAGGGCGGTAAATAGTGTTCGGAAGGGGGGTGGTTCCACTATTCCACTAAGTATAAACGAAGGGCTATTTCGGGAATCCAAGATTTTCCACTGGGTTACGGATCCTCATCCGAGGAGAACCAGTTGTTTGAAGTCATTCACACTCCCGAACCTTTGTTTGTTCGTGGATTCTCATCGGGTAACGAACCAACAATCGGGGAGAAACCACAAATAGAAGTGGTTTGAAATTCTGAGGGTAAAGATTTAGATCGTTTATCAATAGTGTAGTTTTATAAATAATAGTGTTCTAATTTATCGTATTGCGTTTAGGTATTGATGAACGGGAAAGTCTAGTTCTCACAGTAATCAGGTGTGTAACTTCACACTTATCTCAGGTTAGATGCTATACCGTAAGTATTGGGAAAAATTGTAAAGTTGACAGAATTGGAAAATGCATAATAATTAGTATTTTTGTGTAAATACATGAAAACTGTTAAAGTTGCGAAAAAATTTACGAAAATGCCCTCAATGAGTTAATTGGTAAATGGTAAATTTTATGCCTCATGTGTAAGTAGGCCAAAAATCGCTAGATCGTTAAATGGGCCAAAATCGCTAGATCGTTAAATGGGCTCTACTAGATCGTTAAATAGGCCAAAAATCGCTAGATCGTTAAATGGGCCCAAAGTTGCTAGATTGCTAATGGGCTAAATATTATTTTGTATTATGGGCCATAATAAAACTTGAAATATAGACTCACATGTATTTTGGCTTTTGCTAAATTATCATATGGATATAGATATTTATGCATACATGTTTGCATGGGTTGGGAAAAATGATGAAGAGAAGAAAGGCCTGTTGCCAAAATCTAGTTCAGTGGCTCTGCCACAAATATTTCAATGGCTTAATGCCTCTAGTTCGGTGACTTTGTCACAATCTAGTTCGGTGGTGCACCATAACATTATTAAAAATGGCTTAATGCCTATGATTGGTGTGTTGGCGGGGTGGGTTGACTTGATCCCCATAGGTGTGATGGTTGGTACGGGTGGTGTGTAGCGGATGGAAATTAGGTTGGTTGGGAAATTTCATTTTGCATGCATTTCTTTTATTATATTGCTAAATCCGTTGATGGGCTCAAGCCCGAAATAATGACTTGATGATCGGCCCGTGGATATAGTAAGTGAGTTATACATTTGAGTTCGAGTAACTCACTCCTTAAATTTTCCATATCGTAATGGCAATTGACGAGGCTTGGGCCGAGGATGACTTCGTGGAGGCCATCTCGCGAATATGGGTTTTTTAAAACTATGAACTTATATTAAGTGCTTTCTTTAAATTACTATTTTGGATGTGATGTAATAAGGCCTTTGTTAATATTTTATTGATTTTTATGTGTGGATGGATTTAAATTTTATTTTAGATATTTAATATGGGCTTATGTTAATCCTATAATATTTTTTAAAATACTTTGTTTTTTTTAAAACATATGAGATTCTATAACTATTCTTATTTTAAAATTCTTTTGAACTCTTTAAAAACTATTTTAAGGTTTTTGATAGTTGAATACTAATCATAAAATTTCAACAAATGTTTATTAAATTCATCGATTTCAAATCATTTTCTTGGTTTTACTAAAGTTCTCCTTCAAGAGGTTTTGGAGAACTGTTTTACTTAAATCATTAGAGAATAAAAAAAAGGATGTTCGATCTGTGTGACAAACCAAATCTTGTCTTGACGCATAGACCTGGTTTGGGGTGTTACAGCTGGCCCGTGTGACGAATCGAATTCTCACAAATTTGATGCAGGGGACACACGACCTACCTACACACCCATGGGGGTTGACCATGTGTCACACACAGCCTAGACACATAGTCGTGTGTGTACCCGTGTGGACAATTAGAAGGCTATTTACCAAGCCATTTGCCACCCTGAAAAAAAAACACACTTATACCACCACAAGAAACACACAACACGGCAACATTACTCTATAAAGAATCGCTAATTTATCATGCATTCACTTCATATTTTTCTCAATTAATTACACGAACTTGCACATCATGAAAGTCATCATCATTATTGGATATTTCTATGAACTTAACAAGTATTGGCCAATTTCCCAATGGCCATTTACAAAATGAATGAGTAACCATAATAACCAAAACTTTAGCAATCAATATGACATGACAAAATGACCAAATTCCTACAAACATCATACTCAAAATAAATCAACTTTGCTATACGAAAGGAATAGTTGATAGTGTGATTCGAGCTCCGACATTCTACGATCCCCGAGCTAGCTTGGCGATACTACAAGGAAAAGGGAAAAGAGAGGGGTAAGCATAAAGCTTAGTAAATTTGCATGAAATAACTAGCATCATTTAAAACTTATAACATCATCCATTCATCTGGTCAAAAGATACATAAATTCTCAAACACATTAACATAACTTACTCATGTATACTCTTATCAAATTGCATATCACATATTGCATGCATTTCTCATAAGTTTCTCATGGGTACCTATATCACTTCATCACATAATCTTAGCATTTTCATACTCTTTAATCTTAGATTTGGCTCTTTGTCATCTTGTGCTTAAACTTAGCTCTTTTCCCATTGAACTACTCGGAATATCGAAGGATACTCAATCTCATCATACATGTATCACGATGCCAATTCCATATCCCAGATATGGTCTTACATGAGATCACCTCTTGATACCGATGCCATATCCCGATATGGTCTTATACAGGATCTCATCTCTTGATTTCGATGCCATGTCCTAGACATGGTCTTATACTTGACCTTCCTTATTCGGTGTCGATGCCATGTCCCAGACATGGTCTTATACAAGACCTTCCTTATTCGGTGCTGATGCCATGCCCCAGACATGGTCTTATACGGGACCTTCCTTATCTCATGTTGTGACATAGTTATCCTTGCTATTCCAAATATTCTATCGGCACTTCAACTCAACATATTCTCATCAAGGTATCATTAGTCGGTTTTCATAGAAATAATATTCACTTTCATAATATAAAGCAATTAAGAATATAAAAACATAATATAACTTCAGTTTCACACAAACTTATCTCGGTATTCAAAATGTGTGTAAATATTCGATTTAGTCCACAACCTTGTTCTTGCCTCAGTTTCGGTCTGGGGCTTCGTGTTTCTTGATAATCAAGCTTAGAAGATGAACAAACCCTAGCTATGTCATCCTTAGTGATTTTCGGCCATGGAAGAAGAAGATGGACACAATTTTGACTTCTTTTCCCTTTTAATTAACTTATTAACCAATTGACCAAAATACCCCTAAGGCCTTTCCTTGAGATTTTTCCTTCCCATGCCCGTTTTTTTCCATCTTGACATTTAATGGTCTAATTGATAAATAAGGACTTCTAACAATTTTTATAATTCTATTTCATACTTAAATCTTCTAGAATCTCATATCTTTCAATCTTTGCAATTTAGTCCTAATAGTCAAATTGTTCACTAACTTATAAAATTTCCTCATGAAATTTTCACTCCATCATGCAAACATGCTATAGGCCTCATAAAAGTCATAAAACACATATTTCCACCTCGATTTGTGGTCTCGAAACCACTATTTTGGCTAGGCCCTAAATCGGGCTGTTACATGCTAAACATTTAAAAATTGAAGAAATCAATACATGGGTTAGCTAAATCAAGCTCTTATCATTCAAAATTCATAAAAATCTTAAGAAAATAACTTAATTACATTGGTTAATCTTTGACCAAATGGCTAAAGAACTTTGAAGGTTTTTATTTTTCTTTTAATAGCAAGGATGACATAAGCTTTTGGACAAAGGTGATGAATTCATCCTCTTTACCACTATTTGATATATTAATACTTAGGTTAATAGTTTAGTTAATAAAGTTAAGCGCATGTTTAGTTTATTTATTTAAGACATATATTATGATTATAATTATAAACACTAAGCAACTATCATCATGATCTTCCACTATCATATACAACAATGGTTTAATAACCATTTAGGTCCTTTGCATAATTGCTAATTGAGTCCATATACATTTTACAAATTAAAATTTAATAGCAAGTGAACATTTACAATTTAGTCCCTACATTATAATGAATGATTTTCTAGATTTAATTGCTTAACCGTTCTTTAATGTATCTTCATACTAACTTCATAAACCCTTCTATTCATATTATCACTAACTCACGTTATGAAATTGAGTTCTGAAACTGCATTTTTCAACACTACCTAAAATCAAGTTGTTATAGAAAATGGAAACTTATAAGTCTAGGCTTGTAGCAAAAGGGTATACTCAGAAAGAAGATATCGATTATGAAGAAGCATTCTCTCCTGTAGCCATGGACAAGTTATAACACCCCACACCTGACTCGACCGCCAAATCTGAGTTGTAAGATGTCACATTCGTTGCCGAAGTAACTACGATCTCATTTCAATATTCAAAAGACAAATCATGAAAAAAATTGAGTTTCAAAAATTCTAAAAATATTAATTATTCAAACCTAGATTATAAGTAAGCCTATGAAAGCTCTTATGAAACTCCGGTAACAAATGAAGGACTAAGACGTTAAAATGAACAATATATGGGTGTTGTTGTGACATCAAAGGATGGATGTTGCAACACTGAGGGCAATAGCTTGATGTTGCGACTTCAATAAGGGAATGCTGTGACATTGAAGGTAAAGTAGTTTCGTGAATTCAATAGAGGTGAGTTGCGACATTGAAGGTAGTTGGCTTAGTGTCACAATAATAAGGGAATGCCACGACCGTGTGGCCAAGCCGTGTGACAGGCTAAAACCGTGTAACTTTGAAGTCAGACGGTTGTGTATCCAGACTGTGTAACTCTCTGGGGTATTGTTGATCAAAGTGTAAAAAATCAATAGATAGCCACATGGTTGTGTGGCTGGGCTGTATACCTAACTGAGACCCTGTACAAATTAAGTGACTCATCCACAAGACACACACGAGCAAGTGGTTAGCCCATATGAAAAATTGTAACTGTGTATAGAAATTTTCCCTAATTTATAGTGAGCACATAAATCCAAACAAGATATAAAAATTTCTAATAGATCAGATAAAATCTCAAAGCAAAGAATCCTAAGATTCAATTATTCATTAACTACATGTATATATTAAGATTAAGAACAAAATATTTTTTTAGTCAACTTTTTCACGGGGAGGTGGATGAAAAGAAACTCCCATGTCCAGTTACGTAGTAAAGATGAAATTCATAAACAATAATCAACTATAACCCCAAAAGAAATCGATTTTGTAAACAACATAGAGGAAGAATGAAGGGGATATCTTATCAAGACAATTGAATTTGTTTCGATAGATATGCTCTTCCGCTTGGATTACATCTAGAAAAATAGATGTGGGACTCCGTGCAATGACACGAAATGTACGTCGTGGTGAAAAAATATGGGTACTTATATTTCCAGAAAAACCAAATATGGTAAGACCTACAGAAACACGTACTGGTTCAGGAAAGGATCTCTTGAGTATTGGGTAGAATACTTTATGAAATAAGCGGAGTAGCCGAAAACTGTGTGAAGCAAAAATAAGCCCTTTATTGCATGATACGAACAAACCTTCCAAAGGGATCTAAAATGCTTTCTTCTAAACCAAGTCAATCTATCCAGACATGTACATTTCCATACCAAAACCTATTGTATAATCAATACCACAATTCAATAAACATTGTGACACATTTGGCTTTAAACACAATAATGAAAATAGATCATTACAAGTCATTCTAGAATCCCTAACCATTTTATGCCATAATCAAGATCACATGCATATAGCATTCAAAGTTGTACCATTCACATATGCAAATAACCATTCACCATTTTTTTAAGTTACATATGCATATATTTATATATCCAAAGTTCAACAATGTTAAACACTAACACATACATTACATTACAAGTATTTGACCATCTTACGTACATGCCACATATGACCAAGCTTGAGACATTCAAAAGTCTACTGAATCAAAAGACGAATGGTGTGTGCTTCTCGTTGATCCAGTCGACACGTTCAGAACATCAAAAATCTACAAAGGAAGTAGTAACAATGAGTAAATATTATGAATACTTAGTAAGCTCATAAAATATAAACAATTTACTTACCTCAAACATTTAACACATATAATACATTATACAATCAACTTCCCTACCAAAGTTTAACACAACAACATCAAATAAGTGAGACTTTGGTTTATGACTTTACTTGTAATCTCATAGAATAATATCTCAAGCTCAATATACATCTCATATACATTTCATATATATCTTTTCAACATCAACATCATAGTTCCACATTTCTTATCACAATCATACCCAATGAAAAATTATAAAAGAACTTAGTACACAGGTGAAAATAATATTTGATACTCGTCTGAGATAATCTTATACATCAGTGTCAGGATACTCATTCGAGCTAAACCTTTAACGTAACAGTAAATAGCCTAGCTAGGATTGTATATACATGTAAGGTTACCCATCCGGGCTAAACCTATAAACAACATTAGGTTACTCATCTGAGCTAAACTTGTGTTACATGTATCTTTGAGTCCGCAACAAATGCTATAGCTCGGAACCAACGAAATCAACTTGTAACCTCATGTACAAGAATTCTACTAAGTTCATCGGGATTATCTCAATACTTCAATTCAATATGATTTTATTACGATTAAGTCTAACACCAATTCATGTACTATCTCATAACCAATCTGAACTTTCAATAAAACAAGAATACACATTTAAAAATAATTCAAAAACAAATTAAACTTATTTATACTGTATGAACTTACTTAGCAAAACAGTAATGCTTTAGATGTCAAAGACTATTCAACGATTTTCCTTTTTCTGCAAAAATACTTCATTTGTTGCAAATCTCGATCTAAACCATAATTTAACTCAATTGTCTATCCCAAATATCATTAAGCAGCATATTGAAGTTATATAACAATTCAACTTTATTTATATAATAATTCCTCAAGTTTTACATTTATTTCAACTTAGTCCCGAAAACCAAGATTATCATAACTTTCGAATTTGAGCTTTAATTTTGAAATTGATCTCAATTCCATCCTTCTACAGTTCATTAAAACTTATATTTACATAATTTTCATACTAATTTCAAATTTATTACATTTTAGTCCCTATGTTTGGATCTAGCAACTTTTACTTTACAAACTTCTATTAACATATCTAAGCCTCAAATCTAACCAAATAACCACAAGAGCTTTAAGAATACATCAATGGTAACTTTTACAAACTTTAACAGTTTCACGAAATAGTTATTGAGCTAGCTAAATCAAGCTCCTAGTATCTTAAAAACATAAAATTTACGAAAAACAAACTCAATATACATACCATCCAATAGCCGAATAATCAAGGAACTTTGATGCTTTTCTTTTCTCTTCTAAAATGGTAGAAATGGTGGAGATGGATGAGAATTAAGATAACTTTCTCTTTCCATCCACCTTTTGTTTCTTTTATTTTTTTACTTAATTTCTTTTCTTTTCTTTTTATAAATTTAATTCAAATTAACTCATGTAAGTATCCTAAACCATCCATTATACATCCAAAATGGTATTTCTACCATTTTTGGTCCTCAAACAACTTAAAAGTTTATAGAAATACCATTTTAAATTAATTAAGGTATTTCTACAATTTAGCCCTTATACCTTAAGTAACCATTCAATCGAAAAAATTATCATATCAAAATTCAATGTAATTGTAAAATAAACTCGTAAATATTAAATAATAATATTTATGAACTCAATCATTAAAAATAGTTTTCAAAACCACCATTTTTAGTACCACTGAAATTGGGCTATTACTAACATTTTGTAGAGTCAACCAGTCTATTCTTGGAATAACATCAAATCAGCCGAAAATACACAATCCTGAATTTTTAGAGGACATTTTCTACATATCTTATTCACTATGACACTCTAACCCAAAGGATTCCTTACTCTAACGTCAAGTCCGATTGACTCTACTTGGATGCTCTTTTCTAGTACCGGTGTAGTGCAAATATATGACTGTGTTGACTTAAGGTCAATCAGTGCATATATAGTAACATAAAAGAGAGAAAAAGTACCAGTAATGACATTTAGAGTACAAGCTTCCTTCCATGCTTGGGTAGTAAAGGTTAGCAGGTGCCCGAGCCTTAGATTTAACAATCGAATCATTGGTCCCACCTTAAGTTATTTTAGTGTTACTACTCCATCCCTGTTATCTAACTCTTTGAGGAGCAAACATTGGTCTAACAGTCTAATTGTCAGCAATGCTCTTATTTTTGGGGCAGTCTCTCAAGAAATGCTTAGTAGAATTGCATCTAAAACAAGCCCCACTTTTAACTTCACACTCACTGCCATGAGTTTTTCCACAATGCTTACAAACAAGTCTATTAATATTGCGAACATTGCCAACACTGTCTGTTGGCATATTCTAAAATCTCAAATTACTTTGTCTTGGCTTATTTCTTCCCAAAAACCCTGATGGAGTGGTGAAGAGGCTAAAAGCTTCCATCAACTTGTTTGGTGGAAAAGGTGAAAATGGTCTAGACATGCTCCATTTACCGGAATCCCAAAGCTTTATTTTAGTTTGTTTCTTCTTGTTACAAACATCCTCCATCTTCTGAGCTCGTTCAAATAGACCTACGAATCCTTTCAATTCTAAAGCTCCCACTAACATTCGAATGTCCTCATTCAATCCACATTCGAAGTGAGTGAACATTTGAATCTCTATGGGTATGATCTCGCGAGTATATTTACTAAGCTAGACAAATTCCCACTCATACTCAGCTACTAATCAATTTCCATGCTTCAATTCTAAAAACTCCCTCTTTTTTCTTTTTTAGATATAATTTAATGATATATTTCTTTCGAAATTCAGATTGGAAAGAGTCGCAGTCCACTCTGTCTTGGTACAATTGCTATCAATATAGTCCACCACTAATACGCTTCACCTTTTAATAGAGACACAAAACATCTCAGAGAATCATCCAGTAAACAGAACATCTTGTAAAATACTCATTGTGTATTTTCCAGCTAGTATTCAGCCCTAGCTTAATTATCTTCTATTTTTTCTCTAAATTCTTTAGCCCCATATTTTCTAATTTTATCGATCAAAGGTCGACGTACATTTTTTGTATTTTGAGGAAAAGGGAGTGCTACAATAGGCATAATAGGGAGCAGAGGTTGTGGATCCGCAGTATTAGTTCGCATAAATTCATAAAACCATTGATTCATCATACCAAAGAAGGCATTTCTCACCTCATTTCCAGGCATTTTTAGAATAGAGATACTATGACTCGCTTCCTAACCGAAAGCTGGAACATTACTTATACTTCATTAGAGACGACATGATTTTATACGCGCTATATTCAATCCTAAAATCGACTAAACTATAGCTTTGATACCACTAAATGTAACACCTAATACTTGGCTCGATCGGTGGACTCGAGCTATGGGATGCAACCACGGTTGTCGGAGTAATTCATATCCAATTCTTAGCAATAATCCATTCTATCATCGATTGTTAATATAAATGCATGCACAACAAATTATACAAGCAAAATCGAAAATAAATCGAGCTTACAAAATTTCTAAAATTGACCAGAGCATGAATGAGGACCAAACTACAAAATTTTCAAAATGTGAACATATATATATCGATATACAGGTTAAATATCGATACCATCTTTAACTTTGATGTTTCTAAAATCAAGTAAAAATTTGGTAATATTGATACGTAATAAGGTATCGATACCCCTATTAAGAAATATCGATACCAAATTGAGTATTGATACTATTTTGGCATTCTGCCATCTTTAAAATTTTGGACACAAGTCAACCTGTATCGATCTTTAAGATAAGTATTGATATTATATACTAGTATTGATACCAAATTGGCATTCTGTTGTTTTAAAATATTGTTCATTTGGTAAAGTACTGATACTTCAACCCATAGTATCGATTCTTTTTGCCAAAATCTTACAATATCATGTGTTGGTACTCTTTCATGCTCAATCCAAAAGCCAATTCAAATAGAGTCTTAAGTACTCATGAACCTGCACAAATACCACTCAAGCATACACTAACATTCCATTTTAAATACCTTAAACCCTAAACCCTAAAACCCTAAACCCTAAACCCTACCATTCATATGCCTCAACTAATGCCTAACATATTGTCATCATCCACACTTGAGAACATAATACATATAACCATTGAAAGTTAAACCACAATTGAGATTCAAAACACCATCATTCAATGTACACACATATACATAACATTGCCTATATACATGCCACATAACCGAGTCTGGAACGTTTAATAGTCTACCGAGTCAGAAGCTAGATAAAGTGAGCTCCAAGGTGATGCAATCGAAGAGTTCCACAAAATGAACATTATAGAAACAGAAAAAAATAGAGTAAGCATTTCCAATGCCTAGTAAGTTCATAGGTGTTAAAATGATAAACTTACCTTAATTCATTACTAAAGATATATAAATAATTAACTTAATTTCTGTTATAACATTTCACAACAACAAGGTAAGCTCATCAAACATTCAAATCATATAACATTTCACATTTGTATGCTATTTCAATTCAGTTTTGTATAACAAAGTAGTCAAATAAATACTATTAACATTAATCCATCATTGTATAAACATATCACATCGAAACACATACTAATAGTTAGTCATTTCTCTTTTCTTTAGCTATTTAACCCGATGTACTAATCTGGACGGATACAAATACGCGGGTAACTACACCACACCAGGGAACAGAAGTGCAAGGCCTATGGGCATATTTATCATATATCAATACATCTGTAACACCCTATACTCGGCCTAGTCGCCAAGCCCAAATACGGGATGCCACACCACTTTCTTGCCTCATGTACATCAAATAGGAAACTAGATCCAAGCAAATCGATCTTCTTTTGTTAACCCATATAAGTTTTAACTCATCCAGTTAGTTTATTAACATTGTTACATGCAAATCATTCATTAATTGGACTTACATACATATAGAATCATGCAAAAGGGCAATTTAGCAAAATTTCATAAAAATGCTCATAGGCATCGATACTGACATTAAAGTATCGATATTTTCTTTGTGTGGTATCGATACCACTTGGAAAAGCAATACCAAAGTAGCTTACTATTTTTTGGCCAAAAGTCCCAATTATTAAAATTTATCGATACTTGCTATAAGTTATGAATACTTTAGTCTCGGTATTGATAATCAAGATAAGGTATTGATACCAAATCCCTATTTTGTTTTCTTGTATGTTTTAATTCAAAGAGGTATGGATTTTCAAAAACAATACCTCTGTTACTGAAGCTAAAAATATAGCATAGAAGAGTAAATAATTCATCTTAAATAGTTCCTAAGGAACATGCATCAAGTACTTTGTTTATTTCATCTTGTTATGGCTAAATTTATCAATCCAAAGTGTCCAATCAACCAAGAAAGAATTATTATGCCAACATCTATGTTTAAAAAATTCTAACGTAAAAATAACATGAAATTCTTATGAGCCAAATCAAAATGTTTAAAGATCAATAACCCAAAATAGTTCTACCACATTGCCTATTCCCCAATACGAATATAAATAATATAACACATACGATAAATAAGATGTCTTCCTTGGATCACTCCCTCGAAACCACACCGCCCACACCGTGACGTCACTAATCTACATATGTTGAATGAATGGGTGAGCTTCAACAAGCTCAGTGAATGTAAGGAATTTTCACAATGCAAACATAACACCATGCAACACAACCAATCATTTACTCACAATTACTTTATTCTTAATTCTAGCATCATATGGTATTAAATCATGCATCATCTAATAGTTCATTCTCACAACGTATACATACTCATTCAAGAAAAGACCATATTCCACACGATTACATAAAATATGGTAAGATGGCACTTGGATTATGAAACATATAGTGAGCTCTATCACCACACATCGAATACACAGATCCCCATTACATCACATAGACTCATAGAGTCAAAATGTCCCAAAAGTGAAGCATATAGCTAACACTCTCCTTATTTTCCCTCACATGTCCCATTGAATGGAGCTTAGCTCTCATTCCCTTATCCCTCCAAACGTGTCCCAGGGTCTTAACACCCAAAACCACTATACCTATAAGTGAGTACTCACAGTCCTATGACATGCCAACTATATCCAATGGTTCCAATATCACAAGGCCAAAATTGAAACATCCCAAACCTGGCCCACAAGCCCTGACCGGATCTAGCATGCTTCTCGAGTAAAAACATAGTTATGTTTCGAATAACATTTTGAAAATCGTGGTGGTTTGTAGAAAAGTTGATTCGAGTTGTGTTTAATTTTGTGTTAAATCGATAAGTTTTTAAAAAAACCCACAAGTTGAAATGAAAACCAAATTTTAGAATTTCATTATTATTGTAACTTGAAAAACCGTAGGTAATTGAGTTTCAAAACATTTGATGTTGTTTGTATCATATCGAGAAAATTAAAATGCATAAAACAATTAAGTATAATGGCCTTATTACATCAACTCATAACCCAAAATAAATCTGAAATACTTAAATATAAAAATTCAAAATAAAATAAATGCCGAGCTGAACATGGCCACCATTAAGCTCCTGCCGACCCAGTCCATCTACTGAGTGTCACCTAAAAAGATATCCCATAACGGGGTGAGTCAACAGACTCAATGTGTAACAACCAACACAAACTCCTAACAATTTAGGCATACAAATCATATATAAAACGTATATAAATAATGATGCAATCCCGAACCCAAACCTAGATAACCATCCTCTACACATCACCCGTACCTACCATCACACCGTGGGAATTACTAAATCGACCCTCCATCCACTACACACCATCAAAGGAAGTCGCTGCAGACGACTTGCACATCGCCCTTATAAATTGTGGCATACCACCAGATAATTGTGAAAAAGTCACCAGATAGTGTTTCGTGACATTAGTCACCACATTCAGATTTTGTGATATAAGTCACCAGATATTGTGGTAAAAACCACCAGATCACTTCCCCTTTTCATAATCACCCATTTGCCCCATGTGTCATACAAATCATGCGAATATCATGCCATACACCTTATTCCATATTCATATCAAAATCACATATGTGCCATAATCCAAATATTCATATCATTTATTAACACAAAATTAAAGGTTACGTACTTGAATACTCTGTGTACCCTTAGCCACATTTTCATATCTTCATTAATACATACGTAACATGAATACCATAAATCTATTAGGAAATTAGTGTAGGGCTACACACCTGGTACTAACGCTTTCATTGAATCCCAAAAATCTAATGAAACAGGTTGTACTCCTAAAAATCAAAGTCAGAGTCGGCCAACATTAATAGACAGAATGGTCTAAGGCCGAATATCATAACCCACTTACCTCGCTTATCTAAATCCCAAAATCGCTATCTGCTAATGGAGATGTCGAAATACCTATAGGCTCATATTAGATCCGATTTTAACACTTAGTGAACACCATGAATGGCCTTCGGCCTAAGATCACCCTTGCTTACCTTAGATCCGAAGATCTCCTCTTACAGTCGACTACAATAGAAATCCCAAAGTTGTCGAAATCCCTATTAATAAATGTCAGAATCGGCTTTAGTACAAAAACTTATGAAAGTGGCCTATGGCCAAACACTATGCCCTTACCTTGAGTAATCAAATCCAAGAGACTCCTTTAATGCCCCTTAACGTTGGCTACATACAAAAAAAACACGTATTATGCTAGTATGAACATTCAGCCATCCCTAAAACCAAGGCCTAAACACTTGATTTTGGCACACCAATGAAGAAGAGGCAAAACCGATTGCTAAAGAAGTGATTACTTACCACCAACGCTTGCTTGTAGAGATTAAAAGAGAGTAGTCGACAGCACTTCCTAAGAGAATTAGCTTTTAGAAACCAAGGTAGAGATGGGTTTCGGGACCTTAAGGATGAAGAAAGAAATAGCAATAGAAGAGAGTTTATGGTCAGAGTATTCGGCCAAGAAGAGAACTAAATCAAAGTTTTGGCTTTTGGTGATGGTTGAATCCTGAGAAGATGAAGAAGAAGAGAGAATAAGGTTTGAGACGTTTCAGTTTCTAGTCACAAAAGAAAAGAGAAAGGGAATAGAGCTTTTTGAAAGAGAGAAAAATCGCAAAAGATGCCTATCACTACACTAAGTAAATTCGGCACCTAGCTCCCCTTGTATGACCGAATTATGCACCCCCCTAAGAGTCCTATATTCGGCCACTTCCTCCCCTCTCTCCTTTATCCCTTGATCCCCTCCACCTTAGCTGAATCCTCAAACTCTCCAACCCCATCTATACCTCTTCCGTCTAGAGTCCACATGCCGTCCACTACCTCTCCTCCTTGCAACAAAATGAAACTCCCATTTGCTTCCCTTGCCACTCGAACCTAGGCTCCCTTTGAACTGCTTGTGGCGTCACTTACCAAGGCCCTAAGTGGCGCCTCCTTGCCACTTTAACAAGCCCATTTTGATGTCTAATTTCCCCTACAATTCCTCTTAAGGCCTATCAAGCTTAGCTCCCCTTGAAATACTTAAAATCTGATATTTTCTAAGGCATTTACCTACACTTTGAAGTTCTCAAGAATTCATACAACACATTCAAACACACATAGGCATGCTATTTCATACAATTAAGTAATAATGCACAAGCGCTAAATCTCGGATATTATAGTTCTACCCCTTAAAATAATTTTGACCTCAAAATTACCTGGCTAGAATAGGTGAGGGCATTGCTGTCTCATTGCTTCTTCCGACTCTCACGAAGCTCCTTCCGATCCATGATTTTGCCATAGCACTTTGACTAAAGGAACTGATTTCCTTTGCAATACTTTCACATCTCGCTCTAAGATCTGAGTTGGCTCCTCCTCATAGGATAAATCTGGCCTTAGTTCCACCTTTTCAATCGGAACTACATGAGATGGATCCGATCGGTAACGACGCAGCATAGAAACATGGAATACATCGTGCATCTGCTGCAACTCTGGAGGCAACTCCAACTAGTATGCCACTGGTCCAACTCGCTTCAATACCCGATATGGTCCTATAAACCTGGGACTTAACTTCCCTTTGCGACCAAATCTTATCACCTTCTTCCAAGGCGAAACTTTAAGAAACACATAACCTCCCACAGCAAACTCAATCTCCTCTCGCTTGAGATCTGCATACGACTTTTTCCTTTCAGATGCCTCTTTCAACCGTGCCCAAATTATCTTAACCTTCTCCTCGGATTCTGCCACAATTTTGGACCCAAAATTTGATGTTCTCCCAATTCTGTCCAACATGTAGGAGTGCGACACTTCCGTCCATACAATGCTTCGTATGGTGCCATCCGAATACTTGCCTGATAGCTGTTGTTATACGCAAATTCTGCTAAAGGCAAGAACTCTTCCCAACTCCCACTGAAGTCTATCACGCAACCTCTCAACATATCCTCCAACACTTGGATCACTCGTTCAGATTGACCATCCGACTGCGGATGAAATACCGTACTGAAGTCCAATCTAGTGCCTAAAGCTTGATGTAGTGCCTTCCAAAATTGAGACGTAAACCTCGGATCCCTATCTGAGATAATCGACACTGGCACTCCATGCAACCTCACAATTTTTGCCACATATAACTTTACCAACTTTTGCAATGAGTAGTCAACCCGCACGGGGATGAAATGCACGGACTTTGTCAGCCGATCCACTATCACCCATATCGAGTCCTTCTTGGTAGGCGTAAGGGGTAGCCCACTAACAAAGTCCATGGTAATTCTCTCCCACTTCCATTACGAAATCTGTATCGGCTGTAGTAATCCTGACGGAACTTAGTGTTCAGCCTTAACTTACTGACATGTTAAGCACTTCCCTACAAATTCTGTAACTTCCCGCTTAAGACCAGGCCACAAAAACTGTTCCCTTAGATCTTGGTATAACTTACTACCTCCAAGATGCATAGCATAAAGGCTACTATGCGATTCCCAAGAATTCTCTGCCTTAACTCCTCGTTCTTTGGCATACATACCTTACCCTTGAAACACAATACTCCATCGCCATTAATACCATAATCCTCCAACTCCCCACTCTGCACTTACCGTAGCTTAGCACTGAAATCATCATCTGCCAATTGTCCCTCTTTCACCTCGTTTAGCCATGTCGACTTAACTTGCAACTCTACCAGTAAACTTCCATCATCATAGAGGCTCAAATGTGCGAACATTACCCTTAACTCTGTCACTACTTTTTGACTTAGGGCATCTACCACCACATTCGCCTTGCCCGGGTGATACTCTATGGAACAATCGTAGTCCTTCAATAACTCCACCCACCTTCATTGTCTCAGGTTTAGCTCTTTCTGAGTCAGTAGATACTTAAGGCTCTTGTGGTCTATGTAGATCATTGATTTTTCTCCATATAGATAGTGCCTCCATACTTTAAGTGCAAAGACCACTGCCGCCAATTCCAAATCATGCATCGGGTAATTAACTTCATTTGGCCTTAATTATCGAGACGCATAAGCGACTACCTTCCCGTCCTGCATAAGGATACATCCCAATCCTGCATGGGAAGCATCGCAATATATCACATAGTCCTTCCCTGCCTCAGGCTGAATCAAAATCGAGCTTCTGTCAATACCTTTTTAAGCTGCTCGAAACTTTCTTGCTGCTTATCAGTACATATGAAAGGTACTTCCTTCCTTAGCAACTTCGTCAAAGGTGTAGCTATTGATGAAAACCCTTCCACGAACCTTCTATAATAGCCTGCTAATCCCAAGAAACTACGAACTTCTGCCACATACTTAGGTGGTTTCCAATCCAATACTGCTCAATCTTTCGAGGATCCACCCTTATCCCTTCGGCAGACACCACATGCCCTAAAAATGTGACTTCCTTCAGCCAAAACTCGCACTTGCTGAACTTGGCATATAGCTTCTTTTCCCTTAATACTTGCAGCACAACCCGGAGATGCTCATCATGTTCTTTCTCAGACTTAGAATACACCAAGATACCGTCTATGAACACAATAATGAACCGATCCAGATAGGGTTTAAAAACCCAATTTATCATGTCCATGAATGCGGCTGGGGCATTTGTCAATCCAAACGACATTACCAAGAACTCATAATACCCGTACCTTGTCCGAAAAGCTATTTTATGGATATTTGCTTCCTTCACCTTAAGCTGATGGTATCTAGACCTTAGATCTATCTTCGAAAATACTGCAGCCCCCTTAAGGTGATCAAACAAGTCATCTATTCTTGGCAATGGATACTTGTTCTTGATGGTCAGCTTATTTAATTGACGATAATCTATGCACATACGCATAGTTTCATCCTTCTTCTTCACAAACAAGATAGGTGCTCCCCATGGAGACACACTGGGTCGGATAAACCCACGATCAAGCAACTCTTGGATCTGAGCCTTGAGCTCAACCAACTCCTTTGGTGCCATTCTGTACGAGGCGATTGGCACAGGAGCTGTACCTGGTAACATGTCGATTTTGAACTCTACTTCCCTATCCGGGGGTATTCTAGGTAACTCATCCGAAAAAACATCCATGAATTCTCTTACTGTTCTAACTCTACTAACTCCCCCTTCTTTCGCATCCAAAGCACTAACAAAAGCAAAAAATGCCTTGCACCCTTTCTAAACCATCTTATCAGCCTTTAAAGTAGAGACTACGTTAGACAAGTAGTTCCTTCTTTCTCCTATCATAATTATCGCCTCATCCTCTGGGTCCTTAACTCCATTCACTTAGCTGCGTAATCCAATACAGCCCGATGTTCCACTAGCCAATCCATGCCAAGAATGAGATCAAACTCTCCGAAGGGTAGTTCCATCAAGTCGGTAGGAAATACCACTCCCTGAATCTCTAGGGGTACACTCTGAAATATCTTATTCACCACTACAATTTGACCTAATGGGCTCACTACAGTCATCTCCCTATTAGACAGCCCAGAGGCTATGCCTAGTATTTCAACTACACTACATGCAACATAAGAGTAGGTAGAGCCAACATCAATTAAAGCAAAGTAAGGCTTGTCAGCTATAAGGAACGTACCGATTATGACGTCTGGTGCATCTCTATCCTCCCTCCGGTAAACTGCATACACCAGACCCAATTATCTTGCCTCTGTATTACCAATACCTCTACCCAGTGCTCCCCGTCCTCTATCAGAACCATTACCTCTACCAGCCAAACCATGACCTCGTGGTGGCTGCTATCCTCTTCTTCTAGCCTGATTAGGACCCTGACTTGCTGGTCGGCTCCCATCTGTTTTCATATGATAGTCCTTAATCATGTGGTCCTTGGACCCACACTTGAAACATCCCCCTGTCTTCTTCCAACACTCTCTTAGATGCATCTTGCCACACTGAGCACAAGTACGATACTGCCCTTCCGTAGCAGCTTGTTGACCTCGCGGCCCATCAACTCTAGGCCTCTTTTGCACATTCCCGGATGACCCTGATAATCCAAAACCTCTCTTTTGCCTATTTTAGTCCGTATTCTGTCTCACAAATTCTTTAATCCTTCGCTACCTTAGCCTTCTCTACTAACACAAGAAATTTCGCTCCTGCTGTGGAGCTATCAACAACCTCAGGTCATCCCTCAATCCGTCCTCAAATCAAACACATTGATCATGCTCTGTAGCCACTATACCTCGAGCATAATGGCTCAACCTTAGAAATTCTGCCTCATACTCTGCTACGGACTTATTTCCCTGAACCAGCCTTAGAAATGCCTTCCTCTGCGCATCCACATAACTGGTCCCAATGTACTTCTTCTGGTATGCTGCCTTAAAGTATTCCTAAGTAAGATCATCTACGGTAGCACCATCTCAAACTGTGAGCCACCATTAATATGACTCATCGCAGAGTAGCGACACTACCCCTTTTAGTTTCTCCTCGGCAGTCAGGTCTAAATCATCCATAATTTTCTCCGTCGCTTCCAACCAATACTCAGCCGTATTGGGCACCACACCAGATATATCACGAAAAAACTCAGCTCCATTAGCTCGAAGTCGCTCAGGTACAGACTTTCGAGCTCTCATGCCTCCACCTACTCCAGCCACCCTTTCCAGAACTCGTAACATCGCCTGTGATACTACATCATCCCCCGTCTGATCCTGATATTCCACATCAACGACTGGTGATGGTGGCATTTCATTTTTAGACCCTTGACTAGACCTAACGGGCTCCGACACGGTCATTTAGCCTCTACCATGGCCACGCACATTACGACCACGTCCCTTAGAATTCATGCTACTGAATCACGTTTATCTGATTAAAGAATTTTATGAATTAATTTTTGTCCTACTGATTTATCATGAACAGTCTTATGTTCAATAGTTCTCAAGAGTAGTTCTTTCGAATTCATACACACACACAGTCTCAAATTCATTCATTGAATCATCATATTCATGAACTTGCGTTCATTATAGAAAATTGTTGTGGTTGTCATTGTTGTTATTTTCCCACTACCCAAGGGTATTTCCATAATTTTATCCTATAAGGGTATTTTGGTAATCTTTTTCAAATTAGGGTATTTGAAAATTTTGCAAAGTAGAGATTTTTGGTATTTCTACGAAATTGAAATACTTGGTAAGAAAATTCAAGGGTAGTTTTGTAATTTTATAATTTAGGGGTATTTTTGTAATTTTTACAAGCCAGGGGCATTTCGATAATTTTGTAAAATATTGTTCCCGATGACTTTTCAAAATAAGGGTATTTCTAGAAATTTTTAATTCAAGGGTATTTCGGTAACTTTCCATATGGAGGGTATTTTAGTAACTTGTACAGGTTAAGGGTAATTTGGGCAACTTGCAAACTAGGGGTATTTTGGTCATTTTTAAATCAAGGGTACTTTGGAATTTTATAATCATGGTTTGACTTTAGAATTTCACAAAACAAGATGACTGGTCCCTTTCGGGTTTTAATAATTTAATTTGGCCTGTGATTGAGTCCTCTTGGTTAGGGTGAACCGTTACTACGCACTAGGTAGGATTCGAGTGGAGAGGAGGTGAGTCACTAGGGCTGCTTAAATACCAGGCTCCCCTAAATCCAATCCTAGACATGCACACAGCGGTTGCCACACCCTTAACTCGGTGACTCAGACACATGTTGGTTTGGTTAGACTTTAAGTTTTATGTATTTTGGTGTTTGAGTAGACTAATCCTAGGGTTCAATAATTCCTAATCTACTAATCTACGTCCCTATAATTTCCCACATACAAATCACAAAAGGGTTAGGAGTACTTACCTGGTGGACTTCGGGTGGAGACTCAGGTGCCATGCCCGAAAACCTGCTCAATTTCTTAATAAAATCCAATTTCAAAAGAAAGAAAATGTTTTGGGCCCAAAAAGCCCTCAAGGTCGAGTTTTGAACTGGGCTCTGATACCAAACTGAAACACCCCAAACCCGACCCACAAGCCCTAACCGGATCTGGCATGCTTCTCGAGTAAAAACATAGTTAAGTTTTGAATAACGTTTTGAAAATCGTGGTGGTTTGTAGAAAAGTTGATTCGAGTTGTGTTTAATTTTGTGCTAAATCGATAAGTTTTTAAAAAAACCCACAAGTTGAAATGAAAACCAAATTTTAGAATTTCATTATTATTGTAACTTGAAAAATCGTAGATAATTGAGTTTCAAAACATTTGATGTTGTTTGTATCATATCGGGAAAATTAAAAACGCATAAAACAATTAAGTATAATGGCCTTATTACATCAACTTATAACCTAAAGTAAATCCGAAATACTTAAATATGAAAATTCAAAATAAAATAAATGCTGAGCTGAACATGACCACCATTAAGCTCCTGCCGACCTGATCCATCTACTGAGTGTCACCTGAAAAGATATCCCACAACGGGGTGTGTCAATAGACTCAATATGTGTAACAACCAACACAAACGCCCAGCGATTTAGGCATACAAATCATATATAAAACATATATAAATAATGATGCAATCCCGAACCCAAACCTAGATAACCATCCTCTACACATCACTCGTACCAGCCATCACACCGTGGGGATTACTAAATCAACCCTCCATTCGCTACACACCATCGAAGGTAGTCGCTGCAGACGACTTGCACATCGCCCTTATAAATTGTGGCATAGCCACCAGATAATTGTGACAAAGTCACCAGATAGTGTTTCGTGACATTAGTCACCACATTCAGATTTTGTGACAAGAGTCACCAGATATTGTAGTAAAAACCACAGGATCACTTCCCCTTTTCATAATCACCCATATGCCCCATGTGTCATACAAATCATGCGAATATCATGCCATACACCTTATTCCATATTCATATCAAATTCACATATGTGCCATAATCCAAATGTTCATATCATTTATTAACACAAAATTAAAGGTTACGTACCTGAATACTCTGTGTACCCTTAGCCACATTTTCATATTTTCGTTAACACATACATAACATGAATACCATAAATCTATTAGGAAATTAGTGTAGGGCTACACACCTGGTATTAAAGCTTTCACTGAATCCCGAAAATCTACCGAAACAGGTTGTACTCTTAAAAATCAAAGTCAGAGTTGGCTAACATTAATAGACAGAATGGTCTAAGGCCAAATATCATAACCTACTTACCTCGCTTATCTAAATCCCAAAATCGCTATCTACTAATGGAGATGTCGAAATACCTATAGGCTCATGTTTGATCCGATTTTAACACTTAATGAACACCATGAATGGCCTTCAGCCTAAGATCATCCTTGCTTACCATAGATCCCGAAGATCTCCTCTTACAGTCGGCTACAATAGAAATCCTGAAGTTGTCGAAATCCCTACTTAATAAATGTCAGAATCGGCTTTAATACAAAAACTTATGAAAGTGGCCTATGGCCGAACACTAAGCCCTTACCTTGAGTAATTGAATCCAAGAGATTCCTTTAATGCTCCTTAATGTTGGCTACATACAAAAGAAACACATATTATGGCACTATGAACATTCGGCCATCACTAAAACCAAGGCTTAAACACTTGATTTTGGCACACCAATGAAGAAGAGGCAAAACCGATTGCTAAAGAAGTGATTACTTACCACCAACGCTTGCTTGCAGAGATTAAAAGAGAGTAGTCGAGAACACTACCTAAGAGAATCGACTTTTGGAAACCAAGGTAGAGATGGGTTTCGGCACCTTAAGGATGAAGAGAGAAATCGCAACAGAAGAGAGTTTATGGTTAGAGTATTCGGCCAAGGAGAGAACTAGATCAAAGTTTCAGCTTTTGGTGATGGTTGAATCGTGAAAAGATGAAGAAGAAGAAGAGAGAATAAGGTTTGAGAGGTTTCGGTTTCTAGTCACAAAAGAAAAGAGAAAGGGAATATAGCTTTTTAAAAGAGAGAAAAATCACAAAAGATGCCTATCACTACACTAAGTAAATTCGGCACCTATCTCCCCTTGTATGACCAAATTATGTACCCCTCTTAGAGTCCCATATTCGGCCACTTCCTCCTCTCTCTCCCTTATCCCTTGATCCCCTCCACCTTAGCCGAATCCTCAAACTCTCCAACCCCATCTATACCTCCTCCTTCTAGAGTCCACATGCCGTCCACTACCTCTCCTCCTTGCAACAAAATAAAACTCCCATTTGCTTCCCTTGCCACTCGAACCTAGGCTCCCTTTGAACTGCTTGTGGCATCACTTACCAAGGCCCTAAGTGGCGCCTCCTTGCCACTTTAACAAGCCCATTTTGATGTCTAATTTCCCCTACAATTCCTCTTAAGGCCTATCAAGCTTAGCTCCCTTGAAATACTTAAAATCTGATATTTTCTAAGGCATTTACCTACACTTTGAAGTTCTCAAGAATTCATACAACACATTCAAACACACATAGGCATGCTACTTCATATAATTAAGCAATAATGCACAAGCCCTAAATCCCGGATATTACAAAAATATTTGAAAACAACACATATTACTTACCGATTATCTGTGCACTATCATTGCATATTAGCATATTTTGCAAAACACTAGCATAATCATATAACATATATATTACACAATAATTACCATACTCACTTATCACATTTCATGCACAGTACATAACCATAAAATAATTATAGATTCAAGAAAGCTTATGCTAGGAACTTAAAGTAGGAGTTTAGGCTACGTGTAAATTCCCAAATAACACATAACTCGTGTTTACAAGTAGCAATTCCATGCACTCACCAATACGCTTTCGCCAAAAAGTCAAAGCTCAAACTAGCTTTTCCTTGTCATTATCTCTACATGTAGAAGGTCTTAATGGATCCGAAGCTTCAAAACAATAATTCACACAATAATGCATTCAAAAATAAGCTAAGGACTTGCCATAAGCAATCAAAAATATAAGCCTAAGATATGTTCTGATGTAATAGAAACTTATACCATAGCAAACTTTAAATTCGAATATCTCGATCTATATTTAATATTTTCACCTAAAACCAATTATGTTCATCTTATAATTCACCTACGACTAATTCTAAACCTTTAAACTACAGTAAAATACTCAATTCATAGTATCAACATTTTTCAACATCTTTAGGCAATTTTTTACAAAATTCATTAAAACATGAGAAATCATTAACGAAACTTTAAGGTAAGTTTAAAAACCTTCTAACAATACTGAAACAGGCTGGGAAACACTTTGAAACCACATTTTCATGAATCCACCATTAATGGCTCAATTTTTGGCCTTTATTTAAAACAAACGTTACCTTTGATAGAAGCTTAGACGAGTTTTGACACAATTTTGAAAAACCCACGTTTGGAGAAGATGATGTAGATGATGAAGTTTTTGGGTGATTTTCTTGGTTTTTATAGGTGTTTATAACTTAAGAGATGATAAAAATCAAAATGAATTGGGATTTGGAGTTCAAAATTGATTAAAATAGCAACAGAGAATCAAGGGATAACAAACACAAATCTTGGGTAGTGGTGAACAAAAGTTTATTTAGCTTGGATTTTAAAATTTGATTAAATTGCTTCATAAAAACTCTCAATTTTGACTCTTTTACAAATCAATCCTATTTTCAAAATTAAAGGTATTTAAAACTCATTTTCAGAAATTGATTTAGTTTTCTAAAAAATTATAATTGAAAACATTACCAGTATGCCATGTCACAAAATTCTGAACAATTTAAGGCTAAAATTCCTAAAATACCCCTAAAACTCTGTAATTCGCAATAAATGTAGGATTTCAACGTAATCAGTGAATTCTTCGTACATTAATATACTTTGTATCACCTCTGCTACATATCCCGTACAACACACAAATAACCTTATCAGAATTCAATTGTATTCAATCATTTCTTATGTTCATCCAGGCACATATAACACATTAGATCAATTCTTTACAATTTAGTCCATTTTTCACCTTTTTGTACAAATTTGCATAGAATTCAAAGTACATTACAAAATATAATTTCATAAATCAAGCACATACATTACATTTATATATATAACCATACCATATGAACTTACCATATAAAAACAACAATGAACAAAGTGTCGAGGACTAATCTATAATTTTTCCTTTTCCTTGATTATCTACCTATTGAATTAAATCTTGATCTATACTGTAATTCATTTCAATTTATCAGTTTCAAACACCTCACACCATATTATTTCATGCATATGATAATTTAATTTCTGTAACCCCCTAGACTCGGCCCAAACGTTATGCCAAATCTTAAAGATTATATTGGCTATGATGATGGCCCAATAAAACATTTTAGAAATTTTATCTTCAAAATCCCTTTGCAAAAACCAAAGGTTGTGTTATTTAAGTGTTTTTTTTAGAAATTCGATCTTATGTTCAAATAAAAAAATGTCAAGATAAAAAAAAACCCATCACAGCGGAAAATATCATTTTAAAAAATCATAAGATTGATATTGATACTTTGGAAATCATCGATTTTGCAAACATGTTGATTGGTTTTAAGAATCAAGTATTGAGTTTAAAACGTTACTTGGAGTCTAATAATTTTTTTTATAAAAATAGTCCATCATTTTAGTTTTAAATTCTTCAAATTATTCAAATTATAATTTAACATAACAAATCATGCAGAAAAGAAAAACCCAAAACATTATCCAAAGTTCCCAAATCAAAAATCCAAACCAAAGTCCCAAAATTAAAGTCCATAAAGCATGAACACAAACCAAAATATCCAATACCACTACTTGCAAGGTTTTCCAAAAAATAACTAAGAGTACCTTCGTAGCCAAGCCCACCCTAGCCTCGATTATCTAGAATCCAAGTTTGAAGGGGTGAGCTTAAAAAAAAAACTCAGTGTAAGTCTTAATTAACAATTATTTCACAAAATAAATCATCACAACATCATATTAATCAGTCCATAACATATATAAATTACTCAATTATAAATCAGATATGGCAGATTGCGTAATGACATAATCAATGCAACATTTTTAGAATACAATACAGATATTAGAACTTAACTCCTACCCAACTCCGCCACAGACCATATAGAGTTCCCCTGAACTCATCCAACCAATAACACACTAAAATGCGGTCAAACCACCAGAAATTGCAGCTTTACTGCCAGGTACATAACATTATGGACAAGCCACCAGAAATGCAAATCTACTGCCAAAACTTCCTTCGTACATTTTTCCCACCCCATGCATGTGTTATGGCAACAAAATATATTTTTCAGTAGCATGCTTTACATGAGAATCGAATTATAAGAGTATGGCATGCTTAACTTGCGAGTTAGATCTCATATTTTTTACACATAATTTCACAGTAGCATGCTTTATCAAGCAAATCAGAGCATCATAGTAGGGCATAATTAACATAAAAATACCTAAATCAAAATTTAGTAACATATATTATTTTGATATAAATAAGTATACCATATTTTTATAAGCCATAAATCACATTACATGAGTGATGGAAATAATATATTATCATACATCTTAGAATCATCCAATAAACCAATCACACCACAAAATCATAGAATTTTGGGATTTACTTACTTGTTATCCTCGCTTATCGATTTTACCAATTTCTATGAATATGCTTGTGTCCACATAATCACAATATTAAATATCAATATCCATAAGCAATACACTTACTATATATATAATATTATTCATCATTATTTATTTAATCATAATATCAAATAAAATCACTTAAATCCCCACACCTTATATTTGATGGATTAGATCATGATTCCACTTCGAAAGAGATGAATCTGATTTTCCTTGAGTCACTATGCTAAATACAAATACATGTTAGTATCGATCTAACAAAATAATAATATTCCACTAAATAAACAACACTAATTTGACACTATTTAAGCAAAAAGATCGTTAACTATTACCCATTTATATAGTTGATGAATGTATTTCGGGTGTAACGCCCCAATTTTTGTTTACTTTGGCTTTTGAAAATTGTTACATAGCTGTGTATCTACTTTAGTGGTTATGTATGCTGGGTGTGTTTGAGAGGTCTTAAGTTCAAGCTAAGCCTTTGGCAAATTTTATATAACATCCTAAAAATATGGGTCTAGCATTTTTGTGTTATTGCATGCGTTTAGCTTGTTGATTGGGTGTGTTTGGGGGTCCTGGGAGGCTTGAGTTTGAGCCAAAGCTTTGGAAAAATTTTTCTTTTTGGGCACTTAGTGGGGGAGAGCTAGTGGAAGCAGGATTTAAGTATAGTTGTTTGTGTTTTGGTAACACAAGTGAGGTGTGTGGCGTTAAGTTGGAAGCTGGGTGGAGTAGGGTTTGAATCCCACATACTGCAAATATGGCATTTAATTTTTGTGCCCAAGATGGAGAGGAGGTGGTGTTGGCATGGGACTCTAAGGGGGTGGTTGTTGAATGAGTCAAAGAATTCAAAATGGAAGGAGGAGATGAGTTTAGGGAGTTTGAATTAGTCAAAATGGTTGGGTGATTTAAAATGGTGGATGGAGAGTGAATAGAGGAGTAAATCAAGGGATGTTGGAGTGTGGTGTTGGTTGGCCGAAAATGGAAGCTTCAAGGTGGGTGAAATTCAGCTAGGGGAGTATTAGGAAGCACATTCGGTCATATGTGTGGGGTGTGCCAAATTTTACAAGGTTCTTTTGATTTTCATTTTGGGTCTGCCTATTCTTTGTATGTGCTGAAACTCTTAGCTCACTTTCTTCACCTTTTCTCCACTCTTGTGCATTAGCTGAATATAAAGAAGTTGACCACTTGTGCATTCTTTTTCTTCATCTTTTCTCCTCAACTTTTGTCCCCTTTTCTCTTTAATTCTTATCATAGTCGAAACTTACCTTCTCCTTTACTGTCATTCTTCTATTTCTTTCCTTAAGCCAAATAGTCATTTTGGTCCCATGTGAATCAATTTTCCTTTATCTTGCTACCCTATAGCTGAATCTCTTTCTACCTCTCTTTTGGAATCAACCGAACCTTTTCTTATTTTTTTAATCGGTTTCTTCTTCATTTGTTGGTAGCCAAAACTCCCCTTCTTTTTCAGTATTCTTTCTACTCTTTCTTCTTCAACTGAGGTTCTCCTATCATCTTTTAAAGGGCTTCTCTTTCTTTTTCCTTTATCCGAATCAAGAGTTCTGGGGTCTTGCTGCTAAGGCTGAACCTTACTATTCCATTCGGCTCATTTTTAATATTAAGGTAAGGGTTTTTCTCTGTTGTTCATATTTCTTCTCGGTTCTTTCTTCTCTTGGCTTGGCTAGGCTGAACCTTGGCCACTTGTTGTAATCTAAGACTCTTTTGTTCTCTTTTGGAAAGGGCCGAATCTCTCTTCAGTCGACTTCTTTTTGATCTAAGCCTTAGTCGAATCTGTTGATTGTGCGGCTCCTCATCAATCAAGGTAAGGAGTTCTCTATCTGGTTTCTTTGCGATTATTCTCTTTTCGTATTACTCTGCCATAATTGAACCTTCTTGTTAGACAACCACCATTCTTTCATTGTGATACTTTACTGATCAAGACTTTCTTCATAGAGGCGAGTGCTAGTCGATCTAAGGGGTTGTTTTAAGGGAGTCTAAGGATAGTGTACTCGTAGATCCTACTCTCAAGTTTAAACGGCGTAAGGTGTCAACGATTCAAGATTTTTGGCGGGTTGTGGAAGGGAGCCGACGTTTATTTGGGATAGGCAAATTGTTGTTGTCCGTGCTAGCGAGGGTGACGGCGATCAGGAGGGTATAGTTCTTCACGTAATCAAGTGTGTAAACTCACACCTTTATTTGTTTTGTAATGTATTATTTGGTGCAATAGTTAAAATCCCAAATACCCTTAGTGGGTAAGATCACGAGGTATATTTAACGAGCGAGTTTGGAAATAGCCAGGCGAGTAAATTTACAATTATACCTTTTGGGTAGATTTGGCATGACTATGTAATCTGTTTATCTACGATATTGATATGTTCATACATGCATTAAATATCATGCCATAGTATATTGCATGGGGTTGGGATAATTTTGATGATTGGGGAAGAGTATTTCAGTGGTTGTGACACATATTTTGGTGACTCTGTCACATGTTGTTCAGTGGCTATGCCACTTATATTTTGATAATCTAGTGGCTCTGCCACAATTTTTGGCAATGAGCAGCGTGACTGCCATCAAGGTGTGTAGTGGATAGATGGTTGATTGTAGAAATCCCCACAGGTGTGTTAGGTTGGATATGGGTGGTGTGTAGCGAATGGTACATTAGGCTAGGCTAGGTTGCATAGCATGTATTATCTGTGTTATCTCGCTAGTAGGGCTAAGGCCCAGTTTGTTTCTGTATGGGCTTTGAGCCATTTTATTTTCGAATGGGTTAAGGCCCAATTTGCTTCTGTGAGCTTGGGACCAGTTTTGTCCGAATGGGGAATTATACACTGAGTTCTCGTAACTCACCCCTCTGCTTTAATTTTGCAGGTAATCCCCAGCATTGAGGATTTGGAGCCGATCACGGACTCTGTGGTGGCTATACATTATTTTTTTAGTAATTCTCGTTTTCTTTTACCTTAAATTTTATTTTAAATTGGGTTATGTTTTGTAATAAGGCCTTTGGTATTTTATTTGGTTTTAACTCTTAATTTGGTTTTGGCTTATCATTAAATGTCTGATACGGGGTTTTCCTAAAACCTTAATACCTATTGGTTTTACCAAAATGTTAACGAACGGTTTTCCAAACTTTAATTGAATGAACACTAAGTTCTCTTGAACGTCGAAAATAATTTTCAAAACACCACATGTTCAAAATTCACTAAAGATGATTGCTGTTAATAACAAGATTTTACCAACAATTCAAACTTGATTCTCCTAATAAAAGTAATTTTTAAACTAATCACAACTTTTCGAAAATGGACATTGAGCTAAACGAGTTTTTAATAACAAACACCTAAACTTAAAGTTTTAAAGAATATGAGCACTTACAAACACGTAACTTTCTTAACAACCCTTCCATGTGACATGCTAGATCCGGCCATGACTCTAGGCCAGGTTTAGGGTGTTACATTTTGTGGTATCAGAGCCCGATTGCAAAAATCGACTGTGGAATGGGTTCGAAAATGTTTTCCAAAAATTGGTTTGAAGCATGGTTTAAAAACATATGCTTTTCTAAGAAGTATGGCACTCGAGTCTCTGGTACCAAATCCATAAGTCTTCTAATTTTATTTAATAGTATGATGGAATTATTTTAGAAAGAAACTAATGGAGTTAGTGATAGTATACCGAGATTGTTAGCTAAGACTATAGAGACTGAGACATTAGGAAGTTTGATCTGCGAGAACAACTCTTATATTTGTTTTACATAAGACATTTGTTAATAAACATCAAAATTATATACTGATTTATAAAATTTGTAATCAAATTAATTCAATCTAGCGAACACGAGCACTACAGGACGTGGACGCAGGAGATGTGGCCGAGGTGCTGGGGCTGGGTTTGAGGCATCTAGGCACATGCCTGAAATGGAAGCACCTGCATCAACGGTGATGGAAACGGGGTCCCATGATCGAGTTGGAGGGGACGATGCTTTGTCCCAAGCTATGTTGCGAGTTTTAGAGCGGGTTCTTTGGGGCAAATCTTGGATCGATGTCTAAAATCTATTCTTGAGTGACTTCAGGCAAACGGAGCTGAGGTTTTTAGGGGCATTTCTGGTGTGGCCCCAAATGTAGCTGAATACTGGCTGAAAGTAGTTGAACAAATTATAGATGATCTGGACTGCACAGCAGAGGAAAAATTGAAAGGAGTAGTGTCCCTCCTACGAGATGTGGCATACCAATGGTGGCTTACAGTGAGGGAGGTACTCCAGCGGATTGTATCACCTAGGACTTCTTTAAGATAGTGTTTCAGGGAAAATATGTTGGGGCGAGTTATGTAGATGCCCAGAGGAAAGCATTTCTAAATTTGGTTCAGGGGAATAAATTCGTAGCAGAATATGAGACAGAGTTCCTGTGCTTAAGTCATTACGCTCGAGGTATAGTCGCAACCAATTATGAGCGTTGTGTATGGTTTGAGGATGGTGCTGGGATGAGTCATGCAATCTTGATAACTCCATAACAGAAAGAGATTTTTCCATTTTGGTCGAGAAAGTAAAGATCGCCGAAGAAGTGAAACGTTCTAAGAGGCAAAACTAGGATAATGATAGGGGCAAGAGCAAGAGAGGTTTTGGAATGTTAGGTTCTTTTGGGGTTTCAAAAGACGCCTAGGTTGGATAGGCCAATTCAAGCTGTGATGCCAGTTGCTGTAGGTCATTTGCGACCTTGTGCACAGTGTGGGAGAACACATCCGGGGGAGTGTTGGAGAAGAACTGGATGATGTTTCAAATGTGGATCCAAGGATCATTTGATAAAGGATTGTCCACAGGAGTTGGCTAGGGCGCGGTCGATAGGTCGAGGATTTGTCTGACCAGAAGAGATAGTCGGCTGACCAAATGAGGGGTCGTCGTCTAGCTAGAGGAGGAAATGGTTTTGGTCGAGGTCGTGGAGCACCGACAGAGGTGCTAGTAATATAGATGCAAGACAATCGGGGTTGGTCTATGTAGCTCATTAGCGAGAGGATGGCGACGCACCGGATGTCATAACCAATACGTTTCTTATTTTTGATGCACCCTTTACAGCTTTGATAGATATTGGGTCTACACATTCATATGTTGCATGTATTGTATCTGGGACTTTGGGTATAAAATCTGAAATTATTTCTAGAGAAATGTCTTTGATTAGCCCTCTAGGACAATCTGTGGTAGTGAACAAGTTGTTTAGGGATGTGCCTCTAGAAGTTCAGGGAGTGGTATTTCAGGAGAATTTGATGGAGCTACCGTTCGGTGAGTTTGATATGATCTTAGGCATGGACTAGCTAGTTAAGCATCGTGCAAATTTGGATTGTAGTTGCTAAGCGTATGGTTTTAAGAACTCCAAAGAATAGGGAGGTGATGGTGATAGGAGAAAGAAGGGATTATTTGACTCATGTAAGTTTGGCGGTTAAGGCTGAGAAGATGGTGTGAAAAGGGTGTAAGGCGTTTCTGACTTTGTTAGTGCATTGAATGCCAAGGAAGTGTTTGTAGGGGATGTCAGAATGGTGAAAGAGTTCTCGAATGTCTTTCCTGAAGAGCTTTCGGGGTTACCTCAGGATTGCAAGGTGGAATTTGACATTTAGCTACTTTCGGGAACGGCTCCAGTGTCCATCGCCCCTTATAGGATGGCACCGAAGGAGCTGGTAGAACTAAAAGCTCAAATCCAAGAGTTGTTGGACCGAGGTTTTATCAGACCAAGTGTATCTCCGTGGGGAGCGCCGGCTTTGTTTGTGAAGAAAAAGGATAGGTCGATGTGTATGTGTATTGACTATCGTCAGTTGAACAAATTGACAATTAAGAACAAATACCCGCTACAAGGATCGATGATTTGTTTGAGCAGCTGCGATGAGCTTCAATTTTCTCGAAGATAAATTTGAGATCGGGGTACCATCAATTGACGGTCAAAGAGTCGGATATTCACAAGACTACTTTTCGAACTCATTATGGGCATTACAAGTTCCTAGTGATGTCGTTCGGGTTGACTAATGCACCAGCAGCTTTTATGGAGATGATGAACTAGGCATTCCAACCCTATCTAGACAGGTTTGTGGTAGTGTTCATAGACAACATTTTAGTGTACTCAAGAACAGAGAAGAAGCATGATTCTCATCTTCGGACAGTTCTGCAGATTTTGAGAGAGAAGCAATTATATGCCAAATTCAGCAAATGTGAATTTTGGCTAAAAGAAGTAACCTTTTTGGGGTATGGTATTTCTGCCGAAGAAATTAGGGTTGATCCTCAAAAGATCAAAGCTGTATTGGATTGGAAACCACCGAAGTCCGTATCAAAAATCAAAATTTTTGGGTTTGGCTGGATACTACAGAAGGTTCGTTAAGGGGTTTTCATTGATTGCGGCACTTTTAACAAAGTTATTTTGAAAAGGAGTACCATTTGTTTGGGCCGATAAACAACAGGAAAGTTTTGAGAAGTTAAAGAAGATTCTGACGGAGGCATCAGTGTTGATTCAGCCTGAGGCTGGCAAGGAATTTGTCATCTACTGTGTTGCATCACACACAGGTTTGGGTTGTGTATTAATGCAAAAAGGTAAGGTGGTAGCGTATACATCTCGTCAACTAAGGCCATATGAGATGAACTATCCCACTCATGATTTGGAATTAGCTGCAGTGGTGTTCGCTCTAAAGATATAGAGACACTATTTATACGGAGAAAAGTCGATTATCTATATGGATCATAAGAGTCTAAAATATCTCTTTACCCAGAATGAGCTAAATCTAAGACAACGAAGGTGGATAGAATTGTTAAAAGACTATGACTACTCGATTGAGTATCACCCCGGGTAAAGCCAACGTGGTGGCAGATGTGTTGAGTCGTAAGGTGATATTGAATTTGAGAGCAATGTTCGCTCATCTCAGCCTTTACGAAGATAGCAGCTTGTTAGCGAAACTTCAGGTGAAATCGACATGGGTAAGTCAGATTCAAGAAAAGCAATTGTTGGATGAATCATTGGGTTCTTGACTTTAGTAGGTAGAAAGAGGAGAGATTGGAGATATTGAGCTGAGCAGTGAAGGGGTATTGTGTTTCCGTGGAAGAGTTCGTGTGCCAAAGGACTCTGAGTTAAGACAAATGATTCTGAGGGAAGCAAATAGTAGCCCATATGCTATGCATCCCGGTGGAAGCAAGATGTATCGGGACCTACAGGAACTGTATTGGTGGCCTGGTTTGAAATGAGAAGCTACGGACTTTGTGAGTAAATGTTTGACTTGTTAGCAAGTGAAGGCAGAACACCAGTTACCTTAGGGGTTGCTACAATCGGTGAAGATTCCACTTTGAAAGTTGGAGAGAATAACAATGGATTTTGTTAGTGCGCACCCCTAACACCTACTAAGAAAGATTCAGTGTGGATAATCGTTCATCGATTGACTAAATTGCACACTTCATACCGGATTCGTACCGACTATTCGTTACAAAAATTGGCCAAGTTGTATGTGGTAGAAATCGTGAGGCTGCATAGGGTACCAATGTCTATCATATCAGACATGGACCCTATATTTACATCTCGATTCTAGAAGGCGTTACATGAAGCTTTGGGTACAAGGTTAGATTTCACAACATTCCACCCACAGACTGATGGTCAGTCGAAAAGGGTAATTCAGATTCTAGAAGACATGTTAAGAGGATGTGTGATTGACTTCAGGGGTAGTAGGGAAGATTACCTGCCGTTGGCAAAATTTGCGTATAATAGTAGCTATCAGTCCAACATTTAGATGGCACCCTACGAGGCATTGTATGGTCATAGGTGTCGTACCCTTACCTGTTTGATAGAGTTAGGTGAGTGACAGTTGTTGGGTCCAGAATTGATTTTAGAAATAGAGGAAAAGGTTAAGCTAATTCTGGACCGGTTAAAAGAAGCTTCGGATATACAAAATCGTATGTGGATCTAAAGCGTAGGGAGATAGAATTTTTAATGGGGGACCATGTCTTCTTAAAAGCCTCACCTTGGAAGAAGGTTTTAAGATTTGGACGGAGGGGCAAGTTGAGCCCCAGATTCATTGAGCCTTATCGGGTGTTCAAACGTGTGGGAATAGTTGCTTATCAGCTTGAATCACCCCTAGAGCTGAGTCAGATACATAATGTATTTCATGTTTCGATGTTGAGGCGCTGCCGTTCAGATCCATCTCACACAGTTCTGGTGGAAGAAATTGAGGTTAGATCTGATCTATCTTTTGAAGAAGGACCAGTGCACATTTTAGATTGAGATGTTAAAATATTGAGAAGGAAATCAGTTCCATTGGTTAAAGTGTTGTAGTATAACCATGGTTTAGAGGAAGCCACGTGGGAGCCGAAGGAGGCAATGCGACAAGAATACCCTCACCTTTTTTAATCAGGTAAATTTTGAGACCGAAATTTCTTTAAGGGGGTAGAATTATAACATCTTAAAAATAGGGGTCTGGCATTTTTTTTTGTTATTGCATGCGTTTAGCTTGTTGTTTGGGTGTGTTTGGGGGTCCTGGGGAGGCTCGGGTTCGAGCCAAAGCTTTGGAAAAAATTTACTTTTTGGGCACTTACGGGGAGAGCTAGTGGAAGCAGGATTTAAGTATAATTGTTTGTGTTTTGGTAACACAAGTGAGGTGTGTGGCTTGTTGGTTGTGGCGTTAAGATGGAAGCTGGGTGGAGTGGGGTTCAAATCCCACATGCTGCAAATATGGCATTTAATTTTTCTACCCAAGATGGAGAGGATGTAGTGTTGGCATGGGACTCTGAGGGGGTGGTTGTTGAATGAGTCAAAGAATTCAAAATGAAAGGAGGAGAGAAGTTTGGGGTGTTTGAATGGGTCAGAGTGGTTGGATGATTTCAAATGGTGGATGGAGAGTGAATGGAGGAGTAAATCAAGGGATGTTGGAGTGTGGTGTTGGTTGGCCAAAAATAGGAGCTTGGAAGGGGGGTGAAATTCGGCTAGAGGAGTATTAGGAAGCACATTCAGCCATATGTGTGGGGTGTGGCGAATTTTGCAAGGTTCTTTTGATTTTCATTTGGGTCTTCCTATTCTTTGCATGTGCCAAAACTCTCAGCTCACTTTCTTCACCTTTTCTCCTCTCTTGTGCATTAGCCGAATATAGAGAAGTTGACCACTTGTGCATTCTTTTTCTTCATCTTTTCTCCTCAACTTTTGTCCCCTTTTCTCTTTAATTCTTATCACAGCTGAAACTTACCTTCTCCTTTGCTGTCTTTCTTTTATTTCTTTCTTAAGCTGAATAGTCCCTTTGGTCCCAAGTGAACTGGTTTTCCTTTATCTTGCTACACTATAGTCGAATCTCTTTCTACCTCTCTTTTGGAATCAACTGAACCTTCTCCTTTTTTTTTTTTTGAATCGATTTCTTCTTCATTTGTTGGTAGCCAAAACTCCCCCTTCTTTTTCAGTATTCTTGCTACTCTTTCTTCTTCAACTGAGCTTCTCCTGTCATCTTCTAAATCGGCTTCCCTCTTCTTTTTCCTTTAGCTGAATCAAGAGTTTTGGGGTCTTGCTGCTAGGGCCGAACCTTGCTATTCCATTCAGCTCATTCTTAATATTAAGGTAAGGGTTTTTCTATGTCGTTCATATTTCTTCTCGGTTCTTTCTTCTCTTGGCTTGGCTAGGCCTAACCTTAGCTACTTGTTGTAATCTAAGACTCTTTTGTTCTCTTTAGGGAAGGGCCGAATCTCTCTTCAGTCGACTTCTTTTTGATCTAAGCCTTACCTGAATCTATTATTTTTGGTTCCTCATTAATCAAGGTAAAGAGTTCTCTCTCTGGTTTCTTTGAGATTATTCTCTTTTTGTTTTACTCTTCCATAACCGAACCTCCTTGTTAGATAACCACCATTCTTTCACTGTGATACTTTACTGATTAAGACTTTTTTCATGGAGGCGAGTGCTAGTCGATCTAAGGCGGTTGTTTTAAGGGAGTCTAAGGAGAGTGTACTCGTAGATCCTACTCCCAAGTTCAAATGGCATAAGGTGTCATCGATTCGGGATTTTTTGCTGGGTTGTGGAAGGGAGCCGACGTCTGTTTGGGATAGGCAAATTGTTGTTGTCCGCGCTAGTGAGGGTGACGGCGATCAGGAGGGTATAGTTCTTCGTGTAATCAGGTGTGTAAACTCACACCTTTATTTGTTTCATAATGTATTATTTGGTGCAATAGTTAAAAGCTGAAATACCCTTAGTGGGTAAGATCATGAGGTATACTTAACGGGCAATTTATGAAATAGCCATGTGAGTAAATTTAAGATTATACCCTTTAGGTAGATTTGGCATGTCTATGTAATCTGTTTATATACGATATTGATATGTACATACATGCATTAAATATTATGCATAGTATATTGCATGGGGTTGGGATAATTTTGATGATTGGGGAAGTGTATTTCGGTGGCCCTACCACATATTTTGGTGACTTTGTCACATGTTGTCCATTGGCTATGCCACGTATATTTCGATAATCTGGTGGCTCACCACAATTTTGATGATGAGCGTGGTGATCGCCATCGAGGTGTGTAGAGATGGAGGGTTGATTGTAGAAATCCCACGGTGTGTTAAATTTGGATCTGGTGGTGTGTAGCAGATGGAACATTAGGCTGGGTTGGGTTGCATAGCATGTATTATCTATGTTATCTCACTAGTAGGGCTAAGGCCCAATTTGTTTATGTATGGGCTTCGAGCCATTGTATTTCCGTATAGGCTAAGGCCGGATTTGCTTTTTTGGGCTTGGGACCAATTTTGTTTGAATGGGGAATTATACACTGAGTTCTCGTAACTCACCCCTTTGCTTAATTTTGCAGGTAATCCCTAGCATTGAGGATTTGGAGCCGAGGCGGACTCTGTGGTGGCCATACATCATTTCTTTAGTAATTCTCATTTTCCTTAAGCTTAAATTTTATTTTAAATTGGGTTATGTTTTGTAATAAGGCCTTTGGTATTTTATTTGGTTTTACCTCTTAATTTAGTTTTTGCTTATCATTAAATGTCCGATACGGGGTTTTCCTAAAACCTTAATGCCTGTTGGTTTTACCAAAATGTTAACAAACAATTTTCCAAACTTTAATTGAATGAACACCGAGTTCTCTTGAATGTCGAAAATAGTTTTCAAAACATCACAAGTTCGAAATTCACTAAAGACGATTTCTATTAATAACAAGATTTTACCAACAATTCAAACTCGATTCTCCTAATAAAAGCAGTTTTCAAACTAATCACAACTTTTCGAAAATGGACATTTAGCTAAACGGGTTTTTAATAACAAACACCTAAAATCGAAGTTTTAAATAATATGAACAGTTTACAAACACGCAACTTTCTTAACAACCCTTCCATGTGACATGCTAGATTCGGCCATGACATCTAGGCTGGTTTGGGGTGGTACATTTTGAAATATTTCTAAGTTAAGCTTCACTCTTGTTTAGTAGGCTTTTAATTGATTGAGTGTAAAACCATATCAAAATGGGCCTACTGGTCTGGTGGATAAGTGGAGTGTCATTATGCTAGAGCTCTTGGGTTTGAGCTGATGTTGGAGTATTATTTTTACTATGTGGTGCCGTGTGGTGTTTGAACTCAACTGGAATACTGAAGTATTAGAGGTGTAGTGGGAAGTGTGGGGGAGAAAAATAAGGGATTGGGGAGTTGTTGAGGTATCCAAGATTGTATGTTTCGGCTCTCCCCTTCCATTCTCTCAATTATTGACGTTTTCCCCTTCTGTTCTTCTTTGTTTCTTGTCGACTCACTTTCTTTTTACTTTTGAACCTTTGCTGAAATTTAGTTCTTTGCTCTGTTTTTCTCTCAATCCACCCTCTTCTTTAATCCCATTACTCTTCCAAAGTTCGCACATTTTTTCTTTGGTAATAGTAAGTGATTTTAGCATTCTATTAATTCAATTTCTAAGGTATTGATGGGAGTCTTGTGGAAACTATTTTGGCATCCGCAAATCAGGAAGAAAGGGGTTCTACTCGCATGGAACCGTAATCGAAACCATTGGGGTTGTAGAGGAAGTGTTATTTTGTTATGGGTTCCATAGTTTTGTGTTTAATTGTATGTTGAAACGGCTTCTGAGCATTAATCTAACAACTTTTAGGTTCAGAGTGCTCGTAGTTGCGATAACATCAAATCGAAGCCAGGTGTGTACCCAAAACACTAAAAATGTCGGATGAAAAGCTGAAAAAGCTTTCTTTGATGCCACACGGGCGTGTGGTAGGCCATGTGCAAGGTTGTAAGCCATAACATGGCCGTGTGATCGATGAGCTAGGCCGTGTGTAGGTGATATGGTCGTGTAACAGCTGAGTGAGGCCATGTTCGAGACACAAGCTCGACTGATTGGACCCTGTAGGCCACACTCGCATGTGGGCCCACATTGGCATGTGGGCCCACACTGGTGAACTACACGAGTGTGTGGGATTCTGGGCCAGGCTATGTGATCTATACGACCAAGGCCAAATTGGGCGAGTGGGCCCATATAGGTAGACTACATGGGCATGTGAGCCCATTTTCACTAATTTATTGCTAAGGTTGCACGTGTTGCCCGAGACAACTGTGAACCTATTGTAGGGTCGATAAGATTACCTAGACTCCTAACTGGATGACTGTATATTGAGCAGGCTATTTGTTAATGTTTTGTATAAATGTGATATACCATGATTGGGCGTGACATGTATATATGTTGCATTGCATCGGGTTGGGGACTATTATTGATTGGAGGAAGTGTACTGAAAGGCTTTAAGCCTAAGTTACTGGCAGCTCAGATGCAAACTACTGTTTAGTGCCACAACCGGTACTATTTGGAGCGTAAGGATGGGTGGGTCGATTACATCCCCACATGGAGTGTAGGGTTGGATGGAGATGGAGTGTAGAGGTTGGTTGGGTAGGATTCTCTTATTGCATATTTATTACTGTTATTACTGTGATGGGTTAGGGCCCAATGCATAGTGTCACTGAAATGGGCTAAGGCCCAAACTGGATTGATACTTATACTGAAAAAGGGCTTAGGCGCACACTAAGATTATTTGTTCTTGCCGATTGTTTGCATGGGGAGTACACACTGAGTTTACATAAACTCACCCCTTTTGTTTAATCTGTACAGGTAATCTACAGACATAGGCAAATCGGTGCGGTGGAGACTTAGCGGTGGCCACATGACCTACTTCTTTTTATTTAAGTACTCGGATTTTTATTTTGGTTTTTATGTTGGGTATTTTACTATATCATGGCCACTCTAGTTTTATCTTTTTAATTTGGGATTTTTTTATTGTTTTGAATTATAATTGCTAGAAATAGGGATAATCGAGTTTTCAAAAAGAATCAAACGCTTTAACAAAATATGCAACCTGATTTTAAAAGCTTCTGCGATAAGTAACATTTTGAAAATTAACTACGTTTTAAACATGAATGACACGCCTTAGAATTAACATAAGATAATATAAAAGAGGGTTTGACAACAACTCACTTTTTCAAAAACACTACCATGTGACATCGTCAGATTTGGCCATAACGTCTAGGCCGGGTTTGGGGCGTTACATCGGAATGAACGAGTATTCTTGAATAATGCACAAAATCAAATATTTAGATCCTTGTTAAATAAAAAATAATACTTTTAAAATATAATGCTTATGATAATTCTTCATACTTATAATTAAACGGAGAGAAAATGGCTTGGCAATGAAATCTCAAAAAATTGATCAAAGAGGGGGATTAGGCCCTATAATCGAAAAATAAAAGAGTTTAAATAAAATAATAATTTGAAAGATGATTTTTGATTATTAAAAATCAAATTGAAGAGTTTACAAGAGGATTTTTGGATAGAGGAGAAGAAATGAAGAAAAGGGAAAAAATTGACAGTGGCTGACGGCGGTGGTGCAGTAGTAGTGGCGGTGGTGCGACAACGGTGCGGAAATGGGGAAGGAAATGGTGTGGCAGCCAAGTATGGTGGAGGAGGGGAAGAGAGTTGAAGAAAAATGGCTTCAAAAGTGTTGAAAAATAATAGAAAAAGTTGAAAAAGATGGAGGAGAAGGTGGTGGATGGCAAAGGAGGAGATGAGAGAAAAACAAGAGTAACAAAATGAAAAATGAGGTTTTGGGAGAGCTAGGGACGACCAAGGGTAGTCAACAATTCATTTTGGGTAAATTTGGGGACAAAGGGAGTGAAAATCGAGATTTTGCACAAAAAGGAAAGTAGAAAGGGGCTGTGGAAGGAAAGTTTGACTCAATAAAAGGAAGGAGAATCTCCCCCTTTTATGGAAGGACTTGGACGGCAAGGGGGAGTGTTGACCATCTAGAATGGTCAAAAATTGCGACTAGGATGAGAAAATAAATAAAATTAGTGTGGGGGTATTCAAACATGAGACCTCTAACAATCAATTAACACACTAAACCACTTGTAACACCCCTAACCCGTATCCGTCGTCGAAACATGGTTTTAGAGTATTATCAAAAAATTTAGAACATTTAATAAATAATTTACATAGATTACTATTCATTTACCAAGATCATCAAAACGTCCCTTAATTGGACCCTCGAGGTCCAATACGAGCATTAGAATCAAGTCGGGACTTAATCGAAAACTCATAAAATTTTTCACATTGTAAATTTTTTTTCCAAGGTTGCAGGTCTCACATGCCCGTGTGGTCTAAGGACACACCTGTGTGGTCACACACACCAATGTCCCTAACCCGTGTAACTCTCTAACTTGCAAGCATGAAGAAATTGAAGTCACATGGCTAAGTCACACGCCTGTGTGCTAAGCTGTGTGGCAAATTTAATTTTCAAAATTTAGGTACAGTTTTCACACGGCCGTGTAACACGCCCGTATGTCTACCTGTGTGGACAAAATAAATCCATTTCTAGCCTCATTTTTCACCCAAAACTTACCATTTTCCTGCACCAAAACTCACAAGCATATATCCACCAATCCAACATCATATTCACATTCTAACGCCCCCGAATTCTAGGCCTAGAAGTTTTGAGTTTTAAGCGTAGGGACAGTGGGGAGGTTGTACATATGTGTGTGGATGTGCAGTTTAGTGTCAAAATGGGCCTGCTGGTCTGGTGGTTGAGAGAGTGTTAGGGAACCTCATGGTTCCAGGTTTGAGTCTTAGTGTGAATGTTTTGGTAGGTATTTTATTTTGTTTTTAGTTAATAATTAAAATTATTTATAATTATTAAATTATTAGTTTATGACTAACGCTGCTTTTATTTTTTCTTTTATTTTATTTTCATATTTTCTATTTTCACATTCTCCTCTCCTCCCCTCTCTTCTACTTTCTAAATATTTCTCAAAACGGTTGATTGGTGGATTTGGGAATTTTGCACCTTTGTCGTCTTTTTCGATGGAAAACAGGTGTGAGATTCAAACTTTTACTATACTATTTTATTCTTTTCAAAGTTTATGTCAGTTTCTATTAACTGTAGGCTAAACCGTTGGATTTGGGGTTTTAGTCAATGGAAGTGATAGAAAATCGTCACTTTCTGATATATGTTGATAGAGCGAAGGTTAGGGACAATTTTGGTGGCTGGAACGGCAGTTTTGGGGTTGTTGTAGGGTGGTTTCGTGAACACCTCGAAGGCGACACGGGTGTGTGTCGCGGCATACGACCGTGTGGATTTGGGAATTAGGTTTTTGGGCCAAATTGGATGCCACATGGCCGTGTGGCAGATTTGGGGATTTTTGTCAACTTTTACCCGGTCGTTTCCCTCGGGCACATGGGCGTGTGAGATTGGGAATTAGGGTTTTAGAGTTTTGGGGTCACATGAATGTGTGATTGATTTGGGGATTTAGGGATCCCACACGAGCGTGTGTTTGAAACTCACGACCGTGTCTGATGGGCACATGGGCATGTGATATCCTCACACGGCAGTTTTACCTTGCACTTGATTTTATCGAAATTGGATAGTGAGTTACACGGCCATATGCCTACTTCACCTGGGCATGTGCCTCTATCACACGGCCGTGTGCTACCCATCACACGAGCGTTTGGACCCCCACGGTCTGGATTGCTCCACACGGCCCGAGCACACGGACGTGTGGAACTATCTCGCCAAATAATTATTTTAGGTCAAATTTAATTGTAATCGCAACTCTGTGTGTTCCAACCCTCGATTGAGCTTTACTCAGGGTAATTATGACTCTGACCTGGGCTTGGTGTATGTGTTATTTGTGATTGGTTGTGCGATAAGCTTGATACTAAACTAGAGTTATGAATGTACACATGTCTGATTCTGTAACTGACTGATTGGATGTGAGTGTCTGCTTCTAATTAACTATCTGAAATTGGTATTCTGATAATGTACATCTGACTAAATACATATATATGCATATACTATTTTTGGGTGGGATTTTGAAGAGAAGGAAGATTGACTGAGCTGGCATCTATTCTGCTCGTTACTGATAGCCTCTAATACCCAGAGGGTCTAGGGCAGTCCCAATACCCTAAGGGTCACAGACTTTACTAATAACGGTATAGTAGATTACCGCATTGCACTGTACCGCACGTACGTTAGCTACACTACGAACCATTGACTGAACTGGCAGCTTCATTGCAACCTAATGGTATAGAAGATTACTGATTTACATTGTACCGCATGTACGTTAGATACACTACGTACCACTATCTAATCTAGTAGTTCATACTGCATATCTGTACTGCGGTTTACCACATTGCATAATACAGCTTATATGCTAGCTTTGCTACGTAATATACGTGACTGGCAATCTATCTACATATTGTTAGGCCCAATACCCAGAGGGTCGAGTGTAGTCCCAATACCCAGAGGGTCATGGACAATGCTAATGGCCATCATTGTTGGGCAACCCTGGATGGCATCATATGGAGTGTAGGGTTGGATGGGCTTTTCGAGGTCCTATATGGAGTGATTGGTTGGACGAGCTTAATAGCTCTATTGAAGAGTGATGGGGGACGAAGAGGTGTGTTGGCTGGATGGGTGGGTTTTTTTTAACTCAACTGCATTCATATGTATCTTATTGACTGTTTTGTGAGTGCAACTGTCTGTTTTATAGTTCAACTGAAAAGCATTTATGACATTGTGAATTTGTTAAACTCTGATTGTATCTAACTGACTGAATTGAGACTAGTGACTAATAAGAGTTTTGCTACTAGACTGAGTAGTATTTTCGATCGTGTAATTGAGTGTGATTTCGATATGCTCTAAATATTGCTGTCTGACAGTACGTCCATTTTGAACGTACCAACTATTTTTGTACAACTCTGTAAGTATGTTCCATTTCAGGACTACACTGACCTCGAGTAGCTCACCCCCTCTTCTATTTCCCCTTACAGGTACATTTTAGAATTTTGGACGCTGGACTCAGTATGCGGAGGTCTCGGACAGGCTTGTGAACAACAATCATGCACTTTTTGTTTAATGATACTATCTTGGTATTTGTTTCATTTTCAACTGTAAGATTTTATAAAGCTGTGGTACAAATTCTATTTTAAGTTTTATACACTTTTATTCTATTTAGGTAAACATATATTTTAAATGAAATATTTCTGACCGGATTTTAAATGATTAAATGGTACGTTTCAACATGTTAATTTGTTTTGCAAAAATTCACCTACGATCACTTCAGTGATCAATGTGGCATCCCAGATTCGGTCTAGACTTCTAGGCCAGGTTTGGGGTGTTACACATATAAAATTAGCCATCAATCATGTGGTATTATCTCAGGCATCAAAGGATATGAACTTACTCTTATCAAAAACTTACATGCTAACATAATTCAAACAACTAACACGTAATAAGCACTTATGTGATTACCAAAATATTACATCAAAATGGCCAAACTTAGACCATCACTAGCCACTCCAATGGCTAGATTACAAAACAACAATTACAAGCCATCATTGGACAAATAAGCTTATACATGGCATTATACCAAAATGAGATTTCTATTTATACCAAAATGAGATAGTGGATAGTGTGATTACTACTCCGACCGACCTCCAACCCTCCCGAGCTTTTGAGCACTATAAAAATAGGGAAAGTTAAACGGGGTAAGCATTTTCATGCTTAGTAAGTTCGTATAATGGGAAATAAACTCACCAGTTATATTTATTACTACAAGCATACACAGATACACAATCCATCAATTGTGGGTAAGTTACCTAATCACATACACTTATTCAAACAAGTTAGTCACATAATTTCATATGAATACCAAATAAACATAGATGAGCTCATCGCATTATAAACTTTTATTTAGTTTCACCTTTCGTATTTCATGAATCTTTCCTGTTGAACTATTGAAATTTCTATGGAAATTCAGGTAGTATACACAAAGTATACATATCAACTATCCGTCAATTCATGTTAAAAAGAACCCATTTAGCACATGGTCATATAACACACTCTCAAGCCACATATTTTATAATAGGATTACTTGTCCAGGCTAAATCCTTTCTATAGCATATTCTCTAAAGAGCTTGATTTCGATTACCAGTCTGGGCTAAATCTAATCTATAGCATATCTTGGAGAGGGCCTGATGTGGTCTCAAACTAACTACAATCACAATAAAGGCAATCGCACCTATCGTTCAATAGTATAGTTATGGTAAGACCGGTAATATCGTATCCATAAGGACCAAGAGTACTAGTAATTACTATCCTTTTATTATCTAGCCTAAGAATTGAAGTTATTTCTTTTAAACTAAAAACTTAATTAAAAATGACAACGAAAGAATTAGGAAAATACTTTTAGACAACTTATATGAGATAGGCAATACCTAAGGAAGAATCCACCTAGACTTCACTTATTACTTTTGATTTATATGATTTAGTCACTTGACTTAATCCGTAGAAATCCCTGATTTATGTTAATATCTCTTTCAAGAATAAAAAAACTAACTCTAGGTTAATTAATTGAATTTTTTTTCTAATGAAAACCCCTATTGTCGTATTAACTCGATCTATGGATTCCCTTATTAGAATTGACTCTAATTCGGCAGATTTTTGTCGCCCTATTTCCAGGGTTGCAATCAACTTTGCTTAATTGTGCTGATCTACTCTTAAATAGAGACTTTTGTTCCACTGAATAAGCACATTCAACTTGAATCAATAACCTAAATTATCAAAACAAGAATAAGAATTCACAATTAAGAATAAGAACAAGTATTTATCTTATAAATCAAATAATAATAAGATCCGTAGGTTTTATCCCCTTAGGTATCTAAGAGATTTAGTTCATACTAATAGGGGAAACATCTTAAAATAAGGAAAATAACAAAACATAAGAAAACCCAAAAACTTCTAAAGAACTTGATGGGTGATCTTCAGTCTTGATAGAAATCCTTCTCCTAAGCTACTTCTGACGGCTGTCTTCAAGTATTTTCTGCCGTCTATTCAGCGTCCCCCTTTTAGGTTGCCCCCTAGGGTGTTTATATAGGCCTTGGAACTCTTCTCTTGGCCCACAAGTGGTCTATTCTGAGTAGAATTATACTTTGATACGGTAGAGACACGCCCGTGCTTGACTCCTTAGACCGTGCTCAATTCTGCTCACCACACACGACCGTGTGGTCTGTCCTAGTCGCATCACATGACTGTGTTTGGTCGCCCAAGCCGTGTTGATTCCTAAGGTTGGCCCATTTTGTCCCATTTTGGCTTTTTTCTTGTTCTTTTTGACTCTCTAAGCTCTCCTGAGTGTAAAACATGAAAATAAGGGATTAGGAGCATCGAATTCATCAAATCTAATGAAAATTCAACCAAAAATAAGCCAAGCATGTGGTTAAAATATGTACAAATTTAGGTTTATCAAATATCCCCACACTTAAGCCTTTGCTTGTCCTCAAGAAAAATCCTCAACTCACAATTAAAATTAACTTCATCAAATCATAATTCTCATCAATAATGTCTCATCATAATTCATAGATAATTCATACGGATAATTTAACTAAAATAGTCTTAAAGATTCAAACAATCTAAGTCATTCTTGTAGCACGAAAACATAGGTGTTTCCCCTTACCTAAATAATTACCTCTGATCCAAAACTGACAAGGATTGACATCCTCACTAAGGATTCACTCAAATCACTCTAAGTGTTTTAAGGTTCAAAATAAAGCACTCAAAAGTTAAGCATGAAGCGTTATTACCATAGGCTTGCATGAAAATCAAATCTCAACCACTAAAAAATGAGATGATACACAAATCAAAAGGTCTTTTAAAAGGGTTGTAGTGGGGCTTGGGTTAAAAGTGTGGATAAAGGCTGAATTAAAGGGTTAGAATCGAGATTGACTTGTCAAATTACCTAACTAGAACAATAGACTAATACTGAATAATTACATCAATTGAAAACTTATCACTAATAACACGAGCATCTTCTCAAAATATGAAATTAACTACTTAAGCTCAAATAATCATAGAACAAATAATGATTTTTTTTTTTAAGAATAAGAACAAGTAAGATGAATTTAACCTATGAAATAAAGAAAATAGATAGGCAACTGATCAAATCAAATGTAACACCCCAATCTCGGCCCATACGTCATTACTGGATCTGGTATGCTACGGGTTTAATTCTTGAAAACTTTGCTTCGATGGGTTTTGAAAATTTCAGTTTATTTAGTCATTATTTGGAAAAAAAATAAAAGAAACTTAAACTTTTATGTTGAGTGGATTTGAAAAGTCCATTTATCACTCCATTTTATTATTAAGACTTTGGGCACACATAGGTTTATAAACATGTGACATATTAAAGTAAAATAACATAAAACAAGTAACAAATAATTTGGAAACCTAAGTTATGGGGTCTTATTACAAAAATATATTCCAAAAACAATAATAATCCATAATGATAATGAAAGTCTTGATGGCCCCTCGAGTCTACCTCGGCTCCCGTGTCCACGGTCTACTGCTCATTGGTAGAGTGGGAAAAATAAAAGGGTGAGTCACCAAGACTTAGTGTGCAAAACTTGAAAACACATAAAAGCCTAGGGGCCACAAACACATTATGGGCCTTGGCCCACATGCAATGGTAACAAAATATGTCATGCATCATGGCCCATCCCAAAACCTAAGAGTCCATCCTCTACACACCCCCGTACCAACCGTTACACCGTGGGGATTTCTACAATCAACCCTCCATCTGCTACACACCACATCGACAGCTGTGCTGCCTATCATATAAACCGATCGCTTATGCAAACCTCAGAAATACATTATACTATTCGATAGCTATCTTTTTGTCATATAGGCCGATAAACTTACGCGAACCTCGAAATACATCATAGTATTCGACAATTATGCTACATGGCAAAGCCACGATTAGCCTCATGACAATTGCTCCCTACCATAAATCCATCAATCAATCCCATCCCATGCATGCATACATACAAGAAACAAGTCATCAAGCCATCTAACGGATCTCATACTTTCACATGCTACGATTCACATAGAAAAGTTTCTATGGTTACGTGCACAGCATCCCATGCCTACCCTTTTGGGTATCTGATTGCTCATCTGACCTTTCTTTCCGGCTTTTAGTCCTTAGCATACATATAACATATCAATGCTTATGGGCTAAGAATCTACACACCTTATTATGGTTACGACGACACCTACATGTAAACCTTTGTCAAAAGTCATCTGGTACTATCTGCCTAAGATCTTTGTTGAAGTCGGTCCACAACCCGACGGCCAATCTCGAACAGTGGACACTGCTCGTTTCTTAAACTTAGGGATTGTGTTTAGGACCCAACCCTCTCCTTTGCCTGATCCATATTTGATTCCATCCAAAAAGTCCTTGTCAGAACTACTATAGCGAAATAGGGTTAAACCATATCATTTGAGCTAATATCTCAATTATGATAGCGAATCTTAATAGGAATCTAAAGAAATCCCTTACCTTGAGATCCCAAAATCAATAGGATACTAGAGATTAATGGTTTTCGACTTTTTGAGATCTGGATTATTTGATCTACTACAATTTCCTGGAGTGCCGCCCAAAAGAACATGTGATTAACGAAAGAGTCAAACTAAAGATGGCCTATCAATCAACTAGCCATTCGGCTATAGTCTCAAAACTGAAAGAGAAAAGAATTCGGTTCTTAATTTTACAGAGAAATTGACACTTCAAGAAAATCTCGGTTTATGGAGAAATCGACACAAGAGGACAAGAATAGAAAAAGAAAGTGAATTAAGAGGTTTCAGCTTTTAGTAGAGAAATCAACAGAGAGAAAAAGGAATAGACAAAGGTATTCGGTTATGGAGATGAGAAGAAAGTTGAGAGGATTTTGGAAAAGAAAAGAGAATAGAGAGTGTAGAGAAGGACTGAGAATTTCGGCACAAAGCATAGGGTTCAGATCCTGAAATTTGAAGAGATACACTCCTATATATAGGGAATTTCGGCACTCCTTATGCCACATCAAAACCAATTCTTCCTCCCCTCAGAGTTGGAATTTTGGCCAACTCTTCTTACAGCAGATAACTCCCATCTTTTCTCCTTAATCTACTCATAACTAATATCAGCACAATTATCTATATTATTCAACAGATAAATCTCCCTATTTTTTAAACCTTGTTGTCGTCCAACCTCACCCACCTATATGCCAAAATTTAGCTAATTAAAATTAAAGGAATTGGGCTACATGCCCCTTGAGTTTGGGCCTCCTCAGTTGATGCCACCTCCTTGCTCTCTAAGTGGCCCCATTTTGCATCTGGGACACAAGCCCACTTGTGTTGAAAACACAGATAACATCTTTTAAACCTTCTAGTGTCCAAACAGAAAACTTAACCAAGGCATCAGCCCAATCTGAGCCCCTTAAATACTCTAATTAACACATTGAACGTAATACACATCAAATGCAAAGGCCCATTAATTCAGGATGTTACAGTTCTACCCCCTTGAGGAAATTTCATCTTCGAAATTACCTGATTCGAATAGATGTGGGTATTGCTGTCGCATCGCTTCCTCCGATTCCCACGTAGCCTCCTCAGAGCCGTGATTCTACCATAGAACCTTAACCAACGGAATCTTCTTCCTTCGTAATACTTTGACATCATGATCCAAGATTTCCACGGGCTCCTCTTCAAAGGATAGGTCAGGTTTTACCTCGATTTCCTCCACAGGTACCACATGAGATGGATCCGAATGATATCGTCTTAACATAGAGACGTGAAATACATTGTGAATCTATCTTAGCTCAGAAGGTAGCTCTAGCTAATACTCTACTGATCCAACTCGTTTCAGCACCTGATAAGGTCCGATGAATCTGGGACTTAACTTACCCTTCCATCCAAATCTTAATACTTTCTTCCATGGCGACACTTTTAAGAACACCTTGTCACCCACTACAAACTCAATGTCCCTATGCTTCAGATCAGCATAGGATTTCTGTCTGTCCGACGCTTCCTTTAGTCAATCCCGAATTAACTCAACCTTCTCCTACGTCTCGATAACCAACTCTGAACCCAAAATTTGACGTTCCCCTAATTCTGTCCAATAGGTAGGAGTATGACACTCCCGCCTGTACAATGCTTCATAAGGCTCTATCTGAATACTAGACTGGTAGCTATTGTTGTAAGCAAACTCCACCAATGGCAGAAACTCCTCCCAACTACCTCTAAAATCAATGACACAACCCCTTAACATGTCCTCCAAGATCTGAATCACCTGCTTAGACTATCCATTGGTCTGAGGATGAAACACTGTACTGAAATCCAACTTCGTGCCCAACACTTGATGCAATGCCTTCTAAAACCTTGACATAAACCTAGGATCTCGGTCTGAGATAATCAACACAGGTACTCCATACAACCTTACAATCTCCGCTATGGACAGCTTAGCCAACTTTTGTAAGGAATAATCGACCCGAACCGGTACAAAATGAGTAGACTTTGTCAACCGATCAATGATCACCCAAACTGAATCTTTCCTAGTAGGCGTGAGAGGTAGCCCACTAACAAAATCCATTGTGATCCCTTCCCACTTCCACTAAGGAATCTTCACCGGTTGCAACAACCCTGCTGGTAACTGATACTTCACCTTTACCTGATGATAGGTTAAACACTTCCCCACTAATTCAGTCACCTCTTGTTTTAAGCTTGGCCACCAAAGTTGCTCCCGTAAATCTCGATACATCTTACTCCCTTCATGATGCATAGCGTATGGACTACCATGCGCTTCTTGCAAAATCCTTCGCCTCAACTCAGGGTCTTTTGGCATGCACACTCTCCCTTGAAAAACATAATAATCCTTCCTCATTCACACTAAATTTCGTTGGCTCATCACTTGAAATCAACTGCAACTTCCCCCTAAGCAATCCATCGATCTGCTATTTCTCCTTAACTTGACTAACCCATAAGGGTTTCACTTGAAGTTCAGCTAATAGACTTCCATCACCATATAAGCTAAGGTGAGCAAACATTGCTCTCAAATTAGAGATCACCTTATGGCTTAGAGCATCTGCCACCACATTGGCCTTACCTGGATGATACTCGATCGAGTAGTCATAATCCTTTAGCAACTCGATCCACCTCCTTTGCCTTAGGTTTAACTCCTTCTGTGTCAAAAGATACTTCAAACTCTTATGATCCGTGTAAATGATAGATTTCTCCCCGTACAAATAATGCCTCCAAATCTTCAAGGCAAACACCACCGCTTCCAACTCCAAATCATGGGTGGGATAGCTTGCTTCTTGCGGTCTTAACTCTTAGTGATGCATACGCAACCACCTTTCCATCTTGCATCAACACGCATCCTAGTCCAATGTGTGGCATCACAATAAATCACGAATTCCTTCCGACCTCGGTTGAATCAACACCGAGCCTCATCAATATCCTTTTCAACTTTTAAAACTCTCCTGCCGCTTATCGGACCAAGCGAATGAAACTCCTTTCCATAGTAACTTAGTCAGCGGTGCATAATTAGAAAATCCTTCCACAAATCTTACATAGTACCGGCTAAGCCAAGGAAACTTGAATCTACGCCACCGACTTAGGCGCTTCCAATCAACACCGCTTTAATTTTTGAGGTCAACCTAATCCCTCTCTTGACACCACGTGACCTAGAAAAGTAACTTCATTTAGCCAAAATTTGCCTTTGGTGAATTTGGCATAAAGCTGCTTCTCCCTCAGAATCTGTAGAACCACTTATAGATGTGAATCATGCTCCTCCTCCGATATTGAATAGACCAAGATGTCATCAATAAAAACCATGACAAACCGATCCAGGTAGGGTTGGAACACTCGGTTCATCATATCCATAAACGCTGCTAGTGCGTTAGTCAACCCAAATGGCATCACCATGAACTTGTAGTGACCATAGCGAGTCCTAAAAGCCGTCTTATGAATATCCGCCTCCTTGACCTTAAGCTGATGATACCCAGACCTTAGATCTATCTTTGAAAAGACTGAGGCCCCTTCAACTAATCGAACAAGTCATCTATCCTTGGCAATGGGTATTTGTTCTTGATGGTTAACTTATTCAATCGACAATAGTCAATGCACATACGCATTGAACCATCCTTCTTCTTAACAAATAACACCGCTGCTCCCCAAGGCGACACACTTGGTCGAATAAACCCTCTATCCAACAACTCCTGGATTTACGCTTTCAATTCCACCAACTCCTTCTGCGTCATTCTATATGGAGTAATAGATACCGGCGCTATTCCCGAAGAAGATCAATTTCAAACTCCACTTCTCGATTCGGAGGTAATCCCGGAAGCTCTTCGGGGAAGACATCAGGAAATTTTTTCACCGTCCTAACATCCTCAACAGTTAGGTTATTGGCTTCCAAAGCCCGTACAAACATTAGAACTGCCTTGCACCCTTTTCTCACCATTCTTTTCGCTCTTAGGGCAGTTACCACGTTTGAAGGACAATTTCCCCTTTCTCCTATCACCAACATTTCACCTCCCTCGGGGTTTGTTAACACCATACGCTTGGCTACATAATCTAAATTGGCTTGATACTTCACTAGCCAGTCCATTCCTAAAATTAAGTCAAACTCCCCGAACGGTAATTCCATCAAATCCGTCAGGAAAGCTATTCCCTAAACTTCTAAGGGTTACACCCGATAAAGTTTATCTACTACCATAGATTGTCCTAATGGGCTAATTACCGTCATCACCCTAGGGATAGCTTCAAAATCTAAACTTAAAGTTTCAGACACACTACTAGCAACATATGAATGTGTTGACCCAATGTCAATCAACGCAACATAAGGCAATCCAAAAATTAAAAATGTACCGGTTATAACATCTGGTGCATCAGCCTCCTCTCGACGTCCGATAGCATAAACCAATCCCAGCTGCCTCGCCTCAGTGTTTCTTGCCCCTCGACCTGGTGCCCCACGACCCCGACAGAAATCGTTATTGCCTCTGGTCGGACCACGACCTCTCTGTGGCTGCTGACCTCCTCTACCCGGCTGAGCATTTCCCTGCCCTGCGGGGCTTTCCTCATCCCGTGGCTGAGGACAATCTCTTATATGATGGTCCAACGAACCACACCTAAAGCACTTCCCACTGCCTGCCTTACACTCGCTTGCAAAGAATTTGTCACATCGGGCACACCTTCGTGTTTGGTTAGCAGCAAGTCTTTCAGCCCGTCTCGGTCCATCTGACCTAGGTCTTTTTTGGTTACTCCTAGTTGTTCCTGATGATCCAAAGTTTCTCTTACTTCCACCCCTATCTCTATCCCAGTTCAGTTTTTCTATCCATCTCACCTCCTCAGCTATCTTAGCTTTCTCCACAAGCACAGTAAATTCCTACTCTCATTGTGGAGCTATCAACACACGTAGATCGTCCTTAAGGCCATCTTCAAAATGAACACATCTCTCATGCTCTGTGGCCACTATCCCTCGAGCATAATAGCTAAGGCGTAGGAATTCTGCTTCATATGCCACCACTGACCTACTTTCCTGAACCAGATTCAGGAACTCTCTACGATACGCATCCACATAACTCATTCCAATATACTTACTCTGGAACGCCGCCTTGAAGTAATCCCAGGTGATATGGTCAACCACGGTACCTTCCTTAACCATAAGCCACCATTGATAAGCTTCGTCCCGAAGAAGAGACACCACTCCCTTCAGCTTCTCTTCATCCATAAAGTCGAGATCATCCATGATCCGCTCTATTGCTTCTAACCAAGATTTTCGGTTTGTACTAGGAGCTACACCCGAAATTCCCTTAAGCACTTCCTCCCCATTGGCTCTCAGCCGCTCTGGCATAGACTTTCGGGCTCCTGTGCCCATGCATGCTCCAGCAACTATCTCTAAAACCCTTAACATAGCCTGATATCTGACATCATCTCCTGGTCGATCTTGAAACTTTCCCTCCACAAATGGTGTACTGAAACTTTATTCCTCGACTCGTGACGGACCCACGGGTTCGACACGACCATCCTACCCTACCACGGCCACGCGTCGGATGTCTTCGACCCCTTGTATTCATTCTACCACTTCGCGTTTATCTAATTAGAAATTTTATAAATTAATTATTTTTTCCGCTGATTAATAACGGACAGTCTTATGGGAACTAGTTTTAACAGTAGTTCTTTCGAATTCGAATTCTATCTACAAGTTTAGTTCTCAAGTCTGTATTTTCTAATTCTAGAGTTCACATTCAATCAACATCAAGCAGAGCACTACCTAGGGGTATTTTTGTCATTTCACTACATAGGGGTATTTTCATAATTTTAACCTACAGGGGTATTTTGGTAATTTTCCAAAATATGGTGTATTGGTGATTTTACAAAATAGGGGTATTTTGGTAATTTCAAAATTTAGGGGTATTTCGATAATTTTGCAAACTAGGGGTATTTCGGTAAATTTTTTCAAATGAGGGTATTTTGGTCATTTTACAGAATCAAGGGTATCTCAATAAATTTACTCAACCTAGGGCATTTGGGATAATTTACAAAATCAGGGGTATATAAGCAATTTTATAAAGATAGGGTGGTGGTCCCTTTCGGGTTTTAGTTATAAATTTTTTGGCCCGTCAGTAAGCCCTCTCGGTTAAAGTGAACAACCACTACGCACCAGGTAGAATTCCAAAGAAGAGGAGGTGAGTCACTAGGGCCGCTTAAATACCAAGCTCTTCCTGGATCCAATCCTAGACATGCGTATGCCTGTTTCCACACCCTAACCACCGTAATTTGCTCACGGACACCTTAATTAAGAAAAATTAAGTCTTATGAGATTTGAAGACTTGTTTAATCTAGGCCTAAGGTCTATTAACACTATCATACTAATCTACGTCTATAAGGCCCATCAAAACCCAACATACATATCATACCAAAGTTTAGAATACTTACAGGTGGATCGGTCTTGGGTAGACTCGAAAGCCCTATCTTCCAAAACCTTTCTCAACTTACATTACTTCCATAAATTCCTACTGGACCCATTTCACAGCCTTAGTTTTGAATTGGGCTCTGATACCAAAAAAGTAACACCCTAAACTTGACCCATACGTCATTACCGGATCTGGTATACTACGGGTTTAATTCTTGAAAACTTTGCTTCGATGGGTTTTGAAAATTTCAATTTATTTAGTCATTATTTGGAAAAAACAAAGAAACTTAAACTTTTATGTTGAGTGGATTTGAAAAGCCCATTTATCACTCCATTTTATTATTAAGACTTTGGGCACACATAGATTTATAAACATGTGACATATTAAAGTAAAATAATGTAAAACAAGTAATAAATAAATTGAAAACCTAAGTTATGGGGCCTTATTACAAAAACATATTCCCAAAAACAATAATAATAATCCATAATGATAATGAAAGTCTTGATGGCCCCTCGAGTCCGCCTTGGCTCCCGTGTCTACGGTCTACTGCTCATCTGTAGAGTGGGAAAAATAAAAGGGTGAGTGTGCAAAACTTGAAAACACATAAAAGCCTAGGGCTCACAAACACATTATGGGCCTTGGCCCGCATGCAATGGTAACAAAATATGTCATGCATCATGGCCCATCCCAAAACCTAAGAGTCCATCCTCTACACACCCCCGTACCAACCGTTACACCGTGGGGATTTCTACAATCAACCATACATCTGCTACACACCACATCGACAGCTGTGCTACCTGTCATATAGACCGATCATTTACGCGAACCTCAGAAATACATTATAGTATTCGACAGCTATGCTGCTTGTGGTAAAGCCACGATTGCCTCGTGACCCTGCTCCCCTACCATAAATCCATCAATCAATCCCATCCCATGCATGCATACATACAAGAAACAAGTCATCAAGCCATCTAACAGATCTCATACTTTTACATGCTACAATTCACATAGAAAAGTTTCTATGGTTACGTACCTAGCATCCTATGCCTACCCTTACGGTAATCATTTATTCATACTGACCTTTCTTTTGACTTTTAACCTTTAGCATACATATAGTGTATCAATGCTTATGTGTTAAGAATCTACACACCTTATTATGGTTATGATGACACCATCTATGTCGACACTATCAGAAGTCGATACGGCTGCTATCTGCCTAAGATGCTGTTCAGAAGTCGGTCCACAACCCGTGGCCAATCTCGAACAGCGGACACTGCTCTTTTCTTAAACTTAGTGATTGGGCTTACGGACCCAACCCCCTCTTTTGCCTGATCCATATTTGATTCCATCCAAAAAGTCCTTGTCAGAACTACTATAGCAAAATAGGGTTAAACCATATCATTTGAGTTAATATCTCAATTATGATAGTAAATCTTAATAGGAATCTAAAGAAATCCCTTACCTTGAGATCCGAAAATCGATAGGATACTAGAGATTAATGGTTTCTAGCTTTTTGAGATCTGGATAATTCGATCTACTATGATTTCTCGGAGTGCCGCCCAAAAGAACATGCGATTAACGAAAGAGTCAAACTAAAGATAGCCTATCAATCTACTAGCCATTCGGCTATAGTCTTAAAATCAAACGAGAAAAGAATTCGGTTCTTACCTTTACAGAGAAATCGGTACTTCAAGAAAATCCTAGTTTATGGAGAAATTGGCACAAGAGGAAAAGAATGGAAAAAGAAAGTGAATTAAGAGGTTTCAACTTTTAGTAGAGAAATCGATAGAGAGAAAAAGGAATAGACAAAGGTATTCAGTTATTGAGATGAGAAGAAAGTTGAGAGGTTTCGGCTTTTGGAAAAGAAAAGAGAATAGAGAGTGTAGAGAAGGACTGAGAACTTTGGCATAAAGAATAGGGTTCAGATGTCGAAATTTGAAGAGATACACTCCTATATATAGGGAATTTTGGCACTCCTTATGCCACATCAAAATCGATTCTTCCTCCCCTCAAAGTTGGAATTTCGGCCAACTCTACTTACAGCAGATAACTCTCATCTTTTCTCCTTAATCTACTCATAACTAATATCAGCACAACTATCTATATTATTCAACATATAAATCTCCCTATTTTTAAGCCTTGTTGCCGTCCAACCTTACCCACTTATATGCCGAAATTTAGCTAATTAAAATTAAAGGAATTAGGCTTCATGCCCCTTGAGTTTGGGCCTCCTCAATTGACGCAAGCTCCTTGCTCTCTAAGTGGCACCATTTTGCCACTAGGCCACAATCCCACTTGTGTTTAAAACACAAATAACATCTTTTAAACCCTCTAGTGTCCAAACAGAAAAGTTTAACCAAGGCCTCGGCCTAATTTGAGCCCCTTAAATACTCCAATTAGCACATTGAATGTAATACACATCAACTGCAAAGGCCCATTAATTCAGGATGTTACATCAAATCTCAACAAAATTGGGTTAGTTCAAATAGGGAAAATTCTTAATGAATAAAAAAGAATGAGTTTTGGGTTAATATTAAGGGTAAATCAAAAATGATTTATTAGGATTCAAAGGGGTTCATTAGGGGTTAATTATGAAGGTAGGCTTTTTATGAGTGAATGGGTTAAATCCTAGGTGCCTTTATCATCTCAGTATATCAAATCAAAAGTGTGGTCTCGACATGTATAATCGAAGCAAGTTCTAGAATAACAAATCAATGTTGACACACTTAAAATCAATAAAGTGAGCACGAAAAATGTATGCTCTAAAGCTCAAAATCTCACAAAAATTATTGTTTTTGATGTTAATCTTGCAAATTTCAAAATTCAAAGTAATATTTAAATTTAGAGAAATGACCTAACCAAATTTTTAATTCTGAAAATAGACTTATCATGCTTGATTCTCTAATATCTTAAAGTTTAAACCATCAATGCACAATTATCTATGACTTACTCCCAAAACATACAACAAAAATCATAAATCAATAGAAGTTTCATTCTAATAGTAATTATAAGAGAATAACTTAAGAACAAGGCATAATCCAGTATTGTTGACACCTTCCCACACTTAAGATGTACATTGTCCTCAATGTACAAAGATAGATAATGACAGTACAATAAGAAAATCATAAGATAGGGAGAGGAGTGAAACTTCCTGAATTTTTGGAAGGAGTCAAAGAAAAGAAATGGTGTAAAGTTGGGCAGAGGAGGTATATACTCCGGTGGTGGTGTGGTCATTCCTTAACAGCCCATTGAACCTAAATTAAAGAAATAAAAATATACTAATATAAATTAAGGACAAGAAAGATAAAGGGAAAGACTTTAAAAATGACAATAAAAAAAGAAAAAATAAATAGACTCAAAGGTTCTTGTCTTGTCGAGGGAATGAATCAGCCGACATGAACTTATGTAGAGTGGTCGCGCATGGGGAAACCGTGCTAGGATCCTTTGCTTTTTCAACATGGGGATAGTGGTCTTGGTTTTGCCTCGACTGTCCGTCATTGTATGCGGATGGTGGTTGGTGTGGTGGCAGTGTAGATGAGGAATAAAGAAAAAGGGGAAAATGAAACGAAGGGCAAAGGATAATAAGAGAGGAAAAGGGATAAATGGGGTGTTTGGCTGAAGCAGAAGTGGGAAAGTGGAGTAAGTGGAGTGAGGAGGCGGTGGCTGGTGGTGGGAAGGGAGGGAAGCTATGGTGACTAGGGTTGGGGGGAGAGGGGTTTTGAGAAGAAGATGAATAGTGGCGTGGTTTAAATAGAAATCAGGGCACCTGATTGCTGCCCACTCCCGTGTGCCATGGATGTGTTAAGTCACACGGCCGTGTGGTGTCTTGTTCATTTCTCCCACGTCTATATAGATGTTTCCACACCCATGTTGCGTGATCAGTGTCGGCCACAGCCTAAAAGCATGACCGTGTACTTTTATCATAGCCCGTGTTTTGGGGAAAATTTTTGTCCTTGGTTTGCATGGTCTCTGCCACGCCGATGTGCCTATTTGTGGTGTCCACATGGCCACGACCACGCCCGTGTGTGGTAGGAAAACCTGCGCGTTATTAATTTGGTTAGTTTTGGTTAGGTGCTGAAAATTAAAAAATAATGACATTAATGAAGTTAGTGCTCGGATTGCCTTCCGAGAAGCACTCGTTTAAAGTCTTAAGCTAGACTGACCTTTTATTCGTATAATCATGGTGGTTTGAGGAGTTGAGACTCGTCATTCTTGCTATAAATTGTATTAAAATAAGGTTTTAGATGAGTATGATTTACCTTGAAGGTGCCAATTAAGTGTGAGTTACCTCGACTGTACCGTATGGGAAGGTATTAAGTATCGTGAAAAGAGTTATTCCATTAGGTTTAGAAGTGGCGACACGATGATCTGTATTATCCACTAGAACTCGGTCTCTAACCTTAAAGTCATTTGCTTCATCTTTAAGTCCGTTATAGAGTTGCCTCGATTCTGCTTCGTGTGTTATTGGTTTCTCCTTGACATGTGTCTTCCACTCGTCTAGGTCATCGATCTGAAGCATTCGCTCCTCATTAGTTATTTCTTTGTTGGAACGAGGTCTAGGATATGGATCAATTGTGTAATGTCGTGGTGTTTCTTGAAAAGAAGGTTGAACCAAAAGGTCATTAATAGAATTTATGTTCTCACCTTTATTACTCAATGTCTTAGCTAAGTCAAGAGCCTAGAGAGTGATCGTTTCGTCACCTACACAAAGTATGAGTCCACCTGTACCAACATCAATTCTAGTTTTAGCAGTTGCTAAAAAGGGTCTTCCTAAAATTAAAGGAACATTATTGTCATCATCCATGTCTAAAACAATAAAGTCTACTAGGAATATGAATTTATCAATTTTTACTAGTACATCTTCGATTATACCCCTAGGAACTCTAATAGTTTTATCAACCAATTGAATGCTAATCCTAGTTTCCTTGGGTATTCCGAGACCTAGCTATATAAAAATTTTATAAGGCATAACATTGATGCTTGCCCCTAAATCTACTAAAGTATTATTAACAGATAAACTACCAACTAAGTAAGGAATCATAAAACTCCCTAGATCTTTTAACTCTTGCGGTAGTTTATTTTGTAAGATTGCTGAGCACACTGCATTTAACTCCACATACGATGCCTCATCTAACTTCTGTTTGTTTTTCAAAAGGTCTTTTAATTTTTTTTGAAGTGGGCATATACGAAAGAGCTTCAATAAATGGTAAGTTAATATGTAAATTTTTTAAGAGTTTAAGAAATTTAACGAATTGTTCATCTGTGCGATCTTTCTTTGTTGCATTGAGATATGGCACACGAGGTTGGTATTCTATACTTACCAGTTTTGGTTTATCATGGCTTATCTCAACCTTACCTTCCTCTACCATATTCTCTTACCTCAATTTTGGTTAATCTAACCTTTCACTAACGTGAGTAGTAATGGCATGAAGTTGCTCCTTTGGGTCAATTTTAGTGTTGCTTGGCAAGCTACCTTGTGGTCGTTCAGATATGAGCTTAGCAAGTTGTCCTAATTTGTTCTGAGCCATTAAATCGATGCTTGCTAATTTTTGAGTGCTATTTCGTTGTTTTGGAAAAAGGTTTCTGACACTGCGATAAATTTTATTAGCATCTCCTCAAGGTTTGGCTTTTTCTATTGTGGGTAGGGTTACTGTTGAAAGCTTGGAGAGGGCCGTTGTCTCTGATTTCCTTGGCCACTCCATGAAAAATTTGGGTGGTTCCTCCAACCTGGATTGTAGGTGTTATTATAAGGGTTATTTTGAGATCAAGAATTGTTACCCATATAGTTCATCTGTTCATTTTCTAAGCCAGGGTTGTAGGGTGGGTATTCTGCATTGTTCGTCCCTCCTCCGTTGTATCGGACTGCATCACTGGATGTACCTGCGACGAACTATACAAACTATCAATCTTTTTATTTAACAGTTCTACCTGGTTTGATAACATGGTCACTGTGTCGAGGTTGAAAACACTGGTGGCTTTTGTTGTCTTTGTCCTTATAACTTGCCACTAATAGTTATTCAATGCCAACTCCTCTATGTACTCATAAGCAGCTTCAGGGGTCTTGTTGTTTAGGGTTCCACCGGCGGCTAAATCAATCAACTGCCTAGTTGAGGGGTTCACACCATTGTAAAAGGTTTGAACGTGTAGCCACAAAGGTAACCCATGGTGAGGGCACCTTCTCAGTAGATCCTTGTATCTCTCTCATGCGTCATTAAGTGTTTCTAAATCCATCTGCACAAAAGAAGAGATGTCATTCCTCAACTTATCCATTTTAGCCGGCGGAAAGTATTTAAGTAAAAAAATTTTAGTCATTTGTTCCCATGTAGTGATTGATTCTCGTGGTAACCACTTCAACCACTGTTTGGCTTTATTCCTCAATGAGAAGGGAAACAATTGAAGGTGAATGGCACCTTCAGAAACACCATTTATTTTGAAAGTGTTGCAGAATTCTAGAAAATTTGCCAAGTGATTGTTCGAATCCTCATCCTGCAAACCATCAAATTAAACAAATTGCTAAATCATTTGAATAGTGTTAGGTTTCAGTTCAAAGCTATTTGTAGCAATAGCAGGTCTAACAATACTTGATTCAGTTCCTATTAAATTAGGTTTAGCATAATCATACATGGTATGAGGAGCAGGACTTTGATTCACCGGGTTTGCGGCAACCATAGGGGGTAGCGGATTATTATCAGCCATCTCTTCGGTATTATTGGGTTCGTCCTCTTGCTCTTCTTGTATGTATTTTAAGCTTCACCTTATTTCTCCTCGGTTTCTGTGAGTGGTACCTTCTATATCACTGTCAAAAAGTAATGGTCCTGACGGGTTCCTTCTAGTCATAAACTAAAAGTTCTTGCCAGAAGCAAAGAAAGAAAAATTAGAGAAATAAAAAGTAAAATTAAATTGTAATAAAATAAGAATGGCTAAAGTAATAAAAATTTAGCATTCCTAATATCTTAGTCCCCGGGAATGACGCCAAAAACTTGATGTGGTCTCAAACTAACTACGATCACAATAAAGGCAAGCGCACCTATCGTTTAATAGTATAGTTATGGTAAGACTGGTAATATCATATCCACAAGGACCAAGAGTACTAGTAATTACTATCTTTTATTATCTAGCCTAAGAATTGAAGTGCTTTCTTTTGAACTAAAAACTTAATTAAAAGCGACAACGAAAGAATTAGGAAAATACTTTTAGACAACTTATATAAGATAGGCAATACCTAAGGAAGAATCCACCTAAACTTCACTTATTACTTTTGATTTATATGATTTATTCACTTGACTTAATCTGTAGAAATCCCTGATTTATGTTAATATCTCTTTCAAGAATAAAAACAACTAACTCTAGGTTGATTAATTGAAATTTCTTTCTAATTAAAACCCCTATTGTCGCATTAACTCGATCTATGGATTCCCTTATTAGATTTGACTTTAATTCGGCATATTTTGTCGCCCTATTTCTAGGGTTGTAATCAACTCCGCTTAATTGTGCTGATCTACTCTTAAACAGGGACTTTTGCTCCACTGAATAAGCACATTCGAATTGAATCAATAACTTAAATTATCAAAACAAGAATAAGAACTCACAATTAAGAATAAGAACAAGTATTTATATTATAAATCAAATAATAATAAGACCTGTGTTAGGTTTCATCCCCTAGGTATCTAAGGGATTTAGTTCATACTAATAGGGGGAAACATCTTAAAATAAGGAAAACAACAAAACTTAAGAAAACCCAAAAGCTTCTAAAGAACTTGATGGGAGATCTTCAGTTTTGATAGAGATCCTTCTCCTAAGCTACTTCCAACGACTGTCTTCGAGTATTTTTTGCCTTCTATTCAGTTTCCCCCTTTTAGGTTGGCCCCTAGGGTTTTTATATAGGCTTTGGAACTCCTCTCTTGGCCCACAAGTGGTCTATTCAAAGTAGAATTATACTTTGATACGCCAGAGACACGCCCGTGTTCGACTCCTTAGATCGTGCTCAATTCTACTCGCCACACACGGTCGTATGGTCTACCCGTGTACGTTGATCTAGGCCGTGTTTGATCCTGCTCACATCACACAGTCGTGTTTGGTAGCCCAGGCCACGTTGATTCTTAAGGTAGGCCCATTTTGTCCCGTTTTGGCCCATTTCTCGTTCTTTTTGTCTCCCTAAACTCTCTTGAGTGTAAAACATGAAATTAAGGGATTAGGAGCATCAAATTCATCAAATCTAATGAAAATTCATCCAAAAATAAGCAAAGCATGGGGTTAAAATATGTACAAATTTAGGTTTATCAGGGCCTATTTCATGTAACAGCCCGATTTTGGGTCTAGTCGGAACAATGGTTTCAGGACCACAAATTTGACGTGGTTAAAATATTATTATTATATTTTTATGGTCTACAATTTTATGGAATAGTTTTATGAAAATTTCATTCAAAAATTGTGATGTTTGGGCATTCAATTTAGTTGAAGGGACTAAATTACAAATAGTACAAAACTTGAATTCTATATGTTAAAGGTGACCAATTGCTATGAGATATTAAATTAGAGGTCCTTAGATGGTAATTAGACCATTGGTTAAGTTGGTGGATAAAATGGACCTGATTTAGGTGAAATTTGAGTGTTTTAAAGAAAGGGCATTTTGGTCATTTGGTAATTAAATGAATTAGTAGGCAAAATAAAGCCAAAATCTTGTCCATCTTATTCTCCCATGGTCAAAATTCACTAAGGAAGACATAGCTAGGGTTCTTCATCATCCAAGCTCCATTGTAGGTTTGTTCTTGTCCCGTTTTTAATGATCTTTACATTTTTGAAGTCGTTGTAACGCAATCTATCTATTTCTACCACTAATTTAAGATATGATCAAGTTATAGGGTTTGGAACATGTTATACATGGGTTTATTTTGATGTTTAATGGTAGATTATGCAAATTTGATGTTGGATAAACAACTTTTACTAAGTGATTTTTGATGAAAATGTCAAAAAGGACCTATTTGTAAAAGTTATAAAATATATAGTAGAAGTGTGATTTAATGAAAAATATGGGCTGTTGTGAGTATGAAAATGGTTCATCTAAGCTTGGGTTTTGAAGAAATTGACTATATTTTTTACGAGTATAGGGACTAAAGTGTAAAATGTTGAAAAGTTAGGGGCAAAAATGTAATTTTTCCATAATGTGATTTTTGGACTGGATTGAATAATGTCAGTATTAAATGAGTTAAATTTTCTATTATAGATCAAAAAAAACGAAGCTTAGACCTAGATTAGGGGAAAAATAAAGTGTTTGTTTGACGATTAGGTCCATTTTCACTATTTTTGTACCGATGTAAGTTCGTATATTAATAATGCAATGTTATATTTGTATTTTAATGTTTTGATATTGCATGAACTGTATGATTGATTCTACAAGCATGTTCGACAAAGTTTTGGCAAGAGAGAAATCTCGATTGAACCTTAGGAATAGATTAGGATACAAGTGACATGTCACTAGGAACCCATGTGATTATGTGATTATGTGATCCGGGTGCTAGTCCTGTATGTCTTACCGGTGGCTGGGTATACTGGCATATATTATGGATTCCTGATAGCTTGTGTGAGCAGCACTTCGTAACTACGTCTCGACTGACAGCTTGTGTAAGCAAGCCCGTGGATAGCTCGAGAGCGAGCCTATATGTGTTATGAGATTCGTGCTAGCATTAGCTGCATATGTGGCACTTATGTGCAAATATTTTCATGTATCCTATAGTATTCCAAGTGGTTCAACGGGTATGTCAAAGATGAGACAGAATGTGGTTATGATACGAGTTAGTACAAGTATGTACGAAAAAATCAAAGGAAATACATTCAATATATGATGAACTATTGGTAAGAATGTGATTGAGTATGTTATGTTCATGAAGTTTTAATGACATTTATGTTGATTTATATTATGTTATGCATATGATAAAAGTATAATTAATGTTGTTTATTATTTGCATATGAACTTACTAAGCTATATAGCTTACTCCCCTTTTTTTCCCTTATCTTTTAGTGTCACCAAGCTAGCTTGGGATCGGAGATCGTCGGAGATCCATTCACACTATCAACCATTATTTTGGGTACCATTGAAATGTCAATATTTTGATTTATGGCATGTATAGGGGCTTGGTCATTTTGTTATATGTGTCATTATGATGTGGCCAAATGTATTGGCTTATAATGGTTAATGATTTCATTTGGCATATTGCCATGTAAGTTACCTAATGTTGGTTATGAGTATATTTATATGATGATACCATTCATGAATGTGGAAACTTGCATGGTTTGTGTAACGGCCCAATTTAGGAGCTAGCCAAAATAGTGATCTCGAGATCATTAATCCAAGATTTGAGAAAATTATTTTCATGTTATATTATGAGTTAGAACATGATAGTTCAGATGCATGAAAATTTTGGTGCTTTCATTTTAGCGATTTCGTGTTTAATCGTGAAAAAGAACTAAATCGCATTAAGAGTGAAAGTTCCATTCTATTAGCTAAAGGTGCCAAATAGCCATAAATTATTAATTGGGGGTCTTTAAAAGGCAATTAGACCCCTAGAGATAGCATGGCCGACCACAGGAGACAAAATGTGTCAAAATTGGTCAAAGTTGTTGAAAGTTGGTGGCTAATTTGGCTAATAGTAATAAAATAAAGAAAAGATGATATCCATCTTTCTTGCTTATCTCTTCCACCTAAAATAAGTAGCAAATAAGGGGTAGAAAACTTCAAAAATTTCAGCAAGCTCTCATCCATTCAAGTAAGTGTTCTAGTGAACTATTCTTGAAAATAGTTATACTTTTGAGACCCCCAACTATGGTGCAATATTCTAAAAAGTTTAGAGTTCTACCATGAGAACTATCTTAGTTATTTGCTGCATTTTTATGGAAGAAGTTGAGTCTTAGTTGTTAGATGAACAACTTTTGTGAAAGGTGTTGTCTTGGAAACACCTAATTTTGACATTGATGAAAAGGTTACAAATTTGTAGTAATTATGTGAAATGTTGAGTTTGATGATAGCTATAAGAGTATTAAATTTTCACCTAGGCTTGTTGAAGGTAGAAATGTGATTAGAATTAATTTCTGAGCCTAAGTACAAAATGGTCATTTTGCCTAAGGTCTAGGGGCAAAATAGTAATTTTGCCAAAATATGATTTTTGAAATGCTTTTATTAATATAATGATTAAAATGAGCTAAATTGCTATTATAGAGCAAGAAGAACTAAGGACCCGCCTTGATCGTGGAAAGAACAAAGTCCTGGACTAAACCGATGAGTTAGCTCATTTCGAAATCGAGGTAAGTTGTAAGTGACTTAAACAACATTTTTATTAGCATGTTGAGAAATGCTTGTCATTTTATTAATGAGATGTTAAAGTCTTAATGGGCCATCTTGATTAGAGAAATGACATCATTGACATATGAAATAGATAAGGTCCCGTATAAGACCATGTTCGGGACATGGCCTTGGTACAAAGTTGAAATCTCGTATAAGACCATATCTGGGATATGGCTTTGGTAATGAATATAGAAATCTTATAAGACCATATCTGGGATATGGCATCAATACAAGAGAAGTAATTCCATATAAGACCATATCCGGGATATAGATTGGCACCTAGAGATAATTCTATATAAGACCATGTCCGGGACATGGCATTGGCATCTAGGGGAGATTCCATGCAAGACCACCTCGAGAATGTGGCAATGGCTTTATACTTATAGTAGTGACAATAAACATACGTATTTGGCTATCCCTTGTGAGTAGTGGGATAAGTAGATGAGTTTAGAAGTGGAAATGTGAAGGATATTTAAGTCATGTGAATGAGTGAATATAGGTACTCATGAATGAGTCACGAGGAGTCAGTTTTGATACATTGTACGGAATGTGTTAGATAGGGGCAACTAGAAGTGAGTATTGTCAAGAAACCTTGACTTGTGTACAGTTAGCTAATACCGTGGATGAATTATTTATGAGCATTATTATTGGTATTTATTTCCATGCAACTTGCTAAGCTTTATGCTTACCCCTTTTTCATTTCCCTTCTTTCTTATAGTATTGACAAGGTAACTCGAGGATCGTGGAAGTAGGAGTTCATAAATCACACTATCGACAACACTTTGGTATAACAATTTTAGACTTTTTTTTAGTATGGCATGTATAGGACTTGAGTATTTTGTTAAGTTGTAATTGTTGGTCAAAGTGTTGGCTATAAGTTTGTAAAGGTTATTTTGTAAATGGCCTTATGAATTAGGCAAATACTTGGGAAATTCTTTTGCTTAATGAAGATGAAATTCATGAAGTGTTTATCCCTTTAATTATTTTGTATGTTGGAATAGGTCCTTAGACTTGCTTATGGAACATGAGTTGTAATGTTTTTGAATGGAAGTATGTATGTGTACATTCTAGGGTGGAAATGGCTTGGTATATAGCCTACCAATTGACCACATAAGTAGACACATGGGCATGGGTCTAGGCCGTGTGGGAGGCACAGCTAGCACATGGGCGTGCACCCAGGCCGTGTGAGGTCTGCTCCTTGCACTTGAGATTTAAATCACCACACGATTGGGATACACGGGCGTGTGTATAGGTCATGTGGAGAAGTCAGAATGCTAAGGTTTTACACACGGGCCAAGGCCACGGGCGTTCCATGGCGGTGTGAATGTAGTCAATGTTGACCACGGGTGGAAGACACGGGCATGCTTCAGGGGTACACGGGCGTGTCCCTAGGCCTACACGGGCGTGTGGCCTCTGTTTCGTCTAAAAGATTTTCAACTCGTGAAAGTTCTCGAAAAGATCCCAATACCTTTTGAAAGTGTGTTTAGGGCCTCCTAGACCTAATTTGTGTGAGCAATAGAGTTAAATGAAATTTTTATAACCCTATCCTAGATGTTTATGAAAGATTAGTCATGTAATGCTTCAAACCTTGTTTCGGTTCGATTATACGAAAGGGGCATTACTTTATTGGTATCAGAGCTACGGTGTAGTCGATTCTAGGACTAACGTAGCGGAAGTACGAGTCTAGCTATACATGCCATATGTAAGAGTGTTTGAGGAATGATAGTGTGATGGCTCCTGGCGTATAAAATTATGCTTTATGTAGTAGATGGATTCTGATCCGGACCGAACTACAGTCGATAATCTGCGAGTATCGCGTCGGCTCCTGCTCAAGGGACCGTGCCAACTAATAGTAGACCCGAGACCTTGGGTCAGGGGGAAGAGGCTCGAGAAGGCTTTCTCCATATGATGAGCAAGCGGTATCTTGAGTGTGCAGAGCAAATCCCAATGCTCACCCCTCTTTCTACATATTCCTCAACCCGCTTCAGTAGCCCCTCAAGTAGTTGAGGTGGTAAGAAGGGAAAGGCCTCCGATAGATAAGATCTGGAAGCAAGAAGCTGAGGAACTTTGGGCAAATAAGGATGATGACCCAGAGAAAGTAGAATTTTGGCTCGAGAATACCATCTAGGTATTTGATGAGTTATCCTGCACGCCTAAAGAGTGCTTAAAGTGTGCGGTGTCTCTCCTGAGAGATTCAGCCTACCGATGGTGGAACACCCTGGTGTCAGTAGTGCCAAGAGAGAGTTAATTGGTAATTCTTCCAAGAGGAATACCGGAAGAAATATATCAACCAGAGGTTCATCGACCACAAGAGAAAGGAGTTCTTGGAGATGAAGCAAGGCCATATGTTGATCGTGTCAAACAGTCGAGTTTTAATATTTAGAAAAACAATGATCGAACCTGTAGACTATCTATGACAATGATAGATGCAAGTGCACCTATCGAACAGTAGTATAGTTTAGGCAAGAATATCATATCGAACCCAAGGGAACCTAAAAGTACTACTACTCACTTTCTTTCTATTATTTAGCTTGAAATATGGAGTGATTGGTTTATGAAATTAATGAAAAACTAAACTAGATGCGAAGACAAAAGAATGAATTGGAGAAAGACTTTAGGAAAACTCAGTTGATGAAGATGATACCCTCAAGAAGAATCCACCTATGACTTCACTTATTATTTATTCCCCAAACCATATAATTTCTTTACTTAGCTTGATCCGTGAGACTTCCTAACCTATATTAAACCCTCTCTCGAGGCAAAAATGTCTAACCTTAGATTAATTAATGGAACTCTCGTTCTCTTATAATAACCCCTAAGGAAGCAATAAATCGATCAATGGATTCTCATATTGGTTTCACCCCAATCCGACAAAATCTCGTAACCCTATCTCTAGGGGTCCGATCAACTCCGCTCAATTATGCTAGATCTACTCTTAGGTAGGGTCTATTCCTCTCCACCTAAGCACATCAGATTAAATTAAGCAACATAATTAAGAAAAAACTAAGTACTTATCATATAATTTAAAAAATCAAATAACAAAATCCATCATAGGTTTCATCCCCTTCAGGTATCTGAAGGGTTTAGTTCATAACAAAGTAAGAAGACATCTCAAGAGAAAAGATAAAACAAAACATAAGAAATTCCTAAAACTCCCTGAAAAATTTGAAGGAGAGATCCTCCGTCTTGAATAGAGTTTCGGCTTCTTGAGATGGATCAACTGGCTATCTTCAAGTGATTCCCTAAAAGATGAAAGCTTTGGCAAAAGCCTCTCGCTAAAAACCCTTATTTAAACTGCATGAACTCTCCTTTTTAGTTGCTACCTTGGGTGTTTATATAGGATTTGAGATGCTTTACTTGGCTCCTAAGTATCCTAATTCAAGTAGAATTCCTCCTAGGATGTTTAAGTGGACTTAGAAGTATGTTTCTTTGGCTTCAAGCATCCAAATTCGAGTGAAATTACTCATTCCCGTAGCAGGGGCACGACCATGGTACGCGCCCGTGTAAATCGTCTTCAGGCCGTGTCTCGATTCTGTCGATTGGGGCACAACTGTGTAAATCGTGGCATAGCCATGTGAAGTAATTTGACAAGGCATGCCCGTGTGGCTTGAAGTCCAGGCCATGTTGATTTCTTGGGTTGGCCCAATTTGGTCCGTTTTAAGCTCGTTTCTCGTTCTTTTCATCCTCGGGTGCTTTTCTAAGTATAAACATGAAAAGAAAGGATTAAAAGCACATTTTTACATAAATCAAGGGCTAAATCATCCAAAATCATATAAATATAAGGTTAAAATATGTTACTTTTACGGTTTATCATATGTCTGTGACCGACTACGAACAGGAATTCGTAAGGCTTAGCAAGTATGCACGAGAGTTCGTGTCTATCGATGCCATCATGTGCAAGAGATTCAAGGATTGATTGAATGAAAATATCCGCCTATATGTGAGAGTTCTCGAATTAAGGGAGTTTGTGGTGTTAGTGGGTAGAGCCTGTACGGCCGATGAGTTGGCTAAAGAGAAGAGAAGAGCGGAGTACGAGTCCCATGACTCTTGAAAGAGACAACTGGACAAGTCTCACCAATCCTCATCTAAGAAATCAAAGGATTTCACTACTCAATCAATCACTTCATGGGGGTTTTCAAACTAAAGTAAAGGCAAGCAGTTTTCGGGATCAAAAGGGCAAACCACATCAGTTGCTAGTGTGGGCAACGTTTGACCAAGTAGACCTAAATGCCTTCAGTGTGGCAGGTGCCATTCTAGTGAGTGTCGGGCTAATGAGAAAGCTTGTTCTAGATGTGAGCCTTAGACCACTTTATCAGAGATTGTCCCGAGGTGGATGGGAAAGAAAAGCCTCAGAATGAAAGATGAGGAAATTCTACTAGGGGAAGACCATTGAGAAGCTCGGGGATTGAAATGGGAAGCAAGAATCCTTCTAAAGAACAAGCTGCTAGAGTCAAGGGTAGAGCACTGGTGAGGACATATGCCATTCGTGCTCGTGATGAGGCATCTTCCCCCGACGTAATCAAGGGTATCTTTTCTCTCCATAATACTCGCATTAAATTGATCTGGGATCTACCTACTCATACATATGCATGAAATTAGTCTCTAGCATGAGCATGCCTATAGAGTCTACTAAATTCATTATAAGAGTGTCCAATCCCCTAGGCAAGTGTGTGTTGGTTGATAGAGTTTGCAAAGGGTGCCCTTTAATGATTAAGGGTCATTGTTTCCCAGTCCATCTTATATTATTACCATTTGACAAGTTTGACATCATTCTTGGAATGGATTGGTTAGTTACCCATGGAGTAATTGTGAATTGTGGGAAGAAGGAGTTGAAAATTGAGTTGAAAGATTGAGTTGGAAGAAGCAAATAAGCCGAATAGGTCACCAATAGTGATATCAACCATGTGGGGTAAGAAGTACCTAAGAAAGGGATATGAGGCTTATCTTGCCTTTGTGTTGAACACTAAAGAGAATGAATTGGAAATTGAGTCGATACCCATAGTATGCGAATATATAGATGTTTTATATATAGATGTTTTCCCATAGTATGCGAAGAGTTTCTAAGAGTTTTTAGGCTACCTCTAGATAGAGAGATTGAATTTGGGATTGAATTAGTTTCGGGTACTACCCCTATTTCTATTACTCTATATAGAATGGCTCCAACCAAGCTAAAAGAGCTAAAAGCATAGTTACAAGAGTTAACGGATAAGGGTTTCACGAGACTGAGTTTTTCTTTGTGGGGTGCTCCCGTTCTATTCGGAAGAAGAAAGATGGTTCCATGAGACTATGTATAGACTATCGGCAACTCAACAAGGTGACAGTGAAGAATAAGTACCCGTTGCAGAGGATCGATGATCTATTTGATCAATTGAAGGGAGCTACAGTATTTTCCAAGATAGATCTGAGGTCAGGGTACTATCAGTTGAGAGTCAACGACTCGGATATATCAAAAATTACATTTAGAACTAGATATAACCACTATGAATTTTTGGTCATGCATTTTGGTCTAACAAATGCCCCCGCGATTTTTGGACTTTATGAATCGCATTTTTTGATCGTACTTGGATAGGTTTGTTGTGGTCTTCATCGATGACATATTGATCTACTCTTGAAATGAGAATGATCATGCAGAGCATTTGAGAATGGTTCTACAAGTTTTGAGAGAAAAATAATTGAATGCCAAATTCAGTAAGAGTGTATTTTGGCTCAAGAAAGTGGGATTTTTGGGGCATATTGTCTCGAGAGATGGGATTAGAGTTGACCCGAGTAAAATTATGGCAATTGTTGAATGGAAACCGTCGAGGAGTGTAGCTAAAGTGAGGAGTTTTCTAGGCCTAGCAGGCTAGTATAAGCGTTTTGTCAAGGGGTTTTCCATGATAGCTACACCGATGATGAGACTTCTGCAGAAAGATGTAAGGTTCATTTGGACTGAGAAATGCCAACAGAGTTTTGAGAAACTGAAGTCACTATTGACTGAGGCTTCTGTTTTGGTGCAACCTAAGCCAGGAAGAGAATTTGTTGTTTTCAGTGACGCGTCTTTGAATGGATTGGGTTGTGTACTTATGCATGAGGATAAAGTGATTGCATACGCCTCTAGACAGTTGAAGCTGCATGAGAAGAACTACCCGACTCATGATTTAGAGTTGGCTGCAATCGTGTTTGCATTGAAAATTTGGAGGCATCATTTATATGGTGAAAGGTGCCAGATTTTCACTGACCATAAAAGCCTAAAATATTTGATGACCTAAAAAGAATTGAATTGGAGGCAATGAAGGTGGATAGAATTAATTAAGGATTATGAGTTAATAATTGACTACCATCTAGGAAAAGCAAATGTAGTCGCAGATGCATTGAGTAGAAAATCATTTTCGCACTAAAAGCCATGAGTACTCAGATGACCTTGTTAGATGATGGATCCATTTTAGCCGAGTTGAGGGCCAAACCATTATTCCTTTGGAGATTCGCTAAGCTCAGAGGGATGATAACAATTTGCAAGCTAAGAGAGTTTTATGTGAGTCGAGTGTTGATTCAGACTTTTAAGTAAATACTAATAGATGTCTAACATTTCGAGATAGGATTTGTGTACCTAGGAATGATGAGCTTATCTGTAAAATCTTGCATGAAGTGCATAGAGGATGTTTGAATGTACACCCGGGCAGCACGAAGATGTATAATGATCTGAAGAAATGGTATTGGTGGTTGGGTATGAAGAAAGATATTTCTGAGTTCGTATCAAAATGCCTGATTTTTAGAAAGTGAAGGCTAAACATCAAGTACCTTCGGGTTTACTTCAGCACATTATTGTTCCGGAGTGGAAGTGGGACCATATTACTATGGACTTCGTGACGGGCTTACCGTTGACCCCCAAGAGGAAAGATGCAATATGGGTAGTGGTTGATAGACTCACTAAGTCACCCCACTTTATACCAGTACAAGTCGATCTCTCACTCGATAAATTGGTAGCCTTGCACCTGTCTGAGATAGTAAGACTTCATGGTGTACCGTTGTCAATCATTTTAGATAGAGATCCGAGATTCATGTCACTATTTTAGAAAAAGCTGCAAGAATCTTTGGGCACAAAATTGAGTTTCAGTACCACTTTCCATCCACAAACTGACAGGCAGTTAGAGAGAGTAATTCAAATACTTAAAGACATGCTTCGATGTTGTGTTTTAGAATTCCACGGTAGCTAGGAGAAATACTTACCATTGGTGGAATTCGCCTACAACAACAATTTTCAGTCAAGTTTGAAGATGGCGCCTTACGAGGCATTGTATAGGTGTATGTGTCGAACGCCCTTGTATTGGTTAGAACTCAAGGAGAAATAGATACACGAGGTTGATTTGATTAGGGAAATCGAAGAGAAAGTAAAAATGATACGTGACTGTTTGAAAGTCGCCTCAGATAAACAAAAGTCCTATTCGGATTTAAAAGGGAAAGAGATTGAATTCAAAGTCGATGATTCAAAGTCGATGATAAAGTGTTCTTGAAAGTATCACCTTAGAGAAAAGTCCTCAGATTTGGCCGGAAGGGCAACTTGAGCCCACGTTTTGTCAGACCTTATGAAGTTACCAAAAGGATAGAACTGGTAGCTTATCGGTTAGCTTTGCCACCGGAGTTAGAAAAGATTCATGACGTCTTTCACATATCCATATTACACTGATACTGTTCAGACCCTTCACATGTCATAGAGCCGATAGAGGTAGAGATACAATCGGATTTGACATATTGAATAGGCTACATGGGAGCCCGAGGAAATGATGAGAAATCAATACCCTAATCTTTTCTCTGGTAAGATTTTCGAGGACGAAAATCCTTAAGGGGGAGAATTGTAACGGCTCGATTTAGGGGCTAGCCAAAATAGTGATCTTGGGATCATTAATCCAAGATTTGAGAAATTTATTTTCATGTTATATTATGAGTTAGAACATGATAGTTTAGATGCATGAAAATTTGGTGCTTTAATTTTAGCGATTTCATGTTTAATCGTGAAAAAAACTAAATAGCATAAAGAGCGAAGTTCTATTATATTAGCTAAAGGTTCCAAATAGCCATAGATTATTAATTGGAGTCTTTAAAAGGCAATTAGACCCCTAGAGATAGCATGGCCGGCCATAGGAGACAAATTGTGTCTAAATTGGTCAAAGTTGTTGATAGTTGGTGGCTAATTTGACTAATAGTAATAAAATAAAGAAAAGATGATATCCATCTTTCTTACTCATCTCTTCCACCGAAAATAAGCAGCAAATAAGGGGTAGAAAGCTTCAAAAATTTCAGCAAGCTCTCATCCATTCAAGTAAGTGTTCTAGTGACCTTTTCTTAAAAATAGTTATACTTTTGAGACCCCCAAAGCTTATGCTTTCAAATGAGGGGACTATTGTGCAATATTGTGAAAAGTTTAGATTTCTACCATGATAACTATCTTAGTTATTTGCTGCATTTTTATGGAAGAAGTTGAGTCTTAATTGTTAGATGAATAATTTTTGTGAAAGGTGTTGTCTCGGAAACACCTAATGTGGACCTTAATGAAAAGGTTACAAATTTGTAGTAATTATGTGAAATGTTGAGTTTTGATGATAGCTATAAGAGTATTAAATGTTCACCTAGGCTTGTTGAAGGTAGAAATGTGATTAGAATTAATTTTTGAGACTAAGGGCAAAATGGTCATTTTGCCCAAGGTCTAGGGCCAAAATAGTAATTTTACCTAAATATGATTTTTGAAATGCTTTTATTAATATAATGATTAAAATGAGCTAAATTGCTATTATAGAGCAAGAAGAACCGAGAACCTGCCTTGATCGGGGAAAGAATAAAGTCCTAGACTAAACCGACGAGTTAACTCATTTTGAAATCGAGGTAAGTTGTATGTGATTTAAACAATATTTTTATTAGCATGTTGAGAAATGCTTGCCATTTTATTAATGAATGAGATGTTGAAGTCTTAATGGGCCATATTGATTAGAGAAATGACATCATTGAGATATGAAATAGATAAGGTCCCATATAAGACCATGTCCAAGACATGGCCTCGGCACCGAGTTGAAATCTCGTATAAGACCATATCCGGATATGGAAATGATACATAAGAAGTAATCCCGTATAAGACCATATCTTGGATATGGCTTCGATAATGAATATGAAAATTGTATGAGACCATATCTGGGATATGGCATCGATATAAGAGAAGTAATTCCATATAAGACCATATCTGGGATATGGCATTGGCATCTAGATGTAATTCCATATAAGACCATGTCCGGGACATGGCATTGGCATCTAGGGGAGACTCCATGTAAGACCACCTAGAGGATGTGGGAATGGCTTTATACTTACAGTAGTGATGATAAACGCATGTACTTGGCTATCCCTTGTGAGTAGTGGGATAAGTAGATGAGTTTAGAAGAGGAAATGTGAAGGATATTTAAGTCATGTGAATGAGTGAATATAGGTACTCGTGAATGAGGCACGAGGGGTCAGTTTCGATATATGGCACGGAATGTGTTAGATAAGGGCAACTAGAAGTGAGATTGTCAAGAAACCTTAACTTGTATACGGTTAGCTAATATCATGGATGAATTATTTTATGAGCATTATTTTTGCTATATATTTCCATGCAACTTACTAAGCTTTATTCTTACCCCTTTTTCATTTCCCTTCTTTCTTATAGTATTGACAAGGTAACTCGAGGATCGTGGAACCAAGAGTTCATAAATCACGCTATCGACAACACTTTGGTATAACAATTTTAGACTTATTTTGAGTATGGCATGTATAGGACTTGAGTATTTTGTTAAGTTGTAATTGTTGGTCAAAGTGTTGGTTATAAGTTTGTAAAAGTTATTTTGTAAATGGCCTTATGAATTAGGAAAATACTTGGGAAATTCTTTTGCTTAATAAAGATGGAATTCATGAAGTGTTTATCCCTTTAATTATTTTGTATGTTGGAATGGGTCCTTAGACTTGCTTATGGAATAGGAGTTGTAATGTTTTTGAATGGAAGTATGTATGTGTACATTCTAGGGTGGAAATGGCTTGGTATATAGCCTACCAATTGACCACATAAGTAGGCACACGGCGTGGGTCTAGGCCGTGTGGGAGGCACGGGTAGCACATGGGCGTGCACCCAGGCCGTGTGAAGTCTACACCTTGCACTTGAGATTTAAATCACCACACGGTTGGGGTACACGGGCGTGTGTATAGGTCGTGTGGAGAATTCAGAATGCTAAGGCTTTACACATGGTCCAAGGACACGGGCGTGCCATGGCCATGTGATTTAGTCAGTGTCAACCATGGGTGGAAGACACGGGCATGCTTTAGTTGTACACGGGTGTGTCCCTAATCCTACACAGGCGTGTGGCCTCTATTTCGTCTAAAAGATTTTCAAACTCGCGAAAGTTCCCGAAAAGATCCCAATACCTTTCGGAAGTGTGTTTAGGGCCTCCTAGGCCTAATTTGTTTAAGCAGTAGAGTTAAACAAGATTTTTATAACACTATCCTAGATGTTTAAGAAAGATTAGTCATGTAATGCTTCAAACCTTGTTTCGGTTTGATTATGGGCAAGGGGCGTTACAGTTTGTGTTGATAAATGTACGAAGTTATGTGCATGGTATATGTTGGCATGGGAATGCCAGATTATTGCCTTGGTTGTGGTCATTTTGGATTGCTTCTATATGCTTGGATTTGTGCCATGTAATGTTGTGTAGGTATGTGTAAGCGAGGGTGGCAAAATGGCTTGGTAAATAGCCTAATTTTTGTCCACACAAGTTGTAACAGTTCGGTTTAGACACTAGTCAAAATAGTGGTTTTGGGACCACAAATTTGAGTCGTAAAAATATTTTAATATTATTTTTCGTGCCTATGATATGTGATTATGTATGTGTGCCAATTTTGTGATTTAATTTGATCGTATGTGTGCTCAATTCGCACAAAGGACTTAATCACATAAATTGTAAAAGTGACGTACTACATGTTAATGTGCTTAATTGAGTTGGATTTTAAAAGTAGTGGCCTTATGAGGCAATTAAGCCATTATTTAGTTAGTGGATGGTTAATGGACAAAAATGGCCTTAATGTATAAAATTTTATTAAGTATATTAAAAGGCTAATTTTGTAAAATGGTTAATAAAGTTAATAAAATAAAAATAAAGCTTAAAATAAGCCATTATCATCCTTCACCTTGCTGAATTATCAAGGAAAACGAAAGAAATAAAGCTTCTTAGGGTTCGACCATTGAAGAGTTTGATTTAGTTATGGATTTTGATCGGTTTTTGATAATTTCTACGTTTTTGTAATCGTTGCTTTGTATACATCAAAACCCATGTCTTAATTTTGTGAATTGATGAAAGATTTGAAATGTGCCATTGATGAACATATGAGTTTTGTGATGCTTGATGGAGGATTATGGAATATATGTGTTTGATTAACATAGTTTGTCTTTGAAGTTTTGGTGAATCTGAGTAATTTGGACTAAATTGAAAGAATAAAATTTTGAGGGACTAAATTGTAAAATAAATGAAATGTGTGGACTTGAATGAGAATGGGTGATATTCAGCCAAGCATGAATATTATGAAATTTGGTGTATTTTGTAATTTTGTGAAATATGGACTAAAATGTCAAAATATAAAAATGTGAGGGCTAATTTGTAAATTGCCCTAAATGTGTGTTCTTGGATTGAATTGAATGATTTGATGAATAAATGGATTAAAATATGTATAGATCAAGAACTGAAGAAAATAGACTTAGATCTTAGGAAATCGAAAGTAATTGAGTAGCCGAGTCTATTTCTATTAAACCGAATCCGAGGTAAGTCAATATACAAATAAATGTATTTGAATTGAGTTATTTATGCATATATGAAATTTGGATTGCTATGAAAAACAATCGAGATAAAATGTATGAGAAATCCAAGGATATTTATTTGTATCGACAAGTATAAATGTCCGAGAAGTCCCGTACAAACCTAGGAATAGATAGGATTACATATGTCATGACATAGGTTTCGATATGTGAGATCATGTAAGACCACGTCTGGGACGTTGGCATCGATATGAGATTTACATGTAAGACCATGTCTGGGACATTGGCATCATATCTAATTCGTGTAAGACCCTGACTGGGACAGTGGCATTGATATCTAAGTACATGTAAGACCTCGTCTAGGACGTTGGAATTGTACGACTATTCCGAGAACTCTGAATATCCTATTAGATTCCAAAGGATCAACGGGAAAGTCCGAGAAATGAATGACTATGTGATTTGTATATCTCCTTTAGGTACGTTTGATGCATATGTTTTGAATAAGCATGAAAGGTGAGTAAATATGCATATGGATGCAATGAACCAAAATGTGATATATATGCTTAAAAGAGCTATGTGTATATGTGATATTTGAGTTGATGAGTGTGGCAAGCTATGGCTAAGCAAATGAGCCAAAGAATATGTGATGCATTTGCAATGAGAAACACTAATGTTATTGTTTCAATATAGATATGTGCAACTTATGTTAAGTTTGTTTGTATATGGCTTACTAAGCTTTTGAAATCTTACTTTGTGTGTGTTTGCTCTGTTTTATAGATAGTCAAAGCTATTGAAGGCTCGGGGACCGTCAAGGATCTTCATCACACTAGTCAATCTTGTCTTTGTACCTTTTGAAAGTTTATATACTAAGTGTGGCATGTATAAGCTAGTTATTTTGGGCTATGTTTGATATGTGTAAATAGCCATGTGATATGGGTAAATATATGCTTGAGTTATGAATGACTAGTTATGTCTTATGATGCTAGTTTGGGTATGGTATGATAGAAATTGAATTGGTCATATAAATGGTAAGTTTATTGATGAATAACTAGCATATTTAGGATGGCAAGTTGTGATGAATTTGGTCTTGAAATGCATGTGATTAAATTGAACCAAATGCCTTATAAGTAGGTGTGATTGCTAAGCTCATAATTGAGTAGAAATGTTGTACAATTTGATGGGTTTTAGGCTGCCAAATGTGTATAGGTTGATGCTTAATTGTACTTGTATGAATGACCCAAAGTGTGGGTGGCATTTTGGCCTTGCAAATGGCCTATATTTTCCCACATGGTTGAGCACACAGGCGTCTGGCTCGATCGTGTCCCTCGTGGTTTTATTTCAAAACAAGTTAGGCTCGACCACGGGTTGGACACACGGGCATGTGACTGGCCGTGTGGTGCAAGTCAGGCTCGACCACGGGTGAGACACACGGGCGTGTCTTAGGCCATGGGGACAAGTTATTATGTATGCCCTATTTTGGCACAGCTTAGACACACAGGCATGTCTGAGGCCTTGTGCTTCCCACGGCCTGCCCACACGGGTGTGTGACCTCTGAAACTTTGAAAAATTTTTAAATTTTCGAGAATTTCCGTATGTTTTTGGTTTAGTCCCGGCCCTATTCTAAAGTATGATTAAGGTCTCGTAGACCTATTTAAGGGACACTTTGATGTGTTTTGTTAGACTTTGCTGTGAAATGTCAATAAATGATTCCGATTGTTCGGTAATGCCTTTTAACCCTATTCCTGCGACAGTTACGAGTTAGGGGTGTTACACGGGTAGACACACAGGCGTGTGTTTAGGCCGTGTTTCCCTTGCACCTTAATTTTGAAAAAGAGAATGTCTAGAATATAGCACATGGATAGAGACACGGGCATGTGTCTCAGCCGTGTGTGCTACACGGGCGTGTGTCTCGAGCTTGTGAAACTTGCACCTAATTCAAATTAAATTAATTAACCACACGGTCTAGCCCACGGGCACGTGGGACGGCCGTGTGGCACAAGTCAAAGAGCACCCTAAATCGAACATGGTCTGAAGCACGGTGTGTCCCGGGGTCACACAGGCATGTCCTTTGGACCACACAGGCGTGTGAGCCCTGCTTTTAGCAAAAAATTTCTAAGTTTCATAAAAATTCCCTGAGTTCTCGATTTAGTCCCGAACCATTTCCAATGCATGTTTTGGGCCTCTTAGGCTCGTATTAGGGACTTTATGATTAAATATAGATGGTTTTTATTTGGACGCAAATTTTATGATTCGATTTGTATGAATGTTTGTATGGTATGTTAGGTAATGCCTCGTACCCTATTTCGACGTTGAAAAAGGGTAAGGGGTGTTACATTTCAGGATTACCCGTTCGGGCTAAATCCTATCTACAACACATGCAGTATTATACTCTTTTCAAGAAATCATCTTATTCTATCAAATTTCAACATTCAACCGAGACATAGCATTTTATCATTATTTTCCAATTTCTAGTCATTTCATAATGTATATCTTCTCATACATATCAACACAAACATACAATTCAATTCAAGCACATTAACATACATATTTAGGTTACACGAACTTACCTTGAAACGGTTCGTTTTTGAATGTCAACTAATCCAAAACCTTTTGCTTTCCTCGATTTAGTTTCGTAGTTAGTATTTTCGAATCTATATGGATAACTTTAACTATTAATCTATCACATTTCATTTACATTTGCATTCTATTACATCCTAGGCAAAATTACCATTTTGCCCTTATCCTTTTCAAAAATTTTGATTTCGTCCTTAGACTCAAAAAATGAAATCATGAAATTTAACTGTAACACCACAAACCCGACCTAGACGTTATGGCCGAATTTGGTGATGTCACATGGAATGGAATTTTGAAACTAATTTATTATGATAAGATCGTGTTCATTTTATTACTCTTATCGATTTCCAAATTTGCTTATTCATCTAATCGATTGTTTAAAATGGAATTCGTTGCAGAAGCTTTAAAAATCATTTATTTTATGAAAACTGAGTTAATTAAGTAAAACCTCCATTTTAGTGAAACCCTTTTGTTTTCAAGAAAACCGTCTAAGGGATCGAGGGTTTAGAAATTACTTTAGCTTTTGAAAACCTAGTCTTCCTACATCTAGCAATTATGAATCCTTAAAATTAATAAATAAAAGCCCCATTTAAGGGAAGTCCCAAAAAGTCCACGAGATACATAAAAATAAACCTATAATTGTGAAATGGAATAAAAACCATGAAAGTCTAGAACCGTGGTTACCGCAGAGTTCTTCGCCGCACCGACCCATCTAATGTTGGGGATTACCTGACCAGATTAACCAAAAAGGATGAGTTTTCGCAATTATATGCAAATGTCATTATCTAGCTATTAATAAGCTTACCATTATTTTGTCCATTTCACTAGCCATTAAACCATACCAAAACTAAGCATCATAAGACATGACTATTCATTCATATAATGTCATTATCTAGCCATATCACATGGCTAACTATACACCCTTTCAAAATATAACCATATCAACTAGACTATACATGCCATAGTTAATGTATACATATTCAAAAGGTACCAAAATGTGATTTGAGTAGTGTGATGACGATCCTCGACGATCACCGAGCTTTCTGGTAGCTTTAACGATTTATAAAATAAAGCAAAAACACAGAAAGTAAGCTTTCAAAAGCTTAATAAGCTATATACAAATAAACTTAACATATAATTCACATAACCATATTAATTCAAGTTCATTAATGTTTCTCATTTACAAATTCATACTCTTCTTTGGCTCATTTGTTTAGCCATATCTTACCAATAATTTATATGTCAAAGTTTCTCAATAGAACATAACATATTCATACATATATCACATCTAACTCTTTTGAATCTTTACATGTTTTTCACTTGTACACAACCACATATACTTACCTTCCATACACATACATAGTGTACGATTCAAACATACCTGAATTGAGTTCACATTCAACATAGTCTTTCATTTCTCAGAATTGCCCGTTGAACCATTCAAATCAAATAGGATACTCGGAATAATTGTACAATGCCAACGTCCCAGACGTGGTCTTACATGTAACCAAATATCAATGCCACTATCCCAGACAGGGTCTTACATGAATCAAATACGATGCCAATGTCCTGGACATGGTCTTACACGTAAATCACATATCGATGCCAACATCCCAGACGTGGTCTTACACTATGTCTCATATCGATGCTAATGTCCCAGACGTGGTCTTACACGATATCTCATATCAGAAACCTATGTCATGACATATAAAATCCTATCTATTCCTATGTTCATAAGGGACTTCTCGGACATTGATACATTATTTGTAACACCCTTACTCGTAATTTCCGCTGGAACCGGGCTCGATTCATTACTGGATAAAAACCACATGATCGCCATTTAGGCTCATTGTGACTACTCTCTTAAGTCACCTCATCAACCTCATTCTTAACTTATGATACCTCACTCATACACACGAGGCTCTCGAGACTATATCAAAACCTTTTCAAATTTTAAAATTTTCTCCATCTAATCAGGGACTACACGCCCGTGCTAGATGACACACGCCCATGGGTAGTCACACACACCCATGTTCACAAACCATGCATGAAAACTCAAGCATTCTGCCTATGCCCCACAGTTAGGGCACACGCCCATACTCACCACCCATGGTGCACACTGACCACTTCACACGGCCTTGAGTCTAGGAACACGCCTGTGGCTAGCCCATGGCCTACACTACTCAATTTTGCCAAAGTGACACGACCAATGCACATGCCCGTGGGCTGGCCATGTGTCACATATGGCCTAGACACATACCCGTGTGCCTGCCCACATGGACAAGAATAAAGCTATTTGCCAAGTTCTTTTCACTCCTCACTCAAACAAAACATGCACTCATCCAATCCATTTATAATCAACTCATATTGAAGCACAAACTCACATGGATAACTACATCTTTTCATATAATAAAATAGCCAACAATTATGGCATTATACAAAATAGATTATCCATCTAAAGGTCAACACATCTTAGCCATTTACAACAAAATTTACTAACTTGTCTAGCCTCAATACATGCCATATACAAAAAATCATGTCTACTGTACCAAAGTAAGATGATAGTGTGGGCGATCTTCCGATTAATCCACTTATCTCGATTCAACCCTCTTTTTCTATAAGACAAGGGAAAAGAAAAGGAGTAAGTATTGAGCTTAGTAAGTTTACACATAAACAATTTAAGCATTCTAGTATAAACTAAACAACAATTAGCATTATACTACCAAATAAATTCACATCCACAATTATGCTTACTCTTTCTATCCCTTACCACATTTCCAATACATCATGTGTCACATACTCATAATCATTGACATGCACCCCTTGCACTCAATATCACATTTACTCAATATACAACACATCTTTATTCTTAATAATGCATCCACACAGCTAATTTCTCGATGATTTCAAACTTAGCCCACCACAATCAATTTAAAGGGTAGTATCGCATTTAGCCTACCAACAAATGTATTCATAGTGGCTTTGCACATAGCCCACTAAATAATATACTTAACTATGGTATCGCACACAGCCCATCGTTGTTTAGTATTAAGGTGGTATCGCACTTAGCCCATCATCAAGCATTATCACTACACATTCACATATCTACTTGTAATTCATTCATCCATTCACAATTACTATCTCATTCATTCCTCTAGAACCGCATAAGTCCTCAATCATGCTACACACTAGCTAGCATTAAGAATGTAAACGCATATATGCATCGTTTATACGTAAACTTACCTCGGTACTCAAAAAGTATTGAAACATGCAATGTAGTCCACCACCTTGCTCTTGCCTCAGTTTTGATCCGGGCTTTGTCTTTCTTGATCTATAATAATAAATCAACTCATTCAATACACACATTGACTAAATTGACCATTATCTCATACTTTAGAAAAATTACCATTTTGCCCCTAAACTTTCTCATATTTACTCATTTGCCCCAAAGCTCGTAAAGTGATTTTCATTCAACTTTCTAGTCTTTCATGTTTAGCCGAACCATTTACTCAGCTAAAGCAATCATAAATTCTCACTAAATCACACATGTATGACCAAACTCAAGACTTTCACAAACAAGTCGCTACATGCATTTTTCATGGAAATCACTTAGCAAAAGATGTTTCTACTACATTAAGATTTCATATTCTTCCATAAAACATCAAAATACATGCATGTTATACATGGGTACATTTTTTTGAACATCCATTCTAGCTCAACATATAGCTAAAAATTGCTTTCTCATGTTACTAGGACTTCAAAAATACAAAAAATATCAAAAACGGGGCTTGGATGCACTTATTAGCAAGCTTGAAAAGTTGAAGAGCCCTAACAATGGCTTTTTGAAAATTTTGGTAGCCTTGGAGAAGAAGATGAATGAAATTCTATCATCTTTTCCCATTTTAATCATTTAATTGACAAATGACCAAAATGCCTTTTTTGACAAACTTTATATTTTAACCCATCCATGCCCAATTTTGTCCAAAAATTAGAAATTGGGAAAATTGCTCCTCAAGGACCTCTAATTGATATTCTAAATCTATTTCATACAAATAACTTCTAGAATCTCACATTTTGTAACTTTTTCAATTTAGTCCTTTTGGACAATTCAACCGCAAATTTCACAAAATTGCTTCATGAAACTTTCACACTAACATGCAAACATGACATAAACCTCAAAAATTCATACATATACATTGGATTTGTGGTCTCACACCACTATTCTGACTAGGCCCTAAATTGGGATGTTACATTGTCGATACTTCCTTGTATTTCATGTATTTATCATCTCGTACACATTCATCACAATGAAATTTCATATGAACATATGTAAACCAATACAAATACATTTATTTGTATACAGACTTACCTCGGACTCGGATAAGCGAACGGACTCGGCCACTCAATTACTTTCGACTTTCCTCGATCTAAATTCGTTTTCTTCTGTTCTTGATCTATACATATTCAAATTTAACCCATTTATTCACCAATCATTCAATTCAATCCAAAAAAAATATTTAGGGAAATTTTGTAACACCCCAAACCCGGCCCATGCGTTATGACCAGGATCTGACATGTCACATGAGAAAAACATGTTAAATCCTTTTTATTCGTACTAAAATAGGTGTTGTTTTGCCATAATTGAGAAAATAAGTTTGATTTGAAAATTTGATAAAGTACTACTAACCTCGAAGGTTGATTGATAAATCGATAAGTTGAACTAGAGTTCTTATAAAACCATGACTTTTGAAAATATTGTTGATAATTCAAGAGAAAATTTCCAAGTTAAAAAATTGTAAAAGTTAGTAAAAAATCCATTTGTTAATCTATTTTGAAAAACCATTATTAATGATTTTTAAAAAATCCTCATTTAAACCAATTTAAGAAAATAATAAATACATCCAAACATAAAACAAATTAAAGTTTATCCTGAGGCCTTATTACAAGTTTAAACCCAACATAATAAAAGTAATGAAATAGAGAAGAAAATTAATTTACTAAAGTTTGAAACATTTATTTCCAAAGTATGGCCTCCACCGAGTCATCCATGGGCCCAAGTCCTCGTCACTGAGATTTACCTACAAGGATTAAGAAAGAAAGGAGGGTGAGTTACAAGAACTCAGTGCAAAATCTCCTTACCGTCATCCACTAGGTCTGAACCCATTTAACAACATTTTGGGCCTGAGCCCATATAGAATAATCTTGGGCCGAAGCTCATTTACATAACAGTATATATATGTGCAATGTATGCAACCCAACCCGTCTTAGCAATCCATCCGCTACACACCACCCATACCATCCCATCATACCTGTGGGGATCAAGTCAACCCACCCCGCCAAACACACCAATCGCAGGCATTTTGCCATTTATAACATATTTTGATTGTAGCCACCAGAATCATAGTAAATCATATTAACAAATATTTTTGTGAAAGTGCCACCGGAATCACTTCTCTTCAACATTTTCCCATCCCATGCAAAATTATGTAAATGCAACATACATAGTAAATCGTGATATTTACAGATATAAACAATAATCATTAATTCAGAGATTCATTACAAAAATTTGGCCCATTATAACACTTTGTAAATTAGCCCATTCGGGCAATCTATCAAATCGACCCATTAGGGGCATTTTCGTAATTCGGCATATAAGGGCATTTTCGTAATTCAGCCTATAGGGGCATTTCGGTAAATTTCACAACCCAAAAGGTATTTTTGTAATTTTACCCATCAAGGGTATTTTCGTAATTTCGCAACCCCGGACTTAACTACTAATTTGGGGCATAAAAAATGAAATTGCCCATCCGCATCATATTGACTAAATTGACTTTAACTGGAGTTAGTAAGCTCAAAATTTAGATCCGTCAATTTTCCTTGAAGCTAGACTGTAACACCCCAAACTCGGTCTATGCATTAAGACTAGATTTGGTTTGTTACATAGATCGAACTATCTTAATAATTTCAGATGAATCGGTATTTCAAAACACTTTTGAAATTAGAGTTTAATAAAAACCAAGAGAAATAATTTTAAGTTTGATGTATTTGAGAAATAAGAATAGTTAAAATTTTTTTCGTATGTTTAAAACCCAATTTATTTTAAGTAAATATTATATAATAATCATAAGTCCATATTAAAATATCCAAAACAAAATTTTAAACCAACCACACATAAAAATCCATAAAAATAACAATAATAGAGGCCTTATTACATCATACCCAAAGTAGCAATTTAAAGAAAGTACTTATTTAAAAGTTCAAAATTTATTTAAGCCATGTTTGCAGTATGGCCTCCACGAAGTCATCCTCGGCCCAAGTCCACATCAATTTCCATTACCCGAGAGGAAAATTTGAGGTGTGAGTTACTCGTAACTCAAAGTATAACTTACTTACTTAATCCATCGGGCTAGATCATCAAGTCATAATTATGGGTTTGAGCCCATTATCAAGATTAACAAGATAAATAATGGAATGCATGCAAAATGAAATTTTCCCACCCAAACCTAATTTCCATCCGCTACACACCACCCGCACCAACCATCACACCTATGGGGATCAAGTCAACCCACCCCACCATCACACCAATCGTAGGCATTAAGCCATTTTATATTTGTGGCGAGCCATCGAACTAGATTGTGACAAAGTCACCGAACTAGAGGCATTGAGCCAATAAAATATTTGTGGCATAGCCACCGAACTAGAGGCAATTAGTCGTTTAATTATTTTGTGGCAAAGCCACCGAACTAGATTTTTGGCAACAGGCCTTTCTTCTCTTCATCGTTAATCCCAACCCATGCAACATGTATGCAAAATAGCCTATGTACATATGATGATTTTATCAAAAAGGCCCAATATATATGAGTCAATATTTTAGGATTTTATTAAGGCCCATAATACAAAATATCATTTATTCCATATAACTATTTAGTATCTTTGGCTCATTTAGCGATCTAGCAAAATTTCTGGCCCATTTAGCGATCTATCATAGATTTTGGCCCATTTAGCGATCTATCATAGATTTTGGCCCATTTAACGATCTAACAGAGATTACGGCCCAATTACGATCTAACAGAGATTTCGGCCCATTTTCGATCTAACAGAGATTTCGGCCCATTTTCGATCTAATAGAGATTTCGGCCCAATTTCGATCTAACAGAGATTTCAGCCCAATTTCGATCTAATAGAGATTTCGGCCCATTTAGCTATCCAGCATACTTTTTGGCCCATTTTTACGAGACATAAAATTTACATATTAACAACTAACTCATCGAGGGCATTTTCATAATTTTTTGAAAATTTTAATCGTTTTCATGTTATTTCACCAAAATACCAATTATTACGTATTATACCAATTTTGTCGTTTTTACGATTTTACCCAATACCACGAATGACATCCAACCCGATAAAAGTATGAAGTTACACACCTTGATATCGTGAGTACTAAACCTTCCAAATTCGTCAACACCTAAACGTAATACTGAACCATTAGAACACTATCATTTATCAAAATACACTATTGGTATTCGATCTAAATCCTTACCCCTTTGATTTTGAGCCACTTCTATTTTTGGTTTCTCCTCGTTTATTGATTCATTGCCCGATGAGAATCCACGAACGTACAAGGGCTCGGGAGTACGAACTACTTCAAATAATTGATTCTCCTCGGTTGATGGTCCGCAACCCGGTGGAAAATCCCAGATTCCCGAAATAGCCCTTCATTTATAATTAGGGGGATTTACGGAACCGCCCCTCTTTCGAAGACTATGGACTGCCCTTTTCTGCCCTATCTTGAAAGTCTCTAAATATATACGATCATTAGTCCGACTATAAATATTGAAATATGGCTAACGATTTGTTAGGTTTGAGATTTGGCTTATCACGATTTATCTTCGTTCCTTGAGAAACGATCGAGCAATTGCGTCCCTAAAATGAAATCGATTAATATTAACTATACTAATATAATAAATTTAAATCCTTAAAAGAAAAACTCCTTACCTTGATTCTTGAAATCGATTCCAAAGTTCCAAAATTCTAAAGATCACCTTGAGTTTCTACCCTCCAAAATCTCACTAATGCTCACGAGTTTTGATCAAGAAAATGAAAGAAATTTTGGCACAAGTACAAGTTAATATTCGGCTATAAGAGAGATTATTATGGAGATTTTTAATTGAGAGAAAAGTAAAAGAATGGAACAATGGAGATAGTATGATTCGGTTCCAAGTGAGAAAGGGAGAAGGAAAGAAAAAGAAAGGAGAAAGAAAAGAGAAGAAAAAGAATTGAGTTTTTGGAAGGATTGTGTAATCGATTTTGTGAAGAAGAAAGAAAAAGATTAACCTTCTTTGTGTGATGATGGTGTCGGCACAAGGGGAAAAGTTTTTAGAGAATAGGTGAATTAAGACCTAAATGGTCAAAACCCGAATGACCAAAAGAAAAGAGAACAAAACAAAAATTGTTTACCTTTGTTCAATAAGCATTCGGCTAAATGGAGGAATTTTGAGAGAAACAAGCTTTGAGAGGAAAAGAAAAATTAACAAAAGACCAAAAGAAGAAAATATGCCCAACTAGCCCCTAATTCATCTAAATGCCTTCAAAATTTTGGCCAGCCCCTTGCCCAAAAATCGTCCAAGTACTTGGCTATCAAAGGCCAACTTTTGCCACCCTTTCTTTCCATAGTACACTCCCCAATTTAAGCCATTTGTTCCCCTTACTTACCTTATCCTAATGATTTCTTTCCCCAACTTAAATATTTCCTTAATCTTTTAGCCATCATACCAAAAATAAAGAAGTCAAACTTTCCATGTTTGCTTCTTGGCCGACACTTGATAGATGGAAGCAAAAAAAAAAATTTTCAAGTTGCAAGCTAGGAGATTCGAACCTCTTCCCTCATGTCCAACTCATGGCGCCATCACCACTATGCTATTAACTCATCTTATGCCATCTTTTAGTAATTAATTAATTTAAGCCTCAAGATCACCTAATTTCTTTACTTTAAAATACACTTAACTAATATTTTATTCTAACTCCAAGTAAACCCGAACTAACATTTAGCAACATCATGGTACTCACTTATTTAGGATGTTACAATTCTACCCCTCTTAAATAAAATTTCATCCTCGAAATTTACCTGATTAAAAGAGGTGAGGATATTGCTGCCGAATAGCTTCCTTAGGCTCCCACGTAGCTTCCTCCGCTCCGTGATTACGCCATAAAACTTTGACCAATGGCACAGTCTTCTTTCTTAGCACCTTAACATCCCGGTCTAAAATTTCCACTGGTTCTTCTTCAAAAGACAAGTCTGAATTTAATTCCACTTCCTCTACCGGTACTACATGAGATGGATCCGATCTATAGCGTCTCAGCATGGAAACATGGAAAACATTATGAATTTGACCCAACTCCGGAGGTAATTCAATCTGATAAGCCATTGGACCAACACGCTTCGTCACACGATATGGCCCGATGAACCTAGGGCTCAACTTGCCCTTCTTTTCGAATCTAAAAATTTTCTTCCAAGGTGAGACCTTCAGAAAGACCTGGTCTCCAATAGCAAACTCGATATCCTTACGCTTTAGGTCTGCATACGACTTCTGTCTATCCGTAGCTTCCTTTAACCGTGCTCGAATAACTTTTACCTTTTCCTCTATTTCAGATATCATCTCAGGACCCAACATCTGCCGTTCGCCCAATTCAGTCCAACAAATAGGAGTACGACACTTACGACCATACAATGCCTCATAGCGTGCCATCTGAATGCTAGACTAATAGCTATTGTTATATACAAATTCTGCCAATGGTAGAAAATCCTCCCAACTACCCCTGAAGTCGATCACACATCCCCTTAACATGTCTTCCAATATCTGAATTACTCTTTCCGATTGACCATCGACCGAGGATGAAAAGCCGATCAAATTCAACTTTGTCCCCAAGGTTTCATGCGAGCTTTCAAAATCGTGATGTAAATCTAGGATCCCCGTCGATATAATAGACACTGGTACCCCATGCAACCTCACGATTTTGGATACATACAATTTTTGCCAATTTTTGTAATGAATAATCTGCATGCGAACCTAAGAAAATGAGTAGTCTTCGTCAAATGATCAACTACTACCCAAATGGAATTTTTCTTAGTAGGTGTTAAAGGTAACCCACTAACAAAATCCATAGTTATCCGCTCCCATTTCCAAAGAGGAATCTTTACCAGTTGTAATAATCCTCGATGGTAATTGATGCTTCGCCTTCACTTGTCGACAAGTCAAACATTTTCCTACAAACTCGTAAATCTCACGCTCAACCCCGCCACCAATATCGCTCACGGAGATCTCGATACATCTTATTCCCTCCGGTGCATAGCATAAGGGCTACTATACGCCTCCCATAGAATCATTTGTCTCAATTCTAAGTCTTTGGGCATACAAACCCTTCCACGAAAGCACAGCACTCCATTCATGTTTATACCAAAATCCTCTATTTCACCCCTTTCAACTCAATTGAAATAAAAGTCCCAACTTTTTATCTGATGTCTACTTTTCCGTGATTTGTTCCAACCACAGAGGCTTCACCTGAAGTTCTGCTAACAAACTACCATCATCATACAAACTTAAATGAGCAAACATTGCTCTTAAATCAGATACCGCCTTACGACTTATCGCGTCAGCTACCACGTTAGCCTTTCCAGGATGATATTCGATTGAAAAATCATAGTCTTTTAATAATTCCACCCATCTTCTTTGTCTCAAATTCAACTCCTTTTGGGTGAGGATGTACTGAAGACTCTTTTGATCCGTGTAGATGATAGACTTCTCACCGTAGAGATAGTGCCTCCAAATCTTTAAAGCAAAGACCACTGCAGCTAACTCCAAATCATGAGTAGGGTAGTTTACTTCGTGCGGTCTCAATTGACGAGAAGCATAGGCCACCACCTTTCCATTTTGCATCAGCACACAACCCAGACTTGTGTGAGACGCATCACAATAAACAAGAATTCCTTTCCATCCTCCTATCAATTAAAACTGGTGCTTCCATCAGAATCTTCTTCAATTTCTCGAAACTTTCTTGTTGTTTTTCAGTTCAAATATATGGAACTCTCTTCCCAATAGCTTTAGTTAGGTGCAAAGAATCAACAAAACCCTCAACAAAGCGCCTATAATAACCACCAATCCTAAGAAACTTCAAATTTCACCACCGACTTTGGTGGTTTCCAATCAAGTACAGCCTCAATCTTCCGAAGATCCACCCTTATTCCTTCAGCTGATACCACATGATCCAAGAAAGTCACTTCCTTTAGCCAAAATTCACATTTACTGAATTTGGCATAAAGTTTCTTATCACGAAGTAGTTGCAATACTATACGCAAATGCGTGTCATGCTCCTCATCATTTCTTGAATAAACCAAAATGTCATCTATGAACACCATCACAAACCGATCTAAATATGGTTGAAAGACTCGGTTCATCATGTCCATAAATGTGGCCGGTGCATTGGTTAATCCAAACGGCATCACTACAAACTCATAATGTCCATAACGAGTTCGAAATGCCGTCTTATAAATATCTACTTCTTTCACCTTAAGCTGTTGAAAACCCGATCTCAAATCAATTTTGGAGAAAACTGAAGCTCCCTTTAATTGATCAAATAGGTCATCAATTCTCGGCAGAGGATACCTATTCTTGATCGTCAATTTATTCAATTGTCTGTAATCAATGCATATACGCATCGATTCATCCTTCTTTTTCACGAACAAAACTGGTGCTCCCCACGGAGACACACTCGGTCGAATAAATCCCCGATCTAGCAATTCTTGAATTTGAGCTTTAAGCTCCGTCAACTCCTTCGGTGCCATTCTATAAGGAGTAATGGACACAGGAGCCGTTCCAGGCAAAAGCTCGATACCAAATTCTACTTCCCGATCTGGAGGTATACCAGGAAGTTCATCGGGAAATACTTCTGGAAATTCCTTTACCGTTCTCACATCATCCACAGATAACTTTTTGGCATCCAAAGCACAAATGAAAGCTAGGAATGCTCTATACTCTTTCCATACCAACTTTTTTGCCTTCAACGCCGATACAACGTTTGCCAAGTAATTCCTTCGTTCACCTATCATTATTACTTCCTTATCATCCAAGTTCTTAATGACATCCGCTTTTCAAAGACAATCCAAATGTGCCCGATGTTTAACCAACCAATCCATGCCCGTAATGAGATCAAACTCGCCGAAAGGCAATTCCATCAAATTCGCCAAGAATACCTCCTCTTGAATTTCTAAGGTACGCTTCTAAACAGCTTTATTTACATCACCGACCGTCCTAAAGGACTAATTATCGCATCTCACTATCGATAATTTGATTCTAGATTCGTGTTTTCGATATGGCGCTAGCAACATACGATTGGGTAGAACCAATATCTATTAAGGCAAGAATAGTACATCAAGATGAAGAACGTACTAGTTATTACATCGTGCATTGCCATCCTCGCGCGCTAACTTGCATAGACCATTTCGGCCGTCTTGCATCCGTGTTACCTCTAGGACCATTTTCTCGACCGATGCACCTTGACCACGCCCACCCTATTACCACCACGACCGGTCCACGACCTCTCGGTGGTCAGCCGAGTACCTCTAGTCGATCGTGCATCAAGATACGAACTTCTTGAGTCGTATCCATACGTCGAGGGCAATTTCTATACTGGTGATCCATTGAACCGCAATTGTAACAAGTGCCCATTTTCCTCCAGCACTCTCTAGAATGCCTTTTTCCACATTCAGCACAATCTTGACCTCGATTATTAGTTACAGGTGCTCTACCTTGAGCTGATTCATCATTCCGAGGCCTCTTCTGAAACCTCTTTAAAGAACCCGACTGCTGTGTCTCTCTCTTGTTTCTAAATCTTTCCTAATTCTGACGTTCTGAGTTCTTAGCCTCTTCAGCTATCTTGGCCTTCTCCACAAGCGTGGAAAAAGTTCTAACTTGTTGTGGGGCAATTAGAACCCTCAACTCATCATTCAGCCCATCCTCGAATCGCACACAAAGTTCATGATCCGTTGACACTATTGTCCGAGCATAGCGACTCAAGCGTAAAAACTCAGCTTCATACGCTGCCACTGTCTTACTCCCTTGGACAAGATTCAAAAATTCATTCCTTCGAGCGTCCACATAACTTGTTCCAACATATTTCCCTTGGAAGGCAGCTTTAAAGAATTCCCAAGTAATCAGTGCAGCTTCGGTGCCTTCTCGAACAGTAAGCCACCATTGATATGCCTCGTCTCTTAGCAAGAACACAGCTCCTTTCAATTTCTGCTCGACAGTGCATTCCATATCATCCATAATTCGCTCCACAGCTTCTAGCCAATATTCAGCCACATTCGGAGCTACACCAGAAACTCCTCTAAAAACTTCTGCATTATTTGACTTGAGTCTTTCCGAAATTAACCCACGAGTTGTTGGCCCAATTCTAGTTCCAGCGACCCTTTCTAGGACTCGCAGCATTGCTTGTGTCAAAGCATTATCTTCTTCCATATGATCGCGTGATCCCGTCTCACTTTCAAATGATGCAGGTGCATCCATTTCCGGCATATGATTTGGTACTTCAGATTCAGACTCATCCTCTACTACGCCACGCTCATCAAGGCCCACGACCACGCCCTCTAGTGCTCATGATGACTAATTCGATTTAATCGATTACAAGTTTTATGAATCAGAAAATTGTTTCATGTTTATTAACGGTGTTTTATGAGATTTAAGAGATAAAGTTATTTTTCGCAACACATCCTATAGTCTCAATCTCTACAATTTTTAACATCTAAAACTAGAAGTTCTAGAGAGTTCCTATGATCATATCATCATAATAATAATTATTCAGTAACGAATACTTACTTGACATGGTGCCGGATGCTTGTGGTGCCATACTAATCTTTAAAACATAATTGAAATAATTTTAGAAGTTATTTGTTGAACCCAACCACAGTCGAGTTTTTGAAATTGGCTCTGATACCATTAAATGTAACACCCCAAACCCGGTCTATGTATTAAGACTAGATTTGGTTTGTTACATAGATCGAACTATCTTAATAATTTCAGATGAATCAGTATTTCAAAACCCTTTTGAAATTAGAGTTTAATAAAAACCAAAAGAAATAATTTTAAGTTTGATGTATTTGAGAAATAAGAATAGTTAAAATTTTTTCATATGTTTAAAAACCCAATTTATTTTAAGTAAACATTATATAATAATCATAAGCCCATATTAAAATATCCAAAACAAAATTTTAAACCAACCACACATAAAAATCCATAAAATAATAATAGAGGCCTTATTACATCATACCCAAAATAGCAATTTAAAGAAAGTACTTATTTAAAAGTTCAAAATTTATTTAACCCATGTTTGCGATGGCCTCCACGAAGTCATCCTTAGCCCAAGTCCACATCAATTTCCATTACCCGAGAGGAAAATTTGAGGTGTGAGTTACTCGAACTCAAGGTATAACTTACTTACTTAATCCATCGGGCCGATCATCAAGTCATAATTTTGGGTTTGAGCCCATTATCAAGATTAACAGATAAATAATGGAATGCATGCAAAATGAAATTTTCCCACCCAAACCTAATTTCCATCCGCTACACACCACCCGTGCCAACCATAACACCTGTGGGGATCAAGTCAACCCACCCCGCCATCACACCAATCGTATGCATTAAGCCATTTTATATTTGTGACAGAGCCACCGAACTAGATTGTGACAAAGTCACCGAACTAGAGGCATTGAGCCATTAAAATATTTGTGGCATACCCACCGAACTAGAGGCAATCAGCCGTTTAATTATTTTGTGGCAAAGCTACCGAACTAGATTTTTGGCAACAGGCCTTTCTTCTCTTCATCGTTAATCCCAACCCATGCAAATGTATGCAAAATAGCCTATGTACATATGATGATTTTATCAAAAAGGCCCAATATATATGAGTCAATATTTCAAGTTTTTATTAAGGCCCATAATACAAAATATCATTTATTCCATATAACTATTTAGCATCTTTCGCTCATTTAGCGATCTAGCCAAATTTTTGGCCCATTTAGTGATCTAGCATAGATTTTGGCCCATTTAACAATTTAACAGAGATTACTGCCCAATTACGATCTAACAGAGATTTTGGCCCATTTTCGATCTAACAGAGATTTCGGCCCATTTTCGATCTAACAGAGATTTCGACCCAATTTCAATCTAACAGAGATTTCGGCCCAATTTCGATCTAACAGAGATTTTGGCCTATTTAGCTATCTAGCATACTTTTTGGCCCATTTTTACGAGACATAAAATTTACATATTAACAACTAACTCATCGAGGGCATTTTCGTAATTTTTCTCAAATTTTAATAGTTTTCATGTTATTTCACCAAAATACCAATTATTACGTATTATACCGATTTTGTCATTTTTACGATTTTACTCAATACCACGAATGACATCCAACCCGAGAAAAGTGTGTAGTTACACACCTTGATATCGTGAGTACTAAACCTTCCCGCTCGTCAACACCTAAACGTAATACGAACCATTAGAACACTATCATTTATCAAAAATACACTATTGGTATTCGATCTAAATCCTTACCCTTTGATTTTGAACCACTTCTATTTTTGGTTTCTCCTCGCTTATTGATCCGTTGTTCGATGAGAATCCACGAACGCATAAAGGGCTCGAGTACGAACTACTTCAAATAATTGATTCTCCTCGGTTGATGGTCCGCAACTCGGTGGAAAATCCCGATTCCCAAAATAGCCCTTCGCTTATAATTAGGGATTTATGAACCGCCTCTTCAAGACTATGGACGCCTTTTTCGCCTCTATCTTGAAAGTCTCTAAAGATATACGATCATTAGTCCAACTATAAATATTGAAATATGGCTAACGATTTGTTAGGTTTGAGATTTGGCTTACCACGATTTATCTTCGCTCGAGAAACGATCGAGCGATTGCTCCTAAAACGAAATCGATTAATATTAACTATACTAATATAATAAATTTAAATCCTTAAAAGAAAAACTCCTTACCTTGATTCTTGAAATCGATTCCAAAGTTCCAAAATTCTAAAGATCACCTTGAGTTTCTACCTCCAAAATCTCACTAATGCTCACGATTGGAAGAAATTGTGTGAGAAGAATTCGGTTTTGATCAAGAAAATGAAAGAAATTTTGGCACAAGTACAAGTTAACATTCGCCATGAGAGAGATTATTGTGGAGATTTTAATTGAGAGAAAAGTAAAAGAATGGAACAATGGAGATAGTATGATTCGGTTCCAAGTGAGAAAGGGAGAAGGAAAGAAAAGAAAGGAGAAAGAAAAGAGAAGAAAAGAATTGAGTTTTGGAAGGATTGTGTAATCGGTTTTGTGAAGAAGAAAGAAAAGATTAACCTTTTTTGTGTGATGATGGTGTCGGCACAAGAGGAAAAGTTTTTAGAGAATAGGTGAATTAAGACCTATATGGTCAAAACCCGAATGACCAAAAGAAAAGAGAACAAAACAAAAATTATTTACCTTTGTTCAATAAGCATTCGGCTAAGGGGAGGAATTTTGAGAGAAACAAGCTTTGAGAGGAAAAGAAAACTTAACAAAAGACCAAAAGAAGAAAATATGCCCAACTAGCCCCTACTTCATCTAAATGCCTTCAAAATTTCGGCCAGCCCCTTGCCCAAAAACCGTCCAAGTACTTGGCTATCAAAGGCCAACCTTTTTCCACCCTTTCTTTCCGTAGTACACTCCCCAATTTAAGCCATTTGTTCCCCTTACTTACCTTATCCTAATGATTTCTTTCCCCAACTTAAATATTTCCTTAATCTTTTAGCCATCATACCAAAAATAAAGAAGTCAAACTTTCCATGTTTGCTTCTTGGCCGACACTTGATAGATGGAAGCAAAAAAAAAAAAAAAATTTCAAGTTGCAAGCTAGGAGATTCGAACCTCTTCCCTCATGTCCAACTCATGGCGCCATCACCACTATGCTATTAACTCATCTTATGCCATCTTTTAGTAATTAATTAACTTAAGTCTCAAGATCACCTAATTTCTTTACTTTAAAATACACTTAACTAATATTTTATTCTAACTCCAAGTAAACCCGAACTAACATTTAGCAACATCATGGTACTCACTTATTTAGGATGTTACATAGACTCATATATCTTCTTACTACAATTTTTCTAGATTTTTTGGCTTAGCCGTTTGGTATAGTTTATTAATTAAAATTTCCCCTGTATCACTAACCAACGATTCTGACCTCTCTTACCTTAAATCCAAATATCTCATTGTACAAGTTTCATATATTACTCCCACTTGTTTCTATTGAAAATAGACTCGCTAAGGAATCTATATATCTAAACTATAACTCATAATTAAATTTGTAAAGTTTTAAATGATTTTTCCAAGACAGAACAGGGAACCACGAAGTCATTCAGAACCAGTCTCACTAAAATTAAAATATCACAGAATATAAAGTACCTCTTCCTACTCTGTTTCTTTCATATAAAAATAGACACAATAATATTTCATTCTATACCTTATTCACTTTCTAATTCTCTTTCTCCTATTTTTCATGATTTTTCAAAATCACATCTCTGCTGCTAACCAAAATTGTTTCATTGCAAATTATGGTTTCTACTACGAACATACGCACGCCCGAGTGATCACAAATGCCGGTTACCAATTTTTCGATCTTTCAATTGAATCACAAAACATATCATGTTAATATTCAGTGATGTGTGATATTACACACCATTTCAAACATGTATTCAGAAGGGTACAATATTACACACCTTATTCGGATTTCCTAAAGAACCACTCTTCGTTGCCCCCACAATCGTGATCCTTCCCTACTAGGTTCTAAAATCTAGCCTTGCACTTTGGCTATTGCAACGAGTTCCTAAAGATAAATAAGTGATGCACCAAAGGGTTAGCCTTCATCCAATATTTTGCCCTTCCACAAGAGCAAGAAGTTGATATCATCACCACAAAATAGAATCACATGAGTGGTGTAAAACATTGAAATAAAGAGTAACATCTTACCACCAATATTTGGCCTAATCTCCCACTTATCAATCAACTTCCAAAACCAAGGCAAAGAGAAAGATTAGTAGCAGCAAAGGATGGATTGATTCGACCCTGAAGATGTTGATTAAAGAAGAAAAGAGATGGGTTGTAAAAGAAAAGAAAAGATAGAGAAAGTGTGCTAGATGGTTTCGGCTAAAGGAAAAGAAAAAGAAGTTGGAAAAGCACTAAAATTGTTCAAAAAGAATGAAAACTTCACAAGCACAATTTTGCATAGAGGTTAAAGGCAAAATTCGGCTCCCTTCTTTCTCCCTTACCAAACCTTGTATCATCTTTACCAAAAAGATGAGTGTTGACCCAAAACATTCTTTCCAAAACATCCTCCACATAATAGGCTAGCATGTTCCCTTCTCTTACCTTTTTATTTTGATTCTGTCCTTTATTTTCCCTTGTTTTCCTCCTTACCATAATCCTTAGCCATCTTTCCATCAATAAAAGGTCTCCCTTTCCATTTTCATGCCATGGCCGACACTTACCTTAAAGCACAAAAAAAAAATCCAAAATAAGTGCACTAGGTGGGATTCGAACCCAAGCTCTCATCTCCGCCATTCACACCACTTGCCACTAAGCCATAATCTCCTCTTGTGCTAGCAAGTTCCCCAATTATTCCCTTATGCTAGACGCCACTAGCCTTCCCCCCTTTAAATGCTTCAACATAAAAATTTCCTATGGCCTAACTTGAACCCGGAACTTTCTATAAACCCCGTAACATTCCAAAATCACCTTCATAATAAGTTCAACTTGAAATAAAGTCATTCTCTTGTTCTCCAAAAAATTTAAATGCTTCTATGCTCAAGGCCCAATGGGCCCAATCCTACTATGACCAATTTCGGGATGTTACAATTCTACCCCTTAAAAAATTTTGTCCTCAAAATTTCCAACTATAGGAACTATCACACATCCTAACCTAGCATACTACACATTCGCTGCGCACTCTAATCTTAATAACACTAATTCACTTTCTATCTTTAACCTTAGAAACTCTTCACATCATCAAATATCTAATCCTCAGAAGCAAACAGGTATTTATCACTTATTCATAAAATTTTCTACATTCAACCAAAACATACCCATCTGAATGGTGATGGAAAACCCCGAGCCCTATGCTCCTTAGACTCGCATCTCAAACATGCTCCTGACCTCCTCCAACACTCACTCGGATGACGCCTTCCACAATAATCGTAAGCCAAAAGTTTGGACGTGCCTTAACATGCTTTACGGAACGAGACTGTGACCCTAAAGAACCACGATATCTTTTCTTCTTATAGTCCACGCACCCAACTCGAAGTGCCTCACCGATTCCTTTAACCTCCTCCGATACCTCCTTAACTAACTAAGTCAGCTCATCAACCCCAGCTCAATCATAAGATCTCGTCTCAACCACAGGCGATGCCAGTGCCTCCCTTTTGGGCACATGCCTCGGTGCTGAAGATCTAGTCCTAGCACCTCGGCCTCTACCACAGCTACGTGTACCTCGTCTTCGTCCTCTAGCGCTCATGTTTGCTAAGTCGATTTAATCTTATTACAATACCTATGAATCATTATACTATTCAATGTTTATTAAACAATGTTTTATGGAGTATAGGAAGTAAAGTTTGTTTTCACAAAACATATCCTAAAGTCTCAATCTCTATAGTTTCAGCTCCTAAAGCTAGAAGTTCTAGAGTATCTCTACAGTCATACCACAATAATCATAAAAAGAAAACAAAAACTTACTTGACTTGGTGCCGGATACCCGTGATGCCATACTTCCTTTAGAACATGCATGTACAAATTAAAATTTTAAACAGCTTTGAAAATGTTTTTGAACCCAAACCACAGCCGAGTTTTACAACCAGGCTCTGATACTATAAAATGTAACACCCCAAACCCGGCCCATGCGTTATGATCGGATCTGACATGTCACATGAGAAAAACATGTTAAATCCTTTTTATTCGTACTAAAATAGGAGTTGTTTTACTATAATCGAGAAAACAAATTTGATTTGAAAATTTGATAAGTACTACTAACCTCGAAGGTTGATTGATAAATCGATAAGTTGAACTAGAGTTCTTATAAAATCGTGACTTTTGAAAATATGGTTGATAATTCAAGAGAAAATTTCCAAGTTAAAAATATTTGTGAAAGTTAGTTAAAAAATCCATTTGTTAATCTTTTGGAAAAACCATTATTAATGATTTTTAAAAAAAATCCCAATTTAAAACAATTTAAGAAAAATAATAATACGTCCAAACATAAAACAAATTAAAGTTTATCCCAGAGGCCTTATTACAAGTTTAAACCCAACATAATAAAAGTAATGAAATAGAGCAGAAAATTAATTTACTAAAGTTCGAAACATTTATTTCCGAAGTATGGCCTCCACCGAGTCATCCATAGGCCCAAGTCCTCGTCACTAAGATTTACCTACAAGGATTAAGAAAGAAAGGAGTGTGAGTTACAAGAACACAGTACATAATCTCCTTACCGCCATCCACTAGGTCTGAACCCATTTAACAACATCTTGGGCCTGAGCCCATATAGAATAATCTTGGGTCGAAGCCCATTTTCATAACAATATATATATATATGTGCAATGTATGCAACCCAACCGATCCTAGTAATCCATCCGCTACACACCACTCGTACCATCCCATCACACCTGTGGGGATCAAGTCAACCCACCCCGCCAAACACACCAATTGCAGGCATTTTGCCATTTATAACATATTTTGATTGAGGCCAAGCCACCAGAATTATAGTGAATCATATTAACAAACATTTTTGTGGTAGTGCCACCTAATCACTTCTCTTCAACATTTTCCAATCCCATGCAAAATTATGTAAATGCAACATACATAGTAAATAGTGATATTTACAGATATAAACAACAATTATTAATTCAGAGATTCATTACAAAAATTCAGCCTATTATAACACTTTGCAAATCGGCCCATTAGGGCAATCTATCAAATCTGCCTATTAGGGGCATTTTCGTAATTCGACACATAAGGGCATTTTTGTAATTCGGCCCATAGGGGCATTTCGGTAAATTTCACAACCCAAAGGTATTTCTATAATTTTACCCATCGAGGGTATTTTCATAATTTTGCAACCCCGGACTTAACTACTAATTTGGGGCATAAAAATTGAAATTGTCCATCCGTGTCATATTGACTAAATTGACTATAACTGGAGTTAGGAAACTCAAAATTTAGATCCGTAAATTTTCCTTGAAGCTAGACTCATATATATTCTTACTACAATATTTCTAGATTTTTTGGCTTAGCCGTTTAGTATAGTTTATTCATTAAAGTTTCCCCTATATCACTGACCAACGATTCTGACCTCTCCTTAAATCCAAATATCTCATTGTACAGTTTCATATAATGCTCCCACTTGTTTCTATTGAAAATAGACTCACTAAGGAATCTATAAATCTAAATTATAACCCATAATTCAATTTGTAATATTTTAAATGATTTTTCCAAGACAAAACAAGGAACCACGAAGTCATTCAGACCAGTCTCACTAAAATTAAAATATCACAGAATATAATATACCTCATCCTACTCTGTTTCTTTATATAAAAATAGACACAATAATATTTAATTCTATACGTTGTTCACTTTCTAATTCCCTTTCTCCTATTTTTCATGATTTTTCAAAATCACGTCTTTGCTGCTAACCAAAACTATTTCAGTGCAAATTATGGTTTCTACTACGAACATACGCACTCCCGAATGATCACAAATGCCGGTTTCCAATTTTTCGATCTTTCGACCGAATCAAAAAACATATCATGTAAATATTCAGAGATGTGTGAGATTACACACCATTTCAAACATGTATTTGGAAGGGTACAAGATTACACACCTTATTCGGATTTCCTAAAGAACCACTCTTCGTTGCCCCCACAATCGTGATCCTTCCCTACTAGGTTCTAAAATCTAGCCTTGCACTTTGGCTATTGCAACGAGTTCCTAAAGATAAATAAGTGATGTACCAAAGGGTTAGCCTTCATCCAATATTCGACCCTTCCACAAGAGCAAGAAGTTGATATCATCACCACAAAATAGAATCACATGAGCGGTGTAAAACATCAAAATAAAGAGTAACATCTTACCACCAATATTCGGCCTAATCTCCCACTTACCAATCAACTTTTGAAACCAACGCTAAGAGAAATATTAGTAGCAGCAAAGGATGGATTGATTCAACCCTGAAAATGTTGATTAAAGAAGAAAATAGACGGGTTGTAAAAGAAAAGAAAAGATGGAGAAAGTGTGCTAGATGGTTTTGGCTAAAGCAAAAGAAAAAGAAGTTGGAAAAGAAAACACTAAAATTGTTCAAAAAGAATGACAACTTCACAAGCACAATTTTGCATAGAGGCTAAAGGAAAAATTTGGCTCCCTTCTTTCTCCCCTACCAAACCTTGTATCATCTTTACCAAAAAGATGAGTGTTGACCCAAGATATTCTTTCCAAAACATCCTTCACAATATAGGGCAACATTTTCCCTTCTCTTACCTTTTTCTTTTGATTCTTTCCTTCATTTTCCCTTGTTTTCCTCCTTACTATAATCCTTAGCCATATTTCCATCAATAAAAAGTCTCCGTTTCCATTTTGATGCCATGGTCGACACTTACCTTAAAGCACAAAAAAAAAAAATCCAAAATAAGTGCACTAGGTGGGATTCAAACCCAATCTCTCCCCTCTGCCATTCACGCCACTTGCCACTAAGCCACAAGATCCTATTGTGCTAGCAAGTTGCCTAATTATTCCCTTATGCTAGACACTACTAGCCTTCTCCCTTTAAATGCTTCAACACTAAAATTTTCCTATGGCCTAACTTGAACCCGAAACTTCCTAGAAACCCCGTAACTTTCCAAAATCACCTTCCTAATAAGTTCAACTTGAAATAAAGCCATTCTCTTGTTCTCAAAAAATTTTAACTGCTTCTGTGCTCAAGGCCCAATGGGCCCAATCCTACTAGGCCCAATTTCCTAATGTTACAAATTTACAAATTAGCCCTCAGGTTTTCACATTTTGACATTTTAGTCCCTATTTTGTAAAATCACAAAAGACAAAAATTCTCTATATACACATGCTTAGCCGAATGTTCATGTAGATCATACAAGTCCATACATTTCATTTATTTCACAATTTAGTCCCTCAAAATATTATTTTCTCAATTTAGTCCAAATCATTCAAAATCACCAAAAATCCAAAGGCAAAACATGTTAATCTAACACATATATTTCATATTTCATCACTAAACATCACAAAGCTTGACCATGGGTTTTGAGCATATTTCAAAATCATCATCAATTCACAAAATTTAAGCGTGGGTTTTGAAAAACACGAAGCAACAATTACAAAAACGTAGAAATTATCAAAAACTGAGTCAAAAACATACCTTAATTAAGCTTAACCCTAGGCCGAATATCACCAAGCTTCACACCTTATTTTGCTTTTCTATTTTCGGTGAAGAACACAAAAGATGAGCATTAATTTAAGCTTCTATTTTATTATACATTAACTTAATTAACAAATTCCATTTTTAACCTTTTTATTATCGTTCATTTTCCACTAACATATGGAATTTTTGTCCATTCAAAATCCTTTTGGTTTAAGGACTCCATATGATAAAAGCCATAACAAATAAATACCTTTACATAATGCATGCTAATTTTGCATCTTTCACAATTAATTCCATATGTCAAATTAAGCACACAAACGGACAAATTAATTTATGAAACTTTCACACATACAAATTTACATACTATAAGCATGAAAAATAATATTAAAATATTTTTCTAACTCAAATTTGTGGTCTCGAAACCACTATTCTAAACAGGGTCTAAATCGGACTGTTACACATGCTATAATGCAATTAACAAATCACACATTCAAATCGATATACATGCTAAGTGTAACATGCTTAATACATATATCACATAATCGGATCACGTAATTAGAGGTCTAAGTAATGCTTCCCGACCCTATAGTAGGTCCACAATCGACTTGGGCGACCCGTGCAACCTTACAGATCATTTCAGAAAAATGGGCTCACACGCCCATATGGCCTATCCCATGGGCCTACACCCCAGTGTGGCACACACGGCCAAAATTGGCCTTGGCCTTGTGGATCACACAGCCTGGCCCAGAATTCCACACATCTATGTGGCCCACAAGGCCCAATTGGTCGAGCCCGTATCTCATACACGGCCTTACCCTGCCATCACACGGCCGTGTCATTCGCGTATGGCCTGGCTCATTGATCACAAGGCTGTGTTGTGGCTCACAACCTTGCACACGACCTACCACACGGTCGTGTGGCTTCGACATAAAAGTTTTTTGCTTTTGCCGAAAATGCATTTTCTTGCGATTTGGGTACACAAGCTAAGACAAACCCCTAGCTTTCTCAAACATATATTTTCCCACAACTAATCAGTTAAATACTTAATCATCAAATTTAAAACCAACCAAAATGAAACTATTCAGTCAAAGAGCAATTGAAACTTGCCCCTAACGCTTCAAATTCGGTTTGCTAGAGAAGTAGTACTAGAAGAGTCTTGATCACAAAGATATGATGCTGCCAGACATCAGAATAAATAACCCCAATAAAAATTTGCACCATAACTCACAGCCCACAAGAACTACTTACCGAAGTTACTCAAAGAAACACCACAGATGGGGGAGAGAGTACGATTATCGTCTAGAAAGGAAGTAAATAGAAGAGTGAGGAGAAATGAAAATTTCAGTTGGGGAAAGGGAAGAACAACAGTATTTTCGATAGAGAGAAACTTTTGAAAAGAACTACTCAGAAATCTCGTAATCCCCTAACATTCCTCCCACTAATTCTACTAACAAGCCACCACTCAGTTCCCCATTTTAGCACAACTCTAGTCGAAGCTAGGAGTAAAAAAAATACAACCCTTACTATCCTAGAGAATCGTACCCAAGACCTCCTTCCCACCAACAATCCACTTATCACCAGACCACTAGGCCCATTCTGATATAATTTACCAACATTTAAACTTAGACCTACTGACTAGAGATTAAGCTTAATTTATAAAAATATCAAAATTTTCCAAAGCTAAGGCTTGAACCCAAGATTCACAGATACTCCCAAAACACTTAACCACTGAAAGAGATACACATTTGTGTGTCATAAATACATGAAAACAATTATACATTTATTGGGGTGTTACAACTCTACTCCCTAAAAGAAATTTTGAACTCAAAATTTTACCTAATCCAAAAAGGTGAGGATACTGCTGACGCATAGAATCCTTTGGCTCCCAAGTCCCTCCTCAGTGCTATGATTCTGCCACAGCACTTTCACTAAGGGGATAGACTTCCTTCGCAGAACTTGAATGTCATGGTCCAGGATCTGGACCGGCTCCTCCTCAAACATCAGATCTGGTCTAACCTCAATGTCCTCAAGAGGAACAACATGCGTGGGATTAGAGCAGTAACGTCTCAACATTGAGACGTGGAATACATCATGAATGTGATCCAAATTTGAAGAAAGTTTCAACTAATATGCGACTAGCCTTACTCATTTCAGAATATGGTACGGCCCAATAAATCGAGGGCTCAGCTATAACAGACCGAATTTGACCCTAATCAAAACGATGGTTTCGGGACCACGAATCCGAGTTTGAGAAATATTTAAATATTATATTTTGTGTTTATTATATGTGAATTAATGTGTGTGAAAGTTTCGTAGAAAAATTTTATTATTTGTGGGTTTAATTTAGAAAAAGGACTTAAACGCGTAAATGGTAAAAGTTCAAAACTATTGTAAAATGCACTAAATTGATTGTGACTTTATAAATGGAAGTCCAAAAAGGGAAATTAGCCCATTATTCATGATAGTGGACGGTAATGGTCTTAAATGACCTTATGGTTATGTTTTGAATTTTATTATTAAAAGGTTAGTTTAGTAAATTGATAAATAAGTAATATATGTTATTATTATCAAAATGAAACCATTATCATCTTACTTTTCTCAAGGCCAAATATAAACTAATAAAAGGGGTTAGGGAAAGCTTTGAATTTTGACAATTATAAAGCTTGATTAAGGTAAGTTTAATCTTCAGTTTTAGTTAATTTCTATGTTTTTGAAATCGTTGCTTCGAACGGTAGCTTACCGATGTTGAAATTTTTAAATCTAAGCATGTTTGATATTCAGCCATTGATGTGTTCATGTATTTTTTGATGTTTAATGATTTTATGTTAAAGATATGTTAAAGATTAGTATGTTTTGTATTGGAAATTTTAGTGAAATTGAGTATTTTGGGATAAATTGCAAAAATAAAGTTTTAGAGGGGCTTATTTGCAAAATAAATGAATAAATGGACTTGTAAGGTCCTTAGGAAGATTCGGCTCTTGAGTAGCATGGGGAAAGTTTGTGTATTTTGTGTTTTATGCAAATAGGATTATGTTGTAAAAATATGAAACATTAGGGGTAACATGGTAATTTGACCATTTATGTGTTTTGGGACTAAATTGAAATGAAATATACTTGAATGAGCTAAATTTTAGTGTGTTTAGATCAAGAACAAAGAAGAACGGATTTGGATCGGGAAAGACAAAGGTTATCGAATAGTAGGATTATGCGGTTAAATCGACAATGAGGTAAGTCATTGTCAAATATATCAAAGAATTATTTATGAACCCGTTAAATGATGATGTTTGATAAATTTGAGTATATATTATTGTAAAAGCCAAATGTATATGGGTTAATTTGGCTTGAATGCATAAATTGACAATATGATATGAATGTGTATCATTGATATAATATTTGGCAAAAATGTGAAGTATGTGATTGGTTTGTGAAATCAGCTTTTAGAAATGTGTATTACAAGAATAATTGTATTATTTTTTGGGCTTAATAACTAGCGGGCCTTGTGCCGGTGATATAATTCAGGCTTAATGCCTAGCAGGCCTCGTGCCGGTGATATAACTCGGGCTTAATGCCCAGCGTGCCCTCGCACCTGCGATATAGTTCAGCTTAATGCCTAGCGTGCCTCGTCTTGATGATATATATATATATATATATATTTCGAGCTTATTGCCTAGCAGGCTTAATGCCGGTGTTATGATTTCGGACTCTGAGTTCAGCAGGCTTAGTGTAGGTGTGAGAGATTCAGGTAATGTTTAGTGGGTTCTATATTGAATTAGTATTTTAATAGAAAATTTAAGTGCTAATGGTTTTGGTGGAATGAATTAAGTATGCCTAAGTGTGTGGAAGTGAATTTGTTAATTTGGTTGTAAGGTATGTGTTATTCTTACTTAAGTGATCTATGAATATGCATGTATGTATATAGATGTATGTATGTGATGTTATTGAGAAAAGGAAGATCGAAGTGATAAGAAAATTGGCTAAATGAAAACATAGTAGTTAAGGTATTTGTAAAGGTATAAGGAAATGTATAAGTTGGTGTTATATATATATATGCACATTCGCCATATATATATATATATAAGATAAGAACTGTTTATTAAGGTTATGAGTTGGTTATCTAAATGTTTTACCATTGAATGTGATAATGTTTTTGCTTAAGACTTACTAAGCTAGCATGCTTACGGCGTGTTCTTATCTATTTTTATTTTATAGACTTTTGATTCAAGCTACGGGCTCGAAGGATCTTTGAAGAAGTCAACCACATTATCGACTCTCTTTTGGTATTGATGAACTTAGTTTTTGAGTTGAAAAGGCATGTATAGGCTAGACTAAGCTGTATTACTAATGATACTTGATCATGTATATATATTTAGCCATGCGAAGATGGCTATCTATTTTGGTTAAACTTTGTTCATGTGTTTTGATGAAATGGCTTGCTCATGCTATGAATTATTGTTTGTATTCGGATGTGGTTTAGGTACTATTTGAAATGTGAATGGGTGATATGAATGTTATGTATCCAGTTGAAGAAAAACTTGACATGGGTCGTTGTTGCTTAATATAGTTGATTCGGTTAAGTAATATGAGTGATATTATGATTAAAGATTGTGTATGTAAGTTAACTTGTTGGATTCGTTGTTAATGATAAGTATAAGTAGTTACAAATTATAGAAAAGTGGTAATGAATATTTGGTCAAGGTATGGTTTATATACTTGTGTTTTTAGGTTAAGTTGGTTTTGAGACCTATGTTCATGTATGGTCAATTGTTGTACAATTAGGAATATAAATTTTGCATGAGTTATGGAAGTTTATTTGGCAAATTCGGTCTTTGATCTATGCTTATAACATGAAAAAAAATTAGGTTGTGGTTATGCATTAAAAGCTAAGGTTATATGTATTCGGATATATTCATTTATTTATAAATGAAGTGTATTGTCTATTAGTCCATAGATGTAAAGTCAAGTGATATATGCATGTAACTGTAATGATGCTTATTAGTAGTTCCAACTACAAGGTTCGGTGTGCTTGATTCAAAATGAAATAGTACGTGAGGCATGTTTGCATGAAATGGCTACAAAAGTAGTGGTACTAAATAGGTGTCTGTATCATAGAATAAAATAGATAAATATGCTAATAATGAGGTTAGAAGTATATTGTTTGTTTGATCATTTTGTATATGTGGATGATTATATTGAATATGTTTTAACTTAGTATATCAAGTATATATATACTATACCCATGTGCTTTGTTTGTCTAAGATAAGAATTAATTGATTGAAAAAGATTTGGCTATTTGGTAATGCTCAGAACCCTAATTCTGACGGATTTGACACAAAGTTAGGGTGTTACATCAGCTTACCCTTGTGACCGAACCTCAAAACCTTCTTCCATGGTAAGACCTTGAGAAAAACTAAGTCCCCCCACAGAATACTCAATATCCTTTATCTTTAGATCAGCGTAGGACTTCTGCCTATTAGATGCCGCTTTCAATCGATCTCAAATCAAATGGTCCTTATCTTTAGTTTTTGAAACCAATTCTGGACCCAAAACACGTCGCTCACCCAACTCAGTCCAACACAAGGGTGTGCGACACTTACGACCATATAGGGCCTCGTAAGGTGCCATTTGAAATCTAGATTGATAGCTGTTGTTGTAGGCAAACTCTGCCAATGACAAATACTCCTCCCAACTACCTCGGAACTCTATCACACAGCTCCTCAACATATCCTCCAGTACTTGAATCACCCTCTTTGACTAACCATTTGTTTGAGGATTGAAAGCAGTACTGAAGTCCAAACTTGGACCCAGAGCCTCATGCAATTTCTTCCAAAATTGAGACATGAAGCGAGGATCCCTATCGAGATGATCGAGACAAGAACCAAATGTAGTCTCACTATTTTAGACATATACAATTTAGCCAATTTCTGGAGAGAAAAGTCTATCCTAATCGGAATGAAATGAGTAGACTTGGTCAATCGATCCATAACGACCCAGACAGAGTCTTTCTTAGCGGGTGTTAAAGGCAACCCACTAACAAAGTCCATCGTTACTCGTTCCCACTTCCACATCAGTATCTTTATCGACCGCAGCAACCCCGAAGGCAACTGATGCTCAGCCTTAACCTGGTGACAAGTCAAATAGCAAGCAACGATATCCTTAACCTCACGTTTAAACCTCGGCCACCAGTACAAATCTTAGAGATCTTGGTACATCTTGTTCCCACCAAGATGCATAGCGTAAAGACTACTATGCACCTCCCTCAGAATCGACTATCGCAACTCCCCATCACTCAGTACACAAATTCGACCGCTGAAATAAAGTACTCCATCACTACTAATCCCAAAATTAGTAGTATCACCAGTCTCAACCTGATGGAACCGTAACTCAAAAGACTTATCCCCCATCTATTTACTTCTAATTTGATCAATCTATACAAGCTTAACCTGAAGTTCTGCTAACAGACTCCTATCATCGAATAAACTGAGTCAACCAAACATCGCTCTCAAATCGGTCATAGCCCTACGGCTCAAAGCATCTACCACCACATTGGCCTTACCAGGGTGGTACTCAATGGTGCAATCATAATCCTTAAGTAGTTTAATCCATCTACACTACCTAAGGTTTAACTTTTTTTGAGTGAGGAGATATTTGAGACTTTTATAATCAATGTAAATGGTACACTTCTCACCATACAGCTACTGTCTCTAAATTTTTAGAGCGAAGATTATCACTGCCAACTCTAAATTGTGAGTTGGATAGTTAGCCTTATGTATCTTGAGTTGACGAGACGCATAAGCTACCACATTACCATCCTGCATCAGAATGCAACCTAGACCCACATGCGATGCATCACTGTATACCATGAAGTCTCTACCAAGCTCTAGCTGTATCAAAATAAGAGCTTGAGTCAGAAAAATTTGAGCTTTTCAAAGCTTTCTTATTGCTTATCAGACTAAAAAAAGGGAATTCCCTTACACAGAAGCTTGGTTATCGGTGCTGCAATCAAGGAGAACTTTTCTACGAAGCATCGATAGTAACCTACCAGCCCTAGAAAGCTGTGAATTTTGGACACATTCTTTAGCTGTTTCCAATCCAACATAGCTTCAATCTTATGAGGATCAACAAGAATCCCCTCCACAAAAACCACATGCCCAAAAAGGTTACTTTCCGGAGCCAAAACTCACACTTACTGAACTTCACATACAACTGTTTCTCACAAAGAGTCTGTAGTACCACTCTGAGATGCTTATCATACTCGTCCTCAGTCTTGGAATACAATAGGATATCATCAATGAATACCACCACAAATTGGTCCAGATAAGGCTGGAACACACGGTTCATCAGATCCATAAATGTCGCTGGTGCTTTGGTCAACCCAAAAGGCATAACCGGGAACTCATATGTCCATAATGAGTCCTAAATGTTGTCTTATACACATCGGCCTCCTTAACCCTCAATTGATGATATCCTGAACGTAGATAAATCTTGGAGAACACAGAAGCCCCTCTAAACTGGTTGAATAAATAATCTATCCTCGAAAGTGGGTACTTATTCTTGATTGTTAGCTTGTTTAGCTGCCGGTAGTCGATACACATCCTCATTGTCCCATCTTTCTTCTTCCCAAACAACACCGGTGCTCCCTATGGGGATACATTGGGACGAATGAATCCATGATCTAACAGTTCTTGTATTTAAGCCTTAAGCTCTGTAAGCTCCTTCGATGCTATTTGGTAGGGTGCAATAGACACCAAAGCCATACCCGAAATAAGTTCAATTCCAAATTCTACTTCTCGGCCCGAGGCAGACCTGGTAGTTCCTCAGGAAAACATTCAAAAAGTCTCTCATGGTTCTGATGTCCTTAACCGAAAAGTCTTGATCGTGTGTCAGAGTCTTAAAATTTATAATATGAATGATCTAGCTTAAAAACTAACTGTGACAACAACTTGAGGCAAGCGCACCTATCAAACAGTAGTATAGTTTAGTGGCAAGACCGGATAGTCAAACCCAAAAGAACCAAAAGTACTAATACTAACTTTGTTTTTATTATTTAACCTAAGAATTAAAGGAATTGTTGTTTAACCTAAAATTAACTAACTACTAAGCTAAAGATGCTAAGACAAAAAGAATGAATTGGGGAAATACATGAGGGAAAAACCAATTGATTGAGATAATGCCCAAGGAAGAATCCACCTAGACTTCACTTATTATCTAACTCTGAACAAGACGATTTATTCACTTGACTTGATCCGTAGGATTCCCTAACTTATATTAATACCTCTCTCGAAGCTACAAACGTCTAACCCTAGGTTGATTAATTGAAATCTCTTTCTAATTAAAACCCCTAGAATTGCACTAACTCGATCTATAGACTCCAATATTACGTTTGACCCTAATCCAATAGATTTTTGTTATCCTATCTCTAGGGTTGCGATCAACTCCACTTAACTATGCTAGATCTACTCTTAGACAGGGTTTATTCCTCCTCTGCCTAAGAGCATAAATGATTGGGTCAATATCCTGAAATATCAAAACAAGAATTAAGAACACAATTAAGAACAAATCAAGTATCTATCATACAACTCAGAAAATAATAATAAGATTCGTCTTAGGTTGTATCCCCCTCAGGTATTTGAGGGGTTTAGTTCATAATCATAAAAGAATACATCTCAGAAGAAAATAAAAACCAAAACATAAAGAAAACCCTAAAACCCTAAAACCCTCTAAAGGAAATGAAGAAGAGATCCTCAGTCTTGAGTATGATTCTGGCTTCTTGAGATGAATCAATTGGCTTTCTTAGAGTGAATCCCACAATTCAACCCCTCTGGCTTGGCTCCTTGGCCTAGCTAAACGCCCCCTTGAAGGTTGGCCTCTAAGGTGTTTATATAGGCTTTTGGAATGGCTTTTTTGCTTCTAAGTACCCTACTCTGAATAGAATTGCAAACAGGTCACGTTAGGGGCACGCCCATGGCACACGCCAGTGTAAGTCAAGGCCAGGCCGTGTTCAAGTCTGTTAATGAGGCACGGCCGTGTGGTATTGGGCCCAGGCTATGCCGATTTTGTAATTCAGCCCATTTACTCTGTTTTTAGCCTGTTTCTCATTCTTTTCATCCTCCGATGCTCTCTTTAGTATAAAACTTGAAAACAAAGGATTAGGAGCATCTATTTCCATAATTAAAGAGATAAATCATCCAAAAGTATGCTAAATGTGGGATTAAAATATGTTCATATTACGGTTTATCAAATACCCCCACACTTAAGCTTTTTCTTATCCTCAAGCAAAATTCTCAACTCATAATTAAAACAAACTTTCTCAATTCATAATATTCATCGATAATGTTTCATCATAATTCATAGATAATTTATACATGGATAAATCAAATCAGAGAGTTCTGAAGATTCAAACAATCAAAGTCATAGTTTTTAGCACGAAAAATATAGGTGCTTTCCCTTATCTAAGTAATTACCTTTAATTCAAAATTGACAAGAGTTGACATCTTCAATAAAGATTTACTCAAATCACTCAAAAGTGTTTAAGGGTCAAAATAAAACCCCATCAGTCAAACATGAAAATTTAATCCCATAGGCTTGCCTGAAAATCAAATGTCCACCACTATAAAATGAGATGATACACAAATCAAAAGGTCTTTAAAAAGGGTTGTAACGGGGCTTAGGTTAAAGGTGTGGATAAATGCTAAATTAAAAGGTTAGAATCGAGATTGAATTGACAATTTACCTAACTAGAAAAATGAACTAATCTTGAATTATTACATAAATTGAAAACTTGAAATACTAATAATGCGAGCTTCTTCTTCAAGATGTTGAATTTAAATGTATAAGCTCACTTAATCATGGAACTAATAATGAATATACTTCAAATTTATTTATTTATTTATTTATTAAAGAACAAATCAAGTAATAAGAAAGAACTTTAACAACTAAAATATAAAATATAGTTAGGTAACTGCTCAAAATCAAATCTCGACAAAAATGGAGTCAAGAAAAATGGTGATAACAAATACAAGATGGGTTTTGGGTTGTTATTACTGGGTGAGTTAATAAAAAGGGTTGTTAGGATCAATGGGGTTCACTAGGGGTTAATTACGAAGGTAGGCCTTTATAAAGTCAGTGGGTTAAATCCTAAGTGCCTTTATCATCTCAGTATATCAAATCAAAGATGTGGTCTCAACATGTATAATCGAAGCAAGTTCTAGAATAACAAATCAATGTTGACACACTCATAATCAATAAAGTGAGTATGAAAAGAATGTATGGTCTAAAAGGCTCAAAATCTCACAAAAGTTATGGGTTTTTGATGACAACCTTGTAAATTTCAAACTTCAAGGTAATAATTAGATTCAGGTAGACAACCTAACAAAATTTTAATTTTTGAAAATAGACTCATCATGTTTGATTCTCTGGTATCTTAAAGTTTAAACTATCAATGCATAATTAACAATGACTTAATCTAAAACATATCAATAAAATTCATAAATCAATAGGAATTTCATTTTAATTAGTGATACGAGAAATTTACTTAAGACAAGTATCATTCAGGGATTTGAGAATAATGCAAAAAGTTAAGAACTTTTCTAAATAAATTTTCACCCCCCACACTTAAGATATACATTGCCCTCAATGTACAAAGATATATAATAATATTGTAAGAAAATCAAAAGGGAGGGAGAGAAGTGAAACTTCCTAAATTTTTGGATGGATTCCTTGAGTTGGAAGCGTGGAAACTTGATTCAGAGGTGAAAGATAAGTTGGAGGGGGCAACTCTAATTCCTGTGCTAGATGAAGAAATTGGGAATCTTGTGAAGAGTTAGCCAGGAAATAATAAGAATAATTCTAAATATACTAATTATATATTTAAAGAAAATAAAAATAAAAAGAAAGAGTCTAAAAAGTGAAATAAGACTAAAAGAACCAATTAATGGACCGAAAGGTCCTTATTGTTGGATGGTTCGCGAGGTGGGTGTGATTTCTAAGGCCATGGTGTGTGATTCCCAAGAAGCCTTTAGAACCTAAAACCAAGAAACTAAAATGAAATAAACCAAATTTAGTATTAGAAAAATAAAGATAAGGAAAATAAAGGAGAAGAGAAAGGAAAAAAAGAATGGTTAAATGGACTCAAAGGTCGTTTTTCTATTGAGAATGAAGCGACCGACATGAACTTATGTAGATCGGTCTCACAGGGAGAATAGGGTAGGATCCTTCCGTTTATTCGACATGGATGAAGTGTAGATCAAGCGTTTGGAAGATGAAGGAGGAAAATGAAAGGGGAAAAACTTAAAGGGTATGGAAGAAGAGAATGGGGAGTGGGTGAGAAGGGGAGTAGGTGGTTTAAATAAAATTTCTAGCTCTGGTACATCCCCACGCCTGTGTTTCATGGGCGTGTCGTGTCACACAACTATGTGGTGGTTCATTCATTTCTCCCACGCCTGTTATTCAGGTTGTCACGCCCGTGTTGATAAAACAGTGTTAGCCAAGGCTGTGTCGCACGGCCGTGGTATTTAGTCGAAGCCGGTGGCTTAAAGATATTTTTTTGTCCTATTTCATACTATCTCTATCATGCCAGGACGAAAATCCATAGTACCCACAGAGCCACAGCCACGGCCGTGTGCAAGGCCGTGTGGTGTGAAAATATGTGCTTCATTAACTTGGTTATTTTGTAGTTAGGTGCTAAAAGAAAGAGAATATAAATAAATGGGGTTAGTACTCGGGTTGTCTCCCGAGAAGCCCTCGTTTAAAGTCTTAAGCTAGACTTACCTCTCATTCTCACATTCATGGTGGTTTGAGGAGTGAAAAATCCTTTCTCATGCTATAATTATAAAGTTTGAGTCGAGTAGCATTTACTTTAAATTTACCGAATATGGGATTACTTACCTCGACTGTTCCGTAAGGGAAGACTTTAAGTACCTTAAAAGGGATCTCTTCGTCTGTATTGAGGTCTAAAGTGGTGGTTCGAGAGTCTATTTTCTTTAACAGTACCTGATTTCCTATTTTAAAGTGATTTGACGTTTCTGTAAGCTCGTCTAGGGGTTCATTCGGTTTCACTTCGTGTGGCTTTGATTCCTCCTTGAAATGTGCTTTCCACTCGTCTAGGTCATCAATTTGAATCCTTTATTCCTCATAAATTTCTTCTTCATTGGCACGAGGTTTATGAACTAGTTCAAACATGTAGCGTCATGGTTCTTCCTGTAAAGAAGGTTGAACCGAATGATTATCAATAGAATTTACGTTCTCACCATTGCCACTCAATGTCCTAGCTGAGTCGAGAGCTTGAAGACTAATTAATTTGTCACCTATACGAAGTGTGAGTTCACCTGTACTAACATCAATTTTAGACCTGGCAGTTGCTAAAAAGGACCTTCCTAAAATTAAAGGATCTGTATTATCCTCATCCATATCTAAAACAATAAAGTCTACAGGGAATATGAATTTGGCAATTTTAATGAGTACATCTTCAATTACACCCCTAGGAATTCTAATAGTTTTATCAGCTAATTGAATACTCATCCTAGTTTGTTTGGGTTTCCCTAGACCTATTTGTTTAAACATTTTATAAGGCATAACATTTAAACTTTCCCCTAAAGCAGCTAACGCATTATTAATAGTTAAACTACCAATTAAACATGGAATTGTAAAACTCCCTGCATCTTTTAATTTTCATGGTAGTCTATTTTGTAACATTGTTGAGCACACTGCGTTTAATTCCACATGCAACTTCGCGTCTAACTTTCGCTTATTTGTCAAAAGCTCTTTTAAAAATTTCCTTGAATCTGGCATCTGCGAAAGAGCTTCAAGAAACGATAAGTTAATATGTAATTTCTTTAAAAGTTTAAGAAACTTACCAAACTGTTCATCTAAATTGTCTTTCTTCATCGCATCGGGATATGGTATATGAGGTTGGTATTCTTTAATTACCGATTTTGGCTTTTCTTGGCTTACCTTAACCTTACCTTCACTTACCATAGGTTCTTGCCTTGGCTCAGGTTCAGAATCTACTAACCCTTCACTATTTTGAGCGGTTATGGCTTGAAGTTACTCTTTTGGGTTATTCTCAGTGTTACTTGGCCAGCTACCTTGTGGTCGTTTGGAGATCAGCTTAGCAAGTTGCCCTAACTGGTTCTCGATTCCTTTAATCGATACTTGTTGATTTTTAAGTGTTGTTTCAGTGTTTTGGAAAAGAGTTTCTGACACCGCTATGAATTTTGTCAGCATCTCTTCAAGGTTGACTTCTTTTCTTGTGGGTAGGGCTGTTGTTGGAAGTTTGGAGGAAGTTGTTGTCTCTGATTTCCTTGACTTCCCCATGAGAAATTGGGGTGGTTCCTCCAACCTAGATTATAAGTATTACTATAGGGGTTATTTTGAGATCTTAAGTTGTTACTCGTATATTTATCTGTGTGCTTTCTATGCCAGGATTGTCGGGTGGGTACTCAGGATTCGCCACGCCTCCTAGATTTGAATCGCATTGCATTACTGGGTGTACCTGCGAATAACCACACAAACCATCAATCTTTTTATTTAGCATCTCTACCTGATTTGATAGCATGGTGACAGTGTCGAGGTTGAATACTCTGGCTATTTTTGTTGGCTTTGTCCTTGTAACTTGCTACCGATAGTTGTTCAGTGACATCTCCTCTATAAACTCATAGGACGCCTCGAGAGTTTTGTTATTCAGGGTTCCACCGGCTGCTGAATCAATCAATTGTCTTGTTGAAGGGTTCACATCATTGTAAAAGGTTTGGACCTGTAGCCACAAGGGTAATCCATAGTGTGGGCACCTTCTCAATAGATCTTTGTATCTCTCCCATACATCGTATAGTGTTTCTAAATCCATCTGCACAAAAGAAGAGATATTGTTCCTTAATTTGGCCGTTTTGGCCGGTGGAAAATATTTTAATAAAATTTTTTCGATCATTTGTTTCCATGTAGTGATTGATCCTCATGGAAGAGAATTCAGCCACTGTTTAGCTTTATTCCTTAAAGAAAAGGGAAATAACTGAAGACGGATGGCATCATCAGAAACGCCATTAATTTTGAAAGTATCGCAAAATTCTAGAAAATTTGCCAAGTGATTATTTGGATCTTCATCCTGCAAAACCATCAAACTGAACAAATTGTTGTATAATCTGAATTGTGTTAGGTTTCAGTTCAAAATTATTTACAGCTATAGTAGGTCTAACAATACTTGACTTAGTTCCTGTTAAATTAGGTTTAGCATAATCATAAATAGTTCGAGGAGCATGATTTTTGACCACCTCTGGAGGTAACGGATTATTCTCAACCATCTCCTCGGTAGTATTAATTTTGTTCTCTTGCTCCTCTTGTATGTAGTTTAAGCTTCGCCTTATTTCTCTATGATTTTTGCGAACCGTTCTTTTGATATCATTGTTGTAAATCAAGGGAACTGTCGGGTTCCTTCTAGTCATAAACTAGAGGTACCTACCAGGAAAAGATAAAAGAAAAATTAGAAAAGTAAAAAATAAAATTTAATTGCAAAAATAAGATAAAATAAAATATGGTTAAAGTAATAAAAACTGAACTTTCTTAATATTTCAGTTTCCTGGCAACGGCGCCAAAACCTTAATCGTGTGTCAGAGTCTTAAAAATTTATAATATGAATGATCTATCCTAAAAACTAACTGTGAAAATGACTTGAGACAAGCACACCTATCAAACAGTAGTATAGTTTAGTGGCAAGACCGAATTGTCAAACCCAAAGGAACCAAAAGTACTAATACTAACTTTCTTTTTTTTATTTAACCTAAGAATTAAAGGAATTGTTGTTTAACCTAAAATTAACTAACTACTAAGCTAAAGATGCTAAGACAAAAAGAATGAATTGAGGAAATACTTGAGGGAAAAACCAATTGATTGAGACAATACCCGAGGAAGAATCCACTTGGACTTCACTTGTTATCTAACTCTGAACTAGACGATTTCTTCACTTGACTTGATCTGTAGTTAATACCTCTCTCGAAGCTACTAACGTCTAACACTAGGTTGATTAATTGAAATCTCTCTCTAATTAAAACCCTTAGAATTGCATTAACTCAATCTATAGACTCCCATAATAAGTTTGACTCTAATCCGGCAGATTTTCGTCATCGTATATCTAGGGTTGCGGTCAACTCCGCTTAACTATGTTAGATCTACTCTTAGACATGATTTATTCCTCCTCTACCTAAGAGCATAAATTCTTGGGTCAACATCCTAAAATATCAAAACAAGAATTAAGAACACATAGTTAAGAACAAATCAAGCATTTATCATAGAGATCAGAAAACAATAACAAGATCGGTCTTAGGTTTCATCCCTATCAGGTATTTGAAGGGTTTAGTTCATAATCATAAAAGAATACATCTCAGAAGAAAATATAAAACAAAACATAAAGAAAACCCTAAAACCCCTGAAGGAATTGAAGGAGAGATCCTCAGTCTTGAGTATGATTCCGCTTCTTGAGATGAATCAATTGGCTTTGTTCAAGTGAATCCCACAATTCGGCCCCTCCGGCTTTGTTCCTTGGCCTAGCTGAACGCCCCCTTGAAGGTCGGCCTCTAGGGTGTTTATATAGGCTTTTGGAATGGCTTTTTTTTCCTCTAAGTACTCTATTCTGAATATAATTCAAATAGGTCACGTCAGGGACACGCCCATGGCACATGTCCGTGTAAGTTGAGGCCAGGCCGTGTTCAGGTCTATTAATGAGGCACGACCATGTGTTCTTGGGCCCAAGCCATGCTGATTTTGTAATCCAGCCCATTTACTTTGTTTTCAGCCTATTTCTCGTTCTTTTCATCCTCCGGTGCTCTCCTGAGTATAAAACATAAAAAATAAAGGATTAGGAGCACCTATTTCCATACTTAAAGAGATAAATCATCCAAAAGTATGCTAAATGTGGGATTAAAATATGTTTATATTATGATTTATTAAGTCCCCAAAATTAAAAACATTGATGTGGGCCAAGAATGCCTCACATCCCCTCCGTACCAACTTTTCTGCCACTAACGCAGAAATCACATTAGTCAGATAGTCTCGCTGGTCCCCAACCACAACTACCTCACTGTCCTCCTCGATCCTCAAAACAACCCTTTTTTGTAGCACAGTCTAGACTCACTCGATGTTTAAGTAACCAGTCCATTCCCAGAATTTAATCAAACTACCCAAATGAAAGCTCCATCAAATCAGCCAAGAATATCGTCCCCTGAACCTCTAGCGGAATGTTTCTATATAGTTTGCTCGCTCGGATGGATTGCCCCAACAGACTCACAATAGTTACCTCACTAGAAGTACTCTGTAACACCCCTTACCCGTATTCAACGTTGGAACAGGGTACGAGGCATTACAAGACTTATATGCAAGCAATGATATAAACCGAAACATTATTTTCCACTTAAATTTAAAACTTTTCACAAAGCTTGATATCACCCCTTACACAACCCTACGAGGCCTAAAACTCAATTTAGAAATGTTTTGGAATCAAATCGAACTCTTTAAAAGATCTTTAAAAAGACTTAGAAAAAATTTCATCAAATAGTCCACACGTCCATGTGGAGGAAGGGACACGCCTGTGTGGCATATCACATGCCCATGTTCCACACTCGTGCGGATTTATTTCTCATTTCAAACCTAAAGGGTTTTCACATGGCCAAACACATGCCCGTGTCCATGGCCCGTGTGCAAATACCTTGACATTTTATTTTGACATCATCATCCTATTACGGTCACACGGCCAAGGCACACGCATGTGTCCTTAGACCGTGTGGCAAATTAAATTTCTAAATTTAGGTGCAGACTTCACACGACTTGGGCACATGCCCATGTCTTAGGCCGTGTCTCCTACATGATTAAGACACACGGCTGTGTCTCCACCCATGTGGTTACTACTGAGCATACTAACTTGCCAACTTAGCATGCAAGGGGACACATGGCCTAACCACACACCCATGAGGCTAGCCATGTCTCACACATGGCCTAGACACACGCTCTTGTGTCTACCTGTGTGGACAAGAAAAGGCTATTTACCAAGTACTTACTGCCTCCCCTACTTACAGCATCATAAACCACATTAAATAGCCATCTTATTCATGCATAAATACCCCAATTAAACAACCATGCAACTTGGACATCCATGAATAACCTCATCATTTCATAAATTAATAAGAAAAAGCCATCAACTATGGCCTTATACAAAAGAATTCATCCTCAAATGAACCAACACATTTGGCCAAAACAACATGACATTCAACTAAAACTAAGTCCCTATACATGTCATACTCAAAATGCTAAATCTAACTATACCAAGATGTGCCGATAGTCTGAGTGATCCTCTGATTATCTCCATATCCAGAGCTCGCTCTTTGACACAATAAAACAAGGGAAAAAAGAAGGGAGTAAGCTTTAAGCTTAGTAAGCCTATATGTAAACAATAAGCATCATACCACATACTTATTAATCAAAAACATTACATACTATGTAAAAACAATTCATATCCTCATAATCATGCTTACTCATTTCAAACCTTACCACATCCCAAACACATATCATAAACATTGCTCACATTTACTTGCACTTATACCCTGCACTTATCACCACAAAGCCATATGTAATTTCACTTAGACAAGTTTCTAAATGAACACTTCGGAATATTGTTGGAAACTTGGTGGTTTTGCACGTAGCCCACCATGTAATAATTAACAAGGTGGTATCGCACACAGCCTACCAATAATTACATGTTTACGGTGGTATCGCACACAGCCTACCAATGATAATAAATACGATGGTATTGCACATAGCCCATCGTTAATAAATAACAAGGTGGTATAGCACACAGTCCACCAACAATAATAATTATGGTGGTATCACACACAGCCCACCAATAATTACATATTTACGGATATTTATCCGTACCCATATTCCTATCCCGAAGGTCCATCCGAGAATTTCCTCATTTTCTACCATTTTTAATAAATCTCACCAATAATCATTTACATCCGCACAATGCATTAATAGGTAAAAACATATGTCATAAGGATGTATCGTTTACACATAAACTTACCTCGATACAAAATATGTCAGTTTACAATTTGGTTCGTAACCTTGCCTTTTCCCCTGTCAAGGTTGATTCCACGTTCTTCTTAATCTATAATGACATATTTAACTTAATAAATCACCACATTATTCAAAACATTTCAAAATTTCTTTTTGGTAAAATTACCATTTTGCCCTTATACTTTCACAAAATTACACTTTTGCCCCTGAGCTCATAAAATGAAATGTTTTCATTTTTCACATATCCAAGACTAGAAAATTCATTTTATCTCTTATAGTAACTCACAATTTAAATTATTACACACATTCACCACCTATTTTACAACCTTTACAAAATGGTCCTTTTAGGTGCTTTCATGGAAACACCTTCCACAAAAGTTGTTTATTTAACAACCATAATTCATTTTCTTCCCTAAAAACTCAGCAAAAACATAAGCACTCTCATGGAAAACCCTAAACTTTCAACCATTTTGCAAAATAGTCCCCTCATTAGCTAGCTTAAGCTTTAAGGGTTCCAAAAGTACAGATATTATCATGAAAAACCACCAAAATCACTTACTTGCAAGGAAGATATGTTGCTGAAAATTTCAAGCTCCCAAACTCCTATTCTTGCTAGAATTTTCAGTGGAGGAATAAGATAAAAAAATGATAGCTTTCTTGTTTTTGTTTTATTTTATTCATTAATCACCTAATACCACCAAACATTGACTAATTTAAGCCTCTTGTCCCCCATATGGCCATCTATGACCTTTAGAAAGGCCAGATTTCACATTAAGGACCTCCAATTAAAATTTTATAGCTATTTGGAACCTCTAGCTTATAAATTAAAACTTTTGCACTTTATGCGATTTAGTCCTTTTTTGCAATTAAGCATGCAATCACCAAAAATAATGCACCAAAATTTACATGCACACATATAATAATGATATAACACATAGATAATAATAAAAATAATTTCTCTAGTCTCAGATTAGTGGTTTCGAAACCATTATCCTAACTAGCCCTAAAATCGGGCTATAACATACTCTCAACTGTAATCCCCAAGGTTCCAAACACAGTATTGGCTATGTACGAATGTGTAGAGCCTATATCTATCAATGCAAAATTAGGTACATTATAAATTAAAAATGTACCCGTGATGACGTCTGAAGTATCTTGGTCCTCACGGCAACAGGCAGCATAAACCAGTACGAGCTGCCTAGCCTCAGTCGATCCAGCACCTCTGTCCGGTGCTCTCTGTCCTCGACCCATACTGTTACCACCCCTGGCCTGACCCCGACCCCTAGGTGGCTGCTGAACTACTCTCGGTGGCTGCACAATACTAGTACCCATAGCTTGCATTTGATCGATTCTCAGTGGACAATCCTTGACATGATGCTCAGTAGAGCCACATCTCAAACATGCCCCGGTCGTCCTCCAACACTTGCCCAGATGGCGTCTACCACAGTGCCCACAAAACGCCACCCCAGTAGGTGCAACGAGAGGCCCAACTCTCACAGGCCTCATCACAAAACTCGAAGGCTCTGATTCTCTATTATTTTTCCTCTCTCAGTTTTAGCGCTCCGCGCCCTTAACCTCCTCGGGGATCTTCTCCTTCTCAACTAGTGTAGTAAACTCCCGCTCCCTCTGTGGAGCCATCAGGACTCGTAAACTGTCCCTGAGTCCATCCTCAAAAAAGATGCATCGCTCATACTTGGCCGCCACCATGCCCCAGGCATAACGGCTCAATCTCAGGAATTCGGCCTCATACTCAGCCACTGAACAGTCTCCTTGGGTGAGATTAAAGAACTCACGTCTCCTAGCTTCAATATAGCTCGCTTCCACATACTTACTTTAGAATGCAGTCTTAAAATAGTCCCAAATCAATCGGTCAGGTTGGGTGCCCTCCTTAACCGTCAGCCACCACTGGTAAGCTTCATCGTGAAGTAGAGAAACATCCACCTTAAGCTTCTATTCACCTGTAAAGTCCTGGTCGTCCATAATTCTTTCCGTGGCCTCCATCCAATATCCAGCCACGTTAGGGGCGACTCCAGTGACACCCCTGAAGAGTTTAGCCCCATTAGACTGGAGTCGTTCCATAATTGACCCTGGCCCCCAGATCTGGTGTTGGGCTCAACGACCCTCTCCAAAATCCTCAGCATGGCTTGGGATAGTAAGTCGTCCCCAGCCATGCGATCTCGAGACCCAGTTTCTGTCGTAGGTGATATCGATGTCTCACTAGAATCCAAATTAGGTAGATTTCCAGATGATTAGGACCTCACTTGAGCCCCTCTACGGCCTCTAGTACCCGTCGTGGATACCTTGTGCACTCATCATAAATTTGGAGTTTATCTGTATTAACAATTTTATGCATTATTACAGTTTCGATATTTGCTAACAGATGTTTTATGCAGAACGGTATCAGAAGTTCAGAGTTTGTTATCTCTAGTTTCAGTCTCACTATGATTTTCAGTTTACACTGCCTAGAGTGTTTTCAGTACAATATACTACCTATTGGCTGTTTCAAGCATGCTAGTAGTATTTTCAGACAAATTTAAATAGAATTTCAGAACACTTATAGGATTAGCGTCGGAGACTCGGTGTACCACATACTTATTCCAAAAATATTTTAAATCACTTAAAAATCATTTCTTAAAACTCATCTTTATAACTCAAATCACAGTCGAGTTTTGTAACCTGGCTCTGATACCACTAAATGTAACACCCCAAACCCGGCCTAGACGTTATGGCCGAATCTGGCGATGTCACATGGAATGGAATTTTGAAACTAATTTATTATGATAAGACCGTGTTCATTTTATTACTCTTATCGATTTCCAAATTTGCTTATTCGTCTAATTGATTGTTTAAAATGGAATTATTGCGAAAGCTTTAAAAATTATTTATTTTATGAAAACTGAGTTAATTAAGTAAAACCGTCCATTTTAGTGAAACCTTTTGTTTTTGAGAAAACCGTCTAAAGGATTGAGGGTTTAGAAATTACTTTAGCTTTTAAAAATCGAGTCTTCCTACATCTAGCAATTAAGAATCCTTAAAATCAATAAATAAAAGCCCCATTTAAGGAAAGTCTCAAAAAGTCCACGAGATACATAAAAATAAACACATAATTGTAAAACGAAATAAAAATCATGAAAGTCTAGAATCATGGTTACCGCTGAGTCCTCCATCGCACCGGTCCATCTAATACTGGGGATTATGTAACACCCCAAACCGTTCAATTCATTATAACCAAATCTGGTATGTTACTAGAAAGGTAGTTTTGAAAATCGTTTAACGGAACATCGCAATTTGAGAAAATAGTTTTTTTTTCGTTTGATAAGTCCAAGTTGAGGGTGATCGATTAGAGTGTATTATGTTGTAACTACTGCTTACTAAAATATCAAGAAGTAGAAATCGGTTTAAATTTGTAAAACCATACTTTAGAAAATTTTGTTGAAAATAGTGTTGAGTAATGTGACTTTTGGAGAAAAGAAAGAAATATAGATATTATTAGTTGTTCTAAGAAAATTCCAAGTTTTAATTACTTATTTCTTGTAATTCGTTAGTTAATATTTGGAAAACCTGGATGTACGTTTTTAAGAAAACCCCATTTTGTCAGTTTATAACATAAATAAAATCAGCATTTAAAACCAAACCCTAAATTCAAGTTAAAGCAGCCTTATTACATAATAAAATCCCAAATTAAACTAAGTTCAAAATAAAGTAATAAAATTTACGAGAGAAATAGCAATGCATGGCCACCTCAAGTCCATCCCGGCTCCAAAACCTGCCATCTACTAATTACCTGCAAAAATTAGCAGAGTGGTGAGTCATCGAGCCTCAGTGTGTAAGTCCACGTATAATGCAAACTGGGCCTAAGCCCATTCAATACGGCATATGTCACGTGTATGCAATGCAACCCAACCCAATTTAGCTCTCCATCCAAACACTCTTGGCATTATGCCACTATGGTTCTTTGACCACTGTGGTCCTAGACCACTCGTGACAATAGTCACTCGTGACAAAGTCACTATTATATATACTCGCGGGGCCAACCTACTGTGGTACTTGACCACCGTGACGATCTCTGATAAATTACGCATACGTGGGGCCAACCCACTGTGGTACTTGACCACCGAGACAAGTCACCGATTAAACATTCGTGGTTTCAACCACCATGGTACTTAGACCACTCATGACAATAGTCACTAATTCTCCCTTCACCTTTCATTCAATCCCGAGCCCATGCTTTTTATATCGTGCACAATATGTATGCAACTATAATCACAATGCGTAATAGATACTATTTCATACATGCATAACATCGCACATACATACATGCATATAAGTAAGAATATCAACATCAAAAACTTACCCGGGGTCTCCAACCTTACCCGTAAGTGTATTTTAGTCATTTTGACTTTCAGCCATTATAGTTAATAACACAACAACAAAGACGCGTGTGAGTAATACACACCTAATAACATGTAACACTAGGCTTTCAACGTCGACACTTTCACTAGCTGGGACGACGGCTATCTGTCTATCCCAAGCAGATGCCGATTCTCTACCATAGCCTGGTGGAATATCCCAAACCTCCGACACAGCACGCCTCTTAAACTTAGGAGCTGCAACTATGGGTACGCTCCCCTCCACGGCTTGATCGTTTCTTGTATCCATGAAATAGACTTGATCAGAAATCAAAGAGAGCCTTTGATTGACTAATCAATAGATTCGGTTAAAAGAGAATAAACAGAAAGGGTCCAAATACGCGAGGCTAAAGAACTCTTTATCTTAAGAATCTGAATGAAGAGATGAGATTCAAAAATCGAATGATCCCCAAACTTTGACCCCAAATCGTTTGGCTAAAAGCATTTCCCGAAATAAGTATTCCAAACGAGAGAAGAAGGTAAAGAAAGATGGGTTAACCAAAATATACACACCAAGCCAATTAGCCATTCAGCTTTGGCTACAAAAACCCAAAAGAAGGGAAAAGAGATGAGCAACAGAGTCTCTCCTTACCTTAGCAATAGAGCCGATTGAAAAGACTTTCTGAGCCAAAATCCCTACCCCTTTGCTTCGCGATATTTTTCTAACAGGCACAGAGTGGAAGAACCAGATTTAGTTGTTAACAAAATAGTTTTGGATTTCCTTTAAAAATAAAGGATGGAGAGATTGATCATGAGAACAAATAAAGGAGAACCTTACCTTAAAGCAGAAATGCTGATTGACACTCAAGATGATTCGACTATGGAGCAAAAAGGCCTAGAACCCAGAGGAGTAGAAGTGTTGGTCTACCAGGGGAATAAAAAGGGAGAGATGGTGATTAGTTATGGCAAGTGATGTAAGGATGAAACAAAAAGAGAGGAGAAAAGGAGTAGGTTTTGGTCAAAGGAGAAAAGAATATTAAATGCAAGTAGTAAAGGGTGAAGGAGAAGGTTTCACCTTGGAGTAGAATGTAGCAAAAGAAGAAGAAAGTTGGATGAGTAGGGAGAGTGATGAGATGAGATTCGGCCAAAGTGACTTGGGTAACTTGAAGAAAACAAGGCTCAAAGGAAAGGTTGACAACCAAAGAAAAGAAAAGAAATGAAAAGAGAGGTTGAAAAGAACAAAGAGAATTCCACCCGAAAGTACCTTAGATGCACTAGGAAAAATTGACACACAAGCAAAACAACATCCACAAAGAAAACTAAAAACTCAACTCCAATTTTGGCACACACATAAGGCAACCCAAATATGCTTCCTCATGCCCCTCTAGCCGAATGTTCCTTCCCACATACCCTTCATATGGCCAACCTCCTCCACCAACAACATATCCCACATTTTCCTCCTACTTTCACTCTCCTTCAACCATTCAAACAAGTTGACCCATTCAAATATCACCATCACCTCTGGCCACTCATTTGAATATGTTGACTCATTCAACCCTCATCCTTGGAGAGTCCTTATCGAAACCACCTTCTCTCCATCCAGGTGCCAAAAATAAAGCTCCAAAGTGAGGTTTCTGGGAATTGAACCTTTTCCCTACTGCTGCTCACTTGTGATGCCACTTCTTTGCACTCTAAGTGGCGTTTCCTTGCCACTTTACCACCTTACTTCTTGTGTTTACAAAACACAAGTAATTATCCTTAAGGCCTACCTCCGCTAGCTCTCCCCTAAAATGCCTAAAAATAAAAATTTCACCAAGGCTCAAGCTTAACCCTAGGCCTTCCGGGGACCCCCAAACACACTAAATTAATAAACAAAACATGCCAATCACACACAGAGACATAACATGCAGAGCCCCTAGTTCCTAGGATGTTACATTTCTACCCCCTTAAAGAAATTTTGGCCTCGAAATTTACCTGATCAAAAGAGATGAGGGTATTGCTATTGCATCACATCCTCTGGCTCCCACGTGGCTTCTTCTGAATCGTGATTCTGCTACAACACTTTAACCAACGGAACCGCTTTCCTCTGCAATACTTTAACATCTCGATCTAGGATTTGAACTGGTTCTTCCTCGAATGATAAATTAGTTCTTACCTCGATTTCTTCTACTGGAACTATATGAGATAGATCTGAACGGTAGCGCATTAACATCGAGACATGGAATACATCATGTATCTGCCCCAACTCAGAAGGTAACTCGAGTTGATACGCCACTAGTCCTACACGCTTCAACACACGATAAGGCCCGATGATTCTAGGGCTCAGCTTGCCCTTTCGTCCAAACCTTAGAACTTTCTTCCACGGTGAAACCTTTAGAAAAACTTGATCACCCAGAGAGAGCTCTATATTCTTATGCTTCAGATCAGCATAAGATTTTTGCCTATCAGAAGCTTCCTTCAATCGAGCCCAAATCGACTTAACCTTTTCCTCTGTTTCAAAAACCAACTCCGGACCTAACAACTATCGTTCACCCAACTCTGTCTAGCAAGTAGGAGTGCGACACTTCCAACCGTACAATGCCTCATAGGGTGCCATCTGAATACTGGATTGATATCTGTTATTGTATGTAGACTCTGCCAATGGTAAGAACTCCTCCCAACTACCCCTGAAATCGATGACACAACCTCTCAACATGTCCTCCAAGATCTGAATTACCCTCTCAGACTGACCATTAGTCTGTGGATGAAACGCTGTACTAAAATCCCATCTTGTACCCATTGTCTGATGCAACGCCTTCCAAAATAGTGACATGAACCTGGGGTCTCTGTCTGATATAATAGACACAGGTACTCCATGCAACCTCACAATCTCCGCTATCTACAACTTGGCTAACTTCTATAATGAGTAATCAACCTGAAGCGGTATGATGTGAGCGGACTTCGTCAACCGATCGACAATTACCCACACTGAATCTTTCTTTATAGGCGTAAGGGGTAGCCCCCTCACAAAGTCCATCATTATCCTCTCTCATTTCCAAAGTGGAATCTTCACTGGTTGTAGCAACCCCGAAGGTAATTGATGCTCTGCCTTCACCTACTGACACGTCAAGCATTTACCCACAAATTCAGTCACTTCTTGCTTCATACCCGACCACCAAAACTGTTCTTGCAGATCCCGATACATCTTACTTCCTCTAGGATGTATAGCGTATGGGCTACTATGCGCTTCTTGTAGAATCTTCGTCTCAATTCGGAATCCTTCGGCATACAAGCCTTTCCTCGAAAGCACAATACCCCATCACTGCTCACACTAAAATCCGTTATCTCATCACTTGCCACTAGCTAAAATTTATGACTTAGCGATTCTTCAAATAATTGCTTCTCTTTTATCTGACTGACCCAAGAAGGCTTCAATTGTAGTTCCGCTAGCACACTTCCATCATCATACAAGCTGAGATGGGCGAACATTGCCCTCAAGTCCGATATCACCTTACAACTCAATGCATCTACCACTACATTAGATTTACCGGATGGTACTCAATCAAACAATCATAGTCCTTTAACAATTCAATCCACCTCCGCTGCCTTAGATTCAACTCCTTCTGGGTAAGGAGATATTTCAGGCTCTTATGGTCCGTGTAGATAATGGACTTTTCTCCATACAGGTAATGTCTCCAGATCTTCAAAGCGAACATCACCACTGCTAACTCTAGATCATGCGTGGGATAATTCACTTCATGCGGTCTCAACTACCGAGATGCATAAGCTACCACCTTCCTTCCTTGCATCAACATACATCCTAAACCTTGTGTGCGACGCATCTCAGTAAATGACAAACTCCTTCCCAGCCTCAGGCTGAATTAACACTGGAGCCTCAGTCAAGATCCTCTTCAGCTTCTCAAAGCTTTCCTGTTGCTTATTAGACCAGACAAATGATACCCCTTTCCGTAACAGCTTGGTTAACGGTGTAACTATTAACGAGAATCCCTCAACAAACCTTTTGTAATACCCAGCCAGACCAAGAAAACTCTAATCTCTTCCATAGACTTCGGCGATTTCCAATCCAACATGGCCTCAATTTTCCGAGGATCAACCCTAAATCCTTCCGCAGACACATGTCCCAGAAAGGTAACTTCCCTTAACCAAAATTCACACTTACTGAATTTGGCGTACAACTACTTTTCTCTTAGAATCTGCAAAACCACCCAAAGATTTGAATCATGTTCCTCTTTTGAGCTTGAGTAAACCAAAATATCATCTATGAACACCACGACAAACCGGTCTAGATAGGGTTGAAATACCCGGTTCATCATGTCCATAAACGCAACTGGTGCATTCATCAACCCAAACGACATCACCAAGAATTCGTAGTGACCATAACGAGTTCAAAAAGTTGTCTTGTGGATATTCACCTCCTTAAACTTAACCGGTGATAACTAGACCTCAAATCTATCTTTGAAAAGATCGAAGCACCTCGCAATTGATCGAACAGATCGTCTATCCTAGGCAGCGAGTACTTGTTCTTAATCATCAGCTTGTTCAGTTGCCTATAGTCAATGCACATCTGCATCGACCCATCCTTCTTTTTAACAAATAACACCGGTGCTCCCCAAGGTGACACACTGGGTCGGATAAAACCCCAGTCCAACAGTTCTTGAATTTGGGCTTTCAGTTCCACCAACTCCTTCAGCGCCATTCTATATGGGGCAATAGGCACTGGCGTTGTTCCCGGAAGAATATCAATACTGAACTCTACCTCGCGATCTGAAGGTAACACTGAAAGCTCTTCTAGAAAAACATTAGAGAATTCCTTTACCGTTCTAACATCCTTCACAGCCAACTCTTTGGCCTCCAGAGCACTGATAAAAGCTAAGAACGTTTCACATCCTTTTCGCATCATCTTTTCGGCCTCTAAACTAGACATTACATTAGACAAGTAGTTCCTCCTTTCACCTATCACCACCACCTCACCATCCTCAGAAGTCCTTAACACCATGTGCTTAGCAACACAATCCAAGTTTGCTCGATATCTCGCTAACCAGTCTATGCCTAAAATCAAATTGAACTCACTGAACGGTAGTTCCATCAAATCAGCCGGGAAAACCACCTCTTGTATTTCTAAAGGCACATCCCTAAAGAGTTTGTTCACCACTATAGATTGTCTTAAAGGGCTAAGTATAGTCAACTCCCTAGAAGCAATCTTAGAGTTTATGTTTAGAGTTCTAGGCATAGTACTGGCAACATAGGAATGTGTAGACCCAATATCAATCAGTGCGGTAAAAGGTAATCCGTAAATAAGGAATGTACCGAATATGACGCCTGGTGCATCGCCCTTCTCTCTGTTTAGCTGCATAGACCAACCTAGGTTGTCTTGTATCTGTGTTCCCAGCACCTCTGCCCGGTGCTCCACGTCCACGACCAAAACCTTACTCGATGATCCACTGATCCAAATCTGTAGCATCCATTACTTCTTGCCCAGCATTCTCCTAAATGAAACTTCCCACATGTAGCATATTGCTGTGGCAGGCCAACAACAATAGGCCTCATAGTTCGACCCGACCCATCCAACCTAGGCCTCTTCTGAAAATTCCCAGTAGATCTTGACGGTCCAAAACTTCTCTTATTCCTACCCTTATCTCAATCTTGATTCCGTCTTTCATATTACTTTGCCTCCTCGACTATCTTAGCCTTTTCCACCAAAATAGTGAACTCTCTTTCCCATTTTAGAGCTATCAGTACTCGCAACTCATCTCTCAGACCATCTCCAAATCAAACACAACGCTCACGATCTTTGGACACAATTCCCCGTATACCGGCTAAGACGTAGGAATTTTGCCTCATACTTAGCCACTAACTTACCTCCCTGGACCAAGTTAAGGAATGCCTTCACTAAGCATCCTCATAGCTTGACCCAATGTATTTCCCCTGGAACACAGACTTAAAGAAGTTCCAGGTAATGCGGTCCACTGCTGTACCATCTCTAACAGTGAGCCACCATTGGTAAGCCTCATCTCAGAAGAGAGACACAACTCCTTTCAGTTTCTCTTCCACAGTGACAGTCAAGATCATCCATAATCAGTTCCACCGCTTCTAACCAGTACTCGATGACATTAGGAGCTGCCCCTAAATACCTTAGCCTCGTTAGCTCAAAGTCATTTTGACACATATTTTTGAGCCACTGATTTCGTGTTCGCTCCAACAACTCTCTCCAACACACGTAGCATAGCCTGAGACACAGCATCGCCTCCACCCATTTGATCCTAAAATTTGGCTTTTGTAACTGGTGATGCTAGTAACTCACCTTCTAGCCCAAGCCCAGATTCCAAAGGCTCAGCCCCAACTACTTGGCCTCTACCATGGCCACGCACACCATGTCCATGTCCTCTAGCACTCATGATTATCGATTCGACTTAATCTGATTAAAAGTTTTATGAATTACTACTTTCTTCCACTGTTTATTACAGAGCAGTCTTATGGAAATAACATTATGAGTAATTTTCACCAATTCATATAAACCTAAAGTTTCAATCTCTAAATTTGAGTTTCTGAGTACTAGCATTTATAAAATAATGCATTCACTTCACGCAAAATAATCAAAGGTCAAGACTTACCGTGAGGACTTGGTGTTGGAGACTCGGTTGCCATGCTACCAGGAAACATTTCTAAACCATTTTTTAAACCATCTTTTTGAAACATATTTGAACCTCATACCCACAGTCGAGTTTTTGAACCTAGCTCTGATACCATAATTGTAACACCTCCAAACCCGGTCAATACATTACGACCAAATCTGGTATGTTACTGGAAAGGTAGTTTTGAAAATCGTTTAATGGAACTTCGCAATTTGAGAAAACATTTTTTTTTGATAAGTTCAAGTTGAGGGTGGTCGATTAGAGTGTATTATGTTGTAACTACTACTTACTAAAATATCAATAAGTAAAAATCAGTATAAATTCGTAAAACCATACTTTAGAAAACTTTGTTGAAAATAGTGTTAAGTAATGTGACTTTTATTATTAATTGTTCGAAAAAAATTCAAAGTTTTAATTACTTATTTCTTGTAGTCCATTTGTTAATATTTGGAAAACCTGGATGTACGTTTTTAAGGAAACCCTATTTTGTTAATTTATAACATAAATAAAATTAGCATTTAAAACCAAACCCCAAATTTAAGTTAAAGCGGCCTTATTCCATAATAAAATCCCAAATTAAACTAAGTTCAAAATAAAGTAATGAAATTTACAAGAGAAATAGCAATGCATGGCCACCTCAAGTCCATCCCGGCTCCAAAACCAGCCATCTACTGATTACCTACAAAAATTAGCAGAGTGGTGAGTTATCGAGACTCAGTGTGTAAGTCCCCGTATAATGCAAATTGGGCCAAAGCCCATTTAATACGGCATATGTCACGTGTATGGAATGCCCAACCTAGTTTAGCTCTCCATCCAAACACCCGTGGCATTATGCCACTGTGGTTCTTTGACCACCGTGGTCCTAGACCACTCGTGACAATAGTCACTCGTGACAAAGTCACTATTATATATACTCGTGGGGCCAACCCACTGTGGTACATGACCATCGTGACGATCTCTGATAAAGTACGCATACATGGCACCAACCCACTGTGGTACTTGACCACCGAGACAAGTCACTGATTAAACATTTGTGGTTTCAACCATCGTGGTACTTAGACCACTCGTGATAATAGTCACTCGTGACAATAGTCACTGATTCACCCTTCTCCTTTCATTCAATCCCAAGCCCATGCTCTTTATATCATGCACAATATGTATGCAACTATAGTCATAATGCGTAATAGATACTATTTCATACATGCAAAACATCGCACATACATACATGCATAAAGCATGAATATCAACATCGAAGAACTTCCCTAGTGTCTCCAACCTTACCTGTAAGGGTATTTTGCATAACACATCAGTCATTTCGGCCTTCAGCCATTATAGTTAATAACACAACAACAAAGTTGCATGTGAGTAATACACACCTGATGACATGTAACACTAGGCTTTCAACGTCGATGCTTTCACTAGCAAGGATGACGACTATCTGTTTATCCTAAGCAGACGTCGGCTCTCCACCACATCCTGGCGAAAAATCCTGAACCGTCGACACAGCATGCCTCCTAAACTTAGGAGCCGCAACTATGGGTACACTCCCCTCCACGGCTTGACCGTTTCTTGTATCCATGAAATAGACTTGATCAGAAATCAAAGAGAGCGTTTGATTGACTAATCAAGAGATTCGGTTAAAATAGAATATATAGAAAGGGTCCAAATACGCGAGGCTGAAGAACTCTTTACCTTAAGAATCCGAATGAAGAGATGAGATTCAAAATCAGCTGATCCTTAGACTTTGACCCCAAATCGTTTGGCTAAAGGCGTTTCCTAGAATAAACGTCCCAAACGAGAGAAGAAGGTAAAGGAAGAGGGGTTAACCAAAATATACACACCAAGCCAATTAGCCATTCAGCTTTGGCTACAAAAACACGAAAGAGGGGAAAGAGATAAGCAACAGAGTCTCTCCTTACCTTAGCAATAGAGCCGATTGAAAAGACTTCGTGAGCCAAGATCCCTACCCCTTTGCTTCGTGATTTTCGTCTAACAAGCACAGAGTGGAAGAACCAGGTTCAGTTGTTAACAAAATAGTTTCGGCTTTCCTTTGAAAAGAAAGGATGGAGAGATCGATCATGAGAACAAATAAAGGAGAGCCTCACCTTAAAGCAGAGATGCCGATTGACACTCAAGATGATTCGACTATGAAGCAAATAGGCCGCGAACCTAAAGGAGTAGAAGTGTCGGTCTGCTAGAGGAATAAAAAGGGAGGTATGGTGATTAGTTATGGTGAGTGATGTAGGGACAAAACACAAAGAGAGGAGAAAAGGAGTAGGTTTCGGTCAAAGGAGAAAAGAATATTAAATGCAAGTAGTAAAGGGTGAAGGAGAAGGATTCAGCCTTGGAGTAGAATGTAGCAAAAGAATAAGAAATTTGGATGAATAGGGAGAGTGATTAGATGAGATTAGGCCAAAGTGACTTGGGTAACTTGAAGAAACCAAGGCTCAAAGGAAAGGTTGAAAACCAAAGAAAAGAAAAGAAATGAAAAGAGAGGTTGAAAAGAACAAAGAGAATTCCACCCGAAAGTACCTTAGATGTACTAAGAAAAAATCGACACACAAGCTAAACAACATCCAAAAAGAAAACTAAAAACTCAACTCCAATTTCGGTACACACATAAGGCAACCCGAATATGCTCCCTCATGCCCCTCTAGCCGAATTTTCCTTCCCACATACCCCTCATACAACCAACGACCTCCTCCAACAACATAACCCACATTTTCCACCTGCTTTAACTCTCCTTCAACCATTTAAACAAGTTGACCCATTGAAATATCACCATCAGCTAATGGCCACTAGTTTGAATATGTTGACTCATTCAACCCTCATCCTTGGAGAGTCCTTGCCGAAACCACCTTCTCCCCATCCAGGTGCCAAAATAAAGCTCCAAAGTGAGGTTTGTGGGAATCAAACCTCTTCCCTGCTGCTGCTCACTTGTGACGCCACTTCCCTGCACTCTAAGTGGCATCTCCTTGCCACTTTACTACCTCACTTCTTGTGTTAACAAAACACAAGTAATTATCCTTAAGGCCTGCCTCCGCTAGCTCTCCCCTAACATGCCTAAAAATAAAATTTCCACCAAGGCTCAAGCTTAACCCCAAGCCTTCCCGAGACCCCCAAACACACTAAATTAATAAACAAAACATGCCAACCACACACAGAGACATAACATGCAGAGCCCCTAATTCCCGGGGTGTTACAGATTACCTAAACAGATTAAACAAAAAGGATAAGCTTTCGTAAAATTAGTGTGTAATCCCCACAGAAAACATGCACATAGCATAATATCAAAAAGCAAACATATATTTACAGTTCGGTCTGAACCTATTATAGAATCGGTGTGGACCTTAGCCCACTCAAATACAGAATATACAGAACATCAGTATCCTACCCACCAGCCTCTACTCACTATCTCCGACCAACCCTACACACCATGTGGGGATAAAATCAACCCACCCATCCATACACACCATGCTGTACCGAAAAGCGGCACATAATCAGATAATTGCAGCTGAGCTGCCAGCTAACATGCTTAATAGCGTTTCAGATACTTCCTTCAAAATCATCAACCCACCCCAATGTAATGCAGCATACAATCGATGGCATGCCATCATGCAATTAACATATCACACATTCAAATCATGCTAAGTGTAACATGCTTAATAGTATATCACATAATCGGATCACATAATTAAGGGTCTAAGTAATTCTTACAGACCCTACAGTAGGTCCACAGCTGACTTGGGCGACCCGTGCAACCTTACAGATCATTTTAGAAAAATGGGCTCACACGTCCATGTGGGCCCACACACCGTGTGGCCCACACGACCCAAATTGGCCTTGCCCGTGTGGATCACACGGCCTGGCCCAAAATTCCACACATCTATGTGGTTCACCCATGTAGGCTCACACACTCGTGTGGCCCAAACGACCCAATTAGTCTAGCCTGTGTCTCGTACACGGCCTTGCCCTACCATCAAACGGTCGTGTCACTTGCGTACAGCCTGGCTCGTCGATCACACAGAAGTGTTGTGGCTCACAGCCTTGCACACGGCCTACCACATGACAGTGTGGTGTCGATAGAAAGGTTTTCGGCTTTTGTCGAAAATGCATTTTCTTGCGATTCAGGTACACACCTGGTTTTGATTAAAGCTAAGACAAACCCCGAGCCTTCTCGAACCTATATTTGCCCACAACTACTCAGTTAAACACTTAATCGTCAAATTTAAAACCAACCTAAATGAAACTATTCAGTCAAGGAGCGATTGAAACTTACCCCTAACGCTTTAAACTCTATTTGCTAGAGAAGCAGTACGAGAAAAGTATTGATCACAAAGATATGATGCTGCCAGACATCAGAATAAATAACCTCAATAAAAAATTAGCACCATAACTCACAACCCACAAGAACTACTTACTGAAGTTACTTAAAGAAACGCCACAGATAGGGGAGGGAGTATGATTACCGTCCAAAAAGGAAGCAAAAAGAAGAGTGAGGAGAAATGAGCATTTCAGCTGGAGAAAGGGAAGACCAACAGTATTTTCGGCAAAAAGAATTTTTTGGAAAAGAACTACTCAGCAAATCTCGTAATCACCTAACTTCCCTCCCACTAATTATACTAACAAACCGCCACTCAGTTCCTCATTTATGCACAACTCTAGCCGAAGCTAGGAGCAAAAAAATAAAACCCTTGTCATCCTAGAGAATCGTACCCAAGACCTCCTTCCCACCAACACTCCACTTATCGACCAAACTAGCAGGTCCATTCTGATATAATTTACCAACATTTAAACTTTGGCCTATTGACTAGAGATTGAGTTTAATTTATAAGAATATCAAAATTTGCCAAAGCTAAGGTTTGAATCCAAGACTTCTCAAACACTCCGAGAACACTTAACCACGGAAGCAGATACACAATTGTGTGTCATAAATACACGGAAACAATTATACAATTATTGGGGCGTTACGTTAACCCTCTTTTCAAGCCTATCCAAAATTTATATCTTATATTTACAACACATACATTTCACAAATTTTAGAATTTTCCATGGGTTTTACCACGTTTTCATTTTTGTCCCTAAATCAAGTTTTCATCAAAAATTACGTTGTAAAAGTTGTTTTCTATGAACAACCTTTCATTTTCTACCATAAATTTCTAATTTTCAGCATATTCATCCGTGTCCCAAATTTCATACCTTGATAACTTTTCAAATAAATCCCCTAAATAGAAAGATTAGACTATCTCGATTCTAAAAATATAGAACTTACTAAAAACGGGACTTGATTTCATACCTTACTAAGCTTGAAAAGTTTTCTTCCTCTCTCCTAGGGTTTCCATAGAAAAATTGGGGAAGATGATATGAAAATAGATGATTTATTTCTTTTTAATTAATTATCATCTAATAATTTTATTAATTTCCAATTTAGTCCCTACCATTTTCTAATTTTTCCATGGATGAGTCATTAAAATATCTACTAACTACTCTTAAATGGTCTAATTACCATTTAAGGACCTTAAGTTTTGAATTCCATAGCTAGTTGATACCTATAGCTACTAGAACCCAACTTTTGCATTTATGCAATTTAGTTCTTTCCCTAATTAAACACACAATCGGTAAAATTTGTATTAAAATTTTCATGTGACCTTCCTATCATGATACCAACCATAAAATAAAATAAAATAAAATAAAATAAAATAAAAATTATTTTCTTACTCGAATTTGTAATCCTGAAACCACTGTTTTGATCTCATCGAAAATGGGCTGTTACACCACTAGACCTTTTTCTTCCTTGTGATACAAATTTGCACAATTTAATAAATAAATTCTAGGGTGTGACAATTTGAATTTCAAAAATTCCCTAAATTTTTGTATTATATTCAATTTAGTCCCTAAATCGAAACAATAAAATCTTTCACATTTAAGCCTCATTTTTTAATCTGATTTCAATCACATCATTCTATATCCCTCAAATATCTATAATTATAGAAATTTAACAAAATTTTTGATTTTTTTATAATTTAGTCCCTATGTTTAAAACTAATAATTTTCACTTTACAAATCAGCCCTTTTTCATATCTAAGCACAATATCTATCAATTTAGTACCAAAAGCTTCAAGATTAAACAATGGAAACTTTTGAAAATTTTGAAAATTTTAAAAAATAGTACTCAGGTTAGTTAAATCAAGCTCTTTGGATCTCAAAAACATGAAATTTACGAAAAACAAATTTAGAATAGCTTACCATGCAAAAGGACCAAACAAGCTTGAAGGAAAACAATGGCATCCTTCTTTCTTTTCTATCTAATAGATGGAGAGAATGAAAAATGATAAAGATGACCACCTTTTCCCTTTTTTTTAATCATTTTATCATTAAACTTTAATTAATTAAAATTTTATCATGCAATTCACTCAATTCTAAGCACCAACCACCCATCACTAATAAAAAATGTCTAATTGCTAATTAAACTCTTGAACAATTTCTATTTAAGCCTTTTGACTAATAAAATCAATAGCGATTAAGTTTTACGATTTTTATGATTTAGTTCTTTTACATTAATTACTAACTATTCAATAAAATTATCGGACTAAGATTCAATATAAATCTATAGTATACTCATAAATATTAATTAATAATATTGACGGAATTGATCATCGTTTTCGGTAGCACTAGAAAACTGGTTGTTAAAATCCCACTACTAAAAAATATTGATGGTAAAATAACTATTAGGTCATTGGTTGGATTGTTTTTTTTTCTCTTGAGTTTTCTAAATTAAAACTCAATAACGCTTACACTTTTACAATTTAGTCCTTATACTATAATTATCAACTTCCTTGATTTAATTACTCAAAATTTCAATATTATAATATCATAATATATACATCACTCTCTGATTAATACTCCTACCAATTCAATTATGAACTTTGGCAAACTATATTTTTCATCATTGGCTAAAATGGAATCGCCACACACGAAAATCACCTTGGATTGTTCCATGTCAAATCCACTAAAAATTGCATTCAAAGGCTTTTAGAATTTCCATGAGAAGCCCTTTCTTTTCCTTGAAGATTATTTTTGCTTCATTCCTTGGGTCAAGTAGTACCATTAAGGGTAGTAACAAAAAGTTGAGTCCACCCTTCTTCAATAGCTTACCAAGAGGCTTCATCAATTGACAAGATAAAAGCCTTCATACAAGCCTTCCAATTAGCATAGTTTAATGAACCAAGTGGCAATGGGGCTCAAGCAATGAAACTAACTTCCTTCGTAGACCTTGTGGTTGCAAACTGAACACAATATCTCCTTCAAATAACTCTTGAAGTCTGCTCTAATACCAATTGAAAATTTCTTTAAATGTAACACCCCAAACCTGACCTAGAAGTTAGGCCCGAGTCTGGAATGTCACATTAAAGGCACACTTCATACGATTTTACAAATTAACCATTTAAGGCGTAAAATCCCAAAAACCTTTGTAACTTGTTAAGTTAAAATGAAAAGACCATATTTTAGGAAAATGGTCATATGTTAAGTTATTTCGAAACCCATGTTAACTTTAGAAATTTTATTTAAGTTTATTAACTGTATAGTTGAAACAATAATAATAAAACCCAAAAATTTAAAGTTAATTAGGAGATACATGGCCTTATTCCAATCCAATGAAAAACAAAGTATTTAAAATAAATTTGTTTGAACAAATTAAAACATCTGATCAGCTTGTAGTGTGGCCATCTCCGAGTCCTCTCCCACATCGAGCCGTCTATTCAGGATCACCTGAAACATTAAATAAAAGGGTGTGAGTTTCGAAACTCAGTGTGTACAACCCTTGGCAATTAAACCACATACAAATATTCACATTGGGCTAAGCCCTATCAAAATTGGTAGTCTTGGCCTTAGCCTATAATGACCTCATATCATATCTTATCGTATCATATCGTATCATAAGAAAACAAGGTAATGTAGAGCCCTCCCAAAAATCCATCCGCTACACACACCATTTCCCTTCCAACCTTTATACACACCTGTGGGGATTTCTAAATCGACCCACCCATCCTTTACACACCAAAGGTAACACTCACAGCGGCACTACTCAATGATCGTGTGTCAGAGTCTTAAAAATTTATATAATGAATGGTCTAGCCTAAAAACTAACTGTGTCAATGACTTGAGGCAAGCGCACCTATAGAACAGTAGTATAGTTTAGTGGCAAGACCGAATTGTCGAACCTAAAGGAACCAAAAGTACTAATACTAACTTTCTTTTTATTATTTAACCTAAGAATTAAAGGAATTGTTGTTTAACCTAAATTAACTAACTACTAAGCTAAAGATGCTAAGACAAAGAGAATGAATTAGGGAAATACTTGTGGGAAAAACCAATTGATTGAGATAATACCTAAGGAAGAATCCACCTAGACTTCACTTGTTATCTAACTCTGAACCAGAAGATTTATTCACTTGACTTGATCCGTAGGATTCCCTAATTTATATTAATACCTCTCTCGGGGCTACTAACGTCTAACCCTAGGTTGATTTATTGAAACCTCTTTCTAATTAAAACCCATAGAATTAAATTAACTCCATCTATGGACTCCCATATTAGGTTTTTACCCTAATCCGGTAGACTTTCGTCATCCTATCTCTAGGGTTGCGATCAACTCCACTTAACTATGCTAGATCTACTCTTAAATAGGGTCTATTCCTCCTCTACCTAAGAGCATAAATGCTTGAATCAATATCCTGAAATATCAAAATAAGAATTAAGAACACATAGTTAAGAACAAATCAAGTATTTATCATATAGCTCAGAAAACAATAACAAGATCCGTCTTAGGTTTCATCCCCTTCAGGTATTTGAGGGGTTTAGTTCATAATCATAAAAGAATACATCTCAGAAGAAAATATAAAACAAAACATAAAGAAAACCCTAAAACCCCCTAAAGGAATTGAAGGAGAGATCCTCAGTCTTGAGTATGATTTCGGCTTCTTGAGATGAATCAACTGGCTTTCTTCGAGTGAATCCCACAATTCGGCCCCTCTAGCTTGGCTCTTTGGCCTAGCTAAATGCCCCCTTGAAGGTTGGCCTCTAGGGTGTTTATATAGGCTTTTGGAATGTCTTTCTTTGCCTTTAAATACCCTATTCCGAATAGAATTCAAATAGGTCAGTCAGGGACACGCCCGTATAAGTCGAGGCTAGGCCATGTTCGGGTTTGTTAATGAGGCACGACCGTGTGGTCTTGGGCCCAGGCCGTGTCGATTTCGTATTTTGGCCATTTTCTCTGTTTTCGGCCCGTTTCTCATTCTTTTCATCCTCTGGTGCTCTCCTGAGTATAAAACATGAAAACAAAGGATTTGGAGCACCTATTTCCATAGTTAAAGGGATAAATCATCCAAAAGTATGCTAAATGTGGGATTAAAATATGTTTATATTATGGTTTATCAAATACCTCCACACTTAAGCTTTTACTTGTCCTCATCAACTCACAATTAAAACGAACTTCCTCAATTCGTAATATCTATCAATAATGTTTCATCATAATCCATAGATAATTTATACATGGATTATTTAACTTAAAGAGTCCTACAGATTCAAACAATCAAAGTGATGGTTTTTAGCACGAAAAATATAAGTGTTTCCCCTTATCTAAATAATTACCTTTAATTCAAAATTAACAAGAGTTGACATCCTCACTAAAGACTCACTCAAATAACTTGAAGTGTTTCAGGTTCAAAATTAAGCTCTCAAAAGTCGAACATGAAAAGTTAATCCCATAGGCTTGCCTGAAAATCAAATCTCCACCACTATAAAATGAAATGATACACAAATCAAAAGATCTTTAAAAAGGGTTGTAACAGGACTTAGGTTAAAGGTGTGGATAAAGGCTCAATTAAAGGCTTAGAATAGAGATTGAATTGATAATTTACCTAACTAGAAAAATTAACTAATCCTAAATTATTACATAAATTGAAAACTAATAATACGAGCTTCTTCTTCAAGATGTTGAATTTAAATGTATACGCTCATTTAATTATAGAACTAATAATGAATATACTTGAATGAATTTTTAAGAACAAATAAATAAATACATAATAAAAGAAAAATTCAACTACTGAAATAAAATTATTAGGCAACTGATCAAATCAAGTCTCGATAGAAGGGTAGTTAAGAAAAATGGTGATAACAAATACAAAATGGGTTTTGGGTTAATATTAGTGGGTGAATCAATAAAAAGGGTTGTTAGGATTAAGGGGTTCACTAGGGGTTAATTGTGAGGGTAGGCTTTTAGTGGAGTAAGTGGGTTAAATCCTAAGTGCCTTTATCATCTCAGTATATCAAATCAAAGATGTGGTCTCAAGTTCTAGAATAACAAATCAATGTTGACACACTCATAATCAATAAAGTGAACACGAAAAGAATGTATGCTCTAAAAGGTTCAAAATCTCACAAAAATTATGGGTTTTTGATGACAACCTTGTAAAATTCAAACTTCAAGGTAATAATTAGATTCAGGTAGACAACCTAACAAAAATTTTAATTTTTGGAAATAAACTCATCATGCTTGATTCTCTAGTATCTTAAAGTTTAAATCATCACTGTATAATTATCAATGACTTAATCTAAAACATATCAATAAAAATCATAAATCAATAGGAATTTCATTCTAATTAGTGATATGAGAAAATTACTTAAGACAAGATATCATTCAGCGATTTGAGAATAATGCTATAGTTAACCCCCCACACTTAAGATGTACATTGCCCTCAATGTACAAAGATATATAAATCATATATTAAGAAAATTAAAAGAGAGGGAGAGAAGTGAAGCTTCCTAAATTTTTGGATGGATTCCTTGAGAATGAAACTTGTAGGGATGAAGTAGATGAAAGGCATGATGAACTAAGTAGAGGTGAAGGTATGTGAAAATTTTCCAGTTCCTTAGTAGCACCTTGAACCTTTTTAGAACTGCAGAGTCAGTGGTAACTTTTTAGAGGTTTTTGTTATGTTATTTACTCAAAAATTAGACAGTCGAAGACAAAAGAAATTGGACTTATATTAATAAAAGTTTTTGAACAATATAAAAGGTAAAGGGTTGAACTTAGCAAATTATAATAAAAGGGTACATAAAAATCAAGTAAAGGTAAAAATAAAAATAAAAATAAAGATAGAACTAAAATTAAAAAGGACTCAAAAGTCCTCATCATTGGTTTGATCGTAGGGTGGTGAAGGCGGTGATATGTGAACGTGATGACAAATCTGCTGAAGAGTCGCCTCAATGCTGTCGAATCATTGAGCGGTGTCATTGAATTATTAAATACAGTAATTCTCGAACTAAGTAAAGCATTCAGAGATGTTTGAAAGTTAAGCAACTGCATGAACTAGGAGATGGCTCGTTGTGGCTCCTCATGTAGGTGTGCGACATCGTCAGTAATGTCCTCAGGGTCTTTCTCCTCGGTGGTATGAGCTAGCCAATATTGGGGAGGATTGGACCCATAGGGACGCTTGATCATCCACATGTTTATTATCGTTGATATGCCCTATGGAGACATCTGGCATATCAAGGTGAGAGAGGCGGATTGTGATGCGGTGTTGAGGAGACCAAAGTATCTTGCGAGCCGTGTTACATAAGGCCCCATTAAAATGACCACCTTGCGGTGGCACTGCTTGATGCTGAATGGCTAAAGCGATGAAGTAGGCAAGGTCAAAGACGTGGCCATTTCCCATACACCAGAGGAAGTAGGCGTCATGTGTGTTAACGACCCTAGTGCTCTCTCGTCTTCCTGTCAATGTGTGAGCTAAAATGGCGTGTATGTATCTTAAGGATGGGGCGAGGGCTGTTGCTTTGGAGTGACTAGGGTCATTATTGGCTGTGTTGGGGGCTATATTATACCAACATCTCACCTGAGAGTTATGGATGTGGCAATGGAGCTTCGAAAGATCATGTTTTTCTCTAAAGTCATCTGTGTATAGGCCCAGAGTGACACCAAATTTAGGGATACTCATTTCTCAAACTAAACCTCCAAGACGAAACTAAATAGTGCTTGGGTCATCGTGGTGTGTCATTACCACCTGCAAATGAAAGGTAGAGCAAAGATCTAATGTTAGTTTGAGGTAAGTGGGTTCGATAATACCAAAAATGTTTCGAAAGGTCAGTCGTCAGGAGTGCCCGAATATCATCAGTAAGTTAAACTTGTTCTAGGGCGGCCCAGTCGATGCATCGGCCTTGACTGAGAGGTCATGCATGTACTATTTGAAAAAGTTCCTCTTGAACTTCAAAAGGAAATCATAGGAATCGGTGTCTCACTTCAGTCGATGCGCTGGCGGATGATGAACCAGGTCCCTTTCGGTTTTTTCAAAATGGGGACTGCAGTTTTCTTGCCTCGGGAAGAAGACATTATGTTCCTGTGTAATAGAATAAAGAATATCGTCTTAAGATAATACCTATGAGTCCACAATTTCAATCTTACTAACAATGAACATTTCTGTTAACAATTCTCTAGAGATTCTATATATTCAAAAATAATAGTTAATTTAATCTATTCATAGTGCTTAAGTAATCATTAATTATTGCCAATAACCAACAAAAGTGAATACTATAAAAATTTTAAAAATAAATCAAAGATTTAAAAATAATCATGGAATGTAAAATAACAATCATTAAAGTAGAAGGTGTAGAGATGGCGCACGATTGTTCGAGGGCTGATGCACGGGCGTGTGCTATGGGTAGGTGGTGGAATAGGGCTATAGGTATGTTTTTTTTCGTTCACACGGGCGTGGTCTGTGTTGGTATGTGGATGAGAAAGATAAAGAGAGAGAGGGGAGAGGAGGTTGAGTGGACGTGAAAGGTGGAGAGGGAGAGGGCACTTGTAACATCCTGAATAAATGGGCCTTTGCATTTGATGTGTATTACGTTCAATGTGTTAATTAGAGTATTTAAGGGGTTCAGATTGGGCCGAGGCCTGGGTTAAATTTTCTGTTTGGACACTAGAAGGTTTAAAAGATGTTACCTGTATTTTAAACACAAGTGGGCTTGTGGCCCAGTGGCAAAATGGCGCCACTTAGAGAGCAAGGAGGTGGCGTCAACTAAGGAGGCCCAAACTCAAGGGGCATGAGGCCCAATTCCTTTAATTTTAATTAGCTAAATTTCAGAATTTAGGTGGGTAAGGTTGGACGATAATAAGGCTTAAAATTAGGGAGATTTATCTATTGAATAATATAGATAATTGTGCTGATATTAGTTATGAGTAGATTAAGAAGAAAATATGGGAGTTACCTGCTGTAGGCAGAGTTGGCCAAAATTCCAACTCTGAGGGGAGGAGTTGGCCGAAATTCCAACTCTGAGGGGAGGAAGAATCGGTTTTGATGTGGCATAAGGGGTGCCAAAATTCCCCATGTTTGTCAATTAGTCTCGATTTTCAGAAGAGGGCAATTCTGACATTTGATAGGTAAGTGCCAAAATTCCCTATAAATAGGAGTGTATTTCTTCAAATTTCGGCATTTGAACCCTATTCTTTGTGCCAAAATTCTCAGTCCGTCTCTACACTCTCTATTCTCTTTTCTTTTCCAAAAATCGAAACCTTTCAACATTCTTCTCATCTCCATAACCAAATACCTTTGTCTATTCCTTTTTCTCCCTGTCGATTTCTCTACTAAAAGCCAAAATCTCTTAATTCACTTTCTTTTTCCATTCTTTTCCTCTTGTGTCGATTTCTCCATAAACCAAAATTTTCTTGAAGTGCCGATTTCTCTGTAAAGGTAAGAATCGAATTCTTTTCTCTTTTGATTTTAAGACTATGGCCGAATGGCTAGTAGATTGATAGGCTATCTTTAGTTTGACTCTTTTGTTAATCGCATGTTCTTGTGGGTGGCACTCCGGGAAATCGTAGTAGATCAAATCATTCAGATCTCAAAAAGCCAGAAACCGTTAATCTCTAGTATCCTATCAATTTCGGGATCTCAAGGTAAGGGATTTCTTTAGATTCCTATTAATATTCGCTATCATAATTGAGATATTAACTCATATGATATGGTTTAACCCTATCTAGCTATACTAGTTCTGACAAGGACTTTTTGGTTGGAATCAAATATGGATCAGGCAAAGGAGAGGGTTGGGTCCGTAAACCCAATCCCTAAGTTTAAGAAACGAACAGTGTCTGCTGTTCGATATTGGCCACCGGGTTGTGGACCGACTTTTGAACAGCATCTTAGGCAGCTAGCAGCCGTATCGGCTTCTGAAAGTGTCGACATAGAGGGTGGCGTCTTAACAGTAATAAGGTGTGTAGAATCTTAACGCATAAGCATTTATATATTATATGTATACTAAGGGCTAAAAGTTGGAAAGAAAGGCTGTATGAACAATCGTATTACCCAGAAGGGGTAGGCATCGGATGCCAGGTACGTACCCATAGAAACTTTCCATGTGATTCGTAGCATGTAAAAGTATGACATCTGTTAGATGGCTTGATGACTTGTTTCTTGTACGTATGCATGCATGGGATGGGATTGATGGATGGATTTATGGTAGGGGACAAGGGTCGTGAGGCGATCGTGGCTTTGCCTCAGGCAACATGGCTGTCGAATACTATAATGTATTTCTGAGGTTGGCGTAAGCAATAGGTCTATATGACAGGCAGCATAGCTGTCGAATACTATAATGTATTTCTGAGGTTCGTGTAAGCGATCGTTTTATATGACAAGTAGCATAGTTGTCAAATACAATAATGTATTTCTGAGGTTTGCGTAAGCGATCAGTCTATATGACAGGCAGCACAGCTGCTGAAGTGGTGTGTAGCAGATGGAGGGTCGATTGTAGAAATCCCCATGGTGTAAGGTTGGTACGGAGGTGTTTAGAGGATGGACTCTTAGGTTTTGGGATGGGCCATGATGCATGACATAATTTGTTACCATTGCATGCGGGCCAAGGCCCATAATGTGTTTGTGGGCCCTAGACTTTTATATGTTTTCAAGTTTTGCACACTGAGTCTTGGTGACTCACCCTTTTATTTTTCCCACTCTGCAGATGAGCAGTAGACCGTGGACACGAGAGTCGATGCGGACTCGAGGGGCCATCAAGACTTTCATTATCATTATGGATTATTATTATTATTATTTTTTGGAATATATTTTTGTAATAAGGCCCCATAACTTAGGTTTCCAATTTATTTGTTACTTGTTTTACTCTATTCTACTTTAATATGTCACATGTTTATAAACCTATGTGTGGCCAAAGTCTTATTGATAAAATGGAATGATAAATGGGCTTTTCAAATCCACTCAACATAAAAGTCTAAGTTTCTAATTTTTTTTAAAAAAATAATGACTAAATAAACTTTTAATTTTTTTTAAATCCATCGAGGCAAACTTTTCAAGTATTAGACCCGTAGCTTACCATATCCGATAATGACGTATAGGCCGGGTTTAGGGTGTTACATTTTTGGTATCAGAGTCCAGTTTAAAACTCAGGCTGTAAAATGGGTCCAGTAGGAATTTATGAAAGTAATATAAGTTGAGAAAAGTTTTGGAAGATGTGGCCTTCGAGTCTACCGACACCCGATCCACCCAGGTAAGTATTCTAACCTTTGATGTGACATGTATAATAGGTTTGATGGGCCTTATGGACGTAGACTAGTATGATAGTGATAATGGACCTTAGGCTTAGATCAATCGATACTTCAAACTTCATAAGACTTAATTTTCCTTAATTAAACATATCTGTGGACAAGTCACAGGGTTAGGGTGTGGTAACAGGCATAAGCATGTCTAGCATTGGATCCAGGAAGACCTTGGTACTTAAGCAGTCCTAGTGACTCACCTCCTCTTTTATGGAATCCTACCTGGTGTGTAGTGACTGTTCGCCTTAGCCACGAGGACTTGTTGACAGGTCAAAATTCATAACTAAAACCCGAAAGGGATCAATACCTTATTTTTTTTGTAAAATGACTTATATGTCCCTAATTTTTGTAAAATTATCCGCAATACCCTAGGTTGAGAAACTTTATCGAGATACCCTTGATTTTGCAAAATGACCAAAATATATTTGGTTAAAAAATTACCAAAGTACCCCTATTTGAGAAATTACTGAATTATCCCTAATTTACGAAAACTACTAAAATACCCTCAGATTGTAAAATTACCAAAATACCCCTATTTTGAAAAATCACCAAGAAACCTTATTTTGGGAAATTACAAAAATACCCCTATAGTATAAAATTACGAAAATACCCCTAGGTAGTGAGATGACAAAATACCCCTAGGTGATGAATGCAAGTTCGTGGATATTTACTTGTGTGTTTGATGCGTGTATGTGGTGCTCTGCTTGATGTTGATTGATGTGAACTCTAGAATTAGAAAATACAGATTTGAGAACTAAACTTGTAGATAAAATGCAAATTTGAAAGAACTATTGTTAAAACTACTTTCCATAAGACTGTCCGTTATTAATCAGTGGAAGAAAGAATTATTAATTCATAAAAATTTTAATCAGATAAATCGCGAACGGTAGAATGAGCACTAGAGGACGTGGTGTGCGTGGCCAAGATAGAGGCAGGATTGCTGTGTCAGAACCCGTGAGGTCTGGTCATAAGTTAGGGAATGAAGTTCCTGTGCCACCAACTGTGGAGGCAGAGTTTCAAGATCAGATGGCCGGAGATGATGCTGCATCTCAGGCTATGTTAAGGGTTTTAGAGAGAGTTGTTAGAGCAAGCATGGGCACAGGAGCCTGAAAGTCTATGCCAGAGTGACTGAGAGGCAATGGGGCGGAGGTGTTTAAGGGAATTTCGAGTGTAGCTCCTAGTACAACTGAGTACTGGTTAGAAGCAATAGAGCGGATCATGGATGATCTCGACTTCACGGATGAAGAGAAGCTGAAGGGAGTGGTGTCTCTTCTTAGGGACGAAGCTTATCAATGGTGGCTTACGATTAAGGAAGGTACCGTAGCTGACCATATCACCTGGGATTACTTCAAGACGGCGTTCCAGAGTAAGTATATTGGAACGAGTTATGTGGATACGTAGCGTAGAGCGTTCCTGAATCTGGTTTAAGAAAGTAGGTCGGTGGCGGCCTATAAAGTAGAATTCTTACGCCTTAGTCGTTATGCTCGAGGGACAGTGGCCATAGAGCATGACAGATGTGTTCATTTTGAGGATGGTCTGAAAGATGATCTACGGGTGTTGATAGCTCCACAGAGGGAGAGGGAATTTATTGTGCTTGTGGAGAAAGCTAAGATAGCTGAGGAGGTAAAGCAAACGGAGAAGCTGAACCGGGATAGAGATAGGGGTGGAGGTAAAAGAAACTTTGGATCATCAGGAACAACTAGGAGTAACTAGAAAAGACCTAGGTAAGATGGACCGAGACGAGCTGAATGACCTACTACTAACCAAACACGAAGGTGTGCCCGATGTGACAAATTCCATGCAGGCGAGTGTAGGGCAGGTAGTGGGAAGTGCTTTAGGTGTGGTTTTTTGGACCATCAGATAAGAGATTGTCTTCAGGCACGAGATGAGGAAAGACCCGCAGGGTAGGGAAATGCTCAGCCGGGTAGAGGAGGTCAGCAGCCACAGAGAGGTCGTGGTCTAGCCAGAGGCAGTAATGGTTACGGTCGGGGATGTGGAACACCAGGCCGAGGGGCAGGAAACACTGAGGTAAGGCAGCCGAGGTTGGTTTATGCTACTACACATTGGGAGGAGGCTGATTCACTAGATGTTATAACCGGTACATTTTTTATTTTTGGATTGCCTTATGTAGCATTGATTGACATTGGGTCGACACATTCCTATGTTGCTAGTAGTGTGTCTGAAACATTAAGTTTAGACTTTGAAGTTACCCCAGGGCGATGACAGTAATTAGCCCATTAGGATAATTTGTGGTAGTAGATAAACTTTATCGGAAGGTACCCTTAGAAGTTCAGGGAATAGTTTTCCTGACGGATTTGATGGAATTACCGTTCAGGGATCTTAACTTAATTTTAGGCATGGATTGGCTTGTGAAGTATCAGGCCAATTTAGATTGTGCAGCCAAGTGAATGGTGCTAAGAATCCCCGATGGAGGTGAAGTGTTGGCGATAGGAGAAAGGGGGAATTGTCTATCAAACGTGGTAACTGCCCAAAGATTAGAAAGAATAGTGAGAAAAGGGTGCAAGGTAGTTTTAATGTTTGTACGGGCTTTGGAAACCAATGACCTAACTGTTAAGGACGTTAGGACAGTGAAGGAATTTCTTGATGTCTTCTCCGAAGAGCCTCCGGGATTACCTTCGGATCAAGAAGTGGAGTTTGGAATTAATGTTCTTTTGGGAACAGTGCCGGTATCTATTGCTCCATATAGAATGGCACCGAAAGAGTTGGTGGAATTGAAAGCGCAAATTCAGGAGTTATGGATAGAGGGTTTATTCGACCGAGTGTGTCACCTTGGGGAGTACCGGTGTTATTCGTTAAGAAGAAGGATGATTCAATGCGTATGTGCATTGACTATCGTCAATTGAATAAGTTAACCATCAAGAACAAATACCCATTGTCGAGGATCGATGACTTGTTCGATCAGTTGAAGGAGGCCTCAGTCTTTTCAAAGATAGATCTGAGGTCTGGGTATCATCAGCTTAAGGTCAACGAGGCGGATATTCATAAGACGGCTTTTAGGACTCGCTATGGTCACTATGAGCTCATGGTGATGCCATTTGGGTTAACTAACGCACCAGCAGCGTTTATGGATATGATGGACCAAGTGTTCCAACCCTTCTTGGATCGATTTGTCATGGTTTTTATTAATGACATCTTGGTTTACTCAAGATCGGAAGAGGAGCATGATTCACATTTACGCGTGGTTCTACAGATTCTGAGGGAGAAGCAGCTTTATGCCAAATTCAGCATGTGCGAATTTTGGCCGAAGGAAGTTACTTTTCTAGGCCACGTGGTGTCGGCACAGGGGATTAGGGTTGACCCTCAGAAAATTGAAGCGGTGTTGGATTAGAAGATGCCTAAGTCGGTGGCAGAGATTCAGAGTTTCCTTGGTTAAGCTGGGTACTACAAAAGATTTATGGAAGGATTTTCTCTGATTGCGGCACCGTTGACTAAGTTGTTACGGAAAGGAGTTTCGTTTGTCTGGACTGATAAGTAGCAAGATAGTTTCGAGAAGTTAAAAAGGATTTTAAATGAGGCTCCGGTGGTGATTCAACCGGACGCTAGGAAGGAATTCGTGATTTACTGTGATGCGTCAAACACGGGATTAGGATGCATGTTGAAGCAAGATGGAAAGGTGGTTGCATATGCATCACGGTAGTTGAGACCGCACGAAGCAAACTATCCTACCCATGATTTGGAGTTGGCAGCGGTGATGTTTGCCTTGAAGATTTGGAGGCATTATTTGTATGGAGAGAAATCTGTCATTTACACGAATAATAAAAGCTTGAAGTACCTTTTGACTCAGAAGGAGTTGAATTTGAGGCAGATAAGGTGGATCGAGTTGTTAAGGGATTATGACTGCTTGATCGAGTATCATCCGGGTAAGGCCAACGTGGTGGCAGATACTCTAAGTCGTAAGGTGATCTCTGATTTGAGAGTAATGTTTGTTCACCTTAGCTTCTATGATGATGGAAGTTTACTAGCTGAACTTCAAGTGAAACCCTCATGGGTTAGTCAAGCTAAGGAGAAACAGCAGAGCGATGGATTGCTTAGGGGAAAGTTGCAGTTGATCTCAAGTGATGAGCCAACGGAATTCAGTATGAATGAGGAAGGATTATTATGTTTCCAAGGGAGAGTGTGCATGCCAAAAGACCCTGAGTTGAGGCGAAGGATTTTGCAAGAAGCGTATGGTAGTCCATACGCTATGCATCCTGGAGGGAGTAAGATGTATCGAGATTTACGAGAGCAGTTTTGGTGGCCAGGCTTAAAATGAGAGGTGACTGAATTAGTGGGGAAGTGTTTAACTTTGTCGGCAGTAAAAGCGAGCATCGCTTACCATCAGGATTATTGCAGCCGGTAAAGATTCCCCAATGGAAGTGGGAAAGGATCACAATGGACCTTGTTAGTGGGCTACCTCTCACGCCTACTAGGAAAGATTCAGTTTGGGTGATCATTGATCGGTTGACAAAGTCCGCTCATTTTGTACCGGTTCGGGTCGATTATTCCTTACAAAAGTTGGCTAAGCTGTATATAGCGAAGATTGTAAGGTTGCATGGAGTACCTGTGTCTATTATCTCAGATCAAGATCCTAGGTTTACGTCAAAGTTTTGGAAGGCGTTGCATCAAGCGTTGGGTACGAAGTTGGATTTCAGTACAGCGTTTCATCCTCATACCGATGGACAGTCTGAGCGAGTGATTCAGATCTTGGAGAACATGTTAAGGGGTTGTGTCATTGATTTCAAAGGTTGTTGGGAGGAGTTTCTGCCATTGGCAGAGTTTGCTTACAACAACAGCTACCAGTCTAGTATTCAGATGGCACCCTATAAAGCATTATACGGGCGGAGGTGTCGTACTCCTACCTGTTGGATGGAATTAGGGGAACGTCGGATTTTGGGTTCAGAGTTGGTTACCGAGATGGAGGAGAAGATTGAGTTAATTCGGGCTCGACTAAAGGAAGCATCGAACAGACAGAAGTCCTATGCTAATCTGAAGCGTAGGGACATAAAGTTTGCAGTGGGTGACAAAGTGTTCTTGAAAGTGTCGCCATGGAAGAAAGTATTAAGATTTGGACGGAAGGGTAAGTTAAGTCCCAGATTCATCGGACCTTATCAAGTGCTGAAACGAGTTGGACCAGTAGCGTATTTGCTAGAGCTACCACCTGAGCTAAGCCAGATTCACGATGTATTTCACGTCTCTATGTTAAGACGATATCGTTCAGATCCATCTCATGTGGTACTTGTGGAGGAAATTGAGGTAAGACCTGACCTATCCTTCGAAGACGAGCCAGTGAAAATCTTGGACCGTGATGTCAAAATATTACGAAGGAAGAAGATGCCGTTGGTTAAGGTTCTATGGAGAAATCATGGCTCTGAGGAGGCTACATGGGAACCTGAGGAAGTGATGCGACAACAATACCCACATCTATTCGGATCAGGTAATTTCGAGGATGAAATTTCATTAGGGGGTAGAACTGTAACATCCTGAATTAATGGGCCTTTGCATTTGATGTGTATTACGTTCAATGTGTCAATTAGAGTATTTAAGGGGCTCAGATTGGGCCGAGGCCTGGGTTAAATTTTTAGTTTGGACACTAGAAGGTTTAAAAGATGTTACCTATGTTTTAAACACAAGTGGGCTTGTGGCCCAGTGGCAAAATGGCACCACTTAGAGAGCAAGGAGGTGGCGTCAACTAAGGAGGCCCAAACTCAAGGGGCATGAGGCCCAATTCCTTTAATTTTAATTAGCTTAAAAATAGGAAGATTTATCTGTGAATAATATAGATAATTGTGCTGATATTTGTTATGAGTAGATTAAGAAGAAAATATGGCAGGTATCTGCTATAGGCAGAGTTGGCCGAAATTTCAACTCTGATGGGAGAAGTTGGCCGAAATTCCAACTTTGAGGGGAGGAAGAATCGGTTTTGATGTGCAATAAGGGGTGTCAAAATTCCCCATGTTTGTCAATTAGCCTCGATTTTCAGAAGAGAGCAATTCTGGCATTTGATAGGTAAGTGCCGAAATTCCCTATAAATAGGAGTGTATCTCTTCAAATTCTGGCATTTGAACCCTATTCTTTGTGCCGAAATTCTCAGTCCTTCTCTACACTCTCTATTCTCTTTTCTTTTCCAAATACCAAAACCTCTTAACTTTCCTCTCATCTCCATAACCAAATACCTTTGTCTATTCCTTTTTCTCCCTGTCGATTTCTCTAGCCGAAACCTCTTAATTCACTTTCTTTTTCCATTCTTTTCCTCTTGTGTCGATTTCTCCATAAACTGGGATTTTCTTGAAGTGTCAATTTCTCTATAAAGGTAAGAACCGAATTCTTTTCTCTTTCGATTTTAAGACTATGGTCGAATGGCAAGTAGATTGATAAGCTATCTTTAGTTTGACTCATTCGTTAATCGCATGTTCTTGTGGACGGCACTCAAAAAATCATAGTAGATCGAATCATTTAGATCTCAAAAAGCCGAAAACCATTAATCTCTAGTATCCTATCGATTTCGGGATCTCAAGGTAAGGGATTTCTTTAGATTCCTATTAAGATTCGCTATCATAATTGAGATATTAACTCTTATGATATGGTTTAACTCTATCTCGCTATAGTAGTTCTGACAAGGACTTTTTGGATGGAATCAAATATGGATCAGGCAAAGGAGAGGGTTGGGTCCGTAAACCCAATCCCTATGTTTAAGAAACGAGTGGTGTCTGCTATTCGAGATTGGCCGCCGAGTTTTAGACCAGCTTCTGAACAGCATCTTAAGCAGATAGCAGCCGTATCGGCTTCTGACAGTGTCGACATAGAGGGTGTCATCTTAATAGTAATAAGGTGTGTAGAATCTTAACACATAAGCATTTATATATTATATGTATGCTAAGGGCTAAAAGTCAGAAAGAAAGGCTGTATGAACAGTCGTATTACCTAGAAGGGCTAGGCATGGGATGCTAGGTACGTACCCATAGAAACTTTTCTATGTGATTCATAACATGTGAAAGTATGAGATCTGTTAGATGGCTTGATGACTTGTTTCTTGTATGTATACATACATGGGATGGGATTGATTGATGGATTTATGGTAGGCGAGTAGGGTCGCGAGGCGATCATGACTTTGCCACAGGCAGCATGGATGTCGAATACTATAATGTATTTCTGAGGTTCGCATAAGCGATTAGTCTATATGACAGGCAGCATAGCTGTCAAATACTATAATGTATTTCTGAGGTTCGCGTAAGCGATCGGTCTATATGACAAAAGATAGTCGAATACAATAATGTATTTACGAGGTTCGCGTAGTTTATCGATCTATATAATAAAAAAGACACCGATGTGGTGTGTAGCGAATGGAGGGTTGATTATAGAAATCCCCACGGTGTAATGGTTGGTAGGGGTGTTTAGAAGATGGACCTTTAGGTTTTGGGATGGGCCATGATGCATGACATAATTTGTTACCATTGCATGCGGGCCAAGGCCCATAATGTGTTTGTGGGCCCTAGGCTTTTATGTGTTTTCAAGTTTTGCACACTGAGTCTTGGTGACTCACTTTTTATTTTTCCCACTCTACAGATGAGCAGTAGACTATGGACACAGGAGCCGAGGCGGACTTGAGGGGCCATCAAGACTTTCATTATCATTATGGATTATTATTATTGTTTTTTTTTTTGTTGGAATATATTTTTGTAATAAGGCCCCATAACTTAGGTTTCCAATTTATTTGTTACTTGTTTTACTCTATTCTGGTTTAATATATCACATGTTTATAAACCTATGTGTGGCCAAAGTCTTATTGATAAAATGGAATGATAAATGGGTTTTCCAAATCCACTCAACATAAAAGTCTAAGTTTCTAATTTTTTTAAAAAAAATAAGGACTAAATAAACTTTTAATTTTTTTTAAACCCATCGAGGCAAAGTTTTCAAGTATTAAACCCGTAGCATACCAGATCCAGTAATGATGTATGGGCCGGGTTTAGGGTGTTACAGCACTGGTGACCGGAATGGTGAGGTATGGGGAATTTGAGGGTGCTTGGAGGAAGCGGCTAGGGTTGGGGATTTGGGGAAGAAGGTGAATAGGAGGGGGTTTAAATAGAAATATGGGCACATGAGTGTGTCACATGCCCTTGTGAATCGTTTTTAGCCCGTGTGTTTCGAATGTTCAGGGGTTTGGTTTGCCTATGTTGCATCCCATACCCATATCACCCGAGCGTGCTTAGCTTTGTTCGCTTCTCCCACACCCATTTCATTCTTCCCCATGCCCGTGTTCACTTGACAGGTTTGGCCATGGTTATAGGGCACGGGCATGTCGCACGCCTGTTTTCAATTGACAGGTTTGGCGAAGTTTATGGGGCACGGGTGTGTTGCACGCTCGTGTCATTTACTCAGTTTCGTCCACGACCTAATCGCACAGCCATGGTGTTTTGTTGTAGCCCGTGTTTTGGGGATTTTTTTGTCCTTGGCCTACACAGGCCTCCGCCACGCCGATGTGCTTGCTCATGGTATCCACACGGCCACGGCCATGCCCATGTGCAAGGCCGTGTGGTAGGGAAACCTGCGCCTTATTAAATTGGTTAATTTGTAGTTAAGTGCTAAAAATAAAAAATATGATATTAGTGAAGTTAGTTTTCGGGTTGCCTCCCAAGAAGCGCTCGTTTAAAGTCTTAAGCTAGACTTACCCTGTTTTCATTTCTAAATGAAGGTTCACGGAGCCGAAGCTCCTCTCTCATGTCCCTAAAATCTTCACCATTATAAATTTTCAGTCGTTGACCATTTACCTTTAATGTGCCACGAGTTGGATGAGTTACCTCTATTATGCCGTAGGGAAAAATAGTTTTGATTACGAATGGCTCTAACCATCTTGATTTTAGCTTCCCAGGAAACAATTTTAGCCTTGAATTGTATAGCAGGACTAAATCCCCTACTTCGAATTGCTTTGGATGTTTTAAACGAGCATCATGGCGTCGCTTTGTTGCCTCCTTATAGAGTACTGAGTTCTCATAGGCTTTAGCTCACCATTCATCAAGCTCGTTCAACTACATCATCCTTTTCTCACCATAGTTTTAATATCGTAATTTAAAATTTTTATAGCCCAAAAGCTTTGTGCTCTAACTCAAATGGTAGATGACAACTTTTTCCGTAGACAAGTTTGTATAGGGATGTTCCTATGGGAGTTTTAAAAGCTGTTCTATAGGCCCATAAAGCATCATCTACTTTTAATGCCCAATCTTTCCTATTTGATTCTACTATTTTCTCTAGAATATGCTTAAGTTCTCGATTTGCTACTTCCACTTGTCCACTGGTTTAAGGAGGATAAGGGTAGCTGTCCTGTGGTGTACTCCATATTTTTTTAAGGCTCTATCAAATTGAGTATTACAAAAGTGAGTACCCCTATCACTAATAATTGCTCTGGGTGTTCCAATTGAGAGAAGAGTTTCTTAAGAAACCTCACTACTACTTTAGCGTTATTAGTAGGTAAAGCTAGAGCTTCCACTCATTTTGACATGTAATCTACTGCTACTAAGATGTATTTATTTCCAAATGAACTAGGAAATGGACCCATAAAATTAATACCCCATACATCGAATATTTCACATGATAGCATATACGATTGAGGCATGTCATCGTGTTTAGAGATATTACCTATTCTTTGGCATTTATCACATGAAGCAACATACATGTTGGCATCTTTAAACAGATTTGGCCAATAAAAACTGGATTCGAGCATTTTATGTGCTGTCTTAATCCTGCTGTAATGTCCTGTTGAATGTCCTGGGTGGCAATGTTCTAGGATTTTGCTTGCTTCTGCCTTTGTAACACATCTCTGAATTACTTGATCTATACATATACAGAAAAGAATAGGGTCCTCCCAAAAATATTTTTTCGCATCAGCAAAGAATTGCTTCTTTTGATGATGTGTTAACCTTTCTGGTAGGATGTTAGCAGCTAAATAATTTGCAATATCTACAAACCAAGGTACCTCAGAGTCAGTTATAGAGAAGAGTTGTTCTTCAAGGAACAAGTCGTTTATCTCACTCTCGTCGAGTTCTTTGATATGTGGGTTTTCAAGCCTAGAAAGATGATCTACTGCAAGATTTTCATCTCCTTTTTTATCCTGAATTTCCAAATCGAATTCCTGTAAGAGTAAAATCCATTTTATGAGTCGAGGTTTTGCATCAGATTTAGTCAAAAGATAACGAAGAGCTGAATGGTCAGTGTAAACGACAACTTTAGATAGTATCAAATATTGTCTAAATTTATCAAATGCAAAAATCATAGCTAGCAATTCTTTTTTTGTGGTGGTGTAATTTTCTTGTGCTACCGTTATTGTCTTTCTAGCGTAATAAATTGGCTGAAAGTGTTTGTCTCTTCGTTGTCCCAAAACTGCACCTACTACCAAATCACTCGCATCACACATTAGTTCAAAGGGTAAATTTCAATCAGGTGCAATTATAATTATGGCATTTATTAATTTATCTTTGAGGATATTAAATGCATCAAAACATTCCTGATCAAAATGAAAGGTACATCTTTTTCTAGTAATTTCGTTAAAGGCTTAGCTATTTTAGAAAATCTTTAATAAATCTTCTATAAAATCCAGCATGTCCAAAAAAGCTTCTAATAGCCTTAACTGAACTAGGAGGAGGTAATTTTTCTATGGTTTCAACCTTTGCTTTATCTACCTTCATCTATTTACTAGAAATTTTATATCCTAACACAATCCTTCTCGAACCATAAAGTGACACTTTTCCCAATTAAGCATAAGGTTTATTTCCTCACATCTCATTAGAACTCGTTTTAAATTTTTATGGCAAAGATGAAAAGAATTACCAAATACATCCATAATATCTTCCACGAGTTCATCAAAGATGGCTAGCATGCAGCGCTAAAAAGTACCAAGAGTATTACATAATCCAAAAGGCATTCTAAGATAAGCAAACGTACCGTATGGACATGTAAATGTTGCCTTTTCTTGATCCTCAGAAGCTATTGGAATTTGGAAGTAGCCAAAAGTCTGTCCAGAAAGCAGTAGTACATATGCCCAGATAATCTTTCTAACATCTGATCAATAAAGGGTAAAGGGAAGTGATCTTTTCTGGTAGCGTCGTTCAACTTTCTATAGTCAATACAGACTCTCCAGCCTATGACTGTTCTTATAGGAATCAATTCATTCTTTTCGTTGGCTACAACAGTCATGCCTCCTTTCTTTGGAACGACCTGCACCAGACTTACCCAAGTACTGTCAGAAATAGGATAAACTATTCCAGCATCTAGAAGTTTAATTACCTCAGTTTTAACAACTTCTTTCACGTTGGGATTCAATCGTCTTTGAGGTTGCACACATGGTTTATACTCATCTTCCATTAAAATTTTGTGGGTGCAAAACGATGGGCTTATTCCTTGAATGTCAGAAATTTTCCAAGCTATGGATCTTTTATGTTCCCTTAGTACCTGTAGCAACTCGCCTTTCTCTTTGGGTTCCAGTTCTGAAGAGATAATTATTGATAGCGCGGAATTATCCCCAAGGAATTCATATTCTAAGTGTTTTGGCAATTGTTTTAATTCTAATTTAGGTAGCTCATCAATAAAGGGTTTTTGTTTTAGTTCTTCATTGATTTTAATGCCCTTTTTTCTACGTTTGTCTAGTAGAAAATGCATTAGAATTCAACTCATCAGTATCATCATCTACCCCCTCATCTTGGGTAAGACACAGTTCCATTGTGTCGTTATGTATGATTTCCTGCAAGGAATCTTGAATAAAATGATCAATGGCATCAATAAAATAACATGAACCATCTTGTTCTCTAGAATATCGCATAGCATCGTAAATTTGAAAAATAATTTCCTCGTCGCCTACCCTTAGTGCGAGTTTACCATCACCTACATCAATAACAGCCTCAGTAGTAGCTAACAAGGGGCATCCCAAAATTAAAGGCACCTCAACGTCCTCATCCATGTCAAGCACAAAAAAATCGACAGGGAATATAAATTTATCAACTTTTACCAGAATATCTTCGATAATTCCCTTAGGATATTTAACAGATCTGTTAGCTAACTGAATACTCATCCTAGTGGGCTTAGGTTCCCCGAGACCAAGTTGCTTAAATATTTTATAAGTCATTAAATTAATATTGGCACCTAGATCAGGTAGTGCTTTCTCTATGTTTAAACTACCAATTAAACAGTGAATAGTGGAACTTTCTGGATCTTTTAATTTGATTGGTAGCTTATTTTGGAGGATGGCTAAACATTCTTCATTAAGTTCCACTATTGATATCTCTTCAAACTTCCTTTTATTTTTTAGAAGCTCTTTTAGAAATTTTGTGTATGTCATCATCTACGAAATAGCTTCAACAAAAGGTAAGTTGATATGTAACTGTTTAAAAAGTTCAAGAAATTTACCGTATTATGTGTCTAAGCAGTCTTTCTTCAACTTTGCTAGATATGGGATCAGTGGTTTAATTTCTTCACGTATTGGAATTGCATTCTCATTTTCTTCCTCAGCCTTTGTATTATCAGTTTCGTGCGGTATCTTCTTCTTTGTTTCAACCAACTCCTTTCCACTCCTTAGTGTAACTGCCTTCACATGCTCTTTTTCACTAGTTAAACATTCTAGTCGCCTTTCAGAAACTAACTTAGTTAGTTGCCCAATTTGATCATTAAGCCCTTGAATTGATGCTTACTAATTATTCAATATTATTTCAGTGTTTTGGAAACGGGTTTCTGACGCCTCTATGAATTTTGTTAGCATCTCATCAAGGTTTGACTTATTTTCTTATGGGTAGGGTTGTTGTCTTTGATTGGGATGGTATCTCCAACCTAAATTGTAAGTACTTCAATAAGGGTTATTTTGAGGTCTAAAATTGTTACCCATATAGTGAACTTGCTCATTTTCAGCGCTTGAGTTGGAAGGCAAATATTTTTTATTGTTCATCCATCCTCTATTCGTATTGTACTGCATAACTGAATGTACCTGCAAAGAACCACATAAATCATCAATCTTTTTATTTAACATCTCTACCTGATTTGATAGCATGGTGACTATGTCGAGGTTGAAAACTCCGACTATTTTTGTTGGCCTTGTCCTTGTAACTTGCCACTGATATTTGTTCAGTGGCATCTCCTCTATAAACTCATAGGCTACCTCAGGAGTTTTGTTATTTAGGGTTACCTGGTTGCTGAATCAATCAGTTGTCTCGTTGACGGGTTCACACCATTGTAAATGGTTTGGACCTATAGCCACAAGGGTAATCCATGGTCTAGGCACCTTCTAAATAGATCTTTGTAGCTCTCCCATGCATCATATAGTGTTTCTAAATCCATCTGCACAAAATAAGAGATATCATTCCTTAATTTGGCCGTTTTGGTGGCAAAAAATATTTTAATAAAAATTTTTTGGTCATTTGTTCCCATGTAGTGATTGATCCTCGTGGAAGAGAATTCAGCCACTGTTAGCTTTATTCCTCAACGAGAAGGGAAATAACCAAAGACAGATGGAATTATCAGAAACGCCACTAATTTTAAAAGTGTCACAAAATTCTAGGAAATTTGCCAAGTGATTATTTGGATCTTCATCCTGCAAACCATCAAACTAAACAAATTGCTATATTATTTGTATAGTGTTAGGTTTCAGTTCAAATTTATTAGCAACTATAGCAGGTCTAACAATACTTGACCCAGTTCCTGTTAAATTAGGTTTAGCATAATCATACATAGTTCGAGGAGCATTATTTTTGGCCACCTCTGGAGGTAGCGGATTATTCTCAGCCATCTCTTCGGTAGTATCAATTTCATTCTTTTGCTCTTCTTGTATGTAGTTTAAGCTTCGCCTTATTTCTCTACGGCATCTACGAACCGTACCTTTGATATCACTGTCGTAAATTAAGGGTCCCATCTGGTTCCTTCTAGTCATAAACTAGAATTACCTGCCAGAAGCAAATAAAAGAAGAATTAGCAAAGTAAAAATAAAATTAAATTGCAAAAATATAAAAAATTGGCAAAAGTAATAAAAATTTAGTGTTCTTAATATTTCAGTTCCCCGGCAACGACGCCAAAAACTTGATCGTGTGTCAGAGTCTTAAAATTTTATATAATGAATGATCTAGCCTAAAAACTAACCGTGACAATGACTTGAGGCAAGCGCACCTATCGAATAGTAGTATAGTTTAGTGGCAAGACCGGAATGTCGAACCCAAAGGAACCAAAAGTACTAATACTAACTTTCTTTTTATTATTTAACCTAAGAATTTAAGGAATTGTTGTTTAACCTAAAATTAACTAACTACTAAGCTAAAGATGCTAAGACAAAGAGAATGAATTGGGGAAATACTTGTGGAAAAAACCAATTGATTGAGATAATACCCGAAGAAGAATCCACCTAGACTTCACTTGTTATCTAACTCTGAACCAGATGATTTATTCACTTGACTTGATCTGTAGGATTCCATAATTTATATTAATACCTCTCTCGAGCCCACTAAAGTCTAACCCTAGGCTGATTAATTGAAATCTCTTTCTAATTAAAACCCCTAGAATTGCATTAACTCGGTCTATGGACTCCCATATTAGGTTTGACCCTAATCCGACAGATTTTCATCATCCTATCTCTAGGGTTGTGATCAACTCCGCTTAACTATGCTAGATTTAATCTTAAATAGGGCCTATTCCTCCTCTACCTAAGAGCATAAATGCTTGAATCAATATCTTGAAATATCAAAACAAAAATTAAGAACACATAGTTAAGAACAAACCAAGTATTTATCATACAACTCAGAAAACAATAACAAGATCCGTCTTAGGTTTCATCCCCCTCAGGTATTTGAGGGGTTTAGTTCATAATCATAAAAGAATACATCTCAGAAGAAAATATAAAACAAAACATAAAGAAAAACCCTAAAACCCCCTGATGGAATTGAAGGAGAAATCCTCAGTCTTGAGTATGATTCCGGCTGCTTGAGATGAATCAACTGGCTTTCTTCGAGCGAATCCCACAATTCGGCCCTCTAGATTGGATCTTTGGGCTAGCTAAACGCCCCCTTGAAGGTTGGCCTCTAGGGTGTTTATATAGGCTTTTAGAATGTCTTTCTTTGCCTCTAAGTACCCTATTCTGAATAGAATTCAAATAGGTTACGTCAGGGACACGCCCATGGCACATGCCCGTGTAAGTCGAGGCTAGGCCGTGTTAGGGTCTGTTAATGAGGCGCGGCCGTGTGGTCTTGGGCCCAGGCATGATGATTTCATAATTTGGGCCATTTTCTCCATTTTAGGCCCGTTTCTCGTTCTTTTCATCCTCTGGTGCTCTCTTGAGTATAAAACATGAAAACAAAGGATTAGGAGCACCTATTTCCATAATTAAAGGGATAAATCATCAAAAAGTATGCTAAATGTGGGATTAAAATATGTGTATATTATGGTTTATCACTCAACGTTGTAGCAAAGTTGCTAATCATATAATGGGCTTAAAGCTACCAGTGGATCCAAGGTCGGCAAGCGACAATGCGATCCTCAAATCTTCCTCTGTACCATAATTCTCACCCATATGCATCCTAAGCAGAATATCATATGAATGCATCAAACACATGAGTAACATCCACAAACTCATATTCGTCACATAGGGGTATTTTCGTTATTTCACTACCCAGGGGTATTTTCGTAATTCTACCCTACAAGGGTATTTTGGTAATTTGGCAAGATGGGGGTATCTTGGTCATTTTATAAAATAGAGGCATTTTGGTAATTTGTAAAATAGGGGTATTCTGGTAATTAAGCCAATTTAAGGATATTTTGATAATTTCCAAACTAAGGGTATTTTGGTAATTTTTAAATCAGGGGTATTTTAATAATTTTACAAATCTAAGGGTATTTGGTCCCTCTCGGGTTTAGTTATGAACTTTGGCTCATCAACAAGCCCTCGCGAATAAAGTGAACAGACATTACGCACCAGGTAGGATTCCAAAGAAGAGGAGGTGGGCCACTAGGACCGCTTAAGTACCAAGCTCTCCCTAGATCCAATCCTAGACATGCGTATGTCCGTTGCCATACTCAAACCCAGCGACTTGTTCATAGACATGTTTGATTAGATTAAGTCTTATGAAATTTAAGAGTTGTTCAAACAAGGCCTAAATTCCATAAACCCTAGCATACTTGCCTACGTCCCCATAAAGCCCATCAAACCCAAATTACATCCCTACGGCCCATTAGGCCCAAGTCACATCCTTATGGCCTGTTAGGCCTAAAACAATTCCAGACCATGTATTATGCTTGACTGACTCAATTCGTATACCAAAACAAACAAACTCATCAAACCTAGCCTTAGGGCCCACTGGGCCCATTTAGCCACCTTCGTTTTTGACTTTTTCGGCATTGCCAATATCGTGTGTGTAGTGTTTGCACACACCTGGTAACCTTATGTGCTGCAAACCACTTTGTCACGAACCTACAATCGACATTACTAGCGATTAACCAAAGCTTTAACACATACATATCAAAAACCAAAACCTCACTATACCCTTACCGTGTGCCTCATGTTCTAGTAGCCCTTTCTTTGCTACTATTTGCGATTATCCTCTAGATCTGCACCCAAACACCTATATCGTCAAAACCAAGTGACCCATTATAACATCCTTGAATCGGGCTCTTTGCATTTTAATTGTGTGCATGTAGATTGTAGGGATGTTGTGCTAATCTAAGGTGTTTTAGGGTCTAGGCTTGAGTCAGGGTTAGGCTAGAGCCTTAGCAAAAATTTTATTTTTTGGGTACTTGGAAGGGGGAGCTGAAGGAGTTAGGTGTTAAGGATAATTAGAAGCAAGTTTTAGCACAAGAAGTGCCTTGGCAAAGTGGCAAGGAGGCGCCACTTAAAGCACAAGGGGAAGTGATGCCTCAGGAGAGCTGGAGAGCTTTGGTTCAAGCTACGAAGATTCCCTTTCTACTTATTCTTTTTGACGCCAGGACAAGGAAGAGTTGCACTCGGTGGCGCTCTAGTGGATGAGTGTTGAAGGAGTCAACACATTTGAATTGGTGGAGAAGAGAAAATTTAGGTGGTTGAAGTATTTAAACTTATTTGAATAAGTGGTCAAGAGAAAAACCAGGAGGAAAAGAAGGGTGTGAGTTGGGCGAGAATGTTAGCCGAAATTTGAGCGGTGGGGGGAGTGGTGTGCATTCAGAGTGGGAAGGGGTGTGTTTGGGTTGCCTTGGGTAATATTTTCGACATTTGGTTTGTGTGTGTCTCACTTTTTATTTTAGCTTTTCTTTCATCCTCTTTTTATCCCGAAATCACTCCCACAATTGCACATTTTTGCATTTTTATTCTTTTTCCTTTTCTCTCAAAATACCCTTAGTCGAATGCTCTCCTAAACCTCTTCTTCCTCTTCTATTTTATTTTGGTAGTTTGGCTAAACCTACTATGCTCACCATTCACTTTTTCTTATAAATCGAAAACCTCTGTATCCATACCTCTGCCAAAATTCCATTTTTTATTTCCTTTACTCTTGGAAGCCATAGCCAAAACCACATTTCCATTCTTTCTCTTCATCCTTTCATTCCATGGTTGCCGAAACCTCTTATACTCTCTTTTCTCTTCTCTTTTAGCAATTGGTCAAACATTATCTGTTGAAGGTCACCTATCATTTGCATCTTTTCTTTGCTTGGTGGAGCACTCTCGGCATTTGGGTAAGTTCTTGATTCCTTGGTCAATCTCCCTAACACCCACTCGTTTCTTTTCCTTTTCTCCTTTGGTTTTCTTATTTGTTTTTCCCTTGTTTTAGCCTTTGCTGAATCTGCTAGGGGGTGACCGAATCTATCAAAAAGGTAAGGGGCGATTTCTCAGTTGCGTAAGTACTTATTCTGAGATTTTTGCCAAAGTCGAATGGCTATTTGGCCTAATGGTGTGGCTTGGTCGAATGCAGGGGGTGTGAGTCACGCTTAGAGCCTCAGGTTTTGTCGATTTAGGTAAGGGTTCTAACTTTGGGTTTTAGTACCTTATGATTTGGGTCACTACTTTAACCCATTTAGTGATAAGGTGTGTTATGGATTCGAACGCTAACCAAGCGTTAGGCGGGGTTGGATCTGAGACCCCAGCCCCTAAGTTCAAGAAGAAGGCTGTCTCGGCGGTTCGCGATTGGCCACTGGTGTGGGCCAAATCTGGCGGGAGAGTAGATGATAGCGGTAGTGTCAATTAACGACAGTGTCAACATAGAAAGCGTATTCTTGCAAGCAATCAGGTGTGTATCTCTTACACACTTCATATGTAATGTCTTAGTATGTTAATATCATGTATACTGTCAAAAGCTGAAATAACTGGGGATATGGATATGTTACCCTTGGGGGGGTAAAAGCGAGGACTCCGGGTAAGTCCAATTCTGATGGCTAGTGTTAACTGCCTCTGTTAAATCCGTATATGCCATGTTACATTATCTGTGAATGCTAAGCATGATTATTTCTGAAAGACATGTTCAATTAAATGGGTATGATGAGAGGAGGGGGAAGATATGATTATTTGTGACTTTGGGTCACCAGTGGTTTGGCACCACCAATGGTTTGGTACCACACATGTTATCTTTATGACTAGTCCCAGTGGTCTGGCACCACAGTGGGTTGGCCCCACATATTATATTAAAAGGGATTGTCACCAGTGGTTTGGCACCACAGTGGGTTGGCCCCACATATGATTATTTGTGACTTGGGTCACCAGTGGTTTGGCACCACCAGTGGTTTGGTACCACACATGTTAATTCGTGACTTTGGGTCACTAGTGGTTTCGCACCACCAGTGGTTTGGTACTACACAGGGTAAAATCGGGAGTTCGGATGGTTAGGTTTTGGGTTGCATGGCATGCATATTTGCATATGAATCTATGTATGAGCTTAGCATCTTCGGGATGGGGATTTATACATTGAGTCTAAGTGACTCGCCCCTTCCTTTGCATTTTGTAGATAATCCCTAGTACGCGGATATGGAGCCGGGATGGACTCGAGTTGGCCATGCACAGCAGTTGTTTTCTATATTAATTGGTTAAATTTCGGGTTTACTTTGTTTTAAATTTTGGGTTTTCGATTATGTAATAAGGCCATCTATAATTTGCTTTGGGTTTATTTATTCTGACAAATGCCTTGAATTCGTGACAAACATTAAAGCATAGATAACAAGGAAAGGAACTATAAAATGAATGTTTTCACAACCTTAATAAATTCCGGGATTTTTTTTTCAAAACTTTACTATTGGGTAAATAAGCGATCTTGCAACGACGATGAGTTGACCTGATTTTCTTCAAAACAAACCTGAAAATGATTTAACAAATTACTTAATTAAATTTTGGTTTCCATAAAATGAAACGCTTTCCTTGCAATTTAAGTCAACAACTTGTTTTCAGAAAAAAAATGTTTTTTTTCCAGTGACATGCCGATTCGGTTGTAGCATTTGACCGGGTTTGGGGCGTTACACCCATATTGTACATAAGTCACCCTATGAGCCAGATTAGATTCGGCCATTTACTAAACCATGACTGAGTCGAGAACACTTATCACCTTGTTAGCAATCCTTACCTACCACACTTGCGATTGTTGAGTCTTACCCTTGTTAATACAAGTTAACGACAATGAGGGGTTAGATAGCCCTTCGACTTTTAACAAAACACACTAAAAAGTTCAACTAAGCACTTACCGAAATTCTCCTTTGATCCTGCGGCTTGGATATCTACTAAACAAGATTCAGCTTCCAAACGTGACTAAGAGTAGATAACAATCAATTGAGGTGGAGGAACAACAACAAGGGTTCGGTAAGAGCAGAGATTCGACAAAGAAGGGTGATAGTAATTTTGGCAATGAAGGGAATTTAGCTTAGCGGAAATTGAAAAAAGGGAGAAATAGATTGAGGGGGGAATAAAAACTAGAGAATGCTCAAAGAACCTTTCAAGCATTCGGCCCCCTTTCCTTTTAAAGCCACAGGTCGAACACTCCCCTCCCTTAGAGTCCCATTCGGCACCATCACATCCTTTCGGCACCATCACATCCTTACTCCCCATCTCCTAACTTTTCTCTCCGATAATACCTTAATCTTATCTGAAATATCCTCCACATCCATCAGTCCTGCTTACTTCAAACTCTCTACGGCAAGAGTACAAAATCAACACAACTCTTGCCGTCCATCTATGCAAAATAGAACACTCAAAAATGCACTCCTCCTGGTCGAACCTTGGACTTCTTCAGCTTTCACACACGCCACCTCATAGCCCCCAAGTGACGCCACTTTCAACTGGACCACAAGCCTATTTGTGTCCTATTTTCTCTTAATCTACTTAAGAGGCCTCATGCCTGAGACTAGGGTCCACTAAAGCAAGAAAAATAAATTTTTCCCTACGGTCTCCCCTATCTCTAAGGCTTCAAACAAGACCAATAATAACTTAATAATAATAAACTAAGTGCTAAACATTCATACTAACTTCAATGCACAAAAATTAGGGTTTTGGGATTTTTAGGGTGTTACAAATATACCCCTCTTAAAAAAATTTCGGCCTCAAAATTTACCTGATGGAAACAAGTGAGGGTATTGTCGATGCATTGCCTCCTCAGGTTCCCATGTAGCCTCATCGGCATTATGGTTATGCCAAAGCACTTAGACTAAAGGAATAGACTTCCTTCTTAGCACCTTGACATCTTGATCAATTATCTGAACTGGCTCCCCTTCAAAAGTTAATCTAGTCTAACCTCGATCTCCTCGACTGACACTATGTGAGTAGGGTCTGAGCAATAACATCTTAGCATCGACACATGGAACACATCGTGTATTTGACTCAATTCAGAAGGCAATTCCAGCTGATAGGCAACTGGCCCAATTCGCTTCAATACTCAATAAGGCCTAATGAACCATGGGCTTAACTTGCCCTTCCGACCAAACCTTAACACCTTCTTCCAAGGGGAAACCTTGAGAAAAACCATGTCCCCCATAGCATACTCGATCTCTTTCCATTTTAGGTCAGCATACGACTTCTGTCTATTCGTCGCCTCCTTCAATCGATCCCGAATCAACTTTACCTTATCTTCGATGTCGCTCCCCTAACTAAGTCCAACAAGTCGGAGTACAAAATCTTCGTCCATACAGTGCTTCATATGGTGCCATTCCAATACTTTCCTAATAACTATTGTTATACGCAAATTCGACTAACGGCAAGTAGTCCTCCCAACTACCCCGAAACTCAATTACACACCCTCTCAACATATCCTTTAAAACTTGAATTACCCTCTTCGACTGACCATCGAGCAGAGGGTGAAATGTCGTACTGAAATCCAACCTCGTACCCAACGCTTTATGCAACTTCTTCCAAAAGTAATACGTAAAACGAGGATCTCTATCAGATATAATAGAGACCGGAACCCCATGCAACCTCACAATCTTTGCCACATACAACCTTGCTAATTTCTATAATGAGTAGTCAGTGCGGACCGGTATAAAATGGGTAGACTTGGTTAACCGATCCACAATGACCCACACGGAGTCCTTCTTATCAGGCGTCAAGGGTAGCCTACTAACGAAATCCATAGTAACCCACTCCCACTTCCATTGTGGGATCTTAATCGGCTGAAGTAATCCTGATGTCCATTGTTGACATACCAAACATTTGCCCACGAACTCCGTAACCTCGCGTTTCAATCCCGTCTACCAATAAAGCTCTTATAAGTCTTGGTACATCTTGCTCCCTCTGGGGTGCATAGCATAGGAACTATTATGCGCCTCCCATACTATAGACTTTCTTAGCTCTTCGTCCCTTGGCACACAAATTCTACCACAAAACACAACAACACATGACTATTTATCCCAAAATTTGACATTTCCCCATTCTCAACTTGCTTGAATCGAGAACTCAGAGTTTCATCCAATGACTGTTTAACTTTAATCTGCTCAACCCACAGTGGCTTTACTTGCAATTCGGCTAACAAACTCCGTCTCATACAGACTCAATCGAGCAAACATTGCCCTCAAATCCAACATAGCCCTAAGGCTTAGCACATAAGCCACCACATTCGCTTTAGCCAGGTTATATTCAATCGTGCATTCATAATCCTTTAACAGCTCAATCCATCTGTGCTATCTCAAGTTTAACTCCTTCTGAGTTAAAAGGTACTTTAGACTCTTATGATCCGTATAGATGGTGCACTTCTCTCCATACAAGTAATGCCTCCAACTTTTAAGTGCGAACACCACTGCCGCCAATTCTAAATCGTGGGTTGGGTAATTTCTTTCATGAGTCTTAAGTTGGCGTGACGCATATGCAATACCCTCTTATCTTGCATCAAAACACAGCCCAACCCCACGTGTGATGCATCTCTATAAACCATAAACTCCTTCCCGTGCTCTGGATGGATCAAAATAGGGGCCTTCATTAAAACCTTCTTAAGCTTATCAAAGCTTTCTTTCTGTTTATCAGTCCACACAAACGACACCCCCTTCCGAAGTAGCTTGGTCAATGGTACTGCAATTAGGTAAAACCTTTCAACAAACCACCTATAGTACACTACCAAACCTAGAAAACATCAAATTTTTGACACCGTCTTAGGTCATTTCCAATCCAACACTGCTTTCACCTTCCGAGGGTCAACTCTAATTCCCTCAACGAAGACCACATGTCCTAAGAAAGTGACTTCCCTTAGCCAGAATTCACACTTGCTACACTTAGTATACAGTTGGTTTTCCCTTAAAACTTGCAACATAATCCTTAAGTGTGCATCATGGTCATCCTACGTTCTCGAGTATACTAAGATGTCATATATGAAGACTACTACGAACCGGTCTAAGTACGGTTAAAAAACCCAGTTCATGAGGTCCATAAAAGCAGCAAGTGCATTTGTTAGCCCAAACGGCATTACCAAAAACTCATAATGTCCATAACGAGTTTTGAAAGCTATCTTATACACATTGGCTTCCTTAACCCTCAGTTGATGGTACCCTGAATGCAAATCGATCTTCGAGAAAATTGAGGCTCCCCGAGTTGATCGAAAAGGTTATCTATCCTAGGCAGAGGGAACTTATTCTTAATGGTTAACTTGTTCAACTGCCTATAATTGATGCACATCCTCATGGACCCATCCTTCTTCTTCACAAATAATACCGGTGCTCCCCATGGAGGCACACTTGGTCTAATAAATTCGTGGTTCAACAGCTCCTGAATCTGGGCCTTCAACTCTATTAGCTTCTTCGGTGCCATCTTATAAGGTGCAATGGACACTGGCACCATACCATGTAACAACTCTATTCCAAACTCCACCTCTCTATTGGAAGGTAATCCCGGCAACTCTTCTGAAAAACATCAGGGAATTCTTTTACCATTTTCAAATCCTTGACACTAATACTCTTAGATTCCAAATTACTAATATAGGCTAGATAGGCTTCACAGCCTTTCCTCACCAACCTTTCTGCTTTTAGAGCTGAAATCACGTTCGACAAATAATCATGTCATTCCCCGATCACTTCCACTTCATCACCTTCCACAGTTCTTAATACCATTCGCTTCTTAGCACAATCTAGAGCTATTTGGTGCCTCGTCAACCAATCCATGCCTAAGATGAGGTCAAACTCACCAAATGGTAATCCCATCAAGTCCTCTAGGAAAATAAATACTTGAACTACCGATGGTACATTCCTAAACAGCTTACTAACTTTCACCGATTGCCCTAAAGGACTTAACACAGTCATTTCGTTCTCAACTATTTCAACCCCTACAATTTCAGTCCTATCGCATGCAATGTACGAATGTGTCGACCCCACATCAATTAACACAATATAAGGTAGCTCACAAATAAGGAATGTACCCGTCATCACATCTGATGCATCACCTTCCTCTCTGTAATGAGCAGTATAAACCAACGTTGGCTGCCTCGCCTCTGCCTGACTTGCACCTTTGCCCGGTGCTTTACGTCCTTGACCTACGCCATTACCACCTCTAGCTTGACCACACCCCTTGGTGGTTGTTGACCACCCCTTTAAGGCTGAAAATTACCTCTACCATTGGCTCGCTCCTAATCTAGCCTTCTCGGGCACTACCTTACCCTATGCTCTATAGATCCACAGCCCAAATATGCTTCCATACTCCTCTAACATTCGCCCGCATACCTTCTCCCATACTCCGCACAAAGTGGTATCCCATTGGTAACAGCAGCAATAAGGGCCACAGCTCTAACATGCCCATTTACTTTGGCCCTCCTCATGGGCCTCTGCCTCGGCTCCCGTAGGTTCCATATTTTGCTTGTTCTTACCCTTCTCTTTCTCTCGATTGCGGCACTCTGTGCCCTTTACCTCATCTGCTATTTTTGCTTTCTCTACCAAAACCGCAAAATCTTTCCCCCTTTGTGGAGCTATCAGTACCCTAAGGCTATCCCTTAATCCATCCTCGAATCATACGCATCTTTCATAATCTATTGTGACTATCCCCTTGGCATATCGACTGAGGCGCAAAACTCAGCCTCGTACTCTGTTACTGGCTTATCTCCCAAGGTCAAACTCAAAAACTCCTTCCTTCAGGCATCCACATAGGCCGCTCCAATGTGTTTCCCCTGGAATGCCGATTTGAAGAAATCCCAAGTGATCTGCTCCGATTGGTTGCCCTCATTTACGGTCAACCACCACTGATAGGCTTCTTCCTTAAGTAGGGATATTGCTCCTTTCAACTTTCGTTCAGTAGTACAATCTAGGTCGTCCATTATTCTTTTGGTAGCTTCCAACCAATACCCTGCCATATTTGGGGCCACCCTATCTACTCCTTTGAAAATCTCGGCCCCATTAGCTCAAAGTTGCTCCACGATTGACCCACGACTCCCCGTACCATTATTGGGCCTAATGACCCATTCCAAGATTCTTAACATGGCTTGCGATACGGCATCTTCTATAGTGGTAGCCCGTTCATTTGCTCCCCTTTCTACTACTAGTGAGGCCAGAGCCTCCCCTACTCATACGTTGGGTATGTGGCCTAACTCGGACGACCCTGCCCTAACACTTCCACGGCCTCTACCGCGACCTCTTGCACCTCTTCTAGTGCTCATCATTGAGTATTTCTAAATTTTTTTTGAAATTAGTACATAGTTCAACTTGTTTAGGGCACATGTCTTATGTAAGTAAAATTTTTTTAAAAGTTATTTCGTGGTCGAGAATCCACTACAGGCTTAAGTTTCCTATGGCCTTTAGTCTCTAAAAGCCTATTTTTAAGTATCCCATTATCTACACAGTTCAATAATTTAAGTAAATAATAGAAACACTTACTTGGCTCGGCGTCGAGGGCTCGGTGAACCACACTTCAAGAATCCTACCAAAACTTTTTAAAACCCAAAATTTAAAGCTCATTTCACAGCCCGAGCTTTGCAACCGGGCTCTGATATCACTAAATGTAACACTTCAAACCCAGCCTAAAAGTTAGGCCTGAGACCAGAATGTCACATTAAAGGCACACTTTATACGATTTTACAAATTAACCATTTAAGGCCCAAAAGCCCAAAACCCTTGTATCTTGTTAAGTTAAGATGAAAAGCCCATATTTTAGGAAAACAGTCATATGTTAAGTTATTTCGAAAACCATGTTAACTTTAGAAATTTTATTTAAGTTTATTAACTGGATAGTTGAAACAATAATAATAAAACCCAAAAATTTAAAGTTAATTAGGAGATACATCGCCTTATTACAATCCAATGAAAAATAAAGTATTTTAAATAAAGTCGTTTGAACAAATTAAAACACATGATCAGCTTGTAGTGCGGCCATCTCCGAGTCCTCTCTCACATCGAATCGTCTATTCAGGATCAACTGAAACATTAAATAAAAGGGTGTGAGTTTCGAAACTTAGTGTGTACAACCCTTGGCAATCAAATCACATGCAAATATTCACATTGGGCCTAAGCACTATCAAAATCGGTGGTCTTGGCCTTAGCCCATAATGACCTCATATCATATCCTATCTTATCATATCGTATCATAAGCAAACAAGGTAATGCAAAACCCTCCCAAAAATCCATCCGCTACACACACCATTTACCTTTCAACCATTATACACACCTGTGGGGATTTCTAAATCGACCCACCCAGCCTCTACACACCAAAGGTAGCACTCACAGTGGCACTACTCAACGTTGCAGCAAAGCTGCTAAACATATAATAGGCTTAAAGCCACCGCTAGATCCAAGGTCGTTAAGCGACTATGCGACCTCAAATCTTCCGCCGTACCATAATTCTCACCCATATGCATCCTAAGTAGAATATCATATGAATGCATCAAACACATGAGTAAAATCCAAAAACTCATATTCGTCACATAGGGGTATTTTCTTCATTTCACTACCTAGGGTATTCTTGTAATTCTACCCTGTAGGAGTATTATGGTAATTTGGCAAGATGGGGGTATCTTGGTCATTTTGCAAAATAGGGGCGTTTTGGTAATTTGCAATATAGGGTATTCTGGTAATTAAGCCAATTGATAATTTCCAAACTAAGGGTATTTTGGTAATTTTCAAATTAGGGGCATTTTAGTAATTTTACAAATCTAAGGGTATTTTGTAACACCCCTTACCCGTATTTCCCGTCGGAATCAGGCTCGAGGCATTAATGGACTAAAATCACTTGATCGCCACTTAGGCTCAACGTGAGTACTCTTCTTTAGTCACCAAAACAACCTCATTCTCGACTTACGAGACCTTACTCATACACACGAGGGCTCTCGAGACTATATCAGAAACTTCTACGATTTTAAAATTTCTCCACCTAAACAGGGACTACACGTCCATGTAAGGTGAGACACGCCCGTGGAGGTCACACACGCCCATGCCCTCAACTCGTACATGAAAACCCAAACATTCTGCCATTGCCCCACGGCTAGGGCACACGCCCGTGTGGCTAGCATGTGGCCTATACTACTTGAAACTGTCAAAGAGACACGGCCATTGCACATGCCTGTGGGCTGGCCGTGTGTCACACATGGCCTAGACACATGCCCGGGTGTCTATCCACATGGACAAGAACAAAGCTATGTGCTAAGCTCTTCTCACCCCTTAAGTTCATACAACATATACTCATTCAACTCATCCATAAACAACTCATATTAAAACATAATATGATTAACTACATATTTTCGTATAATAAGATAGCCACCAACCATGACATTATACAAAATAGATTATCCATCTACAGGCCAACACATCTTGGCCATTACAACAAAGTTCACTAACTTGTCTAGCTCCTATACATTCCATATATAAAACACTGAGTCTAATGTATCGGAATGTGCTGATAGTGTGGGCAATCTTCCGTTTGATCGACATATCTCAAATCAACCCTTTTATCTATAAGACAAGGGAAAAGAAAGGAAGTAAGCTTCGAGCTTAGTAAGTTTCCACATAAACAATTTAAGCATTCTAGTATAAGCTAAACAACAATTAGCATTATACTACCATATAAATTGACATCCACAATTATGCTTACTCTTTCTATCCCTTACCACATTTCCAACACATCATGAGTCACATACTCATAATTAGCGACATGCACCCATGAAGTCAATATCACATCATTATTTCTCGATAATACATCAACACAGTTAATTTACTCAAAAATACATCCACACAGCTAAACCACACAGCTAAATTACTCAATAATACTTATACACAGCTAATTTCTCGGTGGTTTCACACTTAGCCCACCACAATCAATTAATAGGGTATTATCGTACATAGCCTACCAAGAGGTAATCATAGTGGTTTTGCACATAGCCCACTAAATAATATACTTAACAATGGTATCGCACACAGCCCATCGTTGTTAAGTATTAAGTTGGTATCGCACTTAGCCCACCAACAAATATTATCACTACACATCCATCCACATATCTACTTACTTATTCATCCATTCATGATATCTACCACATTCATTCCACTTGAACCATATAGGTTCTCAATCATTCTCATTCACGCTACACACTAGCTAGCATTAAGATTATGTAAGTATAATTGCATTGATTACGCATAAACTTACCTCGGCACCCAAAAGTATAGAGACATGCAATTTAATCCACCGCCTTGCTCTTGCCTCGGTTTCGATCTGGGCTTTGTATTTCTTGATCTGTAATGATAAATCAACTCATTCAATACACATATTGACTAAATTTACCATTATCTCATAATTTAGAAAAATTACCATTTTGCCCCTAAACTTTCTCATATTTACACTTTGCCTAAAGGCTTGTAAAGTAATTTTCATTCAACTTTCTAGCCTTTCATGCCTAGCTGAATCATTTACTCAACTAAAGCAATCATCAATTCTCAATAAATCGAACATGTATGACCAAACTCAAGACTTTCACAAACAAGTCCCTACATGCATTTTTCATGGAAATCACTTAGAAAAAGATGTTTCTACTACATCAAGCTTTCATATTCTTCCATAAAACATCAAAATACATGCGTTTCATACATGGGTACATTTTTCAACATCCATCCTAGCTTAACATATAGCTAAAAATAGCTTACTCACGTTACTAGGACTTCAAAAATACGAAAAATATCAAAAAAAATGGAGCTAGAATACACATACTAGCTAGCTTAAAAAGTTGAAGAGCCCTAACAATGGCTTCCTTCAAATTTCAGCAGCTTGGAGAAGAAGATGAATGAATTTTGTCATCTTTTCCCCCTTTTTAATCATTTAATTGACAAATGACCAAAATGCCCTTTTTGTCAAACCTTCAAATTTTAACCCATACATGCCCAATTTTGTCCAAAAATTAGAATTTGGAAAATTGCTATTTAAAGACCTCTATTTGATAATCCAAAGATATTTCATAAAAATAGCTTCTAGAATCTCACATTTTGTAAGTTTTGCAATTTAGTCTATTTGGATAATTCAACCACAATTTAACAAATTTGCTTTATGAAACTTTTACACTAATATGCAAACATGACATAAACCTCAAAACTCATACATATACCTCAGATTTGTGGTCTCGCACCACTATTCTAACTAGGCCCTAAATCGAGATGTTACAACTCTCCCCCTTTAGAGATTTTCACCCTTGAAAATCTTATCAGTAAAGAGGTTTGGATGTTGCTCTCTCATAACTCCTTCCATTTCCTATGTAGCCTCTTCCACACTGTGTTTCTACCACAACACTTTCACTAAAGCTATGCTCTTATTCCCCAATTGTTTCACTTCTCGAGCCAAGATCTTAATCGACTCCACTTCATAAAACATATTTGGTCTTATCTCAACTTTTGTCAAAGGAATTACATGTGAAGGATCGGAGCGATACCGTCGCAACATCAACACATAGAAAACATTATAAATCTTTTCCAACTCAACCGGCAAAGCCAACCGGTAAACTACTGGCTCAACTCTATCTGAAATTTCATACGGTCCTATGAATCTTGGACACAATTTCCTTTTCTTTTCAAATCCGCATATGACTTCTGTCGGTCCGAAGCAGCTTTCAGACCATCACGGATCACTTTCACTTTTTCTTTAGTTTCTTTCACTACATCGACTCCATGGATTTACTTCTTACCAAGCTCGGTCCAATACAAAAGAGTCCGACACTTACGACCATACAAGACCTCATACAGAGCCATCTGTATACTCGACTGATAACAGTTATTGTAAGAAAATTCGACCAAAGGTAGATATCTCTCCCAATTACCTTTGAATTCTAACACACAACATCAAAGCATATCTTCGAGAACTTGAATCACTATTTCAGACTGACCATCAGTTTGTGGATGGAACACAGTACTAAAATTTAATCTCGTTCTCAAGGCTTCCTACAACTTCTTCCAAAACCTCGGAGTAAACCTCAGATCTCTATCCGATATTATAGGCACAGGCACACCATGTAATCTCACTATCTCTACCACATACAATCCGGCTAACTTATCCAGTGTGTAATCAACAGGTACTGGAATAAATTGAGTCTAATTCGTCAATCTGTCCACAACAACCCACACAACATCTTTCGTTTTTGGAATCATCGACAACCCCGTCACAAAATCCAAGGTAACCTGATCCCATTTCCATTCGGGTACCATCACTGGCTGAAGCAATTCTGAAGGCACTTGACGCTCAGCTTCCACCCAATGACAATTTAGACATTTTGCGACAAACAATAATATGTCTCTTTTCATACCCGGTCAGCAATAAAACTTTCTCAAGTAGTTGTACATTTTCATACTGCCCGGGTGTACTGACACATAACCATTATGTGCCACAAGAAAAACCTTTCAGCATAACTCTTCATCTCTTGGTACACAAAGTCTGTCATAGTACAACAAACAACCATTTGAGACCACTCAAAATTAGAATCACTTCCTGATCCGCACTTAGCTCTCTTAGCTTGCATCTCACTATCATTTCTTTGAACCTCACATAATTGTTGAACAAATAGTGGCTTAGCTCTCAGCTCTGCCAAAATAGCACCATTATCAGACAATGCTAAACTCGTGCTCATAACTCTTAGAGCACACAAGGATTACTACTCAAGGCCTCCGCAACAACATTTGCTAACCCTAACAAATTTGTGCTCATATTCTGCTACTGGCATGCTTCCTTGCTTCAACTCAACAAATTCTTTCCTTTTCCAATCAGTAAATCGATGGCTTATATACTTCTTCCGGAACTCTTCCAGAAATAAGTCCCACATCACCATTCTTTCGGGACCACTGACGTTAACATTTTCTCACCAATAGTACACCGAGTCCCTCAGTAATGATACGGTACACTTCAAGCTCTCTTTGAGTGTACATGAGAGTTTATAAAACACCATCGCTGAGTTTTCTAGCCAGAACTCTGCCCTCTTAGGGTCATCATCTATCTTAGCTCTAAACTCCTCCGCCCCGTGTTTCCTAATCTTATCCACTGAGGGTTTCGATATCCTCACTACGTCAATACCTTGAGGAGCCACTAGAATTGGCTGAGGTATAGGAGGAGGTGGAGGAGGTTGAGCATTAGGGTTTGCTTGGACGTACTCCGAGTACCAATTACTCATCATCTAGAGAAAGGCTTCTCGAGCCTCTTCTCCTTAACCCTTAATCTCGAGTTCACTCTAAACAAGCACGACCCCTTGTACAGGAGCCTGCGCATTACTAACTGCTTCATCAACAGTCGATGGATTGAAATCCATATACTATATCAAACGAAATTTAAAATCACCAGAAATCACCACACTATCCTTATACACTTATGGCATGTATAGCTAGACTCTTACACCCACTACGATAGTCCTAAAACCGACTAAACCATAGTTCTATACCACTAAATGTAACACCCCTTACCCGTATTTCCTGCCAGAACTGGGCCCCAGGCATTACTGGACTAAAATCACTTGATAGCCACTTAGGCTCAATGTGACTACTCTTGTTTAGTCACCACAACAACCTCATTCTCGACCTATGAGACCTTACTCATATACATGAGGGCTCTCCAGACTATATCGAAAAAATTCTACGATTTTAAAATTTCTCCACCTAAACAGGGACTACATGCCTGTAAGGTGAGACACACCCGTAGAGGTCACACACGCCCATGCCCTCAACCCGTGCATGAAAACCCAAGCATTCTGCCATTGTCCCACGGCTAGGGCACACCCCCGTGTAGCTAGCCCGTGGCCTATACTACTTGAAACTATCAAAGAGACACGGCCATGGCACATGCCCGTGGGCTGGCCGTGTGTCACACATGGCCTAGACACATACTCGTGTGTCTATCCACATGGACAAGAACAAAGCTATGTGCTAAGCTCATCTCACCCCTTAAGTTCATACAACATATAATCATTCAACTCATCCATAAACAACTCATATCTAACCATAATCTCACATGGTTAACAACATCTTTTCGTATAATATGATAGCCACCAACCATGGCATTATGCAAAATAGATTATCCATCTAAAGGCCAACACATCTTGCCCATTACAACAAAGTTCACTCACTTGTCTAGCTCCTATACATGTCACATATAAAACACTGAGTCTAATATACCGAAGTGTGCTGATTGTGTGGCCGATCTTTCGTTTGATCCACATATCTCAAATCAACCATTTTTATCTATATGACAAGGGAAAAGAAAAGAAGTAAGCTTCGAGCTTAGTAAGTTTACACATAAACAATTTAAGCATTCTAGTATAAGCTAAACAATAATTAGCATTATACTACCATATAAATTGACATCCACAATTATGCTTACTCTTTCTATCCCTTACTATATTTTCAACACGTCATGAGTCACATACTCATAATCATCGACATGCACCCCTGCAGTCAATATCACATCATTATTTCTCGATAATACATCCACAGATTTAATTTACTCAAAAATAAATCCACACAGCTAAACCACATAGCTAAATTACTCAATAATACTTCTACACAGCTAATTCACACAGCTAATTTCTCGGTGGTTTTGCACTTAGCTCACCATAATCAATTAATAGGGTATTATCGCACATAGCATACCAAGAGGTAATCATAGTGGTTCCGCACATAGCCCGCTAAATAATATACTTAACTACGGTATCTCACAAAGACCATCGTTGTTAAGTACTAAGTTGGTATCGCACTTAGCCCACCAACAATTATTATCACTACACATCCATCCACATATCTACTTACTCATTTATTCGTCCATTATATCTACCACATTCATTCCACTTGAACCATATAGGTTCTCAATCATTATCAATCATTCTCATCCATGCTACACAATAGCTAGCATTAAGACTGTGTAAGTATAAATGCATTGATTACGCAGAAACTTACCTCGTTACTCAAAAGTATAGAGACATGCAATTTAGTCCACCGCCTTGCTCTTACCTCGATTTCGATCTCTGCTTTGTATTTCTTGATCTGTAATGATAAATCAACTCATTCAATACACACATTGAATAAATTGACTATTATCTCATACTTTAGCAAAATTATCATTTTGCCCCTAAACTTTCTCATATTTACACTTTTACCTCAAGGCTCGTAAAGTGATTTTCATTCAACTTTCCAGCCTATCATGCCTAGCGGAATCATTTACTCAACTAAAGCAATCATCAATTCTCACTAAATCACACATGTATGACCAAACTCAAGACTTTCATAAATAAGTCCCTACATGCATTTTTCATGGAAATCACTTTGCAAAATATGTTTCTACTACATCAAACTTTCATATTCTTCCATAAAACATCAAAATACATGCATGTCATAAATCGGTACATTTTTTAACATCCATCCTAGCTCAACATATAGCTAAAAATAGCTTACTCATGTTACTAGGACTTCAAAAATACAAAAATATCAAAAACAGAGCTAGAATACACTTACTAACTAGCTTGAAATGTTGAAGAGCCCTAAGAATGGCTTCCTTCAAATTTTGGCAGCTTGGAGAAGAATATGAATGAATTTTGTCATCTTTTCCCCCTTTTTAATCATTTAATTGACAAATGACTAAAATGTCTTTTTTGTCAAACCTTCAAATTTTAACCTATTCATGCCCAATTTTGTCCAAAAATTAGAATTTGGAAAAATTGCTATTTAAGGACCTCTATTTGATAATACAAAGCTATTTCATACAAGTAGCTTCTAGAATCTCACATTTTGTAAGTTTTGCAATTTAGTCCATTTGGACAATTCAAGCACAATTTAACAAAATTACTTCATAAAACTTTCACACTAATATGCAAACATGACATAAACCTCAAAACTCATACATATTCCTTGGATTTGTGGTCCCGCACCACTATTTTGACTAGGCCCTAACTCGAGATGTTACAACTCTCCCCCCGTTAGACATTATTGCCCTTGAAAATCTTATCATTAAAGAGGTTTGGATGTTGCTCTTTCATAACTCCTTCCGTTTCCCACGTAGCCTCTTCCACACTGTGTTTTTGCCACAACACTTTCACTAGGGCTATGCTCTTATTCCTCAACTGTTTCACTTCTCGGATCTTAATCAGCTCCTCTTCATAAAACATATTTGGTCTTATCTCAATTTCTGTCAAAGGAATCACATGTGAAGGATAAGAGCGATACCGTCGCAACATCGACACATGGAGCACATTATAAATCTTTTCCAACTCTACCGACAAAGCCAACCGGTAAGCTACTAGCCCAACTCTATCTGTAATTTCATACGGTCCTATGAGTCTTGGACTCAGTTTCCCTTTTCTTTTCAAATCCACAAATGAATTTTGTCAGTCCGAAGCAGCTTTCAGACCATCACAGATCACTTTCATTTTTCTTCCATTTCATTCACTAGATATACACCATGGATTCGCTTCTCACCAAGCTCGGTCCAATACAAAGGAGTCCGACACTTATAACCATACAAGACCTCATACGGAGCCATCTGTATACTCGACTGATAACAGTTATTGTAAGCAAATTCCACCAAAGGTAGATATCCCTCCCAACTATCTTCAAATTCTAACACACAGCATCAAATCATAACTTCGAGAACTTGAATCACTCTTTCAGATTGACCATCAGTTTGCGGATGAAACATAGTACTAAAATTTAATCTCATTCTCAAGGCTTCCTGCAACTTCTTCCAAAACCTCGGAGTAAACCTCGGATCTCTATCCGATATTATAAGCACAGGCACACCATGTAATCCTACTATCTCTGCCACATACAATCCGGCTAACTTATCCAGTGAGTAATCAACATGTATTGGAATAAATTGAGCAGACTTCGTCAATCTGTCCACAACAACCCACACATCATCTTTCTTTTTCAGAGTTATCAGCAACCCCATCACAAAATCCATGGTAACTTGATCCCATTTCCATTTGGGTACCATCACTGGCTGAAGTAATTCTGAAGGCACTTGACGCTCAGCTTCCACGCGATGAAACTTCAGACATTTTGCCACAAACTCTTAAATGTCTCTTTTCATACCCGGCCACCAATAAAATTTCTCAAGTCATTGTACATTTTCGTACTGCCCGGGTGTATTGATAAATAACCACTATATGCCTCAAGAAAAACCTTTCGGACTAACTCTTCATCTCTTGGTACACAAATTCTGTCATGGTACAACAAACGACCATTCGAGCCCACACAAAAATCAGAATCACTTCCAGATCTGCACTTAGCTCTCTTAGCTTGCATCTCACTATCATTTCTTTGAACCTCACATAACTGTTGAACAAATGGTGGCTTAGCTCTCAGCTCTGCCAAAATAGTACCATTATCAGACAATGCTAAACTCGTGCTCATAACTCTTAGATCACACAAGGATTTCCTACTCAAGGTCACAACAACCACATTTGCTAACCTTAACAAATTCGCGCTCATATTCTGCTACTGACATGTTTCCTTGCTTCAACACAATGAATTCCTTCCTTTTCCAATCAATAAATAGCTAGCTTATATACTTCTTCTAGAACTCTTCTAGAAATAAGTCCCACGTCACCCGTTCTTTCGAGACCACTGGCGTCAATGTTTTCTCACCAATAGTATATCGAGTCCCTCAGCAAAGATACAACACACTTCAATCTCTCTTTGAGTGTACATGAGAGTTTATCAAACACCCTCGCTGAGTTCTCTAGCCAAAACTCGTCATCATCTATCTTAGCCCTGAACTCCCTAGCCCCGGATTTCCTAATCTTATCCATCGGGGATTTTGATATCCTCACTACGTTAATACCTTGAGGAGCCACTTGAATTGGCTGAGGTATACGAGGAGGTGGAAGAGGTTGAGCATTAGTGTTTGCTCGGACGTACTTCGAGTACCAATTACTCATCATCTGGAGAAAGGCTTCCCGAGCCTCTTCTCCTTAACACCTAGTCTTGGGTTCACTCTACACAGGCATGTCCCCTTGCACAAGAGCTGGCGCATTACTAACTACTTCATTAGCAGTCGATGGATCGGAATCCATATACTATATCAAATGAAATTTAAAATTATTAGAAATCATCACACTATCCTTGCACACTTATGACATGTATAACTAGACTTTTACACCCGCTACGGTAGTCCTAGAGCTGACTAAACTATAACTCTGATACCATAAGATGTAACACCCCTTACTGGTATTTCTCGTTGGAACCGGGCCTGAGGCATTACCGGACTAAAATCACTTGATCGCCACTTAGGCTCAACGTGACTACTCTTCTTTAGTTATCACAACAACCTCATTCTCGACTTACGAGACCTCACTCATACACACAAGGGCTCTCGAGACTATATCGAAAACTTCTACGATTTTAAAATTTCTCCACCTAAACAGGGACTACATGCCCGTGTAAGGTGACAAACACCTGTGGAGGTCACACACGCCAATGCCCTCAACCTATGCATGAAAACCTAAGCATTTTGCCATTGCCCCACGGCTAGGGCACACGCCCGTGTGGCTAGCCCGTGGCCTATACTACTTGAAACTGTCAAAGATACATAGCCATGGCACACCCCCGTGGGCTGGCCGTGTGTCACACATGGCCTAGACACATGCCCGTGTGTCTATCCACATGGACAAGAACAAATCTATTTGCTAAGCTCTTCTCACCCCTTAAGTTCATACAACATATACTCATTCAACTCATCCATAAACAACTCATATTAAAACATAATCTCACATGGTTAACTACATCTTTTCGTATAATAAGATAGCCACCAACCATGACATTATACAAAATAGATTATCCATCTAAAGGCCAACACATCTTGGCCATTACAACAAAGTTCACTAACTTGTCTTTCTCCTATACATGCCATATATAAAACACTGAGTCTAATGTACTGGAGTCTGCTGATAGTATGGGCGATCTTCCATTTGATCGACATATCTCAAATCAACCCTTTTTTATCTATAAAACAAGGGAAAAGAAAGGAAGTAAGCTTCGAGCTTAGTAAGTTTACACATAAACAATTTAAGCATTCTAGTATAAGCTAAACAACAATTGGCATTATACTAAGATATAAATTGACATCCACAATTATGCTTACTCTTTCTATCCCCTACCACATTTCCAACACATCATGAGTCACATACTTAAAATCATCGACATGCACCCTTGCACTCAATATCACATCATTGTTTCTCAATAATATATCCACACAGTTAATTTACTCAAAAGTACATCCACACAGCTAAATTACTCAATAATACTTCTACACAGCTAATTCACACAGCTAATTTCCTGATGGTTTTGCACTTAGCCCACCATAATCAATTAATAGGGTATTATCGCACATAGCGTACCAAGAGGTAATTATAGTGGTTTTGCACATAGCCCACTAAATAATATACTTTAACTATGGTATCTCACAAAGCCCATCGTTGTTAAGGATTAAGTTGGTATCGCACTTAGCCCACCAACAAATATTATCACTATACATCCATCCACATATCTACTTACTAATTCATTCATTCATGATATCTACCACATTCATTCCACTTGAACCATATAGGTTCACAATCATTCTCAATCAATCTCATTCATGCTACACACTAACTAGCATTAAGATTGGGTAAGTATAAATCCATTGATTACACAGAAACTTACCACGGCACTCAAAAGTATAGAGACATGCAATTTAGTCCACCGCCTTACTCTTGCCTCGATTTCGATCTGGGCTTTGTATTTCTTGATCTTTAATGATAAATCAACTCATTCAATACACACATTGACTAAATTTACCATTATCTCATACTTTAGCAAAATTACCATTTTGCCCCTAAACTTTCTCAAATTTACACTTTTGCCTCAAGGCTCGTAAAGTGATTTTCATATAACATTCTAGCCTTTCATGCCTAGCCAAATCATTTACTCAACTAAAGCAGTCATCAATTCTCACTAAATCACACATGTATGACCAAACTCAAGACTTTTACAAACAAGTCCCTACATGCATTTTTCATGTAAATCACTTAGCAAAAGATGTTTCTACTACATCAAGCTGTCATACTCTTCCATAAAAAATCAAAATACATGCATGTCATACATGGGTACATTTTTTAACATCCATCCTAGCTCAATATATATCTAAAAATAGCTTACTCATGTTACTAGGACTTCAAAAATACGAAAAATATCAAAAATAGAGCTAGAATACACTTACTAACTAGCTTGAAAAGTTGAAGAGCCCTAACAATGGCTTCCTTCAAATTTAGGCAGCTTGGAGAAGAAGATTAATGAATTTTGCCATCTTTTCCCCCTTTTTAACATTTAATTGACAAATGACCAAAATGCCCTTTTTGTCAAACCCTCAAATTTTAACCCATACATGCCCAATTTTGTCCAAAAATTAGAATTTGGAAAAATTGCTATTTAAGGACCTCTATTTGATAATCCAAAGCTATTTCATACAAATAGCTTCTAGAATCTCACATTTTGCAAGTTTTGCAATTTAGTCAATTTGGACAATTCAACCACAATTTAACAAAATTGCTTTATGAAACTTTCACACTAATATGCAAACATGACATAAACCTCAAAACTCATACATATACCTCAAATTTGTGGTCTCGCACCACTATTCTGACAGCCCTAAATCGAGATGTTACAACTCTCCCCCATTTAGAGATTATCGCCTCTGAAAATCTTATCACTACAGAGTTTGGATGTTGCTCTCTCATAACTCCTTCCGTTTCCCACGTAGCCTCTTCCACACCATGTTTTTGCCACAACACTTTCACTAGGGATATGCTTTTATTCCTCAATTGTTTCACTTTTTGAGCCAAGATCTTAATCGGCTCCTCTTCATAAAACATATTCGGTCTTATCTCAATTCCTATCAAAGCAATCACATGTGAAGGATCGGAGCGATACCCTCGCAACATCAAAACATGGAACACATAATAAATCTTTTCCAACTCTACCAACAAAGCCAACTGGTAAGCTACTGGCCCAACTCTGTCTATAATTTCATATGGTCCTATGAATCTTAGACTCAATTTCCATTTTCTTTTCAAATCCACATATGACTTCTGTCAGTCCGAAGCAGCTTTCAGACTATCACGGATCACTTTCACTTTTTCTGTAGTTTCTTTCACTAGATCAACCCCATGGATTCGCTTCTCACCAAGCTCGGTCCAATACAAAGGAGTTTGGCACTTACAACCATACAAGACCTCATACGGAGCCATCTATATACTCGACTGATAACATTTATTGTAAGCAAATTCAACCAAAGGTAGATATCTCTCCCAACTACCTTCGAATTCTAACACATAGCATCAAAGCATATCTTCGAGAACTTGAATCACTCTTTTAGACTAACCATAAGTTTGCGGATGGAACGCAGTACTGAAATTTAATCTCGTTCTCAAGTCTTCTTGCAACTTCTTCCAAAACCTCAGAGTAAACCTCGGATCTCTATCCGATATTATAGGCATAGGGAAAGCATGTAATCTCACTATCTCTTCCACATACAATTTGGCTAACTAATCCAGTGAGTAATCAACACGTACTGGAATAAATTGAGCAGACTTCGTTAATCTGTCCACAACAACCCACACATCATCTCTCTTTTTCGAGTCATTGTCAACTCCGTCACAAAATCCATTGTAACCCGGTCCCATTTCCATTCGGGTACTATCACTGGCTGAAGTAATTTCGAAGGCACTTGATGCTCAGCTTCCACCCAATGACAATTCAGACATTTTACCACACTCTTAAATGTCTCTTTTCATACCCGGCCACCAATAAAACTTTCTCAAGTCATTGTACTTTTTCATACTATTCGTGTACTGACAAATAACCACTATGTGACTCAAGCAAAACCTTTCAGATTAACTCTTCATCTCTTTGCACACAAATTATGTCATCGTACAACAGACAACCATTCGAGCCCACTTGAAAATTAGAATCACTTTCTATCCGCACTTAGCTCTCTTAGCTTGCATCTCACTATCATTTCTTTGAACCTCACATAACTGTTGAACAAATAGTGGCTTAGCTCTCATATCTACCAAAATAGCACCATTATCAGACAATGCTAAACTCGTGCTCATAACTCTTAGAGGACACAAGGATTTCCTACTCAGGGCCTCTGCAACCACATTTTCTAACCCTAACAAATTCGCGCTTATATTCTGCTACTGACATGCTTCTTTGCTTTAACTCCATAAATTCCTCCCTTTTCTAATCAGTAAATTGTTGGCTTATATACTTCTACTAAAACTTTTCAAGAAAAAAGTCCCATGACACCCATTCTTTCGAGACCACTGACATCAACATTTTCTCACCAATAGTATACCGAGTCCCTCAGCAAAGATACGGTACACTTCAAGCTCTCTTTGAGTGTACATGAGATTTTATCAAACACCCTCACTGAGTTCTCTAGCCAAAACTCTACCCTCTCAGGGTCATTATCTATCTTAGCTCTAAACTCCTCAGCCCTGTGTTTTCTAATCTTATCCACTGGGGGTTGCGATATCCTCATTACGTCAATACCTTGAGGAGCCACTGGAATTGGCTAAGGTATAGGAGGAGGTGGAGGAGGTTGAGCATTAAGGTTTGCTTGAATGTACTCCGAGTACCAATTACTCATCATCTAGAGAAAGGATTCTCGAGCCTCTTCTCCTTAACCCCTAGACTCGGGTTTACTCTACATAGGCATGGTCCCTTGCACAGGAGCCGGCACATTACTAACTGCTTCATCAGCAGTAGATGGATCGAAATCCATATACTATATCAAACTAAATTTAAAATCATCAAAAATCACCACACTATCCTTGTACACTTATGGCATGTATAGCTAAACTCTTACACCCGCTACGGTAGTCCTAGAACCGACTAAACCATAGCTCTAATACCACTAAATGTTACACCCTTTCCCTGTATTTCCCACTGAAATAGGGCCCGTGGCATTATCGAACTAAAATCACTTGATCACCACTTAGGCTCAACGTGACTACTCTTCTTTAGTCACCACAACAACCTCATTCTCAACTTACGAGACCTCACTCATACACACGAGGGATCTCAAGACTATATCGAAAACTTCTATGATTTTAAAATTTCTCCACCTAAACAGGGATTACACGCCTATGTAAGGTGAGACACGCCCGTGGAGGTCACACACGCCCATGCCCTCAACCCGTGCATGAACACCCAAGCATTCTACCACTGCCCCATGGCAAGGGCACACGCTCATGTGGCTAACCCATGGCTTATACTACTTGAAACTGTCAAAGAGATACGGCCAAGGCACACACCCGTAGGCTGGCCGTGTGTCACACATGGCCTAGACACATGTCCGTGTGTCTATCCATATGGACAAGAGCAAAGCTATGTGCTAAGCTCTTTTCACCCCTCAAGTTCATACAACATATACTCATTCAACTCATCCATAAACAACACATATTAAAACATAATCTCACATGGTTAACTTCATCTTTTTTAATAATAAGATAGTCACCAACCATGGCATTATACAAAATAGATTATCCATCAAAAGGCCAACACATTTTGGCAATTACAACAAAGTTTACTAACTTATCTAGCTGCTATACATGCCATATATAAAACACTGAGTCTAATGTACCGGAGTGTGTTGATAGTGTGGGCGATCTTTCGTTTGATCCACATATCTCAAATCAACCTTTTTTTATCTATAAGAGAAGGGAAAAGAAAAGAAGAAAGCTTCGAGCTTAGTAAGTTTACACATAAACAATTTAAGCATTCCAGTATAAGCTAAACAACAATTAACATTATACTACCATATAAAATGACATCCACAATTATGCTTACTCTTTCTATCCCCTACCACATATCAAACATATCATGAGTCACATACTCATAATCATGGACATGCACCCCTGCACTCAATATCACATCAGTATTTCTCAAAAATACATCCACACAGTTAATTTACTCAAAAATACATCCACATAGCTAAACCACATAGCTAAATTACTCAATAATACTTCTACACAGCTAATTCACACAGCTAATTTCTCGGTGGTTTCGCATTTAGCCCACCACAATCAATTAATAGGGTATTATCGCACATAGTCTACCAAGAGGTAATCATATTGGTTTCGCATATAGCCCATTAAATAATATACTTAACTATGGTATCGTACACAGCCCATCATTGTTAAGTATTAAGTTGGTGTCGCACTTAGCCCACCAACAAATATTATCACTATACATCCATCCACATATCTACTTATTCATTCATTCATGATATCTACTACATTCATTCCACTTGAACCATATAGGTTCTCAATCATTCTCATTCATGCTACACACTAGCTAGCATTAAAATTGTGTAAGTATAATTGCATTGATTACGCATAAACTTACCTTGGCACTCAAAAGTATAGATACATGCAATTTAGTCCACCGCCTTACTCTTGCCTCGATTTTGATTCGGGCTTTGTATTTCTTTATCTTTAATGATAAATCAACTTATTCAATACACACATTGACTAAATTTACCATTATCTCATATTTTAGCAAAATTACCATTTTACCCTTAAACTTTCTCATATTTACACTTTTGCCTCAAGGCTCGTAAAGTGATTTTCATTCAACATTCTAGCCTTTCATGCCTAGCCAAATTGTAACACCCCAAACCCGGACAAGACACCACGTCCGAATCTGGTATGTTACAGGGAAACATGTTTGTGAGAGGTTAAATTTTTCGCCAAAAGCCGAGTGAAACACAGTGTATTTTGAAGACAATTTGAGTAGACTTGTTTGAAATCAGATGGAGTATGTGAAACCCGAGGTTTTTGAAATCTTAACTGATGTGTGGCTAAATGAATTTAAACCATTTAAACCTTAATAGTTTCTTAGTGTTACTTAAAACCTTATTAGACTTAGGAGTAATACAAGTTTGATTTGAAAATCACTTGAATTTGCTTACTATAACGACGTAGTGTGATACCCGATGGTATGGTTTAAAAACATATTATGCTATCATTTTGAAATCATTATCTTTCCAAGTTTTAGTAAAATTCATACCAACTTGTTTTGTTAAGGCATATTAAAATCTAATTAAAACATAAAAATCACCAAAACATAAATTAAAGGCCTTTTACAAATCCAATATAAAACCCAAATAAAGTAAATAAGCTAAAGTACCCAAATTAATAGTCCTTTATTAAAGCATGGCATGTGCACCCCGAGTCCATCCCTACCCATGTCCGCTTCACGAAGTCACCGAAATGTCAAAGGAGAGGGTGAGTCGAATGACTCAAGGTGTAAATCCCGCCCCAAGAACAACATGCTAACACACATCATACAAAGCAACATAATTAATGCAACCCGATCCTAACCATCCATATCGCTTTTCTACCCCTGTGGTACCAAACCACCGGTGGTGCTAAACCACCGGTGACATATAGTCACAATGTGTTACTAAAACACCGTGTCCCAAAGACACTATATCTCACAATGTGGTACCAAACCACCGTGTCCTAAAGACACAAATGTGCTACTAAAGCACCGTGACCAAGTCACAAATCCGATGATGGGGCCAACCCATCGTGTGATACCAAATCACTAGCAGACGATCCCATATCTCATGTGGGCCAACCCACTGTGGTTAAACCACAGGACAAGTCGTAATGAGGTGCCAAACCTCCGTGACCCAAAGTCACAAAGTGTGCTACTAAAGCACCGGTGCTCACAAGACAAAATATCACCGCTCCCTCCACTCAGATCACCCATCAACATGCCACACTCATGTAATCATGCATATCATATAATCATGCATATCATGCTATTATGTCTACCCTCATATCCCATGTCATATATAGCCACGCCCATGGCATCACATAAATCATCAAGAAACTCATAATAATAATACCGACTTACCCGAGTCCGTAATCAAACCCATTAGGTATCATATCAATCATCACCGCTTCATTAATCATCACACAAAGTTATTAATCATATTACTAAAATAGAAGTGTGTTAGTTACACACCAATTAACGAGATTCTAATACTAAGAACCGATCTAAGACCTCGACCACCTCGACAACTTTGATCCTAAAATCGACCAATCAACGGGTTAGCACACATATCATTCTACCATAACCAAATAAATCAAAGGGTATATCACCACCCTTACCTTAAACTTCTTTGGTTTCCTACCAACCCCGAACCCAATCAATGGTTCAACCAACAATCGGCCCCACCCATTTGCTTATCGATAACAAGGCTCCCGCCCACTTCCTACAATCGGCAACCAACCAAAGATAATAGCTCTCGCTTAAACAAATACCAAACAATTAGACTTGTTAAAATAATCCTCACCGCCACTTACCACCGATCAAGGAACCGAGGCTATGCTTGATCGCTTTGAAACTCGAATGCCTACGATAAAACGATTTCCAAATAAATGGTTACTATACTTCCAATCGATCGCCAAAACCTACTCTTACTTTGAAGATGCCGATAGAGAATAGGAAATAGAACACAAGTATTCGCCTCACCGCTACTTTTTCCAATATTTGAAAACGGAATCCCAAAACCGATCCACACCCCACCTCACAATCGCCAAAATGGAAGAAAATTGTAAAAAGAGATTTCAAAGAAGGGATGATAGTTCGCTAAAGAGTTCTAGAAAAGAAATCAAGATGAACAGAGGGGAATTTACTTTCGATTTTGAAAGGAAAGAATGAAGAAGGTGTCTAGGGAAACAAGTTTCTGCTTAGCATGAATGAAGAAAAGAAGGAAGGAACAAGGTATACTTTCGCAATAAGGTGCTAGAGGTTTCGCTTACAAAGCTTCAAGAAGAAAGAGAGGTGAAAGAGAAGAGAGCATTCTGCTATTGAGAGTACCAAAAGAATAAGGTAAATTTCGGATGCAACTTGGACTTTGGTTTCAAGAAGAAAAATGGAAGAAGCAAATGAAGTTTCGCCACTATAGGGTTTTGGTGTTTTCAACTTCAAGAAGTGCAAAAGATGAGAGAAACCTTGGAAGAAAATTCGCTAACAAAACCAAAATGAGACTTTTGTTTTACCAACAAGGACCGAATATGCACCCAACTGGGAAAATGCATTTCAAGACCCCCAACACCACACCAAGCCGCCCACACACTCCCTCTCCCCCAAACTCTCACCCAAACCGCCAAATCTCCCCATACACTCCACTCCACACATTTCAAATGTGTTTACCAAGTCTTACTCCTACAATCACTTCCACCTTACTTTTGAACGGTTTGACTTGGTCCAAAGTAGAATTCCACTTGCCTTCTACCTCTTCCTCCATGCCGTCCAAAATGGGTGACAAATGGGAGCTCTCACGACTTGAACTCAAGACCTCCTCACCAGATGACGCCACACCAAGGTCTAAGTGGCGCATGCCTTGCCACTTAGCTAGCTCCTCACTTGTGCTATAATTTCACTTAATTTAAATATAAACCCCAACACCTTCCGCTTCTATCCCTAAAGCCCAAGAATAAGAATTTCACCACCTACCCAGCTCACACCTAGCCTACAACTAAATCCCAAAACACAAAAACAACATCATAGCAAACAATTAAACATGCAAACAATGCCAAATCGAATAGCCCTTAACCCGGATATTACGCTTCTACCCCTTAAAAGAATTTCGACCTCGAAATTACCTCGGTCAAGAGTTGCGGTATTGTTGTCTCATCATATCCTCGGTTCCCACGTAGCTTCTTCCACGCCATGATTCCGCCAAAGAACCTTAACCAGAGGCATAGACTTCCTCGCGAGAACCTTCACATCCCGATCTAAAATCAGACAGCTCTTCCTCTATGGACATATCCGGATTTACCTCGATCTCCTCATCGTTACTACATGTGATGGATCGAACGATAACGCCAAGCATCGAAACGTGGAACACGCCATGAATCGACTTAGCTCACCGGCAACTCGAGCCGATATGCAATCGTCCCACTCGCCTTAGTACCTTATACGCCCAATAAACCTCGACTAAGCTTGCCTTTCTTCCCTAACCTTAACACTTTCTTCCACGGTGAGACCTTCAGAAAACTCGATCTCCCACAAAGAAATTCAATATCTCTCGCTTAAGATCAAGATAGGACTTCGCCGGCCGAAGCTTCTTCAATCGAGCCTCAATCAACTTAACCTTGTCTTCGCCTCAAGAACCAACTCGCCCTAACAACCGACGCTCACTAAACTCATCCAACAAGTCGGTGAACGACACTTTCTACCGCATAACGCCTCATAAGGTGCCATCTTAATGCTCGCTTGGTAGTCGTTGTTGTGTTAATTCGCTAACGGTAGATACTCCTCCCGCCTACCCTCAAGTCCAAAACACACCCTCAAGCATATCCTCCAAAATCAGATAACCTTTTCTCGATTGCCGTCATCATGGATGAAATGTCAGTGTTGAAATCTAACTGTACCCAAAGGCATGATGCAACGCCTTCCGTAACCTTGACGTGAATCGGGGTCCCTATCCGAGATGATCGACACGGCACCCCATGCGCCTCACTATCTCCGATACATACAGCCTTTGCCAACCTCTCAAGTGAGTAATCCACCTCACCGAATAAAGTGAGCGATTTAGTCACCGATCCACAATTACCCAAATCGAATCCTTCTTGCTCGGTGTAGCGGTAATCCATCGATTTAAATCCATAGTTATTCTTTCCCACTTCCATCGTGGAATTTTCACCGGTTGAAGCAACCCAGACGGCAATCGATGCTCACCTTGACTTGTCGACATGTCGCACTTCCCTACAAACTCACACCTCCTTTTTCGCACTCTTACCACCAAAATCGCTTCTCCGAGATCCCTATACATTTTGCTACCTCCGATGCATAGCGTGAGGGTCGCTATGAGCATCCCAAGAATCTTTTGCCTCAATTCAAGATCTCTCGGATACAAGCCTTCCCCGAAACGCAGAACCCCATCCTTAGACAAGCTATACCCTTCAAACCATCATTCTCGCACTGAGTCCTCTCGCTACAAAACCTCATCTAACAACCGCTTTCTCGATCCGCTCAACCCAAGTAGGCTTAATCATAGCTCGCCGTAATACTCCCGCCATCGCACAAACTCAAGTGGGCAAACAACGCCTTAGATCCGAAACAACCTTACGGCTCAACGCGTCCGCCACGACGTTAGCCTTGCCCGAATGATACCAATTGAGCAATCGTAGTCTTCGCCAGCTCAATCCATCTAAGGTCTGCCTCGATTCAAGTCTTTCCGAGTCAAGGTACTTCAGACTCTTATGGTCCGTGATAGACTACCGATCTCTCTCCATACAAGTAATGCCTCCATATCTTTAGGGCAAATACTACACCGCAAGCTCCAAATCGTATGTGGGTAATTAACCTCATGTGGCCTCAAATTGCGGGATGCGTAAGCCACCACCTTCCTTCCCGTGATCAAGACACAACCCAAACTCAGATGTGATGCATCGCAAGACATCAGTGAATTCCTTACCACCTCAGTCAATCGTAACCGAGCTTCAACAAAATCTTCTTTAACTTATCGAAGCTCTCCGCCGCTTCTCACCCAAACAACGGAACTCCCTTTCAAATAATTTGGTCATCTGTGTCGCAATTAATGAGAAACCTCTACAAATCTTCTAGTATCCTCGCCAACCCCGTAAAACTCCAATTTCCGCCATCGACTTAGGTGGCTTCCAATCCAAAACCGCTTCTATCTTACGGGGTCCACTCTAATCCCTCACCGACACTACATGACCCAAAATGTCACCTCCTTGAGCCGTAACTCACATTTATCGAACTTCAGATAGAGTCGCTTTCTCCTTAGAATCTGCAATACCACCCGTAAATGAGCGCCATGCTCTTCCTCGGCCCTGAGTATACTAAGATGTCGCCGATAAAACTACCACTTAACCGATCCAGTAATCGTTGGAACACCCTATTCATCGATCCATGAAAGCTGCGCATGCGTTAGTCAACCCGAACGGCATAACCAAGAACTCAAAGTGCCCATACCGAGTACGGAATGCCGCCTTACGATATCCGCCTCTTTACCTTCAATCGGTGATATCCGCACCTTAGGTCAATCTTCGAGAAAACAGACGCTTCTTCAAATTGATCAAACAAGTCATCTATCCGAGGCAAGGATACTTGTTTTTGATCGTCACTTTCGGTCAGCTATGTAGTCTATGCATATCCGCATAGTACTATCTTTTTCTTTACAAAGAGTACCGGCGCCCCAAGGCGTAAATACTTGGCCCGATAAAACCTCGTCCAATAACTCCCGGATTTGAGCCTTAAGCTCCACTAATTCTTTAGGTGCCATCCTCAGACGGAGTAATGGATACCGCGCGCAGCTTTGCAATGATCAATCCCGAACTCTACCTCCGATCCGGTGGCAAACCCTAAGCTCCTCAGAAACACATCCACAAATTCCCTACCGTCCAATAGCCTCCACGAAGACTCCTTAGCCTCCAAGGCATACACATGCACCATATATGCTTCGCACCTTTCCCGACCATTTTCTGGCTTTCAGAGCGTGATACCAAGTTGGATGATAGTTTCTCCTATTACCGATCGAACTACTTCATCACCCTCACCGTCTTTCAACCATGCGCTTAGCCACAATTCAACTTCACCGATACTTACCCACCACCCATTCCAAATTAGATCGAACTCCCGAATGGCGCTCCATCGATCGCCTCAAATACTACCCCTTGAGTTCTAGAGGTATCGCCTCTATACGCTTTATCTACCACTACAGAGTGACCTAGAGGGCTTATTACGGTCATCCGCCTAGAAGATATCTCGAGTCTAAATCCATTGTCTCTACTATACCATCGGCAACATAAGAGTGCGAGACCCCACATCAATTAAAGCAAGATAAGGAGAACCAAAATCAAAAACGCATCTTGATGACATCCGGCAAGGCCGCCTCCTCTCGGCGCCGCAAAGATATACCAAACCAGTCAGTTCGCCTCGAACTACTCGCACCTCTCGCCTTGCTCCACGTACCGACTGAACTATTACCTCCTCGCCATTACCTTGGCCCCTCTCGGTGGTCCATTATTTCAGATTGATTACTACCGATTCTGACCAATTCTAGCCAACTTGCGCGGACAAATTCCTCACACGGTGGTCCAACGAGCCACACTCAAAACAACCTCTACCATCACCCAAAGAAGCCTCCCAAAGAGCCTTTCCACAATGGTTACATCACAAGGCCCCCTCGCTTAGCAAAGAATAAACCTACCCGACCGATTCGCCCACTCGGTCTAGCCCTCTTCTTGATTACCGATGACCCGTAAGATCCAAAACTCCGCTTATGACGGTTTCTATCCATACTCGCCTCACAGACTTTTTAATGCCCTCGCAACCTTTGCCTTTTCAACTAAAATCAGAATTCACGCCTCATCAAGCGCAATTATCAATCTTAACTCGTCTCGCAGCCATCCTCGAAACGAACGCACCTTTCCTCTTCAAGAGCCACCATACCCTCGCATACCGACTCAAATTCGTAAACTCGGCCTCATACTCCGATACATGATTTGTTCTCGACTAACCTCGTAAATGCTTTCTCTGCTCATTTATGTAATTAGCTCCGACGCATTTCTTCCGATAAGCGGCTAAAATAGTCCCAAGTCGATCTTCACCGCAATATCATCACGGACCGTGAGCCACCATCGATATGACTCATCTCGAGAAGTGATACGATCCCTTTAATTTTTCTTCACCGTTAGGTCCAGATCGTCCATGATCCGCTCGTCGCTTCCACCAAGACTCAAAGAAGGTTAGGAGCAACACCGAGACACCGGAAGAATTCAAATTTCCCATTTGCCCAAGTCGCCAGCACGATTTCCTAGCTCCCACGCCCCCACCGCCTCCAAATACCTCTCTAAAACCCGCAAAGATCGCTCAGGATACTACATCATCGCCGGTCTGCTTCTCGAACTCACCACCTCCACTAGTGGCGAATCCCAGATCTCATTCTCTCAACCCCGCCTGTAACCCACGGGCTCAAATAAGATCATCCTACCGCGACCACGCCCACGACCACGCCCACCTCGGTACTCATGACTAAATCTCGTCCGATTAAAGAATTTTATGTATCACTATTATTCCACTCGTGTTTAAAGTAAAGTTTTATGAATTTTAAAGAAGCTTTGTTTCATGAGTCCACAGAGTCCTATTAGTCTCGCCTCTAAAGTAGTCTTACTAACCATCCAATCATGTCAATCACAACAAATAGTACGGGTACTTACTGGGCGAATCGGTGCTTGACTCGGTGCCATGCCCTTCAACCCATACTTCAAAAATGTAATACTTGAAAATTATAGTTTTAAAACATTTTGGGCCTCGGCCCACAAATGAAGCTTTTGAACTTGGCTCGATACCACAAATGTAACACCCCAAACCCGGACAAGACACCACGTCCAATCTGGTATGTTACGGAAACATGTTTGTGAGAGGTTAAATTTTTCGCCAAAAGCCGAGTGAAACACAAGGTATTTTGAAGACAATTTGAGTAGACTTGTTTGAAATCGATGGAGTATGTGAAACCCGAGGTTTTGAAATCTTAACCAGATCGTGTGGCTAAATGAATTTAAACCATTTAAACCTTAATAGTTTCTTAGTGTTACTTAAAACCTTATTAGACTTAGGAGTAATACAAGTTTGATTTGAAAATCACTTGAATTTGCTTACTATAACGACGTAGTGTGATACCCGATGGTATGGTTTAAAACATATTATGCTATCATTTTGAAATCATTATCTTTCCATGTTTTAGTAAAAATTCATACCAACTTGTTTTGTTAAGGCATATTAAAATCTAATTAAAACATAAAAATCACCAAAACATAAATTAAAGGCCTTTTACAAATCCAATATAAAACCCAAATAAAGTAAATAAGCTAAAGTACCCAAATTCAATAGTCCTTTATTAAAGCATGGCATGTGCACCCCGAGTCCATCCCGACTCCATGTCCGCTTCACGAGTCACCGAAATGTCAAAGGAGAGGGTGAGTCGAATGACTCAATGTGTAAATCCCGCCCCAAAAACAACATGCTAACACACATCATACAAAGCAACATAATTAATGCAACCCGATCCTAACCATCCATATCGCTTTTCTACCCCTGTGGTACCAAACCACCGGTGGTGCTAAACCACCGGTGACATATAGTCACAATGTGTTACCAAAACACCGTGTCCCAAAGACACTATATCCGCCAATGTGGTACTAAACCACCGTGTCCCAAAGACACAAATGTGCTACTAAAGCACCGTGACCGTCACAAATCCGATGATGGGGCCAACCCATCGTGTGATACCAAATCACTAGCGACGATCCCATATCTCATGTGGGGCCAACCCACGTGGTTAAACCACGTGGACAAGTCGCAATGAGGTGCCAAACCTCTGTGACCCAAAGTCACAAAGTGTGCTACTAAAGCACCGGTGCTCACAAGACAAAATATCACCGCTCCCTCCACTCAGATCACCCATCAACATGCCACACTCATGTAATCATGCATATCATATAATCATGCATATCATGCTATTATGTCTACCCTCATATCCCATGTCATATATAGCCACGCCCATGGCATCACATAAATCATCAAGAAACTCATAATAATAATACTGACTTACCCGAGTCCAGAATCAAACCCATTAGGGTATCATATCAATCATCACTGCTTTCATTAATCATCACACGTGTTATTAATCATATTACTAAAATAGAAGTGTGTTAGTTACACACCAATTAACGGAGATTCTAATACTAAGAACCGATCTAAGACCTCGACCACCTCGACAACTTTGATCCTAAAATCGACCAATCAAAGGGTTAGCACACATATCATTCTACCATAACCAAATAAATCAAAGGGTATATCACCACCCTTACCTTAAACTTCTTTGGTTTCCTACCAACCCCAACCCAATCAATGGTTCAACCAACAATCGGCCCCACCCGCTTGCTTATCGATAACAAAGCTCCCGCCCACTTCCTACAATCCAAGAACCAACCAAAGATAATAGCTCTCGCTTAAACAAATACCAAACAATTAGACTTGTTAAAACAATCCTTACCGCCACTTACCACCGATCAAGGAACCGAGGCTATGCTTGATCGCTTTGAAATCTCGAATGCCTACGATAAAACGATTTCCAAATAAATGGTTACTATACTTCCAATCGATCGCCAAAACCTACTCTTACTTTGAAGATGCCGATAGAGAATAGGAAATAGAACACAAGTATTCGGCCTCACCTGCTACTTTTTCCAATATTTGAAAACGGAATCCCAAAACCGATCCACACCCCACCTCACAATCGGCTAAAATGGAAGAAAATTGTAAAAGAGATTTCAAAGAAGGGATGATAGTTCTGGATAAAGAGTTCTAGAAAAGAAATCAAGATGAACAGAGGGGAATTTACTTTCGGTTTTGAAAGGAAAGAATGAAGAAGGTGTCTAGGGAAACAAGTTTCTGCTTAGCATGAATGAAGAAAAGAAGGAAGGAACAAGGTATACTTTCTAATAAGGTGCTAGAGGTTTCGCTACAAAGCTTCAAGAAGAAAGAGAGGTGAAAGAGAAGAGAGCATTCGCTATTGAGAGTACCAAAAGAATAAGGCAAATTTCTTATGCAACTTGGACTTTCCAAGAAGAAAAATGGAAGAAGCAAATGAAGTTTCGCTACTATAGGGTTTGGTGTTTTCAACTTCAAAAGTGCAAAAAGATGAGAGAAACCTTGGAAGAAAATTCGCTAACAAAACCAAAATGAGACTTTTGTTTTACCAACAAGGACCGAATATGCACCCAACTGGGAAAATGCATTTCGCACCCCCCAACACCACACCAAGCCGCCCACACACTCCTCTCCCCCAAACTCTCACCCAAAACCGCCAAATCTCCCCATACACTCCACTCCACACATTTCAAATGTGTTTACCAAGTCTTACTCCTACAATCACTCTCCACCTTACTTTTGAACGGTTTGACTTGGTCCAAAGTAGAATTCCACTTGCCTTCTACCTCTTCCTCCATGCCGTCCAAAATGGTTGACAAAATGGGAGCTCTACGACTTGAACTCAAGACCTCCTCACCCAGATGACGCCACACCCAAGGTCTAAGTGGCGATGCCTTGCCACTTAGCTAGCTCCTCACTTGTGCTATAATTTCACTTAATTTAAATATAAACCCCAACACCTTCGCTTCTATCCCCAAAGCCCAAGAACAAGAATTTCACCACCTACCAGTGCTCACACCTAGCCTACAACTAAATCCCAAAACACCAAAACAACATCATAGCAAACAATTAAACATGCAAACAATGCCAAATCGAAATAGCCCCTTAACCCGGGATATTACACAAATCATTTACTCAACTAAAGAAGTCATTAATTCTCACTAAATCACACATGTATGACCAAACTCAAGACTTTCACAAATAAGTCCCTACATGCATTTTTCATGGAAATCACTTAGCAAAAGATGTTTCTACTACATCAAGTTGTCATATTCTTCCATAAAACATCAAAATACATGCATGTCATACATGGGTACATTTTTTAACATCCATCCTAGCTCAACATTTAGTTAAAAATAGCTCACTCATGTTAGTAGGACTTCAAAAATACGAAAAATATCAAAAACGGAGCTATAATACACTTACTAGCTAGCTTGAAAAGTTGAAGAACAATGGCTTCCTTCAAATTTCGGCAGCTTGGAGAAGAAGATGAATGAATTTTGCCATCTTTTGCCCCTTTCTAATCATTCAATTGACAAATGACCAAAATGCCCTTTTTGTCAAACCTTCAAATTTTAACCCATTCATGCCCAATTTTGTCTAAAAATTAGAATTTGGAAAAATTGCTATTTAAGGACCTCTATTTGATAATCCAAACCTATTTCATACAAATATCTTCTAGAATCTCATATTTTGCAAGTTTTACAATTTAGTCTATTTGGACAATTCAACCACAATTTAACAAAATTGCTTCATGAAGCTTTCACACTATCATGCAAACATGGCATACGCCTCAAAACTCATACATATACCTAGGATTTGTGGTCTCGTACCACTATTTTGACTAGGCCCTAAATCAGAATGTTACATATTTGGTCCCTCTCGGGTTTTATTTATGAACTTTCGCCCATCAACAAGCCCTCACGGCTAAAGTGAACAGACACTACGCACTAGGTAGGATTCTAGAGAAGAGGAGGTGGGCCACTAGGATCGCTTTAAGTACCAAGCTCTCCCTAAATCCAATCCTAGACATGCGTATGTCCGTTGCCACACTCAAACCCAGCGACTTGTTCACGGACATGTTTGATTAGATTAAGTCTTATGAAATTTAAGAGTTGTTCAAACTTGGCCTAAAGTCCATAAACCCTAGCATATTGTATACCAAAGCAAACAAACTCATCAAACCTAGCCTTAGGGCCCACTGGGCCCATTTAGCCACCTTCAACTTTTTAGCTTTTCGGCATTGTCGATATCGTGTGTGTAGTGTTTGTACACACCTGGTAACCTCGCGTGCTGTAAACCCTTTAGTCACGAACCTACAATCGACATTACTACGATTAACCAAAGCTTTAACACCTACTTATCAAAAATCAAAGCCTCACCGTACCCTTACTGTGTGCCTCACGTTCTAGTAGCCCTTCCTTTGCTACTATTTGTGATTATCCTCTAGATCTACACTCAAACACCTATATCATCAAAACCAAGTGACCCATATTGTACATAAGTCACCCCTATGAGCCACATTAGATTCGACCATTTACTAAACCATGACTGAGTCGAGAACACTTACCACCTTGTTAGCAATCATTACCTACCATGCTTGCGATTGTTGAGTCTTACCCTTGTTAATACAAGTTAACGACAAGGAGGGGTTAGATAGCCTTTCGGCTTTTAACAAAACACACTACAAAGTTCAACTAATCACTTACCAAAATTCTCCTTTGATCCTTCAGCTTAGATATCTACTGAACAAGATTTAGCTTCCAAACGTGACTAAGAGTAGATAACAATAGATTGAGGTAGAGGAACAACAAAAAGGGTTTGGCAAGAGTAGAGATTTGGTAAAGAAGGGTGATATTAATTTCGGCAATAAAGGGAATTTGGCTTAGTGAAAATTCAGCAAAAAGGGAGAAACTGATTGAGGGGGAGAATAAAAACTAGAGAATGCTCAAAGAACCTTTCAAGCATTCGGCCCCCTTTCCTTTTAAAGCCACAGGCCTAGCACTCCCCTCCCTTAGAGTCCCATTCGACACCATCACATCCTTACTCCCCATCTCCTAACTTTTCTCTTCGATAATACCTTAATCTTATCTGAAATCTCCTCCACATCCATCAGTCCGCTTATTTCAAACTATCCATGGAAAGAGTACAAAATCAACACAACTCTTGTCGTCCACCTATGCAAAATAAAACACTCCAAAATGCACTCCTCCTGCTCGAACCTTGGACTTCATCAGCTTTCACACACGCCACCTCATAGCTCCCAAGTGACGCCACTTTCCACTAGACCACAAGCCCATTTGTGTCTTATTTTCTCTTAATCAACCTAAGAGGCCTCATGCTTGAGACTAGGGTCCACTAAAGCAAGAAAAATATTTTTTTCCCTATGGTCTCCCCTATCTCTAAGGCTTCAAACAAGCCCAATAATAACTTAATAATAATAAACTAAGTGCTAGACATTCATACTAACTTCAATGCACAGAAATTAGGGTTTCAAGATTGTTGGGGCGTTACATTGAATTTGTTAGATGTTATAATTTGATGTCCCAATTGATGTTGTAATAGAAGTTGGACCAAGGCAATTGAACAAATATATTATAAAAGGAACGTAAGGCAAGGAGAGAAATCAAGACACAATATTTGTTAATGCAATTTAGATTCCCCAATCCTACTCTGCAGAGCCTCACCTAGTAAATGATTTTATTTAAAATGGATCTGAAACCCTATTAGTTAAAGCCAATCGACCTTTACACTACAAATAATTGCAGCCTTAACAAAGTACCCCCCAATGTTACAACCACTCACCCCAAAAAATCTCACTTAGAACAAGGTTTACTCTCCAAATAATACTTAAACAAAAGAGTGCAAAAAGAATACAAAGGAAAGATAAACAAAAAATTAGCCAAAAGCACTCCAACAAGCACACTAGAAAAGTTGACTAACAACCTATTTATAGGTCAATACAATAGCTTTTCAATAGTATTTTGATAAGCTTAAAACTCTCATTTAAAAGTTAATTTTATCTATTGAATAATCTCCAATAATCATCCCATAAATTCCTTTATATGCAAGTCTCTCGTTAGTTTCAAATACACTTAAAAGATAAGAATAAGATAGCTATAAAGTTTGCTTTAAATCAATCAACCCTTGTCCCTTCTTTTCTTCAAAATAAAATCCACCAGCAAGATAACAAATAATTGCAGCTTCAATCCAAGAGTCATTTGTTGATAGAAAACTAATTAAAGTGAACCAAGCCGAAAATGCTAACAACACTAATACACTTTAACTATCCTAACTCATTATCCCATGTGTTGTCCTAACTTGTTGTCCCAAGTGTTGCTCGAACAATGAGTGAAACAAGAATACCATAAACAATTAAAGTCCTAGCAACCTAAAATCTTATTGTCTAATTATACAACCTTTCCACTAAATAATCTTTTTCTTTTTTTTTTTTTTTCACTTGACGAAGAACTTAGTAAATTCAAGTTCTTTTTTCTCATATTTTTTGGTTGATGGTTCCCATTTCAAAAGTGAATTAAAGATGATTAACATGATTAAAGCACATTTTTGTTCTTTACTTGATGAAGAATCCAATTTATGGCATATGTTTGTAGTTTTCTATCATGTTATTATTACTATTATGCTTAATACATTTGCGAACTCACCTAGATTGAGAAGAATGCCTTTGGAGGAAGACATGATGTTAGAATATGTTGAATTATGCCAAAGAAATTATTTGGCCAATTGATTCAAAAACTTGTTATATCCACAAGTATTATGAGAGAAAAAAAAAACAATTTAGGTTATATATGTCGGTTTGATTATTCTTTGTTTTCTAGGATAAATTTCAAAACTATACATGATTTTAATCGAATGTGTATGTTGTACATGAATTTTATTTTGTACAATTTTATATATGAAATTTCTATTTGATTCAATTTTCACAAATCACTAAATGAATTAACAATATAAAATTATTTTACATTTACACATTGCATAGACATATAATTATGTTTATCTAATATATAAATTAATTGGTGGATTTATTTCTTTAAATATGTAAAGTTGAATCAAAATGAAAAAATCTCATGTATACATATAAGCCACAATAAAAGTTTCATACATATGGTTGCTCCAAATCAAAATTCTTGTATCAAATTACACATTAAATCAAAGTTCATATGTGGTTTTAATATTTATCCATTATTTATTTCTAATGAATTTTTAAATTCATGTTTGCTTATTGATGAAGTGATTTTATATGATTCATTTATCATATCTAGATTTATAGTAAAATATCAAATATATTATTTTGGTAAATTAAAAATGCAAAACGCATCAAAAGGGGAAACAAAGATGCCAACTATTCTTATTATGAACATTATTTTCATAACTAGACTAGATCAACCAGTGGGACCATTTGGATCAGGAATCTGTCAACGTACTGGTCTAAAATAAAGGATTGGACCAATTGACCCTGAACCAGTCGACCTGGAAGTTGAACCAGGCTAAAAAAGAACTGGTTCAATCGACGTTTGAACTAGTTGAACTAGTTTTCTCTTTTTTCTAAAAATATTTCTAAATATTTATGATTTTTAACAATTTATTCAATTACACTAGTTGAACTAGTTGGACTGCAAATCAGTGTTTAGACTGGTTCAACCACTAGTCCGTTTTTGAAAACTTTGATTATGAACTAATATTTGCAAACAATTTTTAAACAGAGATATTCTTGGAGTAAATTCTAACAATTAATAAAAATATCAATTATTAAAGATTCTTTTGAAAATTTTAATTTTTATAATTTTATGAATGTTTTAAATTTCCAAGATCTTTTTATATTTTAAGAAATTTTTCCATTTAGGGTTAAAAATCTAAAAGAAACAATATGATATTTTAGCTATAGTTGCAGGACTAAATTAGCTATTAAGTCTATAAGTTAATGTGCCAAATGATTAGTCTATTACTGAGTTAACGAAAAAATGATTAAAACATTAAAAATCGATAACAATAATAATTGTTTTATAACTTTTCATAGTTGGACGACCAAAATGAAAACTTACTAATAATTGAGCAACTAACGGTGTATTTGAGGAATAGTGACTTAACAATCCACGTTGACATTTAATAATAAGTTAACAATGGGTTGACTTAAGATGACCAATTTTGAATAGTTGAGTAACCAAAGTATAAGTTTATTAAAAATTAACTACCATTGATGAAATTTACCCATAAATTATAAATATTAGTTCCTTGCTTCTTTGTGAGGGGTTGTTAGTTTTGAGTTTGTCTCAATCCATTACTTTTTCATCCATTAATATTTAATGAATGTTTAATCACCATTCACAAGTTAATTTTGGCATTTAATAGATGAGTCCTACGTGGGTTCTACATATTTGAATAGTGATGATAATTTTATTTTATATTAATGGATAAAAAATAATTGAGTGGATCTTATACCGTCAAATTTGAGGTTTTAGAATTTGTTTTGGGGCTACTATTTAAGGTGTTCGAACCTGAAAATAGCCCATCAACTTATCACTTTGAGGCATTTAGGCTCATTATCATTTTGTAAATTGAGAATGGCACTATTGACTAAACCACGAGTGCAATAATAAAAATTTATGCTCAAACATTCAATTAACGTTCAATAATTGGACAACTTATATCTTTTACCCTTATCAAAATACAAAATGGGAGGAATATGTGTTATATGGTCAAGTTTTGGTTTTAGTCCTTTTCTGTACTCAAATTGAGGTTCAGTTCCAATTGGCATAATTTAGTCATTTATATTTATAAGGTCATTAGTTTATTCAAATAGATAAAACAATTAATTATTCCAATTAAAATGCTAATTGAATTTTTTTGAAAAACAATATTCCAAGTCATCGTCCTTGTATGTATTTTAAGTGCGATGGAATGAGTTTTTTGAAGAAAAATTCACATCAATATCTAATCGAAATAGTTAACGTTTTTAACAATTTTTGTAACACCCTTAACCCACCTCCATCACCAGAACAGGGTTACAAAGCATTTCTAGAACTTTTCTGTAACACCTCTTACCCGTATTCAATGTCGGAACTGGGTACGAGGCATTACCGGACTTAACGCACTTGAACATACAACTTTAGGCTATAAAATTTCATTCCAACATAAAACTTCCTGTTCACATTCAAAACATGCAAACGGAAAGTCTCAAATTAAACCGGGAACTTTTGAAAACTTAGAAAAATTTTGCCTTAACAGGACAACACGCTCGTGTGAAATGGGACACGCCCGTGTGGGATTTATTTTCTAATTTAAACCTACAGGGGTTTTCACACGGACGGACACACACCCGTTTCCCTAGCTTGTGTCCCTTACACAACCTCGACACGCCCGTGTTCTCACCCGTGTGTGAAAACCTGGGTATTATGTTTATGACATCAACAACCTCATAAGGGGCACACGGCCTAGGCACAGGCCCATGTGTCTAGCCTCTGGTCGACACTGACTTGTAACACTAACATGCAGGGGACACAAGGCCCAATCTCACACCCATGAGACTGACATTGTGTCACACACGGCCTAGACACACGCCCGTGTGTCTACCTGTGTGGACCAATTCAAGGCTACTTTCCAAGCCATTTAGCCACCCTCACTTGCACACATTCACACATCATCACATATCATTCTCAAATCATCAATTATAACACTTGAATTTTCACATTTGAACCATGAAAACCAAACTAACTTCCCCTATATGAGGGGGAACTATTACTAGCACAATTCCAATCGACGTGAGCCATCATCCATGGCTATACACAACCGAACCATAAACTATTTTAGGCCAACATATTTGGCTACTTTAACTATGACTTAATTAAACAAAAATAAGATCCCTATATATGTCATATCTCAAGTAGACTTGAAACCTTATACCCAAGTGACTGCTCGATAATGTGAAAACATCTCCGGCGGTCTCCAACTTGAGCTAGTTAAGTTAACCTATAAGAGATAGGAAAGAAAGAGGAGTAAGAAACAATGCTTAGTAATTTATATGAAAATAATAAGCAACTATTGACATTCATTTATTTCACTCAACCACAAAGGCATTATAATGAGATTTACACTTAAGCTCACAAACCTTCGCCTATCACAAAACATCGTTCATCTTTACTTGCATCTATACCCACAAAGCCACATGTAATTTCACTTAATTAAATCTCTCGATAACACCTCAAAATAATAATAAACACTCGATGGTCTCGAACACAACCCACCATTTAATAATTCATAAGGTGGTATCGCACACAGCCTACCATTAATACTAAACACGATGGTATTGCACACAACCTATCGGTAACAAATAATAAGGTGGTATCGCGCTCACCATTGATAATAATTGCGATGGTATCGCACATAGCCCATCATTAACAATTAATAAGGTGGTATCGCACATAGCCTACCAACAAGAATAATTACGGTGGTTTCGCACATAGCTCACCAAATAACAATATAAACGATGGTATCGCACATAGCCCATCATGAATAAATAGTAAGGTGGTATCGAACACAACCCTCCAAAAAGGATAATTATGGTGGTATCGCACATAGCCTACCAAATAATTATCACGAATATTTTTTTACATTTACAAATCTACTCAGAGATTCATACGAGAATCACTCGCTATCTATCAATTTCAATCAATTTCAATCATAATTGATCTCATTCATACAATACATCAATAAGTAACAACATATGTATTAAAGATGTATCGTTTACACATAAACTTACCATGGGTTCATCATATACCAAATTTGTAACGCTCTGAATTTGGGCCTAATAGAATTAGGCCTATTGGGCCTTGGGCGTGGGAGCGTTTAAAATTTTTAAGAACAAGAGAACGGTACTAATGCAAGTTGGACCTATTAGGTGAGTGATTTTAGAAGGTTAGGGGGCTTCTATGAAGTCTTGGGATCAAACTTGGGCTTTAGGAAAATTATGGTTTTAGGTGAGTAAAACCCTGGGAGTCAGTAAGTAGGCTTTAAGAATAAAATATTGAGAAAAATGACACAAAAGGAGTTGTGGTCTAGTGGTAAATGACGCCACATAGGAGACAAGGGAATGATGCCACACAAGGAAGCAAGGGTCCAAGGTTCAAGTCTTGGCGCTTGCATTTCATTTTGATTTTTTTTTAAAGGAACTTAGACTTTAGCCATAGACTTCTATTTAGTTGCGCATGTTTTAAGAGAACAAGGAGCTAGTTGGTAAAGTGGCTAGCGGCGTGGATTATGTTACAATGGAGCCTGAGTTTGAATCCCATTGCAAGTAGAAAGGGGATATTTATTTTGCTAAGTTGGGGCGGCAAGTGTTTGAGATGGAATTAAACTCTGCTGAAGGTAGGATCCCACATCGGAAAGCTAGCATGAGGGAAGGTGAGAAGCTGGCTTTAAATAGAGCAATCTATGAGGAGAGTAAGAAGATACCTTGGTGGGCGTTTAGGCATAGGAGTGCTCGAAGCACAAATTAGCAGCTTCAGATTCCTATAAGGTGTTTATTTTGCCCTACTCTAGTTGTATAGCGGCAAATGCCGAAAAGCCATTCACACGAAGATGGCAGCCACACGAGCGTGTGAGCACACGTGTGGGAGCTTCGACGCGATAGTTGAGGCCACCATAAGTATTATTGTGGGTTGATGTTGTTTGTGCGGAAAGGGGCCAAGTGGGCCCAATGGGCTTGTAAGCTCGTGGGCTCGTGGGCCCATATGAATAAATTGTATGATTGTGTAGTAGATATTGAACTGATCTATGTGAATCTCATATATGTGGCTAGATTTGGGCTAAATGGGCCACACGAGTGTGTGGGCCCATTTGGGCCAAGAATGGGCCCTAGGCCCATTCGTATCGTTATCTCTGTTTAGAATACCTCTAGTTTATGAAATTACCAAAATATCCCGATTTTTAAAATTATTAAAATACCTCTAGTTTATGAAATTACCAAAATACCCTGGTTTGCAAAATTACTGAAATATCCCTGTAGGGTAGAAATACTGAATTACCCTTGTATGGTAAAATTATCGAAATACCCCTGAAGGGTAGGATTACCGAAACACCCTTATAGGGTAAAATGACTATTTTTCCCTTGTAGGTAAATGACTAATTTAGAATGTGAATTTGATTGTTTTGACAGTGATTGTATAACTATGAGTTTAACTAACTTGACTGTGGGCGTGTGACTGATATGCTGTTAATATATGTTTAGATGATTGTTACTGAGCATGGCCATTTTGCATACATGTGTAATAATTGAGCATGACATACACGACATATTGCATGGGGTTGGGATTTGTATTTTGGAGGAAGTATTGTACTAGTGGCTATGCCACGTTTTACTGATTTAATGGCTTTACCACGTATACTAATTCTAGTGGCTCAGCGACATATACCGTTATTAGCAGCAAGGTTGCATTATTGGAGAGCTTGGCTTTGTGCCATCTTGATTATGGCTTTGTGCCAATCATATTTAGCCATGGCTATGTTTCTAACAGATATCGATGACTTTGTGTCGATCATATTTACCCAAGGCTGTGTGTCAATTATATTACCGTCGCTGATGGCTATGTGCCAAACATAATATAGTTACTGATGGCTCTGTGCCAATTATAATACCACTATTAAAGGCTTAAAATCCACATATGTTCATAGTGACAGCTCGGTTGCGTTCATGGTGTGTAGGGCTGGGTGGGTTGACTTGGTCCCCATAGGAGTGTAGGGTATGGGTGGTGTGTTGGCTGGATCAGGGTAGGATGCATCCTCATACTGTTGCATATATGTTTATGAGATTTGTCACTGTACTGGGCTTAGGCCACTTGTTCTACTATTGGTTTGGGCTAGGCCCAATTTTTCTATTATGGACTGTGCCCCAAATGATATCGTGGTGGGCTTTGACTCACGTTTGAGTTGAACCGATTGCATCGTTCTTCGTAAAAGGGCTTTGGCCTGCATCGCTTAGGTTTCATTTTGTATATCGATCGTTACTCTAGTAAGGGGATTACACACTAAGTTTTCGCAAACTCACCCCATTTTAAACTGTGCAGGTAATCCCCGGTCTTAGAGGATTTGGAGCTACGAGGGACTCGGAGGTGGCCACACGTCAGACATGCTTTAAAGTTAAACTTAGAGACTTTATTTCATTTTATTTTAATTCATTGGATTAATAATTTTGTAATAATACCTCTTTATTTTTAACTTATTATTTCTGATATTTATTTATGATGTTTTCTAACTGCTAAAAGTGGAATGCGATTTCCAAAATGGTAACTGTTTTCAAAACACTATGTTTCCGCAATGTTTTCAAAATGCTTCTGCAACTCTATTTCTAAACATCATGTTTTTGTAAATTGTTTATTTCAAATATGTTTCCGCATTAAACAAGGTTTTAAAGATAATAATGTTTTCCAAGAATGATTTCTAATAAACAACGTTTTGAAAATAAGTAAATGAAATCTGAGGTTTTGAATAGCAAAAAGTTTTAAGTTCTTTAAGAAGGGTTTCTAATGAAAGCATGGTTTTCAAAAAACTCTTCAATGTGACATGCCAAATTTGGGCCTAACTTCTAGGCCGGGTTTGGGGTGTTATAGAATTCACCTCAAATGAGTTTTGGGCACATACATGTACCTCTCACGGTATAACCACATACTTTTTCATTTTCAACATACCTGTTGAATCACTCAAAATGCTAAAGGATACTATTGAGTCTCATACATATAGTATCATAGCAATGCCATATCTCCGTATGGTCTTACTTGAAATATCATATCGATTCCATGTCCCCGACATGGTCTTAGATGAGCTCATCATGCCATATGCATTTTTCCATTGAATCATTGAATTTCCAATGGATATTTCAAGTAGTAACTGAGGTGTACAATTCCATTATTAATTCATGTCCAATAGTACCTTATAGATTACCGAGCCACATATTTTAAATTAGAAATTACCTCCATGTAAACCCTTACCAAAGTTCACGTTTGCAAAGATCAGAATTACCAAACTTAACTTCTTAAACATACAACATCGAGCTATAAAATTTCGTCCAACTTAAAGAATTTTCATTCATACTTATAAATCCTTATTACGGTAACTAGACCCTAAACATACATTGGAATGGTTTGAATAACTGATTAAACTTTTCGACTTAGAAAATTTTTAAAGAGTTAACACTCACTGCTGCGGTGAAATGGAAACTACCCATGTAGAGATGTGTCACACGCCCATGTTCCTAGCCAGTGTGGATTTATTTTTTCATTTCAAACTCGACATTCATGGGGTGGGATTTTATTTTGGACAAGTATGTTTATGGCTAGTCCTCACAAGGCCTAGTATGGCTTTCCTCACTTGTGTAAAACCTTGGTATTCTATTTATGATGTCAAAACTTAAAGGCACACGTCCTAGGACACAGCATGTGCCATCTTTATAGGCTTTGACCAAATTTTACATGGATGTTCTGGGGACACATCGCTCCATCACACCATCGGGTTGATCAGTGTCACACGCAATTAACATGCCCGTGTGTCTACCTATGACAATTAGAAGGCTATTTACCAAGCCATTTGCCACAATAAAACACACTTATACCACCACAAGCACAAATAGTCAACATTACTCTATAAAGAATCACTAATTTATCATGCATGGGTGACATTTTCTCAATTAATTAGTAGGGGACTTGCATCATGAACACCATCATCATCATGATATTTATATAAACTTAACAAGTATTGGCCAATTTCCCAATGGCCATTTACAAAATGAATGAGTAACCATAATACTACATGTTTAGCTCTCAAATGAGTTTTGGGCACATACATGTACCTCTCACGGTATAACCATATACTTTTCATTTTCAACATACCTGTTGAATCACTCAAAATGCTAAAGGATACTCTTGAGTCTCATACATATAGTATCATATCAATGCCATATCTCTGGTATGGTCTTACTTGAAATATCATATCGACTCCATGTCCCTGACATGGTCTTATATGAATTCTCATACCGAGGCCATATTCTAATATGGTCATACACGGGACCTTAATTATCATAGTATCATGATATTTGCATTCCATCCATTCTTAAGTACAATTGAAGATTTTCATTTCTTGAAATCTCATCAAAATGTATTTAATATATTCATAGAGACAATATACAATTCATACAACATCGAAATATTAAATACTTCACTTAAAGTTGCATTATTAGCCCGAGACCACTGTTCCGAGTAGCCCCTAAATCAGTCTGTTACATTTTTAGAACATTTTCAGAAAAATCATGTAAATCACTATTCATTAACGGAGATTGTTCAAAACATCCCTTAAATGGACTCTCGAGCCCAATATGAACATTAAAATCGAGTCAGGACTTAATCAGAAACTCTAAGAATTTTTTCGTGACATTTCAAAAATTTTCTAAGGTGCAGGACTCACACACCCGTGTGGTCCAAGGGACACGCCCGTGTCCAATTTAGGTTGCTCTCTAACTTGTGCCACACGACCATGCCACACGCCTATGTGCTAGGCCGTGTGGTTAATTAACTTAATTCAATTAGGTGCAGGTTTCACACAGCCATGACAGATGCCCGTGTTTAAGGCCATGTCACCCATACAGCTGAGACACACGCCCGTGTCTCTACCCATGTGCTCAATTCTGAGCATTTTGTTTTTCAAAATTAAAATGCAGGGGACACACAGTCAGACAACATGCCCATGTACCAGGCCGTGTGTCTAGACACACGCCCAAGTTTCTATCCGTGTGGACAAAATAAGGCCATTTCCTAGCCTAATTTCTCACCCAAATTTTCCATTTTTCCTGCACTAACACTTACAAGTATAATCCAACCAATTACAAGTATAATTCAAGTCAATTTTTACCATTCAAATTGATACATTTAATCATATATTTGTGTTTAATGACTTACCTTTATTTAACTTATATAATTTGCAAAATTAGATGTTCATACTTATTATTTGAGTTAATGTATTGACTCAACCATGACATATAACAAAACATAAGTATATTAGCCATTCCAATGGCTAAATTTCATTCATTATTTACATACCATCATTTGATTTATTTAGTTTATACATGCCATTAACAAAATAAGATTTTCATTTATACTAAACAACAGATTGATAATGTGATGATTTGCCCCAACCAATCTCCAACCTTTACAAGCTTTGAGCACTATAAAAGCAGGAAAATAAAACCTAGTAAGCATATTATGCTTAGTAAGCTCGTATAACATAAATTAATCTTACCTATTACATTCAATATATTAACCATGCAAAACATGATTTTCCAAAAATTTGGTAATTTATCTATTCACACATACTCAATCAACATGTTAGTCATAATATACCAATATGCATAGATGAGCTCATCATGCCATATGCGTATTTTTTCCATTGAATCATTGAATTTCCAATGGATATTTCAAGTAGTACACTCGAGGTGTACAGTTCCATTATCCGTTAATTCATGTCCAATAGTACCTTATAGGTACACTCTCGAGCCACATATTACACAGTAGAATTAACAGTCCATGTAACACCCCTTACCTGTGTTCAACGCTGAAACAGGATACGAGGCATTACCAAACTTAACTTGCTTAAACATACAACATCGAGCTATAAAATTTCGTTCCAACTTAAAAAATTTTCATTCATACTTATAAAATCCTTATTACGGGTCTACGAGACCCTAAACATACATTTGGAATGGTTCGGGAACAACTCAGAAACTTTTACGCACTTAGAAAATTTTTGCTTAAAACAGAGCCACACGCCCGTGTGAAATGGAACACACCCATGTGAGCAGGCCATGTGGTCACACACGCCCATGTTCCTAGCCCGTGTGGGATTTATTTTTTTCATTTCAAACCTATAGGGGTTTTCACACGACCGACACACGCACGTGTCTATGGCCCGTGTCCCTCACAAGGCCTAGAAGCACTCGTGCCCTTACCTGTGTGTAAAAACCTTGGTATTCTATTTATGATGTCAGCAAACTCTTAAAGGCACACGTCCTAGGCACACACCCATGTGCTGGCCCGTGTGACGAATCAAATTCTCACAAATTGGATGCAGGGGACACACGGCCTACCAACACACCCATGGGGGTTAATCGTGTGTCACACACGGCTTAGACACATGCCCGTTGTCTACCTATGTAGACAATTAGAAGGCTATTTACCAAGCCATTTGCCACCCTGAAAACAAACACACTTATACCACCACAAGCAGCACACAACATAGCAACATTACTCTATAAAGAATCACTAATTTATCATGCATGCAGTTCACATTTTTCTCAATTAATTACAGGGACTTGCACATCATGAACACCATCATCATCATTGGATATTTATATAAACTTAACAAGTATTGGCCAATTTCCCAATGGCCATTTACAAAATGAATGAGTAACCATAATAGCGACACTTTAGCTAAAAATATGACATGACAAAATGACCAAATTCCTATACATGCCATACTCAAAATAAATCAACTTTGCTATACTAAAGAAATAGTTGATAGTGTGATCCGAGCTCTAACATTCTACGATCCCCGAGCTAGCTTGGCGATACTATAAGGAAAAGGGAAAAGATAGGGGTAAGCATAAAGCTTAATAAGTTTGCATGAAATAACTAGCATCATTTAAAACTTACAACATTATCCATTCAACTCGTCGAATGATACATAAATTGTCAAGCACATTAACATAACTTACTCATGTATACTCTTACCAAATTGCATATCACATATTGCATGCATTTCTCATAAGTTTCTCATGGGTACCTATATCACTTCATCACATAATCTTAGTATTTTCATACTCTTTAATCTTAGATTTAGCTCTTTGTCATCTTGTGCTTTAACTTAGCTCTTTGCCCGTTAAACTACTCAAAATATCGAAGGATACTCAATCTCATCATACATGTATCATGATGCCAATTCCATATCCCAGATATGGTCTTACACAGGATCTCATATCTCGATGTCGATGACATATCCCAGATATGGTCTTATATGAGATTGTATATAGATGTCAATGCCATGTTCCAGACATGGTCTTACTCGAGATATTTCTTTGGTGTCGAAACCATGTCCCAGACATGGTCTTATACGAGGCCTTCCTTATTCGGTGTTGATGCCATGACCCAGACATGGTCGGACCTAGTCTTATACGGGACCTTCCTTATTCGGTGTCGATGCCATGTCCCAGACATGGTCTTATACGGGACCTTCCTTATTCGGTGTCGATGACATATCCTAGATATGGTCTAATACGTGACCTACATTCGGTGCCGATGCCATGTCCCAAACATGGTCTTATACAGGACCTTTCTTATCTCATGTTGTGACATAGGTATCCTTGCTATTTTGAATATTCTACCGAGACTTCAACTTAACATATTCTCATCATATTCTCATCAAAGTATTGTTAGTCGGTTTTCATAGAAATAATATTCATTTTTCATAATATCAAGCAATTAAGAATATAAAAACATAATATAACTTGAATTTCACACAACTTACCTCGGTATTTAAAATGTGTGAAGATATTCGATTTAGTCCACAACATTGTTCTTGCCTCAGTTTCAGTCTGGGCTTCGTGTTTGTTGATCTATAATAATAATTTCACTTTTTTAATACTCACATTGACAAAATTGACCCATGAATCATACTTTGGAAAAATTACAATTTTGCCCCTAAACTTTCACATAATTACACTTTTACCCCTAGGCTCGTAAAATGATTTTTATTCAACTTTCTTGTAATTTAAGCCTAGCTAAATCATATTCTTAACTACAACAGCCCCAATTTCCTCTATTTCACTCATGTATGACCATTTTTATAGCTTTTACAATTTGGTCTTTTTATCCATTTTTCATGAAAATCACTTAGAAAAAGATGTTTATCATACATCAAACATTCATATTCTTCCATAAGTCATCAAAATACAAACATTTCATACATGGGTAAATTTTTTAAACATAAACCCTAACTCAAAATATAGCTAAAAATAGCTAAATCAAGCTACGAGGATCTCAAAAATACGAAGAACATTAAAAATGGGGCTATAAGGTACTTACAATCAAGCTTGAAAGATGAACAAACCCTAATTATGTCTTCCTTAGTGATTTTCAGCCATGGGAGAAGAAGATGGACACAATTTTGACTTCTCAAAATTAGGAAAACAACAAGACATAAAGAACCCAAAAACTTCTAAGGAAAGATGGAGATCTTCAATCTTGAAAGAGATCCTGCATCTGAATTGATTCTAACATCTTCCTTCGAGTAATTTCTTCATTCTACTCTCCGTCCTCCCTTAGGTCCTCTTCTAGTGCGTATTTATAGACTTTAGAATGATCAAAAACCCTAAAAATTGGCTTTTTCTGCGTGTTTGGGAAACAGGGAGCGATATCGACACGGGCTGCCACATGGGTGTGTGGCCAGCCCGTGTGGGAATGGTCTTGGCCGTGCGGATCCTTAAACCAGCCTGTTTTGTCCATTTTTGGCCCGTTTTTTCTCCTTTTGTTCCCCTATGCTCACCTAAGTATAGAAACATGAAATTAAAGGATTATGAGCATCAAATTCACTAAATTATATAATTAATCATCCAAACAAATGCTAAGCATGGGACTAAAATGTGTTACTTTTATGGTTTATCAAATATCCGTTTGTATGTTCAATTTAAGAAAAGGACACGCATAAGTGGTAAAAGTAGCCTAATGAAATTATATGTTTAAATTATATGTTATGTTATAATATATTATGATAATATTATAATCATATAATAAATAAAACATAAGAAGAAAGAGAACACATGCATGTTCATCTTTCTTCAACCAAAACAAAAGAGAAAAGAAGGAAGTTTAAGCTCTCAAAATATTCGACACTTGTATGTTAAATTAAGGTTAGTAATTGAGTTCAGTTTTTGATAATTTTTACGTTTTTGTAATCGTTGCTTGAAAACTATCAAACCCATGTACTAATTTTGTGAATTGATAATGTTTGTATGATATGCCATTGATGATATTTTAAGCTTTTGATGGTTATTGATGTTAAATGAAAGATAGGTGCTAGATGAACACATTTTGTTCTTGAATTTTCATAAATTTAAATAATTAGGGCTAAATTGTGAAAATTAAATTTTAGAGGACTTAAATGTGAAATAAATGAAATGTATGGATTTGTATGAATAATATAGATATTCGCCCTTAAGGTATTTATTCAAATTGTGTGTATTTTGTGTTTTAAGCAAATAGGACTAAATTGTAAAATGTGAAATAATAGGGGCAAAATGGTAATTTGCCCATTTATGTATTTTGGGACCAAATTGAGATGAAATGTACTTGAATAAACTTATTTTAAATATGTTTAGATCAAGAGCAAAGAAAATCGAATTTGAATCGGGGAAAGCGAAGGTTTGAAATAATGGATTTAAGTAATTCGTTGTCAATCGAGGTAAGCCCTTAAGCAAATATCTATTAAAGAGTTAATTATGAATATATTAAATAATGATATTTGATAATCTTGAGTATAAAACTATGAGTTATTGAACGTAAAAGTGTTGAATTGGATTGAATATACATTTTGTAAATGTGATATGAATAATTGTATTTGATATGATATGTGAAAGTAATATGAGATATATATATATAATGTGTTAGTGAAATGAGTATTTAAATATGTGTATTGAAAGATTGGATTAATTATGTGGTTATTTGGGCTTTAAGCCTAGTAGGCCTCGTCTTGGTGTTATTTATCGGGCTAAATGCCTAGCGAGCTTAGTCTTGGGTGATATATTCGAAGCTTCGTGCCTAGTAGGCTTAGTCTTGGGTGATATATTTAGTCTTCATGCCTAGCGTGCTTAGTCTTGGTGATATATTCAAAGCTTCGTGCCTAGCGGAGCTTAGTGCCTGATATATTCAAAGCTTCGTGCCTAGCTTGAGCTTAGTCTTGATGATATTTAGGGCTTCGTGCCTAATGTGTTTTATACTAGTGATGAAATATCAACTTGTGTTTATGAGACTACATCATGATGTGTTTATTGAGTAAGTGTGTTGATAATACAAGTTATTTATATTCTGCCATACAGGTAAGTGCCTATGAGTTATTTAATTGAGTTTCTATGTTCGATCAAATAGAGAAGCATATATGTGAATTTCGTTGGGCAAGAATGTGACTAAAGACCATATATATATTCGAACTTTTGGTTATGTGGTCATATTGTTATTACATTGATATTGAATACTTGGATATATGAAATGTTGAATGGACAAGTGTATATATGTTCATTTATGTGGCCTTATGGAATGATATGCATATGTAATGAGTAGATGGTTGAAAGTTGATATTTTCCATTTGAACCTTATGCCGAAATGGTAATTTATTTGTTAAAGGCAAAATAGTGATAAATGTTAAGTTAAATGAGGTATTGGAGTTCGGCAATGATAGACTATATGTTTAACTCAGGTAAGCTTAAGTCTCATTAAATTAATCAGAAATAAGGTAAGTTGTGATTAATGTTACTTGAGTGGAAATATTATGTTAAGAATGGTGCTATGTGTGATTGAGCTTATTGATCGATGTGTATGAATGGTATAAGATAAAATTTGAGCTTAAATGTACTATTTTGGGAGGTTCGGTTACAAGTAGAAATGCTAAGAGTGAAAAGACTTTGAATGTGATAATATAGTTGATATGGATATTGTCCCTATGTGACTTGGAGCATGTGATTCATGTAATATATGTTTATACTACGGTTCGATGAGTTACAGAATTATGGTAATGAAGTGTAAATGCTTAGGTTAATGAACTGTTAGTATTCTACCTACGCATAAATTTATTTATGGAAATATTTATATTCAATGTCATAAGTTTAAAGAATAAAATGTTTAAGGATTTGAGTGTTATATTATTATTTGCTTGAGACTTACTAAGCTAGTAAGCTTATTCGTGGTTCAATGTTACATTTTATAGATTTTGGTCTTGCTACGGGCTCGGAAATCGTCAAAAAACTCAACCACACTATCGACTCATATTGGTACTTTTAAAGTTTGGACGTAAAATCTTAAGGCATGTATAGGCTAGTTTAATGCTTGAATGATAATTTGAATTGTATAAATAAGCCATGCGAAAATGGCTTGGATTTATTACTGAATGATCTAATGTTTGAGTAACTCTAGTTATAAAATGTGTGTATGTTCTACTTAGCCATGAGTTTGATAGTGATATAAAGTCATGTTAGGTTTTTATATATTGTAATTAGTCTTTTGGTAAGATGATAGTTGTAGTGTTTGAATATGCTTGGGTTATGGTTGATAAATACTTAATAATGAAATGCATAATGTAAGATACAAATCAACTTAGAAATTATTTTAAATCTTGGATGGTATATTCGCTAAGTGATGAAATTATAGGTATAGTATTTGGAATGTGTAATATTGATATATTATGAATTTGAATAAGCAAAACTCTTAATAAATAAATATATATATAAATATATATATATATGTTTAGCTTTTGATAATTGCTAAATTGTTTAGTAGGTTAATAAAGAACATGTGTATATTAGGTCAATGTGATTTAATGACCAATTGAATGGTAACATTCATTATTAGTTATGTAATGCTTATAAATGAATTTGGATAATGGTTTTAAGATATATACGATGTTGTTTAAACATGCCATGGAAGTGTATTAATCATGTTGCATTCAAATAGGACCGTATGAATGCAGAAAATAATTGTTATGAACGTGCTATGTTTGGTAATGCCTTGTAATCCTAATCATGCGTGATTCTGGGTTAAGGGTGTTACATAAGCATTTGCTTGTTCTCAAGCAAAATCCTCAACTCACAATTAAAATTAAACTTTCTCAATTCATAATTCTCATCAATAATGTTTTATCATAATTCAAAAATAATCACACATTGATAATTCAACTAAAAGAGCACTAAAGATTCAAACAATCCAAGTCACACATTTTTAAAGCATGAAAACATAGGTATTTCCCCTTATCTAAATAATTATATTTAATTCAAAATCAACAAGATTTGACATCCTCACTAAAGATTCACTCAAATCACTCAAAGTGTTTAAGGTTCAAAAATTAAGCACCCAAAAGTCAAACATCAAAAGTTATTACCATAGGCTTGCATGAAAATCAAACCTCCACCACTAAAAAATGAGATGATACACAAATCAAAAGGTCTTTAAAAGGTTGTGATGGGGTTTGGGTTAAAGGTGTGGATAAAGGATGAAAAAGAAGGTTAGAATCAAGATCGAATTGATAAATTACCTAACTAGAAAAATAAATTACTATTGAATAATTACATCCAATGAAATTATTAAAGAATAACATGAGCTTCTTCTTATAATATGAAATTTTTAGCTCAAACCAAAGAACTAGTATATAAATATATTTTTTTTTACTTTTTTTTCAATGGATAATAAGAGAAAATTTAACAACTGAAACAAAAGAACATAGTTAGGCAACTAACCAAAACAAACCTCGACAAAAAGGGAGTCAATAAAATGGGAACAATGAATCAAAAATAAGTTATGGGTTAATATTAATAGGTGAATCAAGAACGGTTTGTTAGGCTCAAAGGGGTTCACTAAGGGTTAATTATGAATGTAGACTTTTAATGGGATAAGTGGGTTAAAACCTAAGTGTCTTTATCATCTCAGTATATCAAATCAAACGTGTGGTCTCGATATGCATAATCGAAACAAGCACTAGGATAACAAATCAATATTGACACACTCATAACCAATAATAAAGTGAGAAAGGAAAGTGTATGCTCTTAAAGGCTCAAAATCTCACAAAAATTATGGTTTTTGATGTCAATCTTGCAAATTTCAAACTTTAAGGTAATACCTCAATTTAGGGAAACAACCTAAAAATTTTAATTATAAAAATATACTTCTCATGCTTGATTCTCTAATATCTTAATGTTTAAACAATTAATACACAATTACCTATAAATTTAATCTAAAACACATCAATGGTAATCACAAATCAATAAGAATTCATTCTAATAGTAATATGAGAAATATTACTTAATCACAAGACAAAATTCAGGGTTTTTCTGATGATTATATAAATAACCTCCCCACACTTAAGATGGACATTGTCCTCAATGGGAAAAATAGATAATAACAATATAATCAAAAAGTCATAAGAGAGGGAGAGAACTGAAACTGCCCTAAATTTTGGATGAAATCCCCAGAATAGTGAAGAGCGAAATTGTAGATAATGAAGTGCAGGATTCTGAGCAACTATTAAGAAAATAAACACAACTGTGGAAGAAGATTAAAGGATTGCTCGATTAAGAACAACCATAAAAAATAAAATAGAGTCCAAAATATAAAAGACAAGTCTCGAAAAGATGATAAGAAAAATAAAAGATAAATAAAATCAAAATAAAAATAAAAGAGATGGACTCAAAGGTCCCCATCGTCAGACGCATCATGAGTCGTCAGCGCCGAAGGAGAAATATGAAAATGGTGGCAAATCTGCTGCAGTGTTGCATCAATACTGTCAAACCTCTGATCGCAGTACTGACGAAAGCTAGTGAACTACTCAGTGAGATCTGCTAAAGTAGCAACAGAATGAGGAGGTCGGTGACTTGGAGGTGGAGGATGAGGTGGGTCCTCGTAAGAGGGAGGAATATCATCAGTGATGTCCCCGAGGTCATCCTGAGCATCAGAATGAGACAATTTGTACTGAGGAGGATCCACTCCACATCGCTACTCAATCATCCTGATGTGGATCATGCTCAAGAAGCCCTGAGGGGCATCTGACCAACTAGAGTAAGTGCCAAGGGCTTCTCCGGTGTGTCGAGAAGACCGAAGAGTCGAGCGAGGCAAGTTACATAAGGACGTAGACAGATAAGGTCCCTCATGTGGAGGTCAACCTGATGGTGAAAAGATAGAGCAATGAAGTACGCCAAGTCAATAATATGGCCATGGCCCATGCTCCATAAAGAGTAAGCGTCGTGGGTGCTAACGACTCCAGTGCTCTCTCTCCGTCCTGTCAAGGTGTGAGCAAAGAGTGTGTGAATATATCGTAAGGATGGAAAGAGAGAAGTCTCCTTCGAGTGACTCGAGTCGTAAGGTGTCTTGCTAGCTATCAAGTCGGTCCAACAACGCAATGGCGAGTGATGTATATGTCGGTGAAGTCGAAGGAAGTTCTCAGCGCTCATGAACTCCTCTGTGTAGAGTCCCATAGCAGCATCGAACTCTGGGACGCTCATGTGTTGCACCAACCCACCAAGGTGAAAGGTGATGGTGCCTAGCTCATCATGAATCGTCATAACCTCCTGGATCAAAATGTAGCACAGAACTCAAAGGTGAGTTTCATATAGGTGGGCTCCATGATTTCGAAGAACCTCTCCTACGGAGCTGTGGCAAGAATGGCGTGCACATCATCAACTAAACGGACCTGCTCCAATGCGGCCCAATCAATGCAGCATCCTAGGCTGAGTGGTCGTACTCGATGGAGCTGATATAAATCCTCTTGGAGGCCCACTGCAAATCGGAGGTAGAGGTGGTGAGCCTCGGCGAAAGTGCTCGAGGAGGAAGCCCCATTAGGGCCCTTCCATTTTTTTGAAGTGGAAACAGTTGTCTTAGTCTTACCATGAGTGTTCTTCATAGTGTGCCTACAATAACGTGATCAAAGAAATTAATTTGACAAACCATCTAAATAGAAATAAGCTAAGCAAATGGCAAAATCTAAAATAAAACTAAGAAATAGCATGTTACTACTAAACAAAAACTAATAATGAGAAAGAATAATTAAAAAGAGGTATATTATGAAGAAGAAAGTAAAATATCAACAGACCAAATAAGAATAATATATAATATAGTCAATATGAATAAGAATAAGCATAAGAATGATAGCTATCTAATCTACCTATACTAAAGAGGAATCAATATCATCAAATATGGAAAAGAAGAAACAGATTAATATAGAAAACTAAAGAACAAAAACAACAAATAATAAACTAATCTAAAATAAAATAAGAAATAAGAAATAAATAAACTAATAAATAGATCAATAAATAAATATTAAATAAATAAAAGACAAGGGTAAAAGCGGACAAAACCGATGGTGGGTTACTGGTGGTCGGAGGTGCGGCAGTCGACTGGGAATAGCGATGACGATGGTAGCGGGTCGGGTCGATTTGGGTCGGGACTTGTAGGTCGGGTTTGCTAGGTGGACGGTGCGGGCTTGAGGAAGAAGGGAAGAAAAAGGGAAAGAGGAAGGGAGAAAAGGGAAGGAAAGGGGCTGCAGGCGTGGTGGGTGTTTGACGGAGTGGGAAAGAAGAGGGTGGACCGAGGGTGTTAGGGGGTTCGGTTTGGGTGAGGAAAGGGGATGGGGGAAAGGACAGTGGTGCGACTGAGTTGTATTGGGTGAATGGTTAAGAGATGGGGTAAGAGATGGGGTGAGGGCCGATAAAGGGAAAGATAGGGGCTGTTGTTGGGGAAAGGGAGAAGGAAGGAGGAAGATCGATTGGTACGGCTGACGGTGAGGGAGAGGTGGCCGAAAAAATCAAGGGAGAGGCTGACGGCAGCTAGGGTTTGGGTTAGCTGAAGAAGAGGACAAAAATAAAAATAAAAAGAAATTAGGTTTTTCTTTTAAAAAGGTGACATGGTCGTGATAGGCCCGTGTTGGGTCACACGCCCGTGTCACACGTCCGTGTGACACATTTTCAGCCCATATGCATTAAAAATTTAAACCCAATTTTCACACAGCCTCAGACACGCTCTTGTGTCTAGGCTGTGTAGCTCACACCAGTGTACAATCTCGTTCGCTTCTCCCACGCCCATGTGACCTTCCACACGCCCGTGTGTCCAGGCCATGTAGTTCACACGGTCGTGTCGCACGCCCATGTTGACCATTTTAGGTTGTGTCTCATTCAAATTTTGGAAAAATTAAGTCCCAAGATCCACACGACCAAGGACACACTCGTGTGTCCAGGCCGTGTGGGTTACACGGCTGTGTCGCCAGGCTATGTAACTCACTGTCGATTTTTTCAAATTTTAAAAACTATGTCAAAGGAGCCACACGGCCAGGGACACATCCGTGTGTCCAGGCCGTGTGGGGTGCATTTTTTTAATTTTAAAAATAAAATAAAATTAAGAAAATTATCAGTGTTAGCACTCGGGTTGCCTCCCAAGAAGCGCTTATTTAAAGTCTAAGCTCGACTTACATCATTATTCGCATGGTCACGGTGGTTTGTAGAGTCGAGACTCCTCTTTCTCACTGTTAGTTCTTTTATTCAAATAAGGTTGAAGTCGAGTAATGTTTACCTTAAAAGTGTCGCAATGAGAATGAGTTACCACGACTGCATATGGGAAGACATTGAATACTGTAAAAGGAGTCGCTTCATTTGTAGTAAGCTCTGAATTAGAAATTCGAGGATCTGTTTCATCAAGTAGTACCTTGTCCCCAACCTTTATTTGGTGTGTTCCAACCTTTGGTTCTGTATGGAGTAGCTTCAGTTTTGCTTTGTTTATTCTTGGTTTCTCCTTGACATGTGCCCGCCATTCATCTAGTTCTCAATCTACAACATTTGTTCTTCATGATTCATTTTATTTTTTCGTAAGCTAGAACGTGGCTCTATCATGTTTTTTCGAGGGATTTCTTGCAAAGAAGGTTGAACCACAAATTTACTTTCAATAACAGAATTTGTGTAATCATCTTGATCACTAGATATTTTAGCAGAATCACGATCTTGGAGTTCAATTGTGTCATCACCTACACGAAGTATGAGTTCACCTATACTAACATCAATGATGGTTTTAGCAGTTTCTAAAAAGGGTCATCCTAAAATTAAAGGTACGTCACTATTCTCATCCATGTCTAAGACAACAAAATCAACTGGGAATATGAATTTATCAATTTTAACAAGCACGTCCTAAACAATAACCCTAGTAAATCTAATAGTTTTATCTGCCAATTAGATACTCATCCTAGTATGTTTAGGTTTCCCAAGACCTAGTTGTTTAAACATTTTATAGGGCATGACATTAATACTTGCCCCTAAATTAGCCAACACATTGTTAACATTTAAACTACCAATTAAACAAGGAATAGTAAAACTCCCTGGATCTTTCAATTTGTTGGGTAGTTTGTTTGGCAAAATGGTTGAGCACACTACGTTTAGCTCCACATACAATGAATCATCCAACTTCTGTTTGTTTTCCAAAAGCTCCTTTAAAAATTTTGCTGAATTGGGCATATGTGAAAGAGCTTCAATAAATGGTAAGTTGATATGTAACTTTTTATGAAGTTTAAGAAATTTACCAAATTGTTCATTTGTGTGGTCTTTCTTTGTCGCAGTGGGATATAGAACTCGAGGTTTATACTCATTACTTACCGATTTTTTCTCACTGTGGCTCACCTCAACCTTACCTTGACTTACCATACATTCTTGCCTTAGTTCTGGTTCAGGTTCAACTAACCCTTTTGCATCTCGAATCGTAATTGCATGAAGCTACTCTCTTGGGTTAGTTTGGGTTTGCTAGGTAAGCTACCTTGTAGCCTTTCTGAAATCATCTCCGCAACCTATCCTATCTGATTCTCGAGACGTTGAATCGATGCTTGTTGATTTTTAAGTGTTGTTTCAGTGTTTTGGAAACAGGTTTCTGACACCGAAATAAACTTTGTCAACATCTCCTCAAAGTTTGGCTTCTTCTCTTGCAAGTAAGGTTGTTGTTGGAAGCCTGGAGGGGGTTGTTGTCTTTGATTTACTTGACCACCCCAAGAAAAATCGGGATGGTTCCTCCAGCCTGCATTATAAGTGTTACTAGAGGGATTATTCTGAGGTCTAGAATTATTACCCATATAGTTGACTTGTTCATTGTCTGTGCTAGTGTTGTAGGATAGATATTCTGGATTGTTCATCCCTCCTCCATTTGTATCGTATTGCATCACCGAATGTACCTGCGTAGAACCATATAAACCATCAATCTTTTTATTCAAAATTTTTACCTGATTCGATAACATGGTGACCGCATCAACGTTAAAAACATCGGCTGCTTTCATCGACTTTGTCCTCATGACTTGCCACTGATAATTATTCACTGACATCTCCTTTATAAACTCATAAGCCGCTTCAGGTGTTTTATTATTCAGAATTCCACTAGCGGATGCATTGATCAATTGCCTAGTTGAGAGGTTCAAACCGTTGTAAAAAGTTTGAACCTGTAACCATAGAGGTAACCCATGGTGAGGGCACCTTCTCAATAAGTCCTTATACCTCTCCCATGCATCATAAAGGGTTTTTAAATCCATTTGCACGAAGGAAGAGATATCATTCCTCAGCTTGGTTGTCTTTTAGCCAGTGGAAAGTACTTCAACAAGAATTTTTAGTTTATTTGTTCCCATGTAGTAATAGATCTTCGCGGTAGGGAGTTCAACCACTGTTTAGCTTTATTTCTTAATGAGAACGAAAACAATCGTAGCTGAATGGCATCATCAGAAATGCCATTTATCTTGAAAGTATCACAAAATTCTAGGAAATTAGCCAAATGAGTATTTGGGTCTTCATCCTACAAACCATCAGAATAGTACGAGGAGTAGGATTTGTGGTAACCATTGGAGGTAGCTGATTATTTTGATTTTCAGCCATCTCCTCAGTAATAACAATAACTTCCTCTTGCACTTCTATTGTACTTTGTTGGCTCTACCTCGCTTCTTTACGGTTTCTACGAGCTGTACTTTCGATCTCACTGTCGAATACTAGAGGTCCTGACGAGTTTCTTCTAGTCATAAACTAAAGGAACCTGCCAGGAGCAAATAAAAGAAAAGTTAGTAAATTAAAATAAAAAACAAAAATAAATTGAAATAAAAATAAAAAACGGCTAAAGTAATAAAAATTAAGTGTTCCTAATATTTTAGTCCCTGGCGCTGGCGCCAAAAAATTGATGACGTCATGAACTAACTAAAATATGACAAAGGCAAGTGCACTTATCGAATAGTAGTATAGCTATAGTGAGTCGGGAATATCGTATCAACGAGGACTAAAGTACTAGTAGTTACTGTCTTTTTATTATTTAGTCGAATAAATTGAAGGGATTTATTTTAACCTAATCTTAACTAATTAATTACTAAGACGAAATAGAGAATAAAGTAGGTTTGACTTATTATTTTGGTTCTGAATTAAATGATTTATTCACTTGTCTTGATCCGTAGAAATCCCTAAATTATGTTAATATCTCTTTCGAGACTAATAACAACTAACTCTAGGTTGATTAATTGAAATTTCTTTCTAATTAAAACCCCTATTGTGGCATTAACTCGATCTATGGATTCCCTTATTAGATTTGACTTTAATCCGGTAGATTTATGTCGTCCTACTTCTAGGATTGCAATCAACTCCGCTCAATTATGCTAGATCTACTCTTAAGCAGGGACTTTTGCTCCACTGATTAAGTACATCAAACTTGGATTAATATCCTGAAAATATTAAGGCAAGGATTAAGAACACATAATTAAGAACAAGAACAAGTATTTATCATGTAATTCAGATAATTAAATAATAAGATCCATCATAGGTTTCATCCTCCCTAGGTATTTTAGGGAGTTTAGTTCATAATGTAAAAGGAAAACATCTCAAAATTAGGAAAACAACAAGACATAAAGAACCCAAAAACTTCTAAGGAAATTGGATGGAAATTTTCAACTTGAAGGAAATCCTGCTTCTAAATTGATTCTGACGACTTTCTTCGAGTAATTTCTTCATTCTACTCTCCATCCTCCTTTAGGTCCTCTTCTAGTGTGTATTTATATACATTAGAATGCTCAAAAACCTTAAAAATTGGCTTTTTCCACGTGTTTGGGAAATAGGGAGCGATATCAGCACGGGCTACCATATGGGCATGTGGCCAGCCCGTGTGGCTCACACGGGCATGTGCTCAACCCTTGTTGGAATGGTCTTGGCTATGTGGATCCTTAAACCAGCCAATTTTTTCCCTTTTTGCCCTGTTTTTCGCCCTTTTGTTCCCCTATGCTCACCTAAGTATAGAAACATGAAATTAAAGAATAAGGAGTGGAATGCCCCAAAATTTGTATATTTTTTACGTGTATTTATGACACAAATATGTATCTGCTTCAGTGGTTAAGTGTTCTAGGTGTGTGTGTGAGGTCCTAAGTTCAAGCCTTACCCTGGGTAAATTTTGGCATTTTTATGAGTTAAGCCTTAACTGGATTTGGTTGGCTTATATTTGATTGTTTGTAAAACATAACAGAATGGGATTGCTGGTCTGGTGGTTAAGTGGAGTGTTAGTTTACTGAGGGTACTATGTTTGATTCTCTGTGTTGGCAAGGGTTAGTATTTTTGCTACTATATTCGCTAGAGTTTGAGTTTAACTGGAATACTGAGTAGTGGGTTTAGTAGAGAGAAAATCAAGGAGTTGTGGTTAGTAGGAGTCATGGGAATTTTTCTTTCCTGACTATTTCCTATGCAAATTTTAACTCTCCCTCTCTCTTGTGTTGTTTCTGACGTTAGCCCCATACTTTTTCCCCCATTTGCCGAAATCTGCTCTTCTTTTTCCGTTCCTCTATTGAAATTTTGCTGCTACATCGTTTTCTCTATCTCTATTTTCTTTTTTTTCTTTTAAAGGTTTCTGGTACAAAATTTAGGCGCGGGTTCGGTAAGTTTCCTTCGTAATCTTCATTGTTGAACTTTATTAATTTGTGTAGTAACGTGTTCTTCTACTATTGAAAGCATTAGGTGAGGTTCTGAGCATTGATTTTCATATCGTGGGTGTTACCGGTGTTTACGAAGGACCTTTGTCGATGGTAAGTTGAGTCTCTGCTTGATCTCGTTATCCGAATTCACTAATAAATCTGTTAAACTGATGAGGGATGTCTCAATTTTAGGCCTAGGAGTACTCGAGAGGGTTTTTACAGTAGATTGAATTCAGGTGTGTACCCGAAAGCACAGAAAATGAATATCGACAAAAGCCAAAAAAATAATTCTATTGACGCCACACGGCCGTGTAGTAGGCCGTGTGGTAGGCCGTGTGCAAGGCTGTGAGCCACAACACGGCTGTGTGATCGACAAGCCAAGCCGTGCGCAAGTGACACGGCCATGTGATGGTCGGGAAGGGCCGTGTGTGACACATGGGCTCTACCTATTAGGCCATGTGGGCCACACGGGCATGTGGGCCCACATGGGTAAACCATAATGGCGTGTGGAATTCTAGGCCAGGTCGTGTGATCCACAAGGCCAATGCCAATTTGGGACGTGTGGGCCACACGAGCGTGTGAGCCCATTTTTCTAAAATGATCTGTAAGGTTGCACGAGTTGCCCAAGTCGACTGTGGACCTACGGTAGCGTCGGTAAGCGTTACTTACACCCATATTTATGTGATCTGATTATATGGTGTTTAACTGAGCATGATATCTGTACTGAACTGAATGTATGATCAGTTATTTGCATGTTGTATGTCATATTTGGTATGTTGCATTGCTTCGGGGAGGGTTGATGATATTTCGAAGGAAGTGTCTAAAAGGCTTTAAGCGTGTTATCCGGCAAATTTCGGCTACATTATTACATTTATGTGCAGTATTTGATGCAAGATGGTGTATAGAGATGGTGTAACACCCCTAATCCGTATCCGTCACCGGAATAGGGTTATGAGGCATTACCGACCCAGACTCAGATCATCGTAGTATTTTATTACAAATCATACCTAAAATTTATAATCAAAACTCCTTAACAAATCCATCTCATATACATCCACAACTCACTATTTTAATAAAGCAAATACACATCTCTGATTTCTAGTATTCAATAAAAAGCTCATAAACCCACATTCTCATTTCATGCAATTTAAGACTTGCATTACAAATCATGCTCATAATACAATAACACCATTTATTTTTATGCAAATTTTGAATCCAACTCACATACTAAAACCAACTTAAACATATTTCATACATCTATAGTCCAAACTATTTAACTATCGAATCAATGGCATTCAATTATTTGGTACATATTCAAGCATTTAATATTCACTTTATAAATATATATATAAATACATCAATTACCTTCGTCAAATTTTAGCATATCGTTTCATACCTTATACACGAATGCATAATAACACATATAAACTTATAGCACTTTGTTTACTATCTATTCACATATGTGATATGAGAACACTATAGCATAACCAAATCTATCCTTGATGCTAATACAATATGCGCATAATTCCTATAGACAAAACCATATTAATCCTTGACTAACAAATTTATACAATCATTTTATTGACAAGTATATGGGAAAGAGCCAAATCACTTGTTATGCTTATTAGACAAGGTTACAAGATTCCACATAGCTTAATAGGTATACTTATATCTGTATTTCACACAAATAAGCATCTTCCTATAACCACAACCATATTAAAAATTCTTAAGTATACGAATCATTACAAAACAAACCAAAAGTATATGCTCAATGACTAACCCGAAATACAAAAGCACAACCATTCCATTTCCATATGTTTGATTTTCAATTCGACTCTCCCATAATTAACTCAAATAATTAAAAACATTTCCTTTCTCAAGCCAAATCACATAATTATAAAAACAAGAACATGCAACAATACCCTTTCCATCTTCGAGCATAACATACACACATATTATATTTGAAATTTGATAAACCATAAATTAATAACATTTAAGAACAAGCCAATTTCGCATGGCCTATATACATTAACAAAACATCACTTGAACACTTAGCTAGCCTATACATGCCTTGATTTAAAAACTAGCTTGAAAGTACCAAAAAGGGATGATAGTATGGCTGACTTCTCCAACGATCCTCAGAGCCAGTAGCTTGACCAAAATCTATAAATCAAAACATTTAACAATAACTGAGTAAGCTTTCTAGCTTAGTAAGTCTCAAGCAAATTCGATACACAACTAAACATTCAAGCATAATCATATAAATATGAATACCAATTTGAATATGGTATTGAATACAATAATTTAACATGTAAACTTCACCAAAACCGTATGTCATTAATCCCATTTACCTAATAAATAACCACACATTTATGCATATAATTATACCTACACAATACCTTTCTACTTCCATGCTTTCATATAACAAATTTTCCTCATGGTATAACTTATATACAATTTATATCATCATGTGTATATCACTTTCTTTCATCGTTTCATTTGCTTATCATTATAGCATATATGCATAACATTAAAGTATGAATAATACATACCTTATGAATAATACATACCTTATAGCCAACCAACAAATTTGCTTTCATAAATTTAAGCTTTCTTGATTTATTTCATAACTTTACGATTACATAATCAAACTTGGAATGAAAACTCACCTAAGCATAGAACTAGCTAGGCATTAGCCCAAATCGCACACACCAAAGACTAGGCCTCTTTGGACTCTAGGTCCGAGATTTTAAACAACGGCATTTAGCACGCTAGGCAATAAGTGAAATATTCATCAAGACAAGGCACGCTAGGCATTAAGCACGATATAGGTCACCCACACAAGGCACCTAGGCTCAAGCCTGAAATAAATCAAGGCAAGACAAAGCACGCTAGGCTCAAGGCCCGAATATCAACACAATTAATCATTCCATCACATATCAATTTCACATTGCATAAATAAACCAACCCAACATTTCACAATTCACATTCGGTAAATATATATATATATATATATATTCTCAAAATTTCAATTTTCAATATTTATTAAAGTACATAGGTAATTTCCGACATATAATTGCTTACAGACTTACCTCGACTATCGACGGACAACGTAGACCGGCTATTCGATAACCTTTGTCTTTCCCCAATCCAATTCTGTTTTTCTTTGTTCTTGATCTAAACACATTAAAATTTAGCTCATTCAAGCACATTTCATCTCAATTTAGTCCCAAAACACATAAATGGGCAAATTAGCATTTTACCCCTAATGTTTCACATTTTTACAATTTAATCCTATTTGCACAAAATACACAAAATTTCACTACATCACCTAAGGTTTGAATGCTCATAGGGACTATACAAGTCCATTTATTTCATTTATTTTACATTTTAGCCCCTCAAAAATTTATTCTTTGCAATTAGCCCAAAAAACTCAAATTCACTAAAATTTCCAACACAAAACATGCTAATCTTTAACATAACTTTAATATAAAATCATCAAACATCAAAAACCACAAAAACATGACAATAGCCAAACATCAAGCATGCTCAAATTTAAAAATTCTAGCATGGGTCAACTAATGTTCGAAGCAACGATCTCAAAAATGTAAAAATCGACAAAAATCGAGCTAAAATTCATACCTAATTAAGCTTGAACAAGGACGAATGTTTTTAAGCTTTTCTTTATTCCTCCCTTGCTAACTTTCGGCCAAAATGATGAACTATGGCTTTTTATTTTATTATAATTAACGTATATATCAATATTTACCTAATTACATATTTAGCCATCATTAAAACATGACCAAATTTTATAATTTAAGGTTAGTTTTGTCCATGACTGGCCAGTAACTCTTAAAATGTTCTAATTGCCCTTTTAACACCTCATTTTAAGAAGCCATTATCAATTTAACACATTTCACTTTAGTATGCAACTTTTACATTTTATACGATTAAGTTCTTTTTCTAAATTAAACACACAAACAATTAAATTTTCCTACAAAACTTTCACACACTTTAATTCACATATAATAAGCACAAAATATATTATTTAAATATTTCTCGGACTCAGATTCATGGTCCCGAAACCACCGTTCCGATTAGGGTCAAATTCAAACTGTTACAACTCTCCCCTTTAGGGATTTTCGTCCCAAAAATCTTACCGTTAAACAAAGTCGGATATTGTTGCCTTATTGAATTCTCAGGCTCCCACGTACCTCTTCAACTCCGTGTCGATTCCACAGTACTTTCACTAATGGAATTTTCTTGTTTCTCAACTATTTCACTTCACGGGCTAAAAATACGGATCAGTTCTTCCTCGTACATCATATCGGATCGGATTTCAATTTCAGATAGAGAAATCACATGTGATGGATCTGATCTGTACCTACGGAGCATCGAAACATGAAATACATTGTGTATCTTTTCTAATGCAGAAGGAAACTTTAATCTATAACAACAGGCCCGATACATTCGATGATCTCATACAGTCTGATGAATCTCGAACTTAGTTTGCCTTTTTGACCAAATCGGAGTACTTTCTTCCACGAAGAAACTTTCAAAAATACCCGATCTCCGACCTAAAACTCAATGTATTTACATTTCAAATCAGTATAGGACTTTTGACAATCCGAGGTAGCTTTCAAACTATCTCTTATTATAGCCACTTTCTGTTCAGTCTCTTTAATCAAATCAACCCCGTGTATCTTGTTTTCACTGAGCTCCGTCCAATACAATGGTGTATTTACACTTGCGCCATAAAGAGCCTCGTATGGTGCCATTTTGATACTAGATTGAAAACTGTTATTCTAAGCAAATTCAATCAAAGGTAAGTATCTTTCCCACGTACCTTCAAACTCAAGGACACAACATCTCAACATGTCCTCAAGTATCTGAATATTTCGTTCAGACTAACCGTCGGTCTATGGATGGAAGGCTGTGCTAAAGTGGAGTTTAGTACCTAAAGCATCTTGCAACTTCTTCCAAAACCGCGACGTAAATCTCGGGTCTCTGTCTAAAACAATAGAACTCAGCACACCATGTAACTCACAATTTGGGATACATACAACTCAGCAAGTTTATCGAGCGAATAGTCCGTATGAACTGGAACAAAGTGAGCTGATTTGGTTAGTCTATCCACTATAACCCAGACTGCATCTTTCTTGCTCGGTGTCGTAGGCAAACCGGTTACAAAATCCATAGTAATTCTCTCCCATTTCCATTCAGATATCATGATCGGTTGAAGTAACCCAGAAGGCGCTTGATGCTCGGCTTTTACTTGCTGACAAATTAAACACTTTTTAACAAATTTGGATATATCCCGTTTCATGCCAGGCCACCAATAAAATTGTTTCAAATCATTATACATTTTCGTGCTACCAGGATGTACCGACATTTGACTATTATGAGCCTCGTTCAAAACCATTTGAATCAAATCCATATTCTTAGAAACACATATTCGGCCTTTGAAGTTCAAACAATCATTTTCATCAATTCAAAACTCTGACTCTGTATCATTTTCACACTGAACTCGTTTAGCAATCATATCTTTGTCAATTTTCTATGCATCACAAATTTGCTGAATAAATAACGGTCTTGCCTTCAACTCGGCTATAATCGAACTATCACCAGACATAACCATATGTGCGTTCAAAGCACGTAGAGAAAACAATGATTTTCGACTTAAGGCATCCGCAACAACGTTGGCTTTCCCCGGATGGTAATCAATCACCAACTCATAATCTTTCAACAGTTCTAACCATCTGAGTTGTCTCAAATTTAGGTCTTTCTGAGTCATCAAATACTTCAGACTTTTGTGATCCGAATAAACATGACATTTCTCACCGAATAAGTAATGACGCCAAATATTCAACGCGAAAACAATGGCTGCTAATCCCAGATCATGAGTCGGATAACTTCTTTCATGAGGTTTCAATTGTCTCGAAGCATAAGCTACTACTTTGCCTTCTTGCATTAAAATGCAACCCAAACCATTCAAAGAAGCATCACTGTGCACAACAAATTCTTTACCCAATTCAGGCTGAATTAATACTGGAGCTTCGGTCAAAAGAGCTTTCAACTGATCAAAACTTTTCTGGCATTTTTCCGTCCACTCAAACTTGACATCTTTCTGTAGTAGCTTTGTCAAAGGTGTAGCTATCATGAAAAAACTTTTCACGAAACGTCTGTAATATCCCACAAGTCCCAGAAAGCTTTGAATTTTGAAAACATTCTTTGGTGGCTTCCAATCAAGTATAGTCGATATTTTGTTCGGATCAACCCGAATACCTGACGAAAAACAACATGACCCAAAAAGTTGACTTCATTCATCCAAAACTCACACTTACTAAAATTTGCATACAACCGTTGATCTCACAAAGTTTGTAGGACCAATCTCAAATGCTCGGCATGTTCAGTTTCATCTCTAGAGTAGATCAGGATATCATCAATGAACACTACTACAAACCGATCCAAATATTATCTGAAAACTTGATTCATCAAATCTATAAAAATAGCAGTGCATTAGTAAGTCCAAAAGGCATAACCATAAACTCAAAATGCCCGTACCTCGTTCGAAATGCAGTCTTTGACACATCGAAATCTCTAACTCACAATTGATAATAACCCGATCTCAGATCTATCTTTGAAAACACTAAAGCCCCTTTCAACTGGTCATACAAATCATCAATTCGAGGAAACGAGTATTTATTCTTTATTGTCATCTTATTCAGCTGCCGATAATCAATACACATTCGCATAGTCCCATCTTTCTTTTTCACAAATAGAACTGGTGCACCCCAAGGAGAGAAATTTGGTCGTGCAAAACCCCTATCTGTCAACTCTTGCAACTTTGCTTTCAACTCTTTCAACTCAGTAGGTGACATCCGATACGGAGCTATTGAAATCGAAGTTGTTCCCAGTACTAATTCAATGACAAACTCAATCTCTCGAACTGGTGGTAAACCTGGTAATTCTTCAGGAAATACATCTGGGTATTCACACACAACTGGTACTGATTCAATCTATTTTTCAGACACTTTACTACCCAACACATAGGCCAAGTAAGCTTCACATCCTTTTCTCACATACTTACGAGCCAACATCGAGGATATTACTGTCGGTAAGCCATTTAGATCATTAAATTCAACCCGGATAATCTCACCGCTCTAACATCTCAAATCAATAGTCTTTCCTTTGCAATTCACCACAGCATCATGCAATGTTAACCAGTCCATTTGAAACACCCCAAACCCGGCCCACAAGCCCTCACCGGATCTGGCATGCTTCTAAGAAAAATCCATTTGAATCTAAATTTGAAAACTTTGCTAAAAACATGCGTTTTTCTTTAAATAGTTGATTTGGGTTGGGCTCGAATTTTAAAACCCATGTCGATTAGGTGTTAAAACATTTAATATCATCACTTAAGAAAAATTTATTTTTAACTAAATTTGTTAATAATCGGATCATACTAAGTAATTTAAAAACATGCATAACATTTTATCTGAAGGCCTTATTACATCAAATAAACTCAAATAATTCAAACTTAAATATAGAAAGAAAACTAATAAAATAAAGCAGTCTCTGAGCTTTGCATGGCCACCACTGAGCTCCTGCCGACCCGATCCATTACTGAGTGTCAACTGAAAAAAATAGTCCCACAAGGGGTGAGTCAAACAGACTCAATGTGTACAACCAATACTAAACTCAATTAAATTTAGGCATGTCAAATCATACATAATAACATATATAATTATGATGCAATCCCAAACCCAAGCCTAGATATCCATCCGCTACACATCACCCATACCAACCATCACACCGTGGGGACTACTAAGTCAACCCTCCATCCGCTACACACCATCGAAGGCGTTCATCTGCGATGACGCGTGCTCATCGCCTCTTATAAAATTTGTGGCATAGCCACAGATTATTTTGTGACATAAGTCACCACATTCATATATTGTGACATAAGTCACCACATTCAAATATTGGGGTATTAAACCACCAATTCACTTCCCCTTTACATATCACCCATATGCCCCATGTCAAACATATCATGCAATAACATGTTTCATTTCACATTCTTGTCACTATTAGCATATGTGCCATAATAGACCATAACCTACTCATAGTAGGAGTGGGTAAACATACCTGAGTATCTCGCTCATACCATTGCATGGTACTCTTAGCCACTTTACACATATTTTTATTAACACATAATCATAAATTAATTGAAGTTTAGTGTGGGGGGTACACACCTGATTTACTTAGCAATTCACTCCAAATCTCGAAAATCCAATCTATTGCTTTAAATCTTTAATGCCTATATTCGGCCAACCCCAATCATATTAGTAAAAAGCCATTCGGCTATAAAAACCAAATCCCAATAGGATAATTGTAACCCAAAACTTACCTTGGTGCCGATTTGATTCTTAAACAAATCCCGAAACTTTATGATGCTTTTTTAGTGCAATCGGCTATACCCTTAACCATTGAACTAGTTAGTTTCGGCTTTTAGAAATAGATCTAAATACCAAAATTGGCCTTGGCCGAATTCATAGACCCACTTACCTTGCGTTCTAAATCCCGAAATTATCCACCTAACCAAAGAGATGTCGAAATACCTATAGTCATAGGGTAGATTTAAGTCGAACTTTAAATCACATACTAATGGCCTATGGCCGAATATCACCTTATAGCTTACCTTAAAACTTGAAATCCCAAAAGATTCTTCTCTGAAGTCGACAACAAGCAAACCAATCCCCAAAGATCCTTTGAAGATTCGACAAAGCACATTAAGGAGATTAGTACCTTGTTTCGGTAAGTCTAAAGAAAAGAATGGAAATCGAATGATAACTAGTTCTTTCCCTTAATACAGAAGTCGACTGCCCCTTATTGAACCCACAGAGATTCAGCTATAGATTAAGTGTGATCAACAAGTTTTGGCTTTTGCAGCTATAAAGAAATCGACTAATGGTTACCTTGAGGGTTCGACTTTGATTGAATTTACAAAAGAAGAAGAGTAGGTTTGATGTTGAAGGTTCGGCTTTTAGAGAATCAAAAAGGAAAAGAGAATAATTGGCAGAGAGAATTCGGTAGAGGGAAGAAAGAAAAGAATGGAGAATGGCTTTACTCTTCCTTGGCCGAAAATACTATCAAAAGAACCCCCTTATTCGGCCAACACTATCTAATTCCTTGTTTTTCTCTTTATCTCTTCTCTTAAATTTAATAAAATAAGTTATCATTTATCTCTTATCTCCTTTTCAAATTAATAAAATTAATCCACCAATTATCCCTTATCTAGTCGAATTTTAAAAAGGATTAAACTCCTCCTTGAGTTCCTTAGTGCCGCCCACCTCTCTGCTCCTTCTAGCAAAATAAAATTCTTTTATTTGCTTCCCATGCGACTTCGAACTTAGGTCCTTCCTCATAGACCATGGCGTCATTTCTAGAGGCCTTAAGTGGCGCCTCCAAGCCACTTTTCCAAGCCCAATTTCATGTCACATTTCCTCTAATATTTCTTTTAAGGCCTTCCTGCTAGCTTCCTCTTTTAGATTTAGAATCTAATACTTTCTAAGGCATTTGTCTACACACTAAGGTTCACAAAATTCATAATGCACATCCACAACACACATAAGCATGCTATTTCATATTATTAAGCAAAATGCATAAGCCATATTCCAAGATGTTACAGCTTCTACCCCTTAAAATAATTTCATCCTCGAAATTACAGCTAGAATAGGTGGGGGTATTGATGTCGCATTGCCTCTTCTGGCTCCCACGAAGCTTCCTCCGATCCATGATTTCGCCACAACACCTTGACCAAAGGGACCGATTTCCTTCGTAGCACTTTCACATCTCGTTCTAGAATCTGAATTGGCTCTTCCTCATAAGACAGATCTGGTCTCAGCTCCACCTCTTCAACCGAAACTACATGAGATGGATCCGATCGATATTGACATAGCATGGAGACATGAAATACGTCGTGCATCTGCTTCAATTTTGGTGGCAACTCCAACTGGTATGCCACTGGTCAAACTCGTTTCATTACTCGATAAGGCCCTATAAACCTTGGACTCAGCTTCTTTTCGATCAAATCTCATCACCTTCTTCCAAGGCAAAACTTTAAGGAACACTTGATCTCCCACATCAAACTCTATTTCCTTTCGTTTAAGATCTGCGTACGACTTTTGCCTATCAGATGCCTCCTTTAATCGAGCTCGAATTACACTAACCTTCTCCTCAGATTCTGCCACAATTTTAGCCCCAAAATCTGACGTTCTTTCAATTCCATCCAACATGTAGGAGTCCGACACTTCCGACCATACAATGCTTTGTACGGTGCCATCTGAATACTTGTCTGATAGCTGTTATTGTATGCAAATTCTACTAGGGGCAAATATTCTTCCCAACTTCCTCTGAAGTCTATTACACAGCCTCTCAGCATATCCTCTAGCACTTGGATCACCCGTTTAGAGTGGCCATCCGACTGTGGATGGAAAGCAGTACTGAAATCCAATCTAGTGCCTAAAGTCTAATGTAAAGCTTTCCAAAATCGAGACGTGAACCTCGGATCCCTATTCGAGATAATTGACATCGGCACTTCATGCAACCTCAAAATCTTCGCTACATACAACCTTGCTAACTTCTGTAGAGAGTAGTCAACCCACACAGGAATAAAGTGCGCTGACTTTGTCAGTCGATCCACTATCACCCATACCGAGTCCTTCTTAGTAGGCATAAGGGGAAGCCCACTAATGAAGTCCATGGTGATTCTCTCCCACTTCCACTGCGGAATTTGTATTGGCTGAAGCAACCCTGACGGAACTTGGTGTTCAACCTTAACTTGTCGACGTTAAGCATTTGCCAAAAATTCAGTAACTTCCTCTTGCACCGTGCCACCAAAATGTTCTCTTAGGTCTCAGTACATTTTACTACCTCAGGATGCATAGCATAAGGGCTACTATCGATTCGAAGAATTCTTTGCCTAAGCTCCTCGTCCTTGACATCTGAGATCTTACCCTTGAAGCACAATACTCCTTCCTCATTAACGCCATAATCTTCTAATTCTCTATTCTGCGCTTGCCGTAACTTAGCACTTAAATCTTCGTCCATTAACTGCATTTCCTTCACCTTATTCAACCATGTCGGTTTAACTTGCAATTCTGCCAGCAAACTTCCATCGTCATACAAGCTCAGATGTGTGAACATCGCCCTCAGATCTGACACAACCTTTCGACTTAGGGTATCTGCTACCACATTCGCCTTGCCCGGGTGATACTCTATAGAGTAATCATAGTCCTTCAATAGTTCCACCCACCTTCGCTGTCTCAGATTTAGCTTTTTCTGAGTCAGTAGATACTTAAGGCTCTGTGGTCTATTTAGATCACTGACTTTTCTCCATAAAGATAATGCCTCCACACCTTAAGGGCAAAGACCACTGCCGCTAATTCCAAATCGTGCGTCGGGTAGTTAACCTCGTGTGGCCTTAGTTATCGAGATGCATAAGCAACTACTTTCCCGTCTTGCATAAGGACACCTCCCAATCCTATATGGGAAGCATCACGATTAGACACTGCAAAATCCTTTCACGCCTCTGGTGAATCAAAGCGGGGCTTGGTCAAGACCTTCTTAAGCTTCTCAAAGCTCTCCTGTTGCTTATTAGTCCATATAAAAGGCACTTCCTTCCTTAACAACTTTGTCGAGGCGCGGCTATTGGCGAGAACCCTTCCACAAACCGTCTATAATAGCTCGCTAATCCTAAGAAACTCCAAACTTCCGCCATCGACTTAGGGGTTTCAATCGAGCGCCTCAATCTTTCGAGGATCCACCTTATTCCTTCAAAGCAGATACTACATGTCCTAAAAGCGTCACCTCCTTAAGCCAAAATTCACACATGCTGAATTTGGCGTAGCGTTTTTTCTCCCTCAACACTTGCAACACTATCCGGAGATGCTCATCATGCTCCTCTTCAGACTTGGAATACATCAAAATATCGTCTATGAACACAATAACGAACTGGTCCAAATAGGGTTGGAAGACCCTATTCATCATGTCCATAAACGCGGCTGGGGCGTTCGTCAACCCAAACGGCATTACTACGAATTCAAAATGCCCATACCTTGTCCGGAAGGCCATCTTATGGATATCCACTTCCTTCACCTTAAGCTGATGATATCCGGACCTCAGATCTATCTTTGAGAAAACCGCGGCCCCCTTAAGCTTATCGAATAAGTAGTCAATCCTTGGCAAAGGATACTTGTTCTTGATGGTCAGCTTGTTCAACTGACGATAATCTATGCACATGCGCATAGTTTCGTCTTTCTTCTTCACAAATAAGACCGGTACTCCCCATGGAGACACACTGGGTCGAATAAATCTACGGTCTAGCAATTCTTGGATTTGAGCCTTGAGCTCAACCAACTCCTTTGGTGCCATTCTGTATAGGGCAATTGACACAGGAGCTGTACCCGGCAGCAAGTCAATTCCAAACTCCACCTCCTTGTCTGGGGGTATTTTGGGTAATTCCTCTGAAAATACATCCACAAACTCCCTTACAATTCTAACTCCACTAACTCCCCCTTCTTTCGCGTCCAAAACACAAATGAAGGCCAAAAATGCCTTACATCCCTTCCGAACCATCTTATCTACCTTTAATGCCAAAACTACATTAGACAAGTAGTTCCTCCTCCTCTGGGGTTCTTAACTCCATTCGCTTGACTGCACAATCCAATATAGCCCGATGCTCCACTAGCCAATCCATGCCAAGTATAAGATCAAATTCCTCGAAGGGTAATTCCATTAAGTCAGCAGGGAATACTACTACCTGAAGCTCCAAAGGCACACTCCGAAATATCTTGTTTACTATTACAGTTTGACCTAATGGGCTTACTATAATCATCTCCTTATCAGATAGTTCAGAGGCTATCCCTAGAGTTTCAACTACTCTACATGCAACGTAAGAATGGGTCGAGCCCACATCAATCAAAGCTACATAAGGTTTGCCAGATATAAGAAACGTACCGGTTATGACGTCAGGCGCGTCTCCATCCTCCCTCCAACAAACCGCATAAACCAGGCCCGGCTGTCTGGCCTCTGTGCTACCAACACCTCGGCCCGGTGTTCCCCGTCCTCTACCAGCACCGTCTCCTCTACCATTCGGACCACGCCCTCGCTGAGGCTACTATCCGTCTCTTCCAGCCTGAGTAACACCCTGAGCTGCTGGTCGATTCCCATCCTGTCTCAAAGGACAGTCCTTAATTATGTGGTCCTTTGACCCACATTTGAAACATCCTCCTGTCTTCTTCCAACATTCTCCTAGATGCTTCTTTCAAACTGATCGCAAGTACGGTACTGCAGTCGCCTCTTATCACGGTCCGTGACCTTGCCGCCCATCAACTCTAGGCCTCTTTTGCATATTCCCGACGATCCGGATGACCTAAAACCTCTCTTACATCTATTCGATCGGTGTTACGCCTTACGAATCCTTGATACCCTCGGCTACCTTAGCCTTCTCCACCAACACAGCAAACTCTCGCTCTTGTTGTGGAGCTATCAACAACCTCAAGTCATCCATTAGTCCGTCTTCAAACCGGACGCACCGTTCATGCTCAGTAGCTACTATCCCTCGAGCATAACGGCTCGATTTTAGAAATTCAACAGTACTCAACTACGGACTTGTTCCCTTGAACCAGCCCTAGAAATGCCTTCCTCTGTGCATCGATATAATGGGTACCAACATACTTCTTCCGGTATGCCGCCTTAGCATACTCCCAAGTGAGTTCCTCAGCTGTAGCACCTTCCCGCACCGTGAGCCACCATTGATATGACTCATCGCGAAGAAGCGACACCAACCCTTTCAGCTTTTCCTCGTCAGTTAAGTCGAGTTCATCCATAATCTGTTCAGTCGCCTCCAACCAATACTCAGCGGTACTGGGTGCCACACCTGATACACCACGAAACACCTCAGCTCCGTTGGCTCAGAGTCACTCAGGTACCAACTTTCGAGCTCCCATACCTCCACCCATTCCAGCCACCCTTTCTAAAACCCGCAGCATGGCCTGTGACACTGCGTCATCCCCCGTCTGATCCTGATATTCCACATCAACGACTGGTGGTGGTGGTGGTATTTCATTCTCAGATCCTTGACCCGATCTAACGGGTTCAGACACGGTCATTCGGCCTCTTCCACAGCCACACACGTTACGATCACATCCCCTTGAATTCATACTTCCGCTTTGCGTTTATCTGATTAAGGAATTTTATGGATTAGTTTTGTTCCACTGATTTAACACGAACAGTTTTATGTTTAATAGTTCTAGAAAGTAGTTCTTTCGATTCATACACATCTGATCTCACATCATTCATTTAGTCACACATGAACATGTGTTCATTATAGAAATGTTGTAATTGTCGTTGTTTGTTGTTTTCCACTATCCGTGGGTATTTCCGTAATTTTGTCCTCTGAGGTATTTTGGTAATTTTCAAATTAGAGTATTCAAAATGTTGCAAAATAGAGATCGATGATATTTTACAAAATTTAAATTCTTCTTTGGGAAAAAGATTTCAAGGGTGAAATGATAAATTTTATACACTAGGGTATTCTTGTAATTTTACAAGCGAGGTCATTTCGATAATTTTTGCAAAATATGGTTCTGGTGACTTTTCAAAATAAGGGTATTTTTAAAGGTTTCTAATTTGAGGGCACTTTGGTAGTTTTCCTTTCTGAGGGTATTTTGGTCATTTGTACAGGTTAGGGGTAATTTTGGTCATTTCGCAAATCAAGGGTAATTTCGTAAATTTTCTAAATCAGGATGTCTTTGATATTTTGTAAAGTTTTTGGGTATTTGTAAGGTAAAAGAATCTTGGGAACAACTGTGGGTAGTTTAGAAATTTTATGAACCAAGGGCATTTTACTAAAAAAAAATTTTCAACCAAGGTATTTAGGTCATTTTAATAAATCGAGAATATTTTGGAAAAGTTTTCTAAATGGTTTTCCTACCCATCAAGGGATAATTTGGTGATTTTAAAACTAGGGTTTCTATATAAAAAAAATATGGCTAGTCCCTTTCGGGTTTTAGTTATTGGGTTTAGCCTGTGGCTAAGTCCTCTTGGTTTGGATGAACCATCACTATGCACCAGGTAGGATTCAAGTGGGTAGGAGGTGAGTCACTAAGACTGCTTAAATACTAAGCTCCCGCTGAAACCAATCCTAGACATGCACACAATAGTTGCCACACCCTAACTCGGCGACCCAGACACAGGTTTGTTTAATTGTGCCTTAGAGTTTTATGTAATTGTTGGGGTAAACTAGTCCTAGGGTTTAATTCCTAATCCACTAGTATACGTCCCTATATATCTCCACATACAAATCACAAAGAGGTTAGGAGTACTTACCTGGGGGACTTCGGGCCGGAGACTCAGGTGCCATGCCAGAAAAACCTGCTCATTTCTTAATAAAAATCCAATTTTCCAAAAGAAAATGTTTTGGGCCCAAAAAGCCCTCAAGGCTGAGTTTTGAATCGGGCTCTGATACCAAACTGAAACACCCTAAACTCGGCCCACAAGCCCTGACCGGATCTGGCATGCTTCTAAGAAAAATCCATTCGAATCTAAATTTGAAAACTTTGCTAAAAACTTGCGTATTTTTGAAAACAGTTGATTCGAGATGGGCTCAAATTTTAAAACCCATGTCGATTAGGTGTTAAAACATTTAATATCATCACTTAAGAAAAATTTATTTTTAACTCTAATTTGTTAATAATCGGATCATGCTAAGTAATTTAAAAACATGCATAACATTTTAATAATGAAGGCCTTATTACATCAAATAATCCCGAAATAATTCAAACTTAAATATAGAAAGAAAACTAATAAAATAAAGCAGTCTACGAGCTTTGCATGGCCACCACTGAGCTCCTGCCGACCGGTCCATTACTGAGTGTCACCGAAAAAATAGTCCCACAAGGGTGAGTCAAGCAGACTCAATGTGTACAACCAATACTAAACTCAATTAAATTTAGGCATGTCAAATCATACATAATAACATATATAATTATGATGCAATCCCAACCCAAGCCTAGATATCCATCCACTACACATCACCCGTACCAACCATCACACCGTGGGGACTACTAAGTCAACCATCCATCCGCTACACACCATCGAAGGCAGTCGCTGCAGTCAACGTGCTCATCGCCCTTATAAAATTCGTGGCATAGCCACCAGATTATTTTGTGACATAAGTCACCACATTCAGATATTGTGACATAAGTCACCACATTCAGATATTGGGGTATTAAACCACCAATTCACTTCCCCTTTACATATCACCCATATGCCCCATGTCAAACATATCATGCAATAACATGTTTCATTTCACATTCTTGTCACTATTAGCATATGTGCCATAATAGACCATAACCTACTCATAGTAGGAGTGGGTAAACATACCTGAGTATCTCGCTCGTACCATTGCATGGAACTCTTAGCCACTTTACACATATTTTTATTAACACATAATCATAAATTAATTGAAGTTTAGTGTGGGGGGTACACACCTGATTTACTTAGCAATTCACTCCAAATCTCCAAAATCCAATCTATTGCTTTAAATCTTTAATGCCTATATTCACCAAATTTCAATCATATTAGTAAAAAGCCATTCTACTATAAAAACCAAATCCCAATAGGATTATTGTAACCCAAAACTTACCTTGGTGCCAATTTGATTCTTAAACAAATCTCGAAACTTTATGATGCTTCTTTAGTGCAATCGGCTATACCCTTAACCATTGAACTAGTTAGTTTCGGCTTTTAGAAATAGATCTAAATACCAAAAGTAGCCTTGGCCGAATTCATAAACCCACTTACGTTCTAAATCCCGGAATTATCCACTTAACCAAGGAGATGTCGAAATACCTATAGTCATAGGTTAGATTTAAGTCCAACTTTAAATCACATAATAATGGCCTATGGCCGAATATCACCTTATAGCTTACCTTAAAACTTAAAATCCCGAAATATTCTTCTCTGAAGTCGACAATAGGCAAACCAATCCCCAAAGATCCTTTGAAGATTCGGCAAAGCACATTAAAGAGATTAGTACCTTGTTTCGGTAAGTCTAAAGAAAAGAATGGAAATCGAATGATAACTAGTTTTTACCCTTAATCTGATCGATCGCCTTGTTGAACCCACAGAGATTCAACTATAGACTAAATGTGATCAACAAGTTTCGGCTTTTGAAGCTATGAAGAAATCGACTAATGGTTACCTTGAGGGTTCGGCTTTGATTGAATTTGCAAAAGAAGAAGAGTAGGTTTGATGTTGAAGGTTCGGCTTTTGAAGAATCAAAAAGGAAAAGAGAATAATTGGCAGAGAGAATTCAGCAGAGGGAAGAAAGAAAAGAATGGAGAATGGCTTTACTCTTCCTTGGCGAAAATACTATCAAAAGAACCCCTTATTCGCCAACACTATCTAATTCCTTGTTTTTCTTTATCTCTTCTCTTAAATTTAATAAAAATAAGTTATCATTTATCTCTTATCACCTTTTCAAATTAATAAAATTAATCCACCAATTATCCCTTATCTAGCTGAATTTTAAAAAGGATTAAACTCCTCCCTTGAGTTCCTTAGTGCCGTCCACCTCTCTGCTCCTTGTAGCAAAATAAAATTCTTTTATTTGCTTCCCATGCGACTCGAACTTAGGTCCTTCATAGCCCATGGCGTCATTTTCAGAGACCTTAAGTGGCACCTCCAAGCCACTTTTCCAAGCCCAATTTTATGTCACATTTCCTCTAATATTTCTTTTAAGGCCTTCCTGCTTAGCTTCCTCTTTTAGATTTAGAATCTAATACTTTCTAAGGCATTTGTCTACGCACTAAGGTTCACAAAATTCATAATGCACATCCACAACACACATAAGCATGCTATTTCATATTATTAAGCAAAAATGCATAAGCCATATTCCAGGATGTTACACCATTCCCAGAATTATATTGAACTCATCGAAAGGCAACAACATTAAATCAGCTGGAAAGCATGAGTCTCGAATCATCAATGGGCAACCTTTACACACTTTATCAACAAGTACACATCGACCCAAGGGGTTGGACATACTAATTACACCAATATGAATGGGTCAAACCCGAATCAATCAATGCAATATCATAAAGAGTGAAAGTACCAGTGATAACATTTGGGGAAGAAGCATCCTCTCTGGCACGTATAGCATATGCTCTAGCTAGTGTACGGGCCTTTGATCGAATTGCAGTGTCTTTAGTTCCTTTCTAACTACCACTTAAATTTCTCGAATGCTTAGGTGGTCTGCCTCCCACTGACACATTACTCAGTCTGACATTCTGAGTCGTATTTTGCTCGGCTAACATCGGGCATTCTCTGATAAAATGATCTGATGATCCACATTTAAAGTAGGACCAATCATGGAATCTACAACTCCCAGAATGCCATTTACCACAATGCTTGCATTCAACTTGATTCTGCTGAGCATTACCAACACTAGCTATCGAAGTAGCTCGGGAACTCACTAGAGGTCGATCTCGTCTAGACATGTCAGAAGTAGCTTTATGTTGGCCAAAGTCATCTTTAAACTTTTTGGATACAGAATGAAAGTTCTTACTAAATGATCTTTTACGAGTGTCTCTAGCTTCAATTTCAGCCTTTCTTTTCTCTTTCCCAAGCTCTTCAGCTTTGCAAGCTCGCTCGACAGTACCACGAACTCTTTGATTTCAAGAATGCCAACAAGCAACTTCACATCTTCATTCAAACCGTCTTTGAATCTTTTGCACATAATAGCTTCAGTTGATACACACTTTCGGGCATATCGGCTCAATCGACAAATTTTTGCTCATATTCAGTCACAGTCATGCAACCCTATTTTAGTTCTAGAAATTCTTTTCGTTTCTGATCGATGAATCTTTGGCTAATATATTTCTTACAAAACTCGATCTGGAAGAAATCCCAAGTCACTTTTTCTTTTGGAACCACCGATACTAGTGTATTTCACCAGTGATATGAAGTGTCCCGTAGTAAAGATATAGCACACTTCAGGCATTCATCTGGAGTACAGGATAGCTCATCAAGTACCCGAATAGTGTTATCAAGCCACATCTCAGCTCGCTCTGTGTCATCATCATCATTAGCTTTAAATTCTTTGCCCATATTTCCTAATTTTATCAACGAGAAGCCTACTAGATCTCATCGGATCTATCATCGGAGGTCTTTGAAGGTATCGAGTTGGATTATTCGGGGTAGAGGTTATTGTACAATGGGTTAGTCTAAATGAACTGGTAAACCATTCATTCATCATCCGGTAGAAGGCTTGCTTAGCCTCCCCTCATGGCTACCGAGACAGTCGAGAGTCTCTGGCCCGACCACGTGAGATCAAGCGCTACACTCTCTACATCATTCGCTACGGCTCTGTCAAGATTCATTTACTATATAAAACACAGTTTGAAATGTTAGAAGTCACCACACTATCGTAGATATAATAAAGGCATGTATAGCTAGACTCACACGCACTACGATAGTCTGAGAATCGACTAAACCATAGCTCTGATACCAATCAAATGTAACACCCCTAACCCGTATCCATCACGGATTAGGATTATGAGGCATTACCGACCCAGACTCAGATCATCGCAGTCTTTTATTACAAATCATACTTAAAATTTATAATCAAAACTCCTTAACAAATCCATCTCATATATATCCACAACTCACTATTTTAATAAAGTAAATACACATCTTTGATTTCTAGTATTCAATAAAAAGCTCATAAACCCACATTATCATTTTATGCAATTTAAGACTTATATTACAAATCATGCTCATAAAACAATAACACCATTTTTTCTATTTATGCAAATTTTGAATCCAACTCACATACTGTAACAGCCCGATTTAGGGGCTAGTTAGAACAGTAATCTCGGAATCACTAATTTGAGGTTAGAGGAAATTATTTTCATGTTACATTATGTGTTATAACATGTTTATAAGGATGCATGAAAATTCTGGTGCCTTAATTTTAGCAATTTCTAGCTAATTTGTGAAAAAAGACTAAATCGCATAAAGTGCAAAAGTTCTAGTTTATTTGTAAAAGGTGCCAAATAGCTATGGGCTATTAATTGGAGGCCCCAATTGTGCAATTTAGCCTTGTTTTAATAGGGGGCAAGAACTTTTAATTGGGTCAAAGTTGGTGGAATAAATGAATAAAATAAGATGAATAGGTGAAAAGCTATCATCTTTCTATTTTACTTCCTTTCTCCACCGAAAATATCAGCCATGGTGGGGTGTTTGAGAGCTCAAAATTTCAGCAAGCTTTATTCCACACAAGTAAGTGATTTTGATGACTTTTCTTTATAAAAAATATACTTTTGGAGTCCCCAAAGCTTAATCTACCTAATGGGGGGATTAAATTGCAACATGGTTGAAAGTCTAGGGACTTACCATGATAGATGTTATGCTAGTTGTTGATTTTTATGGAAGAAAATGAATGGTAGGATGATGATAAACAACTTTTGTGAAAGGTGTTGTGGTGAAAACACCTAATTTGGGTTAAAATGCAAAGGTTGTAATTTGTTCATTTAAGCATGAAATAGTTGGAATTTGAGATAGTTGTAAGAGGATTAAATGTTTAGATAGGCTTGCTTTGTAAGGAAATATGATAAAAATTTATTTACGAGCCTAGGGGCAAAATCATAATTTGGCCAAAGTATAGGGGCAATATGGTCATTTTTGCCTAAGTGGATGTTAAGTTGTAATATGATCATTAAGTGACTAAACGAGTAAATTTCATTATTCTAGATCGAAGAAAATGAGATTTAGACCTAGAACGGAAGAAAAGAGAAATGTGGGCAAAAAGTCCTTCCTGGCCTTTTCGTCATCGAGGTAAGTTCGTATGCAAACCTTGCGAGTACGTACGGGTTATTTAATATTCCAATGTTGTATGGAATGTACGATTATGCAATAAATGTATTAAATAAGTGTTGATGAGTTGTTAAGAGATTTGGAATCTAAGAATAGTAAGAAATGCAAATATTATGAAAAGATGATAATTAAGGTTCCGTGTAAGACCATATTGAAATATGGCCTCGGTGAGAGATTTTGAATAGGGACCATGTTGGGAACATGGCATCGATAGGTTAACTCGTGTATGATGTCAATGTAATGTTATGTGTATGAGACTTCAGGGAGTTACTTAATGATTTTAGTGACTCAATAAGTACTTGAGAATTGAGAATGAATGTATTGTACATGAGAGGTGCAGGAATGCGTTAGAACAAAATTGAACTGGATTCGGTATTTGATAAACCCTTAGTGGGTGATATGTAAAGGATGCACTTTAGTTGCATAAGTTATAATTATTGTTGCATTGTGTGAATGTGAACAATTATAGTAGAAAGTTAAGTAAGAATGATAGTGAGTGAGGATGTTCACGGATGAACATTTGAATTAGAGAAATGTATGTGGATAAATAGTTGTGAATGTCTAATAACAGTAAGTTGTGTGCAAATACACCTCATTGATGGGCTGTGTGCGATACCATCAACCATATAATCATTGGTGGGCTATGTGCGTTACCACCTGATTAATTATTAATTGATGGGCTGTGTGAGATACCATCATCTATATTATTATCGGTTGGCTGTGTGCGAAACCACCTGAATAATTAGTAATCGATGGGCTGTGTGCGATACCATCGCTTATAAATTATTGGTGAGCTAAGTGCGAAATCACCCTAAGTATAATTGATTGGTGGGCTATGTGCGATACCACCCTATAAGAGATTCAATGGTGGGCTAAGTGCGTAACCACCGGGAGATTAGTAATATGGCTGGCTTATTCAAAATGTTTGATGTGTTATTTTATACAATCTTGAGACGATTAGTGCAGGAATGTATGCTACTTAAACGAGCATTTGGCTTGTGGCATGGTAAGAATATGGTAAGAGATAGAATGAGTGAGCTTTAAGGATGATTGAGTAAGTAACCGTGAGTTCATGAGGAAAGCTCATCATAATAACTTGAAATCATGTATATTCAATGAATGTCAGTGTTTATCAGTTGTATGCAGACAAACTTACTAAGCATTATTGCTTACTCCTTTTCTTTTCCCATCTCTTATAAGTTATTTTGGCTAGCTCGGGTTGGAGGCCGCAGGAGATGTTTTCACACTATCGAAAAAATGCTTGGTATGGTGCTCCAAGTCCTTTTGAGTCATGGTATAGGGATTCTTTTAGAATTGACTAAGTTCTAATTGATGTAGCCAAATTGTGTTGGCCTAAAAGAACTTAGAGTTTTGGTTTTGTGTAGCCATAGATGATGGCTTAAGTTATTGTAATTGTATTGGAAGTAGTTCTCCCTAGTGTATGGGATGAAGACTTTATTTCTCTTATGATTAAGTGTCTATAATTTAAGAGTTAAATTGATGCAATATGGAGTTATGTGATGATGATTGTATGTATGTATGTATGTATGCAAATTAGAGTGGCAAAAAGGCTTGGAAGATAGCCTCTAAGTGCCCACACGGTTGGATACACAGGCGTGTGTCTAGATCGTGCGAACCCTGCACCTTAGTGTTTTAAATTAGGATAGACCACGAGCAAAATCCACGGTCGTTTGTGTGGACCGTGGGTGAGATACGGTTTGGACATGGGCGTGTGCCCTAGATCATGTGAACAAGTCAGTATACCAAGGATTAACGCACGGTCTAGGCCAACAGGCGTGTCAAGGGCGTGCGAATATAGTCAGTAACTCCCCACGGTTCAAAGCCACGGGCATGTTGTGAGGGTACACGGGCGTGCCCCCATTCCACACAGGCATGTGCCCTAACCGTGTGAGTTTTGGCAAAATGTTGGGATTTTTTAGCACAGTGTGAGCACATGGTCGTGTGTGACTACACACGGGCATGTGTGTCATCTAACATGGGCGTGTACACCCTGTTTAAATGGGAAAAAAATTTTACGGATCGTAAGAGTTCCCGATATAGTCTCGAGAGCCCTCACATGTGTGAGTGAGGTCTTGTAAGTCAAAAAAAAAGTTCTTGTATTGACATCAATGAGAGTAGTCGAGTTGAGCCCAAGTGGTGCTCAAGTAGTTTGTTACGGTAATGCCTCGTGCTCGATTCCAACGGGGATTTTGGGTAAGGGATGTTACATTTAGTGGTATCAGAGCATGGTTTAGTTAGTTCTTGGACTAACCTAGCGTGAGTAAGAGTCTAGCTATACATGCCATAGGTGGATTGTAATAGTGTGATATCTCCGGCACTAACGAAATTATTTTGTTAAGACAAGGTTGGTTCCCAACTGAGCATAATTCAATAATGTTGTAAGTGATAATGAGGTAATTGAAATGCTCTTATGCATTGATGAGATTCAAAGAGGTATAAATAGAAGTGTATGACATGTATGTGAAAATGCATGAAATGAGAATTATAAAGTGGTAAGCTTATCTGTAATGGCGGGATGTGCATAGGTGTTATGTACTAAACCTATTGGGTTAGGCACATATAGTGAGTAAATTTACCCAGAGAATGGGGTATACGTGTATGTACAATTTTCTGGATGATGTATGATCAATATGTCTACATAGTTAAATCTCATGTGTGAATACTAAAGTAGATGATGTATAATGTTTTATTTCGTGACTATGTATGAAACTACAAGTATTATGGTGTAAGAGTTAAACTGGGAAGTTTGACTAAGTAGAATGCAGGGATGAGTACGGTCGTCCAATGATAAAATAATGAATAAGATCATGGTTGGACCATGGCGGTACATGTGATCCCATATAAGACCATGTCTAGGACATGGCATTGGTGACGATATGTGAGCTAGTGTAAGACCATGTTTGGAATGTGGCATCTGCATTGAGACGAGAGCTAATGTAAGACCATATCTGGGATATGGCATCAACATCTAGTGGTAATCCCATATAAGACCATATCTGGGATATGGCATTGGTACCTAGACAAGACTTTATGTAAGACCATAGTTGGACTATGGCAATCAAGTAAACGATGAACTCAAACCCGTAAGACATTTTTTAAATTGATAAGTGACGATAAGAGAAAGTAGAGTTAAATGTTGAGTGCTCGGGTATATATATTAATGTGGAATTTGAGTATGTGAAAGTCTCGATTGAAGTTGATTTTTTAGGATACTCAGTCGCTCACATGAGACAAGAAAGTCTATGTAAGATCAAGTTAAGGCGTGGCATCAGCAAACAGGCAAAGAGACCAAGTAAGTCCATGTCAAGGCATGGTGTTGAGGGCGAGATAAGAAATCCCATGTAAGACTATATCTAGGATATAGCAATGGCATCGAGACATATGTGAGATGAGATTCAGTATCCATGGTCATTCATCGTAATCATCGGGCAAAAAGGGTGAAGATTGAATGGGAAAGCAAGGGAATGAAGTGAGTAAAGTTGTTATTAAGTTATGCTAGTTAAAGCTAACTAAAAGTATTATGCATGTTATGAATGATGAAGATGAGATTATGTTTACCATGTCAAAGTATACTGATGTATGTGATTAATGCAATATTTATGATAGCATAATTGAGAATGCTTTGTATCACATTGATACCTAATACTCTACTAGATAGAGTGATTGTAGTTGAACATGAGGTTGAGGTCCTAGAGGACTACAATGAAAACGAGAATCGAATAAGGCCATATCCAGAATATGGCATTGATACTAGATGTGGAAGTCCATATAAGACCTTATCCGAGATAGGGCACTGGCAATTAGAGGAGACTCCATATAAGACCACATTGGGGATGTGACATTGGTTTTGTACCTATGTGAATGATGGTGAATATGTGTCTTTGACTATCCCTAGTGATCAATTGGACAAATAGATGAGTGTAGAGGTAGAAATGAGGATTGTATTAGAGTCATGTGAATGAGTGAATATAGGCATTCGTGAATGAGTCGCAAGGGAATGAGTATAGAGTGTGGCACGGTATGTGCTTAACAAAGGCAATTGTAAGAAAGTATGTCCAAATGCTTTAACGATTGTATTGATTATACATTGTTAAGAACAAGGAGAAAGTTGGCCTAGGCTATTGACTCAAGTGAGTAGGGAGCCTAAGGTGTATGTTTATCGAGATCTTCTTTAATTGATGTTCATTAATGAAAGGAATTGTTAAGGAGTTTGAGGACGAAATGGTTAAAGAAACAATGTTGAACTGTGAGAGTGTTCAATTATGATAATCATAGTTGTATGGATCATGATGATCTCTTTAAGTATTACGTGTTAATAACTGTTGCCTTTTAGGGGCGATGTAGTTGTTTATCTCATGAATCGAGATAGTGCGAGAATGTTAGCTGATAGTAGAAATCAGACCAACGGTGGTTGATTTAGTTAATTGGAATCGACGTTCCTTTATCTCCTCGTAACCTTATCTGGGTAGTTTGAGGAAAAGGTTGGTGATAATTCTAGTATAAGGAGTGAAATCATGAGTTTCACGTTGTGTGATGAGTTTTCGGACAAGCCAAATAGAGTCAATGAATTCGATCGAGGTGTTCCCACTATCGTGAGATATGACGATAGTAAAGGTTTTAGATTAGCATAGTAAGAGAAACCCAAATGAAAGTGTGCTTAAAATATGTTCTCAGTATGGAGAAAAAGTGGATTATTGTGTTTAGGTATGATTCAAGTTTTGTGTATATTCACGCATGAGTCAGTAAAGAGAATAAAATTTTGTGTGTACGTGAGTAGGGAGCATGATACAAAGATATGCTCATTGGTAATGTCCGAACCATAATGGTTGAGTTGAAAACTATAGAGGGAACTATCAATTGAAAGTTCTAGTACAAAGTTCAGTCTGAATCGAGAGAAGGAGTTGACCGGTTAGTGATCCTGAGACGATCACTTTCATGATTGTATTGTGAGTTAGGTGTTATGAAATTATTTATGGGAAACTTGATGTATATTTTCTAAATTTTATTGGGTGGGTGTGTCTTATGCTGCAAAAGATTTGAAATGAAATAGTGGAAATGGCTTGAACTATTGCAATGGTCAGTATAGTTAGTGTAATACTTCTCAGATAATATACATAGCACAGATGTCCAGATGAAAGATCTACGTTGGATAAAATTTCTGTTGTTGATGTTTTCCTCGAGATAGAATTATAATGATGAGAAAGCCAAAATTTATTTACGAACCTAGGGGCAAAATCGTAATTTGGCCAAAGTATAGGGGCAAAATGGTCATTTTTTCCTAAGTGGATGTTAAGTTGTAATATGATCATTAAGTGACTAAATGAGTAAATTTCATTGTTCTAGATCGAAGAAAATGAGATTCGGACCTAGAACGGAAGAAAAGAGAAATATGGGCAAAAAGTCCTTTTGGCCTTTTCGTCATCGAGGTAAGTTCGTATGCAAACCTTGCGAGTATGTACGGGTTATTTAATATTACAATGTTGTATGGTATGTACGATTATGCAATAAATGTATTAAATAAGTGTTGATGAGTCGTTAAGAGATTTGGAATCTAAGAATAGTAAGAAATGCAAATATTATGAAAAGATGATAGTTAAGGTTCCGTGTAAGACCATACTAAAATATGGCCTTGGTGAGAGATTTTGAATAGGGACCATGTTGGGAACATTGCATCGATAGGTTAACTCGTGCATGATGTCAATGTAATGTTATGTGTACGAGACTTAAGAGAGTTACTTAATGATTTTAGTGAATAAGTACTTGAGAATTGAGAATGAATGTATTGTACATGAGAGGTGCAGGAATGCGTTAGAACCGAATTGAAGTGGATTCGGTATTTGACGAACCCTTAGTGGGTGATATGTAAAGGATGCACTTTAGTTGCATAAGTTATAATTATTGTTGTATTGTGTGAATACGAACAATTATAGTAGAAAGCTAAGTAAGAATGATAGTGAGTGAGGATGTTCACGAATGAACACTTGAATTAGAGAAATGTATGTGGATAAATATTTGTGAATGTATAATAATGGTGAGCTGTGTGCAAATACTCCTCATTGATGGGCTGTGTGCGATACCATCAACCATATAATCATTGGTGGTTGTGTGCGTTACCACCTGATTAATTATTAATTGATGGGCTGTGTGTGGCACCATCACCTATATTATTATCGATGGGCTATGTGCGAAACCACCTGACTAATTAGTAATCAATGGGCTGTGTGCGATACCATCGCTTATAAATTATTGGTGAGCTAAGTGCGAAATCACCCTAAGTATAATTGATTGGTGGGCTATGTGCGATACCACCCTATAAGAGATTCAATGGTGGGCTAAGTGCGTAACCACCGGAGATTAGTAATATGACTGGCTTATTCAAAATGTTTGACGTGTTGTTTTATATGATCTTGAGACGATCAGTGTAGGAATGTATGCTACTTAAACGAGCATTTGGCTTGTGGCATGGTAAGAATATGGTAAGAGATAGAATGAGTAAGCTTTAAGGATGATTGAGCAAGGAACCGTGAGTTCATAAGGAAAGCTCATCATAATAACTTGAAATCATGTATATTCAATGAATGTCAGTGTTTATCAGTTGTATGCAGACGAACTTACTAAGCATTATTGCTTACCCTTTTCTTTTCCCATCTCTTATAGGTTATTTTGGCTAGCTCGGGTTGGAGGCCATAGGAGATGTTTTCACACTATCGAATAAATGCTTGGTATGGTGCTCCAAGTCCTTTTGAGTCATGGCATGTATAGGGATTCTTTTAGAATTGACTAAGTTCTAATTGATGTAGCCAAATTGTGTTGGCTGAAAAGAACTTAGAGTTTTGGTTGTGTATAGCCATAGATGATGGCTTAAGTTGTTGTAATTGTATTGGAAGTAGTTCTCCCTAGTGTATGGGATGAAGACTTTATTTCTCTTATGATTAAGTGTTTATAATTTAAGAGTTAAATTGATGCAATATGGAGTTATGTGATGATGATTTTATGTATGTATGTATGTACGTATGCAAATGAGAGTGGCAAAAAGGCTTGGAAGATAGCCTATAAGTGCCCACACGGTTGGATACACGGGCGTGTGTCTAGACCGTGCGAACCCTACACCTTAGTGTTTTAAATTAGGATAGACCACAGGCAAAATCCACGGCTGTTTGTGTGGACCGTGGGTGAGACACGGTTTGGACATGGGCATGTGCCCCAGACCATGTGAACAAGTCAGTATACCAAGGATTAACACACGGCCTAGGCCCACAGGCGTGTCAAGGCCATGTGAATATAGTCAGTAACTCCCCACAGTTCAAAGCCACAGGCATGTTGTGAGGGTACACGGGCATGCCCCCATTCCACACAGGCGTGTGCCCTAACCATGGGAGTCTTGGCAGAATGTTGGGATTTTTGAGCACAGTGTGCGCACATGGTCGTGTGTGACTACACACAGGCGTGTGTGTCATCTAACAAGGGGTGTACACCCTGTTTAAATGGGAAAGAAATTTTACGGATCGTAAGAGTTCCCAATATAGTCTCGAGAGCCTCACATGTGTGAGTGAGGTCTTGTAAGTCAAAAAGAAGTTGTTGTATTGACATCAAGGAGAGTAGTCGCATTGAGCCTAAGTGGTGCTCAAGTAGTTTTATACGGTAACGCCTCGTGCTCGATTCCGACGGGGATTTCGGGTAAGGCGTGTTACACATACTAAAACCAACTTAAACATGTTTCATACATCTATAGTCCAAACTATTTAACTATCAAATCAATTGCATTCAATTATTTGGTACATATTCAAGCATTTAATATTCACTTTATAAATATATATATAAATTCATCAATTACCTTAGTCAAATTTTAGCATATCGTTTCATACCTTATACACGGATGCATAATAACACATATAAACTTATAGCACTTTGTTTACTATCTATTCACATATTGGATATTAAAACACTATAGCATAACCAAATCTATCCTTGATGCTAATACAATATGCGCATAATTCCCATAGACAAAACCATATCAATCCTTGACTAACAAATTTATACAATCATTTTATTCACAAGTATATGGGACTGAGCCAAATCACTAGTTATGCTTATTAGAAAGGTTACAAGATTCCACATAGCATAGTAGGTATACCTATATCTGCATTTCACACAAATAAGCATCTTCCTATAACCACAACCATATCAAAAATTCTTAAGTATACGAATCATTACAAAACAAACCAAAAGTATATGCTCAATGACTAACCCGAAATACAAAAGCACAACCATTCCATTTCAATATGTTTGATTTTCAATTCGACTCTCCCATAATTAACTCAAATAATTAAAAACATTTCTTTTCTCAAGCCGAATCACATAATTATAAAAACAAGAACATGCAGCAATACCCTTTCCATCTTTGAGCATAACATACACATATATTATATTTGAAATTTGATAAACCATAAATTAATAACATTTAAGAACAAGCCAATTTCGCATGGCCTATATACATTAACAAAACATCACTTGAACACTTAGCTAGCCTATACATGCCTTGATTTAAAAACTAGCTTGAAAGTTCCAAAAAGGGATGATAGTGTGGCTGACTTCTCCAACGATCCTCAGATCCAGTAGCTTGACCAAAATCTATAAAACAAAACATTTAACAATAACGGAGTAAGCTTTCTAGCTTAGTAAGTCTCAAGCAAATTCGATACACAACTAAACATTCAAGCATAATCATATAAATATGAATACCAATTTGAATATGGTATTGAATACAATAATTTAACATGTAAACTTCACCAAAGTCGTATGTCATTAATCCCATTTACCTAATAAATAACCACACATTTATGCATATAATTATACCTACACAATACCTTTCTACTTCCATGCTTTCATATAACAAATTTTCCTCATGGTATAACTTATATAAAATTTCTATCTGCCATGTGTATATCACTTTCTTTCATCGTTTCATTTGCTTATCATTATAGCATATATGCATAACATTAAAGTATGAATAATACATACCTTATAGCCGAACCGATAAATTCACTTTCATAAATTTAAGCTTTCTTAATTTATTTCATAACTTTACTATTACATAATCAAAGTTAGAGAATGAAAACTCACCGGCATAGAACTAGCTAGGCATTAGCCCAAATCGCACACACCACACTAGGCCTGCTGGACTCTAAACACCGACATTTAGCCTACTAGGAAATAAGCCCAAAATATTCACCAAAGACAAGGCACGCTGGGCATTAAGCCCGATATAGGTCCAAGCACAAGGCACCTTTAGGCTAGAAGCACGAAATAAATCAACGGCACAAAGCACCTTAGGCTCGAGGCAGAATATCAACACAATTAATCATTCCATCACATATCAATCTCAAATAAGCTATTTCACATTACATAAATAAATCAACCCAACATTTCACAATTCACATTCGGCAACTATACATATATATATATTCTCAACATTTCAATTTTCAATATTTATTAAAGTACATAGGTAATTTCCGACATATAATTGCTTACAGACTTACCTCGACAATCGACGGACAACGTGACCAATTTATTCGATAACCTTCGTCTTACCCCGATCCAATTCTGTTTTTCTTTGTTCTTGATCTAAACACATTAAAATTTAGCTCATTCAAGCACATTTCATCTCAATTTAGTCCCAAAACACATAAATGGGTAAATTACCATTTTACCCCTAATGTTTCACATTTTTACAATTTAATCCTATTTGCACAAAACACAAAATACACAAAATTTCACTACATCACCTAAGGGCTGAATGTTCATAGGGACTATACAAGTCCATTTATTTCATTTATTTTGCATTTTAGCCCCTCAAAAATTTATTCTTTGCAATTAGCCCAAAATACTCAAATTCACTAAAATTTCCAACACAAAACATGCTAATCTTTAACATAACTTTAATATAAAATCATCAAACATCAAAAACCACAAAAAACATGACAATAGCCAAACATCAAGCATGTTCAAATTTAAAAATTCTAGCATGGGTCAACTATTGTTCGAAGCAACGATCTCAAAAACGTAAAAATTGACAAAAATTGAGCTAAAATTCATACCTAATTAAGCTTGAACAAACATTTATGGTTCTACTGCTAGTAGTAAGAAAACTCAAGTTTGTTTAAATTTGTAATTATGGTTGAACAATCATTTGTAATTATGGCCATTACGTATTTTTTTAAATTTGGAATTTGCAACATTTATGGTTCTACTGCTAGTAGTAGGAAAACTCGAGTTTTTAATACAGACAAACATTTTTACCAAAATACACACAAATTCACAAACTATTTTAAAAGCTTTTGCAAAGTATAACGTTTTAAAAATGGATAATGATTGAAAACAAATGACACGTTTTTGAAGTTAGCATAAGATAATGAAGAGTGGTACAAACGGAGAAATGATTTTAACGTCATTGTGATTTTTAAAGCACTATCATGTGACATCGCCAAATTAGGCCATAACATCTAGGTCGGGTTTGGGGCGTTACATTTAGTGGTATCAGGGCCAGGTTGCAAAACTCGACTGTGGATTTGGGTTATAAGGATTGGTTTTAAGAATTGATTTTTAAGTGATTTGAAATGTTTTTGGACTGAGTATGTGGTACACCGAGTCTCTTGCACCAATCATGTAAGTGTTCTGAAACTCTTTTTAGATTTGTCTAAAAATACTACTAGCATGTTTGGAATAGCCATAGGTAGTATATTGTACTGAAAATACTCTAGATAGTGTAAACTAAAAACTGTAGCGAAATTGAAAATCGTAGTGAGACTGCGATTCACGATAACAAATTTCAAACTTTTGATACTATCTGCATAAAATATCTATTAATCAATATCAAAACTGTAAACTAATGCATAAAACTATTAATACAGATAAACTCTAAATTTACGATGAGCACACGAGGTACTCGCGGATGGAGTACAAGAGGCCGTAGAAGGGCTCGAGCTGAGTCCTCATCATCTGGAAATCTACCTAATCTGGATACGAGCGAGACGCCGGTCTCACCTGCTACAGAGACTGGGTCTCATAATCATGCGGCTAGGGACGACGCACTATCCCAAGCCATGTTACGGATTCTAGAGAGGGTCGTTGGGCCTAACACCGGGTCAAGAGGCCGAAGGTCAGTTACAAAATGACTCCGGTCCAATGGAGCTGAGTTATTCAGGGGTGTTAGTGGGGTCGCCCCTAATGTGGCCGAATATTAGATGGAGGCCACGAAAAGAATTATGGACGACCTAAATTTTATCGCTGAGCAGAAACTTAAGGGGGTTGTTTCTCTGTTTCGCGATGAAGCTTACCAATGGTGGTTACGGTTAAAGAGGGCAATCAGCCCGAGCAATTGACTTAGGATTACTTTAAGATAGCTTTCCAAAGTAACTATGTGGGAGCCAGTTACATTGACGATAGGAAATGTGAGTTCCTTAATCTCACCCAAGGAAACTTTCAGTGGCTAAGTTTCTGAGTTTAAGCCGTTATGCGTGGGGCATGGTGGCGATCGAGTATGAGCGATGCGTCTATTTTGAGGATGGACTGAGAGACAATTTTTTTTGATAGCTTCGCAGAAGGAGCGTGATTTTTCTACTTTGGTTGAGAAGGCAAAGATCACCGAGGAAGTTAAGCACGCTGAGCGCCAAAACTGAGAGTGAGGAAAGAATAAGAGGAATCGGAGCCCTCGAGTTCTGTGACAAGGCCTAAGAAAAAAGCCAAATTTGATAGGCTAGTGAGAGTTGGGCCTCTTGTAGCACCTACTGGGGTGGCACTTTGTGGACACTATAGTAGACGCCATCCAGGAAAATGTTGGAGGACTACTAGGGCTTGTTTAAGATGTGGCTCTACTTAGTATCATGTCAAAATTGTCCGCTGAGAACCGATCAGATGCAAGCTACGAGTACTGGTACTACATAGCCACCAAGAGTAGTTCAGCAACCACTTAGGGGTCGAGGTTAGGTCAGGGGTGGTAACGGCATGGGCCGAGGATAGAGAGCACCGGGCAGAGGTACTGGATCGATTGAGGCAAAGAAGGTCGCACTGGTTTATGCTACCTAATACCGTGAGGACTGAGATACTTTCACGTCATCACATGTAAGTTTTTAATTTATAATGTACCTTATTTGGCATTGATAGACATAGGTTCTACACACTCTTACGTAGCTAGTACTGTGTCTAAAACCTTGGGGATTCCGATTGAGAGTACTTCTAGTGAGGTAACTATTGTGAGTCCATTGGGGCAGTCTATCCGAGTGAGTAAATTATTTAGAGATGTCCTGTTAGAGGTTCAAGGGACAGTATTTCTAGCTGATCTGATGGAGCTTTCATTTGGGGAGTTTGATTCTATTTTGGGAATGGATTGGCTGGTTAAACACCGTAAGTTTGGATTGTGCGACAAAAGGGTTATTTTGAGGGTCGAGGAGGACAGTGAGGTATTTGTGATTGGGGAACAAAGAGACAATCTAACTAATGTGATATCTGCGTTGGTGGTAGAAAAGTTAGTAAGGAAACGGTGCGAGGCATTCTTGGCCTACATCAGTATTTCTGACTCTAGGGACTCTTGATTAAGGACATCAGAATCGTAAAGGACTTTTCGAATGTTTTTCCTGAAGAACTATCGGGTCTGCCTCCAAGCCAAGAAGTAGAATTTAGAATTAAGCTCATTCTAAGTACAGCTCCAGTGTCTATCACGCCCTACAGAATGGCACCGAAGGAGCTTATAGAGCTTAAGGCCCAAATTCAAGAACTGTTAGATAATGGGTTTATCCATCCAAATGTGTCTCCATGGGGAGCACCGGTGCTGTTTGTTAAGAAAAAGGATGGGACAACGTGAATGTGCATCGATTATCGATAATTGAACAAACTGACAATCAAGAATAAGTACCCACTTCCGAGGATAGATGATCTATTCGACCAGTTCAGAGGGGCTTCTGTGTTCTCTAAGATTGATTTACATTCAAGATATCATCAATTGAGGGTTAAGGAGGCCGATGTGCATAAGACGACATTTAGGACTCGTTATGGACATTACGAGTTCCTGATTATGCCTTTTGGGTTGACCAATGTATCAGCGACATTTATGGATTTGGTGAACCATGTGTTCCAGTCTTATATAGACCATTTTGTGGTGGTATTCATCAATGATATCCTAGTGTAATCTAAAACTGAGGACGAGCACGATGAGCATCTCAGAGTGGTACTAAAGACTCTTCGTGAGAAATAGTTGTATGCGAAGTTCAGTAAGTGTGAGTTCTGGCTCCGAGAAGTAACCTTTTTGGGACATGTGGTTTCTGCGGGATTCGTGTTGATCCTCGTAAGATTGAGGTTGTGTTGGATTAGAAACAGCTGAAAAAATGTGTCCAAAATTTGCAGCTTTCTAGGGTTGGCAGGTTATTATCAACGCTTCGTAAAGGGTTCTCCTTGGTCTCAGCACCATTAACCAAGCTTCTACGCAAGGGAGTTCCCTTTGTCTGGACTGATAAGCAACAAGAGAGCTTCAAGAAGCTCAAATCTATTTTGACTCAAGCTCGATTCTGATACAGCCTGAATATGGGAAGGGTTTCATCGTATACAGTGATGCGTCGCATGTGGGTTAGGGTTGTGTACTGATGCAGGATAGTAAGGTTGCAGCTTATGCATCACGTCAGCTTAAAACGCATGAGGTAAACTATCCTACTCATGATTTGAAACTGGCTACTGTAGTCTTCTCTTTAAAGATTTAGAGGCACTACCTTTACGGTGAGAAGTGTACAACTATACTAATCATAAAAGCCTCAAATATCTCCTCACTTAGAAGGAGTTAAACCTTAGGCAACGCAGATGGGTTGAACTCTTAAGGATTTTGACTGCACCATCGAGTACCATCTTGGTAAGGCCAATGTGGTGGCGGATACTTTGAGTCGTAGGGCTATGACCTATCTAAGAGTTATGTTCACTCAACTCAGCTTATTCAACAATGGGAGTCTGTTAGTGGAACTCCAGGTTAAGCCTACAATGATTGATTAGATTAGAGGTAAACAGATGGGGGATAAGTCTCTTGAGTGCATTTCCATGAGGTTGAGACTAATAATGCTACTGATTTTGGGATTAACAGTGATTGGGTACTTTATTTCCGCAGTTAGATTTGTGTACCAAGTGATGAGGAGTTGCGACAGTTGATTTTGAAGGAGGCGCATAGTAGTCCCTATGCTATGCATCCCAGTGGAAACAAGATGTATCGAGAACTCCAAGAGTTATATTGGTGGCCAGGGTTGAAGCTTAAGGTTACTGACTTTGTTGCTCGTTGTCTGACTTGTCAGCAAGTTAAGACTGAGCATTAGTTGCCTTAAAAGTTGCTGCAGCTGGTAATGATACTAATGTGGAAATGGGAATGAGTAACGATGGACTTCGTTAGTGGGTTTCCTTTAACACCCACTAAGAAGGATTTTGTCTAGGTCATCATGGATTGATTGATCAAGTCTGCTCACTTCATTCCAGCCAGGACAGACTTTTCTCTCCAGAAATTGGCTAAACTATACATATCTAAAATAGTGAGACTGCATGGGGTTCCTGTCTCGATCATCTTCGATAGGGATCCTTGTTTCATGTCTTAGTTCTAAAAGAAATTACATGAGGCTCTTGATTCAAGGTTGGACTTCAGTACTGCTTTCCATCCTCAGACAGATGGTCAGTCGGAGAGGGTGATTCAAGTACTGGAGGATATGTTGAGTAGCTGTGTTATAGATTTTCGAGGAAGTTGGGAGGAGTATTTATCGTTGGCAGAGTTCGCCGACAACAATAGCTATCAGTCTAGCATTCATATGGCACCTTATGAGGCCCTATATGGTCGTAAGTGTAGCACTCTCTTATGTTCGACTGAGTTGGGTGAGTGACACGTTTTGGGTCCAGAATTGGTTTCTGAAACTGAAGATAAGGTTCAATTGATTCAAGATTGACTGAAAGTAGCTTTTGATAGGCAGAATTCTTATGCAGACTTGAAACATCGAGAGATAGAGTATTCTATGGGAGACTTCATTTTTTCAAGGTCTCGCCATGGAAGAAGGTTTTGAGGTTCGATCGCAAGGGTAAGTTAAGCCCTAGATTTATCAGGTCGTATCGGATTCTGAAACGAGTGGGGCCAGTCGTATATCAGTTGGAATTACCTCCAGAGTTGGATCGCAATCACGATGTATTCCACGTCTCGATGTTGAGGCGCTACCGCTCTGATCCCACGCATATTGTTCCTGTGGAGGAGATAGCGATTAGGCCAGACTTGACCTTTGAGGAGGAGTGGTACAGATTTTAAAGCACGACATAAAAGTCCTTCGAAAAAAGTCTATCCCCTTAGTGAAAGTGTTGTAGCGGAATCATAGAACAAAGGAAGCCACGAGGGAGTTTGAGGATATGATGCTGCAGCAGTATCCTCATCTATTCTAATCGGGTAAATTTTAAGGCCGAAATTTTCTTTTAGGAGGTAGAGTTGTAATGCCCCAAAATTTGTATATTTTTTCCGTGTATTTATGACACAAATATGTATCTGCTTTAGTGGTTAAGTGTTTTGGGTGTGTGTGAGAGGTCCTAAGTTCAAGCCTTACCCTGGGTAAATTTTGGCATTTTTATGAGTAAAGCCTTAACTGGATTCGATAGGCTTATATTTGATTGTTTGTAAAACATAACAGAATGGGTCTACTGGTCTGGTGGTTAAGTGAAGTGTTAGTTTGCTGAGGGTCATATGTTCGATTCTCTTTGTTGGCAAGGGTTAGTATTTTTGCTGCTATATTCGACTAGAGTTTGAGTTTGACTGGAATACTGAGTAATGGGTTTAGTGGAGAGAAAATCAAGGAGTTATGGTTAGTGGGAGTCATGAGAATTTTTCTTTCTTGATTGTTTCCTGTGCAAATTTTGGCTCTTCCTTTCTCTTGTATTGTTTTGATGTTAGCCCCATACTTTTTCCCCTACTTGTCGAAATCTGCTCTTCTTTTTATGTTCCTTTATTGAAATTTTACTACTACATCATTCTCTACATCTCAGTTTTCTTTCTTTCTTTTCAACAGTTTTTGGTACAAAATTTAGGAGCGATTCGGTAAGTTTCCTTCTTAATCTCCGTCGTTGAACTTTATTAATCTGTGTAGTAACGTGTTCTTATGATATTGAAGGCGTTAGGTGAGGTTCTGAACAGTGATTTTCGTATCGTAAGTGTTAGTGGTGTTTACGAAAGACCTTTGTTGGCAGTAAGTCGAGTCACTGCTCGATCTCGCTATCTGAATTCATTAATAAATCTGTTAAACAGATGAGGGATGTCTTGATTTCTGGCCTAGGGGAGCTCGGGAGGGTTTTTCCAGCAAATGGAATTCAAGTGTGTACTCAAAACACAAAAATGAGTATCGATGAAAGCCAAAAATGATTCTATTAATGCCACACGGTACCGTGGTAGGTGTGGTAGGTCAAGTGCAAGGTCATGTGAGCCACAACACGACCAAGTGTGATTGTGAGCGACGAAGCACAGTAGTATGATGGCGACGGGCGCAGTGACACACTCTGCTTGACCTATTGGGCCATGTGGGCCACACGGACGTATGGGTGTAACAGCCCGATTTAGGGCCTAGTCAGAATAGTGGTGCGAAACCACGAATTTGAGTTAGTGAAATGAGTTTTAAGGTTTAAGAGATGTTTGCATGATTGTAAGAAAGTTTCATGAAGAAATTTTATGAAATTGTCTTTGAATGGTCCATTAGTACTAAATTACAAAGGTTACAAAATATGAGATTCTATAAGCTTTTAGTATCAAATAACTTTGGAATATTAATTAGAAGTCCTTAAATAGCAATTTTCCCAATTTATAATTTTGGACAAAAATGGAAATCAGTTAGTAAATTGTGAAAATTTAGTGAGAAGGACATTTTGGTCATTTATAAATTAAATGATTAAAAAGGAAAAAGATGACAAAAATCTTACTCATCTTCTTCCTCTTTGTGCCAAAAATTTGAGAGTCTCCATAGCTAGGGTTCTTCAATTTTTGAAGCTTGCTAGTAAGTGCATCTTAGCCTTATTTTTAATATTCTTCGTATTTTTGGAGTCCTCGTAGCATGAATTAGCTATTTTTGGCTATAAGTTGAGCTAGAATGCATGTCCATAAAAATACCCATGTATGACATATTTTTAAAATGATGTTTTATTGAAGATTATGAGAGTTTGATGTTAGATAAACATCTTTTCCTAAGTGAATTTCATGAAAAATGTTAGTAAGGACTAACTTGTAATAGATATGAAATTGGTCATACATTTGTAAATAGTAAGAATTTGATATTGCTATAGTTGATAAAATGAATCAGCTAAGCATGAAGTTTAAGAAAGTTGAATGAAAATCATTTTACGAGCCTAGGGGCAAAAGTGTAATTATGAGAAAGTTTAGGGGCAAAATGGTAATTTTTCCAAAGTATGAGTTAAGAGTTAATTTAGTCAATGTGAGTATTAAATGAGTTAAATTGTTATTATAGATCATGAAAAATGAAGCCCGGACCGAAATCGAGGCAAGAACAAAGTCGATAACTAAATTGCAATATCTACATTCATTTTGTACATTGAGGTAAGTTTGTATGGTTTCCAAGCTTCATGAATATTTTCAGTGTATTGCTTGTTATAATGTTAAATATACATTACTTCCATGAGAATGTTTAATGGTATGTTAAACAAACAAATTAACGAGAATATGTATGTGAAAGTCCCGATTGAAGTTGAATTACATAGGATGCTCAATCTACCACATGAGATAAGAAAGTCCGTATAAGACCAAGCCAAGGCATGGCATCGGCAATCAAGCAAAGATGTCATGTAAGATAAAGACAAGTCTTGGAATTGATGAATTATTATGAGATGAAGACCCATATAAGTCCAAGCCAAGGAATGGCATTGGTGAGTCTCCAAGCAAAGATGTCATGTAAGCCCAAGACAAGTCTTGGCATTGAGGAGTTATCATGAGAAAGAGATCCCATGTAAGTCCTAGCCAAGGCATGGCATTGGTGAGTAACAAGGAAGATTTCATGTAAGCCCAAGCCAAGGCTTGGCATTGACAAAGAAAAGTTACCAAACAAGACCATGTCAAGACATGACAATGGTAAGTTCCCAAGGGAACCCACAAGGAAGAATTAGAGTAAGTCCATGTCAATACATGGCGTCGATATCAAGTTAAGAAATCCCATGTAAGACTATGTCAAGGATGTAGCATTAGCATCAAGATACATGTGGGATGAGATTCAGTATCCTCTGTTATTCATAGTAATTCACCGGGCAAAAGAGTAAAGATTGAAAGAGAAAGCAAGAAAGTTAAGTAAGTAAAGCTATCACCAAGTTATGTTAGTTAAAATTAACTAAGAATATTATTCATGTTATGAATGATAAAGTTGAGATTATGCTTATCATAGTAAAGTATGTTGATCACACATGTTGATCTATGTGATCAAGTGATACAGGTATCTTGTTTACTTTCAAGCGTGAGATTGGTAAGTATCATGAGGAATGTAAGAATTAGTAAGAGTAAGTACGACTCAGCAAATACGCTTGAGAGTGTGTGGCACCGAGGCCATCATGAGCAAGAGATTCGAAGATGGACTAAATGATGACATCAAGTTGTTTGTTGCTGTCCTAGAATTAAAAGAATTTGTGGTGTTAGTGGAGAGGGCTTGTAAAGCCGAAGAGTTAGTAAAAGATAAGAGAAAATCTGAAATGGAGTCTCGTGACTCGAAAAAGAGACAGTGGAAATAAGTCATTCCATCCCTCTTTCAAAAAGTCAAGAGATTTTTCCACCCAATCGGCTACTTCCACTGGGTTTTCAAGGAAGGATAAGAGTAAGCAGTATTCGAGAAATAAGACACAAACTACTTCGGTCGCTAGCATGGGGAATATTCGATCTGATAGATCTGAATGCCCATAGTGTAGAAGACATCATCTCGGTGAATACCGAGCGCATGAAAAAGCTTGTTTCAGATGTGGTTCCCAGGATCACTTTATAAAAGATTGTCCTGAAATGATGAAAGAAAAGAGAACTCAGAACCCTAGATCTAGGGGTATGGTTAGAGGTAGATCGCAGAAGAACCCTAGAAATGGGGCAGGTGGTAGAGGTAACCCTAGAGAACAGGCTACGAGACCCGAGGGTGGGTACCTGCAAGGACATATGTCGTTCATGCTCGCGAAGAGGCATCTTCTCCTGATGTTATTACGGGTACATTTTCTCTTCATGATATTGAAGTTATTGCTTTAATAGATCCCGAATCCATACACTCTTATATTTACATGAAACTAGTATCCAGTATGAGTATGCCTATAGAGTCTACAAAATTTGTGATTAAGGTTTCTAATCCTTTAGGCAAAATTGTTTTAGTTGATGAAGTATGTAATGATTGCCCATTGATGATTAATGGTCATTATTTTAAAGCAAACCTTATGTTGTTACCATTTGATGAGTTTGACATCATTCTTGGTATGGATTGGCTCACCACCCATTAGGTAATAGTAAATTGTGGGAAGAAATACATTGAGATAAGATGTGAGAATGGGACACCCTTAATGTAGAATTAGATGAACAAGGTAAATCGCCGGCAATGATTTCTTATATGACAGCATAGAGGTACATAAGAAAATGGTATGAGGCATATTTGGCTTTTGTGATGAATAATAGAGAAATAGAGTTAAAGATTAAGTCAGTGCCGATAGTATGTGAGTACTTGGATGTTTTTCCTGAGGAATTACCAGGACTACCACCAGATAGAAAGGTGGAGTTCAGTATTGAGCTAGCTCCCAGTACTATACCAATATCTATTTCTCCTTACAAAATGGCTCCAACGGAGTTGAGAGAGTTGAAGTTATAGTTGCAAAAGTTGACAGATAAAGGCTTTGCAAGATCAAGTTGTTCTCCCTAGGGTGCTCCAGTTTTATTTGTGAAAAAGAAGGATGACACCATGAGATTGTACATAGATTACCGTCAGCTTAATAAAGTAACGGTGAAGAACAAGTACCCATTGCCTAGAATCGATGATTTGTTTGATCAATTGAAGGGAGCCACTATGTTCTCCAAAATAGACTTGAGATCGGGGTACTACCAGTTGAGAGTAAGAGACTCAGATGTGTCGAAGACCGCTTTTGAACGAGGTATGGGCATTATGAATTTTTAGTCATGCCCCTTGGTTTGACCAATGCCCCTGCGATATTCATGGATCTAATGAATCGCATTTTTAGGCCATACCTTGACAATTTTGTAGTTGTTTTTATTGGTGACATATTGATTTATTTCGGTAATAAGCCTGAGCATGCTGAGCACCTATGGACAGTTTTACAAATTCTATGAGAAAATCAATTGTATGCCAAGTTTAGTAAAAGTGAATTTTGGCTCAAGGAAGTAGGACTTCTGGGACATATATTCTCAGAAGATGGAGTATGAGTGGACCCAAGTAAGATTTCGACTATAATGGACTGGAAACCATCGAGGAATATCTCTGAGATTAGAAGTTTTCTAGGCCTAGCCGTGTAACATCCTTAAATCGGGGTCTTTGCATTTTGTGTGGTTGCATGTGTATTGTATGGTAGGTATGTTAGTTTGGACTATTTTAGGGTCTAGGCTCGAGCTAGGGATAGGCCTGAGTCTCAGCGAAAATTTGCCTTTTTGGTTTTAGAAGGAGGGAGCTACTGGCATTAGGTGTTAAGGGTAATTGATGGTGGATTGTGTCGTAAGAGAGGTCTTGGTAGAGTGGCAAGGGGCCGCTACTTGGGAGGCAAGGGATTGACGCATCATGCAAGCTAGAGGGCCTTGGTTCGAGCTGTAAGAATCCCCTTTGTGCATTTCTTTTTGATGCCAGGACAAGGGAAAGTTACACTCAGGACAAGTTTGAATGAGTGGTCGAGAGGGATTCTAGGAGTAAAGGGGGGGACGGCATAATGTTTGAAGGAAGTGAGGTTGTGTAGCCAAATTTGGGTTAGGGGTGGATTCAGCTTTGAGTGCTTAAGAGGGTGGCCGAATGTGCCTAGGGGTGTTGGGAATTTCGGCTAGCTAGGGAACCAAAGGCATTTTTTTGTACACTTCTTTTTGTCAAAACAAAATGTTCATACCACTTTGTGGCTTTTTTTTTGATCTTTTCTCTCAAATACAAACCAAAATACTCTCATACCATTTGTTTGGCATTTTCTTTTCTCACATTTATCAAAGCCGAAACACTTCCCAATCCTCTTCTTAGTTTTTTCTTCTTTTGTGCTTGGTCGAAACTCACACTACCATTCACTCTCTATTTCCATTTCATTTTTGTTGCCATAAACATCAAAGCCGAAACCCTCTGAAGCCTCATCTTCTGTCGAAACCATGGCATTCTCTTCTCTTTTCTCTCAAACACCATAGCTGAATCTCCTGTGGTAGATAGTACCTTACTTCGCCATCTCTTTCTTTTCAAGAGCGGAATATTTTTGACATTCGGTAAGTTCTGTTTGGTCTGGCCGAATCCCTCTAGGAACTTTTACTCACTCTTTTTCTTCTCTTGATTTATTTGGAAGGAAGCTGAATTCCTCTAACATCCATATCCTTTTTCTTTCAGCTTTTGTTCCAGTGGTTGCTGTTACCTATTCTTCACCACTCTCAATCAGGTTCTCTTGGGTTGGGGTAAGTGTTTCCATTTTGATTCAATCGTAAAAAAAATAAATACCCTATGTTACGTGATGTTTGGCCGAATGCAGGAGGGGGTGTGTTGACGCCGTCTGGTGTGAATCTTCGGGATTCGTTGGTTGTGGGTCACGTTTAGAGCCTTGGATTCTTGTTGGTTTAGGTAAGGGTTTTAACTTTGGGTTTAGTTCTTACAATTCGTTTCACTGCTTTAATCTGAGTTAGTGACTAAGGTGTGTTATGGACTCGAAGGCTAACCAAACATTGGGAGGGTTGGATCTGAGACCCCATTCTTTAAGTTCAAAAGAGGCGATGTCGGTGGTTCGAGATTGGCCACCTGGGTGTGGGCGAACACCTGAGCAGCGTAGTAGTCAGATAGCAGTGGTGTCGATTAATGACAGTACCAACGTAGAGAGCGTTGTTTTGCGAGTAATCAGGTGTGTAACTCTTACACACTTTGTTTGTTAATATGTTGTATCATGTAATTGCTAAAACCCAGAATAATTGTTGAAACGATATGTTACCCTTTGTGGGTAAAAAGCGAGGACTCCAGGTAAGTCCACTCTGATTTGCTAACGTTAAATGCCGGTTAAAAATCTGTATATGCCCTACCACGTAATCTCTGATTGTTAAGCATGATATTTATGCCATGAATAGTATGTACATTAAGTGGGTATGATGAGAGGAGGGAGAAGGATGATTTAGACTATCACTAGTAGTTTTGACCACATAGTGGGTTGGCCCCGCTTTCTATATATTTTTGTGACTAAGTCTCAGTGGTTTTGACCACCAGTGGTTTGGTACCACATACTAACATCTTTGTGACTCGTCCTTGTGGTCTAGCACCACCGTGGGTTGGCCCCACATATTGATATGGGATTGTCACTAGTGGTTTTGACCACATTATGGGTTGGCCCCACGAGTATTATTGTGACCACGATCACCAGTGGTTTTGACCACACCGATATTAATTGTGACTACTGTCACCAGTGGTTTTGAGCACCAGTGGTTTTGATCACACGGGGTAGAAACAGGGGTACGGATGGCTAGGTTTTTGGATTGCATGACTTACATGTTGACTTATGAAAATTGTGTATGAGCATTGCGATTTCCAGGATGGGGGGTTTACACACTGAGTCTCGATGACTCACCCCTTTTGTGTAATTTTGCAAGTAACCCTTAGATTGCGTATATAGAGCCGGGGTGGACTCGAGGTGGCCATGCTCATTATTTTTCAGGTTTTGATTTAAATTACTACTTTGGTTTACATGCTTTCAATTTGCTTTTCAAATTTTAATAAGGCCACTAACTTTATTTTTTTGGGGTTATTGATCTGCTTTACTTTTCACTAAAAATTGATATAAGTTACCCAAAACAGCATGCCTTAAAATGAATGTTTTTTGAACTTGCATAAACTACTGGGTTTTTCTAAAACTTTACCATCAGGTAAAAACCAACAAGTAGTATCAATAGGTTAACAAGGTATCTTTAAAAACTGAATGGGGAACAGTTTTGGCAATTAAATTGAAACTATTTCGACTATTAAACAAAAATGAAAGGCTTTCTTATAATAGGAGACAACACACAACCTTTCTAAATCAGTTTTTGGAAACAACCCATTTTTTTAAAAAAAATTGACCCCCATATCTCAAAATCTGACCTACAACCCGTGTTGTTAGAAATCATTTTCTCATGTGACATATCGAATTCGGCCGTGGTTGTTGACTGGGTTTAGGGTGTTACAATTTTAGTATTAGAGCCTAGTTCAACAGCTCGGCTGTGGGCCCGAGGCCCAAAATGTTTTCAATAAAGGGTTTTGCGAAATAACTTTGAGGGAAAATACATGTTTTGGGTAGCATGGCACTTGAGTCTCCGGCACCTATCCGCAACGGTAAGTCCCCTAACTATTGATTGCATGGTTTAAATAGTTGTGTTATGGATGCTAGTAATAGGAATTCCCTTTAGAGACTGAAGCCCATAGGATTGTATAGATTTACGAGAACAACTCTAATTTATTCATAAAATTGTGGTAATAACAGTGGAATAAGTCTAACGCATAAAATTCTTAAATCAAATTAAAATGTGAAGGTAGTCATGAGCGCTCGAGGACGTGGGCGTAATGAATGCGGACGTGGTAGAGGTAGGATGGCCGTGTCAGAATCGGTAGGGTCTGGCCATGGGTCAAAGAATGAGATACCACTACCGCCAGCTGTGGGCGTGGAGTTTCAGGATCAGACAGGAGGGGATGATGCGGTGTCACAAGCGATGCTGTGGGTTCTAGAGAGAGTAGCTGGAGTAGGTGAAGGATCGAGAGCTCAGAAATCTATGTCCGAATGACTCCGGGCTAATGGGGCAGAAGTATTCAGAGGTGTGTCTAGAATGGCTCCCAATACAACTGGGTATTGGCCGGAGGCAACAAAACGCATCGTGGATGACTTGGACTTTAAAGCTGAGGAAAACCTAAAGGGGATAGTATCTCTTTTACGGGATGAGTCTTATCAGTGGTAGCTCACGGTCCGGGATGGTGCAACAGCTGATTATCTCACTTGGGATTTCTTTGAGGTAGCTTATCAGAGGAAGTACGTCGGGGCTAGTTACATTGATGTACAGCGTAAGGCGTTCTTGAATTTGGTCTAGGAGAACAAGACAGTATCAGAATATGAGGCAGAGTTTCTCCGGTTAAGTCGCTATGCTCGGGGTATTGTGACTATGGAACATGAGCGCTGTGTCAGGTTTGAGAACGAGTTGAGAGATGAGCTGTGGATGTTGATTGCACCACAGTGGGAGAGAGAATTTACGGTCTTGATGGAGAAGGCCAAGATTGCCGAGGAAGTGAAGCAGTCGGTGAGACGGAACCTGGATAGGAATTGGACCAAGAGGAGTTCTGGGTCATCAGGTTCTGCAGGGAATTCACAAAAAAGGGCTAGATATGGTGGGCCAAATCAGGTTGCCAGGCCTGCTGCTACTACCCAGTGGCCGAGCCGCCACAGTGTTCTCGATATGGGAAGTCTCATATGGGACAGTGTTGGACCAGGAACAAAGGGTGCTTTGAGTGTGGATCTATGGGGCACCAGGTAAGGGATTGTCCGTAAAAATTAGCTAGGGTCCAGTCTAAGGTTTAGGGTGTACACAATACAGAAGGGATGATCAGCAATCACAGAGGGGCCGCGGTCCGATCAGGGGAGGTAATGGTTCTGGGCAAGGCTGCGAAGCACCGGACAGAGGTGCCGAGAATACTGATGTAATATAGCCTGGGTTGGTCTATGTAGTAAGGCGTCGAGAGGAGGGCGACGCACTGGACGTTATAACCGGTAAGTTCTTGATTTTTGGACTGCCTTATATTGCTTTGATAGATGTTGGTTCGACGCATTCTTATGTGTCCAGTAGTATTGTAGGAACTATGAACTTAGCCCCTGAGATTTCTTCTAGGGAGATGACTATAATTAGCCCTCTAGGTCACTCTGTAGAAGTAAACAAACTTTATAAGGATGTATCCCTAGAACTTCAAGGGGTAGTGTTTTTGGCTGATCTGATGGAACTGCCTTTCGGGGAGTTCGATTTGATCCTAGGGATGGACTGGTTAGTGAAGTACCAAGCAAGTTTGGACTGCGTAGCTAAGCGTATGGTATTGAGAACAATTGAGGGTGAAGAGGTGGTAATGATAGGTAATAGAAGAGATTATCTATCCAATGTTGTATCTACTCTAAAGGCCGAAAAATGGTGAAGAAGGGTTGTGAGGCGTTCATGGTTCATGTTTGTGCATTGGAGGCCAAGGAATTGACTATAGGGGATGTCCGAACAGTGAAGGAATTTGTCGATATATTTTTAGAAGAGCTTCCGAGTCTGCCTCTAGATCGCGAGGTCAAATTTAGAATAGACTTGTTACCAGGAACTGCGCCAGTGTCTATTGCCCCATATAGGATGGCGTCGAAAGAGTTGGTGGAGCTAAAAGCATAGCTTCAGGAGTTGCTGGATCGAGGTTTTATCTGGTCGAGTGTATCAACTTGGGGAGCGCCAGTGCTTTTTGTTAAGAAGAAAAACGGTACTATGCGGATGTGTATAGATTACCGGCAGCTGAATAAGTGGATGATCAGGAACAAGTACCCATTACCAAGGATAGATGATCTATTCGATCAACTTAAGGGTGCGTCAGTCTTCTCTAAGATTGATCTAAAGTCGAGATATCATCAGCTTAAGGTAAATGAGGCTGATATTCATAAAACTGCATTTCGCACTCGTTATAAGCACTACGAGTTCTTAGTAATGCCGTTTGGGTTGACCAATGTGCCGGTAGCTTTCATGGACATGATGAATCGAGTTTTTCAGCCGTATTTGGATCGCTTCATCGTGGTGTTTATAGACGACATCTTAGGGTACTCAAAATCTGATGAAGAGCATGATTCGCGTCTGCGTGTGGTTTTGCAGACTCTGAGGGAGAAGCAATTATTCGCAAAGTTTAGTAAATGCGCGTTCTGGTTAAAGGAGGTAACTTTCATAGGTCATGTGGTGCCAAGCCGGGGATTAGGGTAGATCCTCGGAAGATTGAGGCGGTATTAGACTGGAAACCACCTAAGTCTATAGCGGAGATTCAGAGTTTTTTGGGTTTGGCAGGGTATTACAGAAGATTTATGAAAGGGTTTTCCTTGATTGCAGCGCCATTGACCAAATTGCTGAGAAAAGGGGTTCCATTTGTGCGGTCGGACAAGCAGTAAGAAAGTTTTGATAAGTTAAAAAGGATTTTGACAGAAGCTCTGGTGTTGATTCAGCCTAAGGTAGGGAAGGAATTTACAGTTTATTGTGATGCGTCACATACTGGTTTGGGTTGTGAGCTGATGCAAGAAGGAAAAGTAGTGGCGTATGCATCTCGACAGTTGAGGCCTCACGAAGTGAATTATCTGACACATGATCTGGAGTTAGCTACAGTGTTTTTTGCCCTAAAAATTTAGAGGTATTACTTGTATGGGGAGAAGTCGATAGTCTACACGGATCACAAGAGTTTGAAGTACCTCTTGACTCAGAAGGAATTGAATTTGAGGCAGCGTAGGTGGATCGAGTTGTTGAAAGACTACGATTGTTCGATTGAATACCATCCGGGTAAGGCTAACGTAGTGGCTGACGATTGAGTCGCAAGGTGGTAGCGGACTTGAGAGTAATGTTTGCTCATCGTAGTCTGTATGATGATGGGAACCTGTTAGTGGAGTTGCAGATAAAACCAACTTGAGTAAATCAGGTTAAGGGGGAACAGCTATTGGATGAGGTTCTAAGTGCTCAAAGATTACAAGTGCAGAATGATGGATTGGAAGGTTATAGTTTAAACAGAGATGGAATGTTGTGTTTTCAGGGGAAAGTTTGTATGCCGAAAGACGTTGAGTTAAGACAGAGGATTCTCCAGAAAGCTCATAGCAGCCCATATGCTATGCATCCGGGAGGTAGCAAGATGTACCAAGATTTACGGGAATAGTTCTGGTGGTCGGGTCTAAAGAAAGAAGTAACGGAATTCGTGAGTAGGTGTCTGACGTGTTAGCAAATCAAAGCTGAACATCAGTTATCTTCGGGTCTGTTGCAACCGGTGAAGATTCTGCAGTGGAAGTGGGAAAGGATTACGATGGATTTCATCACTGGGCTACCCCTTACGCCTAGCAGAAAAGATTTAGTTTGGGTAATTGTAGATCGTCTGACAAAGTTAGCTCATTTCATACCGATTCGGGTGGATTGCTCATTCCAAAAGTTGGCTAAATTGTATGTAGCAGAGATAGTGAGACTGCATGGGGTGCCAGTATCGATTATTTCGGATAGGGATCCTCGATTCACATCAAGATTCTGGAAAGCGTTGCACCAGACATTGGGTACAAGGCTAAATTTCATCTGACGTTTCATCCTTGATCGGATGGATGGATTAGAGGGGTAATCCAAATTCTAGAAGATATCTTTGAGGGTTGTGTTTTAGACTTGAGGTAGTTGGGAAGAATATCTACCATTGGCGGAGTTCATGTACAACAACAGTTATCAGGCAAGTATTTAGATGGCACCGTATGAAGCACTGTATGGACGGAAGTGTCGTACCCTACATCTTTGAGCCGAGCCGGAGAGCGTCAGTTGTTGGGTTCAGAGCTAGTGGCTGAAATAGAGGATAAGGTTAAGTTGATCCGGGCTCGTCTGAAGGAGGCTTCGGATAGGCAGAAGTCTTATGCCGATCTTAAGCGAAGAGATGTAGAGTTCGTAGTAGGTGACAATGTTTTTCTAAAAGTGTCACCGTGGAAGAAGGTGCTGAGATTTGGTTGGAAGGGCAAGCTGAGCCCTAGGTTCATCAGGCCGTATAAGGTGTTAAAGCATGTGGGACTAGTAGCTTATCAGCTCTAGTTTCTAGTGGAATTGAGTCAGATCCATGATGTGTTCCATGTTTCCATGCTTAGGCGCTATCGAGTAGATCCGTCGCATGTTGTGCCAGTAAAGGAGATAGAGGTGAGCCCAGATTTATCCTTTGAGGAAGAACCAGTGCAGATTCTAGATCGGGATGTCAAAGTCTTGTGTAAGAACTCTTTTGACTAGGTAATTTCGAGGCCGAAATTATTTTTAAGGGGGGTAGAACTATAACATCCTTAAATCGGGGTCTTTGCATTTCGTGTGGTTGCATGTGTATTGTATAGTAGGTATGTTAGTTTGGACTATTTTAGGATCTAGGCTCGAGCTAGGGATAGGCCTGAGTCTCAGCAGAAATTTACGTTTTGGGCTTTAGAAAGGGGGAGCTACTGGCATTAGGTGTTAAGTGTAATTGGTGGTGGATTGTGTCGCAAGAGAGGTCTTGGTAGAGTGGCAAGGGGGTGCTACTTGGGAGGCAAGAGAGTGACGCCTCATGCAAGCTAGAGGGCCTTGGTTCGAGCTACAAGAATCCCCTTTGTGCATTTCTTTTTTACGCCAGGACAAGGGAAAGTTGCACTCAGGTGGGACTCTGAAGGATGAGGTTGGAAAGGGTCAACAATTTCAAATGGGTGGAAGAGAGGAAATTTAGGAAGTTGACTCATTCAAACTTGTTTAAAAGAGTGGCAGAGAGGGATTCAAAGAGTAAAGGGGGAACGGCATAGTGTTTGAAGGGAGTGGGCTTGTGTAGCCGAATTTGGGTTAGGGGTGGATTCGGCTTTGGGTGCTTGAGGGGTGGCCGAATGTGCCTAGGGGTGTTGGGAATTTCGGCTAGCTAGGGAACCAAGGGCATTCTTTTGTACAATTCTTTTTGTCAAAACCAAAACGTTCATACCACTTTGTGGCATTTTTTTTTATCTTTTCTCTCAAATACAAACCAAAATACTCTCATACCATTTGTTTGGCATTTTCTTTTCTCCCATTTATCAAAGCCGAAACACTTCCCAATCCTCTTCTTAGTTTCTTCTTCTTTTGTGCTTGATCGAAACTCACACTACCATTCACTCTCTATTTCCATTTCATTTTTGTTGCAATAAACGTCAAAGCTGAAACCTTCTAAAGCCTCATCTTCTGTCGAAACTCTGGCATTCTCTTCTCTTTTCTCTCAAACACCATAGCCGAATCTCCTGTGGTAGATAGTACCTTACTTCGCCATCTCTTTCTTTTCAAGCACGGAATATTTTTGGCATTCGATAAGTTCTGTTTGGTCTGGCCGAATCCCTCTAGGAACTTTTACTCACTCTTTTTCTTCTCTTGATTTATTTGGAAGGAAGTCGAATTCCTCTAACATCCATATCATTTTCCTTTCGGCTTTTGTTCTAGTGGTTGCCGTTACCTATTCTTCACCACTCTCAATCGGGTTCTCTCGGGTTGGGGTAAGTGTTTCCATTTTGATTCAATCGTCTTTTGTTGCATTACAATGCCAAAAAAATAGATACCCTATGTTATGTGATGTTTGGCCGAATGCAGGAGGGGGTGTGTTGACGCCGTCTGGTGTGAATCTTCGGGATTCGTTGGTTGTGAGTCACGTTTAGAGCCTTGGGTTCTTGTTGATTTAGGTAAGGGTTCTAACTTCGGGTTTAGTTCTTACAATTCATTTCACTACTTTAATCTGAGTTAGTGACTAAGGTGTGTTATGGACTCGAAGGCAAACCAAACATTGGGAGGGGTTGGATCTAAGACCCCAACCCCTAAGTTCAAAAAGAGGGCAGTGTCGACGGTTCGAGATTGGCCACCTAGGTGTGGGCGAACACCTGAGCAGCGTAGTAGTTAGATAGTGATGGTGTCGATTAACGATAGTACCGACGTAGAGAGCATTGTTTTACGAGTAATCAGGTGTGTAACTCTTACACACTTTATTTGTTAATATGTTATATCATGTAATTGCTAAAAGCCGGAATAACTGTTGAAACGATATGTTACCCTTGTAGGTAAAAAGCGAGGACTCCAGGTAAGTCCACTCTGATTGGCTAACGTTAAATGACGGTTAAAAATCTGTATATACCCTGCCATGTAATCTCTGATTGTTAAGCATGATATTTATGCCATGAATAGTATGTACATTAAGTGGGTATGATGAGAGGAGGAGAAGGATGTTTAAACCTGTCACCGATGGTTTTGACCACACAAAGGGTTGGCCTCGCTTTCTATATATTTTGTGACTAAGTCTCGTGGTTTTGACCACCAAAGGTTTGGTACCACATATTGACATCTTTATGACTCGTCCACGTGGTCTAGCACCACCGTGGGTTGGCCCACATATTGATCTGACAGATTGTCACGATGGTTTTGACCACATTATGGGTTGGCCCCACAGTATTATTGTGACCACGGTCACGATGGTTTTGACCACACCGATATTAGTTGTGACTACTGTCACCAGTGGTTTTGACCACTAGTGTTTTTGACCACACGGGGTAGAAACAAAAGTACGGATGGCTAGGTTTTTGGATTGCATGACTTACATGTTGACTTATGAAAATTGTGTATGAGCATTGCGATTTCCAGGATGGGGGTTTACACACTAAGTCTCGATGACTCACCCCTTTTATGTAATTTTGTAGGTAACCATTAGATTACGTTTATGGAGCCGGGGCGGACTTGAGGTGGCCATGCTCATTGTTTTTCAGGTTTTGATTTAAATTACTACTTTGGTTTACATACTTTCAATTTGGTTTTCAAATTGTAATAAGGCTGCTAACTTTATTTTTTTGGGGTTATTGATCTGCTTTACTTTTCACGGAAAATTGATATAAGTTACCCAAAACAGCATGCCTTAAAATGAATGTTTTCTGAACTTACATAAACTACCGGGTTTTTCTAAAACTTTACCATCGGGTAAAAACCAACAAGTAGTATCAATTGGTTAACACGGTGTCTTTAAAAACTCAATGGGGAACGATTTTGGCAATTAAATTGAAACTATTTCGGCTATTAAACAAAAACGTAGGGCTTTCTTATAATAGGAGACAACACACAACCTTTCTAAATCAGTTTTTGGAAACAACCCGATTTTTTAAAAAAAAATTGACCCCCATATCTCAAAATCTAACCTACAACCCGTGTTGTTAGAAATCATTTTATCATGTGACATATCGGATTCGATCGTGGTGTGTTGATCGGGTTTGGGGTGTTACAAGCCGGCTATTATAGACGATTCGTCAAGGGGTTTTCCATGATTGCGACACCAATGAAGAAATTGTTACATAAACATGTGAAGTTTTAGTGGTCAGAAAGATGTCAACAAAGTTTCGAGAAACTGAAGGCATTGTTTACAGAAGCTCTAGTTTTAGTACAACCCAAGTCGGGGAAAGAGTTCGTGATATACAACGATGCATCCTTAAATGGATTAGGCTGTGTACTTATGCAAGAAGGCAAAGTAATTGCTTATGCCTCAAAACAGTTGAAGCCTTATACGAAAAATTATCTGTCGCGTGATTTAGAGTTGGCTGCCATAGTCTTCGCATTGAAGATTTGGAGACACCATCTATATGGTGAAAGATGTCAGATTTTCACCGATCACAAAATTCTGAAGTACTTAATGATGCAAGAAGAGTTGAACTTAAGGCAACGGAGATGGTTAGAGTTGATAAAAGACTATGAACTAACCATTGACTACCATCCCGAAAAGCGAATGTAGTCGCTGATGCTTTAAGTAGAAAATCTCTTTTTGCATTAAGGGAATTGAATTCACATATGACTTTGTTTGATGATGGTTCTGTTCTAGCTGAGTTGAGAGCTAACCAATATTCCTCCAAGAGATCATTGAGGCTCAAAAAGAAGATAATGAATTGCAAGCCAATAGAGCTCAGTGCGAGTCAGATGTTGAGTCTGACTTTCAATTCATTCTGATGGATGCTTGATTTTTAAAGATAGAATTTATGTGCCGAGAAAAGAAGAGCTTATTCAGAGAGTTTTACATAAGGCACATAATGGATGTTTATCTATACATCTGGGTAGTACAAAGATGTATAATGACTTGAAGCAACAATACTGGTGGCTGAGAATGAAGAAAGATATTTCAGAGTTTGTTTACAAATGCTTAATTTGTCAATAAGTAAAGGTCGAACACTAAGTACCTTCAGATTTTCTTCAACCAATTATGATTCCTGAGTGGAAATGGGACAATATCACTATGGATTTTGTAACGGGATTATCGTTGTCTCTAAGCAAGAAAGATGCTGTATGGGTTGTGGTTGATAGACTCAAAAAGTCATCCCATTTTATACCTGTACGAATTGACTACTCACTAGACAAGTTGGCAAACTTGTACATTTTAGAAATAGTAAGGCTTCACGGAGTTTTGTTGTCAATCATATTGGATAGAGATCCGAGATTCACATCCAGATTTTGGAAGAAGTTACAAGAAGCCTTGGGTACAAAGTTGAGCTTTAGTACAGCTTTTCATCCTCAAACTGACGGTCAGTCGGAGAGGTTAATTCATGTACTCGAGGATATGCTCAGATGTTGTATTCTCGAATTCCAAGGCAGTTGGGAAAAGTTTCTCCCATTGGTAGAGTTTTCCTACAATAATAGTTTTCAGTCAAGCTTGAAGATGGCGCCTTATGAGGCTCTATATGGGCGTAAGTGCCAAACGCCTCTATATTGGACTGAACTTTTGGTTAGAGAAACCGAACAGAAGGTGAAAGTAATTCGAGAAAGTTTAAAGGCTGCTTCTTACAGATAAAAATCCTACTTGGATTTAAGAAGAAAAGAAATAAATTATCAAGTCGGGGATAAAGTTTTCTTGAAAGTGTCACTATGGAGAAAAGTTCTCAGTTTCGACCGGAAAGGCAAGTTGAGTCCACGTTTCATCGGACCATATGAGATTACTGAGAGAGTTGGGCTGGTAGCTTATCGATTGGCTTTACCGTCTGAATTAGAAAAGATACATGATGTGTTTCATGTGTCCATGTTGCGACGCTACCGATTAGACCCTTCGCATGTAATTACTCCGTTAGAGGTAGAGATTCATCCCGACATGACTTATGGTGAAGAGCCAACAAAGATTTTAGCCTAGGAAGTCAAGCAACTAAGGAATAAGAATATCTCCCTTGTTAAAATATTATGACAAAAACATGGAGTAGAAGAAGCTACGTGGGAACTAGAAGAAATCATGAGAAACCAGTACCCAAATCTCTTTACTGGTAAGATTTTCGGGGACGAAAATCCTTAAGGGGGAGAGTTGCAACAGCCCGATTTAGGGCCTAGTCAGAATAGTGATGCGAGACCACAAATTCGAGTTAGTGAAATGAGTTTTATGGTTTAAGAGATGTTTGTATGATTGTATGAAAGTTTCATGAAGAAATTTTATGAAATTGTCTTTGAATGGTCCATTAGGACTAAATTGCAAAGGTTGCAAAATATGAGATTATAGAAGCTTTTAGTTTGAAATAGCTTTGGAATATTAATTAGAAGTCCTTAAATAGCAATTTTCCCAATTTATAAATTCTGGACAAAAATGGACATGAGTTAGTAAATTGTGAAAATTTAGTGAGAAGGGCATTTTGGTCATTTATCAATTAAATGATTAAAAAGGAAAAGATGACAAAAATCTTACTCATCTTCTTCCTCCTTGTGCCAAAAATTTGAGAGTCTCCATAGCTAGGGTTCTTCAATTTTTGAAGCTTGCTAGTAAGTGCATCTTAGCCCTGTTTTTAATATTCTTCGTATTTTTAGAGTCCTCGTAGCATGAATTAGCTATTTTTGGCTATAACTTGAGCTAGAATGCATGTCCATAAAAGTAATCATGTATGATATACTTGTAAAATGATGTTTTATGGAAGATTATGAGAGTTTGATGTTAAACATCTTTTCCTAAGTGAATTTCATGAAAAATGTTAGTAAGGACTAATTTGTAATAGATATGAAATTGTTCATACATTTGTAAATAGTAAGAATTTGATATTGCTATAGTTTAGGAAATGAATCAGCTAAGCACAAAGTTTAATAAAGTTGAATGAGAATCATTTTACGAGCCTAGGGGCAAAAGTGTAATTATGAGAAAGTTTAAAGGCAAAATGGTAATTTTTTCCAAAGTATGAGTTAAGAGTTAATTTAGTCAATGTGAGTATTAAATGAGTTAAATTGTTATTATAGATCAAGAAAAATGAAGCCCAGACCAAAACCAAGGCAAGAACAATGTTGAGGACTAAATTGCAATATCCACATTCATTTTGTACATTGAGGTAAGTTTGTATGGTTTCCAAGCTTCATGAATATTTTCATTGTATTGCTTATTATGTTGTTAAATATACATTACTTTCTTGAGAATGTTTAATGGTATGTTAAACAAACAAATTAACGAGATTATGTATGTGAAAGTCCCGATTGAAGTTGAATTACCTAGGATGCTCCATCTACCACATGAGATATGAAAGTTCGTATAAGACCAAGCCAAGGCATGGCATCGGCAATCAAGAAAATATGTCATGTAAGACCAAGACAAATCTTGGCATTGATGAATTATTATGAGATGAAGTCCCATGTAAGTCAAGCCAAGGCATGGCATTGGTGAGTCTCTAAGCAAAGATGTCATGTAAGCCCAAGACAAGTCTTGGCATTAAGGAGTTATCATGAGAAAGAGATCACATGTAAGTCCAAGCCAAGGCATGGCATTGGTGAGTAACAAGGAAGATTTCATGTAAGCCCAAGCCAAGGCTTGACATTGACAAAGAAAAGTTACCAAGCAAGACCATGTCAAGACATGACAATGGTAAGTTCCCAAGGGAACCCTCAAGGAAGAATTCGTGTAAGTCCATGTCAAGACATGGCGTAGATATCAAGTTAAGAAATCTCATTTAATACTATATCAAGGATGTAGCATTGGCATCAAGATACATGTAGGTTGTGATTCAGTATCCTCTGTTATTCATAGTAATTCACCAGCAAAAGAGTATAGATTGAAAGAGAAAGCAAGAAAGTTAAGTAAGTAAAGCAATCACCAAGTTATGTTAGTTAAAATTAACTAAGAATATTATTCATGTTATGAATGATGTTATGCTTATCATAGTAAGGTATGCTGATCTATGTGATCAAGTGATACAGGTATCTTGTTTACTTTCAAGCATGAGACTGGTAAGTACCATGAGGAATGTAAGAATCAGTAAGAGTAAGTAAGCTTAAGTATTTGAGATTTATGATGCCATTGTTTATGATGAATGGTTTATGTTAAGCAAATATATTGCTATATGCACTACATGCAAACTTATTAAGCTAAATGGTTACATCTTTAATTCTTTTCTTTTATGTAGTCCTGCCAAGCTAAATTGTGGAACATTGACGTCGGAGCTCGAACCACACTATCAATCATTATTTTGGTATAGCCAGGTTGTTTTTATTTAAGTATGGCATGTATAGAAATCATTTTATTTTGAAATACGTATTAAGAAAAGCCAAAGTATTGGCTATTAAGTTCATTATTCTTTTTGTGTATGGCTAATGAGATTGGCCAAGCTTGACTAAGTATGTGCTTATATTAATATTAATGGAGTATGCAATTTTTTGTTAATGTTAGATGAAGTATTTGAATTGTGGATTTTGGCTAAGATTGGTCTTGATTTCAGGGTGGTAATTGGCTTGGTAAATAGCCTCTAAGTGCCCACACAGATAGACACACGGACCTGTGTCTGGGCCGTGTGTTCCCTGCAGGTTAGTGTCTTAAGCCAGAAGAGACCATGGGCTAACCCCACGGCCGTTTGTATAGGTCGTGTGTGACACACGGTTAGCACCTGGGCGTGTGCCCCAGGACGTGTGAATAAGTTAGTATGTCAAGGTTTGACACATGGTATAAGGCCACGGGCGTGTCAAGACCGTGTGTAAACTATTAGTATCCACCACGGGTGGAAGACATGGGCATGTCTTATGGGTACACCGGCGTGTCCCAAACCACACAGGCGTGTGACCCCTATTTAGAGAGAAAAGTTTCTAGTTGAGTTTCGAAAGTTTTCGGACGTAATTTTAAGGTCTCGTAGGCCCATGAAATGTATGAATTGACTAAGAAGGAGAAGTTTTTAATTCGAACAAAATTTTATAGCCCGTAAGTACATGTTTAAGAAGGTTCAAGCATAGTAATGTCTCATATCCGATTTTAGCCTCGGACTCGAGTATGAGGTGTTACAGTGGGCTCACACGGGTGAACCATAAGGGCGTGTGGAATTCTAGGCCAGGCCGTGTGATCCACACAGCCAACGCCAATTTGGGCTGTGTGGGCCCACACAGGTAGGCCATATGGGCGTGTGAGCCCATTTTTCTAAAATGATCTATAAGGTTGCACGGGTCACCTAAATCAACTTGGACCTACTGTAGGCGCGTTACTTAGACCCCTATTTATGTGATTTGATTATGTGGTGTCTGACTGAGCATGATATATGTACTAAACTGAATGTATGATCGGTTATTTGCATGTTCCATGTCATATTTGGTATGTTGCATTGCATCGGGGAGGATTGATGATATTTCGGAGGAAGTGTATGAAAGGCTTTAAGCTCATTATCCGTAGCTCAAATTGAATTATTCATTTATGTCTTTGCATTTTGATACAGAGATGGTGTGTAGGGATGGTTGAGTTGATTATATCTCCACATAGTGTGTAGGACTGAACGGAGATGGTGTGTAGAGGCTGGTGGGTAGGATTCTGATATTTTGATGTTTGAGTTGATTATATCTCCACATAGTGTGTAGGACTGAACGGAGATGGTGTGTAGAGGCTGGTGGGTAGGATTCTGATATTTTGATCTGCATTCTATATCTGATTGGGCTGAGGCCCTGGTATATTTCTAATTTTGTATCTAATTGGGCTAAGGCCCTATTATATATATCTGATTCTGCATCCGAATGGGCTAAAGCCCAAACTGTTTCTGTAATGGGCTCTGGCCCAGTCTGTGATTTCTAATTTCTGGTTATTACTCTGTACATTTTATTTCTGTGGGGATTACACACTGAGTTGCGAAACTCACCCTTTTCTATTTAATCTGTCCGGGTAATCCCCAGCGATAGACGGATCAGTGCAGCAGAGGACTTGACAGTGACCACTGCTACTGCCTCACGATAGATTTATGGTTTATACTTATCATGGTTTTTATTGTTTTTTATTTGGGAAATTTTAATATAATTATGGCCATTACATATTTTGTTTAAATTTGGGATTTGCAACATTTATGGTTTTACTGCTAGTAGTAGGAAAACTCGAGTTTTCAATACAGACAAACATTTTATCAAAATACACACAAATTCGCAAACTATTTTAAAAGCTTCCACAAAGTATAACGTTTTGAAAATAGATAACGATTGAAAACAAATGACACATTTTTGAAGTTAGCATAAGATAATGAAAAGTGGTACAAACGGAGAAATGGTTTTAACGTAATTGCGATTTCTAAAGCACTATTATGTGACATCGTCAGATTCGGCCATAACGTCTAAGCTGGGTTTGGGGTGTTACAAGGAGCATCAAATTCACTAAATTATATAATAAATCATCCAGAAACATGCTAAGCATGAGATTAAAATGTGTTACTTTTATAGTTTATCACGGCGCTTAATGTCGGGCCCAAAATGGTCCTGCGAATATTTTAGCCCAATACAAAATTTATTTTTCTTAGTAAATATACAGAATCTATTTTAAAATGACATATATCTTGATTTTATTTGATTCCAATCAATTTGATTTGATTTTATTCAAATTCATTTAAAGGCACCTTTAATGTAGATTTTGTATATGCATTCATCGAAATTTCTAAAATTCGACTATATTGAATTTCTATAAAAGCCTAAAGAATTCTACAAAATTGTTTTAGACATACAGCCACAACGAATTTATTTGACCCTCAAAATTCTTCTCTTTTTCTCTCCATATTTTCCAACGTTTTGATGATAAAAGAAGGCAAGGTTTGTTCGTTAATCTCTACAGAGGTGCTACTTCTTCGATCATCTTGTTGTTATATCCGGGGAGACAGTCGACCAACATTTCTACAAATACCATAGGAGCGGTCGAATCTATCTTAAGGAAACTGTGTAAAACAAGCCTCAACATCTAGTAAAACTTAATTCTTTTATTTCATTTCTGGTTTTCATAATCTTATTTATTTAATTGATTTTTTGTATAAAATATTGTAAATATAAATATTTATTTTATTTTTTATATAAATATTTGTTCATTTATATTTATATTTGTTCACTAACGTATTTTTTCCAGCAATCTTTAAGATAGATTTTCTTATTTTACGATTCTCTAATCCGAGTCGAAAGAGACTCCAAGGCGAAAGAAAGAAAAATATATTCTGCTTAAGAATAAAAATTAAAATTGGATAATTATGTTTTAGGATTTATTCACGTTGTCCAATAGATTTTATTCTATTTTTATTTTATTTCCAAACGAGAATTAAAATTGAATAATTCTTTTTGGGATTTATTCCTGCAGTTCAACAGATTTTATTCCATTTTGATTTTGTTTCCAAACGAGAATTAAAATTGAATAATTCTATTTTGGAATTTATTCCCGCCGTTTAACAGATTTTATTCGATTTTGACTTTGTTTCCAAACAAGATTTAATGAAATAATTATGTTTTAGGATTTAATCCTGTCGTCAACATAAATGATTTTGGTTTTGTTTCAGAATTTTAATTCTGCTGTTTAACAAAATAAAAGGGAAATATAAATTGGAAATCAATTTTTCTGTTTATTGTTTTCTTAATTGTGGCTTTAAATTGTGAAAGCTTAAGTTGTAGCTTCAAAATTGTGACATTAAAGAAAAGAAAATTTATCAATGGTGAATTAAAAAGACAATATGAGAGTGCATATTTGGGATTGGTTCTTTGAAAGACTTGGTATTTAAGCGTGCCAAGTGCACCACCTCTCTTTCAAGGGTACCTACCTGGTGCATTGTTTTATTGTATTTTTCGATTAGACCATGTAAACTTTGGTACTAGGTTTTATTAAAATCCTGTCATCTAACAAAAGTTGATAATTTTCTAATTTTGGTTTCATTTTTGAAATCTTAATAGAAAATGAAAACTCCCACTAATGCTATGGAATATATTGACTTATGTAATATCCTGATAATTAGGGGTTATGCATCTTTACTTAATTGAATGTTATTGCATGCCTAATTATGATTGAGTGTGTTTTGGAAGTTCATTTTTGAACTTCATTATGTAAGTGAATGCTTAGTGAAACTTTTAATTTTTAATAATTAAGATGGAGCTAAGCAAGATAGGCTTTAAGAAATAATGACAAGGGGTTTTAAGCATAAGATGAGTAATTAGCAAAGTGGTAAGGGCGCTTGGATGAGTGCTTGAGGGGAGAGGTTCGAATCCCCTAGCTAGCAAATGGGAGGATTTTATTTTTGTTTCCTTCCCTATAGTGTCGGTCAAGACTCTTCTAGAATGGATGAGCATCTTTTTAATTTTGGTTAATTGACCATATGAAAAAGGTAAGCTAGAAGATATGGCATGGAATCATGAAAGGATGGTAAGATGGGGGGGACAAAAGGCTTGAAGTAAGGGCAATGTTTTGGAAGCTTTTTCATGGTCATTTGACCATGAACCTAGTCGATTTTAGGGGCTAAAGGGGATGGTTAATTGTGATAGCAATCTAAGGGTTGATGGGGAAGAAATGTGGAGGAAAAAGGGGGATTATGTTGGCATTCTAGTTGGCCGAATTTGACTTTGAGTTAAGGGGGTGATAGTTGGCCAAAAACTCTAGCATTTTGTACATCTTTTCTCATTTTTCCAAAAGCTCTCCTCCTAGCCGAATTTTGCTAATGACATTAGGTAAAAGTTTTACTTTGTTTTGGCTTTTATTTTGACCATTTTGGTTAAAATACCTTTTCTCTCAAATTCTTGTCTTCTTTAGTCAAAAGCATCAAAAGTTTGGAAAAACATTCTTCTTTTCTTTTTCCCTCATTACCGAAAGTACCAAAGTTCAAAGAACTACTTCTTCTTCAATTTTTCCCTCTTGGCCGAATGCAAATAGGTCCCTAAACCTATCTCTTTTCTTTTGGAAGCATCTTCATCATCATCTTTTCTTCTTCTTCTCTTTCTCTCTTCTTTCAATTTCATTTTCTTTCTTCCTTCTCTCAACCGAAACTACTTCTACTAAAACCAAAATCAACATTATTTTCATCTCTTTTGTCAACCGAATCATCTTCTATTTCGATTTCCTTTCTTCTTTTCTTTTATTGAAAATCGAAACCATTTTAGCCATAAATCACTATCTTTTTCTCTTTTCTTTTGTGCAAACCAAATCACCAAATCTATTTTTTATTCTTTTCTTTTTGTTCAAGGTCGAATCTTCAAGTGATCAAGTAAGGTTTTTGTCAATTGTTTTCATTATCTCTTTTACTATAGTCGATTTAGAAATATAAATCTCTTATTTTTCTCTCTAGGCGAATCCTTGGAAGGGATTTTAAGGATCTTTTGAAACCAACGTTTTAAGAGAAACCTTTGAAATCATCCAAGGTAAGAATATCACTTTCGGTTATATTAATCCTTTTAGATAGTTTATTAACTAACTTTATTTTAGGGGTGATTATGAGACTAACAAGATAGGTAAGAAAAGAGCGATGCGGGTGTTTGGAAGAGAGGAGGCACTATTTTACCATCGAACTTCAAGCGAAGGGTCATGATCGGCGATAAGAGATTTTTCATCGGATTGTGGACCCTCGCTAACGAAGATCGGTTATTTGAAGTAGTGCGTAAACCAACCACTTTTTGTTGGTGGGTTATCGGTGGGTTTTGATCCATCTAGCGGAGAAAACCACAAATAACTGATTGTTCGAGAATCCGAGGTAAGGATGTAGATCTCTCATCAATAGTATAATTTTATTAGTAATGGTGTATACTAATCTAGTGTGATAATTAATTAGGTGTTGACGAGCGAGAAGGTATCGTTCTCACAGTCATAAGGTGTGTAACCTTACAATAAAATCTCATAGATCTATTTTTAAATGTGATTACATGACAATGTGTTTGAAAATGATTGTGGATACCATTCATTGGTATACAATATTCAGGTATGTTTACCCCAATATTTTGTTAATTTTGCTATATGCGTAAATGTGAAATAAGTATGATTATATTATGATTTTGGGATAAATGGCATGAAAAATGAATAATATGTAAGTGCATGGGCATATGGGTGAATTTGAAAAAGGGGAAGTATTCTGGTGGTTTTACCACAATATCCGTGACTTCGGTCACATATTTGAAATCCGATGACTTGGTCACATATGTGAATCTGGTGACTTGGTCACATATTTGAAATCCATGACTTGGTCACAATTTTGTCTGGTGGCCTTGCCACAAAATTATAAGGGCGATGTGCATGTTGACTGCAAAGCGCCTTGATGGTGTGTAGCGGATGGAGGTCGATTTAGTAATCCCCACGGTGTGTTTGGTTGGTACGGTGGTGTGTAGCGGATGGATATTTAGGTGGGCGGGTTTGCATTTCATTATATGTTATATCCATGTGATTTTTTTAAATGATTATTATTTGATCTGTTATGAAAATGGGCTTATGGCTAATCATGACTTAAATGGGCCTATGATTATATGTTATAAATGGGCTTGAAAGGCAATGATCAAATGGGCTTTTTAATGTATGTGTTACACATTGAGTTTATAACTCACCCCTTTTGTGGGATAACTTTTCAGATGATTCGTAGAGCGATGGATCGAATTGACAAGGATTTCGAGGTGGCCAATACATTTACAAAGTATTTTGGAAATTTTCCTACTTAAAGTTATTAAGTTAATTTTACTACTTAGACTTTATTATGGGTTTTTGCTATTTTTATGTAATAAGGCCACTATGAACTGCTTTTAAATTTTGTGTTTGGATTTATTTTTATTTTGCCATAAACAATTATTAATTAAATAGCTAAATGGTTTTGATAAATAATTTAAACTGCTTTTGAAAACAAAATATATTTCCACAATATTAATAAATTTTTCATTAAATTTGGTCTTCATTAACTTATTATTTCTTTTAAAATAATGTTTTATGAAGATGCTAATTTACTTTACAATTAAATTTCAACCCGATCTTTAAGTTAATCTATTTTATTCAAAACATCATCAAGTTTTTCTTAAATAATTGAGAGTTTGCTAAAGTTTTACTCGAGGAACATATCAAATCCGGTCAGGCTTTTTGGGTCGGGTTTGGGGTGTTTCAACTTATGTGTTATGATTTATGAAGTCAACATGGTTGACTCAAATCCAAGAGAATGGTGGTTTGATACTAGTGCCACACATCATATCTACTATGACAAAGACTCTTTTTCTAAGTTCGAGCCTTGTAAAAATGGGGAGAAGCTCTACATGGGTAATGCTACGACTTCTAAGATCAAGGGGACGGGTACTGTGGTCTTGAAGATGACTTTTGGCAAATAACTCAAGCTTCAAAATGTGTTGTATATGCCTGTCATACGCATGAACCTTGTTTCTGGGACACTCCTTAGTGTTTACGAATTTAAGATTGTGTTTGAATCCAGAAGCTATTTTTGTCTAAGGGGGAATGTTTATGGGAAGGGGATATGTATTAAATGGCATGTGGAAACTTAATGCAATCTCTGTAAAAACAAAGATAATGAATAAGAATGTCGCTTCTTCCTCTGTTTATATGCTTGAGTCATTTGGTTTATGGCATGGTAAGCTCAGACATGTTAATTATGATACTTTACGTAGATTAATTAATTTAAAGCACATTCCTTCATTTCATATTAATTATAAACATAAATGTGAAACTTGTGTTGAGGCAAAATTAACAAGGTCTTCATTTCAAACTGTTGAAAGAAGCACAGATCCACTTAATCTAATACATAGCGATGTTTGTGACTTAAAGTTTGTTCAAACAAGAGGAGCGAATAAATATTTTATTACCTTCATTGATGACAACACAAAATATTGCTACGTGTATTTGCTTAAGAGTAAAGATAAAGCTATAGAGAAATTTATTCTCTATAAGCAGGATGTTGAAAACCAACTTAATAAAAAGACTAAGATGGTGAGAAGTGATCGTGGTGGTAAATATGTTGAACCATTTGGTGAATACTGTGCACAACATGGTATTATTCATGAAGTGACACCACCATACTCTCATCAATCAAATGGAGTAGCCAAGCGGAGAAATTTGACTCTAAAGGAAATGATGAACGCATTGCTAAGAAGCTCTGGGTTATCACAGAACATGTGAGAGAAACTATTCTATCAGCTAATTACCTTTTAAATAAGGTTCCCCGCAAGAAAAGGGACAAGACACCATATGAGTTATGGAAAGTTAGAAAACCTTCCAATAACTACTTGAAAGTGTGGGGGTGTTTTGTAAAGGTAATGGCTTCGTTACTAAAGCAAATGAAAATAGGTCCTAAAATGGTGGATTGTATTTTTATTGGCTATGCAGATCATAGCAATACATATAGGCTTCTTGTGTATGAATCAAAGAATCTTGACATTCACAAGAATTTTATATTGGAATCAAAGAATGTTTCATTTTTTGAAAATATCTTCCCTTGTAAAGCTAGAGAGGTTGATTCAATTTCAACGAAACGAACTTCAGAGACTATAGATGAAAATAGTCAAGACGAGGTTGAAATTGAGATAGAGCCAATGAGGAGTAAATGAGTAAGGGTAGAAAATTCTTTAGAATCAGATTTTCTAACTTTTATGCTAGAGGCTGAACCTCAAACATATAATGATGTTATATGGTCATCTGAAAGCACCTCTTGGAAAGATGTTATTAAAAGTGAAATTAATTCAATCATGCAAAATCATACATGGGAATTAGTGAATTTCCCTCCTGGAATTAAACCATTAAATTATAAATGGATTTTCATAAGGAAAATGAAAGTAGATGGAACAATTAATAGGTACAATGCCAGATTGGTTATAAAAGGTTATAGATAAAAGGAAGACCTTAACTACTTTGATACTGTAATAGCCCGATTTTGGGGCTAGTCAAAACAGTGGTTTCGAGACCACTAATCCGAGGTTGAAGAAAATTATTTTAATATTATTTTATGTGTTATAGCATGATTATAAGGATGCATGAAAATTTTGGTGATTTAATTTTAGCGATTGTATGCTTAATTGTGAAAAAGGACTAAATCGCATAAAGTGTAAAAGTTTCATTTTACAAGCTAGAGGTGTCTAATAGCTATGGAATATTAAATTGGAGTTTCTTAAAGTGCAATTAGACCTTCCTAAAAGTGATGGCCGGCCAAGGGAGAGAAGAGCATTAAATTGGTCAAAAATTTGGTGATATTAGGTGACTAAATGAATAAAAAAAGACTAAATAAATAAGTTATCATCTTTTACTATTTTTGTTTCTTCTTTAACTAAAAATTAAAGTGATAATTGGGGTTTTGGAAGCTCAAACTTTCAGCCAAGACATCCTCTTGCAAGTAAGTGATCTTAGAGGTCTTTCTTGATAATTTTTGTACTTTTAGAACCCCTAAAACTTAAGCTAGCTAATGGGGGACTACTTTGAAAATTGGTTGAAAGTTTAGGGATTTTCCATGTGAGTGCTTGTGTTTTTTGCTGAGTTCTTAGAGAAGAAAATGAATTGTGGTTGTTAAATAAACAACTTTTGTGAAAGGTGTTTCCATGAAAACACCTAAAAGGACTTATTTGTAAAGGCTATAAATTGAGTAGTAAATGCATGAAATGATTGGTATTATGAATTGTTATAAGAGTAATAAATGTTTAGCTAGGCTTGTTTAATGAGAAAATATGATGAAAATATGATTTACGAGCCTAGAGGTAAAATCGTAATTTTGTCAAAGTATAAGGGCAAAACGGTCATTTTTTGCCTAAGTAGAAATTTTGAAGTGTCATGATTTATGTAGTGATTGAATGAGTAAATTTTATTATTTTAGATCAAGATGAACGTGGAAATAACCTTGACCGAGGAAAAGGCAAGGTTACGGATTAAGCCTCAAATTAACATATTTTGCAGGGGTAAGTTTATGTGTAAATGATATGTCTTTAATACATATGTTTTTACCTATTGATGCATTGTATAGATGTAAATACTTATTGGTGAGATTGATTGAAAATGATAGAAAATGAGTAACTCTCGAATGAACCTCGGAATATAAATATGGGTACGAATAAATATCCGTAAATATGTAATTGTTGGTGGGTTATGTGCGATACCATCGTTTCTATTATCATTTAGTGGGCTATGTGCAATACCACCTTAATTATCATTGTTTGTGGGATGTGTGTGATACCACCCTATTATTGATTAATGGTGGACTGTGTGCAAAACCACCGGGTACTTTGTATCATTCCGAAGGGTTCATCAAGAAACTTGTTTAAATAAATATTTCATGTGGCTTGTGGTGATAAGTGCAGGCATAAGTACAAGTAAATGTGAACAATGTATAAGATATATGGTTGGGATGTAGTAAGAGTTGAGATGAGTAAGCATGATTATGAAAATGTGAATTGTTCTTAGATAGTATGTAATGTTTTTGATTGATTAGCATATGGTATGATGCTTATTGTTTACATGTAGACTTACTAAGCTTAAAGCTTACTCCCTGTCTTTTCCCTTGTTTTATAGTGTCAAAGAGCCAGCTCAGGATTCGAAGATAATCAGAAGATCACCCACACTATCAGCACTTCTTGGTATATTTACACTTAGCATTTTGAGTATGGCATGTATAGGGACTAGTCCTAGTAAAATTTCATATTTTTGTGGCCAAATGTGTTGGCTCATTAAAAGATGAACTCTTTTGTATAAAGCCATAGTTAATGGCTCTATATTATTAATCTATGAAAAGATGAGGTTATTTATGATTGTGTAAGTAGCATATTGATTTACTTGGTTTAATTATACATGATTGAGTTGATGGTTGAATGTAACTTATGCTTGTATGAGTTGGGGTGATAGAAAGAGCTTGGCAAACAGCCTTGTTCTTGTCCACACGGGTAGACACAAGGGCGTGTCTAGGCTGTGTGTGACACACAGTCAGCCTCATGGGCATGTGGTTAGGCTGTGTGTCCCCTTGCATGCTAGATTTACAAGTCAGTATGCTTAGTAGTAAACAACGAGCAAAGACACGGTCGTGTGTCTTACTCGTGTGAAAGGCAAGGCCTTGGACATGGGCGTGTGCCTAGGCCGTGTGAAGTCTGCACCTGAATTTAGGAATTTAATTTTCCACACGGCTGGAGGACACGAGCGTCTACCTTGGCCGTGTGACATTTATGAGGTATTGACGTCAGAAATAGAATGCCAAGGTTTTTGGCACACGGGCTAAGACACGAGCCTGTCGAGGCCGTGTGAAGGACACGGGCTAGGGACACATTCATGTGTTGGCCGTGTGAAAACCCTTGTAGGCTCGAATTGAAAAATTATTCCACACGAATGTTGAACACGGGCATGTGATATGCCACACGGGCGTGTCCCTTCTTCCACACGAGCATGTGGACTGTTTAGTGATAATTTTCTAAGTCTTTCTAGGTAGATTCAAAAGAGTTCGATTTAATCCGAACCATTCTTAAAGTGTGATTTAGGCCTCGTAGGCTTTCTTTTAGAGGTGTTATGAAAAATTTTAATTTGGAGTGGAAAGTTATGTTACGGTTTTGAGTAATTGTTTGATTATAAGTTTAGTAATGCCTCGTACCCTGTTTCGACGTCGAATACGGGTAAGGGGTGTTACAGATACTTTCTCTCCAGTATCCAAGATAACTTCCATAAGGATGATACTTGCAATTGCTGCCTTGCGATATCTAGAAGTATATCAAATGGATGTGTAACACCCCTTACCCGTGTTCAACGTCGGAACCGAATACGAGGCATTACCGAACTTACCTTATTGAACATACACTATCGGCTATAAAATATCATTTCAACTTAAAACTCTTCATTCATATTCATAACATCCTTATTATGGGCCTAGGAGGCCCTAAATATACATACAGAAGGGTTCGGGAACAACCTAGAAACTTTTTCACACTTAGAAAATTTTTGCCTAAAACAGGGCCACACGCCTGTGCGAAATGGAACACACCCGTGTGGGCAGGACGTGTGGTCACACACGCCCATGTTCCTATCCTGTGTGGAATTTATTTTTCATTTCAAACCTACATGGGTTTTCACACAGCTGGACACACGCCCGTGTCTATTGCCTGTGTTCCTCACACGGCCTAGACACGCCCGTGTCCTCAGCCTGTGTGACTTTCTGTTTATGACGTTAGCAAACTCTTAACGGCACATGGCCTAGGCACACACCCATGTGCTGGCCTGTGTGACGAATCGAATTCTCACAATTTGATAGAGGAACACACAGCCTATCAACACACCCATGGGGCTGACCGTGTGTCACACACGGCCTAGACATACACTCGTGTGTCTACCCATGTGGACAATTAGAAAGCTATTTTCCAATCCAATTGCCACCCTGAAACTTAAACACACATATACCAACACAAGCAGCACATAATATGGCAATAATACACTATGAAGAACCACTAATCATCATTCATACACTTCACACTTTACTTTATCATTTGAATGAACTTTCATTTCATAAAATTTATCATCACTAAAATATGAAACTTGACAAATATTGGCCAATTCCCAATGGCCATATGCAAAATAAGTGTATAACATTAGTAGCCAACACTTTGGCTTTCAAATATGACGTAACCCAAGATGACCAAGTTCCTATACATGCCATACTAAAAATAATTTAACTTTACTATACCAAAAGAATGATTGATAGTGTGATCCGAGCTCCGATGTTCAACGATCCCCGAGCTAGCTTGGCGATACTACAAGGAAAAGGGAAAAGATAGAGAGATAAGCATATAGCATAGTAAGTTTGCATGAATTAAAATAACAACATAAGGGCTCATAATAAAAATCATTCATCTCATTGAACGTTAACAACATAATTGCTCTAGTACTTTGACATACTTACTCTTACTTACTCTTACCCATCACATATCACATTACGGTTTCATAACTCATATTTTACTCATGGGTACCTGTATCACTTCATCACATGATTTAGCACTGATGCTATCTTGAACATAAACTTAACTCATGATCATCCTTAACTTAAATGTAACTCTTTTCCCATTGAACTATTCGAAATATCAGAGGATACTCAATCTCATCATACATGTATCACGATGCCGATGCCATATGTAATATCCCGAATTATGGCCTATGCATTTTTGCTTAATAATATGAAATAGCATGATTATGAGTGTTGTGAATGTGCATTGTGAATTCTATAAACCTTTGAATGTAGGAAAATGCCTTAGAAAATATTTAATTTTAAGTTTTAATAAGGGAGCTAAGCTTAGTAGGGCCTTAAGAGAAATTGTATGTGGAATATGACACAGAAATGGGCTTGTCTAAGTGGCTTGGAGGCGCCACTTAAAGCCCAGGTAAGTGACGCCATATGCAGGGTGCTGAGGGCTTGAGTTCGAGCTGCATGGGAAGCAAAAAGAATTTTTATTTTTGGCTGCAAGGAGCTAGAGAAGTGGACGGCAAAAGGGGCACTTAAAAGATGAGTTTTATCCTTTTTAAAATTCAGCTAGAAGAGTAGGGGATAATTATGTTTTTTATTTATTTATTTTGAATAGGTGATTAAGAGATAAAATAGGAGAAATATGGGGGATATGATAAGTAAAGATAAAGTGGCTGGCTAAGGGGTTCCTTGAGTTGATAATTTTCGGTCATTTAGGGGGGATTAAGTGCTGAATTTTCTTTGGGAGTGATCATCTTTTTGGCCGAAATTCTCCAACCTTCTTCTCTTCTCCATTATTTTCTTTCAACTCCAAATTCTACACCTTTTCCCTATATGGCCGAATACCCCATTGGCAATTAGAATCATAGCCGAACCTTATAAGTCTCTTATCTCCTTTTCTCATTTATTTTGTAAAAATCGAAACTCCTTCACCCTCACCATTGCCGAATAGTTCATCACCATTTGAATCCATAGCTGAATCTCTAGGTGCCTATTTTCTCCTTCTTCTATCGCGAGTCTTAAAAGCCGAAACCTACTCTCTTTTGGTCTTCATAAGTAGCGTGGGGTGGTAAGTGTGTTCTCTCCATAAACAATTGATTTTTTTTTGGGTTCTTTTAATGGTATGCCGAAACCAAGTATTTGGTCTTGGTTTTTATAGCATGGCAGAATGCCATAGTGCCATTAAGTGTGTTATTTTGTGTGTGTAGCCGAAGGAAGGAAGCATTGAGGGAGTCTCTTGGATTCGATTACCTAAGGTAAGTGTTAGGTACTATTCAGCCAAGGGCCATGGTTATGGATTTATGTATTAAAGCCGAATCTGACATATGGTGTAGGGATTTCGACAGTCCAAGAACTAGAAGTAGTTTTCCGGGATTTCAACAAGCTAGGTGAGTGGTTACTAGTATTCGGCCAAGGGCCATTTTTCCATAGATTGAGGTTGGGCCGATTCTAACATGTGACATATAGGGGTTTCGACATCACTTGAAGCAAGGACCAATCTCGAGATTTAGTTAGTAAGGGGCTAATCAACAAGGAATTAAAAATCTAAAGTAGTAGATCAGATTTTCGGGATTTCAATAAATTCGCTAAGTGAATCAGGTGTGTACCCCACACTAAATCTTATTAAATTACGGGTTTAATTGAATGCATGCATTATTAAGAATGTGAAAAATATGGCTAAGGTACCATGCAATGGTACAAAGTACTCAGGTACGTTCTCCTTCTCCTACTAGGATTATAACACGATTTGTAATGGCACATATGTGAACCTATAAGAATGTGAATAGAGAACTTGGCATGGTAATGCATGATTTGTATGACATGGGCATTTGGGGTGGTTATGAAAGGGGAAGTGAATGTGGTGACTTATGTCACGATATCTGAATGTGGTGACTTCGGTCACATTATCTGAATGTGGTGTCTCATGACACAAAATATTATCTTGTGGCTATGCCACGACTTTTATAAGGGCGATGAGCACGTCGACTGCAGAGACTGCATTCGATGGTGTGTAGCGGATGGAGGTTGACTTAGTAGTCCCCACGGTGTGCGAGGTTGGTGCGGGTGATGTGTAGCAAATGGTAACTAGGCTTGGGTTCGGAATGCATCATTAATTGTAAATTGTGATATGCATGTATATGATTTGATATGCCTGAATCTGTTTGGACTTAGTGTTAGCGGTACACATTGAGTCTGTTTGACTCACCCCATTGTGGGAACATTTTTCAGGTGATGATCAGTGATGGACCGGGTCGGCAGGAGCTTAGTGGTGACCATGCCCAGCACAATTTTATTAGTTGGACATTTTATGTTATTTAAGTACTTTAAATTTTATTTTGGGTTTTATTTTGATGTAATAAGCCTATAGTATGAACTGTTTATGCATGCAAATTTAATTATCTAAGTATGACACGATTTTGATAATTTAAAGTTAAAAGTAAATTTTCTTTAAGTATAAAAAAAAAACAAATTGTTTTTAACACCTAATCAACACGGGTTTTAAAATTCGAGCCCAACCCAAATCAACTATTTTCAAAAACACGAAAAATTTTAGTAAAGTAACAAATAAGATTCGAATGGTTTTCTTAGAAGCATGCCAGATCCGGTCAGGGCTTGTGGGCCGGGTTTGGGGTGTTTCACCATATCTCAGATATGGTCTTACACAGGATCTCTTAGCTCGATGTCGATGTCATGCCCAGATATTATCTTATATGAGATCGTGCATAGATGTTAATGCCATGTCCTGGACATGGTCTTACACAAGATCTTCCTTTGGTGCTGAGGCCAAGTCCCAAACATGGTCTTATACGGGACCTTCCTTATTCAGTGCCGATGTCATGTCCTAGACATGGTCTTATACAGGACTAACTTTTGGTGCCGATGCCATGTCCTAGAAATGGTCTTACATGGGACCTTCCTTATCTCATGTCGTGACATAGGTATCCTTGTTATTCCGAATCTTCAACTGGGACTTCAACTTAACATATTCACATCATTTTCTCATCGAGGTATCATAAATCAACTTCATGGAAATAATTTGCATTTCTCATAATAATAAGTAATTTAAACATAATAACATATGTAACCTTGATTTCACACAAACTTACTTCGGTACTCAAAATGTGTGTAAATGTTCGATTTAGTCCACAATCTTGTTCTTGCCTTGATTTCGGTCTGGGTTTCGTGTTTCTTGATCTATAATAATAATTTCACTTGTTTAATACTCACATTAACTAAATTTACCCATGAATCATACTTTGGCAAAATTATGATTTTACCCCTAAACTTTTACATAATTATATTTTTGCCCCTAGGCTCGTAAAATGATTTTTATTCAACTTTCTTGTATTTTAAGCCTATCCAAATCACTTTCATAACTACAACAGCCCCCAATTTCCACTGTTTCACTCATGTATGACCATTTTTATAACTTTTACAATTTGATCCTTTTATGCATTTTTCATGAAAATCACTAAGAAAAAGATGTTTATCATACATCAAACTTTCATATTCTTCCATAAAACATCAAAATACATGCATGTCATACATCGTTAAATTTTTGAACAAAATCCCTAGCTCAAAATATAGCTAGAAATAGCTAAATTGAGCTACGAGGATCTCAAAAATACGAAGAACATTAAAAATGGGGCTAGAAGGTACTTACAATCAAGTTTGAAAGTTGAAGAAACCCTAGCTATGGCTCCTTAGTGATTTTTAGCCATGGGAAAAGAAGATTGACAAGATTTTGGCTTTGTTTTCCCTTTTTAACCTTTTATTTACCAAATGACAAAAATACCCTTAATGCCTCTTTCTTAAGATTTTTCCTTCCCATGTCCATTTTTGTCCATCTTAACCTATAATGGTCTAATTGCTAAATAAGGACCTTTGTTAATTTTTATAATTCTATTTCATACTTAAATCTTCTAGAATCTCATATTTTCTAATCTTTGCAATTTAGTCCTAATGGACAAATTGGTCGCTAATAAATAAAATTTCCTCATGAAATTTTCACACAATCATGAAAACACATCATAAGCCTTATAAAAATCATAAAACATATATTTCTACTTTGAATTTGTGGTCTCGCAACCACAATTTCGACTAGGCCCTAAATCGGGCTGTTGCAAGATGTTTAAAAACTTTTCCAAATGGAGATCTTGATGAAGAAATTTACATGGAACAACCTAAGGGTCATGTAGTTCTAGGACAAGAAAGAAAATTTTGTAAATTGGTGAAGTCTTTATATGGACTTAAACAAGCACCAAAATAATGACATGAAAAGTTTGATACAAATGGCTTCAAGATTAATTAGTGTGACAAATGTGTATATGGAAAAACTACCGATATTGGATATATAATCCTATGCTTATATGTTGATGACATACTCATTGTTGGAAGTAACAATAAAATGGTAAAACATACCAATGACATGTTAAATTCAAGATTTGACATGAAAGATATGGGACTAGCTGATGTGATTTTGGGCATCCAAATTAAGAGGTCATCTAAAGGTCTCATATTGACTCAGTCACAATATGTGGACAAGATTCTTGAGAGATTTAGTAAGAATTCGATATAGCCAAAACTCCAATAGATACGAGCCAACATCTGTCCAAGAATAAAGGTGAAAGTGTTAACCAAGTGGAATATGCAAGGGTCACAGGCAATCTAATGTACCTTATGAGTTGTAGTAGACCAGATATTGCTTTCATCATGAGCAGTTTAAGCAGATTCACAAGAAATCCAAGGGAAAATCACTGGAAAGCAATTGTGAGGATACTGAGATGTCTTAGATAAACTTGGGACTATGGATTGCATTATTCCAGAGATCCTGCTATTTTAGAAGGATTCTTCTATGCCGATGGATATCGATATTCAAGATACCAAGGTACAAGTGGATATCTTTTTACATTGAGAAGAGGAGCTGTGTCATGGAAATCCTCAAGACAAACGATTATAACCAGATCCACAATAGAATCTAAGTTTGTAGCTCTAAACAAATCTGGAGAAGAGGCAAAATGGCTTCAAAACTTCTTGGAGGATATTCCTGATTAGCCAAAGTATGTGCCCACAATATGCATATATTGTGATAACCAAGCAATAATTGGTAGAGCACAAAATGCAATGTATAATGGTAAGTCGAGACATATGCATCACCGACACAATACCGTTAGACAATTGATCTCAAATGGAGTTATCTCTATTGATTTTGTAAAATCAAAAGATAATATTGCAGATCCGCTAACTAAAGGCTTAAATCGAGATTAGGTTGATAAAACATCGAAAGGAATGGGACTAAAGCCCATGGAAAATAAAAGGCGCTATGTGAAGGAAAGCCCTACCAAGTTGACTGGAGATCTCAAGACCTAGGTTCAAAGGGACAACCTAATTGCATAGACTTTGTGAGGTCACTGTGGGGGTTCTTATCCCAAGTCCCTTCCTATGATTAAAAGTGAAAGAGGTTAAGCAAAACTTTTAATGACCATTGTGTGCTTCAGTAAGCCAAGCAACATAAGTCACCTATGTGAGAGTGAAGAGGGGCCGCTTCAAGGAGACTATTGGGGTATAGTTCTCTCAAACTCTTGCAAACCAAAGAGATGTTCACGGCTATACGGACATACCCATGAAAACTAAAACCTTGCTAGGGAGGTAGTTGTGTGAGGTATATCATCATTTGCACAAACGGCAGAATAGTTCAAGGACATCACATCTATTGGTTAGCTAGTAAAGTAAATATACTTTCACAAGGGAAGGTTCAAGGGTGGATGTCTACCTATCTTTTACAACTATCGATTGTAGATTCTATCACCACATCGAGTCAATGTTTTTTCGTTAAAACTATCAATTTCCATTCATGTGGGGGATTGTTGGAAAAATTGTAATTTTTGGAAACTTTGATGCGTATTCTCGATTGGTAAAGGTGGAGAGTTGAATCATAAAATTATGGTTTTATATTCTACTCCATGAGACATTTACAATGGTATATCATATACTCAAAATGGTTGAGTGATGAATGAGACATTGATGCTCAAAGTAAGCTACTTGTGAATATTTGTTGAGGAAAAGAAAAGCTTAGATCTCACATTGGTTAAATACCGAGGGTGAGATGTGCATATATATATATATATGAGAACCCATTTGAAGGGTTATTGAATGACTAAGTTTGAAATCTTGCCTCGTGCGCGAGCAGGTGCAAATCCAAACTCATCGGGGTTGGGGCGCACCCGCACGACTTGGGCAATGCGAAATGTTCAGACCGGTCGGGCCTAAAATGGGCTTATGGATATTTTAGCCCAACACGAAATTTTTTTTTCTCAGCAAATATATATAATTTGTTTTAAAATGATATATATTTTGATTTTATTTGATTCTAATCAATTTTATTTTATTTTATTCAAATTGATTTAAAGACTCCTTTAATGTATATTTTGTATCTGTATTCTTGGAAATTTCTAAAATTCCACCATATTGAATGTTTATAAAAGCCTAAATAATTCTACAGAATTTTTTTAGACACAACCACAACGAGTTTATTTCACTCTCAAAATTCTTCTCTTTTTCCTCTCCATATTTTCTAACGTTTTGGTGATAGAAGAAGGTAAAGCTTGTTTGTTAATCACTGCAAAGGTGCTATTGCTTCAATCATCTTGTTGTTGTATCTTGGGAGACAGATGACTAACGCTTCTACAAGTACCATAGGAGCGGCCAAATCTATCTTAAAGAAACTGTGTAAAACAGGCATCAACATCTAGTAAAACTCAATTCTTTTATTAGATTTTTGATTTTCATAATCTTATTTATTTAATTGATTTTTGCATCTAATATTTTAAATAAAAATATTTATTTTATTTTATTTTATTTTATTTTTGTATAAATATTTGTTTATTTATATTTATATTTATTCACTAACGTGTTTCACCGATAATATAAGAGCATGATTAGCCAAACTGGCTCTTTGCACATTGAAAAAGCTTCCTTGTCAATATTTTGCATATTATTGCACTGGACGTGAGGTTGAGATGTTTGAGACCTCAATTTGACAGATAATTTGGGTTCTCTAATTTTAATATATGTGGGTTAGTATTTATACTAGTAATTTTTTTTAATTTTATAAGTGAAGTTTAAAATTTATTCTTTTAATATTTTATTATACTCAGGAAAATTGTTGGCTCACAGTATATGAATTTTCTTAGGACTAACAGATAAATTTGCATCATCTAATTTTTCTAATAATTTTAAAGACTTAAATTTAAAAATAGGTTTAAGATTTAAGATTTAAAGTTTAAATGATAAAATTTTAGATTTTAGATTTTATAAAAAATATTAAATTAATCTTTAGAATTATATTAACAATAAAATATGCAAATTATATGTGAAAAAATATCATCTTAAAGAAAAAAAAAAAAAAACAAAAAAAAGAGAAAAAATGAATGGTTTCGCGACCGTAAGTCCCAAGAGGCTTACAGGCTGTCATCATGGCAAAGCTCTATTATAAAAGGTAAGTGTTACACATTTAAATTGCTTATGACGTTTTTAAGTTCCACCGCAAGTAATTCCCGAACATAAGGTTCTCGCATGTCTAAAATTGAGGATCTTTATATGATTATTTGCAGTTTGCTAATGATGGATTGGACAACTGTTCCATAAAAGGTAGCAATTGGTTTGCAGATATTTTTGAGGCTTTTCATTTTACATCTTGAAAGTAAAACTAATGGGATGGGAGGCCACTATCTTTCACCAAAAGAGGTTGAAGCTGGCTCAGGGTCCATCAATGACAGTGCAGACCACTGCCTCAAGTTGTGAGTCGGTGTAACTTTATTTGATCATCACTGACCTTTGAAATTAGAATTGTGGGCTTGGGTTAGGTTTTTCTAGATTGTTTTTAATTTAAGTTGTTTTGAGTTGATATTATTTAAATTTAAAGTTTACGTGTTTTGGATCAGATTAATTTGAGTTTAATTCATTCGAATTTTGGTCACTTTGAATTTGGATCATGTTATCATTTTTAGTTATTTGTTTAATGATTTCAAATTCAAACTAATTTTTTATTCAAATTAATTCGAGTTTGCGTCGAACACAATATATTTAAATTATTAGTTTTCTATACTCAAATCAAATTAAGTTTGTTATATGTATTTCTCTCTCAACCCTACCTAAAGAAGCCTTATTGCACCCAGTTTTAGCTCGCCAAAGCTAATACTTCACCAAGATTAAGGACCTCACTGGCTTATAGCATACTCTACAAATAAAAGCTTATCCCTGAGCTTTACCAAATCAAGCAATCAAGTTTCCTTTCAGCATGGCAACATATGAGCTTGCCAATGCTAATACTTCACCAAGATTGAGGACCTCATTGACTTATAGCATATTCTACAAATAGAACCTAAGCCTCGCCAAATCAAGCAATCTAGTTTCCTTTCAACATGGCAACATATAAACCTCTATCAAATTCACTCAAGTTCAATCACCGCTTAATCACCAAATAAATTAAATTCAATTTGCTGCATATTTTGAAAGCTATTTTGCTCCATTTCTTACTACTTTCCATAGTTAGTTAATATCCAATACTGATTTAAGACATCTTGTGTTTGATAGCCACGTCGAGTATAGAAGTAAAATTCTTACAGCACTATTTCCTTTGTTCATAAGATTTGATTTTGAAATCTCATTTAAAGAACATCGAATATCCTGTTTTCTGAAAGGGGATAAAATACAATGACTTCTTCTGCTCCTGAGGTTTTTTCCCCTTGCTCCTTTCCTCTTCCCATGGCGGAAGACAAGGCTACAAAAAAAAGTTCGCTTTCAGCTTGATTGCCCCGATAGTGAATATCATACGATGGTTGTTGATCATCAGGGTAGTCCTAAGTTGGTTGAAAGAAGCTTGGTTATACAAGTGTCATTCAAAGATATGTTGGTTGGTTCGAAAAGGATGGCAGGTCTGGATTCGAAAGAGAAGGAAGATGATGACATACAGTTACTTGAGGGTGATGTGATTGACGGAACGGAAGATGGTATACCGTCGATCAAGTTCTCAGGCCGTCTTCATCAACTCTTGTACAAAAGTACGTCCCGAACGATCGTTGTTAAGCTATTAGGACGGAAGATAGGGTATCATACTTTTTTCAGTAGAATTTATAGCCTTTGGAAGTTGTTTACTTCGGTCACCATTATGGACTTGGAGAATGATTATTTTCTTGGTGAAATTTCAATCGAAAATGGACTATGTTCGAACTCTTAATGAAGGACCTTGGATCGTGTATGGACATTACCTGACGATTCAGCCCTGTTCGGAGTCTTTTTCAACTTGTCAACCTTTCCCGACAAGTATGGTTGTCTGGATTAGAGTCTCAGGTTTTCCAGGATTTATGTTCAGGAAGAGTGTTATTAGAGCTATTAGGCAAAGGATTGGGCATGTGATTAAATTGGATGACAATACAGGTAATGCTCAACAAGGTCGTTTTGTTCGTATGGTTGTTCACTTGGATATTAATAAACCTTTTATTTCTAGAATTAAAATCGATGGTCGATTTCAGCGTATTGAGTACGAATCCCTCCTTAATGTGTGTTTCTCTTGTGGACATTATAGTCATATGAAAGGTGCGGTTGTCTCTAGTGTGGCGATGGAGTCCCAAACACAAGTTCACAAGCAAGTAGAAATTAAGAAATATGGTTCATGGATGTTGGTCGATCATTGGAGAAGGAAGATTAATCGAAACTCTAATACTGGCAAGGTTGGGAAGGAAGGCTCGAGTTCTTTGGGATCATGCTTTAGTGCTCTGCATGATTTGAGGGATAATATGCTGGACAAAAATCATTCTTCAGTTCCCAAAAAAGTCGGCGAACCTCGAAGGAAAAGGAGTTGCCATATATGACAATTCGTTAGGCACTTTTGAGTCGGGGCTTAAAATGACAAGTGACAGATTGCAGAGTTTTAAGGACATGTGTGTTGATGCGAGGCCCAAGGGTCGTAAAGCCCGTTACGAAGCTAGTTCATCACAGGGGAATTTTGTAAGCCTTTCCATGAACCCAATTGGGTCTGCTGCCATTCCTGAGATCCAACCTGTAGATGCTAATATGATTAATGAACCAGTTAATCCTCTTGAGGCTCCTATTACTTCAACTGGCCCAATGATGATTGCTCCAAGGATGGAAGACGACTCTAATCTGCAGGAAAAATACCCAAGAACGTAACTTTGATCTCAATGTGGAAGATGATGAGTCCCAATAAACCCCGCACGTCTGGATGATGTTTGGTCAAACCCGAGGCTTGGTGGAGAAGAAAATGGAGACCATGTTGGATTCAAATTTCTATTCGATGGTAATGTTTGCGGAGAACCAAGACCTAAACATTCCCATTGGTGCTGCACACTTCGATATGTCCTTCGCTGGTGAACAATGACCTTGATACCGACCCGAACCTGCAAAAGGAGGGGGTCCAAACGAGTGAAGAAATCTTCGAATATTATTAGGAGTAAAGGCAATAATTTCAAGGTTCATGCTCAAATACAAGCTCCTATTTATAAGGTGATAGATAAAATTGTAAATAACCTTGTATCAAACAGCTTGATTAGGAGTATTGGTTTTACACAAGGGGTTTATTCGGTGGTTGATGAGGTTTCCTCTCATACTGCCTAAGTTGGGTATGTGTTTTTTTTTTTTTTTTTCTTCTCTTTTATGATGATGCCTAATCTATTTGTGTGGAACTATCAAGGGTGTGCCAACCCAAAGTTCATTAGAGTTGTGAAGGATTACCTTGCTAAGTATGACTTTGAAATAGCTTCTTTCCTTAAGACAAGAGTAAGTGGTCCTAAGGCTAACGATATTATTTCGAAGTTTGTGTAACAGCCCGAATTAGGGGCTAGTCAGAACAGTGGTCTCGAGACCACTAATTTGAGGTGGAAGAAAAATATTTTGATATTATTTTATGTGTTATAATATGTTTATTAAGAGGCATGAGAATTTTGGTGTTTTAATTTTAACGATTAAGGGTTTAATTGCGAAAAAGAACTAAATCACATAAAGTGCAAAAGTTCTATTTTAATTGCTAGAGGTGTCAATTAGCTATGGAATATTAATAGGAGGCCCCAAATGTGCTAATAGGCCTTGTTTTAAGTGTGTAGGCCGGCCATGTAGACAAGGGAGACAAGAACATTTATTTTGGTCAACATTTGGTGAAATTAGGTGATGAATGAATAAAATAAGAGAAAAATAAAGAAAAGAAAAGTATCATCTTTTCTTCTCTTCATCACCACCAAAAATTGGCAGCAAACAAGGGTTAGAGAGCTCAAAAATTTCAGCAAACATTTCTCCTCTCAAGTAAGTGATTTTGGTGACCTTTCTTGATAAAAATTGTACTTTTGGAATTCCCAAAGCTTAAGCTAGCTAATGAGGGGACTAATTTGCAATATGGTTGAAAGTATAGGGACTTTTCATGAGAGAGTTTATGTGGTTTGTTGAGTTTTAAGGAAGAAAATGAATGCTAGAGAGATGAGAAACAACTTTTGTGAAAGGTGTTGTCATGAAAACACCTAATTGGACCTAAGATGCAAATGTTGTAGTTTGTTCATTGATACATTAAATAGTTGGATTTATGAGTAGTTGTAAGAGGATTAAATGTTCAGCTAGGCTTGTTTAAGAAGAAAATGTGATGAAAAATGATTTACAAGCCTAGAGTCAAAATTGTAATTTTGCCAAAGAGTAAGGGCAAAATAGTCATTTTTGCTTAAGTATAGATTATGAAGTATTATGACTTATTAAGTGATTAAATGAGTAAATTTTATTGTTCTAGATCAAAAAAAAAATGAGATTCGGACCTAGAACGGAGAAAAGAGAAATGTGGACAAATAGGTCCCTTTTTATCCTTTTTTTTTTTTTTTTGCATCAAGGTAAGTTTGTATGAATTAAAGTTTTACATTCATTCTCATTAAATTACTTATTATGTTGTAAAATGTACATTACTTCTATGAAGTTAAATTATTGATATTATGATGAGAATAGTAAATGAGAAATTATAAGAGAATGTCCCGGTTGAAGTCTCGGAATAATGAGGATACTAATATCACAACATGAGACAAGGAAAGTCTGTGTAAGACCATGTCAAGACATGGTATCGGCATAAGGCAAGGATATCATGTAAGTCCATGACAAGTCATGGCATTGAAAGATTATTATGAGGCAAAGACTCCATGTAAGTCCAAGCCAAGGCATAGCATTGGAGAATTTATAAGGCAAAGATGTCATGTAAGTCCATGTCAAGACATGGCATTGATAAGTTTCATAAGGCAAGGATACCACGTAAGACCATGTCAAGACATGGCAATGGTAAGTTTCTAAAAGAAACACACAAGGAAGGTCTCGTATAAGACCATGTCTGGGACATGGCATTGGCACCAAGTTAAGAGATTCCATGTAAGACCATATTTGACATGTCACATTGGTATCATGAGGCAATCCCATGTAAGACCATGTCTGGGACATGGCATTGGCATCGAGATATATGTTTGATGAGACTAAGTAACCTCAATTATTCTAGGAAATTCATCGGGTAAAAGAGTCAAATATGAATGAGGCAACAAGAAAGTCAAGTAAAGATAGTACTAAGTTAAGTTATACAAGGTTAAAATAAAGTATTATTCATGATAAGAAAGATGAAAGTTAAGTTTAATTTTGCATCAAAAAATTGCACTAATTTATGTGATTAAGTGACACAGGTACCATGATTATAATACAAGTATGAAATTATTATGTGACATGTGATGAATAAGAACAAGTATGAGTAAGTAAGCCCAAGCATTTGAGACTTATATTGTTGTTGATGTGTGAGTTGAATGGGCCAATGAATGGCTTGTAAATTTTTTATGATGACTAGCTATTGGCAAGGCTAACTATGGATATGCTTTAGTATTATAAGTGTGTAAATGAGAATTAATACAAAGAGAACATGATAGAGTAAAGTTAGCAACAAAATAGTTTGGACAGCAGCAGTTGTATCACTTTGAAAATTCACCAAAAATGGTGTAAAATGAATTATAAGTTTAATAAGATATGAAATTAAATCTTATTGAGTCTATTATTGAAAAAAGAGACATAATAAGCAAAATAATTTCATATGATGAGATATTTTGATTTTAGTGAGATCGGGTCAAAATGATTTCAGAATTCCCTATTCTGACTTGGGAAATTCATTAAAATTTATAAAAAAATAATAAAGAGATAAAATTTATATGCTTGAATTTATTAATGAGTCTATTTTCAATAGAAACAAACAGAAACATCACTCGAGTCTTGTACCACAAAAAAATTTATGTTTAGCGAAAAGGGGTCAGAACTGTCGGACCGCGAAATAGGGGAGACTTGAAAGAATAAACTGTACTAATTGGCTGAACCAAAAATTTTGGAAATTTTATAGTAAGAAGATATATGAGTCTAGTTTCAAGGAAAATTATCGGATCTTAATTTGGATTTCCGTAGCTCTAGATAAAAATAATTTAGTGACTGTAACTCGAGTAGACAACTCAAGATGAATATAAGTGAATTGAGAAAGATTATGCAATTATGATGGCATTAACTTGAGAACTCATAATAAGGATTTTTAAAAGCATGTTGATAAATTGATTATTATTTACATACATACTTACTAAGAATTATTGCTTACTCCTTTTCTTTTCCCACCTCTTATAGGTTAGCTTAACCAACTCGGGTTGGAGATCGTCGGAGATGTTTTCACACTATCGAGCAGACATTTGGTATGAGGTTTCAAGTCCTTATGAGTTATGGCATGTATAGGGATAGTATTTAAAGTTGATTAAGTCATAGTTGTGTATAGCCATAGATGATGGCTTAAGTCGGTTGTAATTATATCAAAAATTGTTCTTTCTCGTGTATGAGATGAAGATTTCATTTTATAGATCAAATGTGATAATTCAAGAGTTTCAATTTATGATATGTGAAGTTTATGTGAGGGTGTATGAATGTATGCATGTGAGGGTGGCTAAATGGCTTGAAAAATAGCCTTGAATTGGTCCACAGGGGTAGCCACATGGGCGTGTGCCCAGGTCGTGTGAAGTCTGCACCTTGCACTTACTATTTGAATCGCCACACGGCTGAAGAACACGGGCGTGTGTATAGGCCGTGTGGATGAGTCAAAATGCCAAGGTTTGGCATACGAGCCAGGACCATGGGTGTGTCCAGACCGTGTGAAATTAGTCATTGTCGACCACGGGTGGAAGACACGGGCATGCCTTAGGGGCACACGAGCATGTTCCTAGTTCAACACGGGCGCGTGAGCCCTGTTTTGGTGAAAAGTTTTCAAGTTCGTGAAAGTTCCCATTTGAATCCCAAAACGTTTTGGAAGTATGTTTAAGGCCTCATAGGCCCATAAAATGTATGTCATTAGTAAGAAAGAAGAGTTTTAAGATGGAATGAAATTTTATAGCCCGATAATACAAGTTCGAGTAAAGTTAAGTCCGGTAATGCCTCGTACCCTATTCCGGCATTGAATATAGGTAAGGGGTGTTACATTTAGTGGTATCAGAGCCAAGTTTAGTCGATTCTCAAACTAACCTAGCGTGAGTAAGAGTCTAACTATACATGCCATATGTGAATCGTGATAGTGTGATATCTTTAGGCCCTAATGAAATTATTTTTTTAAGATAGAGAGGATTTCCAACCGAGCTAATTTCAATAATGTTGTAGGTGATAAAGAGGTAATTAAAATGTGCTTATATATTGATGAAATTTGGAGAGGTATGAATAGAAGTTTATGACATGTGGGTGATAAGGTATGAAATGAGATAATTCTATGTTGAGGAATAAAATGAGAGTTATAAAGTGATAAACCTATCTATATTGATTTGATATGCATATAGTGTTATATACTCAACCTATTGGGTTGAGTGCGTACAGTGAGTAAACTTACCCAGTGAATGGGATATGTGAGTTTGTGTAATTGCTTGAATGATGTATAATCAGTATGTCCTCATAGTTGAATTTCATGTACGACTGTTAAAGTAGAGAATGTATAATATTTTGTTTTATGACTCTGTTATGAAGCCACACATATTATAGTGTGGGAGTCAAATTGAGAAGTTTGATTAAGTAGAATGCAAGAGATGAGTATGGTCGTTCAATGATAAATTGATGAATAAGGCCATGGTAAGACCATGGTAATACATGTGATCCCATATAAGACCATGTTTGGGACATGGCATTGGCAACGATACATGATCCCGTGTAAGACCATATCTGGGATATGGCGTCGGCATCGAATATCGACCTCATGTAAGACCATATCTAGGATATGGCATTAACATCGATATGAGATTTCGTATAAGACCATAGCGAGGCTATGGCATCGTGAAGACATGTAAGATTATAGTTGGGCCATGATGTTGTGATACGAGTAAGACCATAGTTGGACTAGGGCAATCAAGTAAATGAAGTACTCAAACCCGTAAGGCATTCTCTAATTCAAGAAATGATGGTAAGAGAAATCAGAGTTAAATGTTGAGTGCTTGAATAGACATTAATATGGAGTCTACATTAGTAAAATAACCGTTTGAAATTGTGGATGATAGAAATATCTGTAACATGAGTAAGTGTGAAAACTCACTTAAAGCAAGTTGTGTGACTAGGATGATATTTCATTAACGATGAATGTTAAATCATATATATGTAGTCACGAGAGTCAAGGTAGGGGCTCTATGACCTCACCCCCTTACCACTACTGAATCATGATGAGATTAATATGAGAGTCAAGTTGAGTAAGTTCATGAGTATGAAATAAAAGAGTTTAGTGGCGAAACGATTAGTAATGTATTTAGAGATAAAAGTAGTTGGAAGGTGAGAACAGTTTTGGGAAGAATATCTGAATGTTTTAAAGATCGTATTGATTATGCAAGGTTACGAGCAAAGGGGAAGTTGATAAAAAAATTTATGTGAGACTATTCTTCTATTTCTGCTGATCATGGTTATCTTTAAAGTGTGTGTTCTTCGAGTTGTGATAGTTATATCTACCATGATTGAGCTTTTACTTTGATCATAGAAAGGTGATAATTCTAGTATAAGAAGAGAAATCACAAGTCCCAAATTGTGCGATGGGTTTCGGGTAAGCCGAATAGAGTTAATGAATTCGATTGATATGTTCCTGCCATCTTGGGATAAGACGAGAGTAAGGGTTTTAGATTAACATATCAAGAGAAACTCAAACGAGAGTGTGTTTGAAATATATTCTCAGTGTGGAGAAAAGAGTAGATTGATGAATGGAGATATGATTCGAGTTATGTGTATACGTATACTTACAACAGGATAATAAATTCTATGTGTTCATGAGTAGGGAGCATAATACAAAAATATGTTTATTGAAACTTTACCGGGATGGTAAAGATGAAAGCTATTAAAGGAACTATTAATTGAAAGTTCTAGTACTGAGTTCAGTCCAAACCGAAAAAAAGAATTGTTAGATTGGTGATCCAGAGACGATCACTTTTGTGTCTGTGTTGTGGGCTAGATGTTAGGAAATGATCCATGGAAAAACAATATGTGCTTTCTGAATTCTGCTGAGTTAAAGTATTGAATGTTGCAGAAAAAATTTAATGTGGAAAAGTGAAAAGGACTTGAACTATTACAATGGTGATTTTGAAAAGTTGGTGAAATCGTTTCATGAATATTGAAATCAACTTCTCCTGGTAAGATTTTCGGGGATGAAAATCCCTAAGGGGGAAGAATTGTAACAGCTCCGAATTAGGGGCTAGTCGGAACAGTGATATTGGGACCACTAATTCGAGGTGGAAGAAAAATATTTTGATATTATTTTATGTGTTATAATATGTTTATTAAGAGGCATGAGAATTTTGGTGTTTTAATTTTAACGATTAAGGGTTTAATTGCGAAAAAGGACTAAATCGCATAAAATGCAAAAGTTCTATTTTAATTGCTAGAGGTGTGAATTAGCTATGGAATATTAATAGGAGGCCCCAAATGTGCAAATAAGCCTTGTTTTAAGTGTGTAGGCCGGCCATGTGGACAAGGGAGACAAGAACATTTATTTTGGTTAACATTTGGTGAAATTAGGTGATAAATGAATAAAATAAGAGAAAAATAAAGAAAAGAAAAGTATCATCTTTTCTTCTCTTCATCACCACCAAAAATTTGCAGCAAACAAGGTTTGGAGAGCTCAAAAATTTCAGCAAACATTTCTCCTTCCAAGTAAGTGATTTTGGTGACCTTTCTTGATAAAAATTGTACTTTTGGAATCCCTAAAGCTTAAGCTAGCTAATAAGGAGACTAATTTGCAATATGGTTGAAAGTCTAGGGACTTTCCATGAGAGATTTTATGTGGTTTTCTGAGTTTTATGGAAGAAAATGAATGCTAGAGAGATGAGAAACAACTTTTATGATAGGTGTTGTCATGAAAACACCTAATTGGAACTAAGATGCAAATGTTGTAGTTTGTTCATTGATACATTAAATAGTTGGATTTGTGAGTAGTTGTAAGAGGATTAAATGTTCAGCTAGGCTTGTTTAACAAGAAAATGTGATGAAAAATAATTTACGAGCCTAGGGGCAAAATTATAATTTTACCAAAGAGTAAGGGCAAAATAGTTATTTTTACTTAAGTATAGATTATGAAGTATTATGACTTATTAAGTGATTAAATGAGTAAATTTTATTGTTCTAGATCGAAAAAAAATGAGATTCGGACTTAGAACGGGAGAAAAGAGAAATGTGGACAAATAGGTCCCTTTTTCCCTTTCTTTAGCATCAATGTAAGTTTGTATGAAAGTTTTACATTCATTCTCATTAAATTACTTATTATGTTGTAAAATGTACATTACTTCTATGAAGTTAAATTATTGATATTATGATGAGAATAGTAAATGAGAAATTATAAGAGAATGTCCCGGTTGTAGTCTTGAAATAATGAGGATACTAATATCACAACATGAGACAAAGAAAGTCCGTGTAAGACCATGTCAAGACATGGCATCGGCATAAGGAAAGGATATCATGTAAGTCCATGACAAGTCATGGCATTGAAAGATTATTATGAGGCAAAGACTTCATGTAAGTCCAAGCCAAGGCATGACATTGGAGAATTTATAAGTAAAGATGTCATGTAAGTCCATGTCAAGACATGACATTGATGAGTTTCATAAGGCAAGGATACCACGTAAGACCATGTCAAGACATGACAATGGTAAGTTTCTTAAAAAAACACACAAGGAATGTCTCGTATAAGACCATGTCTAGGATATGGCATCGACACCAAGTTAAGAGATTCCGTGTAAGACCATATCTTGGATATGGCATTGGCATCATGAGGCGATCCCATGTAAGACCATGTCTGGGACATGGCATTGGCATCGAGATACATGTTTTATGAGACTGAGTAACCTCAATTTTTCTGGGAAATTATCTGGTAAAAGAGCCAAATATGAATGAGGCAACAAGAAAGTCAAGTAAGTAAAGATAGTACTAAGTTAAGTTATACAAGGTTAAAATAAAGTATTATTCATGATAAGAAAGATGAAAGTTAAGTTTACTTTTGCATCAGCAAATTGTACTAATTTAAGTGATTAAGTGACACAGGTACCATGATTATAATACAAGTATGAAATTATTATGTAACATGTGATGAGTAAGAACAAGTATGAGTAAGTAAGCCCAAGCATTTGAGACTTATATTATTGTTGATGTGTGAGTTGAATGGGCCAATGAATGGCTTGTAAAAATTTGATGATGACTAGCTATTGGCAAGGCTAACTATGGATATGCTTTAGTATTATAAGTGTGTAAATGAGAATTAATACAAAGAGAACATGATAGAGTAAAGTTAGCAACAAAATAGTTTGGACAGCAGCAGTTGTATCACTTTGAAAATTCACTAAAAATGGTGTAAAATGAATTATAAGTTTAATAAGATATAAAATTAAAGCTTATTGAGTCTAGTTTTGCACAAAAGAGACATAATAAGCAAAATAATTTCATATGATGAGATATTTTGATTTTAGTGAGATTGGGTCAAAATGATTTTAGAATTCCTTATTCTAACTTGGGAAATTCATTAAAAATTATAAAAAAATAATCAAAGAGATAAAATTTATATGCTTGAATTTATTAATGAGCCTATTTTCATGATAAACAAATGGAAACATCACTCAAGCCTTGTACCACAAAAAAATTTATGTTTAGCGAAGAGGGGTTAGAATTGTCAGACCGCAAAACAGGGGAGAATTTAAAAAATAAACTGTACTAATTGGCTAAACCAAAAATCCTGGAAATTTTATGGTAAGAATATATGTAAGTCTAGTTTCAAGTAAAATTAGTGGATCTTAATTTTTAGTTTTGTAGCTCCGGATAAAAAATAATTTGGTGACTGTAACTCGAGTAGACAGCTGAAGATGAATATTAGTAAATTGAGAAAGATTATACAATTATGATGGCATTAACTTGAGAACTTATAATAAGGATTTTCAAAAGCATGATGATAAATTTATTATTATTTACATACATACGTACTAAGCATTATTGCTTACTCCTTTTCTTTTCCCACCTCTTATAAGTTAGCTTAACCAGCTCGAGTTGGAGATTACTGGAGATGTTTTCACACTATCGAGCAGACATTTGGTATGAGGTTTCAAGTCCTTATGAGTTATGGCATGTATAGAGATAGTATTTAAAGTTGATTAAGTCATAGTTGTTTATAGCCATAGATGATGGCCTAAGCCGGTTGTAATTATATTAGAAATAGTTCTCTCTCGTGTATGATATTAAGATTTCATTTTATAGATCAAATGTGATAATTCAAGAGTTTCAATTTATGATATGTGAAGTTTATGTGAGGGTGTATGAATGTATGCATGTGAGGGTGGCTAAATGGCTTGGAAAATAGCCTTGAATTGGTCCACACGGGCTAGCCACATGGGCGTGTGCCCAGGTCGTGTGAAGTCTGCACCTTGCACTTGGTATTTGAATCGCCACACGGCTGAAGAACACGGGCATGTGTATAGGCCGTGTGGATGAGTCAGAATGCCAAGGTTTGGCATACGAGCCAGGACCACAGACGTGTCTAGGCCGTGTGAAATTAGTCAGTGTCAACCACGGGTGGAAGACACGGGCATGCCTTAGGGGCACACGGGCGTGTTCCTAGTTCAACACGAGCGTGTGAACCCTATTTTGATGAAAAGTTTTCAAGTTCATGAAAGTTCCCGTTTAAATCCCGAAACCTTTTGGAAGTATGTTTAAGGCCTCATAGGCCCATAAAATGTATGTCATTAGTAAGAAAGAAGAGTTTTAAGATGGAATGAAATTTTATAGCCCGATAATACAAGTTCGAGTAAAGTTAAGTCCGGTAATGCCTCGTACCCTATTCCGGCGTTGAATACGGGTAAGGGGTGTTACAGTTTGTGTTTGATTTTGCTCATAGAATTGAAGCTAGAGGTTTCTCTGATGGGTTGTGGAATTGTGGGAGAAATAGTGTCCAAGTCCATGTCCGACTTAATGATTTCACAATTTATTCTTTGTTTTATTAAAGGGCGTACAAGTTCTAAACTCTTGCTTGTGACTTTTGCTTATGGTAGCCCAAAAAGTGAAAACACAAAGCACAAATTCCTGTGGGATCGTTTGAACCATATTTCACAATTTGTCAAAGATCTGTGGGTTTTTATGGGTGATTTCCACTCTATCTTATCTTCGGATGAAAAGAGAGGAGGTCGATTGGCTTCTATGGGGTGCAATTTTTTTAGAACTTTATTCATCATAATGATTTACGGGATCTTGGTTTTAAAGGACCACAATTCACTTGAAGGAGAGGGGTCATTTTTGAAAGATTGGATAGGGCAATAGGGAATAAAATAATGATTGGTGTCGGTTCTGCAAGAGAAGCAACTATTCATAAAGTACAGTAAGTGTGAGTTTTTGGCTGAAAGAAATTGTGTTTGGGGGCACATTATTTCAGCTAAAGGAGTTTGCGTAGGCCCAAAGAAGATCGAAGCCATTGTGGAGTAGAGATCGCCAAGACGCGTGATTGAAGTTTAAAGCTTTTTAGGGCTCGCAAGGTACTATCATAGGTTTATTGAAGGGTTCGCCAGCATAGCAACACCCTTAACAAAGTTGCTCCAGAAGAAAGAGGAGTTCACCTGGACAAATGAAAAATAAAAAAGCTTCAATAAGCATAAGGAGATCCTCAGCAAAGTACCTATGCCAGAACAGGGAAAGGAGCTTATGATTTACAGCAACACCTTTCAATAGGGCTTAGATGTATACTGATGTAAGAAGAAAAAGTGGTAGCTTATGCTTCCAAACAATTGAATGTTCACAAGCGAAACTACCCAACCCACGACTTGGAGCTGGCAGCATGGTGTTCACATTGAAGGTTTGGCGACACTACCTGTATAGTGAGAAGTGTACCATCTATACTGATCACAAAAGTCTCAAATATTTACTTTCACAGAAAAATTGAATCTATGACAAAGAAGGTGGATCGAGCTGCTGAAGGACTACGATTGCATGATAGAGTACCACCCTGGTAAGGCAAATATTGTAGTAGACGCTTTGAGCAAGAATTTTGTAAGTAAGCTACGAGCTATGTTCACGCAGCTAAGTGTGACGAGTGATGAGAGATTGCTAGTGGAATTACAAGTAAGACCAACACTGTCACAACAGATTAAGTAGAAGCAAGTTACTGATGAGAAGTTGGTGAAGAGGGTTCACCAAATGGAATAGAAAGTGAAATAGAACTTCACACTTAACGATGAAAGAATGTTCTATTTCCATAAAAGGTTTTACGTGCCCAGTGATGAAGAGCTTTAACAAATGATACTTAAAGAGGCACACAGTAGTTCTTATGTGATGCACCCAGACAGTAATAAGATGTATCATGACTTTCATAAACTGTATTGGTGGCCTAGTTTAAAGCGAACTATTATAGAATTTGTGGCAAAGTGCTTAACTCATCAGAAGGTCAAAGACAAGCATCAATTACCTTTAGGAATGTTACAGCCACTCAAAATACATGAGTGGAAGTGAGAAAGAATCACCATGGATTTTGTGACTGGGTTGCTAGTGATTGGGACCAAGAAGGACACAGTTTGGGTGATTATTGATCGCCTAATAAAGTGTTTGAACTTTTTAGCTATCTGCATGAGCTATTCTTAGCAAAGGCTCATCGAGATTTATGTTTCCAAAATAGTTCGATTGCATGGCATGCCAATTTCTATAACTTTAGATCGCTATCCAAGATTCACATCGTGACTTTGGAGAAGTTTGTAATGAGCTTTAAGTTTGAAGCTTCAATTCAGTACTGCTTATAATCCTCAAACAGATGGCCAATCTGATAGAGTGATACAAGTGTTGGAAGACATGTTACGAAGTTATGTTTTGGAGTATGTAGGAAGTTGGGAATGATGTTTACCATTGGTTGAGTTCACCTATAACAATAATTATTATGCAAGCATTCAAATGGAACACTTTAAAGCACTGTATGGAAGAAGGTGTCAAACACCTCTGTGTCTGGTTGAGTTACATAAAAGGAAAATTACAGGACCTGAATTGGTTCATGAAATAGAGGACAAGGTGAAATTGATTTGTGAAAGGTTTAAGGCTGCCTCAGATAGACAAAAGTCATTTGCTGATTTGAAATGATGATACATTGAATACTAGGTAGGTGAGTACATGTTTCTGAAGGTATCGCCATGGACGAAAGTCCTAAGATTTGGGCATAAAAGCAAGTTAATCCCAAGGTTTTTTGGTCCTTATGAAGTAGTGGAAAGAGTTGGTCCTGTAGCTTATTGACTCAAGTTACCTTGCGAACTTGACAAGATACAAGATATTTTCTATGTATCTATGCTAAGAAGGTATTGCATAGACCCATCTCATGTAATAGCAGCATATGAAATTAAAGTGCGACCTGGTCTAACTTACGAAGAAGAGCCAGTGAAGATTGTAGCTCACGAGGTGAGAGTCTTGCGAAACAAACAGATCTCTTTGATCAAAGTTTTATGGCGAAACCACAAGACCAATAAAGCCAACTAGGAAATAGAGGAAGTAATGAAGAAACAGTATCCTCAGCTATTTGATGATAAACATTTCAAGGATGAAATGTCTTAAGTAGGGAGACATTGTAACACCCCGCAGACAGCCCTAGAAGTTTTAGCCTCACAAGTGAAGGGTTTGCCAGTGTTCTGGCAAACTGGGTGTTCGCCAAGGTTTAGGCAAGCTAAGGTTTGCCAAAAGTGTATCAACAAGGGGGTACGCCAATAGTAGCATATGCCTGAAGATGTGGTAAAGGGTTCGCTAGATCTATTACCAAGTTGAGATCGCCAGTTTCTCTGTGAGCTAGGTTCACTAATATGATGGTGATTTGGTGTTCACCAGTCTTGCTACAAACAAGGGATCACCAGTCTTATTGCGTACTAGGGTTTGTCGGTCAAAGATACAGTCAGAATCAAATTAGGAAAAAGAGATTTAGTGTATCAATGAATATTTTACGTGCAAGTAATGTCTTTCCTAGGTCAAGTATGGTATCTAAAGATTACCACGACTCTTTGGTCTATAAATATGGCCCTTAATCCTGTGAATTTGTTTAATGAATATTTTGTCATCAAAGTCTTATTCTAAGTTCATATTGTAGCTATTAGGGTAAGTCTATTTCTTGTTGGGTGTGATTGTCCAGGTTCGCATTGCGTGAATTTTGTATGTCTTTTTCTACTTAAGTAATATGTGTGTATGTTTGTTGAGTCTACCAGCAAGGATAAAGGCAAAGCTAAACTTGTTTAAGTTTCTCTGTTTCTAGTAAGTGGACTGGAATTATTTGGAGTATGTTAACTGCCATGTTGTTCAGTTTATACTGATATGTTTCTTTTAAGAATTAAGTTTTCGATACAAGTTTCAAATGTAAGTTTTCTGAAAAGATATGTTTTGAAGCTACAAACTTCTATTTTCAAAAATGGTTTGAAAATATTTAAAGCACAAATTTGTGCGAGCTCCTATGCAGGCTAAGGTTTTAAAGAATGTTTTCAAAAATAGTTTTACAACTTGTGTATCAACGAAGCTCCCAACATGAGCTTAAGTGACAAGCTGTGTATCATTGAATCTCCCCACAAGAGCTTAAGTGACAAGCTATGTATCAGGGAAGCTCCCCATGCGAGCTTAAGTGATTGTGCTCCTCAGTGAAACCAACTCTGCGCGAGCTAGTGTGATATGTCTCAAAGTGCGTGCTCTTCTGCAAATTCGGTTGGATTATATCCAACAAGACAAAGTGATAAACTAGTCTTGCATCCTAAGGTAGACTCTACTCGTAAGTGTGAACCGGTTTTGCGAGCTAAGGTAGACCCTGTTCAAAGAAAAGGTTTTTCTGAAAAGTACGAGATAGCTTTGCGAATTTAAGGCAAACCCAAACTTGATTTTTAAAGATTTTTGATAAATGAAATAGGTCTCACAATTTTAAGGCGAGCCCTGCTAAATATGTTTTAAGAAAAGGTTAGTGATTTTTCGAAATTTCTTTCTAAAGTTATGTTTTTTGACAGAATAAGCGAACTAGGTCTCACAACCTCACCCGCAAACCCAGCACGCGAAACGTTTTCAAGACTATAGTTTCCTTTTAAAAATAAACTTTGTTTCTAAAACATATCCTAATGTTTTTGATTGTTTACTGAGTTCACAATGAACTCACCTACTCCTCTCTTACTACTTCTCAAGTAAGAAGGTCACAGATTAGCATTGGAGAGGTCAATGATGTGGCGAGGTGTACCCCTAAGCAGATGTTGGCAAACCTGGGTTAAAGGCGATGGGATTATTATTATGGGATTAGAATTAAATGTTATATTTCTAACTTTTTGAATATGACAATATCATTTGAAGTTTACTATTTAGTTACGTTTAAATTCTTAGTACATTGATTTGTGAACCATATTTAAAATACTTGTTATTTCATAAATAAAGCTGATGTTATCCATGCATGAGAGTATTGTGTTTTATTTACATGAAAGTTAGAATTAAGATTAAGGTTTACTACATGTAGCATACCATATTTTCATGTATACCCCTATTATGATTATTTTATTACATGTGAACCTTTAGTAAGATATACGAAACCATATATGCATGCGAACCCATGTATGTATGCGGACCTATGATTATATGTGAACCTTATTGAAATATAATAACCTTTGCATGCATGTTCCTGATGTTTGCGAAGTCTGTCTATTTGCAAAAGCATGATATATTTGTGAACTGTTCATATTAGCAAACACATTCCTTTGTATGTAATTCCATGACATCCTGTAAGTTTTGCGAACTTATGCTGATTGTTGCTAAGCGAACTCTTGTATTATGAAATTTCATGCGAAATCTATTAAGTATGCATGCCTATGTATTATGTTGTACTTCAAACTCATATGTTCTCCTATTATGCAAACTATGTTGTCGTTTGAAAAGTTTAAGTTGTGTTGCGAACTCTTAAGTATGTTGTTATGAGGCATGCGAATCTGCTTATGTTTGTTTATGAAGCTCACATGTTTGCTTTCTGTTTCCACTGTTGTGTTTTAAGTTAGCACAAATTTTTTTAAGACTTAAGTGGTGTATTGAATGTAAGGTTAGGAGTCAATGGAGAGTCACTTTGATGGCTAATGTGCTCTCCAAATTTGACCCAAAACTTCTAGGCCAAGTTTGGGGTGTTAAATCTTTCCTTTAAAAATTTCATTTGAAATAATTGGAAACATGGTATAGACATTTATACTACTATTAAAACCCTTACTTCAGAGTTTAAAAGGTGGAACAAAGAGGTGTATGGGCATATTATTAAAAGAAAATGTCTTCTTGCTTGTTGTATCGAAAGAGTCCAAGCCGTTTTGGACCGCCAATGTTCAAGTTTTCTGTTGGATCTTGAGCTTGAACTGTGTATAGAGTATGAAAAGATACTTGATGAAGAAGAGTTATTATAGAGGCAGAAATCCATGGTGGAATGGATTCAACAAGGGGATTGGAATACGAATTTTTTTCATAGCAAGACTCTTATAAGGCAAAAATTTAATAAGATTTTAGCTTTGAGGATGGGTGGTAATTGGTGTTATGATGATGATGAGCTTCAGAAGGATGTTGTCTTCTTCTTTTCCTCACTCTATTTTATTGAATGATTAAAGCCATGGTACATTTCCTTTACATAGTTATTTTCAAAGAATTTATCCTACCGCTCTTGATACTTTAGCTATGGAGGTGACTAATGAGGAGATTCAAAGTGTTTTGTTTAGTATGGGACCCTTGAAGGCTCCGGGCCTGGATGGGCTTCATGCCTTATTTTATTAGGATCAATAGGAAACTGTTGGTCCAGATTTATGTGGTTGGGTGCGTAGAGTTTTTTCTAGTCAATCTTTGGATCATAATATTAATCGAACCCTTTTGGTCATTATTCTCAAAGTTTGGAACCTTGAAACCATATCACAGTTTTGACCAATAAGTCTTTGTAATGTCTTATATAAGATTATTACAAAGATTATTGCTAATCGGTTCAAACCAATTTTTCCTTCTATTATTATTATTGCATAGAATCGAGTGAGATTTGTGGCAAGGAGGCACATAACTGACAATATTATTGCCGTTTAGGAAATCATTCATTCGATGAGCATTAATAAAGGAAAAAGGAGTTAGATGATTATCAAAGTGGATCTTAAGAAGGCATACGATCATCTCCGTTGGAACTTTATCAAAGTTACTTTACTTGATGTAAGTATTCCCTCAACTTTATCCCAAGTTATTATGGAATGCATTTCTACTACCTCTATGCAGATTATTTGGAATGACAATCTATTAGATGAATTCCTACCAAGGAAAGGTATTCGAAAAGAGTGTCCTCTCTTGCATTACCTCTTTGTGCTTTATATGGAAAGGCTCGAGCAACTTATCTATAAAGGTGTTGATGATAGAACTTGGAAACCCATTTCACTAGTGAGGAATGGCCTAAATATATCGCATCTCTTCTTCACTAATGTTCGGATGTAGCTCAGGCAAGAATGATCAAGGATGTATTGAATATCTGTAACACCCCTTACCCGTGTTTAACACCGAAACTGGATACGAGGCATTACCGAACTTATCTTGCTTAAACATAAAACTTTGGGCTATAAGATTTTATTTCAACATAAATCTTCTCATTCATTGACATACCATCCTTATTATGGGCCTACGAGGCCCTAAACATACATTCAGAAGGTTTCAAAATTAAACCAGAAACTTTTATGCACTTAGAAAATTTTTGCCTAAACAGGGGTCACATGCCCATGTGGAATGGAACAAACCCGTGTGGGCAGGCTGTGTGGTCACACACGCCCATGTTCCTAACCCATGTGGAATTTATTTTCTAATTCGAACCTATAGGGGTTTTCACACGGCGGACACACGCCCGTGTCCCTAGCCCGTGTCCTTCACCCAACCTCGACACGCCCGTGTCTTAGCCCGTGTTCCAAAACCATGACATTCTGTTTATGATGTCATCACCTCACTATGGTCACATGGCCAAGGCACACGCTCGTGTCCTTAGACCGTGTGTTGAATTAAATTCCTAATTTTAGGTGCAGACTTCACACAGCCTGGGCACAAGCCCATGTCCATGGTCGTGCCTCCCACACGGCTGAGACACACAGCTGTGTCTCTGCCCGTATGTTTACTACTGACCATATTGACTTGTAAGCCTTGAAACACCCCACACCCGGCCCACGAGCCTGAACCGGATCTGGTTTGTTCCTTAAGTTAACCGGTTTTCAAGTTCTTTGTTACTTAGACAAAATTTGTATAATTTTTGGAAAAATGTTGTTGTGGATTGGGCTCAGATTGGGAACCCATTTAATCTATTTGAAAGTCAAATTTTTATTAAGGTGACAAAACAATTTTTAAGGTTTATAAAAAAAATATATCTTAAACTTTAGTCTTAAATAGTTCGCATCATGATAGTTAAGAGTAAAGCAAAATAAGAAAAATCCACTGGGCCTTATGGCATTATTACATCAAGTAAAACCCAAAAATAAAATTAAAGGTACTAAAAAGAAATAAAGTCCAAATTAAATAAAATCTTCAAATGGAACATGGCCACCTCAAGGTCTACCGTCCCGGTCAACACTTTATCATCACTGAAAATAGTTCCCACAATGGGTGAGTCAAGACTCAATGTGCACACAAGACTAACATTCAACAAATCGAGCATACATGTTCATATCAAATTCATATTCATATAAAAACAAATGATGATGCAACCCAAACCCAATCCTAATGGTCCATCCGCTACACACCACCGTGCACCGCCACACACCGTGGGACTACTAAGTCAATCCTCCATCCGCTACACACCATCGAGAAGGCGTCATTGCAATGACGTGCTCATCGCCTATATAATTTGTGTCATTAGACACCATATTCAAATAATGTAACCGAAGTTACCAAATTCGGATAATGTAACCGAGTTACCATATTCAAATTTTGTGACCGTAGTCACCATATTCATTGGTGAGACCAAGTCAACACCTTCTTCCCTTTCACATAGATCCCAATGCCCCATAAATTTTGTGTCATGCATAACATACTTAATTCTCATTCATGTTACTATTTATATGTTCAAAATATATCATATTCGTAATCCTATCAGAAGTAGGAAACGTACCTGGGTACTCTTACCACATCTGTGGTACTTAGCCACATTCACATTCTTATGCATATTCATATATTAAAATAATTGCCATATGATATATCGAAGGTTAGTGTGAGTACACACCTGATCCGCTTAATAGGTTCCTTGAGATCTCGAAAATCCCGATCTAACTTTAGATCTGTTAATTCCTATATTCGGCCCATCATATAAAACACATTAATAACCTTTTCGCTTTTAAAACCAAATCCTAATAGGAATGGTATTACTAATACTTACCTTGCTTGCCGATTTTGATTGGTGATCAAATCCCGAAGATTTGTGTTCTTCTCCCTTGAAATCGGCTAACCATTAAATCCATTGATTTGATTAGTCTCTGATTAAAACAAATAGATCTAGACATTTAAGAGAGAACTTTGGCCGATTATAACCACTTACCTTATGATGAGATTCCCAAAATCGATTCCTTGCTCCTTTAGTGATGTCGAAATTCCTAAAATTCATATGTTAGATCTGATCTAACTTTAATAAATAAAATTTGGCCTTTGGCCGAATGTGCCTCACCTTAAATTCCTTAAATTCCTTGAATCTGAAATCCCGAAACTCTTCCTTAATACCTCAATGATTGCACCTCTTGCTTGGAGTCACAAAGATTCGCTATGGAGTCTTTCAATAACTAGAGAAAGGTTGAAAGAGAAAGGTAGATTTGGCGACTAGCGAGAAAAGGAGAGGATTTCGCTTAGGAAAATTTCGACAGAGAGAAAGAGGAGCTAGGAAAATTTCGCACACATAGGAAAAGATGGGAGAAAAGCCTTTAATTCTCCTTCTCTAGCCAAAATTATCAATAGGAGAGTCCCTTACTTGGCCACTACTCCCATAAGTGATAATATTATCTTTTAATTATCACCTTATTTAAATTAAAAGTATTTAATCCATCCTTTATCTCTTTAAATTAAAAATCCTTTATTTATCACTTAATTTATCAAGTATTAATGTAAATAAAACTCCTCCCTTTCTAGAAATAGGTGTCATCCACCTTAGCCTTCTCGGAAGCAAAATTAAAACCTTCATTATTTGCTTCCCAAGTGACTCGAACTCAGGCCCTTCCTCCCGCATATATGGCGCCATTTCCATAGACCCTAAGTGGCATCTTCAGCCACATTTCCAAGCTTGTTTGTGTGTCAAAATTCTCCAACTTTTTCTTTTAAGGCCCTCTTGCCCTTATTTCTTATTTTAAACTTTAAAATTTGACATTTCGCATCATTTCTAAGTTTCCTAAAATTTTCGATCGGCTCAGAACTTGTCATTTTCTTACATTTCCAAGTTTCAGAATGTTTACTTTCCATTTTGAATCATTTCCAAAATGTTCAAGTTTCCAAAATGTTCGTGTTTCCAAAATGTTCGTGTTTTCAAAATGTTCGGTTTCCAAAATGTTCATTTCCATTTCCATGCATTTCTAGGTTTCCAAAAGTATCAAAATTTATTCATAGTACGAGACTTGACATTTCGTACAATTAAACCGAAAATGCATAGACCCTTTTTAGGATGTTACAGTTCTACCCCCTTAAACAAAATTTCGTCCCTGAAATTTTCTAACTAAAATAGTTGAGGGTATTGCTGTCGCATTGCCTCTTCTGACTCCCACGAAGCTTTTTCCGATCCATGATCGCGCCATAACACTTTGACTAGAGGCACCGCTTCCTTCGTAGTACTTTCACATCTCGCTCCAAAATCAATCGGTTCTTCCTCATAGCATAAGCCTGGCCTTAGCTCCACTTCTTTAACAGATACCACATACGATGGATCCGATAGGTAGCGACGTAGCATGGATACATGAAATATGTCGTGCATCTGCTGCAATTCTGGTGGCAACTCTAATTGGTATGCCACTGGCCCAACTCGTTTCAAGACCGATAAGGCCCTATAAACCTTGGGCTTAACTTCCCTTTCCGATCAACCTCATTACCTTCTTCCGTATGCGAGACTTTCAGAATACTTGGTCTCCCACTTCAAACTCTATTTCCTTCCGCTTAAGGTCTGCGACGACTTACGCCTATCGAGGCTTCCTTCAATCGTGCTTAATTAACTCAACCTTCTCTTGATTTCTACCACTAATTTTGGACCCAAAACTCGTGTTCTCCTAACTCGGTCCAACAAGTAGGTGTTCTACACTTCCTTCCATACAATGCTTCATATGGTGCCATCCGAATGCTAGCTTGATAGTCGTTGTTGTAAGGCGAACTCAGCTAAAGGCAAGTAATCTTCCCAACTTCCTAAATCCATTACACGCCTCTCAACATATCCTCCAACACTTGATAACCTGCTCGGACCGCCCGTCGATTGTGGATGAAAAGTCGTAGTGAAGTCTAACTTAATGCCTAAAGCTTGATGAAGTGCCTTCCAAAATCGAGACGTAAACCTTGGGTCTCTATCAGAGATGATCAACTTTGGTACTCCATGCAACCTCACAATCTCTGCCACATATAACTTGGCCAACTTATGAAGGGAATAATCAACTCTTTCTGGGATAAAGTGCGCGGATTTGGTCAAACGGTCCACTATCACCCATACCGAGTCCTTCTTAGTAGGCGTAAGGGGAAGCCCACTAACGAAGTCCATGGTAATTCTCTCCCACTTCCATTGGGGAACTTCGATTAGTTGAAGCAATCCTGATGGGACTTGGTGTTCAGCCTTAACTTGCTGACACGTCAGACACTTCCCAACGAATTCAGTCACTTCCCGCTTAAGATCAGACCACCAAAATTGTTCTCTTAGATCCCTATACAACTTAGTGCCTCCGGATACATAGCATAAGGGCTACCATGTGCCTCCCGAAGAATCCTTTGTCTTAACTCCTCGTTTCTCGGCATACAAACTTTTCCCTTGAAGCACAATACTCCTTTGTCATTAATGCTATGGTCCCTTAATTCTCCGTTCTGGACTTGCTGTAACTTAGCACTTAGGTCCCTATCTGCCAACTGGCCCTCTTTCACTTCATTTAGCCATGTGGGCTTGACTTGCAACTCGCCAACAAAGCTTAGTCATCATACGACTTAAATGGGCGAACAAAGCCCGAGATCCGACACCACCTTCCTACTCGTGGCATCGGCTACCACATTCGCCTTGCCCGGATGATATTCTATCGAACAATTGTAATCCTTCACAATTCCACCCACCTTCGTTGCCTCAAGTTCAACTCCTTCCGAGTCAATAAATACTTAAGGCTCTTGTGGTGCTGTGTAGATAACCGACCTTTCTCCATAAAGGTAGTGCCTCCAAACCTTAAGGCGAAAACCATCGCGCTAGTTCCAAGTCATGAGTGGGGTAGTTAACCTCATGCGGCCTTAACTACCGAGACGCATAAGCGACCACTTTACCCTCTTGCATTAGTACACAACCTAACCCCGTATGCGAAGCGTCATAGTACACCACAAAATCTTTTCCTGCCTCGGTCAATTAACACTGAGCTTCCACAAGACCTTCTTAAGCTTTTCAAAGCTCTCCGCCGCTTATTAGTCCATTCAAGGGTACTTCCTTCCTTAGCAACTTTGTTAAAGGCGCGGCTATTGACGAGAATCCTTCCACAAACCTTCTGTAATAGCTTGCCAAGCCTAAGAAACTTCGGATCTCAGCCACGGACCTAGGTGGTTTCCAATCCAACACTGCTTCGATCTTTCTAGGATCTACTCTTATTCCTTCTACAGATACCACATGTCCTAGGAATGCCACCTCCTTAAGCCAAAACTCACACTTGCTGAATTTGGCATAGAGCTTCTTCTCCCTTAACACTTCCAACACAACTCGGAGATGCTCATCATGCTCCTTCTCCGACTTCGAGTACACCAAAATATTGTCGATGAACACAATGACGAACCTATCCAAGTAGGGTTGGAAAACCCTATTCATCATATCCATGAACGCTGGGTGGAGCGTTCGTCAACCCAAACAGCATCACCACAAACTCAAAATGGTCAGTATCTTGTCCTAAAAGCGGCCTTATGGATATCACCTCCTTCACCTTCAATCGATGGTATCCCGACCTTAAGTCGATCTTTGAAAACATCTGGCTCCCTTCAAATGATTGAATGTGGTCATCGATCCTTGGCAAAGGATACTTGTTCTTAATGGTCGACTTATTCAATCGACGATAATCTATGCACATACGCATAGTTCCGTCCTTCTTCTTCACAAATAGACCGGTGCTCCCCACGGAGACACACTGGGTCGGATGAACCCACGATCCAACAGCTTCTTGGATTTGAGCCTTGAGCTCCACTAACTCCTTTGGCGCCATTCGGATGGAGTGATTCACACAGAGGCATTCCGTAGCAAATCAATTCCAAATTCTACCTCCCCGTCTGGGGGTATTCCCGGTAATTCCTCTGAAAACACATCCACGAAGTCCCTTACCGTCCTAACTCCATTAATACCTTCTTCCTTTCCACCTATCGCACTTACGAAGGCTAGGAATGCCTCACAACCTTTCTTAACCATCTTCTCACTTTCAAAGGTCAGAACTACATTAGACAAGTAGTTTCTCCTTTCTTCGATCATTACTACCACTTCATCTTCCGGGGTTCTTAGTTCCATACGTTTAGCCGCACAATCCAATACGGCACGGTGTTCTACTAGCCAATTCATTCGAGTATAAGTTTAAATTCTCAGAAGGGTAACTCCATTAAATCTGCCGAAAGTTCACTCCTCAATTTCTAAGGGCACATTTCAAAGATCTTGTCTACCACAATAGTTTGGCCTAATGGGCTTACTACAATCATCTGTCTATCAGAAAGTTCAGAGTCTAGGCCTAGTGTTTCCACTACACTACATGCAACATAGGAATGGGTCGAGCCCACATCAATCAGAGCAAAATAGGGTTTGTCAAAAATAAAGAACGTACCGGTTATTACATCCGCTGCGTCACCGTCTTCTCTCCGGCGAACCGCATAAACTAAACCCGGTTGCCTTGCATCGGTATTAGTAGTACCTCGGCCCTATGTTCCACGGCCTCTGCCAGCACCACTACCTCGGTTACCCGAACCACGACCCGCTGAGGTCAGTCCGCTCTACCACCGGCTAGCATTCTCGAATCGCCGGTCGGCTCATCTCGGTTGCTTGGGATAATCCTTAAGCATATGGTCCTTGGACCCACACTTAAAACATCCTCCCGTCTTTCTCCAACACTCTCCCAAGTGCTTCTTTCCATAATGCTCACATGGGCGATACTGGCCACCCGTACCAGCCTGTTGATTTCGTGGCCCGTCAACCCTAGGCCTCTTGTGACCCTTTCCAGATGGCCCAAATCCTCTTTTGGCCTTATTCCTATCCACAGTCTGCTTGGTAGCGTCCTTAATCCCTCGCCACCTTGGCCTTTTCCACCAAAGCGAGAATTCCGCCCTAATACGGTGCTATCAATGCCCTCGATCGTCCCTCGCCTATCCTCAAACGGACCATGCGTTCATGCTCGGTTGCCACTACCCCTCGAGCATAGCAACTCAACCTCGTGAATTTTGCCTCATATTCTCATGGACTTACTCCCTTGTACCAACCCTAGAAAAGCCTTCCTTTGTTCATCTCAGATACTTGGTTCCCATACTTCTTCCGAAATGCCTCTCTAACATACTCCCTGGTCAAATTTTCACCGTGGTACCATCCCGACAGTTAACCACCATCGACACGCTTCATCGCAGAATAACGCCACCATCCCTTTCAACTTCTCCTCGGGGTCAAGTCCAACTTATCCATGATGCGCCATTGCTTCCAACCAAGACTCAACATCTTTGGTGCCACACTAGATACTCCTAACATTTTCACTCCATTAGCTCTCGAGCCGCTCGGTCATGACTTTCGATTTCCCTATTTCCTCCCCGCACCGCCACTAATTCCAAAACTCGCAGCCTGACTGCGACATAGCATCTTCCCCGTCGAGCCTCACGCTGCTCAACATTAACGGTGGGGGTGGTGGTGGCGATATTCATTATCGCACCCTAACCCGATCCGACGGGTTCCGGCCGATCATCCTTCCTCTACCTCATCCACGGCGACTACGTCCTCTAGAGCTCATTTACTAGCGTCGAGATCCGATTAAGGAATTTTATGGATTAGTTATTGTTCCACTTATTTACCAATGAAGGAGTTTTATGAAAAGGGATTTAAGAGTGCTTCTTCAGATTCATACAAACACATAGTCTTTTCCATTCATTCATTCATCCATCGACAAGTATGAACTTTCGCTCATTCGGAGAAACGTTGTAGTTTTTGTTGTCAAGTATTTTCCACTACCTGTGGTATTTTCGTAATTTTGTCCTACAAGGGCATTTTCATAATTTTTCAGAAGAAAAACATTCCTTGGTGTTTTTGTCAAAAATTATTTTGAAAATTTTAAAATCTCGGGGTAATTTGGAAAAATTTTGAAATTCGGGGGTATTTCGGTAATTTTTCACCAACTGGGGTAAATTTGTAAAATTTAATAAATTAGGGATATTTCAAAAGTTGTAAAACTTTGAGGGTTCTTTTTGAAAATTGTTCCTTCAAAAATGGGGATGTTGCAAAAATTTTGGAAATCAGGGTCATTTTGGTAATTTTGTAAGTTAGGGGCAATTTTGTAATTTTCCAAAATCAAGGTATTTTGATATTTTACAAATTAGGGTTTTTGAATGTTTATAAAATAATGAAATTTTGGTAAAGCTATTGAGTAGTTGAACATTTTATAAACCAAGGGCATTTTGGTAATTTTACCACCAAGGGCATTTTTGTAATTTTCGCAAATCAAGAGTTTTTCAGAAAATGTTGTAAAAATAATTTTCTCAGATTTAAAAGAACGTTTTAAAAGTTTGAAAAACTAGGGTTTGTTGTTTTGTTCTCTCTTTTTTTTTTTTAAAATCATGGCTAGTTCCCTTTCGAGTTTTAGTCATTATGTTTAGCCTATGACCGAGCCCTCTTGGTCAGGGTGAACCAAAGCTACGCACCAGGCAGGATTCGTGTGGAGAGGAGGTGAGTCACTTGGACTGCTTAAATACCAAGCTCCCACCGAAACCATTCCTAGACATGCGCACAGAGGTTGCCACACCACTGAGCCCTCTGAGTTAGGGTGAACCGAAGCTACGCACCAGGTAGGATTCCTGCGAAGAGGAGGTGAGTCACTAGGACTGCTTAAATACCAAGCTCTTCCAGATCCAATCCTAGACATGCGTACAGGGGTTACCACACCCTAGCTCAGTGACTTAGCCATAGGTTTGTTTAGTGCATTAAGTCTTATGTGTTTGTGTTTGAGTAGACTAGTCCTAGGGTTCAAGTTCCTATCATTCTATTATACGCCCATGCCTTTTCTACCCTTATACAGCCTTCATAAATCATGTAATCACACATAGAGTTAGGGTACTTACCGGTGGATCATGGGTCGGAGACTTAGGTGCTATGCCGTAAAACCTCGCTTAAAAAACGTACTTGGCTCGATTTGAAAATGTTTTGGGCCTTAGCCCACAGGCCGAGAGTTTAAAATTGGGCTCTGATACCAAACTAAAACACCCCACACCCGACCCACGAGCCCGAATCAATCTGGTTTGTTCCTTAAGTTAACCGGTTTCAAGTTCTTTGTTACGTGACAAAATTTGTATAATTTTGGAAAATGTTGTTGTGGATTGGGCTCGATTGGGAACCCATTTAATCTATTTGAAAGTCAAATTTTATTAAGGTGACAAAACAATTTTTAAGGTTTATAAAAATATATCTTAAACTTTAGTCTTAAATAGTTCGCATCATGATAGTTAAGAGTAAAGCAAAATAAGAAAAATCCACGGGCCTTATGGCCTTATTACATCAAGTAAAACCCAAAAATAAAATTAAAGGTACTAAAAGAAATAAAGTCCAAATTAAATAAAATCTTCAAATGGAACATGTCCACCTCAAGGTCTACCATCCCGGTCCGTCACCTGCTCATCACCGAAAATAGTTCCCACAATGGGGTGAGTCATGAGACTCAATGTGCACACAAGACTAACATTCAACAAATCGAGCATACATGTTCATATCAAATTCATATTCATATAAAACAAATGATGATGCAACCCAAACCCAATCCTAATGGTCCATCCGCTACACCACCACCCAGTCGCCAACACACCGTGGGACTACTAAGTCAACCCTCCATCCGCTACACACCATCGAAGGCGGCCTGCAATCGACGTGCTCATCGCCTATATAATTTGTGTCATTAGACACCATATTCAAATAATGTAACCGGTTACCAAATTCAGATAATGTAACCGAGTTACCATATTCAAATTTTGTGACCGTAGTCACCATATTCCGTTAGTGAGACCGAAGTCAACACCTTCTTCCCCTTTCACATAGATCCCGAATGCCCCATAAATTTTGTGTCATGCATAACATACTTAATTCTCATTCATGTTACTATTTACATGTTCAAAATATATCATATTCATAATCCTATCAGAAGTAGGAAACGTACCTGGGTACTCTTACCACATCTGTGGTCTTAGCCACATTCACATTCTTATGCATATTCATATATTAAAATAATTGCCATATGATATATCGAAGGTTAGTGTGAGTACACACCGATCCGCTTAATAGGTTCCTTGAGATCTCGAAAATCCCGATCTAACTTTAGATCTGTTAATTCATATATTCGGCCCATCATATAAAACACATTAATAACCTTTTCGCTTTTAAAACCAAATCCTAATAGGAATGGTATTACTAATACTTACCTTGCTTGCCGATTTTGATTGGTGATCAAATCCCGAAGATTTGTGTTCTTCTCCCTTGAAATCAGCTAACCATTTAAATCCATTGATTTGATTAGTCTCTGGTTAAAACCAATAGATCTAGACATTTAAGAGAGAACCTTGGCCGATTATAACCACTTGCCTTATGATGAGATTCCCAAAATCGATTCCTTGCTCCCTTAGTGATGTCGAAATTCCTAAAATTCATATGTTAGATCTGATCTAACTTTAGTAAATAAAATATGGCCTTTGGCCGATTGTGCCTCACCTTAAATTCTTTAAATTCCTTGAATCTGAAATCCCGAAACTCTTCCTTAATACCTTAGTCGACTGCACCTCTTGCTTGGAGTCACAAAGATTCGGCTATGGAGTCTTTCGAATAACTAGAGAAAGGTTGAAAGAGAAAGGTAAATTTGGCGGACTAGCAGAGAAAAGGAGAGGATTTCGCTAGGAAAATTTCGAGAGAGAAAGAGGAGCTAGGAAAATTTCGCACACTTAGGAAAAGATGGGAGAAAAGCCTTTAATTCTCCTTCTCTAGCTGAAATTATCAATAGGAGAGTCCCTTACTTGGCCACTACTCCCCATAAGTGATAATATTATCTTTTAATTATCACCTTATTTAAATTAAAAGTATTTAATCCATCCTTTATCTCTTTAAATTAAAAATCCTTTATTTATCACTTAATTTATCAAGTATTAATGTAAATAAAACTCCTCCCTTTCTAGAAATAGGTGCAGTCCACTCACCTTTCCGGAAGCAAAATTAAAACCTTCATTATTTGCTTCCCAAGTGACTCGAACTCAGGCCCTTCCTCCTGCATATGGCGCCATTTCCATAGACCCTAAGTGGCATCTTCTGAGCCACATTTCCAAGCCTGTTTGTGTGTCAAAATTCTCTAACTTTTTCTTTTAAGGCCCTCTTTCCCTTATTTCTTATTTTAAACTTTAAAATTTGACATTTCTACATCATTTCTAAGTTTCCTAAAATTTTCGATCAGCTCTGTAAACTTGCCATTTTCTTACGTTTCCAAGTTTCCAGAAATGTTTACTTTCTATTTTTGAATCATTTCCAAAAATGTTCAGGTTTCCAAAAATGTTCAGGTTTCCAAAAATGTTCATTTCCATTTCCATGCATTTTTAGGTTTCCAAAAGTATCAAAAATGTATTCATAGTACCTGAGACTTGACATTTCGTACAATTAAACTGAAAATGCATAGACCCTTTTCAGGATGTTACAAGCCTAGCATGCATGGGGACACACGGCCAATTAACACACCCATGGGGCTGACCGTGTGTCACACACGGCCTAGACACACGCCCGTGTGTCTACCCGTGTAACATTTAAAAGACTACCTACCAAGCCAAATGCCACCCTATACAGAAACCATTCTTGCACCAATCCAATCCAACACATATCAAGACCATAAAACACTTCTAAGGACTCAAAATTAATACATCCACACAAGCATACACTTTATGAAATTCATCATCATTGAATATATGTAAACTTGTCAAGTATTGGCCCAATTTCAATAACCATTTACAAAATGAATTTAATAACATAAATAGCCAACACTTTGGCTAACTACTATGACATAACAAAACATCCAAGTCCTATACATGCCATACTCAAAATAAGTCTAACTTGTTATACCAAAGAGATGTTGATAATGTGATTTCTCAACTCCGACGTTCCACGATCCTCGAGTTATCTTGGCAATACTACAAGGAAAAGGGAAATGAGAAGGGTAAACATAAAGCTTAGTAAGTTTGCATGAAAATAAATAGCAACGATAAGTTCATAACAATATCCATCCATGGCATTAGATAACCACACACAAAGTCATAGGCTTTTTGCCATAACTTACTCGTACTTGCCCTTATCTAGCACATACCATGCCATATATCGTAAATGTTCCTCGTGAATTACTCATGGATACCTGTATTCACTCAGTCACATAGCTTTAATACAAATCTCATTTTTATTTCTAAGCTGGTCTATTTATCTCATTAAATCACTAGGGAAACTCAAGGATGTATATTCATTATCATTGATATAAACACAAAGCCAATGCCACATCCCAGATCTAGTCTTACATGGGATTACCTCTGAATACCGATACCATATCCCAGATATGGTCTTATATGGGACCTCACATCAAGTATCGATACCACATCTCGAATATGGTCTTATACGATTCTCACATTCAATACCGGAGCCATATCCCAGATATGGTCTTATACGGGATTTCAATTTGGTGCCAAGACCATGTCCCTAACATGGTCTTACACGGGACCTTATCCATCTCAACTTTTCTCATTTAAAACCAAATACTCAATTTCATAGAATATCATGTATCATTATAATATCAAACATTCTCAAACATGCTAGCATAAATGTTAAATTTATCACATACAAACTTACTTCAATTTCAAATTAGGCTAGATTGTCGATCTAGTCCGATATTTTATTCTTTCCCGATCGAGGTTGATTATTGGTTCTTCTTGCTCTATAATAGCAAATTAGCTCATTTTAATCATCATATTAATAATTGCATTTCAATAATCATGCTTCGGCAAAATTACTATTTTGCCCTTAGACTTTTGCAAAATGACCATTTTACCCCTAGCCTCAGTAATCGATTCTAATCAAATTTCTACCTTTAATGAGCCTAGGTGAACATTTATTTCTCTTATGGTTATAATCAAAACCCAACATTTCACACATTCACAATAAATTTTATAATCTTTACAAAAAGGTCCATTTAGGTGTTTTCATAGTAACACCTTTCACAAAAGTTGTTTATTAAACATCTATGACTCATTTACTTCCATAAAAATGCAGCAAACAACTTAAAAGCTCACATGGAAAATCCCTAAAAATTTCACCGTATTGCAAGATAGTCCTCTCTTTAGAAAGCTTAAGCTTTAGGAGTTTCAAAAGTACAATTTTTATCAAGAAATGATCACTAATGCACTTACTTGCAAGGAGAGAAGCTTGATGAAATTTTGAGCTCTTAACCCCTTAGTTTGCTGCCAAATTTCTGTGGTGAAGGAAAGAAGAAAAGATGATACTTTTCTTTTCTTTATTTTTCTCTTATTTTATTCATTAATCACTTAACACCACCAAAACATTGACTAATTTAATCATCTTGTCTCCCTATGGCCAACTCTGACCTTTAGAGAGGCCTAATTTCACTTTAATGGCCTCCAATTAAGATTCCATATCTAATTGGTACCTCTAGCTTGTAAAATAGAACTTTTGCTCTTTATGCGATTTAGTCCTTTTTCGCGATTAAGCATGCAATTGCTAAAATTAAAGCATCAAAATTTTCATGCACGTATATAATCATACTCTAACTCATAAAATAACATAAAAATAATTTTTCTAACCTCGGATTAGTTATTTCAAAATCATTGTTCTGACTAACCCCTAAATCGGGCTGTTACAATATCTTTAGGAGTGCTTTAGAGCATAAAGTCAATACCTATAAAACTGATGTGTTTTTCTCTAAAAATACTGAACCTAAAGTTGTTGTCGAGATTTGTAATGTGCTTGGATTTAATGAGAATAATTATTTGGGATCCTCTTTAGGTATGCCTTTGTTGAATCGACGGGTGAAAATAACCACTTTCAAGTTTATCATTGAGAAGATTCGGAAAAAGCTGGAATAATTGGGATGTTAATATTCTTTCTTTGGCAGGACGTGTGACTCTTGTTCTGTTGGTCTTTTTATCTATTCCTAACTATTTTATGAAAACTATTAGAACTACTGTTAATGTTTACGCTGAAATTGAGAAGCTTGCTTGAGGTTTTATTTGGGGAAAATCCGCAGCTAGTTATAAGCCAGCCTTAGCAAAGTGTATTGATTGTTGGCAACCCCTCTCCAATGGGGAACTAGGTCTTCAACGTCTCAAGGAATAAAATGAGGCATTTTTGCTTAAATTGGGCTACCATTTTCTTACTAATAAGAATACTTTATGGGCCAGAGTCCTTCGTGCGAAATATAAGATTATGGATGATTTCCCAACAGATATTTCAAGAGGTTAGTGTTTATTTGTTTAAAGATCTCTAGCTAAGGTTTAGCCACTTGTTCATTAAAGCCTTTCTTGCTTAGTGGGTAATAGAAGTCTAATCAAACTTTGGACAAATTCTTGGATTACAAAGCTTGGTCCATTAATTAATTTTTTTCTTAGCATTGAGCTGATTGATGGTTCTATTACTCTCAAGGAGGTGACGACTACTAACAGTAATTGGAATTGGAACTATTTGTGCCATAATTTGAATAATGATATCATTTCCTATTTTACAGGCATTTTGACACCGAATCCTTTATTTGGGTATGATACTCTTATTTCCAAGTGGTATACTAATGGTATTTTTACTTTTAAATTAGCTTATAGTATTCTTATGAAAAATTCCTTACAACCAACTAACAATAATTAGAAACTTGGCCTTTTCTAGTCCTCAGCATGTTTGACATTTTTTTTGGTTGGTTCTTAAAAAATGTTTACTTACCAATGTTGAACGTTGCAAAAGAGGTATAGTTGACAATATTTCTTGCAAATTATGTAGCGATGATGAAGAATCTACTTTACACGTACTTCGCGATTTTGTAAGGCACGAGAAGTGTGGGAGCAGTTTGTTCCTTTGAGGGTAAGGAATAGTTTTTTCTCATGTATATTGTTACCTTGGCTGTCTGGAAACTTGATGAATAAATTTCACATAGTTCTTAAGGAAGTTGATTGGCAAACCTTGTTTGGTATTATTTGCTGGAAGTTTTGGAAACAAAGGAACATTTGTGTGTTCGAAGGAGAGCAGTTCAATGCTATCTACATTCTTCAATCCTCGTGGTGTTGGGGCAAAAGCCATTAAAGATATGCCAGGTACTTCATATAGGAATCTTAGTAAACAGGATCAATGTCGAACTTGGTCTCCTCCATCTATAGGTTCCATTAAGTTGAACACGGATGGGGTACGAAATCCATGCTCGGGCTTAGCTTCCTCGGCAATAGTGGCTAGAGATGACCATGCTAGATGGATTTATGGGATTGGAAGAAATATTGACAGATGTAGTGTTGAATAAACAGGGTTATGGGCGATTTATTATGGCCTCCAATTGGCTTGATCTGCTAAATGGACTAATATAATTGTCGAAACTGATTATGCTCTAGCTATTAAAGCCCTTAATGGTAGGCTCTAAGGACAGATGAATAGAGATTTTGTAACAACCCTAACCCGTATCCGTCGCCAGAACAGGGTTATGGAGTATTACCGAAACTTCTAGAACATTTACAAATAATTCATGTAAATTACTATTCATTAACCAAGATTATTGATATTGTCCATAATCGAGTCGGGACTTAATAGGAAGCTCTAAGAATTTTTTGCAAAATTACAAAAAAATTTCCAAGTTGTAGGGCTCACACGCTCGTGTGGTCCAAGGGACACGCCCGTGTTATAGGCCGTGTTCACCCGTGTAACTCTTTGATTGTGCACACGGCCATGCCACACGCTTGTGTGCTAGGCCGTGTGGTTAATTAATTTATTTTGAAATTAGGTACAGGTTTCACACGGCCAGGACACGGGCGACAGATACGGGTTAGGGGTGTTATAGATTTGGTTTTGAGAATTTAAGGACTTTGTAAAAGAGATTGGAGGGCGAGAATCCAACAAGTCTAGAGGGAGACAAATACTACTGCTCACACTCTAACTGGGTTGATAAAAGGCTTACCTTATGGATACCTTCAAGAATTGCTTATCAAATAAGGAATGATGGTCAAATTTTAATTTATAATTCTAAAGTTTATTTGTAATTGATTGATGAGTATTTTCCCGAAACTAACTAAAAATACGACAAATGCAAGTGCTTATATCAATAAATAGTATAGCTACGGTGAGTAAAGATATCGTATCCACTGACTAAAAGTATTAGTGATTACCGTTTTTCTATTACTTAGCCGATAAATTGGAGTGATTGATTTAAACTAAGATTTACTAAATTAATCTAACTAAAGAACTCAATAGAGAATGAATCAGGAAAATAATTGAATAATAACCAATGAGAGAAACAATACCTAGGAAAGAATTCGCTTAGACTTCATATATTATTATGAATCTGATTTAAACGATTTATTCACTTGGTATCCTGATCCGTAGAAATCCCCAAATTATGCTAATATCTCTTCCGAGAGTAAGAACAACTGACTCTAGGTTGATTAATTAAAATTTCTTTCTAATTAAAACCCTATTGTCGCATTACTCGATCTATAGATTCCCCAAATTAGATTTGACTCTAATCCGGTAGATTTATGTCGTCCTATTTCTAAGATTGCATGTAACTCCACTCAATTATGCTGGGTCTACTCCTAAACAAAGACTTTTCCTCCTTTGATTTAAGCACATTAAACATGAATTAATATCCCAGAAATATTAAAACAAGAGATAAGCAAACATAATTTAGAAAAAGAATAAAGTATTTATCGCGTAAATAGAAATCAAATAATAAAATTCATCATAGGGTTCATCTTCCCTAGGTATCTAGGGAATTATTTCATAATTATGAATAAAAACATCTCAAAGTCAGAATAACAAAAAGAAATAAAGAAACTCATAAAAACTTCAAAAGAAATTAAAAGGAGGTCTTCAATCTTGATGGAAATCCGCTTTAGAGTTGGCTCCAATGGTGTTCTTCGAGTTGTTTTCTTTGATATTCTCTGATGGCTCCATTCTCTCTTATTCTATTTGGTATTTATAGACTTTAGAATGCCTAGAAAGCCTAAAAATTGTGTTTTTCCTCGTGTTTGGGATGCAAGTCGCAAAATTGACGCGGTTTGGCACATAGTCGTGTGTCCAGCCCTTGTGGCTCCTGAAATATGCTATTTTGTCCGATTTTTGCTCATTTTTCGCTCATTTTGCTCTCAAATGCTCTCCTAAGCATAGAAACATGAATTCAAAGGATTAGGGGCATAAAATTCGCCCATTTGCATAAATAATCATCCAAAAACGCATTAAGAACGAGATTAAAATGTTGCTTTTATCACTTATCATTGATCTATAATTATTTTCTTCTACCAAAATATAATTTTATTAATTGACAAATTAGTTATATATAAATTGTTTTCATAAAAATTTAGGATGTCCTCAAGTCAGATTAAATTTAAAAGGTTTTACCTTTATAAAAGTGGCTATCACTAAAAGGAAAGGATTGTATGAAACAGTGACGCCATATCATCTATATCTCTTTTTCAATAGTTTTATGCCACATCAGCATTTTCACCTTAAAAAATCAAATCCAAATTAAAATCATTTCAAGATAAGAATCTTGATGCTGCATAAAACTATTAGAAATGGATAATATTCATGTTTCATATAATCTTTTCTCATCACTAAATTCAATAATTTATATTTTTTCCGAACCTATAAATTAAAATTTAATATAATAAAATTAAACTTCATTCTCCTAAAATTTATTATAGGAATGTAAATATTATATATATGAGTATGACTATTAGGTTCTTTTACGAATGGTACTGTTTAAAGTAAAAAAAATCTAAATTGCTATTCAAAAGATAATATTTTAATAAATAATTTGAGACTGTAATTGTGGTAAATAATTATTCTTAATAATATTTTAGTAAAGGAAAAGCCATGACTATTATCTACAAATTATAAAGAGAAAAACTCTAAACACTACAAAGATTCTCTTGGCTTTTTGATCATGCTGTCTTCCACTAGTAAAATAATAGTGAAAAATATGGAAAAGGCGGTGAAGGGGCCTCTGGAAAAGCATTTTCCATATTCTTGTAAATAAAGTTGAAAAACATGGCTTAGACGTTTAAAAGTTTGGAAGATTTTTCTAATTTTTTATATTTAATTGAATATTTAAATTTTTAAAATGCATTAAAAAATTTAAACTTTTTAGAAAATACATTTAAATTTTTTTTGAACTCAATTGAATATTTAAAATTTTAAAATTCATCAAAAAATTTAAACTTATTCAAAAAAAAGTAATTAAACTTCTTTTTTTTTTTTTTTTTAATTGAATACTTAAACTGTTAAGATGGATCAAAAGATCTTTTAACCGTTAACTTTAACAGTTGACCATTAAAGTTAATTGCCCTTAATTTTTTAGTTAAAGTTATCACGTGTCATAACTATGGTGTAATATGTGACAAAAAAAAATAAAAATAAAATTATTAAATTAATAAATTTTAATAAAAATATTAAAATTAGAAAAAAATATCGTACAAAAGGAGCATTTATAATTTTCTATAACTTTTATTGATTTTTATTTTTATCGTTTTCATCACGTCGGGTTATGTTACGACACATAATGGCTTTAACTAGAAAAGGAAATAGAAGTAGTTAACTTTAAGTAAACAATTAAATTTAATGGTTAAAGATACTTTTGATGCATTTTATAATTTTTTCTAATTTTTAACAAATTTAAATATTGTTATGTTTTTATAAAAATTTAATAATTTTATAACTTTGATTGATTTTTATTTTTATAATTTTTGCCACATGCCACATTGTGGTTGTGACACGTATTTAACTGAAAAAATTAGTCTTAATTATTTTTTAAAATTTTTAATATATTTTAAATGTTTCAGTACCTTATTAAGTAAAAAGGACAGAAACTTGATTTTTTTAAAAAAATTGAGATCTTTACACCTTTAAACAAAAAAAAATTCCTAATGCTTTTTATTTTTGTCTTATTTTGAGTGATTTGCATTGGGGTAATTTACCAAAAAAGCCCTAAAATTTCAAAATTTACTAAATGGGCCATTTGTAGAAAATTTACTGAAATGGTTATTTCCCCAAAACGCGTCCATGTCGGTAGCGTTTTGAAAAGACCTAAAAAGGCGCCCGCAGGGACGTTTTGTCCACCTCGGCAAAAAGCGCGTCCACGTAGGCGCACTTTTGTTGAGGTGGACAAAACGCGTCCCTGTGTGCGCTTTAGGTCGATTTTTGGTCATATTTTTTGACCGTTGGCTCTAACGATCGAGAAAAAAAAAGTATAAAAGCCCCCACCCTTTATTTTTTCACATTTCAATCCTTTCTCAATATTCTCTCAATATTCTCTCAATTTTCTCTCAATTTTCTCTCAAGGTCCTTGAAATTTACTCTCAAATTTCAAAAATAGTCCATTACTATTTACAAAAATCCCTTTTATTTTTTTAATATATCTTTTTGGAAAATTTTAAAATTTTTATCGATTACAATGGTAGGGAATTACGTCGCCTAGACGATAAGCACATTTCACGAGCAAATGAAAATGGTAAGTTTTAATTTTAATTTTCAATATAATTTAATTTTTTTCAATTATGCAATTTTAATTAATTGTTAATTTTATAATTTTTAAATAGTTTGTAGATCGGGTGTTGGAATGTTATATTCGCAACATGCATGGTCCCCAATTGCCTTGATCGAGAATTACTGCGGAAGCGGGTTTTTGCACGTGGCCACGATAGGTCGGGGTTCAAGTTGGAGCCGCCTTTGATCGGTAGCGTTGATTGAGAGGTGGAGACCGAGACCCACACTTTCCATCCGCCATGCGAGAGTATACCATCACTCTAGAAGATGTGCAATTGCAGTTGGGATTACCAGTGGACGGGTCGGTAGTCACCGGGTCCGTAACATCTACCGATTGGATGGCCGTATGCTATGAGCTTCTGGGTGCCATTCCGGATAGAATTCAAGGAGCTCGGATCGATATGGCATGGTTACGAGACGCATTCCCGGAGCCAAACGAGGGTTCGACCGAAGAAGAAAGAATACGGTATGCTCAGGCATACATTCTTCAAATAATCGGAGGCTATCGATCTGCCGGACCTCTCTGAGACCTCGTCCACGAGATGGCTCTCAAACTTGTTGATTTCGAGCAACGGTGAATTGAGTTGAGGTCTACCGTCTTTGTCGAGGTTGTACCGGGGAGATGTCTTGAAGCGACGCGACCGAGTAAAGCAAAAATTGGAGGTTGCCTATCATTCTGCAATCATGGGCATGGTTCCGATTTCCATTTTTACGCCCTCGACTCGACCACCCATATCCATTCCCACTGATAATGAGGTAAATTTAATATTATATTTTACAATTATTTCGTAGATTTATAGTATAATTTCATGCTAAAAGTTTATTTAATTAGGTGGAACCATTCATGAGTCATGTTGGAATACCTAACTCGCTTGAGGATATACGGCTCCTATTGGACCAAAGGCTCAATCACAAGTAAATTTGAATTTTGTTATTATAATTTAGTATTTCGTATGTAGTGTCTAATATTAGGTATATAAATAATATTTTGGTAATGTTAATATAGTTTCAATGGACACCGTACGAGGATCCAGAAATTGGCGAGAATTCCGGAGGACTTCCTCCAAAATCCGAACGGTTGGCATGTAAAGGTCCCATTGATCACCTACGCGATTGTGGAGATGCACCAGGCAGATCGGGTTCTGCGACAATTTGGATTCCGCAACGATCCCGTGCCACCGGAGGTGCTCGATGATGAGCACACATGAACTTACGGCAACCGCATTACCTAATTGGCCAAGATTTTGGTCGAGTCATATCGAGACGTGGGAGAACCGGTATGACTATATACCTGACCGGGAACCGATAGTCATTCCGGAGTTAGCGTGCGTGCGAGAGTACATGCCATGGTTTAGGATCCATGGCAAGTCGTATCTATTGTCGGAAGAAGAGAGGCGGCAACTTCAGCGAAGCGAAGGGAACGTCGGGCCCCTTTAAATCCAAAGAGAAGGGGTGATGAGGCGGGGCCATCATCAACGCCAACACAGTCACCGGGCCCAACAACAGAGCCTACACAGTCACCGGGCCCATCAGTTCAGCCGACAACACCGATATCACAAAGATTTACCATTCATGCCCGGTGCGTACCCTTCCCTTATATGTATCCTCCTAACCCATATATGTTTGGTTTCCTAGTCCTAGCCTGTGTTGGAGTGCATGGTCGGGTTCGAGTCCGTTCCGACTACTTTCACTGGCCACCGATGGTGAGGTCGACGTCGCATGTGGGTTCGGAGGAGGCGTCGTCGGGAACACTTCTTTCTGCCAGCTCCTTCTCCGTCGGGATGCGATCACCCGCCGTGCTTTATGCAAACACCTCCGGTCATTATTTTAGAGTGGGTCACCATCGCAACATCGAGAACTGCACCCACTTCTTGGCGAACCCGATTCCACCGAGGTTCCACGACCCGTCACGAAGCCGAAGAAGGAGGAATCCAGTAGCGTGGCGTCGGCCCCCAGTGTGGCACTTGGTTCCCACCCCATCAAGACTAAACCCTAAACCCCTAATTTGAATAATTGTAAATTAATTTATAATTTGAGTTTAATTTTTTTGTAATTAAGGTTTAATTTTTGTAATCAAGTTGTAATATATTTAATAAAATTTGAGTTTGTTTTTTATTGTAATTTAATTTTTTAATTTATTCAATTTTAATAACTTTGACAAAATAGAATTGGTTTATTTTTTTGCAATTAAGTTGTAATATATTTAATAAAATTTGAGTTTGCTTTTTTATTGTAATTTAATTTTTTAATTTATTTAATTTTAATAACTTTGACAAAATAGAATTGGTTTAATTTTTTTTGTAATTAAGTTGTAATATATTTAATAAAATTTGAGTTTGCTTTTTTATTGTAATTTAATTTTTAATTTATTTAATTTTAATAACTTTGACAAAATAGAATTGGTTTAATTTTTTTTGTAATTAAGTTGTAATATATTTAATAAAATTTGAGTTTACTTTTTTATTATAATTTAATTTTTTAATTTATTTAATTTTAATAACTTTGACAAAATAGAATTGGTTTAATTTTAATAATTTTTTAAACCCTAAAACCCTTTTGAGTAATTTACCAAAAAAAGCCCTAAAATTTTAAAAATTACGGAAATGGGTCAGTTTGTAGAAAATTTACGGGAAATGGCCATTTCCCTCAAAAACAGCTGATGTGGACGCATTTTTGGGGAAATGGCCATTTCGATAAATTTTTACAAACTGACCCATTTCTATAATTTTTAAAATTTTAGGACTTTTTAGTAAATTACCCTTTGATTGAGATCATAAATTGAAGGGTAATTTATTTACCAACAACACAGTCAACTGATCAGCAGGAAGAACAAGAACCGAGACACATCCAAACATTCTGCTGAAGTTTTCTCCTCGACAACTAGCAGGTTTTACGGTTGGCAAGAGACGGGACTGGACAACTTTTTCGATTTAATCGAATGCAACAAGCGAGAATTGAATAAATGCAACGGGACGACTTTTTGCTCCATTTAGTCTTCACCCGATTTTTTATACTTCTTGTTTTGATTTTATCAAATAAAAAATTATTACATTCATCCCCTCTCAAGTCCTTTCTCATTTTATCCTACTCTTCTTGAAATATTAATTAATTTTTATATACAAGATTAAACAAAATATATTTGAAAATTTTATAAAAATAAAAATCCAATAAAATATATAAAATAGTTAAAACGTTACAAAGTCTTGTAAAACTTTTATTAATTTTAATTGGAGATAAAATTAAAGGAAATAAAATAAAGAAAAGGTAAGAAAAAAGAGATTTATATAAATGATTAATATGTAGTTTATTTTTGAATTTATCAAAAATATTTTAAATTTAAATTTATCTAAATTTTGTTTCCGTCTTATACATTACCTCAGTTTGTTAACAACATTAATTTTTAAAAATTAATATGTAATTTACCTCATGAACTTAAATTTGTCTAAAAATACTTAGTTGATACTTAAACTTATTCAAAAATTATACTTCTTAAAATTAATTTATATATTTTTAAACTTTTTAAATTTATATTCACACCCATATCATATTGAGAAACTACCAATGCCGACCATCAATGCCACATCTGCGCAAACTAATGGTATTAGTATGAAAGTACCAACTTAAGTAACGAAATATAAGTTCAAACACCAACTAAGTAAAAAAAAAATTAAGTACCAATTAAAGACTTTTAAGACAAATTTAAGAGGCAAAGGGTTGATCAACAAATGAAATAACTGTGATTTTAAAGACGGTGAATAGAAAATATTAAAAAAATTAAGGTTGTTTAGCTGCTTTTAATAGTCAAAAAGTTCAGCAGCCGAAAGAATGTTTCCTTTGACAAGCAAGGAATGGCAAAAACACTATGGTAAATCTAGTTTCCTAGTAATTGGATTAAAGTTTGATGATCAACTATAAAGTCGCCATCGTAGTTAATGCGGTCCTTGCAACTTGATATATTGGACTGCAAAAGGTAATCCTATTATTTACCAAATTATGCCCCCCCATCATTAAATGGATGTTAAAGCCAGACCCAAAATTAGTAAAATCATGTAGACCACTTCACCTAACATTCATGAGTAATGAATATCATAGCTACTGATGGTCCAGTGACAAAATTTCATGCAACTTTGAATCCAAATTATAAGGACATAAATAATAGATTGCCATATTGCATTGGCAAGAAGTACTGTTTACCCTAAAAGCTGCAGTTCACTAAAAGATACTATAAGTTAATAGGAAGTTACCAACAAGAGGTGGTGAGGTATGTTATGAAGGGGCACCATTTGTTTTTTGTGACTGAGTGACACTCCTTAACTTTTCATAAGCTTCAGAGCAGGCGTGAGAATAGTCCGACAATGCGCGGAATATCTCAGGCAACCGGATTTTAAGACTTCCAATAGATTTCTCTTGCACTTGAATGCAGTGTTTTTTGTGAGCTTCGGCTTCCTCTTCCAACCTCTTTTTCAAGCTCTCGACCACAAGCTGCCTCTCGGAGACAGGATCCTTTGCATTCGCGTCTTCACCTGCATCTATTTCATGCAATGCAGATCTTCTTTGCTTGTACTTGTGATACCATTCCTCGAATGCCTGGCTCTTGCGCAAGAATTCCTTCCTAGTTTCCTCGCATTTTTCTTTTAGCTTCATCTCTTCGTCTTGATGGATGATTATTGTTTTTATCACTGCAGCGAATGAAGAGATAGCGGATTTGGCAACCTCGTCAGGAAGCTTTTCAAGACAATCGTGCCATGCATGAAGGAGTGCTTGGATGGGAGGATTCTGTGCTCGCGGAGGAGATGAGATTTTCTCTTTCAAGCTGCTTTCGATAGGGATGAGATTCAACTTTAACCAGTTGTTGAGAGCTAGGATGTATTGCTTTTGATTGGTCACGAGCTTATCAAATTGCGAATGCCACTCTTGGACAACGTTATGAAGTTGGATGGTCCAGTCGTGGTGTTGCTTTGTTGTTTCTTTGGAACTGAGGGCAACGTCAAGAGACTTAAGCTCTTCAACAACCTTGAGTTGCCTATCATGATGTATGCACATGCTTGCCCACATGTTAGCCATCCTGCAAATTAGATGTCAAAATTTATGGTCATGATTAAATTCAATTCAAGCCATTGGCAATAAGTTGGTCTCTTAATCTGAACAGGCAACACAAACAATCCTGGATAAGCTTATGAAGTAAAGATGCCAATTACAGCAATATTAGAACCAGTATACATATTTCTAGATATTTTCATAGGAAAACTTACCCATCAACAAGCATAACAAGTTTCGGATATAACTGCTCATCACGTAATCGATTAACTTCCGACACTGTTGAATCCATGGACTGCATGTCAACTATGTACCTTGTATGCAAATGACTTACAGCCGCCTTTGTTTTCTCCAATGATTCAGCACTAGCACCACGTTTCTTCTGCTTGTTTAACCAAGCTACCTTCCTTTTATACTCGAGCTTCATCAGCTCTCCTTGCTACAATCGGGACCAAATTTTCATAACATTCGGAACAAGTTTAAAAAACAAGCTTAACAACATGCCTATCAACATGGATCGCCATGAAAAGCAGCTGGCCGTAAAAAAGAAAAAAAAAAAAAAAGTGAAAAGAGAAACAGATAAACCAGAGTCTTAAAATGTACCTTTACTTCATCATAAAGTTTCTTTTCCCATGCTAGCAACTTATCCAGGACAGTGGCGTGAGACTCGTGCTCTTCAGAATGAAACTCATCCTTCCTGTTTTCACTGTTTGTCATACCTCTGAAAGAACTATTCCATGTAATGACACGCATTACCCTCGCGGAATGATCAATATGTCCTACGATCAATGAGATCATTACATTAAAGATAAAGCAATTCTCTTTCTAATTGCAACTACAAATTGCAGGACAAGATCTGCACAAAAAATTAATAACTTTTAGATCATTTCAACTATGCCATTTTACTCAATTAAAAATAGCAGCTTTGTTTTGTGGTAAAGAAAACAGTATAAAGATGTAAGGTCAAGGCCAGATTAAAACATTAAGGTAAAGCACAACAAGATCTAAATGCAAAGACACCACTTTACACAAAAAGTCCATTAAATCATTTAAAAATACAAAAAAGAAAAATTTCCCCCAGATCCAACCAATCTTTCACATAAAATTGCAGTGAAAACCTAAATTTATGAAATTCAACTAGGTGCAGAACATGAAACATGGAAAACCTAAACTGTCACAATCAAAACATATTAGGCAACTTAGAAAAGCAAGCAGATTACCTCGATTATCAGCAAAATTGGAATGATAATGCAACCTGGTAGCCTCCAGCATCTTAGAAACCTCTTGAGCACTCTCTGAGCATTTCAAGAAATGGTCATCAATCTCATTCAAAACCAGCATCAAATTCACACTAGAAACGGCCTTCACCATTCTCCTGAAATCTGCCGGAGCCGTTTTCGAATGCTCTATCTGTACCTGTTGTTTCCCCTTCGCATCATCCTCCACCGCCATCTTCCCCGGCCTCTCCGGAGTCTTGGGCTCAATCTCACTATCGGCTCCGCCATGGCTATTAAACCCCACACCACTCACATTGTTAGCGAAAGGTTCAGCATTTCTACCCTCGGTCTCGTTGTCATTGTTGTCCAAATCCAAGCTCGGACCCGGCATGTTATTGTCGACCGTAAAGAAGTAATCCCAAGCCATGTGTTTAGCTTCCGGCATCGGCGGCGGGTTGGTCACATTGTTGTTCTCCGATGTCGACGCCGTCATATCTTCCCTATTAGGCCCTCGTGAGTCTTTTCTGAGACCTTCATTTTGATTTTTTTCAAGCACCTCGTTTTCTACATTATTTTCTTCTTCTTCTTCCTCTTCTTCTTCTTCTTCAATAGCGAGAGAAGAATCGAACTCCTTGCGACTCTTGATGGCCATTTCTGGCATGCTGAGGGCGCGTTTGATGGGAGCGACGGGGCTAGGGGAGAAGTTAGGAAGCGGAGGAGGTGGAGGAAGGTTGTCCATCATAGGAGGCGGAGGAGGGGGCTGAGGAGTGGAGTCAAGTGGAGGAATCCCACGTGGTTGTTCTTCGAGGGGCTCTTCAGCTTCCCCATGACCGTAGTCACTCAAGGCAGCGCCGGTGTTCTTCAACGAAATGGCGTACCCAGAGTGACCGGCGGCGAAGGCGTTTCGAGCTACGACCGCATCTTTCATCAAGTTCTTCCGGTCCTTGCATCGAACCACCGATTCTTCGTTCTCTATTCTGGACTGGGCACACCCCATTTTTAGCAGAAACAATTGGCCCAGTTAGCAACCACCAGCTCCAACAGCCAAATAAACCCAATGCTGCGCCGTTCGCGGTGGTTCTTTCGGCTATTATCTTTAGATATTTGGTTTGGGGATTAGAAATATTGAGAGTGTGATACTGCCAAGGATAGGAAAGCGAGAAAAGGAGAAGACAAAGGCAGACAGTGCAGCAGAGCAGCGCGGAGCTGAGGCAAAGAGAGTGATGAGAGTGGGGTATATGCATTTGTACTCGCTGTCCTTTTCTCTAAATTTTTAAATTAACGGTCACATTATTTTATTAAAAAAAAAAAAAAAAGCAAAAAGCAATGATGTTTCACGACGGCGTTTTATTGCTGATATATATGGTTTAATTCTACTTTTACTCCCTATATTATTTTAATGGTTAAGATATACAACGTCCCTATACTTTTCGAAAATTAAGAATTTAGTCTATGTACTTAAATTTAATAGAATTTACTCTTTACTTTTTAGATTTCAAAATTTAGGTTTAACTATTAATAATGTTAAAATTTTTGTTAAATTCGTTACTATGATATTTTTTAAAAAAAACTCACTTAATAGTCATGTAACTAAAAAATTTATAATTAACTTAAACTTAACAAAAAAAGTTAATAATGTTTAATAGTTAGACTTGAATTTTAAAATCTAAAAATAGAGAAAGTTAATAATGTTTAATAGTTAGACTTAAATTTTAAAATCTAAAAATAGAGAAAATAAATTTCATAAAATAAAAATATAAAGACTAAAAGTTCAATTTTCAAGAAATACAGAAACTTGTGACACATTTTAAACTATTTTTATTATATTTCTTTAAGATAACTTTGATTTGTAATATCTAAAAGAATGAAGATAACTATTTTAACATAAATAATACATGAATTTTGAATGGGAGTTTAACAATAATAATAAAAAAGGTCGAAATCTAAGGTATTTTTTTGTTGATTATTAGGTTTGGAGTAGTTTTCATACGAGTTCTTCAATTTTTTTTATTGAAGTTTTGTGTGAAAAATAAAAGAAACAAATAGATTTTAAGTTTTTCATTTTAAAAATAAATAAATAATATTTAATTTTTTAATTTTATTAATTAAAAATGTCACGTGTGAAAAATAATTAGTAAAGCATTTTTAACGGTGTTAATTTTTAAAATAATTTATGTAATAGAGCATAATTTAAGCATTATTTATGACTAAAACAAAATTCAAGGATCAACTTAACAAAAATGTGTATAATTTAAATAATATTTCATAGTTTAAGTCTTACTCAAAAAATAATTCATACATAATTTCGGCAATATGAAAATCCAACTAAAACATAAAAGGGTAAACTACACTCATGGTCACTTTTGTTTATCTTAGATTATATTTTAGTCACTTATGTTTGAAATGTTACGTTTTAGCCATTTACGTTATTATGTTGTAACATTTTAGTCACTGAGTCGTTAATTGCCATTAACGGTGTAATGGTATGTTGATGTGGCACTTTAAATCAACATTTTAAACAAAAATTTTATGTAAAATTATATAATCGATCCCCATATTTTTTTTCATTTTGAGTAGTCTAATTTTTTTCTTTTACGTTCTTTAAACTTTTCTTCTTCTTTTTTTCCTTTATTTTCTATTTTCTTCTGTTTCTCCCTCTGTCTTCCCACCTTCTCCATTTCTTTTAACATATTAGGAAGTCGAATTGACAGTGAAGAAAGAAGCAAGAACTTGAAAGCCATCATTACCTATAACCAAAACCCATACCATGCTTCTTTCTTCACTGTCAATTTGACTACCTAATATGTTAAAAGAAACAAAGAAGGTAGGAAAATAGGGGGATAAGTAGAAGAGAATGAAAAAAAAGAGTTAAAAGATCATAAAAGAAAAAATTAAATTGCTCAAAATAAAAAAATATGGAGACTAATTATATAATTTTTTTTGAAATGATGATTTAACGTGCCACGTTAGCTTACCATTACACTGTTAACGATAATTAACGACTCAGTGACTAAAATATTACAACATAAAAATGTAAATAACTAAAATGTAACATTTCAAATATAAATGACAAAATGTAACCCGAAGTAAACAAAAGTGACTATAAATATAATTTACTCAAAATAAAAATTTCACTTGCCATTGGCCAACCCCAGTTTTGTTTTGTTTTTTTAGCTCTATTATTAGATAACGTTACTATACAAAAGATTATTGTAGTAGATAAAAAGTTAAAATGAAAACAAACACAGTTAAAAAGGTAGAAACCGATAATCTCCATGGATTAGGTATTAGGTGAGCAGAAATTAGAGAGAGAGAGAAGCTTAATAGAGGAGAATATACTTTGATGTATTGTATGTCCAATAGATACATCAAGATCTAAAATCTTAAAAGCTCGAAATAACAGCTTTTTTGTTATGCATACGTAAATTTTCTTAAACATTAATTTTATTATAAATTTTTATTATATTTATTTTTTAATATAATATTCAAAATTAATTATAATAATATATTTTAATATACTCGAATTCATATCTTTTATATTAATAACAAATCAATATCAATTAAGTTAAAACTTAATTAACTTAATAAATATGAATCGCATTAAAAACCATTCAAATCATATAAAAATAAACCTACGGCTACCTTATAAGCTAGATTAATACGGTGGGTGTATGAACATCCATCTCCTTGGCAAGTGTAAGTACGTAATCATAATAACAAGCTTGACCAGAATTAATCATAGGCAGCTTGAGAGGGATCAAGAGCTTCTACTATTTTTTATCTACTTTTAAATGCTATTAATTGCCTTGAAATAATTGGATTGGATTAGTGGATTAAACATAAAAATTGAAACTTTAATCGATTTAAATGATGACATTAATTGAAAATTGCTAGAACCATTTCGAATAAATGAAAATTGGAAAATAAATAAAATCAGATTTTATTATATTTTAGTTTTAACAAAAATTTGAAATTTTTAATTATGTTTTTGGTTCATTTTATCTTCGATTTTATGAATATATATTTTTCTTATTTTTATTTTTAATATTTAAAATATTCATAAATTTTTAAATTATTATTAAATTATTCTTTATTTTAAAATGATTAAACCATCCAAAAATAAAAAATGGAAAATCCAAAGATCTGCCTTTTATAATACTAGTTTCTAGTGACTACAAACAAATTGTCATATAATGACGACTCTCAAGCTTCTTCGTCATGGGCAAAACACCCAATAATACCAAAAAAATAATTTAATAATAGAAAAGGGCCAGATTGAAAAATATTTACGGAAAGGTTATTTCCCCCCAAAACGCATCCACGCCAAGACGCTTTGGGGGAGAAGACAACAAAGCGCTACCGGGATGCGCTTTCTTCTTGAATTATTGAGAAAACGCACTGACGTGGACGCGTGTTTGCTCTCCCCCCCAGTTCAATTACAATATGATATTCTAAGATTTCTAGGCTAGGGTAAATATATATTTAGGGTTTTTGAGCAAAATATATTAGCCTAAAAAAATTAATTGAATTTTGTGGCAGTTGTATCTGGTAAAATAATTTTGAGAAGACGTTTCTAAACAAACAGTGACTAAAAACGCTTCAAGAAGGATGCATTTGTCGCCAGAGTATCGAAAAGAGCTCCCACGTGGACGCTCTTTTGCTACAGTAGTCTCCGGCAAAATTATTTTGAGAAGACGTTTCTGAAGAAATAGTGGCCAAAACGTTTTCAACATGGTGCACTGTCAGTAGGAGTACTAAAAGGAGCTCCCACGTGGACGCTTTTTTGCTACAGTAGTCTCTGGCAAAATTATTTTGAGAAGACGTTTCTGAACAAACAATGGCCAAAACATTTTCAAAGATGGTGCCTCGTCAAGAGAGTATCAAAAGAGCTCCCACGTTGACGCTCTTTTGCTACAGAGTCTCCAAAAAATTATTTTGAGAAGACGTTTACAACAAACAAGGCCAAAACGCTTCAAATAGGTGCACCGTTGTCGTGAGTACCAAAAGAGCTCCCACATGGACGCTATTTTGCTACAGTAGTTTCCGACAAAATTAGACTATAAATCAGGCAAAATTAGACTATAAATCAGCCAAATTTCATTCTCAGGTTGCATAAGGGAAATTGAGGCAAAAAAAAAACTGAAAATGATTGAACGTATTAATGCTATTATTTACTACGATGGTGTTTGTGACACCGAAAATGGTGTTGTTTTCTTATCGGAGAACACAACGCGACTTAGTTTTAATTAGAACGTCGATGTGGTAGAACTTTGCAAAAGAATTAGGCGTAAAATATTCGGAACAACGCCAATGAAAGTTCAGTCTATTAAGTATAGATTTTGCGCTTCGGTTGATCCGGTGAGATATGACTCATTCGACATCAAAGGTCCTCAAAGCTTTGAGGAAATGGTGGAGACTCATCTTGCTAGTGGATCACCTTATCTCGAGGTATATGTACAATTTTCATCTCCAAGTGATCTTTTGCGACCTCAACATCTACTGCTATTAGAGGGGAATACACGACCCCAAGCCGACACTCTGTTAGTGGGAGGCAAACCATGAAAGTGCCCGTGTTCGGTGGTAGTATGGAAAACATAACCCTTGCACAACACTCGGTTGGTGGATGGGACATACATATCCGTCCTTCGACGTCCGATGATAGAAATACGTATTGGGGGACGTCATCAACTTCTAGTGGTTGGCAATCCATATATGATTGGGAACGTTACGAAAGATGTTTAAGGAGGGATAATATACTCCTCACGACATCCACCGGTGAGGGCCCTCGTTTGTTGCAGGTGGTGGAGGGTCGGACGATGAATCCGATGTGGATCCACCTCGAGAGCCCGGGTCCGATGGTGCAGAAGTTGGATTATTTTCTGAATCGAGCCTGTTCCAATTATACCTAAAGATGTTGAGGGCGGCTCAGATGAAGAAGAAGAATATCTACTATTTAGGGCGTACTCGCCTCTAGCCCATATGCATAATGTCGATCTATCTCAAGATGATGCATTGGAGTTTCCTAAACTACCACATCGGACGCGTAATCGTACAACTTCGTCATTGGATTCGGGCAAATTAGAAGTTGGTAACGAGTTTTCCAAAAAGAATGCTTTTCTTGCTGCATTGAAACAAAACAGCATCAGGAACGGGATTAACAACAACATGGTTAAATCCAAGCTCGATAAGTACGAGAGAAGTGTGCAGTGCAAGATGGTACATGTTCATAGAAAATCATGGCGTCGTTGAGGAAAAGGACAGGGCTTGTGGAGATCAAAAGTACAAAGGTCCACATACATGTCTTGCAGTGCAAAGACCACTATGTGTTCAAGTGTTTTGAATAATACTAATATTATGTAATGTTGCATTATTTAACGTACTTTGTTGACAGTGTTACATAATATCATTCAAGATGGATTCGACTGTTGGTGACTTAATAATCCGACGGTGAAGGCCGATCCGGGACTACAAGGTTTACTTTAATTGGCAATATTCGTAGCCAATTGGGGTACACGCCCTCTTACAGAAAGGCTTGGATAGCCAAGTAGAAGGCGTTAGAAAAGTTGCATGGTCGGTGGGACGCTTTATATAATGAAGTGTGGTAGTGGTGTTAGGTGCTGGAGAGATATGTCCCAGCAAAGATAATGCACCTTGAAATGTAATCCGGCAGACATAATGATCGCTTGCTCCATGGATGCGCAGGTGTTCAAGCATCTGTTTGGACATTTAAGCAATGCCGAGATGCCTTCATATATTGCAAGCCATTGGTACAAATTGACGGTACCTTTATGTATAGTAGATATACGTATCGGCTATTGCTAGCTGTGGCACAAGACGGCTATGGGAGAATCCTTCCGATTCCGATTAACACCGGTAATGATGATCGGGACTTCTTCCTATCTAGGTTAAGGAGGCATGTCTACCCCCAACCTGATATATGCGTTATATCGGATCGGGGCCCTGGAATACTAGCCGCAATAGAACGCTAGGGAAGCATGTGGCATCGCACACACCATCGATATTGCCTAAGGCATGTTGCATCCAACTACTATGGGTAACATCGATCTAAAAGTCAGTGGCGACAAGTGACTAATATGGGTATGAGATATCTATTAATATAATTTCGTTTGTAATATTCAATTTATTCTCAATTGAAAGTGATATGTAATATTCGCTATCAACCTATATTGGTAGGGTACGAGATCAATAAGGACCGTTTTCAGGAGATGTTGGCGAGTTTGCGCTTAGATAACGACGAAGGCGCAAACTACCTGTGCAATATTCCTTTTGAACAGTGGACACAAGCATACGACGGCGGCCTACGATATGGTCATATGACCACAAACCTGGCCGAATGCATAAATTCTGTTCTAAAAGGAACCCGTCATCTACCGATTACATCGGTTGTGCGAAAGACATATTTTTGTTTAGCGGCACTATTTTCGAAGCGAGCAGCGAAGTTATAGAGGGCAGATGCAAGGAGGCTATGTATGAAGCCCAAAGGTCTTGCAAGAAATAAACAGGGGGAAGGCACGGGCCAATACCATGCACACAGTGTGTCACGATCGCGACAGCCTATGGTTTCATGTCACGGAGTTTGACAGATCGAACCAAGGTATTATTGGCGGGCAGTATCGTGTACACTTGACAAATAGGACCTGCGACTGTGGGATATTTGATGCACTTCGTTACCCATGCACTCATGTACTTGCGACTTGTCAGAATCTTCGTCTTGATCCCATGCGCTATGTCGGTGAAGTGTAGAAATTAGAAAACATGTACAACGTGTGGAGACACGTATTCCCACCAGTCCCAGATGAACGTAAGTGACCGTCGGCATCGCTTGCACCGTATAAGCTGTTGTCGGATAGACAATTGAGGTGCAAACCAAAAGGTCGACCTTACTCGACTAGAATACGCAACAATATGGATATCTGAGAAACGAGGCATACATCTCGCTCGTGTCCAAATCGGAAGTCTCTTGGTGGCTATGCAATTTCTATGGGTTTTGATGAAAACGGTGAACTTTTGTACAAGAATCCCATATTTTATTCAAGTTATTAAATTTAAATTACAAAATTACAAAAAATAAAAATAATGTTTTAATTTATTAAAAAATAAAAATTAAATTACTATAAAAATAAGAAATCTGTTATTTTATTAAATATAATAAAACTAAATTACAATAAAAAATTAAACCATTTCTATTTTATTGAAGATATTAAAATTAAATTACATTAAAATAAATAAATTTTTTTCTTTTGTTAAAAAATTAAAATTAAATTACATGTAAAAATAAACAACTTCTATTTTATTGAAGATGTTAAAATTAAACTACATTAAAATAAATAAAAATAACTTTTTCTTGTGTTAAAAAATTAAAATTAAATTACATGTAAAAATAAACAACTTCTATTTTATTGAATATATTAAAATTAAATTACATTAAAATAAATAAAATAAAATTTTCTTTTGTTTAAAAATTAAAATTAAATTACATGTAAAATAAACAACTTCTTTTTTATTGAATATATTAAAATTAAATTACATTAAAATAAATAAAAATAACTTTTTATTTTGTTAAAAAATTAAAATTAAATTACATGTAAAATAAACAACTTCTATTTTATTTAATATATTAAAATTGAATTACATTAAAATAAATAAAAATAACTTTTCTTTTATTAAAAAATTAAATTTAAATTACATTAAAATAAACAACTTCAATAAAATAGAAGATATTAAAATCAAATTACAAATACAAATAAAAAACTTTTATTTTATTAAAAATTAAAAAATTATATTACAATTAAAAATAAAAAGCTATCTCAAATCGTGTTGATGCTGGTCCTCGAATGCACACACGGGGTGGTCGGCGATTACGCGCTGGATTCCTCAGTCTTCTAGCTTCCGACGGGGGTCGTGGAACCTCGGGCGGGGATTCGGGTTCCTCCGACAGTGGGTCTGGTTCTGGGTGTTGCGAGGATGACCCACCTTGATAAAATAATGACCCCGGAGGTGTTTGCATAAACCACTACGGGGTGTTCAATCTCGTATGGCGAAGAAGCTCGGTAGAAAGAAGTGCTCCCGACAGCGCCTCCTCGATCCTACATGCGACGGGCCTCAAGATCACCGGCCAGTGGAGTAGTCGGGAACGGACTCGAACCCGGCCATGCATTCCAATATGGGGTCGATGGAAAAGGAAACATATACGGGTTAGGATACATATAAGGGGTAGTGTACGCACCTAGCATAAAGGGTGAAGGTTGTGATGTCGGTGTCGTCAAATTTGAACCGATGGGCCCGATGATTGTGTGGCCGTTGTTCTTGCCCCGATGGTTTGTCGTCATTGTTGATGGCCTCGTCTTGTCACCCCTTCTCCTTGGATTTAAAGGGCCCCGACGTTTCCTTCGTTTACGAAGTTGTCGTCGTCTCTCTTTTTCTGACAATAGATACGACTTACCATGGATCCTAAACCATGGCATGTATTCCAAGACGCACGCTTAACTCAGAATGATGATCGGTTCCGGATAGGTAAATAGTCATCTTGGTTCAGAATTGACCCAATTACGACCTTAATCGAACGGTGGTTTCGGACCAAGAATCAATTAGAAAAATATTATTTATTTATTTATTTAGTTATTTATTAATTTGATATCTATGTTATATGTGTGAGCATGTTCTAAAATATGGTGGGTTAATTCGTTTGTTTGGATGCTAAATTTTAGTTACGGGATTAGATTGTGTATGAGTAAAGGTAGCTTATTTTTAAAGTAGGGATTAAATTGAATTGATGCTTTATGAAGGACTTGCATGTCAATTTGACAAATGTTCATGCTAGTGGATGGTACTATGATTACATATATATTATATATTAAAATTTTTAGTTAGTGGTTTTTTTAAACATTTTACAATATGATTAGATTAAAGAAATAAAGAATAAGAGAAAAAAAAAGAGTATCATCTTCTTTCTCTCATTCATCCACCAAATTAAAGAGAAGAAAAGGGAAAACTCAAACTCCATTTTGGCCATTGCATGTTCACTTGAGGTTAGTTTTGAGTTTTATCCTTGTATAAAATATACATCTTTGTGTTAGTCTTTCTAAATGCTATCAAAAACCATGTGGAATTTTAGGGTAGAAGCTTGAGTTAGGTTCGCCATGGTTAAATGTTTTGTTTTTGTTTTTTTTTTCATTTTAGGGGTGCTTAATGGATGAATAGAACTATATGTTTGAAATCTACATGTTATAGTATAAAAATTTTACATGAGAAATTAAAATAGGAGTATGATAGCTTGAATTCAAAAATCTTTGAAATTGAGGGATTGAGTTGCTAAAATTGGTTTGTAAAGGGTTACATGAACTAGTAGAACATTCGGCTTTAAAGGAGGATAATTAAATTTTGGATATTTGATGAGTTTTGGCATTAGAGACTAAATTGCTTATGTGATAAAAGTTAGGGGTAAATTTATAAATGAGCTAAATTACGTGTTTACGGATCAAATTGAATGGAAATGATCTTAAAAGAGCTTAATTGAACTTGTTTAGATCAAGGTTCAAAGGAAAAGGGGTTGGACAAAGGAAAGGCTAAATTAACCGAATAGCCGGGACGCTCGAATTCATCGACTACCGAGGTAAGTCTATAAGCAATTGGGTGATACAAATTTCATTATATGTTAAATTGTATATATTGAAGTGAATTAATAGAATATATTGTACAAAGCCGTATATAGCATGGAAATTGTTGTTATATTCGAAAGTGAGATTTTATAAATATGTATCTACGTATGTAAGGTGGATTATTTGGGTGATTGAAAATATGTATATGTACTGATGAATAAATATTCATGAAAAAGAAATGAAATGTGAGTAATGATTGAAAATGATTATGTGAATACATGCACATGTTAGTATGTATAATAGTATTGCCGAATGTAATGTCATATGATAGAAGAAAGGAGTTGTTTTTAAATCTTTAATTATATGTGCATTTATATGGTTGGCAATGAAATTATGTGTGTATTTAGTGCTGAAAGGAAAATGAGCTAATGGCACTGTGTGTGTGGATTTATTCACCGAGCACTGTGTGTGTGAGATCGGTCGAATGGCACTGTGTGTGCGGATTTATTCACCGAAACCAATCGTGTGTGTAGATCGGTTGAATGGCACTTGTGTGTGCGGATTTATTCACCGAGCAATCGTGTGTGCGAGATCGGATGAATGGCAATGTGTGTGCGGATTTATTCACCGAAACATTGTGTGTGTAGATCGGTTGAATGGCACTGTGTGTGCGGATTTATTCACCGAGCACTGTGTGTGTGAGATCGGATGAATGGCACTGTGTGTGCGGATTTTCAATGTTTCTCAAGGATAGAACATTTTGCAAAGGTAAATTGAATGGGGTCAGGTATGTTCATATTGGATAATAGTTATTAATGTGGTATAAAGTTAAGCGAGGTATTTCAATATGAATATGAAGCATATGAGTACTTATTTCTTTTATTTGGTGATTTAATGAGCTTGAAATGGATGAATGTCAAGTTGGAAGGTGAATTGATATTACAAATTTTTAAATAGTTAGATTGAAGGTTAAAGAATAAAGGTTTAATGTGTATTTGTGCATATTGCTTTGTTGCTTATAACTTACTAAGCTATTTAAGCTTATTTGGTGCATTTTCTATGTTATTTTATAGATATTCAAGTCGAAGCTCGAATTCGAGGATCCTTGTCAAGTCAAGCACATTATCAAATATACATTTTGGTATTTTGTAATGAAACTCTAAGTCCATGGCATGTATAGGCTAGATGATAGTTTTGAGTCTATCTTTTGGTTGATATGTATATAAGAGCCATAATGTAATTGGCTAAATTTTTGGTTGAATTGAACTTACATGATAGTCATGGATAAAACTTATTATAGAATGGTATGATATGAAGAATGGTGTTCAATGTTTGTTAATATGAGATAATCTAAGAGTCTAGATGTTCTTGAAGGGTGATTGATGAATTCGGCATATGATTATAAGTAAGGCTAAGTGACTATGAACTGTTGGTAGGAGTTATATGGTGCATATGTGCATGCTACCATTGATACATGTTCGACCTTGAATACAATAAAGAATACATAAAATGGTTAAAGCGAATGCATGAGATGGTTGAATGTTTAGGTGTATAAGGTGCCGTGTCGAATATGGCAAAATAATGATGTTTATGAATTAGTTTCTTGGGTTACTATAATAATGGTGTGTGAAATGAGGCATGCCGTATACCAAAGTAAAACATATATGTATTGATGACATATATATATATATGTTTAATTGTATCGATGATATTGTAAATGAAAAAAAAAAGATAAGTACTATATGTATGTTTGGTAGTTGTATAGAAATGGTCCAGTAAATAATACTTTGCTATATGATTGTAATGAGTTCTTATTTGATGAAATAATGTTATTTGTATTGCATAAATAATTGATCTGATAATTGATGAAATATACATGTACATTAACAAGTGATTTTATATGGTGTGATATTTTGTATGAAGTTTAGTAATGCCCGTAACCCTAATTCGGCAATGGAGACAGGTTAGGAGTGTTACATTTGTTTGGTATCAGAGCTACGGTTTAGTCGGTTCTCGGACTAACGTAGCGCGTGGGAGTCTAGCTATACATGCCATAATTTAGAATGTGATAGTGTGATGACTTCTGATAGTGAAATGTGTTTAATTCTTTCTTATAGTATGGATCCCGATCCCGAGCGAGCAGTAGCGGATGATGTCGAGAGTGTGGCGCCTGCACCCGCGTAAGGGACCGCGTCGGAAGAATCTCGACCTGCTGCGAGTGGTCCAGACGAGAGAGTAAAGCATGCCTTTCATAATATGATGAGTGATTGGTTCAAATGCATTACTTACGAACCACTCCAAATTGTTCAACCATCCTTGAATCAGAATGTTCCCCGTAACACCAATGGTACCTCTTGTTGCCAATCCGAAAGAGTATCTAAACCTCTTATTGATCGTATAAGAAAACACGAGCTCAAGAATTTAGAGTCAAGATGGCGATGATCTTGAAAGAGCTGAATTTTGGCTCGATAATACCGTCTGTGTTTTGATGAATTATCTTGTGCACTGATGAGTGCTTGAAGTCGCCATATCTTTATTACGGATTCGCCTACTCTCGGTGGAATACTCTCATATCTGTTGTCCCAAAAGAGAGTTACAGGACTTCTTTCAAAGGAATTCAAAAAAGTACATAAGTCAACGTTTTATAGACTCTAAGCGTAAGGAATTTCTCGAGCTCAAGCAAGGCCGTATGATCGTAATCGAGTACGAAGCAATTTGGCGACTTAGTCGCTACGTCAGAAATGTGTATCTTCCGAGGTCATTATGTAGAAGATTCAAGGATGGTCTAAATGAAGACATAAAACTCTGGTTGGCATTCTTGAGATTAACGAGTTTGTTGTACTTGTGGAGAGAGCTTGTAAAGTCAAGAACTGGAAAGGAAAAACGAAAAGTTTGAAATCGAATCTAAAGATTTTCTAAGAGATTCATGCGCGATTTACGGATGGCAAAAAAAGACTAAAACGATGATAATCGACCCAAACCCAATACCTGGGATTTCTATTCGCGATCGGCCACCAATGAGTTCTCAAGCTACATCGGTGGCTAGTGTCGAATGCTTGATCGAGCAAACCCGAATGTCGTGATCTCAGTGAGACGACATTTTGGAGAGTCTTGGGTAAATCTTTTAATCGCTTGTTACCAAAGTGGTTCATAAAACCACTTCGTCCGGATTGTCCGGAGATCGTTGAGAAGGGCACTACTCGGGCGCAAGACCGAGCAAAGATTACATACTAGAGGTAGACCAACAGAAGTAGTGGAGGAGGTAAGAACGGTGCACGAGAGGGACTTGGATCACGTTATCCGGCAGATACTCGAGTACCGATTAGAGCTTATGCCGTCCGTGCTAGAGAGGAGGCCTCATCTCCGCACGTCATTACCGGTATTTTACCCTCTTTGATACTAATGTAATCGCTTTGATTGATCCCGACTCAACTCATTCGTATGTCGTGAAACATTAGTATCTAATAAGACTCTACTGTTGAGTCTCTCGAGTTTGTAATTGTGTTTCAAACCCTTTGGGTCGTTGGGTGTTGATTGATAAAGTGTGCAAAAATTATCCTTTAATGATTCGAGGCATATGTTTTTCGGTCGATCTGATGTTATTACCTTCGATGAATTCGACATCATCCTCGGTATGGATTGGTTGACTGTTCATGATGTGGTAGTGAATTGTAGATGAAAGATTATTGAGTTGAGAGGTCGAATAACGAGATCGTATGATTAGAGTCTGCAGATTTGAATGGGCTATCGGCGGTGATATCCTCGTTGGCTTGGCGAAAGAAAGGGTTATGAAGCTCTTGCTTACGTGATTGATAGTAAAGTGACCGAAAGAAGATTGAATCTGTGCATTGTGTGTGAATATCGGGATGTATTTCAAAACTTGCCGGGATTACAAGTAGAGTTTGGGATTGAGTTAGTGCGCAACATCTCGATAGCTCGTTAGAATGGTCGAATTAAAAGAGTTAAAAGTGCGATCAAGAATTGAAGTTTTGCCGAAAGATTTCTCTCACAGGGTGCGCCGTTTATTTGTGAAAAGAAAGACGAAACATTTAGGATTGCATTGACTATCGGCGAAATAAGGTGACCATAAAGAATAAATACCCGTTGCCACGTATCGATGATTTATTCGATCAACTCAAAGGAGCAACTCAAAATTGATTTGAGGTCGGGTATTATCATTCGAGTTCGATGTACCAAAGGCGCTTTTCGATATGGTCATTATGAGTTTTAGTTATGCCATTTGGGCTCACTAATGCCCTTTTTCATGGATCGATGAATCGAGTATTGGACCGTACTTAGATCGGTTTATAGTTGTATTTATAGATGATATACTAAGATGGTAAAGTTGTCCGAGACTAGTGCTATGCTGAAAAATAATTATCTGCGAAGTTGAAATATGAGTTTTGGTTGAATGAAGTTAGCTTTTTGGCAAGGATTTCGCATTACCCAACTCATGATCTTGATTGTTGGAAATGTTCTGAAGTTCTAGTTTTCTAGGACTTGCTATTATAGACTTTGAAAATTCTCTATGGCATCAAAACTATTACAAAAGGACGTTTTGAATGGTCGGAAAAGTGTCGGAGTTTGAATTGAAAACTGCCACATCTAAGGAATTTATTATTTTAGCGATGCCTTATTGAACGGATCATAAATGGTAAAGTCTATGCTTTAAGTACTTGATCTTGAGTGACTCAAAAGGATCACTATCTTTACGGAAATTCTACTCGAGGCTTAATGACTCAAAAGACGATGGTTGGAATTATTAAAAGATTATGAGCTTATAATTGATTATCACCCGAAAGGCTAACGTGGTTGTTGATGCGCTTAATGAAAATCACTATTTACTTTAAGAGCGATGAATGCGAACATGGCTATTGTTGAGGATGGTGCGATCATTCTTTGAAATGAGGTGAGACCAATGTTTGAGCAATGATTCGAGAAGCTCAAGAAGTTGATGATGTTATAAAAACAAAAGGGATCATTATGATTCGAGTGTCGATTGATTTTCAATTAGATCTTTGAAGGATGTTTACGGTTCAAGAATCGGATTTGTAAAATCAAGAACCCCGAGTTAATTAGAAAGATTTGTGATGAAGCACATAGTAGTAGATGGTCGATTCATCCGGGTAGTACGAAGATGTATAACAATCAAACAAAGATTATTGGTGGCGTGGCATGAAGCGAGACATCTTCGATTTTGTGTCAAAATGTTTAGTGTGTCAACAAGTTAAAGTTGAACATCGAAATCGTCGGGACTTCTTCAATGATTATGATACCGAATGGAAGTGGGAGCGAATCACGATGGACTTTGTGTCGAGGATTACCGCTGACGTAGAGTTAAAAAGATGCAATCTGGCTATTGTTGATAGATTGACGAAATCAACTCATTTTATTCCTATGCGTATGGATTTCTCACTTGATAAGTTGGTTGAATTATGCGTGTCGCAGATTATACTGCCATTACGAATTACCTATCTCTATTGTTTCTGGATAGAGATCCGAGGTTCACATCGCGATTTTGGAAGAAATTGCAAGATGCTTTAGGTACCAAGTTACATTTAGTATAGCTTTCCACCCTCGATCGGACGGTCAGGTCTAAGCGAGTTATTCAAGTACTCGAGGATATGTTGAGATGTTGCATTCTTGAATTTGAGGTGCGTGGGAACGATACTTGCCTTTGATTGAATTTGCGTATAACAATAGCTTTCAATCTAGCATCAAAATGGCACCCTACGAAGCGTTGTACGGTCGTAAATGTCGTACACCCTTGTACTGGACTGAACTCGGGGAAAATAAATTACACGGGGTTGATTTGATTAAGGAAACCGAACAGAAAGTGACCGTAATTCGTGATAGCTTGAAAGCGACATCGGATCGTCAAAAGTCTTATGCAGATTTGAAGCGTAAAGACATTGAATTTCAAACTGGAGATCGAGTATTCTTGAAGGTCTCACCATGGAAAAAATTTCTCAGATTCAGCCGTAAAGGAAAGTTAAGCCCGAGATTTATTGGGCCATATGAGGTTATCGAGCGTATTGGGCCGGTTGCGTATAGATTGAGGTTACCATCTAAGTTAGACAAGATTCATAATGTGTTTCATGTATCCATGCTTGAAGATCTGATCCGACCCTTCTCACGTGATTAGCCGGAAGAAATCGAGATTGATCGATCGACTTGCGAGGAAGAACCGATTCGTATTTTAGACCGTGAAGTAAAAGAGTTTGAAATAAGAAGATATCGTTGGTCAAAGTGATGTGGCATAAACACGGATAGAGGAGGCAACTTGGGAAACTGAAGAATCAATGAAAGAACGTTATCCTCACCTATTTATGGGTAATATTTTCGAGGACGAAAATTTCTTTAAGGGGAGAGTTAAATAACCCAATTCGACCTTAATCGGATCAGGTGGTTTGGATCACGAATCCGGATTAGAAAAATATTATTTATTTATTTATTTAGTTATTTATTAATTTGATATCTATGTTATATGTGTGAGCATGTTCTAAAATATGGTGGGTTAATTCGTTTGTTTGGATGCTAAATTTTAGTTACGGATTAGATTGTGTATGAGTAAAGGTAGCTTATTTTTAAAGTAGGGATTAAATTGAATTGATGCTTTATGAAGGGACTTGCATGTCAATTTGACAAATGTTCATGCTAGTGGATGGTACTATGATTACATATATATTATATATTAAAATTTTTACTTAGTGGTTTTTTTTAAACATTTTACAATATGATTAGATTAAAGAAATAAAGAATAAGAGAAAAAAAAAAGTATCATCTTCTTTCTCTCATTCATCCACCAAATTAAAGAGAAGAAAAGGAAAAACTCAAACTCCATTTTGGCCATTGCATGTTCACTTGAGGTTAGTTTTGAGTTTTATCCTTTTATAAAATATACATCTTTGTGTTAGTCTTTCTAAATGCTATCAAAAACCATGTGGGAATTTTAGGGTAGAAGCTTGAGTTAGGTTCGGCCATGGTTAAATGTTTTTGTTTTTGTTTTTTTTTCATTTTTAGGGGTGCTTAATGGATGAATAGAACTATATGTTTGAAATCTACATGTTATAGTATAAAAATTTTACATGAGAAATTAAAATAGGAGTATGATAGCTTGAATTCAAAAATATTTGAAATTGAGGGATTGAGTTCCTAAAATTGGTTTGTAAAGGGTTACATGAACTAGTAGAACATTCGGCTTTAAAGGAGGATAATTAAATTTTGGATATTTGATGAGTTTTGGCATTAGAGACTAAATTGCTTATGTGATAAAAGTTAGGGGTAAATTTATAAATGAGCTAAATTACGTGTTTACGGATCAAATTGAATGGAAATGATCTTAAAGAGCTTAATTGAACTTGTTTAGATCAAGGTTCAAAGGAAAAGGGTTGGACAAAGGAAAGGCTAAATTAATCGAATAGCGGGACGTCAATTCATCGACTACCGGGTAAGTCTATAAGCAATTGGGTGATACAAATTTCATTATATGTTAAATTGTATATATTGAAGTGAATTAATAGAATATATTGTACAAAGCCGAATATAGCATGGAAATTGTTGTTATATTCGAAAGTGAGATTTTATAAATATGTATCTACATTATGTAAGGTGGATTATTTGGGTGATTGAAAATATGTATATGTCTTGATGAATAAATATTCATGAAAAGAAATGAAATGTGAGTAATGATTGAAAATGATTATGTGAATACATGCACATGTTAGTATGTATAATAGTATTGCTTAGAATGTAATGTCATATGATAGAAGAAAGGAGTTGTTTTAAATCTTTAATTATATGTGCATTTATATGGTTGGCAATGAAATTATGTGTGTATTTAGTCTTTGAAAGGAAAATGAGCTAATGGCACTGTGTGTGCGGATTTATTCACCGAGCAACCTTGTGTGTGTGAGATCGATCAATGGCATTGTGTGTGCAGATTTATTCACCGAGCAACCGTGTGTATGCGAGATCGGTTGAATGGCACTGTATGCGGATTTATTCACCGAGCAACCGTGTGTATGAGATCGGATGAATGGCACTGTGTGTGCGGATTTATTCACCGAGCACTGTGTGTGCGAGATCGGTTGAATGACACTGTGTGTGCGGATTTATTCACCGAGCACTATGTGTGCGAGATCGGATGAATGGCACTGTGTGTGCGGATTTTCAATGTTTCTCAAGGATAGAACATTTTGCAAAGGTAAATTGAATGGGGTCAGGTATGTTCATATTGGATAATAGTTATTAATGTGGTATAAAGTTAAGCGAGGTATTTCAATATGAATATGAAGCATATGAGTACTTATTTCTTTTATTTGGTGATTTAATGAGCTTGAAATGGATGAATGTCAAGTTGGAAGGTGAATTGATATTACAAATTTTTAAATAGTTAGATTGAAGGTTAAAGAATAAAGGTTTAATGTGTATTTGTGCATATTGCTTTGTTGCTTATAACTTACTAAGCTATTTAAGCTTATTTGATGCATTTTCTATGTTGTTTTATAGATATTCAAGTCGAGCTCGAATTCGAGGATCCTTGTCAAGTCAAGCACATTATCAAATATACATTTTGGTATTTTGTAATGAAACTCTAAGTCCATGGCATGTATAGGCTAGATGATAGTTTTGAGTCTATCTTTTGGTTGATATGTATATAAGAGCCATACGTAATTGGCTAAATTTTGGTTGAATTGAACTTACATGATAGTCATGGATAAAACTTATTATAGAATGGTATGATGTGAAGAATGGTGTTCAATGTTTGTTAATATGAGATAATCTAAGAGTCTAGATGTTCTTGAAGGGTGATTGATGAATTCGATATGATTATAAGTAAGGCTAAGTGACTATGAACTGTTGGTAGGAGTTATATGGTGCATATGTGCATGCTACCATTGATACATGTTCGCCTTGAATACAATAAAGAATACATAAAATGGTTAAAGTGAATGCATGAGATGGTTGAATGTTTAGGTGTATAAGGTCTTGTGTTAGAATATGGCAAAATAATGATGTTTATGAATTAGTTTCTTGGGTTACTATAATAATGGTGTGTGAAATGAGGCATGTAGTATACCAAAGTAAAATGTATGACATATATATATATATGTTGTCGATGATATTGTAAATGAAAAAAAACATAAGTACGTTTTTCTTATTTGATGAAATAATGTTATTTGTATTGCGACATATAGATACGATGACATTACCATGGATCCTAAACCATGGCATGATATTGTAAATGAAAAAAAACATAAGTACTATATGTATGTTTGGTAGTTGTATAGAAATGGTCCAATAAATAATGATGATCGTAATGAGTTCCGGATGAGGTAAATAGTCATAATTGATGTTCTCCCATTAACGTGATTTCGATATGTATGAAGTTTAGACCAAAATATTGGCCAATCCGATATGTCTTGACCAAAATATTGGCCAATCCGTGTAATGCAGTAGTAAGTACACTTTGTGCTCATCATCGAGCACTTCGTGTACACGGAATCGGTTACTGAATCCAAATTATCGCAGAACCCGATCCGACCGGTGCATCTCCACGGTCAGATAGGTGATCAATGGGACCTTCACGTGCCAACTGCTCGATTTTGGAAGAACTCCTCCTAATTATCGCCTCAATTTCCGGATCCTCGTCACGGTGTCCATTGAAACTATATTAAAATTACCAAAATATTAGTTATATACATAATAGTAGACAGTAAATATGAAATACTAAATTATAAATACGAAATTCAAAACTTACTTGTGATTCCGACCGTTGGTCCAATAGAAGCCGTATATCTTCAAGCGAGGTAGGTATTCCAACATGACTCGTCGAATGGTTCTACCTAATTAAATAAATTTTTGGCATACAATTATACTATAAATCTACAAAATAATTATAAAATATAACATTAAATTTATGTAACACCCCAAACCAGGTCTATGCGTTAAGATGAGATTTGGTTTGTCACACCGATCGAACATCCATTTAATTTTCTAATGTTTAAAGTAAAATAATACTTCAACACCTTTTGGAAATAAAGTTTAATAAAACTAAGACCAAAAAGTTTTAAAATTTGTAGATTAAGAAAATACTTTATTTGAAATCTTATCATTTAGAATATATTTATCAAAAACCTTAAAGTAATTTAAAAGAATTGAAAGAAATTTAAAAGAAATAATTAAGGTGACCAAATCGTTATAAAACTCAATATTTTTAAGAAAACGTTATAGATTAAACAAAAGCCCAAAGCAAAAGTCTTAAAACAGAATTAAATCCATCCACACATAAAAATCCATAAAAACATAATTAGAGGCCTTAGTATATCAAACCCAAAATAGTAATTAAAATAAGTAATTTAAATAAAGTTCATAGTTTATAAACCCATGCTCGTAGTATGGCCTCCACCAAGTCATTATCGGCCTAAGTCCACATCAATTGCCATTACCTGAAATGGATAATAAAATAGGGTGAGTTACTAAGAACTCAGTGTGCAACTCACTTACCAACATTATTGGGCCAGATCATCGAGACATTAACTTGGGCTTGAGCCCAAATTTCATTTTAACAATATAAAGTAAAATAAATAGAAATGCATGAAAAATGAATTTCCCAACCAAGCCTAATATCCATCCGCTACACACCCCTGCACCAACCAACACACCTGTGGGGATCAAGTCAACCCACCCCACCAAACACACCAATTGTAGGCATTAAGCCTTTAAAATAATTTTGTAGTGCACTATCAAACTAGATTGTGACATAGTCACGAACTAGAGGCATTAAGCCAAAATAATTTGTGGCGAGCCACCAACTAGAGGCATTAAGCCATAATAATTTGTGGCGAGCCACCGAACTAGATTTTTTTTTTTGGCAACAGCCATTCTTCTCTTCATCAAATACCCCCCCATGCAATCATGTGTGCATAACAAAATATAGCCATATAATAATTTATCAAATAATCCATAATATAAATGGGTCTATAATTAAGCATTTCATTTGGGCCCATATAACAAATTAGTACTTTGCCCATTTAGCAATTTAGCGAACTTTGGTACATATATCGAACTAGAATATTTTTGGCCCATATATCGAACTAGAATATTTTTGGCCCATTTAACAAACTAGAATATTTTGGCCCATTTTAACAATCTAATGCAATTTAACAAACTAGCAATTTTTGGCCCAATTTATCGATCTAGCGTTTTTAGAGATTTCTCGGTTTTAACTGCTTTCATGCATTTACGCAAGAGTATGAATTACTACGTATTTTTTGATTTTGCTATTTTTATGAATTTATCACAATACTTACGAGTGATATCTAACCCGAGAATGAGTGTGAAGTTACACACCGGTTATAGTGAGAACTAGACTTTCCCGATCGTCGATACCTATACGCATCATGATAAATTAAAACGCTATAATTTACTAACAAAACCAATCTTAGAATAAGATCTAAACTTTTACCCTTAAATTTCGTACTACTTCTACTTGCGGTTTCTCCCCGATTGATGGTTCGCTAACCGATGAAAGTCCACGAACAAACAAAGGTTCGGGAGTACGAACAACTTCAAACAATTGATTCTCCTCGGATGAGCGTCCGCAACCCTAAGTGGAAAATCTCGATTCTAAATAGCCCTTTGCTTATACTTAGGAGGATTAACTAACCTCCTTCTTCCGAACACTATACACCGCCCTTTTCTTCCCTATTTTGAATGTCTTCAATGACAAAAGATCATTAATCCAACCTAATAATATATCGAAAATAATACTAAAGGTTTTAAGGGTGAGATTTCCTTACCACAAAGATCCTTGCTCCACAATATGAGAATCGACCAAAAACGTTCCCTTAACACCTTAAATCGATTTCAACGTTCTATGATACTCACGAACACTTGAGTTCCGATCTTCTACTATCGCATTAAAATATAACAAAGAAAAGTTAATAGAAAGAATGATTATTTCGATCCAAGAGATCCTTCTTACCACCATCAAGATTCGGCCAAAACAACTATTAACTAACATAAACTAAAAAGAACTCTTACCTATTGTCCACGATTGAAAAGAAAGGATTGAGAAGGATGTCTAGATATGATGGAGAATTCGGCTATGTATAACCAAAGAAAAGAGAAAATGGTTCGGCTATGGGCACACTAACATTCGGCCATGAGAGATATTATTGGAGAAAGTATTGATTGAAAAGAAAAGAAAAGAAATAAAAGAAAGAAATGAAAGATGGAAGAAAAAGATGATGATGAGGATTCGGTTTTCAAAGAGAAGAAAAGAGAAAGAAAGAAAAAAAAATGAGTTTAGGAGCAATGTATATTCGGCAATGGGGAGAAGAAAGAAAAGGAATGGCTTTTTGGTATTGGTAATTTCGGCACTATAAAAAAAAAGGCATACAAAGAATACTAAAGTGATAGGCAAAAATGACCAAATGGTCAAAAGATTAAGGCTTACCAAAAGCTCAAATTCGCCAAGAGAGAAAGGTTGAAAGAGTTGCAAAACTTGCACAAAAGCTAAGAATGACCAAAACTAATTCCTAATCCTAGCCAAGCTACTAACATATTCTACCAACCTCCCCTAGCCACAATGCCGTCCAAATTCATTGGTCAAATGACCATGAAATAATTTCAAAACCTTTTCCTTGATACATGCCTTATGTCCCTTTATCTTTCCAAAATTTCTTGATTCCCTACCATAAGTTAACAATTACCTTATTCCTTTAGTCTACTTACCAAAAATGAAAAGTCCAACCTTACCATATATATTGCTTGGCGACACTTGCTATACTTGTGCAAAATAAAATTATCTAGATGCTAACCAAGGATTCAACCACTCCCCTCATGCCACAACTCATGCGCCAACACCACCTTACCATTTACTCATCTTATGCTACACTTTGACACTTAAATTAACTTAAGTATCAATGTCACTTAATCCACTTCATTAAATTCTCAAAACTAAAAATTATTCCATTCCTAATAATTCTATACTCTTCTTCAGACTATAATAAACACGAAAAAAAGTAAGAAAATTTTCCTTCATAATCTAAGCACCAAAAACATGCAATAAAAATCGATACTCGAATTTTAGGGTGTTACAATTTACCTCGTTATCTGTGGGAATGAATATGGGTGGTCGAGTCGAGGACGAAAAAATGGAAATCGATACCATGCCCACGAGTGATAGGCAACCTCCAATTTTTGCTTTACTCGGCCGCGTCGCCCCATACATCTCCCGATAAAACCTCGATAGCATAGCTGACCCCCAACTCAATTCACCGACTGCTCTAAAATCAACAAGTTTCAGCAGCCATCTCAGGTGTACTAGGTTTCTAGAAAGGTCCGGCATCAGATAGCCTCTAATTATTTGAAGAATGTATGCCCGACGTTCTTTCTATTTCGGTCGAACCCTCCTGCGGCTCCGGGAATGTGTCTCGTAACCAGGCCATCTCGATCTGAGCTATTTGAATTTTATCCGGAATGGCACCCAGAAACTCGTAGCATATGGCTCCCCAGTCACCAGAAGTTGCGGACCTGGTGACTACCGACTCATCCATCGGCAATCCCAACTGCAACTGCACATCTTCCAGAGTGATGGTACACTCTCTGCATAGAAGATGAAAAGTGTGCGTCTCGGGTCTCCACCTCTCTATCAACACACTAATCAAAGGCGGCTCCAACTTGAACCTCCGGCCTATCATGGCCACGTGCCAAAAACCCTCTTCCCGCAGGTAATTCTCGATCAACGGCGATGGGGGACCATTTCCAACACCCGATCTAAAGACTGTTTAAAAAATTATAAAATAAAAATTAATTAAAATTACATAGACCTAAAAAATATTATATAAATATTGAAAAATTAAAATTAAAAACTTACCATTTTCAATTGCTCGACGGAGATGTGCTTGCTGTCTAGATGAAGTAATTCCCCGGCCATTGTAATACGATCGAAAATTTTAAAGTTTTTCGAAAAAATATATTAAAAAATTAAAAAGGGCTTTTTTGTAAATAGTTAAGGACTATTTTGAAATTTGAGAGTAAATTTCAAGGACTTTAAGCGAGAATTGAGAGAAAATTGAGAGAGAATTGAGAGAGAATTGAGAGAAAATTGAAAGAAGGATTAAAGTGTGAAAAAAATAAAAGGGTTGGGGGTTTTTATAGGGAAAAAATTTTGACCGTTGGAGGCCCAACGGTCAAATTTTTGACCGTTAGCCCACATCGACAAAGCGCTTCCACGTAGGCACGCTTTTGACGTGGCACAACTGATAAAAAATTTGATTTGGCCGCCTAGAATGCGCTTTGTCCACGCCGACAAAGCGCATCTACGTGGACGCGCTTTGTCGACGGATACAAAGCGCCCTCCGGCGCTTTCATCTTTTCCCCAAAACACGCTAACGTGGATGCATTTTGGGGGGAAATGGCCATTTCCTGTAAATATTTTTCAATCAAGCCCTTTTTCGTTATTAAATTATTTTTTTGGTATTATTGGGTGTTTTTCCCCTTCGTTATACTAATTATTTACTAATTATTTTCATGAATTTTTTTCAAGACTCTTAAGCTTCGTCATCAAATAATGTTCATTTACTCTTCTTCGTTAAGCTAGAGCTAAGATTTCATTTAATCAGTGGATTATTCAACTTTTTGGTAAGTCTTATAGTTCTGTATGTTACGATGTTAAAGAGTAAGAATGCTAAAAGATGTAAGAATAATAAGGTGTGAGTGGTGGCCCTGCATGGGGTCGCATGTAGTTGAAACATTAGTAAACTATCTGTAAATGAGGATTCTAATAAAAATTTCATGATCTTTTAAGCAGTTGTTGCTGCTGGATTAGGAAGGGCAATTGAAATAGAAGCTCCAGGATGACGTATAGAAAGGTCTCTGGTGAGTCTCTAAACCCGACTCCTGCACGTTATCTTATAATGATTCTTGTATGGTTGATCTTCATATAGATGAGCATATCTTCTTAAGGAGTTGCGTATGTATGTATGTATGTATGTATGTATGTATGTATGTATGTATGTATGTATGTATATGTGCATATGTGTGTGTGTTTTCTGTGAAGCATCTGTATGTATGTACTAAAGTGTACGATTATGTATGTATGTATGTATGTATGCATGCATGTGTGTGTGTGGGGCTTTCTATGAAGCATCTGTATGTATGTATTGAAGTGTACGATGTATTGCATGAAAATGGCGATGTGTGGTAAACATGTATGGGAAATTATGTGTTAGGAAGTATGATTCTGTTAAGGGTATGAGTGAAATCTATGTAAATGTGTCCATTGTGTTAATTGAGTGATGCATGACAAAGTTTGGTTGGTGATAAGGTGGTTCGAGAGGAGTTTCGGGAAAATATGTAATGTGATAATGAACCTCGCGGTGGTGCTTTGATGATGTTCGTCGGGATAGTAAACACGAAGGCCAATATGGAAAATATGTAGTCCATCGGGATAGTAAACACGAAGGCCAATGTGGCCAATACGTAGTCCATCGAGATTGTAAACACAAGGTTTGCCAGGATAGTAAACACGAAAAATGCCAGTATGGAAAATATGTGGAAAGACTATAGCCATGGCACATTCTAGAAATGGCGAATGAGCCACATTTTTCTACTAGGGTTTTTGCGTTTCCCGGGGACGGTGATGGGAAAACTTCAGGTGATGTTGAGTTTAGAAAAATCCATATCGCCAAACATGACAACTTTATGTAGTGCTTTAGTGGCAAACCAAACCTAGCCTTTGTGGCGAGTTATCTGTAAAACCTTTGTGGCGAGTTATATGTAAAGCCTTTGTGGCGAGTTAATTGTAAAACCTTTGTGGCAAGTTAATTGTAAGGCCTTTATGGCGAGTTATGTAACACCCCTTACCCGTATTCAATGCCTAAACCGGATATGAGGCATTACCAAACTTAACTTACTTAAACATACATTATTGAGCTATAAAAATTTCATTTCAACTTAAAACTTTCCATTCATACTCATAACATCCTTAATATGGGCCTACGAGGCCTAAACATACTTACGGAAGGTTTCGAAATTAAATCGAAAACTTTTATGTACTTAGAAAATTTTTGCCTAAACAGGGCCACACGCTTGTGTGAAATGGAAAACGTCCGTGTGGTTACACACGCCTATGTTCCTAGCCCGTGTAGAATTTACTTTCATTTCGAACCTACATGGGTTTTCACATGGCGGACACAAGCACATGTCCCTGGCCCGTGTCCTTCACACGGTCTCAACATGCCCGTGTGCTCCACCCGTGGTCGACACTGACTTGCATCACACGGCTTGTCACACGCCTATGTGTCTAGCCCGTGGTCGACACTGACTTGCATCACTAACATGCAGGGGATACATGGCTCAACGACACACCCATGGGACTAACAGTGTGTCACACACGGCCTAGACACATGCCTGTGTGCCTACTCATGTGGACAATTGTAAGGCTATCTACCAAGCCATTTGCCACCCTCCAAAGCAACCATTCTTATACCAGTTCAATTCAACATAACTCATGACCCTAAGGCACTTCTAAGAACTCAAATTAAACCATCCACACAAGCATACATTTCATGAATTTCATCATCATTGAATATAAATAAACTTATCAAATATTGGCCCAATTCCAATGACTACTTACAAATGAATTTGATAACATGAATAGCCAACATAAATAAACTTATCAAATATTGGCCCAAGTCCTATACATGCCATACTCAAAATGAATCTAACTTTGCTATACCAAAGAGTAGTCGATAGAGTGATTTCGAACCACGACATTCCACGAATTCTCGAGCTAACTTGGCAATGATACAAGGAAAAGGGAAATGAGAGGGGTAAGCATAAAGTTTAGTAGGTTTGCATGAAAATAAAGAATAACATAAGCTCATAATGTCATCTAACCATGGCATTGGATAAAAACATAAAGTTTTAAGCACCTTGCCAACACTTTCTCATGCTTATTTTTATGAATACATACCATGTCACATATTGTAAACATTTCTCATGAATTACTCACGGGTACCTATGATCACTCAATCACATCACTTTAGCACTAATCTCATTTCTTTTCCAAGGTTAACTATTTATCCCACTAAATCACTTGGGATACTTGATGATACATGTTCATCGTCATTCACATAAATACGACACTAATGCCACATCCCAGATGTGGTCTTACATGGGGTCACCTCTGAGTGTCGAAGCCATATCCTAGATATGGTCTTATACGGGATCTCATATCAATTATTGATGCCACATCCCGGATATGGTCTTATACAATTTTTCTTATTCGATGCCGATGCCATATCCCAGATATGGTCTTATACGAGATCTCAATTCGGTGTCGAGGCCATGTCCCAGACATGGTCTTACACGGGACCTTATCCATCTCCTGTCTCGTTAATAGTATTATCACATTCACTATAGTCCAACCGGGACTTCAACTTCAACATCACAATTTTCATCATTTTCTCATTCAACATCATAACTCAAATTCTTAGAAATATTATACAACATCATTAATATCAAACATTTAGAAACTTAATAACATGATGTTGTATTTATTGCACACAAACTTACCTCAATTTCAAAATAGGCTAGATTGTCGATCTAGTCCGATACTTTGCTCTTTCCTCGGTCGAGGTTAATTCTTCGCTCTTCTTGATCTATAATAACAATTTAGATCATTTAGTTGCCACATTATTAAACACATTTCAATAATCACATTTTGGCAAAATTACCATTTTGCCCTTAAACTTTCTCAAAATGACCATTTTACCCTTAGGCTCAGAAATCAATTATAATCAAATTTCTTTCTTTAACGAGCCTAGGTGAACATTTATTACTCTTATGGAATCCCTCAATACTCATTATTTCACACATTTACCACCTATTTTGCAACCTTCACAAAAAGGTCCTTTTAGGTGTTTTCATGGTAACACCTTTTACAAAAGTTGTTCATCTAACAACTGAGACTCATTTTCTTGCATAAAAATGCAGCAAACAACTTAAAAGCTCACACGAAAAACTCTAAACTTTTCACCATTTTGCAAAATAATCCCCTCTTTAGATAGCTTAAGCTTTAGGGGTTCCAAAAGTACAAATATTATCAAGAAATAATCACTAATGGTCTGTTTGTTTGCCAGGAAAACATTTTCCAAAAAATGTTTTCCTGGTTTTACGGTGTTTGGAAGACTGAAAATATTTTACATTTGGAAAATGATTTAATGTTTTCCTAGTTTTACGGTGTTTGGAAGACTGAAAATATTTTACATTTGGAAAATGATTTCCAAAACATAGGTAAAATGAGTATGAGTTTACGGAAAATGTCTTACCGATTTTATTTCTGTAAGACATTTTCCAACTCTCACCAGGTTACTTTCTCCTTCTTCCTTCCATTCTTTATCCCTTCCCCTTCTTCATCCAGGTAACTTTCCTCCTTCTACTTCTTCCTTTCTTCTTCTTTTATAATCTCTTCTATTTTTTTTAGCTGTATCCGTCGTATATCTTCTCTTCTAAGGCAAATTACACGCTGCTATTTCTTTTCGCTCAAATCTTCCTCTTCGCAGGGTCTTGGCTTAAGGTATGTCATCTTCTTTATCTTCTTTATCATTTTCATTTCTTCTTGTTCTTGAAAAACTAATTAAGGTATGCCATCATTTTGGTTCTGTGTTTTTATACTGTTGAATACCCATTTGTTTTTTATGCTGAATTAGTGGTGGGTTTTTTCTGAAAATGAAGCAACGTTAGTTTGGGTTTTATGCCTTTCTTTGTTCCTTTATTTTTAATTTTTTTTCTAGGTTTGAGATTAAAATATGAAAATGATAATCCAAATGATGAAAATGATAATTATTTTTAACTCAAGATGAGGGAAAAGTTAAATACATGAAGAGGCATATCATTTCAAAATGATGCATTATTTGGAAGTGGAAAGGGATATGCTTAAAAATGATCCTTAGAGCATAAATTTCTCACCATAGGTTGATTTAATAATGCCCAATTTGCACCACATATAACAACATTTATTTTTGTTTTCTGCTAATCTGCAATCCAACCTTATTTTAGAAGCATTTGGTAATGATAAGACTGTTAGGAACAATAACTCAAGGTGAGTGTATTTTGTTTTAACAAGTTTTATACCATGCATGTAGTAGATTCTATGTTATAATCATTTTTTTTTTACCTATACATGCATGCTTTGAATGATGTAGTCATTTTGGTAAGTTTGTGGAGATTCAATTTGACCGGAGGGGAAGGATTTCAGGAGCTGCCATTAAGACTTACTTATTAGAAAGATCACGTGTTTGTCAAGTGTCTGATCCTGAGAGAAATTATCACTGTTTCTACATGCTTTGTGCACCACCACCAAAGGTAAGTAGTTTTTGATTGCTTTAATCAAGTTGCTTATAAATTATTTGATACAATGTGCTCTTATATACTCTTTCCCCCATTAAGCATTTTCCATGTTTACTTTTAATGATTTCTAGATTATGTTTAGTACCAAAATGTTCTGTCTAGAAAAGGATTTGGGTTGGGAAGTTCCATTGTGAGAATGATCTTTCCCATATTTTTAGCTTGTGATTTCAATATATTTGGATATGCTTAATGCTTGAAGGTTGTAATTTGGGTTGAACTATGATAATTTTTATTATCTCTCATTCTTATCTATCCCCCTTTTCTATTTGATTCTCCATCTCCATCTTATCTTTGATTTATTTATTGGTGTCATTCTCTTAGCCAACAGAAGAACAACTTACAAGTTAAAGAGTTTCACTTTAACATTCTCTTTGCCAAATTTATTATTATTGAACTGGGGTCTTTTAGGATGTACATTGGAGGCCCTGAGATAGCATTATTATGTGATTGTGTGATGGCTTCCATGTGATGTGATTATAGACATGAGTCATTTATGGCTCTTACCTAGTTCACCTTCTTTTAATTCCAATCATTAATTTGGATTCTAAAGTTGAGTTGGTGTATACAATCTATTATCCTCCAAGCTTAGTGTCTAGTGATTTTGTATTAGATTTCCTAGCATGCCAGTGGTCCCAAGAGACATTCATAGCTTGTAATAGTTGTGGTATAGAACATCAAATATGAGGCAGTTTCTTGTTTTAGAAAACCAGTTTTTAGCCTTCAATTTTCTAAATCATTCCACTTCCAATTTTATTAATCTTCTATTTCATGCTTTGATTTTAATTTCTGTCTACATTTATTCAATGTAATATTAGCTTATTGGAGAGGAAGAATCAACCAAAAAAAGTTAGGTCAGCTTCCACAACTAAGCATTCCACAAGTATGAAAACTCAAAGTTGGTCTGTCACTAGGTTAGGCCTTTACACAAATATGAAAACTGGAGAGTAGCATTCTATGTAAGTTTTAGTTTAGCAATATTTCAACTTCAGCTCATTTATAACTACTTACGTCGCTATAATTTTACAATTTTTAGTCTGGATTGAGATCAAATACAACACAGTCAGGTCAGAGATCAACTACAAGCTCTTCAGTAAAGTTGAAATCACCAAATAGGAAACGCCAAACTGGTGGAGATCCTATAAGCACACAAGAAACAATTTCAAATTAGAAGCAAGCGAAGAGCTTTGGTATTTTGTTAGTTTGATATTGGATATTGGATTTGGTTGGTATTAGTACAGAGTTTGTGCTGGTATAGCCACTGTTTTGTTTTTGGTAAAGGCAATATTTTGGTGTTGGTTGATATTGCTATAGGCACTTTGTTATTGTTGGGTTCTTTTTGTTTGTGTAAATGCTGGATGGGTTGATAAAGGCCTACAATATTTCCACTCAATAAAGGACATACAAGGATTAATCCATATTGTTGATCATTGTACTTGTATAATTGACTTATTAGCTCGATGTGGAAATATATGAATTAACCCATACTACTGATCATTACTATTGTATAATTGACATATTAGCTCGATTTTATTGCTTTGGTTGTTTTCAATTTATGAAAGTTAATATTTTAGCTTAATAATTGAGTATTATTATTTATTTAATTTGATTTATTTATTGATAAATAAATCATTGCAATATATGTAAAAATAATTTAAGATATAAATTTATTAATATATGTAAAAACAACTTTTTCAAAAATATTTTCGTGAGATCGCCAAACAATAGAAAATATTTTACATAGATTCATCCAAATAGTAAAAAACATTTTCAGTAAATCATTTTTTAGAAAAGTAAATCATTTTTCAGAAATCATTTTCCGAAAAACATTTTACTGGCAAACAAACGAACCCTAAAACACTTACTTGTAAGGAGAAGAGTTTGCTGAAATTTTTGAGCTTTCAAAACCCCTATTTGCTGCTAATTTTTAGTGGATGAGTGAAGGAGAAAGATGATATCTTTTCTTTCTTTCTTTTTTTCTATTTCATCAATTTAATCCACCTACTACACCAACTTTGACTAATTTTGACTTCTTTTTCCCCTTATGGCCGGCCACCTCTTAAAACAAGGCCTAATTGCACATTTGGGACCTCCAATTAATATTTATGGCTATTGGGCACCTTTAGCTTGTAAATTGAACTTTCGCACTTTATGTGATTTAGTCCTTTTTTCGTGATTAAGCATGAAACCACTAAAATTAAAGCACCAAAATTTTCATGCACCTATATAATCATGCTCTAACTCCTAAAATAACATAAAAATAATTTTCTCTGACCTCGGATTAGTGGTTCTGAAACCACTATTCTGACTAGCCCCTAATCGGGCTGTTACAACTTATCTGTAAAGCATTTGTGGAAAATTATCTGTAAAGCTCTTGTGGTAAATTATCTAAAAAGCCTATGTGACGTATTATTAATAAAGCCTTAGTGGATAAGTTATCTAGGAAGCCCTTATGGCGAGTCATGTGGAAAGTCTGTATGGTGATTTTGTAATACCTAAGTGCGAGAAGTTAGTCCGTCCTTGTGGTGAGATCTGGGTATGCCTTTGCAACATTTTTTTGTAAGAGTTCTCGGTAGTGTAACCAACGGATGAACCCGCCATATTAACCCATCGGGACAGAAAACTTGGATATCCATAATTATAGGTGGTGTAAGTGCCCGACAAACCTGGATGTTCTCACGTTACGTATCGAAGTCATCTAGGATTCTATTGGATAATCTAAAACATTGTATTCATCGGAATAAGTTTGCTGTTTGGATCGACTTAAATATATGGTATGATTGGAATTCTGTCAACTGCCAAAGTTAGTATAAGAATCTGCCAAGAGTAGTATCCGCTTGTATATCATTCCTAGAAATGTATTCAAATTCTATCTTCAGAAGAGAATGTGAAATAGGATCCACATTATGGTGTGTAGTTCATGATCCACTCATCTGGCAAAATGTGTATAAGGTGGTTAAATGTAAAGATGGATGTATAGCTATCTGTCAAGAATGTAACACTCCAAACCTGGCCTAAACGTTACGACCGGATCTGGTATGTCACAAGGAAAGGTTGTTTAAGAGAACTTTGAAATATTAAGGAATCATCAAAATTTTGAAAGCTTTTTGTTTCGTGTTCCTATCTTGAAAATAATATCCAGTTTAAGGGTTTCTTACCAACTTTTATTTAGAAGAACTATTAGTCGAAAAACGATTTTGAGATACGAAAACTGAAAACTGTGATACTCCAAAACGTGTCATTTTGAAAACAGTGTTTGGTGTTTTTCAGTAATTTTGAGTTGAGTTATTAATCAGTTTGTTATCCGCTTGTTGATATTTTGGGAAAAATGTTTATTTATATTTTAAGGAAAACCTTTTGTTTAGCAGTTCATAATATAAAATCAACCCCATTAAAAGCAAAAACCCAAATTAAAGTTCTGGAGGCCTTATTACATAATGAAATCCCAAATTAAAACAAGTTTAATTAAAGAAAACGAGTTTACGTAAGAAGTAATGCATGGCCACCTCGAAGTCCACCTCGGATCCAAATCTGCGGCTAAGAGTTACCTGCAAGAATAAGCTGAGGGGTGAGTCACCAAGACTCAGTGTGTAATTCCCCCTTACAAACGCAATCTGGCCTGACGCCCACTGATGCACAATGGGCCTTAGCCCCCCACAACCTAACATAATACAAGTGTATGTAATGCAACCCAGCCCAACCTAGTTTTTCCATCCTCTATGTCACCGGAATCAGCCAAACGCCTGTGGCACCATGCCACTGTGGTTCCAAACCACTGTGATACCAAATCACTGTGATAGAGTCACGAAATATAATATGTGGGGCCAACCAACTGTGCTACCAAACCATTGTGACAACCACTGATAAATATATGTGGGGCCAACCCACTGTGGTACCAAACCACTGTGATAATCACTGATAGATATATGTGGTGCCAAACCACTGTGGTACCAAACCACTGAGACATAGTCACTGAATAAAATATGTGGGGCCAACCCACTGTGGTACCAAACCTCTGTGATAGTCACTGAATCACACTTCCCCTTTCAAGCATATCCCAAAGCCCAAGTAAGCATGTTATCATACTGAGATGAATGCAAACATACTACCAATGTACAAGAGATAATTACATCATACATACATAGATTCGAAAGTAGAATCATAGAAGTACTTACCCGGTGTTTCCAACCTCACCCACAAGGGTATCTCGGCCGTATATACAGTCATTCTAGCTTTCAGCCAAAACAGTTATTAACAAAATAATAAGAAAAGTGTGAGCATTACACACCCGATTACGAGTAAAACTATACACTCTAGATCGTCGACACTCTCACTAGAAGAAACAATCGCGATTTGTCTATCCCAGGCAGATGTCGGCTCTCTACCACAGTCTGCCAGAAAGTCTTGAATCGCCGACACAGCATGTCACTTAAACTTAGGAGCAGAGACTATGAGTCCACTCCCCTCTTTAGATTGACTGGCACTTGCATCCATGAAGAGAGCCTTGATCAGTACTCAAAGAGAAATGCTGATTGGCTAATAAGGAAATTTGGTTAAGCCAGACTGTAATGCAATAGGAATAATAGCAGAAAACCCGAAAAGAAATGATTCCTTACCTTGATAAGTGATGAACCGCACAACAACTGATTCGTTCCCAAATTAGAGATGAGTTGTAGAGAAGCAGAAGTTCGTCCCAACAATAAAAGATTTCCCTTGAGTAATCGGCTAAAAGAAAACTTAGAAAAGGAAAAGGTGTTGCACAAAGTTACCTTGCGATAATAATGGTGGTGAAAAGCCAAAAGAGAATTGGCAGAGAAAATAGCCCTTCACGCCTCAGGCTACACAAGCAGCATCGATTCGAGATGGAAAAGAAACAAAGATTCGGTTAGTGAAGGAGAAGATAGAGCAGTAGAGAAGAAAAAGAAAGAAAGAAATAGAAGGAGAAGCAGATTCGACTTTATGAAAAGAGAGAAAGAAGAACATTACCTCCAACAATCAAATACACGAGGTGAACTCAATTTACTTGGGACTAAAGGGATTACTCGGCCTAAGAAGAGAATAAAAGAAAGACAATGAAGCTCCTTCAAAGTTTCGGCTATGAGAAGAAAAGAGTGTTGAAGAGGAAGAGAATAGAAATAAAAAGAGAGATAATATCAATGATGTAACACCCCTTACCTGTAATCCCCGTCGAAATCAGGCACGAGGCATTACCGTATAAAACTACTTGAATGCCACTTATACTCAATGTGACTACTCCCCTTGATGTCACTACCACAACTTCATTTTTTTGACTTACGAGACCTCACTCATACATACGAGGACTCTCGAGACTATATCGATAACTCTTACAATCCGTAAAATCTCTTTCCCATCTAAACAGGGAGTACACGCCCGTGTTAGATGACACAGATGCCCGTGCGTAGTCTCACACGCCTATGTGCCCAAACCGCATCTAAAAATCCCAGCATTCTGCCAAAACTCCCACAGCTAGGGCACATGCCCATGTTGCTCAAGGGACACGCCCGCACGCCCATGCTCTTCACCCGTGGTCAACACTGACTTATTACGCACGGACAAACACATATCCGTGTCCCTTACACGGCCTCAACACGCCCGTACCCTTAAACCTTGTCTGTCACATGGTTGAGATACATGGCCGTGTCTCTGCCCGTGTGGCTTGGAAGTTGGCTATTTTCCAAGCCAGTTCTCCCCCTTTAAAACACAAACTCTCTTGTATCCATTTCATCAACATGTATCATCTTATAATTGGACATCCGAATATCCAATTTTTGCATACACATTCTCATACACATCGCCATTCATGAAATCATTTGTAGAATGCACCCACAATATCTCAATTATGCAATTATTACATACATGAATAACCACATCATAGGCGTGTAACAACCATCAATGTTGGCCATCTCCAAATAGCCTTAATAAAAAATGAACATTTATTAAATAATGGCCAACATTTTAGGCCATAAGAAATATGACTTATGTGACAAAACTACCAAGCCTACTATACATGCCATAACCCAAAAATTAATGTATCTAGATATACCAAGTGTTCCAATTGATAGTGTGAGCAAATCTCCGACGTCCACCGATCCCCGAGCTAACTTAGCGATACTACAAGGCAAGGGAAAAGAGAGGGGAAGTAAGCATAAATGCTTAGTAAGTTCATATGCAAATAACAAGAAATTAATAAACTTGTATCGATAAATCCTCACAATAATTTTTTAAGATGATATAATCATTATATCACACGCTTACACCTTGTTACTCATGTTCACATTAATCTTCTACTTGAGTCACTGTCACTAAATTATTTATTTCTCGAGCTATAGAGCTCCAAATGAAGAACCGTTAAGTTTTCCTGAAACTAGACTCACATAAATTCTCACCATAAAATTTAAGAATTTTTGGTCTAGCCAATTAGTATAGTTTATTCATTAAATTTACCCCTATTTCGCTGTCCAACAGTTCCGACACTTCTTCACTACGAATAAATTTTCTCCTTGTATAAAAGTCGTATGATGTTCTCGTTTGTTTCACTTTAAAATATACTTATTAAGGATTTTAAGCATATGAATTATACTCCATAATTTTTTTTTTACAATTTTTGCTAATTTTCCAAAATTAGAACATGGGATTCCAAAACTCATTCTGACCCTATCTCACTAAAAGTCAAATATCTCATAATCAAATATCTCACTAAAATTCCACTCATTCATTAATTCTTTGTGCTCACTTTCATTTATACACACTTACACCAAAGCATATTATAATTTGGCTTATAACAACCAAGTGATCATAGACACATCTTACTTGTTTACATCCTTATCAATAATACATCATAATCCGAGCACATTATTTATGAGTCTCGTATACATACCTGTGCCTATTCATAATACTCACATATCATACTCTTACTTATCTTGAGCATACTCCTTGAATTTCCCATTGAACTACTTGTAATATTAAGGATGTTCGGGATATCTCGCACACCTGATAGGACGCCTATGCCATATCCCAGATATGGTCTTACATGGGATCACATATTGGTGCTGATGCCATGTCCCAGACATGGTCTTACACTGGCACACTCACTGCCATGGTCCAACCATGGTCTTTTCCGTCAATTCATCACGAGTCGTAGTACGAATGTACTTGACCCTGCATTTCTCACGATTGATCCTTTAATCCAATCTTGTACTTGCATACAGTAATGATTAGATAACATATATTTATAAAACAATACATCATCTCAATCCAAATTTAATAATCGTTCACTATAGACTATCCATATGAACTTACCTCAACGCGAATCGGTCATTTTGATTGACATTTCCCTGTACTTGGTCCAAATCTCGATTTCTTTGATCTAAAATGTAACATTTCACTTAATTATCACTCACATTACTCATTTTAATACAAAAATCATAGTACAGTAAAATTATAATTTTGCCCCTAAACTTTCTCATAATTATGATTTTACCCCTAGGATCGTAATATGATTTTTATTCAATTTCTATAAAATTTAAGGTCAGCCGAACCTTTTTCTCTTCCAAAGCAACCTCAAATTCTCATTATTTCACACTTTTAGGAGCATTTACAACTTTTACTAATTAACCCGTTTTAACCATTTTAACGAAAATCACTTAGCAAAAATCATTCTCCTTACCTCGTGCACCTTTATTCTACCATTAAACATCAAAATGCACAAATATCTAGCATGGGTCAATTTTTAAACTTCCTTTTTCATGCAAATAAATGGTATAAATAGAAAGGTTAAGCTTCTAGGATCTTAAAAATATGAAGAACATTAGAAACGGGGCTCAAATGCACTTACAATTGAGCTTTGAAAAAGCTTGAAACCCTGGCCATGGCTTCATGAAACTTTTGATAGCATGGAGAAGAGAATGAGCAGATTTTTGGGTTTAAATTTTGTCTTTTATGCCTTAAAACACCCAAATGACAAAAATACCCTTTGTACTAAACCTTCAATTTTTACCCTCCCATGACTAGTTTTGTCTATAAAAAAATATAATGGTCTATTTGCCATTTAAAGACCTCTAGTTTAAACCCCCATTTAAATGAAGTACTTATGTTCTTGAACTCATATTTTGCAATTAATGTAATTTAATCCCAATAATAAAATTGGGCACTTTATCGATAAAATTACTTAACAAAATTTACACATCATCACCCAAACATATCATAGACTCTAAAACAATCATAAATTAAATATTTTTACTTTGGGTTTGTGGTCTCGAAACTACTGTTCTGACTAGGCCCTATTTTGGGCTGTTACAAATGAGGTAAGGTTCGGTTATGGTGATAGCCAAAAGAGAATGGTAAGAGAGTGGTTCGGTAAGGAGTGGCTTCAAAATAATTCAGCTTGTGAAGAATTGAAAAAGGGATGAGGAAATAGATGACCAAAAGAAAACTCGAAAGCGCCAAATGAATAAAATGTAAAAGTAGTAAAAGAACTAAGATGCACTTATAGACTTTTCGGCAATTACAAAGAATAGGCAAACCCGAAATGGAAAAACAAAAAGAGCTCTCTCTCAAATTTGGCACCCCCACTTATGATCGAATGCCTCCTCAAACACCCCATAGCCAAAATTTCACCCTTTTAGGCACACTCCCAAATTCGGCCAACTATCACCTCACTCAAAATCCCTTATTTCGCACCACCATTTGCTCCCCAACACCCATTCAAACCAATTTGACCACTTCAACTCCCCCATCACCTCTCATCCATCCATTTCAAATTCAATTGACCCATTCAAACTCCTCTTAGAAGAGTCCCAACCGAATGCTACCTCCTCCTCTCCTTGAGCACAAAAATTAAAGCTCCACCTACTGAAGATGAGACTCGAACTCCTTCCCCCTCCTGCTCCCTTGTGACACCACTCCCTTGCTCCTTAAGTGGCGTCACCTTGCCATCAAACCACACTCTTATTTGTGTCAACAAACACAAGATAATATAGTTAAAGCCTACTTCAACCAGCTCTCCCCCTTAAAGTGCCCAAAAAGTAAAATTTTTCTAAAGCCTTGGCTGAACCCGAGCCTCCCCAAGGCCCCAAAACACACCAAAATAACATGCTAAACAATCCAAACACATAGAATAGTATAAAATGCAGAACCCCTAACTCCAGGATGTTACAGTTCTACCCCTTTAAAGAAATTTTGGCCTCGAAATTTACCTGATCAAAAGAGGTGAGGGCTTCTTCTGCACCGTGATTACACCATAATACCTTGACTATTGGAACTGACTTCCTTCTCAATACCTAGATATCTCGATCTAAGATATGCATTGGTTCTTCTTCAAAAGATAGATCCGGTCTTACTTAAATTTCCTCTACGACACTATGTGAGATGGATCTGAACGATAATGCCTTAACAGTGAAACATGGAATACATCATGTATCTGTCTCAACTCTGAAGGTAACTAAAGCTAATAAGCCATTGGTCTCACACGTTTCAACACTTGATAAGGCCCGATGAATCTGGGGCTCAACTTGCCTTTCCGTCCAAATCTTAGGACCTTCTTCCAAGGTGAAACTTTTAGGAATACCTGATCACCCACTGAGAACTCTATTTCCTTACGCTTCAGATCCGCATATGATTTCTTCCTGTCGGAAGCTTCATTCAGCTGAGCTCGAATCAATTTAACCTTTTCCTCTGTTTTCGAAACCAATTCCAGACCCAACAACTATCGCTCATCCAACTCTGTCCAGAGAAGTAGGAGTACGACACTTACGACCATACAACGCTTCATAGGGTGCCATCTAAATACTGGATTGATAGCTATTATTGTATGAAAACTCTGCCAACGCTAAGAAATCGTCCCAACTACCCTGAAGTCAATAACACAGCCTCTCAACATGTCTTCCAGAATCTGAATTACCCTCTCTAACCCGACCATCGATCGTGGACACATCAGGTTTGAAATCCAGTTTTGTACCCAACACTTGATGTAATGCCTTCTAGAATCGTGACGTAAACCTAGGGTCTCTGTCTGATATGATAGATACTGGTACCCCATGCAACCTCACAATCTCTGCTACATACAGCTTGGCTAACTTCTGTAGTGAATAATCAACACGAACCGCTATGAAGTGAGTAGACTTTGTCAATCGATCGACAACCACCCACACTAAATCTTTCTTAGTAGGCGTAAGAGGTAGCCCACTAACAAAGTCCATTGTTATCCTCTCTCACTTCCAAAGTGGAATCTTCACTGGCTGTAGCAACCCCGAAGGCAACTGATGTTCCGCCTTCACCTGCTGACAGGTCAAGCACTTACCCACAAACTCAGTAACTTCTTGCTTCAGTCCTAGCCACCAAAACTATTCACGCATATCTCGATACATCTTACTCCCACCGGAATGCATCACGTATGGACTACTGTGCGCTTCTTGTAGAATCTTCTGCCTCAACTCGGAATCCTTTGGCATACAAGCCTTTCCATGAAAGCACAATACCCCATCATTGTTCAAACTAAAATCTTCTGTTTCACCACCTTCCACTTGCTGAAATCTAGAACTCAATGATTCATCCGACAACTACTGCTCTTTAATCTGACTTACTCATGAAGGCTTCACCTGAAGTTTAGCTAACAAGCTTCCATCATCATACAAACTGAGATGAGCAAACATTGCCTCAAGTCCAATATTACCTTACACTCAACGCATCTGCCACTATGTTAGCTTTGCTTGGGTGATATTCAATCAAGCAATCGTAGTCTTTCAACAATTTAATCCACCTTCGCTGCGTTAAATTCAACTCCTTCTGGGTAAGGAGATATTTTAGGCTCTTGTGATTGATGTAGATAATCGACTTCTCTCCATACAAGTAGTGTCTCCAAATCTTCAGAGCAAACACTAACGCAACCAACTCTAAATCATGAATGGGATAGTTCACTTCATGTGGTCTCAATTATCGAGAAGCATATGCTACCATTTCCCCCTCTTGCATCAACACACATCCTAACCCTGTGTGTGACGCATCACAGTAAATGACAAACTCTTTTCCAGCCTCAGGCTGAATCAACACTGGTGCTTCCGCCAAAATCCTTTTCAACTTCTCAAAGCTTCCCTGTTGCTTAACTGACCAAACAAATGGTACCCCTTTCCGTAACAACTTGGTTCAAGGTGCAGCTATCAACGAGAATCCCTCAACGAACCTTCTGTAGTACCCAGCTAACCCAAGGAAACTTTAAATTTCAGCTACTGACCTCGGTGGTTTCCAATCCAAAATAGCTTCAATCTTCCGGGGGTCAACCCTAATCCCTTCAGCAGACACAACATGCCCCAGAAAAGTAACTTCCCTCAACCAAAATTCACACTTGCTGAATTTGGCATACAGTTGCTTCTCTCTCAAAATTTGCAAAACAATTCGAAGATGCGAATCATGCTCCTCTTTCGTCCTTAAATATACGAAAATATCACCTATGAATACTATGACAAACTGATCTAGATAGGGTTGGAATACCCGGTTCATTATATCTATAAACGCAGCTGGTGCATTCGTCAACCCAAACGGCATCACTAAGAATTCATAGTGACCGTAGTGAGTTTGAAAAGCTGTCTTATGAATATCTGACTCATTGACCTTAAGTTAATGATAACCTGACCTCAAGTCTATCTTTGAGAAAATTGAAGCACCTCGCAGTTGATCGAACAAGTCATCAATCCTTAATAACGGTACTTGTTCTTAATCGTCAACTTGTTCAATTGCCTATAGTCAATGCACATCTTCATCGACCCATCCTTTTTCTTGACAAATAACACCGGAGCTCCCCACGGTGACACACTTGGTCGGATAAAACCACGGTCCAACAACTCTTGAATCTAGGCTTTAAGCTCCACCAGCTCCTTCGGTGCCATCCTATACAGAGTAATGGAAACCAGCTCCTTCGGTGCTATCTTTGCCTTCTCCACCAGAGTGGTAAACTCTCTTTCCCACTGCGGAGCTATCAATACTCATAACTCATCCCTCAGACCATCCTCAAACTAAACACAGCGCTCGTAATCAGTTCGACGATACCCCGAGGATAGTGACTTAGACACAAGAACTCCGTCTCATACTCAGCCACTGACTTATTCCCTTGACCAAATTCAAAAATGCCTTCCTCTGAGCATCTACGTAAGTTGTTCCAACATACTTCCCTTGAAATGTTGTCTTAAAGAAATCCTAGGTAATACGGTCCGCTGATGTACCATCCCTTACCGTGAGCCACCACTGGTATGTTTCATCTCGAAGAAAGGACACTACTCCTTTCAACTTTTCTTCCACGGTACAGTCAAGATCGTTTATGATTCGTTCAATTGCTTCCATCCAGTATTCAGCTACGTTAGGAGCCACACCAGAAATACCCCTAAATATCTCAGTCCCATTAGCTCAAAGTCGCTCGGACACAAATTTTTGATCTACTGATCCCGTGCCTGCTCCAGCAACCCGCTCCAGAACACGCAACATAGCTTGAGACATAGTATCGTCTCCACCAGTTTGGTCCTAAAATCCCGCTTCTGCAATTGGTGATGCCAACACTTCACCTTCCGGCCCATGTCCTGATTCCGAGGGTTCAGCCTCAACACCCCGGCCTCTACCACGGTCGCGCATACCACGTCCACATCCTCTAGCCCTCATGACTGCGAATTTGACTTAATCTGATTAAAAATTTTATGAGTTAGTATTTCTTCCACTGTTTATTACTCGACAGTCTTATGAAAAGGGCATTTGAAGTAGGTTTTCGCAAGAAATATTTCTAAAGGTCTCTATCCTTAGAGTTGTATTTCTCAAAACTATCTATCACAATATTTCATAAGAATTCAAGTAGCAATCGAAAAACTTACAGTGCAGATTGGTGCCAGAGACTCGGGTGCCATACTTCTAGAAAACATGTATTTTTCTAAACCATATTTCAAACCTATTTTGAAAATGTCTTTGAACCCATGCCACAGTCGAGTTTTACAACCTGGCTCTGATATCATAATTGTAACACCCCAAACCCGACCTAAACGTTACGACGGGATCTGGTATGTCACAAGGAAAGGTTGTTTAAGAGAACTTTGAAATATTAAGGAATCATCAAAATTTTGAAAGTTTTCATTTCGTGTTCCTATCTTGAAAATAACATCCAGTTTAAGGGTTTTTTACCAACTTTTATTTAGAAGAACTATTAGTTGAAAAATGGTTTTGAGATGCAAAAATCGAAAACTAGTGATACTCCAAAACGTGTCATTTTGAAAACAGTGTTTGGGGTTTTTAAGTAAATTTCTGAGTTGAGTTATTCATTAGTTTGTTATCTGCTTGTTGATATTTTGGGAAAAACATTTTTTTATATTTTAAGGAAAACCTTGTATTTAGCAGTTCATAATATAAAATCAACCCCATTAAAAGCAAAAACCCAAATTAAAGTTATGGAGGCCTTATTACATAACAAAATCCCAAATTAAAACAAGTTTAATTAAAGAAAACGAGTTTACGTAAGAAGTAATGCATGGCCACCTCGAAGTCCACCTCAGCTCCAAATTCGTGGCTAAGAGTTACCTGCGAGAATAAGCAGAGGGTGAGTCACCAAGACTCAGTGTGTAATTCCTCTTTACAAACGCAATCTGGCCTGAAGCCCACTAATGCACGTTGGGCCTTAGTCCCCCCACAACCTAACATAATACAAGTGTATGCAATGCAATCCAGCCCAACCTAGTTTTTCCATCCTCTACGTCACCGAAATCATCCAAACGCCTGTGGCACCAAGCCACTGTGGTTCCAAGCCACTGTGATACCAAATCACTGTGACAGAGTCATGAAATATAATAAGTGGGGCCAACCCACTGTGCTACCAAACCACTGTGACAATCATTAATAAATATATGTGGGCCAACCAACAGTGGTACCAAACCACTGTGATAATCTCTGATAGATATATGTGGTGCCAAACTACTGTGGTACCAAACCACTGAGACATAGTCACTTAGTAAAATATGTGGGGCCAACCCACTGTGGTACCAAACCACTGTGACAATCATTGAATCGCACTTCCCCTTTCAAGCATATCCCAAAGCCCATGTAAGCATGTTATCATACTGAGATGAATGCAAACATACTACCAATGTATAATAGATAATTACATCATACATACATACATTTGAAAGTAGAATCATAGAAGTACTTGCCCGGTGTTTCCAACCTCACCCACAAGGGTATCTCGATCATCTATACAGTCGTTTTGGCTTTCAGCCAACACAATTATTAACACAAAATAATAAGAAAAGTGTGAGCATTACACACCTGATTACACATAAAACTATACACTCAAGATCGTCGACACTCTCACTAGAAGAAATAACTGCGATTTGTCTATCCCAGGCAGATGTCGGCTCCCTACCACAGCCTGGCAGAAAGTCTCGAACCGCCGACACAACACATCGTTTAAACTTAGGAGCAGAGACGACGGGTCCACTACCCTCATTAGATTGACTGGCACTCACATCCATGAATAGAGCCTTGATCAGTACTCAAAGAAAAATGTTGATTGGCTAATAAGGAAATTTGGTTAAGGTAGACTGCAATGCAACGAGAATAATAGCAGAAAACCCGAAAAGAAATGATTCCTTACCTTGATAAGTGATGAATCGCACAATAACTGATTCGTTCCCGAATCAGAGATGAGTTGTGAGAGAAGCAAAGTTTGGCCTAACAGTCAAAGATTGCCATTGAGTAATCGGCTAAAAGAAAACTTAGAAAAGGAAAAGGTATTGCAAAAAGTTACCTTGCAATAATAATGGTGGTGAAAAGCCAAAAGAGATTTGGCAGAGAAAATAGCCCTCCATGCCTCAGGCTACACGAGCAGCATCGATTCGAGATGGAAAAGAAACAGAGATTTGGTTAGTAAAGGAGGAGATAGAGGAGTAGAGAAGAAAAAGAAAGAAAGAAATAGAAGAAGAAGCAGATTTGGCTTTTATGAGAAGAGAGAAAGAAGAACATTACGTCCAACAATCAAATACACGAGGTGAACTCGATTCGCTTGGGACTAAAGGGATTACTCGGCCTAAGAAGAGAATAAAAGAAAGACAATAAAGCTCTTTCAAAGCTTCGGCTATGAGAAGTAAAGAGTGTTGAAGAGGAAGAGAATAGAAATAAAAAGACAGATTATATCGATGAAGTAAGGTTCGGTTATGGTGATAGCCAAAAGAGAATGGTAAGAGAGTGGTTTGGCAAGGAGTGGCTTCAAAATAATTCGGCTTGTGAAGAATTGAAGAAAGGGATGAGGAAAAGATGACCAAAAGAAAACCCGAAAGCGTCAAATGAATAAAATTTAGAAACTAGTAAAAGAACTAAGATGCACTTATGGATTTTTTGACACTTACAAAGAATAGGCAAACCCGAAATGGAAAAACAAAAAGAGCTCTCTCTCAAATTCAGCACCCCTACTTATGATCGAATGCCTCCTCAGATACCCCTAACCCTAAATTTCACCCTTTAGGCAAACTCCCAAATTCGGCCAATTATCACCTCACTCAAAATTCCTTATTTCGCTCTACCATTTGCTCCCCAACACCCATTCAAACCAATTTGACCACTTCAACTCCCCTATCACCCCTCATCCATCCATTTCAAATTCAATTGACCTATTCAAACTCTTCCTAGAAGAGTCCCAGTCAACGCTACCTCCTCCTCTCATTGTGCACAAAAAATTAAAGCTCCACCTGCTGAAGATGAGACTCGAACTCCTTCCCCTTCTGCTCCTTTGTGACGCCACTCCCTTGCTCCTTAAGTGGCGTCACATTGCCATCACATCACACTCTTCTTTGTGTCAACAAACACAAGTAAATATACTTAAAGCCTACTTCAACCAGCTCTCCCCTTTAAAGTACCCAAAAAGCAAAATTTTTCTAAAGCCTTGGCTTGAACCCGAGCCTCCCAAGGCCCCCAAACACACCAAAATAACATGCTGAATAAGCCAAACATAGAGAATAGCATAAAATGTAGAACCTCTAATTCCAGGATGTTACAAGGAATTAGAAAAGTATCCGTCAAAGTATGAAGGGAAGTCTAGACTCTTAAATTAGAGGAATCCAACAATAACGTTAAATGTAATATTGGTTGACAATTATTAAGTTCCGTTGAACTTACAGGTGTCTATTTGTAATGCAGGTTATTGGAATTGAACCAATACACTAGAAGGGACCAAGCCAGGAATAAGCCAAGGTGATCATTCGTAGAGCGATAATATGCATGTAACACCCCAAACTCGGCCCATGCGTTATGACCAGATCTGACATGTCACACGAGAAAAACATCTTAAATCCTTTTTATTCGTACTAAAGTAGGTATTGATTTGTTATAATCAAGAAAACAAGTTTGATTTGAAATATTTGATAAAATACTACTACTTCGAGGATTGATTGATAAATCGATAATTTGAACTAGAAATCTTATATACTGTGACTTTTGAAAATATCATTGATAACTCAAGAGAAAATTTCTAAGTTAAAATATTTGTAAACGCTTATTATGAAAACCATTTGTTAATCTATCATGGAAAAAAAAATCTTTATTTAAGTTTTTAGAAAAATTCCCATTTAAGATAGTTCAAGCAAAATAAAAGTACATTAAACATAAAGCAAAATAAAATATTCCAGAGGCCTTATTACAACATAAAAACCAAAAAGAGTAAAAAATAATAAAGTGAACGGAAATAGAAATCTAAAGTTCAATAAAAACCATTTTTGAATTATGGCTTCCACCGAGTCATCCATGGCCCAAGTCCCCATCACTGAGCATTATCTGTAAGGGTTAAGGAAATAGGGTGAGTTACTAGAACTCAGTGTATAATCCCCTTACCGTTGACCACTGGGCCTGAATCCATTTAGCAGAAACTTGGGCCTGAGCCCATATAGCATAATCTTGGGCCAAAGCCCATTTACATAACAATGTATGAATGAAATAAATATATTCAACCCAACCCATCCTAGTAATCCATCCGCTACACACCACCCATACAATCCCATCACACTTGTGGGATCAAGTTAACCCACCCCGCCAAACACACCATCGCAGGCAAGTTGCCATTTATAATATTTGTGGCTGAGCCACCAGAAATGCTGTAGTCAAGCTGCTTTTTATAATATTTGTGGCTGAGCCACCAGAGTATCATATACGGTAATATAATCGGCACATAGACTTAATCACGATGGAAAAAAGCCATATTTAATTTGGCACATAACCATTATCAGAATTTGTGGCAGTGCCACCACACTACACTTCTCCTCATTCAATTTTCCCATCCCATGCAAAATGTAACATGCAACATACATAATTAAACATAATACTCACATAAATGTACCATAATTATTAATCCAATATTTTATTACGGTAAATCAATCCATTATAGAACTTTGTAATTCGGCCACTAAAGCATTCTAGCAATTTGGCCCATAGGGCATTTTTGTAATTCGACCCATAGGGCATTTTCGTAATTCAGCCCATAGGGGCATTTTTATAATTCAGCCCATAAGCGCATTTTCGTAATTCTCACAGTTTTAATACCAATTTTGACAAATCTATCAAAATAGTGTAGTTTAGGCCAATTTCTCAGTTTATGCCATATTACGATTTTAATAATAAAAATAATAACGATCTATTTCCAATATAATATAGAATCTTAAATTTACGAGATAACGGTGTGAGATTACACACCTGATTATGGTAAGGACTAAACCGTCTTGATCGTCGGCACCTAAGACAACATAATACTCGATTAACTAATGTAATGGATTTTTCTTAGTCCAAATCTAAATCACGATCTAAAATACTTACTCTCAAAATTGTGAACAACCACGATTTGTCGATTCTCACCGAATGATGGTCCACAACCTGGTGGAAATCTCAAATTGCCGATACCGCCATTCGCTTGAACTTAGGAGAAGGAATAACAAATCCACTCCTTTTGTGTTCGAAATCACTTTTCCTTTCGAATCGGTACCACTTGCCTCCATTGGAAAAATCTTAATCAAAACGATATTACAATATATATATCGATTGTCCAAGGAAAAAGGGTTCGGCTTACCACTATTTCCATAGAATCAACAAGTGGATAGATTGAGATATTTAGACCCTAAAAATAAATGATTAGTCACAACCACTATCCCGCTTAGCAAACTAACCGATCAACGAAAAAGATCAAAATGAACCATGATGAATCCCTTACCTCAATGATTATAAAACCGATTCCTAACTATTGTACAATGGCTACGGATGAGTCAAAGATTCATCCTTCCACTATAACTGTACATTAGAAGGTGATCACATTGTAAAGAATTATGAGAGGAAGATATTTCGGTTGGAACAAAGTGAATATCCGAATGTTGATAAACACACATTTGGCTAGGAAAAAGAAAATAAAATGATAGAATAGAACCACTTACCGATTGATCAAAGAAGTGAGAATCAACACGAATGAGAAAGAAATAATAAAGAAGAGATGAAGGGTTCTAAGGTTCAGCTATGGAGGAAAAATGAGCAAGAATATTTGGCTATTGAAGAGAAAAGAATAAAGAAGATTCGGCCAAACAAGGTTGTGTCCATTAGAGAGAAAAAGAGAAAGTTGAAGAAATGGTAAAAAGAAAAGAAGAGATGGAGGATAGTACTAGATGGTTTCGGCTATCAAAGAGAAGATGAGCATAAAGGTGTGTTTCGGTTATCAAGGAGAAATGACCAAAAATGCATTGAAGATTTCGGCTCAAACAAAATAGAAAAATGAACAAAAGGTCTTGGAGGTTTTCGCCAAGCAAAGTGAAAAGAATTTGGAAAAAGAGACACAAAATGTTCAAAGAGAAAAATACCTCTCATGCACCAAAACTATCAAAATGCTCCTAGCAAAATTCGGCTACCCTCTTTCCCCACAAAATCGTGTATTACCTTTTGCCTAAAGGAAAAATGTTGACCAAAATCCTTTCCAAAACATCTTCCTCACTTTGGCCAACATGTTCCCTACTCTTTCCTTTTCTTCTTTCCTTCCACTCATCCTTACCTTATTTCCTTATCCACCTTTCCAAAATTAAAAAGTCTTCCTTACCTTAATTACCTCTATGGCTGACACTTAGGGAAGGAACACAAAAATAAATCCCAAAATTTGCACTAGGTAGGATTTGAACTCCACCCTCAAGCCCATACATGCAACGCCACACCAATCCTCTACTAGCTTCACTTGTGCTAGCAAAATGCACACTTATTTTCATAAGCCTGGATGCCACTTACCTTCTCTCCTTAAAGTGCTTAAACACCAAATTTTACCAAGGCTCCAACTCGAACCTGAGACTTCATAGAAGCCCCGTAAGCTTCCAAATTAACTTGCCTACTAAGTCTAACTCATAATTATGCCATTCATATATTCTCAAAAATTCTAAAAGGCTTTTATGCTCGGGCCCAATAAGCCCAATTCTATTAGGCCCAATTTCGGGATGTTACAAATCTACCCCCTTAAAGAAATTTCGTCCTCAAAATTTTCAGCTATCTAATAATGGTCTAGCACTGGTTACTCTACCACGCTACCGCTGCGCACTCTCATCCCAATAACACTAATACACTTCTCACCAAATCTAGAAATCTCTTCACCCAACCAGATATCTAATCACAGAAATCAACAGGTACTTACCACACATTCATAAATTTTCTATATTCAACACCACATCTAACCGAAACATACCCGATTTAATGGTGATGAAACAATCTCGAGCTTTATGCTCCTTAGACCCGCATCTCAAGCATGCTCTTGACCTTCTCCATCATTCTCCCGAATGATGCCTTCTGCAATAATCGCAAGCCGAAAAGTTTGGACGTGCTTTAACACGCTTTATGGAATGAGACTACGACTCAAAAGAACCGCGATCTCTTTTTTTCTTACATTCCACACACTCAACTCGAAGTGCTTCACCGATTCTTTTAACCTCCTCCAATACCTCCTTAACTATCTGAGTTAGCTCATCAACCCCAGCTCGATCATGAGATCCCATCTCAACCACTGGCGATGCTGGCGCCTCCCTTTTGGGCACATGCCTTGGTGCCGAAGATTCAGCCCTAGCACCTCAGCCTCTACCACGGCCACGTCTATCGCGTCCACGTCCTCTAGCGCTCATGTTTTCTAAATCAATTTAATCTGATTAAGAGTCTTATGAATCAATATGCTATTTCAGTGTTTATTAAATAATATTTTATGAAGTATAGGAAGTAAAATCGTTTTCGCAAAACGCATCCTATAGTCTCAATATCTATAGTTACAGCTCCTAAAACTAAAAAGTTCTAGAGTATTTCTACAGTCATACCACAATATTCATAAAATGATAACAGATACTTACTTGACTTGGTGCCGGATACCCATGGTGCCATACTTCCTTTAAAACATGCATTTATAATTTAAAATTCAAACAGCTTTGGAAAACGCTTTTGAATCCAAACCACAGTCGAGTTTTGCAACCGGACTCTGATACCATAAATTGTAACACCCCAAACCCGGCCCATGCGTTATGACCGGATCTAACATGTCACATGAGAAAAACATGTTAAATCCTTTTTATTTGTACTAAAATAGGTATTGATTTGTTATAATCAAGAAAACAAGTTTGATTTGAAATATTTGATAAAATACTACTAATTTCAAGGATTGATTGATAAATCAATAATTTGAACTAGAAATCTTATATACTGTGACTTTTGAAAATATCGTTGATAATTCAAGAGAAAATTTTGAGTTAAAATATTCGTAAAAGTTTATTATGAAAACCATTTGTTAATCTATTTTGGAAAAAATCTTTATTTAAGTTTTAGAAAATTCCCATTTAAGATAGTTCAAGCAAAATAAAAGTATGTCAAACATAAAACAAAAATAAAATATTCTAGAGGCATTATTACAACATAAAAAGCCAAAATAGTAAAAAATAATAAAGTGAACGGAAATAGAAATCTAAAGTTCAATAAAAACCATTTCTGAAGTATGGCCTCCATTGAGTCATCCATAGCCCAAGTCCCCATCATTGAGCATTACCTGCAAGGGTTAAGGAAACGGGGTGAGTTACTAGAACTCAGTGTATAATTCCCTTACCGTTGACCAACTGGGCTTGAATCCATTTAGCAAAAACTTGGGCCTGAGCCCATATAGCATAATCTTGGGCCAAAGCCCATTTAAATAACAATGTATGAATGAAATAAATATATGCAACCCAACCCATCCTAGTAATCCATCCGCTACACACCACCCGTACCATCCCATCACACCTGTGGGGATCAAGTCAACCCACCCCACCAAACACACCAATCGCAGGCAAGTTGCCATTTATAATATTTGTGGCTGAGCCACCAGAAATGCTGCAGTCAAGCTACTTTTTATAATATTTGTGGCTGAGCCACCAGAGTATCATATACGGAAATATAATTGGCACATGGCCTTAATCACGATGGCATAAAGCCATATTTAATTTGGCACATAGCCATTATCAGAATTTGTGGCGGTGCCACCAGACTACACTTTTCTTCATTCAATTTTCCCATCCTATGCAATATGTAACATGCAACATACATAATTAAACATAATATTCACATAAATGTACCATAATCATTAATCCAATATTTTATTACGGTAAATCAATCCATTATAGAACTTTGTAATTCAGCCACTAAAGAATTCTAGCAAATCGGCCATAGGACATTTTCGTAATTCGGCCCATATGGGCATTTTCGTAATTTGGCCCATAAGGGCATTTTCGTAATTCTCATAGTTTTAATACCAATTTTGACAAATCTATCAAAATAGTGTAGTTTAGGCCAATTTCTCGATTTATGCCATATTACGATTTTAATAATAAAAATTATAACGATCTATTTCCAATATAATATCGAATCTTAAATTTACGGGATAACGATGTGAGATTACACACTTGATTATGGTAAGGATTAAACCGTCTTGATCGTTGGCACTTAAGATAATATAATACTCGATTAACTAATGTAAGGGATTTTTCTTAGTCCAAATCTAAATCACGATCTAAAATACTTACTCTCAAAATTGTGAATGACCACGATTTGTCGATTCTCACCAGATGATGGTCCACAACCCGGTGGAAATCTCGAATCGCCGATACCGCTCTTCGCTTTAACTTAGGAGTAGGAATAGCAAATCCACTCTTTTGTGTTCACAAATCACTTTTCCTTTCGAATCGATACCACTTGCCTCCATTGGAAAAATCTTAATCAAAACAATATTACAATATATATATCGATTGTCTAAGGAAAAAGGGTTCAGCTTACCACTATTTTCGTAGAATCAACAAGTAGATAGATCGAGCGATTTAGACCCTAAAAATAAATGATTAGTCACAACCACTATCTCGCTTAGCAAACTAACCAGTCAACGGAAAAGATCAAAATGAACCATGATGAATCCCTTACCTTAATGATTATAAAACCGATTCCCAACGATTGTACAATGGCTATGGATGAGTCAAAGATTCGGCCTTCCATTATAACTGTACATTAGAAGGTGATCACATTGTAAAGAATTATGAGAGGAAGATATTTCGGTTGGAACAAAGTGAATATCCGAATGTTGATAAACACACATTCAACTAGGAAAAAGAAAATAAAATGATAGAATAGAACCACTTACTGATTGATCAAAGAAGTGAGTGTCAACACGAATGACAAAGAAATAATAAAGAAGAGATGAAGGGTTCTAAGGTTCGGCTATGAAGGAAAAATAAGCAAGAATATTCGGCTATTGAAGAGAAAAGAATAAAGAAGATTCGGCCAAACAAGGTTGCGTCGATTAGAGAGAAAAAAAGAAAGTTGAAGAAATAGTAAAAAGAAAAGAAGAGATGGAGGATAGTACTAGATGGTTTCAGCTATCAAAGAGAAGATGAGCATAAAGGTGTGTTTTGGTTATCAAGGAGAAATGACCAAAAATGCATTGAAGATTTCAGCTCAAAGAAAGTAGAAATATGAAAAAAAAGGTCTAGGAGGTTTCGGCCAAGCAAAGTGAAAAGAATTTGGAAAAAGAGACACAAAATGTTCAAAGAGAAAAATACCTCTCATGCACTAAAACTATCAAAATGCTCCTAGCAAAATTCGGCTACTCTCTTTCCCCACAAAATCGTGTATTACCTTTTGCCTAAAGGAAAAATGTTGACCAAAATCCTTTCCAAAACATATTCCTCACTTTGGCCAACATGTTCCCTACTCTTTCCTTTTCTTCTTTCCTTCCACTCATCCTTACCTTATTTCCTTAGCCACCTTTCCAAAATTAAAAAGTCTTTCTTACCTTAATTACCACTATGGTCGACACTTAGGGAAGGAACACAAAAATAAATCCCAAAATTTGTACTAGGTGGGATTCGAACTCCACCCCTCAAGCCCATACATGCAATGCCACACCACTCCTCTACTAGCTTCACTTGGGCTAGCAAAATGCACACTTATTTTCATAAGCCTTGATGCCACTTACCTTCTCTCCTTAAAGTGCTTAAACACCAAATTTTACCAAGGCTCCAACTCAAACCCGGGACTTCATAAAAGCCCCGTAAGCTTCCAAATTAACTTACCCACTAAGTCCAACTCATAATTATGCCATTCACATATTCTCAAAAATTCTAAAAGGCTTCTATGCTCGGGCCCAATAAGCCCAATTCTACTAGGCCCAATTTCAGGATGTTACAATGCATATAGAAGGGCACTCGTAGGAATATGGCAAACAATATTCTACACCATGATTAAGTGGGTTTTAACAAAGTTGTAAGTTATAATGTATTAAACTACTGTCGAGAATCTGCTGCATTTAGGAAACATCTCTTTTAAAATCTTTTAACTTGAAAAAATATAAATAAATAAGAAGTATGTTAAATATGGTTTTATACATAAATAAGAAGTATGTTAAATATGGTTTTCACCGTTGTAAAATTTTTGTTAAGTATTTTTGTATTGCGACATCCAATATCTGGGTCCAGTAAATCGGGTCAAGTATATGGCGTTATAATCCCATAAAAAATGATCCCACAAAATTAAAAAAAGACTCACCAAATTTCTTGAGAAATATTTATCTTATAAAATAAATTATTATATAAAATCAATGAATCTCTCCCCACCACTAAAACCTAAAAATCCCAAATTCTTTTATTTTCTTCCAACACTCATCACTTTTTTTTCTCAAACTTCGTTTATTCTCTTACTCTCTAGAATTTTTACAAGACAAGTGTTAAATCTTTTAATACTTTCATGTTGGTCTCCCAATTTGGTAAAAACTTTTCTTTTCTTTTCATGCTTTATTGCTTAATCTCTAGAAAATTAGGATTGTGGCTTTTCTTATGATAGATTAGGATTTTTATGCAAGGTTTAGTTTTTTTATTAAATGATTTTGGTTTATTGATTTTGTATGATATTCCTAACATCGTGATTGAGTAATAATTTTTAAAGATTGATTAATACAAATGCCTGAAGAAATTTGGATTGATTAATACAAACCCTTGAAGAAATAAAGATTGATTAGAATTTTAGCATTTTTATTTAGACATTGTTGTTGCTAATGTAATTATTGTGAATCTCGTGTTCGAAAATGTAACCTTCCTAACCCGGCCTGGACATTATGGCCAGATTGAGATGACTACGTTAGCCACCAGAATGGCTAAGAAGACCAACTAATCTAATTTTAAGAAAATCGTGGTTGTTACTTTGAGTCAGGTTAAAACCTTCATTTATTAGATCGTCTATTTTTTAGGATTCATTTTATTGTTAATAGTGATGCTTTAGTAAAACCATTTTGTAATCGATTTATTTTGTAAAACTTGTGGTAATTTAATGCAACGAAAAATCATCAATTATGTCTTATTGTACTTAAACCGAGTAACATGCAATTACCGTTTATTAAATTCAAACTACTCGAATGAATAATGCATGTATAAAAATCCCAAACCAATACTACCAAGCCACAGTCCAAATAACAAATTTACAATCCCAACCAGTGAAAAAACTTTAATGGAAATTATTTTTTTAAAAATAAAATAGTCCGAAGTTCGAAAGGTCGTCTGCATGCCGGGTCTAGTCCTAGTCTCGATCATTACCGAGAAGTTTAAGACTAGAGGATGAGCTTAAGGAAGCTCAGTGTGAGTCAAAATTTCAAAACATCGTATAAAAATTCATATAAAATATAACAGTCAACATTACCAATCATTACCGTTGCATAACAATATTCAATCACTGTATGAGCATGCTATGTTGTACGATGCAATGTGAAAGGGTCCTACCCAGCCATCCGCTGCACACCATGTGTTCCCCAGAACCTATCTACCGAACTCCAAATAGTGTGAGCTAAAGCTCAATGTGGATAAACCACCAGTAATAGTAATGCGGATAAATTACCGGTAAAAGTGCAGTCAGGTTGCTAGTAATGTGGACTAGCCACCAGTGTTGCAGATAAGCTGCTAGTAATGTGATTGAATCGCCAATCTCCTCGGTACTCGGCTGTGCACTGACAGTAATGTTGTGGACTTTAAATGTCATCAGTACTCCACAAAATCCTCAATCAACAACAAATACCCACTCAATACAAATGCAATATGTCATACAATCGATAAACCCATCATGCTTCCAATAATAATTTCGATACAATGACATGCTTAACATGCATAGCAATAAACAATATTGGTGTATGCCTTTACTTACTTTTCATTTAATAGTAACAAAGGCATGTGTACATGCCTTCCATACAATCAATATCACATATGGTATGCAATTTAAATACATATAAGCTCAATGTCAATTATGGCATATTACATGCATATCAATCAACGTTTCAAAAATTCAACGTGCTATACATGCATTCAACCTAATTTTCACCAAGGATTTAGTAATCAAAGACATAACATATCAAACATACGATCAACCAAATTATAGCACAAAATCATACATTACATATAGCTCGTACACAATTCAATCGGTCCTAACAAGGCCTTCTACATCGGGTTTCCTATTTAAATACGTACCTTGTTTGACACTCTATTTATTAGCTCTTAGGTCATTCATCCATGACAAAACTAACAAGCATAACTACCATTTTAAAACATATGTTAAGCTTTTTAGATTAATTTAGCAAAGGGAAAGACCCATACCTTAATTCGTAACACGTAACACTAAACCATAAAATCCGCACTTTTGCACTTAAGCCTTAGATGAGCTTAGATCCAACAACAACACTTAATACATTAAAATATGGTTAATGACCAGCCTTGAAACACCTCTAAGGGTTCGTACAAAGTAGTGTCACATTAATGAATTTTCAGACTTGAAACGACAAGCGAATTTACACTGATTTGATGCAAAATGAGGGTGCGGATGAGATCTGACTTCATTGCTGACTCAGGACGTTCCGATCAACACCTACGATTAAATTAACACTTAAAATCAATAATGATCAATTAAAGGTTTTAGAGCATTTGACTCAACCAGAAAATTTAACAAAATTAATACGACACAATAACCCGCTTAAATTCGTGTTTACACTTCACGTTAACTAGATCTAAGATGTTGTATGATTGAGATTGAATACACTCCTAATTGATAGGGTTAATGGTTGCTTTAAATAGAAGAGAATCGAGGAAAACACTGTTGTAAATGTGCGACAAAAAAAAATTAACATCCGACAAGTGGTGAACAAAGGGGCGGTACACCACCACTAACGACAGCGAGAAAAAGGGGTTGATTTGGGGCGTCACAACAATGGTGGAAAACACCCTTGTTTGGATGACACAATGAAAAAGAGAAAAAAAATGAAGAAGAAAATGAGAGATCTTTTAGAAAGAAGAAGGGTTGGAAGACAAGTGAGGCAAAATCAAATGAATAGGCTGAAAAACTTAATGAAAAATAACATATATACCTAGGTTAAACTAAATTGGACGACACACACATAGAGGAGTGAGAGAAAAAATAGCAAAATTAATTAATTTTCATGGGAAAGGAATCAAACTTGGATCTCCAGGACAAACGCATCATCTCTTTACTATCTCTTAATCACTAAGCCAATAGCTAATTCTTGAAATAATTTCACGAACTTTAAATTAAAAAGAATTGGGATGTTACAGAAAAATTGATATATTGCATTCTCATGACACCGAAAAACACTTAAGTGATGTTTATATTTGTGAAAGAAAATTACTAGTGGTATGTTGGCTTTATTAAAGGCTTTGTATGTTTAAGGCTTAGGTATATTTTTTCTAAATTTTAACATAGGAAAACATTTTAAAACAAAATTTACTAGTGAAGTAAAGGAAAAACAATAAAAAAGTTATGCATTAATTTGTATGACTTTTATAAACATTGTAATTTTTAATAAAGTTGACCCTATTATCTAAATTTCTTAACTCTACCCTTGAATAACATGAATTAAGAAAATGAAAGGTTATATACCCTTGGTCTTCTTTCAAAGAAAAAGGACAAGGGGGAAAATATGTAAAATATTTAAGCTAAAAGACTTGCCATGTGGCTAGAACATGGAAGTATAATAATTCATTCATAAATTAAAACTTTCAAAATAATATTGAAAAATAATTAAAAGAATGCAAATTTGATAAAAATAAGCATCATTATGATGCAAAGATAGTAAAGTAAGGAAGAAACTTATAATTCTACGACCATATTCCACCACAGATCCTGCATTTAAGAAAAATTATAAAGATTAAAGGAATAAAAGTATGATCCTTTGTATACGAAAATATCTAAAAAGAATAAAAATGAAGCGTACTTTTGTTCAGCAATATATTTGTATTTAACAATCATTTCGAATCCAAATAACAATATTATTCCTAGGGTAAATAACACTCATATTTAATTGCCTTTTACTCTTTTGATCTCACATTAGTTGCTTGCAACATATTAGTCCAATTTCATGCCACTTGCAAAATGCTTGCCCTAAAATTGATCACAAATAATTTTGAACCCATGATATTGCACCAAGAGAATTATTAGAGAAAAAAAAAAACAATGAATTATTGTAGTAGCCCAATTTTGACTGGGCTGAAATAAAATCAAAACAGACCCTGATCCAACCCTTGGCCCAATTTACATACCTAGAACCCAACATCTAAACCAAACCCCTCAGACCGGAAGCTAGCCCATTACCCGAATAAACCCAAACCAATAAATTACTCAGACCCAAAGCCTCGTTACAACCTAATCCATTTTACCCAAAACAGAAACGGCCTAATAGCCCAAATGATTATTTTAGAATTGGGAAACCCCGAAACTAGGGTTTCTGCCTTGCGCCGCAGCCTCGCACCTAGGCCGATAGTCACGCCGCAAGCGCCGCAGCCACCAACCCTCGTCAGGTCGCGATTCGCGCGAGGAAGGCCCCATCGACGCCGAGATCTCCGTTTCTCCTGCAAAAGAAGAAAGAAATCAAAGCAGAAAGGAGTAAATTGCAACAAAAAAAAAGGAAAGAACAGATATAGAAATATATGTTTTCCTTTTTATTTTAATTTTTTTGGGTTATAAAAACCCTTGTAAAATCTTTGAACAGGGGAGGAAAAAAGCAGGAGAGGATGTACACAAGAATATATGCAAATACAGATTGATTCAGAAAATAAAAAGCAAAGGTTTTGTTTTATTTTTATTTTTATTTTCTTATACTTCTTTTTTTATTCTTTTATCTTATTTATAACATACATATAACATACTATAAAAAAAGAGAGAAAAAACCTACATTTTTGGAATTCCAGCCACCGCGCGACGATAGGGGACGACGGCCGGAGACTCGCCTGAAATCGGCCAGAAATCGCCCAGGCCAAGAGGGAGAGAGAGAGAATCTGTTTTTTTTTTTTAAATGAAAGCTGAAAATGATTTTTTTCAGGGGTTTTTATTATTTATAATGAAAGCAAAACGGCGTCGTTTTGCTTTGACTATTTACATACCAAAACGGCGCCGTTTCACCTATGGCCCGCGTGTATGACCCGACCCGAGGCAAGATCCGCGTGTTTTTTATAAAGGGGCTAATTGCACATTTAGCCCCTCAACTTTTCTACTGTTTTATAATTAGATTTATTTTATTCCTAATTTTGCCCAATAATTTTTCCTATGTTTCAAATTGGTCTGCATTCAAACGGTATCGTTCCAGTGATCGGGTTATTTTCTGTTTTGGTCCCTCTACGTTGCGCGCACATTACAATCCGATCCTTTCCTCTTTATTTATTTTTGATTTTGCCCCAGATTCTTATTTTTAAATTCAATTTCGTCCTTTTTTCATTTCCTTTATAATTTTCATTATTTTATTAGTAATTTTATTATCATTATTGTTAATTTTCTTTTATCATCATATTATTATTATTTTTACTATTATTATTTTATTATTACTAATCTTTTTTATTTTGCTATTATCGATATTATTATCATTATTTTTAACATTAATATTCTTTTTTATTATTTATATTATGTAAATTAGCATATTATTTTTATATTATTATTATTCAATTATTTTTATTACCTATTATTTTAATATATTAGTTATTATATTCTATATTTTTTAATATTTTTGTATATTATATATTATTTTAGAAAATTTTTATTTTATCTCAAAATCATTTATATTGTATAATATATTATTTATTTTAAATGTAGTTTTATATGTATTAGACTATTATAAATATATTTTTATAAATTATTTATTTATTTTTTAAATATATTTTTTCTATTTAATATATCTGTATACTTTTTTTTACATTTATTATTATTATTTTTATTTTTGCCATTTATTTATGATTGCCGTAATATGGTTATTTATTGGTTATTTCATATTAATATGATATTTTTGTAGGATCATCATTTAAAAAAAAAACACATTTTTACAAAATCAATATTTTATTTTAAGGTTTTCAAAAGAAGGCAATATTTTGATATTTAGAAATTCGAAAAATAGTGCCCAATCGTGCTGGGTTGCGATTTCCCGTTTGGCTAAATAACTAAATATCCTTTTGATAAGTTTTATAAAATTATGAGGTAATCCTAGTGACGAGGGTTTAAAAATATCATGTCCAATCGTGATGGATGTGATGTTTATATTCTTTCGGATCAAAGAAATCTCAAATTTTAAAACAAAATTTTTCAAAGTTTTTATAAATTGTGAGATGATCTTAGAAATGAGGGTTTAAAAATATCATGTCCAATCGTCTTTGGATGTGATGTTTATATTCTTTCGGATCAAGAAATCTCAAATTTTAAATCCAAAATTTTATAAATTATGAGATGATCTTTGATATGAGGGTAAAAAACTATTGTGTCCAATCGTCTGGATGTGACGTTTATAATCTTTCATATCGAGAAACTCTCATATTTTAAGTCAAATAGTTCAAAATCTTTTGGAAATCATATTTTTAAATACTTTTAAATTTTAAACATTTGGACATAATTTTATCAATTTGGTACCAATTTTTGGGCGTTATGAGGGTGCTAACCCTTCCTCATCGTGTCGACTCCGAACCTATTTTCTCGTTTTCATGACCAAAATCAAATGTTTTAAAATAAAACCTTTTACAAGGTGATCCAACCACACCTAAATAATAAGGATTGGTGGCGACTCCCATTTTCGTTTTTCAAAGTCGATCCCCATTTTTCAAAACCGATTTAAAAATGGTTTCGACAATTATAACCTTAATAATAACAACATATGCTTATGGAACCAAATATTAGAACCAATCTTAATAATCCAAACTCAACTAGTACTAAAATTATTTTGCAAACTACCTTGCGGCCATAAAAATGGCTTGCTTGATCACACTTATAGAGTTGGGTCCCTTCTCTCCATCAATACCAACACCATAGCAACTTCAAAGAAATCCTATGATTTTTCTACAATCCTACATCAATAAAGCATGCTATTCTAAAGAAGTTGCATCCTAGATTCAGCCTAAAAGCACACCAATTTGAATCATCAATAAAATTGTCAGCATTGACTAATTACAATGAAAAAGGTTTAGAATCCTTTATATATATATATATATATATATATAGAAATAATAAATATTTATATAAACTTTCAATAGAGAGAAAGAGTAACACTGGGATGATGTTGACTAATGCATTAATAGAAACAATACAAGCTAATTAGAGTTTGAAAATCCACTAGAATTTTCCACTTACAATTTTATAAATGAGAGGTAGGAGAATGTTTGATAACTCATTTTACAACTTACATATTGTTATCAAAATATTCTCTATTTTTATTTAAAGTTTAATTTTTAATAAAATATTAGAATATATTGAAATCCCATCCACTTTTGACAACCCTAAGGAAATTGGTAGTTTGATATTTGGGTGGGGAACTTTTCATTTGACAAAATACCACTTTAGTAATGATAAAAATAAAAATAAATACCACTCAAACAATAAATAGAACAAATCCATTGAAAAAAAAAGAACTCTAAATGAAAAATTCAGTTCAATAGAATTTGAATAAGGAGTGGCTCAATGAGTACCCGTGGATGGCCATACGTGTTGCATCTTTAGTGGTGACCATCTAGTTGATCATTCATGACCAGCCATTGTGCATTTCACACCACCCATTTTTGGTCTCAAATAGGCCACCCATTTTTATCCTTCTAGGGGACCACTAAAGGACTACCAAGGCATAACAACCTTGTACCATGTCAACAAGGAGAATGTTAGAGCATGACCACACATTACTATACTGGACGATAACTGACATGTAATGGACTTGTCACTTGGTTGGCCACACAAGTAGTCTACCATCTATATTGTTGATGGCATGACACTACATGACAAGGGGACCTCCCCTATATATACCTCAACACATGAGATATGAAAGATCCTTTTCTTTCCCAAGCGTATCACTTGATAACTTAGCCTTCTCCTCTTCCCCTTCCTCTCTCTCTTCCTAGCCCTTTTATTTTAGCTCTCTGCTTGTTACAGGTGAACCAACCACATGGTCTCCAACATTATCTCCTCCTTATCTCCTCCATTGTTGATTCCCTGTATTAACATTTACACCATGTTTGTATAGGCTAGGGAGAGGGAAAGGAAAGGAAAGTAAAGGAAAGGAAAAATCTTTCCTGATTAGTATTATTATTTAAGCAAGGGAAAGTAAGAAAAATTAAGTATCCATTGATTTCTTTTAAAATACTTTGTTTTCATTCACCCCAATTCGAGGTAAAAGATAGGGAAAGAAGAAAAAGATTTTTTAAGATGTAAATTATTTTTTATCAAAGGTTTTGTCTACGATATAATCCTCCAAATATGAACGCCAAGTTACGAAATGATATTATGTAACATCCTAGACTAGGGGTTATGCGTTCGTGCATAATTCATGAGTAGTAGGTTTTGGCAGTGCTTGGAAGTGAATTAAGGGTTTTTTAAAATTCTAGGATGGAAGAGAAAGCTTTGGACAATTATTGGTTTGTAAGTTAAAAAGGGGGAGCTAGGCTAAGGTAGCCTTAAGAGAAGTTTTGGGGAGTTTAGGACACAAGAAGTGATGTGGAAAAGTGTCAAGGGACGCCACCTAAGGTGCAAGGGTGGTTGCATCACTTGGAGTGCCTAGGGGAAGAGGTTCGAGCGACGTAGGAAGCATTAGGGACTTTTATTTTTTATTTTTAGAGTTAAAAAGGGAATTGGGCCAGAGAGGCCTTAGGGAAGTTATAGGCGCTTTTGGACACAAAGAGTGCCTTGGTAAAGTGGCTGCAAGGCGCCACTTAAGGCTTGGGCAAGTGATGCCTCAAGCAATGGGTAGAGGGGCCAGGTTCGAGTTGTGAAGGAAGCAGGAAGGAACATTTATTTTTGCGTCAATAAGGAGCTTGGCTAAGGAGGTTTTAAAAGAAATTATGGGAGTTGATGACACAAAGAACCAAAGAAGAAAGTGGCTTGGACGCTTGCGAAAAGGGAGCTTCGGGAGGGCTCAAGTTCGAGTCTTGTGGGCGAGATAAGCATGTTTTTATTTTTCCACGTTGGCACTAAGGGAGAAGAAGGCCTTAAAAAGAATTGTTGAGGGTTTATGACGCAAAGGACCTAGCAGCAAAGTGGCTGGTAGTGTGTGGTGACACCAAAGAGTCTCATGTTCGATTCACATGGGCAACAAGGAGTGGGGTTTTATTTTTTGGCTTTTAACGTCAAGAATGGGGAAAAGTTGGACGTCAATTGGACTTCTAATTGGATGAGGGTTAAGCATATTTATCCTTTAAAATTCGCTAAGAGTAGGATATATGTGGATTTAATTTGTTTATTTTATTTATGGGAAGATGAGAGATAAATGTGATGGATAATTAATTATTTTATTAAGATGATAGATGAGAAGATGATTAAGGGATTTGATAGGAAATAGTTAAGGGATTATTTTAGTATTATTTTATTAAGATGATAAAGGTGGATTTATTTTAAGTTGATAAATAGAAGATAATTATAGATTTATTTTATATATTTTGAATGTGTGATTAACAGATAATATAGGAGATTGAGATAGGATAAAGGATGGATTATTTTAAAATATTAATTGGGGATTAATTGCCGAAATTGGGTAGTGTAAATAGGTGTGCTCATCTTTTGGCAATTCTTTTTCCATTTATTTTCTTATTACCAAAATTCTTCTCTTCCTCCCCTATTCTTCTTATTTTTTTCTTATTTTTTTCCTTTTCTTTCAACCTCAAATCTCTCTATTTCTTTGAAAGTTTAATATACCCATAGCCCCTAGTTGATTACTCTAATAAGTCCAAAAGTCAAATCAGGACAACTATTCACCTTCCTAGCCGATTTCTTTAGGGCTTCAAGCAAGGGAGGTTGTCGACTTGTATATAAAGGGTAAGGATCTATAAGTCATCATCTTATTTCTTTTCTTAGGCGAACTTAGGACTCTAACTCTATTAACGTCTATGGTCGACTACTTGAAGGAAGTTTTGGGAATTAGGTCTTTGTCGACTACAAAGAAGAAACTTTCGGGACTTCTAAGATCTAAGGTAAGCTATGAATACCATTCTACCATAAGCTATATTATTATGATTTAATGTTAGATTAGATCTAACCCGAGTATATAGGAATTTCGCCATCACTAAAGAAGTAAGGATCCAATTCGAGATTTACGAATCACAAGGGCGATCGACAATAATATACAAGGATTAAGGATTTAGATCACAAGTGCCTAGCTGATTGAAGGAAGGAATAACACAAAGTTTCAAGAATTGCTGATAGTCAATTCGATAAGCAAGGTAAGGATATAAGTGTGTTAATCCTTCGGGATTTAGTAGTATAGTCGAATAGGCTTTTGTTTAATTATTAAATGTTGGCCGAATATAGAAAGCAAGATCTAGAGCAGTAGATCGGGATTCTTCGGGATTCAGATAAGTAGGTAAGTGGTTGTCAACATTCGGCCAATGGCCATTTTATGGGTTGAGTACTGACCGATTGTGATTATGGTTTTTAGGGGCAAATCGATAGGAATAAAGAGTTTCGGGATCCTAGATTGTGTTAGATTCGAATAGATCGGGTTTTCACTAAATAGTAAGGTGCGTAGTTATCGCACTGTTCTTCTATTATTTGTGCATGTTGCTATATATGTATATGTTATGATGTGAATGGTAGCCAAAAATAATGGCTAAGATGGTGGATACCATGGTGGGTAACCGGTTAAACATGTCAGTATTTTATGATATTAAACTACCTGTGTTATGTGTATGAATTGTGGTAAAGCATGTGATGTGTACTCTTTACAATGTTACCTTGTCATGATAAATATATGCACATGGGGATTGGGACATGAATATTGAAGGAAAGGGTGTACATATTTATGTACGTGGTCTAATGTTAGCCTTGTGCTACATTAGCGCTTGATGTTAGCTATGTGCTTCATCAAGGAGGTGTTGGCTAGGTGCCACATCTCGGCGGTTGATAGTCGTGTGCATCACCGTGGATGATTGACATGTGGGATCACTTATGTGATCGGTGGCTCAGCCACGGCCTTGAGCAGACAGTGCTGCGAGGTAAGATATGTGGGATCACTTAGTTGATCGGTGGATTAGCCACGGCCTTGAGCGGCAGTGTCTAAGGTAGGTGTAACGGATGGACTTAGGTTGGGTTGGGATGCATTTTGCATGATTGATTATGTGGATCGTGTGGATATGGGCCAAGCCCATATGTATGGAGACATGTGAAATAACTATGCACCGAGTCCGCTTGACTCACCCAATATTTCTCAAACCTTACGGTGATGCATAAAGCTTGGACCAAGGTTGGAGTGGATACAAGGTGGCCCATGCGAAGTTTATTTTCTTATTTTTATACATTTTATATTATCAGTATTTTAGGAATTTATTTGATGTAATAAGGGCCACTTATGGTATTTGGGAAACTTTATTTACGGTTTGAAGTTTATTTTATTAATTGAACTAATAATGAAAAATATTTTGAATCGATTTATATTATAATAACTTATGTAAAAGTTTTAATCAGGAATTTATAACAACTAAATTTTAATGGGCTTTTAAATACACAATGTTTTATTAAAGTTCACAAATTTTCACGTTTTCACCTTTAAGACAAATTCTTCGCAAATGTTTTCCGCAGTGACATACCAGATCCGGTCAAGGCTCGTGGGCCGGGTTTGGGGGTGTTATATATTACATCTTTTTGGTAATCAGAGGATGAGAAGTTATATGAAGCTTGGGAGTGATTCATGGAATTACTACGGAAATGTCTAGTGTATGGTTTCCAACACTGGACACAAATGGAAATATTTTATAATGGATTACATGTGTAACAACCCGATTTAGGGTCTAGTCAGAATAGTGGTTGCAAGACCACAAATCCAAAGTAGAAATATGTGTTTTATGGTTTTTATGAGGTCTATGACATGTTTGCATGATTGTGTGAAATTTTCATGAAAAAATTTTATAATTTAGAGATCAATTTATTCATTAGGACTAAATTGCAAAGATTGAAAAATATGAGATTCTAGAAGATTCAAGTATGAAATAGCATTAGAAAAATTATTAGAGGCCCTTATTTAGCAATTAGACCATTATACTTATTGATGGACAAAATATACATGGGAAGGAAAAATCTCAAGAAAGGGGCCTTAAGGGCATTTTGGTCATTAAGTTAACAAGTTAATAAAAAGGGAAAAAGAAGTAAAAAATCTTGTCCATCTTCTCCATGGTTGGCCAAAATTCTCAAGGACACCATAGCTAGGGTTTCTTCCACTTTCAAGCTTGATTGTAAGTACCTCCTAGCCCCGTTTTTGATGTTCTTTGTATTTTTAAGATCTTCGTAGCCCGATTTAGCTATTTCTATCAATATTTTAAGCTAGGGTTCATGTTCAAAAATTTACCCATGTATGGCATGCATGTATTTTGATGTTTAATGGAGGAATATGAAAGTTTGATGTAAGATAAACATATTCCATGTAAGACCATATCTGTGATATGACATTGGCATCGTATTACGTGTATGACGAGTTTGAATATCCTTCGATATTCCAAGTGGTTCAACTGGATAAAGAGCTAAGTCTATGTTAAAGATATTAAAAGTGCTAAAGTTATGTGATGAAGTGTTACAGGTACATATGAGTAACTTACGAGAAATGAGCCCGATATGTAATATGTGATTGGTAAGAGTAAGCATGAGTAAGTTAAGTCAATGTGCTCGAGAACTTGTGTTACCACTCAATGTAATGTATGGATGTTATCATAGGCTTTAATGTTGTTATTTATTTCATGCAAACTTACTAAGCTTTATGCTTACCCTCTCTTTTCCATTTCTTTGTAGTATCACCAAGCTAGCTTGGGGATCGAAAGAAGTCGGAGTTCGATTCACACTATCAACTATTCTTTTGGTATAGTAAAGTTTGATCATTTTGGGTATGGCATGTATAGGAACTTGGTTATTTTGTTATATGTCATATTCGTTAGCCAATGTGTTGGCTATTAATGTTACTCATTTCATTTTGTAAATGGCCGTTGGAATCGACCAAACCTAGTTAAGTTATATATATATTCAATGATGATGAAATTCATGAAGTGTAAGTTTGTACAATTGAATGAGTTATATATGAAGTAGGTGCATGATGAAGTAGAGTAATTTAGGGTGTGGATGTCTAGATATTAGATATTTGAAGTACATTATTGTCTTGCTATGTGGTACTTGAAATGGAATAAGTGGGATACTTTTCAGGGTGGCAAATGGGTTGGTAAATAGCCTTACATTTGTCCACACGGGTAGACACACGGGTGTGTGTCTAAGCCATGTGTGAGACATGGTCAGCCCTATGGGCATATTGATGGGCCGTGTGTTCCTCTGCGTCCAAAATGAGTAAAATAGAATGCTCAATAGTAAACACACGGGCAGAGACACGATCGTGTGTTTCAGTTGTGTGGAGGCCACGGTCTCAGGATATGGGCGTGTGCCAGACCGTGTGAAGTCTGCACTTAATTTGTGAAAAATTTAGTTCGCCACACGGGCTAGAACACAGGCGTGTGACCTGGCCGTGTGGCCCTAAAGGTCTGCTGACATCATAAATAGAATGTCAAGGTTTTCATGCACGGGCTAAGATACGGGTGTGCCATAGCCGTGTGAGGGACATGGGCCATAGACATGGACGTGTGGCTCTATTTTGAGCAAAATTTTTTTAAGTGTTGTGAGTTTTCAGTTTAGTGTCGAACCACTCCATGTGTACGTTTAGGGTCTCGTAGACCTATAATAGGGACGTTATGATATCGAATGAAAATTTTTAAGTTAGAGTGAAAATTTATGGCCCGATATTATGTGACTAAGTATGTTAAGTCCGGTAATGCCTCGTACCCGATTTCGACGTTGAATACAGGTAAGAGGTGTTACATGTAGTGGTATCAGAGCTACGGTTTAGTCAATTCTGAGACTAGCATAGCGTAAGCACGAGTCTAGCTATACTTGCCATACATATGAGTATTTATATAATGATAGTGTGACGACTCCTAATGATTTAAATTATGTTTTTATATAGCAAATGGATCTTGAAAGAGCAGTGGCGGATGATGTAGAAAGTAACGCACCGACCCCGCTCAAGGGACGGTGCCAACTGAAAATAAGAATAGACCAATGACTGTGAGTCAAGAAGAGGAGAAGAGGCTAGAGAAGCCTTTCTCTACATGATAAATGCCTGGTATACGGAATTCGTTCGAACGAAATCGAACCCGAACGCGCAACCCCCTCCACCCTCACCTATTCCTCAGCCAACCCCGGTAGCTCCCCAAGTTGTAGAAGTGGTAAGAAGAGAAAAGCCCTCGGTGGATAGAATCCAAAAACAAGGAGTTGAGGAATTTTGAGCTAATAAAGATGATGATCCAGAAAGAGCAGAATTTTGGCTTGAAAATACCATCAGGTTATTTGATGAATTGTCTTACGCACCCGAAGAGTTCATGAAATGTGTTGTGTCTCTCTTAAGAGATTCAACTTCCTAGTGGTGGAACACCCTTGTGTCGGTTATACCAAGGGAGAAAGTTAATTGGGAATTTTTCCAAGAAGAGTTCCAGAAGAAGTATATTAGCCAAAGGTTTATTGACCAGGAAAGAAAGGAATTCCTTGAGCTAAAATAAGGTCGAATAATGGTAACTGAATATGAGCGTGAGTTTGTAAGGCTCAATAAATACACTTGAGAGTGTGTATCCACTGAAGCCATTATGAGTAAAAGGTTTGAGGACGGTTTAAATGAGGATATCTGATTGTTTGTTGGTGTCCTAGAACTAAATGAATTTGTTGTGTTAGTAGATAGAGCTTGCAAGGCCAAGGAGTTGGCCCAAGAGAAAAGAAAGGCTAAAATTGAGTCCCGTGACTCGAAGAAGAGACAATTGGGCAAGTTATTTCAATCCTCATCCAAGAAATCAAGAGAGTTTGCTACTCGATCAGCCACTTCAGCTAGGTTTTCAAATAGAAGTAAAGGTAAACAGTACTCGGGTTCTAAAGCTCAGACCACTTCAATTGCTAGTGTTGGTATTGCTCGACCAAGTAGACCGGAATGTTCACAGTGTGGAAGACGTCACCCCGGTGAGTGTCGAGCAAATGAGAGGGCTTGTTTCAAGTGTGGTTCCTAAGATCACTTCATTAGAGATTGTCCCGAGATGGTTGAAAAAGAGAAAATTCAGAGTGCAAGATCGGGAAGTATTAATAGAGGGAGGCCATAGAGAAATCCCAAAATGGAACGAGTAGTAAGAATACACCTAGGAGTAGACTGCAAGATTTGAAGGTAGGGTGCCTACGAGGACCTATTCCATTCGGGCTCGCGAAGAGGCGTCCTTTCCTAATGTGATTACGAGTACATTTTCTCTCTATGAAACTCATGTTGTTGCTTTAATTGATCCGGGATCTACCCACTCATATGTTTGCATGAAATTAGTATCTAGTATGAACATGCTTGTAGAGTCTACAAAATTTGTGATAAAAGTGTCAAATCCCCTAGGCAAATGTATGTTAGTTGACAAAGTATGCAAAGATTGTTCTTTGATGATTAGAGGTCATTACTTTCCGGCTAATCTCATATTATTTCCGTTTGATGAATTCGATGTAATTCTTGGCATGGATTGGTTAACTGCTCTATTGAATTGAAATGTAAAAATGGGGTTACTCTTCGTGTTGAATTAGATGAACATGACTGATTGCCTGTAATGATGTAACACCCCCAAACCCGGCCCATGCGTTTCAACCAGATCTGGTATGCTACGAGTTGTACATTGAAAACTTTTGCTTTGTTCGTTATGGAAATCGTAAGTCAATTGGACATTATTTGGATAAATAAGTGACATTTTAAAATTTAAAATCCCTTGTATTACTATTATTAAGTATAAATAAACCTTATCATGAATTCATAAGTTGTATAACATTGAAAACTTCTTAGTTGAATAAAACTAGGGGCCTTATTACATAAATATGCCCAAATAAAATAAAATAAAATTTAAAGAAATCCTAAAAATAATTTGTAAAAATAAAACTTGATGGATCCTCGAGTCCGTCTCGACTCCCATGTCCACGATCTACTGCTCATCTGGAAGAGTAGAGAAAGGGAAAGCGTGAGTCACCAAGACTCAGTGTATAAATCTCAAAACACACAACGACCCGAGCCCACAAACACATTATGGGCCATGGCTCATACATGAAGGTAACAATCATAATCACATGGTAAACGATAAATAATGAATAACCCAACCCATCCTAAGTTTCCATCCTCTACACACCAACCCGTACCAACCATCACACCTTGGGGATTTCTACAATCAACCCTCCATCCGCTACACACCAAAATGATACCAGACCGCCTATTCCTATTAATTAGAATCATTGAATGTGGCATAGCCACCGATCACTATGTGACCTAACATTTGTATATGTGGGATTTCCACCACCGATCACCAAGTCACCTATCATGCACTTCCCTTCAATATCATATTCCCACCCCATGCATACACATAAAGAAAACATCATGCGATCATATATATTTTACGATACACATAGGGAGTTCTATGTTTACATACAGCATCCTTGCCTAACCCTTTTAGGGTTCCATTCATTGTCTATCTGACCTCATTCCTAGCTTTTAAGCCCATAACATATATATAGTCATACATACGAGTTTATTAGTGTGTTAGAGATCTACACACCTAATTATCGATAAGACGATGCTTTCTATGTCGACGTTATCCTTAGTCGACACTCATCGCTATCTGCCTAAGGTGTTGTTCGAAGCCACCCACAACCAAGTGGCCAATCTCGAATGGTAGATATCTTGCTCTTTTCTTAAACTTAGGTATTTTCTCCTTTGCACGATCCATATTTAATTCCATCACAAGTCCTTATCGAACTACTATCACAATATTTAATCGTTAATTCTCATTATAACCTTAAGATCTTGCATATAATGATCAAATCTAATAGAAATCTAGGGAAATCTTCTTACCTTAAAAATCCCGAAAGTGGAGACTAGCTATTTTTGACTTTTAGATCTAATTGACCAGGCTTCCTTCAAATCCTGAATTACTGCCCATCATAAAACCATTAAACTATTAGCTTTCGGCTTTTGCCTTTCAAAAACTAGGAATAGATCATGAGAACTAATAAAAAATTGACACTTACATTAGCATAGGAGATTCGACTAGCACTAGAAAGAGGATTCGGCAATGCCAATGGAAGATTTAAATGCCGAAAGTATAGAACTAATTCTCAAGTAAGATGAATAAAAGAGAAGACTATGGATGCTTTGACTTTTTAGAGAAATCGGCACAAGGAGGAAAAAGTGGAGAAGAGTTTTGACTTTTGAAGAAATTGGAGAAAAGAAATTGGAGAAGGAGAAGCTAGGAAAATTTGGCACAATGGGAGAGGAATTTAGGGTTTTCAGTGTCAGAAACAAGGAGCTAGCCCCTTCTATTTATAAATATTTCGACACCTCTCGCTAAAAATCAAAACATACTTAAATTCAAGCTAAAAGAGAGGGAAATTTGACACCTCTTTTGCCATGCAGTAGCCAAATTTTACACTCCTTTAGGCAGTGGATTTTCGGCCAACACTTCCTTGAAGATAAGCTCCTAACTTTTCTCCTTTTTATCTATGATATTATCACTTATAAAATCCACATTTGAGCCTTGTAGTCGTCCACCTCTACTAACCCTAATGCCAAAATTTAACTTACTTAAATTAAAAGATTTGGGCCTCATTAAACTTAATATTTGGGCCCCTAATTCCTTGTATGTGGTGTCACCCTATTTTCATTTAAAGTGCCAAAATTGGCCTAAAAACATGGGCTTCTTGCGACCCAAAACTTGTTCCTTTTTAATTGTTAATGATGCCGCCTTAAGATAATTTAATATTGGCCTTTGCCTAATTCTAAGCCCAAATTTAAACCCCTTTCACCATATTAAACATATTCCTATACTAAACGCATAGACCCATAAATTCATGATGTTATAGTTCTACCCCCTAAAAGAAATTTCATCCTCGAAATTACCTGATCAGAAAAGATGAGGGTATTGCTACCTCATTGCTTCCTCGGGTTCCCATGTAGCCTCCTCCGAACCATGATTCCGCCATAACACCTTAACTAATGGAACCGTTTTCCTTCGCAATGCCTTGACATCACAATATAGAATTTCTACCGGTTCCTCTTCGAAGGATAGATCAAGTCTCACCTTGATTTCCTCCACAGGCACAACATGAGATGGATCCGAACGGTAACATCTTAGCATGGAAACATGAAATACATTGTGAATTTCACTTAACTCCAGAGGTAACTCCAACTGATAGGCTATTGGTCCTACTCGCTTTATCACCCGATATGGTCCGATAAATTTGGGACTTAATTTACCCTTTCGACCAAACCTTAGTACCTTCTTCCACGGTGACACCTTTAGGAATACTTTATCACCAAATGCAAACTCTATGTCCTTACACTTTAAATTAGCATAGGACTTTTGTTTGTCTGACGCCTCCTTCAGTCGAACCCTAATCAATTTAATTTTTTCTTCTGTCTCGGCCACCAACTCCGGACCCAAAATTTGATGTTCCCCTAGTTCTGTCCAACAGATAGGAGTACGACACTTTTGCCCGTACAAAGCTTCGTAGGGCGCCATCTGAATACTTGACTGGTAGCTATTGTTGTAAGCAAATTCTGCTAACGGTAAGAACTCTTCCCAACTACCTCTAAAATCAATGACACATCCCCTCAACATGTCTTCTAAGATCTGGATCACTTTCGCCGGTCGCCCATCGGTCCGAGGATGAAATCTTATCTTAAAATCCAACCGTACCCAATGCTTGATGCAATGCCTTCCAAAATCGTGAGGTGAACCTAGGGTCCCTATCGGATATGATCGAAACTGGTACTCCATGCAACCTCACTACCTCTGCTATGTACAACTTAGCTAACTTTTGCAAGGAATAGTCAACACGTATGGGTATGAAGTGTGCAGACTTCGTCAAATGATCAACAACTACCCAAATCGCATCTTTCTTAGTGGGTGTAAGGGGAAGCCCACTAACAAAGTCCATGGCAATTCTTTCCCACTTCCATTGTGGAATCTTTACTGGCTGTAATAATCTTGATGGTAACTGATGTTTCGTCTTGACCTACTGACAGGTCAAACACTTACCCACCAATTCAGTTACCTCTTGCTTCAACCCCGGCCACCAGAATTGATTTTGTAAATCTCGAAACATTTTACTTCCTCCAGGGTGCATAGCGTATGTACCACCATGCGCCTCATGCAAAATTTTACTCCTCAACTCCAGATCTCTTGGTATGCAAACTTTCCCTTGAAAGCATAACAACCCTTCCTCATTCATACTGAATTCCGCTAGCCAATCCCTTGAGACTAACAGTAATTTCCCTTTTAGTAACTCATCGGTTTATTACTTCTCCTTCACCTGACTGATCCAAGAGGGTTTCACTTGAAGTTCAACTAACAAACTTCCATCCTCATACAAACTGAGGTGCTCTTAAGTTAGAGACCACTTTACGACTTAGAGCATCCGCCACCACATTAGCCTTTCCTGGGTGATACTCGATTGAGCAGTCATAATCCTTTAGCAACTCGATCCACCTTCTCTGCCTTAGATTCAACTCCTTCTGAGTCAAAAGGTACTTTAAGCTTTTATGATTTGTGTAAATGATAGATTTCTCCCCATACAAATAATGCCTCCATATTTTTAATGCAAATACCACAACGGGCAATTCCAAGTCATGAGTGGGATAATTCGATTCATGCGGTCTTAACTGTCGAGATGCATATGCAACCACCTTTCCTCTTGCATCAACACACACCTAATCACTGTGTGACACATCACAGTAAATTACGAACTCCTTCCCCGCCTCCATTGAATTAAGCATCAAGCCTCCACAAATTCCTCTTTAACTTCTCGAAACTCTCCTACTGCTTGTCGGACTAAACAAACGGAACTCCTTTCCGTAGCAATTTAGTCAACAGGGCCGCTACCAAAGAAAATCCTTCAACAAACCTTCGATAGTACCCAACTAAACCAAGAAAACTCCTAACTTCAGCCACAGACTTGGGTGGCTTCCAATCTAGCACTGCTTCAATCTTTCGAGGGTCAACCCTAATCCCTTATACCGACACAACGTGCCCTAGAAACGTAACTTCCCTTAGCCAAAATTCACATTTATTGAATTTGGCATACAACTGCTTCTCTCTTAGAATCTGTAAAACTATTCGTAGATGAGAATCATGCTTCTCTTTCGACTTTGAATAAACCAAGATATCGTCGATGAACACCATGACACACCGATCTAGGTAGGGTTGGAACACTCAGTTCATCATGTCCATGAACGCTGCTGGCGCGTTGGTTAATCCAAATGGCATCACCATAAATTCATAGTGACCGTAGCGAGTCCTAAAAGCTGTCTTATGAATATCCTCCTCCTTGACCCTAAGCTGATGGTATCTTGACCTCAGATCTATCTTTGAAAAGACTGAGGCCCCCTTCAATTGATCGAACAAGTCATCGATCCTTGGCAACGGATACTTGTTCTTAATTGTTAGCTTATTCAATTGACGATAATCAATGCACATACGTATTGATCCATCCTTCTTCTTAACAAATAACACCGACGCTCCCCAAGGTGACACACTTGGTCGAATAAACCCTCTATTCAGCAACTCCTGAATCTATGCCTTCAACTCCACTAACTCCTTTGGCGCCATCCTATATGGAGTAATGGATACCAGCGCTGTTCCCAGAAGAAGATCGATACCAAACTGCACTTCACACTCTAGGGGTAATCCCGGAAGCTCTTCAGGGAAAACATTAGAAAATTCCTTTACCGTCCTGACATCCTCAACAGTCAGGTCCTTGGCTTCCAGAGCCCGTACAAACCATAAAACCGCCTCGCACCCTTTCCTCACCATCCTTTCTGCTCTTAGGGCAGTTATTACATTCGACAGACAGTTCCCGCTTTCTCCTATCACCAACACTTCATCACCTTTGGGGGTTTTCAACACCATACGCTTGGCTACACAATCTAGATTAGCTTGATACTTCACAAGCCAATCCATGCCTAAAATTAAATCAAACTCCCCGAACGGTAATTCTATTAGATCCGTTCGGAAGACTATCCCCTAAACTTCTAGAGGTTTCTTCCCGATAGAGTTTGTCCACTACTACTGATTATCCTAACGGGCTAACTACAGTCATTACCCTAGGGGTAATTTTAGATTCTAACTTTAAAGTTCCAGATAAGCTACTAGCTATATACAAATACATCGACCCAATTTCAAACAATGCAGTGTAAGGTAAGCCAAAGATTAAGAACGTACTGGTTATGACATCTGGTGCATCAGCCTCCTCTCGACGTCTGACAGCATAGACCAACCCCGACTATCTTGCCTCAGTGTTTCCTACCCCTTGACCTGATGCTCCACGACCTCGACCAGCCCCATTACCACTTTTGGCTGCACCACGACCTCTTTGTGGTTGCAGACCTCCTCTGCCAGGCTGGCGTTCCCTCGACTCATGGTCCCTTCACCGTCCCATTGCTGCGGATAGTTTTTAACTTGGTGATCCGTAGATCCACACCTAAAACACTTTCTACTGCCTGCCCAACACTCACTGGCATGAAATTTGCCACATCGAGCACACTTTGGTGTCTGGTTAGTAGTGGTAGGTTTCTCTTCCTGTTTCGGTCCTTCAGACCTGGGCCTTTTCTGAGTACGCCTAGTTGCTCCGGATGACCCAAAATTCCTTTTATTTTTAACCCTATCTTTATCCCGGTTTAATTTTTTGGTTCGCTTTACCTCCTCAGCTATCTTAGCCTTTTCCACTAGGACAGCAAATTCCCTCTCCCGCTGTGGGGCTATCAAAACACGCAAATCATCCCTCAGGCTATCTTTGAACCTAACACAATGTTCATGCTCCGTGGCTAACATCCCACGAGCATAACTGCTAAGATGCAAAGATTCAACTTCATACGCAGCCACTGACCTACTCCCTTGCACCAGATTCAGAAATGCTCTGCGCTGCGCATCCACATAACTTGATCCAATATACTTATTCTGAAACGTCGTTTTAAAGAGATTCCGTAATACTGACCACCATGTTCCATCCTTAACCGTAAGCCACCATTGGTAGGCTTCACTCCATAGGAGAGATATAATTCCTTTCAACTTCTCCTCCTCTCAAAAGTCTAAATCATCCATTATCGTTCTCACCGCCTCAACCAATACTCACCGAACTTGGGGCTACACCAAAATTCCTCTAGACACTTCGCCCCATTGGCCCTAAGCCAGCTCAAACCTGATTTTGGGCTGCTGTACCCATTTCATTGACAACCTCTCTAGAACCCTTAGCATCGCTTTGAGATACTGCATCGTCTCCGTGATCGATCTTGAAATTCCTCCTTCGCAGCTGGTGGAACTGGCATCTAATTCCCAGATCCATGGCCAGATCCTACTGGCTCCGACACAGTCATCCTACCCCTACCCCGACCACATGGAGGACGTCCTCTACCCCTTGTACTCATTCTACCGCTTCACGTTTACCTGATTAGAAATTTTATGAACTATTAGTTTTCTTCCACTGATTAACCACGAACAGTCTTATGGATAATAGTTTTAAAAGTAGTTCTTTAAAATTAGTATTCACAATACAGTCTCAAGTTCATATCCTCTAAGAAACACATACATTCAATCATCAACATCCATGAACTTACGTTCATTATAGAAAAGTGTTGTTGTTGTTTTACTACCCAGGGGTATTTTCATAATTTTATCCTACAGGGGTATTTTCGTAATTTTTCAAAATGAGGTTCCTTGGTGATTTTGTAAAATAAGGGTATTTTAGTACTTTTGCAATTCGAGGGTATTTCGGTAATTTTTAAGATCCGGGGGTATTTTAGTAATTTTGACATCCAAGGGTATTTCAATAATTTTTCAAATCATGGATTTTTGATGTTGTTGTTGTCGTTGCATTTTTTTTTTTTTTATTATTTTTTTCGAAGGGGTATTTTGAAAAAAAAATCTAGTTACTCCTGTAAACATACGGTTTTTGGGTAAATTTTCAAAACATAGGCATTTTACAAATTCACTTTGTTGGTTGGAAATTTTCACAAATCAAGTGTATTTCTTTGAAATTTACAAAACTTAGGGGTTTTGTTTGCAAAATAGGGTGGTGGTCCCTTTCGGGTTTTAATTATAGGTTTGGCCCATCAACAAGTCCTCATAATTAGAGTGAACACCACTACGCACTGTAAGAATCCAAATAAGAGGAGGTGAGTCACTAGGACTGCTTAAATACCAAGCTCTTCCGGATCTATTCCTAGACATGCGTATGCCTGTTGCCACACCCTAGTCTTGCAACTCGTTCATGGGTTTTGTTTAGTGAGGTTAAGTCTTATGAAATTTAAGGAGTTATTTTAGCTAAGCCTAGAGTCCATCAAGTTCTAGATCTAATTAGTCTACGTCCCATAAAGCCCATCAAGCCCACATAGATATATAACACACAGAGAGTTCAGAATACTTACCTGCGTGGATCGGGTGCCGGTAGACTCAAAAGCCATATCCTCAAACCAGACATTTTTCTAAAATTATTTTTTTTCCAAAACACCTCTAGGCCCATTTCACAGCCCGAGTTTTGAACTGGGCTCTATACCAAAATGTAACACCCCCAAGCCCGACCCATGCATTTCGACTAGATCTGGTATGCTACGAGTTGTACATTGAAAACTTTTGCTTTGTTCATTATGGAAATCGTAAGCCAATTAGACATTATTTGGATAAATAAGTGACATTTTAAAATTTAAAATACCTTGTATTACTATTATTAAGTATAAATAAACCTTATCATGAATTCATAAGTTGCATAACATTGAAAACTTCTTAGTTGAGTAAAACTAGGGGCCTTATTACATAAATATTCCCAAATAAAATAAAATAAAATTTAAAGAAATCCCAAAAATAATTTGTAGAAATAAAACTTGATAGCCCCTCGAGTCCGTCTCGGCTCCCATGTCCACGATCTACTGCTCATCGGAAGAGTAGAGAAAAGGAAAGCGTGAGTCACCAAGACTCAGTGTTTCCATCCTCTACACACCTACCTGTACTAACCATCACACCTTGGGGATTTCTACAATCAACCCTCCATCCGCTACACACTAAAACGACAGCCGCACTGCCTAATCCTATTAATTAGGAATCATTGAATGTGGCATAGCCACTGATCACTATGTGACCTAACATTTGTATATGTGGGATTTCCACCACTGATCACCAAGTCACCTATCATGCACTTCCCCTTCAATATCATATTCCCACCCCATGCATACACATAAAGAAAACATCATGCATCATATATATTTTTGATACACATAGGGAGTTCTATGTTTACGTGCACAGCATCCTTGCCTAACCCTTTTAGGGTTCCATTCATTGCCTATATCTGACCTCATTTTGGCTTTTAAGCCCATAACATATATATAGTAATACATACAAGTTTATTAGTGTGTTAGAGATCTACACACCTGATTACTGATAAGATGATGCTTTCTATGTCGATGTTATCCTTAGTCGGCACTACTACTATCTGCCTAAGGTGTTGTTCAGAAGCTGGTCCACAACCAAGTGGCCAATCTCGAATGGCAGATACTACTCTTTTCTTAAACTTAGGTATTTTCTCCTTTACCTGATCCATATTAAATTCCATCACAAGTCCTTATTAGAACTACTATCACAATATTTAATCATTAATTCTCATTATAACCTTAAGATCTTGCGTATAATGATCAAATCTAATAGAAATCTAGGGAAATCTTCTTACCTTAAAAATCCCGAAAGTGGAGACTAGCTATTTTCGGCTTTTAGATCTAATTGACCAAGCTTCCTTCAAATCCCGGATTGCCGCCCATCATAAAACCATTAAACTATTAGCTTTCGGCTTTTGCCTTTCAAAAACCAGGAATAGATCATGAGAACTAATCAAAAATTGACACTTACCTTAGCATAGAGATTTGGCTAGCACTAGAAAGAGGATTCAGCAATGCCAATGGAAGATTTAAATGCCGAAAGTATAGAACTAATTCTCAAATAAGATGAATAAAAGAGAAGACTATGGATGCTTCGGCTTTTTAGAGAAATCGGCACAATAAGGAAAAAGTGGAGAAGAGTTTCGATTTTTGAAGAAATTGGAGAAAATAAATTGGAGAAGGAGAAGCTAGGGAAATTCGCACAATGGGAGAGGAATTTAGGGTTTTCGATTAATAGAAAACAAGGAGCTAGCCCTCCTATTTATAGATATTTGGTACCCTCTTGCTAAAAACCAAAAACGCCCTTAAATTCAAGCTAAAAGAGAGGGGAAATTCAGCACCCTCTTTGCCATGCAGTAGTCGAATTTTACGCTCCTCTAGGTAGTGGATTTTCGGCCAACACTTCCCTTGAAGATAAGCTCCTAACTTTTCTCCTTTTTATCTATGATATTATCACTTATAAAATCTACATAATTTCTCCTATTTTTGAGCCTTGTAGCCGTCCACCTCTACTAACCCTAATACCGAAATTTAACTTACTTAAATTAAAGATTTGGGCCTCATTAAACTTAATATTTGGGCCCCTAATTCCTTGTATGTGGCGTCCCCTATTTTCATTTAAAGTGCCGAAATTAGCCTAAAAACAAGGGCTTTTCGTGACCCAAAACTTGTTCCTTTTTAATTGTTAATGATGCCACCTTAAAATAATTTAATATGGGCCTTTGCCTAATTATAAGCCCAAATTTAAACCCTTTCACCATATTAAACAAATTCCTATAATAAACGCATAGACCCATAAATTCAGGATGTTATAAATGATTTCTTTCATGTCTGCTCAGAAATAATAAGAAAGGGATATGAAGTTTATCTTGCTTTTGTGATAAATTCTAAAGAATTAGAGTTAAGAATTGAATCAGTTCCCATAGTATGTGAGTATCCAGAAGTATTTCCAGAAAAATTGCCAGGGGTCTCCGGTTAGGGAGATTGAATTTGGCATTGAGTTAGCCCCTGATACTGCCCCCATTTCAATTGCTCCATACAGGATGGCTCTAATCGAGTTCAAAGAATTGAAGGCACAATTACAAGAGTTGACGAATAAAGGTTTCGCAAGACCGAGTTATTCTCCGTGGGGTGCTATCTTGTGAAAAAGAAATATGGTTATATGAGGTTATGTTTAGATTATCGGTAGCTTAATAACTGTAAAGAAAAAATACCCATTACCAAGGATCGATGATTTTTTTGACCAATTGAATAGAGCCACTGCATTTTTCAAGATAGACTTGGGGTTCGGTTATTATCAGTTGAGAGTCAAAGATTCAGAAGTATTGAAAATTGTATTTCGGACAAGGTATGGTCACTATGAATTTTTAGTCATGCCTTTCGGTTTAACAAATGCCCCCGCCGTGTTTATGGATTTGATGAACCATATTTTTCGACCGTACTTGGATAAATTTGTTGTTGTTTTTATTGATGATATACTGATTTACTCTCGTGATGAAAACGAGCATGCTGAGCACTTGAGAATGGTCTAACAAATTTATTAGATAATCAGTTATATGCCAAGTTTAGTAAGAGTGAATTTTGGCTTAAGGAAGTTGGATTTTTGGGATACATCATTTTGAGAGATGGCATTAGAGTTGACCCGAGTAAGATTTCAGTAATTGTTTAATGGAAATCGCCAAGGAACGTATCCGAGGTTAGAAGTTTTCTGGGTCTAGATGGTTATTACAGACGTTTTGTCGAGGGATTTTCTATGATAGCTACTTCGATGATGAGACTATTACAAAAAGATGTAAAGTTTGAATGGACAGAAAAATGCCAACAGAGTTTTGATAAACTAAAGGCATTGTTGACTAAGGCTCCAAAAGTGCAACCTGAACTGGGAAAAGAATTTGTGGTTTACAGTGATGCATGCTTGAATGGATTGGGTAGGGTGCTTATGCAAGAGGGCAAAATAATAGCTTATGCCTCTAGATAGTTAAAGCCACATGAGAAGAATTACTCAACGCATGATTTGGAGTTAGCTGACATTGTGTTTGCGTTGCAGATTTGGAGACAGTATTTATATGGTGAGAGATGTTGGGTATTCATTGATCATAAAAGTCTAAAGTACTTGATGACTCAAAAGGAATTGAATCTAAGGCAACAAAGATGGTTAGATTTGATAAAGGATTACGAGCTAGTGATTGACTACCATCCAGGAAAGGTCAACGTGGTTGTCGATGCTTTAAATAGAAAATCCTTGTTTGCATTGAGGGCTATGAATATGCGGTTAGCTTTATCAGATGATGGTTCTATTCTAGCTGAGTTGAGAGCTAGACCGATGTTTCTCTAAGAGATTTTTGAAGCCTAGAAAGGCGCCAGTGAGTTGCAAGCCAAAGGAGTTTAATGTACATCGGTTATGGAGTCAGACTTTTGTATTAGTTTGGATGGATGTTTGATGTTTCGGGTTAGGGTCTGTGTACCAAGAGATGATGAACTTATTCGGAATGTTTTTCATGAAGCACATAACAAATGTTTATCTATACATCCAAGTAGTACAAAAATGTATAACGACTTGAAGAAATGGTATTGATGGCTGAGTATGAAGAAGGATTTTTCTAAGTTTGTATCGAGATGCTTGATTTGTCAACAAGTGAAAGCTGAACACTAAGTACCTTCTTCCATGGGACCGTATTACCATGGATTTTGTTACAGGTTTGTCTTTGATACCAAAAAAGAAGGATGCCATGTGGGTTGTGGTTGATAGACTTACGAAGTCAGCCCATTTTATACCAGTACGCATTGATTATTCACTTGATAAATTAGTCGAGCTATATGTTTCTGAAATTGTGAGACTACACAGAGTGCCTTTGTCGATTATATCGGATAGGATTCGAGATTTACATCACGATTTTGGAAAAAGTTGCAAGAAGCCTTGGGCAAAAAGTTGAATTTTAGTACGGCTTCCACTCGTAAACTGACGGACAGTTGGAGATGATAATATAGATACTTGAAGACATGCTTCGATGCTGTGTTTTAGAATTTCAAGGTAATTGGGAAAAAAGTACTTATGATTAGTAGAATTTGCCTACAATAACAGTTTCCAGTTGAGTTTGAAAATGGCACCTTATGAGGCATTGTATGGGCGTAAGTGCCGAACGCCTTTGTATTGGACTAAACTCAAAGAAAATCAGATTCATGGGGTCAATCTAGTCAGAGAAACTGAAGAGAAGGTAAAAGTGATTCGTGATTGTTTAAAAGCTGCATCGGATAGACAAAAGTTCCGCAAATTTGAAACGAAAAGAGATCGAGTTTCAAGTTGGGGATAAGGTATTTTTGAAAGTATCACCATGGAAGAAGGTTCTCAGGTTTGGCTAAAAGGCAAATTGAGTCCGTGCTTTATCGGACCGTATGAGATTACCGAGAGGATAGGGCTGGTAGCCTATCGTTTGGCTTTGCCATTTGATTTGGAAAGACTCATGACGTATTCCATGTGTCTATGTTGCGATGTTACCGATCAGATCCTTCGCATGTGATTGTACCGACAGAGGTTGAAATTCAACCCGATATGAGTTATAGTGAAGAATTGGTCTAGATTTTGGCACGGGAAGTCAAATAGTTGAGGAATAAAAGTATAGCTCTTGTGAAGGTACTATGGAAAAGACATTGGGGTAGAATAGACTACATGGGAGCCCGAGGAGGCTATAAGAAACCAATATCCAAGCCTTTTTACCGATAAGATTTTTGGGGACGAAAATCCCTAAGGGGGAGAATTGTAACAGCCCGATTTAGTGTCTAGTTGGAATAGGGGTTGCGAGACCACAAATTTGAAGTAGAAATATGTGTTTTATGGTTTTTATGAGGTCTATGACATGATTGCATGATTGTGTGAAAATTTCATGAAGAAATTTTATAATTTAATGATCAATTTATTCATTAGGTATAAATTGAAAAGATTAAAAAAAATGAGATTCTAGAAGATTCAAGTATGAAATAGCATTAGAAAAATTATTAGAGGCCCTTATTTAGCAATTAGACCATTATACTTATTGATGGACAAAAATATACATGGGAAGGAAAAATCTCAAGAAAGGGGCCTTCAGAGCATTTTGGTCATTAAGTTAATAAGTTAATAAAAAGGGAAAAAGAAGTAAAAAATCTTGTCCATCTTCTCCATGCTTGGTCGAAATTCTCAAGGACACCATAGCTAGGGTTTCTTCAAACTTCAAGCTTGATTGTAAGTACCTCCTAGCCCCGCTTTTTATGTTTTTCGTATTTTTAATATCCTCATAGCCCGATTTAGCTATTTCTAACAATATTTTGAGCTAGGGTTCATGTCAAAAAATTTACCCATGTATGACATGCATGTATTTTGATGTTTAATAGAGGAATATAAAAATTTGATGTAAGATAAACATATTTTTCTAAGTGATTTTCATGGAAAACTCGCAAAAAGGACCTAGTTGTAAAAAAGTGATAAAATGTGTAGCAAAAATTAGTTTTGAAGGAAAATGTGAGCTGTTATAAGCTCAATGAATTTTTTGCTAGGCTTGGTTAACTAAGGAGATGGGTATATTTCATTATACGAGCCTAAGGACCATTTCGTAAATATGTGAAAAGTTTAGGGGCAAAATTTTAATTTTACCAAAGTGTGATATATGGGCTATTTTAGTCAATGGGATCATGAAATAAGTGAAATTGTCATTTTAGATCAAGAAACACGAAGTCCGGACCAAATCGAGGAAAGAACAAGGTGGTGGACTAAATCGAACAACTATGCATATTTTGGTACTGAGGTAAGTTTGTGTGTAATAAATCAACATCATGTTATTATGCTCTAAAATGCTTGACATTTCGTGAAGATGTATATTATTCCTATGAAATTGATTAATGATGTTTTGATGAGAATATGATGAAGATTTATGATGTTGAAGTCCCGGTTGAACCTTAGGAAATGAGAGGATACCATTATCATGACATGAGATTAAGAAGGTCCCAAATAAGACCATGTCTAGGACATGGCCTTGACACCAAATGGAGATCCCATATAAGACCATATTTGGGATATGGCGTCGGCATCGGATCGTGATTCCATATAAGACCATGTCTGGGACTTGGCTTTGATATGAAATCGTGTAAGACCATATCTGGGACATGGCATCGATATACGATCTTGTATAAGACCATATCAGGGATATGGCATTGATTTTAATATGAGATCCCGTGTAAGACCATATCTGGGATATGGCATTGGCATCGTATTATGTGTATGACGAGTTTGAGTATCTTTCGATATTCCAAGTGGTTCAATGGGATAAAAAGCTAAGTCTATGTTAAAGATAGTAAAAGTGATAAAGTTATGTGATGAAGTGTTACATGTACGTATGAGTAACTTACAAGAAATGAGTCTGATATGTGATATGTGATTGGTAAGAGTAAGCATGAGTAAGTTATGTCAATGTGCTCGAGAACTTGTGTTATCACTCAATGTAATTTATGGATGTTATTATAAGCCTTAATGTTGCTATTTATTTCATGCAAACTTACTAAGCTTTATGCTTACCCCTCTCTTTTCCATTTCCTTATAGTATCGCCAAGCTAGCTTGGAGATCGAAAGAAGTTGGAGTTCGATTCACGCTATCAGCTATTCTTTTGGTATAGTAAAGTTTGATTATTTTGGGTATGGCATGTATAGGAAATTAGTTATTTTGTGATATGTCATATTCGTTAGCCAATGTGTTGGCTATTAATGTTACTCATTTCATTTTGTAAATGGCTGTTGGAATCAACCAAACCTAGTTAATTTATATATATTCAATGATGATGAAATTCATGTATTGCAAGTTTGTACAATTGAATGAGTTATGTATGAAGTAGGTGCATGATGAAGTAGAGTAATTTAGGGTGTGGACGTCTAGATAGTAGATATTTGAAGTACATTATTGTTTTGCTATGTGGTACTTGAAATGGAATAAGTGTGGTTACTTTTCAGGGTGGCAAATGGGTTGGTAAATAGCCTTACATTTGTCCACACGGGTAGACACACGGTGTGTGTCTAAGCATGTGTGAGAAACGGTCAGCCGTGTAACACCCCAAACCTGGCCCAAAACACTACGATCAATTCGGAATGCTACTGGATAACTTTAAGTTGAAAAATGGCTAAGTGATGATAAAACTTGCATGTAGCGGTGTTAAAGTCGACATGAAAACAAGAGCTTAACTAAACCCCTAATGATTCGATTTTAAAATAGGATTCAATTTCTTAGAATGACATTTCACTTGGAAAACAATTTGAAGTTCAAGTTTAATTGAAAACAGGTCCTTTTTGAAATCTTTTAAAGAATCCGAGTAAGTACTAGAATTTCAGTTTGAAAAACCTTAAATAAGTTTTTAAGTGATAAAAGCGTCACAATTTGAAACTTTGTTTGCAACTACTAATCCATGTCTAGTCTAACATAAACCACAATGAAAACCCAAAATAGTTAAATGGCCTTATTACATCAAACAACCCAAATAAACTGAAATTAAAACAATGTCTCTGAATATGGAAACTACGTCTGCATGGCCATCTCGAATCCCATCCAAGCCTGGTCCAAACATCACGAATCACCTGCATTGTTTGGTAAAAATTTGGGTGAGTCAACCGACCTAGTGTGTAATTAGTCCATAGATTTCCACATATGGGCCTAGCCCAAAACCACACCAATCCACATAACAGAAAATAATGCAAAGTGCACCCAACCCATCCTAGGGTCCATCCTCTACACACCCCCGTATCCAACCACCACACACCAGGGGATTACTAAATCGACCCTCCAACCTCTACACACCAATTCGACAAGTCATGCCGTCCACCAAGTGGTCGAGCCACTGGTCCACGTGATCAAATCACAATATAATCCACAACGTGACCGTAGTCAACATCAATTCACGATGAGGCACATAGCCATCACCAACCACGATATGGCACAAAGTCGATACCAACCATGATGAGGCACTGAGCCGATCATCAATCCATGTGAGGCTCGTAGCCATCACTAAATCACGTAAATAAATGTACACCCTGTCCTTCTTTTATATATATAAATCCTGCCCAATGCTTATGCAACATACAATAGTGATGTGATGAGATAATGCATGAACATATTAATCAAACATACAACGCATATATATATATATACAGCAATAACCACAATTTTCTCGGCATTTAACACTGACCTGATTATCGACATACCAACTAAGGGTATCCATCTCATTATTGCCACTGTACTAATCATCATACTTATAACACATACAGTATTTTATACATACTCAGGAAATTGCATAATAATCACACACCTGATAACCTGAATGCTTTTGCTTTACTCCCCACTTGTCGAACTGCCCCTAAAGGACTATAGTCAGAATCGGCCAATCTTAATAGACAATTCCTTACCTTGTTTGTCTAAATCCCGAAACTGTCACTTGCTTATGGAGTCTGTCGAATCCCTATACACTCAAGTCAGATTTGGTTTCAACACAAAAATACCTATGGAAAAATCCCTTGATTGAATATGAACCCCTTACCTTATGCAATCAAACCCACGAGATCCTTAGCGCTTCCTTCCGTTGGCTACACATGAAAGAAACACAAAATCAAGGCCCTACTAAGGTTCGACCATCCCAATTAACCAAGGCCAACCATTCGGTTTCGGCCACCAATGAAGAAGAGATAAAAAAACCCGATTGCTAAGAGAATGGTACTTACCACCAACGCTTGCTTGAAGAGACTAAAAGAAAGTAGTCGATGACACTACCCTTGTAGGTTCGGCCACTTTCGGCTACTAACAAGAAGTATTTCGGCTTTAAAAAAATGACAGCAAAAAGAATGGTTTCGGGAAAGATGATGATATGAAAAGAAGAAGAAGAAAACCCTTACCACTATTTAGAAACGACTGGAGCAGATCTCGGCCAATGATACTTTCGACTTTGAAGAGAACAAGAGAAGAAAAGAAGTGGTGGGGAGGTTCAACAGAGGTTCGGCTATTGAGAGTTATGGAGAGAAAAGAAAAGACGAGTTGGGGTTGAAGGAGTTTTGGCAATGGGGAGAATGGGGGAGATGCTTCGGCTAAACAAAAGATAAAAAAGAGGTTGGAAAGGAGAAGTATATTCGGTTTAGAGAAGAAGTAAAGATGTCACCAAGGGAATAAGAGATAGATGAGTTCTTTGGAAGAGAAAAATTACAAAAAGGTGCCTAACACTATACTAACAAATTCGGCCTCTCCCTATCTTGACCAAAAATGCCATCACCCAGAGCCTCACTGCTGGCCAACTCTCACCCCTTAGAGTCCCACATTTGGCCACTTGCTTCTCTCTCTCTCTTATCCCTTATTTCCCTCCCTCTTAGTCGAATCTTCAAGCTCTCCAACCCAATCTATACCTCACCCTTTCTAGAGTCCAAATGCTGTCCAACTCTCCCTCCTCCTCGACGCAAAAAGCCACTTAAAATGCTATCTTCGCAGCTCGAACCTCCTCCCCTCTTGACACCCCTTGTCGACGCACACTCCTCCCTTTCTACTAGGCGCTACCTTGCCACTCCACTACTCCCTTTCATGTGTCATGTTCCACCCATAATTTCTTTTAAAGCCTAGCTCTCCTAGCTCCCCTTTGCTTAGCCTAAAACAAAATTTTCCTATGACTTCTATCCAAGTCCAAGGTTTCCCCAGAACCCCCAAACACTTCCAAACATCATATAAAGTACATAAACACACAGATACATATTAAAATATGCATAACCCCCGAACCTCGGATATTACAGTTCTACCCCCTTAAAAATAATTTCGGCCTCGAAATTACCTGATCAAATTAAGCAAGGGTATTGTTGCAACATTGCTTCCTCTGGTTCCCATGAAGCTTCCTCCGATCCATGGTTACGCCATAACACCTTAACTAGAGGAACTGATTTCCCACGCAAGACTTTCACATCCCACTCCAAAATCTGAATTGGTTCTTCCTTGTAGGACAAGTCTGGTCTCAACTCCACTTCTACAACTGGAACCACGTGAGATGGATCCGATCGATAATGATGCAGCATCGAGACATGGAATACATCGTGCAACTTCTTTAATTCTGAAGGCAACTCCAATTGATATGCCACTGATCCAACCCGCTTCAAAACCCAATAAGGCCCTATAAACCTGGGACTCAGCTTTCCCTTGTGACCAAATCTTATTACCTTTTTCCATTGTGAAACCTTTAAAAACACATAGTCACCTACTGGAAACTCTATCTCCTTCCTCTTAAGATCTGCATAGGACTTTTGCCTATCAGACACCTCTTTCAACCGTGCCCAGATCACCTTAACCTTTTCTTCGGATTCTACTACAATCTCCAGACCCAACACCTGACGTTCCCCCAATTCTGTCCAACATGAAGGTGTGTGACACTTTCGTCCATACAACGCTTCATACGGTGCCATCCGAATACTCGCTTGATAGCTGTTATTATATGCAAATTCTGCTAAAGGCAAAAACTCCTCCCAGCTTCCTCTGAAATGTAACACACATCCCCTCAACATATCCTCTAATACTTGGATTACTCACTCAGACTGGTCGTCCGGCTGTGGATGAAATGCCGTACTGAAGTCTAACCTAGTGCCTAATGCCTGATGAAGTGCCTTCCAAAACTGAGACGTAAACCTCGGGTCCCTATCCTAGATAATCGACACCGACACTCCATGCAGTCTCACAATTTCTGCCACATACAGTTTCACCAACTTCTCCAAAGAATAATCAACCCGCACTGGGATGAAATGTGTAGACTTTGTCAACCGATCGACTACCACCCATATCGAGTCTTTCTTAGTAGGCGTAAAGGGAAGCCCACTAGCGAAGTCCATGGTGATTCTCTCCCACTTCCACTGCGGAATCTTTATCTATTTGAAGTAACCCGAAGGTACACAGTGTTTAGCCTTAACTTGCTGACACGTTAAGCACTTCCCTATAAACTCTGTAACTTTCCGCTTAAGACTAGGCCACCAAAATTGATCCCGTAGATCTCTGTATAACTTGCTTCCTCCAGGATGCATAGCATATGGGCTACTATGCGATTCCCGAAGAATCTTCTGCCTTAACTCCCCATCTCTCGGCATACATACCCTACCTCGGAAACATAACACTCCATTGCTGTTCAAACTATAGTCTACCAACTCCCCATCCTAAACTTGTCGTAGCTTAGCACTTAGATCATCGTCTACCAATTGTCCTACTTTCACCTGACTCAACCATGTCAGCTTTACTTGCAACTCTACTAGCAAACTTCCGTCGTCGTACAGGCTAAGATGTGAAAACATCACCCTCAGATCCGACACTACTTTTCGACTTAGGGCGTCTGCCACCACATTTGCTTTGCCCGGTGATACTCTATAGAACAATCACAATCTTTCAACAACTCCACCCACCTTTGCTATCTCAGATTCAGCTCCTTTTGGGTCAACAAATACTTAAGACTCTTGTGGTCTGTATAGATCACCGACTTCTCTCCATACAAGTAGTGCCTCCACACCTTTAGCGCAAAAACCACAGCAGCCAACTCTAGGTCATGCGTCGGGTAATTAACCTCATGATTCCTTAATTGCCAAGACGCATAGGCAACAACCTTCCCTTCTTGCATCAGAACGTATCCCAATCCTGTGTGAGAACCATCACAATACACCACAAAGTCCTTTCTTGCCTTAGGCTAAATTAAAACCAGAGCTTCAGTCAAAACCTTTTTCAATCTCTCAAAACTTCCTGTTGCTTGTCCGTCCACGTGAAAGGTACCTCATTTCTCAACAATTTCGTCAAAGGTGCTGCTATAGACGAGAACCCTTCTACAAATCTCCTGTAGTAGCCTGCTAATCCTAAGAAATTGCGAACCTCTGCCACCGACCTAGGTGGTTTCCAATCTAACACCGCCTCAATCTTCCTGAGATCTACCCTTATCCCTTCCACAGACACCACATGACCTAGAAAAGCAACCTCCCTCAGCCAGAATACACACTTGCTAAATTTGGCATACAACTTCTTCTCCCTTAACACTTGCAACACCACCCGGAGATGCTCATCATGTTCCTCCTCAGACTTGGGATACACCAGGATGTCGTCTATGAACACAACGATGAATAAATCCAAGTAGGGTTGGAAAACCTGATTCATCATATCCATGAATGCAGTGGGGTGTTCATCAACCCGAACAGCATCACTAGGAATTCATAATGCCCGTATTGAGTCTGAAAAGCTGTTTTATGGATATCCGCTTCCTTCACCTTGAGTTGGTGGTATCCCGACCTTATATCTATTTTCGAAAACATCGCAGCCCCCTTAAGCTGATCAAACAAGTCGTCTATCCTCGGCAGTGGGTACTTATTTTTGATCGTCAGCTTATTTAGCTACCGATAGTCTATGCACATCCGCATAGACCCGTCCTTCTTCTTTACGAATAAGACCGGTGCTCCCCAAGGAGACACACTGGGTTGGTAAACCCACGATCAAGCAACTCCTGGATCTGAGCCTTGAGCTCAAACAACTCATTTGGTGCCATTCATGCGGAGCGATGAATCTTTGCATGCACGGCAACAAATCAATCCCAAATTCCACCTCGCGATCTGGAGGCAACCCCTAGGTTCCTCCAAAAAACTTCCCAAACTATTTCACCGTCTGGACCTCACCTATGCATTGTTCCCTTAGCCTCCAAGGCACTAACAAGCATCAGAAAAGCCACACATCCTTTCCTCACCATCTTCTCTGGTTTAAGAGCAGACACTACATTCGCCAAGTAATTTCTCCATTCCCCTATCACTACAATCTCTTTGTCATCGGAAGTTTTCAACAACATCCACTTAGCAGCATAGTCCAGATTTGCATGATACCTCACCAGCCAATCCATGCCTAATATTAGGTCAAACTCCCTGAATGGTAGTTCCATTAAGTCAGCCAAAAACTTCACTCCCTGAACCTCTAAAGGCACTTTCTTAAAGAGTTTTCTACTATTATAGATTGCCCTAAGGGACTAAGTACAGTCATCTTCCTAGGTACAATCTCAAAGTTTACAATAAGAGTTCCAGATACTTCATTAGCAATATAAGAATGAGTTGACCTGATGTCTATTAAAGCAATAAAGTGTAATCCAGCAATGAGAAACGAACCCGTGATTACATCTGGTGCATCCCCCTCCTCGCGACGCTTGGCCGTATAAATCAATCCTGGCTGTCTCGCACCTGAACCCCCAGTACCTCTGCCGGGTGCTCCATGACCTCAGCTGAAACCATTCCTTCCATGGTTCGAACCATGACCCCTCGTCGCCTGCTGACCACCTCTACCCGGCTGCACATATCCCTGGCCTACTATTTGAGCCCTTTCAATCTCCTGAGGACAATTCCTAACCAAATGAGCCTTGGACCCACACCGAAAACATTCCTTATTCTGTCCCCAGCACTCTCCTGCATGACCTTTCCCGTATTTAACACATGGACGACTCTGATTCTCGGCAACTGGTACCGATGCATAAACAGAATTCTCAACCCTTAGTCTTTTCTGGAAACCCCCAGATGATGCTGACGGCCCAAAACTCCTCTTATTTTAGTTTCTATATCTCTCCCTGTTCTGTCTCTCAGTCCTCTGGACCTCCTCGGCTATCCGAGCTTTCTCTACTAAAATAGCAAAGTCCCTCTCTCTATGCGGAACAATCAACATTCGTAGCTCATCTCTTAGTTTATCTTCGAATCAGACACACCTCTCATAATCAGTAGCCACGATGCCCCGAGCATACCGACTCAATCGTAGAAATTCTGCCTCATACTCAGCTATCGACTTGCCACCTTGCACTAAATTGAGGAATGCCTTCCTCTGTGCGTCCACATAACTAGCTCCGACGTATTTTCCCTCAAACTTGATCTTAAAATAACCCCGGTCCACTCGGTCCACAGGGGTACCTTCCCAGGCTGTGAGCCACCATTAGTAAGCCTCATCCCGAACAACGAAACAACACATTTTAGCTTCTCCTCAGCAGTGAAATCCAAATCGTCCATGATCCTTTTGACTGCCTCTAACCAGTATTCCGCCACATTCGGAGCTACTCCGATACTCCTCTAAAAACCTCAGTTCCATTCACTCTAAGTCTCTCAGGTACTGACTTTCGAGCCCCATTCCCCATAATTGCTCCAGCCACTCACTCTAAAACTCGTAGCATAGCCTGTGATACTGCATCATCTCCTCCTGTTTGTTCTTGAAATTTTGCCTCTACAGCCGGTGGCGGTGTTTCATTTTTGGAATCCTGACCAGACCCAACTGGTTCCGACACAGTCATTCTGCCTCTACCACGCCCTCGTACATTACGACCACGTCCCCTAAAACTCATGTCTACGTTCGTGATTTAATCTACTTTAAAAAGTTTTATGCATTAGTTGTTGTTCCACTGATTACCCACGAACAAGTTTTATGTAAAGAAATTTAGTGGTAGCTCTTTCGATCATTTCAGGGTTTTCGTTTCAAGTTCTCTACCCTAATTCAGATAATCCCATCCATTCAGTAGTACCTACTACTCACATTCACCACTCAAACATTTTCATCCATTCCAACCCAGGGGTATTTTCGTAATTTGTCCTATAGGGGTATTTTGGTAATTTTCCAAATCAGGGTGTTTAAAAATTTGCAAAATAGAGATTTTTGATGTTTTTGCAAACTAGGGTTACTTGGTAAGAAGATTCAAGGGTAATATGGTAACTTTATAAACTGAGGATATTTTTGTAATTTTACAAGCTAGGGGTGTTTTGGTAATTTTGCAAAATATGGTTCCAGGTGATTTTACGAGATAACGATATTTTGGAAATTTTTAATTAGGGGGTACTTTGGCAACTTTCCATACTGAGGGTTTTTTGGTAATTTTCACAAATCAGGGGTAATTTGGTTTTTTTCAAATCAGGGGTATTTTGGTCATTTCCTAAATCAAGGATACTGTGGAAATTTCAAAACCAAGGTTTAAAGTGTTACCAAAACAAGATGGCTGGTCCCCTTCGGGTTTTAGTTATAAATTTAGCCTGTGAATAAGTCCTCTTGGTTGGGGTGAACCGTCACTACGCACCAGGTAGGATTCGAAAGGAGTGGAGGTGAGTCACTAGGGCTGCTTAAATACCAAGCTCTCCCTGAATCCAATCCTAGTCTATGCACATCCGCATAGACCCGTCCTTCTTCTTTACGAATAAGATCGGTGCTCCCCACGGAGACACACTGGGTCAGATAAACCCACGATCAACCAACTCCTGGATCTGAGCCTTGAGCTCAACCAACTCCTTTGATGTCATTACATGCGGAGCGATGAATCTTGCACGCTATACGGCAACAAATCAATCCTAAATTCCACCTCGCGATCTATAGGCAACCCCAGCAGTTCCTCCGAAAAAACATCCCCAAACTCTTTCACTGTCCGGACCTCACCTACCGCTGTTCCCTTAGCCTCCAAGGCACTAACAAGCATCAGAAAAGCCACACATCCTTTTCTTACCATCTTCGCTGCCTTAAGAGTAGACACTACATTCGCCAAGTAATTTCTCCATTCCCCTATCACTACAATCTCTGTCATCAGAAGTTTTCAACGACAAGCGCTTAGCAGCATAATCCAGATTCACATGATACCTCACCAGACAATCCATGCCTAATATTAGGTCAAACTCTTCGAATGGTAGTTCCATTAAGTCAGCCGAAAACTTCACTCCCTGAAACTCTAAAGGCACTTCCTTAAAGAGTTTGTCTACTATTACGGATTGCCCTAAGGGATTAAGTACAATCATCTTCCTAGGTACAATCACAAGGTTTACATTCAGAGTTCTAGATACTTCACTAGCAATATAAGAATAAGTTGACTCAATGTCTATTAAAGCAATAAAGGGTAATCCAGAAATGAGGAACGTACCCGTGATTACATCTGGAGCATCCCCCTCCTCACGATGCCTGGCCGCATAAACCAATCCTGGCTGTCTCGCACCTTGAACCCCCAGCACCTCTGCTGGGTGCTCCATGACCTCGGTCGGAACCATTACCTCTATGGTTTGAACCACAACCCCTCATCACCTACTGACCACCTCTGCCCGACTGCACATATCCCTGGCCTACTATCCGAGCCCTTTCCATCTCCTGAGGATAATTCCTAACCAAATGAGCCTTGGACCCACACCAAAACATTCCTTATTCTGTCCCCAGCACTCTCCTGCATGAGCTCTCCCGCATTTAGCACATGGACGACTCTGATTCTCGACAACTGGTACGGTACATGAATAGAATTCTCAACCCTTGGTCTTTTTTGGAAACCCCCAGATGATGCTGACGACCCAAAACTCCTCTTATTTCAGTTTCTATCTCTATCCCCATTCTGTCTCTCAGTCCTCTTGACCTCCTCGGCTATCCGAGCTTTCTCTACTAGAATAGCAAAGTCCCTCTCTCTATGCGGAACAATCAACACTCGTAGCTCATCTTTCAGTCCATCTTCGAATCGGACACACCTCTCATAATCAGTAGCCATGATGCCCCGAGCATACCGGCTCAATCATAGAAATTCTGCCTCGTACTCATCTACTGACTTGCCACCTTGTACTAAATTGAGGAACGCCATCCTCTGTGCGTCCACATAACTAGCTCCGACGTACTTTCCCTCAAACTTGATCTTAAAATAACCCCAGTCCACTCGGTCCGCAGGGTACCTTCCCTGACTGTGAGCCACCATTAGTAAGCCTCGTCTTGGAGCAACGAAACAACACCTTCTAGCTTCTCCTTAGCAGTGAAATCCAAATCATCCATGATCCTTTCGACTGCCTCTAACCAGTATTTTCCACCACATTCTCTCGATACTCCTCTAAAAACCTCAGCTCCATTCACTCTAAGTCTCTCAGGTACTGACTTTCGAGCCCCATTCCTCATACTTGCTCCAGCCACTCGCTCTAAAACTCGTAGCATAGCCTGCGATATTATGTCCTCTCCTCCTGTTTGTTCTTGAAATTTTACCTCTACAGCCGGTGGCGGTGCTTCATTTTCAGAACTCTGACCAGACCCAACTGGTTCCGACACAGTCATTTTGCCTCTACCACGCCCTCGCACATTACGACCACGTCCCCTAGAACTCATGTCTACATTCGTGATTTAATCTACTTTAAAAAGTTTTATGCATTAGTTGTTGTTCCACTGATTGCCCACGAACAAGTTTTATGTAAAAAAAATTAGTGGTAGCTCTTTCGATCATTTCAGGGTTTTCATTTCAAGTTCTCTACCCTAATTTAGAGAATCCCATCCATATTAAGTAGTACCTACTACTCACATTCACCACTCAAACATTTTCATCCGTTCCAACCCGGGGTATTTTCGTAATTTGTCTTATAGGGGTATTTTGTAATTTTCCAAATCAAGGTATTTGAAAATTTACAAAATAGAGATTTTTAATGTTTCTGCAAACTAGAGTTACTTGGTAAGAAGATTCAAGGGTAATATGGTAACTTTATAAACTGAGGGTATTTTTGTAATTTTACAATCCACGGGTGTTTCGATAATTTTGCAAAATATAGTTCCAGGTGATTTTATGAGATAAGGGTATTTTGGAAATTTTTAATTCGAGGGTACTTTGGCAGCTTTCCATACTGAGGGTATTTTGGTAATTTTCACAAATCAGGGGTAATTTGGTTTTTTTTTCAAATCAGGGGTATTTTGGTCATTTCCTAAATCAAGGATACTGTGGAAATTTCAAAACCAAGGTTTAAAGTGTTACCAAAACAAGATGGCTAGTCCCCTTCGGGTTTTAGTTATAAATTTAGCTTGTGAATAAGTCCTCTTGGTTAGGGTGAACCGTCACTACGCACCAGGTAGGATTCGAGTGGAGAGGAGGTGAGTCACTAGGACTGATTAAATACCAAGCTCTCCTGAATCAAATCCTAGACATGCGCACAACGGTTCCTACAATATGCGCACAACATATTAATCAAACATACAATGCTTATATATATACAGTAATAACCATAATTTTATTGGCATTTAACACTGACCTGATTATCGACATACCCGCTAAGGGTATCCATCTCATTATTGCCATTGTACTAATCATCATACTTATAACACATACAATATTTTATACATACTCAAGAAATTGCGTAATAATCACACACCTGATAACCTGAATAATTTTGCTTTACTCCCTACTTGTCGAACTACCCCTAAAAGACCATAGTTAGAATCGGCCAATCTTAATAGACAATATGGCCTTTGGCCGAATATCTAGACCCCTCCTTACCTTGTTTGTCTAAATCCCGAAACTATCACTTGCCTATGGAGTCTGTCGAATCCCTATACACTCAAGTCAGATTCGGTTTCAACACAAAAATACCTATGGAAAAAGCCCTTGACTGAATATTAACCCCTTACCTTATGCAATCGAACCCACGAGATCCTTAGCGCTTCCTTCCGTTGGTTACACATGAAAGAAACACAAAATCAAGGCCCTACTAAGGTTCGACCATCCCAATTAACCAAGGCCAACCATTCGATTTCAGCCACCAATGAAGAAGAGATAAAAAAAACCCGATTGCTAAGATAATGGTACTTACCACCAACGCTTGCTTGAAGAGACTAAAAGAAAGTAGTCGATGGTACTACCCTTTTAGGTTCAGCCACTTTCGGCTACTAACAAGAAGTATTTCGGCTTTAGAAAAATGTCAGCAAAAAGAATGATTTGAGAAAGATGATGATACAAAAAGAAGAAGAAGGAAACCCTTACCACTATTTAGAAATGACTGGAGCAGATCTCGGCCAATGGTACTTTCGACTTTGAAGAGAACAAGAGAAGAAAAGAAGTGGTGGGGAGGTTCAACAGAGGTTCAGCTATTGAGAGTTATGGAGAGAAAAGAAAAGACGAGTTGGGGTTGAAAGAGTTTCGGCAATGGGGAGAATGTGGGAGATGCTTTGGCTAAACAAAAGATAAAAAAAGAGGTTGGAAAGGAGAAGTAGATTCGATTTAGAGAAGAAGTAAAGATGTCACCAAGGGAATAAGAGACAGATGAGTTCTTTGGAAGAGAAAAATTACAAAAAGGTGCCTAACACTATACTAATAAATTTGGCCTCTCCCCCTATCTTGACCGAAAATGCCATCACCTAGAGCCCCACTGCCGGCCAACTCTCACCCCTTAGAGTCCCACATTCGGCACTTGTTTCTCACTCTCTCTTATCCCTTTTTTCCTCCTTCTTAGCCGAATCTTCAAGCTCTCCAACCCAATCTATACCTCACCCTTTCTAGAGTCCAAATGCCATCCAACTCTCCCTCCTCCTCGACGCAAAAAGCCACTTAAAATGCTATCTTCGCAGCTCGAACCTCCTCCCCCCTTGACACCCCTTGTTGACGTACACTCCTCCCTTTCTACTAGGCGCTACCTTGCCACTCCATGCTCCCTTTCTTGTGTCATGTTCCACCCATAATTTCTTTTAAAGCCTAGCTCTCCTAGCTCCCCTTTGCTTAGCCTAAAACAAAATTTTCCTATGACTTCTATCCAAGTCCAAGGTTTCCCCAGAACCCCCAAACACTTCCAACCATCATATAGAGAACACAAACACACAAATTCATATTAAAATATGGACAACCCCTGAACCTCAGATATTACAAGCCGCGTGGGCGTGTTGGTAGGCCATGTGTTCCCCTACATCTAAAATTAGTAAAATAGACTACTCAATAGTAAGCACACGGGCAGAGACACAGCTGTGTGGAGGCCACGGTCTCAGGACATGGGCGTATGCTAGACCGTGTGAAGTCTGCACTTAATTTGTGAAAAATTCAATTCGTCACACGGGCGTGTGACCTGGCTGTGTAGCCCTAAAGGTCTGCTAACATCATAAATAAAATGTCAATGTTTTCATGCACGGGCTAAGACTCAGGCGTGCCATAGTCGTGTGAAGGACACGAGCCATAGACACGGGCGTGTGGCCCTATTTTGAGTAAAAATTTTCTAAGTGTTCGTGGCTTTTCGATTTAGTCCTGAACCACTTCATGTGTACTTTTAGGGTCTCGTAGACCTATAATAGGGATGTTATGATTTTTGAATGAAAAGTTTTAAGTTGGAGTGAAAATTTATGGCGGATATTATGTGACTAAGTATGTTAAGTATGCCGGCATTGAATACGAGTAAGGGGTGTTACAGAATGCCCATACAAGAATGCTAGTTGATGCATCTACCAATAGGACTTTCCTAGATAAATTATATAATGAGGCCTATGAAATTCTGGATAGGATAGCTAACAACAATTATCAATATCCAACTACTAGAGTGGGTATTGGCAGAAAAGGTTCTGGAGCTATGGAACTTGATGCGATCACCTCAATAACTGCTTAGGTATCATCCCTAACTAATATGATTAAAACATTGAGGAGACTAGTGTAGTGTAGAAAATGAAAGTAGTCGAGCTAACATGTGTCTATTATGGGAAAGATCATGTTTTTGATGAATTTCCATAGAATCCAACATCATTATATTACATAGGAAATTTCAATTGGAACAATAACCCATATTCCAGCACCTACAATCCAGGGTGCAAACAACATCCAAATTTCAGCTGGAGTAATCATGGATTGGGAAATTCTAGTAATGTTGTTTGACAGAATGCCATCAGTGCACCATCTGATTATAATCAACCATGCCATGACAAAATGTTCAACAAAGTTTAGCATCATCTTCTTCATTTATGGAAGCTCTGTTGAAGGAATATATGGCTAAGAATGATGTTGTAATCCAGAGTCAAGTTGTGTCCCTATGAGCTCTTGAGAACCAAGTGGGGCAGATAGCAAATGCTTTAAATTCGAGACCACAAGGAGCTTTACTAAGTGATACTGAGAATTTGAGATCACAAGGAAAATAGCATTGCAAATCAATCACTCTTAGAAGTGGAACTTAGTTGAATAATATTGTTAAAGATGCCACGGAAGAAGAGGACGACTCAAGACTCGATCATGAAAAGATCTTAGAACCAACTGAAAAGCGTACAACATCTGAAAATGGTCAATAGAAAAATGTTGTGGCAGAATCAGATCATGTTGCCAACTAAAATGCCACATTAAAACAATATCGAAACTGAAAGATGGCCACCTCTACCATTTCCTTAACTAATTGCTGTGCAAAAAGGAAAACTAGACTATGAGGATGAATGATCAATAGGTTACATTCAACATTTCAATGCCTTGAAATGTGTTGATGAGAGTGAAGATTACCAGGCCATTGGTTTGCTAGAAATGACAGTGGAAGAAAAGTTTGCAAGATGTTTGCCTCAGCAAAATCTTCTATCTTCAACAGTCCGTTTGAGCAGAAAATGCTCAACTCACTTGGTCAGTTGTAGAAGAAACTCAATCTCTTTGAGACTTAGCAACTCCAAATTGCTGCGGAATTAGAAATAGCATAAAATTTTTGTTTTTCTATCTGTCTTTTCTTTAATTGCTTTACTTAATTTCGTTCTTATTATTTTTATCATTAATTACTTAACATTATTTTCTATTCTGATTTATCACCTTATTAATGAGATCACGGAGTCTGATAAAGAAAGGGAGGATTTGCACCTAATAAAAATGAGCTGCTTTCGGATTAAAATGAAGGGGATGAGGATGAAGCTGAAGTTAATGAGCTTGGAGCTACCACACACACTGCCACTTAAGAGAAGGAATAAAAAGGACTAGAGGGTGATGAAGAGAAGACATAATCAGTGAACATTGAATCTGACCAAGAAAGAGAAGAAGTGAACCATATTCCTGCACCAACTGAACCTGTTACTGCACCTCAATCAACTGCACCCATATCGAAGCAAGATTGTGAGATTAATCGATTACTTTATAATCTCACAAAATTAGATGGTAACGATGAAGAATAGGTGCCAATCAATATGCTGAAAAGGAAGCAACATTACAAGTGCACTACTACAAAAACAACTCACTTGAATTAAAGTAACAAAATTTCCCAAGCTTTCATCTTTATTTTCATTTGCATATTTTTCATTATATACCATGTGTTTTTCATGCATTCATAATTGTTGTCATTACACTGTATATATATATGTTTGTTTTTGCATTTTGGAATTTTAAATTGTTCATGCATTGAGCATAATGCATCCCTTAGGTTTAGGGGTGTGTTGTGTTGTGCATATAGTCTACATTAGATATATGTTTTAATATTTGTTCATTTTTTCATTCACATTTCCATGACATACAAATGCCAAATAACTGCCAGACTATGACAAATATATTGTTATCTATGATGTTCGATGAGGATAATAACTCTTTAATAAATTTAGAAAATTGTGATAGTTGATTAGGTATGTTTAGCTTAGGATAGTTGTTTGAAAATTGATCCCTAAAAGTTGAATGCCCTATTTATAATTGAAATTAGTCTATAGTAGGTTTCTTTCAATACACTTAGAAATTCTTGAGCCTAAGTTCAGTAAATTAGAAATGTGTAATATTAAATACCATGACAAAGCTGACTGTAAATCAATAAGAAAATTAAAAAGACACTATGAAGCACTTCAATGTTTGAAATTGTTCAGTAGGTCACTAATATTCTATTTGATCCATTGTATTCTTGATCAGAAAGAAAGATCAAATAAGAATGAGTAAAAAAAAAAGAAAAGAAAAAAAAGAGAAAACGGTTTAGGGACACTTCACTATAGTAGTAGGCTGAGTAGCTAAGGGGGTAGTTGTTTGATCCATCTATCTTTTTAGTCAAAAGCCTTAGCTTCATGAGTGAATTACATTCAAATTATGGCGTGATGTAATATTTGACAATCTAGTGTATGCTCCATTGAGATTTTCAAGTAAAGAAATCATGTGACAAAATGAATTCCTAGGAAAAAAATATAATTAAAGTATGCAATGACAAAATTACTATGAGAAGAGACATTGATTTTTAGTGGAAAGATAAACTAAGTACATTAAGGGGTGTTTGCTATAGTCAGAATTGCATGAATATTTAGAAATTTTTATTTTTAGGTAACATTTTCCGTACTTTGTATGCTAAACAAACCTATAAAATTTGTACCAATTTTCTAAGATAAAAGTCTTCTAAAATGGAGGTATAAAATATACTTCAAATACTTTAACAGTATATGAGGTAATTCTAGTGTTATGGAAAATTCATGCATTCATGCATACTTACACATATTCTTGCTTGTCCTATAAAGTATACTTCAAATAGTTTAATAGTATATGAGGTAATTCTAGTGTTATGGAAAATTCATGCATTCATGCATACTTACACATATTCTACTTGAGGAAAAGCAATAATTCAAGATTGGGGGTGTGATAACTCTTGAAAAGAGTTATATTTCAAGCCTCTACACTCGATTAAATGCTTGTACATAAGTAGATATATTTTCATTTAAGGATATTTTTTAAAGCATTGCATAATAACGCTTGGATTGTGCCTTGAATTTCATTTTATGTTATTGATCGTGTCAAACAGTCGAGCTTTAATATTTATAAAGAATGATTGAACCTGTAGACTAACTATGACAACGGTTGAGGCAAGTGCACCTATCGAACAATAGTATAGTTTAGGCAAGATTATTTTATCGAACCCAAAGGAACCTAAAAGTACTACTACTCACTTTCTTTCTATTATTTAGACTAAAATGTGGAGTGATTGGTTTATTTAAACTAATGAAAAACTAAACTAGATGCAAAGATAAAAGAATGAAACTTTAGGAAAAGACTGTGGAAAAACTCAGTTGATTACGATGACACCCTCAGGAAGAATCCATCGATGACTTCTCTTATTATCTAACTTTTAATTCATATGACTTCTTTACTTAGCTTGATCCATGAGACTCCTTAACCTATATTAACCCTCTCTCGAAGCAAATAACGTCTAACCTTAGGTTAATTAGTGGAACTATCGTTCTCTTATAATAACCCCCTAAGGAAGTAGTAAATCGATTAATGGACTCCCATATTAGGTTTCAGCCTAATCTGGAAAAATCTCGTCACCCTATCTCTAGGCGTGCGATCAACTCTGCTTAATTATGCTAGATCTACTCTTAGGCAGGGTCTATTCCTTCTCCACCTAAGCACATCAGATTAAATTAAGCAACATAATTAAGAACAAACTAAGTACTTATCATATAATTTAGAAATCAAATAACAAAATTCATCATAGGTTTCATCCTCTTCAAGTATCTAAAGGGTTTAGTTCAAAACAAAATAAGAAAACATCTCAAGAGAAAAGATAAAACAAATCATAAGAAATCCCTAAAACCCCCTGAAGGAATTGAAGAGGAGATCCTCCGTCTTAAGTAGAACTCCGGCTTCTTGAAATGGATCAACTAGCTATCTTCGAGTAATTCCCTGAATGAAAGCTCTGGCAGAAGGCTTCTGCCAAACTATGACTCCTGTTTTAGCTTCTGTCGAACTCTCCCTTAAGTTGCACCCTTGGGTGTTTATATAGACTTTGAGATGCCTTACTTGGCCCCTAAGTATCCTAATTCAATTATAATTCCTACTTGGGTATTTGAATAGGATTTGGAATGTGTTTCTTTGCCTCAAAGTATCCTATTCCGAGTAGAATTGCTCTTTTCTATGGCAGGGACACGACCATGGTACATGCCCGTGTAAATCATCTTCAGGCCGTGTCTCGATTCTGTCGATTGGGGCATGGCAGTGTAAATCATGGCATGGCCGTGTCTTAATTAATTGTCAAGGCACGACCGTGTGGCTTGAAGTCCAGGCCGTGTCGATTTCCTCTTTGGCCCAAATTGGCCTATTTTAAGCCCGTTTCTTGTTCTTTTCGTCCTCGGGTGCTTTCCTGAGTAAAAACATGAAAAGAAAGGATTAAGAGCACCTTTTTACATAAATCAAGGGCTGAATCATCCAAAAGCATACTAAATGTGGGCCTAAAATATGTTACTTTTACGGTTTATCAAATACCCCCACACTTAAGCTTTTGCTTGTCCTCAAGCAAAATTCTTAACTTACAATTAAAATGAACTTTCCACAATTCATAATTCCTATCAATAATGCCTCATCATAATTCATAGATAATTTATACATGGATAATTTAACTCAAAGAACCCTAAAGATTTAATCAAGATAAGTCATACCTTTGTAGTACGAAAACATAAGTGTCTCCCCTTATCTAAGTAATTACCTTTAATTCAAAATCGACAAGGATTGATATCCTCACTAAAGATTCACTCAAATCACTTGAAGTGTTTAAGGTTCAAGAATAAGAACTCATAAGTCAAACCTGAAAAGTTAATCCCATAGGCTTGCCTGAAAATCAAATCTCCACCTCTGTAAATGAGATGATACACAAATCAAAAGGTCTTTATTAGGGTTGTAACAGGGCTAGGGTTAAAGGTGTGGATATAAGCTAAATTAGAAGGTTAGAATCGAGACTTGACCTGAGAAATTACCTATTAGAAATATGTAATAATATGAGTGATTACATCAATTGAAAACTAATAATACTATTATTGATAATTCTATAATACGAGCTCTTCTTCAACAATTGGAATTTAAACATATGAGCACAATTAATCACGTAACTTAATACTGAATATACTTTGATTTTTTTTAAGAACAAACTAAGTATTACATAATAAATGGTAAATGTAACTACTGAACTAATATAATTCAATAACTTAATCAAATCAAACCTCGATTAAATGGTAGTCAAAAAGGAAGGGTGATATAAATACAAAGGGTCTTTGGGTTAATGTTAGTGGTTAAGTCAATAAAAAGGGCTGTTAGGATTCAACGGGGTTCACTAGGGGTTAATTGTGAAGGTAGGCTTTTTAGTGGAGTAAGTGGGTTAAATCCTAGATGCCTTTATCATCTCTGTATATCAAATAAAAAAATATGGTCTCAATATGTATAAATGAGGCAAGTTCTAGAATAACATTTCAAAGTTGACACACTCATAATTAATAAAGTGAGCACGAAAAAGAATATATGCTCTATAAGGCTCAAAATCTCACAAAAATTATGGGTATTTGACATCAATCCCTGTAAATTTCAAACTTCAAGGTAATATTCAAATTCAGTTCAACAACCTAGAAAATTTTTGATTCTTGAAAAATAGACTTATCATGCTTGATTCTCTAGTATATTAAAGTTTAAATCATCAATGCACAATTATCAATGACTTACTCAAAAACATATTAATAAAAATCATAAATCAATAGAAATTTCACCCTAATTAGTAATATGAGAAAAATACTTAAAACAAGATTTAAAATTCAGGATTTTTGAATAATCTTGTAAGTTAACCCCCACGCTTAAGTTTTACATTGTCCTCAATGTACAAAGCAAGATAATAATAAAATCATAAGATAGGGAGAGAAGTGAAACTTCCTGAATTATGGATGAAGTCTTTGAAAAGAAAATGGATAGGATTGGAGGTGAACGTAGGGAAGCGTCTCGAACCATTTGAAATTGAATCCTCAAAGTAGTCGGTCTAATTTTATTGTATCCTAAACTAAATCTAAATAGCATGAAGAATAATAAAGAATGTAAAAATAAAAATAGGAATAAAAATAATTAAATAGAGATACAGTCTACGCCCATGTGCCTAGCAGTGGTGCCACTGCAGTCCACGGCCACAATCGTGTGCAAGGCCGTGTGGTCTGCAAATCAACTTTTGGTTTATTTGAATGCTTAAAAGGAAAAATAAAATAAAAATAAAATAAAAAATAAAATGGGGTTAGTCTTTGGGTTGCCTCCCGAGAAGCGCTCGTTTATAGTCTTAAGCTAGACTTAGCTGTTATTTGCGTAATCATGGTGGTTTAAGGAGGTGGAAACCCTTTCTCATGCGATCAACTCGGTTATGGATATAAAGTTTAAGTCGAGTAGTGTTTACCTCAAAAGTGTTGAATTTGGGATTGCTTACTTCGACTGTGCCGTATAGAAGATGTTAAGTACCTCAAAAGTGATTTCTTTCTTTGTCTTGAGGTCTGAATTGGTGATTCGAGGGTCTTGCTTATTCAACAATATCTGATCCTCTATTTTTATGTGATTTATTGTTCCTATCAGGTCGTCTGAGGTTTCTTTCGGGTTTACTTTATGTGGTTCTGATTCCTCATGTAATTCTTCTTTATTGGCACGAGGTCTATGTTCCGGCTCATGTTTGTAGCCTTGTGGTGTTTCCTACAATGAAGGTTGAACAAGTTGGTTATCAACTGAATTTACTTTCTCACCTTTATCGATTGTTATCCTGGCCGAGTCAAGAGCTTGAAGAGTGACTATCTCATCACCTACACGAAGTATGAGTTCTCCTACATAGATATCAATTTTAGCTCTGGCAGTTGCTAAAAAGGGTCTTCCTAAAATTAAGGGAATCGTGTTGTCCTCATCCATGTCTAAAACAACAAAATCTATTGGGAAAACTAATTTATCATTTTTTACTAGAACGTCTTCTATTATACCCTTAGGAATTCTTATAGTTTTATCAGTTAATTGAATGCTCATCCTAGTTTGTCTGGGTTTCCCTAGACCTAGTTGTTTAAACATTTTGTAAGGCATAACATTTATGCTTGCCCCTAAATCCGCTAATGCATTATCAATAGATAAACTACCAATTAAACATGGAATTGTAAAACTCCCTAGATCTTTTAATTTCCGTGGCAGTTTATTTTGTAGAATTGCTGACCACATTGCGTTTATCTCCACGTGGTGCTCTTTGTCTAATTTGCGTTTGTTGGTCAAGAGCTATCTTAAAAATTTCCTCAAGTCTGGTATCTAAAAAAGAGCTTCAAGAAGAGGTAAGTTAATATGTAATTTCTTTAAGAGTTTAAGAAACTTACCGAACTGTTCCTCTGAATCGTCTCTTTTCATCGCTTCGGGATAAGGTATGCGAGGTTGGTACTCTTTGATTATCGATTTTGGCTTTTCTTGTGTTACCTCTACCTTACCTTTGTCTACCTTGGCTTTTTGTATTGGATTAGGTTCATCTAACCCCTTACTGGCATGGGCTAAGATGGCTTGAATTTGCTCCTTCGGTTTAATCTCCGTGTTACTTGGTAGACATCCTTGCGGTCATTCTGACATTAGCTTTGCAAGTTGTTAGACTGCATTAGTGGCTACCTTAACTGACTTAGTAAGTTCCACGAATTGGTTCTCGTTGCTTTTAAGTGTTTTCTCAGTTTCTTGGAAACGATTTGTTGTGTTTTCCATGAATTTTGTCAGCATCTCTTCAAGATTCGGCTCCTCTTCTTGTTGGTGAGGTGGTTGTTGAAAATCTGGAGGAAGTTCCGATCTTTGGCTATTTTGATCATCCCATGAGAAATTGGGATGGTACTTCCAACCTGCAGTATAAGTGTTACTATAAAAATTATTTTGATATCTAGAATAGTTACCTGTATAGTGAGCTTGCTTGTTTTCCATGCCATATTTGTAGGGTGGGTATTCAGGATTCACCACGCCTACTAGATTCAAATCATATTGTATTTCTAGATGTACCTGCAAGGGACTATAGCAATCATCAATCTTTTTATTCATTATCTCTAACTGATTAGATAACCTGGTAACCATGTCGAGGTTGAAGACACTGGCTATTTTAGTAGGAATTGTCCTCATGACTTGCCATTGATAATTATTCAGTGCCATCTTTTCCATAGACTAAAATTTTCTGCCAAAAGCAAAATAGAGGAAAAATTAGCAAAGTAAAAAAAAATAAATAATAATAAATTGTAATAAAAAATTGGCTAAAGTAATAAAAGTAAGCTTTCTTAATAGTTTAGTTCCCCGACAATGGCGCCAAAAACTTGATCGTGTAAAATAGTCGAGTTTTAATATTTATAAAGAATGATTGAACCTGTAGACTAACTATGACAACGATTGAGATAAGTGCACCTATGGAACAATAGTATAGTTTAGGCAAGATTATTTTATCGAACCCAAAGGAACCTAAAAGTATTACTACTCACTTTCTTTCTATTATTTAGCCTAAAATATAGAGTGATTGGTTTATTTAAACTAATGAAAAACTAAACTAGATGAAAAGATAAAAGAATGAAACTTTGGGAAAAGACTGTGGAAAAACTCAGTTGGTTACGACGTTACCCTCAGGAAGAATCCACCTATGACTTCTCTTGTTATCTAACTTTTAATTCATATGACTTCTTTACTTAGCTTGATCCATGAGACTCCCTAACCTATATTAAACCCTCTCTCGAGGAGAATAACGTCTAACCTTAGGTTAATTTGTGGAACTCTCGTTCTCTTATAAAAACCCCTAAGGAAGTAGTAAATCGATCAATGGACTCCCACATTAGGTTTCCCCCTAATTCGGAAAAATCTCGTCACCCTATCTCTAGGCGTGCGATCAACTCCGCTTAATTATGCTAGATCTACTCTTAGGCAGGGTCTATTCCTCCTCTCCCTAAGCACATCAGAGTAAATTAAACAACATAATTAAGAACAAACTAAGTACTTATCATATAATTTAGAAATCAAATAACAAAATTCATCATAGATTTCATCCCCTTCAGGTATCTGAAGGATTTAGTTCATAACAAAATAAGAAAACATCTCAAGAGAAAAGATAAAACAAAACATAAGAAATCCCTAAAACCCCCTGAAGGAATTGAAGAGGAGATCCTCCGTCTTGAGTAGAACTCCGGCTTTTGAGATGGATTAACTCGCTATCTTCGAGTAATTCCCTGAATGAAAGCTCTGGCAGAAGGCTTCTGCCAAACTACGACTCCTGTTTTGGCTTCTGCCGAACTCTCCCTTAAGTTGCACCCTTGGGTGTTTATATAGACTTTGAGATGCCTTACTTGGCCCCTAAGTATCCTAATTCAAGTACAATTTCTACTCGGGTGTTTGAATAGGCTTTGGAATGTGTTTTTTTGCCTTAAAGTATCCTATTCTGAGTAGAATTGTTCTTTTCTATGGCAGGGACACGATCATGGTACACGCCCGTGTAAATCGTCTTTAGGCCATGTCTCGATTCTGTCGATTGGGGCATGGCCGTGTAAATCATGGAATGGCCATGTCTTAATTAATTGTCGAAGCACAGCCATGTGGCTTGAAGTCCAGGCCGTGTCGATTTCCTCTTTGGCCCAAATTGGCCCATTTTAAGCCCGTTTCTTATTCTTTTCTTCCCGGGTGCTTTTCTGAGTAAAAACATGAAAAGAAAGGATTAAGAGCACCTTTTTACATAAATCAAGGGCTGAATCATCCAAAAGCATACTAAATATGGGCCTAAAATATGTTACTTTTACGATTTATCAGTTACTTTTCCTGTTGGGAGAAAGAGAATTGGTTGTTGTATGCAGTAGGTGTAGAAAAGATAAAGAAATGGAGAAAAATGAGGAAAAGAATGAAGGCAGTGAAATATTGCCATGGGAAAAGGTTGGATGGATTGCCAAAAGAAATTCCATGTTAATTTCAGGATAATGCTGACATAGCAGTCATTCTTTGTCACTCTCAGCCAGTTGTTTGTGTACCAGATAAATCCACCTAAAAATGGAGAAAAGTGTGTGCTAAGAGAGGGGGACCTACCTTATGAAAGAGAAAAGAGAAAAGAAATGAGAATAGGATTTTTGGAGAGATGAATTAGAGACGATTTAGGGGTCAGTTTTTCTCTCTAGAAAAATCTGATGGAGAATTTCAGAGAAAGAATGGGTAGTAGCTTAAGAGAGTAGAATACAGACATGAAGAAGGGGGATAAATCTTTTCTAGGTTAGAGTTACTTGGGTGAATGTTTTATCATCTTTAATGCCCATGATTTGAAATTTTCTATCACTATTTCATTCGATTTATGCTTATTTTAAAAACATGCATGCAAGCTCTAGACATAGTTGATTATGTGTTGTGTTCTTAGATGTATTTTTAATTCTGAAAAGGTTAAATATACTGGATCTGGAAATTGTTTTATGCAATAAAATACTCAACAGAATATTTGTAGCACTCTAGGAATAGATGTTGTGAGTTGTACAGAGAAGAATGTTCATTGTAGTTATTAATCTAGAGTTCTGTAGATATACAATAACTTAGGTTTCTAGCTTAGGATCTAGCTATCAAAAGACGCAGGTTATAGTTGTGACTCTCTGAGTAGTTTATTAAACAATATTTTTCCATGGCATTATTTTGTTATGAACATTTCACCTAAATAATTCCAGCCCTATTCATTCAACTACAGAAATATTCTTGTTTTTCTCTTTAATTTGCCACAACATTTTATTTTCCATATCAATTCTTTGTTTTTAGCATTTGATTTCATTAGTTCATTATACAAACATCTCATTCAACTTGAGATTATTTCCTACTATTTAGTATAGTCAATAGGATTATAATAACTTACCCAATTTCTTACCATTTTTTTATCCTTGTAGAGATGATACATACTTATCACTTTATTACTTGAGTGACATGTACACTTGCACAATTGCATTAGTTATTTACATGTAACAATGTGTGACCGCGGCCAGGTTGTTAGTGCCGTTGACGAGGAGGCCGGTGCTAGATTGAGAGATTTTTTTTTAGTTTTGTTACAGGTTTTTTAGGAGATAAGTAACAAAAGTTAAATAGATAGATACAATTTCTTCTTGTTTTGTTTTTATTTGTTTGAAAGTTTTGTAATTTGTTTATTTTCTTGAGTTTGTAGAAGGTGGTGTATGATTCTCACTGGTAATGGTGTCTTACCATTCGATCCAGAACTAGAACGTATCATTTCACACATGAGAAGGGCTCAACATCTGAGGGACTCCCAACCTTTACAAAGAGATCAATTGTTGGAATACCAATGACTAGAAAGAAAACTGTAACATCCCGTTTTCAGGCAAATCAGAACAATGGCTTCAGGACCACAAATCCTAAGTCAAAATAATTATTTTATTATTATTTTAATGTTTACAATATGATAAAATGATTGTGTGAAAGTTTTGTTAAGAAATTTTATTGTTTGATTAGTCAATTTGATAAAAAATGACTAAATCGCGTAAAGTGCACAAGTGATGTTCTAATAGATAAATGCATTAAATGGCTATGAAATTAAATAGAAGAGGTCCTTATGTGGTAAATATACCATTGTTATAATGAATGGACATGTATGGGCATGCATTAGGTGATTTTAATGTTTAATAAGTAAGGTTAAATTAGTAATTAAGTTATTAAGTAAAATAAAACAAAAAGGAAAATAAAGGTGTCATCTTCCTTAATAAGAAACACCATTGAAAATAGAAGAAAGAAATGTCCATGAAAGCATGCTAGGATTCGGTCACTTGGGTGCTTAATTGGTAAGTGGTTTTTGTCCCGTTTTTCATGATTTCTATGTTTTTTGAGATCGTTGTAACTTAGTCTAGCTAGCCCAGGGACTATTTTGCAAAATTGTTAAAGGTTTAGGGTTTTTCCATTGATGAACCTATGTGTGTTTTGATGTTTGATGATAGAAAATGCATGCTTGTTGTTAGATAAACAATAATTGTTAAGTGATTTTGAGTAAAATGTCCAATTAGCGATTAAATTGTGAAATGTGTAAATTTTATGGTTAAATTGTGAAATAAATGAAAAAATGGACTACTAGGGACCTAATTGAAATTCGGCTAGCATAAGGTTGAATTGCATGAATTTGTGTTTTTATGAGATAATGACTAAATTGTAAAAATGTGAAATTATTAGGGGAAAAAGTGTAAAATTGCCTTAATGTATATTTTGGACTAAGTTGAATAGAGTGATAATTAAATAAGTTAATTTTGATTACATTTAGATCAAGAAAAGTGAAATACGAATTTAGATCGGGGAAAGAACAAGATTTTGGACTAATCGACTCATTTCATCATTTTTACATTTGAGGTAGGTTCGTATGTGATAAACATTATTATATTTGTGTTTTAAATGCTTTGATATGGCATAAATTGTGAAAGCGACCTTGCGGACATGTTCGATGACAATTGAAAATGTGAAGCCCCGATTGAACCTTAGGAATAGTTTAGGATACAAATGACATGTCATTTGGGGTTATGTGATTTGGGTGCTGGTCCGTACATCCTACTGGTGGTTGAGTTTTTGGGTACGCATTGCGGATTCTCATCATCTTGTGTAAGTAGCACCGTGTAGCTTCGTCATTACTGTCAGCTTGTGTGAGCAGACCCATTGATAGCTTGAGAGTGAGCATTATATGTGATATAATATTGAGATAGCTTCGACTATATATGTGACATAGGGTGCGAGATTCTCGAGTATCCAATAGTATTCTGAATGGTTCAATAGATATATCAAAGATGTGGTTGTGTTAATGTTGATACGAGGTTGTACAAGTATGTACATAAACTATACAAGCATTGAATTGAAGAAACTTATGAAATTTATGTCTAATTTTGTGAGTGGAAAATTTGGTAGGTTGATAGTTCTAAATGAGATATGTATGATATGTTTTAATTGCTTAATTTTTACATATTTGGTAAGTTAAGTTTATTGCTATACGAACTTACTAAGTTTTATAGCTTACTTTATTTATTTTCCGTGTTTTATAGTAAAATCAAAGCCAGCTCAGATTCGAGAATCATCAGAGATCGCATCACACTATCCAACTGTCACTTTGGTACTTTTGAATCTATGTTTATGGTTATATGGCATGTATAGGAACTTTGGTCATTTTAGTATAGTTTGGTAATGATTTTAGCCATTTGAATTGGCTTGTAAATGTTAAGTGTATGATATGTGTATAGCCATGGAACTTAGCTTATTTTGGTATATTTTTGGTGATGTATATATAGGTGCATATGGTTTGTGTTATGTGTTTGATGATAGTTATGTAATGCTTGTTGACAATAGATATTATGGATATCAAATGGTTGAGTTTTGAAAATTGGTATGCTACTGAATCTAGAAAAATAATGCAATTTGAAATTGGTTATATAGATGATTTGTGAAAGTGAGGTTTGGTAAGAATTTGAATGGTATATTATGGTGTTGGTGTGTTTTGCATTTGTTAGTATTGAAATGGTATGATTTATGTTTGGTTGAGGTTGGTTGAATGTCTATTTATGACATGTTTTGGTGCCATTTGGTTTGGTGTAGGTGTGTGCAAGCTTGGTAAATAGCCTATTTTTTTCTACACCAGCGGAGACACTGGCGTGTGTCTCAGACGTGTGTGACATATGATTAGGTTACACGGTCGTGTGTCCCCTGGTGTTGAATTAAAAATCAAGTTAGGATGCTCCACATGGCTCAGCACACAGGCGTGTGACTTGGCCGTGTGGCATAAGTCAGTGTACCCTACAAGTTTGGCACGGCCTAGCACATGGCCTGGCACACGGCGTGTGAGGCCATTTCGAATGGCACACAGGCGTGTGGTTGGCCGTGTGACCTAAGTTAGTGAGTTACACGGGGTTAGACACGGGCTGGGACACGACCATGTGATCCCATTTCGAATGTCCACATGGCCTGTGACACTGGCATGTCTTTGGTCGTGTGAGACACACGGCTGGGCCACATAGGCGTGTGTCCCCTATATTTTGTAAATTTTTCTAAGTTTCCTAAGTTATCGGTTTAGTCTTGAACCACCTCGAATGCATGTTTTTAGGTCTCGTAGGCTCGTATTAGGGACTTGACAAATGATTATGAATGACTTGTATTTGAATTTGATAATTGTATGGGAAATGTATACTAGATTATCTAATAAGTCTGGTAATGCTCTATAACCCTATTCTGGCGAAGGATATGGGTGAGGAGTGTTATAAAAACCACCACACCACCACTAATGGAACAAAGAACCTTGCGTTACTATGCTATGCCTAACTTGGAGGTTTTTCGGGACACATTAATCGCTTTGTGATCAATACGAACAACTTTGAAATCAAACCGGAAATGATCCAAATAATACAAGTGAATCTCCAATTGTCGATGAATGAGGATCCTTACCCACATCTCAAGCTATTCTTAACTATTTGTGATACATGTAAATACAATGGGGTATTTGATGACACTATCCATATTCGATTATTCCCTTTCTCTCTTATTGATGATGCTTTTATGTGGTTAGACTCACAATTGGTTGATTCAATTAATAGGTGGGATGAGCTAGCAATCAATTTCTTGGCTAAGTACTTCCCTCTAGTACAAAATGAAGCTCTATATGGACATAACAATTTTCTTTCAATTAGGAAGGAAGTCACTTTATGAGGCATGATAGCGCTTCAAACTCATGCTCTATAAGTGTTCGTATTATAGCCTCCAGGATTGTTTACAACTTCAAGTCTTTTATAATGGGCTAGACGGGAACTTGCATTCTAGTATAGATGGGGCATCCACTAGGGTGTTCATGTTAAAGACATATGTCGAAGCATGCCAACTCATTGAAGATATGACAATGAATTTGTATATGTGGTCGGCAAAATGATTCACATATAGAGCTAAACAATCGACCGTGAATGTGTTCAATCAACTTGAAATGTGTTAGGCAAGAATGCAAGCTCCAAATCCGTCCATTTTAACCATATCTCATGTAGGTAATAAAGAAAACGCACACATTGGGGAGGCACGAACAGGATCAGTGAGGTTAACTATGTGGAAAACTAAGGATATAACTTGTAGCGACCCGAATCTGGGCCTAGTAGAATTGGGCCCAATGGCCTTAAGCGTAGGAGCGTTTAAAATTTTTGGGAACAAAAGAACGACTTTAATGTAAGTTGGATCTACTAGGTGAGTGATTTTTGAAGGTTAAGGGGCTTCTATGAAGTCCCGGGTTCAAGTTAGGCCTTAGGAAAAAATTTGGTTTTTGGTGAAAAAACCCTGGAGTTAGTAGTAGGCTTTAAGAATAAAATGTGGAGAAAAATAGCACAAGTGGAGTGTGTGGTGTAATGGAAAAGTGATGCCAGTTAAGGAGTAAGGGAGTGATGCCATAGGGAGGTAAGGAATCCAAGGTCCTAGTCTTAGTGCTTGCAATTCTTTTTGATTTATTATTAAGTGAACTTAGACTTTGACCATAGACTTATAATTAGTTGCGCATGTTTTAAGACAACAAGGAGCTAGTTGGTAAAGTGGCTAGCGGTGTGGATTATGCTACAGGGGAGCCTGGGTTTGAATCTCATGACAAGCAAGGGAGTATTTATTTTGCAAAGTTGGGGGGGCAAGAGTTTGAGTTGGATTTAAACTCTGCTGACGGAGGGATCCCACATCGGAAAGATAGCAAGAGGAAGGGTGAAAGGCTGGCTATATATGGAGCTGTCTATGAAGAGAGGAAGATACCTTGGTGGGCATTTGGGCACAGGAGTGGTCGGAGCGCGGATTAGCACCAGATTCCTAACAGGTGTGTATTTATCTCTAATCTAGTTGTAGAGTGGCAAATGCCGAAATGCCGGTGACACGACGATAGTAGCCACACGAGCGTGCGAGCGCACATGTGGGGCTTCAACACGATAGTTGAGGCCATTAGTAGTGTTCTTGTGGGTTTAGGCTATTGGGCCAAGTGGGCCCATATGAATAAATTGTATAACTGTGTAGTAGAAATTGAACTAGAATATGCGAATTTCATATGTAACATCCCGAGTTATCGGGCTTGTGCATTTTATGTGTTATATGCTTAAGATATTAATTTGAGAATTTGAGGTACAAAAGGGGTTCAGGTTTGGGCTAAGGCCTTGATTAAATATTTTGTTAGACACTCAAGGGCTTAAAATAAAGTTTTGGTAGGTTAATTAACATTATAGGCTTGTGGCCAGTGGCAAAATGGCGCCACTAAGAGGAAAGGGAGTTGGCATTAATGGCAAAGGAGGAGGCCCAAGTTTTGGCCACTTGGAGCCCATGTTTCTGGGCCAAATTTGGCACCTAAAGAGGAAGATAGGAGGGGATGGCACAAGGCTAAAATTTAGGAGTTTTAGTGTTTAAAATATATGTGATATAAGCTGATAAAGGAGGGAGGAAGTGGTGTGATGTAGGTCTTTTTTGGATGGGTGTTTGATAGGGATAAGGAATAGGATGAGGATCTATCAGGAAGGCAAGTGTTGGCCGAAAATCAAACTCTGTAAAGGGGGAATCGGTTTAGTATAGGCTGAGTATGTGCCGAAATTTGCTGCCAAAGTTCTCATCATTTTTCTCTTTTCTCTACCGAAATTCCTACTCCATTCTCCCCCTCTTTTCTTTTTCTTCAGCTGGCCGAAACCTCTGACAGATTTCTTTCTCATCTCTTTCAGACACTTTAGCCGAATCTTCAAGCCTCTCCTTGCTTTCTTTTCACTTTCCTCTTAAGTTGAAACACACCACTCAGAACTTCTAAAAGCTGAAATCGCAACAGTTCATCTTTTCCAGGATTTTCATAAAAGAAAAATTGTGAGATCTCGTCTCTTGTGTTTATCGAAATCACTCTGGGGTGTCTACTTGTGCCGAAATCTAAAGGAAATTTTTGGTAAGTATTGATTCAAGAGATCCCAAATCTTTTCCGATTTTCAAAGTCTCTAGCCGAATGGCTATTTAGAAACTAATCTCTTGATTCTTTCTTATTTGTGGCGTTCCAGGATTTGAAGAGGAGTCAATCACTTAGATCTCTAAGTCGGGGTTCAGTAACACACGAATCGTGTTACTTTCAGGATTTCAAGGTAAGGAGATCTATTAGTTTCAACGTGTAAATTCGGGTATTTATTAACCCTTGGCCGAATGTAGGGGAGGCCAAATCTTCGTGTTTTTCCAGTTTTTCTTGAACCAAGTTATAGACTGAGGATAGTAGATCTGGATAGCAAGGATATCGACTAAGAGTATAGTACTACGCGGTATCAGGTGTGTAATTTTCCACACCATCTAGATTGTTTGTTAATACATGTATATAAATCTGCTATATCCTGTTAAAAGCTAAAATCCCAGCATAATGGTTGAAACCCGAGGAGGGTAAAGGCGAATCACCAGGTTAGTGATCTCTGTCATTCTAAAGTGAATAGTTCTTTTGATTTGATGTGATAAACATGTATGCCAGTTTCTGTGATTGCATGGGGTTGGGTGATTAATGAAAGAGGAAGTGATCTGTTGTAGTGGCTTATGCCATGATCTGTTGTAGTGGCTTATGCAATGATTTGTTGTAGTGGCTTATGCCATGATCTGTTGTAGTGGCTTTTTGCCATGATCTGATGGTGTGTAGCGGTGTGGGTTGATTGTAGAAATCCCCAATGGTGTGAATGGTAGGTAAGGGTGGTGTGTAGCGGATGGAAACCTAGGATTGGGTTAGGCTTTGCATATTTTCTGATATATTATGCTCATTATACATTACGTGGGATAAGGCCCAATGAGGGTTGCACACTGAGTCTCGCGACTCACCTTATTATTTAACATCTTTCAGATAGCACCTAGTGTAACGGACCAGGCTAGAGAGGGGCGCAAGGTGGCCATGCGAGAGATTCTATGTTATATCAAGAAGACTTCATTTAGTTTATTTATTTTTAATATTTTTAATTAATGGGTTTTAAATTTTATTGTAATAAGGCCATGGGCCACTAGCTTTATATTTTGTCTCGATTTTATTTTGGGCTTTCATCGCTAATGGACATGTAAAATTTTACGTTTAAATTAAACTAAAACAGGTACTAAACTTTGGGGGTTTTTAAAGGCATCTTATAAAGTTATATCTTTCATAAATTATCAAATCATTAAGTCCTCCCGGAATATATGTTTAAACTCGACAAATGTTTTCCAAAAATTGACATGCTTTTACTAATTCTTCTTGGTGGCATGCCAAATCCGGTCATGGTGTTTGGGCGGGTTTGGGGTGTCACAAATTAGTATCAGAGCCCGATTCAAAACTCAGCTTTGGGGTTTTGGGCTCAAAATATTTTCTAAAGATGGGTTTTAAAACATACATTTTCATAAATGATATAGGTTTGTTAGCTCGGCATGGCACCTACGTCTCCGGCCCAAGTCCACCAGGTACATATTCTGAACCATTGTGTGATATATATATATATGGGCTTGATGGGCTTTAAGGGACATAGAGTAGTTTAAATAGAATTTGATGTACTTTAGGCCTAGTTTACATCATACTTTAAACTCCATAAAACTTAACCCAATCAAACAAACCCGGGACTAAGTCGCTAAGCTAAGGTGTGGCAACAAACATACACATGTCTAGGATTGGATCCAGGAAGAGCTTGGAATCCTACCTGGTGCGTAGTGACTGTTCACCTTAGCCATGAGGACTTGTTGGCGGGCCAAAATTTATAATTAAAACCCAAAAGGGACCAGCCACCCTATTCTGTAAAATCACAAAAATACCCCTCATTTTGTAAAATTACCAAAATACCCCTGGTTTACAAAATTACCGAAATACCTCTGGTTTGTAAAATTACCAAAATACCCCTAGGTTGTAAAATTACCAAAATACCCTTGGTTTGTAAAATTACCGAAATACCCCTAGTTTATAAAATTACCGAAATACCCCTATATTATAAAAACACCAAGATACCTTATTTTGAAAAATTACAAAAAATACCCCTGGGTAGTGAAATGATGAAAAAACCCTTAGGAGAGGAATATGAGTTTATGGATGTTGCTTGTGTGGTTGATGCGTGTATGTGATACTCTGATTGATGATGATTGAGTGAGAATTCTAGAATTAGGAAATACAGACTTGAGAACTGAACTTGTAGATAGAATTCAAATTCGAAATAACTACTGTTAAAACTACTTTCCATCAGGCTGTCTGTTATTAATGAGGGGAAGAAAGAATTATTAATTCATAAAATTTCTAATTAGATAAATCCCAAACGGTAGAATCAACACTAGAGGACGTGGTATGCGTGGTAGAGGTAGAGGCCGAATTGCTGTGTCAGAACCCGTAGGGTTGGGTCATGAGTCCGAGAATGAGATACCAGTGCCGCTAGCGGTGGAGGTGGAATTTCAAGATCAGACATCCGGAGATGATGTTGTATCTCAGGCTATGTTAAGGGTTTTGGAGATAGTTGCTGGAGCAGGCATGGGCACAAGAGCCCGAAAATCTATACCTGAGCGACTCCAAGCCAACGGAGCAGAGATGTTTAGGGGAGTTTCTAGAATAGCTCCTAATGCCGCTGAGTACTGGTTAGAAGCAATGGAGCGGATTATGGATGACCTTGATTTCACTGTGGAGGAAAATTTGAAGGGGGTCGTGCCTCTTCTTCGAGACAAGGCCTATCAGTGGTGGATCACGGTGAAGGAGGGTACTTCCGTAGACCGCATCGATTGGGACTTCTTTAAAGAGTCGTTTCAGGGAAAGTACATCGAGGCCAGTTATGTGGATGCACAGAGAAAGGCATTCCTGAACTTGGTACAGGGAAGTAAGTCTGTATCTGAATACGAGGAAGAGTTTCTGCTATTGAGTCGTTACGCTCGAGGGATTGTGGCGACTGACCACGAGCATTGTGTGTGATTCGAGGATGGACTAAGGGATGAATTGAGGGTATTAGTGGCATCGCAGCGAGAAAGGAACTTTACGATTTTAGTTGAGAAAGCTAAGATATCTGAGGAGGTTAAGCGGACTGGGAAACAGAATAAGTATTAGGATAGGAATAGGAATAAGAGGAATTTTGGGTCGTCGGGATCATCCGAAAATTTTCAGAAAAGGTCTAGGTCTGATGGGCCATCTCATGCTCCGACGGGTCAGAATCGATCATGTCCTTCGTGTGGGAAGGTGCATTATGGGGAGTGTAGAAGGAGAACTGGTGGATGCTTTAGGTGTGGATCCACGGAGCATATGATTAAGGATTGTCCACAGGTGGAGCAGGCATAGCCCGTAAGGCGGGGTTTTGATCAGGTAAGGAGAGGTGGTCAGCCAGTACCGAGGGGTCGTGGCGCGATTAGAGGAGGAAATGGATTCAATCGGGGTCGTGGAGCACATGGTAGGGGTGCAGGTAATGTTGACGCGAGGCAGCCAGGTCTAGTGTATGTAGCTCGCCAAAGGGAGGATGGTGATGCACCGGACGTCATAACCGCACGTTTCTTATTACTGATAACCTTTTCTTGCCTTGATTGATATTGGGTTAACCCACTCCTATGTTGCATGTTTGGTATCTGAGACCCTAAGTTTAGACTCTGAAATAACTACTAGGAAGATGACTGTGGTTAGTCCTTTAGGGCAATCTAGGGTAGTGGACAAACTATTTAGAGACATACCTCTAGAGACTCAAGGGGTAGTGTTTCCGATAGACTTAATGGAATTACCATTTGGAGAGTTTGATCTTATCTTAGGAATGGATTGGTTGACTAAACACCGTGCTAAGTTGGATTTAGGCTAAGCGTATGGTGTTGAGTACCCCGGAAGGCGGGGAGGTGGTTGTGTTAGGGAGAGAAGGAACTATTTGTCCAACATAGTATTGACATTGAAGGCTGTTAAGATGATTCGAAAAGGATGCAACGCATCTCTAGCCTATATCAGTGCTTTGGATGTTAAGGAGGTGACTGTCGATGAGGTTCAAACAGTCAAGAATTTCACAGATGTCTTTCCTGAGGAATTACCAAGATTACACCCGGATCGCGAAGTGAAGTTTGGAATAGAGCTACTTTCGGGTACAGCTCCAATGTCTATTGCTCCGTACAGAATGGCACCGAAAGAGTTGGTGGAACTCAAAGCACAGATCCAGGAACTGTTGGATCATAGATTTATCCGACCGAGTATGTCTCCGTGGGGAGCCCCGATCCTATTTGTGAAGAAGAAGGACGGATCCATGCGTTTGTGTGTGGACTATCGTCAGTTGAATAAGTTGACGGTTAAGAACATGTACTCACTGCCAAGAATCGATGACCTGTTTGATCAGCTCAAAGGAACTTCGGCCTTTTCTAAGATTTACTTAAGGTCGGGATATCATTAGTTAAGGGTAAAGGAATGAGACATTCATAAGACGGCATTTCAGACTCGGTACGGTCATTATGAGTTTGTGGTGATGCCATTCGGGTTGATGAATACATCAATGGTATTTATGGATATGATGAACTGGGTATTTCAATCGTATCTTGATCAGTTCGTCGTAGTGTTCATCGACGATATCCTGGTTTACTCCAAGTCTGAGGAGGAGCATGATGAACATCTTCGTGTGGTGTTGAAAATTCTGAGGGAGAAGCAGTTGTACGCAAAGTTTGGTAAGTGTGAGTTCTGGCTAAAGGAAGTAACTTTCTTAGGGCATGTAGTTTCCGCAGAGGGAATTAGGGTGGACCATTGGAAGATAGAAGCTGTATTGGATTGGAAACCGCCAAAATCTATTGCGAAAGTTTGAAGTTTCTAGGATTGGTCGGGTATTACAGAAGGTTTGTTGAAGGGTTCTCGTCAATAGCGGCACCTTTAACTAAGTTGTTGAGGAAGGGGTATTGTTTGTATGGACTAACAAACAATCGGAGAGCTTTGAGAAGCTGAAGAGAATCTTGACAGAAGCACCGGTGTTAATCCAACCTGAGGTGAGAAAAGAATTTACCGTCTACTGTGATGCGTCACACACAGTTTTAGGGTGTGTGTTGATGCAAGATGGAAAAGTGGTTGCGTATGCGTCTCAACAATTAAGACCGCATGAGTTGAACCACCCTACGCATGATCTAGAATTGGCGGCGGTAGTGTTCACTCTGAAGATTTGGAGGCACTACTTGTATGGGGAGAAGTCGGTTATCTACACTGACCATAAGAGCCTGAAGTATCTCCTTACCTAGAAGGAATTGAATCTGAGGCAACGTAGGTGGATTGATCTCTTGAAGGATTATGATTGCTCGATCAAATATCATCTGGGTAAGGCTAACGTGGTGGCGGATGCGTTAAGTAGGAAGGTGATAGCGGATTTAAGGGCGATGTTCGTTCATCTCAGTCTGTATGAGGATGGTAGCCTGGTGGCTGAACTCCAAGTAAGACCTATGTGGACAAGTCAGATTAAAGAGAAGCAACTTTTGGATGATGTCTTAAGTACTCTAATTCGAAAAGTGCAAAATGGTGAAGGAGAGGACTATAACTTGAATTGTGATGGAGTACTGTGTTTCCATAAGAGAGTCTATATGCCAAAGGATGTGGAGTTAAGGTAGATGATTCTTCAGGAGGCGTATAGTAGCCCATACGCTATGCATCCTGGAGGAGTTAAGATGTATCGATATTTGCAAGAACAATTTTGGTAGCCAGGTCTGAAGTGAGAGGTAACGGAATTCATGGGTAAGTTTTGACGTGCTAGCAGGTGAAAGAGGAACACCAGCTACCTTCGGTGTTGTTGCAGCCGGTCAAGATTCTGCAGTGGAAGTGGGAAAGGATCGCGATGGAATTTGTTAGTGGATTACCCCTTACGCCCACTAAGAAGGATTAGATTTGGGTGATTGTGGATCGACTAACGAAGTCTGCTCACTTCATACCGGTTCATGTCAACTTTTCTCTGCAAAGGTTGGCTAAGCTGTATGTGGCTGAGGTGGTGAGACTGCATGGTGTACCTGTGTCAATTATATCGGATAGAGACTCTAGGTTCACGTCACAATTCTGGAAGGCTCTTCATCAAGCAATGGGAACAAGGCTAGATTTCAGTACCGCTTTTCACCCACAGACTGATGGTTAGTCTGAGAGGGTAATTCAGATCTTGGAGGATATGCTAAGGGGTTGCATCATTGATTTCAGGGGTAGTTGGGAGGAGTATTTACCTTTGGCGGAATTCACATACAATAACAGTTATCAAGCTAGTATTCAGATGGCGCCTTATGAAGCGTTATATGGAAGGAAATGTCATACCCCAACTCGTTGGACGGAGTTGGGTGAACGTTAGGTATTGGGTCCAGAGCTAGTTTCAAAAATGGAGGAGAAAGTTAAGTTAATATAGGCTCGGTTGAAGGAGATGTCTGATCGGCAGAAATCTTATGCAAATCTAAAACGGAAGGAAATGGAGTTTGCAGTAGGAGACCAAGTCTTTTTGAAAGTATCTCCATGGAAGAAGGTAATGAGGTTTGGACGGAAGGGTAAGTTAAGTCATTAGTTTTGTATCGGGTACTAGAACGTGTAGGCCCAGTGGCTTATTGCTTGAAGTTGCCTTCAGAGTTGGAGTAGATACATGACGTATTTCATGTCTCGATGATAAGACGTCACCGTTCTGATTCATCGCACATTGTGCTGGTGGAAGAGATTGAAGTAAGGCCAGACTTGTCTTTTGAGGAGGAGCCAGTGCAAATCTTGGATCAAGACGTAAAAGTGTTGAGAAGGAAGTCCATCCATTTGGCCAAGGTTTTATGGTGAAACCACAAAGTGGAGGAGGCGACATGGGAGCCAGAGGATGTTATGCATCAACAGTATCCCTATCTTTTTTGATCAGGTAAATTTTGAGGCCGAAATTTATTTTTAAGGGGGTAGAACTGTAACATCTCGAGTTATCGGGCTTGTGCATTTTATGTGTTATATGCTTAAGATATTAATATGAGAATTTGAAGTGCAAAAGGGGTTCAGGTTTGGGATGAGGCCTTGATTAAATATTTTGTTAGACATTCAAGGGCTTAAAATAAAATTTTGGTAGGTTAATTAACATTATGGGCTTGTGGCCAGTGGCAAAATGGCACCACTAAGAGGAAAGGGAGTTGGCGTTAATGGAAAAGGAAGAGGCCCAAGTTTTGGCCACATGGAGCCCATGTTTCTAGGCCAAATTCGACACCTAAAGAAGGAGCTAGGAGGGGACAACAGAAGGCTAAAATTTAGGAGTTTTAGTGTTTAAAATATATGTGATATAAGCTGATAAAGGAGGGACGAAATGGTGTGATGTAGGTCTCTTTTGGATGGGTGTTTGATAGGGATAAGGGATAGGATGAGGATCTATCAGGAAGGCAAGTGTTGGCCGAAAATCAAACTCTGTAAAGGGGGGAATCAATTTAGTATAGGTTAAGTATGTGCCAAAATTTGCTGTCAAAGTTCTCATCAGTTTTCTCTTTTCTCTGCCGAAATTCCTACTCCATTCTCCCTCTCTTTTCTTTTTCTTTAGCTGGTCGAATCCTCTGATAGTTTCCTTTCTCATCTCTTTGAGACACTTTAGCCGAATCTTCAAGCCTCTCATTGCTTTCTTTTCACTTTTCTCTTAAGCCGAAATAGACCACTCAGAACTTCTAGAAGCCAAAACCGTATCAGTTCATCTTTTGGGATTTTCATAAAAGCCAAAATCGTGAGATCTCGTCTCCTGTGTTTGCCGAAATCACTCTGGGGTGTCTGCTTGTGCTGAAATCTAAAGGAAATTTTAGGTAAGTATTGATTCGAGACATCCCAAATCTTTTTCGGCTTTTAAAGTCTCTAGCCGAATGGCTATTTAGAAACTAATCTCTTGTTTCTCTCTTATTTGCAGCGTTCCAGGATTTGAAGAGGAGTCAATCGCTTAGATCTCTAAGTTGGGTTTCAGTAACACACGAGTCATGTTACTTTCAGGATTTCAAGGTAAGGAGAGCTATTAGTTTTCACGTGTAAATTTGGGTATTTATTAACCCTTGGCCGAATGTAGGGGAGGCCAAATCTTTGTGTTTTTTTGATTTTGCTTGAACCAAGTTATAGATTGAGGATAGTAGATCCGGATAGCAAGGATATCAACTAAGAGTATAGTACTACGCGATATCTGGTATGTAACTTTCCACACCATCTAGATTGTTTGTTAATACATGTATATAAATCTGCTATATTACATTAAAAGCGAAATCCCAAAGATAATGGTTGAAACTCGAGGAGGGTAAAGGTGAATCACCAGGTTAGTGATCTCTGTCATTCTAAAGTGAATAGTTCTATTGATTTGATGTGATAAACATGTATGCCAGTTTCTATGATTGCACGGGGTTGGGTGATTAATAAAATGGGAAGTGATCTGTTGTAGTGGCTTATGCCATGATCTGTTGTAGTGGCTTATGCCATGATCTGTTGTAGTGGCTTATGCCATAATCTGTTGTAGTGGCTTATGCCATGATCTGTTGTAGTGGCTTTTTGCCATGATCTGATGGTGTGTAGCGGTGTGGGTTGATTGTAGAAATCCCCAATGGTGTGAATGGCAGGTAAGGGTGGTGTGTAGCGGATGGAAACCTAGGATTGGGTTGGGCTTTGCATATTTTCTGATATATTATGCTCTGTTATTTGTTCTGTGGGCTAAGGCCCAATCGAATGGTGCGTAAGGGTTGCACACTGAGTCTCGCGACTCACCCTATAATTTAACATCTTTCAGATAGCACCTAATGCAACGAACCAGGCTGGAGAGGGGCGCAAGGTGGCCATGCGAGAGATTTTATGTTACAATAAGAAGACTTCATTTAGTTTATTTATTTTTAATATTTTTAATTAATGGGTTTTAAATTTTGTTGTAATAAGGCCATGGGCCACTAGCTTTATATTTTGTCTCGGTTTTATTTTGGGCTTTCATCGCTAATGGACATGTAAAATTTTACGTTTAAATTAAACTAAGACATGTACTAAACTTTGGGGTTTTTTTAAAGGCATCTTATAAAGTTAGATCTTTTATAAATTATCAAATCATTAAGTCCTCCCGGAATATATGTTTAAACTCGACAAATGTTTTCCAAAAATGCGACATGTTTTTACTAATTCTTCTTGGTGGCATGCCAGATCCGATCATGGTGTTTGGGCCGGGTTTGGGGTGTTGCATCATAACTGTAGTTAGATTTGGGCTAAATGGGCCACACGAGCGTGTGGGTCTAATCGGGCCGAGAATGGGCCCTAGGCCCAATTGCACTGTTTCGATAAAAAAAGGTATCCGTGTTGCTCGAGGCGACAGTAGGCCTTCAGAAAGGCCATTAAAGGTAAAATTACTGAAATACCTTTAGTTACGAAATTACTGAAATACCTTTAGTTTACAAAATTACAGAATTACCCTCATATTACAAAATTATCGATATACCCTTGATTTATAAAATTACTAAAATACCCCTAGTTTGTAAAATTACCAAAATACCCCTGAATTGTAAAATTACCAAAATACCCCCAATTAGCAAAATTACTGAAATACCCTTGGTTTGTGAAATTACCAAAATACCCCCAATTTGCAAAATTATTAAAATACCATTGGTTTGCAAAATTACCGAATACCCCCGATTTGTAAAATTATCGAAATACCCTCAATTTGCAAAATTATTGAAATACCCCTAATTTACGAAATTACCAAAATACCCCCGATTTGTAAAATTACCAAAATAACTTTAGGGGGTGAAATTATCATTTTACCCCTAAACGAAAAATTGATCGCTGTGCCCTCATGGTAGTACTAGCGTTGTATGTGTTAAATGTATGATTGATTATGTTTGAGATGAACTGCATACATAGATGGGTTATGAGTAGAATTATCGAAATACCCTTATAGGGTAAAATGACTGATTTACCCTTGTAGGTAAATGATCGACTTGTGCAATGAGTTGTCTAATTTGACTGTGGTTGTATGACTGGTTTGCTTTTATTACATGTTTAAATAATTGTTTCCGAGCATGGCCATTTTGCATACACGTGTAATGATTGAGCATGACATACACGACATATTTCATGGGGTTGGGATTATTAATACGAGGAACTGCTACTAGGATCGCATGGTCGGTTGACGACTGTGGATCCACCGAAGGCTTTATAGCCACCGCAGGCTTTTTAACCACCGAACAGCCATGTTGCATCGATAATGTTAACGAGGGCTGTATGCCATTAATATGGGCTTTGTGCAGTAATTATGGGATTTGTGCCACTATTATGGCTTTGTGCCAATCATATTTATCGTGGCTATGTGCCTAACATATATATTGATGACTTTGTGTCAATCATATTTACCGAAGGCTTTTTAGTCCCCGAAAAGCCATGCTGCACCGATAATGTTATCGTGGGCTGTGTGCCATTAATATGGGCTTCATGCCATAATTTTGGGCTTTGTGCCAACACCACAGGCTTTTTAGCCACCGAGCAGCCATGCTGCACCGATAATGCTAGTGCCGTAACTGGTGCTACATAAGGAGTGTACGGATGGGTGGGTCGATTAAATCCCAACAGGAGTGCACGGTTGGATAAGAGACGAAGTGTATGGATGATATGGGCATTAATGCATTGCATATATGGATTATGTTATTAAGATGGGCTTAGGCCCAGATATTTATAGCATGTGACATATGATATGGGTTAAGGCCCAACCGAGGCTATTTTGGGCTAAGGCCCAATTACCACTGTTACTGTAATGGGCCTAGGCCCAGATTAATTTGATGCATGTTTTATGATTGATGAGGATTGTACACACTAAGTTTTCGTAACCTCACCTCCTATTTATTAAATGTTTCAGGTAATCCCCAGCGAGAGAGGATTTGGAGCCGTGAAGGACTCGGTGGTGGCCATATATAAGAGTGAATTCTCGCGAACTTTAGTAAACTTCTGTTTTGCTTTATTTTAAGATTATTTGGTTTGGGTTTAATATTTTGTAATAATTTTACCTTTAAATTTTCTTTTAAACTTTCCTTTTCGTTAGCATTTATTATTAATTGTTTAATATGGGGTTTTTCCTAAAATGTTAATAAACTATTTTTCAAAATATCATGTTTTTGCAACTATTCAAATTCGATTTTCATAACAAAAGCAGTTTTCAAAATAATAACAACTTTTGAACGGTCATTTAGCAAATCACATTTTTCACAAACAAACAATGAACTCGGAGTTCAAAATTTCGATAAAACTTTTATAAACATTTGCTTAGCTTTTCAACTTCCTTCAATGTGACACGTCAGATTTGGGCCTAACTTCTAGGCTGGGTTTGGGGTGTTACATAACCTATACTCCAACACCTACAATTCGGGATGGCGTGACCATCCCAACCTTAGGTAGGGGAAACCAAGGAGGCCCCTCCAATCAAGGAGTCCAAAACTTTAATGCCCATCGACCTAATCCTCTTTACCAACCTCAACAATCATATGACCACTACAAGAGGCCTAGAGGAAGCAAACCTTTAATAACGGACCTCCTCTACCCATTTGAGTGTATAAGTTAGAGGAGATTGTACACACTTTACAAGCTGATGTGCATCAAATACATGGTCGAATAAACCAATTGTTCCAATGGATGCAAACCCACACCCTTTCTAGTATTCCGAGCAGTATCAAGCCAAATCCAAAATGGGAGGGAAAAGAGCATGCCAAGGTGATAACCCTTAGGTCAGGTATGTTGGTTAAAGATCTGATTAGGTTGGTGAGTGGTGAAGAAGAAGTTAAGAAGGAAGATAGTACCTATATTCCTAGTGTTGGAGATATGGTACAACAAGAAGTGCAAAAGGAATTGGAATCCAAACATCCAAAAGTTAGGATAAGCCAATTAAACCTCCTAGTCAAGAACTGATTCCTTTCCATCTCATTTAGAAGAGCAAAAAAAGAAAGAGAGTGAAGAGTTTTTAGACTTCCTCAAAATGTTTAAAGCTTTGAACGTCAACCTCTCTTTGCTTGAGGTCCTAGAAAAGATGGACAAGTATGACAAATTTCTTAGAGATGTGATATCTCAAAGACAGAAGATAGGGGAAGAGAGCAAATAGCTTTCAATGCTAAATGTAGTGCGATGGTATCCCGTAAGGTACCCTCGAAACTTAAGGATTTCGATAACTTCACCATTCCTATAGAAATAGGTAGAGTTAACTTTGGAAGAGCCCTTTGTACATAGGAGCGAGCATCAACCTTATGCCTTTACCGCATATAAACATGTTATTGTTTATAGAATAAATATCACACCAACAATATAAGAATTAAGAATGGTAGTGTTCACAAGCATGCAGCTCAAATTGTAATATAGTATATGTTACAATGAAACACTAATAAGTATTTCGAGTATCGAACCCAAGGGATTACAAATTGGAGAAATTAATATTAAATTAACTACAGAAAATAATTACTAATCTAATTGAGTCACGAACTAGTAGTGTTAATTCAAATCAATATTTTAATAAAACTATTGAATTAACTACCCTAAACTAACCTAATGGACTTTCCTATTTCGATTGTCGACAACACAAGACTCTAGCTTATGGTCGATTAAATCCATAATTATTTAATAAAATAATTAATTATCCAAGATTGAGTTGTTTATCACTCTTATCTATGACTACCCTCTCAGTTCAATTTCACTAAGGAGTACCAGCTAAGTCACCCTTCTAGTCTTTTCCTAAGCATACGAATATCCTTCCGGTCTCATCGCTTGGCACAAGTTATACACGACAGGATACCCTTCCGGTCTCACCTATCTCGATATTCTATTAGGTGCGTCACTCCCTAATATATAAGTACCCTTGAATGAATACCCAATTTCAGATAAATAATTAATTAACAAATAAATTACTATAATAATAGAATCATACAAGATATAAAATAAGCACAAGAAATTATTCAATTATTCATACAACAGTTAATTGATCAAGTTAACAAATTATAAAAAAAGAATAAAGAAAAAGATAAGAGAATACTCATGAATATTATTGAAACTTAATGTCAGAGCAATCTTCGCTTGCTATTGTTGTAACATCCTGAATTAATGGGCTAATGCGTTTAATTTGTGGTTAAGTTTAATGAAAGTGTTAGGGGTCCAGAATGGGCTCAGGAATTGGGCCGAGGCCTTAATTGAATGCTCTGATTAGACACTCTAGTGGAAAGCCTGATAAGATTGGGCTTAAAAGATGTTATCTGTGTTTTAAATACAAAGTTGGCTTGTGGCCCGATGGCAAAGTGGCGCCACTTAGAGAGCAAGGAGATGGCGTCAACTGAGGAGGCCCACATTCAAGTTACATGAAGCCTAATTCTTTTAATTAAAGTTAGCTAAAGTTCAACAATTAATTAGGTAGAGTTGGAAGGCAACAAGGCTTAAATATAGGAGGATTTATTTGAGTGGATAATAAAGATAATATGGTAGATAAAGGGAGGAAATTTAGGATCTGATCTAGGTCACGATGAGTGGCCTTAATTTCCAACTCTAGGGGAAGGAGGAAATCAGTTTTGATGAGGCTAAAAGGGGGTCCGAAATTTCCCTTGTTAATTAATTAGTTTTAGTTTTCAAAAAAGGGCAATTTTGGCTTTTGGTTAGTGTGTGTGTGCCAAAAATTTTGATTAAAGAAATAGGGTACTTCTTAATTTTGGCATTTATTCTCACTCTATTCTCTTGGTTGTTTCCTTTTTCAAAAAGCCAAAAACTCCTAAAGTTCCTTCTTCTTCTTCTTCTTTTTTGCTATAACTGAATACCCTAGTGCCCATTCTTTTCCTTTCTTTTTCTTCCTACCGACTTCTTCAGTAAAAGCCGAAATCTTCTTGTCGATTTCTTCTTTAAAAGCCAAAATCTCCATAGATTTCTTTGAATCATCTTCTCTGCTTGATTTTGGCAAAAAGCCAGAATCTTCTCTCAAGAGTTAGCCGAAACCCCCATATTGAGGTAAGTGTCGACTCTTGTTATTCCTTAAGATCTCTTTCAGTTTTTAGGGGACAAGGCCGAATGGCCACTTGGTTTGTTAAGGCTGACGATTAGACTAATACTTTCTATCTTTTTACGTGTTGGGCGACATTCGAGAAGTGAAGAAGATTGTGTAGATCTAAAAGCCAGAATCGTTAGTTTCAATATCATATATCTCTTTTTGGGATTTCAAGGTAAGGGATCTCTTTAGATTTACATTAGATTCACTATCGTAATTGTGATCTTAGCCATATGTTATGACGGTAGTAATCGATAAGGTCTTTTGATGGAATCAAATATCGATCGAGCGAAGGAGGATTGGACTGTTAAACCAATCCCTAAGTTTAAGAAGCGGCGATGTCGTGATTCAGATTGGCCACGGGTTGTGGACCGAGTCCGAACAAAACCTTAGACTATTAGCGATGTAGTGGCTACCGATAGTGTCGACTTAAACAAAGATCATCTTGTCGATGTCGGTGTATGGATCTCTATCACACTAGTTAATCTGTATTATATGTATGTTATGGCCTAAAAGCGAGATAAAGAGGCTATATGAATAGTGTAATACCCAAAAAAGGTAGGCAAGGGATGCCAGGTACGTAATCATAGAAACTTCTCTATGTGTATCGAAGTATGTGAAAGTATGTGATCTATTTAGATAGTTTAATGTTCTGATTCTTGCATGTATGTATGCATGGGATGGGATTGATATGATGAAGGGGAGCAGGTCGCGAGGCGATTGGTGGCTTTGCCACATAGGTCACATAGTAATCGGTCTTTATGACAAGCAGCGCAGCTGTCGATATATTATTAAGGTTGCATAGCGATCGATGGCTTTGCCACATAGGTTACATAGTGATCATTCTTTATGACAGGCAGCACAGCTATCGATATGGTGTATACCGGAAGGATGGTTGATTGTAGAAATCCCCACGGTGTGATGGTTGGTATGGGGGTGTGTAGAGGATGGACTTTAGGTTTGAGATGGGCCATGTTGCATGAAAAGATATTCTGTTGCCATCGTTATGGCCCAAGGCCCATAATGTGTTTGTGGGCCCAAGGCTTTTATGTATTTTTGGGATTTACACACCGAGTCTTGGTGACTCACCCTTTTATTTTTTCCCAACTTTTCAGATGAGCAGTAGATTGTGGACATGGGAGCCGAGTCAGACTCAAGGGGCCATCAAGACTATTATTTCCATAAACTATTTCCGGTTATCTTTTAAGTTTTAATTTTGGGATTTTTTTTGTAGTAAGGCTTCCATAACTTAGGTTATTTTTCTTTATTATTATCATGTCACATTTTTATAAACTTATGTTTTCAAAACTTTAATTATAAAGCGAGATCAAACACATTCACGCAAATCTTAAAATTTCATTCAAGAATTACACAATTAATGATTAATCGGTTATAATAAACTGAGATTTTCAAAACCCTTCAAGGCAAAGTTTGCAACGTTCAACCCGTAGCATACCAGATCCGGTCTTGACATATGGGTCGGGTTTGGGGTGTTACATTTTTGGTATCAGAGCCCAGATCAAAACTCGGGCTGTGAAATGGATCCAGTAGTGATTTGTAAAAGTGATATAAGTTTGGGAAAAGTTTGGTTGAGATATGGCCTTCGAGTCTACCGGCACCCGATCCACACAGGTAAGTATCCTAAACTCATTATGTGATATGCATGTTGGGCTTGATGGGCTCCATAGGGACGTAGGCTAGTATGATTAAAGCTTGATGGACTCTAGGTTTAGTTTAAACAATTCTTCAAATTCTATAAGACTTAATTTTTAATTAAACATGTCTGTGAACAAGTCACAGGGTTAGGGTGTGGTAACAGGCATACGCATGTCTAGGATTGGATCAGGGAGAGCTTTGTATTTAAGCGGTTCTAGCGGCTCACCTCCTCTTCACTAGAATCCTACCTGGTGCGTAGTGACTGTTCACCTTAGCCACAAGGACTTGTTGACGGGCTAAAATTTATAACTAAAACCCGAAAGGGACCAGCCACCTTATTTTGCAAAATTTCTAAAATACTCCTAGTTATGTAAAATTTCTAAATAACTAAAATTTGTAAAATTACCGAAATACCCCTAGATTACAAAATTACCAAAATACCCCTATTTTGTAAAATCACCAAGATACCCTATTTTGGAAAATTATGAAAATACCCTTATAGGATAAAATTACAAAAATACCCCTTGGTAGTGAAATGACGAAAATACCCCTATGTGACGAATGTGAATTCATGGATGCTACTTGTATGTTGATGTGTGATGGTTGAATGTTTGTGGATTCTAGAGCTAGGAAATACAGACCTGAGAACTGAACCTTGTAGATAGAGTTTGAATTCGAAAGAACTACTAATTAAACTACTTTCCATAAGATTGTTTGTTATTAATCAGGGGAAGAAATTAATAATTCATAAAATTCCTAATCAGATAAACGTGAATTGATAGAATGAGCATTAGAGGACGTGGTGTGCATGGCCGAGGTAGAGGCAAGATTGCTGTGTCGAACCGGTAAGGTCTAGTCACGAGTTGGGGAATGAGGTGCCAGTGACACCAGCTGTGGAGGTAAAATTTTAGGATCAGACGGTCGGAGATGATGCGGTATCTCAGGCGATGTTGAGGGTGTTAGAGAGGGTAGCTGGGGCAAGCATGGGCATAGGAGCTTGAAAATCTGTGTCAGAGTGACTTAGAGCCAATGGGGCAGAAGTGTTTAAAGGAATTCTGGTGTAGCCCCTAGTACAGTTGAGTATTGGTTGGAGGCAGTCGAGCGCATAATGGATGATTTGAATTTCATGAGAGAAGAGAAGCTGAAAGGAGTAGTGTCCCTTCTCCGGGATGAAGCGTATCAATGGTGGCTTACGGTTAAGGATGGTACCATGGTTGGCCGTATCACCTGGGATTACTTCAAAGCGGCATTTCAGAGCAAGTACATTGGAACGAGTTATGTAGATGCGCAGCGTAGAGCGTTCCTGATCTTGTTCAGGGAAGTAGGTCAGTGGAGGCATATAAAGTGGAATTCTTACGCTTGAGCCATTATGCTCGAGAGATGGTGGCCATAGAACATGAATGGTGTGTTCAATTTGAAGATGTCCTAAAGGATGATCCACGTGTTTTGATAGCTCCACAGCAGGAGAGGGAATTTTCTGTGCTTGTGGAGAAAGCTAAGATAGCTGAGGAGGTGAGACGGACGTAAAAATTGAATCGGGATAGAGATAAGAGTGGAAGTAAGAGAAATTTTAGATCATCGAGGCAGTGAGAATGATCGATAGGTTAGATAGGCGAGGCGCAATGAGAGACTACTAGTCGGATACGTAGTGTGCTCGATGTGGTAAATTCCATGTAGGTGAGTGTTGGGCAAGAAGTGGGAAGTGCTTTAGGTGTGGATCTTTGGATCATCAGATTAGAGACTGTCCACAGCCACAAAGCGATGTAAGACTCGCAGGGCAGGACAATGCTCAGCGGGGAAGAGGAGGTCAGTCAGTCGCAGAGGGGTCGTGGTTTAGCCAGAGGTGGTAACAGTTTTAGTTGGGGCCGTGGAGCACCAGGCCGAGGGGCAGGAAACACTGAGGCAAGACAGTCGGGGTTAGTCTATGCTGCTAGACATCAAGAGGTGGCCGACGCACCAGATGTTATAACCGGTACGTTTTTAGTATTTTGTTTACCTTACAATGAATTGGTTGATTTTGGGTCGACACAATCATATGTTGCTAGTAATGTGTCTGGAACTTTAAGTTTAGATTCTGAGATTACCCCTAGGGCGATGACTGTAATTAGCGATTACCCCTAGGGTGATGACTGTAATTAGCCCATTAAGACAATCCATGGTAGTAGATAAACTTTATCAAAAGGCTGGGAAGGAATTCGTGATTTACTGTGATGCGTCACACACGGGACTAGGATGCGTGTTGATGCAAGATGGAAAGGGTGTTGCGTATGCACCTCGATAGTTAATACAGTAAGAAGCAAATTATACCACCCATGATTTGGAGTTGGCGGCGATGGTTTTTGCTTTAAAGGTTTAGAGACATTATCTGTACGGGGAGAAATCTATTATTTATACAGATCATAAAAACCTAAAATACCTTTTGACCCAGAAGGAGTTGAATTTAAGGCAGAAGAGGTGGATCGAGTTGTTAAAGGATTATGATTGCTCGATCGAGTACCATCCGGGTAAAGCTAATGTGGTGGTAGATGCCTTAAGTCATAAAGTAATCCCTGACTTGAGGGCAATGTTTGCTCACCTTAGTTTGTACGATGATGGGAGCTTATTGGCTGAACTTCAAGTGAAACCCTCTTGGGTCAGTTAGGTTAAAGAAAAGTAGTAGACCGATGAGTTGCTAAAGGAAAAGTTTCATGTAGGATCAAGTGATGGATCGACGGACTTCAGTATGAATGAGGAAGGACTGTTATGTTTTCAAGGGAGAGTTTGCATGCCAAAAGATCCGGAATTAAGGTATAGGATTTTGCAAGAAGCGCATGGAAATTCATACGCTATGCACCCTGAAGGGAGTAAGATGTATCGGGATTTGTGGGATGAGTTTTGGTGGTCGGGCTGGAAGCTTGAGGTAACTGAATTGGTGAGTAAGTGTTTGACCTATCAGCAGGTAAATGCAGAGCATCAGTTACCATCAAGGTTGTTATAGCCAGTGAAGATTCCACAATGGAAGTGGGAAAGGATCACAATGGACTTTGTTAGTGGGCTACCCCTCACGCCTACTAAGAAAGATTTAGTCTGGGTGATTGTTGATCGCTTGACGAAATCTACTCATTTCATACTAGTACGGGTCGATTACTCTTTACAGAAATTGGCTAAGCTATACATAGCGGAGGTGGTGAGGTTGTATGAAGTAATAGTATCAATCATATCGACAGGGACACGAGGTTTACGTGATTCTGGAAGGCTTTGTACCAAGCGTTGGGTATGAAGTTGGATTTCAGTATAGCATTTCATCCTCAGACCGAAGGACAGTCTGAGCGGGTAATTTAGATCTTGGAGGACATGTTAAGGGGTTTTGTCATTGATTTCAGAGGTAGTTGGGAGGAGTTTTTACCATTAGCGAAATTTGCTTACAATAATAACTACCAGTCTAGTATTCAGATGGCACCCTATGAAGCATTGTACGGGCAGAAGTGTCGTACTCCTACCTGTTGGATGGAGTTGGGGGACCATCAGATTTTGGGGCTAGAATTGGTTACCGAGATAGAGAAGAAGGTTGAGTTAATTTGAGCTCGACTAAAGGAAGCCTCGGACAGATAAAAGTCCTATGCTGATTTGAAGCGTAAGGACATAGAGTTTGTAGTGGGTGATAAGGTGTCCTTGAAGGTGTTGCCGTGGAAGAAAGTGCTAAGGTTTGGACAGAAGGGTAAATTAAGTCCCAGACTTATCGGACCATGTCGGGTGTTGAAGCAAGTACGACCAGTAGCCTATCAGCTAGAGCTACCTTCAAAGTTAAGCCAGATCCACAATGTGTTTCATGTCTCTATGCTGAGATGATATCGTTCAGATCTGTCTCATGTAGTGCTTGTGGAGGAAATCGAGGTAAGACCTGACCTATCCTTTGAAGAAGAGCCAGTAGAAATCTTGGATCATGATGTTAAAGTGTTGTGAAGGAAGACAGTTCTTTGGTTAAGGTTCGATGGTGGAATCACAGTTCTGAGGAGGCTACTTGGGAACCAAAAGAGACGATGCGGCAGCAGTACCTGTATCTATTCTGATCAGGTAATTTTGAGGCCGAAATTTCTTTAAAGGGGTAGAACTATAACATCCTGAATTAATGGGCCAATATGTTTAATGTGTGGTTATGTTTAATGAGAATGTTAGTGGTCCAGAATGGGCTCAGGAATTGGGCCGAGGCCTAAATTGAATGCTCTGATTAGACACCTTAGTGGAAAGCATGATAAGATAGGGCTTAAAAGATGTTATCTGTGTTTTAAATACAAAGTGGGCTTGTGGCCTAGTGGCAAAGTGGCGCCACTTAGAGAGCAAGGAGGTGGCGTCAACTGAGGAGGCCCACATTCAAGTTATATGAAGCCCAATTCTTTTAATTAAAGTTAGCTAAAGTTCGACAATTAATTAGCTAGAGTTGGATGGCAACAAGGCTTAAATATAGGAGTATTTATTTGAGTGGATAATAAAGATAATATGGCAGATAAAGGGAGGACATTTAGGATCTGATCTACTGGTCATAGTAGTGGCCAAATTTCCAACTCTAGGGAAAGGAGGAAATCGATTTTGATGAGGCTAAAACGGGGGTACCGAAATTTCCCTTGTTAATTAATTAGTTTTAGTTTTTAAAAGAGGGCAATTCCTGCTTTTGGTTAGTGTGTGTGTGCCGAAAATTTTGATTAAAGAAATAGGGTACTTCTTAATTTTGACATTTATTCTCATTTTGTTCTCTTGGTTGTTTCATTTATCAAAAAGCCGAAAACTCCTAAAGTTCCATCTTCTTCTTCTTCTTCTTTTCTGCTAAAGCTGAATATCCTAGTGCCCATTCTTTTCCTTTCTTTTTCTTTCTGCCGACTTCTATAGTAAAAGCCAAAATCTTCTTGCCGATTTCTTCTTTAAAAGCTGAAATCTCCATAGATTTCTTTGAATCATCTTCTCTTTTTGATTTTCACAAAAAGCCAGAATCTTCTCTCAAGAGTTAGCCGAAACCCCCATATTGAGGTAAGTGTCGACTCTTGTTATTCCTTAAGATCTCTTTCAATTTTTAAGGGCTAAGGCCGAATGGCCACTTGGTTTGTTAAGGCTGACGATTAGACTAATACTTCCTATCTTTTTATGTGTTAGGTGACATTCGAGAAGTGAAGAAGATTGCATAGATCTAAAAGTTGAAATCATTAGATTTTGAATCTTATAGATCTCTCTTTTTGGGATTTCAAGGTAAGGGGTTATCTTTAGATTTCCGTTAGATTCACTATCGTAATTGTGATCTTAACCATATGTTATGATGGTAGCAACTGATAAGGTCTTTTGATGGAATCAAATATTGATCAGGCGAAAGAGGGGATTGGATCTGTTAAACCAATCCCTAAGTTTCAGAAGCGAGCGGTGTCAGCAGTTCGAGATTGGCCACCGGGTTATGGATCGCTTGAACAAAACCTTGACCGTTAGCGATCGTGGCGACTCGATAGTGTCGACTTAGACAGTATCGTCTTGTCAGTAATCAGGTGTGTGGATCTCTATCACACTAGTTAATCTGTATTATATGTATGTTATGGGCTAAAAGTCGGATAAAGAGGCTATATGAACAGTCGTAATACCCAAAAAGGGTAGGCAAGGGATACCAGGTACGTAATCATAGAAACTTCTATGTGTATCAAGTATATGAAGGTATGTGATCTGTTTAGATAGTTTAATGTTCTGATTCTTGCATGTATGTATGAATGGGATGGGATTGATATGATGAAGGGGAGCGGTCATGAGGCGATCGGTGGCTTTGCCATATAGGTCACATAGTGATCGGTCTTTATAATGACGGTGTAATTGTCGATATATTATTAAGGTCGATAGCGATCGGTGGCTTTGCCACATAGGTCACATAGTGATCGATTTTTATGACAGGCAGCACATCTATCGATATGATGTGTAGCGGATGGACGGTTGATTGTAGAAATCCCCACGGTGTGATGGTTGGTACGGGGGTGTGTAGAGGATGGACTCTTAGGTTTGGGATGGGCCATGTTGCATGAAAATATATTTTGTTGCCATTGTTATGGCCCAAGGCCCATAATGTGTTTGTGGGCCCAAGGTTTTATGTGTTTTTGGGATTTACACCGAGTCTTGGTGACTCACCTTTTATTTTTCCCAACTTTTCGGATCGTGATAGATCGTGGACATGGGAGCCGAGTCGGACTCGAGGGCCATCAAGACTATTATTTCCATAAACTATTTCCGGTTATCTTTTAAGTTTTAATTTTGGGATTTTTTTTTTGTAATAAGGCCTCCATAACTTAGGCTATTTTTCTTTATTATTATCATGTCACATTTTCATAAACTTATGTTTTCAAAACTTTAATTATAAAGCGAGAGGGAAATGGGCTTTTCAAACACATTCACGCAAATCTTAAAATTTCATTCAAGAATTACACAATTAATGATTAATCGGTTATAATAAACAGAGATTTTCAAAACCCTTCAAGGCAAAGTTTGCTACGTTCAACTCGTAGCATACCAGATCCGGTCTTGACGTATGGGTCAAGTTTGGGGTGTTACAATTGTCTTCACATATGAATAGAAAAGTTTTGACTAAAACATAAAAAAATTAAAAACTAAAAAATTTTGTTTGATGAATGAGTTGATTGATTGATGCCCTAATTTGTGTATAGAAGCCTCTTATTTGTAGGCTAAAAGATGTGCACTTTATGCCTGATATGCCTCCAATGCTTTGGGTGCAAGTAAGGAATAAAATCTCTGAGAATCTAATAAAATACGATTGCTGATGTCATCCTTTCTTATAGCCTACGTTCAGGCTTATGGCTGAATACAAGTTGATGTGGCTTAACACAAGGCTACTGTGGCTCAACACATGGTCGTGTGTTGCAACACAGACATTGCCTATCACGCTACACACATTGCATGTCGTGCCACACAAAGCTTTTTATGGCTTTGGACGTTTTTCTCATGCTTTTATGGCTCGAAAAGCTTGTGCATCACTTGCTCCAAGTTCTTATGTCAATTGGGCCTAAAATTAAGCCTCCTGCACACTTAAATACCCAAATTAAACCTACCTAAGGTTCGTGTCGTCCTAATAGGTCATAAAGACTTAAAAATGTGTTAAAAATACTTGTTTTTATTAAATTTCAATCTCAAGTCCTAAATACTGAAAACACAATATTAAATACTAAATTTGCTAGAAAACAAACTCCTTAAATTAAAAATTGACTTGAATTAGCTATTATATTTGACAACAGGTCATTCTTATATATATTTATCATAGGTTAGGCCTAATTGACCTTAGGGAGACTTCGATAACCCTTCAACTTGCTAACCAATCCTTACTTCACCCTAAAGGAGTCTTAGGGGATATTTTGGTAAAGGTCGATAATTTATCCTTCATGTGTACTTTATTGTTTTAAAATTTGACAAAGATTTAGAAATCCTGATTCTCTTAGGGAGACTCTTCCTAACCATCTCTAAGGCCATGATAGATGTAGGCAAGGGAGAGTTGACGATGGAAGTAGGTAAGGAGGTGGAGATTTTTGGTGTGTTGACCCCAAACCTAAGACTAGGGAAGTTTCAGCTTGTTCAGGCCAATGTCAACCCGAACCCGACTCAACCCATGATCACCTCTAATGTAATGTAGTGCCAACCCTTTTAATTCCCCCTTTTATTCTAATGGTAGCACCCTTGGTCTAAGATTTTTTCCACCTATTTTCATTCATTTTTTAGGAGTTATTTGTTCCGGTGCCCAAGACAAAACTTCTCTCTAATTAGACTTGATAAACAACATAATAGTCTTTCAATCGATTTGTTCAATTTTGAGTAGACTATAGACTTTTTTTGGATAAAAAAGGATCATATTGAGTGAATGAATTTAACTCCATGAAAATGTCTTTGGACAAGCATATATAGAGTTGCTTTCAGAATGGTATATAATAAGGTTGAGTTTAATCTTGGTACTTCAATGGAATAACTCTATGATTAAATAATGTTGTAATTAATAGAAGAAGAGTTGAAACTGAATTACAAATTATTTGAGCATTGATTATATATGTCCAACCAGTCTCTCTATTAGCTCGAAATAAACCAAAACAAATTTCATGTAGACCGATATTATGGAATGAATGAAAATGAAAATTAAAAGAAATATATCGCATGCGTTTTCTCACTGAGTACACAAGATATCTTAGAAATTAAAATTACTTTCTTCAAAAGATGTCTTAGTTCTATTAAATGGGGGAATTAAATATACTTCCTCATAGATTCTAAAACGAGAAAGTTGTAATGACTCAATTTTTTGTCAATGTTAAAAAACGCAATTCAATGCTCAAATTTATTAAATTGAGATCATATGAGTATTAAATCGTATTTATGACTTAATTACAAAATTAGTAATTAGAGTTATAAAGTTATTCATTGAAATGGTTAAAGAAAATAATACAGAGACTATATTGTTTCGTGACCAAAATTAGTTGGAATTGATTAAGAATTAAGTACAAACTTAAATGACTTTTAAACTAAAGACCAAATGATAAAAAATCATATTTAAACTTTGGTTTGTGGATAACTACGATAAGAATAATTAGATACCACTAATGATATTATGCTTTAATGATAGTCATTAATTATTTGTTCTTAATTAGATTAATTAAGCAATGAATAAACCAATCAAGTCTTTAAATACCATGTATGTGGAAGAGAGAAAGGAATCATCTTCTTTAAGGATCATTAGCTACTATGTAAGTTTTTCTTTCAAAATTTTTATGGAATTTTCATGTAAAGACTTAGTTCTAGCTAACCCATTGATTATTTTTTGTTATTATGTAAGTTGGTTCAAAATGCCATTGTTGGATACATGATGAAATTGAGGCTTTTATAGTATGGATTGTTGGGAATTGTGGGGTGTGTCTTGCACTGTTGGTCAAGCTAGAGACGAAACAAAACCAACGTCACGATGAGGAGGTGTCACATCTAAAAAATTGGGTTAGTAGAATCGGGTTAGTAAATTGGGGTTAGTGAACCAAAAATCATAATTAGGTTAGGTAATTAAAATAGTTAGGAATAAATAAATAAAATATTAAAATAATTAGAATTAAAATTTAGGTTAAGGATTTAAAATTAAGATTCGAGAATTAATTTGGTTAAAATGAATTTTAAAAATGAGATCACATTTGAAAATAATTTAGAAAATTAATTTAATTGAGAAACAATGACCTATTTGGAAAAGAGAGGAAACTGTAGGTGGTCAATGAGGCAAATGCCCAAATTTTAAAATATGGTCGGTTATTTAAACCACCCACCACCTCCTCACCTCCCATTCAACTCCCCATTAAAAAATTTTCTAAACACCAAATTAAAACTTTTCTCCCAAAGTTAGTTCATCCTTTTTATTTTCAAGCTCTTTTAAAAACAAAATGCTCATTCAATTTTAAAGAATGTTCACCTTTTCATCCTCAAATTCTCAAAAGATCTTCATATGTGTTAGCTTGAATTAGCTTCATAGCTCATTGATATTGTCAAATTAGGTAACATTCTGACTTTTTATGATTAAACTAAGCTTGTTATTATTTCAGTTCGAGTTTTAATTGATTTAATTTAGATTTCAATAGATCCATTGACTTTTAACCAATATTTAGGTTGAAAATGGTAGATCTCATATTACTAAGCTAAAATCTTGTTTAAAGTGATTTCTAACTCATTTTGATTTAATTAAAAAGGTTTTTAATCTTGATTTAACAAACCCTCAAGTAATTTTAACCAATTAAACGTTTTCCCCTTTATAATGATCACATAAACTTGATTTTTTTGAAAGAGTTGGATCCGTGTAATTGGAAAAAATTAAAGGTTTAGATCTCTAATTAGATGATCTTTAGGATGATTTGAATTGAAATTAAGACTTAGAAATGAGATTTGGTAGGTGAAAATGCTATTTCGAAAAAACTAGCTAAGTTTTTAGTATAGAGGATGAGAGACTTTAATCTGTGATTTTAGAATGATTTAATTGTGTTTGTTGTTGTTGTTGTTGTTGTTGTAATGCCTCTGTATTTTGTTTGATAGGTATGTAAAGTGCTAACTCATTTGGGAGCCTCTATAAGCAAGGACAAAGGAAAACAAAAGCTTATTTGAGTTATGCCATTGAAGCAAGTTACTAAGGTGAGTGGTCTGGTGTGCTATAATTAATGCAAAATAAGTGGGTTAAAGGGGGCTTAGGTTCATCTAATCTAAGTCCTACATGCAAATGTTCTTACTTGAGATTTTTTATTTTAAAAACGAGCTATATGTGTTGTGTTCAGTGCATAATGTGAATATACATTTGATTAGGCCCTGAGAATAGATGGTTTTATGCACACACATCTGATATGATAGTGTATTTGGCTCAATGAGCAAAGTGTTAGCACTTGAAGTGCATTATGTGAGCATATGATAAGTGTTTGATCATGAAAACCATGATATTTGCAAGTGTGCATAAACCAAAAAATGAACGTGTGTTATGGATATATTGGCCTTGTGAACTATTGAAAACATTGGATATAGTTGGCATGTCATAGGATTTGAGTACTCTTTTATATGTTTTGAGGACATGTTTGGAGGTATAAAGGAATGTAGAGCATTCTTCCATTCATTAGGATATGTTGGTGAGTTAGAGAGTGTTAGCTTCAAGCTACACTTACTTGGGACATGTCGGCTCTTTTAAGTCATGGTGTGATGGATATCTGAGTATCCAATGAGATGTATTTGTATGCATTTTCATATTCACAAGTTGCCAATGTATCAAGGTGATATGGTATTTGATGGTGCTATGTGATAAATGTGTTTAGCATGCTTGTTTTAACTCTTGTGACTTATTGTAGCATCTTGAGCACTCACCGAGCTGGTTAAGCTTAAACTCTTTTGTGTCTATTCTGCAGAGAAATAGCTTGTGTGGAGTGGTGAAGTGGGCAAGCTTGTGATCCTAAGGCAAAAGCATTGTGGTTGCGCATGTGAAATGGCTTTTGGTTTATAATGGATGGAAATGTGGGTTTATTTTGAGGGATTAGACTTTACTTTTGTTTTCAGTTTGTAGATGGACTTTCCATGGACTATTTAAGGTAATTGTTTTGTGGATGTTTTATACTACTTGGATGATTGCATGAAGTATGCTAGATGAATGATTGGTTTTTATGTTGAATAACATGCCTGTGGCATAGTGAATTATGGCTAGAATGGTTTAAATGACTTGTTGAATGCTTGGACAAATGCAAAATGACCAATATGCACTTTAAATTGCCTTATATGCAAATTTGATATGTTGAGTAAATTAAATTGAGACTATAGATAAGTATGCTAGCATGATATCACAAAATGGTATGTGTATTTGAGTGTCATCTGTAAGTGCTGCAATTTTTCTACAATAAACTATAGCGTGTCGTCGTGACGAAGCCTAACAACATCGTGATGTGGAACTGACGTCGAGATGTCATTTATCACATCTTTAGGACGTGAAAAATTGCATCATCAGTATGTGAAAAATCGAGTCGTCTTGACATGGTTGATGAGTGAACCTGTCATGTTTTGAAACTTTTGCAATTAAGTCCTGATTTTCATACAATAAAATTGGAGGCCTTAAACACCATGAAATGTTTTTAAAATGTACATGACATGGTTTTAAATGATGAATTTCAACATGCAACCTTCAAATTCATAAAATGGTTTATCTGGACATTTTGTAAAATTTACATTTAGGTCCTTAAACTTCGATTTGGAATTAAAAGAGTTTTAATAGTCATTTTGAGCTAAAATTTACATAAATTATTCAATATAAAATGCCCAAGACACCTTTTGGATTAAATTCATGATTATTTGTTTTTCGCCTACCCTACTAATACTTTGTTGTATGATGATAGAAGAAGAATGTTTTAGGCTTTGAATGTTTAAAATTACTTGTTTACACATTTTTTTTGGTGTGATGGTTGGTTTGCGGTGTGATTGGTGGTCAGTAATGAGAGTCATGCAAGTGGCTAATGTGACATTTTGGATTCGAGTCATTCCCGATCGACTTTAGGGTGCCACATTTGGTGGTATTAGAGTTAGGTTTTGCAATAAAATGGGTTTGCCAAGGTTTAATCAATTCTTGGTTTAAAAATTTTGAAAATAAAAATGACGATTTAGTTCTGAAACAAAACTATGAGTTCTTAAACATTGGACTACGATACCCATATTTTAATTGTTTATTTTAGGGTAGGAACGGAAACACATTGCCATCTTTTAAATGTTTTTTTCTTTGTAGGGATTTGCCTTGGATCACTTGCCACTTCTCACTTATTTGTGTTGTTTGTTTTTCTTTAATGATATAATGTAAACAACATGCCTCCTAGACACGATAGAGTTAATGTGAATGCACTTGAGGTAGCTCCTTCTCCAAGTTAGGCGACACCAAAGACAGGTGTAGAGCCTTTAGTACAAGCTATGATAGGAGTTTCTTAGATTATTGTGGGTGGTAAACCTGTACTTGCTCATCGAGGATTGCCACTCGAGCATTTACAAGCTTTGGATAGACGTGAATTTAGAGGGGCTAAAGGAGCTGATCAGACTAATGTCAAGTATTGGCTAGAGAGTGTGGAGAGAATCTTTGAGTAGGTGGATTGCTCGGATGAGGAGAAATTTGGTTTCACCATATCCCTATTAAACTATGAAGCACATCAATGGCGGTGCACGGTTAGGAGAAGAGCTACTCCAAATCGCTTATCATGGAATTTCTTTCTAGAGGAGTTTATGAAGAAGTATCTAGGTGAGCAATATATGGATGTGAGGAAGAGGGAGTTCCTAGATCTAGTTTAGCACAGTATGTTAGTGGTGGAGTATGAGTTAGAGTTTTTGTGAGTATGAGTTAGAGTTTTTGTGGCTTAGTCAATAAGCCCCAAGATGGTTCATTTTGAGAGAGATAGATGTAAGAGGTCTTGGTTTATGCTGAATCATGACATTCGTGTTTATATGGTAGCACATGGAGCTGAAGTCTTCAATGAAATGGTTGAGAAGCCTAAAGCAGTAGAGGAAGCATTGGTCGAGCCATTGAGATCAGTTGCGATTGAGTCTGAAAATAGGGGCTCTGATAAGTATAAACCCTCGAGACGATTGGCTAAGAGAGGTCATGAGACGTAGAGTTTAGATAGGAGTACTCGATGGGGACTCCGGTTAGGTAAGTCTAGGCAATAGGGTAGTGCTGTGGTTGGTGTTGCAAGTTCGATGGGAGGTTCTGGATGGCAGCTTTGTGAGCACTGTAATAGTAGGCATCCGGAGAATTTAGGAAGAGGACTAGAGCTTGTTTTCGATGTGGTTCGAAGGACCATTTGTTGAGGGATTGTCTAGAGCAAGCTGAGGTGTCCCAGAGATAGAGTTTTGTGCCCACATCTACTAGAGGTTAAGGCCATGGTCGTAGAGGTAATAGGAGACCAAATGGATAGAGGATTGTTGCCTACACTGTAGCCACACAGATTGATTTCGAAGGTTTAGCTTGTGTATATGCTTTTAAGGAGTCGCAAAATTGCAAGACGACTGATGCGATTGCAGGTACTTTCACCCTGCAGTCTATTCCTTGTTTTTTTGGTTGACTGATTCTGGTTCTATGCACTCGTATATTCTGAGCGACCTAGCTAGTGATTTGGGTATTTTGATAGAGATTATCAATTTGGGTGTGGCAGTTAGGAGTTCGCTAAGTGAGAGCGTTGTAGTCAATAAAGTGTACCGTATGTGTCATATGATTTCCAAAGGTATGGCTTTTCGGTGGATCTAATAGAGTTGTCATTCCATGGTTTTAAGGTGACACTTGGAATGGATTGGTTGACCGAGCATAAGGAAAGGGTGGTTTTGAGATAAAGCAGATCACATTGCGAGTTTTGGATGGTTTGGAGGTTATAGTCCTTGGTGAGAGGCCTAAATTTCTCTCTAACGTGGTTTTAGTAACCAAGGTTGTGAAGCTTACTTAGCCTTTGTGTTGAATTCGAGACCAAGAAGTTGAGACTTTAGGATATCCGTACTGTAAAATATTTTTCTAATGTTTTTCTAAAGAGCATCCCGGTCTGTCACCAGACCTGGAACTAAAGATTGGTATCGAGGGTTATCTTGGTATTACATCAATGTCCATTGCACCCTATCACATAGCACCAAAAGAACTTAAGGAGTTGAAGATCCAATTACAAGAGTTGTTGGATCGAGGGTTTATCCAATCGAGTGTGTCTCTTTGAGGTGCACTGGTATTGTTTATAAAGAAGAAGGATGGTACTTTGAGTTTGTGCATCTATTGTCGATAGCTGAATAAGTTGACCATCAAGAACAAGTATCCCTTGCCTTAGATTGACGACTTGTTTGATTAGTTTAGAGGTGCAATTCTGTTTTCAAAGATTGATCTAAGGCCTGGTTATTATCAACTCAAGGTGAAGGAGTCTGATATTCTAAAATTATGTTTAGGAATTGATATGGTCACTATGAGTTATTGATCATGCCATTTATCGTGTGTCAGAGTCTTAAAAATTTATATAATGAATGATCTAGCCTAAAAACTAACTGGGAAAACGACTCGAGGTAAGCGCACCTATCGAACAATAGTATAGTTTAGTGGCAAGATCGGATTGTCAAACCCAAAGGAACCAAAAATACTAATACTAACTTTCTTTTTATTATTTAACCTAAGAATTAAAGAATTGTTGATTAACCTAAAATTAACTAACTACTAAGCTAAAGATGCTAAGACACAGAGAAGGAATTGGGGAAAATACTTGAGGGAAAAACCAATTGATTAAGATAATACTCGAGGAAGAATCCACCTAGACTTCACTTGTTATTTAACTCTGAACCAGACGATTTATTTACTTGACTTGATCCGTAGTGTAACACCACAAACCTGGCCCATGTGTTAAGGCTAGATTTGACATGTCACATGAGAAAATACTACTATGTCCTCTTTCCTTAACAGATCAATTAAAACAACGCCCTTTTAGAAATTTTTGATAACATCTTATTGAATAAAAGTTTGATTGATAATTCGATAAATTTGAGATATGAAAATCTTATAAATTCTAACTTTGAAAATATCGTTAATGGTTTGAGAAAAATTTGAAAATAATTTTCAAAAAGCATTAATGAAAATTTTAAGAGAAATTTTGAGTTAAAAATATGTTTATAAAAGTTTATTATGAAATCCTTTTTGTTTATTCATTTTAAGAAAATGTTTATTTAAGTTTTAGAAAAATTCTATTTGAAGTACTTAGAGCAAATTATAAATTTGTCAAATAATAAACAAAACAAAAATAAATCCAGAGGCCTTATTACAACCTTAACTCAAATAGCAAAGTAATTAAAAGTACTAAAGAAATCCAAATTTCCAAATTAAACTTATTTTTGTAGTATGGCCTCCACCGAGTCATCCACATTGAAGGCTCCATCACCGATTATTACGAAAGGATAAGGAAAAGCGGGGGTGAGTTACTAGAACTCAGTGTGTAACCCACTTACCATTGTTCACTGGGCCAAAATCCCATTAAGCAATTATTTGGGCCTATGCCCATTTACAATAATAAAAATGTATCGAATATAATATGAATATGAAATGGAATTCCCAAACCAAGCCTAGTAATCCATCCGCTACACACCACCCGTACCAACTAACACACCCATGGGGATCAAGTCAACCCACCCCGCCAACACACCAATCGTAGGCATTAAGCCATTTATATCACATATAATTGTGGACAAGCCATCAGAGTAACAGAATTTACGTGGCATTGCCACTATTTAGATTTGTGGCAGGGCCACCAAAATTATGTAGCAGAGCTACCAGAACTTCTCTTCAATATTATCCCATCCCATGCAAATCATGCATAATGCATAACAAATCACAATATAACAACAGTAATTTATTCGGATATTTATTACAAAAATTATGACCCATTATAACAGTTTATCAATTAGGCCCATTAAGTAGAACATCAGATTGGTCCATATATCAAATTATCATATCGGCCCATATCTTATATTATCACATCGGACCATATAGCATATTATCACATCGGCCCATATAGCATATTATCACATTGGCCCATATAGGACATTATCACATCAGCCCATATATCATATTATCACATCGGCCCATATAGCACATTATCACATCGGCCCATACAACATATTATCACATTGGCCCATACAACATATTATCACATTAGCCCATATAGTATATTATCACATCGGCCTATATATCATATTATATCGATTTGGCCCATTAGGGGCATTTTCATAATCTTTCATTGTGTTAATACCGATCTTGTCAGTTTTATCAAAATAGTGAGTTCTAAGCCAATTTTCCATGTTTCACCTTAATACGATTTTAATCAAACATTTTACGACCAATATGACATTAATCTCTAACCCACGGAAAACGGTGTGAGATTACACACCTGATTATGGTAAGCACTATGCTTTGTCGATCGTCGTCACCTAAAATTTTATAACGCTTGATTAGTCGACATACGCGATTTAATAAATCTACTTTAAAACAAACGATCTAAAATTTACCCTCGGAATCATGAACAACTACAATTTGTTGGTTTTCCCTAAATAACGGTCCACAACCCGGTGGAAAATCCTGAATCGCTGATGCCTCAAAATTGTGAACGACGTTGAATAGTCGATTCTCACTGGATGAGGGTCCACAACCCAGTGGAAAGTCTCGAATTGCCGAAACAGCCCTTCGCTTGAAATTAGGAGTTGGGATCGTTAATCCACTCTTTTTGAGATCTCCACTCGACTTTCCTTTCGAATCGGTACCACAAGCCTCCATTCGATTAGATCTTATATAGATCGATATTATGATAAATATGATTGTCCAAGGGTGAATGATTGACTTAATACAAATTTTTAAGTGATCAATGAGTGGATCGATCGAGCGTTTAAAACCCTAAAACATAATTGGTTAATCATCACTATACCAATAAATCTTAACGGATCAAGAATGATTCATAGAATCCATGAAAAACTCCTTACCTTAAAGATTTTTAGGACTGATTCCCAACGATTGTATGATGCCTTCAGAAAAATCAAAATTTCGACCTTCCACTAAATCACTACGAAGAAGAAAATGATTTTGTTTGAGAGAGAATAAGATGATGGTTTCGGTCAATATGACCATCCCAAACCAAAACAATATTTCAGCATTAAGAGAAATAAAATAAAACATTGGAAAGAATACTTACCAATTGATTATGGAATGAGTGATAATTCGAATGAGAAAGAAAGAATGATGAAAAGGTTTCATTTATAGAGAAAAATGAACAATGATATTCGGCTATGGAGGGTATGGATTTTGAGAAGGAAAAGAAAGAGTTGAAAAATTTTGTAAAAAGAAATAGAAAGATGAAAAGGTGTATTTTTGAGGTTTCGATTCTTCCAAAGGATAAAGAGTGAACAATTTTGTCTCAATGGTTTATGTACATTCGGCAATCAAGAAGAAAGAAGAAAAATTTGCTTATTAGCAACTTGAAGTTTCGGCATGAAGAGGAAGAGTTTGGAGAAAATGACTCAATTTGACAAAAGAAAATTTGACCAAAACAAACACTTTGGTTTACCAAAAGGCAAAGCACTAATTTGGCTATCAAGGAAGATGGACAAAAGATGAATATGTGACCAATCAAAAGAGAATAAAAAATGTACTATTGTGCTAGTAGGTTTCGGCAAAGAGAATAGCAAATTGGGAGAAGATGACACAAAAGTTGCAAATAGAATTTTTTTGGCCAAAACAATACCAAGACCTCACCAAATGCCAGAGTAAAAAAATTCAGCTACCTATCTACCCCCAAAACAGTCCACATGCATTACATTATGGGTCAAAAATTTGCCAACCATACTTTCCATAACATTCTCCCCTTTTTGTGATAGCATGTCCCCCATACTTGCCTTTTCTTTTGATTCCTTTCCCCAACCTCAACCTTTCCTTATTTTCTTTATCCACCTTACCAAAAATAAAGAAGTCCACCTTACCATGTATACACCTTGGCCGACACTTAGGGAGAGTATGCAAAAATAATAGTAAAAAATTTGCACACTATGGGATTTGAACCTCTTCCCTCAAGGTACTTCACTTAATTCCATAATCTCTTTACTAATTGCTCACTTGTGCTAACCATTTACTCATTTGTTTCCATAAGCTTTAAGGTCACTTACTCTATCTCCTTAAAGTGCTAAATGCCAAAATTTTTACTAGGTCCAAATAGACCCTGATCCTTCTCAGGACCTTCCTTAGACATACAAAATTAATAATTTAACCAGCTTAGTACCAAAAATAATGCAACACATAAAATTCCAAATTTTAGGATGTTACAATTCTACCCACTTAAAGAAATTTCATCCTCAAAATTTACCTGATTAAAAGAGGTGAGGATATTGCTCCCTAATCGTGTCCTCAGGCTCCCACATAGCTTCCTCTGCTCCATGATTGCACCACAAAAATTTGACTAACAGTACCGACTTCCTTCTCAACACCTTTACGTCTCGATCTAAAATTTGCATTGGCTCCTCCTCGAACGACAAATCAGGTCTTATCTCAACTTTCTCCACCGGTACTATATGAGACGGATCTGATTGGTAATGCCTTAACATTGAGACATGAAAAACACTATGTATCTGACTCAATTCTGGAGGTAACTCAAGCTGATAAGCTACTGGCCCAACACGCTTCAACACACGATACGGTCCGATGAACCTAGGGCTCAACTTGCCCTTCCTTCCAAATCTAAAGATCTTTGTCCAAGGTGAGACCTTTAGAAAGACATGATCTCCCACTGCAAACTCAATATCCTTACGCTTCAGATTTGCATATGATTTTTGTCTATCCGAAGCTTCCTTTAGCCGTGCTGAATTACCTTTACTTTTTCCTCCATCTCCGATATCAATTCAGGACCTAATAACTGTCGATCACTCAATTCAGTCTAACAAGTCAGAGTACGACACCTACGACCATACAATACCTCGTAGGGTGCCATCTGAATGCTGGATTGATAGCTATTGTTATATGCAAACTCTGCCAATGGTAGGAAATCCTCCCAACTACCCTTGAAATCAATCACATAGCCCCTTAACATGTCTTCCAGAATTTGGATTACTCTCTCCGACTGACCATCTATCTAAGGATGAAATGCCATACAAAAATTCAACTTGGTTCCCAAAGCTTCATGTAAGGCTTTCCAAAACTGTGATGTAAACCTAGGGTCCCTATCCGATATAATAGACACTGGTACCCCATGTAACCTCACGATCTCTGCTACATACAACTTGGCCAATTTTGCAATGAGTAATCAGTATGAATAGGTAGAAAATGGGCAGTGTTCATTAACCGATCCACTATTACCCAGACGAAATATTTCTTAGTAGGCGATAAGGATAACCCACTAACAAAGTCCATTGTTATTCTTTCCCATTTCCATAATGGAATCTTCACCGGTTGTAGCGATCCCGACGACAATTGATGTTCCGCCTTCACTTGTTGACATGTTAAGCACCTACTTATGAAATTAGTAACTTCTCACTTCAACCCAGGCCACCAATACTATTCACTAAGGTCTCGATACATTTTACTTCCCTCGAGGTGCATAGCATAAGGACTACTATGTGCCTCATGTAGAATCATTTGTCTCAATTCTAAATCTCTAGGCATGCAAATTCTTCAGCGGAAACACAATACTCTATCACTATTCAATCCAAAATCCCCTATTACACCACCTTCCACTTGCTGAAGTAAGGAACCCAACCTTTCGTCCAATAGCTGCTTTTCCTTAATCTGACTTACCCACGTAGGCTTCACTTGAAGTTTGGCTAGCAGACTACCATCTTCATACAAGCTAAGATGAGCGAACATCGCTCTCAAATCTAATATCACCTTACGACTCAACATGTCTGCCACAACGTTAGCCTTTCCGGGATGATACTCGATTGAGAAGTCATAATCCTTCAACAGTTCAATCCACCTCCATTGTCTTAAGTTCAACTCTTTTTAGGTAAGGAGGTACTTTAGACTCTTATGATCCGTATAGATGATCGACTTCTCACAGTACAGATAGTGTCTCCAAATATTCAAAGCAAACACCACTACAGCCATCTCCAAATCATGAGTGGGATAATTCACTTCGTGCGACCTTAACTGATGAGATGTATAAGCCATCACTTTTCCATCTTGCATCAACACACATCCCAATCCCGTATGTGACGCGTCGCAGTAAACAATAAACTCTTTTCTAGCCTCAGGTTGAATCAATATTGGCACTTCCATCAAAATCTTTTTCAATTTCTCAAAACTCTCTTACTGCTGATCTGACCACACAAATAGTACTCCCTTGCGCAACAGTTTAGTTAGGGGTGTAGTAATCAATGAAAACCCCTCAACAAAATGCCTGTAATAACCAGCCAACCCTAGAAAACTCCAAACTTGACCACTGACTTCGTGGTTTCCAATCCAACACAGCATCTACCTTTCGGGGATCAACTCTAATTCCTTCAGCATACACAACATGCCCCAAGAAGGTTACTTCCTTCAGCCAAAATTCACACTTATTGAATTTGGCATAAAGTTGCTTTTCCCGCAATATCCGTAAATACCACCCTCAGATGCGAATCGTGCTCTTCTTCATTCTTCGAGTAAACCAAGATGTCATCTATGAATACTACAAACTGGTCTAAATAGGGTTGGAAGACTCGGTTCATCATGTCCATAAATGCGGCTGGTGTGTTAGTCAACCCTAATAATCACCAAGAACTCATAATGCCCATAACGAGTTCGAAACGCAGTCTTATGAATGTCTGCCTCCTTGACCTTAAGTTAGTGATAACCAGATCTCAAATCTATCTTTGAGAAATTGAAGCTCCTTGCAATTGATCAAACAGGTCATCGATTCTCGACAACGGATACCTATTCTTGATCGTGAACTTATTCAACTGCCTACAATCAATGCACATATGTATCGACCCATCCTTCTTTTTGACGAATAAGACCGGTGCTCCCCACGATGACACACTTGGTCGAATAAATCCCTAATCCAATAACTCCTAAATTTGAGCTTTAAGCTCTGCTAATTCCTTCGACGCCATTCTATAAGAAGCAATGGACACCGGAGTTGTCCCTGGCAATAACTCAATGCCAAACTCTACCTCCAGATCCGGAGGCAATCCAGGAAGTTCCATGGGAAAGACGTCTGAAAACTCTTTCACCTTTCTAACACCTTTCATCGACAATTCCTTAGCATCCAATGCACTAATGAAAGCTAGGAATGCTCTACACCCTTTTCGCACCAACTTTTCTGCCTTTAAGGCAGATACCATATTTGATAGATAGTTTCTCCTTTCTCCTATCATCACCATTTCCTTATCTTCTGGAGTTCTTAGTGTCATCCATTTTGTAGCACAATCCAAGGTCACACTATGTTTCACCATCCAGTCCATGCCCAAAATAAGGTCAAACTAGCCGAAAGGCAGTTCCATCAAATCCACCAAAAATGTTTCTCCCTGAACTTCTAAGGGTACATCTCTAAACAATTTATTTACTATCACTGACTATCCTATAGGACTAATTACCGTCATCTCTCTAGCAGTAATCTCAAATCTAATGTTCAGATTTACAGATACAACACTAGCAACATACAAATGGGTGGATCTGATATCTATCAAAGCAGTAGTAGGTACATCAGATATGAAGAACGTACCGATTATTTCATCAGGTGCATCGCCATCCTCTCGGCGTCTGATTGATAAATCAACCCTGGCTGCCTCGCCTCCGCGTTTGTAACACCCCGTACCCAAGTCCAATGCTAAGACTGGATGCGAGACATTACCATGCTTGAACTCACTTAATCAAGTACTTACTGGCTATAAAATTAAATTTCGACTTAAAACCTTCCTTTCTTGGTCTAGACATACGTATCATGGTCATACGAGGCCTTAAACACTTGTTTGAACTTTTGAAACTTATCAAAATCCACTCTTAAAATCAGAACTTACACGCTCTTGGGGTTTGGGCTACGCCCGTGCACTCCTAAACACGCCCATGTTCCTATCCGTGGGGAGCTACTGACTTATCTAACACGGCCTTGACACGCCCGTGTCCTCCAACCGTGTGGAGCTACTGAGTTATTTGCCACGGCTTGTGCACACGCCCATGCCTAAGCCGTGGGTCTTACATGGCTCATGCACACGGCCATGGGATTCACTCGTGGCCTATTTTAACAAGTAATCATAAGGTGCAGGGTTCGCATAGCCCAGACACACGCCCGTGTGTCTAACCTTGTAGACACTGCAAGGCTATATACCAAGCCCTTTTCCATCCTACATTTCATACATTAATATACTTATTCAATAAAGTCTCAAATCAATGACTAAAACACATGAATTCATACATTTGATTCATGAAAATAAAGTGTTACTACCATACAAATACAACAACTTAGCCATCATCAATGGCTTTACACAATTAAACTATAAACCCTTTTTGGCCAACATAGTTTGGCACATTAACAATAACTTAATCAACCTTAAATTATAGTCCTATACATGCCATGACTCATAAGGACTAGATAACTCAAATCGAATGTCTGCTCGATAGTGTGAAAACATCTCCAGCGGCCTCCAACCCGTATTAGTCAACATAATCTATAAGAGATGAGAAAAAAAAGGAGTAAGCACTAATGCTTAGTAAGTTCATCTGCATAATCTGGCAAATATTAATATTCATTAAATATAGATAACCACAAGATATTATGCTGGGTCATTCCCATTAACTAATGGTTGCTTACTCAATCACTCTAGAAGCTTACTCATTTTATCTCCCATTAACTCATGGTTGCTTACTCAATCACTCTAGAAGCTTACTCATTTTATCTCTTACCATACCACGAGCTAATTGCTCGTTTACAAAGAATCCATTCCTGCACTGATTATCATGTAATCATATAAGACATCACATCAAGTCTTATTAATAAGCTACTCATCTTTCGGTGGTTTCACACTTAGCCCACCATTATCATACATTCATAAATAGTCATCCACATGTAATACTTTAATTCAATTGTTCATTCGACAACACCCTCACATTACTACTCTTATTTAACTTTTCCACTATTTTTATTCGCATTCCCACAATATAGCATTAAATCTAACTCATGCAACAAGGTGCATTAATTTCCCATATCCCAATAGGAGTTCATCATATATATATAGATTGAAATCGTCTCAATTCAATTCTAGTACACACTTGTGCCTTTCGTAGCTCAACTGCATATTTTCTTTACTTCAACATATACTCAAGTTATAAAATAACTCTCTTGAGTCTCATACTCATGAAATCACATAGAAATCATACTCCAATAGGGTCTTACTTGAATTAACATATCGATGCCGTGTCCTTGACACGGTCTTATATGAATCCTTATATATAGGCCATAATCCAATATGGTCTTATACGAGACTTTAACTATCATCTCAACATTCTTCATGCATTTTATCCAAGGGTATTTCATACATCCATATAGTGAATATACATTCCATACAACATTAGAATACTTACATGAACTCATACATAATTTCTATAATTGCATGTGAACTTACCTCGTTGTCGAAATAGCCAAAAATGACTATTAGCCCACATTTCTTTTTTCATCCGTTCTAGGTCTAAAACTTACTTTCCTTGATCTAGAACAATGAAATTTACTGATATATTCACTTATAAATCATAATATATCGTAATCTACACTCTAGGCAAAATGACTATTTTGCCCCTACACTTTGGCAAAATTATGATTGTGCCCCTAGGCTCGTAAATAAATTTTCATTTCAATTTCTTGTTAAAAAAGCCTAGTTGAACATTTAATCCTCTTACAACTATCTCCAATTGCAACTATTTCATACCTTAATGAACAAATTACAACCTTTGCATAATAACCCATTTTATGTATTTTCCATAAAAATCCTTTCACAAAAGTTGTTTCTCTTCATCCTATCATTCATTTTCTTCCATAAAAACTCATCAAACAACATAAAATCTCTAATGGCAAGTCCTTAGACTCTCAACCATACTGTAAAATAGTCCCTCATTAGCTAGCTTGAGCTTTAGGGATCACAAAAGTACAATTTGCTTCAAGAAAAATGATCAAAATCACTTACTAGGGAGGAGGATTGCTTGTTAAAATTTTAAGCTTCAAAACCCTCTTGTTGCTGCTCATTTTTAGTGGAGAAGGAGAGAGAAAAAGATGATATCTTTTTTCCTTTCTTTATTTTATTATAAACATCAATTTCAACCCACCAACTTTGACAATAAATTAAAACTCTTGTCCCCTCTTGTCTACATGGCCGGCCATCAAAACCAAGATGGTCTAATTGCCCTTTAAAACCCACTAATTAATATTTCATGTCTATTTGGTACCTTTAGCCTATAGAATGGAACTTTCGCATTTTATGTGATTTAGTCTTTTTTCGCGATTTAGCATGAAATCGCTAAAATTAAAACACCAAAACTTTCATACATCTTTATAAACATGTTATAACGCATAACATAGCATGAAAATAATTTTATCCAACCTCAAATTAGTGATTACAAGATCACTATTTTGACTAGGCCCTAAATTGGGCTGTTATAGTGTTACCCCTGAAACCAGTACCTCTACCCAGTGCACCCTGACCTCGTCCTATGCCATTTCCACCTCGACCTGGCCTACGGCCTCTCGGTGGCTGCTGAGCACCTCTAGCTGGTTGTGCGTCAAAGTTATTAGCATCCTGAGTCTGAGCAGTCTGTCGAGGACAATTTTTAAGATGATGGTCCTTGGAACTGCATTTAAAACAACCATCGGTTCTCTTCCAGCATTCACCCGGTGTCATTTTTTGTAGTCTCACATGGTCAGATCGATTGGTAACAATTGATCTTGTAGCTCGAGCTGGCTCATTATTCCTGGGCCTCTTCTAAAACCCTCTAGCAGGACCTGAGTACTTAAAGTCCCTCTTGCTCTTGCCTCTACCTTTTTCTCGGTTTCGCCGCTCTGAATGCTTAGCCTCTTCAGCTATCTTGGCTTTCTTAACAAGTGTGGGAAAATTCCTTTCTTGTTATGGGGCTGATCGTGTCAAATAATCAAGTTTTAATATTTATAAAAAGAATGATCAAACCTGTAGACTAACTATGACAACGATAGAGGCAAGTGCACCTATCGAACAGCAGTATAGCTTCGGCAAGAATATCTTATCGAACCTAAAGAAACCTAAAAGTACTACCACACACTTTCTTTCTATTATTTAGCATGAAATATGGAGTGATTGGTTTATGAAACTAATGAAAAAACTAAACTAGATGGAAGGACAAAAGAATGAATGGGAGAAAAACTTCAAGAAAACTCAGTTGATGAAGACGATACCCTCAGGAAGAATCCACCTATGACTTCACTTATTATTTAATCCATAAACCATATGATTTCTTTACTTAGCTTGATGCGTGAGACTCCTTGACCTATATTAAACCCTCTCTCAAGGCGAATAACGTCTAACCTTAGGTTAATTAGTGGAACTCTCGTTCTCTTATAATAACCCCCTAAGGAAGCAGTTAATCGATCAATGGATTCCCATATTAGGTTTCACCCTAATCTGGCAAAATCTCGTAACCCTATCTCTAGGCGCCCGATCAACTCCGCTCAATTATGCTAGATCTACTCTTAGGTAGGGTCTATTCCTCCTCCACCTAAGCACATCAGATTAAATTAAGTAGCATAATTAAGAACAAACCAAATACTTATCATATAATTTAGAAATCAAATAACAAAATCCATCATAGGTTTCATCCCTTTCAGGTATTTGAGGGGTTTAGTGCATAACTAAATACTAAAACATCTCAAGAGAAAAGAATAAAAAAACATAAGAAATCCCTAAAACCCCCTAAAGGAATTGAATGAGAGATCCTCCGTCTTGAATAGAGTTTGACTTCTTGAGATGGATCAACTGGCTATCTTCAAGTGATTCCCTAAAAGATGAAAGCTTCGGCAAAAGCCTCTGCTCCAAAAGCCCTCCTTTAATGTTTGATTTGGGTTGTTTATATAGGCTTTGGGATGATATACTTGGCTCCTAAGTATCTCCTTCAAGTAGAATTATTATTAGGATGTCGAGTAGACTTAGGAGTATGTTTCTTTGGCTTCAAGCATCCAAATCCAAGTGAAATTTCTCTCTCCCACGGCAGGGGCACGGCCATGGCATACACCCGTGTAAATCGTGGTTGGGCCATGTCTTGATTCTATCATTTTGGGCACGGCCATTTGAGTCAGGATTTAGGTCGTGCTTCAGGTGTCATCGATTTAGGCACGACCATGTAGATCACCAGGCACATCCGTGTGATCAATGGATGCTACACGGCCATGTGTTACGTAGTTGGGGCCGTGCTCTAGGTAATTGGCGAGGCACAGTCATGTGGGCTTTGGGCCAGGCCGTGTTGATTGCTTGCTAAGGCCCAATTACTCCATTTTAAGCCCGTTTTGTGTTCTTTTTATCCTCGAGTGCTTTTCTGAGTATAAATATGAAAAGAAAGGATTAAAACATCTTTTTACATAAATCAAGGGCTAAATCATCCAAAACCCTATTAAATATGGGGTTAAAATATGTTACTTTTATGGTTTATCAAATGCCCCCACACTTAAGCTCTTGCTTGTCCTCAAGCAAAATTCTCAACTTACAATTAAAATGAACTTTCCATAATTCATAATTCCTATCGACAATGTTTCATCATAATTCATAGATAATTTATACATGGATAATTCAACTCAAAGAACCCTAAAGATTCAATTACGATAAGTCATACCTTTATAGCATGAAAACATAGGTGTCTCCCCTTATCTAAGTGATTACCTTTAATTCAAAATTGACAAGGACTGACATTCTCACTAAATATTCACTCAAATCACTCAAAGGTGTTTAAGGTTCAAGAATAAGCACTCTAAGTCAAACCTGAAAAGTTAATCCCATAGGCTTGCCTAAAAATCAAATCTCCACCACTGTATATGAGATGATACACAAGTCAAAAGGTCTTTAATCAGGGTTGTAACGGGGATAGGGTTAAAAAGGTGTGGATAAAGGCTGAATTAGAGGTTATAATCAAGATTGAATTGACTAATTACCTAATCTAAAAACAATGAACTAAATATAAATGTTTACATCGAATGAAAACTAATAATACCTACTATTGATAATTACTCTATAATAAGAGTATTTTCATCACTCAAAATTTGACTTCAACAATTGGAGTTTAAATGCTCTAAGCTCTTTTATATATTATTATTGTTGAATATACTTGGGTTTTTTTTAAGAACAAACCAAAATAAATATAATAGAAGGATCTTTGGTGATTGAAATAACCTAATTCAGCAATTGATCAAATCAATTCTCGATAGAGGGGTAGTCAAAGGAATGTTGATAACAAATACAAAGGGATTTTGGGTTAATATTAGTGGGTGAGTCAATAAAAAGGTTGTTAGGATTCAATAGGGTTTACTAGGGGTTAATTTGTATGGGTAGGATTTTTAGTGGAGTGAATGGGTTAAAACCTAGGTGCCTTTATCATCTCATGTATCAAATCATTAATGTGGTCTCGACATGCATAAATGAGGCAAGTTCTAGAATAACAATTCAAAGTTGACACACTCATAATCAATTAAAGTGAGCGCGAAAAGGGTATATGCTCTATAAGGCTCAAAATCTCACAAAAAATTATGGGTGTTTTGACATCAATCCTTATAAATTTTGAACTTCAAGGTGATACTCAAATCAGGTTCAACAACCGATCAATTTTAATTTTTAAAAAATAGACTTATCATGCTCTATTCTCTAGTATTCTTCAAATTTAATCATCAATGCACAATTAACTAAGACTTATTCTAAAACATATCGATAAAAATCATAAATCATGAGAAAAATACTTAAGATCAAGACTAATTTTAGGGTTTTGAGAATTATGCAAAATGTTAGGCGCTATTACCCCCACACTTAAGATGTACATTTCCCTCAATGTACAAAGATAGATAATGATAATTAGGTGCCAAATCAAAAAGATAAGTGGGGAAAGTAATACTCCTTGAAATCTGGATGATCCCTAGCATCTTTGGTGGAGGTGATGGTGTTTTCTATGGGCCTGGTGGAGTGGCTACCGGGAAGCAATTTGCTAGATGAAGAAATTGGGCAGCCTGTGAAGATATAGCCAAAAGATCTAGAGAAATAATAATACTATACTAATACTATAATTAATGATTAAGGAAATAAAATGAAGGAGACTAAGAAGAAAACTGAAATTAAAAGAAAATACTAATGGACTAAGGAGTCCTTATTGTTGGATGGTTTGCGAGGTGGACGTGACTTCGAAGGCTATGGTGCATGATTCCCAAACAGCCTTTAGAACCTAAAAGCAAGAAACTAATATGAAATAAAGTAAATTAAGCAGGATATAAGTAAAGATAAGGAAAATAAAGGAGACGAGAAAAGAAAAATAGAACCGAAAAGGTTTTTGAGACCCTTGGCTTGTCAATTAAATGAAGCTGTCGGCATGAACTCATGTTGAGGCATCCTTTAAAGAGATGATGCTAACCTTCTTTCATTTATTTGGCATGATCTTTGTGTTGTTCAAGAGTCTTGGACCTTTTCTATGAACAAAGAGAAAAATTTGCAAGAAAGAAAAGGGAGAAGGAAGATGGGGGAGAGGGGAAGGCTATAGGGATTTAAATAAAATTTTCAAATCTGGTATGCTCCCACGCCCGTGTGCCGAGAGGTGTGTCGATTCACACGGCTGCTTCGCACGGCCGTGTTATGGAGTGTGTTGTTCTTCCACGCCCACTCGTTGATGGGCATGCCCGTTTCTAAAAAGCCAATATAGGAGCATAGGTGAAATGCACGGGCGTGGTCTGCCCGTGCTCAATAAGTCAGTATCTTAGCATGATTGCTAAGCACGACCGTGCTACTTTTTTCGGTGCTCGTGCTATGGGTGGTTGGCCCCGTGACATTGGGGGTGGTTGGACTGACTTTGCACGGCTTTGCTCTGTCAGTGTGGTGGTTCCGATGGTCCACACGGCCACGGGCACGACCGTGTGTAAGGTCGTGTGGCCTTGAAACCTGCATCTTTGAAAAATAAAAAGTGTTAGTGCTCGGGTTGCCTCCCGAGAAGCGCTCGTTTATAGTCTTTAAGCTAGACTGTCCTTGACTTTGAAGATTTTAAGAAGGTTTAAAGGTTTGAATATTTTCCCTCTTGCTGACAGTTTTATTTTCGTGACAAAATTTAGGTCAAGAAGCGTTTACCTTAAAATTGCCAAATATTGGATTGCTTACCTCGACTATTTCGTGTGGGAAAATATTGTGTACCTGAAGGAGTATTTCTACCTTTTTTTTCAGGTCTATTGAAGTGATGTGAGGATCGGCTTTGTCTAATAGCACTTGATCTCCTATTTTAAAGTGATTTGATGTCCCTATGAGCTCTTCTGGTGGTTCGTTAGGTTTTACTTCGTGTGGATCCGATTTTTCTTTGGTGTGTATCTTTTGCTCTTCTAAATTGTTGATCTTACGATTTTGTGTTGGCTCAGCTTTGATGATTTGTAATGTTTCCTTCTTTGAACAATTTGATTATCTATTGAAACGACTTTCTTACCTTCATCTTCTGTTGTTTTGGCTGAGTCGAGAGCTTGAAGATTGACTGATTCATTTCCTACACGAAGTATGAGTTCTCCTATGGCAACATCAATTTTAGTCTTGGCAGTTGCAAGAAAAGGTCTTCCTAAAATTAAAGGGATTGGATTTTCCTCATCCATGTCTAAAATAAAAAAATCTACTGGGAAAACGAATTTATCAATTTTTACTAAAACGTCTTCAATAATGCCCCTAGGAATTCTAACAGTTTTATCAGCTAGTTGGATACTCATCCTAGTTTGTTTGGGCTTCCCTAGACCTAGTCGTTTAAACAGTGCATAAGGCATGACATTTATACTTGCCCCTAAAATGGCTAATGTATTATCAATAGTTAAACTACCAATTAAACATGGAATCATAAAACTCCCTGGATCTTTTAGTTTCTGTGGTAGTCTATTCTGTAGCATTGCTGAGCATGTTACGTTAAGTTCCACATGGTGCTCTTCATCTATTTTACGTTTATTCGTCAAGAGCTATCTTAAAAATCTCCTTGAGTCGGGCATCTGAAAAAGAGCTTCAAGAAGAGGTAAGTTAATATGTACTTTCTTTAAAAGTTTTAGAAACTTACCGAATTGTTCCTCTGAATAATCTTTTTTCAATGCTTTGGGATAAGGTATGTGAGGTTGGTATTCTTTGATTATTGGTTTTGGCCTCTCTTGTACTACCTCTATTTTACCTTTTTCTTCCTTAGTTTCTTATATTGAGATGGGCTCGTCCACTTTTGTATCCTCTTGAGCTGTGATGGCTTGGATTTGCTCTTTTGAGTTTATTTTTGTGTTGCTTGGTAGACGTCCTTGTTGACGTTCAGAAATCACCATTGTGAGATGTCCCACTGACCTAGTAAGTTCTCCAAGTTGATTCTCAACTTCCTTTGATCAATTTTTGTTGTTTATCACGTGTTGCTTCAGTCTTTTGGGGACGAGTATCTGTAGCTGCCATGAATTTTGTCAACATCTCTTCAAGGTTTGATTTCTTTTCCTGTGGATAGGGCTAATTTTGGTAATTTAGAGTAGGTTGCTGCCTTTGATTTCCTTGATTTCCTTGTCCTCCCCATGAAAAATTTGGGTGGTTCCTCCAACTTGCATTATAAGTGTTACTATAAGGATTATTATTAGATCGGAAATTATCACCAATATAGTTTGTTTGCTCGTTTTCTACTCCAGATTGGTAGGGTGGGTACCCAGAATTCGCCACATCCCCGCTTGCTTCACATTGCATGACTGGATGTACCTGTGAAGAACGTAAATTATCAAGCTTTTTATTCATTAACTCCACCTGTGTTGACAGCATTGTCACTACGTCTTATGTTAAAAACTCCAGTTGATTTTGTCGGTTTAGCTCTTGTAATTTGCCATTGATAGGTGTTCAACGACATCTCCTCAATAAAATCGTAAGCCACTTCAGGAGTTTTATTATTCAATGTTCCACCGGCTGATGAATCAGTCATTTGTCTAATTGAAGAATTCAAACCATTGTAAAAAGTTTGGACTTGAAGCCACAAAGGTAATCCGTGGTGTGGGCATCTCCTTAGGAGATCCTTGTATCTTCCCCATGCATCATATCATGTTTCTGCATCATTCTGCACAAAAGAAGATATGTCATTCCTAAATTTGGCTGTTTTGGCTGGTGGAAAATATTTTAAAAGAAATTTTTCGGTCATTTGATCCCATGTGGTGATTGACCCTCATGGTAACAAGTTCAGCCACTACTTTGCTTTGTTCCTTAATGAAAAAGGAAATAACCGAAGACGTATGGCATCGTCAGAAATGCCATTTATTTTAAAGGTATCACAGAATTCTAAAAAATTAGATATATGAGTGTTTGGATCTTCATCCTACAAACCATCAAATTGAACAAATTGTTGAATCATTTGTATTGTTGTAACACCCCAAACCCAGCCCAAAACGTCACGACCAGATCTGGTATGCTACGGGTTAAATGTTGAAAACTTTGCTTTGGAGGGTTTTGAAAATCTCGGTTCGTTTATGCAGGTATTTGTTAAATAAGTGATATTTGTAGAAAGCATTTGTAGTTTTTTTTTTTTAAAACTTATTTGAAAATCTCTTTTTTTTTCCCTTCTTATAATTAAGTCGTTGAACATAAGTTTATAGAATATAAACATTAACAAATATAAATTGATAACCTAAGCTATGGAGGCCTTATTACATAAATAATCCCAAAATTAAAACTTAAAGGAAAACCGAAAATAGTTTATGAAAATAAAAACTTGATGGCCCCTCGAGTCCACCTCGGCTCCCATGTCCACAATCTACTGCTCATCTAAAAAGTCAGGGAAATAAAAGGGTGAGTCACCAAGACTCAGTGTGCAAATCCCGATAACATATAAAAGGGTGAGGCCCACAAACACATTATGGGCCTTGGCCCATACATAATGGCAACAGAATATATACATGCTACATGGCCCATCCCAATCCTATAGTCCATCCTCTACACACTAGCCCGTACCAGCCATGACACCTTGGGGATTTCTACAATCAACCCTTCATCCGCTACACATCATTTCTTTAGCTGTGCTGTCTGTCATAAAGACCGATCACTATGTGACCTATGTGGCAGAGCCACTGATTGCCATGCGACCTTAATCATATATTGTGGTTTAACCACTGATCACTATGTGACCTATTAATCAGATGTGGCAGAGCCACAGATCGCCATGCGACCTAAATAATATGTTGTGGATTAACCACCAATCACTGAGTGACCTATTAGCATGCTCTTCCCCTTCATCATATCAATCCCATCCCATGCATACATCCATACAGAGTCAAAACAATATACTATCTAAAAAGATCATAGACTACCACATCCTTCGATACACATAGAGAAGTTTCTATGATTACGTACCTAGCATCCTTTGCCTACCCTTCCTGGGTAACAAGACTGTTCATACAACCTTATTCTAGCTTTTAGCCCATAACATATATATAGTATAGATTAACTAGTGTGATAGAGATCCACACACTTGATTATAGACAAGACGAGACTTTCTATGTCGACACTATCAGAAGTCGATACGACTGTTAACTGTTTAAGGTTTTGTTCTGAAAGCGGTCCACAACCCGGTGGCCAATCCCATATAGTTGACACATCTTGCTTCTTAAATCTAGGGGTTGGATTTACGGATCCAATTCCCTCTTTCGTTTGACTGGGTTTGTATCCATGGAATAGATCTTAGTCAACAAATCGGATTAAAACATTGAATCAAGTACAAACACAAATGTACATTCATAGGGCAGAGATCCCTTACCTAGAAATCCCGAAAGAGATGGAGTTTAAAGACTAGCGATTTTCGACTTTTAGATCTAGATGATCTACTTCGATTCTCAATGTGTCACCCCAAAATAAGAACATGAGAACAATCAAATCATTACTCCAAAGATAATCTTATCTAGCCTTTCGGCTTTGGTCTCTAAAAACTGGAAAAGAAGAAGAAGAAGTGAAGAAAGAATTCGCACTTACCTTAAGCGATGATTGACTAACTCTTAGATTCCATTCCGAGAAGATCAAAAGAAAAAGCAGTGCAAGAGGATCTATGAAGATTCGGCTATGAAGAAATCGGCAAAGAGAGAATAAAGGAAAGAATAATGATCATTCGATTATAAGAAAAGAATGAAGAAGAGAAGAGTTATAAGTTTTGGCTTTTGAGAAAAAGATGATTGAGAGAAGAGAACAATGGAAATTTTGGCTTTTGCATAAAAGTGGAGATGAGAGGAAAGAAAAAGAGAATAGGGTCAAATGTCGAAATTGAAGAGGTATCCCCCCTACTTAAACCAAAATTTTGTTACCTACTACCTAAAGACCAAAAATGCCCCTCTTTAAAATCAAAACTAAGCTATTTAATCAAGGGAAATTTTGGCACCCCTTGAACCTATCAGAACCGATTTCACCTCCCCCTTCAGTGTTGGAATTTGACCACCACTTGTGACGATGAGATAAATCTAAAATTTTCTCATTATCTTTATCAAATTACTCATCCACAGTGTCATGGATAACACCACCTCTTCCTTCCTTTATCAGCGCATTATCAACCTTATTATCTATATTAAATAAATCCTAATTTCAAGCATCCAATCCGAACTCCACTACTGTTCTTTGCTATTGTCAAAATTAAATTAAAATAAAAAGGTATCATGCGACTCGAACCTTGGACCTCTTTAACTGCTTGACACACCACCTCCTAATCCCTGCATGTCGCCACTGACCACAGGGCCATAAGCCCATTTTTGTGTCTTACTTCACAGATAATATCTTTTAAGCCCTATCCTACCTGACTCTCCACTAGAGTGCCCAAACAAAAATTTTTGCTAAGGCCTCGGCCAACTTCAAGCCCACTCTAGACCCCTAAAACACTCTAACAAGCATAATAAGCACAACAATACATCACAGCACGTTAAATGCAAAGCCCTATAAATTCATGATGTGACAGTTCTACCTCCTTAAAGAAATTTTGGCCTTGAAATTACATGATCAGAATAGATGCAGGTATTACTCCCGCATTGCTTCCTCTGGTTCCCAAGTTGCCTCTTCAGAACCGTGATTTTGCCACAGAACCTTAACTAATGGAACCATTTTCCTTCGCAATACCTTAACATCATGATCCAGGATTTCTACTGGTTCCTCTTCAAAGGATAGGTTAGGTCTCACTTCGATTTCTTCCACAGACACCACATGAGATGGATCCAAATGGTAGCATCTTAACACAGAGACGTGGAATACATTGTGAATCTGGCTTAGCTCAGAAGATAGCTCTAGCTGATAGGCTACCGACCCTACTCATTTCAACACCCAATAAGGTCCGATAAATTTGGGACTTAATTTACCCTTCCATCCAAACCTCAATACTTTCTTCCATGGTGACACTTTCAAGAACACCTTGTCACCCACTGCAAACTCTATGTCCTTATGCTTCAAATCAGCATAGGACTTCTGTTTGTCTGACGCTTCTTTTAGTTGAGCCTGAATAAACTCCACCTTCTCCTGTCTCGGTAACCAACTCTGGACCCAAAATTTGATGTTCCCCTAATTCCGTCCAACTGGTAGGAGTACGACACTTCCGCCCGTACAATGCTTCATAGGGCGCCATCTGAATACTAGACTGGTAGCTGTTGTTGTAAGCAAACTCCGCTAATGGTATAACTTCTTCCCAACTACCTCTGAAATCAATGACACAACCTCTCAACATGTCCTCTAAGATCTGAATTACCCGCTCAGACTATCCATCAGTCTGAGGATGAAACGTTGTACTGAAATCCAACTTCGTACCCCACACTTGATGTAACACCTTTCAAAATCATGACATGAACCTCGGGTCCCTGTCCGATATGATCGATACTGGTACTCCATGCAACCTCACCACCTCCGCTATGTATAGCTTAGCTAATTTTTGCAGAGAGTAATCGACCCGTACTGGTATGAAATGAGCAGACTTCGTCAAGCAATCAACAATCACCTAGACCAAATCTTTCTTAGTAGGCGTGAGAGGTAGCCCACTAAAAAAGTCCATTGTGATCCTTTCCCACTTCCATTGTGGAATCTTCACCGGCTGCAATAACCCTGATGGTAACTGATGTTCCGCCTTTACCTGCTGATAGGTCAAACACTTATTCACCAATTCAGTTGCCTCACACTTCAAGCCCGGCCACCAGATCTGATCTCGCAAATCCCGATACATCTTACTCCCTCCAGGGTGCATAGCGTATGGACTACCATGCGTTTCTTGCAAAATCCTACGCCTCAACTCCGGATCTTTTGGCATGCAAACTCTCCCCTAAAAACATAACAGTCCTTCCTCATTCACACTGAATTCTGTTGGCTTGTCATTTGATATTAGCTGCAACTTCACCTTAAGCAACTCATCGGTCCACTGCTTCTCCTTAACCTGACTGACCCAAGAGGGTTTCATTTGAATTTCAGCCAATAAACTCCTATCATCGTATCAACTAAGGTGAGTAAACATTGCTCTCAAGTTAAAGATTACTTTATGACTCAAAGCATCCACCACTACGTTAGCTTTACCCGGATGATACTCGATCGAGTAATCATAATCTTTTAACAACTCGATCCACCTCCTTTGCCTTAGATTCAACGCCTTCTGGGTCAAAAGGTATTTTAGACTTTTGTGATTGGTATAAATGACGGATTTCTCTCTGTACAGATAATGACTCTAGATTTTCAGAGCAAAAACCACCGCCGCCAATTACAAATCATAGGTGGGATCATTTTTTCGTGCGGTCTTAACTACCGAGATACATATGCAACAACCTTTCCATCCTGCATCAACACGTATCCTAGTCCCGTGTGTGAAGCATCACAGTAAATTATGAATTCCTTCCCAGCCTCCGGCTGAATCAATACCAGAGCCTCCGTCAAAATCCTTTTAACTTCTTGAAACTCTCTTGCTGCTTATTAGACCAAACAAATAGAACCCCTTTTCGTAACAACTTAGTCAATGGTGCTGCAATTGAAGAAAATCCTTCAACAAACCTTAGGTAGTACCCGGCCATACAAAGAAAACTTCAAATTTCCACCACAAACCTAGGCAGCATCCATTCTAACACCGCTTAAATTTTTTGAGGGTCAACCCTAATCCCCCTACCGACACAACATGGCCTAGAAAAGTAACTTCACTTAGCCAAAATTCGCACTTACTGAATTTGGCATACAACTACTTCTCCCTCAGAATCTGCAAAACCACTCGCAGATGTGAATCATGCTCCTCTTTCGATCTTGAATAAACTAGGATATCATCTATAAATACTACGACAAACCGATCCAAGTAGGGTTGGACCACTCGATTCATCATATCCATAAACGCTGCTGGTGTGATAGTCAACCCAAATGGCATCACCATGAATTCATAGCGACCATAGCAAGTCCTGAATGTTGTCTTATGAATATCCGCCTCCTTTACCTTAAGCTGATGGTACCCTGATCACAGATCTATCTTCAAAAAGACTGAGGCCCCCTTCAACTGATCGAACAAGTCATCGATCCTTGGCAACGGGTATTTGTTCTTGATTGTTAACTTATTCAACTTACGATAGTCAATGCACATACGCATTGATCCATCTTTCTTCTTAACAAATAACACCGGTGCTCCCCACGATGACACACTTGGTCAAATAAACCCTCTATCTAGCAACTCCTGAATATGCACTTTCAATTCCACCAACTCCTTTGGCGCCATTCTATATGGAGCAATGGATACTGGCACTATTCTCGGAAGAAGATCGATACCAAACTCCACTTCACGATCCGGGGTAATCCCGAAAGCTCTTCTGGGAAAACATTAAAAATTCCTTCACCGTCCTAATGTCCCCAACAACTAGGTCCTCGGCTTCCAGAGCCCGAACAAACATTAAAACTACCTCGCATCCTTTTCTCACCATCCTTTCAGCTCTTAGGGCAATCACCACATTCGACAGACAGTTCCCCCTTTCTCCTATCACCAACACTTCACCACCATCGGGGGTTTTTAACACCATACGCTTGGCTGCACAATCTAAATTAGCTTGATACTTCACCAGCCAGCCATGCCTAATATTAAGTCAAACTCCCCAAATGGTAATTCCATCAGATCCGTCAGGAAAACTATTCTCTGAACTTCTAAGGGTACCTCCCGATAGAGTTTATCTACTACACAGATTGTCCTAATGGGCTAATTACTGTCATTGCCCTAGGGGTAATCTCAGAATCTAAACTTAAAGTTCCAGACACACTACTAGCAACATATGAATGCGTCGACCCAATATCAATCAATACAGTGTAAGGCAAACCAAATATCAAAAACATACCGGTTATAACATCCGGTGCGTCAGCCTCCTTTTGACGTCTGGCAGCATAGACTAACCCCAGCTGCCTCACCTCAGTGTTTTCTACCCCTCGGCCTGGTGCTTCACGGCCCCGACTGAAATCGCTACCACCTCTAGCTGGACCACGACCTCTCTGCGAGTGCTGACCCCCTCTACCCGACAGAGCATTTCCCTACCCTACGGGTCCTACATCACCCCGTGGCTATGGATAGTCTCTAATCTGATGGTCCATAGATCCACACCTAAAGAACTTCCCACTGCCTACCTAACACTCACTTACATGGAATTTACCACATCGAGCACACTTCTGTGTCTGACTAGCAGTAGCAGGTCTCTCATCCCGTCTCAGCCTATCTGACCTAGGTCTTTTCTGAACACACCTGACTGCCCCGATGATCCAAAATATCTCTTACTTCCACTCATATCTCTATCCCTGTTTAGTTTTTCCATCCGCTTCACCTCATCAGCTATCTTAGCTTTCTCCATAAGCACATCAAATTCCCTCTCCCGCTGTGGAGCTATCAAAACACGTAAATCATCCTTCAGGCCATCCTCAAATCGAACACAACGCTCATGTTCTGTGGCCACTATCCCTCGGATATAACAACTAAGGCATAAGAATTTCACTTCATATCCGCCACCGACCTACTTCCCTGAACCAGATTCAGAAACGCTCTGCGCTGCGCATCCACATAACTCGTTCTAATGTACTTACTCTAAAATGTAGTTCTGAAGTAATCCCAAGTGATACGATCAGCCACTGTACCATCCTCAACCATAAGCCACCATTGGTACGCTTCGTCCCGAAGAAGGGACACTACTCCTTTCAGCTTCTCTTTTTCCGTGAAATTCAGATCATCCATTATGTGTTCAACTGCCTCCAACCAATACTCAGCTGTACTCGGGGCTATACCAAAAATTCCCCTAAACACTTCTGCCCCATTCGCTCTAAGTCGCTCCGACACAAATTTTCGGGGTCCTGTGCCCATGCCTGGCCCATCAACCCTCTCTAAAACCCTTAACATTGCCTGAGATACTGCATCATCTCCGGGTCATTCGATCTAATATTACGCCTCGCGGTACAGGGTATTGGCATCTCGTCTCCTGACCCATGGCCAGATCCCACTGGTTCTAACACAACCATCCTGCCTCTACCACGACCACGCGCAGGACGTCGATGACCCCTTGTACTCATTTCACCTATTCGTGTTTATCTGATTAGAAATTTTATGAATTATTAATTTCTTTCACTAATTAACCACAAATAATCTTATGGAAAGTAGTTTCAAGAGTGGTTTTTTCGAATTCGAGATTATATCTATGATTTCAATCTCAAGTCTGTATCTCCTTGTTCTAGGAACTACATTCAACCATCACACATCAACATACAAGTAGCATCCATGAACTTACATTCATCACCTAAGGGTATTTTCGTCATTTCACTACCCAGGGGTATTTTCGTAATTTTATCCTACAGGGCATTTTCATAATTTTCCAAAATAGGGTATCTTGGTGATTTTACAAAAATAGGGGTATTTTGGTATTTTTTCAACTGGGGTATTTCGATAATTTTGCAAACTAGGGGTATTTCAATTATTTTCACAAATCAAGGGTATTCCGAAAATTTTATAAAACTAAGGGTATTTTAGCAATCTTACGAAATAAGGTGGCTGGTCCCTTTAGGGTTTTAGTTATAAATTTTGGCCCATCAACAAGTCCTCATGGCTAAGGTGAACAGTCACTACACACCAGGTAGGATTCCAGCAAAGAGGAGGTGGGCCACTAGGACCGCTTAAATACCAAGCTCTCCCTAGATCTAATCCTAGACATGCGTATGCCTGTTGCCACACTCCAACCTAACGACTTGTTCACGGACATGTTTAATTAGAGAAATTAAGTCTTATGGATTTTAAGAGTTGTTTAAACTGAGCCTAAAGTCCATCAAACTCTAATCATACTAGCCAATGTCCCTATGGAGCCCATCTAGCCCAACATGCATACCACATAATGAGTTTAGAATACTTACCTGCATGGATCGGGTGTCGGTAGCCTCGAAGGCCATATCTCAACCGAAAGTTTTCTCAAATTCACTTTAATTTTACAAATCACTACTGGACCCATTTCATAGCCCGAGTTTTGAACTGGGCTCTGATACCAAAATGTAACACCCCAAACCCGGCCCAAAATGTCACGACCAGATCTGGTATGCTAAGGGTTAAATGTTGAAAACTTTGCTTTGGATGGTTTTAAAAATCTCAGTTCGTTTATACAGGTATTTGTTAAATAAGTGATATTTGTAAAAAGCCTTTGTAATTTTTTTTTAAACTTATTTGAAAATCTCTTTTTTTTTTCCTTCTTATAATCAAGTCCTTCAACATAAGTTTATAAAATATAAACATTAACAAATATAAATTGATAACCTAAGCTATGGAGGCCTTATTACAAAAATAATCCCAAAATTAAAACTTAAAGGAAAATCAAAAATAGTTTATGAAAATAAAAACTTGATGGCCCCTCGAGTCTGCCTCGGCTCCCATGTCCACGATCTACTGCTCATCTGAAAAGTTAGGGAAATAAAAGGGTGAGTCACCAAGACTCAGTGTGCAAATCCCGAAAACACATAAAAGGGTGAGGCACACAAACACATTATAGGCCTTGGCCCATACACAATGGAAACAGAATATATACATGCTACATGGCCCATCCCAATCCTATAGTCCATCCTCTACACACTAGCTTGTACCAGCCATCACACCATTGGGATTTCTACAATCAACCCTCCATCCGCTACACACCATTTCTATAGCTGTGCTGCCTGTCCTAAAGACCGATCATTATGTGACCTATGTGGCAGAGCCACCGATTGCCATGCGACCTAAATAATATGTTATGGATTAACCACCGATCACTGAGTGACCTATTAGCATGCTCTTCCCCTTCGTAATATCAATCCCATCCCATGCATACATACATGCAGAGTCAAAACAATATACTATCTAAAAAGATCACAGACTACCACATCCTTCGATACACATAGAGAAGTTTCTATGATTACGTACCTAGCATCCTTTGCCTACCCTTCTCGGGTAACACGATTGTTCATATAACCTTTTTTTGACTTTTAGCCCATAACATATATATAGCACAGATTAACTAGTGTGATAGAGATCCACACACCTGATTGCATACAAGACAAGACTTTTTATGTTGACACTATCAGAAGCTGATATGACTGCTAACTGTCTAAGGTTTTGTTCTGAAGTCGGTCCATAACCCGGTGGCCAATCCCGTACGGCTGACACAACTCATTTCTTAAATCTAGGGGTTAGATTTTGGATCCAATGTAATATCCAGATTTATGGCTTATGCATCAATGCTAAATTGTATGAATGCTAAATTGTATGAAGTAGCATGCCTATGTGTGTTCTGATTGTGTTGTACGAATTTTGTGAACTTCAGAGTGTAGATAAATGCTATAGAAATTATTTAATTTTAAGTTTCAAAGAGGGAGCTAAGCCTAAGAGGCCTTAAGAAGATTAGTAGGGGAAATATGAAACAAAGATGGGCTTGTTTAAGTGGCTTGGAGGTGCCATTTAAAGCCTTAGTAAGTAACGCCACAAGCTGTGTAATAGGGCCTAGGTTCGAGTAGCAAGGAGAGCACTTTTGGAGTTTTATTTTGCAGCAAGGAAGGGAGGTAGTAGATTTGCACAGGACACTTCAAAGGTGAAGTATAGATTGAGTTAAAACTTAAAGATTCGCTAAGGTGGAGTGAAAGGGGATTGAATGGAGAGAGGAGTGTTGGTACCAAGGACTTCTTGGTTAACAAATTCGGTCACCAAAACCCCTTAGGTGAAAATTGCATTAAGTCTTGTCAACATTTTCTTATTCTTTTTCTTTTCTCAAATTTTTTTTTTTTTTCTCTCTCTCACTCAAGCTGAATCATCATTAAGTCTCCATCTCATTCTTTTCCTTCTTTTGTTGTTAATCAAAAGCCGAGTACACAAATAACTCCTAGCCAATTGGTTCATTAAACTCTCAAAAGCTGAAACTATTTAGCCTATAGCCGAATCCTTCTATGGTGGCAAGCAGGAGTGCTGTCGATTTTAGTAAGGGTAAGGATTCTGTTGTTGTTGTTTATTCTTTTTTCTTTTATCCGAAAGTTGGAATCTAATCTCTTTTACTATCTTTTGGCCGAAACAATGAAGGGGTTTCGAGATTTGATTGTTGTCGACTATAAGGAGGAGTTCTTCGGGATTTCTAGATCTAAGGTAAACGAGTGTGGTTTTGGGCTGAAGGCCATTTATTGTGTTTAAATGATGGTTTGGATCTAACACATGCCTATAGGAATTTCGGCATCATCAAGAGCAAGGGTTAAATTCAGGATCTAGTCAAACAAGGTAAGTGAAAATTCGGTCAGGGGCCATCTTCATAGTTTCCATGTATTAAAATCAATTCTAACAATTGACAAGTAGGGATTTCAACAACTTCAAAGCAAGTAACCACTTTTGGGATTTAAAATCGCAAGGTAAGTACACATGATATTCGACCAAGGCCATATTTGGTGTTTCAGATCTATTTTGTATTTATTCAAAAAGCCGAAAACTAACTAGTTAAGTGATTTAGTGTCTAGCTGATTGTAAGAGGGAACATCACAAAGTTTCGGGATTTGATTAGTAATCAAATCGACAGCAAGGTAAGGATTTTGGTTGTAATAATCCTTCGGGATTTGATTATTTAGCCGAAAGGTTTTTTTTTTTTTGCTAAAACACTAAGTGATTGGCCGAATGTAGGAACTAAGGATCTAAAGCATTAGATCGAGATTTTTGGGATTTCGATGAACTCGTTAAGTAAATCAGGTGTGTAGCCCACAAGAAATCTTAATAGATTTATAGTATATTTTAATATATTTGTGAATGAAAGTATGTGAACGTGGTTAAAGGTACCAAACAATGGTACAGAACATCTAGGTATGTAATCTTTCATATTACGTCAATAAGTGAATATTGATAAGAATGTGAAATAAGGCATAAAGCATGATAATTGTATGATTTTTATGACATGGGGCATATGGGTGATATGAAAAGGGGAAGTGGTCTGGTGGTTTATACCACAATATCTGAATGTGGTGACTCATGTCACGAAATTTGAATGTGGTGACTTACGTCACAAAATATTATCTGGTGGCTATGCCACGAATTTATAAGGGCGGTGTACAAGTCGTCTGCAGCGATTGCCTTCGATGATGTGTAGCGGATGGAGGGTTGACTTAGTAGTCCCCACGGTGTGATGGTTGGTACGGGTGATGTGTAGTGGATGGTTATCTAGGTTTGGGTTCGCGTTTGCATCATTGATTATATATGTTTTATATGTATGATTTGACATACCTAAATTGATTGAGAGTTTGTGTTGGTGGTTATACATTGAGTCTGTTTGACTCACCCTGTTGTGGGATATTTTTCAGGTGACACTCAGTAATGGACCGAGTCGGCAGGAGCTCAGTGGTGGTCATGCTTAGCTCAAAGACTATTTTATTTTTATTAGTTTCTAATATTTAAGTTTTGGATTTATTTCGAGTTTCCTTTGATGTAATAAGGCCACTAGTATGAATCTGTTTATGCATGCATTTTAAAATTATTTTAGTAGGATACGATTTTTATCAATTTAAAATTTAAGTAACTTTTCTTAAAAATAAATGTTAAATGTTTTGACACCAAATCAACTGTTCTTCAAAAACACACAAAATTTGGCAAAGTTCAAATAAGTTTTGAAAAGTTTTTACTCAAGGAACATACCAGATTCGGTCAAGGCTCGTGGGCTGGGTTTGGGGTGTTTTAGCTTGGTATCAGAGCCCGGTGCAAAACTCGACTTTGAGGGCTTTTAGGGCCCAAAACGTTTTCTTTCTTTCAAAATGGGATTTTTCCTAAGAAATGAGCGGGTTTTCCGCATGGCACCCGAGTCTCGGCCCAAAGTCCACCGTAAGTACCCTAACTCTTCTATGAATTGTATGGGGAAATCATAGGGCGTAGATTAGTAGATTAGGAAATAATAAACCCTAGGATTAGTCTACTTCAACACCAAGATACATAAAACTTAAAGTCAAACCAAACAAACCTGTGTCTGAGTCACCGAGTTAAAGGTGTGGCAACCGTTGTGCGCATGTCTAGGATTGGATTCTGGGAGCTTGGTATATATGCGATCCTAGTGACTCACCTCCTCACCGCTCGAATCCTACCTGGTGCTTAGTGACGGTTCACCTTAGCCAAGAGGACTCAAACACAGGCTAAACCCAATAATTAAAACCCAAAAGGGACCATCACCTTGTTTTGTGAAATTCTAAAGACAAACCGTGATTTAAAAAAAAAAGTACCCTAGTTTTTAAAAAAATGACCAAAATACCCTTGATTTGCAAATTAACCAAATTACCCCTAACCTGTACAAATGACCAAAATACCCTCAGTGTGGAAAGTTACCAAAGTATCCTCAAAATTAAAATTTCTAAAATACCCTAATTTTGAAAAGTCACCAGGAACCATATTTTGTAAAAAATTACCAAAATGCCCCTTGTTTGAAAAATTACAAAAATACCCTCAGTTTATAAAATTACCATTTTACCCTTGGAATTTTCTAACCAAGTATTTCAATTTTGAAAAATATATATACTAAAAATCTCTACTTTGTGAAATTTTCAAATACCCTAATTTGAAAATTACCAAAATACCCCTATAGGATAAAAATTTTGAAAATACCCCTAGGTAGTGGAAAACAACAAAAATAACAACTACAACACTTTTCTGTAATAAACACAAGTTCATGATTGACTGAATGAATTTGAGACTATGTGTGTGTATGAATTCGAAAGAACTACTCCTTAGAACTATTAAACATAAGACTGTTCGTGATAAATCAGTGGAACAAAACTAATTTATAAAATTCTTTAATCAGATAAACGCGATTCGGAAGCATGAATTCTAGGAGAGTGGTCGTAACGTGCGTGGCCGTGGTAGAGCCCGAATGACCGTGTCGGAGCCCGTTAGGCCCAGACAAGGGTCCAAAAATGAAATGCCACCACCACCAGCCACTGATGTGGAATATCAAGATCAGACGGGGATGATGCACGATATCACGGTGATCTTGTGGGTTTTGGAAAGGTGGTTTGAGCGGTGGAAGCATGGGAGCTCGAAAGTCGATTACTGGCGACTTGAGCTAATGGAGCTAAATTTTTCTGTGGAGTATCTGGTGTGGTGCCTAATACGGCTGAGTATTGGTTAGAGGCGACGGAACGGATTATGGGCGATTTGGACCTGACTGCCGAGGAGAAACTGAAAGGGGTAGTGTCGCTACTCGTGATGAGTCATACCAATGGTGGTTCACGATTCGGGATGGTCTTGCCCAATGATGATCTTACATGGAATATTTTAAGGCGGCATATCGGAAGAAGTACATTGGAACTAGTTATGTAGATCTGTGAGAGGAAGGCATTTTTAGGTCGGTTCGGGGAATAAGATCGTAGCGGAATACGAGGAAGAATTTCTAAGGCTGAGTTGTTATGCTCGAGGTATTGTGTCGACGGAGCATGAGCGGTGTGTCCAGTTTGAGGACGGACTGAGGGATGATCTGAGGTTATTGATAGCTCCACAGCATGAGCAAGAATTTACCATATTGGTGGAGAAGGCTAAGGTAGCGAAGGGATTAAGGACTCGGTGAGGCAGAATACTGATTGGAATAGGCAAAAGAGAGGTTTTGGACCATCAAGGTCATCTGGGAATGAGCAAAAAGGCCTAGAGTTGATGGGCTGCGAGGTTAGTAGGCTATGATAGGAGGACAGTACCGTACTTGTGACCAGTGTGAGAAGATGCATCTAGGAGAATGTTGGAAGAAAATGGGAGGATGCTTTAAGTGTGGGTCTAAGGATCACATGATTAAGGACTGTCCGATAAAGATAGATGGGAGTCGACCATCAGGTCAGGGCTATAATCAGACTAGAAGAGGTGGACAGCAGCCTCAGCGGGTCGTGGTTCGGTTGGTAGAGGTAATGGTTCTGGTAGAGGATAGGGAACACTGGGCAGAGGTGTTGGTAATACAAAGGAAAGATAGCTGGGCCTGGTGTATACAGTCCGCCAGAGGGAGGATGGAGACACACCGGACGTCATAACCAGTACGTTCTTTATATTTGGCAAACCTTACATTACTTTGATAAATGTTGGCTCTACCCACTCTTATGTTGCATGTAGAGTAGTTGAAACACTAGGCATAGCCTCTAAACTATCTAATAGGGAGATGACTGCAGTAAGCCTATTAGGTCAAACTGTAGTGGTGAATAAGATATTTTAGAGTGTACCTTTAGAGCTTCAGGGAGTGGTATTTCTGCCGACTTGATGGATCTACCTTTCGGAGAATTTGATCTCATACTTAGTATGGATTGGCTAGTGGAACATCGGGCTATATTGGATTGTGCAACTAAGCGAATGGAATTAAGGACCCCAAAGGACGAGGAGATAATTATGATAGGAGAAAGAAGAAACTACTTGTCTAATGTAGTCTCTGCTTTAAAGGCTGATAAGATGGTTCGGAAAGGGTGCAAGGCATTTTTGGCCTTCGTTAGTGCGTTGGATGCAAAAGAAGGGGGTGTTAGTGGAGTTAGAACTGTAAGAGAATTTGTGGATGTCTTTCCGGAGGAATTACCTAGAATACCCCCGGATAGGGAGGTGGAGTTCGGAATTGATTTGCTACCAGGAATAGCTCTTGTGTCAATTTCCCTATACAAAATGGCACTAAAGGAGTTGGTTGAGCTCAAAGCTCAAATCCAAGAGTTGCTTGATCATGGGTCCATTCGACCTAGTGTGTCTCCTTGGAGAGCACCGGTCTTGTTTGTGAAGAAGAAGGACGGAACTATACATATGTGCATAGACTATCGTCAGTTGAATAAGCTGACCATCAAGAACAAGTACTGTTGCCAAGGATTGATGACCTGTTCGATCAGTTTAAAGGGGCGGCTATATTTTCCAAGATAGATCTACGGTCTGGATATCATCAGCTTAAGGTGAAGGAGGCTGATATCCATAAGACGGCTTTCCAAACAAGATACGGGCATTATGAGTTCTTGGTAATGCCATTCAGATTGACAAATGCCCCAGCCGCGTTCATGGACATGTTGAATCGGGTTTTCCAACCCTATCTAGACTGGTTCGTTGTTGTGTTCATAGACGATATTTTAGTGTATTCAAAATTAGAGGAAGAACATGATGAGCACCTCTAAGTCATGTTGCAAGTATTAAGGGAGAAGAAGCTTTATGCCAAGTTCAGCAAGTACAAATTTTGGCTAAAGGAAGTTACGTTCTTAGGACATGTGGTATCTGCTGAATGAATAAGGGTGGATCATCGGAAGATTGAGGCAGTGTTGGATTGGAAACCACCTAAGTCTGTGGCGGAAGTTTAGAGTTTCTTAAGATTAGCAGGCTATTATAGAAGGTTTGTAGAAGGGTTCTCATCAATAGCCGCACCTTTGACGAAGTTGCTAAGGAAGGAGGTACCTTCAGATGGGTGATAAGCGAGAAAGCTTTGAGAAGCTTAAGAGGGTTTTGACTAAGCTCCAGCTCGATTCACTGGCGGGGAAAGAATTCATGGTGTATTGTGACGCTTCTCACACAGGTTTGGGATGCGTATTGATGCAAGACGGGAAGGTAGTTGCTTATGCATCTCGACAACTAAGGCCACAAGAGGTTAACTACCCGATGCACGATTTGGAGTTGGCAGCAGTGGTCTTTACTCTTAAGGTATGGAGGCATTATCTTTATGGAGAAAAGTCAGTGATCTACACAGACCACAAAAGCCTTAAGTATCTGCTGACTTAGAAAGAGTTGAACCTGAGACAGTGAAGGTGGGTGGAATTATTGAAGGACTACGATTGTTCCATAGAGTATCACCCGGGCAAGGCGAATGTTGTGGCAGATGCCCTAAGTCGGAAAGTAGTGTCAGATCTTCTGGCAATGTTTGCACATCTTAGCTTGTATGACGACGAAAGCTTATTGGCAGAATTATAAGTTAAGCCGACATGGCTGAATGAGGTGAAAGAGTGTCAGTTGGCTGATGATGATTTAAGTGCTAAGCTACAGCAAGTGCAGAATAGGGAGTTGAAAGATTATGGCATTAATGACGAGGGAGTTTTGTGTTTCAAGGGAAAGGTTTGTGTGCCTAAGAATAAGGAGCTAAGGCAGAAAATTGTTCAAAATTGCATTATAGTCCTTGTGCTATGCATCCTGGAGGCAGTAAGATGTATAGAGATCTTAGGGAGCAATTCTGGTGGCCTGGTCTTAAGCGAGAAGTTACCGAATTTGTAGGAAAGTGCTTAACGTGTCAGCAAGTTAAGGTTGAACACCAAGTTCCGTCAGGATTACTTCATCGATTAAGATTCCGCAGTGGAAGTGGAAGAAAATTATCATGGACTTCATTAGTGGGCTTCCCCTTACGCCTACTAAGAAGGACTCGGTATGGGTGATAGTGGATCGACTGACAAAGTCTGCGCATTTTATTCCAGTGTGGGTTGAATATTCTCTCCAGAGGTTAACAAAGTTGTATGTTACGGAAATTGTAAGGCTGCACAGAGTGCCAATATCGATTATCTCAGATAGGGATTCGAGGTTCACGTCTCAGTTTTGGAAGGTGCTACATCAAGCTTTAGGCACCAGATTAGACTTCAGTATGGCATTTCATCCACAGTCAGACGGCTAATCTGAGCGAGTGATACAAGTGTTGGAGGATATGTTGAGGGGCTATGTGATAGACTTCAAAGGAAGTTAGGAAGAATATTTACCTTTAGCAGAGAACAACAGCTATCAGGCAAGTATTTGGATGGCACCGTACGAAGCACTGTACGGACAGAAGTGTCGCACTCCCATATGTTGGACGGAATTGGGAGAACGTCAGATTTTTGGTTCAAAAATTATGGCGAATCGAGAAGGAAAAGGTTAGGTAATTCGACACGATTGAAGGAGGCATCCGAGTGAGTAAGTCGTATCACGAGATCTCAAATCAAGGACATAGAATTTCTTGTGGGAGATCTAGTGTTTCTCAAAGTTTCACCTTGGAAAAAGGTAATGAGATTTGGTCACAAAGGGAGGTTAAGCCCAAGGTTTATAGGACCTTATCGGGTATTAAAGCGAGTTGGACCAGTGGCATACCAGTTAAAGTTGCCACCAGAGTTGAAGGAGATGCACGGCGTGTTCCATGTTTCTATGCTACATCACTACCGATCGGATCCAACTCATATAATACCAGTTGAGGAGGTAGAGCTGAGACCACATCTGTCTTATGAGGAAGAGCCAATTCAGATTCTAGAATGAGATGTAAAGGTGCTTCGAAGAAAATCAGTTCCTCTGGTCAAAGTGTTGTGGCATAACCATGGATCGGAAGAAGCTTTTTGGGAGCCGGAAGAAGCAATACGACAGCAATACCCCTACCTATTCTAGCCAGGTAATTTCGAGGTCAAAATTATTTTAAGGGGGTAGAACTGTAATATCCGGATTTATGGCTTATGCATTAATGCTAAATTGTATGAATGCTAAGTTGTATGAAGTAGCATGCCTATGTGTGTTCTAATTGTGTTGTACGAATTTTGTGAACTTCAGAGTGTAGATAAATGCTATAGAAATTATTTAATTTTAAGTTTCAAAGAGGGAGCTAAGTCTAAGAGGCCTTAAGAAGATTAGTAGGGGAAATATGACACAAAGATGGGCTTGTTTAATTGGCTTGGAAGCGCCACTTAAAGCCTTAGTAAGTGATGCTACAAGCTGTGTAATAGGGCCTAGGTTCGAGTAGCAAGGAGAGCACTTTTGGAGTTTTATTTTGCAGCAAGGAGGAGAGGTAGTTGATTTGCAGGGGACACTTCAAAGGTGAAGTGTAGATTAAGTTAAAAACTTAAAGATTCGGCTAAGGTAGAGTGAAAAGGGGGGTTGAATGGAGAGAGGGAGTGTTGGCCGGCCAAGGGACTTCTTGGTTAACAAATTCGGTCACCAAAACCCCTTAGGCCGAAAATTGCATTAAGTCTTGTCAACATTTTCTTCTTTTTTTTCTTTTCTCAAATCTTTTTTTTCTTTTTCTCTCTCTCACTCAAGCCGAATCATCATTAAGTCTCCATCTCATTCTTTTCCTTCTTTTGCTCACAATTGTTATTGTTAATCAAAAGCCGAGATGCAAATAACTCTTAGCCGATTTGTTCATTAAACTCTCAAAAGTCGAAACTTGTTGATCAACATTTAGCCTATAGCCAAATCCTTCTGTGGTGGCAAGCAGAAGTGCTGTCGATTTTAGTAAGGGTAAGGATTCTATTGTTGTCGTTTATTCCTTTTTCTTTTAGCCGAAAGTTAGAATCTAATCTCTTATACTATCTTTTGGCCGAAACAATGAAGGGGTTTTGGGATTTGGTTGTTGTCGACTACAAGGAGGAGTTCTTCGGGATTTCTAGATCTAAGGTAAACGAGTGTGGTTTTGGTCTGAAGGCCATTTATTATGTTTAAATGATGGTTTGGATCTAACACATGCCTATAGGAATTTCGGCATCATCAAGAGCAAGGGTTAAATTCGGGATCTAGTCAAACAAGGTAAGTGAATATTCGGCCAAGGGCCATCTTCATAGTTTCCATGTATTAAAACTGATTCTAACAATTGACAAGTAGGGATTTTGACAACTTCAAAGTAAGTAACCACTTTCGAGATTTAAAATCGCAAGGTAAGTACACATGATATTCGGCCGGGGCCATATTTGGTGTTTCAGATCTATTTCGTATTTATTCAAAAAGCTGAAAACTAACTAGTTAAATGATTTAATGTCTAGCCGATTGCAAGAGGGAACATCACAAAGTTTCGGGATTTGATTAGTAATCAAATCGGCAGCAAGGTAAGGATTTTGGTTGCAATAATCCTTCGGGATTTGATTATTTAGCCAAAAGGTTTTTTTTTTTTTTTTGCTAAAACACTAAGTGATTGGCCGAATGTAGGAACTAAGGATCTAAAGCATTAGATCGGGATTTTTGGGATTTCAGTGAACTCGTTAAGTAAATCAGGTGTGTAACCCCACACTAAATCTTAATAGATTTACGGTATATTTTAAAATATATGTGAATGAAAGTATGTGAATGTGGTTAAAGGTACCAAACAATGGTACAGAACATCCAGGTACGTAATCTTTCATATTACGTTAATAAGTGAATATTGATAAGAATTTGAAATAAGGCATAAAGCATGATAATTGTATGATTTGTATGACATGGGGCATATGGGTGATATGAAAAGGGGAAGTGATCTGGTGGTTTATACCACAATATCTGAATGTGGTGACTCATGTCACGAAATCTTAATGTGGTGACTTACATCACAAAATATTATCTGGTGGCTATGCCACGAATTTATAAGGGCGATGTGCAAGTCGTCTGCAGTGACTGCCTTCGATGATGTGTAGTGGATGGAGGGTCGACTTAGTAGTCCCCACGGTGTGATGGTTGGTACGGGTGATGTGTAGCGGATGGTTATCTAGGTTTGGGTTCGGGTTTGCATCATTGATTATATATGTTTTATATGTATGATTTGACATGCCTAAATTGATTGAGAGTTTGTGTTGGTGGTTATACACTGAGTCTGTTTGACTCACCCGTTGTGGCATATTTTTCGGTGACACTCAAGAATGGACCGGGTTGGCGGGGAGTTCGATGGTGGTCATGCTCATTTCGAGACTATTTTATTTTATTAGTTTTAATATTTAAGTTTTGGATTTATTTGGGTTTCCTTTGATGTAATAAGGCCACTAGTATGAAACTGTTTATGCATGCATTTTAAAATTATTTTAGTAGGAAAAATCAATTTAAAATTTAAATAACTTTTCTTAAAAAAATAAATGTTAAATGTTTTGACACCAAATCAACTGTTCCTCAAAAACACACAAAATTTGGCAAAGTTCAAATAAGTTTTGAAAAGTTTTTACTCAAGGAACATACTAGTTCCGGTCAAGGCTCGTGGGCCGGGTTTGGGGTGTTTCATCCAATTCCCTCTTTCGTTTGGCTGGCGTTTGTATCCATAAAAGATCTTAGTCAACAAATCAGATTAAAACATTAAATCGAATACAAACACGAATGTACATTCATATGGCAGAGATCCCTTACCTAGAAATCTCGAAAGAGATAGAGTTTAGAGACTAGCGATTTTCGACTTTTAGATCTAGACGATCTACTTAGATTCCCGATGTGTCGCCCCAAAATAAGAACACGAGAACAATCAAATCATTACTCCAAAGATAATCTTATCTAGCCTTTAGGCTTTGGTCTCCAAAAATCGGAAGAGAAGAAGTGAAGAGAGAATTTGGCACTTACCTTAATCGATAGATTCGACTAACTCTTAGAGATTTTGGCCTCTGAGAATATCAAAAGGAAAACAGTGCAATAGGATCTATGAAGATTCGGCTATGAAGAAATCGATTAAGATAGAATAAAGGAAAGAACAATGATCATTCGGTTATAAGAAAAGAATGGATAAGAGAAGAGTTATGAGTTTTGGCTTTTGAGAAAAAGATGATTGAGAGAAGAGGACAATGGAAATTTTGGCTTTTGCATAAAAGTGGAGATGAGAGGAAGGAAAAGAGAATAGGGTCAAATGCCAGAATTGAAGAGGTATCCCCCTACTTAAACCAAAATTTCGGCACCTACTGCCTAAAAACCGAAAATGCCCCTCTTTAAAATCAAAACTAAGCTATTTAATCAAGGGAAATTTCGGCACCCCTTGAACCTATCAGAACCGATTTCACCTCCCCCTTCAGTGTTGAAATTTTGGCCAACACTGTGACCAGTAAATAAATCCAAAATTTTCTCCTTATCTTTATCTGATTACTCATCCACAGTGTCATGGATAACACCACCTCTTCCTTCCTTTATCAGCACGTTATCAACCTTATTATCCACATTAAAGAATTCCAAATTTAAAGCATCCAAGCTGAACTCCACTACTGCTCTTTGCTATTGTCGAAATTAAATTAAAATAAAAAGGTATCATGCGATTCGAACCATGGACCTCCTTAACTGCTTGACACGCCACCTCCTAATCCCTACATGTCGCCACTGACCACTGGGCCACAAGACCATTTTTGTGTCTTACTTCACAGATAATATCTTTTAAGCCCTATCTTACCTGACTCTCCACTAGAGTGCCCAAACAAAAAATTTTTGCTAAGGCCTCGGCCCAATTTCGAGCCCATTCTGGACCCCTAAAACATTCTAACAAGCATAATAAGCACAGTAATACTCACAGCACGTTAAATGCAAAGCCCCATAAATTTGGGATGTGACAATTGTGTTAGGCTTTAATTCAAAATTATTAGCAGCTATAGCGTTCCTAACAATACTAGATTCTACTCCTGTCAAATTAGGTTTAGTATAATTATACATAGTACGCGGAACATCCTATTCTTGCACATTTGGTGGATTATTCTCATCCATCCCTTCAATAGGATTGGATCTTTGATGTTCTTCTCTTTGATAATCTAGGGCTCGTCTAATTTCTCTGCAATTTCTGTGAGTGGTAGCTTCAATGTCACTCTCGTATTCTAATGGTCCTCTCAGATTCCTTCTAGTCATAAACTAGAGGTACCTGTATGAAAAGAAAGAAAGAAATTTAGAAAAACAAAAATATATGTATAAAAATAAGAGAAATTTAAAAATAAAGATAATGGCTAAAGTAATAGAAATAGAGCTTTCTTAATATTTTAGGAGTTCCCCACAACGGCGCCAAAAACTTGATCGTGTCAAACAGTCGAGTTTTAATATTTATAAAAAGAATGATCGAACCTGTAGACTAACTATGACAACGATAGAGGCAAGTGCACCTATCAAACAGTACTATAGCTTCGGCAAGAATATCTTATCGAACCCAAAGGAACCTAAAACTATTACCACTCACTTTCTTTCTATTATTTAGCCTGAAATATGGAGTGATTGGTTTATGAAACTAATGAAAAAACTAAACTAGATGTAAGGATAAAAGAATGAATGGGAGAAAGACTTTAGGAAAACTCAGTTGATTAAGACAATACCCTCAGGAAGAATCAACCTATGACTTCACTTATTATTTATTCCCCAAACCATATGATTTCTTTACTTAGCTTGATCCGTGAGACTCCCTAACCTATATTAAACCCTTTCCCGAGGTGAATAACGTCTAACCTTAGGTTAATTAGTGGAACTCTCATTCTCTTATAATAACCCCCTAAGGAAGCAGTAAATCGATCAATGGATTCCCATATTAGGTTTCACCTTAATCTAGCAAAATCTCGTAACCCTATCTCTAGGCGCCCGATCAACTCCGCTCAATTATGCTAGATCTACTCTTAGGTAGGGTCTATTCCTCCTCCACCTAAGCACATCAGATTAAATTAAGCAACATAATTAAGAACAAACCAAGTACTTATCATATAATTTAGAAATTAAATAACAAAATCCATCACAGGTTTCATGCCCTTTTGGTATCTGAGGGGTTTAGTGCATAACTAAATACGAAAACATCTCAAGAGAAAAGAATATACAAAACATAAGAAATCCCTAAAACCCTCTAAAGGAATTGAAGGAAAGATCCTCCATCTTGGTTGGAGTTTCGCTTATTGAGATGGATCAACTGGCTATCTTCAAGTGATTCCCTAAAAGATGAAAGCTTCAACAAAAGCCTCTGCTCCAAAAGCCCTGCTTTAATGTTTAACTTGGGTTGTTCATATAGGCTTTGGGATGCTATACTTGGCTCCTAAGTATCTCTTTCAAGTAGAATTATTATTAGGATGTTGGAGTAGACTTAGGAGCATGTTTCTTTGGCTTCAACCATCCAAATCCAAGTGAAATTGCTCTCTCCTGCGGCAGGGGCACGGCCATGGCACACATCCGTGTAAATCGTGGTTAGGCAGTGTCTCGATTCTGTCATTTTGGGCACGGCCATGCGAGTCAGGATTCAGGCCGTGCTTCAGGTCTGTCGATTTGGGCACGACCATGTAGATAACGAGGCACGTCCGTGTGATCAATGGATGCTACACGGCTATGTTACGTAGTTGAGGCCGTGTTCAAGGTAATTGGTGAGGCACGGTCATGTGGGCTTTGGGCCAAGCCGTGTTGATTGCTTGCTAAGGCCCAATTACTCTGTTTTAAGCCTGTTTTATGTTCTTTTTATCCTCGGGTGCTTTCTTGAGTATAAACATGAAAAGAAAGGATTAAAAGCATCTTTTTACATAAATCAAGGGCTAAATCATCCAAAAGCCTATTAAATATGGAGTTAAAATATGTTGCTTTTATGGTTTATCAGGGGCTATCAGTACCCGCAACTCATCACTCAACCCATCCTCAAAATGCACACAGCGTTCGTAGTCAGTTGGCACTATACCCCTGGCATAATGGCACAGACGTAGAAATTCTGCCTCGTAAGCTGCCATAGTCTTACTTCCTTGGACCAGATTTAGGAATTCCTTCCTTCGGGCATCTACATAGCTAGCCCTGACATACTTTCCTTGGAATGCAATTTTGAAGAAATCCAAAGTAACACGATCGGCCTGAGTGCCTTCCCGAACAGTGAGCAACCATTGATACGCCTCGTCTCTCAACAAGACACAGCTCCCCTTAATTTCTGCTCGGTGGTGCAATCTAGATCATCCATGATCTTCTTCACAGCCTCAAGCCAGTGTTCCGCGACATTTGGGGCTACACCCGAGATACCCCTAAAAACCTCAGCACCATTTGATCTAAGTCGCTTCGAAATTGACCCACAAGCTGTTGGCCCAGTTCTAGCCCTAGTAACTTTTTCTAAGACTCGCAGCATTGCTTGAGATAGAGCGATGTCCTCCCTTATACGGTCTTGTGATCCATTTTCAGTCACGGGTGACGCAGGTGCATCCATTTCCGACATATGTCCCGACGCTTTAGACGCAACTCTAGCGCCTCAGCCTCTACCATGCCACGTCCACTGCGTCTAAGTCCTCTAGCGCTCATACTGGGTAATTCGATTATTTTGATTAAAAGTCTTATGAATCAATATACTATTTTGGTATTTATTACACAATGTTTTATGAAACATAAGAAGTAAAGTTGTTTTTGTAATCGTATCTTATAGTCTAAATCTTTATAGTTTCAATACCTAAAACTAGAAGTTCTAGAGTATTCCTACAGTCATATCATAACCATTATAATCATACAATTATAACATACACTTACTTGACTTGGTGCCAGATACCCGTGGTGCCATACTTCCTTTAAAAACATACGTTTTAAATTTTTACATTTCAAAATAGTTTTGAAAATAATTTTGAACCCAAACCATAGCCGAGTTTTGAACCGGGCTCTGATACCATAAAATGTAACACCCCAAACTTGGCCCATGCGTTCAGGCTAGATTTGACATGTCACATGAGAAAATACTACTAAGTCTTTTTCCTAAACAGATCAATTAAAAAAACTCCCTTTTAGAAAATTTTGATAAAGTATTATTGAATAAAAGTTTGATTGATAATTTGATAAATTTGAGATATGAAAATCTTATAAATCTTGACTTTGAATATATCATTAATGGTTTGAGAAAATTTGAAAATAATTTTGAAAAACATAGATGAAAATTTTAAGAGAAATTTTCGAGTTAAAAATATGTTTATAAAAGTTTATTATGAAACGCTTTTGTTTATTCATTTTAAGAAAATGTTTATTTAAGTTTTAGAAAATTTTCTATTTGAAGTACTTAGAGCAAATTATAAATGCGTCAAACAATAAACAAAACAAAAATAAATCCAGAGGCCTTATTACAACCTTAACTCAAATAGCAAAGTAATTAAAAGTACTAAAGAAATCCAAATTTCCAAATTAAACCATTTTTGTAGTATGGCCTCCCCGAGACATCCATGGCCCCATTATCCATCACTGATTATTACCTGAAAAGGATAAGGAAAAACGGGGGTGAGTTACTAGAACTCAGTGTGTAACCCACTTACCATTGTCCACTGGGCCAAAATCCCATTAAGCAATTATTTGGGCCTAAGCCCATTTACAATAATAAAAATGTATCGAATATAATATGAATATGAAATGCAATTCCCAAACCAAGCCTAGTAATCCATCCGCTATGCAACACCCATACCAACCAACACACCTATGGGGGATCAAGCCAACCCACCCCGCCAACACACCAATCATAGGCATTAAGCCATTTATATCACATATAATTGTGGACAAGCCACCAGAGTAACAGAATTTACTTAGCATTGCCACTATTCAGATTTGTGGTAGGGCTACCAAAATTATGTAGCAGAGCTACTAGAACTTCTCTTCAATATTATCCCATCCCATACAAATCATGCATAATGCATAACAAATCACAATATAACAACAATAATTTATTCGGATATTTATTACAAAAATTATGGCCCATTATAACAGTTTATCAATTAGGCCTATTAAGTAGAACATCAGATTGGTCCATATATCAAATTATCACATCGGCCCATATAGCATATTATCACATCGGCCCATATAGCATATTATCACATCGGCCCATATAGCACATTATCACATCAGCCTATATATCACATTATCACATAGGCACATATAGCACATTATCACATCGACCCATACATCATATTATCACATCGACCCATATAGCATATTATCACATTGACCCATATATCATATTATATCGATTTGGCCAATTAGGGTCATTGTCATAATCTTTCATGGTGTTAATACCGATTTTGTTAGTTTTATCAAAATAGTGAGTTCTAAGCCAATTTTCCGGTTTCACCTTAATACGATTTTAATCAAATGGTTTACTACCAATATGACATTAATCTCTAACCCACAGAAAATGGTGTGAGATTACACACCTGATTACGGTAATCACTACGCTTTCTCGATTGTTGTCACCTAAAATTTTATAACGCTTGATTAGTCGACATACGCGATTTAATAAATCTACTTTAAAACAAACAATCTAAAATTTACCCTCGAAATCGTGAACAACTACAATTTGTCGGTTTTCCCCGAATGGCGGTCCACAACCCGGTGGAAAATCCCGAATCACTGATGCCTCAAAATTGCGAATGACCTCGAATAGTCGATTCTCACATTATAATGGTCCACAACCCGGTGAAAAGTCTTGAATCGCCGAAACAACCTTCGCTTGAAATTAGGAGTTGGTATCGTTAATCCACTCCTTTTGATATATCCACTTGACTTTCCTTTCAAATCGGTACCACAAGCATCCATTCGATTAGATCTTATATAGATCGATATTACGATAAATATGATTGTCCAAGGGTGAATGATTGACTTACCATAAATTTTTTGAGTGATCAACGAGTGGATCGATCGAGTGTTTAAAACCCTAAAATATAATTGGTTAATCATCACTATACCAATAACATCTTAACGAATCAAGAATGATTCATAGATTCCATGAAGAACTCCTTACCTTAAAGATTTTTGGGACCGATTCCCAACGATTGTCTGATGACTTCGAGAAAATCAAAATTTTGGCCTTCCACTAAATAACTACGAAGAAGAAAATGAATTCTTTTGAGAGAGAATAAGATGATGGTTTTGGTCAATATGACCATCCCAAACCAAAACAATATTTCGGCATTAAGAGAAATAAAATAAAAAATTGGAAAGAATACTTACCAATTGATTATGGAATGAGTGATAATTCGAATGAGAAAGAAAGAATGATGAAAATGTTTCAGTTATAGAGAAAAATGAACAATGATATTCGACTATCGAGGGTATGGATTTGGAGAAGAAAAGGAAAGAGTTGAAAAATTTTGTAAAAAGAAATAGAAAGATGAAAAGGTGTATTTTTGAGGTTTTGGTTATTCCAAAGGATAAAGAGTGAACGATTTTATCTCAATGGTTTAGGTACATTCGGCAATCAAGAAGAAAGAAGAAAAATTTGCTTATTAGCAACTTGAAGTTTCGGCATGAAGAGGAAGAATTTGGAGAAAATGACTCAATTTGACAAAGAGAAAATTTGACCAAAACAAACACTTTGGTTTACCAAAAGGCAAAGCACTAATTCGGCTATCAAGGAAGATGGACAAAAGATGAACATATGACCAATGAAAAGAGAAGAAAAAATGCACTATTGTACTAGTAGGTTTCGGCAAAGGGAATAGCAAATTGGGAGAAGATGACACAAAAGTTGCAAATAGAATTTTTTTGGCCAAAACAATACCAAGACCTTACCAAATGCCAAAGTAAAAAAATTCAGCTACCTATCTACCCCCAAAACCATCCACATGCATTACATTATGGGTCAAAAATTTTCTAGCCATACTTTCCATAACATTCTCCCCTTTTTATGCCAACATGTCCCCCATACTTGCCTTTTATTTTGATTCCTTTCCCCAACCTCAACCTTTCCTTTTTTCCTTTAGCCAACTTACCAAAAATAAAGAAGTCCACCTTGCCATATATACACCTTGGCCTACACTTAGGGAGAGTATGCAAAAATAATAGTAAAAAATTTACACACTGTGAGATTTGAACCTCTTCCCTCAAGGTACTTCACTTAATGCCATAACCTCTTTACTAATTGCTCACTTGTGCTAACCATTTACTCATTTATTTCCATAAGCTTTAAGGTCACTTACTCTATCTCCTTAAAGTGCTAAATGCCAAAATTTTTACTAGGTCCAAATAGACCCCGAGCCTTCTCAAGACCTTCCTTAGACATACAAAATTAATAATTTAACTAGCTTAGCACCAAAAATAATGCAACACATAAAATTCCAAATTTTAGGATGTTACACGTAGGATTCCCTAATTTATATTAACACATCTCTCGAGGCTACTAACGTCTAACCCTAGGTTGATTAATTGAAATCTATTTCTAATTAAAACCCCTAGAATTGCATTAACTCGATCTATAGACTCCCATATTAGGTTTGACCCTAATTTGGCATATTTTCGTCATCCTATCTCTAGGGTTGCGATCAACTCCGCTTAACTATGCTAGATATACTCTTAAATAGGGGCTATTTCTCCTTTGGCTAAGAGCATAAATGCTTGAATCAATATCCTAAAATATCAAAACAAGAATTAAGAACACATAGTTAAGACCAAATTAAGTATTTATCATACAACTCAAAAAATAATAACAAGATCTGTCTTAGGTTTCATCCCCTTAGGTATTTGAGGGGTTTAGTTCATAATCATAGAAGAATACATCTTAGAAGAAAATATAAAACAAAGCATAAAGAAAACCATAAAACCCCCTAAAGGAATTGAAGGAGAGATCCTTAGTCTTGAGTATGATTTCAGCTTCTCGAGATGAATCAACTGCCTTTCTTCGAGTGAATCCCACAATTCAGCCCCTCTGGCTTGGCTCCTTGGCCTAGCTGAACACCCCCTTAAAGGTTGGCCTTTAGGGTGTTTATATAGGCTTTTGGAATGTCTTTCTTTGCCTCTAAGTACCCTAATCCGAATGAAACTCTTCTTTGCTGCTTCAAGGACACGTCCGTGTAATTTGAGTTATAGGCCGTAGCAAGTCCTACTAAGAGGCACGGCCATGTGTCTCGAGCCTAGGCAGTGTGAATTTCGTACTTTGGCTCATTTTCTTCATTTTCAACTCGTTTCTCGTTCTTTTCATCCTCCACTGCTATCCTGAGTATAAAATATGAAAACAAAGGATTAGGAGCACCTTTTCCAAAATTAAAGGGATAAATCATCCAGAAGTATGCTAAATGTGGGATTAAAATATGTGTATATTATGGGTTATCAAATACCCCCACACTTAAGCTTTTTCTTGTCCTCAAGCAAAATTCTCAACTCATAATTAAAATGAACTTCCTCAATTCATAATATTCATCGATAATGTTTCATCATAATTCATAGATAATTTATACATGGATAATTTAACTCAAAGAGTCCTAAAGATTCAAACAATCAAAGTCATAGTTTTTAGCACGAAAAATATAGGTGTTTCCCCTTATCTAAATATTACCTTTAATTCAAACCTGACAAGAGTTGACATCCTCACTAAAGATTCAATCAAATCACTCAAGGTGTTTAAGGGTCAAAATAAAGCACTCATCAGTCAAACATGAAAAGTTATTACCATAGGCTTGCTTGAAAATCAAATCTCCACCACTATAAAATGAGATGATACACAGATCAAAAGGTCTTTAAAGGGTTGTAATGGAGCTTAGGTTAAAGGTGTGGATAAAGGCTGAATTAAAGAGTTAAAATCGAGATTGAATTGACAAACTACCTAACTAGAAAAATGAACTAATCCTGAATAATTACATCAATTAAAAACTTGAAACTAATAATACGACCTTTTTCTTTAAGATGTCGAATTTAAACGTATAAGCTCACTTAATCATGGAACTAATAATGAATATACTTCAAAATTTTTTTTATCAAAACAAATCAAGTAAATACATAATAAGATGAATTTAACTACTGAAATAAAATAATTAGGCAACTGATCAAATCAAGTCTTGATAGAAGGGTAGTCAAGAGAAATGGTGATAACAAATACAAGATGGGTTTTGGGTTATTATTAGTGTGCGAGTCAATAAAAAGGTTGTTAGGATCAAAGGGGTCACTAGGGGTTAATTGTGAAGGTAGGCTTTTAGTGGAGTAAGTGGGTTAAATCCTAAGTGCCTTTATCATCTCAATATATCAAATCAAAGATGTGGTCTCGACATGTATAATCGAAGTAAGTTCTAGAATAACAAATCAATGTTGACACACTCATAATCAATAAAGTGAGCATGAAAAGAATGTATGCTCTAAAAGTTTAAAAATCTTACCAAAATTTTGGGCTTTTGATGACAACCTTGTAAATTTTAAATTTCAAGGTAATAATTAGATTCAAGAAGACAACCTATCAAAATTTTAATTTTTGAAAATAGACTCATAATGCTTGATTCTCTAGTATCTTAAAGTTTAAATCATCACTGTATAATTATCAATGACTTAATCCGAAGTATATCAATAAAAATCATAAATCAACAGGAATTTCATTCTAGTTAGTGATATGAGAAAATTACTTAAGACAAGATATCATTCAGGGATTTGAGAATAATGTAAAAAGTTAGGAACTTTTCTATATAAATTTTCACTCCTCACACTTAATATGTACATTGCCCTCAATGTACATAGATGTATAATAATATGTAGTAAGAAAATCAAAAGAGAGGGAGAGAAGTGAAACTTCCTGAATTTTTGAATGGAATGCTTGAGTTGGAGGAGGCGGCGTCGGTGGCGGTGGTTACTAGGGTCGTGGTGGTGTGATTCCCAAGTAGCCTGAAAAACCTAAATAAACAAAATCACAATATAGTAATATAGATTTAACACAAGAGAGATAAATAGAAGGAAAATAAAAGAGAAGAGAAAATAAATGGACTCAAAGGTCCTTTTTTTTATCGAGTTAATGAAACGACCGGAATGAACTTATGTAGATTGGTCTCACATAGGGAGACTGGGCTAGGATCCTTTCGTTTCTTAGACATGGAGGTGATGGTGAAGATGGAAAAGGAGGAAGATGAAAAGGGAAAAACTTAAAAGGTATGGAAGAAGAGGAATAGGGAGTAGGTAAGAAAGGGGGAGGGGTGTTTTAAATAAAAATTTCATCTCTGGTGCATCCCCACGCCCATGTTTCATGGGCGTGTCGTGTCACATGGCCGTTTCGCAAAGCCGTGTGGTGGTTCATTCATTTCTCCCACGCCTATTATTCAGCTCGCCATGCCCGTGTTGATAAAATAGTGTCAGCCACGACTATGTCGCACGGTCGTGGTGTTTAGTTGAAACCCGTGGCTTGAAGATATTTTTGTCGTGTTTCATACTATCTCTGTCATGCCAGTACAAAAATTTATAGTATCTACACGGCCACGGCCACGGCAGTGTGCAAGGCCGTGTAGTGTAAAAATATGTGCTTCATTAAATTGGTTAGTTTGTATTTAGGTTCTAAAAGAAAGCAAATAAAAATAAATGGGGTTAGTGCTCAGGTTGCCTCCCGAGAGACGCTCGTTTAAAGTCTTAAGCTACACTTACCTCTCATTCGCACATTCATGGTGGCTTGAAGAGTGAAAAATCCTTTCTCAAGCTATCATTATATAGTTTGAGTCGAGTAGCCTTTACTTTAAAAGTACCAAATGTAAAATTACTTACCTCGACTATTCCGTAAGGGAAAACATTGATTACTTTAAAAGGGATTTCTTCGTTTGTATTAAAGTTTGATATGGCTATTCGAGGGTCTATTTTATCTAATAGTAACTGATCTCCTATTTTGATGTGATTTGATGTTCCTGTAAGCTCGTCTGGGGGTTCCTTTGGTTTCACTTCATGTGGTTTTGATTTCTCCTCGAAATACGCTTTCCACTCGTCTAGTTTATCAATCTGAAACCTTCATTCCTCGTGACTTTCTTCTTTATTGTCATGAGGTTTATGATCTGCTTAGATATGATGCTTCGTAGTGCTTCCTGTAAAGAAGGTTGAACCGAATGATTATCAATTGAATTTACATTCTCACCGTTGTCACTCGATGTCCTAGCTGAGTCGAGAACTTGAAGACTGATTGATTCGTCACCTACACGAAGTGTGAGTTCAGCTGTACTAACAACAATTTTAGATCTGGCAGTTGCTAAAAAAGGACTTCCTAAAATTAAAGGAACTGTATTATCCTCATCCATATCGAAAATAACAAAGTCTACGGGGAATATGAATTTGTCAATTTTAAGGAGTTCATCTTCAATTATACGCTTAGAAATTCAAATAGTCGTATCAACTAATTGAATACTCATCCTAGTTTGTTTGGGTTTCCTTAGACCTAGTTGTTTAAACATTTTATAAGGCATAACATTTATGCTTGCCCCTAAATCATCTAACGCGTTATTAATAGTTAAACTACCAATAAACATGGAATTGTAAAACTCCTTGGATCTTTTAATTTTTGTGGTAGTTTGTTTTGCAACATTGCTGAGCACACTGCATTTAATTCCACACGCGACTCCTTGTTTAACTTCTACTTATTTTTCAAAAGCTCTTTTAAAAATTTCCTTGAATCTGGCATCTGCGAAAGAGCTTCAAGAAACAGTAAGTTAATATGTAACTTCTTTAAAAGTTGAAGAAACTTACCAAACTGTTCATCTGAATTGTCTTTCTTCATCGCCTCGTGATATGGTATGCGAGATTAGTATTCTTTAATTTCCGGTTTTGGCTTTCTTGGCTTACCTCAACCTTACCTTCACTTACCACATGTTCTTGCCTTGGCTCTGGTTCAGAACCTACTGACCCTTCACTATTCTGAGCGGTTATGGCTTGAAGTTGTTCTTTTGGTTTGGTCTTAGTGTTACTCTGCAAGTTACCTTATGGTCGTTCGAGATCAGCTTAGCGAGTTGCCCTAATTGGTTCTCGATTCCTTTAATCGATGCTTGTTAATTTTTAAGTGTTGTTTCGATGTTTTGGAAACGAGTTTCTAACACCGCTAATTTTTTCAGTATCTCCTCAAGGTTTGGCTTCTTTTCCTGTGGGTAGGGCTGTTATTGAAAGTTTGGAGGAAGCTGTTGTCTCTGATTTCCTTGACCACCCCTTGAGAAATTGGGGTGGTTCTTCCAACCTGGATTATAAGTATTACTATAAGGGTTATTTTGAGATCTGAAATTGTTACCTGTATAGTTTATCTATTTGCTTTCCATGCCAGGATTGTAGGTTGGGTACTTAGGATTTGCCACACCTCTTAGATTTGAATCACATTGCATTACTGGGTGTACCTACGAGGAACCACACAAACCATCAATCTTTTTATTTAACATCTCTACCTGATTTGATAGCATGGTGACTGCGTCGAGGTTGAAAACTCTGGCTATTTTTGTTGACCTTGTCCTTGTAACTTGCCACTGATGGTTGTTCAGTGACATATCCTCTATAAACTCATAGGTCGCCTTAGGAGTTTTTTTATTCAGGGTTCCAATGGCTGCTGAATCAATCAGTTGTCTCGTTGAAGGGTTCACACCGTTGTACAAGGTTTAGACCTGTAGCCACAAGGGTAATCCATGGAGTGGGCACCTTCTCAATAGATCTTTGTATCTCTCCCATGCATAGTATAGTGTTTCTAAATCCATCTGCACAAAAGAAGAGATATCATTCCTTAATTTGGCCATGTTTGTCGGAAAAAAATATTTTAATAAAAATTTTTTGGTCATTTGTTCCCATGTAGTGATTGATCCTCGTGGAAGAGAATTCAGCCATTGTTTAGCTTTATTCCTCAAAGAGAAGGGAAATAATCAAGACGGATGGCATCATCAGAAATGCCATTAATTTTGAACGTATCGCAAAATTCTAGTAAATTTGCCAAGTGATTATTTGGATTTTCATCCTGCAAACCATCAAACTGAACAAATTGTTGCATCATTTGTATAGTGTTAGGTTTCAGCTCAAAATTATTAGCAGCTATAGCAGGTCTAACAACACTTGACTCAGTTCCTGTTAAATTTGGTTTAGCATAATCATACATTGTAACATCCTAAAACCGGGGCTATTTGGGATTAAATTATTTTTACCTGAGTTTGAATGGTTATGGTATTAATTATGGTGTAGTAAGGCTTAATTTTGGATTTTAGTAGGCTCGGAAGTGGGAAAAATATTATTATTAAGCTTTAAAGGTGAGGAGCCTTAGCGGTAAGGGTTACAAGAATTAGTAAGGGATAATTTGTCATAAAAATGAGCCTAGAATAGGTGGCAATGGAGGCCACTTAAGAGCCTAGTAGTGACGCCATAGTAAGCAAGGAGAGCTTTGGTTGAGTCACGTAAATCCTCTTTTGGCACTTTATTTGGACAAGAGAGAGAAATAATTACTCAATTTTAATTCTTGGAATAATAAGGATAATATGAGTGTTTAAAATTGTTATTATTAATTCTAGGGATAAATGATGAGGATAATATTAGTATTTTTCTATTAAATTTTATTTGATAATTCTAAGGATAATCAAGAAGATTATTTGGATTAAAAGGATTAATTAGTTATTATTATTATTTAGATATCTTGATAATAGCGGATAAAAGGGATATTTTATGAAGATTAAAAGAATTATTATTGGATTATTATTAGAGTATTCAAATTATTTGAATGGTTTTAGATTAAGTGGCTTGGAGTAATTCAAGGAAGTCGAGGGAATTTGAACTCCTTGCTCAAGGGAAAGATAGACGGCAAGGCAACTAGGGAAGGCAATTCTATTTAAGGCTCTTAGTTATCATCTTATCTCCTTTTCTTCACTATTGTGCATAGTCAATTCTATGGTGAAGTAACTTTGTTATTTTTGTGCTTTTACAACTTGTTCCAAGGTCCCCAAAACTCAATTCTTGTCCCTCTTTTGTGAATTCCCATTCTCAAGTCCCTCTTCTTCTTTTCCTTCTTTGGTAGAACATCCACTCCTCATTGCGAAATTTCATCTCCTTCTTCCATTATTTTTCCCTAGGCCTAATACACCCCTTGCGGTCTTAGAAAATCTTTTCTCTTACTTGGAGGCACTTTGGCGAATATCAAAGGTGATACAAGACTTTTGGGACTATCTTTCCAATCGGTTGAGAAGGTAAGGGTACTAACCGAATGTTTTAGTATTCACTCTTATGATCTATCGATTTGGACTTAAGGAAAAGCGAAAATTTGGCATAGGCTAATGATGGGCTAATCTTGTTGGTTGAAGCCGATTTCACCTAGGACTTGGGATCTCCATGCGAGAGGTTGAATCCTCCAAACACAGCAATCGGTTTTGGGGTAAGGTGGTAAGATCAACTTTCTTAATTCTTGATATTCATTTAAGCGAAGGCTACTAATTTAGTTAAGTGCCGATTTTAGGGTGGTGAAACAAAAGGTGGTACTCAAGACATTCGGTAAGGTTTTGGAACCCATAAGAGAACCTCTTAAATTTTGGATTTGGCGAATAGGCCTTTGGGTACTAACATTGACATTGGCCAAATATAGGAACAAGTGGATCTTGGGAGGCCGATTTCTCTTCTTTCCGGGATTTAGACTCTTCGTTGGTGTCAGGTGTGTACATACACACGTATAACTCATTAAATGTGTTAAATATTGTGAATGCTAATTTGGTTATTGTAGCATTGAATATCATACCATATCGGTATCGTTGGCAATTCAGGTAAGCACCTGTTTGAATATGCTATTTGATGCTTTTGGTAAGCATAATGTATTGATGCATGAGATTTAAGCATGTGATGGCATGAAACATATATGTATATTGACCGATGGTTAGTGAGTGGAGGGGCGGTATTATTGTGCCGACGGCACCAATGTTTTAGTAACACACCGTGACTACGGTCACCGGAGGTTTGGTACCTCCAAGATATGGGATCCATTTGCTATCACACGATGGGTTGGCCCCATCAAATGATCTGTGTCTATGGACACCAAGTGTTTTGGTAACACATTGTGACTATATGTCACCAAAGGGTTTGGCACCACCGGTGGTTTGGTACCACAACAGGGTAGACAGTGGCGTTTGGATGGCTAGGATGGGTACTTAATATTATGCATATTAATGGTTATGTGTTGTGTATGAAAATGTTTTAAAGCGGGAAGGGTTACATCGAGTTTTGGTGACTCACCTTCTCCATTATTTTTTCAGGTGATGCTTAGATCGCGGATATGGAGCCGGAGGGACTCGAGGTGGCCATGCGGTGGAATTAAATTAAATGAACTTAAACTTAGTTGTTTTATTTTATTATTGGTTTGTTTTATTCGGATTGTAATAAGGCCTCCATAAACTTTATTTATTTTGTTACTATTCATATGTGGGATAATTGCTTTAACTACACTATTAAAAATTAAATTAAAATCACATGTTTTCCTAAATTAACACAAAATATTTTTTTAGGTGTCGTGGACACATTCAAAATTGGTATAATAACTCGACTTCAATTAAATTTCCAAATTTAATCTAAGTTTGATTTCAAAGAAGATAACCAAAACGCAGCGATTTTCAACAAAGTTTAAATTGGATTTTAACATGGGTTTCAAAAGTTTTTCTTCAGTATTCGGTCCTAACGCTTGGTAGGGTTTAATATTACAAACATAGTTCGAGGAGCATGATTTTCAGCCACCTCTTGAGGTAGCGATTATTCTCACCATCTCTTGGTAGTATTAATTTCGTTCTCTTGCTCTTCTTGTATGTAGTTTAAGCTTGCCTTATTTCTCTACGATTTTTGTGAACTGTACCTTCGATATCACTTCTAGTAAATTAGGGTCTGTCGGGTTCCTTCTAGTCATAAACTAGAGGTACCTACCAGAAAAGATAAAAGAAAAGAAAATTAGAAAAGTAAAAATAAAATTTAATTGCAAAAATAAAATATGGCTAAAGTAATAAAAATTGAGCGTTCTTAATATTTGGGTTCCAAGACAGCGGCCAAAAACTTGATCGTGTGTCGAGTCTTAAAAATTTATATAATGAATGATCTAGCCTAAAAACTAACTATGACAATGACTCGAGGCAAGCGCACCTATCGAACAATAGTATAGTTTAGTGGAAAGAACGGATTGTCGAACCCAAAGGAACCAAAAGCACGAATACTAACTTTCTTTTTATTATTTAACCTAAGAATTAAAGGAATTGTTGTTTAACCTAAAATTAACTAACTAATAAGCTAAAGATGCTAAGACACAGAGAAGGAATTGGGGAAAATAATTGAGGGAAAAACCAATTGATTAAGACAATACCTGAGGAAGAATCCACCTAAAATTCACTTGTTATTTAACTCTGAACTAGACGATTTATTTGCTTGACTTGACCCGTAAGAATCCCTAATTTATATTAATACCTCTCTTGAGGCTACTAACGTCTAACCCTAGGTTGATTAATTGAAATCTCTTTCTAATTAAAGCCCCTAGAATTGCATTAACTCAATCTATGGACTCCCATATTAGGTTTGACCCTAATTCGGCAGATTTTTGTCATCCTATCTCTAGGGTTGCTATCAACTCCTCTTAACTATGCTAGATCTACTCTTAAACAGGTCTATTCCTCCTCTGCCTAAGAGCATAAATGCTTGAATCAATATTCTAAAATATCAAAATAAGAATTAAGAACACATAGTTAAGAACAAATCAAGTATTTATCATACAGCTCAGAAAATAATTACAAGATCCATCTTAGGTTTCATCCCCCTTAGGTATTTGAGGGGTTTAGTTCATAATCATAAAAGAATATATCTCAGAAGAAAATATAAAACAAAACATAAAGAAAACCCTAAAACCCCTGAAGGAATTGAAGGAGAGATCCTCAGTCTTGAGTATGATTTTGGCTTTTGAGATGAATCAACTGGCTTTCTTTTAGCGAATCCCACAATTCGGCCCCTCTGGCTTGCCTCTTTGGCCTAGCTGAACGCCAAGGTTGACCTCTAGGGTGTTTATATAGGATTCTGGAATGTCTTTCTTTGCCTCTAAGTACCCTAATCCGAATGAAACTCTTCTTTGCTGCGTCAGGGACACACCCGTGTGCCACGCCCGTGTAATTTGAGCTATAGGTCGTGCTCGATCCTACTAAAAAGGCATAGTCGTGTGTCTCGGGCCCAGGCTGTGTGAATTTCATACTTTGGCCCATTTTCTCCTTTTTTGACCCGTATCTCGTTCTTTTCATCCTCCCATGCTCTCTTGACTATAAAACATGAAAACAAAGGATTAGGAGCACCTATTTCCAAAATTAAAGGGATAAATCATCCAAAAGTATGCTAAATGTGGGATTAAAATATGTGTATATTATGGTTTATCAGTTGAATAATGCATCTACAATGTTCATGGATTTTATGGACCGTGTCTTTCACTTGTATCTGGATCAATTCGTATTTTTCTTTATAGATGACATTCTCGTGTATTCTCAAACCGAGGATGATTATGATGCACCTCCGCGAATCGTTCTTTAGTTCTTACAAGAGAAGCAATTGTATTCCATGTTTAGAAAGTGCGAGTTTTGATTGAGAGAGGCGATGTTTGGAGGGCATGTGGTGTCTTTTGAGGTGATCTGTGTTAACTCGAAGAAGATTGAGACTATCTTGGAGTTTAAACTGTTGAAAAGATTCACTGAGGTTGAAAGTTTCTTAGGTTTGGTTAGTTGCTATCGTAAATTTGCTAAGGGGTTCTCCATCATAGTTGCACCCTTAATGAAACTATTCAGAATAATGTGGTTTTTTAGTAGAATGATGAGCATTAGAAAGGTTTCGAGAAGCTTAAGACAGTTTTGACTGAGGCCTCAGTGTTGATTTAGTCGGAGTCCTAGAAGGAGTATGTAGTCTAAAGTGATACATCATATATGGGACTTGCTTTGCTAAAACAAGAGGGTAAGGTGGTAGCTTATGCCTTGAGACAGTTGAAGTTATATGAGCGTAATTACCCGACCCATGATTTGGAGTTAACTACAGTGGTTTTTGTGCTCAATATTTGGCAGAATTATCTATATGGCAAGAGGTGCATCATTTACACCGATCACAAGAGTCTTAAGTGTCTCATCACCCAAAAGAAGTTGAACTTGAGACAGAGGTATTGGATTGAGCCTTTGAATGAATATGATTGGGTGATTTAGTATCATCCCAATAAAGTGAATGTTATTGCCTTGGAATAAGGTGTTGAGGCTTAATCATATGGGAAGCTGAGTCCAAGATTTATTAGACCTTATGAGGTTATCTAGAAGATTGGATCGGTAGTGTATCGACTCAGGTTGCCTACTAAACTTGAAGGTATACATGACATGTTTCACATGTCCATGTTGCAAAAATATCGATCTGATCTGTCACATGTAGTTCTGACTGAGGAGATCGAGGTTTGACCTGATTTGACATATGAGGAAGAACCGATTGGGATTCTGGAATGTTAGACTAAGGTATTGCAGAATGAGAGCATACCTCTGATTAAGGTTTTGTGGCATAATAACAAAATGAAGAGGCTACTTGGGAAGGCGAGGATGCAATGGGACGTCAATACCCCTATCTCTTCGGTTCAGATAATTTTCAGGACGAAATTCTTTTTAGAGGGGGATATTTGACACATCCAAAAATTTAATTACTAGAATTGGGTTAGTAAATCGGGGGTTATTGAATCAGAAATTGTAATTAGGTTATATAATTAAAATAATTATGAATAAAAAATAAAAATAAAAATAATTACAATTACAATTTTAGCTTAAGAAATTAAAATAAAGTGTTAGAGAATTAATTTGGTTAAAACTGATTTTAAAAACGATATCAGATTTGAAAATAATATAGAAAATGGGTTTAATTAATAAATAATGACCTATTTAGAAAAGGGAGGAAATTGTAGGTGGTCAATGGGGCAAATGCCTAATTTTTAAAATCAATTTGGTTATTTAAACCATCCACCTTCTCCTTCCCTGCCGTTTAACTCATTAAAAAATTGTCTAAACACCAAATTAAAGCTATTTTTCGTAATTAGTTCATCTTTTTTTTTCCAAGCTCTCCAAACACAAAATTCTCATTCAATTTTAAAGAACATTCACCTTTTCATCCTCAAATTTTCAAAAGATCTTCACACATTTTGGCTCAAATTAGCTCCATAACTCGTCGATTTTGTCAAATTGAGGTAACATTCTGAATTTTTATTATTAAACTAAGTATGTTATTATTTCAATTTGAGTTTTAGTTGATTTAATCAAGATTTCAATAGATCCATTAATTTTAAACCGATTTTTAGCTTGAAAATGGTAGATCTCCTATTACTAAGCTAAGCTTCTATTTTAAAGTGAGTTTTAACTCATTATGGTCTAATTAAAATGTTTTTAATCTTGATTTGACATGTCCTTAAGTAATTTTAACCAAGTAAATGTTTTCCCCTTTCTAATGATCACATAAGCTTGATATTTTCAAAAAAAGTTGGATTTCTGTAATTGGACAAAACTGAATGTTTAGATTTATAATTAGATGATATTTATAATGATTGGAATTGAAATTAAGACTTAGAAAACTGTTTTGGCAAAACTAGCTAAGTTTTCGGTATAGAGGCTGAGAGGGCTTTGATATGTGATTTTAAAATGTTTTAGTTGTGTTTTTTTTTTTTTTTGTAATTCTTTTGTATTGTGTTTGATGTTTATGTAAAGTGTCAACTCATTTGGGAGCCTCCATAAACAAGGAAAAAGGAAAACAAAAGCTGATTTGAGCTTTTCCATTGAAGCAAGTTACTAAGGTGATTGGTTTTGAGCTATAATTAATACACAAATTAGTGAGTTAAAGGGGGATTATGTGGTCTAATAATCTAATCTAAGTCCTAAGTGTAAGTGTTCTTACTTGAGCTTTGTTATTTTGCAAACAAGCTACATGTGTTGTGTTAAGTGTGTAATGTGAATATATGTGTTGAATATATGTTTGATTATACCCTTCGAATAGCTAGTTTTATGCACACACATTTGATATGAGAGTGTATTTGGCTTAATGAGAAAAGTGTCCACACTTGAAGTGCATTTATGTGAACATACGATACGTGTTTGTTCATGAAAACCATGATATGTGTAAGTGTGCATAAACCAAAAATTGAATGTGTTACAAATATATTGTCCCCAGTTCAGACGGGTTCAAGGATTAGGTGTATAGTAGTGAAAGAACTTCTGTTTGGCGGATTGTAATTCTCCCATTTGTTTCTTTTGGTATATACTTGTGGATGTATAGTACACCCACTTTGTTTAGTACTACTTTTTTTTGGATCGTGAAGTACTTGGTTAGGAACCAACTGAATTGACTGTCTTAATATTTATTATGCATGATTTTTATTTATGTTTCCTTTAAAGTCTGTAGGCTACTAAGAGAGACAAGCTTTGAATTTAATTGACATTTTTTGAATGTCTGTAAGGGATATTTAATTATTTATATACATGTGATAAGGACTCTGGGAAGAGTTTGTGGTTGGATTCAGAATATTACTTTTCAATTCTTTTCTGGAGCAAATTTCATTTCTTCCTTCTTGAGCTGGAAATTAAGATCTTTTTAGTTAAATCAGTGATTATTGCATCTCTAGGTAAGCATTACAACGCTACATGTTAGATTCTGAAAGAGTAAATCTATAATGAGCATATAAACAGTAAGATATATGTATAAGGCTTTGCATTGGGGTTGTAAGTGTTTGAGTTGATGGTAAATTGTATGCGAATAAGTCTTTATTGGTGTTCATATATTTTGTAAGTAGTTGCTGCTGCTAGATTGTGTCAGATGTTTGAGTATAGAGTTTCAGTGTAACATCCCAAAAATGGGGTTATTTGGAATTTAATTATTTTCTTATGTAAGAACTGCTATGTCATTATTTATGGAATAATAATGATCAATTTAAGGCTTTGTGTTGGCTCGATTTGGTAGGAAATTTTAGTTTTAACTTTTAAGGTAGGGAGCCTTGGCAAGAGGGTGTTATAAGAATAAATGGGGATAATTTGGACATAAAATGAGCTTAGACCAAGTGGCAAAGCAAGCCCACTTGAGAGCTACATGTGGCGCCACCAAGGGAGCAAGGAGAGCTTGTGTTCGAGTCATGGAAATCCTCTTTTGGCACTATGTTGGACGGCATAGGAAGGAGAGTTTCTTCTCTTTTTAAACTCTTTATTTTATGAGATAATTAAGGATTTTATTTAATATTAATTACCAAGGATAATTAGGATGATATTAATTCATTTTGATAAACAAAATAAAAGGGTGATAAAGGAGATATTAGTTGATTTACTTGGGATTAATTCAAATTATTTTGAATTTAATTAAACAAGGGGCTAGGAGTGATTCAAGGAAAATTTATGGATGTTGGACTCTTGGGAGAAGAGGTGGACGGCAAGGACACTAGGGGGGGTGCCGAATGCTTATATAAGCACCTAATTGTTCACCCTATTTTCTTTTTTTCCAAGTTTGCTAGCCGAATCTCTAAACCCTCTCATCTCATATTTTCTTTTTCTTTTTACATCCTCTCCAAAACCATAGCCGAAACTCTCATTACTTACCCTTGCCGAAACCTAATTCTTTAATCCCCTCTTCTTCTATTTCCTACTAGCCGAATCCTCCACATCTCCATAGCCATCTATTTCTTTTCTTCATAGAATCAAAACCCCTATTGTCCTACCTCCAAATAGCCGAATCTAATACCTATCAAGTGCCGAAATTCCTTCTCTTTTCTCTACTTGGCCGAATAGTATAGTGGTTTCGGGATTTCTCCTACATCCAATTGAAGCGGAGGTAAGGAGTATTAGCCAAATACTTTTCTTCTTCCCTTCTCTTGTGTCTCTCGTCGACATCCATAAGGGGGTAAGTGCCGATTTCAATAGTGTATTAACACCCTTGTGAAACCGATTTCTTTCTAGGGAACTCCGGGATCTCAAAGCAGGAAGGCGGATCTTCCATTCCTTAGTCAATCGATTGGTAAGTAGGGGGTAAGGATGTATGGTAAATAGAGTGCTATTCTAGTAAGTCGATTAATGATTAAAAGCAAGGCTATTGGTATTATTTACTGATCGATGGTGGTTGGCAGAGCAGAATCGGGAATTGAGTGCTGTGATTAGGAACCGAAAAGATAAAGGTAAGGTTCGGGTTCACAAGGAATCCCTCTCAAATTAATTGGTTTGGCCGAATGGCCCATATTACTAACCTTGATAGTTGGCCGAATATAGGGGCAAGGACTTGGAGGGTGGCCGATTGATTATCTTCGGGATTTAAGACTATCGTGGTAGCAGTGTGTACATACACACTATATAATATATTAAATATGCCTAACCTTGTGAATGCTCATTTTTATGAATGTAGCATTGGAATGAATACCAAATCGGTATAAGTGGTGATTCAGGTAAGTACCTGTTAATGTGATTTATTATTATTAATGCTTTTGGTAAGCATGATGTTTTGACACATGAAATTTAAGAATGTGATGGCATGAAACATATGTATGTTTATCTGTTGTGGGATTGATGAGTGGAGGGGGCAGTGTTATTGTGCCGACGGGCACCAGTGCTTTGGTAGCACACCGTGACTATATGTCACGGAGGTTTGGTACCTCCAGGAGGTTTGGTACCTCAATAGCGACTTGTCCTGTGGTTAACACCACCGTGGGTTGGCCCCACTTGAGATATGGGATCGTCCGCCGGTGATTTGGTATCACACGATGGGTTGGCCCCATCACCCGATTTGTGTCTCTGGACACCAGTGTTTTGGTAACACATTGTGACTATATGTCACGGTGGTTTGGCACCACCGGTGGTTTGGTACCACAACAGGGTGTAGCAGATGGTAAGGTTGGCTAGGTTGGGTACACATTATTTTGCATATTAATTATTATATGTTGTGTATGAAAAATATTTTTAAAACGGGGGAAGGGTTACATACTGAGTCTTGGTGACTCACCTTCTCCATTATTTTTTCAGTGATGCTTAGATCGCGGACATGGAGCCGGAGGGACTTGAGGAGGCCATGCGGTGGATTTAAAACTAAATAGACTTTAAATTTGGTTATTGGGTTGTTTATTTCGGTTGTAATAAGGCCTCATATCACTTTACTTTGGTTTTTTTTATATGTTGGATATTTTTATTTGTACTATGAAATTTGAATCACGCGTTTTATAAAATTAACAGTTTTATCGTGGGTTAACAACTTGACTTAATTAAATGTTCAAATTGGACTAAGTATAATTTCTAACTTAAAATGAGCAACAAAACTTAAGTGGATTCGAAAATGGGTTTCAAAACTTCTTCTTAGTAACGACCCATATTAGGTCCTAACGAACTAGTCAAATAAGAATTATATTTATATACCTACATAAATGGAGTGATGATGAAGTTTACGGAAAAAGGTAAGGTATGAGTATGGTAAAGATGAGAGATCTATTGTAATAAAATGCATAAAGTTATTTGGACAAATTCATAATTATGCATGTTCTAAGATATTGTCAACGTGGATTTGTCATGGTTTGATTTAATTAAAGTTATTTGGAATCTATCATATCGACTTGAATAATGACTTAGCCTAAAATCTTATGGTTCTGAATATTAATTATTACGAACACTTGGGATTATGAAGTAATATTGTGGATGTCATCATATTAATTTATGAAGTACACTATCAATTTGAGTTGTATGGTATTAATTCAAGGTATGACTAGTTTAATAGTCTGAGGGTGCTTAGATATGTGTAAATATTCGCCAAATGCGTATGTATTCGTCTATGATTAATGTTGTGAGCAACTATTATGTGATAAGTGTATGTACGAGGATGTATCTATACAAAATGAATTTTGAAAATAATTTTGTTGAGAAACACATATGTAAATGAGAGAATTTAGTAATATCCGAAAAATCTTCAATTAGTCAAGTGAGAAAGAATTGGTATATTAAGAATAAAATAGTTGGCGTGTATGTGAATCAAGCTATATTGCTATACAATTGATAAATAGTTTTGAAGGTTGGTTGGCACATAGATGATAATCAAAGAATATAAAGTAACCTTCAAGGTTCAATGAAATAACATTTATTAAATTACTCATGACCTTGCAAGACTTGTTAATTATTTCAGGTTTTGATGTCGGGAGACTACGCTTGGAGGAACGATGCAAGGACTACGCCAAGGAAGATCCATGTTGGGTTATTATGCATACAAATATAATGGGGTGGCGTATTGTTGGAGTTCTTAAATGAATCTATAATTAGTAGATGGTTGTTTTCAGTGAGAAATCTGGTAGGGTAAAAATTTTATGTTTAAGTACCAAATTTGTTTCTTAAAATTTAGTCTTGAATGTAATTAAAAAGAGGATGTCTTAAATATGATGCTATATGATATGGTTGAGTTAGTTTGGCTAAGTGTTTTTGTGTGGTAATACCTGAGATCCAAATCTAGCGAATCAGGTCGAGTTCAGGGTGTTGAAAGGAGTTTGTATGTATAATTGGCCGAACCTGGTTAAGTTCCTCAGGTATGTCGAGTTTTCTTATTTATGTGAAAGATGTATGTTATGTTAGTAAAGTTCAATGTTGTATTAAAGAGGCCAAGGAAGGACAAAATTTGGTTTCATTAATAAAATGGTAAAACATTATTGAATTAATGGAAAAGTAAAGTACAATATTTAACAAAGAAAATTTCAATCCTCTCATTCACCGGGTTGATTGATGGGTTCAGTTGGAGCCTTTTCTATTGGAGGATGATCTTCAGGATGTTGATCCTCCTCTGCAAAGCTCTCTTCACCATCTATAGTAGTAGGAATGATAAATTCAACTAATTGTTTCCATTCTTTTTGGGAAGATTTGTAACAACCCATTTTTTAGTGGTTTCGGGGCCACCAAATCCAACGAGTAAGTTCGTAAATATTATTATTTAATATTTACATGTCAAATATCATTTTAAAAATGTTTTTGATTTGATGAATTATGTTTAATAAGTGATTTATTAAGTTCAAGTGGTATGACCCAAAGGTCAAATGGTTTTAGAAAATGAGGCATGAAGACCTCGTTTCTATAAACAGAGCCGTAAATATTTTTATAAATATTTAAGGTGTACACCCCAAACCCGTCTATGCATTAAGACTAGATTTGGTTTGTTACATGAATCGTGCTATCTTAAAATCTTCAATAAGTTGAAAACTACAATATTATTTTAATTATGGGTTTTAATAAAAATCAAGAGTACTTTAATTTGATATATATATATATTAGAAAACATTAGTTGAAAAACATTATTAACATTGTATTATCAAAACCCTTAGGTAATTTATTTAAGAGTTAACAATAATAAAATATTTATAAAGGAATTTCATATATTTGAAAACCCAATTTATTTGGATAAAACATCATATAATCATAAGCCCATATTTAAATGTTCAAAATATAGTTTAAAACCAACACACATAAAATCCATAAAATTATAAATAGAGGCCCTTATTACATTAACCCAAAATAGTAAAATACTTATTAAAAGTTCGAGTTTAATAAACCTATGTTTTGCAAGATGGCCTCCACGAAGTCATCCTCGGCCCAAGTCCACGTCAATTTCCATTACCTGAGATGGAAAAATTTGAGGGGGTGAGTTACTTAGAACTCAGTGTATAACTCACTTACTTTGTCCACTGGGCCAGATTTTCAATTTATGGATTTGGGCCTTGAGCCCATAAGCAAAATTAATAATATAATGAATAACATAATTAATAGCATGCATGTAAAAAATGAATTTTTCCTTCCCAAACCTAATTCCATCCGCTACACACCCCCGTACCAACCATCACACCTGTGGGGATCAAGTCAATCCACCCCGCCATCACACCAATCGTAGGCATTAAGCCAATTTATATTTGTGACAGAGCCACCGAACTAGATTGTGACAAAGTCACCGAACTAGAGACATTGAGCCAATTATTATTTTGTGGCAGAGCCACCGAACTAGAGGCAAATAGCCATTTATAAATTTTGTGGCAGAGCCACCGAACTAGAGGCAAATAACCATAATTTTGTGGCAAAGCCACCGAACTAGATTTTTGGCAATAGGCCTTCTTCTCTTCATCATTTCCCAACCCATGCAATATGTATGCAAAGTAAACTATGATTATACCATGATTTAATTGAAAAGGCCCATTAACAAGAGTCAATATTTCCAATTTTTATTAAGGCCCAAAAATAACATTTGGCCCAATTAACAATTTAACAACTTATGCCCAAATTTACGATTTAGCAGAGATTTCGACCCAATTATCGATCTAGCAGGGATTTCAGCCCGTTTAACAATTTAACAGAGATTACAGCCCATTTATGATATAACAGAGATTTCGGCCCAATTATCGATCTAATGAGATTTCAAATTTTGTTTTCAATATAATAGACTTTTAGGACCATTTAACAATTTAATGTAGATTACGGCCCATTTATGATCTAATGATAGATTTCGCCCAATTATCGATCTAATGTAGATTTCGCCCAATTATTACGAGATATACAATTTTACATATTTACTACTAATTTCTCGAGGGCGTTTTCGTAATTTCTTCAATTTTGTCGTTTTCACGTATTTTCGTCGAAATACCAATTATTACGTTTTAAGCTGATTTAAACGTTTTTACGATTTTACTCAATACCGCAATAACATCCAAACCCGAGAAAAAGTGTGAAGTTACACACCTCGATATCGAGAGTACTAATCCTTCTCGCTCCTCAACACCTAAAACATATTTCGATCCGTTAGAACACTATTTTGTATAAAAATACATTATCAATATTAGATCCAAAACCTTACCCTCTTGATTTTGGATCACTTCAATTTTCGGTTTCTCCTCGTTTATTGGTTCGTTAGTCGCTGAGAATCCACTAACGTACAAAGGCTCGGGAGTTCTTACTACTTTAAATAATTGGCTTCCTTCGGAAGATGGTCTGCAACCCGGTGGAAAATCTCGGACTGCCAAAACCGCTCTTCGTTTAAACTTAGGGGGAATAGTGGATCCGCCCCTCTTACGAAGACTAAACACCGCCCTTTTCTTCCCTATTTTGAAAGTCTTCAAGATCAAAAGATTGTTAGCACGTCCTAAAATATTTATATTGATTATGACTAAAGGTTTTAAAGAACGAGATTTCCTTACCACAAATATTCTTGTTCCACAAGGAGAATCGATCCAAGCGTTCTATGTCACTTACGACCACTTGATTTCTGATCTTCCGTTATCGCACTAAAATATAACCATTGGAAACGTTTAATAGAATGAATGTAAAATTTCGATCCAAAAGATCCTCTTACCACCATTTAATTTCGGCCAAACCTCTATTAACTAAACGAAATTAAAAAAAAAAAAGAACTCTTACCCTTTTGTCCACGGTTGAAAAGAAACGATTGAGAATGATGTCTCTAAGTGATGGAGGATTCGGCTATGATAACCAAAGAAAAGAAAAAAATTGGTTCGGCTATGGCTCATTAACATTCAGCCATGGAGAAAACAATGGAGAAAAGACGAGTGAAAAGAAATAAAATAGGAGAAAAGATGATAATAAAGATTTGGTTTTCAAGGAGAAGAAAAGAGGAAGAAAAGAGATGAATTTGATAGCTTTGTGTATTCGGCAATGGGGAGAAGAAAAGAAAAGAATGGCTTTTTGGTATAGTTGATTTCGTCACTAAGAAAAGAACACACAACATGCTAAGGTGATATGCAAAAGTGACCAAATGGTCAAAAGATTAAGGTTTACCAATGCTCAATTTCGGCCAAGGGAGAAAGGTAGAAAAAGTTTCAAAACTATGCACAAAATGCTAAGAATGACCAAAAAGAGACTTCAAATCCTAGCCAAACCAACACCAAAAATTCGGCTCCCTCCCTAGACCATATTGCCGTCCAAATGCATAGTCAAATGGCCATGATTTTGTTTCCAAAACTTTTCCTTGATATATGCCTTATGTCCCCATATCTTTCTATAAATTTTGATTCCATACCATATGTTTACACTTACCTTTTCCTTTGATATACTAACCAAAAATAACAAGGTCAACACTTACCATATTTATGCTTGGCGACACTTGCTATACATGTGCGTAAAAATTAAAATAAAATTTACCTAGATGCTAAACAAGGATTGAACCTCTCCCTCATGCTACAACTCATGCGCCAACACCACCATGCCATGTACTCATCTTATGTCACTTATTAACACTTAATTTAACTTAAGTATTAATGACAATTGCTTCTCTTCAATAAATTCTCAAATACAAAATTTATTCTTTGCCCAAATTATGCTATACTCTTCTTCGGGACTATCATAAACACAAAAATAAAAGTAAGAAAATTTTCCTTCATAATCTAAACACCAAATCATGCAATATATCAATACTCGGATTTTAAGGTGTTACAACTCTACCCTCCTTAAAGAAAATTTCGTCCTCGAAATTTACAGTTGAAAGAGGTGAGGTATTGTTGCTTAATTGCATCCTCGAGCTCCACGTAGATTTCTCCACTCGTGGTTACGCCATCGAACTTTGACCAACGCACGCTTTTCTTTCTTAGCACTTTGACATCTCGGTCTAAGATTTCCACCGGTTCTTCTTCAAAAGACAAATCAATTCAACTCCAATTCTTCTACCGGTACAATGTGCAAAGGATCCGATCTATAACGCCTCAACATGGAAACATGAAAAACATTATGAATTTGATCCAATTCCGGAGGTAACTCAATCTGATAAGCCACTGGACCAAGACGCTTCAGCACACGATAAGGTCCAATGTACCTAGGACTTAGCTTGCCCTTCTTTCCAAACCTGAAAAATCTTTTTCCAAGGTGAAACCTTCAGGAAAACCTGATCCCCCACATCATACTCGATATCCTTTCGCTTCAAATCTGCATACGACTTCTGTCTATCTGAGGCTTCTTTCAACCGTGCTCGAATAACTTTTACCTTTTCCTCGGTTTCAGATATCATCTCAGGACCAAACATCGGACGTTCGCCTAACTCGGTCCAATAAATAGGAGAACGACACTTACGACCATACAATGCCTCGTAAGGTGCCATCTGAATGCTAGATCGATAGTCATTGTTGTTATCGCAAATTACGCCAAAGGTAGATAATCCTCCCAACTACCCTCAAGTCGATTACACATCCCCTTAACAAATCTTCCAATATCTCGAATTACCCTCTCGACCGACCATCGACCGAGGATGAAAAGTCGTCTTGAAATTCAACTTTGTCCCCAAGGCTTCATGCGAGCTTTCCGAATCGTGATGTAAATCGGGATCCCATGCGATATAATAGATCTGTACCCCATGCAACCTCACAATTTCAGATACGTCTGACTTTGCCAACTTTTACAATGAATAATCCATACGTACTGGTAGGAAATGAGCAGTCTTCGTCAAACGATCAATAATTACCCAAACAAAATTTTTCTTAGTAGGTGTTAAAGGTAACCCACTAACAAAATCCATAGTTATCCGTTCCCATTTCCAAAGAGGAATCTTTAACGGTCGTAACAATCCAGACGGCAATTGATGTTCTGCCTTCACTTGCTGACAAGTCAAACATTTTCCTACAAATTCTAAAATTTCACGCTTCAACCCTGGCCACCAATACTATTCACGGAGATCTCGATACATCTTATTTCCTCCGGGATGCATAGCATAAGGGCTACTATGCACCTCCCGTAGAATCATTTACCTCAGATCTGAGTCCTTAGGCATACATACTCTTCCTCGAAAGCACAACACACCTTCCGTGTTTATTCCAAAATCCTCGATTTCACCATTTTCAACTTGCTGAAGTAAAGGTCCCAACTTCTCATCTGATGTCTGTTTTTCCTTGATTTGTTCCAGCCACAGAGGCTTCACCTAAAGTTCTGCTAACAAACTACCATCCTCATATAGACTCAAATGGGCAAACAATGCTTTCAAATCAGATACTGCCTTATGACTTAACGCGTCAGCTACCACGTTAGCCTTTCCAGGATGATATTCAATTGAGAAATCATAATCCTTTAATAATTCTACCCATCTTCTTTGTCTTAAATTCAACTCCTTTTGGGTAAGGACGTATTTAAGACTCTTGTGATCCGTGTAGATTATTGACTTCTCACCATATAGATAGTGCCTCCAAATCTTTAAAGCAAAGACCACAGCAGCTAACTCCAAACATGAGTAGGGTAGTTCATTTCGTGCGGTCTCAATTGACTAGAAGCATAGGCCACCACCTTTCCATTTTGCATCAACACACAACCCAGACCCGTGTGAGACGCATCATAATAAATAAAGAATTCTTTTCCGACCTCCGGTTGAATCGAACTGGAGCTTAGTCAGATCTTCTTCAATTTCTCAAACTCTCTTACTGCTTTTCAGTCCAAATATACGGAGCTCCCTTCCACAACAGTTTAGTTAGGGGTACAAAGAATCAACGAAAACCCTCAACAAAACGTCTATAGTATCCACCAAACCCAAGAAACTCCAAATTTCACTCTACCGATGTTGGTGGTTTCCAATCCGAATAGCCTCAATTTTCGAGGATCCACCCTTATTCCTTCTACCGATACCACATGACCGAGGAAAGTCACTTCTTTTAGCCAAAATTCGCATTTACTAAATTTGGCATACAGATTTGCTTATCACGAAGTAGTCAGAATACTATCCGCAGATGCTTGTCATGCTCCTCCTCATTTCTCGAATAAACCAATATGTCATCTATGAACACTACCACAAACCGGTCTAAATATGGTTGAAAGACTCGGTTCATCATGTCCATAAATGCGGCTGGTGCATTGGTTAATCCAAACGGCATCACTACAAACTCATAATGTCCGTAACGAGTCCGAAATGCCGTCTTATAAATGTCCGCTTCTTTCACCTTGAGCTGGTGATAACCCGACCTCAAATCAATTTTGGAGAAAACTGAAGCTCCTTTTAATTGATCAAACAGGTCGTCAATTCTTGGTAGAGGATACCAATTCTTGATCATCAATTTATTCAATTGTCTGTGGTTAATGCACATACGCATTGATCCATCTTTCTTCTTGACGAACAAAACTGGTGCTCCCCACGGAGACACACTTGGTCGAATAAATCCCCGATCCAGCAATTCTTGAATTTGAGCTTTAAGCTCAGCCAACTCCTTCGGTGTCATTCTATAAGGAGCAATAGACACTGGAGCTATCCCAGGCAAAAGCTCAATGCCAAATTCTACTTCCCGATCTGGAGGTATATTAGGAAGTTCTTCGGGAAATACGTCGGGAAATTCCTTCACTATCCTCACATCATTCACAGATAACTCTTTGGCATCCAAAGCACAGATAAAAGCTAGGAATGCTCCATATCCTTTCTGAACCAACTTTTCTGCCTTTAATGCAAATACCACATTTGCCAAGTAGTTCCTTCGCTCACCAATCATTATGATTTCCATATCATCCGAGGTTCTTACTGACATTCGTTTTTCAGCACAATCCAATTGTGCCCGATGTTTAACCAACCAATCCATGCCCAGAATGAGATCGAACTCGCCGAAAGGTAGTTCCATCAAGTTCGCCACGAATACCTCCTCTTGAATTTTCAAGGGTACGTCTTTAAACATTTTATTAATAATTACCAACTGTCCTAAAGGACTAATTATCATCATCTCACTATCGGTAATTTGATTCTAAATTGTGTTTCGGATATGGCACTAGCAACATATGAGTGGGTAGAGCCAATATCTATTAAAGCAATAACAGTGCATCAAAATGAAGAACGCATCAGTTATCACATCCGGTGCATTGCCGTCCTCACGCGTCTAATCGCATAGAACGATCTAAGTCGCCTTGCATCTGCGTTCCCTCTGGGACCATTGCCTCGTCCGGTGCACCTTGACCACGCCCAAATTTCATTACCACCACAACTTTGGTCCACGACCTCTCGGTGGTCTGCTGATTACCTACGGTCACTGTGCATCATTATTACGAACTTATTGAGTCAGTATCCATATGTGGAGGATAATTTTGTATCGATGATCCATTGAACCGCATTTGTAACATGCGACCGTTTTCCTTCAACACTCTCCAAAATGTCTTTTCCCACATTCAGCGTAATCTCGACTTCGATTATTTACTACCGGTGTTCTGCCTTGAATTGGTTCATCATTTCGAGGTCTCTTCTAGAATCTCTTTGAAGAACCGATCATGTGTCTCTCTCTTGTTTGAAATCTTTCTGGTTCTGCCGTTCTAAGTTCTTAGCCTCCTCGGCTATCTTGGCCTTCTCCACAAGATCGGAAAAGTTCTAACTTGCGTGGAGCAATCGAACCCTCACTCATCATTAAGTCCATCCTCGAAAAGCACACAACGTTCATGATCTGTTGATACAATTGTCCGGGCATAGCGGCTCAGACGTAGAAACTCAGCTTCATATGTTGCCACTGTCTTACTTCTGGACAAGATTCGAAATTCATTCCTTCGACGTCTACATAACTTTCGCTCCAACGTATTTTCCTTGGAAGGCGCTTTAAAGAATTCCCAATTAATCAAGATGCAGACTTGGTGCCTTCACGAATAGTGAGCCACCACCGATCGCCTCATCTCTTAACAAGGATACAGACTCTTTCGCTTTTTGCTCAACAATGCATTCCATATCATCCATAATCCGTTCCACGCCTTGAGCCAAGATTCACCACATTCGAGCTACACCGAGACTCCTCTGAAAACTTCTGCATTATTGGACTTAAGTCGTTCTGAAATTGACCCATGAGTTGTTGGCCCAATTCTAGTTCCGGCGACCCTTTCCAAGACCCGCAGCATTGCTTGAGTCAATGCATTATCTTCTTCCATGTGATCGCGTGATCCCGTCTCACTCTCAATTGACGCAGGTGCGTCCATTTTCGGCATATGATTTGGTGCTTCAGTTGTAGCGCCTCGGCCTCTACCACGGCCACGTCTACCGTGTCCACGACCACGTCCTCGAGTGCTCATGATGGCTTGTTCGTTTTTATCTGATTACAAGTTTTATGAATCAGAAAAATTTGTTTCAGTGTTTATTAACGATGTTTTATGAGATTTGAGAGGTAAAGTTGTTTTTCGCAACATATCCTATAGTCTCAATCTCTACGATTTTTCACATCTAAAACTAGAAGTTCTAGAGTGTTCCTATGATCATCATAGTAATCATTAAGCAATAAATACTTACTTGACTTGTTGCCGGATGCTTGTGGTGCCATACTAATCTTTAAAATATAGTTGAACGATTTCATACAGAAATTATTTACGAACCCAAACCACAGCTGAGTTTTTGAAACTGGCTCTGATACCATTAAATGTAACACCCCAAATCCGGTCTATGCATTAAGACTAGATTTGGTTTGTTACATGAATCGTGCTATCTTAAAATCTTCAATAAGTTGAAAACTACAATATTATTTTTAATTACGGGTTTTAATAAAAATCGAAGAGTATTTTAATTTGATATATATATATTAGAAAATATTAGTTGAAAACATTATTAACATTGTATTATCAAAACCATTAGGTAATTTATTTAAGAGTTAACAATAATAAAATATTTATAAAGGAATTTCATATATTTGAAAACCCAATTTATTTGGATAAAAACATCATATAATCATAAGCCCATATTTAAATGTTCAAAATATAGTTTAAAACCAACACACATAAAAATCCATAAAATTATTAATAGAGGCCCTTATTACATTAACCCAAAATAGTAAAATAATTATTAAAAGTTCGAGTTTAATAAACCCATGTTTTGCAAAGATGGCCTCCACGAAGTCATCCTTGGCCCAAGTCCACGCCAATTTCCATTACCTGAGATGGAAAAATTTGAGGGGGTGAGTTACTTAGAACTTAGTGTATAACTCACTTACTTTGTCCACTGGGCCAGATTTTCAATTTATGGATTTGGGCCTTGAGCCCATAAGCAAAATTAATAATATAATGAATAACATAATTAATAGCATGCATGTAAAAAATGAATTTTTCCCTCCCAAACCTAATTCCATCCGCTACACACCCCCGTACCAACCATCACACCTGTGGGGATCAAGTCAACCCACCCCGTCATCACACCAATCGTAGGCATTAAGCCAATTTATATTTGTGGCAGAGCCACCGAACTAGATTGTGACAAAGTCACCGAACTAGAGGCATTGAGCCAATTATTATTTTGTGGCGAGCCAAGAACTAGAGGCAAATAGCCATTTATAAATTTTATGGCGAGCCACCAACTAGAGGCAAATAACCATAATTTTGTGGCAAAGCCACCGAACTAGATTTTTGGCAACAGGCCTTCTTCTCTTCATCATTTCCCAACCCATGCAATATGTATGCAAAGTAAACTATGATTATACCATGATTTAATTGAAAAGGCCCATTAACAAGAGTCAATATTTCCAATTTTATTAAGGCCCAAAATAACATTTGGCCCAATTAACAATTTAACAACTTATGCCCAAATTTATGATTTAGCGTAGATTTCGCCCAATTATCGATCTAGCGAGGATTTCACCCTTTTAACAATTTAATGTAGATTACGGCCCAATTATCGATCTAATGTAGATTTCTACCAATTATCGATCTAATGTAGATTTACCAATTATCGATCTAATGAGATTTACGCCAATTATCGATCCAATGAGATTTCAAATTGATTTTCAATATAGCGACTTTTAGGCCCATTTAACAATTTAACGTAGATTACGGCCCATTTATGATCTAATGTAGATTTCGCCCAATTATCGATCTAATGAGATTTCGCCCAATTATTACGAGATATACAATTTTACATATTTACTACTAATTTACGGAGGGCATTTTCGTAATTTCTTCAATTTTGTCGTTTTCACGTATTTTCGTTGAAATACCAATTATTACGTTTTAAGCCGATTTAAACGTTTTTACGATTTTACTCAATACCGCAATAACATCCAAACCCGAGAAAAAGTGTGAAGTTACACACCTCGATATCGAGAGTACTAATCCTTCTCGCTCCTCAACACCTAAAACATATTTCGATCCTTTAGAACACTATTTTGTATAAAAATACGTTATCGATATTAGATCCAAAACCTTACCCTCTTGATTTTGGATCACTTCGATTTTCGGTTTCTCCTCGTTTATTGGTTCGTTAGTCGCTGATAATCCACTAACGTACAAAGGCTCGGGAGTTCTTACTACTTCAAATAATTGGCTTTCTTCCGAAGATGGTCCGCAACTCGGTGGAAAATCCCAGACTGCCAAAACCGCTCTTCATTTAAACTTAGGGGGAATAGTGGATCCACCCCTCTTACGAAGACTAAACACCGCCCTTTTCTTCCCTATTTTGAAAGTCTTCAAGATCAAAAGATTGTTAGCACGTCCTAAAATATTTATATTGATTATGACTAAAGGTTTTAAAGAATGAGATTTCCTTACCACAAATATTCTTGTTCCACAAGGAGAATCGATCCAAGCGTTCTATGTCACTCACGACCACTTGATTTTTGATCTTCCGTTATCGCACTAAAATATAACCATTGGAAACGTTTAATAGAATGAATGTAAAATTTCGATCCAAAAGATCCTCTTACCACCATCTAATTTCGGCCAAACCTCTATTAACTAAACAAAATTAAAAAAAAAACTCTTACCCTTTTGTCCACGGTTTAAAAGAAACGATTGAGAATGATGTCTCTAAGTGATGGAGGATTCGGCAATGATAACCAAAGAAAAGAAAAAAATTGATTCGGCTATGGCTCATTAACATTCGCCATGGAGAAACAATGGAGAAAAGATGAGTGAAAAGAAATAAAATAGGAGAAAAGATGATAATAAAGATTTGGTTTTCAAGGAGAAGAAAAGAGGAAGAAAAGAGATGAATTTGATAGCTTTGTGTATTCGGCAATGGGGAAAAGAAAAGAAAAGAATGGCTTTTTGGTATAGGTGATTTCGTCACTAAGAAAAGAACACACAAAATACTAAGGTGATATGCAAAAGTGACCAAATGGTCAAAAGATTAAGGTTTACCAATGCTCAATTTCGCCAAGGGAGAAAGGTAGAAAAAGTTTCAAAACTATGCACAAAATGCTAAGAATGACCAAAAGAGACTTCAAATCCTAGCCAAACCAACACCAAAATTGGCTCCTCCCTAGACCATATTGTCAGTCAAATGCATGGTCAAATGGCCATGATTTTGTTTCCAAAACTTTTCCTTGATATATGCCTTATGTCCCCATATCTTTCTATAAATTTTGATTCCATACCATATGTTTACACTTACCTTTTCCTTTGATATACTAACCAAAATAACAAGGTCAACACTTACCATATTTATGCTTGGCCGACACTTGCTATACATGTGCGAAAAATTAAAAATAAAATTTACCTAGATGCTAAACAAGGATTCAACCTCTCCCTCATGCTACAACTCATGCGCCAACACCACCATGCCATGTACTCATCTTATGTCACTTATTTACACTTAATTTAACTTAAGTATTAATGACACTTGCTTCTCTTCAATAAATTCTCAAATATAAAATTTATTCTTTGCCCAAATTATGCTATACTCTTCTTCGGGACTATCATAAACACAAAAATAAAAGTAAGAAAATTTTCCTTCATAATCTAAACACCAAATCATGCAATATATCAATACTCGAATTTTTAGGGTGTTACATAAGGAGTGTCATTAAGGTGGTATTAAAGCTTCGTTGAAAAATGTTAACATTTCAATAGTTAATTAAGCAAAAAAGACTAAATTATAAAATTTGAAAAAAGTCAATCGCCATTAGTTTAAAGGTGTTAATTGGTAAAAGAATTATAATTAGAAGGCCTTATTGAGTAAATTAGCCATCCTAAAGATAGTGAGGCAGTTGGATGCTTAATTTCTTTTAATTATAATGTTTTATATGTTATTTATTTAATAAAATAAAATAAAAGGTTAATAAAATAAAGAAAACAAAATGTTTTCTTCCCCATTTGTTTTTCACCATAGAAGGTTTCCATGCAAAAAGAATGGGAGAACCTTCAAGCTTCGGCCTTGATTTGGATGGTAAATGTAAGCTCGTTTTAGCATCGTTTCTTTTAATTTTTATGTTTTTGAGATCATTGCAACTAGGTCCAGCTAGCTCGTACCTTTGATTTTGAAACTGTTAAAGATTTTGAAATTTCTCATTGATGAATCTTGTGATTTTAGATGTTAAATGATGATTTTGAAATATTAGTTGTTATTTAAAAGTATTTTATTAAGTGATTTTTGATTAATTTTCTTACTAGGGACTAAATTGTTAAAATAGTAAAAGTACAAGGATTTGATGTGAAATTTTGCATGAATGGGATGTATTTGATTCCATAATTATTCAGCTAGGCTTAATTTTAGATAAAAATGTTTAATTTGCATGTTTTAGGATCGAGACTAAATTCAATAAAAGTACAATTTTATGGGAAATTTTGTAAAAATGTCAAAAATGAAAAAATTGCATAAAAAATTATTTTACTATCTAAATTAATAGATTAAATGAAATGATTAATTTAGATCAAGATCAAGAGGAAAATCAAGGAAAATGGAAAATTACCAAAATGGCCCTAGACTTTGGTATTTTTGCAATTTAGCCAGGTAAGTTCGTATGAACTGTATTATGTATAATGTTGATTAAATTGAATGCTAATATATGCTTTTATTGTAAATGAATCAATATATATGTTATTATACATTTTATCAAGTTATGAGATGACATACATCTAACGACGTACGACTATTACCTACCCCGTTTGAACCTTAGGAATAGGTATGATACAAATGACATGTCATTAAGGTTTACATGATTCGAGTGTTGCTCTTGAATGTCCAACCGATGGCTGAGGTCTGACATGTGTTGCGGATACTCCACAGCTCATGTGAGCAGCATCGTGTAGCTACATTTCTACCCACAGCTCGTGTGAGCAGGCCCATATTCACAACTCGTGTGAGCATCTTGATTTACAGCTTGTGTGAACATACATGTACAAGAATTGACAGATTATATTTATATGAGTTAGCACACAATGTGTGAACTATCATGGGTATCCAACGATATTCTAAATGGTTCAATAGGCATTATTTAGATAAGAAATGGTAAAAGAATGATTTGTATTATGACATGTACATATATGAACATCTTGGATATGATGGTACATGAAAATTATGTAAGTTGAGATGGGTAATAAACTCAAGTGTTACTTGTTGAGAATAAATAGCTATCCATGTTGAACTTATATGAAATATATTCAAGTATGCTAACATGTGTTGTTGTTTGATGCTTAGGCATGTGACAAGCTATTGGTTGAATGGTATTATGTTTACTTATAAGTTGCATTGAAATGGTAAGAGCCCAAACGGAAATGTGCTTTTGTTCATGAAAGAGTGGTAATGTTTAAATTATGAAATTTCTTATGAAATGGTTTTCATGTGGTTAATTCCCAAAAGAGCTATGTTTAAATGTACTAGCTTGTGGTTATGGTTGAATGATATTCGTATTTCTTGTGTGTTATGCATATGAAAAGGGTGTGGAAAGGTAATGAAATAGTAAGTTCATACTTGAAGTGTAAAATGATGAAAAAGGGAATGATGAGTTGAATTGATGTTATTTAATTTAAAGAAAGTAAATGCAATGGAAAGTAATCAAATGCAAATGAAAATAAGAAAATTTGAAAGGGTTTAAGTTTTATAAAATCCTACTATGTTAGGGATGATACGTATATGTGATGTTGTGGATTTAGCCACGTTGTGAGTTGTTGAATATGGTTTCATGAATCTTACGGTATTGCTATAAGATTATTCTTGATATGTATAAATTTCATATTTGAAATGGATTGATATGACTAAATCTTATAAAAGCTTACTAAGCATTCATTGCTTATGTAATTGTTTTTCCCTACTTTTTAGATTATCAGAAGCTCGATTGGGTTGGAAGTTCATCGAAGATCCATCACACTATCCAACAATTATATTGATAGATTTTGATGTCTTGGTTAAGGTTATAATGACATGTATAGGTGGACTTATGGTTGATGATTGGTTGAATGCTAGTTGATGAGTTTGGCATGTATATGTCGTTTGGGGTGATGTAGCCTTGGTACATTTGGTGCCTTGTTGATATGTGTTAATTTGATAGTGTGTTAAATCATGTTTGAATGGCCAAAGTGATATATGATGAAGTGACCTCAACATGGTCAAGTTATGGCATGTTTTGGAAAGTTTTTTAATCTAATATGGTATATTGGTTATATATCATTTATGTTACATTTTTGTATGGAAACAAGTTAAGTGATAATTGGCTAAATATGCTCATGTATAAGTATTTTTGGTTAATGATGTAGCCATTTTTTTTGGCTTGTGCTTATGTCATTTTCTTATGAAGGAGTTGTTATTAAGTTGGCATATATATATTTGGGCCTTGTATTGGTTGTTATGTTGATATATATATATATATATATATATATGACCTTTTGATGGTTGATTTTATAATTCTTATGATGCTTAGGTGATGGAAGTTGAACATGGTCATTTTGGTATGAAACATGTAGTTGGCATATATGTGGAACTTTTTGGTATGAAATTGATAGATAAATAAAATGGTATGCTTTGGCAACAACTTAGCTAAAGGTTAGTTAAACATTTGGCCAAATTGTGTTTATAATTGTATATGTTTAATTGTTGCGATTGAGGTGCGTTTTAGGCATATTGTTTGTATGTTTATATACCTTAATTAGGTAGCTTGATGATGCATGTTATTAGTGCAATTTGAAGGCTTGTTTATATGTGGAAAGTTGGTTGTAGGTATGTGCTTTAATAGGTGAGAAAAATGGCTTGCAAATGGTTTATTTTTCATCCACACGAGTAGAGACATGGCGTGTGTCTCAGCCGTGTGTGACACACGAGCAGGCGACACGGTCGTGTGTCCCCATAACTTTCAAAGGGTTGCAAGTCAGGTTGTTATAGGGCCTAGCACACGGCCTAGAACATAGGCGTGTGAGGTCATTTCAAAGGGTGCATAGCCTTGCACATAGGTGTGTGGCTTGGCCATGTGACCCATGTCAGTTAGTTACATGGGCACGGGCACGAACACAGACTGGGACACAACCGTGTGTCCTTCCTTCGAATGTCCACCCAGCTTGAGACAAGGGCGTGTCTCTCAGCCATGTGAGTCACATGGCCATGTGATCCCTGTAGTTTTTAAAATTTTCATCTTTTTTGAAAAATTCTATATGTTTTCGATTTAGTCCCGACTTGTTACTAATGTGTTTTTAGGGCCTTGAAGACTCATATAAGGGACGATATTCATGTTATTGATTGGTTTTGCTATGATTAATGATATGAATTAAAATGTTAAAAACTTTTTGTTCTTTTTTTTTGAAATGTAAACTTTGGTAATGCTCTGTAACCCTACTCTGACGATGGATACGGGTTAGGGGCGTTACATTTATTAGTATTAGTGCTATAGTTTAGTCGGTTCTCGGATTGAACGTAGCATGTATGAAGTCTAGAAATACATGCCATTATTTAACCTGTGATAGTGTGATATTTCCCGACTCTGATTAGATTTGTTTCATTTTTTGTAACACCCTAACCCGTATCCGTCACCAGACTAGGGTTAAGAAGTATTATCGGACATATCAGAACATTTTATGCTCATTTCACAACATCAATCATACAACATCATTTCATAATAATTAATACTCATATATTCCCTTTAGAAGGTCTACGAGACCTTAAACATGTTTTAGAGAAGGTTCGGGACTAACCTGATCTCATACGGAAACTTTGCGGAACTTAGAAAATTTTTCTTTCAAAATAGGGCACACGCCCGTGTGGCTAGGTCGTGTGCCTCACACGACCATGCCTTGGACCATGTCTCAGCCTGTGTGCAACACTGACTTGGGTCACACAATCTAGCACACGCTCATGCTTCTTGCCGTGTGGCATCCTAACTTGCTTCAAATTGCAACCTTGAGAGACACAGTTGAGACACACGCCCGTGTGCTCAACTGTGTGGGAAAATATATGCCATTTTCAAGGAAAATTTTCCACCCAAAATTGGGTCATACCTAAAAGCATCAAACAAGCATCAATCCGTGTCCCAAAGGCAGCCAAAAATATAGTAAATCATGCACAATTTGACCCGTAACAACAACATTCATTTCCATATACAAATCCAACTCAAACATACCAATTCAAAGTACCAACTTCACATCAAAAGCATGTAATTCATACATCATATTAATCCATTTCAATTCATAGCATTTCTCATCATATCAATTTCCCAAATCAACCATGAAACTTACCAAAATTGACCATTTCTTTTGGCCATTCATGAGCACATCAAAACATCCAAATTTTGCATCACATAGCATGCACTAAATTCACTCCATAATCGCATTCATTATAAAGCCATATCGCATGGCTATATTTACACAAATCATAATAAACCATATTAAAAACTAGCTTATACATGCCACATAACCAAAAATCAAAGCTTTTATTTACCGAAAAGATAACTGGATAGTGTGATAAGGCCTCTTGCGACTTTCAACCCTAGCAAATCTCCAAAAATCTATAAACATAGGAAAAACACATAGAGTAAGCTTTGAAAGCTTAGTAAGCTCGTATCATAATAAACTTAACATAACAAATAATTTCATTACAATGCCATATGCATGATATACTATCTTACACAACTTTTCCAAGTTCTATAACATGTTCTTATATTGAATTATCATCATTCAATATTATACTTGCTTACTTAAATAACTTTAACTTTCACAATCTTATTCAATTCAATTCTTATATATATCAATCAATTCACACTTTCACATAACCCAATGAGAACATTATGGGAAATAACACATTTAGTCATATATCTTTCTCATATGAATCTCATATCATTATTTATACTCAAATTCACCTTTCATTCATATAACATTCGACAATTTCACATATGCAACTTTCTAAATCACATCTTATTCATTTGTTCAAGTTTCATTTGCACATTTTGACATTTCTTTTCCATATACATCACATAACATTCTTTGCACATATACTTACCTTTCATTTTCAAACATAGTGTACATTTTCAACGTACCTGAATAGGAATGTCATTCACTTAACCATTTATTTCTCGGAATGCCCATTAAACCATTCAGAATCAATAAGGATACTCGGATAGCTCGAAAAGCTCGTACAATGCCATCGTCCCAGACGTAGTCTTACATGTAATAAAATATCGATGCCATTGTCCCAGACATGGTCTTACACGTAAATCTCAAATCGATGCCAGTGCCCCAGACATGGTCATACACGATATCTCAAATCGATGCCAACGTCCCAGACGTGGTCTTACATGAAATCATATCTCAGAATTCTATGTCATGACGTATGATCCTCTACTATTCCTAGGGTTCGTATGGGGCATTTCAGACGTTGTCACATTATCGAAACTTTCTTGTACATAATAACATATATATATATATATAACCTATTCAAAATACTTACATTTGCATTACCATTCGGCAATGAATTCAATCATACAAATAATATGCATTTATAACATGATTTTGTAATGTCTATTAAAATACGAACTTACCTCGTTCGTAGTAATGACAAATTAAGTTGAATTGTAACACCCCAAACCCGGTCAATACGTTACGACCGAACCTGGAACATTATAGGAAAAAAATTTGGAAATATTGGCAAAGTATCGTGATATGAGAAAGGAAATGTTTAGTTTTACTGATTCCATCTAAAAAAATTCATGTTTTAACTAACTTAAAGCTTGTTAAACTCTTGATAAGGGTGGCTAGATGATAAAAACCGATAGATCTATATGTTGTTTTCTTTTAAGAAGGGACCGAACTTTGAAAATTTTGTACAAGGACATTTTGAAAATAATGTTGAGGTATGCGATTTTTGAAAATAGGATTAGCAGTGTTGAGAAAAATACTAAGAAAAACCTTCATTTTTGAAAATTTTGTACAAGGATATTTGATAATCTTTTAGAAAACCTTCATTTATGTTTTAAGAAAAACCCATTTTTCTTATGAATCTCACATGTATAAAATTAGCATATGATAAAACCCAAAATAAAGATAAAGTTAAAGCGGCCTTATTACAACTTGAAATCCCAAAATAGAAATAATTTTAAAGCAAAGTTCAAAATTACGGAATAAATTGCAACGCATGGCCACCTCGAGTCCATCCCGGCCCAAAACCCGCCATCTATTGTTTACCTGCAAAATTAACAAAGGGGTGAGTCATCGAGACTCAGTGTGTAAATCCCCATAAAATGTAAACTGGGCCTTAGCCCATTCAGTACAGCACATGTCATATGTATGCAATGCAACCCACCCCAGTATAACTCTCCATCCAAACACCAGTGGCAATCTGCCACTCGTGGTTCATAACCACCGTGGTCTTAGACCACTCGTGACTGTAGTCACTTGTGACAATAGTCACTATAATGTACTCGTGGGGCCAACCCACTGTGGTCATAGACCACCGTGATGACCTCTGGCAAATAATGCATACATGGGGCCAACCCATTGTGGTACTTGACCACCGAGACGAGTCACTGATTAGATTATTCGTGGTTTCAACCACAGTAGTACTTAGACCACTCGTGAACGTAGTCACTCGTAACAATAGTCACTGATTCTCCCTCCTTCTTCCATTCAATCCCGAGCCCATGCTCTTTTCATCATGCACAATATGTATGCAACCAATATCAGTGTATAACGAATCATATTTCATACATGCATAGCATCAAAATATACGTACGTGCATTTTAACAAGAATATCAATATCGAGAACTTACCCGACGTCTCCAACCTTACCCATAAGGGTATTTTGCCTATCATATTAGTTATTTCGGCTTTCAGCCTTTACAGTTAACAATACAATTAACATGGGAGGCGTGTGAGTAATACACACCTGATAACACGTAAGGTTATACCCTCTATGTCGACGCTTTCACTAGCAGGAATGATAGCTATCTGTTTATCCCAAACAGACGTCGGCTCTCTACCATACCCAAAAAAATCTCGAACCGTCGACACAACACATTTTTTAAACCTTGAAGTCGAAACTAAGGTTCACTTCCTTCCTTGGATTGACTGGTAGTTGGATCCATGAAGAGACTTGATCAGGAAAAGGGTTAAGGCTTTGAAAGAAAGCAGAGAAAATAAGAACTCAAAATGATACAGTCCCTTACCTTGATTAATGGAAGCCGAATGTTAGCAGACTTGGCTTAAGAACCCGATTGAACCCCTAAATGAACCATGTTAAATTGATTTTTAGAGATAGAAAAAAAGAAGTGGCCTTTCGGCCAACCGAATCAATAAAGAATCCCCTTACCACCCATTTGGCCAATCAATTACCTACCAAAATCTTCTTAAAAGTAGGCCACATAAAGAAGAAGAGATGATGATGCACCCCCTACAATCGGTCAGTGCCCAAAGAAGTAAGTCAGGCTTTCGGTTTAACCAAACCAAGAGAAACGAAAGCAAGCGAGAAAGAATAGAGAAGAAGGCTCCCTACCAAGACAAAAGTTTGCCGAATGGAGGGTCTATATTTGGCTATCAGCACCAATCGACAGAAAAAGGTGCCTACACCTGAAGCAAAATGAAGATTTGACCTTCACACAAGACAAAGTAAAGAAGAGAAAAGAAGATAAAATAAGGAATAGGGTTCGACTACACAAGTCATAAAGTATGAGATGAAAACAAAAAGGGAAAGGAGGGTTTCGACCAAAGAAAGTAGCAAAATAAAAATGAAACCAACAATGTGAAGGGCGGATGGTATAGTAAATTCGCCATGAAGGAAAACTATAGAGTGAGAGTTTCAATTTTTGGTTGTAAAAGAATTAAGTACGAAGGTGATATGTGGTTTCGATTTTGGTAAATGAGAAGAGATGGAGAAATGTTCCAAAAGTACAAAAAGAGAGAATGTGGGTATTTCAAGATGATTATGGCTACACAACACTCAAGAATGCCCATATGATGGATACAGCTGACCCTTGTGACCACCTTACTCAACCAAAAAGTTATGAATTACCAAGGAAGGTTCGGCCCCTCACCTAGCCAAGCTAAACCGTGCACCCTCACAACCTTCTTCCAAATTTGGCCAACTCTCCTCCTCTCTCCAAATCCCACAACTTCCTCCACCTTTCACTCCCCACTCCACATTCAAATAATTTGACCAGTTCAAACTCCCTAAATCCCTCATGGCCACTCATTCGAATGGTTTGACTCCTTCAACTCTCACTCTTGAAGAGTCCATGCCGAAACCATCATCCTTCTATCCAAATGCCAAAAATAATTCCAAAATGCAGCACACGCGACTCAAACCCCTTCCCTTAGCTTCCTCCTTTTTGACGCCACTTCCTTTACTCCCTAAGTGGTGTTACCTTGCCACTGCACCACACTCCACTTGTGTCACAAAACACAATTGAATACTCTTAAGGCCTGCCTCTGCTAGCTCTCCCCTAAAGTGCCTTAAAATGAAATTTTCACCAAGGCTCAAACTTAACCCCAAGCCTTCTCGAGACCCCTAAACACATCAAAACAACAATTAAAAACATGCCAACACACAACAACATACAATAATGCCAAGCCCTAATTCCAGGATGTTACAGTTCTACCCTTAAAGAAATTTCGGCCTCGAAATTTACCTGATCAAAGGTATTACTGTCGCATCACATCCTCTGGCTCCCATGTAGCTTCCTCGGAACCATGATTCTGCCACAACACTTTAACCAACAGAACTGTCTTCCTCCGCAACACTTTAACATCTCGGTCTAAGATTTGAACTGGCTCCTCCTCGAAAGATAAGTCAGGTCTTACTTCGATTTCTTCCACTGACACTATATGAGATGGATCTGAACGATAGTGCCTTAACATCGAGACATGGAATACATCATGGATTTGTTTTATTTTGAAGGTAGCTCAAGCTGATAAGCCACTGGTCCCATACACTTCAACACACGATAAGGCCCGATAATCCTAGGGCTCAGCTTGCTTTTCCGTCTAAACCTTAGGACTTTCTTCCACGGTGAAACCTTTAAGAAAACTTGATCACCTACTATAAATTTTATGTCTGCATAAGATTTTTGCCAGTCGAAGCTTCCTTCAACTGAGTCCGAATCAACTTAACCTTGTCCTCTGTTTCAAAACCAACTCTGGACCCAATAACTGTCGCTCACCCAACTCTATCTAGCAAGTAGGAGTGCAGCATTTCTGACCATACAACACTTCATAGGGTGCCATTTGGATACTAGACTGGTAGCTATTGTTGTACGCGAATTATGCTAATGGTAGAACTCCTCCCAACTGCCGTTGAAGTCAATAACACAACCTCTCAACATATCTTCCAAGATCTGGATTATCCTCTCTGACTGGCCATCAGTCTGTGGATGAAATGCTTTGCTGAAGTCTAACTTTGTACCTAATGCCTGATGTAATCCTTTCCAAAATCGTGATGTAAACCTAGGGTCTCTATCTGATATAATTGACACTAGTACCCCATGTAATCTCACAACCTCTGCCACATAAAGTTTGGCTAACTTTTACAACGAGTAATAAACCTGAACTAGTATGAAGTGAGCAGACTTCGTCAATCGATCCACAATTACCCACATCGAATCTTTCTTCGTAGGCGTAAGGGGTAGCCTACTCACAAAGTTCATCGCTATCCTCTCCCACTTCCAAAGTGGAATCTTTACTGGCCGTAGCAACCTTGAAGGCAACTGGTGCTTCGCTTTTACCTGCTTGACACGTCAAGCATTTACTCACAAATTTGGTTACCTCTCGCTTCAGACCCGACCACCAAAATGTTCTCGCAAATCTCGATACATCTTACTTCCTCCAAGATGCATAGTGTATGGGCTACTATGTGCTTCCTGTAGGATCTTCTGTCTTAACTCAAAATCTCTTAGCATACAAGTCTTTCCTCGAAAACATAATACCCCATCACCGTTCATACTGAAATCCATTATCCCATCACCTGCCACTAGCTGAAACTTTGAACTTAACGATTCATCAGACAGCTGCTTCTCTTTAACCTGACAGACCCAGGAAGGCTTCACTTGCAGTTCAGCTAATAAACTTCCATCATCATATAAGCTGAGATGAGCAAACATTACCCTCAAGTCAGAGATCACCCTACGACTCAATGCATCCGCCACCACGTTAGCTTTACCCGGGTGGCACTCGATCGAGCAATCATAATCTTTTAACAATTCGATCCACCTCTGCTGCCTTAAATTCAACTCCTTCTGGGTAAGGAGATATATTAGGCTCTTGTGATCTGTATAAATAACGGACTTCTCCCAATACAGATAATGTCTCCAGATCTTCAGAGTAAACACTACTACAGCCATTTCAGATCATGCGTGGGATAATTCACTTCATGTGGTCTCAACTGCCGAGACGCATAAGCTACCACCTTCCCTTCCCGCATCAACACACACCCCAACCCTGTGTGCGACGCATCACAGTAGACAACAAATTCCTTCCCAACCTCAGGCTGAATCAACATAGGAGCCTTAGTTAGAATCCTATTCAGCTTCTCAAAACTTTCCTATTGTTATCTGTCCAAACAAACGATACCCCTTTCCGCAACAGCTTGGTTAACAGTGCAGCTATTAACGAGAATCCCTCAACAAACCTTCTGTAATATCCAGCTAGACCAAGAAAACTCTGAATTTCTGCCACCGACTTAGGTAATTTCCAATCCAACACAGCTTTAATTTTTCGGGGGTCTACTCTAATCCCCTCAGCAGACACAACATGACCTAGAAAGGTAACTTCCCTCAACCAGGATTTACACTTACTAAATTTTGCATATAGTTGTTTCTCCCTCAGCATTTGTAGAAGCATCCGAAGATGTGAATCATGCTCCTCTTTCGATCTTGAATAAACCAGGATATCGTCTATAAATACCACAAGAAATCGATCCAGATAGAGTTGGAATACCCAGTTCATCATGTCCATAAACGCTGCATGTGCATTGGTCAACCTAAACGACATCACCAGGAACTCATAGTGGCCATAACGAGTCCGAAAAGTTATCTTATAAATATCTGACTCCTTGACCTTAAGCTGGTGATATCCCGACCTCAAGTCTATCTTTGAAAAGACCGAAGTGCCTCGCAACTGGTCGAACAAATCATCTATCTTAGGCAGAGGTACTTATTCTTAATTGTCATCTTGTTCAACTGCCTATAGTCAATGCACATCCGCATTGACTCGTCTTTCTTCTTAACAAATAACACCGGCGCTCCCCAAGGTGACATATTGGGTTGGATAAAACCCCAATCCAACAGTTCCTGAATTTGGGCTTTCAGTTCCACCAACTCCTTTAGCGCCATTCTATATGGGGCAATAGACACTGGTGCTGTCCCCGGAAGAAGATCAATACCAAATTCCACCTCACGATCCGGAGGTATCCTTGGAAGCTCTTCTGAAAAATGTCTAGAAATTCCTTCACCGTTCTAACATCCCCTATAGTCAACTCCTTAGCCTCTAGAGCTTGAACGAATGTTAAGAATGCCTCACATCCTTTTCTTACCATTCTTCCAGCCCTTAAAGCAGACACTACATTAGACAAGTAGTTCCTTCTTTCACCTATCACCACCACCTCATCATCCTCAAGAGTCCTTAACACCATGCGCTTGGCAGCACAATCCAAGTTTGCTCGATATTTCACTAACCGGTCTATACCCAGGATTAAATTGAACTCCCTAAACGGCAGTTCCATCATATTTACCGAAAAACCATCCCTTGTACTTCTAGAGGTATATCCCTAAAGAGTTTGTTCACCACTACATATTGTCCTAAAAGACTAAGTACAATCATCTCCTAGAAGCAGTCTCAAAGTCTATGTTCAGAGTTCCCGATACAATACTAGCAATATAAAATATGTTGATCCAATATCAATCAAGGCAGTATAAGGCAACCCATAAATAAGGAACGTACCAGTTATGACGTCAGGTGCATCACCCTCCTCTCGACGTCTAGCAGCATAGACTAACTCCGGTGTCTTGTATTTGTGTTCCCAGCACCTCTTCGCCTGGTGGTTCACGTCCATAACCAAAACCACTACCTCCTCTGCCCAGACCACGGTCTCTCTGTGGCTGCTGACCACCTCTACTAGGCTGAACATAATTTCGACCTGCGGGTCACATTCTGTTTGGCTCATACGGATAATCTTTCACACGATGATTTGCTGCTCCACATCCGAAGCATCCACTACTTCTTGCCCAGCATTCTCCAAAATGGAATTTACCACACGTAGCACATTACGGTGGCCGCCCAGTAGCAATAGGCCTCACAGCTCGACCCGGCCCATCTAATCTAGGCCTTTTTTGAAAGTTTCCAGTAGATCTTAATGGCCCAAAACTTCTTTTACTTCTATCCTTGTCCCTATCTTGATTCTGCCTTTCAAAACACTTTGCCTCCTCGGTTATCTTAGCCTTCTCAACTAGAACAGCTGAATTCCCTTTCTCATTGCAGAGCTATCAGTACTCACAACTCATCTCTCAGACCATCCTCAAATCAGACACAACGCTCATGATCTGTAGACACAATGCCACGAGCATACCGGCTTAGATGCAAGAATTACACCTCATACTCGCCCACTGACTTACTCCCCTATACCAAGTTCAGGAATACCTTACGTTGAGCATCCACATAGCTTGACCCAATATATTTCCCCTAGAACGTAGACTTAAAGAAGTCCCAGGTAATGCGGTCCACAACTGTACCATCCCTAACCGTGAGCCACCATTGGTAAGCTACATCTCGAAGAAGCGATACAACCTCTTTTAGCTTTTCTTCTGCGGTGCAGTTATGATCATCCATAATCAGTTCCACCGCTTCTAACTAGTACTCAGCTACATTAGGAGCCACACCAGAAACACCCCTAAACATTTCAACCCCATTAGCCCTGAGTCATTTAGACACAGATTTTTGAGCCCTTCATCCTGTGCTCACTCCCGCAACTCTTTCTAAAACATGCAACATAGCTTGAGACAAAGCATCATCTTGACTGGTTTGATCCTAAAACTCCTCTTCCTCAATTGGCAATGCGGGCACTTCCTCTCCTGGCCCATGCCCATATTCCGTAGGCTCAGCCCCAATATCTCGGCCCCTTCCACGGCCTCACATACCGCATCCACATCCTCTAGTACTCATTATTACTAACGCAGTTTTATCTGATTAAAAGTTTTATGAGTTAGTGTTTTCATCCACTATTTGTTACAAAGCTGTTTTATGAAAATAGCATTATGAGTAGTTCTCGCCATTTCATGCATACCTAAGGTTTTAGTCTCTAAAGTTACATCTCTCAGTACAAGTAATCATAGCACATCCCACATACTTCATATAAAACAACCAATAATAAGAGAACTTACCGTGCGGATTTGGTGTCGGGGACTCCAAAAGACATACATATTTCTAAATCATTTTCTAGCCATATTTTTAAAACATTTTAAACCCCCATACCCACGTTCGAGTTTTGAAACCAGACTCTGATACTAAAATTGTAACACTCCAAACCCGATTAATACGTTACGACCAACACGGAACATTATAGGAAAGAAGATTGGGAAATATTGGCAAAGTATCGTGATATGAGAAAGAAAACGTTTAGTTTTAGTGATTCCATGTAAAAAAAACTATTCATGTTTTAGTTAACTTAAAGCTTGTTAAACTCTTGATAAGGGTGGCTAGATGATAAAAACTGATAGATCTATATGTTGTTTTCTTTTAAAAAGGGACCGAACTTTGAAGATTTTGTACAAGGACATTTTGAAAATAATGTTGATGTATGCGATTTTTAAAAATAGGATTAGCAGTATTGAGAAAAATACTAAGTTAAATTATTTATGACTTATATTACGTTTGATAATCTTTTAGAAAACCTTTATTTACGTTTTAAGAAAAACCTATTTTTTTTAATGAATCTTTACATGTATAAAATCAGTATATGATAAAACCCAAAAATAAAAATAAAGTTAAAGTGACCTTATTACAACTTGAAATCCCAAAATAGAAATAATTTTAAAACAAATTTTGAAATTACGAAATAAATTGCAACACATGGCCACCTCGAGTCCATCTCGGCCCAAAACTCGTCATCTATTATTTACCTGCAAAATTAACAAAGGGTGAGTCATCGAGACTTAGTGTGTAAAACCCCATAAAATGTAAACTGGGCCTTAGCCCATTCAATACAGCACATGTCATATGTATGCAATGCAACCCTCCCTAGTATAACTCTCCATCCAAACACCCCTGGCATTCTACCACTCGTGGTTCATTACCACCGTGGTCTTAGACCACTCGTGACCATAGTCACTCGTGACAATAGTCACTATAATGTACTCGTGGGGCCAACCCACTGTGGTCATAGACCACCATGATGATCCCTAGTAAATAATGCATACGTGGGGCCAACCCACTGTGGTACTTGACCACCAAGATGTGTAATACCTGGTTTAGACCTTAGTCAGAACAGTGGTTCGAGACCACAAATCCAAGGTCATCAAAATATTTTAATGATATTTTCTGTTTGAATGATAAGTGACATAGCTTGTGTGAAAATTCTGTGTGATGATTTGACCGTTTTAATGTCAAATTAAGAGAAGGGACTTAATCGCGTAAAGAGTAAAAGCTATGTGCTGATTTATAAGAGTATCTAAGTGTTGTTATCTTTTAAATATGGAGGATTTATGATGCAATTAAACAATTTTGTACTTAGTGGATGACTAAATGACATATTAGCCTTAATGTATATTTGTTTTATATAGTTATTAAAAGGTTAATTTGGTAAAGTGATAATTATGTTTAATATGTTATAATAAAACATGAAAATAGTCATTTAGTTATCATCCTTGGCCGAATATTAGCAAGAGAGGAAAAGGTAAAAGAAAACAAGGGTTCGGTATGTTTTGATCTTGATTCAATGTTAGTTTTTAATCGGATTTTGATAATTTCTACGTTTTCGTGATCGTTGCTTTGTGCTTTACAAAACCCATGCTTGAATTTTGAGTATTGATGATGTTTATGTGAGATGCCATTGATGCTATATTGAACTTTGTGATGATTTTTGGTGTTAAATGAAAGATATAAGTTAGATGAACATACTTTTTTCTTGAAGTTTTGATGAATGTAGCTAATTAAGGCTAAATTGAGAAAATAGAAAGTTGAGGGACTAAATAGCAAATTTGATAAAATATTTGGATTTATATAATCCCTAGAGAGGTTCGACCAAGCATGTGAATGTGTGGAATTTGTGAATTTGATGATCTTGTGAGATAGGGACTAAAGTGTCGAAATGTGATAATGTGAGGGTTAATTTGTAAAATACCCTAAATATGTGTGTTTGGACTAAATGATTGAATTGATTGAATTTGAATATGTATAGACCAAGAGAGGAGAGGTTCGGATCGAGATTGAGGCAATGATAAAGTGCTCGATTAATTGATCGTATCGATAGTTCGACGTCCGAGGTAAGTTCGGATATAATACTAGTTGTAAACTTTATCTATGTGATATAAATTTAATGGATGTATATGTATCTATGAGATTTGAAATGCTATGTGCTGAATTGAGATAAAGGGGCACTAAGTGTGTGAAATTTGAAACGAGAAAGAGATGATTAGCACTGTGTGTGCAAAAAGATAGAAGCTTCGACTTATCGACTTGGCACTGTGTGTGTGATACCGATATAAGCTTGGTTTAATGTATTGGCACTAAGTGTGCGATGATGAATACATTTCAGTTATGAAATTGGCACTAAGTGTGCGAATAAATCAAAGGATTAGCAAATGTTCAAGGAGAGGTAATATCGAACAATTGAGTAGCATAAATGGTAATTAACTATGTGTTGATCAAGGTACATTTAAACCTATGTGGTTGATGATAGATTTAAGAGTTGAATGAATAGATAATTGGGTATGTGGTTGACATTGATAATATGCCTAGTTGTACTTTTATCTATGTGATGATACATGCATATATACATATTGATGTTGTATTATTGGGTAATATGTATTACATTACGAACTTACTAAGCTCTAGAAAGCTTACTGTGTGATTTGTTTTTCTGCCTTGCAGTGTCAGTAAAGCTAGCTCGGATCTGGGATCGTCAGCTTCTCAATCACACTATCGATATTCCATTTTGGTACTTTTGAAAAGATGTATAACGGGAATATGTCATGTATAGGCTAGTTAATTGAATCAAGTTAGAGATTTGTAATTAGCCATGAGATGTGGCTAGATATGTGATAGGTTTGGCATGAATGAATGTGGTATATATATGATGCATCTTTTGGCATGATTTGTAGATTGATAAATTTGCTATTGAGTGGTAACTTTATGTTGATAAATGCTAGTAGGGGTAGTGAGATGGGGAATGAATTATACTTGTGATAGAATAAGTATTGGTATTGAATTGGGTATGATTAGAGTTGGTATTGATTGCATGTTTCGAATTGCTAATTTGGTATGCTTTTAGATGGCATTATGTGCATGAGATGTTTGGTTGATTGGCTTGTAGGTTTGACCCTAAGTGGGTGGCATGTTGGCCTTGTAAAGATTGCCTATAATGTCACACGGTTGGGGCATACGGGCCTGCCTCAGACCTTGGGTAAATTGGCATAATGTGGTTTAAACTTCACACAACCTAAACACAGGGGTGTCATCTAACCGTGGTGCACAAGTTACTAGCTAGCCTTAATAGTGCACGGCCATGGCACAAGCATGCCTACAGGTCGTGTGAGAAATGGCAGTATATGACCTTATAGGACACGGCCTTATCACACGGGCATGCTTGTTAGCCGTGTTGATTTTGGTAGTATGTAACCACGGGGAGGTCACACGGGCGTGTCTCCCCTGTATTCTAGAAAAGTTTCAATTTTCATGAAATTTAGTATGTGTTTCGATTTAGTCCCGACTCGGTTTATAAGCATGCTGAGGGTCTTGATGACTCGTTTAAGGGACACTATGATTGTATATGAATATGTTTGATGATGATGGACTTTGTGTCGACATTTAGAGGTTAAATATTCTAATTGATCAGTAATACCCTTAATCCTATTCCAGCGACGGTTTTGGGTTAGGGGTGTTACAATTTTATTGGTATCAGAGCTACGATTTAGTCGATTCTCAGACTAACGTAGCGCGTGTGAGTCTAGCTATACATGCCATATTGTAAAATTACGATAGTGTGATGAAATCTGATAGTTGAAATGTGTTTTAATATAGTAATGGATCCCGATCGAGTAGTTGCTGATGATGTAGAGAGTAATGCGTTTGCTCCCGCTCAAGGGACAGCGCCGGCCACATCAAGGCCAAATGATAGTGGTGAGGAAGGTGAGTCTAAGCAAGCCTTCTTCCATATGATGAGTGAATGGTCTTCAAATTTGTTAGAATAAATTTGACTTCTCCAAAACCTCCACCCCCGTAAGTACCTATTGTGCCACAAGTTGTAGATCCGATCAGATGGAATAAACCACCGGCAGACAAGATTCGCAAGTATGGGGCCGAAGAATTTAGGGCCACAGCTGCTGATGATGCAGAGCGAGCTGAGTTTTGGCTCGAGAATACCCTTCGAGTATTTTATGAGATGTCGTTGAACCCTGATGAGTGCATTAAGTGTGTAGTTTCCTTGTCGAAAGACACGACTTACAAATGGTGGAAAACATTCATATATGTGGTTCCGAGAGAGAGAATCACCTGGGATTTCTTTCAAGTCGAGTTTAGAAAGAAGTATATCAGCCAACGCTTCATTGATCAGAAACGTAAGGAGTTTTTAGAGCTGAAACAAGGCCGTTTGTCTATTGTTGAGTATGAACGAGAATTCATGCGATTAAGTCAATATGCTAGAGAGTGTATTTTTACTGAAGCTACTATGTGCAAACGTTTCATAGAGGGATTGAATGAAGACATAAAGTTGTTGGTAGGATACTGGATAAAAATGAATTTGTTGTACTTGTGGAGAGAGCATGCAAAGTTGAGGAACTCAGTAAAGAAAAGAAGAAAGCTGATTCTGAGGCTCGAGATGAAAGAAAGAGATCGATGAATAAATTTTCTCAGCCTTCTTCAAAGAGATATAGAGATTCCAGCAATCGTTCAAATGCTTCGTTTGGTTATTCTAATAGAGATCGTTCGAGATAGAGTACTGGTTTACGAATTCAAGCTCCGAATGAGTCAAGTGTGGGCAGTGTTAAGAACAACAAGCCCAAATGTAAACAATATGATAGACGACATGTGGGAGAATGCTGGGGCAGGTATAACAATAGAACATGCTATAAGTGTGGAACCCAAGATCATTTTATTCGAGATTGCCCAAAGATAGTTGAAGAAGAAAATGTTCAGAACGGAAGACCATGTAATGTGACAGCTAGAGGTAGACTACTCAAGAGCATCAGAAATGTGAATGAAAGCCAGAGAGGAATGACTGATACAACTGTAAGGTCAAAAGTAAGAGCACCTGCCCGAGTCTATGCTATACATGTACGAGAGGAAGCATCATCTCCAGATGTCATCACCGGTGCTTTCACTTTATTTGATATTGATGTCATTACATTGATAGATCCAGGATCGACTCATTCCTATGTGTGTATAAATTTAGTAACAAATAAGACTCTACCTGTTGAGTCTACTGAATTTGTGATTAGAGTATCGAACCCCTTAGGTAAGTGTGATTTGGTGGATAAGGTGTGTAAGAATTATCCGTTGATGTTTTGTGATTTATGTTTCCCGGTCAATTTGATGTTGCTACCATTTGATGAATTTGACATAATTCTGGGAATGGACTGGCTTACTTTACATAATGCCATTGTGAATTGTAAGAGAAAGAATATTGAATTGAAGAGTCAGAATGGTGAGATAGTTCGAATTGAGTCTAGGGATATGAAAGGATTACCAGCTGTTGTATCTGTGATGAAAACTATGAACTATGTGAGAAAGGGTTGTGAAGCTTATTTGGCGTACGTGATTGATAAAAAAATGTCAAAAAAGAAAGTTGAACCTGTGCCTATAATATGTGAGTTTCCAGATGTGTTTCCAGAAGAGTTACCGGGGTTACCTCCGATTAGAAAAGTTGAATTTGGTATTGAGTAGCGTCGGAAACTGCTCCTATTTTGATAGCTCCATATAGAACTGCACCAACAGAATTAAAAGAGTTGAAATCTCAGTTGCAAGAATTGACCGACAGAGGATTTGCACGGCCTAGTTTTTCACCCTGGGGAGCTCCTGTATTATTTGTGAAAAAGAAAGATGGAACTATGAGAATGTGTATTGATTATCGAAAATTGAACAAAGTGACGATAAAGAATAAATATTCATTACCTCAGATCGATGATTTGTTTGGTCAGTTGAGAGGAGCTATAGTATTTTCTAAGATAGATTTGAGATCAGGCTATTATCAGTTGAGAGTTAGATATGCCAAAAACTGCCTTCAGAATGGGGTATGAACATTACGAATTCTTAGTGATGCCTTTTGGACTAACAAATGCCCCTGCAGTATTTATGGACTTGATGAATCGGATATTCAGACCGTATTTAGATCACTTCATGGTGGTGTTCATTAATGATATTTTGATCTATTCGTGTGATGAGATGTAGCATGCCGAGCATTTGAGAATTGTGCTACAAACTCTGCGTGAGAAACAGTTGTATGCAAAGTTTAGCAAGTGTAAATTTTGGTTGCATGAGATCAGTTTTCGGGGCATATTGTATCCGCTGCTAGGATACAAGCCGATCCGCATAAAATCTTTGCTATTTTGGAATGGAAGCCTCCGAGAAATGTGTCTGAAGTCTATAGTTTTCTGGGACTAACGGGATATTATAGACGATCTGTGAAAGGCTTCTCGATGATTGCGACTCATTTGACAAAGTTGTTACAAAAGGATGTTAGATTCGAGTGGTTAGAAAAGTGTCAGCAGAGTTTTGAACAGTTGAAAGTGTTGTTAATAGAAGCACCAGTGTTGACTCAACCCGAATCAGGCAAAGAATTCATAGTTTACAGTGATGCATCGTTGAATGGTTTGGGCTATGTGCTGATGCAAGAAGGAAAAGTCATCGCTTATGCTTCAAGATAGTTAAAACCGCATGAAAAGAATTATCCAACGCATGATCTTGAATTGGCTACGATTGTATTCACATTGAAGATTTGGCATCACTATTTATTCGATGAAAAATGTCATATTTATACTGATCATAAGAGTTTAAAGTATTTGATGACTTAGAAAGATTTGAACTTGTGACAGAGAAGATGGTTAGAATTGTTGGAAGACTATGAACTTGTGATAGATTACCACCTGGGTAAAGCTAATGTTGTGGTTGATGCTTTGAGCCGAAAATCATTATATACCTTACGAGCTATGAGTAATCAGATGGATTTGTGTGATGATGATGCGGTTGTAGCTGAATTGAAAGTAAAACTGTTGTTTTTACAGCGGATATGTAAGACTCAGAAGATTGATAATGAGTTGTTAGCAAAAAGAGTTCAATGTAATTCGAATACGGAATCAAAATTTTGAGTTGATAGTGATGATTGTTTGAGATTCAGAGATCGGATTTTGTTCCGAGAAATTTAGAGTTGATTCAAATGATTTTGATTGAAGCTCACAATAGTCATTTGACTATACATCCGGGGAGTACGGAAATGTATAATGGTTTGAAACTATTCTATTGGTGGCATGGTGTGAAGATAGATATTTCTGACTTTGTGTCGAAATGTTTAGCTTGTCAGCAAGTTAAGGCTGAACATCAAGTTCTATCCGGGTTATTACAACCGATTATGATTCCTGAGTGGAAATGTGAGAGGATCACGAAGGACTTTGTGTCAGGTTTGCCCTTACTTTCGAGTAAGAAAGATGCGATCTTAGTAATAGATGATAGATTGATGAAAGCCACTCATTTCATTCCAGTAAGAACCGATTATTTTTTAGATAAGTTGGCTGAACTGTATATCGATGATTCTGTGAGATTACACGGAGTACCACTATCTATTGTGTCTGATAGAGATCCGAGATTTACCTCGCGATTTTGGAAGAAATTGCAAGATGCTTTAGGCACGAAATTGCATTTCAGTACTGCTTTTCATCCGCAAACAGATGGTCAATCCGAGCAAATCATTCAGATTCTCGAAGACATGCTGAGATGTTGTATACTTGAATTTAAAAGTATGTGGGAAAAGCATTTATCATTGATTGAGTTTGTGTATAACAACAGTTTTCAATCTAGCATTAAAATGGCACCATATGAGGCTCTTTACGGTCGAAAGTGTCAAACTCCATTGTATTGGACCGAGCTGAGTGAGAACAAGATTCACGGGGCTGATCTTATAAAAGAGATTGAGTAGAAAGAGAAAGTAATTCATGACAGTTTGAAAGCAGCCTCAGATCGTCAGAAGTCTTATGCAGATTTGAAACGAAAGGATATTGAATTTGAGGTTGGTGATAAAGTGTTTCTGAAAGTATCTCCGTGGAAGAAAATACTTTGATTTGGCAAAAAGGACAAGTTGAGTCCGAGGTTCATTGGATAGTATGAGATAGTTGAACGAGTTGGACCGGTTGGTTATAGATTGAGATTGCCATCTGAGTTAGAAAAGATCCATAATGTGTTTCGTGTGTCAATGCTTCGACGGTACAGATCAGATCTGTCTCATGTGATTACTCCTTTGAGGTTGAGATTCAGCCAGATTTGTCATATAGTGAAGAACTAATCTGAATTTTGGTACGAGAGACCAAAGAGTTGAGAAAAAAGTGAAACACCCCAAACCCGGCCCACGAGCCTCAATCGGATCTGGTATGTTCCATGAGTAAAATAGTTCAAAACTTGTTTGTTATTTTGGAAAAATTTGTGTGGTTTTGAAGAACATTTGATTTGTGTTGGGTTCAAATTGAAAATGGTGTTGTTCTTGAAGACTAGATTTTATTTAAACAGTATTTTTATTTGTACTTGAAATCAATAAGTTAAAGGTATTGCCGGGTTTTTAGAGTTTAACATTAAATTGAAAATCGATTATATTTGGGTGTCAAAACATTTAAAATTTATTTTTAAGAAAAATTATTTAATCTTGATTTAATAATAATCGTATCATGATAAACCAAATTAAATGCATACTTAAAACAGTTAATAGTAATGGCCATATTACATCAAAGCAAAACTCGAAATAAATCCAAAATACTTAAATATAAAAATTCAAAATAAAACAAATGATGGGCCCAGCATGGCCACCACTAAGCTCCTGCCGACCCGGTCCATTTACTGAGTGTCACCTGAAAAGATATCCCACAACGAGGTGAGTCAACGGACTCAATGTGTAACAACCAACACAATCTCCCAACGATTTAGGCATAACAAATCATATATATAACAAATATAGGCAATGATGTAATCCCGAACCCAAACCTAAATAACCATCCTCTACACATCACCGTACCGCCATCACACCGTGGGATTACTAAATCGACCCTCCATCCACTACACACCATCGAAGGCGGTCTCGCATTTACTTGCACATCACCCTTATAAATTGTGGCATAGCCACGAGATAATGTGACAAAGTCACGAGATAACATTTTGTGACATACGTCACCACATTCAGATTATATGACATGAGTCACCAGATATTGTGGTAAAAACCACCAGATCACTTCCCCTTTTCATAATCACCTATATGCCCCATGTGTCATACAAATCATGCGGATAACATGCCATATGCCTTATTCATATTCATAACCAATTTTCATATATGTCACATTCAATTTTATAATACTATTAATGATCTTTAGAGAATAACGTACCTGAATATGTCGTACCATTGAATGGACCTTTAGCCACATCTTTCATATTCTTATTAACACACATATTAAATTAATACCGTAAATCTATTAGGAATTGGTGTAAGGCTACACACCTAGTTGCTATCGTGTTCACTGAATCCCAAAAATCTATCGAAACAGGTTGTACTTCTCCCTAAAAATCATAGTTAGAATCAGCCAAACAATAATCACTGAATATGGCCTTGGCCGAATGTTCATGCCCTCTTACCTTGCGGATCTAAATCCCAAAATCGCTATCTGCTAATGGAGATGTCAAAATACCTATAGGCTCATGTTAGATTCGATTTTCAATCACTTAATGAACTTAATAAATGGCCTTCGGCCTAAGATCATACTTTTCTTACCTTAGATCTAAAAATCCCGAAGATCTCCTCTTGAAGTCGGCTGCAATAGGAATCCCAAAATTCCCCCAAACAGAATAACCAAAACTTAATTGGCTAGCCCCTTCAAGAAATCGACAAGAAGACTTGCAGAGGAAATCGATTCAAAGTGTGACAATGAGGTGAACTTTCGGCTTTAGGATTTACTGAACAATCGGCTAGGGGTTACTTTGAGTATTCAGCTTTTGATGGATTTGTGAAGAGAAGAAGGGAAAGGTTGATGATTGAGCAATTTGGCAATGGTGAAAAATAGAGATTCAGTTTCAATGGAAAAGGGAAGAATGGTATTGTGGTTCGGCTTTTATCAAAATGATGGAGGGAGTGTGGGGCTTAATTGGATTCGGCAATGGTGAGTTGAGGAAGAGATTTCGGCTTAGGTAAGGTAAAAGAAAAAGAAGAGAAAGTGACATGTTTTGGAGAGAAAGGAGTAAACGAAAGAGTGGCTAAATGTTTTTATGAAATTCGGCTATTCCTCCCTACTAACTTGACCGAAAATGACACCAAGAGAACCCCTTGGCCGGCCAACTCTCTTTCCCCTATCAAATCCCACTTTTTCCTCTTATTTTCACTTTTCTTTATCCATTCAAAATTATCTGAATAAATCAACCATTATCCTTTGCCCTTAGCCAAATTTTAAAAGGAATTTGACCACATATAAAGCCAATTCTCTTAAAGTCCCTGTGCCGTCCACTACCTCTCCTCCTTTCTGCCAAAATAAAACTCCTATTTGCATCCCTTGCTGCTCGAACCTAAGCCCTGCCTGCACTGCCTGCGGCGTCACTTACTAAGGCTTTAAGTGGCGCCTCCTTGCCACTTTAACAAGCCCATTTGTTTGTCCAATTTTCCCTACAATTTTTCTTAAGGCCTCATCGCCTAGCTCCCCCTTTAAGACTTAAAATCCGATAATTTCTAAGGCATTCACCTACACTCTACAGTTCTCAAAAATTCACATAACACATTCAAACACACATAGGCATGCTACTTCACACAATTAAGCAAAAATACACATCCCCTAAATCTCAGATATTACAATTCTACCCCTTAAAATAATTTCGACCTTAAAATTACCTGGTTGAAATAGGTGGGGGTATTGCTATCGCATTGCTTCCTCCGATCCATGATTACGCCATAACACTTTGACCAAAGGAACGTATTTCCTCCATAGTATCTTCACATCCCGTTCCAAAATCTGAATCGGCTCCTCCTCGTACGACAAATCTGGTCTCAGCTCCACCTCCTCAACCGGCACTATATGAGATGGATCCGATTGGTAACGACGTAGCATAGAAACATGGAATACATCGTGCATCTGCCTCAAACCAAGAGGCAACTCCAACTGGTATGCCACTGGTCCAACTCGCTTCAATACCCGATAAGGTCCTATAAACCTGGGACTTAACTTCCCTTTGCGACCAAATCTCATTACCTTTTTCAAAGGTGAAACTTTAAGAAACACATAATCTCCCACAGCAAACTCAATCTCCTTCCACTTAAGATTTGTGTATGACTTTTGCCTGTCCGATGCCTCCTTCAATCATGTATGAATCACCTTAACCTTTTCTTCCGATTCTACCACAATTTTCGGACCCAAAATCTGATGTTCTCCCAATTCCGTCCAACATGCAAGAGTGCGACACTTCTGTCCATACAGTGCTTCATATGGTGCCATCTGAATACTTACCTGATAGCTGTTATTATAGGCAAATTCTGCTAAAGGCAAATATTCTTCCCAACTTCCTCTAAAGTCTATCACATAGCCTCTCAACATATCCTCCAACACTTGAATTACCCGCTTAGATTGGCCGTCCAACTGCGGATGGAATGCCGTACTGAAGTCTAGCCTAGTGCCCAAAGCTTGATGTAGCACTTTCCAGAACCGAGACGTAAACCTCGATCCCTACCTGAGATAATCGACATCGGCACTCCATGCAGCCTCACAATTTTCACAACATACAACCTTGCTAATTTCATGAGAATAGTCAACCCAAGACCGGATAAAATGTGCAAATTTCACACCGATCCACTATCACCCATACCGAGTCCTTTTTAGTAGGCATAAGGAAGCCCACTAACGAAGTCCATGGTAATTCTCTCCACTTCCATTATGAATCTTTATCGGCTAAAGCAATCTGACGGTGCACAGTGTTCACCTTGAACTTGTCGACATGTTAGGCACTTTCCTACAAACTCAGAAACTTCCCACTTAAGACCGTGCCACCGTAATCGCTCCCAGAAATCCTTGTACAACTTACTATCTCCGGATGCATAGCATAAGGGCTACTATGTGATTCCCGAAGAATTCTCTACCCTAACTCCTCATCCTTTGGCATACAGACCTTTCCATGAAAACACAGCACTCCGTCGCTGTTTACACCAAAATTTTCCAATTCCCCACACTGCACTTGCCACAACTTAGCACTTAGATCCTCATCTGCCAACTATCCTTCTTTCACCTCATTCAGCCATGACGGCTTGACCTGCAACTCTGCCAGCAAACTTCCATCATCATAGAGGCTCAAATGTGAGAACATTGCCCTTAACTCTCTCACTACTTTTCGACTTAGGGCATCTGCCACCACATTCGCCTTGCCCGGGTGGTTCTCTATGGAACAATCATAATCTTTCAATAACTCCACCCACCTTCACTGTCTCAGGTTCAGCTCTTTCTGAGTTAGCAAATACTTTAGGCTCTTGTGGTCCGTGTAGATCACCAACCTTTCCCCATACAAGTAGTGCCTCCACACTTTAAGAGCGAATACAATCGCCGCCAATTCCAAATCATGTGTTGGGTAGTTATCCTCATGTGGCCTTAATTGTCGAGATGCATAAGCAACTACCTTCCCATCTTGCATCAAAACACATCCCAAACCTGTGTGAGAAGCATCATAGTATATCAGAAAATCCTTTCCTGCCTCAGGCTAAATCAAAATTGGAGCTTCATTCAAGACCTTCTTAAGCTTCTCAAAACTTTCTTGCTGGTTATCTGACCATACGAAAGGTACCTCATTCCTCAGCAACTTCGTCAAAGGTGCAGCTATTGACGAAAACCCTTCTACGAACCTTCTGTAGTAGCCTGCTAATCCCAAGAAACTATGAACTTCTGCCACAAACTTAGGTGGTTTCCAATCCAATACTGCCTCAATCTTCTGAGGTTCTACCCTTATTCCTTCGATAGACACCACGTGCCCTAAAAACGTAACTTCCTTCAGCCAATATTCGCACTTGCTGAACTTGGCATATAGCTTTTTCTCCCTTAACACTTGCAACATGACTCGGAGGTGCTCATCATGTTCTTCCTTAGACTTAGAATACACTAGGATGTCGTCTATGAACACAATAACGAATCTATCCAAGTAAGGTTGAAAAACCCGATTCATCATATCCATGAACATGGCTGGGGCGTTTGTTAATCCAAACGGCATTACCAAGAATTCATAATGCCCGTACCTAGTCCGAAAAGCTGTCTTATGGATATCTACCTCCTTCACCTTAAGTTGATGATATCCAGACCTTAGATCTATCTTTGAGAATACCGTGGCCCCCTTAAGCTGATCGAACAAGTCGTCTATCCTTGGCAACGGGTACTTGTTCTTAATGGTCAGCTTATTCAACTGTCGATAATCTATGCACATACACATAGTTTCGTCCTTCTTCTTTACAAATAGGACCGGTGCTCCCCATGGAGACACACTAGGTCGTATAAACCCACGATCGAGTAATTCTTGGATCTGGGCTTTAAGCTCAACCAACTCCTTTGGTGCCATTGATGCGGAGTATTTGACACGGAGTCAGACACGCAATAAGTCAATTCAAACTCCACCTCCTGTCCGGGTAACCTGACGACTCCTCGGAAAGACATCCATAAATTCCCTTACTATTCTAACTCCTCCTACAACTACTTCCTCAGCCTCCAAGGCACTGATCAACATTAGAAAAGCTACACACCCTTTTTTCACCATCTTCTCTACCTTAAGGGTAGATACTACATTTGCCAAGCAATTCTGCCTTTTGCCCATCACCACAACTTCTTTGTCGTCAGGAGTTCTTAACGACATGTGCTTTGCCACACAATACACATTTGCATGGTACTTCACTAACCAATCCATGCCTAATATTAGGTCAAACTCCTCAAATAGCAACTCCATTAAATCCGCTAGAAATCGTGCCCCCTGAACTTCCAAAGGTACTGCCTTAAAGATTTTGTCTAACACTACATATTGCCCTAAAGGACTAAGGATAGTCATCTTCCTAGGTACAATTTCAGAGTTCACATACAGAGTTCCAGACACCTTACTAGCAATATATGAATGAGTTGACCCAATATCTATCAACACAATAAGGGGTAATCCAAAGATAAGGAACATACCCATTATGACATCAGGTGCGTCACCATCCTCCCTTCGATGAACTGTATATACTAGACCCGGCTGTCTCACCTCTGTGCTACCAATACCTCTGTCTGGTGTTCCCCGTCCTCTACCAGAACCATTACCTCTGCCAGTAAAACCACGACCCCGGGGTGGCTGCTGTCCTCCTCTTCCAGCCTGGTTAGGACCCTGACTTACTGGTCGGCTCCCGTCTGTTTTCATGGGATAGTCCCTAATCATGTGATCCTTGGATCCTCACTTGAAACATCCTCTAGTCTTCTTCCAACACTCCCCCAAGTGCATCTTTCCACACTGGCCGCAAGTACGGCATTGTCCTCCCATAGCAGCTTGTTGACCTCGCGACCCATCCGTTCTAGGTCTCTTCTGAACATTCCCAGATGACCCTGATGATCCAAAACCTCTCTTTTGCTTATTCCTGTCCGTGTTCTGTCTCATAGACTCATTAACTCCTTCAACAACTTTTGCCTTTTCCACCAACACAGTAAACTCCGCTCCTACTGTGGGGCAATCAACAATCTCAAGTCATCCCTTAGTTCGTCCTCAAATTGGACACATCGTTCATGCTCCGTAGCCACTATACCTCGCGTGCACTGCTCAACCTTAGAAATTTTACCTCATACTCCGCTACGGACTTATTTCCCTGAACCAGCCTCAAAAATGCCTTCCTCTGCGCATCAACATAACTAGTTCCAATGTACTTCTTCTGATATGCCACCTTAAAGTATTCCCAAGTAAGATCATCTGCGGCAGCACCATCCCTAACCGTGAGCCACCATTGATATGACTCATCGTGGAGTAGCGACACTACCCCTTTCAGTTTCTCCTCGGCAGTCAGGTCCAAATCATCTATAATTCGCTCTGTCGCTTCCAACCAATACTCAGCCGTATTGGGCGCCACACCAGATATACCACGAAAAAATTCAACTTCATTAGCTTAGAGTTGCTCAGGTACAGACTTTCGAGCTCCCATGCCTCCACCTGCTCCAGCCACCCTTTTCAGAACTCGCAGCATTGCATGTGATACTGCATCATCCCCCGTCTGATCCTGATATTCCACATCAGTGGTTGGTGGTGGTGGCATTTCATTTTCGGACCTTGACTAGACCTAACGGGTTCGACACGATCATTCGGCCTCTACCACGACCACGCACATTAAGACCACGTCCCCTAGAATTCATGCTTCTGAATCGTGTTTATCTGGTTAAGGAATTTTATGAATTAGTTTTTGTTCCACTGATTTATCGCGAACAGTCTTATGTTCAATAGTTCTAAAGAGTAGTTCTTTCGAATTCACACACACACAGTCTCAAATTCATTCATTGAATCATCACATTCATGAACTTGCGTTCATTATAGAAAAGTGTTGTAGTTGTCTTTGTTGTTGTTTTCCACTACCCAAGGGTATTTCTGTAATTTTATCCTATAGGGATATTTTGGTATTTTTTTTCAAATTAGGGTATTTGAAAATTTTGCAAAATAGATATTTTTGGCCTTTTTGCAAAATAGGAATACTTGATAGGAAGATTCAAGGATAATGTGGTAATTTTATAAACTGAGGGTATTTTTGTAATTGTTCAAACTAGGGGCATTTTGGTAATTTTTTCGTAAAATATGATTCCTAGTGACTTTTCAAAACAAGGGTATTTTTGGAAAATTTTAATTTGGGGTATTTCGAAAACTTTCCATACTGAGGGTATTTTAGTAATTTGTACAGGTTAAGGGTAATTTGGGCAACTTGCAAACTAGGGGTATTTTGGTCATTTTAAATCAAGGATACTTTAGAATTTTATAATCATGGTTTGACTTTAGAATTTCACAAAACAAGGTGGATTGGTCCTTTCGGGTTTTAATTATTGAATTTAGCTTTGTGATTGAGTCCTCTTGGTTAGGATGAACGCCACTACATATACCGTAAGATTCGACGAGAGAGGAGGTGAGTCACTAGGACTACTTAAATACCAAGCTCCCCTGAATCCAATCCTAGAAATGCGCACAATGGTTGCCACACCTTTAACTCGGCAACTCAGTCACTGGTTTGTTTGGTTAAACTTTAAATTTTATGTATTTCGGTGTTGGAGTAGAATAATCCTAGGGTTCAATAATTCCCAATCTACTAATCTATGTCCCTATAATTTCCCACATACAAATCACAAAAGGGTTAGGAGTATTTATCTGGTGGACTTCGGGTTGGAGACTCAGGTGCCATTCCAGAAGACCTGCTCATTCCTTAGTAAAATCCAATTTCAAAATAAAAAAATGTTTTAGGCCAAAAAGCCCTCAAGGTCGAGTTCTGAATCGGGCTCTGATACCAAACTAAAACACCCCAACCCAGTCCACGAGCCTCGACCGGATCTGGTATGTTCCCTGAGTAAAATAGTTTAAAACTTATTTGTTATTTTGGAAAATTTTGTGTGGTTTTGAAGAACATTTGATTTGTGTTGGGTTCAAATTGAAAACGGTGCTGTTCTTGAAGACTAGATTTTATTTAAACAATATTTTTATTTGTACTTGAAATCAATAAGTTAAAGGTATTGTCGGGTTTTTAGAGTTTAACATTAAATTGAAAATCGATTATGTTTGGGTGTCAAAACATTTAAAATTTATTTTAAGAAAAGTTATTTAATCTTAATTTAATAATAATCGTATCATGATAAACCAAATAAAATGCATACTTAAAACAATTAATAGTAATGGCCATATTACATCAAAGCAAAACCGAAATAAATCCAAAATACTTAAATATAAAAATTCAAAATAAAACAAATCTTTGAAATGAGCATGGCCACCACTAAGCTCCCCGCCAACCAGGTCCATTTACTAAGTGTCACCGAAAAGATATCCCACAACGGGTGAGTCAACTGACTCAATGTGTAACAACCAACACAATCTCCCAACGATTTAGGCATAACAAATCATATATATAACAAATATAGGTAATGATGCAATCCTGAACCCAAACATAAATAACCATCCTCTACATATCACCCGTACCTGCCATCATACCATGGGGATTACTAAATCGACCCTCCATCCGCTACACACCATCGAAGGCAGTCGCTGCAGACGACTTGCACATCGCCCTTATAAATTGTGGCATAGCCACTAGATAATGTGACAAAGTCACCAGATAACATTTTGTGACATACGTCGCCATCAGATTATATGACATGAGTCACCAGATATTGTGGTAAAAACCACCAAATCACTTCCCCTTTTCATAATCACCCATATACCCCATGTGTCATACAAATCATACGGATAACATGCCATATGCCTTATTCATATTCGTAACCAATTTTCATATATGTCACATTCAATGTTTATAATACTATTAACAGATCTTTAGAGAATAACGTACCTGAATATGTCTTACCATTGAATGGTACCTTTAGCCACATCTTTCATATTCTTATTAACACACATATTAAATTAATACCGCAAATCTATTAGGAATTGGTGTAAGGCTACACACCTGGTTACTATCGTGTTCACTGAATCCCGAAAATCTATCGAAATAGGTTGTACTTCTCCATAAAAATTATAGTTAGAATCGGCCAAACAATAATAACTAAATATGGCCTTGGCCAAATGTTCATGCCCTCTTACCTTGCGAATCTAAATTCCGAAATTGCTATCTGCTAATGGAGATGTCGAAATACCTATAGGCTCATGTTAGATCCAATTTTTAATCACTTAATGAACTTAATAAATGGCCTTCGGCCTAAGATCATACTTTTCTTACCTTAGATCTAGAAATCCTGAAGATCTCCTCTTGAAGTTGGCTGCAATAGGAATCCCGAAATTCCCCAAACAGAATAACCAAAATGCAATTGGCCAGCCCCTTTCAAGAAATCAACAAGAAGACTTGTAAAAGAAACCGATTCAAAGAGTGACAATGAGGTAAACTTTCAGCTTTAGGATTTACTGAACAATCGGCTAGGGGTTACTTTAAGTATTCAGCTTTTGATGGATTTGTGAAGAGAAGAAGGGAAAGGTTGATGATTGAGCAATTTGACAATAGTGAAAAATAGAGATTCGACTTCAATGGAAAAGGGAAGAATGGTATTGTGGTTCGGTCTTTATCAAAATGATGGAGAGAGTGTGGGGCTTAATTGGATTCGGCAATGGTGAGTTTGAGGGAGAGATTTCGGCTTATGTATGGTAAAAGAAAAAGAAGAGAAAGTGACAGGTTTTGGAGAGAAAGGAGTAAACGAAAGAGAGGCTAAATGTTTTTATGAAATTCGGCTATTCCTCCCTACTAACTTGACCGAAAATGACACCAAGAGAACCCCTTGGCCGGCCAACTCTCTTTCCCCTATCAAATCCCACTTTTTCCTCCTATTTTCACTTTTCTTTATCCATTCAAAATTATCTGAATAAATCAACCATTATCCTTTGCCCTTAGCCGAATTTTAAAAGGAATTTGACCACATCTAAAGCTTATTCTCTTAAAGTCCCTGTGCCAATTCACTACCTCTCCTCCTTGCTGCCAAAATAAAACTCTTATTTGTGTCCCTTGCTGCTCGAACCTAAGCCCTGCCTGCACTGCTTGTGGCGTCATTTACTAAGGCTTTAAGTGGCGCCTCCTTGCCACTTTAACAAGCCCATTTGTTTGTCCAATTTTCCCTACAATTTTTCTTAAGGCCTCATTCACCTAGCTTCCCCTTTTAAGACTTAAAATCTGATAATTTCTAAGGCATTCACCTACACTCTAGAGTTCTCAAAAATTCACACAACACATTTAAACACACATAGGCATGCTACTTTACACAATTAATCAAAAATACACAACCCCTAAATCCAGATATTACAAAAAGAATTTTCTTAGTGAAGGTGTTGTGGAACAAACACGAAATTGAAGAGGCTATGTGGGAGCCTGAGAACATTATGAGAGAGCAACATCCACAACTATTCACTGGTAAGATTTTTGGGGACGAAAATCCCTAAGGGGGAGAGTTGTAACAGCCCGGTTTGGACCTTAGTCAGAATAGTGGTTCGAGACCTCAAATTCGAGGTCCTCAAAATATTTTAATGATATTTTCTGTGTGAATGATAAGTGACATAGCCTCTGTGAAAATTCTGTGTGATGATTTGACCGTTTTAATGCCGAATTAAGAGAAGGGACTTAATTGCGTAAAGAGTAAAAGCTATGTGCTGATTTATAAGAGTATCTAAGTGTTGTTGTCTTTTAAATATGGAGGCTTTGTGATGAAATTAAACCATTTTGTACTTAGTTGATGACTAAATGACATATTAGCCTTAATGTATATTTGTTTTATATGGTTATTAAAAGGTTAATTTGATGAAGTGATAATTATGTTTAATATGTTATAATAAAACATGAAAATAGTCATTTACTTATCATCCTTGGCTGAATATTAGCAAGGGAAGAAAAGGGAAAAGAAAACAAGGGTTCGGCATGTTTTGATCTTGATTCAAGGTTAGTTTTTAATCGGATTTTGATAATTTTTATGTTTTCGTGATCGTTGCTTTGTGCTCTACAAAACCCATGCTTGAATTTTGAGTATTAATGATGTTTATGTGAGATGCCATTGATGCTATATTGAGCTTTTTGATGATTTTTGGTGTTAAATGAAAGATATGAGTTAGATGAACATACTTTGTTCTTGAAGTTTTAATGAATTTAGCTAATTAGGGTTAAATTGAGAAAATAGAAAGTTGAGGGACTAAATAGCAAATTTGATGAAATATTTGGATTTATATAATCCCTAGAGAGGTTCGGCCAAGCATGTGAATGTGTGGAATTTGATGATCTTGTGAGATAGGGACTAAAGTGTCGAAATATAAAAATGTGAGGGTTAATTTGTAAAATACCTTAAATATGTGTGTTTGGACTAAATGATTGAATTGATGATTGAATGAATTGAATTTGAATGTGTATAGACCAAGAGAGGAAAGGTTCGAATTGAGATCGAGGCAAAGATAAAGTGCTAAATTAATCGACCGTATCGATTGTTCGACGTCCTTGGTAAGTTCGGATATAATACTAGTTGTAAACTTTATCTATGTGATATAAATTGAATGCATGTATATGTTTCTATGAGATTTGAAATGCTATGTGCTGAATTGAGATAAAGGGGCACTAAGTGCACAAAATTTGAAATGAGAAAGAGATGATTGGCACTGTGTGTGCGAAAAGATAAAAGCTTCGGCTTATTGACTTGGCACTGTGTGTGCGATACCGATATAAACTCGGGTTAATGTATTAGCACTAAGTATTCGGTGATGAATACATTTCAGTTATGAAATTGGCACTAATGAATACATTTCAGTTATGAAATTGGCACTAAGTGTGCAAATAAATCAAATGATTAGAAAAGGTTGAAGGAGAGGTAATATCGAACAATTGAGTAGCATAAATGGTAATCAACTATGTGTTGATCAAGGTATGTTTAAACCTATGTGGTTGATGATAGATTTAAGAGTTGAATGAATAGATAATTGGGTATGTGGTTGAGATTGGTAATGTACCTAGTTGTGCTTTTATCTATGTGATGATATATGCATATATACATATTGATGTTGTATTATTAGGTAATATGTATTATGTTACGAACTTTCTAAACTCTAGAAAGCTTACTGTGTGATTTATTTCTCTGCCTTACAGTGTCAGTAAAGCTAGCTTGGATCCGGGATCGCCAGCTTCTCAATCACACTATCGACATTCCATTTTGGTACTTTTGAAAAGATGTATAATGGGAATATAGCATGTATAGGCTAGTTAATTGAATCAAGTTTGAGATTTGTAATTAGCCATGAGATGTGGCTAGATATGTGATAGGTTTGGCATGAATGAATGTGGTATATATATGATGCATCTTTTGGCATGATTTGTGGATTGATAAATTTACTATTGAGTGGTAACTTTGTGTTGATAAATGCTAGTAAGGGTAGTGAGATTGGGAATGAATTATGCTTGTGATAGAATAAGTATTGGTATTGAATTGGGTATGATTAGAGTTGGTATTGGTTGCATGTGTTGAATTGCTAATTTGGTATGCTTTTAGTTGGTAATATGTGCATGAGATGTTTGGTTTATTGGCTTGTAGGTTTGACCCTAAGTGGATGGCATGTTGGCCTTGCAAAAATGGCCTATAATGTCACACGGTTGGGGCACATGGCATGCCTCAAACCGTGGGTAAATTGGCATAATGTGGTTTAGACTGCACACAACCTAGACACGGGGGTGTCATCTAACTGTGGTGCACAAGTTAGTAGCTAGCCTTAATAGTACACGGCCATGGCACGGGCATGCCTATAGGTCGTGCTAGAAATGGCAGTATATGACCTTATAGGACACGGCCTTATCACACGGGCGTGTTTGTTAGCCGTGTTGATTTTGGCAGTATGTAACCACGGGGAGGTCACACAGACGTGTCTCCCCTATGTTCTAGAAAAGTTTCAATTTTCATGAAATTTTATATGTGTTTCGGTTTAGTCCCGACTCGGTTTACAAGCATGCTTAGGGTCTTGATGACTCGTTTAAGGGACACTATGATTGTATATGAATGTGTTTGATGATGATTGACTTTGTGTCAACATTTAGAGGTTAAATGTTCGGATTGATCGGTAATACCCCTTAATCCGATTCTGGCGACGATTTCGGGTTAAGGGTGTTACAAGACGAGTCACTGATTAGATTATTTGTGGTTTCAACCACCGTAGTACTTAGACCACTCGTGACCGTAGTCACTCGTGACAATAGTTATTGATTCTCTCCTCCTTCCATTTAATCTCGAGCCCATGCTCTTTTCATCATGCACAATATGTATGCAACCAATATTAGTGTATAACGAATCATATTTCATACATGCATAACATCAAAATATACGTATGTGCATTTTAATAAGAATATCAATATCGAGAACTTACCCGGCATCTCTAACCCTACCCATAATGGTATTTTGCCTATCATATTAGTTATTTCGGCTTTCATCCTTTATAGTTAACAATACAGTTAACACGGGAGGCGTGTGAGTAATACACACCTGATAACGTGTAAGATTATACCTTCTATGTCGATGCTTTCACTAGCAGGAACGACAACTATCTATCTATCCCAGACAGACGTCGGCTCTCTATCATAGCCCGGCAAAAAATCTCGAACTACCGACACAGCATGTTTTTTAAACCTTGGAGTCGAAACTAAGAGTTCACTCCCTTCCTTGGATTAACTGGTAGTTGGATCCATGAAGAGACTTGATCAGGAAAAGGGTTAAGGCTTTGAAAGAAAGCAGAGAAAATAAGAACTCAAAATGATGTAGTCCCTTACCTTGATTAATAGAAGCCGAATATTAGCAGACTTGGCTTAAGAACCCGATTGAACCCCTAAATGAACCATGTTAAATTGATTTTTAGCGATAGAATAAAAGAAGTGGCCTTTCGGCAAACTGAATCAACAAAGAATCCCTTACCACCCATTCAGCCAATCAATTACCTACCAAAATCTTCTTGAAAGTAGGCACACGAAGAAGAAGAGATGATGATGCACCCCCTACAATCGGTCAGTGCCCAAAGAAGTAAGTCAGGCTTTCGGTTTAACCAAACCAAGAGTAATGAAAGCAAGTGAGAAAGAATAGAGAAGAAGGCTCCCTACCAAGACAAAAGTTTGCTGAATGAAGGGTCTAAATTCGGCTATCAGCACCAATCGACAGAAAAAGGTGCCTACACTTGAAGCAAAATGAAGATTTGGCCTTCACACAAGAAGAAGTAAATAAGATAAAAGAAGATAAAACAAGGAATAGGGTTCGACTACACAAGGCACAAGTATAAGATGAAAACAAAAAGGGAAAGGAGGGTTTTGACCAAAGAAAGTAGCAAAATAAAATGAAACCAACAATGTGAAGGGTGGATGGTAATAGTAAATTCAGTTATGAAGGAAAACTATGGAGTGAGAGTTTCGATTTTTGGTTGCAAAAGAATTAAGTGCGAAGGTGATATGTGGTTTTGGTTTTGGTAAATGAGAAGAGAAGGAGAAATGTTTCAAAAGTGTAAAAAGAGAGAATGAGGGTATTTCAAGATGATTATGGCTACACAACACTCAAGAATGCCCATATGAGGGATACGACACACCCTTATGACCACCTTACTCAACCAAAAAGCTATGAATTACCAAGAAAGGTTTGGCCCCTCATCTAGCCAAGCTAAACCGTGCACTCTCACAACCTTCTTCCAAATTCGGCCAACTCTCCTCCTCTCTCCAAATCCCACAACTTTCTCCACCTTTCACACCTAATAAACCATAAAAGTAACATATTTTAATCCCATATTTAGTATGTTTTTTGATGATTTAGCCCTTGATTTTATTTAAAAGGTGCTTGTAATCCTTTCTTTTCATGTCATTTACTCAGGAAAGCACCCGAGGATAAAAGGAACACAAAATGAGCTTAAAACGAAGTAAATGGGCTTTAGCAAGAAATCAACACGCCTGGCACAAATCCTTCACGATCGTGTCTTGCCGACTACCTAGAGCACGTCCTAACTCACGAGTTGCACAGCCGCGCATCACCTTATTACCACACACGGTGTGTCAAGTGAATTACACGACCGTGCCCAAAACGATAAAATCAAGGCACGATCCAACCCCAATTGACACGGGTGTGTGCCATGGGCGTGCCCCTGCTGTGGGAAAGATAAATTTCACTCAGATTTGGATGCTTGAAGCCAAAGAAACATACTCCTAAGTCTGCTCCAACACCCTAATAGTAATTCTACTTGAAGGAGATACTTAGGAGCCAAGTATAGCATTCCAAAGCCTATATAAACAACCCAAGGCAGACGTAAAGAGAGAGCTTTTTGGCAAGGAGCTTTTTGCAGAGGCTTTTGTAGAAGCTTTCATCTTTTAGGGAGTCACTTGAAGATAGCCAATTGATCCATCTTAAGAACCCGAAACTCCATTCAAGACGGAGGATCTCTCATTTAATTCCTTCAGGGGGTTTTAGGGATTTCTTATGTTTTGTTTTATATTTTCTCTTGAGATGTTTTCGTATTTAGTTATGAACTAAACCCTTCAATACCTGAAGGGGATGAAACCTATGATGGATTTTGTTATTTGATTTCTAAATTATATGATAAGTACTTAGTTTGTTCTTAATTATTTTGCTTAATTTAATCTGATGTGCTTAGGTGGAGGAGGAATAGACCCTACCTAAGAGTAGATCTAGCATAATTGAGCGGAGTTGATCGGCGCCTAGAGATAGGGTTATGAGATTTTGCCGGATTAGGGTGAAACCTAATATGAGAATCCATTGATCGATTTACTACTTCCTTAGGGGGTTATTATAAGAGAACGAGAGTTCCACTAATTAACCTAAGGTTAGACGTTGATAAACCGTAAAAGTAACATATTTTAATCCCACATTTAGTATGCTTTTGGATGAATTTATCCTTAATTTATGTAAAAAGGTGCTCCTAATCCTTTCTTTTTGTGTCTTATACTCAAGAAAGCACCCAAGGATAAAAAGAACGCAAAACGGGCTTAAAATGAACCAAAGTGGGCTGACCCAAGAAGTCAGCACGGCCTGGACTTCATGCCACACGGCCGTGCCCCAATATTTAGATTGCACATGGTCACACCCTAATTTACACGACCATGTCTCATCGACAAAAAGCCCAACATGGCTTGGACTTCATGCCACACAGTCGTGCCCCAATTGGCAAACCCGAGACACGGCCGGACCTAAATATTACATGGGCATGTCATAGCTGTGCATAAATCGACAGGATGGAGACACTGGATGGACCATGATTTGCATGGGCGTGTCAAGGCGTGCCCCTACCGTGGAAAAGAGCAATTTCACTTAGAATTGGATGCTTGGAGCCCAAGAATGAAATACTAAGTCCACTCAAACACTTAGGATGAATTTCACTTGAATTACAAGTACTTAGGAGCCAAGTAAATCATCCCAAACGTCTATATAAACAAATCCAAGGCAGCAATTTAGGGGCGTCAAGGTTTTAGCAGAGCTTTCTGCCAAAGCTTTACTCGTTTAGGGAATTACTCAAAGATAGCCAATTGATCCATCTCGAAGAGCTGAATTCTACTCAAGATGGAGGATCTCTCCTTCAATTCCTTCAAGGGTTTTAGGGATTTCTTATGTTTTGTTTTATCTTTTCTCTTGAGATGTTTTCTTATTTTATTATGAACTAAACCCCTCAGATACCTAAGGGGATGAAACCTATGATGGATTTTGTTATTTAATTCTTTCGGTTTATATGATAAATACTTAGTTTGTTCTTAATTATCTTGCTTAATTTAATCTGATGTGCTTAGGTGAAGGAGGAATAGACCCTGCCTAAGAGAAGATCTAGCATAATTAAGCGGAGTTGATAAGGCGCCTAGAGATAGGGTTACGAGATTTTGTCGGATTAGGGTGACACCTAATATGGGGGGTCCATTGATCGATTTACTGCTTCCTTAGGGGGTTATTATAAGAGAACGAGAGTTCCACTAATTAACCTAAGGTTAGACGTTATTCACTTTGAGAGAAGGTTTAATATAGGTTAGGGAGTCTCACGGATCAAGTTAAGTAAAAGAAATCATATGAATTGAAAGTTAGATCATAAGTGAAGTCATAGGTGGATTCTTCCCGAAGGTATCATCTTTATCAATTGATTTTCTTCAAAGTCTTTTCCCAAAGTTTATTCTTTTGCCTTTGCATTTAAAGTTTAAGTATTTCATTTGTTTTAGATTAATAAACCAATCACTCCATATTTTAGGCTAAATAATAGAAAGAAAGTGAGTAATAGTACTTTTAGGTTCCTTGGGTTCGATAAAGATATTCTTTCCTGAGCTATATTACTGTTCAATAGGTGCGCTTGCCTCTATCATTATCGCAGTTAGTCTACAAGTTCAATCACTCTTTTATAAATATTAAAACTAGACTGTTTTGTAGCGATCAAGTTTTTGGCGCCGTTGCCGGGGAACTCTAAAATATTACGAAAGCTCTATTTTTATTACTTTAGCCATTATTATTATTTTTACTTTGCTAACTTTTCTTTTATTTAAATCTTGACAGGTAATTCTAGTATTTCAAAAGGAATGGCACTGAATAATTATCAGTGGCAAGACGTGGTCACCAAGTTATCTAATCAGTTCGAAATAATGAATAAAAAGATTGATGGTTTGAATAATCTCTCGCTGGTACACCCAATAATGTAGTATAACTCGAATCTGAGAGGCGTGGCAAATCTTGAGTACCCACCCTACGGATATGGCATGAAAAATGAACAAGTCCACTATATAGGTAACTACTCTAGATGTCAAAAAAAAATTTTTAGTGACACTTATACTACAGGATGGAGGTACCATCCCGACTTCTCGTGGAATGACCAAAGACAGGATTTTCCTCTAAATTTTCAACAACCTTATCCAAAGGAAAGGGAATCAAACCTCGAAGAGATTTTGAAAAAATTGGTGATAGCTATAAACTCTTGTCTTCAAAAGGCTGAAGAAACACTCGATGACCAACAAAGATCAATCGAGGGAATCAAAATATAGGTAAGAGAAATCATCATGTTAGTTGGACTACTTATTAAGATATTATGTGAAAAACGGACAGAGATTTTTTCCAAAGGCACACAATAGGTAAAAGCAATTACACTAAGGAGTGGCAAAGAGTTAATTGAACTACAAAGAAAGACACCACGTGAAATTATCAAGAAAAAGAGTGTAGAAGGTGAGAATGATAATCCATTGCCTACAGAGAATAAGACAAAAATTCCATATCCAGAAAAAATAAAGAAAGAACAACTGGATGCTCAATATGGTAAGTTCCTCGAACTCTTTAAACAAATACATATCAACTTACCTTTCATTGAAGCTATTTCACAGATGCCGAAGTATGCAAAATTCTTAAAGGAACTTCTTACAAACAAAAGGAAGCTTGAGGAGGTATCCATGGTGAAGCTTAACGAAGAATGTTTAGCCCTTTTCCAAAATAGACTACCATGAAAATTAAAAGATCCATGGAGTTTCACTATTCCTTGCTTAATTCATAGTTTAAACATCAAGAAAGCATTAGCAGACTTAGGTGCTAGTATTAATTTAATGCCTTACAAATTATTTAAACGACTAAATCTTGGGGAACCAAATCCCACTAGGATAAGTATTCAATTAGCCGATAGATCTATCAAATATCCTAGGGGAATTATTGAAGATGTCTTGGTCAAAATTGATAAATTTATTTTTCCTGTTGATTTTGTTATGTTAGACATGGATGAAGACATTAATGTTCCTTTAATCTTAGGGCGTCCCTTTTTAGCCACTGCTAGAGCTATTATTGATGTAGGTAATGGCAAACTAGCTCTGAGAATAGGTGATGATGAAATTATCTTTCAACTCTGTGATGCCATGCGATATTCTAAAGAACAAGATGATTCCTGTTGTTTCGTTGACACTACTGATCATATTATAAAAATTCGTTACAGGAAATTATACAAGGTGACACATTGGAATTGTGTCCGGCTCAAGAAGAGGGAGAAGAAGATGAAGACAATGAGTCAAATCTGAAAATGTCATTATATGAACAACGGAGAGAAGAAGGCATCGAGAATGATAATGAAATAAAACAAGAAACCTCCATCGTAGAACCACCCAAATTGGAACTCAAACAGTTACCAAAACACCTAGAATACGCATTCCCTGGAAACAATTCTACACTACCAGTAATCATCTCCTCAGAATTAAAATTTAAAGAAAAGGAGGAACTAATAAAAGTACTAAAAGAACACAAGAAAGCCATAGCTTGGAAAATTTTCGATATTAAGGGAATAAGCCCCACATTTTGCACCCACAAAATTTTGATGGAAGAAGAATATAAACCATGTGTACAACCTCAGAGATGTTTAAACCCCAACATGAAAGAAGTGGTCAAAGTCGAGGTAATTAAACTTCTAGGTGCTGGAATAATATATCCTATTTCTGATAGCACTTGTGTAAGTCATGTGCAGGTAGTCCCAAAGAAAGGAGGAATGACTGTAGTACCCAATGAGAAAAATGAGTTAATTCCCACAAGAACAGTTACAGGATGGAGGGTCAGCATAGGCTATAGAAAGTTGAATGATGCCACCAAAAAAGATCATTTTCCTTTGCCTTTCATAGATCAAATGCTAGAAAGATTATCCGGGCATATGTACTACTGCTTCCTGTATGGACTCTCCGGATACTTTCAAATCCCCATAGCTCTTGAAGACCAAGAAAAAACAACATTTACATGCCCATACAGTACGTTTGCTTATCGAAGAATGCCTTTTGGATTATGTAATGCCCCTGCTACTTTTCAGCGTTGCATGTTAGCTATCTTTGACGAACTCGTGGAGGACATCATGGAGGTATTTATGGATGATTTCTCGGTATTTGGTGATTCTTTCCATCTTTGCCTTAAAAATTTAAAACGAGTTCTAATGAGATGTGAAGAAAAAAACCTTGTTTTAAATTGGGAGAAATGCCATTTCATGGTTAGAGAAGGGATTGTATTAGGACATAAGATTTCTAGTAAAAGAATTGAGGTAGATAAAGCAAAAGTTGAAACCATAGAAAAATTATCTCCCCTAGCTCAATCAAGGCTATTAGAAGTTTTTTAGGACACGCAGGTTTTTATAGAAGATTTATTAAGGATTTTTCTAAAATAGCTAAGCCTTTGACAAAGTTACTAGAAAAAGATGTTCCTTTTAATTTCAATCAGGAATGTTTAGATGCATTCAATGTCCTTAAGGATAAATTAGTAAATGCACCGATTATAATTACACCTGATTGGAACTTACCATTCAAATTAATGTGTGATGCAAGTTACTTTGCAGTAGGTGCAGTTTTGGGACAATGCAAAGACAAGCATTTTCAGCCGATCTACTACACTAGCAAAACATTGACACCCGCACAAGAAAATTACACCATGACTGAGAAAGAATTGCTAGCTGTAGTTTTTGCTTTTGACAAATTTAGACAATATCTAAGATTATCTAAAGTTGTTGTTTACACTGATCATTCAGCTCTTCGTTATCTTTTAAAAAAACCTGATGCAAAACCTTGACTAATACGTTGGATTTTACTCTTACAAGAATTTGACTTGGAAATAAAGGATAAGAGGGGAGTTAAGAATCTCGCGGCAGATCATCTTTCAAGACTCGAAAATCCACACACCAAAGAACTTGATGAACGTGAAGTAAATGATTCATTTCCCGAAGAATAGCTCTTTTCTATAACACATTCTACAAATATTGCAAACTATCTAGCAGCTAACATCCTACCAAGAAAGTTGACACATCACCAAAAGAAGCGACTCTTTGCTGATGTGAAAAATTATTTTTAGGAGGATCCCTTTCTTTTCTACATATGTATAGCTCAGGTAATTCGAAGATGTGTTACATGGATAGAGGCAAGCAAAATCCTAGAACATTGTCATTCAGGACCATCAGGAGGACACTACAGTGGTATTAAGACCGCACACAAAATACTCAAATCAGGTTTTTACTGGCCTACCCTATTTAAAGATGCCAACAAGTATGTTACCTCGTGTGACGATTGCCAAAGAATAGGTAATATCTCTAAACGTGATGAAATGCCTCAAACATATATGCTGTCATGTGAAATATTTTATATATGGGGTATAGATTTTATAGGACCATTCCATAGTTCCTTTGGACATAAATATATCTTAGTAGAAGTTGATTACATGTCAAAATGGGTAGAAGCGAAAATCTTACCTACCAATGATGCTAGGGTAGTAGTTAAATTTCTCAAGAAACTATTTTCCCTATTAGGGACACCCAAAGCCATCATTAGTGATAGGGGTACTCATTTTGTAATACACAATTTGAAAAAGTTCTAAAGAAATATGGAATATACCACAAAACAACCACCCCATATCATCCTCAAACTAGTGGGCAAGTTGAGGTAGCAAACCGGGAGCTTAAGCGCATTCTAAAAAAAATGGTTGAATCAAATAGAAAAGATTGGGAAAGTTAAAGTATATGATGCTTTATGGGCTTACAGAACAGCATTCAAAACACCTCTAGGGACATCCCCATACAAGCTCAGATCACGGAAAAGTCATCATCTACCACTCGAGTTAGAACACAAAGCTTTCTAGGCAATAAAATTTTTAAATACTGACCTCAAACTTGCAAGAAATAAACGAATGATGCAGATAAACGAGCTGGATGAATGGAGAACAAAAGCCTATGAGAACTCAAAGCTATACAAGGAAGCAACAAAGCGACGTCACGATACTCACCTCAAGCGAGCAAAACATTTCGAAGTAGGGGACCTAGTCCTACTATACAATTCAAGGCTTAAACTATTCCATGGGAAGCTAAAATCCAGATGGTCAGGACCATTCATGATCAAAACAAAATTTCCATATGGCACCATTGAAGTAACTTATCCCACTAAAGGCACGTTCAAGGTAAATGGTCACCGACTTAAAATTTATAATGGTGCAGATTTTAGAGATACGAGAGAGGAGTTTATGCTCCATGAGCCTTCCTTTAGAACTGAAAATAGGGAGAGTCTAGCTTAAGACTATAAACAAGCGCTTTTCGGGAGGCAACCTAAATGCTAACCGCATTAACATTGTTTTGTAAAAGTCTAACAAAAATGCATGATCATTAACACGACCTGTGACGCGGGCGTGCCGATGACCATGTACAAACAGGGAAAACCTCTCTTCTTCAACACAGGATGCGAAGACACGTGTGAAGACACTAAATTCTCAAACACGGATAGCAACACCAGAACATGGCCGTGTGGAATAACCGTGTGAGGCTACTAACTTGTCTAACACGGGTATTACACGGCCGTGCACCACGACCGTGTGAACATACTGACTTACCAAGCACGGGCGTGTCAATTTGAGACACGGACATGCTAAAAACCCTAAATCGCACTCCATTTTTAAAAATCACGAAAAGCACGGGCATTTCAAATTAAACATGGCCATGGCGGAAGGCCTTGTTACCCTCTATATATTAAAATAACCGTCCCTTCCCCAACTCCAAACCCTAAAACTTAGATTTCAAACCTTTTTCTTCAAACCAACCACCGAATCATTCCCCCTCCCCTAACCCACCGCCTTCCAACCATTTTTCCCAAAGAAGCAACCACAAACCACCCACATGGCTGCAACACCACCGTGCACGCAATCACCACGCCCCTACCAGGCCGTGCTCACACTGCGAAACCTAGTAACACCGTCGTACCCCCGCCGTGCTCGAAAAAAACCACCGTTTCTGGTTCCTTTTTATTCATTTTTTTGCATTTTTTCCTTTTCTCTCCTTATTTGAAGTTCTGTTTAATCTTAGATTTCAAAAGAATCTAATTTATTGTTTGTTTATTCAATTTGGTTCAATACGTTTGCTTTACTTTTCTTCTTGGTTATTTGTTAAGTGCTTCCTCCTATTTCTCTTGCTGATGAATTCTTTGCTCTAGCACTTTTTACACGATGCTTTTATTAGCTATCATCATTGATGAATTGATGCTATATTGTAAAACATAGTTAGCCTTTAAATCATAATGCAACATGTCTGGTTCCAATGAATTCCTTGTATAGCCTTATTATTTTATTTAGTATGATTTTAATGAGGAATTATTCTAAATCAATAATTATGGTTGCTGATATTTACTTGAAGGAGAAATTATAATAATAGTAATTGATTTTGCTTAGGTAAATTCCTGGCTATCTAAAGGAAGTGGTTCTCTTTTGATTACTTATCAGGAATTATGTCATCATCACGTATTAAACAATCCGCTCCAAGTAAGAAGGGAAAAACATCTAGATCGTCCTCCGCAAGTGCCTCTACTGAACTTCGACATCCTTTCCTCAAATTCCCTCAAGCAACACAAGAAGAGCGCTATATAAAGATCCGGAAGAGACCTATCGGTACTGGTAGACGCATTGACTGGAATGCAGTGAGACAAGTCAGACCCGAAACTGATATTTAGGCACTTCTCTTAATTGACCCTTGGGAAAACTTCTTTGCCATCAATGAACCCACATTTTTGGAACTTACCCTTGAATTCTGTGCAACATTCACACTTCAGATGGTAATGATGCACTTTGACGATGCCGACACCATCCAATTTACTGGGGAGGCTCGGTTCATCAACTAAGCATACCTCGATAACGAGCGGCTTCGACTTTACACACCTGAATTCATAGAAGAAAACCCATTGGATGATTTAAACCAAGAGCTCCACTGTGAACCACTCAAATGCTGGCAAAAACTACAACCCACTACAAAAACCTATAATCCCAATTGTTCTAAGGCAACCGCCCTTTCCTTAGCTCTCAGGTACATTCATGCTATCTTTGCTCATACCATTATAGGCCGCAAAGAGAGCACCAGCATCATTAATAAACAAGACATCTACTTCTTATCATGCATGTCTGAAGGACATGTTTTCGATGTAGAATATTTTATCGCATGTGCAATATAGCACCAGACGGAGGCGCATAGAAAGGGAATCCTCTCAATGGGACCGTACATAACGCGATTGGCATGACACTTTGGACTCCTTTACACCGATCATCAAAGGTCCTCACTTACACTAATTGGACATATGACACCTCAGGGATCCAGATGATGTTACACATGAAGATGATCAAGCATCGTCGAGGGACAGACCCCGCTCAATACAGACTAGCTACAGAGGAGGAGATACCCGCGTACATTACTGATGATGTCCCACAAGTTTCGAGCCAGCAACCATCAGCTTCAGCAACTTCATTGGCTGATATCTCGACACGCCTCACACAAATCGAGCAATACTGTACCCAGCAGTTTACTGACATTGCTCGACGCTTTGATGGGATCGAGGCTACCCTGCAGCAAATCTGCCATCACTTTCATATATCACCACCAACACCTCCACAGGATCCAATTGAAGATGAGGACCTCTGAGTCCTCATAAATTGCTATTTGATATCCACTTTTCTGAATTTTAAACTTATTATTTTTATCATCGAACATTGCTTTAAATTTAAACTTTCATTTATTATTATTATTATTATTATTATTATTATTTTCCTACCATTGGCTATCTAACCTCATAAGCAATCCCTATTCAAAAATTATTAACTAAGTGACTTTGTAGAATCAATTACTCACCGCACAAACACATATTCACATAAAAGTCACCCGAGGAATGTATTTTGGACTCCATCCAAAAATTTAGGAAGTGTCACTTTCTCCCTTCTCTTTTGCTTTATCCCATTACTGTCATTATCTATCTTTGTACATTGAGGGCAATGTACATCTTAAGTGTGGGGGTAATAGTGCCTAACTTTTTGCATAACTCTCAAAACCCTGAAATTATTCTTAATCTTAACAATTATTCTCATATTATTAATTAGGATGAAATTTCTAATGATTTATGATTTTTATTGATATGTTTTAGAGTAAGTCATAGTTAATTGTGCATTGAGGATTAAATTTGAAGGATACTAGAGAATCAAGCATGATAAGTCTATTTTTCAAAAATAAAAATTGATAGGTTGTTGAACTGAATTTGAGTATTACCTTGAAGTTTGAAATTTATAGGGATTGATGTCAAAAACACCCATAATTTTTAGTGAGATTTTGAGCCTTATAGAGCATATATTCTTTTTCTTGCTCACTTAATTGATTATGAGTGTGTCAACTTTGAATTGTTATTCTAGAACTTGCCACTTTTATACATGTCAATACCACAATAATGATTTGATATACTGAGATGATAAAGGCACCTAGGCTTTAACCCGTTCACTTCACTAAAAAGCCTACCTACATAAATAACTCCTAGTGAACCCCGTTGAATCCTAATGACCCTTTTATTGACACATCCACTAATATTAAACCAAAATCCCTTTGTATTTGTTATCAACATTCCTTTGACTACCCCTCTATCGAGAATTGGCTTGATCAATTGCCAAATTAGGTTATTTCAATTATCAAAGTTCCTTTTATTAAGTTTTACTTAGTTTATTCTTAAAAAAAATCCAAGTATATTCAATATTGGTAGTATATAAAAGATCTTAGAGCGTTTAAACTCCAATTGGTAAAGAAAAAGCTCGTATTAAAGTAGTATCAAAATGCTCCTTATTATGGAGTACTTATCAAAAGTGGTATTATTAGTTTTCATTCGAAGTAAATATTCATATTTAGTTCAGTGTTTCTAGTTAGGTAATTTGTCAAGTCAATCTCAATTCCAACCCTTCTAATTCAGCCTTTTTCCACACCTTTAACCCTAGCCCCATTACAACCTTGATTAAAGATCTTTTGATCTATGTATCAACTCATATACAGTGGTGGAGATTTGATTTCCAAACAATTCTATGGGATTAACTTTTCAGGGTCGAATTAGAGTGTTTATTCTTGAACCTTGAACACCTTTGAGTGACTTGAGTGAATCTATTGTGAGGACGTCAATCCTTATCGGCTTTGAATTAAAGGTATTTACTTAGATAAGGGGAAACACCTATGTTTTCGTACTACAAAAGTATGACTTCTCGTAAATCAATCTTTAGGACTCTTTGAGTTGAATTATCCATGTATAAATTATCTATGAATTATGATGAGGCAATATCGATAGGAATTATGAATTATGGAAAGTTTGTTTTAATTGTAAGTTGAGAATTTTGCTTGAGGACAAGCAAAAGCTTAAGTGTGGGGGTATTTGATAAACCGTAAAAGTAACATATTTTAATCCCTCATTTAGTATGCTTTTGGATGAATTTATCCTTAATTAATGTAAAAAGGTGTTCTTAATCCTTTCTTTTCGTGTCTTATACTCAGGAAAGCACCCAAGGATAAAAAGAATGCAAAACAGGCTTAAAATGAACCAAAGTGGGCTGACCCAAGAAGTCAGTACAGCCTGGACTTCATGCCACACGGCCGTGCCCCAATATTTAGATTGCACACGGTCACACCCTCATTTACACTACTCGTGCCTCATCGACAAAAAGCCCAACACAACTTGGACTTCATGCCACACGGCCGTGCCCCAATTGGCAGACTCGAGACACGGGCTGGACCCATATATTGCACGGGCATGTCATAGCCGTGCCTAAATCGACAGGATGGAGACACGGGCTGGACCACGATTTCCACGGGCGTGTTAAGGCCGTGCCCTTACCGCGAAAAAGAGTAATTTCACTAGAAATTGGATGCTTGGAGCCCAAGAACGAAATCCTAAGTCCACTCAAACACTTAGGACGAATTTTGCTTGAATTACAAGTACTTAGGAGCCAAGTAAAGCATCCCAAGCGTCTATATAAACAAATCCAAGGCAACAATTCGGGGGCATCAAGGTTTGAGCAGAGCTTTCTGCTAAAACTTTACTCGTTTAGGGAATTACTCGAAGATAGCCAATTGATCCATCTCGAAGAGCCGAAATTCTACTCATGACGGAGGATCTCTCCTTCAATTCCTTCAGAGGGTTTTAGGGATTTCTTATGTTTTGTTTCATCTTTTCTCTTGAGATGTTTTCTTATTTTATTATGAACTAAACCCCTCAGATACTTGAAGGGGCTGAAACCTATGATGGATTTTGTTATTTAATTCTTTCGATTTATATGATAAATACTTAGTTTGTTCTTAATTATGTTGCTCAATTTAATTTGATGTGCTTAGGTCGAGGAGGAATAGACCCTGCCTAAAAGAAGATCTAGCATAATTAAGCAGAGTTGATCGGGCGCCTAAAGATAGGGTTACGAGATTTTTTGGATTAGGGTGAAACCTAATATGGGGGTCCATTGATCAATTTACTGCTTCCCTAGGGGGTTATTATAAGAGAATGAGAGTTTCACTAATTAACCTAAGGTTAGACGCTATTCGCTTCGAGAGAAGGTTTAATATAGGTTAGGGAGTCTCACGGATCAAGCTAAGTAAAAGAAACCATATGAATTGAAAGTTAGATAATAAGTGAAGTCATAGGTGGATTCATTCCGAAGGTATCATCTTTATCAATTGAGTTTTCTTCAAATTCTTTTCCCAAAGTTTATTCTTTTGCCTTTGCATTTAAAGTTTAAGTATTTCATTTGTTTTAGATTAATAAACCAATCACTCCATATTTTAGGCTAAATAATAGAAAGAAAGTGAGTAATAGTACTTTTAGGTTCCTTGGGTTCGATAAAGATATTCTTGCCTGAGCTATACTATTGTTTGATAGGTGCGCTTGCCCCTATCATTATCGCAGTCAGTCTACAGGTTCGATCACTCTTTTATAAATATTAAAACTAGACTGTTTTCCAGTGATCATACATTATTCACCTCGAGAGAGGGTTTAATATAGGTTAGGGAGTCTCACGGATCAAGCTAAGTAAAGAAATCATATGGTTTGGAGAATAAATAATAAGTGAAGTCATAGGTGGATTCTTCTTGAGGGTATCGTCTTTATCAACTGTGTTTTCTTAAAGTCTTTCTCCCATTCATTCTTTTGTCCTTGCATTTAGTCTAAGTATTTCATTAGTTTAATAATTCAATCACTTCATATTTCAGGTTAAATAATAGAAAGAAAGTGAGTAGTAGTACTTTTAGGTTCCCTTGGGTTCGATAAGATATTCTTACCTGAGCTATACTACTATTCGATAGGTGCACTTGCCTCTATCGTTGTCACAGTTAGTCTACAGGTTCGATCACTCTTTTATAAATATTAAAACTCGATTGTTTGACACGATCAAGTTTTTGGCGCCGTTGCCGGGGAACACTAAAATATTAGGAAAACTCTATTTCTATTACTTTAGCCAAAATTTTTTTATTTGTAATTTATTATTATTATATTATTCTTTATTATTATTTCTTTTTACTTTTCTAATTTTTTTCCTTTATTTTGCTTTTGGCAGAAAATTTTAGTCTATGGAAAAGATGGAACTGAATAATTATCAGTGGCAAAAGTATGGGGGCAATTCCTACTAAAGCAACTAGTGTTTTCAACCTCGAAGTGGTCACCAGGTTATCTAATCAGTTAGAGATGATGAATAAAAAGATTGATGATTGGTATAATCCCTCGCAGGTACATCTAGAAATACAATATGATTTGAATCCAGGAGGCGTGGGAATCCTGAGTACCGACCTTACAGATATGGCATGGAAAACGAGCAAGCTCATTATACAGGTAACTATTCTAGATATCAAAATAATTTTTATAGTGACACTTATAATACAGGTTGGAAGTACCATCCCAATTTCTCGTGGGATTATCAAAATAGCAAAAGATTGGAACTTCCTCTAGATTTTCAACAACCACCTCACCAACAAGAAGAGGAGCCGAATCTTGAAGAGATGCTGACGAATTTCATGGCAGCCACAGATTCTCATCTCCAAAAGACTGAAGCAGCACTTTATGATCAACAAAAATCGATCAAAGGATCGAGAATCAAGTTGGAGAACTTACTAGGTCAGTGGGACATCTCGCAAAGCTAATACGATCGCTAGGACATCTACCAAGTAACACCGAGGTTAAACCAAAGGAGCAAATTCAAGCCATCTTAGCTCAAGACAGTAAAGGGTTAGATGAACCAAACTCAATACAAGAAAACAAGGTAGACGAAGGTAAGGTAGAGGTAACACAAGAAAAGCCGAAATAAGTAATGAAGGAATACCAACCTCGCATACCTTATTCCGAAGCAATGAAAAGAGATGATTTAGATGAACAGTTCAGAAATTACATATTAGCTTTCCTCTCCTTGAAGCTCTTTTTCAGATACCAGACTTGAGGAAATTTTTAAGACAGCTCTTGACCAACAAACGCAAATTAGACGAAGAACACCACGTAGAGCTAAACGCAATGTGCTCAGTAATTCTACAAAATAAACTGCCACGAAAATTAAAAGATCCAGGGAGTTTTACAATTCCATGTTTAATTGGTAGTTTAAATATTGATAATGCGTTAGTGAATTTAGGGGCAAGCATCAATGTTATGCCTTACAAAATGTTTAAAAAACTAGGTCTAGGGAAACCTAGACAAACTAGGATGAGCATTCAATTAACTGATAAAACTATAAGAATTCCTAGGGGTATAATAGAAAATGTTCTAATCAAAATTCATAAATTCATATTCCTAGTAGACTTTGTCGTTTTAGACATGGATGAGGACAACACGATCCCCTTAATTTTTGGAAGACCCTTTTTTAGCAACTGCAGAGCTAAAATTGATATCTATACTGGAGACCTCATACTTCGTATAGGCGACGAGATAGTTACTCTTCAAGCTCTTGACTCGGCCAGAACATCAACTGATAAAGGTGAGAAAGAAAATTCAATTGATAACCAACTAGTGAAACCTTCATTGCAGGAAACACCACAAAGCTACAAACCTGACCTAGATCATAAACCTCGTGCTAATAAAGAAGAATTACATGAGGAACCAAAACCACACGAAGTGAAACCGAAGGAAACCCCAAACAAGCTGATAGGAACAATGAATCACATCAAAATAGAGGATCAGGTATTGTTGAATAAGGAAGACCCTCGAATCACCAATATAGAACTCAAGGAAAATGAAGAAATCACTTTTGAGGTACTTAATGTCTTCCTATATGGCACAGTCAAGGTAAGCAATCCTAAATTCAACACTTTTAAGGTAAACATTACTCGACTTAAACTTTATATCTATAACAGAGTTGATCAAATGAGAAAGGATTTCCACCTCCTCAAACTACCATGACTATATGAATGAGAGGTAAAGTCTAGCTAAAACTATAAACGAGTGCTTCTCGGGAGGCAACCCGAGCACTAACCCTATTTTTACATTTTTATCTTTTTGTTTTTATTTTTATTTTCTTTTTATTTTAGAACCTAAACATAAACTAACCAAAGAGCAAATTTCTAGGCCACACGACCCTACACACGGGCGTGCCCATGGCCGTGTGGAAGCTAGGGGCTGAACCATTGGCGTGCGGTTAGTCGTGCACGAATAGAAAATAAACTTCTTTGTCCAACACGGGCTGCGATACTAGTCCACACCTGTGCCGACGCCCCATGCGAGGTTACTAACTAGTCAAGCACAGGATAAACATGGTCGTGCCTCCAAACCGTGCCAACAATCTGACTTATCGAACATCAGAGGAGAACGCCCATATTGAATGACCGTGTGAAGAAAGACACGGGCGTGCCACGACACCCATGACCATGCCCAAACACCCTGAATGCGTTCAAAATTTAAAATCCCAAAACACAGGCTACATCTCTATTTAAACCTCATTCCCCATTTTTCTAGTTGTCTTTCATTTTCCATTATTTATTTTTGTTTGTTTCTATTTTATTTCATCATTATTTTTTTATTTTATTTTATTTTCTTCTTCTTATTTTTTATGATATTTAGATTTAGCTTAGGATACAATAAAACAAAGCCGGCTACTTTGAGGATTCAATTTCAAATGGTTCGAGATGCTTTCCACGTTCACCTCTAATCTTATCCGGTTTCTTTTCATAGACTTCATCCAAAAATTTAGGAAGTGTTACTTCTCCCCTTCTATTTTGATTTTATTATTACATAATTTTTTATCTATGTAACATCCTAAATTAATGGGCATTTGCATTTGATGTGTGTTATGTTCAATATGATAATTAGAGTGTTTAAGGGGTTAAGATTGGGTTCAGGTTTGGGCTGAGGCCTTAATCAAATTTTCTATTTGGGCACTTTAGTGGAAAGCTAGATAGGTCCGGGCTTAAAAGATATTGTTCACGAATTAAAACACAAAAATGGGCTAGTGGCCTAGTGGATAGTGGCGTGAAAAGCAGTAAGGGGATCCAATGTTCAAGTTGCATTACCCACTTATTTATTTTAATTGTTTTTGGCATTAAAAGGAGAGGAGAGTGGGGGCAGCTAGGATGCTTTAAAATAGAAAGATTTATCTGTTGGATAATGTGGATATTGTGCTGATAATAGTAGGGAGAGGTGGTGTTATTTAGGCCTCTCCTAAAGGTGAATAGATTAAGATAAAGGAGAAAAGATAGGAGTTATCTACTGAGAGCAGGGTTGGCTGAAATTCCATCTCCTAGAGGGGAAGGAATCGGTTTCTTCATGTTAAAGGGGTGCCAAAATTTCCCCTATTATTTGATTAATTATTAGTTATCAGGAAGGGCACTTTTGGATTTTAATAAGCAAGTGCCAAAATTCTCTATAAATAGGGGTGGTATCTCTTCAATTCTGGCATTTGAACCCTATTCTTTTCCTCACTCTCTATGCCAAAATTCTCAATCTTTCTCTGCAATTTATGTTCTCTCCTCTTTACCAAAAGTCGAAACCTCTCAATTCTTTCTCTCATCTTCACTTTCTTCAAAAGCTGAAACCTCTAACTTCACTTTCTTTTTCCATTCTTTTCTCTTGTGTCGATTTCTCCACAAAGCAGAAACCTCCTGAAAGTTGCCGAATTCCTTGTAAAGGTAGGTGCCAATTTTCTTCTGTTCTTTTTCCCTTCCTTTTCAATTTTGAGACAATAGCCGAATGGCTCGTTGATTGATAGGTCATCTTTAGTTTAACTTTTTCTCTAATCACATGTTCTTTTGGGTGGCACTTCGGGAAATCATAGTAGATCGAATCATCTAGATCTCAAAAAGTTAAAAGCCGTTAATCTCTGTGTATCTTATCGATTTTGGGATTTCAAGGTAAAGGGTTTCCTTTAGATTCCTATTAGATTTGCTATCATATTCGGGATCTTAACTCATATGTGGTTTAACAACCCTATTTCACTATAGTAATTCTGACAAGGACTTTTTGGATGGAATCAAATATGGATCAAGCAAAGGAGAGGATTGGGTCCGTAAACCCAATCCCTAGGTTTAAGAAACGAGCAATGTCCATGCTGTTCACGATTGGCCGCCGGGTTGTGGACCGGCTTCTGAACAGCATCTTAGGCAGATAGCAGTCGTGTCGGCTTCTGATAGTGTCAACATAGAGGGTGTCATCTTCACCGTAATAAGGTGTGTAGATTCTTGACACATAAGATTTGTTATGTTATATGTATGGTATGGGCTAAAAGCCAGAAAGAGAGGATGTATGAATAGTCGTGTTACCCAGAATGGGTAGGTAAGGGATGCCAGGTACGTAATCATAAAAAATTTTCTATGTGTATCGAAGCATGTGAAAGTATGAGATCTGTTAGATGGCTTGATGTTTTGATTCTTGTATGTGTGCATGCATGGGATGGGATTGATTGATCGATTTATGGAAGGGGAACGGGGCGATCAGTGGCTTTCCTACAAAGTTACGCATTAGCGATAGGTCTTTATGACAGGCAGCATAGCTGTCAAAATACTAAATGTATTTTTTGAGGTTCTCATTAGTGATCGGTCTTTATGACAGGCAGCACAGCTATCGACGTGGTATGTAGCGGATGGAGGGTTGATTGTAGAAATCCCCATGATGTGATGGTTGGTACGAGGCTGTGTAGAGGATGGACTCTTAGGTTTTGGGATGGGCCATGTTGCATGACATATTTTGTTACCATTGTATATGGGCCAAGGCCCATAATGTGTTTGTGGGCCCTAGGCTTTTATGTGTTTTCAAGTTTTGCACACTGAGTCTTTGTGACTCACCCATTTATGTTTTTCCCACCCTACAGATGAGCAGTAGACCGTGGACATGAGGAGCCGAGGCGGACTCGAGGAGCCATCAAGACTATTATTATTTTCATCGACTATCTTTGACTTTTCATTTAAAATATAAATTTTTGGGAAATATTTTTGTAATAAGGCCCCATAACTTAGGTTTCCAATTTATGTGTCACTTGCTTTATTTTATTTTCACCCTTAATAAGTCACATACTTATTTTCCAAAGTCTTATTAATAAAATGAAATGATAAATGGGCTTTTCAAACTCAACCGACGCAAATGATAAGTTCTTCAAACTTTTTCACAAATATCAGGATTAATTAAAAAAATAAGACTTTTCAAAACCCATGCAAGCAAAGTTTTTAAGATTTAACCTGTAGCATACCAGATCCGATAATGACGTATGGGCCGGGTTTGGGGTGTTACATTTTTGGTATCAGAGCCCAGTTCAAAACTCGGGATGTGAAATGGGTCTAGTAGGAATTTATGAAAGTAATGTAAGTTGAGAAAAGTTTTGGAAGATATGGCCTTCGAGTTTACCGGCACCCAATCCACCCAGGTAAGTACTCTAACCTTTGATGTGATATATATGATGGGCTTGTTGGGCTTTATGGACGTAGACTAGTATGATAGTGTTAATGGACTTTAGGTTTAGTATAAACACTTCTTCAAATCTCATAAGACTTAATTTTTCTTAATTAAGCATGTTTGTGAACAAGTCACAGGGTTAGGGTGTGGAAACAGGCATACGCATGTCTAGGATTGGATCCAGGAAGAGCTTGGTATTTAAGTGGTCCTAGTGACTCACCTCCTCTTTTCTAGAATCCTACCTGGTGCGTAGTGACTGTTCGCCTTAGCCACGAGGACTTGTTGATAGGCCAAAATTCATAACTAAAACCCGAAAGGGACCAGTACCCTATTTGTTGTAAAATTACTTGTATGTCCCTGATTTTGTAAATCATCCAAAACACCCTAGGTTGAGGAAATTTACCAAAATACCCCCAGATTGTAAATTACCAAAATACCCCTATTTTGTAAAATAACCAATATACCTTATTTTGGAAAATTATAAAAATACCCATGTAGGTTAAAATTACGAAAATACCTCTGGGTAGTGAAATGACGAAATACCCCTAAGTGATGAATGTAAGTTCATGATGCTGCTTGTGTGTTGATGTGTGATGGATGTTGATTGAATCTATATTCTAGAACTAGGAAATACTGATTTGAGAATTGAACTTGTAGATAGAACCCGAATTCGAAAGAATTGCTGTTAAAACTACTTTCCATAAGACTGTCCGATATTGGTCAGTGGAAGAAAGAATTATTAATTCATAAAATTTTTAATCAGATAAATCGCGAACGGTAGAATGAGTACTAGAGGACGTGGTGTGCATGGCCAAGGTAGAGGCAGGATTGCTGTGTCAGAACCCATAGGGTCTGGTCACGAGTCAGGGAATGAGGTACTAGTGCCACCAGCTGTAGAGGCAAAATTTCAAGATCGATAGCGGAGATGATATTGTATCTCAGGCAATATTACGAGTCTTAGAGAGGGTTGCTGGGGTAGGCATGGGAACAGGAGCTTGGAAGTCTATGCTAGAGCGACTGAGAGCCAATGGGGCGAAAGTGTTTAAAGGAATTTTGGTGTAGCTCCTAGTACAACAGAGTACTGGCTGGAAGCAATGGAGCGGATAATGGATGATCTCGACTTTACGGATGAAGAGAAGCTAAAGGGAGTGGTGTCTCTTCTCCGGACGAATCATATCAATGGTGGCTTACGGTTAATAAGGGTATTATAGCTGACCATATCACCTGGGATCAGTTCCGAACGGAGTTCCAAAGTAAGTACATTGGGACGAGCTATGTGGATGCGCAGCGTAGAGCATTCCTGAACTTGGTTCAAGGAAGTAGGTCGGTAGTGACATATGAAGTAGAATTCCTACGCTTTAGCCGTTATGCTCGAGGGATAGTGGCCACAGAGCATGAGAGATGTGTTCATTTTGAGGATGGCCATTAAGATAATCTGTGGTGGTAGATAAACTTTATCGGGAGGTACCCTTAGAAGTTCAGGGAGTAGTTTTCCTAATGGATCTGATGGAATTACCATTCGGGGAAATTGACTTAATTTTAGGCATGGACTGGCTAGTGAAGTATCATGTCAATGTAGATTGTGCAACCAAGTGTATGGTGTTAAATACCCCCGAGGGAGGTGAAGTGTTGGTGATAGGAGAAAGGGGGAATTGTCTGTCAAACGTGGTAACTGCCCTAAGAGTAGAAAGAATGGTGAGAAAAGAGTGCGAGGCAGTTCTAATGTTTGTACAGGCTTTGGAAGCCAAAGACCTATCTGTTGAGGACGTTAGGACGGTGAAGGAATTTCTTGATGTTTTCTCAGAAGAGCTTTCGGGATTACCTCCAGATCGAGAAGTGGAGTTTGGAATTGATCTTCTTTCAGGAATAGCACCGATATCTATTGCTTCATATAGAATGGCTTCAAGGAGTTGGTGGAATTAAAAGCGCAAATCCAGGAGTTGTTGGATAGAGGGTTTATTCGACCAAGTATGTCACCTTGGGGAGCGCCAGTGTTATTTGTTAAGAAGAAGGATGGTTCAATGCGTATGTGCATTGACTATCGTTAATTGAATAAGTTAACCATCAAGAACAAATACCCGTTGCCAAGGATCGATGACTTGTTCGATTAGTTGAAAGGGGCCTTAGTCTTTTCGAAGATAGATCTGAGGCCAGGGTACCATCAACTTAAGGTTAAAGAGGCAGATGTTCATAAGACGGCCTTTAGGACTCACTACGGTCACTACGAGTTCATGGTGATACCATTTGGGTTAACTAACGCACCAGCAGTGTTTATGGATATGATGAATCGAGTGTTCCAACCCTACTTGGATCGGTTTGTTGTGGTTTTTATTAATGACATCTTGGTTTATTCAAGATCAGAAGAGGAGCATGATTCACATCTGCAAGTGGTTCTGCAGATTACGAGGAGAAGCGACTTTATGCCAAATTCAAGAATCGCAAATTTTGGCTAAAGGAAGTTACTTTTCTAGGTCACGTGGTGTCAGCAGAGGGGATTAGGGTTGACCCTTGGAAAATTGAAGCGGTGTTGGATTGGAAGCCGCCTAAATTGGTTTCAGAGATTCAGAGTTTCCTTGGTTTAGCCGGGTATTACCGAAGGTTTGTTGAAGGATTTTCTCTGATTGCGGTACCATTGACTATGTTGCCACGGAAAGGAGTTCCATTCATTTGGTCTGATAAGCAGCAGGAGAGTTTTAAAAAGTTGAAAAGGACATTGACGGAGGCTCCGGTGTTGATTCAATCGGAGGCTAGGAAAGAATTCGTGATTTTGTGATGCGTCACAAACGAGACTAGGATGCGTGTTGATGCAAGGTGGAAAGGTGGTTCCGTATGCATCACGATAGTTAGGACAGCACGAAGTAAACTATCCCACCCATGATTTAGAGTTGGCGGCGGTGGTGTTTGCCTTGAAGATTTGGAGGCATTATTTGTACGGGGAGAAATCTGTCATTTACAAGGATCATAAGAGTTTGAAGTACTTTTTGACACAGAAGGAGTTGAATCTAAGGCAAATGAGGTGGATCGAGTTATTAAAAGATTATGATTGCTCGATCGAGTATCATCCGGGTAAGGCCAATATGGTGGCAGATGCTCTAAGCCGTAAGGTGATCTCTAACTTGAGAGGAATGTTTACTCACATTAGTCAGTATGATGATGGGAGTTTATTGGCGAACTTCAAGTAAAACCCTCATGGGTCAGTCAGGTTAAAGAAAAGAAGCAGACTGATGAGTTGCTGAATGAGAAGTTTTCGGTTGGAGCAAGTGATGAATCAACAAAATTTAGTGTGAATGAGGAAGGGCTATTATGTTTTCCAGGGAGAGTGTGCATGCCGAAAGATCCTGAATTGAGGCATAGGATCCTGCAAGAAGCGCATGGTAGTCCATACACTATACATCCTGGAGGGAGTAAGATGTATCGAGATTTATAAGAGTAGTTTTGGTGGCCAGGCTTAAAATGAGAGGTGACTGAATTAGTGGGGAAGTGTTTAACCTATCAACAGGTAAAGGCAGAGCATCAGTTACCATTAGGGTTGTTGCAACCGATAAAGATTCCTCAATGGAAGTGGGAAAGGATCACAATGGACTTTGTTAGTGGGCTACCTCTCATGCCTACTAGGAAAGATTTAGTTTGGGTGATCGTTGATCGGTTGATGAAGTCCGCTCATTTTGTATCGGTTCGGGTCGATTATTCCTTACAAAAGTTGGCTAAGTTATATATAGTGGAGATTTTAAGGTTGCATGGAGTACCTATGTCGATTATCTCAGACTGAGATCTTAGGTTTACGTCAAGGTTTTAGAAGGTGTTGCATTAAGTGTTGGGTACAAAATTGGATTTCAGTACAGCATTTCATCCTCAGACCGATGGACAGCCTGGGTGGGTGATTCAGATCTTGAAGGACATGTTAAGGGGTTGTGCCATTGATTTCAGAGGTAGTTGGGAGGAGTTTCTGCCATTGGCGGAGTTTGTGTACAACAATAGCTACCAGTCTAGTATTCAGATGGCGCCCTATGAAACATTGTACGGGCAAGTGTCATACTCGTACCTGTTGGACGGAATTAGGGGAATGGCAGATTTTGGGTTCGGAGTTGGTTACCGAGACGGAGGAGAAGGTTGAGCTAATTCAGGCTCGACTAAAGGAAGCGTTGAATAGACAGAAGTCCTATGCTAATTTGAAGCGGAAATACATAGAGTTTTCAGTGGGAGACAGGGTGTTCTTGAAAGTGTCGCCATGGAAGAAAGTATTAAAGTCTGGATGGAAGGGCAAGTTAAGTCCCAGATTCATCGGACCTTATCAGGTGCTGAAACGGGTTGGACCAGTAGCGTATTAGCTTGAGCTACCTGCTGAATTGAATCAGATCCACGATGTATTTCATGTCTCTATGTTAAGACGTTATCATTCGGATCCTTCTCATGTGGTACCTGTGGAGGAAATCAAGGTAAGACCTGACCTATCCTTTGAAGAGGAACCAGTGGAAATCATGGATCGTTATGTCAAAGTATTACGAAGGAAGAAGGTTTCTTGGTTAAGGTTCTATGGCAAAATCACAGCTCTGAGGAGGCTATGTGGGAACTGGAGGAAGCGATGCAACAAAATACTCGCATCTATTCAGATCGGATAATTTTGAGGACAAAATTCATTTAAGCGGGGTAGAAATGTAACATCTTGAATTAATGGGCCTTTGCATTTGATGTGTGTTATGTTTAATATGATAATTAGAGTGTTTAAGGGGTTCAGATTGGGCACAGGGTTGGGCTGAGGCCTTAATCAAATTTTCTGTTTGGTCACTTTAGTGGAAAGCTAGATAGGTCCGGGCTTAAAAGATATTGTTCACAAATTAAAAGACAAAAATAGGCTAGTGGCCCAGTGGATAGTGGTGTGAAAAGTAGTAAGGGGATCCAAGGCTCGAGTCGCATTACCCACTTATTTATTTTAATTGTTTTTAGCGTTAAAAGGAGAGGAGAGTGGGGGCGGCTAGGATACTTTAAAATAGAAAGATTTATCTGTTGCATAATGTTGATATTGTACTGATAATAGTAGGGAGATGTGGTTTTATTTAGCCGTCTCCTAAAGGTGAATAGATCAAGATAAAGGAGAAAAGATAGGAGCTATCTGCTAAGAGCAGGGTTGGCCAAAATTCCATCTCCTAGAGGGGGAAGGAATCGATTTTTCATGTTAAAGGGGTGCCAAAATTTCCCCTATTATTTGATTAATTTTTAGTTATCAGGAAGGGCACTTTTGGGTTTTGATAAGCAAGTGCCAAAATTCTCTATAAATAGGGAAGTGGATCTCTTCAATTTCGACATTTGAACCCTATTCTTTTCCTCATTCTTTGTGCTAAAATGCTTAGTCTTTCTCTGTAATTTCTGTTCTCTCCTCTTTTCCAAAAGCCAAACCTCTCAATTCTTTCTCTCATCTTCACTTTCTTCAAAAGACGAAACCTCTCACTACACTTTCTTTTTCCATTCTTTTTCTTGTGCTGATTTCTCCATAAAGCCGAAATCTCCTTGAAGTTGCCGAATTCCCTATAAAGGTAGGTACCAATTTTTTTCTGTTCTTTTTCCCTTCTCTTTAGATTTTGAGACTATAGTCGAATGGCTAGTTGATTGATAGGTCATCCTTAGTTTAACTTTTTCTCTAATCACATGTTCTTTTGGGCGGCACTTCGGGAAATCATAGTAGATCGAATCATCCGGATCTCAAAAAGCTGGAAGCCATTAATCTCTAAGTATCCTATCCATGTTGGGACTTCAAGGTAAGGGGTTTCCTTTAGATTCCTATTAGATTCGCTATCATATTTGAGATCTTAACTCATATATGGTTTAACAACCCTATTTCGCTATAGTAATTCTGACAAGGATGGAATCAAATATAGATCAGGCAAAGGAGAGGATTGGGTCCGTAAACCCAATCCCTAAGTTTAAAAATGAGCAGTGTCTACTATTCGAGATTGGCCACCGAGTTGTGGACCGACTTTTGAATAGCATCTTAGGCAGATAGCAGTCGTATCGGCTTCTGACAGTGTCGACATAGAGGGTGTCATCTTAACCGTAATAAGGTGTGTAGATTTTTGACACATAAACTTTGTTATGTTATATGTATGCTATGGGCTAAAAGCCAGAAAGAGAGGCTGTATGAACAGTCGTGTTACCCAAAAAGGGTAGGCAAGGGATGCCAGGTACGTAATCATAGAAACTTTTCTATGTGTATCGAAGCATGTGAAATCTATGAGATCTATTAGATGGCTTGATGTTTTGATTCTTGTATGTGTGTATGCATGGGATGGGATTGATTGATCGATTTATGGAAGGGGAGCAGGTCGCAGGGCGATCGGTGGCTTTGCCACAAAGGTTCGCATTAGCGATCGGTCTTTATGACAGGCAGCATAGCTATCGAAATACTAAATATATTTTCTGAGGCTCGCATTAGCGATAGGTCTTTATGACAGGCAGCACAGCTGTCGATGTAGTGTGTAGCGATGGAGGGTTGATTGTAGAAATCCCCACGGTGTGATGGTTGGTATGGGGGTGTGTAGAGGATAGACTCTTAGGTTTTGGGATGGGCCATGCTGCATGACATATTTTGTTACCATTGTATGTGGGCCAAGGCTCATAATGTGTTTGTGGGCCCTAGGCTTTTATGTGTTTTCAAGTTTTGCACACTGAATCTTTGTGACTCACCCATTTCTATTTTTCCCACTCTACAGATGAGCATTAGACCGTGGACATGGGAGCCGAGGCGGACTCGAGGGGCCATCAAGGCTATTATTATTTTCATAGACTATCTTTGACTTTTCATTTAAAATATAAATTTTTGGCTATTTTTATAAATAACTTAGGTTTCCAATTTATGTGTTTTTTATTTTATTTTCACCCTTAATAAGTCACATTCTTATAAACCTATGTTTTCCAAAGTCCTATTAATAAAATGAAATGATAAATGGGCTTTTCAAACTCATTCTTAAAACTTTTCACAAATATCACGATTAATGAAAAAAAAAGCTGAGACTTTTCAAAACCCATCGAAGCAAAGTTTTTAAGATTAAACACAGAGCATACCGGATCCGATAATGGCGTATGGGCGGGTTTGGGGTGTTACAATCTATCTTTGTACATTGAGGGCAATGTACATCTTAAGTGTGGGGGTAAAAGTACGACTTTTTGCATTATTCTCAAAATCACGAATTTTGTTATTTTTCTCATATTACTAATTAGGATGAAATTTCTTATGATGTATGATTTTTATTGTTATATTTTAGAGTAAGTCGAGTTAATTGTGCATTGATGATTAAATCGAAGGATACTAGAGAATCGAGCATGATAAGTCTACTTTCTAAAATTAAAATTAATAGGTCGTTGAACCTGAATTTGAGTATTACTTTGAAGTTTGAAATTTACGAGGATTGAGGTAAAAAACACCCATAATTTTGTAAGATTTTGAGCCTTATAGAGCATATATTTTTTTTCGTGCTCACTTTATTGATTATGAGTGTGTCAACTTTGAACTGTTATTCTAGAACTTGCCTTGTTTATACATGTCCATACCACACTTTTGATTTGATATACAAAGATGATAAAGGCACCTAGGATTTAACCCACTTACTCCATAAAAAGACTACCTTCACAAACTAACCCCTCGTGAACCCCGTTGAATCCTAACAACCTTTTTATTGACTCACCCACTAATATTAACCCAAAACCCCTTTGTATTTGTTGTCACCCTTTCTTTTGACTACCCTTTAATCGAGGTTTGATTTGATTAAGTTACCAAATTATATTGGTTCAAGAGTTACATTTATCATTTATGATGTAATATCTTAGTTTGTTCTTAAAAAAAATTAGAGCATTTAAACTCAATTGTTGAAGAAAAGCTCGTATTCAAGTATTATCAAATTTCAAGTGATGAAAATACTCTTTATTATAGAGTAATTATTAATGGTGGTATTATTAGTTTTCATTCGAACTAAATATTCATATTTAGTTCACTGTTTCTAGTTAGGTAATTTATCAAGACAATCTCGATTCTAACCTTCTAATTCAGCCTGTATCCACACCTTTACCCCTAGCCCTATTACAACCCTGATAAAGACCTTTTGATCTGTGTATCATCTCATATACAGTGGTGGAGATTTGATTTTCAGGCAAGCCTATGGGATTAACTTCTTAGGTTCGACTTAGAGTGCTTATTCTTGAACCTTAAACACTTCGAGTGATTTGAGTGAATCTTTTGTGAGGATGTCAATCCTTGTCGATTTTGACTTAAAGGGAATTACTTAGATAAGGGGAGACACCTATGATTTCGTACTTGATCGCTACAAAAAATCTAGTTTTAATATTTATAAAAGAGTGATCGAACCTGTAGACTGACTAGGACAACGATAGAGGCAAGGGCAACTATCGAATAGTAGTATAGCTCAGGCAAGAATATCTTATCGAACCCAAGGAAACTAAAAGTACTACTACTCACTTTCTCTCTATTATTTAGCCTAAAATTTGGAGTGATTGAATTATTAAACTAATGAAATACTTAGACTAAATGCGAAGATAAAAGAATGAATTGGAGAAAGACTTTAGGAAAACTCAGTTGATAAAAATGATACCCTCAGGAAGAATCCACCTATGACTTCACTTATTATTTATTCCCAAAACCATATGATTTCTTTACTTAACTTGATTCGTGAGACTCCCTAACCTATATTAAACCCTCTCTCGAGTCGAATAATGTCTAACCTTAGGTTAATTAGTGGAACTCTCATTCTCATATAATAACCCCCTAAGGAAGTAGTAAATCGATCAATGGATTCCCATATTAGGTTTCACCCTAATCCGAAAAAATCTCGTAACCCTATATCTAGGTGCCTGATCAACTCCTCTCAATTATGCTAGATCTACTCTTAGGCAGGGTCTATTCCTCCTCCACTTAAGCACATCAGGTTAAATTAAGCAACATAATTAAAAACAAACCAAATACTAATATAAATTTAGAAATCAAATAACAAAATCCATCATAGATTTCATCCCCTTCATGTATCTGAAGGGTTTAGTTCATAACAAAGTAGGAAAACATCTCAAGAGAAAAGATAAAACAAAACACAAGAAATCCTTAAAGCCCCCTAAAGGAATTGAAGGAGAGATCCCCCGTCTTGAATGGAGCTCCGGCTTCTTGAGATGGATCAACTGGCTATCTTCAAGTGATTCCCTAAAAGATGAAAGCTTCGACAAAAGCCTCGCCTAAAAAGTCTTCCTGTTTCGGCTTCTTCCAAACTCCCTTTTTAGTAGCTACCTTGGATGATAATATAGGCTTTGAGATGCTTTACTTGGCTCCTAAGTATCCTAACTCAAGTAGAATTCCTCCTAGGATGTTTAAGTAGACTTAGGAATGTGTTTCTTTGCCTCCAAGATTCCAAATCCGAGTGGAATTGCTCTTTCCCGCGGTAGGGGCACGCCCATGGCACACGCCAGTGTAAGTCATCTTCAGTGTGTCTCGATTCTTTCAATTGGGGCACGATCGTGTAAATCATGGCATGGCCATGTGAAGTAAATGATAAGGCACGGCCATGTGGCTTGAAGTCCAGGCCGTGTCGATTTCTTGGGTTGGCCCAATTTGGTCCGTTTTAAGCCCATTTTACGTTCTTTTTATCCTTAGGTGCTTTTCTGAGCATGAGACATGAAAAGAAAGGATTAAGAGCACCTTTTTACATAAATCAGGGATAAATCATCCAAAAGCATATTAAATGTGGGATTAAAATATGTTACTTTTACGGTTTATCAAATAGCCCCACACATAAGCTTTTTCCTGTCTTCAAGCAAAATTCTCAACTTACAATTAAAACGAACTTTCCATAATTCATAATTCTTATCAACAATGTCTCACCATAATTCATAGATAATTTGTACATGGATAATTCAACTCAAAGAGTCATAAAGATTCAATTACTATAAGTCATACATTTGTAGTACGAAAACATAGGTGTCTCCCCTTATCTAAGTAATTACCTTTAATTCAAAACTGACAAGGATTGACATCCTCACAAAAGATTCACTCAAATCACTCGAAGTGTTTAAGGTTCAAGAATAAACACTCATAAGTCGAACCTGAAAAGTTAACCCCATAGGCTTGCTTGAAAATCAAATCTCCACCACTGTATATGAGATGATACACAAATCAAAAGGTCTTTAATCAGGGTTGTAACAGGGCTTGGGTTAAAAGGTGGGGATAAAGGCTGAATTAGAAGGTTAGAATCGAGATTGACTTGACAATTTACCTAACTAGAAACAATGAACTAAATATGAATTTTTGCATCGAATGAAAACTAATAATACTTACTATTGATAATTACTCGATGATAAAGAGTATTTTCATCACTTGAAATTTGATAATACTTTAATACAAGCCTTTTCTTCAACAATTGGAGTTTTAAATGCTCTAAGCTTCTTTTTTTTTTTTAAGAGCAAACTAAGATATTACATCATAAATGATAAATTTAACTCTTGAACTAATATAATTTGGTAACTTAATCAAATCAAACCTCGATTAAAGGGTAGTCAAAAGAAAGGGTGATAACAAATACAAAGGGTTTTGGGTTAATATTAGTGGGTGAGTCAATAAAAGGTTGTTAGGATTCAACGGGGTTCACTAGGGTTAATTTGTGAAGGTAGGCTTTTTATGGAGTAAGTGGGTTAAATCCTAGGCACCTTTATCATCTCTGTATATCAAATCAAAAGTGTTCTCTCGACATGTATAAACGAGGCAAGTTCTAGAATAACAGTTCAAAGTTGACACACTCATAATCAATAAAGTGAGCACGAAAAAGAATATATGCTCTATAAGGCTCAAAATATCACAAAAATTATGGGTGTTTTTGACCTTAATCCCTGTAAATTTCAAACTTCAATGTAATACTCATTCAGTTCAACGACCTATTAATTTTTAATTTTTAGAAAGTAGACTTATCATGCTCGATTCTCTAGTATCCTTCAGATTTAATCATCAATGCACAGTTAACTCTGATTTACTCTAAAACATATAAATAAAAATCATACATCATAAGAAATTTCATCCTAATTAGTAATATGAGAAAAATACTTTCGAACAAGACTAAATTCAAGATTTTGAGAATAATGCAAAAAGTCGTACTTTTACCCCCACACTTAAGATGTACATTGCCCTCAATGTACAAAGATAGATAAACAATTATGTAATAATAAAATCAAAAAGAAGGGAGAAGTAACACTTCCTAAATTTTTGGATGAAGTCTATGAAAAGAAATCGGATAAGATTGGAGGTGAACGTGGGAAGCATCTCGAACCGCTTGAAATTGAATCCTCAAGTAGCCGACTTGGTTTTATTGTATCCTAAGCTAAATCTAAATATCATAAAGAATAAGAAGAAGAAAATAAAATAAAGTAAAGTAAAGAAAAAAAATAATGATGAAATAAAATAGAAACAAAAATAAATAAAGGAAAATGAAAGACAACTAGAAAAATGGGGAATGAGGTTTAAATAGAGATGTAGCCCGTGTTTTGGGATTTTGAATTTTGAACGCATTCAGGGTGTTCGGGCATGGCCGTGGGTGTCGTGGGACACCCGTGTCTTTCTTCACACGGTCATTCAATACTGGCGTGTTCCTCCAGTGTTCGATAAGTCAGAATGTTGGCACGGCTGGGAGGCACGACCGTGTTTATCCTGTGCTTGACGAGTCAGTAACCTCGCACAGGTCATTGGCACGGGCGTGGACTAGTATCACAGCCCGTGTTGGAGAAAAAAGTTTATTCCCTGTTCGTACACAGCTAACAGCATGCCCATGGTTCAGCCCCTAGCTTCCACACGGCCACGGGCACGCCCATGTGTAGGGCCGTGTGGCCTAGAAATCTGCTCTTTGGTTAGTTTATGGTTAGATGCTAAAAAGACAAAGAAAAGAAAAAATAAAAAAATGTAAAAATAGGGTTAGTGCTCGGGTTGCCTCCCAAGAAGCGCTTGTTTATAGTCTTAGCTAGACTTTACCTCTCATTCGTATGGTCATGGTGGTTTGAGGAGGTGGAAATCCTTTCTCATTCGATCAACTCGGTTATGGATATAAAGTTTAATTCGAGTAATGTTTACCTCAAAAGTGTTGAATTTAGGATTGCTTACCTCGACCGTGCCGTATAGGAAGACATTAAGTACCTCAAAAGTGATTTCTTCATTTGCCTTGAGTTCTGAATTGGTGATTCGAGGGTCTTCCTTATTCAACAATACCGATCCTCTATTTTGATGTGATTTTTGTTCCTATCACTTAAATGAGTTTCCTTAGGTTTCACTTCGTGTGGTTACGGTTCCTCATGTAATTCTTCTTTATTAGTACGAGGTCTATGATCCGACTCAGGTTTGTGGCTTTGTGGTGTTTCCTGCAATGAAGGTTGAACAAGTTTGTTATCAACTGAATTCACTTTATCACCTTTATCACTTGATGTTCGGGCCGAGTCAAGAGCTTGAAGAGTGACTATCGTCGCCTACACGAAGTATGAGTTCTCCTACATAGATATCAATTTTAGCTCTAGCATTTGCTAAAAAGGGTCTTCCTAAAATCAAGGGGATCGTGTTGTCCTCATCCATGTCTAAAATGACAAAGTCTACTGGGAGTACGAATTTATCAATTTTGATTAGAACATTTTCTATTATACCCCTAGGAATTCTTATAGTTTTATCGAGTTAATTGAATGCTCATCCTAGTTTGTGCAGGTTTCCCTAGACCTAGTTGTTAAACATTTTGTAAGGCATAACATTGATGCTTGCCCCTAAATCCGCTAACACATTATCAATAGATAAACTACCAATTAAACATGGAATTGTAAAACTCCCTGGATCTTTTAATTTCTATGGCAGTTTATTTTGTAGAATTGCTGAGCACATTGCGTTTAGCTCCACGTGGTGCTCTTCGTCTAATTTGCGTTTGTTGGTCAAGAGCTATCTTAAAAATTTCCTCAAGTCTGGTACCTGAAAAGGAGATTCAAGGAGAGGGAAGTTAATATGTAATTTCTTAAGACTTTAAGAAACTTACTGAACTGTTCCTCTGAATCGTTTCTTTTCATTGCTTCAAGATAAGGTATGCGAGGTTGGTACTCCTTGATTACTGGTTTTTTCTTTTCTTGTGTTACCTCTATCTTACCTTCGTCTACCTTGTTTTCTTGTATTGAGTTTGGTTCATCTAACCCCTTACTGTCTTGAGCTGAGATGGCTTGAATTTGCTCCTTTGGGTTAACCTCGGTGTTACTTGGTAGACGTCCTAGCGGTCGTATTAGCTTTGCGAGATGTCCCACTGACCTAGTAAGTTCTCCAACTTGATTCTCGATCCCTTTGATCAATTTTTGTTGTTCATCAAGTGCTGCTTCAGTCTTTTAGAGACGAGAATCTATGGCTGCCATGAAATTCGTCAGCATCTCTTCAAGATTTGACTCCTCTTCTTGTTGGTGAGGTGTTTGTTGAAAATCTAGAGGAAGTTACTATCTTTGGCTATTTTGATGATTCCACGAGAAATTGGGATTGTACTTCCAACCTGAATTATAAGTGTCACTATAAAAATTATTTTGATATCTAGAATAGTTACCTGTATAGTGAACTTGCTTGTTTTCCATGCCATATCCGTAGGGTGGGTACTCAGGATTCACCACGCCTCCTAGATCCAAATCATATTGTATTTTTGGATGTACCTGTTGGGGACTATGCCAATCATCAATCTTTTTATTCATCATCTCTAACTAATTAGATAACCTGGTGACCACGTCGAGGTTGAAAACACTATTTGCTTTAGTAGGAATTGCCCCCATGCCTTGCCACTGATAATTATTCAGTGCCATCTTTTCTATAGACTAAAATTTTATGCCAAAAGCAAAATAGAGGAAAAAATTAGCAAAGTAAAAAGAAATAATAATAAAGAATAATATAATAACAATAAATTACGAAAAAAAAAAATTGGCTAAAGTAATAGAAATAGAGTTTTCTTAATATTTTAGTGTTCCCCGGCAACGGCGCCAAAAACTTGATCGCTGCAAATTAGTCTAGTTTTAATATTTATAAAAGAGTGATCAAATCAGAGATCGATATTGCGACAACGATAGAGGCAAGCGCACCTATCGAAGCAGTAGTATAGCTCAGGCAAGAATATCTTATCGAACCCAAAGGATCCTAAAAGTACTACTACTCACTTTCTCTCTATTATTTAGCCTAAAATTTGTAGTGATTGAATTATTAAACTAATGAAATACTTAGACTAAATGCAAAGACAAAAGAATGAATTGGAGAAAGACGTTAGGAAAACTCAGTTGATAAAGACGATACCCTCAGGAAGAATCCACCTATGACTTCACTTATTATTTATTCCCCAAACCATATGATTTCTTTACTTAGCTTGATCCGTGAGACTCCCTAACCTATATTAAACCCTCTCTCGAGGCGAATAACGTCTAACCTTAGGTTAATTAGTGCAACTCTTGTTCTCTTATAATAACCCCCTAAGGAAGCAGTAAATCGATTCCCACATTAGGTTTCACCCTAATCTGGGAAAATCTTGTAACCCTATCTCTAGGCGCTGATCAACTCCGCTCAATTATTGTAGATCTACTATTAGGTAGGGTCTATTCCTCCTCCACCTAAGCACATCAGATTAAATTAAGAAACATAATTATGAACAAACCAAGTACTTCTCTTATAAATTTAGAAATCAAATAACAAAATCCATCATAGGTTTCATCCCCCTCAGGTATCTGAAGGGTTTAGTTCATAACAAAGTAGGAAAACATCTCAAGAGAAAAGATAAAACAAAACATAAGAAATCCCTAAAACCCCCTAAAGGAATTGAAGGAGAGATCCTCCATATTAAATGGAGTTCCGACTTCTTGAGATGGATCAACTGGCTATCTTCAAGTGATTCCCTAAAAGATGAAAGCTTGACAAAAGCCTCGCCAAAAAGTCGCCCCTGTTTAAACCTCTGAACTCCTTTTTAGTTGCTACCTTGGGTGTTTATATAGGCTTTGAGATGCTTTACTTGGCTCTTAAGTATCCTAATTCAAGTAGAATTCCTCCTAGGATGTTTAAGTAGACTTAGGAATGTGTTTATTTGCCTCCAAGCATCCAAATTCGAGTGAAATTGCTCTTTCTCGCGAGCAGGGGCTCGCCCATGGCACACTCCCGTGTAAGTCGTCTTTAGGTTGTGTCTCGGTTTTGTCGATTGGGGCACGACCGTGTAAACTATGGCATGGTCATGTGAAGTAAATGGCAAGGCACGACCGTGTGGCTTGAAGTCCAGGCCGTGTCAATTTCTTGTATTGGCTCAATTTGGTCCATTTTAAGCCCGTTTTACGTTCTTTTTATCCTTAGGTGCTTTTTTGAGCATGAGACATAAAAAGAAAGGATTAAGAGCACCTTTTTACATAAATCAGGGATAAATCATCCAAAAGCATACTAAATGTGGGATTAAAATATGTTACTTTTACGGTTTATCAGTACTATTACAAAGGTATGACTTATCTTGATTAAACTTTAGGGTTCTTTGAGTTGAATTATCCATGTATAAATTATCTATGAATTATGATGAGACATCGTCGATAGGAATTATGAATTATGGAAAGTTCGTTTTAATTGTAAGTTGAGAATTTTACTTGAGGACAAGCAAAAGCTTAAGTGTAGGGGTATTTGATAAACCATAAAAGTAACATATTTTAATCCCACATTTAGTATGCTTTTTTTATGATTTAGCCCTTGATTTTATATAAAAGGTGCTTGTAATCCTTTTTTTTCATGTCATATACTCAGGAAAGCACCCGAGGATAAAAAGAACACAAAATGGGCTTAAAACAGAGCAAATGGGCTTTAGCAAGAAATCAACACGGCCTGGCACAAATCCTGCATGGTCGTGTCTCACCGACTACCTAGAGCACGGCCTAACTCACGAGTTGCACGGCCGTGCATCACCTTATTACCACACAGGGGCATGTCAAGTGAATTACACGATCATGCCCAAACACGGCCCAACCCCGATTGACACGGGTGTGTGCTATGGGCGTGCCTCTACCGCGGGAGAGAGCAATTTCACTCGGATTTGGATGCTTGAAGCCAAAGAAACATACTCCTAAGTCTACTCCAACACCCTAATAGTAATTCTACTTGAAGGAGATACTTAGGAGCCAAGTATAGCATTCCAAAGCCTATATAGACAACCCAAGACAGACGTAAAGAGAGAGCTTTTTGGCAGGGAGCTTTTTGCAGAGGCTTTTGCTGAAGATTTCATCTTTTAGGGAGTCACTTGAAGATAGCCAGTTGATCCATCTCAAGAAGCTGGAACTCCATTTAAGACGGAGGATCTCTCCTTTAATTCCTTCAGGGGTTTTATGGATTTCTTATGTTTTGTTTTATATTTTCTCTTGAGATGTTTTCGTATTTAGTTATGAACTAAACCATTCAGATAGTTGAAGGGGAAGAAACCTATGATGGATTTTGTTATTTGATTTCTAAATTATATGATAAGTACTTAGTTTGTTCTTAATTATGTTGCTTAATTTAATTTGATGTGCTTAGGTGGAGGAGGAATCGACCCTACCTAAGAGTGGATCTAGCATAATTGAGCGGAGTTGATCGGGTGCCTAGAGATAGAGTTACGAGATTTTACCAAAATAGGGTGAAACCTAATATGGGAATACATTGATCGATTTACTGTTTCATTAGGGGGTTATTATAAGAGAACAAGAGTTCCACTAATTAACCTAAGGTTAGACGTTATTTGCCTCGAGAGAGGGTTTAATATAGGTTAGGGAGTCTCACAGTTCAAGCTAAGTAAAGAAATCATATGGTTTGGAGAATAAATATTAAGTGAAGTCATAGGTGGATTTTTCCTGAGGGTATCATCTTTATCAACTGAGTTTTCCTAAAGTCTTTCTCCCATTCATTCTTTTGTCTTTGCATTTAGTTTAAGCATTTCATTAGTTTAATAATTCAATCACTTCATATTTCAGGCTAAATAATAGAAAGAAAGTGAGTAGTAGTACTTTTAGGTTCCTTTGGGTTCGATAAAATATTCTTGCCTGAGCTATATTATTGTTCGATAGGTGCACTTGCCTCTATCATTGCCACAGTTAGTCTATAGGTTCGATCACTCTTTTATAAATATTAAAACTCAACTGTTTGACACGATCAACTCCCCACTCCACATTCAAATAATTTGACCAATTCAAACTCCCCAAATCCCTCATGGCCACTCATTTGAATGGTTTGACTCCTTCAACTCTCACCCTTGAAGAGTCCATGCCGAAACCATCATCCCTCTATTCAAATGCCAAAATGAATTCAAAAATGCAGTACACGATACTCGAACCCTCCCTCACCGCTCTTTTTGACGCCACTTCCTTACTCTCCCTAAGTGGCGCTACCTTCCCATCAGACCACACTTCACTTGTGTCATAAAACACAATTGAATACTCTTAAGGCCTGCCTCTGCTAGCTCTCCCCTAAAGTGCCTCAAAATGAAATTTTCACCAAGGCTCAAACTTAACCCCGAGCCTTCTCGAGACCCCCAAACACATCAAAACAACAATCAAAAACATGCCAACACACAGCAACATACAATAATGCCAAGCCCCTACAACTAATCCGATATTTTGACTTTCCCTCAATCTAGATCTGAATTTTGCTTTTGCCAATCTAATTAATATAAAAACTTACTTATTTAACATTTCATTCAATTTTCATCCAAGAACATATAAATGGGCAATTTGCATACAATAATGCCAAGCCCAAATTTATCACCGCTAATTCTAGGATGTTACACAACTAATCCGATATTTTGACTTTCCTCAATCTAGATCTCTTCACATAGCAATTTAACCAAGCCAAAATAAAAATACTTATAAAAGCAATTCAATCTAATTAATATAAAATAAAAAACACTTAAAACAATTTAACATCTTCTTCTCGCATGGGCCACTTATTTAACATTTCATTCAATTTTCATCCAAGAACATATAAATGGGCAATTTGCATTTTAGCCCTAACATTTCAAATTTCATAAATGAATCCCTAATTTGGATTTTTATCAAAAATCATTTAATTAAACATGATAATCAAGCATCAAAGATTTATTTTTCATCATCAAACTACAAATTCATCACATTATGAACAATGGGAAATCTCAAATTTATCACCATAAATCCAAGTATTTAAACTTATCAATCTTACCAATATTGCTTACCAATCCAACTTGAATCCAGGGTGAAATTTAAAGTATGGGCTTAGTAATATTACCCTCAAGAGCACCCCTAACGATCTCAAAATTCAAAAAAAAAAGGAAGACGTAAAATTCAAACCGCCCAACACCTTACCCTTCTTGACGAAAAACAAAGGCCCACCCATCGCCTCATGAATCGAACTCGAGACCCCTTCCAGTTGAAAATCGATATCTTCACCAAAATTCCTCTTAAAACCCAACTTTGCCAAGCAAAAAACACATACCTAAATAAAGCTTCAAAATGCATAACCCTAAAACCCGTGTTACATAAAGTATGGGCTTAGTAATATTCGAAGCAACGATATCAAAAACGTAAAAATATTGAAAATCGAGCAAAACACATACCTAAATAAAGTGTCAAATATAAAAGCTTCATCCATGGCTTATTTTTCTTCAACATTTAGCCATAAGATGAATGATAATGGCCATTTTTTGTTTTACTTTATTTTATTACATTATAAAAGCCATTTTACCTTTTTAACCATTATAAATAAACATAAAAATCATATAATTAGAGTCCATTACCGTCCATGCTAATGTTCAATGGTTAAATTTCACTTTAAGGACCCCACATAATAAAAGCCATAGTAATATAGAACTTTAACTAATAGCAAGTCATTTTTTCCTTTTACGCGATTAAGTCATTTTCACAAATCGACTCAAACGATAAAATTTTTCATGCGAAAATTTCACACATATCAATTCACATACTTTAAGCTTAGAAAATAATATTAAAATATTTTTTAACTCAAATTTGTGGTCCCAAAACCATTGTTCCGACTAAGGTCTAAATCGGGCTATTACATTTTTAGACAGAGATGCTTTTCAACCAAGCTAATTCCAATAATGCTGGAATTGTAACATCTTGAATTATGGGTTGTTTGCAATTTAATTATTTTTCCTATGTGTGTGCTTGAAGAAATATGTATGCTTGATTGCTTGACATATTCTAGGGTCTAATCATAACCCCTGCTAGTCGACTTAGGGCTGAAATTTATTTTAGTGCTTGAGAGGAGGGAGCTAGGTGAGACAGGGGTTAAGAGAAAATTTTGTGAGAAGTTGGACACAAGGAATTAATTGGCATAGTGGCTTGGGCACTAAGGTGCAAGGGAGTGCAGGGGAAGAGGTTCGAGTCATGAGGCGATGGGAGTATTTATTTTGTGTTTTACGTCGGAAGGGAATCGAGCAGTGAGGTCTTAAGAGATGTTATAGGTGATTTTAGACAAAAAGCAGGCCTTGGTAAAGTGGCTTAAGGGCACCACTTAAGGGCTTGGGGCGACGCCTGGAGCAGGTCGGGAGTTCGAATCATGGTGGCCGCATAAAACGTGTTCTATTTTTGGGCTTTTTGGTGTTAAAGATGAAGGGGTTAAGCTAGGAAGGCCTTAAGAGTAAATGGCGAGGATTATGGACATGAAAGTCGATGTGGTAAATTGGCTTGGGACATTGTAAGGAGTTGCGGCAATGAGGTCCCATATTCGAGTAGCATGGCAAGAATGGGTCTCTTTTTTCTATGCAAGCTGGCGTGAAGTGGGTGAGCTAATGGCCTGCATGTGGAACTCTTAATTTAATAAGGATAAACCTTATTTTATCTTTGATTTTTGGCTAGAAGAGTAAGTGTTAGTAGTTTATTCTCATTTTATTTGTTTGAAGAGGTGGTTAGGAGACAAAATAGAAGATAAATATTATTTTATGGGTGATAATTAAAAGCTGAAAATTATCACAAAAAGAGGGCGGTGGTCGAATGGAAAGGGAGTCCTAGGGAGAATTTTTGGCTAACATTCTTCTTTTCCTTTGATGTTCAAACTGAAACCCCATTCTCCTTATTTGATACTTCTTATTTTTCTTTGAAGCATATAATAAACATTGTGCCAAAAACCTTCCATCCATTTTTATCGAAACACTCTAAGTCTCTCCTTTCTTCTCCTTTCTTTCTTTCAAGCCCGACTCCATACCCTTTTTTCTTTTGAGCCGAATATCCCTTACCATAAAGAGCATAAACTGAATCCCCCTAAGAAAGGTGTTGTCTATTCCAAATGTTAGTAAGTGTTTCATTCTAGCCTTCGGTTCTTTTCTTTTCCTTTTAGTGTGCCGAAAGTTTGGGAATAAGCCTTGGTATGGGTGACCGAACATGTATAAGTGTCTTAATAATGTACGTTTTGTGTGTAGTTAACGTTAAGGTGCTTTGAAGGAGCCTATCGGGATTTGATTCTTCAAGGTAAGGCATATATACTATTCGGCCAAGGGCCTTGATTATGGATAAGTGTGCAAGTCGATTCTAACAAGTGTTTTGGTAGGGATCTCGACAAGTCAAGTGACAATTTTGGGATTTCGGTAAGTTTGGTAAGTGATTAGTCATATTCGGCCAAAGGCCATTTTTAGTATCTAAAGTATAACCGATTGTGTGCCATGGATCTAGGGGCTAATCGACCAAGGCAAACAAAGGCTTTCGGGATTTAAACTCATTTTGGTAAGTGATAGTAAGTTTCAGCCTAAGGCCATATTTCAGGTACAATTAATCCTTCAGGATTATTAGTATAGCCGAATGGCTATTAGATCTAAAAGTTTATGTGTTAGACGATTGTAGGGGGAAACAAGCTCTCGGGGTTTCGCTAGTTTAGTTCGGGATTTGCTAGTCTCACGAGTAAATAGGTGTGTAGAACTCTTACATACTTTATTTGTTAGCATTGCTATTATGTTACGATTTAATCATTGTGGTAGTGATTTGCTTGTGGACATGAGCATGGATTTCGGGTAAGTCACTTGTGTTTTAAAATCGGTTATGGATGACACGATGGGTTGGCCCCATCACTTGATTTGTGACTCTAGTCACCAGTGGTTTTGACCACCAGTGGTTTTGACTACACGGGGTAGCTAAAGGAGTATGGATGGTTAGTTTGGGTTGCATGTTTGCATGTTATACTAATAATTTGTGTATGAGTTGCACTTCCGAGTTGGGATTTATGCACTGAGTCTTGGTGACTCACCCCTTCCCATATCATTTTATGGATGAGTAGATCGCGGAGATGGAGCCGAAGAGGACTTGAGGCGGCCATGCTTGTTCCTTGAATTTGGGATTTGCTTTAATTCAGTTTAAGTTTGTTTATTTACTAAATTTTTTATTTGGGTTGTAATAAGGCCGCTAGTTTATTATTTTGGATGTTTACATAGTTGTTTTTATTTCACTTATACTATATTACAAATGAAATTATAAATGTTAAGTGAATCGGTTAAAAGTAACATTTTCAAATTAAGTAACTTCTACGAGTTTTCAAAGATGTTACCATCGGGTAGCAAAATTCACCAAGTCAACCATAACTTTGAAGGTTCTAAGAAAATAAATGATCAAATGTTTTCAAAGGTTTTCAACACAACCATGTTTGAAAAATCAATCCCTCCTGAGTTTTATCAAACACTATTTTTAACCTTAATAATATTTTTAGTTTTCACCAGATAATCAAAATATTTCAAACGTTTTTACTCCGTGACATACTAGATCCGGTCAGGGCTCATGGGTCGGGTTTGGGGTGTTACATTTTTGGTATCAGAGCTCGATTCAAAACTCGGTTGTGGGGGCCCAGGGCCCAAAACATTTTTGTAGGCCTTTGTGAATTATTATGGAAATGGTTTTCAGTCTGAACAGCATGGCATCGAGTCTCCGGCACCTATCTGCTCAGGTAAGTATCTCTGACTATTCTGTGAATACTTGATATATGGGTAACTTGGGAACGTAGAATAGAATGATAGGTACTTGAACACTAGGACTAGTCTACCCCAACTACTACATAAGGCTTAATTGCTTAATTAAACAAACCTACGTCTAAGTCACCGAGTTAGGGTGTGGTAACCATGGTGCGCATGTCTAGGATTGGTATTCGGTGGGAGCTTGGTATTTAAGCAGCCCGCGTGACTCACCTCCTCTCCACTCAAATCCTACCTGGTGCATAACTTCGGTTCACCCTAACTAGGAGGACTTATTCATGGGCTAAACCCTAACTAAAACCCGAGAGGGAACTAGCCGTATTTTCATAAAAACCATAGTTTTAAAACTCTTAAAAATTTCTTTTTAATGTGTGAGAACTATGGTTTTACAACATTTTTCTGAAAAAAAAAATTTCGATTTGTAGAATTACTAAAATACCCTTAGTGGTAAAATTACAAAAACGCCCTTGGTTTATGAAATTCCCAAAATACCAACAGTTTTAATCAAAATTTCCATTACATATAAAGTGCCCAAAAACCTTAATTTGCAAAATATCGAAAATATCATGATTTTGAAAAATTACGAAATTGCCCCTAACCTACAAAATTACCAAAATGACCCTGATTTTCAAATTTTTTGCCACACCATCAACTTGGAAAGCAAATTCTCAAAAAGAACCCTCAAAGTCTTGCAACATTTGGAAATACCCCGGTATTATCAAACTTTACAAAGTTACCCTAGTTTATTACCAAAATACCCCCGAGCTTCAAAATCACCAAAATACCCCTGAATTTTAAAATTTTTCAAAATACATTGGGAATTTAAAAGTTCCAAAAAACTTTTTGACAAAATCATCCGAGAACTTCTATTTTTGAAAAATTACAAAAATACCCCTGTAGGTTAAAATTACGAAAATACCCCCGGGTAGTGAAATGATGAAAATGCCCCTACACGTTGGATATGGCCTGTGAATGTTGTTTGTGTGATGGATGTACTTAGAACGAGGAGATAAGCCTAAAACTGGAACTATAGGTAGATTCGATTTCGAAAGAATCACTTCAAAAATTTATTTCTCATAAAATTGCTCGTGGGTAAACAGTGAACAGTGTTAATAATGCATAAAATTCTTAATCAGATAAACACGAATGAGAAGAATGAGTACAAGAGGTCGTGGACGTCCGCCGCGTGGCCGTGGTAGGGGTAGGATGACTTTGTTGGAGCCAGCAGGGTCTGGTCATGGGTCTAAAAATGTGATATCGGATCTGCCGGCGGCGAAAAGTGAGTTTCAAGATCAGACCGGTGGTAACAATCTAGTATCCCAAGCTGTACTACGAGTGTTGGAACGAGTTACCGAGGCAGGCGCAGGGGCAGGAGCCCGTAAATCTGTGGTTGAACGACTCCGGGCTAACAGAGCAGAAGTGTTTAGAGGAGTGTCTGGAGTGGCACCCAGTGCGGCGGAGTATTGGTTGGAATCAACAGAGAGGATCATGGATGACCTGGATTTTACAGCTGAGGAAAAGTTGAAGGGTATAATCTCTCTGCTTCGGGATGAGTCATATCAGTGGTGGCTCACCGTAAGGGATGGAGCGATGGCGGAGGACCTCACATGGGAATTCTTTAAAGCTGCCTACCAAAAGAAATACATAGGAACTAGCTACGTGGATGCGCAGCGGAAGGCTTTCTTGAACCTGGTTCAGGGTAATAAGACAGTGGCAGAGTATGAGGCTGAATTTCTCCAGTTGAGCAGGTATGCTTGTGGTATTATGGGTACCGAGCATGAACGCTGTGTCAGATTCGAGGATGGGCTGAGAGATGAGCTGAGGATAATGATAGCTCCACAATAGGAACGGGAGTTCGCTGTCCTAGTGGAGAAGTCTAAGGTTGCTGAAGGGGTAAGATAGTCAGTTAGACAGAATCAGGATAGGAGTTGGAATAAGAGGAGCTCTGGATCTTCAAGATTCTCTGGTAATCAGCAGAAGAGGATGAGGTATGGTGGGTCGGATCAAGTTGCTAGGCCTACTGCTGCTACTAATCCTCAATGGCCGCCACGGTGTGCTCGATGTGGGAAGTCTCACACGGGGGAGTGTTGGAATGGTAATCGGGGATGCTTCGAATGTAGGTCCATGGAACATCGAGTTAGGGATTGTCCAAAAAAGGTAGCTAGGCTGAGGTCAGAGGGTCAGGATCGTACATCGAATAGGAGGGATAACCAACAGCCACCAAGAGGTCGGGGTACAGGAAGAGGAGGTAATGGTGCTGGTAGAGGTCGTGGGGCACCGAGGGGAGGTACCAGTGGTACTGAGGCTAGGCAACCTGGTTTGGTCTATGCCGCGGGGCGTCAAGAGGAGGGCGATGCACCGGACGTCATAACCGGTATGTTCTTGATCTTTGGAGTACCCTATAGTACCTTAATTGATATTGGCTCAACTCACTCGTACATTGCTAGTAGCGTAGTGAAAACTCTGCACTTAGACTCTGAGCTTACTTCAAGGAAGATGACTGTATTAAGCCCTTTAGGTCACTCTGTAGAAGTAAGTAAACTCTATAAGAACGTACCCCTAGAACTCTAAGGGGTCGTGTTCTTGGCTGACTTGATGAAACTACCGTTTCAGGAGTTTGATCTAATCCTAAAGATGGATTGGCTAGTAAAGTATCAGGCTTGCCTGGATTGCGCAGCTAAACGCATGGTATTAAAGACCATGGAAGGAGAAGAGGTGGTAATGATATGTAAAAGGAGAGATTGCCTGTCTAATCTAGTTTCTGCATTGAAGGCGAAAAAGATGGTTAGGAAGGGTTGTGAAGCATATGTAGTGCATGTCTATGCTTTGGAAGCTAAGGGTGCAGCTGTGAAAGATGTCCGGACCGTAAGGGATTATGTTGATGTGTTTCCAGAGGAACTCCCGAGTCTACCTCCGGATCGTGAGGTTGAGTTTGGTATAGATTTATTACCCGGAATCGCGCCAGTATCTATAGCTCCGTATTGGATGGCGTCAAAAGAATTGGTAGAGTTGAAGGCTCAGATCCAGGAACTGCTGGATACATCCGACCAAGTGTATCGCCTTGGGGAGCTCTAGTGCTTTTTGTCAAGAAGAAGGATGGGACAATGAAAATGTGCATAGAGTATCGACAGCTGAACAAGCTCACAATAAAGAATAGGTACCCTTTGCCCAGGATTGATGATTTGTTCGATCAACTCAAAGGTGCATCGGTGTTCTCCAAGATTGACCTTAGGTCAGGGTACCATCAGCTTAAGGTGAAGGAGGCTGAAATCCACAAGACGGCATTTCATACTCGGTATGGGCACTACGAGTTTTTGGTAATGCCTTTTGGTTTGATGAATGCACCAGCCGCGTTTATGGACATGATGAACCGGGTTTTCCAACCCTATCTGGATCGGTTTGTCGTGGTGTTCATAGACAACATATTGGTGTACTCAAGTCCGAGGAGGAGCATGACGCACATCTTCATGTGGTTCGCAAGTTCTAAGGAGAAAGCAGCTTGTACGCCAAATTCAAAGAAGTGTGAGTTCGCTTAAGGAGGTAACTTTTCTAGGGCATGTTGTTTCAGCTGATGGAATCAGGGTGGATCCCCGTAAGATTGAGGCAGTATTAGAGTGGAAACCACCCAAGTCAGTTATGAAAATTTAGAGTTTTCTAGGGTTGGCAGGATATTACCGGAGATTTGTGGAAAATTTCTCCTTAATTGTAGCACCGTTGACTAAACTGCTGAGAAAAGGAGTTCCATTTGTGTGGTCTGAGAAGCAGCAAGAGAGTTTCGATAAGCTGAAGAGGATTTTGATAGAAGCACCAGTCTTGATATAGCCTGAGGCAGGAAAGGAATTCACTGTGTATTGTGATGCATCGCATACTGGTTTAGGGTGTGTGTTGATGCAAGAGGGGAAGGTGGTCACTTATGCGTCACGGCAGTTAAGGCCTCACGAAGGTAACTATCCGACATATGATTTAGAATTGGCTGCTGTGGTTTTTGCCTTAAAGATTTGGAGGCACTATCTGTATGGGGAGAAGTCGGTAATGTACACAGATCACAAGAGTCTGAAGTACCTCTTGACTCAGAAAGATTTAAATCTGAGGCAGCAGAGGTGGGTTGAGTTGCTGAAGGACTACGACTGCTCAATCGAATACTATCCGGGTAGGGCTAATGTGGTAGCTGATGCATTAAGCCGAAAGGTGGTAGCGAATGTTTGCTCACCTAAGTCTCTATGAGGATGGGAGCCTTTTGGCAGAGTTGCAAGTGAAGCCGTCTTGGATTCATGAGGTTAAAGAGAGGCAGATGGCCGACGAAGTTTTGAGTACTCGGAGGTTGCAAGTACAAAGTGGTGAGGCCGAAGGGTTCAGCTTGGCTAGTGATGGAGTGTTGTATTTTCAGGGGAGAGTATGCATGCCTAAGGATGATGATTTGAGGTAGCAAATCCTTAAAGAAGCTCACAATAGTCCGTACGCTATGCACCCAGGAAGCGATGATGTATCGAGATTTAAGGGAGCAGTTTTGGTGGTCGGGTCTTAAGCGGAAGTAACCGAGTTAGTGGGCAAGTGTCCGACATGCCGCAAGTTAAGGAGCATCAATTACCATCGTAGTACATCAGTAGGTAAAGATTCCACAAAGGAAGTGGGAGGAGATTACTATGGATTTCGTATGTGGGCTTCCCCTTACGCCCAGTAAGAAAGATGCAGTTTGGGTGATAGTGGACCGGTTGACCAAGTCGGCCATTTCATACCAGTAAGCGTTGCTTACTCGCTTCAAAGGTTAGCCAAGCTGTATATAGCAGAGATAGTGCGGTTGCATGGAGTACCGATGTCCATTATCTCAGATCGGGATCCCCGGTTTACGTCGAGATTTTGGAAGGCCTTACATCAGGAGTTAGGCACGAAGTTGAATTTTAGCACGGCTTTTCATCCGCAGTCTGATGGACAATCTGTAAGGGTAATCCAAGTGTTGGAAGAGATGATAAGGGGCTGTGTTTTGGACTTCCGTGGTAGTTGGGAGGAGTACCTACCTGTGGCAGAATTCGCTTATAACAATAGTTATCAAGCAAGTATTTAGATGGCACCATATGAGGCACTTTATGGTCAGAAATACCGTACTCCTACGTGTTGGACAGAGCTAAGAGAACGACGGATGTTGGGTCTGGAGTTAGTGGCAGGGACAGAAGAAAAGGTTAGAGTAATTCGGGCTCGTCTTAAGGAGGCATCAGACAGGCAAAAATCCTACGCCGATCTTAAGCGCAGAGAGGTTGAATATGCAGTGGGTAATAAGGTCTTCTGAAGGTATCACCTTGGAAGAAGGTGCTGAGGTTTGGCCGGAAGGGCAAGCTAAGCCCTAGGTTCATCGGGCCATACACAGTGTTGAAACGTGTTGGACCGGTAGCTTACCAGCTCGAGTTGCCGATAGAATTAAGTCAGATTCATGATGTCTTCCATGTTTCGATACTGAGACGCTATCGATCAGATCCATCACACGTAGTGCCGGTTGCAGAAATTGAAGTGAACTCAGACTTATCTTTCGAGGAAGAGCCGATACAGATTTTGGATCGAGATGTCAAGGTTTTGAGGAGGAAGTCAGTACCTTTGGTAAAAGTGCTATGGAGAAACCATGGTACGGAGGAGGCAACTTGAGAACCCGATGATGTGATTTAATTATTTTTCCCACCTGAATTAGGGGTTGTTTGCAATTTAATTATTTTTCCCATGTGTGTGCTTGAAGAAATATGTATGCTTGATTGCTTGACATATTCTAGGGTCTAGTCATAACCCTGGGCTAGTCTGACTTAGGGCTGAAATTTATTTTTAGTGCTTGAGAGGAGGGAGCTAGGTGAGACAGGGGTTAAGAGAAAATTTTGTGAGAAGTTGGACACAAGGAATTAATTGGCATAGTGGCTTGGGGCGCTAAGGTGCAAGGGAGTGCAGGGGGAAGAGGTTCGAGTCGTGAGGGCAGCATGGGAGTATTTATTTTTGTGTTTTGCGTCAGGAAGGGAATCGGGCCAGGGAGGTCTTAAGAGATGTTATAGGCGATTTTAGACAAAAAATAGGCCTTGGTAAAGTGGCTTAAGGGCGCCACTTAAGGGCCTGGGGGCAACGCCTGGAGCAGGTCGGGAGTTCGAATCATGGTGTCCGCATAAGACGTGCTTTATTTTTGGGCTTTTTGGTGTTAAAGAGGAAGGGGTTAAGCTAGGAAGGCCTTAAGAGTAAATGGTGAGGATTATGGACATGAAAGTCGATGTTGTAAAGTGGCTTGGGACGTTGTAAGGAGCTGCGGCAATGAGGTCCCATGTTCGAGTAGCATGGGCAGCAATGGGTCTCTTTTTTTTATGCAAGCTGGCGTGAAGGGGGTGAGCTAATGGCCTGCATGTGGAACTCTTAATTTGATAAGGATAAACCTTATTTTATCTTTGATTTTCGGCTGGAAGAGTAAGTGTTAGTAGTTTATTCTCATTTTATTTGTTTGAAGAGGTGGTTAGGAGATAAAATAGAAGATAAATATTATTTTATGGGTGATAATTAAAAGCTAAAAATTATCACAAAAAGAGGGAGGTGGCCGAATGGAAAGGGAGTCCTAGGGAGAATTTTCGGCTAACACTCTTCTTTTCCTTTGATGTTCAAACCGAAACCCCATTCTCCTCCTTTGATACTTCTTGTTTTTCTTTGAAGCATACAATAAACATTGTGCCAAAAACCTTCCATCCATCTTTGCCGAAACACTCTAAGTCTCTCCTTTCATCTCCTTTCTTTCTTCCAAGCCCGACTCCATACCCTTTTTTTTTTGAGCTGAATATCCCTTACCATAAAGAGCATAAGCCAAATCCCCTTAAGGAAGGTGCTGTCTATTCCAAAGGTTAGTAAGTGTTTCACTCTAGCATTCGGTTATTTTCTCTTCCTTTTAGTGTGCCGAAAGTTTGGGAATAAGCCTTGGTATGGGTGACCGAACATGTATAAGTGTCTTAATAATGTACGTTTTGTGTGTAGTTAATGTTAAGGTGCTTTGAAGGAGCCTATCGGGATTTGATTCTTCAAGGTAAGGCATATATACTATCCGGCCAAGGGCCTTGATTATGGATAAGTGTGCAAGCCGATTCTAACAAGTGTTTTGGTAGCGATCTCGACAAGTCAAGTGACAATTTCGGGATTTCAGTAAGTTTGGTAAGTGATTAGTCATATTCGGCCAAAGGCCATTTTTGGTATCTAAAGTATAACCGATTGTGTGGCATGGATCTAGGGGCTAATCGGCCAAGGCAAACAAAGGCTTCCGGGATTTAAACTTGTTTTGGTAAGTGATAGTAAGTTTCGGCCTAAGGCCATATTTCAGGTACAATTAATCCTTCGGGATTATTAGTATAGCCGAATGGCTATTAGATCTAAAAGTTTATGTGTTGGACGATTGTAGGGGGAAACAACTCTCGGGGTTTTGCTAGTTTAGTTCGGGATTTGCTAGTCTCACGAGTAAATAGGTGTGTAGAACTCTTACGCACTTTATTAGTTAGCATTGCTATTATGTTACGATTTAATCATTGTGGTAGTGATTTGCTTGTGGACATGAGCATGGATTTCGGGTAAGTCACTTGTGTTTTAAAATCGGTTATGGATGACACGATGGGTTGGCCCCATCACTTGATTTGTGACTCTAGTCACCAGTGGTTTTGACCACACGGGGTAGCTAAAGGAGTATGGATGGTTAGTTTGGGTTGCATGTTTGCATGTTATACTAATAATTTGTGCATGAGTTGCACTTCTGGGTTGGGGATTTATACACTGAGTCTTGGTGACTCACCCCTTCCCATATCATTTTGCGATGAGTAGATCGCGAGATGGAGCCGAGAGGACTCGAGGCGCCATGCTTGTTCCTTGAATTTTGGATTTTATTTAATACAATTTAAGTTTGTTTATTTACTAAATTTTGATTTGGGTTGTAATAAGGCCGCTAGTTTATTATTTTGGATGTTTACATAGTTGTTTTATTTTACTTATACTATATTACAAATGAAATTATAAATGTTAAGTGAATAGGTTAAAAGTAACATTTTCAAATTAAGTAACTTCTACGAGTTTTCAAAGATGTTACCATCGGTAGCAAAATTCACCAAGTCAACCATAACTTTGAAGGTTCTAAAAAAATAAATGATCAAATGTTTTCAAATGTTTTCAACACAACCATGTTTGAAAAATCAATCCCTCCTGAGTTTTATCAAACACTGTTTTTAACCTTAACAATATTTTTTCAGTTTTCACCAGATAATCAAAATATTTTAAACGTTTTTACTCTGTGACATACCAGATCCGGTCAGGGCTCATGGGCCGGGTTTGGGGTGTTACAGGAAGTGATATTCATGTGCATAAGTAAAAAGTTGCTTACGATGAGTCAAAACTCATAAAGGTATGAATAAAAGTTCATTAGATTATGTTAATGATGAATGTTATGTTATGTGTGTGTATATATAGAGAGAGTCAGATTTAGAGGCTTTACGACCTTCACCCCCTCACCTGTAAAGTCTTATACAATGGACTTCACAAGATTTATATTGATTAAGCTCACAAGTGTGAAACCAAAGAGTTCAGTGGTTGAATGAATAAAAATGTGGCAAAAGCCGAGAATAGGTTAACAAGTAAAGATAGTTCCAGAAGAGATATTAGACTTTTCTTAAGATCATTTGGGATACTCAATGTCGCTATTAAAGAATAGGTTAATCACGGGTAATCGACTTATTCAGGTATCGTATCTAAAGAACGAATTAACCAAAATTTCTTCTGAATTGATTTCTTTAGTGAATAGGATAATGTGGGATTATTGTTGACTATAGTAGTCAGTGGAATAATGTTTGAACTGCAAAGATATCTGAATGCAGTGTTTATAGTTGAGTATCTTACGACGATCTCTTCTAAGTCTTCTATATGTTCTTTTATCCTCAGAGGTATAAACAACTATTCATTTTCAGATGTGATTTTTATTATATGAGAATGCTAGCTAACCAAAATGTTAGACAGAAGTATTGTTACTCTGGTTGATTTATGATTGGAATTGCTCTATGTTTCCTTGGTTTTCTATTCCATTAAGTTCGGTAGAAGACTTGATGATAAGACTCATATGATGCTATTATTCTGTTTCTACTGGTTGTTGCTTTGCTTTATATATATGCAAATGATATTGTCTCTGTCACAACTAATTCCAATACGTATGTGTGATATTCTTCTTATGGATTTTCTTTAAGGGATCATTGATCTCTTTATCATTCAATATGGGTTGTATTCTCAGAAATTCAGTACAGTTTCAAATCTTGAATTTCATTATCTTGGTTTTTTTATCATTCTTATTGTTTAATCTATCAAATATGGTTCATTTATAAAGGATATATATTGGCCGGAGAAAATTTCATCTATTACGGTTATGATTTTTGGTTTGAGTATAGGGGCATGATTATACATATCTTAGGTTTTTAGAAGTTGTGTTCCTGTATTGGTTGTTACTGGAACTACATTCGATTTTTCTCTTTTGTTTCGAGGTACACTATTGATGTTGAGGTATTGTTCTATCTATACGGTTGAAACGTCAGTCTTATTACAGCCTATGGTTTTAATTCATCTAATGGTTGTGGCTCTGGTACGGTTCAAAGATTTGATGTTAATAATTGTAATAGCATTATTATCTTTCCCATTTCTAGCTTTTGTAAAGGGGTAGGCATCGAAAGAAGTATAGATGTGGAAGATCGAACTTAACCTTGCATCTTGGTTCTCATTATTCAAGTAATATCAATTATGTCAATGAGTTAAAACGGGATGTTATGTTTCGTTTGAGTTAATGCAATTTGAGGTTATCTTTGATTGGTATTCTGAGGGAAATACGATAGATTGTATGTTTGAGTTGTCTTGAAAACAAGAAGAAGGGATTATTTTGAAATGTTATTATCCAATAGTTAAGATTGACTCAATTATTTTAATCAGAACGAGTTATTCATTTGAAAAGTAAATTAAGTAATATGAATTTGAGGTTTGAAAATAAATTTTACGGATTCACGGGTAAGTAGGCGGACAATCTAAATGCAGAATTCATATTCTAGAAGAGATGATACAGAAATATATCTATCAGATCAATTCTAATCAGGAAATGTCATTATAGGTTAAAGTCGTCTCGATAGTTGAAGTTGTCACGCTTGTGTTAGAAGATATTGCCTGACGCTTTCCAAGAAAATAGAACAAATATCAGTTGAACGTTATAAAGCCAAACATGTCAGGAGCATCACCAGAGTTTGATAATTCGGGTTTCTCGAATATGTTTCAACAAACGATCATTGTAAATTTCTCGGTAGTTATACTACCAATGATGAAGTGATGATAGAAGAACATCATAGCTGTTCCATGAAGTTTTGACATAGTACCAAGTTCTAAAATGAGTTCTGATATAGGTTTTGAATCGAGATGAGTTATAAATGATTTAGCTGTGGATTGCCATTAAGAAGATTACAGAAAGACTCGACTTGATGGCTTTTATCAGGAAAGAAATTTCAAGGACAAAATTTTCATAAGGGGGAAAAGTTGTAACAGTCCGTTTTTAATGTGTCAAAAATAGTGGTTTTGGGGCATCAAATCTGATGAGTAAGTTTGTAAATATTATTATTTAATATTTACGTGTCAAATATGGTTTTAAAAAGGTTTCTGATTTGATAAATTATATTATATAAGTGATTTATTAAGTTCAAGTGCTATGACCTTAAGGTCAAGTGGTTTTGGAAAATGAGGTATCAGGACCTCGTTTATAAACCGAGCCTTAAATATTTTTATAAATATTTATAGAGTGTCATTAAAGTGGTATTAAAGTTTCGTTGAACAAATTTGACGTTTCGATAGTTAATTAAGCAAAAAGGACTAAATTGTAAAAGTTAAAAAAAGTCAATCGCTATTAGTTTAAAGGTCTTAATTGCTTAAATAATTATAATTGGAAGGCCTTATTGAGTAAATTAGCCATCCTAAAGATAGTGGGGTGGTTGGATGCTTAATTTCATTTAATTATAATGTTTTATATGTTATTTATTTAATAAAATAAAATAAAGAAAAAAAATGTTTTCTTCCCCATTTGATTTTCACCACCGAAGGTTGCCATGGAAAAATAATGCGAGAAGCTTCAAGCTTTAGCTTTGCTTTGGATGGTGCATTTAAGCCTATTTTAGTCCCGTTTCTTTTAATTTTTATGTTTTTGATATCGTTACAACTAGGTCTAGTTAGCCTGTACCTTCGATTTTGAAACTGTTAAAGATTTTGAATATTTCCATTGATGAACCTTGTGATTTTAGATGTGAAATGATGAACTTGAGATATTAGTTGTTATTTAAAAGTATTTTATTTAGTGATTTTTTATGAATTTTCTAATTAGGGACTAAATTGTTAAAATAGTAAAAGTACAAGGATTTGATGTGAAAATGTTTCATGAATGGGCTGTATAGGATGCCATAAGTATTCTAATAGGCTCAAATTTGGGTAAAAACTGTTAAGTTGCATGTTTTAGGCTCAGGGACTAAATTTAATACAAGTAAAACTTTAGGAGAAGTTTTGTAAAAATGTCAAAAATTACTAAATTGCATAAAACACATTATTTTATTTCTAAATTAATATATTAAATGAAATAATTAATTTAGATCAAGATCGGGTGGAAAATCGAGGAAAATAGAAAATTACCGAAATGGCCCTAAACTTTGGTATTTTTGCAATTTAGCCAGGTAAGTTCATAAGAATTGTATTATGTATAATGTTGATTAAATTGAATGTTAATATATGGTTTTATTGGAAATGAATCAATATATATATGTTATTATACAATTTATCAAGTTATGACACGACGTAAATCCAACGACGTACGATGATTATCGAGCCCCGTTTGAACCTTAGGAATACGTAGGATACAAATGACATGTCATTAGGATTTATATGATTTGGGTTCTAGTCTTGAATGTCCAACCAATGGATGAGGTCTGACATGTGTTGCGGATACTCCATAGCTCTTGTGAGCAGTATCGTGTAGCTACGTTCCGACCCATAGCTCGTATAATAGCCCGATTTTGGGCCTAGTCAGAACAGTGGTTTCGGGGCCACAAATTCGACAAGGAAAATCTTATTTTTATTATTTTTTATGGTCTATGATTTTATAGAAAGATTTCGTGAAAATTTCTTTCGAAAATTTTGACGTTTGGGCATTCAATTTAGTCAAAAGGACTAAATTAAAAATAGTGCAAAAGTTATGTTCTACATGCTAGAGGTGTCCAATTGTTATGAAATTTCAAATTGTAGGTCATTAAATGGTACTTAGACCAATGATTAATTTTTTGGACAAAAATGGACATGAAATAGGTGAAATAGAATATTTTTAAGTTAGGGGCATTTTGGTCATTTAGTGATTAAATGGTTAAAAATAAAATTAAAAGCCAATTTTTGTCCATCTTCAACCCCATGGCCGAATTTCACAAGGGGAAACCATGGCTAGGGTTTTTTAAGCTTCCAATCTCAATTGTAAGTCCGTTCTAGCTCGGTTTTTAATGATTTTTACGTTTTTGAAGACCTCTTAACATGATCTCTCTATTTCTACCATTTAATTGAGCTAGAGTTGATGTTTGAAAATTTACCATATGAGAAATGCTTGTATTTTGATGTTTAATGGTAGAATATGTAACACCCTAAAATTGGGCCTATTGGGCTTTGAGCGTAGGAGCGTTTTAAAATTTTTGAGAATATGAGAATGGCATTATTGCAAGTTGGACCTAGTAGGTAACTGATTTTGGAAGGTTACGGGGTTTCTATGAAGTCCCGGGGTCAAGTTAGGCCATATGAAAAATTTTACTTTTTGGGAACTTTAGAGAAGAGGACTGTTGGAAGCAAGGCTTAAGGGAATTTGTAGGTGTCTTGCTAACACAAATGACCACATGGTGGAGTGGTGGTATAGTAGCAAAGAGCGTGGAAGTTCAAATCCCACAAGCATCATATGTGGGTTTTTATTTTCTACTATGGGAGGAGAAGAGGTGGAGTTGGATTAAAACTCCAGAGAGAGAGAGGACTTGGTCAAATGGTTTGAACGGGAGGTGGAGAGTGTTTGGTGGAGAAAAAAAGGAGAGAATCATGGGGTTGGATGAGTGTAGAGAGTTGGCCAAATGTGGGGATTTGTTTAGGGGGATTTTGCCAAAGATTTTTGCTTTTTGAAAGTGCACATTTGGTCAAGGGATGGAGTGCCGTTTTTTTAAAGTTCATTCGGAGAGTGTCGTTCTTGGCATTTTCGGCTAGATCATTTTGGGGTTCTCTTCATTAGGCATTTTATTTCTTTGTCTTCTCTTTGTACACTTTTCTCCCCTCTTTCTTTCTTCCAATTATGTTTGGCCGAATCTGCTTGTGAGATTGACCACTCGTGCATTTGTCTTCTTCAACTTTTCTTCTCCTCTTTTTAAGCTGAATAGCCTCATCTCCTTCTACTGCTTACCTAAACACCTCTTGGTAAATCTCTCTTTTCCATCTCTTTTCACATGTTCTTCCTATCTCGTCTTCTTTAAAACATTTTTTGTACTCATTGTTGCCTAAACAGTATTGGCTGAATCCTTCCTCTAACCCTTTTCTTCCTATAGTCGAATCTTTCCTGCACCTACCATTTTAGCTTGTGTTCTTTGATTGGTTTTCATTTTGGTTAAGCCTCCATAGTTGAACCTTGAGTTCTTTTGTTTTGCTGCTAATGTTGAATCTTTTCTTCCCATTCAACTCATCTCTGATCTAAGGTTTGGATTGCTTCTCTACTACATTCATGCTTTCTTCATTTTTTTCTTTCCCTACTAAAGTCGAAACACTCTGTCTTTAACTCTCTATTTTTGCAAGGCCGATTCTATTTACTTTTCTCCATCTCGAATCACGTTTGTTCTCTTTTTGAGAGCCAAAACCCCTTGCTAGACAACCGCCATTCTCTGTGGTACTTTATTGATCGAGAATTCTTCATGGAGGCCAGTAATGGCCTGTCTGAGGGGGGATCAAGAAGTGAGCCTAATGGAAGTGGACTCGTAGTCCCTGCTCCCAAATTTAAGTGGCGTAGGGTGTCAGCAGTTCGGGACATTCTGTCGAGTTGTGCAAGGGAGTCGACATCTAGTTTAGATAAGCAAATCGTAGTTGATCGCGTTAGTGGGGGTAAGTGTTAGTAAATAGAATAGTTAGGTGTTTGGATTAAAGATCTCCCATTTCTATTGTTATAGAGTTAATTGTGTGATATGTTTGGTATAGGTGACGATGATCGTGAGTGTATAGTACTCTATATGATCACGTGTGCAATCTCACACCCTTCTAGATGAGTTCCTGCAATGCTCTATGATTCGGCCAAAAGTCGAAAAGCCAGAAAGTCGGCAACTATAACCACTTGAGTGTGCGAGCGCTCGTAGTAGTAAACCAAAATACGAATAATAACGGTAAGTCGTTGAGAGTGCCATGAGCACTCTCGCGAAATTGGGGCTGTGACGGGCCTAATCGAGTGAAATGGGCCCAAAGGGCCCAATAGGCTATTCGGCCCATATGGACGAAATGGATGGCAAACTGTTAAAGAATAGGTGCGGTTACAAAATTTGGAAATTTAAGACCGAAACTATATGTTGTGGGCCACACGAGCGTGTGGCCCATTTGTGTCTGAAATGGATTTTAGGCCCAATAGTTCCATAGAGACCCAAAAAGGGTCCTGTGTCGCTCGAGGCGACAGTAGGCCCTCTGAAAGGTTGTTAAATGTGAAATTACCAAAATACCCTAGAGTGTAAATTATCGAAATACCCCCAGAGGTTAATTTACTAAAATACCCCCAGAGGGTAAATTACTATAATACCCCTGAAGGGAAAATGATCGTTATACCCTTGATTATGGTTTGTTATCATGTATGTGTTTTATTTAAACTTCTGCACGTATGATGCATTGCATTTATAATATGTTGCATGGGTTGGGATTGATGATCGGAGGAAGTGTATTCTGGTGGCTCTGTCACATTCTGTCTGTGGCTATGCCATATATATTCTATTATTCTGGTGGCTCCGCCACAAATTCTGTGATTAGTAGCTTGCCTGCCATATTGGTGTGTAGGGCTGGGTGGGTTGACTTGGTCCCCACAGGTGTAGGGCTGGTACAGGTGGTGGGCAGGGGTGGATTGGGTTGGGCTGCATACTCTGTTTGCATTATCATGTTTATAGGGCTAAGGCCCAGATTATTACCAAATAGGGCTTCGGCCCAGTCTACTTCTGTTTGGGCTCGGGCCCAATTAATGACCGATTAGGGGATTACACACTGAGTTCTCATAACTCACCCTTCGCTTTAACATTGCAGGTGATCCCCAGTGTTAGAGGATTTGGAGCTACGGAGGACTCTTGGGTTGCCATACGTCGGAGTATTTCTCACGAACTTTAGTAAATTTTAGATTTGTTTTATTTTAAAATTATTTGAAGTTGGTTTAATATTTTGTAATAAGGCCTTTGGACTTAATTTTTCTTTTAAACTTTCTTTTCCACTATGATTTATTGTTAAAGGATTAATATGGAGTTTTCTTAAAAAAGGTTAATAAAAGGTTTTCTAAAATATCACATTTTCACAAATTATTGAATTTGAATTTCTGCTATAAATAAAGTTTTTGCAAATATCAATAGTAACGTCTTTACAAGAAAACCATAAAAGGGAATCTAAATTTCACTAATAACAAAGTTCAGAGTTTCAAAAAGAATACAAAGTTTTTAACGAATGCGTAGTTTTTATACAACCTCTTTTATGTGACATACCAGATTCGGTCGTAACGTTTAGGTCGAGTTTAGGGTTTTACATTTTATGGTATTAGAGCCCGGGTTGCAAAACTCGGCTGTGGAATGGGTTCAAAACATTTTTCAAATTTGTTTGAAATATGATTTAGAAAATATATATATCGTTATTGGAAGTATGGCACCCCGAGTCTCTGCCACCAAATTCGCAAGTGCACTTACTTTATCTGATGATATGTTGAAATGACTGTAGAGAGAAAACTACTAGAGTTAGTGGTAGTATACTGAGATTGTTAGCTATAGGAATTAAGATTATAGAGACTGAAATAGTAAGAAATTTGATTCGCGAAAGCAACTCTTATACATGTTTTCCATAAAACATTTGTTAGTAAATATAGGAACTATAGACTGATTCATAAAATTCTTAATCAGATTAACTCGATTCAGTAATATGTGTACAAGAGGATGTGGGTGAGGTACACACGGCCGTGGTAGAGGCCAAGGGGCTGAGGCTAGATCTTCGAAATTGGGGCATGTGCTTGAAGGCGAAGTTCCAGCTTCGCCAGTGACTGAGACGGGTCTCATGACTGAGCCGGGGAGTATTGGAGGAGGTTAAAGGAATTGGAGAAACACTTGAGTTGGGTGCGTGGACTGTAAGAAGAAAAGAGATTGCGATTCTCTAGGGTCGCAGTCTCGTTCTATGAAGCATGTGAAGGCACGTCCAAACTTTTCGGTTTGCGAATATTGCAAAAGGCGTCATCCGGGTGAATACTGGAGGAGGTCAGGAGCTTGCTTAAGATGTGGGTCTAAGGAGCATAAGGCTTGGGATTGTTCCATCACCATTAAGTCGGGTATGTTTTGGTTGGATGTGGTGTTTGAATGTAGTAAATTTTATGTATGTGTGATAAATATCTATTTGCTTCTGTGGTTAGATATTTAGTTGGGTGAAGAGGTTTCTAGATTAGGTTAGAAGTGTATTAGTGTTATTAGAATGAGAGTGCGCAGCGGCAGCGTGGTAGAGTAGCCTATGTTAAAACACTATTAGATAGCTGGAAATTTTGAGGACGAAATTTCTTAAAGGGGTAGATTTGTAACACCCTAAAATTGGGCCTAGGAGAATTGGGCCTTTGGATTTGAGCGTAGGAGCATTTTAAAATTTTTGAGAATATGAGAACGGCATTATTGCAAGTTGAACCTAGTAGGTAAGTGATTTTGGAAGGTTACGGGGTTTCTATGAAGTCCCGGGGTCAAGTTAGGCCATAGGAAAAATTTTGCTTTTTAGGCACTTTAGGGGAGAGGATTGTTGGAAGCAAGGCTTAAGTGAATTTGTAGGTGTCTTGCTAACACAAATGACCACATGATGGAGTGGTTGTGGCGTTAGTATGGTAGCAAGGAGGGTGGAAGTTCGAATCCCACAAGCAGCATATGTGGGTTTTTATTTTATGCTATGGGAGGAGAAGAGGTGGAGTTGGATTAGAACTCTATAGGAGAGAGAAGACTTGGTCAAATGGTTTGAATGGGAGGTGAAGAGTGTTTGGTGGAGCAAAATAGGAGAGAATCATGGGGTTGGATGAGTGTAGGGAGTTGGCCAAATGTGGGGATTTGTTTAGGGGGAGTTTCGGCCAAAGATTTTGGCTTTTCGAAAGTGCACATTCAGTCAAGGAAGGGAGTGCCGTTTTTCAAAGTTCATCCGGAGAGTGTTGTTCTTGGAATTTTTGGCTAGATCATTTTAGGGTTCTCTTTATTGGGCATTTTATTTCTTTGTCTTCTCTTTGTACACTTTTCTCTCCTCTTTCTTTCTTCCAATTGTGTTTGGCCGAATCTGCTTGTGAGATTGACCACTCGTGCATTTGTCTTCTTCAACTTTTATTCTCCTTTCTTTAAGCTGAATAGCCTCATCTTCTTATACTAGTTACCTAAAAACCTCTTGGCCTCTTTTCCATCTCTTTTCACATGTTCTTTCTACTTTCTTCTCATCTTCGTCAAAACATTTCTCCTTACTCATTGTTGCCTAAATAGTATTGACCGAATCCTTCCTCTAACCCTTTTCTTCCTATAGCCGAATCTTTCTTGCACCTACCATTTCATCTTGTGTTCTTTGATTGGTTTTTATTTCGGTTAAGCCTCCATAGCTGAACCTTGAGTTCTTTTATTTTGCTGCTAATGCCGAATCTCTTCTTCCCATTTGACTCATCTCTAATCTAAGGTTTGGGTTACTCCTCTGCCACATTCATGCTTTCTTCATGTTTTTTCTTTCTCTACTAAAGCCGAAACATTCTATCTTTAACTCTCTATTTTTGCAAGGCCGAATCTATTTACTTTTCTCCATCTCGGATCACGTTTGTTCTCTTTTGTGAGAGCCGAAACCCCTTGTTAGACAACCGCCATTCTCTTTGGTACTTTGCTGATCGAGAATTCTTCATGGAGGCCAGTAATAGCCTGTTTGAGGGGGGATCAAGAAGTGAGCCTAATGGAAGTGGACTCATAGCCCCTGCTCCCAAGTTTAAGCGTAGGGTGTCATCGGTTCGGGACTTTCCATCGGGTTGTAGAAGCGCGTCGATATCTGGGTTAGATAAGAAAATCGTAGTTGATCGTGCTAGTGAGGGTAAGTGTTAGTAAATTGTATAGTTAGGTGTTTGGATTAAAGATCTCCCATTTCTATTGTTATAGAGTTAATTGTGTGATATGTTTGGTATAGTTGACGAAGATCGTGAGTGTATATTACTCTACGTGATTAGGTGTGTAATCTCACATCCTTGTGGATGAGTGCCTACAATGCTCTGTGATTTGGCCAAAAGCCGGCAACTGTGACCACTCGAGTGTGCGAGCGCTTGTAGTGGCAAACCGAAACGCAAATAATGACGGTAAGTCGTTGAGAGTGTCGTTAGCACTCTCACGAAACTGAGGCTATGACGGGCCTAATCGAGTGAAATAGGCCCAAGAGGCCCAATGGGCTATCTGCCCATATGGACGAAATGGATGGAAAACTATTAAAGAATAGGCGCGGTTGTAAAATCTAGAAATCTGAGACCGAAACTATGTGTTGTGGGCCACACGACCGTGTGGTCCTGAAATGGATTTTAGGCCCAATAGTTCCGTAGAGACCCAAAATGGGTCTTGTGTCGCTCGAGGCGACAGTAGGCCTTCGAAAAGGCCATTGAATGCAAATTATCGAAATACCCTCGGAGGGTAAATTACTGAAATACCTCTAGAGGGTAAATTACCGAAATACCTCTGAAGGGCAAATGACCGTTATACCCTTGATTATGGTTGGTTATCATGTATGTGTTTTATTTACACTTCTGCACGTATGATGCATTGCATTTATAATATGTTGTATGGGTTGGGATTGATGATCGGAGGAAGTGTATTCTGGTGGCTCTGCCACATTCTGTCTGGTGGCTATGCCATATATATTCAATTATCCTGGTGGCTCCGCCACAAATTCTGTGATTATCAACTTATCTGCCATATTGGTGTGTAGGGCTGGGTGGGTTAACTTGGTCCTCACAGGTGTGTAGGGCTGGTACGGGTGGTGTGTAAGGTTGGATTGGGTTGGGTTGCATCCTCTGTTTGCATTATCATGTTTATAGCACTAAGTCCAGATTATTATCAAATAGGGCTTCGGCCTAGTCTGCTTCTGTATGGGCTCGGGCCCAATTAATGACCGATTAGGGGATTACACACTGAGTTCTCGTAACTCACCCGTCTGCTTTAACCTTGCAGGTGATCCCCACCGTTAGAGGATTTGGAGCTGCGGAGGATTCTGGGTGGCCATACGTCGGAGTATTTCTCACGAACTTTAGTAAATTTCAGATTTGCTTTATTTTAAGATTATTTTAAGTTGGTTTAATATTTTATAATAAGGCCTTTAGAATTAATTTTTCTTTTAAACTTTCTTTTCCACTATGATTTATTGTTAAAGGATTAATATGGAGTTTTCTTAAAAAGGTTAATAAACGATTTTCCAAAATATCACGTTTTCTCAAATTATTGAATCTGATTTTTGCTATAAATAAAGTTTTCGCAAATATCAATAGTAACGTCTTTACAAGAAAACCATAAAAGGGAACTTGAATTTCACTAATAACAAAGCTCGGAGTTTCAAAAAGAATACGAAGTTTTTAACGAACGCGCAGTTTTTATACAACCTCTTTTATGTGACATGCCATATCCGATCGTAACGTCTAGGCCGGGTTTGGGGTGTTATAGAATATGAATACTCGGTGTGTAGTAAATGACTTTTACTAAGTGATTTTTGGTGAAATTGTTAAAAAGGACTAGTTTGTAAAATGTTGTAAAATATGTGTAAGAGTGTGAATAAATGGAAATTGTTGGCTGCTATAGTTATGAAAATGGTCCGTCTAGGCTTAAAATATAATGAAATTGAATAAAAATCATTTTACGAGCCTAGGGGCAAAAGTGTAAATTTGACAAAGCTTAAGGGCAAAAATATAATTTTGAAAATGTGAATTTAGGCTAATTTGAGTAGCAAGATGAATAAATGAGTTAAATGTGTTGTTATAGATCAAGGAAAATGAGATTCTAACTTCAAACGGAGGAAAAACAATGAATATGATGAATAAGTCCTTTTCACCGATTGTGCTACCGAGGTAAGTTTGTATGTAAATAATGGATCATTTTTACTTACGTTTTTATGTTTTGATATATTTTATGAGATGTGGCTGAATGTTGAACGAAATTGACAAAGTATCAAAATCTAGAAATTTCCCGGTTGAACCTTAGGAATATAATAGGATACAAGTGACATGTCACTAGGGATGTGAAAAATATATGTCGGTAATGAAAATATATCGCAAAGAAAAGAGAAATAAAATTTAAAGAACACACAGATTTTACGTGAAAACCCTTTCGAAAAAAACCACGGGCAGAGGAGAAGAAAATTCACTATGTCGAATTCGAATCCATTACAAGAGGAATAGACTATGTCTATTTATAGGCTTGTTAAACCATATTCTAATAAGAGTGTAGTAAGATTGAAACACCTTATTCTAATCAATATCAAATAGATGGAGTTTAATAAGGTTTAAAAAACCTTATTTAAAATAAAATAAAAGAAGTGTAGTTCTATAGGGATTCTTCTTTTATTTTATTTTACCATTGTATTTTACTTAAATAAGGATTCGGGTCACTTAATTCTAACAATCCCACCTTGACACGAATTCTCAATAAACAAGTTCTTCATCGCGAACTCTCAACGAACAAGTTCTCCACCTCTTCCATAAAACCCCTTAAGGGCTTAACTTCAACAATGAACACCAATCAAGTTTAAGCAATGCTCAAACTTGGTTATAGGAATTGACTTAGTCATCATATCTGTAGGATTTTCATGAGTACAAATTTTGCTCACAACAATATCACCACAAGCAATAATATCACGAACAAAATGATACCGAACATCAATGTGTTTTGTTCTTTCATGAAACATTTGATCTTTTGTAAGGAAGATGGCACTTTGACTGTCACAAAATAATATGTTGATTTGAAGGTCTTCATTGAGCTCACTAAAGAGTCCCTTCAACCAAATAGCTTCTTTACAAGCCTCAGTAATCGCCATATACTCAGCTTCAGTGGTAGACAAAGTGACTGTAGTTTGCAAAGTAGCTTTCCAACTGATTGCACAACCTCTGATTGTAAAGATATAACCAATGAGAGATCTTCTTCTATCAAAGTCTCCAGAAAAATCAGTATCAACATACCCAATGACTCCATCTCTAGTTCTTCCAAACTGTAAGCAAACATCAGTAGTACCTCGCAAGTATCTTAAAATCTACTGAACTATTTTCCAATGTTCTTTATCGGGATTCACCATGTATCTGCTAACTACACTGACTGCATATGATAAATTTGGACGTGAATAAACCATAGCATACATGAGAGATCCCACTACACTAGAGTATGGAACATGTGACATGTACTCAATCTCATCATCTGATTGTGTAGTCAAAGCCGATGAAAGTCTAAAATGGGCTACTAAAGGAGTTCTAAAAGGCTTAGCACCCTATATATTGAACATGCAAAGAACTTTCTCAATGTACCCCTTCTGACTTAGGTACAATTTACTTGCTTTTCTATCTTTGAGAATCTCCATACCAAGTATCTTCTTTGCTGGTCCCAAATCTTTCATCTCAAATTCTTCACTTAGTTGGGCTTTGACCTTTCTTATTTCTCCTTTATCTTTTGCTGCTATCAACATGTCATCAACATAAAGAAGTAGATGCACAAAAGAACCATCACTGTTTTTCTTAAAGTAAACATAGCTTTCAAAACTACTTCTTTTAAAATCATGAGAAGTCATAAAGGGATCAAACCTCTTGTACCACTGTCTTTGTGATTGTTTCAAACTGTAAAGGGACTTTTTCAGCAAGCAAACATAGTCCTCTTTTTTGATATTGTAAAACCCTCTGGTTGTTACATGTAAATATCTTCCTCAAGTTCTCCATGCAAAAATAAAGTTTTTACATCTAACTGCTCAAGCTCCAAATCATGCATGACCATAATACCAAGCAAAGCTCAAATCGAACTATGCTTCACAACTAGGGAGAACACATCTATGAAGTCCACTCCTCGAATTTGACTGTAACCTTTTGCAACAAGCCTTGCTCTATATCTGGATTCTTCAACTCCTGGAGTCCCTTCTTTCTTTTTAAACACCCATTTATAATGAACAACCTTTTTACCTTTAGGAAGTTTCACAATATCCCTTGTTTTTTTTTTATGGAGTGATTCCATCTCCTCTTGAATAGCAAACATCCACTTTTCTGAGTCTTCATAGCTAACCGCCTCAGAATAATTAGACGGCTCTTAGTTTGCATCTATATCTTCGGACACATTTAAAGCATAAGCAACTAGATCAGCCTCGACATACTTCTTTGGAGGTTTAATTTCACTTCTATTTATGTTTTTAGCGATAGAGTACTGTGGTGAAGAAGCAAATCTATTCTCAATTTTTGTACTGGATTGAAGAGTCGACTCTCTATTAATCTGATGCTCCACCTGCTTTTTTTTTCTTTATTGGAAGATTCTTTAAGAGATAAGTTAGGTAGCATAGCAGTTTCATCAAAAACAACATCTCTGCTAATCACAAATTTTCTATTTTCAAGACACCATAACTTATACCCTATTACACCAGCTTTATAACCAAGAAAAACACATTTAATGGATCTCGATTCCAATTTTCCATTATCAATATAAGTATACGCAGGACACATAAAGATCTTTAAATCAGAATAATTAGTAGGATTACCAGACCATACCTCTTGTGGAGTCTTTTTCTCAATAGCAATGGATGGAGATCGGTTGATAAAAAAATGCAGTAGAGGCTGGTTCGGCCCAAAACGACTTTGGTAAGTTGGCATTTGACAACATACATCAAACCTTCTCTATGATCATTCTATTCATTCTTTCTATAATGCCGTTTTGCGGTGGAGTATGACGAACTATCAAGTGTCTCACGATCCCTTCTGACTTGCGCAGTTTATTAAAATCATCAGAACAAAACTCTAAGCCATTGTCTGTGCAGATGTATTTTATTTATTTTCCCGTCTATTTTTCAATCATAGTTTTCCAAGACTTAAATGTGGAAAACACATCGCTTTTTTACTTCAGGAAGAATGCTGTAACACCCCAAACCCGGCCCATACATCATTATCGGATCTGGTATGCTACGGGTTTAATACTTGAAAACTTTGCCTCGATGGGTTTAAAAAAAATTTAAAAGTTTATTTAGTCCTAATTTTAAAAAAAATATTAGAAACTTAGACTTTTATGTTGAGTGGTTTTGAAAAGCCCATTTATCATTCCATTTTATCAATAAGACTTTGGCCACACATAGGTTTATAAACATGTGACATATTATAGTAGAATAGAGTAAAACAAGTAACACATAAATTGGAAACCTAAGTTATGGGGCCTTATTACAAAAATATATTCCTAAAAACAATAATAATAATCCATAATGATAATGAAAGTCTTGATGGCCCCTCAAGTCTGCCTCGGCTCCCGTGTCCATGGTTCACTTCTCATCTGTAGAGTGGGAAAAATAAAAGGGTGAGTCACCAAGACTCAGTGTGCAAAACTTGAAAACACATAAAAGCCTAGGGCCCACAAACACATGATGGGCCTTGGCCCGCATGCAATGGTAACAAAATATGTCATGCATCATGGCCCATCCCAAAACCTAAGAGTCCATCCTCTACACACCCCCGTACCAACTGTTACACCAATGGGGATTTCTACAATCAACCCTCCATCCGCTTACACACCACATCGGCAGCTGTGCTACCTGTCATATAGACCAATCGCTTATGCGAACCTTAGAAATACATTATAGTATTCGACAGCTATGCTGCCTGTCATATAGACCGATCGCTTACACGAACCTTAGAAATAAATTATAGTATTCGACAGCTATGCTGCCTATGGCAAAGCCACGATCGCCTTGCAACCCTGCTCCCCTACTATAAATCCATCAATCAATCCCATCCCATGCATGCACACATACAATAATCAAGTCATCAAGCCATCTAACAGATCTCATACTTTCACATGCTACAAATCACATAGAAAAGTTTCTATGGGTTCGTACTGGAATCCCATGCCTACCCCTTCTGGGTAATACGACTGTTTATAGAGCCTTTCTTTTCGGCTTTTAGCCCTTAGCATACATATAATATATAAATGCTTATGTGTTAACATTCTACACACCTTATTATGGTTACGATGACACCCTCTATGTCGACCTTTGTCAAAAAGTCGATACTACCGCTATCTACCAAGGATCTTTGTTAGAAGCGGATCCACAACCCAGTGGCCAATCTCGAATAGTAGACACTGCTCGTTTCCTAAACTTAGGGATTGGGTTTACGGACCCAACCCTCTCCTTTGCATGATCCATATTTAATTCCATCCAAAAAGTCCATGTCAGAACTACTATAGCGAGATAGGGTTAAACCATATCATATGAGTTAATATCTCAATTATGATAGTGAATCTTAATAGGAATCTAAAGAAATACCTTACCTTGAGATCCCAAAAGCGATAGGATACTAGAGATTAATGGTTTCCATCTTTTTGAGATCTGAATGATTTGATCTACTACGATTTCCCGGAGTGCTACCCACAAGAGCATGCGATTAACGAAAGAGTCAAACTAAAGATAGCCTATTAATATACTAGCCATTCGGCCATAGTCTTAAAATTGAAAGAGAAAAGAATTCGGTTCTTACTTTGACAGAGAAATCGACACTTTAAGAAAATCCCGGTCTATGGAAAAATCAGCACAAGAGGAAAAGAATGGAAAAAATAAATTAAGAGGTTTCGGCTTTTAGTAGAGAAATCGACAAGGAGAAAAATGAATAGACAAAGGTATTCGATTATGGAGATGAGAAGAAAGTTGAGAGGTTTCAGTTTTTGGAAAAGAAAAGAGCATAGAGAATGTAGAGAAGGACTGAGAATTTTGACACAAAGAATAAGGTTCAAATGCCGAAATTTGAAGAGATACACTCCTATTTATAGAAATACACTCCTATTTATAGGGAATTTTGACACTTACATATCAAATACTGAGGAATTGCCGTCTTCTAAAATCGAGACTAATTGACAAACATGGGAAATTTCGGCACCCCTTATGCCATATCAAAACCAATTCTTCCTCCCCTCAGAGTTGGAATTTCGGCTAACTCTGCCAACAGCAGATAACTCCCATCTTTTCTCCTTAATCTACTCATAACTAATATTAGCACAATTATCTATATTATTCAATAGATAAATCTCCCTATTTTTAAGCCTTGTTTTCGTCCAACCTTACCCACCTATATGCCAAAATTTAGCTAATTAAAATTAAAGAAATTGGGCCTCATGCCCTTTAAGTTTGGGCCTCCTTAGTTTATGCCACCTCCTTGCTCTCTAAGTGGTGCCATTTTGCCACTAGGCCACAAGCCCACTTGTGTTTAAAACACAGGTAACACCTTTTAAACCTTCTAGTGTCCAAACAAAAAATTTAACCAAGGCCTCGGCCTAATCTGAGCCCCTTAAATACTCTAATTAACATATTAAACATAATACGCATCAAATGCAAAGGCCTATTAATTCAAGATGTTACAGTTCTACCTCCTTAAAGAAATTTTGTCCAAGAAATTTTCAACTAACTATCAATTGTACTACCCAAGTCTCACCACTACACTTTCGCTGTGCACTCCAATTCTAAAAATAAACACTCAATATACTACAGTAGGGTACGCACCATAATTTGCATCTGGAGCATCTTCGTCCCCTCGACGATGTGCTGCATATTTCAAAGCTTCCTGCCTTACCTCAGCATAACCTGCACCTTGGCCTGGTGCTCCACGGCCTCGAATCGAAATCGTTACCACCTCTGGTTAGACCACGACCTCTCTACAGCTATTGACCTTCTCGACCCGACTGAGCATTTTCCTGCCTTGCAGGTCCTATATCACCTCGTGGCTGTCGAGAGTTTTTAATCTGATGGTCCAAAGATCTATACCTAAAGCACTTCCCACTACCTGCCCAACACTCACCTATATGGAATTTACCACATTGAGCACACTTCTGTGTCTGACTGGCAGCAGCAGGTCTCTCATCCCATCTCGGCCCATCTGACCTAGGTCTTTTCTGATCATGCCAGGCTGCCCCTGATAATCCAAAATTTCTCTTACTTCCACTCCTATCTTTATCACTATTCAGTCTTTCCGTCTCGCTTCACCTCCTCACCTATCTTAGCTTTCTCCACAAGCATAGTAAACTCCCTCTCCCGCTGGGGAGCTATCAAAACACGTAGATCATCCCTCAGGCCATCTTCAAATCGAACACACTGTTCATGTTCTATGGCCACCATCCTCGAGCATAACTGCTCAAGCGCAAAAATTTTGCTTCACACGCTGCCACCGACCTACTTTCCTGAACTAGATTTAGGAACGCTCTACATTGTGCATCCACAAAACTCATTCCAATGTACTTAATCTAGAACGCCGTTCTAAAGTGATCTCAGGTGATATAGTCAGCTACGGTACCTTCCTTAACCGTAAGCCACCATTGATAAGCTTCATCCCGGAGAAAAGACACCACTCCTTTGGCTTCTCCTCTTCCGTGAAGTTAAGGTCATCCATTATTCGCTCCATTGCTTCTAACCAGTACTCAGCTGTACTAGGAGCTACACCCGAAATTCCCTTAAACACTTCCACCCCATTGGCTCTCAGTCGCTCTAGCACAAACTTCCGGGCTCTTGTGCCCATGCCTGCTCTAGCAACTCTCTCCAAAACCCTTAACATAGCCTGAGATGCAGCATCATCTCTGGTCGTCTGATCTTGAAACTCTGCTTCCACAGCTGGTGGCACTGGAACTTCATTCCCTGACTCGTGACCAGACCCCATGGGTTCTGACACAGCGATCCTACCTCTACCTCGGCCACGCACACCATGTTCTCTAGTGCTCATTCTACCGTTCATGATTTATCTGATTAAAATTTTTATGAATTAATAATTCTTTCTTCCACTGATTAATAACAGATAGTCTTATGGAAAGTAGTTTTAACAGTAGTTCTTTCGAATTTGCATTCTATCTACAACTTTAGTTCTCAAGTCTGTATTTTCTAATTCTAGAGTTCACATCAATCAACATCAAGCAGAGCACCACATACACGCATTAAACACACAAGTAAACATCCACGAACTTGCATTTATCACCTAGGGGTATTTTCCTCATTTCACTACCTAGGGGTATTTTCATAATTTTATACTACAAGGGTATTTTCGTAATTTTCCAAAATAAGGTTTCTTGGTGATTTTTCAAAATAGGGGTATTTTGGTAAATTTTCAATTTAGGGTATTTCGGTAATTTTTTCATCTGGGGGTATTTCGATAATTTTTATAAATTAGGGGTAATTCAGTAATTTCTCAAATAGGGGTACTTTGGTAATTTTTCAACCAAGGATATTTTGGTCATTTTACAAAATCAAGGGTATCTCAGTAAAGTTTCTCAACCTAGGGTATTACGGATAATTTTACCAAAATCAAGGACATACAAGTCATTTTACAAAAAAATAGGGTATTGATCCCTTTTGGGTTTTAGTTATGAATTTTGGCCTGTCAACAAGTCCTCGTGGCTAAGGCGAACAGTCACTATGCACCAAGTAGGATTCCAAAAAAGAGGAGGTCAGTCACTAGGACTGCTTAAGTACCAATCTCTTCCTGGATCCAATCCTAGACATGCGTATGCCTGTTACCACACCCTAACCCTGTGACTTGTCCACAAATATGTTTAATTAAGGAAAATTAAGTCTTATGAAGTTTGAAGTATCGTTTAATCTAAGCCTAAGGTCTATTAACACTATCATACTAATCTACGTCCATAAGGCCCCTCAAAACCCAGCATACATATCATACCAAAGTTTAGAATACTTACTTGGGTGGATCGGGTGCCGGTAGACTCGAATGCCACATTTTCCAAAACTTTTCCCAACTTAAATTACTTTCATAAATTCCTACTAGACCCATTTCACAGCCCGAGTTTTGAACTGGGCTCTGATACCAAAAATGTAACACCTCAAACCCAGCCCATACGTCATTACTGGATCTAGTATGCTACGGCTTTAATACTTGAAAACTTTGCCTCGATGGGTTTAAAAAAAATTTAAAAGTTTATTTAGTCCTTATTTTTAAAAAAATATTAGAAACTTAGACATTTATGTTGAGTGGATTTGAAAAGCCCATTTATCATTTTTATCAATAAGACTTTGGCCACACATAGGTTTATAAACATGTGACATATTAAAGTAGAATAGAGTAAAACAAATAACAAATAAATTGGAAACCTAAGTTATGGGGCCTTATTACAAAAATATATTCCCAATAATAATAATAATAATCCATAATGATAATGAAAGTCTTGATGGCCCCTCGAGTCCGCCTCGACTCCCGTGTCCTCGGTCCACTGCTCATCTGTAGAGTGGGAAAAATAAAAGGGTGAGTCACCAAGACTCAGTGTGCAAAACTTGAAAACACATAAAAGCCTAGGGCCCATAAACACATTATGGGCCTTGGCTCGCATGCAATGGTAACAAAATATGTCACGCATCATGGCCCATCCCAAAACCTAAGAGTCTATCCTCTACACACCTCCGTACCAACCGTTACACCGTGGGGATTTCTACAATCAACCATTCATCCGCTACACACCATATCGGAAGCTATGCTGCCTGTCATATAGATCGATCGCTTACGCGAACCTCAGAAATACATTATAGTATTCGACAGCTATGCTGCCTATCATATAGACCGATCGCTTACGCGAACCTCAAAAATACATTATAGTATTCGACAGCTATACTGCCTGTGGCAAGGCCACATCGCCTCGCGACCCTGCTCCCCTACCATAAATCCATCAATAAATCCCATCCCATGCATGCATACATACAAGAAACAAGTCATCAAGCCATCTAACAGATCTCATACTTTCACATGCTATGAATCACATAGAAAAGTTTCTATGGGTACGAACCTGGCATCCCATGCCTACCCCTTCTGGGTAATACGACTGTTCATAGAGCCTTTCTTTCCATCTTTTAGCCCTTAGCATGCATATAATATATAAATGCTTATGTGTTAAGATTCTACACACCTTATTATGGTTACGACAACACCCTCTATGTTAACACTATCAAAAATCGATATGGCTGTTATCTGCCTAAGATGCTATTCAAGAGTCGGTCCACAACCCGATGTCCAATCTTGAATAGTGGACACTACTCATTTCCTAAACTTAGGGATTGGGTTTATGGACCCAACCCTCTCCTTTGCCTGATCCATATTTGATTCCATCTAAAAAGTCCATGTTAGAACTACTATAGCAAGATAGGGTTAAACCATATCATATGAGTTAATATCTCAATCATGATAGTGAATCTCAATAGGAATCTAAAGAAATCCCTTACCTTGAGATCCCGAAATCAATAGGATACTAGAGATTAATGGTTTCCGGCTATTTGAGATCTGAATGATTCTATCTACTACGATTTCCTGGAGTGCCGCCCACAAGAACATGTGATTAACGAAAGAGTCAAACTAAAGATAGCCTATCAATCTACTAGCCATTCAGCCATAGTCTTAAAATCGAAAGAGAAAAGAATTCGATTCTTACCTTTACAGAGAAATCGACACTTCAAGAAAATCCCGGTCTATGGAGAAATTGGCACAAGAGGAAAAAAATGGAAATAAAGGTGAATTAAGAGGTTTCGGCTTTTAGTAGAGAAATCGACAGGGAGAAAAAGGAATAGACAAAGGTATTTGGTTGTGGAGATGAGAAGAAAGTTGAGAGGTTTTGATTTTAGGAAAAGAAAAGAGAATAGAGAATGTAGAGAAGGACTGAGAATTTTGGCACAAAGAATAGTGTTCAAATACCGAAATTTGAAGAGATACACTCCTATTTGTAAGGAATTTCGGCACTTACCTATTAAATGCTGGAATTGCCCTCTTCTGAAAATCGAGGCTAATTGACAAACATGGGAAATTTTGGTACCCCTTATGCAACATCAAAATCGATTCTTCCTCCCCTCAGAGTTGGAATTTCGGCCAACTCCTCCCCTCAGAGTTGGAATTTCGGCCAACTCTGCCTACAGCAGATAACTCCCATCTTTTCTCCTTAATCTACTCATAACTAATATCAGCACAATTATCTATATTATTCAATAGATAAATCTCCCTATTTTTAAGCCTTGTTGCCATCCAACCTTACCTACCTATATGCCGAAATTTAGCTAATTAAAATTAAAGGAATTGGGCCTCATGCCCCTTGAGTTTGGGCCTCCTTAGTTGACGCCACCTCCTTGCTCTCTAATTGGCGCCATTTTGTTACCGGGCCACAAGCCCACTTGTGTTTAAAACACAGGTAACATAAACAAAAAATTTAACCAAGGCCTTGGCCCAATCTGAGCCCCTTAAATACTCTAATTAACACATTGAACGTAATACACATCAATTGCAAAGGCGCATTAATTCTAGATGTTACAAATGCCCAAACTTTTCTGGAAAAATCATCAATAAAAGTTAGCATATAATTAGCTCCACCTCTTAAAGGAACTCTTGATGGACTCCATAGATCAGAATGAATATATTCCAATGTTCCCTTCGTGTTATGGATTCTCTAGTGAATCAAACTCTTTTGCTTCCCAAAACCGCAGTGCTCACAGAACTTCAGTTTGTAAATTCCATGCCCATCAAGAAGTCCTCTTTTGCTCAATTCTGCCATCACTTATATACCTTAGGCACATATGCCAAATTTTATTAATATCATCATCTGACAAGGAAGAGGAAGCAACAACTGCATCACCAATAGCAGTAGAACCCTGCAAAACATATAACCTTGCAATCTTTCTCTGCCCTTTCATCACAACGAGGGAACCTTTGGAAATCTTCAAATCCCACTTTCAGTTGTGTATTCATACCCTTTTAAATCATGAGTACTTAACGAAATTAAATTCCTCTTCATTTATGGAACATTTTGTACATCACTAAGTATTCTGACAACTCCATCAAATATCTTAACTTTAATTGTTTGAACACCTGCGATTTTACACGAAGTATTATTTCCCATCAAAATAACACCTTCAGACATTATTTTGTAATTTGTAAACCAAACCCGATTGGGACACATGTGGAAGGTGCAACCCGAATCAAGTATTCACTCTTTGCTCACTTTAGAATTGTTGACAGAAGCGACTAGAAGTTCACCATCATTGTAGTGTTCTACAACATCAGCTTCACTGGAATTTTCTGTTTGTTTTCCCTTTTGATTCGTAGCCTCCCTTTTAATTTTGTTCTGTAGCTTATAGCACTCAGATTTAAAGTGCCCTTTCTTCTTTCAAAAGTTACAAGTTTTACCTCTATTTGAATACTTCGATATACCCTTAGATTCACCACGAGGATTCCGTTCCTGTGTCCTTCCACGATCATCATCAGCATTCTGATCTTGTCTCCAATGAACAATGAGACCCTCTCCCTGAGAGCCGGGTTTAATCACAAGATGCTTCATATTATCATACGAGGTCAAAGAATCATAAACCTCATCAACTGTGAAAGACTCATAGCTATATAAAATCGTGTCTCTGAATGTTGAATAAGATGGGGGCAACAAACAAAGTAGAATCAACCCTTTAACTTCCTTATCATACTGAATCTCCATGGCCTCCAAGTTTGAGAGAACTTCTTTAAATACTACTAAGTGTTCGTCCACAGACGCACCTTCCTTCAAACGATGAGCATAAAGACGTTGCTTCATATGCAACTTGCTGGTTAGAGTTTTCGACATACATATTTGTTCTAGCCTCTTCCATAATGCAGCGGCGGTATTCTCCTTCATCACATCCTGCAAAATTTTGTTTGACAAATGTAGATGTAACTGTGTTAATGCCTTTCGATCCTTGCAATTTTTCTCTTCCTTTGTCAATGTCGAAGGCATCTTATCTACCCCTAGCAAGGCTTCCTCTAAATCCATCTGTGCAAGAACTGCCTGCATATTTATCTACCACAACGCAAATATGGTGTTGCGATCCAACAATGAAATTTTATATTTTAAAGACGCCATTACCATAACCGAGATAAAAAAAACTCAGAAGCTCTAATACCAATTTGTGAAAAATATAACTCGGTAATGACAATATATCGCAAAGAAAAGAGAAATAAAATTTAAAGAACACAGAGATTTTACGTAGAAACCCTTTCGGGAAAAACCACGGGCAGAGGAGAAGAAAATTCACTATGTCAAATTCGAATCCATTACAAGAGGAATAAACTGTCTATTTATAGGCTTGTAAAACCATATTCTAATAGGAGTGTAGTAAGATTGAAACCCCTTATTCTAATCAATATCAAATAGATGGAGTTTAATAAGGTTTAAAAACCTTATTTAAAATAAAATAAAAGAAGTGTAGTTCTATAGAGATTCTTTTTTTATTTTAATTTGCCATTGTATTTTATTTAAATAATGATTCGGGTCACTTAATTCTAATAGGGACCTATGTGAAATCTATGTGAAATTGTGACTAAGTGAATTCGGGTGCTAGTCTTAAGTTCTATAGTGGCTGGGTATACTGGCATGTGTTGCGGATACCTGACAGCTTGTGTAAGCAGCACTGAGTAGTAACGAATGACCGTAACTTGTGTGAGCAGACCCGTAAAGTGAATAGCTCGAGAACGATCCACTATGTGAAAAGTGATGTGAAGTAGCTTTGGCTACAAGTGTGGCACTTATGTGCAAACTTCTGATGTATCCAATAATATTCTGATATGACAACAGGAAAATGACTAAGTGTAATTGAATGTGATTATGTGATGAACAAGTGCAGGTACAGGTGTATATATATTCATGAGCAATGTGCTCGATTTGTGATCGAATTTTGGTAAGGTTGATATGGAGTAAGTGTTACAATGAAGACTTGTAAATATTTGATGATGACTAGCTATTGGCATGGCTAACTATGGATATACTTTAGTGTTATATGTGTGTAAATGAGAATTAATACAAAGAAAACATGAAGGAGTAAAATTTGCAATAAAATAGTTTTGGGACAGCAGCAGTTATGTGTCTTTGAAAAATCACCAAAAATGGTGAAAATTGAATTAGAAGTTTAATAAGATATGAAATTAAATCTTATTGAGTCTATTTTCGCATAAAAAAAACGGTGTAAGAAAAAGATTTTATATTCTGAGATATTTGAATTTTTGTGAGACAAAGTTAGAATGATTTCGGAATCCCATGTTCTGACTTGGTAAAATCATTAAAATTGTAAAAAAATAATTATGGGTTATAATTTACATGATTAAAATCCTTAATGAGTCTATTTTCAAGAAAAAAATAATAAATGGGAACATCATCTAAATCCCGTAAAAGGAGATAATTAATTTTTAGTGAAGAAGGGTCGAAACTGTCAGACAACAGAACAAGGGAGACTTTAAAGAATAAACTCTACTTATGGGATAAACCAAAAATTTTGAAAATTTTATGGTAAGAATATATGTGAGCCTAGTTTCAAGGAAAATTAACAGATCTTAATTTGGAGTTCATTAGTTCATTAAATAAATAATTTAGTGGCTGTGACTCGAGTAGATAGCTTGAGATGAACATGAATAAATAGTGGAACTATGTGCAATTATTATTATATTATCTTGAGAACATTTTTTGAAGATTTATAAAATCCTGTTAATAAATCACTTATTATTTATATACCTACTTACTAAGCTATAATGCTTACCCCCCTTTCTTTCCTTTTTCCTATAATGTCACAGATGCTAGCTCGAGTTGGAGGTCATCGGAGATTCTATCACACTAACAAGTTATTGATTGGTATTGTATCAATGATCTTCAAGTATTTTTAAGTCCATGGCATGTATATGGACTTGATTATGTGTATATCTTATTATGAGTTGGCCTAGAATGTTGGCCTATGTTATTTGATGGTTATTGTTGATAAGGCCATTTAGTGTGGCCAATATTTGTTATGTTATAAGTCTATGATGATGCATTTCAAGGATGTGTATGCTTGCATGTGGATGGTTAAGTGTGTGTGTGTGTGTGATTAGGCATGATGAATGTGGTTTGTAAATGGTATGTGGATGTCTTAGTGTGGATGTTTGAATGCATAATAATACCATGTTGTGTGATGATAAATTTGTATAAATGTATAAGTGTTTTGGGGTGGCAAATGGCTTGGGAAATAGCCTTACTTGTTGCCACACGGGCAGCAACACAGCCATGTGCCCAGGGTATGTGAAGTTTGCACTTGATTTTCAAAATTCAAAATGCCACACTGCCTAACACACGGCGTGTATCTCTGCTATGTGAAGGACATGGCCTTAGACGCGGGCGTGTGCCCCTGTTTTTCAAGAAATTTTCTAATGTTTTCCAAAGTTCTCAGTTTGGTCTCGGACCACTTCCAAAGCATGTATTGGGCCTCGTAGGCCCTATTTAGGGACTCAAAGATAAAAAATTTGAAAATTTTCAATTTGGATGAAATTTTATGACTCGGTTTAATACGTTTACAAGTGTATGTGTTTTGGTAATGCCTCGTACCCTATTTTAGCGTCGAATTAGGGTAAGGGGTGTTACATTTAGTGGTATTAGATCTATGGTTTAGTCGATTCTCGGACTAACGTAGTGTATGTGAGTCTAGCTATACATGCCATAAGTGAACTGTGATAATGTGATATCTCCCGACTCCGATGAAATTTGTTTTGGTTAAAGCAGGGATGCTTTCCAATCGAGCTACCATCGATAATGCTGAAAAGGGGTTAAGTAAGTTCGTGTAACTTAGTGAATATATTGATTTGCCTGAATTTACTCTATATGATTTGCAATGATATGTATATGTTAATGGATACAATGGATTAACCATAAGTTGAGGAATATGGATAAAAAGTTATCGTTCCGATTGATCATTGCATTTCGATAAATTAGAGTGACTTTTTACAGTGAATAACATGAAAAATTTATTTTTTGAAATGAGCTTATTACAGTTGGTTGATATTTATATGTGATAATGTTGAGTGTGTTACTAAGATATTTGAAAATGTGTTCATTATTAGTAGAAACCTAGAGATGTGTAATCAAAGTACATGATATTGTGTTCGTATTAAATGTTATATTGTATATGTGTGTGTATGAGAGTCAAAACTTTAAAGGCTTTACAATCTTCACCCCCTTACCAGTATAGTGTCATGTGACGAAGTTCACGAGATTTATATTGAATAAGCTCACAAGTGGGGAAACTAAAGAGTTCAATGGTGGAATAATTAATGATTTGATTAGATATGGGAATGATTTAGCGAGAAAAGATGGTTACAAGAGAGATATCATATTATTCTAAAGATTATTTGGAATGCACAAAGCCACAGCTAGATAAGAAGTTAATTTCAATTAAATCGACTCATTGAAGTATGATTTCTAAAGATTGTATTTACCGAGAATTTTCTAAGTTGTTTTTGTTAAAGAATGAAATATTATGAGATTAGTGATGACAGAATTAGTCAGAAGAATAATGTTTCAAATGTAAAGATGTTTGAGTATGACAGTTACAGTTGAGCAATTTACGACTATCTCTTTTGGGTGTTCTATGTTTTATATATTCTCGAAGGCATTTGTAATTTCTTATTTTCTGATGAAAGTATCATTGGTCTGATTGATCTATGATCGGCATTCCACTATCATCTATTGGTATTCTATTCTGTTACGTCTGAGATAAAAAGTTGATAGTGAATTCATATGAAACTGTTCTTTTGTTTCTCCTGGCTGTTGTCCTATTTACATTTATATGGAAAATGTATTATCTCTGTTACAATTGACTTCGGAATGTATGAACAATGTTTATTTTTCTTCTGGTATTCTCTGAGGAATTGCCAGGATCTCTATTATTTCATATGAGTGGTGTTCTCGGACATTCAGTATGGTCTTATACCTAGGATTTCATCATCTCGGTTTTCTTATCATCTTTATTGTTTAATTTATCAAGTATGGCTTATCATTGAAGTCGCTATCGGCAAAAGTGTGGATTATGATAGTCAAGTTCAAATTGTATACTAATTTTCTTCCTTCGGATAATTTTGATTGTTATTAGTGAGTTCAAGCAAGATGTTATGTTTCGTCTGAGTTAATACAATTAGTAAATATCTGTGACTGGCATGTTGAAAGAACTATGAAAGATTGTATGTTTGAACTGTCCTAACAACATGAAGAAAAAAGCATTTTGTTATGTTATTATTTGATAATCAAAATCGACTTAGTTGTTCTTATAAAAGTGAATTGGTTAGTTGACTTGTGATTTGAGTTACATGTAGTTAAAGCTATTTTGAATGATATGGTTATCACATTGACAAAAATTCGGATGGTCTATGCATGTCAGCAAAGTTGAAAACAGTTAAAGATACTATTAACCGAAGCTCTGGTTCTGAGTTCAGTTTGAATTGAGTAATGAATTCATGATTTTTTAGTGATGTACTATTGAACGGACTGAATGTGTTTTATTACTAGAATGTAAAGTGATGGTCCATGCTTTCATACTGTTAATGTCACATGTTCCCTAATTTCAAGAATTAAAGTATCGAATGTCATAGAAAGATATGAAGTTAAGATAGTGTTAAAGACTTGTGCTATTGAAAGATCACGAGTAGTTTTTGATTAATCTCTGGGAAAGCAGATATAGTCACAGATGTTATCGGATTGTGATTTACCATTAGTGTAAAGATTTATTGTTTAACAAACTAGCCGAGTAAAATGTTTCTAGGATTATTCGATTATGCAGAGTATCCATTATTTTGAATTGAGATCCAAGGGCTAAATCCCAATTATGGAAAGAGCTACAGGAAACTATGAATATGCAACTGCATCTTGACACGTAATACACCTGTAAATTGGTGGTAAGTCTGAGAGAGTAATTCAAAACTTTGACGATATGCTCCGACACGAGGTGTTAAAGTTCAAACGTGACTAGAAAGAGATACGAGGTTGATTTGATTTGTGATTCTAAGAAATTAGTGGAAGTGGTTCGTGAGAGTTGAAAGCAATTTCTTCTGGTAAGATTTTCGGGGATGAAAATCCCTAGGGGGAGAGTTGTAACAACCCGATTTTAGGCCTAGTCAGAACAGTGGTTTCAGGGCCACAAATCCGATGAGGAAAATCTTATTTTTATTATATTTTTATGGTTTACAGTTTCACAAAAAGATTTCATGAAAATTTTGTTAGAAAATTTCGACGTTTGGGCATTCAATTTAGTCAAAAGGACTAAATTATAAATAGTGAAAAAGTTGAGTTCTACATGCTAGAGGTGTCAAATTGTTATGAAATTTTAAATTGGAAGTCCTTAAATGGTAATTAGACCATTGGTTAATTTTTTGGACAAAAATGGACATGAAATAGGTGAAATATAATATTTTTAAGTTAGGGGCATTTTGGTCATTTAGTGATTAAATGATTAAATAAACAAAATTAAAAGCCAATTTCTATCCATCTTCAACCCCATGGCCAAATTTCACAAGGGTAAACCATGGCTAGGGTTTTTCAAGCTTCCAAGCTCGATTGTAAGTCCGTTCTAGCCCCGTTTTTAATGATTTTTACATTTTGAAATTCTCGTAACACGATCTCTCTATTTCTACCATTTATTTGAGCTAGGGTTGATGTTTGAAAATTTACCCATATGAGAAATGCTTTTGGTTTGATGTTTAATGGTAGAATATCAATTCTCGATGTGTAATAAACGACTTTTACTAAGTGATTTTCGGTGATATTATTAAAAAGGACTAGTTTGTAAAAAGTTGTAAAATTTGTGTAAGTGTGTGGATAAATGGAAATTGTGGACTTGTATAGTTATGAAAATGATTTTTCTAGGCTTAAAATATAAGGAAATTGAAGAAAAATCATTTTACGAGCCTAGGGGCAAAAGTGTAAATATGATAAAGTTTAAGGGCAAAAATGTAACTTTTCCAAAATATGAATTTAGGATAATTTGAGTAGCTGGATGAATAAATGAGTTAAATGTGTTGTTATAGATCAAGGAAAATGAGATTCGGACTTAGAACGAGGGAAAAACAAAAAATATGGCGAATAAGTCCTTTTCATCGACTGTGCTACTGAGGTAAGTTTGTATGTAAATAGTGCATCATTTTTACTTACATTTTTATGTTTTTATATATTTTATGAGATGTGGCTGAATATTGAATGAAATTGACAAAGTATCAAAATGTGAGAAATTTCTCGGTTGAACCTTTGGAATAAAATAGGATACAAGTGACATGTCACTAGGGACCTATGTGAAATCTATGTGAAATTGTGACTAAGTGAATCTGGGTGCTAGTCTTAAGTTCTACCAATGGCTGGGTATACTGGCATGTGTTGCGAATACCTGACAGCTTGTGTGAGCAGCACTGAGTAGTAACGAATGATTGACAGATTGTGTGAGCAGACCCGTGAAAGTGAATAGCTCAAGAACGAGCCACTATGTGAAAACTGATGTGAAGTAGCTTTGGCTACAAGTGTGGCACTTATGTGTAAACTTCTGTTTTATCCAATAATATTCTAATGTGGTCAACAGGAAAATGACTAAGTGTAATTGAATGTGATTATGTGATGAACAAGTGCAGGTACATGTGTACATATATTCATTAGCAATGTGCTCGATATGTGATCGAACTTTGGTAAGGTTGATATGGAGTAAGTGTTACAATGAAGAATTTTAAATATTTGATTATGACTAGCTATTGGCATGACTACTATGGATATGCTTTAGTGTTATATGTGTGTAAATGAGAATTGATACAAAGAAAACATGAAAGAGTAAAATTTGCAATAAAATAGTTTTGGGACAACAACAGTTATGTGTCTTTGAAAAATCACCAAAAATGATTGAAATTGAATTAGAAGTTGAATAAGATATGAAATTAAATCTTATTGAGTCTATTTTTGCATAAAATAACTGATGTAAGAAAAATAATTTCATGTTATGAGATATTTGAATTTTTGTGAGACAGAATTAAAATGATTTTAGAATCCCCAATTCTTAATTTTTAAAATCATTAAAATTTGTAAAAAATAATTATGGGTTTATAATTTACATTATTAAAATATTTAATGAGTCTATTTTCAAAATAAACAAACAATAACATTATATGAACTTGGTACGAGGAGATAATTAATTTTTAGTGAAGAATAGTCGAAACTTTTAGACAGCAGAATATGGGAGACTATAAAGAATAAAATGTACTTATTGGCTAAACAAAAAATTCTAAAAATTTTATTGTAGGAATATATGTGAGTCTATTTTAGGGAAAATTAATGGATCTTAATTTGGAGTTTCTTAGTTTATGATATAAATAATTTAGTGATTGTGACTCGAGTAGATAACTTGAGATGAACATGAATAAATAGTGGAACTATGTGCAATTATTATTGTAGTATCCTGAGAACATATTGTGAAGATTTATAAAAGCCTGTTAATAAACCACTTATTATTTACATAACTACTTACTAAGCTATAATGCTTACCCCCCTTCCTTTCCTTTTTCCTATACTGTCACAAATGCAAGCTCGAGTTGGAGGTCGTCGGAGATTCTATCACACTAACAAGTTATTGATCGGTATTGTATCAACGATCTTCAAGTATTTTTAAGTCTGTGGAATGTATAGGGACTTGATTATGTGTATATGTTATTATGAGTTGGCCTAGAATGTTGGCCTATTCTATTTGATGGTTATTGTTGTATAAGGCCATTTAATTTGGCCAATATTTGCTATGTTATAAGTCTATGATGATGCATTTCAAGGATGTGTTTGCTTGCATGTGAATGGTTAAGTGTGTGTGTATGATTATGCATGATGAATGTGGTTTGTAAATGGTATGTGGATGTCTTAGTGTGGATGTTTAAATGCTTATAATACCATGTTGTGTGATGATAAGTGTTTTGGGGTGACAAAGGGCTTGGTAAATAGCCTTACTCGTGGCCACACGGGCAGCCACACGGCCATGTGCCCAGGGTGTGTGAAGTTTGCATTTGATTTTCAGAAATTCGGAATGCCACACGGCCTAACACTCTAGCATGTATCTAGCTATGTGAAGGACATGGCATTGGACACAGGCGTGTGCCCCTGTTTTTCAAGAAATTTTCTAATGTTTTCCAAAGTTCTCAATTTAGTCTCGGACCACTTTCAAAGTATGTATTGGGCCTTGTAAGCCTTATTTAGGGACTCAAAGATAAAAAAAATGAAAAGATTCAATTTGGATGAAATTTTATGACTTGGTTTAATACGTCTACAAGTGTATGCATTTCGGTAATGCCTAGTACCCTATTCCGGCGTCGAATATGGGTAAGGGGTGTTACAGCTCGTATTAGTAGGCCCATTTTCACAACTCGTGTGAGCATTCTAATTCATAGCTCGTGTTAGCATTATGATTTACAGCTCGTGTGAGCATACATGTATAGGAATTAACAGATTACAGTTATATGAGTTAGAACACTATGTGTAAGCTATCTTAGGTATCCAATGGTATTCTAAATGGTTCAGCGGGCATTATTCAAATAAGAAACGGTAGGAGAATGATATGTATTATAACATGTACATATATGAACATCTTGGACATGATGGTACATGGAAATTATGTAAGTTGAGATGGGTAATAAACTCAAGTGTTACATGTTGAGCATAAATGGTTATCCATGTTTAATTTATATGAAATATATTCAAGTGTACTAACATGTGTTGTTGTTTGATGCTTAGGCATGTGCCAAGCTATTGGTTGAATGGTATTATGTTTACTTCTAAGTTGCATTGAAATGGTAAGAGCCGAAATGGAAATGTTCTTTTGTTCATGAAAGAGTGGTAAGGTTTAAATTATGAAATTTCTTATGAAATGATTTATCATGTGGTTAAGTCCCAAAAGAGCTATGTTTAAATGTACTAGTTTGTGGTTATGGTTGAATGATATCCGCATGTTTTGTGTGTTATGCATATGAAACGAGTGTGAAAAGGTAACGGAATAGTAAGTTCATACTTGAAGTGTAAAATGATGAAAAAGGGAATGATGAGTTGAATTGATGTTGTTATTTAAGTTAAAGAAAGTAAATGAAATGGAAAGTAATCAAATGCAAATGAAAATAAAAAAAATTGAAAGGGTTTAAGTTTTATAAAATCCTACTATACTAGTGATGATATGTATATGTGATGCTGTGGATTTAGCCACGTTGTGAGTTGTTGAATATGGTTTTATGAATCTAACTGCATTGCTATAAGATTATTCTTGATATGTATAAATTTCATATTTGAAATGGATTGATATGACTAAAGTTTATACGAGCTTACTAAGCATTCATTACTTACATAATTGTTTTTCCCTTACTTTTTAGATTATTAGAAGCTCGATTGGGTTGGAAGTTCATTGAAGATCTATCACACTATCCAGCAATTATATCGGTAGATTTTGATGTCTTGGTTAAGGTTATAATGACATGTATAGTTGGAATTATGGTTGATGATTGGTTGAATGCTAGTTGATGAGTTTGGCATGTATATCATATTTGGGGTGATGTAGCCTTGGTACATTTGTTGTGTAACACCCCTTACCCGTATTCAACACCAAAATAGGGTAGGAGGCATTAACGGACTTACATCACAAGTAAACATACAAATCGCGTTATAAACTTTCGTCCAAATTAAAACCATTCATAATCAATCATAATGTCCCTAATACGAGCCTATGAGGCCCAAAACATACTTTAGAAGTGGTTCGGGACTAAACTGAAACTCAGGAAATTTTTACAAAACTTAGAAAATTTTTGCTAAAAACAGGGGTCACACGCCCGTGTGGTTTTGGGACATGCCCATGTGGGCAGGCCATGTGGTTACACATGCTCGCGTCCCTAACCCATGTAACTCTCTATTTGTAACTCATGAATAAATTAAAGTCACATGGCCAAGTCACACACCCGTGTGCAAGGCCATACGGTCGATTTAATTTTCATGATTTTTCATAAAATAGGTGCAGACTTCACATGCTCGTGCCTGAGGCCATGTCCCTCACACAGCCGAGACACACTCTAATGTCTCTGTTCGAATGATCAATTATGAGCATTTTGTTTCTCACAATTAAGGTGCAGGGACACACGGCTAAAACACATGCCTGTGGGGAAGACCGTGTGTCACATAGGCTTAGACCCACGCTCATATGTATACCCATGTGGACAAAATAGAGGCTATTTACCAAGCCGTTTGCCACCCATATTCACACATACAGCTACACCAATTCAAAGGAACAAAACATAACATATTTAGGCAACCAAAACATCCACAATTATGACCAACACATGCCAACACAATATCAACATCTATCATAGTCACAACATTTATTAAGCCTCAATTGATTGCTTTCAAGATACCTAATTGTACACCACTTTATCATCTCTTCAATAGACCACATTGCCAAACCTTTCACATTCATGTCATAAATCACATTTCCATCATTCACCAAGCATACCATGACTATATCACCAAAGATATTGGCACATATATAATTATACTTAGGCTTACAATCATGTAATCCCAAATAAGCCAATCTACATGGCCAAATATCAAAACAAGCCTTTTACCATTACAAGCCAACACATTGGCTACAATCATAATGACACATATAACAAAATTTCTAAGTCCCTATACATGTCATACTTTTAAAATACTAAGATAATCAATTCTTAAAATAAGAGGGTTTGATAGTGTGATCTGAATCTCTAACGATCCCCGATCCCAAGCTAGCTTGGAAACACTATAAGATAAATGAAAGAAATGGGGTAAGCTATATAGCTTAGTAAGTCCATATGCAAATAATACAAAACATTATTCTTACATTTTTCATATAAATAACTTAATATATATTAACATAAATGTCATCAAAACTTCATGAGTAAAACTTACTCAATCTCATTCTTACCAATAGTTCATCATATAATGAGTTCATTTCCTTTGAGTTTTACGTACATACCTGTACCATCTTATAACATATTCACGTACTTTCTCATCTTTGACATACCCGTTGAACCACTTGGAATACTATAGTATACACGGAAAACTTTGCACACAAGTTCCACATATGTAGCCAAAGCTACCACAAATCTCATAACATGTATAGGCTCACTCTCGAGCTATCCACGAGCCTGCTCACACAAGCTGTCAATCGAGACATAGCTACGCTATGCTGCTTACACAAGCTATTAAGTATACTCAGCCACTGGTAGGACATACGAGACTAGCACCTGGGACACATAGATCACATAATCACATGGGATCCTAGTGACATGTCACTTGTATCCTAATCTATTCCTAAGGTTCAACCGAGATTTCTCTCTTGCGAAACTTTGTCCAATATACTCGTAGCATCAATCATACAGTTCATGCAATATCAAAACATTAAAATATAAATATAGCATTGCATTATTAACATACAAACTTACCTTGATACAAAATCGTGAAATTTGACCTAATTGTCAAACATTTTATTTTTTCCCCGATCTAGGTCTGAACCTCATTTTTATTGATCTATAATAGAAAATTTAACTTATTTAATACTCAAATTATTCAATTCATCCCAAAAATCACATTATGGCAAAATTGCATTTTTGCCCCTAACTTTTCCATATTTTACATTTTAGTCCCTAGGCTCGTAAAATGTAATATATTCAATTTCTTCAAACCCAAGCCTACCCGAACCATTTTCATACTCATAACAGCCCACATTTCCCATTAAATCACACTTTTACTACTCATTTTATAAATTTTACAAATAGGTCCTTTTTAAGCATTTCCATCAAAAATCAATTGGTAAATGTTGTTTATCTAATACCAAACATACATTTTCTACCATTAAACATCAAAATACAAAAATATCTAACATGGGTAAAATTTTAGACCTTGATCATTTCTTAAATTAGTGGTAGAAATAGATAGTTCGGGTTACAACGATTTCAAAAATGTAAAGAGCATTAAAAACGGGGCAAGAACGGACTTACAATTGAGCTTGAAAGCTTGACAAGCCCTAGCTATGGTTCTCTTCAAAGTTTCAGCCAAGGGAGGAAGAAGATGGACAAAATTTGATTTTTATTTTACTTATTAATTCATTTAATTACTAGTTTACCAAAATGTCCTTAATGCAAAACTTTGGAAATTCACCTAACCATGTCTATTATGAAGTATAATGGTCTAATTACCATTTAAGGACATCTAATTTAAGATCTCATAGCAATTGGATACCTTTAACATATATAACTCAAATTTTCACTTTTTTCAATTTAGTCCCTTTAGCTAAATTGAGTGCCCAAACATCAAAATTTTCAATGAAATTTTCAAGAAATCATTTCATAAAATTGTAGACCATAAAATTTAATAAAAATAAATTTTATTGCGTCAGATTTGTGGTCTTGAAACCATTGTTCGACTAGACCCAAAATCGGGTTGTTACATGATGCCCTATTGATATGTGTTAATTTAATAATATGTTAAAGCATGTTTGAATGGCCAAAGTGATATATCATATAAGACCCAAACCCATCTCCGTCATAGATTAGAGTTACAGACATTACTGAACAATTGGAATATTTATAATTAATTTAATTCGAAAATCATAAACGTAACTTAAATAATTCCTTCTTACACATATGTCCCTAAATTGAGCCCATGAGGTCCAAAAAGAATACTTTAGAGACAAATCGAGACCAATTTGAAATCATTTGGATTGTCTAGGAAAATTTTAGAAAAAATTGAGAATAGGGGTCACACGACCGTGTGGACCTAAAATGTACCTCAAACAAGAAAGTTACCATTTCAAGCTTACTTGGGCCTTAAGCAATTCAAATACCAATCATTTAACTTTTTCAAATTATGATTAAACATGCTCAAAACATGCCAAAACAATCAAACTAATTGCCTAACCAATATACCCTCATTGGTACCACATTTTTTATCTTCAAAACACATCAACAATGCATCATCCAAATCAAATTTTAATATATGCCAAAAACATTCAATTTATCCTAACCTAAAGCTACTTAAGACATCAAGCTTTAAGTTTCATACACATCAAGCCTTTGGTCAAAACACATACTAACATTTAGCTTCAAACATAAACATATATTTATAACTTAATTTACATCACATTAAAAAAAAAACAACTAACAAATAAAGACATCCTAGGTACATGCCATTACAAAATTCAACATCACCACACTTGAGATCGGGATTGATGTTGATTCAGCATTCAAAGGGAGTACCTAACTTGCACTACGAAAAACAAAATTACACGCTGAGTAAAACTCAGTGATATTTCTATAATCCTAACGTTTTAAGACATGATATGATACGTGAATGCTCAAATTGAATTATATCATCATACTACCATCTGAACATATAATTACAAGATGTCACCATTTCAGTTAATTTCATACACACATGCCTTAGTTCATATTAAACACTTACCATAGCCACAAGTTAATGATTAAACACATAACTTAGCGATATCATCACATGGTAAGATATAGTACACAAACATAACATCTCTTAAATCATACCTTTCATATTCATAAATATTCATACTTTAATCATTGGTACATCATACCTTTCCATATTTGTCATAGTGAAGTCAATCGGAACCCTTATCGGAGCTCACACAAAATGTGCTAAACGATGGTTGAAACCATCCCTTTTCTATAATCTATGAATATTTTGAAGACGATTGAAATCCTAATACACATTTCCTTTGTGCCATAGTCCAACTATGGTATTACATGTGCATTGCCATGGCCCTACCATGGTCTTACATTCATAGTGCCATAACCCAATTATGGTCTTATCATCAGAATGCCATAGCCCAGCTATGGTCTTACATATAAACACAACCATGGTCCAACTATGGTCTTACGTCCATAGTGCCATAAACCAGTTATGGTCTTATCATCAGAATGCTATAACCCAGGTATGGTAGTACATATAAACACTGCCATGGTCCAACCATGGTCTTATGTTTGAATAATTACCATAGCCTCGCTATGGTCTTACGTTCGAATGCAACCTGTCTCCATTAATATCAGAAATTATCATTTTCATAATTTTTTTACAATTCCTGTTCTATCAACAATCAATTTAATATCAGCAATTTTACATCATTTAAAAGTTAATATTCATAAACACTTAGAAATATAATTGAGTTCATATTAATGAACTTATAATGCTAATTTGCAATAATGGATCCAAGTTTCTCAATCAATGATTGACGTAATATCAATTTGTTATTTTTGTTTTCAATTACACACATCAATATAATCTAATATTATACAATTAGGTTGATATATTTCACTTACATATAAACTAAAATTAAACTGAACAAAAGTTACGCCCAGCGCTAGTTGAACTAATCGACGATGTCAATTATTCATTTGTAAGTGCATAAATTTTACTTTTCATAACTCAATATCAAATTTCATAATTTAATACCACTTCCACTCCAATTATCTACTAATCATATGTAACAACCCAATTTTGGGGCTAGTCGAAACAGCTGATTTCAGGACCACTAACCTGAGGTTAAATAAATTATTTGGTATTATTTTATGTGTTATGACATTAATAAATGGAAATATGAAAATTTTGGGTGCTTTAATTTTGGGCTATTGCATGCTTAATTTTAAAAAGGACTAAATCGCATAAAGTGTAAAAGTTCTATTTTTCAAGGTAGAGGTGTCTAATAGCCATAAAATACTAAAATGGAGGTCCTTAAAGTGAAATTAGGCCATTAGGAGGGTATGGCCATCCATAGGAAATAAGGGAGACAAGAGCATTTATTTTTGGTCAACATTTGGTGAAATTAAGTGATAAAAATGAATAAAATAATATGAATAAAAGAAGCAATCATCTTTCACTATTCATATTCCCTCTTCCACTGAAATTACTAACAAGAGTAAGGGTTTTGAAGTTTGAAATTTCATCAACTCATCTTCTCTACAAGTAAGTGATTTTGGCGATTTTATTTTATAATTTTTGTACTTTTGGAGTCCACAAAGGTTAAGCTAGCTAAGGAGGGGGCTAATTTGCAATATGTTTGAAAGTTTATGGACTTTCCATGAGAGTGTCAATGTTGTTTTCTAAGTTTTTATGGAATCAAATGAATGTTAATGAGATGAGAAACAACTTTTGTGAAAGGAGTTATCATGAAGACACCTAAATGGGACCAAGTTGTAAATATTATGATTTAGTAATAAATGCATGAAGTAGTTGGAATTGTGAGTAGTTGCAGGAGAAATAAATGTTCAATTAGGCTTGTTTAATGAGAAAATATGATGAAAAATGATTTACGAGCCTATGGGAAAAATCGTAATTGTGCCATAATACAAGGGAAAATAGTAATTTTTTTAAGTAGAGATTATGATGTGTTATGATTATTAAATGGTTGGATGAGTGAAATTTTGTTGTTATAGACCAAGAAGAGCACGGAAATTAACCTTGACTGGGGGAAAGGCAAGGTTTCAAATGAAACTGTAAATCAACACATTTTGCACCGAGGTAAGTTTATGTGTAAACGATGCATCTTAAATACACATGTTGTTACTTATTGGTGCACTATATGATTGAGAACATTTACTATTTATATGGATTGAACTCGATAGATAACAAATAATTCCTGTATGAACATTGAAATAGAGGTGTAAATGTAGAATATTATCCATAATAATTAGTGGTGGGCTGTGAGCGAAACCACCGTAAATATTCTTGTTGGTGGGCTTTGTGTGATACCACCCTGTTAAAGATAAATGGTAGGCTAAGTACGAAACCACCGAGTGTTTGGAATTACTATGAGTGGTTTATTGTGATATTATTAAGTGTTGTCTCATGAGATCATGTGGTGATAAGTGCAGGGTTGTATGTTAACTAATGTGAGCATTTGGCTTGTGATATGGTTAGAATGTGGTAAGAGATGAAATGAGTAAGCATGATCATGGAGTACGACACCTACGACCATACAACGCCTCATAGGGTCCATCTAAATTCTGGATTGATAGCTATTATTGTACACAAACTCTGCCAATGGTAAAAAATCCTCCCAACTACCCCTAAAGTCGATTACATAGCCTCTTCACATGTATTCCAGAATCTGGATTACTTTTTCTGACTGACCATCAGTCTGTGGATGAAACGTCGTGCTAAAATCTAGCCTCGTACCCAAAGCTTTGTGCAACGCCTTCCTGAACAATGATGTAAACCTTGGATCCCTGTCTGATATGATAGACACGGGTACCCAATGCAACCTCACGATTTCTACCACATACAACCTACCAACTTTTGAAGCGAGTAATCTATATGAAACGGTATGAAGTGGGAAGACTTCGCTAACCGATCGACAATCACCCACACTGAATCTTTCCTAGTAGGCGTAAGAGGTAGCCCACTAACAAAATCCATCGTAATCCTCTCCTACTCCCAAAGTGGAATCTTCACCAGTTGTAGCAACTCTGAAGGAAACTGGTGTTTCGCCTTCACTTGCTGACATGTCAAACACTTACCCACAAAGTCGGTAAATTCCCATTTTAGACCAGGCCACCAATACTATTCACGTAAGTCTCGATACATCTTACTTCCATTGGGATGCATAGCGTATGGAATACAATGCGCCTCCCGCAGAATCATCTGTCTTAACTCGAGTCCTTCTAATACAAACCTTTCCACGAAAGCATAATACCCCTTCATTGTCTAGACCAAAATCTTATGTCTCACCACCTTCCACTTGCTGAAGTCGAGAACTCAACAATTCATCCAACAATTACTTCTCATTAATCTGATCTACCTATGTTGGCTTTATCCAAAGTTTAGCTAACAGGCTACCATCTTCATATAGGCTAAGATTAGCAAACACCTCAATGTAACACGGTAGATTAGGGCCTAACTTCTAGGCCAGGTTTGGGGTGTTATATTTTGTGGTATCAGAGCCAGGTTTCGATGTTGAGACCTGTGGGTTATGGGCTGTAACACCCCTAACCCGTATCCATCGCCGAGTAGGGTTACGAGGTATTACCCGACTTCAATACCTATCAAATGCACTTTTATACATGTTACCACTTAAATATAGTATACCAAATCATACTATCGAAAAGAAAGCAGTATCCCTAGTCGAATATCAAGACATTTAGTAATACTTCACAAATAAAATCATTAACAACTAGTGACTCATTACTCATTGAATCATTCACCAACAAAGACTAAATAAGCATACAGTAATAATCAGTTTACTCCTTTCTTTTTTTTTCTTTATTAACGCATACATCATTATGGATTTCATAAATTTCTCATTTATTTATCACTTAAGATCATACCAATCGTATATGTAACCATTTTGCATTATAACATAACATGTACATAAATATCAACCGATTCATCAATTCATGTTTTCATTCATCCCATTCGGCAATGACCATTACCTACGTATATATATATATACTTATGTAATTGAACCACATAATCATACCTTAATACTCATTTCACATAACCGAATATATTTAGCATTCAAGTGTAAACCTAAACTCCAAACAAGATCAACTCATAACCTAGTATTTTATTTATGCATTTAACATACAATACATGCAAATAGTGGTACCTATTTTCATTCAATTCTTAATTATATGATATGCCTGATTCAAACATAATTTACATGCATTTATGCGTACCTTGGGTACTCTTTATCAAGTATAAAATTTTACTCTAAATGCTTACCACAAAGCCATACATTTTTAAGCATTATCAAATGACATTAAAGTATAAATATATACATACATTTTACCATGCATAAACAAGTCACTAAAACAAAATAAGATAGCTATTTTCGCATGGTATCTTTGTACATTCACATTTACTCCTTTATAACTAAGTGCATATCCCAATATTACACCATATATATATATATATCATATGATCATTTTCCGTATGATTTAAAGCATGACCAAATCACATATCTAATGGTATTTTAATGCAAGCTACCATATCAAATATGAAACCTAAACTTAACCAAAAGCAACAAATTTTATTCGCAAGGCCATATTTATATTTACAAACCGACATCATTCATTATTTATCAAAACAAAGCCTATACATGCCTTTGATTCAAAAGTTTACAAAACATAACTATACCAAAGAGAGTGATAGTGTGGTCGACTGTCTTGATGATCCCTTGAGCCCATAGTTGAATTATCGATCTATAAAATAGAACACAAACATAAACAGAGTAAGCTCACTGGCTTAGTAAGTCTTAAGCACATATACTTACAATGAACATACAAGTAAACACTTAAATTTTCAAACTAATAATATTATACATAAATTTTTCTATATATATATATATATATAATAGACTACACTAGCCAATACTAGGGTCACATTTGTATCGATTTTCATCACTACGTCACTCTGAACATATACTTTATCAACTTCACATATAAGCTATGTATATTCACATCAATGATAGATTCAACATTATATAATATAGAACTTGAGCAATTGACCATTTCTACACATCAAATTTGATTCAAAACAAAAAGAACTTAACTCACTTTCTTCCTTACTAATATAGTAGACAAATTCTTACCCGAACTTTTAGCACATAACTATATATATATCTCACCTTGTTTGATTCTCAGAATCTCCATTTATAGCATATCACCGGCATAAAGCCTGCTAGGCATTAAAACTCGAATTACATCACCGACACGAAGCCTGCTAGGCATTAAAGCCCGAATTACATCACGGACACGAGCCTGCTAGGCATTAAAGCCCAAATTACATCACCGACACGAAGCCTGCTAGGCATTAAAGCCCGATATAAATCACCAGCACGAAGCCTGCTAGGCATTAAAGCCCGAATTACATCACCGACACAAGGCCTACTAGGATCGAAGCCCGAAATACAATATTACTTCCATCTCATTCACATTACAAGCTAACCAGAATTATACAAACCATATTTAATTCATATCACATGAACTTATCAATTCAATTAAAATTTTACAACACTTCTTACTAAAATATTTATCTACATTCTGCTATCTTATATATATATCCTCAAAACATTTAAATTTCATCATCCATTAAGTCACATAAATAATTTTTGACATATATTTGCTTAAGGACTTACCTCGGTTGTCGATAGACCGTGCAAATCGACTATTCGAGAACCTTCGTCTTTCCCCGATCTAAATCTATTTTTCTTTGCTCTTGATCTAAAACACATTAAAATTCAGCTCATTCAAGTACATTTCATCTCAATTTGGTCCCTAAGCACATAAATAGGCAAATTACCATTTTACCCCTAAGGTTTCACCTTTTTACAATTTAGTCCAAATTGCACAAAATACAAAATACACAAAATTTCTCTACAACACTCAAGGGCCGAATGTTCATAGGGATGATACAAGTCTATATTTTTCATTTATTTCATGTTTTAGTCCTTTAAGAATTTATATTTTTTTAAATTAGTCCCTAACATTTAATTTCACCAAAACTTCTAATTCTAAAAATGATGATTTAACACATACTACTCACAATCTATTATCAAACATTACATGCCATAAATATACAACCATAGCCGAATCTTAATGTGCCATAATCTTAAAAATTGATACATGGGTTGTATAGCATTCAAAGCAACAATTCCAAAAATGTAAAAATTATGAAATACTAAGCAAAATACATACCCTAATTTAAGCCCCAAGTTGCCGAAATTCAAGCTCCAAAAATGGAGTTTTTCATCCTCCACATTCGGCCAAGAGGAGAAGAACAAGGTATGTTCTCTTTCGTCCCACTTTCTTTCATTATTTTATGCCTTAAAATTAAAGGTAATATTGTTTATTCATTACCTAAAATAAAAACATATGATTATAAAACAAAATTTTATTTTTATTTCTCATATATGCCATCCACTATCTAAAGAAATGGGCTAATTGTCCTTTTAGGACATCCACTTTAAAAGCCACAATCAAAAAGGTACATTTCACTTTAGCATGCCACTTTTACTCTTTATGCGATCAAGTCCTTTTTATCAAATTGAGCACTTAAACAATAAAATTTTCTCTGAAACTTTCACACCTTTTAATTCACACATAATAAACACAAAATAAAATATTAAAATGTTTCTCGGACTCGGATTCGTGGTCCCGAAGCCACCATTCCGACTAGGGTCAAATTCGATCTGTTACAGCTCTCCCCCTTTAGGATTTTTCGTCCCCGAAAATCTTACCGTTAAACAAAGTTGGATATTATTGCCTCATTGAATCATCAGGCTCCCACGTAGCCTCTTCAACTCCGTCCTGACCCCACAATACTTTCACTAAAGGAATTCTTTTGTTTCTTAACTCTTTCATTTCCCGAGCTAAAATACAGATCGGTTCTTCCTTGTACGTCATATCTGGTCAGATTTCAATCTCAGACGAAGTGATCACATGCGACGGATCTGATCTATATATACGAAGCATCGAAACATGGAATACGTTATGTATCTTTTCTAACTCAGAAGGCAACTTCAATCTATAAGCAACAGGTCCAATACGTTCAACGATTTCATACGGTCTGATAAATCTCGGGCTCAACTTGCCTTTCCGACCAAATCGGAGTACTTTCTTCCACGGAGAAACTTTTAAGAATACACGATCTCTGACCTGAAACTCAATGTTTTTACGTTTCAAATCAGCATAGGACTTTTGACGATCCGAAGCGACTTTCAAATTGCCTCTAATAATAGGTACCTTTTGTTCTGTTTCTTTAATCATATCAACCCTGTATCTTATTCTCACGAGCTCACCAAAGATAACGGAGTTCAACATTTTCGCCCGTACAAGGCTTTATACGGTGCCATTTTGATACTCGATTGGAAGCTATTATTATAAGCAAATTCAATCAAAGGTAGGTATCGTTCCCACATACCTTCAAACTCGAGAACGCAACATCTCAACATGTCCTCAAGTATCTAAATAGTTCGCTCAGACTGACCATCTGTCTGCGGATGAAAGGCTGTACTAAATGAAGTTTAGTACTTAAGGCATCTTGTAACTTCTTCCAAAATCGCGATGTAAATCTCGGGTCTCTGTCTGAAACAATGGAACTCGGTACACCATGCAATCTCACAATCTGCGATACGTACAATTCAGCAAGTTTATCGAGTGAAAAGTTTGTACGAACCGGCACAAAATGAGCTAATTTAGTCAGTCTATCAACTATAACCCAGACTTACTCGGTGTCATAGGAAGACCGGATACAAAATCCATTGTAATTCTATCCCATTTCCATTCAGGTATCATAATTGGCTGAAGTAGTCCGGATGGCACTTGATGTTCAGCTTTTACTTGCTGACAAATTAAGCATTTCGAAACAAATTCAGATATATCCCGTTTCATGCCCGGCCACCAATAGAACTATTTCAAATCATTATACATCTTTGTGCTACCCGGATGTATTGATAATCGACCACTATGGGCCTCACTCAGAATCATCTGTATCAAATTTGAGTTCTTCGGAACACACATTCGGCTTTTAAAATTCAAACAGTCATTTGCATCAATCTAAAAATCTGATTCTGCATCTTTTTCACACTGGATTCGACTAGCAATGAAATCCTTATCAACTTTCTGTGCATCACAAAATTGCTGGATAAACATCGGTCTTGCTTGTAACTCGGCTATGATCGAACCATCACCAGACATAGCTATCTGTGTGTTCATTGCACGAAGAGCAAACAATGATTTTTGACTTAACGCATCTGTAACAACGTTAGCTTTTCCCGGATGATAGTCAATCACCAACTCATAATCTTTCAACAATTCTAACCATCTGCGTTGTCTCAAATTTAGATCTTTCTGAGTCATTAAATACTTTAGACTTTTATGATCTGAATAAATGTGACATTTCTCGCCAAATAAATAGTGACGCCAAATTTTTAATGCGAAAATATGGCTGCAAGTTCTAAGTCATGCATCGGGTAATTTCTTTCATGCGGCTTCAATTGTCTTGAAGCGTAGGCTACAACCTTGCCTTCTTGCATCAAAACGTAGCCCAAACCATTTAAAGAAGCATCAGAATAAACAACAAATTCTTTACCCGATTCAGGCTTAACTAACACTAGAGCTTCTGTCAAAAGGGCTTTCAACTGATCAAAACTTTTTTGACACTTTTCTGACCACTCGAACCTGACATCTTTTTACAATAACTTTGTCAACGGGGTAGCTATCATAGAAAAACCTTTCACAAATCGTCGATAGTAACCCGCAAGTTCTAGAAAACTTCGAATCTTGAAAACATTTTTCGGTGGCTTCCAATCAAGTATAGCCAAGATTTTGTTCGGATCAACTCGAATGCCTGATGCTGAAACAACATGTCCCAAAAAGCTGACCTCTTTCATCCAGAACTCACGCTTACTAAACTTCGCATACAACTGCTAATTTCACAAAGTTTGTAGCACTAATCTCAAATGCTCAGCGTGCTCGATTTCATCTTTGGAGTAGATCAATATGTCATCAATAAACACTACCACAAATCGATCCAAAAACTGTCTAAAAACCCGATTCATCAAATCCATAAAAATAGCATGTGCATTAGTAAGCCCAAAAGGCATAACCAAAACTCAAAATGTCCGTACCTCGTCCTAATGCGTCTTTGGCACATCTCGTATCTCGACTCATAATCGATAATAACCCGATCTCAAATCTATCTTCGAAAATACTGAAGCCCCTTTCAACTGATCAAACAAATCATCAATTCGAGGTAACAGGTACTTATTCTTTATAGTTACCTTATTCAGTTGCTGATAATCAATACACATTCGCATCGTTCCATCTTTCTTTCTCACAAAAAGAACTGGTGCACCCCAAGGAGAAAAACTTGGTCGTGCAAAGCCCCTATCTGTTAACTCTTGCAACTGTGCTTTCAACTCTTTTAACTCAGTAGGTGCCATCCGATATGGAGCTATTGAGATCAGAGTCGTTCCCGGTGCTAATTCAATGCCAAACTCAATCTCTCGTACTGGAGGTAAACCCAGTAGTTCTTCAGGGAACACATCTGGGTATTCACATACAATCGGTACAGATTCAATCTGTTTCTCAAACAATTTATTATCCAGTACATAAGCCAAATAAGCTTCGCACCCTTTTCTCACATACTTCCGGGCTAACATCGAGGATATCACCGTAGAAACCCACTTAAATCATCGGATTCAATTCTAATGATCTCACCGCTCGATGTCTCAAATCAATAAGCTTTCTTTGCAATTCACCACCGTCATGCAAAGTTAACCATCCATTCCCAAAATTATATCAAACTCATCTAAAGGCAACAACATTAAATCGACTGGGAAACAAAAATCTCGAATCATCAATGGGCAACCTTTACACACTTTATTAACAAACACATATCTACCCAGAGGGTTGGATACGCTGAATCACAAACTCATGAGACTCAACTGGCGAGTCTTATTGAATACCGTAGTTTCACATACATAAGAATGGGTCGAACCAGATCAATCAATGCAATTACAGTAGTATCATAAAGGGTAAAAGTACCGTAATGACATCCGGAGAAGCGGCATCCTCTCGTAGCTCGAGTAACATAAGCTCTAGCGGAGCTCTAGCCTCGATCGAATCGCCATGTTCTTCGTCCTCTCGACTACCACCTACATTGCTAGAATGCTGGGTGGTGCTGCGTCTTCGATGCCTTCGCTTTGGGTCTAGAGTTCTGTGCCGTATTCTGCTCAGCTAATATTGGGCACTCTCGAATAAAATGGTCTGAGGATCCACATTTAAAGTAGGACCGGTCACGAACTCTACAACTCCCAGAATGCCATTTTCCACAATGTTTGCATTCAACTTGATTCTATGGAACGTTATCAACACTGGCCATCGAGGTAGCTCGGGAGCTCACTGGAGGTCGATCACGTCTAGGTGAATCCGAAGTAGCTTTATGTCGGCTGAAGTCATCTCTAAACTTCTTAGATGTGGAATGGAAATTCTTACCCGACGGTCTTTTACGAGTGTCTCTAGCTTCTGTCTCAGCCTTTCTTTTCTCCTTCCCAAGCTCTTCAACTTTGCAAGCTCGTTCGACTAGTGTCACAAACTCTTTGATTTCAAGAATGCCAACAAGCAACTTTAAATCTTCATTCAAACCATCTTCAAACCTTTTGCACATAATGGCTTCAATTGATACACACTCCCGAGCATATCGGCTCAATCTGACAAATTTTCGCTCATATTTAGTCACTGTCATTTGCCCCTGTTTTAGTTTAAGAAATTCTTTATGTTTCTAGTCGATGAACCTCTGGCTGATATATTTCTTGCGAAATTCACTCTGGAAGAAATACCATGTCACTTTTTCTTTTGGAACCACTGATGCTAGTGTATTCCACCAGTGATAGGCAGTGTCCCGAAGTAAAGATATAGCACATTTCAAACATTCGTCCGGAGTGCATGATAGCTCATCAACTACCCGAATAGTGTTATCAAGCCACATTTCAGCTCTCTCTGCATCATCATCATCATCATTAGCCTTGAATTCCTCAGCCCCAAATTTCCTAATTTTATCAACAGGGGGCCTACTAGATCTCATTGGATCTATCATCGAGGGTGCTAAAGGTACCGGAGTTGAATTATTTGGGGGTGGAGGTTGTTGTACAATGGATTATTCTCGAACAAACCGGTAAACCATTCATTCATCATTTGGTAGAAGGCTTGTTTAGCCTCTCCTCGTGGTTACCCATAATCGGTTGAGAGTCTAATGGCATTGATCCATATGCGAGACCAAAGCAACATTCTCCACATCATCACCACGACTCTATCGGGATCGAAATCCATTTACTATATAAAATACAATTGAAATTGTCAAGTCACCACACTATCACATATAAAATTCAAAGGCATGTATAGCTAGACTTTTACGTACTACGGTAGTCCTAGAATCGACTAAATCGTAGCTCTGATACCAATAAAATGTAACACCCCTAACCCGTATCCGTCGTCGGAGTAGGGTTACGAGGTATTACCCGACCTCAATACCCATCAAATGCACTTTTATACATGTTACCACATAAATATAGTGTACCAAATCATACTATCGAAAAGAAAGCAGTATCCCTAGTCGAATATCAAGACATTTAGTAATGCTTCACAAATAAAATCATTAACAACTAGTGACTCATTACTCATTGAATCATTCACCAACAAAGACTAAATAAGCATACAGTAATAATCAGTTTACTCCTTTCTTTTTTTTTTCTTTATTAATGCATACATCATTATGGATTTCATAAATTTCTCATTTCTTTATCACTTAAGATTATACCAATCGTATATGTAACCATTTTGCATTATAACATAACATGTACATAAATATCAACCGATTCATCAATTCACGTTTTCATTCATCCCATTCGCAATGACCATTACCTATGTACATATATATATACTTATGTAATTGTAACCACATAATCATACCTTAATACTCATTTCACATAACCGAATATATTTAACATTCAAATGTAAACCTAAACTCCAAACAAGATCAACTCATAACCTAGTATTTTATTTATGCATTTAACATACAATACATGCAAATAGTGGTACCTATTTTCATTCAATTCTTAAATATATGATATGCCTGATTCAAACATAATTTACATGCATTTATGCGTACCATAGGTACTCTTTATCAAGTATAAAATTTTACTCTAAATGCTTACCACAAAGCCATACATTTTTAAGCATTATCAAATGACATTACAAGTATAAATATATACATACATTTTACCATGCATAAACAAGTCAGCTAAAACAAAATAAGATAGCTATTTTCGCATGGTATCTTTGTACATTCACATTTACTCCTTTATACCTAAGTGCATATCCCAATATTACACCATATATATATATATATATATATATATATCATATGATCATTTTTCGTGTATGATTTAAAGCATGACCGAAATCACATGTCTAATGGCATTTTAATGCAAGCTACCATATCAAATATGAAACCTAAACTTAACCAAAAGCAACAGCCTTATTTGCAAGGCCATATTTATATTTACAAACCGACATCATTCATTATTTATCAAAACAAAGCCTATACATGCCTTTGATTCAAAAGTTTACAAAACATAACTATACCAAAGAGAGTGATAGTGTGGTCAACTGTCTTGATGATCCCTTGAGCCCGTAGTTGAATTATCGATCTATAAAATAGAACACAAACATAAACAGAGTAAGCTCACTGGCTTAGTTAGTCTTAAGCACATATACTTACAATGAACATACAAGTAAACACTTAAATTTTGAAACTAATAATATTGTACATAAATTTTTCTATATATATATATATATATAGATACACTAACTAGAATACTAGGGTCACATTTGTATCGATTTTCATCACTATGTCACTCTGAACATATACTTTATCAACTTCACATATAAGCTATGTATATTCACATCAATGATAGATTCAACATTATATAATATAGAAATTGAGCAATTGACCATTTCTACACATCAAATTTGATTCAAAACAAAAGAACTTAACTCACTTTCTTCCTTACTAATATAGTAGACAAATTCTTACCCGAACTTTTAGCACATAACTATATATATATCTCACCTTGTTTGATTCTCAGAATCTCCATTTATAGCATATCACCGGCATAAAGCCTGCTAGGCATTAAAACCCGAATTACATCACCGACACGAAGCCTGCTAGGCATGAAAGCCCGAATTAAATCACCGACACGATGCCTGCTAGGCATTAAAGCCCGAATTACATCACCGTCATGAAGCCTGCTAGGCATTAAAGCCCGATATAAATCACCGGCACAAAGCCTGCTAGGCATTAAAGCCCGAATTACATCACCGGCACAAGGCCTGCTAGGCTCGAAGCCCGAAATATAATATTACTTCCATCTCATTCACATTACAAGCTAACCAGAATTATACAAACCATATTTAATTCATATCACATGAACTTATCAATTCAATTAAAATTTTACAACACTTCTTGCTAAAATATTTATCTACATTCGGCTATCTTATATATATATATATATATATATATCCTCAAAACATTTAAATTTCATCATCCATTAAGTCACATAAATAATTTTTGACATATATTTGCTTAAGGACTTACCTCGGTTGTCGATAGACCGTGCAAATCGGCTATTCGAGAACCTTCGTCTTTCCCTGATCAAAATCCGTTTTTTCTTTGCTCTGGATCTAAAACACATTAAAATTCAGCTCATTCAAGTACATTTCATCTCAATTTAGTCCCTAAGCACATAAATAGATAAATTACCATTTTACCCCTAAGGTTTCACCTTTTTACAATTTAGTCCAAATTGCACAAAATACAAAATACACCAAATTTCTCTACACAACTCAAGGGCCAAATGTTCATAGGGATGATACAAGTCTATATTTTTCATTTATTTCATGTTTTAGTCCTTTAAGAATTTATATTTTTTTAAATTAGTCCCTAACATTTAATTTCACCAAAACTTCTAATTCTAAAAATGATGATTTAACACATACTACTCACAATCTACTATCAAACATTACATGCCATAAATATACAACCATAGCCGAATCTTAATGTGCCATAATCTCAAAAATTGATACATGGGTTGTATAGTATTCAAAGCAACAATTCCAAAAATGTAAAAATTATGAAATACTAAGCAAAATACATACCCTAATTTAAGCCCCAAGTTGTCGAAATTCAAGCTCCAAAAATAGAGTTTTTCATCCTCCACATTCGGTCAAGAGAAGAAGAACAAGGTATGTTCTCTTTCTTCCCACTTTCTTTCATTATTTTATGACTTAAAATTAAAGATAATATTGTTTATTCATTACCTAAAATAAAAACATATGATTATAAAACAAAATTTTATTTTTATTTCTAATATATGCCGTCCACTATCTAAAGAAATGGGCTAATTGTCCTTTTAGGACATCCACTTTAAAAGCCACAATCAAAAGGGTACATTTCACTTTATCATGCCACTTTTACTCTTTATGCGATCAAGTCATTTTTATCAAATTGAGCACTTAAACAATCAAATTTTTCTACGAAACTTTCACACCTTTTAATTCACACATAATAAACACAAAATAAAATATTAAAATGTTTCTCAGACTCGGATTCGTGGTCCCAAAACCACCGTTTTGACTAGGGTCAAATTCGGTCTGTTACATGGGCTCACGGGCCAATTGGGCCCACTTGGCCCCTTTCGGCCCATTGTAGCTCAAACAACCTAAACGTACAAGAACACTCAAGCTGGCCTCAACTATCGCGTCAAAGCTCCCACACGTGTGTTCGCACGCTCGTGTGGCTACCATCGCCATGTGGCCGGCATTTCAACATTTGTTGTTCTACAACTAGAGTAGAGAGAATACACACCTGATAGGAGTCTGAAGCTAATTTGCACTCCAAATGCTCCTATGCCCAAACGCCCACCAATGTATGCTTCCTCTCCTCATAGATAGCTGTATATATAGCCAGCTTCTCACCTTCCCTCTTGCTATCTTTTGATGTGGGATCCCTACGTCAGCAGAGTTTAAATCCAACTCAAACTCTGGCCGTCCAATCCGCAAAATAAATACTTCCCTACTTGTCATGAGATTCAAACCCAGGCTCCCTTACACCCTTAATGATGCCTTGCCACTAGACCACTCACTTCCTTATGTCTAACATCATGCGCAACTAAATATAAATCTGTGGACCAAAGTCCAAGTTCAATTAAAAATAAATCAAAATGAAATGCCAGCGCTAAGGCTTGAACCTTGGACCCCTTACTTCCTTGTGAGGTCACTCCCTTGCTCCCTAAGTGGCCTCACTTTACCACTACACCACAAGCTCTTTTTGTGTCATTTCTTCCCACATTTTATTCTTAAAGCCTACTTACTAACTCTTAGGGTTTTATTCACCTAAAACCAAAATTTTCCTAAAGCCCAAGTTTGATCCCGGGACCTCATAGAAGCCCCCTAACCTTTCAAAATCACCCACCTAATAGGTCAAACTTGAAATAATGCTATTCTCATAATCCCAAAAATTTTAAAATGCTCTTATGGACAAGGCCCAATAGGTTCAATCCTACTAGGCCTAAATTCAGGGTGATACAATCTAACTTTTGGGTGAATTTAGATGATTGTTTGATGTTTCACGATAGGATTTGTGTACCAAAAGATGATAAGTTGATCCGCAAAATTTTACATGAAGCACACAATGGTCATTTGTCAGTACATCCCGATACACGAAAATTACAATGATTTGATGAAGTTTTATTGGTGGCCGGTATGAAAAGAGACATCTCTGAGTTCATGACAAGATGTTTGATCTGTCAACAAGTGATAGTTGAGCATCATGTACCTTCGAGACTACTTCAATTAAAGATGGTTCTCGAGTGGAAGTGGGATCGGATCACCATGAATTTTGTAACGGGGTTGCCTATGAATCCAAAAAAGAAAGATGTTGTGTGGGTTATTGTTGATAGACTAATAAAGTTGGCTCACCTTATACCGATGCGTGTTGATTATTCCCTTGATAAGTTGTCCGAGTTGTATATTGCTGAAGTGGTGAGATTATGATCGTGTCAAACAGTCGAGTTTTAATATTTATAAAAAGAATGATCGAACCTGTAGACTATCTATGACAATGATAGAGGCAAGTGCACCTATCGAACAGTAGTATAGTTTAGGCAAGAATATCTTATCGAACCCAAGGGAACCTAAAAGTACCACTACTCACTTTCTTTCTATTATTTAGCCTAAAATATGGAGTGATTGGTTTATGAAACTAATGAAAAACTAAACTAGATGAGAAGAAAAAAGAATGAATTGGAGAAAGACTTTAGGAAAACCTCAGATGATGAAGAAGATACCCTCAGGAAGAATCCACCTATGACTTCACTTATTATTTATTCCTCAAACCATATGATTTCTTTACTTATCTTGATCCGTGAGACTCCCTAACCTATATTAAACCCTCTCTCGAGGCAAAAAAAATCTAACCTTAGGTTAATTAGTGGAACTCTCGTTCTCTTATAATAACCCCCTAATGAAGCATTAAATCGATCAATGGATTCCCATATTAGTTTTCACCCTAATCCGACAAAATCTCGTAACCCTATCTCTAGGCGCCCGATCAACTCCGCTCAATTATGCTAGATCTACTCTTAGGGAGGGTCTATTCCTCCTCCACCAAAGAACACAGATTAAATTAAGCAACATAATTAAAAACAAACTAAGTACTTCTCATATAATTTAGAAATCAATAACAAAATCCATCATAGGTTTCACCTCCTTCAGGTATCTGAAGGGTTTAGTTCATAACTAAATAAGAAAACATCTCAAGAGAAAAGATAAAACAAAATATAAGAAATCTTTAAAATTCCCTGAAGGAATTAAAGGAGAGATCCTCCATCTTGAATGGAACTCCGGCTTCTTGAGATGGATCAACTGGCTATCTTCAAGTGATTCCCTCATAGATGAAAGCTTTGGTAAAAGCCTCTGCCAAAAATCGTCTTCTGTTTTGGCTTCTACCGAACTCCCCTTTTTAGTTGCTACCTTGGGTGTTTATATAGGCTTTGAGATACTTTTACTTGGCTTCTAAGTATCTTAATTCAAGTAGAATTCCTAGATGTTTAACTGGACTTAGGGTATGTTTCTTGATTTCAAGCATCTAAATCTGAGTGAAATTGCTCATTCCCGTAGTAGGGTCACGCTCATGGCGCATGCCTGTGTCAATCGGGGTTAGGTCGTGCCTTGATTCTATCGTTTTGGGCACGACAGTGTAGATTGCCAGGCACGACCGTGTATGGTAAATGGATGATGCACAACCGTGTGGGACAGAGTTGAGGCCGTGCTCTAGGTAATCAGCGAGGCAGGTCCTGTAGGCTTTGGTCCAGGCCATGTTGAATTCTTGGGTTGGCCCAATTTAGTCCATTTTAAGCTCGTTTTATGTTTTTTTAATCGTTAGGTGCTTTCCTGAGTATAAGACATGAAAAGAAAGGATTAAGAGCACTTTTTTATATAAATCAAGGATAATTCATCCAAAAGCACACTAAATGTGGGATAAAAATATGTTACTTTTATGGTTTATCAAATACCCCCACACTTAAGCTTTTGCTTGTCCTCAAGCAAAATTCTCAACTTACAATTAAAACGAACTTTCCATAATCCATAATTCCTATCGATAACGTCTCATCATAATTCATAGATAATTTATACATGGATAATTTAACTCAAAGAGTCCTAAAGATTCAATTACGATAAGTCATACCTTTATAGCATTAAAACATAGGTGTCTCCCCTTATCTAAATAATTACCTTTAATTCAAAATCGACAAGGATTGACATCCTCACTGAAGTTCACTCAAATCACTCAAAGTGTTTAAGGTTCAAGAATAAGCACTCATAAGTCGAACCTGAAAAGTTAATCCTATATGCTTCCCTGAAAATCAAATCTCCACCATTATATACGAGATGATACAGATCAAAAGGTCTTTATCAGGGTTGTAACGGGGATAAGGTTAAGGGTGTGGATATAGGCTGAATTAGAAGGTTAGAATCAAGATTGACTTGACAAATTACCTAACTAGAAACAATGAACTAATATAAGTACTTACATCAATTGAAAGCCAATAATACCTATTATTGATAATTACTCTATAATAATGAGTATTTCCCTCACTTGAAATTTGATAATACTTTAATACGAGCTTTTTCTTCAACAATTAGAGTTTAAATGCTCTAAGCTCTTTTGTATACTACTAATATTGAATATACTTGGGTTTTTTAGAACAAACTAAAATATTACATCATAAATGATAAATGTAACTACTGAACTAATATAATTCGGTAACTTAGTCAAATCAAACCTCGATTAAAGGGTAGTCAAGAGAATGGTGGTAACAAATACAAAGGGGTTTTGGGTTAATATTAGTGGGTAAATCAATAAAAATGGTTGTTAGGATTAAAAAGGGTTCACTAGGGGTTAATTATGTAGGTAGGCTTTTAGTGGTGTGAATGGGTTAAAACCTAGGTGCCTTTATTATCTCAGTATATCAAATCATTAATGTGGTCTCGACATGCATAAACGAGGCAAGATCTAGAATAACAATTTAAATTTGACACACTCATAATTAATAAGGCAAGCACGAAAAAGAATATATGCTATATAAGGCTCAAAATCTCACAAAAATTATGGGTGTTTTTGACATCAATCCCTGTAAATTTCAAAATTCAAAGTAATACTCAAATTCAGTTCAACGACCTATTAATTTTAATTTTTAGAAAGTAGACTTATCATGCTCGATTCTCTAGTATCCTTCAGATTTAATCATCAATGCACAATTAACTATGACTTACTCTAAGACATATCAATAAAGATCATACATCATTAGAAATTTCATCCTAATTAGTAATGTGAGAAAAATACTTTCGAACAAGACTAAATTCAGGATTTTGAGAATAATACAAAAAGTCAAGTACTTTTACCCCCCACACTTAAGATGTGCATTGCCCTCATTGTACAAAGATAGATAAACAATTATGTAATAATAAAATCAAAAGAGAAGGGGAGAAGTAACACTTCCTGAATCTTTTGATGAAGTCTATGAAAAGAAATCGGATAAGATTGGAGGTGAACGTGGGGAAGCGTCTCAAATCGTTTGAAATTGAATCCTCGAAGTAGCCAACTTGGTTTTATTGTATCCTAAGCTAAATCTAAAAATCATAAAGAATAAGAAGAAGAAAATAAAATAAAATAAAATAAAAAATAATGATGAAATAAAATAAAAACAAAAATAAATAATGGAAAATGAAAGACAACTAGACAAATGGGGAATGAGGTTTAAATAGATATGTAGCCCGTGTTTTGGGATTTTGAATTTTGAACGCATTCAGGGTGTTTGGGCATGGTCGTGGGTGTCGTGGCATGCCCGTGTCTTTCTTCACACGATCATTTCATACGGGCGTGCTCCTCCCGTGTTCGATAAGTCAGAATGTTGGCATAGTTGGGAGACACGACCGTGTTTAGCCCGTGCTTGACAAGTTAGTAACCTCGCACGGGGCTTCGGCATGGGCGTGGACTATTATTGCCACCCGTGTTGGGAAAATAATTTTTTCTATGTCGTGCACGGCTACTGACACGCCCATGGTTCATCCCCTTGCTTCCACACGGCCATGGGCACACCCGTGTGTAGGTCGTGTGGCCTAGAAATATGCTCTTTGGTTAGTTTATGGTTAGGTCCTAAAAAGAAAAAGAAAAGAAAAATAAAAATAAAAAATGTAAAAATGGGGTTAGTGCTCGGGTTGCCTCCCGAGAAGCACTCGTTTATAGTCTTAGCTAGACTTTACCTCTCATTCATATGGTCATGGTGGTTTGAGGAGGTGAAAATCCTTTCTTATTCGATCACCTCGGTTATGGATATATAGTTTAAGTCGAGGAATGTTTACCTCAAAAGTGTCAAATTTAGGATTGCTGACCTCGACTATGTCATATAGGAAAACTTTTAGTACCTCAAAAGTGATTTCTTCGTTTGCCTTGAGTTCTGAATTGGTGATTCGTGGGCCTTCCTTATTCAACAATACTTGATCTCCTAATTTGAAGTGATTCGTTGTTCCTATTAGCTCGTCCATGGGCTCGTTCAATTTTACTTCGTACGGTTCCATTTCCTCTTTGATTTGTGTTTCTGCTTCTTTTAGTTTGTCAACCCTAAGGCTTTGTTCCTTATGTATTTCTTCTTTGTTGGCACGAGGTCTAGGATCTAGCTCAGCTAAGTGATTTTGTGATGTTTCCTGTAAAGAAGGTTGAACCAAATAATTATCAATAGAATTAACGTTTGTACCTTTATTACTTGATGTCCTAGTTGAGTTAAGAGCTTGAAGAGTGATTGTTTCATTGCCTACACGAAGTATGAGTTCTTTTGCATAGATATCAATTCTAGCTCTGGAAGTTGCTAAAAAGAGTCTTCCTAAAATTAAGGGGGTCGTGTTGTCCTCATCCATGTCTAAAACGACAAAGTCTACTGGGAATATGAATTTATCAATTTTGATTAGAACATTTTCTATTATACCCCTAGGAATTCTTATAGTTTTATCAGTTAATTGAATGCCATCCTAGTTTGTTTGGGTTTCCCTAGACCTAGTTGTTTAAACATTTTGTAAAGCATAACATTGATGCTTGCCCCTAAATCCGCTAACGCATTATCATTAGATAAACTACCAATTAAACATGGAATTATAAAACTCCCTGGATCTTTTAATTTCCATGGCAGTTTATTTTGAAGAATTGCTGAGAACATTGCGTTTAGCTCCACGTGGTGCTCTTCGTCTAATTTGTGTTTGTTGGTCAAGAGCTGTCTTAAAAAATTCCTCGAGTCTGGCATCTAAAAAAGGCTTAAAGGAGAGGAAAGTTAATATGTAATTTCTTTAAGAGTTTAAGAAACTTACCGAACTGTTCCTCTGAATCGTCTCTTTTCATTACTTTGGGATAAGGTATGCGAGGTTGGTACTCCTTGATTACCGGTTTTACTTTTCTTGTGTTACCTCTACCTTACCTTCGTCTACCTTGTTTTCTTGTATTGAGTTTGGTTCATCTAACTCCTTACTGGCATGGGCTGACATGGCTTGAATATGCTCCTTATGTTTAATATCTGTGTTACTTGGTAGACGTCATTGTTGAGGTTCAAAATCAGCTTTGTGAGATGTCCCACTGACCTAGTAAGTTCTTCAACTTGATTATCGATCCCTTTGATCGGTTTTTGTTGTTCATCAAGTGCTGCTTCAGTCTTTTGGAGACGAGAATCTATGGCTGCCATGAATTTCGTCAGCATCTCTTCAAGATTCTCGATCCTCTTCTTATTGGTGAGGTAGTTGTTGAAATCTAGAGGAAGTTTCGATCTTTGGCTATTTTGATAATCTCACGAGAAATTGGGATGGTACTTTCAACCTGCATTATAAGTGTCACAATAAAAATTATTTTGATATCTAGAATAGTTACCTGTATAATGGGCTTACTCGTTTTCCATGCCATATCCGTAGGGTGGGTACTCAGGATTCGCCACGCCTCCTAGATTTAAATCATATTGTGTTTCTAGATGTACCTACGAGGGACTATACCAATCATCAAGTTTTTTATTCATCATCTCTATCTGATTAGATAACCTTGTGACCACGTCGAGGTTGAAAACACTAGTTACTTTAGTAGGAATTGCCCCTATGCCTTGCCACTGATAATTATTCAGTGCCATCTTTTCCATAGACTAAAATTTTCTGCCAAAAGCAAAATAGAGGAAAAATTAGCAAAGTAAAAAGAAATAATAATAAAGAATAATATAATAATAAATTGCAAATAAAAAAATTTTGGCTAAAGTAATAGAAATAGAGTTTTCTTAATACTTTAGTATTCACTGGCAATGACGCTAAAAACTTGATCATGTCAAGCAGTCAAATTTTAATATTTATAACAAGAATGATCGAACCTATAGACTATCTATGACAATGATAGAGGCAAGTGCACCTATCGAACAGTAGTATAGATTAGGTAAGAATATCTTATCGAACCCAAGGGAACCTAAAAGTACTACTACTCACTTTGTTTTTATTATTTAGCCTGAAATATGGAGTGATTAATTTATGAAACTAATGGAAAACTAAACTAGATACGAAGACAAAAGAATGAATTGGAGAAGGACTTTAGGAAAACTCAGTTGATGAAGACGATACCCTCAGGAAGAATCCACCTATGACTTCACTTATTATTTATTCCCCAAACCATATGATTTCTTTATTTAGCTTGATCCGTGAGACTCCCTAACCTATATTAAACCCTCTCTCGAGGCAAATAATGCCTAACCTTAGGTTAATTAGTGGAACTCTCGTTCGCTTATAATAACCCCTAAGGAAGCATTAAATCGATCAATAGATTCCCATATTAGGTTTCACCCTAATCTGGCAAAATCTCGTAACCCTATCTCTAGGCGCCCGATCAACTCCACTCAATTATGCTAGATCTACTCTTATGCAGGGTCTATTCCTCCTCCACCTAATCACATCAGGTTAAATTAAGCAACATAATTAAGAACAAACTAAGTACTTCTCATATAATTTAGAAATCAAATAACAAAATCCATCATAGGTTTCATCCACTTCAGGTATCTGAAGGGTTTATTTCAGAACTAAATAAGAAAACATCTCAAGAGAAAAGATAAAACAAAATAGAAGAAATCCCTAAAACTCCCTGAAGGAATTGAAGGAGAGATCCTCCGTCTTGAATGGAACTCTGGCTTCTTGAGATGGATCAGCTGGCTATCTTCAAGTGATTCCCTCACAGATGAAAGCTTGGCCAAAGCCTCTGCCAAAAATCGTCCTCTGTTTCGGCTTCTCGAACTCCCCTTTTTAGTTGCTACATTGGGTGTTTATATAGGCTTTGAGATGCTTTTACTTGGATCCTAAGTATCCTAATTCAAGTAGAATTACTCCTAGGATGTTTAAGTAGGGGTATGTTTCTTCAGCATCAAGCATCTAAATTCGAGTGAAATTGCTCATTCTTATAGCAGGGGCACGCCCATGGCACACGCTCGTGTCAATCGGGGTTAGGCTGTGCCTTGATTCTATCATTTTAGGCACGGCCGTGTACATCACTAGGCACGATTGTGTGTGGTAAATGGATGATGCACGGTTGTGTGGGATGGAGTTGAGGCCATGCTCTAGGTAATTAGTGAGGCACGGTCATGTGGGTTTTGGGCTAGGCCGTTTCGAATTCTTGGGTTGGCCCAATTTAGTTCGTTTTAAGCCCGTTTTACGTTCTTTTTATCCTTAGGTGCTTTCCTGAGTATAAGACATGAAAAGAAAGGATTAAGAGCACTTTTTTACATAAATCAAGGATAATTAATCCAAAAGCACGCTAAATGTGGGATTAAAATATGTTACTTTTATGGTTTATCAGATTACATGGAGCACTTGTATCTATTATCTCGGATAGAGATCCGAGATTTACTTCGAGGTTTTGGAAGAAGTTGTAGGAAGCCTTAGGTACAAGGTTGAATTTTAGTTCTACGTTCCATCCTCAAACTGACGCTTAATCTGAAAGAGTGATTCAAGTTCTTGAGGATATGCTCCGATGCTATGTGTTAGAGTTTGGAGGTAGTTGGGAAAGATATCTACCTTTGGTTGAGTTTTCCTACAACAATAGTTATCAGTCGAGTATACGGACGGCACCATACGAAGCTTTATATGGTCACAAGTGTCGAACTCCCTTGTATTGGACCGAGCTTGGTGAGAAGCAAATTCACGGGGTTGATTTAGTTAAAGAGACTGACGAGAAAGTGAAAGTGACCCGTGATAGTATGAAAGCTGCTTCAGACTGACAAAAGTCGTACACAGATTTAAAAAGGAAAGAAATTGAGTTCAAGTGGGTGACAAGGTATTTTTGAAAGTATCCCCGTGAAAGAAAATTTTGAGATTTGGTCGAAAAGGCAAATTGATTCCACGGTTCATAGGGCCATATGAGATTACCGAAAGTATTGAACCAATGGCATACCATTTGGCTTTGTCGGTAGAGTTAGAGAAAATATACAATGTGGTTCATGTGTCAATGTTGCGACTATATTGTTTCGATCATTCACATGTGATCCCTCCATCAGAAATTGAGATACGATCGAATATGACTTATGAAGAGGAGCCAATTAAGATATTGGCTCGGGAGGTTAAATGGTTGAGGAATAAGAGTATGACTTTAGTAAAAGTGTTATGGAAAAAACACGGTGTAGAAGAAGCTACGTGGGAACCGGAAGAAGCCATGAGAGAACAATACCCAAACCACTGTTTCGACTAGACCAAAAATCGAGCTGTTACATGGTGCCCTATTGATATGTGTTAATTTGATAATATGTTAAAGCATGTTTGAATTTCCAAAGTGATATATGATGTAAGACCCAAACCCCTCTCTGTCACAAATTAGAGTTACGGGCATTACTGTACAATTGGAATATTTATAATTAATTTAATTCAAAATCATAAATGTAAGTTACATAATTCCTTCTTACACATATCGTCCCTAAATCGAGCCCACGAGGTCCAAAAAAATACTTTAGAGACAAATTGAGACCAATATGAAATAATTTGGAAAGTTTAGGAAAATTTTAGAAAAAATTGAGAACAGGGGTCACACGACCGTGTGGACCTAAAATGTAGCTCAAACAACAAAGTTACAATTTCAAGCTTACTTGGGCCTTAAGAAATTCAAATACCAATCATTTAACCTATTCAAATTATGATTAAACATATTCAAAACATGCCAAAACAATCAAACTAATTGCCTAACCAATATACCCTCATTGGTACCACATTTTTTATCTTCAAAACACATCAATAATGCATCATCCAAATCAAATTTTAATGTATGCCAAAAACATTCAATTTAGCCTAATCTAAAGCTACTTAAGACATCAAGCTTTAAGTTTCATACACATCAAGCCTTTGGTCAAAACACATACTAACATTTAGCTTCAAACATAAACATATATTTATAACTCAATTTACATCACATTCAAAGAAACAACTAACAAATAAAGACATCCTAGGTACATGACATTACAAAATTAAACATCACCACACTTGAGATTGGGATTGATGCTGAGTCGGCATTCAAAGGGAGTACCTAACTTGCACACGGAAAACAAAACTAGACGCTGAGTAAAACTCAATGATATTTCTATAATCCGAACGTTGTAAGACATGATATGATATGTGAATGCTCAAATTGAATTATATCATCATACTACTATCTAAATATATAATTACAAGATGTCACCATTTCAATTAAATTCATACACACATGCCTTGGTTCATATTAAATAGTTACCATAGCCACAAGCTAATAATTAAACACATAACTTAGTGATATCATCACATGGTAAGATATAGTACACAAACATAACATCTCTTAAATCATACCTTTCATATTTATAAATATTCATACTTTAATCATTGGTACATCATACCTTTCCATATTTTTCATAGTGAAGTCAATCGGAACCCTTATTGGAGCTCACACAAAATGTGCTAAACGATGGTCGAAACTATACCTTTTCTATAATCTATGAATATTTTGAAGACGATTGAAACCCTATACACATTTCCTTTGTGCCATAGTCCAACTATGGTATTACATATGCATTGCCATGGCCCTGCCATGGTCTTACATTCATAGTGCCATAACCCAATTATGGTCTTATCATCAGAATGTCATAGCCCAGCTATGTTCTTACATATAAACACTACCATGGTCCAACTATGGTCTTACGTCCATAGTGCCATAACCCAGTTATGGTCTTATCATCAGAATGCTATAACCTAGCTATGGTCTTACATATAAACACTGCCATGGTCCAACCATGGTCTTATGTTTGAATAATTGCCATAGTCTCGCTATGGTCTTACGTGCGAATGCAACCTGTCTCCATTGATATAAAAAATTATCATTTTCGTAATTTTTTTACAATTTCTATTCTATCAACAATCAATTTAATATCAGCAATTTTACATCATTTAAAATTTAATATTCATAAACACTTAGAAATATAATTGAGTTCATATTAATGAACTTACAAAGCGAATTTGCAGTAATAGATCTTAGTTTTGCAATCAATGATTGACGTAATATCAATTTGTTATTTTTGTTTTCAATTACGCACATCAATATAATCTAATATTATGCAATTAGGTTGATATATTTCACTTACATATAAACTAAAATTAAACTGAACCAAAGTTGCACTTAGCACTAGTTGAACGAATCGACAATGTTAATTATTCATTTGCAAGTGCATAATTTGTACTTTTCATAACTCAATATCAAATTTCATAATTTAATAACACTTTCACTCCAATTATCTACTAATCATATGTAACAGCCCGATTTTGGGGGCTAGTCGGAACAGTAATTTCGGGACCTCTAACCTGAGGTTAAAGAAACTATTTGGTATTATTTTATGTGTTATGGTAAAAATATGTGGCTACATAAAAATTTTGGGTGCTTTAATTTTGGGCGATTTCATGCTTAATTGTGAAAAAGGACTAAATCACATAAAGTGTAAAAGTTCTATTTTTAAAGGTAGAGGTGTCTAATAGCCATAGAATATTAAATTGGAGGTCCTTAAAGTGCAATTAGGCCATTAGAAGGGTATGTACGGCCATAGGAAATACAGAAGAAAAGAGCATTTATTTTTGGTCAACATTTGGTGAAATTAGTTGATAAAAATGAATAAAATAAGATGAATAAAAGAATCAATCATCTTTCACTATTCATCTTCCCTCTTCCATTGAAATTACTAACAAGAGTAAGGGTTTTGAAGTTTGAAATTTCAGCAACTCATCTTCTCTACAAGTAAGTGATTTTGGTGGTTTTATTTGATAATTTTTGTACTTTTAGAGTCCCCAAAGGTTAAGCTAGCTAAAAAGGGGACTAATTTGCAATATGGTTGAAAGTTTAGGGAAACAACTTTTGTGAAAGGTGTTATCATGAATACACCTAAATGGGACCAAGTTGAAAATGTTGTGATTTAGTAATAAATGCATGAAGTAGTTGGAATTGTGAGTAGTTGTAGGAGAAATAAATGTTCAGCTAGGCTTGTTTAATGAGAAAATGTGATGAAAAATGATTCATGAGCCTAGGCGAAAAATCATAATTTTTCCATAGTACAAGGGCAAAATGATCATTTTTCCTAAGTAGAGATTATGATGTATTATGATTATTAAATGATTGAATGAGTGAAATTTTGTTGTTATAGACCAAGAATAGCGCGAAATTAACCTTGACCGGGGGAAAGGCAAGGTTTCGAATTAAACCGCAAATCAACACAATTTACATCGAGGTAAGTTTATGTGTAAACGATGCATCTTAAATACACATGTTGTTACTTATTGGTGCACTACATGATTGAGAAAATTTATGATTTATATGGATTGAACTCGATAGATAATGAATAATTCATATATGAATGTTGAAATAAAGGTGTAAATGTAGAATATTATCCATAATAATTAGTGGTGGGCTATATGCAAAACCACCGTAAATATTCTTATTGGTGGGCTTTGTGCGATACCACCTTATTACTCATTCACGATGGGCTGTGTGCGATACCATCATTTATATTATCATTCGGTAGGCTATGTGTGATTCCACCATAAGTATCCTTGTTGGTGGGCTATGTGCGATACCACCCTGTTAAAGATAAATGGTGGGCAAAATGTGAAACCACCGAGTGTTTGGAATTAGTATGAGTGATTTATTTTGATATTATTAAGTTTTGTCTCATGAGATCATGTGGTGATAAGTGCGGGGTTGTATGTTAATTAATGTGAGCATTTGGCTTGTGATATGGTTGGAATGTGGTAAGAGATGAAATGAGTAAGCATGATCATGGAATGTGGATTGTTCTTGCTTAGTATGCAATGTTATTTATTGATTAGCATATTGTATGATGTTTATTGTTTACATGTAAACTGACTAAGCTTAAAGCTTACTCCCTCTCTTTTCCCTTTGTTTTATAGTCAAAGAGTCGGGTCTGGATACAAAGTTAATTGGAAGACCATCCACATTACCAGCTCGTTTCGGTATGGTTAGGCTTAGTATCTTGAATATCACATGTATAGGGGCTAGGCTTAGAGGAAGTGTTTTGTTATTTTGGCCAAATGTATGGGCTCCTTATAGATGAATTCTTTTGTATATTTGTAACACCCCCAAACCTCACCTAGACGTTACAACCACATCGAGTATGTCACAGGGAAAGGTTGTTTAAAAGAATTTTGGAATTTTAAAGAAATACAACAGTTTTGAAAACTTTTTGGTTTGTGTTTATAACTTGAAAATAATATTTAGTTAAAGAGTTTCTTATTAACTCCTATTTCAAAAAACTGTTAGTTGAAGTCGGGTTTTACAATACGAAAACCAAAAACTAGATGCAATCCGAAGTGTGATATTTTTAAATTAGTGTTTGTTGGTTTAAGAGAAATTCCCAATTTAATTAGTCATTCGCCATCATTTGTTAACATTTTGAAAACTATTTGTTTATGTTATTAATTTTTTGAAAAACCCCTTATTCGACAGTTTATAAAACATGCAATATCAGCATTAAATCAAAACCCAAATTTAAGTCATAGCGGCCTTATTACAACACCAAAACCCAAACTTGATAGTGAAATTTAAAATAAAGAAGACGAAATTACTAGAAAATACTGCATGGCCACCTCGAGTCCGCCTCAGCTCCAAGTCCGCGAGCTAGTGATTACCTGCAAAATTAAGTAGAGGGGTGAGTCACCGAGACTCAGTGTGTAAATCATCATTTAAACACAGTCTGGACTTCAAGGCCATGAATGCCCATCGACCTTAACCCACATAATAAAACATATATAAACATGTATGTAATGCAGCCCAGTCCAGCCCAGCCTAATTTTCCACCCTCTACATCACCTAAATCAGCCAAACGCCCGTGGCACCCAACCAATGTGGTTCTAGACCACTGTGATGCCAGATCACTATGATAGAGTCACTAATAAAGTATGTGGGGCCAACCCACTATGGTACCAAACCACTGCGACAATCCCGGATTAATATATGTGGGGCCAACCCACTGTGGTACCAAACCACTGAGACAAGTCACTGAAATATATATACACGTGGTGTCAAACCACCGTGGTACCAAACCACTAAGACATAGTCACTGGATAAGATATGTGGGGCCAACCCACTGTGGTACCAAACCACGGTGACAGTCCCTAATTATCACTTCCCCTTTCACATCATAACCCAAGCCTATGCACATAACATACTGAGATGAATGCGAACAAGCTTCAAATGCACAACTGCCAGCTATTTCATACATACACATATTTTCGAACATAAAATCATAGTGGAACTTACATGGTGTATCCAACCTTACCCACAAGGGTATCTTAACTATCAATACAGTTACTTCGGCTTTCAGCCAACATAGTTATTAACAAGAATTAATTAACTTGTAAAGTAAGAGCATACACACCTGATAACGCGTAAAACTAAACTCTCTACGTTGACGCTCTCACTAGTAGGGACAACGGCTATCTGCCTAACCTAGGCAGACGTCGGCTCTCTACCATAACCCGATAAAAAATCCCAAACTGCTGACACAGCATGTCTTTTAAATTTTGGAGCGGAGGCTATGGGTACACTCCCTTCCTTAGCTTGACCGCTTCTTGTATCCATGAAATAGACTTGATGAGAGGTTAGAGAAAACATCGATAGTCTATTAAAGAGATGTTGATTTAGGCAACCAAAATGCAAAGGAGAATACTAGCAGAGGAATTTGAGAAGATAATCCCTTACCTTGGTTATCAAGAAGTCGTACCACACGATATTCCAGAACAATCATGCCAAGTTGAGAGAAAGTAATCACCTTATTCCAGAACAATCACCTAAAGAGATTCGCCTAATCACCTTATTCCAGAACAATCACGCCAAGTTGAGAGAAAGTAAAAAGGGGTTAGCCGCAACTTCATTAAGAAACAACAATAGCCTTTTCGACTATGACCCCACATAGAACTAAAAACACATAGAAGAGTGATAGAATCTTCTATTACCTTGAACAAATGAAATTTGATCGAAAAGGGACCTTCAGTAGTCAACAAGCACCTTGCTTTCTGAGATACGGCTAAAAGCATAGCATGGAAGGAACAAATTTAGTTGATACAAGGGGAGATTCATCTTCCTCTTAGAAAGAAAGAATGAAGGGAAAGTCTATTAGAAAAAGAAGAAGATAAAAGAACCCTTACCTTGAACTGAGAAAAGCCGAGTGAGACCAAGGAAATTTGGCTCTAGCAGTAATGTTAGAAAATACTTCCACGTTCCACAATTGAGGAACCAAACAAGAATACCAAAAGTAAGAATTTCAATTTTCAACACTAGAACAAAAGAAAAGTGGAGAAAAGAGAGAATGAGCAACTAGGATTCGGCCACCAGAAGAGTTAAGTTTGAGAGATGATTCGACTAGGAAAGAAAATGGTGGAGAAGAAGGAACATTTTGGCTTAGCAAGAGAGGAGAAGATAGGAAGAGAGGTTCTGCTCAGGTATAGCTAATAGGGGTAGGCTTCCAAATGAAAGAAGAAGAGTATTCGGCTATCTACGAGAGCTTTAGAGAACAAGGAAGCTAAAGATAGAAAGAAAAGAATGAAGTGTTACGGTTTTGGCAACAGAGAATGACACAAAATGACCGAATTACAAAGAAGAGGAAAGCTTCTCTAATGGTTTCAGTTTCTTCTCTTTTACCAAAAGGCAAGACGACACCCCCCCTTATACCCTATAACCGAAATGCTCTCCCCCACTCTCCCCACAATCGGCCAACCACCCCATTATCTACCAAATCCTTTGTTCATCTCCTACTTTCAGTCCCCTTCATTCATTTGAATCATTTTGACCAATTCAAATGCCACCAACACCTCATGACCACCCATTCAAATGCCTTGACTCGTTCAACACTCACCCTTGAAGAGTCCCTGCCAAATCCATCTTCCCTACATCCTGGTGCCAAAAATAAAGTTCATAGTGAGGCTTATGGGATTCAAACTCCTTCCCTACTACTGCTCCTTTGTGACGCCACACCCCTGTACCTTAAGTGGCGTCTTCATGCCACTCTACCACACATCTTCTTGTGTCAACAAACACCAGAAATTACCCTTAAGATTTGCCTTAACCAGCTCTCCCCTAAAGTGCCTAAAACAAATTTTTACCAAGGCTCTAACTTGACCCCGAGCCTTCCCAAAACCCCTAAACACACCAAATTAACACGTAGAATAAACCAAACAAAAAGAAACACATAAAATACTGAACCCCTAATTCCAAGATGTTACAGTTCCCTTAAAGAAATTTCGGCCTCAAAATTTACCTGGTCAAAAGAGGTGAGGTTATTGCTGTCGCATCACATCTATCGGCTCTCACGTGGCCTCCTCAAAATCGTGATTCCACCACAAAACTTTAACCAATGGAATCGTCTTACTCCGTAATACTTTATCATTACAGTCTAAAATCTGAACTGGTTCATCTTCAAAAGTTAAATCGGGTCTCACTTCAATTACCTCTACTGGCACTATGTGAGATGGATCCGAATGATAACGCCTTAGCATCGAGACATGGAATACATCATGTATTTGCCTCAATTTTGAAGGTAACTCCAGCTGATAAGCTACTAGTCCTACACGCTTCAACAATCGATAGGGCCGATGAACTTGGGGCTCAACTTGCCCTTCCATCCAAACCTTAAAACTTTTTTCCAAGGCGAATCTTTTAGAAAAACCTGATCCCCCACTGAGAACTCTATATCCTTACGCTTCAGATTTGCATAAGATTTCTACCTATCGAAGCTTTCTTCAATCGAGCTCGAATTAACTTAACCTTTTCCTCTATCTCTGAAACCAATTCTAGACCCATCAACTGTTGCTCACCCAACTCTTTCCAGCAAGTAGGAGTACAAAACTTACGACCATACAATGCTTTATAGGGTGCCATCTGGATACTGGATTGATAGCTATTGTTGTATGTGAATTCTTCCAGCGATAAGAAATCCTCTCAACATGTCTTCCAAGATCTAAATTACCCTATCAGATTGACCATCAGTCTGTGGATGAAACACTGTATAGAAATCCAGTCTTGTACCCAATGCTTGACGTAATGCCTTCCAGAATCGTGATGTAAACCTAGGGTCTCTATCTGATATGATAGATACTGGTACCCCATGCAACCTCACAATATCTGCCATATACAGCTTGGCCAAATTCTGTAGTGAGTAGTCAACATGAACCGGTATAAAGTGAGCGGACTTCATCAACCGATCATCAATCACCCATACTAAATCTTTTTTAGTAGGCATAAGAGATAGCCCACTGATAAACCATAAAAGTAACATATTTTAACCCCATATTTAGTATGCTTTTAGGATGATTTAGCCCCGATTTATGTAAAAAGGTGCTTTTAATCCTTTCTTTACATATTTATACTTAGGAAAGCACCCGAGGACAAAAAGAACAAGAAACAGGCTTAAAACGGGCCAATTTGGGCCAAAGAAGAAATCGACACGACCTGGACTTCAAGCCACACGGCCGTGCCTCGATAATTAACTAAGACACGACCATGCCATGATTTACACGGTCGTGCCCCAATCAACAGAATCGAGACATGACCCAACCATGATTTACACGGGCATGTTCCATGGCCGTGCCCCTGTTACGGAGAGAGAGCAATTTCACTCGGATTTGGATACTTTGAGCCAAAGAAACACTTTCTAAAGATTATTCAAATACTGAGTAAGAAGAAGACTTAAATTAGGACACTTAGAGGCCAAGTAAAGCATTCCAAGAGCCTATGTAAACACCCAAGTGCATCCTGAAAAGGGGGCGGTGAGTTAGGCCAAGGAGCCGAGCCAGAAGGATCACATTTGTAGGAATCACTCAAAGATAGCCAATTGATCCATCTCAAGAAGTCAAAATTCTTCTCAAGATGGTGGATCTCTTCTTTAATTCCGTCAGGGGGTTTTAGGGATTTCCTATGTTTTGTTTTATCTTTTCTCTTGAGATGTTTTATTTTAAAGTTATGAACTAAATCCTTCAGATACCTGAAGAGGATGAAATCTAGATGAATTTTGTTATTATTTTTTGAATTATATGATAAATACCTAGTTTGTTCTTAATTATGTTGCTTAATCAAAATCTGATGTGCTTAGGTGGAGGAGGAATAGACCCTGCTTAAGAGTAGATCTAGCATAATTAAGCGGAGTTGATCGAATGCCTAGAGATAGGGTTATGAGATTTTTCCGGATTAGGGTGAAACCTAATATAGGAATCCATTGATCGATTTACTGCTATTCTAGGGGGTTATTATAAGCGAACGAGAGTTCCACTAATTAACTCAGGGTTAGATGTTATTCGCCTCGAGAGAGGGTTTAATATAGGTTAGGGAGTCCTACGGATCATGCTAAGTAAAGAAATCATATGATTCAGTAATAAGTAACAAGTAAAGTCTAGGGGAATTCTTCCTGAGGGTATTGTCGTAATCAATTGAGTTTCTTCAAGTTATTTCCCAATTCGTTCTTATTTTCTTTGCGTCTTTATCTTAGTAGTCGTTAAACTAGATTAAATCAACCAATCACTCAATATTTTAGGCTAAATAATAAAAAGAAAGTTAGTATTAGTAATTTTAGTTCCTTTGAGTTCGATAATCCGGTCTTGCCTAAGCTATACTACTACTCGATAGGAACACTTGCCTTTAAGTCATTGTCAGAGTTAGTTTCCAGGTTTGATCATTCTATTTATAAATTTTAAAGCTCTGATTTCAGCGATCACCCACGAACAATGTCCATCGTTATCCTTTCCTCTTCCAAAGTGGAATCTTCACTGGCTGTAGCAACCCCGAAGGCAACTTATGTTCCTCCTTCGCCTGCTGACACGTCAAGCACTTGCTCACAAATTCGGTCACCTCTTGCTTCATACCTAGCTACCAAAACTGTTCACGCAAATCCTAATACATTTTACTTCCACCAGGATGCATAGCGTATGGACTACTATGCACTTCCTGCAAAATCTTCTGCCTTAACTTGAAATTCTTTAGCATACAAGCCTTTCCACGAAAGCACAATACCCTATCACTGTTCACACTAAAATCTGCTTTCTCACCACCTACCACTAGTTGAAATTTAGAACTTAGTGATTCATCTGATAACTGATTCTCTCTAATCTGACTAACCCAAGAAGGCTTCACTTGAAGTTTAGCTAGCAAACTTCCAACGTCGTACAAGCTGAGATGAGCAAACATTGCCCTCAAGTCTGATATTACCTTATGGCTCAACGCATCTACCACTACATTAGCTTTACTCAGGTGGTACTCGATTGAGCAGTCATAATCGTTCAACAACTCAATCCACCTTCGTTGCCTTAAATTCAACTCATTTTGGGTAAGGATATATTTCAGGCTCTTGTGATTGGTGTAGATAATAGACTTCTCTCCATACAGATAGTGTCTCCAAATCTTCAGAGCAAACACTACCGCGACTAACTCAAGATCATGCATTGGATAGTTCACCTCATGTGGTCTCAATTGCCTAGACGCATATGCCACTACCTTCCTTCTTGCATCAACACACATCTCAACCTTAGAATCAACACAAACTCTTTTCTAGCCTTAGGTGCCTCAATCAAAATCCTCTTCAACTTTTTGAAGCTTTCCTGCTACTTTTTGACCAGACAAACGGTACCCCTTTCCGTAATAACTTGTTTAGCGATGCTGCAATTAATGAGAATCCCTCAACAAACCTTTTGTTGTACCCAGCTAACCCAAGAAAACTTCAAATTTCCACCACTGACTTAGGCGATTTCCAGTCCAACACGGCTTCAATTTTTCAAAATCAACCCTAATCCCTTCAGTAGACACAACATGTCCCAAAATGGTAACTTCTTTCAACCAAATTCACACTTACTGAATTTGGCGTACATCTGCTTTTCTCTCAAATTTTGCAGAACTACCCGAAGATGCGAATCATGCTCCTCTTCCCTTCTTAAATAAACCAAGATGTTGTCTATGAACACTACGACAAACTGATCCAGATAAGGTTGGAACACCCAGTTCATCATATCCATAAATGTAGCTAGTGCATTCGTCAACCCAAATGACATCACTAAGAACTCGTAGTGACCATAACGAGTTTGTAAAGCTATCTTATCAATATCCGCTTCCTTGACCTTAAGTTGATGGTATCCTGACCTCAAGTCTATCTTGAAAAGACTGAATCGCCTCGCAGTTGATCAAATAAGTCATCAATCCTTGGCAATGGGTACTTGTTCTTAATCGTTAACTTGTTCAATTGCCTGTAGTTAATGCACATCTGCATTGACCTATCCTTTTTCTTAAGAAATAACACCGGCGCTCCCTATGGTAACACACTTGGTCAAATAAAACCCCGATCCAACAGTTCCTGAATCTAGGCTTTAAGTTCTACCAGCTCCTTCGGTGCCATCCTATATGGGGCAATGGACATCGGAGTTGTTCCAGGAAGAAGATTGATATCGAACTCCACCTCGAAGTCTAGAGGTAGCTTTGAAAGCTCTTTTGGAAAAACATCAGAGAAATCCTTCGTTGTTCTAACATCTTTTACCGACAATTCCTTGGCTTCCAACGCACTAACAAAAGCTAGGAAAGCCTCACATTCTTTTCTCACCATCCTTTCGGCTTTAAGAGCAAACACCATATTGGACAAATAATTCATTCTTTCGCCTATCACTAACACCTTATTATCCTCAGTAGTCTTCAACACCATACGCTTAGTAGCACAATCCAAGTTTGCTCAATACCTAACCAACCATTCCGTGCCTAAGACCAAATTGAACTCGTCGAATGACAGTTCTATCAAATCAACTGGGAAGACTACCTCTTGTACTTCTAAAGGCACACTCCTAAAGAGTTTGTTCACCACTACAGATTGTCCTAAAGGGCTAATCACAATCATCTCTCTAGAAGCAATCTCAGATTCTATTTTCAGAGTTCCAGACATAGTACTAGCAACATAAGAATGTGTTGACCCAATATCAATCAGTGCAGAAAAAGGCAAACCAAAAACAAAGAACGTATCGGTTATGACGTCCGGTGCATCGCCCTCCTCTCGACGTCTAGCTACATAGACCAACCCAAGTTGTCTCACATATGTGTTCCTAGAACCCTTGCCTGGTGCTCCATTCCCTCGACCAAAACAATTTCCTCCTCTGGCCGGACCACGACCTCTCTGTGGTTGCTGACCACCTCTTCCAGGCTGAGCATAACTCTGACCCACTGGCCGCGCTCTATTTGGCTCTTGCAGATAGTCCCTTACCTTATGATCCATAGATCCACACCTCTACCACCTAGCCAACACTCCCCCGAATGAAACTTCCCACATTGAGCACACAATTGAGATCGACCTACAGCAACAGGCTTAGCATCTCGTCTCGGCCCATTGAACCTAGGCATTTTTTGAAAATTACCAGCAGATCCTGATGACCCAAAATTCCTTTTATTCCTACCCTTGTACCTATCTTGATTCTACTTTTCAGATCACTTTACCTCTTCGACTATCTTAGCCTTCTTAACCAAAATAGTGAACTCTCTTTCCCATTGCGGAGCTATCAGTACTCGTAACTCATCCCTCAGACCATCCTCAAATTGGACACAACGCTCGTGATCTGTTGCAACGATACCCTAGGCATAACGACTTAAATGTAAGAATTTCGCCTTATACTCAGCCACTGATTTATTCCCCTAGACCAAATTTAGAAATGCCTTCCTTTGAGCATCCACATAGCTCGACCCAATATACTTTCCCTGGAATGTCGACTTAAAGAAGTCCCAGGTAATGTGGTCCACTGATGTACCATCTCTAACCGTGAGCCACCACTGGTACGCCTCATCTTAGAGAGAGACACCACTCCTTTCAGCTTCTCTTACATAGTATAGTTAAGATCATCCATGATGCATTCAACCGCTTCTAGCCAGTACTCAGCTACGTTAGGAGCCACACCAGAGACGCCTCTAAACATTTCACCCCATTGCCTCAAAGTCATTTAGACACAAATTTTTGAGCCATTGATCCCGTGCTCGCACCAGCAACTCTCTCCAAAACACGCAGCATAGCTTGAGAGACAGCATCGTCTCCACCATTTTGATTCTGAAATCCTGACTTCACAACTGGTGATACTAGTACTTCACCTTCCGGCCCATGTCCTGACTCCGAGAGTTTAGCTTCAACACCCTAACCTTTACCATGGCCGCGCATACCATGTCCACGTATCTTAGTGCTCATGACTACCAATTCTACTTAATCTGATTAAAAGTTTTATGAATTAGTATTTCTTCCACTAATTATTACCGACCAGTCTTATGAAACAACACTTAGAAGTAGTTTTTCACAAGAAATATTTCTAAAGGTCTCTACTTTTAGAGTTGTATTTCTCCCAACTAACTATCACAATATCTCATAAAATTTAAGTAGTAACTAGAGAACTTACAATGCAGATTGGTGCCGGAGACTCAAGTGCCATGCTTTCAGAAAACATATATTCTCCTAAACCATTTTCCAAACCAACTTTTGAAAATATTTTTGAAACTCATACCCACAGTGAGTTTTTGAACCTGGCTCTGATACCACAATTGTAACACCCTAAACCCGGCCTAGACGTTACGACCAGATCGAGTATGTCACATACAAAGGTTGTTTAAAATAATTTTGGAATTTTAAAGAAATAACACAGTTTTGAAAACTTTTCAGTTTGTGTTTATAACTTGAAAATAATATTTAATTAAAGAGTTTCTTATTAACTCCTATTTCAAAGAACTATTAGTTAAAGTCGGGTTTTACGGTACGAAAACCAAAAACTAGATGCAATTCAAAGCGTGATATTTTGAAATCAGTGTTTGTTGGTTTAAGAGAAATTCCCAATTTAATTAGTCGTTCACCATCATTTGTTAACACTTTGAAAACTATTTGTTTATGTTATTAATTTTCTAAAAAACCCTTTATTCGACAGTTTATAAAAATGCAATATCAGCATTAAATCAAAACCTAAATTTAAGTTATAGCGGCCTTATTCCAACACCAAAACCCAAACTTAATAGTGAAATTTAAAATAATGAAGACAAAATTACTAGAAAATACTGCATGGCCACCTTGAGTCTGCCTTGGCTTTAAGTCTGCGAGCTAGTGATTACTTGAAAAATTAAGCAGAGGGGTGAGTCACCGAGACTCAGTGTGTAAATCCTCATTTAAAGGCAGTCTTGGCTTCAAGCCCACGAATGCCCATCGGCCTTAAACCACACAATACAACATATATAAACATGTATGCAATGCAGCCTAGCCCAGCCTAATTTTCCACCCTCTACATCACCTGAATCAGCCAAACGCCTGTGGCACCCAACAGCTGTGGTTCCAAACCACCGTGATGCCAGATCATAGTGATAGAGTCACTAATAATGTGTGTGAGGCCAACCCACCGTGGTACCAAACTACTGCAACAATCCCGAATTAATATATGTGGGGCCAACCCATTGTGGTACCAAGCCACTGAGACAAGTCATTGAAATATATATACGTGGTGTCAAACCACCGTGGTACCAAACCACTAAGACATAGTCACTAAATAAGATATGTGGGGCCAACCCACTATGGTGCCAAACCAGTGTGATAGTCCCTAATTATCACTTCCCCTTTCACATCATAACCCAAGCCCATGCACATAATATACTGAGATGAATGCGAACAAGCTTCAAATGCACAACTACCAGCTATTTCATACATACACATATTTTCGAACGTAAAATCACAGTGGAACTTACCTAGTGTCTCCAACCTTACCCACAAGGGTAGCTCGATTATCAATGCAGTTGCTTCGGCTTTCAGCCAACATAGTTATTAACAAGAATTAATTAACCAGTAAAGTGTGAGCATACACACTTGATAACGCGTAAAACTAAACTCTCTACATCGACGCTCTCACTACGAGGGACAACGACTATCTGCCTAACCCAGGCAGACGTCGACTCTCTACAGCAAACTGGTGAAAAATCTCAAACCACCTACACAGCACATCTTTTAAATTTTGGAGCGGAGGATATGGGTACACTCCCCTCCTCAGCTTGACCGTTTCTTGTATCCATAAAATAGACTTGATCAGAGGTCAGAGAAAACGTCGATAGTCTATTAAAGAGATATTGATTCAAGCAACCAAAATGCAAAGTAGAACACTAGCCGATGAATCAGAAGATAATCCCTTACCTTGGTTATTTAGAAGTTACACCATATGAGATTGGCTACGGTCTAAGGGAGACCCCAATAGTCTGCTGAAGAGATTCAGCTAATCATCTTATTCCAGAACAATCATGCGAAGTTGAGAGAAAGTAAAAGGGGGTTAGCGGAACTCCATTAAGAAACAATAATAGCCCTTTCGGCTATGACCCCACATAGAATCAAAAACACAGAGAAGAGTGATAGGATCTTATATTACATTAAACAAATGAAATTCGATCGATGAGGGATAGATTTAATTGATACAAGGTGAGATTTGGCTTCCTTTTAGAAAGAAAGAATGAAGGAAAAGTCTATTAGAAATAGAAGAAGAGAAAAGAATCCTTACTAATTGAGAAAAGCCGAGTGAGACTAAAGAAATTCGGCTCTAGCAGTAATGTTAGAAAATACTTACATGTTCCACTATGGAGGAACCAAACAAGAATAGAAAAAGTAAGAGTTTCGATTTCCAACACTAGAATAAAAGAAAAGCGAATAAAAGAGAGAATGAGCAACTGGGATTCGTCCAACAGAAGAGTTAAGTTTGAGAGATGATTCGACTAGGAAAGAAAATGGTGGAGGAGAATGAAGGTTTTGGCTTAGCAAGAGAAGAGATGATAGGAAGAGAGGTTCGGCTAAGGTATAGCTAATAGGGGTCAGCTTCTAATTGAGAGAAGAGGAGTATTCGGCTATCTACGGGAGCTTTAGAGAAGAAGGAAGCAAAAGATAGAAAGAAAAGAGTGAAGTATTACGATTTTGGTCATAGAGAATGACACAAAATGACCAATTTACAAAGAAAAGGAAAGCTTCTCTAATGGTTTCAATTTCTTCTCTTTTACCAAAAGGCAAAACGACACACGCCCCCTTTACACCTAATAACCGAAATACTCTCCCCCACTCTCCCTACAATCGGCCAACCATCCCATTAGCCACCAAATACCTTGTTCAGCTCCTAGTTTCACTCTCTTGCACTCATTTGAATCAGTTTGACCAATTCAAATGCCACCAACACCTCATGACCACCATTCAAATTCCTTGACTCAGTCAACACTCACCCTTCTAGAGTCCCTGCAGGATCCATCTTCCCTCCATCTTGGTTGCAAAAATAAAGTTCATAGAGAGGCTTATGGGATTCGAACTCCTTCCCTGCTGCTGCTCCCTTGTAATGCCACACACTTGCACCTTAAGTGGCGTCTACTTACCACTCTACCACACTTTTTCTTGTGTCAACAAACACTAGAAATTACCCTTAAGACCTGCCTCAACCAACTCTCCCCTAAAGTGCCTAAAAAGAAAATTTTTACTAAGGCTCTAACTTGACCCCGAGCCTTCTCAGAATTCTCGAACACACCAAATTAACGTGCAGAACAAACGAAACACAAAGAAACACATAAAACACAGAACCCCTAATTCTAGGATTTTACAACATTGCCATAATAATTGGCTCTTTACTATCAATCAATGGAATGAAAGGTTATTCATAAATGTATAGGGTATATGATTGGATTGTTTGGTTAAGAATGTGCATGAAGTATTGATGGTTAAGCATGAGTTAAGTTTGAGTGAATTTGAGTGATGGAAAAGTTTGGCAAATTACCTAATTCCTGTCCACACGGGCTGGCACATGAACGTGTGTCTAAGCCGTTATGACACATGGTCAGTCCTATGGGTGTGTTTAATGGCCGTGTGTCCCCTGGCAAGCTAAGCATGCAAGTTAGTATGCTCCACGGGTAGAGGCACGATCGTGTATCTTGGCCGTGTGGGAGATATGGCCAAGGACATGAGCGTATGCCCAGGCCGTGTGAAGTCTACACCTTGAAATTGGAATTTAAATCACCACACGGTTGAAGCATAGGGCGTGTGATAGGCCGTATGGAATAAGTCAGTGTCGACCATGGGCATAGCATACAGGCGTGTAGCTGACTGTGTGATGAAAGTTAGTGTTGGACACGTGTAATGTCCCAAATTAGAGGCTGTAATTTTTGTTTGATTTCATATTTTGCTTGAGTGGCTAGCTATTTGAGTGTGTTTGGGTGTCCTAAGGAGGCCTGGGTTTGAGTCTGAGTTTTGGGAAAATTGCAGTTTTTGGCCCTAAAGTAAAGAGGGTTGTTAGCTATAGGACTTAAGTATATTTGTGTGCGTTTAAGTGTCACAGGTGAGTTGGTGGCAAGGTGGCTGTGGCATCATTAGGAAGGTAAGGAGGAAGGGTGTTCGAATCCCATGACTAACAAAAGGGACATTTATTTTATGAACTGATGGAGCAAGTGGTAGAGTTTGGATCAAACTCTACACAAGAGGTTGAATACTTGGTCAACAAGTTTGAATGGAAGGCTAGGAGTGATCGACGAAGAAAATAGTTGAGAAAATCAAGGAAGTGATAAGAGTGGGAGTGTTGGCCAAAATTGGGAGTATGGATATGTGAGAATTTCAGCTAAGGGGGTTTCAATTAGGCATTTCGGCTTAGAGTTCATTTGGAAGCATTTCGTGCACTTTTTCCTTCTCTTCTTTTACCTTTCGTGTTTTTTTTTCTTTCTTTTGCTAATAGGCTAAGCACTTGGTTGGTCGAATCACTACCCCTTGTCCCATTTCTCTTCACACCTAGTTCGTCTCCTTTCCTTTTCTCTAAGTCGAATACCTACACTTCTTCCTCTCTTGGTTTGTCTGATAGCCAATTGCAAACTTTTTTAAAACCATGATTCTTCTTCGATGGACCGAACCTTTTAGGCTAAATCTACATACCCTTTTCCATCTCGAATACCTGTTGTTCTCTGTTGTCAGGGCTAAAACCTCTTGTTGGAGAACTGTCGAATTTTGTGGTGCATTGGTAAGGGTTGAGTAATGCTAATAATTCTTATAATTCAGAATTAGTTAGATTGCTTGTGATTATTCGAGCAAACTTCGATTTCTCCTTTTTCCTTGTGGAGGCCTGAATGTTAGATGGTTGCTAACTCTATCTCTCTTGTTCTTGAAATATTGCTAGAGACCCATTTTCATTAGCCAAGGAATAGGGCCGATTACCTTTTGCACTATAGGAGATCGCGTCTTGTGGTAAGTGAATTTGGTTGAGTAGTATATTTCGATATTATGGATCTCCAAGGGCATTGAGACTAACTAATGGTTCAATTGTTACCATAGGTGCCTTGGAAAGTGTCTCAAGCCATAACCCACAACAAGTGTGCAATCTCACACCTCTGGTTGTTCTGTTAATGCGATGTTCTTTGAACCGGCTAAAAGCCAAAATATCGGAAAGCCAAAATATCAGCATCTGAGATCACTCGAGTGTGTGAGCTCTTGTAGAGATAAATCGAGCCACAAGTGTTGGTGATTGATTGTTGGGAGTGTTATGAACTCTCTCGTGGACTGAGGCTGTAATTGGCCTTGTTGAGCCGAAGTGGGCCCAATGGGCCAATGGGCCTACAGGGGCAAAATCTATGGTAAGTGCCGGTTGATTGATTTGGTCTGAAGTCTGTAGAACTATGACTGAAAATGGGATGGATGGGCCACACGAGTGTGCGGGCCCGCTTAGGCTAAAATTGGGCTTTATGCCTAAATGCATCGTTTTGATCAAAAAGGGTATTCACGTCACTCGAAGAGACAGTGGCACTTTGGAAAGGCTATTATAGGGGTAAAATTGCTGAAATACCCTTCACAGGTAAAATTATTGAAATACCCTCAAAGGGTAAAGTTACAAAAACCCTCGATGGGTAAAATTATTGAGATGCCTTTACAAGGCGAAATGACCGTTTCACCCCTAACCGTCTAAATGATCGTTGTACCCTTAGTGATAGTACCAGTGTGGTATGTGTAATAAATGTATAATTGATTTTGATTGAGATGCACTGCATGCACGGATTAACTATGACATGACATACTGCATTGGGGTGGGTTTTCATGTTTTGGAGAAACTACCGTTATAGTGGCATTGCCATATTTTTTTATTTTAGTGGCTCGACCCACGATATCGATATTAGCAAAGTACTTTTTAATTTAATTTGTATAATTGTAACATATTTAAATCAATTTAACTCAATATAATCTTAAATTTAAATTAAATTTAATTTATACATTACCATTAAATTTTCAATCATTATTAAACAAATTTTTATATTTAAAATATTAAGTCATACTATATTCAAATTAACTTAAATTTATTAACTATACAACTTCTTAAGTAAATTAAATGTCAACTTTAATTATTATACATTATAATATAATGTTAATTAAATTACATGGTTCTAACTATAAAATTCTAAAATATTTATGAATTATTCAACATGACATTAATTTAGTTTAAAATACACATTAACCATTATTCATTTTTAACATTTATCAAATTCATTCATCTACAACAATTATATCATTTAGTCTTCAAATTCATTAATAATTTATTTAATTAAAACTTAACAATATACCACTTTATGCAAATTGCTAATTAACCATTATATCAACTTAACAAATTCACATTATACATCACATAATTATAAACTAACATATCTCAAAATTAAAATTAATTATCAATTCACATATAATTCATCACTAATAAATTACTCACAATCATCATTCTAACACATTAATTACTCACTATCACAATCTACAATCTATCAATATATTGATAGATATAATAATCTATACATTCATTAACATAACTCGCATATATCATTACTCATTACATAATTTACATCATATCAACTATATTATATAACTTCATATCATATACAATCTATAACATACTAAACATATCATTCAACTTAATTTACAATATTAATCGATAGATCATAATTACATAATTATCATAATCATAATCATAAACTTAATTAATCATTAATCTAATATCCATAATATACTGGATCATTTACTTAACAACTATATCAAATCATACATTAACTATCAATCAACTAATGCATAATAATATCAATACATTATATTTACATATAACATTCACTAATACAATTATACATTATAATATCTAATAACTATAGCATCGATCTACTCAAATAGTAACAAATAAATTCATAATTAACATATATACTAATACTAATAACATTATCAAATATAATCAAATCAACCAGCACTATTACAACATAATATCCATTCAAATTGACATTCAATCAATAATCAATACTTCATCACTTAAACTCAATACATCATGATATCAATACAGTATCATAGTATATATATAATTAATATTCAAATAATATCAATATCAATTCTCAATACTGTATATAATCAAATATTCATCATATACTCAATACATATACAACATTAGCACATCAATACTAATGTCACTGAGACTAGAATCAATATTATCATAAACATCATATAATCATTTATACATATATTATTACTATAATTTTATCAAGTTCAACATACATTATCATATCTACTATATTATCATAACTATATCAAATCATTATCATATCAATTAATCATAATTCATATTAAATATATATTACATATAGTAATATTAAATCGATATTATGCATTATCAAGTATGATGCTTTCATGCTATATATAAACTAATATCAATACTATTTCATAATAATTCATACATTCAGTCATATATACATAATATCTATATATATCATAATCATATCTATAGTCATATCATTCACTTATCAATCTATCATACATACATATCATCAATATACAATAATCATTCATATCATACATATTCAAAATAATCTATAATATTCATATAATGACATTACATTATACTCTATATATATGATCTAATATATTCATGATAACTATTATGATCTAAACTCATATTTCACTTCAAATCTGATTAATAATTAACATTATTACATTATCAATATTATTAACATTCTAATTCATAACTCATAATAATCTATTTACATAATATACTAATTCAATCATTCATTCATTCTACTTCATAATCTACTATTACATACATCATACTTATCATTAATTAAATTTATAATTAATGATTCACTAATCATAATTCATACTATAAATGAATATTAATTCACGTAATTGATCATAGTTTGGATTTGCCCGTTGAACTGATAGGAATCTAATAGGATACTCAGAAAGTTCAAAATAGTCATACAATGCCAACGTCCCAGACGAGGTATTATGTGCACTCAGATATCGATGCCACTATCCCATACAGGGTCTTCCACGAATCAATACAATGCCGATGCCCCAAATATGGTCTTACACGTAAAGTTCATATCTATGCCAATGTCCAGACGTAGTCTTACACGAAATCTCAAATCAACGCCAACATCCCAGACGTGGTATTACATGATAAAATCGAACAGATACTTATGTCATGACATAGCTAATCCTATCTATTCCGAGGCTCGTACGGGACTTCTCAGACATTGTCACTAAATAATCCTTATCTCGAAATTCATGTACAGATCATATCATAAGCATTCATCAATAACAATAGTCATATGAACATACATAATTCAATATGAATACGTTTATTTACATAATGACTTACCTCGGATTCGATTTTATGGAAATGGAAATGGCTACTCGGTTACTTTCGCTTTCTCACGACCTAAATCCGTTTTCCTCGATTCTTGATCTATGCATATTCATAATTAACTCTTTTATTCACTAACTCATTCAATTCAATCCAAGGACACACATTTAAGGCTATTTGTAATTTACCCCTCACATTTGCACAATTTATCAATTTAGTCCATTTTTCTCAAAACATCAAAATCCAAATCAAAATCATACCTTAATTAAGCTTGATAATAGCCAAATATTAGAAAGCTTCAAAACCTTTCTTTTCTTTGTGTTTTCAGTGGAAGAATGCATGAATGAATGCCCATTTTTCATGTTTTATTTTATTAACTATCATATTAATATAACTTTTACTAAAATAACCTTAATGAAATATTAATAATTAAACATTCAATTATGGACATAATGGTCCATCCACCGTCCACTATCCCTATTTTGGCCAAATTACAACATATATCCTTCTATATAGGAAGACACAACAATTTAGCCATTCAATTAAATAGAAGGCCACTTTTACCTTTTATGCGATTTAGTCATTTTGTCAAATTAAACACACAGACATACAAATTGAGAGAAAGTAAAAGGGGGTTAGCTGGAACTCCATTGAGAAACAACAATAGCCCTTTCGGCTATGACCCCACATAGAATCGAAAACACAGAGAAGAGTGATAGGATCTTTCATTACCTTGAACAAATGAAATCCGATCGAAGAGGGACAGACTTAGTTGATACAATTGGAAATTTGGCTTCCTTTTAGAAAGAAAGAATGAAGGGAAAGTCTATTAGAAAAAGAAGAAGAGAAAAGAATCCTTACCCTTAATTGAGAAAAGTCGAGTGAGACCAAGGAAATTCGGCTCTGGCAGTAATGTTAGAAAATACTTCCATGTTCCACTATGGGGGAACCAAACAAGAATAACAAAAGTAAGAGTTTCAGTTTCCAACACTAGAACAAAAGAAAAGAGGAAAAAGAGAGAATGAGCAACTGGGATTCCACCAACTGAAGAGTTAAGTTTGAGAGATGATTCGGCTAGGAATGAAAATGGTGAAGGAGAAGGAATGTTTCGGCTTAGCAAGAGAGGAGATGATAGGAAGAGAGGTTCGGCTAAGGTATAGCTAATAGGGGTAGGCTTCTAATTAAGAGAAGAGGAGTGTTCAGCTATCTACGAGAGCTTTAGAGAAGAAGGAAGCAAAAGATAGAAAGAAAAGAATGAAGTGTTACGATTTTGCTAATAGAGAATGACACAAAATGACCAAATTGCAAAGAAAAGGAAAGCTTCTCTAATGGTTTTGATTTCTTCTGTTTTACCAAAAGGCAAGACGACACACGCCCCGTTTACACCCAATAACCGAAATACTCTCTCCCACTCTCCTTACAATCGGCCAACCACCCCATTAGCCACTAAATCCCTTGTTCAGCTCCTAGTTTCACTCCCCTTCACTCATTTGAATTAGTTTTACCAATTCAAATGCCACCAACACCTCATGACCACCCATTCAAATGCCTTGACTCATTCAACACTAACCCTTCTAGAGTCCCTGCAGGATCTATCTTCCCTCCATCCTGGTTGCAAAAATAAAGTTCATAGTGAGGCTTATGGGATTCGAACTCCTTCCCTACTGCTGCTCCCTTGTAACGCCACACACCTGCACCTTAAGTGGCATTTTCTTACCACTCTACCACACTTTTTCTTGTATCAACAAACACCAGAAATTACCCTTAAGACCTGCCTCAACCAACTCTCCCCTAAAGTGCCTAAAAACAAAATTTTTACTAAGGCTTTAACCTGACCCCGAGCCTTTCTAGAATTCCTGAACACACCAAATTAACGTGCAGAACAAACCAAACACAAAGAAACACATAAAATACATAACCCCTAATTCCAGGATGTTACAATATTGCCATAGTAATTGGCTCTTTACTATCAATCAATGGAATGAAAGGTTATTCATAAATGTGTAGGGTATATGATTGGGTTGTTTGGTTAAGAATGTGCATTAAGTATTGATGGTTGAGCATGAGTTAAGCTTGAGTGACTTTGAGTGATGGAAAAGTTTGTTAATTTGCCTTATTCCTATCCACACGGGTTGGCACACGGGCGTGTGTCTAGGCCGTGTATGACACACGGTCAGTCCTATGGGCGTGTTGAATGGCTGTGTGTCCCTTGGCAAGCAAAGCATGCATGTTAGTATTCTCCACGGGCAGAGGCACGATCGTGTATCTTGGCCGTGTGGGAGACATGGCCAAGGACGTGAGCATATGCCCATGCCGTGAGAAGTCTACACTTTGAAATTGGAATTTAAATCACCACACGGTTGAAGCATAGGGCGTGTGACAGGTTATGTGGAATAAGTCAGTGTCGACCACGGGCACAGCATACAGGCGTGTAGCTGACTGTGTGATGAAAGTTAGTGTTGGACACATGTAACGTCCCAAATTAGGGTCTATAATTTTTGCTTGATTTCATATTGTGCTTGATATGAGTGTTTTTGGGTGTCCTAAGGAGGCCTGGGTTTGAGTCTGAGTTTTGAAAAAATTGTAATTTTTGGCCCTAAAGTAAAGAGGGTTGTTAGCTATAGGACTGAGGCACAGGTGTTGGTGATAGATTGTTGGGAGTGTTACAAACTCTCTCGTGGGACTGAGGCTGTAATTGGCCTTGTTAAGCGAAGTGGGCCCAATGGGCCAACGCAGCCTGAGGCAAAATCTATAGTAGCTAGGTTGATTGATTCATTGCAAGTCTGCAGAATGTGATGAAAATGGGTTTGGATGGGCCACACGAGTGTCTTGGGCCGCTTAATTTGAAATTGGGCTTTATGCCTAAATGCATCATTTTGATCAAAAGGGTATTCACGTCACCTAAGGAGACAGTGGCACTTTGGAAAGGCTATTATAGGGGTAAAATTCTGAAATACCCTTCACGGGTAAAATTATCGAAATACCTCTAAGGGTAAAGTTCGAAATACCTCGATGGGTAAAATTCTTGGGATGCCCTTACAAGGCAAAATGACCGTTTCACCCTAACCGTCTAAATGATCGTTGTACCCTTAGTGATAGTACCAGTGTGGTATGTGCAATAAATGTATAATTGATTTTGATTGAGATGCACTGCATGCACGGATTAACTATGACATGACATACTGCACGGGGGTGGGTTTTCATGTTTTGGAGAATGTATCGTTATAGTGGCATCGCCACGTTTTTTGATTTTAGTGGCTCAGCGACGTATACCGATACTAGCAGCTGGGCTGCACCATTGGAGAGTTTGGCTGGGTGGGTCGATATGGTCCCAACATGGAGAGATTGGTTGGTATGGGTGGAGAGTTTGGATGGAATGGGTTGGGTTACATGTCCATTGCATTGATATGGTTTTGGTTCTTAGGCCCAGATTGTTACCGAATAGGGCTCAGGCCTAGATTGATATCGTATGGGCTCAGGCCCAGACTGTGACCATAATGGGGATTATACACTGAGTTCTCGTGACTCACCCTTTTTCCCTAATTGTGCAGGTAATCCGTAGTCGTTGAGGATTTGGAGCTGCGAGGGACTCAGAGGTGGCCACACGACCGACATGCTTTAAAGCTGAACTTAGCGATTCTATTTTTACTTTATTTTAAATTATTGGGTTAATAAATTTTTGTAATAAGGCCATTGGGATTTTCATTTTAATTTTTATTTGGTACTTCTTTTAATTACAAACTGCTAGGCTTTTAAATACAGGTTTTTAAAACAATAACTACTATTTTCAAAATATCACGTTTCTGCAACTGTTTAAGTCAGACTTCCGCTACAAACAAGGTTTTAAAAATAATAATATTTTTCAAGGGAATGACTTTGAGCAAATCTTGTTTTGTTAAGCAACGAAAATCGAGATTTTTAAACGGTAGAAAGTTGAAGAAGGGTGTTCAATGAATGCTTAGTTTTCATATAACATTTTGATGTGACACGCTAGATCCAGCCATAACGTCTAGGATGGGTTTGGGGTGTTACAACATGGGTGCAAAGTACGAGCGTGTCCCACATCTCACACGGGCGTGTGCCCCTGTTTCATGTCAAAATTTTCTAAGTGATTGGAGGTTTCGGTATGGTTTTAACGCAATTAGAGTTTGCGTTTAGGGCCTCGTAGGCCCATTATAAGGATGGTAGATAGGTGAATGGAAAAGTTTTAAATTGGGATGAAATTTGTTATCCCAAAGTTTTATGTACAAGTGAGAGAAGTCCAGTAACACCTCATACCCAGTTTCGGCATAGAATACGGGCAAGTGGTGCTACATCATTCTTTAATACACCAAACAAGAGTCCTTAAAATAGCATAAATACAGTCACTTAAACAACATTAATTGACATCTAAACAATAATTTTTCTGCTGCATTAATACACCAAACAACATTCCTTAAAATAGCATAAATACAATCACTTAGACAATATTAAATAACGCCTAAACAACAATTTTTTTGCTACGTTAATACACCGAACAGTAGTTCTTAAAACAACATATTTTTTTTACTGCATTAATACACCAAACAGTAGCCCTTAAAGCAGCATAAATACACCACTCTCTGAACATCATTAACAATGCAATATTCAAAAGTATCAATACCACAATCGGACAACATAAACAAGGTAGCAATTAACAATACCAACAAGGTAAAAACTGGACAGCAATTTAACTGTTTTAACAATTATCAAACACAAGAGAATAAAATTTCAAGGAAAACTCACTAAGGTTCCCAACACCAATTCTACCTATTCAATTTGCTGCTTCCCTTTTCTGCTACAGCCTTCTCCCACCTTGTTAGATAAATACAATCAACCCCAGAGTTACAGAAATGGAGTATAACGATACAACAATTCACTAAATTCTTGTAACAGAAGTGAGAAACTCTTCATCTACTAGACTTGCAACATTTACAACTAGAAAAGAAACTCTTCGCTTCTCCCACACATTCGGTCAAGCTAAAATCTACAATGCAACCAGAATTTGTCAATGAAAAGCTATGGGCAAGGGAGAGTTAAGAATAGTTACCCTTCTACTTGAAAATTTTAACTTCTAAGAAAGTAAATTTTATGGTTTTCCACTACATGCAGCCAGCCTCTCCTCTCTAGCTTCATTCGAAAGAGACAAGGATACAAGATAGACCAAATAAAAATTTAAGTCTTTCCTTTCATTTTCTATTTAATTTACTCCCACTTCATTTACTAATTGTCATTTTAATAATATATATCAAAATCAATAAAAAATGGTCTATTTTTTAATAAATCCTTCAATATAGATTCACCTTATAATTTAGTATTAATTCTTACTTTTATCACTTATTTGGTTTAGTCCCTTTATTTTAATTAAACACTCTTTCTTCAAAATTACATAACCAAAAATTTAATTCACTTCTAATATAACTCTGCAAATGTTTTTACTAAATATTTATAAGTCTAGTTTAGGGAAACGAGGTCACGATACCTTAATTTCCAAAACCATCAATTTTAGAACTGATACACTTGTATCTTGTCTAACTTTCCAATAATTAAAACTATTAGACCAAAATTCAAGATAATATTGTAATAACCTCACAAATATTAATAAATAATATTCACTGATCCTATCATAGGAAGCGATATTCAAACCAACATTTTACGACTTCATTGACTTCCGAGTCGTTACATATGATGAATTGACCTCAACATGGTCAAGTTATGGTATGCTTTGGAAAGGTTTTGAATCTAATATGGTATGTTGGTTATATATCAATTATGTTAGGTGTTGGTATAGAAACAACTTAAGTGATAATTTGTAACACCCCTATCCTGTACCCGTCGTCGAATTAGAGTTAAGGGCATCACTAGACAGATCGAAAACTTTCATAACATTTCATACAATCATTAACCAAACACAAACAAAGTGTCCCTTATAATGGTCAATGAGACCTTAAACATGCTTATGAACTGGGTTGGGACTAAACTGAAACACGTACAGAAATTCTCAAAAATTTAAAACGTTTCTAAATTTCAGGGGTTACACGCCCGTGTAGGCAAGCCGTGTGCCTCCCACGGCTGCTAGACACCCCCATGTGTCTACCTCGTGGTTGAACCTGACTTCATTCAACGTCCACCAAGCACGCCCGTGTACCTTGGCTGTGGTCAATTCTGACTTGGCTCCACGGCCACCAAGCACGCCCTCGTACTTTAGTCGTGGTCAATCCATTGAAATCACATGGCTACCAGGCACGTCTGTATGCCAAGGCCGTGTACTCTTAGCTATCTACTGATTTAGTCCCACGGTCACTAGACACACCCATGTGTCACAACCGTGTGACATTATAGGCCATTTGCAAGGCCAAGATGCCACCCAACTAGAGTCATTTCTATAAGCAAACTACCAACACATCTCATGCATATATGACAACCAAAAACATACCAAAATAACCATTCAATCTATACATTCAATACCAATTCCAACCATGCCAACTTTCAAGATTAAAACATATATAACACAAGCATATTTCATCCAAATACTTACCCAAAAAGTTGACCATTTTCAATGTCACCTAACCATACCAAGACATACATCACATATCATAATCATTAATGCATATTCATAACTCATATCTAGCCAAATCACATGGCTAAGTTCACATCTCATAATTATCCAAATAACTAGCCTATACATGTGATATCTAGCTATATACATTTCTAAAATGTACCAAAATAAGTTGAGTAGTGTAATGACGATCCTCGATGGTCTCGAGCCTTCAGCAGCTTTGACGATCTATAAAATAAAGGAAAACACACACACAGAGTAAGCTTTCCAAAATCTTAGTAAGTCATATACAAATAAACTTAATATGTAAAGCATATAAGCATATAGGAAAATTGGTTCAATTTATATTCATAGCAAATTTCTCACATATATGCTTTGGTCCATATTCTTGGCCATATTTTCCACATTCATCAATTCAAGAATCATATATATATATATATACATAGCTCTTTCATAACCATTCTTGTATCTCATTCACATTCTCATATTCAATCATACATTTCATCAAATCAAAATCACATAGGTACTTACCTTTTATACACACTCAGTGTACATACCGAATGTACCTGAAATGAATATTAATTCACGTAATTGATCATAGCTCGGATTTACCCGTTGAACTGATAGGAATCAAATAGGATACTCAGAAATCTCAGAATAGTCATACAATGCCAACGTCCCAGACGAGGTCATATGTGCACTCAGATATCGATGCCACTATCCCAGACAGGGTCTTACACGAATCAATACAATGCTGATGTCCCAAATATGGCCTTACACGTAAAGTTCATATCTATGCCAATGTCTAGACGTGGTCTTACACGAAATCTCAAATCAACGCCAACATCCCAGACGTGGTCTTACATGATAAAATCGAACAGATACCTATGTCATGACATAGCTAATCCTATCTACTCTGAGGTTTGTACGGGACTTCTCAGACATTGTCACTAAGTAATCCTTATCTCGGAATTCATGTACAGATCATATCATAAGCATTCATCAATAACAATAGTCATATGAACATACATAATACAATATGAATAAGTTTATTTGCATAATGACTTACCTCGGATTCGATTTTATGGAAATGGAAATGGCTACTCTGTTACTTTCACTTTCTCACGATCTAAATTCATTTTCCTTGGTTCTTGATCTACACATATTCATAATTAACTCTTTTATTCATTAACTCATTCAATTCAATCCAAGGACACATATTTAGGGCTATTTGTAATTTAACCCTCACATTTGCATAATTTATCAATTTAGTCTATTTTTCTCAAAACAACAAAATCCAAATCAAAATCATACGTTAATTAAGCTTGATAATAGCCAAATATTAGAAAGCCTCAAAACCTTTCTTTTCTTTGTGTTTTCAGTGGAAGAATGCATTAATGAATGCCCATTTTTCATGTTTTATTTTATTAACTATCATATTAATATAACTTTTACTAAAATAACCTTAATGAAATATTAATAATTAAACATTCAATTATGGACATAATGGTCCATCCAACATCCACTATCCCCTATTTTGGCCAAATTGCAACATATATCCTTCTATATAGGAAGACACAATAATTTAGTCATTCAATTAAATAGAAGGCCACTTTTACCTTTTATGCGATTTAGACATTTTGTCAAATTAAACACACAGACATACAAATTGAGAGAAAGTAAAAGGGGGTTAACCGGAACTCCATTAAGAAACAACAATAGCCCTTTTCGCTATGACCCCACATAGAACCGAAAACACAAAAAGAGTGATAGGATCTTTCATTACCTTGAACAAACGAAATCTGATCGAAGAGGGACAGACTTAGTTGATACAATGGGAGATTTGGCTTCCTTTTAGAAAGAAAGAATGAAGGGAAAGTCTATTAGAAAAAGAAGAAGAGAAAAGAATCCTTACCTTTAATTAAGAAAAGTCGAGTGAGACCAAGGAAATTCGGCTCTGGCAGTAATGTTAGAAAATACTTCCATGTTCCACTATGGAGGAACCAAACAAGAATAACAAAAGTAAGAGTTTCGATTTCCAACACTAGAACAAAAGAAAAGCGGAGAAAAGAGAGAATGAGCAACTAGGATTCGACCAACAGAAGAGTTAAGTTTGAGAGATGATTCGGCTAGGGAAGAAAATGGTGGAGGAGAAGGAAGGTTTCGGCTTAGCAAGAGAGGAGATGATAGGAAGAGAGGTTCGGCTAAGGTATAGCTAATATGGGTAGGCTTCTAATTGAGAAAAGAGGAGTATTCGGCTATCTACGAGAGCTTTAGAGAAGAAGGAAGCAAAAGATAAAAGAAAAGAATGAAGTGTTACGATTTTGGTAATAGAGAATGACACAAAATGACCAAATTGGAAAGAAAAGGAAAGCTTCTCTAATGGTTTTGATTTCTTCTCTTTACCAAAAGGCAAGATGACACATGCCCCCTTTACACCCAATAACTGAAATACTCTCTCCCACTCTCCCTACAATCGGCCAACCACCCCATTAGCCACTAAATCCCTTGTTTAGCTCCTAGTTTAACTCCCCTTCACTCATTTGAATCAGTTTGACCAATTCAAATGCCACCAACACCTCATGACCACCAATTCAAATGCCCTGACTCATTCAACACTCACCCTTCCAGAGTCCCTGCAGGATCCATCTTCCCTCCATCCTGGTTGCAAAAATAAAGTTCATAGTGAGGCTTATGGGATTCAAACTCCTTCCCTATTGCTGCTCCCTTGTAATGCCACACACCTGCACCTTAAGTGGCATCTTCTTACCACTCTATCACACTTTTTCTTGTATCAACAAACACCAGAAATTACCCTTAAGACTTGCCTCAACCAACTCTCCCCTAAAGTGCCTAAAAATAAAATTTTTACTAAGGCTCTAACTTGACCCCGAGCCTTTCCAGAATTCCCGAACACACCAAATTAACGTGCAGAACAAACCAAACACAAAGAAACACATAAAATACATAACCCCTAATTCTAGGATGTTACAATATTGCCATAGTAATTGGCTCTTTACTATCAATCAATGGAATGAAAGGTTATTCATAAATGTGTAGGGTATATGATTGGGTTGTTTGGTAAAGAATGTGTATGAAGTATTGATGGTTGAGCATGAGTTAAGCTTGAGTGAATTTGAGTGATGGAAAAGTTTGGCAAATTACCTTATTCCTGTCCACACGGGTTGGCACACGGGCGTGTGTCTAGGCCGTGTATGACACACGGTCAGTCCTATGGGCGTGTTGAATGGCTGTGTGTCCCCTGGCAAGCTAAGCATGCAAGTTAGTATGCTCCACAGGCAGAGGCACGACCGCGTATCTTGGCCGTGTGGGAGACATGGCCAAGGACGTGAGTGTATGCCTAGGCCGTGTGAAGTTTGCACCTTGAAATTGGAATTTAAATCACCACACGATTGAAGCATAGGGCGTGTGACAGGTCATGTGGAATAAGTCAGTGTCGACCATGGGCACAGCATACAGGCTTGTAGCTGACTGTGTGATGAAAGTTAGTGTTGGACACGTGTAACGTCCCAAATTAGGGGCTGTACTTTTGGTTGATTTCATATTGTGCTTGAGTGGCTAGCTATTTGAGTGTGTTTGGGTGTCCTAAGGAGGCCTGGGTTTGAGTCTGAGTTTTGGAAAAATTGTAGTTTTTGGCCCTAAAGTAAAGAGGGTTGTTAGCTATAGGACTGAGGCACAAGTGTTGGTGATAGATTATTAGGAGTGTTACGAACTCTCTTGTGGGACTGAGGCTGTAATTGGCCTTGTTGAGCCAAAGTGGGCCCAATGGGCCAACGGGCCTATAGGGGAAAAATCTATGGTAAGTGCTGATTGATTGATTCGGTACAAAGTTTGCGTAGCGTGAAAATGAAAATGGGTGGATGGGCCACACGAGTGTCTTGAACCCGCTTAAATTGAAATTGGGCTTTATGCCTAAATGCATCATTTTGATCAAAAAGGGTATTCGCGTCACCCGAGGAGACAGTGGCACTTTGGAAAGGCTATTATAGGGGTAAAATTACTGAAATACCCTTCACGGGTAAAATTATCGAAATACCCTCTAAGGGTAAAGTTACAGAAATACCCTCGATGGGTAAAATTACTAAGATGCCCTTACAAGGCGAAATGACCGTTTCACCCCTAACCGTCTAAATGATCGTTGTACCCTTAGTGATAGTACAAGTGTGGTATGTGTAATAAATGTATAATTCATTTTGATTGAGATGCACTGCATGCACGGATTAACTATGACATAACATATTGTATTGGGGTGGGTTTTCATGTTTTGGAGAAACTATCGTTATAGTGGCATCGCCACTTTTTTTATTTTACTGGCTCAGCCACGTATACCGATATTAGCAGCTAGGCTGCACCATTGGAGAGTTTGGCTGGGTGGGTTGAAATGGTCCCCACATGGAGAGATTGGTTGGTACGGGTGGAGAGTTTGGATGGAATGGGTTGGGTTACATGTCCATTGCATTGATATGATTTTGGTTCTTAGGCCCAGATTGTTACTAAATAGGGCTCAGGCCTAGATTGATATCGTATGGGCTCAGGCCCAGACTGTGATCGTAATGGGGGATTATACACTGAGTTCTCGTGTCTCACCCTTTTTCCTTAACTGTGCAGGTAATCCTTAGTCGTTGAGGATTTGGAGCTACGAGGGACTCAGAGGTGGCCACACGACCGACATGCTTTAAAGCTGAACTTAGCGATTCTATTTTTACTTTATTTTAAATTATTGGGTTAATAAATTTTTGTAATAAGGCCATTGGGATTTTCATTTTAACTTTTATTTGGTACTTCTTTTAATTACAAATTGCTAGGCTTCTAAATACGAGTTTTTAAAACAATAACTACTATTTTCAAAATATCACGTTTCTGCAACTGTTTAAGTCAAACTTCTGCTACAAACAAGGTTTTAAAAATAATAATATTTTTCAAGGGAATGACTTTGAGCAAATCTTGTTTTGTTAAGCAACGAAAATCAGGATTTTTAAATGGTAAAAAGTTGAAGAAGGGTGTTCAATGAATGCTTAGTTTTCATATAACATTTTGATGTGACACGCTAGATCCAGCCATAACGTCTAGGATGGGTTTAGGGTGTTACAACACGGGTGCAAAGCACGAGCGTGTCCCACATCTCACACGGACGTGTGCCCCTGTTTCATGTCAAAATTTTCTAAGTGCTTGGAGGTTTCTGGTATGGTTTTGACGCAATCAAAGTTTGCATATAGGGCCTCGTAGGCCCATTATAAGGATGGTAGATAGGTGAATGGAAAAGTTTTAAATTGGAATGAAATTTGTTAGCCCAAAGTTTTATGTACAAGTGAGAGAAGTCCAGTAACGCCTCATACCCAGTTTCGACGTAGAATACGGGCAAGTGGTGCTACATCATACATTAATTTATTTCATAATTCCACATTCCATGAACCTCCATTCAATTGAGTTAACTTATACCTCCATAAACTTTCATTTAATTTAATTAACAATTTATAAAGTTCGAGTTTGGGGAATACAAACTTACTTAAAACCGCAGATCACTTTCAGACACCATCACTAAGCTTGGATTGAAGCATCGGATACAAAAACTTTAGCCTTCTTGTACAATTAATTTCGGCATTCAATCCCCTTAAATTTTAGCTTGTAAAATAGTTAATAGCAGTTTTCGACAGCATAGTCTTCATCCATTTAGACAACATTCTTTAACATCTAAATATCATTTGTTCATCAACAACTTCAACCATTATTAACATAAATTTACAGTCACTTAGATAACATTAATTGATGTCCAAACAACATTTTTTCTGTTGCATTAATACACCAAACAGGAGTCCTTAAAATAGCATAAATACAGTCACTTAGACAACATTAATTGACGTCTAAACAACAATTTTTGTGCTGCATTAATACACCAAACAACATTCCTTAAAACGGCATAAATACAATCGCTTAGACAACATTAAGTAACGCCTAAACAACATATTTTTTGCTACATTGATACACCAAACAATAGTTCTTAAAACAACATATTTTTGTACTGCATTAATACACCAAACAGCAGTCCTTAAAGCAGCATAAATACACCACTCTCTGAACATCATTAACAATGCAATATTCGAAAGCATCAATACCACAATCGGACAACATAAACAAGGCAGCAATTAACAATACCAACAAGGTAAAAATTGGATAGCAATTTAACTATTTTATCAATTATCAAACACAAGAGAATAAAATTTCAACGAAAACTCACTAAGGTTCCCAACATCGATTCTACCTATTCAATTTGTTGCTTCCCTTTTCTGCTACAGCCTTCTCCCACCTTGTTAGATACATACAATCAACCCCAGAGTTACAGAAATGGAGTATAACAACAGAAGAATTCACTAAATTCTTTTAACAGAAGTGAGAAACTCTTCATCTACTAGACATGCAACATTTACAACTAGAAAAGAAACTCTTCGCTTCTCCCACACATTCGGTCAAGCTAAAATCTACAATGCAACCAGAATTTGTCAATGAAAAGCTATGTGAAAGGGAGAGTTTAGAATAGTTACCCTTCTACTTGAAAATTTTAACTTCTAAGAAAACAAATTTCATGGTTTTCCACTACATGCAGCCAGCCTCTCCTCTCTAGCTTCATTCGAAAGAGACAAGGATGCAAGATAGACCAAATAAAAATTTAAGTCTTTCCTTTCATTTTCTATTTAATTTACTCCCACTTCATTTACTAATTGTCATTTTAATAATATATATCAAAATCAATAAAAAAATGGTCTATTTATTTTAATTAAACACTCTTTCTTCAAAATTACATAACCAAAAATTTAATTCACTTTTAAGATAACTCTGCAAATGTTTTTACTAAATATTTATAAGTCTGGTTTAGGGAAACGAGGTCCCGATACCTTAATTTCCAAAACCATCAATTTTAGAACTGATACACTTCTAACTTGTCTAACTTTCCAATAATTAAAACTATTAGACCAAACTTCAATATAATATTGTAATAACCTCACAAATATTAATAAATAATATTCACTGATCCTATCATAGGAAACAATATTCTGAAACCACTGTTTCTGACTTCATTGACTTTCGAGTCGTTACATATGATGAATTGACCTCAACATGGTCAAGTTATGGTATGCTTTGGAGAGGTTTTGAATCTAATATGGTATGTTGGTTATATATCAATTATGTTATGTGTTGGTATAGAAACAACTTAAGTGATAATTTGTACCACCCCTATCCTGTACCCGTCGTCGAATTAGAGTTAAGGGCATTACTAGACAGATCGAAAACTTTCCTAACATTTCATACAATCATTAACCAAACACAAACAAAGTGTCCCTTATATTGGTCAATGAGACCTTAAACATGCTTATAAACTGGGTTGGGACTAAACCGAAACACGTACAGAAATTCTCAAAAATTTAAAACTTTTCTAAATTTCAGGGGTTACACTGCCTGTGTGAAACAAGCCGTGTGCCTCCACATTGCTAGACACCCCCATGTGTCTACCTCGTGGTTGAACCTGACTTCATTCCACGGCCACCAAGCACGCCCGTGTACCTTGGCTGTGGTCAATTCTAACTTGGCTCCACGGCCACCAAGCACGCCCTCGTACTTCAGTCATGGTCAATCCTGTTGAAATCACATGGCTACTAGGCACGTCCGTATGCCAAGGCCGTGTACTCTTAGCTATCTACTGATTTAGTCCCACGGTCACTAGACACACCCATGTGTCACAACCGTGTGACATTATAGGCCATCTGCAAGGCCAAAATGCCACCCAACTAGAGTCATTTCTATAAGCAAACTACCAACTCATCTCACGCATATATGACAAACAAAAACATACCAAAATAACCATTCAATCTATACATTCAATACCAATTCCAACCATGCCAACTTTCAAGAGTAAAACATATATAACACAAGCATATTTCATCCCAATACTTACCCAAAAAGTTGACCATTTTCAATGTCACCTAACCATACCAAGACATACATCACATATCATAATCATTAATGCATATTTTTAACTCATATCTAGCCAAATCACATGGCTAAGTTCACATCTCATAATTATCCAAATAACTAGCCTATACATGCGATATCTAGCTATATACATTTCTAAAATGTACCAAAATAAGTTGAGTAGTGTAATGACGATCCTCGATGGTCCCGAGCCATCAGTAGCTTTGACGATCTATAAAATAAAGAACAACACACACACAGAGTAAGCTTTCCAAAATCTTAGTAAGTCATATACAAATAAACTTAATATGTAAAGCATATAAGCATATAGAAAAGTTGGTTCAATTTATATTCATAGCAAATTTCTCACATATATGCTTTGGTCCATATTCTTGGCCATATTTGCCACATTCATCAATTCAAGAATCATATATATATATATACATAGCTCTTTCATAACCATTCTTGTATCTCATTCACATTCTCATATTCAATCATACATTTCTTCAAATCAAAATCACATAGGTACTTACCTTTTATACACACTCAGTGTACATACCAAATGTACCTGAAATGAGTATTAATTCACGTAATTGATCATAGCTTGGATTTACCCGTTGAACTGATAGGAATCTAATAGGATACTCATAAAGCTCAGAATAGTCGTACAATGCCAATGTCCCAAACGAGGCCTTATGTGCACTCAGATATCCATGCCATTATCCTAGACAGGGTCTTACACAAATCAATACAATACCGATGTCCCAAATATGGTCTTACACGTAAAGTTCATATCTATGCCAATGTCCAGACGTGGTCTTACACGAAATCTCAAATCAACGCCAACATCCCAGACGTGGTCTTACATGATAAAATCGAACAGATACCTATGTCATGACATAGCTAATCCTATCTATTCTGAGGTTTGTATGGGACTTCTCAGACATTGTCACTAAGTAATCCTTATCTCGAAATTCATGTATAGATCATATCATAAGCATTCATCGATAACAATAGTCATATAAACATACTTAATTCAATACGAATACGCTTATTAACATAAACACTTACCTCGGTTTCGATTTTATGAAAATAGAAATGGCTACTCAGTTACTTTCGCTTTCTCACGATCTAAATTCATTGTCCTCGGTTCTTGATCTATACATATTCGTAATTAACTCTTTTATTCACTAAGTCATTCAATTCATTAGGGCTATTTGTAATTTAACCCTCACATTTGCACAATTTATCAATTTAGTCCATTTTTCTCAAAACATCAAAATCCAAATCAAAATCATACCTTAATTAAGATTGATAATTGCCGAATATTAGAAAGCTTCAAAACCTTTCTTTTCTCTGTGTTTTCAGTGGAAGAATGCATGAATGAATGCCTATTTTTCATGTTTTATTTTATTAACTATCATATTATTATAACTTTTACTAAAATAACCTTAATGAAATATTAATAATTAAACATTCAATTATGGACATAATGGTCCATCCACCATCCACTATCCCCTATTTTGGCCAAATTGCAACATATATCCTTCTATATAGGAAGACACAACAATTTAGCCATTCAATTAAATAGAAGGCCATTTTTACCTTTTATGCAATTTAGTCCTTTTGTCAAATTAAACACACAGACATACAAATTAACTTACAAAACTTTACCACATGCTTAATCACTTATTAAAGACACGAAAATAATATTAAAATATTTTATAAATTCAGATTTGTGGTCTCGAAACCACTGTTCCGACTAGGGTATAAACCAGATTGTTACATAATTGGTTAAATATGTTTGGTTAATGATGGATCCATTTGTTTTGGCTTGTCCTTATGGAATTTTCTTATGAAGGAGTTGTTATTAAGTTGGCATATATATATATATATATTTGGGCCTTGTAATGTTTGATTTTATAGTTCTTATGATGTTTAGGGGATGGACATTGGTCATTTTGGTATGAAACATGTAGTTGGTATATATGGTTTATCATGCTAATGTTAATTGGTATATTTGGTACTTTTTGGTATGAAATTGATATGTAAACAAAATGGTATGTTTTGGCAATAACTTAGCTAAAGGTTAGTTGAACATTTGGCCAAATTATGCTTATAATTGTACAATTTTAATTGTTGTGATTGAGGTTCATTTTAGGCATATCGGTTGTATGTTTATATACCTTAATTAGGTAACTTGATGATGCATTTTATTAGTGCAATTTGAAGGCTTGTTTATATGTGGAAATTTGGTTGTAGGTATTGCTTTAATGGGTAAGAAAAATGACTTGGAAGTAGCCTATTTTTCATCCACATGGGAGAGAAACGAGAGTATGTCTCAGCTGTGTGTGACATATGGCCAGGATACAAAGTCGTGTGTCACTTGTAGCTTTCAAAGGGTTGCAAGTCAGGCTGTTACATAGCCTAGCCCACGGCCTAGCACACGAGCGTTTGAGGTCATTACAAAGGGTCCACGGCCTAACATATGGGCGTGTGGCTTGGCCGTGTGACCCAAGTCAGTGAGTTACACAGGCATGGACATGGACTGGGACACGAATGTTTGTCTCTTTTTCGAATGTCCATACGGCTTGAGACATAGGTGTCTCTCTTAGCCATGTGAGTCACACAGCCGTGTGATTCCTAAAATTTGAAAATTTTCATCTTTTTCTGAAAAATTCTATATGTTTCTAATTTAGTCCCGACTTGCTACTAATGTGTTTTTAGGGCCTCGAGGACTCATATAAGGGACGATATGCATGTTATTGATTGGTTTTTCTATGATTAATGATATTAATTAAAATGTTAAAAACTTTTTATTTTTTAAATGTAAACTCTAGTAATGCTCCATAATCGTATTTTAGTGATGGATATGGGTTAGGGTTGTTACAAAAGGCCTCCAATTACTCACCCTATGGGTGATAAATGTTAAAGTTAAGTGACTTAATAGAAACGTCTCTTAAGCAGTTGAAAATCTACATGACTAATATTAAGTGGACTTGCAACCACTTAGGCATGTTGAATCAGATTAGATCTCTAGTCTGGCTGAGCATCAATAAGATTATTTTTTGTATCCTCTTGAAATTTTCTAAAAGTTTCTTCATGAGATTGTCATATATTTTCTAACTCCACTTTGTAACATACCTCAGTTGATTGATAGATTTTTAACCCTAAAATAGATTTTTCACCCTTCAATTGATTGATCTCTTCTTTAAACTGCTCACACTTAGCCTATGCATCCTTATATACCCTTTAAAGTTATAACTCAAGTATCAAGTCTTCCAATCAAATTGGTAGATTCTTGATATTTTTGGTGTTGTTGATCTATAGGTCCTCACCAATTTTTACAGCTTTTTCTAAATCTGCAATGCTATAATTATAATGCTTATTGGCATCTTCCTGAATGCCACTCCAAAGATTGTGTTCTATTGATAAAGCTTTGGAAACTTTTTTCCATGATGAAAAGAGGGGACTCTTTAGAATTGGAAGACAAGTAAGAGGAAAAAGCCTTTCTTAATTGTTAGGGTACTGAATTTTGGTGTTTTTGAAAAATAGAATTCAGTGAGACAGAAGATAGATTAGACTTCATAAGGTTAGGCCAAGGAAAAAGCCTTTCTACCTTACCAAAAGGAGAATTGAGTGGTGGATTATTGGGAGGAGTAACTAACTGAATTCGAGGTATTTATTCTGTAGGATTTTCTATCAGTGGTGGATTAGATATATGAATTGAAGAGTCTGTAGGAGGTATCAAATCTGTGAATGGGGCTAGCACCAAAGGTAATGTGATAACTGGAGATGTATGGGTAATAGTGGTAGTTGGCTCATTACCTGATTTATGCCAAATCAAAGGAGAGTATTCACTACTTCTAGTCTCTTGAATACTTTCTTCTAATCTGGGCCTTTCTTAGTTTTCTTTGTTGTTGCCTTTCTTGATAGAGCAATATTAGTATTATCCTTAGATTGAGATTCTTTGAGAATTGAAGTAACGTCCATGTTCTAAGATGAATAAAGCGCAGTATGTGAACGTGGAAGATGACCCTACACCAGCAACATAAGAATTAGCCTATTTTGAAGATGATGTAGAAGTTGTAACAGGATTAGTTATAAGATTCCAATTGCATGGTTGAAGACCACCAATGTTGTAAAAATAAAAATTATGTTCTCTTTTACACCCTAACAAGATGTGTGCTAATTCACTATCTAAATTGTAAGGCCAAACTTCAAATGTAGAAGGCACGACAAGATTATTCAACCTCTTTGTAGAATCATTTGATCAGTAATCGTTTGGGCTTAAGTCATGTAACCAAAACGAGTTCCACCAAATAAAAAACACACCCCCTTCTTAACTATTTATATTGTTTCTTAACATGTTAGGAATCTACTGATTGATATTTTACACAAATACTCTCTTTGGGGAGGGACTATCTTGGAGGGAAACCAATTCAAGCTTACAAATAACTCTTATGCACTTATCTTTTCTTTGATGGAGATTTTAGATACTATTTTGGATTATGTGTTCATTATTGAGAGTACACTGAAATGAGCACTACCAACAGAAGTCCTTTGTCTTCTCACCTTTAACGGGTAGAATTTCTGGAAAATACCTAATATTAGTGGCACGTTGTGCATAAAAAAATCAATCTAGAAAGCCACCAATGTCCACCGGATAGGGCCAATAACTATCCTAGTGCAAGTTCATATTGATTTAGCACATCACAAAAGAAAGGGTTGAGTGACAAACAAAATCTGACTTCTAGCAACATCAGAGGTAAGATGAAACCTTTGGTGCCTTGAATACCCTGTAATCCTAGATACCTGTGCATTTCATTATAGGTAGTGCTATAGTTAATCATTTGTGACTCTACTCGTGGTGGAGTATCTTTGGGACCTTGAGGTTCAAATAGAATATGATTTCTAGGAGTGGTTTTTTGGCTAGCCTGGCCTTGGCCCGTTTCTCTGGTTATGGTTAAAACCATTTTATATGATGGATATACAAGAAAAAAAAAAAAGAAACTAAATTTTACCTTTAAGTACAATGAAGGTTGAAGACGAAGAGAGTAGAAAGATTAAACTAAAGAAGGAATTAGGGTTTTAGTGATTGTAGTAAAGTGTTTAAATGATGTTTGGGCCTTTTTTTTATAGAATAGCAATTGTGTGTATAAGTTGAATAAATGGAAACTGTTCAAGTTCTCCAATATAAAAGTTACATTTTTCACAGATTAAGTTGGGAAACATTTGAAATTTCACAAGTGACTATTGAATGTGGATCCACCTAGGTAAATTAAACTATTAGTATTCTTGACAATAAGGAATACTTAAGTTATATGCCAAATGGGTGGTATTTGTTTGACGCAAAAGGTAAGTTATTACTTATTTAGTAGACTTCTTGCAAGTAAGAAAATTTCGAAGACGCAAACGGTATCTGTTTGATGTGGGTTCAAGGATTAGGCTTATAACAGTGAAAGGACATGTGTTTTGCAGATTGTAATTCACCCATTTATTTCTTTTGGCATATACTTATGGATGTATGGTACACCCACTATTCTCGTTGGACCATGAAGTGCTTGGCTAGGTACCAACTAAATTGACTGTCTTAATATTTATTATGCAGGATTTTTTTCATGTTTCCTTTAGAGTCTGTAAGCCAATAAGAGAGATAAGCTTAAAATTTAGGTGACATTTGTTGAATTTTTGTAAGAGAGATTGGATTATATATTTAAATGTTATAAAGACCCTGAGAAGAATTTGGGGTTGGATTTAAAATGTTACCTTTTGATTCTTTTCTGGAACCGATTTCATTTCTTCCTCCTTAAGCTAGAAACTGAGATTTTTTTTAGTTAAACTAGTGATTAATTCATATCTAGGTAAGCATTTTCATATTTGGGTAAGCATTACAACTCTGCATGTTTGATTTTGTAAGGAGTGTATGAACATTAAGATGTTTGTATAAGGTTTTGTATAGGGGTTGTAAGTCTTTGAGTTGATCGTAAATTGTATTTGAATAAGTCTTTATTGGTGTTTATATGTTTTGTAAACAGTTGTTGCTGCTAGATTGTGTTAGATGTTCGAATATGGAGCTTTGAAATAAAGTTTAGGTGGGTTAAGGTGAGTCTTCATCTTGGCCCTTTTATACGAACTGTTAAAATAAGAAATATATTTATATACCTACATAAATGGAGTGATGGCGAAGTTTATGAAAACTGGTCAGGTATGATTATGGTAAAGATGAGAGATGTGTTGTATTAAAATGAATAAAGTTCAATTAAAAGAATGATGTTTTATAAGCAGGCAAGTAAGTTTTGGTACACGAGATGTACATGCCAATAAATAGGTTGTAGCAGCCCGGATTAGGACCTAAATGAAATAGTGGTTTTGAAACCATGAATATGAGGTCAAAATATTTATTTTGATTGAGTTTTAGTGTTTATTGAGTGATTGAATGTTTGTGTGAAACTTTGGTTGAGAAATTTTAGTGTTTGGATGTCCAATTTGATAAGTCGGACTAAATTGCAATGGGTGAAAAGTGTGTATTATAATCTATAAAGGTACTTGATTGAGATGGGTTTTTGAATTGAGAGTCCTTAGCTAGTAACTTGACCATTATATTATAGCTTGGACACAAAATGCCCATGGAGGGATAAAATATCTAAAGGATTAATGAAGGGTAATTTAGTCATTTGGCTAATAAAAAGGAAAATAGGGCTAAAATTTTGTCCATCTTCATCCTGTATAGCCGAAAATTGCAAGTAGCCATAGCTAGGGTTTTGTTTGACATTCAAGCTTGATTGTAAGTACCTCCTAGCCCCTTTTTTTATGCTCTTCGTATTTTTAAAATCCTCGTAGCTTGATCCAGCTATTTCTACCACTATTTTGAGCTAGAGTTTGTGTTTAAAATTTTGCCCATAGATGACATACATGTATTTTGATGTCTAGTGGTAAAATATGAAAGTTTGAAGTGTGATAAGCAAGTTTTGTCAGATGATTTTTGGTAAAATTGATAAAAGGACTTATTCACAAAAGATGAAACAATATGTGTATAAAATGTAAAATAGTTACAATTGTGGGCTACTATGAGAGATAAGATGAATCGGCTAGGCTTGGGTGTATGAAAAATAAACACATTTAATTTTACAAGCCTAGGGACTGTAGTGTAAAAATTGAGAAAGTTAGGGGCTAAATGGTAAATTTTGCCGTAGGAAGATTTGAGACTGATTTGAATAATGTGTATATTAAATAAGCTAAATATGTCATTTAGATCAAGAAGAGCGTAGAATCAACCTTGACCGAGAAAAAGGCAAGGTTTCAGACTAAATTGCAAATTGATGTTTTTTCATATTAATGTATTATGTGAAATGTGAGTGAATATTATCGATATTTATTAAAATGATGAAAAGTGAGGAAATTCCCGGATGAACCTTCGGAATAGAAAAAGGATACGGATGAACACTCTACAATTGTTATTATTGGTGGGTTGTGTGTGATACCACCGTGTTTATTATTATTGGTGGGCTGTGTGTGATACCACCGTGTTTATTATTATTGGTGGGCTATGTGCGATACCACCGTGTACATGTGATTATTGGTGGGTTGTGTATGAAACCACTGTGTATCCGTATTATTTCGAAGTGTTCATTGGGAAATTTGACTAAGTGAAATTACGTGTGACAATGTGGTGACAAGTGCAGGGTTATAAGTGCATGTAATTGTGAGCAATATCTATGATATGTATTTGGAATATGGTAAGGTTTGAAATGAGTAAGTGCAACTACAAGGATCTGAATTGTTCTTAATTAGTATGTAATGTTCTTGATTGATAATATAATTGTCCACACGGTAGACACCTAGGCATGTGTCTAGGCAATGTGTGACACACGGTCTGCCTCATAGGCGTGTAGCCTGGCCGTGTGTCCCCTACAACTGATTTACGAAAAATTAAGTTCGTTACACTGGCTAACATACGGGCATATGCATTGGCCGTGTGACCTAAAATGTGTGCTGACGTCATAAATAGAATTGGCAGGGTTTTGCATACGGGAAGAGACACGGGTGTGTGTCTCGACTGTGTGAAGGACACGGGCGTGTGCTCGGCTATGTGAAAACCCCTATAGGTTGAAATAAAAATAAATCCACATGGGCTGGGGACATGGGCGTGTGCGACCACACGGCCTCCCCACACGGGCATGTCCCTGTGCCATATGGGCGTGTGCCCAATTTTTATGTAAATTTCCTAAACTTTTCTAAAATTCTTGTTTTGGTCCCAGACCGTTCCCAAAGTATGTTTTGGGCCTCGTAGGCCCATTATAGGGACTTTATGATTGAATATGAAAATTTTTAAATTGAAAGAAATTGTAGGGCCCGGTTTTGCATAAATGTTTGTGTTATTAACCGGTAATACCTCGTTCCTTATTCGATTCAAACACAAGTAAGGGGTGTTACATTTTAGTGGTATCAAAGCTATGGTTTAGTCGGTTCTCGACCTACTGTAGCATATGTGAGAGTCTAGCTATACATGCCATAAATATATTATGATAGTGTGGTGACTTCTGGCAATTTTAAACTGTGTTTTCATATAGTAAAAGGAAATGGATCCAGACCGAGCTCTATCGCGATGATCTTTGCGAGTGTCATACGGTTCAGACAAGGGATGCAAAGAGAGAAAGTAGACCTAAGACCTTGAGTCATGGAGAGGAGGCTCAGGGAGTCTTTCTCCGTATGATGAGTAATTGGTATACTGAACTTGTTCGAGAAAATCCTAATGTTCAACCTCATCCATCCCCTCCTATACCTTAGCCGGTCTCTGTAGGTCCTCAAGGTATTGATTTGGTATGATTGACTAAACCCCTGGTTGATAAGATTCAAAAACAAGGGGCCGAAGAATTTAGAGCCAACATAGATGATAATCCCGAGAAAGCAGAGTTCTAGCTTGAGAATTCTCTGTGGGTTTTTGACGAACTTTCTTGCACGCCCGAAGCATGCTTAAAATGTGTTGTATCATTACTAAGGGACTCGGCATATCGCTGGTGGATGACGCTAATATATGTAGTTATAAAAGAGAGTGACATAGGATTTCTTCCTAGAGGAGTTCCGAAAGAAATATATAAGTTAGCAATTCATCGATCAGAAATGGAAAGAGTTCCTCAAATTGAAGCAAGGTAAAATGTCTGTGGCAGAGTATGAACGTGAATTTGTCAGACTCAGTAAGTATGCTCAAGAATGTGTGTCTACCGAAGCTATTATGTGCAAGATATTTGAAGATGGGCTGAACGAGGATATTAGATTATTAGTTGGGATCTTAGAGTTGAAAGAATTCATGGTATTAGTCGATAGAGCTTGCAAGGCTGAAGAGTTGAATAAAGAAAGGAGAAAAGCTATGATTGAGGCCCGAGATGCAAGAAAGAGGCCGATGAGTAAATCGTTCCAATCCCAATTAAAGAGGTCTAAAGAAACGAATCCTCAGATGACAGTTTCCGCTGGGTATTCATATTGAGACCGTGGTAAAACATATTTGGGCTTTAGAGTTCAAGCTACTTTGATGGCAAGTGTGGGTAATGTAAGGTCTAACAAACCCAAGTGTTAGAATGGTGGTAAACAACATATCAGAGAGTTTTGGGGAAACAACCGAGCTTGCTTCAAATGTGGTTCTCAAGAACATTTTTTATAGTGGTGGAAAAAGTCTTAAAATTTATATAATGAATGATCGAGCCTAGAAACTAACTATCCCCACGATTGAGGCAAGCGTACCTATCAAACAGTACTATAGTTTAGTGGCAAGACCGGATTGTCAAACCCAAAGGAACCAAAAGTACTAATACTAACTTTCTTCTTATTATTTAGCCTAAGAATTAAGAGAATTGTTGTTTAATCTAAAATTAACTAACTACTAGGCTAAAGATGCTAAGACATAAAGAAGGAATTGGGGAAATACTTATGGGAAAACCAGTTGATTAAGACAATACCCGAGGAAGAATCCACCTATACTTCACTTGCTATCTAACTATGGACCAGACGATTTATTCACCTGACTTGATTCGTAGGATTCCCTAATTTATATTAATACCTCTATTGAGGCTACTAACGTCTAACCCTAGGTTGATTAATTGAAATCTCTTTCTAATTAAAACCCTAGAATTTCTTTAACTCAATCTATAGACTCCCATATTAGGTTTGACCCTAAGTCGGCAAATTTTCGTCATCCTATATCTAAGGTTGCGATCAACTCCTCTTAACTATGCTAGATCTACTCTTAAACAGGGAATATTCCTCCTTCGCCTCAGCACATCAATACTTGAATCAATATCCTGAAATATCAAAGCAAGAATTAAGAACACATAGTTAAGAACAAATCAAGTATTTATCATATAGTTCAGAAAACAATAACAAGATCCGTCTTAGGTTTAATCCCCCTCAGGTATTTGAGGGGATTAGTTCATAATCATAAAAGAATACATCTCAGAAGTAAATATAAAACAAAAACATAAAGAAAACCCTAAAACCCTCTGAAAGAATTAAAGGAGAGATCCTCAGTCTTGAGTATGACTCAAGCTTCTGGGATGAATCAACTGGATTTCTTCAAGTGAATCCTACAATTCTGGCCCTCTAGCTTAGCTCATTGGCCTAGCTGAACGCCCCCCTAAAGGTTGGCCTCTAGGGCATTTATATAGGCTTTTGGAATGTCTTTCTTTTCCTCTAAGTACCCTAATCTGAATAGAACTCTTCTTTGCTACGGCAGGGACACGCTTGTGTGGCACGACCGTGTGATTCGAGGCTAGGCCATGGTTGGATCTGCTAAGGAGGCACGGTCATGTGTTTTAGGCCTAGGCCGTGGTCGAATCTGCTAAGGAGGCACAATCGTGTTTTTTGGGCCCAGGCCGTGTGCAATTCGTACTTTGGCCCATTTCTCCGTTTTTGGCCCATTTCTCGTTCTTTTCACCCTCTGGTGCTCTCTTAAGTATAAAACATGAAATTAAAGGATTAGGAGCACCAAATTCCACAATTTAGAAAATAAATCATCCAAGAGTATGCTATATGTGGGATTAAAATATGAACATATTACGGTTTATCAAATACCTCCACACTTAAGCATTTGCTGGTCCTCAAGCAAAATTCTCAACTCACAATTAAAATTAACTTCCCTCGATTCATAATTCTCATCAACAATGCCTTATCACAATTCATAGACAATTTATACATGGATAATTTAACTCAAAGAATCCTAAAGATTCAAACAATCAAAGTCATAAGTTTATAGCACGAAAACTTAGGTGTTTCCCCTTATCCAAATAATTACCTTTAATTCAAAACCAATAAGAGTTGACATCCTCACTAAAGATTCACTCAAATCACTCAAGGTGTTTAAGGTTCAAAATAAAGCACTCATCAGTCAAACATGAAAAGTTAATCCCATAGGCTTACCTGAAAATCAAATCTCCACCATTATAAAATGAAATGATACACAAATCAAAAGGTCTTTAAAGGGTTGTAATGGGGCTTTAGGTTAAAGGTGTGGTTAAAGGCTGAATTAAAGGTTTAAAATCGAGATTGAATTGACAAACTACCTAACTAAAAAAATGAATTAATCCTAAATAATTACATTAATTGAAAACTTGAAACTAATAATACGAGCTTCTTCTTCAAGATGTTAAATTTAAACGTATAAGCTCACTTAATTATAGATCTAATAATGAATATACTTTGATTTTTGTAAGAACAAATCAAGTAAATACATAATATAAGATGAATTTAACTATTGAAATAAAATAATTAGGCAACTAATCAAATCAAGTCTCGATAGAAGGGTAGTCAAGACAAATGGTGATAACAAATACAAGATGGGTTTTAGGTTTAATATTAGTGGATGAATCAATTAAAAGGGTTGTTAGGATCAAAGGGGTTCACTAGGGGTTAATTGTGAATGTAGGCTTTTAGTGGAGTAAGTGGGTTAAATCCTAAGTGCCCTTATCATCTTTGTATATCAAACCAATGATGTGGTCTTGACATGTATAATCGAAGCAAGTTCTAGAATAACAAATCAATGTTGACACACTCATAATCAATAAAGTGAGCAAGAACGAATATATGCTCTAAAAGGCTCAAAATATCACAATAATTATGGGTTTTTGATATCAACCTTGCAAATTTCAAACTTCAAGGTAATATTCAAATTTAGGTCAACAACCTAGCAAATTTTTAATTCTGAAAAATAGACTTATCATGCTTGATTCTCTAGTATCTTAAAGTTTAAAGTATCAATGCACAATTAACTATGACTTAATCTAAACCATATCAATAAAAATCATAAATCAACAGAAGTTTCATCCTAATTAGTAATATGAGAAAATCACTTAATACAATGCAAAATTCAGGAATTTAAAAAGTTAGGCATAAAATTCACCCCCCACACTTAAAAGGTACATTGCCCTCAATGTACAAATATATATTCATAATATAGTCAGAAAATCATAAGTTAGGGAGAGAAGTGAAACTTCCTGAATTTTGGATGAAATCCTTGGAGGATGATTCATGATGATGACTTAGACATAGGTGAGTGTGGTGGTGAATACTCCGGTGATGTTTTCATTCTCGGGGTGGCACATTGAACCTTTTTAAACTGCGAAGTCATTAGTTAAATTTTTAGGGAGTACTATTTAATGGGTGTTGTTAGAGATACTCGAGAGTTAGAAAGCCAATGATAAAAGAAATTAAATTGTACTAATAAAAGTTTTAAACAAAAAAGGTAAAAAAGTTTAATTATGAACGAAATTAAACTAAAAATAAATATAAAAATGAAAAATAAATATTAAAAATGAAAATAAAGAAAATAAAAGGCCTCAAATATTGCTGAAAACATTGCTGCTAAAATCGTGATAGGCACTCAAATATGTCCGTAAAAGAAGCTGTCGCATGAACTGGGCGATGCCTCAGTGGTGGTACCTCGTGTTGTGGGGAAACATCATCAGTAATGTTCTCAGGATCCTCCTCCTCTATGGTGTGAGCTAGACGGTATTGGGGAGGATGCGTCCCATGGTGACGCTTGATCATCCTCATGTGTAACATCGTCTGGATGCCCTACGGGGCATCTGTCATATCAAGGTAAGTGAGGAAGTCTGAGCGGCTATGTTAAGGAGTCTAAAGTGTCGAGCGAGGCGTGTGATGTATGGACCCATAGAGATGACCCCTCTCCTATGTTGCAACGTCTGATGTTATATGGCGCGAGCTGTGAAGTTAGCGAGGTCGAACATATGCCCGTTCGCCATGCACCATAGGAAGTAGGTGTCGTGAGTGTTTACGATGCCGGTGCTCTCTCTCCTCCTCTGTCAGTGTATGAGCTAGGATAATGTGCACGTACTTCAGGGGTGGGGCGAGAGCTGTCACTTTGGAGTGACTAGGGTTATATGTTGTCGAGCCGGGACTAGGTCTTTCCAACAGGCAACCGTAGAGTTATGGATGTGGAGGTTAAGATTCTTGAATTCATCATCTTCCATGAATTCGTCTGTGTAAAGTCTCAAAGTAGCTCTGAATTGTGGGACACTCATTTCACGGATGAGACCTCCGAGGCAGAATTGGATAGTGCAAGAGTCGTCGAAGTTAGTCATCATCACTTGGAGGTGGAAAGTAGAACAGAGTCCCAGAGTAAGCTCTCAGTATGTAAGCTCGATGATGTCAAAAAATTACCCCTACGAGTCTATGAATAATAAGGCCCAAATCTCGTCGACTAGCTGGACTTGCTCCAGGGCGGTCCAATCGATACATCTTCCTACGCCAGAGGTCTTGCACATAGTATTTAATAAAGATCATCCTGAGTTCCCGAAAGGAAATCGTAGGAATGGGTGTCGTATTTCGGCGGAGGCACTTGAGGAGGTTGCACCGTATCCCTTCCATTTTCTAGAAATGGGCACGGTAGTTTTTCACCGTGTAGTAGAGTCATTGTGTTCCTGAAGATAAAAGATATTCAACAATTCAAGTATTATTCCCAGCCAAGACATATATTATCCTATCCTAACGCCATAAAGAATCACATTTTATTCTTAAAGAATTAGCATAAAGATTGTTCGCTATTTACTTAACAAGAACTAGATGATAAACTAACAATCTAATAATAAGGGTAAGAAATAAAGATAAATTGACTATTTAGCTAAATAAAATCATAATGATAATAAATAAAGATAAATGAAATAAAACTAGGGAGAAGGAAAGGTGACCGGTGGAGTTGTTGAGGGAAGTGGCGCGGTTGAGGTGGTGGTCGGAGCACGGGCGTGGTGGTGACACACGATTGTGTTGTCTTCACACGGACGTGGACAGTGTATAAAGTAAGAGGGAAAGAAGGAAGGGAATCAGGGGGTGTTGATGGTGGTGAGGAGAAGGGATGCTGGTGACCGGAATGGGGAAGATGGTGGTTTACTTTAAGAGGAGCGGCTAGGGTTTGGGAGGATGAAATTAAGGGAAAATATGATGAATAGTGAGGGGTTTATATAGAAATAAGGGCTCACGATCATGTCACACACCCGTGTGAATAGTTTTTATCCCGTGCGTTTTGAATGTTCAGGGGTTTTGCACGCCTGTGTTGCATCACATTCCCGTACTGCATGGGTGTGCCTAGCTTTAATCACTTCTCCCACGCCCATTTCATTCTTCCCCACACCCATGTTCACTCGATAGGTTTGGCCATGATTATGGGGCACGGGCATGTCGCACGCCCGTGTCTTTTACTCAATTTCGACCACGGCCTAATGTCACGGCCGTGGTGTTTTGTCGTAGCCCGTGTTTTGGGGATTTTTTTCGTCCTTGGTCTGCACGGCCTCCACCATGCCGATGTGCTTACTCGTGGTATCCACACAGCCACGGCCACGCCTGTGTGCAAGGCCGTGTGGTAGGAAAACCTGCACTTTATTAAAATGGTTAATTTGTAGTTAAGTACTAAAAATCGAAAATATGATATTAGTGAAGTGAGTGCTCGGGTTGCCTTCTAAGAAGTGCTCGTTTAAAGTCTTAAGCTAGACTTACCTTATTTTCATAGGCATTAGCTCGCCATTCATCAAGCTCATTCCACTGCATCATCATTTTTTCACTTGCAATTTTAAGATTGTAATTTAAAAATTTAGCCCAAAAAGCTTTGTGCTCTAACTCAAATGATAGATGACAACTTTTTTCGTAGACAAGTTTGTATGGGGATGTTCCTGTGGGAGTTTTAAAAGCTATTCTCTAGGCCCATAAAGCATTGTCTACTTTTAATGCCCAATCTTTCCTGTTTGATTCTACGGTTTTCTCTAGAATACGTTTAAGTTCTCGATTTGCTACTTCCACTTGTCCATTGGCTTGAGGATGATAAGTGGTAGTTGTCCTGTGGTGTACTCCATATTTCTTTAAGACTTTATCAAATTGAGTATTACAAAAGTGAGTAACCCTATCACTAATAATTTCTCTGGGTGTTCCAAATTGAGAGAAGAGTTTCTTAAGAAACCTTACTACTACTCTAGCATCATTAGTAGGTAAAGCTTGAGCTTCCACCCATTTTGACATGTAATCTATATGGACCCATAAAATCAATACCCCATACATTGAATATTTCACATGATAGCATATATGTTTGAGGCATTTCATCGCATTTAGAGATATTACCTGTTCTTTGGCATTTATCACATGAAGCAACATACATGTTGGCATCTTTAAACAGAGTTGTCCAATAAAAACCTGATTCTAGCGTTTTATGTGCTGTCTTAATCTCACTGTAATATTCTTCTGAAGGTCCTGAGTGGCAATGTTCTAGGATTTTTCTCGCTTCTGCCTTTGTAACACATCTCTGAATTACTTGATCTGTACATATACGGAAAAGAAAAGGGTCCTCCCAAAAATAGTTTTTTGCATCAGTAAAGAATCGCTTCTTTTGATGATGAGTTAACTTTTTTGGTAGGATGTTAGGAGCTAAAAAATTCGCAATATCTACAAACCAAGGTACCTTGGAGTTGGTTATAGAAAAGAGTTGTTCTTTAGGAAATGAGTCGTTTATCTCACTCTCGTCGAGTTCTTCGATATGTGGATTTTTAAGCCTAGAAAGATGATCTGCTGCAAGATTTTCAGCTCCTTTCTTATCCTGATTTTCCAAATCAAATTCCTGTAAGAGTAAAATCCATCTTATGAGTCGAGGTTTTGCATCAGATTTAGTCAAAAGATAACGAAGAGCTGAATGGTCAGTGTAAACGACAACTTTAAATAGTATCAAATATTGTCTAAATTTATCAAATGCGAAAACCACAGCTAGCAATTCTTTTTCTGTAGTGGTGTAATTTTCTTTTGCGGCCGTTAATGTCTTGCTAGCATAATAAATCGGCTGAAAGTGCTTGTCTCTTCGCTGTCCTAAAATTGTACCAATTGCAAAATCATTCACATCACATATTAGTTCAAAGGGTAAATTCCAATCGGGTGGAATTATAAGTGAAGTATTTATTAATATATTTGTGAGGATATTAAATGCATCTAAACATTCTTGATCAAAATTGAAAGGTACATCTTTGTCTATTAATTTCGTTAAAGGCTTAGCTATTTTAGAAAAGTCTTTAATAAATCTTCTATAAAATCCATCATGTCCTAAAAAGCTTTTAATAGCCTTAACTGAACTAGGAGGAGGTAATGCTTCTATGGTCTCAACCTTTGCTTTATCTGCCTCAATCCCTTTACTAGAAATTTTATGTCCTAACACAATCCCCTCTAAAACCATAAAGTGACACTTTTCCCAATTAAGCACAAGGTTTGTTTCCTCATATCTCATTAGAACTCGTTTTAAATTTTTAAGGAAAAGATGGAAAGAATTACCAAATACCGAAAAGTCTTCCATAAATAGCTCCATAATATCTTCTACGAGTTTATCAAAGATGGCTAGCATGCAACGCTGAAAAGTAGCAGGAGCATTACATAATCCAAAAGGCATTCTACAATAAGCAAACGTACTATATGGGCACGTAAATTTTGTCTTTTCTTGATCCTCAGGGGCTATTCGGATTTGGAAGTAGTTGGAGAGTCCATCAATGAAGCAATAGTACATATGCCTAGATAATCTTTCTAACATTTGATTAATAAAGGGTAGAGGAAAATTATCTTTTCTGGTGGCATCATTCAACTTTCTATAGTCAATACAGACTCTCCAACCTATGACTGTTCTTGTAGGAATCAAATCATTCTTTTCGTTGGCTACAACAGTCATGCCACTTTTATTTGGAACAACTTGCACAAGGCTTACCCAACTACTGTCAGAAATAGGATAAATGATTCCAACGTCTAGAAGTTTAATTACCTCAGCCTTAACAACTTCCTTCATGTTGGGATTCAATCGTCTTTGAGGTTAAACACATCGTTTGTATTCATCTTCCATTAAAATTTTATGGGTGCAGAATGATGGACTTATCCCTTTAATGTCAGAAATTTTCCAAGCTATGGCTCTTTTATGCTTTTTAGTACCTGCAGCAGCTTTTCTTTCTATTTGGGTTCTAGTTCTGAAGAGATGATTACTGGTAACATGGAATTATCCCCGAGGAAAGCATATTCTAAGTGATTTGGTAACTGTTTTAATTCTAATTTCAGTGGCTCATCAATAGAGGGTTTTTGTTTTAGTTCGTCGTTGCTTTCAATGCCCTCTTCTTTATCTTGTCTAGAGGAAGATGTATTAGAATTCAACTCATCGGTGTTATCATCTACCCCCTCACTTGGGTAAGACACAGTTCCATCGTGTCATCATGTATGATTTACTGTAAAGAGTCTTGAATAAAATTATCAATGGCATCAACAAAATAATAGGAATAATCTTATTCTCTAGAATATCGCATAGTATCATAAATTTGAAAAATATTTTCTTCATCACCTACCCTTAGCGCAAGTTTACCATCACCTACATCAATAATAGCCCTAGCAGTAGCTAAAAAGGGATGCCCTAAAATTAAAGGTACCTCCATGTCCTCATCCATGTCAAGCACAACAAAATCAACAGGGAATATAAATTTATCAACTTTTACTATAATATCTTCAATATCTCCCATAGGATATTTAATAGATCTGTCAGCTAACTTAATACTCATCCTAGTGGGTTTTGGTTTCCCAAGACCAAGCTGCTTGAACATTTTATAAGGCCTTCTATTAATACTGGCACTTAAATCAGCTAGTGCTTTCTCAATATTTAAACTACCAATTAAACAGGGAATAGTGAAATTTCCTGGATCTTTCATTTTGGTTGGTAATTTATTTTGGAGGATGGTTGAACATTCTTCGTTAATTTCCATGATTGGTATCTCTTCAAACTTCCTTTTAGTTGTTAGAAGCTCTTTTACGGATTTTGTGTATGTTTGCATCTGCGAAATAGCTTCAACAAAAGGTAAGTTAATATGTAATTGTTTAAAAAGTTAAAGAAATTTACCCTATTGTGCATCTAATTGGTCTTTCTTCAACTTTTCCGGATATGGTATTGGTGGTTTACATTCTTCTCGTACTGGTGTTACATTCTCAACTTCCTGATACTTTGCCTTATTAGTTTCATGTGGTATCTTCTTCTTTGTTTCAACTAACTCCTTTCCACTTCTTAGTGTAACTACTTTTACCTGCTCTTTTTCCTTAGGTAAACTCTCTTTCGTCGCCTTCTCGAAGCTAACATAGTTAGTTGTCCAATTTGATCCTTAAACCCTTGAATCGATGCTTGCTGATTGTTCAATATCATTTCAGTATTTTGGAAACGAGTTTTGACACCTCTATAAATTTTGTCAGCATCTCTTCAAGGTTTGGCTTCTTTTATTATGGCTAGGATTGTTGTCTTTGGTTTCCTTGACCACCCCATGAGAAGTTGGGATGGTTTCTCCAACCTGGATTGTAAATGCTACTATAATGGTTATTTTGATGTTTAAAATTGTTACCCATATAGTGAACATGCTCATTTTCAATGCTTGGGTTGTAAGGCTAGTATTTTGTATTGTTCATCCATCCTCCATTTGTATTGTACTGCATAATTGAATGTACCGCAAAGTTCCATATAACCCATCAATCTTTTTATTTAACAGTTCTACCTGATTTGATAGCATGGTTACTGCGTCAAGATTGAAAGCACTGGCGGCTTTTGTTGGCTTTGTCCTTGTAACTTGCCACTGATAGTTGTTCATAGACGTCTCCTCTATAAACTCATAAGCCACCTCAGGTGTTTTGTTATTCAAGGTCCCGTCGGTGGCTAAATCAATCAATTGTCTGGTTGAGGGGTTCATACTGTTGTAAAAATTTTGGACTTGTAGCCACAAGGGTAATCCATGGTGTGGGCACCTTCTCAATAGATCTTTGAATCTCTCCCACGCATCATATAATGTTTCTAGATCCATCTACACAAAACGAGAGATACCATTCCTTAATTTGGTTGTTTTGGCCGGCGAAAAATATTTTAATAAAAATTTTTCGGTCATTTGATCCTATGTAATGATTGATCCTCATGGAAGAGAATTCAGCCATTGTTTAGGTTTATTCCTCAAAGAAAAGGGAAATAACTGAAGACGGATGGCATCACCAGAGACACCATTTATTTTGAAAGTATCACAAAATTCTAGGAAATTCGCCAAGTGATTATTTGGATCTTCATCCTGTAAACCATCAAACTGAACAAATTGTTGTATCATTTGTATAGTGTTAGGTTTCAGTTCAAAATTATTAGCAGCTATAGCAGGTACTAACAATACTTGACTTAGTTCTAATTAAATTAGGTTTAGCATAATCATACATAGTTCGAGGAGCATAATTTTCGGCCACCTCTTGAAGTAGCGAAATATTCTCGGCCATCTCTTCGGTAGTATTAATTTTGTCTTCTTGCTCTTCTTTTATGTAGTTTAAGCTTCACCTTATTTCTCTGCGATTTCTGCGAACTGTACCTTCAATATCACTATCGTACACTAAGGGTCCTTTCGGGTTCCTTCCATTTATAAACTAGAGGTACCTGCTAGGAAAAGGTAAAAAGAAAATGAAAATTAGAAAAGTAAAAATAAAATTTAATTGCAAAAATAAAATATGGCTAAAGTAATAAAAATTGAGCGTTCTTAATATTTCAGTTCCTCGGTAAGGGTGCCAAAATTGATAGTGGTTGAAAAAGTCTTAAAATTTATATAATGAATGATCGAGCCTAGAAACTAACTATCACCACGATTGAGGCAAGCGCACCTATCGACCAGTAGTATAGTTTAGTGGTAAGACTGGATTGTCGAACCCAAATGAACCAAAAGTACTAATTCTAATTTTCTTCTTATTATTTAGCCTAAGAATTAAGAGAATTGTTGTTTAATATAAAATTAACTAACTACTAAGCTGAAGATGCTAAGACACAGAGAAGGAATTGGGAAATACTTATGGGAAAACTAATTGATTAAGACAATACTCGAGGAAGAATCCACCTAGACTTCACTTGTTATCTAACTCTGAACCAGATGATTTATTCACTTGACTTAATCGGTAGGATTCTTTAATTTATATTAAAACCTCTCTCGAGGCTACTAACGTCTAACCTTAGGTTGATTAATTGAAATCTCTTTCTAATTAAAACCCCTAGAATTGCTTTAACTCGATCTATGGACTCCCATATTAGGTTTGACCCTAATCCGATAGATTTTTGTCATCCTATCTCCAGGGTTGCGATCAACTCCACTTAACTATGCTAGATCTACTCTTAAACAGGGAATATTCCTCCTCTGCCTAAGCACATCAATATCCTAAAATATCAAAGCAAGAATTAAGAACACATAGTTAAGAACAAATCAATCATGTATCATATAGTTCAGAAAACAATAACAAGATCTGTCTTAGGTTTCATCCCCCTTAGATATTTCAGGGGATTAGTTCATAATCATAAGAGAATACATCTTAGAAGTAAATATAAAACAAAAACATAAAGAAAACCCTAAAACCCCTAAAGGAATTGAAGGAGAGATCCTCAGTCTTGAGTATGACTCCGGCTTCTGGAGGAATCAACTGGCTTTCTTTGAGTGAATCCCACAATTCTGGCTCTCTGGCTTGGCTCCTTGGCCTAACTGAACGCCCCCTAAAGGTTGACCTCTAGGGTGTTTATATAGGCTTTGGAATGTCTTTCTTTGCCTCTAAGTACCTTAATCTGAATGGAACTCTTCTTTGCTGCAGCAGGGACATGCTCGTGTGGCATGGTGTGTGATTCGGGGCCAGGCCGTGGTAAGTTTTGCTAAGGAGGCACAGCTGTGTGTTTTGGACCTAGGTCGTGGTCGGATCTACTAAGGAGGCACGATCGTGTGTTTTGGGCCTAGACCATGTAAAATTCATACTTTGTCCCATTTTCTCCGTTTTTGGCCCGTTTCTCGTTCTTTTCACCCTCCGGTGCTCTCCTAAGTATAAAACATGAAATTAAAGGATTAGGAGTGCCAAATTTGACAATTCAGGAAATAAATAATCCAAATGTATGCTAAATGTGGGATTAAAATATGAACATATTAAGGTTTATCAATTTTATCAGAGATAGTCTTGAGAAAGTTAAAGAAGAGAAACTTCATAGTGTTAGACCGAGTAACACTACTAGCAGAGGTAGACCATCGAAAAATGCCAAAAATGGTGCTAGTAGTAAAAGTATAATGAAGGATTCAGCTGCAATGTCAGAAATGAGAGCACCTGCTAGAGCTTATGCCATACGTGCTTGTGAGGATGCGTCATCTCCTGATGTGATTACTGGGACATTCTCTCTTTATGATACTAATGTTGTTGTATTAATTGACCCCGATCCACTTATTCTTATATTTTTGTGAATTTAGTAAATAGTAAGACATTTTCTATTGAATTGACTGAATTTGTGATTAAAGTGTCAAACCCTTTAGGCAAGCATGTGTTAGTAGATAAGGTTTGCAAGAATTGTCCTTTGATGATTCAAGGTCACTATTTTTCGGCTAATTTGATGTTGTTGCCATTTGACGAGTTTGATGTTATTTTAGGCATGGATTGGTTGACATTACATGATGCCAAGGTAAATTGTAGACAAAAACTCTTGAGTTGAAATGTGAAAGTGGTGAGATTCTTTGGGTTGAAACAGATGACTCAAATAAGATGCATGTGGTGATTTCGTACATGACTGCTCAGAAGTGTATGAGAAAAGGGTGTCAAGCATACCTTGCATATGTGTTGAATACTGAGATGTCTGAGTTGAAGCTTGAATCTGTGCTAGTAGTTCGTGAATTTTTAGATGTGTTTCTAGAAGAATTACCTGGGTTTCCTCTGGTTAGAGAGATTGAGTTTGCTATCGATCTAATACCTGGACTACACAGATCTCCATTCCTCCGTATAGAATGGCTCCGACCAAATTGAAAGAGTTGAAGGCTCAGCAGCAAGATTTGATTGATAAGGGATTTGTGAGCCTGAGTTTTTCTCCCTGGGGTGCTCCCGTATCATTTGTAAACAAGAAAGACGGAACAATGAGGCTTTGCATTGACTACTGTCAACTTAACAAGGTAACTATAAAGAACAAGTATCCATTATCTAGAATTAATGATTTTTCGATCAATTGAAGGGAGCAATAATGTTCTCAAAGATAGATTTGAGATCCAACTATTATCAGTTAAGAGTCAAAGAATCCGATGTGCCCAAAACTACTTTTAGACGAGGTATGGACAGTATGAATTTCTTGTAATGCCTTTTGGTTTAACTAATGCACCAGCTATGTTTATGGATTTGATGAATCGAATTTTTCGGCTATATTTGGATAAGTCTGTGTTAGTGTTTATAGATAATATATTGATTTATTCCTGAAATGAGTCCGAGCATGCCGAACACTTAAGAATGGTATTGCAGATTTTGAGAGAGAAGAAATTGTTTGCTAAATTCAGTAAAAGTGAGTTTTGGCTTCGTGAAGTCAGATTTATAGGACATATAGTTTCAGGAGATGGTATTCAAGTTGATCCGACCAAAATTTCAGCAATAGTTGATTGGAAACTGCCAAAGAATGTATGTGAGATTAGAAGCTTTTTGGGCTTAGCCGGGTATTATAGACGTTTTGTCGAAGGATTCTCGATGATTGCCTCTCCTATGACTAAGTTGTTGCAAAAGAATGTTAAGTTTGAATGGACCGATAAATGTCAGCAAAGTTTCGAGAAGTTGAAAGCGAAATTAACTGAAACACCGATTTTGGTACAACCTGAGTCAGGAAAAGAGTTTGTGATTTATAGTGATGCATCATTGAATGGTCTTGGTTGTGTGTTGTGATCGTGCGTTAGATTCTTAAAAATTTATAAAAAGAATGATCAAACCTAGAAACTAACTAAGACAACGATGGAGGCAATCGCACCTATCGAACAGTAGTATAGTTTAATGGCAAGACTGGATTGTCAAACCCAAAGGAATCAAAAGTACTAATACTAACTTTCTTTTTATTATTTAACCTAAGAAATAAAGGAATTGTTATCTAATCTAAAATTAACTAACTACTAAGCTAAAGATGCGAAGACAAAGAGAAGAAATTGAGTAAAAACTTGAGAGAAAACTGATTGATTTAAACAATACCCGAGGAAGAATCCACCAGGACTTCACTTGTTATCTAACTCTGAATTAGACGATTTATTCATTTGACTTAATCCGTAGGATTTCCTAATTCGATGCTACTAATGTCTAACCCTAGGTTGATTAATTGAAATCTCTTTCTAATTAAAACCCCTAGAATTGCATTAACTCGATCTATGGACTCCTATATTAGGTTTGACCCTAATCCGGCAGATTCTCGTCATCCTATCTCTAGGGTTGCGATCAACTCCGCTTAACTATGCTAGATCTACTCTTAAATAGGGTTTATTCCTCCTCTCCTAAAAGCATAAATGCTTGAATCAATATCCTGAAAATACCAAAACAAGAATTAAGAACGCATAGTTAAGAACAAATCATGTATTTATCATATAGCTCAGAAAACAATAACAAGACCCGTCTTAGGTTTCATCCCCCTCAGGTATCTGAGGGTTTAGTTCATAATAGTAAAATAAAACATCTTAGAAGAAAATATAAAATAAAACATTAAGAAAACCCTAAAACCCCCTGAAGGAATTAAAGGAGAGTTCCTCCGTCTTGAGTACGACCTTGGCTCCTTGAGATGAATCAACTGGCTTTCTTTTAGTGAATCCCACAATTCGGCCCCTCTGGCTTGGCTCATTGGACTAGCTGATGTAACACCCCAAACCCGGTCAATACACCACGACCGAATCTAGTATGTTACAGGGAAAAAGGTTTTTGAGAGGTTTAGGTTTGAGTTAAAAAAAAGTTGGAGAAAAACACTTCGCTAGGTTGTGCATTTGAAGAAAACTTGAGTAGGTTTGATTGAAGTTTGATGATGTATTTGAAAACCCGAAAATTTAAAAACTTACTTCGATGGGTAGACAAAAAAGGTTTATCTCCTTAAGAGGTTTGAGTTGTTTATCATTGTTACAAAAACATTATGTCTTAGTGAAAATCGTGTTTAAGTTAGAAAACATTTGAGTTCTCTGTTATTCCAAATCTTAGTGCGATACCCGATGGTATAGTTTAAAATGTCGCTTTTGTAGTTTTGAAATCGTTATCTTTCCAAATTTTAGCACATTTTAGCCCAATTAATTTGTTAAGACATATTAAAAATCCACTTTAATCATAAACAAACATAACTTAAAAAGGCCATTTACAACCCGAATAAAACCAAATAGTAATAAAAACTTAAGTACCAAAATTTCATAAAAGTCCGAGCAAATCTTTATTAGCATGGCATGAGCACCTCGAGTCCATCACGGCTCCATGTCCGCGTCTAAGTGTCACCTCAAAAGTCAAAGGAGAGAGTGAGTCGCAAGACTCAAAGTATAATTCCTCTCCCGATATAACATGCCAACACACATATCATAATGTAATAATGCAAGCAATGCACCCGATCCTAGCCAACCATATCGCTTTTCTACCCCGTGTGGTACCAAACCACCGGTGGTGCTAAACCACCGTGACCCAAAGTCACGATATCCATACTGTGGTACTAAACCACCGTGACCAAGTCACAAATAATCCAATGATGGGGCCAACCCATCGTGTGATACCAAATCACTAGCGATGATCCCATATCTCATAAGTGGGCCAACCCACGGTGGTGTCAACCACGTGGACGAGTCGCAATGAGGTGCCAAACCTCCGTGTCCCAAAGACACAATGTGATACCAAATCACCGTGACCGTAGTCACAAATCCGGATGGGGCCAACCCATCGTGTGATACCAAATCACCGGCGCCAATCCCAGATAATCAATCGTGGGGCTAACCCACTATGGTACTAAGCCACCGGATGAGACGCCGAGGTGCTAAACCTCCGTGACCCAAAGTCACAAAATATCATTGTGGTACCAAACCACTGGAGGTGCCAAACCTCCGTGTCCCAAAGACACAAAGGTCCCAAAGACACGGATATCATACTCCCCTCCTCTCATATCACCCAATCACATATCATACTAGATGCAAAATCGCAATCATGCTATCATGCTCACATGCTTAATATGGCATCTCAAAGTATCAAAATCATGATATCATCATCATCACATAACTCATAATGAAACGGACTTACTTAATCCGTATCCATACCTCAATGGGTATCAAAATAATCAATCACACCGCTTCATTTACACAAACGGTTATCACATTATTTAGTTAAGATAGTGTGTTGGTTTACACACCGAAATATCGAAGATTAACTCCTAAGAACCGATCTAAGCCTTTTGATCGTCCTCGACAACCCCGATCCTACAATCGCCAACAAAGGATTAGTCACTATACCATTCGCCAAAAAGTAGGTAACCCAAGGGTTGCGTTAAACTTATTTTTAGACTCGATTTGGTTTCCTACCAACCAACCCAACAATGGTTCCTTCCAAATCGATCACACCCTAGAAAGAAAGTGGTTAATCTCCTAATGATATAACTCAAAGAAAACTAAACAAATCAACCAAACACCTATCATCTTACCACCACTTACCGATTGCTTAACAGAGTAAGAAGCCTCTCCTTGCTTGATTTCGAACCCAAGGACCCTATACGAAAAGCGATTACCAACAAGAAGTTAACACCTTTTAATAGATATCAAATCAGCCCTTAAACATATTAACAATCAAGAAAGTACCGTAGAAAGGAGAAAGGGCCATTCTACCAACACTTACCCACAACCAACCAATTGGAACCAAGCACCCAACAACACCTATTATTCGCCAATACCAAGGAAGGTTCGCTAACACCCTTGGTCCCAAAAGAAGAGTTTAAAAGAATACAAGGAAGAAAGAGGAACAAGAGGTAGGTGCTCTCGGCTTTGAATGAAAGAAGTAGAGAAAAGTATTTGGAGAATGAGGTTTCGACTTGCACCAAATGAACAAAAGGAAGGGAAGTGGGAGAGGAAAGAGCTTTCGGCTACTAATGACCAAAATCGGCAAGGGTTTGATTGTGGTAGCTTTCGGTTTAGATGAAGAAGAAAATGGAGGATGTTTTTGGTGAAATGTGTTACGGTCAAAAAGGAGAGAAGAAGGCTAGTTTCGCCACAAGCAACAAGAGAAGAAAGGAAATGAGAGAGGCATTCGCTTCTACAAAAACAAACATAAAAGAAAAAGATGGAAGCAACAAGCAAATTCGGCAACACCAATGTTTTGGGTTTTGCCCAAGAAAAGAAAATATGAGCGGAAAAGGAGAGTCAAAGGAGCTAGTTTCGGCTTTCAAAATGCAAAGAAACAAAATGGGTGAAATTCGGTTTCTATTTGCCAAATGAAATGGGAGAGTTTTGTTAGCTTTTGACTACCACTAAAATCGACTTAACCAATCATTGTTGAATTAGCTAACCAAAAAAATCTATGCCAAAGGCAAAATCGGCACCTTCCAAACACCAACCGCCACACATTCCCCCCCCAAAACTCTCCTAACAATCGGCCAACCTCCCCCATTTACTCTCACACCACCAATTCAAATACCATGACCAAGTCTTCCTCCTACATTTGCTCTCCACCCACCGCTTGAACGTGTTGACAAGGTCCAAGGTAGAGTTTAAACTTCCTACAACTCTTCCCTTCATGCCGCAAAATGGGAGCCAAATGGGGCATTATGCAACTCGAACACAAGACCTCTCCCTTGCCTTTGACGCCAACCACATGCTCCTAGTGGCGCCTTGCTTGCCACTTTGCTAGCTCTTCATTTGTGCTAAAATTCACTTAAATTAATTATAAACCCCAAGACCTTCACTCCTATCCCCTAAAGCCCAAAGACTAAAATTTCACCACCTACTCAGCTCACTCCTAGCCTACAACCAAGTCCCAAACACACAAACAACAACATAGCAAGCCATTAATCATGCAAACAATGCCAAAAAAAATAGCCCTTAACCCGGATATTATAGTTCTACCCCTTAAAATAATTTCGACCTCGAAATTACCCGGTCAAGAGTTATGGTATTGTTGTCTCATCGTATCCTCGGTTCCCACATCGCTTCTTCCACGCCATGATTCCGCCATAGAACCTTAACCAAAGGCACAGAGTTATTACGCAGAACCTTCACATCCCAATCCAAAATCAGACAGCTCTTCCTCCATGGTCATATCCGGTTTACCTCGATTTCTTCCATCGTCACCACGCATGATGGATCTCGAACGATATCGCCAAGCATCAAACATGGAACACATCGTGAATTTGACTTAGTTCACCGGCAACTCGAAATGATAAGCAATCGTCCCACACGCCTCAATACCTTATACGGCCCAATAAACCTCGGACTTAGCTTGCCTTTCTTCCCTAACCTTAATACCTTCTTCCACGGTGAGGCCTTCAGAAAACCCAATCTCCCACAAAGAATTCAATATCTCTCGCTTAAGATCAAGATAAGACTTTTGCCGGTCAAGCTTCCTTCAATCGAGCTCAATCAACTTAACCTTGTCTTCGGTCTCAAAGAACCAACTCGTCCCAACAACCGACGCTCACTTAACTCGCCCAACAAGTAGGTGAGCGACACTTTCACCGCATAACGCCTCATAAGGTGCCATCTTGATGCTCGCTGGTAATCGTTATTGTAGGCGAACTCACCTAACGGTAGATATTCCTCCCAACTACCCTCAAGTCCAAAACACACCTCGTAATATGTCCTCCAAGATCTCAGATAACCCTTTCCGATCGCCTCGATACCGCAGATGAAAGCTCAGGTTGAAATCTAGCCGTACCCAGAGCTCGATGCAACGCCTTCCGTAACCTTGACGTGAATCTGGATCCCTATCCGAGATGATCGACATCGCACCCCGTAGTCTCACTATCTCGACACATACAACTTTGCCAACCTCTCAAGTGAGTAGTCCACCTCACCGAATAAAGTGAGCTGATTTAGTCACCGATCCACAATTACCTAGATCAATCCTTCTTGCTCGGTAAGCGGTAATCCACCGACGAAATCCATAGTTATCCTTTCCCACTTCCATCGAGGAATCTTCACCGTCAAGCAACCCAGACGGAATCGATGCTCACCTTGACTCGCCGACATGTTAGACACTTCCCCACAAACTCTAAGCATTTTTTCGCATCTTACCACCGTAATCGCTTCTCGAGATCTCTATACATTTTGCTACCTCCAGATGCATAGCGTAGGGTCGCTATGTGCATCCTCAAGAATCTTTTGCCTTAGCTCAATATCTCTAAGATACAAGCTTTCCCACGAAAACACAAAACCCCATCACTAGACAAGCTATAACCCTTCAAACCATCATTCTCGCACTTGTGTCCTCTCGCGACTCGTAACCTCATCCAACAACTATTTTTCTTTGATCCGCTCAACCCATGTAGGCTTAACCTACAGCTCGCTGTAATACTCCCATCATCGCATACAAACTCAAGTGAGCAAACAACGCCTTAAATCAAAATAACCTTACGGCTCAACGCGTGCGCTACCACGTTAGCCTTGCCCGATGATACTCAATTGAGCAATCGTAGTCTTTCGCCAGCTCAATCCATCTGCTACCGCCTCGATTCAAGTCTTTCGAGTCAAGGTACTTCGACTCTTATGATCCGTAGACTATCGATCTTTCCCCGCATAAGTAATGCCTCTATATCTTTAAGGCAAATACTACAACCGCTAACTCCAGATCATGCGTTGATAATTTACCTCATGTGGCCTCAACTGCCGAGATGCGTAAGCCACAACCTTTTCCCCCGATCAAGACACAACCCAATCCTCAGATGTGACGATCACAAGACACTATGAATTCCTTACCACCTCAAAGTTGAATCGTAACCGAGCTTCACCAAAATCTTCTTCAACTTATCGAAGCTCTCCCGCCGCTTCTCCGTCCAAATAAACGGAACCCTTTTCTCAATAATTTAGTCATCAGATCGCGATCAAAGAGAAACCTCTACAAATCTTCTAGTATCCTCGCCAAGCCCGTAAAACTCCGAATTTTCGCCATCGACTTAGGCGGCTTCCAATCCAAAACGGCCTCTATCTTACGGGGGTCCACTCTAATCCCCTCAGCAGATACTACATGACCCAAGAACGTCACCTCCCTAAGCTAGAACTCACATTTATCGAACTTCGATAGAGTCAAGCTTTCTCCTTAGAATCGCAATACCACCCAGAAATGAGCATCATGTTCCTCCTCGGCCCTTGAATATACGAAGATGTCGCCGATAAAACCACTACGAACCGATCTAGATATCGTTGGAACACCCTATTCATCGATCCATGAAAGTCACGGCGTTAGTCAACCCAAACGGCATAACCAAGAACTCAAAGTGCCCATACCGAGTACAAAAATGCCGCCTTACGATATCCGCCTTCACCCTTAATCGGTGATACCTGCACCTTAAGTCGATCTTCGAGAAAATTGACGCCTTCACCGATCAAACAAGTCATCTATCCGAGGCAAGGATACTTGTTTTGATCGTCACTTATTCAGCCATGGTAGTCTATACACATCCGCATGGTACCGCTTTTCTTCTTTACAAAGAGTACCGGCGCCCTCATGGTGAAATACTTGGCCCGATAAAGCCTCGTCCAATAACTCCCGGATCGAGCCTTAAGCTCAACTAGCTCTTTAGGTGCCATCCTCAGACGGAGCAATAGATACGGCGCAGCCTGGGTAATAGATCTATCCCGAATTCTACCTCCCGATCCGTGGCAAACCCAAAGCTCCTCAGAAACACATCAACAAATTCCTAACTGTCTCGAACCATCTCCACAAAGCAGACTCCTTAGCCTCCAAGGCATACACATGCACCATATATGCTTCACACCCTTTCGACCATCTTCTGCTTTCAGATCGATATCACATTAGATGATAATTCCTCCTATTACCGATCGTAACTACCTCATCACCCTCACCGTTTCGTAACCATGCGCTTAGTCAAGAATCCAACTTCGCCGGTGCTTACTCACCATCCATCCTCGTAATCGATCGAACTCCCCAAACGGCAGCCCATCGATCGCCTCAAATACTACCCTTGAGTTCTAGAGGTACGCCTCTATACGCTTTATCTACCACTACAGAGTGACCTAGAGGGCTTATTACTACCATCCGCCTAGAAGATATTTCGAGTCTAGATCCATGGTCTTCACTATGCTACTTGCAACATATGAATGTGTTGACCCCACATCAATTAAAGTAAGAAATGGAGAACCAAAATTAAAACGCACCGTAATGACGTCCGGCAAGGCCGCCTCCTCTCGACACCTTGCAAAGATATACTAACCCCTACCGTTCGCCTCGTAACTACTGCACCTCTCGCCTGTGTTCCACTACCCCCGTAACTATTACCTCCTCGCCATTACCTCGCCCTCTCAAGGTGGTCCATTATTTCAGATCGATTATGGCCGATTCTCTGATCGAATCCTAGCTAACTTGCGCGACAATCCCTCACGCTGTGGTCCAAATGAGCCACACTCAAAATAAATTTCTACCATCACCCAAAGATCCTCCCAATGAGCCTTCCCACAACGGTTACATCATGGCGGGTCCTCGCTTAGCAAAGAATAAACCTACCCGACCGATTCGCCCACTCGGTCTAGCTCTTTTCTCACGATTTCGATGACCCGTAAGATCCAAAACTCCTCTTGTGTCGATTCCCTATCCATACCCTACCTCACAGATTCCTTAATGCCCTCGCTACCTTCGCTTTCTCAACCGTAACCGCAAATTCACGCCTCCCGTTAGGGTGCAATTATCAACCTTAATTCATCTCGCAGCCATCCTCAAACGAACACACCTCTCATGTTCAAGAGCCACCATACCCTCGCATACCGACTCAAATTTCGTAAACTCGCCAGATTCGACACACGATTTGCTTCCCGAACTAACCTCAAAAATGCTTTCCACGCTCATTTATGTAGTTAGCTCGACGCATTTTTTCCGATAAGCACCAAAATATTCCCATGTCGATCTTCAACAGAAGGTTCCACGAATCGTGAGCCACCACCGGTATGAATCATCTCGAGAAGTGATACGATCCCTTTAATTTCTCTTCAGCAGCTAGATCCAGATCGTCCATGATCCGCTCTGCTGCTTCACCCAATACTCAAGAAGGTTAGGAGCAACACCCGAGACACCCCGAAAGAATTCAAATTTCATTTGCCCAAGTCGCCAGCTCGATTTCTAGCTCCTACGCCTCCACCTACTCCACTACCTGTTCTAAAACCCAAAGATCGCTAGACACACTATGTCATCGCCACCGCTTGAACTCACCACCTCCACTGGTGGCAAACCAGTATCTCATTCTTCGAACCCCGACTGTAACCTACGGGCTCAGAACTGTCATCCTATCACGACCACGCCCACGCACCACGCCCACCTCGGTACTCATGACTAAATCTCGTCGATTAAAGAATTTTATGTATCACTATTATTCCACTATTTAAAGGCAAAGTCTTATGAATATTTAAAGAGGCCTTGTTTTCGCGAGTCCACAGAGTCCTATCGGCCAAATCTCTAAGGTAATCTTACTATCACTAGCCATTCCATCACATTACATCCAACAAATCACAAGCAATAGTACGGGGTACTTACCTGGGCGGATTGGTGCCGGTGACTCGGTGTCATGCCTTTCAAACCATACTTTTTAAAACAGAATACTTGAAAACTATAGTTTTGAAACATTTTAGGCCTCAGCCCACAAATGAGCCTTTGAACTTGGCTCGATACCAAAATGTAATACCCCAAACCCGGTCAATACACCACCAATCGAACTGTATGTTATAGGAAAAGGTTTTTGAGAGGTTTAGGTTTGAGTTTAAAAGTTGGAGAAAACACTTCGCTAGGTTGTGCATTTGAAGAAAACTCGAGTAGTTTTGATTGAAGTTTGATGATGTATTTGAAAACCCAAAAATTTTTAAAAACTTACTTCGATGGGTAGACAAAACAGGTTTATCTCGTTAAGAAGTTTGAGTCGTTTATTATTGTTACAAAAACATTATGTCTTAGTGAAAATCGTGGTTAAGTTAGAAAACATTTGAGCTCTTCTTTGTTCCAACTCTTAGTGGGATACCCGATGGTATAGTTTAAAATGTCGCTTTTGTAGTTTTGAAATCGTTATCTTTCCAAATTTTAGCACCTTTTAACCCAATTAATTTGTTAAGACATATTAAAAATCTACTTTAAGCATAAACATAGCAAAACATAATTTTTAAAGGCCATTTACAACCCGAATAAAACCAAATAGAAATAAAAACTTAAGTACCAAAATTTTATAAAAGTCCGAGCAAATCTTTATTAGCATGGCATGAGCACCTCGAGTCCATCCCGGCTCCATGTCCGCGTCTAAGTGTCACCTGAAAAAAGGTCAAAGGAGAGAGTGAGTCGCAAGACTCAGTGTATAATTCCCTCTCCCGATATAACATGCCAGCACACATATCATAACGTAATAATGCAAGCAATGCACCCGATCCTAGCCAACCATAACGCTTTTCTACCCCGTGTGGTACCAAACCACCGGTGGTGCTAAACCACCGTGACCCAAAGTCACGATATCCATACTGTGGTACTAAACCACCGTGACCAAGTCACAATAATCCAATGATGGGGCCAACCCATCGTGTGATACCAAATCACTAGCGACGATCCCATATCTCATAAGTGGGGCCAACCCACTGGTGTCAACCACGTGGACGAGTCGCAATGAGGTGCCAAACCTCCGTGTCCCAAAGACACAATGTGATACTAAATCACCGTGACCGTAGTCACAAATCCAATGATGGGGCCAACCCATTGTGTGATACCAAATCACCGGCGCAATCCCAGATAATCAATTGTGGGCCAACCCATCGTGGTACTAAGCCACCGACGAGACGCCGAGGTGCTAAACCTCCGTGACCCAAAGTCACAAAATACGTGGTACCAAACCACCGGAGGTGCCAAACCTCCGTGTCCCAAAGACACAAAGGTCCCAAAGACACGGATATCATACTCCCCTCCACTCATATCACCCAATCACATATCATACTAGATGCAAAATCGCAATCATGCTATCATGCTCACATGCTTAATATGGCATCTCAAAGTATCAAAAATCATGATATCATCATCATCACATAACTCAAAATGAAATGGATTTACCCGAATCCGTATCCATACCTCAATGGGTATCGAAATAATCAATCACACTGTTTCATTTACACAAACGGGTTATCACATTATTAAGTTAAGATAGTGTGTTGGTTTACACACCGATATATCAAGATTAAATTCTAAGAACCGATCAAATCTTTTGATCACCTCTACAACTCCGATCCTACATTCGCCAACAAAAGGTTAACACTAACTCATAATACCATTCGCCAACAAAGTAGATAACCCAAGGGGTTGCATTAAACCCTACCTTTGCGAATGGTTCGGTTTCCAACCAACCCGAACCAATAATGCTTCTTACCAACCGATCACACCCTGGAAAAGAATAATGGTTAATCTCCTAATGACTTAACTCAAAGAAAACTAACGAAATCGGATCCAAACACCCATTCTTACCACCACTTACCGATTGCTTAACAGAGTAAGAAGCCTCTCCTTGCTTGATTTCGAACCCAAGGACCCTATACGAAAAGCGATTACCATAGCAAGAAGTTAACACCTTTTAATAGATAACAAAATCAGCACTTAACCATATTAACAATCGGTAAAGTACCAGAGAAAGGAGAAAGGGCCATTCGGCCAACACTTACCCACTACCAACCACTTGGAACCAAGCACCCAACAACACCTAATATTCGGCCAATACCAAGGAAGGTTTGGCTAACACCCTTGGTCCCGAAAAGAAGAGTTTAAAAAGAAAACAAGGAAGAAAGAGTGAACAAGAGGTAGGTGCTCTCGGTTTTGAATGAAAGAAGTAGAGAAAAGTATTTGGAGAATGAGGTTTCGGCTTGCACCAAATGAACAAAAGGAAGGGAAGTTGGAGAGGAAAGAGCTTTCGGCTACTAATGACCAAAATCGGCAAGGGTTTGATTGTGGTAGCTTTCGGTTTAGATGAAGAAGTAGGTTTTTGGTGAAATGTGTTACTACCAAAAGGGAGAGAAGAAGGCTAGTTTTGCCATAAGCAACAAGAGAAGAAAGGAAATGAGAGAGGCATTTGGCTTCTACAAAACAAAAAAAAGAAAAAGATGGAAGCAACAAGCAAATTCTAAGAACACCAATGTTTTGGGTTTTCGCCCAAGAAAAGAAAATATGAGCGTAAAAGGAGAGTCAAAGGAGCTAGTTTCGGTTTCAAAATGCAACAACAAAATGGGTGAAATTCTTCAAAAGGCTATTTGCAAGTGAAGAGAGTTTTCTTGTTAGCTTTTGACTAAACTAAAACCAAAAAACCAAAGTGAATTGCTAAAGTCGAAAATGCATCTATGCCAAAGGCAATTTCGCACCCTCCAAACACCAACCGCCACACATTCCCCCCAAAACTCTCCTAACAATCGCCAACCTCCCCCATTTACTCTCACACCACCAATTCAAATACCATGACCAAGTCTCCTCCTACATTTGCTCTCCACCCACCGCTTGAACGTGTTGACAAGGTCCAAGGTAGAGTTTAAACTTCCCACAACTCTTCCCTTCATGCCGCAAAATGGGAGCCAAATGGGCATTATGCAACTCAACACAAGACCTCTCCCTTGCCTTTGACGCCAACCACATGCTCCTAGTGGCGCCTTGCTTAACACTTTGCTAGCTCTTCATTTGTGCTAAAATTCACTTAAATTAATTATAAACCCCACCTTCACCTTCAAAGCCCTATCCCCTAAAGCCCAAAGACTAAAATTTCACCACCTACCCTTAACAGCTCACTCCTAGCTTCGTTGAACTCTTATCAACCAAGTCCCAAACACACAAACAACAACATAGCAAGCCATTAATCATGCAAACAATGCCAAAACAAAAACTAGCCCTTAACCCGGATATTACATGCTTTGGCCTACTCATCATAATTCATAGATAATTTATACATGGATAATTCAACTCAAAGAGTCCTAAAGATTCAAACAATCAAAGTCAAGAGTTTTTAGCATGAAAGCATAGGTGTTTTCCCCTTATCCGAATAATTACCTTTAATTCAAAATCGATAAAAGTTGACATCCTCACTAAAGATTCACTCAAATCACTCGAGGTGTTTAAGGTTCAAAAATAAAGCACTCATCAGTCAAACATGAAAAGTTAATCCCATAGGCTTGCATGAAAATTAAATCTCCACCACTATAAAATGAGATGATATACAAATCAAAAGGTCTTTAAAAAGGGTTGTAATGGGGCTTAGGTTAACGGTGTGGATAAAGGCTAAATTAAAAGGGTTAGAATCGAGATTGAATTGACAAATTACCTAACTAGAAAAATAAACTAATAAACTAAATAATTACATTAATTGAAAACTTGTAATAGTAATAATACGAGCTTCTTCTTCAAGATGTTGAAATTAAACGTATAGGCTTACTTGATCACAAAACTAATAGTGAATATAGTTCGATTTTTTTTAAGAACAAATCAAAATAAGTACATAATATAAGATGAACTACTGAAATAAAATAATTAGGCAACTGATCAAATCAAATCTCGATAAAGGGGTAGTCAAAAGAAATGGTGATAACAAATACAAGATGGGTTTTGGGTTAATATTAGTGGGTTGAGTCAATAAAAGGGTTGTTAGGATCAAAGGGGTTCACTAGGGGTCAATTACGAGGGTAGGCTTTTAGTGGAGTAAATGGGTTAAATCCTAAGTGCCTTAATCATCTCTGTATATCAAATCAATAATGTGGTCTCGACATGTAAAATCGAAGCAAGTTCTAGAATAACAAATCAATGTTGACACACTCATAATCAATAAAAGTGAGCACAAAAAGAATGTATGCTCTAAAAGGCTCAAAATCTTATAAAAATTATGGGTTTTTGATATCAACTTTGTAAATTTCAAGGTAATAATTAGATTCAGGTAGACAACCTAGCAAAATTTTAATTTTTGAAAATAGACTCATCATGCTTAATTCTCTAGTATTTTGAAGTTTAAATCATCATTGCACAATTATCAATGGCTTAATCTAAAACATATCAACAAAAATCATGAATCAACAGGAATTTCATTCTAATTAGTTATATGAGAAAATTACTTTAAGACAGAATATCATTCGTGGATTTGAGAATAATGCAAAAGTTAGGCACTTTTTTAAATAATTTTCACCCCCATACTTAAATATGTACATTGCCTTCAATGTACAAAGATAGATAATAATCATATAATAAGAAAATAAAAGTGAGGAGAGAAGTGAAACTTCTTGAATTTTTGGATGAGATCCTCGAGTTGGCAAAGGTCGGTGGTGTGGTGGCCACTGACAATCTCTGCGCTAGATGAAGAAATTCGGTAACTCGTGAAGAATTAGCCAAGAACTAGTAAAAATTCTAAATATACTAATTATATATTTAAAGAAAAGAAAAATAAAAGGAAAGAGTGTAAAAAGTAAAATACGACTAAAAGAACCGATTAATGGACCGAATGGTCCTTATTGTTAGATGGTTCACAAGGTGGGTGTGATTTCTAAGGCCATGGTGTGTGATTCCCTAGTAGCCTTTAGAACCTAAAACCAAGAAACTAAAATGAGATAAACTAAATTAAGCATAAGAAAGTCAAAGAGAAGGAAAAGAAAAGAGAAAAGAAAAGAAAAATAAAAGCTAAATGGCCTCTGTAACACCCCTAACCCGTAACCGTCACCGAATTAGGGTTACAAGGAATTACTGAATATAGCACAGGTCATAACAATTGTTTTCTGTTCATACAGTCCTATCTGAATACAACATGATTAATACACTTCCATGGCATGTTTAAACAACATCTTACATATGTTAAAAACCATTATCCAAATTCATTTATAAGCATTACATAACCAATAATGAATGTTACTATTCAATTGGTCATTAAATCACATTGACCAAATATACACATGTTCTTTATTAACCTACTAAGCAATTTAGCAATTATCAAAAGCTAAACATATATATATATATATATATATATATATATGTGTGTTTATTAAGAGTTTTGCTTATTCAATTCATAATATACCAATAGTATACATTCCAAACATAATATAGAACAAATCAATTAGAAGAACATAATCAAACCTAAATACCAATTATGCCTCTATAGACCAAAACATCTAAATTTAAACTAAATATACATACACATATGTAAACCATGTTCAAAGTGTCAATCCAAATACTATACCTATAATTTCATCACTTAGCCGAATATACAATCCAAGATTTAAAATAATTTCTAAGTTGATTTGTATCTTAAATTATGCATTTCATTAATAAGTATTTATCAATCATAACCCAAGCATATTCAAACACTACAACTATCATCTTACCAAAAGACTAATTACAATATATATAAACCTAACATGACTTTATATCGCTATCAAACCCATGACCAAGTAGAACATACACACATTCTATAACTAGAATAACTCAAACATTAGATCATTAGTAATAAATCCAAGCCATTTTCGCATGGCTTATTTATACAATTCAAATTTTCATCAAGCATTAAGCTAGCCTAACATGCCTTAAGTTTTTACGTCCAAACTTTAAAAGTACCAATATGAGTCGATAGTGTGGTTGACTTTGCTGATGATTTCCCAAGCCCATAGCGAGACCAAAATCTATAAAACAGAACATTGAACCACACATAATAAGCTTACTAGCTTAGTAAGTCTCAAGCAAATAATAATGTAACATTCAAACACTTAAACATTTTATTCTTTAAACTTATGACAATGAATATAACTATTTCCATAAATAAATTTATGCAGGACTAATACTAACAGTTCATTAACCTAAGCATTTACACTTCATTACCATAATTTCAGAACTCGTCGAATCATAGTATAAACATATATTACATGAATCACATGCTCCAAGTCACATAGGTACAACATTCATATCAACTATATTATCACATTCAAAGTCTTTTTCACTCTTAGCACTTCTACTTGTAACCGAACCTCCCAAAATAGTACATTTAAGCTCAAATTCTATCTTATACCATTCATACACATCGATCAATAAGCTCAATAACACATAACACCATTCTTAACATAATATTTCAACTCAAGTAACATTAATCACAACTTACCTTACTTCTGATGAATTCAATGAGATTTAAGCTTACCTGAGTTTTTAACTCAATAGATTCACCATGTTACACCTCGATCAATTTATGGTTTCTTCGTTTTAAAGTATCACCGGCATTAAGCCTGCTAGGCACGAAGCCCGAATATATCACCGGCACTAAGCTTGCTAGGCACGACGCCCGAATATATCACCGGCACTAAGCTTGCTAGGCACGACGCCTGAATATATCACCGGCACTAAGCTTGCTAGGCATGAAGCCTGAATATGTCACCGGCACTAAGCCTGCTAGGCAATAAGCCCAATTATATCACCGACACGAGGCCTGCTAGGCTCGAAGCCTGATCTATTTATCAAATCAATTCATCAACTTATATTCCTTAACACTTACATCACTATCAATTCATATACATAAACCACATTCACATATTATATCAAATGTAATAATTCACATTGTATTTCAGCATATCTAATCCAATATAGAACATTTACATTCGGCTATCACCTATTTCCTTACTCAATTTAATCAAATAATATCATTGAACATATTCATATTTATCTCTTTAATATACTTTAACTTAAGAACTTACCTCGATCGTCGATTTTAATCGTGTAAATAGACTATTCGATAACCTTCGTCTTTCCCCGATCCAAATCCGTTTTTCTTTGTTCTTCATTTAGACACATTAAAATTTAGCTCATTCAAGTACATTTCATCTCAATTTAGTCCCAAAACACATAAATGAGTAATTTACCACTTTACCCCTAATATTTCACATTTTTACAATTTAGTCCTATTTGCATAAAACACAAAATACACAAAATTTCCCCATGCTACTCAAGAGCCGAATCTTCCTAGGGACCTTACAAGTCCATTTATTTCATTTATTTTGCAAATAAGTCCTTATAAAAATTTATTTTTTCCCAAATTAGCCCTAAATACTCAATTTCATCAAAACTTCCAATACAAAACATACTAATCTTTAACATATCTTTCATCTAAAATCATTTAACATCAAAAACCACATAAACACATCAATGGCCGAATATCACACATGCTTAGATTCAAAAATTTCAACATGGGTTAGCTAATACTCTAAGCAACGATCTCAGAAACGTAAAAATCAACAAAAACCAAGCTAAAATTCTTACCTAATTGAACCAAATAGTTGTCGAAATTTCAAAGCTTCTTCAACCCCTTTTTCTTAGCTACATTCGGCCATGAAAGAACATAAAGATGATGGCTTATTTTTTTATGTTATTCTAACATATAACATGTTATTTAAATAATTACTTATTTAACCTTATGTTATAAAAAATTCATAACATATAACTTAGGGGTAGATTAGACATATGCCACCCACTACATCTAGAATTGGACTATTTACTCTTTTAATACCCCACTTTAAAAGCCATCATCAAATAGGCACTTTTCACTATAGTTTGCTACTTTTAGTTTTTACGCGATTAAGTCATTTTTCTAAATTAAACACACAAACGATAAAATTTTTCTACGAGACTTTCACACATATTAATTCACGTATAATAAACACAAAATATAAAATTAAAATATTCCTCGACTCAATTCGTGGTCCCAAACCATCGCTCCAATTAGGGTCAAATTCATCTCATATAACTCTCTCCCTTAAGGATTTTCGTCCCAAAAATCTTACCGTTAAACAATGTCGGATATTGTTGCCTCATTGAGTCCTCAGGCTCCCACGTAGCCTCTTCAACTCCATGCCGATTCCATAGTACTTTCACTAATGGAATCCTTTTGTTTCTTAACTCTTTCACTTCCTGAGCTAAGATATGGATCGGTTCTTCCTCATACGTCATATCAGGTCGAATTTCAATCTCAGATTGAACAATCACATGTGACGGATCTGATCTGTATCTACGGAGCATAGAAATGTGAAATACATCGTGTATCTTTTCTAATTCAGAGGGTAACTTCAACCTATAAGCAACAGGCCCAATACGTTCGATGATTTCATACGGTCCGATAAATCCCAGACTCAGTTTGCCTTTCTGTCCAAATCGGAATACTTTCTTCCACGGGGAAACTTTCAAAAATACCCGATCTCTGACTTGAAATTCTATATCTTTACGTTTCAAATCAGCGTAATACTTTTGACAATCTGATGCAGCTTTCAAACTATCTCTGATTATAGCCACTTTCTTTTCAGTCTCTTTAATCAAATCAACCCCTTGTATCTTGTTCTCACTGAGCTCACCCAAGACAATGGCGCATTTACACTTGCGCCATATAGAGCTTCATAGGTGCCATTTTGATACTTGATTGAAAATTGTTATTATAAGCAAATTCAATCAAATGTAAGTACTTTTCCCACGTACCTTCAAACTCGAGAACGCAACATCTCAACATGTCCTCAAGTGTTTGAATGGTTCGCTTAGATTGACCGTCTGTCTGTGGGTGAAAGGCTATGCTAAAATGAAGTTTAGTACCTAAAGCATCCTATAACTTCTTCCACAATCGCGATGTGAAGCTCGGGTCTCTGTCTGAGACAATAGAACTCTAAGACACCATGTAATCTCATTATTCAAGATATATACAACTCAAAGAAGTTTATCGAGTGAAAAGTCCATACGAACCCAGACAAAATGAGTGATTTGGTCACCATCTACTATAACCTGATCGCATTTTTCTTGCTCGATGTCATAGGCAACCCAGATACAAAATCCATAGTCATTCTATCCCATTTCCATTCAGGTATCATGATCGGTTGAAGCAACCCAGAAGGCACTTGATGCTCGGCTTTTACTTGTTGACAAATTAAGCACTTTGACACAAATTCAGATATATCCCATTTCATGCCAGGCCACCAATAAAACTGTTTCAAAACATTATACATTTTTGTGCTACCCGGATGTATCGATAATCGACCACTATGAGCCTCACTCAGAATCATTTGAATCAAATCTGAGTTTTTCAGAACACACATTCGACTTTTAAAGTTCGAACAATCATTCGCATCAATTTGAAACTCGATTCAGATCTTTTTCAGACCGAATTTGTCTAGCAATCAAATCTTTGTCAACTTTCTGTGCATCACAAATTTGCTGAATAAACATCGGTCTTGCTTGTAACTCGGCTATGATCGAACCATCACTAGACATAACCATCTGTGCATTCATCGCACGAAGAGCAAATAATGATTTTCGACTTAACGATCCGCAACAACATTGGCTTTTCCTTGATGATAGTCAATCACCAACTCATAGTCTTTCAACAATTCTAACCATCTGCGTTGTCTCAAGTTCGAGATCTTTCGAGTCATCAAATACTTTATACTTTTATGATCCGAATAAACGTGACATTTCTCACCGAATAAGTAATGACGCCAAATTTTCAATGCGAAAACAATGGCTGCTAATTCCAGATTGTGAGTCGGATAATTTCTTTCATGCAGCTTCAATTGTCTCGAAGCATAGGCTATAACTTTGCCTTCCTGCATCAAAACGCAACCCAACCCATTCAAAGAAGCATCACTAAAAATGACAAATTCTTTACCCAATTCAGGCTAAGCTAACACTGGAGCTTCGGTCAAAAGAGCTTTCATTGTTTGAAACTTTTCTGACACTTTTCTGACCACTCAAACTTGACATCTTTCTTTAGTAGCCTTGTCAAAGGTGTAGCTATCACAGAAAAACCTTTTACAAATCGTCTGTAGTATCCCGCAAGGCCTAGAAAGCTTCGAATCTTGGAAACATTCTTTGGTGGTTTCCAATAAAGTATAGCTGCTATTTTGTTTGGATCCATCCGAATACCTGATGCTGAAACAACATGACCCAAGAAGCTGACTTCATTCATCCAGAACTCACACTTACTAAACTTTGCATACAACTATTGATATCGCAAAGTTTGTAGCACTAATATCAATTGCTCGGCATGTTTGGTTTCATTTTTGGAGTAGATTAGTATATCATCAATAAACACTACTACAAACTGGTCCAAAAACTGTCTGAAGACCCGATTCATTATATCCATAAAAATAGTAGTTGCATTAGTGAGTCAAAAGGCATAACCAGAAACTCAAAATGTTCATACCTTGTCCGGAATGCAGTCTTTGGCACATATGCATCTCTAACTCGCAATTGATAATAACCCGATCTCAAATCTATCTTCAAAATATCAAGCCCTTTCAACCGATCAAACAAATCATCAATCCGAGGCAACGGTACTTATTCTTTATAGTTACCTTATTCAGTTTCCGATAATCAATACACATTCGCATCGTTCCATCTTTTTTTCTTTACAAAAAGAACTGGTGCACCCCAAGGAGAGAAACTCGATTGTGCAAAGCCCCTATTTGTTAACTCTTGCAATCGTGCCTTCAACACTTTTAACTCAAGAGGTGCCATCCGATACGGAGCTATCAAGATTAGAGTCGTTCGATGCTAATTCAATGCCAAACTCAATCTCTCGTATCTAGTGTTAAACCCAAAGTTCTTCAGAAACACATCTGGTATTCACACACAACCTAGACAGATTCAATATGCTTTTCGTGCATTTTATTATCTAAAGACATAGGCCAAATAAGCTTCGCACCCTTTTCTCACATACTTTCTGCCAACAATGAGGATATTATCAGAGAAAACTCACTTAAATCATCGGATCCAATTCGATGATCTCACCGCTCTAACATCTCAAATCAATAAGCTTTCTTTTGCAATTCACCACTACATCATGTGACGTTAACTAGTCCATTCCCAAAATTATGTCAAACTCATCAAGGGCAACAACGTTAAATCGGTTAAAGCAAGAATCCCTAATCATCAACGGCAACCTCTACACACTTTATTAAAAATACACATCTACCCAAAGGGTTGGACACACTAATCACAAACTCAATAGACTCAATCGGCGAGTCTTACCGAATACTAAAGTTTCACACACATATGAATGAGTCAAACCAGATCAATCAACGCAATCACAGAGTATCATAAAGGGTGAAAGTACCGATAATGACATCGGGAGGAAGCATCCTCTCGCTCGTAGCATAAGCTCTAGCGGAGCTCTAGCCTCGATCGATTGTGGTGTCTTTCGTCCTCTCTCGATCGCCACCTACATTGCTCGAATGTTTGAGTGGTCTACCCACGTCGGAGCACCGCTTCGGTCTAGTGTTTTGAGTTGCATTTTGCTCGCTAACATCGGCACTCTCGAATAAAATGATCCGACGATCCATATTTAAAGCAGACCGATCACGAACTCTACAACTCCTGTGATGCCATTTCCCACAATGTTTACACTCGACCCGATTCTGTGGAACATTACCGACACTAGCTATTGACGTGGCTCGGGATCTTACTAGAGGTTGATCACGTCTAGGCAAGTCTAGAGTGGCTTTATGTCGACTGGGGTCATCTCTGAACTTCTTATGTACATAATGGAAAATTTTACTCGATGATCTTTTTCGAGTGTCTCTAGCTTCTACTTTAGCTTTTCTTTTCTCCTTTCCGAGCTCTTCGGCTTTTCAAGCTTGCTCGACTAATATCACAAACTCTTTGATTTCAAGAATGCCAACTAGTAACTTTATGTCTTCATTCAGGCCGTCTTCAAATCTTTTACACATAATGGCTTCAGTAGATATACACTTCCGAGTGTAACGGCTCAATCGGACAAACTTCCGTTCATATTTTGTCACACCATGCGTACTGCTTTTAATTCCGTAAATTCTTTCCATTTCGATCGATGAATCTATGATTGATATATTTCTTACTTAACTCAATTTGGAAGAAGTCCTAAGTTACTTTTTCTTTCCGAACTACGGATACCAAGGTGTTCCACCAAAGATAGGCGGTGTCTCAAGTAGAGATATAGCACCTTTAGGCATTCATCTCGAGTACAAGATAACTCATCGAGTACCGGATAGTGTTATCAAGCCACATCTCGTCGCTTTACATCATCATCATCATTGGCCTTGAATTCCTCACCCCATATTTCCGATTTTATCAATGGGAGGCCTGCTAGATCTCATCTGATCTATCATCTGGGAAATCAAGGTACGAAATTGGATTATTCGGGGTGGAGGTTATTGTACAATGATTATTCGAACAAACTGGTAAACCATTCATTCATCATTTGGTAGAAGGCTTGTTTAGCCTCCCTCGTGGCTACTCAAATCGGTCGAGAGTCTATTAGCCGATCCGTGTGCATGGTCAGGCGCTACACTCTCTACATCATCCGCTACGGCTCTATCGGGATCAGGATCCATTTACTATATAAAACACAGTTTGAAATGTCAAAAGTCACTACACTATCAAATATATACAATTAAGGCATGTATAGTTAGACTCACACGCGCTACGGTAGTCCTAGAATCGACTAAACAGTAAGCTCTGATACCAATCAAATGTAACACCCCTAACCCATAACCGTCGTCGAATTAGGGTTACAAGGCATTGCCAAATATAGCACAGGTCATAACAATTATTTTTTGTTCATACAGTCCTATCTGAATCCAACATGATTAATACACTTCCATGGCATGTTTAAACAAAATCGTACATATCTTAAAAACCATTATCCAAATTCATTTATAAGCATTACAAAACCAATAATGAATGTTACTGTTCAATTGGTCATTAAATCACATTGATCGAATATAGACATGTTCTTTATTGACCTACTAAGCAATTTAGCAATTATCAAAAGCTAAACATATATATATTTATATATTTATATGTTTATTAAGAGTTTTGCTTATTCAATTCATAATATACCAATAGTATACATTCCAAACATAATATAGAACAAATCAATTAGAAGAACATAATCAAACCTAAATACCAATTATGCCTTCTATGGACCGAAACATCTAAATTTAAACTAAATATACATACACATATGTAAACCATGTTTGAAAGTGTCAATCCAAATACTATACCTATAATTTCATCACTTAGTGTAATATATAATCCAAGATTTAAAATAATTTCTAAGTTGATTTGTATCTTACATTATGCATTTCATTAATAAGTATTTATCAACCATAACCCAAGCATATTCAAACAATACAACTATCATCTTACCAAAAAGACTAATTACAATGTAACACCCCAAACCCGGTCAATACACCACTAATCGAATGCGGTATGCTACAGGAGAAAGGTATTTGAGAGGTTTAGGTTTCCGCTTTTAAAGTTTGATGAAAACTCTTCAGATATGTTTTGTTTTTGGTAGAAAACTTGAGCATGATTGTTTAAAAGTGATAATCTATTTGAAAACCCAAATTTTGAAAACTTAATCGATTATGCAAGTAAAACAAGTTTACCTCATGTAGAAATTTAGGTAATCCTAGTTGTTGCTTAAACACTTTTTTTTTTCTTTATGTTAATAAGAAATCCCATTCAAGTTTGAAAGTCAATTGAGTTTCATTTAATTTGAATTACAGTGTGATACCCGATGGTAAAGTTTAAAACATATCGCTTTGTAGTTTTGAAAACCTTATCTTTCCAAGTTTTATCAAATATTACCCAAGAATTTGCTAAGGCATATTTGAAATCCAATCTAAGCAAGTAATTAACAGATGTAAGTGTAAAACTTTAAAGAGGCCTTTACAATCCCAACATAATCAAATGAAATTTAAATAAGGTAAAGTACCAAGTTTGAAAATCGAGGCAAGCCCGAATTTATTTTTGGCATGGTCACCTCGAGTCCACCCCTATCGCGTGTCCGCGATCTAAGTGTCACCAAATGATAAGGAGAAGGTGAGTCCCAAGACTCAAAGCATAAATCCTCTCCTAGATAACATGCTAACACACATCATAACAAAGCAATGTAAGTAATGCACCGATCCTAACCATCCATATCACCTTTTCTACCCGTGTGGTACCAAACCATTTGGTGGTGCCAAACCACCGTGACCCAAAGTCATGATATCCATAGATGTGGTGCCAAACCACCGGTGACCCAAAGTCACGAAAGATCCATTTGTGGGCCAACCCACGGTGATACCAAATCACCGCAACGATCCCATATCTCAAAAGTGGGGCCAACCCACGGTGGCGCTAACTGTGGACGAAGTCGCCATGAGGTGCCAAACCTCCGTGTCCCAAAGACACAAGTGTGATACCAAATCACTGTGACCGTAGTCATAATTAAAATGATGGGGCCAACCCATCGTGTGATACCAAATCACTAGCGCCAATCCCAGATAATCAACCGTGGGGCCAACCCAACGTGGTACTAAGCCATCTGGACGAGACGCGGAGGTGCTAAACCTCCGTGACCCAAAGTCACAATAATCAATCTGTGGTACCAAACCACCGAGGTGCCAAACCTCCGTGTCCCAAAGACACGGATATCATATCCCCTCCTCTTATCACCCAATATCATATCATACTAATGCAAAGTCGCAATCATGCTATCATGCTCACAAGCTTAATATGACATCTCAAAGTACATACACCAATAATCATGATATCACATATCATCACATAACTCGTAATGAAACAGACTTACCCGAATTCGTATCCATACCTCATTGGGTATTAAATCAGTCAACCACACTGTTTCACTTACACAATCAAGTTATTACATTACTCATGTTAAGAAGGTGTGTTAGTTTACACACCTGATAGATCGCATGCTTAATCTCGAAGAATCGGTTTATACCCCTCGGTTATCTTGCTCCTAAAGTCGGCCAAACACAGGGTTAATCACTTAATAACTTGACTTAAAGAAAACCAACAAAATCGACTACAAGCACTCGTTCTTACCACCACTTACCGATTGCTTAACAGAGAAAGAAGGCTCCTCACGATCGCTCCCAAAATTCGGATGTCCTACCCTCAAATCGGTTTAGACCCAAGAGATTAACTTCCTTCAACAAAAGCCAAAATCAGCCACTTAAACAAACCCAAATCGAAAAAGATCATGAGAGAGAAGGTAACCATTCGGCCAAACTCTTACCTATCCCACCGATTGACAACAAAACGCAACAAGGTCAACCTCCTCAATATTCTAGAATGAAGAACTATAGGAAGAAAGAAAAGATTCGGCTAGCACCCTTAATCAAAATGGAAAAGGAGGTTTGGCCTTATGAGAAATGGGAAGAACGATTGGGAACAAATGGCTAAGGGGTTTGGAGAAGAAAAGAAGAAGATACAAGGATGAATGGAGGGGTGCTTTGGTTTACAATAAGAAGAAATAAAGTTTCGCTAACAATGGTTCCAAGAGAAGAAAAATATGAGCGTAAAAGGAGAGTAAGAGAAGCTAGTTTCTCAAGTTGAAGAGAAAGCAAATGCTAGTTTCGCTTACCCAAAAGAAAATAAGAAGAAAGAGAGCAACCATTCCACACACACACACCAAATCAAGAGATGAAAAGAAATTTTGGTAAAAGTCGAACATTCTGTTGAAGGAGAAAAGAAAGAAGTAACTTGAAGTTTTGGCTAGTTTTTGACTAAAAGAAAATTGGCTTACCAAAAGAGTTTTGACCGAAAATGCACAATTGCCAAATGCAAATTCCGACACCCTACAACACCAAAATCGCCACTCACTCCCTCCAAAATCTCTCCAAAATCCCGCACAACTCCCCAAACACTCCCAAGCCACCAATTCAAACTAGTTGAACTAGTCTCCTCCTAACTTCACTCTCCACCCATCATTTGAAGTTTTGACTTGGTCCAAGGCGAGTTTGAACCGCCACAACTCCTCCCTCCTGCCACAAACTAGAACCCAAAATGGAGCATTCAGTAGCTTGAACACGTGACCTCTCCCTTGCGCTTGACGCCAAGCAAGCTCCTAGTGGCGCCTTACTTGCCACTCCACCAAAGCTCCTCTTGTGCTAGAAATTTACCTAAAATATTTATAAACCCCAGCTCCTTCACTCCTCCCACCTAAGCCTAGAAACAAATATTTTCCTACCACTCAAAGCTTTCACCTAGCTTAACTAAGCCCCAACAACATCAAAATAACAACATAGCACATCATGCACATGTAGGAAAGCCAAAATAAAATAGCCCTTAACCCGGATATTACGCTTCTACCCCTTAAAAATAATTTCTACCTCGAATTACCTCGCCGTCAAAAGAGTTGCGGTATTGTCTGTCTCATCATATCCTCGGGTTCCCACGTAGCTTCTTCCATGCCATGATTCCGCCACAAGACCTTAACCAAAGGCACGCATTCCTACGAGAACCTTCACATCCCGATCTAAAATCAGCATGTGCTCTTCCTCCATGGTCAAATCTGGTTTACCTCGATCTCTTCCATCGCCACCACGTATGATGGATCCGAGCGATATCGCCTAAGCATCAAACGTGGAACACGCCATGAATCGACTTAGCTCACGGCAACTCAAGCTGGTAAGCTACTGTCCCACTCGCCTTAGTACCTTATACGGCCTAATAAACCTCGACTTAGCTTGCCTTTCCTTCCTAACCTTAACACTTTCTTCCACGGTGAGACCTTCAAAAACTTGATCCCCCACAAAGAAATCAATATCTCCGCTTAAGATCTAAGATAGACTTCGCCGCTCAAGTTTATTCAACCGAGCCCTAATCAACTTAACCTTTTCTTCGGTCTTAGCAACAAACTCGTCCCAACAACGACGCTCACTTAACTCCGCTCCAACAAGGTGTGAGTGACACTTCCTACCGTACAACGCCTCATATGGTGCCATCTTGATGCTTGCTTGGTAACTATTGTTGTAGGCGAACTCAGCTAATGGTAGATACTCCTCCCAACCACCCTCAAGTCCAATACACAACCTCGTAATATGTCCTCCAAGATCCGAATAACCCTTTTCGACCGCCTCACAAATCTAATCGTACCCGAGCTCGATGCAACGCTTCCGTAACCTCGACATAACGGATCCTATCCGAGATGATCGACATCGCATACCGCGTGCCCTTACTATCTCTCGACACAAACATCTTCGCCAACCTCTCAAGTGAGTAATCCACCTCACCGGATAAAGTGAATCGATGAAGTCCGATCCACAATTATCCAAATCAATCCTTCTTGCTAGGCGTAAGAGGTAATCCAACGACGAAATCCATAGTTATCCTTTCCCACTTCCACTGTGGAATCTTCACCGTCAAGCAACCTGCAGACGGCAATCGATGTTCACTTTGACTCACCGACATGTCGACACTTCCCTACAAACTCGCTACTTTTTTTTCGCATCTTACCACCGTAATCGTTTTCCGAGATCCCTATACATTTTGCTACCTCCGTGATGCATAGCGTAGGGTCGCTATGTGGATCTTGAAGAATCTTCGCTTAACTCAAGATCTCTCGATACAAGCTCTCCCCAAAACACAAAGACTCCATCACTAGACAAACCGTATCCTCCAAACCATCATTCCGCACTTGTGTCCTCTCGCGCACTCAAAACCTCATCTATCAACTATTTTTCTCCGATTTGCTCAACCCAAGTAGGCTTAACTCAGCAGCTCTGCTGCATTACTCCCATCATCATACAAACTCAAGTGGCAAACATCGTTTTAGATCCGAACAACCTTACGGCCAACGCGTCGCCACAACGTTAGCCTTGCCTTGATGATACTCAATTGAGCAATCAGAGTCTTTCAAGAACTCAATCCATCCGTAGCTATCTCGATTCAGTCTTTTGAGTCGTAAGGTACTGACACTCTTATGATCCGTAAACTATTAATTTTTCTCCGCACAAGTAATGCCTCCAAATCTTCAAGGCAAAGACTACGTTGAAGCTCCAGATCGTGCGTTGATAATTGACCTCATGTGGCCTCACCGCCGAGATGCGTAAGCCACAACCTTCCTTCCCGTGATCAAGACACAACCCAAACTCAGATGTGATACATCGCAATAAACCGGAATTCTTCCACCTCAAAGTTGAATTAGAACCGAGCTTCACCAAAATCTTCTTCAACTTGTCGGCTTCTCGCGCTTCTCGGTCCAAATGAACTAACCCCTTTTCTTAACAATTTGGTCATCTGTGCGCGATCAATGAAAACCCCTCACAAACCTTCTGTAGTATCCGCCAAACCCGTAAAACTCCTCAATCTCAATTCATCGACCTAAGCAAGCTTCCAATCCAAAATCGCTCAATCTTCGAGGATCCACTCTAATCCCTCACCGATACTACATGACCCAAGAACGCCACCTCCTTAAGCCAAAACTCGATTTACTAAACTTTGCATAGAAATGCTTTCTCCTCGTAATCGAATACCACCCAGAAATGCGATCATGTTCCTCCTCGCCCTTGAATATACCAAGATGTCGCCGATAAAGACCACTACGAATCGGTCTAAATACTCATCGAACACCCTATTCATCATATCCATGAAAGTCGCCGTAGCTGCTAGTCACCTTCAAACGCATAACTAAGAACTCAAAGTGCCCATACCGAGTACGAAATGCCATTTTGCAAATATCCACCTCCTTCACCTTTAACCGGTGATACCTGCATCTTAAATCGATCTTCTAGAAAACCGACGACCCTTCACCGATCAAACAAGTCATCTATCCGAGGCGCAGATACTTGTTTTTGATCGTCACTATTTAATTGGCGGTAGTCTATACACATCCGCGATAGTACCGCTCTTTCTTCTCGACAAAGAGTACCACTCTCCCAAGGTGAAACACTTGGCCCGATAAAGCCTCGTCCAACAACTCGGATCTCGAGCCTTAAGCTCCACTAATTTTTAGGCGCCATCCGCACGGAGTAACAGACATCGGCGCGGCTTCCTGCAATGATCTATCCCAACTCTACCTCACGATCCGTGGCAAACCCGAAGCTCCTCCAAAATACATCAACAAATTCCTAATCGTCCAACTGCTCCACAAAGCACTCTTTAGCCTCCAAGGCATACACATGAACCACATATGCTTCACACCCCTTCTCGACCATCTTCTCGGCTCAGAGCGAGCATACCACATTGGATGATAATTTCTTCTATTACCGATCAGACTACCTCATCACCCTTAGGCATCGTTTCGAACCATAAACTTAGCGCAAGAATCCAACTTTGCTCGGTACTTAACCAACAACCATCCCGAGAATCAAATCAAACTCCCAAACCATAGCCCATCGATCGGCCACAAACACTACTCCTTGGAGTTCTAGAGGTATCGCCTCTATACAAATTTTATTCACAACTACAGAGTGACCTAGAGGGCTTATTACTACCATCCGCCTAAGATATCTCGTAGTCTAAATCCATGGTCTTCACTATGCTACTTGCAACATATGAATGCGTCGAACCCACATCAATCAAAGCAAGAAATGGAGAACCAAAGATTACAAACGCATCTGGTTATGACGTCTGCAAGGCCGCCTCCTCTCGAAGCCTCACCGCATGCACTAGCCCCGACCGTCTGCCTCAAGATTACTCACCTCTCGCTTTCTGCTCCACGGCCCGACCGTAACCATTACCTCCTTTGCCATTACCTCGTCCCTCTGCGGTGGTGGTCCATTATTCTGACTTGAAGTACGCCCCGACTTCTGATCAATCCTAGCCAACTTGCGCAGACCGTCCCTCACACGGTGGTCCAAATGAGCCACACTCAAAACACCTCTACCACCAAATCCAACATCCTCCCAATGAGCTTTCCCACAATGGTTACACCGCAATGTCCCTAACTAGCAAGAACAAACCTACCAGACGATTCGACCCACTCGGTCTCAGCCTTTTTCATGGATTACTCGATGACTCGTAAGATCCAAAACCCTCTTATGTCGGTTCTATCCATGCCTTGCCTCACGACTTTTAATACCTCGCTACCTTCGCCTTTTCAACCGAATAAGAATTCACGCCTCATTCAAGCAATCAACAACCTTAATTCATCTTGCGGGCCATCCTCGAAACGAACACACCTCTCGTGTTCAAGAGCCACCAAACCCCCGCATATCGACTCACCTTCGTAAACTCCGCCTCGTGACTGACTACGACGATTTACTCCCTAACTAACCTCGTAAATGCTTTCCGCTGCTCATTAATGTAGTTAGCTCCCACGCATTTTTCCCGATAAGCGCCTAAAATAGTTCCAAGTCGATCTTTACCGCAGTCATGTTCTTAACTCGGAGCCACCACCGGTATGACTCATCTCGAGAAGGATACTATCCCTTTAACTTTTCTTCGCTAGTCAGTCCAAATCGTCCATGATCCGCTTTGTCGCTTCCAACCAATATTCAAAGAATGTTGGAGCAACACCGAGACACCTCAAAAACTTCAAATTTCGCTTGTTCAAGTCGCTGTGCACGATTTTCTAGCTCCCGCACTCTACCTACTCCAACTACCCTTTCCTGTAACCCAAGATCGCCAGACATCTGCGTCATCCCCAACCTGCTCTCGAAACTCACCACCTCCAGCTTGGTAGTGGTACCAGATCTCGCCTCCTAATTTCACTGTAACTTACGGGTTTAGAAACTATCATCCTACCTCGACCACGCCCACGACCACGCCCACCTCGGGTACTCATGACTAAAATCTCGTCCGATTTAAAGAATTTTATGTATCAGTTATTATTCCACTGTTTAAAAGCAAAGTCTTATGAATATTAAAGAAGCTTTGTTTTCGTAAGTCCATTCACCCTATCGCCAGGTTTCTAAAGTAGTCTTACTATCACTAGCCATCCAATCACATCTCATCAATATCATTATCACAAACAATAGTAAGGGGTACTTACCTGGGCGGATTGGTGCCGGAGACTCGGTGCCATGCCTTTCAAACCATACTTTTTAAAACATAACACTTAAAAACCAGAATTTAAAACATTTTGGACCCCGGGCCCACTAAAGCCTTTGAACTTGGCTCTGATACCACAATTGTAACACCCCAAACCCGGTCAATACACCACGACCGAATCTGGTATGCTACAGTAGAAAGGTATTTGAGAGGTTTAGGTTTCCATTTTAAAGTTTGATGAAAACTCTTTCAGTATGCTTCATTCATCCGAACTCACACTTACTAAACTTTGCATACAACTATTGATATCGCAAAGTTTGTAGCACTAATATCAATTGCTCGGCATGTTTGGTTTCATTTTGGAGTAGATTAGTATATCATCAATAAACACTACTACAAATCGGTCCAAAACTGTCTCAAGACCCGATTCATTATATCCATAAAATAGCAGATTGCATTAGTGAGTCAAAAGGCATAACCAGAAACTCAAAATGTTCATACCTTGTCCTGAATGCAGTCTTTGGCACATATGCATCTCTAACTCGCAACTGATAATAACCCGATCTCAAATCTATCTTCGAAAATACTGAAGCCCCTTTCAACTGATCAAACAAATCATCAATCCGAGGCAACGGGTACTTATTCTTTATAGTTACCTTATTCAGTTTCCGATAATCAATACACATTCGCATCGTTCCATCTTTTTTCTTTACAAAAAGAACTGGTGCACCCCAAGGAGAGAAACTCGATTGTGCAAAGCCCCTATTTGTTAACTCTTGCAACTGTGCCTTCAACACTTTTAACTCAGTAGGTGCCATCCGATACGGAGCTATCAAGATTAGAGTCGTTCCCGGTGCTAATTCAATGCCAAACTCAATCTCTCGTACTAGTGTTAAACCCGAAAGTTCTTCAGGAAACACATCTGGGTATTCACACACAACCGGTACAGATTCAATATGCTTTTCAGGCATTTTATTATCTAGTACATAGGCCAAATAAGCTTCGCACCCTTTTCTCACATACTTTCGGGCTAACAATGAGGATATTACTGTAGGAAACTCACTTAAATCACTGGATCCAATTCTGATGATCTCACCGTTCTAACATCTCAAATCAATAAGCTTTCTTTTGCAATTCACCACTACATCATGTGACGTTAACTAGTCCATTCCCAAAATTATGTCAAACTCATCGAAGGGCAACAACGTTAAATCGGTTGGGAAGCAAGAATCCCTAATCATCAACGGGCAACCTCTACACACTTTATTAAAAAATACACATCTACCCAAAGGGTTGGACACATGAATCACAAACTCAATAGACTCAACTGGCAGAGTCTTACCGAATACTAAAGTTTCACACACATATGAATGAGTCGAACCAGGATCAATCAACGCAATCACAGTAGTATCATAAAGGGTGAAAGTACCGATAATGACATCGGGGGAGGAAGCATCCTCTCTGGCTCGTGTAGCATAAGCTCTAGCTGGAGCTCTAGCCTCTGATCGTATTGTGGTGTCTTTCGTCCCTCTCTGACTGCCACCTACATTGCCTGAATGTTTGAGTGGTCTACCCCATGCTGGCGCACTGCTCGGTCTAGTGTTTTGAGTTGCATTTTGCTCGGCTAACATCGGGCACTCTCGAATAAAATGATCTGACGATCCATATTTAAAGCAGGACCGATCACGAACTCTACAACTCCCAGGATGCCATTTCCCACAATGTTTACACTCGACCCGATTCTGTGGAACATTACCGACACTAGCTATTGACGTGGCTCGGGATCTTACTGGAGGTTGATCATGTCTAGGCAAGTCTGGAGTGGCTTTATGTCGACTGGGGTCATCTCGAACTTCTTATGTACATAATGGAAAATTTTACTCGATGATCTTTTTGAGTGTCTCTAGCTTCTACTTTAGCTTTTCTTTTCTCCTTTCCGAGCTCTTCGGCTTTTCAAGCTTGCTCGACTAATATCACAAACTCTTTGATTTCAAGAATGCCAACTAGTAACTTTATGTCTTCATTCAGGCCGTCTTCAAATCTTTTACACATAATGGCTTCATGATATACACTTCCAGTGTAACGGCTCAATCGGACAAACTTAGTTCATATTTTGTCACAGTCATGCGTACTGCTTTAATTCCGTAAATTCTTTCCATTTACGATCGATGAATCTCGATTGATATATTTCTTACTAACTCAATTTGGAAGAAGTCCCAAGTTACTTTTTCTTTCTGAACTACGGATACCAGTGTGTTCCACCGGTGATAAGCGGTGTCTCAAGTAGAGATATAGCACCCTTTAGGCATTCATCCTGAGTACAAGATAACTCATCGAGTGCGGATAGTGTTATCAAGCCACATCTCTACCGCTCTACATCATCATCATCATTGGCCTTGAATTCCTCGGCCCCATATTTCCGATTTTATCAATGGGAGCTGCTAGATCTCATCGGATCTATCATCGAAGTCTGAAGGTACGAATTGGATTATTCGGGTGGAGGTTATTATGCGTCAGATTATTCGAACAAACTGGGTAAACCATTCATTCATCATTTGGTAGAAGGCTTGTTTAGCCTCCCCTCGTGGCTACTGGCGGTCGAGAGTCTCATCGGCCGATCCGTGTGCATGGTCAGCGCTACACTCTCTACATCATCCGCTACTGACTCTATCGGGATCGAGATCCATTTACTATATAAAACACAGTTTGAAATGTCAAAAGTCACTACACTATCAAATATATACAATTAAGGCATGTATAGTTAGACTCACACGCTTACGGTAGTCCTAGAATCGACTAAACAAGAAGCTCGATACCAATCAAATGTAACACCTAACCCATAACCGTCGTCAATTAGGGTTACAAGGCATTGCCAAATATAGCACAGTCATAACAATTATTTTTGTTCATACAGTCCTATCTCGAATCCAACATGATTAATACACTTCCATGGCATGTTTAAACAAAATCGTATATATCTTAAAAACCATTATCCAAATTCATTTATAAGCATTACAAAACCAATAATGAATGTTATTGTTCAATTGGTCATTAAATCACATTGATCGAATATAGACATGTTCTTTATTGACCTACTAAGCAATTTAGCAATTATCAAAAGCTAAACATATATATATTTATATATTTATATGTTTATTAAGAGTTTTCTTATTCAATTCATAATATACCAATAGTATACATTCCAAACATAATATAGAACAAATCAATTAGAAGAACATAATCAAACCTAAATACCAATTATGCCTTCTATGGACCAAACATCTAAATTTAAACTAAATATACATACACATATGTAAACCATGTTTGAAAGTGTCAATCCAAATACTATACCTATAATTTCATCACTTAGCCGAATATATAATCCAAGATTTAAAATAATTTCTAAGTTGATTTGTATCTTACATTATGCATTTCATTAATAAGTATTTATCAACCATAACCCAAGCATATTCAAACAATACAACTATCATCTTACCAAAAGACTAATTACAATATATATAAACCTAACATGACTTTATATCGCTATCAAACCCATGACCAAGTAGAACATACACACATTCTATAACTAGAATAACTCAAACATTAGATCATTAGTAATAAATCCAAGCCATTTTCGCATGGCTTATTTATACAATTCAAATTTTCATTCAAGCATTAAGCTAGCCTATACATGCCTTAAGTTTTTACGTCCAAACTTTAAAAGTACCAATATAAGTCGATAGTGTGGTTGACTTTGCTGATGATTTCCCGAGCCCGTAGCGAGACCAAAATCTATAAAATAGAAAATTGAACCACACATAATAAGCTTACTAGCTTAGTAAGTCTCAAGCAAATAATAATGTAACACTCAAACACTTAAACATTTTATTCTTTAAACTTATGACATTGAATATAAATATTTCCATAAATAAATTTATGTAGGGCCGAATACTAACAGTTCATTAACCTAAGCATTTACACTTCATTACCATAATTCTGTAACTCATCGAAACATAGTATAGACATATATTACATGAATCACATGCTCCAATTCACATAGGTACAACATTCATATCAACTATATTATCACATTCAAAGTCTCTTCACTCTTAGCACTTCTACTTGTAACCGAACCTCCGAAAATAGCACATTTAAGCTCAAATTCTATCTTATACCATTCATACATATCGATCAATAAGCTCAATCACACATAACACTATTCTTAACATAATATTTCAACTCAAGTAACATTAATCACAACTTACCTTACTTCTGATGAATTCAATGAGATTTAAGCTTACCTGAGTTTTTAACTCAATAGATTCACTATGTTACACCTCGATCAATTTATGGTTTCTTCATTTTAAAGTATCATCGACATTAAGCCTGCTAGGCGTGAAGCCCGATTATTTCACTGGCACTAAGCCTGCTAGACACGAAGCCCGAATATGTCACCGGCACTAAGCCTGCTAGGCAATAAGCCCGAAATATATCACCAGCACGAGGCCTACTAGGCTCGAAGCTCGATCTATTTATCAAATCAATTCATCAACTTATATTCCTTAACACTTACATCACTATCAATTCATATACATAAACCACACTCACATATCATATCAAATGTACTAATTCACATTGCATTTTAGCATATCCAATCCAATATAGAACATTTACATTCGGCTATCACCTATTTCCTTACTCAATTTAATCAAATAATATCATTGAACATATTCATATTTATCTCTTTAATATACTTTAACTTAAGAACTTACCTCGACTGTCGACGGACCGTGTAAATAGACTATTCGATAACCTTCGTCTTTCCTCGATCCAAATCTATTTTTCTTTGTTCTTCATCTAGACAAATTAAAATTCAGATCATTCAAGCACATTTCATCTCAATTTAGTCCCAAAACACATAAATGAGCAATTTACCAATTTACCCCTAATATTTCACATTTTTATAATTTAGTCCTATTTGCATAAAACACAAAATATACAAAATTTCCCCATGCTACTCAAGAGCCAAATCTTCCTAGGGAACTTACAAGTCCATTTATTTCATTTATTTTGCAAATAAGTCCCTATAAAAATTTATTTTTGATAAATTAGCCCTAAATACTTAATTTCATCAAAACTTCCAATACACAACATACTAATCTTTAACATATCTTTCATCTAAAATCATTTAACATCAAAAACCACATAAACCCATCAATGGCCGAATATCACACATGCTTAGATTTAAAAATTTTAACATGGGTCAGCTAATACTCTAAGCAACGATCTCAGAAACGTAAAAATCAACAAAAAAAGAGCTAAAATTCTTACCTAATTAAACCAAATAGTTGCCGAAATTTCAAAGCTTCTTCAACCCCTTTTTCTTAGCTACATTCGGCCATGAAAGAACATAAAGATGATGGCTTATTTTTTTATGTTATTTTAACATATAACATGTTATTTAAATAATTACTTATTTAACCTTATGTCATAAAATTTCATAACATATAACTTAAGGGTAGATTAGACATTTTCCACCCACTACATCTAGAATTGGACTATTTACTCTTTTAATACCCCACTTTAAAAAGCCATCATCAAATAGGCACTTTTCACTATAGTTTGCTACTTTTACTTTTTACGCGATTAAGTCCTTTTTCTAAATTAAACACACAAATGATAAAAATATTTCTACGAGACTTTCACACACATTAATTAACATATAATAAACACAAAATATAAAATTAAAATATTTCTCAGACTTGGATTCGTGGTTCCAAAACCACCGTTCCGATTAGGGTCAAATTTGGTCTGTTACAGCCTCAAAGACCCTTGGCTTGTCGACTGGATGAAGCGGCCATCATGAACTTATGTTGATTAGTCTTGCATAGGGAGACTGGGCTAGGGTCTTTTCATTTCTTAAACATTGTTGAAGAGTAGATAAAGACTTTAGAGAATGAAGAAAGAGGAAAGTGAAGATGGAGGGGTGCGAAGAGTGAATGGGGAGTGGATGAGAAGGGGAGATGGGTGTTTTAAATATAAATTTTCAATTCTGGAACATCTCCACGCCCGTATCCAATAGGCATGTTGTGTCTCACGGCCATATCGCACGGCCATGTGGTGGTTCAATCGCTTCTCCCACGTCTTGTATTGGACTGCCACGCCCGTGTTGGTTCAACAGTGTCGGGCACAATTGTGTTGCACGGCCGTGGTATTAGTTGAGTTCGTGATTTGAAGATATTTTTCTCGTCCTGTCTCGTACTATCTTTGTCATGCCAGAGCTAGCATCCATAGTATCCATACGGCCACGGCCACGACCGTGTGTAAGGCCGTTTGGTGTGGAAATCTGCGCTTCATTAACTTGGTTAGTTTGTATTTAGGTGCTAAAAGAAAAGGAAATAAAAATAAATAGGTTTAGTACTTGGGTTGCCTCTAGAAGTGCTCGTTTAAAGTCTTAAGCTAGACTTACCTCTCATACATACCTTCACGGTGGTTTAAGGAGTGAAAAATCCTTTTTCATGCCATCATCATAAAATTTGAGTCGAGTGGAGTTTACTTTAACAATGCCAAAAGTAGAATTACTTACCTCAACTGTTCCATAAGGGAAAATATTAAGTACCGAAAAGGGGATCTCTTCATTTGTCTTCAGCTTTGATGTGGCGATTCGCGAGTCTGTTCTATCTAATAGTACCTGATCTCCTATTTTGAAGTGATTTAATGTTCCTTTAAGTTCTTCTGGGGGTTCCTTTGATTTCACTTAGTGTGGGTTTGATTCCTCCTTTAAATGTGTCTCCCACTCATCTAGCTCATCGGTCTGAAGCCGTCGTTCCTCATGAGATATTTCCTTATTGGTACTAGCTATAGGATCTGGCTCTGTAGTGTAATTCTATGGTGCTTCCTAAAAGAAAGTTTAACTGAATGCTTATCAACGAAATTTATGTCCTCACTTTTCTCAATCGATGTCCTAGCTGAGCCGAGAGCTTGAAGACTGATTGATTCGTCACCTACACGAAGTATGAGTTCACCTGTGCTAACATCAATTTTAGATCTGGCAGTTTCTAAAAAGGTTTTCCAAAAATTAATGGGATACTATTGTCTTCATCTATATCTAAAACAATGAAGTCTATGGGGAATATGAATTTGTCAACTTTAACTAGTACATCTTCAATTACACCCTTAGGAATTTGAATAGTCTTATCAGCTAGTTGAATACTCGTCCTAGTTTGCTTGGGTTTTCCTAGACCTAGCTGTTTAAACATTTTAGATGGCATAACATTAATGCTTTCCCCTAAATCAGCTAAAGCATTAGCAACAGATAAACTACCAATTAAACATGGAATTGCAAAACTCCCTAGATCTATTAATTTTTGTGGTAGTTTGTTCTGTAACATTGTCGAGCACATTGTGTTTAGTTCTACATGCAACTCTTTGTCTAAATTTCGCTTGTTTCTTAAGAGCTCTTTTAAAATTTTCCTTGAATCTGGCATCTGCAAAAGAGCTTCAAGAAGCGGTAAGTTAATATGTAGCTTCTTTAAGAGTTTAAAGAACTTATCGAACTATTCTTCTGTGTCGTCTTCTCTCATCGCATTGGGATAAGGTATACGAGGTTTGTATTATTTAATTACCAATTTTGGTTTTACTTGGCTTACCTCAACCTTACCTTCACTTACCATAGGTTTTTGCCTTGGCTCAGATCCAATTCTACTAATCATTCACTATCCTAAGCTATTATGGCTTTAAAATTGCTCTTTTGGGTTAGTCTCAGTGTTGCTTGGCAAGCTACCTAGTGGTCGTTCAGAGATAAGCTTAGTGTGTTGCCCTAACTGGTTCTTGATTCCTTTAATTAATGCTTGTTGATTTTTAAGTGTTGTCTCGGTGTTTTGAAAATGAGTTTCAGACACACTATGAATTTTGTCAGTATCTCTTCAAGGTTCGGCTTCTTTTCTTGTGGGTAGGGTTGTTATTGGAAGTTTGGAGGGGGTGGTTGTTGTCTCTAAATTCCTTGGCCACCCCATGAGATATTGGGGTGGTTCCTCCAACCTGGATTATAAGTATTACTATAAGGGTTATTTTGAGATCTAAAATTGTTACCCGTATAGTTTATCTGTTCGCTTTCCATGCAAGGATTGTAGGGTCGGTACTTAGGATTCGCCACATCTTCTAGATTTGAATCACATTGCATAACTGGATGTACCTGCAAAGAACCACACAAACCATTAATCTTTTTATTCATCATCTATACCTGATTTGATAGTATGGTGACTGTGTCGAGGTTGAAAACTCCAGCTATTTTAGTTGGCCTTGTCCTTGTAACTTGCCACTGATAGTTGTTTAGTGACATCTCCTCTATGAATTCGTAAGCCGCTTCAGGAGTTTTATTATTCAGGGTTCCACTGGCTGCTGAGTCAATTAATTGTTGGGTTGAGGGGTTCACACCGTTGTAAAAAGTTTGGACTTGTAACCATAAGGGTAAACCATGGTATGGGCACCTTCTTAACAAATCATTGTACCTCTCCCATACATCGTATAATGTTTCTAAATACATCTGCACAAAAAAAGAGATATCATTCCTTAATTTGGCCGCTTTGGCCGGTGGAAAATATTTTAGTAAAAATTTTTGGTCATTTGGTCCTATGTAGTGATTGATCCTTCTGGAAGAGAATGTAACCACTGTTTGGCTTTATTTCTTAAAGAAAAGGGAAATAATTGAAGACGAATGGCATCATCAGAAATGCCATTTATTTTGAAGGTATCACAGAATTCTAGAAAATTTGCTAAATGAGTATTCGGGTCCTCGTCCTGCAAACCATCAAACTGAACAAACTGTTGAATCATTTGAATAGTGTTAGGTTTTAGTTCAAAATTATTAGCGGCTACAGTAGGTCTAACAATACTCGATTTGACTCCTATTAAATTGGGTTTAGCATAATCATACATAGTTCGAGGAGCATGATGATCGGCCACCTCCTGAGGTAGCGGATTATTCTCAACCATCCCTTCAATGGTATTAGCTTTGTCTTCTTGCTCTTCTTGTATGTAATTTAAGCCTCACATTACTTCTCTACGATTTTTGCGTACAGTTCCTTAAATATTACTATCATAAAGTAGTGGTCCTATCGGGTTCCTTCTAGTCATAAACTAGAGGTACCTACTAGGAAAAGAGGAAAAGAAAAAGAAAATTCAGAAAAGTAAAAATAAAGTTTAATTGCAAAAAAAAAAAGGCTAAAGTAATAAAAATTGAGCGTTCTTAATATTTCAGTTCCCCGGCAATGGCGCCAAAAACTTGATCCTGGTTACGGTCTTAAAAATTTATAAAAAGAATGATCAAACTTGGAAACAAACTAAGACAATGATGGAGGCAAGTGCACCTTTCGAACAGTAGTATAAATTAGTGGCAAAATCAAATTGTCGAACCCAAAGGAACCAAAAGTACTAATACTAACTTTCTTTCTATTATTTAACCTAAGAATTAAAAGAATTGTTATCTAATCTAAAATTAACTAACTACTAAGCTAAAGATGCGAAGACAAAGAGAATAATTTGAGGAAAAACTTGAGAGAAAACTGATTGATTTAGACAATACCCAAGGAAGAATCCACCTAGACTTCACTTGTTACCTAACTCTGAACAAAACGATTTATTTACTTGACTTGATCCATAGGATTCCCTAATTTATATTAATACCTCTCTCGAGGCTACTAACGTCTAACCGTAGGTTGATTAATTGAAAACTCTTTCTAATTAAAACCCTTAGAATTGTATTAACTCAATCTATAGACTCTCATTTTAGGTTTTACCCTAACCCGATAGATTTTCGTCATCCTATCTCTAGGTTTGTGATCAAATCTGCTTAACTATGATAGACCTACTCTTAAACAGGGTCTAGTTCTCCTCTGCCTAACAACATAAATGCTTAAATCAATATCTCGAAAATACCAAAACAAGAATTAAGAACACATAGTTAAGAACAAATCAAGTATTTATCAAACAGCTCAGATAACAATAACAAGATCCGTCTTAGGTTTCATCCCCTCAGGTATCTGAGGGTTTAATTCATAATAGTAAAAGAAAACATCTCAAAAGAAAATATAAAACAAAACATAAAGAAAACCCTAAAACCCTGAAGGAATTAAAAGAGAGTTCCTCCTTGTTGAGTATGATCCTGGCTTCTTGAGATGAATCAACTGGCTTTCTTTGAGTGAATCCCACAATTCGGCCCCTTTGGCTTGGCTCCTTAGCCTAGGTGAACTGTTGAAAAGCCTTGACAGAAGTCTTTTATCGAACTTTCATCGAACCCCCCTTTAAGTTGCCTCATAGGGTGTTTATATAGGCTTCGCGATGGCTTACTTGACCCAAAAGTATCCTAATCTGAATAGAATTCTTCTTTTCTGTGGCAGGGCAATGCCCATGCCACACATCCGTGTGATTCGAGGCCAGGCCATGTTCGTGTCTATTGATGAGGTATGGTCGTGTATTTCAGGGTCTAGGCCGTGTTCAGCTCTTTTTAAGAGGCACGACTGTGTGGTCTTGGGCCCAGGCTATGTAGATTTCATGCTTTGGCCCATTTTCTCCTTTTTCAGCTCGTTTCACATTCTTTTCAACCTCCGGTGCTCTCTTGAGTACAAAACATGAAAACAAAGGATTAGGAGCACCTATGTCAATGATTAAAGGGAAAAATCATCCAAAAGTAAGCTAAATGTGGGATTAAAATATGTTCATATTATGGTTTATCATGTTGATGCAAGAGGGAAAAGTAGTAGCTTATGCCTCGAGATAGCTAAAACTACATAAAAGAAATATCGATGCACGATTTGGAATTGGCCACCATCGTATTCGCTTTAAAGGTTTGGCGACATTATCTTATGGTGAAAAATGCCGAATCTTTATCGATCATAAAAGTTTGAAGTATCTGATGAATCAAAAGGACTTGAATTTGAGACAACGGATGTGGCTCGAATTATTGAAAGATTATGAGCTAGTAATTGATTATCATCCGGGGAAAGTGAATGTAGTCGCTGATGCCTTGAGCAGAAAATCCTTATATGCTTTTGAGAGCTATGAGTATGTGTTTAGCTTTGTTTGACGACGGTTTGATTTTGGCTGAGTTGAGGGCTAGACCATTATTTCATCAGTAAATTTGTGAAGCTCAAAAGAAAGACAGGGAATTGCAAGTTAAAAGAGTTCAGTGTGAATTGGGTAGTGATTTAGAATTTTTAATCAGACCAGATGATTGTTTGATGTTTCGTGATAGAGTTTGTGTACCGAAAGATGATGGGTTGATTCAGAAAATTTTACATGAGGCACATAGTGGTTGTTTGTCAGTACATCCGGTAGTACAAAAATGTATAATGAGTTGAAGAAGTTGTATTGGTGGTCGAGTATGAACAAAAGACATCTCTGAGTTTGTGACAAAGTGTTTGATCTACCAACAAGTGAAAGTCGAACATTAGGTACCTTCGGGTTTACTTCACCCAGTGATGGTTCTCAAGTGGAAATGGGATAGAATCACGATTGATTTTGTAACAGGTTTGCCTCTGACTCCGAAAAAGAAAGATGTCGTTTGGGTTGTGGTTGATAGATTGACGAAATTGGCTCACTTTATACCAATACATACCGACTACTCACTTGATAAGTTGGTTGAGCTATATATTACTGAAATTGTGAGATTGCAAAGAGTACCTATGTCTATTATTTTGGATAGAGATCTGAGATTCACTTCAAGATTTTGGAAAAAGTTGCAAGAAGCCTTAGGTACGAAATTGAATTTTAGTACCGTGTTCCATCTTTAAACTAACGATCAATCCTAAAGAGTAATTCAAGTTCTTGAAGACATGCTCCGATGTTGTGTTTTAGAATTCAAAGGTTGTTGGGAGAAATATATACCTTTGGTTGAATTTCCCTAGAACAACAACTATCAGTCGAGTATACAGATGGCACCGTATGGTCATTGTATGGTCGCAAGTGTCGAACTCCTTTGTATTGGACTGAGCTTAGTGCGAAGCAAATTCATGTAGTTGATTTAGTTAGAGAAACCGAGGAGAAAGTGAAAGTAATCCATGATTTTCTGAAAGCTACTTTAGATCGACAAAATTCATATGCAGATTTGAAAAGAAAAGAAATTGAGTTTCAGGTGGGTGATAAAGTGTTTCTGAAAGTATCTCCGTGGAAGAATATTTTGAGATTTGGTCGAAATGGCAAGTTGAGTCTACGTTTTATTGGGCAGTATGAGATTATTGAGAGGATTGGACCAGTAGCTTACCGGTAAGATTTTCTGGTGGATTTATAGGGAATACACAATGTGTTCCATGTGTTGATGTTGTGACGATATCGTTCCGATCCTTCACATGTAATTCCTCCGACAGAAATTGAGATACGACCGGATATGACCTATGACGAGTATCTGATTAAGATTTTGGTTTGGGAAGTTAAATAGTTGAGAAATAAAAGTATAGCCTTCATGAAAGTGTTGTGGCAAAAGCATGGTGTAGAAGAGGCTACGTGGGAACCAGAAGAAGCTTTGAGAGAATAGTACCCAAACCTCTTTACCGGTAAGATTTTCAGGGACGAAAATCCCTAAAGGGGGAAAGTTATAGCAGCCCGTATTAGAGCCTAAATAGAATAGTGGTTTAAAAAACATGAATCTAAGGTCAAAATATTTATTTTGATTGAGTTTTAGTGTTTATTGAGTGATTGAATGTTTGTGTTAAATTTTGGTTGAGAAATTTTATTATTTGGATGTCCAATTTAATAAGTTGGACTAAATTGCAATGGGTGAAAAGTGTGTATTATAATCCATAAAGGTACTTGATTAAGATGGGTTTTTAAATTGAAAGTCCTTAGTTGGTAACTAGACCATTATATTATAGTTTGGACACAAAATGCCCATGTAGGGATAAAATATCTAAAGGATTAATGAATGGAAATGTAGTCATTTGGCTAATAAAAGAAATAAAAGGGAAAATAAGGCTAAAATTTTGTCCATCTTCATCCTCTATAGCTGAAAATTGCAAGGAGCCATAGCTAGGGTTTTGTTTCACTTTCAAGCTTGATTGTAAGTACCTCCTAGCCTCATTTTTTATGCTCTTCGTATTTTTAAAATCCTCGTATCTCGATCTAGCTATTTCTAGCACTATTTTGTGCTAGAGTTTGTGTTTACAATTTTACCCATAGATTACATACATGTATTTTCATGTCTAGTGGTAGAATATGAAAGTTTGAAGGGTGATAAACAACTTTTGCTAGATGATTTTCGGGGAAATTGATAAAAAAGACTTATTTGTAAAAGATGAAATAATATGTGTATAAAATGTAAAATAGTTAAAATTGTGGGCTAGTATAAGAGAGAATATGAATTTTCTAGGCTTGGTGTGTGAAAAATGAACACATTTCATTTTACGAGCTTAGGGACTAAAGTGTAAAAATTGAGAAAGTTAGGGCTAAATTGTAAATTTTTCCATAGGAAGATTTTTTACTAATTTGAATAATGTGTAGATTAAATAAGATAAATATTTCATTATAGATCAAGAAGAAGGTGGAATCAACCTTGGCCGAGGAAAAGGCAATGTTTCGAACTAAATTGCAAATTGACACATTTTATATCGAGGTAAGTTTATATGTAAATGATACATCCTTTGTAATAGCCTGATTTAGGGCCTAGTCAGAATAGTGGTTGCAAGACCACAAATATGAGGTAGAAATATGTGTTTTATGGCTTTTATGAGGCCTATAGCATGTTTGCATGATTGTGTCAAAATTCATGAAGAAATTTTATAAATTAGTGAACAATTTGTCTATTAGGACTAAATTGCAAGATTGGAAAATATGATATTCTAGAATATTTAAGTATGAAATAGCATTATAAAAATTATTAGAAGTCCTTATTTAGCAATTAGACCGATATATATCAAGATGGACAAAAATAGACATGGGAAGATAAAATCTCAAAGAAGGGGCCTTAAAGGCATTTTTGTCATTTGGTTAATTAATGAATTAAAAGGGAAAATAAGTTTAAAATGGTGTCCATCTTCTCTATGCTTGGCCGAAAATCACAAGGACTCCATAGCTAGGGTTTCTTCAACTTTCAAGCTTGATTGTAAGTATCTCCTAGCCCCGTTTTTAATGTTCTTGATATTTTTTAGATCCTTGTAGCTCGATTTAGCTATTTCTAACTATATTTTGAGCTAGGGTTTATGTTCAAAAATTTACCCATGTATGACATGCATGTATTTTGATGATTTATGGAAGAACATGAAAGTTTGATGTATGATAAACATCATTTTCCAAGTGATTTTCATGGGAAATTCATAAAAAGGAGTATATTGTAAAAGTCATGAAAATGGTCATACATGAGTGAATTAGTGGAAATTGGCGGCTTTTGTACTAATGAAAATGATTCGGCTAGGCTTAAAATGCAAAGAAATTGAATGAAAATCATTTTACAAGCCTAGGGGTAAAAGTGTAATTATGTAAAAGTTTAGGGGCAAAATCATAATTTTACCAAAGTATGATTCATGGGTTCATTTAGTCACTGTGAGTATTAAACAAGTGAAATTGTTATTATAGATCAAGAAACACAAAGCCCGGACCGAAACCGAGGCAAGAACAAGGTTGTGGACTAAATCGAACAACTATACGTATTTTGAGTACTGAGGTAAGTTTGTGTGAAATTAAAGCTGCATAATGTTTTTATATTTTTAATCGCTTGGTATTATGAGAAACGAATATTATTTCTATGAAATTGACTAATGATGCTTCGATGAGAGTATGATGAAAATATGTTAAGTTGAAGTCCCGGTTGAACGTTCGGAGTAGCAATGATATCAGTGTCACAACATGAGATAAGGAAGGTCTCGTATAAGACCATGTCTAGGACACGACATCGACACCAAACAAATGAGGTCCCGTGTAAGACCATGTCTGGGTCATGGCATCGGCACCAAACAAAGGAGGACCCGTATAAAACCACGCATGGGACATGGCATCGGCACCAAACAAAGGAGGTCCCATGTAAGACCCTGTCTAGGACATGGCATCGGCACCAAATAAAGGAGGTCTCATATAAGACCATGTTTAGGACATGGCCTCGGCACCAAAGTAAGATTTCGTGTAAGACTACGTGTGGGACATGGCATCGACATCTATATACGATCCCGTGTAAGACTATATCTGGGATATGGCATTGGCATCGTGATACATGTATGATGAGATTGAGTATCCTTCGATATTCCGAGTAGTTCAACAGGCAAAGAGCTAAGTTTATGTATAAATGAAAAAGAGCTAAGTCTATGTTTAATGTAACACCCCAAACCCGGTCTATGCATTGAGACTAGATTTGGTTTGTTACATGAATCGAGCTATTTTAAAATCTTGATAAGTTAAAAACTACAATATTATTTATAGGATTTAATAAAATTAGAAGAGTATTTTAATTTGATAAATATTAGAAAACATTAGTTGAAAAACATTATTAACATTGTATTATCAAAACCCTTAGGTAATTTATTTAAGAGTTAACAATAATAAAATATTTATAAAAGAATTTCAAATACTTGAAAAAAACCAAATTTATTTTAATAAAAACATCATATAATCATAGCCCATTTTAAAAGTCCAAAGTATAGTTTAAAACCAAACACACATAAAATCCATAAATTATTTATAGAGGCCCTTATTACAATAACCCAAAATAGTAAAAATACTTATTAAAAAGTTCGAGTTTAATAAACCCATGTTTTGCAAGATGGCCTCCACGAAGTCATCCTCGGCCCAAGTCCACGTCAATTTCCATTACGAGATGGAAAAATTAAAGGGGTGAGTTACTTAGAACTCGATGTATAACTCACTTACTTGTCCACTAGGCGATTTTCAAATTATGGATTTGGGCCTTGAGCCCATAAGCAACAAGTAATAATATAATGAATAATATAATTAATAGCATGCATGTGAAAATGAATTTTCCTCCCAACCTAATTCCATCCGCTACACACCCCGTACCAACCATCACACCGTGGGGATCAAATCAACCCACCCCCCATCACACCAATCATAGGCATTAAGCCAAATTATATTTTGTGGCATAGCCATCCGAACTAGATTGTGACAAAGTCACCGAACTAGAGGCATTGAGCCAATTATTATTTTGTGGCAGAACCACCGAACTAGAGGCAATTAGCCATTTATAACTTTTGTGGCAGAGCCACCGAACTAGAGGCAAAAAGCCATAATTTTGTGGCAGAGCCACCGAACTAGATTTTGGCAACAGGCCTTCTTCTCTTCATCATTTCCCAACCCATGCAATATGTATGCAATAGTAAACTATGGTCATACAAAATTTTATTAAAAGGCCCATTACAAGAGTTAATATTTCCAAATCTTTATTAAGGCCCAAAAATAACACTTTGGCCTAATTAACTATTTATCAACTTAAGCCCAAATTTTACGATCTAGCAAGTATTTTAGCCCATTTATCAATTTGACAGAGTTTACGGCCCATTTATCGATCTAGCAGAGATTTCGGCCCAATTTACATTCATACAGAGATTTCGGCCCGATTTTCAACTTAACGAGTTTATTGAATTATCGATCTAGCAGATTTTGATTTACAACCAAGCAGATTTCATTGATTATCAATTTAACGAGTTTTCGCCCCAATTATCGATCTAGCATATTTTACGGCCCATTTTCATGAAACATACAATTTACATAATAACAAGTAATTTCTCGAGGGCATTTTCGTAATTTTCACGATTTTAGTCATTTTTACGTATTTTCATCAAAATATCAGTTGTTACGTTTTATACCGATCTAGCCGTTTTTACGATTTTACTTCAATACCGAAATTGACATCCAACCCGAGAAAAAGTGTGAAGTTACACACCTCGATACCGAGAGTACTAATCCTTCTCGCTCCTCGGCACCTAAAACATATTTCGATCCGTTAGAACACTATTTCGTATAAACATACTTAAATGATAATAGATCCAAAATCTTACCCTCTTGATTTTGAATCACTTCGATTTTCGACTTCTCCTCGTTTATTGGTTCGTTAGTCGCCGAGAATCCACCAACGATAATGGCTCGGAAGTTCGTACCACTTCAAATAATTGACTCCTTGGAAGATGGTCGCAACCCGATGGAAAATCCGGATTTGTCGAAACCGCTCTTCGTTTAAATGGGGATTTACTGATCCGCCCTCTTAATATGACTAACCACCGCCTTTTCTTCTCTATTTTGAAAGTCTTCAAGATCAAAGGAATATTAGTTAAATCTAAAATAATTTCGAAATAGTACTAGAGGCTTTAAAGGATGTGATTTCCTTACCACAATAAATTGATTCCAACGTTTCTACGATTCTCCCGATCACTTGAGTTTCGATCTTCCGTTATTTCACTATATAATAACGAATGAAACGTTATTAGAACGAACGTTTATTTCGATCCAAATTGTCCTTCATAACATCATCAATATTCGGTCATAACACTATTAATTAATCGAAAATGAAAAGAAGAATCCCTTACCTATTTTCCACGATCGAAAGAAAGGATTGAGAAAGGTGTTTGTGATGGATGAAGATTTGACTATGTATGATCAAAGAAAGAAAAGAAAGGTTCGCTATGGGCACTCTAGCATTTGGCCATGAGAGAGTTTGATGGAGAAACTTTGAATGAAAAGAATTAAAATATGAAAGAAGAGATGGTGATGATATTGTTTGATTTCAAAGAGAAGAGAAGAAAAAGATGGATTTTAGGAGTTAGGTACATTTGGCCATGGTAAAAAGAAAGGAAAAGAATGGCTTTTGATACTAGCAATTTCAGCACTAAGAAGAAGCACAAGAGAAAACTCAAAAGATGAACAAAAGTGACCAAATGGTCAAAAGAATTTGGCTTTACCAAGGTTCAATTTCTACCAAAGGGAAAATTGAGAAGAGGATGAAAAATTCTGCACTAGGTTGCTAGGAATGACCAAAGAGAAATTCATTTCTTAGCCAACTAACACTAAAATTGGCTCCCTCCCTATACCAAGTTGCCGTCCAAAAACATGGTCAATTGGCCATGATTTTGTTTCAAAATTTTCCTTGATATGTGCCTTATGTCCCCCATATCTTTCCTTAAGTTTTGATTCCATGCCATAAGTTAACTATTTCCTTAATCCTTTGATGCACTAACCAAAAATAACATGGTCAACACTTACCATATATGCTCTTGGCGGACACTTGCTATACATGTGCGAAAATTAAAATAAAAATTCATCTAGATGCTAAACAAGGGATTCAAACCTCTTCCCTCATGCTATAACTCATGCGCCAACACCACCATGCCATGTACTCAACTTATGTCACTCGTTAACACTTAATTTAACTTAAGTATTAATGACACTTGCTTCTCTTCAATAAATTCTCAAATATTAAATTTATTCCTTATCCAAATTATGCTATACTCTTCTTTAGGACTTCAATAAGCACGAAAATAAAAGTAAGAAATTTTTCTTTAAAATCTAAACACCAAATTATGCAATATATAAATACTCGAATTTTTAGGGTGTTACATTTAAAGAGTATAAAAGTGCTAAAGTTATCTGATGAAGTGATACATGTACCCATAAGCAACTTACGAGAAATGAATGCAAAATGTGATATGTAATTTGGTAATATCATGCATGAGTAAGCTATATTGAAGTGTTTGAGAACTTTTGTATTATTCAATGAAATGAATGGATGCTATTATATGTCTTAATGTGGCTATTTATTTCATGAAAACTTACTAAGCTTTATGCTTACCCCTCTCATTTCCCTTTTCATTATAGTATCGCCAAACTAGCTCGAGGATCGTAGGACGTCGGAGTTCGGATCACACTATCAACTATTCTTTTGGTATAGTAGAGTTGATTTATTTTGGGTATGGCATGTATAAGAACATGGTCATTTTGTTATGTCATATTTGTTAGCCAAAGTGTTGGCTATTATTATTACTCATTCATTTTGTAAATGGTCATTGGGAATTGGCCAATCCTTGTTAAGTGTTATATATATATCCAATGATGATTATATTCATGAAATGCAAGTTTGAGTAATTGATCGAGTAAAATGTAAAGATTATGCATGATGAATTAGTGAATCTTTATAGTGTATTATTGCTATGTTATGTGTTGCTTGTGGTGGTATAAGTGTGTTTGTTTTTCACGGTGGCAATTGGCTTGGTAAATAGCCTTATAATTGTCCACACGGGTAGACACATGGGCATGTGTCTAGGCCGTGTGTGATACACGGTCAGCCCCATGGGTGTGTTGATAGGCTTTGTTTCCCCTGCATCAAATTTGTGACAATTCAATTCGTCACACGGGCCAGCACACGGGTGAGTGACTAGGCCATGTGGCTTTAAGTGTTTGCTAACATAATAAACAGAATACTAAGGTTTTCACACACGGGTGAGGGCATGGGTGTGTCTTGGCCTTGTGAAGGACACAGGCCATAGACACGGGCATGTGACAGGCCATGTGAAAATCCCTGTAGGTTCAAAATGAAAAATAAAATCCACATGGGCTAGGAACATGGACATTTGTGGCAACATGGCCAGCCCACACGGGCGTGTTCCATTCCACATGGGCATGCGGCCCTATTTTAAGTAAAAAAAATTTAAGTGTACAAAAGTTTTCGGTTTAGTCTTGAATTGTTCTGTATGTATGTTTAGGGTCTCATAGACCCATAATCGAGACGTTATGAATATGAATGAAAAAGTTTTAAGTGGAACTAAATTTTATGGCCCAATGTTATAAGTTTAAGCAAGTTAAGTTCGGTAATGCCTCGTATCCAGTTCTGGCATTGAATACGGGTAAGGGGTGTGACATCCTTTTCATTTATGTTTTTACATATTAATGTATTATGTGAAATGTTAGTGAATATTATCGATATTTATTAAAATGATGAAAAGTGAGGAAATTGCCAGATGAACCTTCGGAATAGAAAAAGGATACGGATGAACACTGTACAATTGTTATTATTGGTGGGCTGTGTGAGATACCATAGTGTTTATTATTATTTGTGGGTTGTGTGCGATACCACCGTGTTTATGATTATTGGTGGACTGTGTGCGATACCACCGTGTTTATTATTATTGGTGGGCTGTGTACGACACTTGTAACACCCCTAACCCATATCCATCACCGGACTAAGGTTACGAGGTATTACCAGTCGAATCATAACATTTAAACAACCATTGCTCACACATCAGCATATCATAGTTAATCAATAACACAAAGTCCCTTTAGAAGGTCTACGAGACCATAAACATGCTTTAAAAGTAGTTCGAGATTGAATCGATCACATTTAAAAATTTTACGAATCTTTAGAAAAAAATTCTTCAAAATAGGGAACACGCCCGTGTGGATAGGAGGTGTGACTCACACAGACATGCCTTAGACCATGTCTTACCCTGTGTGCAACACTAACTTGGGTCACACAGCCTATCACATGCCCGTGTGTCTGGCCAGTGTGCAAGTTTGACTTGCTTCGAATTGGGACATTGAAGGATACGATCGAGACACACATCCGTGTGCTCAACCATATGGGTAATTGTAGGCCATTTACTAGGTCAAATTTCCACTCAGTTTGGGTCATTCTGATAAACCATAATATACACATATTTTAATCATATATTTAGCATACTTTTGGATGATTTATCCCTTTAATTATGGAAATAGGTGCTCCTAATCCTTTGTTTTCATGTTTTATACTCAGAAGAGCACCGAAGGATGAAAAGAATGAGAAACAGGCTGAAAACAGAGAAAATGGGCCAAAATACGAAGTCTACAAGGCCTGGACCCCAAGTCACACGGTCCCGTGCCTCATTAACAGACCCGAACACGGCCTGGCCTCGACTTACATGGGTGTGTGCCATGGGCGTTTCCCTGACATGACCTGTTTGAATTCTATTAGGAATAGGGTACTTAGAGGAAAAGAAAGCCATTCCAAAAGCCTATAGAAACACCCTAGAGGCCAACCTTCAAGGAGGTGTTCAGCTAGGCCAAAGAGCCAAGCCAGAGGGGCCAAATTGTGGGATTCACTCGAAGAAGCAAGTTGATTCATCTCAAGAAGTCAGAATCATACTCAATACTGAGGATCTCTCCTTCAATTCCTTCAGGGGGTTTTAGGCTTTTCTTTATGTTTTGTTTTATATTTTCTTTTGAGATGTATTTTTTTATGGTTTTGAATTGAGATGTATTTTTTTATGGTTATGAACTAAACCCTAAGATGGATCTTATTATTGTTTTCTGAGATGTATGATAAATACTTGATTTTTTCTTAACTATGTGTTCTTAATTCTTGTTTTGATATTTCAGGATATTGATTCGAGCATTTATGCTTTTAGGCAGAGGAGGAATAGACCCTGTCTAAGAGTAGATCTAGCATAGTTAAGCGGAGTTGATAGCCACTGTAGAGATAGGATGACAAAAATTGCCAGATTAGGGTTAAACCTAATATGGGAGTCCATAGATCGAGTTAATGCAATTCTAGGGGTTTTCATTAAAAAGAGATTTCAATTAATCAGCCTAGGGTTAGATGTTAGTAGCCTCGAGAGTGGTATTAATATAAATTAGGGAATCCTACGAATCAAGTCAAGTAAATAAATCGTCTGGTTTAGAGTTAGATAACAAGTGAAGTCTAGGTGGATTCTTCCTTGGGTAGTGTCTTAATCAATTGGTTTCCCCACAAGGATTTCCCCAATTCATTCTTTTTGTCTTAGCATCTTTAGCTTAGTAGTTAGTTAATTTTAGATTAGACAACAATTCCTTTAATTCTTAGGTTAAATAATAAAAAGAAAGTTAGTATTAGTACTTTTGGTTCTTTTGGGTTCGACAATCCGGTCTTGCCACTAAACTATACTAATGTTTGATAGGTGCGCTTGCCTCAAGTCGTTGTCACAGTTAGTTTTTAGGCTAGATCATTCATATTATAAATTTTTAAGACTTTGACACACGCTCAAGTTTTTGACGCCATTGCTGGGGAACTGAAATATTAAGAAAGCTCAATTTTTATTACTTTAGCCATATTTTATTTCATTTTATTCTGCAAATAAATTTTATTTTTTACTTTTCTAATTTTCTTTTTCTTTTATCTTTTCCTAGTGGGTACCTCTAGTTTATGACTAGTAGGAACCCGATGGGACCCTTGATTCACGACAGTGATATCGAAGGTACAGTTCGCAAAAATTGTAGAGAAATAAGGCGAAACTTAAACTAAATACAAGAAGAGCAAGAGAATGAAATTAATACAACCGAAGAGATGGCTGAGAATAATTTGCCACCTCCAGAGGTGGCTGAAAATCATGCTCCTCAAACCATATATGATTATGCTAAACCTAATTTAATAGGAACTGAGTCAAGTATTGTTAGACCTGCTATAGCTGCTAATAATTTTCAACTGAAACCTAACACAATTCAGATGATACAACAATTTGTTTAGTTTGGTGGTTTGCAGGATGAAGATCCAAATAATCACCTGGCAAATTTCCTAGAATTTTGCGATACTTTCAAAATTAATGGCATTTCTTATGATGTCATCCTTCTTCAGTTATTTCCCTTTTTTTGAGGAATAAAGCTAAACAGTGGCTAAATTCTCTTCCATGAGGATCAATCACTACATGGGAACAAATGACCGAAAATTTTTTATTAAAATATTTTTCGCCGGCCAAAATGGCCAAATTAAGGAATGATATCTCTTCTTTTGTGCAGATGGATTTAGAAACATTATACGATGCATGGGAGAGATACAAAGATCTATTGAGAAGGTGACCACACCATGGGTTACCCTTGTAGCTACAGGTCCAAACCTTTTACAACAGTGTGAACCCTTCAACGAGACAACTGATTGATTCAACGCAGCCAGTGGAACCCTGAATAACAAAACTCCTAAGGCGGCCTATGAGTTTATAGAGGAGATGTCACTGAACAACTATCAGTGGCAAGTTACAAGGACAAGGCCGACAAAAATAGCCGAGTTTTCAACCTCGACGCAGTCACCATGGTATCAAATCAATTGGAGATGTTAAATAAAAAGATTGATGGTTTGTGTGGTTCCTGGCAGGTACACCCAGTAATGCAATGTGACTCAAATCTAGGAAGTGTGGCGAATCCTGAGTACCCATCCTAAAATCCTAGCATGGAAAGAAAATGGATAAACTATACGGATAACAATTTCAAATCTCAAAATAACCCTTATAGTAATACTTATAATATAGGTTGAAGGAACCACCCCAACTTCTCATGGGGTGGTCAAGGAAATTAGAGACAACAGCTTCTTCCAAACTTCCAACGACAACCCTATCCACAACAAAAGAAGCCGAACCTTGAGAAGATGCTGACAAAATTCATAGCGGTGTCAGAAACTTGTTTCCAAAACACCGAAACAACACTTAAAAATCAACAAGCATCGATTAAAGAAATCGAGAACTAGTTAGGACAACTCGCTAAGCTAATCTCCGAACGACCATAAGGTAGCTTGCCAAGTAACACTGAGACTAACCCAAAATCACAACTTCAAGCCATAATCGCTCAAAATAGTGAAGGGTTAGTAGATTCTGAACCTAAGCTAAGGCAAGAACTTGTGGTAAGTGAAGGTAAGGTTGAGGTAAGCCAAGAAAAGCCAAAATCGGTAATTAAAGAATACCAACCTCATATACCATATCCCGATACGATGAAGAAAGACAATTTAGATGAACAGTTCGGTAAGTTTCTTAAACTTTTAAAGAAATTAAATATTAACTTACCATTTGTTAAAGCTCTTTCGCAGATGCCAGATTCAAGGAAATTTTTAAAAGAGCTTTTGACAAATAAGAGGAAGTTAGATGAGGAGTCGCATTTGGAATTAAATGCAGTATGCTCAACAATGTTACAAAACAAACTCCCACGAAAATTAAAAGATCCAGGGAGTTTCACAATTCCATGTTTAATTGGTGGTTTAACTATTAATAATGCGTTAGATTATTTAGGGGCAAGCATAAATGTTATGCCTTATAAAATGTTTAAACGACTAGGTTTAGGAAAACCCAAACAATATAGAATGAGTATTCAATTAGCTAATAAGACTATTCGAATTCCTAGGGGTATAGTTGAAGACATACTCGTTAAAATTGACAAATTTATATTCCCCATAGACTTTGTTGTTTTAGATATGGATAAGGATAATACAATTCCTTTAATTTTAGGAAGGCCCTTTTTAGCAACTGCCAGATCTAAAATTGATGTTAGTACAGGCGAACTTGCACTTCGTGTAGGTGAGGAATCAATCAATCTTCGAGATCTTGATTCAGCTAGGACATCAAGCGACAAAGGTGAGAACATAAATTCTATTGATAACCCTTCGGTTAAACCTTCTTTTCAGGAAGCACCACAGAACAACACATCTGAGCCAAATCCTAGACCTCATACCAACAAGAAAATAACTCATGAGGAACGAAGGCCACATATTGATGAACTAGACGTGTGGAAGGCACATTTCAAGGAGGAGTAAAAACCACACGAAGTGAAACCAAAGGAACCCCCAGACAAGCTTATAGGAACGACAAATCACTTCAAAATAGGAGATCATGTACTATTAGAGAAAGCAGACCCTCAAACCGCCACTTCAGACCTCAATACAAACAAAGAAATCCCTTTTAAAGTAATCAATGTTTTCCCTTACAAAATAGTTGAGGTAAGTAATTTTACATTCGGTACTTTTAAAGTAAATGCTACTCGACTCAAACTATATAATGGTAGCATGAGAAAGGATTTTTCACTCCTCAAACGACCATGAATGTACAAATGAGAGGTAAGTCTAGCTTAAGACTTTAAATGAGCGCTTCTCGGGAGGCAACCCAAGCATTAACCCCATTAATTTTTATTCTCTTTCTTTTAGCACCTAACTACAAACTAACCAAGTAAATGAAGCACAAATTTTCACCCCACACGGCCTTGCACATGGCCATGGTCGTGGCCTTGTGGATAGTATAGATTTCTATACTGGCATGACAGAGATAGTACGAAAAAGGATGGAAAAATATCTCCAAGCCACGGGCTTCGACTAAACACCACGGCCGTGCAACACAGTCGTGGCTAACACTATTTTATAAACACAGGCGTAGTGACCTGAATAAAAGGCGTGGGAGAAACAAATGAACCACCACATGACCGTACGATATGATCGTGTGACACGACACGCCCATGGAACACGGGCGTGGGGATGTACCAGAGCTGAAAATTTTATTTAAACCATCTACTCCCCTTCCCATCTACTCTCCATTCCCTTCTTCTATAACATTTACACTCCCCCTTTTCATTTCCTCATTCTTCATCTTCCAAACTCTTGATCTATACTTCATCCATGTCGAAGAAATTGAAGGATCCTATCTCAGTCTCCCTATGCGTGACCGATCAACATAAGTTCATGTCGGCGGCTTCATTAACTCAACAAGAAAAGAACCTTTGAGTCCATTTGTTTTCTGTTTTTCTTTTCTTGTCTCTTTTAATTTCCTACTATTTATCTCTATTGTGCTAAATCTATATTATTATATTTTGATTTTGTTTATTTAAGTTGTTCAGGTTGATTGGGAATCACACCACCACGACCCTAGTAACTACCGCCACCAACGCCTCTTTATTCTCAAGAAATCCATCCAAAAATTTAGGAAGTGCTCTTCTATCCCTTTCTTTTGATTTTCTATTATATGTTTCTTATATATCTTTGTACATTGAGGACAATGTACATCTTATGTGTGGGGGGTGAAAATTATTTAGAAAAAGTTCCTAACTTTTTGTATTATTCTCAAATCCTTAATGATATCTTGTCTTAATTAATTTTCTCATATCACTAATTAGAATTAAATTCCTGTTGATTTATGATTCTTATTGATATGTTTTAGATTTAGTCATAGTTAATTGTGCATTGATAATTTAAACTTTAAGATACTAGAGAATAAAGCATGATGAGTCTATTTTCAAAAATTAAAAATTTTGTTAGGTTGTCTACCTGAATCTAATTATTACCTTGAAGTTTGAAATTTACAAGGTTGTCATCAAAAACCCATAATTTTTGTGAGATTTTGAACCTTTTAGAGCGTACATTCTTTTTGTGCTCACTTTATTGATTATGAGTGTGTCAACATTGATTTGTTATCCTAAAACTTGCATCGATTATACAAATTGAGACCACATCATTGATTTGATATACTCAGATGATAAAGGCACCTAGGATTTAACCCACTTATTCCATTAAAAGCTTACCTTCAGAATTAACCCCTAGTGAACCCTGTTGATCCTAACAACCCTTTTTATTGGTTCACCCACTAATATTAACCCAAAACCCATCTTGTATTTATTATCACCATTTTTCTTGACTACCCTTCTATTGAGACTTGATTTGATCAATTGCCACTAAACGATTCTATTGTTTGATAGGTGCGCTTGCCTTAAGTTGTTGTCACAGTTAGTTTTTAGGCTAGATCATTTATATTATAAATTTTTAAGACTATAACACACGATCACATTCCTACAAGCATCACTCTATACTCAATACATGCCCAAATAATGGTCAAAACCCTACCAAAACATGCATAATTCATCATACAATATCCTCATTCATTTCCATATACAATTCCAACTCAAAACATGCCCATCTCATGAACCAATTCCATACCAAAAGTATATGATTCATATCTCATTTCAAACCATTTCAAACATGCAATATATTCACCATCTCAACTACCAAATCAAGTATGAAACCTACCATTTCTATTTCACTAAAGCATACCATAATGGGCATTCACACAAGACCATATATACACATCACATACACCATTTTCACATAACAAAACATAAACCAAAATCAATCCAAAGTATCATCCATTATCAAGCCATATCACATGGCAAGGTTTATACATCTCAAAACATTCCACAAACCTCACTAGCCTATTCATGCCATATACCATAAATACAACTTTCACAAGGTACCAAAATAGATGTCCGATAGTGTGATTGAGTCGCTGGCGATCCCTAGATCTGAGCTAGCTTTAAATACCACTGTAAAACAGAGAAAGACTTCACACAGTAAGCTTTAAAGCTTAGTAAGTTCATAATATAACACAATCAAAATCAATATGCAAAATTAACTAACACTTCATTCAATTCAAAGCACTACTCAATCTCATCCTTGGCTATTACTCACTTTCATACCATATCTATAGGTTCATATACAAGCATTTATAATGATACTCAAACCAACTCTTTTCATCATTCATTCACATAATCTTCTATCTATCTCAAACACAATATCATCAATCATATAGGTTTTCTACATCCTGTACCATCACGTATTTATCTATCACATTTACCACTTCAATGCTCAATGCCATAATTCATTCGATCCTCTTTAAACGTTCGATGAACTCGTACACTTAGTGCCAATTAATTAGCCAAAGCTATAATAATATCGCACACTTAGTGCCATCACATTAAACCAAATTTGTCTCGGTATCGCACAAGTAGTGCCAAATAATACAGCCGATGCTTTCTTTATCTCGCACACTTAGTGCTATTTATCACTGTAATGATTCTATTTACGCACATTTAATGGAATATATCTTCGAACTTACATTTCACATTACCAAACTCCACAATCACATTTATATTCATTTCATCACATATGAACATTGTTTAAACAATACGTATTATACACGAACTTACCTCGGATGTAGAAACAACGATACTAGTCGATCAATCGGCCACTTTGTTCTTACCTCGATCTAAGCCCAAATTTCTCTTTTCTTGATCTATATAATATCAAATTCAACTCATTCAATCTCATCTTTACTCAATTCAATTCACAAACACTCAAGTAGGGTATTTTTCACATTAGCCCTTATAATTTCACACTTTAGCATTTTAGTCCTTATTTCACAAATACATCAAATTCACAAAATCCAATTTAATCTATGCTTAGTTGAATTACCATAGTGCCCCTAGCAGCCCATTTATTTCACATTTCAACACTAATTTTTCACATTTCTCAACTAAATCCTAAAAATGCATCTTTACTCAAAATCACTTTAGAAAATATGTATATCAATCATCAAACACTTAGTTTTCATCATCAAACATCACAAATCTCACAAAATCAACAATGGCATAACTTAAAATCAACATTAATTTCATGAATTTAAGCATGGGCTTTGCAGAACACAAAGTAATGATCACAAAATGTAGAAATTATTGAAAAAGGATCAAAATCATACCTCAATTAGACAAGATTAGTGTCGAACCCTAAAGGCCCTTTATATTTTCTTTTTCCTTTTTATTTTTCCAATAATGAACACAAATGACTAATTTCATGCATTTATTTTATTAATTATAAACTTATTAATCAATTTCTATTTTTAACCTTATTATTATCATTAATAATCCACTAACTAATGTCCAACCATGTCATTTCATGAATTCAATGGTCCATTTATAACATAAGGACCTCACATTTAAAGAGACACATCAATTCAAAACTTAATCAAATAGAAGGACACTTTTACATTTTCTGCGATTTAGTCCTTTTTCACAAATTGGCACACAAACAATAAAATTTAATCACAAAAATTTCACACATATCAATTCACATATTATAAGAAAATAACATTAATATTTTCTTAGACTCAAATTTATGGTTTCAAAACCACTATTCTAACTAGGATCTAAATCGAGCTGTTATAATACCACCGTGTATATGTAATTATTGGTAGGTTGTGTGCGAAACCACCATGTATCCGGTATTATTCTGAAGTGTTCATCGGAAAATTTGACTAAGTGAAATTGCATGTGATAATGTGGTGACAAGTGCAGGGTTATAACTGCATGTAATTGTGAGCAATGTCTATGATATGTATTTGGAATGTGGTAAGGTTTGAAATGAGTAAGTGCAACTACAAGGATCTAAATTATTCTTGATTAGTATGTAATGTTCTTGATTGATAAGTATGTGGTATGATGTTCATTGTTTACATATAGACTTACTAAGCTTAAAGCTTACTCCCTTCTCTTTTCTCTAATTTTATAATGTCGCCAAGCCAGCTCGGGATACGGAGATCGTCGGAGGATCATCCACACTATCCACACATTTTGGTATATTGAGATTTACATTAAATTATGGCATGTATAGGAATTTGGTTATTTTGTAAGTGTCATAATTGTCTGGCCAAGAGTGTGGTCTATGTCATTTGATATATCATTTTGTATAAGGCCATGTGATGTGGCTAATATTGATTGTGTTATAAGTCTACGATGAGGCCTTTCATGAATGAGTTTCCTTACCTAATTGGAAATGAAAGATTGCATGAAATTTAAGTGTGGGAAGTGTGACGTGTGACTGGTTGTGTAGGTGCATGTGTGATGGTTAAGTATAAGTGTGGTTATACATGATGAGTATGGTTATTAAATGGTGCATGAATGCACTTAATGTGGACAAATAGATGTCTAATAATAGCATGTTAAGTTTGGTTTGAAATGGTATAAGTTTGGATGCTTTTTAGGGTGGCAAAGGCTTGGTAAATAGCCTTATAATTGTCCACAAGGGTAGACAAACGGGTGTGTGTCTAGGCCATGTGTGACACACAGTCTACCTCATGGGCGTGTAGCTTGGCCGTGTGTCCTTTGCAACTAATTTACGAAAAATTAAGTTCATCACACGGGCTAACACACGGGCATGTGCCTTGACCATGTGACCTAAAATGTGTCTTGGCGTCATAAACAAAATACCTAGGTTTTTGTACACGCGCGTGTGTCTTGGTCGTGTGAAGGACACGGTCTAGAACACGGGCGTGTGCTCGATCGTGTGAAGGACATGGCCTAGGACACGGGCGTGTGCTCGGCCATGTGAAAACCCCTGTAGGTTCGAATTGAAAAATAAATCCACACGGGCGTGTCCCTGTGCTATACGGGCATGTACCCAGTTTTTATGTAAATTTTGTAAACTTTTCTAAAATTCTAGTTTTGGTCCAAGATCGTTCCCAAAGTATGTTTTGGGCCTCGTAGACCCATTTCAGGGACTTCATGATTAAATATGAAAATTTTTAAATTTAAAGAAATTTTATGGCCCGATTTTGCATGAATGTTTATGTTATTGTCCAGTAATGTCTCGTACCCTGTTCCAGCGATCAAACACAAGTAAGGGGTATTACAGAGGTGATTATCTGGGTAAGTTAATGCTAAGTTGAATTTTATTGTGAAGCCTCTAGTAACACAGATTTAGTGCTAACAAGACGGGCATATCACAGTTTGAAAACGAGTGTAAGACCATGGAGTAGAGGCCCATGGCAGCTTGGTATGATTGAGAACCTTTCATTGTGTAGCCTTCAGTAAAATGAAATTGAAATGGTAGAACACAATACATGAATCTGTGTAAGACCATGTGGTTAAGGCTCATAGCACAATATGATATGATTGTATGTATGTTCATGGTGTAGCCATCGATAATGTATAAATTCATGACACCTTCTGTAAAGTCCGTCGGGACAACAAACACGAGATTTTGCATGATACCTTTACAGTACATTCTGTTTGTCCCTTGTCATGTGGTCTATCATGTATGTCTGGTAAGCTGTGTATATTTGTCTCTATGGTAAGATGTGAATAAATTTTGTTAGTTCTTTAATAAGTATGGCTAAGATAAAGTATTTATGCTCTCATGATTAAGGGCTGAGTAAGATTGTAACATCCCAAATTTGGGCCTAATAGATTTGGGCCTATTGGGTTGTAACGCCCCAAAAATCTTGAAACTTTTAATTTCTATGCATGGGAGTTAATATGTATGTGTAGCACTTAGAATAATAATATTAAGGTATTATCGGGATTATTTGAAGCCTTAGAGTTAGGGGAGACCATAGGGAAAATTTATTTTCTTACTTAGTGAACCCTAGTCTCAAGCATGAGGCCTCATAAGCAGATTAAGAGAGAGAGGACACAAATGGGCTTGTAGTCCAGTGGAAAGTGGCGTCATATAGGGGCTATGAGGTGGCGTGTTAAGCAGTTAAGGAGGTCCAAGGTTCGAGGCCTAGGAAGGGAAAATTAAGGAGTTTTATTTTTGTGTTTGGACAAAAGGAGTTGGGATTGGAGGGGACTCTGAAAGGGTGTGTTCAGGAGAGAAATTTAAGGTGCAGATAAGGGAGAAAAGATAGGGATTGGGAGGTGGATATAGTGGTGCCGAATTGGACTCTGAGGGAAGGGAAGTTCGGCTAGGGGCTATATATATGAGTGCCGAATTAAGTTCCTATGTTAATGCTGAATTTTCGCTTCCCTGCTAGCTAAATTTCATCACTTGTGAGGGCAAACGTTTTTCTAAGTGTGCCAAAGCCGAATCCTTCATATCTTCCCTTTTCAAATTCCCTTTTTTGGTTCACCACTCGGTTCTAGCCAAATTACTTTTATTTCTTTTCCCCATAGTGTTGCTGAATTGCCTCTGTCACCTTGCTAGTCTCAAAAGCCGGACTTAAGTCGTAGGATCAAAGGAAGATTTTGGTAAGAGCTTAGTTGAATTTTTAATGTGTTTTATTAAAAGCCAAAGGGCTATCTGACCTCTCTTTTCCGTTACCATGTACTAACAAGGGTGAGGCTCAGCGATCGCAAGCGCGGTAGGAAAGGATTATGATAAGGCAGTAAGTATTCTCGATTCAGTTAAAGTTTTAATAAGTGACCGAATCTATTGTGGCTCATAGGGGTGACATATGATCAATATGGGTCACTTGGTTTTGATGATATAGGTGTTTGGGAGCAGATCTAAAGGATAATTGCCAATAGTAGCAAATGAAGGGCTACTAGAACGTAAGGTACACGGTAAGGGTACGGTGAGGTTTCAGTTTTTGATAAGTATGTGTTAAAGATTTGGTTAATCACTAGTAATGTCAATTGTAGGTTCGTGATTAAGGGGTTTGCAGTGTCGTGGTTACCAGGTGTGTACAAACACTACACACATGATATTGGCAATGCCGAAAAGTCGAAATGTCGAAAGTGGCTAAATGGGCCCGGTAGGCCTTGAGGCTAAGTTTGATGAAATAGTTTGGTTGGTTATACGAATTGAATTAGACATGCATGATACATGATCTGAATTTGTTCTGGGCCTATTTGGCTATATGATGAGACTTGGGCCTGATGGGCCGTAATGATGTAATTTGGGTTTGATGAGCTTTATGGGGACGTAGACAAGTATGCTAGGGTTTATGGACTTTAGACCTAGTTTAAACAACTCTTAAATTCCACAAGACTTTCTAATAATTAAACATGTCCGTAAACAAGTCGCTGGCTTGGAGTGTGGCAATGGGCATATGCATGTCTAGGATTGGATCTAGGGAGAGCTTGGTACCTAAGCGGCCCTAGTGGCCTACCTCCTCTTTTTTGGAATCCTCCTAGTGCGCAGTGTCTGTTCACTTTAGCCGCGAGGACTTGTTGATGGGCCAAAGATCATAGCTAAAACCCGAAAGGGACCAAAATACCCCCTGTTTGTGAAATTATCAAATTACCCCCGAATTGTGAAATTACTGAAATACCTCTGCTTTGCAAAATTATCGAAATACCCCCGGTTTGTAAAATTACCAAAATACCCCTAATTTGTGAAAATACCAAAATACCCTACTTTATGAAAATACCAAAATACCCTTATTTTGCAAAATTACCAAGATACCCCTATTTTGGAAAATTACAAAAATAACCCTATAGGGTAGAATTAAGAAAATACCCCTGGGTAGTGAAATGACAAAAATACCCCTATGTGATGAATATAAGTTTATCGATGTTACTTGTGTGTTTGATGTATTCATATGATACTCTACTTAGGATGCATATGGGTGGGAATTATGGTACGAAGGAAGATTTGAAGATCGCATGGCTGTATGGTATGGATCCAAAGGAGGCTTTAAGCCAAATATTTGATTAGCAGCTTTGCTACAACATTTGGTAGTACCGCAACCGGACTACCCTTGGTGTGTAGCAGAAGAGTGGGTCGAGCTAGAATTCCCCACAGGAGTCATAAGGTTGGAAGGGAAATGGTGTGTGTAGCGGATGGATTTTTGGGGTGGGTTTTGCATTATTTGTTTATGAATGATACGATATGATTTGTTATGAGGTCATTGTGGGATAAGGCCCAAGACCACCGATTTTGATAGGGAGGCCCAATGTAGATATTTATAAGTGATTTGTTTTCCAAGGGTTGTGCACACTGAGTTTCGAAGCTCACACCCCTTTAATTCAATGTTTCAGGTAATCCCGAATAGATGACTTGATGTGGGAGAGGACTCGGAGATGGCCACACTACAAGGGGTTTGAATTTCCGTTCATTTATTTCAAAATACATGTTTTATTTACTTAATTTTTAGTGGACGTAATAAGACCTTGTACTCCGTTTTGACTTCAGATTTAATTTAGGTTTTGAGATTAAATGTTTATTTAATTATTAAACCTAAGTATGCTCTTATGTTCAAACTTGGTTTACTAAATGCTTAAAATAATAAAATGGGTTTTTTATCTTTAATTGATAAGTCTATTAGATTTTGGGCTTTTGGGTCTTAATTTCTTAATTAGCAAAACCGTTTTGAATTGTGCCTTTAATGTGACATTCCGGATTCGAGTTTAACTTCTAGGCTGAGTTTGGGGTGTTACAAAGACTAGTGAAATAAATGAATAGGTTCTAAGAATTTTGTTGTTAGGAACTATGTATTTGGATGTTAGTAAAGGTATTCGTCATGACGTTATGACAACATTGGATCGGGACATATTCATAATTATGTATGATCTAAGATATTTTCAACGTGGATTTATCATGGTACGATTTAATTAAAGTTATTTGGAATCTATCATATATGAATTGAATAATGACTTCGCCTAATATATTGATTAATACGGAACACTTGGGATTCTGAAGTTATGTTGTGGATGCCTTCATATTAATTTTTGAATTACACTACCAATATGATTTCTATGGTATTAATTTAAGGTATAACTAGTTTAATAGTTTGATGGTGCTCAGATATGTGTAAGTATTCGCTAAATATGGACGTATCCGTCTATGATTAATGTTGTGAAAAAATGTTATCTAATAAGTGTATGTACTAGGATATGATCTATACAAAAATGAATTTTGAAGATAACTTTTGTTGAGAAGCACATATGTAAATGAGAGAATTTAGTAATATCTAAAAGAATCTTCAGTTAGTCAAGTGAGAAAGAATTGGTATATTAACAATAAAATAGTTGATGCATATGTGAATCAAGTTATATTGGTATATGCCAGATAAGTTTTGAATGTTGGTTGCTGCATTGATGATAATCAAATAATTTAAAGTAACCATCAAGGTTAAATGAAATAACATTTATTAAATTACTCATGAACTTACAAGACTTGTTAATTGTTTTTGGTTTTGTTGTCGGGAGACTACGCTTGGAGGAATGATGCTAAGACTACACCAAGGAAGAGACATGTCGGGTTGTTATGCATGCAGAGCTGATGAGGTGGCTTATTGTTGTAGTTTGTAAATGAATCTTTAATTAGTAGTTGGTTGTTTTAGATAGTTTTAGTGAGAAATCTGGTAGGATAAATATCTTATGTTTAAGTACCAAATTTGTTTCTTAAAATTTAGTACCTAAGATCCGGATCCGACGAATCGGGTCAGGTTAAGGGTATTACAGACTATAATTAATTTTTAAATTCTAGATGATTTTTTTTTTTGTTTTAGTGTAGTTTTTGTATATTATTATTAATGTGAACTAAAAAAAACAATTGTTTATTTTCTATGTAGGAACCCCATATGAGGAGGCACTATAAGGAAGAACTAAACGAGCAAGGGGAGATTTATCTAACATATCTCGCGACACTTTCAAGGAAAAATTGGGTAGTTTCTTTCTCTTATATTTGGGGGACGCATATTAGGGACTATGTGTCATCTAAAATGTGAGGAGTAACATAGAAAATTTTAGTAACTTTTGTTGGTATTTTTAGTAGTATTTTTCTTTGATATTCTTAGATAGTTTCTTTCCCGTGCAACTTTTGTTTTTATGTGTGATGTGTGCTTGACCTTATAGAAATACAACTGATTGTATATACTATAAATTAGGCATGTTAATAATAGATTCTAAATGGTTTAATTTTGCAGACTTGTTAGTTAAATATATTACACGGTGAATAGGAAGTAGTAATTAAGTATACCATATGATAAATGAATATGTAGGGAAGTGTGACTGTTAGTTTGAATTATAGGTACTCAGAATCTTATAACGTGGTTGATGAAATCCATGTACATGAAGTGCTTAGGGATGACCTAAGGCTTTATTTAGTATTACCTAGAGCCAAAATCCAACCATATACATTATACCTTAGTACTTGAATTGAGCCTAAATCTAATTTTTGATGAACCTTTAGAAAAAACTCAGAACTAAACATGATTTCTATATTTATCTTCCTTTTTGGTCCCTAAAATTGAATGCACAAACTTAGATATCGAGCCATACATATTGAGGGATAGGTAGATATATCAAAATGGTTTTGAAAAATCAAAGTGTAAAAGAAGAAACAGTACAATACGATAAGTATAGGACTCTTGCACATATGTGCATAAAGGAAAATAAAGTATGAACAAAAGCATTGTAAAGGTCAAAAGCAAAGTGAAAGGATAAAAGCATAGGATGAGTTAAAAGCATTGTGTGTGATAAGAAGAGAAAAATCGAGTGATTCCATAAAGATCACGACACTTAGAAAAGTATCGTCCATAATTGTCCAAAAATTAGCTAAGCTAATTATAGTTATTAGTATTATAATGTATCTTCGAATTTGGAGAGAAAAGAAAGGTTAGAAAAGGGGATAAATTGAGGTGAGGTTAAAAATCACATTTAAGGGGTGTATAGGGTACAATGTGATGTGCCAAACTATTTTCGTGCTTGATTCATTTTGAAGTGCCTCATTCTTAAAATCTGAACCAACCTTAAGCCAGAGAATATTACAAGTCGAAAAGTCCTATGTGACATAGGCGACTCTGTTCATAGATGAAAATCAAACTAAATACATGAGATGATAATTGCATGTATTCTTCTAGCATAATTGTGATACTTGCGTAGAAATTTTGATGGAACCATGTACTTAATGATCTTTTTACTTGTTTCTCATGTAATTTAATGAACTAATCTATTTGAAATTAAAAATGGGGAATTGGTTACATATCATGTCAAAATTATGTGTAACAATTTTCCCAATTGATGTTGTTCTGAGCTATGCACTAGTTTGAAGTAGCCTCAAGGGTCATCTTTTATTTATCTTTGGTCTACAGTCTATTTATCTTTTGTTTATTCTTGATTGCATGTGTTTGGTTTGCTTGAGGACAAGCTATGACTTAAGTGTAGAGGAGTTTGATCTCCACAATTCGTTGTGGTAGATTAGGTCCCTTTTAATACATAAGGAGTTTGTTTTTTGGAAAATATGTATTTTTTTACTTAGTTTTCTATTTAGTACTTCGAGAATAACATGAGCAATTTTGGGTGTTTTGTGACCATTTAGGCCAACTCGGGCCTAAAGGAAGACTAACATGTTAACTAAGTGTGCAAGAGAGAGAAATGAGCCATAGAATCAGTAGACTGCATTCGATGTCACAACACAGACTTGAGGATGCCGCAAGAACCAATCTAGAAGCCTCTAAGGACATACTACCTTTGATGCCGCGACATTGATCCTAAGGTGTCGCGACACTACTGTGATGAGGCCACTTACATTGGCAAGGGTGTTTTCATCCACACAAATTTGTTATAACATGTTTTGTCTACTATATGAAGCCTCACAGAGTCATTTGAACAAAACTCCTATGAATAGGATTGCTCAGAACATTAAGGTGACTTTTCTCTTAAGTTTAATTTAGTTTTTCTTTATATTAGGGTTTTGGAGTTAGTTTTCTTTCTAAACTTTCAACTTTCATTATTTCGATGTTTTGGATTCAGATCATGGATTGCTCATTGCTTGTAACGCCCCAATTTTCCTAATTTTGGCTTTTGTTAATTTGTTACTCAAATGTGTATCTGATTCAGTGGTTATGTGTTCTGGGTGTGTGTGGGAGGTCCCAAGTTCAAGCCATGTCTTGGGAAATTTTGGTTTTTTTATGAATAAAGCTCTCACTGGGTTCATGAGGCATATAATTTATTATTTGTAATATGCTATCAGAATGGGCCCTGCTGGTCTAGTGGTTAAGTGGTGTGTTAGTGTTACAAGGGGTATGGAATTCGAATCTTTACGCGAGAGAGAATGTTAGTTTAGCAACGTTAGTTTATGGTAGTTAATCGATGTGCTCTGTGTTTGTGAGAAGACAAGGTGCTGGGGTTTCTCGGTCGGCGCTCTAAACGTGCGGATTAACGTTGCTCATCCTAAGGTAAGATTTTAGTCAATTTAAGTGGGTTTTCTGTCACTTTAGGTTCAGATAGATGTCATTCTAAGTGTTTAATTATGGGTTCATTTGGTTAATTATAGGTTACGGGTGTTCGGGTTTGATTTGGTTATCAACCATAAGAGATGTGTGTGTGCGAAAATACAAAAAATGAGGTTTCAGTGAAAGCTGAAAACCTCATTGTCGATGCCATACGAGTGTGTGGTCACCTATGTGGTAGGTCGTGTGCAAGACTGTAAGTCACCACACACTGTGTGATCGAAGAGCCAGGCCGTGCGCAGGTGACACGGTCGTGTGATGGCCGAGCGAGGCTGTGTGCAAGCTACAAGCTCAAACATTTGGGCCATGTGGGCCACTTGGGCGTGTGGGATTCTGGGCCAAGCCGTGTGAGTCCACACGGGCAAGCCACATGGGCGTGTGAGCCTATTTTTCTAAAAAGTTCTGTAAGGTTGCACGGGTCGCCCTAGTCGACTGTGGACCTATTGTAGGGTCGGTAAGCTTTACCTAGACCCTTAATTCTGTGACTTAACTTTCTAATTTCTATACTGAGCATGAATTCTGATATATGAGTGTATGAACTGTATTTGAATAATAGAATGACATTTAATATATGTTGCATTGCATCGGGGTGTGTAACACCCTAAACCCAATCTATGCGTTAAGACTAGATTTGACATGTCACACAAAGTGAACATAAATCTAGTCTTTTAAAGAAATCGGATTTTCAAAAAAAGAAGAAACATTTTGACATGGAGTTATTAAAAACTGAGGTTAATTACTAAATCTAATAATTTGAGACATATAAGTTGAAATTTAGAAAAATTGAATTTGATAATGTGAGAAAAATTTAAAGAATTCGGAAGTAATTTGAAAACAAAATTTTAAAAATATTGTTACAGAAAAATTTTCGAGTTAAAAATATTTAAGAATGAAATCCTCTTCATACGTTCATTTAAGAAAAATGTTTATTTCTATTTTTAGAAAAGAAATCCCACTTAAGCATTTAAAGCGTATTAAAAAAAAATCCATCGACAAGTAAAACATCCATAAAAATTAACTAGAGGCCTTATTACAACTTAACTTAAATAGTAAAAATAATAAAAAGTGCTTAAAAAGAAATCTGGTATATAAATAACCCATTCTTCGTAGTATGGCCTCCACTGAGTCATACATGGCCCAAGCCTCCATCACTGGTCATTACTCGAGAAAGGTAAAGAAAGCGGGTGAGTTACTTAGAACTCGGTGTGTAACTCACTTACCTTAGTCCTTGGGCCAAAACCATTTAAGCATTTATTTGGGCTAAGCCCATTACAAATATAATAATTTAGCATGTATAAAATGCAAGTGATATGCAATTCCCAAAACCAAACCTAGATTTCCATCCACTACACACCACCGTACCAACCAAAGACATCTCCGGGAAGCTTTAGTCACCCACCCCGCCAACACACCAAAGTAGGCATTAAGTCAGATATCAAATTTTGTGGACAAGCCACAGTTCTGAGTTTACATGGCATTTGCCATTTTTAGAATGTGGCGAGCCACCAAAATTTTGTAGCAAAGCTACTAGAACTTCTCTTCACAAATAGCCCAACCCATGCAATCATGTATATAATATGCATAACAATCCATTCATATAATTATTCCAACATAAGGCCCATTATAAAAGTTATTACAATCTGGCCCATTTCACATTTTGTCCCACAGAATCTCATATCACATATGACCCATTTATCAAATATCACATATGGCCCAATTATCAAATATCACATATGGCCTATTTATCAATGATCACATATGGCCCAATTATCAAATATGATATATGGCCTATTTATCAATTATCACATATGGCCCATTTAGACACTTTTATCGAATTAGCCCGTTAAGAGCAATTTTGTAATTGTCACAATCTGAATACCAATTTCAAAATTTTTATCATTAAGGTGATAAATATGCTATTCTTTTCGATTTCACTAACTTGTGATTTAATCCAACGATTAATACGATATAGTCATCTAACCCATGAAATACGGTGTGAGATTACACACTTGATTACGGTAAGCACTATGCTTTCCTGATCGTTGACACTTAAAAATATGTTTAACGCTCGATTAGAAAAATAAACGCAATCTAATAAAGCTACTCTAAACAAACGATCTAAGATTTACCCTCGAAATCGCAAACAACTACGATTTGTCAATTTTCCCCAGTTGACGGTCCACAACCCGTTAGAAAACCCCGAACAGCTAATGGATCAGAACTGCGGATAACCTCGAATAATTTATTTTCACCAGAGGAGGGTCCACAACCCGATGGAAAATCTCGAATCGCCGAAATAGCCCTTCTCTTGAATCTAGAGGGGATCGTGAATCTGCTCCTTTTTCAATCACTATTCACCACTCCTTTTGATTTGATCTTGTAACATCCTAAAATTTGTGTATCAGTTGGTAGCTTGTGTTAGCTCGGGTAGTATTGTTTGTGTTCTTAGCATGGCCTAGTGAAGGCTTGATTTTATTTATGAAGCTAGAATAATTCTTGGTATTTAAAAATTTAATGAAGTGAACTAGGTGATCTTGACACTTAAGATAATTTAAATATTAAATTCTATCACATAAAGAATTAGTGGCAAGGTGGTTAAGATGCATGAAAGGTTGCATGAGGGAAGAGGTTCGAGTAGCATGGATTGCATTGGAAGACTTTATTTTTATGCATCTTAGCATTAAGTGTCGGCCAAGCCATTCTTATGGTAGGTTGGATTTTCAAAATTTTTGGTAAGTTGAATAATGGTTTTGGAAAGCTTGTAATTAGGGATAAGATTCTTCAGACTTATGGTATGATGAGGGGACAAAAGGCATGGATTATGGAGAATGTTTTGGAAACTCTTTTATGGTCTTTAGTTCATGTATGTGGATGGCATTTCGGACTAGAGGAGGGCTTGACCGATTTTTGATGGAAGCTTTGGTAGGTTAGTAGCTAGTTGGCCATTTTCCTAAGCATTTGAGCATCAATTTCTTTTCTCTCCACAAACACTCCCTATAGCCGAATGTGTCTTGGGCATAAGGTGAGTTTTGGTGTTAGTTTTGGCCTTCAATATTTGTTTTGGTGTCATAACAGAAAATCCTTTCTAGTTTTTGCAAGTTTCTCCTAGTGCATCAAAGTGAAACAAAACCGAAACCATCATTGTGCTTGGCAGAATCTCTTTTGTTCACAACTTCTTTCCATTCTTTCATACTTGTTCAACCCACATTTCTTCTACTTTCTCTTGGTCAAACTTCCTTCTCCCCATTCCTCTTTATTTTCTTTCATTTTTGTTCAAAGCCATAAACATCCCTCTCCCATTGAAATCTCTTTCTTTTCTTCCTTTTCCTTTCTCTTTCTCCACTCTAGCCGAATCCTTTTTGTTGTTACAAATCAACGATATTGTCGAAACTTCTCATACTCTTTTTGAATTGTCTCGGCCGAATATCATCAAGGGTAGATTTCCTTTGGGTTCATCTATAACCGATTTTGAAGATAGGTAAGTGTCTTGGCCGAATCTCCTTTTTCTTTCGCTCTTATCTATGTTGTTTTTCTTAAGGGAAAAAGGTCAAATTTTTGGACAATTGTTGTAAGGATCTAACTATTCATAGGAATTTATTCTTCTAGACTCTTCGGGACTTTGGAAGCAATCGTTCTAAGCCTCAATTCTTTGACAGTCGTTTTGGGGTAAGCCAATAGGTAAGACTTGGTATTTTAAACGATAACCTTTCGAGATTTGTTGGTATGGCCGAATGGTCTTGTTCATAATCTTGTGGTTTGGCCGAATATAGGACAAGGTGATCTAGTACGGTAGATCGGGTCTCTGAAATCTAGTACTTGCATTTGTGACAGGTGTGTACCTTACACACTTCATAACTCGGTAAAATGTATATATATGTGTTAAATAACTATTCATGTTGTTAAAGCCGAAAACTATGAGATCTTGATATGATACCATGATGGGTATAAACAAGGAATCGGGTAAGTCCGTTTCGATATGACTTTTGCAATATGATGCATGATGATACGCTTTATAATATGGAATTTCTATGTGATTTCCTAATAAAGTATAATGACATGATTTGTTTATCTATTGCATTGGTATGGGTGATATGAGAGGAGGGAAGATTTGATATCCGTGTCTTTGGACACGGAGGTTTAGCACCTCCGGTGATTTGGCATCACATTTGTGTCTTTGGGACACGAGAGGTTTGGCACCTCATAGCGACTCGTCCCTGTGGTCTAGCATCACCGTGGGTTGGCCCTACTTTTGAGATATGGGATCGTCACCAGTGATTTGGTATCACACGTGGGTTGGCCCCACAGATGGATTATTCGTGACTTTGAGTCACCAGTGATTTGGTATCACATTTTTAGATATCGTGACTTTGGGTCACCAGTGGTTTGGCACCACTAGTGGTTTGGTACCACACGAGGTAGAAAAGGAGTTATGGATGGCTAGGTTGGGTGCATTTTATATATATTGCTTGGTTATAATTTGTGTTGTATTAATCGGGGGAAGGAATTATGCATTGAGTCTTGGTGACTCACCTTCTCCCTTATCTTTTCAGGTAACTCGTAGATCACGGATGAGGAGCCGGATGAACTCGAGGAGGCCATACAATAAAATTTGATTTTACATGAATCTCGATTTAGGGTACTTTAATTTATTTTAATTTGGTTTTTGTTTTATTTTGGGTTTGTAATAAGGCCTCTTTAATTATGTTTTGGATTATTTATATGCTTTGGATATGTTTTAAATATGGCTTATAAATTATTTGGTTAATTTAATAATTGAGCCCAAAGTTTTTCTAAAATAATAAAAAGCAATGGTTTTAAAATCTTACCATCGGGTAATATAAATCATTTGATAGTAAAATATAGATTAAGTGTTTTCTACAATTTTAATGATTTCCAAATATTAAGTTTCAACATTCAAAATGCAATTGGTTTTCAAAGTAATAATTGAGTTTTCTTAAAATGTTATAAATGTTTTCTAACCTATGATTTATCAACTAAGTTTTAAAGATTTATTTATGAAATTACAAAGTAAATTATCGGTTTAAACTTATTATACACTGATTTCTACAAATATAGAATTTTCAAAGAGTTTTCACAAAAATTTAATTGTTATTCGATTCTTTTCAAAATGCTTTCCTCGGTGACATACCGATTCTATTAGTAGGCGTATTGACCGGGTTTGGGGTGTTACAAATTGGTATCGAGCTAAGTTCAAAAGCTTCATTTGTGGGCCCAAAGCCCAAAATGATTTAAAGTATAGTTTTAAAATGTTTTGTTTAAAATTATATGGTTGGAAAAGCATGGCACCGAGTCTCCGACCGATCCTTGGGTAAGTACTTCAAATTGTTGATTTTGATATGATGATGGTATGATTGTATAGTGGTAGGAACTACTCTAGAAACCCAAAACTATAGGTTGGATGTACTCGTGAAAACAACTTCTTATTAAAAATTATTCATAAAACTGTGTTTTAAAGATAGTGGAATGATGTCGTAAGCATAAAACTTTTAATTCAGATAAGTCAAGACTTTAGACATGAGCACTCGAGGTCGGGGTCGTGTTATGCGTGGACGCGGTAGGGGTAGGATGGCTATGTCTGAGCCAGTAAGGTCGGATCAAGGATCCGAGAATGAGGTACTGCCACCCCCACCACCAGCAGTTGGAGTTGAGTTTCAGGAGCAAACGGGGGACGACGCAGTGTCACAAGCAATGCTGCGAGTTCTTGAGAGGGTAGCTAGAATAGGAGGAGGTGCGGGAGCTCAAAAATCTGTACCTAAGCGACTCTGAGCCAATGGAGCTGAGGTATTTCGAGGTGTTTCGGGTGTAGCTCCCAGTACGGTCGAATATTGGCTAGAGGCGACGGAGCGAATCATGGATGACTTGGACCTGAATGTTGAAGAAAAGTTGAAAGGGATAGTGTCACTTCTTCGAGATGAGTCATATCAGTGGTGGCTCACGGTGAGGAATAATCTTGATGGTAGAAGATCTTATTTGGGATTATTTTAAGGCGTATCAAAAGAAATATATTGGGTCCAATTCGTTGATCTTGCGTAAGGCATTTTTGAGTTTGGTCCAAGGGAGTAAGTCCGTATCAGAATATGAGGCTGAGTTCTTAAGATTGAGCCGGTATGCTGGAGGTATTGTGGCTTTGGAGCACGAGCGATGTGTCCGGTTCGAGGATGGTTTAAGAGATGAGCTGAGGTTGCTGATTGCTCCACATCAGGAGCAAGAGTTTAATGCGTTGGTTGAAAAGACTAAGATTGCTGAAGGAATAAAGGAATCTGTAAAGCAGAATCACGAAAGGAACAAACATAAGAGAAGTTTTGGACCATCCGGGTCAGCCGATAATTCTCAGAAGAGGGCTAGGCAGAATGGGTCGAATCAATCTGAGAGGCTCATTCGCTAATCAAGGACTAGCACAGTGTAACCGATGTGGAAAATATCATTGGGGCGAATGTTGGACCGGAGGGAAAGGATGTTTCGAGTGTGGCTCGTTGGATCATTATGTAAGGGACCGCCCACGTAAGCAAGCCGAGAATCGGTCGAGGTCAAGGTCGTGCTCGATTCGAGAAGGAGGGACCGTCACCACGAGAGAGTCGTGGTAATGGTAGAGAAGTAATGGTTACGGTCGAGGCCACAAAGCATCGAGCGAGAGTGCAAGTAACACTTGAGGCAAGACAACTGGGTTTAGTGTATCTTTGCGAGACGTCGAGAGGAGGGTGATGCACCAGACGTCAAAACCGGTATGTTCTTAATCTTTGGTGTACCATATACTGCTTTGATAGATGTGGGTTTGACGCATTCGTATATTGCTAGTAGTATAGTAGAAACCATGAACTTAAACTCTGAGACTGCTTCTAGGGAGATGACAGTAATTAGCCCTCTAGGTCACTCTGTAGAAGTAAATAAGATGTATAGAGATGTACCCCTAGAACTCCAAGGGGTAATGTTTGTAGCTGATCTGATGGAACTATCGTTTGGGGAGTTCGATCTGATTCTTGGGATGGACTGGCTGGTTAAGTACCAGGCAAGTTTGGATTCATTGCTAAGCGCATGGTTTTGAAGACAATTTGAAGGTGAAGAGGTAGTTATGATAGGTAATAGAAGAGATTACCTATCCAACGTGGTATCTGTGTTGAAAGCTGTGAAGATGGTCAAGAAGGGCTGTGAGGCATATGTAGTCCATGTGTGTGCGTTGGAAGCTAAGGAATCTCTATGGAGAATGTCTGAACTGTAAAGGAATATGCTGACGTATTTCCAGAAGAACTTCCGGGACTGCCTCCAGATCGTGAAGTTGAATTTGGTATAGATCATTACGGAATAGCGCCGGTGTCTATAGCTCCGTATAGGATGGCAATCAAGGAATTGATGGAATTAAAGGCTCGATTCAAGAGTTGTTGGATCGAGGTTTCATTCGACCAAGTGTTTTGCCTTGGGGAAGCCAGGTACTTTTTGTCAAGAAGAAGGATGATACGATGTGAATGTGTATAGATTATCGCCAGTTGAATAAGTGACGATCAAAAACAAGTATCCTTTACTGAGGATAGATGATTTGTTTGATCGACTTAAAGGGCGCGGTTTTCTCTAAGATTGATTTAAGGTGCGGATATCATCATAAAGGTGAAAGAGGCTAATATCCATAAGTTTTCGGTCAATATGGGCACTACAAGTTTGGGTTTGGGTTGACTAACGCTACCGACTTTCATGGACATGATGAATCGAGTATTTCAGCAGTTTTGGACGGTTTATTGTGGTATTTATAGATGATATTTTGGTATACTCCAAGTCGGAGGAGGAGCATGATGCACATTTGCAAGTAGTATTGCGATTACGAGGAAAAGTAGCTTTTGCTAAATTTAGTAAGTGTGAGTTACGCTTAAGGAGGTGACTTTCTTGGGTCATGTTGTATCGGTGAGGGATTAGAGTGGATCCTCGAAGATCGAGCGATGTTGGACCGAAGCCGCCTAAGTCGATGGTTTGAGATTCGAGTTTCCTAGGCCTGGCGGGGTATTACTGAAGATTTGTCGAGGGATTTTCTTTGATAACAGCACCTATAACCAAGTTATTGAGGAAATGAGTTCCATTTGTGTGGACTAAGAAGCAACAAGAAAGTTTCGACAAGTTGAAGAAGATTCATTGAAGCTCGATTTTAATTCAACTTTGAGGCGAGCAAGAAATTCACGGTTCTTGTGATGCATCACATCTTGGTTTGGGATGTGTCTTGATCTGAGGAAGGAAGGTAGTGGCTTATGCATCTCGGCGATTGAGACCGCATGAGGTTAATTATCCGACGCATGACTTGGAATTAGTTGCGATGGTTTTTGCCTTGAAGATTTGGAGACACTATTTGTGCAGAGTGAAGTCGATAGTCTACGGATCATAAGAGTCTTAAGTATCTTTTGACTCGAAAGGATTTGAATTTGAGGCGTGAGATGGATTGAATTGTTGAAGGACTATGACTATTCGATTGAATATCATCCGGCAAGGCTAACGTGGTGGTAGGCGCGTTGAGCCGTAAGGTTGTATCGGACTTAAGATCGATGTTTGCTCGTCTTAGTTTATCTGACGATGGGAGTCTCTTGGCGAAGCGCAAGTCAAGTCGACTTGGTTAGAAGCGGATCAAGAAGAAAGCAGTTAGAGGATGATGGTTTGAATGATCGGAGGTTGCGAGTTTACAATGGTGGTTTAGAAATTATAGTTTGTCCGGTGATGGAGTGTTGTGTTTTCAAGGGAGAGCTTGTATGTTGAAAGATGTTGAGTTGAGGCAAAGGATTCTTTGGGGCCTTTATAGCGACCCATCGCTATGCATCTTGAGGTAGCAAGATGTATCGGGATTTAAGAGAGCAATTTTGGTGGCAGTGCAGGCGGAGAAATGGCGAGTTTGTGGGTAAATGTCGGCGTGTCGGTGGTCAAAGATGAGCATCAGTTACCGTCTGGATTACTTCAGCCGGTGAAGATTCCTCAGTGGAAGTGAGAGAGGATCACTATGGACTTTGTTAGCGGATTACCTCTTACACCTAGTAAGAAAGATTCAGTTTGGGTGATTGTGGATCGTCTGACTAAGTTAGCTCATTTCATTCCGGTAAGGGTGGATTACTCGCTTCATAAGTTAGCTAAGTTGTATGTGGCGGAGATAGTGAGGTTGCACGGTGTACCAGTGTCGATCATCTCAGACAGAGATCCTAGATTTATGTCAAGGTTTTGGAGAGCGTTATATCGGGCTTTGGGTGCAGCGGTTGGATTTTAATCTGACATTTCATCCATAGTCGTGAGGCGATCGGAAAGAGTTATTCAGATCTTAGAGGATATGTTGAGAGGATGTGTTTTGGACTTGAGGCGGTGGGAAGAGTTTTACCATTAGGCGAGTTCGCATACAACAATAGTTATCGAGCAAGCATTAAGATGGCACCATATGAGGTGTTGTATGGTAGGAGGTGTCGTACACCTACATCTTTGACAGAGTTGGGTGAGCATCAAATGTTAGTACGAGTTGGTTGCGAGGATAAGGTTAAGAGGATAAGGTTAAGATGACTTAGGCTCATATCGAAGGAAGCTTTTGATAGGTCTTTTGAAGGTCTCACCATGGAAGAAAGTGTTATGATTTGGGAGAAAAGCAAGTTGCCATCGAGTGTTGAGGCGTGTGGGACGATGGCTTATCAGCTCGAGTTCACGATGTGTTCCATGTCTCCATGCTTAGACGATATCATTCGATTCATCCCATGTCGTGGCGATGAGGAATTAGAGGTGAGTCAGTTGTGATGGAAGAGGAACGGTCTGATTCTAGATCGAGATGTAAAAGTTTTGCGTAAAATTGATTCCTTTAGTGAAGGTCTTATGGTGGAACCATGGCATAGAAGAAGCTACGTGGGAGCAGGAGGATGTTATGAAGCGATTGTACCTCAACTCTTTTAATCGAGGTAATTTCGAGGACAAAATTATTTTAAGGGGGGTAGAATTGTAACATCCTAAAATTTGTGTATCAGTTGGTAGCTTGTGTTAGCTCGGGTAGTATCGTTTGTGTGCTTAGCATGGCCTAGTGAAGGCTTGATTTTATTTATGAAGCTAGAATAATTCTTGGTATTTAAAAATTTAATGAAGTGAACTAGGTGATCTTGACACTTAAGATAATTTAAATATTAAATTCTATCATATGAGGAATTAGTGGCAAGGTGGTTAAGATGCATGAAAGGTTGCATGAGGGAAGAGGTTCGAGTAGCATGGATTGCATTGGAAGACTTTATTTTTATGCATCTTAGCATTAAGTGTCGGCCAAGCCATTCTTATGGTAGGTTGGACTTTCAAAATTTTTGGTAAGTTGAATAATGGTTTTGGAAAGCTTGTAATTAGGGATAAGATTCTTAAGACTTATGGTATGATGAGGGGACAAAAGGCATGGATTATGGAGAATGTTTTGGAAACTCTTTTATGGTCTTTAGTTCATGTATATGGACGGCATTTTGGACTAGGGGACGGCTTGACCAATTTTTGATGGAAGCTTTGGTAGGTTAGTAGCTAGTTAGCCATTTTTCCTAAGCATTTGAGCATCAATTTCTTTTCTCTCCACAAACACTCCCTATAGCCGAATGTGTCTTGGGCATAAGGTGAGTTTTTGGTGTTAGTTTTGGCCTTCAATATTTGTTTTGGTGTCATAACTGAAAATCCTTTCTAGTTTTTGCAAGTTTCTCCTAGTGCATCAAAGTGAAACAAAAACCGATACCATCATTGTGCTTGGCCGAATCTCTTTTGTTCACAACTTCTTTTCCATTCTTTCATACTTGTTCAACCCACATTTCTTCTACTTTCTCTTGGTGAAACTTCCTTCTCCCCATTCCTCTTTAGTTTCTTTCATTTTGTTCAAAGCCATAAACATCCCTCTCCCATTGAAATCTCTTTCTTTTTCTTCCTTTTCCTTTCTCTTTCTCCACTCTAGCCGAATCCTTTTTGTTGTTACAAATCAACCATATTGCCAAAACTTCCCATACTCTTTTTGAATTGTCTCGGTCGAATATCATCAAGGGTAGATTTCCTTTGGGTTCATCTATAACCGATTTTGAAGATAGGTAAGTGTCTTGGCCAAATCTCCTTTTTCTTTTGCTCTTATCTATGTTGTTTTTCTCGAGGGTAAAAGGCCAAATTTTTGGACAATTGTTGTAAGGATCTAACTATTCATAGGAATTTATTCTTCTAGACTCTTCGGGACTTTGGAAGCAATCGTTCTAAGCCTCAATTCTTTGACAATCATTTTGGGGTAAGCCAATAGGTAAGACTTGGTATTTTAAACGATAACCTTTCGAGATTTGTTTGTATGGCTGAATGGTCTTGTTCATAATCTTGTGGTTTGGCCGAATATAGGACAAGGTGATCTAGTGCGGTAGATCGGGTCTCCGAAATCTAGTACTTGCGTTTGTGACAAGTGTGTACCTTACACACTTTAAAACTCGGTAAAATGTATATATGTGTGTTAAATAACTATTCATGTTGTTAAAGCCAAAAACTATGAGATCTTGATATGATACCATGATGGGTATAAACTAGGAATCGGGTAAGTCCGCTTCGATATGACTTTTGCAATATGATGCATGATGATACGATTTATAATATGGAATTTCTATGTGATTTCCTAATAAAGTATAATGACATGATTTGTTTATCTATTGCATTGGTATGGGTGATATGAGAGGAGGGAGGATTTGATATCCGTGTCTTTGGGCACGGAGGTTTGGCACCTCCAAAGTGATTTGGTATCACATTTGTGTCCTTGGGACACGGAGGTTTAGCACTTCATAGCGACTCGTCCACGTGGTCTAGCATCACCATGGGTTGGCCCCACTTTTGAGATATGGGATCGTCGCCCGGTGATTTGGTATCACCGTGGGTTGGCCCCAGATGGATTATTCGTGACTTTGAGTCACCGGTGATTTGGTATCACATTTTTGGATATCGTGACTTTGGGTCACGGTGGTTTAGGACCACCGGTGGTTTGGTACCACAGGGTAGAAAAGGAGTTATGGATGGCTAGGTTGGGTGCATTTTATATATATTGCTTGGTTATAATTTGTGTAAGAATATTGTATTAATCGAGGAAGGAATTATGCCTTGAGTCTTGGTGACTCACCTTCTCCCTTATCTTTTCAGGTGACTCGTAGATCGCATATGAGGAGCCGGATGAACTCGAGGAGGCCATACAATAAAATTTGATTTTACATGAATCTCGATTTGGGGTACTTTAATTTATTTTAATTTGGTTTTGTTTTATTTTGGGTTTGTAATAAGGCCTCTTTAATTATGTTTTGTATTATTTATATGCTTTGGATATGTTTTAAATATGGCTTATAAATTATTTGGTTAATTTAATAATTGAGCCCAAAGTTTTTCTAAAATAATAAAAATGCAATGGTTTTAAAATCTTACCATCGGGTAATATAAATCGTTTGATAGTAAAATATAGATTAAGTATTTTCTACAATTTTAATGATTTCCAAATATTAAGTTTCAACATTCAAAATGCAATTGGTTTTCAAAGTAATAATTCAAGTTTTCTTAAAATGATATAAATGTTTTCTAACCTATGATTTATCAACTAAGTTTTAAAGATTTATTTATGAAATTACAAAGTAAATTATCGCTTTAAACTTATTATACACTGATTTCTACAAATATAGAATTTTCAAAGAGTTTTTCACAAAAATTTAATTGTTATTCGATTCTTTTCAAAATGCTTTCCTCAGTGACATACCAGATTCGGTCGTGGCGAATTGACCGGGTTTGGGGTGTTACAGATCTTGTTTGCCTCCATTAACAAAAGAATATTAGTCCAACTAATATTTCATTACTATAGCCAATAAATCTTATAAAAGAAGTCGGCTTACCACGAAATCCTTATGTTACGAAATCCTTGAAAGAAATCATTACCTTAAAGTTTTGAACCGAATCCTAGCGATTCACGATGATTTCAGACACTCCAAGTTTTGGCCTTCCACTATGTTCTATGATGGAGAAAAGATTCGAATGAGACATGGTATGATGATGGTCTCGATCCAAAAAGACCATCCCACACCAACATGTAGATTCGGCACAAAAGAATAGGAAAAAAATAACAATACCAAAATATTGTACTAGCCACTTACCGATTGATCAAAGTGTGAGAAGAAAGAATAAAATGATTGAGAAGGAGATAAGTGTGGTTGAAGATTCGGCTATGAAGGAAAAGTTGAAGGGGATGGTACTTAGTAACATTCGGCCATGGTGAAAATAAAAGGGAGAAAAATGTTTGAGAGATTTTTGTAAGGAGAAAGATATGAAGAATGGTAAAGGAAAATAAGGTTTTTAGGTTTTAGTTCTTTTCAAGAGTGGAAGATGAACAAAGAAATGAGTTTTAGGCTTGTGTGCATTCGGCAAGGGTGAAAAGAAAAGAAAAGAGAAAGTGGCCTTCCAAGGCTTTGGTGATTTCGGCACTAGGAGGAAAGGTTTGAGAGAATAGGCAAAATAAGACCGAAATGGTTAAAATATGAAATGATTAAAGAAAAACAAAGATGTTACCTATTGCTCAAGGTGCATTCGGCTAAGGAGAGGAAAATAGAGAGAAAGGTTTTGGAGAAAAACACAAAAATGACCAAATGCCAAAGTGACCAACTAGCTACCAAAAGCCATCAAAATTTCGGTCACTCCCCCCTAGCCCCTAAAACTGTCCAAGTACATGGCCTCAAAGTCATAGTTTGGCCACTCCAACTTTCCAAAGCATCTTCCTTGTTATGTGCCTTGTGTTCCCCCTACATACCTTATTCATATGATTCCCTTCCTTATGTTTACACTTGCCTTTTCTCTTAGCCACCCTACCATAAAAATTAAAGTCCAACCTACCATAAATACTAGCTTGACCGACACTACGTAGATGGAAAGCAAAAAAAGAAAATTCACATGCACATCAAGGGATTCAAGTGATCTGATGGGTCTAGCCACGGGTCAGGAAACAAGATGCCGGATCTGCCACTGTGGAGGGAAAATTTTAGGACTAGACCACCGGAGATGATACGGTATATCAAGCGATGTTAAGGGTGTTGGAAATGGTTGCTGGGGTAGGCATGGGCCCAGGAGCTCAGAAATCTGTGTCGAAAAGACTGAGAGCCAATGGGGCAGAGGTGTTCAGAGGAATTTCTGAAATTTCCCCAAGTACAACTGAGTACTGGTTAGAGGCGGTGGAATGTATAATGATGATCTGGATCTCACGGAGGAGAAAAAGCTGAAAGAAGTCGTATCTCTCCTTTAGGACGAAGCATACTAGTGGTGGCTGATGGTTAAGAATGGTCCAGTGGCTGACCGTATCACCTAGAATTTCTTTAAAATGGTGTTCTAAAGTAAGTACATTGGGACAAGTTATGTGGATACGTAGCGCAGAGCATTTCTGAATTTGGTTCAGGGTAGCAGGTCGGTGGCTGTGTATGAGGCAAAATTCTTGCGCTTTAACCATTCCATGAACGTTGTGTTCGGTTTGAAGATGGTCTGAGAGATGATCTACATGTCTTGATAGCTCTAGAACAGAAAAGGAGTTCGTTGTCCTTGTGGAAAAGGCTAAGATAGACGAGGAGGTAAAGTGGACAGAGAAGCTAAATCGGGATAGGAGTGGGAATAAGAGGAATTTTGGACCATCATGGTCAGCTGGGCGTACTGAGAAAAAGTTTAGGTCGGATGAACTGAGTCAGAGACCTACTGCTACTAGTCAGGCGTAGAAGTGTGCTCGGTGCAGTAAACCCCATTGGGGTGATTGTTGGTCGAGTAGCAAGAAGTGTTTTAGGTGTGGATCTACAGGCCATCAGATTAGAAACTGTTCGCAGCAACGGAATAGTGAAGGGCCCGCAGGCCAGGGGAATGTTCAGTCGAGTGGAGGAGGTCAGCATCTACAGAGAGGTCATGGTCTAGCTAGAGGTGGCAATGGTCGGGGTCGTGGAGCACCGGGAAAGGTGTAGCGAACACCGAGGTGAGACAGCCAGGGTTAGTCTATGCTGCTAGACATCGAGAGGAGGCTGACGCACCGGATGTTATAACTGTTACATTTTTAATTTTTGGCTTACCTTACACTACCTTGATTAACATTGGGTTAACACATTTGTATGTGCTAGTAGTCTATCCAAAACTTTAAGGTTATAATCTGAGATTACCCTTAGGGCAATGGCTGTAATTAGCTCGTTAAGACAATCTGTAGTGGTGGATAAACTCTATCGGGAGGTACCTTTAGAAGTTTAGGGAATAACTTTTCTAGCGGATCTGATGGAATTACCGTTCGAGGAATTTGATTTAATTTTAGGCATGGATTGGCTGGTGAAGTATCAAGCAAACTTAGATTGTGCAGCTAAGTGTATGGTGTTAAAAACCCCTGAGGGAGGAGAAGTATTGGTGATAGGAAAAAGGGGGAACTATTTGTCGAATGTGGTGACTGCCCTAAGAGCAGAAAGGATGGTGAAAAAGGATGTGAGGTAGTTTTAATGTTTGTTCAGGCTCTAGAAGCTAAGGACATAACTGTTGGGGACGTGAGGACGGTGAAGGAATTTCTTGATGTCTTCCCCGAAGACCTTCCAGGGTTACCTCCGGATCGTGAAGTAGAGTTTGGAATTGATCTTCTTCTGGGAACAACACCGGTATCTATTGCTCCATACAGGATGGCACCGAAGGAGTTGGTGGAATTGAAAGCAAAATTTAGGAGTTATTGGATAGAGGGTTTATACGACCAAGTGTGTCGCCGTGGGAAGTGCCGGTGTTATTTGTTAAGAAGAAGGATGGATCAATGCGTATGTGCATTGACTATCGTCAGCTGAACAAGTTGACGATTAAGAACAAGTACCTGTTGCCTAGGATCGATGACTTGTTCTATCAGTTGAAGGGGGCTTTGGTCTTTTCAAAGATAGATTTGAGGTCAGGATACCATCAGCTTAGGGTCAAGGAAGAGATATTCATAAGATGGCTTTTAGGACCCACTATGGTCACTATGAATTTATAGTGATGCCATTTGGTTTGACAAACGCACCAGCAGTATTCATAGACATGATGAACCGGGTGTTCCAACCTTACCTGGATCAGTGTGTCGTGGTGTTTATCGATGATATCTTGGTCTACTCAAAGTCGGAAGAGGAGCATGATGGTCATCTGCGGATGGTTTTGGAGATTCTGAGGGAGAAGCAATTGAATGCCAAATTTAGTAAGTGCGAATTTTGGCAAGGGAAGTTACTTTTCTAGGCCATGTTGTTTCGGCAGAGGGAATTAGGGTTGACCCTCGAAAAATCAAAGCGGTGTTGGATTGGAAACTGCCTAAGTCAATGGCAAAAATTCAGAGTTTTCTTGGTCTTGTCGGATATTATCGAAGGTTTGTTGATGGATTTTCTTTAATTGCAGCATCGTTGTCTAAGTTGCTATGGAAAGGAGTTCCGTTTGTTTGGCCTGATGAGCAGCAAGAGAGTTTTGAGAAATTAAAAAGGATTTTGACGGAGGCTCCGTGCTAATTCAACCGGAGGCTGGAAAGGAGTTCGTGATTTACTGTGATGCTTCACACGGGACTAGGATGCGTGTTGATGCAAGATGGAAAGGTTGTTGCGTACACTTCTTGGCAGTTAAGACCACATGAATCAAATTATCCCACCCATGATTTGGAATTGGCGGCAGTGGTATTTACTTTGAAGATATGGAGGCATTATCTATACGGGAGAAGTCTGTCATTTATACCGATCATAAGAGCTTAAAGTACCTGTTAACACTGAAGGAGTTGAATCTAAGGCAAAGAAGGTGGATCGAGTTGTTAAAGGATTATGATTGCTCGATCGAGTACCACCCAGGGAAGGCTAACGTGGTGGCGGATGCTCTAAATCGTAAGGTGATCACTGACTTGAGAGCAATTTTTGCTCACCTTAGTCTATATGAAGATGGGAGTTTATTAGCTGAACTCCAAGTAAAACCCTCTTAGGTTAGTCAGGTAAAGGAAAAGCAACAGACCGATGAGTTGCTTAAGGAGAAGTGGCAACTTATCTTGAATGATGGGCCGGTAGAATTCAGTGTGAACGAGGAAGGACTGTTATGTTTTCGAGGGAGGATTTGCATGCCAAAAGATCCAGAGTTGAGGCATAGGATTTTGCATGAAACACATGAAGGTACATACGCTATGCATCCTAGAGGGAGTAAGATGTATCGGGATTTGCGAGATCAGTTCTGGTGGCCAGGTTTGAAGCAAGATGTAACTAAATTGGTAAGTAAGTGTTTGACCTGTCAGTGGGTAAAGGCGGAGCATCAGTTGCCATCAGGGTTATTACAGCCGGTAAAGATTTCGCAATGGAAGTGGGAAAGGATCACAATGGACTTTGTTAGTGGGCTACCCCTCACGCCTACTAAGAAATATTCAGTTTGGGTGATCGTTGATCGGTTGACAAAGTCCACTCATTTTGTACCGGTTCGGGTCAATTATTCTTTACAAAAGTTGGCTAAGATATATATAGCGGAGATTGTAAGGCTTCATGGAGTACCTGTGTAGATTATTTCGGACCCAGATCCTAGGTTTTCGTCAAGGTTTTGGAAGGTGTTACATCAAGCGTCGGGTATGAAGTTGGATTTCAGTACAGAATTTCATCCTTAGACCGATGGACAGTCTGAGTGGGTGATCCAAATCTTGGAGGACATGTGAAGAGGTTGTGCCATTAATTTCAAGGGTAGTTGGGAAGAGTTTTTACCATTGGCAGAGTTTGCGTACAACAACAGCTACCAGTCTAGTATTCAGATGGCGCCCTATGAAGCATTGTGCGGGCGAAAGTGTCGTACTCCTACCTGTTGGAAGGAATTAGGAGAACGTCAGATTTTGGGTCCAGAGTTGGTGACCGAGACAGAAGAAAAGGTTGAGTTAATTCGGGCTCGACTGAAGGAAGCATCGGACAGGCAGAAGTCCTATGCTCATTTAAAATAAAGGGACATAGAATTTGTTGTGGGTGACAAGGTTTTCTTGAAGGTATCACCTTGGAAGAAGATACTAAGGTTTGGACGGAAGGGTAAGCTAAGTCCCAGATTTATTGGACCGTACCGAGTGTTAAAACGAGTAGGACCAGTACCATATCAGCTGGAGTTACCTCCGGAGTTAAGTAAAATTCACGATGTATTCCACGTCTCTATGCTGAGATGATACCGTTCGAATCCATCCCATGTAGTGTCAGTAGAGGAAATCGAAGTAAGACCTGATCTATCCTTCGAGAGGAACCGGTGGAAATTCTAGATCGTGATGTCAAGGTGTTGCGAAGGAAAATGGTTCCGTTAGTGAAGGTGCTATGGTAAAACCACGGTTCTGAAGAGGCTACGTGGGAACTGGAAGAAGCGATGCTGTAGCAATACCCCTATCTTTTCTGACCAGGTAATTTCGAGGATGAAATTTCTTTAAGGGGGTAGAACTGTAACATCCTAATTTATTGGGCGTTTGTGTTTAGTATGGGGATATGTTTAATGTGTTAAATTAAGTGTTAGGGGTTCAAATTGGGCTTAGGTTTGGGCCGAGGTAGTAGTTAAAATTTCTTGTTTGAAAACTTTAGTGGAAAACTTGTTAAGTTAAGGCATAATAGATTTTAGCTGTGTTTTTAAAACACAAATGGGCTTGTGGCCAATGGCAAAATGGTGCCACAATAAGGGAAGGGAGTTGGCATCATTTGAAGGTCCAAGGTTCGAGTCACCTGGTACCTTTTATTTTAATTATTTTTGGCATTACATGAGCAGTAGTGGAATTCGGCAATGATGCTTAAATTTAGGAATTTTGTAATGTGATAATAAGGTAGATAATGTGCTGATAAAGGAGTGAAGAGGTTGTGTCATCCATGACACTGTGGATGAGTTGTTAGATGAGGATAAGGAGAAAATCAAGGAGTTATATATAGGGCTAGGTGGTGGCCACAATTTTGACTCTAAGAGGAGTAAAGGAATCGATTTCTTTATAGCTTAGGGGTGCTGAATTCTCCCCTATTCTTTGTTTAATTTTTAGCTGTCGGGAAGGGCACTTTCAGGTTTTGATAAGTAGGTGCCGAAATTACCTATAAATAGGGGTGATAGCTCATCGATTCTGGCATTTTAACCCTACTCTTTTCTTATTTCCTTGTGTCGAAATTCTCAGTCTTCCTCTCCAATTTCTTTTCTTTTGATTTCTTCAAAAGTTGAGATCTCCTAATCTCAACATCTTTTCTTTCAAAGGTCGAAACCCTGAACTCTCTAGCCAAATAGTCCATATTCTTTTTACTGATTTCTTCAATTTAAAGCCGAAACTACTTAGAATTCTTCTTATTATCTTCTCTTCTTGATCTTCTCAAAAGCCGGAATCCCCTGGGAGTAGCCGAATTTTCTCTAGTAAGGTAAGTGTCGACTCTTGTTGTCTTTAAGACCTCTCTTTCGGTTTTTGAAGACAAAGCCGAAAAGCTAATGGTTTAATGGTTTCATGTATTTTATGTGTTTGGCGACATTCGAGAAGTGAATTAGATCAAGTAGATCTAAAAGTCGAAAATCGTTAGTCTCTGATTTTGGGATTTCAAGGTAAGGATTTTGATTCTCTTTAAGAGTTATCAGTTGGTTTCTTTTTGTTATTCGTGCCCTTAACCCATCGTTTCGTTAAGCTATCATTATAGTACCTTCTGACCAAGATCATTCATGGACTCGAATGTCAGCAAATCAAATGAAGGGGTTGGATCTGTAGTCTCAGCCCCAAAGTTCAAGAAATGTGCGGTGTCTACTGTTCGTGATTGGCCACCGAGTTGTGGACCAACTTCAGAACAGAATCTTAGGCTATTACCAACGGTAGCGGTTTTCGATAGTGCCAACTTTGACAATATCATCTTGTCGATAATTAGGTGTGTAGATCTTTATCACTTAAGTCTTTTGTATAATATCTATTATGGGCTGAAAAGCTAGAAAAGGTTGTGTGACAGTTGAATAACCCGTAGGGGTTGGGCTAGGAATGCCAGGTATGTAAACATAGTATTATCTCTATGTGTATCGATGCATGTGTTATCCTATTATCCAATAAATGGTCTAGTGCTTTTGATATGGCATGTGTGTATGCATGGGACATGGGTTTGATTTGATGAAGGGGAAGAGCATGTATTTAGGTCACAATAGTGATCGGTGGCTATGCCACGTTATCCTGATATCTTGATTCCTGAATAATATGATTCGATAGCATACTGTCAAGTTTGATTCTAGAGGTTGGTGGGTCGATTGTAGAAATCCCCGAGGTGTGATGGTTGGTAAGGGTCAGCGTGTAGAGGATGGACTCTTAGGTTTTGGGATGGGCCATATTGCATGAATTATTCTGTTGCCTTTGTGTATGGGCCAAGGCCCATAATGTGTTTGTGGGCCCAAGGCTTTTATGTGATATCGAGATTTTCACACTGAGTCTTTGTGACTCACCCTTTTGTTTTCCCACTTTTCGGATGAGCGATGAATTGTGGATGTGGGGCAGAAGCGGAACTCGAGGGGCCATCAAGTCTTTTATCTTCCTAGACTATTTTCAATTATCTTTTAAGTTTAATTTTGGGATATATTTTTTTTTGTAATAAGGCCTCCATCACTTAGGGTTTTATATTATTTCTTTTTGCTAGGTTATAACAAACTTATGTTTTTCCAAAGTCTTAATTATAAAGTAAAATGACAAATGGGCTTTTCAAACACGACCCACGCAAATATTTAAAGTTATTTTCAAAATTCCACATTTAATTGAATATTCGACTATAATAAACTAAGTTTCCCCAAAACCATTCAGAGTAAAGTTTTCAAGATTCAACCCGTAGCATACCAGATCTCGTCCTAACACATGGGCCGGGTTTGGGGTGTTATAATTAAGGTTACTTTTTCCATTTCAATAAAGTACTACTTACCAAAAATTATTCCAAGTCCAAATAAATCCCGAGCCTTCTCGAGACCATTTTAAACACACAAATTGAATCATTTCACTTGCTAAGCACCAAAATAATGCAACATATCGATACTCAATTTTTTTAGGATATCACAATTCTACCCCCTTAAAGAAAATTTCGTCCTCAAAATTTAACTGGTTAAAAGAGGTGAGGATATTGTTGTCGAATTGTGTCTTCAGGCTCTCACATAGCTTCTTCTGCTCCGTGATTCTGCCAAAGAACCTTTACTAACGTTACTGACTTCTTTCTCAGCACCTTAACATCTCGATCCAAAATTTTCACTGGTTTTTCCTCGAATGACAAGTCAGGTCTTAACTCAACTTCCTCTATCGGTACTATATGAGACGGATCCGAACGGTAACGCCTCAACATAGAGACATGGAAAAAACTATGAATCTGACTCAGCTCCAGAGGTAATTCAAGCTGATAAGCCACTGTTCCTACACACTTCAACACACGGTACGGTCCAATGAACCTAGGGATCAACTTGCCCTTCCTTCCAAATCTAAAGATCTTTTTCCATGGTGAAACCTTTAGAAAAACCTGATCTCCCACCGCAAACTCAATGTCCTTACGCTTTAGATCCGCATATGACTTTTGTCTATTAGAAGCTTCTTTTAATCGTGCTCAAATTACCTTTACTTTTTCTTCCGTCTCTGATATCAATTCAGGACCCAAAAGTTGTTGTTCCCCCAATTTAGTCCAATAAGTAGGGGTACGACACCTATGACCATATAATGCTTAATAGGGCGCCATCTGAATACTGGATTGATAACTGTGGTTATATGCAAACTCTGCCAATAGTAGAAAATCCTCCCAACTACCTCTGAAGTCAATCACACAACCCCTTAACATGTCTTCCAAAATCTGGATTACTCTTTCCGACTGACCATCTGACTGAGGGTGAAAAGCCGTACTGAGGTTTAACTTTGTACCCAGAGCCTCATGCAAAGCTTTCCAAAATCGCGATGTAAACCTAGGGTCCCTATCTGATATAATAGACACTGGTACCCCATGCAACCTCACGATCTTGATACATACAACTTAGCCAACCTGCGTTGAGTAATCCGTCTTTAACCGGTAAAAATGGGCAGTCTTAGTCAATCGATCCACTGTACCCAGACGGAATCCTTCTTAGTAGGTTTTAAGGGTAACCCACTAACAAAGTCTATCGTTATCCGCTCCCATTTCTATAATGGAATCTTTACTGGTTGCAACAATCTCGGTGGTAATTGATGTTCCGCCTTCACTTGTTGACAAGTCAAACACTTATCCACGAAATCAGTAACCTCCAGCTTTAACCTTTACCACCAATACTGTTCACGAAGGTCTCAATAGATCTTACCTCCTCTAGGGTGCATAGCATATGGGCTACTATACGCCTCTCGTAGAATCATCTGTCTCAAATTCGTATCCATGGGCATGTACACTCTTCCTCGAAAACACAACACTCCATCCTTATTCATTCCAAAATCCCCTATTACTCCACTTTTAACTTGTTGAATTAAGGGACCCAACTTTTCATCTGATATCCACTTCTCATTGATCTGCTCTATCCACAAAGGCTTCACTTGAAGTTCCGCTAGTAGACTGCTATCCTCATAGAAACTGAGATGAGCAAACATTGCTCTTAACTCTAATATTACCTTATGACTTAACGTGTCTGCCACCACGTTGGCCTTTCCAGGATGATACTCGATTGAGAAGTCGTAATTCTTCAACAGCTCTATCCACCTCTAATGTCTTAAGTTCAACTCCTTTTGGGTAAGGAGGTACTTAAGACTCTTATGGTCCATATAAATGAAAAACTTCTCACCATACAAGTAGTGCCTCCAAATCTTCAAAGAAAAAAACCGCAGCCAACTCCAAATCATGAGTAGGATAATTGACTTCATGCGGCCTTAACTGAGGAGATGCATAAGCCACTACTTTACCACCTTGCATCAACACACATCCCAAGCCCGTATGTGACACATCACAGTAAACAATGAACGCTTTTCCAACCTCAAGTTGAATCAGTACAGGCGCTTTCGTCAAAATCTTCTTTAATTTCTCAAAACTTTCTTGCTTCTGATCTAACCACACAAATGGTACTCCCTTGCGCAACAGTTTAGTTAGAGGTGCTGCAATCAACAAAAACCCCTCAACAAAACGTCTACAGTAACCAGCCAACCATAGGAAACTTCGAATCTCAGTCACTAACTTCAGTGGTTTCTAATCCAACACAGCCTCTACCTTCCGAGGATCAACTCTGATTCCTTCGGCCGACACAACATGTCCCAAAAAAGTCACTTCTTTTAGCCAAAATTCACACTTACTGAATTTGGCATAAAGTTGATTTTCTCGTAATATTTGCAATACTATGCGCAGATGTGAGTCATGCTCTTCTTCATTCCTCGAGTATACTAAGATATCATCTATGAACACCACTACAAACCGGTCTAAGTAGGGTTGAAAGACTCAATTCATCATGTCTATAAATGCAGCTGGTGCATTGGTCAAACCAAATGGCATCACCAAAAACTCATAATGTCCATATCGAGTTTGAAATGTCATCTTATGAATATTGGCCTCCTTAACCTTGAGTTGATGATAACCCCATCTCAAATCTATCTTGGAGAAATTGAAGCTCCTCTCAACTGATCAAATAGGTCATTGCTTCTCGACAATGGATACCTATTCTTGATCGTTAATTTATTCAACTGCCTATAATCAATGCACATAGCATCGACCCATCTTCTTCTTGACGAACAAGACTGGTGCTCCCCACGGAGACACACTTGGTAAAATGAATCCCCGATCCAACAACTCTTGAATTTGAGCCTTAAGCTCCGCTAGATTCTTCGGCGCCATTCTACAAGGAGCAGTGGACACCGAGTCGTTCCGGGTAAAAGCTCAATGCCAAACTCTACTTCCCAGTCTGGTGGTAGACCTAGAAGTTCTTCGAGAAAGACATCTGGAAATTCTTTCACCGTTCTAACACCTTCCACTGATAATTCTTTAGCATCCAAAGCACTAATGAAGGCTAGGAATGTTCCACACCCCTTTCGCACCAACTTTTCTGCCTTTAAAGCAGTTACCACATTAGCTAAATAATTCCTCTGTTCGCCTATTATTACTACTTCTTTATCATCCAAAGTCCTTATCGACATTTGCTTTGTAGCACAATCTTAGTGTGATCGGTGCTTTACCAACCAATCCATGCCCAAAATAAGTTCGAACTAGCTAATAGGCAATTCCATCAAATCCGCCAAAAATATTTCTCTTTGAATTTCTAGAGGCACGTCTCTATACAATTTATTCACAACCACAAACTATCCTAAAGGACTAATTATCGTTATCTCTCTATCGGTAATCTCGGATCTAATATTTAGATTTCCAGATATGGCGCTAGCAACATACGAATGAGTAAACCCGATATCTATCAAAGCAGTAACAGGTACATCAAAAATGAAGAACGTACCGGTTATCACATCATGTGTATCGCCATCCTCCCGGCGCCTGACCGTATAGACTAACCCCGATTGTCTTGCCTCGTGTTACCTCTAAAGCCATTACCTCTACCCGGTGCACCTTGACCTCGTCCCGCGCCATTACCACCACGACCCGGTCTACGACCCCTTGGTGGCTGCTGAGCGCCTCTAGGTCGCTGTGCATCAGGACGACGAGCTTCTTGAGTCGGAGCAGTCCGCCGAGGACAATTCTTAAGCTGATGGTCCTTAGAACCACATTTGAAACACCCACCAGTTCTTTTCCAAAGATTCACACAGGTGTCGTCTTCCATATTCAAAGACACGATTAAATCGATTGGTAGCGATGGTGCTCTAACCGGGTGGCTCATCATTCCTAGGCCTCTTCTGAAACCTTTTAGCGAACTCGAGTACTTAAAGTCCCTCTTGCCTCTGCCTCTGTCTCTTTCTTAGTTCTGACCTCAAAATTCTTAGCCTCTTCAGCTATTTTGGCTTTCTCCACAAGTGTGGCAAAAGTCCTTACTTGATGTGAGGCTATCAGTACCCGCAACTCATCATTCAGCCCATCCTCAAAATGTACACAGCGCTTTCCTTGGACTATTGTCCGAGCATAGCGACTCAAGTGTAGAAATTTTGCCTCGTAAGCGGCCACCATCTTATTTCCTTTAACCAGATTAAGGAATTCCTTCCTCCGGGCATCCACATAGCTTGCCTCGACATACTTTACTTGGAATGCAGTTTTAAAGAAATCCCAAGTAACATGTTTAGCCTGAGTGCCTTCTCGAACAGTAAGCCACCATTGATACGCCTCCTCCTCAATAAGGACACAGCTCCTCTTAGTTTCTGCTCGGTGGTGCACTCCAAATCATCCATGATTCGCTCCACTACCTCGAGCCAATACTCTGCTACATTTGGAGCTACACCTGAGACACCCCTAAAAACCTCGGCACCACTTGATTTAAGTCATTTCGATATTGATCCACGAGCTGTTGGCCCAGTTCTAGCCCTAGCAACCCTTTCTAAAACTCGCAACATTGCTTGGGTCAAAGCAATGTCCTCTCTCATATGGTCATGTGATCCATTTTCAGTCTTGGGTGATGCAGGTGCGTCCATTTCTAGCATATGTCCTAACACTTCAGACACAACCCTAGCACCTTAGCCTCTACCATGACCACGTCTACCACGTCCACGTCCTTTAGCTTTCATTTTGAGTATTTCGTTTTAATCTAATTACAAGTTTTATGAATCAGTATACTTTTTCAGTGTTTATTAAAGATATTTTATGAGATATAAGAGATAGAGTTGCTTTCGTAAATGCAACCTATAGTCTCAATCTCTATAGCTTCAACACCTAAAACTAGAAGTTCTAGAGTGTTCTTATAGTCATGTCACAAAAATAAGAATTATTCAATTCATATACACTTACTTGACTTGGTGTCGGGTACTCGTGGTGCCATAGTACTTTAAAAAAAACATAAGTTCTATAATTCAAAGCAGTTTTGTACCATAAATGTTTTTGAACCAAAACCACAGCTGAGTTTTGAAACTAGGCTCTGATACCATAAAATGTAACACCCCAAATTCGATCTATGCATTAAGGCCAGATTTGACATGTCACACAAAGTGAACATACATCTAGTCTTTTAAAGAAATCGATTTTCAAAAAAAGAAGAAACATTTTGACATGGAGTTATTAAAAGCGAGGTTGATTACTAAATCTAATAATTTGAGACATATAAGTTGAAACTTAGAAAATTGGATTTAATAATTGAGAACAATTTAAAGAATTAGGAAGTAATTTGAAAGCAAAAATTTAAAAATATTATTACGTAAAAATTTTGAGATAAAAATATTTAAGAATGAAATCCTCTTCAGACGTTCATTTAAGAAAATGTTTATTTCTATTTTTAGAAAAGAAATCCCACTTAAGTATTTAAAGCGTATTAAAAAAATTCATCCACAAGTAAAACATCCATAAAATTAACGGATGCCTTATTACAACTTAACTTAAATAGTAAAAATAATAAAAGTGCTTAAAAAGAAATCGGTATATAAATAACCCATTATTAGTAGTATGGCCTCCACTGAGTCGTCCACGGCCCAAGACTCCATCACTGGTCATTACCTGAGAAAGGTAAAGAAAACGGGTTGAGTTACTTAGAACTCGATTAATGTAACTCACTTACCTTAGTCCACTGGGCCAAAACCATTTAAGCATTTATTTGGGCCTAAGCCCATTACAAATATAATAATTTAGCATGTATAAAATGCAAGTGATATGCAATTCCCAAAATCAAACCTAGATTTTCATTCGCTACACACCACCCGTACCAACCAGCACACCTGTGGGGAGCTTTAGTCACCCACCCTGCCAACACACCAAAGTAGGCATTAAGTCGCATATCAAATTTCGTGGACAAGCCACCAGATTTACAGAGTTTACATGGCATTTTCCATTTTTCAGAATTGTGGTAGAGCCACCAAAATTTTGTAGCAAAGCTACCAGAACTTCTCTTCGTCAAATAGCCCAACCCATGCAATCATGTATATAATATGCATAACAATCCATTCATATAATTATTCCAACATAAGGCCCATTATAAAAGTTATTATAATCTGGCCTATTTCACATTTTGGCCCACATAATCTCATATCACATATGACCTATTTATCAAATATCATATATGGTCCAATTATCAAATATCACATATGGCCTAATTATCAACTATCACATATGGCCCATTTATCAACTATCACATATGGCCCAATTATCAAATATCACATATGGCCCATTTATCAATTATCACATATGGCCCATTTAGTCACATTTATTGAATTAGCCCGTTAAGGGCAATTTCATAATTTTCACGATCTTAATACCAATTTCAAAATTTTTATCATTAAGGTGATAAATATGCTATTTTTCCCAATTTCACTAACTTGTGATTTAATCCAATGATTAATACGATATAGTCATATAACCCATGAAATACGGTGTGAGATTACACACCGATTACGGTAAACACTATGCTCTCCTGATCATTGACAACTAAAAATATGTTTAATACTCGATTAGAAAAATAGACACGATCTAATAAAGCTACTCTAAACAAATGATCTAAGATTTACCCTCGGAATCGTGAACAACTTCGATTTGTCGATTTTCACCAGTTGACGGTCCACAACCCGTTGAAAACCCTGAACAGCTAATGGCTCAGAACTGCGAATAACCTTGAATAATTGATTTTCACCAGAGGAGGGTCCACAACCCGGTGGAAAATCCTGGATCGCTAAAATAGCCCTTCACTTGAATCTAGAGGGGATCACGAATCCGCTCCTTTTTTGATCACTATTCACCACTCCTTTTGATTCAATCTTGTTTGCCTCCATTGACAAAAGAATATTAGTCCAACTAATATTTCGTTACTATAGCCAATAAATCTTATAAACGAAGTCTGCTTACCACGAAATCCTTATGTTCAAAGGATAGAGTCCCTAACATAAAATCAGTTAATAACACCATCTTAACGAAATAAAGAGTAATATGTAGTCCTTGAAAGAAATCATTACCTTAAAGTTTTGAACCGAATCCTAGCGATTCATGATGATTTCGGACACTCCAAGTTTCGGCCATCCACTAAGTTCTATGATGGAGAAAAGATTCGAATGAGACATGGTATAATGATGGTCTCGATCCAAAAAGACCATCCCATACCAACATGTAGATTCGGCACAAAGGAATAGGAAAAAAATAACAATACCAAAATATTGTACTAGCCACTTACCGATTGATCAAAGTGTGAGAAGAAAGAATAAAATGATTAAGATGGAGATAAGTGTGGTAGAAGATTTGACTATGAAGGAAAGGTTGAAGGGGATGGTGCTTAGTAACATTCGGCCATGGTGAAAATAAAAGGGAGAAAAACGTTTGAGAGATTTTTGTAAGGAGAAGAGATGAAGAAGGGTAAAAGAAAATAAGGTGTTTAGGTTTTTGTTCTTTTCAAGAATGGAAGATGAACAAAGAAATGAGTTTGAGGCTTGTGTGCATTCGGCAAGGGTGAAAAGAAAAGAAAAGAAAAGAGAAAATGGCCTTCCAAGGATTTGGTGATTTTGGCACTAGGAGGAAAGTTTTGAGAGAATAGGCAAAATAAGACTGAAATGGTCAAAATCTGAAATGATTAAAGAAAAGCAAAGATGTTACCTATTGCTCAAGGTGCATTCGGCTAAGAAGAGGAAAATGGAGAGAAAGGTTTTGGAGAAAAACACAAAAATGACCAAATGCCAAAGTGACCAACTAGCTACCAAAAGCCATGAAAGTTTCGGTCACTCCCCCTAGCCCCTAAAATCATCCAAGTACATGGCCTCAAAGTCAAAGTTTGGCCACTCCAAACTTTCCAAAACATCTTCCTTATTATGTGCCTTGTGTTCCCCCTACATACCTTCTTCATATGATTCCCTTCCTTAAGTTTACACTTGCCTTTTCTCTTAGCCACCCTACCATAAAAATTAAAGTCCAACCTACCATAAATACTAGCTTGAACGACACTATGTAGATGGAAAGCAAAAAAATAAAATTCACATGCACATCAAGGGATTTGAACCTCTTCCCTCAAGCAAACATATATGGCGCCATATCCCATTTACTATTTGCTCATCTTATGCAAACTTTTACCACTTAATTACCTTAAACATTAAGGTTATTTGCTTCATTTCAATAAAGTAGTACTTACCAAAAATTATTCCAAGTCCAAATAAATCCCGATCCTTCTCGAGACCATTTTAAACACACAAATTGAATCATTTCACTAGCTAAGCACCAAAATAATGCAACATATCGATACTCAATTTTTTTTTTTGGATATTACAGTGTGGGTTGATGATTTACTAGAGGAAGTGTCTGAAAGGCTCTTAAGCTTGATATCTGGCAGCTCAGTTGTAAATTTCTTATTATGTACGCATTCGATACAACATGGTGTGTAGGGATGGGTGGGTCGAATTTATCCCCAGATGGTGTGTAAGGTTGGACGGAGTTAGTGTGTAGAGGCTGGTGGGTAGGACTCTACTATTCTATTCTGATCTGCATATTATGACTGAAATGGGCTAAGGCTCTAGAATATATCTAATTCTGTATCTGAGTGGACTAAGGTCCACACCGATTCTGTATTGGGCTCAGGCCCGAACTACGAATTTATGCCTATTTTCTGCTATTATACTATGTGTATGTTTTCTGTGTGGATTACACACTGAGTTTGCAAAAACTCACCCTTTTCTTTTTAATATGTTCAGGTAATCCCAGCAGTAGACGGGTCGGTGCAGCAGAGGACTCATCGGTGACCACGGTTCTGGACTTTTATAGTTTTCTTGTAACAATTCGATTTAGGGCTTAGTCAGAATAGTGGTGCGAGACCATAAATATGAAGTAGAAAATATGTGTTTAAATGACTTTACAAGGCTTATGAGTTATTTTCATGATTGTGTGAATGTCACATGAAGAAATTATATTAATTAGTGAATAAATTGTCCATTATGACTAAATTGCAAAGCATAGAAAATGTGAGATTCTAGAAGGTTCAAGTATGAAATAGAATTATGAAAAATATTAGAGGTCCTTATTTAGCAGTTAGACCATTATATTTGATGATGGACAAAAATGTACATGGGAAGGAAAAATCTTAAGAAAGGGTTAATTATTATTATAGATCAAGAAACACGAAGCCCGGATCGAAACCAAAAATGACCAAAGATGGACATAAATTTGACTTTCTTGCATTTCAAGCCTAGCCGAATCATTTTCTCAACTATAGCAACATTAAATTCCCACTATTTCACTCATGTATGACCATTTCTATAACTTTACAAATTGGTCCTTTTCATGCATCTTTCATGACAATTACTTAGAAAAAGATGTTTATCATATATCAAACTTTCATATTATTCCATATAACATCAAAATACATGCATGTCATACATGGGTGAATTTGTGAACACAAACCCTAGCTCGACATATGGCTAGAAATATCTAAACCGAGTTATGAGAGTTTCAAAAATACGAAGAACATTTAAAAAAGGTCTAGGATGCACTTACTTTAAGCTTGAAAATGAACAAAACCCTAGCTACGGAGTCCTTGCAAATTTTAGCACCATGGGAAGAAGATGGACATGATTTTGGCTTATTTTCCCTTTTTATTCTTTAATTAACCAAATGACCAAAATGCCCTTAATGACCCTTTCTTAATATTCGGGCTCATATGAATTATTATAGATCAAGAAACACGAAGTCCGGATCAAAACCGAGGCAAGAACAAAGTTGAAGACTAAATCAAGCACCAAGACACATTTTGAGATTCGAGGTAAGTTTGTATGAAATTAGTATTTCATAAAGTTTGATAATTGAAATCGTTCATTATTATGGTAATGCATGTTATTGTGAATGAAATCAAGCTATAAAGTCTCAATGAGTAAACGATGAGAACAGGCTAAATTGTAGTTTTGGTTATAGTTTCAGAGCAAGTAAATTACCTACGTATGCATATGAGAAAGGAAAGGACCTATATAAGACCATATCTGGGATATGGCTTCGGCATCAAAGAATGATCTCGTGCAAGACCATATCTAGGATATGGCATCGAAATCTAAGTACGATCTCGTATAAGACCATGTCTGGGACATGGCATCGACATCGAGTTATGAGATCCCGTATAAGACCATATCTGGGATATGGCGTCGGCACTAAGGAATGATCCCACATAAGACCATATCTGGGATATGGAATTGGTTTTAAATCTTATGTATATTAAGCTTGAATGATTTGTGATGATCCGATTTATTCACAAGCAAAAGACTCAAGTATGTGAGTTGGCCTAGATCCAAGTCTATTTGTGGATGGCCTTGAGTGGTGTTCATGGTATGAATGATAAAGATGTGAGTTTATAGTTATGTTAGCAAATGTGCTAAACTACATGAATCAGTGATACAAGTATCTTGAGTAAGTAGAAGTTACCAGATCATATTGACATGAGATGGGTAAGAGTAAGTAAGAATATGTGTGAATAAGTATGAGTAAGTACTTTTATTCATTGGTGCCATGTCGCCATTGTTTCATGATATGAATGATTATAGTTTGAGTAAATTGTCATCCTAGAGTTTCATGCAAACTTAATAAGCTATATGTTTACCCCTCTCCTTCCCTTTTCCTTGTTATTTCGCCAAGTTAGCTCGAGGATCATTGGATCTCGGAGCTTGGAATCACACTATCGACATCACTTTGGTATAACAATTTAGACTTATTTTGAGTATGGCATGTATAGAACTTGAGTACTTTGTTAAGTTGTAATTCTTAGCCAAAGTGTTGGCTATGTATATTACTAAAACCATTTTGTAAATGGTCTTGAGTTAGGCCAATACTTGGCAAATCCTTTTGCTCAATGAAGATAAATTTCATGAAGTGTATGCTCTTGTGTATGTCTCGATTTCTTAAATTGCTAGGGATATTAATTGGTCATCTTTTAAATTGGAATGATTTGAATTGGAGTTTGCGTGTGTGAGATGTAGGGTGGCAAAATGACTTGGTAGATAGCCTGTTAATTGTCTACGTGGGTAGACACACGGTGTGTGTCTAGATAGTGTAGGAGGCACGGCTAGCACATAGGTGTTTGCCCAGGCCGTGTGAAGTCTGCACCTTGCATTTGAAATTTAAATCGCCACACGACTAAAGCCACGTGCGTGTCAAGGCCGTGTAAAATTAGTCAATGTCAACCACGGGTGGAAGACACGGGCATGTTTTAGGGGCACACGGGCGTGTCCCTAGTTCAACACGGGTGTATGGCCCCAGTTTTGATGAAAAGTTTTCCAAGTTCTTAAAAGTTCTCGATTAAACCCCAAAACCTCTCCGAGGTATGTTTACAGTCACTTAGGCCAAGAATGAGCAAGAAATAGGTTTTGAACGAAATGTTATAGCCTATTACTACACATTCAAGTAAGGTTAAGCATGGTAATGCCATGCATCCGGTCCTATTTTTGGACACGGGTAAGGGTGTTACATTTAGTGGTATTAGAGCTACGATTTAGTCGATTCCCAGACTAACATAGCATGAGTATGTGTCTAGCTGCACATGCCATACGTAAGAGTGATTGTGTAATAATAGTGCGACGACTCCTTACATTTTAAATTGTATTTGATATAGTCAATGGATCCTGATCTCGATCGAGCTACAACTAATGATACTGTAAGTAATGCACCAGCTCTTACGCAAGGGACCACGCCGGTTGAAAGTAGACCTGAGACCTTGGGTCAAGGGGAAGAGGCCCGATAAGCCTTTTTTTGAATGATGAGTAATTGGTACACAGAGTACGTTCGAACAAATCCAAATGCTCTACGTCCTCCGCCCTCGCTTATTCCTCAACCTACTCATGTAGCTCCCTAAGTAGTAGAAGTTGTAAAAAGATAAAAGCCTCCAGTTGATAGGATCCGGAAGTAATGGGTTGAGGAATTCAGTGCTAGTAAGGACGATGATCTAGAAAGAGAAGAGTTCTAGCTCGAAAACACCATTTGGGTGTTTGATGAGCTATCGTGCACACCTAAAGAGTGCATGAAGTGTGTAGTTTCCCTTTTGAGAGATTCTGCTTACTAGTGGTGGAATACCCTTGTGTCGGTGGTACCAAGGGAAAGGATCACATGGTAGTTCTTTTAAGAAGAGTTTCGAAAGAAATACATAAGTCAAAGATTTATTGCCCAAAAGAGAAAGGAATTCCTTGAACTGAAGCAAGGAAAGATGACATGGGGTAGAAGAGTCTACATGAGAACCCGAGGAGGCTATGAGAAACCAGTATCCAAATCTCTTCACTGGTAAGATTTTCGGGGACAAAAATCCTAAGGGGGAGAATTGTAACAACCCGATTTAGGGCTTAATCGAAATAGTGGTGCAAGACCACAAATTCAAAGTAGAAAATATGTGTTTAAATGATTTTACAAGGCTTATGAGGTATTTACATGATTGTGTGAAAGTCACAAAAATAAATTTTATTAATTAGTGAATAAATTGTCCATTAGGACTAAATTGCAAATAATAGAAAATGTGAGATTCTAGAAGGTTCAAGTATGAAATAGAATTATGAAAAATACTAGAGGTCCTTATTTAGCAGTTAGACCATTATATTTGATGATGGACAAAAATGTACATGGGAAGGAAAAATCTTAAGAAAGGGTCATTAAGGGCATTTTGGTCATTTGGTTAATTAAAGAATAAAAAGGGAAAATAAGCCAAAACTCATGTCCATCTTCTTCCCTATTGTGTCGAAATTTGCAAAGACTCCATAGCTAGGGTTTTGTTCATTTTCAAGCTTAAAGTAAGTGCATCCTAGCCCCATTTTTAATGCTCTTCGTATTTTTGAAACCCTCCTAGCTTAGTTTAGATATTTGTAAACATATTTTAAGCTAGGGTTTGTATTCAAAAATTTAACCATGTATGACATGCATGTATTTTGATGTGATATGGAAGAATATGAAAGTTTGATGTATGATAAACATCTTTTTCTAAGTGATTTTCATGAAAGATGCCTGAAAAGGACCAATTTGTAAAGTTATAAAATGGTCATACATGAGTGAAATAGTGGGAATTTAAAGTTGATATAGTTGAGAAAATTATTCGGCTAGGCTTGAAATGCAAAAAGTCGAATGAAAATCATTTTACGAGCCTAGGGTGAAAGTGTAATTATGTGAAAGTTTAAGGGCAAAATCATAATTTTGCCATAATATGAATTATTTGTCAATTTAGTCAATGCATGTGTTTTTAATAAGAGAAATTTATTATTATAGATCAAGAAACACGAAGCCCGGATCAAAATCGAGGCAAGAATAAAGTTAAAGACTAAATCGAGCACAAGACACATTTTGAGATTCGAGCTAAGTTTGTATGAAATTAGTATTTCACAAAGTTTGATAATTGAAATCGTTCATTATTATGTTAATGCATGTTATTTTGAATGAAATCGAGCTATAAAGTTTCAATGAGTAAACGATGAGAACAGGCTAAGTTGTAGTTCTGGGTATAATTCTGGAGTACGTAAATTACCTACGTATGCATATGAGAATGGATAGGTCCCTTATAAGACCATATCAGGGATATGGCTTCGGCACCAAAGAATGATCTCGTGTAAGACCATATCTGGGATATTGCATCGACATGTAAGTACGATCTCGTATAAGACCATGTCTGGGACATAGCATCGACATCGAGTTATGAGATCCCGTAAAAGACCATATTTGGAATATGGCGTCAGCAATAAGGAATGATCCCATGTAAGACCATATCTAGGATATGGTGTTGGCATTAAATCTTATGTATATTAAGCTTGAATGATTCGTGATGATCCAATTTTTTCATAAGCAAAAGAGTTAAGTATGTGAGTTGGCCTAGATCTAAGCCTATTTGTGGATGGTCTTGAGTGATGTTCATGGTATGAATGATAAAGATGTGAGTTTATAGTTATGTTAGCAAATGTGGTCAACTACATGAATCAGTGATACAAGTATCTTGAGTAAGTAAAAGTTACCAGATCATATTGACATGAGATGTGTAAGAGCAAGTAAGAATAAGTGTGAACAAGTACGAGTAATTACTTTTATTCATTGGTGCCATATCGCCATTGTTTCATGATATGAATGATTATAGTTTGAGTAAATTGTCATCCTAGAGTTTCATGAAAACTTACTAAGCTATATGCTTACCCCTCTCTCTTCCCTTTTCCTTGTAGTTTCGCCAAGTTAGCTCGAGGATCATTGGACGTCGGAGCTCGGAATCACACTACCGACATCACTTTGGTATAACAATTTAGACTTAATTTGAGTATGGCATATATAGGACTTGAGTATTTTGTTAAGTTGTAATTGTTAGCCAAAGTGTTGGCTATGTATGTTACTAAAACCATTTTGTAAATAGTCTTGAGTTAGGCCAATACTTGGCAAATCCTTTTGCTCAATGAAGATAAATTTCATGAAGTGTATGATCTTGTGTATGTCTCGATTTCTTAAATTCCTAGGGATATTAATTCATCATCTTTTAAATTAGAAAGATTTGAATTAGAGTTTGCATGCGTGAGATGTAGGGTGGCAAAATGGCTTGGTAGATATCCTGTTAATTGTCCACATGGGTAGACACACAGGCGTGTGTCTAGACCGTGTGGGAGGCACAGCTAGCACATAGGTGTTTGCCCAGGCCGTGTAAAGTCTGCACCTTGTATTTTAAATTTAAATTGCCACACGATTGAAGCCACGGGCATGTCAAGGCCATGTGAAATTAGCCAGTGTTGACCACGATTGGAAGACACGGGCATGTTTTAGGGGCACACGGACGTGTCCCTAGTTCAACACAGGTGTGTGGTCGTTGTTTTGATGAAAAGTTTTCCAAGTTCGTAATAGTCCTCGGTTAAATCCCGAAACCTATCGAGGTATGTTTAGGGCCACGTAGGCTAAGAATGAGCAAGAAATGGGTTTTGAACGAAATGTTATAGCCTATTACTACACGTTCAAGTAAGGTTAAGCATGGTAAAGCCTCGCATCCGGTCCCGTCGTCGGACACGAGTAAGGGCTGTTACATTTCTTATTTTTATTTATGGTTTTTGATTTTATCCGGGAAAAGTTTTACTACAAATGGCCTCCAAGGGTTTTACTTTAATTTGGGATTTTTATCTTGATTTATAACTGCTAGCGGTAGGATAAGACGCGAGTTTTCAAAATAAACAAATGTTTTACCAAAACACCGCGAATACGCAAACTTATTTAAATGCTTTTGCGAATTGTAAAAATTTGGAAAATGGACAACGTTTTGAAAATTGATAATGATTGAAACAAACGAAACATATTTGGAAGGTAGCATAAGATAACAAAAAATGGTTCCATCGTAACTACGTTTTTTAAAACACTATCATGTGACATCGTCAGATTCGGTCATAACGTCTAAGCCGGGTTTAGGTGTTACATTTAGTGGTATCAGAGCCAGGTTACAAAACTCGACTGTGGATTTGGGTTCAAAAATTGGGTTTTAAAAATGATTTATAAGTGATTTAGAATACTTTTAGAATGCGTATGTGGTACACCGAGTCTCCGGCACCGATCATGTAAGTGTTCTAAAATTCTATTTAAATTTATTTGAAAATACTACTAGCATGCTTGAAACAGCCATAGGTAGTATACCGTACTGAAACACTCTAGGTAGTGTAAATCGAAAACCGTAGTGAGACTACGATTCACGATAACAAACTCTGAACTCTTGATACTGTCTGCATAAAATATCTGTTAATGAATATTGGAACTGTAACTAAAGCATAAAACTGTTAATACAGATAAACTCGAATTTACAATGAGCGCACGATGTATCCCCGGACGAGGTACTAGAGGCCGTGGTAGAGGCCGTACAGGAGCTCTAGCTAGGTCATTATCATCTGGAAATCTACCTAATTCGGATACGAGTGAGACAACGATCTCACCTACTACGAAGATTGGGTCTTATGATCGCATGGTCGGGGACAACGCACTATCCCAGGCTATGGTGAGGATATCAGAGAGGGTCGCTGGGCCCAACACCGAAACTGGGGGCCGAGGGTCGATTACCAAATGACTCCGGTCCAATAGGGCTGAATTATTCAGGGGTGTCAGTGGGGTCTCCCTAACATGGCCAAATATTGGATAGAGGTTACGAAGAGGATTATGGATGACTTGGACTTCACCGCTAAGTAGAAGCTTAAGGGGGCTATTTCTCTACTTTGCAATGAAGATTACCAATGGTGGCTGATGGTTAGGAGGGCACTTAGCCCAATCGACTGACTTGGGATTACTTTATGATGGCTTTCTAGAGTAAGTATGTGGGAGCTAGCTATATCGATGCTAGGAGGCATGAGTTTCTTAATCACACACATGGGGGTCATTCAGTGGCCGAGTATGAGGTCGAGTTTCTGAGACTAAGTCGTTATGCCCGGGGCATGGTGGCAACCAGGTATGAGCAATGCGTCCATTTTAAGGATGGACTCAAGGACAGTTTAGAGTTCTGATAGCTCCGCATAGGGAGCGTGAGTTTACTGCACTAGTTGAGAAGGCGAAGATCGCCGAGGAGGTTAAGCGCGCTGAGCGCTAAAACCTTGAGAAAGGAAAAAATAAGAGGGAATCGGAGCCCTCAAATTCTGTGATGAGGCCTAAGAAGAAGGCCAAGTCTGATGGACCAGTGAGAGTTGGGCCTCCTGTTACACATACTAGGGTGGCGCTTTGTGGGTACTGTGGTAGACACCATCCAAGCGCGTGTTGGAGGACTACGGGGGCTTGTTTAAGATGTGGCTCTACGGAGCATCATGTTAGAGGTTGTCCGCTAAGAACCAATCAGGTGCAAGCTACGGTGCAGGTATTGCGCAGCGCCAAGAGTAGTTCAGCAGCCACCTAGGGGTTGAGGTCTGGCCAGAGGAGGAAACGGCATAGGCCGAGGGCAGAAAGCACCGAACAGAGGTACTGGACCAACTAAGGTGAGGCAGCTTATACTGGTTTATGCCGCTCTTCGCTGTGAGGACTGAGATGCCTCGGACGTCATCACGGGTATATTTCTAATTTATAATGTACCTTATTTGGCACTGATAAACATAGGCTCTACACACTCTTACGTAGCTAGTTCTGTGTCTAAAATATCGGGGATTCCGGTTGAGAATACCTCATGTGAGGTAACTATTGTGAGTCCGTTGGGTAGTCTATCCAAGTGGGTAAACTATATAGGGACGTCCCATTAAAGGTTCAAGGGACAGTATTTCTAGCTAATCTGATGGAGCTTCCGTCGGGGAGTTTGATTTGATTCTAGGAATGGACTGGCTGGTCAAACACTGGGTAAGTCTGGACTATGCGACAAAAAGGGTTGTGTTGAGTCTCAAGAGGACAACGAGGTAGTTGTGATTGGGGAATGTCAAGACTTCTTAACTAATGTTATTTCTGCATTGGTGGCAGAAAAATTGGTACAGAAAGGATGTGAGGCATTCCTGGCCTACATTAGTGTTTCTAATTGTGGGGACTCTTCGGTTAAGGACATCAGAACCGTATGGGATTTTCCAGATGTTTTTCCTGAAGAACTACCGGGTCTGCCTCCGAGCCAAGAGGTGAAATTTGGTATTGAGCTCATTCCAGGTACACCTCCAGTGTCTATTGCTCCCGACCAAATGGCACCGAAGGAGCTTATAGAGCTTAAGGATCAAATTTAAGAACTATTAGATTGTGGATTCATTCGTCCCAGTGTGTCTCCATGGGGAGCACCAATTTTGTTTGTTAAGAAGAAAGATGGGACAATGAGGATGTGTATCGACTACCGGCAGTTGAATAAGCTAACAATCAAGAACAAGTACCCACTACCAAGAATAGATGATCTATTTGACCAGTTTAGAGGGGCTTCTGTATTCTTTCAGATTGATCTACGATCAGGATACTATCAACTAAAGGTTAAGGAGGCCGATGTGTATAAGACAACATTTAGGACTCGTTATAGACATTACGAGTTCCTGGTTATACCTTTTGGGTTAACCAATGCACCAGTGACATTCATGGATTTGATAAACCATATGTTCTAGCCTTATTTGGACCAATTTGTAGTGGTATTCATTGATGATATCCTAGTGTATTCCAAGACTGAGGGTTAGCATGATGAGCATCTCAGAGTGGTACTGCAGACACTTCAAGAGAAAGAGTTGTATGCAAAGTTTAGTAAGTGTGAGTTCTGACTCCAAGAAGTAACCTTTTTAGGACATGTGGTTTCTGGGGACAGAATTCGTGTTGATCCTCATAAGATTGAGGCTGTGTTGGATTGGAAACAGTCGAGGAATGTGTCCAAAATTCGTAGCTTTGTAGGGACATGTGGTTATTATTGACGCTTCGTGGAAGGGTTCTCCTTGATCGCAGCACCGTTGACCAAGCTTCTGCAGAAGGGAGTTCCCTTTGTCTGGACTAATAAGCAACAAGGGAGCTTCGAAAAGCTCAAATATATTTTGATGCAGGCTCCGGTTCTGATACAGCCTTAATCTGGGAATGATTTTATTGTCTACATTGATGCATCACATATGGGTCTGGGTTGCGTACTGATGCAAAATGGTAAGGTGGTAACTTATGCGTCACGTCAGCTCAAGACGCATGAGGCTAACTACCCGACTTATGATTTAGAACTGGCAGCTATGGTCTTCACTCTAAAGATTTGGAGGCACTACCTGTACAGTGAGAAGTCTACTATTTACACTGACCATAAAAGCCTCAAATATATCCTCAATCAGAAGGAATTAAACCTTAGGTAGTGTAGATGGGTAGAACTGCTTAAGGATTATGACTGCACTATCGAGTACCACCCTGGTAAGGCCAATGTGGTGGCAGATGCTTTGAGTCGTAGGGCAATGACTGATCTGAGAGCGATGTTTGTTTGACTTAGTTTATTCGACGATGGGAGATAAAATGGGGATAAGTCGCTTAAGTTGAGGTTTTGTCAGGTTGAAAATGGGGATACTACTAATTTTGGAAGTAACAGTGATGGGGTACTTTGTTTATGCAGTCAGGTCTGTGTACCGAATGATGGAGATTTAAGATAGTCGATTCTGAGGGAAGCGCGTAGTAGTCCCTATGATATGCATCCCGGTGGGAATAAAATGTACTGATATCTGCGAGAGCTGTATGGTGGCCAGGGTTAAAGCATGAGATTGTTGACTTTGTTGCTCGTTGTTTAACTTGTCAGTAGGTTAAGGCTAAGCATTAGTTGCCTTCGGGGTTGTTGTAGCTGGTGAAGATACAGATGTGAAAATAGGAACAAGTAATGATAAACTTCGTCAGTGGGTTTCCTTTAACACCCACTAAGAAGGATTCTATCTGGGTCATCATAGATCGATTGACCAAGTCTGCTCTCTTCATTCCGGTCAGGACAAAATTTTCTCTCCAAAAATTTGCCAAGCTATATATATCTGAATTAGTGAGACTGCATGGGTTTCCTGTCTCGATTATCTCTGATAAGGATCCTCGCGGGTTCAAGGTTAGACTTCAGTATTGCTTTCCATCCTCAGACAGTTGGTCAGTCGGAGAGGGTGATTCAAGTACTGGAGGATATGCTGAGGAGTTGTGTTATAGATTTCTGAGGTAGTTGGGAGGAGTACTTGCCATTGGAAGATTTTGACTATAACAATAGCTATCAGTCTAGCATTTAGATGGCATCTTATGAAGCCTTGTACATGTCGTAGTTGTCGCACTCCCTTATGCTAGACTAAGTTGGGTGAGCGACGTGTTCTGGGTCCGAAATTGGTTTCTAAAACTAAAGATAAGGTCTGATTGATTCGAGATCAACTAAAAGTGGCATCTGAAAGGCAGAAGTCCTATGCTGATCTAAAGAGAAAGGATATTGAGTATTCTATGGGGGACTTAGTTTTTCTCAAGGTCTCGCCATGGAAGAAGGTCTTGAGGTTTAGTCGCAAGGGTAATCTGAGTCCTCGGTTTATTGGGTCGTACCGTATTCTGAAGCGAGTGGGGCTACTCGCATATCAGTTGGAGCTTTCTTCGGAGTTGGATCACATTAATGATGTGTTCCACATCTCAATGTTGAGACTCTACCACTTTGATCCAACGCATGTTGTTCCTATTGAAGACATTGAGGTTAGACCAAATCTGACGTTTAAGGAGGAGCTGGTCCAGATCCTAGATTGCAACATTAAAGTGTTGCGAAGGAAGTTTATGCCCTTAGTAAAAGTACTGTGGTGAAATCATAGCACTGAGGAGGCCACTTGGAAGCCAGAGGATTCGATGCATCAGTAGTATCCTCACCTTTCTGATCAGGTAAAATTTCGAGGATGAAATTTTCTTTTATGGGGTAGAGTTGTAATGCCCTAATTCTCTTAATTTTGGCTTTTGCTAATTTGTTACACAAATGTATATCTGATAAAGTGGTTATGTGTTATGGATGTGTGGGAGGTCCCAAGTTCAAGCCATGTCTTGGGAAAATTTTGGTATTTTTATGAATAAAGCTCTCACTGGGTTCATGAGGCTTATAATATATTATTTGTAATATGCTATCAGAATGGTCCTGCTGGTCTAGTGGTTAAGTGGTGTGTTAGTGTTGCAAGGGGCCTGGAGTTCGAATCTCTGCACGAGAGAGAATGTTAATCTTTTTACTCGGTTTCCTTAAAAGAGTTGTGCAGAAGCTGGATTTTCAGTAATGGATTGTTAGTTGGTAGTTAATTGAGAGAAGATATGGGAGTTGGGATTTAGGGGAGTTATTAGGATTATCTTTTTTTTTATTTTATTTTTTCCAAAATTTTCTCTCTTTTCTCTCCAAAATTCTGATGCTAACTTTCTCCTCCACATTCCTTCTTCGATCTTCTTGTGGCTTCCTGTTGGATTTTTCGTAGTCAATCATCACTCTTGTGTTCGTAGCCCTTTTTCATATGGTAAGTGATCTCTTGTGCAATTTTTCCTTTATTTTAGGGTCTAGCAATGTTAGTTTATGGTAGTTACTCGATGTGTTCAATGTTTGTGAGAAGATCAAGGTGCTGGGGTTTCCAGATCGATGCTTTAAATGTGCGGATTAACGTTGCTCGTCCTAAGGTAAGATTTTAGTTGATTTAAGTTGGTTGTCCATCACTTTAGGCTTGGATGGATGTCGTTCTAAGTGTTTAATTCTAGGTTTGTTTGGTTAATTATAGGTTCTGGAGTGTTCGATGTTCAATTCAACATCAACCGTAATAGGTGTGTACCCAGAAATACAGAAAATGAGGTTTCAACGAAAGGAAAAACATCACTATCGACACCACATGGGCATGTGGTCTCTACACGGGCGTGTGATAGGCCATGTGCAAGACTATAAGTCACCACACGGCCGTGTGATAGACAAGCTAAGTTGTGTGCAGGTGATACGACCGTGTGATGGCCGAGCGAGGCTGTTGCGAGACACAGGCTCGACAAATTGGGTCGTATGGGCTACACAGCCCTGTGGGATTCTGGGCCAAGTCGTGTGATCTACACGGCCAAGGCAAATTTGGGCCGTGTGGGCCACATGAGCAAGCCACATGGGCGTGGGAACCTCTTTTTCTAAGAAGTTTTGTAAGGTTGCACGGGTCGCCCTAGTCGAATGTGGACCTATTGTAGGGTCGGTAAGCTTTACCTAGACCCCTAATTATGTGACTTGACTTTTTAATTTTTGTACTGAGCATGACTTCTAAAATCTGGGTGTATGAACTGTATTTGCATAATAGCATAACATTTTACGTATGTTGCATTGCATCGGGGTGGGTTGATGATTTAATGGAGGAAGTGTCTGAAAGGATCTTAAACCTAGTATCTGGCAGCTCAGCTGCAAATTTCTGATTATGTGTTGCATTCAGTACAACATGGTGTGTAAGGATGGGTGGGTTGATTTTATCCCCACATGGTGTGTAGGGTTGGACGGAGTTGGTGTGTAGAGGCTGCTGGGTAGGACTTTCCTATTCTGTTCTGATCTACATATTATGTCTAAAATGGGCTAAGGCCCTAGAATATATCTGATTCTGTATCTAAGTGGACTAAGGTCCACACCGATTCTATAATGGGCTCTGGTCCGAACTGTGAATTTATGTCTATTTTATGATATTATACTATGTGTATGTTTCCTGTTGGGATTACACACTGAGTTTGTGAAAACTCACCCTTTTCTATTTAATCTGTTCAGGTAATCCCCAGCAATAGACGGGTCAGTGCAGCAGAGGACTCAGTGATGATCGCGGTTCTTGACTTTTATGGTTTTCGTATTTTTATTTTTGGTTTTGATTTTATCCGGGAAAATTTTTACTATAAATGGCCTCTAAGGGTTTTACTTTAATTTGGGATTTTTTATTTTGAGTTATAACTGCTAGTAGTAGTATGAGACCCGAGTTTTCAAAATAAACAAATGTTTTATCGAAACACCGTGAATACGCAAACTTATTTAAATGCTTCCTCGAACTGTAAAAATTTGGAAAATGGACAACGTTTTGAAAATGGGTAATGATTGAAACAAACGACACGTATTTGGAAGTTAGCATAGGATAATAAAAAATGGTTTCATCGTAACTATGTTTTCTAAAACACTATCATGTGACATCGGCAGATTCAGCCATAACGTCTAGGCCAGGTTTGGGGTGTTACACTGCTTGTTACGGATTTCAGTTCTAGCGCACAATTAAAATGCAAGATCAAATTTCTTTTCTCTTTTTTCTATTTTGATATTTTCAATGTTCGAATTGAAATTAGAGTTTTAGTAATTAAATCCATGGATAACTGTAACGCCACAAATTTGGGCCTAGTAGAATTTGGCCTATTGGGCCTTGGGCATGGGAGCGTTTAAATTTTTTTAGAATAAGAGAACAACACTAATGCAAGTTGGACCTACTAGGTGAGTGATAAAAATGACACAAGGAAGTGAGTGGTCTAGTGGCAAGGCATCATTAAGGTTGTAAGGGAGCCTAGGTTCAAGTCTTGGCCTTGCAGAATTTTTAAATTTTGCTCTTAAAAAAATCTGGGCACTGGCGTATAGGCTTTATAAATATTTGCGCATGTTTTAAGTCACAATGAGCTAGTAAGTAAGGTGGCTAGCAGCGTGGATTAAGTTATAGGGGAGCTTGAGTTCGAAACCCCTTGCATGTGAAATGTGACTATTTTGCTAATTTGGGACAATTTTGGAGGATTGATGGAGGGATCCCACATCGGGAAGCTAGAGTGAGAGTAGGTGAAAAGCTAGCTTTAAATAGAGCGATCTATGAGGAGAGTAAGGATACCTTGGTTGGTGTTTGGGCATAGGAGTGTTCGGAGCGCGAATTAACTCTAGATTCCTATCAGGTCTGTATTTCGCACTAATCTAGCTGTAGAGCGGCAAATGCCGAAATACTGATCACACGGCGATGGTAGCCACATGAGCGTGCGAGTGCACGTGTGGGAGCTTCGACGCGATAGTTGAGGCCATCATGAGTGTTCTTGTGGGTTTAGGCTGTTTGGGCTACGATGCGCCTAATGGGTCCGTGGGCCCATATGAATAAATTGTATGATTCTATATTAGAAATTGGACTGGTCTATGTCAATCTCACATCTGTGGCTAGATTTGGGCCTTTGGGCCACACGAGCGTGTGGGCCCACTTGGGCAAGAATGGGCCTTAGGCCCATTCGCATCATTATCTCTATTTAGAATACCTTAGTTTACAAAATTACTAAAATACCCTTGGTTTACAAAATTATTGAAATACCCTCAGTTTGCAAAATTACCAAAGTACCCTCGATTTGTAAAATTATTGAAATACCTCTAATTTTTAAAATTATCGAAATACCATTAATTTGTGAAATTATCGACATACCCCTATTTTTTGAAATTACCAAAATACCCCTAATTTGTGAAATTATCAAAATACCCTCGGATTGTAAAATTATCGAAATACTCCTGATTTGTGAAATTATCGAAATACCCTCAGATTGAAAAATTATCAAAATACCCCTGATTTGTGAAATATTGAAATACCTTCGATTTGTAAAATTACCGAAATACCCCTATAGGGTAAAATTATCGAAATACCTCTGAAGGGTAAGATTATCGAAATACCCTTTATAGGGTAAATGATTGTTTTACCCTTGTGGGTAAATGACTGACTTGTGCTATGATTTGACTAATTTAACTGTGAATGTATGACATGTTTTAACTAATTTAACTGTGAACGTATGACTATGTTTTAATTGATTTGACTGTGGTTGTATGACTGATATTCTTTTATTACATGTTTAAATGATTGTTACTGAGTGTGACCATTTTACATACACGTGTAATGATTGAACATGACAAACACGACATATTGCATCGGGTTGGGACATTGATACGGAGGAAGTTCTGATAGGGTTGCACGGGTCGCATGACGATTGTGGATCTAGTATTGATCTGTTGAGGTCGCGTAGGTCGTATGACGACTGTGGACCAACGGACAACTTAAGGCCGCGTAATCTAATTATGGCTCTGTGCCAACCTAAGTATGGCTCTGTGCCATCTTGCTTATGGCTTTGTGCCAGTCGTATTTACTCGTGGTTATGTGCCTAACGTATATATATTGATGACTTTGTGTCGATCATAATTATCCGTGGCTGTGTGCCGATTTTATTACATCCACTGATGGCTATGTGCCAAATTTAGATGATGGCTCTGTGCCATCCTGATTATTGTTTATAACCATTCTATTTATGGCTCTTAGCCGTTCTGTTAACTGGTAGCGTTGCTATGATGTTTATGGCTTTTAGTCATTCTATTCACGATGCTGAGCCATTCTGTTGACTTGGTGCTGCAATCGGTGCTAAGATTGGTGTGTTGGCTGGGTGGGTCACTTGGTCCCCATATGGTGTGTTGGTTGGTATGGGTGATGGGTTGGCTAGATGGGGATGGGATGCATCCTTATACTATTGCATATCTATTTATGAGATCTGTTACTGTACTGGGCTTAAGCCATTTGTTCTGATATTGGTTTGGGCTAGGCCCAATTGATTCTATAATGGGCTGTGACCCAAATTATATTGTGGTGGGCCTTGACTCACTTATGCTTTGAATTAACTGTACTGTTACTCTTAAAGGGCTTTGACCCAAACTGTTTCAGTTTCTATTTCTGTATACTGATTGTAACTCTAGTAAGGGGATTACACACTGAGTCTTCATAAACTCACCCTGCTTTTAATCAAAGGTAATCCTCGGCCTTAGAGGATTCGTGAGTCATGAGGACTCGAAGAAGACCACACACTGCTTATGCTTGCTGTGTAACATCCTAAAATTTGGAATTTTATGTGTTGTATTATTTTTGGTGCTAAGCTAGTTAAATTATTAATTTTGTATGTCGAAGGAAGGTCCTGAGAAGGCTCAGGGTCTATTTGGACCTATTAAAAATTTTGGCATTTAGCACTTTAAAGAGATAGAGTAAGTGACCTTAAAGCTTATGGAAATAAATAAGTAAATGGTTAGCATAGTTGAGCTATTAGTAAAGAGGTTATGGCGCCATATGATGAACCTTGAGGAAAGAGGTTCAAATCCCATTGTGTGTAAATTTTGACTAATATTTTTGCACCCTTTCCTTAAGTGTCGGCCAAGAGGTATATATGGCAAGTTGGACTTCTTTATATTTGGTAAGGTGGCTAAGGAAATAAGGAAAGGTTGAGGTTAGGGAAAGAATCTAAAGAAAAAGGCAAGTAAGGGGAACAAGTGGCTTATTTCTTAGAGATTGTTATGGAAAGTGTGGTTGGAAAATTTTTGACCCATAATGTAATGCATGTGGATGGTTTTGGGGGTAGATAGGTAGCTGAATTTTTACTTTGGGATTTGGTAAGGTCTTGGTATTGTTTTGGCCAAAATGAAATTCTATTTGCAACTTTTCTGTCATCTTCACCCAAATTTCTATTCTCTTTGCCGAAACCTACTAGCACAATAGTGCATTTTTTCTTCTCTTTAGATTGGTCATATATTCATCTTTTGTCCATCTTCCTTGATAGCCGAATTAGTGCTTTGCCTTTTGATAAACCAAAGTGTTTGTTTTGGTCAAATTTTCTCTTTGTCAAATTGAGTCATTTTCTCCAAATTCTTCCTCTTCATGATGAAACTTCAAGATTGCTAATAAGCAAATTTTTCTTCTTTCTTCTTGATTGCCGAATGTACCTAAACCATTGAGACAAAATAATTCCCTCTTTATCCTTTGGAAGAATAGAAACCTCAAAAATACACATTTTCATCTTTTTTATTTCTTTTTACAATTTTTTTCAACTCTTTCTTTTTCTTCTCAAAATCCATGCCTCTATAACCGAATATCATTTTTCATTTTTCTCTCTAACCGAAACCTTTTCATCATTCATTCTTTCTCATTCGAATTATCACTCATTCCATAATCAATCGGTAAGTGTTCTTTCCAATGTTTTATTTTATTTCTCTTAATGTCGAAATATTGTTTTGGTTTGGGATGGTCATATTGATCAAAACCATTATCTTATTCTCTCTCAAACGAAATCATTTTCTTCTTCGTAGTGATTTAGTGGAAGGCCAAAATTTTGATTTTTTCAAAGTCATCATACAATCATTGGGAATCGGTCCTAAAAACCTTTAAGGTAAGGAGATCTTAATGGATTCTATGAATCATTCTTGATTTGTTAAGATGTTATTGGTATAGTGATGATTAACCAATTATATTTTAGGGTTTTAAATGCTCGATCGATCCACTCGTTGATCACTCAGAAAATTTGTGGTAAGTCGATCATTCACCCTTGGACAATCATATTTATTGTAATATCGATCTATATAAGATCTAATCGAATGGAGGCTTGTGGTACCAATTCGAATGGAAAGTCGTGTGGAGATCTCAAAAGGAGTGGATTAACGATCCAAACTCCTAAATTCAAGTGAAGGGCTGCTTCGGCGATTCGAGACTTTCCACCGGGTTGTGGACCCTCATCCTATGAGAATTGACTATTTAAGGTCGTTCGTAATTTTAAGGCATCAGTGATTTGATATTTTTCACCGGGTTGTGGACCGTCATTCAGGGAAAACCGACAAATTGTAGTTGTTCACGATTTCGAGGGTAAATTTTAGATCGTTTATTTTAAAGTAGATTTATTAAATCGCGTATGTCGAATAATCAAGCGTTATAAAATTTTAGGTGATGACGATCGAGAAAGCGTAGTGCTTACTGTAATCAGGTGTGTAATCTCACACCGATTTCTATAGGTTAGAGATTAGAATTGTAGTAAACAGTTTGATTAAAATTGTATTAAGGTGAAACTGGGAAAATTGACTTAGAACTCACTATTTTGATAAAACTGACAAAATCGATATTAACACCGTGAAAGATTACAAAAATGCCCTTAATGGGCCAAATCGATATAATATGATATATGGGCCGATGTGATAATATGCTATATGGGCCAATGTGATAATATGCTATATGGGCCAATGTGATAATATGATATATGGGTCGGTGTGATAATGTACTATATGAGCCGATGTGATAATTTGATATATGGACCAATTTGATGTTCTACTTTATGGGCCTAATTGATAAACTGTTATAATGGGCCATAATTTTTGTAATAAATATCCGAATTAGAGGTGAGCATGGTAGGGCCGTAAAAGTTGGTCGACCCAACTAAAAATTAAGCCTGTTCATTGGGCTTTGGTAGCCAGCCCAAAAATGGGCTGAAATTTTGCCCAAGCCCTTGCCCATATAAATATACTAAAACAAGACTGACCTACTACCAGATAAATTTTTATATTATTTTATATAATTTTAAATATATATAATACATCAAAATATTAAAAAATCAAAATAAATATTTTTCAACAAATTGAGAAATAAATTTTAAAAATATGTAGACTTAAATAACACTAAAATATATACAACTTAACAAGCAAATTCCTCTAAAATAATAACAAAATTAACAAATACTTTTAAAATAATAACAAAATTAACAATAAAATAAGTTTTATATAATATCTAAACAATAACAACAAAATAATAGAAACATAATAGTAAAATGGTAGTAAAATAAAGAGAAAATAATAAGAAAATAATATTTAAAAATAATTTTTTTGCCTTTAATGAATTAGTATAGTAAGGCCAGAACTTGCCAAGAAATTCTTACAGAGGCCCCGCCCATTTTTAAGCAGGCCTCATTTTACATCAAGCCCATTTTTCGGGCCTATATTTTTACCCTAACCTCCCATTTTTCTAAGGCGGGCCTTGAGTCGAGTAGGTGGCCCAAATTTATGCTCACTCTAATCCGAATAAATTATTGTTGTTATATTGTGATTTTTTATGCATTATGCATGATTTGCATGGGATGGGATAATATTGAAGAGAAGTTCTGGTAGCTCTACTACATAATTTTGGTGGCCCTGCCACAAATCTGAATGGTGGCAATGCCATATAAATTCTGTTTCTCTGGTGGCTTGTCCACAATTATATGTGATATAAATGGCTTAATGCCTACGATTGGTGTGTTGGCAGGGTGGGTTGACTTGATCCCCACATGTGTGTTGGTTGGTATGGGTGGTGTGTAGCGGATGGATTACTAGGCTTGGTTTGGGAATTGTATTTTATATTCATATTATATTAGATACATTTTTATTACTGTAAATGGGCCCAGGCCCAAATAATTACTTAATGGGATTTTGGCCCAGTGGACAACGGTAAGTGGGTTACACATTGTGTTCTAGTAACTTACCCCTGTTTTTCCTTATCATTTTCAGGTAATAAGTAGTGATGGAGACTTGGGCCGTGGATGACTCGGTGGAGGCCATACTACAAAAGTGGTTTAATTTGGAAATTTGGATTTCTTTAGTACTTTTAATTACTTTTCTATTTGAGTTAAGGTTGTAATAAGGCCTCTGGATTTATTTTTGTTTTGTTTATTGTTTGACGAATTTATAATTTACTCTAAGTACTTCAAATAGAAATTTTTCTAAAAACTTAAATAAGCATTTTCTTCAAATGATTAAACAAAAAGGTTTCATAATTAACTTTTATAAACATATTTTTAACTCAAAAATTTCTCTTAAAATTTTCATCAATACTTTTCGGCAATTATTTTCAAATTTTTCTCAAACCATTGATGATATTTTTAAAGTTATGACTTATAAGATTTTCATATCTCAAATTTATCAAATTATCAATCGATCTTTTATTCAATAAATTTTTTTTCAAATTTTTAAATGGTAGTCGTTTTAATTGATCTATTTATGAAAAAGGACTTAGTAGTATTTTTCTCATGTGACATGTCAGATCTGGCCTTAACGCATGGACCGGGTTTGAGGTGTTACATTTTATGGTATCAGAGCCCAATTCAAAACTTGGCTTTGGTTTGGGCTTAAAAATATTTTCAAAACTATTTTGAAATGTAAAAATTTAGAACGTATGTTTTTAAAGGAAGTATGGCACCACGGGTATCCGGCACCAAGTCAAGTAAGTGTATGTTATTATTGTATGACTATAATGGTTATGATATGGCTATAGGAATACTCTAGAACTTCTAGTTTTAGGCATTGAAACTATAGAGATTAAGACTATAGGATGCGATTACGAAAACAACTTTACTTCTTATGTTTCATAAAACATTGTGTAATAAACACCAAAATAATATATTGATTCATAAGACTTTTAATCAGATTAAATTGAATTACCCAATATAAGCACTAGAGGACGTGGACGCGATAAACGTGGCCGTGGTAGAGGCCGAGCCGCTAGTGTTGCGTCTGAAGCGTCGGGACATATGCCGAAAATGGACGCACCTGCGTCACACGTGACTGAAAATGGATCACAAGACCGTATGAGGGAGGACATTGCTCTGTCCCAAGCAATGCTGCTAGTCTTGGAAAGAGTTGATGGGGCTAGAACTGGGCCAGCAGCGCGTGGGTCAATTTAGAAGCGACTCAAATCAATGGTGCTGAGGTTTTTAAGGCTATCTCGGGTGTAGTCCCAAATGTCGTAGAATACTAGCTTGAGGTTGTGGAGCGGATCATGGATGATCTGGATTGCGTCACCGAGTAGAAACTGAGAGGAGTTGTGTCCTTGTTGAGAGATGAGGCATATCAATGGTGACTTCACTGTTCGGAAGGCACTCAGCCGTTCGTGTTACTTGGGATTTCTTCAAAACTACATTCTAAGGAAAGTATGTCGGGGCTAGCTATCTAGATGCCCGAAGGAAGGAATTCCTAAATCTGGTCCAAGAAAGTAAGACTGTGGTAGCTTACGAGGCAAAATTTCTACGTCTAAATCGTTATACCTGGGGTATAGTGCCAACTGACTACGAACGCTGTGTGATTTTGAAGACGGGTTGAGTGATGAGTTGTGGGTACTGATAGCCCCACAACAAGAAAGGAATTTTGCCACACTGGTGGAAAAAGCGAAGATAGCTGAAGAGGCTAAGCACTCGGAGCGGCAAAACTGAGAAAAGATAAAGGCAAGAGCAAGAGAGACTTTAAGTACTCAGGTCCTGCTAGAGGATTTCAGAAGAGGCCCAAGAATAATGAGCCAGCTCGAGCTAGAGTACCAGCTGTTACTAATCAGATACAGCCATGTGCGGACTGCAGAAAATGATACCCGGATGAATGCTGGAAGAGAATTGATGGTTGTTTTAAATGCGGCTCCAAGGACCATCAGCTTAAAAATTGTCCTCGACAGACTGCTCAGACACAGGATGCTAACAACTTTGATGCACAGTCAGCTAGAGGTGCTTAGTAGCCACCGAGAGGTCGTGGGCCAGGTCGAGGTGGTAATGGTGTAGGAAGAGGTCAGGGTGCACCGGGTAGAGGTACTGGTTTCAGGGGTAATGCGGAGGCAAGGTAGCCAGGGTTGATATATGCAGTCAGACGCCGAGAGGATGGCAATACACTTGATGTGATAACCGGTACGTTCTTCATATCTGATGTACCTATTACTACTTTGATAGATATCGGATCCACCCATTCGTATGTTGCTAGTGATGTATTTGGAAATCTGAACATTAGATTTTAGATTACTGCTAGAGAGATGATGGTAATTAGTCCTTTAGGACAGTCAGGGATAGTAAATAAATTGTTTAGAGATGTACCCTTAGAAGTTTAGGGAGAAACATTTTTGGCGGATTTGATGGAACTGCCTTTCGGTGAGTTCGACCTTATTTTAGGCATGGACTGGCTGGTGAAACACAATGCGAACTTGGATTGTGCTGCAAAACGGATGACGCTAAGAACTCCGAAAGATAAGGAAGTGGTGATGATAGGAGAAAGGAGAAACTATCCATCAAATGTTGTATCTGCCTTAAAGGCAAAAAAGTTAGTGCAAAAAGGGTGTGGAGCATTTCTAGCTTTCATTAGTGTGTTCGACACCAATGAATTGTCGGTGGAAGGTGTTAGAATGGTGAAAGAGTTTTCGGAGATCTTTCTCGAGGAACTTCCTAGATTGCCTCTAGATCGGGAGGTAGATTTTGGCATTGAGTTATTACCAGGGATGGCTCCGATGTCTATTCTCCTTATAGAATGGCGCCGAAAGAGTTAGCAAAGCTTAAAGCTCAAGTTTTGGAGTTGTTGGATCGGGGATTTATTCGACCGAGTGTGTCACCGTGGAGAGCATCGGTCTTGTTCATCAAAAAGAAGGATGGGTCGATGCGTATATTCATCAATTGTAGGCAGTTGAATAAGTTGACGATCAATAATAGGTATCCATTGCCGAGAATCAATGACTTGTTCGATCAATTGCGAGGAGCTTCAATTTTCCCGAATATAGATTTGAGATCTGGTTATCACCAACTTAAGGTCAAGGAGGAAAACATTCATAAGACTGCATTTCGAACTTGTTATGGGCATTATGAGTTCTTGGTGATGCTTTTGGGTTGACTAACGCACTAGCCGCATTTATGGACATGATGAACCGAGTCTTCCAACCCTATTTAGACCGGTTTGTAGTGGTGTTCATAGATGACATCTTGATTTACTCAAAGAATGAAGAAGAGCACGATTCGCATCTGCGGGTGGTATTACGGATATTGCGGGAAAAGCTACTTTATGCCAAATTTAGTAAGTGTGAATTTTGGTTGAAGGAAGTAACCTTCTTGGGGCATGTTGTGTCGGCCGAAGGAATTAGAGTTGATCCCGGAAGGTAAAAGCTATGTTGGATTGGAAACCACCGAAGTCAGTGGCTGAAATTCAAAGTTTCCTAGGGTTGGCTGGTTATTACTGGCGTTTTGTTGAGGGTTTTAGTTGTTGCTGCACCCTAACTAAACTGCTATGCAAGGAGTACCATTTGTGTGGTCGATCAAGAAGAAGAGAGTTTTGAGAAATTGAAAAGATTCGACGGAGCGCCAAGATCGATTCAAGTTAAGGCTGGAAAAGAGTTTATTATTTACTATGATGTGTCATACACGGGCTTGGGATGTGTGTTGATGCAAGGTGGAAAAGTGGTGGCTTATGCATCTCGTCAGTTAAGGCTACACGAAGTAAATTATCCCACTCATGATTTGGAGTTGGTTGTAGTGGTGTTTGCTTTGAAGATTTGGAGACACTATCTGTACGGTGAGAAGTTGATCATCTATACAGATCATAAGAGTCTAAAGTACCTCCTTACCCAAAAGGAGTTGAACTTAAGACAACGGAGGTGGATAGAACTGTTGAAGGATTATGACTTCTCAATCGAGTATCATCCCGGAAAGGCTAACGTGGTGGCAGACGAGTTGAGTCGTAAGGTGATATCAGATTTGAGAGCGATGTTCGCTCATCTCAGCTTGTATGAAAATGGTAGTCTGCTAGCCGAACTTCAAGTGAAGCCTGTGTGGGTAAGTCAGATTAAGGAAAAGCAGCTATTGGACGAAAGGTTGGGTTCGTTACTTCAGCAAATGGAAGGTGGTGTGATAGGGGATTTTGGATTGAATAGTGATGGAGTATTGTGTATCCACGGAAGAATTTGCATGCCTAAAGATTCGAATTGAGACAAATGATTCTGCATGAGGCACATAGTAGTCCTTATACTATGCACCCTAGGGGAAGTAAAATGTACCGAGACCTCCGTGAGCATTATTGGTGGCTAGGGTTGAAACAGGAGGTTACTGATTTTGTGAGTAGGTGCTTAACATGTCAGCAAGTGAAGGCAGAACATCAATTGCCGTCGGGATTGCTACAACCATTGAAGATTCCATTATGGAAATGGGAATGGATAACGATGGACTTTGTTAGTGGGTTACCCTTATCGCCTACTAAGAAAGATTCTCGGTTAACGAAGACTGCCCATTTTCTTCTTATTCGTATGGATTACTGTAACACCCCTAACCCAAAACTGTCGCCAGAATAGGATTAAGGGGTATTACCGATCAATCAGAACATTTAACCTCTAAATGTCGACACAAAGTCAAACATCATCAAACACATTTATGTGCAATCATAGTGTCCCTTAAACGAGTTATCAAGACCCTAAGCATGCTTATAAACTGAGTCGGGACTAAACCTAAACACATAAAATTTCATGAAAAATTGAAACTTTTCTAGAATACAGGGGAGACACGCCTGGGGTAGGCCGTGCCTCTCCCACGCCACATGACACACCCGCTTGACCTCCCGTGGTTACATACTACCAAAATCAACACGGCTAATGTGCATGCCTGTGCTAAGGTCGTGTCCCGCAAGGTCATATATCGCCATTTCTCGCACAACCTGTAGGCATGCCCGTCCATTGGCCGTGTGCAATTTAAGCCACATTCTGCCAATTTACCCACAGTTTCGTGTGCCCCAACCATGTGACATTATAGGCCATTTTTGCAAGGCCAACATGGTCAAACCTACAAGCCAATCAACCAAACATCACATGCACATATTGCCATCTAAAAGCATACCAATTTAGCAATTTAAAACATGCAATCAATACCAGCTCTAATCATACCCAATTCAATATCAATACTTATTCTATCACAAGCATAATTCATTCCCAATCTCACTACCCCTACTAGCAATTATCAACACAAAGTTACCACTCAATAGCAAATTTATCAATCTACAAATCATGCCAAAAGATGCATCATATATATACCACATTCATTCATGCCAAACCTATCACATATCTAGCCACATCTCATGGCTACTTACAAATCTCAAACTTGATTCAATTAACTAGCCTATACATGTCATATTCCAACTATATACATCTTTCCAAAAGTACCAAAATAGAAAGCCGATAGTGTGATTGAGAAGCTGACGATCCCAGATCCAAGCTAGCTTTATTGACACTGCAAGGCAAAGAAACAAATCACACAGTAAGCTCTACAAAGCTTAGTAAGTTCGATATACAATACAATTACCATGTCAAATTAAATCAATGCATAAATAAACAATCACGTAGATCTATTATCTCATATTCGTGCCTTCTCATCCATAGCTACAATGCTCATTTCCTCAATCAAAGCTTAATTTTACTCATAAACCACAAAGGTTCAATACGTACCTTAACCATACAAAGCTATTAAATCTCAAAGCTATTCAATGCTCGATATTATTTGCCGATCATTCTTTAATTTAATCGCACACTCAGTGTTACATACATATCCGACGCATTATTGTTATCGCACACTTAGAGCCTATTCTTTTAACCAACTCATCTCGGTATCGCACACATAGTGCCACAACAATAATCAAAGCTTTCATAACATCGTACATGTAGTGCCACAGCAATAAATCGAAGCTTTCATCACATCACACAAACAGTGCCACAACAATAATCCAAAGCTTTCATAACATCGCACACACAGTGCCACAACAATAAACCGAAGCTTTCATCACATCGCACACACAGTGCCATTCATTTCTATCTCGATTTCACTTTTGCACACTTAGTGCCATCAAATTAAAATCGTGCACATAGCAACTCACTTTCACATACATAAAAATATTCATTTCATATCGATAAAACATATCTCAAATACATGTATTATATCCGAACTTACCCCGGATATCGAAATACCAAAACGGTCGATTTAATTGAGCACTTTGTCTTTACCTCGATCTCGATCAGAACCTCTCCGTTCTTGGTCTATACACATTTAAATTCAATCCGTTCAATCATCAATTTAATCATTTTAGTCCAAACACACATATTTTGGGCATTTTACAAATTAGCCCTCACATTTTCATATTTTGACAATTTAGTCCCTATCTCACAAAATCATCAAATTCACCAAATTCCACCTAGCACAAGCTTAGCTGAATTTTACTAATGTCCATACAAACCCACACATTTCATTTATTTCACATTTTAGTCCCTCAATATACACTTTTCACAATTTAGCCCAAAATGCTCAATTTCATCAAAAATCCAAAGATAAAATATGTTAATCCAACACTAAGTCTTCATATTTCACCAATTAACATCACAAAGTTCAATATATCAACAATGGCATAACTCACAAACATCATCAATTTACAAAATTGAGACATGGGCTTCATAGTAGAAGAAGAAACGATTATAAAAACATAGAAATTATCAAAAACCGAAACCAAACCATACCTTAATTTACTTCAAACTTAGCCGAAACCTTGCTTAGGTTTTCTTCTCTTTCTTTTTCTCCAAATTCGGCACTAAGAAGATGATAACCATCATCTTTTCATTTTTTTTTCTTTTACTAACATAATATTAGTCTATTTACCAAATTAGCCTTATTACTAAATATATAACTATCATATAATGTAAGGTTATTCTTGACCATTGTCATCCACTATCTCATTAATGGCTTAATTGCCAAATAAGTCCTCCTCTTTTAAAAGCCAACAACATCTATGTTCTCACAAATCAGCACACAGCATTTTACTCTCTATGCAATTAAGTGCTTTCTCTAAATTCGACACACAAACGGCCAAATTATCACACAGAATTTTCACACAAACTATGTCACATATTATTCACACAGATAATAATATTAAAATATTTTTACGACCTCAGATTTGTGGTCTCAAACCACTGTTTCGACTAAGGTCCAAATCGGGCTATTACAACTCTCCCTCTTAAGGATTTTCGACCCCAAAAATCTTACTAGTGAATAGTTGTGGATGTTTCTCTCTCATAACATTATCAGGCTCCCACGTAGCCTCTTCAATTTCGTGTTTGTGCCACAATACTTTCACTGGAGAAATTTTTTTATTTCTCAATTATTTGGTCTCTCGTGCCAAAATTTGAATCGATTCTTCACTATACGACAAGTCTGACTAAATCTCAACCTCAGTAGGAGCAATCACATGAGATGGATCTGATCTGTACCGTCAAAGCATTGACCATTCGTTTGCGGATGAAAAGCAGTACTGAAATGCAATTTTATGCCTAAAGCATCTTACAATTTCTTCCAAAATTGTGAGGTAAATCTCGGATCTCTGTCAGACACTATAGATAACGGTACTCCGTGCAATCTCACAATCTCATCGATATACAATTTAGCCAACTTATCTAAAGAATAATCGGTTCTCACTTGAATGAAATGAGCTGATTTCGTCAATCTATCAACTATTACCCAGATCACATCTTTCTTGTTCAGAAATAAAGGTAATCCCAGCACAAAGTCTATCGTAATTCTCTCCCATTTCCACTTAGGAATAATAATCGATTGTAATAACCCGGACGGAACTTGATGTTTAGCCTTAACTTGCTGACAAACTAAACATTTTGACACAAAGTCAGAAATATCTCTCTTCATACCATGCCACCAATAGAACTGTTTCAAATCATTATACATTTTCATACTCCCCAGATGTACAGTCAAATGACTATTGTGAGCTTCAGTCAAAATCATTTGAATCAGCTCTAAATTTCTCGGAACACAAATTCGATATCTGAATCTCAAACAATCATTATTATCAATTCAAAATTCTGATTCCGCATTCAAATTACATTGAACTCTTTTTGCTAATAACTCATTATCAATTTTTTGAGCATCAAAAATCTGCTGTTCAAACATCGGCTTAACTTTCAATTCAGCTACCACTACATCATCATCACACAGATCCATCTGATTACTCATAGCTCGTAAAGGATATGACGATTTCTGACTCAAAGCATCAGCTACAACATTACCTTTACCTGGGTGGTAATCTATCACAAGTTCATAATCTTTCAACAGCTCTAACCATCTTCTCTGTCACATGTTCAAATCTTTCTGAGTCATCAAATACTTTAAACTCTTATGATTAGTATAAATATGACATTTTTCACCGAATAGATAGTGACGCCAAATCTTCAATGCAAATACAATCGCAGCCAATTCAAGATCATGCATTGGAGAATTCTTTTCATGCGGTTTTAACTATCTCGAAGCATAAGCGATGACTTTTCCTTCTTGCATCAGCACATAGCCGAAACCATTCAACGATGCATTACTATAAACTATAAACTCTTTGCCTAATTCAAGTTGAATCAACACTGGTGCTTCTGTTAACAACACTTTCAACTATTCAAAACTCTGTTGACACTTTTCTGACCACTCGAATCTAACATCCTTTTGCAACAACTTTGTCAATGGAGTTGCAATCATCGAGAAGCCTTTCACAAATCATTTATAATATCCCGCTAGTCCTAGAAAACTAAGGACTTCAGACACATTTCTCGAGGCTTCCATTCCAAAATAGCAGAGATTTTATACGGATCGAACCGTATCCAAGTAGCGGATACAATATGCCCCAGAAATCTGACCTTATGTAACCAAAATTCACACTTGCTAAACTTTTCATACAACTGTTTCTCACGTAGAGTTTGTAGCACGATTCTCAAATACTCGGCATGCTGCATCTCATCACGCTAATAGATCAAAATATCATCAATGAACACCACCACGAAGCAATCGTAATACAGTCTGAATATCTGATTCATCAAATCCATAAACACTGTAGGGGCATTTGTTAGTCCAAAAGGCATCACTAAGAATTAATAATGTCCGTACCTCGTTCTGAAGGCAGTTTTCGGCACATCAGATTCTTTAACTCTCAACTAATAGTTGCCGGATCTCAAATCTATCTTAGAAAATATTGTAGCTCCTCTTATCTGATCAAACAAATCATTGATCCGAGGTAACGGATATTTGTTCTTTATCGTCACTTTGTTCAATTGTCAATAATCAATACACATTCTCATAGTTCCATCTTTCTTTTTAACAAATAATATAGGAGCTCCCCAGGGTAAAAACTCGGTCATACAAATCCCCTGTCGGTTAATTCTTGCAACTGAGATTTCAACTCTTTCAATTATGTTAGTGCCACTCTGTATGGAGCTATCAAAATAGGAGCAGTTCCCGGCACTAACTCAATACAAAATTTAACTTCTGTAATTGGAGGTAACCCCGGTAACTCTTCTGGAAACACATCTGGAAACTCACATATCACAGGTACAGATTCAACTTTCCTTTCCAACACTTTTGTATCAATCACTTATGCCAAATAAGCTTCACAGCCCTTTCTCACATAGTTCATAGCTTTCATCATAGATACAACAGCTAGTAATCCTTTCATATCACTAGACTCAATTTGAACTATCTCATCAATCTGACTCTTCAATTCAACATTATTTCTCTTACAATTCACAATGGCATTATGCAAAGTAAGCTAGTCCATTCCCAGAATTATGTTAAATTCATCAAATGGTATCAACATCAAATTGACTGGAAAACATAAATCACGAAACATCAACGGGCAATTCTTGCACACCTTATCCACCAAAACACACTTGCCTAAGAGGTTCGATACTCTAATCACAAATTCAGTAGACTCAACAGGTAGCGTCTTATTCGATACTAAATTCATACACACATAAGAATGAGTTAGTCCTGGATCTATCAATACAATGACATCAGTATCAAATAAAGTGAAAGTATCGGTGATGAGTCTAGAGATGATGCTTCCTTTCGTGCACGTATAGCATAGGCTCGAGTAGGTACTCTTGCTTCTGACCTTATAGTTGTATCAGTCATTCCTCTCTTGCTTTCATTCACATTTCTGATGCTCCTCGGTGGTCTACCTCTGGCCGTCACATTACTTGGTCTTTTGTTCTGAACATTTTCTTCTTCAACTATCTTTGGGCAATCTCTAAAAAAATGATCTCGGGATCCACACTTATAGCATGTTCTATTATTATACCTGCCCCAGCATTCTCCCACATGTCATCTCCCACATTGTTTACATTCGAGCTTGTTGTTCTTAACACTGCCCACACTTGACTCATTTGGAGTTTGAATTCGTAAACTAGTACTCTATCTCGAACGATCTCTATTAGGATGATTGATAAACCATAAAAGTAACATATTTTAATCCCGTATTTAGTATGTTTTTGATAATTTAGCCTTTGATTTTATATAAAAGGTGCTTGTAATCCTTTCTTTTCATGTCATATACTCAGGAAAGCACCCGAAGATAAAAAAACACAAAACGGGCTTAAAACAGAGTAATTGGGCCTTAGCAAGAAATCAACACGGTCGGGCACAAAGCCTGCACGATCGTGTCTCACTGATTACCTAGAGCACAGCCTAACTCACGAGTTGCATGGTCGCGCATCATCTCATTACCACACACAAGCGTGTCAAGCGATCTACATGGTTGTGTCCCAAACGACAGACCTGAAGCATGGCCTGAATCCCAACTTACACGGCCATGCCACGACCGTGCCTAAAATGGTAGAATCAAGGTACGGCCCAACCTTGATTGACACGGCGTGTGCCATGGCGTGCCCCGTCCAGGGAATGAGCAATTTCACTCAGAATTGGATGCTTGAAGCCAAAAAAAAACATACTTCTAAGCCTACTTAAACACCCTAATAGTAATTCTACTTGAAAGAGGTACTTAGGAGCCAAGTAAAGCATCTCAAACGCCTATATAAACAACCCAAGGAAGACATTGAAAAGAGGACGGCTTTTACCGACGCTTTCATCTTTTACGGAATCACTCGAAGATAGTCAGTTGATCCATCTCAAGAAGCCGGTGTTCTACTCAAGACGGAGGATCTCCTCTTCAATTCCTTCAGGGGGTTTTAGGGATTTCTTATGTTTTATTTTATCTTTTCTCTTGAGATGTTTTCTTATTTAGTTATGAACTAAACCCTTCAGATACCTGAAGGGGGATGAAACCTATGATGGATTTTGTTATTTTATTTCTAAATTATATGATAAGTACTTTGTTTGTTCTTAATTATGTTACTTAATTTAATCTGATGTGCTTAGGTGGAGGAGGAATAGACCCTACCCAAGAGTAGATCTAGCATAATTGAGCGGAGTTGATAGCCACCTAGAGATAGGGTTACGAGATTTTGTCGAATTAGGGTGAAACCTAATATGGGAATCCATTGATCGATATACTACTTCCTTAGGGGTTAATATAAGAGAACGAGAGTTCCACTAATTAACCTAAGGTTAGACGTTATTCGCCTCAAAAGAGGGTTTAATATAGGTTAGGGAGTCTCACGGATCAAGCTAAGTAAAGAAATCATATGGTTTAGGGATAAATAATAAGTGAAGTCATAGGTGGATTCTTCTTGAGGGTATCATCTTCATCAACTAAGTTTTCATGAAGTCTTTCTCCAATTCGTTCTTTTGTCTTTGCATCTAGTTTAGTTGTTTTCATTAGTTTCATAAACCAATCACTCCATATTTCAGGCTAAATAATAGAAAGAAAGTGAGTAGTAGTACTTTTAGGTTCCCTTGGGTTCGATAAGATATTCTTTCCTAAACTATACTACTGTTCATAGGTGCACTTGCCTCTATCGTTGTCATATTTAGTCTATAGGTTCAATCATTCTTTTTATAAATATTAAAACTCGACTGTTTGACACGATCAATGACCAAACGAAGCATTTGACCGATTGCTGGCATCTCTATATCTATTTGAAGAAGGCTGAGAAAATTTATTTATAGATCTCTTTCTTCCATCTCGAGCCTCAAAATCAGCTTTTTTCTTTTCTTTATTGAGTTCCTCAGCTTTGCATGCTCTCTCCACAAGTACAACAAATTCATTTATATCCAGTATCCCAACCAACAACATTATGTCTTCATTCAATCCCTCTACGAATCATTTGCACATAGTAGCTTTAGTAGAAACACATTCTCTAGCATATTGACTCAATCGCATGAATTCTCGTTCATACTCAACAACATACAAACGGCCTTGTTTCAGCTCTAAAAACTCCTTACGTTTCTGATCAATGAAGCGTTGGTTGCTATACTTCTTTCTAAACTCGACTTGAAAGAAATCCCAGGTGATTTTCTCTCTCGAAACCACAAATATCAATGTTTTCCACCAATTGTAAACCATGTCTCTCAACAAGGAAACTGTACACCCAATGCACTCATCAGGGTTCAGCGACATCTTATCAAATACTCGAAGGGTATTCTTGAGCCAAAACTCAGCTCGCTCAGCATCATCATCAGCTGTGGCCCTAAACTCTTTGGCCCATACTTGCGAATCTTGTCTACAAGTGGTTTATTCAATCTGATCGGATCTACAACTTGTGGCACAATAGGTACTTGTGAGGGTAGAGGTTGTGGAGCAGTCGGATTTTTCTAACAAATTCCCAAAACCATTCACTCATCATACGAAAGAAGGCTTGCTTAGCCTCACCTTCTTCACCACTATCATTTGGCCTTGATATGGCCGGCACTATTCCTTGAGCAGGAGCAGGCGCATTACTCTCTACATCATCAGCAACAGCTCGATTAGGATCCATTACTATATTAAAACACATTTCAACTGTCAGATTTTATCACACTATCGCATTTTCACAATATGGCATGTATAGCTAGACTCACACGCGCTACCTTAGTCCGAGAATCAACTAAACTGTAGCTCTGATACCAATAAAATTGTAACATCCTTAACCCAAAACTTTCGCCAGAATAGGATTAAGGGGTATTACCCATCAATCAGAACATTTAACCTCTAAATGCCAACACAAAGTCAAACATCATCAAACACATTCATGTACAATCATAGTACCCCTTAAACGAGTCATCAAGACCCTAAGCATGCTTATAAATTGTGTCGGGACTAAATCGAAACACATGTAAAATTTCATGAAAAATTGAAACTTTTCTAGAATACAGGGAAGACACACCCGTAGGGGTAGGCCGTGCCTCTCCCACGGCTACATGACACACCCGTGTGACCTCCCCGTGGTTACATACTGCCAAAATCAACACGGCTAACAGGCACGCCCATGTCCTAAGGCCGTGTCCTATAAGGTCATATACTGCCATTTCTCGCACGACCTGTAGGCACGCCCGAGCCATGGCCGTGTACAGTTTAAGCCACATTCTGCCAATTTATCCACGGTCTGAGGCACGCCCGTGTGCCCCAACCGTGTGACATTATAGGCCATTTTTGCAAGGCCAACATGCTACCCACTTAGGGTCAAACCTACAAGCCAATTAACCAAACATCTCATGCACATATTGCCATCTAAAAGCATACCAATTTAGCAATTTAAAGCATGCAATCAATACCAACTCTAATCATACCCAATTCAATACTAATACTTATTCTATCACAAGCATAATTCATTCCCAATCTCACTACCCCTACTAGCATTTATCAACACAAAGTTACAACTCAATAGCAAATTCATCAATCTACAAATCATGCCAAAAGATGCATCATATACATACCACATTCATTCATGCCAAACCTATCACGTATCTAGCCACATCTCATGGCTACTTACAAATCTCAAACTTGATTCAATTAACTAGCCTATACATGCCATATTCCAGCTATATACATCTTTCAAAAGTACCAAAATAGAAAGCCAATAGGGTGATTGAGAAGCTGACGATCCCAGATCCAAGCTAGCATTACTGACACTGCAAGGCAGAGAAACAAATCACACAATAAGCTTTACAAAGCTTAGTAAGTTCGATATACAATACAATTATCATATCAAATTAAACCAATGCATAAATAAACAATCACTTAGATCTATTATCTCATATTCGTGCCTTCTCATCCATAGCTACAATGCTTATTTCCTCAATCAAAGCTTAATTTTACTCATCAACTACAAAAGTTCAATACGTTCCTTAACCACACAAAGCTATTAAATCTCTAAGCTATTCAATGCTCGATATTATTTTTCGATCATTCCTTAATTTAATCGCACACCCAGTGCTACATACATATCCAACACATAATTGTTATCGCACACTTTGTGCCTATTCTTTTAACGAACTCATCTCGATATCGCCCACATAGTGCCACAGAATAATCCAAAGCATTCATAACATCGTACACGCAGTGCCACAGTAATAAACCAAAGCTTTCATCACATCACACACATAGTGCCACAGCAATAACCCAAATCGGACACACAGTGCCACAACAATAAACCGAAGCTTTCATCACATCGCACACACAGTGCCATTCATTTCTATCTCGATTTCGCTTTCGCACACTTAGTGCCATCAAATTAAAATCGTGCACATAGCAACTCACTTTCATATACATAAACATATTCATTTCATATCGATAAAACATATCTCAAATACATGTATTATATCCGAACTTACCTCAAACGTCGAAATACTGAAACGGTTGATTTAATCGAGCACGTTGTCTTTGCCTCGATCTCGATTCGAACCTCTCTATTCTTGGTCTATACACATTTAAATTCAATCCGTTCAATCATCAATTTAATCATTTTAGTCCAAACACACATATTTAGGGCATTTTACAAATTAGCCCTCACATTTTCATATTTTGACACTTTAGTCCCTATCTCACAAAATCATCAAATTCACCAAATTCCACCTAGCACAAGCTTAGCTGAATTTTACTAATATCCATATAAACCCACACATTTCATTTATTTCACATTTTAGTCCCTCAATATACACTTTTCACAATTTAGCCCAAAATGCTATCAAAAATCCAAAGATAAAATATGTTAGCCCAACACTAAGTCTTCATATTTCACCAATTAACATCACAAAGTTCAATATATCAACAATGGCATAACTCACAAACATCATCAATTTACAAAATTGAGACATGGGCTTGATAGTAGAAGAAGCAACAATTATAAAAACGTAGAAATTATCAAAACCCGAAACCAAACCATACCTTAATTTAGTTCAAACTTAGCCGAAACCTTGCTTAGGTTTTCTTCTCTTTCTTTTTCTCCAAATTTGGCACTAAGAAGATGATAACCATCATCTTTTCATTTGTTTTCTTTTACTATCATAATATTAGTCTATTTACCAAATTAGCCTTATTACTAAATATATAACTATCATATAATGTAAGGTTATTCTTGGCCATTTTCATCCACTATCTCATTAATGGCTTAATTACCAAATAAGGCCTCCTCTTTTAAAAGCCAACAACATCTAAGTACTCACAAATTAGCACACAACATTTTACTCTTTATGCAATTAAGTCCTTTCTCTCAATTCAACACACAAACGACCAAATTATCACACATAATTTTCACACAGACTATGTCACATATTATTCACACAGATAATAATATTAAAATATTTTTACGACCTCAAATTTGTGGTCTCAAACCACTGTTCTGACTAAGGTCTAAACCGGGTTGTTACAATTACTCATTGCAGAAGTTGGCCAAGTTGTATATAGTAGAGATCGTGAGGTTACATGGGGTACCAGTGTCTATTATATTGGACGGGAGCCTAGGTTTACATCACAATTTTGGAAAGCCTTACATGAATCTTTAGGAACCAAGTTGAATTTCAGTACGGCATTTCATCCTCAGATAGATGGTCAGTCGGAGAGAGTAACCCAAATTTTGGAAGACATGTTAAGGGGCTGTGTGATTGACTTCAGGGGTAGTTGGGAGGATTTCCTACCGTTGGCAGAGTTTACATATAACAATAGCTATTAATCCAACATTCAGATGGCACCCTACGAGTCATTGTATGGTTGTAGGTGTCGTGCTCCTACTTATTGGACCGAATTGAGGGAGCGACAGTTATTGGGTCCTGAATTGATATCAGAGACGGAGGAAAAGTAAAGGTAATTCGGGCACGATTAAAGCAAGTTTCGGATAGACACAAATCGTATGCGGATCTGAAGCGTAAGGATATTGAGTGTATGGTAGGAAATCAGGTCTTTCTAAAGGGCTCACCTTGGAAGAAGATCTTCAGATTTGGAAGGAAGGGCAAGTTGAGCCCTAGGTTCATCAGACCGTATCGTGTGTTGAAGCGTGTTGGGCCAGTAGCTTATCAGCTTGAGTTACGTCCAGAATAGAGTCAGATACATAGTGTTTTTCATGTCTCAATGTTAAGGCGTTTTCGATCAGATCTGTCTCATATAGTACCGGTAGAGGAAGTTGAGATAAGACCTGATTTGTCATTCGAGGAGGAGCCAGTGTAAATTTTAGATCGGGACGTAAAGGTACTGAGAAGGAAGTCGTTATCGTTAGTCAAAGTTTTGTGGTGCAATCACGGAGTAGAGGAAGCTATGTGGGAGCCTAAGGACACCATTCGGCAGCAATATCCTCATCTCTTTTAATCAGGTAAATTTCGAGGAAGAAATTTTCTTTAATGGGGGTAGAATTGTAACATCCTAAAATTTGGAATTTTATGTGTTGCATTATTTTTTGTGCTAAGCTAGTTAAATTGTTAATTTTGTATGTCTAAGGAAGGTCCTAAGAAGGCTCGGGGTCAATTTGGACCTAGTAAAAACTGTTGCATTTAGCACTTTAAGGAGATAGAGTAAGTGACCTTAAAGCTTATGGAAATAAATAAGTAAATGGTTTGCATAGTTGAGCTATTAGTAAAGAGGTTATGGCGCCATATGATGTACCTTGAAGGAAGAGGTCCAAATCCCATTTTGTGTAAATTTTGACTAATATTTTTGCACCCTTTCCTTAAATGTCGGCCAAGAGGTATATATGGCAAGTTGGACTTCTTTATTTTTGGTAAGGTGGCTAAGGAAATAAGGAAAGGTTGAGGTTAGGGAAATGAATCAAAAGAAAAATGCAAGTAAGGGGAACAAGTGGCTTATTTCGTGGAGATTGTTATAGAAAGTGTGGTTGGCAAATTTTTGACCCATAATGTAATGCAAGTGGATGGTTTTGGGGTAGATAGGTAGCTGAATTTTTACTTTGGCATTTGGTAAGGTCTTGGTATTGTTTTGGCCAAAAAAAAATTCTATTTGCAACTTTTGTGTCATCTTCTCCCAATTTGTTATTCTCTTTGCTGAAACCTACTAGCATAATAGTGCATTTTTCTTCTCTTTTGATTAGTCATATATTCATCTTTTGTCCATCTTCCTTGATAGCCGAATTAGTGTATTGCCTTTTGATAAACCAAAGTGTTTGTTTTGGTCAAATTTTATTTTTGTCAAATTGAGTCATTTTCTCCAAATTCTTCCTCTTCATACCGAAACTTCAAGATTACTAATAAGAAAATTTTTCTTCTTTCTTCTTGATTGCCGAATATACCTAAACCATTGAGACAAAATAGTTCCCTCTTTATCCTTTGGAAGAATCAAAACCTCAAAAATACACATTTTCATTTTTCTATTTCTTTTTACAAATTTTTTCAACTCTATCTCTTTCTTCTCAAAATCCATACCCTCCATAGCTGAATATCATTGTTCATGTTTCTCTATAACTGAAACCTTTTCAACATTCTTTCTTTCTCATTCGAATTATCACTCATTCCATAATCAATCGGTAAGTGTTCTTTCCAATGTTTTATTTTATTTCTCTTAATGTTGAAATATTGTTTTAGTTTGGGATGGTCATATTGACCTAAACCATCATCTTATTCTCTCAAACGAAATCATTTTCTTCTTCGTAGTGATTTAGTGGAAGGCTAAAATTTTGATTTTTTCGAAGTCATCATACAATCGTTGGGAATCAGTCTTAAAAATCTTTAAGGTAAGAAGATCTTCATGGATTCTATGAATCGTTCTTGATTCGTTAAGATGTTATTGGTATAGTGATGATTAACCAATTATATTTTAGCGTTTTAAACGCTCGATTGATCCACTCGTTGATCACTCAAAAAATTTGTGGCAAGTCGATCATTCACCCTTGGACAATCATATTTATCGTAATATCGATCTATATAAGATCTAATCGAATGGAGGCTTGTGGTATCGGTTCAAAAGGAAAGTCGAGTGGAGATCTCAAAAGGAGTGGATTAACGATCCCAACTCCTAAATTCAAGCGAAGGGCTATTTCGGCGATTCGAGACTTTCCACCGGGTTATGGACCCTCATCCGGTGAGAATCGACTATTCGAGGTCGTTCGCAATTTTAAGGCATCAACGATTCGAGATTTTCCACCGGGTTGTGCACCGTCATTCGGGGAAAATAGACAAATTGTAGTTGTTCACGATTCCGAGGGTAAATTTAGATCGTTTGTTTTAAAGTAGATTTATTCAATCGCGTATGTCGACTAATCAAGCGTTATAAAATTTTAGGTGACGACGATCGAGAAAGCGTAGTCCTTACCGTAATCAAGTGTGTAATCTCACATCGATTTTCGTGGGTTAGAGATTAATGTCATATTGGTAGTAGATCGTTTGATTAAAATCGTATTAAGGTGAAATCGGGAAAATTGGCTTAGAACTCACTATTTTGATAAAATTGACAAAATCAATATTAACACCATGAAAGATTATGAAAATGCCCCTCATGGGCCAAATCGATATAATATGCTATATGGGCCAATGTGATAATATGATATATGGGCCAATGTGATAATGTGCTATATGGGCCGATGTGATAATATGCTATATGGGCCGATGTGATAATATGCTATATGGACTGATATGATAATATGATATATGGGCCGATGCGATAATTTGATATATGGACCAATCTGATGTTCTACTTAACGGGCCTAATTGATAAACTATTATAATGGGCCATAATTTTTGTAATAAATATCCAAATAAATTACTGTTGTTATATCGTGATTTGTTATGCATTATGCATGATTTGCATGGGATGAGATAATATTGAAGAGAAGTTCTGGTAGCTCTGCTACATAATTTTGGTGGCCCTACTACAAATCTAAATGGTGGCAATGCCACGTAAATTCTATTACTCTGGTGGCTTGTCCACAATTATATGTGATATAAATGGCTTAATGCCTGCGATTGGTGTGTTGGCGGGGTGGGTTGACTTGATCCCCACAGGTGTGTTGGTTGGTACGGGTGGTGCGTAGCGGATGGATTACTAGGCTTGGTTTGGGAATTGCATTTCATATTCATATTATATTCGATACATTTTTATTATTGTAAATGGGCTTAGGCCCAAATAATTGCTTAATGGGATTTTGGCCTAGTGGACAACGGTAAGTGGGTTACACATTGAGTTCTAGAAACTCACCCCTGTTTTTCCTTATCCTTTTCAGGTAATAATCAGTGATGGAGTCTTGGGCCATGGATGACTCGGTGGAGGCCATACTACAAAAACGGTTTAATTTGGAAATTTGTATTTCTTTAGTACTTTTAGTTACTTTGTTATTTGAGTTAAGGTTGTAATAAGGCCTTTGGATTTATTTTTGTTTTGTTTATTATTTGATGAATTTATAATTTGCTCTAAGTACTTCAAATAGAAATTTTTCTACAAACTTAAATAAACATTTTCTTAAAATGAATAAACAAAAAGGGTTTCATAATAAACTTTTATAAACATATTTTTAACTCGAAAATTTCTCTTAAATTTTCATCAATGCTTTTCAAAATTATTTTCAAATTTTCTCAAACCATTAACGATATTTTTAAAGTTACGACTTATAAGATTTTCATATCTCAAATTTATCAAATTATCAATCGATCTTTTGTTCAATAATATTTTTTTCAAATTTTTAAAAGGAATTCATTTTAAATGATCTATTTATAAAAAGGACATAGTAGTATTTTTCTCATGTGACATATCAGATCTGGCTTAACACATGGGCCAGGTTTGGGGTGTTACATGCTGTTTTGATATTTTACTTTTAAATATTTTTATTTTGGGTTGTTATAAGGCCTCTCTAGTTTTAACTTATTATTTCTAATATTTATTTATGATGGTTTCTAACTACTAAAAGTGGAATACGATTTCCAAAACGATAACTTATTCAAAACACTACGTTTTCGCAACATTTCAAAATGCTTCTGCAACTCAATTTTTAAACATCAGATTTTGGTAAATTGTTTATTTCAAATATGCTTCTGCAATAGATAAGGTTTTAAAAGTAATTACATTTTCAAGTGGATAACAATTGCTTAAGTGTTTTGAGTTTTTAACAAAGAGGCTTTACTCTCAAACAAGTCTTAACAACAAGAAATATGGTTTTGAAAAACACTTCCATGTGACATGCCAGATTTGAGCCTAACTCTTAGGTCGGGTTTTGGATGATACATTTAATGGTATCAGAGCCCGGGTTGCAAAACTCAGCTGTGGATTGGATTTTCAAAATTGAATTTCTAAAAGTGTTATTTCAAAAAGGCTTGAAAAGATTTGAAGTTCTGAAATGTTGTATTGACCATTTTTTGAAAGTGTAGTACACCGAGTCTTTGGCGAAGAATTCATAAGTTTTCTGAATTCCTTTGTCTATTTAGAAATTTAAATACAGTAAGTTAGAAATACGGTGGTTTCTTTAGATATTGGACGATATTGTTGGTATTTATTTTGTGTTTGGAAACGTTGGATGTGATGTTCTGGATATATAGAAATTGTAACCTATATGCTACGATAGGTGGATGTTTTGGATGTGTGTTAAAGGCGTTGGGATCAGAGTGTGTAGTGATAGCATAGTGGGGTAGTTGTTACACGACTACCCTATTAGCTGGAAGTTTCGGGGACAAAATTTCTTTAAGGGAGGTAGAATTGTAATGCCCCGAATTTGGGCCTAGTAGAATTGGGCCTTGGGCATGGGAGCGTTTAAAATTTTTATGAACAAGCGAACGGCACTAATGCAAGTTGGACCTATTAGGTGAGTGATTTTGGAAGGTTAGGGAGCTTCCATGAAGTCCCAGGTTCAAACCTGGGCTTTAGGAAAAATTTTGATTTTAGGTGAATAAAACCCTGAGAGTAAGTATGAAGGCTTTAAGAATAAAATGTGGGAAAAAATGACACAAGGAAGTGAGTGGTCTAGTGGCAAGGCATCATTAAGGTTGTAAGGGAGCCTAGGTTCAAGTCTTGGCCTTGCAGAATTTTTAAATTTTGCTCTTAAAAGAATCTGGGCACTGGCGCATAGGCGTTATAAATATTTGTGCATGTTTTAAGTAACAAGGAGCTAGTTGGTGAGGTGGCTAGTGGCGTGGATTGAGTTACAAGGGAGCCTGAGTTTGAAACCCCTTGCATGCGAAATGTGGCTATTTTGCTAATGATCGTGTCTGTCGAGTCTTAAAAATTTATAAAAAGAATGATCCAACCCGGAAACTAACTAAGACAACGATGGAGGCAAGTGCACTTATCGAACAGTAGTATAGCTAGCGGCAAGACCGGATTGTCGAACCCCAAAAACCAAAAGTACTAATATTAACTCTCTTTCATTATTTAGACTACGAATTAAGGGAATTTTTATCTAATCTAAAATTAACTAATTAACTAAGTTAAAGGTGCTAAAACAAATAAGAAATTGGGGAAGGACTTGAGGGAAAACCGATTGATTTAGACAATACCTGAGGAAGAATCCACCTAGACTTCACTTGTTATCTAACTCTGAACCAGACGATTTATTCACTTGACTTGATCCGTAGGATTCCCTAATTTATATAATACCTCTCTCGAGGCTACTAACATCTAACCCTAGGTTGATTAATTGAAATCTCTTTCTAATTAAAACCCTTAGAATTGCATTAACTCAATCTATGAACTCCCATATTAGGTTTGACCCTAATCCGGCAGATTTTTGTCACCCTATCTCTAGGCACGCGAGCAACTCCACTTAACTATGCTAGATCTACTCTTAGACAGGGTCTCTTCCTCATCTGCCTAAGCACATCACACTTGAATCAATATCCTGGAAATACCAAAAAAAGAATTAAGAATACATAGTTAAGAACAAATCAAGTATTTATCATACAGCTTAGATAACAATAACAAGACCTGTCCTAGGTTTCATCCCCTTCAAGTATCTGAGGGTTTAGTTCATAATTGTAAAAGAAAACATCTCAGAAGAAACGATAAAACTAAACATAAGAAAAACCTAAAACCCCCTAAAGGAATTGAAGGAGAGTTCCTCCGTCTTGCGTGTGATTTCGACTTCTCGAGATGAATCAACTGGCTTTCTTCAAGTAAATAACTACTCTGGCTCGGCTCTTTGGCCTAACTGATCGCCCCCTTAAAGGTTGGCCTCTACAGTCTTTATCTAGGCTTTTGGAATATGTTTGTTTTTCTCTAAGTACCCTAATCCGAATAGAATTCTTATTTCCTATGGCAGGGACACGCCCATGGCACACGCCCGCGTAAATCGTGGCCAGGCCTTGTTCAAACCAGTTGATGAGACACGACCATGTATTTTGGGGTCCAGGTCGTGGTTGACTCTTCTTATAGGGCACGACCGTGTGGTCTTGGGCTCGGGTCGTATGGATTTCGTACTTTGGCTCATCTTCTTCGTTTTTAGCCCGTTTCTCGTTCTTTTCATCCTCCGGTGCTCTATTGAGTATAAAACATGAAAAAAAGGATTAGGAGCACCTATTTCCATAATTAAAGGGATAAATAATCCAAAAAATGCTAAATGTGGGATTAAAATATGTTACTATTATAGTTTATCAAATACCCCACACTTAAGCTTTTGCTTGTCCTCAAGCAAAATTCTCAACTCACAATTAAAACAAACTTCCTCAATTGATAATATTCATCGATAATGCCTCATCATAATTCATAGATAATTTATACATGGATGATTCAACTCAAAGAGTCATAAAGATTCAAACAATCAGAGTCATGAGTTGTTAGCATGAAGATATAGGTGTTTTCCCTTTATCCGAATAATTACCTTTAATTCAAAATCGACAAAAGTTGACATCCTCACTAAAGATTCACACAAATAACTCAAGGTGTTTAAGGTTCAAAATTAAGCTCTCAAAAGTCGAACGTGAAAAGTTATTACCATAGGCTTGCTTGAAAATCAAATTTCCACCACTATAAAATGAGATGATACACAAATCAAAAGGTCTTTAAAAAAGGGTTGTAATGGGGCATAGGTTAACGATATGGATAAAGGCTGAATTAGGAGGGTTAGAATCGAGATTGAATTGACAAATTACCTAACTAGAGAAATGAAATAATAAACTGAATAATTATATTAATTAAAAACTTGTAATACTAATAATACGAGCTTCTTTTTCAAGATGTTGAAATTAAATGTATAGGCTCGCTTAATCACATAACTAATAATGAATATACTTTGATTCTTTTTAAGAGCAAATCAAGTAAGATAAAACTTTAACAACTGAAATAACATAATTAGGCAACTAATCAAAACAAGTATCGATAGAAGGGTAGTCAAAAGGAATGGTGATAACAAGTACAAGATGGGTTTCGGGTTAATATTAGTGGGTTGAGTAAATAAAAAGGGTTGTCAGGATCAAAGGGGTTCACTATGGGTCAATTATGAGGGTAGGCTTTTAGTGGAGTAAGTGGGTTAAATCCTAAGTGCCTTAATCATCTCTATATATCAAATCAATAGTATGGTCTCGACATGTATAATCAAAGCAAGTTCTAGAATAACAAATCAATGTTGACACACTCATAATCAATAAAGTGAGCACGAAAAGAATGTATGCTCTAAAAGGCTCAAAATCTCACAAAAATTATGGGTATTTTGATGTCAACCTCGTAAATTTCAAACTTCAAGGTAACATTTAGATTCAGGTAGACAGCTTAACATAATTTTAATTTTTTTTTTTTTTTGAAAATAGACTCATCATGCTTGATTCTCTAGTATCTTAAAGTTTAAATCATTATTGCACAATTATCAATGACTTAATCTAAAACATATCAATAAAAATCATGAATCAACAAGAATTTCATTCTAATTAGTGATATGAGAAAATTACTTTAAGGCAGAATATCATTCAGGGATTTGAGAATAATGCAAAAAGTTAGGCACTTTTTCTAATAAACTTTCACCCCCTACACTTAAGATGTACATTGCCCTCAATGTACAAAGATAGATAACAATCACATAACAAGAAAATCAAAAGTGAGGGAGAGAGGTGAAACTTCCTGAATTTTTGGATGGATTCATTGAGTTTGGGAGTGTGGAAACTTGATTCGGAGATGAAAGATGAGTTGTAGAGGGCTCATCTACTTCCCGTGCTAGATGAAGAAATAGGGAACCTCGTGAAGAGTTAGCAAGGAAATAATAATAATAATTTAAATTATACTAATTATATAATTAAAGTAAATAAAGATAACAAGAAAGAAAATATGAAGTAAAATAAGACTAAAAGAGAAGATGAATGGACTAGAAAGTTCTTAGTGGTAGATGGTTTGCGAGGTGGGTGTGATTTCTAAGGCCGTGGTGTGTGATTCCCTAGCAGCCTTTAGAACCCAAAACCAAAAAACTAAAATGAAATAAACTAGATTAAGAATATGAAAAATAAAGAAAAGGAAAATAAAGGAGAAGAGAAAATTAAAATAAAAGTTAAATGGTCTCAAAAACCCTTAGCTTGTCGAGTTAATGAAGCGGCCAGCATGAACTTATGCTAATTGGTCTCGCACAAGGAGACAGGACTTGGATCTTTCCGTTTCTTCGACATTGTTGAAGTGTAGATTGAGACTTTTATGGAGTGAAGAAGGAAGAGAGTGAAGATGGAGGGAAATGGGGAGTGGATAGGGAATGGGTGAGAAAGGGAGAGGGGTGTTTTAAATAGAGATTTTAGCTCTGGTACAACCCCACGCCCGTGTATCGTGGGCATGTTGTGCCACACGGCCATGTTGCACAGCAGTGTAGTGATTCAATTGCTTCTTCCACGCCTGGTATTTACGCTGCCACCCCCGTGTTGGTTCAACAATGTCGACCACGGCTATGTCGCACGGCCGTGGTGTTAGGTGATTCTGTGATTCAAAGATATTTTTCTCATCCTGTCTCGTACTATCTCTGCCACGTCAGTACAAAAATTCGTAGCATCCACATGGCCATGGCCACGGCCGTGTGTAAGGCCGTGTGATGTGAAAATCTACGCTTCATTAACTTGGTTAGTCTGTAGTTAAGTGGTAAAAGAAAAAGAAATAAAAACAAATAGGGTTAGTACTCAGGTTGCCTCTCGAGAAGCGCTCGTTTAAAGTCTTAAGCTAGACTTACATCTCATTCGTACCTCCACGGTGGTTTAAGGAATGAAAAATCCTTTTTTATGCTATCATCATTTAATTTGAGTCGCGTGGAGTTTACTTTAAAAGTACCAAAAGTAGAATTAATTACCTCGACTATTCCGTAAGGGAAAACATTAAATACCGTAAAGGGGATCTCTTCATTTATCTTCAGGTTTGATGTGGCGATTCGAGGGTCTGTTCTATCTAATAGTACCTGATCTCCTATTTTGAAGTGATTTTATGTTCCTTTAAGTTCTTCTGGGGGTTCCTTCGATTTCACTTTGTGTGGGTTTGATTTCTCCTTGAAATGTGTCTCCCACTCATTTAGCTCATCGGTCTGAAGCCTTCGTTCCTCATGAGATATTTCCTTTTGGTACGAGCTATAGGAACTGGCTCTGTTGTGTAATTCCGTGGTGTTTCCTGAAAAGAAAGTTTAATTGAATGCTTATCAACGAATTTATGTCCTCATCTTTCTCACTCGATGTCCTAGCTGAGTCGAGAGCTTGAAGACTGATTGATTCGTCACCTACACGAAGTATGAGTTCACCTATGCTAACATCAATTTTAGATCTGGCAGTTACTGGAAAAGGTCTTCCTAAAATTAAGGGGATATTATTTTCTTCATCCATATCTAAAACAACAAAGTCTACGGGGAATATGAATTTGTCAACTTTAACTAGTACATCTTCGATTATAGTCTTAGGGATGCGAATAGTCTTATCAGCTTGTTGAATACTCATCCTAGTTTGCTTGGGTTTCCCTAGACCTAGCTGTTTAAACATTTTAGATGGAATAACATTGATGCTTGCCCCTAAATCAGCTAAAGCATTATCAACAGATAAACTACCAATTAAACATGGAATTATAAAACTCCCCGGATCTTTTAATTTTTGTGATAATTTGTTCTATAACATTTTTGAGCACACTGCGTTTAGTTCCACATGCAACTTGTAACAGTTCGGTTTAGACCCTAGTCAGAATAGTGGTTCGAGACCATAAATTCGAGGTCGTAAAAATATTTTAATGATATTTTCTGTGTGAATGATTTGTAGTAAAGCCTATGTGAAAATTCTGTGTGATAATTTTTTTCGACTGTATGTTAATTTATGAAAAGAGGACTTAATTGCATAAGGTGTAAAAGCTGTGTGCTTATTTATAAGTATCAAATTGTGGATGGTTTTTCTTTGTGGGGCCTTATGTTGATAATACACCATTTTTAAGTTAGTGGGGTGTTGAATGAATAGATAACCATATTTTCTAATTTGTTTTACATGTTTTATAAAAGGGCAAAGTTGGTATTTGTTTAATAAGTTATTATAATAAAAATAAAAGAAAAAGATGGCCATTTTTCTCATAACATCCTTCGTTGGGCACGGGGAGTGGTCGCATGGTGCATTTAGCACCGAGTCCTATCGGTGTGTAACTCTCTACTCTAGTTGTAAATGCAAAATGCCGAAGTGCTTGTCCACGCAATAGTAGCCACACGAGCGTGCGGCGCACATGTGGGGCTTCAACGCGATAGTTGAGGCCATCAGTAGTATTCTTGTGGGTTGAAATTGCTTGGGCGCGATGGGTCGAAGTGGGCCCGATGGGCCGTGAGCCCAATTGGAATAAATTGTATGATGATATAGTATATAGTGAACTAGACTAGGTGGAACTTATATACATGGATAGATTTGTGTTAGGTGGGCCACACGCAGCGTGTGGGCTCGAATGGTAGAAATCGGGTTTTAGGCCCAACAGTCCCAGAAAGAGAAAATGGTAGTTGAGTCGCTCAAGCGACCTCGCACCTTTAGAAAGGCCATTCCGGTACAAAATTACGAAAATACCCTTGGTGGGTAAATTACGAAAATACCCTTGGTGGGTAAATTACAAAAATACCCTTGGTGGGTAAATTACGAAAATACCCTTGGTGGGTAAATTACAAAAATACCCTTGGTGGGTAAACTACGAAAATACCCTAGGTAGGTAAATTACAAAATACCCTTGGTGGGTAAATTACAAAATACCCTTGGTGGGTAAATTACGAAAATACCCTTGGTGGGTAAATTACGAAAATACCCTTGGTGGGTAAATTACTGAAAATACCCTTGGTGGGTAAATTACGAAAATACCTTGGTAGGTAAAATTACGGTTATACCTTAGAGGTTGATTAGCATGATTATGTTGTTTTATGTCTATCGATTATGATGGTAATTCATGTTATACTTATATTTGATATATGTCTACAGCATACATGACATCTGCATACACAATTATTATGTCATATTGCACGGGTATGATGAGAGGAGGGGAAGATTGATATTGTGACTTCGTCACCAAGGATTTAGTATCACATTCGTGTCTTGGACACGAGGTTTGGCACCTCATAGCGACTCGTCCCCGTGGTTAATACCACCGTGGGTTGGCCCCACTTTTGAGATATGGGATCGTCGCCATGATTTGGTATCACACGTGGGTTGGCCCCACAACTTGATGATTCGTGACTTGGTCACCGTGGTTTGGCACCACCGGTGATTTGGTATCACATTCGTGTCTTCGGACACCGAGGTTTGGCACCTCATAGCGACTCGTCCACGTGGTTAACACCACCGTGGGTTGGCCCCACTTTTGAGATATGGGATCGTGCGCCATGATTTGGTATCACCGTGGGTTGGCCCCACAACTTGATGATTCGTGACTTGGTCACCGTGGTTTGGCACCACCGGTGGTTTGGCACCACCAAAGTGATTTGGTATCACATTCGTGTCTTCTGGACACCGGAGGTTTGGCACCTCATAGCGACTCGTCCACGTGGTTAACACCACCGTGGGTTGGCCCCACTTTTGAGATATGGGATCGCCGCCATGATTTGGTATCACACGGGTTGGCCCCACAGATGGATTATTCGTGACTTTGGTCACGGTGATTTGGTATCACATTTATATCGTGACTTGGTCACGGTGGTTTAGCACCACCAAAGGTTTGGTACCACATGGGGTAGAAAAGGAGTTATGGATGGCTAGGTTGGGTGCATTATACATATATGTTGCTTTGTTATAATGTGTGTAAGTATGTGGTATTTACCCTAGAGGGAATATGCCTTGAGTCTTGGTGACTCACCTTCTCCTTATCTTTTCGGTGATTCGTGAGTTTGCGGATGAGGAGCCGGATGAACTCGAGGAGGCCATGCAATAAAATTTGGTTTTACATGAATTTCCAATTGGGTACTTTATTTTAATTTGGTTTTCATATTTTATGGATTTGTAATAAGGCTGCTTAATTATGTTTTGGATTATTTTATGTTTTGAATATGTTTAAAATATGGCTTATAAATTACTTGGTTAATTTAATAATTGAGCCCAAAGTTTTCTAAACTAAAACTCGCAATGGTTTTAAAAATCTTATCATCGGGTAACATGAATAGTTCAATAGTAAAATTACAAGTTAAATGTTTTCAACAGATTAAGTGATTTCCAAAATTCAAGTTTCTATACTCAATTGCAAGCGGATTTTCCAAAATGATATGTCGAATTTTCTTAAAAGATATAAATGTTTTCTATCCTATGATTTATCAACTAAGTTTTAAAGTTTTATGTAATTTCAAGTAAATTTCATTTAACTTATTTTAGACAAATAAAGAATTACAAAGAGTTTTTCACAAAAATTTAATTGTTAATTTGATTCTTTCAAAATTATTTTCCTTAGTGACATACAATTCGGCCGTAGGCTATTGAACTTTCTTTCACCAAAATTGAAGCGAGAATAGCCATTGAAGCTTTTGAAATTTTGGCACTTGCTAGGTGATTGAGGTATGCTTTGAGCTCGATTTTGATAATTTCAACATTTTGTAATCTTGCTTTGTGCTTTACAAAACCCATGTTGTAATTTTGTAAATTGATGAGATTTATGGAATGTGCCATTGATGAAATGAGGAGCTTTATGATGAGTGTTAGTGTTAAATGAAAGATATGTGTTTAATGAACATGTGTTGTTCTTGAAATTTTGATGAATTTAGCTCATTAGGGCTAAATTGTGAAAATAGCATTTTGAAGGACTAGATTGTGAAATAAAGGAAATGTGTGGACTTGTATGAGCATAGTAAGAATTCGACTAGGATAGAGTACAAGCAAATTTTGTGTATTTGATGATTTGATGAATTAAGGACTAAAGTGTCGAAATGTGAAAATGTGAGGGCTATTTTGTAAAATGTCCTAAATATGTGTGTTTGGACTAAAGTGAATGAATTGATGATTGAATAGATTGAATTTGAATGTGTATAGACCAAGAGAGGAGAGGTTTGGATCGAGATCGAGGCAAAAATAAAGTGCTCGATTAATCGACCGTATCAATAGTCCGACGTCCGAGGTAAGTTCGGATATAATACATGTATTTGAGATGTGTTTTAGCAATATGAAATGAATATGTCTATGTGTATGAAAGTGAGTTGCTATGTGCACAATTTTAGTTGATGGCACTGAGTGTGCGAAATTGAAATCGAAATAGAAATGAATAGCACTATGTGTGCGATGATATGAAAGCTTCGGCTTATTGAATTGGCACTGTGTGTGCGACACCATGATGAGTCGGTTAAAAGAATAGGCACTAAGTGTGCGATAATAATTATGCTTCAAATATATATATGTGGCACTGAGTGTGCGGTTAAGTTGAACGAATAACAAAGGATAATCGAAATGTAATATCGAGCATTGAATAGCTTGGAAGTGGATAACTAAGTGTTAGCTAAGGTATGTGTTGAACCTTTGTGGTTGATGAGTTATAGACAAGCCATGATTGAATGAATGAGTATTTTAGCTATAGATGTGATGATATGAATATGAGATAAGTGATCTAAGTGATTGTTTATTATGTACATTAGTTAGATTAATGAGATAACTGTATTGTATATCGAACTTACTAAGCTTTGGAAAGCTTACTGTGTGAATTGTTTCTCTACCTTGCAGTGGCATTAAAGCTAGCTCGGATCTGGGATCGTCAGCTTCTCAATCACACTGTCGGCATTCTATTTTGGTACTTTTGAAAGGATGTATATAGTTGAAATATGGCATGTATAGGCTAGTTATGTGTATATGTTTATGAAGTGAACTTAGCTATATGTTTTGGTAAATTTTGAGTTGACAAATGCTTGAATGAATGAGTTATATCATACAAATTTTGATATGGTGTGATGATTATGAAAGGGGTTAAGTTTTTGCTAAGTAAATGAATGATTAATGCTTGTCATGATATGAGTTTTAGTCTTTGAAATTGTCATGGTAGAAATTGGTATTGAAGGCATGGGTTGAATGACTATTTTGGTATGTTTTGGTGGTAATATGTGCATAAGATGCCTTGGTTAATTTGGCTTGTAGGTTTGACCCTTATGGGTGGAATTTTGGCCTTGCAAATGGCCTATAATGTCCTACGGTTATGGCACACAGCGTGCCTAAAGACCGTGGGTGAATTAGCGAGAATGTAGCTTAGTAGCACATAGCCTCACACCGGCATGCTTGGTGGCCGTGTGAGAAATGGCAGTATATGATTTAGTAGTACGCGGCCTTAGCACACGGGCGTGCTTGGTAGCCGTGTTGATTTTGGCAGTATATGACCACGGGAAGGACACACGAGTGTGTCAAGTAGCCGTGGGTGAGGCACGGCCTACCCCCATGGGCGTGTATCCCCTGTATTTTTGGTTAAATTGTTATGTTTCCGAGAAATTTGGTATATGTTTGGTTTAGTCTTGACCCCTCTTTAGCATGTGATAAAGGTTTCATAGACCTTGATAATGGACAACATGATTGTAAATTAGAATGATTGAAGATGATTGACTTTGTGTTGTAAACTTAGATGTTAAATGTTTCGATTGTTCTAATACCTCTTAACCCTATTTGGTGATGCTCTCGGGTTAGGGGTGTTACACGACTTCTCATCTAACTATCGCTTGTTTGTTAAGAGCTCTTTAAAATTTCCTTGAATCGCATCGTGAAAGAGCTTCAAGAAAGGGTAGTTAATATGTAATTTCTTTAAGAGTTTAAGGAACTTACCGAACTGTTTTTCTGTGTCGTCTTCCTTCATCGCATTGGGATAAGATATACAAGGTTTGTATTCTTTAATTATCAGTTTTGGCTTTTTTTGGCTTACCTCAACCTTACCTTCACTTACCATAGGTTCTTGCCTTGGCTAAAGTTCAGATTCTACTGATCCTTCACTGTCATGAGCTGTTATGGCTTGAATTTGCTCCTTTGGATTAGTCTCAGTGTTACTTGTCAAGCTACCTAGTGGTCGTTCGGAGATTAGCTTTGTGAGTTGCCCTAATCGGTTCTCGATTCCTTTAATCGATGCTTGTTGATTTTAAGTGTTGTCTCGGTGTTTTGGAAACCAATTTACGACACCGCGATGAATTTTGTCGACATCTCTTCAAGGTTCGACTTCTTTTCACGTGGGTAGAAATGTTGTTGGAAGTTTGGAGGGGTGGTTTTGTCTCCGATCCCTTGGCCACCCCTAGAGAAGTTGGGGTGGTTCCTCCAACTTGGATTATAAGTATTACTATAGGGGTTATTTTAAGGTCTAAAGTTGTTACCGTATAGTTTAATTATTCACTTTCCATTCCGGATTGTAGGGTGGGTACTCGGGATTCGCCACACCTCGTAGATTTGAATCACATTGCATAACTAGATGTACTGAAAAGAACCAAACAAACCATCAATATTTTTATTCATGATATATACATGATTTGATAGCATGGTGATCGTGTCAAGATTGAAAACTCTAGCGACTTTGGTTTTTCTTTCACCAAAAATTGAAACGGAGAATAGCCATTGAAGCTTTTGAAATTTTGGCACTTGCTAGGCTGATTGAGGTATGTTTTAAGCTCGATTTTTGATAATTTCAACATTTTTGTAATCTTGCTTTGTGCTTTACAAAACCCATATTGTAATTTTGTAAATTGATGACATTTATGGAATGTGCCATTGATGAAATGAGGAGCTTTATGATGAGTGTTAGTGTTAAATGAAAGATATGTGTTTAATGAACATGTGTTGTTCTTGAAATTTTGATGAATTTAGCTCATTAGGGCTAAATTGTGAAAATAGCATTTTGAAGGACTAGATTGTGAAATAAAAGAAATGTGTGGACTTGTATGAGCATAGTAAGAATTCGGCTAGGATAGAGTACAAGCAAATTTTGTGTATTTGATGATTTGATGAATTAAGGACTAAAGTGTCGAAATGTGAAAATGTGAGGGCTATTTTGTAAAATGTCCTAAATATGTGTGTTTGGACTAAAGTGAATGAATTTATGATTGAATGGATTGAATTTGAATGTGTATAGACCAAGAGAGGAGAGGTTTGGATTGAGATCGAGGCAAAAATAAAGTGCTCGATTAATCGATCGTATCAATAGTCCGACGTCCGAGGTAAGTTCGGATATAATACATGTATTTGAGATGTGTTTTAGCAATATGAAATGAATATGTCTATGTGTATGAAAGTGAGTTACTATGTGCACAATTTTAGTTGATGGCACTGAGTGTGCGAAATTGAAATCGAAATAGAAATGAATAGCACTATGTGTGCGATGATATGAAAGCTTGACCATTGAATTGGCACTGTAAAAGCGACACCAAGATGAGTCGGTTAAAAGAATAGGCACTAAGTGTGCGATAATAATTATGCTTCAAATATATATATGTGGCACTGAGTGTGCGGTTAAGTTGAACGAATAACAAAGGATAATCGAAATGTAATATCGAGCATTGAATAGCTTGGAAGTGGATAACTAAGTGTTAGCTAAGGTATGTGTTGAACCTTTGTGGTTGATGAGTTATAGACAAGCCATGATTGAATGAATGAGTATTTTAGCTATAAATGTGATGATATGAATATGAGATAAGTGATCTAAGTGATTGTTTATTATGTACATTAGTTAGATTAATGAGATAATTGTATTGTACATCGAACTTACTAAGCTTTGGAAAGCTTACTGTGTGAATTGTTTCTCTACCTTGTAGTGGCAGTAAAGCTAGCTCGGATCTGGGATCGTCAGCTTCTCAATCACACTATCGGCATTCTATTTTGGTACTTTTGAAAGGATGTATATAGTTGAAATATGGCATGTATAGGTTAGTTATGTGCATATGTTTATGAAGTGAACTTAGCTATATGTTTTGGTAAATTTTGAGTTGATAAATGCTTGAATGAATGAGTTATATGATACAAATTTTGATATGGTGTGATGATTATGAAAGGGGTTAAGTTTTTGCTAAGTAAATGAATGAATAATGCTTGTCATGATATGAGTTTTAGTCTTTGAAATTGTCATGGTAGAAATTGGTATTGAAGGCATGGGTTGAATGACTATTTTGGTATGTTTTTGGTGGTAATATGTGCATAAGATGCCTTGGTTAATTTGGCTTGTAGGTTTGACCCTTATGGGTGGAATTTTGGCCTTGCAAATGGCCTATAATGTCACACGGTTATGGCACACGGGCGTGCCTAAAGACCGTGGGTGAATTGGCAGAATGTAGCTTAGTAGCACATAGCCTCACACTGGCATGCTTGGTGGCCATGTGAGAAATGGCAGTATATGATTTAGTAGTACACGGCCTTAGCACACGGGTGTACTTGGTGGCCGTGTTGATTTTGGCAGTATATGACCACGGGAAGGACACACGAGTGTGTCAAGTAGCCGTGGGTGAGGCACGGCCTACCCCTATGGGCGTGTATCCCCTGTATTTTTGGTTAAATTGTTATGTTTCCGAGAAATTTGGTATATGTTTGGTTTAGTCCTGACCCCTCTTTAGCATGTGATAAAGGTTTAATAGACCTTGATAATGGACAACATGATTGTAAATTAGAATGATTGAAGATGATTGACTTTGTGTTGTAAACTTAGATGTTAAATGTTTCGATTGTTCGGTAATACCTCTTAACCCTATTTCGGCGATGCTCTCGGGTTAGGGGTGTTACACGACTTCTCGTCTAACTTTCGCTTGTTTGTTAAGAGCTCTTTTAAAAATTTCCTTGAATCTGGCATCTGTGAAAGAGCTTCAAGAAAGGGTAAGTTAATATGTAATTTCTTTAAGAGTTTAAGGAACTTACCGAACTGTTCTTCTGTGTCGTCTTCCTTCATCGCATTGGGATAAGGTATACAAGGTTTGTATTCTTTAATTATCAGTTTTGGCTTTTCTTGGCTTACCTCAACCTTACCTTCACTTACCATAGGTTCTTGCCTTGGCTGAAGTCCAGATTCTACTGATCCTTCATTGTCATGAGCTGTTATGGCTTGAATTTGCTCCTTTGGATTAGTCTCAGTGTTACTTGTCAAGCTACCTAGTGATCGTTCGGAGATTAGCTTTGTGAGTTGCCCTAACTGGTTCTCGATTCCTTTAATCGATGCTTGTTGATTTTTAAGTGTTGTCTCGGTGTTTTGGAAACCAATTTCTGACACCGCGATGAATTTTGTCAGCATCTCTTCAAGGTTCGACTTCTTTTCCTGTGGGTAGGGCTGTTGTTGGAAGTTTGGAGGGGGTGGTTTTGTCTCTGATTTCCTTGGCCACCCCACGAGAAGTTGGGGTGGTTCCTCCAACTTGGATTATAAGTATTACTATAGGGGTTATTTTGAGGTCTAAAGTTGTTACCCGTATAGTTTAATTATTCACTTTCCATTCTCGGATTGTAGGGTGGGTACTCAGGATTCGCCACACCTCCTAGATTTGAATCACATTGCATAACTAGATGTACCTGAAAAGAACCAAACAAACCATCAATATTTTTATTCATGATATATACATGATTTGATAGCATGGTGACTGTGTCAAGATTGAAAACTTTAGCAGCTTTGGTTGGCTTTGTCCTTGTAACTTGCCACTGATAGTTGTTCATGACATCTCTTCTATGAATTCATAAGCCGCTTCAGGAGATTTGTTATTTAGGGTTCCACCGACTGCTGAGTCAATTAACTTCCGGGTTGAGGGGTTCACACTGTTGTAAAATGTTTGGACTTGTAACCACAACGGTAAACCATGATGTGGGCACCTTCTCAATAGATCTTTGTATCTCTCCCATGCATCGTATAATTTTTCTAAATCTATCTGCACAAAAAAAGAGATATCATTCCTTAATTTGGCCGTTTTGGCCAGTGGAAAATATTTCAGTAAAAATTTTTCGGTCATTTGGTCCCATGTAGTGATTGATCCTCGTGGAAGAGAATGTAACCACTATTTGGCTTTATTTCTCAAAGAAAACGGAAATAACCGAAGATGAATGGCATCATAAAAAATGCCATTTATTTTGAAGGTATCACAGAATTCTAGAAAATTAACAAAATGAGTATTTGGGTCTTCGTCCTGCAAACCATCAAATTGAACAAACTGTTGAATCATTTTTATAGTGTTAGGTTTTAATTCAAAGTTATTAGCGGCTATAGTAGGCCTAACAATACTCGATTTAGCTTCTTTTGAATTAGGTTTAGCATAATCATACATAGTTCAAGGAGCATGATGATCGGCCATATCTTGATGTGGTGGATTATTCTCAGCCATCATTTTGGTGGTATTGGTTTTGTCCTCTTGCTCTTCTTGTATTTAATCTAAGCCTCGCCTTACTTCTCTACGATTTCTGCGTGCGATTCCTTCAATATCACTGTCATAAAGTAGTGGTCCTGTCGTGTTCCTTCTAGTCATAAACTAGAGGCACCTACTAGGAAAAGATAAAAAGAAAAAGAAAATTTAGAAAAGTAAAAATAAAATTTAATTGTAGAAAAATATAATATGGCTAAAGTAATAAAAATTGAGTGTTCTTAATATTTCAGTTCTTTGGAAAAGGTGCCAAAAACTTGATAGTGTTTGTCGAGTCTTAAAAATTTATAAAAAGAATGATCCAACCTGGAAACTAACTAAGACAACGATGGAGGCAAGTTCACCTATCGAACAGTAGTATAGCTAGCGGCAAGACCGGATTGTCGAACCCAAAGGAACCAAAAGTACTAATATTGACTCTCTTTCTATTATTTAGCCTACGAATTAAGGAAATTTTTATCTAATCTAAAATTAACTAATCAACTATGCTAAATGTGCTAAAACAAAGAAAAAATTGGAGAAGAACTTGAGGGAAAACCGATTGATTTAGACAATACTTGAGGAAGAATCCACCTAGACTTCACTTGTTATCTAACTCTAAACCAGACGATTTATTCACTTGACTTGATCCGTAGGATTCCCTAATTTATATTAATACCTCTCTCAAGGCTACTAACGTCTAACCCTAGGTTGATTAATTGAAATCTCTTTCTAATTAAAACCCCTAGAATTGTATTTACTCGATCTATGGACTCCCATATTAGGTTTGACCCTAATCCGGTAGATTTTTGTCACCCTATCTCTAGGCACGCGAGCAACTCCGCTTAACTATGTTAGATCTACTCTTAGACAGGGTTTTTTCCTCCTCTGCCTAAGCACACCACACTTGAATCAATATCCCAGAAATAACAAAACAAGAATTAAGAACACATAGTTAAGAACAAATCAAGTATTTATCATACAGCTCAGATAACAATAACAAGATCCGTCTTAGGTTTCATCCCCCTCAAGTATCTGAGGGTTTAGAAAACATCTTAGAAGAAAAGATAAAACAAAACATAAGAAAACCCTAAAACCCCCTAAAGGAATTGAAGGAGAGTTCCTCCGTCTTGAGTATGATTCCGACTTCTTGAGATGAATTAACTGGCTTCATTCAAGTAAATCCTTGAATTTAACTGCTTTGGCTCTCTTTGGCCTAGCTGAACACCTCTTTAAAGGTTGGCATCTAGGGTCTTTATATAGGCTTTTGGAATATGTTTCTTTGCCTCTAATTACCCTAATTCAATAGAATTCTTCTTTCCTGTGGCAGGGACACGCCCATGGCACACGCCCGTGTAAATCGTGGGTAAGCCGTGTTTGAACTTGTTGATGAGGCATGACCGTGTATTTCGGGGTCCAAGCCATGGTCGACTCTTCTTACGAGGCACAACCGTGTGGTCTTGGGCCCAGGCTGTGTGGATTTCGTACTTTGGTCCATTTTCTCCGTTTTCGACCCATTTTTTGTTCTTTTCATCCTCCGATGCTCTACTGAGTATAAAACATGAAAATAAAGGATTAAGAGCAGCTATTTCCATAATTAAAGGGATAAATCATCCAAAAACATGTTAAATGTGGGATTAAAATATGTTACTATTATGGTTTATCAGCTAATTTGGGACGGTTTTTGAGGATTGATGGAGGGGTCCCACATTGGGAAGCCAGCGTGAGAGTAGGCGAGAAGCTGGCTTTAAATAGAGCGATATATGAGGAGAGTAAGGATACCTTGGTTGGCGTTTGGGCATAGGAGTGTTCAGAGCTCAGATTAACTCCAGATTCCTATCAGGTGTGTATTTCGCACTACTCTAGCTGTAGAGCGGCAAATGCCAAAATGTTGGTCACACGACAATGGTAGCCACACGATCGCGTGAGAGCACGTGTGGGAGCTTCGACGCGATAGTTGAGGCCATCATGAGTGTTCTTATGGGTTTAGGTTGTTTAGGCCACGATGGGCTAATGGGCCCGTAGAACCCATATGAATAAATTGTATGATTGTGTAGTAGATATTGGACTGGTCTATGTAAATTTCATATCTGTGGCTAGATTTGGGCTTTTGGGCGACACGAATGTGTGGGCCCACTTGGTGGGCCGAAAATGGGCCTTAGGCCCATTCGCATCATTATCTCTGTTTAGAATACATTGGTTTACAAAATTATTGAAATACCTTTGGTTTACAAAATTACTGAAATACTCCCAGTTTGTAAAATTATCGAAATACTATAGATTTATAAAATTACTGAAATACCCCTGATTTGTTACATTACCGAAATACTCTTGATTTATGAAATTACCGACATACCCCTGATTTGTAAAATTATCAAAATACCCCTGATTTGTGAAATTACCGAAATACCCCTAATTTGTGAAATTATCGAAATACCCTCTGATTGAAAAACTATCGAAATACCCTTGATTTGTGAAATTACCGAAATACCAATAATTTGTGAAATTACCGAAATACTCTCAGATTGCAAAATTATCGAAATACCTTCAGATTGCAAAATTATTGAAATACCCCTGATTTGTAAAATTATCAAAATACCCCCTATTTGTAAAAGTACTGAAATACCCTATATGGTAAAATTATCGAAATACCCCTGAAAGGTAGGATTACCAAAATACCCTTATAGGGTAAATAACTGTTTTACCCTTGTGGGTAAATGACTGACTTGTGCTATGATTTGACTGATTTAATTGTGAATGTATGACTATGTTTTAACTGATTTAACTGTGAATGTATGACTATGTTTTAACTTATTTGACTATGGTTGTATGACTGCTATGCTTTTATTACATGTTTAAATGATTATTACTGAGTGTGACCATTTTGCATACACGTGTAATGATTGAGCATGACATACACGACATATTGCATGGGGTTGGGACATTGATATGGAGGAAGTTCTGATAGGGTCGCACGGGTCGCATGACGACTGTGGATCCAGTATTGATCTGTTAAGGTCGCGTGGGTCGCATGACGACTGTGGATCCAGTATTGATCTGTTGAGGTCACGCGGGTCGCATGATGGCTGTGGACCAACGAATGGCTTAAAGTCGCATTATCTGATTATGGCTCTGTGCCAACCTAAGTATGGCTCTGTGCCATCTTGATTATGGCTTTGTGCCAATCGTCTTTATCCGTGGTTATGTGCCTAACATATATATATTGATGACTCTGTGTTGATCATAATTATCCTTGGTTGTGTGTCGATTATATTACCGTCGCTGATGGCTATGTGCCAAATTTAGATGATGGCTCTGTGCCATCCTGATTATGGTTTATAACCATTATGTTTATGGCTCTTAGTCATTCTGTTACCTAGCAGCGTTGGTGTGAGATTTATGGCTCTTAGCAGTTCTGTCACAGCGCCGAGCCATTCTGTTGACTTAGTCCATAAACGGTGCTAAGATTGGTGTGCTAGTTGGGGGGTCGACTTGGTCTCCACATGGTGTGTTGGTTGGTACGGGGGGTGTGTTGGCTAGATCGAGTTGTGATGCATCCTTATACTATTGCATATCTTTTTATGAGATCTGTCACTGTACTGGGCTTAGGCCACTTGTTCTGATATTGGTTTGGGCTAGGCCTAATTGATTCTATACTGGGCTATGACCCAAATGATATTATGGTGGGCTTTGACTCACGTATGCTTTGAACTGATTATACTGATACTCTTAAAGGGCATTGACCCAAACTATTTTAGTTTTTGTTTCTATATACTAATTGTTACTCTAGTAAAGGGATTACACACTGAGTTTTCATAAACTCACCCCGTTTTTAACTGTGTAAGTAATCCCCAGCCTTAGAGGATTCAGAGCTGCGAGGGACTCGGAGAAGACCACACACTGCTTATGCTTGTTGTTTTGATTATTTACTTTTAAATATTTTTATTTGGGTTGTTGTACGGCCTCTCTATTTTTAACTTATTATTTCTAATATTTATTTATGATGGTTTCTAACTGCTAAAAGTGGAATACGATTTCCAAAATGATAATTATCTTCAAAATAGTACGTTTTCGCAACATTTTCAAAATGCTTCTGCAACTCAATTTTTAAACATCACATTTTCGTAAATTGTTTATTTCAAATATGCTTCCGCAACAGATAAGGTTTTAAAAGTAATTACATTTTCAAGTGGATAAAAATTTCTTAAGTGTTTTAAGTTTTTAACAATTAGGCTTTAACTCTCAAATAACTTTTAACAACAAGAAATATGGTTTTGAAAAACACTTCCATGTGACACGTCAGATTCGGGCCTCACTCTTAGGCCGGGTTTGGGGTGTTACAGTAACTAAATTATAAGGGGAGATTAACGAGTGGATGTGGGATTAGTTAGCAATCATTTTAGGGTTTCTCATAAAATTGGCTGGATTGGGTTGAGGAAGTTTAAACCCTAGATTGATGACTCTAGGAAGCTACTTAGGTAGATGAGGTTTAGAGGATAGTCTACTGAGCATCACTCAGCCTATCCTAGTTTGAACTGTGAGGTCTAGAGATAAGCAGTTCCTACTTACTATTTAGGTTAGTTAGAGGCCAAGAGGTAATAAATAGGTTAACTACTAGTTGATTGACTAAAACTCTAGAACGTGAGCTAACTATGAACATTGAAATGAGTTAGTCTTTCAATTAGCATATTTGAGAGATTCGTTGTTGATTCTGTTATTTTATTATATTGCATATTCAACTTTTAAACCAAACCTTTTGCATGATTAATCATAATATGATTCCAAGTGAGTCCTAGATAGACTTATTCATTAAGGAATTAATTATTATTTAATCAAGCATCTCTTAGGTACAATCCTTAGAGTACTTCTGTACCCCGTTGTCCAAACTATATTATAGTCTGACCCGTTTACTTGTGGACAGCACCTAATTCCATATTTTTTTAGTATTATTCACACTCTCGACGTTCACGCGTCAAGAGGCGGTCAAGCATCTAGTCAAAATGATATATGCCCCTCTTGAGGGGTAGCCACCAAGAAAGACCTATAAGTTGCCCCAGTGCTACGTTGAAGTCATACAAGATGTCCTAGATGAAATTCAGGAGGGGAAGAGTAAAATTTGCCTCTAGAAGGAACAATTGAAGGTAATCCTGGCCTCCCACTAGTAAAGTCTGGGCCAAATACTTCGCTAACATGATAGGACCATTTCGGGATGCTGAATTCATACTTGCGATGGTTCGTGAGTAAACCACAACATAATAATAGGTTCTTCATCTCCCGTTTGATCATAGAACATTGATCTAAAGTTCATAACTGCCCCTCTAGGACTTTGTTTCAGTAGCTCAGACAGACTTTGTCAATGCTATTTTTTGGCTTCTCACTGCCTCTCTCGGTGAAACACTGCAAGTATGACCAGCACCTCTTCTATAAGTTATATCGAACTATTCACCTCCCCTAGCCATATTTTAGCAAAAAAGCTAAAAATAACTCTAATAATAGCAAAGAAGAAGAACCATGAAGTGAATTGAAGTGAGAAAAATCTAAAAATGTAGAAATCATCACAGAAAACCAACAGAGACTAGAAAATTGCCAAAAATAGTTGTAGAAATTTCAAAAAGAAAAGGAGGAAAAACAACTTCAAAAAAGAAAACCCAGGATATATAAGCCTATTTCCCAAAATGCATTGTTTCAAAGGATAAAAAACATTAAATGGTACCTTCCCAGAAATGTAATCCTCAAAATGCATTTATGGCAGAATCTCAAAGGTTTTGATATAATACTTTCTCAATAAAGCAAGTTACGGCCTAAAGCAAGTTATAAAATGCAAAGTTGGCGAATAAGAGCATCTTGAGGAAAGTCACTTTATATCCCTCCTTTTGACTCAAAAGGGAGGGAAATATTGTTATATTCCTATCCGCGTCAAGACACATGACAAGCTAGAAACACAGCCAAATAGTAGGCATACCACCAGCAAACTAGGAAGTCCCTTACGAGTTTTCCCTTCTAAGATGACCATCTGGATAAGTGCAGGCCATTCATTGTCTAGGTCTCAAAGTCTTTATCGACAACGTAAAGTTGTTGGTCACCAAATACCACGTGGGTTCAATTGATCCATACCATTAAGGCAGAATAAATGACAGGATCTATCTTATCTCAAACATCCTCGTCCCGTTGAAGACATCCACCCCACACATTATATAATGATAGTTTAATGACAATTCGAACACGTTAACATCACCTTACACAAAACCCTTGCCTATAAATAACTACCAAACCTAAACCCTACTAACTAACATTTAGCCAACAACTTCCAGACTCTCTTTATCTTCACTCTTTATAACCTCCAACTCTTTGCCCCGGTTGGGTGAACAGGGAGATTGGTTGTCCACTCTTCCATATTCACTCCTTGTTGTATTACTATCTCAACAAAAAGGTTGGTTGCCTAGTGTTGAGTCAACAACTAGAACTAATTTATTAAAGGCATTAAAGTTGTCCTTGAGTTGATGATCGAATATATAAATCAAACGAAGATTATACCTTTGGTTATAGTTTATACTCGATTTTATTTTATTTTATTTTATTTTATGATCTTGTTTTACTTTGCTTAATTTTAATTTTAGTTTTTAAGGAGGCTAGGTTAGCCAAAAGATGGTTATCGGTTCAAGGACGCAAGGTGCCTTTAAACCCCTCTTATTTTTATTAAAAAAATTATCACTGGTCTTTGTGGATACAATCCTACTTGCTACTATCTACTAATTTTTGTATTTTTCAAGTATATTTTTATTTTTGTCGGTCTTGATAGCCTAACAAATTTTGGCGCCATTTCCAAAGGATGGTATTAATAATTTTATTCCTTTCTTATTTTTAATTTTATTTCCTTTTAGTATCTTTAACTTTAGATCATGGTTGCATATTCACAATACTTCGGATTCAATTAGGAGTTTCCAAGCAGAGTGAATTAGGTAAATTTATCTTCTCTTGAAAATCATCTCAATAGACTAACTGCAATCGTTGGACAGATGGCATTTTGAAATTCATATGAAGGAGTGTGGCCTATATGCTAATTATAACCACCCCACTAATTCATGCCCTATACTTCTTGAAGATAAAAACGAATATGCCAATATAGTTGTAAGGCTTCCCAATTGGCCACAATGGAGATATAATCCATATACCAATATTTACAATTACGGATGGAGGGATTTTTTAAATTTTGGCAATGAACTAAGCTCGCATGCTCCCACACAATCATCATCTTCTAAGCTGGGTAAATCTCTTGAAGATTTAGTTGAGCCCCTCACTAATATAATTCAACGTTTGCAAGCAAACCTTGAGAGCCAAGAAAAACGTATGGAAAGTGGGTTTGGAAATATGGAAAATCAAATCAGTCAAATCATTACATATGTGACTAGATTAGAATCACAAGAATCAATTGAACAAGAGGTGGTTGATCTCGAGATGTTAACTGGTCAACCTAATAGTGAAGAACTGAAGTCATTCATGATAGAACCTCCTCCTTTAGAAGGTTTGGTTAAATTTTTTCGTATTTTTGGTGGAATGGATAGCCTGAACTCGTGATTTAAGGGTATTTTTGGTATTTTAAAATTTTATATTTAATATTATACACTAGATTTGACCTTCTAAAAGTCATTTTACTTGTTTTACTCGATTTCCTATTTTTCTTCAAAATCAAACGCATTGAAAGAACAGTTTCAATAATAAATCAAGGGAGTGACTTCAAAAATTTGGTGAGACTGATAAACCATAAAATAAACATATTTTAATCCCACATTTAGCATGTTTTTGGATGATTTATCCATTTAATTATGGAATAGTTGCTTCTAATCTTTTGTTTTCATGTTTTATACTTAGGAGAGCACTGGAGGATGAAAAGAACGAGAATAGGGCCAAAATTGGAGTAAGTGGGCTAAATTATGAAATCGACATGGCCTGGGCCCAAGACCACACAGCCGTGCCTCATCAACAGACCCGAACACGACTTAGCCTCGACTTACACGGGCGTGTCCCTATCGTAGAAAAGAAGAGTTTCATTTGGAATAGGGTACTTAGAGGCAAAGAAAGCCAATCCAAAAGCCTATATAAACACCCTAGGGGCCAACCTTCAAGGAGGCGTTCAGCTAGGCCAAAGAGCCAAGCCAGAGGGGCTAAATTGTGGGATTCACTTCAAAGAAAGCCAGTTGATTCATCCTAGAAGCTGGAATCATACTCAAGACTGAAGATCTCTCCTTGAATTCCTTCAGGGGGTTTAGGGTTTTCTTTATGTTTTGTTTTATATTTTCTTCTGAGATGTATTCTTTTATAATTATGAACTAAACCCTCAGATACCTGAAGGGGATGAAACCTAAGACGAATCTTGTTATTATTTTCTGAGCTGTATGATAAATACTTGATTTATTCTTAACTATGTGTTCTTAATTCTTGCTTTGATATTCCAAGATATTGATTCAAGTATTGATGTGCTTAGGAAGTGGAGCAAAAGTCCTTGTTTAAGAGTAGATCTAGCATACTTAAGCATAGTTGATCGCAACCTTAGAAATAGGATGAAGAAAATCTATCGAATTAGGGTCAAACCTAATATGGGAGTCCATAAATTGAGTTAATGCAACTCTAGGGGTTTTAATTAGAAAGAAATTTCAATTAATCAACCTAAGGTTAGACATTAGTAGCCTTGAAAGAGGTATTAGTATAAATTAGGGAATCCTACGGATCAAGTCAAGTGAATAAATCGTCTGGTTTAGAGTTAGATAACAAGTGAAGTCTAGGTGGATTCTTCCTCAGGTATTGTCTTAATCAATTGGTATTTCCCTTAAGTATTTCCCCAATTCATTCTCTTTGTCTTCCATCTTTAGCTTAGTAGTTAGTTAATTTTAGATTAGACAACCATTCTCTTAATTCTTAGGCTAAATAATAAGAAGAAAGTTAGTATTAGTACTTTTAGTTCCTTTTGTGACATCCTGAACTAATGGGCCTTTGCATTTGATGTGTGTTATGTTCAATATGATAATTAGAGTGTTTAAGAGGTTCAGATTGGGCTCATGTTTAGGCTGAGGCCTTAATCAAATTTTCTATTTGGGCACTTTAGTTGAAAGCTAGATAGGTCCGGGCTTAAAAGATATTTTTCACGAATTAAAACACAAAAATGGGCTAGTGGCCCAAAGGACGATCAAGTGAAAAGCAAAGAAGGGATCCAAGGTTCGAGTCGCATTACCCACTTATTTATTTTAATTGTTTTTGGTGTTAAAAGGAGAGGAGAGTGGAGGCGGCTAGGATGCTTTCAAATCGGAAGATTTATCTATTGGATAATGTGGATATTGTTCTGATAATAGTAGGGAGAGTTGGTGTTATTTTGGCCTCTCCTAAAGGTGAATAGATCAAGATAAAGGAGAAAAGATAGAAGCTATCTGTTGAGAGTAAAGTTGGCCAAAATTCCTTCTCCTAGAGGGGGGAAGGAATTGGTTTCTTCATGTTAAAGGGGTGCCGAAATTTCCCCTATTATTTGATTAATTATTAGTTATCAAGAAGGGCACTTTTGGGTTTTGATAAGCCAGTGCCGAAATTATCTATAAATAGGGGTGGTATCTCTTCAATTCCAGCATTTGAACCCTATTCTTTTCCTTATTCTCTGTGCCAAAAATTCTCAGTCTTTCTCTGCAATTTCTGTTCTCTCTTCTTTTCCAAAAGCCGAAACCTCTCAATTCTTTCTCTTATCTTCACTTTCTTCGAAAGCCAAAACCCCTCACTTCACTTTCTTTTTCCATTCTTTTCTCTTGTGCCTATTTCTCCATTAAGTCAAATCTCCTGAAAGTTGCAGAATTCACTGTAAAGGTAGGTGCCAATTTTTTCTGTTCTTTTTCCCTTCTCTTTCAGTTTTGAGACTATAGCCAAATGGCTAGTTGATTGATAGGTCATCTTTAGTTTAACTTTTTCTCTAGTCACATGTTCTTTTGGGCGACACTTTGGGAAATCATAGTAGATCGAATCATCCGGATCTCAAAAGTCGAAAGCCGTTAATCTCTAAGTATCCTATCGATTTTGGGATTTCAAGGTAAGGGGTTTCCTTTAGATTCCTCTTATATTCGCTATCATATTTGAGATCTTAACTCATATATGGTTTAACAACCCTATTTTGCTATAGTAATTCTGACAAGGACTTTTTGGATGGAATAAAATATGGATCAGGCAAAGGAGAGGATTGGGTCCGTAAACCCAATACCTAAGTTTAAGAAACGAGCAGTGTCTGCTATTTGAGATTGGCCGCCGGGTTGTGGACCGGCTTCTGAAAAGTATCTTAGGCAGATAGAAGTCATATCGGCTTCTGACAGTGTCGACATAGAACGTGTCATCTTAACCATAATAAGGTGTGTAGATTCTTGACACATAAGTTTTGTTATGTTATATGTATGCTATGGGCTAAAAGCCGAAAAAAGAGGTTGTATGAACAGTCGTGTTACCCAGTAAGGGTAGGCAAGGGATACCAGGTACATAATCATAGAAACTTTTCTATGTGTATCGAAGCATGTGAAAGTATGAGATCTGTTAGATGGCTTGATGTTTTGATTCTTGCATGTGTGTATGCATGGGATGGGATTGATTGATTGATTTATGGAAGGGGAGCAGGTCGCGGGGCGATCGGTGGCTTTGCCACAAAGGTTCACATTAGCGATCGGTCTTTATGATAGGCATCATAGCTGTCAAAATACTAAATGTATTTTTTGAGGTTCGCATTAGCGATCGGTCTTTATGATAGGCAGCACAGCTGTCAACGTGGTGTGTAGCGGATGGAGGGTTGATTGTAGAAATCCCCACGGTGTGATGGTTGGTACGGGGGTGTATAGAGGATGGTCTCCTAGGTTTTGGGATGGGCCATGTTGCATGACATATTTTGTTACCATTGTATATGGGGCAAGGCCTACAATGTATTTGTGGGCCTAGGCTTTTATCTATTTTCAAGTTTTGCACACTGAGTCTTTGTGACTCACCCATTTATTTTTTTCCCACTCTACAGATGAGCAGTAGACCGTGGACATAGGAGCCGAGGCGAACTCGAGGGGCCATCAAGACTATTATTATTTTCATGGACTATCTTTGACTTTTTGTTTAAAATATAAATTTTTGGGAATATTTTTGTAATAAGGCCCCATAACTTAGGTTTCTAATTTATGTGTTACTCGCTTTATTTTATTTTCACCCTCAATAAGTCACATGCTTATAAACCTATGTTTTTCCAAAGTCTTATTTATAAAATGAAATGATAAATGGGTTTTTCAAACTCAACCGACGCAAATGATAAGTTCTTCAAACTTTTTCACAAATACCACAATTAATGAAAAAAAGCGAGACTTTTCAAAACCCATCAAGCAAAGTTTTTAAGATTTAACCTCAGAGCATACCGATCCAAGAATGACATATGGGTCGGGTTTGGGGTGTTACATTTTGGCATCGATGTCAGCTTCAAAACTCTGCCGTGAAATGGGTCCAGAGGAATTTATGAAAGTAATGTAAGTTGAGAAAAGTTTTGGAAGATATGGCCTTGAGTCACTCTGGCACCCAATCCACCCAGGTAAGTACTCTAACCTTTAATGTGATATATATAATGGGCTTGATGGGCTTTATGGACGTGGACTAGTAGGATAGTGTTGATGGACTTTAGGTTTAGTATAAACACTTCTTCAAATCTCATAAGACTTAATTTTTCTTAATTAAACATGTCTGTGAACAAGTCACAGGGTTAGGGTGTGGAAACAGGCATACACATGTCTAGGATTGGATCCAGGAATAGCTTGGTATTTAAGCGGTCCTAGTGACTCACCTCCTCTTTTTTGGAATCCTACCTGATGCATAGTGACTGTTCGCCTTAGCCACGAGGATTTGTTGACAGGCCAAAATTCATAACTAAAACCCGAAAGGGGCCAATACCCTATTTTTGTGAAATTACTTGTATGTCCCTAATTTTGTAAATTATCCAAAACACTCTAGGTTGAGGAAATTTACCAAAATACCCCCGAATTACAAATTACCAAAATACCCCTATTTTGTAAAATCACCAAGATACCTTATTTTGGAAAATTACAAAAATACCCCTATAGGTTAAAATTACAAAATGCCTTTAGGTAGTGAAATGACAAAAATACCCCTAGGTGATGAATATAAGTTCATGATGTTGCTTGTGTGTTGATGTGTGATGGATGTTGATTGAATGTGTATTCTAGAACTAGGAAATACTAATTTGAGAACTAAACTTGTTAATAGAATTCGAATTCAAAAGAATTACTGTTAAAACTACTTTCCATAAGACTGCCCGTTATTGATCAGTGGAAGAAAGAATTATTAATTCATAAAATTTTTAATCAGATAAATCACGAATGGTAGAATGAGCATTAGAGGACGTGGTGTGTGTGGCCGAGGTAGAGGCAGGATTGCTGTGTCAGGACCCGTAGGGTCTGGTCACGAGTCAGGGAATGAGGTACCAATGCCACCAACTGTGGAGGCAAAATTTCAAGATCCGATGGTCAGAGATGATACTGTATCTTAGGCAATGTTACGAGTCTTAGAGGGGTTGCTGGGGCAGGCATGGGCACAAACCCGAAAGTCAGTGCCAGAGCGACTGAGAGCCAATGGGGCGGATGATTTTTAGGAATTTTTGGTGTAGCTCCTAGTACAGCGGAGTAATGGCTGGAAGCAATGGAGTGGATAGTGGATGATCTCGACTTTACGGATGAAGAGAAGTTGAAGGGAGTAGTGTCTCTTCTCCGGGATGAAGCATATCAATGGTGACTTACGGTTAAGGATGGTACCGTAGTTGACCGTATCAACTAGGATTACTTCAGAACGGTGTTCCAGAGTAAGTACATTAGGACGAGCTATGTGGATGCGTAGCACAGAGCATTCCTGAACTTGGCTCAAGGAAGTAGGTCGGTAGTGGCGTATGAAGCAGAATTCCTACGCCTTAGCCGTTATGCTGGAGGGATAGTGGCTACAGAGCATGAGAAATGCATTCGTTTTGAGAAGGGCCTGAAGGACGATCTACGTGTGTTGATAGCTCCACAACGAGAGCGAGAATTTGATGTGCTTGTGGAGAAGGCTAAAATAGCTGAGGAGGTGAAATAAACAGAAAAGCTGAATCGGGATAGAGATAGGGGTGGAGGTAAGAGAAATTTTAGATCGGTAGGGACAGCCGTTCGTACTCAGAGAAGACTTAGGTCAGATGGATTGAGAATGGCTGAAAGACCTACTGCTAACCGAACATGAAGGTGTGGCCGATGTGACAAATTTCATGTAGGTGAGTGTTGGGCAGGCAGTGGCAAGTGCTTTAGGTGTGGTTCTTTGGACCATCAGATAAGAGATTATCCTTAGCCACGGGATGAGGTAAGACCCGCGGGGCAGGGAAATGCTCCGCTGGGTAGAGGAGGTCAGCAGCCACAGAGAGGTCGTGGTTCGGCCAAAGTGGTAATGGTTTCGGTCGGGGGCGTGGAGCACTAGGCCGAGGGGCAGGAAACACTGAGATGAGGAAGTCGGGGTTGGCCTATGTTACCAGACATCGAGAGGAGGCCGACGCATTGGATGTTATAACTAGTACATTTTTAATTTTTGGATTGCCTTATACTATATTGATTGATATTGGGTCAACACATTCATATGTTGCTAGTAGTGTGTCTAAAACTTTAAGTTTAGATTCTGAGTTGCCCTTAGGGCGATGACGGTAATTAGCCCATTAGGACAATCTGTTGTGGTAGATAAACTTTATCGGGAGGTACCATTAGAAGTTCAGGGAGTATTTTTCCTGACGGATCTGATGGAATTACCATTCGGGAATCGACTTAATTTTAGGCATGGACTGGCTAGTGAAGTATCAGGTCAATATAGATTGTGCAACCAAGCGTATGGTGTTAAGAACCCTCGATGGAGGTGAAGTGTTGGTGATAGGAGAAAGGGGGAATTGTCATCAACGTGGTAACTGCCCTAAGAGCGGACAAAATGGTGAGAAAAGGGTGCGAGGTAGTTCTAATGTTTGTACGGGCTTTGGAAGCCAAGGACCTAACTGTTGAGGACGTTAGGACGGTGAAGGAATTTCCTGATATTTTCCTAGAAGAGCTTCCGGGATTACCTCCGGATCGAGAAGTGGAGTTTAGAATTGATCTTCTTTTGGGAACAGCATCGGTATCTACTGTTCCATATAGAATGGCGCAGAAAGAGTTGGTGGAATTGAAAGCGCAAATCCAGAAGTTGTTGGATAGAGGGTTTATTCGACCAAGTGTGTCACCTTGGGGAGCGCTGGTGTTATTTGTTAAGAAGAATGATGGTTCAATGCGTATGTGCATTGACTATCGTCAATTGAATAAGTTAACGATCAAGAAAAATACCCGTTGCCAAGGATCGATGACTTGTTCGATCAGTTGAAGGGGGTCTCAGTCTTTTCAAAGATAGATCTGAGGTTAGGGTACCATCAGCTTAAGGTCAAAGAGGCGGATATTCATAAGACGGCCTTTAGGACTCGCTACGGTCACCACGAAGTTCATGGTGATGCCATTTGGGTTGACTAACTCACCAGCAGCGTTTATGGATATGATGAATCGAGTGTTCCAACCCTACTTGGATCGGTTTGTCATGGTTTTTATTGATGACATCTTGGTTTATTCAAGATCAGAGGAGGAGCATGATTCACATCTGCAAATGGTTCTACAGATTCTGAGGGAGAAGTAGCTTTATGCCAAATTTAGCAAGTGCGAATTTTGGCTAAAGGAAGTTACTTTTCTAGGTCACGTGGTGTCGGCAGAGGGGATTAGATTTGACCCTCAAAAAATTGAAGCGGTGTTGGATTGGAAGTCGCCTAAGTTGGTGGCAGAGATTCGGAGTTTCCTTAGTTTAGCGGGTATTACCAAAGGTTTGTTGAAGGATTTTCTCTGATTGCGGCACCATTGACAAAGTTGCTACGAAAGGAGTTCCATTCGTTTGGTCTGATAAGCAGTAGGAGAGTTTTGAAAAGTTAAAAAGGATATTGACGGAGGCTCTAGTGTTGATTCAACCGGAGGCTGGAAAGGAATTCATGATTTACTGTGATGCGTCACACACGGGACTAGGATGCGTGTTGATACAAGATGGAAAGGTGGTTGCATATGCATCACGGCAGTTAATACCGCACGAAAAAAACTATCCCACCCATGATTTGGAGTTGGCAGCGGTGGTGTTTGCCTTGAAGATTTGGAGGCATTATTTGTACGGGGAGAAATCTGTCATTTACACGGATCATAAGAGTTTGAAGTACCTTTTGACACAGAAGGAGTTGAATCCAAGGCAAAGGAGGTGGATCGAGTTGTTAAAGGATTATGATTGCTCGATCAAGTATCATCCAGGTAAGGCAATGTAGTGGCAGATGCTCTAAGCTGTAAGGTGATCTCTGACTTGAGAGCAATGTTTGCTCACCTTAGTCTGTATGACGATGGGATTTTTTTGGCGGAACTTTAAGTAAAACCCTCATGGGTCAGTCAGGTTAAGGAAAAGCAACAGACTGATGAGTTGGTGAAGGAGAAGTTTCCGGTTGGAGTAAGTGATGAATCAATGAAATTTAGTGTGAATAAGGAAGGGCTGTTATGTTTTCAAGGGAGAGTGTGCATGCCAAAAGACCCTGCATTGAGGCATAGGATCCTGCAAGAAGCTCATGGTAGTCCATACGCTATGCATCCTAGAGAGTAAGATGTATCGAGATTTACGGGAGCAATTTTGGTGGCCAGGCTTAAAACGAGAGGTGACTGAATTAGTGGGGAAGTCTTTAACCTATCAGCAGGTAAAGGCGAGCATCAGTTACCATCAGGGTTTTTGCAAGCGGTGAAGATTCCTCAGTGGAAGTGGGAAGGGATCACAATGGACTTTGTTAGTGGGCTACCTCTCACGCCTACTAGGAAAAATTCAGTTTGGGTGATCGTTGATCGGTTGATGAAGTCCGCTCATTTTGTATCGGTTCGATCGATTATTCCTTACAAAAGTTGGCTAAGCTATATATAGCGGAGATTGTAAGGTTGCATGTAGTATCTATGTCGATTATCTCAGACCGAGATCCTAGGTTTACGTCAAGGTTATGGAAGGCGTTGCATTAAGCGTTGGGTATGAAGCTGGATTTCAGTACAGCGTTTCATCCTCAAACTGATGGACAGTCTGAGCGGGTGATTCAGATCTTGGAGGACATGTTAAGGGGTTGCGCCATTGATTTCAGAGGTAGTTGGGAGGAGTTTCTGCCATTGGCGGAGTTTGCGTACAACAATAGCTACCAGTCTAGTATTCAGATGGCGCCCTATGAAGCATTGTACGGGCGGAAGTGTCGTACTCCTACCTGTTGGACGGAATTAGGGGAACAACAGATTTTGGATCCGGAGTTGGCTACCGAGACAGAGGAGAAGGTTGAGCTAAATCGGGCTCGACTAAAGAAAGCGTTGGATAGACAGAAGTCCTATGCTGATTTGAAGCGCAAGGATATAGAGTTTGCAGTGGGTGACAGGTTGTTCTTGAAAGTGTTTCCATGAAAGAAAGTATTAAGGTTTGGACGGAAGGGTAAGTTAAGTCCCAGATTCATCGGACCTTATCAGGTGCTGAAACGGGTTGGACCAGTAGCATATCAGCTTGAGCTACCTACTGAATTGAATCAGATCCACAATGTATTTCACATCTCTATGTTAAGACGATATCATTCGGATCCGTCTCATGTGGTGCCTGTGGAGGAAATTGACGTAAAACCTGACTTATCCTTTGAAGAGGAACCAATAGAAATCATGGATCGTGATGTCAAAGTATTACGAAGGAAGAAGGTTCCGTTGGTTAAGGTTCTATGGCAAAATCATGGCTCTGAGGAGGCTACGTAGGAATTGGAGGAAGCGATGCGATAGCAATACCTGTATCTATTCGGATTACGTAATTTTGAGGACGAAATTCCTTTAAGGGTGGTAGAACTGTAACATCCGAAATTAATGGGCCTTTGCATTTGATGTGTGTTATGTTCAATATGATAATTAGAGTGTTTAAGGGGTTCAGATTGGGCTCAGGTTTGGGCTGAGGCCTTAATCAAATTTTCTGTTTGGGCACTTTAGTGGAAAGCTAGATAGGTTCGGGCTTAAAAGATATTGTTCGTGAATTAAAACACAAAAATGGGCTAGTGGCCCAAAGGACGATCAAGTGAAAAGCGATAAGGGATCCAAGGTTCTAGTCGCATTACCCACTTATTTATTTTAATTATTTTTGGCGTTAAAAGAGGAGAGAGTGGGACGGCTAGGATGCTTTAAAATAGGAAGATTTATTTGTTGGATAATGTGGATATTGTGCTGATAATAGTAGGGAGAGGTGGTGTTATTTAGGCCTCTCCTAAAGGTGAATAGATCAAGATAAAGGAGAAAAGATTGGAGCTATCTGCTGAGAGCAGAGTTGGCAAAAATTCCATCTCTTAGAGGGGGCAGGAATTGGTTTCTTCATGTTAAAGGGGTGTCAAAATTTCCCATATTATTTGATTAATTATTAGTTATCAGGAAGGGCACTTTTGGGTTTTGATAAGCAAGTGCCGAAATTCTCTATAAATAGGGGTGGTATCTCTTCAATTCCGGCATTTGAACCCTATTCTTTTCCTCATTCTCTGTGCTGAAATTCTCAGTCATTCTCTGCAATTTCTATTCTCCTTTCTTTTCCAAAAATCGAAACCTCTCAATTCTTTCTCTCATCTTCCTTTCTTCAAAAGCCAAAACCTCTCACTTTACTTTCTTTTTCCATTCTTTTCTCTTGTGTCGATTTCTCCATTAAGCCGGAATCTCTTAGAAGTTGCCGAATTCCCTGTAAAGGTAGGTGCCGATTCTCTTTTGTTCTTTGTCCCTTCTCTTTCGGTTTTGATACTATAGCCGAATGGCTAGTTGATTGATAGGTCATCTTTAGTTTAACTTTTTCTCTAATCACATGTTCTTTTGGACGACACTTCGGGAAATCATAGTAGATCGAATCATCTAGATCTCAAAAAGCTTGAAGTCGTTAATCTCTAAGTATCCTATCGATTTTGGGATTTCAAGGTAAGGGGTTTCCTTTAGATTCCTATTAGATTCACTATCATATTTGAGGTTTTAACTCATATATGGTTTAACAACCCTATTTCGCTATAGTAATTCTGACAAGGACTTTTTGGATGGAATCAAATATGGATCAGGAAAAGGAGAGGATTAGGTCCATAAACCCAATCCCTAGGTTTAAGAAACGAGCAGTGTCCACTGTTCGAGATTGGCCGCTGGGTTGTGGACCGGCTTCTGAACAGTATCTTAGGCAAATAGAAGTCGTATCGACTTCTGACAGTGTCGACATATAGGGTGTCATCTTAACCGTAATAAGGTGTGTAGATTCTTGACACAGAAGCTTTGTTATGTTATATGTATGCTATGGGCTAAAAGCCGGAAAGAGAGGTTGTATGAACAGTCGTGTTACCCAGAAAGGTAGGTAAGGGATGCACGGTACGTAATTATAGAAACTTTTCTATGTGTATCGAAGCATGTGAAAGTATGAGATCTGTTAGATGGCTTGATGTTTTGATTCTTGTATGTGTGTATGCATGGGATGGGATTGATTGATCGATTTATGGAAGGGGAGCAGGTCACGGGGCGATCGGTGGCTTTGCCACAAAGGTTCGCATTAGCGATCGGTCTTTATGACAGACGAGATAGTCATTTGTACGGCGAGGTTTGTATAGCGGATGGATGGTTGATTGTAGAAATCCCACGTTGATTGTGAAATGGTTGGTTGGTACGGGTGTGTATAGGATGGACTTTTAGGTTTTGGGATGGGCCATGTTGAATGACATATTTTGTTACCATTGTATATAGGCCAAGGCCCATAATGTGTTTGTGGGCCCTCGGCATTTATATGTTTTCAAGTTTTGCACACTGAGTCTTTCTGACTCACCCATTTATGTTTTTCCCACTCTACAAATGAGCAGTAGACCGTGGACATGGAAGTCAAGGCAGACTCGAGGGGCCATCAAGACTATTATTATTTTCATAGACTGTCTTTGACTTTTTGTTTAAAATATAAATTTTTGGGAATATTTTTTTAATAAGGCCCCATAACTTAGGTTTCCAATTTATATGTTACTCGCTTTATTTTATTTTCACCCTTAATAAGTCACATGCTTATAAACCTATGTTTTTCCAAAGTCTTATTAATAAAATGAAATGATAAATGGGCTTTTCAAACTCAACCGACGCAGATGGTAAGTTCTTCAAACTTTTTCACAAATATCACGATTAATAAAAAAAAACTGAGACTTTTCAAAACCCATCGAAGCAAAGTTTTTAAGATTTAACCTATAGCATACCAGATCCGATAATGACGTATGGGTCGGGTTTGGGGTGTTACACCTTTGGGTTCGACAATTCGGTCTTGCCACTAAACTATACTATTGTTCGATAGGTGCGCTTGCCTCCATCGTTGTCTTAGTTAGTTTCCAGGTTCGATCTTTCTTTTTATAAATTTTTAAGACTCTGACACACGATCAGAGACCATTTTAATTTGTTATGTGATTTTTTCTCATTAAATTCTCGTTGTTGTTAGACTTATTTTTTGAACACATGGACAAGAGAGGGAGATACGACTGTGGAATTAATTCTTGGGCTACACTTAGTAAAATTTTTTATGTTTTTTTAGTTGCTTTAATTTTTTTATTTTGTGTTGTAAGTACCACCACACCTTAATCAAAATGAGTTGTTGATGCTTGAAAAAAGAGCAAAAGATGGGTCTATTTCAATCTAATTTATGAGAAATTTAAAAGGGAAGTTCACTAATTCTTTGTTTAATTTTGGAACATTGAGGACAATGTTCGATTTAAGTGTGGGGGAGTCGAGTTGAGTCAATTTTTAGAATAATTTATTTAATTTTTGCATGTTTTATTTTTATTGTTGATTTTCTTTTCTTTTCAATTTTGCATGATGCATGTAGTTTGAATGAAATCTTAACTCAATAAGATGTTGAAATATTTGTATATGCTCTTGAGGTTTGTAATTTTTTCGTAATGAATATTTTCTAAACTTGTATATTGAGTTTACATAGAATTTGTAAACATTGATTTATGTTGTTAGGATGTTTGTTAGAACTATAGATGCTCCATTTTATTTAAATTCATTGTTCTTTTCTATTGATATGTTTTTAGAATCAATTTAGAATTTTCTTGAGAATAATTTTGTTTGAAGAATGCTTACAAAGAATGATCTAGGTGAGAATTTGAATTATTTTAAGCTTGAGTTGTGGACTATATATTGATGAATGTGCTTAATTGAATAATTTTAATAATGAGAATGAGAATTGTTTACCCTGCTATCTACTTTATGAGCCCTTAAATGAACTAATGGCCTGACTGAGTAACCAGGGGTAGGTGCTTGGTTGCCATTTACCTTCGTGTCAAAATGTTCGGTTTTTCTTAGTATACTCCGTTGCTGTAGATATGAGTAAAGTCAAAAGCTGTCTAGGTTTGATTAACCGAGTAATTCAGGGTAGGTGCTTAGGTTGTCATCGACACTCACATTCAAAGGTAATCGACCTAAATTTAAAAAAATGGAAAATTTTAATTGTTATATTATTTGAATTATGCCTTCATCTGATGCTAATTGATAAACCTTTGCGATGAAATTGGAAAAAAGATTGGTTTGATACTTTGTGCTAAATTAAATTGTGAAATTTAGCAACCTAATCATTTTTGGAAGTACGATGAAGTTTGAAAATATTCTCCTGATTTTTCTAACATCTCTTAAACATTGCATATTATTAGGGAAGACAACCACACATGAGCATGAAGACCTTTTGTTTATAATTCTTCATAATTGTACAAATTATTATTACGGCTATATTTTTTTAGCATTGTAACAGCCCAAATACGACCCTAATCGGAACGGTGGTTTCAGGACCACGAATTCAAGTAGGAATACTATTCTAATATTATTCTTTGTGTTAAATATTTATGATTGAGTATGTAAAAAAATTTCGTGAATTTATTTGCTCATTTATATGCTTAATTTAGGAGAAAGGATTAAGTTGTATGAGTGGTGAAATTAGTCAATTGTTTGATTTAAGGGTTAAATTAATGTGTCTTTAATTTAAGGGGATTTTATGTTGCAATTAACCCTCTTATAATAATAGTGGACGGCAAGTGCTTATAAAATGCCTTATTATATTGATTTTATGTGTTAAAAAAATTTTAGTAATAATAAGTGATACATAAAAAAAAAAAAAATCATATTATAATAAAACATGAAAAGAGAAAGTGGGAGTTCATCTTCATCTTTTTCTTGTTATTGCCGAAAAACAAAAGAAAGGAGAAGAGCTTGAGCTCTTAACCATTCGGCTTATGCATGCTCCAATTAGGTAAGTAATTGAACTTGGTTTTTGATAATTTTAACATTTTTGAGGTTGTTGCTAAGTAATTTAGTTAGTGTAACACTCCAAACCCGGCCCAAACACCATGACCGGATCAGGCATGTCACTAAGATGTAGTAAAACATGTCGCACTTTTGGAAAACATTTGTCGAGTTTAAACATGTATTCTGAAAAACTTAATGATTTGATAATTTATAAAAGATATAAATTTTATATGATAATAAAAGCCTTAGTTTAATTAAAACATAAAATGTAAATGTCTAATAATAATAAAAGCCCAAAATAAAACCGAAAAAAAAATATAAAGCTAGTGACCCATGGCCTTATTACAATAAAATATAAAACCCAAAATAATTTAACATTTTAAAGGAAATTTAAATAAATGACGTCTTTGCTGTAACAATTCGAACTCCTGCATGGCCACCTTGCGCTCCCCTCCAACCCGATCCGATGCACTAAGTGCTACCTGAAAGAAATGTTAAATAATAGGGTGAGTCACAAGACTCAGTGTGCAACCCTCGTGCACCATCAAACTAGGCCTTAGCCCCACATAACATTTAACAAAATATAATATATCAGGAATTATGCAAACCCAAACCCAATCCTAGGTTTCCATCAGCTACACACCACCCTTACCTACCGAACACACCATTGGGGATTTCTATAATCAACCCACACCGCTACACACCATCGATGGCAGTCATGCTGCAGTTAGCTGCTCATCATCAGATCATGACAATAGCCACTACAACAGATCATGGCAAAAAGCCACTACAACAGATCATGGAAAAAGCCACTACAATAGATCATGGCAAAAGCCACTACAACAGATCATGGCAAAAACCACTACAACAGATCATGGCAAAAAGCCACTACAACAGATCATGGAAAAAAGCCACTACAATAAAATAGTTCCCCTTTCATCAATCACCCAACCCCGTGCAATCACAGTGATCGGCATACTTATAAAACATATCATCTCAACAGAAACATTCACTTATGAATGACAGAAATCACTAACCTGGTGATTCGCCTTTACCCTCTTCGGGTTTCAACGGGTATGCTGGGATTTTGGCATTTAACAGAATATAGCAGATTTATATCCATGTACTCACAAACAATCTAAATGGTATGAAAAGTTACACACCTGATTAATCGCACTATCACACCCTCTACTTCAACACTATCGTCAATCGAGACTACTGCTATCTACCTACGATCTTACTTCAATACCGGCCCACAACTCGGTGGCCAATCTCGCACTGCTGATACTGCTCGCTTTTTGAACTTAGGGGCTGGGTTTACAGGTGTAACCCCTCCTAACACTTGGCTGGTATTTGAGTCCATAAACAACCCTTGGTCACTAGACCGAATTAAAACGATGGAATCAAATCTAAGAGATTAACATAACACTTAAATCAAAACCTTTACCTAGATCGACAAATCCCAAAATTATAGATTTACTTCCCAAGCCTGAACAAATCCTGAAAACCCCTAAGGGAGTGTCACTACCCCACCTACATTCGACCAAGCATCAAACCATTAGATCAAGTAGCCATTCGTCTTAACAGGTAAACCCGAAAGAGATACCACGAAAAAGAAATCGCCCCTTTACCTACCTGACAAATTTGATTACCTCCTAGCAAGATTCAGCTCAACAACACCCTAGAGACGATTCGGCAAGGGCTGGAATAAAGAGAACCAAAATAAGAAAAACCGAAAAGGAAACACAATTCTTCAATTGGATGCTTAGGAGTTTCGGCCCTTAGGGAGATTGAGAAAACACAAATAAAATTGGCTAAAAGGTTCAGCTATGGGGGAAGAAAATATGGGCAAGGGCGTTCGACTTTTGGAAGAATTTGAAAAGGAGAAGAGAGAGTTAGAGAGTTTTGGTTTTGAGAAGCAATTGAGAGAAAAGAGGGAACCCAAGAAGAGAAAGTGAATTTCAGCTTTGAGAGAGAGAAGATAAGAAAAGAAAGAAAACTCATGAAAAAGATGAACACTCTAGCCTTTAAATTTTGGCACCCTAAACCGATTTTCTCCCCCTCTCCAAAGTTTGATTTTCAGCCAACCATGCCTCCAAAAGATAGCTCTTATCCTCCCTTGCAATCTTAATCTACAACCTCCTCCAAAAGAGGCCTACTTAGCGCCAACTCCTCCTCTCATATAACAGCATATTATCCACATAATTAAAGCATTTAATTCTCTTATTCCCTATCCTCTATGCCGTCCTCCCCTAGCCTCCCTAAGTGCCGAATTTGGCCCAAGAACATGGACTCCAAGCAGCCAAATTTGGGCCCCTCCCTTTTCCTATTGACGCCATCTATAGCTCCCCTTTACTGTGCCCATTGCTACTGGGCCACAAGCCTAGTTTGTCAATTAAACTACCAAGACTTTATTTTAAGCTCTAGAGTGTCTAAACAGAATATTTAATCAAGGCCTCAGCCCAAACCTGAGCCTTATTTGTGCTTCAAATTCTCAAATTAACACATTAATCATGTCTACGCATTAAACGCATAAGCCCACTAATTCGGGATGTTACAGTTCTACCCCCCTTAAAATAAATTTCGGCCTCAAAATTTACCTGATCAAAAGAGATGAGGATACTATTGTTGCATAACATCCTCTGGCTCCCACGTTGCTTCCTCCGCTCGTGGCTTTGCCGCAACACCTTGACCAAAAGGATAGACTTCCTTCTCAACACTTTTACGTCTCGATCCAAAATTTGCACTGGCTCCTCCTCAAAGGACAAGTCTGGCCTTGCCTCAATCTCTTCCACCAGCACAAACGTGTGATGGATCAAAATGGTAACGTCTTAGCATCGAGACATGGAACACGTCATGTATCTGCTCCAACTCTAAAGGTAACTCTAATCGATACGCCACTGGGCCCACACGTTCTAGTACCCGATAAAGTCCAATAAGCTGGGGACTTAGCTTACCCTTCCGACCAAACCTCATTACCTTCTTCCACGGTGATTCTTTCAAGAAGACTTGATCTCCGACTGCAAATTCCACCCCTTCTGCTTAAGATCCGCATACAACTTCTACCGATCAGATGCTCCTTCAATCGAGCCCGAATTAACCTAACTTTCTCTTCCATTTCTGACACTAGTTCTGGGCCCAACACCTGACGCTTACCCAACTCTGTCCAACAAGTTGGGGTACGACATCTCCTTCCGTATAACGCTTCATAAGGCGCCATCCGAATACTAGATTGATAACTATTATTGTATGCGAATTCTGTCAAAGGCAAATACTCCTCCCAGCTTCCCCTAAAATTGATGATGCAACCCCTTAGCATATCCTCTAATATCTGAATTACCCTCTCAGACTGACCATCAGTCTGTGGGTGAAAAGCGGTGATGAAATCTAGCCTTGTTCCCATTGCCTGATGCAGATCCTTCTAGAATTGTGATGTGAACCTAGGGTCTCTATCTAATATAATCGACGCAGGTACACCATGCAGTCTCACCACCTCAGCCACATACAGCTTAGCCAACCTTTGCAGAGAAAAATCGACACGAACCAGTATGAAGTGAGCAGACTTCGTCAGCCGATCCATAATTACCTAAATTGAATCCTTCTTAGTGGGCGTAAGGGGTAACCCACTAACAAAATCCATCGTGATTCTCTCCCATTTCCACTGCAGAATCTTTACTGGCTGCAACAACCCTGAAGACAACTGGTGTTCTGCTTTCACCTGCTGGCACGTCAAACACTTACTCATGAATTCGTTATCTCTCACTTTAAACCTTGCCACCAGAATTATTCTTGCAAATCTTGGTACATATTAACCCCTCCATGATGCATAGCGTATGGGCTACTATGCGCCTCCTGAAGAATCATCTGCCTCAACTCCACATCCTTTGGCATACAAACTCTCTTATGGAAACACAGAACCCCATCGCCATTCAAATTATAGTCCTCCCCTTCACCACTTCGCACTTGCCCGAGTCGAGCACTCAAAACATTGTCTAGAAGTTGCTTCACTTTGATCTGATTTGTCCACATTGGTCTCACTTAGAGTTTCGCTACCAAACTGCCATCCTCATATAGACTGAGATGAGCGAACATCGCCCTCAAATCCGCTATCGCTTTCCTACTCAGCGCATTTGCCACCACATTCGCCTTACTCGGATGATATTCGATCGAGCAATCGTAGTCCTTCAAGAGCTCAATCCACCTACGTTGCCTTAGGTTCAACTCTTTCTGGACAAGGAGATACTTCAGCTCTTATGGTTTGTGTAGATAACTGACTTCTCCCTATACAGGTAGTGCCTCTAAATCTTCAGAGCAAACACTACTGCCGCTAATTCTAAATCATGCGTAGGGCAGTTCAACTCATGCGGTCTCAACTGTCGATATGCATGTGCAACAACTTTTCCATCCTGCATTAACACACACCCTAAACCTGTGTGTGATGCATCACAGTAGATGGTAAATTCTTTTCCCGCCTCTGGTTGAATTAACACTGGCGCTTCCGTCAAGAGTCTCTTTAGCTTCTCAAAGCTCTCCTGCTGTTTGTCGGTCCATACAAACGATACTCCCTTCCTAACAACTTAGTTAAAGGTGCCGCTATCAATGAGAACCCTTCAACATACCTTCTATAGTACCCAGCAAATCCCATGAAACTTTGAACTTTTGCCACAAAGTTTGGCAGTTTCCAATCCAATATGGCTTCTATCTTCCAAGGGTCCACCCTAATTCCCTCTGCGGAACTACATGCCCTAAGAAGGTCACTTCCTTCATCCAGAACTCACACTTACTGAACTTTGTGCATAACTGCTTCTCCTTCATAATTTGCAACACCACACGAAGATGTGCATCATGCTCCTCCTTGGACTTCGAGTAAACCAGGATATCGTCGATGAACACCACGACAAACTGATCAAGATACGGTTGAAATACTCAGTTTATCATATCCATAAATGCCACTGGCGCATTCGTCAACCCGAACGACATCACCAAGAATTTGTAATGACTGTTCCGAGTCTGAAACGCCATCTTATGAATGTCTCCTTCCTTTACCCTTAACTGATGATATCCCGACCTTAAGTCAATCTTAGAAAAGAATGAAGATCCTTTGAGCTGATCGAACAGGTCATCGATTCTTGGCAGTGGGTACTTGTTCTTAACCGTCAACTTATTCAACTGACGGTAGTCCACACACATACGCATGGACCCGTCCTTCTTCTTCACAAATAGGATCGGGGCTCTCCATGGAGACACACTCGGTTGAATAAATCCACGATCCAATAGTTCTTAGATCTGGGCTTTGAGTTCCACCAGCTCCTTTGGTACCATTCTGTACGGAGCAATAGACACTGGAGCTGTACCCAAGTAGCTCTATTCCAAACTCCACTTCGTGATACGGGGGTAATCCTGGCTATTCCTCGGAAAGACATCTGTGAAATCCTTAACTGTTCAAACCTCATCGACAGCCACCTCCTTAACATCCCTTCCGAATCATCTTAACAGCTTTTAATGCGGACACTACGTTGGACAAATAATTCCTTCCTTCTCCTAACACAACCACCTCCTCGCCTTCCGGGGTACTCAACACCATACGCTTAGTCTCACAATCCAACTTAGCACGGTGTTTAGTCAACCAATCCATTTCTAAAATAAGGTCAAACTAGCCAAACGGTAATTCTATTAAGTCTGCCGAGAACACTACTCCTTGAGTCTCTAAAGTTACGTCTCTAAATAGTTTGTCCACTACCCTAGATTGTCTTAGAGGGCTAACCACAGTCATCTTCCTAGTAGTTGTTTCAGAGTCTATACTTAGGGTCTTAGATACCGAACATGCAACATAGGACTGGGTTGACCCAATATCAATCAAAGCAAGGTATGGGCTATTAGCAATAAGAAATGTACCGATTATAACGTCCGGTGCGTCACCATCCTCCCGTCAATGTGCTGCATAGACTAGACCCGGCTACCTTGCATCTACATTTCTAGCACCCCTACCAGGTGCTCCATGAGCCCAAGCGAATCCATTTCCTCCTCTGGCCGTGCCACAACCCCTCGGTATTGGCTGACCACCTCTCCTAACCTGATCAGAACCTTATCCCGCGGGCTGTGCCTACTCCACCTATGGACAGTCCTTAATCATATGCTCCGTGGATCCACACCTAAAGCATCCACCGGTTCTCATTCTACACTCCACATAATGCACCTTCCCACACGAAAGACATGATCGATTCTGACCCATCGGAGCACGAGCTGGCCCATTAGACCTAGGCCTTTTCTGAAAATTCCAAGATGATACCGACGGCCCAAAATTCCTCTTATTCCAATTTTGATCCTTATCCTTATTCTGCTTCTCAGTCCGCTTCACCTCCTTAGATATTTTAGCTTTCTCGACTAGAACCGCAAAGTCCCTTTCTCGCTGTGGTGCCACTAATACCCTCAATTCATCCCTTAGTCCATCCTCGAACCATACGCAATGCTCATAGTCAGTTGCTACAATCCCTCGAGCGTAACGGCTCAACCATAGAAATTTAGGTTCATATTTTGACATAGACTTACTTCCCTGCACCATGTTCAAGAATGCCCTTCTCTGTGCATCCACATAGTTGGCCCCAATGTACTTTCCCTGGTACGACTCCTTAAAGAAGTCCCAATCAATACGATCTGTGGGAGTATCCTCCTTCATCGTGAGCCACCACTGATAGGCCTCTTCTTGAAGAAAAGACACGACCCCCTTCAACTTCTCCTCCACAATGAAGTCAAGGTCATCCATTATGCGCTCAGTTGCCTCTAACCAATACTCAGCTGTGTTAGAGGCTATGCCAGAAACTCCCCTAAACACCTGTGCTCCATTGGCTCAGAGTCGTTCAGACATAGACTTTCAGCTCCTGAACCCGTGCCTACTCCAGCCACTCTTTCAAGGACCCACAAGATCGCTCGAGACATCTGCATTATCTCCACCCGCTTGGTCCTGAAATTCTCCTCAACACCGGCGATCCGACATCTCATTACGACTGTGGCTGACCCTCTTGGTTCGTACACGGTTATCCTGCCCCTACCACGACCACGTGGTGGACGTCCTCGACCCCTTGTACTCATCGTCCTAATATCGCCTTTATTTAATTTAAGAAAATTTTATAAATTATTAACTCTTTCCACTGATTATTCACGAACAATTTTATGAAAAAGTAGTTTGATAGTGGTTCTTTTGAATTCAGAATTATATCTGAAGGTTCAGTCTCAAGTCTACTCCCCTAATTCAGAGAATCACATCATTCACAAACTTACGTTCATCACCTAGAGGCGTTTTTGTCCTTTCATTACCCAGGGAATTTTCATAATTTATCCTACAGGGGTATTTTTGTAATTTTCAAAATAGGGTATCTTGATGATTTTACAAATCAGGGGTATTTTGGTAATTTTACAAACCAGGGGTATTTTGGTAATTTCTCAAATTAGGGGTACTTTGGTAATTTTGTAAATCGAGGGCGTTTTAAAAATTTTCACATCAAGGGTGTTTTGGTAAATTTTTTCAAAAACTAAGGTGGTTGGTCCCTTTCGGGTTTTAGCTAGAACTTTTGACCCGTTAACAAGTCCTCACGGTTAAGGTGAACAGTCACTACGCACCAGGTAGGATTCCAGCAAAGAGGAGGTGAGTCATTAGGACTGCTTAAATACCAAGCTCTCAATGGATCCATGCCTAGACATGTGTATGCCGTTGCTACACCTTAACTTAGCGACTGATTCACGGATATGTTTAATTAGGTTAAGTTTTATGGAAGTTGAAAAGTATGATGTACACTATGCCTAAAGTCCACAAATTCTACTTAAACTAATATACATCCCTTAAAGCCCATCAAGCCCACAATATAGGTCACACAATGGTTCAGAATACTTACCTGGCGGACTTAGGTCAAGACGCAGTGCCATGCCGAGCTAATAGACTTGTATCATTTATAAAAAAGCATGTTTCAAAACCCATCTTTAGAAAATGTTTTGAGACAAAAACCCCAAATTTGAGTTTTGAACCGGGCTCTGATACCAATTTGTAACACCCCAAACCTAGCCCAAACACCATGACCGGATCTAGCATGTCACTAAGAAGATTTAGTAAAACATGTTGCATTTTTGGAAAACATTTATCGAGTTTAAACATGTATTCCGAAAAACTTAATGATTTGATAATTTATAAAAGATATAAATTTTATATGATAATAAAAGCCTTAGTTTAATTAAAACATAAAATCTAAATGTCTAATAACAATAAAAGCCCAAAATAAAACCAAAAAAAATATAAAGCTAGTGGCCCATGGCCTTATTACAATAAAATATAAAACCCAAAATAATTTAACATTTTAAAGGGAAATTTAAATAAATGGCATCTTTGCTGTAACAATTCAAACTCTTGCTTGGCCACCTTGCGCTCCCCTCTAGCCTGGTCCGATGCACTAAGTGTTACCTGGAAAAAATGTTAAATAATAGGGTGAGTCAGAACACTCAGTGTGCAACCCTTATGCACCATCAGACTGGGCCTTAGCCCCACAGAACAGTTAACAAAATATAATATATCAGGAATTATGCAAACCCAAACCCAATCCTAGGTTTCCATCTGCTACACACCACCCTTACCTGTCGATCACACCATTGGGGATTTCTACAATCAACCCACACCGCTACAGACCATCGATAGTAGTCATGCTACAGTTTGCTGCTCATCATCAGATCATGGCAATAGCCACTACAATAGATCATGGCAAAAAGCCACTACAACAAGTCATGGGAAAAGCCACTACAATAGATCATGGCAAAAGACACTACAATAGATCATGGCAAAAAGCCACTACAACAGATCATGGGAAAAACCACTACAACAGATCATGGCAAAAAGCCACTACAACAAATCATGGCAAAAGCCACTACAATAGAACACTTCCCCTTTCATCAATCACCCAACCCCATGCAACCACAGAAATCGGTATACTTATAAAACATATCATCTCAACAGAAACATTCACTTATGACTGACAGAAATCACTAACCTGGTTGTAACATCCTTAAATCGGACCCTTTTTTATTTGTTTGCATGTGAATGGTATAAATGTGATGCTAGTTTAGGGTGTTTTGGGGGTCTAGGCTTAGGCCGAGGATAGGCTAGAGCCTTGACAAAAATTTTATTTTTGGGCTTCTGGAAAGGGGAGCTGAAGGAGTTAGGTGTTAAGGATAATTGGTAGCTAGATGTGGCATAAGAAGTGCCTTGGCAAAGTGGCATGGAGGTGCCACTTAGGGCATAAGGAAGTGACGCCTTAAGAGAGTGGGAGAGCCTTGGTTCGAGCTGTAAGAATCCCTCTTTGTGCATTTCTTTTTTACGCCAAGGCCAGGGAGGAGTTGTGCTCGGGATGGACTGTGATGGATATGTGTTGAAGGAGTCAACACATTTGAGTTGGTGGAAAAGAGAAAATGTAGGAAGTTGAAACATTCAAATGTGTTTGAATGGATGATCAGGAGAAAAATGAGGAGAAAAAGAAGGGATTGGATTGGTGTGTGTGTGTGTGTATGTATAGCCGAATCTTGTAGTGGCTAATGGGTGTTGGAGCATTCGATTTTGGGAATGTGGGATGGTGTGCCAGAATTGGTTAGCCTTAGGTGATATTTTCGGCATTTGATGTGTGTGCTTCACATTGTTTTTTTTTCCTAAAGTGTTTCTCTCATCCTCTTTTGTGCCGAAAATCACTTGGCATTTCAACTTTTCTCTCATCTTTTGTCAATTACTGAAACCCCTATTGGTTATTTTACTTTTTTTTCTTCTTCTTGTAAAGCTGAATACCTCATTGATCATACTTTCTTCTCCCATAGCCGTTTTCATCTCTTCTTCTTCTTTTTCTTTTATCTCCAAAATCGAAAACCCCCTAACTCCCTTATCATCTTCAACCTCTGCACAACAGTTGAATATCTCTTGTCTATATTCTCCTTTCTTCTTTATGCGTTCCTTCTTAATCTTCTCTAGTGCCAAAAACTATTTCTCTCCTTTTGGTCTTCAAAGCCGAAATCTCAATCCATAATCGGGTAAGATCACATTGCTCTCTCTTTTCTTCTCTTTTGGTCTAGTGGGCGAATCTTTCTAGCATTCACACCTCTCTATTTCATTTTTCTCTATATCAATTTCTATGGTAAAGAAAAGTCGGGATTGGGCATTCGTTTTGAACAGTTCTTATTCAACTAGAAGTCGAATTCCTTTGGCACTCATAATCGTTTCCTTCGAGTTTTGTGATCGTAGATTGTCGCTATTTGATCCCCACCATTCTCAATCGATTTTGCTGGTCTTAAGGTAAGTGGTCCTGCCTCCCAATCATCTCTTATTGCGCTAATGTCGAAGGCAAAGATCCAATTCTGTTTGATGCTTGGCCGAATGCAAGAGGGGTGTGTTGACGCCATTTTGTGTGAACTTTCAGGATTTGTGGTTTGTGAGTCAAATCTAGAACCTTAAGTTGCGTCGATTCAGGTAAGGGTTCTAACTTTGGGTTTTAGTTCCTTGTATTTTGTTTCATTACTTTAACCTGATGTTGTGACCAAGGTGTATTATGGACTCCAATACCAGTCAAGCTGGAGAAGGGGTTGGATCGATAAACCCAGCCCCTAAATTCAAGAAGAGGGCTGTATCTGCGGTTCGTGATTGGCCATCGGGGTGTGGACCAGTATCGAAACAGGAGAGTAGACAAATAGCGGTAGTGTCGATTAACGACAGTGTCGACGTAGAAAGCGTAGTCTTGCGAGTAATCAGGTGTGTAACTCCTACACACTTTGTATGTAAATATGTTAATACCATGTATGTTGTTAAAAGCTGAAATGACTGTGGAAATGGATATGTTGCCCTTGTGGGTAAAAGCAAGGACTCCGGGTAAGTCCATCTGGTTAGCTAACATTAATTGCCGCTGTTAAATGTGAATATGCTATGTTACATTATTTGTGGTAGTTAAGCGTGATGATTTTACATTGAAAAGCATGTTTGTAAAATGGTAATGATGAGAGGAGGGGGAAGACTTGATATTTGTGACTTTGGGCCACCAGTGGTTTGGCACCACCAGTGGTTTGGTACCACATATGCAATATTTGTGACTTTGGGTCACCAGTGGTTTGGCACCATCAGTGGTTTGGTACCACATATGCGGTATTTGTGACTTTGTGTCACCAGTGGTTTGGCACCACCCGTGGTTTGGTACCACATATATGATCTTTCTGACTTTGGGTCACCAGTGGTTTGGCACCACCAGTGGTTTGGTACCACATGGGGTAGAATCGGAAGTTTCGGATGGTTAGGTTTTACGCTGCATAGCACGCATATTGTATATGAATCTGTGTATGAGATTATTATTTTTGGGATGGGGATTTATGCACTGAGTCTTGGTGACTCAACCCTTCCTTTACATTTTGCAGATAATCCCTAGATCGCAGATACGGAGCCAGGATGGACTCGAGGTGGCCATGCTCAGTAGTTGATTTAAATTAATGGTTAAATTTCAGATTTTATTTTTCTTTCGCTTTTGGTTTCGGTTAGGTAATAAGACTACCTACATTTTATTTTAGTACTATTCATTTTTGACAAATGCCTTGAATTTGTGATAAACATTAAAGCATGATTAAAAAAGGAAAGAACTATAAAAGGAACATTTTCGCGACCTTAACAAACTCTCATGATTTTTTTTTTGTAAAATGTTATCATCGGGCAACTTACAACATTAACGACATGGCAACTTGGTTTTTTTTCTAAATTAAGGCCCAAACTGTTTTCTTTCAATCTGCTCCATACAAACTTGTTTTCTACAAACTTCAAATGACTCATTCAATATTGCAACGATAAAATTGGTTCTTACAAAGTATTTTCATCCCTGTGATGCACCAAATTCTATCGTAGCATTCTGGCCGGGTTTGGGTGTTACAATTGTGGTATCAGAGTCAGGTTCAAAAAAGCTCGGTTGTGGGCCTGGGGCCCAAAATGTTTTCAAATCAAGGGTTTGTAAAATGTTTTTGAAAAAAAAATGCATACCTTGGGGAAAGCATGGCACCTGAGTCTCCGGCACCAATCTGCAACGGTAAGTCCCCTAACTTTGCTTTATGGTTTAATGGTTACGACATAAATGCTAGTAGTAGGAATCGACTTTAGAGACTGAAGCCCATAGGATTGTGTGAACTTGCGGGAACAACTACGGTAATAAATTGTTCATAAAACTGTTCCGTAATAACCAATGGAAGAAAGCTAACCCATAAAATTCCTTAGTCAGATTAATTCGTGAACGCTAGTCATGAGCACTCGAGGACGTGGTCGTAACATGCGTGGGCGTGGTAGGGGTAGGATGACTGTGTCTGAACCAGTCGGGTCTAGTCACGGGTCAGAGAATGAGGTACCACACCGCCACCAGTGGGCGTTGAGTTTCAGGATGAAATGGGTGGTGATGATGTAGTGTCACAGGCGATGCTACGAGTTCTAGAGAGAGTAGCTGGAGCAGGTGGAGATGCGGGGGCTCAGAAATCTGTGTTTGAACGACTCCGAGCTAATGGAGCGGAGGTATTTAGCGGTGTATCTGGTGTAGCTCCCAGCACAACGAGTATTGGCTTGAGGCGACTGAGCGCATAATAGATGACTTAGACTTTATGGCTGAGGAGAAGTTGAAGGGGATAGTGTCTCTTCTCTGGGATGAGTTTCACCAGTGGTGGCTCACGGTCAAGGATGGTGCAACGGCCGGTGATGTCACTTGGGATTTCTTTAAAACAGCCTATCAGAGGAAGTATCATGGATCCAGTTATATAGATGTGCAGCGAGAGGCATTTTTGAATTTGGTTCAAGGGAGTAAGTCAGTATCGGAGTATGAGACAAAATTCTTAAGGTTGAGCCGTTATGTCTGGGGTATCATGGCTACGAAACACGAACGCTGTGTCAGGTTTGAGGACGATCTAAGAGATGAGATGAGGCTGTTGATCGCTCCACAGCGAGAGGGGGAGTTTGCTGTTCTCGTGGAGAAGGCTAAGATAGCCATCAGGGTCTACTGGGAATTCTCTGAAAAGATCTAGATTTGACAGACCGAGTCAAGCTGCACGGTCTTCTACTACTCAATGGCCATCACGATGTGCTCGGTGTGGGAAGTCCCATTGGGAGAGTGTTAGACAGGTAACAGAGGGTGTTTTGAGTGTGGGTTGATGGACCACCGAGTAAGGGATTGTCCGCATAAGTTAGCCAGGATGCAGTCTAAGGGTTAGGGGTGTGTTCGATTCATAAAGGTGGGCAAAGAACCACGAGAGGGTCGTGGTTCGGTTAGGGAGGTACTTTATTACGGCGGTGTGGAGTACCGGGCAGAGGTGCTAGGAATGCAGATGCAAGACAGCCTGGGTTGGTCTTTGCTATAAGGCATCGAGAGGAGGGCGACGCACCGGACGTCATAACTAGTACATTCTTGATTTTTGGATTGCCGTATACTACTTTAATTGATGTTGGTTTGATGCACTCATATGTTGCTAGTAGTATAGTGGGAACTTTGATCTTAGCCTATGAGGTTTCTCCTGGGAGGATGACTGTGATTAGCCCTCTGGGTCACTCTGTAGAAGTAAACAAACTGTATAGGGATGTACCCCTAGAACTCCAAAGGGTAGTGTTTGTGGCTGATCTGATAGAACTGTCATTTGTGGAGTTCAATTTGATCTTAGGAATAGGCTGGCTAGTAAAGTATCGGGCAAGCTTGGACTATGCGGCTAAGCGCATAGTATTGAGATCTGTCGAGGGTAAAGAGGTGGTGATGATAGGAGATAGAAGAAATTACCTATCCAATGTGGTATCTGCTTGGAATGCCGAGAAAATGGTGAGGAAAGGATGTGAGGCATTCATGGTTCATGTTTGTGCTTTGGGGCCAAGGACTCAACTGTGAGGGATGTCCGAACAGTAAAGGAATTTATCGATGTATTTCCAAAGGAGCTTCCGGGTTTGCCACCAGATCACGAGGTTGAGTTTGGTATAGATCTACTATCGAGAATCATGCCAGTGTCTATTGCCCTACATATTATGGCGTCAAAAGAGTTGGGGAAGGTCCTTCCCTTTTGGGCGGTTGTGGGCGAGGAGGATTGAACCCGACACAGTTCGGGCCACGCTCTAATCCTCTCGAGCTCTGAGGCCCCACCGTCTCCAATCGGATTTGAGCCGAAAGCGTAGATTCGTGAATTCTTGGATCGAGGTTTTATCCAGCAGAGTGTATCACCTTGGGGAGTGCCAGTGCTTTTTGTTAAAAAGAAGGATGGAATAATGCGGATGTACATAGATTACCGTCAGCTGAATAAGTTGACGATTAAGAATACATATCCGTTGTTGAGGATTGACGACTTGTTTGATCAGCTGAGGGGAGCATAATTTTCTCTAAGATTGACTTGAGGTCAGGGTATCATCAACTTAGGGTAAAGGAGGCCGATATCCACAAGACGGCGTTTCACACTCGTTACGATCACTATGATTTTTTGGTAATGCCATTTGGTTTGACCAATGCGCTAGTAGCGTTCATGGACATGATGAATCGAGTTTTTCAGCTCGTATTTGGATCAATTCATCTGGTATTTATAGATGATATTCTAGTGTACTCGAAGTCTTAGGAGGAGCATAATGAGCATCTCCGTATGGTTCTACGAATTCTAAGGGAAAAGCAACTGTTCACAAAGTTTAGTAAGTGCGAGTTCTGGTTGAAGGAGGTAACCTTCTTGGGTCATGTGGTGTCAGCTGAGGGGATTAGGGTGGACCCTCGGAAGATTGAAGCAGTATTGGATTGGAACCACCTAAGTCTATGGTAGAGATCCAGAGTTTTCTGGGTTTGGCAGGATATTATAGAAGGTTTGTGGAAGTTTTTTCTTTGATTGCGGCACCGTTAACCAAGTTGCTAAGGAAAGGGGTTCCGTTTGTGTGGCAAGACAAGCAGCAAGAGAGTTTTGAGAAGTTAAAGAAGATTTTGACAGAAGCTCCGATTTTGATTTAGCCTGAAGCAGGGAAAGAGTTTACAGTTTACTGTGATGTGTTGCATACTGGGTTAAGATGTGTGCTAATGCAAAGAGGGAAGGTTGTGGTGTACGCTTCTAGTCAGCTGAGAGCTCACGAAGTAAATTATCCAACGCATGACTTAGAGTTAGCTGCAGTAGTTTTTCCTTGAAAATTTGGAGGCATTACTTGTATGGGGAGAATTCTATCGTCTACATGGATCACAAGAGCTTGAAATATCTCCTTATTCAGAAAGAGTTGAATTTGAGGTAAAGGAGGTCGATCGAGTTGTTGAAGGACTACGACTGCTCAATTGAGTATCACTCGGGGAAGGCCAACGTGTTGGCCGACGCGTTGAGCCGTAAGGTGGTGTCAGACTTAAGAGCGATGTTTGCCCACCTTAGTTTGTATGATGACGGGAGTTTGCTAGCGAGCTACAAGTGAAACCGACATAGGTTAATCAGGTTAAGGAAAAACAATTGGTCGATGAAGTCTTAAGTGCTCGACGTTTGCAAGTGCAGAATGGTGGATTAGAGGGGTATAGTTTAAGCAGTGAGGGTGTGTTGTGTTTTCAAGGTAAGGTCTGCATGCCGAAGGATGTGGAGTTGAGGAAAAAGATTCTTCAAGAGGCACATAGCAGTCCATACGCTATGCATCCTGGAGGTAGTAAGATGTACTGAGATTTGCGGGAGCAGTTTTGGTGGTCAGGTTTGAAGTGAGAAGTAACGGAATGGGTGGGCAAGTGTTTGACGTGTCAGTCAGGTCAAAGCTAAACATCAGGTACCTTCGGGTCTGTTGCAACCGATAAGGATTCCGCAGTGGAAATGGGAGAGGATTACGATGGATTTCATCAGTGGGCTACCCCTCAAGCCTACCAAAAAGGATTCAGTTTGGGTGATTGTGGACCATTTGACTAAATCGATGCATTTTATTCTGGTTTAAGTTGACTACTCACTTCAAAGGTTGGCTAAGTTGTATGTGGCGAAATTGTGCAACTACATGAAGTGCCAATGTCGATTATCTCAGATAGGGACCCTAGATTCACATCAAGGTTTTGGAAAGCATTGCATCAGGCTTTAGGTACTAAATTGGATTTCAACACGGCATTTCATTCGTAGTTAGATGGGCAATCCGAGAGGGTAATTCAAATTTTAGAGGATATGTTGAGGGGTTGTGTCTTGGATTTCAAGGGTAGTTGGGAGGAATTTCTACCGTTGGCAGAGTTCACATATAAAAATAGTTACCAAGCAAGTATTAAGATGGCACCGTATGAAACGCTTTATAGGCGAAATTGTCAAACTCCTATGTGTTGGACAGAGTTGGGAGAGCGTTAGCTGTTGGGTCCTGAGTTGGTTGCTGAGATAGAGGATAAGGTTAAACTAATTCGAGCTTGTCTGAAAGAAGCTTCAGATAGGCAGAAGTCTTATGCCGATCTTAAGCGAAGGGATATAGAGTTTGCAGTGGGTGACAAAGTTTTCCTGAAAGTGTCGCCATGGAAGAAGGTGCTGAGATTTGGTCGGAAGGGCAAGCTGAGCCCTAGGTTCATCGGGCCTTATAAGGTGTTGAAGTGGGTAGAACCAATAGCTTATCAGCTCGAGTTGCCGCAGAATTAAGTTAGATCCATGACGTGTTTCATGTTTCCATGCTTAGATGCTATCGTTCAGACCCGTCGCATGTTGTACTAGTGGAAGAGATTGAGGTGAGTCCAGATTTGCCTTTTGAAGAGGAACCAGTGCAGATTCTGGATCGGGATGTCAAGGTTTTGCGTAGAAAGTCAGTTCCTTTGGTGAAGGTTCTATGGCAGAATCATGATTCGGAGGAAGCCACATGGGAGCCAGAGGATGTGATGCGGCAGCAATACCCCCAACTCTTTTGACCAGGTAATTTCAAGGCCGAAATTATTTTTAAGGGGGTAGAACTGTAACATCCTTAAATCGGGGCCTTTGTTTTTTTATTTGTTTGTATGTGAATGGTATGAATGTGATGCTAGTTTAGGGTGTTTTGGGGGTCTAAGCTTAGGCCGGGGATAAGCTAGAGCCTTGACAAAAAAATTATTTTTTGGCTTCTAGAAGGGGGGAACTGAAGGAGTTAGGTGTTAAGGATAATTGGTAGCTAGATGTGGCGCAAGAAGTGCATTGGTAAAGTGGCATGGAGGCGCCACTTAGGGCATAAGGAAGTGACGCCTCAAGAGAGTGGGGGAGCCTTGGTTCGAGCTATAAGAATCCCTCTTTGTGCATTTCTTTTTGATGCCAAGGCCAGGGAGGAGTTGTGCCCGGGATGGACTGTGATGGATATGTGTTGAAAGAGTCAACACATTTGAGTTGGTGGAAAAGAGAAAATGTAGGAAGTTGAAACATTCAAATGTGTTTGAATGGATGATCACGAGAAAAATAGGGAGAAAAAGAAGGGATTGGGTTGGGGTGTGTGTGTAGCCGAATCTTGTAGTGGCTAAGGGGTGTTGGAGTATTCGATTTTGGGAGTGTGGGATGGTGTGCTAGAATTGGTTAGCCTTGGGTGATATTTTCGGCATTTGGTGTGTGTGCTTCACATTATTTTTTTGCTAAAGTGTTTCTCTCATCCTCTTTTGTGCCGAAAATCACTTGGCATTTCAACTTTTCTCTCATCTTTTGTCAATTGCCAAAACCCCTATTGGTTCTTTTACTTTCTTTTCTTCTTCTTGTAAAGCCGAATACCTCTTTGATCATATTTTCTTCTCCCATAGCCATTTTCATCTCTTCTTCTTCTTTTTCTTTTATCTCCAAAATCGAAAACCCCCTAACTCCCTTATCATCTTCAACCTCTGCACAACAGCCGAATATCCCTTATCTATATTCTCCTTTCTTCTTTATGCATTCCCTCTTAATCTTCTCTGGTGCCGAAAACTATTTCTCTCCTTTTGGTATTCAAAGCCGAAATCTCAATCCATAATCGGGTATGATCGTATTAATCTCTCTTTTCTTCTCTTTTGGTCTAGTGGCGAATTTTTCTAGCATTCACACCTCTCTATTTCATTTTTCTCTATATCAATTTCTATGGTAAAGAAAAGCCAGGATTGGGCATTCGTTTTGAACAGTTATTATTCAACTAGAAGCCGAATTCCTTTGGCACTCATAATCCTTTCCTTCAGGTTTTGTGACAACATATTGTCGCTATCTGATCCCCACCATTCTCAATCGGTTTTTCTGGTCTTGAGGTAAGTGGTCCTCCCTCTCAATCATCTCTTATTGCGCTAATGTCAAAGGCAAAGATCCAATTCTATTTGATGATTGGCCGAATGCAGGAGGGGTGTGTTGACGCCATTTTGTGTGAACTTTCGGGATTTGTGGTTTGTGAGTCAAACCTGGAACCTTAGGTTGTGTCGATTTTGGTAAGGGTTCTAACTTCGGGTTTTAGTGCCTTGCATTTTGTTTCACTACTTTAACCCGATTTAGTGGCCAAGGTGCATTATGGACTCTAATGCCAGTCAAGCGGGAGGAGGGGTTGGATCGGTAAACCCAGCCCCTAAATTCAAGAAGAGGGCTGTATCTGCGATTCGTGATTGGCCACCGGGGTGTGGACCAGCATTAGAACAGGAGAGTAGACAGATAGCGGTAGTGTCGATTAATGACTGTGTCGATGTAGAAAGCATAGTCTTGCGAGTAATCAGGTGTGTAACCCCTACACACTTTGTATGTAAATATGTTAATACCATGTATGTTCTTAAAATCCGAAATGACTGTGGAAATGGATATGTTGCCCTTGTAGGTAAAAGCAAGGACTCTGGGTAAGTCCATCTGGTTGGCTAACGTTAATTGCCACTGTTAAATCTGCATATGCTATGTTACATTATTTGTGGTAGTTAAGCGTGATGATTTTACATTGAAAAGCATGTTCATAAAATGGTTATAATGAGAGGAGGGGAAGACTTGATATTTGTGACTTTGGGTCACGGTGGTTTAGCACCACCAAAGGTTTGGTACCACATGCGATATTTGTGACTTTGTGTCACACCACGGTGGTTTGGTACCACATATATGATCTTTGTGACTTTGGATCACCAGTGGTTTGGCACCACCAGTGGTTTGGTACCACATGGGGTAGAATCGGAAGTTTCAGATGGTTAGGTTTTGGGCTGCATGGCATACATATTGCATATGAATCTGTGTATGAGATTATTATTTTCGGGATGGGGATTTATGCACTGAGTCTTGGTGACTCACCCCTTCCTTTACATTTTGCAAATAATCCCTAGATCGCGGATACGGAGTCGGGATGGACTCGAGGTGGCCATGCTCAGTAGTTGATTTTAATTAATGGTTAAATTTCGGATTCTATTTTGCTTTCTCTTTTGGTTTCGGTTAGGTAATAAGGCCACCTATGTTTTATTTTGGTACTATTTATTTTTGACAAATGCCTTGAATTTGTGATAAACATTAAATCATGATTAAAAAAGAAAGAAATATAAAAGGAACGTTTTCGCGACCTTAACAAACTATCAGGATTCTTTTTTTTTGCAAAATGTTATCATCGGGCAACTTACAACATTAACGACATGGAAACTTGGTTTTTTTTTTCTAAACTAAGGCCCAAACTGTTTTCCTTCAATCTGCTCCATACAAACTTGTTTTCTACAAACTTCAAACAACTCATTCAATATTGCAATGACAAAATTGGTTTTTACAAATTGTTTTCATCCCTGTGATGCACCAAATTCGGTTGTAGCGTTTTGGTCGGGTTTGGGGTGTTACACTAGTGATTCGCCTTTACCCTCCTCGGGTTTCAACGGGTATGCCGGGATTTTAAGATTTAACAGAATATAGCAGATTTATATTCATGTACTAATAAACAATCTAAATGGTGTGAAAAGTTACACACCTGATTAATCGCACTATCACACCCTCTACTTCAACACTATCGTCAATCGAGACTACTGCTATCTGGCTACGATCTTGCTCCGATGCCGACCCACAACCTCGTGGCCAATCTCGCACTGCTGATACTGCTCGCTTCTTGAACTTAAGGGCTCATTTCACAGGTGTAACCCCTCCTAACGCTTGGCTGGTATTTGAGTCCATAAACAACCCTTGGTCACTAGATCGAATTAAAACGATGGAATCAAATCTAAGAGATTAACATAACACTTAAATTGAAACCCTTACCTATATCAACAAATCCTAAAATTCTAGATTTACTTCCCAAGTCTGAATGAACTTTGAAAACCCTCAAAGGAGTGTCACCACCCCACCAACATTCGCCAAGCATCAAACCATTAGATCAAGTAACCATTCGGATTAACAGGTAAACCAGAAAGTGATACCACGAAAAAGAAATCGTGCCCTTATCAACCTAATAGATTTGATCACCTCCTAGCAAGATTCGACTCAACAACACCTTAGAGATGATTCAGAAAGGGTTGGAATAATGAGAACCAAAATAAGAAAAATTGAAAAGGAAACACAGGTCTTCAATTGGATCCTTAGGAGTTTTGGCCCTTAGGGAGATTGAGAAAACACAAATGAAATTGGCTAAAAGGTTTGGCTATGGGAGAAGAAATTATGGGAAAGGGGTGTTCGGCCTTTGTTAGAATTTGAAGAGGAGAAGAGAGAATTAGAGAGTTTTAGTTTTGAGAAGCAATTGAGAGAAAAGAGGGAACCCAACAAGAGAAAGTGAATTTTGGCTTTGAGAGAGAGAGGATAAGAAAAGAAAAAAACTCATGAAAAAGATGAACACTCTAGCCTTCAAATTTTGACACCCTAAATCGATTTTCTCCCCCTCTTCAGAGTTTGATTTTTGGCCAACCCTGCCTCCAAAAGATATCTCTTATCCTCCCTTGTTATCTTAATCTACAACCTCCTCCAAAAGAGGCCTACTTAGCGCCAACTCCTCCCCCCATATAATAGCATATTATCCACATAATTAAACCATTTAATTCTCCTATTCCCTAGACTCTATTCCGTCCTCCCCTAGCCTCCCTAAGTGCCAAATTTGGCCCAAGAACATGGGCTCCAGGCGACCACAATTTGGGCCCCTCCCTTTTCTTATTGACGCCAACTATAGCTCCCCTTTATCGCGCCCCTTGTTGCTGGGACACAAGCCCAGTTTGTCAATCAAACTACCAAGACTTTATTTTAAGCCCTAGAGTGTCTAAACAGAATATTTAATCAAGGCCTCAGCCCAAACCTGAGCCCTATTTGCACCTCAAATTCTCAAATTAACACATTAATCATGTCTACGCATTAAACGCATAAGCCTACTAATTTGGGATGTTACAGTTAGCCCATGTTCAAATTTTTAATTTGGTTGTGATGCTCGTAAGATGCCATGGATAGAATTTGATGTTCATGTTGTTTGGTGATGAAATGTAAATAGTATGTGATAGATTAGTAAATGTTATTCTTGAATCTTTGATGAAGTTAAGTGATTGGATTAATTTGTAAAGAAATAAAATTCTTAGAGGATGAAATGTTAAAGAAATGAGTTGTATAGGCTTGCAGTGAGAGGGTGAAAATTCAGCCCTAAAGGATAGTGGTTAAATTTTGAGTAATTTATGAGTTGTGTATTAGGGACTAAATTGTAAAAATTACAAATATTAGGGGTAAAATTATAAATTGTTAAATTATATGTTTTCGGTTCTAATTGAATGAGAAAAGTGATGAATGGATTTAATTTGAATTTATTTAGATCCAGAACCTAAAGAAAAGAGTTTAGATCGAGGAAAGGTGAAATTGTATGAGCAACCGGGAAACCTTAGTTCGACAATTTCTGAGGTAAGTTTTAAACAATTGGATTTATTTGTATTATTATCTTGTATAATGTGCGTATGTTGAAAGATTTAAAGTAAATTAAATTGCTTATTGCCAAATATGAGAGTAAATTTATCATGAGAAAGCCAAATGTGGTATTTGATTTAATTGAGTTGTTGATTAAGCTTATATAGCAATATTAAATGGTTGTATGCCAAAAATGTTATGAAAGATGGTTATATGAAGATGATGATTATGTGCTAAATGTATAGAAAGAGTAAGCCGAATGTGATGTATTTTTATATGTTTGTGATTAAATGAGTTATTTGTGAAACCCTAGTTAATTATATGTGCTTATGTGAATTTATGATTTGAATATATGGAATTTCTTTGTGAGGTAAATATGGGGTTGGTGGCACTATGTGTGCGATCTAATACACTGAGCACTGTGTGTGTGATATCGGTTGTAATGCACTATTTGTGCAATCTAATACACCGAGCACTGTGTGTGCGATATTGATTATAATGCACTATGTGTGCGATATAATACACTGAGCACTGTGTGTGTGATATCGGTTGTAATGCACTATGTGTGCAATCTAATACATCGAGCACTGTGTGTGCGATATCAATTGTAATGCACTATGTGTGCAATCTAATACATCGAGCACTATATGTACGATATCGGTTGTAATGCACTAAGTGTGCGATTCATTAATTCACCGAGCATTGTATGTGCGATATCGGTTGATATGCACTAAGGAATACAAATATGAGATCCGGGCACTAAGTGTGCGAAATCGGATGTGGGGCACTAAGTATGCGACTCATTTAAATATCAAAAGGGTGAGAACGGTAAGTTAGTTCTATGAGATTATATTATCTTAATTTTCAATACAAAGGTAAATGTGTTTATGTGAAGTATGAATTGAAAGGAATGTATAATTTAATCTTAATTATAAATTTGAATGTTTGAGTGGGTATGAGTTATACTTACTAAAGAAAGGAAATATTGATTAGCTTACTTGTATAATTCGGTTCTATGAGATAGCATGTTATTGACCATGTGTGAAGGTTTAGATTTTAAATAGATGATAATGACTGAGTATGGAAGTGTATTACAAATGTATTCGAAACCAAATTGAGAGTTAATAGGCGGTTTATGGTGGTATTTTATAATGAGTAATGATAAATCCTTGCTTACCATGTTTGGATTATATTAATTTGAGTAATACTAGTATTATATGATAGATTGTTTAAAACTTACTAAGCTATAATAGCTTACTTGGGCGTTGTTGCTTTTGTTCCTTAGATTTTGAAGCTGAAGCTCGAGCTCGGGGATCATCTTGAAGTCAATCACATTATCATCAAATTTGGTACCTTTTTGTATTCAAACCTTAGGTCTATGGCATATATAGGCTAAATTACTCTCTTAAGATAAATTGTATATGATGTATAAAGGGCCATGCGAATATGGCTTTATTTTTAGGTTTGAGTACATTGACTATGCTTAAGATGATGCTTATGTATGTGTATATTCAACTACATTATAAGCTTATTTTGGCAGGTGTGTTTTCATGAGATTATGTATGGCATGATATTCATATAATAGAAATGAATGGTTGATGCATATGGAATGATAATAGCCGAATGTGATAAGGAACTAATAGAAAATGTCTTGATGTGACATTCATATTTATGGTATATTCCAATGTGAGATAAGTAGATAGTAAATAATATATTCATATGTGATATTGAAATGGGGAGCATACATGATCAAAAGTGTAATATGTGTTAAATGATGATATATGCTTGAATGTATCATTGATAATGGAAATGTAATAAAGGTTTAAGTGCCATATACCTATTCGGTCATTTCTTTTAAAAGACCATATGAATAGTGATTTGCTAGATGGTTGCATTTAGTTACTAATTGATGTTAATGATATTAATCGTGATATGCATGTTGATGTATTGAGAGTAAATGGAATATACATGTTTATTCGTAATAGTATGAAATGGTATGCATTTATCAAGTAATAGTTCTGGTAGAGTGCATCGGCTTGTATTTGGGTTTAGTAATGCCTGTAACCCTAATCCGACGACGGATACAGGTTATGGGTGTTACAAGCATATAAGACTTCAATTGTATCCATGAAAGCATGTTTATTTGTTTCATTGGTATATGACCATAATTTCATTTGTCAATTCAAGTTAAGCATTTCTTTAGGTTACACATATGCATTTGCATTTTCATTTGCATTAGTTTCATGCTTGAGGACAAACATGATACAACTTTGGGGGATTTTGATAAGTGCATAATTTTTCAATTATTTGTGATATTTCTCACCTTAAATTATGTTATTTTTGTTCTTAATTATAGTATTTATACTTGTATTTTATTTATTTTACGGTTTGGACTTTCAACACCGTGTAGCTTTAGTATTTTGCCTATAACTTGAGTTATAGACATCTACTTTAGACCCATAATAACAAATTTGAAAGGAATCAAAATATATAACTAAGGTGATTTCATAGATGAATCCCACAAACATCAAGAAGACATCTAAAAATGGTCTAAAAGTTTGACACGAAAATTGCCAAAATATCTTGAAATTTTCTATTTTACTTAATTGAAGGCACTTTTGTATTTTCTTCAATATAATATTTTTTCCTATAAATAGACATTATCATGTTAAGATTAGGGGGACTTAGACCTAGCCATTCTTAGTTTTGTTTTGTTTTTCTTATTTTAAGGGTTTCTAGACTTGGTTTCTAGTCGAAGGTTAATTGAAGTTTGATTCAATAAATTCATGGGACTTAATTTGCACTTTAATTCTTCTTTACTCTTTAATATTCATGCATCTTCTGTTTTAATTACAATTGCTCAAGTTTATTAAATATGTGGCCATATTTGATAGTTTAGAACTCATTCCTTGTCAATTAGGGTTGTTAGAATTAAGTGACCCGAATCCTTATTTAAATAAAAAAAAGTGGTAAAATAAAATAAAAGTAAAATCCATATAGAATTACACTTCTTTTATTTATTTTAGAATAAGGTTTTTTTTTTTTAAACCTTATTAAACTCCATCTATTTTATATTGATTAGAATAAGGTGTTTCAATCTTACTACACTCCTATTAGAATATGGCTTTACAAGCCTATAAATAGACATAGTCTATTCCTCTTGTAATTATTCGAATTCGACATAGTGAATTTTCTTCTCCTCTGTCCGTGGTTTTTTCCCAAAAAGGTTTCCACGTAAAATCTGTGTGTTCTTTATTTTATTTATTTTATTTTATTTCTATTTTATTTTCACAAATTAGTATCAGAGCTTTCGGGTTGTTCATCTCGATCACGGTAATGGCATCTTTGAAGTATGAAATTTCACTGTTGGATCGTAACACCAGATTTGCGTTGTGGCAGATTAATATGCAAGCAATTCTTGCACAAATGGATCTAGAGGATGCCTTGCTAATGATAGATAAGATGCCTTCAACATTAACGGATGAAGAGAAGAAGCGTAAGGATAGAAAGGCGTTAATACAATTACATCTACATTTGTCTAACGAAATTTTGTAGGATATGATGAAGGAGAAGACCGCCGCTGCATTATGGAAGAGGCTGGAACAAATATGTATGTCGAAAACTCTAACCAGCAAGTTGCATATGAAGTAGCGTCTTTATGCTCATCGTTTGGATGAAGGTGCGTCTATGTAAGAACACTTAATTGTGTTTAAAGAAATTCTCTCAAACTTGGAGGCCATGGAGGTTATGTATGATAAGGAAAATTTAGGGTTGATTCTACTTTGTTCGTTGCCTCCGTCTTATTTAACCTTTAGAGACACAATTTTATATAGCCACAAGTCTCTCATAGTTTATGACGTTTATGATTCTTTGACCTCGTATGATAAAATGAAGAATCTTGTGGTTAAAACTGACTCTTAGGGAGAGGGTCTCATTGTTCGTGAGAGACAAGAATGGAATGCTGATGATGATCGTGGAAGGACACAGGAACGGAATCCTCGCGACAAATTTAAGGGTAGATCAAAGTCTTCAAATAGAGGTAAAACTTGTAACTTCTGTAAGAAGAAAGGGCACATTAAATAAAAGTGTTATAAGCTATAGAACAAGATCAAAAGAGAGGCTGCGAATCAAAAGGGAAAACAACCAGAAAATTCTGGTGAAGCTAATGTTGTAGAAGACTACAGTGATGGTGAACTTATAGTTACTTCTGTCAATAATTCTAAAATGAGCGAGGAGTGGATTATTGATTCGGGCTGCACCTTCCACATGAGTCCCAATCGATATTGGTTTATAACTTAAGAAACAGTGTCTGAAAGTGTTGTTTTGATGGGAAATAATGCTTCATGTAAAATTACAGGTGTTAGAACGATTAAAGTTAAGATGTTTGATGGAGTTGTCAGAACATATTGTGATGTGCGACATGTGTAACATCCTAAAATTTAGAATTTTATATGTTGCATTATTTTTTTCATTAAGCTAGTTAAAATATTGATTGTGTATGTTTAGGGGTTCTATGAAGGCTCGGGGTTTATTAAAAATTTTGTGTTTAAGCCTATTAAGGTGAGATAGTAAGTGGCATCAAGGCTTATGGAAATAGGTGAGTAATTTGCTAGCATAAATGAGCATATGGTACAGAGGATATGGCGCCACATGAAGGACTTTAAAGGAAAAGGTTCGATTCCCAATTGGTGCAAAATTGTGACTATTTTTTTGTGTTCTTTCCCTAAGTGTCGGCCAAGGTGGTATATAAGGCAAGGTGGACTTTTTAATTTTGGCAAGGTGGCTAAGAAAATAAGGAAAGGATGAGGGTAAGGAAAGAAATCAAAATAAAAAGGCAAGATAAGGGAACATGTTGGCCTTTTTCATGGGTAATGTTTTGAAAAGTTTTGTTGGCCAATTTTTGACCTTATCGTCAAGGTATACATGGTTTTGGTATAGAGAGAGACTAGCCGAATTTCTTTTGCCTATTGGTAGAAATTTTGGTGCTTGTTAGGCCAAACTTCCTTTAGCATTTTTGGGTTCTTTTCTCCAACTTCTCCTCTCATTGCCACAACTTCAAGACAATAGTCAACATTTTCTCTTTTCTTTCTTGTCTTGCCGAAAACACCTAACCATTGTGACCAATTTTTTCACTCATCTTCTCTTGAAAACCGAAACTAGTTAAGCACACATTCTCCACTTTTCTTTTATTTTTCTTTCACAAAATTCTTCAAGCCTTCTTTCTTCTTCACTAATCCATACTTTCATAACTGAAACTATTATTGTTCATTTTTCCTCCATAGCCGAACCTCTCAATCCACAATCACTCCTTCATAATTTCTTTCTCATTTGGGTTGACACTCTTTTCTTTGATTAAATCGGTAAGTGAATTCTTTTCTATGTTCATATTCTTTTCTATCTAGCCGAATAGGTATTTATCACTATTCGGTTGTAAATCTTGATCTTAACTGAAATGGTGTTATCTTCCACTCCTTCATATCTTAATCACCCTCTTTTTCGTAGTGTTCTAAGTGGGTGGTCGTGAATCATTCTAGCTTTAACTCAAACGGTGGAAATCAGATCCAATATCGAAAAGGTACGGAGTTCTTCATGGATTATTTGAAATCGTTCTTTATTCGTTTAAGTTGTTATCGGGATAATAGTGGTTGTGACTAATCGATTATATTTTTAGGGACTTAATCGCTCGATCTATTCACTTGTTGATCATATGATTATAGTGGTACGCTGAACCCTTTGTTATTAGACAATCTATAATTACATCAAAATATCGTTTTGACTAAGATTTTATCTGATGGAGGCTAGTGGTATCAAATCGAAAGGAAAAGCTATTGGAGATCGCAAAAGGAGCAGATTTACGATCGCTACTCCTAAATTCAAACGAAGGGCAGTATCGGCGGTTTAGGATTTTCCACCGGGTTGTGGACCATCATCCGGGGAGAATCGACAAATTATGGTCATTCACGATTCTAAGGGTAATCACTTTAGATCGTTTACTTTAGAGTTAGATTAATAAATTCACATATATCGAATAATCGAGTGTTATGATATCATAGGTGTTGACGAGCAAGACGTCCTAGTACTCACCGTAATCAGGTGTGTAATCCCATACCATTTTTCTGTGAGTTTTAAGATTCGATATCATATTGGAAATAAATCGTTATGGTTAAAATCGTAATATGGCATAAACTAGGAAATTAGTCTAAATTACACTATTTTGATAAATTTGTCAAAAACGGTATTAACACTGTGAGAATTACGAAATGCCCCTAATGGGCCGAATTACGAAAATGCCCCTAACTATGAGAATTACAAGAATGCCCCTAATGGGCCGAATTATGAAAATGCCCCTAATAGGCTGATTTGATGGTTTGCTCTAATGGGCTAAATTACGAAAATGCCCCTAATGGGTCGATTTGATAGTTTGCCCTAATGGGTCGATTTGTAAAGTGTTATAATGGGCCGATTTTTTGTAATAAATCTCTAAATTAATGATTGTTGTTTATATTTGTAAATATCATGATTTACTATGTATGTTGCATTTACATAATTTTGCATGGGATGGGAAAATGTTGAAGAGAAGTAATTTCAGTGGCATTGCCACAAAAATGTTTGTTAATATGATTCATTATGATTCCAGTGGCTTGGCCACAATCAAAATTTGTTATAAATGGCATCTTGCCTGCGATTGGTGTGTTTGGCGGGGTGGGTTGACTTGATCCCCACAAGTGTGATGGGATGGTACGGGTGGTGTTTAGCGGATGGATTATCAGGATGGGTTGGGTTGCATACTTTGCACATAATTACATATATATATATTCTATTTTATAAATGGGCTTAGGCCCAAGATTATGCTAAATGTGCTTCGGCCCAAGTTATTGCTAAACGGGTTCAAGCCCAGTGGACAACGGTAAGGGGATTATGCACTGAGTTCTAGTAACTCACCCCTTTTCCTTAACCCTTACAGGTAATGCTCAGTAACATGAATTTGGGCCATGGATGACTCGATGGAGGCCATACTTCAGAAATGATTTTATTTGGACTTTAGATTTCTTTTTCGTTCACTTTATTACTTTACTATTTTGAGTTAAATGTTGTAATAAGGCCTCTGGATTATTTTATTTTGCTTTATGTTTGACGTACTTATATTTTGCTCAAATTATTTTAAAAAGGGAATTTTTCAAAAAAAACTTAAATGAGGATTTTCCAAAATAGATTAACAAATGGATTTCATAACAAACTTCTACGAATATTTTTAACTCGAAAATTTTCTCTCGAAATATCAACGATATTTTTAAAAGCCACGGTTTATAAAATTTCTAGTTCAAAATTATCGATTTATCGATCAATCTTCGAGGTTAGTAGTATTTTAACAAATTTTTCAAATTAAACTTGTTTTCTTGATTTTAACAAATCAATACCTATTTTAGTGTGAATCAAAAGGATTTAACATGTTTTTCTCATGTGATATGTCTGATCCGGTCATAACACATGGACCGGATTTGGGGTGTTACAACATGTTCTAGAATTGAAAAGAAATTTAATTTTGTTAAGTACTCTTGATTCAAAAGGGTACAAATACACAGCTAAAAGTGGGGTTTTGAAGATTTCCAAAGGTTCCCTCGTTGTGATGAAAGGGCAGAGAAAGACTGCTAAGTTATATGTTTTGTAGGGTTCTACTATTATTGGTGACGCAGTTGCTTCTTCCTCTTCCTTGTCAGATGATGATATTACTAAACTTTGGCATATGCGTCTGGGGCATATGAGTGAGAATGGCATAACAAAATTAAGCAAAAGAGGACTTCTTGATGGGTAAGGAATATGCAAACTGAAATTTTGTGAGCACTATGTTTTTGGGAAGCAAAAGAGAGTTTGATTCACCAAAGGAATCCATAACACGAAGGGAATGTTGGAGTATATTCATTCTAATCTGTGGGGGCCATCCAAAGTGCCTTCGAGAAGTGGAGCTAATTATATGCTAACTTTTATTGATGATTTTTCCAAAAAAGTTTGGACGTTCTTCCTGAAGTCGAAAAGCGATGTGTTTTCAGCATTTATGTCTTAGAAAATTATGATTGAAAAATAGACGGGAAAACAAATAAAATATCTCTACACAGGCAATGACTTAGAGTTTTGTTCTGATGAGTTTAATAGTTCTATTCCGTTCTATTCCAGAAGGGATCGTGAGACACTTGACAGTTTGCCATACTCCACAGAAAAATGGCGTTGCAAAACGAATAGAACAATCATAGAGAAGGTTCGTATATTATTAAATGCCAACTTACCAAAGTCATTTTGTGCAAAAGCAACCTCTACTATATGTTTTTTGATCAACCAATCTCCATCTATTGCCATTGAGAAAAAGACTCCATAAGAGGTATGATCTGGTAATCCTGCTAATTATTCTGATTTAAAGATCTTTGGGTGTCCTGTGTATGCTCATATTGATAATGGAAAATTGGAACCGAGATCCATTAAATGTGTTTTTCTTACTTATAAAGCTGTTGTAAAAGGGTATAAGTTATGGTGTCCTGAAAATAGAAATGTTATAATTAGCAGAGATGTTGTTTTTTATGAAACTTCTATGCTACCTAACTTATCTCATAAAGACTCTTCCAATAAAGAAAATCAAAAGCAAGTGGAACATCAGATTAATATAGAGTTGACTCCTCAAGCCAGTACAAAAATTGAGAATAGAGTTGCTTTTTCACCACAATACTCTATCGCCAAAAATAGAACTAAAAGAGAAATTAAACCTCCAAATAAGTATGCCGAAGCTGATCTAGTTTCTTATACTTTAAATGTGGCTGAAGATATAGATGCAAACCAAAAGCCATCTAATTATTCTGAGGTGGTTAGCTGTGAAGACTCAGAAAAGTGGATGTTTGCTATGAAGGAGGAAATGGAATCACTCCACAAAAATAGAACATGGGATCTTGTGAAACTTTTTAAAGGTAAAAAGGCTGTTTGTTGCAAATGGGTGTTTAAAAAGAAAGAAGGGACTCCAGGAGTTGAAGAACCCAGATATAAAGAAAGGTTGTTGCAAAGGGTTACAGTTAAATTCAAGGAGTGGACTTCACAGATGTGTTCTCCCCAGCTATGAAGCTGTAACACCTCTTACCCGTATTCGAAGCCGAAACCGGCTTGAGGCATTACCTAACTCATCTCGCTTAAACATGACACATTGGGCCATAAAAAATTTCATTTAAACCCATTGCTTGCTCATTCTCGGCCTACGAGGCCTTAAACATACCTCCGGGAGGTTTTAAGATCTAACCGAAAACTTTTACGAGCCTGGAAACTTTTCATCAAAATAGGGGCCATACGCCCGTGTTGATCTAGGGACACGCTCATGTGTCCCTAGGACATGCTGTGTCTTCCTCCCGTGGTCGACACTGAATTAATTCACACAGCTGGACACATGTCTGTGTCCTTCACACGGCCTTGACAAGCCCGTGTGCCAAAACCTTGGCATTCTGTTTATGACGTCAGCACTTCACTATGGCCACACGGCTAAGGCACATGCTCGTCTCCTTAGACCGTGTGTCAAATTAAATTCCACATTTAATGTGCAGACTTCACACGGCCTGGGCGCACACCTATGTCCTAGGTTGTGCCTTACACACGGCTGAGACACACGGCTGTGTCTCTGCCTGTGTTTACTACAATGCATACTGACTTGCAATTCTAGCATGCAAGGGGACGCACAGTCGATCAACACGCCCATGGGGCTGATCGTTGTCACACATGGCCTAGATACACGCCCGTGTGTCACCGTGTGGACAATTAGATGACTATCTACTAAGCCATTGCCACCCTAACAATATTTCATACTCATACCAAACAACTCATAATTCAAAGGCACATCCAAGATCTAAATTCATAACAATCACACAAGCATAAACTTCATAATTCCATCATCATTGAATATATAAAGTACCAAGTATTGGCCCAATTCTAATGACCATTTACAAAATGACTTTGATACATGCATAGCCAACACTTTGGCTAACAATTATGACCTAACAAAATACCCAAGTCCTATACATGCCATACTCAAAATAAGTCTAAATTGTTATACCAAAGTGATATCGATAGTCTGATTTTTGAACTCTGACGATCCACGTTCCTCGAGTTATCTTGGAAATACTTCAAGGAAAAAGGGCAATGAAAAAGGGGTAAGCAAAAAGCTTAGTAAGTTTGCATGGAAATAAATAGCAACAATGAGCTTATAATATATCCATCCATGGCACTGACTAACTATACACAAGTCATAGGCTTCTTGTCATACTTACTTACACTTGCCCTTTTTTAGCACATACCTTGCCACATATCGTAATCGTTTCTTCGTGACTCATTCATGAGTACCTGTATTCACTCATTCACATGACTTTATTAAAAATCTCAGTTCTACTTCTAAACTCATCTACTTATCCCATTAATCACTAGGGATAATCAAAGACGCATATTCATCGTCATTAATGTAGGTACAAAGCCAATGTCACATCCCCGAGGTGGTCTTACATGGAGTCGCCCCTAAATGCCAATGCCATATCCCAGATATGGTCTTATATGAAATTTCAAATCAAGTATCGATGCCATATCTCGAATATGGTCTTATATGAAATTTCAAATCAAGTATCGATGCCATATCCCAAATATGGTCTTATACGATTTTCATATTCATTATCGAAGCCATATCCTGGATATGGTCTTATACGGGATCTCAACTCGATGCGGAGGCCATGTCCCGGACATGGTCTTATTCGGGACCTTATCCCTTTCATATCTCGATGATAACATTTTCATATTCAATATGGTCCACTAGGACTACAACATCTCATTCAACATTAACTACTAAATTAAGTATAGAATCATGCATCAATATAATGCCAAGCATTCTCATACATGCTAACAAAAATGTTGAATCTATCACATACAAACTTACCTCGTTTTCAAAATGAGCTAAACCGTCAATCTAATACGAGACTTTGTTCTTTCCCCGATCGAGGTAAATTATTTGTTCTTCTTGCTCTATAATAGAAAATTTTAGCTCATTTTAATCATCACATAAATAAAAGCATTTTAATAATCTTGCTTTGGAAAATTACTATTTCACCCCTAAACCTTGGCAAAATGACCATTTTGCCCATAGGCTCGAAAATTAATTCTCATTATAATTCTACTTTCATCAAGCCTAGGTGAACATTTAATACTCTTATGGCTATCATCAAAAATCAACTTTTCACACATTTACTACAATTTTTATAACCTTTACAACAAGGTCTAATTAGGTGTTCTTATGGCAACACCTTTCACAAAAGTAGTTCATCTAACAATCAAGACTCATTTTCTTCCACAAAAATGCAGAAAATAACAATGAGAGCTCTCATGGAAAAACTCTAGACTTATCACCATAGTGCAAATTACTCCCCTCATTTAAAAGCTTAAGCTCTAGGTGTCCTAAAAGTACAACTATCTTCAAGAAAAATCATCAAAATCACTTACTAGAATGGAGGAGAGAGATTGCTAAAAATTTTAGGTTTTAAAACCCCTATTTTGCTTGCTATTTTTTGTGGAGAAAGATGGAGAGAAAATATGATATCTTTTTTTCTTTATTTTATTAATACTAGACAATTAGTCACCAACTATTACTAACTTTGACCAATTTTGTCCATCTTTGTCTCCTATCATCTCCTATGGCTAGTCAACTATCTATCAAAGGGCTAATTTCCTTTTAAAGACCTCTAATTTACAATCCATGGCTATTTGGCACCTTTAGCATATAGGATGGAACTTTCACATTTTAACGATTTAGTCCTTTTTCGCGATTAAGCAAGAAATTGCTAAAATTAAAGCACCAAATTTTTCATGCACTAATATAATCATGCTCTGACTCATAAAATAACATGAAAATAATTTCTCTAATCTCGAATTAGTGATCCTGAGATCACTATTTTGACTAGCCCCTAAATTGGGCTATTACAATTCTCCTCTCTTAAAGATTTTCATCCCCGAAAATCTTACCGGTGAAAAGGTTGGGATATTGGTTTCTCATAGTCTCCTCGGGCTCCCATGTAGTCTCTTCTATTCCATGACTTTTCCACATCACTTTTACAAGGGCTATATTTTTTTCTCAACTGTTTGACCTCTCGCGCCAAAATTTTAACCAACTCATCACCATAAGTCAAATCCGGCTGTATCTCTACCTCTGTTGGTGCTATGACATGTGAAGGGTCTGAATGGTATCGGCTCAACATGGATACATGCAAGACATCATGAATATTTTCTAGCTCTGGTTGCAAGCCAACCGATAAGCTACCGGTCATATCCTCTTAGTAACTTCATAAGGTCTAATAAAACGCGTACTTAATTTGCCCTTCCGGCCAAATCTGAGGACTTTTCTCCAAGGTGATGCTTTCAAGAACACTTTATCACCGACTTTGAATTCAATCTCTTTCCTTTTTAAATCTGAATAGGATTTCTGTATATTTGAGGTGACTTTCAGACACTTGCGTATCACCTTTACTTTCTCTTCAGTTCCCTAATTAGATCGACCACATGTATTTGTTTCTCTCTGAGTTCTGACCAATACAAGGGCATTCGTCACTTACGTCCATATAATGCCTCATAAGGCACCATCTTCAAACTTGACTAAAAATTATTGTTGTAGGCAAATATCACCAATGGTAAGTATTTCTCACAATAACCATGAAATTGCAAGACACAACATCGAAGCATGTCTTTGAGTATCTAAATTAACCTTTCTGATTGCCCGTCGATTTGTAGATGGAAGGCTGTACTAAAACTCAATTTTGTGCCCAAGGCCTCTTGTAACGTTTTCCAAAATCGTGACGTGAATCTCGGATCTCTATCCGAAATGATCGACAATGGTACACCATTAAGTCTTACTATCTCTGCCACGTACAAGTCTGCCAATTTATCAAGCAAATAATCGACTCGCACTAGTATGAAATAAGCTGACTTTGTGAGTCTATCAACCACTACCCATACCGCATCTTTCTTCATCATAGCCAATGGTAAGCCTGGCACAAAATCTATGGTAATATAGTCTCATTTCCACTCAGGAACCATAATAGGCTGAAGTAAACCCAAAGGTACTTGGTGTTCAGCCTTCACTTGCTGGAAAATCAGGCATTTTGATACAAACTAGGAAATATCTTTCTTCATACTAGGCCACCAAGACCATTTTCTCAAGTCGTTGTACATCTTCGTGCTACCCGGGTGCACTGTTAAACATCCGCTATGTGCTTCATTCAAAATATTACGAATAAGTTCATCATTCCTGAGTACACAGACCTTATCTCGAAACATCAAACATCCATCAAGATTTACTCGAAAATCTGACTCAACATTTGACTCACATAAAACTCTTTTGGATTGTAAGTCGTTATCTTCTTTCTGAGCTTCATAAATCTCTTGGAGGAATAATGGTCTAGCCCTCAACTCAGCTAAAATGGAACCATCATCCAACAAGGCAATCTGAGTATTCATGCCTCTATGTGTGAACAATGATTTTCTACTCAAGGCATCGGCGACTACATTCGCCTTTCCTGGATTGTAGTCAATCACTAACTCATAATCCTTAATCAGCTCCAACCACCTTCTTTGCCTCAGATTCAATTCTTTTTTAGTCAACAGATATTTTAGACTTTTGTGGTCGGTGAAAATTTGAAACCTTTCACCATACAAATGGTGTCTCCAAATCTTCAACGCAAACACAATTGCGGCCAACTCTAAATCATGAGTTGGGTAATTCTTCTCGTGTGACTTTAATTACCTAGAGGCGTATGCAATCACCTTACCCTCTTGCATAAGTACACAACCAAATCCGTTCAGGTATGCATCACTGTAAACCACAAACTCTCTTCTCGATTCAGGTTGCACCAAAATCGGAGCCTCAATCAATAGCATCTTCAGTTTCTCAAAACTCTGTTGACACTTTCCTGTCCAATCAAACTTCACCTCTTTTTGCAACAATCTCGTCATCGGGGTAGCTATCATGGAAAACCTTTTGACAAAATATCTATAATAGTCTACTAGGCCTAGAAAACTCCTTACTTGCTTATGCTTCTCGGGGGTTTCTAATCAGCAATTGCTGAAATCTTACTCGGGTCGACTCTAATTCTCTCTCCCAAAATAATGTGCCCAAAAATCCTACTTTCTTAAGTCAAAATTCACTCTTGTTGAATTTGGCATACAATTATTTTTCTCTCAATATTTGCAGAACCATGCCCAAATGCTCGGTATGTTCGTTCTTATCTGGAGAGTAGATTAGTATGTCGTCGATGAAGACTAAGACAAATTTATCCAAGTATGGCTGAAAAATGCAAATCATTAAATCCATGAAGATCACAGGGGCATTCGTCTGACCAAAAGGCATGACCAAAAATTCATAGTGGCCATACCTAGTCCTAAATGTGTTTTTCAGTACATCCGAGTCCTTGACTCTCAGCTGATAGTACCCGGACCTCAAATCTATCTTGGAAAATACTGTGGCCCCCTTCAATTGATTAAATAAATCATCGATCCTTGGTAATGAGTACTTGTTCTTCACAGTTACCTTGTTGAGTTGCCAGTAATCTATGCATAATCTCATAGAACCATCTTTCTTCTTCACGAATAAAATGGGAGCACCCCACGGAGAAAAACTCGACCTTACAAAAACTTTATCCGTCAGTTCTTGCAACTGTGCTTTTAGCTCTTTCGCTTAGTTGGGGCCATTCTATATGGAGCAATAGTAATAGGGGTAGTACCCGGAGCCAACTCAATCCCAAATTCAATCTCTCTAACCGATGTAGTCTTGGCAACTCTTCTGAGAAAACATCTGGGTACTCGCATACTATAGGTATCGACTCCATTTTCAAATCAATCTCTTTAGTGTTCCACACAAAGGCTAGGTAAGCCTCGTACCCCTTCCTTAAATACCTCTGAGCCGACAAGGATGATATCATTACTGGAGACTAAGCCTCGTACCCCTTCCTTAAATACCTCTGAGTCGACAAAGATGATATCATTACTGGAGACCTATCTTTCTTATCTAATTCAACACGAAGAAAATCCCCATTTTCATTCTTCAACTCAATAACCTTCTTTCCACAATTTACAACTATACCATGAGTAACTAACCAATCCATCCCCAGGATAACATCAAACTCATCAAACGGCAATAGCATAAGATCAACCGGAAAAAATGACCCTTAATCATCAAAGGGCATCATTTGCACACTTTATCAACCAACATATACTTGCCTAGGGGATTAGACACTCTTACTACAAATTCAGTAGACTCTATAGGCATGCTCATGGTAGAGACTAATTTCATACATATGTATGAGTAGGTAGATCCTAGATCAATTAAAGCTATAACACGAGTATCATAAAGAGAAAATGTATCGTGATTACATTGAGGGAAGATGCCTCTTCATGAGCACGAATGGCGTATGTCCTCGTCGGTGCTCTACCCTCGACTCTTGCAGCTTGCTCTCTGGATGGATTTTTGTTACCCATTTCACTTCTTGGGTTTCTCGGTGGTCTTCCTCTATCAGGACTTCCCGGTCTTGCATTCTAAGACTTCTCTTTCTCACCCACCTCGAGGAAATCTCTAATAAAGTGGTCTAAGGACCCATATCTGAAACAAGCTTTCTCATTTGCTCAGCACTCACTAGAATAATGCCTGCCATACTATGGGCATTCTAGTTTACTCGTTCGAACGTTGCCCACACTAGCAACTGATGTGGTCTACCCTTTAGACCCCAAAATTATTTGCCCTTACTTCATTTTAAAAACCCGACTGAGGTGTCTGATCAGGCAGTGAAATCCCTCGATTTCTTAGATGAGGATTGGAGTGACTTATTCAGTTGTCTTTTCTTGAGTCGCGAGAGTCATTCTCAGCTCTTCTTTTCTCCTTAGCCAACTCTTCAGTCTTGCTCTATCTACCAACTCCACAATTTTTTTTAATTTGAGGACTCCCACATATAAACGGATATCTTTATTTAACCCGTCCTCGAATCTCTTGCACATGATGGTCTCGGTAGACACGCACTCCCAAGCATACTTGCTAAGCCTTACGAACTCTCGTTCATAGTCGATCACTGACATACGACCTTACTTTAATTCTAAGAACTTATTTTTCTTATGATCGATGAATCTTTGGCTGATATACTTCTTCCAAAATTCCTCTTGGAAGAATTCTCAGCTAATTCTCTCCCTTGGTACCACTAACACTAGGGTATTCCACCATCAATAAGCTGAATCTCTTAAGAGGGATACTGCACACTTTAAGCACTCCTCAGGCATGCAGGATAACTCATCGAATACCCTGATGGTATTCTCGACCCAGAATTCCTCTCTCTACGGATCATCATCTTTACTAACCCAAAATTCTACGACTCCTTACTTCTGGATCTTACCAACTAGAGGCCTTTCTCTTCTCACTACCTCAACCACTTGAGGAGCTGCATGAGCGGGTTAATGAATAGGAGGGGGTAAAAGGGGTTGAGCATCAAGATTTGCTCGGTATACTCAGTATACCAGTTTCTCATCATACAGAGAAAGGCTTCCTGGGCCTCTACTCCCTGACCCAAGGTCTCGAGTCTACTATTCGATGGTGCGGTCCCTTGAGCGGGAGCCGATGCGTTACTTGCAACATCATCGACTGCAGTTCGGTCTGGATCAAAATCCATATACTACATAAAATATATTTTTAAACGTCAGGAGTCATCACACTATCATTACATAGGTACTCTTACTTATGGCATGTATAGCTAGACTCATAGTTACGCTACGTTAGTCCTAGAATAGACTAAATTGTAGCTCTGATACCAATAAATGTAACACCCCATACCAGTATTCGAAGTCGAAACCGGCTTGAGGCATTACCTAACTCATCTCGATTAAACATGACACATTGGGCTATAAAAGATTTCGTTTAAACCCATTGCTTGCTCATTCTCAGCCTACGAGGCTCTAAACATACCTCCGGAAGGTTTTAGGATCTAACCGAAAACTTTTATGAGCTTGAAAACTTTTCATCAAAATAGGGGCACACACCCGTGTTGATTTAGGGACACGCCCCTGTGTCCCTAAGACATTCCCCTGTCTTCCTCCCGTGGTCACCACTGACTTAATTCACACGGCCAGACATACGCCAGTGTCCCTCACATGGCCTTGACATGCCCGTGTCTTAGCCCGTGTGCCAAAATCTTGGCATTCTGTTTATGATGCCAGCACTTCACTATGGCCACACGGCCAAGGCACACGCTTGTGTCCTTAGACCGTGTGTCAAATTAAATTCTACATTAATATGCAGACTTCATACGGCCTGGGCACATGCCCATGTCCTAGGCTGTGCCTCACATATGGCTAAGACACACGGCCGTGTCTTTGCCCGTGTGTTTACTACAATGCATACTGACTTGCAATTCTAGCATGCAAGGGGACACACGGTCGATCAACACGCCCATGGGGCTGATCGTGTGTCACATACGGCCTAGACATACGCCTGTGTGGACAATTAGATGGCTATCTACCAAGCCATTGCCACCTTAACAAGATTTCATACTCATACAAAACAACTCATAATTCAAAGGCATATCCAAGAACTAAATTCATAACAATCACACAAGCATAAACTTCATAATTCCATCATCATTGAATATATAAAGTATCAAGTATTGGCCCAATTCTAATGACTATTTACAAAATGACTTTGATACATGCAGAGCCAACACTTTGGCTAACAATTATGACCTAACAAAATACACAAGTCCTATACATGCCATACTCAAAATAAGTCTAAATTGTTATACCAAAGTGATGATAGTGTGTTTTCCAAACTCTGATGATCCATGTTCCTCGAGTTATCTTGGCAATACTACAAGGAAAAAGGCAATGAAAAAGGGGTAAGCATAAAGCTTGGTAAGTTTTCATAGAAATAAATAGCAACAATGAGCTCATAATATAATCCATCCATAGTATTAACTATACACAAGTCATAGGCTTCTTGCGATACTTACTCACACTTGCCCTTATTTAGCACATACCATGTCACATATCGTAATTGTTTCTTCGTGACTCATTCACAAGTACCTGTATTCACTCATTCACATGACTTTAGTACAAATCTCATTTCTACTTCTAAACTCATCTTCTTATCCCATTAATCACTAGGGATAATCAAAGATGCATATTCATCGTCATTAATGTAGATACGAAGCCAATGCCACATCCCCGAGGTTATCTTACATGGAGTCGCCTCTAAATGCCAATGCCATATCTCGGATATGGTCTTATATGGAATTTCACATCCAGTATCGATGCCATATCCCGAATATGGTCTTATATGATTTTCATATTCATTACCGAAGCTATATCCGGATGTGGTCTTATACGGGAAATCAACTCGGTGCCGAGGCCATGTCCTGGACATGGTCTTATTTGGGACCTTATCCCTTTCATATCTCGATGATAGCATTTTCATATTCAATATGGTCCACTAGGACTTCAACATCTCATTCAACATTAACTACTCAATTTAGTATAGCATCATGCATCAATATAATGCCAAGCATTCTTATACATGCTAACATAAATGTTGAATCTATCACGTACAAACTTACCTCGTTTTCAAAATGAGCTAAACGTTGATCTAATCCAAGACTTTGTTCTTTCCCCGGTCGAGGTGAATTCTTGGTTCTTCTTTATCTATAATAGCAAATTTTATCTCATTTTAATCATCGCATAAATAAAAGCATTTTAATAATCATGCTTTGGAAAAATTACTATTTCGCCCCTAGACCTTGGCAAAATGACCATTTTGCCCATAAGCTCAAAAATTAATTCTAATTATAATTCTACTTTCAACAAGCCTAGGTGAACATTTAATACTCTTATGGCTATCATCAAAAATCAACTTTTCACACATTTACTACAATTTTTATAACCTTTACAACAAGGTCTAATTAGGTGTTTTTATGGCAACACCTTTCACAAAAGTAGTTCATCTAACAACCAAGACTCATTTTCTTCCATAAAAATGCAGAAAATAACAATGAGAGCTCTCATGGAAAAACTATAGACTTATCATCATAGTGCAAATTACTCCCCTCATTTAAAAGCTTAAGCTCTAGGGGTCCTAAAAGTACAATTATCTTCAAGAAAAATCATCAAAATCACTTACTAGAATGGAGGAGAGAGATTGCTAAAAATTTGAGGTTTTAAAACCCCTATTTTGCTTGTTATTTTTGTGGAGAAAGATGGAGAGAAAATATGATATCTTTTTTTCTTTATTTTATTAATACTAGACAAATTAGACACCAACTATTACCAACTTTGACCAATTTTGTCCATCTTTGTCTCCTATCATCTCCTATAGCCGGTCAACTATCTATCAAATGGCTAATTTCCTTTAAAGACCTCCAATTTACAATCCATGGTTATTTGACACCTTTAGCCTATAGGATAGAACTTTCGCACTTTATGCGATTTAGTCTTTTTTCGCGATTAAGCAAGAAATCGCTAAAATTAAAGCACCAAAATTTTTATGCACTAATATAATCATGCTCTAACTCATAAAATAATATGAAAATAATTTTTATAATCTCGAATTAGTGATCTCGAGATCATTGTTTTGACTAGCCCTTAAATCGGGCTGTTATAGAAGCATTGTTCGATTCGAGCTTTGCTTGGTATTGTGGCCATGTATGATTTGGAGCTTGAGTAGTTAGATGTAAAATCTGCATTTTTGCATGGAGAACTTGAGAAAGATATTTACATGGAACAACTAGAGGGTTTTATAGTCTCAGAAAAAGAGGATTGTGTTTGCTTGCTGAAAAAGTTCCTTTACAGTTTGAAACAGTCACTAAGACAGTGGTATAAGAGGTTTGATTCCTTTATGCCTTCTTATGATTTCAAAAGAAGTAGTTTTGACAATTGTGTTTACTTTAAGAAAAACAACGATGGTTCTTTTATGTATCTACTTCTTTATATTGATGACATGTTGATAGTAGCAAAAGATAAAGGAGAGATAAGAAAGGTCAAACCCCCACTAAGTGAAGAATTTGAGATGAAAGATTTGGACCAGCAATGAAGATACTTGGTATGGAAATTCTCAGATATAAAAAAACAAGTAAATTGTACCTAAAATTTCAAAAATTTGTGTTGAAAAAATTCTTGTGTTCAATTATGCACGATTAAATATTAAATTGAACTTGTATTTTACTTAAGACCTTTAGCGAGATACCAATTTTAGACTTTCATCGGCTTAATACCTCCACAATCGACTGATGAGATTATTTTTCTCATGAATTTTGATGCAGTTCTATACTCTAGTCTTTTTAAGATCTCTTAAAAATAGTATGGTTTGTTCATGTCCGGATTTATCATATGTGTCCGATCACACCTAGAAAAAAGATGGTGAATCCTTTAAAAATATTGAAACTTTGTTTTAGATTTTAAGATACTTTACGAAGTTTTACTATTGATGTTTGCTTACAGTTTGGAAGAACTAGAGATGGAGTCATTGGGCATGTTGGTGCTGATTTTGCTGGAGACCTTGGTAGAAGAAGATCTCTCATAGGTTATGTCTTTACAATTAGAGGTTGTGCAATCAGTTGGAAAGCCACTTTGCAAACTACAGTTGTTTGTCTACCAGTAAAGCTAAGTACATAGCGATTACTGAGGCTTGTAAAGAAGCTATTTGGTTGAAGGGACTCTTTAGTGAACTCAATGAAGACCTTCAAATTAGTACAATATCTTGTGACAGTCAGAGTGAAATCTTCTTTACAAAGATCAAATGTTTCATGAGAGAACAAAACATATTGATGTTCGGTATCATTTTGTTCGTGATATTATTGCTCGTGATGATATTGTTGTGAGCAAAATTAGTACTCATGAAAGTCCCCCAGGTATGATGACTAAGTCACTTCCTATAACCAAGTTTGAGCATTACTTAGACTTGGTTGGTGTTCATTGTTGAAGTTAAACCTTTAAAGGGTTTTATGGAAGAGGTGGAGAACTTGTTCGTTGAGAGTTCACGATAAATAACTTGTTCATTGAGAGTTCGTGTCAAGGTGGAGATTGTTAGAATTAAGTGACCTAAATCCTTATTTAAATAAAATACAGTGGTAAAATAAAATAAAAGTAAAATCCATATAGAACTACACTTCTTTTATTTTATTTTAGAATAAGGTTTTTTTAAACCTTATTAAACTCCATCTATTTTATATTGATTAGAATAAGTGTTTCAATCTTACTACACTCCTATTAGAATATGGCTTTACAAGCCTATAAATAGACATAGTCTATTCCTCTTATAATTATTCAAATTCGACATAGTGAATTTTCTTCTCCTCTGCCCATGGTTTTTTCCCCGAGAGGGTTTCTAAGTAAAATCTGTGTGTTCTTTATTTTATTTTCACATAGATAATTAAATTCATAATTGTTTAAATTATTCTAATACTAGTGAAGAACTGCATAACTCATTTATTTTATAGTTTACGTTTATGTGGTGTGGATGTGTGATTAAATGAACCCTGTTGAGGTGACTTTGTTTGTTAGAATTAGGTAACTGTAGTTCTAAATGTTGTTGATAAGTTAAATCTTAATTGTTGAGTTGTAAGGTTATTTATTGGTTATGGAAGTAATTTCAAATGAGTTGTCTCTTGGTTATCGAACAAGTAAAGAGAGATTGGTTGCGCAACATTAAGTCAACAACTAGAACTAATTTAAGGCACTAAAGTTATTCTTGCGTCAATAACTGAATGTATGAATCAAACAAATATTTTACCTTTGGCTAGAGTTTCTTCATGTTTATTTTATTTTGTTTTATGAACTCTTTTTACTTTGCTGCATTTTAATTTTATTTTTAATTACGAACCCCTTATATTTATTTTACTTGTTTATTAGAGAAATAAAATTATTATTGGTCTCTATGGATATGAATCTACTTGTTGCTATTTACTAATTTTATATTTTTCAAGTAAGTTTTTATTTTTATAGGTCGACAACCTAACATATTAAGATATTGAATTTTTAATAATATTTTATGTATTGCTAATTATAATTGTAAATATGCATTTTAATAGACTAAGTTACACATAGCTATTGATATGAAATCTTTTATTATAGTCTAGAATATAATTATAGTTATATATATAATATTATTTCATTATATAATACTATATAACATGTTATAATAGTAGAGTAGCACATAATATTTTTAATTATTATCATATATTATTGTTTATTATTATCTTGGTTGAAATATGTTCTAAGTCCCTATATTTTTCATACATTTCAAAGTTGGCGCTCTTACTATATTACATAATAATATATCATATATCTTATAGTATATAATATATTAATAATTTATATATATGCATCAATGATTAAACATTATAATATCCAAGAATATTATATCTTTTATTATATATAATATAAGTACGTTATATATTAATTATTAATTATTATTATATAATTTGAAATATGCTCTAGGTTGCTATACTTTTTATACATTTGAAAGTTAGCTCTTCTAGTATGTCATAAAATGCTATATCATATAGTATATAATATATTATGTAATATAATAATAATTATATACTATAGATTTTAATAATTATTAATTTTATATATTAATTATACATATATAATCATAGTAATAAAATATTTTATATTAAATTAATATTTTAATTTTTACTTTATAATTTAACATAAAAATTACTATTAATTGCGTTTCCTATTAATAAAAATTTATTATAAATATGTCATGCATATGAATAAAATTTCATAAAAAAAAATTATTATTTATTTTTTGTATTGAAATCTATATTAATTATTAATATCTATGGTTGTTTAATTATAAATTCAATCTTTTTGAACTTTGAGTTAGATTATTCTCAAGCTCAGGCCAAATTGTTCTTGAATTCGAACTCTTATAAACTCAGGTATTTCTCTAGCTCTGGTTTTGTTGGGCTAAGATTTTTTCAGGCTAGAGCTTTCTCGAACTAGGATTGACACAAATAGCTTTTTAAGCTCAAGCCTATTTTATCAGCTCTTATTATGGATATATATTAGTAAGTCCAAAATGATAACACCCTTGCTTGCTACTATTAAAGTGATGATGTGGAATTTTTTTTTTACTATTATTCAACTACATAATCAATATCATGTGAAAATTCAATCAACCATGTTCAATCAATAACAAATATATGTCAACTAACGCTACAACTATTTTCTAAAAATGGGTCATCTCTTTATTGACAATAATAAACGGTATTATAAATTTGAATTTACTAATAATATTATAAAATAGACGATAAATTATGTTAAAATTGCTTAAAATTGATAAAATCAAAATATAGGACAAATATTGCCAATTGAACCAGTTTAATATATATATATATATATTTATATATTTTATGTTTTTTTATATATTTTATATTTTTATTTTTAATTACTTATTTAATTATTGTTGGTTTGTTGGTTGAATCGATCAAGCTAGTTGAATCGGGAACATGTTTAACTAGTTGTACCACATCATTACATAAAAATTTATACAAAATTTATAAATTTTAAATTTTTATGTAATAATGTAGCACAATGTTAGAGTACCACATCATCAAACTTTTATATTTTTCAAAGTTTAAGGGCCAAAATGAATTTAACTGTCAAGTTCAAATGCCAAAGTGGATAAAGAAAGTATATAAGCTAATTGCCAAATTTGAAAGTGAAAAATTATATTATCTCATAAATTTAATCCTAAATCTTAACATAGTAAAGATCCTAAATTCATAATTAGAACGCACCTAAAATAAAAAACTAAGAACAGGCTCCGGTTCCGTGATGGAAAGAATCATGTTTGCTGTTAAGCACTAAAACCATGTCAGTTTATATAGCCATATGATCTTCGAAGCCCATGAAGACCTTTGATAAGTAGAACAGGCTAATTTGCATAGATAATTATTACATATAAAGCCCCAAATAATGTCTCCAGCTGCCACCGCTTCACTTAAAAATGCAACTTCTATCAAATGGATTTTGGTAGAGAGGGCTGAAAAAAGGTGGGTGTATTTAGATTGTCTCTCCCCAACATGATTGATTGGCCCATTTCATCACTAAAGGCATCTAATTTGAATGAAATCAACAGTTTCGTCAATAATGTGTTTAAAATTTCTTATTGGACCTTTTATCAGAGTTTTAGCAATGGGTTAGGCCTTTTGGGAGTTCTATTTTGTTGAAACTATGAGTCGGATAATGGGCATAGATTTACATGTATTTAAGTCTCCTTTTTTTTTTTTTTCTCTTTCCTGATATTCTGTTTGGCCCAACTAAGCTTTTGCGTGCCGCTAAATAAATATATAAAAGAAAATTTAATTGCTTCATCCATCTCTCGATTATTATTTAATTTTAAATTATACTAAATTTCAATGTCTCAATTCATTCGTCAAATTATTAGTGATCCTATGAGTTTAGACATTAAATGTTAATTTGCATGTAATATTATATATATTTAAATGAATCAAAATTTAAACATGTATGTACTTATCATATGGATAACTTGAATTTAACGTGTTAAAATAAATTGTTTGTATAAAATTTATTTACATCTTTTTTCCTAACATGTTGTTTATAGAATATATAAACACGTATTAAAAATTTGATCAACATATTTAAATATAGTCCACGTTAGATTACGTTAAATTCAAACTAACACTTAATATTCAACCTAATAACTTGAAATAAGATCCTAACTAATATGAAACTAGAACTTTAAGCACTCAGCTAGAATGTAAAGCCATTTGGAGCAATTACCTCAAAATAAATTATGGAAACTAATTACTAAAAAACTATGTGAATATAGAATTTGGTTGAAGTCAAAAAGTACAAAACCATTATTTAATGGTAAATTAATTTATTTAAAAGATTAAAAACAAAGCTTAAAAAAAGCCTTAATAGTTGTATCCTTTTTGGGTTAGTTAAAAAGTAGGAAGATGCATAAAGTTTTAGCCATGTAGGTACTTTTTTGTTTTTTTGTTTTTTGGAAGGTTGTAGGTACGCTTTTAGTTCCAATATGCTTTGCCCATCTTCTTGCCTAAATTCTAAGTTAAGTCTCTGCATGTGATAAAAGCAAACCAAAATGAACACGTTTGGTTGGACATCCATTTAAATTGATCAAATTTTATTGTAATCCTTCTACTATATTGAAATTTGAGATTTAATCTCTTTAATCTGACATAATTTTATTTATCTATTCTTATAACGTTGCTAGTAAGAATACATTGAGAACATCGTTAATTGTTACCGTTAAAGTGATTGTATGATTTAAAAAATAATTTCAATTTTTTGAATAACATGTAAATTTATTATTACTTGAATTGGCGTTGTCAAAACTGCTAGGTGTACTCAACACTATAAGACCCTTAAATAACCTAAGGTGCAAAGTTCAAAAAAAATGCTCCCCTTAACACCATTAACTTGATTATGGTGTGAAATGATTTTGATGCTTCTAGCTAGGAATGAGTGTCTAGGCGCCTAAACATCACTAACTTGAATATGGTTGTCTAAATTTTTACATAGCTTTGAATGTGTGACCAAATAAAAAAAAAAAAAAAAATCACATCCCCACCCTAATAGAAGCATTTAATAATGTTATCAATTTGTGCATATTAAAAGTATGCTCAGTTATGTTATGGTAAAAGTTGAAGCCATAACAAATGAAATAACAACAAGAAGATTTTGCACACATAGACTGCCATCACAATTCATGCTTAACCTATATCTGTGGAGCCTTACTTAGAGAACCATTTCATTAATATCAACATAATACAAAGAAACAATTATTTAAGCCTAACCTCCAACTTTCAAGTTGCAACCTCCCATTACATATTTTCTTTATCACTTAAAGTATTTAAACCGCTAATTGTATTCTGATTTGAATTTGTTCAATTAGGAAATTAACTATTTGTTGAGATAAACGATGACAACTCTGTAACAGCCCGATTTAGGGGCTAGTCAGAACAGTGATCTCGGGATCACTAATTCGAGATCAGAGAAAATTATTTTAATGTTATTTTATGAGTTATAGCTTGATTATATAGGTGCATAAAAATTTTGGTGCTTTAATTTTAGCAATTTCATGCTTAATTGCGAAAAAGGACCAAATCGCATAAAGTGCGAAAGTTCAAAATTTCAAGCTAAGGGTGCCAAATAGCTATGGAATTTGATTTGGAGGTCTTTAAAGGACAAGTAGCCCCTTAAATAATGGTTGTCATAGAGGACAATAGAGGTCAAAATTTAGTCAAGTAGGTGGATTAGGTGGACTAAATTGGGATTTTATATTAAAATAAAGAAAGATTTCCTTCATTTCTCCACCGAAAATTAGCAGTAATGTAACAACCCAGTTTAGACCCTAGTCAGAACAGTGGTTTCGGGACCACAAATTCGAGGTCAAAAAATATTTTAATATTATTTTTAATGTTTATAATATGTGATTGAGCATGTGTGAAAATTTGGTGTGAAAATTTTATCGTTTGTGTGTCGAATTAAGAAAAAGGATTTAATCGCATAATATGCAAAAGCTGTGTGCTAATTGTTAAAGTGTCTATTTGGCATGGCATATTAAATAAGAAGTCCTTATGTGGTAATTAGCCCTTTGGTAGTGGGGATGGACATAAATGGACATTAAATGGATGAAATAAAAATGTTTTAACAAAGGACAAAATGGTAAACTATGTAATAAGTTAATATTAATTAAACAAAATAAATTAGATGGCCATTTCTCATCTTTCTTCCATCTAGCCATTGAGGCTTTGTGATATTCGAGCTTGATTGAGGTATGTTTTTATTTTGATAATTTCTACGTTTTTGTGATAGTTGCTTAGTGTTCTAGCTAGCCCATGCTTTAATTTTAGAATTTGATGGTGATTTTGAGATATGCCATTAATGAATTCATGAGTTTTGTGATAGTTGATGACGAAATATGAAAGATAGGTGAAAGATTAACATGTTTTGTCTTTGAATTTTTGGTGAAATTGAGTAATTTGGACTAAATTGTGAAAATAATATTGAGGGACTAAAATGTGAAATGAATGAAATGTGTGGGCTTATATGGACATAGGGAGAATTTAGCTAAGCATGGGTGGGATGAAATTTCGTGTATTTTGTGATTTTGTGAAATAGGGACTAAAGTGTCAAAATGTGATGGCTATTTTGTAAAATGCCCTAAATATGTGTGTTTGGACTAAATTGAATGAATTGGTGATTAAATGAGCTAAATTTGAATATGTATAGACCAAGAAAGGAGAGATTAGGATCGAGATTGAGGCAAAGACAAAGTACTCGATTGATCGACCAATTTCGGTATTTCGACGTCCGAGGTAAGTTCGAATATAATACAAGTTGTTAAATTTATATATATGTGATGAGAAATGAATGGATTGTAGAGTTAATGAAATAGCCTTGTTATATATGAGATTGAGTAATGAGGCACTATGTGTGCATAATTAGAAATGAGACAAAGATGGTTGGCACTGTGTGTGCGAAATAGTAAAAGCTTTGGCTTATTGATTGGACACTATGTGTACAATACCGAATCAAGTTCGGTTTGATATAGAGGCACTAAGTGTGTGATGTTACTTAAGCTTCGGGTATGATTTGGGCACTAAGTGTGCGATTGAATCGAAGAAATGACTAACGTTGATCGAAATAAGGTATTGATTATTGAGTAGCATGTGTGATCGATAACTAAGTGTTGGCTAAGTTACGTATGGAACCTATGTGGTTGATGAAATCATAATGGATTTATGGATGGTTAATTGAGCATATTAAATCTGGATGGTATACGAGATTGTGAATTGATCTATGTGATGGATTGTCTTTGTATATTGTAATTGTATTATTGAACTAAGTGTATTATATTATGAACTTACTATGCTCTTAAGCTTACTGTGTGAATTGTTTCTCTATTTTACAGTGTCATTAAAGCTAGATCGGATCCGAGAATCGTCAGTGACTCAATCACACTATCGGCTATGTATTTCGATACTTTTGAAAAATGTACATAGTTTGTATATGGCATGTATAGGCTAGTAGAGATGGTGTATCTTGATATGTTGGACCTTGCCATGTGACATGGCTTGGAAGATAGATGAATTTGGTTATTATGTGAGAGCTATGTAAATAATGAATGTGGTGTGAAGTAGTGAGTGATGAATATGGTGTGATTTATACTTGAAATGGTTGTTGAGAAATGAGGTTAAATGTGGAATTATGATATGAATTGCATGATGTTTGTTTTGCTTGGTTTAGGATATGAAATTGGTATTTTAGATGGACTTATTTGAGATGAGATTGAGTATGGTTATAAATGGTATAGTTGATGATGAATTGGTACTTGTATTGGTATGTTTTGTTTACATTTTGAGGCATAAATTGATATTGGATTGATGGTTATATTTGATTCTAAGTGTGGATGGTAATTTGGCTTTGAAAAATAGCCTATAATTGCCCAAACGGTTGAGCACATGAGCTTGTGGCTCGACTGTGTCATGTAGGTTTGTAATTTGGTACAAAACAGGCTCGACCATGGGTAGACACATGGGCGTGTGACTGGCCATGTGGTGCAAGTTAGTGTCGACCACGGGTGTGGCACACGGGCGTGTCTCAGGCCGTGTGAACAAGTCAGTATGTATGTCCTATTTTGCCATGACTTGGATGCATGGGCATGTCCGAGGCCATGTGAGGCACACGACATACCCACACGGGCATGTGACCTCTGTAACTTAAAAAAAATGTTAGAATTTCAAAATTTTTTGTATGAGTTCGGCTTAGTCCCAACCTCTTTCTAACATGTGTTTAAGGTCTCGTAGACATCATTAAGGGACTATATGTTTAAATTTAGATATGTTTGATTGATGTTTGACTTTGTGTTGTGAAATGAACTTAATATTTTCTAAAATAATAGGTAATGCCTCTTAACCCTATTCCGGCGACAGTTACGGGTTAGGTGTATTATATTTTATTGGTATCAGAGCTACGGTTTAGTCGATTCTAGGACAACGTAGCGCTTGTGAGTCTAGCTATACATGTCATATATATACTTGCGATAGTGTGAAGAATCCTAATAGTTGAAAATGTGTTTTCGTATAGTAAATGGATCCCGATCGAGCAGTTGTTGATGATGTAGAGAGTAATGCGCTTGCTCCCACTCAAGGGACAGCGCTGGGCATATCTAAGCTAAATGATAGTAGCTAAGAGGGAGAGGCTAAGCAAGCCTTTTTTCGAATGATGAGTGAGTGCTTCTTGGAGTTTGTTCGATCGAAATCCAGCTGGCCCACAACCTCCACCCCCACAAGTACCTATTGTACCACAAGTTGCAGATCTGATTCGATTGTATAAGCCTCCTATGGATAAAATCAAAAAGTATGGGGTCGAAGAGTTTAAGGCCACAACTGATGATGATGCCAAACGAGCTGAGTTTTGGCTCGAGAATACCATTCGAGTGTTTGATGAGATGTCGTTGACTCCTGATGAATGTATTAAATGTGTTGTTTCCTTATTGAGAGATACGGTATATAATTGGTGGAAAACATTGATATCCGTGGTTCTGAGAGAGAGAATCACATGAGATTTCTTTCAAGTTAAATTCTGAAAGAAGTACATTAGTCAACGATGCATAGATCAGAAACGTAAAGAATTTCTAGACCTGAAATAGGGTCGTATGCCAGTTACGGAGTATGAACGAGAGTTTGTGAGATTAATTCAGTATGCATGGGAATGTGTTTAGATCGAAACTACTATGTGTAACCATTTTATTGAAGGGTTGAATGAAGACATTAAATTACTGGTTGAAATACTTGACTTGAATGAATTTGTTGTGTTAGTTGAACGAGCTTGCAAAGCTGATGAGCTAAGTAAAGAAAAGAAAAAAGCAGATTCTGAGGCTAGAGATGAAAGAAAAAGATTGATGAGTAAGTCGTCTCAACCTTCGACGAAGAGATTTAGAGATGCAAGCAATCGTTCAAATACTTCATTTGGACATTCGAATAGAGACCGTGTAAGACAAAGTGTGGGTCCAACAGCTCAAATTCCAACTGAATCAAGTGTTGGAAGTGTTAAAAGCAACAAGCCTGAGTGTAGACAGTGTGGAAAACGACACGTTGAAGAATGCTGGGGCAAGTATAATAATAGAGTTTGCTATAAATGTAGATCATGAGATCATTTCATTCGAGATTGCCCGGATATAGCTGAGAAAGACAATGTTCAGAGTGCGAGATCGAGTAATATGACGACTAGAGGTAGACCACCCAGAAATATCGAAAATGTAAGTAGAAGTCAGAGAGGGACTATGGATATTGAAACACCCCAAACCCGGCCCAAAAAGCCTAACCGGATTTGATATGTTCCTCGAGTAAAACTTTAGCAAATTCTCGCTTTGTTTAAGAAAAACTTGATGATTTTGAATAAAACAAATTAACTTAAAGATCGGATTGAAATCAAATTGTAAAGTAAATTTGTATCTTCTTAAAACATTATTTTTAAGAGAAATTAATAAGTTAAAAGAAAACCAAATTTAATGAAAAATTTATTAATATTGTGGAGATATATTTTGTTTTCAAAAATAGTTTAAATTATTTATCAAAAACCATTTAGTTATTTAATTAATAATTGTTCATGGCGAAAAAATAAATCCAAACACAAAATTAAAAAGCAGTTCATAGTGGCCTTATTACATAAAAATAGCAAAACCCATAATAAATTCTAAGTAGTAAAAATATGCTTAATAAGTTTAATTAGGAAAATCTCCAAAGTACTTTGTTTGAGCATTGGCCACCATGTAGTCCTTGCTGACCCGATCCATCGCACTAAGAGTTATCTGAAAAATTATCCCACAAAAGGGGTGAGTCATAAACTCAATGTGTAACACATACATTAAAAAGCCCATTTGATCATAGCCTTTAAGCCCATTAATAAAACATATAGCCATAGGCCTATTTTTAGTCATTTTTAGCCAAAAGCCCATTTTTATAGCAAATCAAATAAAATCATTTAGAAGTCACATGGATATTTATATAATGAAATGCAAACCTGAGCCCACCTAAATGTCCATCCGCTACACACCACTCGTACCAACCAATCACACCGTGGGGATTACTAAACCAACCCTCCATCCGCTACACACCATCGAAGGTAGTTGCTGCAGTCAACATGCACATCGCCTTATAATTTTGTGGCAAGGCCACTGCACAAATGTGACCAAGTCACAGATTCAAAAATATGTGACCGAAGTCACCAGATTCACATATACGTGACCGAAGTCACCAGATTCACATATGTGACCGAAGTCACCGGATAATGTGGTATAAACCACCGGAACACTTCCCCTTTATCAATTTCACCCATATGCCCATGCATATACATATTATTCAGTTTTCATGCCATTTACCCCAAAATCATAACATAGTCATACTTATTTCACATTTATGCATATAGCAAAATTAACGAAGTATTGGGGTAAACATACCTGAATATCGTATACCACTGAATGGTACTCACAACCATTATTACACATATTTTCATACAAATCACATTTAATAAAGATCTATGAGATTTTAGTGTAATGTTACACACCTTATGACTGTGAGAACGATACCTTCCCGCTCGTCAACACCTAGTTAATTATCACACTTGATTAGTATACACTATTACTAATAAAACTATACTATTGATGAGAGATCTAAATCCTTACCCTCGGTTCTAGAACAACCATTATTTGTGGTTTTCTCCGCTAGATGGATCAAAACCGGCGACAACCCACTAACGAAAAGTGGTTCGATTGTATGCATACGACTTCAAATAACCGATCTCCGTTAGCGGAGGGTCCACAACCCGGTGGAAAATCTCTTATCGCCGATCATTCATTCATTTGAAGTTTGAGGGTAAAATAGAGCCTCCTCTCTTCCAAACACTCCGTACCGCTCTTTTCGAACCTATCTTGTTAGTCTCAAAATCCCCCTAAAATAAAGTTGATTAATAAACTATCTAAAAGAAACGATATAACCGAAAATGATAATCCTTACCTTGGATGATTTCAAAGATCTCTCCTTAAATGTTGGTTTCAAAAAGGATCCTTAACAATCCCTTCCAAAGTTTCGGCCTAGGAGAAAAATGAGAGAATTAAGTTTCTAAATCGGCTATTCTAAAAGAAATAGTGAAAACACTTAACAAAAATCCTTGCTTAACCACTTGAAGATTCGGCCTTGTCAAAGTAGAAGAAAAGAAATGATGCTTTCGGCTTGAATAAAAAGAAGAGAAAAATATGATGTTTTTGGCTATGGTGGTTTCGGGTTTTCAACAAAAGAAAAGAAAGAAGAAGATGAAAATAGAGAATGGGAGTTTCGGCCTTAGCAAGATAAATGAGAAAAGAAATTTGAGAGAAAGGGATGATTTGATTTTTGGTAGAAAATGATTTCGGTTGAAAGTGAAGAAGAAAGAAAAATGAAAGGAGAAAGAAAGAGAAAAGGAAGAAAAAGATGATGATAATGATGATTTCCAAAAGAAAAGAGATGAGTTTAGGGACTTATGTGCATTCGGCCATGAGAGAAAAAGAAAAGAAAATAGGTCTTTGAACTTTGGTACTTTCGGTTACAAAGAGGAAGAAAAATATGTTATGTTTAGGAGAAAAGAAACTAGAAAGACTTCTCAAACCGAAATGGTAAATTACAAAAGACCAAAAGAAGAGAAAAAGGCTTCTCTTTTGTGTAGATAGGCATTCGGCTATGAACAAGGTTTTGGAGAGAAAATTGGTTAAAAATTTTGGCCAACTAACACCCTAATGCCTATGCAAAATTCGGCCAACCTTACCAACATAATCCCCTTTTTCCTCCTCAATTCTTCCCCATCAATCCCTTGATTCCAAACACAATTAAACCTTCTCCCTTTAGCCTCTAAAGCCGACTAGGTTCATGGTCAAATGACCATGAAAAAGCTTCCAAAACACCATCCTTTCTTCAAGCCTTTTGTCCCCCTATCTTACCATATATTCATGATTCCATGCCATAACTTCTAGCTTGCCTTTTCATATGGTCTACTAACCAAAAATAAAAGATGACCATCCATTCTAGAATAGTCTTGGTTTACACTATAGGAAAGAAAACAAAAAAAAAATTAAAATTCTTCCACTTGCTAGCTAGGGGATTCGAACCTCTCTCCTCAAGCATTCATCCATGCGCCCTTACCACCTTGCCAATTGACTTATTATGCTTAAAACTTCTTGTCAATATTTCTTAAAGCCTATCTTGCTTAGCTTCATCTTATCTATTAAAAACTTAATATTTCTCTAAGCATTCACTTACATAATGAAGTTCAAAAATAAACTTCCAAAACACACTCAATTTTACTTAGACATGCAACAATATACAATTAAATAAAATGCATAACCCCTATTTTTCAGATGTTACGCTTCTACCCCTTAAAATAATTTCGACCTCAAAATTACAGCTAGAACAAGTGAGGTATTCTTTGTCGCATCGCTTCCTCCGGTTCCCACATAGCTTCTTCTCGATCCATGGTTACGCCATAATACTTTGTGAGAGGAACCGATTTTCTCCGTAAAACCTTTACATCTCGCTCCAGAATTTGAATTGGCTCCTCCTCATATGACAAATCTGGTCTTAATTCCACCTCCTCAACTGGCACTACATGAGATGGATCTGACCGGTAACGACGTAACATTGAAACATGGAACATATCGTGCATTTGCTTTAACTCCGAAGGAAAATCTAATTGATATGCTACAGGTCCGACCCGCTTCACAACCCGATAAGGTCCAATGAACTTGGGACTTAACTTCCCTTTGCGACCAAATCTCATCACCTTTTTCCAAGGTGAAACCTTTAGGAATACTTGATCTCCCACATCAAAATCTATTTCTTTCTGCTTAAGATCCGCGTACGACTTTTGCCTGTCAGATGCTTCTTTTAACCAAGCCCGAATTACCTTAACCTTTTCTTCGGATTTAGCCACTATTTTTAGACCCAAAACATGTCGTTCCCCTAGTTCTGTCCAACACGTAGGAGTGCGACACTTCTGTCCATATAGTGCTTCATATGGTGCCATCCGAATACTGGCTTGGTAACTTTTGTTGTACGCAAATTCTGCTAACGGTAAGAACTCCTCCCAGCTTCCTTTGAAATCCATTACACATCCCCTTAACATATCCTCTAAGACTTGAATTACTCACTCAGACTGACCGTCAGACTGTGGATGAAATGCCGTACTGAAGTCCAATCTGGTGCCCAATGCCTGATGCAATGCTTTCCAAAATCGAGACGTAAACCTCGGATCTCTATCTGAAATAATTGACACGGCACTCCATGCAATCTCACAATCTCACCACATATAATTTTGCCAATTTCTGCAAAGAGTAATCAACCCGAACTGGAATAAAATGTGCAGATTTCATCAATCGGTCCACTATCACCCATATTGAGTCTTTCTTAGTAGGCGTAAGAGGAAGCCCACTAATAAAGTCCATGGTGATTCTCTCCCACTTCCACTGCGGAATCTTTATCTATGAAGCAATCTCAAGGTACTTGATGTTTAGCCTTGACTTGCTGACACGTTATGCACTTTCCTACAAACTCCGTAACTTCTCATTTAAGACCAGGCCACCAAAACTGATCTCGCAAATCTTGATATAACTTACTTCCTCCAGGATGCATAGCATATGGACTACCATGAGACTCCTGAAGAATCTTTAGCCTCAATTCCTGATCCCTCGGCATATAGACTTTACCTTTGAAACACAATACCCCATCATTGTTAATACCAAAATCTTCCAATTCCCCACTATGCACCTGTCGAAGCTTAGTACTTAGATCATCGTCTACCAATTACCTCTCTTTCACTTGACTTAACCACGTTGGCTTTACTTGTAATTTTGCCAACAAGCTTCCATCATCGTAAAGACTAATATGTGCAAACATCGCCCTTAGATCTGACACCACTTTCTAACTTAGAGCGTCTACCACCACATTCGCCTTGCCCGGGTGGTACTCAATAGAATAATCGTAGTCTTTCAACAATTTTATCCATCTTCGCTGCCTCAAATTCAGTTCTTTCTGAGTCAGTAGATATTTCAGACTTTTGTGGTCCTTGTATATCACTGACTTTTCTCCATATAAATAATGTCTCCAAACTTTAAGAGCAAAGACCACCGCTGCCAACTCCAAGTCATGCGTCGGGTAATTAACTTCGTGTGGCCTTAACTGCCTAGACGCATATGCAACTACTTTCCCTTCTTGCATCAGAACACATCCTAATCCTGTGTGAGAAGCGTCACAATACACGACGAAATCCTTTCCTGCCTCAGGCTGAATCAAAACTGGAGCTTCAGTCAAAACTCTCTTAAGCTTCTCAAAGCTCTCTTACTGCTTATTAGCCCACACGAAAGGTACTTCCTTCCTCAACAATTTCGTTAAAGGTGCAGCTATCGATGAGAATCCTTCGACGAATCTTCTGTAGTAGCCTACTAATCCCAAGAAACTGCGAACCTCAGTTACGAACTAAGGTGGTTTTCAATCTAGGACAGCCTCAATCTTCAGAGGATCCACCCTTATCCCTTTTGCCGACACCACATGGCCTAAAAACGTGACTTCCTTAAGCCAAAATTCACATTTGGTGAATTTGGCATATAGCTTCTTCTCCCTTAAAATTTGCAACACAATCCGGAGATGCTTATCATGTTCCATTTCGGACTTAGAATACACTAGGATGTCATCCATGAATACCACGATAAACTGATCCAAGTAGGGTTGGAAAATCAATTCATCATATCCATGAACGCAGCTAGAGCGTTCGTCAATCCGAATGGCATTACCAGAAATTCATAATGCCCATATCTAGTTCAAAAATTGTCTTATGGATATCTGCTTCTTTCACTTTAAGCTGATGATACCCCGACCTTAGATCTATCTTTGAGAATTCCGCAGCTCCCTTAAGCTGATCGAACAAGTCATCGATCCTTGGCAAAGGATACTTGTTCTTGATGGTTAGCTTATTCAACTGCCGGTAGTCTATACACATCCTCATCGATCTGTCCTTCTTCTTCATGAATAGGACCGATCCCCATGGAGACACACTAGGTCGGATAAATCCACGATCAAGCAACTCCTGAATCTGAGCCTTAAGCTCAACTAACTCCTTCTTGCCATTCTATATGGAGCAATAGAAACGCGCCGTTCGAATAATAAGTCAATCCGAATTCTACCTCACGATCCGGAGGCAATCCCGGCAGTTCTTCCGAAAAACATCTACAAATTCATCCACGATCCGACTTCATTAACAGCTTGCCTCCTTAGCCTCCAAGGCACTCACCAACATCGAAAGGCTACACATCCCTTTCTAACCATCTTTTCGCCTTAAGAGCGGATACTACGTTTGATAAGTAGTTACGCTCTCGCCCATTACTACAACTTCTTTGTCATCAATAGTTCTTAAGGACATCCGCTTAGCAAGACAATCCACATTTGCACGATACTTCACTAGCGGTCCATGCCTAAGATCGGTCAAACTCTCCGAATGGTAACTCCATTAAATCACCGAAGCTGTATCCCTTGAACTTCTAAAGGCACTTCCTTAAAAGTTTGTCTATTACTACCGCTCATCCTAAAGGACTAAGTACGATCATCTTCCTAAATACGATCTCGAAGTCACATGCGAGTTTGGATATTTCACTAGCGATGTAAGAGTGAGTTGACCTATATCTATCAAAGCAATAAATGGCAACCTAGAAATCGAAATGTACCCGTGATAACATCAGGTGCATCACTATTCTCTCTGCGACGAATCGCATATACCGGACTGGCCGTCTCACCTCGAGCTACCATTCCTCTGCTTGAAGTTCCGCGACCTCTATCGTAACCATTACCCTTCCATTTGGACTCGGCCCTTATCAATTTCTTTGTTCACCTCTGCCACCTGATTAACACCACGACTCTTTGGCGGTTCTTATCTGAATTCATCGGGCAATCCTTGATCATATGATCTTTAGACCCACACTTGAAACATCCCGGTCTTTTTCCAACATTCTCCGGTGCATCTTCCCATATTGAGCACACGCGATGTTGTCCACCGTCGCATCTGGCGACTTCATGCCCATCATTTCTTGGTTTCTTTTGAAAATTTTCGGATGACCACAAGACCCAAAGCTTCTCTTATTCTTATTCGCCTCTGTCCGGTTCGCCTCTCGATCCACTTAACTTCTTCACTATTCTTGCCCTTTCCACTAAGATTGCAAAGTCTCTTTCCGGTCTGAGCAATCATCACTCATGAGTTCATCTCTAAGTCCATCCTCAAATCTGACACACCGTTCATATTCAATAGCTACTATCCCTCTGGCATATCGGTTAAGTCTCAAAAACTCTACTTCATACTCAACTATCGACTTATTTCCTTGTACTAAATTCAAAAATGCCTTTCTCTGGGAGTCAATGTAGCTAGCTCCAACATATTTTCCTTCGAACTTAACTTTAAAATACCCCCAATCCACTCGATCCATAAGGGTACTCTCCTTGATAGTGAGCCACCACTAGTAGGCCTCATCATGTAGTAGTGAAACAGCACCTTTCAGCTTTTATTTAGCAGTGCAGTCTAAATCGTCCATGATCCTCTCGACTGTCTCCAACCAGTACTCTGCTACATTCGGAGCTACTCCAGATACTCCCCTAAAAACCTCAACTCCATTTGATCTTTGTCTCTCAGCTACTAACTTTGAGACCCATTTCCCGTACTAGCTTCTGCTACACGTTCCAAAACTCGCAGCACAGCTTGTGATACTGTGTCACCTCCTCCATTTTGCTCTTGAAATTCCACCCCAACAGTCGGTGGCGGAGCTTCATTTTCGAACCTTGACCAGATCTAACTGGTTCCGACACGATCATTCTTCCTCTATCAAGCGTCATGACGACCACGCCCCTAGAACTCATGTCTACTATGCGTATTATCTGTTTTTACGAAAAAGTCTTATGGATTAAAGTCTTTTCACTTCTTATTAAAAGAAAGTTTTATGCAACAGATATTTATTTAGTGGTTTTTCCGTAGTAGTACACATACACCTAGGGTCCATGTCTCTAAAGTATAATTTCCTTAGGCTTATCATACATTCATATCACTTTATCAATAAAAGTACTTACCTGATGGATCTGGGTCGAGAACTCGGATGCCATGCTTCTATAAAACCATTCTAACTAAAGAAAATTTTCAAAAAGTCATTTGGGCCTAATTTTGAAAACGTTGTGGGCTTCACAACCCAAGGCCGAGAGTTTAAAACTGGGCTCTGATACCAAGTTGAAACACCCTAAACCCGACATAAAAAGTCTGACCGGATTTGATATGTTCCTCGAGTAAAACTTTAGCAAATTCTCACTTTGTGTAAGAAAAACTTGATGATTTTGAATAAAACAAATTAACTTAAAGATCGGGTTGAAATCAAATTGTAAAGTAAATTTGTATCTTCTTAAAACATTATTTTTAAGAGAAATTAATAAGTTAAAAGAAAACCAAATTTAATGAAAAATTTATTAATATTGTGGAGATATATTTTGTTTTCAAAAAGCAGTTTAAATTATTTATCAAAACCATTTAGTTATTTAATTAATAATTGTTCATGGCGTAAAAATAAATCCAAACACAAAATTAAAAATAGTTCATAGTGGCCTTATTACATAAAAATAGCAAAACCCATAATAAATTCTAAGTAGTAAAAATAAGCTTAATAAGTTTAATTAGGAAAATCTCCAAAGTACTTTGTTTGAGCATTGGCCACCACGTAGTCCTTGTTGAATTCGATCCATCGCACTAAGAGTTATCTCAAAAATTATCCCACAAAAGGGTGAGTTATAAACTCAATGTGTAACATATACATTAAAAGCCCATTTGATCATAGCCTTTAAGCCCATTAATAACACATATAGCCATAGGCCCATTTTTAGTCATTTTTAGCCAAAAGCCCATTTTTATAGCAAATCAAATAAAATCATTTAGAAGTCACATGGATATTTATATAATGAAATGCAAACCCGAACCCACCTAAATGTCCATCCGCTACACACCACCCGTACCAACCAATCACACCGTGGGGATTACTAAATCAACCCTCCATCCGCTACACACCATCGAAGGCAGTTGCTGCAGTCAACATGCACATCGTCTTTATAATTTTGTGGCAAGGCCACCAGAAAAATGTGACCGAAGTCACCAGATTCAAAAATATGTGACCGAAGTCACAGATTCACATATACGTGACCGAAGTCACCAGATTCACATATGTGACCGAAGTCACCGGATAATGTGGTATAAACCACCGGAACACTTCCCTTTATCAATTTCACCCATATGCCCATGCACATACATATTATTCATTTTTCATGCCATTTACCCCAAAATCATAACATAGTCATACTTATTTCACATTTATGCATATAGCAAAATTAACGAAGTATTGGGGTAAACATACCTGAATATCGTATACCACTGAATAGTACTCGCAACCATTATTACACATATTTTCATACAAATCACATTTAATAAAGATCTATGAGATTTTAGTGTAATGTTACACACTTTATGACTGTGAGAACGATACCTTCCCGCTCGTCAACACCTAGTTAATTATCACACTTGATTAGTATACACTATTGCTAATAAAACTATACTATTGATGAGAAATCTAAATCCTTACCCTCGAATTTTCGAACAACCGTTATTTGTGGTTTTTCTCTGCTAGATGGATCAAAACCCGCTGACAACCCACTAACGAAAAGTGGTTCGATTGTACGCACAACTTCAAATAACTGATCTTCGTTAGCAGAGGGTCTACAACCCCGTGGAAAATCTATTATCACCGATATAGCCCTTCGTTTGAAGTTTCAGGGTAAAACAGAGCCTCCTCTCTTCCAAACACTTCGTACCGCTCTTTTCGAACCTATCTTGTTAGTCTCGAAATCCCCCTAAAATAAAGTTGATTAATAAACTATCTAAAAGAAATGATATAACCAAAATGATAATCCTTACCTTGGATGATTTTGAAAGATCTCTCCTTAAATGTTGGTTTCAAAAAGGATCCTTAACAATCCCTTCCAAAGTTTTGGCCTAGGAGAAAAATGAGAGAATTAAGTTTCTAAATCGGCTATTCTAAAAGAAATAGTGAAAACACTTAACAAAAATCCTTACTTAACCACTTGAAGATTCGGCCTTGTCAAAGTAGAAGAAAAGAAATGATGCTTTCGGCTTGAATAAAATGAAGAGAAAAATATGATGTTTTTGGCTATGGTGGTTTCGGGTTTTCAACAAAAGAAAAGAAAGAAGAAGATGAAAATAGAGAATGGAAGTTTTGGCCTTAGCAAGATAAATGAGAAAAGAAATTTGAGAGAAAGGGATGATTTAATTTTTGGTAGAAAATGGTTTCGGTTGAAAGTGAAGAAGAAAGAAAAATGAAAGGAGAAAGAAAGAGAAAAGGAAGAAAAAGATGATGATAGTGATGATTTTCAAAATAAAAGAGATGAGTTTAGGGACTTATGTGCATTCGGCCATGAGAGAAAAAGAAGAGAAAATAGGTCTTTGAACTTTGGTACTTTCGGTTACAAAGAGGAAGAAAAAGATGTTATGTTTAGGATAAAAGAAACTAGAACGACTTCTCAAACCGAAATGGTAAATTGCAAAAGACCAAAAGAAGAGAAAAAGGCTTCTCTTTTGTGTAGATAGGCATTTGGCTATGAACAAGGTTTTGGAGAGAAAATTGGTTAAAAATTTTGGCCAACTAACACCCTAATGCCTATGCAAAATTCGTCCAACCTTACCAACATAATCTCTTTTTTCCTCCTCAATTCTTCCCCATCAATCCCTTGATTCCAAACACAATTAAACCTTCTCCCTTTAGCCCTAAAGTCGACTAGGTTCATGGTCAAATGACCATGAAAAAGCTTCCAAAACACCATCCTTTCTTCAAGCCTTTTTCCCCTATCTTACCATATCTTCATGATTCCATGCCATAACTTCTAGCTTGCCTTTTCATATGGTCTACTAACCAAAATAAAAGATGACCATCCATTCTAGAATAGTCTTGGCCGACACTATAGGAAAGAAAACAAAAAAAATTAAAATTCTTCCACTTGCTAGCTAGGGATTCAATCTCTCTCCTCAAGCATTCATCCATGCGCCTTACCACCTTGCCAATTGACTTATTATGCTTAAAACTTCTTGTCAATATTTCTTAAAGCCTATCTTGCTTAGCTCCATCTTATCTATTAAAAACATATTATTTCTCTAAGCATTCACTTACATAATGAAGTTCAAAAATAAACTTCCAAAACACACTCAATTTTACTTAGACATGCAACAATATACAATTAAATAAAATGCATAACCCCTATTTTTCAGGATGTTACAGATATAGCTGTGATATCTGAGGCGAGAGCACTTGTCTAAGCCTTTGCTATTCGCGCTCGTGAGAAAGTGCCATCTCCAAACTTCATTACTAGTACTTTTACTCTATTTGATACTGATGTGATTGCATTGATGGATCCATGATCTACTTATTCATATGTGTGTGTGAACTTAGTATCAAGTAAGACTCTACCTGTTGAGTCTACTAAGTTCGTGATTAGAGTATCGAACCCCTTAGGCAAGTGTGTCTTGGTTGATAAAGTGTGCAAGAACTGTCCGTTGATGTTTTTGGATATTTACTTTCTGTCTAATTTGATGTTGCTACCTTTTGATGAATTTGATATCATTCTAGGTATGGATTGGCTCACTTTGCATAATGCCATTGTGAATTGTAAATGAAAAAGTATTGATTTGAGAAGTCAGAATGGTGAGATAGTTCGGATAGAATCCAATGATTTGAATGGATTATCGGCTGTTATATCTTCAATGAAAGCTCTGAATTATGTGAAAAAGGGTTGTGAAGCTTATCTCGCATATGTGATAGGTACAAAAGTGGCAGAAAAGAAAGTTGAATCTGTGCCTGTGGTTTGTGAGTTCCCAGATGTGTTTCCTGAAGAACTACCGAGATTACCTCCGATATGAGAAGTTGAGTTTGGTATTGAATTAGTACCTGGGACAACTCTGATATCGATAGCTCCGTATAGAATGGCACCGACTGAATTGAAAGAGTTGAAGTCTCAGTTGCAAGAATTGACCAATAGATGATTTGCACGACCGAGCTTCTCGCCTTGGGTGCTCCTGTGTTGTTTGTGAAAAAGAAAGATGGAACTATAAGGATGTGCATTGATTATCGATAGTTAAACAAAGTGACGATAAAGCATAAGTATCATTTTCCATGTATTGATGATTTGTTTGATCAGCTGAAAGGAGCTACAGTATGTTTTCAAAGATAGATTTGAGATCGGGCTATTACCAGTTGAGAGTTAAAAAATCAGATGTATCGAAGACTGCTTTCAGAATGAGGTATGGACATTATGAATTCTTAGTTATGCCTTTTGGACTAACGAATGCTCCTGCAGTATTTATGGATTTTATGAACCGGATATTCAGACCATATTTGGATCGTTTTGTTGTGGTGTTCATTGATGATATTCTGATTTATTCTTGATCGCTACAAAATAGTCTAGTTTTAATATTTATAAAGAGTGATTGAACACAGAGTAGACCGAGACAACGATAGAGGCAAGCGCTTTTGTCGAGCAAAGAGTATAGCTCGGAAAGAATATCTTATCGAACCCAAGAAACCTAAAAGTACTACTACTCACTTTCTTTCTATTATTTAGCCTAAAATATGGAGTGATTGGTTTATTAGTCTAAAACAAATGAAATGCTTAAACTTAAATGCAAAGACAAAAGAACAAAACTTTGGAAAAAGACTTTGAAGAAAATTCAATTGATAAAGATGATACCTTCGGGAAGAATCCACCTATGACTTCACTTATTATCTACCTTTTCAATTCATATGATTTCTTTACTTAGCTTGATCCGTAAGACTCCCTAACCTATATTAAACCTTCTCTCGAAGCGAATAACGTCTAACCTTAGGTTAATTAGTGAAACTCTCGTTCCCTTATAATAACCCCTTAAGGAAGCGAAGAATCGATCAATGGACTCCCATATTAGGTTTCACCCTAATCGCAAAATCTTGTAACCCTATCTCTAGGCGCCCGATCAACTCCGCTTAATTATGCTAGCTCTACTCTTAGGCAGGGTCTACTCCTCCTCCACCTAAGCACATCAGATAAATTTAAGCAAAATAATTAAGAATAAACTAAGTATATATCATATAAACCGAAATAACAAAATCCATCATAGGTTTCATCTCCTTCAGGTATCTGAGGGGTTTAGTTCATAATTAATCGAGAAAACATCTCAAGAGAAAAGATAAAACAAAACATAAGAAATCCCTAAAACCCCCTGAAGGAATTGAAGAGGAGATCCTCCGTCTTGAGTAGAACTCTGACTCTTCGAGATGGATCAATAGGCTATCTTTGAGACAATCCCTAAACAAGAAAGGCTTGACAGAAAACTCTGCTCAATGATCGATCTGTTTCGGCTTCTGCCGAACTCCCTTTTTAGTTGCTACCTTTGGTGTTTATATAGGCTTTGAGATGCTTTACTTGGCTCTTAAGTATCCTAATTCAAGTAGAATTCCTTCTAGAATGTTTCAGTAAACTTAGGAATGTAATATCCCAGATTAGGGCTTATGCATCAATTCTAAATTATATGAAATAGCATGCTTGAGTATGTTGTGAATGTGTATTATGAAATTTGTGAACTCTAGAAAATAGGAGAGTGCCTTAGAAATTATTCGACTTCAATTTTAAAAGAGGAAGCTAGGAAGAGTAGGCCTTAAGAGAAATTGTATGAGAAACATAACACACAATTGGGCTTGAAAAAGTGGCTTGGAGGCGCCACCTAAGGCCTCTAGGAATGACGCCACCAGCAGGGTAAATGGGCCAAGGTTCGAGTCGCATGGGAAGCTAAAGGAAAGTTTTATTTTTGGCAACTAGGAGCGATGGTGGGCGGCATGGGAGTCTATGGGAGGAGTTTGAGATGAGGTCTAATTCTCTTAGAAATTTTGGCTAAGGTAGGAGATAGGTGATAAGGAAGAGTGAATTAAGGGATTTGATAGTGAGAGGAAGAGGTGGGCGCCAAGGACTCTCCTCGTGATTAATTTTGGCTTTGTAGTGTGTTAAGGGTATGCCAAATTGTTCAAAGCAAAATTAGTCTCTTTTGTTATTTTCTCTCCAATGTTTTCTCTTCTATTTCTTTCTAGCCGAATTTTTACTTTATTTCTCAAAGTCTTTCTTTTTCTTTTATTTGCTCTAGCCGAAATCTCCTTTCCCCTATTCTCACCATTACCGTAACCTTTAAGGCTTCATACCTCTTCTTTTGTGCCTCTTGTGGAAGCCGAATCCATAAGCCCTTGCTACCCCTTTTCTAAAGCCGAGTATACAAGGTACCCCTAGCCGATTCTCCATTAAGCCACAAAGCTAAATATCCTTGTGGTGACAAAGATAGGTGCTGTCGATTTCTTCAGTAGTGGTGAGATAAAGTTTGATTTCTATTCTTTTCTTTTAGGACTTGTCGAAATTTAAAGACTAATTCCTATTACTATTCTTTGACCAAAATCTTAAGGAGAGATTTGGGATCTTTCTAGTGTCGACTATAAGAAGGGAGCATTTGGGATATCGGATCTAAGGTAAGTAAGGTGTAAGTTTAGGTCAAGGCCATTTATTTGAATGTTAGAATTGGATCTAACATATACTTTTAAGGGTCTTGACATCATCAAGAGCAAATAGCAATTTCGGGATTTCAATATCCGAGGTAACCTATAAGGTAAGATTCGACCAAGGCCATGTGTGGTGTTATAGATTTATTTCTTAATTATTCAAAAGCCGAAAACTAACCCTTTAAGTGAACTAATGTTGGCCGATTACAAGGTAGAAGGATTTCAATGTTTCAAGATTTGATTAGTAGTGGAATCGGCACCAAGGTAAGAATTTGATTACAATAATCCTATTAGGATTTGGTTTTATAGCCGAATGGCTTTTTACTAATAAGTTAGGGTTGGCCGAATATAGGAATTAAAGATCTAAAGCGATAGATCGAGTTTTCGGGATTTCAGTGAATTGTTAAGTAAATTAGGTGTGTACTCCACACTATCCCTTAATAGATGTAAGGCAATATTTAATATATATGTTATAATAATGTGAATGTGGCTAAGTTACCATGCGATGGTACAAAGTACTCAGGTACGTTTTTCCTACTCCTACTAATAATATAATACGATTTATTATGACACATAAGTACAACTATAAGAATGTGAATAAAGCATAAGGCATAATTTTTGCATGTTTTGCATGACATGGGGCATATGGGTGATATGTAAAGGGGAAGTGAATTGGTGGTTTTATACCCCAATATGTGAATGTGGTGACTTATGTCACAATATCCGAATGTGGTGACTTATGTCACAATATATGAATGTGGTGACCTATGTCACGAATATATATACATGGTGGCTATGCCACGAAATTATAAGGCGATGAGCACGTCATTGCGATGTTGCCTTCGATGGTGTGTAGCGGATGGAGGTTGACTTAGTAGTCCCCACGGCGTGATGGTTGGTGCGGGTGATGTGTAGCGAATGGTTATATAGGCTTGGGTTCGGGTTTCCATCATTTATTTAAATGCTATGTGAATATGTATGATTTGATATGCCATATCTATTGAGACTTAGTGTTGATTGTACACATTGAGTCTGTTTGACTCACCCCGTTGTGGGAATATTTTTTAGGTGATGATCAGTGATGGATCGGGTCGGCAGGAGCTCAGCGGTGGCCATGCAAAGCTCGAACTGTTTTCATTTTATTAGTTCTATTTAAGTTTTGAGTTATTTGGTTTTTATTTGATGTAATAAGGCCAAAGGATTAAATTGTTTATGCATGCTTTCAAACTTCTTAGTATGATCGATTATTATCCAATTAAAGTTAAAAGTAAAATTTTCTTAAGTATAAATAACAAATTGTTTTTAACACCTACTAAACACGGGTTTTAAACTTTAAGCCCAACCCAAATCAACTATTTTCAAAAACACATAAGTTTTTGGCAAAGCCCAAATAAATTTGAAAGGTTTTTCTTTAGAAGCATACCGGATCCGGTCGGGGCTTGTGGGTCGGGTTTGGGGTGTTTCGACTTAGTATCGAGCCGATTCAAAACTTCGACCTTGAGGGCTTTTTGGGCCCAAAACGTTTTCTTTTGGGAAAATTGGATTTTATTAAGAAATAAGCAGGTTTTCTGGCATGGCACTTGAGTCTCCGGCCTGAAGTCCACCAGGCAAGTACTCCTAATTCTTCTGTGATTTGTATGAGGGAAGATATAGGGACGTAGAATAGTCGACTAGGAATTAAACCCTAGGACTAGGTTACCCCAACCATTACATAAAACTTTAATGCACAATTAAACAAACCTGTATCTGAGTCGCCGAGTTAAGGGTGTGGCAACCATTGTGCGCATGTCTAGGATTGGTTTTAGTGGGAGCTTGGTATTTAAGCAGTCCTAGTGACTCACTTCCTACCCACTTGAATCCTACCTGGTGCGTAGTGATGGTTCACCCTAACCAAAAGGACTCAGCCATAGGCTAAACCCACTAATTAAAACCCGAAAGGGACTACCCACATTTTTATGGAAACCCTAGTTTTAAAAGTCAACAAACTACCCTTTTGGAATTATGAAAATTTTTATTTTGGAAAAACTTTCAAAGAATTTTTAATTTACAAATTACCTAAATACCCCTAGTGGTAAAATTACTAAGATGCCCTTGGTTCTAAAATTTCCATATTACCCTTGATTTTAATAAAATTTCCCTACTTTGCAAGAATATCCAAAACTTTACAAAATATCAAGACACCCTGATTTGGAAAATTTACGAAATTACCTCTGATTTGCAAAATGACCAAATTACCCTTAACCTGCACAAATGACCAAAATACCCTCAGTAAGGAAAATCAACGAAGTACCCTCAAATTAAAAACCTTTATAAACACCCTTGTTTCGAAAAGTCACCAAGTACCATATTTTGCGAAAAATTTCTGAAAAGACCTTGGCTTGTAAAATTACAAAAATACCCCTAATGTACAAAATTATCATTCCATCCCTGAAATTTTTCCAGCAAGTATTTTAATTTTGTGAAATATCATCAATCACTATTTTGCAACATTTTCAAATACCCTAATTTGAAAAATTACCAAAATACCCTTGTAGGATAAAATTACGGAAATACCCCTGGGTAGTGGAAAGCAACAAACAACGACAATTACAACATTTCTCTGTAATGGACGCAAGTTCATGTGTGTGACTAAATGAATGATGTGAGACTGTATGTGTATGAATCGAAAGAACTACTTTCTATTAAACATAAAACTGTTCGTGTTAAATCAGTGGAACAAAGCTAATACATAAAATTCTTTAATCAGATAAACGCAAAGCAAAAGTATGAATTCAAGGGGATGTGGTCGTAACGTACGTGGCCGTGGGAGAGGCCGAATGACCGTGTCTGAACCCGTTAGATCGGGTTAAGGATCTGAGAATAAAACGCCACCACCGCCACCACCAGCCGCTGATGTGGAATATCAGGATCAGATCGGGGATGACGTAGTGTCACAGGCAATGCTGCGGGTTTTAGAAAGGGTGGCTGAAGCAGGTGGGGGCATGGGAGCTCAGAAGTCGGTACCTGAGCGAGTCCGAGCCAACGGAGCTGAGGTGTTTCGTGGTGTATCAGGTGTGGCACCAGTCACCAAATCTTTGGTTGGAGGCGATCGGCGGATTATGGATGAGCTCGACTTAACTGACGAGGAAAAGCTGAAAGGGTTGGTGTCGTTTCTCCGCGATGAGTCATATCAATGGTGGCTCACGATGCGGGATGGTGCTACAGCTGAGGAACTCACTTGGGAGTATGCTAAGGCGGCATACCAGAAGAAGTATGTTGGTACCCATTATATCGATGCACGAGGAAGGCATTTACGGGGCTAGTTCAAGGGAACAAGTCCGTGGTGAGTCTGTTGAATTCTTAAAGTTTTGTTGCTATGCTCGGGGCATAGTGTCTACTGAGCATAAGCGGTGTGTCCGGTTTGAAGACGGACTAAGAGATGACCTGAGGTTATTGATAGCCCATAATAGGGCAGGGAGTTTGTTTGTATTGGTGGAAAAGGCTAAAGTAGCCGAGGGTATCAAGGATTCTATAAGGCGTAACACCGAATGGAATAGACGAGAAGAGGGTTTAAGTGCCGTCGGATCGTCGGGGAATGTGCAAAGAGGCCTAGAGTTGATGGGCCGCAAGGTCATTGAATCGTGACGGGGAGGCCAATACTGTACTTATGTCGGTGTGGAAAGAAGCATCTAGGAGAGTGTTGGAAGAAGGCAGGAGGATGTTTCAAATGTGGGTCTAAGGACCATATGATTAAGGACTGCCCTATGAGACAGATGGGAATCGACCAATGACTCAAGGTGTTACTCGGTAGGAAGAGGGACGGACGACCTCGGTGAGGCGTGGTCGAATAGTAGAGGAAATAGTACGAAAAAGGGCGTAGAACACCGGTGAAATGGTGGTATCTGAAGGCAAAACAGTTGGGCTTGGTGTATGCGGTTCACCATAGGGAGGACGGAGACGCACTTGGACGTCATAACCAGTCGTTCTTTATTTATGGCAAGCCTTATTTTACTTTGATCGATGTGGGCTCGACCCATTCTTATGTTGCATGTAGTATAGTTGAAACACTAGGCATAGCCTCTGAACTTTCTAGTAGGGGATGGTATAGTAAGCCCACTAGGTCAAACTGTAATGGTGAATAAGATGTTTGGAGAGTACCAAAGGATGCAAGGCGTTTTGGCATAGATTATCATCAGTGGAGTGAATCGTAAGTTTGACCATCAAGAACAAGTACCATTTGCCAAGGATTGATGACTAGTTCGATCAGACCATGAGTTTATTCGACCCAGTGTGTCTAAAGGGGAAGAAGGATGGAACTATGCGCACGATTTTCTCAAAGATAAAACAAGGGATGACTCGATCGACTTAAGATATCATCAACTTAAGGTGAAGGAGGTAAATATCCATAAGACGACTTTTCGGACAAGGTATGGGCATTTTGAGTTCGTGGTAATGCCGTTTGGATTGACGAATGCCCCAGCCGCATTTAAGGACATGATGAATCGGGTTTTTCAACCCTACTTGGATAGGTTCGTCATTGTGTTCATCGATGACATCCTAGTGTACTCCAAGTCTGAAGAAGAGCATGATGAGCATCTCCAAATAGTATTGCAAGTGTTGAGGGAGAAGAAGCTCTACGCCAAATTCAGCAAGTGTGAATTTTGGCTTAAGGAGGTGACGTTTCTAGGACATGTGGTATCTGCTGAAGGAATAAGGGTGGATCTTCGCAAGATTGTGGCAGTTTTGGATTGGAAACCCCTAGGTTTGTGGCAGAAGTTTGGAGTTTCTTAGGATTGGCAGGCTATTATAGAAGGTTTGTAGAAGGGTTCTCGTCGATAGCCACGCCTTTAATAAAGTTATAAAGGAAGGAAGTGCCTTTTATATGGACCAGTAAGCAACAGGAGAGCTTCGAGAAGCTTAAGAAGGTTTTTACCGAAGCTCCAATTTTGATTCAGCCAGAGGCAGGGAAAGATTTTGTAGTGTTTAGTGATGCTTCCCACACAGGATTGGGAGGTGTTCTTATGCAGGATGGAAAAGTAGTCGCTTATGCGTCTCGACAACTAAGGCCACATGAGGTTAACTACCCGACACATGATTTGGAATTGGCGGCAGTAGTCTTTGCCCTTAAGGTGTGGAGGCACTATCTATATGGAGAAAAGTCGGTGATCTACACAGACCACAAGAGTCTTAAGTACTTGTTGACTCAGAAGGAGTTGAACTTAAGACAGCGAAGGTGGGTGGAATTATTGAAGGACTACGATTGTTCCATAGAATATCACCCGGGCAGGGCGAATGTAGTGGCGGATGCCCTAAGTTAGAAGGTTGTGTCGGATCTAAGGGCGATGCTGATGGAAGTTTGTTGGCAGAGCTGCAAGTTAAGCCAACGTGGTTGAATGAAGTAAAAGAAGGACAGTTGGTGGATGAGGATCTAAGTGCTAAGTTAAGACAAGTGCAGAATGGAGAGTTGAAAATTATGGCGTTAATGAAGAGGGAGTATTGTGCTTCAAGGGTAAAGTTTGTATGCCAAGGACGAGGAGCTTAGGCAAAGAATTCTTCGGGAATCGCATAGTAGCCTTTATGCTATGCATTCCGGAGGTAGTAAAATGTACAGAGACCTAAGGGAACAGTTTTGGTGGCGATCTTAAGTGAGAAGTTACCGAATATGTTGGCAAGTGTTTGACGTGTCAGCAAGTTAAGGCTGAACACCAAGTTCCATCGGGATTGCTTCAGCCAATACAGATTCCCCAGTAGAAGTGGGAGAGAATTACCATGGACTTCATTAGTGGGCTTCCCCTTACGCCTACTAAGAAGGACTCGGTATGGGTGATAGTGGATCGGTTGACAAAGTCCGCGCACTTCATTCCAGTACGGATGGATTATTCTTTGCAGAAATTGGCGAGGTTATATGTGGCAGAAATTGTAAGGTTGCATGGAGTTCCGGCATCGATCATTTTAGATAGGGACCCAAGGTTCACGTCTCGATTTTGGAGAGCACTACATTAAGCTTTAGGCACTAAATTGGATTTCACTACGGCATTTCATCCACAGTCGGACGGGCAGTCTGAACGAGTAATCCAAGTCTTAGAGGATATGTTACGGGGCTGTGTGATGGATTTCAGAGGAAGTTGGGAGGAATATTTGCCTTTAGCAGAGTTTGCCTACAATAACAGCTATCAGGCAAGTATTCAGATGGCACCGTATGAAGCACTATATGGTCGAAAGGGTCGAACTCCTACATGTTGGACGGAATTGGGGGAACATCGAGTTTTGGGTCCAAAGATTATGGCTGAATCTGAGGAGAAGGTTAAGATAATTCAGGCACGATTAAAGGAGGCGTTTGATAGGCAAAAGTCGTATGTAGATCTCAAATGGAAGGAGATAGAATTTGATGTGGGAGATCAAGTGTTTCTTAAGGTTTCGCCTTGGAAAAAGGTAATGAGATTTGGTCGGAAAGGGAAGTTAAGTCCAAGGTTTATAGGACCTTATAAGGTTTTGAAGCGAATTGGACCAGTGGCATACCAGTTGGAGTTGCCACCAAAATTGAAGCAGATGCATGACGTATTCCATGTTTCCATGCTACGTCGATATCGATCGGATCCATCTCACATAGTTTCGGTTGAAGAGGTGGAGCTGACACCAGATCTGTCTTATGAGGAAGAGTCGATTCAGATTCTGGAAAGGGATGTGAAGGTGCTTCAGAGGAAGTCGGTTTTGTTGGTCAAGGTGTTGTGGCGTAACCATGGATCGGAAGAAGCTTCATGGGAACCAGAAGAGGCAATGCGATAGCAATACCCTCACCTATTTTAGCCAGGTAATTTTAAGGTCAAAATTATTTTTAAGGGGGGTAGAACTATAATATCCCGGATTAGGGCTTATGCATCAATGCTAAAATATATGAAATAGCATGCTTGAGTATGTTGTGATTGTGTATTATGAAATTTGTGAACTCTAGAAAATAGGAGAGTGCCTTAGAAATTATTCGAATTCAATTTTAAAAGAGGAAGCTAGGTAGAGTAGGCCTTAAGAGAAATTGTATAAGAAACATAACACACAATTGGGCTTGAAAAAGTGGCTTGGAGGTGCCACCTAAGGCATCTGGGAACGACGCGACTAGCAGGGTAAATGGGCCAAGGTTCGAGTCGCATGGGAAGCTAAAGGAAAGTTTTTATTTTTCGACAACTAGGAGCAGTAGTGGGCGGCATGGGGAGTCTATGGGATGAGTTTGAGATGAGGTCTAATTCTCTTAGAAATTTCGGCTAAGGTAGGAGATAGGTGATAAGGAAGAGTGAATTAAGGGATTTGATAGTGAGAGGAAGAGGTGGCGGCCAAGGGACTCTCCCGGTGATTAATTTTAGCTTTGTAGTGTGTTAAGGGTATGTTTGAATTGTTCAAAGCAAAATTAGTCTCTTTTGTTATTTTCTCTCAAAGTTTTCTCTTCTATTTTTTTCTAGCCAATTTCTACTTTATTTCTCAAAGTCTTTCTTTTCTTTTATTTGCTCTAGCCGAAATCTCCTTTCCCCTATTCTCACCATTTCCGTAACCTTTAAGGCTTCATACCTCTTCTTTTGTGCCCTTGTGGAAGCCAAATCCATAACCCCATGCTACCCCTTTTCTAAAGCCGAGTATACAAGGTACCCCTAGCCGATTCTCCATTAAGCCACAAAGCCGAATATCCTTGTGGTGACAAAGATAGGTGCTGTCGATTTCTTCAGTAGAGGTGAGATCAAGTTTGATATCTATTCTTTTCTTTTAGGACTTGTCAAAATTTAAAGACTAATTCCTATTACTATTCTTTGACCGAAATCTTAAGGAGAGATTTCAGGATCTTTGCTAGTGTCGACTATAAGAAGGGAGCATTCGGGATATCAGATCTAAGGTAAGTAAGGTGTAAGTTTAGGCTGAAGGGCATTTATTTTAATGTTAGAATTGGATCTTACATATACTTTTAAGGGTCTTGACATCATCAAGAGCAAATAGTAATTTCGAGATTTCAATATCCGAGGTAAGCTATAAGGTAAGATTTGGCCAAGGCCATGCGTGGTGTTATAGATTTATTTCTTAATTATTCAAAAGTCGAAACTAACCCTTTAAGTGAACTAATGTTGGCCGATTACAAGGTAGAAGGATTTCAACGTTTCGGGATTTGATTGGTAGTGGAATCGGCACCAAGGTAAGAATTTGATTACAATAATCCTATTAGGATTTTGTTTTATAGTCGAATGTCTTTTTACTAACATGTTAGGGTTGGCCGAATATAGGAATTAAAGATCTAAAGTGATAGATCAAGTTTTCAGGATTTCAGTGAATTGCTAAGTAAATTAGGTGTGTACTCCACACTATCCCTTAATAGATGTAAGGCAATATTTAATATATATGTTATAATAATGTGAATGTGGCTAAGTTACCATGCGATGGTACAAAGTACGCAGGTACATTTTTCCTACTCCTACTAGGAATATAATACGATTTATTATGACACATAAGTGCAACTATAAGAATGTGAATAAAGCATAAGGCATAATTTTTGCATGTTTTGCATGACATGGGGCATATGGGTGATAGGTAAAGGGGAAGTGAATTGGTGGTTTTATACCCCAATATGTGAATGTGGTGACTTATGTCACAATATCCGAATGTGGTGATTTATGTCACAATATATAAATGTGGTGACTTATGTCACGAATATATATACATGGTGGCTATGCCACAAAATTATAAGGGCGATGAGCACGTCGACTGCAGCGACTGCCTTCGATGGTGTGTAGCGGATGGAGGGTTGACTTAGTAGTCCGCACGGTGTGATGGTTGGTACGGGTGATGTGTAGTGGATGGTTATATAGGCTTGGGTTTGGGTTTGCATCATTTATTTAAATGCTATGTGAATATGTATGATTTGATATGCCATATCTATTGAGACTTAGTGTTGATTGTACACATTGAGTCTGTTTGACTCACCCCGTTGTGGGAATATTTTTCAGGTGATGATCAGTGATGGACCGGGTCGGCAGGAGCTCAGCGGTGGCCATGCAAAGCTCAAAAACTATTTTCATTTTATTAGTTCTATTTAAGTTTTGAGTTATTTCGGGTTTTTATTTGATGTAATAAGGCCAAAGGATTAAATTGTTTATGCATGCTTTCAAACTTCTTAGTATGATACGATTATTATCCAATTAAAGTTAAAAGTAAAATTTTCTTAAGTATAAATAACAAATTGTTTTTAACACCTACTCGACACGGGTTTTTAAACTTTAAGCCCAACCTAAATCAACTATTTTTCAAAAACACATAAGTTTTTGGCAAAGCCCAAATAGAATTTGAAAGGTTTTTCTTTAGAAGCATACCAGATCCGGTCAGGGCTTGTGGGCCGGGTTTGGGGTGTTTCAAGGAATGTGTTTATCTTCGACAAGTGGAATTTGAACATATAAGCTTTTCTTCGACAATTATAATCTAGTATCCTTTAGATTTAATCATCAATGCACAATTAACTATGACTTACTCTAAAACATATCAATAAATATCATAAATCATTAGAAATTTCATCCTAATTAGTAATATGAGAAAAATACTTTCGAACAAGACTGAACTCAGAATTTTGAGAATAATGCAAAAAGTCAGGTACTTTTACCCCCCACACTTAAGATGTACATTGCCCTCAATGTACAAAGATAGATAAACTATTATGTAATAATAAAATCAAAAGAGAAGGGAGAAGTAACACTTCCGAATTTTGGATGAAGTCTATGAAAAGAAACAAGATAAGATTGAGGTGAACGTGGGAAGCGTCTCGAACCGCTTGAAATTGAATCCTCAAGCGGTAGGCTTGGTTTTATTGTATCCTAAGCTAAATCTAAATATCATAAAGAATAAGAAGAAGAAAATAAAATAAAATAAAGTAAAAAAAATGATGATGAAATAAAATAAAAGTAAAAATAAATAATGGAAAATGAAAGACAACTAGAAAAATGGGGAATAAGGTTTAAATAGAGATGTAGCCCGTGTTTTGGGATTTTGAATTTTGGAAGCATTCAGGGTGTTTGGGCATGGCCGTGGTTGTCGTGTCACGCCTGTGTCTTTCTTCACACGGTCATTCAATACGGGCGTGCTCCTCCCGTGTTTGATAAGTTAGAATGTTGGCACGGTTGGGAGGCACGACCGTGTTTAGCCCGTGCTTGGCAAGTCAATAACCTCACACGGGGCGTCAACACGGGCGTGGACTATTATCACCACCCGTGTTGGGAAAAGAAATTTTTCTATGTCGTGCACGGCTACTGGCACGCCCATGGTTCATCCCCTGGCTTCCACAAGGCCATGGGCACTCCTGTGTGTAGGGTTGTGTGGCCTAGAAATCTACTCTTTGGTTAGTTTATGGTTAGAAGCTAAAAAGAAATAGAAAAGAAAAAAATAAAAAAATAAAAAAATGTAAAAAAGGGGTTAGTGCTCGGGTTGCCTCCCGAGAAGCGCTCGTTTATAGTCTTAGCTAGACTTTACCTCTCATTCGTATGGTCATGGTGGTTTAAGGAGGTGAAAATCCTTTCTCATGTGATCACTTCGGTTATGGATATATAGTTTAAGTCGAGTAATGTTTACCTCAAAAGTGTCAAATTTAGGATGGCTGACCTCGACTGTGCCGTATAGGAAGACATTTAGTACCTCAAAAGTGATTTCTTCATTTGTCTTGAGGTCTGAATTGGTGATTCGACGGTCTTCCTTATTCAACAATACCTGATCTCCTAATTTGAAGTGATTCCTTGTCCCTATCAGCTCGTCTGGGGGCTCCTTCGATTTCACTTTGTGCGATTCATGTTCCTCTTTGATTTGTGTTTCCTGCTCTTTTAGTTTGTCAACCCTAAGGCTTTGTTCCTTAAGTATTTCTTCTTTGTTGGCACGAGGTCTAGGATCTAGCTCATCTAAGTGATTTCGTGATGCTTCATGTAAAAAAGGTTGAACCAAATAATTATCAATAAAATTAACGTTCGTACCTTTATTACGTGATGTCCTAGTTGAGTTAAGAGCTTGAAGTGTGATTGTTTCGTCGTCTACACGAAGTGTGAGTTCACCGAATTCTTCCTCTGTGTGGTTTTTATTTATTGCACCGGGATATGGCACACGAGGTTGGTACTCTATAATTTTCGATTTTGGTAAATCATGGTACACCTCAACCTTACCTTTTCTTACCACAGGTTCTTCCCTTGGGTTTGGATCCACTAACAATTCACTATTATGAGCTTGTACGACTTGGGGCCCATGATTCGGCTCAAGTTTGTAGCCTTGTGGTGTTTTCTGTGGTGAAAGTTGAACAATTTGATTATCAACTGAATTTACTTTCTCACCTTCATCACTTGATTTCCTAGCCGAGTCAAAAGCTTGTAGACTGATTGATTCGTCACCTACACGAAGAATGAGTTCTCCTACACCAACATCAATTTTAGTCCTGGCAGTTGCTAGAAAGGGTTTTCCTAAAATTAAAGGAATCGAATTGTCCTTATTCATGTCTAAGACAACAAAATCTACTGGGAATATGAATTTATCAATTTTGATTAGAACATTTTCTACTATACCACTAGGAATTCTGATAGTTTTATCAGTTAACTGAATGCTCATCCTAGTTTGTCTGGGTTTCCCTAGACCTAGTTGTTTAAACATTTTATAAGGCACAACATTGATGCTTGACCCTAAATCAGCTAACGCATTATCAATAAATAAACTACCAATTAAACATGGAATTGTAAAACTCCCAATGTCTTTTTGCTTCTGTGGTAGTCTATTCTGTAACATTGCTGAGCATGCTGCGTTTAATTCCATATGGTGCTCCTCGTCTAATTTGGGTTTGTTTGTCAAGAGCTGTCTTAAAGATTTCCTTGAGTCTGGCGTCTGAAAAAAAGCTTCAAGAAGAGGTAAGCTAATATGTAATTTCTTTAAGAGTTTACCGAACTGCTCTTCTGAATCATCTCTTTTCATTGCTTCGGGATAAGGTATGTGAGGTTGGTACTCCTTGATTATCGATTTTGACTTTTCTTGTGTTACCTCTACCTTACCTTTGTCTACCTTGGCTTTTTGTATTGGATTGGGTTCATCTAACCCCTTACTGGCATGAGCTGTGATAGCTTGATTTTGCTCCTTTGGATTGATCTCAGTGTTACTAGGTAGACGTCCTTGCAGTCGTTCCGACATCAACTTTGCGAGTTGTTCGACCGCATTAGTGGCTGCTTTGACTGACTTAGTAAGTTCCCCAAATTGGTTCTCGTTGCTTTTACTTGTTTTTTTAGTTTTTTGGAGATGGTTTTCTGTGTTTTCCATGAATTTTTTTAGCATCTCTTCAAGATTCGGCTTCTCTTCTTGTTGGTGAGGTGGTTGTTGAAAATCTGGAGGAAATTCTGATCTTTGGCTATTTTGATCATCCAACGAGAAATTGGGATGGTACTTCCAACCTGCATTATAAGTGTCACTATAAAAATTATTTTGGTATCTAGAATAGTTACTTGTATAGTGAGCTTGCTCGTTTTCCATGCCATATCCGTAGGGTGGGTACTCAGGATTCGCCACGCCTCCTAGATTTAAATCATATTGTATTTTTGGATGTACCTACTAGGGACTATACCAATCATCAATCTTTTTATTCATTAACTCTAACTGATTAGATAACCTGGTGACCACGTCGAGGTTGAAAACACTGGTTGCTTTAGTAGGAATTGCCCCCATGCCTTGCCACTGATAATTATTCAGTGCCATCTTTTCCATAGACTAAAATTTTCTGCCAAAAGCAAAATAGAGGAAAAAAATTAGCAAAGTGAAAAGAAATAATAATAAAGAATAATATAATAATAAATTGCAAAAAAAAAATTGGCTTAAGTAATAGAAATAGAGTTTTCTTAATATTTTAGTGTTCCCCAGCAACGGCGCCAAAAACTTGATCGCTGCAAAACAGTCTAGTTTTAATATTTACAAAAGAGTGATCGAACTTGTAGTCTGACTGCGACCACGATAGAGGCAAGCGCACCTATCGAACAATAGTATAGCTCAGGCAAGAATATCTTATCAAACCCAAGGAACCTAAAAGTACTACTACTCACTTTCTTTCTATTATTTAGCCTAAAATATAGAGTGATTGGTTTATTAGTCTAAAACAAATGAAATACTTAAACTTAAATACAAAGACAAAAGAACGAAACTTTGGAAAAAGACTTTGAAGAAAACTCAATTGATAAAGATGATACCTTCGGGAAGAATCCACCTGTGACTTCACTTATTATCTACCTTTTCAATTCATATGATTTCTTTACTTAGCTTGATCCGTGAGACTCCTAACCTATATTAAACCTTCTCTCAAGTGAATAATGTCTAACCTTAGGTTAATTAGCGGAACTCTCGTTCTCTTATAATAACCCCTAAGGAAGCAATAAATTGATCAATGGACTCCCATATTAGGTTTCACCCTAATCCGCAAAATCTCGTAACCCTATCTCTAGGCACCGATCAACTCCGCTTAATTATGCTAGATCTACTCTTAGGCGGGTTCATTCCTCCTCCACCTAAGCACATCAGATAAATTTAAGCAACATAATTAAGAACAAACTAAGTATATATCATATAAACCGAAATAACAAAATCCATCATAGGTTTCATCCCCTTCAGGTATCTGAGGGGTTTAGTTCATAATTAAACAAGAAAACATTTCAAGAGAAAAGATAAAACAAAACATAAGAAATCCCTAAAACCCTTGGAGGAATTGAAGAGGAGATCCTTCGTCTTGAGTAGAACTCCGACTCTTCGAGATGGATCAATAGGCTATCTTTGAGACAATCCCTAAATGAGAAAGGCTTGGCAGAAAACTCTACTCAATGATCGACCTGTTTCGGCTTCTGCCGAACTCCCTTTTTAGTTGCTACCTTGGGTGTTTATATAGGCTTTGAGATGCTTTACTTGGCTCCTAAGTATCCTAATTCAAGTAGAATTCCTCCTAGGATGTTTCAGTAGACTTAGGAATGTGTTTCTTTGTCTCCAAGCATCCAAGTCTGAGTGAAATTGCTCTTTCTGCGGCAGGGGCACGCCCATGGCACAGCCCGTATAAGTCGTCTTCAGGCCGTGTCTCGATTCTGTCGATTGGGGCACAACCGTGCAAATCGTGGCATGGCCGTGTGAAGTAAATGGTAAGGCACGACCGTGTGGCTTGAAGTCCAGGCAATGTCGATTTTTTGGGTTGGCCCAATTTAGTCTGTTTTAAGCCTATTTTACGTTCTTTTTATCCTTAGGTGCTTTCCTAAGCATAAGACATGAAAAAAAAAAAGGATTAAGAGCACCTTTTTACATAAATCAGGGATAAATCATCAAAAAGCATACTAAATGTGGGATTAAAATATGTTACTTTTACGGTTTATCAATTCCTGTTATGAGATGCAACATACCGAGCATTTGAGAATTGTGTTATAGACTCTGTGTGAGAAGCAATTGTATGCAAAGTTTAGCAAATGTGAGTTTTGGTTGTGTAAGGCTAGTTTTCTAGGGCATATTGTATCGGCTGCGGGAATACGAGTTCATCCGAGTAAGATCTCAGCTATTTTAGAATGGAAGCTTCCAAAAAATGTGTCTAAAGTTCGTAGTTTTCTAGGACTAGCAGGATATTATAGGCAGTTTGTGAAAGGCTTCTTGATGATTGCGACTCCTTTGACGAAGTTGCTACAGAAAGATATTAAATTTGAGTGGTCAAAATGTGCCAGCAGAGTTTTGAGCAGTTGAAAGCATTGTTGACAGAGGCGCCAGTGTTAAGACAACTTGAGTCTGGTAAAGAATTCATAGTTTACAGTGATGCATCGTTGAATGGTTTGGGCTGTGTGTTGATGCAAGAAGGAAAACTTGTCGATTATGCTTTGAGACAGTTAAAGCCGCATGAAAAGAATTAACCAACCCACGATCTTGAATTAGCCGCATTGTATTTGCATTGAAGATTTGGCGTCATTACCTATTTGGTGAGAAATGCCATATTTTTATGGATCACAAGAGCATGAAATATCTGATGACACAGAAAGAATTGAATTTACGACAGAGGAGTTGGTTAGAATTGTTGAAAGATTACGAGCTGGTGATTGATTATCATTCGGGTAAAGCTAATGTAGTTGCTAATACTTTGAGTCGAAAGTCTATATGTGCTTTACGAGCAATGAGTACTCAGATAGATCTATGTGCTGATGGTTCGATTTTAGCTGAGTTGAAAGTTAGGCCAATGTTTATACTCAGATTTGTGATGCCTAAAAAAGTGATAGTGAGATGATTACAAAACAAGCCCAATGTGATTTGAATTCTGATTCAGAATTTTGAGTTGATAGTGATGATTGTTTGAGATTTAGAAATTGGATTTGTATTCCGAGGAATTCAGAGTTAATTCAGATGATTTTGAATGAAGCTCACAATAGTCGTTTGGCTGTTCATCTTGGGAGTACAAAAATGTATAACGATTTGAAATAGTTTTATTGGTGGCATGGTATGAAATGGGACATCTCAGAGTTTGTTTCGAGATGCTTGGTTTGTCAACAAGTTAAAGCTGAACATTAGGTTCCATCTGGTTTATTACAACCAATTATGATTCCTGAGTGGAAATAGGAGAGGATCACGATGGACTTTGTGTCGGGATTGCCCTTATCTCCAGGAAGGAAAGATGCAATCTGGGTGATAGTTGATAGATTGACGAAATCATATCATTTTTTTCCGGTGAGAACAAATTATTCACTTGATAAGTTAGCTGAACTATATATTGCTGAGATTGTGAGATTACACAGGGTGCCACTATCTATTGTGTCTGACAGGGATCCAAGATTTACCTAGCTATTTTGGAAGAAATTGCAAGAGGCTTTAGGCACAAAGTTGCATTTTAGTACTACATTTCATCCGCAAATAGATGGACAATCCGAGTGGGTCATTCAAGTTCTTGAGGATATGTTGAGATGTTGTATTCTTGAATTTGAAAGTACGTGGGAGAAGCATTTATCATTGATTGAATTTGCATACAATAATAGTTTTCAATCGAGTATCGAAATGGCACCATATGAGGCACTTTATGGTCGAAAATGCCAAACTCTATTGTATTGGACTGAGTTGAGTGAAAATAAAATTCACGGAGTTAATTTGATAAAAGAGACCAAACAGAAAGTAAAAGTGATTCGTGACAGTTTGAAAGCAACGTCAGATCGCCAGAAGTCCTATGCAGACTTATAACGAAAAGATATTGAATTTGAGGTGGGTGACAAAGTGTTCTTGAAAGTATTTCCGTGGAAGAAAAATACTTCAATTTGATCGAAAGGGCAAGCTGAGTCTGAGGTTCATCAGGCCGTATGAAATTATTGAATGAATTGGACCGGTTGCTTATAGATTGTTGTTGCCACCAGAACTAGAAAAGATTCATAATGTATTTCACGTATAGATGCTTCGACGATACAGATCTGATCCATCGCATGTGATTGCTCCTATTGAGGTAGAGATTCTGTCAGATTTGTCGTATAGTGAAGAACCGATTCGAATTTTGGCATGTGAGATCAAAGAGTTGAGAAGTAGGAAGATTTCTTTAGTGAAAGTGTTGTGGCACAAACACAGAGTTGAAGAGGCTACGTGGGAGCCTGAATATGTTATAAGAGAGCAATATCCAAAACTATTAATTGGTAAGATTTTTGGGGACGAAAATCCCTAAGGGGGGAGAGTTGTAATAGCCCGATTTAGACCCTAGTCGAATAGTGGTTTTGGGACCAAAATTAGAGGTCAGAAAAATATTTTAAAATTATTTTTGATGTTTATAATATGTTATTGAGCATGTGTGAAAATTTGATGTGAAAATTTTATCGTTTGTGTCGAATTAAGAAAAAGGACTTAATCGCATAATATGCAAAAGATGTGTGTTGATTGTTAAAGTGTCTATTTGTCATGGCTTATTAAATAAGAAGTCCTTATGTGGAAATTTACCCTTTGGTAGTGTGGATGGACATAAATGGCCATTAAATGGATGAAATAAAAATGTTTTAACAAAGGGCAAAATGGTAAACTATGTAATAAGTTAATATTAATTAAACAAAACAAATTAGATGGCCTTTTCTCATCTTTCTTCCACCGAAAGTAGAAAAGAAAATAGCCATTGAAGCTTTGAGATATTCGGCTAGGGCTTAGCTTGATTAAGGTATGTTTTTGACTCGGTTTTTGATAATTTCTATGCTTTTGTGATCGTTGCTTAGTGTTCTAGCTAGCCCATGCTTTAATTTTAGAATTTGATGGTGATTTTGAGATATGCCATTAATGAATTCATGAGATTTGTGATAGTTGATGATGAAATATGAAAGATAGGTGAAAGATTAACATGTTTTGTCTTTGAATTTTTGGTGAAATTGAGTAATTTGGACTAAATTATGAAAATAATATTTTGAGGGACTAAAATGTAAAATAAATGAAATGTGTGGGCTTTTATGGACATAGAGAGAATTCAGCTAAGCATGGGTGGAGTGAAATTTCGTGTATTTTGTGATTTTGTAAAGTAGGGACTAAAGTGTCGAAATGTAAAAATATGAAGGCTATTTTGTAAAATGCCCTAAATATGTATGTTTGGACTAAATTGAATGAATTGGTGATTAAATGAGCTAAATTTGAATATGTATAGACCAAGAAAGGAGAGATTCAGTTTGAGATCGAGGTAAAGACAAAGTACTCGATTGATCGACCAATTTCGGCATTTCGACGTCTGAGGTAAGTTCGGATATAATACAAGTTGTTAAATTTATATCTATGTGATAAGAAATGAATGGATTGTAGAGTTAATGAAATAGCCTTGTTGTATATGAGATTGAGTAATGAGGCACTATGTGTGCATAATTAGAAATGAGACCGAGATGGTTGGCACTGTGTGTGCGAAATAGTAAAAGCTACGGCTTATTGATTGGGCACTGTGTGTACGATACCAAATCAAGTTCGGTTTGATAAAGAGGCACTAAATGTGCGATGTTACTTAAGCTTCGACTATGAATTGGGCACTAAGTGTGCGATTGAATCGAAGAAATGACAAAGGTTGATCGAAATGAGGTATTGATTATTGAGTAGCATGTGTGATCGATAACTAAGTGTTGGCTAAGGTACGTACGAAACCTATGTGGTTGATGAAATCATAAATGGATTTATGGATGGTTAATTGAGCATATTAACTCTGGATAGTATGGTATACGAGATTGTGGATTGATCTATGTGATGGATTGTCTTTGTATATTGTAATTGTATTATTGAACTAAGTGTATTATATTACGAACTTACTAAGCTCTTAAGCTTACTATGTGAATTGTTTCTCTGTTTTACAGTTTCAGTAAAGCTAGCTTGAATTCGAGAATCGTCAGTGACTTAATCACACTATCGGCTATCTATTTCGGTACTTTTGAAAGATGTACATAGTTGGTATATGGCATGTATAGGCTAGTAGAGATGGTGTATTTTGATATGTTGGACCATGCCATGTGACGTGGCTTGGAAGATAAATGAATTTGGTTATTATGTGAGAGCTATGTAAATGATGAATGTGGTGTGAAGTAGTGAGTGATGGATATGGTATGATTTATACTTGAATTGGTTGTTGAGAAATGAGGTTAAAATGTGGAATTATGATATGGATTGCATGATGTTTGTTTTGCTTGGTTTAGGATATGAAATTTGTATTTTAGATGGGCTTATTTCAGATGAGATTGAATATGGTTATATTTGGTATAGTTGATGATGAATTGGTGCTTGTATTGGTATGTTTTGTTTACATTTTGAGGCATGAATTGGTATTGGATTGATGGTTATATTTGATTCTAAGTGTTGATGGTAATTTGGCTTTGAAAAATGGCCTATTATTGCCCACACGGTTGTGCACACAGTGTGTGGCTCAACCGCATCATGTAGGTTTGTAATTTGGTGCAAAACAGGCTCAACCACGGGCTAGACACACGGGTGTGTGACTGGCCGTGTGGTGCAAGTCAGTGTCGACCACGGGTGAGGCACACAGGCGTGTCTCAGGCTGTGTGAAAAAGTTAGTATGTGTACCCTGTTTTACCACGGCTTGGACACATGGGCGTGTCCAAGGCCATATGAGGCACAGGGCCTACCCACACGGGCGTGTGACCTCTGTAACTTAGAAAAATGTTAGAATGTTAAAAAATTTTTATGAGTTCATTTTAGTCCTATCCTCTTTCTAACATGTGTCTAAGGCCTCGTAAATCTCATTAAGGGACTATATGTTTGATTGATGTTTGACTTTTTGTTGTGAAATAAACTTAATATTTTTTGAAATGATTGGTAATGATCTTAACCCAATTCTGACGACAGTTACGGGTTAGGGTTGTTACAAGACAATAGGGGTTTGAAAGCTCCAAAAATTTTAGCACACTCTTCTCTTTACAAGTTTTTATTTTAGTGATCATTTCTTGATAATATTTGTACTTTTGGGACCTCTAAAGCTTAAGCTTTCTAAAGAGGGGACTATCTTGCAAAATGGTGAAAAGTTTAGAGTTTTGCCATCTGATCTTTTAAGTTGTTTGCTGCATTTTATGGAAGAAAATGAGTCCTGGTTGTCAGATAAACTACATTTGTGAAAAGTGTTTCCATGAAAACACCAGAAGGACCTTTTTTCAAAAGTTGTGAAATTTATTGTAAACGTGTGAAATAATGATTATTAAGGGCTTCCATAAGACTAATAAATGTTCACCTAGGCTCGTTAAAGAGAGAAATTTGATTAGAATTGATTTTTGAGCCTAGGGGTAAAATGGTCATTTGAGAAAACTTAAGGGCAAAATAGTAATTTTGCCAAAGCATGATTATTGAAATGCATTAGTTAATGTGATAACTAAATGAGCTAATTTGCTATTATAGATCAAGAAGAGCAAAAATTAACCTCGACTGAGGAAAGAGCAAAGTATCGCACTAGATCGACAATCTAGCCTATTTTGATTAATGAGGTAAGTTTGTATACAATGAATACAACATCATGTTATTAAGTTTTTAAATGTTTGGCATTTGTGATGTTGTGTAATATTTCTATGAATTTGAGCTATGATGTTGAATGAAAAAAAAATGATAAAGATTGTGATGTTGTTGAATAAAAAAAATTGGTGAAGATTATGATGTTAAAGTCCCAATTGGACTATAGTGAACGTGAGAATATTATTAATGAGATAGGAGATGGATAAGGTCCCGTGTAAGACCATGTTCGGGACATGGCCTCCACACCGAATTGAGATCCTGTATAAGACCATATATGGGATATGGCATCGACATTGAATAAGCAAAATCGTATAAGACCATATCCGGGATGTGACATCGATAATTGATAAGAGATCCCGTATAAGACCATATTTGGGATATGGCATCGGCATTCAGAGGTGACCCCATGTAAGACCACACCCGGGACGTGGCATTAGCCTTGTATTATGTGAATGATGATGAGCAGGTATCATCAAATATCCCAAGTGATTTAGTAGGATAAATAGTTAACCTTAGAATAGAATTGAGATTAGTGCTAAAGTAATGTGATTGAGTGATCACAAGTACCCGTGAGTAAATCACAAGAAATGTTTACGATATGTGGCATGGTATGTATTCGATAAGAATAAGCATGAGTAAGTGTCGGCAAAGTGCTTAAGACTTTATGCTTTTATCCAATGCCATGGTTGGATGACATTGTGAGTTTATGTTGCTATTTATTTTCATGCAAACTTACTAAGCTTTATGCTACCCTCTTATTTCCCTTGTCCTTGTAGTATTGCCAAGCTAGATGAAGAGTTCGGGAACGTTGGAGTTCGAAAAATCACACTATCGACTACTCTTTGGTATAGCAATGTTAGTTTTATTTTGAGTATGGCATGTATAGGACTTGGTCTCTTTTGTTATGTCATATTGGTTAGCCAAAGTGTTGGCTATTAATGTAGTTAAATTCATTTTGTAAGTGGTCCTTGGAATTGGGCCAATACTTGACAAATTTATATATGTTCAATGATGATGAAATTAATTATGTGTATGCTTGTATGGATGTCTTTATTTTGAGTCTTTAGAAGTGCTTTATAGTCTTGTTATATGTTGGATTGAGTTGGTGTAAACATGGTTGCTATGTAGGGTGACATTTGGCTTGGAAGATAGCCCTTCAATGTCCACACGGGTAGACACACGGGCATATGTCTAGGCCATGTGTGACACACGGTTAGCCCCATGGACGTGTTGATTGGCCGTGTGTCCCCATGCATGCTAGGCTTTCAAGTTTGTATGCTTAGTAGTAAACACAGGGCAGAGACACGGCCGTGTGTCTCAGCTGTGTGGGAGGCACGTCTATGGACATGGGCGTGTGCCCAGGCCGTGTGAAGTTTGCACCTAAAAATAGGAATTTAATTTGACACACGGTCTAAGGACACGGGCGTTGGCCTTGACCGTGTGACCATAGTGAGGTGATGACATCATAAATAGTGGTTTTGGCACACGGGCGTGTCGAGGCCGTGTAAAGGACACGGGCTAGGGACACGTGCATGTGTCCGGCCGTTTGAAAACCCCTGTAGGTTCGAAATGAAAATACATTCCACACGGACTAGGAGCATGGGCGTGTTCCACATCACACGGGCTTGTGGCCCCTGTTTAGGCAAAATTTTTCTAAGTGCGTAAAAGTTTTCAGTTAAATTTTGAAACCTCCCGTGAATATGTTTTAGGCCTCGTAGGCCTATAATAAGGATGTTATGAGTGTGTATGAGAAGTTTTATGTTGAAATGAAATTTTATAGCCCAAAGCTATTTGTTGAAGCAAGATAAGTTAGGCAATGCCTCATATCCGGTTCCAGTGATTGAACACGGGTAAGGGGTGTTACATTTAGTGGTATCAGAGCTATGATTTAGTCGATTCTCGGACTCATGTAGCGTAAGTATGAGTCTAGTTATACATGCCATACGTAAGAGTATTTGTATAATGATAGTGTGACAACTCCTGACGATTTGAATTGTGTTTTATATAGTAAATGGATCCTGATCCCAATCGAGTTGCAACTGATGATGCTGCGAGTAATGCACCGGCTCTCACGCAAGGGATCGTGCCAGTTGAGAGTAGACCTGAGACTTTGGGTTAGGGAGAAGAGGCTGGCGAAGCCTTTCTCCATATGATGAGCAGTTGGTACACTAAGTATATTCGAGCAAATCCTAATGCTCAACCCCCTCCACCCCCACCTATCCGTCAACTCGCTCCTGTAGCTTCTTAAGTGGTTGAGGTAGTAAGAAGAGAAAGGCCCCCAGTGATAAGATCAGGAAATAAGGAGTAGAGGAATTTTGGGCTAGTAAAGACAATAACCCGGAGAGGCCAGAATTCTGGCTTGAGAATACCATCAGGGTATTCGACGAGTTGTCATGCACGCCTAAAGAGTGCATGAAATGTGTGGTATCTCTCTTGAGAGATTTGAGAAATCAGTGGTGGAACACCCTTATGTCAGTGGTACCAAGGAGAGAGTTAACTGGGAATTCTTCCAAGAGGAATTTCGAAAAAAGTACATTAGTCAAAGGTTCATCGACCGGAAAAGAAAAGAGTTCTTAGAGTTAAAGCAAGGCCAAATGACGTTGACTGAATACGAGTGTGAGTTCGTAATGTTCAACAAATACGCTCGAGAGTGCGTATCGACAGAAGCCATCATGTGCAAAAGATTCGAGGATGGGTTAAATGAGGATGTCTGTTTGTTTGTTGGCATCCTCGAACTAAAAGAGTTTGTGGTGCTAGTAGATCAAGCCTTTAAGGCTGAGGAACTAGTCAAGGAGAAAAAGAAAGCTAAAATTGAGTCTCGCGACTCGAAGAAGAGATAGTTAGGCAAGTCATACCAATCCTTATCTAAGAAATCAAGGGATTTTGTTGCTCGATCATCCACTTTAGCTGGGTTTTTAAACAGAAGTAAAAGCAAACAATTCTCAGGGTCTAAAGCCCAGACTACTTCAGTTGCTAGTGTTGGCAACACTCGGCCGAGTAGACCGGAATGCCTGCAGTGTGGCAAACGTCATCTCGGGGAGTGTCGATCAAACGAGAAAGGTTGTTTCAAGTGTGGATCTTTAGTCCATTTTATCAGAGATTGCCCCGAGACGGGTGAGAAAGAGAAGCTTCAAAATGCAAGACCGGAAGTACTACTAGAGAAAGACCACAGAGAAATCTGAGAAATGAAATGAGTAGCAAGAATACATCTAGAGAGTAGACTGTAAGAGTTGAGGGTAGAGTGTCGAAACCATTTTTTTTTATTTTGAAAAAAAAACGGGGATCGACTTTAACGAAAATGGGAGTCGCCATCGATTCCTGTTTTGCTTAGGTGTGATCGGATCACCCTATAAAATGTTTTATTTCAAAACATTGATTTTAGTCTACGAAATTCAAGAAAACGGGTTCGGGAGTCCATTACGTACGAGGAAGGATTAGCACCCTCGTAATGTCCAAAATTGGTACCGGATTGATTAGTTATTGTCCTAATGTCGAAAATTCCAAAAGATTTGAAAACATTAGTTCTTTAAAAACTTGAACAACTTGAGTTGGAACTTGAGATTCCTTTGTTCTGAAAGAATACATATATCATATGCAGCACGTTAGGACATGATGTTTTAAACCCTCGTAACCAAAATCAACTCATGATTTACAAAATTCATTAAAAGGATATTTAGTTATTTAGTCAAACGGAAAATCGAAACTCAACACGTTAGGGCACTATTTCCCGAATTTCTAAACACAAAACATTGCATTATTTAAGAAAAACTTTTGGATAAAATGAGGTAATTAAAGGAGATATATATTCTTAAACAAAGATTTGAAAAAAAAAAGTAATATTAAGTTATTACAAAAAATGCAATTTACTAAAGTTATAGGTTATATTAACAATTAGCACTAACATAAATAATTAAGTAAAAGAATGACAAGCAATAATAATGTTAAAGTAAACAAAGATAATGGATTCAAAAAAAAAAAAATTTATACACATTTTGAAATAATATATATGTAACACCCCTTACCCGAGACCGTTGCCGGACTCAAGCACAAGGCATTACTAGACTTAGCTTACTAGATCAGGGCATAAAAATTAAAACTGTCCATCTGCGTCATGTTCACTAAATTAACTATAACTCGAGTTACGAAACTCAAAATATAGATCCGTAAATTTTATTTGAAACTAGACTCATATATATTCTTACTATACTTTTTCCAGAATTTTTGGTGTGGCCAATTAGTACAGTTTATTAGTTAAATTCTCCCTGTTACACAGTTCGACAGTTCTGACCTCTCTTCACTAAAAATAAATTATCTCATAATATACAATTTTTTTTCCTACAAAATTTTTTATATAAAAATAGACTCAATAATATTTAATTCTATATCTCATTCACAACCTAATTCCATTTCTACTATTTTTGGTGATTTTTCAAAATCACGTCACTGCTGCTGTCCAAACTGTTCCCCTGCATATAATTGCATAATTTCTTAAAATAACTATCAACTAGGCATTACATAACATCCAAAACATGTTCTTAATTAACCATTTTAATAACTAATCATTACCAGACATTTACAAGCCAGTATTAAGCCATATTATAAGGTCATACACACAAAATGGCTAAGTCCCTATACATGCCATAACTTAAAACATTCGAGTCACAAAACACCAAAATAATCCTTTGATAGTGTGTAACGATCTCTGACGTCCTTACGATCCCCGAGTTGGCTTGTAAAACTATGAAAATAAAGAAAGGAATGGGAGTAAGCACTAAGCTTAATAAGTTTGCATGTAAATAAATAACAACATTCTTAATGCATTATCATATTCTTTTCTTACCAAAATTATTTAAGCCTTTAACTTAATATACTTAAGTCTTAAATTCTTACCTGTACCTTTTTAGCTTGAACTTGTCTTACCTTTCCTTTGGTATACTCTTTAAATTTTCCCGTTGAACCTGTAACGCCCCAAACCCGGCCCAAAACACTATGGTCGAATTCGAAATGCTACTGAAAAAAAACTTTAGGTTGAGAAACAATTTGAAGTTCGGAGTTAATTGGAAACGAGTTTTTTTTTCTATCAAAATTTCTTAAGAAAAACCAAGTAAAAACCTTTAATAAGTTTTTAAGATATAAAACCGTCATAATTTGAAACTTTGTTTGGAACTAATAATCCAGGTCTAGTCTAACATAACCACAATGAAAACCCAAAATAATTAAAAGGCCTTATTACATCAAAAATATCCCAAATAAACCTGAATCTAAAATAAAGTCTTTAAATATGGACACCGATCTGCATGGCCATCTCGAATCCCAACCAACCCGGTCCAACATCACGAATCACCGCATTGTTTGGTAAAATTGGGTGAGTCAATGCACTCAAGGTGTAATTAGTCCACGATTTCCTCATATGGGCTTGGCCCAAAACCACACCAATCCACAAATCGTATAATAATGCAAATGCACCCAACCCACCTTAGGGTCCATTCTCTCCACACCCCGTATCCAACCACCACACACCAGGGGATTACTAAATCGACCCTCCAACCTCTACACACCAATTCGCAAGTTATGCCATCCACCAAGTGGTCGAGCCATCGTCCACGTGATCAAATCACAAAATAATCCACAACTTGACCGTAGTCAACGTCAATCCATGTGAGGCTCATAGCCATCACTAAACCACGTACATAAATGTACACCCTGTCCTTCTTTCAAATATACAAATCCCTCCCCATGATTATGCAACATACGATAGTGATATAATAAAATAATGCATGAACATGTTGATCCAACATACAGCACATATATACAGCAATAACCACAATTTTATCGGCATTTAACACTGACCTGATTATCGACATACCGACTCAGGGTATCCATCTCATTATTGCCACTGCACTAATCATCACACTTATAACACATACAATATTTTATACATGCTTGGGGAAATTGCGTAATAATCACACACCTTTTAGCAAAAGTCACCTAAACTCGAACCCCGTAGCCTACACGATTTGCACCTTGCGATTTGTTGAACTCCCTCCTACACAACTATGTTAGATTCGGCTCTTACATAAATGAACAAAAGTACGGCCTTCAACCTACCACTATCATCATCTTACCTCAACTGATCGAATCCTAGAATCACACGTCTGAACCTAACAGTCTGCACCAAATCCCTAAATGGAGCCATATTAGTTTTGGCCTCGAACTTAAAGAGATAGAAAATATGTGACCCCTTGGCCGAATACTATCACTTTCTTACCTTAATGGATCGAATCCCGAGAGCTCCTTAGCACCCTTATCGCTGGCTAAAAGCAAAAGACCCACAACATAGTCCTCCATGATTTCGGCCAATCAAATACACATGATTAGTTTCTTGATTTCGACCAACCAAGAAAAGAAGAGAGAAAACCGAAAGAAAAAGAAATCCTTACCACCTTACTACCCGATTTGGCTTGATAACAACCCTTGAGAATCAACGTTCTAGAAAAGAATGAAAGAGAAGAAATAAGGGTGAGGCTCAAGAGGTTCGGCTATAACTTCATAAAAGGAGAAAAGCTTCTTCGCCTTTTTAAGATAGTTGAATCGTGAGAAGATGAAGAAGAAGAGAAACTAAGGTTTGAGAGGTTTCGCTTTTGGTCACAAAAGAAAAGGAATAGAGCTTTTGGAAGAGAGAAAATCACAAAAGATGCCTATACTACACTAAGTAAATTCGCACCTAGCTCCCCTTGTATGACCGAATTATGACCCCCTTCCTTAGAGTCCCATATTCGGCCAACTCTCACACCTTAGAGTCCTACATTCGGCCACTGCTTCTCTCACTCCCTTATCCCTTGTTCCCCTCCTACATAGCCGAATCTTCAATCTCTCCCACCCAATCTATACCTCATCCTTCTAGAGTCCACATGCGGTCCAACTTCCTTCCTCCCTGACGAAAAAAAAACAACTTCTCAAGTGCTCCCCTTGATGCTCGAACCTAGGCCCCCTCTGCACTGCTTGTGGCGTCACTTTTTAAGGCTTTAAGTGGCGCCTCCTTGCCACATTAACAAGCCCACTTTTATGTCCAATTTCCCCTACAAATTTCCTTAAGGCCTCATTTGCCTAGCTCCCCCTTTAAAACTAAAAATCCAATATTTTCTAAGGCATTCTCCTACACTCTAGAGTTCCCAAAAATCTCCTAAACACAATCAAAACACATAGGCATACTACCATATGCAATTAAGCAAAAATGCATAAGCCATAATTCCCGGATATTATAGTTCTACCCCCTTAAAATAATTTTGACCTCGAAATTACCTGGCTAAAATAAGTGTGGGTATTGCTGCCGCATTACTTCCTCTGGCTCCCACGAAGCTTCCTCCGAGCCATGGTTACGCCATAACACCTTAACTAGAGGAACTGATTTCCTACGTAAAACTTTCACATCTCGCTCCAAAATTTGAATTGGTTCTTCCTCGTAGGACAAGTCTGGTCTCAACTCCACTTCTTCAACTGGAATTACGTGAGATGGATCCGACCGCTAACGACGTAGCATCAAGAAATGGAATACATCGTGCAACTGCTTTAACTCCGAAGGCAACTCCAGTTGATATGCCACTGGTCCAACCCGCTTCAAAACCCGATAAGGCCCTATAAACCTGGGACTCAGCTTTCCCTTACGACCAAATCTCATTACCTTCTTTCACTGCGAAACCTTTAAAACACATAGTCACCTCATCGCAAACTCTATCTCCTTTCTCTTAAGATCTGCAGATGACTTTTGCCTATCGATGCTTCCTTCAACCGTGCCCAAATTACCTTAACCTTTTCTTCTGATTCTGCCACCATCTCTGGTCCCAAAACACGATGTTCCCCTAGTTCCGTCCAACAAGTAGGCGTCCGACACTTCTGTCCATACAACGCTTCGTACGGTGCCATTTGTATGCTCTCTTGGTAGCTGTTGTTGTATGCAAACTCCGCTAAAGGCAGGAATTCCTCCTAGTTCCCTTTGAAACCTATCACACATCCCCTCAACATATCCTCTAATACTTGGATTACCTACTCCGACTGGCCGTCCGACTGTGGATGAAATGCCGTACTAAAGTCTAATCTAGTGCCCAACGCCTGATGTAGTGCCTTCCAAAATCGAGACGTAAACCTCGGGTCCCTATCCGAGATAATCGACACCGGCACTCCATGCAGTCTCACAATTTCTGCCACATACAGCTTCACCAACTTCTACAAAGAATAATCAATTTGCACTGGGATGAAATGTGTAGACTTTGTCAACCGATCTACTACTACCCATACCGAGTCTTTCTTAGTAGGCGTAAGGGGAAGCCCACTAACAAAGTCCATGGCGATTCTCTCCCACTTCCACTGTGGAATCTTTATCGCCTGAAGTAACCTCGAGGGTACCTGGTGTTCAGCCTTAACTTGCTGACACGTCAAGCACTTCCCTACAACCTCCGTGACTTCCCGCTTAAGACCAGGCCATCAAAACTGATCCCGTAGATCTCTGTATAACTTGCTTCCTCCAGGATGCATAGCATAAGGGCTACCATGCGATTCTTGAAGAATCCTCTGCCTGAGCTCTTTATCCTTCGGCATATAGACCTTGCCTCTGAAACACAACACTCCATCAATGTTCACACCATAACTTTCCAATCCCTCATCCTGCACTTGTCGTAGCTTAGCACTTAGATCATCGTCTGCCAACTGTCTTTCTTTCACCTGACTCAACCAGGTCGGCTTTACTTGTAACTCTGCTAGCAAACTCCCGTCGTCATACAGGCTAAGATGTACAAACATTGCCCTCAGATCCGACACTACTTTCCAACTTAGAGCATCTGCCACCACATTCGCCTTGCCCGGGTGATACTCTATCAAACAATCATAATCTTTCAACAGCTCCACCCACCTTCGCTGTCTCAGATTCAGCTTCTTCTAGGTCAACAGATACTTAAGACTCTTGTGGTCCGTATAGATCACTGACTTCTCTCCATATAAATAGTGCATCCACACCTTTAGCGCAAAAACCACAACAGCCAACTCCAAGTCATGCGTCGAGTAATTAACCTCATGAGGCCTTAACTGCCGAGACGCATAGGCAACAACCTTCCCTTCTTGCATAAGGACACATCCCAATCCTGTATGAGAAGCATCACAATACACTACAAAGTCCTTTCACGCCTCGGGTCAATTAAAACAGAGCTTCACCAAAACCTTCTTCAATCTCTCAAAACTTCCCCGCCGCTTGTCCGTCCCACGCCGAAAGGTGCCTCCTTTCTTAACAATTTCATCAAAGGTGCTTTGCTATAGACGAGAACCCTTCTACACCTGTAGTAGCCTGCTAATCCTAAGAAGCTGCGAACCTCGGCCACTGACCTAGGTGGTTTCCAATCTAACACCGCCTCAATTTTCTTGGGATCTACCCTTATCCCTTCCGCAGACACCACGTGACCCAGAAAAGCAACCTCCCTCAGCCAGAATTCACACTTGCTGAATTTGGCATACAGCTTCTTTTCCCTTAACACTTGCAACACCACCCGGAGATGCTCATCATGTTCCTCCTCTGACTTGGAGTACACTAAAATGTCATCTATAAACACAACGACGAATCAATCCAGGTAGGGTTGGAAAACCCGACTCATCATATCCATGAATGCAGCTGGGGCATTTGTCAACCCGAACGACATCACTAGGAATTCATAATGCCCGTATCGAGTCCGAAAAGCTATTTTATGGATATCCGCTTCCTTCACCTTGAGTTGGTGGTATCCCGACCTTAGATCTATTTTTGAAAATACCGCAGCCCCCTTAAGCTGATCGAACAAGTCATCTATCGTTGGCAATGGATACTTGTTCTTGATGGTCAGCTTATTCAGCTGTCGGTAATCTATGCACATTCGCATAGACCCGTCCTTCTTCTTTACGAATAAGACCGGTGCTCCCCATGGAGACACACTGGTCGGATAAACCCACGATCAAGCAATTCATGGATTTGCGCCTTGAGCTCAACCAACTCCTTTGGTGCCATTCTGTACGGAGCGATAGATACTGGCACTGTACATGGCAACAAATCACTCCCAAATTCCACCTCGCGATCTAGAGGCAACCCCGGTAGTTCCTCCGAAAAAACATCCCCAAACTCTCTCACTGTCCTGACCTCACCTATCGCTACTCCCTTAGCCTCCAAGGCACTAACAAGCATCAGAAAAGCCACACACCCTTTCCTCACCATCTTCTCTGCCTTAAGGGAGGACACTACGTTCGACAAGTAATTTCTCCATTACCCTATCACTACAATCTCTTTGTCATCGGGAGTTTTCAATGACATGTGTTTATCAGCACAGTCCAGGTTCGCATGATACCTCATTAGCCAATCCATGCCTAATATTAGGTCAAACTCCCCGAATGGTAGTTCCATTAAGTCAGCTGGAAACACTACCCGCTAAACATCTAAAGGCACGTCTCTAAAGAGTTTATCTACCACTACAGATTGCCCTAAAGGACTGAGTACAGTTATTTTCCTAGAGACAATTTCAGAGTTCACTTTCAAAGTTCCAGACACTACACTAGCAATGTACGAATAAGTTGACCCAACATTAATTAAAGCCAAAAAGGGTAATCCGAAAATAAGGAACGCATCTGATAACTCGTGCATCTCCTCTTCCCGATGTTTGGCAAGATACACCAACCCCGGTCGCTCAAGACCAACCCCAAAGACCTCTGCCTGGTACTCCATAACCTCGACTGAAACCATTCCCTCTATGGTTCGAACCACGACCCCTCGTCGCATGCTGACCACCTCTACCCGATTGAACATATCCTGGCCTTACTGTCTGAGCCCTTTCCATCTCCTGAGGATAGTTCCTAACCAAATGAGCCTTGGACCCACACCGAAAACATTCCTTATTCTATCTTCAGGACTCTCCTGCGTGAGCTCTCCCACAGTTAGCACATGTACGACTCTGATTCCTGGCAACTGGTACCAGTGCGCGAACAGAGTTCTCAACCCTTGGTCTTTTCTAGAAACCCCTAGATGATGCTGACGACCCAAAACTCCTCTTATTTCGGTTTCTATCTCTATCCCTGTTCTGTCTCTCGGTCCTCTTGACCTCCTCAGCTATCCAAGCTTTCTTTACTAGAATAGCAAAGTCCCTTTCTCTCCGTGGGGCAATCAGTACTCGCAGCTCATCTCTCAGTCCATATTCGAATCGAACACACCTCTCATAATCAGTAGCCACGATGCCCCGAGCATACCTACTCAATCGCAAAAATCCTGCCTCGTACTCAGCTACCGATTTACCACCTTACACCAAATTGAAAAACGCCTTCCTGTGCGTGTCCACATAACTAGCCCCTACGTACTTTCCCTCAAACTTGAGCTTAAAATAACCCCAGTCCACTCGGTCCGCAGGGGTACCTTCCTTGACTGTGAGCCACTATTGGTAAGCCTCGTCTCGGAGCAACGAGACAACACCTTTTAACTTCTCCTCAGCAGTGAAATCCAAATCGTCCATGACCCTTTCAACTGCCTCTATCAAGTACTCCGCCACATTTGGAGCTACTCCCGATACTCCTCTAAAACCTCACTCCATTCGCTCTATGTCTCTCGTAATCGACTTTGAGCCCCATTTCCAAGATTTCGCCCACCACTCGCTCCAAAACTCGCAAGATAGCCTCACGATACGCGTCCTCTCCTCCTCGCGCTCTTGAAATTTCGCCCTACATCCGGTGGCGTGTTTCATTTTGGAACCCCACTGCACCTAATCGGTTCTCGACACGCTATTCTGCCTCTACCACGCCTCGCACATTGCGTCCCACATCCCCTAGAGCTTATGTCTACTTCAAGATTTAGTCTGCTTAAAATTTTATGAATCAATTTTTTTGTTCCACTGGTTTATCGCGAATGCCTTATGTTTAATAGTTCTAGAAAGTGGTTCTTTCAATTCATACATACACACGCCTCTAGTCTATTCATTCAATCATCACCATTCATGAACTTACGTTCATCACAGAAAAGTGTTGTAGTTTCATTGTTGTTGTTCTCCACTACCCAAGGGTATTTTCGTAATTTATCCTATAGGGTATTTTGGTAATTTTCCAAATCGTAGTATTTGAAAATTTCGTAAAATAGAGATTTTGATATTTTGCAAAATAAGAATACTTGATAAGAAGTTTCAAGGGTAATATAGTAATTTTAAAACTAAGGGTATTTTTTGTAATTTTACCCACCGTGAGTATTTCTAATTTGCAAAATATGGTTCCGTGGTTTTTCAAATAAGGGTATTTGGAAATTTTTAATTCGAGGTACTTTGGCAACTTTCCTTCTCGAGGTATTTTGGTAATTTGTATGATTAGGGGTAATTTGGTCAATTTGGAAATCAGGGGTAGTTTGGTCATTTTTGAATCAAGGGTTCTTTGGAAATTTTGAAACTAAGGTTTGGTTTAAGGATTATTCAAAACAAGGTGATCGGTCCATTTCGGGTTTTAGTTATGGATTTTAGCCGTGATTAAGTCTTCTTGGTTAGGGTGAACCGTCACTACGCACTGTAAGATTCGAAGGAGAGGAGGTGAGTCACTAGGACTGCTTAAATACCAAGCTCCCCCTAAATCCAATCCTAGACATGCGCACAACGGTTGCCACACCCTTAACTCGATGACTCATTCACAGGTTTGTTTGGTTAGATTTTGAATTTTATGTGATACGGTGATTAGAGTAAGCTAATCCTAGGGTTCAATAACTCCTAATCTATTAATCTATGTCCCTTTAATTCCCACATACCAATCACACAAGGGTTAGGGGTACTTACCTGGTGGACTTCGGGCCGGACGATTCAAGTGCCATGCTCCACAAAACCCTTTTTCCTGAAAATTTTCTTTGACCCACTAAAACATAAAGTGAAAACGTTTATAGGCCTCAAAAATCCATAGGCCGAGTGTAGAAACTGGGCTCTGGTACCAAATGGCCGAATTCGGAATGCTACTGAAAAAAACTTTAGGTTGAGAAACAATTTGAAGTTTGGAGTTAATTGGAACCGAGTTTTTTTTCTATTAAAATATCTTAAGAAAAACCAAGCAAAAACCTTTAATAAGTTTTTAAGATATAAAACCGTCATAATTTGAAACTTTGTTTGCAACAAATAATCCAGGTCTAGTCTAACATAACCACAATGAAAACCCAAAATAATTAAAAGGCCTTATTACATCAAAATATCCCAAATAAACTGAATCTAAAAATAAAGTCTTTAAATATGGACACTGCATCTGCATGGCCATCTCGAATCCCATCCAACCCGGTCCAACATCACGAATCACCTGCATTGTTTGGTAAAAATTGGGTGAGTCAACAGACTCAGTGTGTAATTAGTCCATAGATTTCCTCATATGGGCTTGGCCTAAAACCATACCAATCCACAAATCAGACAATAATGCAAAATGCACCCAACCCAGCCTAGGGTACATCCTCTACACACCCTCGTATCCAACCACCACACACCAGGGGATTATTAAATCTACCCTCTAACCTCTACACCCCAATTTGGCAAGTTATGCCATCCACCAAGTTGTCGAGCCACTGGTCTACGTGATCAAATCACAAAATAATCCACAACGTGATCGTAGTCAACGCCAATCCATGTAAGGCTCGTAGCCATCACTAAACCACGTACATAAATGTACACACTGTCCTTCTTTCAAATATACAAATCCCGCCCCATGATTATGCAACATACGATAGTGATATAATAAAATAATGCATAAACATGTTGATTCAACATCCAGCACATGTATACAGCAATAACCACAATTTTATCGGCATTTAACACTGACCTGATTATCGACATATCGACTCAGGGTATCCATCTCATTATTGCCACTGCACTAATCATCACACTTATAACACATACAATATTTTATACATGCTTGGGGAAATTGCGTAATAATCACACACCTTTTAGCAAAAGTCGCCTAAGCCCGAACCCCGTAGCCTACACGATTTGCACCTTGCGATTTGTTGAACTCCCTCCTACACAACATGTTAGATTCGACTCTTACATAAATGAACAAAAGTACGGCCTTCAACCTACCACTATCATCATCTTACCTCAACTGATCGAATCCCGGAATCACACGTTTGAGCCTAACAGTCTGCCGAAATCCCTAAATGGAGCCATATGAGTTTTGGCCTCAAACTTAAAGACATAGAAAATATGTGACCCCTTGGCCGAATACTACCACTTTCTTACCTTAATGGATCGAATCCCGAGAGCTCCTTAGCACCCTTATCACTGGCTAAAAGCAAAAGACCCACAACCTAGTCCTCCATGATTTCGGCCAATCAAATACACATGATTAGTTTCTCAATTTCGACCAACCAAGAAAAGAAGAGAGAAAACCTAAAGAAAAAGAAATCCTTACCACCTTACTACCCGATTTGGCTTGATAACAACCCTTGAGAATCAACGTTCTAGAAAAGAATGAAAGAGAAGAAATAAGGGTGAAGCTCAGAAGAGGTTCGGCTATAACTTCATAAAAGGAGAAAAGCTCCTTCGGCTTTTGAAGATAGTTGAATCGTGAGAAGATGAAGAAGAAGAGAAACTAAAGTTTGAGAGGTTTCGATTTCTGGTCACAAAAGAAAAGGGAATAGAGCTTTTGGAAGAGAGAAAAATCACAAAAAGATGCCTATACTACACTAAGTAAATTCGGCACCTAGCTCCCCTTGTATGACCGAATTATGACCCCCCTTCCTTAGAGTCCCATATTCGGCCAACTCTCACACCTTAGAGTCCTACATTCGGCCACTACTTCTCTCACTCCCTTATCCCTTGTTGCCCTCTTACTTAGCCGAATCTTCAATCTCTCCCACCCAATCTATACCTCATCCTTCTAGAGTCCACATTCGGTCCAATTTCCTTCCTTCCCTGATGAAAAAAATAACTCCTCAAGTGCTCCTCTTGTTGCTCTAACCTAGGCCCCCTCTGCACTACTTGTGGCGTCACTTTTTAAGGCTTTAAGTGGCGCCTCCTTGCCACCTTAACAAGCCCACTTTTATGTCTATTTTCCCCTACAAATTTCCTTAAGGCCTCCTTTGCCTAGCTCCCCCTTTAAAACTAAAAATCCAATATTTTCTAAGGCATTCTCCTACACTCTAGAGTTCCCAAAAATCTCCTAAACACATTCAAAACACATAAGCATACTACCACATGCAATTAAGTAAAAATGCATAAGCCCTAATTCCCGGATATTACAGAACCACTTGGAATACTAAAGATACGCGGGTACCTTTCCTTGTGAAACTTAACCATTGCCATGTCTTGACATGGTCTTACGTGGTATCCTTGCCTTATGAACTCACCAATGCTATGCCTTGGCATGGTCTTACATGGTACCTTTGCCTTATAAATTCAACAATGCCATGCCTTGGCATGGTCTTACATGGGACCTTTGCCTTATAGTAACTTATCAATGCCATGTCTTGACATGGTCTTATATGATTTCCTTAAACCCTAATGTCATGATATTTGTATCCTACACATTCCTAAGGTTCAACCGGGACATTCTGAGATTGTTTCTCCGTTAATTCATACTTGAGTCTTTTAATAATAAATTTATAGAATAAATATGTAAATGCTAGAATTTAAAAATATTAAATGTAAAATAATAGAATATTGCATTTATTTACCGCAAACTTACCTCGAAACAAAATATGATAAACTATATCGATTTAGTTCACTATCTTTTTCTTTCCCCAATCTAACTCCGGATTTTGTTATTCTTGATCTATAATAGAAAATTTAGCTTATTTGATACTCACATTTATTAAAACAGTCCTTAAGTCTAACTTTAGCTAAATTATAATTTTGCCCCTAAACTTTTACATATTTACACATTTGCCCCAAAGCTCAGAAATTATAATTTATCCCTTATTCTTATGTTTTATGACATGCTGATCATTTTTCCCTTCTATGAAAACATCAAATTCTCACTCTAACATGTACTTATGAACATTAGGTATTTTTACCGATTAAGTCGCTTTACTCGCTTTCACTTAAAATCACTTAGCAAAAGTTGTTTAACATAATTTTAGACTTCATATTCTATCATAAAACATCAAAATAAACACATTTCACCTATGGGTATTTTTCCAAATATGAACCCTAGCATGAATTATTGATAGAATAAGCTAAACCGAGCTACTGGGGCTTCAAAAATGTAAAGAACATTACAAATGGGACTTGGAATCACTTACTATGGAGCTTGGAAGCTTGAAACAAACCCTAGCTATGGTGAACACTTGAAAATTCGGCCTAATGAAGAAGATGACCATATTTTGCCATCTTTTTCCCTTTTTAATTTTTTTATTACCAAATGACTAAATTACCCTTCATTTTCTACCTATATAGGTCCATTTTTGTAACACCCCAAACCCGTCCCATACGTAATTACTGGATCTGGTATGCTACAGGTTTAATACTTGAAAACTTTGCCTCGATGGGTTTTAAAAAAAATTAAAAGTTTATTTAGTCCTTATTTTTTTAAAAAATAGAAACTTAGACTTTTATGTTGAGTGGATTTGAAAAGCCCATTTATCATTCCATTTTATCAATAAGACTTTGGCCACACATAGGTTTATAAACATGTGACATATTAAAGTAGAATAGAGTAAAACAAGTAACAAATAAATTGGAAACCTAAGTTATGGGGCCTTATTACAAAAATATATTCCAAAAAAAAACAACAATAATAATAATCCATAATGATAATGAAAGTCTTGATGGCCCCTCGAGTCTTCCTCGGCTCCCGTGTCCACGGTCCACTACTCATCTGTAGAGTGGGAAAAAAATAAAAGGGTGAGTCACCAAGACTCAGTGTGCAAAACTTGAAAACACATAAAAGCCTAAGGCCCACAAACACATTATGGGCCTTGGCCCGCATGCAATGGTAACAAAATATGTCATGCATCATGGCCCATCCCAAAACATAAGAGTCCATCCTCTACACACCCCCGTACCAACGATTACACCATGGGAATTTCTACAATCAACCTTCCATCCGCTACACACCATATCGGCAGTTGTGCTACTTGTCATATAGACCGATCGCTTACGCGAACCTCAGAAATACATTATAGTATTCGACAGCTATGCTGCCTGTCATATAGACCGATCGCTTATGTGAACCTCAGAAATACATTATAGTATTCGACAGCTATGCTGCTTGTGGCAAAGACATGATCGCCTCGCGACCCTGCTCCCCTACCATAAATCCATCAATCAATCCCATCCCATTCATTCATACATAGAAGAAACAAGTCATCAAGCCATCTAACATATCTCATACTTTCACATGCTACGAATCACATAGAAAAGTTTCTATGGGTACGTACCTGGCATCCCATGCCTACCCCTTCTGGGTAATACGACTATTCATACAGCCTTTCTTTTTGACTTTTAGCCCTCAGCATACATATAATATATAAATGCTTATGGGTTAAGATTCTACACACCTTAGTACTATTAAGACGACACCCTTTATGTCGACACTGTCAGAAGTCGATATGACTGCTATCTGCCTAAGATGCTATTCAGAAGTAGGTCCACAACCTGGCAACCAATCTCGAACAGTGAACACTGCTCGTTTCTTAAACTTAGGGATGGGGTTTACGGACCCAACCCTCTCCTTTGCCTGATCCATATTTGATTCCATCCAAAAAGTCCTTGTCAGAACTACATAGCGAGATAGGGTTAAACCATATCATATGAGTTAATATCTCAATTATGATAGGAATCTTAATAGGAATCCAAAGAAATCCCTTACCTTGAGATCCCAAAATTGATAGGATACTAGAGATTAATGGCTTCCGGCTTTTTGAGATCTGAATGATTCGATCTACTACAATTTCCCGAAGTGCCGCCCACAAGAACATGCGATTAACGAAAGAGTCAAACTAAAGATCTTCTATCAATCTACTAGCCATTCGGCCATAGTATTTAAATCGAAAGAGAAAAGAAATCGGTTCTTACCTTTACAGAGAAATCAGCACTTCAAGAAAAGCCTAGTTTATGGAGAAATCAGTACAAGAGGAAAAGAATGGAAAAAGAAAGTGAATTAAGAGGTTTCGGCTTTTAGTAGAGAAATCGGCAGGGAGAAAAATAGACAAAGGTATTCGGTTATGGAGATGAGAATAAAGTTGAGAGGTTTGAGTTTTTGGAAAAGAAAAGAGAATAAAGAATGTAGAGAAGGACTGAGAATTTCGGCACAAAGGCTAGGGTTCAAATACCGGAATTTGAAGAGATACACTTCTATTTATAGGGAATTTCGGCACTTACCTATCAAATGTCGGAATTGCCCTCTTCTGAAAATCGAGACTAATTGACAAACATGGAGAATTTCGGCACCCCTTATGCCACATCAAAACCGATTCTTCCTCCCCTCAGAGTTGGAATTTTGGCCAACTCTTCCTACTGCAGAGAACTCCCAACTTTTCTTCTTAATCTACTCATAACTAATATCAGCACAATTATCTATATTATTCAACAGATAAATCTCCCTATTTTTAAGCCTTATTGTCGTCCAACCTTACCCACCTATATTCCAAAATTTAGCTAATTAAAATTAAAGGAATTGGGCCTCATGCCCCTTGAGTTTGGGCCTCCTTAGTAGACGCCACCTCCTTGATCTCTAAGTGGCGCCATTTTGCCACTGGGCCACAGGCCCACTTGTGTTTAAAACACAGGTAACATCTTTTAAACCTTCTAGTGTCCAAACAAAAAATTTAACCCAGGCCTCAACCCAATCTGAGCCCCTTAAATACTTTAATTAACACATTGAATGTAATACACATCAAATACAAAGGCCCATTAATTCAGGATGTTACAGTTTTACCCCCTTTAAAGAAATTTCATCCTCAAAATTACCTAATCCGAATAGATGCGGGTATTACTGTCGCATCGCTTCCTCTAGTTCCCACTTAGCCTTCTCAGAGCTGTGATTCTGCCATAGAACCTTTACCACCAGTATCTTCTTCCTTCGTAATACTTTGACATCACGGTCCAAGATTTCCATTGGCTCCTCTTCAAAGGATAGGTCAGGTCTTACCTCGATTTCCTCCACATGTTCCACATGAGATGGATCTGAACGATATCATCTTAACATAGAGATGTGAAATACATCGTGAATCTGGCTTAGCTCAGGAGGTAGCTCTAGCTGATTCGCTACTGGTCCAACTCATTTCAGCACCTGATAAGGTCCGATGAATCTGGGACTTAAGTTACCCTTTCATCCAAATCTTAATACTTTCTTCCATGGCGACACTTTCAAGAACACTTTGTCACCCATTGCAAACTCTATGTCCCTACGCTTCAGATCAGCATAGGACTTCTGTCTGTCCGACGCTTCCTTTAGTCGAGCCCGAATTAACTCAATCTTCTCCTCCATCTCGGTAACCAACTCTGGACCCAAAATCTGATGTTCCCCTAATTCTGTCCAATAGGTAGGAGTACGACACTTTTGCCCGTATAATGCTTCATAGGGTGCCATCTGAATACTAGACTGGTAGCTGTTATTGTAAGCAAACTCTACTAATGGTAGAAACTCCTCCCAACTACCTTTGAAATCAATGACACAACCCTTTAACATGTCCTCCAAGATCTGAATCACCCTCTCAGACTGTCCATCGGTCTGAGGATGAAACGCTGTATTGAAATCCAACTTCGTACCCAACGCTTGATGCAACGCCTATCAAAACCTTAACGTAAACCTAGGTCTCGGTCTGAGATAATCGACACAGGTACTCCATGCAACCTTACAATCTCTGCTATATACAGCTTAGCCAACTTTTGGAAGGAATAATTGCCCCGAACCGGTACAAAATGAGTGGACTTCCTCAACCGATCAACGATCACCCAAACTAAATCTTTCCTAGTAGGCGTGAGAGGTAGCCCACTAACAAAGTCCATTGTGATCCTTTCCCACTTCTATTGGGGAATCTTTACTGGCTACAATAATCCTGATGGTAATCGATGCTCCGCCTTTACCTGCTGACAGGTTAAACACTTCCCCACTAATTTAGTCTCGTTTTAAGCCTGGCCACCAAAACTGCTCCTATAAATCTCGATACATCTTACTCCCTCCAGGATGCATAGCATATGGACTACCATGCGCTTCTTGCAAAATCATTCGCCTCAACTCAGGGTCTTTTTGCATGCACGCTCTCCCTTGGAAACATAATAATCCTTCCTCATTCATACTGAATTTCGTTGGCTCATCACTTGAGATCAACTGCAACTTTCCCCTAAGCAATCCATCGCTCTGCTGTTTCTCCTTAACTTGACTAACCCATGAGGGTTTCACTTGAAGTTCAGCTAGTAAACTTCCATCATCATACAAGCTAAGGTGAGCAAACATTGCTCTCAAATCAGAGATCACCCTACGGCTTAGAGCATCTGCCACTACGTTGGCCTTACCCGGATGATACTCGATCGAGCAGTCATAATCCTTTAACAACTCGATCCACCTTCTCTGCCTCAGATTCAACTCCTTCTGAGTCAAAAGGTACTTCAAGCTTTTATGATCCGTAAATGATGATTTCTCCCGCACAAATAATGCCTCCAAATCTTCAAGGCAAACACTACCGCCGACAACTCCAAATCATGGGTGGGATAGTTTGCTTCGTGCGGTCTCAGCTACCATGATGCATAATCAACCACCTTTCCATCTTACATCAACACGCATCCTAATCCCGTGTGTGAGGCATACAGTAAATCACGGATTCCTTCCCAACCTCCAGTTGAATCAACACCAGAGCCTCCATCAATATCCTTTTTAACTTCTCAAAACTATCTTGCTGCTTATCAGTCCACACAAACGAAACTCCTTTTCGTAACAACTTAGTCAACGGTGCCGCAATCAGAGAAAATCCTTCCACAAATCTTCTGTTGTACCTGACTAAACCAATAAAACTCCGAATCTCCGCCACCGACTTAGGCGGCTTCCAATCCAACACCACTTTAATTTTTTGAGGGTCAACCCTAATCCCCTCTGCCGAGACCACGTGACCTAGAAAAGTAACTTTCTTCAACCAAAATTTGCACTTGCTGATTTGGCATAAAGCTGCTTCTCCCTCAGAATCTGTAGAACCATGCGTAGATGTGAATCATGCTCCTCTTTCGATCTTGAGTAAACCAAGATGTCATCAATAAAAACCACGACAAACCGATCCAAGTAGGGTTGGAACATTCGATTCATCATATCCATAAACGTTGCTTGTGCGTTAGTCAACCCAAATGGCATCACCATGAACTCATAGTGACCATAGCGAGTCCTAAAAGCGTCTTATGAATATCCGCCTCCTTGACTTTAAGCTAATGATACCTAGACCTTAGATCTATCTTTGAAAAGACTAAGGCCCCCTTCAACTGATCGAACAAGCCATCGATCCTCGGTAACTGGTATTTGTTCTTGATGGTTAACTTATTCAATTGATGATAGTCAATGCACATACGCATTGAACCATCCTTCTTCTTAACGAATAACACTGGCGCTCCCCAAAGTGACACACTTGGTCGAATAAACCCTCTATCCAACAACTCTTGGATTTACGCTTTCAATTCCACCAACTCCTTCGGCGCCATTCTATATGGAGTAATAGATACCGACGTTGTTCCCGGAAGAAGATCAATTCCAAACTCCACTTCTCGATTCGGAGGTAATCCCGGAAGCTCTTCGGGGAAGACATCATGAAGTTCCTTCACCGTCCTAACATCCCTAACAGTTAGGTTATTGGCTTTCAAAGCTCGTACAAACGTTAAAACTGCCTTGCACCCTTTTCTCACCATTCTTTTCGCTCTTAGGGCAGTTACCACGTTTGATAGACAATTCCCCTTTCTCCTATCACCAAAACTTCACCTTCCTCCGGGTTTTTAGCACCATTCGCTATTGCACAATCTAAATTGGCCTCGATACTTCACTAGCCACCCATGCCTAAAATTAAGTCAAACTCCCGAACGGTAATTCCATCAAATCATCAGAAAACTATTCCCTAACTTCTAAGGGTACCTCCCGATAAAGTTTATCTACTACCACAGATTGTCCTAATGGGCTAATTATTGTCATTGCCCTAGGGGTAGCTTTAGAGTCGAAACTTAATGTTTTAGACACACTACTAGTAACATATGAATGTGCCAACCCAATGTCAATCAATGTAACATAAGGCAATCCAAAAGTTAAAAATGTACCGGTTATGACATCTGGTGCATCAGTCTCCTCCCGACGTCTGGCAGCATAAACCAACCCCGACTACCTTGCCTCAGTGTTTCCTGCCCCTCGGCCTAGTGTTCCACGACCCCGACCGTAACCATTACTGCCTCTGGTCGGACCACGACCTCTCTGTGGTCACGACCTCCTCTACCTCATTGTATTTCCACTACCTGCGGGTCTTTCCTCATCCCGTGGCTGAGGACAATCTCTTATCTGATGGTCCAAAGAACCACACCTAAAGCACTTCCCACTGCCTGTCCTGCACTCGCCTGTATGGAATTTGTCACATCGGGCACACTTTCGTATTTGGTTAGCAATAGGTCTTTCAGCCCGTCTCGGTCCATCTGACCTAGGTCTTTTCTGGTTACTCCTAGTTGTTCTTGATGATCCAAGGTTTCTCTTACCTTCACCCCTATCTCTATCCCGGTTCAGCTTCTCTATTCACTTTGCCTCCTCAGCTATCTTAGCTTTCTCCATAAGCACAACAAATTCCCTCTCCCGCTGTGGAGCTATCAACACCCGTAGATAGTCCTTTAGACCATCCTTTATATGAACCCATCTCTCATACTCTGTGGCCACTATCCTTCGAGCATAACGACTAAGGCGTAAGAATTTTACTTCATAGGCCGCCACCGACCTCCTTTCTTGAACCGAATTTAAGAACGCTCTACGATGCACATCCACATAACTTGTTCCAATATACTTACTCTGGAACGCCGCCTTGAAGTAATCCCAGGTGATATGGTCAGTCTACGGTACCTTCCTTAGAAGTAATCCCAGGTGATATTATTAGCTACAGTACCTTCCTTAACCATAAGCCACCATTGATAATCTTCTCGGAGAAGAGACACCACTCTCTTCAGCTTCTCCTCTTCGTGAAGTCAAGATCATCCATTATTCGCTCCATTGCTTCTAGCCAGTACTCAGCTGTACTAGGAGCTACACCCGAAATTCCCTTAAACACTTCTGCCCCATTGGCTCTCAGTCGCTCTGGCATAGACTTTCGGGCTCCTGTGCCCATGCCTACTCCATCAACTCTCTCCAAAACCCTTAACATAGCCTAAGATACAGCACTGTAATATCCCGGGTTAAGGGCTATTGTATTTTTGGCATTGTTTGCATGTTAATGGCTTGCTATGTTGTTGTTTGTGTGGTTTCGGGGCATAGTTGTAGGCTAGGAGTGAGCCTGAGTAGGTGGTAAAGTTTCTATTTTTGGACTTTAGGGGATAGGAGCTGAAGGAGCTGGGGTTTATAATTAGTTTAGGTGAATTTTTAACACAAATGAAGAGCTAGCAAAGTGGCAAAGCAAGGTGCCACTGGGAGCATGTGCTTACGCCAAATGCAAGGGGGGAGAGGTCCGTGTTCGAGTTGCAAAATGCCCATTTTGCATCCATTTTGACTACATGAAGGGAAAGAGTGGCGGTTGTTAGTGTGGGGTGAGCCAATTTTCCTTTAGCATGTGTGTTTTTTTCCTTTATTCTTTTTACTTCTTTCTACAAATTCTCCTTGGTAAGCCTTCCATTTTGTCAAAAGAACAAGTCGATTTCGTTAGTCAAAAGCTAGCAAAGCTCTTCACTTGCAAATAGCCTAAGATGAAACCACATTTCTTTGCCATTCATCTTTGAAACCAAACCCCAAGTGTTACCGAATTTGCTTGTTGCTTTTGTTTTGCTTCTTTCTCTTTGTTTTAGCCAACCAAGCATCCCATTATCATTTTTCTCTTTGAAAAGCCTTGGTAGCCGAATGTGCATCCCTCTCCTTTCTTCTCTTTTGCTTGTAAACCTAAACTAGCCTTCTTCTCTCCTTCTGACCGTAACACACTTCACCAAAACCTACATCCTCTATCTTCTTCTTCATCTAAACCAAAGCTACCACAATCATACCTTGCCGATTTTGGTCATTAGTAGCCGAAAGTTCTTTTCTCTCCCACTTCCTTTCTTTTGTTTATTTTGAGTAAGTTTAAACTTCACTCTCCAAGCACTTTCTCTCTTTTCTTTCACACAAAACCGAAAGTAACCCCCCTCCACTCATCTCGCTTTATTTTCTTTTTGTTCCAAAACCTGTTAGCCGAATCTTTCTTCTCTTCTAGTGGTGTTTGGTGGCCGAATAGTGGGTGTTGGTAGGTGCTGGTCTCCAATCGGTTGGTAGTGGTAAGAGCTTGGCCGAATGGCCATCTTTCTTTTTTCATTTTTATATTTGGTGGTTTAAATGAAGGCCGATTTGTTATTGGTTGAAGAATATTGATCTAATGTGTAGACCAATCTCTTTATAGGGTATTCGGATTTTGGGAACAAGTGGGAGGAGCCTTGTTATCTGATAAGCAAACGGTGAGTGGTGGTAAGAATGGGTGTTTGGCTCCAATTTCGTTTAGTTTTCTTTAAGTTAAGTTTTAGAAGAATTAACCACTTTCTTTTTAGGGTGAAGCCGATTTCTGAAAGAACCATTGTTGGGTTCGAATTTGGTAGGAAACCAAATCAAGGCTAAGGTAAGGCTAACGCAACCCCTTGGGTTACCTATTTTGGTCGAATGGTATAGTGACTAATCCATCGCTAACATTGTAGGATTGGGGTTGTCGAGGCGATCAAGGGCGAGACCGATTCCTAGGATTAACATTTTCGCTATTCGTGTGTAAACCAACACACTATCTTAACTAAATAATGTGATAACCTGCTTGTGTAAATGAAACAAAGGTGATTGATTATTTCGATACCCATTGAGGTATGGATACGATTTGGGTAAGTCCGTTTCACTATGAGTTATGTGATGATGATGATATCATGATTTTTGGATACTTTGAGATGCCATATTAAGCATGTGAGCATGATAGCATGATTGCACGATTTTGCATCCGGTATGATATGTGATTGGGTGATATGAGAGGAGGGGAGTATGATATCCGTGTCTTTGGGACATCTGTGTCTTTGGGACACCGAGGTTTGGCACCTCGGCGTAGCTCGTCCCAAAGGCTTAGTACCACGAAGGGTTGGCCCTACGCTTGATTATACGGGATTGACGCCAGTGATTTGGTATCACACGATGGGTTGGCCCCATCATCGATTTGTGACTACGGTCACCAGTGATTTGGTATCACATTGTGTCTTTGGGACACCAGAGGTTTGGCACCTCATTGCGACTCGTCCCTGTGGTTTGACACCACCGTGGGTTGGCCCCACTTATGAGATACGGGATCGCCGCTAGTGATTTGGTATCACACGATGGGTTGGCCCCATCATTGGATTATTTGTGACTTGGTCACCAAAGGGTTTGGTACCACAAGATGGATATCGTGACTTTGGGTCACCAAAGTTGGTTTGGCACCACCAAAGGGTTTGGTACCACACTGGGTAGAAAAGGCGATATGGTTGGTTAGGATCGGAGCATTACTTGTATTATTCTCGTTATGATATGTGTGTTGGCATGTTATACCGGAGAGGGAATTATACACCCAGTCTCATGACTCACTCTCTCTCCTTTAACTTTTCAGTGACACTTAGACGCGGACATGGAGCCGGATGGACTCGAGGTGTTTTATGCCATGCAAATAAAGATTTGCTCGGATTTTTATGAAATTTGGTACTTACGTTTTATTACTATTTGGTTTTATTTGGGGTTTGTAAATGGCCTTTTTAAGTTATGTTTGTTTATGATTAAAGTGGATTTATAATATGTCTTAACAAATTAATTGGGCTAAAATGTGCTAAAATTTGGAAAGATAACGATTTCAAAACTACAAAAGCGACATTTTAAACTATACCATCGGGTATCACACTAAGACTTGGAATAAAGAAGAACTCAAATGTTTTCTAACTTGAACATGATTTTCTACTAAGATGTAATGTTTTGGTAACAATAATGAACAACTCAAACATCTTAACGAGATAAACCTGCTTTTGTCTACCCATCGAGTAAGTTTTAAAATTTTCCTGGTTTTCAAATACATCATCGATTTCAATCTACCCTACTCAAGTTTTCTTCTAATACAAAACTTTAGCGGAGTGTTTTCCTCAAACATTTAAACTCAAACCTAAACCTCTCCAAAACCTTTTTCCTCAGAATATACCGATTCTATCGTGGTGTATTGACCGGTTTGGGGTGTTACATTTGTGGTATCGAGCCAAGTTCAAAGGCTCATCGTGGGCCCGAGGCCCAAAATGTTTTCAAAAGTCTGCTTTAAGTGTTTTGTTTTAAAAGTATGGTTTGAAAGGTATGGCACCGAGTCTCCTGCACCACCGCCGCCTAGGTAAGTACCTGCACTATTGGTTGTGATATTAATTGATATGATTGGATGACTAGTAAGACTACTTTAGAGACCAAACCGATAGGACATTGTGGACTCATGAAAACGAAACTTTTTAATAAGCAACATTCATAAGACTTTGCTTTTAAACAAAGGAATAATGATCGATACATAAAATTCTTTAATCGATTTAGATTTAGTCATGAGTACCGAGGTGGACGTGGTCGTGGGCGTGGTCGCGGTAGGATGACAGCTTCGAGCCCGTAGGTTCCAGCCGTGGTTCGAGAATGAGATATCGGTTCGCCACCACCGGAGGTGGTGAGTTCCAAGAGCAGATCGGGATGATGCAAAGGTCACGAGCAATGCTACAGTGTTAGAAAGGGTAGTGAGTAGGTGGAGGTGTAGGAGCTAGAAATCGTACTGAGCGACTTCGGCAAATGAAATTTGAATTCTTTCGGGTGTCTCGGTATTGCTCCCAAAGATCACGAGTATTGGTTGAAAGCGACGTAATCGGATCATAGACGATCCGACCTAACTACAAGAGAAATTAAAGGATCGATCACTTCTCGAGATGAGTCATACCGGTGGTGGCTCACTGTCGATAACACCGCAGCAGAAGATCCGACTTGGAACTATTTCTGGCCGCCATCGAGAAAAAAATACGTGGGGTTAATTACATTAATGAGCAAATGGAAAGCATTTCGAGGTTAGTTCAAGGAGCAAATCGTGTCGAGTATGAGGCGTAGTTTCGAGGTCGAGCCGGTATGCGGTGGCATGGTGGCTACCGAACATGAGAGGTGTGTTCATTTCGAGGATGGCTCATGGACGAATTAAGGTGATAATTGCACCCAAATGGAGCGTGAATTTGTCAGCCCTAGTTGAAAAGGCGAAGGTAGCCAAGGGCATTAAAGAATCTGTGAGGCGGGTATGGATAGGAACCGACACAAGAGGAGTTTTGGATCTTCGGGTCATCGAAATCGCCAGAAAAAGGGCTAGACCGAGGGCCGAATTAGTCGGGTAGGTTTGTTGTCGCTAGGCGTGGACCGCCGCAGGTAACCGCTATGGGAAGGCTCATTGGGAGGATGTTGGACCGATGGTAGAGGCTATTTTGAGTGTGGCTCACCGGACCACAGCGTAAGGGACCTGTCCAGCGCAAGTTGGCTAGGATTCACTGAGAGTCGTGGCCGTAATCAAGATGTAAATAATGGACCACCGCAGAGGGGCCGAGGTAATGGTAGAGAGGTAATGGGTCCGGTCGGGCCGTGGAGCACCGGCAGAGGTGCAGTACTTCGAGGCCGACAAAGGGCTAGTGTATGTCGCGAGGCGCCGAGAGGAGGGCTACACACCTGACGCCATTACCCAGACGTTTTTAATCTTTGGTTCTCCATTTATCGCTTTGATTGATGTGGGTTCAACACATTCATATGTTGCAAGTAGCATAGTAAAGACCATGGATCTAGACTCAAATATCTTCTAGGCGGATGACCGTAATAAGCCCTCTAGGTCACTCAGTAGTGGTAGATAAACCGTAGAGACGCACTCTAGAACTCCAAGGGTAGTATTTGAGGCTAATCTGATGGAACCGCCGCTTGGGGAGTTCGATCCGATTCTGGGATGGGTTGGTGGTTAAGTACTGTGCAAAGTTGGATCACACGGCTAAGCGCATGGTTCTGAAAATGGTAAGGGTGATGAGGTAGTTCGATCGGTAATAGGAGGAATTATCATCCAATGTGATATCTCGCCTCTGGCCAGGAAGATGGTCGGGAAGGGCCGTGAAGCGATGTGGTGCATGTGTATGCCTTGGAGGCTAAGGAGTCTGGTGGAGACAGCTTTGACGCTTAGGGAATTTCTTGATGTGTTTCTGAGGAGCTTCGTGTTTGCCACCAGATCGGAGGTAGAGTTCGTGGATAGATCTCATATCTTAATCGCACCAGATCTATTGCTCCGTCTGAGATGGCACCTAAAGAGTTAGTGGAGCTTAAGGCTCGAGATCCAGAGTTATTGGACTGAGGCTTTATCGAAGCCAAGTATTTTGCCTTGGGGAGCGCTTGTACTTTTTGTTAAGAAGAAAGACGGTACTATGCAGATGTGTATAGACTCATCGCTAACCTAATAAGTCGACGATAAAAACAAGTATCCACCGCCTCGGATAGATGACTTGTTTGATCACCAAGGGGCGCCGCTTTTCTCGAAGATCGACTTAAGGTCCGGTATCACCAGCTAAAGGTAAAGGAGGCGATATCGTAGAAGACAAAGATTTCATACTCGGTATGGGCACTTTGAGTTCTTAGTTATGCCGCTTGGATTGACTAACAGCGTCGGCAGCCTTTCATGGATCGATGAATAGGGTGTTCCAACAAAGATCTGACCGGTTCGTAGTGGTTTTTTATCGGCGACATCTTGGTATATTCAAGGACCAAGAGGAGCATGATGCCCATTTTGGTGGTATTGCAGATTTTAAGGAGAAACAAATGCTAAGTTCAAGAAATGCGAAGTTCGGCTTAGGAGGTGACGTTCTTGGGTCATGTAGTATCTATTGAGGGATTAGAGTGGACCCCGTAAGATAGAGGCCGTTTTGGATTGGAAGTCGCCTAAGTCAAGAGTGCGAGATACTGAGTTTTCGGGCTTGGCGAGGATACTACCAAGATTTGTAAAGGGTTTCTTTTGATCGCAAAGACCGATGACTAAATTATTGAGAAAAGGGGTTCCGTTTATTTGGATTGAGAAGCAGCAGGAGAGCTTCGATAAGTTGAAGAAGATTTCGATCAAGCTCCGGCTCGATTCAACCTGAGGCTGGTAAGGAATTCACAGTGTACTGCGATGCATCCAATATGGGATTGGGTTGTGTGTTGATGCAAGAAGGAAGGTTGTGGCTTACGATCTCGGCGATTGAGGCCACATGAGGTGAATTATCCAACGACGATCCGGAGTTAGCGGTGTAGTTTTTGCCTTAAAGATTTGGAGGCATTACTTGTACGGAGAAAGATCGATAGTCTACACGGATCATAAGAGTCTCAAGTACCTTCCGACTCGAAAGACTTGAATCGAGATGTCACCGATGGATTGAGTCAACGAAAGACTACGATTGCTCAATTGAGTATCATCCCGCAAGGCTAATGTTGTGGCGCGCGTTGAGCCGTAAGGTTGTTTCAAATTAAGAGCGTTGTTTGCCCACTTGAGTTTGTATGACGACGGAGTATTCTCGGCGAGTGCGGTGTTGCCTACTTGGGTGGAAGCGATCGAGAAAACAGTTGTTGGATGAGGTTACGAGTCGCAGAGGACACAAGTGCGTAATGATGGTTTGAAGGGTTATAGCTTGTCTAGTGATGGGGTCTTTGTGTTTTCGGGGAAAGCTTGTATGCCGAGAGATCTTGAGCTAAGGCAAAAGATTCTTCAGATGCACATAGCACCCCTACGCTTATGCATCCCGGAGGTAGCAAAATGTATAGAGATCTCGGAGAATGCGATTACGGTGGCCGGTCGAAAAAAGAAGTAACCGAAGTTTGTGGGGAAGTGTCCGACATGTCGGCGAAGTCAAGGTGAGCATCACCATCGTCCGGGTTGCTTCACCAAAGAAGATTCCACGTGGAAATGGGAAAGGATAACTATGGATTTCGGTGGATTACCGCTACACCGAGCAAGAAGGATTCACCGGTAATCAGGATCGATCGACTAAATCAACTCACTTTATTCCTGAGGGTGGACTACTCACTTCGAGAGGTTGGCGAAGTCAGATGTGTCGAGATTGTGAGATCGCACGGGTGCGATGATCGATCATCTTGGATAGGGATCCCATTCACGCCAAGGTTCCGAAAGCGTTGCATTAGGCTCGGGTACACTGTTGAACTTCAAAGACATTTCATCCATGATCGAGGGGCGAGTAAAGGGTTATACAGATCTTGGAGGATATGCTACGAGGTGTGTTTTGGACTTGAGGGTAGTTGGGAGGAGTACCTACCGTTAGCTGAATTCGCCTACAATAACGATTACCAAGCAAGTATCAAGATGGCACCTTATGAGGCGTTATGCGGTGAAAGTGTCGCCACCTACTTGTTGGACGAGTTAAGTGAACGCCGCTTGTTGGGACCAGAGTTAGTTCTCGAGATCGAAGACAAGGTTGTTGATTCGAGCTCGATTGAAAGAAGCTTGGACCGACGTAAGTCCTATGCCAATCTTAAGCTTTACGATATTGAATTTGCTTTGTGGAGATCGGGTTTTCAAGGTCTCATCGTGGAAGAAAGTATTAAGGTTCGAGAGGAAAGGTAAGCTAAGTCCGAGGTTTATTGGGTAGTATAAAGTAATCGAGACGAGTGGGACCCGATTGCATATCACCGAGTTACCAAAGCAGAGCTAAGTCAAATTCATGACGTGTTCCACGCTTCGATGCTTGACGTTATCGCCGAGATCCATCGCACGTGGTGACAAGAGGAGAGATTGAGGTAAACCCGATATGACCATGGAGGAAGAGCCTGCATGATTTTAGATCGGATGTGAAGGTTCTGCGTGGAAGTCTGTGCCCTTGGTTAAGGTTCTTTGGCGGAATCATGGCATAGAAGAAGCGGCGTGGGAACCTCGAGGATACGATGAGACAAAGAATACCCGCAACTCTTTCTCGACTGTGTAATTTCGAGGTCGAAATTATTTTTAAGGGGGGTAGAACTGTAATATCCCAGGTTAAGGGCTATTGTATTTTTGGCATTATTTGCATGTTAATGGCTTGCTATGTTGTTGTTTGTGTGGTTTCGGGCTTAGTTGTAGGCTAGGAGTGAGCCCGAGTAGGTGGTAAAGTTTACTTTTTGGACTTTGGGGATAGGAGTCAAGGAGTCGGGTTTATAATTAGTTTAGGTGAATTTTAACACAAATAAAGAGCTAGCAAAGTGGCAAAGCAAGGCGCCACTAGGAGCATGTGATTGGCGTCAAATGCAAGGGGGGAGAGGTCCTGTGTTCGAGTTGCAAAATGCCCATTTTTGAATCCATTTTGACGGCATGAAGGGAAAGAGTGGCCGGTTGTTAGTGTGGGGGTGAGCCAAATTTTTCGTTAGCATGTGTGTTTTTTTTTCCTTTATTCTTTTTACTTCTTTCGGTCAAATTCTCCTTGGTAAGCCTTCCATTTTGTCAAAAAGAACAAGCTGATTTCGTTAGTCAAAAGCTAGCAAAGCTCTTCACTTGCAAATAGCCTAAGCCGAAACCACATTTCTTTGCCATTCATCCTTGAAATCGAAACCCCAAGTGTTGCCGAATTTGCTTGCTGTTTTTGTTTTGCTTCTTTCTCTTTGTTTTAGCCGAACCAAGTATCCCATTATCATTTTCTCTCTTTTGAAAAGCCTTGGTAGCCGAATGTGCATCCCTCTCCTTTCTTCTCTTTTTGCTTGTAAACCAAACTAGCCTTCTTCTCCCTTCTTGATCAGTAACACACTTCACCAAAACCTACATCCTCCATCTTCTTCTTCATCTAAACCGAAAGCTACCACAATCATACCCTTGCCGATTTTGGTCATTAGTAGCCGAAAGTTCTTTTCTCTCCCACTTCCCTTTCTTTTGTTTATTTTGAGTAAGCTGAAACTTCACTCTCCAAGCACTTTCTCTCTTTTCTTTCACACAAAACCGAAAGTAACCCCCTCCACTCATCTCGCTTTATTTTCTTTTTGTTCCAAAACCTGTTAGCCGAATCTTTCTTCTCTTCTAGTGGTGTTTGGTGGCCGAATAGTGGGTGTTGGTAGGTGCTGGTCTCCAATCGGTTGGTAGTGGTAAGAGCTTGGCCGAATGGCCATCTTTCTTTTTTCGTTTTTATATTTGGTGGTTTAAATGAAGGCCGGTTTGCTATTGGTTGAAGAATATTGATCTAATGTGTAGACCAATCTCTTTATAGGGCATTCGGATTTTGGGAACAAGTGGGAGGAGCCTTGTTATCTGATAAGCAAACGGTAAGTGGTGGTAAGAATGGGTGTTTGGTTCCGATTTCGTTTAGTTTTCTTTAAGTTAAGTTTCAGAAGAATTAACCACTTTCTTTTTAGGGTGAAGTCGATTTCTGAAAGAACCATTGTTGGGTTGGTTTGGTAGGAAACCAAATCAAGGCTAAGGTAAGGCTAACGCAACCCCTTGGGTTACCTATTTTGGTCGAATGGTATAGTGACTAATCCACTGTTGGCCGATTGTAGGATTGGGGTTGTCGAGGCGATCAAGGGACGTAGACCGATTCTTAGGATTAACATTTTCGCTATTCGTGTGTAAACCAACACACTATCTTAACTAAATAATGTGATAACTTTGCTTGTGTAAATGAAACAAAGGTGATTGATTATTTCGATACCCATTGAGGTATGGATACGGATTCGGTAAGTCCGTTTCACTATGAGTTATGTGATGATGATGATATCATGATTTTTGGATACTTTGAGATGCCATATTAAGCATGTGAGCATGATAGCATGATTGCACGATTTTGCATCCGGTATGATATGTGATTAGGTGATATGAGAGGAGGGGAGTATGATATCCGTGTCTTTGGGACACTTGTGTCTTTGGGACACCAGAGGTTTGGCACCTCGGCGCCTCGTCCCCAGTGGCTTAGTACCACAAAGGTTGGCCCCACGCTTGATTATACGGGATTGACGCCATGATTTGGTATCACACGATGGGTTGGCCCCATCATCGATTTGTGACTACGGTCACCAAAGATTTGGTATCACATTGTGTCTTTGGGACACCGAGGTTTGGCACCTCATTGCGACTCGTCCACGTGGTTTGACACCACCGTGGGTTGGCCCCACTTATGAGATACGGATCGCCGCTAGTGATTTGGTATCACACTATGGGTTGGCCCCATCATTGGATTATTTGTGACTTGGTCACCAAGGTTTGGTACCACAAGATGGATATCATGACTTTGGGTCACCAAGGTTTGGCACCACCAAAGGGTTTGGTACCACACGGGTAGAAAAGGCGATATGGTTGGTTAGGATCGGTGCATTACTTGCATTATTCTCATTATGATATGTGTGTTGGCATGTTATACCGGAGAGGAATTATACACCGAGTCTTGCGACTCATTCTCTCTCCTTTGACTTTTTCAGTGACACTTAGACGCGGACATGGAGCCGGGATGGACTCGAGGTGCTCATGCCATGCACAAATAAAGATTTGCTCGGATTTTTATGAAATTTGGTACTTACGTTTTATTACTATTTGGTTTTATTTGGGGTTTGTAAATGGCCTTTTTAAGTTATGTTTGTTTATGATTAAAGTGGATTTATAATATGTCTTAACAAATTAATTGGGCTAAAATGTACTAAAATTTGGAAAGATAACGATTTCAAAACTACAAAAGCGACATTTTAAACTATACCATCGGGTATCACACTAAGACTTGGAATAAAGAAGAACTCAAATGTTTTCTAACTTGAACACGATTTTCTACTAAGACAGAATGTTTTTGGTAACAATAATGAACAACTCAAACATCTTAACGAGATAAACCTGTTTTGTCTACCCATCAGAGTAAGTTTTTAAAATTTTCCCGGGTTTTCAAATACATCATCAGATTTCAATCTACCCTACTCAAGTTTTCTTCTAATACAAAACTTTAGCGGAGTGTTTTCCTCAAACATTTAAACTCAAACCTAAACCTCTCAAAAACCTTTTCCTCAGAATATACCGATTCTATTCGTGGTGTATTGACTGGGTTTGGGGTGTTACAAGCACCATCTCCAGCCGTTTGATCTTGAAACTCTACCTCCACAGCTGGTGGCACTAGAACTTCATTCCCTGACTCGTGACCAGACCCCACGGGTTCTAACACAGGAATCCTGCTTCTACCTTGGCCACGCACACCACGTCCTCTAGTGCTCATTCTACCGTTCGTGATTTATCTGATTAAAATTTTTATGAATTAATAATTCTTTCTTCCATTGATTAATAATGGACTGTCTTATGGAAAGTAGTTTTAACAATAGTTCTTTCGAATTCAAATTCTATCTACAAGTTCAGTTCTCAAGTCTGTATTTTCTAATTCTAGAGTTCACATTCAATCATCAAGCAGAGCACCATATACACGCATCAAACACACAAACAGCATCTAGGAATTCACATTCATCACCTAGGGGTATTTTCGTCATTTCACTACTTAGGGGTATTTTCAAAATTTTAACCTACAGGGGTATTTTGGTAATTTTCCAAAATATGGTATATTGGTGATTTTACAAAATAGGGGTATTTTGGTAATTTTGAAATTTAGGGGTATTTCGGTAATTTTAAAAATCAGGGGTATTTCGATAAATTTTTTCAAATGAGGGTATTTTGGTCATTTTGTAAAATCAAGGGTATCTTAGTAAATTTCCTCAACCTAGGGCATTTGGGATAATTTACAAAATCAGGGGTATATAAGTAATTTTATAAAAATAGGGTAATGGTCCCTTATGGGTTTTAGTTATAAATTTTGACCTGTCAACAAGTCCTCGTGGCTAAGGCGAACAGTCACTACGCACCAGGTAGGATTCTAGAAAAGAGGAGGTGAGTCACTAGGACTGCTTAAGTACCAAGCTCTTCCTGGATCCAATCCTAGACATGCGTATGCTTGTTACCACACCCTAACCCCGTGACTTGTCCATAGATATGTTTAATTAAGGAAAATTAGGTCTTATGAAGTTTGAAGTATCGTTTAATCTAAGCCTAAGGTCCATTATCACTATAACACTAGTCTACGTCCATAAGGCCCATCAAACCCATTATACATGTCACATTAAAGGTTAGAATACTTACTTGGGTAGATCAGGTGTCGGTAGACTCGAAGGCCACATCTTCCAAAACTTTTCTCAACTTATATTACTTTCATAAATTCCTACTGGACCCATTTCACAGCCCGAGTTTTGAACTGGGCTTTGATACAAAAATGTAACACCCCAAACCCGACCCATACGTCATTACCAGATCTAGTATGCTACGAGTTTAATACTTGAAAACTTTGCCTCGATGGGTTTTAAAAAAATTAAAAGTTTTTTAGACCTTATTTTTTAAAAAAATATTAGAAACTTAGACTTTTATGTTGAGTGGATTTGAAAAGCCCATTTATCATTCCATTTTATCAATAAGACTTTGGCCACACATAGGTTTATAAACATGTGACATATTAAAGTAGAATAGAGTAAAACAAGTAACAAATAAATTGGAAACCTAAGTTATGGGGCCTTATTACAAAAATATATTCCAAAAAAAAACAATAATAATAATCCATAATGATAATGAAAGTCTTGATGGCCCCTCGAGTTCGCCTCGGCTCCCGTGTCCATGGTCTACTGCTCATCTGTAGAGTGGAAAAAAAATAGGGTGAGTCTCCAAGACTTAGTGTGCAAAACTTGAAAACACATAAAAGCCTAGGGCCCACAAACACATTATGGGCCTTGGCCCGCATGCAATGGTAACAAAATATGTCATGCATCATGGCCCATCCCAAAACCTAAGAGTCCATCCTCTACACACCCTCGTACCAACTGTTACACCGTGAGGATTTCTACAATCAACCCTCCATTCGCTACACACCACATCCAGAGTCTTTTCATCATATAGATCAATAAACCACGCGAACCTCAGAAATACATTATAGTATTCGATAGCTATGCTGCCTATCATATAGACCGATCGCTTACGTGAACCTCAGAAATACATTATAGTATTTGACAGCTGTGCTGCCTGTGGCAAAGCCACGATCGCCTCGCTACCCTGCTTCCCTACCATAAATCCATCAATCAATCCCATCCCATGCATGCATACATACAAGAAACAAGTCATCAAACCATCTAATAGATCTCATACTTTCATATGATACGAATCATATAGAAAAGTTTCTATGGGTATGTACCTGGCATCCCATGCCTACCCCTTCTGGGTAATCATGCTCATCTGACCTTTCTTTCCGGCTTTTAGCCCTTAGCATACATATAATATATAAATGCTTATGTGTTAAGATTCTACACACCTTATTATTATTAAGACGACACCCTTTATGTCGACAATCGCCGTCGAAGCCGATCGATCGCTATCCGCCTAAGATGTCGCTTTGTTGAAGCTTGGTCTACAACTCAAGCGGCCAATCTCGAATATCGGACACTGCTCGTTTCTTAAACTTAGTGATTGGGTTTACAGACCCAACGCTCTCCTTTGCCTGATCCATATTTGATTCCATCCAAAAAGTCCTTGTCAGAACTACTATAGTGAGATAGGGTTAAACCATATCATATGAGTTAATATCTCAATTATAATAGCGAATCTTAATAGGAATCTAAAGAAATCCCTTACCTTGAGATCCCAAAATCGATAGGATACTAGAGATTAATGGTTTCCAGCTTTTTGAGATCTGAATGATTCGATCTACTACGATTTCCCAGAGTGCCACCCACAAGAACATGCGATTAACGAAAGAGTCAAACTAAAGATAGCCTATCAATCTACTAGCCATTCGGCCATAGTCTTAAAACTGAAAGAGATAAGAATTTGGTTCTTACCTTTACAGAGAAATCGACACTTCAAGAAAATCCCGATTTATGGAGAAATTGACACAAGAGGAAAATAATGGAAAAAGAAAGTGAATTAAGAGGTTTTGACTTTTAGTAGAGAAATCGACAGGGAGAAAAAGAAATAGACAAAGGTATTCGGTGATGGAGATGAGAAGAAAGTTGAGAGGTTTCAGTTTTTAGAAAAGAAAAGAGAATAGAGAATGTAGAGAAGGACTAAGAATTTCGGCACAATGAATAGGGTTCAAATGCCGAAATTTGAAGAATACACTCCTATTTATAGGGAATTTCGGCACATACCTATCAAATGCTGGAATTGCCCTCTTCTGAAAGTCGAGACTAATTGACAAACATGGGGAATTTCGGCACCCCTTATGCCACATCAAAACCGATTCTTCCTCCCCTCAGAGTTGGAATTTCGACCAACTCCTCCCCTCAGAGTTGTAATTTCGGCCAACTCTGCGTATAGTAGATAACTCCCATCTTTTCTTCTTAATCTAATTATAACTAATATCAGCATAATTATCTATATTAATCAATAGATAAATCTCCCTATTTTTAAGCCTTATTGCCGTCCAACCTTACCCACCTATATGTCGAAATTTAGCTAATTAAAATTAAAGGAATTGGGCCTCATGCCCCTTAAGTTTGGGCCTCCTTAGTTGACGCCACCTCGTTGCTCTCTAAGTGGTGCCATTTTGCCACTGGGCCATAAGCCCACTTGTTTTTAAAACACAGGTAACATCTTTTAAACCTTCTAGTGTCCAAACCAAAAATTTAACCTAGGCCTCGGCCTAATCTGAGCCCCTTAAATACTCTAATTAACACATTAAACGTAATTCACATCAAATGCAAAGGCCCATTAATTCAGGATGTTACAGTTTTTGTCCATGAAAATATAATGGTCTAATTACCATTTAAGGGCTCCTACTTCAAACTCCCATTTCAATCAAGTACTCTACAAATTAGACCTCTATTTAGCAACTTTTGCAAACAAGTCCTAATAGAAAATTTAAGCATGAAATCAATAAAATTTCTTATCAATACTTTAACACATGTATTTAATCACTCGGTAAATCATAATAATTAATCGTAATAAACTTTTATAGCTTGAATTCGTGGTTTCACAACCACTATTCCGTTTAGGCCCTATTTCGGGATGTTACAATATAATACATAATAATATATAAACATAAACAATAATATGTGATAAAAATAGTTTTAAAATAAATAATATATAAAGTACTAAGATAAATAAGTAATAATAAAAGTAATAATAATTTTAAAGAACCGTAATAAAAAAAAACAAAATAAAGGAGAAAAGGATTAAATCTAAATTTTAGTAAAATTTTGGGGTAAAATAACAATAATAGTACATATAATAAAAAATAATAATAATAGTACATATAATAATAATAGTACTAATAATAGTTAAAATAATAGTAAAAATAATAATAATAGAAAATAGAAATAATAATTAAGAGTAATAATAATAATAATAATAATAATATTGATAATAATAAAAATAATCATGTTAACAACAAAATAATAGTAATAATAATAATATAATAATAAAAAATAAAAAATAATAATGTTAAAACAATGGAAAATAACAAAAATAATAAAAGAAAATAAAAGAAAGGACCAAATTAAACTTAAAAATGAAGTTTCGAGGTAAATTGGAATTAAAGAAAAAGAAAAAGGACTCCATTGCAATGCACTCCCGAAATGGGAGGATTAAAAGAGAAATTATCCCCTCCCTTAAAACGACGTCGCTCTTTAGGGGGTAAAAATAAAATAAAAGCAAACTTCTGGGTCAAAATTAAAAAAATAAAATAAACCTGATTGTAAAACAATAAAAAAGCGGAAGGGTTAAATGCGCAATTAGCCCTTCCATAAAAACACATGGATCTTGAGACTGGATCAGGTCAAGGCATGGGTCAAAGAGCAATACGGCGCCATTTTGGCGTTTAAGGGCCTGATGCAAAATGGCACCGTTTCAATGCCATATAAAAGCCACTTTTTTTAAAAAAAAAATTCATTTCTCTCTTTCTTTCAGAAAAAATGTTCTCCCTCTCTCTTAGGCACTCGATTTTCGACCACAAGTCCAAATGAGCTCGCACATTATCGTCGCTGTCGCCAGATATATGGTGCCGAGACCCACAAAAATAGGTATTTTTCTTTTTATTTCCTTTTCAAAACTCTTATATATTTAAAAAAGAAAACCCTTTGAAGAAAAAAAAAACAAGGAATAGATTCGAAAAAAATAAAAAAATAAACAAACAACCTCTATTTTTGCCGATTCTTTCTGATTTTTTTATTGATATTGTATTGTATATATGAGTGTACCCCCTTTTTACATATTTCGTTAAGGTTTTTATAACCAAAAATAAATCAAAAAATAAATATAAAATCCTATTTTGCTGCTACTGTCGGCATTCTTTCCTTGTTTTGCAAGTGAATGGCAAGAAACACGGCGGTGGAGCATTATCTGTGTGCTGATTGTGGCGTGAGGAAGGGTCTGTGTTGGGAGCTGCGGTGCTAGGAGGGAACCCTAGGGTTCGGGGTTTCTAATTTCTAAAACCATATTTAGGCCATTGGGCCATTCGGGTTTTGGGTATTATGTTTAGTTGGGTCTGGGTGTAATGGGTTTTGGGTAGTTTATTTGAGGCTGTAAATTGGAATGTAAAAACTGGATATTTGGTTTATTATTATTTTTTTATTTTTGTTTGCTTTATCTACATGGGCTCGGGAAAAATTGGGTTCTTATAGCTACCCCTCTTTGCTCATTGTCGTGTAACGAGAATAGAGCAAAGGCGATAAAAGGACCAATTTTGCCTAGTCTTGTCAAATGGCTATATCTTTAGGGAGATAGGTTAATATCTTTGATCTGCTTCACTGCAACTTCATGAGGACCAGATCTGTTATTTTTAGTCAGCTCCACTACAAACTCAGGGATGTCAGACTAGTATCTTTGATTTGTTTCACTACAATATCAGGAAGACAAGATCTGCTATCTTTAATCTACTCCATTGCAAACTCAAGGATGCCAGGTTGATATCTTTGATTCTCTTTGCTGCAAAGTTAGGAAGACAAGATCTGCTATCTTTAGTCTGCTCCATTATAAACTCAGGGACGCCAAACTAGTACCTTCGATCCGCTTCGCTATAATCTCAGGAAGACAAGATCCGTTATCTTTAGTCTGCTCCACTGAAAACCCAGGGATGCGGACTAGTATCTTCGATCTGCTTCACTGCAATCCCAGGAAGACAAGATCTGCTATCTTCAGTCTGCTCCACTGTAAACTCAGGGATGCTAGACTAATATCTTAGATCTACTTCACTGCAAACTCAAGAAGACAAGATCTGTTATCTTCAGTCTGCTCCACTTCAAACTCAGGGATGCCAGACTAGTATCTTCGATATGCTTCACGCAACCTCAGGAAGGCGAGATCTATTGTCTTCAGTCTGCTCTACTACAAACTCAGGGATGCTAGACTGATATATTCGATCTGAGTCATTGCAACTTCAGGAAGGTAAGATTTGTTGTCTCTAGTTTGCTCCACTAGAAACTCAAGGATGCCAGAATGATGTCTTCGATCTGCTTCACTGCAACTTCAGGAAGACAAGATCTGCTACCTTTAGTCTGCTCCACTGCAAACTCAGGGATGCCAAACTAGTATCTTTGATCAGCTTTACTGAAACTTTAGGAAGGCCAGATTTGTTTTCTTCAGTCTGCTCCACTGCAAACTTAGGGATGCCAGACTGATATCTTCGATTTTCTTCACTGTAACTTTAGGAAGGCGGATCTCATTGATCGCTCCACTACAAACTCGGGGATGCGGTTTGATCTGCTTCACTACAACTTCAAGAAGGCCAGATCTGTTATCTTTTAGTTTGCTCCACTACAAACTCAGGGACGGCAGACTAGTATTTCGATCTGCTTCCTGTAACTTTAGAAAGATAAGATCTACTATCTTCAGTCTGCTCCGCTGCAACTTTAGGGAGGCAAGGCTGAAAGTGTCAATCTACCCTACTACATTGTCCTATAGAGGACATGTCCTATAGAATGGGTATATGCTTATGCCGAATGATTAGGATGCCCTGATCGAAATGAGTCAAATGCTCCTAATTAGACGCGCTACGATATATGAATGCAGAAATGTTATGAGAATGATTCCTATTTCAGGTGTCATCACTCATTTATTCGTCAAGGTTTCATCTTTGTTTCTCTTGAAGTATCATATTCTGCTCAAATAATTTGAATTTTAAGGCCCACTCTATTTGAACCTTGGGGTCACAAGGCTTATACCACCATCAAAACATCCCACCAAGATTATAGGATTTAATCCATTCCTATTGTAACACAGGATCTATTTCAACTTCAATCCATTCCACCGTAATTTAGGGTTTTTGAATCTTTTCCCGTCAACTTGGCCTGACATACTATTCCCCGAATGTTATGACCCAATGAGAATGCTTGTAAAATGATCCTCTCTTAGGATTAATGTTACTTCTTCTTTTTTGTCGCAACAACTCATTATTTTTAAACAATTGTCTTGTTTTCACCTTGGCCTTTCCCCTTTCAGGTAAAATAATTCTTGATTTAACCTAAATTTTCTGAATTGGGCAAGTCTTCACCATTCATCTCGGTCTATATCAATGCTCCTCTAGAACAGGCCATTTTTTTACTACGTAAGGTCCTTCCCAGTTTGGAATATGCTTTCCTCTGAAGATCTTTTTCAACACCAAATCCCTCTCGTGGAATTCCCTAGGATGAACCTCTTTATCATAAGCTCGCATCATCTGGCCGTGACAGATAGCTTTTAACCTTTTTCCTTCGATAGCTTTAATTGGCAACCTATTTCCTTGAGAAATGTGTTGCCCTAAGGTTCTAAGGTTCTAAATGGTAACTTCTTTATGTCAATCTTTACAAGTCTCAGTCATCTTTCCCATGATCTTTGTTTTGTTGTTTTTGTTTTTATTTTTTCCCTTTTTTTTTTGCCTTTACTACACTATGATATGGCGTCTGATCTTTGAACAAACTTCCAAACTTTTGACATTGTCCTTTTTAGCACTCTTTGTCGGCACCTGATCTTTTTTTTTTTTTTTTTGAGAATTTGATGACTATCGACTTGGTAACATTGGCATATGAAGCTACTTCCACCCTTTTAGTGAAGTAAACAATAACCATGACGATGAATCGATATCAACTAGAAGCTTTTGATGAGATCGGCCCCATATATCCATTCCCCACATATAAAAAATATGTGAAGAAATAGATGAGGCACATAAGTCTTGTCTTCCTTAATTTGACATTTACGACATAATTGAAGTAATCTTCCTTTTATAGTGGACCAATAGTACCTGAACCTTATGATTATCCTGGCTATTGTAGAACCATTATCATGTTCTTTAAACACCCTCATGGATCTCTTTTAAGATTTTCCCAGGCGTGTCTTAATATGATCGTGTGAAAACATCTTCGAATTCTTGAAAATAACTCAATGATGTCTTGTCTTATTTCTATGGTGAGCTGGGCTTCAATCTTCACCCCTTTTCTAGGCTTGCAATGTCCATTGACCATATGTAAGGTAGGATTTGTTTTTCATCTTGTTCTACCATTCTTAACAAATCAGAAGATAGGTTACAATCTCTGTCATCTTCAAAGTCCTGAGATCCCTCTAAACACATATCTTACTCAAAAGGAGACTCTAAGTCATTAGCAGCGTTGCTCACATCATTGATATTTATAGACCTATTGTAGGTTCGAAGGAAGATTCCAAAGAATAAATGATTCAAAGAATGATTATTTGTATGGTCATGAATGAAGAATGAAATAATACTTGAAAGAAAGTCCAAAGAACAAACAAAAGAAAAAAAACTAAGAACAATTGTTTGTACAGTATGAAATGGAAAAATAAAAGAATATTTGCTCAAAAAGATGCATTTTATTGAAATAAAGATTTCGGACACAAGCCTATTTCACAAAAAGGGTTCTTATTACCTCTAGGCTTAAGGCAACAAGCATGTTTTGAATATTACTCTAGACTAGCTCTAAAAATTATAAGGATCTCTTCCACAGTCCCATTATTCAAAACACTCCCAAGTATGCAAGGGCTTGGAAAATTCGTTCCCCAATTCCCTCTTCACTTTTGACTTCTTCAAGGAGTCGTAACTTTCTTGTCTCCTCCTTCAATTATCGCATTTACTACCTTGTCAAAGGGATCAGGTTATGATGAAACGTCAAACTTCACAATTCCCATTTTAATGAACTTTTCGACCAACTTTTTAAACGTAGAACAATTTTCAATTGAGTGACTCATTATTCCTGCATGGTACTAGCATAGGGCATTCTCATTATACCATTTTGGGAAAAGAGCTTGCACGGGTTCCGAGTAGGACGGATACACCACATGCACATCAAAAAGATTCTGATATAGCTCCTTATAGTCATCGGGATGGGTGTGAACTTGAGATTTTTTGTATTTGGCCTCGAATTGGATTCTTGCCTTGAAGAGCCTTGATAGCTAGTGGTTACTTTTGGTTGATAGACAGTAATTGACTTCGAGTACCCTTTGTTGTATGTACTCGTATTATTCACCTCGTTCTCTATTTTCCTTGGGCCGACCTTTTGGTGTTTTCCCCTGTTTCTATCTTGCCACCCCTTATGGCATTTTCAATCATTTCTCCTGACATTACTATATCTGCAAAGCTCTTTGTGGTACTTCTTATCATGTGAGTAATGAAGGGGGCCTTTAAAGTATTGATAAAAAGCATTGTAGTTTCCTTTTCTAAACGCAACGGCTGAACTTGTATGGCAACTTCCCTCCATCTTTGCGCATACTGCCTGAAACTTTCATTCGATTTTTTCTCCATGTTTTGCAAGGTGATTCTATCAGGCGTCATATCTGTCACATAATTGTATTGTTTCATAAATGCTTGTGCTAGGTCACTCTAGGAATTAATCCTAGCACGACTCAATTGGTTGTACCACCTGGACGCTGCCCCTACCAAGGTGTCTTGGAAACAATGGATCAATAATTGATCGTTATTAACATACCCAGTCATCCATCTATAGAACATGGTAATATGGGCTTCAGGACAGCTAGTCCTATTATACTTCTCAAATTTTGACATTTTGAACTTGTGAGGAAGCACCAAATCTAGAACCAAGCTCAAGTCTTTAGCATCAATTCCATGGTGATTATCAGCATTTTCCAAGGCCTCAAATTTTTCTTCCAACAACCTACAACGGTCCTCTAACTGCCTTGGCAATTCAAATCTTGTCCCTTCCCTCTCCGCTATATCTAAATCAGGGATAACAGGATTAGCAAGGTTATCTCCTAAGTTAGATCCTGAGCTAACTTGGAAATTCATGGGCACCCCAGTATCAGCTTGACCGTGTTAAGGCCTAATTATTACGGATGGCCTTTGAAGATATGCATCAGGTTGCGTTTGTGTATGCGGTAGGGTAAAACCCAGAGGATAATCCTCATTATCTTCTCTGGCATTAGTCATAGGGCCTTTTCCTTTGTCCATTGCCTCATTCAGTAACTAAGTCATTTGAGCCGCCATATTCCTTTAGGCTTCCATCATTTGTTCCCTCATATCTTGCTGGATCTTTGCCTACTGCTCTTGCCGTTGGTCTTGCATGTCTTTTTAGAACTGTTCGAGTCTTTGATCCATATCTTTCATCTTAGCACAGGTACCATAACGATGTTTAGTTTCCATATTAACTTTCTCTCTTTTTCTCTTTTTCTGAAATAACTTCAACTAATTAAGGTCCTTGTAACACCCTAAACCCAGTCAAAACGCTACAACCGAATCTGGCGTGTCACTGGGAAGAAAACGTTTCGAAAACCATTTTGTCAACATGATTTGAGAAGAAAACTTTTGTTTATCTATAAAAGAATCGTGTTCGGTTGAGTGAACTGTTAAAACATTTTGAACCTTAACTTAGAAGAAATAGAGTTGCCTTGTTGCTATCCCTCGTTTATTAATTATCCGGTGTACAACTCCAGAAAACAAAGATTTTATTCAAGTTTTAGAAAAACCGTTCTTTTCATAATTTATCAGGCATGTTATTAATGTTTAGTAGAGATTTAAAGAAAACTAAAACGAAAAAATAATCTGAAAGTAAACATCTAAGTGGCCTTATTACACAGCTAAAACCCCAAACTTAGAGTAAATAAGAATTAAATCCGAAATAAACATTGGAATGAAAACAAATATTAAGCATGGCCACCAAGAGTCCACCTCGGCTCCAAATCCACGATCTAAGCATTATCTGTAAAAAGTAACGGAAGGGGTGAGTCACCGAGACTCAGTTGTAATTCCCCATCCCAAAAGACGTTAAGCTTTTACACAGATTCATATGCAAATATGCATGTCATGCAACCCATCCAACCTAAGTATCCATCCGAGTCTCCCATATCTACCCCTTGTGGCACCTAGCCACTGGTGGTACCTAACCACTGGTAACTGATGTCACAAATATTCATATGTGGGGCCAACCCACTTGTGGTACCTAACCACTGGTGATGATCCCTTATATCGATATATGGGGCCAACCCACTGTGGTACCTAACCACTGGGACAAGTTACAAAATAAGCATATGTGGTACCTAACCACCGGTGGTTCCAAACCACCGAGACTTAGTCACGAGAATAATGATATGTGGGGCCAACCCACGTGGTACCTAACTCATCGGTGACATCGATAAATCATACCTTCCCCTCCGCTCATCATACACATTTTTCATGTATATGCTTTTCAATACCATAAGATCATGCTTAACACTTCAAGGAAATATAACATGGTAGATGCAAGTTTTATATAGATAAATCACGTTATCTATCATAATGGACTTACCCGGAGTCCTTGTTTTTACCCACAAGGGTAACATAGTGATTCCCATTATTACTTTGGCTTTTGACAAAACATAGAAATAACTTATTAAACATATGAAGTGTGTAAAAGTTACACACCTGAGTACTCACACTATCACACCCTCTACTTCAACACTATCGTCAATCGAGACTACCACTATCTGCCTACGATCTTGCTCCGATGCAGACCCACAATCCGGTGGCCAATCTCGTACTGTCGATACTGCTCACTTCTTGAATTTAGGGGTTGGGTTTATAGGGTCCAACCCCTCCTAACACTTGGCTGGCATTTGAGTCCATAACAACCCTTGGTCACTAAACCGAATTTAAACGATGAGATCAAACCTAGTAGATTAACATAACACTTAAAATGAAACCCTTACCTAGATCGACAAATCCCAAAAATCCTCAAGTAGGCGTCACCACTCTACCTATATTTGGCCAAGCATCCAATCATTAAACCAACACGATGATCGCACCTACACAAGTACCTGATGAGATTCGGCAAAAGAGAAAGGGTAAGGGAGTGGCCATTCTGCCGAACCTATTACCAACACATACCTTCGACTTTCCTCAAAGTTTGGCATAAGAGATCACAACGAGGAAGATTCGGCTTCCAAAAGAAAGTGTGGTCTTCGGCTTTTAGTGAATGAAAGAAGAGTGGATCAGGGTGATGAGAATCAAGGGGTTTCGGCTAGCAAGGTGTTTTGAATCGAAAAGACAAGATGGAAGAGAGGGAGAAGTAGTGATTCGGCTTTGGGACAAAGATGGAAAAAAAGAGTAGTAGGGGTTCGGTTATCACAAAAAGAATAAGAAGAGAAGAGCCTAAAGAGGTTTCGGCTATGGTCAAAAGGAGAGAAAAGATGAGAAGAGTTTAGGTGATTTTTGGCAAAAGAGAGATTGAGAGGAAAAGCTAGACTGAAAAAGTGGAAAACCCACCTAAATGCCGAAAATGCTACCCTTTAGCAACTAGGTTTCGACACCCTCTCCAAGAGCCAAAATCGAGAGTCCACTCCCCCCCAAATTCTTCAATAGGATTCGGCTAACACTGCCTCCAAAAGATAGCTCCTATCTTTCTTTCTTATCTTAATCCACAACCTCCTCCAAAAGAGGCCTATTTAGAACCAACTCTTCCATCGTATAACAGCATATTATCCACATATTTAAAACATTTAATCCCCTATATCCTAGTCTTAATGCCGTCCTCCCCCCTAGCCCCCTCTAAGTGCCGAATTTGGCCCAAGAACATAGGCCCCAAGCGGCCAACACTTGGGCCCTCTCCATCCACTAGTGACGCCACCTTCTGCCTTCCTTGCAGCGCCACCAGACTTTGGGCCACAAGCCCACCTGCTTCTTTTACACATAGATACCTATTTTAAACCCTATAATGCCCCAACAGAAAACTAACCAAGGTCTCAGCCCGAACCTGAGCCCAATCCGCACCTCTAATTCTTAATCTAACACATTAAACACACACACTGCACAGGCCCACAACTCAGGATGTTACAATTCTACCCCCTTAAAATAAATTTTGGCCTCTAAATTACCTGATCAAAAGAGTTGAGGGTAATGCTACCGCATAGCATCTTCCGGCTCCCATGTGGCCTCTTCTAACCCATGGTTCCGCCACAGTACCTTCACCAAAGGGACTGATTTCCTATGCAATACTTTGACATCCCGATCCAGGATCTGTACGGGTTCCTCCTCAAAAGATAAGTCTAGGCTCACTTCAATTTCTTTTACCAGCACAACATGAGAGGGATCTGAACGATAGCATCTAAGCATAGAAACATGAAACAGATTATGGATCTGACTCAATTCTGGTGGCAACTCGAGCCGATAAGCTACCGATCCCACTCGCTTCAACACCCGATAATACCCGATAAACTTAGGGCTCAGGTTGCCTTTCCGCCTAAATCTCAGCACTTTCTTCCACGGTGATACCATCAAGAACACCTTGTCATCCTCTACAAATTCTATATCCTTACGCTTAAGATCGACATAGGACTTTTGCCTATCCGAGGCTTCCTTCAGACGAGCTCGAATCAGCCTAACCTTATCTTCTGTTTCAGCAACCAACTCCGGCCCCAATAATTGCCGCTTCCCCAACTCTGTCCAACACGTAGGGGTACGACACTTCCAGCCATATAACGCTTTATTTGGTGCCATCCGAATACTTGCCTGGTAACTATTGTTATAGGCAAATTCCGCCAACAGTAGAAATTCCTCCCAACCACCTTTGAAATCTAAGACACAACCCTTCAACATATCTTCCAAAATCTGAATTACCCTCTCCGACTGTCCATCCGATTGGGGATGAAACACCGTACTGAAATCCAACATTGTACCCAATGCCTGATGTAATGCCTTCCAGAATCTTAACGTATGTAACAGCCCAAACCCGGCCCAAACGTTAGGATCGAATATGGGTCGTTACGGAGAAAAACTTTTTGAAACCCATTTTAAAATCCAATTTAAGTTTTGTTGAAAACTTCTCGTTTTTGGTTATCTTGCTGAAATCATACTTAGATTAAACTCGAAAATTTAATTGAAGTCAAGTTATTATACCAATTTTGAATGTGTCCGCTGACACGATAAAACATTTTCGTGTTGATTTAGGAAAACATGTGATTTTAATTAAATTTTCAATGGTGTAGTTTAAAAGCAAGTATCCAACATATGCATAGTAACAAAAATAAAGTTTAGGAGGCCTTATTACAATCCAAGTAAAACAAACCAATAATAAAATAATATAACTAAATTAAAGTTCATTTAATTCAAGTCCACTGCATGGCCACCTCGAGTCCCTCCGGCTCCATATCCGCGATCTATGCATCACCTGAAAAAAAATAATGGAGAAGGTGAGTCACCAAGACTCAGTATGTAACCCTTCCCCGTTTTAAAACATTTTCATACACAACACATAACAATTAATATGCAGAATATTAAATACCCATCCTAACCATCCAAACGCCACGGTCTACCCCGTTGTGGTACCAAACCACTGGTGGTGCCAAACCACTGGTGACATATAGTCACAATGTGTTACCAAAACACTGGTGTCCGTAGACACGGATCAATTGATGGGGCCAACCCATCGTGTGATACCAAATCACCGCGACGATCCCATATCTCAAGTGGGGCCAACCCACGGTGGTGTTAACCACAGGACAAGTCGCTATGAGGTGCCAAACCTCCTGAGGTACCAAACCTCCGTGACCGTAGTCACGGTGTGTTACCAAAACACTGGTGCCCGTCGGCACAATAATACTGCCCCCTCCACTCACTAATCCCACATCAGTCATATATACATATATGTTTCATGCCATCACATGCTTAAATCTCATGCATCAATACATTATGCTTACCAAAAGCATCAAATAGCATATTCAAACAGGTACTTACCTAAATTGCCAACTATACCGATATGGTATATTATCCAATGCTACAATAACCAAACTAGCATTCACAATATTTAGCACATTTAATAAGTTATACGTGTATGTACACACTGTCACCAACAAAGAGGCTAAATCCGAGAAAAAAGAGAAATCGGCCTCCCAAGATCCACTTGTTCCTATATTTAGCCAACTGTCAATGTTAGTACCCAAAGGCCTATTCGCCAAATCCAAAATTTAAGAGGGTTCTCTTATGGGTCCCAAAACCTTACCCAATGTCTTGAGTATCGCCTTTTGTTTCACCACCCTAAAATCGGCACTCAATAAGTTTGTAGCCTTCTGCTAAATCGATTAACAACTAACTAACTAAAGTAGATCTTACCATTACTTACCGTAAATCGAATACTAGAGATCGGCCTGAGTCGACTTCTTTACTTCCACAGTACATAGAAGAATCGGTTACCAAAAGCGTTTAGAAGCCTCATTATCATTGCGAAATCAGCACTTATCCCCTTGTAAAAGAAAATCAACAGAGATCGAGAAAGTGAGTATAGACATTCTACCAAGATCACTTACCACCTTATGAACCGATTGAAGGAGAGTCTAGAGGAGATTATTGTTGTTTGTTATTCGCCAAGACTTGGAATATGGAGAGGAAATTCGACTATCAAAAGGACAAAGAAAGGAAGACAAAGGAAGAAATCGGCACTTCCAATAGGTATATTCGCCAAAGAAAGTTAGTAGGGAGGAAAGAAGTTTGATTCATGAAATAGGGATAGGTTCGAGTGGAGGGAAAGAAGAAAAATAAAGAGAAGAGAAGAGTGGGGGGTTTCGCCAAGCTATGAGAGAAGAGAAAGTTTGGAAAAAGAAAAGAAAAGAATGGAATGTGGGAGAGTGCCTAGAGTACTAAAGAATTCGGCCTCCCTTACTAACACCTAGTCTTCATCTTGATTACTCCTCTTCAAGGAGTTTAAAATTGACCAACATCTCAAATCATTCTAGGCCACACATTTGTATTAATTCAAATTAATTTGAATTAATCAACAAGCTATTTTCCTCTACTAAATTATCATAATTTAATCCCAATTAATCCAAATAAAACCAAACAATATCTTCATTATCCTATTATCTAAATAATAATTAAAAGAGATTAAAGAGAAAAACTCTCTCCTTGTTGCCGTCCCACTATAATGCAAAAGAGGGATTTTGTGACTCGAACCAAGGCTCTCCTTGCTCCTTTGGTGGCGTCACACTAGCTCCTAAGTGACCTCACTTTTGCCACTTTGCCAAAGCCTTTTAGTGCCCAATTTCCTTCATTTATTCTTATAACACCCTCCCTTTAAGGCTCCACGCCTTTAAAATTAAAAGCTAAAATTTCCTACCAAACCGAGCTAACTCAAAGCCTTAATTTAAGCTCTATTATTCCATAAATAATATCGCATCGGTTCATACATAAGGAAAAACAATTAATCTTCCAAATAGCCCCATTTTTGGGATGTTCTGCTTCTACCCCTTAAAATAAATTTAGTCCCAAATTACTTAGCTAAAACAGATGAGGGTATTGCGCAGATCACATCCTCGTGTTCCCACGTAGCTTCTTCCACACCATGGTTACTCGCCACAAAGACTTTCACTAAGGCACGACTTTTACTCGAACCTTCACATCACGATCTAAGATCTGAATCGGTTCTTCTTCAAAAGATAAATTTGCATTCACCTCGATCTCCGCCATCGTACCACGTATGGATGGGTCCGATCGATACTGTCTCAAAGATTGATACATGAAAGACATCATGTATCGACTCGGTCTACAAGCAACTCTAGTCGATAAGCTACCGGTCCCACTCGCTTTAAATCAGATATGGCCCGATGAACCTTGGGCTTAGCTTCCTTTTCGTCCAAACCTTAGTACCTTCTTCCAAGGCGACACCTTCAGAAAACCTTATCCCTCATCGATACTCCATTTCCTTGCGCTTAAGATCAAGATAGGACTTCGTCTATCCGATGCTTCCTTAAGACGGGCTCGAATCACCTTCACTTTATCCTCGCCTTAGTACCAATTACGGACCCAACACTGCTGCTCACCCAACTCCGTCCAACACGCTTGAGTTCGGCATTTCAAATCCATACGATTGCTTCGTATGGTGCCATCTGAATACTCGCTTGGTAACTATTATTGTAGGCGAACTCGGATAAAGGTAAAATTCCTCCCAACTACCTCGAATTCCAAGACACAACCCTCAAAGATATCTTCTAAGATCTGTATGACCTTTCAGATTGCCCGTCGACCGAGGATGGAAAGTCAGGTTGAAATCTAATCATCGCACCTAACGCTTGATGTAACGCTTTCCAAAACCTCAAGTGAACCTTGGGTCCCTATCTCGAGATAAGCGACACGGGTACACCATGCAATCGACTATCTTGGCCACGATAACTTTGCTAGCTTCGAGTGAGTAATCCATTCTCACCGTATGAAGTGAGTGATTTAGTCGACGGTCTCGATTACCCAAATCGCATCTTTCTTCTTTGGGCGTAAGGGTAGCCGTGGACGAAATCCATAGTGATCTGCTCCCACTTCCATCGAGGGATCTTTATTGGTTGAAGTAACCTCGATGGCAATCGATGTTCACCTTAACTCACGGCGACATGTCGTGCACCTTCCTACTGAACTTCGGTCCACTTCACGCTTCAACCCGGCCACCGTAATCTCCGTAAATCTCCGTACATTTTGTCATTCTAGGATGCATAGCGTATGGGCTGCTATGAGCATCTGGAGAATTCTTTGTCTCAATTCCACATCCTTGACATCTGGGCCGTCTTTGGAAACATAATACACCATCACCGGTCAATCCGTACCCTTCTAAACCACCATCCTGAACTTGCATCCTCTTAGCATTTAACCCTTCATCCACTAACTGTTTGTCCTTAATTTCCTCGATCCATGTTGGCTTAACTTGAAGCTCTGCCAAAAGGCTTCCATCGTCATATAGGCTCAACTGAGCAAACATTGCTCTTAAGTCCGCCACAACCTTCCGGCTCAACGCGTCAGCCACCACGTTAGCCTTACCTGGATGATATTCGATTGAACAATCGTAGTCTTTTAATAGTTCAATCCATCGCCGTTGCCTTAAGTTCAAGTCTTTCTGAGTCAGAAGATACCTCAAACTTTTGTGATCCGTGTAGACTATCGACTTCTCCCCATAAAGATAATGTCTCCATATTTTCAAGGCGAAGACGACCGCTACTAACTCCAAGTCGTGAGTTAGGTAGTTAACCTCATACGGTCTCAGCTGACGGGACGTATAGGCTACTACCTTTCCTTCCTGCATCAGCACACATCCCAGACCGGTGTAAGATGCATCACAATAGACTGTGAACAACTTCCCTGCCTCGGGTTGTACTAAAATCGGAGCTTCCGTCAGAATCTTCCTCAGCTTATCAAAACTTTCTTGCTGCTTCTCTAACCATACAAATGGAACACCTTTCCTTAGCAACTTAGTCAGCAATGTACTGCGATCGAGAGAACCCTTCCACAAACCTCCGATAATACCTGCTAAACCCGTAAAACTTCATTATCTACGCCACCGACTTAGGCGGTTTCCACTCCAACAACTGCTTCAATCTTGCGGGATCCACTCTAATCCTTCCACCGACACTACGTGACCCAAGAAAGCCACCTCTCTTAGCCAAAATTCGCACTTACTGAATTTGGCATATAACTGTTTCTCCCTCAGTACCTGCAAAACTATTCGCAAATGCTCGTCGTGCTCCTCCTCCGTCTTAGAGTAAACCAATATGTCGTCTATGAACACTACGACAAATTGGTCCAAGTACTGTTGAAATACTTTATTCATTAAATCCATGAACGCCGCCGGTGTATTGGTCAACCCGAATGGCATCACTAGAAACTCGTAATGCCCATACCGAGTTTGGAATGCCGTCTTGTGAACATCGGCCTCCTTCACTTTAAGTTGATGGTAACCCGACCTAAGGTCTATCTTTGAAAACACCGACGCCCCCTTCAACTGGTCAAACAAGTCATCGATCCGAGGCAATGGGTACTTGTTTTTGATCGTTAACTTGTTTAACTGACGGTAGTCGATGCACATCCGCATAGAACCGTCCTTCTTCTTGACAAACAATATCGGCGCTCCCGGGAGATATACTAGGTCGAATAAACCCCTATCCAAGAGCTCCCGAATTTGAGCCTTGACTTCACCAATTCCTTTGGTGCCATTCGATATGGTGCTATTGATACGGTCTTTGTTCGGTAGCAAATCTATACCAAATTCGACTTCCGATCTCGAGGCGGACCGGAAGTTCTTCTCGGGAACACATCAACAAATTCCCCAACCGCTCGAACCTTTCCAACCATCGACTCCTTAGCTTCCAAAGCACAGATTTGAACCAAAAACGCCTTACAACCCTTCTTGACCATCTTCTCAACCTTCAAGGCAGACACCACGTTGGATAGGTAATTCCTTCTATCACCTATCATAACCACTTCATCATTTTCAGCCGTCTTAAGAACCATGCGCTTAGCCACGCAATCCAAATTCGCCTGATACTTAACCAGCCAATCCATTCCAAGGATCAAATCGAACTCCCCAAATGGTAGTTCCATCAGATCAGCCATAAACACAACCCCTTGAAGTTCTAGGGGTACATCTCTATAAAGTTTGTCTACCACTACAGAGTGACCTAACGGACTAACTACAGTCATCTCCCTAGAAGCAGTTTCAGAGTTTAGGTCCAAAGTCTCTACCACACTACTCGCTACGTATGAATGTGTAGACCCCACATCGATTAATGCATAATAAGGAAGACCAAAATCGAAATGTACGGTTATGACATCCGGTGCGTTACCCTCCTCGCGATGCCTCGCCAAGATAGACTAAGCCAGTCGCCTAGCCTCTGTGTTGCTGAACCTCCGCCTCAATTCCACGACCTCGGTTAGGACCGTTGCTCCTCGACTATTACCACGACCCTCCGTGGTCCCACATTTCTATCCCGAGCACGGTTCATCCCTCCTACTGTTCTTAGCTAGTTTTCGAGGACAATCTCGACCGATGCTCCAAAGACCCACACTCAAAACATCCTCTATCGCCGGTCGCTTTAACTTCCCCAATGGGTCTTTCCACAATGATTACTGAGTCGACCTCGATTAGCGCCTTGGGCCTTGCCACCGATTTGACCCACTTGGCCTAGCCTTTTTCTCGACACTACCATCGGATCCAAATTGACCCAAATCCTCTCTTTTGATTATTCCTACTATAATTTTGTCTCACGACCTCCTTGATCCCTTCACTACCTTAGCCTTTTCCACTAGAGATGAAAACTCACGAACTTGTCATGGGCAATCAAGAACCTCAAATCATCTCGGTCCGTCTTCAAAGTGGACACGGCGGCTGGTGTTCAAGAGCCACGATGCCTCTAGCATACCTACTCGGTCTTAAAAACTCCGCCTCATATTCTGCTCTCGACTTAGTTCCTGCACTAACCCTAGAAAGGCTTTCCTCCGAGCATCTGATAACTGGTGCCCACATACTTCTTCTGATAGGTGGTTTTAAAATAATCCCAAGTCAGATCATCTGCCGTAGCGCCATCTCGAACTGTCAGCCACCACTGATACGCTTCATCCTTTAGAAGTGATACGGCTCCTTTCAGTTTTTCTTCCTCAGTCAGTCAAGATAATCCATGATCCTTTCGGTTGACTCTAGCCAAGATTCTCACTGACTGGGTGCCACTCCTCACACACCTCAAACACTTACGCCTGTTGGACCGAATTAAACGGGAGCAGATTTTCGAGCTTCAGATTTCCACTAGCTCCACCACCAACTCGAGAACTTCAATAATCGACTGCGTCTGACCTCACCCCTCGATCTGCTCCTCGGCTCAAAAGCTGGAGGTGGTGGTGGCGGTGGTACATCGCTTCAGAACCTTGTCCCGACTGACGGGTTCGACACCGTCATCCTACCCTCTGGCGTCCACGGCGTCCCGTCCTCTGGAACTCATTCTATCTCTGGTGCTTTTAATCGATTAAGGAAAATTTTTTGCATTAGCATTTGTTCCACTTTCTTATTCAGCGAAGAAATTTTATGGATAGAGTTTTAATCGAGGTTCTTTCGAGCAAACAAGGTTTCAGCTTCCTAACCTAGTTCACACAAAGAAGTTCTTGCATCCATTCCTTAATACTTTCCATACCTATTCGCTCTTGGACATTTCGCCCATTTCTAACCCGGGGTATTTTCGTCTTTTCCTCTGAGGTATTTTCGTAATAAAAGAAATTTTAAAACTTTAGTAAAGTAGGTTGTTTTGCAATTCCCAACACCTGGAGGTATTATTGAAAATTGGTAAGGTTTGAAGTTATGGCATTATTTGGAAACAAGGGTATTTTGGTAATTTTGTCCATCAGGGGTAATTTTGTAAATTTTGCACATTGAAAATGTTTTTAACCATTGTATAACTCTGAGGGTCCCTTTGCAAATTTTCCATTCTTTAAACGTTGCTGTTTGCAAAAAGTTCAAAAGTCAAGGTCATTTTGGTAATTTTGCAGTTTGAGGGCGTTTTCGTAATTTTCCAAAACCAAAGTATTTTATTGATGATCTTCAAAGCAGGGTTGAATATTTGAAAAGTAGTTGGAATTTTGGACAAAATCATTGAGTTGATATTTTATGAACCAAGGGCATTTCCGTAAATTTTACCCCTAAGGGCATTTTCGTAATTTTCCACAAATTAAACTTTTCGGGGAAAACATTGTAAAAAGAGTTGTTCTTATGTTTGAAAGAGTGCTTTTAAAAGTTTTGAAGAAAAATTAGGGTTTTGTTGTTTTCTTCCTGTCCAAGAACATGGTTAGTTCCTTTCGGGTTTTAGTTGTTATGTTTAGCCTATGACCGAGCCCTTTTGATCGTGGTGAACCAAAGTGCGCACAGGCGGGTTTAAGTGTGGAGAGGAGGTGAGTCACGCGGATTGCTTAAATACCAAGCTCCCACCAAACCTTTCTAGACATGCGCTTGAAGGTTACCACACCACCGAGCCCTACGGGTTAGGGTGAACCCAAGCTACGCACTGTAGGATACCGCAAAGAGGTGGTGAGTCACCTGACCGCTTAAATACTGAGCTCTTAGGTTCCAATCCTAGACATGCGTCATGGGTTACCACACCCTAGCTCGATGACTAAGTCATAGGTTGGTTTAGTTCTTTAGGTCTTATGTTCTGCTTTGTGTGTTTGAGTAATCTAATCCTAGGGTTCAAGTTCCTATAAGTCTATCTACGTTCCATGCTTCCTACCCTTCTCATGAATATAATTCACAAAGAGGTTTGGATGTACTTACAGGCGGATCGGTCTTGGAGACTCGCCATGCCGTTCAAAAACCAAAAATACTTTAAAAAACCTACTAAAACATTTTTGGGCCTTGGGCCCCCACAAATAGTATTGAACCTGGCTCGATACCAATTTGTAACATTTCAAACCCTACCAAACGTTAGGACCGAATATGGGTCGTTACTGAGAAAAACTTTTGAAACCCATTTTAAAATCCAATTTAAGTTTTGTTGAAAACTTCGTTTTTGGTTATCTTCTTTGAAATCATACTTAGATTAAACTCGGAAATTTAATTGAAGTCAAGTTATTATACCAATTTTGAATGTGTCCACGACACGATAAAACATTTTCGTGTTGATTTAGGAAAACATGTGATTTTAATTAAATTTTCAATGGTGTAGTTTAAAAGCAAGTATCCAACATATGCATAGTAACAAAAATAAAGTTTAGGGAGGCCTTATTACAATCCAAGTAAAAACAAACCAATAATAAAATAATATAACTAAATTAAAGTTCATTTAATTCAAGTCCACTGCATGGCCACCTCGAGTCCCTCCGGCTCCATATCCGCAATCTATGCATCACCTGGAAAAAAAAATAACGGAGAAGGTGAGTCACCAAGACTCAGTATGTAACCCTTCCCCGTTTTAAAACATTTTCATACAAAACACATAACAATTAATATGCGAATATTAAATACCCACCCTAACCATCCAAACGCCACGGTCTACCCTGTTGTGGTACCAAACCACCGGTGGTGCCAAACCACCGTGACATATAGTCACAATGTGTTACCAAAACAACGGTGTCCGAGACACGGATCAATTGATGGGGCCAACCCATCGTGTGATACCAAATCAGCGCGCACGATCCCATATCTCAAGTGGGGCCAACCCGGTGTGGTGTTAACCACGAGGACAAGTCGCTATGAGGTGCCAAACCTCTGAGGTACCAAACCTCTGGTGACCGTAGTCACGGTGTGTTACTAAAACACTTGGTGCCCGTCGGCACAATAATCTGCCCTCCACTCACTAATCCCACATCACCATATATACATATATGTTTCATGCCATCACATGCTTAAATCTCATGCATCAATACATTATGCTTACCAAAAGCATCAAATAGCATATTCAAGCAGTACTTACACAATTGCCAACTATACCGATATGGTATATTATCCAATGCTACAATAACCAAATTAGCATTCACAATATTTAGCACATTTAATAAGTTATACGTGTGTATGTACACACTGTCACCAATAAAGAGTCTAAATCCGAAAAGAAGAGAAATCGGCCTCCCAAGATCCACTTGTTCCTATATTTAGCCAACTCACAATGTTAGTACCCAAAGGCCTATTCGCCAAATCCAAAATTTAAGAGGGTTCTCTTATGGGTCCCAAAACCTTACGAATGTCTTGAGTATCGACCTTTTGTTTCACCACCCTAAAATCGGCACTCAATAAGTTAGTAGCCTTCGCTAAATCGATTAACAACTAACTAACTAAAGTAGATCTTACCATTACTTACCGTAAATCGAATACTAGAGATCGAACTGAGTCGACTTCTTTACTTCCACGAGTACATAGAAGAATCGGTTACCAAAAGCGTTTAGAAGCCTCATAATCATTGCGAAATCGGCACTTATCCCCTTGTAAAAGAAAATCAACAGAGATCGTGAAAGTGAGTATAGACATTGGCCAAGATCACTTACCACCTTATGAACCGATTGAAGGAGAGTCTAGAGGAGATTATTCTTGTTTGTTATTCGGCCAAGACTTGGAATATGGAGAGGGAAATTCGGCTATCAAAAAGGACAAAGAAAGGAAGACAAAGGAAGAAATCGGCACTTCCAATAGGTATATTCGGCCAAAGAAAGTTAGTAGGGAGGAAAGTTTGATTAAATAGGGGATAGGTTAAGTGGAGGAAAGAAGAAAAATAAAGAGAAGAGAAGAGTCTAGAGTACTAAAGAATTGTCCCCTTACTAACACCTAGTCTCCATGCCGATTACTCCTCTTCAAGGAGTTTAAAATTTGGCCAACATCTCAAATCATTCTAGGCCATATTAATTCAAATTAATTTGAATTAATCAACAAGCTATTTTCCTCTACTAAATTATCATAATTTAATCCCCAATTAATCCAAATAAAGCCAAACAATATCTTCATTATCCTATTATCTAAATAATAATTAAAAGAGATTAAAGAGAAAAACTCTCTCCTTGTTGCCGTCCACTATAATGCAAAAGAGGATTTTGTGACTCGAACCAAGGCTCTCCTTGCTCCCTTGGTGGCATCACACTAGCTCCTAAGTGACCTCACTTTTGCCACTTTGCCAAGGCCTTTTTAGTGCCCAACCTTACAATCTCCGGCTATATAAAATTAAAAGTCTAGCTAAACTCAAAGCCTTAATTTAAGTAATTCCACACACATGTATGAAATGAATCTTCCAAATAGCCCCATTTGTCGGATATAATCGACAATCAACAATTACCTATATATAGTCTAGCTAAACTCAAGAGAGTAATCCTTCTTAGTCAACAATTACGTCCTTCTTAGGGTAGCCCACTAACAAAATCTATCGTGATCCTCTCCCATTTCCATTGCAAAATCTTTACCGGTTGCAACAATCCAGAAGGTAACTGATGTTTAGCTTTGACTTGCTGACACGTCAAACACTTACTTACAAACTATGTTACCTCTCGCTTTAAGCCCGGCCACCAAAACTGCTCCCGTAAATCACGGTACATCTTGCTACCTCCAGGATGCATAGCATATAGACTGCTATGTGCCTCCTGAAGAATCTTCTACCTTAACTCCGTATCTTTAGGCATGCAAACTTTCCCCTGAAAACATAGCACTCCATTGCTGCTCAAGCTATACCCCTCTAATCTACCATTGATTCCTTAACCTCCAAAGCACAGACATAAACCACAAACGCCTTACATCATTTCCTCACCATTTTCTTAGCCTTCAAAGCAGATACCACCCAAGATAGGTAGTTTCTTCTCTCACCTATCATCACCACCTCTTCACCCTCGACAGTTCTCAGCACCATGTGCTTTGCTGCACAGTCCAGACCCGCTTGATACTTTACTAACCAATCCATCCCTAAGATCAAATCAATCTCCCCGAATGGCAGTTCCATCAAATCAGCCTGAAACACTACCCCTTGAAGTTCTAGGGGTACATCCCTATATAGTTTATTTACTACCAAAGAATGTTCTAGGGGACAAATTACCGTCATCTCCCTAGCAGAAGTCTCATAGGCTAAGTTTAAAGTTCCCACTATACTACTAGCAACATAAGAGTGCGTCGAACCAACATCAATCAAAGCAGTATAAGGCAACCCAACAATTAAAAACGTACCGGTTATGACGTCCGGTGTGTCGCCCTCCTCTCGACGCCTTGCTGCATAGACCAACCCAGGCTATCTTGTATTAGCATTTCTAGCACCTCTACCCGGTGCTCCCCAGCCTTGCAGGTTACGATTATCGCCCCTGGCAGAACCTCGACCCCTCTGCGGTTGCTGACCATCTCCCCTGAATTGTGTATGTCCTTGACCCTCAGCTTGTGTCCTAGCTAGCCTCCGCGGACAATCCCTTATCCGGTGATCCATTGACCCACACTCGAAGCACCCTCTATTACCTGTCCAACACTCCTCCGAATGCGACTTCCCACATCAAGCACACCGTGGTGGCCACTGAGCAGCAGCAGCAGGCCTTGCAACTTGATTCGGTCCACCAAATCTAGCTCTTTTTTGAGAACTCCTAGCAGACCCTGATGGCCCAAAAATCCTTTTATCTCTACTCCTATTCTGATTCTGTTTCTCGATTTGCTTCACCTCTTCAGCATTTTTAGCCCAAAATTCATTTTATCTCTACTCCTATTCTGATTCTGTTTCTCGATTTGCTTTACCTCTTTATCATTCTTGGCCTTCTCCACAAGAACGATAAATTCCCTCTCTCGCTGCGGAGTAATCAACACCCGCTGCTCATCCCTTAGTCCGTTCTCAAACCTAACACAGTGCTCATGCTTCGTAGCTACGATACCCCGAGCATACCTGCTTAACCGTAAGAATTTTACCTCGTACTCGGATACCGGCTTACTCCCTTGAACCAAATTTAGAAATGCCTTTCGTTGCGCATCTATATAACTAGACCCCACGTATTTCCTCTGGTAAGCTGCCTTGAAAAAATCCCAAGTGATGACTGTGAGCCACCATTGATAAGACTCATCCCGGAGAAGAGACACTATCCCTTTTAGCTTCTCCTCAGAAGTGAAATCCAAGTCATCCATTATGCGCTCTGTCGCCTCTAACCAGTACTCAGTCGTGTTGGGAGATACACCCAAAACTCCCCTAAATACCTCTGCTCCATGAGCACGGAGTCATTCGAACACAGATTTTTGAGCCCCCGTCCCTACGCCTGCTCCAGCAACTCTCTCCAAGACCCGTAGCATTGCTTGGGACACCACGTCATCACTAGCCGTTTGTTCCTGAAATTCAGTGCCCACAGCTGACGGCGCTGGTACCTCATTCTCTAACTCATAACCAGACCCTACTAGTTCCGACACAGTCATCCTACCCCTACCACAGTCGCGTACAATACGCCCTCGACCTCGAGTGCTCATTCTACCGTTCACGATTTAATCTGATTTAAAATTTTTATAGATTAATAACTCTTCCTTCCACTGATTACCAACGAACAATCTTATGGAAGGAAGTTTTAACAGTGGTTCTTTCGAATTTGAACTATGTCTACATAGTTCGGTTCTCAATTCTGTACTTCTTAATTCTAGAATTTACATTCAATCAACATCCAACAGAGCACCATATACATGTATCAAACACACAAGTACTTCCATGGACTCACGTTCATTGCCTAGGGGTGTTTTCGTCATTTTCACTACCTAGGGGTATTTTCATAATTTTAACCTACAGGGGTATTTTCATAATTTTTCAAAATAAGGTATCCTGGTATTTTTCAAAATAGGGGTATTTCAGTAATTTTGTAATCCGGGGGTATTTTGGTATTTTCACAAACCAAGGGTATTTTGGTAATTTCACAAATCAAGGGTACTTCGGTAATTTTATAAACTGGGGTATTTCGATAATTTCATAAATTGGGGGTATTTCAATAATTTTTCAAATCGGGGGTATTTTGTAAATTAGGGGTAATTCAGTAATTTTCAAACAAGGGTACTTTGGTAATTTTCAAACAAGAGTATGTTGGTCATTTTACAAAATCAAGGGTATTTCGTTAAAATTTCTCAACCTAGGGTGATGTGGATAATTTTTATGAAATGAGGGACATATAAGAAATTTTACAAAGATAGGGTACTGGTCTTTTTCGGGTTTTAGTTATAAAGTTTGGCCCGTCAACAAGTCTTCGAGACTAATGTGAACAGTCACTACACACCAGGTAGAATTCTAGAAAAGAGGAGGTGAGTCACTAGGACTGCTTAAATACCAAGCTCTTCCTGGATCCAATCCTAGACATGCGTATGCCTGTTACCACACCCTAGTCCTTCTGACTTGTTCACAGACATGTTTAATTAGGGAAGTTAAGTTTTATGGAATTTAAGAGTTTGTGTATCTAAGCCTATAGTCCATAAGCCCTAGCATACCTATCTACGTCCCTACAAAACCCATTAAACCCATCATATATATATATATCACATCAAAGGTTAGGATACTTACCTGGGTCGATCGGTGCTGGAGACTCAGGTACCATGCTTTCCCAAATATGCATCTCCCTGAAAATCATTTTACAAACCCTTTATTGAAAACATTTTGGGCCTTATACCCACAATTGAGCTTTTGAACCTGGCTCTGATACCAAAAATGTAACACCCCAAACTCGGTCAAAACGCTACAATTGAATCTGGCATGTCACTGGAAAGAAAATGTTTCGAAAACCATTTTGTCAACTTGATTTGAGAAGAAAACTTTTGTTTATCTATAAAAGAATCGTGTTCGGTTGAGTGAACTATTAAAACATTTTGAACCTTAACTTAGAAGAAATAGAGTTGCCTTGTTGCTATCCCTCATTTATTAATTATTCGGTGTACAACTCAAGAAAATAAATATTTTACTCAAGTTTTAGAAAAACCGTTCTTTTCATAATTTATCAGGCATGCTATTAATGTTTAGCAGAGATTTAAAGTAAACTAAAACAAACAAATAATCCGAAAGTAAAAATCTAAGTGGCCTTATTACAAAGCTAAAACCCCAAATTTAAAGTAAATAAGAACTAAATCTGAAATAAACATTGGAATGAAAACAAATATTGAGCTTGGCCACCATGAGTCCACCCCGGCTCTAAATCCACGATCTAAGCATTATCTGTAAAAAGTAACGGAAGGGGTGAGTCACCGAGACTCACTGTGTAATTTCCCATCCCAAAAGACGTTAAGCTTTTACACAGATTCATATGCAAATATGCATGTCATGCAACCCATCCAACCTAAGTATCCATCCGAGTGTCCGAGATCTACCCTTTGTGGCACCTAGCCACTGGTGGTACCTGACCACTGGTAACTGAAGTCACAAATATTCATATGTGGGGTGTAACACCCCAAACCCGGCCTATGCATTAAGTCCGGATTTTGGCATTCCACACAAATTTAATGTGCATTCAAATAATCAACAATGTAGAAAATCAAATTTCCAAAACATTAAGAGAATGACTTTATCAAAAATTGAGGTTTATACGAAATCCATGATTAAAAACACAAGAGTTTATCATTTGATCTATATAGAGTAGTAATTGATTAAAACTTTGGATTTATTTAGTTGAAATATTTTCTCGAAGAGTTTTCAAAGATTTTCCTAAGTTTCAGTGATGTTTGAGAAAAACCTTTATTTTATACGAGAGTTATAGAAAAACATTTATGAAAACTAAACCAATCCAACTTAGGAAAAGTAAAACATAATAAAATCCATCCACATAATAGAATCCATAAATTAAAGAGGCCTTATTACAATGCCATTAAAATAGTACTTAATAAAAATTATTAAAGAAGTTTTAAAGTTTTATAAACCACCATTTGTAGTATAGCCTCCACACGAAGTCATCTCCGACCCAAGTCTCCATCAATTATTATTACCTGTGAGGGGTAAAAAAAATGGGGTGAGTTACTTAAAACTCAATGTGTAACCCACTTACCGGATTCACTGGGCCAAAACCATATAAACATATAATTGGACCTGATCCGATTTTGCAAATGTAAATATTTATAGATCAAGTATATGAAAATAATAATTCATGCAATATGCGATTCCCAACCAAACCTAATTTCCATCTGCTACACACCACCCGTACCAACCATCACACCTGTGGGGATCAAGTCAACCCACCCCGCCAACACACCACTAGTAGGCTTTAAGCCAATTATAATAATTGTGGCAACATTCCATTTATAATATTTGTGGCAACAAGCCATTTAAATAATTGTGGTAGAACCACCAATCTAGATTTTTGGGCAACAGGCCATCGTGACAGAGTCACCGATCTAGATTTTTGGCATCAGGCCTTTCTTCTCTTCATCAATTATCTCAACCCATGCAATCATGCATATGCATAACAAAATATTGTAAGGTGAATTTTATAAAACCCATATTACAATTTATCAATTTGGCCCATTAGTCAAAATAGCAATTTGGCCCATTTCATCTCATATCTCATTTTGCTCATATTTTAATATCACTTTTGGCCCATAAAGCAACATATCTCATTTTGGCCCAATAAAATAACATATTTCAATATTGGCCCAATAAAATGACATATTTCAATTTTTGGCCCAATAAAGGGTATTTTCATAATTTGGTCCATCGAGACATTTCGTAATTTGGCCCATTTAACATATGAGGCCTTTTCACAATTTCCACACTTGGCCAATTAATCAAATTATTCACATGGCCAAAGATATCACTTTCTTTCACAAAATAACCCATTAAGGGCATATCCGTAATTTTCCACAACCGCGATTTCGGTTTCATCCATTCACATAAAAGAATTAGTATAACGTATTTTTTTTCAATCTCACCGGATTTACGATTTTTATTAAAACGCTTACGATATAATATAACCCAAGAGATAAGTGTAAAGTTACACACCTGATTACGGTGAGAACTACACTTTCCCGCTCGTCGATATCTAAACACACATCACGATGGATTAGAACACTAATATTTAATATAAAACTATTCTAATGATTAACCATCTAGATCCTTACCCTTGAAATCTCAAACAACAATTATTTGCGATTTCTCTTCGATCAAAGGTTCAGAACCACGAGTAAACAATGGCTCGAGGCACGTACGACTTCAAAAATTGATTTTCACCAGATGAGGGTCCACAACCAGGTGGAAAGTCTTGGATTCTTGAAATAGTCCTTCTCTTGAATTTAGGGGGAATAACGGAACCACCCCCCTTCCGAACACTATTAACAACCCTTTTCGTACCTATCTTGATTGTCTTCAAAGACAAAGGATCATTAGTCCTAACAATATATTGAAAATCTTAAGACTAATGGCTTAAAAGAGTGACTTCAGCTTACCTTAATATTCTAAATAATCTCAAGAGAATCCTTTGTACGTTATGATCAAATCTTAATTGAACTTCAAGATTTCTCCGAAAAGATGATGATTCGACCCTTCCATTATTTCACTAAAAATAATGAAAGAAAATATTTGAATAAATGATTGGTTATTCAATTAAAAAGTCTCTTCCAAAGACATTCTAACATTCGACCATAGTGACCAAATATCAAAATAAAAGACAAGAAATGATACTTTACCGATGATCCAAAGTTTGAATAGAAGAAAATGATTGAAAAATAGATGTTATGAAGAATGGAAGATTCGGCTATGATGATCACAAACATTCGGCCATAGAAGATAGATGAAAGAAAAATATGTGTTTGAATGATAAGTAAAATGGAGAGGAAAAGAGAATAGGAGAAGAGAAAAGAGAGAGTTTAGGGACAATTGTGCATTCGGTAATGAAGAGAAAAAGAGAAGAAAAGAAATGGTCTTTGATAGCTAGATTGTTTTTGGTCACAAGGAAAAGAGAAAAGTTTTAGGGAGAGTGACCAAATTAAGATTGAAATGGTCAAAAAGAAGAATGGCAAAAGCAACAATTGTTTTCTCAATGCTCATGGTACATTCATTAGGGAGAGGAAAATTGAGAGAAAATTTGCTAAAACACCAATTGGTAAATGGAAAAGTGTGCTCATCAAGCACCTAATCCTACCAAACCAATCACCAAAATCTAGCCATCCCCTTAGCCCCCTATGCCATCTATGTTCATGGACAATTGGCCATCCAAAGTTTCCAAAACAAAGCCCTTGATTCATGCCTTATGTCCCCCTATCACCTTAAATCATGAGATTCTTTTCCTTAAACTTTTACTTACCTTTTTCCTTTGGTCTTCTTGCCAAAAATGTTATCCAACTCATCTTTATCCCTATCCATGACCGACACATTGAAAGAGGAAACAAAATAAAAACAAAACTCAATGCACATCTAAGGATTCAAACCTTTTCCCTCAATCAAACCTACATGCGCCAACACTACATTGCTACTAGCTCATCTTATGCTAGTTTTTGACACTTAAATTTACTTAAACCTCAAAGTCACTTGATCCACTTCAATTAAGTACTCCTTACTAAATTTATTCTAATTCTGAATAATTCTCAAGTCTTCTCAAGACTATATTAAACATGCAAAATTTTAATTATACACAAGTTAAGCACCAAAACATATATCATATCGATACTTAGATTTTAGGATGTTACAACTCTACCCTCCTTAAAGAAAATTTTGTCCTCAAAATTTACCTGGTTAAAAGAGGTGAGGATATTGTTGTCGAATTGCATCCTCACGCTCCCACGTAGCTTCCTCCGCTCCGTGATTATGCTAAAGAACCTTAACCAATGGCACAGTCTTCTTTCTTAACACCTTAACATCGCGATCTAAGATTTTCACTGGTTCTTCCTCGAAAGACAAATCTGGCCTTAATTCCACTTCTTCTACCGATACTTGTGCGACGGATCCGATCTATAGCATCTCAGCATAGAAACATGGAAGACACTATGAATTTGACTCAACTCCGGAGGTAAATCAAGCTGATAGGCCACTGGTCCTACACGCATCAACACACGGTACGGTCCAATGAACCTAGGGCTCAACTTGCCTTTCCTTCCGAATCTGAAAATCTTTTTCCACGGTGAAACTTTCAAAAAGACCTGATCTTCAACTGCAAACTCAATATCTTTACGCTTCAGATCTGCGTACTACTTTTGTCTATCCGAAGCTTCCTTTAATCGCGCTCGAATCACCTTTACTTTTTCTTCCATCTCAGATATCAGTTTAGGAACCAACAACTGTTGTTCCCCCAATTTAGTCCAACAAGTAGGAGTATGACATCTACGACCATATAACGCTTCATAGGGTGCCATTTTGATACTGGATTGATAATTGTTATTATACGCGAACTCTGTCAACGGTAGAAAATCCTCCCAACTTCCTTTGAAGTCGATCACACATCCTCTTTCCTCCGGGGTGCATAGCATAAGGGCTACTATGCACCTCTAGAAGAATCATTTGTCTCCAATCCGAATCCTTAGGCATACAAACCCTTCCATGAAAACACAGTACACCATTCTTATTCAAACCAAAATCCCCTATTATACCACTTTCAGCTTGTGGTATTAAAGGACCCAACTTTTCATCGGATAATTGTTTTTCCTTGATTTGCTCCAACCACAGAGGCTTCACTTGAAGTTCCGCTAGTATACTGCCATCTTCATACAAACTGAGATGAGCAAACATTGCTCTTAACTCCGATACAACTTTACGGCTCAACGTGTCTGCCATAACGTTAGCCTTTCTAGGATGGTACTCGATTGAGAAATCATAATCTTTTAACAGCTCTACCCATCTTTGTTGTCTTAAATTCAACTCCTTTTGGGTAAGGAGATACTTAAGACTCTTATGGTCCGTATAAATGATTGACTTCTCACCGTAGAGATAATGCCTCCAAATCTTTAATGCAAACACCACCGCAGCCAACTCCAAATCATGAGTAGGATAGTTGACTTCATGTGGCCTCAATTATCGAGAACCATAAGCTACTACTTTTCCACTTTGCATCAGTACACATCCTAAACTCGTGTGTGACACATCACAGTAAACGATAAACTTTTTTCGGCCTCAGGTTGAATCAGTACTGGCGCTTCCATTAGAATCTTCTTTAGTTTCTCAAAATTTTCTTGTTGTTTATCGGTCCACATATATGGTACTTCCTTTCACAACAGCTTAGTTAGGGGTGCAGCAATCAATGAAAACCCCTAAACAAAGCGTCTATAATAACAAGCCAAACCCAAGAAACTCTGAATCTCAGCTACTGACTTCGGCGGTTTCCAATCCAACACAGCCTCTACCTTTCGAGGATCAACTCTTATCCCTTCAGCTTGACACTACATGACCCAAGAAAGTCACTTCCTTCAACCAAAATTCACACTTACTGAATTTGGCATAAAGTTGCTTATCTCACAAAATTTGTAACACAGTGCACAAATGTGAGTCATGCTCTTCTTCTTTCCTCGAATATACCAAAATGTCATCTACGAACACTACTACGAACTAGTCTAAATAGGGTTGAAAGACTCGGTTCATCATGTCCATAAATGCAGTTGGTGCATTAGTCAAACTAAACGGCATCACTGAAAACTCATAATGTCCATAGCGAGTTTGGAATACCGTCTTATGAATATCTACCTCTTTCACCTTGAGTTGATGATAACCCGATTGGAGAAGACTGAAGCTCCTCTTAATTGATCAAACAGGTCATCGATTCTCGGTAATGGATGCCTATTCTTGATCGTCAACTTATTCAACTGCCTATAATCAATGCACATACGCATCGATCTATCCTTCTTCTTGACGAACAAAACCGGTGCTCCCCACGGAGACACACTTGGTTGAATAAATCCTCGATCTAGTAGTTCTTGAATTTGAGCTTTAAGCTCCGCTAACTCCTTCGGTGCCATTCTATAAGGAGCAATGGACACCAGAGTCATTCCAGGCAAAAGCTCAATGCCAAATTCTACTTCCCGATCTGAAGTAGACCTAGAAGTTCTTTGGGAAAGACATCTAAAAATTCTTTCACCGTTCTCACACCTTTTACCAATAGTTCCTCGGCATCTAAAGCACTAATGAAGGCTAAGAATGCTCCATACCCTTTCCGCACCAACTTTTCTGCCTTCAAAGTAGATACCACATTTTCCAAAAAGTTTCTTCGCTCACCTATCATTATTACCTCCTCATCATCCACAGTTCTAATTGTCATTCGCTTTTGGCACAATCCAATTCGCTTGATGCTTCACCAACCAATCCATGCCCAAAATAAGATCAAACTCACGAAAGGTAATTCCATCAAGTCTGCTAGAAATACCTCTCTTTGAATCTCCAAGGACACATCTCTAAATAATTTATTCACTATTATCGACTGTCATAAAGGACTAATTACCGTCATCTCTCTATCGGTAATATCAGATCTAATATTTAGGTTTCCAGATATGGCACTAGCAACGTACGAGTGGGTAGACCTGATATCTATCAAAGCAGTAATAGGTACATTAGAGATGAAGAATGTACCAGTTATCACATCAGGTGCATCGCCGTCCTCACGATGTCTAACCGCATAGACCAATCCTGGCTGTCTTACCTCTGTGTTACTTCTAACACCATTACCTCGACCCGGTGCACCCTGTCCACGTTCGTTACCATTACCACCACGACCTGGTGCACGACATATTGGTGGCTGCTGAGTACCTCTTGCTGGCTGAGCATCAGGGTTACGAGCTTCCTGAGTCGTATTAGTCCGTCGAGGGTAATTCTTATACTGATGATCCTTGGAACCACATTTAAAGCAGGCACCAATTTTTCTCCAACATTCTCCGGGATGTTGCCTTCCACAATCGGCACATTCTCGACTCTGATTGGTAGTCATAGGTGCCCTAGCTTGAACTGGCTCATCATTCCTGTTCTCTTTTGAAACCTTTTAGAAGAACCAGAGTACTTAAAATCCCTCTTTCCTCTGACTTTTTCCCGATTCTGGCATTCTAAGTTCTTAGCCTCTTCGGCTATCTTAGTTTTCTCTACAAGTGAGGTAAAAGTTCGTACTTATTGTAGGGCTATCAGTACCCGCAACTCATCATTCAGCCCATCTTCAAAGCGTACACATCACTCATGATCAGTCGGCACTATTGTACGAGCATAACGGCTCAAACGAAGAAATTCTGCCTCGTAAGCTACCACCGTTTTACTTCCTTGAACCAAATTTAGGAATTCCTTCCTCCAGGCATCTACATAACTTGTCCTGATGTACTTCCCTTGGAAAGCAACTTTAAAGAAATCCCAAGTAACCAATGCAGTCTCGGTGCCTTCTCGAACAATAAGTCACTATTGATACGCCTCGTCTCTTAGCAAAGACACGGCTCCTCTCAGTTTCTACTCGACGGTGCACTCCAGATCATCAATAATTCTTTCCACAGCCTCAAGCCAATATTCTGCCACATTCGGAGCTACACCGGAGACACCTCTAAAAACTTCTGCACCACTAGACTTGAGTCATTCCAATATTGATCCACGAACTACTGGCCCAGTTCTAGCCCCAGCTACTCTTTCTAAGACTCGCAACATTGCTTGAGTCAAAGCATTATCCTCATTCGCGTGATCATAAGATATAGTTTCGCTCTCAAATAGCGTAGGTGCATCCATTTCCGGTATATGACCCGGCGTTTCAGACGCAGCACCTCGTCCTCTACCACGGCCACGTCTACCGCGTCCACGACCACCTCCTCTAGTGCTCATAATGACTAATTCGATTTTAATCTGATTACAAGTTTTATGAATCAGAATATTATTTTAATGTTTATTAACAATGTTTTATGAGATATAAGAGATAGGGTTGTTTTCGCAATCACATTCTATAGTCTCGATCTCTATCATAACACCTAAAACTAGAAGTTCTAGAGTGTTCCTAAGGTCTCATCACAATAATAAACATTTTATAAACAAATACTTACTTGACTTGGTGCCGGATGCTCGTGGTGTCATACTACCTTTAAAACGTAAGGTCTAGCAATTTAAATAGTTTTTAACCAGAAATCATTGTTGAACCCAAACCACAGTCGAGTTTTGAAACTGAGCTCTGATACCATAAAATGTAACACCCCAAACTCGGCCTATGCATTAAGCCCGGATTTTGGCATGCCACACAAATTGAATGTGCATTCAAAACAATGTAGAAAATCAAATTTCCAAAACGATTAAGAGAATGACTTTATCGAAAATTGAGGTTTATACGAAATCCATGATTAAAAACACAAGAGTTTATCATTTGATCTATATAGAGTAGTAATTGATTAAAACTTTGGATTTATTTAGTTGAAATATTTTATCGAAGAGTTTTCAAAGATTTTCCTAAGTTTCAGTGATGTTTAAGAAAAACCTTTATTTTATACGAGAGTTATAGAAAAATATTTATGAAAACTAAACCAATCCAACTTAGGAAAAGTAAGACATAATAAAATCCATCCACATAATAGAATCCATAAATTAAAGAGGCCTTATTACATCGCCATTAAAATAGTACTTAATAAAAATTATTAAAGAAGTTTTAAAGTTTTATAAACCACCATTTGTAGTATAGCCTCCACATGAAGTCATCTCCGACCCAAGTCTCCATCAATTATTATTACCTGAGAGGGGTAAAAAAAAATGGGGTGAGTTACTTAGAACTCAATGTGTAACCCACTTACCGGATTCACTGGGCCAAAACCATATAAACATATAATTGGACCTGAGCCCATTTTGCAAATGTAAATATTTATAGATCAAGTATATGAAAATAATAATGCATGTAATATGCAATTCCCAACCAAACCTAATTTCCATCCGCTACACACCACCCATACCAACCATCGGACACTGGGGATCAAGTCAACCCACCCTTCCAACACACCAAGAGTAGGCTTTAAGCCAATTATAATAATTGTGGCAACCATTTATAATATTTGTGGCAACAGGCCATTTAAATAATTGTGGTAGAATCACCGATCTAGATTTTTGAGCAATAGGCCATCGTGACAGAGTCACCGATCTAGATTTTTTGCATCAGGCCTTTCTTCTCTTCATCAATTATCCTAACCCATGCAATCATGTATATGCATAACAAAATACTATAAGGTGAATTTTATAAAACCCATATTACAATTTATCAATTTGGCCCATTAGTCAAAATAGTAATTTGGCCCATTTCATCTCATATCTCATTTTGCTCATATTTTAATATCACTTTTGGCCCATAAATCAACATATCTCATTTTGGCCCAATAAAACTACATATTTCAATTTTGGCCCAATAAAATGACATATTTCAATTTTTGGCCCAATAAAGGGTATTTTCGTAATTCGGTCCATCGGGACATTTCGTAATTCGGCCCATTTAACATATGAAGCCTTTTCACAATTTCCACACTTGGCCAATTAATCAAATTATTCACATGGCCAAAGATATCACTTTCTTTCACAAAATAACCCATTAAGGGCATATCCGTAATTTTCCACAACTGCGATTTCGGTTTCATGCATTCACATAAAAAATTAGTATAACGTATTTTTTCAATCTCACCGGATTTACAATTTTTATTAAAATGCTTACAATATAATATAACCCAAGAGATAAGTGTGAAGTTACACACCTGATTACGGTGAGAACTACACTTTCGTGCTCGTCGATATCTAAACACACATCACGATGGATTAGAACACTAATATTTAATATAAAACTATTCTAATGATTAACGATCTAGATCCTTACCCTCAGAATCTCAAACAATAATTATTTGCGATTTCTCTCCGATCAAAGGTTCAGAACCACGAGTAAATAACGGCTCGGGGTACGTACGACTTCGTATAATTGATTTTCACCGGATGAGGGTCCACAACCCGATGAAAAGTCTCAGATTCCCGAAATAGTCCTTCTCTTGAATTTAGGGGGAATAACGGAACCACCCATCTTTCGAACACTATTAACAACCCTTTTCGTCCCTATCTTGATTGTCTTCAAAGACGAAGGATCATTAGTCCTAACAATATATCAAAAATCTTAAGACTAATGACTTAAAAGAGTGACTTCGGCTTACCTTAATATTCTGAATAATCTCAAGAGAATTCTTTGTATGTTATGATCAAATATTTCTCCGAAAAGATGATGATTCGACCCTTCCATTATTTCACTAAAAATAATGAAATAAAACATTTGAATAAATGATTGGTTAATCAGTTAAAAAGTCTCTTCCAAAATAATCTAACATTCGGCCATAGTGACCAAATATCAAAAGAAAAGACAAAGAAATGATACTTACTGATGATCCAAAGTTTGAATAGAAGAGTGGATGAGGGTGATGAGAATCAAGGGGTTTTGGCTAGCAAGGTGTTTTGAAACCAAAAGATAAGATGAAAGAGAGGGAGAAGTAGTGATTCGACTTTGGGACAAAGATGGAGAAAAAGAGTAGTAGGGATTCGGTTATTGCAAAAAGAAAAAGAAGAGAAGAGCCTAAAGAGGTTTCGGCTATGGTCAAAAGGAGAGAAAAGAGGAGAAGAGTTTAGGTGATTTTCGACAAAAGAGAGATTGAGAGGAAAAGCTAGACTTAAAAAGTGGAAAACCCACCTAAATGCCGAAAATGCTACCCTTTAGCAACTAGGTTTCGGGACCCTCTCCAAGAGCCAAAACCGAGAGTCCACTCCCTCCAAACTCTTCAATAGGATTCGACTAACACTGCCTCCAAAAGATAGCTCTTATCTTTCTTTCCTATCTTAATCCACAACCTCCTCCAAAAGAGGCGTACTTAGCTCCAACTCTTCCATCGTATAACAGCATATTATCCACATATTTAAAACATTTAATCCCCTATATCCTAGTCTTAATGCCGTCCTCCCCCTAGCCCTCTCTAAGTGTCGAATTTGGCCTAAGAACATGGGCCCCAAGTGGCCAACACTTGGGCCCTCTCCATCCACTAGTGACGCCACCTTCTGCCTTCCTTGTAGAGCCACCAAACTTTGGGCCATAAGCCCACCTATTTCTTTTACACACAGATACCCATTTTAAACCCTATAATGCCCCAACAAAAAATTAACCAAGGTTTCAGCCCGAACCTGAGCCCAATCCGAACCTCTAATTCTCAATCTAACACATCAAACACACACACAATGCATAGGCCCACACCTCAAGATGTTACAGTCCTTCTATGGATTTTAATGCATATGATGCAATGTAATGCAAATGCATGAAATGAAGGCAAAAAGAAAGAGAGGCGTTGATTCTAAATTCAATTCCATTAGAACAACTTTTCTAGAAAATAAATTTCTTTACATAAAATGGATATTTATACGGCCTTTCCCTCATATTCTGAGCGAAGACATTGATCCCTTTCTTCTTATTTGGATATTAAGGTCCAATCTCGTGAACTTTCTAATAAATGTCTCTACTATCTCTTTTACTTGATCTAGGCCGCGACTCACTGCTCACTTATTTCCACAAATGCTCGTTAGCCTCTTCAAGAAAGCCGAGATGTGGTGATTCTCGAATAGTCTTTGTCAGCTTGAATCCTTGGGCAATAAAGTCTTGTATTCCTTCACAGACTATCGGTCTTCTCTCGTTGTGTTTATTTGGACCATATTCGGACCACCGTATTACAATCCACTTTATTAAGAAATCCATTTTCTTATGAAAAACTCTTCTATTTAGCAATCGAATTTAAATCAACACCTCTTTTCTATGATGTGAATGTAATGCAATCAAAACAAAAGAGAACACGTTAGCACAAGAGAAATAAATAACAAAATAGGGCACCTATCTGGGTGACCACTAGGGTTTAGCATAGTTCTACCTAAGGTGGACTCTTAGGGTTCACTATATGAGATTTAGTTGTAAAGTTGAGGTACCCCAACCAGCAAATTCCTCAATCTTCACCCATTATAGGTTTATCGAGTTCAGTTCAGGGGAATACAATTCCCTATGGCCATGCAAAAGTGAAAACTTCACGAAGACATAGGTACAGATGTATCCCAAATCAATCCACTATCCCACGCGGAGGAGAAAACCTCAGAAGGCATAGTTTCTCACTCCCACTTAAAGATGTGACCACAACGGTCATGCAATATAATGCAAAAGCAAAGACCAACCATAACAATCATTACATAAAAAATTCAAAATAATCATGATTTTTTAAATTAGATTTTCAACTTTTGACAAAAGGATAAAAAATAATCAATTTTACGGCTTGACTTTCTTATTATCCCCAACGGAGTCGCCAAGTTGTCGAAACTAATTTTTTATTTTGAAAAAAAAATGGGGATCGACTTTAAAATGAAAATGGGAGTCGCCACCGATTCCTTTTTTTTTTGCTTAGGGTTGATCGATCACCCTATAAAACGTTTTATTTCAAAACATTGATTTTGGTCAGCGAAATTCAAGAAAATAGGTTCGGGAGTCGATTAGGTGTGAGGAAGGATTAGCACCCTCATAACACCCAAAATTGGTACCGGATTGATTAGTTATTGTCCTAATGCCGAAAATTCGAAAAGATTTGAAAACATGATTTCTTTAAAAACTTGAACAAGTTGAGTTAGAACTTGAGATTCCTTTGTTTCGAAAGAATACATACATCATATCCAGCACGTTAGGACATGATGTTTTAAACCCTCGTAACCAAAATCATCTCATGATTTACAAAATTCATTAAAAGGATATTTAGTTATTTAGTCAAACGAAAAATCGAAATCCATCACGTTAGGGCACTATTTCCCAAATTTCTAAACACAAAACATTGCCTTATTTAAGAAAAACTTTTGGATAAAATGTGGTAATTAAAGGAGATAGATATTCTTAAACAAAGATTTGAAAAAAAAAAGTAACATTAAGTTATTATAAAAAGTGCAATTTACTAAAGTTATAGGTCATATTAACAATTAGCACTAACATAAATAATTAAGTAAAAGAATGACAAGCAATAATAATAATGTTAAAGTAAACAAAGATAATGGATTCAAAAAAATTTATACACATTTTGAAATAATATATAATACATAATAATATATAAATATAAACAATAATATGTGATAAAAACAGGTTTAAAATAAATAATATATAAAGTACTAAGATAAATAAATAAATTTTAAAAACCGAATAAAAAACAAAATAAAGGAGAAAAGGATTAAATCTAAATTTTAGTAAAATTTTGGGGTAAAATAACGATAATAGTACATATAATGACAATAATAATAGTACATATAATAATAATAGTAGTAAAAATAGTAGTAAATAATAATAAAAATAATAATAATAGAAAATAGAAATAATAATTAAGATTAATAATAATAATATTGATAATAATAAAAATAATGGTGTTAATAACAAAATAATAGTAATAATAATAGTTAATAAAAATAATAATGTTAAAACAATGGCAAAATAACAAAAATAATAAAAGAAAATAAAGAAAGGACCAAATTAAACTTAAAATGAAGTTTCAGGGTAAATTGGAAATAAAGAAAAAGAAAAAGGACCCCATTGCAATGCGCGCCCGAAATGGGAGGATTAAAAGAGACATTATCCCCTCCACTTAAAACGATGTCGCTCTTCAGGGGGAAAAACAAAATAAAAATAAACTTCTGGGTTAAAATTTTAAAAAATAAAATAAACCTGATTGTAAAACAATAAAAAAGCAGAAGGGCTAAATGCACAATTAGCCCTTCCATAAAAAATGGGTGGATCCTGAGACTGGGTCAGGTCAAGGCACGGGTCAAAGAGTAATACGACGCCGTTTTGGCGCTTAAGGGCCTGGTGCAAAACGACACCGTTTCAATGCCCTATAAAAGCCACCCTTTTTAAAAAAATTCATTTCTCTCTTCCTTTCAGAAAAATTTTCTCCCTCTCTCTCAGGCACCCAATTTTCGACCATAGGTCCTGCGAAGCTTCGGCGCTGTCGTCGCTGCTCATCACCGTTTACCATCACTGTATACGGTGGCCGGAGATCCAAAAAAAATGTATTTTTCCCTTGTTATTTCCTTTTTAAATCTCTTATATATTTTAAAAAAGAAGAAAACCCTTTGAAAAAAAACAAGGAACAAATTCGAAAAAAATAAAAAAAATAAACGAACAACCTCTCTTTTTGCCTATTCTTTCTATTTTTTTATTGATATTGTATTGTATATATGCGTGTACCCCCTTTTTATAGATTTTGTCAGGGTTTTTATAACCCAAAAATAAATCAAAAAATAAATATAAAATCCTATTTTGCTGCTACTGTCGATTTTCTTTCCTTATTTTGCATGTGAACGGTGGGAAACACGGCGGTGGAGCGTTATCTGTGCGCTGATTGGGGCGTGAGGAAGGGTCTGTGTTGGGAACTACAACGCAAGGAGGGAACCCTAGGGTTCGAGGTTTCTAATTTCTGAACCCAAATTTGGGCCATTAGGCCATTCGGGTTTTGGGTATTAGGTTTAGTTGGGTCTGGGTGCAATGGGTTTTGGGTAGTTTATTTGGGCCTGTAAATTGGACTGTAAAAACTGGACATTTGGTTTATTATTTTTTTATTTTTTGATTTGTTTTATCTACATGGGCCCGAGCTAGATTGGGTTCTTACATAGAGCACCAGCGAGAACATATGCCATTCGTTCTCACGAAGAGGCGTCCTCCCCCACAGTGATCACGGGTACATTTTCTCTCTATGATACTCATGTTATAGCTTTAATTGATTTGGGATCTACTCATTCGTATATTTGCATGAAATTAGTCTCTAGCATGAGCATGCTTGTAGAGTCTACTAAATTTGTGATAAGAGTGTCAAATCCCCTAGGCAAATATGTGTTGGTTGATAGAGTATGGAAAGGTTTCCCTTTGATGATTAGGGGTCATTGCTTTCCGGCTAATCTTATGTTATTACCATTTGATAAGTTCGATGTTATCCTTGGGATGGACTGGTTAGCTACTCATGTTGTGATAGTGAATTGTGGAAGGAAGTTTATTGAGTTAAAATGTGAAAGTGGGGATCTTATTTGTGTTGAATCAAATGAGCAAGACAGATCGCCAGTAGTGATATCTTCCTTGTTGACTCAGAAATAATTAAGAAAGGGGTACAAAGCTTACATTGCCTTTGTGATGAATACTAGAGAGACTGAGTTAAGAATCGAATCAGTGCCCATAGTGTGTGAATATCTAGACGTTTTTTCAGAGGAATTACCAGGGCTACCTTCAGTTAGGGAAATCGAATTTAGGATTGAGTTAGCTACTGGTACTGCCCCCATTTCTATTGCTCTATACAGAATGGCTCCAACCGAGCTAAAAGAACTGGAAGCATTGTTGCAAGAGTTGACAGACAAAGGCTTTGCAAGACCGAGTTATTCACCGTGGGGTGCTCACATTTTATTTGTGAAAAAGAAAGATGATTCCATGAGGTTGTGTATAGATTATAGGCAGCTCAACAAGGTAATTGTGAAGAACAAGTACCTGTTGCCAAGAATTAATAGTTTATTTGATCAATTGAAGGGAGCCACGATGTTTTTCAAGATAGACTTAAGGTCTGGGTATTATCAGTTGAGAGTAAATGACTAGGATGTATCAAAAACTGCATTTCAGATGAGGTATGGCCATTATGAATTTTTGGTCATGCTTTTTGGTTTAACCAATGTCCCCACAATCTTCATGGATTTGATGAATCGCATCTTTCGGTCATATTTGGATAAATTTGTTGTAGTCTTCATTGATGATATATTGATCTACTCTCGGGATGAGAATGAGCATGTCGAGCATTTGAGAACGATTTTGCAAATTTTGATAGATGAACAGTTATAGGCCAATTTTAGTAAAAGTGAATTTTGGCTTAAGGAGGTTCGATTTTTAGGGCACATTGTCTCAGGAGATGGCATTAGAGTTGACCCAAGTAAGATCTCAGCGATTCTGGAATGGAAGCCACCAAGGAATGCAACTGAGGTTAGGAGTTTTCTAGGCCTAGCTGGCTACTATAGATGCTTTGTCAAGGGATTTTCCATGATAGCTACTCTGATGACGAAGTTGCTGCAAAAGGATGTAAAGTTTGAATAGACAGTAAAGTGCCAATAGAGTTTTGAAAAACTAAAGGCGTTGCTGATTGAGGCTCTTATTTTAGTGCAACCTGAGCCAGGAAAAGAATTTAAAGTGATGTATCCTTGAATGGATTATGTTGTGTACTCATGCAAGAGGGCAAGGGGATTGCTTATGCCTCTAGATAATTAAAACCGCACGAGAATAATTACCCGACTCACGATTTGGAGTTAGCCACAATTGTTTTTGCACTAAAGATATGGAGACACCATTTGTATGGTGAGAGATGTCGATTGTTCACAGATCATAAGAGCTTAAAGTACTTGATGACTCAAAAGGAATTGAATTTGAGGCAACGAAGATGGTTAGAGCTAATAAAGGACTATGAGCTAGTGATTGACTATCATCCTAGAAAGACGAACGTGGTTGCCAATGCTTTGAGTAGAAAATCTTTGTTTGTGCTAAGAACCATGAATACATGGATGGCTTTGTCAGAAGATGGTTCTATTCTAGCTGAGTTGGGGGCTAGACCATTGTTTCTTCAAGAGATTTGTGAAGCTCAGAAATATGACAGCTGACTTACAAGCCAAAAGAGTTCAATGTGAGTCAAATGTCGAGTCAGACTTTCGGCTAAGTCTTGACATATGCATGATGTTTTGAAATAGGGTCAGTGTACCTAGAAATGATGAGCTTATTCAGAAGATACTGCATGAAGCACATAGTGGATGTTTTTCTATACATCTAGGCAGCACGAAGATGTATAACGACTTAAGGAAGTGGTATTGGTGGCCGTGTATGAAGAAAGACATTTTTAAGTTTATATCGATATGCCTAATTTGTCAACAAGTGAAGGCTGAACACCAAGTACCTTCGAGTCTACTTCAGCTTATTATGGTTCTCGAGTGGAAATGGGACCGTATTACTATGGCTTCATGATGGGTTTACCGTTGTCACTGAGGAGGAAAGATGTTGTATGGGTTGTTGTCGATAGACTTACGAAGTCAGCCTATTTCATACCAATACAAGTCGATTATTCTCTTGATAAGTTGGCGGATTTGTATGTGTCAGAGATAGTAAGACTTCATGGAGTACAGTTGTCGATCATTTCAAATAGAGATTCGAGATTCACATTACAGTTTTGGAAAAAGTTGCAAGAGGCTTTAGGCACAAAATTGAGTTTTAGTACAGCTTTCCATCTGCAAACCGACGGTTAGTCGGTGAGAGTAATATAGATACTAGAAGACATGATTTGATGTTGTGTTTTGGAATTCCAAGGTAATTGGGAAAAATACTTACCGTTGGTGGAATTCACCTACAACAACAATTTTCAGCCAAGTTTGAAAATGGCGCCTTATGAGGCATTATATGGGCACAAGTGCCGAACACCCTTGTATTGAACAGAACTCAGAGAGAATTAGATTCACAGGGTCGATTTGGTTAAAGAAACTGAAGAAAAATTAAAGGTGATACGTGAATGTTTGAAAGTAGCCTCAGATAGAAAAAAGTCCTATTCAGATTTGAAAGGAAAGAAATTGAGTTCCAAGTCAATGATAAAGTGTTTCTGAAAGTATCACCATAGAAGAAAGTCCTCAGATTTGGTGGAAGGGCAAGTTGAGTCCGTGATTTATCGGACCATACGAGATTACCGAGAAGATAGGGTCAGTAGCCTATCGTTTGGCTTTGCCACCTGAGTTGGAAAAGATTCATGATGTCTTTCATGTTTTTATGTTATGCCGATACCGTTCGGACCCTTCACATGTGATTGTAGCAATAGAGGTAGAGATTCAACCGGACATGACTTATAGTGAATAGTCGGTTAAGATTTTGGAACGAGAGGTCAAACAGTTGAGAAATAAAAGTATAGCCCTTGTTAAAGTGCTATGGCAAAGGCATGGAATAGAAGAGGCTACATGGGAGCTCGAGGAGACTATGATAAACTAATATCCCAACCTTTTCACCGGTAAGATTTTCGGGGACGAAAATCCTTAAAGAGGGAGAATTGTAATAACCCGATTTTGGGGCTAGTCAGAATAGTGATCTCGGGATCACTAATTTGAGGTTGGAGAAAATTATTTTAAATGCTATTTTATGAGTTATAGCCTGATTATATAGGTGCATAACAATTTTGGTGCTTTAATTTTAGCGATTTCATGATTAATTGCAAAAAAGGACTAAATCGCATACAGTGTGAAAGTTTAAAATTTTAAGCTATGGGTGCCAAATAGCTATGGAATTTTATTTGAGGTCCTTAAAGTGAAATTATCCCTTTAAATAATGGTTGGTCGGCCATAGGGGACAATAGAGGTCAAAATTTAGTCAATTAGGTGGATTAGGTGGACTAAATTGGGATTTTATATTAAAATAAAGAAAGAAAAAATATCATCTTTTCACCTTCATTTCTCCATCGATAATTAGTAGCAAATAGGGGTTTGAAAGCTCCAAAAATTTCAGCACACTCTTCTCTTTACAAGTAAGTGTTTTAGTGATCATTTCTTGATAATATTTGTACTTTTGGGACCCCTAAAGCTTAAGATTTCTAAAGAGGGGACTATCTTGCAAAAAGGTGAAAATTTTAGAGTTTTTCCATGTGAGCTTTTAAGTTGTTTGCTGCATTTTTATGGAAGAAAATGAGTCTTGGTTGTTCGATAAACAACATTTGTGAAAGGTGTTTCCATGAAAACACCTAAAAGGACCTTTTTGTAAAGGTTGTGAAATTTATGGTAATTGTGTGAAATAATGAGTATTAAGGGCTGTCATAAGAGTAATAAATATTCAACTAGGCTCGTTAAAGAGAGAATTTGATTACAATTGATTTTCGAGCCTAGGGGTAAAATGGTTATTTTAAGAAAACTTAATGGCAAAATAGTAATTTTTCCAAAGCATGATTATTGAAATGCATTAGTTAATGTGATAACTAAATGAGCTAATTTGCTATTATAGATCAAGAAGAGCGAAGAAATAACCTCAACTGAGGAAAGAGCAAAGTATAGGACTAGATCGACAATCTAGCCTATTTTGATTATCGAGGTAAGTTTGTATACAATGAATACAACATCATGTTATTAAGTTTGATGTTTTGTAATATTTCTATGAATTTGAGCTATGATGTTGAATGAAAAAAAAATGATGAAGATTGTGATGTTGAAGTCCCGGTGGGACTATAGTGAACGTGAGAACATTATTAACGAAATAGGAGATGGATAAGGTCCCGTGTAAGACCATGTTTGGGACATGGCCTCTACACCGAATTGAGATCCCGTATAAGACCAAATCTGGGATATGGCATCGACATTGAATAAGCAAAATTGTATAAGACCATATCTAGGATGTGGCATCTATAATTAATATGAGATCCCATATAAGACCACATCTGGGATATGGCATCGACGCTCAGAGGTGACCCTATGTAAGACCACACCCGAGAGGTGGCATTGGCGTTGTATTATGTGAATGATGATGAGCAGGTATCGTCAAATATCCCAAGTGATTTAGTAGGATAAATAGTTAACCTTGGAATATAATTGAGATTAGTGCTAAAGTGATGTGATTGAGTGATCACAGGTACCGTGAGTAAATCACGAGAAATGTTTACGATATGTGACATGGTATGTATTCGATAAGAATAAGAATGACTAAGTGTTGGCAAAGTGCTTAAGACTTTATGCTTTTAGCCATTGCCATGGTTGGATGACATTATGAGTTTATGTTGCTATTTATTTTCATGCAAACTTACTAAGCTTTATGGTTACCCTTCTTATTTCCCTTGTCCTTGTAGTATTGCCAAGCTAGCTGGAGAGTTCGGGAACATCAGAGTTTAGAAAATCACGCTATCGACTACTCTTTGGTATGACAATGTTAGTTTTATTTTGAGTATGGCATGTATAGAGCTTAGTCTCTTTTGTTATGTCATATTGGTTAGCCAAAGTGTTGGCTATTAATGTAGTTAAATTCATTTTGTAAGTGGTCCTTGGAATTGGGCCAATACTTAACAAGTTTATATATGTTCAATGATGATGAAATTCATTATGTGTATGCTTGTGTTGATGTCTTGATTTTGAATCTTTATAAGTGCTTTATAGTCTTGTTATATGTTAGATTGAATTGGTGTAAACACACGGGCAGAGACACGGCCGTGTGTCTTAGCTATGTGGGAGGCACTGCCATGGACATGGGTGTGTGCCTAGGCCGTGTGAAGTCGGCACCTAAAAATAGGAATTTAATTCGACACACAGTCTAAGGACATGGGCGTGTTTCTTGACCGTGTGACCATAGTGAGGTGATGATGTCATAAATAGAATACCAATGTTTTGGCACACGGTTTAAGACACGGGGCATGTGGAGGCCGTGTGAGGGACATGGGGCAGGGACACGGGCATGTGTCCAGCCATGTGAAAACCCCTGTAGGTTTGAAATGAAAATAAATTCCACACGGGCTAGGAACATGGGCATGTGTGACCACACAGCCTGCCCACACGGGCATGTTCCATTTCACACGGGTGTGTGGCCCCTGTTTAGGAAAAAATTTCTAAGTGCGTAAAAGTTTCCAGTTAAATTTTGAAACCTCCCGTGAATATGTTTTAGGCCTCATAAGCCAATAATAAGGATGTTATGAGTATGTATCAGAAATTTTATGTTGAAATGAAATTTTATAGCCAAAAGTTGTTTGTTGAAGCAAGATAAGTTCGGTAATGCCTTGTATCCGATTCTGGCGTTGAACACGGGTAAGGGGTGTTACAAGATCTCTTGGGATAGGCACTATTCGACACAAGTTGGACTCAACCAAGCATAGTAAAGCTCTTTGTTCATGAAACTCACTTTAAAATTAATCTTGCATTGCTAACTTGGGTGTCCATGAATCTTTAGTATGATGATGAGGTAGATCTGGATTCGGTGGTATTCCTGCGATGATTTGAATAGATCTGCAATACAGTTGGGTATTCAAGAGTTTTTGATGAAGCAGTTAAGTTATTTTTAATCCCTTTTGCACTCGGAGACCAATTTACGGAATAGCTAGAAGCATTACCACTGGGCACTATAACATCATGGGAAGAGTTGTTGGAGACTTATACCTATGCCTACCATTCTAATATTACAAAGAATTATTGAAATTTAAACAAAGCCCAGTGGAAACATTGGGACAAACTTAGGACAAATTCAAAATGATTCTTAGGAAAGTGCTTAGAGGAGGTATTGGTCTTGCAATTCAATTACTATATTTTTATCGGGGCTTAGAGTACGATAGTCAACAACAGTTTGACATCATTATAGGATGAAGTTTTTGGACTAAGTCAACTGATGAAATAATTGTGTTGTTGAAGAAAGTAAGCAGTAATGATCATACTTGGAGGAAGATTCGAGAACCTGAACTAGTTGACACGTCGATAGAAGGAGCAGAGGTAGTTGATTTGGAAATAGAGTGGGATAATGTAAGTAATGAACGAGTTGAATTGAGCGACTAGGAGTCTATAGATGATAACTCAGACACATCTAATTTTGGGGATATGATGGAAAATAAGATGTAAAAGAGGTAACAAGAAATCATTTAGAACAAATTTATCAGAGAGACTGGTGGGAACAATGCAAGGAACCGTTGAACATGGAAGGTTCTTCCCCTGACAAGATAGTTCCATCAATTATTAAGCCACCAAACTTGGAATTGAAACCACTTCTGACACATCTGAAATATGGGTATCTTGGTGAAAACAACACTCTAGCTATAATTATAGCAACTCATCTATTATTTGAACATGAAAAAAGTACTATTGGAAGTCCAAAAAGCACACAAAAGGGCAATCAAATGGACAATTGTTGACATAAAAAGAATTAACCATATTCTTTGCCAACATAAAATATGATTGGAATAAGGCAAAAAAATAGTGGTAGAAGCATAACGACAACTTAATCCAGTAATGAAGGAAGTAGTAAAAAAAGTGTTGTAAAAGTGATTGGATGGGGAATTGTGGACACAATATCTGATGGCGAACCGGTGATTCCAACACAATGCATTCCAAATAAAGGTGGTCTAACAGTGGTAACAAATGAGAAGAACGAACTCATTCCAACAAGGATGGTCATACCATGGAGAGTTTGTACTGATTATAGGAAATTGAATGATGCAACTTAGAAAGATCATTTCCCTCTTACATTTATTGATCATATGTTAGAAAGATTGGTGGAAAAGAATATTATTGTTTCCTGGATGGATTTTCAGGATACCACCAGATTCCAATTCACCTAGATGATTAGGCAAAGACTACTTTCACTTGTCCTTTTGGAACATACACTTTTCATAGAATGTTGTTTGGACTCTGTGAATGCTCTAGCCACTTTTATGAGGTGCATGACAATAACTTTTGCTGATATGTTAGAAGATGGGCTTGACATTTGTCTGGATGACTTTTCTGTGTATAGTGATTCATTTACAAAGTACTTGGGAAATTTAGAAGGGCCTTTGAATGATGCAAAGAGAAGAATTTAGTGCTCAAATGGAAAAATTGTCATTCAAGGACCCTTCTAAATTGTAAAATTGTCATTCAAGTATGCTATGAAGAAAAAATAGACTAAAGCCAGATTAATGCAATGGGTACTACTAATTCAAGAATTTTATCTTAAGATCCTTAACAGGAAAGGCACTTCGAATCAAGTGGAAAATTATCTCTCACGATTAGAGATTGAGTCAAACTAATAAGATGATATAGAGGTTGATGAAAGATTTATTGACGAATAATTATTCCAAGTGATCTACCATGAAGTAATGCAGTTGACCAACAAAACACCTTGGTATGTAGATATTGTGAATAAAGAAGGAAAAAAGAAGGAAAAAATAAGTAACGCATTGTGGATAAAGAAGGAAAAAATAATGTATGATGCCTATAAATGTATATAAGAGGAACCTTATGTGTTTCAAAAATGTGCAGAAGACTACCTCTAGATGTACTAACGTCCAAAGTGTGAATATCGTAGTAAAAGATTGGATTGAAGGCAATGTCTACAAGTATGCAGGTTAGGTTCTAATTTAGTTTTCTTATAATGAAACACTTGGCAAGTATTACGAGGATTGTACCCAAGGGATTGTAGTTTGGGGAAAATTGCTATTCAGCCAATTACCAAAAATAATTACTAATCTACTAGAGACATGAATTAGTAGTGTTAATCAAGAAGTAAGATGATGATAATAATAAACTAAATAAATTTAACTAGACCTAAATCTACTACTAGGTTCATGTATCGACTTTTCTATTCCTTACTTTGACTACGCAAGTTCCTTTAAGACTAGATCCAATTGTTTTACATAATTAATAATTGATGTAGGGTTCTAATTAATCAACTAGTCGATACCCTAGCAGGATCTTCCAATCTTCCACTAAAATAATGAGTTGGCAAGGACTACTTATCTTCCGACCTCACATTCCAAACCAGTTTAAGGTTAAGGTGTTCACGGATAGGTCATACCAATTTTGGGTTAATTCCCACCTAAATGACTTCTTAAGGTTGTCAAGCCTAGGGTTTTAGTTCTTCCTCTCCCAAACAGCTAATCCACTAAGAAACTCTATCCTTCAATTGATTAATAAGATTAGAATAGTTGAAACATGCGAGATATGTATGAAGCATAAATTGATTCTAATCTTTACACAAACATTCAATTAAAAAATGTTAAAGAAAGAGATATAAAGAATAGAATAATGGAAAAAAGATGCTCATGGATTTATGGATGAAAGAGTGGCTCCAGAACAATCTCCACTCGTGAGAGTCTCACTTTAGAATATGATCTTCTGGTTACAAGAACATAAAATGTAACATCTCGATTTAGGGCCTAGTCAGAATAGTGGTGCAAGACCACAAATTTGAGTTATATGTATGAGTTTTTGAGGTCTATGCCATGTTTGCATGTTAGTGTGAAAGTTTCATGAAGCAATTTTGTCAAATTGCGGTTGAATTGTATAAAAAGGACTAAATTGCAAAAGTTGCAAAATGTGGTATTCTAGAAGTTATTTGTATGAAATAGCTTTAGAATATCAATTGGAGGTCCTTAAATAGTAATTTTCCCAAATTCTAATTTTTGGACAAAATTGGGCATGAATGGGTTAAAATTTGAAAATTGGACAAAAGGGCATTTTGGTCATTTTTCAATTAAATGATTAAAATGGGAAAAGATGATAGAATTTTCATTCATCTTCTTCCCCAAGGCTGCCAAAAATTGAGAGAAGCCATTGTTAGGGCTCTTCAACTTTTCAAGCTAGCTAGTAAGTGTATTCTAGTGCCGTTTTTTATATTCTTCGTATTTTTGAAGTCCTAGTAGCATGAGTAAGCTATTTTTAGCTATATGTTGAGCTAAAATGGATGTTCAAAAAATGTACCCATGTAGGACATGCATGTAATTTGATGTTTTATGGAAGAATATGAAAGCTTGATGTAGTAGAAGCATCTTTTGCTAAGAGAATTCCATGAAAAAAATGCATATAGGACTAGTTTGTGAAAGTCTTGAGATTGGTCATACATGTAGGATTTAGTGAGAATTGATGATTGCTTTAGTTGAGTAAATGGTTCGGCTATGCATGAAAGGCTAGAAAGTTGAATGAAAATCACTTTACGAGTCTTGGGCCAAAAGTGTAAATATGAAAAAGTTTAGAGGCAAAATGGTAATTTTGCTAAGTATGAGATAATAGTCAATTTAGTCAATGTGTGTATTGAATGAGTTGATTTATCATTATAGATCAAGAAAGACAAAGCCTGGATCGAAACTGAGGCAAGAGAAAGGTGCTGGACTAAATTGCACATCTTTATACTTTTTGAGTACCGAGGTAAGTTTATGCGTAATCAATGCATTTTACTTATACGTTCTTAATGCTAGCTAGTGTATAGCATCAATGAGAATAAATGAGGATGATTGAGAACCTATGTGGTTCAAGTGGAATGCAAGTGGTAGATATCATGAATGAGTAAGTAGATATGTGGATGTGTAGTGATAATATTTGATGGTGGGCTAAGTGCGATACCACCTTAATACTTAAAAACTATGGGCTGTGTGCGATACCATAGTTAAGTACATTATTTAGTGGGCTATGTGCGAAACCACTATGAGTACCTCTTGGTAGGCTATGTGCGATACTACCTTATTACCTGATTATGGTGGGCTGAGTGTGAAACCACCAAGTAATTTAGCTATGTCGATGTATTGTTGTGATAAAATGATGTGTTGTATTTTCGAGTAAATGTGGTATTTAGTGCAGGGGTGCATGTCAATGATTATGAGTATGTGACTCATGATGTGTTGGAAATGTGGTAAGGGATAGAAAGGGTAAGCATAATTGTGGATGTGAATTTATTTGGTAGTATAACACTAATTGTTGTTTAGTTTATACCAGAATGCTTAAATTGTTTATGTGTAAACTTACTAAGCTCAAGGCTTACTCCTTTTCTTTTCCCTTGTCTTATAGAGAAAGAGGGTTGAATCGAGATACGTGGATTAATCGAAGATCGCCCACACTATCAGCTCACTCCTGTACATTAGACTAAATATTTTGTATATGGCATGTATAAGGGTTAGACAAGTTAGTGAATTTTGTTGTATTGGCTATGATGTGATAGCTTATAGATGGATAATCTATTTTGTATAATGCCATAGTTGCTGGCTACTTTATTATATGAAAAGATATAGTTATCCATGTGAGATTGTTTTTGAATTTGAATTGATTATTGATGTGTTGTTTGAGTATATGTTATAAGAACTTGAGGGGTGAGAAGAGCTTAGCACATAGCTTTGTTCTTGTCCATGTGGATAGACACACGGGCATGTGTTTAGGCCATGTGTGACACACGGCCAGCCTACAAGCATGTGCCTTGGCTGTGTCTCTTTGACAGATTTGAGCAGTATAGGCCACGGGCTATCCACACGGGAGTGTATCTAGACTTCAGACCATGTGGTGTAGTCAGTGTTCACCACGGGTGGTGAGCAAAGGCATGTGCCCTAGCCGTGGGGCATTGGCAGAATGCTTGGGTTTCTATGCACGGGTTGAAGGCATGGGCGTGTGTGACCTTACACAGTTGTGTCTCACTTTACACGGGCGTGTAGTCCTTGTTTAGGTGGAAAATTTTTAAAATCGCAGAAGTTTCCAGTAGGGTCTCGAGAGTCTGGCATGTATGAGTGAGGCCTCGTAAGTCGAGATCGAGGTTGTAGAGGTGACTTAAGAGAGTAATTGATGAGCCTAAGTGGCGATCATATGGTTTTAATCCAGTAATACCTTAAGCCCGGTTCCGGCATGGATTATAGGCAAGGGGTGTTACATTTAGTGGTATTAGAGCTATAGTTTAGTCGGTTCTAGGACTACCATAGCAGGTGTAAGAGTCTAGCTATACATGCCATAAGTGTATAATGATAGTGTGGTGGCTTTTGATGATTTTGAACTTGTTTTTATATAGAGTATGGATCCCGATCAATTGGCTGCTGATGATGTAGCTAGTAATGCACCGGCTCCCGTGTAAGGGACCGCGCCTGTACAGAGTGAACCCAAGACTGGGGTCAAGGAGACGAGGCTCGAGAAGCCTTTCTCCAGATGATGAGTAACTGGTACTCGGAGTACGTTCGAGCAAACCCTAATGCTCAACCTCCTCCACCTCCTCTTGTACCTCAGCTAGTTCCTGTGGCTCTTCAAGGTATAGAATAGTGAGAGTGGCGAAGCCCCCGGTGGATAAGATTAGGAAACACGAGGCTGAGGAGTTTAGAGATAAAGTAGATGATGACCCTGAGAGAGCAGAGTTTTGGTTGGAGAACTCGATGAGAGTGTTCGATGAACTCTCATGTACACCTAAAGAGAACCTGAAGTGTGCCGTATCTTTGCTAAGAGACTCGACATACCATTAGTGGAAGACATTGATGTAGGTAGTCCCAAGAGAATGGGTGACGTGGACTTCTTTCTGGAAGAGTTTCGGAAGAAGTGTATAAGCAAGAGATTTACTGAACGAAAAGGAAGGAATTCCTCGAGTTGAAGCAAGGGAGAATGTCAGTAGCAGAATATGAGCGCGAGTTTGTTAGGCTTAGCAAATACGCTTAAGAATGTGTGTCGACGGAGGCCGTTATATGTAAAAGGTTCGAAGATGGACTAAATGAGGATATCAAACTCCCGGTTGGTATTTTGGAGTTAAAAGAGTTCGTATTGTTAGTTGATAGGGCAAGTAAGGTCAAGAACTAAGTAAGGAAAAGAGGAGAGTGGTGAATGAGGCCTGAGATGCAAGAAAATGGTCGATGGGCAAATCGTACCAAGCTCAATTAAAAAGATCAAAAGAGGCGAATCCTCGGACCACTACATCAGTCGAACATTCACCTCGAGATCAAGGCAACACTCGTTTGGGTTCAAGAGTCTAAGCCCCTCGATGGAAAGTGTGGGCAATCCGAAGAACAAACTAGAGTGTCTAAGTTGTGGTGGATATCACACTGAAGAGTGTTGGGTAACAGTCAAAACTATTATAAGTGTGGTTCCCCAACCATTTTATCCGAAATTGCCCCGAGAAGGATGACAAAGAAGAGAAGCAAGAGATAAGATCTATCAATGTACCTACGAGGGTAGGCCACCAAAGAACCCAGGAGGGGGAACTAGCGGTAGAGGTGCGTCACGAGATTCTGCTGCAAGATCGGAGGGTCGGGCACCTACAAGGACGTATGCCTATCGCACTCACAAAGAGGCATCCTCCCCAGATGTGATAACGGGTACTTTTTCTCTCTATGACACCTTTGTTATTGCTTTAATTGACCCAGGGTCTACCTATTCCTATATTTGGATGAGATTGGCATCTAGTTTGAGTATGACTGTTGAGTCTACGGACATTATGGTTAAGGTGTCAAACCTATTAGGTAAGCATGTGTTAGTGGACAAAGTGTGTAAGAACTGTCCTTTGATGGTTAAGAGTTATTATTTTCCTGCAAATCTGATGTTATTACCGTTTGATGAGTTTGATTTAATCCTTGGTATGGATTGGTTGATTGCACATAATGTCGTAGTGAACTATGGCAGTAAGTTTATCGAGCTGAAATGTGAGGGTGGAGGTGTTATTCGGGTTGAATCAGGTGGATCGAATAATCTACCAATGATGATTTCTTCCTTAGTGGTCAAGAAATGCTTGAGAAAGGGATGGGAGTCCTATCTCGCGTTTGTATTGAATACTCAAGAGTCTGAGGTGAAGATTGAATCATTTCCGGTGGTATGTGAGTATCCGGATGTATTCTGGAGGAGTTACCCGGATTACGTCCTGTGAGAGTGGTCGAATTTGGGATTGAGCTAATTCTAGGAACGACACCTATTTCAATTACTCTGTATAAGATGGAACCTGTATAGTTGAAAGAACTGAAGGTTCAGTTGCAAGAGTTGATGGATAAAGGTTTTGTGAGACCGAGCTACTTACCATGGGGTGCTCCGGTATTATTTGTAAAGAAGAAAGATGGGTCTATGAGGTTATGCATAGACTATAGACAACTCAACAAGGTGACGGTGAAGAATAAGTATCATTTACCAAGGATTGATGATCTTTTTGATCAACTGAAGGGAGCTTCAGTGTTCTCCAAGATAGACGTAAGGTCTGGTTATTATCAGTTGAGAGTGAAAGAGCAAGATGTGTTAAAAACTGCATTTTAAACAAGGTATGGCCATTACGAGTTTCTGGTCATGCCTTTTGGTTTAACGAATGCACCTGTAATTTTTCTGGATCTGATGAACCGTATCTTCAGACCGTATGTGGACAAGTTTGTGGTTGTCTTCATTGAAGACATATTGATCTATTCTCGGGATGAGAACGATCATGAAGAACATTTGAGAATTGTCTTACAAACTTTAAGAGATAAGCAGTTGTATGCTAAGTTTAGCAATAGTGAGTTTTGGCACCGAGAGGTTGGATTCCTAGGACACATTGTGTCGGGTGATGGTATCCAAGTTGATCCAAGTAAGATATCGGCTATTGTGGATTGGAAATAGCCGAGGAACGTATCAGAAGTTAGAAGCTTTCTGGGTTTGGCGGGATATTACAGACGTTTCGCAAAGGGATTTTCTATGATTGCTACCCCGATGACGAAACTGTTATATAAAGATGTAAAGTTTGATTGGTCTGAGATATGTCAACAAAGTTTCAAGTAGTTGAAAACATTGTTGACTAAGGCACCGATTTTGGTTCAACCAAAATCGGGAAAAGGAGTTCATGGTTTATAGTGATGCATCGTTTAATGGTCTCAAATGCATGTCGATGCAGGAGGGTAAGGTAGTCGCTTATGCCTCGAGACAGTTAATATTGCACTAGAAGAATTATCTGACTTAAGATTTGGAGTTGGCTACTATTCTTTTAGCATTAAAGATTTGTCGACATTACTTGTATGAGGAAAAGTGTCGAATATTTACGGATCACAAGAGTTTGAAGTATTTGATAGATCAGAATGATCTGAATTTACGATAGAGGCGGTGGCTTGAGTTGTTGAAAGACTATGAGTTAGTCATTGATTACCATCGAGGAAAAGCTAATGTGGTTGCGGATGCCCTGAATAGGAAATCCTTGTGTGCTCCAAGAGTTATGAACACGAGCTTAGCATTGTTTGATGATGGTGCTATTTTAGCAGAGTTGAGAACTAAGCCACTATTTGTTCAACAGATAAGTAAGGCTCAGAGAAATGACAGTGAAATGCAAGCTAAGAGAGCTAACTGTGGATCAGGAAGTGATTTTGATTTCTGAGTAGGTCCAGATGATTGTTTGATGTACCATGACAGAATTTGTGTACCAAAAGATGAAGAGTTAATCCGAAAAGTTTTGCATGAGGAGCATAGTGGTTATTTTTCAGTACCCCCGGGCAGTACAAAAATGTACAACAATTTGAGAAAGTTTTATTGGTGGCCGGGTATGAAAAGGGACATTTCAGAGTTTGTAACAATGTAATTACCTGAATTTGGGCCTAGTAGAATTGGGCCCAATGGGCCTTGGGCGTAAGGAGTGTTTAAAATTTTTGAGAATAAGAGAACGACATTATTTTAAGTTGGACTTATTGGAAGGCAATTTTGGAAAGTTACGGGGTTTCTAGGAAGTTCCGGGTTCAAGTTAGACAATAGGAAAATTTTAGTGATAAAGCACTTAAAGGGGAGAAGGAAAATGGCGTCTAGCATAAGGGAATGAGTGGGTAACTTGCTATCACAAGAGGAGCTAGTAGCAAGGTGGTGAGGCATCACATGATAGTATTTTTGTTAAGGGAGACTTTTTATTTATGGAAAGATGGCTAAGGGAATATGGTAAGGAGGAAAACAAGGGAAAAACAAGGAATGAAATGAAAGAAAAGGAAAGAGAAGGGAACATGTTGGCCTATAGTGTGGAAGGTGTTTTGGAAAGATTTTATTTGGTCAATGTTCATCTTTTGGTAAAGATGATACACAGTTTGGGAGGGGGTTTTGGGTAGCCGAATTTTTCATTAGTCATTTGGAAAATTTTGTGCTTGTGAGGCCTACTTTCTTTTAGCATATTGATGTTTTCTCTTCCCAACTCTCTACCTTTGTTTGGGCCAAAATTCTCATTGCATTTTTTTCATCTTGTTCCCTTGATGTGCCAAAACTCTCAATCCATCTATACTCATTCTTTCCTTGTTGCCAAAACACCCATTTCATATTGATCATCTTGACCATTTTGATCATTTTCATTTTTGTGTCAACCGAAACTTCCTAACACTTCCTAATCTCTTCTTCTTCATTTCTTTTTCTTTTGTGTTGGGCACTCCCTTCTTGATCGAATTGGTAAGTGACTTCATTCCCCTCTTTTCATCTTTATTTTCTTTTTCTTCCTAGCCGAATATGTGTGTCCATCACTAATCGGTATTTCACTTTGTTTCTTTATCAAAATATATCTCTCTTACTCTCTTATATCATGTTCTTCTTCTAGTGTAATGTTATAGAGGAAAGTCGATTCTCATAATCTTGTCTCATCCGTGGCTATAACTCAATCGATAGAAATCGGATTCATCATCGTTAAGGTAAGGAGTTTATTCTTGGATCTGTCGAAATATATTTACTCGTTTATGATGCAAATCGGACCGAAGTTTTGACTAAACAGTTATTATAGGGATTTATCATTCGTTCTTATTCAATCGTTGATCCTTCGAAAATAGAGGTAAGCCGAATCTTATCACTTAAACAACTACTTTTTCTTATAGTAGTGTTCTAACCAAGATTTTTCCTATGGAGGCAAGTGAAATCGTTTTGAAAGAAAAAACGATTGGAGAACACAAAAGGAGTGGATTTGCTATTCCTACTCCTAAGTTTAAATGTAGAGCGGTATTGGCAGTTTGAGATTTCCCACCGGGCTGTGGCCCATCATCTGGTGAGAATAAACAAATCGTGGTAGTTCACGATATTGAGAGTGCCGACGATCAAGAGGGTTTAATACTTACCGTAATCAGGTGTGTAATCTCATACCTCTTCCGAATACATGTTTGAAATGGTGTGTAATCTCACATCTCTCTGAATATTTGCATGAAATGTTTTGTGATTCGGTCGAAAGATCAAAAAGCCAAAAACCAGCATATGTGACCACTTGGGCGTGCGTATGTTCGTAGTGGTAACCATATTTTGCAATGAAATAGTTTTTGGTTAGCATTAGTGATATTATTTTGAAAAATCATGAAAAATAGGAGAAAGGAAATTATAAAGTGAATAAGATATAAAATTAAATCTTATTGTGTTTATTATTATATGAAAGAAACAGAGTAGGAAGAGGAATTTTATATTCTGTGATATTTTAATTTTAGTGAGACTGGGTCTGAATGACTTCGTGGTTCCCTGCTCTATCTTGGAAAAATAATTCAAAATTGCAAAAAGCAAACTATGAGTTATAATTTATATGTATAGATTCCTTAGTGAGTCTAGTTTCAATAAAAACAAGTGGGAGCAACATATGAAAACTGTATAATGAGATATTTTAATTTAGGGTAAGAGAGGTCAGAACTATTGGTCAGTGAAATAGTGGAAAATTTAATGAATAAACTGTACTAAATGGTTAAGCTAAAAATTCTGGAAAAATTGTAGTAAGAAGATACATGAGTTTAGTTTCAAGGAAAATTTACGGATCTAAATTTTGAATTTCCTAACTCGAGTTATAGTCAATTTAGTCAATATGACGCAGATGGACATTTTCAATTTTTATGCCCCAAATTAGTAGTTAAGTCCGGAGTTGTGAAATTTACCAAAATAACCTTGGAGGGTAAATTACTGAAATACCCATGGGTTGTGAGATTACCGAATTACCCTCGATGGGTAAAATTACCAAATTACAAAAATGCCCCTATGGGTCGAATTACCAAAATGCCCCTATAGGCCGATTTATCGAAATGTCCCTATGGGGCCGATTTGTTAAAATGCCTTAGTGGGCCGAATTATTATATTGCTTTAATGGGCCGATTCATTGAAATAATGGTTGTTATTTATATGTGGATATTTTATGTTATTATGTATGTTGCATCTCTACATATTGTAGCGGATGAGAAAATTGAATGAAGAGAAGTGTAGCCTAGTGGCATTGCCACAAATTCTATAATGGCAATGTGCCAACCTAAATATGGCTTTGTGCCATCGTGATTATGGCTTTGTGCTAAACGTATTTACCTAAGGCTGTGTACTGATTATATTATCGTATGTGATACTCTGGAGGTTCAGCCACTAAAATAGTATAAATCGCAGCTTGACTGCAAATTGGAGAGACTGGCGGGGTGGGTTGACTTGAACCCCATAGGAGAGATTGGCTGGTCGGGGGAGAGATTGGTTGGATTGGGTTTGGTTGCATTACATTATAGGGCTAAGGCCTAGTTTGTATATATATGGGCTTCGGCCCAGTTGTTTCTGTATGGGTTTTGGCCCAGTTAATGACCGGTAAGGGGATTATACATTGAGTTCTAATAACTCACCCCTCCTTCTTAATCCTTATAGGTAATGCTCAGTGACGAGGACTTGGGGCCATGGATGACTCGGTGGAGGCCATACTTTGAAAATAATATTTTCGAACATTAGTTAACTTCTTTACCGTTTTAATTCATTACTTTTACTATTTTGAGTTTTAAAGTTGTAATAAGGCCTCTGGAATAGGTTTTATTTTGCTTTACATTTAGATGTATTTAATATCTTTCTTGAATTGTTTTAAATGAGAATTTTCTAAAATCATTAGTAATGGTTTTTCCAAAATTTAATAACAAATGGATTTTATAATAAATATGGACAAATAATTTAAATTGGATTTTCTTTGAAATTATCAACATCATTTTCAAAAGTCACGATTTTAAAGTTCACTAGTTCGATTTTCAATTTATCAATTAACCTCTTGAAATTAGTAGTATTTTATCGAATATCTATATTCAAAATTATTTTTCTTAAACTATAACTAAATAACACCAACTTTAGTACAAACTCAAGTTCTTTAAACATTTTCTTTATGCGACATACCAAATCTGGTCGTCATGCATGGGCCGGGTTTGGGGTGTTACATTTTATGGTATCGAAGCCCGGTTGTAAAACTCGGCTATGGTTTGGGTTCAAAAGTTTTTTCCAAAGTTGTTTGAAATTGGATTTATAAATACATGTTTTAGAGGAAGTATGGCACCACGGGTATCCGACACCAAGTCAGTAAGTTTTTCTATTCTTGTTTTATAATTATTGTGTTATGATTGTAGTATGAAAACTTCACATGATAGAAGTACTCTAGAGCTTCGGGCCTTAGGACTGAAATTATAGAGATTGAGACTTTAGGATACGTTTTGCGAAAATGACTTTACTTCTAATACTCCATAAACATTGTTTAATAAACAGTGAATAGGATATTGATTCATAAGACTTTTAATCTGTTTAAATCGACTTAGCAAACATGGCGCTAGAGGGCGTGGGCGCAGTGAGCGTGGGCGTGGTAGAGCGGGGTGCTAGGGGTGGATCTTGACAGAGGGCATGTGCCTAAAAGGGAGACGCAAGGCATTGCCCGATGGTGAGGCAGGTCTCATGATCGGCCGGGCGATGTCTTGACTCGACTTGTTAAGGAGGTATTGGAGGAGGTGAAAGGAATCGGTGAAGCACTTCGGGTTAGGTGCATGAACTATAAGAAGAAAAGAGATCGCGGTTCTTTAGGGTCGCATTCTCGTTTGTGAAGCGTGTTAAGGCACGTCCAAACTTTTTAGCTTGCGATTATTATAGAAGGCGCCATCCGGGTGAGTGCTGGAGGAGATCAGAAGCATGTTTGAGATGCAGGTCTAAGGAGAATAGGGCTCGGGATTGTTCCATCACCATTAAGTCGAGTATGTTTTGGTTTGTAACAGCCCGATTTAGGGGCTAGTCGGGATAGTGGTGCGAGGCCACGAACCCGAGGTGAAATTATGAGTTTTCCAGGTTTATGCCATGTTTCCATGCTAGTATGAATGTTTTGTAAAGCAATTTTATTAAGTTGAGGTCAATTGGCCCAAAAAGGACTAAATTGCAAAAGTTGCAAAATATGAGTTTCTAGAAGCTTTTTGCATGAAATAGCTTTAGAATAATAATTGTGAGTCCTTCTGTAGAAATTTTCCCAAAATTTTTTTGGACAAAATTGGCCTTAAGAGACTATTATAGAAATTTTTAAGAGGAAGGGCATTTTGGTCATTTGGCCTAATTAGTGATTAAAATAGGATAAAGATGAGAAAATTTCACTCATCTTCTTCCTTGTGGCTGCCAAAAATTTGGAGACACCATAGCTAGGGTTCTTCATTTTTTTCAAGCTCATAGTAAGTTCATCTTAGCCCCGTTTTTAATATTTTTCGTATTTTTGAAGTTCCCGTTGTAACACCCCAAACCCGGTCTATGCATTAAGACTGGATTTGGTTTGTTACATGAATCGAGCTATCTTAACAATTACAGTGAGTCGAAATCTACAAAATTATTTTTAATTAAAGGTTTAATAAAAATCAAAAGAGTAATTTAAATTTGATGTATATTAGAAAATATTAGTTGAAAACATCATTAATATTGTGTTATCAAAATCCTTAAGTAAATTTTATAAGAGTTCAAAATACTAAAATATTTATAAAGGAATTTCATATATTTGAAAACCCAAATTATTTTAATAAAAACATCATATAATCATCAGCCCATATAAAAATGTCAAAATATAGTTTAAACCAACCACACATAAAAATCCATGAAATATTAATAGAGGCCCTTATTACATCAACCCAAAATAGTAAAAATACTTATTAAAAAGTTCGAAGTTTAATAAACCCATGTTTTGCAGTATGGCCTCCACGAAGTCATCCTCGGCCCAAGTCCACGTCAATTTCCATTACCTGAGATGAAAATTTGAGGGAGTGAGTTACTTAGAACTCAGTGTATAACTCACTTACTTTATCCTTTGGGCGGATTATCAAATTATGGATTTGGGCTTGAGCCCATTAGTAGAATTAACAACATAAATAATGATATGCATGTAAAATGAATTTTCCTCCCAAACCTAATTTCCATCACTACACACCCGTACCAACCATCACACACTGTGAGGATCAAGTCAACCCACCCCGCCATCACACCAATCGTAGGCATTAAGCCTTTTATATTTGTGGCGAGCCACGAACTAGATTGTGACAAAGTCACCGAACTAGAGCATTGAGCCAATTATTATTTGTGGCGAGAACCACCGAACTAGAGGCAAATAGCCATTTAATAATTTTGTGGCAGAGCCACCGAACTAGAGGCAAATAGCCATTTAATAATTTTGTGGCGAGCCACCGAACTAGAGCAAATAGCCATAATTTTGTGGCGAGCCACCGAACTAGATTTTGGCAGCAGCCTTTCTTCTCTTCATCATTTTCCCAACCCATGCAATATGTATGCAAAGTAGTCTATGATCATACAATGATTTTATTAAAAGGCCCATTAACAAGAGTCAATATTTCCAATTTTATTGAGGCCCAAAATTACAAAACAACATTTGGCCCATTTAGCAATTTAACATCTTAAAATTTACGATCTTGCAAGAGTTGACCCATTTATCGATCTAGCGAGATTTCACCCGTTTAACAATTTAACGATTACGGTCCATTTACAATCTAGCAATTTGGCCCATTATCATCTATATTTTGGCCCATTATCGATCTAGCGATTTTTTAATATTTATCGCCCCATTTACTAATTATCAAACTTATCGGCCCATTTACGAAGACATGAAAATTTATATTTTACCATCTAACTCATCGAGGGCTTTTTAGTAATTTTCACCATATTAACCGTTTTCATGTAATTTCACCAAATACCGGTTATTACGTTTTATCCGATCTAGTCATTTTACGCTTTTACTCAATACCACGAATGACGTCTAAACTTAGAAAAGTGTGAAGTTACACACCTCGATATCGTGAGTACTAACCCTTCCCGTTCTTCAACACCTAAACATAATACAATCTTATTAGGACACTACCATGTATAAAAATATGTTATTGATATTCGATCCAAATCCTTACCCTCTTGTTTTTGAATCACTTCAATTTTCGATTTCTCCTCGTTTATCGATTCGTTATTCGCTGAGAATCCACTAACGTACAAAGGCTCGGAAGTTCGTACTACTTTGAATAATTGATTTCCTTCGGTAGATGGTCCGCAACCCGGTGGAAAATCCTGACTATCGAAGCGCCTTCGTTTATACTTAGGGAAATAGTGGATCCGCCCTTCTTACGAAGACTAAACACCTCCCTTTTCTTCCCTATTTTGAATGTCTTCAATATCAAAAGATCGTTAATCCTAATAATAATATATCGAAAAATACTAAAGATCTTAAAGGCGAGATTTCCTTACCACAAGGATTCTTGCTTCTCAAAAAGAGAGTCGACCAAAAACATTCCCTCAACACCTTAAATCGATTCCAACGCTCCAAGATACACACGAACACTCGAGTTTCGATCTTCCGTTATCGCACTAAAGTATAATAAAGAGAAACGTTAATAAAATGAACGATTATTTCAATCCAAGAAATCCTTCTTACCTCCATCCATATTCGGCCAAAACCACTATTAACTAATATGAACTAAAAGAACTCTTACCTATTCTCCACGGTTGAAAAGAGATGATTGAGAAAGATGCTTATGAATAGAGAGAGATTCGGCTATGAAAACTAAAGAGAAGAGAAAAATGGTTCGGCAAGGCACACTAACATTCGGCCATGAGAGATTTTTATGAAGATAGTATGATTGAAAAGAAAATTAAAAGATGAGTGAAAGGGATGATGATGAGGATTCGGTTTTCAAAAGAAGAAAAGAGAAAGTAAGAGATGTGTTTAGGGCAAGGTACATTCGACAATGGAGGAAGGAAGAAAAAGAATGACCTTTGATGTTGGTAATTTCGGCAAAATGAAAAGGCACACAAAAGAATACTAATGTGATAGCAAAAAAATGACCAAATGGTCAAAAGAATTTTGGCATACCAAAAGCTCAAATTCGGCCAAAGAGAAGGTTGAGAGAAAGAAAAAAAAACAAAGCTTGCACAAAATGCTAGGAATGACCAAAACAAAATCCCTACCTAGCCAAGCTACTAGCATATTAACCAACCTCCCCCTTAGCCATATTGCCGTCCAAATTCATTGGTCAAATGACCATGAATTTGTTTCAAAACATTTTCCTTGATACTTGCCTCATGTCCCCATATCTTTCCAAAGTTCTTTGATTCCATACCATAAGTTAAAATTACCTTTTCCTTTAGTCTTACTTACCAAAATAAAACAATACAACTCATCCATCCTTATCCCTTGCCGACACATGCATAGATTAAAGCAAAAATAAAATTTTCTAGATGCTAACCAAGGGATTGAACCACTCCCCTCATGCCACAACTCATGCGCCAACACCACCTTACCATTACTCATCTTATGCTACACTTTGACACTTATTTTTACTTAAGTATCAATGTCACTTAATCCACTTCATTAATTTCTCAAAATTAAAATTTATTCCTTTCTGAATAATTCTAAACTCTTCTTGAACTATAATAACTATGAAAAGAAGTAAGAAAATTTTCCTTCATAATCTAAGCACCAAAACATGCAATAAAATCAATACTCAAATTTTTAGGGTGTTACAACTCTACCCTCCTTAAAGAAAATTTAGTCCTCGAAATTTACGATTAAAAGAGGTGAGGATATTGTTGCGAATAGTTTCCTCGGGCTCCCACGTAGCTTCCTCTACTCCATGATTCGCCATAAAACTTTGACCAGCAGCACGGTTTTCTTTCTTAGCACTTTAACATCTCGGTCTAAGATTTCCTTTGGTTCTTCTTCAAAGACAAATCGCATTTAATTCCACTTCCTCAACCGGTATTATATGAGATGGATCCGATCTATAGCGTCTCAGCATGGAAACATGAAAAACATTATGAATTTGACCCAACTCGGAGGTAACTCAATCTGATAAGCCATTGGACCAACACGCTTCAGCACACGATATGGTCCAATGTACCTAGGACTTAGCTTGCCCTTCTTTCCAAACCTGAAAATCTTTTTCCAAGGTGAGACCTTCAAGAAAACTTGATCCCCCACAGCATACTCGATGTCCTTACGCTTGGTCGCATCGACTTACATCTATCTCGAGGCTTCCTCAACCGTGCTCGAATAACTTTTACTTTATCCTCTGTTTTCGATATCATCTCGGGACCCAACAAGCGTCGTTAAGCCTTTCTCGGTCCAACAAATAGGAGAACGACACCTTCGACCATACAATGCTTCGTAAGGTGCCATCTGAATGCTAGGCGATAAGCTATTGTTATCATAAATTCTACCGGTGGTAGATAATCCTCCCAACTACCCACAAGTCGATTACACATCCTCTTAACATATCTTCCAATATCTGAATTACTCTCTCTGACTGACCATCAGACTGAGGATGAAAAGCCATACTGAAATTCAACTTTGTCCCCAAGGCTTCATGCATAGCTTTCCAAAATCGTGATGTAAATCTGGGATCCCATGTCGATATAATAGATATGGGTACCCATGCAACCTCACAATTTCGAATCGTCTGACTTCACCAACTTTTGCAATGAATAGTTAAATGCTGAATTGGAAGAAAATGAGCGATCTTCGTCAAATGATCAACAATTACCCAAACAAAATTTTTCTTAGTAGGTGTTAAAGGTAACCCACTAACAAAATCCATAGTTATCCGCTCCCATTTCCAAAGAGGAATCCTTACGGTTGTAACAATCCAGACGGTAATTGATGTTCGCCTTCACTTGCGACAAGTCAAACATTTTCCCACAAACTACGAAATCTCACGCTTCAACCACAGCCACCAATCATTCACGGAGATCTCGATACATCTTATTTCCTCTAGGTGCATAGCATAAGGGCTACTATCGCCTCCAGAAGAATCATTGCCTCGGATCTGAGTCCTTAGGCATACAAACTCTTCCACGAAAGCACAACACACCTTAGTGTTTATTCCAAAATCCTCGATTTCTCCGTTTCAACTTCTTTGAAGTAAAGGTCCCAACTTTTCATCGATGTCATTTTTCCTTGATTTGTTCCGACCACAGTGACTTCACCTAAGTTCTACTAATAAACTCCCATCCTCATACAAACTCAAATGAGCAAACATTGCTCTCAAATCGAATCTTGCCTTACGACTTAACGCGTCGGCTACCGTTAGCCTTTCGGGATGATATTCGATTGAGAAATCATAATCCTTTAATAATTCTATCCATCTTCTTTGTCTCAAATTCAACTCCTTTTGGGTAAGGAGGTATTTAAGACTCTTGTGATCCGTGTAGATTATAGACTTCTCACTATAGAGATAGTGCCTCCAAATCTTTAAGGCAAAGACCACAGTAGCTAACTCCAAATCATGAGTAGGGTAATTTACTTCGTGCGGTCTCAATTGATGAGAAGCATGGCCACCACCTTTCCATTTTGCATCAACACACAACCCAGACCCGTGTGAGACGCATCACAATAAACAGTGAATTCTTTTCCGACCTCCATTGAATCAAAGCTGGAGCTTCGTCAAGATCTTCTTCAATTTCTCAAAACTCTCTTGTTGTTTTTCGGTCAATTATACGGAACTCCCTTCCGCAATAGCTTAGTTAGGGGTGCGACAATCAACGAAAACCCTCTACAAAACGTCTATAGTAACCGGTAAACCCAAGAAACTACAAATTTCAGCTACCGCGTTGGTGGTTTCCAATCGAAATAGCCTCAATTTTCAGGATCCACCCTTATTCCTTCAATTTGATACCACATGACCTAAGAAAGTCACTTCCTTTAGCCAAAATTTGCATTCTTGAATTTGGCGTAAAGTTGCTTATCCGAAGTAATCTTGCAATACTATCATAAATCGTGTCATGTTCCTCATCATTTCTTGAATAAACCAATATGTCATCTATGAACACTACCACAAACGGTCTAAATATGGTTGAAAGACTCGGTTCATCATGTCCATAAATATGGTGGTGCATTGGTTAATCAAGCGGCATCACTACAAACTCATAATATTCAAGTGCGAGTCAAAATGCCGTCTTATAAATGTTCGCTTCTTTCACCTTGAAATGGTGATAACCCGATCTCAAATCAATTTTGGAGAAAAGCGAAGCTCCTTTTAATTGATCAAGCAGTCGTCAATTCTCGGCGAGGATACCGATTCTTGATCATCAATTTATTCAATTGTCTATAATCAATGCACATCGCATCGATCCATCCTTCTTCTTGACAAACAAAGCTGGTGCTCCCCACGGAGACACACTCGGTCGAATAAATCCCGATCCGATAATTCTTGAATTTGAGCTTTAAGCTACGCCAACTCCTTGATGCCATCCTATAAGGAGCAATGGACATTGGAGCGGTTCCAGGCAAAAGCTCAATGCCAAATTCTACTTCCCGATCTGGAGGTATACCAGGAAGTTCTTCGAGAAATACATTGGAAAATTCCTTCACTATTCTCACATCATTCACAGATAACTCTTTGGCATCCAAAGCACAGATAAAGGCTAGGAATGCTCCATATCCTTTCCGAACCAACTTCTCTGCCTTCAACGCGGATACCACATTTGCCAAGTAGTTTCTTCGTTCGCCAATCATGACGACTTCCTTATTATCCGAGGTTCTTATTGACATCTATTTTTCAGCACAATCCAATTGCGCCCGATGTTTGACCAACCAATCCATGCCCAGAATGAGATCGAACTCGTCGAAAGGTAATTCCATCAAATTCGCCAAGAATACCTCCTCTTGAATTTCTAAGGGCACGTCTCTAAACATTTTATTAACAATTACCGACTGTCCTAAAGGACTAATTACTGTCATCCCACTATCGGTAATTTCAGATTCTAGATTCAGGTTTCCATATATGGCGCTAGCAACATATGAGTGGGTAGAACCAATATCTATTAAGGCAATAACAGGTACATCAAAGATGAAGAACGTACCAGTTATCACATCTGGTGCATTGCCGTCCTCGCGGCTTCTAACTGCATAGACCGATCCGGTGTCTTGCATCCATGCGTTCCCTCTAGGACCATTGCCTCGACCGGTGCACCTTGACCACGACCAGCCCCATTACCACCATGACTGGTCCACGACCTCTCGGTGGTCTTGAGTACCTCGGCGGTTGTGCATCATTATTACGAACTTCTTGAGTCGTATCCATCGTCGAGGACAATTTCTATCTTGATGATCCATTGAACCGCATTTGTAACAAGCGCCGTTTTCCTCAACACTCTCCAAAATGTCTTTTCCACATTCGAGCAGAGTCTCGACTTGATTATTTGTTACCGTGTTCTACCTTGAACTGGTTCATCATTTGAGGTCTCTTCTTGAATCTCTTTGAAGAACCGATCTCTGTGTCTCTCTCTTGTTTCTAAATCTTTCTCGGTTACGGCGTTACGAGTTCTTAGCCTCCTCGGCTATCTTGGCCTTCTCCTGGCGTGGAAAAAGTTCTAACTTGTGTGGAGCAATCGAACCCTCGACTCATCATTAAGCCCATCCTCGAAACCCACACAGCGTTCATGATCTGTTGATACAATTGTTCGAGCATATTGGCTCAAGCGTAAAACTTCGACTTCATATCTTTGCTCTTGTTTTACTCTCTTGTACAAGATTCAAAATTCCTTCCTTGAGCGTCTACATAACTTTCGTTCCAATGTATTTTCCTTGGAAGGCAACTTTAAAGAATTCCCAAGTAATCGGTCGACTTGGTGCCTTCTCGAGCAGTGAGCCACCAGCGTCGCCTCGTCTCTTAACAAGGACACAGACTCCTTTTAGTTTTTGCTCAACGATTGCATTCCATATCATCCATAATCCGTTCCACGACTTGAGCCAATATTCAGCCACATTCGAGCTACACCGAAACTCCTCTAAAAACTTACGCATTATTTGACTTGAGTCGTTACGAAATTGACCCACGAGTCGTTGGCCCAATTCTAGTTCCGCGACCCTTTCTAGGACTCATGACATTGCTTGTGTCAAAGCATTATCTTCTTCCATGTGATCGCGTGATCCGTCTCACTCTCAAATGATGTAGGTGCATCCATTTCGGCATATGATTTGGTGCTTGATCGTAGCACCTCGGCCTCTACTGCAGCCACGTCTCTGCGTCCACGACCACGTCCTCTAGTGCTCATGATGGCTTATTCGTTTTTATCGATTACAAGTTTTATGAATCGAAAAATTATTTGATGTTTATTAACGATGTTTTATGAGATTTGAGAGATAAAGTTGTTTTTCACAACATATCCTATAGTCTCAATCTCTACGATTTTTCACATCTAAAACTAGAAGTTCTAGAGTATTCCTATGATCATCATAGTAATCATTAAGTAATAAATACTTACTTGACTTGTTGCGGATGCTTGTGGTGCCATCTTGATCTTTAAAACATAATTGAATGAATTCATATAGAAATTATTTGTGAACCCAAACCACGATCGAGTTTTTAAAAGCGGCTCGATACCATTAAATGTAACACCCCAAACCGGTCTATGCATTAAAATGGATTTGGTTTGTTACATGAATCGAAACTATCTTAACAATTACAAAGTGAGTCAAAATCTACAAAATTATTTTTAATTACAAGGTTTAATAAAAATCAAAAGAGTAATTTAAATTTGATGTATATTAGAAAATATTAGTTGAAAACATCATTAATATTGTGTTATCAAAATCCTTAAGTAAATTTTATAAGAGTTCAAAATACTAAAAATATTTATAAAGGAATTTCATATATTTGAAAACCCAAATTATTTTAATAAAAACATCATATAATCATCATTATATAAAAATGTCCAAAATATAGTTTAAACCAACCACACAAAAATCCATGAAATATTAATAGAGGCCCTTATTACATCAACCCAAAATAGTAAAAATACTTATTAAAAAGTTCGAAGTTTAATAAACCCATGTTTTGCAGTATGGCCTCCACGAAGTCATCCTCGGCCCAAGTCCACGTCAATTTCCATTACCTGAGATGAAAATTTTGAGGGAGTGAGTTACTTAGAACTCAGTGTATAACTCACTTACTTTATCCACTGGGCCAGATTATCAAATTATGGATTTGGGCTTGAGCCCATTAGTAGAATTAACAACATAAATAATGATATGCATGCAAAATGAATTTTCCCTCCCAAACCTAATTTCCATCCGCTACACACCCCCGTACCAACCATCACACCTGTGGGGATCAAGTCAACCCACCCGTCCATCACACCAATCGTAGGCATTAAGCCTTTTATATTTGTGGCAGAGCCACCGAACTAGATTGTGACAAAGTCACCGAACTAGAGGCATTGAGCCAATTATTATTTGTGGCAGAACCACCGAACTAGAGGCAAATAGCCATTTAATAATTTTGTGGCGAGCCACCGAACTAGAGCAAATAGCCATAATTTTGTGGCGAGCCACCAAACTAGATTTTGTGGCAGCAGGCCTTTCTTCTCTTCATCATTTTCCCAACCCATGCAATATGTATGCAAAGTAGTCTATGATCATACAATGATTTTATTAAAAAGGCCCATTAACAAGAGTCAATATTTCCAATTTTTATTAAGGCCCAAAAATTACAAAACAACATTTGGCCCATTTAGCAATTTAACATCTTAGGCCCAAATTTACGATCTAGCAAGAGTTCGGCCCATTTATCGATCTAGCAGGGATTTCAGCCCGTTTAACAATTTAACAGAGATTACGGCCCATTTACAATCTAACAAAGATTTCGGCCCAATTATCGATCTAGCAGAGATTTTGGCCCAATTATCGATCTAGCAGAGATTTCGGCCCATTTAATATTTATCAGGGATTTCAGCCCATTTACTAATTATCAAACTTATCGGCCCATTTTACGAAGACATGAAAATTTATATTTTACCATCTAACTCATCGAGGGCTTTTTCGTAATTTTCACCATATTAACCGTTTTCATGTAATTTCACCAAATACCAGTTATTACGTTTTATCTGATCTAGTCGTTTTACGATTTTACTCAATACCACGAATGACGTCTAAACTTAGAAAAGTGTGAAGTTACACACCTCGATATCGTGAGTACTAACCCTTCCGTTCTTCAACACCTAAACATAATACAATCTTATTAGGACACTACCATGTATAAAAATATGTTATTGATATTGATCCAAATCCTTACCCTCTTGTTTTGAATCACTTCAATTTTGGTTTCTCCTCGTTTATCGATTAGTTATTATTTGAGAATCCACTAACGTACAAAGGCTCGAAGTTCGAACTACTTGAATAATTGATTTCCTTGGTAGATGGTCCGCAACCCGGTGGAAAATCCCGGACTACCGAAACCGCCCTTCGTTTATACTTAGGGGAAATAGTGGATCCGCCCTTCTTACGAAGACTAAACATCGCCCTTTTCTTCCCTATTTTGAATGTCTTCAATATCAAAAGATCGTTAATCCTAATAATAATATATCGAAAAATACTAAAGATCTTAAAGGCGAGATTTCCTTACCACAAGGATTCTTGCTTCTCAAAAAGAGAGTCGACCAAAAACGTTCCCTCAACACCTTAAATCGATTCCAACGCTCCAAGATACACACGAACACTCGAGTTTCGATCTTAGTTATCGCACTAAAGTATAATAAAGAAAGCGTTAATAAAATGAGCGATTATTTCAATCCAAGAAATCCTTCTTACCTCCATCCATATTAAGCCAAAACCACTATTAACTAATATGAACTAAAAGAACTCTTACCTATTCTCCACGGTTGAAAAGAGATGATTGAGAAAGATGCTTATGAATAGAGAGATTCGGCTATGAAAACTAAAGAGAAGAAAAATGGTTGACAAGGCACACTAACATTCGGCCATGAGAGATTTTTATGAAGATAGTATGATTGAAAAGAAAATTAAAAGATGAGTGAAAGGGATGATGATGAGGATTCGGTTTTCAAAAGAAGAAAAGAAAGTAAGAGATGTGTTTAGGGCAAGGTACATTCGGCAATGGAGGAAGGAAGAAAAGAATGACCTTTGATGTTGGTAATTTGGCAAAATGAAAAGGCACACAAAAGAATACTAATGTGATAGCAAAAAATGACCAAATGGTCAAAAGAATTTTGGCATACCAAAAGCTCAAATTCGGCCAAAGAGAAGGTTGAGAGAAAGAAAAAAAAACAAAGCTTGCACAAAATGCTAGGAATGACCAAAACAAAATCCCTACCCTAGCCAAGCTACTAGCATATTCGGCCAACCTCCCCCCTAGCCATATTGCCGTCCAAATTCATTGGTCAAATGACCATGAATTTGTTTCCAAAACATTTTCCTTGATACTTGCCTCATGTCCCCATATCTTTCCAAAGTTCTTTGATTCCATACCATAAGTTAAAAATTACCTTTTTCCTTTAGTCTTACTTACCAAAAATAAAACAATACAACTCATCCATCCTTATCCCCTTGCCGACACATGCATAGATTAAAGCAAAAATAAAATTTTCTAGATGCTAACCAAGGGATTGAACCACTCCCCTCATGCCACAACTCATGCGCCAACACCACCTTACCATTACTCATCTTATGCTACACTTTGACACTTATTTTTACTTAAGTATCAATGTCACTTAATCCACTTCATTAATTTCTCAAAATTAAAATTTATTCCTTTCCGAATAATTCTAAACTCTTCTTGAACTATAATAACTATGAAAAGAAGTAAGAAAATTTTCCTTCATAATCTAAGCACCAAAACATGCAATAAAATCAATACTCAAATTTTTAGGGTGTTACAACTCTACCCTCCTTAAAGAAAATTTAGTCCTCGAAATTTACGATTAAAGAGGTGAGGATATTGTTGCGAATAGTTTCCTCGAGGCTCCCGTAGCTTCCTCGCTTCGTGATTCGCCATAAAACTTTGACCAACGGCACGGTTTTCTTTCTTAGCACTTTAACATCTCGGTCTAAGATTTCCATGGTTCTTCTTCAAAGACAAATCGCATTTAATTCCACTTCCTCAACGGTATTATATGAGATGGATCCGATCTATAGCGTCTCGGCATGGAAACATGAAAAACATTATGAATTTGACCCAACTCAGGAGGTAACTCAATCGATAAGCCTTTGGACCAACACGCTTGACTGCGATATGGTCCAATGTACCTAGGACTTAGCTTGCCCTTCTTTCCAAACACGAAAATCTTTTTCCAAGGTGAGACCTTCAAGAAAACTTGATCCCCACGGCATACTCGATGTCCTTACGCTTTAGGTGCGCATCGACTTACATCTGTCGAGGCTTCCCTCAACCGTGCTCGAATAACTTTTACTTTATCCTCTGTTTTCGATATCATCTCGGGACCCAACAAGCGTCGTTAAGCCTTCTCGGTCCAACAAATAGGAGAACGACACCTTCGACCATACAATGCTTCGTAAGGTGCCATCTGAATGCTAGGCGATAAGCTGTTGTTATCGCAAATTACGCGATGGTAGATAATCCTCCCAACTACCCACAAGTCGATTACATCCTCTTAACATATCTTCCAATATCTGAATTACTCTCTACGGTGACCATCGGTGAGGGTGAAAAGCCGTCTTGAAATTCAACTTTGTCCCCAAGGCTTCATGCGAGCTTTCCAAAATCGTGATGTAAATCGGGATCCTGTGCGATATAATAGATATGGGTACCCATGCAACCTCACAATTTCGATATCGTCTGACTTAGCCAACTTTTGCAATGAATAGTCCGTCTGAAATCTGGAAGAAAATGGCGATCTTAGTCAAATGATCAACAATTACCCAAGCAAAATTTTTCTTAGTAGGTGTTAAAGGTAACCCACTAACAAAATCCATAGTTATCCGCTCCCATTTCCAAGAGGAATCCTTACGGTTGTAACAATCCAGACGGTAATTGATGTTCTGCCTTCACTTGCGACAAGTCAAACATTTTCCCACAAACTCTAAAATCTCACGCTTCAACCACAGCCACCAATCACATTCACGGAGATCTCGATACATCTTATTTCCTCAAGGTGCATAGCATAAGGGCTACTATCGCCTCCCAGAAGAATCATTTGCCTCGGATCTGAGTCCTTAGGCATACAAACTCTTCCACGAAAGCACAACACACCTTAGTGTTTATTCCAAAATCCTCGATTTCTCCATTTTCAACTTCTTTGAAGTAAAGGTCCCAACTTTTCATCTGATGTCTGTTTTTCCTTGATTTGTTCCAGCCACAGCGGCTTCACCTGAAGTTCTGCTAACAAACTCCCATCCTCATACAAACTCAAATGAGCAAACATTGCTCTCAAATCGAATCTTGCCTTACGACTTAACGCGTCGGCTACCGTTAGCCTTTCGGGGATGATATTCGATTGAAAATCATAATCCTTTAATAATTCTACCCATCTTCTTTGTCTCAAATTCAACTCCTTTTGGGTAAGGAGGTATTTAAGACTCTTGTGATCCGTGTAGATTATAGACTTCTCACCATAGAGATAGTGCCTCCAAATCTTTAAGGCAAAGACCACAGCAGCTAACTCCAAATCATGAGTAGGGTAGTTTACTTCGTGCGGTCTCAATTGACGAGAAGCATAGGCCACCACCTTTCCATTTTGCATCAACACACAACCCAGACCCGTGTGAGACGCATCACAATAAACAGTGAATTCTTTTCCAGCCTCCAGCTGAATCAAAACTGGAGCTTCCGTCAGGATCTTCTTCAATTTCTCGAAACTCTCTTGTTGTTTTTCAGTCCAATTATACGGAACTCCCTTCATAATAGCAGCTTAGTTAGGGTGCGACAATCAATGAAAACCCTCTACAAAACGTCTATAGTAACCGGTAAACCAAGAAACTCGAATTTCATTCTGAAGCGTTGGTGGTTTCCAATCCAGAATAGCCTCAATTTTTGAGGATCCACCCTTATTCCTTGGTGATACCACATGACCTAAGAAAGTCACTTCCTTTAGCCAAAATTCACATTCTTGAATTTGGCGTAAAGTTGCTTATCACGAAGTAACTACAATACTATCATAAATGCTTGTCATGTTCCTCATCATTTCTTGAATAAACCAATATGTCATCTATGAACACTACCACAAACCGGTCTAAATATGGTTGAAAGACTCGGTTCATCATGTCCATAAATATGGCTGGTGCATTGGTTAATCAAGCGGCATCACTACAAACTCATAATGTCAATAACACGAGTGCGAAATGCCGTCTTATAAATGTCCGCTTCTTTCACCTTGGTGGTGATAACCCGATCTCAAATCAATTTTGGAAAAGCTGAAGCTCCTTTTAATTGATCAAGCAGTCGTCAATTCTCGGTAGAGGATATCGATTCTTGATCATCAATTTATTCAATTGTCTATAATCAATGCACATACGCATCGATCCATCCTTCTTCTTGACAAACAAAGCTGGTGCTCCCCACGGAGACACACTCGATCGAATAAATCCCGATCCGATAATTCTTGAATTTGAGCTTTAAGCTCGCCAACTCCTTGATGCCATCCTATAAGGAGCAATGGACCTTTGGGCGGTTCGAGCAAAAGCTCAATGCCAAATTCTACTTCCGATCTGGAGGTATACGGGAAGTTCTTCGGGAAATACATCGAAAAATTCCTTCACTATTCTCACATCATTCACAGATAACTCTTTGGCATCCAAAGCATAGATAAAGGCTAGGAATGCTCTATATCCTTTCCAAACCAACTTCTCTGCCTTCAACGCGGATACCACATTTGCCAAGTAGTTCCTTCGTTCGCCAATCATGATGACTTCCTTATCATCAGAGGTTCTTATTGACATCCATTTTTAGCACAATCCAATTCGCTTAGATGTTTGACCAACCAATCCATGCCGAGAATGAGATCGAACTTCGTGAAAGGCAATTCCATCAAATTCGCCAAGAATACCTCCTCTTGAATTTTTAAGGCACGTCTCTAAACATTTTATTAACAATTCTGTTGTCTAAAGGACTAATTACTGTCATCCCACTATCGGTAATTTCAGATTCTAGATTCAGGTTTCCAGATATGGCGCTAGCAACATATGAGTGGGTAGAACCAATATCTATTAAGGCAATAACAGGTACATCAAAGATGAAGAACGTACCAGTTATCACATCTGGTGCATTGCCGTCCTCGCGGCGTCTAGCGCATAGACCGATCCGGTATCTTGCATCGCGTTCCCTCTAGGACCATTGCCTCGACCCGGTGCACCTTGACCACGACCAGCCCCATTACCACCACGACCTGGTCCACGACCTCTCGGTGGCTGCTGAGTACCTCTGGCCGGCTGTGCATCATTATTACGAACTTCTTGAGTCGTATCCATACGTCGAGGACAATTTCTATCTTGATGATCCATTGAACCGCATTTGTAACAAGCGCCGTTTTCCTCAACACTCTCCAAAGTGTCTTTTCCACATTCAACCAGTCTCGACTTGATTATTTATTCTGGTGTTCTACCTTGAAGCGGTTCATCATTACGAGGTCTCTTACGGAATCTCTTTGAAGAACCGGATTCTGTGTCTCTCTCTTGTTTCTAAATCTTTCTCGGTTACGGCGTTACGAGTTCTTAGCCTCCTCGGCTATCTTGGCCTTCTCCTGGCGTGGAAAAAGTTCTAACTTCTTTGTGGAGCAATCGAACCCTCGACTCATCATTAAGCCCATCCTCGAAATGCACACAATGTTCATGATCTGTTGATACAATTGTCAGAGCATAGCGGCTCAAGCGTAAAACTTCGACTTCATATCTTTCTCTTGTTTTACTCCCTTGTACAAGATTCAAAATTCCTTCCTTGAGCGTCTACATAACTTTCGTTCCAACGTATTTTCCTTGGAAGGCGACTTTAAAGAATTCCCAAGTGTCGGTGCGACTTGGTGCCTTCTCGAGCAGTGAGCCACCAGCGATCGCCTCGTCTCTTAACAAGGACACAGCTCCTTTCGGTTTTGCTCAGCGATTGCATTCCATATCATCCATAATCCGTTCCACGACTTGAGCCAATATTCAGCCACATTCGAGCTACACGAAACTCCTCTAAAACTTACGCATTATTTGACTTGAGTCGTTCGAAATTGACCCACGAGTTGTTGGCCCAATTCTAGTTCGGTGACCCTTTCTAGGACTCATGACATTGCTTGTGTCAAAGCATTATCTTCTTCCATGTGATCGCGTGATCCGTCTCACTCTCAAATGGCAGGTGCATCCATTTTCGGCATATGATTTGGTGCTTGATCGTAGCACCTCGGCCTCTACCACGGCCCGTCTCTGCGTCCACGACCACGTCCTCTAGTGCTCATGATGGCTTATTCGTTTTTATCGATTACAAGTTTTATGAATCGAGAAAATTGTTTGATGTTTATTAACGATGTTTTATGAGATTTGAGAGATAAAGTTGTTTTTAGCAACATATCCTATAGTCTCAATCTCTACGATTTTCACATCTAAAACTAGAAGTTCTAGAGTGTTCCTATGATCATCATAGTAATCATTAAGTAATAAATACTTACTTGACTTGTTGCGGATGCTTGTGGTGCCATCTTGATCTTTAAAACATAATTGAATGAATTCATACGAAATTATTTGTGAACCCAAACCACAGTAGAGTTTTTGAAAGCGGCTCGATACCATTAAATGTAACACCCCAAACCGGTCTATGCATTAAAATGGATTTGGTTTGTTACATGAATCGAAACTATCTTAACAATTACGGTGAGTGAAATCTACAAAATTATTTTTAATTACAAGGTTTAATAAAAATCAAAAGAGTAATTTAAATTTGATGTATATTAGAAAATATTAGTTGAAAACATCATTAATATTGTGTTATCAAAATCCTTAAGTAAATTTTATAAGAGTTCAAAATACTAAAAATATTTATAAAGGAATTTCATATATTTGAAAACCCAAATTATTTTAATAAAAACATCATATAATCATCACCCATATAAAAATGTCCAAAATATAGTTTAAACCAACCACACAAAAAATCCATGAAATATTAATAGAGGCCCTTATTACATCAACCCAAAATAGTAAAAATACTTATTAAAAAGTTTGAAGTTTAATAAACCCATGTTTTGCAGTATGGCCTCCACGAAGTCATCCTCGGCCCAAGTCCACGTCAATTTCCATTACCTGAGATGAAAATTTTGAGGAGTGAGTTACTTAGAACTCGATGTATAACTCACTTACTTTATCCACTGGGCCAGATTATCAAATTATGGATTTGGGCTTGAGCCCATTAGTAGAATTAACAACATAAATAATGATATGCATGCAAAATGAATTTTCCCTCCCAAACCTAATTTCCATCCGCTACACACCCCCGTACCAACCATCACACTGGGGATCAAGTCAACCCACCCGCCATCACACCAATCGTAGGCATTAAGCCTTTTATATTTGTGGCGAGCCACCGAACTAGATTGTGACAAAGTCACCAAACTAGAGCATTGAGCCAATTATTATTTGTGGCGGAACCACTAGAACTAGAGGCAAATAGCCATTTAATAATTTTGTGGCGAGCCACTAGAACTAGAGCAAATAGCCATAATTTTGTGGCGAAGCCACCAAACTAGATTTTGGCAGCAGGCCTTTCTTCTCTTCATCATTTTCCCAACCCATGCAATATGTATGCAAAGTAGTCTATGATCATACAATGATTTTATTAAAAGGCCCATTAACAAGAGTCAATATTTCCAATTTTATTAAGGCCCAAAATTACAAAACAACATTTGGCCCATTTAGCAATTTAACATCTTAGGCCCAAATTTACGATCTAGCAAGAGTTGACCCATTTATCGATCTAGCGAGGATTTCACCCGTTTAACAATTTAACGAGATTACGGCCCATTTACAATCTAACAAAGATTTGACCCAATTATCGATCTAGCGATTTATTGATTATCGATCTAGCGAGATTATTTATCGAGGATTTGACCCATTTAATATTTATCGATATTTTTGGCCCATTTACTAATTATCAAACTTATCGGCCCATTTACGAAGACATGAAAATTTATATTTTACCATCTAACTCATCGAGGGCTTTTTCGTAATTTTCACCATATTAACTTGTTTTCATGTAATTTCACCAAATACCAATTATTACGTTTTATCTTAGATCTAGTCGTTTTTACGATTTTACTCAATACCACGAATGACGTCTAAACTTGAGAAAAGTGTGAAGTTACACACCTCGATATCGTGAGTACTAACCCTTCCGTTCTTCAACACCTAAACATAATACAATCTTATTAGGACACTACCATGTATAAAAATATGTTATTGATATTGATCCAAATCCTTACCCTCTTGTTTTGAATCACTTCAATTTTCGATTTCTCCTCGTTTATCGATTAGTTATTATTTGAGAATCCACTAACGTACAAAGGCTCGGAAGTTCGAACTACTTGAATAATTGATTTCCTTGGTAGATGGTCCATAACCGGTGGAAAATCCGGACTACCAAAATCGCCTTCGTTTATACTTAGGAAATAGTGGATCCGCCCTTCTTACGAAGACTAAACACCGCCCTTTTCTTCCTATTTTGAATGTCTTCAATATCAAAAGATCGTTAATCCTAATAATAATATATCGAAAAATACTAAAGATCTTAAAGGCGAGATTTCCTTACCACAAGGATTCTTGCTTCTCAAAAGAGAGTCGACCAAAAGCGTTCCTCAACACCTTAAATCGATTCCAACGCTCCAAGATACACACGAACACTCGAGTTTGATCTTAGTTATCGCACTAAAGTATAATAAAGAAAGCGTTAATAAAATGAGCGATTATTTCGATCCAAGAAATCCTTCTTACCTCCATCCATATTAAGCCAAAACCACTATTAACTAATATGAACTAAAAGAACTCTTACCTATTCTCCACGGTTGAAAAGAGATGATTGAGAAAGATGCTTATGAATAGAGAGAGATTAACTATGAAAACTAAAGAGAAGAAAAATGGTTGACAAGGCACACTAACATTCGGCCATGAGAGATTTTTATGAAGATAGTATGATTGAAAAGAAAATTAAAAGATGAGTGAAAGGGATGATGATGAGGATTCGGTTTTCAAAAGAAGAAAAGAAAGTAAGAGATGTGTTTAGGGCAAGGTACATTCGGCAATGGAGGAAGGAAGAAAAGAATGACCTTTGATGTTGGTAATTTGGCAAAATGAAAAGGCACACAAAAGAATACTAATGTGATAGCAAAAATGACCAAATGGTCAAAAGAATTTTGGCATACCAAAAGCTCAAATTCGACCAAAGAGAAGGTTGAGAGAAAGAAAAAAAAAAACAAAGCTTGCACAAAATGCTAGGAATGACCAAAACAAAATCCCTACCTAGCCAAGCTACTAGCATATTCATTAACCTCCCCCTAGCCATATTGCCGTCCAAATTCATTGGTCAAATGACCATGAATTTGTTTCCAAACATTTTCCTTGATACTTGCCTCATGTCCCCATATCTTTCCAAAGTTCTTTGATTCCATACCATAAGTTAAAATTACCTTTTCCTTTAGTCTTACTTACCAAAAATAAAACAATACAACTCATCCATCCTTATCCCTTGAGACACATGCATAGATTAAAGCAAAAATAAAATTTTCTAGATGCTAACCAAGGGATTGAACCACTCCCCTCATGCCACAACTCATGCGCCAACACCACCTTACCATTACTCATCTTATGCTACACTTTGACACTTATTTTTACTTAAGTATCAATGTCACTTAATCCACTTCATTAATTTCTCAAAATTAAAATTTATTCCTTTCGAATAATTCTAAACTCTTCTTGAACTATAATAACTATGAAAAGAAGTAAGAAAATTTTCCTTCATAATCTAAGCACCAAAAACATGCAATAAAATCAATACTCAAATTTTTAGGTGTTACATTATGATTATATATCAAGAAAAATGAAGCCCGGATCGAAACAGAGGCAAGAACAAAATCGAGGACTAAATTGCACAACTACATACATTTTGTATATTGAGGTAAGTTTGTATGATTTCTAAGTTTTATGATTTTTATCATTAATTTTCTTAGTATAATGTACAATGATTGTATGAAATGATCATGTTATGTTCAAGCAAGAAATCACTATAATATGTTCAAGCAAGTCCCGATTGAAGATGAATTTCCCAGGGATGCTCGATCTACCACACAAGTTATCATGTAAGTCCAAGGCAAGCTTGGCATCGATCAAGTTATCATGTAAGTCCAAGGCAAGCTTGGCATTGATCAAGTTATCATGTAAGTCCAAGGCAAGCTTAGCATTGATCAAGATAGCATGTAAGTCCAAGGCAAGCTTTGCATTAATCAAGTTATCATGTAAGTCCAAGGCAAGCTTGGCATTGAGTAAGATATCATGTAAGTCCAAGGCAAGCTTAGCATTGAGTATGTTATCAAGAGCAAGACTTCATATAAGTCCATGTTAAGACATGGCCGTGAAACCAAGATGAGATAACCCATGTAAGACCATGTCTAGGATATGGCTTTGGCATCATATTATGTGGGAAGAGATTTGGTATCCTCGGTTATTCACATAAATTCATTGGGCAAATGAGTAAACTAAAAGAAGATAGCAAGAAAGCTAAGAAAGTAAAGTTAGTATCAAGATGAAGTTAGATGAAGTTGAGTATTATTCATGTTGTGAATGAGAAAGTAGATATCATGATTATCATGATAGCCAAGTTACTTTATTAAGTATGGCATGTATAGGAAACATTCATTTTGTGGACATGTTTTAAGAAGGGCCTTTGTAAAGGCTATCAGGTTTATTATTCTTTTGTATATGGCTAAGTGATTGGCCAAATTTGACTAAGCATGTATGTTTATTGAGATCAATGAAGCATGTAGTATTATTCATAAAATTGGGTTGTTATTGCATATTTGAATTATGTATGGATATGATCTTCATTTCGGGGTGGCTAACGGCTTGGTAAATAGCTTTAAGTGCCCTGCGGTTGGACACACGAGGCGTGTGTCAAGGCCGTGTTAACCCTACCTTAGTATTATTAATCATAATAGGCCACGAGTAAATCCACGGCCGTGTTTGTGTGTACCATGTAAGACACACGGTTTGGACATGGGCGTGTTCCTAGGCTGTGTTGATTTAGTCGATACATCAAGGATTAGCACGGTCTAAGCCCAGGCGTGTCATGGCCGTGTGAAATTAGTCGATAACCTCCACGGTTGGTAGACACGGGCATGTCTAAGCCGTGTGGAAATATTCGATAGCCTACGGTTTGAGGGCATAGGCGTGTAAGGGTACGGGCATGTTCCAAGTCACAGCGTGTGAACCACCTTCAAGAATGAGTTATTTGATTTTAATTATGAAAGTTTTCTGACATGAGTTAAAGGCCTCGTAGGCCCATGTTTTAAGTGTTGACTAAGAAAGTGAAGTTTTTAAGTTGGAACGAAATTTTATAGCTCGTAAGTACACGTTTAAGTGAGTTCAAGCATAGTAATGTCTCATATCCAGACCCAGTATCGGTCTCGGGTGCAGGGTGTTACATGGTTGAATGTAGAAAATTTTATGAATGAGTGATAAATACCTGTTTGATTATGTGGTTGGATATCTAGTCGGGTGAAAGGGTTCTAGACTAGGTTAGAAGTGTATTAGTGGTACTAGAATCAGAGTGCACAGTGAAAGCATAGTGGTGTAACTTGACCGGTACGTTTAGTAGTTAGATGGAAATTTTGAGGTCGAAATTTCTTTAAGGAGGGTAGAATTGTAACAACCTGAATTTGGGCCTAGTAGAATCAAGCCCAATGGGCCTTGGGCATAAGGAGTGTTTAAAATTTTTGAGAATAAGAGAACGTCATTATTTCAAGTTAGACTTATTAGGAAGGCAATTTTGGAAAGTTACGGGGTTTCTAGGAAGTTCCGGGTTCAAGTTAGGCTATAGGAAAATTTAATGATGAAGCACTTAAAGGGGAGAAGGCAAATGGCGTCTAGCATAAGGGAATGAGTGGTTAACTTGCTAGCACAAGAGGAGCTAGTAGCAAGGTGGTGAGGCATCACATGAAGAGGCTTAAGGGCTAGAGTTCAAATCCCACCTAGTGCAAATTTTGGGATTTATTTTTGTGTTCCTTCCCTAAGTGTTGGCCATGATAGTATTTTTAGTCAGGGAGACTTTTTATTTATGGAAAGATGGCTAAGGGAATATGGTAAGGAGGAAAACAAGGGAAAAACAAGGAATGGAATGAAAGAAAAGGAAAAAGAAGGGAACATGTTGGCCTATAGTGTGGAAGGTGTTTTGGAAAGATTTTATTTGGTCAATGTTCATCTTTTGGTAAAGACGATACACGATTTGGGAGGGGATTTTGGGTAGCCGAATTTTTCATTAGTCATTTGGAAAATTTTGTGCTTGTGAGGCTTACTTTCTTTTAGCATATTGATGTTTTCTCTTCCCAACTCTCTTCCTTTGTTTGGGCCAAAATTCTCATTGCATTTTTGTTCATCTTGTTCCCTTGATGTGCCGAAACTCTCAATCCATCTATACTCATTCTTCCTTATTGCTGAAACACCCATTTCATATTGATCATCTTGACCATTTTGATCATTTTCATTTTTGTGTCAACCAAAACTTCCTAACACTTCCTAGTCTCTTCTTCTTCATTTCTTTTTCTTTTGTGTTGGGAACTCCCTTCTTGATCGAATTGGTAAGTGACTTCATTCCCCTCTTTTCATCTTTATTTTCTTTTTCTTCCTAGCCGAATATGTGTGTCCATCACTAATCGGTATTTCACTTTGTTTCTTTATCAAAATATATCTCTCCTACTCTCTTATATCATGTTGTTCTTCTAGTGTAATGTTATAGAGGAAAGCTGATTCTCATAATCTTGTCTCATCCGTAGCCATAAGTCACTCGATAGAAAATGGATTCATCATCGTTAAGGTAAAGAGTTTATTCTTGGATCTGTCGAAATATCTTTACTCGTTTATGATGCAAATCGGACCGGAGTTTTGACTAAATAGTTATTATAGGGATTTATCGTTCGTTCTTATTCAATTGTTGATCCTTCGAAAATAGAGGTAGCCGAATCTTCTTACTCAAACAACTACTTTTTCTCATAGTAGTGTTCTAACCGAGATTTTTCCTATGGAGGCAAGTGAAACCGTTTTGAAAGAAAAACGATTGGAGAACACAAAAGGAGTGGATTTGCTATTCCTACTCCTAAATTTAAGAGTAGAGCGGTATCAGCGGTTTGGGATTCCCACCGGGCTATGGACCATCATCCGGTGAGAATAAACAAATCGTGGTAGTTCACGATATTGAGAGTGCCGATGATCAAGAGGGCTTAATACTTACTGTAATCAGGTGTGTAATCTCCTACCTCTTCCGAATAAATGTTTGAAATGGTGTGTAATCTCACACCTCTCCAAATATTTGCATGAAATGTTCTGTGATTCGATCGAAAGATCGAAAAGTCAGAAACCAGCATTTGTGACCACTTGGGCGTGCGTATGTTCGTAGTGGTAACCATATTTTGTAATGAAATAGTTTTTGATTAGCAGCAGTGATGTGATTTTGAAAAATCACGAAAAATAGGAAAAAGGGAATTAGAAAGTGAATAAGATATATAATTAAAGCTAATTGTGTCTATTTTTATATGGAAGAAACAGAGTAGGAAGAGGAATTTTATATTTTGTGATATTTTAACTTTAGTGAGACTGGTTCTGAATGACTTCGTGGTTCCCTATTCTGTCTTGGAAAAATAATTCAAAATTGTAAAAAGAGAATTATGAGTTATAATTTATATGTATAGATTCCTTAGTGAGTCTAGTTTCAATAGAAACAAGTGGGAGCAACATATGAATACTGTACAATGAGATATTTTAATTTAGGGTAAGAGAGGTTAGAACCATTGGTCAGTGAAATAGGGGAAACTTTAATGAAAAATTGTACTAATTGGTTAAGCCAAAAATTGTGGAAAAATTGTAGTTAGAAGACATATGAGCTTTTTTTTCAAGGAAAATTTACAGATTAAAATTTTGAGTTTCCTAACTCGATTTATAGTCAATTTAGTCAATATGACATAGATGGATAGTTTCAATTTTATGCCCCAAATTAGTAGTTAAGTCTGGGGTTGCGAAATTTACCAAAATAACCTTGGAGGGTAAATTACCGAAATACCCCTAGGTTGTGAGATTACCGAATTACCCTCGATGGGTAAAATTATCCAATTATGAAAATGCCCCTATGGGCCGAATTACCAAAATGCCCATATGGGCCGATTTACTGAAATGTCCCTATGGGGCCGATTTGTTAAAATGCCTTAGTGGGCCAAATTATTATATTACTTTAATGGGCTGATTCATTAAAAGTATTCAATAGATTAATGGTTTTTATTTATATGTGGATATTTTATGTTATTATGTATGTTGCATCTCTACATATTACAAGGGATGGGATAATTGAATAAAGAGAAATGTAGCCTGGTGGCATTGCCACAAATTCTGATAATGGCTATGTGCCAACCTAAATATGGCTTTGTGTCATCGTGATTATGGCTTTGTGCTAAACGTATTTACCCAAGGCTGTGTGCTGATTATATTACCGTATATGATACTCTGATGGTTCAGCCACAAAAATATTATAAATGGCAACTTGACTGCAAATTGGAGAGACTGGCGGGGTGGGTTGACTTGAACCCCACAGGGGAGATTGGCTGATCGAGGGAGAGATTGGCTGGATTGGGTTGGGTTGCATTACTGTAATATCCCGGGTTAGGGGGCTATTTTGTTGTTGCATGTTATTGCATGTGTTTAGTGTCTTTGTGTTGCTATTTGGTGTTTTAGGGCTTAATTGTAGCCTAGGGTGTGCTTAAGTGAATGGGAAAATTTTGGTTTTGGGTGTCAAGTCGGGAGCTGTTGGAGCTAGGGTATAAGGGTTTTCTTTGGTATTTTATTGCACAAGTGAAGAGTGGCGAGTGGCAAGGGAGGAGCTTGGTGTGGCGTCATCCACATGTGAGGGAGGTCGGAGTTCAAGCGTGAGTCCCTTTTTGTCACTTATTTTGGGCGGCATAGGAGGGAGGAGTTGTGGATGATTTAAACTCTACCTTGGACTTGGTCAAGTGGTGACTTGGATGGTGGAGAGCAAAGTGGGAGGAGGACTTGGTCCACTCATTTCAAATGAGTGAATGGGAGCTGTTGGGGATTGTGGCGAAATTTAGGGGAGTTGGAGGAAAGTGGCGGCTTAGTGTGGGAGAGGAAGGCCGAATATGCCTTTGCATTTTGGTGCATTTTTCGGTCATTTTGGTAAGCTAAAGTCCCTCTTTTGTCAAAAAACATTTCCTTTTCCCATTTCTTCTTTTGGTAAACCGAAATTCTTCTTCTCTCAAAAGCAAGTCGAAACTTTCAAGTAAATTCCTCCATCTTTCCTTCGTGAAGTCAAAGCCTAGTTGCTTAATTTGTTTTATTTTTTCTTCAAACTCCTTGATAGTAGAATGTGCTCATTCATCACTTTTCTTTTTCAATTGTGTGGCGAAACCTATATCCCTTCTTCTCACATTTTCTTCCTCTTTCTTTAATTGTTCAAAGCCAAAGTAAGGGTGTTAAGCACTCAAGCGAACCTTTTTCATTTCTTTGGCCGATTCCTTCTCATTTCTTAAACCATTTTCCTCTGTTGTACTACGAATTCTAAGCGGAATACCTCCTTCTCTTAGTGTTTTGGTTGGTAAATTCTTCCTTCTTTTGATCAAGGTGTTGGTAGAATCTATCCCTCTTCTAGTGGTTGTCTTGGCCGTGTATCGGTGGTGTTTGGAGGCCTTCCTTCCATCGGTTGGAATTGGTAAGTCCTTGGCGAATGGTCATCTCCTTTCTCCTTATACTTTGTCAAGGTTGGTTGATTAAGGTAGAAAGGGTCATCTTTGGAAGGATTCTAATCTCTCTTTGTTATAGGGTCTTTGGAGTGTGAAAGCTAAGGAATCGTTATTCTTTTGTTAATCGATTGGTAAGTAGGGTAAGTACATGGTATTGTTATTATTTCAATCTTTTTAGGTTCGATTAAGGCAAAAGGTAGTAAGAGATTAACTGTTCATCTTTTATGATGTAGCCGATTGCTAAGGAGAATCATTGGGTGATTGGATTTGGTAGGAAACCAAATCATCTTAAAGGATCTAGTAATCGAAGGACTTAGATCATTTCGTTGGATTCTAGACTTCGTATTTACCGGTGTGTAAACTAACACATACATTTAGTAATATAATTGATAACTTTGTGTGATGATTAATGGAGCAGTGATGATTGATGTGATACCCTAATGGGTATGATTACGGACTCGGGTAAGTCAAGATTATTATTATGTGTTTCTTGATGATCTATATGATACCATGGTTGTGGATATATGTGACATGGGGTATGAGATTAGACATAATAGCATGATATGCATGATTATATGATATGCATGATTACATGAGTATGGTATGTTGATGGGTGATCTGAGTGGAGGGAAGCGGTGATATTTTGTCTTGTGAGCACGGTGCTTTAGTAGCACACTTTGTGACTTTGGGTCACGGAGGTTTGGCACCTCATTGCGACTTGTCCACGTGGTTTAACCACTGTGGGTTGGCCCATGAGATATGGGATCGCCTGCGCTAGTGATTTGGTATCACGATGGGTTGGCCCCATCATCGGTTGTGACGGTCACCGTGCTTTAGTAGCACAATTGTGTCTTTGGGACACCGGTGGTTTAGTACCACATTGTGGATATTGTGTCTTTGGGACACGGTGTTTTAGTAACACATTGTGACTATATGTCACCGGTGGTTTAGCACCACCGGTGGTTTGGTACCACAGGGGTAGAAAAGCGATATGGATGGTTAGGATCGGGTTGCATTAATTATGTTGCTTTGTATGATGTGTGTTAGCATGTTGTTCTTGGGGAGCGGATTTACACCTCGAGTCACTCGACTCACCCTCTCCTTTGACATTTCGGGTGACTCGTGAAGCGCGGACATGGGCCGGGATGGACTCGGGTGTACATGCCATGCTTTAATAAAGGACTATTGAATTTGGGTACTTTGGCTTATTTATTTTATTTGGGTTTTATTTTGGATTTGTAAAAGGCCTTTAATTTATGTTTTGGTGATGTTATGTTTTAATTAGATTTTAATGTGCCTTAACAAAACAAGTTGGTATGAATTTTCTAAAACTTGGAAAGATAGTGATTTCAAAATGATAGCATAATATGTTTTTAAACCATACCATGAATTATCACACTACGTCTTTATAGTAAGCAAATTCAAGTGATTTTCAAATCAAACTTGTATTACTCCTAAGTCTAAAAAGTTTTAAGTAACACTAAGAAACTACTAAGGTCTAAATGGTTTAAACTCGTTTAGCCACAGATCAGTTAAGATTTCAAAAATCTCAGGGTTTCATATACTCCATCGATTTCAAACAAGTCTACTCAAATTGTCTTCAAAATACATTTGTGTTTCACTCGGCTTTTAGCGAAAATTTTAACCTCTCACAAACATGTTTCCCGTAACATACCGTATTCTGACGTGGTGTCTTGTCCGGTTTGGGGTGTTACATTTAATATATCGAGCCAAGTTCAAAAGCTTCTACATGGGCCCGAGGCCCAAAATGTTTTAAAACTATAATTTTCAAGTATTCATTTTAAAAGTATGATTTGAAGGGCATGGCACCGAGTCACCGCACCGATTCGCTCGGTAAGTACCCGTACTATTGGTTGTGATATTAATTGACATGATTGGATGGCTAGTAAGACTACTTTAGAGGCCGAGACTAATAGGACTATGTGGACTCATGAAAACAAAGCTTCTTTAAAATTTCATAAAACTTTGCTTTAAACACGGTGGAATAATGATTGATACATAAAATTCTTTAATCGGGCAGATTTAGTCATGAGTGCAGGGTGGGCGTGGTCGTGGGCGTGGTCGCGATGGGATGGTATTTGAGCCCGTGGGTTCAGGCGGTTGAAGAATGAGATCTGGGTTCGCCACCAATTGGAGGTGGTGAGTTTCGAGAACAGGCCAGCGATGATGCGATATCCTGAGCGATCTTGCGGGTTTTAGAGAGGTAGCTGGAGGCGGTGGGGGCGTGGGAGCTAGAAATGCGTGCTGGCGACTTGAGCAAATAAATTTGAATTCTTGGGGTGTCTCGGTGTTGCTCCTAGCCTTCTTTGATCTTGGCTAGAAGCGACAGAATGGATTATGGACGATCTGGACCCTAACGTGAGGAGAAATTAAAGGGATCGTATCACTTCTCAGAGATGGGTCATATCGGTGGTGGCTCACGGTCCGTGGCATTGCGGTTGAAGACGACATGGGATTATTTTGGTACTTATCGGAAGAAATGCGTCGAGCTAACTACATAAATGGCGTGGAAAGCATTTACGAAGCTAGTCGAGAACAAATCAGTATCGGAGTATGGTAGGCCGAACGGTCGAGGTCGAGTATGCGGTATGGTGGCTCTTGAAGAGGAAAGGTGCGTTCGTTTGAGGATGGCTGCGAGACTAACCGAGGTGATAATTGCGCCAAACGGAGGCGTGAATTCGATTCTAGTTGAAAAGGCAAAGGTTGCGAGGGCATTAAAAAGTCGTGTGGTAGTATGGATAGGAACCGTCATAAGCGAGTTTGGATCTTACGGGTCGTCGGTGTCATGCGAAGAGGCTAGGCCGAGTGGGCGAATCGGTCGGGTAGGTTTATTCTTTGCTAAGCGAGGACCACCATGATGTAACCGATTGTGGAAAGGCTCCTTTGGGAAGGCTGCTGGGTGATGGTAGAGGTTGTTTTGAGTGTGGCTCATTGGACCACCGAGTGAGGGATTGTCCGCGCAAGTTGGCTAGAATTGGTCAGAGAATCGGGCCGTAATCAATCTGAAATAATGGATCGCCGCAGAGAGGCCGAGGTAATGGCGAGAGGAGTACTGATTACGGTGGTAGTGGAGCCTGGCGAGAGTGCGAAATAGTTACGAGGCGAACGACTGGTTTGGTATATCTTTGCGGCGCAGAGAGGAGGGCGACGACCGGACGTCATCAGAATGCGTTTTGATTTTTGGTTCTCCTTATCTGCTTTAATTGATGTGGGGTCTACACACTCTTATGTTGCCGATGGTATAGTAGAGACAATGGATTTAGACTCGAGATATCTTAGGCGGATGACCGTAATAAGCCTACAGGTCACTCTGTAGTGGTAGATAAAGCGTATAGAGGCGTACCTCTAGAACTCAAGGGTAGTATTTGAGGCGATCGATGGAGCGCCATTGGGAGTTCGATCTAATTCTCGAAATGGAATGGTGGGTAAGTGTCGAGCAAAGTTGAATTTGCTGGCTAAGCGCATGGTTACGAACACAGGTGAGGTGATGAAGTAGTTACGATCGGTAATAGGAGAAACTATCATCCGACTTGGTATCTCTTTCTGGCAGAAAATGGTCGGGAAAGGTCGAAGCATATATGGTGCATGTGTATGCCTTGGAGGCTAAGGAGTCTTCTGGGGCTGTTGGACGATTAGGAAATTTGTGGATGTGTTTCCTAAAGAGCTTAGGGTTTGCCACGGATCGGGAGGTTGAGTTCGGGATTGATCATTGCAGGGCGCACGTATCCATTGCTCCGTGCGAGGATGGCACTTAAAGAATTAGTGGAGCTTAAGGCTCAAATCCGGAGTTATTGGACCGAGGTTTTATCGGGCCAAGTATTTCGCCTTGGGGAGCCTTGGTTACTCTTTGTAAAGAAGAAAGACGGTACTATGCGGATGTGCATAGACTACATGTAACCGAATAAGTGACGATCAAAACAAGTATCCACTTGCCTCGGATAGATGACTTGTTTGATCAATTTGAAGAAGCGTCTGTTTTCTCGAAGATTGACCTAAGATGCGGATATCACCAGTTGAAGGTAAAAGAGGCGGATATACGTAAGGCGGCATTCCGTACTCGGTATGGGCACTTTGAGTTCTTGGTTATCTTGTTCGGGTTGACTAACGCCGTGACTTTCATGGATCGATGAATAGGGTGTTCCAACGATTACCTAGATCGATTAGTGGTGGTTTTATCGGCGACATCTTGGTATACTCAAGGGCGAGGAAGAGCATGATGCTCATTCTGGTGGTATTGCGATTCTAAGGAGAAAGCTTATTTCTGTCACGAAGTTCGATAAATCTGAGTTACGGCTCGGGGAGGTGACATTTTGGGTCATGTAGTGTCGGTGAGGATTAGAGTGGATCCGTAAGATAGAAGCGGTTTTGGATTGGAAGCCGCCTAAGTCGATGGCGGAAATTTGGAGTTTTACGGGGTTGGCGAGGATACTCTAGAAGATTTGTAGAGGTTTCTCGTTAATTACGTACCTGATGACCAAATTATTGAGAAGGGAGTTCCGTTTGTTTGGGTGAAGCGGCGGAGAGCTTCGATAAGTTAAAGAAGATTTTGATGAAGCTCGGTTACGATTCAACTTTGAGGTGGTAAGGAATTTCTGATGTCTTGCGATGCATCACATCTGAGCTTGGGTTGTGTCTTGATCTGAAGAAGGCGGGTTGTGGCTTACGCATCCGGCAGTGAGGCCACATGAGGTAAATTATCCTACGCGACGATCGGAGTTAGCGGTGTGGTATTTGCCTTAAAGATATGGAGCATTACTTGTATGGAGAAAGATCGATAGTCTACACGGACCATAAGAGTGCAAGTACCTTCCGACTCGGAAAGACTTGAATCGAGGCAAAGCCGATGGATTGAGTGGCGAAGACTACGATTGCTCAATTGAGTATCATCAAGGCAAGGCTAACGTCGTGGCGGTACGCGTTGAGCCGTAAGGTTGTTTGGATCTAAGGCGTTGTTTGCCCACTTGAGTTTGTATGGCGACGGAGTATTACAGCGAAGCTGCGAGTTAAGCCTACTTGGGTTGAGCGGATCGAGAAAAGCGGTTGTTGGATGAAGTTTTGAGTCGCGAGAGGACCCAAGTGCGAATGATGGTTTGAAGGTTCTGACTTGTCGGTGATGGGGTTACGTGTTTCGAGGGAAGGCTTGTATGCTAGAGATCTTTGAATTGAGGCGAAAGATTCTTGAGATGCTCATAGCGACCCTACGCTATGCATCACGGAGGTAGCAAAATGTATAGGGATCTCGAGGAGCGATTACGGTGGTAAGATGCGAAAAAGGAGGTGACGAGTTTGTAGGAAGTGCGACATGTCGACAAGTCAAAATGAGCATCGATTCCGTCAGGTTGCTTGACCGATGAAGATTCCACGATGGAAGTGGGAAAGAATAACTATGGATTTCGTCGGTGGATTACCGCTTACCGAGTAAGAAGGATTCGGTTTGGGTAGTTGTGGATCGGTGACTAAATCCGCTCACTTTATTCGGTGGTGGATTACTCACTTGAGAGGTTGGCGAATTGTATGTATCGGAGATAGTGAGGCTGCATGGGGTGCCGTGTCGATCATCTCGGATAGGGACCCGATTCACGTCAAGGTTACGGAAGGCGTTGCATCGAGCCTTTGGGTACAGTTAGATTTCAACCTGACATTTCATCCATGATGACGGGCAATCGAAAGGGTTATCTGATTTTGGAGGATATGCTTGGGTGTGTTTTGGACTTGAGGGGTAGTGGGAGGAGTATCTACCGATTAGCGAATTAAACACAACAACACTACCAGCGAGCATTAAGATGGCACCTTATGAGGCGTTATGCGGTGAAAGTGTCGTTCACCGACTTGTTGGACGAGTTAAGTGAGCGTCGGTTGTTAGGGCGAGTTGATTCTTGAGGCCGAAGACAAGGTTAAGTTGATTGAGCTCGATTGAAGAAGCTTCGGCCGTGAAGTCTATCTTGATCTTAAGCGGAGAGATATTGAATTTCTTTGTGGGAGATCGAGTTTTCTGAAGGTCTCACCGTGGAAGAAAGTGTTAAGGTTAGGAAGAAAGGCAAGCTTAGTCAGAGGTTTATTGGGCGTATAAGGTACTAAGGCGAGTGGGACGATTGCATATCAGCTCGAGTTGCCACTGAGCTAAGTCGATTCATGGCGTGTTCCACGTTTGATGCTTGGCGATATCGTTCGATCCATCACATGTAGTAACAATGAGGAGATCGAGGTAAATCGGATATGTCCATAGAGGAAGAGCTGTTGATTTTAGATCGGGACGTGAAGGTTCTCTGGAGAAGTCTGTGCCTCTGGTTAAGGTTCTTTGGCGGAATCATGGCGTAGAAGAAGCTACGTGGGAACAGGGGATATGATGAGACAAACAATACCATGACTCTTGATCGAGGTAATTTCGAGGTGAAATTATTTTTAAGGGGTAGAAGCGTAATATCCGGGTTAGGGGCTATTTTGTTGTTGCATGTTATTGCATGTGTTTAGTGTCTTTGTGTTGCTATTTGGTGTTTTAGGGGCTTAATTGTAGCCTAGGGTGTGCTTAAGTGAATGGGAAAATTTTGGTTTTGGGTGTCAAGTCGGGGAGCTTTGTTGGAGCTAGGGTATAAGGGTTTTCTTTGGTATTTTATTGCACAAGTGAAGAGTGGCGAGTGGCAAGGGAGGAGCTTGGTGTGGCGTCATCCACATGTGAGGGAGGTCGAGTTCAAGCAGCAGAGTCCTTTTTGTCACTTGTTTTGGACGGCATAGGAGGGAGGAGTTGTGGATGATTTAAACTCTACCTTGGACTTGGTCAAGTGGTGACTTGGATGGTGGAGAGCAAAGTGGGGAGGAGGACTTGGTCCCTCATTTCAAATGAGTGAATGGGAGGCTGTTGGGGGATTGTGGCGAAATTTAGGGGAGTTGGAGGAAAGTGACGGCTTAGTGTGGGAGAGGGAAGGCCGAATATGCCTTTGCATTTTGGTGCATTTTTGGTCATTTTGGTAAGCTAAAGTCCCTCTTTTGTCAAAAAACATTTCTTTTTCCATTTCTTCTTTTGGTAGCAAAATTCTTCTTCTCTCAAAAGCAATGAAACTTTCCAAGTAAATTCCTCCATCTTTCCTTCGTGAAGTCAAAGCCTAGTTGCGAATTTGTTTTTATTTTTCTTCAAACTCCTTGATAGCAGAATGTTCTCATTCATCACTTTTCTTTTTCAATTGTGTGGCCAAAACCTATATCCCTTCTTCTCACATTTTCTTCCTCTTTCTTTAATTGTTCAAAGCAAAAGTAAGGGTGTTAAGCACTCAATAGAACCTTTTTCATTTCTTTGGCCGATTCCTTCTCATTTCTTAAACCATTTTCCTCTGTTGTACTTGAATTCTAAGCGGAATACCTCCCTTCTCTTAGTGTTTTGGTTGGTAGAATTATTCCTTCTTTTGATCAAGGTGTTGGCGAATCTATCCCTCTTCTAGTGGTTGTCTTGGCGTGTATCGGTGGTGTTTGGGGCCTTCCTTCCATCGGTTGGAATTGGTAAGTCCTTGGCGAATGGTCATCTCCTTTCTCCTTATACTTTGTCAAGGTTGGTTGATTAAGGGTAGAAAGGGTCATGCTGGAAGGATTCTAATCTCTCTTTGTTATAGGGTCTTTGGAGTGTGAAAGCTAAGGAATCGTTATTCTTTTGTTAATCGATTGGTAAGTAGGGGTAAGTACATGGTATTGTTATTATTTCAATCTTTTTTAGGTTCGATTAAGGCAAAAGGTAGTAAGAGATTAACTGTTCATCTTTTATGATGTAGCCGATTGCTAAGGAGAATCATTGGGTGATTCGGATTTGGTAGGAAACCAAATCATCTTAAAAGGATCTAGTAATCGAAGGACTTAGATCATTTTCGTTGGATTCTAGACTTCGTATTTACGGTGTGTAAATTAACACATACATTTAGTAATATAATTGATAACTTTGTGTGATGATTAATGGAGCAGTGATGATTGATGTGATACCTAATGGGTATGATTACGGACTCGGGTAAGTCGATATTATTATTATGTGTTTCTTGATGATCTATATGATACCATGGTTGTGGATATATGTGACATGGGGTATGAGATTAGACATAATAGCATGATATGCATGATTATATGATATGCATGATTACATGAGTATGGTATGTTGATGGGTGATCTGAGTGGAGGGCGGTGATATTTTGTCTTGTGAGCACCAGTTGCTTTAGTAGCACACTTTGTGACTTTGGGTCACGGAGGTTTGGCACCTCATTGCGACTTGTCCACGTGGTTTAACCACGTGGGTTGGCCCCACATGAGATATGGGATCGTCTCGCTGGTGATTTGGTATCACACGATGGGTTGGCCCATCATCGGTTTGTGACTTCGGTCACGGTGCTTTAGTAGCACAATTGTGTCTTTGGGACACGGTGGTTTGGTACCACATTGGCCGGATATTGTGTCTTTGGGACACCAGTGTTTTAGTAACACATTGTGACTATATGTCACCGGTGGTTTAGCACCACCGGTGGTTTGGTACCACACGGGGTAGAAAAGCGATATGGATGGTTAGGATCGGGTTGCATTAATTATGTTGCTTTGTATGATGTGTGTTAGCATGTTGTTCTTGGGGCGGGATTTACACATTGAGTCACTCGACTCACCCTCTCCTTTGACATTTCGGTGACTCGTGAGCCGCGGACATGGAGCCGGATGGACTCGGGTGCACATGCCATGCTTTAATAAAGGACTATTGAATTTGGGTACTTTGGCTTATTTATTTTATTTGGGTTTTATTTTGGATTTGTAAAAGGCCTTTAATTTATGTTTTGGTGATGTTATGTTTTAATTAGATTTTTAATGTGCCTTAACAAAACAAGTTGGTATGAATTTTTCTAAAACTTGGAAAGATAATGATTTCAAAATGATAACGCAATATGTTTTTAAACCATACCATCGGGTATCACACTACGTCTTTATAGTAAGCAAATTCAAGTGATTTTCAAATCAAACTTGTATTACTCCTAAGCCTAAAAAGGGTTTTAAGTAACACTAAGAAACTACTAAGGTCTAAATGGTTTAAACTCGTTTAGCCACACAGTCTGGTTAAGATTTCAAAAATCTCCGGGTTTCATATACTCCATCTGATTTCAAACAAGTCTACTCAAATTGTCTTCAAAATACACTGTGTTTCACTCGGCTTTTAGCGAAAATTTTAACCTCTCACAAACATGTTTCCCCCGTAACATACCAGATTCGGACGTGGTGTCTTGTCCGGGTTTGGGGTGTTACAATTACATTATGTGCATTATCATGATTATAGGGCTAAGGCCTAGTTTGTATATATATATATGGGCTTCGGCCCAGTTGTTTCTGTATGGGTTTTTGCCTAGTTAATGACCAGGTAAGGGGATTATACACTGAGTTCTAGTAACTCACCCCTCCTTCTTAATCCTTATAGGTAATGCTTAGTGACGAGGACTTGGGGCCATGGATGACTCGGTGGAGGCCATACTTTGGAAATAATGTTTTTGAACTTTAGTAAACTTCTTTACCATTTTAATTCGTTACTTTTACTATTTTGAGTTTTAAAGTTGTAATAAGGCCTCTGGAATATGTTTTATTTTGCTTTACATTTAGACGTACTTAATATCTTTCTTGAATTGTTTTAAGTGGGGATTTTCTAAAATCATTAATAATAATTTTTCCAAAATTGAATAACAAATGGATTTTATAACAAATATGGACAAATAATTTAACTTGGATTTTCTTTCGAAATTATCAACGTCATTTTCAAAAGTCACGTTTTTAAGGTTCACTAGTTCGATTTTTGATTTATCAATCAACCTCTTAAAATTAGTAGTATTTTATCGAATATCTATATTCAAAATTATTTTTCTTAAACTTTAACTAAATAACACCAACTTTAGTACAAACTCAAGTTCTTTAAACATTTTCTTTGTGTGACATACCAAATCTGGTCGTAACACATGGGACGGGTTTGGGGTGCTATAGGCAAAATGTTTGATTTGTCAGCAGGTGAAAGCTGAGCATCAAGTGCCTTCAGGATTGCTTCAGCCAGTGATAGTTCCCGAATAGAAATGGGATCGGGTTACCATGGATTTTTGTGACGGGGTTGCCAATGACTCCGAAAAAGAAAGATGTTGTGTGGGTTGTTGTGGATAGGTTGGCAAAGTCGGCTCACTTTATTTCAGTACGTGTTGATTATTCACTGGATAAGTTAGCTGAATTGTATGTTGCAGAGATAGTGAGATTGCATAGTGTGCTTATGTTTATAATATCGGATAGAGATTCGAGGTTTACTTCGAGGTTCTGGAAGAAGTTGCAAGAAGCCATGGGTACGAGGTTAAATTTCAGTACTGTGTTCCATTAGCAAACTGATGGTCAGTCAGAAGAGTGATTCAAGTTCTTAAATATATGCTTTGATGCTGTGTGTTGGAATTCGAAGGTAGTTGGGAGAAATATCTACCTTTGGTCGAATTTGCTTACAATAACAGTTATCAGTCGAGTATACGGATGCCTTCGTATGAGGCCTTGTATGGTCGTAAGTGTCGGACTCCTTTATATTGGATTGAGCTTAGTGAGAAGCGAATCCATGGGGTTGATCTAGTGAAAGACACTGAAGAGAAAGTGAAAGTGATCCATAATGGTTTCAAAGCTGCCTCGGACCTACAGAAGTCGTATGCAGATTTGAAAAGAAAAGAAATTGAGTTTGATGTGGGTGATAAAGTGTTCTTGAAAGTATCTCCATGGAAGAAGATCATGAGATTTGGACGAAAAGGGAAATTGATCCAAGATTCATAGGGCCGTATGAAATTATCGACAAAATTGGACCAGTGGCTTATCGCTTGGCTTTTCCAGTGGAATTAGAAAAGATTCACAATGTGTTCCATGTGTCGATGTTGCAACAATATCGCTCTAATCCTTCACATGTGATCCCTTCAACGAAAATTGAAATAAGACTGGATATGTCTTATGAAAAGGAGTCGATTAAGATTATGGCTTAAAAAGTGAAAAAGTTGAGGAATAAGAACATAGCCCTTGTGAAAGTGTTGTGGAAAAAGCATGGTGTGGAAGAGGCTACGTGGGAAATGGAAGAAGCTATGAGAGAGCAACATCCAAACCTCTTTACTGGTAAGATTTTTGGGGGCAAAAATCTCTAACGATGGGGAAAGTTGTAACATTCCAATTTAGGGCCTAGTCAGAATTATGGTGTGAGACTAGAAATTTGAGGTATATGTATGAGTTTTTGAGTTCTATGCCATGTTTGCATGTTAGTGTGAAAGTTTCATGAAGTAATTTTGTCAAATTGCGGTTGAATTGTCCAAAAGGACTAAATTGAAAAAGTTGCAAAATTTGATATTCTAGAAGCTATTTGTGTGAAATAGCTTTGGATTACCAATTAGAGGTCCTTAAATAGTTATTTTCCCAAATTCTAATTTTTGGACAAAATTGGGCATGAATGGGTTAAAATTGGAAAGTTGGACAAAAGGGCATTTTGGTCATTTGTCAATTAAATGATTAAAATGGGAAAAGACGATAGAATTTTCATTCATCTTCTTCCCCAAGGCTGCTGAAAATTTGAGATAATCCATTTTTAAGGCTCTTCAACTTTTCAAGCTAGCTAGTAAGTGTATTCTAGCTTTGTTTTTCATATTCTTCGTATTTTTGAGGTCCCAGTAGCATGAGTAAGCTATTTTAGCTATATGTTGAGCTAAGATGGATGTTCAAAAATGTACCCATGTATGACATGCATGTATTTTGATGTTTAATGGAAGAATATGAAAGCTTGATGTAGTAAAAACATCTTTTGCTAAGTGATTTCCATGAAAAATGCAAGTAGGGACTTGTTTGTGAAAGTTTTGAGTTTAGTCATACATGTGTAATTTAGTGAGAATTGATGATTGCTTTAGTTTAATAAATGGTTCGGCTATGCATGAAAGGCTAGAAAGTTGAATGAAAATCACTTTACGAGCCTTGGGCCAAAAGTGTAAATATGAGAAAGCTTTAGGGGAAAAATGGTAATTTTACTAAAGTATGAGATAACGGTCAATTTAGTCAATGTGTGCATTGAATGAGTTGATTTATCATTATAAATCAAGAAAGATGAAGCCCAAATCGAAACCGAGGCAAGAGTAAGGTGGTGGACTAAACTGCACATCTTTATACTTTTTGAGTACCGAGGTAAGTTTATGCATAATCAATGCGTTCTACTTATACATTCTTAATGCTAGCTAGTGTGTAACATGAATGAAAATGAATGAGAATGATTGAGAACCTATGTGGTTCAAATGGAATGAATGTGGTAGATATTATGAATGAATGAATAAGTAGATATGTCGATGAGTAGTGATAATATTTGATGGTGGGCTAAGTGCGATACCACCTTAATACTTAACAACTATGGGTTGTGTGCGATACCATAGTTAAGTATATTATTTAGTGGGCTATGTGCGAAACCACTATGAGTACCTCTTGGTAGGCTATGTGCGATACTACCTTATTACCTGATTGTGGTGGGCTGAGTGTGAAACCACCGAGTAATTTAGCTGTGTGGATGTATTATTGTGATAAAATGATGTGTTGTATTTTCGAGTAAATGTGGTATTGAGTGCGGGGGTGCATGTCAATGATTATGAGTATGTGACTCATAATGTTTTGGAAATGTGGTAAGGGATAGGAAGAGTAAACATAGTTGTGGATGTGAATTTATTTGGTAGAATAATGCTAATTGTTGTTTAGTTTATACTAGAATGCTTAAACTATTTATGTGTAAACTTACTAAGCTCAAGGCTTACTCCTTTTCTTTTCTCTTGTCTTATAGAGAAAGAGGGTTGAATAGAGATACGTGGATTAATTAGAAGATCGCCCACACAATCAGCTCACTCCGGTACATTAGACTAAATGTTTTGTATATGGCATGTATAGGGGCTAGACAAGTTAATGAATTTTGTTGTAAATGGCTAAGATGTGTTGGCCTTTAGATGGATGTATATATATTTTTGTATAATGCCATAGTTGTTGGCTACTTTATTATATGGAAAGATGTAGTTATCCATGTGAGATTGTGTTTGTGTTTGAGTTGTTTATGGATGAGTTGAATAAGTATATTTGTATAAACTTGAGTGGTGAGAAGAGCTTAACACATAGCTTTGTTCTTGTCCATGTGGATAGACACACGGACATGTGTCTAGGCCATGTCTACACATAGCTAGCCCACATGCGTGTGCCTTGGTCGTGTTTCTTTGACAGATTTGAGTAGTATAGGCCATTGGCTAGCCACACGGGCATGTCTCTAGACTTCAGGCCATGTGGTGAAGTCAGTGTTCACCACGGGTGGTGAGCACGGGCGGGTGCCCTAGCCGTGGGGCATTGGCAGAATGCTTGGGTTTTCATGCACAAGTTGAGAGCATGGGCGTGTATGACCTTACATGGGCGTGTAGTCCCTATTTAGGTGAAGAAATTTTTAAAATCGAAGAAGTTTTGAAAGGGTCTCGAGAGTCTTGCGTGTATGAGTGAGGCTTTGTAAGTTGAGATTGAGGTTGTAGAGATGATTTAAGAGAGTAATCGATGAGCCTAAATGGCGATCATATGGTTTTAATCTGGTAATGCCTCGGGTCCGGTTCTGGCATGGATTACGGTTAAGGGGTGTTACACTATGAGTACCTCTTTGTAACACCCCAAACCCGGCCTATGCGTTAAGTCCAGATTTGGCATGCCACACAAATCGAACTTACATCTAGTCATCAATGATTTAAAGAAAACAAATCTTCAAAATGATTTTGGGGATGGAGTTTATCAAAAATCGAGATTAATTTGAAACCCATGATTTTAAAACGTAAGGGTTTATAATTTGATTTTCAGAGAAATAATTGGTTAAAATAATTTCAAAAAGAGTTTTCACAGAAATTTTACGAGTTGATGATATTTAAGAAAAACCACTTTTTATATGCAAGTTTAAGAAAACATTTATTGAAATTAAAACGGTCCCATTTAAGTATCTAAAACATATTAAAATCCATCCACGAAATAAAAATCCATGAAAATAATACCAGAGGCCTTATTACATTGAAACTGAAATAATACTTAAATAGAAATACTTAAAAGAAGTTCAAAGTTTATATATAACCCATCATTCGTAGTATGGCCTCCACACGAAGTCATCCCCGGCCCAAGCCTCCATCAATTATCATTACCAGAGAAGGGTAAGAAAGATGGGGTGAGTTATTTAGAACTCAGTGTGTAACCCACTTACTCGTGTCCACTGGGCCAAAACCATTTAAGCATATAATTGGGCTTGAGCCCTTTATAAATGTACAATATAAATATATATCAAATATAAAATGCATGTGATATGCAATTCCCAACCAAGCCTAAATTTCCATCCGCTACACACCACCCGTACCAACTAGGACACCTGTGGGGATCAAGTCAACCCACTCCGCCAACACACCAATCGTAGGCTTAAAGCCATTTAAAATGTTTATGGCAGAGCCACCGAACTAGATTGTGACAGAGTCACCGAACTAGATTGTGACAGAGTCACCAAACTAGATTGTGACAGAGTCACCGAACTAGATTATGGCAGAGCCATCCGAACTAGATTGTGACAGAGTCACCGAACTAGATTATGGCAGAGCCATCCGAACCAGATTGTGGCAGAGCCATCATCACACTTCTCTTCAAATTTATCCCAACCCATGCAATCATGTATGCATATACAAAGCATAACAATATTCATATAATGATTTTATCATAAGGCCCACAATACAAGCTGGCCCATTAAGTGATCTAGCAAATTTGGCCCATTAATCGATCTAGCAAATTTGGCCAATTAATCGATCTAGCAAATTTGACCCATTAATCGATCTAGCAAATTTGGCCCATTAATCACATCCTTTCACAAATTTCACACTTGGCCAATTTATCAAAATAATTTATATGGCCCCAAATATCACTGTTTAGTATAATAGCCCATTAAGGGCAAATCCATAATTTCCACAACTTTAATATCGATTTCATGCATTTACACAAAAAATGTTAATATACCGTATTTTCCAATTTTACCAACTTTACGATTTTTATTCTATTACTTACGATACAATATCTAACCCATGAGATATGTGTGAAATTACACACCTGATTACGGTGAGAACTATACTTTCCCGCTCGTCGATACCTAAATACGAATCACACTCGATTAGAACACTGATATTAAATATAAATCTATGTTAAGATAAACGATCTAGATCTTTACCCTCGAAATTTCGAACAACAATTATCTTTCTATTTTCACCGATTGACGGTTCATAAACCGTTGAAGAACCACGAACAGTCAATGGCTCCGGAGTATGCATGACTTTGAATAATCGATTCTCCTCAGATGAGGGTCCACAACCCGATAGAAAGTCTCGGATTCTGAAACAATCCTTCTCTTGAATTTAGGGGGAATAGCGGAACCATCCCTCTTCCAAACGCTATTAACAACCCTTTTTGACCCTATATTGATTTCTTCCATTGACAAATAAATGTTAGTCCAACTAATATTCCCTTATTACAACCAATTGATTTTAAAGGCAAAATAGGCTTACCACAGGATTCTTTCATTCAAAGAGTGAAAGTCGATTAATAAAGTCCCTATGACAGAATCGGTTAATCAAAACAATCCTTAATCAATTAAAAGAATAATATAAAACCCCTTTTTAAAATTGATTCCTCATCTTGAACGATGAACTTCCTTTCCACACGATCTTATTATGGCTAAGGTCGACTAATCAATGTAGAAATAATCTGCACTCTGCTATATCACTACAAAGAAAGAAGGATTTGTTGGAAAGAGAAAAGATTATAAATGAAGAGAAAGATTCGGCTAAAGCTTTTACCATCAACATTCAGCCATGGTGAAGAATTAGGGAGAGAATGATGTTTGAGAGTCTTTTAAGAGAAGTAAAGAGGAAAAGAGAATAGAAATGAAGGTTTGCATTTCGGTTCTCAAGGATAGAAGATGATTCAAAGAAGAACTTTGGGTCAATGTACATTCAACAATGAGGGAAAAAGAGAAGAAATGGTCTTTGTTGTTTTGGTATTTTCGGTCACAAAGAGGAGAGAAAGAAGAAATAATTTGGGGAGAAGGAATAACTCAAAATCGAAATGGTCAAAACTCAAATGACCAAAAAAAAAAAAAATGGTTTACCTTTTGTCCAAAATACATTCGGCCAAGAGGAGGAAAATTAGAGAGATAAGCTTTGAGAGAACACAAAATGACTAAAAGAAAGATGTGCACAACTAGCTCCTAATTCATCCAAATGCCTTCAAAATTTTGGCCACACCCTAGCCCCAAAAATCGTCCAAGTACATAGACACAAAGTCAAAGTTTTTGCCACACAAAAGTTTCCAAAACATTCACCTTACATTAAGCCTTGTGTCCACCCTTAATGCCTTTTTTATAAGATTCTTTTCCTTAAGTTTTTACTTACCTTTTTCCTTTGGTCTTCTTGCCATAATATTTGAAATCCAACTCATCCAAGATCTTATGCATAGCTGACACTATGAAAATGGAAAAAAAATATTCACATGCTCATCATGGATTCGAACTCCTTCCCTCTAGGAACACTTATGGCGCCAACTCCACTTTACTACTAGCTCAACTTATGCTAGTTTAATCACTTAATTTACCTTAAGCATTAAGGTTACAACTCCTCTCCAATAAAGTACAATTTACTAAAACTTATTCTAATTCCAATATTAATCCCAAGCCCTCATGATTCCATTTAACCACACAAATAAAAATTATTACACTACTAAGCGCCAACAAAAGAAAACAACATACTGATACTAAATTTTAGGATGTTACAAATCTACCCCCTTAAAGAAAATTTCACCTTCAAAATTTACCTAATTAGAAGAGGTGAGGATATTGTTGTCAAATTGCATCCTCAGGCTCCCACGTAGCTTCCTCCACACCATGATTACGCCATAGAACTTTGACCAACGACACGGTATTCTTTCTTAGCACCTTAACATCATGGTCTAAGATTTCCACTAGTTCCTCCTCGAAAGACAAATCCGGCCTTAGATCAACCTCCTCTACTGGCACTATATGAGACAGATCTGATCGGTAACGCCTTAACATAGAGACATGGAAAACATTATGAATCTGACTCAACTCTGGAGGTAATTCAAGCTGATAGGCCACTGATCCTACACGCTTCAACACACGGTGCGGTCCAATGAACCTAGGGCTCAACTTGCCCTTCCTACCAAATCTGAAAATCTTCTTCCAAGGTGAGACTTTCAAAAAGACCTGATCTCCCACTACAAACTCGATATCCTTAAGCTTCAGATCTGCATACGACTTTTGTCTATCCGAAGCTTCCTTTAACCGTGTTCGAATCACCTTTACCTTTTCTTCCATTTCAAATATCAATTCAGGACCCAACAATTGTCGTTCCCCCAATTTAGTCCAACAAGTAGGGGTATGACACCTACGACCGTATAACGCTTCATAAGGTGCCATTTGGATCTTTGGAATGGTAAGCGCTATTATCGCGAACTCGCCAAGCGGTAGGAAATCCTCCCAACTACTTCAAGTCAATCACGCAACCTCTTAACATGTCTTCCAAAATCAATTACTCTTTCGACTAACCATCATTTGAGGATGAAAAGCCGATCTTGAAGTTTAACTTTGTTCCCAAAGCATCATGTAAAGCTTTCCAAAACCATGATGTAAGCCTATGATCCCTGTCCGATATGATAGACACTGGTACCCCATGCAACATGACGATCTCGGATACATACGACAGCCAACTTCATGGCGAGTAATCCGTCTGAACTAGCTAGAAAATGGCGGTCTTAGTCAATCAATCTACTACCACCCAAATGGAATCTTTCTTAGCAGGTGTTAAAGGTAACTGACTAACGAAATCCATTGTTATCCTCTCCTATTTCCATAGAGGAATCTTTACCGGTTGCAATAAGTCTGACAGCAATTGATGTTCCGCCTTCACTTGCTGACAAGTTAAACACTTACTTACATAATATGTTACTTCTCGCTTTAACCCTGGCCACCAATACTGTTCACGGAGGTCTCGATACATCTTATTTCATCCGGGGTGCATAGCATAAGGGCTACTATGCGCCTCTCTCAAAATCATTTGTCTCAAATCCAAATCCATGGGCATACAAACTCTTCCACGAAAACATAGCATGCCATCCTTGTTCAATCCAAAGTCCCCTATTATACCACTTACAACTTGTTGCATTAAAGGACCCAATTTTCCATCTGATAACTACTTTTCCTTGATCTGTTCTAACCACAATGGCTTCACTTGAAGTTTCGCTAGCGGACTACCATCCTCATACAAACTGAGATGAGCAAACATTACTCTTAACTCTGATACCACCTTATGACTCAAGCGTCTGCCACAATGTTAGCCTTTCCAGGATGGTACTCGATTGAGAAGTCATAATCCTTTAACAACTCCACCCATCTATGTTGTCTCAAGTTCAACTCCTTTTGGGTAAGGAGGTACTTAAGACTCTTATGGTCCATATAAATGATCGACTTCTCACCGTAGAGATAGTGCCTCCAAATCTTTAAAGTAAACACTACCGCAGCCAACTCCATGTCATGAGTAGGATAGTTAACTTCGTGCGGCCTTAACTGGAGAGAAGCATAAGCCACCACTTTTCATCCTTGCATCAACATACATCCTAAACCCGTGTGTAACGCATCATAGTAAATGATAAACTCTTTTCCAGCCTTAGTTTGAATCAGTACGGTAGCTTCCGTTAAAATCTTCTTTAGTTTCTCAAAACTTTCTTGTTTTTTATCAGTCCAAACATATAGTACTCCCTTTTGCAATAGCTTAGTTAGGGGTGCAGCAATCAACAAAAACCCCTCAACAAAGCGTCTATAGTAACCAGCTAGACCAAAGAAACTCCGAATCTCAGCCACTGACCTTGGTGGTTTCCAATCCAACACAGCCTCTACCTTCCGAGGATCAACTTTTATTCCTTCGGCTGACACTATATGACCCAAGAAAATCACTTCCTTCAACCAAAATTCGCATTTACTGAATTTGGCATAAAGTTGCTTATCTCACAAAATTTGCAACACAATGCGCAAATGTAAGTCATGCTCTTCTTCTTTCCTCGAATATACCAAGATATCATCTATGAACACCACTACGAACTGGTCTAGATAGGGTTGAAAGACTCGGTTCATCATGTCTATAAATGTAGCTGGTGCATTGGTCAAACCAAACGGCATCACTAAAAACTCATAATGACCATAACGAGTCCAAAATGCCGTCTTATGAATATCTGCCTCTCTACCCTTGAGTTGATGATAAACCGACTTCAAATCAATCTTGGAGAAAACTGAAGCTCCCCTCAATTGATCAAATAGGTCATCGATTCTTGGCAAAGGATACCTATTCTTGATCGTCAATTTATCCAACTGCCTATAATCAATGCACAAAAGCATCGACCCATCTTTCTTCTTGACGAACAAAACCAATGCTCTCCATGGAGACACACTTGGTCGAATAAATCCTCGATCCAACAATTCTTGAATTTGAGCTTTAAGCTCGCTAACTCCTTCGGTGCCATTCTATAAGGGGCAATGGACACTGGAGCCATTTTGGGCAAAAGCTCAATGCCAAACTCTACTTCCCGATTTGGAGGTAGACTAAAAAGTTCTTCGGGAAAGACATCTGAAAATTCCTTCATCTTTCTCACATCTTCCACTGATAATTTCTTGGCATCCAAAGCACTAATGAAGGCTATAAACGCTCCATGCCCTTTTCGCACCAACTTCTCTGCCTTTAATGTAGATACCACATTTGCCAAAAAGTTCCTTCGCTCGCCTATCATTACTACCTCCTCATCATTCACAGTCCTTATTGACATCCGCATTTCAACACAATCCAATTGCGCCCGGTGCTTCACCAATCAATCTATGCCCAGAATAAGATCAAACTCACCGAATGGCAATTCCATCAAGTCCACTAAAAATATTTCTCTTTGGATTTCTAAGGGCACGTCTCTAAATAGTTTATTCACAATTACAGACTATCCTAAAGGACTAATTACCGTCATCTCTCTATCGGTAATCTCAGATCTAATATTCAGGTTTCTAGATATGGCACTAGCAACATACAAGTAGGTAGACCCGATATCTATCAAAGCAGTAATAGGTACATCCATTTTCAGCATATGACCCGGCGCTTCAGTTGCACCCCTAGCACCTCGTCCTCTACCACGGCCACGTCTATCGCATCCATGTCCACGTCCTCTAGTGCTCATAATGACTAATTCGATTTAATCTGATTACAAGTTTTATGAATCAAAATATTATTTCAATGTTTAATAAAGATATTTTATGAATTATAAGAGATAAAGTTATTTTCGCAATCAATCCAATAGTCTCGATCTCTACTATTTTCAACACCTAAAACTAGAAGTTCTAGAGTGTTCCTATGATCATATCACAAGAATAATCATTCAGTATACAAATACTTACTTGACTTGGTGTCGGATGCTCGTGGTGCCATACCACCTTTAAAACATAAAGTCTAGAAATTTAAATAGTTTTTAAAACAAAAATTATTGTTGAACCCAAACCACAGCTGAGTTTTGAAACTGGCTCTGATACCATAAAATGTAACACCCCAAACCCGACCTATGCGTTAAGTCCAGATTTGGGATGCCACACAAATCGAACTTACATCTAGTTATCAATGATTTAAAGAAAACAAATCCTCAAAACGATTTTGGGATGGAGTTTATCAAAAATCAAGATTAATTTGAAATCCATGATTTTAAAACGTAAGGGTTTATAATTTGATTTTCAGAGAAATAATTGGTTAAAATAATTTCATAAAAGAGTTTTCACGAAAATTTTACGAGTTGATGATATTTAAGAAAAACCCCTTTTTATACGCAAGTTTAAGAAAACATTTATAGAAATTAAAACAGTCCCATTTAAGTATCTAAAACATATTAAAATCCATCCACGAAATAAAAATCCATGAAAATAATACCAGAGGACTTATTACATTGCAACTGAAATAATACTTAAATAGAAATACTTAAAAGAAGTTCAAAGTTTATATATAACCCATCATTCATAGTATGGCCTCTACACGAAGTCATCCGCGGCCCAAGCCCCCATCAATTATCATTACTTGAGAAGGGTAAGAAAAACGGGGTGAGTTACTTAGAACTCAGTGTGTAACCCACTTACCATGTCCACTGGGCCAAAACTATTTAAGCATATAATTGGGCTTGAGCCCATTTCAAATGTACAATATAAATATATATCAAATATAAAATGCATATGATATGCAATTCCCAACCAAGCCTAAATTTCCATCCGCTACACACCACCGTACCAACACACACACAATGAGGATCAAGTCAACCCACCCGCCAACACACCAATCACAGGCATAAAGCCATTTAAAATGTTTGTGGTAGAGCCACCGAACTAGATTGTGATAGAGTCACCGAACTAGATTGTGACAGAGTCACCAAACTAGATTATGGCAGAGCCATCCGAACTAGAATGTGACAGAGTCACCGAACTAGATTATGGCAGAGCCATTCGAACTAGATTGTGGCAGAGCCATCAACACTTCTCTTCAATTTTATCCCAACCCATGCAATCATGTATGCATATACAAAGCATAACAATATTCATATAATGATTTCATCATAAGGCCCATTAATCGATCTAGCAAATTTGGCCCATTAATCGATCTAGTAAATTTGGCCCATTAATCACATGAGGCCCTTTTCACAAATTTCACACTTGGCCAATTTATCCAAATAATTCATACGGCCCCAAATATCACTGTTTAATATAATAGCCCATTAAGGGCAAATCCGTAATTTCTAAAACTTTAATACCGATTTCATGCATTTACACAAAAAATGTTAATATACCGTATTTTCCAATTTACCAGCTTTACGATTTTTATTTTATTACTTATGGTACAATATCTAACCCATGAGATATGTGTGAAATTACACACCTGATTACGGTGAGAACTATACTTTCCTGCTCGTCGATACCTAAATATGTATCATACTCAATTAGAACACTGATACTAAATATAAATCTATGTCAAGATAAACTATCTAGATCTTTACCCTCAGAATTTCGAACAACAATTATCTTTCGATTTTCCCTGATTGACGGTTCATAAACCATTGAAGAACCACGAACAGTCAATGGCTCCAGATTACGCACGACTTCGAATAATCGATTCTCCTCGGATGGGGGTCCACAACCCGATGGAAAGTCTCAGATTCCCGAAACAACCCTTCGCTTGAATTTAGGGGGAATAGCAGAACCACCCCTCTTCCAAACGCTATTAACAACCCTTTTCAACCCTATATTGATTGCCTCCATTGACAAATAAATGTTAGTCCAACTAATATTCCATTATTACAACCAATTGATTTTAAAGGCGAAATAGGCTTACCACAGGATTCTTTCGTTCAAAGAGTGAAAGTCGATTAATAAAGTGCCTATGACAGAATCGATTAATCAAAATAATCCTTAATCAATTAAAAGAATAATATAAAACCCCTTTTTGAAATTGATTCCTCACCCTGAACGATGAATTTCCTTTCCACACAATCTTATTATGACTAAGGTCGACTAATCGATGTAGAAATAATTGGCACTCCGCTATATCACTACAAAGAAAGAAGGATTTGTTGGAAAGAGAAAAGATTATAAATGAAGAAAAATATTTGGCTAAAGATTTTACCATCAACATTCAGCCATGGTGAGGAATTAGGGTGAGAATGATGTTTGAGTGTCTTTTAAGAGAAGTAAAGAAGAAAAGAGAATAGAAATGAAGGTTTGGATTTCGGTTCTCAAGGATAGAAGATGAATCAAAGAAGATCTTTGGGTCAATGTACATTCGGCAATGAGGGAAAAAGTGAAGAAATGGTCTTTGATGTTTTGGTATATTCGGTCACAAAGAAGAGAGAAAGAAGAAATAATTTGGGGATAAAGAATAACTCAAACCGAAATGGTCAAAACTCAAATGACCAAAAGAAAAGAAAATGGTTTACCTTTTGTCCAAAATACATGTGGCTAAGAGGAGGAAAATTAGAGAGAAAAGCTTTGAGAGAACACAAAATGACTAAAAGAAAGATGTGCACAACTAGCTCCTAATTCATCCAAATGCCTTCAAAATTTCGGCCACCCCCTAGCCCCAAAAACCGTCCAAGTACATGGACACAAAGTCAAAGTTTTTGCTACACAAAACTTTCTAAAAAATTCACCTTACATTAAGCCTTGTGTCCACCCTTAATGCCTTTTTTATAAGATTCTTTTAGTAAGTTTTACTTACCTTTTTCCTTTAGTCTTCCCGCCATAATATTTGAAATCCAACTCATCCAAGATCTTATCCATAACCGACACTATGAAAATGGAAAAACAAAAATAAACAAAATTCACATGCTCATCAAGGATTCGAACTCCTTCCCTCTAAGAACACTTATGGCGCCAACTCCACTTTACTACTAGCTCAACTTATGCTAGTTTAATCACTTAATTTACCTTAAGCATTAAGGTTACAAGCTCCTTTCCAATAAAGTACAATTTACTAAATATTATTCTAAGTCCAATATTAATCCCCAAGCCCTCATGATACCATTTAACCACACAAAAAAAATTATTGCACTACTAATCGCCAACAAAAGAAAACAACATACTGATACTAAATTTTAGGATGTTACACTCTTGGTAGGCTATGTGCGATACTACCTTATTACCTGATTGTGGTGGGCTGAGTGCGAAACCATCGAGTAATTTAGCTGTGTGGATGGATTAGTGTGATAAAATTATGTGTTGTATTTTCGAGTAAATGTGGTATTGAGTGCAGGGGTGCATGTCAATGATTATGAGTGTGTGCCTCATGATGTGTTGGAAATGTGGTAAGGAATAGAAAGAGTAAGCATAATTATGGATGTGAATTTATTTGGTAGTATAATGATAATTATTCTTTAGTTTATACTAGAATGCTTAAATTGTTTATGTGTAAACTTACTAAGCTCAAGGCTTACTCATTTTCTTGTCCCTTGTCTTATAGAGAAAGAGGGTTGAATCTAGGTACGTGGATTAATTGGAAGATCACCCATACTATCAGCTCACTCTGGTACATTAGACTAAATGTTTTGTATATAGCATGTATATGGGTTAGACAAGTTAGTGAATTTTATTGTAATGGCTAAGATGTGTTAGCCTATTGATGGATAATCTATTTTGTATAATGCCATAGTTGTTGGCTGCTTTATTATATGAAAAGATGTAGTTATCTATGTGAGATTGTTTTTGAATTTGAATTGATTATTGATGTGTTGTTTGAGTATATGTTATAAGAACTTGAGGGGTGAGAAGAGCTTAGCACATAGCTTTGTTCTTGTCCATGTGGATAGACACACGGTCATGTGTTTAGGCCATGTGTGACACACGGCCAGCCCACAGGCGTGTTCCTTGGCCACGGGCTAGCCACACGGGAGTGTGTCTAGACTTTAGGCCATGTGGTGTAGTCAGTGTTCACCACGGGTGGTGAGCACGGGCGTGTTGGCCTAGCCGTGGGGCATTGGCAAAATGCTTGGGTTTCCATGCACGGGTTGAGGGCATAAGCGTGTGTGACCTTACATGAGCGTGTCTCACCTTACAGTGTATAGTCGTTGTTTAGGTGGAAATTTTTTAAAATCGCAGAAGTTTTCGATAGGGTCTCGAGAGTCTTGCGTGTATGAGTTAGGCCTCATAAGTCGAGATTGAGGTTGTAGGGGTGACTTAAGAGAGTAATCGATAAGCCTAAGTAGCGATCATATGGTTTTAATCCGGTAATGCCTCAGGCTCGATTGTGGCATGGATTATGGGTAAGGGGTGTTACATAAAATACCCTAAGTAAAAACTAATAATGAAATAAAAACCCAAAGTATATTTTTGCCTCCCTCAAATTGTCTGTTTAACTTGATTACAATGGCCTTCATATAGGCTTAACTTGGAAAATTAAAGTGCCTAAATTATCCATAAAGTCCTTAGAGTTCGATTAGGATAAATACAACTAATTTCCCTCCAAAACATAATTAAAACATGCAAGAATTTTTGGGCTGTGCAGGGTATTGGTTGCAACACAGACTTGCGGTGTTGCAACTAACCATAGGGGGTATGTTGCAACACAGGAGGGTTATGTCACAAAATTGAGGACAGTTTCACTCCAGAACTTATTTTTAGCTTTGTCTTGATGTTGAGACATCAGTATCTTGGTATCGCGACATAGGCATCAGTTTTGGCCCGAATAAGCATCTTTAGCTCCCAATTTGACCTACAAGCTCATGTAACATTATTTAGATATATAAAATGTAATAAAAACTACTAGAAAGCATAAATTTCTACTTTAAGTATGAAAACCTAAAGATATACTAAGATGCTTTGATTTAACTATCAATCAAGCTAAAGTTAAGTGTAAAAGGGGTATAAATAATAGTGTAATTCATGGCAGATCACACCCCCACACTTAACTTGTTGCTTGTCCTCAAGGAAGCAAAACACATATATTGGAAAAAGAGAAAAAAATTTAATACTAAAATGCATTAATTTCTTTCTTTAAACAACAGAAAGTTAGTAAAGATGGATGTAAATAAGAACCTCACACCTAAACTTCCCCACACTTAACTTTTTGCTTGTCCTCAAGCAAACCAAGTCTAGACACATAGCATGCAATAAGAAGACATCCCTTAGATTTTATTATTACGAAGAATTTGATTGTCTAATATTAAAGGTATAACAATTCTTATTGCACATATAACTTAACCTTGATAGTTTGATGCCTTGAAATTTTTTAAAGTAAATAAGTATTAGTTTACAAAGTTACATTACTAACAAATTAGAAATAATTCTCATGACCAAATGTTTAACAATATCACCATTAACATAAATCAAACAATTATGTAGTAGACACAATCATGTGAATAAAAAACATTCATTAAACAAAATTGTTAGCAATTCTGGAAGATTATGCATAGAGAATGGTTAAGTCACATTGGTCTTCTAGGCTTGTAACATTTTGAGTTTTAGGACAATATGAGTTCAAAGAAAAATATGGCTCAAAACGGTTCAAACACTAGAAATAGTTAGGCACATAACATTGTTCCCTCTCTCCCCCCTTAATGTCCCATCCAAGCTCACCGTCTTTTGTCTCCCTCTCTTATCTCTCCATGTAGGAAGATACAATATAATACTAGCAACTATGGTCGACTTAACGAGTTTTCATGCATTGATGACTGAGTTTTCTTACTTTTATGACTCTTTGATTTTTCACTTTGAATTTTTACTCTTTTCTCATTCACAATGCTTTTGTTTCTGTTCTGTACCTTTTCTTCTCATTTTTCTTTTTGACTTTTTCTCGATTCTTCTTTGTCGTACATTTTTTTCTCGACCTGTAATCACCGTATCACATTGTTTCTTCCTTTTTTGCTTTCTCTTTTTTTTTGAAACCACAGTGATGTATCTACCTCAACCCTCAATATCTATGGCCTTATGTCTATTTCGTAATGTATTAAACGACCAAGGATAGGGAAAAGTTCGAGTTTTATGTGTGTTTTTGGGTTTCAATTTTGTTGGTTCATCAAAAAGGATTTATCAGGCTCAAATAAGGAGACTAGGATTTCATAGCATTAAGATATGGTCATTTAAGAACGGGCTATTTAAACAATTCCTTAGGTCATCCCTAAGCATCCCACCATACACAATTTCCTTCATGCTTCGAGTTAAACCGAATGAATAATAATAAACTCAAGCATTCAAATCTCTATGACTATCTATAAGACTTATATCTCATATGACATCATCAAATCATTCTTACTTAGGTATTTCTACTCTATTATGCAATTTAACTAGGTAACCTAATCAATTTCCCTAAAAAAAATCAAATTATCTTGTACCAATAAAAATTTGATGCTAAACTAGAACCATTACATGCTTTATTATCATCAACCGCTATTCATTGTACTAAAATAATCCAAGCACCATGCAACAAATTTTTTTAAAGTAAAAAAATAATTAACTAAAACAAAGTAAAAACACACAAACTAATCTTATGTTCTTCTCCCCCCCAACACTTTAGAACATATATTGCCCTTAACGAAAAATAATTAAAGTACAAACAAAAAGACTTCCCTGAGTAGTTTGGATCATTTTTGTTATGATAATCTTGGGATTTGTATGCTCCAAGCAGACAAAAAGAGTACCTAAAAATATACTAGACAAGAAATATGAAATATAACATAAAAATAAGAATGAGAAGTGTTGATAATGGATGACAGAACGTCTAAAAATATTTAGATGAATTTGGGCCTTAAATGTTGCAAAGTGCGTTTTGTCTAGGATGTCACTACATTGAGGTGTGATGTTGCAACATCGAGACCCGTTTCTAGCTTTTTTGAAAAAAAATTAAATTCTTTCACTCCATGGTATCTGCACTTGTTAGTGGGAAAACTAAACACAACGAAGATTAATAAAATAAACGAATAAAAAAAAAAATGAAAAAAATTTAAAACAAGAAATAGAATTTCTTTAAAGACAAGGATGATTCGTTTCGCTACCATAGAAGAACTTCCAACTAGTTCTTGACACTTTGATCCCTCGTTTGTTCCTCTGTTGATGTATATGAACTAGACTTTCTAATCGATTTCATAAATATTGCCTTATTTTCGATTGTTGTGACATCCACATTGCAAGCCATTTGGTACCAAATCCGAGCCAACCCCAAATTATTTTTTGGAGTCTTATTGCCTCGAGCTTCCTCCCCTCGATGTTGTGTGAAGTTTTCGTTAGTCTATTTTTATTACCCTTGGCAGATGAGAATGAATCGAACTCATTGATCTCTTCAGCTAGTATTTTCTGCTATGGCTAGAAAGTGTATTGTCTCCTCTACACTTTCATTCAGAATCGGTTTACGATCCATGTTAGTGGTTACTTCTTCTTTTAGGTTAGTGACTACATCTACTTTTATATTTGTTTCTATGTTAATTGGATCATGGAAAACTACGAGTATGTTTAGTTCATCAACATAGTCCCTAATTCCAAACTCCTATTGATTTCCATAATCTAAGTTTGAACGATTGTTGGTAATACAGTGGTCATCATAGTCCGAGTTGAGAACATCATGTACGACCTCTTCCCGCGGAGGTATTGCCTCTGATATCTCCCGAAGCATTGCCATTATTTGTGTCATCTTATCTGACATTCTTGATAAAATGTTGGATGTTTCATTGTTAGCTAGGTAGATTTTATCACACTAGGATGGATGTTTATTCGGCTCACGTATGGGTTCTTTTGGATACTTGCTTTTATTTTTATGCTCATAAATCCCATATGCATAGTAAGGTAACTCGTCCAGATTGTTCAGGCATATTATATTGATTGTTATCACACCACTGGTTTGTCGAAGCTCCGTTCAGCCAAATTTGTCCTTCATTATTATGCCACTCATCATACCAAAAGGATGACTCATCTAACTCAGACCCACTTTCGTCTTCATCAAATTTATATATGTGTGCGTCTATGTTCTAGGCTAAAGGTTTGTTAGGCTTAATTATTCCACATGACAATATCTCTGGTGTATTAGGAAGAGACTCTATTGGGTATTCAAGCATATCAATTTTTTATCATCTAACTCATACAAATATTCATATAAATACCCTTCTTGTCCATATTTGCTATAGAAATTCCATTGATCCATTGAATCTCCATCTAACCAACTTGATTCCACATTATCGTATAAATTATCCCCTGTCTTCCCTTCATACCAACAGTAATCATCATTAATTGCACTTATGGTTAAATTTTCTTAATTAACAAGGGAAATAATAAAATAATAAAAAAAAAGCTAAATTAATAAATTAATAAAATTAGAAAGCTGTCTAACTTGTTCGTCTTTTGACTAATATTATTTTTAAGTAATTTATTCAATAACAATTATCATCGTCGCAATCCTCGGCAACGACTCCAACAACTTGACTGCCTCCAGACGTACTATCTTCCAAAGTGTATACCACAATAAAAGATATGGATTCAAGGTAGTGCTCGCAAGTATACGATTCATGTTGTAATATAGTTTGTTTACAACGAAACACTTGGAAAGTATTCTGAGGATCATACCCAAGGGATTTCAGTTTGGGGAAAACTACTATTAAGCCAATCACCAAAAATAATTACTAATCAACTCGAGTCACAAATTAGTAGTGTTAATCAAGAAGCAAGATGATAATAATAATAAACTAAATAGACTCAACTAAACCTAAATCTACTCCTAGGTCCATGTATTGGCTTTTCCTATTCCTTGTTTTGACTACGTAAGTTCCTTTAAGGCTAGATCCAATTGTTTTACCTAATTGATTATTGATGTAGGGTTCTAAACAATCAACTAGTGGATAACCTACCAGGATCTTCCGATCTTCCACGAAAATAACAAGTCGGCAATGACTACTTATTTTCTGACCTCATAGTCCAAAAACTCTATCCTTCAAATGATTAATAAGATTAGAATAGTTGAAACATGCAAGATATGTATGAAGCATAAATTGATTCTAATCTTTACACAAACATTCAATTAAACAATGTTAAAGAAAGAGATATGGAGAATAGAATAAAGGAAAAGAGATGCTCATGGATTTATCGATGAAAGAGTGGCTCCAGAACAATCTCCACTAGCGAGAGTCTCACTTCAGAATATGATCTTCTGGTTACAAGAACATAAAATACCCTAAGTAAAAACTAATAATGAAATAAAAACCCAAATTATATTTTCTACCTCCCTCAAATTGTGTGTTTAACTTGATTACAATGGCCTTCATATAGGCTCAACTTGGAATATTAAAATGCCTAAATTATCCATGAAGTCCTTAGAGTTTTACTAGGATAAATACACCTAATTTCCCTCCAAAACTTAATTAAAACATGCAAGAATTTTTTGGCTGTGCAGGGGCTTAGTTGCAACATAGGCATGCAGTGTTGCAACCAACCATAGGGGGTATGTCATGACACAGGAATGCCGTGTCACAAAATTGAAGGAAGTTTCACTCCAAAACTTGTTTTTAGCTTGTGTTTTTGACGTTGAGACATCAATATCTTAGTGTCACGACATAGGCCTCTGTTTTGGCCCGAATAAGCATCTTTAGCTCCCAACTTGACCTAGAAGCTCATATAACCTTATTTAGATGTATAAAATGTAATAAAAACTACTAGAAACAATAAATTGCTACTTTAAGTATGAAAACCTAAATATATACTAAGATGCTTTGATTTTACTATCAAACAAGCTAAAGTTATGTGTAAAAAGGGTATAAATAACAGTGTAATTCATGGCAAATCAGCAGACCAACTAACCAGACGATGTGTGGTAAGGGAGGAAATGGAAGACATCTTGCTAGGATGTCACAAGTAGGGTCTAATTTGGATGAAGGAGAACGACATAGAAAATATTTAAGTCAGGATTTTATTGGTCCACAAGGATCAAATAGACAAACAAATTTGCTCAACGCTGCGATAGATTTTAGTGACAAGGAAACATATTGAAAAGGGATGAAATGCCACAAACTGAGAGTTTTGAGGTAGAAGTCTTTGATGTCCGGGGCATTGATTTTATGGGCCTATTTCCCAATTCTTTCATTAATTAGTACATTCTTTTAGCAGTAGACTATGTATCAAAATGGGTGTAGTTCAATTCTTACACAAGAATATTTTCTCCCGATTTGAGACCTCTAGAGCACTTGTTAGTGATGTAGGATCACACTTTTGTAGCAAGAAGTAAGAGGCAGCCTTAGCAAAATACAATGTCAAACATTGAATCACCACAACATACCATCCACAAGCTAATGGGCAACCAAAAGTATCAAATTGGGAAGTCAAACAGTTATTGGAGAAGACTGTGAACCCAAGTCAAAAAGATTGGATGACGTATTATGGGCATATCGAACATCGTAGAAGACTTCATTGGGTATTTCTCCATACAAATTAGTTTACAGAAAAATTGACATCTACTAATCAAATTAGAGAAAAAAAAAGCTTATTGGGCCATTAAGGAACTGCATTTAGATCCACATTTATCCATGGAAGCATGCCTACTTCAGTTACATGAGTTAGAGGAATTTTGATTTGCGACATATGAACATGTGAAGCTATATAAGGAGAAAAGTAAGCTAAGACATGATGCCATGATTAAGAAACAATCATTCACACATGGACAACAAGTGATATTGTTAAACTCAAGACTGAAATTTTTTTCTCAGGAAAACAGCGATCGAGATGGACTGACCCATACACTATTAAACATGTATCTCCCTACGGAGCCATGAAGTTAAAAAAAAAAAAAAAGAGGGAGAAGCATTTATTTTTAATGGGAAGAGATTGAAACACTATTTTGGGGACAAAATTGAGAATAAATTTGAAAAACAGAATTTGGAATGCGAGACCAAGAAGGATTATTGAGTCACACGTAAAGCAGAAGAGAGTACCCAAACTTAATGTGTAAAATATTGTTTGGATATATCTAATTTGTCATTTTTTTTTTAATAGTGAGAAGCTAACTTAGAGGGGATGGAAAAAGGAGTTTCACACAATATAAGGGTGAATTTCAAGGCATCCAGGTGGTAACACAAAAATTTATAGACTTTTTCAGCACCTTTTAAGATCTAATTCATGCAGTTTCGTAGTAAATTTTGTCAAAATTCTCACTTTAATTATAAAATAATTAATTTTCACTTAAATTATTAACATAGTGAATTTTAATTATTTTTATAATAAATTTTCACATACTTGGTTTATTTTCGACAGTTTTGCACAAAATGTGAAAATTGGCTCGGCAGACACCTTGAAAGGCTTGAACCGTTGGGGAGTTTTTGCATCAAGTGAACCAATGGCAAGATTAAATATTTTTCTAGCTAAGTTTGATCCAAATTATGATCATTTTAAATACTTTATATTTAATTTTTGTCCAAGTTAAATTGGGTTAAAATTTAATATAAAGCCTGAAGGAGAAAGTGGCCTAGTGTGCTAAGCATTGAAGATTGATCAAATAAAAAATTTGCATCCCAAAACCAACCCAATAAGCTGACTTAGCTGATTTAATTAATTGTAAAAAACCCCTCAAGTTTCCTTAAAATCCTATTCAAACCCTCTACTTTTTGTACCTTTTAAGATTTGCCCGAAGCTAAATTTAGCAAAGTTTGAAACATTCAAACTTTGCTCCATTTGTGGCCAGCAAAGGGAAGTGTGTGGCTGCTAATTTTTTGCTATTTTTAGCAGCCACTCCCACCTATAAATACCCCCTTCACCTATTAACTCAATACACATCTCATTCTTCACATCTCTCTCTCTCTTCACTTACTTTCTCTTATTATTTCTCATTTTTCTTTCTTGTCCCTTCCTTGCCCATTTTCCTCTTGGAAAAAATCCCTTCAACCACCTTGGTCAGTAGCATTCAAGTGCTTGTAGAAGCCTCGGTTCAGCAAGAATGAGTAAAGAAGGAGGATTAGAGCAAATTAGTCAGACTTCGGAGAAACACCGGATTTGATTTTAGTTTCCTACTCTTTAACTTTTATTATTGTTGTTATGAAAATGTCTATGAATATTTATTATGTTTTTATTCTTAATTTAATTAACATGGCTTGAATTTAATTTGTGTTAGGTTGATTGCATTTCATCAACTTAATTTATTAAAATTATGTTTGTGTTGTTATAGGTTTTGGTAAATTGTTTGATTAAGTAAAACCATGATTATGTTATCCTTGCATTACAATTGTAAGGTAACTAATGAATTAATTATTAATCGTATTGAAATTGTAATTAATTGACACAATACTTAATCAGTCCATGTTTAATCTTCTAAGGTAGTGAGGGTTAAATTAGCAATGGTATTAAATGATACATTATCCTTACATAACTCACAAGATTATTGTGATTAAATTGTTTCAATGTAGGAATATATCATTAACTCACTTAATCTTTTACTTACTTATTTAAATTGATTAATTGTTTGAATTCACATAGTGATATGTTCAAGAGATTAGTTAATTTACTAAGTTTGTATGTGCTATAGTTAACAAATTATCAAGTTGTCGTGAATTTATTCGTAACAACATGAACATTATTTTAATAATATTAATTCAAGAAATGTAATTGATCTAACACAATTATTTCATCTTGATTAAAACCATCTTTTGAAATCATGCATTGAAACTTTTATTTTTATTCTATTTTATTTTACTTAGTTAAATTTTAGTTTTTAATCACTTCCTCAAAATCAAAATATTTTTAATCACCAAAGTGTTTGAATTTCATTTCATAAATAATTTTCTTAAATAGTCCATGTGGAGTACGATAACTGGACATTTACTTATCACTTTATTACTTGTTGCGATTGTGTACACTTGCACATTTCCATCATTCCACCAGGACTTTATCGTGACACCTTAGTTTTAATACTTCAACGTTGCTAAAAGTAGAGGGATGAAAAGACACTAACCTACAGTTTCACGACATGACACTTAGAAGCTTGAAAATCCAAACTAGAAAGCCCGTGTCGCGACATCGAAAACCAACGTTGCGACATTGAACATCGAAATAAAATCCTTGAGAATTCAAAGTACAGTGTCGTGACATTGAGTCTGGGTGTGACGACACCACATCGAATCTCCATCATTTCTTATAGATTTGATTGCAATCAGCCGACTTTCCTTTTATAAATCATGTCGGTTTAGCCCAAAAGCCCTGAATAAACCCGTTAAATACATTTCTAAGGTACCGTTAGACACTTACCAACCCCCAAAGCACACCAAAATATCTTTCCCCGTTGGTTTTCTGTCTTCCACACACAACTTTTAACTCTTCTCAAGTGGTACTTGTTCTTCATTCTTGCGACTTGCCACGTGGTTACATACATCAAAGGACATTTTGACAACCCCGCAACGATGATTTAAGATGTTATTTTTTCTAGAATTCAACTAATTTTGTTTTACAACCTTTATATTCATTGTTATTGGTGCATTGTAAAAGAAATAAACTTGTTTTATTGTAATGGCCACCAAACACGCTCAAAGAATGTCATGCGATGGATCGTCGATCGTCAATAATTTCTTAAACCTAAAAAATAGCAAGCTCAATGCACATCTCTAATTTTTTTAAAAGGAAAACCATTATTCAAAAACAGGGATTTGTATTCCCAATGGATAGTGGAGGTGAATTTTGGAAAATAGTGCATACCCATTGATCTACCACAAATTGATGTGAAAAATTAGTCTTTCTCAGTACACTTAATGAGCTTATTCTCGAGCAAAATAGAGTCTTTTGCATAGTTTTTCGTTGTTTATGGATTTTCAGTTAATAAGTGAAAATGTCTCATTTTTGCCCATTTTGTGACCCAATTTGGCCAATAGAGCTATTATGAGGCCTAACATGTGATTAAGTGTTGTAGGGATGTGCTAGAGGTTGAAAATGAGCAAGAACGACACTAAAGGCAAAGGTATTGCAATAACCACACCTTAGAATCGCGATACCTCCAACAGTGTGGAAGACTGGAGACACCCTTCAGTGCTATCACCATATCCTCTTTGGATATCGTGATATCCACCTTTTCAAGAAGGCCCTAAGGTTCAAAATTGCTCGGTGTATCGCGATGTCTACTTTTAAGTATCGTGACATCGACATCACCAGGGGGACAAAATTGGACAAAAAGGGTAGTCTTTGTGCACTCGATCCACCAATCACCCAAGGATCATGTAGGGCCATTTTTGGCAAAGAAATCTCATTAGATGATAGCCTACAACCAAAATTGGCTAAGAAGAAGAGAGACACATATTAGCTTAGTTTTTGGTTTAGTTTTCTCTTAGTTTTTCAGCACTTTTTCTAGGGTTTTCATTTTCTCTTCTTTCTTAGTTTAGAGTTTATTTTTCTACATTTACTTCTTGTTCTTGATGTTCTTAGGGTTATTTAAGTTAGTTATCACTGTAACATAGATTTATTTACACTTCCAGTCTTTGTACCTTGGTTGTAAGACATTTTGAGCTTTAGTTTAATGTTTTTCAGTTTCTTTTATTTTAAATCTGTTAAAGTTTGTTCCTTTCATATTTATTACTTTAGATTTTCTTGTTGAATATTTTTAGTTCATATTATTTAAGTTTTCTTGCATAAAAATCCCAATATTTTGCTTTTCACTTTCATTTTCATCCTCTTTATTTTCAACATGAGTAGCTAACCCTCAAAAGGGGTTGGTTGATGGAGATGTGGGTAAGTTGATTTTTGGACCAAGGAGTAAATCGTAATAAATTGGACTATATCAAATAGACCTAAAAACTTATGAAGTGATGCCCCTAAGGGAATATCTAGGCAAGTGAGACCGAAAGGTACTTTTGTTCTGCACTCATTCATTAGTTCTAGATAAATTAGAGCTAAGCCATCTAAGTTGATAAAATTGAAGTCGAAAGATAAAATGGAGCCACTTAATAATTTAAGTGATTTAAGTCCCTTGTTTGAGAATCAGTGAACCATATTGAAGTAAACTAACCACCGCTAGTGAATTATTTGGTTAATTTCTTAGATTTATACTCTTTACAATTTAGTCCTTAGATTAGCATATTTTGTTTTCCTGCCATATTTTCTTGCTATGATTTTTCGCACTATAAAATCGTATGAGTAGCTACTTAGAATCTTTATTTTATACTAGTTATCACTCAATCATCATCTTCTTTGGGTCTTTGGAATACTCCAGTGTTCCATTGTAACACTATAAATATTACAATTGACTTGTACGCTTGCCGTAAAAATACACTTTTAAATTGCTTTATAAAATTATTTGTTTTTCTGCTCACGAGCATGATGCCTGTCACCCATAAGTGGGAAAATTTTCACAAGCACCCATTCAAACCAACGTTCATTCGGTAGTTCAAGAATTTTATGCATCACTCAAAGAGTACGAGGCCAAAAGACCATTAGGTGAACCTTGGTCATATGTTATTGTTAGAGGGAAGGAGATTTTATTTTTTGGTCCAGAAATTTGTAGGTTTTATGGGGTTCCATTTTACATGTATGATTTTATCCAGAGAACTGACCTAAATTTTTGCCCAAACATTAGCCTAGATGATGTAATAGATTATTTAACCGATAGGAAGGGTGAATGGAAAAATATTTAGTTACCAATTTGTTGTATGGTGAGAGGTTTATAATTTACACTAATCATAAGAGCCTTAAGTACCCCTTCACTCAGAATAAGTTGAATCTTAGGCAGCGTCGTTGGATCAAATTACTTAAAGACTATGATTGAACTATACAATATCATCCTGGTAAGGTCAATATGGTGGCTGATGTTCTTAGTTGAAAATCTATGTTTGAGTTGAAGGTGATGTTTGATCACCTAAGTTTGTTTGATGATGGTGGAATTCTAGCCGAGTTGCAAGTTAAGCAAACATGGTTGGATAAGATTAAGAATATGCAACTTCTATATGAGTCTTTGATCAGTTGGGTTTAGCAGATTGATGAGGGTAAGACTTCAAATTTTGGGTTTAATAGTGATGGTATTCTGTGTTTCGAAGGCCTAGTGATGTGGATTTGAGAAAATCTATTCTGCAAGAAGTACATAGTAGTCCTTATGCTATGCATCCTAATAGTAATAAGATGCATCGTGACCTCCTAAAGTTGTATTGGTGGCTTGGGTTGAAATATGAGGTGACCGATTTTGTGTCTCATTGCCTAATGTGCTAGTAGGTTAAGGTTGAGCACCAACTTTCTTCTAGTTTGCTTCAACCCATTAAGATTCCATTGTGGAAATAGGAACGAGTAACTATGGACTTTGTTAATGGGTTTCCCTTAACACCTACTAAGAAGGATTCTATTTGGGTTATTATGGATCGGTTGACTAAGTCTATTTGGGTTATTATGGATCAGTTGACTAAGTCTGCTCACTTTGTCCTGGTCAAGACTGATTATTCTTTGCATAAGGTAGTGAAGCTTTACATTTTTATGATAGTGAGGCTTTATGAGGTTCCGATATTGATTATTTCTGACTGGGATCCTCGTTTTACTTTTTAGTTTTGGAAGAAATTGCATGAGCCTCTAAGTACTCGATTGGACTTTAATACAACATTTCATTCACAAACTGATGGTTATTCCGATAGGGTAATTTAGATTTCAAAGGATATGCTTTGGAGCTATGTTATTGACTTCTGGGGCAATTGGTAGAAGTTTTTGCTGCTAGCTAAATTCACGTATAATAATAGTTTTTAGTTGAGGATTCATATGGCACATTATGAGGCCTTCTATAGTCGAAAGTGTCGCATTCCAATTTGTTGGACCTAGTTGGGTGAGAGGAAAGTTTTGGGTCCTGAATTAGTGGCTGAGACTGAGGATAATGTTTTTTTGATTCGCATTGATTTAAGTCCGCTTATGGTAGACAGAAATCTTATGCGAACCTTAAAAAAAATGATATTAAGTTTGAGTTGGGAGGTCGTGTTTTCCTTAAGGTGTCTCCATGGAAAAAGTTTCTTAGAATTGGTTGTAAGGGCAAGTTAAACCCTAAATTCATTGGGTCCTATCGAATTTTAAGGCTTGTTGAACTGATTGCTTATTAGTTAAAGCTACCTCAAGAGTTGGATAGCATCCATGACATCATTCACGTGTCCATGTTTAGGCGTTATCGATTTGATCCTTCTTATGTTTCTTCTTTTCTCTCTCTCTTGGTCACGTTTCTTCCTTTCCCTTTTATTTCTTTCCTTTTGTTTTCTTAAATTTCCATCTTTCTTTTCTTTTTAATTTGCTTCTTACCTTGCTGCCATCAAGGTTGTTGTATGACTATCTTTTTTATTTTTTGTTAGTGATAGTAAATCCGAGTAAGGGTAAGTAACGTTGATTCATTTTTCTGATATCAAATTTTAATTCATTATTGAGAAAGGTTTGAGTTGTTAGTGTTTAATTCTTGTTCTAAGTTGTGATAAGTGAGCTCGGGGTTTTTAGTTAGGTGAAGGGTGTAAGAATCGAAATCCTCCAACTTAGTAATTGCTAATTTTGACGTTGTTTTCTGTGAACTAAGTGATCAACCATCGCTTTAGAGACTGAATTTTTCATAAATGGATGTTATCTTGAGCGGCTTCTTGATGGTTAATCTGTGCAATTTAATGATTGTTTGTATGATTCATGAGTTCCCAGTTGTGTGGTTAATCAAAATTGTCATAAGGTGTGTCAAACTAACTCGAAAACTCAACTAGAACTCGAAAAAACCCAAAAATAGAGGTTATTTTTGAAGTTGTTCTGCGCCACACGGCCATGTGACAGGTCATGTGCACCACACAAGCATGTGGTCAACTGTGTGCCATACTGTGTGGAGCACACAAGAGTGTTCAATTACATGGTTTAATAGGTAGGCTGTGTTAGCCACACAGGCATGTGGGCCCTTGTTAGCCAATTTAAAGGTCCAATTACGGGTCAATTAAAGGACTCTAAAATTGAATCTATGGTTATTTTGTAGGCCTATAAAAGCAAAAAATTCAGTATGTTACGTGTGAGTATGCTTAGAAAGCATGATAAATTGACATAATATTGTATAAGCCATATGATATCTTATGATCTATAAAAATAGGTTTAGGTATGCATGTTATACATTTCATGTGATATGTACTTAATATGATTATGCATGTGGATTGGGGTGGATTTTGATATGATGGAGAAAGTGTATTCTGGCAGTATTATTGCAATTCTGGCGGTTAAACCGTAATTTCTATCTTGAAACTTAGTTGCATTTTTACAAGTGGCATACCGCCAAGTACTAGTGTGATTGGATGGATAAACTCCTATAGTCCTAATTGGTGTTATTGGTTGGACGGAGATGGTGTGTAGAGGATGGGGTAGTATTCGCTTTAATATGATATATGTTTTTGAAAATATGAAAATTTTGTTATGATATTTGCATATGTGAACTTTGTGAGTATAATTTTGTATGTGGGCAAGTCACGCACTAAGCCTCTAGGTCACTCGTTTGTTCTGATTTGTTGCAGGTGATCCTCAAACTTAGGATTATGTGGCGACTCTGAAGCTTGGTTCAGGAATTTTGATTTTTAAATATGTTTTGGATTTAATTATGGACTTTGCGGACTTTCGGAATTTTAAATTGTTTTTAAGACATTTACTTTAGTATTAGTTTTTATTTGTGAACTTAACATATTAACTGGTATTTTTAATGAAACAGAATAATTGTAGAATTACTACAATTTTCAAATTAAGAACACCAAAGTTTTTTTCCGCTGCAAATGTTTACAAATCTATAAAATGATGTTGTACAATATTGAGTTGTTAAGCGAATGGGTTTGTTTAAAAATAACTAATAAGATAAGTTTTCTTCAAAATATGCTCTCACACGAGTTTTTCCGAACACTTATGTTTTTAAAAAAACAAATTGACTACATTTACTCTAAAATTAAAACTAAGTTTTCACGAGAATAAAGAGGATGTTTTTGTATCGATGTAACCTTCATAATCCGACAATAGCATTTAGGTCGGGTTTGGGGTGTTACAAATTGGTTGATTTTGTTTTAGATAATTTTATGTTAATTTAATTAATTATTTTTATTTTTATTTTTCATAATATAATCTTAAATTAGTACTATTTAGCCCTATTAGTGTGGCAAGTTTATTTATGTTTAATTTAACCTCCTTAGATACGATCCTTGTAACACCCCAAACCAGGCCCATTCACTACGACCGAACTTGGAATGCCATTGCGAAAAACGTTTGAAAACATAATGCCACTGCGAAAAACGTTTGAAAACATTCTTACTTAAGAGTAAAAACATATAAATTTATTGTCTTTTGTAAAACATTATTTATTAGAAAGCCCATTAAAACTTAATTGTTATAAAATACCGATTCAAAATTTTGATATGACCTTTGAGGTCTAAATAGCTTTTAAAATAAAACTTCCATAATATTAACTTAATTATGAATACAATCAAACATAGCAAAATCCAAATCCTTTGAGTGGCTCTTATTACATTAAATAATAATTCATAATTATTGGAGATATAAAATAATTAAAACAAGCAAAACTTCTTCTGCATGGGCCACCTTGTATCCACTCCAAACCCGGTCCAAGCATCATACATCACCTGTAACGTTTAATAAAAATTTGGGTGAGTCATACAGACTCAGTGTGCACTTAGTCCACTGAATTCCACCCACATGTCAAGCCACATACTTACCCACATAACAGATATTAAAGCAACTTATTCACAGGATTTCACTTATTGGGCTTGGCCCATATTCACATCAATAGAGTTCACATATTGGGCTTGGCCCATAACCATATCACATTCTTATAATAGTGTAATTAACCACATGTTTCCACACACTGGGCTTGGCCCATTACCACATTAATCCACATCACATACTGGGCTTGGCCCATTTTCGCATATACTCACATGCAAAATTATGCAATTATGAAACCCAACCCAGCCTAGGGTCCATCCTCTACACACCCCCGTATCCAACCTACCACACACCAGGGGATTATTAAATCACCCTCCCCTTTTTACTCCAATAAGGCAACAAATGCCATCCACGCGAACTTAATCGCAATTAATCCACAACGTGACCTCAGTCAACGTCGATCCATGATGTAGCAGTAGCTAACACCAAAACCACGATGGAACAAAGCCATCAATAACCACGATATGGCACATAGCCTATATCAATCACGATGAGGCACAGAGCCATTCATCAAACCACGTACTTGAAGTACATCCTGTCCTTCTTTCATATCCCACCGATGCACATGCAACATAAAATAATGATATAATATAATGATGCATGAGCATGTTCATCAAACATATTATCACATATTCATATTAATAATCACATTTTATCAGATTTGGTACTTACCGGATTATCGACATACCCCTTGAGGGTATCCATATCACAATTTCCACTGCACTAGGTAGCACATTCATAACACATGCACATATCACATACATATCGTTTACCCGGAAAACGGTAGGCTAACTACACACCTGATCACTTGAAGAACTATGCTTTTGATACTAATGGTATCACTAAGCGACACTACGGCTATTCACCTACTCTAATGTTCTGACGCTAGCCCACACCCAGGTGGCCAATCCCGAACGGCAGAAATTGACCTCTTCTTAAACTTCGGGATAGGGACTATCCCTTTACCTTCTCGACTGGCATCCATGTCCATCGACGAACACTTAAATCAAAATCGATTAATACGAACTCTTAAACAAATAACCAAATCACAACTTAACAATCTTACCAAAAATGGATCCAAAACCCAAAAGCTTCCTTTGTTCTTGTCGATTTGGCCCTAAACATCATAGTAAGAATCGGCTAACTTTAATACCAACTATGGCCTATGGCCGAATACCATGAATCACTTACCTTGCTTACCGAAATCCCGAATTACCACTTGTCTATGAAGTTGATGAAATCCCTGCATGCTAGGGGTTAGGTTAAACTTTAACATAAGAACACTTATGGATATATCCCTTGCAAAACTACATTACTTACCTTGGTTACTCAAATACTTCTTCCAACGTTGGCTACAAGAATCCCGAAAGACCTCCTTTAATGATCCCTGTCGTTGGCACAAACAAAAGAAACACTAGATCATGGCTTATGAATATTTGGCTAACCTTAAATCAAAGCCCTTTTAAGGTTCGGCCAACCAAAATACCAAGCCAACCCTTGATTTCGACATACCAACTGAGGAAGAAGAGAAACCGATTGCTAAGGATGGTCATGCTTACCACTATGTCGCTTGAAGAGACTACAAGAGAAAAGTCGACAGCCCCTTAAAGATTTGGCTTCAATGGAATAGAAGAAAGACTAGCCTTGAGATTCGGCCTTTAACAAAAAGATGAAGGGAGTATGAGACTTAATAAAATTTGGCAATGGCAATGTTTAAGAGTGATTTCGGCTCAACCAAAAAGAAAAGAAAAGATGTGAAAGAAGAAAGAAAATCTCTTCACAAAAAGGTTCTAACTTTCGGCTTTTATCAAAGGGAAAAATAAGGTGCAAAAGTTCGGCAAAACACAAAGATGAAAAAGGGAGAATTTAACACACACAAAGACTAATTTCCGCACACCCTACCACCTCTTCAAAACCGAAAATATTCACCAAGAGAGTCCCTTGGCCGACCACCTTATCAACTCCTTATCAAATCCCTCATATTTCTATTTTATCACCTTAAAATAAAAATTAAATAATCCATCACATAATCCATTATCACACCCCTATAATATCTCTTATCTTACTCCTTTAAAATAAATAAAATAAAACCATACTTATCCCACTCTTCTAGCTAAAATTTAAAATAAAAAAAACCAAGCTTATCCTTACCTAATTGAAAGTCCAAAGCCGTCCAACACTCCCCTTCTCTCTTGACGTCACATGCCAAAAAAATAAAAGCACTCCCCTTGCTGTCCACAAGACTCGAACCTAAGCCCCTTTTCCCTTTGCTTATGGCGTTATGCTCCAAGGCCCTAAGTGGCGCCTTGTTGCCACTTTACCAAGCTCACTTTCATGTCCAAAACCCCTACATATTTTCTTAAGGCCTCCTTAGCCCAAATTCCCCTTCTTGATGCCAAAAGTCCAAAAATAAAACCCCACTATATGCTGCCCACGTGATTCGAACCAAGGCCCTTGTCACTGCACCTGGCACTCCACTGCCACTTTACCACATGATTTCTTGTGACATAAATCCCTCACTAATTCCCCTTAAAGCCTCCTTATCCTAGTTCCCCTTTTTGACGCAAAAATACAAGTCTCTAATGCTTCCTATGTTGCTTGAACCTCCTCCCCCTGAAGCTCCCTTTGATGCAAACTCCCCAGCACTCCAGGTGGCGTCCCTTGCCACTTTGCTGCTAGTTCTTTTGTGCCACAAGCTCCCCACAATTTCTTTTAAGACCTCCTTCACCTAGCTTCTCCTTTAGACTTAAAATTCCAATATTTTTCCAAAGCTTTCACCTTCATCCTAGAGTTCTAAAAACTCTTAAAACACATTCAACCATAGCCTGAGCCTACTAACTTACGAATTATGCGTTCAACGCATAACCCCTAAATCCGAGATATTACAGTTGTACCCTCCTTAAAAATAATTTCATCCTCGAAATTACTTACTATCGAATAGTCGAGCATCCTTAACTCATCACACTACTCTCTCGTCTGCAAGACTCTAATCTAACATATTTCTTAGATACTATCTCAAGGTTCGCATTCAAGGTTCCCTACACTTCACTAGCATACAAACACGAACTATCTCTATAATAATCAAGGCAATAAAGAAATTCCAGGATTAGGGAACATACCCAATCCTCTTTGGTCCAACTTCCTCCTAGCTATGACTGATTGCCTAAGCCAACCTTGCTTGCCTTGCATCTGAACCTTCAGCACCTCTACTTGGGGTTCCATGACCTTGGCCTCGAACCCTATTCATCACTTGAGGACATTTCTTAACCAAATGAGCCTTAGATCCACACCGGAAACATTCCTTACTATTTCCCCAACACTCTCCTACATGAGCTCTCCCACATTGAGCACATAATCGACTTCGATTCTCAAAGAATCGATGCAGCAGTGCACTCTGAAATTCTCAATCCTTGGTCTTTTCTGATAATCTCCCGATGATTCTAACGATCTAAAACTTCTCTTATTCTGATTTCTTTTCTTTTCTCAATTTTGTCTCATAGTCCTCTTAACTTTTTCAGCTATCCGAGCCTTCTCTACTAGAACAGCAAAGTCTCTTTCTCTTTGTGGAGCAATCAACACTCATGACTCATCCATAATCCATCTTGAATCGAACACACCTTTCGTAATCGGTAGCCACGATCCCTTAGCATCTTGACTTAACAGAAATTTTGCTTCATACTTTGCTATCGACATACTTCTTTGTACCAAGTTCAGGAACGCTTTCCTTTGCGAGTCTAAATAACTAGCTCCCACATACTTTCCTTCAAACTTAACCTTAAAATAATCCCAATCCAATCGATCTGCTGGGACACCTTGTCTGACAGTGAGCCACCATCGATAAGCTTCGTCTCGGAGCAACGAGACAGCACCTTTCAGCTTTTCCTCATCGGTACAGTCCAAATCGTCCATGATTCTTTCAACTGCTTCTAACCAATACTCCGCTACATTCGGAGCTACTCCAGACACTCCTCTAAAAATCTCGACTCCGTTCGACCTGAGTCTCTCCGACACTAACTTTTGAGCTCCGTGTCCTACACTACCTCCTGCCACTCACTCGAGCACTCGCAACATAGCCCGTGACACAGCGTCATCTCCTCCAGTCTGATCTTGATCCTCCGCACCCACTGCTGGTGGCGGCACATCACTTTCTGACCCATGGCAAGACCCTACTGGTTCCGACACTGTCACTCTACCTCGACCACGTCCACTAGAACCCATTACTAACGTCACGATTTAATCTGATTAGAAAGTTTTATGCATTAGTACTTTGTTCCACTATTTATTCGCGAATAGTTTTATGAAAAGGAGTTTAATAGTGGTTCTTTCGATCAAACAAAGTCTCAGTTCAAGTTTACTATTCTAACTCAGATATTCACATTCATATTCACATTCATCCATCTTGATAGAGAGACATTCATTCACAACATTCACTTCACTACTTTGGGCATTCCTGATTATTCCCCACCCAGGGGTAATTTCATCATTTTTCCTATAATGGTATTTTGGTAATAAATCGGGGTCAATTCGAAAATATTTTTCAAATCAAAGGTATTTTAGAATTTACAAAACATCGGGGGTTATCTTGAAAATTTATTTTCCAATCGAGGTGTTGCAAAATTTCAAAATCGGGTTATTTTGTAATTTTGGAAGTCGGGGCATTTTCGTAAATTTTCCAAATCGGGGTATCTTGATATTTGTAAAATGAAATTTTGGTATTTTGTAAAGTAGAAACATTTTAGCAAAAGTTGAGGGTATTTTTGGAAATCTTAAAAACTAGGGGTATTTTAGTAATTTACAACACATGGCATTTTAGTAATTTGACAAAACGAAAAAATTTTCGTGAAATTTTCAAAAATAGATTTTGTTACAAATCGAAGGGGTAATTTAAGGATTTAAAAAACTAAGGTGTTTATAAAACAGTATGGCTAGTCCCTTTCGGGTTTTAATTATCGATTTAGCCTGTGAATAAGTCCTCTTGGTTAGGGTGAACCGTCACTACGCACCAGGTAGGATCCGAGTAAAGAGGAGGTGAGTCACTAGGACTACTTATGTACCAAGCTCTTATCGAATCCACTCCTAGACATGTGCACAATGGTTGCCACACCTTAACTCGACGACTTAGACACAGGTTTGTTTAGTTGCACTTAAGTCTTATGCATGTGTTTGAGTGCACTAGCCTTAGGGTTCATCAGCCCTAATCTTCTAATCTACGAGCCCAAAATATGCCCATAACATTCACATATGCAAATTACTTCAACAATTAGAAGTACTTACCTGGTAGACTTCGGGTCGGAGATACAGGTGCATGCCAGAATAACCTGAAAAATTATTCACAAAAGTCCATATTTTTTTTAAAAGCCCATTTTGAAAAATGTTTTTAGGCCCAAATCCCTCAAATTCGAGTTTTGAACATGGCTCTGATACCAAACTGTAACACCCTAAACTCGGCCCATTCACTATGACCGAACTTGGAATGCTACTGCGAAAAACGTTTGAAAACATTCTTACTTAAGAGTAAAAACATATAAATTTATTGGCTTTTGTAAAAAATTATTTATTAGAAAGCCCATTAAAACTTAATTGTTATAAAAATACCGGATTCAAAACTCTGATATGACCTTTGAGGTCTAAATAGCTTTTAAAATAAAACTTACATAATATTAACTTAATTATGAATACAACTGAAACATAGCAAAAATCCAAATCATTTGAATGGCTCTTATTACATTAAATAATAATTCATAATTATTGGATATATAAAATAATTAAAACAAGCAAAACTTCTTTTGTATGGGCCACCTTGTATCCACTCCAAACCCGGTCCAAGCATCATACATCACCTGTAAGGTTTAATAAAAATTTGGGTGAGTCATACAGACTCAGTGTGCACTTAGTACACTGAATTCCACCCACATGTCAAACCACATACTTACCCACATAACAGATATTAAAGCAATTTATTCACAGGATTTCACTTATTGGGCTTGGCCCATATTCACATCAATAGAGTTCACATATTGGGCTTGGCCCATAACCATACACATTCTTATAATAGTGTAATTAACCACATGTTTCCACACACTGGGCTTGGCCCATTACCACATTAATCCACATCACATACTGGGCTTGGCCCATTTTCGCATATACTCACATGCAAAATTATGCAATTATGAAACCCAACCCAGCCTAGGGTCCATCCTCTACACACCCCCGTATCCAGCCTACCACACACCAGGGGATTATTAAATCACCCTCCCCTTTTTACTCCAATAAGGCAACAAATGCCGTCCACGCGAACTTAATCGCTATTAATCCACAACGTGACCTTAGTCAACGTCAATCCACGATGTAGCCGTAGCTAACACCAAAACCACGATGGAACAAAGCCATCAATAGCCACGATATGGCACATAGCCTATATCAATCACGATGAGGCACAGAGCCATTCATCAAATCCACGCATCAAGTACACCACATCCTTCTTTCATATCCCACCCATGCACATGCAACATATAATAATGATATAATATAATGATGCATGAGCATGTTCATCAAACATATTATCACATATTCATATTAATAATCACATTTTATCAGATTTGGTACTTACGGATTATCGACATACCCCTTGAGGGTATCCATATCACAATTTTCACTGCACTAGTTAGCACATTCATAACACATGCACATATCACATAGATATCGTTTACCCGAAAAACGGTGGGCTAACTACACACCTGATCACTTGAAGAACTACGCTTTTGATACTGATGCTATCACTAAGCGACACCTACTCTCCTATTCTGACGCTGGCCCACACCCCGGTGGCCAATCCCGAACGGTAGAAATCGATCTCTTCTTAAACATCGGGGTAGGGACTATCCCTATACCTTCTCGATTGGCATCCATGTCCATCGACGAACACTTAAATCAAAACCGATTAATACGAACTCTTAAACAAATAACCAAATCACAACTTAACAACCTTACCAAAAATGGATCCAAAACCCAAAAGCTTCCTTTGTTCTTGTCGATTTGGCCCTAAACATCATAGTTAGAATCGGCTAACTTTGATACCAACTATGGCCTATGGCCGAATACCATGAATCACTTACCTTGCTTACCGAAATCCCGAATTACCACTTGTCTATGAAGTTGACAAAATCCATGCATGCTAAGGGTTAGGTTCGGCTTTAACACAAGAACACTTATGGATATATCCCTTGGCCGAAACTACATTACTTACCTTGGTTACTCAAATACTTCTTCCAACGTTGGCTACAAGAATCCCGAAAGACCTCCTTTAATGATCCCTGTCGTTGGCACAAACAAAAGAAACACTAGATCATGGCTTATGAATATTCGGCTAACCTTAGATCAAAGCCCTTTTAAGGTTCGGCCAACCAAAATACCAAGCCAACCCTTGATTTCGACATTCTAACTGAGGAAGAAGAGAAACTGATTGCTAAGGAAGATCATACTTACCACTGTGTCGCTTGAAGAGACTACAAGAGATTCGGCTTGAATGGAATAGAAGAAAGACTAGCCTTGAGATTCGGCCTTTAACAAAAAGATGAAGGGAGTATGAGAATTAATAAAATTCGGCAATGGCAATGTTTAAGAGTGATTTCGCCTCAAGCAAAAAGAAAAGAAAAGATGTGAAAGAAGAAAGAAAATCTCTTCACAAAAAGGTTCTAACTTTCGGCTTTTATCAAAGGGAAAAATAAGGTACAAAAGTTCGGCAAAACACAAAGATGAAAAAGGGAGAATTTAACACACACAAAGACTAATTTCCGCACACCCTACCACCTCTTCAAAACCAAAAATATTCACCAAGAGAGTCCCTTGGCCGGCCACCTTATCAACTCCTTATCAAATCCCTCATATTTCTCTTTTATCACCTTAAAATAAAAAATAAAATAATCCATCACATAATCCCTTATCACACCCCTATAATATCTCTTATCTTACTCCTTTAAAATAAATAAAATAAAACCATACTCATCCCACTCTTCTAGCTAAAATTTAAAAAAAAACAAAAAAAAACCAAGCTTATCCTTACCTAATTGAAAGTCCAAAGCCGTCCAACACTCCCATTCTCTCTTGACGTCACATGCCAAAAAAAATAAAAGCACTCCCCTTACTGTCCACAAGACTCGAACCTAGGCCCCTTTTCCCTTTGCTCATGGTGTCATGCTCTAAGGCCCTAAGTGGCGCCTTGCAGCCACTTTACCAAGCTCACTTTCATGTCCAAGAACCCCCACATATTTCCTTAAGGCCTCCTTAGCCCAAGTTCCCCTTCTTGTCGCCAAAAGTCCAAAAATAAAACCCCACTATATGCTGCCCACGTGATTCGAACCAAGGCCCTTGTCACTACACCTGGCGCTTCACTGCCACTTTACCACATGATTTCTTGTGATGAAATCCTCACAATTCCCTTAAAGCCTCCTTATCCTAGTTCCCCTTTTTGACGCAAAAATACAAGTCTCTAATGCTTCCTACGTTGCTTGAACCTCCTCCCCCTGAAGCTCCCTTTGACGCAAACTCCCCAGCACTCCAGGTGGCGTCCCTTGCCACTTTGCTGCTAGTTCTTTTGTGCCACAAGCTCCCCACAATTTCTTTTAAGACCTCCTTCACCTAGCTTCTCCTTTAGACTTAAAATTCCAATATTTTTCCAAAGCTTTCACCTTCATCCTAGAGTTCTAAAAACTCTTAAAACACATTCAACCATAGCCTGAGCCTACTAACTTACGAATTATGCATTCAATGCATAACCCCTAAATTTGAGATATTACAATCCTCAAAATGCTTCCAGGAGTGTTTCGTTGTAACATTCTCTATTATATTACAATTTTACCCATATACTTGCGAACATCATTGTTTAATTATATATTTATTTATTACAGTGTTTCTAGACGTTTGCACGTCTGGCGCCGGTCAAGCATAAAGTGATACTTTGTAAAAGCAAAAAATATGTCAGTGTGACATCATTTACTTGTATTAGTCATTAGATCAGGTAAGGGGTGTTATAGTAAATCTTACATAAACCAAATTCTATTTAACCATAATTACCTATCTATACACATAATAAATTTCAATGGTAAAAAGTGTTAAAGTTTAAAACAACTCTTAACGGATAAAAGGATAAAAAATAAATCAATTTTACAAATTTTGAGCTCACTTTGAAGCTTGTCAAACATGTTACTATTTAAGACTCGCAAGCTATCATTTAGTGACAATGTGTTTTAATCCCACCATTTTCTTCTCCTAGGTCCCTAATAAAATGATGACGGGTGTCAATATGTTTAGTTTTTAATGTAAGATTGGGTTCATTGGAATATTAATGGTGTAACACCCCAAACCCAGCCTAGACGTTATGGTCGAACTCGGAAGAGTCACATGAAATGTGTTGGAAAACCGTTGTCGTTAAGTTCAAATCTTTTCGGTTCATTAGCCTTTATCACTCTTATCAGTTTCAAAGCTCTCTTTCATTTGGCCATTTAGAGATAAAACGTGTTTTTAGCCGAAGCTTATAAAATCATTAAGTTTAGGCAAAATCGCTTGATATTTTTAGAAATTATTTTTTTTAGATAAAATTTGTCATAGCGAAAAGTAAGTTAAATCTAAAAACCCAAACCCAAATCCAAGCAGTTTAAAACAGACGGAAAGTCCCAAAAAATACAAACTCTAAATAGTAACACAAAACTTAAATAACAACTAAAACAAATAAAATAGTTTTGGTGAGTGGTCACCGCTGAGTCCTCCGCGGCACCAATCTGCATAAGACTGTGGGTTACCTATACAGAAAAAAAAAAAGAGTGAGTTTACGTAAACTCAATGTGTAACCCCACAGAATTAGGCATGCACACAACAAAATATCAGAATCAGATAGATGCAGATTTGGGCTTAAGCACATTATAGATACAATTATAGATACAGATATAAAGATCATAATTAGATATCAAATGTCTTATCCCCATCCTGTACCCATCATCTCCAACCATCCCTGCACACCATGTGGGGTTTAAAACACCCACCTAGCCCTACACACCACATTGTACCGATGCGGTACATAACAGATTAAGTGCAGCCAAGCTACCAGAATATAGGCGATAAACGCCTTTCAGAACACTTCCTCCATATATATATATCATCCCAACCCCAATATCATATACAAAATATTCAGTTTTAGACATACAGATTAACCATGCTTACATGCTTATATACAGATATAACATGCATATACTATCATGCTCAATACAAAATATCGGGCAAATAGATCATACATTTTAGGGTTTTGTTAGGCCTGACCGACCTTACAGTAGGCCCACAGTTGTTTGGGACGACCCGTTCAACCCTAGGGAAAATTTTAGATAAATGGACCCATACACCTCCGTGTGGCATGCCCGTGTGGGCCCACACGTCCAATTCAGTCTAGCCCGTATGGCCCACACGACCTCACACCAACCATCGTACGGCCATGTCTTACGCATGGTCTGGCATTTGTCGATCACACGGTCGTGTCATCACACACGACCTACCACACGACCTATTATACGGCCGTGTGGAATCGACAGAAGGGTTTTTCAGTGATATCATTTTTCTGCGCTTTGGGTACACACCTGGTACTATTTTGCAGTGAAGACACTCCCAAGCTTCCCGAAACCTAAAACCAAACATCCAACATCGGTTTATCAACTGATTAACGGATTTTGACAAAAATGAACTAACAGAAACCTGACTTACCACCGACGAAGAACCTTTGTTAACACTTGTTAAACCAAAAAAAAAAGATTTTACTGCTCGAAACCTTCTCCTACACCAACAATTGCAATGAAAATCAAATTCTTAATAGCTCATTACACAACTACGATGAAAAGAAATAAAAACTCACCGAACCTGCATGAGTGTACTTCACGTTTGCCAAGAGAAAAGATGAATTAGGGAAACAAAATAAAAAAGGAAAGGGGGAAATTCAAGGAAAATTTTGGCAGAATGGTGAGAAACAGAATGTTAGAAAGAATTTTCGTAAAAGAAAAGAAAGGGAGAAAAAACATAAACCACCCAGATATAATGACAACCCCCAAATCCCTTCAAAATCTCCCCACTAACCCACTACTCATCCTCCTCAGAATTCCTATTTGACTGAAACTTTATCAGTCAAACAAGCAAAAATAAACTCCCACACTCATTCAGGGATTGGAACACAAGACCTCAACACAACATACAAACTCCCTTACCACATGAACCAGCAGGCTCATTCTGATATGGTTTTACAAATAATTTAATATAAGCCTATTAAACAGAGATAATGCTTTATTCCAAAAATAACAAAATTTGCCAAAGTTAAGGCTTGAACTTGGGACCTCTCACACACATCCAGAACACTTAACCACTGAAGTAGTTACACAATTGTGTATAGATTTCACAAAAATAAAGTTAGAAATTTTAGGGCGTTACAACTCCACCCCCTAAAAGATATTTTAACCTCAAAATTTACCTGATCAGATCAAATGAGGATATTGCTGATGCATCGAGTCTTCAGGTTCCCACGTGGCCTCCTTAGTGCTATGATTTCGCCACAACACCTTCCCTAACAGAATGGACTTCCTCCTCAAAACCTTCACATCTCGATCTAGGATCTGGCCGGCTCCTCCTCAAAGGTCAAGTCCTGCCTAACCTTGACCTCCTCAATCGAAACAATATGAGATGGATCAGACTGATACCACCTCAACATCAAGAAGTGAAAGACAACGTGGATGCGGTCCAACTCTAGAGGCAGCTCTAACTGATAACCAACCAGCCCCACACATTTTAAAATCCAATACCACCCAATGAACTAGGGCTCAACTTGCCCTTGCGACCGAATCTCAGAACTTTCTTCCATGGAGAAACATTAAGAAAAATGAAGTCCCTTACAGAATACTCAATATCATGCTTTTTAGATTTGCATAGGATTTCTATCTATCAGAAGCCATTTTCAGAAGATCCCGAATTAGTCAAACCTTATTCTCAGTTTTAGAAACCAACTACGGACCCAAAATTCGTCGATCACCCAACTCAGTCCAACACAACGAGGTACAACACTTACGACCATACAAGCCTTATAAGGAGCCATCTGGATACTAGATTGGAAATTGTTATTATAAGCGAACTCAGCTAACGGCAGATAATCCTTCCAACTACCTCAGAAATCAATCACGCAAGTCCGAAGCATATCCTCCAGTATCTGAATCACCCTCTCAAATTAACCATCTGTCTGAGGATGGAACGCAGTACTGAAGTCTAATCTCGACCCTAAAGTTTCATGCAACCTCTTCGAGAACTGAGATGTAAAATGAGGACCTCTGTCAAAAATGTTCTACACTGGTACCCCATGAAATCTAACTATCTCGAAATATACAACTTCTCCAACTTCTGAAGAGAAAATTTTGTTTGAATCGGAACGAAGTGCGCAGACTTGGTAAATCGATCCAAAATAACCCAAACAGAATCCTTCTTAGTGGGTGTCAAGGGAAACCCACTAATGTAGTCCATAGTCACTTGTTCCCATTCTATAAGGGGATTGTAACTGGCTGCAATAAACTCGAAGGCAACTGGTGCTTAACCTTAACTTGCTGGCACGTCATACATCGAGCCACAAAGTCAGTAACCTCAAGCTTCAAACTTGGCCACTAGTATAACTCACAGAGATCTCGGTACATCTTATTGTCGCCGAGATGCATAGCATAAGGGCTACTATGTGCCTCCTTCAAAATAGACCGCCTCGGTCAGAATCATTCGGCGCACAAATCTGACCACTGAAACACAGTACCCTATCATTATTCAATCCAAAATCTGAAGTGCTGCCACTCTTAACTGAACCATAAACGCAGAGACTTACCCCCATCTGCTTATCTTGTATCTGCTCACTTCAAGTCGGCTTAACTTGCAATTCGGCCAACAGACTCCCATCATAAAAAAACTAAGGCGAGCAAACATCGCCCTCAAATCAGACATCGCCCTACGACTTAGAGTATCGACCACCACATTGGCCTTACCAGGATGATACTCTATCGTGCAGTCAAAATCCTTAAGCAGCTCGATCCATCGACACTGTCTAAGGTTCAACTCTTTCTGAGTAAGGAGGTACTTAAGACTCTTGTGATAGGTGTAGATGATACACCTCTCACCATACAGATAATGCCTCTAAATTTTCAGCGCAAAAACCACAGCCTCCAACTCGAGATCATGCGTTGGATAGTTCCCCTCGTGTGTCTTAAGCTAACGAGATGCATAAGCCACAACCTTAACATCCTGCATCAGAACACATCCCAAACCGACGTGCGACTCGTCACTGTACACTACAAACTTCTATCCAGATTTAGGCTGTATCAGAATAGGAGACTGAGTTAGAACAGATTTGAGCTTTTCAAAACTCGATTGCTATGCATCAGTCTAGACAAATGACACACCCTTACACAGAAGCTTAGTCAACGGTGTAAAAATCAAAGAGAACCCCTCAACAAATACCGATAGTATCCCGCCAAACCCAGAAAACTACGAATCTCATATACATTATTAGGTTGTTTCCAATCTAGCACAGCCTCAATCTTTCAAGGATCAACTCGAATCCCCTCAGCAGAAGCCACGCGCCCTAGAAAAGTTACTTCACGAAGCCAAAACTCACACTTGCTTAGCTTAGCGTAAAGTTGTTTCTCATGCAAAATCTGAAGCACTACTCTAAGATGCTCATCACGCTCATCCTCATTCTTAGACTATACTAGAATGTCATCAATGAAGACCACAATGAACTAATCCAGATAAGACTAAAGACTCAGTTCATCAGATCCATAAATGCGGCCGGTGCATTTGTCAACCCGAAAGGCATCACTAGGAACTCTTAATGTCCATAATGAGTCCTAAATGTAGTTTATGCACATTCACCTCATTAACCCTCAACTGATGATACCCTAAATAGAGATTGATCCTAGAGAATACAAAAGCCCCTTAGAACTGATCATATAAGTCATTAATTCTCGAAAGTGGATATTTATACTCAACGGTCAATTTGTTCAACTGTCAATAATCAATGCACATCCTCACGGTCCCATCCTTCTTAACGAACATAACTGGTTTTCCCCATGGAGACACACTGGGACGAATGAAACTACGATCCAATAATTCTTGTAGTTGAGCCTTAAACTCTATAAGCTCTTTCGGTGCCATACGATAGGGAGCAATGGACACTGGAGCTGTACCCAGAATAAACTCGATACCAAACTCAACCTCTCGGTTTGGAGGCAATCCCAGAAACTCCTCAGGAAAGATATCTAAAAAGTCCTTTACTATTATGATGTTCCTAACAGAAGAGTCCGAAAAATCCAAAACACTTACATTGGCTAAGTACACCTTACAACCTTTCTGGACCAGTTTCTCAGCTACCAGTGCAGAGATCACATACGACAGATAGTCTCGACGCTCACCAATCATAACCACCTCCACATCATCCTTGGTCCTTAAATGACTCTCTTAGACACGCAGTCCAAACTGACTCGATCCTCCACTAACCAATCCATACCCAAAATCAGATCAAACTCCCCAAACGAAAGCTCCATCAAGTTAGTTAGAAATATCTTCCCTTGCACCTCTAACAGGACATCCTTATACTGCTTACTAACTTGAATAGACTGCCCTAACGGACTTATCACAGTAACCTCACTAGAAGTACTCTAAACTGATAACCCCTGATTTTCGAAAACAGAACAGGTAATATAGGAATGAGTGGATCATATATCTATCATAGTAATATAAGGTACATCAAATATAAAGAACGTACCAGTGATGATGTCAGGAGCATCTCTGTCCTCTCGGCGACGTGCAGCATAAACCAAAATAGGCTGCCTCACCTCAGTCTGACCAGCCCTCTACCCAGTGGTCTCTGTCCTCGGCCTATACCATTACTACCCTTAGCCTAACTATGGCCTCTAGGTGGCTGCTAAACTATTTTCTGAGGCTGCACAGTACCCAGAGATGAAACTTGCATCTGATCTGTATGTTGTGGACACTCTCTAATATAGTGCTCAAGAGACCCACACCTCAAACACTCCTCAATCCTCCTTTAGCACTCGCCTAGATGGCATCTCACACAGTTACTGCATGGCTGTAACCCAGCAGAAATAGTAGAAGCAATAGATGCTGCCACTCTAACTTGCCCATCAAATTTGGCCTTTTTCTTAGGCCTCTACATAGAACTCGAGGGCTCCGAAACCCTTTTGTTCTTACCTCTCTCACCGTCCCTATTCTGGCGCTCCGCGCACTTAACATCTTCGGCGATCTTTGTCTTCTCAACCAGGACAAAAACTCGCGCTCCCTCTGTGGAGCTATTAAGACTCTCAGATTATCTCTTAGCCCATCCTCGAAACGAATGCACCTCTCATATTTCGATGCCACCATACCTCGAGCATTGCGGCTCAGCCTCAGAAATTTGGCCTCATACTCAACCACAGATCTATCAAGTTGCATGAGGTTCAGAAACTCACACATGTAAGCATCAACGTAGCTTGCTTCCACATATTTACTTTGAAATGTAGTCTTAAAGAACTCCTAAGTCAGACGGTCCGGCTAAGTGCCCTCCTTAACTGTCAACCACCACTGATATGCTTCGTTGCGAAGCAAGGAGACTGCACCTTCAATTTTTGCTCAAGGGTATATTCCAAGTCATCCATGATTCTCTCAGTGGTCTCCAACTAGTACTCAGCCACATTAGGGACGACTCTTGTGACACCCCTAAATAACTCATCTTCGTTAGATCGAGTCGCTCAGTTACCGACCCTTGGCCCTCAAATCCAGAATTAGGCCCAACAACCCTTTCTAATATCCTCAACATGGCTTGGGATAGTGCATCGTCCCCAATCAAACGACTCTGAGACCCAATCTCAGTAGGAGGTGACACAGGTGTCTCACTTGTGTCCAGATTCAGCATGCTACCTAGAGACGAGGACTCAGCTCGAGCCCCGCTATAGCCTCTACCTCGACCTCGAGTTCCACGTTCACGGATGCCTTGTGCGCTCATTATATAGTCGAGTTTATCTACATTAAGAGTTTTATGCATCAGTTCAATATTTATTAGCAGATGTTTTATGTATAGAGTATCAGAAATTTAGAGTTATTTTTGAAAGTTTTAGTCTCTATCAATTTTTCTACAATTTCAGAGTGTACTAACTATAGTATACTAACTATAGTGTTTTCAAGTAAACTATCAATAAATGTTTCCAGAATTTTCTATCAGGAATTAGAAAGACTTACAGGATCGGCGCTGGAGACTCAGTGTACCACTTACTTACTTTAGAATGTTTAAAATATTTTGAAAACCAATTCTTTAAAAAGAAATTTTGAAACTCAAAATCTACAGTCGAGTTTTGCAACCTGGCTCTGATACCACTAAATGTAACACCCCAAACTCAACCTAGACGTTATGGTCGAATCCGGAAGGAGTCATAAGAAATGGGTTAGAAAACCGTTGTCATTAAGTTTAAATCTTTTCGGTTCATTAGACTTTATCGCTCTTATCAGTTTCAAAGCTCTCTTTCATTTGGCCATTCGGAGATAAAATGTGATTTTAGCAGAAGCTTATAAAATCATCAAGTTTAGGCAAAATAGTTTGATATTTTTATTTTTTAGATAAAAGCTATCATAGCAAACAGTAAGTTAAATCTAAAAACCCAAACCCAAAGCCAAACAGTTTAAAACAGACCAGAAAGTCCTAAAAATACAAACTCCAACTCGTAATGCAAAACTTAAATAACAAATAAAAAAATAAAGTAGTTTTGGCGAGTGGTCACCGCTAAGTCCTCCGCAGCACCGATCTATCTAAGACTGTGGGTTACCTGTACAGACAAATAGAAAAGAGTAAGTTTATGCAAACTCAAAGTGTAACCCCACAGAATTAAGCATGTACAGAACAAAATATCAGAATCAGACAGATGCATATTCTGGCTTAAGCCGATTAAAGATATAGATACAGATATACAGATCAAAATCAGATATCAAATGTCCTACCCCCATCCTCTACACACCATTTGGGGTTTAAAACACCCACCTAGCCTTACACACCACATTGTACCAATGAGGTACATAACAGATTTAGTGCAGCCAAGCTACTAGAATATAGGCGATAAATGCCTTTTACAACACTTCTTCTTTATATATATATCATCCCAACCCCAATATTAGATACATAATATTCATTTTAGACATACAGATTAACCATGCTTACATGCTTACATACAGATATAACATGCATATACTATCATGCTCGGACAAAATATCAACCAAATAAATCATACAGTTTAGGGTTTTGTTAGCCCTAACTGACCCTATAGTAGGCCCACAGTTATTTGGGACGACCCGTGTAACCCTAGAGAAAATTTTAGATAATTGGGCCTATATGCCTGTGGGTTACCCGTGTGGGCCCACATGCCCATGTGGCTCACACGCCCAGATTAACCTAGCTCGTGTGGATCACACGGCCTGGCCTAGTTATCACACGCTCATGTGGTCCACACACACATTTCGTTCTAGCTGTGTGGCCCACACGGCCACAATCTAGCCATCACATGGCTGTGTCTTGTGCACGGCCTGGGCTTCGTCGATCACACGGCCGTGTGGCATCGACAAAGGGGTTTTTTGGCTTCGCTGAATCCTATTTTTCTGCGTTTCGGGTACACATCTGGTACTATTTTACAGTGAAGACACTCCCAAGCTTCTCGAAACCTAAAACCAAAGTATCCAACATCGATTTAGCAATTGATTAATAGATTTTGAAAAAAATGAACTAACAGAAACCCGACTTACCACTGATGGAAAACCTTCGTTAAAACTTGTTAAACCGAAGAAATGGATTTCATTGCTCAAAATCTTCTCCTAGACCCATCAATTGCAGTGAAAATTATATTCTTAATTACTCAATACACAACTACGATGAACAGAAATAAAAAACACTGAACCCGCACAAGTGTACTTCACATTTGCCAAAAGAAAATATGAATTAGGGAAACAAATTGAAAAAGGAAGAGGGGAAATTCAAGGAAAATTTTGGCAGAATGGTGAAGAAACAGGACGTTAGAAAGAATTTTCGCGAGAAGAAAAGAAAGGAAAAAAAACATAAACCACCCAGAGATAATGACAACCCCCAAATCCCTTCGAAATCTCTCAACTAACCCACTACTCAACCTCCTCAGAATTCCTATTTGACTGAAACTCTCTCGGTCAAAAGAGCAAAAATAAACTCCCATGCTCATGCAGGGATTCAAACACAGGACCTCCACACAAAACACAAACTTTCTTACCACTTTAACCAGCAAACTCATTCTGATATTATATCACCCCAAACTCGGCCCATGCATTATGACCGGATCTGACATGTCACATGAGAAAAACATGTTAAATCCTTTTTATTTGAAATAAAATATGTATTATTACATTATAATCAAGAAAACAAGTTTGATTTGAAATATTTGATAAAATACTACTAACCTCGAAAGTTTATTGATAAATAAAAATTTTAACTAATGATCTTATAAAACTAATAACCTTTGAAATTATTGTCGATAATTTGAGAGAAAATTTCCGAGTTAAAATATTTATATAAGTTTGTTATGAAATCCATTTGTTAGTCTATTGTAGAAAACCTTTATTTTAGTTTTTAGAAAATTTCCCATTTAAAGCGATTTAAGCAAAATAATAAGTACGTCAAACATAAAGCAAAAGTAAAATATTCCAGAGGCTTTATTACAACGTAAAAACCCAAAACAGTAAAGTAAACGGAAATAGAAATCTAAATTTCAATAAAAACCATTTCTGAAGTATGGTGCAACACCCCAAACCCGGCCTAAAAGTTAGGCCCGAATCCGGTGTGTCACATTAAAAAGTTTTTCGATAACGTATAAAGAAAACATGTCAAATGAGATAAAAAAAATGTTAGATCCTTTTTATTCGTACAAAAATAGATGTTGATTTGTTAAAATCAAGAACAACAAGTTTGACTTGAGATATTTAATAAAATACTACAAACCTCGAAGATTGATCGATTAAATGTGAAGTAATAATTTTATAAAATCTGTGACTTTTGGAAATATCGTTGATAGTTCGAGAGAAATTTCCGTATTAAAAATATTTGTAAAGTTTATTTTGAAATTAATTTGTTAATCAATTTTGGAAAACCTTTATTATGATTTTAGAAAATCCCATTTAAAATAATTTGAGTAAAATATAAACACGTCAAACATAAAGCAAAATAAAATAATCTAGAGGCCTTATTACAACACATAACCCAAAATAGTAAAGTAATAAAGTAAATGAAGTAAGAAACTAAAGTCCAAATAAAATAATTTCTGAAGTATGGCCTACACCGAGTCATCCATGGCCTCAAGTCCTCGCCACTGAGCATTACCTACAAGGGATAAGAAAGAAAGGGGGGTGAGTTACAAGAACTCAGTGTGTAACCCACTTACCATTGTCCACTGGGCCAAAAATCCAATTAAACATTTATTGGGCCAAAGCCCATTTACAACTATAACATAATAACGTGTATATAATATGCATGTGATATGCAATTCCCAAACCAAACCTAGTTTTCCATCCGCTACACACCACCCGTACCAACCAACACACCTGTGGGGAGCTTTAGTCACCCACCTCGCCAACACACCAAACTGGGCATTAAGCCATATATCAAACTGGGCATTAAGCTATATATCAAATTGGGCATTAAGCCATATATCAATTTGTGGACAAGCCACCAGAATTTTGTAGCAAAGCTACCAGAACTTCTCTTCGTCATTATCCCAAACCATGCAAATCATATATGTAATGCATAACAATTCACAATGATGTATTCAGATATTCTTTACAAATTTTATAGCCCATTATAACAATTTATCAAAGTTGGCCCATTAAGCAAATATCATCTTGGCCCATTTTGCATATTTTTAGATCAGCCCATATAGTCATATATCAATTTGGCCCACATAACAAAATATATCAGATTGGTCCATTAATCAATATGTCCATTCGGCCCATAAGACAATATGTCGATTCAGCCCATTAAGCAATTTTGTATTTCGGCCCATTAACACTTTACAAATCGGCCCAATAGAGGCATTTCCATAATTCGGCCCATAAGGGCATTTTTGTAATTTGGAAATCATACCCGCTAAGGGTAATTCAGTAATCTTACCCACTAAGGGTATTATGGTAATTTCGTAACCAAGGCTTAACTACTAATTTGGGGCATAAAAGTTTGAAACGGTCCATCTGCGTCATACTGACTAAATTGACCATAACTAGAGTGAGGAATCTCGAAATCTAAATCCGTAAATTTTCCTTGAAACTAGACTCATATATCTCCTTACTACAATTTTTCCAGAATTTTTGACTTAACCATCTAGTACAGTTTATTCCTTAAAATATTCCTTGTTTCACTGTCCAACAATTCTGACCTCTCTTTACCAAAATTCAAATATCTCACTGTAATCTTTAAATATAAACTATATATTTTAATTCACTTTGTACAATTTTATATGATTTTTCCAAGAGAGATCAGGGAACCACGAAATTATTCAGAACCAGTCTCACTAAAATTAAAATATCTCAAAATATAAAATTCTTTTTCCTTCTCCGTTTCTTCCTTATCAAAATAGACACAGTAAGATTTGATTTGATATCTTATTCACTTATTAATTCCCTTTCTCCTATTTTTCATAATTTTTCGAAATCACGTCACTGCCACTGACTAAAACTATTTTATTACAAAAAACATGGTTACGACTATGAACCTACGCGCCCCCGAGTGATCCCAGATGCTGAATTCTGGTTTTCTTTGGTATTTCGACCAAATGACAGAACATATCATAAAAAATTTCAGAGATATGTGAGATTACACACCATTTCAAACATGTTTTCAGAAGGTACGAGATTACACACATTGATTTTGATTTCCTAACGAACCACTCGTCGTTGACGTAGAACAATACCAACAAAAAGTTAGCCTCGGATTTCCAAAAAATTTCATATCACTTACACTTGAATCACTTACCACTATATCCGAAGGTAGAAATACATCGAGTGATTTGTCCCTAAAACATATAGTCGATTAGTCGAAACTTCAATCCGATTTGCAACATAGCCAAATAGAGATATAACGAAAAATTCAAAAATGAACCCCCTTACCTTATCGATATTGGATCCAATTTGTAACATCCTAAATATTCGATTATCATTATGATGCTAAGTGTTAGCTCGGGTTTACTTGGAATTAGAATAAATATTAGTAAAGTGCACCTTAAGTGTAAAGAAATTAGGTGACCTTGAAACTTAAGTTAATTAAGTACTAAAAGATGGCATAAGATGAGTTAGTGGCATAGTGGTGATGGCGCCATAAGTTGGACATGAGGGAGGGAGTTCGAATCACCTAGCATGCAATTAGGGAATTTTTATTTTTGCTTTGGCTTAGCATGTGTCGGCAAGGGATAAGGTTAGGATGAGTTGAATTGTTTTTATTTCGGTAAGAAGACTAAGGATTTGGAAAGCTAAAGATAAGGGCTTGAATTGGGGGATTTTGTATCTTCAACTTAAGGAAAAAGGAGGAGGATGAGGCTTAAGTGTAGGGAAATGTTTTGGAAATTTCTTAATGGTCTTTTGACCTTGTATTTGACAACATGAGGCTATGGGGATGGCCGATTTTGTGATTGTTTTGGTAGGCTTTAGTGTTGGTGAAACACTTTCTTTTGGTCATTTCTTTTAGCAAAACATTTTTTCCTCTCCATTAATTTCTCTCTAGCTGAAATTTGCCAACATCCTTGGATAAGCAACTCATGTTTGTGTCATTTTTCTTTTGACCATTTCGGTTTTGAAACCTTTTTTCTCTCCCAAATTCTTTTCCCATAATGACCGAAAACACATAGCAAACAAATATTTTCTTCTTTTCATTTCTCTCATTTTCCTCTTCAATGCCGAATGCACCTTTCTTCTAAACTAAGTTCTCTTTTCTTCTCTTTTCTTTCTCTCTTTATCTCTTGAACCGAATCATATCTTTTCCATTTTTCCATTCTTTTATTTTTCTTCTTTATTAAAATCTCTTCAATACTTTCACTCATGGCCGAATGTTAACTTGTTCTTGTGCAAAAAAATTTCTTTCATTTTCTTTGATCACAACCGATTTCCTTTAATCATACATAATTTTCTCACTCAATTCCTTTCAACCGTGGACTCTAGTGAGAGTTTTGGAAGACAGAAACTTATCGTGTTCTTGAGTATTGTGGATCGTTGGAATCAATCTTAAGAGTAAGGTAAGGAGATTATTCAAGGATTTTCACTTTATTCATTATGTTGGATTAGTTAGTTATTTAATCGATTTCGTTATAGGGACGTAATCGCTCAATCGTTTCTTCGAGGAACGAAGATAATCGTGGTAAGCCAAACTCAAATCTTATAAATTGTTAGCCATATTTCAATAATATTTAGTCGGACTAATGATCTTATGTGTTTAGAGACATTCAAGATAGGGCAGAAAAGAGCAGTCCATAGTCTTCGAAAGAGGGGCGGTTCCGCTAATCCCCCTAAGTATAAACGAAGGGCTGTTTCAGGAATCCAGGATTTTCCACTGGGTTGTGGACCTTCAACCGAGGAGAATCAATTATTTGAAGTCGTTCGTACTCCCAAACCTTTGTACGTTCGTGGATTCTCATTGGGCAACAAATCAACAATCAAGGAGAAACCAAAAACAGAAGTGGTTCAAAATCAAAAGGGTAAAGATTTAGATCGTTTACCAATAGTGTTTTTTTTTTTATAAATGAAAGTGTTCTAATGGTTCGTGTTACGTTTAGGTGTTGACGAGCGGGAAGGTTTAGTACTCACGATATCAAGGTGTGTAACTTCACACTTATCTCGGGTTAGATGTCATACCGCAGTATTGAGTAAAATCGCAAAGACGACAAAATCGGTACAATACGTAATAATTGGTATTTTTGGTGAAATTACATGAAAACGATTAAAGTTGTGAAAATTACGAAAACGCCCTCGATGAGTTAGTTGGTAAAATGTAAATTTTATGTCTCATGTGAATATAGGCCGAAAACCTTGCTAGATCGTAAAATGGGCCGAAATCTATACTAGATCGTTAAATGGGCCGAAATCTCTGTTAGATCGTTAAATGGGCCGAAATCTAAACTAGATCGTTAAATGGGCCGAAATCCCTGCTAGATCGTTAAATGGGCCGAAATCTCTGCTAGATCGTTAAATGGGCCAAAGTTGCTAGATTGTTAAATGGGCTAAATGATATTTTGTATTATGGGCCTTAATAAAAACACAAATATTGACTCACATGTAAATTGGGCCTTTTTACTAAAATCATCATATGTATATAGATTATTTTGCATACATGTTGCATGGGATGGGATTAATGATGAAGAGAAGAAAGGCATGTTGCCAAAAATCTAGTTCGGTGGCTTTGCCACAAAATAATTAAATGGCTTATTGCCTCTAGTTTAGTGGCATTGCCACAAAATAATTAAATGGCTTATTGCCTCTAGTTCGGTGGCTCTGCCACAAATATTTTAATGGCTCAATGCCTCTAGTTCGGTGGCTCTACCACAAATATAAAAATGGCTTTATGCATACGATTGGTGTGTTGGCGGGGTGGGTTGACTTGATCCCCACAGGTGTGATGGTTGGTACGGGTGGTGTGTAGCGGATGGAAATTAGGTTTGGGTGGGAAATTTCATTTTTGCATGCATCTCATTATTTATATTGTTAATCCTGTTTATGGGCTCAAGCCCAAAATTATGACTTGATGATCTGGCCCAGTGGATAAAGTAAGTGTTTATACACTGAGTTCTGAGTAACTCACTCCCTCAAATTTTTCATCTCGGGTAATGGAAATTGACGTGGACTTGGGCGGGATGACTTCGTGGAGGCCATCTGCAAACATGGGTTTAATAAACTTTGAACTTTTAATAAGTACTTTCTTTAAATTGCTATTTTGGGTATGATGTAATAAAGCCTCTATTAATATTTTATAGATTTTATGCGTGGATGGATTTAAATTTTGTTTTGGACAATTAATATGGGTTTATGTTTATCTTAGAATGTTTTCTTAAAATACTTTGGGTTTTCAAACATACGAGATTCTTTAACTATTCTTATTTTCAAACCCTTTGAACTCTTATAGAATTACTTTAAGGTTTTGTTAATTAAATGTCAAATGATAAGATTTTTTTCAACTAATGTTTCTCAAATTCATCGAACTTTAATTATTTCTCTTGATTTTTATTAAACTCTATTTTTAAGGGTTTTGAAATATCGTTTCACTAAATCATTAGATAGAAATAAATAATGTTTAATCTGTGTGACAAACCAAATCTCGTCTTGATGCATAGACCAGGGTTTGGGGTGTTACATTTAATGGTATCAGAGCTAGTTTTAAAACTCAGTTGTGGTTGGGTTCAGCAAATAACTTCTGTATGAAATTATTGCAATTATGTTTTAAAGAATAGTATGGCACCACAAGCATCCGGCACCAAGTCAAGTAAGTATTCATTACTGAATGATTATTATGATGATGATATGATCATAGGAACACTCTAGAACTTTTAGTTTTAGATGTTGAAAATCGTAGAGATTGAGACTATATGATGTGTTTGCGAAAAACAACTTTATCTCTCAAATCTCATAAAACATTGTTAATAAACACTGAAACAATTTTCTGATTCATAAAACTTGTAATCAGATTAAATCGAGTTAGACATTATGAGCACTAGAGGATGTGGTTCCGAGGTGTGAAGTGGGAGAGAGGGGATTTCATAATTGGGGTTTTGAATAAGACGACCTTTTTTTTCATTCTTATTACTTTTCAATATGAAAAGTAATAAGAATGAGAGGTAAGCTTTTTATCATCCCGGCATCGAGCTATTTTGCCGCAGGACCTCTCCTACAATGATCGTCACCGCAGAGAGTTTAACCACCAAGTTCGGATGGATTGGTGTTGTTCCTCTACGCCTAGGACACCAGAATATCAAACCATGACCGAAGAAAGGCGTGCGGTAGACGTGGTTGTGGTAGAGGACGAGGTGTTAGAGGTGCAACTGAAGCACCAAATCATATGCCAAAAATGGATGCACCTACGTCATTTGAGAGTGAGACGGGATCACATGATCATATAGAAGAAGATAATGCTTTGACACGAGCAATGCTGTGAGCCCTGAAAAGGGTTGCTAGAACTAGAGTTGGGCCAACAACTCGTGGGTCGATATCAGAACGACTCAAGTCTAATAATGCAGAAGTTTTTAAAGGAGTCTGGTGTAGCTCCGAATGTGGCAGAATATTGGCTCGAAGCTGTGGAGCAAATTATGGATGATATGGAATGCACTATTGAGCAGAAACTAAAAGGAGCTGTGTCCTTGCTAATAGACGAGGTGTATCAATGGTGGCTTACTGTTCGAGAGGGCACTGAGGCTACATTGATTACTTGGGAATTCTTCAAAGCTGCCTTCCAAGGGAAGTATGTAGGAACAAGTTATGTGGATGCCCGAAGGAAGGAATTCCTGAATCTAATTCAAGGGAATAAGACAGTGGCAGCGTATGAGGCTAAGTTTTTACGCTTGAGTCGCTATGCTCGGACAATAGTGTCAACGGATCATGAACGTTGTGTATGATTCAAGGATGGGCTGAATGATGAGTTGCGGGTTCTGATTGCCCCACAACAAGTTAGAACTTTTGCCACGCTTGAGGAGAAAGCCAAGATAGTCGAAGAGGCTAAGAACTCAGAACGTCAGAATCGGGAAAGGTTTAGAAGCAAGAGAGATATAAAGTAGTCGGGTTCTTCAAAAAGGTTTCTGAAAAGGCCTCGGAATGATGAACCAGCTCAAGGTAGAGCACACAGAGCTAATAATCAAAGTCGAGATTGTGCTGAATGTGGAAAAAGGTATTTTGGAGAGTGCTGGAGGAAAACGGGCGCTTGTTATAAATGTGGTTCAATGGATCACCAATACAGAAATTGCCCTCGACGCACGGATCGACTCATGAAGTTCGTATCTTGATGCACACTACCGAGGTACTCAGTAGCCACCGAGAGGTCGTGGACCAGGTCGTGGTGGTAATGGGCCTGGACGTGGTCAAGTTGCACCGGGTCGAGGTAATGGTCCTAGAGGTAACACGGATGCAAGACAACCAGGACTGGTCTATGCAGTTAGACGCCGCGAGGATGGCAATGCACCTAATGTAATAACTGGTACGCCACTCGTATGTTGCTAGCGCCATATCTGGAAACTTGAATCTAGAATCTGAAATTGCCTATAGTGAGATGACAGTAATTAGTCCTTTAGGACAGTCGGTAATTGTAAATAAACTATTTAGAGACGTGCCCTTAGAAATTCAAGAAGAAGTATTTTTGGTGAATTTGATGGAATTACCTTTTGGCGAGTTTGATCTCATTCTAGGCATGGATTAGTTAGTTAAGCATCGGGCGCATTTGGATTGTGCTAAAAGCGGATGTCAATAAGAACTTTGGATGATAAGGAAGTAATAATGATAGGCGAACGAAGAAATTACTTGGAAAATGTGGTATCTGCGTTGAAGGCAGAGAAGTTGGTGCGGAAGGGATATGGAGCATTCCTAGCTTTTATCTGTGCTTTGGATGCCAAAGAGTTATCTGTGGGTGATGTGAGAATGGTGAAGGAATTTCCAGATGTATTTCTCGATGAACTTCCTGGTATACCTCTAGATCGGAAAGTAGAATTTGGCATTGAGCTTTTGCCCGGAATGGCTCCAGTGTCCATTGCTCCTTATAGAATGGCACCGAAGGAGTTAGCGGAGCTTAAATCTCAAATTCAAGAATTGTTGGATTGGGGATTTATTCGACCGAGTGTGTCTCCGTGGGGAGCACCAGTTTTGTTCGTTAAGAAGAAGGATGGATCGATGCGTATGTGCATTGATTATCGATAACTGAATAAATTGACGATCAAGAATAGGTATCCTTTGCCGAGAATTGATGACCTATTTGATCAATTGAAAGGAGCTTCATTTTTCTCCAAAATTGATTTGAGATCGGGTTATCATCAACTTAAGGTGAAAGAAGCAGATATTTATAAGACAGCATTTCGAACTCATTATGGACATTATGAGTTTTTGGTGATGCCGTTTGGGTTAACCAATGCACTAGCCGCATTTATGGACATGATTAACCGAGTCTTTCAACCATATTTAGACCGATTTGTGGTAGTGTTCATAGATGACATTTTGGTTTATTCAAGAAATGATGAGGAGCATGACACGATTTGCGTATAGTATTGCAACTACTTTCGTGATAAGCAACTTTATGCTAAATTCAAGAAATGTGAATTTTGGCTAAAGGAAGTGACATTCTTGGGTCATGTGGTATCAGCTAAGGGAATAAGGGTGGATCCTCAGAAGATTGAAGCTGTACTAGATTGGAAACCACCAAAATCGGTAGCTGAAATTTGGAGTTTCTTGGGTTTGGCTGGTTATTATAGACACTTCGTTGAGGGGTTTTCGTTGATTGCTGCACCCCTAACCCAACTGTTGCGGAAAGGAGTTCCATATATTTGGACTGTAAAACAACAAGAGAGTTTTGAGAAATTGAAGAAGATTCGATGGAAGCACCGCTTTGATTCAACTTTGAGGTGGAAAAGAATTTACTGCTTATTGTGATGCGTCTCACACGGGTTTGGGTTGTGTCTTGATGCAAAATGGAAAGGTGGTGGCTTATGCTTCTACGCTTAAGACCGCATCAAGTAAATTACCCTACTCATGATTTGGAGTTAGTCAGTGGTATTTGCTTTAAAGATTTGGAGACACTATCTCTACGGTGAGAAGTCTATCATCTACACGGATCACAAGAGTCTCAAGTACCTCCTTACTCAAAAGGAGTTGAATTTGAGACAACGAAGATGGGTGGAATTATTAAAGGACTATGATTTCACAATCGAGTATCATCCTGGAAAGGCTAATGTGGTAGCTGACGCGTTAAGTCGTAAGGCGATATCTGAATTGAGAGCAATGTTTGCTCATTTGAGTTTGTATGAGTGAAACACCCTACACCCGGCCCACGAGCCTGGACCGGATCTGGTATGTTCCCCGGTGTAAACTATTTCAAATTCTTTTGTTACTTAGGAAAAACTTGTGTGTTTTGAAAGAAGATTGTTTTGGGTTGGGCTTGAGTTGAAAACTGGTTTATTTCGTTATTAAAAATCCTTTTGATTTAGGTGACAAAACGTTTGGGCTTTGAATTAAATTAAATTTACTTAATCTTTTAATAAATATAAAGATTGTATGCTCAATAAATAAAAGTAAGGTAATCGCTACTACGACCTTATTACATCAAATAATTTCTCAAAATTAAAACCAAAATAAACTTTAAATTACTTAAATAAAATAAAAGTCCAAGTCGTAAATTTCTTGCTGTGCATGGCCATCCCTAAGCTTCATCGAACCCGGTCCATCACCGATCATCACCAAACATGTTCCCACAATGGGGTGAGTCAAACAGACTCAATGTGTACACAAACACTAAGTCTTAACAAATTCAGGCATAACAAATCATATTCATATGTATCATATTTTCACATTTAATGATTCAAAATAATGATGCAATCCAGAACCCAAACCTATATGCCATCCGCTACACTCCACCGTACCATCCTCACACAATCAGTGGGGACTACTAAGTCAACCCTCCATCCGCTACACACCTTCAAGGCGCCATCGCAATGACGTGCTCATCGCCCATATAAAATTGTGGCATAGCTACCGATAATTGTGTCATGAGACACCACATTCGGATGATGTAACCGGTTACCACATTCGGATAATGTGACCAAGTCACCACATTCGAGATAGTGAGACCAAAGTCACCACATTCACTTCCCCTTTCTCATATAACCCGAATGCCCCATATTATTCATATCATGCATATCATACTTAAATTCACATTCATGTCACTTTTCACATGTTAAGTATAACATATTTCGTAATCCTAGTAGGAGTAGGAAAACGTACCTGAGTACTTTGTACCATAACATGGCACTTTAGCCACATTCTTACACTTTCATATTAATAGATATATCAAGTTAAAGCCATAAATCTATTAAGATTAGTGTGGGGTACACACGGTACCTTAGCCATATTCTTACACTTTCATAGTAACACATTTAATTTAAAACATAGCCATGAACATATTAAAACTTAGAGTAGGGTATACACTGATTAAACAACGATTTCACTTGAAATCCCAAACCGATCTACTACCTTAGATTTTTAATGCCTACATTCTACCAACATGGTAATATTTAGCAAAGGCCTATTCTACATAAAACCAAATCCTAGTAGGATTTGTGTACTTTCCTTAATGCCGATTGAATAAAAAAAATCAAATCCTGGAAACTTGTATTCTTCCCCCTTTGAAATCGACTACTCACTAGATCCCTTGAATCGGTTAATTTTCAGCTTAAAACACATAATAATAGATCTACTACAAAAATAGGGTCTTGACCGAATATTCATAGTCACTTACCTTAAGGATTTTAAATCCCAAAATTCACCGAATAACTAGGGAACACGCGGCCTATGGTGTACTTTCGGGAAAAGAACTTCTCCTTCCATGATTTGACCAAGATTAATAATCGAAATTAGTCCCTAAATTTCGATAAGTCTAAAATATAAAAGAATGGAAACTAAACTTGGATCTTACCCTTATTTGAAGAAATCGATTGCACCTTCACTTCAACCTTCGAGATTCGCTATGGCTAAATGATGCTCTCACAACTTTCGACTTTTGGAGGATTAGAAAGAAAGAGAAGGAAGAATAAAACTGTAGGGATTTCGGCTGAGAGAGGAGAATCTGCTTAAGAAATTCAGCAATGGAAGAGTGAATGGATGAATGAATGGCCTTCTTTCCTTTTTATAGCCAAAATTACTAGGCTAGAGTCCCCTACTTGGCCACCACTCGTCCTATGTGATAATTATCACTTTATCAAAAGAATTAATCCAACAATTATCTCCTAATTAGCCGAAATTCTAAAGGAAATAAAACTCCTCTCTTAAGAGCCCACATGTCATCCACCTCTCTGCTCTTGTAGCAAAATAGAACTTCTTTTATTTACTTCTTAAGTGACTCGATCCTTGGCCCAAATACACTTGCATGTGGCGCCATTTCAGAGGCCCTAAGTGGCATCTTCAGCCACTTTTCCAAGCCTTTTGTGTGTCAAATTTCACATACATTTTCTCTTAAGGCCACCTTGCCTTAATTTCCTCTTTTAAACTTTAAAACTCGACATTTCTAAGTCATTTCTAAGTTTCCAAAAATTTTCGTTTGGCTCTTTAAACTTGACATTTTCTAGGTTTCCAAAATGTTCACTTTCCTCTTTTAACTTAGGTTTCCAAAATGTTCACTTTCCTATTTTACTTAGGTTTCCAAAATGTTCACTTTCCTATTTTACTTAGGTTTCCAAAATGTTAACTTTCCTCTTTTTGAAACTTAACATTTCTAAATCATTTCCAAGTTTCCTTACATTTCCTTACATTTCCTTACATCTCCTTTCATTTCCTTACATTTTCTTACATTTCCTTTCATTTCCTTACATTTCCTTTCATTTCCTTTCATTTCCTTACATTTCCTTATATTTCCTTTTAAGACTTAATATTTTCTAAAGCATTTCCAAGGTTCTAAAATGCACACAACACATTAGGCATACTATTTCATAAAATTTTAGCCATAGTGCATAGGCCCTAATCCGGGATGTTACAATGAGGATGGTAGTTTGTTAGCAGAACTTCAGGTGAAGCCTCTGTGGTTAGATCAAATCAAGGAAAAGCAGATATCAGATAAAAAGTTGGGACCTTTATTTCAGCAAGTTAAAAGGGGTAAAATAAAAGACTTCGGTTTAAACACGAATGAAGTGCTGTGTTTTCGTGGACGGGTTTGTATGCCTAAAGACTCAGGTTTGAGATAAATGATTCTGCGGGAGGTGCATAGTAGCCCTTATGCTATGCACCCCAGAGTAAATAAGATGTATCGAGATCTCCGTGAATGATATTGGTGGCGGGGTTGAAGCGTGAGATTTACGAGTTTGTAGAAAATGTTTGACTTGTCAACAAGTGAAGGCGAGCATCAATTGCCGTCGGGTTTGTTACAACCAAGAAGATTCCTCTATGGAAATGGGAGCAAATAACAATGGATTTTGTTAGTGGGCTACCTTTAACACCTACTAAGAAAAATTACGTATGGGTAGTAGTTGATCGATTGACGAAGACCGCCATTTTCTTCCAGTTCATACGGATTATTCATTACAAAAATTGGCTAAGTCAGTATGTATCCGAAATCGTGAGGTTGTATGGGGTACGGTGTCTATTATATCAGACAAGGATCCTAGATTTACATCACGATTTTGGAAAGCTCTGCATGAAGCCTTGGGGACAAAGTTGAACTTCAGTACGGCTTTTCATCCTCAGTCTGATGGTCAGTAGGAAAGACTAATTCAGATATTGGAAGACATGTTAAGAGGATGTGTGATTGACTTCAGAGGTAGTTGGGAGGATTTTCTACCATTGGCAGAATTTACGTATAACAATAGCTATCAGTCTAGCATTCAGATGGCACCCTATGAGGCATTGTATGGTCGTAGGTGTCGTACTCCTACTTGTTGGACTGAATTGGGCGAACGGCAGATGTTGGGTCCTGAGATGATATCTGAAATAGAGGAAAAGGTAAAAGTTATTCGAGCACGGTTAAAGGAAGCTTCGGATAGACAGAAGTCATATGCAGACCTGAAGCGTAAGGATATCGAGTTTGCTGTGGGAGAGCAGGTTTTTCTAAAGGTATCACCTTGGGAGAAAATTTTCAGATTTGGAAAGAAGGGAAAGTTGAGCCCTAGGTTCATTAGGCCATATCGTGTGATGAAGCATGTTGGTCCAGTGGCTTATCAGATTGAATTACCTTCGGAGTTGAGTCAAATTCATAACGTTTTCCATGTTTCCATGCTGAGACGCTATAGATCGGATCCATCTCACATAGTACTGATAGAGGAAGTGCAATTGAAATCAGACTTGCTTTTGAGGAAGAACCAGTGCAAATTTTAGACCGGGATGTTAAAGTGCTAAGAAAGAAGACAGTGCCATTGGTCAAAGTTTTATGGTGTAATCACGAGCGGAGGAAGCTACGTGGGAGCATGAGGATGCAATTCGACAACAATATCCTCACCTCTTTTAATCAGGTAAATTTAGAGGACGAAATTTTCTTTAAGGGGGGTAGAATTGTAACATCTTAAATATTCGATTATCATTATGATGCTAAGTGTTAGCTCGGGTTTACTTGGAATTAGAATAAATATTAGTAAAGTGTACCTTAAGTGTAAAGAAATTAGGTGACCTTGAAACTTAAGTTAATTAAGTACTAAAAGATGGCATAAGATGAGTTAGTGGCATAGTGGTGATGGCGCCATAAGTTGGACATGAGGGAAGGAGTTCGAATCACCTAGCATGCAATTAGGGAATTTTTATTTTTGCTTTAGCGTAGCATGTGTCGCCAAGGGATAAGGTTAAGATGAGTGGGATTGTTTTTATATTGGTAAGAAGAGTAAGGATTTGGAAAGCTAAAGATAAGGGCTTGAATTGGGGGATTTTGTCTCTTCAACTTAAGGAAAAAGCAGGAGGATGAGGCTTAAGTGTAGGGAAATGTTTTGGAAATTTCATAATGGTCTTTTGACCTTGTATTTGAACAGCATAGAGGCTAGGGGGGGATGGCCAGTTTTGTGGTTGTTTTGGTAGGCTTTAGTGTTGGTGAAACACTTTCTTTTGGTCATTTCTTTTAGCAAAACATTTTTTCCTCTCCATTCATTTCTCTCTAGCCGAAATTTGCCAACATCCTTGGATAAGCAATTCATGTTTGTGTCATTTTTCTTTTGACCATTTCGGTTTTGAAACCTTTTTTCTCTCCCAAATTCTTTTCCCATAGTGACCGAAAACACATAGCAAACAAATATTTTCTTCTTTTCATTTCTCTCATTTTCCTTTTCAATGCCGAATGCACCTTTCTTCTAAACTAAGTTCTCTTTTCTTCTCTTTTCTTTCTCTCTTTATCTCTTAAACCGAATCATATCTTTTCCATTTTTCCATTCTTTTATTTTTCTTCTTCAATAAATCTCTCCAATACTTTCACTCATGGCCGAATGTTAACTTGTTCTTGTGCAAAAAAATTTCTTTCATTTTCTTTGATCACAACCGATTTCCTTTAATCATACATAATTTTCTCACTCAATTCCTTTCAACCGTGGACTCTAGTGAGAGTTTTGGAAGACAGAAACTTATCGTGTTATTGAGTATTGTGGATCGTTGGAATCAATCTTAAGAGTAAGGTAAGGAGATTATTCAAGGATTTTCACTTTATTCATTATGTTGGATTAGTTAGTTATTTAATCGATTTCGTTATAGGGACGTAATCGCTCAATCTTTTCTTCGAGGAACGAAGATAATCGTGGTAAGCCAATCTCAAATCTTATAAATCGTTAGCTGTATTTCAATAATATTTAGTCGGTGAAACACCCCAAACCCGGCCCAAAAAGCCTAACCGGATTTGATATGTTCCTTGAATCTAACTTTAGCAAATTCTCGTTTTATTTAAGAAAAACTTGATGATTTTGTAGAAAGCAGATTAACTCAATATTTTAGGTTGAAATCAAATTGTAAAATAAATTTATGTCTTTTAAAACCTTATTTTTAGAAGGAATTAATAAATTAAAAGAAAACCAAATTTAAGGAATTTACTTTAAAACATATATATATTAGTGACAAAAACATTTTTAAATTATTTATCGAAAAACCATTTAGTTATTTAATAGATATTTGTTCATGGCAAAATAAAAGTCCAAACACAAAAATTAAAACAGTTTATAGTGGCCTTATTACAAAAATAGCAAACCCATAATAAAGTCTAAGTAGTAAAATTTAATAAGTTTAAATTGGAAAATCTTTAAAATACTTGATATGAGCATTGGCCACCACGGAGTCCTTGCTAACCCGATCCATCGCACTACGAATCATCTGAAAAGTTATCCCACAAAAATGGGTGAGTTATAAAACTCAATGTGTAACACATACATTAAAAAGCCCATTTGATCATAGCCTCAAAGTCCAATAATTACACATGTAGCCATATGCCCATTTAGGTCATTTTTAGCCCAAAAGCCCATTTTCGTAGCAGATTAAATAATAATCATTTAAATCACATGGATATGTACAAATAATGAAATGCAAACCCGGCCCACCTAATATCCATCCGCTACACACCACCCGTACCAACCAACACACCGTGGGGATTACTAAATCGACCCTCCATCCGCTACACACCATCGAAGGCAGTTGCTGCAGTCAACATGCACATCGCCCTTATAATTTTGTGGCAAGGCCACCAAACAAAATTGTGACCGAAGTCACCGGATTTCAAATATGTGACCGAAGTCACCAGATTCACATATGTGACCGAAGTCACCGGATTTCAAATATGTGACCGAAGTCACCGGATATTGTGGTAAAACCACCAAAATACTTCCCCTTTATCAAATTCACCCATATGCCCATGCACATACATATTATTCATTTTTCATGTCATTTACCCCAAAATCATAACAAAATCATACTTATCTCACAATTATGCATATATCAAAATTAACAGAATATTTGGGGTAAACATACTTGAATATCTTATACCACTGAATGGTATCCACAATCATTATCAAACATATTGTTATAAAATCACATATAAAATAGATCTATGAGTTTTTATTGTAAGGTTACACACCTTATGACCGTGAGAGCGATACTCTCTCGCCACAACACCTAGTTAATTATCACACTTGGTTAGTATACACTATTACTAATAAAACTATATTTATTGACGAAAGATCTAAATCCTTACCCTCGGTTCTCGAACAATCATTATTTGTGGTTTTTCTCCGCTAGATGGATCAAAACCACGATATCCCACCAACGTAAAGTGGTTCAATTATGCGTACTACTTCAAATAGCCGATCTTAAGCTAGCGGAGGGTCCACAACCTGGTGGAAAATCTTTTCTGGCCGACATGACCTTTCTTTTGAAGTTCGATGGTAAAACAATGCCTCCTCTCTTCCAAACACTCCGTCTCGCTCTTTTCTTACCTATCTTGTTAGTCTCAAATCACCCCAAAAATAAAGTTGATTAGTGATCCATTCTAAAAGGATTGATGCGATCGAAATTAATAATCCTTACCTTGGATGATTTCGAAGATCACTTCTTAAAAGTTGGCTTCAACAAAGATCCTTAAAATCCTTTCCAAGGATTCAGTCTAAGAGAGAAAATAAGAGGATTTATGTTTTCTAAGTCAACTATAGTAAAAAGAAATAAAGAAAACAATTGACAAAACCTTACTTGATCACTTTGGATATTCGCCTTGAACAAAAGAAGAGAATAAAATGATGATTAGACTTGCACAAAAAAAAAGAAAAGAAAAAGATAGTGATTTATGGCTAAAATGGTTTGATTTTCAATAAAAGAAAAGAAAGATTTAGATGAAAAGAAAGGTGATTTGTTTGACAAAGAGAAGGAAAGTATGTTGATTTTGATGTTGATAAAACATAGTTTCGGTTGAGAGTGAAGAAGAAAGAAAATGAAAAGAGAAGGCAAGAGAAAAGGAAGAAAAAGAGAAAGAGAAAGAGAGATTAAAAGAAGATGATGATGATGATGATGATGATTCTCAAAAGAAAAGAGATGTGTTTAGGGACCTATGTGCATTCGACCAAGAGGAAGAAATGAAGAAAAATGGTTATTTGAACTTTGGTAGATTCGCAATGAAGGAAAAGAAAAGAATAAAATGTTTTCCAATCTTTTGATGTTTTAGACTAAAGAGAACAAAATTTGAGAGAAAAGGAACTTTAGCCAAAATGGTCAAAATGAGAGCCAAAACAAAGAGAAATTTTACCTAAACTCAATAACAAATTCGCTAGGAGAAAACTTTTGGAGAAATGAGAGAAGATGCACAAAATGCAAGACTTTTTGGCCAACTTTCCCCTAATGGCAAAGCAAAAATTCGCCAACCTATGCCAACATTATCCCCTTTTTCCTCCTTGTTTCTTCCCCATCAACCCTTAATTTGCTATCACCATTAACCATCCCTTTAGCCCTAAAAGCGACTAGATTCATGGTCAAATGACCATGAAAAGTTTCAAGACAAAACCCTTACTTCAAGCCTTTTGTCCCCTCATCTTATCATCCTTTCATTATTCCATACCATAAGTTTAAGCTTACCTTATCCATGTGGTCAAATAGCCAAAATTAAAAAGATGCTCATCCATTCTAGAAGAGTCTTGGCCGACACTATAGGGAAGGAAACAAAATAAAATCCTCCCATTTGCTAGCTAGGGATTCAACCTCTCCCTCAAGCACTCATCCATGCATCCTAACCACCTTGCCAATTACTCATCTTATGCTTAAAACCTCTTGTCATTATTTCTTAAAGCCTAACATGCTTAGCTCCATCTTAATTATTAGAAATTAAAAGTTTCACTAAGCATTCACTTAATTAATGAAGTTCAAAATAACTTCCAAAATACACTCAAACATATTTAAGCATGCAACATCATTCAATTAAGTAAAGATGCATAACCCCTAATTATCGGGATGTTACGCTTCTACCCCTTAAAATAATTTCGTCCTCGAAATTACCCGGCCGAACAGTGAGGGTATTGTTGTCGCATCGCTTCCTCCGGTTCCCACGAAGCTTCTTCTGATCCATGATTACGCCATAACACTTTGACGAGAGGAACCGACTTTCTCCGTAAAACCTTTACATCTCGCTCCAGAATTTGAATTGGCTCCTCTTCATAAGACAAATCTGGTCTTAATTCCACCTCCTCAATTGGCACTACATGAGATGGATCCGACCGGTAATGGCGTAACATTGAAACATGGAACACATCGTGCATTTGCTTTAACTCCGAAGGTAATTCTAACTGATATGCCACAGATCCGACCCGCTTTAAAACCCGATAAGGTCCAATGAACACAGGACTTAGCTTCCCTTGCGACCAAATCTCATTACCTTTTTCCAAGGTGAAACTTTTAGGAAAACTTGGTCCCCCACAGCAAACTCTATTTCTTTCCGCTCTAGATCTGCGTACGACTTTTGCCTGTCAAATGCTTCCTTTAACCGAGCCCGGATTACCTTAACCTTTTCTTCGAATTCAGCCACTATTTCGGACCCAAAATCGGCGTTCCCTAATTACATCCAACACGTAGGAGTGCGACACTTCCGTCCATATAATGCTTCATATGGTGCCATCCGAATCTTGGCTTGGTAATCTGTTGTTGTCACGCAAATTCGCTAACGATAAGAACTCTTCCCAACTTCCTTGAAATCTATCACATCCCTTAACATATCTTCTAAGATTTGATTACTCTTTCGGATCGACCATCGATCGAGGATGAAATGCCGTACTAAAGTCCAATCGGTGCCCAAAGCCCGATGCAATGCTTTCCAAAACCGTGACGTAAACCTCGGTCTCTATCTAAAATGATTGACACCGGCACTCCATGCAATCTCACAATCTCACCACATATAACTTCGCCAACTTCGCAAAAGAGTAATCAATTTGAACGGGATAAAATGTGCGATTTAAGTCAATCGGTCCACTATCACCCATCTGAGTCTTTCTTAGTAGGCGTAAGAGGAAGCCCACTAACAAAGTCCATGGTGATTCTCTCCCATTTCCACTGTGGAATCTTTATCGGTGAAGCAATCCGAAGGTACTTGATGTTCAAATTTTGACTTGTCGACACGTTAAGCACTTTCCTACAAACTCCGTAACTTTCGCTTAAGTCCAGGCCACCAAAACTGATCTCGCAAATATCGGTATAACTTACTTCCTCCAGGATGCATAGCATAAGGGCTACTATGCGACTCCTAAAGAATCTTTTGCCTCAATTTCTGATCCCTCGGCATACAGACTTTACCTTTGAAACACAATACCCCATCACTGTTAATACCATAATCTTCCAATTCTCTACTCTGCACTTGTCGAAGTTTTGCACTCAGATCATCGTCTATCAATTGCCTCTCTTTCACTTGACTCAACCATGTCGGCCTAACTTGAAGTTCTGCCAACAAGCTTCCGTCATCATAAAGACTAAGATGTGCAAACATCGCCCTTAAATCTGACACCACTTTCTGACTTAGAGCGTCTGCCACCACATTCGCCTTGCCCGGGTGGTACTCAATAGAACAGTCGTAGTCTTTCAACAACTCTACCCACCTTCGCTGCCTCAAATTCAGTTCTTTCTGAGTCAGTAGATATTTCAGACTCTTGTGGTCCGTGTATATCACTGACTTTTCTCCGTATAGATAATGTCTCCAAACTTTAAGAGCAAAGACTACAGCTGCCAATTCCAAATCATGCGTCGGGTAATTAACCTCGTGAGGTCTTAACTGCCGAGACGCATATGCAACTACCTTCCCGTCTTGCATCAAAACACATCCTAATCCCGTGTGAGAAGCGTCACAATACACGACAAAATCCTTTCCTGCCTCAGGTTGAATCAAAATTAGAGCTTCAGTCAAAACCTTCTTGAGCTTCTCAAAACTCTCTTGTTGCTTATCAGCCCACAAAAAAGGTACTTCCTTTCTCAGCAATTTCGTTAAAGGTGCAGCTATCGAAGAAAATCCTTCAACAAATCTTCTGTAATAGCCTGCTAACCCCAAGAAACTGCGAACCTCAATTACGGACATAGGTGGTTTCCAATCTAGTACAGCCTCAATCTTCCGAGGATCCACCCTTATTCCTTCTGCAGACACCACATGGCCTAAAAACGCAACCTCCTTCAGCCAAAATTCACACTTGTTGAATTTGGCATAAAGTTTCTTCTCCCTTAAAACTCGCAACACAATCCAGAGATGCTCATCATGTTCCATTTCAGACTTAAAATACACCAGATGTCGTCTATGAACACCACGTTTAACCGATCCAAGTAGGGTGGAAAATCCGGTTCATCATATCCATGAACGCAATTGGGCGTTAATCAATCTGAATGGCATTACCAGAAATTCATAATGCCCATATCTAGTTTGAAAAGCCGTCTTATGGACATCCACTTCCTTCACTTTAAGCTGATGATACCCCGACCTTAGATCAATCTTTGAGAATACCGCAGCTCCCTTAAGCTGATCGAACAAGTCGTCAATCCTTGGCAAAGGATACTTGTTCTTGATGGTCAGCTTATTCAACTGCTGGTAATATATACACATCCTCATCGATCCGTCATTCTTCTTCACAAATAGGACCAGTGCTCCCCATAGAGACACACTAGGTCGGATAAATCCATGATCAAGTAACTCCTGAATCTGAGCCTTAAGCTCAACTAACTCCTTCGGTGCCATTCTATATGGAGCAATAGAAACTGGCGCCGTTCCAGGCAATAAATCTATCCCGAATTCTACCTCTCGGTCCGGAGGCAAACCTGGAAGTTCTTAAAAAAACATCTACAAATTCATTCACAGTCCTAACTCCTTCAACAGTTGCTTCTTTAGCCTCTAAGGCACTAACCAACATAAAAAAGGCTACACATCCCTTTCTAACCATCTTTTCTGCCTTAAGAGCGGATACTACATTAGATAAGTAGTTCCGTCTCTCGCCCATCACTACAACTTCTTTGTCATCAATAGTTCTTAGGACATTCGCTTTGCAAAGACAATCCACATTTGCACGATACTTCACAAGCCGGTCCATGCCTAAGATCGGTCGAATTCTCGAATGGCAACTCCATTAAATCACCTTAAGCGTATCCCTTGAACTTCTAAAGGCACTTCCTTAAAAAGTTTGTCTATAACTACTGTCTGTCCTAAAGGACTAAATACAGTCATCTTCCTAGGTACAGTCTCAGAAGTCACATGCAAAGTTCCAGATACTTCACTAGCGATATATGAGTGAGTTGACCCTATATCTATCAAAGCAATAAAGGGCAACCTGAAATCGAAAACGCATCGTGATAACATCAAAAGGCGTCACTATCCTCTCATGACGAATCGCATATACCGACTGGTGTCTCGCCTCGAGCTACCATCGCCTCTGCACAAGTTCTGCGACCTCTACCAGAGCCATTACCCCTTCCATTTGGACCACGGCCCTTATCATTCTTTGTTCACCTCCAACCCTAATTAACACCACGACTTCTTTGGCGGTTCATATCCGAATTCTTGGGCAATCCTTGATCATATGGTCTTTAGATCTACACTTGAAACATCCCCAGGTCTTTTCCATTCTTCCCCGAGTGCATCTTTCCACATTGGGCACAAGCACGATGTTGTCCACCAGTGTGATCTGTGACCTCGCGGTCCTTCATTTCTTGGTTTCTTCTAAAAATTCCTGGATGACCCTGAAGACCCAAAGCTTCTCTTATTCTTATTCTGGCCTCTGTCCCGGTTCTGTCTCTCAATTCGCTTAACCTCTTCAACTATTCTTGCCCTTTCCACTAAGATTGTAAAATCTCTTTCCCGGTGTGGAGCAATCATCACTCGCAGTTCATCTCTAAGTCCATCCTCAAATCTGACACACCGTTCATACTCCGTAGCCACTATCCCTCTGGCATATCGACTAAGTCGCAAAAATTCTGCTTCATACTCAGCTATAGACTTGTTGCCTTGCACTAGATTCAGAAATGTCTTCCTCTGGGAGTCGATGTAGCTAGCTCCAACGTATTTTCCTTTGAATTTAATTTTAAAATACCCCCAATCCAGTCGATCCGCAGGGGTACTTTCCTTGATAGTGAGCCACCACTGGTAGGCCTCATCACGGAGTAGTGAAATAGCACCTTTCAATTTTTCTTCAGCAGTGCAGTCTAAATCGTCCATGATCCTCTCGACTGCCTCTAACTAGTATTCCGCTACATTTGGAGCTACTCCAGATACTCCCCTGAAAACCTCAGCTCCATTCGATCTAAGTCTCTCAGCTATTGACTTTCGAGACCCATTTCCAGTACTAGCTTCTGCTACTCGTTCCAATACTCGAAGTACAGCTTGTGATACTGCGTCACCTCCTTCATTTTGCTCTTGAAAATCCACCCCAACAGCCGGTGGCGGAGCTTCATTCTCGGAACCTTGACCAGATCTAACTGGTTCCGACACAGCCATTCTTCCTCTTCCACGTCCACGACGACCACGTCCCCTAGAACTCATGTCTACTACGCGTCTTATCTGTTTTTACGAAAAAGTCTTATGTATTAGAGTCTTTTCACTTCTTATTAACAGAAAGTTTTATGCAACAGATATTCAGTGGTTTTTCCGTAGTAGCACACATACACCTAGGGTCCATGTCTCTAAAGTTATAGTTTCCTTAAGCTTATCAGACTTTCATATCACTTTATCAATAAAGATACATACCTGATGGATCAAATGAGAACTTCAAAAGCCATGCTCTTTATAAAACCATTTTAGCTTAAGAAAACTTTCGAGAAAGTCATTTGGGCCATATTTTGAAAATGTTGTGGGCTTCAAAACCCAAGGTAGAGAGTTTAAAACCTGCTCGATGCTGTTGAAACACCCCAAACCCGACCCAAAAGCCTAACCGGATTTGATATGTTCCTCGAATCTAACTTTAGCAAATTCTCGTTTTATTTAAGAAAAACTTGATGATTTTGTAGAAAATAGATTAACTTAATATTTTAGGTTGAAATCAAATTGTAAAAGTAAATTTATGTCTTTTAAAACCTTATTTTTTAGAAGGAATTAATAAATTAAAAGAAAACCAAATTTAAGGAATTTACTTTAAAACATATATATATATATTAGTGACAAAAACATTTTTAAATTATTTATTGAAAAACCATTTAGTTATTTAATAGATATTTATTCATGGCAAAATAAAAGTCCAAACACAAAAATTAAAAGCAGTTTATAGTGGCCTTATTACAAAAATAGCAAACCCATAATAAAGTCTAAGTAGTAAAATTTAATAAGTTTAAATTGGAAAATCTTCAAAATACTTGATATGAGCATTGGCCACCATGGAGTCCTTGCTGACCCGATCCATCGCACTACGAATCATCTGAAAAGTTATCCCACAAAAATGGGTGAGTTATAAAACTCAATGTGTAACACATACATTAAAAAGCCCATTTGATCATAGCCTCAAAGTCCAATAATTACACATATAGCCATAGGCCCATTTAAGTCATTTTTAGCCCAAAAGCCCATTTTCATAGCAGATTAAATAATAATCATTTAAATCACATGGATATGTACAAATAATGAAATGCAAACCCTACCCACCTAATATCCATCCGCTACACACCACCGTACCAACCAACACACCGTGGGATTACTAAATCGACCCTCCATCCGCTACACACCATCGAAGGCGATTCTTTGCGGTCAACATGCACATCGCCTTTATAATTTTGTGGCAAGGCCACTCAGACAAAATTGTGACCAAGTCACTGGATTTCAAATATGTGACCGAAGTCACCAGATTCACATATGTGACCGAAGTCACCGGATTTCAAATATGTGACCGAAGTCACCAGATTCACATATGTGACCGAAGTCACCAGATTTCAAATATGTGACCGAAGTCACCGGATATTGTGGTAAAACCACCAAAATACTTCCCCTTTATCATATTCACCCATATGCCCATGCACATACATATTATTCATTTTTCATGCCATTTACCCCAAAATCATAACAAAATCATACTTATCTCACAATTATGCATATAGCAAAATTAACAGAATATTTGGGGTAAACATACCTGAATATCTTATACCACTGAATGGTATCCACAATCATTATCAAACATGTTGTTATAAAATCACATATAAAAATAGATCTATGAGTTTTTATTGTAAGGTTACACACCTTATAACCGTGAGAACGATACTCTCTCGCTCGTCAACACCTAGTTAATTATCACACTTTGTTAGTATACACTATAACTAATAAAACTATATTTATTGACGAAAGATCTAAATCCTTACCCTCGAATTCTCGAACAATCGTTTTTTGTGGTTTTCTCCGCTAGATGGATCAAAACCACGATATTCCACCAACGTAAAGTGGTTCAATTGTACGTACTACTTCAAATAATCGATCTTCGCTAGCGAGGGTCCACAACCCGTGGAAAATCTCTTCACCGATACAACCCTTCTTTTGAAGTTTGATGGCAAAACAAGGCCTCCTCTCTTCCAAACACTCCGTCTTCGCTTTTTTCTTACCTATCTTGTTAGTCTCAAATCACCCCTAAAAATAAAGTTGATTAGTGATCCATTCTAAAAGGATTGATACGATCGAAATTAATAATCCTTACCTTGGATGATTTGAAAGATCACTTCTTAAAAGTTGGCTTCAATAAAGATCCTTAAAATCCTTTCCAAGGATTCGGCCTAAGAGAGAAAAATAAGAGGATTTATGTTTTCTAAGTCAACTATAGTAAAAAGAAATAAAGAAAACAATTGACAAAACCTTACTTGATCACTTTGGATATTCAGCCTTGAACAAAAAGAAGAGAATAAAATGATGATTCGGCTTGCACAAAAAAAAGAAAAGAGAAAAAGATAGTGATTTATGGCTAAAATGGTTTCGGTTTTCAATAAAAGAAAAGAAAGATTTAGATGAAAAAGAAAGGTGATTTGTTTGATAAAAGAGAAGGAAAGTATGTTGATTTTGATGTTGATAGAAATTAGTTTCGGTTGAGAGTGAAGAAGAAAGAAAAATGAAAAGAGAAGGCAAGAGAAAAGGAAGAAAAAGAGAAAGAGAAAGAGATATTAAAAGAAGAAGATGATGATGATGATGATTCTCAAAAGAAAAGAGATGTGTTTAGGGACCTATGTGCATTCGGCCAAGAGGGAGAAATGAAGAAAAATGGTTCTTTGAACTTTGGTAGATTCGGCAATGAAGGAAAAAGAAAAGAATAAAATGTTTTCCAATCTTTTGATGTTTTAGACTAAAGAGAACAAAAATTTGAGAGAAAAGGAACTTTAGCCAAAATGGTCAAAATGAGAGCCAAAACAAAGAGAAATTTTTACCTAAACTCAATAACAAATTCGGCTAGGAGAAAAACTTTTGGAGAAATGAGAGAAGATGCACAAAAATGCAAGACTTTTTCGCCAACTTTCCCCCATAATGGCAAAGCAAAAATTCGGCCAACCTATGCCAACATTATCCCCCTTTTTCCTCCTTGTTTCTTCCCCATCAACCCTTAATTTGCTATCACCATTAACCATCCCCTTTAGCCCCTAAAACCGACTAGATTCATGGTCAAATGACCATGAAAAAGTTTCCAAGACAAAGGCCTTACTTCAAGCCTTTTGTCCCCCTCATCTTATCATCCTTTCATGATTCCATACCATAAGTTTAAGCTTACCTTATCCATGTGGTCAAATAGCTAAAATTAAAAAGATGCTCATCCATTCTAGAAGAGTCTTGGCCGACACTATAGGGAAGAAAACAAAAATAAAATCCTTCCATTTGTTAGCTAGGGGATTCGAACCTCTCCCCTCAAGCACTCATCCATGCATCCTAACCACCTTGCCAATTACTCATCTTATGCTTAAAACCTCTTGTCATTATTTCTTAAAGCCTAACATGCTTAGCTCCATCTTAATTATTAGAAATTAAAAGTTTCACTAAGCATTCACTTAATTAATGAAGTTCAAAAATAACTTCCAAAATACACTCAAACATATTTAAGCATGCAACATCATTCAATTAAGTAAAGATGCATAACCCCTAATTATCAGGATGTTACAGTCGGACTAATGATCTTATGTCTTTAGAGACATTCAAGATAGGGCAGAAAAGAGCAGTCCATAGTCTTGAAAGAGGGGCGGTTCCGCTAATCCCCCTAAGTATAAACGAAGGGCTGTTTCAGGAATCTGGGATTTTCCACTGGGTTGCAGACCTTCAACCGAGGAGAATCAATTATTTGAAGTCGTTCGTACTCCTGAACCTTTGTACGTTCGTGGATTCTCATCAGGCAACGAATCGATAATCGAGGAGAAACCAAAAATAGAAGTGGTTCAAAATCAAAAGGGTAAAGATTTAGATCGTTTACTAATAGTGTTTTTTTTATAAATGAAAATGTTCTAATAGTTCGTGTTACGTTTAGGTGTTGACGAGCAGGAAGGTTTAGTACTCACGATATCAAGGTGTGTAACTTCACACTTATCTCGGGTTAGATGTCATACCGTAGTGTTGAGTAAAATCACAAAGACGACAAAATTGGTACAATACGTAATAATTGGTATTTTTGGTGAAATTACATGAAAACGATTGAAGTTGTGAAAATTACAAAAATGCCCTCGATGAGTTAGTTGGTAAATGTAAATTTTATGTCTCATGTGAAAATGGGCCGAAAACCTTGCTAAAGCGTAAAATGGGCCGAAATCTATACTAGATCGTTAAATGGGCCGAAATCTCTGTTAGATCATTAAATGGGCCGAAATCTAAACTAGATCGTTAAATGGGTCGAAATCCCTGATAGATCGTTAAATGGGCCGAAATCCCTAATAGATCGTTAAATGGGCCAAAATCTCTGCTAGATCGTTAAATGGGCCGAAATCTCTGCTAGATCGTTAAATGGGCCAAAGTTGCTAGATTGTTAAATGGGCTAAATGATATTTTGTATTATGGGCCTTAATAAAAACCTAAAATATTGACTCACATGTAAATTGGGCCTTTTTACTAAAATCATCATATGTATATAGATTATTTTGCATACATGTTGCATGGGATGGGATTAATGATGAAGAGAAGAAAGGCCTGTTGCCAAAAATCTAGTTCGGTGGCTTTGCCACAAAATAATTAAATGGCTTATTGCCTCTAGTTCGGTGGCTCTGCCACAAATATAAAAATGGCTTTATGCCTACGATTGGTGTGTTGGCGGGGTGGGTTGACTTGATCCCCACAGGTGTGATGGTTGGTACGGGTGGTGTGTAGCGGATGGAAATTAGGTTTGGGTGGGAAATTTCATTTTGCATGCATCTCATTATTTATATTATTAAACTTGTTTATGGGCTCAAGCCCAAAATTATGACTTGATGATCGGCCCAATGGATAAAGTAAGTGAGTTATACATCGAGTTCGAGTAACTCACTCCTCAAATTTTTCATCTCGGTAATGGAAATTGACGTGGACTTGGGCCGAGGATGACTTCGTGGAGGCCATCTCGCAAACATGGGTTTAATAAACTTTGAACTTTTAATAAGTACTTTCTTTAAATTGCTATTTTGGGTATGGTGTAATAAGGCCTCTATTAATATTTTATAGATTTTATGCGTGGATGGATTTAAATTATGTTTTGGACAATTAATATGGGTTTATGTTTATCTTAGAATGTTTTCTTAAAATACTTTGGGTTTTCAAACATACGAGATTCTTTAACTATTCTTATTTTCAAACCCTTTGAACTCTTATATAATTACTTTAAGGTTTTGTTAATTAAATGTCAAATGATAAGATTTTTTTCAACTAATGTTTCTCAAATTCATCGAACTTTAATTATTTCTCTTGGTTTTTATTAAACTCTATTTTTAAGGGTTTTGAAATATCGTTTCACCTAAATCATTAGATAGAAATAAATAATGTTCAATCTGTGTGACAAACCAAATCTCGTCTTGATGCATAGACCAGGTTTGGGGTGTTACACAATTACCACCGTTTGACTTCGGCTAGAACAATACACGGCCTCCCACTTAAAGCACTACGAAAAAGAAAGGCATTTGTTTAAAAGAGAATAAATGATGATTCCGGTCAAAAAGACCCTTCCAAGCCATAATATAGATTCGGCAAAAGAGAGAAGAAAATAAAAAGAATTGAAAGGGTTCTTACCGATTGTTCAAGAGATGAATGACAACTCGAATGGAAAGAATATCAATGAAAGATGGAAGATTCGACTATGGTGAAAATATTAAAGTGAAAGTGATGCTTGAAGGATTTTTGCTAAAAGAAAAGAAGAAGAAAGATGATGAATTAGTTTCGGTTTTCAAGGATGATGAATGAACAAAGAAATGGTCTCCAAGTTGTATGCATTTGGCAAAGAAAAGAAATGGAATAAGTCTATTCAAGGTTGCATGAATTTGGCAAAAAAAGGACAAAGAAGCTTGGGAAGAAAAGAAAATGATTCCAAATTGTCAATGAAGAATAGGCCAAAATAACCAAAATTTACCAATTACCAATGATCATAATCGGCTGGGAGAGGGAGTTTTGAGAGAAAAAAGAAACAATTGATGTATTGATATTTTGTCCAAAACTATCACTTTTGTTTTTACAAAAACATCAAGCACCAAATTGGCTATCATCCTAGCCCCAAGCCGTCTACATTCATTCCCCTAGGATAAGAGTTTGGCTACCCAAACTTTCCAAAACACCATCCTCAAAAAAAGCCCCTTGTCCCCCTTACTTACCTATTTCTCATGATTCATTTACCCAACTTCAACCTTGCCTTATTCTTTTAGCCACCTTACCAAAATAATGAATTCCACCCTTGCCATATTTATTCCTTGATCGACACATAAGGAAGGGAAGCAAAAATAAAAGTCAAATTGCACACAAAGTGATTCGAACTCCTTCCCTGAAGGTGCTACAAGTGGCGCCATATCCTCTCTACTAATAGCTCTTTTATGCTAGCTATTTAATCAATTATTTCCATATGCTTTAAGGTCACTTACTCCATCTCCTTAAAGTGCTAAAATACCAATTTTTTCCTAAGGCCCAATTAAACCCGAGACTTCATAGAAACCGCGTAACCTTCCAAATTCACTTAACTAATAAGTCCAATTTGCAATAATGTCATCCTCTTGTTCTCAGAATTTTAAACATTCCTACGCCCAAGGCCCAATAGGCCCAATCCTACTAGGCCCAATTTCGGGATGTTACAATTCTACCATCCTTAAAGAAATTTTGTCCTCGAAATTTCTGACCATCTACTAAACGCATCGCTCAAATCACATCACTAAGCTTTATTGCAAGACTCGATCTTAAAAACCACAATGTACTTTTAACAAAATCTTGAATCCTCTTTCACACGACCAAACATCTAACCACAAAAGCAAGCAGATTGTCTACCATTTATACTTAGAATTTTCTACATTCAATCATCACGTCCAACCAAAACATACCTGACTTGATGGTGATGTAACAATCCCGAGCCTTATGCTCCTTAGACCCGTATCTCAAGCATACTCCTAACCTCCTCTAGCATTCTCTCAGATGACGCCTTCTACAATGATCGCAAGTCAGAAAGTTTGGACGTGCCTTAACACGCTTTACGGAACGAGACTGCGATCCAAAAGAACCATGATCTCCTTTCTTCTTACAGTCCATAGACCCAACTCGAAGTGGTTAACTGATTTCCTTAACCTCCTTCAATACCTTCTTAACTATCTAAGTCAGCTCATCAACCGCAACTCGATCATGAGATCCCGTCCCAGCCACTAACGATGTCTGCGCCTCCCTTTTGGGCACATGCCTTGGTGCCGAAGATCTAGTCCTAACACTTCAGCCTCTATCACGTCTACGTCTACCGCGTCCACTTCTTCTAGCGCTCATGTTCACTTAAGTCGATTTAATCTTATTACGAGTTTTATGAATCAGTATACTATTCGATGTTCATTAAATGATGTTTTATAGAATATAGGAAGTAAATTTGTTTTCGCAAACACATCCTATAGTTTCAATCTCTATAGTTTCGACTCCTAAACACTAAAAGTTCTAGAGTATTCTTACAGTCATATCACAATAATCATAATCATAAAACATATACTTACTTGACATGGTGCCGGATACCCGTGGTGCCATACTTCCTTTAGAACATGCATTTATAAATTTAAATTCAATTAGCTTTGAAAAAACACTTTTGAATCCAAACCACAGTCGAGTTTTGAAACTGAGTTCTGATACCATAAAATGTAACACCCCAAATCCGGCCTAAAAGTTAGGCATGAATCCGATGTGTCACACTAAAAAGTTTTTCGATAACATATAAAGAAAACATGTCAAATGAGATTAAAAAAACATGTTAGATCCTTTTTATTCGTACAAAAATAGATGTTAATTTGTTAAAATCAAGAAAAACAAGTTTGACTTGAGATATTTAATAAAATACTACTAACCTCGAAGATTGATCGATTAAATTTGAAGTAATAATTTTATAAAACTGTAACTTTTGGAAATATCGTTGATAGTTCGAGAGAAATTTCCATATTAAAATATTTGTAAAAGTTTATTTTGAAATTTATTTGTTAATCGATTTTGGAAAACCTTTATTATGATTTTAGAAAATCCCATTTAAAATAATTTGAGTAAAATATAAACACGTCAAACATAAAGCAAAATAAAATAATCCACAGGCCTTATTACAACACATAACCCAAAATAGTAAAGTAATAAAGTAAATGAAGTAAGAAGCTAAAGTCCAAATAAAACCATTTCTGAAGTATGGCCTACACCGAGTCATCCATGGCCCCAAGTCCTCGTCAATGAGCATTACCTACAAGGGTTAATAAAGAAAGGGGGTGAGTTACAAGAACTCAATGTGTAGCCCATTTACCATTGTCCACTGGGTCAAAAATCCAATTAAACATTTATTGGGCCAAAGCCCATTTACAACTATAACATAATACCATGTATATAATATGCATGTGATATGCAATTCCCAAACCAAACCTAGTTTTCCATCCGCTACACACCACCCGTACCAACCAACACATCTGTGGGGAGCTTTAGTCACCCACCTCGCCAACACACCAAACTGGTTATTAAGCCATATATCAAACTGGGCATTAAGCCATATATCAAATTGGGCATTAAGCCATATATCAATTTGTGGACAAGCTACCAGAATTTTGTAGCAAAGCTACCAGAACTTCTCTTCGTCATCATCCCAACCCATGCAAATCATGTATATAATGCATAACAGTTCATAATGATGTATTCAGATATTCTTTACAAATTTTATGGCCCATTATAATAATTTATCAAAGTTGGCCCATTAAGCAAATATCATCTTGGCCCATTTTGCATATTTTCAGATCAGCCCATATAATCATATATCAATTTGGCCCACATAACAAAATATATCAGATTGGCCAATTAATCAATATGCCCATTCGGCCCATAAGGCAATATGTCAATTTAGCCCATTAAGCAATTTTATATTTTGGCCCATTAACACTTTACAAATCAGCCCAATAGAGGCATTTCCATAATTCGTCCCATAAGGGCATTTTCATAATTTGGCAATCGTACCCGTTAAGGGTAATTCGGTAATCTTACCCACTAAGGGTATTATGGTAATTTCGTAACTAAGGCTTAACTACTAATTTGGGGCATAAAAGTTTAAAATTGTCCATCTGCATCATACTGGCTAAATTGACCATAACTAGAGTGAAAAATCTCAAAATCTAAATCCGTAAATTTTCCTTGAAACTAGACTCATATATCTCCTTACTGCAATTTTTTCAGAATTTTTGGCTTAACCATTTAGTACAGTTTATTCCTTAAAATTTCCCTTATTTCACTATCCAACAATTCTGACCTCTCCTACCCAAAATTCAAATATCTCACTGTACAGTTTTCATATGTTGTTCCCACTTGTTTCTATTGAAAATAGATTCACTAAGTAATCTTTAAATATAAACTATATCTTTTAATTCACTTTGTACAATTTTATATGATTTTTCCAAGAGAGATCAGGGAACCACAAAATCATTCAGACTAGTCTCACTAAAATTAACATATCTCAAAATATAAAATTCCTTTTCCTTCTCCGTTTCTTCCTTATCAAAATAGACACAGTAAGATTTGATTTGATATATTATTCACTTATTAATTCCCTTTCTCCTATTTTTCATGATTTTTCGAAATCACATCACTGCCACTGACCAAAACTGTTTTATTACAAAAACATAGTTATCACTATGAACCTATGCGCCCCCGAGTGATCCGTGATGCCGAATTCCGATTTTCTTTGGTATTTCGACAAAATCATAGAACATATCATAAATAATTTTAGAGAGATGTGAGATTACACACCATTTCAAACATGTTTTTTGGAAGGTACGGGATTACACACCTTGATTTCGATTTCCTAATGAACCACTCGTCGTTGACGTAGAACAATACCAACAAAAAGTTAGCCTCTGATTTCCAAAAGATTTCTTATCACTTACACTTGAATCACTTACCACTATATCCGAAGGTAGAAATATATCGAGTGATTTGTCCCTAAAACATATAGTCGATTAGTCGAAACTTCAATCCGATTTGCAACATAGCCAAATAGAGATATAACAAAAAATCCAAAAACGAACCCCCTTACCTTATCGATATTGGATCCAATTACCACTTTTGACTTCGGCTAGAACAATACACGGTCTCCCATTTAAAGCACTATGAAAAAGAAAGGGATTTTTTTAAAAGAGAATAGATGATGATTCCGGTCAAAAAGACCCTCCAGAGCCATAATATAGATTTGGCAAAAGAGAGAAGAAAATAAAAAGAATTGAAAGGGTTCTTACCGATTGTTCAAGAGATGAATGACAACTCGAATGGAAAGAAGATCAATGAAAGATGGAAGATTCGACTATGGTGAAAATATTAGAGTGAAAGTAATGCTTGAAGGATTTTTGCTAAAAGAAAAGAAGAAGAAAGATGATGGATTAGTTTCAGTTTTCAAGGATGATGAATGAACAAAGAAATGGTCTCCAAGTTGTATGCATTCGGTAAAGAAAAGAAATGGAATAAGTCTCTTCAAAGTTGCATAGATTCGACAAAAAGAGGACAAAGAAGCTTGGGAAGAAAAGAAAATGATATCAAATTGTCAATGAAGAATAGGCCAAAATAACCAAAATTTACCAATTACCAATTATCATAATCGGCTAGGAGAGGTTTGAGAGAAAAAGAAACAATTGATGTATTGATATTTTGTCCAAAACTATCACTTTTGTTTTTACAAAAACCTCAAGCACCAAATTCGGTATCATCCTAGCCCCAAGCCGTCCACATTCTTCCCCCTAGGATAAGAGTTTGGCTACCCAAACTTTCCAAAACACCATCCTCAAAATAAGCCCCTTGTCCCCCTTACTTACCTATTTCTCATGATTCCTTTCCCCAACTTCAACCTTGCCTTATTCTTTTAGCCACCTTACCAAAATAATGAAGTCCATCCTTGCCATATTTATTCCTTAACCGACACATAAGGAAGGGAAGCAAAAATAAAAGTAAAATTGCACACAAAGTGATTCAAACTCCTTCCCTCAAGGTGCTACAAGTGGCGCCATATCCTCTCTACTAATAGCTCTTTTATGCTAGCTATTTAATCAATTATTTCCATATGCTTTAAGGTCACTTACTCAATCTCCTTAAAGTGCTAAAATACCAATTTTTTCCTAGGGCCCAATTAAACCCGAGACTTCACAGAAACCGCGTAACCTTCCAAATTCACTTAACTAATAAGTCCAATTTGCAATAATGCCATTCTCTTGTTCTCAGAATTTTAAACATTCCTACGCCCAAGGCCCAATAGGCCCAATCCTACTAGGCCCAATTTTGGGATGTTACATGTGGCCTCCACCGAGTCATCCATAGCCCAAGTCCACATTACTGAGTATTACCTAAAAGAATTGGGCTAAGCCCACTTACATGTAGTAAACAAATGATATGAATACAACCCATCCCATCCATAATTTGCAGTCAAGTGACATTTGTAATATTTTGTGGTTGAACCACCAAAATCATATACTGATAATGTAATTGACATATAGCCTTAATCACGATGGCACAAAGCCATATTTAAATTGGCACATAGTCCTTATCGAATGTGTGGCAATGCCACCGATCTACACTTCCGAGACTTCACTAGAAACCACAGAACCTTCCAAATTCACTTAACTAATAAGTCCAATTTGCAATAATGCCATTCTCTTGTTCTCGAATTTTAAACATTCCTACGCCCAAGGCCCAATAGGCCCAATCCTACTAGGCCCAATTTTGGGATGTTACATGGGCCTCCACCGAGTCATCCATAGCCCAAGTCCACATTATCGAGTATTACCTAAAAGAATTGGGCCTAAGCCCACTTACATGTAGTAAACAAATGATATGAATACAACCCATCCCATCGGGGATCAAGTCAACCCACCCCGCCAGCCTCTCCAATTTGCAGTCAAGCTGACATTTGTAATATTTTGTGGCTGAACCACCAAAATCATATACGGTAATGTAATTGACATATAGCCTTAATCACGATGGCACAAAGCCATATTTAAATTGGCACATAGTCCTTATCAGAATGTGTGGCAATGCCACCGATCTACACTTCTCTTCATTTAATTTTCCCATCCCATGCAATATGTAAAGATGCAACATACATAAAATATCCTCATATATAATAACCATTAGTTTAGTAATTTAGTATGATGAATCGGCCCATTAAAGCAATATAATAATAATTCAGCCCACTAAGGCATTTTAACAAATTGGCCCATAAGGGTTTTTCGGTAATTCAGCCTATAGGGGCATTTCGGTAATTTTATCAATTTTAATGCCGATTTTGTCAAATCTATAAAAACAATGTACTTTAAGCCAATTTCTCATTTTATGCCAACTTTACGATTTTTAGCCGTATAATAATAACAATCTACTATCAATCATTATACCGAATTATGGATCTTTGGAATTACGGAGTGAGATTACACACCTGATTACGGTGAATATTAAACTCTCTTGATCGTCGGCACCTTCGACATCGTGAACGACCACGATTTTTCTATTCTCACCGGATGATGGTCCACAACTTGGTGGGAAATCTTGAACCCCCGAACCGCTTTACGCTTGAACTTAGGAGTAAGAATCGCAATTCCACTCCTTTTGTGATCTCCAATCGCTTTTCCTTTCGATTCAATACTTGGAAAAAGTCTTAATGAAAACGATATTACGATATATATATCAATTGTTTAAGGAAGAATGGTTCGGCTTACCATTAAATAAGGAGAGAATATCGAGTGAGTTCGTCCCTTACAACATAATCGATTAGCCAAACTTTCAATTCGATTAAAACCATAACCAAGTAGCGATATCAAATGGACTATGAAAAGACTCCTTACCTTAATCGATGATAATCCCGATTCCCACCGATTGATTTATGGCTACGGATAAGACAAGGATATGTAATTCGGCTCTCTACTATAACAAGAAGATGATCAAGATATGAGGGATTAGGAGAGAATGGTATTTCAGTTTAGAACAAAATGAAACATCCGAATGTTAAGAAGCACATATTCGGCTTAGGAAAAAGACAAGGAAAAGAGTAGAAATGAAGTCCTTACCCGATTCAACCAATGAAGAAATATCCAACACACAAAAATGGATAAAAGAGAAGATGTTAAATATTTGGCTAATGAAGAGAAAAGCGCAAAGAAGATTCGGCCAAGCAAAGTTGTCAACTAAGAAGAAGAAAAGATGAAACACCCCAAACCAGGCCCACAAGCCCTGACCGGATCTGGCATGCTTCTAGAGAAAAACCATTAGAATCTTATTTGGGCTTTGCCAAAAGCTTGTGTGTTTTTGAAAACAGTTGATTTGGGTTAGGTTCAAAATTAAAACCCGTGTTGATTAGGTGTCAAAACAATTAATATTTATATTTAAGAAAAATTAACTTGAACTTCAAATCGATAAATGTCGATCATACTAAGTAGTTTAAATGCATGCATAGACAATTTAATACTTATGTCCTTATTACATCAAATAAAACCCAAAATAATTCAAAACTTCAATAAATAAAAAAATAAACTAATAAAAATAAATAGTCTCTGAGTTATGCATGGCCACCACTGAGCTCCTGCCGACTCGGTCCATCTACTGAGTGTCTCCTGAAAAATAATCCCATAAGGGGTGAGTCAAACAGACTCAATGTGTACAACCAATACAAGTCTCAATTAAATTCAGGCATATCAAATCATACATAATAAACACATATAAACCATGATGCAAACCCGAACCCAAGCCTAGATAACCATCCGCTACACATCACCCGTACCAACCATCACACCGTGGGGACTACTAAGTCGACCCTCCATCCGCTACATACCATCGAAGGCGTCATTTGCGATGACGTGCTCATCGCCTTATGAAATTGCATGTAGCCACCAGATAATTATTTTGTGACAAAAGTCACCACATTCGATTTCATGACATAAGTCACCACATTCAAATTACGTGACATAAGTCACCACATTCAGATATTGGGGTATAAAACCACCAATTCACTTCCCCTTTACATATCGCCTATATGCCCCATGTCAAACAAATCATGCAATATCATGCCTTATTTCACATTCTTATCACTATTGACATATGTGCCATCATAGATCATATCATACTCATAGTAGGAGTGGGTAAACGTATTCTAGTACTTTGTACCATTGCAAGATACTCTTAGCCACATCTTAACATATTCTTAGTAACATATTTATCAAAACATAGCCGTAATTTAATTAAGGCTTAGTGTGGGGTACACACCTGATTTACTTAACGAGTTTATTGAAATCCTGAAGATCCCGATCTAACACTTTAGATCTTAGTTCCTATATTAGGCCATTATTAGGCATATTAGCAAAAACCTATTCGGCTATATAACCATATTTCGAAGGAAACGTGTCAAATCTCACCTTGTTTGCCGATTTGACTACTATTCAAATCTCAAAACTTTGTGATGACTCTTCTTGCAATCGGCTAGACATTAAATCATCGAACCAATTAGTTTTGCTTTCAAATGAAGTAAGAAATAAATTGAATCCCTAAATATGGCCTATAGCCGATGTTACCAACCACTTACTTAGCTTGTCTAAATCCAAATCCTTGCTTGCTCTCGTTGCCAATATCCCTATTAACCATTGTTAGAATCGGCTTAAACATAAACCTTATAAGAATGGACTTTGGCCGAATACCACTTTGACTTACCTTGATCACTACAAATCCTGAAAGACTCCCTCCTGAAATCGGCGGCAAAGGAAATCCTAGAAGACCCTTCAAAGTTTCGCCAAAGAGTTCTAATGGGATTAGTGCTTTTGATTTGACCACAAGAAAAAGAATTAAAACGATAACAATAGATCCTTACCCTTGCTACTATTGTTGCTTTAAGAGAAAAGAGGTCTCGGCTTTTGAGACTTGTGAAAAGAAGAGAGGATGAGAGGCTGAAAGATTGAAGCAATGGTGATCAATAGTAGAGAGGTTTCACTAAAGGATAGATGAAGAAGTAAAGGAGGTAAGTGACTTATTAGGTTCTCTTTTGGGAAAGAAAATGGAAGAAAGAAAAGATAAGAAAAGAGTGAAGAGAGGGGCTAAATTTCGCAAGAAACACTAGAGAGGAAACAAATGAAATTCTAAGACCTATCCCCCACACACATAACCGAATATACCAACACAAGGAGCCCTCATTCGCCAACTCCTCCTCTCACTATCAAATCCCTTATTTCACTCCACCTTAGCCAATCCTTAACACTCTAACCCAATCTATACTTCCTTCCTCCGAGTCCATGTGCCGTCCCATCTTTGCTCCCATGTCTGACAAAAAAATAAAATCTCCCTTTATTTGCTTCCCTTGTGACTCAAACCTAAGCCTTGCACCCATGCCCTAAGTGGTGCCTCCAAGCCACTTAAACAAGCCCAATTTAGTGTCTTATTTCCCCTACAAATTTTCTTAAGGCCTTTTTGGTTTAGCTTCCTCTTTTAAATTAAAAATTGAATAATTTCTAAGGCGTTTACTACACTTTAAAGTTTCCAAAATTCATGCCACACAATTCAGAACACATAGACATGCTTTCACACATACTTAAGCAAAAATGCATAGGCCATAAATCCCGGATATTATAATTCTACCCCCTTAAAATAATTTCAACCTCAAAATTACCTGGCTAGAATAGGTGGGGTTACTGCTGTCGCATTGCTTCTTTTGGCTCCCAAGAAGCTTCCCCCGATCCATGGTTACGCCACAACACCTTGACCAAAGGGACTGACTTCCTCTGAACCACCTTCACCTCTCGTTCTAGAATCTGAATTGGCTCTTCCTCATAAGACAGATCTGGTCTCAGCTCCACCTCTACAACTAAAACTACATGAGATGGATCCGATCGGTATCGGCATAACATGGAAACATGAAATACGTTGTGCATCTGCTTCAATTCTGGAGGTAACTCCAACTGGCATGCCACCAGTCTAATTCACTTCAATACCCGATAAGGTCCTATGACCTTGGACTTAGCTTCCCTTTGTGACCAAATCTCATCACCTTCTTCCAAGGCGAAACTTTGAGAAACACTTGATCTCCCATAGCAAATTCAATCTCCTTCCATTTGAGATCTGCATATGACTTTTTCCTATTAGATGCCTCTTTCAACCGTGCCCGAATTATCTTAACCTTCTCCTCGGATTCTGCCATAATTTTTGGACCCAAAATCTGACGTTCCCCTAATTCCATCCAACACGTAGGAGTGCGACACTTCCGTCCATACAGCGCTTCGTACGGTCCCATTTTAATACTGGCCTGATAGTTGTTGTTGTAAGCAAATTCTGCTAAAGGCAAATATTCTTCCAAACTTCCTCTGAAGTCTATCACACAGCCTCTTAGCATATCCTCCAACACTTGTATTACTCGCTCAGATTGACCGTCTGACTGTGGATGAAAAGCCGTACTGAAGTCCAATATGGTGCCTAAAGTCCGATGTAGAGCTTTTCAAAATTGAGACATAAACCTTGGATCCTTATTTGAGATAATCGACACCGGCACTCTGTGCAACCTTACAATCTCTGCTACATACAATCTTGCTAGCTTTTGTAGAGAATAGTCAACCCAAGACCGAATAAAATGCGGACTTTGTCAGTCGATCCACTATCACCCATACCGAGTCCTTCTTAGTAGGCGTAAGGGGAAGCCCACTAACGAAGTCCATGGTAATTCTCTCCTACTTCCACTGCGAATTTTGTATTGGCTGAAACAATCCTGATGGAACTTGATGTTCAGCCTTAACTTGCTGACATGTCAAGCACTTCCCTACAAATTCGGTAACTTTCCGCTTAAGACTAGGCCACCAAAATTGTTCCCTTAGATCCCTATACATCTTACCGCCTCCAGGATGCATAGGGGCTACTATGCGATTCCCGAAGAATTCTCTGCCTAAGTTCTTCATTCTTCGGCATACAGACCTTACCCTTGAAGCACAATTCTCCCTCACCGTTAACCCCATAATCCTTCAATTCCCCACTTTGTACTTGCTATAGCTTAGCATTTAGATCATCATCCGCCAACTGGATTTCTTTCACCTCATTCAACCACGTCGGCTTAACTTGCAACTCTGCCAGTAGACTTCCATTGTCATACAAGCTCAGATGGGCAAACATCGCCCTTAGATCTGACACTACTTTCCAACTTAGGGCATCTGCCACCATATTCGCCTTGCCCGGGTGGTACTCTATGGAGCAATCATAATCCTTCAATAATTCCACCCACCTTCACTGTCTCAGATTTAGTCTTTTTGAGTCAGCAGATACTTCAGGCTCTTGTGGTCTGTGTAAATCACTGACTTCTCTCCATAAAGATAATACCTCCATACCTTAAGAGCAAAGACCACTGCCGCTAACTCCAAATCATGCGTCGGGTAGTTAACCTCGTGTGGCCTTAATTGTCAAGACGCATAAGCAACTACCTTCTCGTCTTGCATAAGGACACCTCCCAATCCTGTATGGGAAGCATCACAATACACTACAAAATCCTTCCCTGCCTCAGGCTGAATCAAAACTGGAGCTTCGGTCAAGACCCTCTTAAGCTTTTCAAAGCTCTTCTGTTGCTTATCGATCCATATGAAAGGCACTTCCTTTCTCAATAACTTTGTCAGAGGCGCGGCTCTTGATGAGAACCCTTCCACGAACCTTCTATAATAGCCTACTAATCCCAAAAAGCTACGAACTTCTGTCACAGACTTAGGTGGTTTCCAATCCAAAACTGCCTCAATCTTTCGAGGATCCACCCTTATTCCTTTAGCAGATAGCACATGTCCTAAAAACGTAACCTCCTTAAGCCAAAATTCACACTTGCTGAATTTGGCGTAAAGCTTCTTCTCCCTCAACCCTTGCAACACAACTCGGAGGTGCTCATCGTGTTCTTCCTCAGACTTTGAATACACCAAGATATCGTTTTTGAACCCAAACAACAGCTGAGTTTTGAAACTGGCTCTGATACCATAAAATGTAACACCCCAAACACAGCCCATGCGTTATGATCGAATCTGACATGTCACGTGAGAAAAACATGTTAAATCTTTTTTATTTGGAATAAAATATGTATTATTAGATTATAATCAAGAAAACAAGTATGATTTGAAATAATTGATAAAATACTACTAAGCTCAAAAGTTTATTGATAAATCAAATTTGAACTAATGATCTTATAAAACCAATAACATTTGAAATTATTGTTGATAATTTGAGAGAAAATTTTCGAGTTAAAATATTTATATAAGTTTGTTATGAAGTCCATTTGTTAGTCTATTTTAGAAAACCTTTATTTTAGTTTTTAGAAATTTGACCATTTAAAGTGATTTAAAAACCAAAATAATAATTGTTCATGACGTCAAACATAAAGCAAAAGTAAAAATATTCCAAAGGTCTTATTACATACAAAAACCCAAAATAGTAAAGTCTAAATAATAAAATTAACTTAATAAGTTTAAGTAGGAAAATTTCAAACTTCATTATTTGAGCATTGGCCACCTCGAAATCCTTCAATTCTAGATCCATCGCTTTACGAATCATCTGAAAAGTTTATCCCACAAAAGGGGTGAGTCATAAACTCAATGTATAACACATACATTAAAAAGCCCATTTTCATATCACATTTATTCATAGGCCCATTTAAGTCATATTTGGCCCAAAGCCCATTTAGCTCATATTTAGCTTAAAAGCCGTTTAGCTCACATTTAGCCCAAAAGCCCATTTTCATAGCGAGATCAATTAATAATCATTCAATATTCATAATTATGTATATGAAATGAAATGCAAGCCCGCCCACCTAAATATCCATCCGCTACACACCACCGTACCAACCAACACACCGTGGGGATTACAAAATCGACCCTCCATCCATTACACCCATCGAAGGCGATTCTTTGCGGTCAACATGCACATCGCCTTATAATATTGTGGCAAAGCCACCGAACGATGTGATGAAGTCACCCGACCAAGTCACAAAATTTCAAATCGTGACCAAGTCACCAGATTCACATATGTGACCAAAAACCGGATTTCAAATATGTGACCGAAGTCACCGGATTTCAAATATGTGACCGAAGTCACCGGATTCAAATATGTGATCGAAGTCACCGGAAATGTGGTAAAACCACCAGAATACTTCCTCCTTTATCAAATATACCCATATGCCCATGCACATACATATCGATAAATTTTCATGCTATTTACCCCACAAATCCTAATATAGCCATACTTATCTCACATTTATGCATATAGCAAAATGAACAAAATATTGGGGCAAACATACCTGAATATCGTATACCACTGAATGGTATCCAAAATCACAATCATACACATGGTCATATAATCACATTTAAAAATATGTAAATCTATGAGAATTTTAATGTAAGGTTACACACCTCGTGACAGTGAGAACAATACTCTCTCGCTCGTCATCACCTAGTTAATCATCACACTTGGTTAGTATAAACTTTAACTAATAAAACTATGTTTATTGTTGAGGATCTAAATCCTTACCCTCGGATTCTCGAGCAGCAGTTATTTGTGGTTTTCTTCACTAGATGGATCAAAACCGGCGATATTCCACCAACGTAAAGTGGTTGGTTGTCCTTTTCTACTTCAAATAACCGATCCTCATTAGCGGAGGTCCACAACCCGGTGGAAAGTCTCTAACGCCGTCTGACCCTTCGTTTGAAGTTTGATGGTAAAGGAATACCTCCTCTCTTCAAACACTCCATCGGCTCTTTTCTTACCTATCTTGTTGGTCTTAAATCGCCCCTAAAATAACGTTGATTAGCCATCCATTCAAAAGATTTGATATAACCAAAGGAATAATCTTACCTTGGATGATCCGAAAGATCACTTCTTAAAAGTTGGCTTCAACAAGGATCCTAGAAATCCTTTCCAAGGATTGACCTAGAAGAGAAAATAAAAGATTATGATTCTAAATTGGCCATAGTGAAAAGAAATGATGAAAATGATTGACAAAACCTTACTTTGAGTTCTTGAAGATTGACCTTGAATAAGAAAAGAAGAGAATAAAAAGTAACTTGGTGATTTGACACACAAAAGAAAAGAAAAAGGATAGTGATTTATGGCATAAAATAGTTTCGATTTTCAATAGAATGAAAAGAAGAAAAGAAAATCGAAATAGAATTAGATTCGGTTGGCAAAAGAGATGAGAATGATGTTGATTCTCAAAAGAAAAGAGACTGGTTTTGGGACCTATGCATAATCGGCCAAGGGGAAGAAATTGAAAAAAAATGGTTCTTGAACTTTTGTAGTTTCGACAAAGAGGGAAAGAGAAGAGAGAAATAGGATGAAAAAGAAAAAGAAAATGAGAAATGATCAAAGAGAATAAATGGGTTTCGGTTATGGAAGAAATTGAATAAAGAAAAAGTTTTTGGTAATGGTCAAGTGAGAAAAGATGAAAGAAAATGCCTTCAAAAGTGGTAATATTTTGGTACCAAAAAGAGAGAAAATCTTGAGAGGAAAAGAAGAAAAAAGTACCAATTTGGCCAAATATGATAGCCAAAACAAAACAAAGTTTTCACCTAATGCAAATGATAATTTGAGTTAAGGAGAAAGATTTTGGAGAAAGGAGAAAAGATGGACAATTTGCTAGGATTTTTGGCCAACTAGCACCCTAATGGCTACACAAAACTTTCGGTCGACCTTAGCCAACATTATCCCCTTTTTCCTCCTTGTTTCGTCCCCATCAAATCCAAAATTTCCAAGACAATACCCTATTTCAAGCATTTGTCCCTCATCTTATCCTCCTATCTTGATTCCATGTCATAATTCTTTTGCTTGCCTTTTTACATGGTCAAATAGCCAAAATTAAGAGAATGCTCATCCATTCTAGAAGGATCTTGGCCGACACTTATAGGGAAGTAGAAATCTAAAGTTCAATAAAATTCATTTTGAAGTAATGAAGTCATCCATAGCCCAAGTCCAAATTACACTCATTAATAAAATTAGGCAAAAGGAGTGAGTTAGTGAACTTAGATATTATCCCCAATTATCCACCGTTACCTTTGAACCCAGTAAAGCAATATCTTGGGCCTGAGCCCATAAAGTATAATCTTGGGCCTAAGCCCACTTACATGTAGTAAATAAATAATATGAATGCAACCCATCCCATCCAGCCAATCACTCCACCCATACCAACCAATCTCTCCTGTGGGGATCAAGTCAACCCATCCCTAGCCTCTCTCTATTTGCAAATCAAGTCATTATTTATAATATTTGTGGCTGAGCCACTAGAATCATATGCGGTAATGTAATCGGCATACAACCTTAATCACGATGGCACAAAGCCATATTTAAATTGATACATAGCCATTATCAGAATTTGTGGCAATGCCACCGGTTTGCACCTCTCTTCATTTAATTTTCCCATCCCATGCAATATGTAAAAATGCAATATACATAAAATATCCTCATATATAACAAGCATTAGTTTAGTAATTTATTATGATGAATCGGCCCATTAATAAAATATAATAATAATTCAGCCCACTAAGGCATTTTAACAAATCGGCCCATAGAGGCATTTCGGTAATTCGGCCCATAGGGGCATTTCGATAATTTTATCAATTTTAATGCCGATTTTGTCAAATCTATAGAAATAATGTACTTTAAGCCAATTTATTATTTTATGCTAACTTTGCGATTTTTAGCCGCATAACAATAACAATCTACTAACAATCATTATACCGAATCATGGATCTTAAGAATTACGGGAATGAGATTACACACCTGATTACGGTGAGTATTAAACTCTCTTGATCGTCGGCACCCTCGATATCGTGAACGACCACGATTTGTCTATTCTCACTAGATGATGGTCCACAATCCGGTGGGAAATCTCGAACCCCAAAACTGCTCTACGCTTAAACTTAGGAGTAGGAATCGTAATTCCACTCTTTTTGTGATCTCCAATCGCTTTTCCTTTCGGTTCAATACCGCTTGCCTCCATTGGAAAAAGTCTTAGTCAAAATGATATTACGATATATATATATATATATCAATTTTTTAAGGAAGAAGGGTTCAGCTTACCACTAAATAAGGAGAGAATATCGAGTGAGTTCGTCCCTAACAACATAATCGATTAGCAAAACTTTCAATCTGATTAACACCGTAACCAAGTAGCGATATCGAATGGACTATGCAAAGACTCCTTACCTTAGTCGATGATAATCCTGATTCCCACCGATTAATTTATAGCTACGGATAAGACAAGGATATGTGATTCGACTCTCCACTATAACAAGAAGATGATCAAGATATGAGAAATTAGGAGAGAATGGTATTTTGGTTTAGAACGAAATGAAATATCTGAATGTTAATAGGCACACATTTGGCTTAGGAAAAAGACAATGAAAAGAGTAGAAATAAAGCCCTTACCCGATTCAACCAATGAAGAAATGTCCAACGCACAAAAATGGAGAAAAGAGAATATGTTAAATATTTGGCTAATGAAGAGAAAAGGGCAAAGAAGATTCGGCCAAACAAAGTTTTCAACTACGAAGAAGAAAAGAGAGGTTGAGGAAATGTTTAGAAAAAGAAAAAGAAAAGATGGAGAAAGGATGCTAGATAGTTTCGACTATCAAAGGGAAAATAAGCAAAAAAATGAATTTGACAAAATGGTTAGATAGTTTCGGTAAAACAAAGGAAAAAGATGTTCACTTTTGGCTTTAGAGTTTCAGCAATTAGGGAAGAAATTGGAAGAGAGCAACCAAATATGCTAGTAAGGAACAAGCATTTCACACCAAATTGTAAAATGCCGAAAGGAAAAATCGGCTACCAAGTATTCCCCTCCCCAAAACCGTGTTTTCCATACCAAAAGGATCAAAAATTAACCCAAAAAAAAAACATTCCAAAACATCACCCACGAAAAAGGACTAGATGTTCCCTTATCTTGCCTTTTTCTTTTGATTCTTTCCTTCATTATCCCTTATCTTCCTCCTTACCATAATCCTTAGCCACCTTTCCATAATTAAAAAGTCTCCCCTTACCAAAAATACTCTCATGGCCGACACTTAGGAATAAGTACAAAAAATATCAAAATAAATTTCACTAGGAGGGATTCGAACCTCTTCCCTTCAAGCTTTCCACTTGACATCATAACTATAACATCCTAGATTAGGGTTATGCATTTAATGCATAGTTCAAATGATAGTAGGCTTGGAGTGTGTTTGGATATATTTTAGGAGTTTTTGAGAACTTTAGGTGAAGGGGAAAAACTTTGGAAAATATTGGAATTTTAAGTGAAAAGGGGAAACTAGGCAAGGAGGCCTTAAAGGAAATTCTGTGGAGTTTAGGACACAAGAAATTAATTGGCAAAGTGGCTTGGGGCGCTAAGGTGCAAAGGGGCTTCAGGAGGGAAGAGGGTCGAGTCTTGAGGGCTGCATGGGAGTGTTTTATTTTTTTTTTTGTATTTTGCGACAAGAAGGGAAGTTGGACTAAAGACGGCTTTAAGGAAATATGAAGTGGTTTTTGGACACAAAGAGTGCCTTGGTAAAGTGGATGCAAGGCGCCACTTAAGGGCCTTGATGATGACGCCATGAGCAGGGAAAAGGGCCTAGGTTTGAGTCCTGTGGGCAGCATAAGCTTGTTTTTATTTTTCCAAGTTGGCGCTAAGGGAGAAGACGGTCTTAAAAAGAATTGTTGGGGGTTTATGACACAAAGAAGCTAGCAGCGAAGTGGCTGGTAGCGTGTGGTAACTCCAACAGGTCCTATGTTTGAAACTTGGGGGCAGCAAATGGGTGTTTTATTTTATTTTTGCTGGTGGCGTCAAGAGAGAAGGGGAGTGTTGGACGGCTTTGGACTTTTAATTAGGTAAGTAAGTGTTGATTTTCAGCTAAGGTAGGATAAATGTGATTTATTTATTTTATTTATTTTAGTTTAAATAGGTGATAATATAGGAGTTTGATATGGGATAATATGAAGGATTATTTTATTTGTTAAGGTGATAAAGAGTTAAATAGGAGTTTAATTTGGGATTTGCTAAGTGGGGACATGGTGGCCGTTTGTTGGACTTTAGGGGCTTGCAATGTGAGGCATAAGTACCGAAATTCTTAGTTAATGATCTTGTTTCCTCTCTTTTGTTTTTTTTTAAGTTTCGGTCCATTGGTGTAAAGTGAGTTGCCGAAATCTCTTCTACTTTCTTCTATTTCTTTCAACACCAAAATTCCTTCCTATTTTCTTTAAAACCGAATACCCTTTGACACTAAGAGTGATAGCCGAATATTGCATCTACCATTGTTCACCATGGCCGATTCTCATAAACCTCTCACATTCTCTTAATCTCTTTTCTTCAAACTCCATATCAATTCTTTGTGAAAGCCGAATATTCAATCACCTCTCTAAAGGCTCAGCCGAATCTTGTAAGTGCTCTTCCTTCCATTGTTATTTTATTTTATTAATAGCCATAGCCGAATCTCAAAGAAGGCCCCGAATCTCAAAGAAGGCCTTATTCTTTTTCTTCTATCGCAAGTTTCAAAAGCCGAAAGTCAACATCTTTTCTATCCTGTCGACATTGGGAGTTAGTGAACGATTCGCGTGGTGGTGGTAAGTGTATTCTTCCTTAATAATCGGCTTTGGGTTCTTTCTCTTTTAGTATGCCGAAAGCAATGGTAAGCCTTGGTATTTGGGTTGGGTTGGCCGAACCTTAGTAGGGCCTTGATTTCATGTCTCGTCTTATGTAGGCAAGGGAAAATAGCGTTAAGGGAGTAAGGAGATCTTCCGGGATTTGAAGTCATTAAGGTAAGTAGTATGTGCTATTCGGCCAAGGGTTAGTTTCTATGGATTTATGTGGTAGGCCAATTCTAACATTTGTTAAATAGGGATTTTGACAGTTTCAAGAGCAAGGAGTGGCTTTACGGGATTTGGATAAGTGAGGTAAGTGGTTGTGGTATTCGGCCTAAGGCCATATTATTGGTATTAAGTGTGACTGATTTTGGCTATGTATATTTAGGGCCAAATCGACAGGAATAAGAGGAAGTTCTGGGATCGTGTTAAATCCAAGTAGCTAAGGATTTCGCTAAATAGTCAGGTGTGTAGTTAGACTACCATTTTTCGGGATATATGATTGTATGTGATATGTGTATATGTTATGAATGCACTAACCAGTGCAGTGGTAATTTGTGATATGGATACCCTCAAGGGGTATGCCAACAATCCGGTAAGTTCTAAATTTGAACGTGATGTGGTTATTAAGTTGTATAAGTGTGATATGCTAAATAACATGTACATGCATTATCATCATGGCACTATTTTATGTTGCATGTGCATGGGTGGGATATGAAAGAAGGACATGGTGTACTTCGAGTACGTGGTTTGATGAATGGCTCTGTGCCTCATCGTGATTGATATAGGCTATGTGCCATATCATGGTTATTGATGGCTTTGTGTTTATCGTGGTTTTGATGATAGCTCCAGACGTTGGCTGAGGTCGCGTTGTGGACTATTTGCGATTAGGTTCGCGTGGACGGCATTTGTTGCCTTATTAGAGTAAAAAGGAGAGGGTGATTTAATAATCCCATGGTGTGTGGTAGGCTGGATACGAAGGTGTGTAGAGGATGGACCCTAGGCTGGGTTGGGCTTCATAATTGCATAACATGTGATATGAATATATGTGAAAATGGGTCAAGCCCAGTATATGATATGTGGATTAATGTGGAAAGGGGCCAAGCCCAGTATGTGGAAACATGTGGTCAATTACCCTATTATAAGAATGTGATATGGTTATGGGCCAAGCCCAATATGTGAACTCTATTGATGTGAATGTGGGCCAAGCCCAATAAGTGAACTCATGTGAATAATGTTGCATTAATATCTGACATGTGGGTAAATATGTGGTTTGACATGTGGGTGGAATTCAGTGGTCTAATTGCACACTAAGTCTATATGACTCACCCAAATTTTATTAACACCGCAGGTGATGCTTGGACCGGGTTTGGAGAGGATACAAGGTGGCCCATGCAGAAGCAGATTTTCATGTAGAAGGATATTTTTAATTAATTAAATATTTATATTTTCAGTACATGATTACTCAATTATTGTAATAAGGCCCCTAAAAGTATTTAAAGTTTGTTTAAGTGTTTTTCATTAAGTTTATTATTTTGTTTTATTATGGATTGACAATTGAAATATCATTTGCAAACGATTATATTTAAATCTATATATATAATAAAGTTTTAATCCGGATATTTTTTTTTAACTCCACACTTTACTTAAGATTTTAAATGGTCACCGTTTTACAAACTCAACAAAATTTCATGTTTTCACTCATAAGTCAAAATCTTTCAAACGATTTCCGCAGTGGCATTTCAAATTCGGTCGTAACGAATGGGCCGGGTTTGGGATGTTACAATAACCTCCTTGCCACATGCTCTCTCATGCTATCAAAGTACGCGTTTATTACCTTAAGTCTTGATGCCACTTACCCTCTCTCCTTATAAGCTTAAACACAAAAATTTTGCTAGGGCCTAACTCAACCCCGAGCCTTCTTAGGACCTTAAAACATACACAATTAATATTTTAACTAACCTATCGCATGATATATTGCAACACATAAAAATTTTGAATTTCAGGATGTTATAGATATGGTTTTCAAATAATTTAATATAAGCCCATTGAATAGAGATAAGGCTTTATTCAAAAAAGAACAAAATTTGCAAAAGTTAAGGCTTGAACTTGGGACCACTCACACACACCCAGCACACTTAACCACTGAAGCAGATACACAATTGTGTCAAGATTTCACAAAAATAAAGATAGAAATTTTGGGGCGTTACAAATGGTATTGATGTTGTTGCAGTATGACACAAGTTGTGGGCACATCCTAATCCATAAAACAGTTGTTTCATCCAAATCAATTGAGCTTAAGATCCTCCAACTACAATATACTCAGCTTCTACAATAGACAAATAAATGGAATTTTGTTTCATGCCATAGTTGGATATTAGATTATCACCAAGATAGAAACATGCTCCTCTAGTGCTTTTTTGATAATTCAAGTTACCTATCCAATCAACATCATTGTGTTGGAAAATTCAGGTTAAGAAAACGGTTTTATAATTACAATGGAAGATTAAAATTTTTCAAAACTGAGTCCTTTTGTGATATTTATATCAATATACCCTAACCAAATATTACTTATGCTTTGTGAAAGATTGATTCAAGTTGGTACTGGCTTTCAATTGAACAACCTTATTCGCTATCCTCATACGACAAATTGCACTAGGTGTAGACTCGAGCAACACTAACCAAATCACATAAAAGAAATTATATAATTACTTTTAGTAGGAAAATAATTTCTCTCTATAAAAACTAGATTTTAATTCTTAGAAAGTAGAATTTATTCTTAGTTAATAGATTTCTTGAAACACCCCACACCTACCCACGAGCCTAAACCGGATCTAGTATGTTCCTTAAGTAAACCGGTTTTCAAGTTCTTGTTACTTAGAGAAAATTTGTAAGATTTCAAAAATGTTGTTGTGGATTGGGCTCAAATTGGGAACCCATTTAATCTATTTGAAAATCCAATTTTTATTAAGGTGACAAAATAATTTTAAGGTTTATAGAAAAAAATATATCTTTAACTTTAGTCATAAATAGTTCAGTAACATAATAGTTTAAAGTAAAGCGTAATAAGAAAAATCCACGGGCCTTATGGCCTTATTACATCAAGTAAAACCCAAAATAAAATTAAAGGTACTAAAAAATAAAGTCCAAATTAATAAAATCTTCAAATGAAACATGGCCACCTCGAGGTCTCACCGTCCCATCCGTCACTTTGTTCATCACCGAAAATAGTTCCCACAATGGGTGAGTCAATGACTCAATGTGCACACAAGATTAACATTCAACAAATCAGCATACATGTTCATATCAAATTCATATTCATATAAAATAAATGATGATGCAACCCAAACCCAAGCCTAATGGTCCATCCGCTACACACCACCAGACCGCCAACACACCGTGGGACTACTAAGTCAACCCTCCATCTCACACACCATCGAAAGCAATCATTGCAATGACGTGCTTATCGCCCATATAATTTGTGTCATTAGACACCATATTCAAATAATGTAACCGGTTACCAAATTCAGATAATGTAACCGAGTTACCATATTCAAATTTTGTGACCGTAGTCACCATATTCCGCAGGTGAGACCAAGTCAACACCTTCTTCCCTTTCACATAGATCCCGAATGCCCCATAAATTTTATATCATGCATAGCATACTTAATTCCACATTCATATATATATATATATTTCACATGTTATAAAATAACATATTTCATAATCCTATCAGCAATAGGAAACGTACCTGAGTACTTTTGTACCACATTAGGGTACTTAGCCATATTCATATTCTTATGTATAATCATATAGTTAATATTTTCCATATAACGTATTGAAGGTTAGTATGGGTACACACCGATTTGCTTAATAGATTCCTTGAAATCCGAAGAACGATCTACCGATCTAGATCTTTAACTCCTATATTCTACCAACCATTAAAACATATTAACAAACCTATTTGGCTTAAAAACAAATCCTAGTAGGATTTGTATTACTTACCTTGTTGCCGAATTAAAAGATTGTAAATCAAATGTCGGAAATTGATAGTACTCCTTCCTTAAATCGGCTAGCCACTAAATCAGGTAATTATGTCAGTTTCCAACATTTGAGTAAATGGAAATAATACCAACATAACCCTAGGCCGATTGGATCTATGTACTTACCTTATAGTTTCCAAATCCCGAAAGTTTCCCTTATCTTGAATATCTGTCGAAATCGCTATAACTTCATGTCAGATTTATTTTAGTATTGAGACATAATCAAAACCTTGACGGAATATTTATATTCCTTACCCTAGATCCTTCATCCTTATATTCGGTAATTGTAGAACCTGAGAGATCCTTGTAGATTTGGCCATGAACAAGAATAGGGATTAGGCCATTCACTTTCGGCAAATAGAAAAGAAAGGAAATTGAATAGCTTAACCTTACCTTGATGCCTTTAATCGATTGCTTCCTTGCCTAGAGTTACAGAGATTCGCTATGGAGATTTAACAGGATCAAAAGAGAAGGGTTTTGGCTTAACAATGACAAAGGAGAGGAGAAGAAAAGATGGAGTTTTGCTTAGTAATTTCAGAGAGAAATAGGGCTAGGAATTTTCGACACTTAGGAAAAAGATGAGAGAATAGCCTAACTCTCCTCCTTTAGCCGAAATTATCAATAGGAGAGTCCCTTACTTGGCCACTACTCCTCATAAATGATAATATTGTCTCTTTTATTTAAAATAAAAGTGTTTAATCCATCACTTATCTCCTCAATTATCTTATTAAAAGAAAATCCTTATTTATCACTTATTAATCATATATTTATGGAATTAAAACACCTCCTTTCTAGAAGGCTTGTGCCATCCACCCTCTTGCTTATGGAAGCAAAAATAAAACCTTCATTATTTGCTTTCCAAGTGACTCGAACCCAGGCCCATTTCTCCTGCATGTGGCACCATTTCCATAAGCCCTAAGTGACATCTTCAGGCCACTTTTCCAAGCCTGTTTGTGTGTCAAAATTCTCCAACTTTTTCTTTTAAGGCCCTCTTGCCCTTATTTCCTATTTTGAACTTTAAAATTTGTCATTCCTGCATCATTTCTAAGTTTCCTAAAATTTTCGATCGGCTCTGTAACTTGCCATTTTTCTTACATGTTCAAGTTTCCAAAATGTTCAGGTTTCCATTTTTGGTTCATTTCCAAAAATGTTCAGGTTTCCAAAATGTTCAAGTTTCCAAAATGTTCAAGTTTCCAAAATGTTTCATTTCCATTTCCATGCATTTCTAGGTTTCCAAAAATATCAAAAATTTATTCTTAGTGCTTAAACTTGTCATTTCATACAATTAAACCGAAAATGCATAGGCCCTTTTCAGGATGTTACATTTCTACTACTTTTTGGTAGAATAACTATAACTCAATTATTAATGAAGTGTGAATTTTAGGTCAAACAATGTCATCTATTTATAGGGAGAGGTACAAGAATCCTAATTGAATAAGCTCATGATAAATAATATTTATTTAATAGAAAGCACTCTCTCAGTCTAACTGAGAGAAAGGTGGGTACCACACTCTAGTTAATATTACTAAGGTTGCCACCCCTCATATTTCGTATGAGGGGAATTGGGCTTCTCATGTATTGGGTCCAATTATATGTGATTCATGGACTTTTGATCGAGCACTTTATAATTTAATTCAACTCAAGACTTATTTTTTACTTCCCAAAATGAATATTATTTATTTAATTAAATTAACTAAATTAATTTCTCCGTTAAATAATTTTCTCAACATAATTCTAATTATGTTAAAGTCATAAAAATTTACCATAAAAGAATCTTTGAGGAAATATAATTTCTTTCCTTGTTCAACATATTTTAATGACTAATTAATTTAATTCCATTTTAAACTTTAATTATGTAATTATAATTAATTAAATAATAATTCAAAAATCTTAAATTAATTCTCATGTCATTTCAATACATAGTGAGAAAACATATTCATTTGTGAATGTGACCCATTCCTCTTATTTAATCATTTCCAATCATTTCTATTCATTCCTATGCATTTGATTTTATAAGCAATTCATTTATGGTTTCAACAAGCTAGCGGAGGGACCGATTGAACATATATAATTAGGGCTCAAATAATTCGTAATTAACTTCCAGCTTTTCACCAATTAATTATAAACTTATTTAGCCACAAAGTCATTCCACTGAAGAATCGTGATTGAATCTCTGCCTTCTTATATCATTATGAAAGCTACTTAATAAGTGTTTGTCCAACGTTACCCTCATAGGATATCCTTAGTCTCTTTGGGATAAATCTATTCTCCTAATATGGTTTTATTTTCTCTCATGGTAACCATTACATCTTCTTTCATAAAAAGTCAACTATCAAATAGTAATCAAGTCATTTATCACAAAGACAAATGACCTATGGCCATATTCACTTTCATCTATTATGTAATGTTGATGAGAGGATATCATTTAGACTTTAGTTATGCTGTAACATCCCTAACCCGTATCCATCGCCAGATTAAGGTTACGAGGCATTACAGATCAAATTACAACTCAATAAAAATTTTAACATTCAAATAGTAACCATTTACTCAATCATATAAATCACATTCGGTCATATGAAACACATAACCAACAAAATCAAAACATGCTTATTTAACTCTTTCACAAATTACAGAATATATTTAATAACTTATCTTATCAATGTCATTTATAAATTCACATTCCAAACCAAACTAACATACAACAAAACCATGTTTTTTTTTTCGAATCATAAATTCCATATTCGAACCAACTAATATATATATCAAATCATATTACATATGCTTTATAAGTCCAAAAGCCAAAGTGTATGACCTACAAACATGACATTCAAATATTCAAATTAAAAATAAACTTATTACATTTCATTAACTAAATATCAAACATATCTTTTATAAACCTATGCACATTTGAATTATTAACTACAACAAGACATACCTTATAGCCTAAATAACATCTATACATGAAACATTATCAAATATTACCACATAATAAAATATGGACTTGTACTTTATTAATTCATCCACAGATTACCAATATCATTAACCATTTTCGGACACTAAGGCAAATCAGAATACACCCAATTTGCATGTTTAACAATCGATCCAAATTAATATATACCTAGCCAGTCATTTCTTCATTTATTCAGCTAGCAAATTACCTATTAAATCTATACCCATTTTATCAAAATAAAAGTTGTCCCTTTTTGAACACAAATGACATTTCAAGCATACCTATTTCGCATGCAAATTATCATGTTTAAACCTTAAATGTCCAACCATTCAAATGCACACTTATTCGGTCATCAATTTAACCTTAATAATTCATAACATTACCATCACTCACATTTTAATCAAGCATGCTATCTCATAACCTAATATCAAAGCAAATATGTCATTTTTAGCTATTCAAATGGCCATCAAACATACTCAAAATATAATTATCATTTTCCATCATGAACTGTACCTAAAAATCCAACCATTCAAGCATATTATATGTGTATATTTTGCCATTTCAAACCAAATCTATATAACTAATACTCAATCAAATATATTTTCATCACTTTACTATATTCCCAAACCAAATTATACCACTTTTCATACTTCCAAAATGAGCTAACTATAAAGCTGATTATACTTCATACTTACCATATCTCATTGCCAAATCATAGAACCACATCACAAACATATTTACCATGAAACATACCTCCAAATTAAACTTAAGACATGATTGAATACGCAACCATTAACATCATAATCAAGCCATTTTTGCATGGCTATAAATATATATACAATTTCAAAACCAACCATATCAAAACTAGTCTATACATGCCACATAACCAAATCTCCAAGCATTTATTTACCGAAGCCAAAACTAGATAGTGTGATGAGATCTCCTTCGACTTCCAACCCGAGCAAGTCTCCGAAACTCTATAAACATAAGAAAAATACACAAAGTAAGCTTTGAAAGCTTAGTAAGTCATGAGCAAATAATTCATCATAGAAACATATATTATTCAATTCAAACAGACCAAATTTAGTTAATCACATAAACATATACAATCACTTTTCTCATATAATCCATATTCCTTATTAAGTAACTTCACTTACCTTATTTTTCATTTAACAAATAAACCTCATACATACCTGACTCATTTATAAAATAACCCGTATCAAACATATATTTCTACCTCAATATACCATGGTTGAATATATGATCACTGCAAAATAGTCAAGTTTTAATATTTATAAAAGAGTGATCGAACCTGTAGACTGACTGCAGCAATGATAGAGGCAAGCGCACCTATCGAACAGTAGTATAACTTAAGCAAGAATATCTTATTGAACCCAAGGAACCTAAAAGTACTACTATTCACTTTTTTTCTATTATTTAGCCTAAAATATGGAGTGATTGGTTTATTAAACTAAAACAAATGAAATATTTAAACTAAATGAAAAGACAAAAGAAATGAAATTTTGGGAAAAGACGTTGAAGAAAACTTAATTGATAAAGATGATACCTTCGGGAAGAATCCACCTATGACTTCACTTATTATCTACCTTTTCAATTCATATGATTTCTTTACTTAGGTTAATTAGTGGAACTCTCGTTCTCTTATAATAATCCCCTAAGGAAGCAGTAAATCGATCAATGGACTCCCATATTAGGTTTCACCCTAATCCGACAAAATCTCGTAACCCTATCTCTAGGCGCTGATCAACTCCGCTTAATTATGCTAGATCTACTTTTAGGCAAGGTCTATTCCTCCTCCACCTAAGCACATCAGATAAAGTTAAGCAACATAATTAAGAATAAACTAAGTATTTATCATATAAACCGAAAGAATTAAATAACAAAATCCATCATAGGTTTCATCCCCTTTAGGTATCTAAGGGGTTTAGTTCATAATTAAACAAGAAAACATCTCAAGAGAAATGATAAAATAAAACATAGGAAATCCTTAAAACCCCCTGAAGGAATTGAAGAGGAGATCTTCCATCTTGAGTAGAATTCCAACTCTTCGAGATGGATCAATTGGCTATCTTCGAGACAATCCCTAAACGAGTAAAGCTCTGGCAGAAAATTCTATTAAAACCTGACGCCGTTTTGGCTTCTGCCGAACTCCCTTCAAGTTGCCTCCTAAGGTGTTTATATAGACTTTGTGATGCCTTACTTGGCCCCTAAGTATCCTAATTTAAGTCTAATTCCAAATGGGGTGTTTAAATAGGCTTTAGAATGTGTTTCTTTGCCTCCAAGTATCCTTTCCTGAATGAAATTACTCTTTCTTGCGACAGGGGCACGGTCAAGGCACGCCGATGTAAGTCGTGGTCCAGCCTATGTCTCCATTCTATCGATTTAGGCATGGCTATGACACGCCCGTGCAATATCTGGGTAGAGGCCGTGCTTCGGGTCTATCAATTGGGGCATGACCGTGTACATCATGGTCAGGCCGTGTTGGGCTTTTTGTCGATGAGGCACGGTCGTGTAAATCAGGGTGTAACCGTGTGCAATCTAAATATTGGGGCATGACCGTGTGGCATAAATTCCAAGCCGTACCAACTTCTTGGGTTGTCCCACTTTGGTCCATTTTAAACCCATTTTGTGTCCTTTTTATCCTTGGGTGCTTTCCTAAGTATAAGACATGAAAAGAAAGGGTTAAGAGCACCTTTTTTACATAAATTAAGGATAAATTCATCCAAAAGCATACTAAATGTGGGATTAAAATATGTTACTTTTACGGTTTATCAAATACCCCCACACTTGAGCTTTTGCTTGTCCTCAAGCAAAATTCTCAATTTACAATTAAAACGAACTTTCCAAAATTCATAATTCCCATTGACAATGCCTCATCATAATTCATAGATAATTTATACATGGATCATTTAGCTCGAAGTTCCCTAAAGATTCAAACGAGATAAGTCATGATTTTGTAGCATGAAAACATAGGTGTCTCCCCTTATTTAAATAATTACCTTTGATTCAAAACCAACAAGGATTGACATCCTCACTAAACATTCACTCAAAGCACTCAAAGTGTTTAAGGATCAAGAAAAAGTGCTCAAAAGTCGAACCTGAAAAGTTAATCCCATAGGCGTGCCTAAAAATTAAATCTCTACCACTGTATATGAGATGATAAACAGATCAAAAGGTCTTTATTAGGATTGTAACGGGGCTTGGGTTAAAAGGTGTGGATAAAGGCTGAATTAGGGGGTTAAAATCGAGATTGAATTGACTAATTACCTAATCTAAAATTAATGAACTAAATATGAATATTTACATCGAATGAAAAGTAATAATACCACTATTGATAATTACTCTATAATAAAGAGTCTTTTCTTCACTTTAAAATTTGATAATACTTTAATACGAGTTACTTCTTCAACAATTGGAGTTTAATTGCTCTAAGCTCTTTTATACTACTAATATTGAATAAACTTGGATTTTTTTTAAGAACAAACTAAGAAAAACTTAATAGAAGGAACTTTGATAATTGAAATAACCTAATTTGGCAATTGATCAAGTCAATTCTCGATAGAGGGGTAGTCAAAAGAATGTTGATAACAAATACAAAGGGATTTTGGGTTAATATTAGTGGGTGAGTCAATAAAAAGGTTGTTAGGATTCAACGGGGTTCACTAGGAGTTATTTATGTAGGTAGGCTTTTTAGTGGAGTGAACGGGTTAAAACCTAGGTGCCTTTATCATCTCGAAGATATCAAATCATTATTGTGGTCTCGACATGCATAAGCGAGGCAAGTTCTAGAATAACAGTTCAAAGTTGACACATTCATAATCAATAAAAGTTAGCATGAAAAATAATATATGCTCTATAAGGCTCAATATCTCACGAAATTATGGGTGTTTTTGACATCAATCCTATAGATTTCAAATTTCAAAGTAATACTCGATTTAGTTCAACAACCAATCAATTTTTATTTTTGAAAAATATACTTATCATGCTTGATTCTCTAGTATTCTTCAAATTTAATCATCAATGCACAATTAACTATGACTTACTCTAAAACATATCAATAAAAATCATAAATCATTAGAAATTTCATCCTAATTAATAATATGAGAATAATACTTAAGATCAAGACTAATTTCGTGGTTTTGAGAATTATTCAAAAGTTAGACACTATTACCCCACACTTAAGATGTACATTGCCCTCAATGTACAAAGATAGATAATGAAATTTATGTGCCAAATCAAAAGAGAACTAGGAAAGTAATACTCCCAAATCTGAATGATCCCTGTCATCTTTGGTGATGGTGATGGTGTTTTCTATGGGCCTGGTGGAGTGGCTACCGAGAAGCAATTTGCTAAATGAAGAAATTGGGTAGCCTGTGAAGATATGGCCAAGAGCTCTAGAGAAATAACAATAATATACTAATAATAAATTTAAAGATTAAGGAAATAAAAAGAAGGAGACTAAGAAGAAAACTGAAATTGAAAGAAAAGACTAATGGACTAAGGAGTCCTTATTGTTGGATGGTTTGCGAAGTGGGTGTGACCTCGAAAGCTGTGGTGTGTGATTCCCTAGCAGCCTTTAGAACCTAAAACCAAGAAACTAATATGAAAAAAAGTAAATTAAGCAGAAAAGAAGTATAGATAAGGAAAATAAAGGAGACGAGAAAACAAAAATAGAACCAAAAAGGTTTCCGAGACCCTTGGCGTGTCAATTAAGTGAAGCTGCCGGCATGAACTCATGTTGAGGTCTCCTCTAAGGAGATGATGCTTACATTTCTTCGGCATGATCTTTGTGTTGCATAAGTGTCTTGGATCTTTTCTATGAATAGGAAAAAATTTGAAAGAAAAGAGAAAGAAGGAATAAAAAAGAAGATGGGACAAAAAGGACGAGCTGTGGGGATTTAAATAGGATTTCAAATCTGGCACATTCCCATGCCCGTGTACCGAGGGTGTACCGATTCACACGATCGTATTGCACGGCCGTGTTGTGGGGTGTGTTGTCCTTCCACGCCCATTTTGTTGGTTTGCACTCCCGTTCCTAAAAAGCCAGTATAGGAGCATGCTTGGAATGCATGGGCGTGGTCTACCTGCTAAATAAGTAGTATCCCCGCACGGGGTGTTGGCACGGGCGTGAACTATCATCGCTACCCGTGTTTGGGAAAAGAAGTCGTGCACGGTTTCTGGCATGCCCATTATTCATCCCCTGGCTTTCACATGGCCACAGGCATGCCCGTGTGTAGGGCCATGTGGCCTAGAAATCCGCCCTTTGGTTAGTTTATGGTTAGGAGCTAATAGGAAAAATAAAAATAAAATAATAAATAATGTAAAAATGGGGTTAGTGCTTGGGTTACCTCCCAAAAAGCGCTCGTTTATAGTCTTAAGCTAGACTTTACCTATCATTCGTATGGTCATGGTGGTTTGAGGAGGTGAAAATCCTTTCTCATGTGATCACTTCGATTATGGATATATAGTTTAAGTCGAGTAATGTTTACCTCAAAAGTGTTGAATTTAGGATTGCTTACCTCGACTGTGCCATATAGGAAGACATTAAGTACCCCAAAAGTGATTTCATCATTTGCCTTGAGTTTTGAATTGGTGATTCGAGGGTCTTCCTTATTCAACAATACATGATCCTCTATTTTGATGTGATTTGTTGTTCCTATCAGCTCGTCTGGGGGCTCCTTCGGTTTCACTTTGTGCGGTTCCTGTTCCTCTTTAATTTGTGTTTCCTGCTCTTTTAGTTTGTCAACCCTAAGGCTTTGTTCCTTAAATATTTCTTCTTTGTTGGCACGAGGTCTAGGATCTAGCTCATCTAAGTGATTTCGTGATGCTTCCTGTAAAGAAGGTTGAACCAAATGATTAACAATAGAATTAATGTTCGTACCTTTATTACTCGATGTCCTAGCTGAGTTAAAGCTTGTAGACTATTGATTTGTCACCTACACGAAGAATGAGTTCTCCTGTACCAACATCAATTTTAGTCTTGGCAGTTGGTAGAAAGGGTTTTCTTAAAATAAATGGAATCGTTTTGTCCTCATCCATGTCTAAAACAACAAAATCTACTGGGAATATGAATTTATCAATTTTGATTAGAATATTTTCTATTATACCCCTAGGAATTCTGATAGTTTTATCAGTTAACTGAATGCTCATCCTAGTTTGTCTAGGTTTCCCTAGACCTAGTTGTTTAAACATTTTAAATGGCATAACATTAATGCTTGACCCTAAATTAGCTAACGCATTATCAATAGATAAACTACTAATTAAACATGGAATTGTAAAACTCCCTGTGTCTTTTTGCTTCTGTGGTAGTCTGTTCTGTAACATTGCTGAGCGTGCTGCGTTTAATTCCATGTGGTGCTCCTAATCTAATTTGCGTTTGTTTGTCAAGAGCTATCTTAAAGATTTCCTCGAGTTTGGCGTCTGAAAAAGAACTTCAAGAAGAGGTAAGTTAATATGTAATTTCTTTAAAAGTTTAAGAAACTTACCGAACTATTCCTCTGAATTGTCTCTTTTCATTGCTTCAGGATAAGGTATGCGAGGTTGGTACTCCTTGATTACCTGTTTCAACTTTCTTGTGTTACCTCTACCCTACCTTCATCTACCTTGGCTTTTTGCATTGGATTGGGTTCATCTAACCTCTTACTGGCATGAGCTGTGATAGCTTTATTTTGCTCCTTTGGATTGATCTCAGTGTTACTAGGTAGGCGTCCTTGCGGTCGTTCTGACATCAACGTTGCGAGTTGTTCAACCGCATTAGTGGCTGCCTTGACTAACTTAATAAGCTCTCTGAATTGGTTCTCGTTGCTTTTACTTGTTTTCTTAGTTTCTTGGAGATGATTTTCTGTGTTTCCCATGAATTTTTTCAGCATCTCTTCAAGATTCGGCTCCTCTTCTTGTTGGTGAGGTGGTTGAAAATTTGGAGGAAAATCCTGTCTTTGATCATTCCACGAGAAGTCGGGATGGTACCTCCATCCTATAGTATAAGTGTCAATATAAAAATTATTTTGACATCTAGAGTAGTTACCTATATAGTGGACTTGTTCGTTTTTCATGCCATGTCCGTAGGGTGGGTACTCAGGATTCGCCACGCCTCTTAGATTCGAGTTATACTGCATTACTGGGTGTTCCTGCGAGAGATTATTCAAACCATCAATCTTTTTATTCATTATTTCGAACTGATTAGATAACCAGGTGACCACGTCGAGGTTGAAAATACTGGTTGCTTCAGTAGGAATTGTCCCCATGCCTTGCCACTGATAATTATTCAGTGCCATTCCTTTAAAAAACTAGAATTATATGTCAAAATTTAAATAAAAGAAAAGTTAGCAAAGTAAAAATAATAATAATGGCTAAAGTAATAAAAATAGAGATTTCGTAATATTTTACAATTCCCCGACAACGGCGCCAAAAACTTGATCGCTGCAAAACAGTCTAGTTTTAATATTTATAAAAGAGTGATCGAACCTGTAGACTGACTGCGACAACTATAGAGGCAAGCGCACCTATCGAATAGTAGTATAACTCAGGCAAGAATATCTTATCGAACCCAAGGAACCTAAAAGTACTACTACTCACTTTCTTTCTATTATTTAGCCTAAAATATGGAGTGATTGGTTTATTAAACTAAAACAAATGAAATATTTAAAGTAAATGCAAAGACAAAAGAAATGAAACTTTGGGAAAAGACGTTGAAGAAAACTCAATTGATAAAGATGATACCTTCAGGAAGAATCCACCTATGACTTCACTTATTATCTACCTTTTCAATTCATATGATTTCTTTACTTAGCTTGATCCGTGAGACTCCCTAACCTATATTAAACCTTCTCTCGAAGTGAATAACGTCTAACCTTAGGTTAATTAGTGGAACTCTCGTTCTCTTATAATAACCCCCTAAGGAAGCAGTAAATCGATCAATGGACTCCCATATTAGGTTTCACCCTAATCCTGCAAAATCTCGTAACCCTATCTCTAGGCACCCGATCAACTCTGCTTAATTATGCTAGATCTACTCTTAGGCAGGGTCTATTCCTCCTCCACCTAAGCACGTTAGATAAAGTTAAGCAACATAATTAAGAACAAACTAGGTATTTATCATATAAACCGAAAGAATTAAATAACAAAATCCATCATAGGTTTCATCCCCTTTAGGTATCTGAGGGTTTTAGTTCATAATTAAACAAGAAAACATCTCAATAGAAAAGATAAAACAAAACATAGGAAATCCTTCAAACCCCCTAAAGGAATTGAAGAGGAGATCCTCCGTCTTGAATAGAATTCCGACTCTTCGAGTTGGATCAATTGGCTATCTTCGAGACAATCCCTAAATGAGCAAAGCTCTGGCAGAAAATTCTGCTAAAACCTGATGCCGTTTCGGCTTCTGCCGAACTCCCATTCCAAGTTGCCTCCTAAGGTGTTTATATAGACTTTGTGATGCCTTACTTGGCCCCTAAGTATCCTAATTTAAGTCTAATTCCTAATGGGGTGTTTGAATAGGCTTTAGAATGTGTTTCTTTGCCTCCAAGTATCCTTTCCCGAATGAAATTAGTCTTTCCTGCGGCAGGGGCATGGTCGGGGCACGCCCGTGTAAGTCGTGGTCCAGCCCGTGTCTCCATTCTGTCAATTTAGGCACGGCTATGACACGCCTATACAATATCTGGGTAGAGGCCATGCTTCGGGTCTGCCAAATGAGGCACGGTCGTGTAAATTAGGGTGTGACCGTGTGCAATCTAAATATTGGGGCATGGCCGTGTGGCATGAAGTCCAAGCCGTGCCGACTTCTTGGGTTGGCTCACTTTGGTCCGTTTTAAACCCGTTTTACATCCTTTTTATCCTATGGTGCTTTCCTAAGTATAAGACATGAAAAGAAAGGGTTAAGAGCACCTTTTTACATAAATTAAAGATAAATTCATCCAAAAGCATACTAAATGTGGGATTAAAATATGTTACTTTTAAGGTTTATCAATATACCATATAAATAAATTATCAATATTTTCTCCAATTTCAAAGTCATAATATCATAGATAATCGATTATATATAGATATTCATATATATATATATATATATATACACAATCACTTCAATCAAACTTTTAAAACACATACTTATACTTATCATAAAACCGAATACCTTACTCATAGTTTCATACATTTTCAATATCGTCACAAAACATTTCTATCACATATCTCTCAATCAATTAACTTTCATTTTGGATAGAATAACCATATTCACATACCTGAATGCTTTAGCTCACTTAAGACACTTGCTTGCTTTTACCGTTGCTCACATAAAATTCATTAAGCATAAAGCCTTGTATAAAACACCTGCACAGAGCCCGCTAGGTAATAAACCTGATTCAAACCCCGGCATAAAGCACCGCTAGGCAATAAGCCTGACATCATACACCGACATCAAGCCTGCTAGGCAATAAGCTTGATATCGTACACCAGCATCAAGCCTGTTAGGCAATAAGCCTAATATATCAATGTTACAAAGTTATTATTGTAATATCCCGGGTTAGGGGGCTATTTTGTTGTTGCATGATATTGCATGTGTTGGTGTGCTATGTTGCTATTTCGATGTTTTAGGGGCTCGATTGTAGGCTAGGAGTATGCTTGAGTGAATGGGAAAAAAATTTAGTTTTTGAGCTTTAGGTGTAGGGAGCTGATGGAGCTGAGGGATATGTATTTTATTTGGTAGTTTGTTACACAAGAAAATGAGGTTGGCAAAGTGGCAAGGCATGTGCCACTTAGAGTTGAGTGTGGCGTCATCTACAAGGGGAGAGACCACGAGTTCAAGTCATGAGTTCCCCATTTTGGCTCCCATTTTGGACGGCATGGAGGAAGAGGTAGAAGGCAATTCAATTCTTCTTTGGACTTAGTCTTCACATTCAAAGAGGGGTGGAGAGTGAAAGTAGGAGGGAGACTTGGTAAACTCATTTGAATTGAGTGGTGTGGAGTGTTGTGGGGATTATGGCGAATTTTGGGGTGTTTGGAGTGGGGGAGTGGACGGCTTGGTGTGGTGTTGGAGGTGCCAAATGCATTTTTCCATTTGGTGCATATTCGGTCATTGAGTGAAAAGCAAAAGTCCCATTTTGGTTTTGTTAGCAATTCTTTTCAAGGTATTTCTCTCATCTTTTGCACTTCTTGAAACCGAAACACCAAACCCCTATAGTAGCTTAAACTTCATTTGTTTCTTCCATTTTCCTTCTTGAAAACCGAAAGTCCAAGTTGCATATACCGAATTTGCCTTATTCTTTTGGTACTCTCAATAGCGAATGTTCTCTCCTCTTTCACCTCTTTTTCTTCTTAAAGCCTTGTGTCAAACATCATTCTTCTATTTTTTCATTTTCGTTCCTTTTCCCATTTCCGTTATTGGCGATTATCAACCCCTATCCTCTTGCATTTCGATTTCCTTTTCTTTCTCTCGACCAAATTTTGGGTTTGGTATAAAACACCTTGGCCGAACTTTTGGTTCTTCTTTTGGTGCAAGTCTTGGCGAATCTCTTGTTGTTCTCTCCTAGTGTGGTTGATTGATTGGTGGTTGGTGTTGGGGTAAGTTCTTGGCGAATGGCCATTTCTCACTTCTCTAAGTCTTTGTGTTGTTTTCGGTTTGACTAAGGGCCTATGATGGTTGTAGATTGAAATGGGTTAATCATTTGTTTAATCTTTTCAGATAGGGTCTTTGGATATTGGAAGTAATCAAGAGGAGTCTTCCAACTCTTTTAACCGATTGATAAGTGGTGGTAAGAGGAGTATTTTGTGAGTACATTCTTTTAGTCTCGTTGAAGCAAGTCTCGTGGATTAATGGCTTTTCTTTTTAGGTGGAGGCCGTTTGTAAAGAGGAACCTTTGTGGTTCAAGTTTGGTAGGAAGCCAAACGTTTGCAAGGTAAGGGCTATTTGATAAACCCTTTTGGTTTAATGCTTGTGGTAGAATGATATGTGCGCTAACCCTTTGGTTGGTCGATTTTAGGATCAAAGTTGTCAAGGTGGTCGAGGGTCTTAGACCGGTTCTTAGTATTAAAACCTCCGCTAATTCAGGTGTGTAAACCAACACACTATCTTAACTAAATAATGTGATAACCTATTTGTGTAAATGAAACAGTGTGATTGATTATTCCGATACCCATTGAGGTATGGATACGGATTCGGGTAAGTCCGTTTCATTATGAGTTATGTGATGATGATGATATCATGATTTTGATACTTTGAGATGGCATATTAAGCATGTGAGCATGATAGCATGATTGCAACGATTTTGCATCTAGTATGATATGTGATTGGGTGATATGAGAGGAGGGGACTATGATATCCGTGTCTTTGGGACACTGTGTCTTTGGGACACCGAGGTTTGGCACCTCCGGTGGTTTGGTACCACGTATTTTGTGACTTTGGGTCACCGAGGTTTGGCACCTCAACGTCTCGTCCCGTGGCTTAGTACCACATGGGTTGGCCCCACGATTGATTATCTGGGATTGACGCCATGATTTGGTATCACACGATGGGTTGGCCCCATCATCGGATTTGTGACTACGGTCACGGTGATTTGGTATCACATTGTGTCTTTGGGACACCAGAGGTTTGGCACCTCATTGCGACTCGTCCACGTGGTTTGGCACCACCGTGGGTTGGCCCCACTTATGAGATATGGGATCGTCGCTAGTGATTTGGTATCACACGATGGGTTGGCCCCATCATTGGATTATTTGTGACTTGGTCACCAAAGGTTTGGTACCACAGATGGATATCGTGACTTTGGGTCACCGGTGGTTTGGCACCACCAAAGGTTTGGTACCACACGGGTAGAAAAGGCGATATGGTTGGTTAGGAACAGGTGCATTATTTGCATTATTCATTATGATATATGTGTTGGCATGTTATACCGGGAGGAATTATACACCGAGTCTTGCGACTCACTCTCTCCTTTGACTATTTCAGTGACACTTAGACGCGACATGGAGCCGGATGGACTCGAGGTGCTCATGCCATACTTAAATAAGGAGTTGCTTGGACTTATATAAAATTTTGGTACTTAAGTTATTTATTTCATTTGGTTTTATTTGGGTTGTAAAAGGCCTTTTGTTTTAAGTTATGTTTTGCTATGTTATGTTTAAAGTAGATTTTAATATGTCTTAACAAATTAATTGGGCTAAAATGTGCTAAAATTTGGAAAGATAACGATTTCAAAACTACAAAAACGATATTTTAAACTATACCATCGGGTATCACACAATAATCTGGGGACAAGAGAACTCAAATGTTTTTCCAACTTAAACTCCATTTTTCTACTAAGTCAAAATGTTTTTGTAACAATGAGCAACAACTCAAACTTCTTAACGAGATAAACCTGTTTTGCCTACACAACCGATTAAGCTTTAAAATTTCGGGTTTTCAAATACATCATCAATTTCAATCAAACCTACTCAAGTCTTTCTTCAAATGCTAACCTAACGAGGTGTTTTTTTCTCCAACTTTTAAACTCAAACCTAAACCTCTCAAAACCTTTTTCCTGTAACATACCGATTCGATTAGTGGTGTATTGACCAGTTTGGGGTGTTACAATTATTATCCATAATTCATATCTTAATTGAACTGAATATATTCCCAAATTTCATAAGCATTCAAGCATTCAGCTTCAACCATAGAAATTCATACAATTAAATTCAATATATAAAAATCATACACATTCAAATTCAACAACGTTTATTGCTTATAAACTTACCTTGGAAGTCGACAGACGAAATATACAGATATTCGATTATTTTTGTTTTTCCCCGATCAAAACCCGTTTTCTTCGATTCTTGATCTAACATATTCAAATTAAACTTATGTAAACATAATTCCATTCAATTTAATCCAAAAACACACAAATAGGCAAATTATCATTTTGCCCCTATCATTTTATACTTTTTGTAATTTAATCCATATTGCATAAAACACAAAATTTCACATCACCATAGCTAGGCCGAATATCACCCATGCCCTTACAAGTCCATACATTTCATTTAATTCACATTTTAGTCCCCCAAAAATTTATTTTTACAATTTATCCTTAATTACTCAAATTCATCAAAAAAATTCAAAGACAAAACATATTAATCTAACACATATATTTCATAATTCATCAACTAGCATCATAAAACTCATAAACTCATCAATGGCAAAACACAAAATCATCATCAAATTCAAAAATTAAGACATGGGCTTTGAAGATAACTTAGCAACGATCTCAAAAACGTAAAAATTATCAAAAACCGAGCTAATTTCTTACCTTAATCAAGCTTGGCTATGGCCAAATGTGGCTTGTTCTTCTTATTTCTTTTTTTCTTTAGTTTCAGCACAAAAAGATGAATATGGCCACTTATGTTTTCTTTTATTATAATAACCTTATAATATATTATTTATTGTTTAAACTTTTATAACTTTTATAATTAATAACAAAACTATATAATATAAACATATGCCGCCTACTACCTTCATTTATGGCTAAATTGCAACATAAAGCCTCCATATTACAAAGACAACAACAATTAGGCACTTTCATATTTAACCATCAAATTTTCATTTTACGCGATTAAGCCTTTTATTTAATCGGACACTCAAACAACAAAATTAAAACATGAAAATTACACACAAGCAAATTCAAACATAATAAACACTGAAAATAATTTTAAAATATTTTTCAAACTTAGATTTTTGGTCCCGAACCACTATTTTGATTAGGGTCAAAATGGGGTTGTTACAACTCTCCCCCCTTAGGGATTTTCGTCCCCGAAAATCTTACCGATGAATAAGTTCGGATAACGCTCTTTCATTGCATCCTCTGGCTCCCAAGTTGCTTTCTCAACTCCGTGTTTATGCCACAGTACCTTAACTAACGAAATTGTCTTATTTTGCAATTCTTTAACCTCACGAGCCAGAATATGAATCGGTTCTTCTTCATGTCATATCGGGCTTAATTTCAATCTCTGTCGGACTAATCACATGTAAGGGATCAGATCGATATCTATGAAGCATCAAAACATCGAATACAATGTGGATCTTTTCTAGCTCAGGTGGCAATAGTAGTCAGTAAACAACCAACCCGATACGCTCTATAATCTCATATAGTCCAATAAACTTCGGACTCAACTTGTCTTTAAAACCAAAATCTAAGTATTTTCTTCCACGATGAAACTTTCAAAAACACTTTATTTTCAATCTAAAACTCTATATCTTTTAGTTTCAAGTCTACAAACTATTTCTAAAATTCAATGTTGTTTTCAAACTATCGCGAATCACTTTCGCATTATATATTTCAAATTCACACATAGCTTCGAATTTAAAATCTCTTTTATCTCACAACTAAAATTCTGATCTCACTTTCACTGTACATCATCCCTAGTTGAAACTACTTATAACTGTATTAAATTGATTCCATTTTCAACTCACATTTTTTGACAATTTTAATCATGTGAATCATTTTCTCACAAAACTCGATTCTGAAGTAACGGAGTTCGATAACTGATTATAATAGCAATAGTCTTTCTTAGTTACTTTGAAATTCTAAAACATTTTGACAAATAAAAAATTTGAGAATTTAGTTTGCGTTTTGTGATTTCAATGCAATTTCATACTCACAGATTACTGTAATCTCTCTCTTAGAATTACCATATAAATTTCAGATCTCCATCCAAAGCAATGATAACTGACACCATAGACATATTTACCAACACAGAAACAAATAACTTATCTATTTTATCAAAAGAGAAAAATCTATACTTACAGAGAGATTTCTTCAGACAGTTAACCATATTTCAATAACTTCATCTTTTTCAATGATAAAGATAATCCCTATACAAAATTCATCAACCCTCCAATTCTATAATCAACAAAGTTAGAAATATCACATTTCACACTCATCATCTATATCATATCTCAGACTGTTGCGCATCTTGTTAATCCAATATGAACACCACTGAGAGTTTCTTGTAGCAGTTGTTGTATATTCATAGTACTTTTTTAGTATGCACACTCTATCTCTAAATAACAATTAATCATCGATACCACATCTGAGGTTCTGAATCAGAAATCAATTTATATTGAACTCCTTTTTAACTTATAATTCGCTGACACATTTCTAAATTTTACAACTTCACTATATAAACATTTATTTAGCCTCTAGTTCAACTAACAACTGTTTTTTACCTGATAAGGTCAATCACGTATTCATTGCCCAATCAAAACATTCAAAACTATAATCATTTTCCTCGAATAATAATAAATTACTGACTCAAAACTTTTCGACGATTCAAGCCATCTATATTGTGCCAAGTTCAGATCTCGCTTTGCAGCATGAGATAAATTACATTACTAGCAAATAGTCAATGTCACTAACTATCCTTTATCAATACAATGTCAATCATTTCTAATTCACGTATCGAGTAGCTCTTTTCATGTAGCTTTAACTATATAGAATCACAAGATATCTCTGCACATTCCTATATTAGAACACATTTCATGTCATTCAATAATGTATGACCAAAAATCATAATCTCTTTATTTAACTTAAATTGAACCAGAATTGATGTTTCATTCGAAATTATCTTCGTGCAAAAGAAAACTTCAACAACCAACTAATTTTAATTTATCACAACATTTTCCAGATAGAGTCATTACGATGGATATAATTCGGTATTAAGTATCCCTTAATTCACACATGTACATTCAAAGTTTATTTCCAATCGGGTGGATAGATTCAGACACATATAACCCTATTATCTTTTCAATCAAATAATTCAAATTAGACTAAACCATTGAATCAGTCTTTTCGAAGAAATCTTTTCTTCTCATTAAAAAGGATAACCCAGACATTTTGTTTCATAGATTTGATATTATTCTTCTATCATTTTCACTTTTATCAATGTCGACCCTTTATGAAAACTAGAAAAGAGTTTATGATGACACTATCTCATATAATAATCATCAAAACTCTAAATTATACTGAAATCACCTTAACCAAATAGAAATCATTTGGCCTTAATAAGAAAGATGTCTCAACCCTATAAATAGATATTGTAACATCCTAAAATTTGGGGTTCTGCATTTTGCACTATTTCATGCGTTTGGCTAGCTATGCTTGTTATTTGGGTATGTTCGGGGTTCTTGGGAAGGCTCAGGGTCGAGCCGGGTCCCTGGTGAAATTTTGGTTTTAGGGCACTTTGGTAGGGTGAGCTAGTGGAGGTAGGACTTAAGATAAATAGTTGGTGTTGTGTTAACAAAAGAAAGCAGGGTGGCCTATTGGTGTTGGCGTCACATGGGAAGTAAGTGAAGAAAGGCTCAAATCCCATCTACTGCACTATGGAGTTTATTTTTGTGCTCAAGGTGGGAAAGAGTTGGCTGTCAGCTGTGACTCTACCTAGGTGGTTGTTGAATGCGTCAAACAATTCAAATGGATGGAGGAGAGGAGCTTGGGGAGGTTGAAGTGGCTAACTAATTCGAATTGGTGGATGGAGAGTAAGTTGTGGAGAAAATCATGGGATGTGGGGAGAGAGGGAGAGTTTGGCCGAAAGTGGAGTGGTGCTTAGGAAGAGCATTTTCAGTTTTAGCTAGTAAGAGTGTGTGCCAAAACTCCCTTTAGTCTTAGACTTTTATTTCTTAGCACATTCGGTCATAGGTTGTGGGGGTGCCAAATTTTTAAAATTCTTTGGGATTCTTTTCTTTTTCTCTCTTTCGGGTTTCTTATTCCTTACTTGTGCTAAAACTCTCAGCTCTCTTTTCTCCATCTCTTCTTGCCTCTTTGGTATTATCCAAAACAAGAGTGACCACTTGGACATTTCTTTCTCCCTTCATTCTTTTTCTCCAACTATCTTCTCTTTTATTCTCTCATAGCGGAAACATGCTTTTCCTTCACTGCTTTTCCATTTTCCCCTTAAGCCGAAACTCTTTTGTTCATCTCCTACAATTTGTTTCCATCACCATAACTGAACCTTCATTGTTACCCCATTCTAAATTGACTTCTTTCTTGTTTGTTCATCATAGCTGAACCTTAGTTCTTCTTTGCCTCTTCTACTTGTTTTCATCGACCATTCTTTTCTTAATCCTTTGTTTAACATTGGCGTTTCATTTCTAATAAATCGTAAAAGCAACATATTTTAGGCCCACATTTAGTATTCTTTTGGATGATTTAGCCCTTGTTTTATGTGAAAAGGTGCTCTTAATCCTTTCTTTTCATGTTTTTACTCAGGAAAGCACCCGAGGATGAAAAGAACAAGAAACAGGCTTAAAACGGGCCAATTTGGGCCAAAGAGGAAATTGACACGGCCTGGACTTCAAGCCACACGATCGTGCCTTGACAATTAACTAAGACACGGCCATGCCACGATTACACGGCCGTGCCCCAATCGACAAAATCAAGACACGGCCTGAAAATGATTTACACGGGCATGTACCATGGCCGTGCCCCTATTATAGGAAAGAGCAATTTCACTCGAATTTAGATACTTAGAGCCAAAGAAACACTTTTCAAAGCTTATTCAAACACCGAGTAGGAAGTATACTTGAATTGGGACACTTAGAGGCCAAGCAAAGCATTTTAAAAGTCTATATAAACACCCTAACTGTATCTTGAAAGGGGCATTAGGCGGTGAGCTAGGCCAAGGAGCCGAGCCAGGAAGATCACGTTTTGTGGAATCACTCGAAGATAGGAAAGTGGATCCATCATGTAGAGCCGATATTCTACTCAAGAAGGTAAATTTCTCCTTCAATTCCTTCAGGGGATTTTAGGGATTTTCTATGTTTTTTTATCCTTTCTCTTGAGATGTTTTCTTTATTTGTTATGAACTAAACCCTTTAGATACCAGAAGGGGATGAAACCTAGATGAATTTTGTTATTTATTCTGTATTATAGGATAAATACTTAGTTTGTTCTTAATTATGCATGCTTAATCCAAATCTAATGTGCTTAGGTGGAAGAGGAATAGACCCTGCTTAAGAGTAGATTGAGCATAATTAAGTGGAGTTGATCACACGCCTAGAGATAGGGTGATGAGATTTTACCAGATTAGGGTGAAACCTAATATGGGAATCCATAGATCGATTTACTGCTATTCTAGGGGGTTATTATAAGCAAACGAGAGTTCCACTAATTAACCTAGGGTTAGTCATTATTCGCCTCGAGAGAGGGTTTAATATACATTAGGGAGTCTTACAGATCAAACTAAGTAAATAAATCATATGGTTCAGTATTAAATAACAAGTGAAGTCTAGGTCGATTCTTCCTGAGGGTATCATTGTGATCAATTGAGTTTTCTTCGAGTTATTTCCCTATTCGTTCTTTTTGTCTTTGTCTTTAGCTTAGAAATCGTTAAACTAGATTAAAATCAACCAATCACTCCACATTTTAGGCTAAATAATAAAAAGAAAGTAATTATTAGTACTTTTAGTTCCTTTGGGTTCGATAATCTGGTCTTGCCTAAGCTATACTATTGTTCGATAGGTACACTTGCCTATAATCATTGTCAGAGTTAGTCTCAAGGTCCGATCTCATTCATTATAAATTTTAAAGCTCTGATTTCAGCAATCATGTTTTTGGCGTCGTTGCCGGGGAACTAAAATATTAAGAAAGCTATATTTTTATTACTTTAGCCATTATTTTGATTATGTTAGTATCTTTTGCTATTTTTATTTCTTCATTATTTTTTCCTAGCAGGTACCTCTAGTTTATGACTAGAAGGAATCTGACGGGACCTTTAGAATACGATAATGAAATTGAAGCTACCGTCAAGGAATCGAGAGAAATTAGGCAAGCCCTAAATTACAGTAAGAATAGCGAGAAGATGATCCAATCCTACTAAAGGGATGGGCAACAATAATCCACCACGAGATATGGAAGAAAAAATGCTCGCAGACTATGTATGATTGTAACATTAAACCCTACCAAACACTTCAATAGAATTTGGTTTGCTACGGAGAAAAACCTTTGAAATCTTTTAAAACCGGTTTAAGTTTTTGATAAAATTTAGCGTTTTGTTAAAAGCAGGTTGAGGTGTACAAATCTTATACTTGGATTTATTTTGAAAATATTTGTTAAGTCAAGTTATTATGTATATTTTATATGTAATTGATGGTACTTGAAAACCCTTTTCGATTGCTTTGGAAAAACATGTGAATTCATTCTTATAATCATAAAGTTTGAAACGAATACTCAAGCATATCACAAGAATAAAATAATTTTAGGAGGCCTTATTACAACCCAATTAAAATCAACCAAAATAAAGAAAAATGTAAAGAACCAAATTCAAAGTCTAATAAATTTAAAATTCCACCGCATGGCCACCTCAAGTCCCTCCGGCCCATATCCGCGAACTATGTGTCACCCTAAAAAAATAAAGGAGAAGGTGAGTCACCAAGACTCGAGATGTAACCCTTTCCCGGGTAAATACCACATCATACACACTATATAACACATTAATCATGCATTAAGACATATACCCAACCTAGCCAACCAAACGCCTCTGTCTACCCCATTGTGGTACCAAACCACTGGTGGTGCCAAACCACCGTGACGATAGTCACAGATGTGATACCAAATCATTTGGAGGTGCCAAACCTCCGTGTCCGAAGACACAAATCGGTTGATGGGGCCAACCCATCGCGTGATACCAAATCATGGCGTCAATCCCATATCTCAAAGTGGGGCCAACCCACGGTGGTGCTAAGCCACGGGGACGAGGCGCTATGCGGTGCCAAACCTCCGAGGTACCAAACCTCTAGTGACCGTAGTCACAGTGTGTTACCAAAACACTGGTGTCCGTCGACACAATATAACTGCCCCCTCCACTCATCAACCCATATCAAATCATATTATAACAGAGTTTATAACAACATACATTTATCACATGTATCACATAAGCTATGCTTCCCAAAAGCATTATTATCAATCTCATATTGACAGAGACTTACCGAGATCCTCGCTTGTACCATTAAGGTACTAAATTCATATCTACATAAATCAGATTTACATACAACATGTACTTAATACAGTTTATTAATTGTTATAAGTGTGTATGTACACACCTATCACCCACGAGAAGTCTAAATCCCGAAAAGAGAAGTCGGCCTCCCTAGATCTCTCTGCACCTTTTCCCTCTTTTGGCTACTAACCACGGCACTCGATACCAATCAAAGTTGACTGTCAGAGAATGGCCTCGATTGCTTGCTCCACTAATCCCGGGAATCCTACCCTATGAACCGATTGAAGGAGAGTTTAGAGGAGGTTATCCTTGTTTGCTATTCAGCCAAGACTTGAAATATGGAGAGGAGGAAATTTGGCTATGGTTTAGGGGGTAGGTTGATTATCAAAGAAAAGAGGAGAAAAGAGATCAAAATTGGGGATTGACAATGAAAGGAGTAGAGGGGTTTGACAACACAAAATAGAAGAGAAAGAGGTTAATGGAATTTTCGGTTTTAGGAGAATGAGAATCAAAGATGGGAGGGTTGAGAATTTGACCACTTGCAAAGATGGGAAAAAAGAAAACAAGTGCTAGGTGGATGCTTTTATAGGCATTCGCACCCCCTTCAAGCTTGCAGTCCTCCTATTAACCAAGGAGTTCAAATTCGGTCATCACCTTATTTTACTCCAAGCCACTCATTTAATTTAATTCAAACTAATTTGAATTAATCCCCTTAATCAAATAATAATCCAACCAATATCTTCTTTATCTTCTATTATCCTTAAAAAATTTAAAAAACGCTCATATTATCCTTTTTATTCCAAGAATTTAAATTGAGTAATTCTTTCTCTCTCTTGTTGTCCAAAATAAGAAACAAAAAGGGAATTTCATGACTTGAACCAAGGCTCTCCCTTGTTCCTTGATGGCGTCACTTGCAGCACTTAAGTGGCCTCACTATTGCCACTTTTCCAAGGCTTATTCTATGTCAAATGTTCCTTCATTTATTCTTATAACCCCTATTTACTAAGGCTCCCTACCTTGAAAGCTTCCAAATAAAATTTCTACTAACTTGAGTCAACTTAAGACCCTTAATTAAATCCTATCACTCCATAAATAATACCATAACAATTCAAACACAAGGAAAAACATTTAATCACAAATAGCCCCAGTTTTAGGATGTTACGCTTCTACCCCTTAAAAGAATTTCGTCCTCAAATTACTTGATCGAAGAGGTGGGGTATTGTTTGCAGATCACATCCTCGGGTTCCACATAGCTTCCTCTGCACCATGGTTCCGCCATAGCACTTTCACTAAGGGCTTTGACTTCCTACGCAGAACCTTCACATCTCGATCCAAAATCTGAACCGGTTCTTCCTCAAAAGATAAGTCCGAGTTGACCTCAATTTCTGTCACAGGCACCACGTGTGACGGATCGACCGATGCCGCCTAAGCATCGACACATGAAAGACGTTATGAATCGATTTAACTCAGCTTGGCGATTCGGTGATAAGCTACCGGTCCTACTCGCTTCAACATCAGATATGGGCCAATGAATCTTGGGCTTAGCTTCCTTTTCGCCCAAATCTCAACACCTTTTTCCAAGGTGATACCTTGAAAAACCTTGTCTCCTACATCATACTCCATTTCTTTGCGCTTCAGATCAAGATATGACTTCGCCTATCGACGCTTCATTGAGACGAGCCCAATCACCCTAACTTTGTCCTCCGTTCAGAACCAACTCGGACCCAACACTTGTCATTCACCCAACTCATCCAACATGTCGGAGTTCGGCATTTTCGTCTATCTGATTTTGTATGGTGCCATCTGAATACTCGCTTGGTAACTATTGTTGTAGGCGAACTCTTGCTAATGGTAAAATTCCTCCCAACTACCTCGAATTCCAAGACACAACCCTCAAAGATATCCTCTAAAATTTGTATGACCCTTCGATTGCCCGTCACGATCATGGATGGAAAGTCAGATTTGAAATCCAATCGCGTACCCAAAGCTTGATGCAACGCTTTCCAAAACCTCGAAGTGAACCTTGGGTCCCTATCTGAGATAATTGATATGGGTACACCATGCAATTTGACTATCTTGGCCACATATAACTTTGCTAGCTTCTGGAGGGAGTAATTCATTCTCACCGGTATGAAGTGAGTTGATTTAGTCAGGCGGTCCACAATTACCCAAACTGCATCTTTCTTGCTGGGCGTAAGGGGTAGCCCGCTGACGAAATCCATAGTGATCCACTCCCACTTCCATTGAGGAATCTTTACTGGTTGAAGTAACCCTAATGGCAACTGATGTTCAGCCTTAACCTGCTGACATGTCAGACACCTTCCTACAAACTCAGTCACCTCACGCTTCAACCCGGGCCACCAGAATTGTTCCCGTAAATCTCTATACATCTTGCTTCCACCCGGATGCATAGCGTATGGGCTGCTATGTGCATCTTGGAGAATTCTTCGCCTCAGCTCTACATCCCTCGGCATACAGGGCCATCCTTGAAAACATAACACACCATCATCAGTCAAACTATACCCTTCCAACCCACCATTTTGCACTTGCACCCTCGTAGCACTCAATCCTTCGTCTACTAGCTGCTTATCCTTAACTTCCTCGATCCAAGTTGGCTTAACTTGAAGCTCTGCTAAAAGGCTTCCATTGTCATATAGACTCAAACGAGCGAACATCACTCTTAAGTCATCACGACCTTCCGGCTCAACGCGTCACCACCACGTTAGCCTTACCAGATGATACTCGATTATGCAACGTAATCCTTCAGCAGCTTCAATCCATCGTGACGCCTTAGGTTCAGATCCTTCTGAGTCAAGAGATACCTCAGACTTTTGTGATCCATATAAACTATCGATTTCTCCCCATATAGGTAATGTCTCCATATCTTTAAAACGAAGACTCTGCGCTAACTCTAAGTCGTGCGTTGGATAGTTCATCTCATGTGGTCTTAATCGACGAGATGCATAAGCCACTACCTTCCGTCTCGCATCAACACACGTCCCTAACCACAGTGGGATGCATCACAATAAACCGTGAACAACTTTCACGCCTCAAAGCTATACGAGCCTGAGCTTCACGTAATCTTCCTCCTCGGCTCCAAAAGTTTGGAGGTGGTGGTGGCGGTGGTACTTCATTTTCGAACCACGACCCGACCTAACGAGTTCGAGATCGGTCATTCTTCCCTACCACGTCCCACGTCGGCCACGTCCTCTAGAACTCATTCTATCTAACGCGCTTTTAATCGATTAAGAAAAATTTTATGGATTAGTAATTTGTTCCGCTTGATTATCCGCGAAGAATTTTATGAAAAGTTTAATAAGGATTCTTTCGATCAAACAATGTTTTAAGTCTTCTACCCTAGTTCACACAAAAGGCCACATTCATTCCTAGTACTTTCCATACCTATTCACTCCTCGAACATTTACATCTGCTTTCTAACCTGGGGTATTTTCGTCATTTCCCTACTGAGGGTATTTTTGTAATAGAATCAGAAATTTCAAACTTTAATAAAGCGTGTCACTTTGAAATTCCCAAAAGCTGGAGGTATTACTTGAAAATTTTGTAAAATTTATTGATATGGCATCACTTTGGAAACCAGGGTATTTGGTAATTTGTCAATCAGGGGTAATTTTGTAATTTTAAACAAATTCAAGGTTTTTAACAGTTGTAAAACTCTGAGGGTTCCTTTTGCGAGTTTCCCCTTCTTGAAACGATGATGTTGCAAAAATTTTAAATTTGAGGTCATTATGGTAATTTTACAAGTTGAGGGCATTTTCGAAATTTTCCAAAACAAAAGTATTTTATTGATGATTTGCAAAGTATAGTGTTTGGATATTTCTCAAAATTTTTGGGCAAAACCATTGAATTAATATTTTATGAGTCAAGGGCATTTTAGTAATTTCACCCCTAAGGGCATTTCTGTAATTTTCACAAATCAACTTTTTCGAGAAAAACATTGTAAAAATGGTTGTTCTCATATTTGGAAGAGTGACTTTAAAAGTTTTGAAGAAATTAGGGTTTTGCTTTTTTCTTTTTCAAAAACATGGTTAGTTCCCTTTCGGGTTTTAGTCGTTATGTTTAGCCTATGACCGAGCCCTCTTGGTCGGGGTGAACGAGCTACGACTAGGCGGGATTCGAGGAGAGGAGGTGAGTCACGCGGATCGCTTAAATACCAAGCTCCCACCGAACCTTTCTAGACATGCGCATGAGGTTGCCACACCACCGAGCCCTCCGAGTTAGGGTGAGCCGAAGCTACGCACTGTGTAGGATACTGCGAAGAGGTGGTGAGTCACTCGGACCGCTTAAATACCGAGCTCTTGGGATCCAATCCTAGACATGCATCTGGGGGTTACCACACCTAGCTCGGTGACTTGGTCATAGGTTGGTTGAGTTCATTAAGTCTAATGCTCCGTTTATGTTTGAGTAGTCTAATCCTAGGGTTCAAATTCCTATAAGTCTATTCTACGTTCCATGCTTCCTACCCTTCTACAGAAAATAAGTCATACAGAAGTTAGGAACACTTACCTGGGCGGATAGGTGCGGAGACTTGGTGCCATGCTGTTCAAAAACCCCAAAATAACTCAAAGAGGCCTACCAAATCATTTTTAGGCCTTGGGCCCCCACAGTCGAGCTTTGAACTGGGCTCTGATACCAATTTGTAACAGCCCAAACCCGGCCCAAACACTTCGACCGAATTTGGTTTGCTACGGAGAAAAACCTTTTGAAATCTTTTAAAAATCGGTTTAAGTTTTTGATAAAATTTAGCGTTTTGTTAAAAACAGTTGAGGTGTACAAATCTTATACTTGGATTTATTTTGAAAATATTTGTTAAGTCAAGTTATTATGTATATTTTATATGTACCCGATGGTACTTGAAAACCCTTTTCGATTGCTTTGGAAAAACATGTGAATTCATTCTTATAATCATAAAGTTTGAAACGAATACTCAAGCATATCACAGTAATAAAATAATTTTTAGGAGGCCTTATTACAACCCAATTAAAATCAACCAAAAATAAAGAAAAATGTAAAGAACCAAATTCAAAGTCTAATAAATTTAAAATTCCACCGCATGGCCACCTCAAGTCCCTCGGCTCCATATCCATGAACTATGTGTCACCGAAAAAAAATAAAGGAGAAGGTGAGTCACCAAGACTCAAGATGTAACCCTTCCCGGGTAAATACCACATCATACACACTATATAACACATTAATCATGCATTAAGACATATACCCAACCTAGCCAACAAACGCCTCTGTCTACCCCATTGTGGTACCAAACCACGGTGGTGCCAAACCACTTGGTGACGATATAGTCACAGATGTGATACCAAATCACTAGAGGTGCCAAACCTCTGGTGTCCGAAGACACAAATCGGTTGATGGGGCCAACCCATCGCGTGATACCAAATCACTGGCGTCAATCCCATATCTCAAAGTGGGGCCAACCCACGGTGGTGCTAAGCCACGGGGCGAGGCGCTATGAGGTGCCAAACCTCCGGAGGTACCAAACCTCTGGTGACCGTAGTCACAGTGTGTTACCAAAACACCGGTGTCCATCGACACAATATAAGCGCCCCTCCACTCATCAACCCATATCAAATCATATTATAACGAGTTTATAACAACATACATTTATCACATGTATCACATAAGCTATGCTTCCCAAAAGCATTATTATCAATCTCATATTGACGAGAGACTTACCGAGATCCTCGCTTGTACCATTAAGGTACTAAATTCATATCTACATAAATCAGATTTACATACAACATGTACTTAATACAGTTTATTAATTGTTATAAGTGTGTATGTACACACCTGTCACCCACGAGAAGTCTAAATCCCGAAAAGAGAAGTCGGCCTCCCTAGATCTCTCTGCACCTTTTCCCTCTTTTGGCTACTAACCACGGCACTCGATACCAATCAAAGTTGACTGTTAGAGAATGGCCTCGGTTGCTTGCTCCACTAATCCCGGGAATCCCACCCTATGAACCGATTGAAGGAGAGTTTAGAGGAGGTTATCCTTGTTTGCTATTCGGCCAAGACTTGAAATATGGAGAGGGGGAAATTCGGCTATGGTTTTGGGGGTAGGTTCGATTATCAAAGAAAAAGAGGAGAAAAAGAGATCAAAATTGGGGATTCGCAATGAAAGGAGTAGAGGGGTTTGACAACACAAAATAGAAGAAAGAGGTTAATGGAATTTTGGTGTTGGGAGAATGAGAATCAAAGATGGGAGGGTTGAGAATTTGACCACTTGCAAAGATGGGAAAAAAGAAAACAAGTGCTAGGTGGATTCTTTTATAGGCATTCGGCACCCCCCTTCAAGCTTGCCGTCCACTCCTATTAACCAAGGAGTTCAAATTTGGTCATCACCTTATTTTACTCCAAGCCACTCATTTAATTTAATTCAAACTAATTTGAATTAATCCCCCCTTAATCAAATAATAATCAAACCAATATCTTCTTTATCTTCTATTATCCTTAAAAAAAAAAATTAAAAAAAACGCTCATATTATCCTTTTTATTCCAAGAATTTAAATTGAGTAATTCTTTCTCTCTCTTGCTGTCCAAAATAAGAAACAAAAAGGGAATTTCATGACTCGAACCAAGGCTCTCCCTTGTTCCTTGATGGCGTCACTTGCAGCACTTAAGTGGCCTCACTATTGCCACTTTTCCAAGGCTTATTCTATGTCAAATGTTCCTTCATTTATTCTTATAACCCCTATTTTCTAAGGCTCCCTACCTTGAAAGCTTCCAAATAAAATTTCTACTAACTTGAGTCAACTTAAGACCCTTAATTAAATCCTATCACTCCATAAATAATACCATAACAATTCAAACACAAGGAAAAACATTTAATCACAAATAGCCCCAGTTTTAGGATGTTACAATGATTATGCTAAACCTCATTTAACAAGAGCTGAATCTAGTACTGTTAGGCCTGCTATAGCCGCTAATAATTTTGAATTAAAGCCTAACACAATACAAATGATTCAACAATTTGTTCAAGTTGATGGTTTGTAGGACGAAGACCCGACCACTCATATAGCTAATTTTTTAGAGTTCTATGGTACTTTCAAAATAAATGGCATTTCTGATGATTCCATTCATCTTCGGTTATTCCCCTTTTCATTAAGGGATAAAGCCAAACAGTGGTTGAACTCGTTAGCACGTGGGTCAATCACTACATGGGAACAAATGACCGAAAAAATTTTATTAAAATATTTCCCACTGGCCAAAACGGAAAAATTACGGAATGATATCTCTTCTTTTGTGCAGATAGGTTTAAAGACGTTATACGATACATGGGGGAGATACAAGGATCTCTTGAGGAGATGTCCACACCACGGATTACCTTTGTGGCTTCAATTCCAAACTTTTTACAACGGTGTAAATCCCTCAACAAGGCAATTAATTGATTCAGCCACCGATGGAACTTTAAATAATAAAACTCCTGAAACCGCCTACGAGTTCATTGAAGAGATGTCACTGAATAACTATCAGTAGCAAGTTACAAGGACAAAATCGACAAAACCAGTCAGAGTTTACAACCTCGATGCAGTGACCATGTTGTCAAATCAGGTAGAGTTGATGAATAAAAAGCTTGACGGTTTATGTTCCTTGCGGTACATGCGATTATAGCATAAGTGGGCGTGGCGAATCCTAAGTACCCACCCTACCAACCGAGACCTTGAAACCGAGCAGACAAACTATATAGGTAATAATTTCAGATCCAATAACAATCCTTATAGTAACATTTACAATCCAAGTTGGAGGAACCACCCAAATTTTTCAAGGGGAGGCCAAGAAAATCAAGGGAATCAAAGACAACAACCTCCTCAAAACTTCCAAAATCAACCATATCCGCAAGAGAAAAAGCCAAGCCTCAAAGAGGTGCTGACAAAATTTATGGCAAACACAGAAAATCGGTTCCAAAAATTGAAAACAATTAAAAGTAACGAGAATCGAATGGGGGAACTTACGAAGTCAGTGAAGGAAGCAACTAATGCAGTCGAACAACTTACAAAGCTATTATCAGAACGACCACGAGGATGTCTACCAAGTAACACGGAGATCAACCCAAAGGAGCAAATTCAAGCCATCTCAGCTAATGACAGTAAAGGGTTAGAGGAACCTATTATAATACAAGAAAATAAGGTAGAAGAAGGTAAGGTATAGGTAACATAAGAAAAGCCAAAACCAGTAATCAAGGAGTACCAACCTCGCATACCTTATCCCGAAGCGATAAAAAGAGATGATTCAGAAGAATAGTTCGGTAAGTTTCTTAAACCCTTAAAGAAATTACATATTAACTTACCCTTCTTGAAGATCTTTTTTAGATGACACACTCGAGGAAATTTTTAAAACAGCTCTTGACTAACAAACGCAGATTAGACGAAGAGTACCACGTGGAATTAAATGCAGCATGCTCAACAATGTTTCAGAATAGACTACCACGAAAGCTAAAAGATCCAGGGAGTTTTACAATTCCATGTTTAATTGGTAGTTTAGCTATTGGTAATGCATTAGCTAATTTAGGGGCAAGCATAAATGTCATGCCTTATACATTATTTAAACGACTAGGTCTAGGGAAGCCCAAACAAACTAGGATGAGTATACAATTAGCTGATAAAACTATTAGAATTCCTAAGGGCATTATGGAAGATGTTCTTTTCAAAATCAATAAATTTGTTTTCCCAGTAGATTTTGTTGTTTTAGATATTGATAAGGATAATACAATCCCCTTAATTTTAGGAAGACCTTTTCTAGCAACTGCCAAGACTAAAATTGATGTTGCCACAGGAGAACTCATACTTTGTGTAGGTGACGAATCAATCAGTCTTCAAGCTCTTGACTCGGCCAGGACAACAATTGATGAAGGTAAGAAAGTGAATACAGATGATAATCAAATTGTTCAACATTTATCGTAGGAAACACCACAAAGGCACAACCCTGAGTGACTCATAGATCCCAAAGTGACAAAGAGGAATCACACAAGGAACAAGACCTTAGGATTGACAATTTAGAAGAGCAGAGGACACAAGTCAATGAACAACCTGACCCACACGAAGTAACACCAGAAGAACCACCAGAAGAACTCGTAGGAACATCAAATCACTTAAAAATAGGGGACCAAGTGCTGCTCGACAAAGCCAATCCTCGCATCATCACAACAAACCTGAACGTAAGCAACGAAATTCCTCTTAAGGTACACGATATCTTCTCCCATGAAACAGTCGAGGTAAGTAATCCAACATTCAACACTTTTAAGGTAAACGCTTCTCGACTTGAACTTTATCAAGAAAATAAAATTTTAGGTAAGAAGAAAAATATTCAAACCTTTAAACCTCCCTAATTTTTCTAATTCAAGGAAAGTCCAGCTTAAGACTATAAACGAGCGCTTCTCGGGAGGCAACCCGAGTACTAAAACTATTTACTTTCAAATTTATTTTCAGTTTCTTTCCCTTCTTTCTTTCTTTCTTTTAAACTAACCGAAGTGCAGAACTTCAAGGCCACATGGCCTTATACACGGTCGTGTCTGCGATCGTGTGGACCACTAGAACCACCGTACTGACACAACAAGGTCGTGCGAATCAGTCCCAACCACCCCACGACATCACGGATCCAACCACTCCCCTCGGGCACCAGTAAATTGGCACAATCGTGCTCCACAACTGTGTGAAGCCACTGACTTATCAGACACGGGATAAACACGCCCATGCCGCCCAACCGTACCAACACATTGTCTTTTCAAAAACGAGCGCGCACCTGGAAAACGGGCATAGGTGAGCAAACACGGCTAGACATACGACCGTGCGATGCGACCGTGTAATTCAACACAGCCTCGGTCCACGGGCATGAGAGCATGCAGTTTGAGACCCTATTTAAACCCCACAGCCCTCCTCCTTCTCCCCTCATTTTTCTTCCTTCTTTTTCTTTCTTTCTTTAGAAAAAGTGTCCAGACTCTTGAGCTACACTAGAATCATACCGAAGAAATGTAAGAAGGCATGCATTGACTCCTTAAAGGAGACCCCAACACATAAGTTCATGTCGGCCGCTTCATCCAAACACAAAGCCAAGGGTCTTTTAGACCATTTAATTTCTTCTTTATGTTTATTTTCCCCTTTATCCTACTTATCTATAATTCTCTTCTGCTTAATATATTTTAAATTCTTTTAGTTTTTTGGTTTTAGGTTCTAAAGACTGCTTGGGAATCACGCACCACAGCCTTAGAGGACACACCCACCTCGCGAACCATCCAACAATAAGGACTCCTTAGTGCATTAGTCTTCTTTTTCAATTTCAGTTTTCTTCTTAGTCTCATTATCTTTATTTCCTTTGTCTTTAATTATAGTACTAGTATATTATTAATGTTTCTTTAGATTTCTTGGCTAGATCTTTGCAGGCTACCTAATTTCTTTGTCTAGCACAAAGATCATCGGTAGGCACCCCACCAGGCCTATAGAAAATGCCACCACCGCCTCCTCCACCTATATTTTACCACAAAAGATGCCAACTCCCGGAATCATCCACAATTTAGGAAGTGTTACTTCTCCCCTTCTCTTTTGATTATTTAATTACATAATTGTTTACCTATCTTTGTACATTGATGGTAATGTACAACTTAAGTGTGGGGGGTAAAAGTACCTAATTTTTTGCATTATTCTCAAATCCTGAATTTTAGTCTTGTTCCTAAGTAAGTTTCTCATATTATCAATTAAGGTGAAACTTTTAATAATTTATGATTTTTATTGATAAGCTCTTGAATAAATCATTGATAATTGTGCATTGATGATTTATACGTGAAGAATACTAGAGAATCAAACATGATAAGTCTATTTTTCAAAAATTAAAAATTTCCTAAGTTGTTGAACTGAATTTGAATACTACCTTGAAGCTTGAAATTTACAAGATTGATGTCAAATACCCATAATTTGCGTGAGATTTTGAGCCTTATAGAGAATATATTCTTTTTCATGCTCACTTTATTGATTATGAGTGCGTCAACATTGAATTGTTATTCTAGAACTTGCCTTGATTATACATGTCGAGACCACATTAATGATTTGATATACTGAGATGATAAAGGCACCTAGGTTTTAACCCATTCGCTCCACTAAAAAGCTTACCTACATTATTAACCCCTAGTGAACCCCGTTGATCTTAACAACCCTTTTTATTTAATTACCCGCTTAATATTAACCCAAAACCTTTGTATTTGTTATCACTATTCTTTTTTACTACCCTTATATCGAGAATTGAATTGATCAGTTACTGAATTAGTTTATTCAGTTGATAAAGTTCTTTCTTTATTATGTATTTACTTAGTTTGTTCTTAAAAAATCCAAAAGTATATTCAAGTAGTAGATTAAAGGAGCTTATGCGTTTAAATTCCAACTACTAAAGAAGAGCTCATATTAAAAGTATTATCAATAGTAGTATTACTAGTTTCAAAGAAATCATTTATTTTCTAGTTCAGTATTCTTAGTAGGTAATTTATCAGGTCAATCTCGATGATTCAACCTTCTAATTCAGCCTTTATCCACACCTTTAACCTAAGCCCTATTACAACCTTGTCAAAGACCTTTTGATTTGTGTATCATCTCATATTACAGTGGTGGATATTTGATTTTTAGGCAAGCCTATGGGATTAACTTTTCAAGTTAGACTTATGAGTGCTTTCTCTTGAACCATAAACACTTCGAGTGCTTTGAGTGAATCTTTAGTGAGGATGTCAATCCTTATCGATTTTGAATTAAAGGTAATTATTTAGATAAGGGGAGACGCCTATGTTTTTATACTACAAATTTATGACTTAGAATTGTTTGAATCTTTAGGAGTCTTTGAGAAAAATTATCCATGTATGAATTATTTGTGAATTATGATGAAGCATTGTTGATAGGAATTATGAACTAGGGAAAGTTTGTTTTAATTATAAATTGAGAATTTTGCTTGAGGACAAGCAAAAGCTTAACTGTGGGGGTATTTGATAAATCGTAAAAGCAACATATTTTAGGACCACATTTAGTATGCTTTTGGATGATTTAACCCTTTTTATGTAAAAAGGTGCTCTTAATCCTTTCTTTTCATGTTTTTACTTAGGAAAGCACTTGAGGACAAAAAGAACAAGAAATGGGCTTAAAATGGGCCAATTTGGGCCAAAGAGGAAAGCGACACGGCCTAGACTTCAAGCCACACGGTCGTGCCTCGACAATTAACTAAGACATGACCATGCCATGATTTACACGACTGAGCCCCAATTGACAGAATCGAGACACGGCCTGAAAATGATTTACACGGGCGTGTACCATGGTCGTGCCCCTGTTATAGGAGAGAGCAATTTCACTCAAATTTAGATACTTAGAGCCAAAGAAACACTTTTCAAAGCTTATACAAACACCGAGTAGGAAGTATACTTGAATTGGACACTTAGAGGCCAAGCAAAGCATTCTAAAAGTCTATATAAACACCCTAACTGTAACTTGAAAGGGGTAATAGGCGGTGAGCTAGGCCAAGGAGCCGAGCTAGGAAGATCACGTTTTGTGGAATCACTCGAAGATAGGAAAGTGGATCCATCACGTAGAGCCAAAATTCTACTCAAGACGGCAAATTTCTCCTTCAATTCCTTCATGGGGTTTTAGGGATTTTCTATGTTTTTTTATCTTGTCTCTTGAGATGTTTTCTTTATTTGTTATGAACTAAACCCTTCAGATACCTGAAGGGGATGAAACCTAGATGAATTTTGTTATTTATTTCTGAATTATATGATAAATACTTAGTTTGTTCTTAATTATGCATGTTTAATCCAAATTTGATGTGCATAGGTGGAGGAAGAATAGACCCTGCTTAAGAGTAGATTGAGCATAATTAAGCGGAGTTGATCGCACGCCTAGAGATAGGGTGATGAGATTTTGCCAGATTAGGGTGAAACCTAATATGGGAATCCATAGATCGATTTACTGCTATTCTAGGGGGTTATTATAAGCGAACGAGAGTTTCACTAATTAACCTAGAGTTAGTCATTATTCACCTCAAGAGAGGGTTTAATATACGTTAGGGAGCCTTACAGATCAAACTAAGTAAATAAATCATATGGTTCAGTATTAAATAACAAGTGAAGTCTAGGTCGATTCTTCCTGAGGGTATCATTGTGATCAATTGAGTTTTCTTTGAGTTATTTCCCTATTCGTTCTTTTTGTCTTTGTCTTTAGCTTAGAAATCGTTAAACTAGATTAAAATCAACCAATCACTCCACATTTTAGGCTAAATAATAAAAAGAAAGTAATTATTAGTTCTTTTAGCTCCTTTGGGTTCGATAATCCAGTCATGCCTAAGCTATACTACTGTTCGATAGGTACACTTGCCTTTAATCATTGTTAGAGTTAGTCTCTAGGTTCGATCTCATTCATTATAAATTTTAAAGCTCTGATTTCAGTGATCAGTTTCTTTGAGCCTTCATCGCCGAACTTGGATTTGCTTCTATTATTTCTGCCAGTGTCGAATTACCTTGGGTTCCTTCCAGCTTCTCTCTTTTCAAGGTAATGTTCTCTTCTTTTTATTATTTATTATTCTGTTCATTTATCTTACTTCTCCTAAAGAAGCCGAACACTCATCTTCTAAATCATCAAACCGAATTTGGTTTCTCTCTTTCGTAACTATTACTCCATCATTTTATGACTTTACTCTTTTTGTGATTCGGGATAGACTCTCGTTAGATAGGCTGAGCATCTTGTAACCGAATCTGTGGTGGTGCAATTCCTCATTTATCAAGGTAAGGAGTCATCTTCTCGGTCTCTTAGCTATCTTTTTCTTTTCGTTGTACTCTGCCATAACCAAACTTCCTCGTTAGAGATTCGCTGATCTCATTGTGGTACCTTACTGATTGAACTCTCTTCATGGATGCGAGTGCTAGTCGTTCTAAGGAGTCATCGACAAGGGAGCCTAAGGGGAGTGGGCTCGTACCCTCTACTCCTAAGTTCAAATGGCGTAGGGTATCAGCCGTTCAGGATTTCCCACCAAGTTGTGGAAGAGAGGCGACATCAGATCTAAATAGATAGATCATAGTTGTTCATGATAGTGAGAGTGACGACGATCAGGAGTGTTTAGTCTTGCACGTAATTAGGTGTGTAATGCACACCCCTTCATTCGTTTGTTTAGTATTAATATATGAATTGACCAAAAGGCGAAATAATCGTCATGGCAATTGTGGTACCCTAGTGGGTAAGGTTGGAGATACCAGGTAAGTAACACTAATCACTATGCCATTCGAATAACTTAGCATGACTGTATGTGTGTTTTGATTATTTGATGTACATTGAGATATGCATTGCATTCATCACATTATGATAATATGATGCATGGGGTTGGGATATGATATTGATGAAAAGGGGCAGTGTATTTCGGTGACTCTGTCTCACTATTTCTGTGGCTATGCCATATATTTCGGTGGCATTGCCACAATTTCGGTGATGAGTAGCATGACTACCATCGATGGTGTGTAGTGGATGAGGGTTGATTGTAGAAATCCCCACCGGTGTGTTTTGGTTGGTCGGGTGGTGTGTAGCGGATGGATTACTAGGCTGGGCTGGGTTGTATTGTATTTCATTCATTATCTGCTATGCCATGTTAATAGGGCTAAGGCCCAATTCATTTCTGTATGGGCTTCGCCCAATTGGATTTCGTTAGGGCTAAGGCCCAGTTGGTATCTGAATGGGCTCAGTCCCAATTTTGTTTGTATGAGGAATTACACACTAAGTTCTCGTAACTCACCCCTCTACTTAATCTTGCAGGTAAAACCCAGCAGTGAGGATTTGGGGCCAAGGTGGACTCTGTGGTGGCCATACATGGTTATTTTAGTAATTTTCTTTTTACTTTGCATTAGCTGATATTTTAATTTGGGATTTTGTTCTGTAATAAGGACACTAGGATTTTAATTTGGTTTTTGTTTTAATTTGGCTATTATCTCTCATGAAATGATCAAACGGGGTTTTCCTAAAAATTTAAATAATTGTCTCTAAAATATTAACAATGAACCACAAACTATCAACAAATAAACTCGGGATTTTCTTAAAGCTTCAATAATTGTTTCCAAAATGTCACACTACAGAAAACCACTGAGTCTGATTTTTGTGATATAAAACAAGTTTCAATAGCTAGTAATATTAACAACATTTTGCAAGAAAACCTTAAAGTCGAATTTGATTTTCAAAATTGAACCAAAACTCGAAAGTTTTAAAACGATCTCGAATTTTCTTTAAAACCTTTCCATGTGACATGCCAGATCCGATCGTAACGTCTGGGCCGGGTTTGTGGTGTTAAAGATATTATCCCGACTGTTAATGAATCATTTGAACACAGAGAAGTATCAAATATGATTTAAATAGCAATCATTACAGAAACACAACTTCTATAACTTTGAGGACAGTACCACTGTACTCTCACATTTCAAGCCAGAGATTAAAATCATAATAGAAATAGTCGTCTCTGCCAAATAGAGATCTCTTGTAGATAATCACATGGAATCATAAGAAAAATGGAATAGCAAAATTTCAGTATATGGAGTAACACAGGATATCTAAAAATTATAACCCATATATAATGATATAAAATTCTGAGAATATCCCAGAAAATGTCCAGAATGAATGATGTCATTCTTAAATACTGAAATCCATAGTAACAGAAGCATTATAATCTTCATATATATATATATATATTCAACAGAACAATAACCAATAGAAACAAAATATTAGTCTCATACAGATTTTACCACCGACTTTCATATCCACACAATGAGACAAATTATCGAAGAAAGACATAACAATATTGAACATAATCCAAATGGATTTCAATGATTTCATCTATTATTATATTTAGCTAAAGTTCTTATACGATAAGAATTTTATCTTAATATAATTAGCTACACATACCTCTGAAGGTAAAATGAACACGTTGCTTACTCAGAAGTGATCGTCGTAATTACCTCAACTACAACCACCGTACTCAACCATCAATACAATTCAAACATTAATCTTCTGTTTAATTCTATCATTAGAAATTTTCACCTTATCCCATCACTAACAGAAATTAATTCAGAAAAGCTTCCAGTTAATACTTTCTTTAGATAACATACCTGAATAAGTCATTTAATCAGAGTTAACTTCTTCTTTAACAGTGACATTGCATAATCTGAAGTCTTTAGAACTTCCAATATCTCTTTTAGTATTGTCTTCATTTGTTGATTCATTCTCTTTTCTGACCACATTGCTAATCTTTCAAACACGGATTTCTATAACTCCACACTCGTGAGCTTATTCATTCCAACTATTCTATTAAAATTGTAACATTTTACTGATAAGGGGGTGAGGGTAGTAAAGCCTCAAATTTAACTCTTACATAAATGCACATAATACATACTATCACAAATAGTCAATTCCTTACTACGTTCACATTCTCAATTCATTTAATAAACTTTTTCTTTTAATCACTTTTATTCTTAACACATTGTTCATATGCCAACTCAAATCACTAATTCACAATCAGAGCATTTCAAATAGCAATTATAACTCAAATATCATATCTCATATGTTCATATAATTACAACATTTATCAATAACAACATGTCATACAATTTGATTCTTACCTTTATGAGTCTCAACTCATTATCAACACATTTCCACTCAAATATTTGAGTATTACTTTTGTACTATCAAAATTAGCTCGGTTGGAAAACTTATCTGTCTCATCAAAACAATTTTCGTCAGAGTCGGGAGATATCACTATCGCAAACATGGCATGTATAGCTAGACACATGCGCTATGGTAGTCCTAGAACTGAATAAACCATAGCTCTAATACCAACCATATGTAACACCCCTAACCTGTATCCGTCGCCGGATTAAGGTTACGAGGCATTATAGATCAAATGACAACTTAATAAAAATTTTACCATTCAAATAGTAACCATTTACTCAATCATATAAATCACATTCGGTCATATGAAACACATAACCAACAAAATCAAAACATGCTTATTTAACTCTTTCACAAATTACAGAACAATTTAATAACTTATCTTATCAATGTCATTTATAAATTCATATTCCAAACCAAACTAACATACAACAAAACCATGTTTTTTTTTCGAATCATAAATTCCATATTCGAACCAACTAATATATATATCAAATCACATTACATATGCTTTATAAGTCCGAGAGCCAAATCATATGACCTATGTAAGAGCCCAATTTTGACTAGGCCCACACAAACCAAAAAATAAACCAGAATAAAACAAAAAAAAAAAAACTAATGCCTATAACAGTCCATTTACAACCATTGGCCCAAAACCAATTAGCCTAGATCCAAATTTACATACCCGTAACCCAGACCTAAAGCCTAAATAGACATTACCCATTATAGCCAAACCCAAATACTAAACAAACCCAAATGAACTATGTAACATCCCGAAAAGGGCCTATGCATTTTCAGTTTAATTGTATGAAATGACAAGTTTAAGCACTAAGAATAAATTTTTGATATTTTTGGAAACGTGAACATTTTGGAAACCTGAACATTTTTGGAAATGATCCAAAAATGGAAACCTGAACATTTTGGAAACTTGAAAATGTAAGAAAAATGGCAAGTTACAGAGCCGATCGAAAATTTTAGGAAACTTAGAAATGATGCAGAAATGTCAAATTTTAAAATAGGAAATAAGGGCAAGATGGCCTTAAAAGAAAAAGTTGGTAAAGTTTGACACACAAACAGGCTTGGAAAAGTGGCCTGAAGATGTCACTTAGGGCCTATGGAAATGGCGCCACATGCAGGGTGTTGGGCCTGAGTTCGAGTCACTTGGGAAGCAAATAAAAGGGAGTTTTTTTTTTTTGCTTCCAAGGCTAAGGGGTGGACGTCACAAGCCTTCTAGAAAGGAGGTGTTTTAATTCCATAAATATGTGATTAATAAGTGATAAATAAGGGATTTTAAATTTGGATTATTTGAGGAGATAATTGATGGATTAAATGCTTTTATTTTTAGATAAAGGAGATAATATTATCTTAAGGGAGAGTGGTGGCCAAGTCAAGGACTCTTGGCCTAGCAAATTCGGCTAAAGAAGGAGAACCAAAGTCTTTTCTCTCATCTTTTCCAAGTTGCCAAAATTCCTAGCTCTCTCCCCCTCTCTGCCGAATTTTTCTTTAAGCAAAATCCATCTCTTCTTCTTCTATTTTCTTCTCCTCTCCTTTGCTATTGTCGAGCCAAAACACTCTTTGATCCCTGATTAAAACTCCATAGCTGAAACTCTGTGACTCTAGGCAAGGAAACAATCGATCAAAGCATTAAAGGTAAGGCTAAGCATTAATCAAGTTCTTTCTTTTTCTATTTGCCGAAAGAGAAGGGTCTAATCCCTATTTTTGTCTTATGGTAGAATCTATAAGGATCTCTCGGGTTCTTTTTACAGCAGTTGAATACAAGGAGGAATCTTTCGGAAATTCGAGGATCTAAGGTAAGATAAATATATTTGGTTAAAGGTTATGATTTATATGTTAAATTAAATCTAACATATGATGCTAGGGATGTCGACGGTCTATAAGGCAAGGAATCCTTTTCAATTTGGAATTTGTAAGGTAGGTGATATTCGCCAAGGCTTGTTTTTTTTTTTATATTTAGGATTATTTCCCATTATTTCAAAAGCCGGAAACTGACATGGTTACATGGCTAGTGTTAGCCGATTTCAAGGAAAAGGAATACTAGCAATTTTTGGGACTTGATTTATAGACATCCAAATTGACAAACAAGGTAAGTAATACAAATCCTACTAGGATTTGGTTTTCTTTAAGCCAAATAGGTTTGTTAATATGCTTTAATGATTGGTAGAATATAGGAGTTAAAAATCTAGATCGGTAGATCGTTCTTCGGGATCTCAAGGAATCCAATAAGCGAATCAGGTGTGTACCCATACTAATCTTCAATAAATTATATGGCAATTATTAACTATATGAATATGCATAAGAATGTGAATGTGGTTAAGTACCACAAATGTGGTGAGAAGTACTCAGGTACGTTTCCTACTTCTGATAGGATTACGAATATGATATATTATGAACATGTGATTAGGAACATGAATGAGAAATATGTATGTTATATAATTTATGGGGCATTCGGGATCTATGTGAAAGGGGAAGAAGGTGTTGACTTCGGTATCATCAACGGAATATGGTGACTACGGTCACAAAAATTTGAATATGGTAACTTCGGTTACATTATCTGAATTTGGTAACTTCGGTTACATTACTTGAATATGGTGTCTAATGACACAAATGATATGGGCGATGAGCACGTCGACTACAAATGATCGCCTTCAATGGTGTGTAGCGGATGGAGGTTGACTTAGTAGTCCCACGGTGTGGTTGGCGAATGCAATGTGGTGTGTAGCGGATGGACAAATAGGCTTGGGTTTGGGTTGCATCATCATTTATTTTATATGAATATGAATTTGATATGAACATGTATGCCTGATTTGTTGAATGTTAGTACTGTGTGCACATTGAGTCTGTTGACTCACCCCGTGTGGGAACTATTTTCGGTGATGAACACAGTGACGGACCGAGACGGTAGACCTTGAGGTGGCCATGTTTCATTTGAAGATTTGATTTGATTTGGACTTTATTTCTTTTTAGTACATTTAATTTTTTTTTTTGGGTTTACTTGATGTAATAAGGCCATAAGGCCCAAGTGGATTTCTTTATTTTTGCTTTACTTTTAAATATTGTGCTAAGAACTATTTTGGATGTAAGTAAGTACAAAATTTATTTCTTTAAAAATGAACCCTAAAATTATTTTGTCACTTTACTTAAATTGGATTTACAAGATTAATTAAATGGGTTCCAATCTAAGCCCAACTCAAAATAATAGTTTTCTAAATTTTACAAATTTTCTCTAAGTAACTAAAATTTTTGAAACCGGTTTACTTTAGGAACATACTAGATCTAGTTTAGGCTCGTGGGCCGGGTGTGGGGTGTTTCAATTTGGTATCAGAGCCCAGTTTTAAACTCTCAGCCTGTGGGCTAAGGCCCAAAACGTTTTCAAAGCGAGCCAAATGATTATCTTTGAAAAATAAGCGTGTTTTCGGAATGGCACCTAAGTCTCCAACCCATGATCCACGGTAAGTACCCTAACTATATGTGTGATTCTGTGAACTGTTTAAGGGTAGAAAAGGCATGGAACGTAGAATAGAATGATAGGAACTTGAACCCTAGGATTAGACTACTCAAACACAAAACCACATAAGACTTAATGCACTGAACAAACCTATGGCTAAGTCACTGAGCTAGTGGTGTGGTAACCCCTGTGCGCATGTCTAGGATTGGATCCGGAAGAGCTTGGTATTTAAGCAGTCCTAGTGACTCACCTCCTCTTCGCAGGAATCCTACCTGGTGCGTAGCTTCGGTTCACCCTAACTCAGAGGGCTTAGTGGTGTGGCAACCTCTGTGCGCATGTCTAGGAATGGTTTCGGTGGGAGCTTGGTATTTAAGCAGTCCACGTGACTCACCTCCTCTCCACTCGAATCCTACCTGGTGCGTAGCTTTGGTTCACCCTGACCAAGAGGGCTCGGTCATAGGCTAAACATAATGACTAAAACCCGAAAGGGAACTAGCCATGTTTTAAAAAAAAAGAGAACAAAACAACAAACCCCAGTTTTAAAATTCTCAAAACTTTCTTTGAAGTTGAGGAAACCATCTTTACAAAGAAAAAAAAATTTGAAAAATTTCTGATTTGTGAAAATTACAAAAAATGCCCCTAGTGGTAAAATTACCAAAATGCCTCTGGTTATAAAATGTTCAACTACTCAACAGCTTTACCAAAATGTCATTATTTTATAAACATTCAAAACCCTAAATTGTAAAATATCAAAATACCTTGATTTTAGAAAATTACAAAATTGCCCTAACTTACAAAATTACCAAAATGACCACGATTTCGATTTCCAAAATTTTTTTCAACATCCCCATTTTGGAAGGAACAATTTTCAAAAGAACCCTCAAAGTTTTACAACTTTCAAATATCCTTGACTTATAAAATTTTACAAATTTACCCCGATTTGTGAAAAATTACCAAGATACCCTAAGGTCAAAAATCAAAAATACCCTAGATTTCAAATTTTTCCAAATTACCCGAGACTTTGAAATTTTCAAAATACTTTTGACAAAAACACCAAGGAACGTTTTTCTTACGAAAAATTATGAAAATGCCCTATAGGATAAAATTACGAAAATACCCCTAGGTAGTGGAAAACAACAACAACGAAAACTACAACGCGTTTCCACGAATGAGCGAAAGTTCATACTTGTTTGATGGATGAATGAATGAATGGAAAAGACGTGTGTTTGTATGAATCTGAAAGAACCACTCTTAAATTTCTTTTCATAAAACTCCTTGGCGGGTAAATAAGTGGAACAATGACTAATCCATAAAATTTCTTAATCGGATCTCGGCGCTAGAAAATAAGCTCTAGAGGATGTGGTCATCGTGGTCGATGAGGAAGGATGGTATGTCAAAACCCATTAGATCGGGTCAAGGGTCCGACAATGAAATACCACCACCACCACCACCCCCAGCTGTTAATGTTGAGTAGTAGGCTCAGACGGGGGAAGATGCTGTGTCGCAGGCTGTGCTGTGAGTTTTGGAATTGGTGGCAGGTGTAGGAGGAAATTCAAGAAATCGTAAGTCTGTGCCTGAACGGCTCCGAGCTAATGGAGTTGAAATGTTTCGAGGAGTATCTAGAATGGCACCAGATCTGTTGATCTTGGTTGGAAGTAATGGAGCGCATCATGGATGAGCTCGATTTGACTCCAGAGGAAAAGTTGAAAGGGATGGTGGCATTATTACGCGATAAAGCGTATCAGTGGTGGTTAACTTTGCGAGATGGTGCTATGGTGGAGGATCCAACCTGGGAATATGTTAAGGAGGCATTCGGAAGAAATATGTGGGAACCGGTGTCTGAGACGAGCAAAGGAAAGCTTTTAAGGGCTGGTTCAAGGAACAAGTCCGTAGCGGAATATGAGGCGAAATTTTGAGGTTGAGTCGTTATGCTCGAGGTGTAGTGGTGGTGAACATGAGCGTTGTGTCTGTTTTGAGGACGGACTGAGAGACGACCTGAGACTGTTGATAGCACCGCATCAGGAGCGAGAATTCTCGACTTTGGTGGAAAAGGCCAAAGTGGCCGAGGGAATCAAAGATTCTACCAAGCAGGCTGTGGATAAGAATAAGCCTAAGAGGTTTTGGACCATCTGGAAGGGTTCATAAGAGGCCTAGGGTTGACGGGCCACGAAATCAACAAATTGGTATGGGGTGGCGATGACGCCCTTGTGAGCATTGTGGAAAGAGGCACTTGGGGAGTCTTTGGAGAAAGGCGGAGGATGTTTCAAGTGTGGGTCCAAGGACCATATGCTTAAGGATTATCCCAATCAACCAGATGAGAGCCGACCGGCGATCTGGAGGGCTAGCCAGATCGGTAGAGGCGGGCAAGCAATGACCTCAGCGGGGTCATGGTTAACTAACTTGAGAGGTAATGGTCTTGGCAGAGGCCGTGGAGCACGTGGTCGAGGTGCTACTAATGTTAATCTGAAGCAAGACAACCAGGTTTGGTTTATGCGGTTCGTCGAAGGAAGATGGAGACAGCAGGATGTTATAACCGGTACGTTCTTTATTCATGACAAGCCCTATTTTGCTCTTATTGATGTGGGCTCGACCCATTCCTATGTTGTATGTAGTGTAGTGGAAACATTAGGCCTAGACTCTGAACTCTCTGATAGGCAGATGACGGTAGTAAGCCCATTAGGCCAAACTGTAGTGGTAGACAAGATCTTTCGGAATGTACCCTAGAGATTTAGGGAGTGAACTTTCGGGCAGACTTAATGGAGTTACCCTTCGGAGAGTTTGAACTTATACTCGGAATGGATTGGCTAGTAGAACATCGAGTAGTATTGGATTGTGTGGCTAAACGTATGGAACTAAGAACCCCGGAGGATGAAGTGGTAGTAATGATCGGAGAAAGGAGAAACTACTTGTCTAACGTAGTTTCGACACTGAAGGCTAAGAAGATGGTTAAGAAAGGTTGCAAGGCATTCCTAGCCTTCGTAAGTGCGATAGGTGGAAAGGAAGAAGGTATTAATGGAGTTAGGACGGTAAGGGACTTCGTGGATGTGTTTCCAGAGGAATTATCGGGAATACCCCCAGACAGGAAGGTAGAATTTGAAATTGATTTGCTACCTGGAACAGCTCCTGTGTCAATTGCTCCATACCGAATGGTGCCAAAGGAGTTAGTGGAGCTCAAGGCTCAAATCCAAGAACTGTTGGATCGTGGGTTCATCCGACCCAGTGTGTCTCTGTGGGGAGCATCGGTCCTATTTGTGAAGAAGAAAGACGAAACTATGCGTATGTGCATAGATTATCGTCAGTTGAATAAGCTGACCATTAAGAACAAGTATCCTTTGCCAAGGACCGATGACTTGTTCGATCAGCTGAAGGGAGCCGCAGTGTTTTTAAAGATCGACTTAAGGTCGGGATATCATCAGTTGAAGGTGAAGGAGGCTGATATCCATAAGATCGCTTTTAGGACAAGATACGACCATTTTGAGTTTGTGGTGATGCCGTTTGGGTTGTGAACACTCCACCGCGTTCATGGATATGATGAATCGGGTTTTCCAATCCTACTTGGATAGGTTAAAGTCATTGTGTTCATCGACGATATTTTAGTGTACTTTCGAGTCGGAGGAGGAGCATGATGAGCATCTCAGAGTTGTGTTGGAAGTGTTAAGGAGAAGAAGCTCTATGCCAAATTCAGCAAGTGTGAGTTTTGGCTTAAGGAGGTGGCATTCTTAGGACATGTGGTATCCGAAAGGAATAAGAGTAGATCCTAGGAAGATCGAAGCAGTGTTGGATTGGAAACCACCTAGGTCCATGGCTGAAATCTGAAGTTTTCTAGGCTTGGCAGGCTATTATAGAAGGTTTGTGGAAGGATTCTCGTCAATAGTCGCGCCTTTAACAAAGTTGCTAAGGAAGGAAGTACCCTTTGAATGGACTAATAAGTAGCAGGAGAGCTTTGAAAAGCTTAAGAAGGTCTTGAAGGAAGCTCGGTGTTAATTCAAATTTGAGGTAGGAAAAGATTTTGTGGTGTCTTGTGGCGCTTCAGATCCGGGGTTAGGTCGTGTGCTAATGCAAGATGGCAAAGTAGTCGCTTATCGTCATGGCAGCTAAGCCCTCATGAGGTTAACTACCTAACTCATGACTTGGAACTGGCAGCATTGGTTTTTTGCCCTTAAGGTTTGGAGGCACTACCTTTATGGAGAAAGGTCAGTTATCTACACAGACCACAAAAGTCTTAAGTACTTGTTGACTCAGAAGGAGTTGAACTTAAGGCAACGAAGGTGGGTGGAATTGTTGAAGGACTACGACTGTTCGATAGAATATCATCCGGGCAAGGCGAATGTGGTAGTCGATGCCCTAAGTAGGAAGGTTGTGTCAGATCTAAGGGCTTTGTTCGCTCATTTAAGTCTGTATGATGATGGAAGCCTGTTGGCGGAGTTACAAGTCAAGCCCACCTGGCTGAAGGAGGTGAAAGAGGGACGCTTGGTGATAAGGACTTAAGTACTAAGTTATAGCAAGTACAAACAAGGAGGATTAAGGGACTATGGCGTCACCGATGAAGAAGTATTGTGCTACAAGGGAAACATCGTATCTTGGGGATAAGGAGTTGAGACAAAGGATTCTTCGGGAAGCACATGGTAGCCCTTATGCTATGCATCCCGGAGGCATCAAGTTGTATAGAGATCTAAGGGAACAATTTTGGTGGTCTGATCCGAAATGAGAGGTGACTGAATTTGTGGGGAAATGTTTGGCGTGTCGACAAGTTAAGGTGAACACCAAGTCCCATCGAGATTGCTTCAACCAATCAAAGTTCCCCAATGGAAGTGGGAAAGAATTACCATGGACTTCGTTAGTGGGCTTCCCCTTACGCCTACTAAGAAGGACTCGGTATGGGTGATAGTGGACCATTTGACCAAGTCCGCACACTTTATCCCAGTAAGAATGGATTATTCTCTTCAGAAGTTGGCTAAGTTATATGTGGCAGAGATTGTGAGGTTACATGGAGTACCAATGTCGATCATCTCTGATAGAGACCCAAGGTTTACGTCTCGATTTTGGAAGGCACTTCATCAAGCCTTAGGCACTAGGTTGGACTTCACCACGGCGTTTCATCCACAATCCGACCAGGCAGTCTGAACGAGTTATACAAGTGTTGGAGGATATGTTGAGAGGCTGTGTAATGGATTTTCGAGGAAGTTGGGAAGATTACTTGCCTTTAGCTGAGTTTGCCTACAACAACAGCTATCAGGCTAGCATTCGGATGGCACCATATGAAGCGTTGTATGGCCGGAAGTGTAGAACACCTACTTGTTGGAATGAGTTAGGAGAACGTTGAGTTTTGGGACCGAAATTAGTGGCAAAACCGAGGAAAAGGTTGAGTTGATTCAGACACGGTTGAAGGAAGCCTCGATAGGCGTAAGTCGACGCGACCTTTAGCGGAAGGAAATAGAGTTTGAAGTGGGAGATCAAGTATTCTGAAAATCTCGCCTTGGAAGAAGGTAATGAGGTTGATCGAAAATGGAAGTTAAGCCCAAGGTTTATAGGGCCTTATCGAGTCTTGAAGCGAGTTGGGCGGTGGCATACCAATTGGAGTTACCACTAGAGTTACGGCGGATGCACGACGTATTCCATGTATCCATGCTACGTCGCTTCTGGATCGGACCCATCTCATGTGGTACCTATTGAAGAGGTGGAACTAAGGCGGACTTATCCTACGAGGAAGAGCCGATTGAATCTTGGAGCGTGATGTGAAAGTATTACGAAGGAAGTCCGTACCTAGTGTTATGGCGTAATCATGGAACGGAAGAAGCTTCGTGGGAGTCAGAGGAGACCATGCGACAATAATACCCTCAATTATTTTAGTTAGGAAATTTCGGGGACGAAATTTTGTTTAAGGGGTAGAAGCGTAACATCCGAAAAGGGCCTATGCATTTTCAGTTTAATTGTATGAAATGACAAGTTTAAGCACTAAGAATAAATTTTGATATTTTGGAAACATGAACATTTTGAAACCTGAACATTTTGGAAATGATCCAAAATGGAAACTTGAACATTTTGGAAACTTGAAAATGTAAGAAAAATGGCAAGTTCTGAGCCGATCGAAAATTTTAGGAAACTTAGAAATGATGCGAAATGTCATATTTTAAAATAGGAAATAAGGGCAAGATGGCCTTAAAAGAAAAAGTTAGTAAAGTTTGACACACAAGCAGGCTTGGAAAAGTGGCTGAAGATGTCACTTAGGGCCTATGGAAATGGCGCCACATGCGGGTGTTGGGCACGAGTTCAAGTCACTTGGGAAGCAAATAAAGGGAGTTTTTTTTTGCTTCCAAGGCTAAGGGTGGACGGCACAAGCCTTCTAGAAAGGAGGTGTTTCAATTCCATAAATATGTGATTAATAAGTGATAAATAAGGGATTTTAAAATTGGATTATTTGAGGAGATAATTGATGGATTAAATGCTTTTATTTTTAGATAAAGGAGATAATATTATCTTAAGGGAGGGTGGTGGCCAAGTCAAGGACTCTTGGCCTAGCAAATTCGGCTTGTAACATCTGAAATTAGGCCTAGTAGGATTGAGCCCAATAGGCCTTAGGCGTAGTAGCGTTTAAAATTTTTTGGAGAATAGGGGAAAATTTTGGTTTTAGGTGAAAAAAACCTTGGAGGTTGGCGGGTAGATCGGCTTAAGTGCAAGTTGGACCTTTTAGATAAGTGATTTTGGAAGGTTAGGGGCTTCTATGAAGTCCGGGATCAAATATTAGCTTTGGGAAAATTTTGGTTTTTAGGTGAAAAAAACCTTGGAGGTTGGCGGGAATAAGCCTTAAGAATAAAATGTGGAGGAAAATGAACATACCTTGGTGGGCGTTGGGCAGTTGTGTGTGTGCAGTGTATTCTTGTGGGTTGGGGTTGTGCGATGGGCGCCATAAGGAAGGAAGGAGGTCGTGAACTAGACTAGGTTCTAGTTGTAGCGTTTGCATTCCTTTTGATTATTTTTATTAAATGAATTTAGACCTTGGCCATAGGGTTATATTTAATTGCCCTTGGTTTGAGGCACAAATACCCTTGGTGGATAAATTACGAGAATACCCTTTGTGGATAAATTCGAAAATACCCTTGGTAGGTAAAATTACGGTTATACCCTTAGAGGTTGATTAGCATGATTATGTTGTTTTATGTCTATCGATTATGATGGTAATTCATGTTATACTTATATTTGATATATGTCTAGCATACATGACATCTTGTACACGTAATTATTATGTCATATTGCAGGTATGATGAGAGGAGGGAAGATTGATATCGTGACTTGGTCACCGGTGATTTAGTATCACATTACGTGTCTTGGACACGAGGTTTGGCACCTCATGGCGACTTCGTCCACGTGGTTAATACCACCGTGGGTTGGCCCCACTTTTGAGATATGGGATCGTCGCCGGTGATTTGGTATCACCGTGGGTTGGGCCCACAACTTGATGATTCGTTACCGGTCACCGTGGTTTGGCACCACCAGTGATTTGGTATCACATTCGTGTCTTGGACACGAGAGGTTTGGCGTCATAGCGACTCGTCCACATGGTTAACACCACCGTGGGTTGGCCCCATTTTTGAGATATGGGATAAATCATGGTGATTTGGTATCACCGTGGGTTGGCCCTACGATGGATTATTCGTGACTTTGGTCACGGTGATTTAGTATCACATTTATATCATGACTTGGTCACGGTGGTTTACCACCAGTGGTTTGGTACCACGGGGTAGAAAAGGAGTTATGGATGGCTAGGTTGGGTGCATTATACATATATGTTGCTTTGTTATAATTTGTGTAAGTATGTGGTATTTACAGAGAGAGGAATATGCTTTGAGTCTTGGTGACTCACCTTCTCCTTATCTTTTCATTGATTTGTGAGTTTGCGGATGAGGATCCTGATGAACTCGAGGAGGCCATGCAATAAAATTTGGTTTTACATGAATTTCCAATTGGGTACTTTATTTTAATTTGGTTTTCATATTTTTATGGATTTGTAATAAGGCTGTTTAATTATGTTTTGGATTATTTTATGTTTTGAATTTGTTTAAAATATGGCTTTTAAATTACTTGGTTAATTTAATAATTGAGCCCAAAGTTTTCTAAACTAAAAACTTCATAATAGTTTTAAAAATCTTACCATCGGGTAACATGAATAGTTCAATAGTAAAATTACAAGTTAAATGTTTTCAACAGATTAAGTGGTTTCCAAAATTCAAGTTTCTATACTCAATTGCAAGCGGATTTTCCAAAATGATATTTGAATTTTCTTAAAAGATATAAATATTTTCTATCCTATGATTTATCAACTAAGTTTTAAAGTTTTATGTAATTTGAAGTAAATTTCAATTTTAACTTATTTTAGACAAATAAAGAATTACAAAGAGTTTTCACAAAATTTAATTGTTAATTCGATTCTTTCAAAAATTATTTTCCTTAGTGACATACAGATTCGATTAGTGGCGTATTGACCGGCGTGAGGTGTTACAAATTGATATCGAGCCTAGGTTTCAAAAACTTCATTTGTGGGTTATGGGGTTCAAAAAAGTTTGTTTGAAAATACATGTTGTTTGGAAGTATGGCACCTTGAGTCTCCAACATCCAAATCAAGTAAGTTCCTTATTTTATGTTCGTTAAGACAATGTTATGACTGTATTTTTGGTATTTATTTTGTGTGTGCTTGGTTTGGATATAGGAATTGTATGTATAAATATCGATTTGCTTTTGTGTTTAGTTATCTAGTTATGAGAAAGAGTTTGAGATTTGGTTTATTAGTGTTATTAGATCGAGTCTTGTGACGTGGCGTAGTGTGGTAGGTGAGGACGTGTGGATGTTAGTTAGTTGGAAATTTCGAGGACGAAATTTCTTTAAGGAAGAATAGATTTGTAACATCCACGAAATTAGCCTAGTAGGATTGAGCCCAATAGGCCTTAGGCATAGTAGCGTTTAAAATTTTTTTAGAGAATAGGAGATCGGCTTAAGTGCAAGTTGGACCTTTTAGATAAGTGATTTTGGAAGGTTAGGGGCTTCTATGAAGTCCCGGATCAAATATTAGCTTTGGGAAAATTTTGGTTTTAGGTGAAAAAACCTTGGATGTTGGCGGGTAGGCCTTAAGAATAAAATGTGGAGGAAAATGACACAAGTGGTGTGTGTGGTATAGTGGCAAAGTGGCGCCATAAGGAAGGAAGGAGAACAAAGTTGTAGCGTTTGCATTCCTTTTGATTATTTTATTAAATGAATTTAGACCTTGGCCATAGGGTTATATTTAATTGCATGGTTTGAGGCACAAGGAGCTAGTTGGTAAAGTGGCTAGCGTGGATTATGTTATAAAGGGAGCACAGGTTGAATCTCATGAGAAGCAAGGAGTATTTATTTTATGTGAGTGACGGTAAGAGTTTGAGTTGAATTTAAACTCTCTTGTGAAGGATCCCACATCGGAAAGATACAAGGAATGAAGGTGAAGAGCTAGCTATATAAAGAGCATGCCAAAAGGGTTAACATACCTTGGTGGGCGTTGAGCACGGGAGTGGTCGGCAGTGCATGTTTAGCACCGAGTCCTGTCGGTGTGTAACTCTCTCTACTCTAGTTGTAGCGCGGCAAATGTTAGAAGTGCCTGATCACGGCAATAGTAGCCACGACGGCGTCGGCGCGTGTGGGGCTTCAACGCGATAGTTGAGGCCATCGTAGTATTCTTGTGGTTGGGTTGGGCTTGGGTTGCGATGGGTCGAAGTGGGCCCAATGGGCCCGTAGGCCCAATTGGAATAAATTGTATGATAATATAGTATATAGTGAACTAGACTAGGTGGAACTTATATCGTGGATAGATTTGTGTTAGGTGGGCCACAGGCGTGTGGGGTCGAATGGGCCAAAATCGAGTTTTAGGCCCACAATCCGAGTAAAGGCAAAATGGTAGTTCGAGTCGCTCAAGCGACCTTCGCACCTTTAGAAAGGCCATTCCGGTACAAAATTACAAAAATACCCTTGGTGGGTAGGTTACTGAAAATACCCTTGGTGGGTAAATTACAAAAATACCTAGGTAGGTAAATTACAAAAATGCCCTTGGTTGGTAAATTACAAAATACCCTTGGTGGGTAAATTACGAGAATACCCTTGGTGGATAAATTACGAAAATACCCTTGGTAGGTAAAATTACGGTTATACCCTTAGAGGTTGATTAGCATGATTATGTTGTTTTATGTCTATCGATTATGATGGTAATTCATGTTATACTTATATTTGATATATATTCAGCATACATGACATCTGCGTACACGTAATTATTATGTCATATTGCACGGGTATGATGAGAGGAGGGAAGATTGATATCGTGACTTGGTCACCGGTGATTTGGTATCACATTCGTGTCTTGGACACGGAGGTTTAGCACCTCATGACTCGTCCTGTGGTTAATACCACCGTGGGTTGGCCCCACTTTTGAGATATGGGATCGTCGCCGGTGATTTGGTATCACCGTGGGTTGGGCCCACAACTTGATGATTCGTGACTTTGGTCACCGTGGTTTGGCACCACCGGTGATTTGGTATCACATTCGTGTCTTGGACACGAGGTTTGGCACCTCATAGCGACTCGTCCATGTGGTTAATACCACCGTGGGTTGGCCCCACTTTTGAGATATGAGATCGTCGCGGTGATTTGGTATCACACGGGTTGGCCCCACAGATGGATTATTCGTGACTTTGGTCACCAAAGTGATTTGGTATCACATTTATATCGTGACTTTGGTCACGGTGGTTTGGCACCACCGGTGGTTTGGTACCACGGGGTAGAAAAGGAGTTATGGATGGCTAGGTTGGGTGCATTATACATATATGTTGCTTTGTTATAATTTGTGTAAGTATGTGGTATTTACAGGAGAGGGAATATGCACCGAGTCTTGGTGACTCACCTTCTCCCTTATCTTTTCAGTGATTTGTGAGTTTGCGGATGAGGATCCGGATGAACTCGAGGAGGCCATGCAATAAAATTTGGTTTTACATGAATTTCCAATTGGGTACTTTATTTTAATTTGGTTTTCATATTTTTATGGATTTGTACTAAGGCCTGTTTAATTATGTTTTGGATTATTTTATGTTTTGAATATGTTTAAAATATGGCTTTTAAATTACTTGGTTAATTTAATAATTGAGCCCAAAGTTTTCTAAACTAAAACTCATAATGGTTTTAAAAATCTTACCATCGGGTAACATGAATAGTTCAATAGTAAAATTACAAGTTAAATGTTTTCAACAGATTAAGTGGTTTCCAAAATTCAAGTTTCTATACTCAATTGCAAGCGGATTTTCCAAAATGATATTTGAATTTTCTTAAAAGATATAAATATTTTCTATCCTATGATTTATCAACTAAGTTTTAAAGTTTTATGTAATTTCAAGTAAATTTCAATTTTAACTTATTTTAGACAAATAAAGAATTACAAAGAGTTTTCACAAAATTTAATTGTTAATTCGATTCTTTCAAAAATTATTTTCCTTAGTGACAAATTGGTATCGAGCCTAGGTTTCAAAAACTCGATCGTGGGTTATGGGGTTCAAAAAGTTTGTTTGAAAATACATGTTGTTTGGAAGTATGGCACCTTGAGTCTCCTGCATCCAAACTGTAAGTTCCTTATTTTATGTTCGTTAAGACAATGTTATGACTGTATTTTTGGTATTTATTTTGTGTGTCTGGTTTGGATATAGGAATTGTATGTATAAATATCGATTTGCTTTTGTGTTTAGTTATCTAGTTATGAGAAAGAAGTTTTATTTGGTTTATTAGTGTTATTAGATCGAGTGCTTGTGCGAGATAATGTAGTGTGGTAGGTGAGGACGTGTATCTGTTAGTTAGTTGGAAATTTCGAGGACTAAATTTCTTTAAGGAGGGTAGATTTGTAACATCCTAAATTAGGCCTAGTAGGATTGAGCCCAATAGGCCTTAGGCATAGTAGCGCTTAAAATTTTTTTGAGAATAGGAGATCGGCTTAGTGCAAGTTGGACCTTTTAGATAAGTGATTTTGAAGGTTAGGGGCTTCATGAAGTCCCGGATCAAATATTAGCTTTGGGAAAATTTTGGTTTTAGGTGAAAAAACCTGGATGTTGGCGGGTAGGCCTTAAGAATAAAATGTGGAGAAAATGACACAAGTGGTGTGTGTGGTATAGTGGCAAAGTGACGCCATAGGGAAGGAAGGAGGTCCAAGGTTCTAGTTGTAGCTTGCATTCCTTTTGATTATTTTTATTAAATGAATTTAGACCTTGGCCATAGGGTTATATTTAATTGCATGGTTTGAGGCACAAGGAGCTAGTTGGTAAAGTGGCTAGCAGCGTGGATTATGTTATAAGGAGCCCAGGTTCAATCTCATGAGAAGCAAGGAGTATTTATTTTATGAGTGGACGGTAAGAGTTTCAGCTTGAATTTAAACTCTCACTGTGACGGGATCCCACATCGGAAAGATACAAGGAATGAAGGTGAAGAGCTAGCTATATAAAGAGCATGCCAGAGAAGGGTTAACATACCTTGGTGGGCGTTGGGCACGAGTGGTCGCAAGGCTTTAGCACCGTAGTCCTATCGTGTGTAACTCTCTACTACTAGTTGTAAATGCAAATGTCAAGTTGCTTGATTTACGGCAATAGTAGTTACACGGCGAGCGGCACTGAGCGACGTGGGGCTTCAACGCGATAGTTGAGGCCATCAGTAGTATTCTTGGGGTTAATTTGGGTTGCGATGGGTCGAGTAGGCCTAATGGGCGTAGCCCAATTGGAATAAATTGTATGATAATATAGTATATAGTGAACTAGACTAGGTGGAACTTATATACGGATAGATTTAGTGTTAGGTGGGCCACACGGCGTGCAGGGCCTCAATGGGCCGTAAATCGAGTTTTAGCCCAACAATCTAAGAAAGACCAAAATGGTAGTTCATCGCCAAGGCGATAATCGCACCTTAGAAAGGCCATTCCGTGTACAAAATTACAAAAATACCCTTGGTGGTGGTTACTAAAATACCCTTGGTGGGTAAATTACAAAATACCTAGGTAGGTAAATTACAAAATGCCCTTGGTTGGTAAATTACAAAATACCCTTGGTGGGTAAATTACGAGAATACCCTTGGTGGATAAATTACTAAAATACCCTTGGTAGGTAAAATTACTAGTATACCTTTAGAGGTTGATTAGCATGATTATGTTGTTTTATGTCTATCCGATTATGATGGTAATTCATGTTATACTTATATTTGATATATGTTCAGATACATGACATCTGCGTATAACGTAATTATTATGTCATATTGCACCTGGTATGATGAGAGGAGGGGAAGATTGATATCGTGACTTGGTCACCAAAGGATTTGGTATCACATTCGTGTCTTGGACACCGAGGTTTGGCACCTCATACGACTCGTCCCTCGTGGTTAATACCACCGTGGGTTGGCCCCACTTTTGAGATATGGGATCGTCGCCGGTGATTTGGTATCACCGTGGGTTGGCCCCACAACTTGATGATTCGTGACTTTGGTCACCAGTGGTTTGGCACCACCAGTGATTTGGTATCACATTCGTGTCTTCGACACCGTGAGGTTTGGCACCTCATAGCGACTCGTCGTGGTTAATACCACGTGGGTTGGCCCCACTTTTGAGATATGAGATCGTCGCCAAGGATTTGGTATCACACGGGTTGGCCCCACGATGGATTATTCGTGACTTTGGTCACCAAAGTGATTTGGTATCACATTTATATCGTGACTTCCATTACACGGTGGTTTGGCACCAAAAGGGTTTGGTACCACAGGGTAGAAAAGGAGTTATGGATGGCTAGGTTGGGTGCATTATACATATATGTTGCTTTGTTATAATTTGTGTAAGTATGTGGTATTTACCCGGAGAGGGAATATGCATCGAGTCTTGGTGACTCACCTTCCCCTTATCTTTTCGGTGATTCGTGAGTTTGCGGATGAGGAGCGGATGAACTCGAGGAGGCCATGCAATAAAATTTGGTTTTACATGAATTTCCAATTGGGTACTTTATTTTAATTTGGTTTTCATATTTTTATGGATTTGTACTAAGGCACTTTAATTATGTTTTGGATTATTTTTATGTTTTGAATATGTTTAAAATATGGCTTTTAAATTACTTGGTTAATTTAATAATTGAGCCCAAAGTTTTCTAAACTAAAACTCGCAATGGTTTTAAAAATCTTACCATCGGGTAACATGAATAGTTCAATAGTAAAATTACAAGTTAAATGTTTTCAACAGATTAAGTGGTTTCCAAAATTCAAGTTTCTATACTCAATTGCAAACGGATTTTCCAAAATGATATTTCAATTTTCTTAAAAGATATAAATATTTTCTATCCTATGATTTATCAACTAAGTTTTAAAGTTTTATGTAATTTCAAGTAAATTTCAATTTTAACTTATTTTCGACAAATAAAGAATTACAAAGAGTTTTCACAAAATTGAAGGAGAACCAAAGTCTTTTCTCTCATCTTTTCCAAGTTGCCAAAATTCCTAGCTCTCTCCCCTCTCTTAAATTTTTCTTTAAGCAAAATCCATCTCTTCTTCTTCTATTTTCTTCTCCTCTCCTTTGCTATTGTCGAGCCAAAACACTCTTTGATCCCCGATTAAAACTCCATAGCAAAACTCTATGACTCTAGGCAAGGAAACAATCGATCAAAGCATTAAAGGTAAGGCTAAGCATTAATCAAGTTCTTTCTTTTCTATTTGCCGAAAGAGAAGGGTCTAATCCCTATTTTTGTCTTATGGTCGAATCTATAAGGATCTCTCAGGTTCTTTTTACAACAGTTGAATACAAGGAGGAATCTTTCGGGAAATTCGAGGATCTAAGGTAAGATAAATATATTTGGTTAAAGGTTATGATTTATATGTTAAATTAAATTTAACATATGATGCTAGGGATGTCGACAGTGCTATAAGGCAAGGAATCCTTTTTAGATTTAGAATTTGTAAGGTAGGTGATATTCGGCCAAGGCTTGTTTTCTTTGATATTTAGGATTATTTCCCATTATTTAAAAAGCCGAAAACTGACATGGTTACATGTCTAGTGTTAGCCGATTTCAAGGAAAAGGAATACTAGCAAATTTTGGGACTTGATTTACAGACATCCAAATTCGACAAACAAGGTAAGTAATACAAATCCTACTAGGATTTGGTTTTCTTTAAGCCAAATAGGTTTGTTAATATGCTTTAATGATTGGTAGAATATAGGAGTTAAAATCTAGATCGGTAGATCGTTCTTCTGTTCTCAAGGAATCCAATAAGCGAATCGGTGTGTACCCATACTAATCTTCAATAAATTATATGGCAATTATTAACTATATGAATATGCATAAGAATGTGAATGTGGTTAAGTACCACAAATGTAGTAAGAAGTACTTAGGTCGCTTTCCTACTCGATAGGATTACGAATATGATATATTATGAACATGTGAATAGGAACATGAATGAGAAATATGCATGTTATATAATTTATGGGGCATTCGGGATCTATGTGAAAGGGAAGAAGGTGTTGACTTGGTCTCACTAATCTAATATGGTGACTACGGTCACGTAAATTTGAATATGGTAACTTTGTTACATTATCTCAATTTGGTAACTTTGGTTACATTACTTGAATATGGTGTTTAATGACACAAATGATATGGGCGATGAGCACGCCGATCGCAATGACTACCTTCGATGGTGTGTAGCGGATGAAGGGTTGACTTAGTAGTCCCACGGTGTGGTGACGGGGTGTACGGTGGTGTGTAGCGGATGGACAAATAGGCTTGGGTTTGGGTTGCATCATCATTTATTTTTATATGAATATGAATTTGATATGAACATGTATGCCTGATTTGTTGAATGTTAGTACTGTGTGCACATTGAGTCTGTTGACTCACCCCGCTGTGGGAACTATTTTCAGGTGATGAACAGTTGAGGTGGCCATGTTTCATTTGAAGATTTGATTTGATTTGGACTTTATTTCTTTTCAGTACATTTAATTTTTTTTTTTGGGTTTACTTGATGTAATAAGGCCATAAGGCCCAAGTGGATTTCTTTATTTTTGCTTTACTTTTAAATATTGTGCTAAGAACTATTTTGGATGTAAGTAAGTACAAAATTTATTTCTTTAAAAATGAACCCTAAAATTATTTTGTCACTTTACTTAAATTGGATTTACAAGATTAATTAAATGGGTTTCCAATCTAAGCCCAACTCAAAATAATAGTTTTCTAAAATTTTACAAATTTTCTCTAAGTAACGAAAATTTTTGAAACCGGTTTACTTTAGGAACATTCCAGATCCAGTTCAGGCTCGTGGGCCGGGTGTGGGGTGTTTCAAACTACCTAGACCCAATATAAACGGCCCAAAATGGCCCATTAACCAAACCAGCTTTGGCAGAAATCTAGGGTTCCTAAAACCCTTACATCAAGACCAGCACCTTGCCAAGTGAGACCATCACCTCTCGCCAACAAGGCCTCAATCTACGCTCGAATGGTGCCCCATCGTCGTCGTACTCTCCTCGATCACCTACAAGAAAAAGAAACAGGGCAGCAAAATGAATATAGCAATATTTTTATCTTTATTTCGAAGGCTATAAAAAGCCTTGTAAGAATCTGTAAATGGGGGATTTCGAAAAGAAAAAACATATACAGAGCAATAAAATAGATTACAGAGGTGATTTTTTAATGTTATTTTAGTTTTTTTTTACTTAGTTTTTACATAAATACTGCTTAAAAAAGAAAACAAGGAAAAGGGAGAAAATCATACCGAAAGCTGCCATGCATTTACTGCGTGAGCACATGACGGAGACTCAAAGCCGGAGCCAAGGCGAAGGCCAGAGAGCATTTGAGGGGAAACCTTTTTTTTTTTTTTTTTATAAATGAATGACAAAATGAAAGTTTTTCTTAAAAAACATACTTATATAGCCTTATGCAAACGACACCATTTTGGCTTAGACAAATAAGCGCAAAACGACGCCGTTTAGCAGACCAGATCCGCACGCAGTTGACTCGACCCGAAGGATCCGCGTGTTTTTGGGTAAAATGGGATATTTGACATTTCGGTCCTTTTGCGGTTTAATTATTTTTAATTCAGCACAATTCGCATTTTTATTTATTTTAAAATTAGCCCTAAATTTTGTTCTAGTTCCAATTTAGTCCCTCGAGCATTTTAAAGGCCAAAATCGAACGGTACCAATTTAAAAAAAAGGGCTTAATTTCCATATTAGCCCTTGGGATTTAAAGTGTATTTTTAATTTAGTCCTATTAATCTGTTTTAATTAGTATTTGACCCTGATTTCTTTTTATTTATTTATTTTTATCCTTTTATTTTATTTTTATTATTATATAGTATATTAAATTATTCTATTCTATTATATATTTTATATTATTTTCTTATATTTTATATGTATTATTTTATTGTATATTTAATTATTCCTATATATTATTTTACTTGTTTAATAATTTATAATTTATAATTTATTATTTATTATTTTATTATTTTCATTATATATTTTTTGTATACTATATTACATGTTTTTTTAATTTTATATTATATAGTATTATATTATATTATATTATATTATATATTATTTTCTAAAATTTATTTTTGTATAAAGATTATTTATATTTTAAAACATGTTTCACATTTTTATATATATTATATTATTAAATTATATATATTTATTATAAGTTCCTTTTACCTCAAATTTTTGTTACTTTATATAAAAAGTATTATTATTTTTTAATATATTATTCTTTCATTTATTGCTATTACATGTTTATTTGCTTTAGATTGTACATTATTGTTTAGTATAGTTCATTATATTTGTGTTATTATTTTATTGTTCATTGTTAGTATGATTTGTAGAATATATTGTCACTTATATTATTCTTTTATTATTCATAATTTGTTATTTATTTCAATATATGTTGTAATATCTTATCCAAACCATAGTTTTCTTAAAAACATCTTTTGAATCGACACATTTTATTCAAATGGTTTTCAAAATATGGTGATGTGTGATATTTGGGGAATTTCGAGAAGAATTTTGCCTTAACTTACTGTGTTCGATTTTTCTCATGAAACTTTAGTATAACATATCTACCCTTTTTAAGAAATTTGAGATTTATCAATTTCAAAATAAAAACCTATTCTTGAAGATTCAAAGTGTTTTGCCTTAACTTATTGGGTTCGACATTTTGCGTCTCGAGGTAGGAATTTCCTAAAATGAAGACGAGCTTAATTTCAAAGTCATAAGGTGCTATACCTTAACTTATTGGGTAAAGTACTTTATTTCTTTGAGATTGGTAAGTCTTGATTTTATTTCTAATAAAAGGATCATATTTTATAATTTTCTTTATTTTCAACATTCGGACATGATTTTATCGATTTGGTACCAATTTTGGGTGCTATGAGGGTGCTAACCCTTCCTCATACGTAACCGACTCTAGAACTCATTTTCTTGTTTTTGTGGACCAAAATGATTTAAAATAACACGTTTTACAAGGTGATCCAATCACACATAAGTAAAAAAGATTGGTGGTGACTCCCATTTTGTTTTTAAAGTCGATCCCCATTTTTTCAAAAATCGATTTTTAAAATGGTTACGACAGCTTGGCGACTCCGATGGGGACCTTGAGAGTCAAGTCATAAAATTGATAATTTCATGTCCTTTTGATTGAATTTTAAATTTTGATTTTAAAAATTATGATCCTTTTTTATTTTGCATGTGATTCTGTTTATATAAAATATCTTTGCATTCCATGACCGTTGTGGTCACACCCTTAACTGGGAGCTAGAAGCTACTCTTTCGTGAGGTTTTCACCTCCGTACAGGATAGTGAAACACTTTCGGGATACATCCGTACCTATGTCATCGTGAGATTTTCACCTCCGTGCAGCCATAGGGAAATGTATTCCCCTGAATTGAACTCGGCCCCTATAAGCCTATAATGGGTGAGGATCGAGGAATCTGCTGGTTCGGGTATCTTAACTTTAGAACTAAACCACATATAGTGAACCCTAAGAGCCCACCTTAGGTAGGACTATAGTGGTCACCCAGATAGGTTTATTTATTTTACTTGCTTTATATTCCATGGTACTAACTTGCTGTATTTTATTCTTTTCTGTATATCATTACATATTGATAAAGTGGAATACAATGCAATCGTTCGTGTATGGTCAAAGGCAGTTAGAGAAAGAAGGGTATGGATCCGTTAGAGCAAGAGAGAAAAGGGAAAGTGAACATTTTGGAAACCAAGCCAAAGAGGAAACTAAACATTTTGAAACCAAGCCAAAATTAGAATCCTCGCCACTTGTAACCATCGATGTTGTTGCAAAAGGTTTTGGGCTTGAGTTCGAGTCACATAAGAAGCAAATAAAATAAGTTTTATTTTGCTTCTAGATCAAAGCTTGCAGAAGATCATAAGGACTCTTAAGGGAAGAGTTTTATTCTCTTTAAAATTCGGCTAAATAGGTGGATAAATGAAGAATTATTCTTTAATTAGGAAAATAAGGAAGAGTGGTGGCCAAGTAAAGGATTCTTGGCCTAGTAAATTCGATAAAAGGAGGGACTAGGGCCATTCATTATTCATTCTCCTCTCTTTCCTCTGCCAAATATTCTTCTTGAGCATCCGTTCTTTTCTTCTTTTCTTTTAGCCTCCTAGCGATTTCCTTCTAAGCCTATTATTCCTCTCTTCTTTCATCTTTGAAACCAAATACATAAGGGAATCATAGCCGATTGTTCATCAAGTCTCTAAGCCAATCTACGAAGGTTGAAGTGAAGGTGCAATCGATTCCTTCAAATAAGGGTAAGATCCAAGTTTAGTTTTCCATTCTTTTATATTCTAGACTTATTGAAATTTAGAAGAAGATTGTACGACACCCTATGGCAAGGTATAGTGTTCTTTAATTATTAAAAAGCGAACTAAAGGGCAAAAGGTAACTATACTCACTAATCATAGAGATTAAGTACTTGAACCTTAGGACTAGTTACCCCAACAATTACATAAGACTTAAATGCCTAATCAAACAAACCTATGATTAAGTCACCGAGCTAGGTGTCGAATCTTGTTGCGCATGTCTAGGAGTGGATTCAGAAGAGCTTGGTATTTAAGCGATCCTAGTGACTCACCTCCTCTTTACTCGAATCCTACAGTGCGTAGTAACCTGCTCACCCTAATCAAGAGGACTTAGTCACAGGCAAACCCAATAACTAAAACCCGAAAGGGACTAACCGTATTTTATGGAAACCCTAATTTTAAAATTTCTAAATTACCCTCTTGATTTGAAAAGAATATTTTTATAAATTTTCCTAAAATATTTCGATTTACAAATTTACTAAAATACCCTTAGTGGTAAAATTACAAAAAATGCCCTTGGTTTATAAAATGTTCAACTACTCAACAGCTTTACCAAAATTTCATTATTTTATAAACATTCAAAACCCTAATTTGTAAAATATCAAAATACCATGATTTTGGAAAATTACAAAATTGCCCCTAACTTACAAAATTACCTAAATGACCCTAATTTCCAAAATTTTTGCAACTTCATCGTACTAGAAAATAAATTTCTCAAAAGAACCCTCAAAGTTTTGCAACTTCTAAAATATCCTGATTTATTAAAATTTTACAATTTACCCGATTTGTGGAAAAATTACCAAAATACTCTCAATGTCCAAAAATTTCAAATCCTCGAATTTCAAAAATTTTCCAAAATACCCCAGGAACTTAAAAGGACCAAAAATACCTTGTGACAAAATCACCAAGGAACCTTATTTTGACAAATTACTAAAATACCTCAGAGGACAAATTACGAAAATACCCCTGGTAGTGGAGAAACAACAAATGAAAAAACTACAACGTTTCTCCGAATGAACTAAGGTTCATAATTGTTTGATGGATGTGTGAATGAATGAAAAGATCTGTGCATGTATGAATACTGAAAGAACCACTTCTAAAAATTTTCAAAGAGAGTAGGGGAGTACAGATGGACATTTCTACCATTACAACGCATTTCTCTTTCATATGAAGATGGTCGTCCAGTTGATGGCAAATGCGTTGGAAGAAAAGTTATAGAGAAGGTGCAAGAGACTTATGACAATGAATTGGCTAGAAAAGACTTTGCTTATAATGGGGAGAAAAGTTTATTTACTGATGGTGCTCTTCTAAATAACAAGCATGAGTTTATAGTTGTATTTAAGGATGTTACATCTAATGTAAACAACGGAATACAAGACTTCTCTTTCATATGATGTTCATGATGACTCAAATGGGTAAGACAGGAAAATAATTAAACGGCCTTATCACCAAAGACCTTTAAAGTGGAGATCACTTTACTTTCAGCTTTGCTGCAAAGACACCCATGCAAACAACTCAAAATGCTCGACGCGACAGAATCAAAAACTCTCAAGAAGCACCGAGGGTGCTAGATACCTTTTAAGATAGCATGTCACAAAGCAGGATGCCTACTTATTTGCCAATCTTTTAAGATAATCAGAACAACTTCACAGACATTGGAGGAGGTGCCATTTGCTATAGGGGTTTCCATTCAAGTTTCATAGCCACTCAAGGAGGCCTTTCACTAAATATCGATGTATCAATTATCGTGATAATTCAACCTGGTCCAGTAGTTGATCAATTTCCCAAAGAGCTCTTCTGGTTGGAAAATTGAGGCAGATGCCTCAAGAAAGGATGAATGTTTTGTCTAAGTTATGATGCCGAACTAATCTTGAGGTGTTAATATCAACTCTAATTTTACCCAAGTGGATGGACACATTCTGCCAGCATCAAGATTAAGAAGAGGCAATGGTGGAAATTTTTTTCGAGGAATGGGCGTTGGAATTCTAATAACAAGAAATTGGTGGAGCCATCTAGGATTCAAAGATGGGCTGATGTGAACTTCTCAGCTCCTCGTTGTGGTCTAAACAACATTGCAAGGGATTTGATTTGTTGTGGAGAAATGAAAGGAATTCTTATTGACCCCCATTTGATAGGTTCAAAAAGATGAACCAGAATAAATGCTTTTCACCTGTGGATAGAGTTGAAAAATGTTTGAACAGATACAATCTAAACTTCCTGGAGCTCTACAGTTCCTTCTTCGTTTGCTCGTGGATAGGAAAAATTATGATATTTATGAAACATGGAAGCAAAAGAATCTTTCTGAGTATGGCATTGTGACTCAGTGTATGGTACTAGCTAGGGTATGATCAATACCTTACAAATATTCTTTTGAAGATCAATGCTAAGCTTGGACGGTTACATTCATCATTATCGAAGCAATAAATTTTGCAATCGAGTTAAAGTCAGTAAGGAAATGAAGGGTAAGATTGAAGAGTTAGAATCAACATTACACAACAGTGAGCTTTGGATTGAGATTCTTGAAACAAATAAAAGGTGTGGGAAGGTAGAACTTCACGATCGAGTCAGAAGTCGAAATTATCTCACAGGTGAAACAATAGTCTATATTCAACTTGGGTAATATAGGCGAATACGTTGAGCACGAAGTATGAGCTACGGTCAGATCATGGTCAAGGGTTGGCTTTGTTGTGCAGGAAAGTTAGAACACTAGGACTTAGGGCGAAAGCATATAATAGTCTGTTTTATGTAAAGGATTTTGTTTTCTAATAAAGTTTTCTAAAATGAAGTTGACCAGAATCGATACCTCTTTGCATTCATGCGATCGCATTACGTTGCATAATTTGCATTAGACTTTTATAAAAGGACCCTAATTAGGTAAAATGTTTCAGTTAACCTAGAAAACATGGAACAAAGGTTGGAGAGAATAGAAAAAATGCAAAAATAGATGCAGGGGCAATTGACAGAGACTCTGTAACACCCCAAACCCGGCCCAAAACACCACGGCAGAATCCAGAATGTTACTGGAAAAGTGTTGAAAAGAATTTTGTTTTGAAGGTGTACATAAGTTTTAAGTTTTAAAACAAATATTCCGCTTTAAAGAGGGGTTTGTCGTTTAAAATAGTAATTTCCGACGAATCAAATCTTCTGGGTTGTGTAAATTTCAAATCGTTGTTTGTGCGAGAATTTCGAGAAAACATAAGTAAACCGAATTTTGAAAACTTGAATTTTATTTCTAGGTTGTAAATGGCTTAAAGTCATTTTAATTAACAAATCCGACTTAAATCCATAATATCCCAAAATAGTTAAAGTGGCCTTATTACATAATAAAAATAACCCAAATGATATCCAAACAGTTTAAAATATAAATAGAGTTTACGAAAACAACTTCTGCATGGCCACCTCGAATCCGCTCTAGCCCGGTCCAATGAATCACGAGTTACCTGCATTGTTTTGAACAACAGAGTGAGTCACCAGACTCAGTGTGCAATTAGTCCACACATATCCACAATTAGGCTTGGCCCCAAATCCACATCAAATCAAGATATCATGCACGAAGATGCAACATGCTAACCCACCCCAACCTAGTATCCATCCGCTACACACCACCCGTACATCCAACCACCACACACTGGGGGAGTACTAAATCGACCCTCCACCCGCTACACACCTCTTTAGCAGTCTATGCCGACGGACACACTACTCAAAGTCCACTTAGTGGTCTAGCCACTGATCCACGTAATTAAATCATAAATATCCACGATGAGACTCATAGTCATCATCAATCCACAATGAGGCTCGAGGCCATCATTAATCGTGACAGAGCCATCCACTTTCATAAATGTACACACTTCCCCTTTATAAATATATATATACCGAACCCATGCACATGCAGCATAATATGATGAAATGGAAATATAATGAAGTATAAATTCATCCATACATGTTTATATAACATGCTTGCATACATCCACAGTTATTAACCACAACCTCAACATAGGTAGTATACTAACCTAGTTTCCCGGATTACCCAAAGTGAGTACCACATCTCCACAGCCACTATTGTGGCTACCACGTATGTTTATACATTTTAACTAAACAACTTAAGAAAACAGTGTGGTAATTACACACCGAAAACTCAAGAACTAGGCTATCAATCTCCTAATGTCCTCACCAAGAAACTACAACGATCCGCTTGTCTCTCTCGACATCGCCCACACCCCGATGGCCAATCCCAACAACATGAATCGACCATTTCTTGAACTTAGGGGTAGGGACTACGTGTCCAACCCCTTTCGTTCCTTGGCTGGTACTCGAATCCATTAGAAAAAATCTTTGGTCAGAAAACCCGGGTTAAAATGTTGAATAGGAAGGAATAGCGAAACCAAATGAATGCTAAGATCGAAAGAACATCCTTACCAAAGTCGACCTAAATCCCGAAGGCTCTCACTTGAACTTGAAGATGGTCAAAATCCCTACGTAAGTCATGTTAGATTCGGCCTAACACCTATTGACTAAACAAAATGGCCTTTGGCCAAACCAAATACCTTCTTACCTTGATTGATTGAATCCCGAAAGATCACTAACACCCCTAACGCTGGCTTCAAACAAAAGAGACACAAAGTTAAGGCCCTTATCAAGGTTCGGCCATACACAAGAACCAAGGTTAAGCTTTTGGTTTCGGCAACCAAAGCAAGAAAAAAAAGATTAAAAAGGAATCACGAACCCTTACCACTACTACCAACCCGATTGAGAAAATTGATAGGAGATGAACGACGGCACCCCCTCTACAGATTTACAAACGGAATAGAGTCACCACCCAAGAGACATTCAGCTCTGACAGGTTTGGCCAAGAGATAAAACTTGAGAAACAAATGAAATAGAAGAAGAAAAGAAAGAGTAGAGACGAAAAAGAGGGAATAATGGTGAATAGAAGATTCGGCCAAGGTTCTAATGGCTAAGAGGTTTATTCGGCTTTTGAGATTGAAGTGATCGGTGGAAAAGAAGAAGAGAGAGTTGAGGTTTATGAGGTTTCAGTTATGGGAGGGAGTGACGAGTGTAGTTTGATTTTTAAGAATAATGGAGAAAAGGTGATGCAAATGGAGTAAAAAGGATTCGGCTAGAGAGGCTTCAAGAAAGAAAATGAAAACTTGAAATGAAAAGGGAGGAAAAAGTGGTACCTTCTGTCTTTTGAAGATGAGAATAAAAAGATGAATAAGAGTGACCCCACTGGTCTTATAAGTTTCAACTATGAGTCAAAAAGAGAGAAAAAGAGTTGAGATGCTAAGTATTTTTGGCACAAGAGAGGATGAGAAGAAAGAAAAACTAAATTTCGGCACTATACACTATACACAAACAACCAAATTTTGGCACCCTCACCTTAAGCTCAAAACCGAATGTTCCCTCTTTCAACCCCTCAAAAATTCGGCCAACACCCAACTACCCAACACCCCCACGATTTTCTCCTTAACTTCCTCTACACCTCCCATTCAAATGAGTTTGAATTATTCAAACCCCACAAATAACTCTCCACCACCCATTCGAATGGCTTGACCCATTCAACCCTCCATCTTTCAAGTGCCTTTGCTGAATCCACTACCTCCCCCTCTTGACGCACAAATGCAACTCCAAAATGCTGCCCACGCTGACTCAAACCTTCTCCTCCTTAGAACTCCCCTTTGATGTAACTCCCCGCTCACCAGATGGCTTCTCCTTGCCACTCCACCACTCTACTTGTTGTGTCCTTAAACACCACTTTAAGTCCCTTAAGGCCTAGCTCCACTACCTCTCCCTTAAAGGTTTCAACCAAAAATTTTCACCAAAGCTCCTACCTAACCTTAAGGTTTCCCGAAGCCCCCAACACACTCAAACAAGCATGCAACACACAAGGACACACAGATACGAGATCAAATGCAAGACCCCTAAATCCTGGATGTTACAGTTCTACCCTCTTAAAGAAATTTTGGCCTCGAAATTACCTGGTCAAAATAGATGAGGGTATTGTTGACGCATTGCCTCCTCCGGCTGCCACAAAGCTTCCTCCAAACCATGGTTCCGCCACAACACCTTAACTAGAGGAACTGATTTCTTTTGTAGCGCCTTCGCATCTCACTCCAAAATCAGGATTGGTTCTTCCTCGACGACATGTCTGGCTTTAGCTCAACTTCCTCGACCGGCACCACGTGCGACAGATCCAAACGGTAACGTCTTAGCATCGAGACGTGAAACACATTATGCATCAGCTTTAACTCAAAAACAACTCCAACTGATATGCTACTGGCCCAACTCGCTTCAAAACCCGATAAGGCCCTATAAACCTGGGACTCAGTTTACCCTTACGTCCAAATCACATTACCTTCTTCCACGGTGAAACTTTTAGAAACACCCGATCACCCACTGCAAACTCTATCTCTTTCCGCTTAAAATCTGCATACGACTTCTATCTGTCAAATGCCTCCTTCAGACGAGCTCAGATTACCTTAACCTTCTTCTCTGATTCTGCCACCATCTCTAGACCTAAAACATGCCGTTCACCCAGTTCTGTCCAACAAGTAGGAGTCTGACACTTCCGCCCATACAATGCTTCATACGGTGCCATCTGAATACAAGCTTGATAACTATTGTTGTATGCGAACTCTGCTAAGGGCAAAAATTCTTCCCAACTACCTTTGAAGTCGATAACACATCCCCTCAACATATCTTCTAACACCTGAATTACCCTTTTAGACTGGCCATCCGTCTACGGATGAAATGCCGTGCTAAAATCCAACCTCGTACCAAAGCCCGATGCAATGCCCTCCAAAACCGCGACGTAAACCTAGGGTCCCTATCTGAGATGATTGGCACTAACACCCATGCAGCCTCACAATTTCTGCCACATACAACTTCACCAACCTCTGTAGAGAGTAATCGACATGAACAAGTATGAAATGAGCGGATTTTGTCAACCGATCCACTATCACCCATACTGAGTCTTTCTTAGTAGGCGTAAGAGGAAGCCCACTAACGAAATCCATCGTGATTCTCTCCCACTTCCATTGTGGAATCTTCACCGTCAGAGTAACCCCGATTTAAACTTGATGTTCAGCTTTCACCTGCTGACACGTCAAACACTTCCTCATAAATTTCGTAACTTCTCGCTTCAATCCAGGCCACCAGAACTGATCTCGTAGATCCCTATACAACTTACTCCCTCCAGGATGCATAGCATAAGGGCTACTATATGATTCCCGAAGAATCTTCTGCCTTAACTCCTCATCCTTCGGTATACTAACCCTTCCACAGAAACACAATACTCCATCACTGTTCACACTGTAATCCGCTATTCCCCCGTCCTGAAATTGTAGAAGTCGAGCACTCAGAACCTCATCCACCAACTGTTTCTCTTTTACCTGACATAACCATGTCGGTTTCACCTGCAGCTCCGCTAATAAACTCCTGTCATCATAAAGGCTAAGATGAGCGAACATCGCCCTCAGATCCGATACTACCTTCCGGCTTAGTGCATTTGCCACCACATTCGCCTTACCCGGGTGGTATTCAATCGAGCAGTCGTAATCCTTCAATAGTTTCACCCACCTCCATTGCCTCAAGTTCGGCTCCTTCGAGTCGTGAGACACTTTAAACTCTTATGGTCAGTGTAGATCACCGACTTCTCTCTGTATAAATAATGCCTCCATACCTTCAAAGCGAAAACCACTGCAGCCAACTTCAGGTCATGAGTGGGATAGTTAACTTCATGTGGTATTAACTATCGAGATGCATAGGCAACAACCTTTCCTTCCTACATCAGCACACAACCTAACCCCATATGAGATGCATCACAATATACCACAAAATCTTTCCCTGCTTCAGGCTGGATCAAAATCGGAGCCTCTGTCAAAACCCTCTTTAGCTTCTTGAAACTCTCCTGCTGCTTGTCCGTCCACACAAAAGGTACCTCCTTCCTCAACAACTTAGTCAAAGGCGCGGCAATTGAAGAAAAACCCTCAAAAACTCTTCTAATAACATGCTAACCCCAAAAAACTGTGAATCTCCACTACCGACTTAGGTGGTTTCCAATCCAGTACCGCCTCAATCTTCCGAGGATCTACTCTTATCCCTTTCGCTGATACCACATGCCCTAGAAAAGTAACTTCTCTCAACCAAAACTCGCACTTACTAAATTTGGCGTACAACTTCTTTTCCCTTAAAATCTATAGAACCACCCGCAGATGCGCATCATGCTCCTCCTCTGACTTGGAATACACGAAAATGTCGTCTATGAGCACCACGACGAACTGGTCCAAATAGGGTTGAAAAACCCGATTCATCATATCCATGAATGCAGCTGGTGTGTTCGTTAACCCGAACGGCATTACTAGGAATTCATAGTGCCCGTATTGAGTCCAGAAAGCTGTCTTATGTATATATGCTTCCTTCACCTTGAGCTGGTGATACCCCGACCTCAAATCAATCTTCGAAAAGACCGAAGCCCCTTTAAGCTGATCAAACAAGTCGTCTATCTCGGCAGCGGGTACTTGTTCTTGATCGTCAATTTATTCAACCGGCGGTAATCTATGCACATATGCATAGATCCATCCTTCTTCTTTACAATAACACCGTGCTCCCCATGGAGACACACTGGTCGAATGAAACTACGATCTAACAACTCTTGATCTGGGCTTTAAGTTCAACTAACTCCTTGATTGCCATCCTATAGGAGCGATGGACACCGTGTCGAACTCCGAGAAGCTCGATTCCAAATTCCACCTCACGATCCGGAGGCAGCCTTGGAAGTTTTTTTGGAAAAATATCTACAAATTCCTTTACTGTTCGAACCTCTCCCGCAGCTGCTTCCTTTGCATCCAAGGCACTAACAAACATTAAGAAAGCCATGCACCCCTTCTTCACCATTCTCTCTGGCTTAAGAGCAGACACTACATTAGACAAGTAGTCCCTCCTCTCACCTACCACCAAAACTTCATCGCCCTTGGGAGTCGTCAACGTCATGCACTCAACAGCACAGTCCAAATTTGCACGATACCTTACTAACCAGTCCATGCCTAGGATCAAGTCAAATTCTCTGAACGGCAGCTCCATCAAGTCACCAAAACACCGAATTTCGAACTTCTAAAGGCACATCTCTAAAAAGTTTATCTACTACTATCGATTGCCCTAATGGACTAAGTACTGTCATCTTCCTAGAGGCAATTTTAGGATTCGCATTCAAGGTTCCAGACACCATGAAAAACCCCAAACCCGACCCATGAGCCTTGACCGGATCTGGTATGTTCCTCGGTGTAAACCGTTTCAAATTCTTTTGTTACTTAGGAAAAACTTGTGTGTTTTGAAGGAAAGATTGTTTTGGGTTGGGCTTGAGTTGAAAACAAGTTTATTTCTTTACTAAAAAAAACCTTTACTTTAGGTGACAAAATGTTTGGGCTTATTTTAAAAATAGATTTATTTAATCTTTTAATAAATAAAAGTTTGTAAGCTTAATAAATAAAAGCAAAGTAAAGTAGTGCTACTATGGCCTTTTTACATCAAATAATTCCCAAAATAAAAATTTAAAATACTTAAAATATAATAGTCCAAATAAAATAAATGAACTTCTTGCAGCATGGCCATCCCTAAGCATCCGTCACTTCTGTCCATCATTGGTCGTCACCTAAAAAGTAATCCCACAAGGGTGAGTCAAATGACTCAATGTGTAACCAACACTAAAATTTAACAATTCAGCATACATTATCATATATGTTCATAAACAAATAAAAAAAATAATGATGCAACCCGAACCCCAAACCTAGATAGCCATCCGCTACACGTCCCCCATACCAACCTGCACACCGTAGGGACTACTAGCTGCAGTCGACGTGCTCATCGCCTTTATAAAATTCATGGTCTTAGGTCACCACATTCAGAATTTGTGGTCTTAGGTCACCACATTCAATTATCGTGGTCTTAGGTCACCACATTTAGATTTCGTGGTCTTAGGTCACCACATTAACTTCCCCTTTTCATATAACCCATATGCCCCATATTATACATATCATGCAATATCATACCTTAATTCACATTCTTATCACTTTTCACATTCTTATCACTTTTCACATGTTAAAAATAACATATATTCATATTCCTAGTAGGAGTAGGAAACGTACCTGAGTACTTTGTACCATAACATGGTACCTTAGCCATATTCACATTCTTATAGACATGCACATATTAATTATTGCCATAAATCTTATTAAAAAGTAGTGTGGGGTACACACCTGATACACTTAGTGGTTCACTTAAATCCCGAAAATCTGATCTTAAAGCCTTAGATCTCAAGTCCCTACATTCGGCCAACCTTAATATGTTAGCATATAGCCTATTCGGCTATAAAACCAAATCCTAGTAGGATTTGTACACTTAAAACCTACCTTGTTGCCGATTGACTTAAGAATCAAGTCCCGAAACTTTGTTGTATTCCTTCTTGCATTCGGCCAAACATTAAATCATACCACAGGTTAGTTTTGGCTTTTTAAACAATTATGAAATAGATCTAGTTATCAAAACAGGCCTATGGTCGATTGTATTTAGGCACATACCTTGTGATTTTCAAACTCAAACTCACCAAATAACTAGGGAACACGCGCCTATGGTGTACCTTCGAGAAAAGAACTTCTCCTTCCTTGTAATCGGCTGATCCTTAGATCTATTAACTTGTTAGTTTCGGCTATTTTGAATAAATATAAACTAGATCTAAACGCCAAAAATAGGCCTTGGCCAAATATTCACATGGACTTACCTTGTGGATTTTAAATCCCAAAAGATCTCCTCTTGGTAATTGATAACTCCTAAATCCCAAAGCCTTCTTTCCAAGCTTCGACTAACACAATAATGGGGTTAGATTTCCTGGTTTCGATTTTAATCTTAGAAGAAAAAGAATGAGACTGAATGAGATCTTACCCTTACTTTAGAGATCGGCAATCCTTGCTTGAAGAAATCGATAGCACCTTTGCTGGCAATCTCTCAAAGATTCAGCTTTGAGATCAATAATGGTGGTTCGGCCCTTTATGATATCAAGAGTAGAAAAGAGATGAAGAAAGCTTTAAGATTCGGCTACAAGGGAATTTGGAAGAGGGAAACAAAAGAAGATTAGGAGAAGAGGAGAAGAATTTCGGCAAGGGAGGATGCTAATGGAGTTTCGGCCTTATCAAAATAATGAGAAAAGGAGAGGATTTTCTTGACTATAGAATTCGGCAAGAGAGACTTAGGGGTGAAATAACAAAATTCGGCACTTAAGCCCCCTTTCAAAATCGAAAATACCAATCCCAAAGAGCCCCCTATTCGGCCACCACCTCAACTCTGATCAAATCCCTTATTAATCTCCTCATTTATCTTTTAATTATCACCTTATTCAAAAATAAAATTTAATCCAACAAGTATCCCTCATCTAGCCAAATTCTAAAAAAAACAAACTCCTTCCTATGGTGCCTTAATGCCGTCCACTTCTACCTATCTTGAAGCAAAAAAAAAAAAACTTCTTTTTGCATTCCTTGTGGCTCGAACACAAGCCCAATTGCATATGTAGGTGGTGTCACATGCTAGGCCCTTAAGTGGTACCTCCAAGCCACTTAAACAAGCCTCTGTTTGTGTCAAATTTCTTCTATAAATTTTTTTAAGGCCACCTTTTTTTTTTAGTTTCCTCTTTTACACTTAACATTTCTAAATCATTTCCTTACATTTCCAGGTTTCCAAAAATGTTCACTTTCCTCTTTTAACTTAACATTTCCAAGTTTCCAAAATGTTCACTTTCTTTTTTTTTTTAATTTAACATTTCCAAGTTTCCAAAAATGTTCATCATACATTTATAATACATAAGTCATGCCATTTCGTATAATTAAATCAAAATACATAGGCCCATTTTCAGGATGTTATAGTTCTACCCCCCTTAAAATAAATTTCATCCTCAAAATTGCCTGGCTAAAATAAATGAGGGTATTGTTGTCGATTGCCTCTTTTGGCTCCCACGAAGCTTCCTCCGATCCATGATTGCGCCCACAACACTTTGACTAGGGAACCGACTTCCTCGTAATATTCTCACGCCTCGCTCCAAGATCTCAATCACTCTTCCTCATAGGATAACCGCCTTAGCTCCACTTCTTCAACCGGTACCACATGAGATGGATCCGACCGGTGCGATGTAGCATGGATACATGGAATACGCCGTGCATCCGCCGCAACTCGTGGTAACTCTAGCTAGTATGCCATCGGTACAACTCGCTTCAACACCGATAGGGTCCTATAAACTTTGGACTTAACTTCCTTTTCGATCGAATCTCATCACCTTCTTCCAAGGCAAAACCTTAAGGAATACCTGGTCTCCCATATCAAATTCTATTTCTTTTCGTTTGAGATCTGCGTACGACTTCTGCCTATCAGATGCTTCCTTCAACCGTGCACGAATTATCTCAACCTTCTCTTCGACTCTACTACTAATTTCGTCCCAAAACTCGACGCTCTCCCAATTCCGTCCCAAAGATGTAGGAGTTCGACACCTCGACCATACAAAGGTTTCATAAGGTGCCATTCAATACTTGCTCGATAGTCATATTGTAGGCAAACTCGCTAAAGGCAAATATTCCTCCCAACTTCCTTTGAAATCCATCACACGCCCTCAACATATCCTCCAATACTTGGATTACCCATTTAGATTGACCGTCCGATCGTGGATGAAAGGTCAGAGTGAAATTCAACTTAGTGCCTACAACTTGATGAAGTGCCTCCAAAATCGAGACGTAAATCTTGGGTCTCTATCCAAATGATAGACACCGCACTCCATGTAGTCTCACAATTTTCGCCACATAATTTAGCCAATTTTGAAGAGAATAATCAACTCTTCATCGGATAAAGTGCGCGGACTTGGTCAAATGGTCCACTATTACCCATACCGAGTCCTTCTTAGTAGGCGTAAGGGAAGCCCACTAACGAAGTCCATGGTAATTCTTTCCCACTTCCATCATGCGAATTTCGATTGGTCAAGCAACTCGATGGAACTTGGTGTTCAAATTTTAACTTGTCGACACGCCGACACTTGCCAACGAAGTTCAAGAACTTCCTTTTTCAAACCAGCTACCAAAACTGCTTTCCTTAGGTCTCAGACAACTTAGTGCCTCCGAGATGCATAGCATAAGGGCTACCATGCGCTTCCCGAAGAATCCTCTATCTTAACTGCTCATCCCTCGGCATACAGACCTTTCCTTTGAAGCACAATACTCCCTCATCACTAATATCATAGTCCTCTAACTCTCCGTCCTGTACTTGTTGTAACTTAACACTTAGGTCCTCATCTACCAACTGACTTTCCTTTACCTCATTCAACCATGTTGGTTTGACTTGCAATTCTTCCAACAGGCTCCCATCATCATATAAACTCAAGTGTGCGAACATTGCCTTCAGATCTGACACAACCTTTCAGCTTAGGGCATCCGCCACTACATTCGCCTTTGCCCGGTGATATTCTATCGAATACCATAGTCCTTCAAAGAATTCAACCCACCTTCACGCTTCAAGTTTAACTCCTTCCGAGTCAACAAATACTTAAGGCTCTTGTGGTCTGTAGATCATCGACTTTTCACCATAAAGGTAGTGCCTTCATACCTTAAGAGCGAAAACCACTGCTACTAATTCCAAGTCATGAGTCGGGTAGTTTACCTCATGTGGCCTCAACTGTCGGGACGCATATGCGATTACCTTCTCGTCTTACATCAATACGCAACCCAAACCTATATGGGAAGCGTCACAATACACCGGAAAATCCTTTCCTGCCTCCGGCTGAATCAACACTGGAGCTTCCGTTAAAACCTTCTTAAGCTTCTCAAAGCTCTCCTACTGCTTATCCGTCCATACAAAGGGTACTTCCTTCCTTAACAACTTTGTTAAAGGCGCGGCTATTGACGAAAATCCTTCCACTAACCTTCTGTAATAGCCTGCCAATCCCAAGAAACTACGAATCTTCACCACCGACTTAGGTGGTTTCCAATCCAACACTACTTCGATCTTTCTAGGATCCACCCTTATTCCTTCAGCAGACACCACGTGCCCTAAGAATGCAACCTCCTTAAGCCAAAATTCACACTTGTCAATTTGGCATAGAGCTTCTTTTCCTTAATACTTGCAAAGACTTGTCTCAAGATGCTCATCATGCTCCTCCTCGCCTTGAGTACACCAAAATATCATCGATGAACACTACGACGAACCTATCCAAATAAGGTTGAAAAACCCGGTTCATCGTATCCATGAACGCGGCTGGGGCATTTGTCAGCCCGAACGGCATTACTATAAACTCAAAATGATCGTATCTTGTCCTAAAGGTCATCCTTATGGATATCCGCCTCCTTCACCTTCAACTGATGATATCCCGACCTTAATTCGATATTTAAAAACACTGCCGCCTCTTGCCGATCGAACAAGTCATCTATCCTTGGCAAGGGTACTTGTTCTTGATGGTCACTTATTCAATCGACGATAATCTATGCACATACGCATAGTTCTGTCCTTCTTCTTCACAAACAGGACCAGTGCTCCCCATGGAGACACACTGGGCCGGATAAACCCACGGTCAAGTAATTCCTAGATTTGAGCCTTGAGCTCCACCAACTCCTTTGGTGCCATTCTATAAGGGGCAATTGACATATGAGCTATTCCCAGCAGCAAATCAATTCCAAACTCCACCTTCCTATCTAGGGGTATTCCGGGTAATTCCTCCGGGAACACATCTTTGAAATCCCTTACCGTTCTAACTCCACTAACACCTTCTTCCTTTCCATCTAGCGCACTTACGAAGGCTAAAAATGCCTTGCACCCTTTATGAACCATCTTTTCAGCCTTTAGTGCCGAAACTACGTTAGACAAGTAGTTTCTTCTTTCTCCTATCATTACTACCACTTTATCTTCCGAGGTCCTTAGTTCCATTCGTTTAGTCGCACAATCCAACACGGCCCGGTGCTCTACTAACTAATCCATACCAAGTATGAGGTCAAATTCTCCGAAGGGTAACTCCATTAAGTCAGCCCGAAAGCTCACTCCCTAAATTTCTAGGGATACACCAAAGATCTTATCCACCACTACGCTTGGCCTAATGGGCTTACTACAGCTTATCTCCCTATCAAAAGTTCGTAGTCTAGGCCTAGTGTTTCCACTACACTACATGCAACATAAGAATGGGTCGAGCCCACATCAATAAGAGCAAAATAGGGCTTGCCATGAATGAGGAACGCATCTGCTATGACGTCCGGCATGTCTCCATCCTCCCTACGGTGAATCGCATAAACCAAACCCACCTTCCTTGCCTCAAGATTAGCAAAGACTCGACCGATGTTCCACGTCCTCTGCCAAAGACCATTTCTCGGTTGTTCGGACCACAACCTCGCCGAGGTCGTTGTCCACCTCTACCACCGACTAACATTCTAAATCACGGTCGATTCTCATCCGATTTCCTCGGCGCCCTTGATCATATGGTCCTTTGACCCACATCCTAAACATCCACCGCCTTCTTCCAACATTCACCTAAGTGTTTCTTTCCACATCGATCACATGGACGATCGCCTCTTGCACCAACTTGTTGACCCTGCGGCCCATCACCGGGCCTTTTCTCGACATTTCCTAACGATCCCGATGACCCATAACCCTCTTGGGTCTATTCCTATCGAGCTCGCTAACCGAATCCTTGATTCCCTCGCCACCTTAGCCTTTTCTACCAACGCTGAAAACTCTCGCTCCTGATGTGGAGCTATCAATAACCTGAGGTCATCCCTTAAACCGTCTTCGAATCAAACACACCGCTCATGCTCCATAGCCACTACTCCTCGAGCATATCGACTTAACCTCAAAAATTTAGCTTCATATCAAGCATCGACTTGTTCCCTTGAACCAGCCCCAAAAATGCCTTCCTCTAATTATCAATATAACGTATGCCGACATACTTCTTCTGATATGCCGCCTTAACATATTCCCATGTCGATCCTCACCGTGGCACCATCCCGAATCGTTAACCACCATTGATACGCTTCATCGCAGAAAAGGCCACCATTCCTTTCAACTTCTCCTCGGAGGCCGAATCGAGCTCATCCATAATGCGCCTCGGTTGCTTCCAACCAAGATTCACCAGACTGGGTGCCACACCGATACTCCACGAAACACTTCACTCGCTGGCTTGGAGTTGCTCGGTCATGATTTTAAGCTCCCAAATTCTCTCAAAGACCACCACCATTTCAAGAACTCGCAAAGATAGCCTCGCGATACAAAGATCATCCCCGTCTGAGTCTGGCCGCCGACACCAACAAATTGGGGTGGTGGTGGCGGTGGTAACTCATTGTCAGACCCTTGACCCGATCTAACGGGTTCTGACATAGTCATTCTTCCTCTACCGCGTCCATGACGACCGCGTCCTCTAGAACTCATATCTAACGATGCGCTTTAATCTGATTAAGAAATTTTATGAATTAGCCTTTATTCCACTGATTAACCGCGAAGAAGTTTTATGAAAAGAATTTTAGAGTGGTTCTTTCAGATTCATACATGCACACAGCCTTTTTACATTCATACATCCATCAATCAATTATGAACTTTCGTTCATTCAGAGAAATGTTGTAGTTTTCATTGTTGTTGTTTTTCCACTACCTAGGGGTATTTTCGTAATTTTCCCTATAGGGGTATTTTCGTAATTTGTCAAAATAAGGTTCCTTGGTGATTTTGTCAATAAGAGTATTTTGGTAATTTTCTTGAAATCCTGGGGGTATTTTGGGAAATTTTGAAATTTGAGGGTATTTTGGTAATTAACCCGGGTAAATTTGTAAATCTTGATAAATCAAGGGTACTTTGGAATTTACAAAACTTGAGGGTTGTTTTTGAGAATTTGTTTTCCAAATCAGTGTTGTTGCAAAAATTTTTGAAGATCGGGGGTCGTTCTGGTAATTTTATAACTCGGGGGTATTTTGGTAATTTGTAGGGTAGGGGTAATTTCGTAATTTTTTCTAAAATCAGGGTATTTTGATGTTTTGCAAATTAGGGTTTTTGAACATTTTATAAAGTAATGAAATTTTGATAAGAACTGCGGGTATTTGGAAATTTCATAAACCAAGGGCATTTTATAATTTTACCACTAGGGGTATTTTAGTAAATTTGTAAATCAGAAATATTTCAGAAAATTTATAAAAATAATCTTTTCAAATCAAGAGGGTAATTTAGAAATTTTAGAACTAGGGTTTCCATAAAATACTGCTAGTCCCTTTCGGTGTTAGTTAGGGGTTTAGCCCAGCTAAGTCCTCTTGGTTAGGGTGAACCGGCTACGCACTGTAGAATTCGAGTGGAGAGGAGGCGAGTCACGCAGACTGCTTAAATACCAAGCTCCCACCGAAACCAATCCTAGACATGCGCACCATGGTTACCATATCCTAACTCAAATGATTTAACCACAAAGTTGGTTTAGTTAGGCATTTAAGTCTTATGTTTTTGTTGGGGTATACTAGTCCTAGGTTCAAGTACTTAATCTCTATTCTACGTTCCATTTCTACCCTTCTACAAATCATAATATAAATTACACAAAAGATTGGAGTACTTACCTGGTGGACTTCGAGTCGGAGACTTATTGGGCCATGCTAGAAAATCCTGCTTAAGTCACAAAAATTCTTTTTGGGCTTAACTTTGAAAACGTTTTGGGCCTTAAACCCAAGGCTGAGAGTTTAAAATTGGGCTCTGATACCAAATTGAAACACCCCAAACCCGGCCCACGAGCCTTGACTGAATCTGGTATGCTCCCCGGTGTAAACCGTTTCAAATTCTTTTGTTACTTAGGAAAAACTTGTGTGTTTTGAAAGAAAGATTGTTTTGGGTTGGGCTTGAGTTGAAAACAAGTTTATTTCTTTACTAAAAAAAAAAAAACCTTTACTTTAGGTGACAAAATGTTTGGGCTTATTTTAAAAATAGATTTATTTAATCTTTTAATAAATAAAAGTTTGTAAGCTTAATAAATAAAACCAAAGTAAAGTAGTGCTACTATGGCCTTTTTACATCAAATAATTCCCAAAATAAAAATTCAAAATACTTATAATATAATAGTCCAAATAAAAATAAATGAACTTCTTCTTGTGCATGGCCATCCCTAAGCATCTGCCCTGTTCCACACCGGGTCGTCACCGAAAAGTAATCCCACAAGGTGAGTCAAACAGACTCAATGTGTAACCAACACTAAAATTTAACAATTCAGCATACATTATCATACATGTTCATATAATGATAGAAAATAATGATACAACCCAACCCAAACCTATATGCCATCCGCTACACATCACCCGTACCATCCTCGCACACCGTAGGGACTACTAAGTCAACCCTCCATCCGCTACACACCATCGAAGGTAGTCATTGCAATCAATGTGCTCATCGCCTTATAAAATTCGTGGTCTTAGGTCACCACATTCGAATTCATGGTCTCGTGTCACCACATTCGCTTATCGTGGTCTTAGGTCACCACATTCGATTTCGTGGTCTTAGGTCACCACATTAACTTCCCTTTTCATATAACCCATATGCCCCATATTATACATATCATGCAATATCATACCTTAATTCACATTCTTATCACTTTTCACATTCTTATCACTTTTCACATGTTAAAATAACATATATTCATATTCCTAGTAGGAGTAGGAAACTTACTCGAGTACTTTGTACCATAACATGGTACCTTAGCCATATTCACATTCTTATAGACATGCACATATTAATTATTGCCATAAATCTTATTAAAAAGTAGTGTGGGTACACACCGATACACTTAGCGGTTCACTTAAATCCCAAAAATCGATCTTAAAGCCTTAGATCTCAAGTCCCTACATTCTACCAACTTTAATATGTTAGCATATAGCCTATTCGGTTATAAAACCAAATCCTAGTAGGATTTGTACACTTAAAACCTACCTTGTTGCCGATTGACTTAAGAATCAAGTCCCAAACTTTGTTGTATTCCTTCTTGCATTCGCCAAACATTAAATCATACCACAAAGTTAGTTTCGATTTTTAAACAATTATGAAATAGATCTAGTTATCAAAATAGGCCTATGGTCGATTGTATTTAGGCACAGACCTTGCGATTTTCAAATCCTAAAACTCACCGAATAACTAGGGAACACGCGGCCTATGGTGTACCTTCGGGAAAAGAAATTCTCCTTCCTTGTAATCGGCTGATCCTTAGATTTATTAACTTGTTAGTTTCGGCTATTTTGAATAAATATAAACTAGATCTAAACCCCAAAAATAGGCCTTGGCCGAATATTCATATGGACTTACCTTGTGGATTTTAAATCCCGAAAGATCTCCTCTTGGTAATTGATAATTCCTAAATCCCGAAGCCTTCTTTCCAAACTTCGACTAACACAATAATGGGGTTAGATTTCCTGGTTTTGGTTTTAACCTTAGAATGAAAAGAATGAGAATGAATGAGATCTTACCCTTACTTTAGAGATCGGCAATCCTTGCTTGAAGAAATCAACAGCACCTTTGCTGGCAATCTCTCAAAGATTCGGCTTTGAGATCAATAATGGTGGTTCGGCCCTTTATGATATCAAGAGTAGAAAAGAGATGAAGAAAGCTTTAAGATTCGGCTATAAGGGAATTTGGAAGAGGGAAACAAAAGAAGATTAGGAGAAGAGGAGAAGAATTTCGGCAAGGGAGGATGCTAATGGAGTTTCGGCCTTATCAAAATAATGAGAAAAGAAGAGGATTTTCTTGACTATAGAATTCGCAAGAGAGACTTAGGGTGAAATAAAAAATTAGTCACTTAAGCCCCCCTTTCAAAACCGAAAATACCAATCCCAAAGAGCCCCCTATTCGGCCACCACCTCAACTCTGATCAAATCCCTTATTAATCTCCTCATTTATCTTTTAATTATCACCTTATTCAAAAATAAAATTTAATCCAACAAGTATCCCTCATCTAGTGAATTCTAAAAAAAAAAACTCCTCCCTATGGTGCCTTAATGTCATCCACTTCTACCTATCTTGTAGCAAAAATAAAAATAAAACTTCTTTTGCTTTCCTTATGGCTCTAACACAAGCCCAATTGCATATGTAGGTGGCGCCACATGCTAGGCCCTTAAGTGGTACCTCCAAGCCACTTAAACAAGCCTCTGCTTGTGTCAAATTTCTTCTATAAATTTTTTAAGGCCACCTTTTTTTTTTAGTTTCTCTTTACACTTAACATTTCTAAATCATTTTTCCTTAAAATGTTCATTTCCTCTTTTAACTTAACATTTCAAAAATGTTCACTTTCCTCTTTAACTTAACATTTCCAAGTTTCCAAAATGTTCATCATACATTCATAATACATAAGTCATGCCATTTCGTATAATTAAATCAAAATACATAGGCCCATTTTCAGGATGTTACACACCATACTAGCAATATAGGAGTGGGTCGACCCAACATCAGTTAAAGCAGTAAAGGGTAACCCAAAAATGAAAAACGTACACGTGATAACATTTGGTGCATCCCCCTCCTCACGATGTCTGGCTGCGTAAACCAACCCAGGCTGTCTTGCATCTGAGCTTCCAGCACCTCTGCCCGGTGCTCCACGACCCCGACCTGAACCATTCCCTCCTCGGTTCGGACCACGACCTCTTGACATCTGTTGACCACCCCTTTCTGGCTGCACATACCCCTGACCTACCGTCCGAGTCCTAGCCATGTCCTGAGGACAGTTCTTAATCAGATGGCCCATTGACCCACACCTGTAGCACTCCTTATTCCCTCCCCAGCACTCTCCTACATGAGACCTCCCACACTGAGCACACTGACGGGCCGACTTCTAGTAGTGGTGCGTAAACGCGAAAGGTGTCCCTCAACCCTATTCTTTTTCTAAAAACCCCCCGATGTTATCGACGGTCCAAAAATCCTCTTATTCCTGCCTCTGTTCTTATCCCAGTTCTGCCTCTCAGTTCGCTTAACCTCCTTAGCTATCCTTGCTTTTTCCACTAAAGTAGAAAAGTACATCTCCCGCTGAGGAGCTATCAACACTCACAGCTCATCCCGCAGCCCATCCTCGAATCTCACACAATGCTCGTAGTCAGTTGTAACCATCCCTCTGGCATTCCAGCTTAACCGCAAAAATTCTGCTTCATACTCAGCTACTGCCTTACCTCCTTGCACTAAGTTTAGAAACGCCTTCCTCTGTGCATCCATGTAACTATCCCCAATGTATTTCCCTTCGAAATTAATCTTAAAAAAACTCCAATCCACTCAGTCTGTCGGAGTACCCTCTCTGATAGTGAGCCACCATTGGTAGGCCTCATCCCGAAGTAAAGGAACAGTGCCCTTCAATTTCTCTTCAGCTGTGCAATCCAGATCATCCATGATCCTCTCGACTGCCTCTAACCAGTACTCGCCACATTCGGAGCTACCCCCAAGACACCACTAAATATCTTGGCTCCATTTGCTCTGAGTCGCTCAGACACTGATTTTCGGGCCCCAGTACCCATATTTGCGCCCGCAACTCTCTCCAAAACCAGCAGCATAACCTGAGACACAGTGTCGTCTCCACCCGTTTGATCTTGGAACTCGCTTCGAGTCAAGGCGGCGCTTTCATTCTCGATTCATGACCGCACCTAACTGGTTCCGACATGACCATCTCGCCTCTACCACGCCCACGCTCATTACGACCATGTCCCCTAGAACTCATGTCTATCGTCGCATTTTAATCTATTTTAAGAACTTTTGTGCATTAGCTTTCTTTCCACTTGTTGATTAAAGGGTAGTTTTCTGACATAAAATTTCAAGTTATTCTCTCTAAAGCGCATACATCCCTAAAGGTTTCAGTCTCTAAAGAGAATATCCTAAATTCTAAAGTCCATATCCACAACAATGCACCACCTAATCACTTTCATTCAATTCATTTAACAAGTAAGTAGACTTACCTGGTAGACATGAGCCAAAAAATTTCGAGTGCCATGCCTTCACAAATCCATTTCATGAAAAATTTCCTTTAACTACTTTTGAATATCAATTTGAAAAAAACGTTGGGGGCCTTAAAACCCAAAGGCCGAGTTTTAAATTTGGCTTTGATACCAAATTGTAACACCCCAAACCCAGCCCAAAACACCACAGCAAAATCCAGAATGTTACTAGAAAAGTGTTGAAAAGAATTATGTTTTGAAGGTGTACATAAGTTTTAAGTTCTAAAACAAATATTCCACTTTAAAGAGGGGTTTTTCGTTTAAAATAGCAATTTCCCGACGAATCAAATCTTTCAGGTTGTGTAAAGTTCAAATCATTGTTTATGCAAGAATTTTGAGAAAACATAAGTAAACCGAATTTTGAAAACTTCAATTTTATTTCCAGGTTGTAAATGGATTAAAGTCATTTTAATTAACAAATCCGACTTAAATCCATAATATCCCAAAATAGTTAGAGTGGCCTTATTACATAATAAAAATAACCCAAATGATATCCAAACAGTTTAAAATATAAATATTGTTTACGAAAACAACTTCTGCATGGCCACCTCGAATCCGCTCTAGCCCAGTCCAATGAATCACGAGTTACCTGCATTGTTTTGAACAACAGAGTGAGTCACTAGACTCAGTGTGCAATTAGTCCACACATATCCACAATTGGGCTTGGCCCAAAATCCACATCAAATCAAGATATCATGCACGAAGATGCAACATGCTAACCCACCCCAACCTAGTATCCATCCGCTACACACCACCCGTACATCCAACCACCACACACTGGGGGAGTACTAAATCAGCCCTCCAACCGCTACACACCTATTTGGCAATCTATGCTGACGGACACACTACTCAAAGTCCACTTAGTGGTCTAGCCACTGATCCACGTGATTAAATCATAAATATCCACGATGAGACTCATGGTCATCATCAATCCACAATGAGGCTCGAGGCCATCATTCATCATGACAGAGTCACCCACGTACATAAATGTACACACTTCCCCTTTATAAATATATATATACCGAACCCATGCACATGCAGCATAATATGATGAAATGGCAATATAATGAAGTATAAATGCATCCAGACATGCGTATATAACATGCTTGCACACATCCACAATTATTAACCACAACCTCAACATAGGTAGTATACTAACCTAGTTTCCCGGATTACCCAAAGTGAGTACCACATCTCCACAGCCCACTATTGCGCTACCACGTATGTTTATACATTTTAACTAAACAACTTAAGAAAATAGTGTGGTAATTACACACCGAAAACCTCAAGAACTAGGCTATCAATCTCCCTAATGTCCTCACCAAGAAACTACAATGATCTCGCTTGTCTTACTCGACATCGCCCACACCTAGGTGGCTAATCTCGAATCAATAAATCGATCGCTTACTACGTGTCCAACCCCTTTCGCTCCATGGTCGGTACTCGAATCCATCGATAAAATCTTTGGTCAAGACCAGGGTTAAAACGTTGAATAGGAAGGAATAAGCGAAACCAAATGACTGCTAAGATCGAAAGAACATCCTTACCAAAGTCGACCTAAATCCCGAAGGCTCTCACTTGAACTTGAAGGTCGTCAAAATCCCTACATAAGTCATGTTAGATTCAGCCTAACACCTATTGACCAAACAAAATGGCCTTTGGAAGAACCAAATACCTTCTTACCTTGATTGATCGAATCCCAAAAGATCTCTAACACCCCTAATGCTGGCTTCAAACAAAAGAGACACAAAGTTTAGGCCCTTATCAAGGTTCGACCATACACAAAAACCAAGGTTAAGCTTTTGGTTTTGGCAACCAAAGCAAGAAAAAAAAAGATTAAAAAGGAATCACGAACCCTTACCACTACTACCAACCCGATTGAGAAAATTGATAGGAGATGAACGATGTCAACCCCTCTACAGATTAACAAACGGAACAGAGTCACCACCTAAGAGATATTCAGCTCTGACAGGTTTGGCCAAGAGATAAAACTTGAGAAACAAACGAAATACAAGAAGAAAAGAAAGAGTAAAGACAAAAAAGAGGGAATAATGGTGAATAGAAGATTTGGCCAAGGTTCTAATGGCTAAGAGGGTTATTCAGCTTTTGAGATTGAAGTGAACGGTGGAAAAGAAGAAGAGAGGGTTGAGGTTTATGATGTTTCGATTATGGGAAGGAGTGATGAGTGTAGTTTGATTTTTAAGAAGAATGGAGAAAAGGTGACGCAAATGGAGTAAAAAGGATTTGGCTAGAGAGGCTTAAAGAAAGAAAATGAAAACTTGAAATGAAAAGGGAGGAGAAAGTGGTACCTTCGATTTTTGAAGATGAGAAGAAAAAGATGAATAAGAGTGACCCCACTGGTCTTCTAAATTTCGGCTATGAGTCAAAAAGAGAGAAAAAAAAGTTGAGATGCTAAGTGTTTTCAGCACAAGAGATGATGAGAAGAAAGAAAAACTAAATTTTGGCACTATAGACTATACATAAACAGCCAAATTTCGGCACCCTCACCTTAAGCTCAAAACTAAATGTTCCCTCTCTCAACCCCTCAAAAATTCGGCCAACACGCAACTAGCCAACACCCCCCACGATTTTCTCCTTAACTTCCTCTACACCTCCCATTCAAATGAGTTTGAATTATTCAAACCCCACAAATAACTCTCCACCACCCATTCAAATGGCTTGACCCATTCAACCCTCCATCTTTCAAGTGCCCTTGCTAAATCCACTAACTCCCCCTCTTGACACAAAAATGCAACTCCAAAATGCTGCCCACGCTGCTCGAACCTTCTCCCCCTTGGAACTCCCCTTTGACGCAACTCCTCTGCCCACTAGATGGCGTCTCCTTGCCACTCCACCACTCCACTTGTTGTGTCCTTAAACACTACTTTAAGTCCCTTAAGGCCTAGCTCCACTAGCTCTCCCTTAAAGGCTTCAACCAAAAATTTTCACCAAAGCTCCTACCTAACCTCAAGGTTTCCCGAAGCCCACAACACACTCAAACAAGCATGCAATACATAAGGACACACAAATACGAGATCAAATGCAAGACCCCTAAATCCCAGATGTTACAGATTCAGCAAGAAATGTGGGAACAAATGTTAGAGTTTAAAAAGAATGTGATTCGCCAGCTAACCCAGTTAATAGCCGGAGGACTTGGAAAAAAGTGTGGCTCAGTGGGCAATAGTGAGGATGATGAGGAAGACATCGTTTACTCTCCAATGGGTGTTAACCCGAGCAATGATCAAGCCAAACCGGTTGCTCTGGTAAAAATGAATGAAAGAGGAGAAGGGACCTCAAAAGCCCTGAAGAAGAAGGAAAAGAAAACGAATAATGTCGGTAGGTATAACTTTGAAAGGCCCTAATTTACGCCAATCCCCATGACGTATACAGAGCTATATCAAAGTTTGTTTGATGCACTTGTGGTGTCCCCATTTTATTCGAAACCGTTGCAACCTCCATTCCCAAAATGGTATAACGAGAATGCCCAATGTGAGTACCACGCAGGAATAAAGGGCCACTCAGTCAAAAACTGCAATATGTTTAAAAAGTTGGTTGAAAGGTTTATTAAAATGGGAGTTGTGAAGTTCGATGATCCATCAAAACCTGATCACTTTAATGAAGAAGTGAATATAGTGATTGAAGGAGACAAGAAAGTTGCTACTCCTTGAAGAAATCAAAGAGGGAATCAGAGAACGAAGTTTCCAAACCCTTGTGTACTTTGAAGTGTTTTGAATAATGAACTGTGGAAGAAATCCATGTACTTTAGGGTTAATCTAGAGTAATGTTCAAAACATGCTTGTTATCTTAAGCCTAAGGGCAACAAGAACTCTTTTGTGAAATAGGCTTATTTTCAAAATTTTATTTCAATAAAAATGCATCTGTTTGAGCACATATTCTTTTATTCTTTCTATTTTATAATGTACATTATTTTGTTTTTTGTTAGAATATTCTTTCATTCTTTATTCATGAACATACCAATAATCATCCTTAGAACCATTTATTCTTTGGATTTGTTCACCTTCGTACCTAAGTACCCAGATATCAACGTCATGAACGACATTGTTACTGAATCCCTTTTTGAACAAGATATAGGTCTAGGGGATCTAAGGACTTTGAAGATAACAGAGATTATAATATATCTTTTAACTTGTTAAGAATGGTTTAGCAAGATGGAAAATAGACCCTACTCTACAAAGGGTCATTGCGAGCTTAGGAAAGGAGCAAAGATGGTAGCCTAGTTCACCACAGAAATAAGGTGAGACATCATTGGATAAATCAAAGATGCTTTTGCACAATCATATTAGAACACGCCTGGGCTACTAAGAGCAGGCTAAACACGAAGATCGAATATTACTGATCTACATAGAAAGAAATGGTACCAGCTATACCGCATTTAAGGATACAAGATTCATGTGCCTATTCCAGTTCTTCACAAATTTTCCATATGTGGGGCATGGATGTGATAGGGGCAATCTCATCAAAAGCTTTTAGCTAATATCGACTCATCGGCATAGTCGTTGTCTACTTCACTAAAAGGGTAAATGTTGCTTCATATGCTAATATTGCAAAGTTGATAGTCATCATAATAAATAAATAAATAAAAGATCAAATGCCAACACAGAATGCATAACTGTACAAAGTCAAAGTTTACAGTTTGTCCAAAGATCAGGCAACGTATCACTGTATAGCAAAAGTTGCCAAAAAAATGAAATGTGACTTAGACATGTAAGGATTGGTATAAGAAGCTACCGTTACCTTCTGTCTTATTGAATGTCGGCCAGAACCTTCACTGGGCAACATCTTTCCCATTATGGAATTGAAGCGTTTTTGCCAATTGAATCTAATTGAAAAAGAGGTTAAAAGTTATCCATCATGGTCGGATGATGTGAGCTTACGACAGATAGGTTCATCCAAAAGAATTCCACCAGAGGAACTTGATGTTGAAAAAGATTTTTTCTCTACAAAATGGTTTTAAAGGAAAGCATATACCGAGCTGGGAAGGACTTATGTAAAGCCTGTTCTAGAGGAGCATTGGTATTGATCGAGATGGATGGCGAAGACTTGCCTAATCCGGTGAATTCAGGTTTGGTCAAGAGATATTTTACCTGAAAGAGGAAAGATCAAGGTGAAAACCTTTAAAGGGCACTTAAAAAAAACAAAAAAAAAGGGAGAGGCCAAGGCAAAAACTCGCAAAGGGCGCTTTGAGACCAAAGGGGCTTTGAGCTAAAAACCCAAAAAGGGAAGCTCAAATTTTGATCAAAAGTGGGTACATAGTAGTTTTTCCATATTTGAATTAACAATGAAGAAGTGTGTTTCGTCTTGGGACATTGACAGAGTACTCTAGATCCCCTAAACATATATTGAGTTTAAAATGGTCCTCAAGAAATTGGAAAAAAGAAGCTCAGACTGTGATATCTGGGGCACCTAGTTTCTAACTACCCATTTTTGAATTCCTTATCTTTGATTAATTTATTTTTTGAGATACACCCTAATCAATTTTCTTTTATTGCTTGGGTTATCTTTGATTAAATTATTTTTCGGAGCTATGCTCCTGACTAATTTTTTTCATGTCCATTGTTGTGATCTTTTTCAAGCATTTTTGAAATAATGATTAATAGACTAAAAACATTTTCATAAAAGGAGTTTCGCATATTACTCTAGAAGCTTCTAAATAATATAAGGAATCTGAAACACGACTATTATTTTGAACTCACCAAACCTACGGGCTGGAAACATTGAAAAATGATTACCTCTTTAGATTTTTTTTTTGGATAAGACAAATTTGTTGGTGATACCACATTGGAAAATAATGAACAAGGGGATCATTGTTGGGATACCCTACAATTCATTGAAAATTTCAGACACATACATCTAGTCATTACACTTAGGGAATGGTGTAACAGATTGAAAGTGATACAAGTTCTATACCTCTGAGTGGTAATAGAGATAAGGAAGAAACCAAATGTCATTCCTCTAAAGTTGCAGTGGGAGATACCAACTTTATGTCTCAAGATCTAAGCAGGGCTGATTCGAAAATTACATTGGGACAAGCTGGTCAAGCAAAACGTGATTAATGAACAAAAATGAAGAATAAATGAGTAATAACACCTAGAGTAGGAATCATACTCATAACATTTTTGTATCATAGCAAATTTCATTAGGTGCATTTCAGTCATTGCATTCTAATCCTAATCATTTTCATGACATGTTGCATCCATGTCACTCATAACACATGAAACTGAGTCTACAGGATATGTCTTTCAGTAGAACGGTGTAGCGATATTGGTGAAGTTTCAGATCTTATCTTCCTGAAGTTGCAGTAAGCAGATCAAAAACACTTTCAGTCTTATCTCTCTGAAGTTGAAGTAGAGCAGATTGAAGAAAGAGGATCTTATCTTCCTAAAGTTGTAGGAAGCAGATCGAAGACGTTTTAGTCTTATCTCCCAGAGGTTGCAGCGGAGTAGACAAAAAATAGAATATTTTATCTCCCGGAAGTTGCAGTGGAGTAAATCAAAAGCAGAAGATCTTATCTTCCTGAAGTTGTAGGAAGCAGATCGAAGACGTTTTAGACTTATCTCCCTGAGGTTGCAGCAGAGTAGACTAAAAACAGAAGATTTTATCTCCCTAAAGTTGCAGTGGAGCAAATCAAAAATAGAAGATCTTATCTTCTTAAAGTTGTAGGAAGCAGATCGAAGACACTTTTAGTCTTATCTCTCTGAAGTTGCAGTAGAGCAGATTGAAGAAAGCAGAAGATCTTATCTTCCTAAAGTTGTAGGAAGCAGATTAAAGATGTTTTAGTCTTATCTCCTGTTGCAATGGAGTAGACTAAAGATGTAAGATTTTATCTCCACAAGTTGAAGTGGAGTAAATCGATCAAAAAGATCTTATCTTCCTAAAGTTGTAGGAAGCAGATCAAAGATGTTTTAGTCTTATCTCACTGAAGTTGCAGTAGAGTAGACTAAAGGCAGAAGATTTTATCTCCCTAAAGTTGCAGTAGAGCAAATCGACCCAGAAGATCTTATCTTCCTAAAGTTGTAGGAAGCAGATCGAACACCATTTCAGCCTTATCTCACAAAAGTTGTAGGGAGTAGACTGAAGACAGAAGATCTTATTTTCCTAAAGTTGTAGGAAGCAGATCAAAAGAATTTTCAGTCTTATCTCCCTGAAGTTGTAGTGGAATAGACTGAAGATAGAAGATCTTATCTTCCTAAAGTTGTAGGAAATAGATCGAACACCATTTTAGCCTTATTTCACTGAAGTTGTAGGGAGTAGACTGAAGGCAACAAATCTTATCTTCCTAAAGTTGTAGGAAGTAGATCGAAGGCACTTTCAGATATTATCTTCCTGAAGTTGTAGGAAGCAGATCAAAGACATCAATTTGGCATTCTTGAAATTGCAAGAAGTAGAATAAAGCTAGCAAACTTACTGAAATCGAGATGAAGTTCCAGTACCCCTGAAGATGCAGTTGGGATTGGAAGCCATTTCAATAAGATGAGGATCAAGAAGTCATGGTTCAGCCAAAACCGAGCAAAATTAGTCCTTCTATAGTCTTTGTTCTATTCTTGTTTCACAACAATAAGCAAAGAGGGGCAGCTGTAAGAGCCCAATTTTGACCGGACCCATACAAACCAAAAAATAAACAAAAATAAAACAAAAAAAAACAAATGTCTATAACGGTCCATTTACAACCTTTGGCCCAAAACCAATTAGCCTAGATCCCAATTTACATACCCGTAACCCAGACCTAAAGTGTAAACAGACATTACCCATTATAGCCAAACCCAAATACTAAACAAACCCAAACGAACTACCTAGACCCAATACAAATGGCCCAAAATGGCCCATTAACCAAACCAGCTTTGGCAAAAATCTAGGGTTTCCAGAAACCCTTGCACCGCAGCCTCCTTCTCGCCAGTCGTGCCTTAATCTACGCTCGAATGGTGCCCCATCGCCATACTCTCCTCGATCACCTGCAAGAAAAAGAAACACAGCAGCAAAATGAATATAGCAATATTTTTTATCTTTATTTCGAAGGCTATAAAAAGCCTTGTAAGAATCTGTAAAGGGGGGATTTCGAAAAGAAAAAACATATACAGAGCAATAAAATAGATTATAGAGGTGATTTTTTTTAATGTTATTTTAGTTTTTTTTTTATACTTTCGTTTTTTACATAAATACTGTTTAAAAAGGAAAACAAGGAAAAAGGGAGAAAATCTTACTTGAGCGCCGCCACGGACGACGGCGCTTGAGCACGTGGCGGAGACTCAAAGCCGGAGCTAATGCGAAGGCCAGAGAGCATTTGAGGGGAAACCTTCTGTTTTTTTTTTTTTTAACGAATGACAAAATGAAAGTGTTTCTTAAAAAACTGACTTATATAGCCTTATGCAAACGACACCGTTTTGGCTTAGACAAATAAGTGCAAAACGACGCCGTTTAGCAGACCAGATCCGCGCGCAGTTGACTCGACCCGAAGGATCCGCGTGTTTTTGGGTAAAATGGGATATTTGACATTTCAGTCCTTTCACAGTTTGATTATTTTTAATTCAGCTCAATTCGCATTTTTATTTATTTTAAAATTAGCCCTAAATTTTGTTCTAGTTCCAATTTAGTCCCTCGAGCATTTTAAAGGCCAAAATCGGAACGGTATCGTTTTAAAAAAGGGCTTAATTTCCATATTAGCCCTTGGGATTTAAGGTGTATTTTTAATTTAGTCCTATTAATCTGTTTTAATTAGTATTTGACCCTGATTTCTTTTTTTTTAATTTTTATCCTTTTATTTTATTTTTATTAGTATATAGTATATTAAATTATTCTATTATATTATATATTTTATATTATTTTCTTATATTTTATATGTATTATTTTATTGTGGATTTAATTTTTCCTATATATTATTTTACTTGTTTAATAATTTATATTTTATATTTTATTATTTATTATTTTATTATTTTCATTATATATTTTTTGTATACTATATTATATGTTTTTTAATTTTTATATTATATAGTATTATATTATATTATATATTATTTTCTAAAAATTTATTTTTGTATAAAGATTATTTATATTTTATAACACGTTTCACATTTTTATATATATTATATTATTAAATTATATATATTTATTATAAGTTCCTTTTACCTCAAATTTTTGTTACTTTATATAAAAAGTATTATTATTTTTTAATATATTATTCTTTCATTTATTGATATTACATGTTTATTTGCTTTAGATTGTATATTGTTGTTTAGTATAGTTCATTATATTTGTGTTATTATTTTATTGTTCATTGTTAGTATGATTTGTAAATTATATTGTCACTTATATTATTCTTTTATTATTCATAATTTGTTATTTATTGCAATATATGTTGTAATATCCTATCCAAACCATAGTTTTCTTAAAAACATCTTTTGAATCGACACATTTTATTCAAATGGTTTTCAAAATATGGTGATATGTGATATTTAGGGAATTTCGAGAAGAATTTTGCCTTAACTTACTGGGTACGATTTTTCTCGTGAAACTTTAGGTATAACATATCTACCCTATTTAATAAATTTGAGATTTATCAATTTCAAAATAAAAACCTATTCTTGAAGATTCAAAGTGTTGTTCCTTAACTTATTGGGTTCGACATTTTACGTCTCGAGGTAGGAATTTCCTAAAATGAAGACGAGCTTAATTTCAAAGTCATGAGATGCTATACCTTAAATTATTGGGTAAAGTACTTTATTTCTTTGAGATAGGTAAGTCTTGATTTTCTTTCTAATAAAAGGATCATATTTTATAATTTTCTTTATTTTCAACATTCGGACATGATTTTATCGATTTGGTACCAATTTTGGGCACTATGAGGGTGCTAACCCTTCCTCATACGTAACCGACTCCCGAACTCGTTTTCTTGTTTTTGTGGACCAAAAATGATTTAAAATAACACGTTTTACAAGGTGATCCAATCACACCTAAGTAAAAAAGTTTGGTGGCGACTCCCGTTTTTGTTTTTAAAGTCGATCCCTATTTTTTCAAAACTCGATTTTTAAAATGGTTACGACAACCTACAAACATGACATTCGAATATTCAATTTAAAAATAAACTTATTACATTTCGTTAACTAAATATCAAACATATCTTTTATAAACCTTTGCACATTTGAATTATTAACTACAACAAGACATACATTATGGCCTAAATAACATCTATACATGAAACATTATCAAATATTACCACATAATAAAATATGGTCTTGTACTTTATTAATTCATGCACAGATTACCAATATCATTAACCATTTTTGGACACTAAGGCAAATCAGAATGTACCCAATTTGCATGTTTAACAACCGATCCAAATTAATATATACCTAACCACTCATTTCTTCATTTATTCAGCTAGCAAATTACCTATTAAATCTATACCCATTTTTATCAAAATAAAAATTGTCCCTTTTTGAACACAAATGACATTTCAAGCATACCTATTTCGCATGCAAATTATCATGTTTAAACCATAAATGTCCAACCATTCAAATACACACTTATTCGGTCATCAATTTAACCTTAATAAGTCATAACATTACCATCACTAGCATTTTAATCTAAGCATGCTATGTCATAACCTAATATCAAAACAAATATGTCACTTTTAGCTATTCAAATGGCCATCAAACATACTCAAAAAATAATCATCATTTTCCATCATGAACTGTACCTAAAAATCCAACCATTCAAGCATATTATATGTGTATATTTTGCCATTTCAAACCGAATCTATATAACTAATACTCAATCAAATATATTTTCACCACTTTACTATATTCCCAAACCAAATTATACCACTTTTCATACTTCCAAAATGAGCTAACTATAAAGCCGATTATACTTCATGCTTACCATATCTCATTGCCAAATGATAAAACCACATCACAAACATATTTACCATGAAACATACCTCCAAAGTAAACTAAAGACATGACCGAATACGCAACCATTAACATCATAATCAAGACATTTTTGCATGGCTATATATATATATATATATATAGAATTTCAAAACCAACCATATCAAAAGTAGTCTATACATGCCACATAACCAAATCTCCAAGCATTTACTTACTGAAGCGAAAACTAGATAGTGTGATCGAGATCTCCTTCGACTTCTAACCCGAGCAAGTCTCCAAACTCTATAAACGTAAGAGAAATGCACAAAGTAAGCTTTCAAAGATTAGTAAGCCATAAGCAAATAATTCATCATAGAAACATATATAATTCAATTCAAATAGACCAAATTTAGTTAATCACATACACATATACAATCACTTTTCTCATATAATCCATATTCCTCATTAAGTAACTTCACTTACCTTATTTTTCATTTAACAAATAAACCTCATACATACCTAACTCATTTATAAAATAACATGAATCAAACATATATTTATACCTCAATATACCATGGCCAATATACCATATAAATAAATTATCAATATTTTCTCCAATTTCAAAGTCATAATATCATAGATAATCGATTATATATAGATATTCATATATATATATATATATATATATCACTTCAATCAAACTTTCAAAACACATACTTATACTTATCATAAAACCAAATACCTTACTCATAGTTTTATACATTTTCAAGATCGTCACAAAACATTTCTATCACATATCTTTCAATCAATTAACTTTCATTTTGGATAGAATAACCATATTCACATACCTTAATTTTTAGCACACTTAAGACATTTGATTGTTTTTACCGTTACTTACATAAAATTCATTAAGCATAAAGCCTTGTAAAAAACATATGCGCAGAGCCCGCTAGGTAATAAACCTGATTCAAACATCGGCATGAAGCCTGCTAGGCAATAAGCTTGACATCATACACCGGCATCAAGCCTACTAGGCAATAAGCCTGATATCATACACCGACATCAAGCCTGCCTGATATCATACACCGGCATCAAGCCTACTAGGCAATAAGCCTGATATATCAATGTTACAAAGTTATTCTTATTCATAATTCATATCTCAATTGAACCGAATATATTCCCAAATTTCATAAACATTCATGCATTCAGCTTCAACCATAGAAATTCATACAATTAAATTCAATATATAAAAATCACACATTCAAATTCAACAACGTTTATTGCTTATAAACTTACCTCGAATGTCGATGGACGAAATATACGGATATTCGATTATTTTTATTTTTCCCCGATCCAAACCCATTTTCTTCAATTCTTGATCTAACATATTCAAATTAAACTTATTTAAACATAATTCCATTCAATTTAATCCAAAAACACATAAATAGGCAAATTACCATTTTACCCCTATCATTTTACACTTTTTGCAATTTAATCCATATTGCATAAAACAAAAATACACAAAATTTCATATCACCATAGCTAGGCCGAATATCACCCATGTCCTTACAAAATTCATCATATAGCCATTCATCATTATCAATCATAATGCCCCTTAAGTAGGACATCGAGACCTTAAACATACTTATAAATCGAGTCGGGACTAAATCGAAACACATATAAAATTTCATAGAAAATTTAAGACTTTTCTACACACAGGGGATACACGCCTGTGGGGGTAGGCCATGCCTCTCCCACGGCTACTTGACACACCCGTGTGTCTTCCCCGTGGATATATACTGCCAAAACCAACACGGCTACCAAGAATGCCTGTGTGCTATGGCCGTGTCCTATAAGGTCATATACTGCCATTTCTCGCCGACCTGTAGGCACGCCTGCGTGCCATGATCGTGTACTCTTAATGCTAGCTACTGACTTTTACCCCACGGTTGTTAGGCACACCTGTGTGCCATGATCGTGTGACATTATAGGTCATTTGCAATACCAAAATGCCACTCCAAATGGGTCACCTACAAGCAATATTTTCCACAACATATCTTGCATATAAGGCAACCACAAATATACTAAAATGACTAACTAATCTATACATTCAATGCCAATCTCATTCATGCCAAATTACCAACTAAAAACCCATGTGATCACAAACATAAATCATCCATTTGCATAGCCAAACTTTACCATTTATATGCATCAAACTATGCCAAAACATATGCTTCATATAACTGATTCATTCAAACATTTTATCAACTCAAAACTAACCAAAACATATGGCTAAAATCACCTTATAATCATATACACTTATCTAGCCTATACATGTCATAATTAGCTATATACATTTTCAAAAGGGTACCAAAATAAGTTTAGCAGTGTGATGAAGTTCCTAGATGGTCCCGAGCCTTCAGTAGCTTTGACGACCTATAAAACAGAGAAAACATACACACAGAGTAAGCTTTACAAAGCTTAGTAAGTCAATATACAAACAAACTTAGCATGAATTGCACATAAACAAATTAATAAGATGACCATCATGGTTCTTATAACAAAATCACCTCATTCTTTCTTGAACTCATGTGCTTAACTATAACTTACCATATTTCCAAATCACATACCATATGATCAATTTCATGTACTTAATATCATAATATGCTCACATGGATCTTACCTTATATACACCAATTGTATATAAGCAGCGTACCAGTAATAGATATTCATTCACTTAACTTATCAAAGCTCAGATTTACTACTCGTATCACACACTTGCCCATTGAACCAATAGGAATCTAGTAGGATGCTCGGAAAGCTCGAATACTCATACAAAGCTAGCATCCCAAACGAGGTCTTACATGCACTCGGATATCGATGCCACTGTCCCAGACAGGGTCTTACACGAATCAATACGATGTCGATGTCCTAGACATGGTCTTACTCGTAAAGCTCATATAAGTGCCTACCTCCCAGGTGAGGTCTTTTACATAGAATTCATATCGATGCCTACATCCCAGACGAAGTCTTACACGAAATTTCAAATCAACACAAACGTCTTGGACGTGGTCTTACATGATGAAATAGAACAAATACATTTGTCATGACATAACTAATCCTATCTATTCCTAGGTTCGTACGAGACTTCTCGGACTTAATCACTATATCGGACTTATCTCGAATCCATACACATAACTTCTCATAAACATCCATAATTAATATTAATCATATGAACAAATATAATATCACACATGTATGTTTATTTGCATAGTGACTTACCTCAGATTTGGTTTATCGGAATGAAAACGGCTACTCGTTTACTTTTGCTTTCTCGCGATCTAAATATGTTTTACTCGGTTCTTGATCTAAACATATTCAGAATTAATCCTTTTATTCACCAATTCATTCAATTAAATCCATACACACATATTTTGGGCTATTTACAATTTAGCCCTCACCTTTGCACATTTTATCAATTTAATCCAATTTTCTCAAAACATAAAATTCACAAAATCCACACATACACATGCTTAGCCGAATACATATATGATCACTGTAAATCAGAGTTTTAAATTTTATAAAGAGAATGATCGAACCTGGAAACTAACTTTGATAACGATTAAAGGCAAGTGTACCTATCGAACAGTAGTATAGCTTAGGCAAGACCAAATTGTCGAACCCAAAGGAACTAAAAGTACTAATACTAACTTTCATTTTATTATTTAGCCTTAAAAATAGAGTGAAGTTGTTTTAAACTAAATTGATGATGACTAAGCTAAGGACACAAAGATAAAAGAGAAAGAATTTGGAAATAACTTGATGAAAAACTCAGTTGATCATGACGATACCCTCAGGAAGAATCCACCTAGACTTCACTTGTTTTCTAACCCTAAACCATATGATTTCTTTACTTAGTTTGATCTGTAAGACTCCCTAACCTATATTAAACCCTTTCTCGAGGTGAATAACGTCTAACCCTAGGTTAATTAGTGAAACTCTTGTTCACTTATAATAACCCCCTAGAATAGTAGTAAATCGATCCATGGACTCCCATATTAGGTTGCACCCTAATCTGGCAAAATCTCGTCACCCTATCTCTAGGTATGCGATTAACTCCGCTTAATTATACTAGATCTGCTCTTAGGCAAGGTCTATTCCTCCTCTAACTAAGCACATCAGATTAGATTAAGCAACATAATTAAGAACAAACTAAGTACTTATCATATAAATCAAAAAAAATCAAATAACAAGATTCATCTAGGTTTCATCCCCTTTAGGTATCTGAAGGGTTTAGTTCATAAAAAAATAAGAAAACATCTCAAGAGAAAAGATAAAACAAAACATAAGAAATTCCTAAAACTCCCTGAAGGAATTGAATGAGAGATCCTTCGTCTTGAGTAGAACTCCGGCTTCTTGAGATGGATCAACTGGCTATCTTCAAGTAATTCCCTGAATGAAAGCTCTAGCAGAAGGCTTCTGCCAAACTGTGACCCCTATTTCAGCTTCTGCCAAACTCCCCCTTAAATTGCACCCTTGGGTGTTTATATAGACTTTGAGATGCCTTACTTGGCCCCTATGTATCCTAATTCAAGTATAATTCCTAGTTGGGTGTTTAAATAGGCTTTGGAATGTGTTTCTTTACCTCAAAGTATCCTATTCTGAGTAGAATTGCTCTTTTCTATGGCAGGGACACGGCCATGGTACACACCCGTGTAAATCATCTTCAGTCGTGTCTTGATTTTGTTGATTGGGGCACGACCGTGTAAATCGTGGCATGGTCGTGTCTTAATTAATTTTTGAGGCACAACCGTGTGGCTTGAAGTCTAGGCCGTGTCGATTTCCTCTTTGGTCCAAATTGGCCCGTTTTAAGCCTGTTTCTTGTTCTTTTCTTCCTTGGGTGCTTTCTTGAGTAAAAACATGAAAGGAAAGGATTAAGAGCACCTTTTTACATAAATCAAGGGCTGAATCATCCAAAAGTATACTAAATGTGGGCCTAAAATATGTTACTTTTACGGTTTATCAAATACCCCCACACTTAAGCTTTTGCTTGTCCTCAAGCAAAATTCTCAATTTACAATTAAAACAAACTTTCCACAATTCATAATTCTTATCAATAATGCCTCATCATAATTCATAGATAATTTATACATGGATAATTTAACTCAAAGACTCATAAAGATTCAAACAATTCTAAGTCATATATTTGTAGCATGAAAAACATAGGTGTCTCCCCTTATCTAAATAATTACCTTTGATTCGAAACCGATAAGGATTGACATCCTTACTAAAGATTCACTCAAATCACTCAAAGTGTTTAAGGTTCACAATTAAGCACTCAACAGTTGAACCTAAAAAGTTAATCCTGTAACATCCCAAATTAATGGGTCCATGTGTTTAGTGTAAGGATATGTTTAATATGTTAATTTAAGTGATAGGGGTCCAAACTGGGCTCAATACTGGGAAAAAGGCCTTCGTTAAATTATCGGATTGGGCATTATAGAGTTAAAAGGTGGTAATTGTGTTTAAAATACCAACATGGGCTTCTGGTCCAACAACAGATGGCACTAGAAGGTGGCGTTACTAACAGTTAAAGAGGCCCAAGCTTTGGCCGCAAGGAGCCCATGTTCTGGGCCATTTTCAACACTTAAAATGGACCAAGGGGAGATGACACAACAAGGGTGTAAGGGGCCCAAAATTTAAGTTCTATAGAGCCCAATTCTCTTAATTTAAGTAAGCTAAAATGTGGCATTAGGGTTCGGAGAAGTGGACGGCAACAAGGCTCTAAAATAGGAGGATTTACATGGAATTTATAATTGATAATATAGAAGACAAAATGGAGAAAAGATATGAACTATCAAGGAAAGGTGATGGCCAAAATCCACCGCCTAAAGGAGTGAAGAATTCGGCTACTTCATGAAGAAGGGGTACCAAATTTTCCCTTTTTATTGGCTTGACTTTTAGTAATAAGGAATGGTACTCTCGGGTTTTTAAGGTAGGTGCGAAATCTCTATAAATAGAGGGGAGTAGCTCACCAACTCTGGCATTTGAACCCTACTTTCTTCTTCTTAACCTGTACCAAAATTTTTAACTCTCCCTCTCCAATTTCTTTTCTTTTTATTTCTTCGAAAGCCGAACAATCCCTACTCTTTGTCGATTTCTTCCACTAAAAGCCAAAACTATTCAAGATCCTTTCTTATCATCTTCTCTTTTTTATTTTTCTCAAAAGCTGGAATCCCCAAGGAGTTATCGATTTCCTTCTAATAAGGTAAGTGTTGATTCTTGATTTCTCTTAAGATCTCTCTCAATTTTTGAAAGGCAAAAGCCAAAAAACTAATAGTCTAATGGTTCTATGTTGGGCGACAATCCGGGATTTGAAAGAAACTTGGTCATCTAGATCTAAAAGCCAAAAATAGCTAGTCTCCAACTTTGGGATTTTAAGGTAAGGAGATTTTCCCTAGATCTTTACTAGATTCATTCATTATATACAAGATCTAAACTTTATGATGAGGATTAACTGTCATATATTGTGATAGTAGTTTCGACAAGAATTTGTGATGGAATTAAATATGGATCAGGCAAAGGAGAGAATCCCTAAGTTTAAGAAACGAGCGATATCTGCCGTTCAAGATTGGCCACTTGGTTGTGGACCGGCTTTTGAACAACACCTTAGGCAGATAGTAGTTGTGTCGAGTACGGATAGCGTCGACATAGAAAGTATCATTTTATCGATAACCAGATGTGTAGATCTCTAACACACTCTCTAATTGTATTTTATGTGTAGTGGGCTAAAAGCCGTAAAGTGGTTGTGTAGACAATGATTAAAACCCTAAAAGGGTTAGGCAAGGATGCTGTATGCAACCATGGAAATCTCTATGTGTATTGAGACTTATGGAAGCCTCAGATGATGTTCTCTTTGTGTATGTATGCATGGGGTGGGAATATAATATGAAAGGGGAAGTGCAATATGGGTCACATGGTGACCAGTGGTAGAAATCCCACGAATATAAATATGGGTCACATGGTAACCGGTGGTAGAAATCCCACCAAATTTAAATGTTAGATCACACAGTGATCGGTGGCTATGCCTCGTGGTGTGACGGAGGGTTGATTGTAGAAATCCCCAAGGTGTGATGGTTGGTACGGGTTGGTGTGTAGAGGATGGAATTCTAGGATGGGTTGGGCCATTCATTATGTATTGTCTATCATGTATTGTGATTGTTGCCTTTATGTATGGGCCAAGGCCCATAATGTGTTTGTGGGCCTTAGGTCAGTGTGTTCAGGATTTGTACACTGAGTCTTGGTGAGTCAAGCTTTCCTTTTCTATACTCTTTTAGATGAGCAGTAGATCGTGGACGTGGGAGCCGAGACGAACTCGAGGGGCCATCAAGTTATTCGTTTTATACTTCCCGCTTTATTTCAAGTTTTAAATGCTGGAATTATTTGATGTAATAAGGCCCCGTAGCTTAGGTTTAAGTTGATATTTGTTAGTGTTTATTTCTTCTCAAATTTTATGAACAAGACTTATGTTTTAATGGAAGTAAAAAGATGGGATTTTCAAATATGATTTCAATAACTTCCATTTTGAAAAAAATAAATAAATTACAAAGATTTTCTACAAGTGCCACCTATTTAACGAATATCTACCAGAATGACTAAGTTTGTCAAAACCATTCTAAGTAAAGTTTTTAACATTAAACCCATAGCATACCAGATCCGGTTGGAACTTATGGGCCAGGTTTGGGGTGTTACATTTTTGGTATTAGAGCCCAGTTCAAAACTCAGCCTGTGAAATGGGCTTAGCAATGTTTTGTAAAATGAGGTGAGTTTGGAAAAAAAATGTTTTGGTTGAAGATATGGCCTTCGAGTCTACCGACACCCGATCCATGCAGGTAAATATTCTAAACTTTTGTTGTGACATACATGTGGGCTTAATGGGCTTAAGGGACGTAAGCTAGAATATTAGACATTGATGGACTTTAGGTTTAGTTTAAATCACTCTCTAAATCCATAAGATTTAATCCAACTAAACAAACCCGTGAACAAGTCAATAAGTTAGGGTGTGGCAACAGGCATACGCATGTCTAGGATTGGATTCAGGAAGAGCTTGGTACTTAAGCAGTCCTAGTGACTCACCTCCTCTTCGCTAGAATCCTACCTGGTGTGTAATGACTGCTCACCCTAGCAACGAGGACTTGTTGATGGGCTAAACATCATAATTTAAAACCCGAAAGAGACCAGCCATCCTATTTAAAAAAAAACCCCAAGTTTTGTAAAAGAGATACACTTGATTTGTGGAAATTTCCAATCAACCATGAATTTATAAAGAACCTATGTTTTGAAAATTTACTCAAGAACCTCATGATTACAAGTATAACCCGAATTTTAAAACTAGATTTTTCCCAATGTACTCTTGTTTTAAAAAAACAAACAAACAACAACAACGACAATAACAACATCGAAATACCCTTGTTTGAAAAAATACCAAAGTACCCTTGTTGAGAAATTACTAAATTACCCCTGATTCACGAAAGTTACCAAAATTGACAAAATTATCGAAATACCCCCGAATTTCAAAATTAAAAAATACCCCTATAGGATAAATTACGAAAATACCCTGGGGAAGTAAAACAACGAAAATACCCTTACGTGATGAATGAAAGTTCATGGATGTTATTAGTATGTTGATGGTGGAATGTATATGGCTCTAAGAATTAGGAGTTACAGACTTAGGATTGAACTCATTGCAAACTCCAAAGAACTGCTTTTAAATCTACTATTTATAAGATTATTTGGGGTTAATTAGTGGAAGAAAACTAATAAATCATAAAATTTTTAATCAGATAAATCACGAACGGTAGGATGAGCACTAGAGGACGTGGTGTGCGTGGCCGAGGTAGAGGCAGGATTTCTGTGTCAAACCCGTAGGGTCTGGCCACGAATCCAAAAATGAAGTACTAGTGCCACCAGCTGTGGAGGCAGAATTTCAAGATCAGACGGCCGGAGATGATGTTGTATCTCAGGCTATGCTAAGAATTTTGGAGAGAGTTGCTGGAGCAGGTATGGGCACAGGAGCCCAGAAATCTGTACCGGAGCGACTTAGGAGTAACGGGTAGAAGTGTTTAGGGGAATCTCTGGTATAGCCCCAAGCTCGGCTGAGTATTGGTTAGAGGCGGTTGAATGCATAATGGACGATCTGGATCTCACGGAGGAAAAAAAATTAAAGGGGCTATATCTCTCTTAAGGGATGAAGCTTACCAATGGTGGCTCACGGTTAAGGATGGTACGGTGGTTGACCGCATCACATGGGAGTTCTTCAAAATAATGTTTCAAAATAAGTACATTGGATTGAGCTATGTGGATGCACATCGCAGAGCATTCCTGAACCTGGTTCAAGAAAGTAGGTCCGTAGTGGCGTATGAAGTGAAATTCTTACTCCTGAGCCATTATGCTCGAGGGATAGTGGCCACGGAGCATGAGTGATGTGTTCGATTTAAGGATGGCCTAAAAGATGAATTGCATGTGTTGATAGCTCCGCAACAAGAATGGGAATTTGTGGTGCTTGTGAAAAAGGCTAAGATAGCGGAGGAGGTAAAACGGATGAAAAGCTTAACCGGGATAAAGATAGGGGTGGAGGTAAGAGAAACTTTGGATCATCGGGAACAACTAGAGGTAATCAGAAAAGACACAGGCCAGATGGGCCGAGATGAGATAATAGACCTGCTGCTACAAGTCAGGCACTGAAGTGTGCTCAATGTGGTAAATCCCATGTGGGTAAGTGTAGGGCGGGCAATGGAAAGTGCTTTAGGTGTGGGTCTTTTGACCATCAAGTTAGGAACTATCCGCAGTACAAAGGTAATGAAGGGCCCATGGGCCAAGAGAATGTTCAGCCTGACAGAGGAGGTCGTGGGGCAGCCAAACATGGTAACGATTTCGGTCGGGGCTGTGGAGCAAGAGGTCGAGAGTCAAAACGCCACTGAATGAGACAACCGTGGTTAGTTTATGCTGTCAAACGTTGAGAGGAGGCTGACGCATCGGATGTCATAACTGGTATGTTCTTAATTTTTGGCTTGCCCAATCTTACATTAATTGACACCGGATCGACACATTTATATGTCGCTAGTAGGGTATCTGAAACTTTAAGTGTAGATGCTGAGATTTCCTCTAGGATGTGACTATAGTAAGCCTATTAGGACAATCTGTGGTGGTAAATAAGCTTTATCAGGAAATACCTTTAGAGGTTCAGGGGATAGTTTTTCATACGGATCTAATGGAATTACCGTTCGGGGAGTTTGATTTAATCCTAGGCATGGATTGGCCTTTGAAGTATCAAGCTAATCTAGATTGTGCAGCTAAGCGTTTGGTGTTAAAAACTCCTGAGGGTGGCGAAGTATTGATAATAGGTGAAAGGGGGAACTGTCTGTCAAACGTGGTGACCGCTCTTAGGTCGAAAAGGATGGTGAGGAAAGGATGTGAGGCAGTCTTAATGTTTGTTCGTGCTATGGAAGCTAAGGAACTAGCAGTGGGAGACGTTAGGACGGTGAAGGAGTTTTCTGATATTTTTCCTAAGAAGCTTCTGGGATTACCTCCGGATCGTGAAGTGGAGTTTGGAATCGATCTTCTTCTAGGGATAGTGCCGGTATCTATAGCTCCATATCGAATGGCGCCAAAGAAGTTGGTGGAGTTGAAAGTGAAGATTCAGGAGTTATTGGATAAAGGGTTTATTCGACCTAGTGTGTCACCGTGAGGAGCACCAGTTCTATTTGTTAAGAAGAAGGATGGTCAATGCGTATGTGTATTGACTATCACCAGTTGAATAAGTTAACGATCAAGAACAAATACTCGTTGCCAAGGATCAATGACATGTTCGATCAGTTGAAGGGGGCCTCAATCTTTTCGAAGATAGATCTGAGGTCAGGGTACCATTAGCTTAAGGTTAAGGAGGCTGATATTCATAAGACGACCTTTAGGACTCGCTATGGTCACTATGAGTTCATGGTAATGCCATTTGGGTTGACCAACATGCTAGCAGCGTTCATGGATATGATGAATCGAGTGTTCCAACCTTACCTAGACCGGTGTGTCGTGGTGTTTATAGACGATATCTTGGTTTATTCGAAGTCGGAGGAGGAGCATAATGCTCATCTGCGAATAGTTTTGTAGATTTTGAGGAAGAAGCAGCTGTATGCCAAATTCAGTAAGTGTGAATTTTAGCTGAAGGAGGTTACTTTTCTAGGGCACGTTGTGTCGGCTGAAGGGATTAGGGTTGACCCTCAGAAAATTGAAGCAGTGTTGGATTGGAAGCCGCCTAAGTCGGTGGCAGAGACTCAAAGTTTCCTTGGTTTGGCCAGATACTATTGAAGGTTTGTTGAAGGATTCTCCTTAATTGCGGCACCGTTGACTAAGTTGTTACGGAAAGGAGTTCCGTTTGTTTGAACGGATAAGCAACAAGAGAGTTTCACGAGGTTGAAAAGGATTTTGACGGAGGCTCCAGTGTTGATTCAGCTAGAGGCTGGGAAGGAATTTGTGATTTATTGTGATGCTTCACACAGGGGTAGTGTGTGTTGATGCAAGATGGAAAGGTGGTTGCATATGCATCTCGGTAGTTAAGACCGCACAAAGCGAATTATCCCACCCATGACTTGGAGTTGGCAGCGATGGTTTCGCTTTGAAGATTTTGAGGCATTATCTTTACGGGGAGAAATCCGTCATCTTCACTGATCATAAGAGCTTAAAGTATCTTTTGACTCAGAATTAGTTGAATCTAAGGCAGAGGAGGTGGATCGAGTTGTTAAAGGATTACAACTGCTCGATCGAGTATCACCCGGGTAAGGCTAACGTAGTAGCGGACGCTCTAAGTTGTAAAGTAATCTCTGACTTAAGAGCAATGTTTGCTCACCTTAGTCTATATGATAATGGAAGGTTATTAGCTGAACTTCAGGTGAAACCTTTATGGGTCAACCAAGTTAAGGAGAAGCAACAGACGAATGAGATGTTGAAAGGAAGGTTTTCGGTAGGGTGAAATGATGGATCGACAAAATTCAGTGTTGATAAGGATGGGCTGTTATGTTTCCAAGGGATAGTATGCATGCCTAAGGATCCTGAATTGAGACGAAATATTTTGCAAGAAGTGCATGGAAGTCCATACACTATGCATCCCGGAGGGAGTAAGATGTATCGAGACTTACGGGAGCAGTTCTGGTGGCCAAACTTAAAATGGGAGGTGACTGACCTAGTGGCCAAGTGTTTAACCTGTTAGCAGGTCAAGGCGGAGCATCAATTACCATCAGGGTTATTGCAGCCGGTGAAGATTCCCCAATGGAAGTGGGAAAGAATCACAATGGACTTTGTTAGTGGGCTACCCCTCACACCTACCAAGAAAGACTCAGTTTGGGTGGTTATGGACCGTTTGACGAAGTCTGCTCACTTCATACTAGTGCGGGTCGATTACTTTTCGTAAAAGTTGGCTAAGCTATACGTAGCGGATGTGGTGAGCTTGCATGGAGTACTAATATCGATCATATCGGATAGGGACCCTAGGTTCACCTCGTGATTCTAGAAGGTGTTACATCAAGCGCTGGGAACAAAGTTAGATTTCAGTACAGCATTTCATCCACAGACCGATGGACAGTCTGATCGGGTGATTCAAGTCTTGGAGGACATGTTAAGAGGGTGTATCATTGATTTTAGAGGTAGTTGGTAAGAGTTCTTACTGTTAGCAAAGTTTGCGTATAACAATAGTTACCAGTCAAGTATCCAGATGGCACCCTATGAAGCTTTGTATGGGCGAAAGTGTCGTACCCCTACATGTTGGATGGAATTAAAGGAAAGTCAAATTTTGGGTCCAGACTTGGTCACTGAGACGGAGGAGAAAGTGGCAGTGATATGGGCTAGACTAAAAGAGGTGGCGGATAGACAGAAGTCCTATGCTGACTTAAGACGTAAGGACATAGAGTTTGCCATGGGGGACAAGGTATTCCTTAAAGTATCACCGTGGAAGAAAGTGCTAAAATTCGAACGTAAGGGTAAGTTGAGCCCCAGATTTATCAAACCATATCAAGTGTTGAAGCGAGTAGGACCAGTGCATATCAGCTTGAGTTACCCCCGGAATTAAGTCAAATTCACAATGTATTTCACGTCTCTATGTTGAGACATTATCATTCGGATCCATCTCACATAGTGCCTGTGGAGGAAATTGAGGTAAGACCTGATCTATCCTTCGAAGAGGAACCGTGGAAATTCTGGATTGTGATGTCAAGGTGTTGCGAAGGAAAACGATTCCATTGGTTAAGGTGCTGTGGCGAAATCACGGCTCTGAAGAGGCTACGTGTGAACAAGAGGAAGCGATGCGACAGTAATACCCCCGTTCTTTTCTAATCAGGTAATTTCGAGGACGAAATTTCTTTAGGGGGCATCCCGAATTAATGGGTCTATGCGTTTAGTGTAAGGATATGTTTAATAAGTTAATTTAAGTGATAGGGGTCCAAACTGGGCTTAGGACTAGGAAAAAGGCCTTGGTTAAATTATCTGATTTGGCATTATAGAGTTAAAAGGTGGTAATTGTGTTTAAAATACCAACGTGGGCTTCTGGCCCAACAATAGGTGGCGCTAGAAGGTGGCGTTACTAACAGTTAAAGAGGCCCAAGTTTTGGCCGCAAGAGCCCATGTTTCGGGCCATTTTGGCGATTAAAAGGGAGCAAGGGAGACACCACAACAAGGTGTAAGGGCCCAAAATTTAAGTTCTATGGAGCCCAATTCTCATAATTTAAGTAAGCTAAAATGTGGCATTAGGGTTCGGAGAAGTGGACAGCAACAAGGCTCTAAAATAAGAGGATTTACATGGAATTTATAATTGATAATATAGAAGATAAAATGGAGAAAAGATATGAGCTATCAAGGAAAGGTGATGGCCGAAAATCCACCACCTAGAGGAGTGAAGAATTCGGCTACTTCATGAAGAAGGGTGCCGAATTTTCCCTTTTTATTAGCTTGGCTTTTAGTAATCAGGAAGGGTACTCTCGAGTTTTTAAGGTAGGTGCCGAAATTTCTATAAATAGAGGGGAGTAGCTCACCAACTCTGGCATTTGAACCCTACTTTCTTCTTCTTAACCTGTGCCGAAATTCTTAACTCTCCCTCTCCAATTTCTTTTCTTTTTATTTCTTCGAAAGCCGAACAATCTCTACTCTTTGCCGATTTCTTCCACTAAAAGCCAAAACTATTCAAGATTCCTTCTTATCAACTTCTCTTTTTAATTTTTCTTAAAGGCCGGAATTCCCAAGGAGTTGCCGATTTCCCTCTAATAAGGTAAGTGTCGATTCTTGATTTCTCTTAAGATCTCTCTCTTGGTTTTTGAAAGGCAAAAGCCGAAAAACTAACAGTCTAATGGTTCTATGTTAGGCGACAATCCAGGATTTGAAGGAAACTTGGTCGTCTAGATCTAAAAGCCGAAAATAGCTAGTCTCTAATTTCGGGATTTTAAGGTAAGGAGATTTTCCCTAGATCTTTACTAGATTCGTTCATTATATACATGATCTAAACTTTATGATGAGGATTAATGGTCATATATTGTGATAGTAGTTCTGACAAGGATTTTTGATGGAATTAAATATAGATCAGGCAAAGGAGAGAATCCCTAAGTTTAGGAAATGAGCGGTATCTGCCGTTCGAGATTGGCCACTTAGTTGTGGACCGACTTCTGAACAACACCTTAGGCAGATAGCAGTTGTGTCGACTACGAATAGCATTGACATAAAAAGTATCATTTTATCGGTAACCAGGTGTGTAGATCTCTAACACACACTCTCTAATTGTATTTTATGTGTAGTGGGCTAAAAAGCCAGAAAGTGGATGTGTAGACAGTCGATTAAAACCCTAAAAGGGTTAGGCAAGGATGCTAGGTATGCAACCATGGAAATCTCTATGTGTATTGAGACTTATGAAAGCCTGTATGATATTCTCTTTGTGTATGTATGCATGGGCGAGAATATAATATGAAAGGGGAAGTGCAATATGGGTCACATGGTGACCGGTGGTAGAAATCCCACCTAGCCCAATCAGCTCCCCTCTACTAGAAGCCCAAAAATGAAATTTTCCACAAGGCTCCAGCCTATCTCTGGCCTAAGCCTAAACCCTAAGACACCCTAAACAAGCACAACAGCCCTATTATCTACATACGATAAGTAAAACGCAAAGACCTCGATTTAAGGATGTTACAGTTCTACCCCCTTAAAAATAATTTCGGCCTCGAAATTACCTGGTCAAAAGAGTTGAGGGTATTGCTGCCACATCACATCCTCTGGTTCCCACATAGCCTCTTCAGTTTCGTGATTCTGCCATAACACTTTCACTAGAGGAACTGACTTTCTATGCAAGACCTTGACATCCAGATCTAGGATCTGCACCGACTCCTCCTCAAAAGACAAATCTGGGTTTACTTCTATCTCTTCCACTGGCACAACATGCGAAGGATCTGAGCGATAACATCTAAGCATTGAAACATGAAACACATCATGGATCTGACTCAATTCTGCTTGCAACTCAAGCTAATAAGCTACGGGTCCCACATGCTTCAACACCTTATATGGCCCGATGAACCTAGGGCTCAGCTTGCCATTCGACCAAATCTCAACACCTTCTTCCACAGGGACACTTTCAGAAAAACTTTGTCACCCACCGCAAACTCTATATCCCTCCGTTTGAGATCGGCATAAGATTTTTTCTATTCGAAGCTTCCTTCAGACGAGCTCGAATCAGCTTAACCTTATCCTCCGTTTCAATAACCAACTCTGTACCCAACAGTTGACGCTCACCCAATTCTATCTAACACGTAGAAGTTCGACACTTCCACCCACATAGCGCTTCATACGGTGCCATCTTAATACTTGGCTGGTAACTATTGTTGTATGCGAACTCTGCCAATGGTAGAAATTCTTCCCAACTACCTCTAAAATCCAAAACACAACCTCTCAGCATATCTTCTAACATCTGGATTACCCTCTCCTACTGCCCATCTGATTGCAGATGAAATGCCGTACTGAAATCTAGCTTAGTACCCAGTGCTTGATGCAACGCTTTCCAGAACCTTAACGTGAACCTAGGGTCCCTATCGGAGATAATCGACACTGACACCCCATGCAATCTCATGATCTCGGCCATATACAACTTAGCCAGCTTTTGAAGTGAGCAATCAACCCGAACTGGTAAGAAATGAACTGACTTTGTCAGACGATCAACAATAACCCAGACCGAATCCTTCTTCGAAGGTGTAAGGGGTAGCCCACTGACAAAATCCATCATGATTCTTTCCCACTTCCACTACGAAATCTTTATCCACTACATCAGACCCGAAGGTACCTGATGTTGAGCTTTGACTTGTTGACACGTCAGACACTTACTCACAAATTTCATTATTCTCACGCTTGTTGAAAGAACCAAAATTGTTCCCTCAAATCCCGATACATTTTACTACCTCCATGGTGCATAGCATATGGGCTGCTATGAGCTTCCTGGAGAATCATCTATCTTAGCTCCACATCTCTCGGCATACACACCTTCCCTTAGAAACATAGCACTCTATCGCTGCTCAAGCCATAACCCTCCAACCCACCATTCTGCACTTGCGAAAATCGATATTTAGTGTTCATCCACTAGCTATTTCTCTTTTACCTGATTTACCCACGTCGGCTTTACTTGCAGCTCTGCTAGCAAACTTCCGTCATCATACAGACTAAGATGAGCGAACATTGCTCTCAAGTCCGCTACCACCTTGCGACTTCACGCGTCGGCCACTACATTAGCCTTACCCGGATGGTATTCAATCGACCAATCGTAGTCCTTTAATAACTCGATCCACCTTTGCTGCCTCAGATTCAATTCCTTCTGAGTCAAGAGGTACTTCAAACTCTTATGGTCCGTGTAGACAATCGACTTCTCCATATACAAGTAATGCCTCCAAATTTTCAGAGCGAAAACCACCGCAGCCAACTCCAAATCATGCATCGGGTAATTCACTTCGTGGGGTCTCAAGTGTCAAGATGCATACGCCACTACTTTCCTCTCTTGCATCAGCACACATCCCAAACTAGTATGCGACGCATCACAATAGACTGTAAACTCTTTCCCTGCCTCTGGCTAAATCAAAACTGAAGCTTCTGTTAATTTCTTCTTTAACTTTTTGAAACTCTCTTATTGCTTGTCTGACCACACAAACGGAACCCCTTTCCTTAGCAACTTGGTTAACGGTGCTGCAATCAAAGAAAAACCTTCTACAAATCTTCTGTAATACCCTACTAAACCCAGAAAACTTCGAATCTCCGCTACAGACTTTGGTGGTTTCCAATCCAATACCGCTTCAATCTTTCGAGGATCCACCCTAATCCCCTCAGCTGACACCACATGCCCCAAGAAAGTTCCTCCTTTAATCAAAACTCGCATTTACTAAACTTTACGAATAATTACTTTTCCCTCAAAATCTGTAAAACCACACGGAGATGCTCATCATGCTCCTCTTCTAATTTTGAGTACACCAAGATGTCGTCTATAAACACCATGACGAATCGATCCAAATACAACTGAAAAACCCGATTCATCATGTTCATAAATGCTGCCGGCATTAGTCAACCCAAACGACATTACTAAAAACTCGTAGTGACCATAACGAGTACAAAACTCCATCTTATGGATATTAGCCTCCTTTACCTTAAGCTGATGGTACCCCGACCTCAAATCAATCTTAGAGAAAACTATGCCCCCTTCAGCTGATCGAACAGATCATCTATCCTCGGTAACGGATACTTATTCTTAATCATCAACTTATTCAGTTGACGGTAATCTATACACATCCGCATTGTTCCGTCTTTCTTCTTAACAAAAAGCACGGGCGCTCCCCAAGGCGATACACTCGGCCGGATAAAACCTCGATCCAATAATTCCTGAATCTGCTTTCAGCTCCATTAACTCCTTTGGCACCATCCTATATGGGGCAATAGACACTGGTGTGGTTCCTGGTAGGAGATCTATCTCGAACTCAACTTCGTGATCGGGAGGCAGACCCGGAAGCTCTTTCAAAAATACATTAGTGAAATCCTTAACGATTCGAACACTCCCCACAGTTGACTCTTTGGCCTCCAATTCACAAACATGAATTATGAATGCCTCACATCCCTTTCTCACCATTTTCCCGGCCTTTAGGGTAGATACCACATTAGATAGGAAATTTCTTCTATCACCTATCATCACCACCTCTTCACCCTTAATAGACCTCAACACCATACACTTAGCCGCACAGTCTAAACTTGCCTGATACTTCACTAGCCAGTCCATCCCTAGGATCAAATCGAACTCCCAGAATGGAAGTTCCATCAAATCAGCCAGAAACACTACCCCTTGGAGTTCTAGGGGTACATCCCTATACAGTTTGTTTACTTCTACAAAGTGACCTAGAGGGCTAATTACAGTCATCTCCCTAGAAGAAACCTCATGGACTAAGTTCAGAGTTCCCACTATACTACTAGCAACATACGAGTGCGTCAATCCAACATCTATCAAAGCAATCCAAAAATCAAGAACGTACCGGTTATGACGTCCGGTGCGTCGCCCTCCTCTCGCCACGTCGCAGCATAGACTAACCCAGGCTGTCTTGCATTAGTATTCCCGGTACCTCTGCCCAGTGCTCCACGACGTCGACGTAACCATTACCTCCCACGGTCGGACCACGACCCTCCGTGGTCAGGCCATCCCTCCTGAATTGTGTATGTCCCTGACCCTCAGATTGGATCCTAGCTAGCCTTTATGGACAATCCCTTACCCGATGCCCCATTGACCCACACTCGAAGCACCCTCTGTTTCCTGTCCAACACTCTCCCGAATAAGACTTCCCACCCCGAGCACATCGTGGCCGCCAATGAGTAGTAGCAGCAGGCTTTGCAGCTTGACTCGGCCCACTATATCTAGCCCTTTTCTGCGAATTTTTGGTAGACCCTGATGACCCAGAACTCCTCTTAATCCAACTCCGATCCTGATTCCATCTCACTGACTGCTTCACCTCCTCTACAATCTTGGCCTTCTCTACCAAGACTACAAATTCTCTCTCCTACTGTGGAGCAATCAACATCAGCAGCTTATCTCTCAGCCCGTCCTCAAACCTGACACAGTGCTCGTGTTCCATAGCCACGATACCCCTAGCATAACGACTCAGTCGAAGGAATTTTGCCTCATATTCTGATAGTGACTTATTCCCTTGAACTAGATTCAAGAATGCCTTCGCTGCACGTCTATATAACCGGACCCAACATACTTCCTCTGATAAGCTACCTTAAATAAATCCCAAGTGATGTCATCAGCTGTCGCACCATCCCGAGCCGTGAGCCACCACTAATAAGATTCATCACGGAGAAGAGACACTTCCCTTTCAACTTTTCCTCTGCCATAAGGTCCAAATCGTCCATTATACGTTTAGTCACCTCAAGCCAATACTCAGCTATATTGGGAGCCACACCAGAAACACCCTGGAACACCTCTGCTCCATTGGCTTAGAGTAGTTCAGACACAGATTTCTGAGCCCCCGTACCTCCACCAGCTCCAGCTACTCTCTCCAAAACTCGCAACATCGCTGCGACATCAAGATCATCACCACCCGTCGATCCTCGAACTCAATACCACTACAAGGCGGCGATGGTACCTCATTCTCTGACCCATGACCAGACCTTGCCGATTCTGATACAATCATCCTACCCCTACCACGTCCACGCGTGTTACGACCTCATCCTCGAGTGCTCATGTCTACCATTCCCAAATTAATCTGATTTAAGAATTTTATGCATTAGCTTTCTTCCACTGTTGTTACAGCACGATTTTATGAATAACTTAGAGTTGTTCTCGTAAGTTCATACAATTCTATGGGCTTCAGTCTCTAAAGTGGATTCCTATTACTAGCATCCATAACACCACTTTTTAAACCATGCAATCAAAAGTTAGGGGACTTACCGTTGCGGATAGGTGCCGGAGACTCAGGTGCCATGCTTCCCAAAACATGCATTTTCCTTCAAAGTTATTTCGCAAACCCTTTATTGAAAACATTTTAGGCCTTGGGCCCACAGTCTAGCTATTGAACCTGGCTCTGATACCAAAATTGTAACACCCCAAACCCGGTCAACACACTACGACCGAATCCGACATGTCATAGAGAAAGCTGGCCTTTGATAAAACCGGTTGTCGCCTTAAGTTGATAAAAAAATGTCTTGTTTGATTGGAAACCGAAATTGGTTTGAATTAAAAGCTTAAACCATTTCAAACCTTCTTTTTATAAAGAATCGAGTTAACTTGTTGATATCATAAGTTCGTCATTTTCGCGATGGTAAAGTTTTAGAAAAATTCTGAAAATTCATTAAGGTTTTTTTTTGGAAAATATTTATTTATTGATTCTTTCCCATTTTAAACGTGCTTTAGTGGTTAACTCAAATGCAAAGATATTTTACGAAGTAAATAGTCCCAAAATAATAGTTAAAATGGCCTTATTACAACCAAAAACCAAATTTAATGAAAATTAAGTCCGAAATAATAATTTAAAACAAAACTCGAAATATCGCGCATGGCCACCTTGAGTCTGTCCCACTCCTCATCCGCGATCTAAGAATCATCTGCAAAATAGAAAAGAAGGGGTAGTCACCGAGACTCAGTGTATAAGTCACCATCCCAAAGATATAAGCCCTTACACAGTTTCATAAGTGCATATGCATATCATGCATCCCAAAACATAACCATCCAAAACTCATGTGTCTACCCCGTGTGGTCAAAACCACTGGTGACCGAGGTCACAAATAATATATATGTGGTCAAAACCACTGGTGACTGAGGTCACAATTAATACATGTGTGGTCAAAACCACTGGTGGTCAAAACCACTGAGACTTAGTCACTATTTTATAATAAGCGAGGCCAACCCATTGTGTGGTCAAAACCACTGGTGACAGTCTGAAAACATACATTTCCCCTCCTCTCATCACCCATCTTTATGAACATGCTTTTCATGGAAAAATAAACATGCTTAATATTCAAAAATAACATAACATGGCATATGCAACCTTAATCGAGGCAATCAATGTTAGCCAAGTCGAGTGGACTTACCCGAGTTCTCACATGTACCCACAAGGGTAACACATCATAACACATTATTTTCGCCATTATTCCTTTGGACAAATCACAAGATAATAACATATTAACTTACACACCGATTACTCACAATACAACGCTTCTCGCCGAGACTATTGTTAGCCGACACTACCGCAATTTGCCTACTCTCCTGTTCGATGTTGGTCCACACTCCGGTGGCCAATCGCGAATCGCAGATACAGCCCTCTCCTAGAACTTAAAGGCTGGGGTCTCAGATACAACCCCTCCTAACGTTCGGCTGCCATTAGGGTCCATAATACCTTTGGTCACTAAATTGGATTAATACAGAGAATAACGATGAATAGAGATTTAACCCGAATGAATAGATCCCTTACCTAGGTTAACAAATCCCGAAGATTCGATATCTTAGAACAAAGCACCATTTGAATACTCTGTCGGCTACGCCAAGCCTTCATTAACACCCCCAATCGGCCAAGATCTACAATATTAGCTACTACCTTCGACAATTAACACAATAGGAATAATTGACTAGCAGGGACACTTACCATAGTACTAGCAAAATCGATTGGAAGTGAATGGACAACGACAATCCGATGTTACAAAACTGAAGAAACGATTATGATAGCCAAGAAAACTCAGCTAAAGAACTACCCACCATAGATGCCAAACCCTTGCTTTTCTTCCTATAGAAAATGATAGAGGGGAGATAATAAAGATAGAAAAATTTGATCAAAGTGCCAAGACTTACCCCAAATGCCGAAAGTGCTTCACTAACGCAAGGAGAAGGATGTGATTGAAGAGAGATCCCTAACAGATGGTATTCAGCCAGAGATTAAAGGAGAAGAGAGAAGAGTTCCAGAGGTTTCTGCAATGAAAAGATGAAGGGAAAGATTGGGAATGTGGTTTCAGCTAACAATGAGTGAACAAAAAGAAGAGGAGGAAGGAATATGGAGTTTCGGCTCTTGCTAAACTAAATGAAAAGAAGAGAAAGGGAATGAAGTTGTGATAGGGTATAGGTTCAGAGGGTTTCTGCTCTTCAAGAGAATGACAAGAAAATAAATCGCATAAAATGAATAGAAAACAAGGTTGGTTCGGCCAAACAACAAAGAAAAATACCAAAAAAGAGAAAAGAGAATGAGAAGAGATGTAGGAAAAGAAATGTTTCGATTTTGGTACTTGAGAAGCCAGAAAACTCAACCAAAAAAAATGCTATGGGTCTTTCGGTTTTGACCAAAGAAGGAGAAAAGAGAGGGAAAAAAACCAAAATGATGTCTTTTTCTTTTTTCATAGCCAACCGAAAATGCTCCCTTAAGCCTACTATAGAAATTTGGCACCCCCCTAAGCACCCAAAATTGATTCCCCCTACTCCCCTTAGAGTTTGCCATTCTGCCAACTCTAAACTCAACTCCCACATTCATCTCCACGAATTTCTCCTGGCCACCCATTCAAATCCGTTTGAATGAATAAAATTCCACAAATTTCTCTCTATCACACAATTCAAATGCGTTGACTCCTTCCACTCCTCATCCATCGAATCCCACCTAACACAACTCCCCTAGCCTTGGCTTCAAAATAATAAGCGAAAAGAATTTCACACGCTCGAACCTAGGCTCTCCCACCGCATGAGGCGTCACACCTTGTGCTTAGTGGCACCCCTTGCCACTTTACCACCGGAATACTTGTGTCTAAACGCTCTAATACTTTCCCTTAACACCTAACCCAATCAGCTGCCCTCTACTAGAAGTCCAAAAATGAAATTTTCCACAAGGCTCTAGCCTATCTCTAGCCTAAGCCTAGACCCTAAGACACCTTAAACAAGCACAATAGCCCTACTATCTACATGCGATAAGTAAAATGCAAAGACCCCGATTTAAGGATGTTATAGCAACAGTAGTCAATAAACAACTAGCCCGATACACTCTATAATCTCATACAGTCCAATATACTTCAGACTCAACTTGCCTTTATGACCAAAATCTAAGTATTTTCTTCTATGATGAAACTTTCAAAAACACTTTATTTTCAATCTAAAACTCTATATCTTTTAGTTTCAAGTCTACATACTATTTCTGAAAATTCAATGTTGTTTTTAGACTATCGCGAATCACTTTCGCATTATATATTTCAAATTCACACATAGCTTTGAATTTCAAATCTCTTGAATCTCACAACTAAAATTCTGATCTGACTTTCATTGTACATCATCCTTAGCTTAAACTGCTTATAACTGTATTAAATTGTTTCCATTTTCAACTCACATTTTCTGACAATTTTAATCATGTGAATCATTTTCTCACAAAACTCGATTCTGAAGTAACAGAGTTCGATAACTGATTATAATAGCAGCAGTCTTTCTTAGTTACTTTGAAATTCTAAAACATTATGACAAATAAAAATTTCGAGAATTTGGTTTGCATTTTCTGATTTCGATGCAATTTCATACTCATAGATTACTGTAATCTCTCTCTTAGAATTACCATATAAATTTCAAATCTCAATCCAAAGCAATGATAACTGACACCATAGACATATTTACCAACACAGAAATGAATAACTTATCTATTTTATCAAAAGAGAAAATTCTATACTTACAAAGAGATTTCTTCGGACAGTTAACAATATTTCATATAACTTCATCTTTTTCAATGATAAAGATAATCCCGATACAAAATTCATCAACCCTCCATTTCTATAATCAACAAAGTCAGAAATATCACATTTTAGACTCATCATCTATATTATATCTCAGACTGTTGCGCATCTTATTAATCCCATATGAACACCACTCAGAGTTTCTTGTAGCAGTTGTTGTATATTCATAGAACTTTTTCATTATGCACACTCTATCTCTAAATAACAATTAATCATCGATACCACATCTGAGGTTCTGAATCAGAAATCAATTTATATTGAACTCCTTTTTAACTTATAATTCGCTGACACATTTTTGAATTTTACAGCTTCACTATATAAACATTTATTTAGCCTCTAGTTCAACTAACAATTGTTTATTACCTGATAAGATCAATCACGTATTCATTGCCCAATCAAAACAATAAAACTATAATCATTTTCCTCGAATAATAATAAATTACTGACTCAAAACTTTTCGACGATTCAAGCCATCTATATTGTGCCAAGTTCAGATCTCGCTTTGCAGCATGAAATAAATTACAGTACTAGCAAATAGTCAATGTCACTAACTATCCCTCATCAATACAATGTCAACAGTTTCTAATTCACGTATCGAATAACTCTTTTCATGTAGCTTTAACTGTATAGAATCACAAGATATCTCTACACATTCCTGTATTAGAACACATTTCAAACCATTCAATAACGGATGACCGAAAATCATAATCTCTTTATTTAACTCAAACTAAACCAGAACTTATGTTTCGATCGAAATTATCTTCGTGCAAAAGAAAACTTCAACAATAAACTAATTTTAGTTTATCACAACATTTCCCAGATAGAATCATTACGATGGATATAATTCGAATCAAGTCTTCAAGAATACAAGTTATTCTTCCAAACTATCCCTCAACACACACATGTACATTCAAAGTTTATTTCTAATCAGGTGGATAGATTTAGACACATATAACCCTATTATATTTTCAATCAAATAATTCAAATTAGACTAAACCACTGAATCAGTCTTGTAACACCCCAAACCCGGTCAATACGCCATGACCGAATCTGACATGCCACAGAAGAAAACGTTTTGAAGAAAATTGAGTTTCCGATTAAATTTTAGAAAAATAAGTGCATGATTAAAAAAATATCGATAGTTTACTTTTAAAATCCCGTAAGTAAATCTTTTAAAACTTAGTTGACCATCCATAGGTTAGAAAACATTTATTTTAAAGAAAACCCAAATTATTACTTTGAAAACCATTTGCATTTGAGTGTTGAAACTTAAATTTGTAAATCATTTAAGTTGTTGAAAACATTTAAGTTGAAATTTTACTATCATACGATTTATATTACCCGATGGTAAGATTTTGAAAATTATTGTGTTTTTATAGCTTAGAAAACTTTGGGCTCAATTATTAGATCAACCATGATGATTATTTAGCCATGTTTAAAACAAGTTCAAAGCATATAAATAATCCAAATGAAAACATAATTAAAGAGGCCTTATTACAAATCCAAATAAAGATATTAACCAAATTAAAATAAAATAAAGTACCCAAAACGAAGTTCATGTAAATCCCAATTTTATTTGCATGGCCTCCTCGAGTTCATCCGGCTCCTCCTCCGCGGTCTAAGAATCACCTGAAAAGATAAAGGAGAAGGTGAGTCACCAAGACTCAGTGCATAAATCCTTCCCCGGTTAATGGAGCATTCTTACACAAGTATATATATAATGCACCCAACCTAGCCATCCATAACTCCTTTTCTACCTGTGGTACCAAACCACCGGTGGTGCTAAACCACCGTGACCCAAAGTCACAATACCCAATAATGTGATGCCAAATCACTTTGGTGACCCAAAGTCACAATAATCAAGTTGTGGGGCCAACCCACGTGTGATACCAAATCATCAAGCATAATCCCAATACATCAATGTGGAGCCAACCCACAATGGTGCTAAGCCACCGGGATGAGTCGCTATGAGGTGCCAAACCTCCGTGTCCCAAAGACACTCCGTAACTATGGTACCAAACCACCGGAGGTGCTAAACCTAAAGACACTAAATAACTATGGTACCAAACCAATCGGAGGTGCCAAACCTCTAGTGTCCCAAAGACCATATCAAATCCTTCCCCTCCTCTCAAATCACCCAAACCAATGTTTTACAAGAATAAATCATGCCATCATGCTTTGATATGATCATATAACCATTATATATATATATATATATATCTTAAATCATGATATTAATCAACATATAACAACATCATATCGAAACGGACTTACCCGAGTCCTTGTTCATACCCATCAAGGTATCTTATCAAAATCTCACGCTTTTCATCTTTAATAACATGATTAGTATATTTATAAACATATATATATATTAAGTTATAAAGTGTGTAAGGTACACACCTGTCACTAACGCAAATACTAACTTCCGAAGATTCGATCTACCGCACTAGATCACCTTGTCCTACATTCGGCCAAACCACAAAACTATAAGCAAAACCATTCAGCCAACATCACACCTTATATCCCAATAGCCTTTGGCTTTTCAACCACTTAAAAAAATGATGAATCGACATGAATCCTTACCACTTGACTTACCAACTTTGATTGCTAAAGAATAGGGTTAAGTCGATTGCTTCCAAAGTCCCGAAGAGCCTAAAAGAAATCAGTTTTTAAGAATGATTAGAACCTTGTTAACAAGTCCAAAATTTGGCTTTTGCCCTCATGAAAAACGATAGAGAAAATAGAAAAGAAATAAGGAAATTTGGCCATGGACACTTACCTATCTTCCAAAATCGATTGAAGGAAACCAAATGAAGACTTACCCTTGATGATATTCGCCAAGATAACACCAAAAGAGAGAAAGAAGATTCGGCTATGGTGGAGAAAAAGAAAGTAAAATAAAAGTGAAAATGAAATAGGAGAAGGAGGATTCGAAAATAAAAGAAATAAGAAATGGAAGGAGAAAATAGAATGAAGATGGATGTTTTAACTTTGAGCAAAAGTGATGAAATAAGATTTGGGAAGGAGGAAGATTCAGCCAAGAGAAAGTAAAAGGAAATGTGGTTTTGAGCAAATATCAAAAGAAAGAAAAGAGAGAGATGGAGAAAGAGGTTCGCCAAACACCTTGTTTGCCGAAAAGAAAAGTGCACAAAGTGCTAAGTGTGGTTTCTGCTTCAAAGGAAAATGAAAGAAAGAAAATAGAATTTGGTTCAAACAAAATGAGAGCTAAACCAAAAGCAAAATTGCACCTAATGCCTAAGGTACATTCGGCTAAGGAAGAAAATTTTGGAGAGGAAAAGAAGAAATGCCAAATGGTGCACAAAATGCTAAAATTGGCCAATCAATTCCCCCCAACTTCCTATCAACATTCGGCCACCCCCTAGCCACACATGCCGTCCACATTCATGGACTAATGGCCTTAGAATAGTTCCCAAAACACTCTCCATCATCCAAGCCCTTTGTCCCCCCATCCTTCCATAAATCTTAAGATTCTTATCCCAAAATACAAGCTTTCCTAAACTAATATTCAACTTGCCATAAAATTTGAAAGTCCAACCTACCATAATTAGAGCTTAGCCGACACTTAATGTTAGGATACATAAAAATAAAGTCTTCCAAATGCAATCCATGCTACTCGAACCTCTTCCCTCAAGCAACCCTTCATGCATCATAGCCACCTTGCCATTAACTCCTCATGTGCTAGAATTTAATACTTAAATTATCTTAAGTGTCAAGATCACCTAGTCCACTTCATTAAATTTTAAATACTAAGAATTATCTAGCTTCATAAATAAAATCAAACCTTCACAAGGCTATGCTAAGCATACAAACAATACTACCCGAGCTAACACAAGCAACCAACTGATACTCAAATTTTAGGATGTTACAATTCTACCCCCTTAAGAAAATTTCGTCCTCGAAATTACCTGATCAAAAGAGTTGAGGGTACTGCTGCCTCATAACATCCTCCGGTTCCCACGTAGCTTCTTCTACGCCATGGTTCCACTATAAGACCTTCACTAAAGGAACTGACTTCTTACGCAAAACCTTCACATCTCGATCTAGGATCTCAGACCGTTTCCTCTTCCATCACAACTGGACTCACCTCTATTTCCTCTACTGCCACGACATGCAAGGGATCAGAACGATAGCGTCTAAGCATGGAGACATGGAACATATTGTGAATCGACTCACCGATGGCAACTCGAGCTGATAAGCTACTGGCCCCACTCGTCTCAACACCTTATATGGCCCAACAAACCTTGGACTTAACTTGCCTTTTCTCCCAAATCTTAACACTTTCTTCCATGGCGAGACCATTAAGAAGACCTTGTCACCCACGGCAAACTCTATATCCCTCCGCTTGAGATCGGCATAAGACTTCTGCCTGTCTGAAGCTTCCTTCAAATGAGCTTGAATCAACTTCACCTTGTCCTCAATCTCAGCAACCAACTCTGGTCCTAACATCCGACGCCACCCAATTTCATCCAAAGATGTAGGTGTACGACACTTCCTACCATACAACGCCTCATATGGTGCCATCTTAATGCTTGCTCGATAACTATTATTGTACGCGAACTCAGCCTAATGGTAAAACTCTTCCCACCGCCTCAAGTCCAAAACACAACCTCTCAACATATCCTCTAAAATCAGATAACTCTTTCCGATCGCCTCACGATTGTGGATGAAATGCGACTAAAATCCAACCGCTGCACTCCAAAGCTTGATGTAACGCCTCCAAAACCTTGACGAAAATCTAGGATCTCATCCGAGATGATCGACATCGCACACCGTGCAACCTTACTATCTCTGCCACATACAACTTAGCTAACTTCTGAATCGAGTAATCTACCCTTACTGGAATGAAATGAGCTGACTTAGTCAGACAATCCATAATCACCCAAATTGAATCCTTCTTACTAGGTGTAAGAGGTAATCCACTGACAAAGTCTATAGTTATCCTTTCCCACTTCCACTGTGGAATCTTCACCGGCTGAAGTAACCCAGACGGAGAATCGATGTTCACCTTGACCCATCGACATGTCGACATTTACCCATAAGCTCAGTTACCTCTCACTTCAGACCTGGCCACCAAAATTGCTCTCTTAAATCTCGATACATCTTGCTACCTCCAGGATGCATAGCGTATGGGCTACTATGTGCGTCCCGAAGAATCCTTTGCCTCAACTCACCATCTTTCAGCATACAAGCTCTCCCTTGAAAACACAACACTCCATCACTGGACAAACTATAATCCTCTAAACCACCATTCTGAACCTGCAACCTACGATCATTCAAACCATCATCTTTTAACTATTTCTTCTTGATCTGCTCTAACCAATTCGGCTTGACATACAATTCTGCCAAAAGACTCCCATCGTCGTATAAACTAAGACGAGCAAACATCAACCTTAAGTCTGATACAACCTTACGGCTCAACGCGTCTGCTACCACGTTAGCCTTGCCCAGATGATACTCAATTGAACAGTTGTAGTCCTTCAACAACTCAATCCATCTGCGCTGCCTCAAATTCAAATCCTTCTGAATCAAAAGATACTTTAGACTATTGTGATTAGTGTAGACTATCGACTTTTCTCCGTACAAATAGTGTCTCCAAATCTTTAAAGCAAAAACCACTGCAGCTAATTCCAAGTCATGCGTCGGATAATTAACTTCATGTTGTCTCAACTGTCGAGATGCATAAGCCACTACCTTCCCTTCCTGTATCAGCACACATCCCAAACTAGTATGTGATGCATCACAATAAACCGTGAATTCCTTGCCTGCCTCAGGTTGAATCAAAATTGGAGCTTCAGTCAGAATCTTCTTCAACTTGTCGAAACTTTCTTGTTGCTTCTCAGTCCACACAAATGGAACTTCTTTCCTCAATAACTTGGTCATAGGTGCTACGATCAAAGAAAATCCCTCTACAAATCTTCGGTAATACCCCGCCAGACCTAGAAAACTCCGAATCTCAGCCACTGACTTAGGCGGCTTCTAATCCAACACTGCTTCAATCTTTCGAGGATCCACTCTAATCCCCTCAACTAATACTACGTGACCCAAGAAAGTCACCTCCCTAAGCCAAAACTCGCACTTACTAAATTTGGCATATAGCTGCTTTTCCCTCAGAATCTGCAACACTACTCACAAATGCGCATCATGCTCCTCCTCTGACTTGGAGTATACCGAAATATCGTCTATAAATACTACGACAAACTAATCCAAAAACTGCTGAAATACTTGATTCATCATGTCCATGAATGCTGTCGGCATGTTAGTTAACCCAAACGATATTACCAGAAACTCGTAGTGCCCATACCGAGTGTGAAATGTCGTCTTATGGATATCAGCCTCTTTCACCTTTAGCTGATGATATCCAGACCTTAAATCAATTTTGGAGAAAACTATTGCCCCTTTAAGCTGATCAAACAAGTTATCTATCCTCAGCAAAGGATATTTGTTTTTGATCGTCAGCTTATTCAATTGGCGGTAGTCTATACACATTCGCATCATACCATCCTTCTTCTTGACAAAAAGTACCGGTGCTCCCCAAGGTGAAACACTTGGTCGAATAAAACCTCGATCCAACAACTTCTAAATCTGAGCCTTCAATTCCACTAATTCCTTCGGCGCCATCCTATACGGAGCGATAGACACTGGCGCAGTTCCGGGTAACAAATCTATACCAAATTCAACTTCACGATCCGGAGGCAATCCCGAAAGTTCTTCTGGGAATACATCAGCATATTCCTTCACTGTTCAAACATTTCCTACAGTTGACTCCTTAGCTCCCAAAGCACACACATGAACCATAAATGCCTCACAGCCCTTCCTGACCAACTTCACTGCTTTCAACGTAGATACCACGTTGGATAGATAATCTCTTCTATTACCTATCATAACCACCTCTTCACCCTCAGCTGTCTTCAAAATCATGCGCTTAGTAGCCCAATCCAAACTTGCCTGGTACTTAACCAACCAGTCCATCCCAAGAATCAGATCGAACTCCCCAAACGGCGGCCCATCGATCGCCTACAAACACTACCCCTTGGAGTTCTAGGGTACATCTCTATACTGACTTATTTACTTCTACGGAGTGACCTAGAGGGTTAATTATCGCCATCTCCCTAAAGTAGTCTCGTAGTCTAAGCTCATAGTCTCTACTATACTACTAGCAACATACTAATCGTCAAACCCACATCTATCAAAGCAAGATATGGTAAACCAAATATTAAGAACGCATCTTGATGACGTCCGGTCGTCCGCCTCTTCACGACGCCTCTCGCACATACACCAAACCAAAGCGGTCTTGCCTCAAGAAAGTTGCTGCACCTCCGCCTCGATACTCGCAACCTCGACGAACCATTACCTCCTCTACCATTACCACGACCTCTGCGGTGTCGGTCCCTCTTTTCTTAATCAACACAACCTTGAATCTCGATCGATTCTCGGCTAGCTTACGTGACACAGGTCACACGATGATCTAGCGAACCACACTCAAAACATCCTTTCCCTCCGGTCCAACATTCGCCCCAATGATATTTTCCACATCGATTACCTTTGTCTTTGGTCCTCGATTAGCGATGAATAGCCTCCCAAATTGATTCGATCCATTCTGCCTAGCCCTCTTCTGAGAATTATCGGTTGACCCGGATGATCCAAAATTTCTCTTATGTTTGTTCCTGTCGTGATTTTGCCTTACAGATTCCTTTATCCCTTCAGCTATCTTAGTCTTTTCAACTAGCACAGTAAATTCTCTCTCCTCATGTGGAGCAATCAGCAGTCTCAGCTCGTCCCTCAATCCATCTTCGAACTAGACACATCACTCGTGCTCCGTAGCCACAATACCTCCACCATATCGACTCAATCTTAAAAATTATGCTTCATATTCTGATACGGACTTACTCCCCTGGACCAAACTCAGAAATGCCTTACGCTACGCATCAATGTAACTAGACCCAATATATTTCTTCTGATACACTGCCTTAAAGTAGTCCCAAGTGAGATCCTCCGCTGCAGTACTATTCCTCACTGTGAGCCACCACTGATATGACTCATCCCGAAGAAGCGACACTATCCCTTTCAGCTTTTCCTCAGCATTTAGATCCAAGTCATCCATGATTCACTCTATCGCCTCTAACCAATATTCAGCCGTACTGGGAGCTACACCCGAAACACCTCGAAATACCTCAGCTCCATTGGCTCGGAGTCGCTCAGGTACAGATTTTTGAGCTCCCGCGCCTCCACCTATTCCAGCTACTCTCTCAAGAACGCAGCATTACTTAAGACACTGCGTCGTCCCCCATTTCATCCTGAAACTCACCACCTACAGCCAATGGAGGTACTGGTATCTCATTTTTCGACCCCTGACCAGACCTCACTGGCTCAGACACAGCCATCCTACCTCGACCACGTCCATGCATAACACGACCCCGACCTCGAGTGCTCATGTCTAAAGTCTTGACTTAGCTGATTTAAAAGTTTTATGTATTAGTCATTATTCCACTATCTTAAAAACACAGTTTTATGAATAGTTTTAATAAGAGGTTGTTTCGCGAGTACATGCAACCTATAGTTTTGAGTCTCTAGAGTAGTTCCTACTACTATACAGTCATACCATCAAAATCAATAGTTTGAAATACTTACCCGGTGGATCGGTCTTTAGACTTCGGTGCCATGCCTTTCAAATGATATAATTTTCAACAAAAACATTTTAAGACCATACTTTAAATCATTTTGGGCCTTGGGCCCACAGCCTAGCTTTTGAACTTGGCTCTGATACCAATTTGTAACACCCCAAACTCGTTCAATACGCCATGACCGAATCTGACATGCCACAAAAGAAAACGTTTTGAAGAAAATTGAGTTTTCGATTAAATTTTAGAAAAGTAAGTGCATGATTAAAAAATATCGATAGTTTACTTTTAAAACTCGTAAGTAAATCTTTTAAAACTTAGTTGACCATCCATAGGTTAGAAAACATTTATTTTAAAGAAAACCCAAATTATTATTTTGAAAACTGCTTGCATTTGAGTGTTGAAACTTAAATTTGTAAATCATTTAAGTTGTCAAAAACATTTAAGTTGAAATTTTACTATCATACGATTTATATTACCCGATGGTAAGATTTTGAAAATTATTATGTTTTTATAGCTTAGAAAACTTTGGGCTCAATTATTAGATCAACCATGATGATTATTTAGCCATGTTTAAAACAAGTTCAAAGCATATAAATAATCCAAATGAAAACATAATTAAAGAGGCCTTATTACAAATCCAAATAAAGATATTAACCAAATTAAAATAAAATAAAGTACCCAAAATGAAGTTCATGTAAATCCCAATTTTATTTGCATGGCCTCCTCGAGTTCATCCCATCTCCTCCTCAGCCTAAGAATCATCTGAAAAGATAAAGGAGAAGGTGAGTCACCAAGACTCAAGCATAAATCCTTCCCGATTAATGCAAAGATTCTTACACAATTCATAACCAAGCAATATATATAAATGCACCCAACCTAGCCATCCATAACTCCTTTTCTACCCCGTGGTACCAAACCACCGGTGGTGCTAAACCATCGGTGACCCAAAGTCACGATATCCAATAATGTGATGCCAAATCACCGGTGAGCCAAAGTCACAAATAATCAAGTTGTGGGGCCAACCCACGTGATACCAAATCACTGGCGATAATCCCAATACATCAAATGTAGGGCCAACCCACGGTGGTGCTAAGCCACTAGGACGAGTCGCTATAAGGTGCCAAACCTCTGGTGTCCCAAAGACACGAAAAAACTATGGTATCAAACTACTGGAGGTGCCAAACCTCTAGTGTCCCAAAGACACAGATATCAAATCCTTCCCCCTCCTCTCAAATCACCCAAACCAATGTTTTACAAGAATAAATCATGCCATCATGCTTTGATATTATCATATAACCATTATATATATATATATATCTTAAATTATGATATTAATCAACATATAACAACATCATATCGAAACGGACTTACCCGAGTCCTTGTTCATACCCATCAAGGTATCTTATCAAAATCTCACAGTTTTCATCTTTAATAACATGATTAGTATATTTATAAACATATATATATTACCGAGTTATAAAGTGTGTAAGGTACACACCTGTCACTAACGCAAATACTAACTTCCGAAGATCCGATCTACCGTACTAGATCACCTTGTCCTACATTCGACCAAACCACAAAACTATAAGCAAAACCATTCAGCCAACATCACACCTTATATCCCAATAGCCTTTGGCTTTTCAACCACTTAAAAAAAATGATGAATCGACATGAATCCTTACCACTTGACTTACCAACTTTGATTGCTAGAGAATAAGGTTAAGTCGATTGCTTCCAAAGTCCCGAAGAGCCTAAAAGAAATCGATTTCTAAGAATGATTAGAACCTTGTTAACAAGCCCAAAATTTGGCTTTTTCCCTTATGAAAAATGATAGAGAAAATAGAAAAGAAATAAGGAAATTCGGCCATGAACACTTACCTATCTTCCAAAATCGATTGAAGGAAACCAAATGAAGACTTACCCTTGATGATATTCGGCCAAGATAACACCAAAAGAGAGAAAGATGATTCGGCTATGGTAGAGAAAAAGAAAGGAAAATAAAAGTGAAAATGAAATAGGAGAAGGAGGATTCGAAAATAAAAGAAAGAAGAAAATGGAAGGAGAAAATAGAATGAAGATGGATGTTTTAACTTTGAGCAATAGTGATGAAATGAGATTTGGGAAGGAGGAATATTCGCCAAGAGAAAGTAAAAGGAAATATGGTTTTGAGCAAGTATCAAAAGAAAGAAAAGAGAGAGATGGAGAAAGAGGTTCGCCAAACACCTTGTTTGCCGAAAAGAAAAGTGCACAAAGTGCTAAGTGTGGTTTCGGTTTCAAAAGGAAAATGAAAGAAAGAAAATAGAATTTGGTTCAAACAAAATGAGAGCTAAACCAAAAGCAAAATTTCACCTAATGCCTAAGGTACATTCGCTAAGGAAGAAAATTTTGGAGAGGAAAAGAAGAAATGCCAAATGGTGCACAAAATGCTAAAATTGGCCAACCAATTCCCCCAACTTCCTATCAACATTCGCCACCACCTAGCCACACATGCAGTCTACATTCATGGACTAATGGCCTTAGAATAGTTTCCAAAACACTCTTCATCATCCAAGCCCTTTGTCCCCCCATCCTTCCATAAATCTTAAGATTCTTATCCCAAAATACAAGCTTTCCTAAACTAATATTCAACTTGCCATAAAATTTGAAAGTCCAACCTACCATAATTAGAGCTTGGCCGACACTTAATGTTAGGATACATAAAAATAAAGTCTTCCAAATGCAATCCATGCTACTCGAACCTCTTCCCTCAAGCAACCCTTCATGCATCATAGCCACCTTGCCATTAACTTCTCATGTGCTAGAATTTAATACTTAAATTATCTTAAGTGTCAACATCACCTAGTCCACTTCATTAAATTTTAAATACTAAGAATTATTCTGGCTTCATAAATAAAATCAAACCTTCACAAGGCTATGCTAAGCACACAAACAATACTACCCGAGCTAACACAAGCAACCAACTGATACTCAAATTTTAGGATGTTACAAGTCTTTTCGAAGAAATCTTTTCTTCTCGTTAAAAAGGATAACCCAGACATATTGTTTCATAGATTTGATATTATTCTTCTATCATTTTCACTTTTATCAATTTCGCACCTTCATGAAAACTAGAAAAGAGTTTATGATGAAACTATCTCATATATTAATCATCAAAACTCTGAATTATACTGATATCACCTTAACCAAATAGAAATCATTTGGCCTTAATAAGAACGATGACTTAACCCTATAAATAGATATTATCCCGACTGTTAATGAAGCATTTGAACACAGAGAAGTATCAAATATGATTTAAATAGCAACGATTGCAGAAACACAACTTCTATAACTTTGAGAACAGTACCACTGTACTCTCACATTTCAAGCCAGAGATTAAAATCATAATAGAAATAGTCATCTCTGCCAAATAGAGATCTCTTGTAGATAATCACATGGAATCATAAGAAAACCAGAATAGCAAAATTTCAAGATATGGAGTCACACAGATATCTAAAATTATAACCCATATATAATGATATAAAATTCGAGAATATCCCGAAAATGTCCGAAAGAATGATGTCATTCTTAAATATCAAATCCACGATGAATGTAGCATTATAATCTTCATATATATATATATATATATATATATATTCAAACAATAACCAATAGAAATGGAATATTTGTCTCATACAGATTTTACCGCCGACTTTCATATCCACACAATGAAACAAATTATCAGAGAAAGACATAACAATATTGAACATAATCCAAACAGATTTCAATGATTTCGTCTATTATTATATTTAGCTAAAGTTCTCATATGATAAGAATTTCATCCTAATATAATCAGCTACACATACCTCTGAAGGTAAAATGAACACATTGCTTACTCAGAAGTGATCATCGTAATTAACTCAACTACAACCACTGTACTCAACCATCAATATAATTCAAACATTAATCTTCTGTTTAATTCTGTCATCAGAAATTTTCACCTTATCCCATCACTAACAGAAATCAATTTAGAAAAGCATCCAGTTAATAATTTCTTTAGATAACATACTTGAATAAGTCATTTAATCGGAGTTAACTTCTTCTTTAACAGTGACTTTGCATAATTGAATAGTCTTCAGAACTGTCCAATTTCTCTTTTAGTATTGTCTTCATTTGTTGATTCATTCTCTTTTCTGACCACATTACTAATCTTTCAAACACGGATTTCTATAACTCCACACTCGTGAGCTTATTCATTCCAACTCTTATATTAAAATTGTAACATTTTACTGATAAGGGGGTGAGGGTAGTAAAGCCTCAAATTTAACTCTCACATAAATGTACATAATACATACTATCACAAATAGTCAGTTCCTTGTCACAAATAGTCAGTTCCTTACTAATTTCACATTCTCAATTCATTTAATAAACTTTTGTTTTTAATCACTTTTATTCTTAACATATTGTTCGAGAATCCCGATCTAATTTTTAGATCTATTAATCCTATATTCGCCCATCAATTAGAACACATTAATAAACCCCTTTTTTAGACAAAACCAAATCCTAGTAGGATTTGTAAAAGAAACTCACCTTTGCCGATTTGGTGTTTACATAATCAAAAACTTCGCTTTTCCTTTACTTGTTGTTCGCCAACCTTAAAACTTCACAAAATTAGTTTTCGCTTTCTAATAATTATGGATCTAGTCTAGGTAACCACATGAACCTTGGCCATGTATAGACTTTCTTACCTTAGATCCCGGTTGATCTTTATTTCAAATTCTCGCCAAATCACTTGTTAGATTAGATCTATTGTTTGATTATGAAAGGATCTCTTAGCCAGAATGTACATTGATGTACTTACAATCCCGAAAAATCCCTTATGCTATTCGCCATGAACATGAGGAGGGATTAGTATCCCAATTTTGGTAAAAAGAAAAGAATAGAAGTTGATTGATCTTAGATCTTACCCTTTTGATGTTGTAACCGACTTCTCCTTTACTTAGAATCCATGTGAATTTGGCCTTGATGGTAGAAACGGAGGAGAAAAGAGAAGAATGTAAGATGGTATTTTGTTCAAGGAGAATTCGCAAAAGAGAGGGAGGGAAAGCTATGCAAATTTTGGCACACTCTAGGAAAGATGAGAGGATGGCCTTGATTTTCCTCTCTTTAATCGAAATTGATATGCCAAGAGTCCTTGACTTGGCCACCACTCCTTTACAAGTGATAATATTATCATTTAATTATCACTTTAATTAAATTATAAGTACTTTATCCATCTTTTATCTCCTTATTTATTTTATTAAAAGAAATTCCTTTACTTAACACCTAATTAAACGGTTTTAATCAAGTGAAACTCCTCTTATTCAACATGCTTGTGCCGTCCCCACCTCCTAGCCTTGGAAGCAAAATAAGGCCTTCATTATTTGCTTCCTCGGATGTCTCAAACTCAGCCCAAAACCTTTTGCATGTGGGCTATTTCTAAGGCCTTATGTGGCATCTTCAGCCACATTTACAAGCCCGTTATTGGGTCAAATTTCATGTACTTTATATCTTTAGGGTCACTTGGCCCTAAGTTCCCTTGGGCTCTAAAATTCGACATTCGGGTCAATTTTAAGTTTCCTAAAATTTTCATGGCTCAGATTTTCCTGTGTTTCCAAAATGTTCAAGTTTCCCAAAATGTCTAAGTTTCCAAAATGTTCAAGTTTCCAAAATGTTCAAGTTTCCTAAATGTTCAAGTTTCCAAAATGTTCAGTTTCCAAAATGTCTAAGTTTCCTAAAATGTCTAAGTTTCCAAAATGTCTAGGTTTCCAAAATGTCTAGGTTTCCAAAATGTTCATTTCCATTTCCATTTTCATTTCCATTTCCATTTTCATTTCCATGCATTTCTAGATTTCCAAAAGTATCAAAATTTATTCATAGTACTTGAAACTTGTCATTTCATACAATTAAACTGAAATGCATAGGCCCTATTCAGATGTTACAGCTTCTACCCTTTAAATAAAATTTCGTCCCTAAATTTCCTAACTAAAATAGTTGAGGGTATTCTTGTCTCATCGCCTCTTCCGCTCCCACGAAGCTTCTTCTGCTCCATGATTGCGCCCATAGCACTTTGACTAGAGGAACTGCTTCTTCGTAGTACTTTCACATCACGCTCTAAGATCCGAATCTGTTCTTCCTCATAGGATAAGTCCGCCTTAGTTCCACTTCTTCAACCGGTACCACATGAGATGGATCCGATCGATAGCGACGTAGCATGGACACATGGAATACGTCTGCATCCGCTTCAATTTTGGTGGCAACTCTAGTTGGTATGCCACCGCCCAACTCGCTTCAAGATTGATAAGGCCCTATAAATCTTGGGCTCAGCTTCCTTTTCGCCAAACCTCATTACTTTCTTCCAAGGTGAGACTTTCAAGAACACTTGATCTCCCACTTCAAACTCTATTTCCTTTCGCTTAAGGTCTGCACGACTTTTTTGCCTATCGAGACTTCCTTCAATCGTGTCCAATTAACTCAACCTTCTTTCGGTTTCGCCACCAACTCGACCCAAAACTCGGCGTTCTCCTAACTCGGTCCAACAAGTAGGTGTTCTACACTTCCTTCCGTATAATGCCTCGTATGGTGCCATCCGAATGTCTTGGCTTGATAGCTATTGTTGTAGGCAAATTCGCTAAAGGCAAGTAACCTTCCCAACTTCCTCAAAATCCATTACACGCCTCTCAACATATCCTCCAACACTTGTATAACTTCGCTCGATCGCCCGTCGATTGTGGATGAAAAGTCGAGTGAAGTCTAGCTTAGTGCCTAAAGCTTGATGAAGTGCTTTCCAAAATCGAGACGTAAACCTTGGGTCTCTATCGAGATGATCGACATTGGTACACCATGTAACCTCACAATTTCCGCCACATACAACTTAGCCAACTTCAAGAGAATAATCCATTCGACTGAATAAAGCAAAAGACTTGGTCAAACGGTCCACATCACCCATACCGAGTCCTTCTTAGTAGGCGTAAGGGAAGCCCACTAACTAAGTCCACGGTAATTCTTTCCCACTTCCATTGGGGAATTTCGATTGGTTGAAGCAATCCTGATGGGACTTGGTGTTCAATTTTAACTTGCTTACACGTCAAACATTTCCCCACAAATTCACCACTTCGCGCCTGTGTCGACCACCAAAATTGTTCCTTAAATCTTTATACGACTTGATGCCTCCGGGATGCATAGCATAAGGGCTACCATGCGCTTCAAGAATCCTTTGTCTCAACTCCTTATTCTTCTAAGATACGACTTTACCCTTGTAGCACAATACTCTTTCATTGTTGACATCATAATCCTCTAATCCCTTTTTGTGCTTGTCGCAACTTAATACTTAAGTCATCATCACCAACTGTCCCTCCTTCACTTCCTTTAGCCATGTGGGCTCGACTTGCAACTCGCTAATAGGCTTCCATCATCATATAGACTTATATGAGCTAACAAGGCCCGAGATCCGAGCACAACCTTCTCGACTTAGGCATCGGCTACTACGTCATTTTTGCGGGATGATACTCTATTGAATCGTCAGAGTCCTTCAGAATTCCACCCACCTTCGTTGCCTCAAGTTCAACTCCTTCGAGTTAATAAATACTTAAGGCTCTTGTGGTCGTGTAGATAATGACCTTTCTCCATAAAGGTAGTGCTCTAAACCTTAAGGGCGAAAACCACCGCTGCTAGTTCTAAGTCATGAGTTGGATAGTTAAGTTCATGAGGCCTTAGTCACGTGACGCATAAGCAACCATTTTGCCATCTTGCATTAGCATTGCACGTACTAACCCGTGATGCGAAGCATCACAAGACACCATAAATTCCTCCCGCCCTACTGAATTAACATCGAGCCTCACAAGACCTTCTTAAGCTTTTCAAAGCTCTTCACGCTTATTAGTCCATTCAAGGGTACTTCCTTCCTTAGTAACTTGTTAAAGGCGCCGCTCCAATATCTCTTTTAGTATTGTCTTCATTTGTTGATTCATTTTCTTTTCTGACCACATTACTAATCTTTCAAACACGGATTTCTATAACTCCACACTCGTGAGCTTATTCATTCCAACTCTTATATTAAAATTGTAACATTTTACTGATAAGGGGGTGAGGGTAGTAAAGCCTCAAATTTAACTCTCACATAAATGTACATAATACATACTATCACAAATTGTCGGCCTTACTAATTTCACATTCTCAATTCATTTAATAAACTTTTGTTTTAATCACTTTTATTCTTAACATATTGTTCATATGCCAACTCAAATCACTACTTCACAATCAGAGCATTTCAGATAGCAATCATAACTCAAATATCATATCTCATATGCTCATATAATTACAACATTTATTAATAACAACATGTCATACAATTTGATTCTTACCTTTATGAGTCTCAACTCATTATCAACACATTTCCACTCAAACATTTGAGTATTACTTCTGTACTATCAAAATTAGCTCGGTTGGAAAACTTATCTGTCTCATCAAAATAATTTTCGTCAGAGTCGGGAGATATCACACTATCACAGGTTAAATATGGCATGTATAGCAAGACACATACGCTATGGTAGTCTTAGAATCAACTAAACCATAGCTCTGATACCAACCAAATGTAACACCCCTAACATGTATCCGTCACCGGATTAAGGTTACGAGGCATTACAGATCAAATAACAACATAATAAAAATTTTACCATTCAAATAGTAACCATTTACTCAATCATATAAATCACATCCGATCATATGAAACACATAACCAACAAAATCAAAACATGCTTATTTAACTCTTTCACAAATTACGTAACATATTTAATAACTTATCTTATCAATTTCATTTATAAATTCACATTCCAAACCAAACTAACATACAACAAAACCATGTTTTTTTGAATCATAAATTCCATATTCGAACCAACTAATATATATATATATATCAAATCATATTACATATGCTTTATAAGTCCAAGAGTTAAACCGTATGAGCTACAAACATGACATTCGAATATTCAAATTAAAAATAAACTTATTACATTTCATTAGCTAAATATCAAACATATCTTTTATAAACCTTTGCATGTTTGAATTATTAACTACAACAAGACATACCTTATGGCCTAAATAACATCTATACATGAAACATTATCAAATATTACCACATAATAAAATATGGTCTTGTACTTTATTAATTCATGCACAGATTACCAATATCATTAACCATTTTTGGACACTAAGGCAATCAGAAAACACCCAATTTGCATGTTTAACAACCGATCCAAATTAATATATACCTAACCACTCATTTCTTCATTTATTCATCTAGCAAATTACCTATTAAATCTATACCCATTTTATCAAAATAAAAGTTGTCCCTTTTTGAACACAAATGACATTTCAAGTATACATATTTCGCATGCAAATTATCATGTTTAAACCTTAAATATCCAACCATTCAAATACACAATTATTCAGTCATCAATTTAAGCTTAATAAGTCCTAACATTACCATCACTCGCATTTTAATCTAAGCATGCTATCTCATAACCTAATATCACAACAAAAATGTTACTTTTAGCTATTCAAATGGCCATCAAACATACTCAAAATATAATCATCATTTTCCATTGTGAACTGTACCTAAAAATCCAACCATTCAAGCATTATATATGTGTATATTTTTCCATTTCAAACCAAATCTATATAACTAATACTCAATCAAATATATTTTCATCACTTTACTATATTCCCAAACCAAATTATACCACTTTTCATACTTCCAAAATGAGCTAACTATAAAGCCGATTATACTTCATACTTACCATATCTCATTGCCAAATCATAGAACCACATCACAAACATATTTACCATGAAACATACCTCCAAATTAAACTTAAGACATGACCGAATACGCAACCATTAACATCATAATCAAGCCATTTTCGCATGGCTATATATATATATATACAATTTCAAAACCAACCATATTGAAACTAGTCTATACATGCCACATAACCAAATCTCCAAGCATTTATTTACCGAAGCGAAAACTAGACAGTGTGATGAGATCTCCTTCGACTTCCAACCCGAGCAAGTCTCTGAAACTCTATAAACATAGGAAAAATACACAAAGTATGCTTTGAAAGCTTAGTAAGCCATAAGCAAATAATTTATCATAGAAACATATAAAGACCAAATTTAGTTAATCACATACACATGTACAATCACTTTTCTCATATAATCCATATTCCTCATTAAGTAACTTCACTTACCTTATTTTTTATTTAACAAATAAACCTCATACATACCGACTCATTTATAAAATAACCCGAATCAAACATATATTTATACCTCAATATACCATTGCCGAATATACCATATAAATAAATTATCAATATTTTCTCCAATTTAAAAGTCATAATATCATAGATAATCGATTATATATAGATATTCATATATATATATATATATATATATACAATCACTTCAATCAAACTTTTAAACACATACTTATACTTATCATAAAACCAATACCTTAGTCATAGTTTCATACATTTTCAATATCATCACAAAACATTTCTATCACATATCTTTCAATCAATTAACTTTCATTTTGGATAGAATAACCATATTTACATACCTTAATGCTTTAGCTCACTTAAGGCATTTGATTGCTTTTACCGTTGCTTACATAAAATTCATTAAGCATAAATCATTGTATAAAACACTGGCACAGAGCCCGCTAGGTAATAAACCTAATTCAAACACTGGCATAAAGCCTACTAGGCAATAAGCTTGACGTCATACACCAGCATCAAGCCTGCTAGGCAATAAGCCTGATATCAAACACAGGCATCAAGCCTGTTAGGCAATAAGCCTGATATCATACACCGGCATCAAGCCTACTAGGCAATAAGCCTGATATATCACTGTTACAAAGTTATTCTTATTCATAATTCATATCTCAATTGAACCAAATATATCCCCAAATTTCATAAACATTCATGCATTCAGCTTTAACTATAGAAATTCATACAATTAAATTTAATATATAAAAATCATACACATTCAAATTCAACAACGTTTATTGCTTATACACTTACATCGGATGTCGACAAACGAAATATACAGAATATTCGATTTTTTTTGTTTTTCCCCAATCCAAACCCGTTTTCTTCGATTCTTGATCTAACATATTCAAATTAAACTTATTTAAACATAATTCCATTCAATTTAATCCAAAAACACATAAATAGGAAAATTACCATTTTGCCCCTAACATTTTACACTTTTTGCAATTGAATCCATATTGCATAAAACACAAAATACACAAAATTTCACATCACCATAGCTAGGCCGAATATCACCCATGCCCTTACAAGTCCATACATTTTATTTATTTCACATTTTAGTCCCTCAAAAATTTATTTTTATAATTTAGCCTTAATTACTCAAATTTATCAAAAAAATTCAAAGACAAAACATATTAATCTAACACATATAATTCATAATTCATCAATTAGCATCATAAAACTCATAAACTCATCAATGGAAAAACACAAAATAATCATCAAATTCAAAAATTAAGACATGGGCTTTGAAGATAACTTAGCAACGATCTCAAAAACATAAAAATTATCAAAAACTGAGCTAATTACATACCTTAATCAAGCTTGGCTATGGCCGAATGTGGCTTGTTCTTCTTATTTCTTTTTTTTCTTTTAGTTTCAGCACAAAAAGATGAATATGGCCACTTTCTTATGTTTTCTTTTATTATAATAACTTTATAATATATTATTTATTATTTAAACTTTTATAACTTTTATAATTAATAAAAAAACTATATAATATAAACATATGCCACCCACTACCTTTATTTATGGCTAAATTGCAACATAAAGCCTCCATATTAAAAAGACAACGACAATTAGGCACTTTCATATTTAACCATCAAATTTTCATTTTACGCGATTAAGCCCATTTATTTAATAGGACACTCAAAACAACAAAATTAAAACATGAAAATTCACACAAGCAAATTCACACATAATAAACACTGAAAATAATTTTAAAATATTTTTTGGACTCAGATTTTTGGTCCCGAACCACTGTGCTGATTAGGGTCAAAATCGGGCTGTTACATAGGCTATGGAGTCTACTATTGTGGAATGATGCTACATACTGTAGAAGTCATATACACGGTACACCAGCTCTCGGTTCATTGTCTATTTGAACTTAGGCTTTTACATACATCAAAGTATTTAAGTTACTCATATATAGTCCATCTACTCAAGATTATTGTATGCCACACTATGAAAGCCATAAGTGAATAGGTCCATAAATAGATCTAGAATCTATTCTACTAGGGTCTTGTCTGATGTACTATCGGTCCAGTCAGTCACGTCTAGGTCTCTATCTTTTGGGATTCATTCACTCCAATGCTTAAGACAAAGCATCTCCCCAGTTGGACTTGATAGACGACATATTAGTCTTCCAATTAGTTTGCTTATTTTGTATTAGACTAAGAACATGTTTGGATTATCTACTAGTACAAAATATCTTTTCGTATTATGATCCGACCAAATAATACTATTTAGCATTAGTTAAATGTTAGATAACCAGTGAGCCAATATTTTCTTCCATTTTGTTTTACGAGCAAAAACCATCAAGGAAAATAAACAATAAATATTACTGTCATCAATGGTTATTTTATTAGACCAATTTGTTCGAAAAATACAAGTTTACAAAAATGAATATACTACACTTAAGGTACTAGATCTAACACATTGTACCTTATAAGATTGACATTAGTATCTTTAGTGAACCAAATACCTAAATTCAAGGTGCCATCAACATTTCTTATAATCTTTTTGACAGCTCTCAAGTAAGACTCCTTTGGTAAAGCTTGATATATTAAACATATTCCAACACTATGGTGAAGATCAAGTCTATTAGCAATAAGATATAGAGGATTCTAATTATGCTTTTGTATGTGGTTACATCAGTTGGTACACCAAATTCATCCTTGGTGCTTTTTATCATTCATCCTCATTGGTGTTCTAACGGATTTTATTATTTATAACTTTAACTTCTTCATAAGACCATGAGCATAATTTTCTTGACAAATGAAAGTGCCTTCTTCAAGTTGTTTATTTTGAAAGTCAAGAAAATAAGCTAACTCACCTACTATAATCATATTAAATTTAACTTTCATGAGGTTAACAATCACATACTTTAGATTAGGAGGTAGAACCAAAGATTATGTTATGCAAATATATTTTGGGGCTATTATTATTCCATATTGCACTATTTTGATAAATAGTCTTATCAGTACACCCTCACACAAAGTGCTTGTTACATAAGTAATCAATGAGCCATTTATACCAAACTATGGAAGCTTATTTCAACCTATAAAGTGCCTTAAATAACTTGTCAATATAGTTAAAGTGATTAGGGTCAACAAAACATTTAGGTTGAGCAACATATACATCTTCATTAAGGATACCATTTAGGAAGGCACTCTTAAAATCAATTTAGTAGAGTTTTATGTCCAAATGACATGCTACAGCTAATAACAACCTTAGTGACTCAATTCTTGCAACAAGAGAAAAAAGTCTCATAAAAATGCACCCCTTTAACTTGTATGCATCACTAGGCAACAAGCCTGGCTTTTTTTCTAACTACATTACCATGTTCATCATTTTTATTCTTGCTGTAACACCCCAAACCCGGCCCAGACGTTAAGGCCAGATTTGACATGTCACATGAGAAAAATACATTTAAGTCATTTTCATTCGTACGTAAAAAGAGGTATTGCTTCATTAAAATCAAGAAAACAAGTTTGATTTGAAATATTTGATAAAATACTACTGACCTCGAAGATTGATTGATAAATCGACAAATTTGAGCTAATGCTCTTATAAAACCGTGACTTTTGAAAACGACGTTTGAAAATTCAAAAGAGAATCTGAGTCTTTTGAAAATTTCATTGATAATTCGAAAGACAACTTTCGTGTTAAAAATATTTGTTAAAGTTTATTTTGAAATCCATTTGTTAATCGATTTTGGAAAACCTTTATTTAATTTTTTAGAAAATTCCCTTTTAAAACAATTTAAGTAAAATAATAAATATATCAAACATAAAGAAAATAATAAAATACTTCAGAGGCCTTATTACAACATAAAACCCAAAATAGTAAAGTGAACGAAAATAGAAATCTAAAGTTCAATATGAACCATTTCTGAAGTATGGCCTCCATCAAGACATCCATGGCCCAAGTCCACGTCACTGAGCATTACCTACAAGGGTTAAGAGAAAAGGGGGTGAGTTACAAGAACTCAGTGCATAATCCCCTTACCATCATCCACTGGGTCGGAGCCCAATTAGCAAAAACTTGGGCTTAAGCCCATAAAGCATAATCTTGGGCTTGAGCCCATTTAGCAATACTTTGGGCCTAAGCCCCTTTACAAAATAATGTATCAATTATATCATGAGAATGTAATGCAATTCCCAAACCAATCCAAATAATCCATCCGCTATACACCACCCGTACCAACCAACACACCTATGGGGATCAAGTCAACCCACCCCACCAACACACCAATCGCAGGCATTTAGCCATTTATAACATATTTGATTCGTGGACAAGCCACCAGAATAACAGAATATAAATGGCATAACCACTACACAGATTGTGGTAGAGCCACCAAAATATGTGGCAGAGCCACCAGAACTTCTCTTCAACATTTTCCCATCCCATGCAAAATTATGCATGTGTAACATACATAGTAATTGGTATTACAATTATAAACAACAATTAATAACTCAGAGATTCGTTACTAATAATTTGTGTAACATCCTAGATCGGGCCTTTGCATTTTGTGTGATTGCATGTAGATAATATGTTTGTCATGCTAGTTTAGGGTACTGTAACATCCTGAATTAAGGGGTTATACATCTTTATTTAATTGAATGTTGTTGCATGCCTAAGTATAATTGAGTGTGTTTTGGGAAGTTTTTCGAACTTCAAATATGTAAGTGAATGCTTAGAGAAATATTAAATTTTTAATAATTAAGATGGAGCTAAGAAAGATAGGCTTTAAGAAATATTGACAAGAGGTTTTAAGCATAATAAGTCAATTGGCAAGGTGGTAATGGTGCATGAGTGAATGCATGAGGAGAGAGGTTCGAATCCCCTAGCTAGCAAGTGGAAGAATTTTAATTTTTTGTTTTCTTTCCTATAGTGTCGGCCAAGATTATTTTAGAATGGATGGTCATCTTTTTATTTTTGGTTAGTAGACCATATGTAAAAGGCAAGCTAGAAGTTATGGCATGGAATCATGAAGTTAAGGTAAGATAGGAGGACAAAAGGCTTGAAGAAAGGATAATGTTTTGTAAACTTTTTCATGGCCATTTGACCATGAACCTAGTCGACTTTAGGGGCTAAGGGAGGATGGTTTAATTATGTTTGGAATCAAGGGATTGATGGGGAAGAAATGAGGAGGAAAAAGGGGATCATGTTGGTAAAGGTTGGTTGAATATTTGCATAGGCATTAGGGGGATAGTTGGCCAAAACTTTAACCAATTTGTGTATCATTTCTTTTCTCTCCAAAACCTTGTTCTTAGTCGATTGCCTATTACACAAAAGAGAAGCCTTTTTCTCTTCTTTTAGTCTTTTGCAATTTACCATTTCGGTTTTGTGAAGTCTCTCTAGTTCCTATTCTCCAAAACATAATATTTTTCTCTTCTCTTTGTAACCGAAAGTACCAAAGTTCAAAGAGCTATTTTTCTTCACTTTTTCACTCATGGCCGAATGCACATAAACTTCTAAACCCATTTCTTTTCTTTTGATCATCATCATCTTCTTCTTCTTCACTTTCAACCGAAATCATCTTCTACAAAAAAATTAAATCATCTCTTTCTCTCAAATTTCTCTTCTCATTTACCTTACTAAGGCCGAAACTTCCATCTTCTATTTTCATCTTCTTCTTTCTTTTCTTTTTTTGAAAACCTAAAACCACCATAGCCAAAAACACCATATTTTTTTCTCTTCTTTTGTTCAAGCCGAAATCATCATTTTTTTTTTCTTCTATTTTAACAAGGCCGAATCTTCAAGTGGTCAAGTAAGGATTTTTTTTTTAAGTGTTTTCTTTATCTTCTTTTAGAATAGCCGATTTAGAAACATAATTCTCTCATTTTTCTCCTAGGCCGAAACTTTGGAAGGGATTTTAAGGATCCTTTTTGGTAACCAACGTTTTAGGAGAGATCATTCGGAATCAACCAAGGTAAGGATTATCATTTTGGTTATATTGTTTCTTTTAAATAGTTTATTAATCGACTTTATTTTAGGGGAGAGTTCGAGACGAACAAGATAGGTTCGAAAAAAGCGGTAAGGAGTGTTTGGAAGAGGGGAGGCTCTGTAATACCCTCAAACTTCAAACGAAGGGTTGTATCGACGATAAGAGATTTTCCACCGGGTTATGGACCCTCTGCTAATGAAGATCGTTTATTTGAAGTCATGCGTACAACCGAACCACTTTTCGTTAGTGGGTTGTCATCGGGTTTTGATCCATCTACCAGAGAGAAACCACATATAACGGTTGTTCGAGATTCCAAGGGTAAGGATTTAGATCTATCATCAATAGTGTAGATTATAAGTATTAGTGTATTCTAATCTTGTGTGATAATTAACTAGGTGTTGAGAAGCAGGAAGGTATCGTTCTCACTGTCATAAGGTGTGTAACATTACACTAAATTCTCCTAGATCTATAATAAATGTGATTTGTATGAAAATATGTGTAAGAATGGTTGCGGGTACTATTCAGTGGTATACAATATTCAGGTATGTTTAACCCCAATATTTTGCTAATTTTGCTATATGCCTAAATGTGAGATAAATATGATTTTACTATGATTTTGGGGTAAAAGGCATGAAAACTAAATGATATGTATGTGCATGGGCATATGGGTGTTATTGATAAAGGGGAAGTATTCTGGTGGTTTTACCACAATATCCGGTGACTTCGGTCACATATGTGAATCTGGTGACTTCGGTCACATATTTGAAATCTGGTGACTTCGGTCACATATTTGAAATCCGGTGACTTCGGTCACAATTATCTGGTGGCCTTGCCACAAAATTATAAGGCGATGTGCATGTTGACTGAAAGAATCGCCTTCGATGGTGTATAGCGGATGGAGGGTAGATTTAGTAATCCCCACAGTGTGATTGGTTGGTACGGGTGGTGTGTAGCGAATGGATATCTAGGTGGGCTGGGTTTGCATTTCATTATATAAACATCCATGTGATTTATAAATGATTTGATTTGATTTGCTATAAAATGGGCTTATGGCTAAATATGAGTTAAATGGGCTTATGGCTATATGTGTTATTAAATGGGCTTAAAGGCCATGATCAATTTGGGCTTTAGTGTTTTTGTTACACATTGAGTTTATGACTCACCCTTTTGTGGGATAATTTTTCGATGACTCTTAGCGTGATGGATCGAATCAGCAAGGACTACGTGGTGGCCATTGCTCAACAAAGTATTTTGGAGTTTCTCCTAATTAAACTTATTAAGCTTATTTTATTACTTAGAATTTATTATGGGTTTTGCTATTTTTGTACTAAGGCCACTATGAACTGCTTTTTAATTTTTGCGTTTGGATTTTTATTCTTCCATGAACAATATTAATTAAATAACTAAATGGTTTTCGATAAATAATTTAAACTATTTTGACACTAATATATATATGTTTTACAATAATAAGTAAAATTTTCATTTAATTTGGTTTTCTTTTAACTTATAAATTTCTCTTAAAATTATGTTTCAAAAAGATACAAATTTATTTAAATTGATTTCAACCTCAATATTAAGTTAATCTGTTTTATACAAACTCATCAAGTTTTCTTAAACAAAACGAGAAATTGCTAAAGTTTTATTCGAGGAACATATCAAATCCGGTCAGGCTTTTTGGGCCAGGTTTGGGGTGTTTCAGGTACTTTAGGGTTCAGGAGTGAGTTAGGGATAAGCCGGAACCTTGGTCAAATCTTTTCTTTCTGGGCACCTTAAAGGAGAGCTGGATGGGATATGACTTAAGGGATGTTCTTGGGAGTATTTGACGCAAGAAGTGCCTTGGTAAGGTGGCAAGGAGGCGCCACTTAAAGCACAAGGAAGTGACACCTCAGGAAAGCTGGTAGGGACTTGGTTCGAGCTGCGAGAATCCCCTTTTGTGTATTTCTTTTTGACGCCAAGACAAGGGAGAGTTGCACTCAGCTTGGACTCTGGTGGATGAGTGTTGAAGGGGTCAACATCTTTGAATAAGTGGGGGAGAGTAATTCAAGGAGTTTGAAGCATTCAAATAAGTTTGAAGCATTCAAAAAAGTTTGAATATGTGATCAGAAGAAAAACAATGAGGAAAAGAAGGGATTGAAGAGGGGTGTGTGTTAGCTAAATTTTGAAAGGAGTTAGAAGGGGTTGGGCATTGCTGATTGTTGGTGTTAGCCTTTAGTGGTGTTGGATATTTGGCTAGTTAAGGAGCACTTAGGGTCTTTTGCTTCTCTATTTTTTTTCTTTTGTGCCGAAATTGAATCACTCCCACACTTGATATTTTGCATTCTTTCTTCTCTCTCAAATACCAAAATCGAATGGTCTCCTAAGGCTCTTCTTCTTTTCCTTTTGTTTTACTTTTTGGTGTTTGGTCGAAACTTACATTACTCTTTACTCATCATCTTCGTTTATTTCCTTTTCCAATAGCATCAAAGCCAAACACCCCTTGCCCATACCTTTTTCCTCCATAGCCGAATCTCCTAGCCATTCTCTCTTGTGTTTTCCCTCAATCTCCTTAAGAGTCGAAACTTGTTTCTTATTTTTCTCCTTCTCTATTTGTGCACTCTCAAAATCGAAACCTTAAACCCTCTTCCCCTATTTCACTTTTCCTTAGAAATTAAAACCCCTAAACCTTCATTTGAAGCTCTGTATTCCTATTTTCAGCTTTTCTATTAGACCCTCTCTTGTTTTAGCCTTTGCTGAATCTTCTCTAGGGTGGTGTGGTGCTGATTCTTGCTAGGTGTTAACCGAATCTGTTGAGTTAAGGTTAGGGGGAGATTTCTTTTATTTCGTAGTATCTATTTGGGGTTTTCATGCCAAAGCCGAAGGGCTACTTAGCCTAATGGTGGGATGTTTGGTCGTATATAGGTGGAAGTGGTGTCCCATTCTTTTAGAGATCTCTGGTATTCGTTTGGTCTGCGAACCAAGCTTAAAGCTTTGGGATTTGTCGATCTAGGTAAGGACCTTAGCCTTAAGCGTTAATCTCTTTTGATTCAATTTTGCTGTTTAATGCGGTTCAGTGACCAAGGTGTGTTCATGGACTCAAATGCTAGCCAAGCAATAGGAGGGGTCGGATCTGTAAACTCAGCCCCTAAGTTTAAAAACGCACGGTGCCTGCAGTTCAAGATTGGCCACTGGGCTGTGGGCGGCATCTGAACGGAGTAGTGGGCAAATAGCGGTAGTGCCTATCAACAAAAGTGTCGACATAGAAAGTATCATGTTACGAGCTATCAGGTGTGTAACCTTTACACACTTCATATGTTAGATATGTTATTAGTTATGTTTGGCTAAAAGTCAAGTGACGTTGCCGTCATTAAAATACCCTTGTGGGTAAAAATAAGGACTCCGGGTAAGTCTAATATGTTTTGCTATCAATGAATGCATATGCTAAAAGCCTAAATGTGCCATGTTAATTAATCATTGAGCATGATCATAAAATTTAACTGTTGAACATGAGATTAGGATATGAGATAAAGAGGGAGGAAACATGATCTTTCAGACTGTCACCAGTGGTTAGGTACAACAAGTGGGTTGGCCCCACATGATCTCATTATTTGTGACTGTCATTTTTGAACTCTCAGACATTATCACTTCTAATTTAAATTATCTTCCTAATTATTTCTTCTTTTTCATTTATCAATTTGACACACTGTCTTTTGAAAGCACAAAATGCATCTGACTTATCTTTGAAGAAATCAACCTAAGTGAATATAAAAAAATCATTAACATAATAAAACATAATTCTATTTACCTCTTATGCTTTCTATTTGCATTAAAACAAAAAAGATTAATATGTACCAATTCCAAGGGACATTGTGTCACTACTTGTGGCAGCATTAGATGGACACCTTCTGTTGTTACGCAAAACACAATCTCCACAAGGTCTATTCAATGCATTTCCAAGTTTAGAAAGTCCTCTTAGTACATCATATGGAACAAGACTTTGTAAATTATGATTGTTCCCATAATGAAGCTTTTGATGCATCACCTTAAGATCTTTTACAAAAGCTTTGTTGCAATATCTTCATTAAGAAGTATGTAACTTTTTTCAAAGGATTTCAATCCTTTCATCATGAAAAAATTTGTTTCATCAATTATATCACAACTAATTTTGTTGAATTTCACATAAAATCCTTGTTCACATAATTGACTTATTCTTATTAAATTAGCTTTCAATCCTTATACAAGGAACACATTTTTATGGTTTGAAAACCTTCAATATTAAGATTACATTTACCATTAACTCTACCTTTCTTCCGATCTCTTAAAGTTACTCTACCTTAGATACTACTTACAAATATATCAAGTTTGACGTGCCACTAGTCATATATCTTGAGCACCCGCATCAAGATACCACAAGTTTCTGAAGGATGCTTTCATTACACCGTGAGGAATGATACAACATATCTGCTCATTTTTCTCCATGAGTATTTGAGGTTATTGCTATGTTTTGAAAACCATGTGGGCACTTAGGTAGGACCATACCTAATTTTACTCAAGTTATTAGCATTTGTGTAACTTGGGTTAATGTGACTAAAGACTCCAAAGTAATGGCAAACTATTACTATTCTTCTTTTTTTTGTTTGAGTTTAACAAATGACTTATTTAACATCAATTTTTTTCTAGAGTGGTACCTGATGTGTTTGATTTAACAAATATAGAAGGTTTTTGTTGTGTAGATGAGTAACTAGTAAATCCTAATACTACATCCCTTGGTTTCCTTCTAACTGAAGTTAGCATCTCATCTAGTTATTCACTTAAAATGCCCAACTTCTTGAGAATTTCTTTTTGCAGCATTTAGTTTAGTCTTGTGGTTAGAAAATTGGGCGTCCTTTTCATGGAAAAGTTTGACTAGCTTTAAATTTTCCTCCTTGAGACTAGCTACCTCACCACCAAGCTTCTCAGTTACGTTACACAAAAGTACCATTTTTCTAGCATTACTCTATAAATTTCAATCGGTTGTGTATCTACATCATCATTTCTATCATTGTCTACTATTGAGGTTTCACTTGTAAGCATGACACCTTTAAACTTAGCAAAAAATGTAATACAATTACTTACATGATCATCACCACTTCATCACTTTCAGACTCATCACTCTAGGTGTTATTGAAGAACTTCTTCTTTTTCTTTGAAATGCTTGCACTATAACAGCCTGATTTTGGGCCTAGTCAGAACAGTAGTTTTGGAACCACTAACCCAAGGTTGGAGAAATTAGTTTTAATATTATTTTATGTGTTATGGAATGATTTTATGAGTGTAAAAAAAATTGGTGCATTAATTTTAGCGATTGCATGCTAAATTGCGAAAAATGACTAAATCGCATAAAGTGCAAAAGTTTTATTTTACAAGCTAGAAGTGTCAAATAGCTATAGAATATTAAATTGGAGGTCCTTAATGTGCAATTAGGCCATTGGGAGAGTGTTGGCTGGCTAAGGAGACAAATATGAGACATGGTCAATGGTTTGGTGGATTAGGTGACTTAATTAAATAAAATAGAATAAAACAAAATAAAGGCTATCATCTTTTTCATCCTCCTTCCTCCACCAATAATACCAACAAGAATTGGGGTTTGAAAGCTTAAAATTTTTAGCAACTTTTTCTCCTTTCAAGTAAGTGATTTTGGTGGTCTTTCTTGATAATTTTGTACTTTTGAGACCCTTGTAGCATGATCTAGCTAATGAGGGGACTATTTTGTAAAATAGTTAAGAGTTTAGGGTTTTTCCATGTGAGCATTTATGTTTTTTCTGAATTTTTATGGAAAGAAATGAATATTGGGTGTTAAATACACAACTTTTGTGAAAGGTGTTTCCATGAAAACACCAAAAAGGACTTTTTTGTAAAAGTTGTAAAATAGGTGGTAAATGTGTGTAATAATTGGTATTGTGAGTTTCTATAAGAGTAATAAATGTTCATTTAGGCTTTTTAGAGGAGGAAATCTGATTAGACTCAATTTACGAGCCTAGGGGTAAAATTATAATTTGTAAAAGTTTAAGGGCAAAATAGTAATTTTGCCAATGTATTATTCATGAGTTATTTTAGTCAATGTGATCATTAAATAAGTGAAACTATCATTATAGATCAAGAAACATGAATTTCGGATCGAAACTTAGGAAAGGACAAAATTGTGGACTAAATCGAACAACTATACATATTTTGGCATCGAGGTAAGTTTGTGTGAAACTAAAGCTACATAATGCTATTATATTCTTAATTTCTTGATATCATGATAAATGTATATTGTTTCTATGAAATTGATTAATGATCCCTCGATGAGAGTATAATGATATTATGTTAAGTAGAAGTCTCGGTTGAACATTAGGGATAACTAGGATACCATTGTCACAACATGAGATAAAGAAGATCCCATATAAGACCATGTCTAGGACATGGCTTCGGCATCAAATAGAGATCTTGTGTAAGACCATGTCTGGGACATGGTATCGACATCAATATACGATCTCATATAAGACCATATTTGGGATATGGCATCGACATTGTTATGAGATCCCGTATAAGACCATATCTAGGATATGGCATCAGCATCGAGATGTGATCCCATGTAAGACCATATCTAGGATATGGCATTGGCATCGTGTTACATGTAAGATGAGATTAAGTATCATTCGATATTCCTAGTAGTAGTTCAATGGGTAAAGAATAAATTTTATGTTAAAGATAAAAAAGAGCTAAGTCTATATTCAAGAAAGTGAAAATGCTAAAGTTATGTGATGAAGTCATACAGGTACCCATGAGTAACTTACGAGAAATGATTGCAAAATGTGATATGTGATTTGGTAAGAATAAGCATGAGTAAGTTATGTCGATATGCTTGAGAACTTTTGTATTATTTAGTATGATGAATGGATGTTATCATGAACAGTTATGTTGCTATTTATTTCATGCAAACTTACTGAGTTTTATGCTTACTCCTCTCTTTCCCTATTCCTTGTAGTATCGTCAAGCTAGCTCGGGGATCGAGGGAAGTTGGAGTTTGATTCACACTATCAACTATTCTTTTGGTATAGTAAAATTGATTAATTTTGGGTATGGCATGTTTAAGAACTTGGTTATTTTGTGATATGTCATATTTGTTAGCCAATATGTTGGCTATTAATGCTACTTATTCATGTTGTAAATGGCCATTGGAATTGGCCAATAACATCCTAAAATTCGGGATTTTATATTTTACATTATACCATGCATTAGGTTAGCTAAGAGTGTTAGTTGTGTATGTTTAGGGGCCCTAAGAAGGCTTGGGGTTGAGTTGGGCCTTGGTGGAATTTTTGTGTTTATGCACTTAAGGGGGGAGAAGGTAAGTGACGTCAAGACTTAAAAGAATAAGTGTGTATTTTGCTAGCACAAGTAGAGCTAGTAGCAGAGTGGTGTGGCGTCACATGAAGGAGCTAAAGGGGTGGAGTTCGAATCCCACTTATTGCAAATTTTGGATTAATTTTTGTGCTAATTAGGTGGAAGATGGTAAGTGTCGACCAAGACTCTAAATAAGGAAAGGAAGACTCATTCAAATGATGGAAAGAAGACTAAGGAAAAAGTAAAGAGGAGATCAAGGGAAAAATAAGGAAAGAAATAAAGGAAAGAGATAGGGGGATATGTTGGCCGAATTTTAAGAGGTGCATGGGGGAAAGAATTTTGGTCAACTAAAATCTTTTGATGAAATGGATATACGATTTTGGTAAAGGGAAATTAGGAGCCAAATTTTTAAAAGTCTTTTTGCAAGTTTTGTGCATGCAAAGTTTTTTTTTCTCTCTTTTTGAACATTTTGTGCCTTCTTTTCCAACCTTTTTCCTTTGTTTTGCCGAAATACTCAAGCTATTTTGTTCATCTTTTCTTTGGTGTTAACCAAACTCTCTGACATTTCTTTTCCATCTCTTCTTCTCTTTTCTCACCATTTCTTCTATTTTTCTCTCTTTTTCTTAAGTCAACAAAATTTGAAGGTCGAATCTTCCTTGTTCCTTTCTCTTCAATAGCTGAATCTTTAACATCTTCTCTCTTCTCCATCTTGCATATTGGTCACTTTCTTCCTTGGCCGAATCGGGTAAGTGGCTTCTTTCTCTTCTTTTCGTCTTCTTTTCTCCATAGCCGAAGGTGTGACCACCATCATTCGATTGTTCCACTTTATTTCTAAACCGAAACACCATTCCTTCCTACTCCCTCATATCGTGATCATCTCCTTTTTGGAGTGTTCTTATGGGGTTCACTGAATCTCTCATCTTTGCCTACTCATCCTAAGTCATAAGTCGAATCGATTGGAGTTGAGTTCATCATCAATAAGGTAAGGAGTCTCTTCTTGGTCCATTCGATATCGCTACTTGGTTATTTTGCTAAACGGATTGATAGATTTGACTAATCGATTATTCTAGGGACTAAATCACTCGTTCTTCTTTACTCGTTGATCCTTCAGAGATAGTGGTAAGCTGAAACCCTCTCCTTAGACAACTACTTTCTCTTATCGTAATATCATTCTGATCAAGACTCTTCCAATGGAGGCAAGTGATTGCGATACTAAAGGAAAATCGATAGGAGGATGACAAGGGAGTGGACTTGCAATCTCTACTCCCAAGTTCAAACGTAGGGCGGTATCGATAGTTCAAGATTTCCAACCAAGTTGTGGAAGGGAGCCAGCATCCGGTGAGAATAGACAGATTGTGGTTGTTCGCGGTGGTGAGGGTAAGTGTGAAAACCGATTGTTTAAATGTGGATTAAGAAACTCTTTTTGTTAGTTAATCAAGTGTTATGGTGTCATAGGTGCCGACGATCAAGAAGGTTTAGTTCCTACCGTAATCAGATGTGTAATCTCACATCGAAATCCCATAGATTTGTGATTCACTATCATGTTGAAAAAAAATGATTGTTGTTGCTTACAAATCTAATAGCCGTAATATGGCTTAAATCGAGTAATTTGCTTAAACAACATTAATTCTAAGATCTGTCAAACTCGGTATTAACTTGTTAGATTATGAAAATGCCGTTATGGGCCGAATTGCTAAAATGCCCTCAAGGGGTCGATTTATCGAAATGCCTTAACGGGCCGAATTGCTTTAACATCTTTAAAGGGTTGATTTACCAAAATGCCTTCGATGGGCCAGTTTATTAAACTGCCCACAGTGGGCCGAATTGCATAAGTTCTTTAATGGGTCGATTCACCAAAATATTTCACTAGTTTAATGGTTGATTTATATTTGGATAATGTACTTTGTATGTTGCATCTTTACATACTGCAGGGGGTGGAAAATTTTGTATGAAGAGAAGTGTAGCCTGGTGGCATAGCCACAATTCGTTTAATAATGTACATAACTGTGACTTCAGTGGCTTGGCCACAAAAATACTATGCATTAGCAGCTCGACTGCAAATTGGTGTGAGCGGCGGGGTGGGTTGACTTGATCGTCACAGGGTGATTGGCTGGTCGGGAGTGTGATGGATGGATGGGTTGGGTTGCATTCTTTTGATTTAAATACTGTTATGTAAATGGGCTTAAGCTCAAGATGTTGCTATGCAGGGTTCAGGCCCAGTGGATGAAGGTAATGCTCAATAATGAGGACTTGGGGCCATGGATGACTCGGTGGAGGCCATACTTTAGGAATGATATTTTTGAACTTTAGTAAATTTCTTTTCGCTTTATTTCGTTACTTTTACTATTTTGGGTTTAAAGTTGTAATAACGCCTCTGGGATTTTTAATTTGCTTTATGTTCTGACGTACTTATTATCTTTCACGAATGGTTTTAAATGGAGATCTTCTGAAATCATAAACAATAGTTTTTAAAAAAAAAATTGATTAACAAATGGATTCATAACAAATGTGTACAAATAATTTTAACTTGGATTTTTCTTCGAATTATCATCATTATTTTCAAAAGTCACGATTTTATAATTCACTAGTTCAAATTTCGATTCACCAAATCAACCTCTCGACACTAGTAGTATTTTTATTGAATATTTATAAACCAAACTTGTTTTCTTCACTATAATCAAATAACGTCAACTTTAGTAAGAATCATAAGTTCTTTATACACTTTCTTCATGTGACATGCCAGATCTAGTCATACCGCATGGGCTGGGTTTGGGGCGTTACATACTTGTTAAGTTTTATATATATTCAATGATGATGAAATTCATTAAGTGAAAGCTTGTGCAAATGGTTGAGAATGAGTAAAGTATATTCATGATGAATGTAATGTGGGACTAAGATGTGGATGTCTTGATTTTGGATATTAGAAGTGCCTTATTGTCATGTTTTGTGTTGAGATTAAATGGTATTAGTGTGTTTGCTTTTCAAGGTGGTAATTGGCTTAGTAGTTAGCTTTACAATTGTCCACACGGGTAGACACATGGGCATGTGTCTAGGTCGTGTGTGACACACAGTCAGCCCCATGGGCATGTTAATAGGTCATGTGTCCCCCTGCATGCTAAGTTGGCAAGTCAGAATGCCCAGTAGTAAACACACGGGCTGAGGCACGGCCGTGTGACTCAACCGTGTTGAAGACATGGCCATAGAACATGGAAGTGTGCCCAGGCTGTGTGAAGTCTACACCTAAATTTAGGAATTTAATTCGCCACACGGTCTAAGGACACGGGCGTGTCCCTTGGCCATGTGACCCTATGAGAATGATGACGTCAAAATAGAATATCAAGTTTTTTGCACACAGGCTAAGACATAGGCATGTCATAGCATTGTGAAGGACACGGACGTGTGTCCGATCGTGTGAAAAACCCTTTAAGTTTGAAATTAAAAATAAAATTGACATGGACTAAGGACATGGGCGTGTGTAACCACACGGCCTACCCACACGGGCGTGTCCCTTTCCACATGGGCGTGTGGCCCTGTTTGTGTAAAAATTTTCTAAGTGTTCAAAAGTTTTTGGTTTAGTCTCAAACCATTACGTATGTATGTTTAGGGTCTCGTAGACCTATAATAAGTACGTTATGATCTTGAATGAAAAGTTTTGAGTTGAAATGAAATTTTATGATTCGATGTTGTATTTTTAAGCAAGTTAGGTACGGTCATGCCTCATACCCGGTTCCTACGTCGGATACGGTTAAGGGGTGTTACATGCACATTTTGTCTGAATATGCCAATATCATTCACATTCATGGCATTGGATTCCATTTATTTCATCTTTTGATTCTGGTTCAACATATGGGACTTTCTTCTTTCTTTTGACTTCTCAGAGTATCTCTTGAATAATTTGTTGATATATTCTTTTTATTAACAAAGCTAGCGTCTTTTGTAGTTCTTTAGCAACCATAGATGTATCATATGTAGTGTTAGCAAATGTGCCTATTTTACTTGTTGCAACAAAGGCAAAGTTTTTGTTTATTTTACCCTTTTCACATCAAGAATCTTAAATATAGATTTCAAAAATTTGAAAAGAGCCAATAAGCTCATCAAGAGGCATGAAGCCAATATCTTTGGCTTTTTCAATAGTAGTAACTTCTATACCAAAGCTCTTTGACAAAGACCTCAACACCTATCAAACCTTCTTTTCTTTAAAATAAATCTCACCAATGCATAAGCTTATTCATAATATCACATAATCGAGCATAGAAATAAAAAAATTGATTCAAATTTAAACATTTGTAAAGTTTCAGACCAAGTAGTGAACATTTAGAGTTTTGACATTTTTATTCGTGAAGTTCCCTCATAAGCTATATCCAAAATGTCCCAAGCCTCTCTTGTAGATACACATCTAGATATTTGTAACACCCCAAACTTAGCCTAGACATCATGGTGAATCTGGCAGTGTCACATTGAAGTGTTTAGCGTAAACTTGTTGTCGTTGAAATCCTCAAAATCAATTAATCATTTTGTTATTAAACGGTGATTCCAAAACGGGTTGTTCATTTCCAAAGCGTGCATCATTAAAAGCTAATCACTTTTAAAACGTTATTAATTTTCAAAATCTCATTTATTGCTAAAGTTTTTTAGGAAATGTTTCGAAAACGTGGTGTCTTTAAAAATAGTTACCTTTTGAAACCCGTCTTTTTCTACAACTAGCAGTTTATATCAAACTAAATAAATAAATAAACCCCCAATTTAAAGTTTATAACTTTAAAAAGGCCTTATCACCAAAAAAATACCCAAATTCAGTTACTTATAAATCAAAAGCTAAAAACGAAAGCTAATGCGGTTGTGTGGCCATCATCGAGTCCCTCGCAGCACCGACCCGCCTACGATTGGAGATTTCCTATATAGTTAACCAGAGGGGTGAGTTTACGAAAACTCACAATGTAATCCTTTAACAAGCAACCAGTCAATTAAACAGTAGATAAATGCAGTTTCGACCTGAACCCATTACAATAATAGTCTAGTTCAGTGTGGGCCTAAGCCCTTTCCTGTAACAGTAACGATTGGGCTTGAGCCCATGATAATGCCAGTAATTAGTAGGGCTTTTGCCCAACTTCAGTAATAGTATCAGTGGGGCCTTGGCCCATAACAGTAACAGATATCAATCATACAGTGAACAGTATGTAATATCATTAATCGATGTAGTAACAGTACAGTATCATTAATTAATGCAAATATACAGTCAGAAATCCTACCCAATCTAGCCTCTACACACCACTTCGTCCCACCAAACACACCATGTAGGGATAAAATTGACCCACCTAGCCAAACACACCAAGATTAGCACCGGTTGAGGCACTAACAAGATTTGCAAAGAAAGCTACCAAGAAATAAACGGCATATAGCCATCAGTAGGTCCACAGTCGTCTTGGGTGACCCGTGCAACCTTACTAGTAATATAAACAGCACAAAGCCATCAGTAAGTCCACAGTCGTCTTGGTGACCCATTTCACCTTATCAGTATAGTACATTTCCTCAAAATATAACAACCCATCCCCATGCAATATGTCGTGATAGAATATCATACGTGTATGCAAAATGTCATGCTCAATCATAGTCATACATATCATAGAGCAAATCAGTCATACATAACATGAGGCCATAACAGTCATTTCATCTCCTAGGGGTATAACAGTCATTTTACCCTATAAGGGTATTTCGATCATTTTACCTTATGAGGGTATAACAATTATTTTACCTTATGAGGTATTGCGGTCATTTACCCTACGAGGGCATTTCTGTCATTTTACCCTACGGGGGTATTTGATCATTCTACCCTATGGTGGTATTTTGGTCATTCTACCCTATGGGGGTATTTCAATCATTTACCTTATAGGGGTATATAGGTCATTTTATCCTATGGGGGTATTCTGGTCATTCTACCCTATGGGGTATTTCGATCATTTTACCCTATGGGGGTATTTCAATCATTTTACCCTATGAGGGTATATCGGTCATTTTGCCCTATGGGGGTATTTCGATCATTTTACCCTATGGGGGTATTTCGATCATTTTACCTTATGGGGGTATTTCGGTTATTTTACACTATGGGGTATTTCAGTCATTTTACCTTATGGGGTATTTCGGTCATTTTACCCTATGGGGGTATTTAGGTCATTTTACCCTATCGGGGTATATTGGTCATTTTACCCTATGGGGGTATTTCGATCATTCTACCCTATGGAGGTATTTCGGTCATTATACCCTATAGGGGTATTTCAGTCATTTTACCTTATAGGGGTATTTCGATCATTTTACCCTATAGGGGTCTTTTGGTCATTTTACCCTATGGGGGTATTTTGGTCATTTTACCCTATGAGGGTATATCGGTCATTTTACCCTATAGGAGTATTTCACCATTTTACCCTATGGGGGTATTTCGATCATTTTACCCTACGGGAGTATTTCGATCATTTTACCCTATGGGGGTATTTCGGTAATCATTTTGACCCAACATGGCCCAAAACGGCCTAAGCCCATGTGATCGCTCATGGTGGCCTCTACAGACAAATGCCTCTATTTCGCGAGCTCGGATTGCCCCACATGCAATCGCATGCCCGTGTGGCATCAAATGCCATATTTTTTGGCTTTTCAGCTATTGCTGACCTACGGTTAAAATAGTGTGAGTACACACTTTTTTGACTTTTTTGCCGATTACCATTTACAGAGTACTGTTACACACCTGGTTTCGGCTCCTTACACTCTTGAGCACCCAAGGCCTATCAATTGACCAATATAGCACTTTATTATACCCCTCAATCGATAACCAATTGACTAAAATCGAAAGATATCATCTTAACAACGTAACCGAACTTTTACCTTACGTACACCAAATGTTTCCTTCAATGATTCGGCACTAGCACAGCCTCTCACCCTCGATTTATAACTGTCAAAAATAATTAAACAAAACCCCAATTAACAATCCCAAAGTCAAACTTCAAGTCTCATAAACACTTACCGAAAATTGCGGTTAGTCACTGAATAAGATGGAGGCTCAGAACGTTTGAGAGAAGAAAGAAGTAAAATCAATTCGGCAGGAGAAGGTGAATGGATTTTTGAAACAAAGGGGGAAGAGAAAGAAACTTTCGACAACCAGGAAATGAAAGAGAAGGATGAAAGAAGGGGAAGATTTGACAACACAGGCAGGGTGTTAGGAGAAGCAGACCAAATCAGCAGAGAACTAGGAGAGTGTGGCGGCAGAGAGGGAGAGAAAAGAGAAATAATTTCAGTAGAGGGAAAAACACAAATGCAGAGAAAAACCAAAATGAGTAGCTTTCCCCCTCTGGCCGAATTCATGAGTGTTCATGGTCTAGTTTCGGCATAACTCTCCCTCTCCCCTCACTTCCCTTAATTTTCTCCTAAAATCTCTCCACAACAACAACCTCCCCAAATCCCAATATTCGCTCTTCAAATCTCTCCAAATATGCTTCCTCAATTCTCTCTATGACCATTTCAAACTCCATTCAGCAGTATTTCAATCCAACTCTACCACCTACACAAATTAGGCAGCAAAATAAATACTCCCTTTTTGATGCGCCACCACTCGAACTTTAGATCCCATGTACACTCCACACGCCCCTTACCACTAGACCAACAACTCCTTTGTATCATATTTTAACCACAATAATTTAAGAACCTATTATCTAGATCCAAGGATTTTATTCACTTAAAATAAAAATTTCGCATAAGCCAAGGCTTGAACCCCTGACTTCTCAGACACTTTCAAACACTCCTAAATCACTTAACCACTGAAGCAGACATTTATTTATGTCACTTTCTTGCACAACTAAATATTTATGTGTAGTCTCCTAACTGTTCCTTTGTTCAAAACCTATTTCTTCTAGGCCCAAAATTTGGGCGTTACAATATTCTTCTAAATTCTTGTGGATCTAACCCTATTGAATATGGCATATAATGCCTTAGAATTGTAATTAGCAGTTTTTTTTAGTGGTCCAAGTTGCCTCTAAATTAAGAGTTTTTCAACAGTTTGAAAGGCTCCATTAATGAATCTAAGGAATGCCCTCATTTTTGTTACTGTTAAGAATATTTTATCCATCTAGGAGTTGTGGCTAACTAGTTGCTTTTTTTTCATTCATTGCTTCCATTATAGCTTGCTAAACACAATATATTCACAAAACCAATTAAGCGTTCTCTTTAATACCTACTAAAAGTAGGTCTAGCTATGTTTTGGTAAAATTTATGGCCATAACAAATTAAACAACAATAAGAAGAATTTTCATACAAAGATTGCTAATGTATTTGAACTTAACCTACGTCTATGAAGCCTTGCTTAGAAAACCAATTGACAAAAACCAACAAATGGTTGAAACATCTATCCTCTAAGTGCCTAATATTTCTTCATAATTGGCATTATGGATTTAAACCTGAAAATCTACCACAAATTTGAGTATCTCTATAACCTGGAACTTGATGCATATATGGTTGATATGGAGGCATGCCGGTATTAAGAGAATTGTTCCAACTTTATAAGAATTGGGAGTGGATATGTTTGGCATATATGATTAGGGTTATTTTTGTTTGACTGCCGAATTTGCTAACATGTTCAAAGTAACCAAAATATTAAACTCCTAGTTTCTATGGTCTTAACCTTAAAAATCTATAATGACCTTCAACACTTTTGTAACCTTCAACTTAATTCATATATGGTCGATAGGCATGCTAGCATTTAGATAATTTCTCCATCTATTATAATAATTAAAAGAGGATTTGTTTAACATAATTGATTGGGGTAGTTGTTATTTTATCGCCAAATTTGCTGACATGTCTAGAGTAGCCAACATATTAGACTACCTAGCCTCTACATCTAGTAAAATAGTTGTCATGGCTTGAAGGCCATAAGGAATCTAATTAGTAATGATAACAAGATCGTACTCCAAGGGAAATCGAATGAGTATGGCTATGATATGCTCATGATCCAAGATAATTTCACCACAACCAACAAGGTTATCATAGATTAACTTGACTTTGACCAAAGAAACTCCCTCATGCTTAACTCCTCTTTTCTTTAAGAATGAAGTTGTCTCCCGTAAATATTAGCTCTGATTTAATACGATTACTGTACAACTTATTAAATGTAACCCAAATAACACAAGTAGAATTTTAACTAATGATACATGGTAAAATCCCATTGCTTATATGGTATTTAGACCATTAAAAATGCTTAGTTGTTAAGGATGATGATTCATCGATGGAAAATAAAATAATGAAATTGGAAAGATGAAAAATAAAAGGTGATAAATTAATTAAATAAAAAAATATCATCATTTTATGTCATTTTCTTCCCAAAATACATGGAAACCCTAGGAAAGAGAAAGCAAGCTTTCTTGGCTTAATTAGGTAAGTAATCTTATCCTTTTTTAGTAATTTTTATATTTTCGAGATTGGGATAACTTAATCTATCTATTTTGGGGGTTAATTTGTAAAGTTATCAAAGTATGAAAATTGATGTGTCTCTAACTACTACGATCATAATAAAGGCAACCGCACCTATCGTTTAATAGTATAGTTATGGTAAGACCGGAAATATCGTATCCACAAGGACCAAGAGTACTAGTAATTACTATCTTCTTATTATCTAGCCTAAAAATTGGAGTGATGTCTTTTAACTAAAATTAATTAAAAACACGACAGAGAATGAATTGGGAAAATACTTTTTAGACAACTTTATGAGAGAGGCAATACCTAAGGAAGAATCCACCTAGACTTCACTTATTACTTTTGATTCATACGATTTATTCACTTGACTTAGTCTGTAGAAATTCCTGATTTATGTTAATATCTCTTTCGATACTAAGAACAACTGACTCTAGGTTGATTAATTGAAATCTCTTTCTAATTAAAACCTCTATTGTCGCATTAACTCGATCTATGGATTCCTTTATTAGATTTGACTCTAATCCGGTAGATTTACATCGTCTTATATCTAGGATTGCATTCAACTCCGCTTAATTGTGTTGATCTACTCTTAAACAGGGACTTTTGCTCATCTGCATAAGCACATTTGACTTGAATCAATAACCTGAATTATTAAAACAAGAATAAGAACTCACAATTAAGAATAAGAACAAGTATTTATCTTATAAATCAAATAGTAATAAGATCTGTCTTAGGTTTCATACCCTTAGGTATTTAAGGGATTTAGTTCATACTGATAAAGAGAAACATCTTAAAATAAGGAAAACTACAAAACATAAGAAAACCCAAAAACTTCAAGAGAAATTAATAGGAGATCTTCATTCTTGACGGAGATCCTTCTTCCAAGCTGCTTCTGATGGCTGTCTTCGAGTATTTTCTACTTTTTACTCTGTGTGTGTCCCCCTTAGGGTCTCTCTCCTTAGGTGTTTTTATAGGCTTTGGAGCACCTTTCTTGGCCAACAAGTAACCTTTTTCAAATGAAACTAGACTTAGGTTCGGCAGGGACACGCCCGTGTTTGATAGCTTAAGCCGTGCTTGATTTTGCTCGCCACACACAACCGTGTGGTCTACAACTTAGGCCGTGCTCGATTCTGCTCATCGCACATGGCCATGTGATATTCCCGTGTACTATAGTCCACGCCGTGTTGATTTCTGAGGTAGGCCCATTTTGTCCTTTTTGGCCCGTGTATCGTTCTTTTCAACTCCCTAAGCTCTCCTGAGTGTAACACATGAAATTAAAGGATTAGGAGCATCAAATTCATCAAATCTAATGAACATTCATCCAAAAAATAAGCCAAGCATGGGGTAAAAATATGTATAAATTATGGTTTATCAAATATCCCCACAATTAAGCCTTTGCTTGTTCTCAAGCAAATTCTTCAACTCACGATTAAAATTAACTTCCTTAATTCATAATTCTCATCAATAATGTCACATCATAATTCACAGATAATTCATACATTGATAATTTAACTAAAAGAGTCTTAAAGATTCAAACAATCTAAGTCACAAATTTTTGTAACACGAAAACATAGGTGTTTCCCATTACCTAAATAATCACCTTTGATTCAAAACCGAAAAGAGTTGACATCCTCACTAAAGATTCGCTCAAATCACTCAAAGTGTTTAAGTTTCAAATTAAGCACTCAAAAGTCTAAACATGAAAAGTTATTACCATAGGCTTGCATGAAAATCAAATCTCCACCACTATAAAATGAGATGATACACAAATCAAAAGGTCTTAAAAAGGGTTGTAAAGGAGCTTGGGTTAAAGGTGTGGATAAAGGCTGAATTAGAATATTAGAATTGAGATTGAATTGACAATTTACCTAACTAAAAAAATGAACTAATTCTGAATAATTACATTATCACTAATAACACGAGCTTCTTCTAAAGATGTGAAATTAACTGTTGAGGCTCATAAAAATAAATTTTTTTTCAAGAATAAGAACAAGTACACGATGTAAGATGAATTTAACAATTGAAATAAAGAAAAATAGTTAGGCAACTGATCAAATCGAATCTCAATAAAAGGGGAATCAATAAAGTAAGAAAAGTAAAAATTTGGTTTTAGGTTAATATTAATGGGTGAGTTAAGGAACGGTTTATTAGGCTCAAAAGGGTTCACTAGGGGTCAATTATGAAGGTAGGCTTTTAATGGAATAAGTGGGTTAAAAACTTAGGTGCCTTTATCTTCTCAATATATCAAATCAAAAGTATGGTCTCAATATGTATAATCGAAGCAAGTTCTAGAATAACAAATCAATATTGACACACTCATAACCAACAATAAAGTGAGTAAGAAAAATATATGCTCTAAAAGGCTCAAAGTCTCACAAAATTTATGGTTTTTAATGTCAACCTTGTAAATTCCAAACTTCAACATAATATTAAAATTTAGGGAAACAGCCTAATAAATTTTTAATTCTGAAAATAGACTTATCTACTGTCTTAAAGTATAAACCATCAATGCACAATTACCTATGACTTAATGCAAAACATATCAATGAAAATCATAAGTTAATAGAAATTTATTCTAAAAGTAATATGAGAAAATTTACTTAAGAATAAGACATAATTCAGGGGTTTTCTAATAATACTACAATTAACCTCCCTACACTTAAGATGTATATTATTCTTAATGTACAAAATAGATAATGACAAAAATATAAGAATATCATAAGATAGGGACAGAAGTGAAACTTCTTGAATTTTGGATGGAATCCGTGAAAAAAGCCTGATGAATTTAGGCAAGTGAAGGTGGGGGAGAATACTCCGGTAGCACCTTGAACCCTTTGAAATTGAGTCAATAAAGCAGTCGGCATGAACTTATGAGGAAGTTGTGGTATATCTACTGTAAAGTGGTCGTGCACGGGGAGGCTGCACCGAGATTCTTTCGCTTTTTCGAAGCGGGGATGGCGGCCTTGGTCTTGCCTCGAGTATTAGTCATTGTGTACCTAAAAATGATTTGCAATAAATAATTCAAGCATCACCACAAGTAATATCGAAATAGTCCTAAATAACAGGTTATTCCTAACATAGTGAATTTTAAAAATTAAGCAAAAAGTAGTATTTAAATTAACGATACTAACGTATGGTACCCTAAACTAAATCTAAATGTAATGAATAATAAGAACAAAATAATAAATAAAGTAAAAATAAATAATGGAAAATAACTATGAATTCAAAATAAAAGGGAAAAAGAGTGACCAACGGTGGCAAGGATGGTGGCTGGTATGGTGGCGGTGTAAAGAAAGAATAAGAGATAGGGAAAAGGGGAGGGAGAGAGAAAGAGGGAAAGAAGAGGGAAGGGGAAGAGTTTCAGGTTAAGGGAGAAAGAAAAAGAAGGAAGGAAGGAGGAGGTTAGTCAGTGGTGGCTGGAGGTGGGAAGGGGGAAAGCTGCGGTGGCTAGGGTTGTGGGGAAATTTGGGGGAGAAGGTGAAAGTAAAAGGGGTTAAATAGGGATTGGGGCACACTGTCGTGGCCCATGCCTGTGTTTCTTGGGCGTTTTGGCTCACACAGCCGAATCGCCCGGCCGTGTGATGCTTTGTTTTTTCTCCTATGCCCGTGTAGAGGTTTCCACGCCCATGTTAATTAATCAGTATCGACCACGGCCTATAAACACGCCCGTGTGATTTACTCAGTTTCAACCACAGCTTCTAGGCACGGGCGTGTCTCACGCCCGTTTCATTTACTCAGTGTCTCCCACGATCTTAAGGCATGCCGGAGTGGATTTCTCTCATCCAGTGGTCTTTGGTCAGTTTCGACCACGGCTGCATCACACAGTTGTGGAAGTTTATCGTAGCCCGTGTTTTGGGGAAAATTTTCGTCCTATTTTCACATGGTCTCCGCCACACTGATGTACCTACTCGTGGTGTCCACACGACCACGGCCACGCCCGTGTGCAAGGCCGTGTGGGTAGGGAAACCTGCGCCAAATGATTTGGTTAGTTTTTAGTTGGGTGCTAAAAGTTGAAAATATTGACATTAATGAGGTTAGTGCTCGGGTTGCCTTCCGAGAAGTGCTTATTTAGAGTCTAAGCTCGACTCACCTTTCATTCGTATAATCATGGTGGTTCGAGGAGTTGAAACTCCTCATTCCTGCTATCAATTTTGTTAAAATAAGGTTTTAGACGAGTACTATTTACCTTGAAGGTGCCAAATTTGGAATGAGTTACCTCGACTGTACTGTATGGAAAGATATTAAGTACTGTGAAAGGGGTTGTTCCATTGGGTTCAGGAGTGGCAATACGAGGATCTGTATTATCCATTAGAACTCAGTCTCCAACCTAATTTGACTCATTTAATTTTTTGGCTTGCTTTGGTTCATCGTGTACTTTCAATTTCTCCTTAAACTGTGTTTGCCATTCATCTAGTTCCTCAATCTAGAGCCTTCGTTCCTCATGAACAGTTCTGTTTTCAATATGAGAGCTAGACCATGGCTCTGTCATCTTTTTCCAAGGGATTTCCTACAAAGAAGATTGATCATTAAGTTCACTTACATTAACAGGACTTGTATCATCTTGATCACTAGATTTTCTGACAGAATCACGTGTTTGAGTTTAATTATGTCATCACCTACACGAAGTATTAATTCCCCTGCACCAACATCAATAATGGTCCTGGCAGTTGCTAAAAAGGGTCGTCCTAAAATTAAAGGAGCGTCACTATCCTCATCCATGTCTAAAACAACAAAGTCTACTAGGAATATGAATTTATCAATTTTGACTAGCACATCTTCAATTATACCCCTAGGAAATCTAATGGTTTTATCGGCCAATTAAATGTTCATCCTAATTTGTTTGGGTTTCCCAAGACCTAGCCGTTTAAACATTTTATAAGGCATAACATTGATACTTTCCCCCAAAACAGCAAAGCGTTATTAACAGATAAACCACCAATTAAGCAAGGAATCGTAAAACTCCCTGGATCTTTTAATTTGCAGGGTAGTTTATTTTGTAAAATTGCTGAGTAAACTGCATTTAGCTCCATATGCGACGCATCGTCTAACTTTCGTTTGTTCTCCAAAAGCTCTTTTAAAAATTTAACCGAATTGGGCATCTGCGAAAGAGCTTCATAAACGGTAAGTTAATATGTAATTTTTTTAAAAGTTTAAGAAATTTACCGAATTGTTCATCTGTGCGGTCTTTCTTCGTCTCATTGGGATATGGCACTCGAGGTTTGTACTCTGTACTTACCAGTTTTGGTTTATTATGGCTTACCTCAAACTTATCTTTATCTACCATGTTTTCTTGCCTCGGTTTTGGTTCATCTAACCCTTTACATTCATGAGCAGTAATGGCATGAAGTTGCTCCTTTGGGTTAGTTTCAGTGTTGCTTGGCAGGCTACCTTGTGGTCGTTCTAAGATCAACTTGGCAAGCTGACCTATTTGGTTCTTAAGCCCTTGAATCGACGCTTGCTGATTTTTTAGTGCAATTTTGATGTTTTGAAAATGGGTTTCTGACACCAAGATGAATTTTGTTAGCATCTCCTCAAGGTTCGGCTTCTTCTCATGTGGGTAGGGTTGTTGTTGAAAGCCTGGAGGGGGTTGTTGTCTCTGATTTCCTTGACCACTCCATGAGAAGTTTGGGTGATTCCTCCAACCTGGATTGTAAGTGTTACTATAGGGATTATTCTAAGGTCTAGAATTATTACCCATGTAGTTCATCTGTTCGCTTTCTATGCCAGGGTTGTAGGATGGATTTCTGTATTGTTCATCCCTCCTCCATTTGCATCGCACTGCATCACTAGATGTACCTGCGAAGAACCACACAAACCATCAATCTTTTTACTTAAAAGCTCTACTTGGTTTGATAGCATGGTGATTACGTCGAGGTTAAAAACACTGGTGGCTTTTGTCGGCTTTGTTCTCATGACTTGCCACTGATAGTTATTTAGTGACATCTTCTCTATAAACTCATAAGCCGCTTTAGGGGTTTTGTTATTTAGGGTTCCATCGGCAGCTGCATCAATTAATTGCCTAGCTGAGGGGTTCACCCCATTATAAAAGGTTTGAACCTGTAGCCATAATGGTAATCCATGGTGAGGGCATCTTCTTAGTAGATCCTTGTATTTCTCCCAGACATCGTAAAGTGTTTCTAAATATATTTGCACAAAAGAAGAGATATCATTCCTCAACTTAGTCGTTTTAGACGACGAAAAATATTTAAGTAATTTTTTTTTGTCATTTGTTCCCATGTAGTGATTGATCCTCATGGTAACGAGTTCAATCACTGTTTAGCCTTGTTCCTTAATGAGAAGGGAAACAACCGAAGGCGAATGGCATCATCAAAAACGTCATTAATTTTGAAAGTATCGCACAACTCTAAAAAGTTAGCTAAATGAGTATTTGGGTCTTCATCATACAAACCATCAAACTGAACAAACTGTTGAATCGTTTGAATAGTGTTAGGTTTCAGTTCAAAATTATTTGCAACAATAGCAAGTCTAACAATACTCAATTCAGCCCCAGTTAAATTAGGCTTAGCATAATCATACATAGTACGAGGAGTAGGATTTTCAGCAACCACTAGAGGTAGTGGATTATTATCAGCCATCTCCTCGGTAATATTGGTTTCGTCCTCTTGCTCTTCTTCTATGTATTGTAGACTTCACCTTATCTCCCTACGATTTCTGCGAGCGGTACTTTCTATCTCACTGTCAAAAAGCAAGGGTCCTGACTGGTTTCTTCTAATCATAAACTAAAATTACTTGCCAGAAACAAATAAAAGACAAATTAGCAAAATAAAATAATAAATTGCAAATAAAAATAAAAAATGGCTAAAGTAATAAAAATTTAGTGTTCCTAATATCTTAGTCCCCGGTAATGGTGCCAAAAACTTGATGTGTCTCTAACTACTACGATCACAATAAATGTAACACCCCTTACCCATATTCAACGCCGGAATAGGGTACGAGGCATTACCAAAACACATACACTTGAAAACGTATTAAACTGAGTCATAAAATTTCATCTAAATTGTACAAAATGAACTGCTAAATATTAAAGGCCAACATTTTAGGCCAAACCAATTATGACATATACAAATGACTAAGTCTCCTATACATGCCATGAACTTAAGAGGTTTGTATTCGCTTTTACCCGACGATGATAGCTTGATAGTGTGATTACATCTCCGGCGATCTCCAACTCGAGTTAGCATACAATCCTATAAGATATGGGAAATGAAGGGAAGTAAGCTACAAAGCTTAGTAAGTAAGTATGTAAATAATAAGTGATTTATTAACATGCTTTTACAAATCTTCACAATATGTTCTCAAGATAATATAATCATAATTGAACATAGTTCCACTTTTTATTCAAGTTCATCTCAAGCTGTCTACTCGAGTCACAGCCACTAAATTATTTTTATCTGGAGCTACAAAACTCCAAATTAAGATCCGTAAATTTTTCCTGAAACTAAATTCACATATCTTTTTACCATAAAATTTTCATAATTTTTGGTTTAGCCAATTAGTACAGCTTATTCTTCAAAGTCTCCCCTGTTCTGCTGCCTGACAATTCCGACCATTCTTTACTAAAATTTAATTATCTTTTCTTACAGAATTCAAATGATGTTCTAGTTTCATTTTTCTAAAAATAGACTCAAAAAGGAATCTAATCATATAAATTATATCCCAATATTACTTTTGTACAATTTTCAATGATATTTCCAAGTCAGAACAGGGGATCTCGAAATCACTCTGAATCAGTCTCACAAAAATCTAAATATCTCAAAATATACCAATCCTTTGCTTTCTTTGTTTCTTTTATATGAAAATAGACTCAATAATATTTAAATAAATGTCTTATAAAACTTATAATTCAATTTCTACCATTTTTGGTGATTTTTCAAATTAACATCACTGCTGCTGTCCAAAACAGTTTTATTGTGAAATTTTGCTTTCTCTCACTTTAGTTGTATTCATTACTTACCTATAACAACCATTCAAATTTCCAATCACATATTGAGCATATTGCTCATACATTATACATACATATACATATACTTATCACTACAACATCTCACATAATTTCATTTAGTCAGTTTTCCCATTGAACGCTTCGGAATAATAACAAATATGCGGTGGTTTCGCACACAGCCCACCTTTCCAATTTCCGATTACATATCGAACATATTCCTCAAATGTACATTTTGCACATTTCTCAATTTGTAACATTCAAATTTGCACTTATTCATAACATGATCGCACCAATCATCATTAGTAAATTATCTCGTTGAACCCCTTCGAAAAATGCCCAATACTCGGTGGTCTCAGCACATAGCTCCACCTACACATAATTCGGCTTTCTTGTACACATGGTGAAGGTCCCTTATCACCCATGTGACCTAGCCATTCCATCTCGTAGCTTTCTTGTCTACATGGTGTCCAACACTAGGAACCACTCATGTGACCTAGCTACTCATAACCCATAACTTTCTTGTACACATGGTATACACACAGTATTACACATGTGACCTAGTTACATATGAAATTATTATCCCGTAGCTTTCTTGCACACATGGTGAAAGTCCCTTGTCATCCATGTGGCCTAGCTACATATCAAATTTTTGCCATCTAGTAGCTTTCTTGTGCACACGGTGAAGGTCCCTTATCACTCGTGTGACCTAGCAACATATTGTCCGTATCTTTGATTTTCCGAAGGTTCAATCGAGAATTTCCCATTCCATTCATTTTCATATTTTAGTTATCACCCAATAATTTCCATAATATCTAGCAAAATAATTATTGTACAAGTAAAATAAATGCATTATTTACATATAAACTTTCTTTTCGAAATCTCGTCAGGTACAACTGTGTAGCAACTCATACAACCCATGTAATATTAATTTAACATTCAATTCCTATAACATTAACTTGCCATTCAATTTCACATGACACAATAAACATCACATTTTTCATACCATACATACCATCCATCAACTTCTCCTAAACATATTAAATCATACAATTTATACCATATCAATAGAAAATTACAATTCAAGCATGGTATTGCATTATTATTAACACACGAACTTACCTCGAATGCCGAAACGGTCATTTTACAAACTTTCTCGATTTTTTGATTTTCTCCAGTTCTAGGTCCAAACCTCGTTTTTCCAAGTCTAAAACATCACATTTCACTTATTTAATTAATGTACTACTCAAAACAGTCCCTAATTCAAACTTTGGAAAAATTACAATTTTGCCCCTAAACTTTTGCATATTTACAATTTTTCCCCTAGGCTCGAAAATTAAACTTCATCCCTTATTCTTATGTTTTAGAACATGCTGAACATTTTTCCCTTATATAGCAACATCAAATTCTCACTCTAACATGTACTTATGAACATTAGGTATTTTTACTAATTCTATCGTTTTACTCGTTTTCACGTAAAATCGCTTAGCAAAAGTTGTTTAACATAATTTTAGCCTTCATATTCTATCATAGAATATCAAAATAAACACATTTCACCTATGGGTATTTTTTCAAATATGAACCCTAGGTTAAATTATTGCTAGAATAAGTTAAATCAAGTTACCGGGATTCCAAAAACGTAAAGAACATTAAAAACGGGGCTTGGAATCACTTACTATGGAGCTTGGAAGCTTGAAACAAACCCTAGCTATGGAGAACCCTTGTAATTTCGTCCTAATGAAGAAGATGGACATATTTGGCATTTAAATTTTGTTTTTAATTCATTTAATTCACTAAATTACCAAAATGCCCCTTAAAAAATTCTTTTGAAACATATCCATCCATGTCCATTTTTGTCCACCAACTTAACCAATGGTCTAATTATCATTTAAGGACATCCAATTTAAAATTTCATAACAATTGGACACCTCTAACATGTAGAACTCAACTTTTGCACTTTTTACAATTTAGTCCTTTGACTAAATTGAGTGCCCAAACGTCGAAATTTTCGAACGAAATTTTCACGAAATATTTCTGTGAAATCATAGACCATAAAAGTATAATAAAAATAAATTTTATTACGTCAAATTTGTGGTCTCGAAACCACTATTCCGACTAACCCTTAGTTCGGGATGTTACAATAAAGGCAAGTGCACCTATTGTTTAATAGTATAGTTATGGTAAGACCAGAAATATTGTATCCACAAGGACCAAGAGTACTAGTAATTACTATCTTCTTATTATCTGGCCTAAACATTGGAGTGATGTCTTTTAACTAAAATTAATTAAAAACACGACAGAGAATGAATTGGGAAAATACTTTTTAGACAACTTTATGAGAGAGGCAATACCCAAGGAATAATTCACCTAGACTTCACTTATTACTTCTGATTCATACGATTTATTCACTTGACTTAATCCGTAGAAATCCCCGATTTATGTTAATATCTCTTTCGATACTAAGAACAACTGACTCTAGGTTGATTAATTGAAATCTCTTTCTAATTAAAACATCTATTGTCGCATTAACTCGATCTATGGATTCCCTTATTAGATTTGACTCTAATCCGGTAGATTTACGTCGTCTTATATCTAGGATTGCATTCAACTCTGCTTAAACAGGGACTTTTGCTCATCTGCATAAGCACATTTAACTTGAATCAATAACCTGAATTATTAAAACAAGAATAAGAACTCACAATTAAGAATAAGAACAAGTATTTATCTTATAAATCAAATAGTAACAAGATTCGTCTTAGGTTTCATCCCCTTAGGTATTCAAGGGATTTAGTTCATACTGATAGAGAGAAATATCTTAAAATAAGGAAAACTACAAAATATAAGAAAACCCAAAAACTTCAAGAGAAATTAATAGGAAATCTTCAGTCTTGATTGAGATCCTTCTTCTAAGCTACTCCTGATGGCTGTCTTCGAGCATTTTCTGCTTTCTACTCTCTTTGTGTCCCCCTTAGGCTCTCTCTCCTTAGGTGTTTTTATAGGCTTTGGTGCGCCTTTCTTGGCCTACAAGTAACCTTTTTTGAATGAAATTAGACTTAGGTTCCGTAGGGACACGCTTGTGTTCGATAGCTAAGGTCGTGCTTGATTCTGCTCGCCACACACGGCCATGTGGTCTACAACTTAGGCCGTGCTCGATTCTGCTCGTCACACACGGCCGTGTGATCTTCCCGTGTACTATAGTCCAGGCCGTGTTGATTTTTGAGGTAGGCCCATTTTGTCCCTTTTTGCCCGTTTATCATTCTTTTCGACTCCCTAAGCTCTCTTGAGTGTAAAACATGAAATTAAAGGATTAGGAGCATCAAATTCATCAAATCTAATGAAAATTCATCCAAAAAATAAGCCAAGCATGGGGTAAAAATATGTATAAATTATGGTTTATCAAAAAAATTTCCATGGATGAATATGCTGAAATTTTGAAATTTATGGTAGAAAATGAAAGGTTGTTGTTAGATAAACAACTTTTACAAAGTGAATTTTGATGAAAACATTATTTAGGGACTAAATTGAAAAGTTGTAAAATTTATGGAAAAATTATGGATTTTATGAAATACATGTGCTGTAAATATTACATGTAAAAATAAGTTAAGCTTGGAATAAGGATTAAATTGCATGAATTTCATTTTCCGAGCCTAGGAATGAAATCATCATTAATTAAAAGTTTAGGGGCAAAATGGTAATTTTCCTAAGATTTAAATTGGATTGAATTGAGTTTAAATTGTATTAAATTGATGTTAAATTTAATCGTATAGATCCGGATAGACCAAATTCGGAGTTAGAACGAGGAAAAGAGAAAAATGTCGGATTAGTAGATTTTGCGTACACGAATTATAATCGAGGTAAGTTCGTGTAACTAAATTGTGTATGTTTATATGCTTGAATTAGATGTTGTGTATGTGAATTGTATAAATATCATATATGTATAACATTGAAAATATATCCGACAAAACCCGATAAAAGGTAATGCCCGAAAAACCATAAATGATAAAAATGTTACTTTTATGCTTGAAATGAATCTGAAATGTGTTTATTTGAATATTGTGAATATTATAAATGTATGAATAATTATGTGCCTGATAATATTTGAAAAATGTTGAATCCTGTTTGAATAAATGAAAGTCGATGGATACATGATTTCCTGTATTTGAATATGGTCTTGCATATGTGGCAGACAGGATTTAGCTCAGACGAGTAATCCTGATTTAGCCCTCTCAAGCGTCCTGATATATAGTTCTTGCGAGCATCCTGATCGGTAGTGATTTGGCATGTGTTGCGCACTAACGCAGCTCTGTGTGATCGTCTTGTTATGCGATCAGTTGTGATCATGCTTATGTAGAGGACCAAACGCGGCTATTATTGAGCGTCCTGAAATGGCTCACTTGAACTCTCTGTTACCTTATCTAGTGCTCTTGATATTATCTCTTCTGAGATATCTAATAAGCTCTATGAGCTTCCTAAGTAAAACTCTTATGAGTTCCTAATTAGCCAGGATAAGAGTCTGGTTACATGGTTACATGGTTTATCTGAGCATCCTGATATGTGGCTCGAGAGTGTGCTCCCTGGTTATGAGCCCTAACGGGTACTACTGAATATGAATGGATGGATCCTAATTTGTACACCTCAAGTGTACTACCTGTGTATCCATTGATAGTTCAGATAAATTCAACGGGGAAAATCCTGACATGAGAAAATATGAACATGAAATTAATTAATACATGTATATGCCTAAAATACATGAAAATGATGATACTTGATATATGAAAATATGAGATGATGATATATGTACATGGAATTTATCTGATGAATACGTTCATTCATGATTATAGATTTGTACACTTTGAGTGTACTACCCATGTGATATTGATATTTCGAATGATTTAATGGATAAAGTTCTGACATGAAATAATTTGAACTCGAGATGAATTATTATGAAAATGTACTTAAATTACATGGACTTGAATTATACCTGTTACATGAACACATGATATGAGAAATATTTGAACATGGAAATTTGACTAGTGTCGAGAAATATATTTTCTGATATTCTTGAAAAATATGTTTAACATGAAGTCAAAACAAACTATTACTGAAACAAGCCTAAGATACTGGAAATGATAGCATTTGTTATGTTGAAGTATGATGTACTTGATACAAGAATGTGGAACATGCTTAATGACTTTGTACTTTCGTGATATATTGAAAATATGTGTATGAAATTGTCTGACAATTGTGTATATTTGTGATTATGAGTTATTACCCAGAATACTTGACTGACATGGTTAATGAGGATATGTATTTAGGCATTTGGCCAACATGACTTGGGAATAAATTAAATGCTTACCTAAATTTAAGATAGTGGTAAGTTAAGTTCCAAGTTATACAAACTTACTAAGCATAATATGCTTACTCTATTTTATTTTTCCCTTGTCCTATAGTGATCCAGAAGCTCATTGGAATGGAAGCTTGGCGAAGATCACTCACACCATCCATCAGCCCATTTCAGTATATATATAGTGTAACATCCTGAAATTGGGCTTAGTAGGATTGAGCCCAATGGGCCTTAGGCGTAGTAGGGTTTAAAATTTTTTGGAGAATAGGAGATCGGCTTAAGTGCAAGTTGGACCTTTTAGATAAGTGATTTTGGAAGGTTAGGGGGCTTCTATGAAGTCTCGGGATCAAATATTAGCTTTGGGGAAATTTTGGTTTTAGGTGAAAAAACCACGAAAGTTGGCGGTAGGCCTTAAGAATAAAATATGGAGAAAAGTGACACAAGTGGAGTGTGTGGTGGAGTAGCAAAGTGACGCCACTTAGGGGACAAGGGAATGACGCCACAAGGAAGGAAGGAGGTCCAAGGTTCTAGTTGTAGCGTTTGCATTCCTTTTAGATTATTTTTATTAAATGAATTTAGACCTTAGACATATGGTTATATTTAGTTGCATGGTTTAAGACACAAGGAGCTAGTTGGTAAAGTGGCTAGCGGCGTGGATTATGCTACTGAGGAGAGTCTGGTTGAATCTCATGAAAAGTAAGGGAGTATTTATTTTGGATTGACGGTAAGAGTTTCATTGAATTTAAACTCTCTTGACGAGGATCCCACATTGGAAAGAAACAAAGAAGGAAGGTGAAGAGCTAGCTATATAAAGAGCATCCTAGGAGGAGAGTTAAGAGACCTTGGTGGGCATTTGGGCACAGGAGTGGTCGCAGCGCGGTTTAACACCAGAGTCCTATCAGGTGTGTAACTCTCTCTACTCTAGTTGTAGAGCGGCAAATGCCGAAGTGCCGATCACGTCAATAGTAGCCACACGAGCGTGCGAGCACACGTGTGGGGCTTCGACGCGATAGTTGAGGCCATCAGTAGTATTCTTGTGGGTTGGGGCTGCTTGGGCCGCGATGGGCCAAAGTGGGCCCAATGGGCCCGTGGGCCTAATTGGAATAAATTGTATGATGATATAGTATATAGTGAACTAGACTAGGTGGAACCTATATACGTGGCTAGATTTGTGTTAGGTGGGCCACACGAGCGTGTGGGCTTGAATGGGTCAAATCAGGTTTTAGGCCCAATAGTCTAGTGACGACCGAAAATAGTAGCTGAGTCACTCAGGATAACATTAGACCTTAGGGAGGGCCATTATAGGTGCGAAATTACGAAAATACCCTTGGTGGGTAAATTACGAAAATACCCTTGGTGGGTAAATTATGAAAATACCATTGGTAGGTAAATTACGAAAATACCTTTGGTGGGTAAATTACAAAATACCCTTGGTGGGTAAATTATGAAAATACCATTGGTAGGTAAATTATGAAAATACCCTTAGTGGGTAAATTACGAAAATACCCTTGGTGGGTAAATTACAAAAATACCCTTGGTGTGTAAATTACGAAAATACCCTTGGTATGTAAATTATGAAAATACCCTTGGTAGATAAATTACAAAAATACCCTTGGTGGGTAAATTACGAAAATACCTTTGGTAGGTAAAATTACTGCTATACCCTTAGAGGTTGGTTAGCTTGATTATGTTGTATATTATTATTCTGATTATGATGGTAATTCGTTTCATACGTTATTTGATATATGTCTAGCATACATGACATACTGCATACACGAATTATTATGTCATATTGCATGGGTATGATGAGAGGAGGGGGAAGATTGATATTTGTGACTTTGGGTCACCAATGGTTTAGCACCACCAAAGGTTTGGTACCACAGTTAATATTCGTGACTTTGGGTCACCAGAGGTTTGGCACCTCATAGCGACTCATCCCAGTGGCTTCACACCACAATGGGTTGGCCCCACATTTGATAAACGGGATTGTCGCCAGTGATTTGGTATCACAACGTGGGTTGGCCCCATACATGGATTATTCGTGACTTTGGGTCACTAGTGGTTTGGCACCACCAGTGGTTTGGTACCACAGTTAATATTCGTGACTTTGGGTCACCAGAGGTTTGGCACCTCATAGCGACTCGTCCTAGTGGCTTCGCACCACAGTGGGTTGGCCCCACATTTGATAAATGGGATTGTCGCCAGTGATTTGGTATCACAACGTGGGTTGGCCCCACACATGGATTATTCGTGACTTTGGGTCACCAGTGGTTTGGCACCACATTATATTGATATCAGTGACTTTGGGTCACCAGTGGTTTGGCACCACTAGTGGTTTGGTACCACACGGGGTAGAATCGGGAGTTTCGGATGGTTAGGTTTTGGGTTGCATGACATGCATATTTTCATATGAAATTGTGTAAGGGTTTAACACCCGTTGGATGGGGATTTACACACTGAGTCTTGATGACTCACCCCTTAGTTAAATTTTGTAGGTAATCATTAGATCGCGGATTTGGGAGCTGAGGTGGACTCGTGGGGCCATACATATGTTTACTCGTAAATTCGTTTCTATTATTTGGACTTATTTTTATTTGGGTTTTTGTTATGTAATAAGGCCTTGGGTATTTTACTTGGTTTCAGCTTTCAATTTAGTTACTGCTTATTATTAAATGATCAACATCGGATTTTCCTAAAATGATAATAAACCGTTTCTTATTCAAAATTACTTAAACTCAATTTTTACAACAACTATAAAGAATACAAGCTTTTAACGAAACATACGATTTAGACATTCCTTTCATGTGACATGTCAGATCCGGTCGTAACGTTTAGGCCGGGTTTAGGGTGTTACATATAGTAAATCAATTATGGTTATAATGGCATGTATAGGTTATTTAGCCAATGATGGCATGTAAATGTTTTGAAATAAACTAGCCATTAGGATGGCTTGTGTTTGACATATTTTGATATGTTTATAAGTGGATCTATCATGTTTGAAAATGAATGTAATCATACATGTGTACATTTGGTAAATAGATAAATATGAAAGATATATAAACATGATAATAAATTTTCATTTGTTGTACCTAAGGGTACATTGGTTGTATATGATATTATGTCATGTTTAAGACATGATTTGGACTTGTTTTGAATGCTTTGAAATGGTTTGTGAATGTGATTAAGTTTTGGTGTAGGTGAAAGACAAGATGGGTGAGAAATGTGGCTTGGAAAATAGCCTATTTTCGTCCACACGGGCTGAGACACACGGGCATGTGTGACACACGGCCTAGCACATGGGTGTGTGGCCTGGCCGTGTGTTCCCTGCATCTTTAAAATGACAAAAATATAATGCTCAGAATTGATCACACGGCTTGGCACACAGGCGTGTGGTTTGGCCGTGTGACCCTTGCACCCACACACGGCCTAGCACGTAGGCATGTGACTTGGCTGTGTGACCCAAATCAGAGAGTTACACGGCCTAAGACACGGGCGTGTCCGTGGCCGTGTACCCCTGCACCTAAGAAAATTTTTGAAATTTTACGAAAAATTTTATAAGTACCTGGTTTGGTCCCGACTCGTTTCTAATGCATGATTTGGGCCTCAAGGGCTAATGTAAGGGACTATATGATGAAATTTGATTGGAATCTGATATGAATACTGAATAATTATGAAATGTGTTATTTGTTCTGTAAATTTTGATAATACCGCGTAACCCTATTTCGGCGAAGGATTCACGTTAAGGGTGTTACATATAAAGTCTTGTAACTTGTGTGTTATAACTTTAATAGAACTTGTTGTTTCCAAATAAGGTAATTCTTGCCATCCAAAACCATATTATTTTTCTTTGTAGAAAATAACTTCCTAGTGATTGTATGATTATTCTAATCACCACCAACACGTTGGATGCTCAATTCCTCATTATTATTAAATGTAATACAGATAAATATCATTTTAGGGAACAAAACACTTCAAGAATTTATTCTTTTGATATTTTAAATGAAGATTACAAGAAAAACTAAAAAAAAAAAAATTCAACTAGACTTAAGATTCATACAACATGTGAGACAAATCAACCAAGAATCACTATCTTATAATTAGGTTTCCAAACAAATCACACAATACTAAAGAAAGAAGAACTTGCAATAACATAATCGACGATTGCACCTATCACGGCTCTAATATCATGTCATAATATAACGACATCATAGGATCAATGCAATTTTTAAAATTATACAAGTAATTGAAGAGAATAAGAGAAATGAGTAAAGATAACCAATATAGAAGAATATAAAGAAAATGAACTGAGTAATGATGGGCAATATAATGTGACCAACCAACCTTTTCTTGTTGATTTCATAAATCAGTTTTGTATTGACTCCAATTAGTCAACATCTTATGGATTACAACAATTTACCGTTACAGTTTTGACTGCAACAAACTAACTACAATAGTCATGATTAATCATACTATATGTTATCACTAATAACATTATAAAAGTAGGAAGGTCCAATTAATAAATTTTAAAATAAAAATTTTAAATTTCAAATTTAAATATGGTAGAGAGAATAAAATCATAAATAAACCTTTAAAATTCTTTGAAGTAAAAGTTTGGAAATTGCCCTCGGTTTCAGCTTGCTTTTTTTTAACCTTTATGAGTCAAATTTAACCCTATATAAATAGTGGGCTATGCACACTATCTTCTTTTTTTTATTTTCATATTTCTCACATGTCAACCAAATTAGATATATTGAGAACCTCCTTTTGTCCCACTAATCTGTCTTTCTTTTTTTTAGCCTTTTATTAAGACCTTGTTTGCTTCATCTCCATTTATATTGGTGGGGATTTCTGTAATCCACTTATATATATATATATATATATATATACACAACACTTCTATTTCTTTTTCTTTAGCACTGCAATTTGGTGATCAAGTTAAGTCAATTTTGTAGGATGTATTGGCAATTTCACATTGGTGTGGCGGTTTTAAGACAAATTTTCTTTGTTGTTGGCTGTAATAATCATTAGAGAGTAGTAAAAAAAAAAATCATATTATTGGGAGGAAAATGATTAAGGCAAACTCATTAACTTTAAAAATTAAAAAGAATTATCTTAGGGATCGATTTTTTTTTGTTGTTGTTTCTCCATGCATTTTTAACAGCATTCTCGATCCTTTATGCTCAACCAAATTCCCTATACCAAGCATTATGTATAGAAAATACAAAAAACAATTTTCTAGATTTATTATCATATCAAAACACTTTTTTAATTTTATATAGCATTTGCAACTTTTTGATAATTATATATATATATATATATATATATATATATATATATTAATATATATATATATATAACACACACATATAAAGTTGAATCAAACATAATAAATTTTCATACATTGATTGAATGAAAGCTTAGTTGTGAACAAGGATGCACTTTCATTTATTTATTATTAATTGAATCGTTATATAGTTATATTACACATTTACACTTGAGCTAACCATTCAATCTTTATTATATGGTAAAAGAATTTAATCAAAATTTTCACACTGCTATTAGTTTATGGAATCTAATAATAGGTATAATGACTTACTTGGTTTTCTAATTTTACAAGAAAAGTTATTTTAACTTTTCATTTAATTTTTATCTTTTTAATTTTTAAGTTTGCGCTTTTTTTTTGTCAAATCACACAAAATGAATGAAAATGTTAACGTCTTTTAACTTTGCTGACGTTGCACACTTGGATAACATGTCAACATTTAATTAAATTTTTAAAATTTTAAAATTCAAAAATTATAAAAACTATTTTTAAAAATAAAATTATTAAAAATATAAAAATATTTTTATATTTTAAATTTTAAAATTTAATTAAATGTTGATATATTATCTATGTGGTAATCTACATGTATGCCAAGTCAACAAAGTTAATAAATGTTAACTTTTCCATCCATATTGGAGAGATTTGATAAAAAAATGTAAGTTCAAGGACTAAAAGAAATAAAAAATTAAATAAAGGGCTAAAATAATTTTTTATAAAATTGAAGGGCCAAAAGAGTCATTATACCTTAATAATATACCTTATATATTTTTTAAGAATTGTAAATTGAGTTTTGGACAAATAACTTCAGATTATGGAGAAAGGATACGTCATGAGTTCCGACTTAGAAGAAACTTTTATCAAAATATTTAAAGATTTACCAATAATTCTAAAATCATAAAAAATATTGATAAAATCTTTTGGTGAAAACTTTTCCTAAGTTTTTTTTAGTAAAGCTCACCTTAGAACTTTCCGTATGTCCGACGGCTGTCTAATCAAGCTTTGTGGAGTAAAAATATAAATATTCTAGTCCCTTTGTGGAAAATGAATAAATTAGAAAAAAAAAAAAAACTTTGAAAGAGTGGAAAATATAGCCCACACAGATTCTAATTCCAATTCTAATGTACTAAAATATTTAATCTTTTCCTTACAAGTCGAGTTTAAGCCCATGATCCAGCATCTCATCCTCACTATCCCTTTCGCATCACTATAAGACGGAAACATATATTATTTTGGGTTAATTTTCCCTTTTTAAAAAAAAAAGTTCCCTTTCTCTTTTCATATAACATGTCTTTATCAAATCGATTTTTTTTTATGGAACCCAAAGTGTTTTGTTGTGTTTTTAAAGAAAGGGTTTAAAAAGCTCAAATTTGAACTTATTAAATAGAAGAGGTTTGCAATCATATGAGGTAAGAAAAACAAACCCATATAAAAACTTTCCATGTATGCAAAATAAAGGTCCACATGAACAAATTCATCACCTAATTTAATTTTATTCTTGTTATCAAAAGTATCTTTTCATCATATAAACATACTTTAGTTTTTTCCACTAAAAGGAATCCTCATGCAACAGTATATAAAACTAATGGAATCACATGAAGAAAGATAATAACAAATGAAATTATCGGACAGAATTATTTTATTTTACAATAAATTAAAAAGAACTCCTCTTGTCAACTAAAATAACTTTTTGTGGATAATATATTTCAATAATGTAACAAACGCAGAGGCCAGCATTAAATTTCACTACTTAACCTTGTTGCTGCATGCAAACCACCCACATCTTGACACATCCTTTTGCCCATTAAGAAAATGCTTTAATAGAGTCGGCAAATATATTTATTTAAAACCATCTTAATTAATTTCATAAAAAAAATATTAGTAAAAGAGCATCATGATAGAAGCATTTGGTGTAATTAGAACGACCATAGAATTTCAGCAATATAAATACCTTTTTCTTAGTTCACAACAACATATATATATATATATATATATATATATAAACATTAGAAATAAGAAACCCAATCAAATAGAATCCAAGTTAGGTTTATGTTTTCAATTATTTAGTAAAATTTAAGATAGAAAAAGGATTAATTAGATATTGATATAATGACAAATAATTTACGTCTTAATGAATATCGCATCTCCAGTTTAAGCTTTAATGCTCGATAATTTATAAGTTTGTAAAAGTAGTTTGGTGGAAAGACAGCAGCTGGTGGGCACGATGATTGATCGTAATTGATACGTGAGAATAAAATAGGCATTAATTGAAGACCTGATAAAAGAGCGAAGAAGAACATTTAACTTATTTGCATATTTTAACAATAATTACTTTATAAACCCTAAAAAAAGTCAACAACAAATGAACAAATTAATTAATTCTTTTGCAACCAATACGAAAGGCTGCATGTTTCTACTTTCTCTAACGTCAAAGTTTTTAGGTTCTAAAAAATCTAGAAAAAGAAAAGCAATTTTAATGCTACAATTTTAATGAAGACAAAACTCATAATCAATAAATGTTTCTTTTTCAAATTATTGAAGTTAATAAAGGGTTTTTTTTTTTTCCTTTGATTCATTTTAATGCTACAATTTTGTTTAATATATATATATATATATATATATATTTCTTTTGAATAAGCTTTAAATGGTGTCCTAACTTCATCCTGAAGTTACTTTCATTTGAGAACTTTTCATTGTGGTTAATCACGCTAAAGCACCTTTTTTTTTTCATTTATATTTATGTTTTTAATTAAAACCCAATATATTTAATCATGTTTTAGTGTATAACTTTACTTAATTATATAAAACCCAAAGTGATATGCTTTACTTTTTCTTCTTTCCTACCCACTAATATTTCATGATGATTAGATGGATTTTAAAATATTATATACATAATTAATTTCCTAATCACACTAATATTCAAATGCTAATGACGGTTTTAGGAGATCATTACATTTTGCTTTCGGCCTTAATTTTGTCCAATCACCACAGTTAGCAAAAGATCATCAATCATGAATATTGAAAATTTTCAAAACCACCTTTACATGTTTAAGTACTTAATTTATGTAAATATAAGCGCACGCGAGTCACTATTTTCCTATACATAATAATGGATACAATAATATATATATATACTTTCTATGCGCTCATATGAACTATTAGAAGTGCATGGACTTTTTATACTTTAAAAGCATGTATTAATTATTATATATTTCCTTTTGGATTTGGAACCTTGCTAGTTCAATCCCACTATGAAAAGATTAAAACACAACGAAAGTAATAAGTACATAATTTCTCTATTTATTTATTAATGATATTCTTAATTATATTATTTATATTTATAGTTTATTTATTATTGATTTAAAAATAATTGTAGAAAAATAGTTTAAAATTTATTTTTAACAAGTTTTTGTGATTAAACTTTCAACACATCACAACTTTAGTAATTTGGATATAACTTTAACTACAGAGTTCCGTTTTGGGCCCATAATGTACCAATTCAAAAGGAATTTAAAGATTTAGCCGAAATATTTCAGGATGAAAAATTTCATAAAGGTGTCCAAAAATGTCCTAGACATTTGATGCAAAAATTATCAAGAAACCTAAAAAAATTCTACTTTATTTAATTAATGGCACTTTTATATTTTCTCCATTATATTATTTTTGCCTCATAAATAACATTACTAGGTTAAGACTAGGGAGGCCTAGTCATAGCCACCTTAGTTCTATTTTGATTTTTTTTTTTTTTTTTTGAGTTTTTAAACTCTCCTTTCTAGTCAAAAGATTATTGAAGTTTGATTCAATAAATTCGTAAGACTTGATTATTATTTGTTCTTTAGTATTCATGCATCTTCTATTTTAATTAAAATTGTTCATGTTTGTTCCTTTTAAAATAAGTGTATGAAAAATAAGTTGGTTTTTCAAGTTAGTCATCGAAACATATGTTATAACAATTATTTCGATAATTTTGAATAGCAAAATAGGACAATAAAAGAAAAGAATAAGAATGAGTCTAGAATTGTTTATACAATTTGATTATAGCCCTATGTCTATGGAGCATTGCTCACATAATGAACCAACTGAACAATTTCTCTACCCAACTCTCACAATGATAACTATAGCCTCACTATTGTACAATTATTTACACTCACTCTCCCTCAAACATACTCACTCTAATAAACAAGAGAAAGTACAAAGAAAAATAACCTAACAGAATGTTCTCAAAATGAACAATTTTAGCTCTCAATCAGTCTAACGGCCCGCTCGACGAAGTCCCGATTTTTTATTATTGTTTAGAGTGTTTTGGTGAATTAAGTGTAGAGATGAGTAGGTAAATTGTTTGTTTTGGTTAAGTATAGAATTCTTTGTATACCTCATTTGGCGAACTCTTAGCTTGGTGAAGATTTGTGGTTTGGTGGACTCTTTCGTTAAGTGTACGCCACCCAGATGCTTTAGGGAATTCACTTGGTTTACTGTTGAATGGATTTGTTTAATTTAATAAGGAATTTAGTTAGTTAAATTGACACTTAGTTAGAATGAAACTAAACTACTGTAGATGAAAAGACTTAATTTTTGTAAGCGTACTTAATCACGAGAATCAAGAGTGTTAGTGAAATTATCTTATTTTTCCACTAAACCTCGTCTCCTGCCTAAGTATATAAAGATAGCAGTGCCTTCACCGAAAATCTTCACCGAAAATCTTTATACTTTCTTTGTATTAATCTTCCTCTTTGATCTTCTTTGCATTTTCTGAAAACCAAAGTCCATAAAACTTGTCTGAAGTTTGGTTTGCTGTAGTTAGCCAACATATACATTTTCCATAACTTTGGTAATTACTGATGAACCCTAGTTATTTTTAAGGCCATTTACGTGTTTTTTATTCTGCATGCATAAATGTTTGACTGGTGTGTAGGGAAGGAAACTTCCTGATTCTGGGTTAAGTGTTAATGTTTCGTGCATGCATTTTTATATTCGATGAAGTAGTAATCTGATATGTTTAAATGTTCAAGACGCTACTGAAATCCTGAGTGACAAAGTCAAAGGACATGCTATTTATACTTTGTTATTTTTCTAGTGAGTTCCTTCTTACATCCATGTGTTCTGATTATCTTTACTTTATAATATTGTAAGGTAAGTATTCTTACTTTGTAATGGATGATCTATGTATGTGTGTGTGAATAATGGTTGTCTGATCAGAGTCATTAGTTTGAGTTATGTATGTCTGTGATAATAAGTATATATCATTTTCAAGTTAAGCCACTAACATCTGCTTTTGAAATGAATGATATGATATAAATTGATATACGAAAACGGAGTTAAAGGAAATATGTTGTGTTGCCTCTGGTAGGAAATGATATACTGCAAACCGGATTGGCATAACACAATTAAATTTGCTATTGAATGATTCTGAAATGGGAGCTATAAGGAGATAATGTATATGAATGAAACAGAAACATCTTCTGACTCTAAACTCTAGGTCTATGGCTGACATGAAAATGGAATGTCTGAGTTATGTTGTGTCAGCGTATAGTATTCACCCATGTGACATGTCATTAGCGTACTAAGTCTTCCTGAGTTCTATATACGCCATTGGGCGTACTCTGTCATGTTGAGTGTTTCCTTTGAAAGATTGGATTTTCTATTAGTCTTTTGCCTAAGATCTCTATGGAACTTACTAAGCTTTTTTGAACTTACCCCGTTACCCTTTTCCTCCTCAGGCCTATTGTTGAAGGAAGACTTTTTAAAGGACTACGCTAGAGGATACCTATTGTTGTGAGACATTTGTTTATTTGTACTATGCATGATATATGGGGGTGATGTCTAGTTGTGTTGTGGGATGGAATTGTAATTGAAACTTATGATTGATAAACAATGCTTTAATAAAATTATTTTATTGATTTTTATACGTCATTTGGCTTTTACTTTATTTTAATATTTTATTTATGGTTTACTTCAAATATTGAAAATTATAAAAAAAATTCCAAAAATAGTTTTAAAGATGGATTATTTCTAAATAGTGACACATCATACTTGGGCCTTTCTAAGGGGTCGGGTTTGGCATGTTACAAGTTTGGTTTCTGATCTAAGGTTTAGTCAATTCTTGGAAACTTAAAGGCTATGTCACACCCCATCATGCATAGTACGCCTTTGGCTTAGTCCTTAATGTATGAACTAAGTTAAATTTCTTTTGTAATAATATAAGAAAATATCTAATGGATGTAGAAAAGTTATTGGGGAAGAAACGGAGAGTCATATGCCTGCACAAGAACAAGCTCCTATCAATAATATGGAAATGCAAGGAATGCCTTTAGGCTTTTATCTTTAATATCTTTAATCTCCTCGAACCCCTGTAGAGAAACACAAACATAATTAGTGGCTCTTGAATCAATGACCTAATGGTCTATTGAATCCTCTACTAAACAAGCTTCTATCATAAATAGTTCCATACATTTGCCTTTGGTGGCCAAATATTCCTTCCACTCTTTACAGTTTGCCTTGAACCGTTCTTATTGCTGAAGAAGCATTTAGACTTAGATAAGCCTTTAGGCTTCTGGTTCTCTTCCTTTTCACTTATGGTGGCCTAGAGACATTAGTCTTGCCTTTCTTAGCATGTTTCCCTTCTTTTTTGAGGAAGAAGTGATAGTTATATTTTCTTCTGCTCTTCGGATCGGCCGACCGCCATTCAACATCAACTCATAGAATTGTAACTCCTTCATGGGTTGTGTAAGCATCAGATTTTTGTTGCCAAGGTTATATATGGCTCGAAAGCCAAAAAATTCTTGGACAAGCTCTTGAACACCATCTTAATTTGAGTGTTCTAATCCAAATTGGCCTCATTGTCCACAGCATCAAGAAAGTATCCCATAAGAGTTATCATATGGTCTTTGACCATAATATCGAGCTTTTGTTGGGCATGCATCAAACTAATTATAACAGACTATCAAGCCAAGGTAGCTTGGCCTCCAAACATGTCTTCTAGCTTATCTAGAATCACTTTGGCAATCTTACAACTCTCTAGTTGCTTATATAGGGTGTTGGTCACGCTTGCCAACATATAGCAACGAGTTATCTCATCAGACTCCTCCAGTATTTTCTAACCTCAACTTGAATGGTCGGAGGACACTTATTATTAAGAATTGTTGTAAGTTTCTCACAGCTCAGGATAATTATCAGGTTCCTTTTCCATACCTTATAGTTATTTCCGTTTAGTTTGTTTTCAATGAGTATGTTCAATAAAACAGTTGGTGTCATTTTCGAACTGAAAATAAAACTTTCATATATTAATATCTTTGTATTAAGAAAATGTTTGAAAATTTTTGCAACATTATGATATGCATTAAGATTATTCATGTGTCTTACATTAAACCTTGAAAATATTTGTAAGTCGTTGTAACGATAATTCCAACATCCATTAAATCAAGCCACCATAGGGTGATCATGATCAACTAGTAAGAACATGGATTTCCATCCAATTAGTACATGAACCTAATTCCTTAAGCATTCACATGTACTAATAATTGTGTAATGTTTGACCATATTTCTAACTTAACTAGAGCTCCGTGGGGAGTTACATAACTAGAAGATATTGAGTGTATACTCAACACCCATCGCATCATGCACCACAAATGAGTCTTCATGGAACAATCTCACCGAGTAGCATGTTGTGACTAGTTGTCCTCTTTGAAGACAATACTTCTTGAAATATCTTATAATAGTACCTACCACGAAGGTTGGTCCAACTATTATACGATCACAAGAGAGTTCTACTTACTTCTAGGAAATCTCCTCAGTGAGATCCACGTGACAATCCTATCGTGGTGTAGTTAAATTTTCATGTCATCAAGAGACCATTGATAAATGCCATAGGTAGAGGTAAGCAAAATTCGATTCAAATCGAAAAAATTGAAAAAAAGTTCAAATTTTGAATTATTTGAATTGAGTTAATCGAGTCAACTCAATTTTTTTAGAATTTTGAGTTCGACTCAAGTTAAATTTTTGAATTCGAATAACTGAATACCAAACTACCCCCATGCCCCTATTCTCTTAAAAAAATTACTTTCCCTCCCCCCTTTTACCCCCAAAAATCAGAACCCCCCACAAATCTTTCATTTCCCCCTCTTTTGCCCTAAAAATCTTTATTTCCTCCCCTTTACTCCCAAAAATCAAAATCTCCCAAAATCTTTTATTTCCCATTTATCCCCAAAAATCAAAATCCTCTCGTTCTTCTCCATTAGTTATTTTTATTTGTTTACTTGTTTACTTCAATTTTTCTTTGTATGATAATGTTTAAAAACTTTAAAGAAAAATATTAAACAAAAATAAAAAACATCAAAGTCATTTTTTAATTTAACTCGAACAAATATATTTGATTTTATTCGAATTCCATCTCACTTGACTCGATTAAAAAATTGAATTGAGTTAGGATGATAGAATAGGATTCATTAACTCGATTAACTCGAAATTTTTTCATTCAATTTGATCGGTCGCTCACCCCTAGTTGTAGGTCTTGTTTAATGACCTTCTCCTATTCAATATTTTAAAAAACATGCAAGGTTTTTAATATCCAATTTCAATCATAAATGATCAATATATGCATGCCAAGTACATGTGGCATTCTTCCCTAATCTATATGACTTGCTTATCTCATATATGAATGAACATACATTGGCAGTCATATTATTATTATCATGCTTATCTCATAAAAATAAAGCATAAAGTTAAATGGCATTGACTAGCCAAAGTTTCCATGATTCCATCCTAGAAAAAAAATAAATTTGTAAAATTATAAAATTCACCCTAAAGCATGCTTTGGGTCTTTAATTTTGCCACCATGGACTTCTACTCGTACCAATTCATGTTTCTATTGTCATCGTCTTTCTGTCACTGTTTTAGTGTCGCCATAGTCGGCCACTGCTAGCCCACCGCCGGCCCACCGTCAGCGACAGCCGATTTGGCTGGTTCAAGTTTGCGTCATCACCATCAATTTTGTTAGGTCTCGAGTTTTTAAGTTTTGGCTGAGAAAAATTACGTTACCAAATTCTTATTTCTGTTTTTTTGTTTACATATTTTATTTTAAATAAATAATAAAATAAAACTCGCATAGAGATGATAGTTCATGATTTAAAAATATACATGCTCGAGATAATAATAAAATACATTTAAATTTCTAGGAATCACAACTTTGGCAAAATTACATTATGATCCATAATAATAAATCAATATCATACATTCATTCACATACATTCCCCTAAACATGCATACAATTACAAGAATGTCACATCTTATGAAATACAATCATACATGAAGAAAAGAGAAAATTTCAGTCTCGGTTTACACTATAAACATAATACAACTTGGCACTCTAATACTAATGAATGGAAAAAAAAAATCCAGTTTGAAAACAGTTATCTTACATAGCAAAAATTAAAAGTTTTAAAAACCAACCCGATTTGTGATATTCATAACAATAAACCCTAGACTGAAATCGTACTTGTATTTTTAGATAGACGAACCCTTGTCGTTCCCGACTTTCAACCAAATGATATTTTTCGCTATTCTCATACCACGAATTGCTTCGAGTGTTGGATCTATCAAATTGAATAAAAAACACGAACTACAAATAATTTGCTTTTCTTTGAGATGAAAATGAAAATTCTTTTCTCAAATAGAAACTGGCAGAATCATTATTCTGAAAAATATATTTAATTCTTAGATATCTGAAAGTTGTGTTAATAGCCCTATTGATGCCATTTATTTATAAAGAGTGAAGGTAGTACACTTGTTAAATTGTATTTCAACTAGAAAAATTAAATCCTAGTTCATTACTAAGGTTTGTCATCTCCCTTTATTACATAAGGGGTTTTTAGGCCTCTTCCAAATCGAGTCCAATTACAAGTACTTTTCAAGCTTTTGACTCAATACTTTATAATTTGATCCAACTCAATATTTATTTATTTTATTTCCCAAAAAATAAAGTTTAATATATTTTCATTTAAATAATTTTTCAACCCAATTTTAATTATGTATTTAAACTCAATCAAAATAAACTATTAAAAATAACTATGAATAGAAGTGGAATGAATTATGAAAATGAAAATTTACAACAACACTTAAACAATAAAATAAAATAATAACATAAGATTATATATATATATATATATATATATATATGAATTATTATTTGATATATTGATGGTGTAATTTTTTTAAATTTTACAAACGAGTTAAAAATTTGTCACATATATTTTTATTTTATAAATATTATTTCAAGACAAATGTAGGGATGGCAACAAAATATGAATTCGATGGGTTATTACTCGATTCGATTTATTAGGATCAGATTTTTTTAAAAAAAAAAATTTAGGTTCAGGGTAGGCCAGGTGAAATTAGAAAAATAATTGGGTTGGATCGAGGTCGGGTTTGAGGTAAATTCGCCCTGCCCTGAAATATTTACAAAAACATCCCTATTATGTATACATATGTAAGTGATTAAATGGTGAAAGATGGCAAAAGTTTTGAGCGAAAAATGGTGCATTATTTGGCAAAGTGATTAAATTGTTTAGTGGGGTTAGCATAATCTTGTTTGTGATCTTCCTTTTCAGTTGTTGTTTGGTTAGGTCAAACACCTTCTCTTTAGAAATTTATTTTATATACCTAAAAAAATTTTATGTTATGATGAACCCTCCTCTCCACTTGTAAGTAAATGGTTCTACTAGTCGTATTAGATTCATTAAATTTTGTTGACTGTAAATGAAAGCCCTAAATGATTTTGAGTTTCATAATAAAGGATAATGGTGATTAAGGTTTATGTGGAAATTAAGAGAAATGGAGATAAAGGTTAGGATTAGATTACAAGATAATTATATATATCCAAGATCATCAACTTAATTGAAATAAGATAATATTAACTTAATTGAAATAAGATAAGCACGGGTGCCTTTGTAACCATTTAGTGGTATGTCAGCTATCCAAACTTTAATTTAGCTCATCACTTAAAAATTGTATTTTTATAAAAAAAATTCGCATCACATTGACTAAAATTGAAAAAAAGTTATGAAATTCAAAAATTAATGTAGATAAAATTCAGGGACCAAATTTAAAAATTTGCTAAGTTTAGATATTAAATATTGCATTCTCCTAAATCAGAAAGAAAATTGATTTCAAGAGGAAGTCTTTTAAATAAGAAAAAAATTAATTAGTGTATAATTGTATTGGTTAAGAGAAGTTTTAAAAAATATAGTTTATGATTTGTTTTTAATGGGATAAATACTATAATTATATATGAACTATTGTTTAATGTGCAATTCTAAACATGAACTTTGATTTTGTGCAATTTTATATATGAAATTTTAATTTGATCCAATTCTTGTAAATTGTTAACACAATTATTGATATAACTGTGAAAACGTCGGTAATGACAAATATATCTCAAAGAAAAGAAAAATAAAATAAAGAACACATAGATTTTACGTGGAAACCCTTTCGGGAAAAAACCACGGGCAGAGAAGAAGAAAATTCACTATGTCAAATTTGAATCAATTACAAGAGGAATAGACTATGTCTATTTATAGGCTTATAAAGCCATATTCTAATAGGAGTATAGTAAGATTGAAACTCCTTATTATAATCAATATCAAATAGATGAAGTTTAATAAGGTTTAAAAAACCTTATTTAAAATAAAATAAATGAAGTGTAGTTCTATACGGATTCTTCTTTTATTTTATTTTACCATTGTATTTTATTTAAATAAGGATTCGGGTCACTTAATTCTAACAATCTCCACCTTGACACGAATTCTCAATAAACAAGTTCTTCATCGCGAACTCTCAACGAACAAGTTCTCCACCTCTTCCAAAAAATCCCTTAAGGATTTAACTTCAACAATGAACACCAACCAAGTCTAAGCAATGCTCAAACTTGGTTATAGGAAATGACTTAGTCATCATATCTGCAGGATTTTCATGAGTACTAATTTTGCTCACAACAATATCACCACGAGCAATAATATCACGAACAAAATGATACCGAACATCAATGTGTTTTGTTCTCTCATGAAACATTTGATCTTTTGTAAGGAAGATGGCACTCTAACTGTCACAAAATACTGTGCTAATTTAAAGGTCTTCATTGAGCTCACTAAAGAGTCCCTTCAACCAAATAGCTTCTTTACAAGCCTCAGTAATCGCCATATACTCAGCTTCAGTGGTAGACAAAGCAACTATAGTTTGCAAAGTAGCTTTCCAACTGATTGCACAACCTCCTATTGTAAAGATAACTAGTGAGAGATCTTCTTCTATCAAGGTCTCCAGCAAAATCAGCATCAACATACCCAATGACTCCATCTCTAGTTCTTCCAAACTGTAAGCAAACATCAGTAGTGTAGCGACCTAAAATTTGCTTGGGCGCTAATTGAGGAAATTATTTAAAATTTGAAAACAGAGTTTCAATTTTATTTAAAAAAGGGAGTCGCCACCGATCTTTTTTTCTAGGTGTGATCGGACACCTAATAAATCCTCTTTTCAAAGAAAAATCATTTTTTTAAATTTTCTTAAAAAAGGGCTGGGTTTAAGTCTGCATCAAAATTCCAGAGAAAAATAGGGTTCGGGAGTCGGTTACGCGAGGAAGGTATTAGCACCCTCGCGACGCCCAAAATTGGTATCTCGTTAAACGCGCGTTGTCTTAATTTTTTTAAAAATACAAGTTCAATTTAATATTTAATCGTGATCTAATTGGAACACAAGAATTTTTTTTGAAAACACGAAAATTCTGAAAATTTGAAATTTTTGCAGCACAAAATTTTTTGAAAACACGAAAAATTTTTGAAAACGAGGATTTTTGAAAACACGAATATTTTGAAAATACGAAAATTTTGAAAACACGAGATTTTTTTTAACACGAAATTTTTTGAAAACATGAAATTTTTGAAAACACAGAAATTTTAAAACACAAGAATTTTTTTTGTTTTAAAAACATGAATTTTTGAAAATACGAGAACTTTGAAAACACGAGAATTTTTTTTGAAACACGAAATTTTTGAAAACACGAAAATTTTAAAACACAATAATTTTTTTTAAAAACATGAACTTTTTTTTTGAAAATCCGAAAATTTTGAAACGCGAAAATTATTTTTTTAAAACACGAATTTTTTGAAAATACGAGAACTTTGAAAATACGAGAATTTTTAAAACACGAAATTTTTGAAAATATGAAAATTTTAAAATACGAAAATTTTAAAACACAATAATTTTTTTTAAAAACATGAAATTTTTTTGAAAACCCGAAAATTTTGAAACGCGAAAATTATTTTTTTAAAACACGAATTTTTTGAAAATACGAGAACTTTGAAAATACGAGAATTTTTTAAAACACAAAATTTTTGAAAATATGAAAATTTTAAAATACGAAAATTTTTGAAAACACGAAAACTTTTAAAACACGAGAATTTTTGAAATACGAGAATTTTTGAAAACACGAATTTTTTTTAAAAAACGAAAATGTGGAAAATACGATAATTTTCTGAAAACACAAAAAGTTTTGAAACTCAAATTTTATTTTATTATTATTTTTTTAGATTTTTAGATTTTTTAAAAAGGCGTGTCGTATTTAACACGAACCGATGATATTCACCCAACATAGCGATGAAATCAATGACTAGTGTAAAACCGATTTGTTGCATTATTTATTAAAATTATTAAAATTAAAAGTAAAATAATATACAATTAAAAATAAAATGCTAAAAATATTAATAATATTAAAACGAGATGTCATTAAAATACACGAATTAAATTAAAAGTAGGTAAAAAATTACCAAAAGCTCAAAATTACGAGCTTGAAGAATGAGATACACGATCGGGCTCTTTTTCCTTTTTTCTTTCTTTTTCTTTTTCTTCTTTTTTTTTTTCTTCTTTTTCTTCTTCTTTTTTCTCTTGGGCCCTCTTCCTTTGGGCCCGAGGCCTCTTCTTCTGGTTGGCCTTCTACTGCTGCTTTGTGGGCCTGGGTCGGTCAGTCACGGGTTGGGTCGGGTCGACCTGATCGAGTTTGAATTTTTTACTTTTTTTCTTTTTTTTCTTTCTTTTTTCTTTCCTTTTTTCTTTTCTTTTTTTTTTCTTTCTTTTTCTTTTTCTTCTTCTTTCTTCTTCTTCTTCCTTCTTTTTCTCCTTTCTTCTTCTTCTCCTTTCTTCTTCTTCTCCAACCGCCGCCGCCGCCGTCGCTTCTTCCTCCCCGGTGGTGCGACGCCCCCTCTTCCTCTTCTCTTCTTCTTCTTCCTTCTTCTTTCCTCTTCTTTCCTCTCTTTTTTTGTGGGTTTTTTTGAAATGTTGGGGGTTTTATTTTTTTGGGAAAAATCCCCTTTTATAGTATTTTTTGCAAGTAGCAGTGGTTAGGGGAAGGAGGCCATCCTTAGCTGGGTGGCCTAAATCACGGAGGGTAGGTGCCCAAATTCACGGATTTTGGAGATTTTCCATGTAGGACCAGATTGCAATCGCATAAAAACTGCTAGGGCCAAAGTGTAATTTTAAGAAAGATAAGGGTAAAATGTAATTTTGAAAAGTTTTGGGGCCAAAATGTAATTTCAAGAAAGTTTAAGGGTTAAAAATGTAAATTTTTCAATTTTTTAAAATAAACCCATAATTGCTTGGACAAAATTTAGTGCTTATAATGCCCTCTTTGCTCATCATTGTGAAGCAGGATAGAGCAAAGACTTAAAAGCTTAAATTTTGTTCGATGTCCAATATTTATTTTTTATTGAAAAATAGAAATCGAAAATAGCTCGACATGTGACACGAAGCTCAACTCACTTCTGGATTATGAGTTGATCTTTGAAAAACAAAATTGAAGATACCTCGGCGTGACACGAGGCTCAACTCACCTCTCGCAATATAAGTTGATTTTTGAAAAATGTAAATTGAAAAACAAAATTGAAAATACCTCACTTGTGACTCGAGGCTCAACTCACCTCTCGCAATATGAGTTTATTTTTTGAAAATGAAAATTGAAAAATACCTCGCGTGTGACTGAGGCTCAACTCACCTCTCGCAATATGAGTTGATTTTGAAAACAAAATTGAAAAATACCTCGGCAGTGACACGAGGCTCAACTCACCTCTCGCAATATGAGTTGATTTTTTGAAAAAGCAGAAATTGAAAATACCTCAGCGTGTGACCTGAGGCTCAACTCACCTCTCGCAATATGAGTTGATTTTTTTGAAAAACGAAAATTGAAAAAATATCTCGGCGTGTGACCCGAGGCTCAACTCACCTCTCGCAATATGAGTTGATTTTGAAAAAGAAAATTGAAAATACCTCAGCGTGTGACCTGAGGCTCAACTCACCTCTTGCAATATGAGTTGATTTTTTTGAAAAACAGAAATTGAAAATACCTCAGCGTGTGACCTGAGGCTCAACTCACCTCTCGCAATATGAGTTGATTTTTTGAAAAACGAAAATTGAAAATACCTCGGTGTGTGACTGAGGCTCAACTCACCTCTCGCAATATGAGTTGATTTTTTGAAAAAGCGAAATTGAAAATACCTCGGCGTGTGACTGAGACTCAACTCACCTCTCGCAATATGAGTTGATTTTGAAAAACAAAATTGAAAAATACCTCGGCGTGACCCGAGGCTCAACTCACCTCTCGCAATATGAGTTGATTTTGAAAATGAAATTGAAAATACCTCGACGTGTGACCCGAGGCTCAACTCACCTCTCGCAATATGAGTTGATTTTTTAAAAACAGAAATTGAAAATACCTCAAATGTGGCTCGAGGCTCAACTCCTCTCGGAATATGAGTTGATTTTTTGAAAAATGAAAATTGAAAAATACCTCGGCGTGACTCGAGGCTCAACTCACCTCTCGCAATATGAGTTGATTTTGAAAAAATGAAAATGAAAAATTTTAAAAGTATCAAAATTTCAAAACTCAACTCACCTCTCGTGGAATATGAGTTGATTTTTTTGTCCTTGAAATAATTTTAAAATATCAAAATTTCAAAACATATCATCCGGTGGAACTCGAATGTCATGCATGATGTTATCATGATATGCACATGTTTGGTCTTAAATGCTTTTATGCATACATGATTATGTCATACGCCTTAGGCTTGTTTGCCATATATCTCTTTTCGTTCGACTCTCATGATGACCGCATTCATTGCTTCGATTCTTGACTTCCTTTCGTGTTTTGTACCCATCCTCGAGTAATCTGCGTTTCGTGTATCACCCTTTTGCCCCTTGTTGAACTTTGTCCTTGCTTTGAGGCTCTTGTACTTACCAAATTCTCATCCGTAATACTCAACATTCCTTTTGTTTAGAGTATGTCATTTCACTATTTATCATTTAGATGAACCACACATGAGATGCATGAAAATAGGAAAATAGGTACGAAAGGAATACCTCACATTCATATTTATTTCAAAAGCAATAAGCAAAGAAAATTGACAAGGAAAAGCTCAATAAAGAAAACATTATAAAGAAAGGAAAGCAGATTCAATTGTCACAAATGCTCTAGATATTCAACACATGAACTTCTCCACATTTCTTCATCTTGGATCTCTTCGAGCACGGCTTCTTGTGTAGAAGATTTCGAGCTTCCGGGACTGCTTCAAATATTGTAATCTCGCCACATGACTCCGCTCAAATCGTCTTGCTCTTTTGTCCGAACCTCCTTCATTAGGACGCCTTTCGTGTTTTCATCCTAATCTTTTTTGTTTATCAAGACGCCTTTCGAGTTTTCATCTTGATCTTTTTCTTCTTTTTTTTTTTTTTATCAAGATGCCCTTTTCGGTTTTCATCTTGATCTTTTTCTTTTTTTTTTTTTTTCTTTTTTTTATCAAGACGCCTTTTCGGTTTTCATCTTGATCTCTCTTTTTTTTTAGGCATAGTACTTTTTCACGGCATCTGAGTTCACTGGATTAGGTAACTCCTTCCCATCCATCTCAGTGAGAATCAAAGCTCCACCAGAGAAAGCCTTCTTTACGACGTACGGCCCTTCCCAATTTGGTGCCCATTTTCCTCGAAAGTCTTTTTGTATTGGGAGAATCTTTCTCAGTACGAGTTCCCCCTCGCGAAATTCTCTTGGCCGCACCTTCTTGTCATGAGCCATGATCATTCTCTTCTGGTACATCTGTCCATGACAGATTGCCTTCAAGCGTTTTTCTTCGATAAGATTTAGCTGGTCATATCGAGCTTGAACCCATTCTGATTCTTCTAGTTTCGACTCCATTAAGACTCGTAGAGAGGGGATCTCAACTTCAATGGGTAGCACAGCTTCCATTCCATAGACCAGAGAGAAAGGAGTTGCTCTCGTAGATGTCCGTACAGATGTGCGATATGCATACAAAGCAAATGGTAGCTTCTCGTGCCAATCTTTATATGTCTCGGTCATTTTCCCAATAATCTTCTTAATGTTTTTGTTAGCCGCTTCTCTCGCTCCGTTCATCTTTGGGCGATAGGGTGAGGAATTATGATGCTTTATTTGAAATCGCTTTCACACTTTTTTCATCATCTTGTTGTTCGATTTAAAGCGTTATCTCAAATAATTTTCTCGTGCAAACCGTATCGACATATGATTTCTTTTTTAAGAACTCGCAAACCGCAGTCTTCATCACATTAGCAAATGAAGCGGCTTCTACCCATTTTGTGAAGTAATCTATAACCACAAAATGAACCGGTGGCCATTAGAAGCTTTTGGAGAAATTGGCCTATAACATCCATGCCCCATATAGAAAAAGGCCACGGAGAAGTCATGACATGAAGGGTCAAGGGTCGCATGAATTTTATCGTCAGAATTTGACATTTGTGGCACCTTCAGACGTAACTAATGCGATCACTTTCCATCGTCACCAAGAATAACCGAGTCTCATAATCTGCCTGGCCATAGTGAAACCATTGGCATGCGTCCCACAAATTCCTTCATGGACATCTTCAAGTATTTTTTGGCTTCAACAGAATCCACGCATCTCAGGAGCACTTGATCTTTTCCTCTTTTGTGCAGGATATCCCCATCAAGGACAAATCCCACCGCCATTCTTTTGATTGTTCTTTTGTCGTTCTCATTTGCTTGCTCGGGATACCTTTGATTCTTGACATATTCTAAGATATTATGGAACCACGGCCGTCCATCTGTCTCTTTTTCAATGCTAAAATAATGTACAAGGACCTCATATATGCTCATTTGGAGAGGCATTATTTCGCTTTCTCCTCGACGCTTTGAATATTGAGGCCAAAGTGGCCAAGGCATCACCAATTGGTTTTCTTCTCGTGGGAAATAGTTAAAAGTCACTTCTTTGACTTCTTTGACCAGCTCATACGAGATCGCGATATTTAACCAATTTCAATCTCTCACTTCCCAATCTCTACGGATTTGGTAAATCACCAACGCCGAGTCCCCGTACACTTCTAAGATTTTGATGTTTCGCTCAATAGTCGCACGAAGGCCCATGATGCAAGCCTCATATTCTCGCTACATTATTGGTACGAAGAAATTTAATCTGGCAAAGAGTGGATAATGGTTCCTTCCGGTGACACTAAGATCGCTCCAATCCCATGCCCCAATGCATTCGATGCACCGTCAAAGCTCATCTTCCATGATTTCTCTTTGACGACTCACACTCTTTTTCTCGCAATGCATATCAAATCCTCGTCTGGGATATCAAATCTCAAAGGCTCATATTCCTCCGTGGCTCGAGTTGTTAAGAAGTTAGCTATCGCGCCCCTTTATCGACTTTTGACTCACATATACAATGTCGTACTCGATAGTAGGATCTCGCCATCGTGCCATTCTTCCCGAAAGTGCGGTGATTCCATCATGTATTTTATTGGGTCCATTTTGAAATTAACCACGTCGTATGATACAACATATATTGTCCGGGCCTTCGAATCGCCCAAACCAAAGCGCAATGTAATTTTTCAATTGACGGTACTTTGTTTCATACTGTGAACTTCTTGCGAGATAGTAGATCGCCTTTCTCTTTTCCTCGACTCATCATGTTGCCCCAAAGACGCAACCCATTGAATTTTCGAACACGCTTAGATACATTATTAACGGTCTTCCGGAGTTGGTGGTACTAGCACCGAGGGTTAGACAAATACTATTTTATTTTGTCAAAAGCCACTTGGCACTCATCGCTCCACTCTCCGGATCATGTTTTCAAGGAGTCAAAAATTGGGTCCACACCGGTTGGTAAGTTGAGCAATGAATCGAGCGATGTAGTTCAACCTCCCTAAAATCCTCCGACTTCTTTTTGTGTACGCGAGGTGGTAGTTCTTGTATGGCTTTTATCTTATCGGATCAACCTCAATACCTCTCTCACTAACAATGAAGCCGAGTAATTTTCCGAGGTAGCCCCGAATGTACACTTGGTCGGATTAAGCTTCATTGAACTTTCTTAGTCTTTCGAACAATTTCTTGAGGTTCCCAATATGCTCTCTTTCCCCCCGAGATTTGGCAATCATATCATCAACATAAACTTCTATCTCTTTGTGCATCATGTCATGGAATAGCATCACCATTGCCCTCTGATATGTTGCCCCAGCATTTTTTAATCCGAACGGCATCATCTTGTAGCAAAATGTTCCCCACATCGTTACGAAGGTAGTTTTCTCCATATCCTCGAGAGCCATCTTTATCTGATTATAACCCAAAAATCTTACCGTCTTTCTTCGGTACTGGGACTATGTTAGCTACCCATTCTGGGTATTTGGAGACTTGTAGGAAGCAAGCATCAAATTGCTTCTTGACTTCTTCTTTTATCTTTAACAGCATTTCAGGTCTCATTCGTCTTAGCTTCTGTTGAATAGGTTTGCATTCTGGTTTCAGTGGGAGTCTATGGACCACTACATCCTCGTTCAACCCTGGCATGTCTTGATACGACCATGCAAATACATCTTTATACTCACAAAGCAAGACGATCAAATCATGTTTGGTGTTATCTGAAATGGAGGTCCCAATCTTCACTTCTTGCCTCTTTTCTTCATTTTCCAAGTTCATTGTCTCAACAGATTCTTGATGGGGTAGGATCTGTTTATCTTCTTGTTCTATCATTCTTTGTAAATCAAGAGACGAGACATAATCTTCAGCATTTTCCTCAGCTTCGAATTCTCCTAAACAAATAGCTTTCTCAAAATCGATTTCAGGACTTGTAACGGGATTGTTCATGTCGTTGGTATCTGAGCACCTGAAAGGTGAATGGAAAAGAAAACTATAGAGGAGTATCAAAGTATTGGAACCAACAAGCATAATGTTATGGCATGATATGAGGTACATATAAGGACAGGCTGTGAGAAGAAGGAATAATTATGAAGTTAACAAGAATGAAAAGGCTATGACAAAATGCATCTCCATTAATGTTCATTTAAATGATAAAGAGCAAACATAAGCTCTTACAAAAGAATCCCACTATTACTTAGGGGCACACAAAAAAGAGAGTTAACATTGAGCATTACTCTGGAGAGGACTTAGAAACTACAAGAAGATCAACAACAGTCCAATTGTTCAAAATGAATCCAGGAGGACAAGGGCGATCATTGAAACATCTTCAATTGCATCATCTCCTTTGTCAATAACATTTATAATCGACATTCAAGACCCTTTCAATCAATAACAAAGATGCTTCATGAATTATCTCTCCTGGGTACATCATTCCTGCATATGTAAATGTTTTTGACAAAGGAGGATACGCTATGGGCTCCCATTCCAACTCCCGACTGAGGCTATCAGAAACCTCATTTCTTGATCTTTCGCAATTGTGAATTGTATGATTTTAGCCTCGATGAATGATTAGAGTGATATGCACATGCAATGAATGGATGAATGAATAAATGAAAATACATGTTAATCATGAATAAATATGCAAGAATTTGGTGTTGATTTCAAGATAGCCCCATACTTAGGCATTTCATTAATCAAAAGAGTCTATTACAAAACGTTTTGCCATCTCTGATCTAACAGTTACACAAATTTCCTAGCCACATTCCCTTGTTTCTTTACTCGTTCTAGGAATTCTGACATGTTTGATCCTTATCTCGGAGGGAATTGGTAACTGAGATCTTCTGCTTCATCCGACAATTACACAATTTGCATGTACCGCTTGTAAATTTCATTAATCAAACCGCCAAGATACATATCTTTTTCTTGGAGAGCTCTTTCAGAGGCACAAATGTCTCATTATGTTGGCCATTCTTTTCTTCTAGGGCTTTTAGAAGAGTATCCAAGTGTTGTTGATGAGCTTGCGTATTTTCTAAATCTTTTATTTTCCTTCTTAGCTCTTGACGCCAGATCCGACTAGTCATTAATTCTGCAGACGCAGCCAGATTCAATATTCTTCTTCCTTAACTCTATCATAGCACGAGCAGCTTTTTCCTCTTCCTTCTTCGCTTTCCCTCTCCAGAATTTCATCCCACCTTTGATGTTGCTTAATTCTTCCTTCCATTCCGTCGATGGTTTATCCAGCCCGCTATTCTTTATGGTACTTCTCAATTTCTTATTTTCCAGATGAAGATCCTTTAAGTCATTTCTCATGATCTCAACTTCTTTCTGGACTTTCTTGTTTCTGGATTTTTCAATTTGAACATCTATCTTCAGCTGGTAATTTTCCTCTTGAAGAGAACTAATATCTCGTAACAGACGGGCCTTTTCACGTTCAAATTCATGTCTTGCTATTTCCAGTTCATACGACATTTCTTCTGAGAAAGGATTCTGGAAAATATAATCCGTTGGTGAGGTTTGTTGACTATTTACTCGTATTTGTCTCCATATTTCATAATCTTGAGTGATAGTATCAGCATACAGAGCTAACTCCATTAGGTAGATTTCCTTTCAGGACTTTGCAGTATCTTGGACTTTTTTCATGTAACATTTACCTGTAAAAGCAAACTCAGACTGTGCTAATCCTCCGATAGTTGGTATGAACTGCCGTGAAGCAAACTGCCTTAGAACTATTAACGGTGCATATCCAACTCCTCCCCATAATCAGAGTAAAGGTACCCAATCTTGGCTTCCGCATTTGTATAGCAAAACTGAAGGAAGGATCCATGGTGCTCTCCAAGTTATATCTTCGGCGCGGAGGTTCTGAAAAACTGAAACCCAGTGCTGTTCGGTGACATCCTTCGGCCAATCTTTCCCAAGGTAAGCTTCCAATGGAGAGAATGTTTTTGCAAACATGTGGAAAGGTGTGCGCTCCACTTTCCAGAAGTGGCTCAGAATCCAAACATTATCCCCTTTTCTCCTATAACAATTTAGAGATCTAAAAGTCTCAGCTAAGATAGTTGGGACGGGTTGATTCCTTGCCTCAACTTTTCAAAGAAATCCACTACCGCAACTTCTATATGCCCAAGAACTTTTGGGAAGACAATTAATCAGTAAATGGCTAAAGCAAATGATCCACTCTCTTCACAATATCCGGATGGTTTTGAACTAAGTCTCGCAGAGAAACCATGGAATACAACCGACTTCGTTCTTTTTCTTTATCTGCTTTTCAGCCCATGTATCGACCATTCCCGCCAACTTCATTAGCTTTTTCTTGAAGGTAATTGGTTTGGGCTCTTTCACATATATCTTGGTGAATTGTGCATTGTTAACGCGAAGCAAGGTGGCATACTCTTCTATGGTCTGAGTCATATCTTCCTCGGTTGAAAGTAAAACATTGATAAGTCGGGTCCCGAATTGAACCATGGCTTGAATCAACTGCTCGCTCACGCTGACAATGATTAAGTGAGCTATATCCCATACTTTTCAAAGGAAGATGCCCCTAGTGTCCGAGTCCCACTGCTTCAGATCCTAGTCAAGTCTTCGAGGTTATTCCGACGAACATTCATGGTCACATGCTCGGAAGATTGGAGATACATCCTTCTTTTAACCTGTCTCCTTTTGCTTTCGGGTTTTCAAAACCCGCCTCGAACCACTGCGTTTTTCTCTTACTTGTGTAATTGACTCCTCCATCGAAACCCGCTTTTTGGCAATCAATCTCTAATCAACACCTTCCTAACAAGATGCCTATGATGCATGATGAAAAATAAAATGAAGAGATAACATTGGTTAGTAATTACAACAAATATAAACGGAGAAAAACTATGGAAAATCTAACAAATTAAGATATTTAATTTTGCATTTTGGTGAAACTAACCTACTTTTTTTTACTTTTTTTACCCCATCATATTTACAAAATAAACTTACCCCACATGCTCATCGATAATCTACCTCTCTAAATTATTAAACGGACCCGATTTGCTTGCATAAAAAGTGTAAATGTAAAAGAAATAAAAGGTAAGAAGCGTTTCTCCCATGTACTTATTTTGGTAACTACTAACGGATGGAGGTTCGGCATGGCTCTAATCGGGTGGCTCATACGGTTCACTATATGCGCTTTGGTTCTAAAAGGTACTCAAATTGTCCGTCATCTGCCTACTAAGGCTAGTACGAGCCTCGTTATCGCCCATCATAGGCTCATGAGCTCAATTCGAGGATTACATTTACTTATGCCTATGCGAGGGACAAGTTAACTCACAAAGCATAAGTCATATGTAACCCTGAAGTATTCACTAGCCTGTGCGGAGGGACGAGTTAACTCACGAAGGCATAGCGTTTACTTCCACTTAAGCGGACGGAGCCCGGGTAGAGAGCTCATGTTATGCAAAATGCAAATGCACAAAGGTGTGGGAGAAACTCACAAACCTTTTTGTTTTTATTTTAAAACTAAAAACTAAAACCGTAAAACTTAGAGTGAAAAATAAAAAGATAAAACAAGTTAGAAAAATATTTACAACATGATGCAAATGCATGACTTTTCAAAAAATAAAATTTAAGGATCACGACTAAGTATTAATTTAAACAAGAGTTTTGAAAATTTTGACAACACGCTTTAATTCCTGACTCAACTCTCAAAAAATGTCCCCAATGGAGTCGCCAAATGTGAGCGACCTAAAATTTACTTAGGCGCTAATTGAGGAAATTATTTAAAATTTGAAAACAGAGTTTCAATTTTATTTAAAAAGGAGTCGCCACCGATCTTTTTTCTAGGTGTGATCGGACACCTAATAAATCCTCTTTTCAAAGAAAAATTATTTTTTGAATTTTCTTAAAAAGGGCCAGTTTAAGTCCGCATCAAAATTCCAGAGAAAAATAGGGTTCGGAGTCGGTTCTGCGAGGAAGGTATTAGCGCCTCGCGATGCCCAAAATTAGTATCTCGTTAAACGCCGTTGTCTTAATTTTTTAAAAATACAAGTTCAATTTAATATTTAATCGTGATCCGATTGGAACACAAGAATTTTTTGAAAACACGAAAATTCGAAAATTCAAATTTTGCAGACGAAATTTTTGAAAACACAAAAATTTTTGAAAACGAGGATTTTTGAAAACACGAATATTTTGAAAATACGAAAATTTTGAAAACACGAGATTTTTTTTAACACGAAATTTTTTGAAAACATGAAATTTTTGAAAACACAAAAATTTTAAAACACAAAAAATTTTTTTTGTTTTAAAATATGAATTTTTGAAAATACGAGAACTTTGAAAACACGAGAATTTTTTTGAAACACTAAATTTTTGAAAACACGAAAATTTTAAAACACAATAATTTTTTAAAAACATGAACTTTTTTTGAAAACCGAAAATTTTGAAACGCTAAAATTATTTTTTTAAACACTAATTTTTGAAAATACAAGAACTTTGAAAATACGAGAATTTTTTGAAACACGAAATTTTTGAAAATATGAAAATTTTAAAATGCGAAAATTTTAAAACACAATAATTTTTTTTAAAAAAAAACATGAAATTTTTTAAAACCCGAAAATTTTGAAACGCGAAAATTATTTTTTAAAACACGAATTTTTTAAAAATACGAGAACTTTAAAAATACGAGAATTTTTAAAACACGAAATTTTTGAAAATATGAAAATTTTAAAATACGAAAATTTTTGAAAACACGAAAACTTTTAAAACACGAGAATTTTTGAAATACGAGAATTTTTGAAAACACGAAATTTTTTTTAAAACACGAAAATTTGGAAAATACGACAATTTTCTGAAAACACAAAAAGTTTTGAAACTCGAAATTTTATTTTATTATTATTTTTTAGATTTTTTAGATTTTTTTTAAAAGGCGTATCGTATTTAACACGAACCGATGATATTCACCCAACATAGCGATGAAATCAACGACTAGTGTAAAACCGATTCGTTGCCTTATTTATTAAAATTATTAAAATTAAAAGTAAAATAAGATACAATTAAAAATAAAAATGATAAAATATTAATAATATTAAAACGAGATGTCATTAAAATACACGAATTAAATTAAAAGTAGGTAAAAAAATTACCGAAAAGCTCAAAATTACGAGCTTGAAGAATGAGATACACGACCCGGGCTTTTTTTCCTTTTTTTCTTTCTTTTTTCTCTTTTTTCTTTTTTTCTTCTTTTTTCTTCTTCTTTTTTTCTCTTGGGCCTACTGCCTTTGGGCTTGAGGCCTCACTTTGTTGGGCTAATCATCTGCTTTGTTGGGCTGCTGGTCGGGTCAGGTCACGGGTTGGGTCGGGTCGACCCGACTGAGTTTGAATTTTTTTTACTTTTTTTTTTTTTTTTCTTTCTTTTTTCTTTCCTTTTTTCTTTTCTTTTTTTTCTTTCTTTTTCTTCTTCTTCTTCTTCTTCTTCTTCCTTCTTTTTCTCCTTTCTTCTTCTTCTCCTTTCTTCTTCTTCTCCAACCGCCACCGCCGCCGTCGCTTCTTCCTCCCCGGTGGTGCGACGCCCCCTCTTCCTCTTCTCTTCTTCTTCTTCCTTCTTCTTTCCTCTTCTTTCCTCTCTTTTTTTGTGGGTTTTTTTTTTGAAATGTTGGGGTTTTATTTTTTGGGAAAATCCCTTTTATAGTGTTTTTTGCAGTGTGGTGGCTAGGGAAGGAGGCCATCCCTTAGGTCGGTGGCTGGAAATCACTGAGGTAGGTGCCCAAATTCACGGATTTTTGGAGTTTTTGATGAAGGACCAAATTGCAATCATGAAGAAATTGTTAGCCAAAGTATAATTTTAAGAAAGATAAAGGGTAAAATGTAATTTTGAAAAGTTTTGGAGCTAAAATGTAATTTCAAGAAAGTTTAGGGGTTAAAATGTAATTTTTTAATTTTTTAAAAATTTTTTAAATTTTTTTAAAATAAACCCATAATTAAGCCGGACAAAATTTAGTGCTTACAAGTAGTACCTCGTAAGTATCTTAAAATCCACTGAACTGCTTTCTAATGTTCTTTACCAGGATTCGCCGTGTATCTGCTAACTGCACTGATTGCATATGATAAATCTAGACGTGAACAAACCATAGCATACATGAGAGATCCCATTGCATTAGAGTATGGAACATGTGACATGTACTCAATCTCATCATCTGATTATGGAGACAAAGCCGATGAAAGTCTAAAATGGGCTACTAAAGGAGTACTAACAGACTTAGCACTCTGTATATTAAACCTGCAAAGAACTTTCTCAATGTACCCCTTCTGACTTAGGTACAATTTACTTGCTTTTCTATCTCTGAGAATCTCCATACCAAGTATCTTCTTTGTTGGTCCCAAATCCTTCATCTCAAATTCTTCACTTAGTTGGGCTTTGGCCTTTCTTATTCCTCCTTTATCTTTTGCTGCTATCAACATGTCATCAACATAAACAAGTAGATAACAAAAGAACCATCACTGTTTTTCTTAAAGTAAACATAACTGTCAAAACTACTTCTTTTAAAATCATAAGAAGTTATAAAAGAATCAAATCTCTTGTACCACTGTCTTGGTGATCGTTTCAAACCGTAAAGGGACTTTTTCAAGAAGCAAACATAGTCCTCCTTTTCGAGATCAGAAACCCTCTCGTTGTTGCATGTAAATATCTTCTTCAAGTTCTCCATGCAAAAAGCGATTTTACATCTAACGCTCAAGCTCCAAATCATGCATGGCCACAATACCAAGCAAAGCTCGAATCGAACTATGCTTCACAACCGAGAGAACACATCTGTGAAGTCCACTCTGGAATTTGATCAGAACCTTTGCAACAAGCCTTGCTTTATATATGGGTTCTTCAACTCTTGGAGTCCCTTCTTTCTTTTTAAACACCCATTTACAGCGAACAAACTTTTTACCTTTAGGAAGTTTCACAAGATCCCATGTTCTATTTTTATGAAGTGATTCCATCTCCTCTTGCATAGCAAACATCCACTTTTTTGAGTCTTCACAGCTAACTGCCTCAGAATAATTAGACAGCTCTTGGTTTGCATCTATAACTTTGGCCACATTTAAAGCATAAGCAACTAGATCAGCCTCGGCATACTTCATTGGAGGTTTAATTTCTCTTCTAGTTCTATTTTTGGCGATAGAGTATTGTGGTGAAGAAGCAACTCTATTCTCAATTTTTATACTTGCTTGAGGAGTTGACTCTGTATTAATCTGATACTCCACCTGTTTTTGATTTTCTTTATTGGAAGAGTCTTTAAGAGATAAGTTAGGTAGCATAGCAGTTTCATAAAAAGCAACATCTCTGTTAATCACAACTTTTCTATTTTTAAGACACCATAACTTATACCCTTTTACACCAGCTTTATAACCAAGAAAAACACATTTAATGGATCTCGGTTCCAATTTTCCATTATCAACATGAGCATACGCTGGACACTCAAAGATCTTTAAATCAGAATAATTAGCAGGATTACCAGGCCATACCTCTTGTGGAGTCTTTTTCTCAATGGCAATGGATGGAGATCGGTTGATCAAAAAACATACAGTAGAGGCTGCTTCGGCCCAAAACGACTTTGGTAAGTTGGCATTTAACAACATACATCAAACCTTCTCCATGATCATTCTATTCATTCGTTCTGCGATGCCGTTTTGCTGTAGAGTATGACGAACTGTCAAGTGTCTCACGATCCCTTTTGACTTACACAGTTTATTAAACTCATCAGAACAAAACTCTAAGCCATTGTCTGTGCAGTGGTATTTTATTTGTTTTCCCGTCTGTTTTTCAATCATAGTTTTCCAAGACTTAAATGCGGAAAACACATCACTTTTCTGCTTCAGGAAGAATGCCCAAACTTTTCTAGAAAAATCATCAATAAAAGTTAGCATATAATTAGCTCCACCTCTCGAAGGCACTCTTGATGGCCCCTACAGATCAGAATGAATATACTCCAATGTTCCCTTCGTGTTATGGATTCCTCTAGTGAATCGAACTCTCTTTTGCTTCCCAAAAACGCAGTGCTCACTAAACTTCAATTTGTAAACTCCTTACCCATCAAGAAGTCCTCTTTTGCTCAATTCTGCCATGCCATTCTCACTCATATGCCCTAAGTGCATATGCCAAAGTTTAGTAATATCATCATCTGACAAGGAAGAAGAAGCGACAGCTGCATCACCAATAACAATAGAACCTTGCAAAACATATAACTTGGCAGCCTTTCTCTGCCCTTTCATCACAATAAGGGAACCTTTAGAAATCTTCAAAATCCCACTTTCAGCTGTGTATTTGTACCCTCTTGAATCAAGAGTACTCAATGAAATTAAATTTCTCTTCAATTCTGGAACATGCCATACGTCACTAAGTGTTCTGACAACTCCATCAAAAATCTTAACTTTAATTGTTCCAACACTTGTGATTTTACACGAAGCATTATTTCCCATCAAAACAACACCTTAAGACATCGTTTCATAATTTGTAAACCAATCTCGATTGGGATTCATGTGAAAAGTGCAGCCTGAATCAAGTATCCACTCCTCGCTCTCTTTAGAATTGTTGACAGAAGTGACTAGAAGTTCACCATATCTGTAGTCTTCTACAACATCAGCTTCACTGGAATTTTCTAGTTGTTTTCCCTTTTGATTCGCAGCCTTTCTTTTAATCTTGTTCTGTAGCTTATAGCACTCAGATTTATTGTGCCCTTTCTTCTTGCAGAAGTTACAAGTTTTGCCTCTGCTTGAAGACTTTGATCTACCCTTAGATTTACTGCGAGGATTCCGATCCTTTGTCCTTCCACGATCATTATCAGCATTCCGATCTTGTCTCCCATGAACAATAAGACCCTCTCCCTGAGAGTCGGGTTTAACCACAAGATGCTTCATCTTATTATACGAGGTCAAAGAATCATAAACCTCATCAACTGTGAGAGACTTGCGGCTATATAAAATCATGTCTCTAAAGGTTGAATAAGACGGGGGCAACGAACAAAGTAGAATCAACCCTAGATCTTCCTTATCATACTGAACCTCCATGGCCTCCAAGTTTGAGAGAATTTCTTTAAACACTGTTAAGTGTTCGTGCACAGATGCACCTCCCTCCAAACGATGAGCATAAAGACGTTGCTTCATATGCAACTTGCTAGTTAGAGTTTTTGACATACATATTTGTTCTAGCCTCTTCCATAATACTGCAGCAGTCTTCTCCTTCATCACATCTTGCAAAATTTCGTTAGACAAATGCGGTTGTAACTGTGTTAACGCCTTTCGATCCTTGCGCTTCTTATCTTCCTCCGTCAATGTCGAAGGCATCTTATCTACCCCTAGCAGGGCTTCCTCTAAATCCATCTGTGCAAGAACTGCTTACATCTTTATCTGCCACAACGCGAATCTGGTGTTGCGATCCAATAGCGAAATTTCATACTTCAAAGACGCCATTACCGTGATCGAGATGAAAAAATCCGGAAGCTCGGATACCAATTTGTGAAAACATTGGTAATGACAAATATATCTCAAAGAAAAGAAAAATAAAATAAAGAACACACAGATTTTACGAGGAAACTCTTTGGGAAAAAACCACGGGAAAAAAAATCAATTTTTTCGATTTAACTCTAATATGAATTGTACAATTTTGTATGAGTTATCACAGTGGCTTAATTTTAATTCTATACGGTAGTTTTAAAGTAGTAGGTTGGTTTTTTACTAAATTTCGTACAACTATTTTAATGATTGCTATAATAGTACTATTTATTAAGTTGTTTATTAAATCGATGTTATTTATTAAATTATTCTTAATTTAATTGGTATACAATTAAAAGAAAAAGAAAGAAAACAAAACTTGTGTATTTGTAGCACATTTATATTATCTTTTTCATTGTAGCACATTCATTATTTGTATTATGTTTATTTTCTTTTGTCACGCTTTAATTATTTTTCTCATTTTGTGTATTAAATCCTCCAAGTCTAATTGGCATCATTAAAATGACAATAATTTCATGTCTATCACCGTACTTTTTTTTTTCCTGTTTTTTATAATAGCATTCAATATATTAATTATTTATATAAATTTTTACACGTTAATAATAATTTTGTTGTAGATTTTTATAACTTTGTGTATTTGTATAATGTTATTTTTACGTCCCATGCTACTTTTATATTTTTAGAGTAAATTATATTAGTAGTCATTTAATTATTAATAAAAGAAAATATTATTGTCACTCTACTATGTAAAGTTATAAAATGATCACCCAATAATTATTAAATTTCTTTTTAATCACCCAACTATTCAATTTTGTCTTTTTTTTATCTCTAACTAACTAACAAAGGGCAACTTTTAGAATTTGCATAATAACAACTTTAACCTCAACATTTATAAATTATGTCAATTTAATCTTGATTATAAAAATATTAACCATCAAATTTATACATTGTGTAATTTAATTTCTCTCTTACAATATTCTTTTTCTTTGTTACATTGAGGATTACTTTTAAAATTAAAAAATATATATTATGTTGGATTGTTGAGTGTTCCCATTTTTTTTTTTGTATATTTTCAATAAAATTTAGCTAATAATTTTTTTAACAATTTAAGTGAAAGGATCACAAAAGAAAGCTAAACTAAAAAATTTAAAAAAATCAAATTATATAATTAGCAAATGTTGAGGATTAAATTTTTAGAATTAAGATTAAATTGACATGATGTATAAATATTGAAGGATAAAGTTACTACTATGCCAATACCAAATTGAAAATTTGCCACCGCTAGGCCGTTGGTGATCAAAACAAACAAAATTGAATAATTAAATAATTATTTTATAATTTTTATAATTGCATGATAAAAAATATTAATAATTAAATGATTATTAATATAATTTACCTTAATTTTTATTATATTATGTTTGTATCGTATGATAATGTTGCGTTTAAAATTATGGAATCTAAAGAATTAATTATTTTGCGTCAAGTGTTATATAATGATTGAAGTTATTATTTTCTAAATCATTTTAAAATTTACCTTTTATCTTTCGAATTTATTATACAACATAATTTAAAATCTGATAAAATTTTTAATCTCAGCTGGTATTGTTTTCTACTGTCCATTCTATATTATTTCTTCTCTCCTATACATGCATATGTTAATGTGCGTGAAATTATTTTATGGTATTTTCTATTATATTATTTATGTTCTCTTTTTTAATTATTTAATAATATTTTAATAATTTTTTATGTTATTGACACATAATTTTAGTAATTTTTACTCTTATCCTAAACCTCGAACCCCAAACCCGAACTTGAATTTGAATTAGTTCAGTTTAAAATAAAAAATTATCAAAATTATATGTCAATGAACCTAATAAAATTATTGAAATATCTTTAAATAATTGAAAAGAGATAATAGATGATGTGATGGGCAGAGTCCATAAAATAATTTTTCTTTTATGCACTTTAAACTTATTGTATCTTTAGCTTTGCCCGCTAAAAGGAATTAAATTAAAAAATTAATTTCAAGATAGACAAAAAAGGTAATTATATCATTTAATTTATAAGTGTTACATATAATAATAAAATAAAATATAATTACATTGAGAGTATTTAAGTTGAAACTTTGAAGTTGATATTGCGGAAAAATGAATGTCGTAACCATTTTTTGATAAAACAGTAAACGACGTGGTCGACTCGAGGTTTGAAAACGAGAAGGAAGGGAGTCGCCACCGATTTTTATTTGGGTGTGATCGGATCACTTTTGTTTTAATAAAACGTGTCGGTTTTTTAAAACGATGCTTTTGGTCTGCGAAAATGTAACATCCTAAAATAGGGGTTATTTGTGATTGAATTATTTAGCTTGTGTTTGAATTTCTGTGATATTATTTGTGATGTTATAAGACTTAATTAAGGGTCTTGAGTAGGCTCAGATAGTAGAAAATTTATTTATGAAGCTTTAAAGAAAGAGAGCCTTAGTAAGTAGGAGTTACAAGGTTAAATGAGGGAATTATTGTCATTAAAATGACTTGGAAAAGTGGCAAAAGGAAGGCCACTTAGGTACTAGAGTTGACGCCACAAGGAGCAAGGAGAACCTATGTTCGAGTCACTTAATTTTCCTTTTGATCTATATTTTTTGGACGGCAATAAGGAAGGGAAATTCTCAATTTTAAACTTTGGTTTAATAAGGAAAGTATGAGAATATTATTTGGTTTTAATGGATTTTATTTGGTTAATCTTGAAAAGTTGGCAAAGAGAAAATTTAGGGATGTGATTAAATTTGGAATATCTCAAATTTATGGATGAGAGTGATTTGTGGAAATTGCCAAAATTTGGAATTTCCTTAGGGAGGAGTGGACGGCAAGGTGATAGGGGGAGTGCCAAATTTCCTTAGCCTTTTTCTTCATAATTTTCGGCTAGCATCTTTTTCTTTCTTCTTCAACCTTTCTCTCAAAAAAAAAAACCGATACCTCCATTTCCATTTTCTTTTTCTTCTTTTGATCTTTGGCCGAAACTTCTACCCCTTTTGTTCATTATTTTCTTTCTTTCTTAGGCGAACCTACATCCTTGGTGTGCCGAATTCTTCTTCATCTATTTTGTGTAGCCTTGGCCGAATCTCAAACTAAGGTGCTCTCCTCTATCTTTTCTCCAATCGGTTGGTGAAGTAAGTGCTTATAGCCGAATGGCTATTTCTTTTCTCTCTTGATTCCTTGTCGTTTTAGATGAATGGAAGAACGAGATATGGCGTTTGTGATGGCTAACTATTTCTCTTCTTTAACCGATTCGATCTAGGTACTTCGGGATTTTAAGTGATCAATCCAAACTCCTCTCCTCTAGCAATCGGTTTTGGTAAAGTGGTAAGGAATCATTTTTTTTTATTTTAGTATTCGATTAAGCCAAAAACTATTGATGAGGCTATTAACATGTGATTACTGATTTAGGGAAGCAAAAGCGCTTGGAGTGTGGTGGATAGAATTCAAAGGCATTCGGGTAAGGTTTCGGGTTCACAAGGAACCCTTTGCAAATAATTTTTGGTTTGGCCGAATAGCCTTGGTACTAACCCTCATGCATGGCCGAATATAGGGCAAGGATATTGTTGGTAGCCGATTTGGTTCTTCGGGATTTAAGGCTTTCGTTAATATCAGGTGTGTACATACACACTGTATAATTAATTAACGTGCAAAGCATTATGTGTATGCTAATCGGATTTGTGTGGATTTGAGTTTAATACCATAACGGTATAAGCGATGGTTCAGGTAAGTTCCTGACATTATGAAGTTTACTATTAATGCTTTTGGGAAGCATGGCATATTTGATATATGTGATTTAAATATATATATATGTTGGCATAAACTCTGTTATATAATTTATTGATGTGGGTTGATGAGAGGAGGGGGCAGTGATATTCGTGTCGACGGACACCAGTGATTTGGTATCACAATGTGACTACGGTCACCAGAGGTTTGGCACCTCTAGAGGTTTGGCACCTCATAGCGTCTCGTCCCTGTGGCTTAGCACCACCGTGGGTTGGCCCCACTTTGAGATACGGGATTGACGCCAGTGATTTGGTATCACACGATGGATTGGCCCCATCATTTGATTTGTGACTTCGGGTCACCGGTGGTTTGGCACCACAATATGATGGATTTCGTGACTATACGTCACCAGTGGTTTGGCACCACCAGTGGTTTGGTACCACACGGGGTAGAGAAAGGCGTTTGGATGGCTAGGTTGGGTGCATATTAAATTAATTATGACTTGTGTATTATGTTGCATTAAACCGGGAAAAAGGGTTCCACATTGGGTCTTGATGACTCACCTTTTTCCTTTAACATTTTCAGGTGACTCGTAGCAGCGGATAAGGAGCCGGATGGACTCGAGGTGGCCATGTGATGAAAATGTGGACTAGGTGGATTTTGAACTATTTTTATTTTACTATGGGTTTATTTTATTTAAGTTGTAATAAGGCCTCCTAGGATTATATTTTGGATTGGTTATTTTATCTGTTTTGGATAATTTGTTTAACAACTTAATAACTTGAAAATGAATACACATGTTTTCTCAAAACCAATACGCAAAATGTTTTATTGTGTCGTCGGGTACCTCTGAAATCGGTAACAAGCTGACTTAATAAAGTTTTAAACTACTTTAAGTAATAGTTTCTTCTTACACTTCAACTGTTTTAAAACAAAACAATATCTTTTATCAAAATTTTTAAAATCGGCTTAAAAGGATTTTCAAAAAGTTTTTCTCTATAGCATACCAAATTCGGTCGTAATGTTTGGGCCGGGTTTGGGGTGTTACAGAAAATTTGAGAAAAATGGGTTCGGAAGTCAAATACGTGCGAGGAAGGATTAGCACCCTCGAGACGCCCGAAATTGGTACCAAACTGATTGATCCATGTCCTATTTTTGAAAACTTTGAAATGATTTGAAAATAAGATACTTTTTATTTCCAAAATTTGAAGGAATTGGAAGGGATGCTAAGACTCTTATTTTCGAAGAGATAAAGTATCATGTCCAGTAAGATAGGTCGCGACACTTTAGACTCCCGAAACTAAGCTCGCCTTTTAAAACTTGATTTTATTTTTGAAGAGGATCTCCCGTCATTTGTCGAGTGAGAAACCAGAACCCAGTAAGTTTGGGCTCGTTTTCTCGAAAATCCAAATTAGGAATATTGCCTCTATTTTAGAAGAGAAAGAAACTTATCTCGAAGTATCTAGGCGTCGAGTCCAGTAAGTTAGGGAGCGACATTTCAAATTTCCGAGATTAAGTGTTTTGTTTAACATTTGAATGGCGATTTTTTTAAAAGGGATATTCCGTTTTTAACTTAAACGAGAAAAACCGGAACCCAGTAAGTTTGGGCTCGATTCTCCCGAATTGCTAATGCGGAAATATCGGTCGTTATAAAGATTGAGATGCCGAAAAATAGTGAGATAACGATTAGAATATAAGTAGTGGTGACAGAAAAGTATCGTGACAATGGTGTATATGTATTGACGATGATAGAAAATAATGATAATAATAATGGTAGTAATAACAGTATAAATATATAAAGATACATTAATAGTGGTAATAAATATAATAATAATATTAGCGATGATAATGATGATATATAAAAAATAATGACTGAAAAAATAAACGAATAAATATATATACATATATATGAAAAATAATAGTATAATAATAGCGATAATAACGATAATATAATAATAAAAATAGGTAATAATAATGAAAACAAAATAATAATAATAATAATAAATAAAATAATGATATTAGTAATAAAAAATAAAATAATAACACACACAATAAATAATAAACAAATAGTAGTAAAATATAATGGAAATAAAAAAAAATAATAAAATAATCAATAATAATAAAATAAAAATATTAAATAATAGTAAAAGTGGTAAAAATTGCAAAATAATTGAAAAATGGGTTAAATTGCATTAAAAACGAAAGTTTCGGGTCCAATTGTAAATAAAACAGAGGTTTGGAGGCTAAATTAGAAACGCGCATAAAAGGTGGGGAACCAAAGAGGTAATATTCCCCAGTAAGTTAAACGCGACGTTTGGGGGAAGGACCGAATCGCAAACCGCGTGAAATTTCTAGGCCAATATTACAATAATTAAAAGTTGATTTTAACAACATGAAAATGCGGAAGGACCAGTTGCGCAATTTCCCCCTTTGGCTTAAAAAACGCGGATCCTGGGCTCTGGGTCGGGTCAAATTCGGGTAGGATCAAAACGACATCGTTTTGGGGTTAAAGGCCAGCCCCCAAAACGACGTCGTTTTAGGGGGCTATAAAAGGCCCAAAATTATGAAAAAAATTCATTTGTGACCTGCTTAAAAAAAAAAATCCTAAACCTTCTTCTTTTCTCTCTTAGGTCCGAATGGGGGGTGGGGATTCGGTGGCCGGACCAACGTCCTCTGTCGCCGATGCCGTCTCCGGCCACCGTGCACGGTGGCTGAAAAAGGTAAAAATATATATTTTTGTTAAAAAATTTATTCTTTAATAATATATATATATTTATATATGTATATGCCAAAAGAAAAAGAAAAGAAAAAGAACTTCAAAAAATAAAAAGAAGAAATCACCTCTCTTTCTTGGTTTTGATTCTAATTTTTAGGGATTAATCTTTGCTTTTTTATTATTTGAATCTCACTGTATTTGATTGCTTTTTTAACCTTTCTTCTATATTGATTCAAAACCCCCCTTTACATGATTCTTTGTTCGGCTTATATAGCCATTTATATTTGCTTGCTTTTTGTCTTTTCTATTCATTGTTTGCAGGCACAAGTGGTGCTGAGCGCATGGGCGGTGGCCGGTGGCTGCAGTGGCGTCAGTGGGCAGAGCGAGTGGATGTAAAAGGCAAAAGACTAGGGGCGGCACCTACGGGCTAGGTTTTTTCTGGAAAATGCTTTTAAGTTTTTGGGCTTGTATGTGTGCTAGGGTTAATCTGTTGGGTTGAGTTTAGTGGGCTGCTGGGTATGGATTGTATTAGGCTTGGGTTAAAATGGACTTGTAAGTCCGGGCAAAATTAGAATTGTACAATGAATATATAAAAAAATACCTTCACTTTAAAAAGAAAAAAACAAATATTTCATTTAACGAAAAGGTGTAATAAAAAAAATCAAAACCTTAAATTATAGGATAAGAAATAGTAAAGCAGCTTAAAATTGCCATATGTTTTATAGTTTATTGAAAAGAAGATAATTATTTGTGTTTTAGACTTTTAGCGATGGGTCAAGTTTTATATTTAATTATTTGGTATATGAAATAATTCCTTTTGTTAATATACTGTAAAAACAAATGTGAATTTCATAAGCTACTTTACGTAGTTTTTAATTCTTATCCTATAATATAAAGTAGTAATTTGTGGTAGCATGCTGCCAAACTTGATTTTTGGATAATTTAATCAAAGGACAGGATGGATGGTTTTTTCTTAATTGGGAGGATGTCCATGCTACTCATCAACAATTTTTCAATTTATATACACATACTTCTACTTTTACGTTTGGGGAATAAACAGAAATTCAATCAATTCATCATTTTTTTATAACAAACTCAAATACTTCAAAATTATTTAAACCTCATTTTTTGTCGCCAACTACTAAAACAACACAATTCAGATGTTAGGGAAAAGGGTGAACAAACAAGATTGAAAATATTCACGAGAACATATGGCATGCTGCGATCACCAAATTATTAGGCCATTTAACACTCTAATTTGTGCTTGGTTCAATATTATATATATATATATATATATATATATATATAATTGGTGATTTTATTTTTTAATTTTATAATTAATGTATTTATTGTTTAGGTTTTGTCCTGTTTTGTATTCCAAAAAAAAAAATTAAAAGAAATTATTTGCTATATTGTTTGTGAAGTTTTAGATTCCACAAGTAGAATCGGAAGATTTACAAGTGTTTCATATCAACTTTCTAAGATTACTTACGAATAAAAAATATACACTATCCATGTATCAAATACTCATCTAAAATTTTTATGTATTCTTAATTTATATTTAACAAATATAAATAAATGAAACATATAATAATTTCTTAATTTTCTTTATAGAAATAAAAAGTTAGTATATCATGTATTAATCATATATAATGTCAAGGAGCCCATACATTTGTCCTCAGTTCCCCACCCCCTAATTGGCTTACAAAATTTCACAAGCATCTTTCAAGATTAAGACATTTTATAAAGTATCCTAACTCAATCACCAATTCTATTTAGGATATCCATGTTCCATAAATAATTTGAATCTAATTATATTTCAGTCAACATTTTCAACAAAATGAATTGAAGTTTGTATATACTACAAGTACATAGGATCGTATTATGTTTTCAAAAGCGTTGCAGATTTACGTATTCAGTGTTTATTGATAGTATAAAATTAAATTTTTATTTTTATTTTTATCATTCCAAGTAAGGATTTTTTTTTCTTAATGAAATCGTGGCATGCTTAAATTGAAAATGTTACTTCAAATTATCTTTTCATTTAATATTAAAATTTATACACACCACACCCGAATTGTTTCCAAACCCCAGTCCCATATTTGCATGATGTAATGCGTACCCCACAGACCGCATATGGGGTCGGTGCCTCTGCTCTCCGTACACAAAGCTGTTTGACATTTTGTAATGAGACCCTCCTGATTCCCAATATCAACCTTTTCACCCTTTGCAATTCAACGTCCAGTATTAATTACTTCAAATATTTAGAATTTAATTCCTATTTTTTATTTTCAAGAATTTAGATTTTAAATTTCAATTTATTTTTAATACTATTTATTTTTATTAAATTTATTAGTATAACATTTTAAAATGAAAATATCACTTAATAATCATGTAATTAAAAATAATATTATAAAGAATGTGAATATAACAAAATAAATTTAACAATATTAATAGTTAGATTTGAATTTGCAATCTAAAAATAAAGGGTCTAAATTCTTAAAAATAAAAGTACACTTATTATATTTTAAATTTATGAAGAGTTTAAGGACTTATGACATATTGAGCCATTGAAAATTTATTATGTATCTTCAATTGATATTTAAATAAATAAATAAAATACATGATGATCTTTTAATTCCATTTAAAAGTTAAAATCGATATTCAAAATCTCGATCAAAGCATGAAATTTCTAAATTCTCATAGGGATTCCTCGAAATTTCTTCCGGGGCCTATTCAATTATTTTTATCGATTCTAATTTTTTTTGCCACTAGATTTCTCAATCAAATTCATCATAAAACTCATATTAATCAACTTTCTGGAGATTCCACTTAATTCCAAATGCTCATAGCATTGGGACAGATAAACCCCAATTTATTATTTCTTCTCCACCATAACGCTTATCCCTTCATCTCATTCTAAAAGAATAGGATTTCACGTAATAAAACTTTGATATTCAACAGTTTCTATTAAAAAATAATTACAGAAATCTAAATATTTATCTATCCACCCATAAGGTAGATCAACCACCACTCCTTGGATATAAAACTAATAATGTATCATTTTATACCGATGGCAACTTTGAATAAATAATATGCCAACTTTTTTTTTTTTTGAAAATAGAGAAAAAAGAGTCCATGTACCAAACAATAATCATGATATTTATTTTATTTCACAACCACTTTTAAAATTTTAAAAAATAAATAAGCTATTTTGGCATTACTATAATCTAAAAGTTTTACTTTATAATAATTCTTTTGAAGAGTAAGAATAAAAATAATATACACTACACTAAAATAGACTTTTAGCGGCGTTTTTAGTAGCGTTTTAAAGAAAAACGCCGCAAATATTATACATTAGTGGCATTTGAAGGAAAACGCTGTAAAAAAAAGATCAATAACGGCGTTTATTAGAAAAACGTCGCTAAAAAGGACATATGACGGCGTTTATTTGTAAAACACCTGCTAAAGGTCTGAGCATTAGCGGCGCTTTTGGGAAAACACCGCTAAAAGTCTGAGCATTATCGGCGCTTTTGGGAAAACGCCGCTAAAAGTCTGAGCATTAGCGGCGCTTTTTGGAAAACGCTGCAAATAATTTTAAAATTTTTTTGGGTATATATGATTGACTGTTAAGGGTTTCATGGGTTAAGGGTTAGGGGTTCTTACATGATTGTAAAATAGATATATTAATTTTAATATATTAAATTAATTATCATTATAGTTTAAGGTTTATGGTTTAGCATATATAATTTAGGGTGTAAGGTTTAGGAGTTACTATTTTAAATGTTTAGGGATTATGGTGTGTAGTTTGTGGTTTAAAGTTTAGGGTTTCATAGGTTAGGGGTTAAGGGTTAGGGGTTAGGGGTTTATGTTGTATGATTTAGGGTTTATGAGATATATAGGATAGAGGTTTAGGGTTTAGAGTAATTAGTCACTTTTAATTTATATATTAAATAATTTCTTACATAATTGTAAAATAGATATATTAATTTAATATATTAAATTAATTATCATTATAGTTTAGGGTTTATGGTTTAGCATATACAATTTAGGGTGTAAGGTTTAAGAGTTACTATTTTAAATGTTTAGGGATTATGGTGTATAGTTTGTGGTTTAAAGTTTAGGGTTTTATGGGTTTAAGGGTTAATGATTAAGGGTTAGGGGTTAGGGGTTAGGGGTTAAGGGTTAGGGGTTTATGTTGTATGATTTAAGGTTTATGAGATATATAGGATAGGGGTTTAGGGTTTAGAGTAATTAGTCTCTTTTAATTTGTATATTAAATAATTTCTTACATAATTGTAAAATAGATATATTAATTTTAATATATTAAAATTATGATTCTAGTTTAAATTATTTAAGAGATAAATAGATAAACTTTACGTATATTAAATGGTTTAGGATTTAAGATTTACTTGATATTTGTTAAATGATGAAAGTTTTTAAAAAATTCAAAAACTAAAGAAAAAGTAAAAATCAAAAAATAAAAAGTTTATAAAATTAATAATTAATTTAAGCATATTGTTAGAATAAAAAAATTAAACATATTGTTAGAATCAAAACAAAATTAATTTAAAAGGAATATAATTAATAATTAAAATAAATAAATTATTAGCGGCGTTTTTGAGCAAAAACGCCGCAAAAACAGGCCTTTAGCGGCGCTAGACATAAAAACGCCACAGATGAGTACTATTAGTGGCGTTTGTTTTCAAAAACGCCGCAAAAACACCATTGAAACGACGTCATTTTTTAGGGGATTTTAGTGGCGCTTGTTAAAAACGCCACAAAGGGCAATTTTTTGTTTCTGTTTCTGTTGTTTTAACAAAACGAGCCAATGCCCCAAAAATCCCTAACTTCTCTAATTATTTCCCCAAAGCAATGAAAGAAATCCCCAAAACCCGATTAAGAAGAAACCATCTCTCCATCTCTCCATCTCGCTTTTATGCAAAATCCCGATTAAGAAGAAATCCTTAATTTACGTAATATCTCCCCAAAATAGCGTATGAATCCCCCAAAATCAGTAATTTCGTAATTTCTCCATCTCTCCACAGTACGATCCTGTATGGGTGACTTCTACAGTCTTGCTTGGATAGAAGACAAGTATGGATAAATATAATGGATTCATTACAAGCATGTTCATCATTTGCCTATATTTGTTTTCTCCATATATCTCTTAATGTTGTATATTTAATCCACATCTTCCATCGATTCCATAGCTCCACCTTGTTCTGAAATTAACAATTAATAATATATGGACAAATAGTGAAGGAGCAAAGTGGGTGACATACGGGCAATTTTATGTTCTATGAATTCACATTGGGTTTTTGTTTTTCGTCTGATTGCTAGTGTTACTATGGTTCCATTTTGTCAAGTTGTTTTCCGCAAATGGTTCCTGACATTTCTTGTTATTATGTTTACTTCTCTCGGGAGTTGTTTAACAGCTTTTTCAATTAGTTTAGCATATTATGCTATTTCTTGGTTATAATGCCCTTTATTTGTAAGGTGTAATTTGCCTAGTTGTTTGTGCTGGAAGCTTTCTAGTGTTAGTCGCTTACATTTGTTGGAGGTAATTTGTTAATATTAAAATTTGCAGGTTATGTTCTCTCTATTATATTTATTTGTGTGTTTTCTATGTTTTCTACGATTCTATTTGTATTTATATTTCTCTCTAAGGCTACGTTTATATGTACTACTACTAAGAATACTTGTAAGTCAATTGTTATCTAATAGAAATGAAAAACATAAAAACCTAGTCAAGAACTTGATGACATGTTTTACGTGTTATAGAATCAATATTCCTTGCATAAAACAAATATACTGCTAGTTTAGTTTCTTTAATATTATGTGGCAAAACAACGATGGGGATGTCTCATCACCTAAATACGTTCTCCAATGGATTTACTAATGCAAGTGCTAAGAATATAAAAGTGATGCAACTCATTTTCTCCCAAATTTGTGTAATATTCTTAATTTAGAAGGTGAGCTTCTTGATGGTAGATATCATGCACCTTTGGAACTTGTATTGAAAAATGTATATGTGTGGTATGAACTCCTCCAACTAGCTTTAATAAGGAAATAAGTTTCCATATGACAAGAAAAAAAAGACCTTTGAATTTGTCATTGCTCAAAACTTATCAGTGCATGTACATGTGGTATCTGTACAAACCGTATTGTGACATTAGCAAAAGCGAATTCACTGTTGAGATTGTATATTTACTCAAAAAAGTATTCAACATGTTAATTTATATATATATAATTACTTTATAAATTCTTCATTTTCCATAAAATTGCTTTTGTGTTCGATTGGTTGTATTGCCTTGCTTTTTATATATAATAGCACTGGTAGACATTGAATATATTTGTCGTGCACGAAAACTGTAATCTTGAGGCCACTTGTTGCATAAATTCAAATAAGCATTTAATTGTAGGAAACTTCATATTTGAGATTCCATATTAACAATGTGCTACATGCCTAAGAGAATAGTTATTTTAGGTGTTCTGTTTGAGATGCTCAATTGGGATGTTAAAGTGTTTTAAGTTGAGGTGTTTAAATGCTGCAAATTGAAGTGTTTAATTGCTGTAAATTGAGGTGATTAATTGGTGTAAATTGAAGTGTTTAATTTTTCTAGATTGAGGTGCTCAAATGATGTAAATTGAAGTGTTAAAGTGTTGCAAATTGAAGTATTTAAATGCTGTGAATTGAAGTGTTAAAGTGCAACAAATTGAAGTGTTTAAATGCTGTAAATTGAAGTGTTAAAGTGCTGCAAATTGAAGTATTTAAATGCTTTGAATTGAAGTGTTAAAGTGCTACAAATTGAAGTGTTTACATGTTGTAAATTGAATTGTTTTAAATCATCGCAAATTGTATTGTTTAGTTCTGGAAATTGAGGTGTTTATTGGTATAATTGAGGTGTATAACCGTTGTTAATTGGGATGTTAAAGTGTTGTAAGTTGAGGTGTGAATGCTGATTGTTATCAATTGACATCCCCATTAGTAACACTACTTTCTTGCTTCTAGATGTCATTATATATCTTTGAACCGAACCACTCTTGGTTTATTATTTAAATACTACTTTCTTTGCTTTTCAGGGACGTTCAAGTTTGACATTTAATCTGCTTCATAACTTATATAGTTTTAAGTTAAGATCAAACTTCATAACTTACATAATACTTGTATAGAAAAAAATGATTCAAAGTATATAGGTCGAAACTTTGACGGGTTGCCTTATATCTCACAAAGAGATATAATGGATCCTCCTAGGTGTAACAATTCCACGTATGATGAATCTAAAAGAATACAAAACTTACCTAATTTTAAGATCAAATTTCATAACTTACATAAGTTTACGATCAAATTTCATAACTTATATAATTTTAAGTTAAGATCAAACTTCATAACTTACATCATACTTGTATAGAAAAAAATGATTCAAAGTATATAGGTTGAAACACGATGAGTTGCCTTACATCTCTCAATGAGATAATGGATCCTCCCTAGGTGTAACAATGCCACGTATGATGAATCTAAAAGAATACAAAGCTTACCTAATTTTAAGATCAAATTTCATAACTTACATAAGTTTACGATCAAATTTCATAACTTATATAATTTTAAGTTAAGATCAAACTTCATAACTTACATAATACTTGTATAGAAAAAATGATTCAAAGTATATAGGTTTGGAAACTGACGGGTTGCCTTATATCTCACAAAGGAGATATAATGGATCCTCCTAGGTGTAACAATGCCACGTGTGATGAATCTAAAAGAATACAAAACTTACCTAATTTTAAGATCAAATTTCATAACTTACATAAGTTTACGATCAAATTTCATAACTTACATAATTTTAAGTTAAGATCAAACTTCATAACTTACATAATACTTGTATAGAAAAAAAATGATTCAAAGTATATAGGCTGGAAACCTGACGGGTTGCCTTATATCTCACAGTGAGATATAATGGATTTAGGCCTTGGCTACAACAAAATTCACAGTTGCCCAAATGACTGCATGTTGTATTGGGGCGACCGGATAAACCAACAGTGCTGTCATGTATGTGGCCAATCATGTTGGATTAATAGAAATACAAAGGACGGTAATGAGGATGAACACGATACACAGTCAAGGAAGTAGCCAGTTAAGATTTTACGGTATTTTTCGCTAATACCAAGGCTTCAACGGCTTTTCATGTCGTCAAAGATAGTCGAATCAATGACGTGGCACCGTGATAGACGAACAGATGATGGGTTGTTAAAGCATCCTGCAGATTCTTTAGCTTGGAAATCTTTTGACTCCAAATTTCCAAGCTTTGCAAGCGATCCTCGGAGTGTGAGGCTTGGGCTAGCATCCGATGGATTTAACCCTTACAAACTCATGAGCACGACGTGATGATGATTTGGCACGTGGTGCTTGTTCCTACAATTTTCCTCCATGGGTTTGCATGAAACAATCTTCTTTTATCTTGTCTATGATTATACCTGGAGAGAAAGGGCTGGGGAATGATATTGACATATATTTGCAGCCACTTGTTGACGAGTTAAAAAAACTATGGGCTGGTGTTCAGACATACGATGCAATGAGAAAAGAGAACTTTAATTTACGTATGGCTTTAATGTGGACTATTAACGACTTCCCGATTTATGCTAATTTATCTGGTTGGAGTACCAGGGGACGTTATGCTTGTCCATGTTGTGCTGCGCAGACATGTTCGCAATGGTTATATAATGGGAAGAAGTTCTCTTACATGGGGCATCGTCGGTGGTTACTAGAAAATCATACATTTAGATTTCAGAGTGCTCAGTTTGATGGTAATGAAAAGTTCAGACCAGCTCCTTCGCAGACCGTGGATCCGAAATATTCTTAATGTTGAAAGATATGAATTTCATTTATGGGAAGATGAATCAACCGGCCAACCCGCAAAGAAATAGAAGATCTAGGGATGAATCTGATGATGAATCTGATGAAGAGGATGATTCTAATGAGGCGGACTTGTGGAAAAAAAGAAGTATTTTTTTCGAGTTGCCTTATTGGGAGCATCAAATTTTACGTCATAATCTTGATGTCATGCACATAGAGAAAAATGTCTGTGAGAACATCATTGGGACTATTTTGAATGTCGATGGAAAATCGAAGATGATCTTGAGTCGACTTGATTTAGTCCACATGGGAATTGGCGTGAGCTTCATCCCCGAGCACTTCCAAATATGAAATATCGGTTCACCGCTATTTTTTCAATATCGAAGACGGAGAAAGAAGTGTTCAGTACGGTGTTGAAGGATATAAAGGTCCCGAATGTGTATGCATCAAATATATCGCGATGTGTGAGTCTTAAGGATCAAGACTATATGGCTTAAAATCGCATGACTATCACATCTTGATGCAAGACTTACTGCTAGTTGCTATGCGGTATTGTATGTCGAAAAAGGTGACGGCTCCTGTAATTGAACTGTCGAATATAATGAAAGGCATTTATGGTAAAGTTTTGAATGTTCAAGAATTATAGAGACTACAAGATCGAGCCGCATTGACTTTATGCAATCTGGAGAAGATATTCCCGCCTTCCTTCTTCACTATTATGGTGCACTTGTTAATTCATCTCCCGCGTGAAGCACTTCTTGGTGGACCGTTTTCTATCGATGGATGTATCCCATTGAAAGGTCTTACTTTATTTACAAAATATTCCTTCATTCATTCAATGCCTTTAGTTGCAACTTTTGATAATGTTGTATACCGTGTTTAGGTTCCTTTCCAAATTAAAGCCATCTTGTCATAATAAGCATTATCCGGAAGGATCAATTGTCGAGGGTTACTTGGTAAAGGAATGTATGACTTTCTATTCGAGGTATTTGAAAGATGTTGAAACAAGAATGAACAGACCAAGTAGAAATGCTGGGCTCACAGATCATAATTTGGCCGAAACTTATTTATTTCAAAGTTTCAGAGAACCGATCGGCAAAGTCGAAATTGCAGAATTAGACGATAGATCGTGGGTCCAAGCACATCGATATGTTCTTTTTCATCACGATTCAATGGAACCATTTCGGAAGTAAGTTCTATAATTTGATAATTACTCAATTATAATTTATTTGTCTTCTAACAAAGTAAAACCTTTTTTTACCGTAGTGAGTACAAACATATATTGAGAGCTCGTTCACGATCCCGAAGATTAAATCGATGAGAAATTAATAAGTTGTTCGCAGAATCATTCCATGAATGGTTAAGCCAAATGGTATGCAATTTAAATTTTCATTGACAAGTAATAATGTTTTCTCATAACATTCATAATTACTCGATTTACTTTCGACTCAATAGATTTGGAGTGGAATGAAGTAAATGACGACGTTAAATGGCTTTCACAAGGTCCAAACAGAATAGTTAAAAGATATAGTGGCTTTCTCATCAACGGATACAGATTTCATACAAGGTATCGCGAGAGATTGAGGAGAACCCAAAATTGCGGAATTGTTGTTAATTCTTCGATTACAAGTTATACTAGTGCTAGGGACAGTAATCCCGGTCGAGGGAATTTAGAATATTACGGACCTTATTACGACATCATTGAGTTGGATTATTACGGCAAATGCAAAGTTGTCTTATTTCGAGGTGATTGGGCTGATGTGAATACGGCTCATGAATTAAAAATGATCAATATGGCTTTACAATGGTGAATTTCTCTCGATTGATTCACACCGAGAACAAGCGATGGACGAGCCGTATGTGTTTTCTTCTCAAGTTAAACAAGTTTTTACTCAAGGTCCAATCGATGAGGGTTGGTACGTTGTACTTCAAAACACCCCTAGAGACTTGTTCGACATTGGCGGTGGAAGTAGAGATGACATAGTCGAAAGATCAAAATTTTGCCTTTTCCGAATAAGACTTAATCGAAAATATCCTAGTACTAGTCAACAATTTCAATGGGTTGTCGGATGTGGACGAAGATATTTACAAAATATGATGTAGTAAGGTTTAACGATTTATTATTTATATGTTATATTATAATTTTCATGTTGGTCATGTTATATAATTTAAGCTGTTTTAAATGTCCTATTATTGTTGTTATTTGTTACTAAAATTTTGAACTCTTTTATGTGTATTGCAGGAAAATGCCTAGAAGGCGATTACGAGGTTTAAATATTGTCCTAATACTCCAAATCCGTAAGAAGTAAATAGTGGATGATATCGCTTGTTGGATCTTCTAGTCTGCACGGACATAGATGACGAGCATGGACAATTCCAAAGTAATGTTAAGTTTATTTTACTTGCATGTTGAATTTTATTATTGATTCATTTTCAATTTTAATATAATAATATATCATTTTTCAAATTTGAGGGTGGTGGGACGAGCGAGCTCGGGGCGTACATTACTTACAGATTAATACGACTTAGAGCCTACTGAGCGTGTTGAAGTAAGGAGAAACAATCATGGCCAGCCTATCGGATCTGAAGCTCATTGTTGATGTGCTATTTGGGCATTATAGCACGAAATGCGAATATGTTGCCCATTAACTACAAATCATGGCATCACGTGCTTGATGCCAACAAAAATCGAGCTCGATAATATTAAGGTAATAAAAGGTGAATGTAATTTATAATACTTTAATTTAACCTTCATTTATATTAACTTTTTTAAAAAAAATTTTCTAGGGTAAATTTGCTTTAGAGGTCTCCGATGACTATGTTAAGAAGACGTTGGGTAAAAAATGGAGAGACAATAAAAGCACCCTAAAAAAATAATATTTTAAGAAAGACATAAGCCTCGACGAAAAATTGCAAAATGTCCCGCCAGGAATGTTGAGGTACCAATGGGAAGATCAAGTTAGATTCTGGAATTCAATGAAAGTAGAGGTATTACGTACTTTCAAAGTCTTATAAATTTTTCGGTTTATCGTATTTACTATATACATAATTCAAATTCCATTATGTAGGACCGTGAGCGAGTTGGAACAAACAGCAGACAGAAACAACAATTCACGCACACGGCAGGTTCCAGAAGTTTTGCTCGTGTAGCTGAGGCCGAGGTATTATAATTTATTACTTCTTTCAAATATTAATTACTTTATACTATTAAATTATATTTTTTCTGTCAGGTCAAAAAGTTGGACGCCTTCAGCTTTTTGACATTACGCATAGGAAGAAGGATGGATCTCCGATGACATCCGAGGTTGCAGAAATTTTGGTATATTTACTTAATAAAATTTGATTTATTATAAATATTTATAATGTTTAATTACAATAGTTTAATTCATCGTTTGAAGTTTTAAATCTATAATTTTAAGTTATGTTTCATTCCCTTTTATTATATATTTCGTTTCTAACTTTTTTATTGATTTATTAGGATAAACTAAAGGAGAAGAACGTGGAGTATGAAGCGGTTGCTTCATCTGACAGTTCTGTTAAACTCAAGGAGATTGATAACAAAATTATTACTGATGTTTTGGGTCCTGAAAGGTACAACTGCTTCGATTGATAGTTTTGTTAATATTGAGTATATTTATAACAAAATTATCACTAATGTTTTGGGTCTTACAAGGTATGGTCGGGTTCGATGTCAAGGATCAGGTGTTACCCCGACTCAATATTTTGGATTCAGATCCGGGCAATACATGCCTTCCGGGAGTCAATCTCGTGCTGAAGTTTAGAGATTGAAAGAACAGATATCTCGATGGAAGCGAACACAGTGAGCAAATTTCTCGAGCTTAGAGCGGAGGCAAGAATGAGGAGGCGAGCATATTGCTCAACTTAGAGCGGAGGCGAGAGCGGAGGCGAGAAGCGAATGTAGTAGTATGAAGAACTCCACTCTACCGTGAGACTATGATGCGATTGTTCAATGAGCGATGCAGAGGCCTCCTCTTAGACATTTGTTTTATTGTTGTAAGATTTTTTTAACATTATTACGATTAACATTATTGTAAAATTGTTTGAATTATGCTTCATTTATTAATAAATATCATATATCTTTTATTAAATTTGAAGTATCGTTTAGCTTTAATGCTTTTGGTGAGATTTAAATGTTTTATTTGCTGCATTGGGTTGGAATTATATGCAATTGCTATTGTTTTTGGTTGGTTTTTAATGCAGGGAGGGTAGGATATTGCAGAAAAATAGCACTGCAAATCTGTGCAAATTAGCGGCGCTTTTACAAAAAACGCCGCTAAAAGGCCACACCTTTAGCGGCGCTTTTACAAAAATGCCGCTAAAAGACCACACCTTTAGCGGCGCTTTTACAAAAAACGCCGCTAAAAGACCACACCTTTAGCGGCGCTTTTACAAAAAACGCCGCTAAAATACCACACCTTTAGCGGCGCTTTTATAAGAAACGCCGCTAAAAGGCCCAACCTTTAGCACCATTTTATAAAAAAGCGCCACTAAAGGTGGGGTTTTTAGCGACGCTTTTATAGAAAACGCCGCTAAAAGTCAAGACTTCTAGCGGCGTTTTTTCACAAAAAACGCCGCTAACTTTTACGGCGTGTGTTTTAGCGGCGTTTTTTGCGGCGCTTTCAAAAGCGCCGCAAATAGTATTAGTGGCGCTTAAAAACGCCACTAAAAGCTATAAAAAACGCCGCTAAAAGTCTGTTTTGCTGTAGTCGATATATTCAAGAGTTAATTAATTATTCACACCATAATATCAATCAATATTTTAATAAATTGATTATCACACTATATAACAAACTCTAGAATTTGTTTACTTCTATATAAAATCTATTTATATTTTTACATCTATTTTGTAATTACATAAATAGTTAATTATTTAAAATTCAACGTTTATATTACATATAAATAAATTTTGAAATATATAGTTAAATTAATTAAATATAAAATTCGAAAAGAATATGAAAATGTCAAAATATGTTGTCAAATTTGAATGAAGTGGTTAAAAGTTAAAAATTAAATTTCAAGTCTATTATTGATACTATTAACATATTTAATTATTAATTGGATTTTAGCTCAATTAATATGTATATTATTGTTAATACAAGAGGACATTAGATTGAATGCGTTGAAATGCATTATACTCTTATTTATGGGTTAGAAAGAGATTATAAGTAATTCTAGACATCATGTCAAAATGATTATGGGTTAGAAAGAGATTATAAGTAATTCTAGACATCATGTCAAAATGAGTAGATATGATTAGAATCTATAATAAAATTATTAAAAAACATAAACAAAATTTGATAAATAATAATATGATTAAATTAAAAATTTTAAATAAAAATGAGAATATATATATATATATATATATATATATATATATATATATATATGGAAGGATTGAATAAACGGTGACGTCATATCATTTATATCCTTTCCAATAAATTTATGCTATATTGGTATTTTTATCTTGAATTTTAGCATTTTTATCCTGAAAAAAATTAAATCCAAATTAAAATCCTAAAATTCAAGATAAAATGCTGAAATTCAAGATAAAAATGCTGATGTGGCATAAATCTATTAAAAAGAGATACAGATAACGTGGCATCACTGTTTCATTCAATCTTTTCTCTCTCTATATATAAACATATCCTATTTATATAGCCTCTTACAAAAAATAAAAATATTCTACGTGAATGGTTTAATATTTTGACATATGGATATATGGACGAAACCAAAGGCAACCAGAGTCTTTTGCCCCCTTGGCAAATTGACACTTTCAACTCTGACCTCTGCCAAATATAGTAACTCAATTGGCGGACTTTTAGCTTGTTGATTTATGAATGCCAAAATCTTAATTGCATTATTGATTTTGAATCGGTTGGTTTTTAATAGAGTGAAATTTAGGTAAAATATTTAAATATACTTATCTTTTATGAAATTGGGCCGGTTTATTAAAATTTACGAAAAATAGTTATTTTTTTACAAAACGAGTTTACGTTAGCGCGTTTTGTGGGGAAATGGCGAGAAAATCGTCACGAGGATGCGCTTTGTGCCACATCGACAAAAGCGTGCTTACGTGAATGCCGCTTTGCTAATGTAACAAAAAGCGTCCCCTGTGGCGCTTTTTCCTTTTCACAAATATTGGACTTTTATTTTTAAAATTAAATTTTTAAAAAAAATTAAACAAATTCTATTTTATAAAAGATATTAAAATTAAACTACAAAAACATATAAGCAACTATTATTTTATTAAATATATTAAAACTAAATTACAAAAATAAAAATAAAAAAATTCTTATTTATTAAATATATTAAAACTAAATTACAAAAAATAAAAAATAAAAATATTCTTATTTTATTAAATATATTAAAATTAAATTACAAAAAATAAAAAATAAAAAAACTTCTTATTTTATTAAATATATTAAAACTAAATTACAAAAAAATAAAATAAAGAAAACTTCTTATTTATTAAATATATTAAAATAAATTACAAAAAAAAAAATAAAGAAAACTTCTTATTTATTAAATATATTAAAACTAAATTACAAAAAAATAAAAATAAAGAAAACTTCTTATTTTTTAATATATTAAAACTAAATTACAAAAAATAAAAATAAAAAAACTTCTTATTTATTAAATATATTAAAACTAAATTACAATAAAATTAAAAATAAAAACAACTTCTTATTTTATTACATATATTAAAATTAAATTACAATTAAAAAATAAATAATTTCTATTTTATTAAAGATATTAAAATTAAATTACAATAAAAATTAAACAACTATTATTTTATTAAATATATTAAAACTAAATTACAAAAATAAAAATAACTTTTATTTTATTAAAAAATTCAAATTAAATTACATATAAAAAATAAACAACTTCTATTTTAGTGAATATATTGAAATTGAATTACAAACATAAATAAAAAATAACTTTTTAATTAAAAAAATAAAAAAAATTTATTACAATTTAAAAAATAAAAAAGCCCATCCGAATCAATGTTGATGCCGGTCGGGATTAGTGCCACACGGGGGCGGTCGGCGGTTACGCGTTGGATTCCTCATTCTTCTAGCTTCCGACGGTGGTCGTGGAACCTCGGGCGGGGATTCCGGTTTCTCCGGCAGTGGGTCTGGTTGTGGGTGTTGCGAGGATGACCCACCTTGATAAAATAACGTCCCCGGAGGTGTTTGCATAAACCACGGTGGGGGTTTTGAATCCTGTATGGCGATGGAGACTGGTAAAAAGAAGTGCTCCCAACGGCGACTCCTGTGATCCCTCACGCGACGACGGCCTCAAGATCGGCTGGCAAGTTGGAGTAGTCGGGAACGGACTCGAACCCGACCATGCATTCCAACCTAGGTTGGGATTGGGAAAAGGAAACATATATGGGTTAGGATACATATAAAGGGTAGGGTACGCACTTGGCATAAAGGGTAAAGGCTGTGATGTTGGTGTCGTCGGCTGAACTGATGAGCCCGGTGTAACACCCCAAACCCGGTCTATGCGTTAAGACCAGATTTGACATGTCACACGAATTAAACATACGTATAGTCTTTTAAAGATTCAAAGAAAATAGATTTTCAAAAGATTTTGAAAAGGTGTTTATTGAAAACCGAGGTTGATTGTTAAATCTAATAATTTGAGGCGTAAAATTTATAATTTAAATACCTAAGAAAAATTTATTTAATGTTTTGAGAATTTAAGAGAGTTCAAGAAATTTTGAAAACAAAGATTTTAAAAGAATTGTTATAAAGAAACTTTCAATTAAAATATTTAAGAATGAAAACCCTTTTGCACGTTTATTTACTTAAAACGTTTATTTCTATTTTAGAAAAATAAAATCCCACTTAAGTACTTTAAAGCATATCATAGAATCCATCCATAGGTAAAACATCCATAAAATTTAACCAGAGGCCTTATTACAACATAACTTAAATAGAAATTATTATAAGTACTTTAAAGAAATCCGAAATTTAAATAACCCATTATTCGTAGTAAGGCCTCCACTGAGTCGTCCCCGGCCCAAGCCTCCGTCAATGATCATTACCTGAGAAGGGTAAAGAAAACGGGGTGAGTTACTTAGAACTCAGTGTGTAACTCACTTACCATAGTCCACTAGGCCAAAACCATTTAAGCATTTATTTGGGCCTGAGCCCATTACAAATATAACAATTTAACATGTATAGAATGCATGTGATATGTAATTCCCAAAACCAAACCTAAATTTCCATCCACTACACACCACCCGTACCAACCAGCACACTTGTGGGGAGCTTTAGTCACTCACCCCGCCAACACACCAAACTGGGCATTAAGCCATATATCAAACCGGGCATAAAGTCATATATCAAATTGGGCATAAAGCCATATATCATCATGGACAAGCCACCAAAATTTTGTAGCAAAGCTACCAGAACTTCTCTTCATCAAAATGCCAACCCATGCAAATCATGTATGTAACATGCATAATAATTTATTCATATAATCATTCCAACATAAGGCCCATTATAAAAATTATTACAATCTGGCCCATATCACATTGTAGCCCATCTCACAATTTGGCCTATTTCATCTCATATCCCACTTGGCCAATTTATCAAATAACATATATGACCCATTTATCAAATATCACATATGGCCCATTAATCAAATATCACATATGGCCCATTAAGTCACTTTTATCGATTTAGCCCATTAAGGGCAATTTCATAATTTTCACAATCTTAATACCGATTTCATAGTTTTTACCATTAAAGTGTTAATAATACCATATTTTTGATTTCACCAACTTTGTGATTTTTAATCCAACGTTTACTACGGTATAGTCATCTAACCCATGAGATACACTGTGAGATTACACACCTAATTACGGTTAGCACTACACTTTCCTGATCGTCGACACCTAGAAATGTTATAACGCTCAATTAGAACACTTAACACTTAAAATAAATCTATTCTAAGATAAGCGGTCTATATTTTTACCCTTAGAATCTCGAACAACTACTATTTATCGGTTCTCCCCGGTTGACGGCTCATAACCCAGTGGAAAATCCCGGATCGTCGGTGCCTCACAACTACGAACAACCTCGAATAACTGATTTTCATTGGATGAGGGTCCACAACCCGGTGGAAAATCTCGGATTGCCGAAACAACCCTTCACTTGAATCTAGAGGGAATAGCGAATCCGCCCCTCTTCCGATCACTATTCACCACCCTTTTTGACCCTATCTTGTTTGCCTCCAATGACACAAGAATATTAGTCCAACTATTATTTCGGATTTTAAGACGATTGGTTTAAAGAAGCGAAATCGGCTTACCACGAAATCCTTACGTTCAAAGGATGAAAATCAAGCGATATCGTCCCTAAAGTAACATCGATTAGTAAACCCCATCATTAACGAAATAATGAGTAATATAGAATCCTTGATAAAAACCCTTACCTTAAAACTTTGGACCGAATCCTAGCGATTCACGATGATTTTGGACACTCCAAATTTCGGCCTTCCACTAAGTTTCTAAGATAGAGAAAAGATTCGAGTGAGTCATGATATGATGATGATATCGATCCAAAAAGACCATCCCACACCAACATGAAATTTCGACACAAAGGAAAAGGGGAAAATAAAAATACTAAAGTATTATACTAGCCACTTACCGAGTGATCAAAGTGTGAGAAGAAAAGAATGAAATGATTTGAGAAGAAGATAAGTGTGGTGAAAAATTCAACTATGAAATAAAATTATAAGACAATTAAGTGTTTCGGTCTTGGTTCATTTCAAGAATAGAAGATGAACAAAGAGAGAGATTTGAGGCTAGAAAGCATTCGGCAATGGAGGAAGAAAAGAAAAGAGAAAATGACCTTCAAGGTTTTGGTGTTTTATGCACTAGGGGAAATGACTTGAGAGAATAGGCAAATTAAGACCAAAATGGTCAAAATGGAATGACCAAAAGAAAAACAAAGATGCTTACCTAATGCTCAATGTGTATTCGGCTAGGTAAAGGAAAGATGGAAAGAAAATGCTTTTGAGAAAAACACAAAATGACCAAATGCCAAATTACCAAAGCCTTCAACAAAATTCGATCACCCCTCCTAGCCCCCAAAACCGTCCAAATACATAGACACCAAGGTCAAAGTTTGGCCATTCCAAACTTTCCAAAACACATTCCTTATAATGTGCCTTGTGTTCCCCCTACATGCCTTATTCCTATTATTCCCTACCTTAAGTTTACACTTGCCTTTTCTCTTAGCCACCTTACCATAAAAAATAAAGTCCAACCTACCATAATTGCTAGCTTGACCGACACTATGAAGATGGAAAGAAAGAAAAATAAAATTCTCATGCATAACAAGGGATTCAAACCTCCCCCCTCAAGCAACACTCATGGCGCCATAACCCCTTTACTACTTGCTCATCTTATGCTAACTTTTGCCACTTAATTTCCTTAAACATCAAGGTTACTTGCTCCACTTCAATAAAGTACTATTTACCAAAATTTATTCCAAAATCCAGTTAAATCCCGAGCCTTCTCGAGACTATTAAAACACACATTGAATCATTTCATTAGCTAAGCATCAAAATTATGCAACATATCGATTCTAAATTTTTTTTAGGATGTTAAAATTCTACCTCCCTTAAAGAAAATTTCGTCCTCGAAATTTACCTGGTTAAAAGAGGTGAGGATATTGTTGCCGAATTGCATCCTCAGGCTCCCACGTAGCTTCCTCTGCTCTATGATTACGCCATAGAACCTTAACGAACGGTATTGACTTCTTTCTTAGCACCTTAACATCACAATATAATATTTTCACTGGTTCTTCCTCGAAAGACAAGTCAGACCTTAACTCAACCTCCTCTATTGGTACTATATGAGACGGATCAATCGGTAACACCTTAACATTGAGACATGAAAGATGTTATGTATCTGACTCAACTCCAGAGGTAACTCAAGCTGATAAGCCACTGATCCTACACTCTTCAACACACGATACGGTCCGATGAACCTAGGGCTCAACTTACCCTTCCTTCCAAACTGAAGATCCTCTTCCAAGGTGAGACCTTTAGAAAGACACGATCTCCTACAAAAACTCAATATCCTTACGCTTCAGATCCGCATACGATTTACATCTAATCAAGCTTCCTTTAACCAAGCCCAATTACCTTTACCTTTTCCTCCGTTTCTAATATCATTTCAGACCCAATAACTATCGTTACCCAATTCAGGTCCAACAAGTAGAAATCGACACCTACGACCATACAATGCCTCGTAGGTGCCATCCGAATGCTAGGCGATAGCATTGTTATCATAAACCACGCCAATGGTAGAAAATCCTCCCAACTACCTCTGAAGTCAATCACACAACCCCTTAACATGTCTTCCAAAATCTGGATTACTCTTTTTGACTGACCATCTGACTGAGGATGAAAAGCCGTGCTGAAGTTTAACTTTGTTCCCAAAGCCTCATGCAAAGCTTTCCAAAACCGTGATGTAAACCTAGGGTCTCTGTCCGATATTATAGACACTGGTACCCCATGCAACCTCACGATCTCCGATACATACAACTTAGCCAACTTCTACAGCGAGAAATCCGTACGAACTGCTAGAAAATAGGCAGTCTTCATCAACCGATCCACTATTACCCAGACGAAATCTTTTTTAGTAGGTGATAAGGGTAACCCACTAACAAAATCCATCATTATCCGTTCCCATTTCCATCATGGAATCTTCACCGGTTGTAGCAATCCCGACGACAATTGATGTTCCGCATTCACTTGCTGACACGTCAAGCACCTACTCACAAAATCCGTAACCTCTCGCTTCAACCCTGGCCACCAATATTGCTCTCGTAGATCTCGATACATTTTATTTTCTCAGGGGTGCATAGCATAAGGGCTACTATACGCCTCTCACAGAATCATTTGTCTCAAATCTGAATCCATGGGCATACAAACTCTTCCACGAAAACACAACACTCCATCCTTACTCATTCTAAAATCATTTATTACACCACTTTCAACTTGTTGAATTAAGGGACCCAACTTTTCATCTGATAATTGCTTCTCCTTAATCTGACCCAACCACACAAGCTTCACCTGAAGTTCGGCTAGAAGACTACCATCTTTATACAGACTGAGATGGGCGAACATCACTCTCAAATCCGATATTACCTTACGACTCAACGCGTCTGCTACCATGTTAGCCTTTACAGGATGATACTTGATTGTGAAGTCATAATTCTTTAACAGCTCCACCCACCTCCGTTGTCTTAAGTTCAACTCCTTTTGGGTAAGGAGGTACTTAAGACTCTTATGGTCCGTATAAATGATCGACTTCTCACCATAGAGATAATGCCTCCAAATTTTTAAAGCAAAAACCACCGCAACCAATTCCAAGTCATGAGTAGGATAGTTGACTTCGTGCGGCCTTAATTGACGAGATGCATAAGCCACCACTTTTTCACTTGCATCAACACACATCCCAAGCCCGTGTGTGACACATCGCAGTAAACAATAAACTCTTTTCCACCTCGAGTTGAATCGATCTTGGCGCTTCACAAAATCTTCTTCAATTTCTCGAAACTCTCTTGTTGTTTATCTGCCCGCACAAACGGTACTGCCTTTTGCAATAGTTTAGTTAGGGGTGCAGCAATCAACAAAAACCCCTTAACAAACCGTCTATAATAGCCAGCCAAACCTAAGAAACTCTGAATCTCAGCCACTGACTTCGGTGGTTTCCAATCTAACACAGCCTCTACCTTTCGAGGATCAATTCTGATTCCTTCGGCTGACACAACATGTCCCAAGAAAGTCACTTCCTTCAGCCAAAATTCACACTTACTGAATTTGGCATAAAGTTACTTTTCTTGTATTATTTGCAATACTATGTGCAGATGTGAGTCATGCTCTTCTTCTTTCCTTAAGTATACTAAGATATCATCTATGAACACCACTATAAACCGGTCTAAGTAGGGTTGAAAGACTCGGTTCATCATGTCTATAAATGCAGCTGGTACATTGGTCAAACCAAACAGCATCACAAAAAACTCATAATGTCTATAACGAGTTCGAAATGCCTTCTTATGAATATCGGCCTCCTTAACCTTGAGTTGGTGATAACCCGATCTTAAATCAATCTTGGAGAAAACTGAAGCTCCTCTCAACTGATCAAACAAGTTGTCAATTCTCGACAATGGATACCTATTCTTGATCATCAACTTATTCAACTTCCTATAATCAATGCACAAACGTATCGACCCATCCTTCTTCTTGACGAACAAGACCGATGCTCCCCATGGAGACACACTCGGTCGAATAAATTCTCGATCCAACAATTCTTGAATTTGAGCCTTAAGCTCGCTAACTCTTTCAGCGCCATCCTATAAGGAGCAATGGACACCGGAGCCGTTTCGGGCAAAAGCTCAATGCCAAACTCTACTTCCCGATCTGGGGGTAAACCCAAAGTTCTTTGGAAAAGACATCTGGAAATTTTTTCACCGTTCTAACACCTTCCATCGATAATTCCTTGGCATCCAAAGCACTAATGAAGGCTAGGAACACTCCATACCCTTTTTGCACCAATTTTTCTGCCTTTAAAGCAGATACCACATTTACTAAATAATTTCTCTGTTCGCCTATCATCACAACTTCCTTATGCGACAAAGTCTTTATCGACACCCGCTTTGCAGCACAATCTAAATGTGCACGGTGCTTCCCCAACCAGTCCATGCCCAAAATAAGGTCAAACTCGCCGAAAGGCAGTTCCATCAAATCCGCAAAAAATTCTTCTCTTTGAATTTCTAAAGGCACGTCTCTATACAATTTATTCACGATCATAGACTGTCCTAAAGGACTAATTACCATCATCTCTCTATCGAAAATCTCAGATCTAATATTCATATTTCCTGATATAGCACTAGCAACGTACGAGTGGGTAGACCCGATATCTATCAAAGCAGTAACAGGTACATCAAAGATGAAGAACGTATTGGTTATCACATCAGGTGCATTGCCATCCTCCCGACGCTTGACCGTATAGACTAACCCCGATTGTCTCGCCTCCATGTTACCTCTGAAGCCATTACCTCTACACGGTGCACCTTGACTTCGTCCAGTGCCATTACCACCACGACTTGGTCCAAGGCCCCTCGGTGGCTGTTGAGTGCCTCTAGCTGGCTGTGCATCAGGGTTACGAGCTTCTTGAGTCGAGTAGTCCGTCGAGGACAATTCTTAAGCTGGTGGTCCTTAGAACCACATTTGAAACACCCACCAGTTCTTTTCTAGCATTCACCTAGGTGTTGTCTTCCACAGTCAACACACAGTTGAATCTGATTGGTAGCCACAGGTGCTCTAGCTTGAGTTGGCTCATCATTCTGAGGCCTCTTTTGGAACCTTTTAGCAGAACCCGAGTACTTAAAGTCCCTCTTGCCTCTGCCTCTTTCCCGGTTCTGACGTTCTGAGTTCTTAGCTTCTTCAGCTATCTTGGCTTTCTCTACATGCGTGGCAAAAGTCCTTTCCTATTGTAGGGCTATCAGAACCCGCAACTCATCATTCAGCCCATCCTCAAAGAGTACACAGCGCTCACGGTCAGTTGGCACTATTATCCTAACATAACGGCTCAAGCGTAGAAATTTTGCCTCGTAAGCTGCCATCGTCTTATTTCCTTGAACCAGATACATGAATTCCTTCCTCGAGGCATCCACATAACTGTCCTACATACTTTCCTTGAAAGCGACTTTGAAGACATCCCAAGTAACACGTTTCACTGGTGCCTTCTCGAGCGATAAGCCACCATTGATACGCCTCGTCCCTCGACAAGGATACAGCTCCTCTTAATTTTTGCTCGGCAGTATATTCCAGATCGTCCATAATCCGCTCTACAGCCTCTAGCCAATATTGCACAACATTTGGGGCTACTCCAGAAATGCCCTTAAAAGTCTCAGCACCATTTGATCTGAGTCGCTCCAATATTGACCCACGAGCTACTGGCCCTGATCTAGCCCCAGCAACCCTTTCTAAGACTCGTAACATTGCTTGAGATAGAGCAATGTCTTCTCTCATACGGTCATGGGTTCCACTTTCTGACATAGGTGATATTGGTGCATCTATTTCTGACATATGTCCCGATGCATCAGACACAACTCTAGCACCTCAGCCTCTACCACGGCCACGTCTACCACATCCACGTCCTCTAGTGCTCATATTGACTAATTCGGTTTAATCTGATTACAAGTTTTATGAATCAGAATACTATTTCAGTGTTTATTAACGATATTTTATGAGATATAAGAGATAGAGTTTGTTTTCAAAACACATCCTATAGTCTCAATCTTTATAGTTTCAATACCTAAAACTAGAAGTTATAGAATGTTCCTATGATCATATCACAATAATAATTATTCAAGATATCTGAATACTTACTTGACTTGGTGCTGGGATGCTCGTGGTGCCATACTACCTTTAACACATAAATTCTATAAATTCAAAAGCAGCTTTTAAACGAAAATTATTGTTGAACCCAAACCACGTAGAGTTTTGAAATTGGCTCGATACCATAAATGTAACACCCCAAACCCGGTCTATGTGTTAAGACCAGATTTGACATGTCACACGAATTGAACATACGTATAGTCTTTAAAGATTCAAAGAAAACAGATTTTAAAAAGATTTTGAAAAGGTGTTTATTGAAAACCGAGGTTGATTGTTAAATCTAATAATTTAAGATGTAAAAATTTATAATTTAAATACCTAAAAAAATTTATTTAATGTTCCGAGAATTTAAGAGAGTTCGAAGAAATTTTGAAAAACGATGATTTTAAAAGAATTGTTAAGAGAAACTTTCGAGTTAAAATATTTAAGAATGAAAACCTTTTTTGCACGTTTATTTACGGAAAATATTTATTTCTATTTTAGAAAAATAAAATCCCACTAAGTACTTTAAAGCATATCATAGAATCCAACCATAGGTAAAACATCCATAAAATTTAACCAGAGGCCTTATTACAACATAACTTAAATAGAAAATATTAAAAGTACTTTAAAGAAATTTGAAATTTAAATAACCCATTATTCGTAGTATGGCCTCCACTGAGTCTCCCCGGCCCAAGCCTCCGCCATTGATCATTACCTGAGAAGGGTAAAGAAAACAGGGTGAGTTACTTAGAACTCAGTGTGTAACTCACTTACCATAGTCCACTGTGCCAAAATCATTTAAGCATTTATTTGGGCCTGAGCCCATTACAAATATAACAATTTAACATGTATAGAATGCATGTGATATGCAATTCCCAAAACCAAACCTAAATTTCCATCCGCTACACACCACCAGTACCAACCAGTACACCTATGGGGAGCTTTAGTCACCCACCCCGCCAACACACCAAACTGGGCATTAAGCCAAATATCAAACTGGGCATAAAGCCATATATCAAATCGTGGACAAGCCACCAGAATTTTGTAGTAAAGCTACCAGAACTTCTCTTCATTCAAATCCCAACCCATGCAAATCATGTATGTAGCATGCATAATAATTTATTCATATAATCATTCCAACATAAGGCCCATTATAAAAATTATTACAAGCTGGCCCATATCACATTTTAGCCCATCTCACAATTTGGCCTATTTCATCTCATATCCCACTTGGCCAATTTATCAAATAACACATATGGCCCATTAATAAAATATCACATATGGCCCATTAATTCACTTTTATCGATTTAGCCCATTAAGGGTAATTTCGTAATTTTTACAATCTTAATACCAATTTCATAGTTTTTACCATTAAAGTGTTAATAATACCATATTTTTTGATTTTACCAACTTTGCGATTTTTAATCCAACGTTTACTATGATATAGTTATCTAACCCATGAGATACAGTGTGAGATTACACACCTGATTACGTGAGCACTACATTTTCCTAATCGTCGACACCTAGAAATGTTATAACGCTCGATTAGAACACTTAACACTTAAAATAAATCTATTCTAAGATAAGCGGTCTAGATTTGTACCCTCAAAATCTCGAACAACTACTATTTATCGGTTCTCCTCGGTTGACGATTCACAACCCAGTGGAAAATCTCGGATCGTCGGTGCCTCACGACTACGAACAACGTCGAATAACTGATTTTCACCAGATGAGGGTCCACAACCCGGTGGAAAATCTCAGATTACCGAAACAACCCTTCGCTTGAATCTAGAGGGAATAGCGAATCCGCCCCTCTTCCGATCACTATTCACCACCCTTTTTGACCCTATCTTGTTTGCCTCCAATAACACAAGAATATTAGTCCAACTAATATTTCAGAAATTAAGACGATTGGTTTAAAGAAGTGAAATTGGCTTACCACGAAATCCTTACATTCAAAGGAGGAAAATCAAGCGATAGTGTCCTTAAAGTAACATCGATTAGTAAACCTCATCATTAACGAAATAATGAGTAATATAGAATCCTTGATAAAAACCCTTACCTCAAAACTTTGGACCGAATCCTAGCGATTCACGATAATTTCGGACACTCCAAATTTTGGCCTTCCACTAAGTTTCTAAGATAGAGAAAAGATTCGAGTGAGTCATGATATGATGATGATATCGATCCCAAAAGACCATCCCACACCAACATGAAATTTCAGCACAAAGGAAAAGGGGAAAATAAAAATACTAAAGTATTATACTAGCCACTTACCGAGTGATCAAAGTGTGAGAAGAAAAGAATGAAATGATTTGAGAAGAAGATAAGTGTGGTGAAAAATTCGGCTATGAAATAAAAGTATAAGACAATTAAGTATTTCGGTCTTGGTTCATTTCAAGAATAGAAGATGAAAAAAGAGAGAGATTGGAGGCTAGAGAGCATTCGACAATGGAGGAAGAAAAGAAAAGGGAAAATGGCCTTCAAGATTTTGGTGTTTTCGGCACTAGGGGAAATGACTTGAGAGAATAGGCAAATTAAGACCAAAATGGTCAAAATGGAATGAACAAAAGAAAAACAAAGATGCTTACCTAATGCTCAATGTGCATTCGGCTAGGTAGAGGAAAGATGGAGAGAAAATGCTTTTGAGAAAAACACAAAATGACCAAATGCCAAATGACCAACTAGCTACCAACCTTACCAAAGCCTTCAACAAAATTCGGTCACCCCTAGCCCCCAAAACCGTCCAAATACATGGACACCAAGGTCAAAGTTTGGCCATTCCAAACTTTCCAAAACACATTCCTTATAATGTGCCTTGTGTTCCCTCTACATGCCTTATTCCTATTATTCCCTACCTTAAGTTTACACTTGCCTTTTCTCTTAGCCACCTTACCATAAAAAAATAAAGTCCAACCTACCATAATTGCTAGCTTGACCGACACTATGAATATGGAAAGCAAGAAAATAAAATTCTCATGCATAACAAGGATTCAACCTCCTCCTCAAGCAACACTCATGGCGCCATAACCCTTTACTACTTGCTCATCTTATGCTAACTTTTGCCACTTAATTTCCTTAAACATCAAGGTTACTTGTTCCACTTCAATAAAGTACTATTTACCAAAATTTATTCCAAAATCCAATTAAATCCCAGGCCTTCTCGAGACTATTAAAACACACACATTGAATCATTTCATTAGCTAAGCATCAAAATTATGCAACATATCGATTCTAAATTTTTTTTTTAGGATGTTACACCCGGTGAAAGTGTGGTATTTGTTGATGGGCCCGAAGGATCGTGTCGATCTTTGTTGATGGCCCCGTCTCATCACCCCTTTTCCTTGGATTTAAAGGGCCCCAACATTCCCTTTGTTGATGAAGTTACCGTCGCCTCTCTTCTTCCGACAACAAATACGGCTTACCACGGATCCTAAACCATGGCATGTATTCTGGCACGCACGCTAACTTAGGAACTATGATCGGTTCCCGGATAGGTAAATAGTCATACCGGTTCTCCCACGTCTTGATATGTGCTGACCAAAATCTTGGCCAATCCATTTGCAACTGCCGTAAGTCCACTTTGTGCTCATCATCAAGCACCTCAGGTGGCACGGAAATCGGTTGCCAAAATCTAAATTGTCACAGAACTCGATCTAACTGGTGCATCTCTACGGTCACATAGGTGATCAATGGGACCTTCACGTGCCAAAGGTTTGGATTTTGCAAGAACTCCTCCAGAATTGCTGCCTAAATTGCCAGATCCTAGTACAGTGTCCATTGAAACTATATTAACATTACCAAAATATTAGTTATATACATAATACTAAACACTAAATACGAAATACTAAATTATAAATATGAAATTTGAAACTTACTTATGATTCTGATAGTTGGTCCAATAGAAGCCGTATATCTTCAAGCGAGGTAGGTATTCCAGCATAACTCACCGAATGGTTCCACCTAATTAAATAAATTTTTAGCATACAATTATACTATAAATCTACGTAATAATTGTAAAATATAACATTAAATTTACCTCGTTATCAGTGGGAATAAATATGGGTAGTCGAGTCGAGGACGTAAAAATGGAAATATAAACCGTGCCTATGACTGCAGTAGTGATAGGCAACCTCCAATTTTTGCTTTACTCGGCCGCGTTGCCCCGCACATCTCCCGATACAACCTCGATAGCACGGCAGACCCCCAACTCAATTCACCGGCTGTTTTGAAATCAACAAGTTTCAGCAGCCATCTCAAGTGTACAAGGTTTCTAGAAAGGTCCGACATCAGATAGCCTCCAATTATCTAAAGAATGTATGCCCGAGCATACCGTATTATTTCTATTTCGGTCGAACCCTCATTCGGCTCTGGGAATGTGTCTCGTAACCAGGCCATCTCGATCCGAGCTCCTTCAATGTTATCCAGAATGACACCTAGAAGCTCGTAGCATACGACTCCCCAATCACCAGAAGTTGCGGACCCGGTGACTACTGCCCGATCCATCGACAATTCAATCAGAATCGCACATCTTCCGAGTGATGGTACACTCTCGCATGGAAGATGGAAAGTGTCGTCTCGGGTCTCCACCTCTCTATCAACGAACTGATCAAAGGCGGCTCCAACTTGAACCCTCGGCCAATCGTGGCCACATGCCAAAAACCCGCTTCCATAGGTAATTCTTGATCAACAGTGATGGGGGACCATGCATATTGCGAATATAACATTGAAACACCCGATCTACAGACTATTTAAAAAATTATAAAAATAAAAATTAATTAAAATTGCATAAAACTAAAAAATATTAAATAATATTGAAAAATTAAAATTAAAACTTACCATTTACATTTGATCAACGGAGATGTACTTGTTGTCTAGACGAATTAATTCCCCGGCCATTGGACTATTTTGTAAATATTAAAAAAATTTAAAAATATATTAAAAAAATTAAAAAGGGCTTTTTTTAAATATTAAAGGACTATTTCGAGAATTTTGAATGACTTAAAGAGAATTTTGAGAGGAATTTGAGAGAAGAATGAGTAAGGATTAAAGTGTGAAAAAATAAAAGGGTTGGGGGTTTTATAGGTTTTTTTAACTGTTGGGCTAATGGTCAAAAAATTTTGACTATTTTTTTGACTGTTAGAAGCTAAAGCGCCACAGACGACGCTTTCATATTTCCCACAAAATGCTTGGCGTGGGCGCGTTTTGTGGGAAATAACCTTTCCGTAAAATTTTCAAGAAATCGCCCAATTCCTTAATTTTTTTATTTTTTGGTATATTTAGATATTTTACCCTTGAAATTTTCTTTTAAAAAGTAGACATGGGTAAAGCGGACTCTTGATATGAAGTGATTATGGTAATTATTTATTTTATTTCACACCACTTCATTACATGATATTACTATTTTACTTGTATATATATATATATATATATAAATTATTAAAAAGGTAAAATGTAAAAATATGTTTTATATTTAAATATTTTTGAATAATTATGTTTAAATATTTATTTGACTTTAAAAAGACTAAAGATATCAAATATAAAGAGCAAAAATTAAATAGAAACAAAGTAGGGTGGGGATGAATGAATCTATCATTCATAGAGGCGATAGTAATTTTTAAGATTATATATTTATAGTAAAGTGGGGTGAGTGATGAACCAGAGCATGCTAACTGTGGAATTATGGTGAATTTAGTAATATCTGTTCTTATCCTACTCCATTGTCAATCCCTATATTGATTAAATGAGAACATTTTCACTTTGCCCTTTAAAAAAAATTATAATTTAAGGCCTTTTTAACACAATATTTTATAGTTTTATCTCAGCTCTCTCAACACAAAATTTTGATTTCACCCTATATGTATAACTTTAAATAAACATTAATGTCACATAGTTATTTTTAAAATTTTGTGATAAAATAATTTATATAATAAATTGTATTTATTTAATTTGCACATATTTTAATTTTCTTTGTATATTTTAAAAATTTTAGTTTTAATTTTTCCCATGTCTGGCATAAAGAAATTGATTTAAATAATTGTTTCTACAACGAATTCAAAAATAATATTTCGCTCCTATACTTTATCTAATCATTTAACATTGTACCTTTACTTTTAAAATGTCTATTTCAATATCTCAACTTCTATTATGTTTTATTAATGTGAAACCTCTGTCTAATGGTATTAAATACTAAAATATCAAGACATGTGACTCAACTATAAGCGGTCACATGTCACTTTTTGTCAAAATTTTTTAGATAATCCAAATGACTTTTATTTAAATAATTCACAAATTATTTCGACCCAAATTATATTTAAGAAGAACATTAAATTTCAATAATAATGTCAACTCTCTATGATAATCTCAAATATTTATTATTACCCAAAATAAAAAACTCAAAAATCCTTCAAATAATTAAACGAATGTGAAAATCCATCATCTAATGTTCCAAAATGAATGGAAGTTTCCATAGTCATAAAAAAAAAAAACTTACAGAATTAATGCTTCATGATTCCATTAACATCCTAAGAAAGCTTATCTCTTGATGCAGAGAATTTTAATTACCAAAAATCACAGAAGAAAAAATGAGGAAGAATAAGACAAGAGAAATGTTTAGAGAAATTAGAAAGGGAGAGCGAGTATTCTGAAATGATGTCAATGTGCTCAATTTAACTACCATGTGTCCTCTTTTTGTTACAAAGCAAATTAGAAATTAGAAACAGAGAGCGAGTATTCTGAAATGATGACAATGTACTCAATTTAACTACCATGTGTCCTCTTTTTGTTACAAAGGAAATTAGAGCTAAAACAAACCTGGGCTAGGCTAACCAAAGCTCAAAATAACAACTTGACAAAAGATTTAATCTACATACAAAATACTTTAAAAAATAACTAACATAATCCCCTGCATCAATACTTCCCCAGTAAGAACATCCTTATACTCAAGGATGGAAGTCAGGATACTGATGCTGAAGGTTGTGGCATAATTCCTATGTTGCATCTTCAGGAAAAGTATTAGTCCATTAAACCAGCACTTCCGTTGTTGTCTGATTCCCTCTTCTGACCATATGGCGATAAAAAATTTGCAATGGTGCTTTAGTTATGGTTCCATCAATGGACAACAATGGAAATTGAACCTAAGTTGGCAATGTTCCTACATGTCTTTTGAGTTGCAAAACGTGGAATGTAGGATGGATCCGCAACTCTAGAGGAAGATCTAGAGTATAAGCAACATGCACAATTTTATTTATTATGCGAAAAGGACTGAAGTACTTGTTTGTTAGCTTCATATAAGCCCTGTTAGCCACTGATTGCTGTCTATAAGGATGCAATTTTAAGTACACCCATTCTCCCACTTAGAAGCTTCTTTTAGACCTTTTCTTGTTAGCTAATGACTACATTCGGTTTTGAGCTCGTTCCAAATAAAATTTCAGCATCTTAGTGGCAGTTTCTCTTACTTATAGGCTGCAGTCAACTACATGCACCTTAGATTCACCTAGAAGGTAAGGTAAATGGATGGGAGGGGTTGCCTATACACTGCCTCATAGAGGGTAATGTGAATTGAAAAACGTGTTAAAGTATCATACCACTACTCTACTAGAGACAGCTAATTGTTCCATTTCTTTGGTTTTTCTAGTGTCAAATACATTTTCAAACCCATAATAACTACTTCGATTTGTCCCTCTGTTTGGGGTTGTAAGAAGTTGAAAGCTTCAAGGCATACCAAACTTTCTAAACAGTTCCTTTCAAAACTCACTCATGAAGGTTTGATCCCTATTGGAAACGATACTAATTAGAATTCCATGCAACTTAACAACATGATCCATAAAGATTTAAGCAACAATGATAGCTATAAATAGATGTTTGAAAGGAAAAAAATAATCAAATTTTGACAATTGATCAACCACTACAAAGATTACATCGCAACCATTTGATTTAAGTAGCCTATCTATAAATTGAGATTGATATTAGTCCAAAAACACTCAAGTATGGGTAGACGTATCAATCCATACTTAGTGTCATTATCATACTTTTATTGATATAAATCGAGCAGGCTTTTACACATCTATGCATATATTTCCTCATGCCTTTCCAATAAACTATAGCAAACAACCTTTGTAGTGTCACATGTACCCCCGAATGCCCCCTATAGGGCTGCTGTGAAAGAAATTAAATAAGGATTCTGGCAACTCTAAATGTTGTTTTATCACAAGTTTACCCTTCCTCCTCAATTGTGTAGGATCTAATGCCCTAAGTGTAGTATTTTCGTCTAAGTACACTTGTAATTTTTTTTAATAGATTGCTTAATAAAACTATTTATGAATTACAATACTTCGTATATTGTCCTCACATGGTTTTTGCAGACAAAGAAAAATGGAAGCAAATGTTGCTTACTAGGTGTCTATTGTTTAACTAATATTTAGTGGTATTACGTGCTCAGATTGTAATACAAAAAGATAGCTTGTATTAGTAGATGAACCTGAATATGTCTTTATTCTAATTAGAAATGAGCAAATATATTGAAAGAATAATATGTCTTCTATCAAGTCCAATTAGGGAGATGCCTTGTCTTGGGCATCGGAATAGATGACTCCTAAAAGATAGAGACATATATGTGACTAAATGGACTAAAAGTACATCAGACTGGACCAAAGTAGAATAGATCATGAATCCATTTATGTATTTATTCACTTGTGACATTCATAGTGTGACATACCTAAACCCTGAGTGGATGGCGGACTATATATGTGTGACTCGTACACTTTGATGTAAGTAAAAACCCAAGGTCAATAGATAAGGAATCGAAAACTGGTGAATTAGGTGTACAACTTCTACAGTATGTAGCATCATTCATAACAGTGGAATTCATGGCCCCAAAAATTAGTAAATGATATACTCTCATTGACATTACATGGTTGATACAAAGTAAACATGGCCATAGGTCTTTCGCCTTTGTGATGAATAACTTAATTACTATTTGATAGTAAATGACTTTTCATGAAAGAAGATGTAATGATTATCATAAGATAAAATAGGATCATATTGGGAGAACATATATTATCTCCAAGAGACCAAAGATATCATATGAGGGTAACACACTTATGATAATGTCATTAGATGAGCACTGAGTAGTTGCTTTCATAATTGTATGTCATTAGGGAGAGCTCAGTCATGATACTATAAGGGAATGACTTCGAGACTAAATGAGTTTATAATTAATAGGCGAAAAGCTGAAACTTAATTATAAATCATTTGATCCCTTATTATATATGTCCAATCAGTCCTTTCACAAGCTCATTGAAACCAGAAATGAATTGCATGTTTGAATAGAAATCAACGGAATGAATAGGAAAAGAGAAAGGAGAAACATTTAGGAATGATTATGGTTTTTTCCTAAATGGAGGAATGAAATCATTTAGAAATGAATGCAGGTTTCCAAAATAAAAATGGACATAATTCATTTGCAATTTTATATGGATTACTTAAAAATGATTAAAAGAATGCGTTTATGTTTTTAGGCTATTTCGAAGCCCGAAAATGAAAATAAACCATTCAATCACAGTGAACATGTTGAGTTATGAAATATTACACTTGTAACATCCTCAAAGTGGGCCTACTCATTTATATGATAGTCTAATATGATAAGTTGGGATTGTAAAGGTTGGGCTGACTTTTTGATTAAATATATGGATTAGAGTTTAAATTAATGTTCTAAGTAGTTTAAGTGATATTTTGGGCTTTAAAAAAATTGGGTTAGGTGGCTAATAAATGGTGTTAGCTTATAATTTAAGAAGATGGATAATTAAGTGACAAGCTGGGCTTGTGGCCCAAAGAATTAAAGTGCATTAAGTGGGCATAAGGTGGCGCCATAAGGGGGAGGAAATTGGGCCCTTGTATGGACGATTAGGCCTTAAAAGATGGGTCAAATTCGACACTTAAATGGGAAGGGGGTAGACGACAATTAGACTACCTTTTAAGAGTTATTTCTTTTATTTTAAGTGTTAAAAGTGATAATTAATAAGGAGGAGTTGGTTTTAAGGTGGGCTCTCCTAAAGGTAAGATAAGGATTGAGTTATCGGAGAGCTAAAAGCTATCGATGATGGCAGAGAGTGGCCGAAAATCCAACTCGGGAGGAGAGTTGGCCAAAATTCCAACTCGTGTGTGTGGTATGCGAAATTTCTCTATAAATAGGGAGTAGTATTCTTCAATTTCGGTATCTTGAAACCCTATTCTTCTCTCATTCTCTGCCAAAATTTTCAAGCCTTCTCTATAGTTTCTCTTTTTCTTTTTCTAAGAGCCAAATTCCTTTGTTCATACCCTCATCTTCCATAGCCGAATCTACAAGTGAGATATCTGTTTTCCCCAAGGTGCACTGTAAGCCATATACTCCTTAGTAATCTGGTAAGTTTCGGGATTTTTCCTTTTCTGTGATTCCCTTATTTTTATCAAACTCCTAATCTAAACCATTGTTCCAAGGTCCTTTCGATTATACTCTTTACTCCTAGAAGCTGAAACTATCCCATTAAAGTCGATTTGGTGGAAAAATCGAAGGTAAGAAGTGGTAAGTATGGTCGAATGGTCTTCCATGATTCTTTTCATTTAGCCGAATGGCATATGGGTTAGAATGGTTGTGATTTTCGATTCGTTTAATATTTGGGGAATGGCCGAATGTAGGAAGGTTGGTGGTGACAATTTGTAAAAGATATTCGGGATTCGGCTAACTAGGTAAGTGTTCATTTTAAAGGTTACATTTAACTAATGAGTTAGATCTCATCGTTATTTGGTTTAGTGATTAAGGGATTGATATGGACACAACTAATGATCAAGCGAGAAGGTTGGATCTATAAACTATCACCCAAATTCAAGAAGCGATCTATTTGATGAGTGCGAGATTGGCCAACGGGTGTGGGCCAAAATCAAAGTCGATCGTGGTCCAATAGTAGTTGTTTCAAGTGATAGTAACGTAGTTATAGCAAAAGCCTTAGTACGCAAATCAGGTGTGTAACACTTCCCCACCGTCTAGATCTGATTAATAATAAATGTATATATATGTATATGTGTTCACAAGATTTATATGTTACATTAAAAGCTGAAATCTCGGATTTAAACGACGGACCCTCAGGTTAGTAAATAATCTGACTATATGTTACAAGTAAACTGTTGTACATGTTTTAAATTATTGTGCATGTTGCATGGGGTGGGTGATGAAAGGAGGAAGTTATATGTACATGTATATGAGTAACGGTTTTTACCGTGAACTACTGTAGCGGCTAATGTCGTGAACTATTATACGGGCTTCGACCATTATATGTTATAAGGGCTTCGGCCAATATATGTTGATGAGCAGCTTGACTACCATCTTGGAGAGTAGCGGTGTGGGTTGATTGTAGAAATTCCCAATAGTGTGTTGGTTGGTACGGGGGGTGTAGCGGATAGAAACCTAGGCAAATGGGTTGGGCTTTGCATATTATATGTTTCCATGTAAATGAATTTATTATTATGTTTAATGAGGCCCAAATCTAGTGGTGCATGAGGGTTGCACACTGAGTCTCGCGACTCACCCCCTTTAAACTAACCTTTCAGGTGACGATTAGTGTATCGGATCGGGCCGGAGTGAAGCCTAAGGTGGCCATGCAAAAGAAGGTGGATCCGGTGACAAAGTTTCCCCATATTAGTTTTTTTAAAGTACTTTATATGATGGATTTAAAATACATTGTAATAAGGCCATAGGCCATTTGTTTACATTTTAGATTTAAAATGGGCCTTTATTATTTATTCTCGTTTTAGTTTCTTTCAAGGACATGTAATTAAGTTTTGGGCTTTTGATTATTAAGGCACACTTTATGTAATTTTCTATTTGGGCTTTTTGTCAACTTGATTTGTTTTACTAAAATTTTCTTAGTGACAAACCGATCCTAGTAGTAGTGTTTGGGCGGTGTTTGGGGTGTTACAAATTGGTATCAGAGCCCAGTTCAAAACTCGGCTTTTGGATTTTGGGCCCAAAAGATTTTCTAAAAATGGGTTTTTGAAACATGGAATTTTATTAGTAAAGGTTTATTAGCTCAGCATGGCACTTGCGTCTCCGGCCAAGTTCGCTAGGTAAGTACTCTAAACCATTATGTGATATAAATGTGGGCTTAACGGGCTTATGGGACATAGACTATTTAGGTTAGAACTTGATGGACTCTAGGCTTAGATAAACAAATTATTAAAATCCATAAGACTTAACTTCATTAAACAAAACCTGTAAACAAGCCACAAGACTGAAGGGTGGTAACAAGCATATGCATGTCTAGGAGAAGATCCGGAAGAGCTTGGTATTTAAGCAGTCCGAGTGACTCATGTAACACCCCAAACCCGGTCAATACACTACGACCGAATCTGGTATGTTACAGGGAAAAAGGTATTTGAGGGGTTTAGGTTTAAGTTTAGGAGTTTGATAAAATCATCTTGCTAAATTTTGTACTTGAAGAAAATCTCGAGGATGACTGTTTTAAAATCGATGGTGCATTTGAAAACCTGTGAATTTTGGAAACTTAATCGATATGTAAGTAAAACTAGTTTATCTCATTTAGAAATTTAAGTAATCCTTGTTGTTGCTTAAACACATTTTAAGTTAATAAGAAATTACATTCAAGTTTGGAAGACAATTGAGTTTCATTTATCTTGAATTACAGGTGTGATACCGATGGTAACGTTTAAAACATCTCGCTTTGCGGTTTGAAGAAAACTTCATCTTTCCAAGTTTTAGCAAGTTTTAACCCAATTAGTTTGTTAAGGCATATTTGAAAGTAACTTTAAGCATAAAGATAACCAAAGTAAAATTTTAAAAGGCCGTTTACAACCCAACAAATCCAAACGAAAAATAAATAAAGCAAAGTACCAAGTTTAAAATCGATTGCAAATCCAACTTTTATTCATGGCATGGGCACCTCGAGTCCACCCACTCAGTGTCCGCGATCTAAGTGTCACACGAAATGATAAGGGAGAAGGTGAGTCGAAGACTCGATGCATAAATCCCTCCCAGTATATGCAACATACTAACACACATCATAACAAAGCAATACAATTAATGCACCCGATCCTAACCATCCGTAACACCTTTTCTACCCCGTGTGGTACCAAACCACTGGTGGTGCCAAACCACTGGTGACCCAAAGTCACGATATCCATCAATGTGGTGCCAAACCACTGGTGACCCAAAGTCACAAATCATCAATCTGTGGGGCCAACCCACGTGTGATACCAAATCACTGGCGACAATCCCGTATCTCAACAGTGGGGCCAACCTACGGTGGTGTTAAACCACAGGGATGAGTCGCTATGAGGTGCCAAGCCTCTGGTGTCCCAAAGACACAAATGTGATACCAAATCACTGGTGACCATAGTCACGAATCATATGATGGGGCCAACCCATCGTGTGATACCAAATCACTAGCGTCAATCCCATAAAATCAACCGTGGGGCCAACCCACTGTGGTACTAAGCCACTGGGACGAGACGCGGAGGTGCCAAACCGCTGGTGACCCAAAGTCACAATAATCAATCTGTGGTACCAAACCACTGGAGGTGCCAAACCTCTGGTGTCCCAAAGACACGGATATCATATTCCCCCTCCACTCATATCACCCAATAACATATCATACTAATGCAAATCGTACAAATCATGCAATCATGCTCACATGCTCAACATGGCATCTCATAATACATACACCAAAATCATGATACCATATATCACTACAGATCTCGTAATGAAACGGACTTACCCGAATCCGTATCCATACCTCATTGGGTATTACATCAGTCAACCATACTGTTTCACTTTACACAATCAAGTTATTAACATATTACTCAGTAAAAAGGTGTGTTAGTTTACACACCTGTTAACACGCAAGCTTAACCCAACGAACCGATCCAAATCCCTCGATTATCTTACTCCTAGAATCGGTCAAACATAGATTAGCACTCATACCTTTCAGCCAAAATAGAAACCAAAGGGGGTTAGCGTTTGAATCCTTACCTTGCGAATGGTTTGGTTTCCTACCAAACCTGAACCAATAATGGTTCTTCGACAATCGGCCTCCCCTAAAACACAATCCATTAGCCTCACTAGTCTTTGGTTTAACAAACTCTAAGGAAAGACCATTAAAGCAACCTCTTACCATCACTTACCCGGTGATTAACGAGAAGGAAGACTCCTCTTGCTTGCTTCAAATCCAAAGGCCCTATAACAAAATCGATTACCAAAACCAAAGGTTAACTCCTTTCAACAAATCTTTGAAATCGGCCCTTAAGCAATCCAAAATCGATAAAGCACAAGAGAGGGAGAAATGGCCATTCGCCAAGCATTTACCTTCTTCTAAACATTGCAACAAAGGCCCAACAAGGTCAACACTCCTCTAATATTCGGCAATGAAGAACTATTAGGAGAGAAAAGATTCGGCTAACACCCTTAACAAAAAGGAGAAAGGTTTCAGCTTCACACAAAGGAAGATTCGGCTAGAGTCTTCGAAGGTACAAAGCAAAAGAAATGCGGTTCAAAAGGAGAAAAGAAATCAGCAAAGGTTGAAGAAAGATTCGGCTAAGAAGTTTTGGAAAAGAAAGGAAATAAAGATGAAAAGAGGGAGGGTGCTTTCGGTTTGAAAGAAGAAAAAGGAAGGTATTTTGGAGAATGGAGTTTCGGCACAAGTTTTAAGAGAAAGGCAATGCACGTATGGGAAGAAGGGGATACTAGCTTCGGTTTACACAAGATGAAAATAAGAAAAAATGGGAAAGAATATTTGGCCACACCAAATCAAGAGAAACAAAGAAGTATTCGCCAAGAAAATGCTTGAACTTTCAGTTTAAGGAGGAAAATGGAGAAATACACTTAAAATTTCGACTAGCTTTTGACTAAAGGAGAATTTGGCTTACCAAATGCTTTTGACCGAAAATGCACAAAAATGGAAAAGGAGTTTCGGCACTCCCACTCTCCCATATACCAAACCGTCCACTCCCCCCAAAATCTCCCCAACATTCGGCCACAACTCCCCCAAACACTCCAAGCCATCAATTCAAACTAGTTTGAACTAGTCTCCCTCCTAAATTCACTCTCCACCCACCATTTGAACATTTGACTTGGTCCAAGGCAGAGTTTGAACTGCCTACAACTCCTCCCCTCCATGCCGTCAAAATAGAAGCCAAAATGGGAGCACTCTGCAGCTTGAACACAGGACCTCTCCCCCTGCAAGTGACGCCAATCCATGCCCTTAGTGGCGCCTAACTTGCCACTTCACCAGCTTATTTGTTGTGCTAAAATTCACCTAAAGATATTTATAAACCCCAGCTCCTTCAGCTCCTCCCACCTAAGCCTAAAAACAAAGATTTTTCCTACCACTCAGGCTTACACCTAGCTTATAACTAAGCCCCAAAAACATCAAAACAACAACATAGCACACCAGGCACATGCAACAAAGCCAAAATAAAATAGCCCCCTAACCCGGGATATTACAACTCACCTCCTCTTCGCAGGAATCTCACCTAGTGCATAGTGATTGTTCACTTTAGCTATGACAGGGTGTGGTAATAGGCATATGTATGTCTAGGAGTGGATTCAGGGAAAGCTTGGTACTTAAGCAGTCCTAGTGACTCACCTCATTTCCACTAGAATCCTACCTGGTGCGTAGTGACTATTCACCCTAGTTACGAGTACATGTTGGCAGGCCAAAACTACAATTAGAACCCGAAAGGGACCAGCCACCTGTTTTTCTCACAAAAATTTTTAGAATATCTTTACTTTGAAAAATACCTATGGTTTGCAGAAATATCCCGATTTACAAAGTCAATGAAATCTTTCCATAGGAAACAAAACAACAATAACAACATCAAAATATCCCCGAGTTGTAAATGACCAAAACACCTTAATTTGTAAAATGACCAAAATACCACGATTGGCAAAATTCTTGAAACACCCCAGCACTTCAAAATTTCGAAATATCCCAGATTTTATAAATTACCAAAATAACCCCAGATTTGTAAAATTATCGACATACCCCTAGATTTGCAAAAATTATCGAAATACCCTCGAGTTGGAAAATTACCAAAATACCCTTATTTCGCCAAATCACTCGGAACCTTATTTTGGAAAATTACGAAAATACCCCTGTAGGAAAAAAATAATAAATACCCCTGGGTAGCGAAATGACGAAAACACCCTTAGGTAATGAATGTTACTTGTATGAACGTTGTGTGTGCATAATTCCTAGAATAGGAAGACTGAAAACTGTAGATAGGTTCGAATTGAAAGAATCACTTTTAAACTATGTTTCATAAGACCGTTCGGGGATAATTAGTGGAAACAATTAATGACTCATAAAATTTTAAATCGGATAAACACGAACTAGAAGAATGAGTACAAGAGGTCGGGGCGTCGCCCACGTGGGCGCTGATAGAGGTAGGATGACTGTGTCGAAACCCGTAGGATCGGGTCATGGGTTCGAAAGTGAGATCTGGGTTCCACCACCTCTTGAGGTGGAATTTCAAGACCAGAACGGAGGAGAGGACGTGGTGTCCCGTGTGTCTTGAGGGTTTTAGAAAGAGTGGTGAGGTTTGGTATGGGCGAGGAGCCCAAAATTTGTGCCTGAAAGGTTGAGGAGTAATGGGGCCGAAGTATTTAGGGGAGTCTCTGGCATATCCCCGAGTTCCGCTGAATATTGGTTGGAGGCAGTGGAACGTATAATGGATGACTACGGTGGAGGAGAAGCTGAAGGGGGTCGTGTCTCTTCTTAGAGACGAGGCCTACCAATGATGGCTCACGGTGAAAAAGGGTACGGTCGCGGACCTAATTGACTGGGATCTCTTTAAGGAGTCGTTCTAGGGAAAGTACGTTGGGGCTAGTTACATGGATGCTCAAAGGAAAGCATTCCTGAATTTGGTGCAGGGGAGTAAGTCTGTGGCTGAGTATGAGGCTGAGTTTCTACGCCTGAGTCATTACACTCGAAGAATGGTAACAACGGAGTATGAATGATGCGTTCGATTCGAGGATGGGCTAAGAAATAAGCTAAGGGTTTTGATCGTGCCACAACGAGAGATAATTTTCGCTGTTCTAGTGGATAAAGTCAAAATAGCTGAGGAAGTGAAACGGGCTGAGAGACAAGAAAGGGATAAGGATCAGGGTGAGAATAAGAGAAGTTTTGGGCCATCGGGAGCATCTGGGAATTTTCAGAAGAGGCCCAGAACTGATGGGCCAGCTCGTGCTCCATCGGGCCAGAGTCAAGCATGTTCTATATGTGGGAGAACCCATTGTGGGGAGTGCAGAGTGAAAACCAGTGGATGCTTTAGGTGTGGGTCCATAGAAGATTTGATGAGGGACTATCCTCAGATGGATCGGGGACGATAATGGGTCAAGTTCGATCGGGCTAGGAGAGGTGGTCAGCCTAAATCAAAGGGTCATGGTTAAGCCAGAGGTGGCAATGGCACAAGAGGTGGTCGTGAAGCACCAGCCGGAGGTGCAGGTTATGTTGAGGCAAAGCAGCCAGCTTTGGTCTATGCAGCATATCGCCAAGGGGACGGGGACACTCCAGATGCAAATAATGGTGCGTACCCTACCATAATATACTAAGTGTTTATTTTGGCTTTAGAATTAGAGTGCGCAGTGAAAGTCTAGTGCTGAGACTTACATAGTATGATTTCTAGTTAGTTGGAAATTTCGAGGACGAAATTTCTTTAGGGGGGTAGAACTGTAACATCCTCAAAGTGGGCCTACTCATTTATATGATAGTCTAATATGAAAAGTTGGGATTGTAAAGGTTGGGCTGACTTTTTGATTAAATATGTGTATTAGAGTTTAAATTAATGTTCTGAGTAGTTTAAGTGATATTTTGGGCTTTTAAAAAATTGGGTTAGATGGCTAATAAATGGTGTTAGCTTATAATTTAAGAAGATGGATAATTAAGTGACAAGCTAGGCTTATGGCCCAAAGAATTAAAGTGCATTAAGTGGGCATAAGGTGGCACCATAAGGGGGAGAAAATTGGGCCCTTGTATGGTCGATTGGGCCTTAAAAGATGGGTCAAATTTGGCACTTAAATAGGAAGGGGATGGACGGCAATTAGACTACCTTTTAGGAGTTATTTCTTTTATTTTAAGTGTTAAAAAGCTGATAATTAATAAGGAAGAGTTGGTTTAAGGTGGGCTCTCCTAAAGGTAAGATAAGGATTGAGTTATTAGGAGAGTTAAAAGCTATCAGATGACAGTAGAGTTGGCCGAAAATCCAACTCTGAGAGGGGAGAGTTGGCCGAAATTCCAACTCTGTGTGTGTGGGTATGCCAAAATTTCTCTATAAATAGGGAGTAGTATTCTTCAATTTTGGTATCTTGAAACCCTATTCTTCTCTCATTCTCTGCCGAAATTTCTAACCTTATCTACAGTTTCTCTTTTTCTTTTTCTAAGAGCCGAATTCCTTTGTTCATACCCTCATCTCCCATAGCCGAATCTACAAGTGAGGTCTCTGCTTTCGAAAGGTGCAATCAGAAGTCGTATACTCCTTAGTAATCCGATAAGTTTGAGATTTTTCCTTTTACGTGATTCCTTATTTTTATCAAACTCCTAATCTAAACCATTGTTCCAAGGTCCTTTCAATTATACTCTTTACTCCTAAAAGTCGAAACTATCCCATTAAAGCCAATTTGGTGGAAAAATCGAAGGTAAGAAGTGGTAAGTATGGCCGAATGGTCTTCCATGATTCTTTCCATTTAGCCAAATGGCATATGGGTTAGAATGGTTGTGATTTTCAATTCGTTTAATATTTGGGGAATGGCCGAATGTAGGAAGGTTGGTGGTGACTTTCTAAAGGATATTCGGGATTTGGCTAACTAGGTAAGTGTTCGTTTTAAAGGTTACATTTAACTAATGAGTTAGATCTCATCGTTATTTGGTTTAGTGATTAAGGGATTGATATGGACACAACTAACAGTCAAGCAGAGAAGGTTGGATCTATAAAACCGTCGCCCAAATTCAAGAAGCGATCTGTTTGGTGAGTGCGAGATTGGCCAGCGGGTGTGGGCCAAAATCAAAGTCGAGATCGTGGGCCAATAGTAGTTGTTTCAAGTGATAGTAACGTAGTTATAGCAAAAGCCTTAGTATGCAAATCGGTGTGTAACACTTCCCCACCGCTAGATCGATTAATAATAAATGTATATATATGTATATGTGTTCACAAGATTTATATGTTACATTAAAAGCGAAAATCTTGGATTTAAACGAGCGGACCCTCGTGTTAGTAAATAATCGACTATATGTTACAAGTAAACTGTTGTACATGTTTTAAATTATTGTGCATGTTGTATGGGGTGGGTGATGAAAGGAGGAAGTTATATGTACATGTATATGAGTAACGGTTTTTACTGTGAACTCACCAGAGCGGCTAATGCCGTGAATCATTATATCTGAGCTTCGCCATTATATGTTATAAGGGCTTGACCAATATATGTTGATGAGCGACTTGGCTACCATCTTGGAGAAATAGCGGTGTGGATTGATTGTAGAAATCCCCAATGGTATGTTGGTTGGTGCAGGGGTGTAGCGGATAGAAACCTAGGCAAATGGGTTGGGCTTTGCATATTATATGTTTCCATGTAAATGAATTTATTATTATGTTTAATGAGGCCCAAATCTAGTGGTGCATGAGGGTTGCACACTGAGTCTCGCGACTCACCCCCTTTAAACTAACCTTTCAGGTGACGATTAGTGTATCGGACCGGGCCGAAGTGAAGCGCAAGGTGGCCATGCAAAAAAGGTGGATCCGTGACAAAGTTTCCCCATATTAGTTTTTTAAAGTACTTTATATGATGGATTTAAAATACATTGTAATAAGGCCATAGGCCATTTGTTTACATTTTAGATTTAAAATGGGCCTTTAGTATTTATTCTCGTTTTAATTTCTTTCAAGGACATGTAATTAAGTTTTGGGCTTTTGATTATTAAGGCACACTTTATGTAATTTTCTATTTGGGCTTTTTGTCAACACGATTTGTTTTACTAAAAATTTTCTAGTGACAAACCAGATCCAGTTGTAGTGTTTGGGCCGGGTTTGAGGTGTTACAACACTTATTTTCTCGAAAATTTACAAGGAGTAAAATCAACAAAATTTTACCAAAGGTAAAATCGTCAAAATTTTATTAGGGGTAAAATAGGGATGAGAAAATTATTTAATATAGAATATTAAATTTTATTTTGAGAAATAGAAAAATCGAATCAGGTTGGATCACATTACAAAGTACTGGGTCAAAAGGCTCAAAAAGTACTCGTAATTAGACTCGATGTGAGAGAGGCCTAAAACCCCTAATATAACATGAAGGGGGCGACAATCTTAGTAGGAATACTAGGGTGTGCGTCCATCCCACTCCTACTCTAAGTAGAAAGTTATTTTCTATTTGAAATAAACCACTACAACTCGATAAGGGTTCTACCTTCTCTTCTTATAATTAGATGACACTGTTAGGGCATAGCATACAATTTTGAGAGATTGTTACTTTGGCGAAAATAGAGAGAATTTATTCTCAACTATTAAATACATATTCCAAAATAACAATTCTATCAGTTTCCATTAAAGAAGAGAGAATTTTCATTTTCACCCCAAATAAAAGAGAGAAAACTTTTTCTAACTCTATGTTTTGATTCAATTGGGTTGAGCCCACACTCGAAATAGTTCGTGGTACAAGAATAGCGAAGAAGATCGTTTGGTTGAAAGTTGGGAACAACGAACGTCTGTTAAGCAGAAAACACATGTATGAATTCGGTTAGGGTTTATTGCTATAAATATCACAAACTGGATTAGTTTTCAAAATTTTAATTTTTCGCTGTGCAAGAAAATCGTTTTTAAACCAAATTCTTTTCAACAAATTGATCATTAACCTAAGTGTATTTGGGATGTTTTTGAGGATCCTGCTACAACTCAGTAATCTTTTTCTAAAGTTTACCATCAACCTTACATGCTTGTTATATCTACTGTAGTAAATCTATTATGACTGAGGGAATGAACATAAGCTCTGGTTGTTGACCAATTGGCCTTCTAGACAATAAATTTGCCACCATGTTGGATGAGCCCTTCCAATAACATAACTCGTAATTGTAACATGAGTAGTAGGTTTTGGCCCTAACATTTTGGCCACCACCTAAGGTGCAAGGGTTTTTTACTTTGAGGAAGAGGTTCAATCCCATTGTGTGCATCTTTGCTTCATTTTATGAAATAGCATGTTTATCGTGATATGTGGTGTGCATATTTAGAACCTTGAAATGTATGGAAATGTATGGAAATGTATGGAAATGTATGGAAATGTATGGAAATGTAAGGAAATGTATGAAAATGTATGGAAATTTAAGGAAATGTATGGAAATGTATGGAAATGTATGGAAATGTAAGGAAATGTATGGAAATGTAAGGAAATGTAAGGAAATGTATGGAAATGTATGGAAATGTATGGAAATGTATGGAAATGTAAGGAAATGTATGGAAATGTAAGGAATATGTAGGGAAATGTAAGGAAATGTAGGGAAATGTCCTGGAAATGTAAGGAAATGATTTAGAAATGATTCAAAAGAGGAAAGTGAACATTTATGGAAACTAGGAATATGATTTAGAAATGATTCAAAAGAGGAAAGTGAACATTTCTGGAAACTAGGAAATGTAAGGAAATGTCAAGTTTAAAGAGCCAAACGAAAATTTTTGGAAACTTAGAAATGACTTAGAAATGTCGAGTTTTAAAGTTTAAAAGAGGAAATTAAGGCAAGGTGGCCTTAAGAGAAAAAGTATGTGAAATTTGACATACAAACAGGAGTGGATGACAATAGGGACTCTTAAGAGAAGAGTTTTATTCCTTTAGAATTTCGGCTAAATAAGAGATAAAGCTATCAAAATAGAAGAGTGATGGCCAAGTAAGGGATTCTAAGTTAGTAATTTTATATAAAGGAAAAGAGGCCATTCATTCATTCACTCTTCCTTTGTTAAATTTCTAAGCATTCTCCTCTCTCTACCGAATTTCCTACGCTTTATTCTTCTTTTGTTAGCCAAAGTCGAAATACCTTGTGCTCTAGCCGAATCCCCATCTTTATTCTTCCTTCTTTTCCTTCTAATCCTCCAAAAGTCAAGTAAGCCTTTTAAGGCCATAGCAGAATATATCAAGTGGCTTCAAGCTTAGGTGTCACAAATTCAATATTAAGGGTAAGAATTTTATGGCCATTAATTTATTCTCTTCTTTAAGCCGCAACATAGGAACTAATATCATTAATATCTTGTTTGTCAAATTTGGAAAGATCATTCGGATTTGCTAGTGTTGACTACAAGGAAGGTGAAATTCATTTCCAAGGTGCACCATAAGTCGTATGTTCCTAGTTATTCAAAGGAGTTTCGGATTTAAGATCCGCAAGGTAAGCACTATAGCATTCGGCTAAAGCCTTACTTTAGTACATAGATCTATTTTCTTATTATCTTAAAAGTCAAAAACTAACCTATGTAGAGATCTAGTGTTTGGCCGAATACAAGGAGAAGAAAAGTAAAGTTTTCGGGATTTGAGTGATAAGCAAATCGGCATTAAGGGAGTTAAAGATCTAAGGCGAGATCAATTTGGATTTCAAGTGAAATTGTTAGCGAATCGTGTGTACCCTACCCTAAGTTTTAATACGCTCATGGCTATGTTTTAAAATAAATGTGTTAATATGAAAGTGTAAGAATATGGCTAAGGTACCGTGTGTACCCACTAATCTTAATAGATTTATGGCTTACTAGCCTATTGGTGGGTTGACTTAGTAGTCCCTACGGTGCATGCAGGATGGTACGGTGGAGTGTATCGGATGGCTAACTAGGTTTGGGTTTGGGTTGCATCATTATTTTTACCGATAGGAATTTCAAAATGTTAACTGTAATGATTAGTTATGATCTTAAAATATCTACCAACCAATTATCGCATTCCTCTTATTCACTAACGTGAGAACTACTAGCATTTCTTTTTCATAGATAGATAGAGCTTGATGTCATAAGGAGAGTGCTTTACTGTAATAAGCCAAGGGTCTACCTTGTTAAATTAATACAACTCCTATTCCCAATCCACTAGCATCATTCTCAATAACAAATTTTTTACTAAAAATTAGGTAAAGCTAAGAGAAGGGTCAAAGTCATAGTTGCTTTAAGTTGATTGAAAGCATCCGTAGCTTGCTCATCCTATTTCCAACCATCTTTCTTCAAAATATTACTCAAAGGTCTAGCAATGAGCCCACAATCATTGATAAACCTTTGATAATAGCCTACAAGGCCAAGGAATCCCCTGAGTTCTTTAATTGATTTTGGTTGGGGCCATTCCACGATACGCTTAACCTTGTTTTGGTCCATGATCATCCCTTTACTACTAATGATAAGGCCTAGATAATCAATTCCCCCATTGGAAATTGATAATTTTTGTCTTAACAAATAACTAGGATGAACTTTCTGAGAAAGGACTTTAAAATAGTATTCATCAAGCTTTGGAAGGTGGAAGGGGCATTAGTGAGCCCAAATGGCATTACCAGAAAATCATAATTCCCTTTGTGTGTCCAAAATGTGATCTTATGCACATTAGCTTTGTTCATTCAAATTTGATAATATCCAAACCTTAAATCTAACTTAGAAAAATAGGTAACATGTATCAAATAATCCAGTAATTCAATTATTAAAGGAATGGAGAATTTATCTTTGATCATAGGGTAGTTGTTAGTAATTAACATACAATCTCCAACTACCATTTTTTTCTTAACCATGACTATTAGAGAAGAGAATGAGCTACAACTATCTCTGATAATACCTACCTCTAACATCTCATTGACATACTTCTCAATACCATTTTTTTGAACCATAGGGTGCTTATAAGGCCTAACTTGAACAACATTATATTCATCCTTCAATGGTATACAATGGTCCTAAGGATAGTTAGGTGGTAGCTCGCTAGGAGTTGAGAATAGTTTTAAAAATTCCTTAAGTAGCCAGTGCAAGGCAGTGGTTTGGTTTGCATTTATAGAAATACTATATAATCTTGGTGCATAGTTGAATAACATAAGATAAGCACACGGATGATGCTCTCTTCCATTCATCAATGAAAATAGTAACTTTGTAGCTTGCTTATCTGTTAACAGTTGTGACCTTTGAAGACTTACTCATAAAGTTAACCATGTGGAATTATACTAAAATTGTATTGTTAGCGTAGTAAAGTCCTATAGTATAAAGCCCAAGGTGGCTAACCACTGTACTCCCAATATTATATCGCAACTTGATAATAATAAAACCATAAAATTGGATGTGAATCTTGCTTTTTTGTACAACCCATGTCACTCTTTTAGAAAGCCCTGATATTTGAAGACTTTCACCATTTGCAATAGTCACACTCAACCTATATCTAGGCCAATAAGCTTTTTAGCTAAATTGTTGTTGATTAAGTTATGCATGCTCTCAAATTATATTAAAGCACTAAGAGTATGTATCCCAACTAAAAAATAAACTCTCATAGTTTAAAATCCTGTGGTGCCAATCATAGCGTGAAGTGATAACACTGGTGGATTCAAAATAGGAGTTTTAGTCACCAATTGCTCATGGTTGTCAATGCAGTAAGAAGAAAGCTTCAAGCTCTCCGTCATTTTCTATTGTGTCCACCAAAATCTAATATGGTTGGGGTTTAACACAACAAAGCCCAACAATGTATTTATTTCGCACCAATAACAAAGGCCATGCTTCTTTTTTTCTTCCATTTCGGCATTGGTAAGTCCCTTAGGTAAGGGTTTAGCTTAGTTTTTTTATAACTGTTCTAGTAACATTTGGGGTTGATAATTTTTTCGAACCAATTTTGGACAACTAGTAATTACGAGAGGCTTTTGGAATTGATAATAAAGGAGGTAAAAGGGTTATTTGTGTTGGTGTATAAGTTGGTAACATGTACATTAGGTGAATAGGTGGGTTTAGTGGTTGGTTGTAACCTTCGAAAGTTAATGGTGTCAAAAAGTGTGGTTTCAGGACCCTTTTTTTGTAAACTGGATCCATAAATATTTAATAGAAATATTTATGTAGTTATATTTGAGGTGAATTGAATTTTGGTTAGGTAATTTCATCGAATTAATGCTTAATCAGAGTATAGGGACTAAATCGTAAAAGTGTCAAAAGTTAAATTATTAAGGAATGTACAGTTAGAACTTAGTGTGAGGGTCTTGTATAGAAAATATACCCCTGTAATGCCCTAGTTCTGACAGGTTTAAAGTTTTGGTGCATAGCAGTAAAAAGTCTGTCTGGCATAGTGTAATTCGCCCAATTGATTATTTGGCATATACTTATGGATGTATAGTAACTACCATGAGAGTAAGTAAGAATTTGATTTCTTGATCTTCTACCATATATTAAGGAAGAGCCTGTGTTAAGTGTTTAAGAGTATGTAACAACTTGCTCGACGAAGTCCTAATATCCAGTTACTATTTAATGAGATAACATCCTGGTAGAGAGATGATTTCAAAGGGAGTGCTCTCCAAAGGCATAGTACGCCATGTTATTAGAGTAACAATGCTAGTTGCATTACAAGTATAGTATTTAGGACCCCTCTTGTTAAGGTAACCAGATATTGTCTATATTGAGTTCTTATTTATATTTGCATTTACAGTTGTAAACCATTAACGAAGATATTTTGAACTGTATGACACGTGTCAAGTTTTTATGGGAGCATGGGTCCTATCTATAAATAAATATAAGTTAAATGGGCTTGAGAGAGAGACCTTTTCATTTGAAAATACTTTTGTGGATTTCTTTAAAAGTCGTCAAGGGTTTGCTACCCTTGGGCTAAAACTAAAGATCATATCTAAAGTGGAAGATTACTTTGTATTCTGTGATTTCTAGTTAGATGGTTGGACCTGAAGCTTTAAATGGAATTAGGTGAGGAAGGTAAGCTTCTACACTGACCCTTTATATATATTTTGTTCATACTAGAATATATCGATATGAAATTGATTAAACTATGAATCAAAAATCATGGATAGTATGAAAATCATACTTATATGAATAATAGGATGAAGGTATGTGTGTGGAATATGAATTTAGATGATTTCAAATCTGTGAAAGAATTAAGTTAAGATTAAGTTAAAGAATAAGTAGCATAGTCAAATGTGAGTCCTCTCATGAGGAATACTGTAAATCTTTTAGATAAGTCATTTATAATCTAATTTTTGAAACAAATGAATGAGTGCATGACTGATTGTTGAGGATAGCATAAAGATTTGATAAGAATCTGTGGAGTCTAAACATGTGATGAATTGTGCATGAGTGTTGTGATATTTAATCATGACTATGTATGTGTTCGTTGGGAATGTATACTGTGAAATGTGATCTTGTTGAAATGGTTGAAATATGCATTGAAGTATAGTTTGATTAAAGAATTGAGATAGTCAACTTGAATGAGAGTCTCTACTCTGAATTTTACATGTAAAGTGTGGGTGTAGATGATTAAATAAAGAAAAAAACTTGAGTATCGACTAGACGAGTAAAACATAAGAGAATTGTGCAAAGTAAAGTAATTATGTGTAGAATTACATGAATGAAAAGTGGAATGATGCTTGTGTAGGTGAGATCTGATCAAGAAAAGGGTATAAATTAGACTTGCAATATGATGAAAGTTTAGGCAAGCCTGAATGAATGGTTAATTGTGATTATAAATTACATCTATGAATGAATGAATGTTTGTTGCGTATAATATATGTTTTTGACAGTGAATTTAATAAGTTCATGTGTACATCAATTATTGTTTTATTATTAAAAGCATTGAAGTATAGTTGTAACAGTATGTCCGAAATGTATGATGTGAGATATGTGTTATGTTGATAGTTTGTCAGTAACCTAAGATGATTGTTCTAGTTTGTTTCAGTGCATGATGCGATTCTGGTTAGAAACTGAGCTCTAACATTTGTTGTGAACTCAAAGATACATGTGACACAGATTTAGCCTGGACTGGTAACCTTACATGTATGGTACCCTCTGAAAAGGAATTATGAGCGACGATTACCTAAATGGGTTCTCTGCGTGTCCCAAGACGATGATGGGCAAACCTCATAAAATGTGAGTCTAGGCAAACCCATGTCGTAAACATGCTAGGAAGGAAATGCCTTTGTGGCAATATATGAAAGAAATGCCTTTGTGCCTGACTTTGAAGGGAATGCCTCTGCGAAAAACTCTGGAAGGAATGCCTTGAAAATGTACTCTATTTGATGGCTCATATGGTGGGTTTTGTGTGAACCTTGTGGTGTGTTCTGCCAAGACTTTTTGGTACAATGTGCTTATTTTCCCTTATGGTAAGCTCTGAATAAATTCTGATAGTTTTGTAAATGAGAGAAGGTTATGATATGTCCAAGGGCAGGAGTTGAATAAGATCCACTATATAATTGAATAAGATTTAAAGGGGATTTCTTAAAAAGAAGGTATATCTGTATTTTAAGAAGGGTATCCACCATAATAATCTATTAATGTTGAATACGGACGTGTTCGTAGCTATGTTAATGTTGAATACGGACATGTTCGTAGCTATGTGTGACCTAAGGAATAGTCAATGTGAGTTCATCTGTGTTATGTAATGGTTGAATCAGATTTACTTGGGATATGGCATATTTATTTGTATAACGATTTGTACTAAATTCATATGGGATCTGAGTTTTGGTTACCCTAAGTATTTGTCGTCTTGAAATAAAGTGATGTGAAATTTATCTGAAGGATCTGTTTAGCACAATATCAGTATGGGTTGTGTGGTATTAAACTAAGGTATTAATTGATATGTTTTTAACGATATTATTTTTGCATAAGTATTCGCCAACATGTATGAGTATCTGCCCGAGATAAATATCAGTGATCAACAGTTTGAAATAGGAAAATGAGTTATGACATGGATATTTGGAAGGGTTTTCCAAAGGAATGTTCTATTAAGAATGTATTATGGGAAAAAATATTTATGAAATAATGGAAGGGATTTCTTTAGTTTAATAAATATGAAAGATTAAGCATAGCAAGGGTTTGATGGCTAACATATATAAGAGTGATAAAATTATAATGGTATCAACTGAAGTAAATGATACAGAGAAATAGTCGACTCATAGAAATTCATAAAAGATTTTCAAAATATCATTCAAAGGTATGGTTATAGAGCTCAATAAGTACTCTTGTACTTACAATGTTTGTTATTTCATTTAATATAATTGAGGAAAGTCTATGCCTCGAGGGACAATGCTAGGAGTTCACTAAGTTAATGGCGAAGTGTGCTATTATGCAAACAGTGGAAATTTTGGCGTAGCCTAGGAATACACCCACTTTTTAGTTTGTTTTGTTCAACTTCTTTTTGTAAAGATTTGTATCTAAATTCATATGATAAACTAACTGTAGGGCATTTTCTTTGCCCTTATATATTAAGCATTTCAATTGGAAGGCGACATGAAATGTTTTTAAAGAAGTAAGAAACTGTCAACTGATTTTGTTAAATAGTTAAGTTTTATGTGGTAACACCCGAAATTCGAATCCAGTGTATCGGGTCGGCTTGAGGGTATTACAACCCCATTGGAGTTGTATGGTCGAGTAGTAAACTATTATATTCTTAAAATGTTATAAAATTTATAACTTAAAACCTAATAATATATTAAAACATAAGTTAAATTAATAATCATAAAACATGGGTGTGAGGAAAAAGAAAGTATTATTCTCTTAAAAACTTTCAAATTTCGAAGCTATAAGGAGAAGAAACTCATGAACGACTAAGGGTTTCAAAGTTTGAATCTTTAATTGGTTAGTGCAATTTAGTCATTTTCTTATAATTTTTATATTTTCAAAATCCCGATAACTAGAGCTAGTAAACCCATGTTGTATTTTTCGATATTGTTAAATATTGAGAGTGTTTCTTCTGATGGATAGTTGAAGTTCTAGGGGTTAATTTGATAGATTTTAAGTTTAGATTTGAAAAATGACTAAATTGTGGAGTAAATTGTTGTATTTTTTAATAGGGACTAAAGTGAATAAATTTTAAAATTAGTGGTAGATGTGAAAAATATGAAGATCAATTTGGACTAGAGTGAAATCGACATGAAAATTGGAGGCTAAATTTGAAAGTTATGTTAGTCTTAATTTTAGGAACTTAATTGAATAAAATGTAAAATTTGAATAAATTAGAAATTGAATGTGAATTTGGCCGTGTATTGATGAAATGTCTTGTTTATTTTCATTCATAGCTAATGTTGACCTGGATCCCTCAAAAAAGAAAGGAAAAGATAAAGTTGTCCACGAATAACTCTAGTTCATGGTTTGTGTTTCTATAATCCTAACTAATTAAGTACTTGCTACATTATGAATTGTTGTATGGTAAGATCTCAAGGTGAGTTAGTTATTAGGAAAAATGTTGTGAAGTAATAAAGTGAGTTAAATGGATTTGATTGAATGATTAGTTGTGACAAAGAACTAAACTGCATACTTGTAATAATAATTTGTGTCGTGTTACATGTGAAATTGAATTTGTATAGAGATGAATCATGTTGTTATGAATATATGAATGGTTGATTGATTGGAGAATTTTTTATATGAATTGAAGAATTGCTTATAAATTAAATAAAAAAACTTGTTACCCTGTTAGCCATTCGGGCAAGGATGAGTATAATTGGCATGCCATAGGATAAGAAGAGTTCAGGTTTATATGACTACGTGTCGGGGAGTGCTAGGCACCGCATTTGTTTGTTATGTCGACCAGTGCTGGGCACATTTATTTTTCAGTTTTGACCGTCTAGCATAGGGTGCAACTTATTAATTTGGATTTATCCGACAGGCACTAAGTGTCAAATTGGTGTGCTGGTTGGATCTACATATCTGTCCAAGTTTGAGTCATGGTAATAGGGAAATAAAAATGGGAATTGGAATTTCGACATGTGAAACAAATTGAATTAAAGATGACTATTATCTTGAATGTATTCCATGTAAATTGATATGATAAATTTAATATGAAATGGAAGAAAATATGAAATGGAATGTCTATTGGTAAAATGAGTTGAACAATGATAGAAATGCTCAATGAATACATGAAATTAGAAATTGAGATTTACAAGTGATATGTGAAGTGTTTTGATATGTACTTATATAGAAAGATGAATGAGATTTAATAAAGAATATGTGAATTGACAAAGATGTCATGTTAATTGTATTTCATTATTCATTGTTAACATGTGCATTTAAATAATTTATATTATGTTTTAAGGTTTGGTGTAACACCCTTACCCATATTCGACACCTGAACCAGGTACGAGGCATTACCATACTTAACTTACTAAATCATGCAACATCGATTCATACATTTCATTTCAAACTAAAACTTTTCATTCAAGACCTTAATGTCCTTATTATAGGTGTACGAGACCCTAAACTTGCACTAGGAATGATTCGGGACCAAACTGGAAACTTTTGAACACTTAGACAAATTTGACATAAAACAGGGCCACACGTCCGTGTGAAGGTAGGAACACGCCCGTGTGGCACATCACATGCTTGTGTTCCACATCCGTGTGGATTTATTTTCCATTTCAAACCACAGGGGTTTTCACACGGCCTGACACACGCCTGTGTCCATAGCCCGTGTCCCTTACACGGCCATGACACGCTCGTGTCTTCGCCCATGTGTGAAAACCTTGACATTCTGTTTATGACATCATCATTCAATAAGGTCACACGGCCAAGGCACACGCCTGTGTCCTTAGACCATGTGTCGAATTAAATTCCTAATTTCAAGTGTAGACTTCACACGACCTGGGCACATGCCCGTGTCTTAGGCCGTGTCTCCCACACGGTTGAGACACACAATCATGTCTCAGCCCATGTGTTTAATACTAAGCATACTGACTTGCAAACCTAGCATGCAGGGGGACACATGGCCTATCAACACACCTATGGGGCTGACCGTGTGTCACACATGGCCTAGACACACACCCGTGTGTTTACCCTTGTGGACATTTGTAAGCCTATCTACCAAGCCAAATGCCACCCTACAAAGTAACCATACTTATACCAATTCAATTCAACATATATCCTAACCATAAGGCACTTCTAAGAACTCATAATCAAGACATCCACACAAGCATACACTTCATGTATTTCATCATCATTAAATATATAAACTTGTCAAGTATTGGCCCATTTCCAATGACCACGTACAAAATGAATTTCACAACATTAATAGCCAACACTTTGGCTAACAAATATGACATAACAAAATGACCAAGTCTTATACATGACATACTCAAAATAAATCTAACTTTGCTATACCAAAAAGAAGTTGATAGTGTGATTTTTGAACTCCGATGTTCCATGAATTCCCGAGCTAGCTTGGCAATACTACAAGGAAAAGGAAAATAAGAGAGGTAGCATAAAGCTTAGTAAGTTTGCATGAAAAAAATAGCAATGATAAGGCTCATACTGCCATCTATCCATTACATTGGGTAAGAACACAAAGTCTCAAGCACATTGCTATAACTTACTCATGCTTAATCTTATCAATTACATGTCATATCAAATATCTCATACATTTCTCATGAATTATTCACATGTACCTGTATCATTTCATCACATATCTTTAGTACTAATTTCATCTCTATATGAGCTTAACTATTTATCTCAATGAACCACTTAAAATATCCGAGAATACACAATCATCATCATTCATGGTCTTACATGAGGTCATATCTTAATGCCGATGCCATATCCCAGATATGGTTTTATATAGTTTTAATATTCAATGCCAATGCCATATCCCAGATATGATCTTATAACAGCCCAATTTAAGGGCTAGTCGGAACAGTGGTTTTGAGACCACTAAACCGAGGTCAAAGAAATTTATTTTGATGTTATTTTATGTGTTGTAGCATAGTTATATGGATGTATGAAAATTTTGGTACTTTAATTTGAGTGATAACATACTTAATTGTGAGAAAGGATTAAATCGCATAAAGTGCAAAAATTCTATTTTTCAAGGTAGAGGTACATAATAGCTATAGAATGTAATTTGGAGGTCTTTAAAGTGCAATTAGGCCATTAGGAGTGTGATGGCTAGCCATGAAGATAAGGGGGACAAGAGCATTTAATATTTAGTCAAATTTGGTGGAAATTAGGTGATAAAATGAATAAAATAAGATGAGTAAAAGATGTTATCATCTTTCACTATTCGCCCTCCTTCTTTCCACCGAAAATTGAAGAGAAATTAGTGCTTTTGGGGGTTCAAACTTTTAGCCAAGTTATCTCCTTGCTAGTAAGTGATTTAGGTGGTTTTAATTGATGATTTTTTGTATTTTTGGAGTCCCCAAAGCTTAAGCTAGCTAATAAAGGGACCAATTTGCAATATGGTTTAAAGTATAGGGACTTTCCATGAGAGTATTTATGTTGTTAACTGAGTTTTTATGGAAGAAAATGAATGTTAGGGAGATGAAAAACAACTTTTGTGAAAGATGTTTGCATGAAAACAACTAAGTAGGACTTAAATGCAAAGAGTGAGATTGTGTCATAAATGCATAAAATAGTTGGAATTATGAGTAGTTGTAAGAGAAATAAATGTTCATCTAGGCTTTTTTAATGAGAAAATGTGTTGAAAAATGATTTACGAGCCTAGGGGCAAAAGCGTAATTTTGCCAAAATACAAGGGCAAAATGGTCACTTTTGCCTAAGTGTAAATTTTGATGCATTATGATCGTAGAAGGATCTAAATGAATAAATTTTATTGTTATAGATCAAGAAGAGCACAGAATTAACCTTCATCGGGAAAAAGGCAAGGTTACAGATTAAACCGTTAGTTGGCGCGTTTTGCATCGAGGTTAGTTTATGTGTAAACGGTGCATTTTTATATACATTGTTGTTGCTAATTAGTGCATGGTACAATTTAGAACATGTATGATTCAAGTGGATAGGATGTGGTAATTATTGAATGACTCTAGTATGAATGATGGAATGGACATGTAAGTGTGTTATATCAATACTTGACGGTGGGCTAAGTGCGATACCACCTTAATACTTAATTGCGATGGGCTATGTGTGATACCATCGTCTATTTATCATTTGGTGGGCTATGTGTGACACCACCATGACTAACCTTTTTGGTGGGCTATGTGCAATACCACCCTAATAAAGACTGATGGTGGGCTAAGTGCGAAACCACAGATAATTTAATTATAATTAGTTCATTAAAAGATTGTGATGTGTTGTATTATGTGACATTGTGGTGCTAAGTACTGGGAGGCATGCAAATAAATGCATATATTAAGCTTGTGATATGGTTTGGATGTGGAAATGGAAGAAATGAGTAAGCATGATTATGAATGTGAAATGTTTCTTGTTTAGTATGTAATGCTATTTATTGTTTAGCACATACTATAATGCTAATTGTTTACATGTAAACTTACTAAACTTAAAGCTTACACCCCCTTCTCTTTTTCCTTGTTTTATAGAGCTTAAAAGCTGAGCCGGGATACACCGTTAACTAGAAGATCACCCACACTATCAGCTCACATTGGTATATCTAGACTTAGTGGTTTTGTATATGGCATGTAATGAGGCTAGACTAGTTAGATTATTTTGTTATTTTGACCAAAAGTGTGTTGGCCCGTTATCAAGATAATTACATTGTATATTGCCATGGTTGATGGCTCACCTTGTCATTTATGAAAATATGAAGTTATTCATGGAAGTTTATATTGTGAATAATGAGTTGTTTATTGATATATTGAACGAATTCATGTGGTGTGATATAGAAGGGAGTAAAGAGCTTGGAAAATAGCCTATTTCTCGTCCACATGGGTAGGCACACGGGTGTGTGTCTATGTCATGTGTGACATAAGGTCAGCCCATGGGCGTGTGCCTAGGCCGTGTGAAGTCTGCACTTAGGATTTTGAATTTAAATCGCCACACGGTAGAAGCACACTGGCGTGTGACAGCCGTGTTAATTAGTTAGAGAGCTCCACGGGTAGAAGACACGAAAGTGTCTAGGCCGTGTAAATTAAGTCAGTGTCGTCCACGAGCATCGAACATAGGCGTGTGAGATGATACACGGGCGTGTGGCCCTTATTTTGATGAAAAATTTCTCGGGTTCGTAAAAGTTCCAGGATTATTTTTGAAGCCTCTCGGAGGTATGTTTAGGGCCTAGTAAGCCAAGATTAAGCTTTACGATAAGTTTAACATCGATATTTTATAGCCCGATTCGAGACATTAAGTGGGATAAATTAGGTATTGCATCAAACCCAGTTCCGGCTTCGGCTACGGGTAAGGGGCATTAAGGTCTTATACGAGATCTCAATTCAGTGCCGAGTCCATGTCCCAAACATGGTCTTATACGAGACCTTACCAATCTCACGTCTCGATGATGATATCCTTTCACATCTTAAAGTCCAATCGGGACTTCAACATCGTAAATTTTCATTATTTTCTTATTCAACATCATTGTTCAATTTCATGGAAATGATATACATCTTAACTAATATCAACATTTTAGAATTCAATAACATGATGTTGAATTTATTACACACAAACTTACCTTGATACCAAAATAGGCCAATTTGCTGATCTAGTCCAAAACCTTGCCTTTTCTCGGTCAAGGTTAATTATTCGTTCTTCTTGATCTATAATACACATTTCAATAATCATACTTTGGCAAAATTACCATTTTGCCCTTAGACTTTCACAAAATGACTATTTTACCCTTAGGCTTGTAAATCGATTCTAATCGAATTTCCTCCTTTTACAAGCCTAGATGAACATTTATTACTCTTATGGAAAGCCTCAATGCTGATTATTTCACATTTTTAATATCTATTTTATAACCTTTACAAAAATGTCCTTTTAGGTGCTTTCATGGTAACACCTTTAACAAAAGTTGTCTATTTAACAAATAAGACTCATTTTCTTCCATAAAAATGCAGCAAACAACATAAATTCTCACATGGAAAAACTCTAAACTTTCAACCATCTTGCAAAATAGTCCCCTCTTTAGCTAGCTTAAGCTTTAGGGGTTCAAATGTACAAATATTATCAAGAAATGTCATCAAAACACTTACTTGTAAGGAGAGAAGCTTGCTAAAATTTTTGAGCTTTCAAACCCCTATTTGCTGCTAATTTTTGGTGGAGAAGAAGAGAAGAAAATATGATATCTTTTCTTTCTTTATTTTATTATGAAACATCAATTTAGTCCACCTAATTTCAACAACTTTGACCAATTTGACATTGTTTGTCCCTATGGCCGACCACCCTATTTATAAGGGTCTAATTGCACATTAAGGGCCTCCAATTAATATTCTAGGGCTTTTAGACACCTTTAGCTTATAAAATGGAACTTTCACACTTTATACGATTTAGTCCTTTTTCACAATTGAGCATGCAATTGCTAAAATTAAAGCACCAAAATTTTCATGCACTCTTATAATCATGCTACAACACTTAAAATAATATAAAAATGATTTTTTTGACCTTGATTTAGTGGTTCCAAAACCACTATTCCGATTAGCCCCTAAGTCGGGTTGTTACATTTGGATTGTGGAAATACCATTGAGTTATACTCAGTGTACGATTTTATTTTTTGTGCATAGGTTAGGTACTTTGGATTCGATCATCAACCTCAGCATCTAGTGGAAATCCCAAACTCAAGATTTGGTGATAATTTTGGTTTGGTCATGGCATGTACCTAGGATATTATGTGGTTGTATAAGTTATGTTTTGAATGATTTCGGCATTTTGAATGTCTTGTGAAAATGTATATGGTTTTAAGTTGGTAATGATCCTTGTATTTGGTAATCTTTTTGGATTTTTAGGTAAGTATGTTATAATTTTTATATGGTGATAAGGTATTATGTTTAATTTGAGTTTAGTGAATGAATGATATGCATATGTTAGGATTGAGTGGTTTGGTAAATGTTTGTGTATGCTTGTACGATTAATAGTGAATCAAACACCCCAAACCCTACCAAAAAGCCCAACCTGATTTGGTATGTTCCTCAAGTAAAACTTTAGCTAAACATTATTTTTTAAAAGGAATTAATAAAATAAAAGGAAACCAAACTTAAGAACATTTCTTTGAAAACATTTATATAAGATTATCAAACACATTTTAAATAATTTATCGAAAACCATTTAGATATTTGATAATTATTCGGATGAAAGCTAAAACAAAGAGTTTTTACCTAAACTCTATGGCACATTCGGCTAGGAGAGAATTTTTGGAGAAAATGAGAAAAGATGGACAACCTAGGCTTTTGGCTAACTTTTCCCCCAATGGCAAAGCATAAATTCGCCACATCAATGCCAACATATCCCCTTTTCCTCCTTGTTTCTTCCCCATCATATCCAAAGAATTTACTACACAACTAAGCCTCTCCCTTAGCCTTCATGTTGAGTCTAGGTTCATGGTCAAATGACCATGAACACATCCCCAAAACATAGCCCTATTTCATGCCTTTGTCCCCTCATCTTATCATGAATTTGTGATTCCATGCCTTATGTTCTTTAACTTCCTTTTCTCATGGTCAACAAGCCAAAAATGGATGAAAGCTCATCCACTCTAGAATATTCTTGGCCGACACTTACAAGGAAGAAAACAAAAAAAATATTAAAAATCTCCCTAATGTTAGCTAGGAGATTCGAACCTTGTACCTCAAGAACACACCCATGTATCTTAACCACTTTGCCAATTACTTAACTTATACTAGAACTTCTCATCATCAATTCTTAAGGCCTTAATAGCTTAGTTCTCTCTCTAATTAATAGAAATTAAAAGCTTAGCAAAGCATTCACTTAATAAATGAAGCTCAAATAACTTCCAAAATTGCACTTAATAAAGATTAAGCATGCAACATCATTCAATTATGTAAAATGCATAGCCCTAATTATCGGGATGTTACAGTTCTACCCCTTAAAATAATTTCGTCCCAAAAATTACATGCAGAATAAGTGAGGGTATTGTCAGCGCATCGCTTCCTCCGGTTCCACGAAGCTTCTTCGATCCATGATTTCGCCATAATACCTTAACGAGGCCGTTTTCTCAGTAAAACCTTTATATCTCGCTCGAATTTGAATTGGCTCCTCTTCATATGACAAATCGATCTTAATTCCACCTCCTCAATTGGTACTATATGAGATGGATCCGATCGAACAGCGTAACATTGAAACATGAAACACATCGTGCATTTGCTTCAATTCAAGGCAAATCTAATCGATATGCCACAGATCCGGCCCGCTTCACAATCCGATAAGGTCCAATGAACACAGGACTTAGTTTCCCTTTACGTCCAAATCTCATCACCTTTTTCCAAGGTGAAACCTTTAGAAAACTTGGTCTCCCACGCATACTCTATTTCTTTCCGTTTTAAATCTGCGTCGATTTTTGTCTCGTCGATGCTTCCTTTAACCGAGCAGGATTACCTTAACCTTTTCTTGGATTCGACACTATCTACGGGCCCAAAATCATCGTTCCCCTAATTACATCCAACACGTGAGTGCGACACTTAGTCCATATAGTGCTTCATACGGTGCCATCCAGTATCTTGGATTGAAATGTTGTTGTCGCAAATTCGCCAAGCAGTGAAATTCGATTCTGGATCTCCGTCCAAATTATCGACAACAGACACTCCATGCAATCTCACAATTTCAGCCACATATAATTTTGCCAATTTCGCAAAGAGTAATCAACCTGAATGGAATAAAATGTGCGATTTCGTCAATCGGTCCACTATCACCCAAATGGAGTCTTTCTTAGTCGGCGTAAGAGGAAGCCCACTAACAAAGTCCATGGTGATTCTCTCCCACTTCCATCGGAATCTTTATCTGAAGCAATCCAAAAGGTACTTGATGTTCACTTAACTTGTCGACACGTCAAGCACTTCCTACAAACTCGTAACTTCCGCTTAAGACCAAAGCCACCAAAAGCGATCTCGCAAGTCTCGATATAACTTACTTCCTCCGGGATGCATAGCATAGGGGCTACCATGCGATTCTCAAGTATCTTTGCCTCAACTCCCGATCCTCGGCATACGACTTTACCTTTAAAGCACAATACCCTTCACCGTTAATACCAAAATCTTCCAATTTCCCACTCTGCACTGTCTAAGCTTTTCACTCGGATCTTCATCTATTAATTGCCTCTCTTTCACTTGACTTAACCATGTCGAAGCTTAACTCAAGTTACGCCAACAAGCTTCCATCATCGTAGAGACTAAGATGTGCAAACATCGCCTCAAATCGACACCACTTTTCGACTTAGAGCATACGCCACCACATTCGCCTTGCGGGATGGTACTCGATAGAACAATCGTAGTCTTTTAACAACTCTATCCACCTTCGCCTCAAATTCAGTTCTTTACGAGTCGGTAGATATTTGGACTTTTGTGGTCCGTATATATCATGACTTTTCCCAGTATAAGTAATGTCTCCAAACCTTAAGAGCAAAGATTACATTGCCAACTCCAAGTCATGTGTCGGGTAATTAACTTCATGCGGTCTCAATCGCCGAGACGATACGCGCTACTACCTTCCGCCTTGCATTAAAACACATCCTAATCCCGTGTGAGAAGCATCGCATACACGACAAAATCTTTTCCCGCTTGGTTTGAATCAAAGCAGGGCTTAGTCAAAACTTTCTTGAGCTTCTCAAAACTCTCTTATGTTGTATGTTATGTAAATGGTTTGGTGGTGCCCTGGAAGATATATTAGATTGGTGGAATATGGTATTATGTTTGAACTTAAATTGTTAGATTGAGATCCCAATTGTGGCATATTGGTTAGGCACTTAGGTTTATTGATATAAGTAATGTTTTTGGTGTTGTGTTGATGCTTTTGAATTGGTTGAGTTTAGGTATGAAACATTATTTGTTGCATAAGTGATTTACGGTATAAAACTTGCATCGAATGGCATTTCTAGGTACACATGGCCTGGTACACAGTTGTGTTCCTTACACGGCTTAAGACACAACTACTTGGCCTGTAAGATTTAGTTGATTTTCATTACACATGACCACAATTTGTGACATAACCCAGTGACATGGCTGTGTGACTCATCCCTACACGACATCAGGTTGTTACATGGCTTACCCATACGGCCTCAGGCTTCCATACAGTTAGGGGACACGGTCGTGTGACCACTGTTTGTAAAATTTTCCTATCTTTTTATTTTTGAACTGATTTGATCCCTAGTTAATACTAGGTTGTTTAAGCTTTGATAAGCTCGATATAAACCCGAAGTTGATTAAATTTCATGTTATTCTTGCTCATATGTGATGAATTGATACTTATTTGAGATTTTAATCTATAAATCGTATCCAAATGTTTTATATTTGTTGGTAGCACCTTATTGCTCAGGTCCAGAGACTAGACTGAGTAAGGAATGTTACATTTAGTGGTAATAGAGCTATAGCTTAGTCGATTTTCAGGCACAATCGAGGTCAGGATCAAGTCTAGAGGTATGTGCCAATGTTGAGTTGAGTTTGAGTTTGGATTTGGATGCTGATTAAAAATCTTTTTGTTTTATTGTTATAAGATGTAGGGAGAATCAATAAACAAAGTTGACCAAGTTATACATAGTAGCGGTCACTCTGCTGAGAATATAAATAGGTCAAATTGGTAGCACCGAGCATTGATTTAGTTGATGCTCAACAACCTAGTGTAGATAGAGGGGATAACGAGGGTTAAGGCGATCGAACATACTTTGTGCTATAGCTGAGGCCTTATAGAGAATGGTGGGAGCTACTCTTGCAGTAGTACCCGTGCTTGTAGTTCGACGGGCTCCGATCAAAGATTATAAAGGTATGGGGTAATTGAATTTGCTGAAGTTAAAGGGGTTTACCTATCAACAACAGAGATGTGGCTAGAATCAACAACGTGAGAACTTTAACAACTATAGTGTAATTCCCATGAGAGTGTTTTTTTGTTCTGTTGTTACATGGTGAAGCTTATACTTGGTAGCAAATTATTACACGTCATAGTCCTATTGATTCTATCGGTTGGGAATTCTTCTAGTCAGAGTTCTAGAAAAGTATGCCGGGGAACTATATTTAGAGGATCAAAAGCAAGAATTCCTTTTGGTAAAACATGGAGAACAATCTATGGTAGAGTACAAGCGAGAATATTTACAAATTAGAAAACATGCTTTCAAGCTTATACCGACTGAGGAGGTGAGTTGTAAATGCTTTCTTCGTGGGTTGAGTGACGAACTCAAAACACGGTTGGTGGCATTGAAAATAAAGTGGTTTTTTTGTTTGTTTGAGTAGGCAAATATGGTGGAACAATCTATGGGATTGGACAAAAAATCTGAACATCCATATGTTATAGGAAAATGACTTGGAACCCTTAGTTTGCATACAATGACTAAACAAACTAGAGAATCTCGTTAGCCTTGGAGAGCGCCTGTAAGATTGGCTACATCGAATAGAATGCGAGATCGTCGATTCAAAAATTTCAGTTGGTACTGTAAAAGGTCCGACTAGAGATCCCGAAGTGCCGAGTTGTGAGCATTGTAGGAAGAAAGATTGGGGGACATGCTGGAAATTATCTAATTCTTGTTTCCGATGCAGATCACTAAAACACTTCGCTCATGAGTGTCTAAGAGATGAAAATGTTACACATGCTATTACTCAGAAATTTGCACATGCTATTAGGTGTCATGGTATTAGTCATGGTAGTTCAATACCCAAAGGTGATTCGAGAAACGGAAAAGAATCCATGGTACAACTGTCAGCAGTTAGAGCTCTGGCGCGACCTTATGTGGTTCGAACTCGAGAGAAAGGCGATGCTACCATTGTCGAAGTAGGCATATTTTTACTATTCTCTGCACCTGTTTATGATTTGATAGACCCTGGTTCCTCTCATCCGTATATTAATTCTAATCTAGTTAAATCTGGGTTTGAAACCTAAAATTTCTAAAGTAGCCATATCAGTATCAAGTCTTTTAGGTCAAACTCTATTAATTGTCAAGAATGTAGATGATGCCAATTAGAAATTCAAAGCTTAACATTTCTAGTAGATTTGTTGGTCATGCCTTTCAGTTATTTTGACTTGATTTTGGATATGGACTGGTTGACCAACCATGGAGTGATTATGGATTGTTGTAAGAAAATGTTTTCTATTTAGAGCTCAAATGTTGAGATCATGGAAGTTAATGGCATCAGAGCATTTTTCAACTCGATCATTTTGTCTGTTCGAGCCAATAAACTTTTGAATCAAGGTTGCGAGGCTTTTCTAGCTTATGTTATTAATTCAAACACTGACAATAACAAATTGAGAAAGATTTTGATTGTGTGTGTATTTCCTAAGGAATAGTCAATTACCACCGAATTAGGAAGTCGAATTCACAATCGAAGTGTTTCCTAGCACGACACCAGTATCAATTTTTCCTTATTGTATGGTGCCAGCAGAGCTAAAGGAATCGAATGCTCATTTGCAAGATCTACTCAACCGCAGATTTATACACCTTAGTATATGGTCATGGGGCTCTAGTTTTGTTCGTTAAAAAGAAAGATGGCTCAATGCGGCTTTGTATAAACTATCGACAACTGAATAAATTGATGATTAAGAATTGATGCCCCCTACCTCGTATCGATGATATCACACCCCATTTAAATTTGGTTGTTGTTAATTCATGTAGAAGTGTGAGTTTTAGCCTAGTGGTTATGAGCAAGCTAAATTTCCCTTGTGACTTTTTATTTTTTAAATTTGGCCTTAAAATCTTGGTCAACCCCCCTTTTGTCATACCTATAAGTTACCATATAAGGGAGATTCTTTCCTCCCATACCTTTCTCTTCCGTCATTCCTTTATTACCCCTATTTTCACTCTCCTTCTTCCCCCTCCTTTCGTTTCTTTCCCATGTCTCACTCTTTGCCTTTTCCCCACCCCATTGACTTTTTTTTGTCCTATGTACCTAGACAAACAAAAAAATTATGTTTCTTTTCTCATCCACTCATTTCTCTCGTGTTTTTTTCCTCTCCTTTTTCATTAGCCACCACACTTTCACATTTTAGCCACCTTATCACCAGCTTCGACCACTGTTGCATCACCTAATCACAACCACTACACCACCGTCTACCCCCTCTCAACCTTTTTTTTCCACCACCTCCACCGTCGCCATCGCGTCGTTGCATCACAACTGTTGTCACCCACCATTTTCTCAATTTTCCTTATTTTTTCATCTCTTTGGTCATAATTGAATTCCATTCATTCTTTCATCTATATTTTTAATTAGAAATATATTCATTCTCTATAACACCCCAAACTTGGTCTAGAAGTTATGACCGTATCCAGAGATGTCACAAAGAAGGGTTTTAAAAACAGAGTCGTTACAATGAATCATTCTAGTTTATTTAACTCATATTCGTTCATATATATATTATCAAAGCCTTATTTAGTTAATTTTTAGCCAAAACATATTTTATAGTGGAAGTCATAGAAAACGTTATATTTGGAAATCCTATTCGTATTTTTGAAAAACCTTTGTTTAGTAAAAACCACGTTTTTAGATAAGCGTCACAAATAAAGTGTTAACAAAAATCCAAATCCCAAATTAAACCAAACATTCCGGAGAGTCTAATTATTACAAAACTCTTACAAATAATCCTTTAATAAATAAATCCTTTGTTTAAAGTCAGTTCATAGACTAGTGGTCACCACGAGACTCCACTGCCCCGATCCGCCTAAGTTTGTGGATTACCATAACAGAACAGACAATAGAAGTGAGTTTACGTAAACTCAGTGTGTATCCCAACAGAAATAGATAGAAATCACATATACAGTCAGATTCAGATTTGGACCTAAGTCCTTTATAGATACAGATAACAGAATCAGATATGCAGAATCCTACCCCCATCCTCTACACACCAACTCCGACCATCCCATCACACCATGTGGGGTTGAAAACCCCTACCCAACCCTACACACCATATTGTGTCATTACGACACATACCAGATATTATATAGCTAAACTGCCAGAATATAGGCGAAGGTCGCCATACAGAACACTTCCTCCACATATACAAATCCCACCCCAAACATAATTACAGATTACAAATACAGGAATATCATGCTTAACATGCATGCATACAAATATCATATATATAATCAGAATAATCAAACATGTATAACAGTGTCCTACTCAGAGCAAACTAACAAAATATTAGATCTCATAGTCTAGGGTTTGGTTAGCCCTTATCTACCCCACGGAAGGCCCATAGTTGATCGGAACGACCCGTGCGACCCTAGAGAAAATTTTAGAATTATTGGCCCACATGGCCCGAATGGGCCCACAAGCCCATTTGGCTTAACCCATGTGGCCCACACGGCTTGGCCTAGAACCCGTACGTCTATGTGGGCCCACATGTCTGACTTGGCCTTACCCGTGTGGCCCACACGGCTACACCCACACCACCACACGGTCGCACCTTCGTCAGACACATGACCGTGTCTCGTACACGGCCAACAACACGGGCGACCACACGCCCGTGTAGCGTCGACATATTACACTTTCGACTTTCGTTGAAACTCAATTTCACGCGTAAAGGGGTACACACTTGTACAGTTTTGGAGTATTTGCAATCCTGAGACCTCCATAACCTAATAATTTGATTAAAAACACTAAATCAACAGAAAAAAGTTTTATAGCACTAAAATCCCCAATTCACCGAAGTGCTAACCTTTGACGAAAAATGCTTCTCAAACCAAATTTGCCTATGAATCGACCATTTCTAGAACCTCTTCTACACAATCAACCAAATCCAAACATTTAACTCCACATTCGTGAAAGTTGCAACCTAAAAATCACAATAGAAAAGCCCTAACGCACCACGAAAAAGAAAGGGTACTTACGAAAAACCGACTGCAGAACCAGTAATTAGAAACACCCAAACGATTAACCAAAATTGAAGACTTAGCACTCTGTCGATTGACCACACACAAGGAAAAGAAAGAAAAAGAACACAATATGGAGATGGGAGAAAAAGAGAACGTCAAATTGGAAAAGGCAAAAATTTTGGAAAAAGAGTAATTAAAATCTAATAAAATAAAATAACTAACATCATTAGCCACATCCCTAAAATCTCTCTAACTCCCCACTAATCCGAGCCTACCACTTCAGTATTCCAGACCTATTGAAACTCTGTCAGACAATCAAGCAAAAATAACATCCATGCTAGCACATGGATTCAAACACAGTCCTCCAACACACTAACTCCTTTACCACTCGAACCAGCAGGCTTATTCTGATATAAATTAATAGACAATGTAATATAGACCCACTTAACAAAGGTAAGGCTAGGATCAGGAAAATAAAAATAATTGGCAAAGGTAGGACTTGAACCCAAGATCTCTCAGACACACCCAGAACACTTAACTACTAAAGCAGACAAATATTAGTTTCAGATATTTAAAAAATAGAAATAAATTATTCAAGGCGTTACATTCTCTCACTCATTTTATTTCTTTTATTATTATTTATTTTATTTCTGTAACACCCCAAACTCAGCCTAGACGTTACGACCGGATCTGGCATGTCACATGGAAAGGTTGTTAAAGAATCTACGCGTTTCTTAAAAATATCAAGTTTTGTGAAAAATCCAATTTGTTTTATAGTTCTCTTTGCAAAAACATTTTTGTTGCAATTTCTGATAATCTTGTTTATAATTAATCCAACTCAATGAGTTTCAGAAAAACAACATTTAAATTATTGTAGACATGCGATATTTTGGAAAGAGTTATCAACGTTAAGAAAATCCAGAGTTTTATCCATTATAGTTTGTAAACCGTGTATTAATATTATAGAAAAACCGTTATTAATGTTTTAGAAAATCCAAAATTGAGCATTCAAAATTAATAAGCAGTAATCGAATTAAAAGCTAAAACCAAAACAAAATACCAAGGCCTTATTACAAAACAAAAACCCAAATTTAAATAAAATCTATAGTACCGCAAAACGGAATTTATTAAGCTACGATGTATGGCCACCACAGAGTTCACCTCGGCTCCAAATCCGCAAAGCTAGGAATTACACGGAAAATGAAGCGAGGGGTGAGTTACGAGAACTCGATGTGTAATCCCTATATACTGAACGATAACTGGGCCTAAGCCCACAGAAGCACATTGAGCCTTAGCTCTCACAATAATGAAATTGGCCGAAGCCCATACGAGTCGAACTGGGCCGTAGCCCTAACAACATGGCATAAATAGTGAATGCAATGCAACCCAGCCCAACCTAGTATTCCATCCTCTACACTCCACTCCATATATCCAACCTCAGCACTCCTTTGGGGATTTCTACAATCAACCCTCCATCCTCTACACTCCTCTTTGGCAGTCATGCTGACAGTCATGCTGCTCAAAGCCGATATAATGTAACAGAGTCACTGATATATGTGGAACCAAGCCATCAAAACAATGTGGCAGAGCCACCGAAATAATAATATAATCGGCACACGTACAGGTAAATATGATTGACACGAGTCATTAATAATCAGATTATGCTTGGCACATAGCCATCACGACGATAAAATAATCCAGACACGACCTTGGGTAAATATGATTGGCACAAAGCCATAATCAAGATGGCACAGAGCCATATTTAGGTTGGCATATAGCCATTATATAGAATTTGGTAGAGCCACCGATATATACTTCCCCGATCATCAATATCCCAACCCCATGCAATATGTCTTGTATGTCATGCTCAATCATTACACGTGTATGCAGAATGGCCATGCTCAGTAACAATCATTTAAACATGTAATAAAAGCATATCAGTTATACAACCACAGCCAAACCGGTCATATCATAACACAAGCCAATCACTTACCTACAAGGCAAACCAGTCATTTTACCCTGTAAGGATATTCCGGTAATCCTACCATTCAGGGGCAGTTCGATAATTCTACTCATAACTAATTCCTGTATGCAGTGTATCTCAAACATAATCAATCATACAATTAACACATAAAACGCTATTACTACCACGAGGGTACAACGGTCATTTTATCGTTTAGGGGTAAAACAGTAATTTTACAAACTGGGGGTATTTCGATAATTTCACAAACTAAGGGTATTTCGATAATTTTGCAAACTAGAGGTATTTTGGTAATTTTGCAAAACCTAGGGTTTTTTCGGTATTTTTACAAACTAGCGGTATTTTGGTATTTTTACAAGCCAGGGGTATTTCATAATTTTGCAAACCAGATGTATTTCGGTAATTTTACAAACCAGGGGTATTTCGATAATTTTACAAACCAGGGATATTTTGATAATTTCACAAATCGAGGTATTTTGGTCATTTTACAAATCAGGGAATTAACGACCCAACAGAAGGTCCTCTATCACCTCGAACGACTCAAGTATTCTAAACAGAGATAATGATGCGAATGGGCTTAAGGCCCATACTTGGCCCAAGTGGGCCCACACACTCGTTTGGCCCATTCAGCCCAAACCTAGCCACATATATGAGATTTACATAGTCTAGTTCACTATCTACTACTCAATCATACAATTTACTCATATGGGCCCCCGAGCCCATTGGGCCCACTTGGCCCTTTTTGGCCATCGTGGCCCAACAGCCTACACCCACAAGAATACTCATGGTGGCCTCGACTATCGCGTCGAAGCTTCCACACGTGCGCTCGCATGCTCGTGTGGCTACCATCGTCGTGTGACCGACATTTCGGCATTTGCCGCTCTACAACTATAGTAGAGAGAATACACACTTGATATGAATCTGAAGCTGCTAAACCGCGCTCCGAGCACTCCTACGTCCAACGCCAACCAGGTATGATAGCTTCTCACCAACTCAAACTCTTGCCGTCCAATTCGCAAAATAAATACTCCCTTGCTTTCCATGAGATTCGAACCCAGGCTCTCCCATCAGCCAATTCACGCCACTTGCCACTAAGCCACCAGTTCCTCTTGTGACTAAAACTATGTACAACTAAATATAAATCTATGGCCAAGGTCTCAATCCATTTTGAAAAAAAATACCAAAAAGAAATGCAAGTGCCACGCCTTGAACCTTGGATCTCCTTGCTTCCCTTTGGCATCACTCCCTTGCTCCCTAAGTGGCGCCACTTGCCACTAGGCCACAACTCCTTTTGTGTCATTTTCTCCACATTTTATTCTTAAAGTCTACCTACTAACTCCCAGGGTTTTTTTCACCAAAAACCAAAATTTTTACTAAGGCCTAACTTGAACCCAGGACTTCATAGAAGCCCCTTAACCTTCCAAAATCACTTACCTACTAGATCCAACTTGCATTAAAGCCATTCTCTTGTTCCCAAAAATTTTAACCGCTACTACGCCCAAGGCCCATTAGGCCTAATCCTACTAGGCCCAAATTCGGGATGTTACAATTTCTATAGCCACTACTCTCTCTCTCTAATCAAGTTCTCCATCAAATTGTAGATCTTTTGACCTTGCCGGTATAGTCTAAATGGTGTTTAGTTCATCCAATCTTAAACCTCTCTTTTTCATTGTCGGGGTTGAACCAACATTTTTATACATATTACGTTTTAGTGAAACTTTCAAATTCGAATCACTCAGATCCAAAATCTTGATATAAGAAGATTGAATCTCAATTTGAAATATAATTAAGTATTTTCTCACTTGTTTTTTAATAAGAGAACTTTATGGGTCGAATAAGATGATCTAACATTTGAGAATGTTTTGGTGTTAACTTTGGAATCAAAATGATTCAAGGCCCAGATCTACATCTTTGGATTGTTGGGATCCGAGTCAGTGTTTATGTTTTTCAGCTGTTTTAAAGCCCAAAAATAAAAATAAATCATTTGGCCATAATGAACATGTTGAGTTGTGAAATATTGAACATATTTTCTCAAAAATTTACTAGGGATAAAATCATCAAAATTTTTATCGGGGGTAAAATCGTTAAAATTTTACTGGGACTAAAATAGAAATAAGAAAATTGTTTGATGTAAAATATTAGTAATTTTTTGAGAAATATAAAAATTGAATCGGGTTGGATCAGATTACAGAGTACTAGGTCAAAAGGCCTTAGAAGTACTCGTAATTGGACCCGACGTAAAAGAGGCCCCAAACCCCTCATATAACATAAAGGGTGTGACAACCCTAGTAGGAATGCTAGGGTATGTCGTCCACCACACTCCTACTCTAAGTAGGAAGTTGTTTTTCTGTTTGAAATAAACCACTACAACTCAACAACAATTCTACCTTCATTTCTTATAAATAGATGACATCAGTTGGGCATAAATATAACTTTGATGGATTGTTACTCTACTTAAAAATAGAGAGAATTTATTCTCAACTATCAAATAAATTTTTCTAGACTAACAATTTTACTGATTTCTATTAAAGAAAAGAGAATTTTCATTTTCACCCCAAAAAGAAAAGAAAACTCTTTCTAGTTTTGTATTTTGATTCAATTGATTCGAGCCCACACTCGAAACAGTTCGTGGTACTAGAATAGAAGATAAGATCATTTGGTTGAAAGTCGAAAAACATTAAGGATCCGCTTATTCGAAAGCACAGGTACGATTTTGGTATAAGTTTTATTACGATAAATATCATAAACTAGGTTGGTTTTCAAATTTTTAATTTTCCACTGTGCAAGAAAATTATTTTTAAACCTAAATTTTTCCAACAAAAGAGAGGTTTTAGGCTTTTTTTTTATCAAAGCAACCATGGAAATCACCCTCTAGAGATAAGCCTTTCACTAGGAATCACTACAACAAAACATGCCTATCGCGACACTTTTTTTAACTGAGGACGTCGCAAAAAGGTTGGCATAGGTCATCCCGACATTTCTCTCGACACTTTAAAAAAAGTCATTTTTTAGTGCTATTGGCATAGGTGCCACAATGCTTTTGAAAATACATTGGCATAATTGAACATAGGCCGACCATAATTGAAAGGTTGGCAAAGAGCTAGTCAAGGTCGACCTTTAAAAAAGGTTGGGATAAAAGGAAATAGATGACCCCAAAAAAAAAGGTAGGAATAAAGCATTCATATGGTGACTTTTAAAGAGTTGGGATAGACCATTTTATGCCAACTTTAAAAAAAGGTGGGATAGGCCCATCTAAGGCAACTTTAAAAAGGTTGGGATAGACCATTGTATGCCAATCTTAAAAAAGGTTGAGATAGACTCGTCTAAGGCAACTTTTAAAAGCTTTGGATAGACCCGTCCATGCCAACCTTAAAAAGGTTGGGATAGACCCATCTAAGGCAACTTTTAAAAGTTTGGGATAGATGTTATTTTTGCCAACACCTTACATAGTTGGCTCAGGTCCCATGTATTTTACGACTTTTTCCCGCCTTTTGAAGAGCCTATTTTGATGAAATATTAGCAAATTTGTATGTGTTGGGTTTGGAAAGTTTGAGATGATACTAATTGACTTATTTCAAAGATTCTTAAGAAAATGTAAAACACACATGTATATAAGAAATATTGAAAAAATATACCCATTTTAAACAAACATTGACTTATTTCAAAGATATATCCAATGAATCAATAAGAATAAAATTATCAATCTACAATGAAAAAACTAACCAACAGTTCAACTAGACGCACATGGATATAAGAACATATGAAAAAGTATACCCATTTTAAACAAACACCCATACTCAGCAATCAAGAATCACTTGAATCTTTCAAAACATATCAATATATATATATAAATTATGATCAATATAAAGAAAACATTGCATTCTTTGCTACTAGATGAACATCATTAGAAGAACATAAACCAAAACAACACTATTCCATCAACTCATTTCTCCAACTCCAACACACAAACCATTTTCACCCTAAAGACTTTAGATTTCTAGAAATTTGAGTGAAAATGAACCTAATTCATAACAACTAGCACTATTGTTACAAAGTAACAAATTCTCTACCTTTAAATGGAAATTCTAACATTGAAGAACCATCATCAATGGTTCTTGGTTGACTATGGTTGATGCAAGCTTATTACTTCTTCTATTCCTACTTAAAGGCACCTCAGGCTACAAGAGTTTTGATGAAGATGTTGTCCCTTTATAATTATTAGCATGAACCCCTATTCTATCTCTCCATTGAGCTAAAGGATTGGTTGCCCACAAAACGTAAACCTGCAAGCAAAATCACAATTCAGAATTTCAAACTTCTTGATCTTGAGCGTCAATTGTGAAGCTCTACATCTGAACTTCATCACATTAAAAAGTAAAATTTTCAATTTAACTTACTCCTTTAGTTCAATTCAACCTCAAAGCTTTAAATTCTAACTTCAGTTCCTTATTAAAGGTTAAATTTTTTAGATTAATCGAGTTTTTAAGTTTCAATTCAACCTTAAAGCTCTAAAATTTAACTTTTTTTTGGAACTTCTAAATTCTAGCTTCAGTTCCTTATTAAAGGATAAAACTTTAAATGTAATTCACTCTTTAAGTTTCAATTCAACCTTAAAGCTCTAAAACTACAAGTAATTCTAGATTTGGTGCAATATCATAAACCAATCCAATTCTTTCAGTAAATATATTCTAATTTCCTACCAATGTTTTTATTTCAAAATCAACCAGTGTCAATTCTTTACATTATACTCCAAATTATAATTCTAAGATTTCCTTTCATGAAAAAAAAATTAAATGGATCTAATAACAACTAATTAAATCTTAAGCATATTTCTCCAGTCAACAAGCATTCGAAGAATCATTAAATTGCAATTGATACAGCTTTCTGCTCAATCTCTGAAACCTTCAACACCTTTAGATTAACCTCCCTCTCTCGAAATAAAAATAAAAAAATGAAATAAACTAATGCTTAATGAAAAATAGTAATAAATCAAATTTTTATTCGAGATTCCAAGCAACGAAGGTTAGAGCTTACATTTTGCGAGCCGTCTAATTAAAGACCTTTATGAAATCCATCATGGATCTAACCAAAGATAGAAAGATAAAAACTATCAATGAAAATGTAAGATGGAATGAGCAAGACGGAGAAAATCTGAGAGAATCTAAGAGGTGGAATTCTAGATCTTGAACTCTTTCGTAGATGATAGTGATGTTGAGAGAACATCTGGGGCAACAACTGATTTCCTCGCCAATCTTTGGCCCTTCTTTTGTTTTGTAAAAAAGATCACCTCAAGGGTATGGATATGTGTATGTTGCTAGCACCAACCTTGAACGGTGTTGGAATCCAACGGGGAGTGGTGGTGGTGGCGTCAAAATTGAAATGGGAAAAAAGTTTTCGTTCTTGTGGAAGGAAAAGAAACCAAATGGTTTGGTTATAAGTTTTTTAAGGTTATAATATTTATTAATTTTTAGGTAGGAGAAAGAAAATTTATGTTTGAGGTTAAATATTTTCATATGGTGACACTTTTATATAGTTGGGAAAGGTATAACAAAAGTCGGCATAGTGTTGGACAAAGTCGAATCATATTTAAGTGTTTCCTTAGGCATGCATATCTCAACCCTTATACAAAGAGTTGGACAAAGCGTATGTCGACAAGTCTATCCAACACTTAGGAAAGTGTCGGCATAGTGCTGGAAAAAGCCGAATCTTATTTAAGTGTTGCCTTAGGCGTGTATATTACAACAAAGAGTTGGCTAAAGTGTATGTCGGCAAGTCCATCCAAACACTTAGGAAAGTTTTGTACCATATTGGATAAAGCTGACTTTTATTTAAGTGTTGCCTTACGCATGCATATCCCAAACCTTCTACAAATAGTTGCTAACGTGTATGTCTGCAAATCTATCCCAACACTTTGGAAAGTGTTGGCCCAAAAGTGTCGGTATAGTGTTGGACAAAGTCGACTCTTATTTAAGTGTTTCCTTAGGCATGTATATCCCTTATACAAAGACTTGGCCAAATTGTATGTCTGTAAGTCTATCCCAACACTCAGGAAAGTGTCAGCCCAAAAGTGTTGTCTTAGGATTATTTTGTTGTAATGAATTGGAAGTAGCCCATTCAACATTACCCTCTATGAGGACTTCGATGATCCCCGCACGAGTTGTTTGCCCTTGTTATCTAGGTATGCATCAGATGGTTCAACACCTTCATTATGGAATTGATTTGTTTGGTGGGGCTTATGGGCTAAAAGTTGAGTCAAGTGACCCTACCGAATGGCTGATTTAATGGAATCTTTTAGGCGGACACAATACTCGGTATGGTAGCCAAGAGTATTTTAGATTCAATAATGGTGGTTGGATTTGTTTCGGTGTTGGTTGGAGAGTAAGGGTGGTGGGGTTTCTAGTATCCTTGATGGTCTACCTGATTAAAGATCTAGGTCGGGGAAGAAGTGAGATCGTAGGCATGGGGCACTCTATATTTAGCTTTTGTTGGCTCTATTATCCTAGATGAGTTTTGAACGAGTAGGGAAGTAACCGTAGAAACCAACGGATGACGTCCTTGATGCAGAGGGTTGTGCTATCTGTTTCCCCTATCTCCTACCTAAGGATGGTATCTTTGTTTCCCCGAGAATTAACAAAGAGGGGAAAGTTGCACGAGGGGTGGGCATCTCGGCTTGCAGGATCGGAAAACTTGGCACTACATTGTTAAATATCACTACATTTCAAGAATCTATGAGCTAGTTTGTACAGGGTGAACAACTTATCTAGAGGATTTCTAATGATGTGGTGCTTGAGGATCTATTGAGTAGTACCAACAATGAAGGCTTGAATGGACAAATAATCTGATACGACCTTTGTAATCATAATAGCCGCATTGGCATGGGGTATTTGGTAGATTGCTGCATGGTTTTTCGCTAGAAAACAACTCATGAACAGTCCAACCAACTGGTCAAAAGTATGGATCGGGCCTTTCGATAGCAGATAAACACCACATTTCAGGCAGTGTGAGTGAAAGTTATAGAGAAGGCCTATCACTTAAGTGTGTTAAAGACACCAAGGATGTTCATGTGGTTGTTATAATAAGCCAAATAGTCATTTACGCCCCCATACCCTTGTAGGAGACTTTAGAAATTTGAAGAAGAATGGGAGATTGTAGGCTAGCACCTCCATAGAAAGAGGCTCATTAAATTAACTTGAGGAAGTTTCATCAGTCTTTCCCCAACAAAATTTTTTCCGTAATTCCATCCTCAGAGCCATCATTTTCTCCTCTAAGGAAGGGTTGTTGCCTCAGATATCTTGGCTGTGAGAAATAGTCAGATGATTGTTATTAGTGGGTAGATCATCACAGTAGCCCTGATTATTGTTTCTGGTGAAAGTAAACTAAGTAGAATCTTTCAGGTGATGCTGGTTAATCCTTTGGGTAGCAACTCAGAAACTCGAAGCTCTTCAATCAATTTCCCAGTTTGTGAATTTTTCAAGCTAAGTTGGAGTTGATGTTCTTGCTATTCTTAAAAATGTTGTTGCTATTTAGACAACTATGCTTCCAAGAAGTACATTTTCTCTTGCTTCTTTATGACTTAATGCTGAATGCAGAGGGTTGCTGATGAAAAGCTTGATCTACAAGGGTAGTGGTGGAGGCTACCTAGGGAGGTGTAGTAAATAGGAAAGATGAACGGGCATGCTAGAGGTACTAGGAGAAAAGTTCCCTCGGGATAGAGGAAGAGGCACTTGGACTTAGCTGAGACTGGAATGCCACGAACTACCTAGGGTTGTGGGTTGGTGGGTGAGAGCATGAAACAAGTAGATGAAAAAGTGGTGGAAGAGGCTAGGAGAATGACGTAACAAACTAGGAGAAAAAGAGAGGAAGGGTTTGGAAATTGAAGAAGGAGGCTGGGAGAACAATGTCGAGGGTTGGAAGGGACTTTTCAGATAAAATATAGACATTACATATTATTTAACATACATGTCATAAATCAATCATATTGTCCCTTATATGAGCCCTTGAGGCCCAAAATATATGTTAGAAACAAATTGAGACTAAACCGGGTACTCAATTTTTTTCCAAAACATCAAAATTTCTCAAAGAAATAGGGACACACACCCGTGTGAAAATACCTAAGATTCTGTTTTAAAATTTTAAAGTTGTAGGGGACACACAACCAAACCACATGCCCATGTGTTAGCCGTGCGTCTCACACAGTCCAACCACACGCCCGTGTCTCTGGCCGTGTGGACTCAAAATGAACCTTAAACATCAAGTTTACCATTCCCTGCAATCTTGAATACTAATCAACTCAAAAATCAATTGTTCAACCAATTTGAAACAAAATCAAATATCTTCAAAACATGTCAAAATAATCAACCTAGATGTCTAACCAATGTACCCTCATAGGTACCACAATTATATTATCAAAACATATTAATTTAAGCATCATTCAAATCAAATTTATAAAGATACCAAATTTAACCTAATTTTGCTTATATCATGTTCATTTATGCAATAATTTAAAACATGCCATAATATGACCTAAAATATAAACACATATTTATATTTGTATAACCAACCAATATTAAATTATAATCTTATTTAAAATCAATCCACAAAATGATTAATATTTAGACACCTTAGGTACCTGTCGACAGAAAAGGAAAAACATCACCACGTTTGAGTTCGGGATCATTGTTGGATGCTGAATCGGTAATCAAAATTTAGTACTTAACTTGTGCACGAAAAACAAAACCGTACGCTGAGTAAAAACTCAGTGGTATTTCTATAATCCAAATATTTATAGACAAAAGATAATATAATATGTATGTTTTAATTATAAGTCCAATTGAATATTAAAAACCACATTAATTTTTACAATGACATTAGTCATTCAATTTTTCACTTCATAAATACATCATTCATACCATACTCCATTCTCATCATTTGCTATATAATAGCCTTTCACAATATGATACACATATCATTAAAGCAAAAATATTGTTCATTCCATATGCAATTCATGAATACACCATTCCTGTGTCTCAATCCATATTTCAATTCAATGTCCCATTTTCATTCCACATACCGTGTCATTTCAATATCAATTATAAAACTTTATTATTCATTTACCCCTATTAATACGACTCGGACTCGGATGGATACACAGATCCAACCAAAACACACTAGTTTGGAACCTAGTGCCTCATCGGATAATTCAGAGTAATAAATTGACACCAGTGTCTCATCGGCTAAACCGAAATAAATTGGTACCCTATGCCTTATCGAATTAATCCGAAGTAATAAATTGACACCCAGTGTCTCATTGACACAAAGTCGAAGTAATCCTTAACTCTTCCAATCATATGGCATGCCATCTATATCCGACTCAACCCGATACATTTAATAGGGTTTAATTTCACATTTAAGATAAAATCAATATCCAATACTATTTTTCATAAAATCACATAATTACACATATAATCATTTCAATTTAAAAATCAACCCATTCAATATATATATATCTACCAATTCAATTCACTCAACAATTATCAAAATATCAATTACTTACCTCAACACTTACCATATATATTAAATAAAAATTACAACAATTAATAACTAGTTTCGGAATTATAGAAATACAAACCTAGAAATTCTGAGTTATTCCTCATTGACTTTATCTTTTCCCTTTTTAGTCGAGGATTCCGGTAAGGCGTTCGCTATGGAATTAAAACAATTAAAATTCATCAATACAACACAATTCAATCTCATATTTAATATTTCAATTTTTACACAATATTTGCCTAAATTCTAATTTAGTCCTTAAACCGAGACTAACATTATTTCTTCACAATTAATCTTATATTTTCATACAAATTCTACTTTAAACTAAATTTAACTCCTTTATTTCACTTAACGTAACACCCCAAACTCGGCCCATACGGTATGACCGGATCTGACATGTCACATGAAGAAAACATGCTAAATCCTTTTTATTCGAACTAAAATAGGTATTAATTCATTATAATCAAGAAAACAAGTTTGATTTGAAATATTTGATTAAATACTACTAACCACGAAGGTTGATTGATAAATCAATAATTTGAACTAATGAACTTATAAAACTGTGACCTTTGAAAATATTGTTGATAATTTGAGAGAAAATTTCGAGTTAAAATATTTGTATAAGTTTGTTATGAAATCCATTTGTTAGTCTATTTTAGAAAACCTTTATTTTAGTTTTTAGAAAAATTCCCATTTAAAGCAATTTAAGCAAAATAATAAGTACGTCAAACATAAAGCAAAAGTAAAATATTCTAGAGGCCTTATTACAACCCAAAAATCCAAAATAGTAAAACTAATTAAGTGAACGGAATTAAAAATCTAAAGTTCAATTTAAACACAATTTATAAAGTATGGCCTCCACCGAGTCATCCATGGCTAAGTCCACTTCACGGATCATTACTTGCAAGGGTTAAGGAAATGGGGTGAGTTACTAGAACTCAGTACATAGTCCCCTTACCATTGTCCACTGGGCTTGAACCCATATAGCAATATCTTGGGCCTAAACCCATTTACAAAATAATGTATGAATGAAATAAATATATGCAACCCAACCCATCCTAGTAATCCATCCGCTACACACCACCCATACCATCCCATCACACCTGTGGGGATCAAGTCAACCCACCCCGCCAAACACACCAATCACAGGCAAGTTGCCATTTATAATATTTGTGGCTGAGCCACCAGAAACGCTGCAGTCAAGCTGCTTTTTATAATATTTGTGGCTGAGCCACCAGAGTATCATATACTGTAATATAATTGGCAAATAGCCTTGGGTAAATACGTTTAGCACAAAGCCATAATCATGATGGCACAAAACCATATTTAGGTTGGTACATAGCCATTATCAGAATTTGTGGCAATGCCACAAGGCTACACTTCTCTTCATTCAATTTTTCACATCCCATGCAATATGTAGAGATGCAACATATATAATAACATAAAATATCCACATATAAATAACAACCATTAATCTATTGAATACTTTTAATGAATCAGCCCATAGCGGCATTTCGGTAATTCGGCCTATAGGGGCATTTTGGTAAATTTCACAACTCAAAGGTATTTCTGTAATTTTACCCATCAAGGGTATTTTTGTAATTTACAACCCTGGACTTAACTACTAATTTGGGGCATAAAATTGAAACTGTCCATCCGCATCATAATGACTAAATTGACTATAACCTGAGTTAGGAAACTCAAAATTTAGATTCGTAAATTTTCCTTGAAACTAGACTCATATATATTCTTACTACAATTTTTCCAGAATTTTTGGCTTAGCCATTTAGTACAGTTTATTCATTAAAGTTTCCCCTGTTTCACTGACCAATGGTTCTGACCTCTCTTAACCTAAATTCAAATATCTCATTGTACAGTTTTCATATGTTGCTCCCACTTGTTTCAATTGAAAATAGACTCATGAAGGAATCTATACATATAATTATAACTCATAATTCACTTTGTACAATTTTGAATGATTTTTCCAAGACAGAATAGAGAACCACGAAGTCATTTAGAACCAGTCTCACTAAAATTAAAATATCACAGAATATAAAATTCCTCTTCCTACTCTATTTTTTCATATAAAAAATAGACACAATAAGATTTAATTCTATATCTTATTAACTTTCTAATTCCCTTTATCCTATTTTTTATGATTTTTCAAAATCACATCACTGCTGCTAATCAAAAACTATTTCATTGCAAAATACGGTTACCACTACGAATATACGCACGTCCGAGTGGTCACAGATGTCAGTTTCTAGTTTTTCGATCTTTTCACCGAATCAAAAAACATTTCATGCAAATATTCAGAGAGGTGTGAGATTACACACTTTGTTCGGAATCCGTAACACGATACTCTCCGTAGCACCAACAATCTGAGCCTCTTATTACGAGGGATAGGTGTTCGATTAGCCCTCTGTTAAAGTACTTTGAGTCCCTAGAAGTGATTAACACAAGAACAAATGTTAGCCACACCTTATTCGGCTAGAGTAAGAATCACCCAAACAATACACCCCCTTCACCTATATTCGGCTTTACTTACTTACCAACCCTCTTCTGAAAGCCAAAGGCTAGAAAGATGTCAAGAGTGTAAGCTAACACTCTACCGATTCGGCCCACACCAAGAGAACCAAGAAGATGGAAGTAGCAAGGAATAGATTGGGCCTTGGTCAAAAGAACAGGGTGAATAATCAGTTTTAGAAGAGGGAGTAAAAGAGAAACAAGAAGAGAATTAAAGAAGAGGAAGAACACTACCTTACAACCACCGAAAACCCGAGAAGGCAAAAAAGCTTCGGGAACCTCAAGAACCAAGTTTCGGCTATGAGATGAAGTTGATGTTTCAGTTATGGTGTAGAATAGAGAATGTTTGAAAAGAAAAGAGTAGAAGTCAATAGGCAAATTAAAGTTTTGGCCAAGAGGAAATGCTATCAAAAGAATAAAAGTATTTAGAAAAGAAGAATGTCTAAAAGCTAAAATTACCTAAGAAGGCTAAAGCGAAATTCGGCTCCCCTCTTTTTCCCTACCAAAACATTGTATCATCTTTACCAAAAAGATTAGTGTTGACCCCAAAATATTCTTTCCAAAACATCCTCCACATAATAGGCCAACATGTTCCCTTCTCTTACCTTTTTCTTTTGATTCTTTCCTTCATTTTCCCTTGTTTTCCTCCTTACCATAATCCTTAGCCATCTTTCCATCAATAAAAAGTCTCCCTTTCCATTTTGATGCCATGGCTGACACTTACCTTAAAGCACCATAAAAAAATATAATCCAAAAAAAGTGCACTAGGTGGGATTCGAACCCAAGCTCTCCCCTCTGCCATTCACGCCACTTGCCACTAAGCCACAAGCTCCTCTTGTGCTAGCAAGTTGCTCAATTATTCCCTTATGCTAGACGCCACTTGCCTTCTCCCCTTTAAATGCTTCAACACTAAAATTTTCCTATGGCCTAACTTGAACCTGAAACTTCCTAGAAACCCCGTAACTTTCCAAAATCACCTTCCCAATAAGTCCAACTTGAAATAATGTCGTTCTCTTGTTCTCAAAAATTTTAAACGCTCCCAAGCCCAAGGCCCAATGGGCCCAATTCTACTAGGCCCAATTTTGGGATGTTACAAATCTACCCCCTTAAAGAAATTTCGTCCCCGAAATTTCCAACCAACTACTAAACGCACCACTCAAGTCACACTACTATGCTTTCGCTGCGCACTCTGATCTTAATAACACTAATGTACTTTTAACTTAATCTTGAATTCTCTTACACACAACCAAACATCTAACCATAGAAGCAAGCAATTATATTCCACTTATACCTAAAATTTCTACTTTCAAACGTCACGTTCAACCAAAACATACCTGACTTGATGGTGATGAAACAATCTCGAGCCTTATGCTCCTTAGACCCGCATCTCAAGCATGATTCTGACCTCCTCCAGCATTCTCCCGGATGACGCCTTCTGCAATAATCGTAAGCCAAAAAGTTTGGATGTGCCTTGACACGCTTCACAGAATGAGATTGCGACCCTGAAGAACCACGATCCTTTTCTTCTTACAATCCATGCACCTAACCCGAAGTGCCTCACCGATTCCTTTAATCTCTTTTAAAACCTCCCTAACTAGCTGAGGCAACTCATCGGCTCCAGCTCCATCATGAGGCCCTGTCTCAACCACTGGCGATGCCGATGCCTCCCTTTCGGGCTCATGCCTCGGTGCTGAAGATCCAGCTCTAACGTCTCAGCCTCTACCATAACTACATCCACCGCGTCCACGTCCTCTAGCGCTCATGTTCACTAAATCGGCTTAATCTTATTAAGAGTCTTATGGATCAGTATACTATTCAATGTTTGTTAAACAATGTTTTATGGAGTATAGGAAGTAAAGTCGTTTTCACAAAACGTATCCTAAAGTCTCAATCTCTATAGTTTTAGCTCCTAAAGCTAAAAGTTCTAGAGTATTTCTACAGTCATACCACAATAATCATAAAATAAAAATATAAACTTACTTGACTTGGTGCCGAATACCCGTGGTGCCATACTTCCTTTAGAACATGCATTTATAAATCAAATTTCAACGGCTTTGAAAATTGTTTTTGAACCCAAACCACAGCTGAGTTTTGCAACCTGACTCTGATACCATAAAATGTAACACCCCAAACCCGGCCCATACGGTATGACTGGATTTGACATGTTACATGAGGAAAACATGTTAAATCCTTTTTATTCGAACTAAAATAGGTGTTAATTCATTATAATCAAGAAAACAAGTTTGATTTGAAATATTTGATAAAATACTACTAACCACGAAGGTTGATTGATAAAACAATAATTTGAACTAATGAACTTATAAAACCGTGACCTTTGAAAATATTATTGATAATTTGAGAGAAAATTTTGGAGTTAAAATATTTGTATAAGTTCGTTATGAAATCCATTTGTTAGTCTATTTTAGAAAACCTTTATTTTAGTTTTTAGAAAAATTCTCATTTAAAGCAATTTAAGCAAAATAATAAGTACGTCAAACATAAAGCAAAAGTAAAATATTCTAGAGGCCTTATTACAACCCAATAACCCAAAATAGTAAAACTAATTAAGTGAACGAATTAAAAATCTAAAGTTAAATATAAACACCATTGCTGAAGTATGGCCTCCACCGAGTCATCCATGGCATAAGTCCACTTCACGGAGCATTACCTGTAAGGGTTAAGAAAATGGGGTGAGTTACTAGGTGGGATTCGAACCCAAGCTATCCCCTCTGCCATTCACGCCACTAAGCCACAAGCTCCTCTTGTGCTAGCAAGTTGCCCAATTATTCCCTTATGCTAGACGCCACTTGTCTTTTCCCCTTTAAATGCTTCAAGACTAAAATTTTCCTATGGCCTAACTTGAACCCGGAACTTCCTAGAAACCCCGTAACTTTCCAAAATCACCTTCCCAATAAGTCCAACTTGAAATAATGCCGTTCTCTTGTTCTCAAAACTTTTAAACACTCCCAAGCCCAAGACCTAATGGGCCCAATTCTACTAGGCCCAATTTCGGGATGTTACACCTAAATTCCTAAATTTAAAAATTTTCACAATTTAGTAACTATTACTCAAAATTTACAATTTATTCTACAATTCAAACCTTTTTCATTTCTAACTTAAAAATCTATCAATTTAATCCTTAATACTAAAATTATTCAACATAAACAACAATAATTTCTAAAATTTTGATATGAGTTGGTAGTATTTAATATTGGGATTCCAAAAATATAAAAATTATAAGAAAATTGAATAAATTGACTCACCAATTGAGCTTTGAACTTTGAAACCCTAATTTCTCCTTTCTTTATTTCTATTTTTCTTTTGTTTCTTTCCTTTCTATTTTCGTTTCTATCTTTGTTTCTTTTTCTATTTCTTTTATCTATTTATTCTTTATTTATTTGTTTTTATTATATATTATTATATTATTATAATATATATACTTAAATGTTAAATAAATATATTTATTTTATAATATATATTAAATTTTTACACATGTTTTAATTTTATGTTGCCTCATTTAATGCCAATGGCATTGTAACAACCCGATTTTGGGTTTAGTTGGAACAGTGGTTTCGGGCCCATAAATTCGACATAGTAAAATTCTTTTTATTATATTTTTATATTCTAAAATTTTATGGAATTTTTTTGTGAAACTTTTGTTCGAAAATTTTGACGTTTGGGCACTCAATTTAGTCAAAATGACAAAATTGCAAAAAGTGCAAAACTTGCATCCTATATGTTAGAGGTGTCTAATTGTTATGAAATTTTAAATTGGAGGTCCTTAAATGGTAATTAGACCATTGGTTAAGTTGGTGGACAGAAATGGACATGTTTTTTTCAAAGTTTTTCATTAAGGGCATTTTAGTAATTTAGTAATTAAATGAATAAAAAAGTCAAATTAAAAGTCAATTTTTGTCCATCTTCTTCCTAATGGCCGAAACATGCATTTAAAAGACATATCTAGGGTTTTTCAAGCTTCCAAGCTCGATTGTAAGTCCGTTCTAGCCCCGTTTTTAATGATTTTTACGTTTTTAAAATCCTCGTAACATGATCTATCTATTTCTACCACTAATTTAAGACATAATCAAAGTATAAAATTTTACCCATGATGGATATTTGTGTATTTTGATGTTTGATGGTAGAAAATGCATGTTTATGGCTTGTTAAACGACTTTTGCTAAGTGATTTTCGGTGAAAATGCCTAAAATGACTTGTTTGTAAAAGTTGTAAATATGTACTAAAAGTGTGTTTTAATGGAGATTGTGGGCTATTATAGTTATGAAAATGGGTCAGCTAGGCTAGTATATTAAACAAATTGAGTAGATTTCATTTTACGATCCTAGGGACTAAATTGTAAAAATGTAAAGCTTTAGGGGTAAAAATGTAATTTTTGCCATAATGTGATTTTGGGCTGATTTGAATAGTATAATGATTAAATAAGTTAAATGTGATGTTATAGATCAATAAAAAATGAGGTTCAAAATTAGAAGGGGGAAAAACGAGTATTTGACGATTAAGTCCCTTTTTACCTTTTTGATGTCGAAGTAAGTTCGTATGTAAATAATGTAACACCCCTTACCCGTAATCAACACCGGAACCGAGTACGAGGCATTACCGACTTAACTCACTCAAACATACAACATCGGGCCTTAAAATTTCGTTTCAACTCAACACTTTTCATTTGAACTCATAACCTCCCTCTTATAGTTCTACGGGACCTTAAACATACTTACGGAGTGGTTCAGGACTGAACCGGAAACTTTTGAACACTTAGAAAATTTTTACACAAAATAGGACCACACATCCGTGTGATGAAGGACACGCCCGTGTGGGCAGGTATGGACGTGTGGTCACACTCGCCCATGTCCCTAGTCCGTGTGGATTTTATTTTTCATTTCGAACTTACAGAGGTTTTCACATGGCCGAACACATACCCGTGTCCTTCACACGGCCATAACATGCCCGTATCTTAGCCCGTGTGCAAAAACCTTGACATTTTGTTTCTGACGTCATCATCCTATTATGGTCACATGGCCAAGGCACACGCATGTGTCCTTAGACCGTGTGGCAAATTAAATTCTTAAATTCAAGTGCTGACTACACACGGCCTGGGCACATGCACATGTCTTAGGCCGTATCTCCCACACGGTTGAGACACACGGCCATGTCTCCACCTGTGTGGTTACTACTGAGCATACTGACTTGCCAACTTAGCATGCAGGGGGACACACGGCCTAACCACATACCCATGAGGATGACCGTGTGTCATACACAGCCTAGACTCACGCCCGTGTTTCTACCCGTGTGGACAAGAATAAGGCTATTTACCAAGCCCTTATTGCCACCCCTACTTACACCATCATAAACCACATTAAGTAAGCAACTTATCTATGCATAAATACCCCAATTAAACAATCATACAACTTGCACATTCATGAATAACCTCATCATTTCATAGATTAATAAGAAAGAGCCATCAATTACGACCTTATACAGAATAATTCATCCTCAAATGAGCCAACACATTTGGCCAAAATAGTATGACATTCAACTAAAACTAAGTCCCTATACATGCCATACTCAAAATGCCAAATCTAACTATACCAAGATGTGCTGATAGTGTGGGTGATCCTCTGATTATCTCTGTATCCCCAGCTAGCTCTTCGACACTATAAAACAAGGGAAAAGAGAAGGGAGTAAGCTTTAAGCTTAGTAAGTCTATATGTGAACAATAAGCAACATACCACATACTTATTAATAAAAAACATTACATACTATGTAAAAATAATTCATATCCTCATAATCATGCTTACTCATTTCAAACCTTACCACATCGCAAACACATAGCATAACATTGCTCACATTTACTTGCACTTTATACCCTGCACTTATCACCACAAAGCGACATGTAATTTCACTTAGATAAGTTTCTCGATGAACACTTCGGAATAAAGTTGGATGTTTGGTGGTTTCGTACATAGCCTACCATCTAATAATTAACAAGGTGGTATCACATACAACCCACCATTTAACAAATAACAAAGTGGCATCGCACACAACCCACCAATAATCACACGTTTACGGTGGTATCGCACACTGACCCATCGTTGATAAACAATAAGGTGGTAGCGCACACAGCCCACCAACAATAATAATTACAGTGGTATCGTACACAACCCACCAATAATTACATATTTACGGATATCTATCCGTACCCATATTCCTATCCCGATGTGCATGTTGATCGATGGTGTGTAGCGGATGGAGGTCGATTTAGTAATCCCCACAGCAGTCAAGGTTGGTACGGGGTGTGTAGCAGATGGATATTTAGGTTGGGCTTGCATTTCATTTTATGTATATAATTATGTAATATTGTATGATTATTATTTGATCTGTTATGAAATGGGCCTTTGGGCTAAATATGAGCTAATGGGCGTTGTCGCTAAATAAGAGTTAAATGGGCCTATGGCCATATGTGAAATTTTGGGCTTGAAAGCATTTGATAAAATGGGCTTTTTAATGTATGTGTTATACATTGAGTTTATAACTCACCCATTTTTATGGGATAACTTTTCGATGACTCGTAGTACGATGGATCTAAAGAAGGATTTCGAGGTGCGCTGCTCGATTAAGTTTTGTGGAGATTTTCCAACTTAAACTTATTACTTTAAATTTTATTACTTAGACTTTATTTTGGGTTGCCAATATTATGTAATAAGGCCACTATAAACTATCTTTAATTTCGTTTGGATTTACTTTTATTTTGCCATGAACAAATATCTATTAAATAACTAAATTGGTTTTCGATAATTAATTAAAAGGTTTCGCACTAATATATAAATGTTTTCAAAGAAGTTTTTCTTAAGTTTGGTTTTTTTGATTTTATTAATTCCTCCTAAAAATAATGTTTCAAAAGACAAAATTTCTTTACAATGTGATTCCGCTTAAAGTTTTACTCGAGGAACATACCAAATCCTGTTAGGCTTTTTGGGTGGGTTTGGGTGTTTTAGATCGAGCCCATTTAAACTCGGCCTTGGGTTTTGAAGCCCACAACGTTTTTAAAAGTTGGCCCAAATGATTTTTTTTGAAAGATTTCTTAAGTTAAATGATTTTGTAAGAGCATGGCACTGAAGTTCTCGGCCTGCATCCATCGTGTATGTACCTTTATTTGATAAGTGATATGAATGTTTGATAAGCCTAAGGAAACTTTAGAGACATGGACCCTAGGTGTATGTGTGCATCATGAAACCATTTGAATATCTGTTTACAAGACTTTCTTCTAATAAGAAGTGAAAAGATTCTAATACATAAGACTTTTCAGTAAAATGATAAGATACGTAGTAGATATGAGCTCTAGGGGACGAGGTCGTCGTGGACATGGAAGAGGAAGGATGATCTGCTTGAGAACCGCCTCGATCCGTCAAGGTTCCGAGAATGAAGCTCCACCACCGGTCAGTTGGGGCGGACTTTCAAGAAATGAAGGTGGTGACGCAGATCACAAGTCAGGTCGCGAGTTTTAGAACGAGTAGCGGAAGCTAGTTCGTAATGGGTCTCGAAAGTCGGTGTGAGAGACTAAGATCGAATGGAGCCGAGGTTTCGGAGGAGTATCCGGAGTAGCTCCAAACGAAGCTGAATATTAGTTGGAGGCAATGAGAGAATCATGGACAATATAGACTGACCGATGAAGAGAAATTGAAAGGTGCTATTTCACTTCTTCGTGATGAAGCCTACCAAGGTGGCTCACTATAAAGGAAAGTACCCACGTGGATCGTCTGATTGGGGGTATTTTAAGATTAAATTTGAAGGAAAATATGTTGGAGCTAGCTACATCGACTCCCGAGAGGAAGACATTTCAATTTGGTCCAAGGAACAAGTCGATAGTGAATATGAAGCTAAATTTTTGCGACTTAGCCGTTATGCCGGAGGGATAGTGGCTACGGAATATGAACGTGTATCGATTTGAAGATGGACTTAGAGATGAGCTAAGAGTGATGATTGCTCCACACCGTGAAAGAGATTTTGGAATCTTAGTGGAAAGGGCAAGAATTGTCAAGAGGCTAAACGGACCGAGAGAGCGTAACCGGACAGAGGCGAGTAAGAATAAGAGAAGCTTTGGGTCTTTGGGTCGTCTCAAAACTTTCGAAGAAATCAAGGAATGATGGACCGCGAGGTCAACAGATCCACGGTGTACAAAGTCGTACTTGTTCTCAATGTGGAAAATGCACTGGAGAATGCCGGAAGAAAATCGCGAATGTTTCAAGTGCGGTTCAAAGGATCACATGATCAAGGATTGTCCGATGAACTCGGAGAAGAACCGCCCAAGAAGTCAAAGCTAATCATGCCGATGAGGTGGACAAAGCAGATAAGAGGTCGTGGTCCAAATGGGGGCAATGGTTCTAGTAGAGGTCGCGAACTTTAGATGAGGCGGTGGAAGCTCGAGGTGAGACAACCAGTTTGGTGTATACGCTTCGTCAGAGAGAAGACAAAGGACACACACTAATGTTATCACGGTACATTTCGATTTCGGTTGCCCTTATTGCTTTGATAGATATAGGTCAACTCATTCCTATATCGCTAGTGAAGTATCGGGACTTTGCATGTGACTTCAAATCAGACTAGGAAGATGACGTATTTAGTCCTTTAGATGATGCATGAGTTGTAGACAAATTTTTAAAGAAGTGCCTCTAGAAGTTCAAGGATACAGCTTCACCGATTTAATGGAGTTGCTGTCGAGAATTTGACCTTATCTTAGGCATGGACCGGCTTGTGAAGTACTGTGCAAATGTGGATTGTGCTTTGCTAAGAGAATGTCATTAAGAACTTTTGATGACAAGGAAGTTGTAGTGATGGGCAGAGACTAACTACTTATCTAATAGTATCCGCCTTAAGGCTGAAAAGATGGTTAGAAAGGGATGTGAAGCCTTCCGATGTTGGTGAGTGCTTTGGAGGCTAAGGAAGCAATCGCTAATGAAGTCGAACGGTGAAGGAATTTGTAGATGTTTTTCGGAAGAATATCCAGTTTGCCTCCGGATCGTGAGGTAGAATTCGGATAGATTTATTGTTCGAACGGCGCCAATTTCTATTGCTCCATATAGAATGGCAATCAGGAATTGGTTGAGCTTAAGGCTCGAGATCGTGAGTTGCTTGATCGTGGATTCATCCGACCTAGTGTGTCCATGGGGAGCACCCCATCCTATTCGTGAAAAAGAAAGACGGATCGATGAGGATGTGTTATGATGCAAGGCGGAAGGTAGTTGCAGACGCTGTCTCGGCAGCTTGAGACCGCATAAGGTTAATTACCCGACGATGACTTGAGTTGGCAAATGTAGTCTTTGCTCTTAAAGTTTGGAGACATTACTTATACGGGAAAAGTCGTTGATATACACGACCACAAAAGTCCAAATATCTACCGACTCGTAAAGAATCGAATTTGAGGCAAGAAAGGTGGATAGAGTTATTGAAAGATTACGATCGTTTCATCGAGTACCACCCGCAAGGCGAATGTGGTGGCGGACGCCTAAGTCAAAAAGTGGTGTCGATTTAAGAGCGATGTTTGCACATCTTAGCCTTTACGATGACGAAGCTTGTTGGCGTAACTTCAAAGTTAAGCTTTACATGGTTAAGTCAAGTGAAAGAGAGGCAATTAGTAGATGAAGATCCAATGAAAAGCTTCAACAGTGCATGGTGGGAAATTGGAAGATTTTGGTAATAAAGGATGACGAGTATTGTGGTTTATCCGATAATTTCCTCATTTTTTTACCATTTTTAATAAGTAAAGACATACGTAATAAGGATGTTTCGTTTACATATAAACTTACCTCGATACAAAATATGTCAGTTTGCAATTTAGTCCGTAACCTTGCCTTTTCCCCGATCAAGGTAGATTCCATGTTCTTCTTGATCTATAATGACATATTTAACTTATTAAATCACCACATTATTCAAAACATTTCAAAGTTTCTATTTTGGTAAAATTACCATTTTACCCCTATACTTTCACAAAATTACACTTTTACCCCTAGGCTCGTAAATGAAATGTGTTCGTTTTTCACACACCCAAGCCTAGCCAATTCATATCCCTGCTTATAGCAACTCAAGATTTCAATTATTACACACATTTTCTACCTATTTTACAACATTTACAAAAAAGTCCTTTTAGGTGTTTTCATAGAAACACCTTTCACAAAAGTTGTTTATTTAACAACTATAATTCATTTTCTTCCCTAAAAACTCAGCAAGCAACATAAGCACTCTCATGGAAAAAGGCTAAACTTTTAACCATTTTGCAAAATAGTCCCCTCATTAGCTAGCTTAAGCTTTAAGGGTACCAAAAGTACAAATATTATCAAGAAAAACCACCAAAATCACTTACTTGCAAGGAAGATATGTTCCTAAAAATTTCAAGCTCCCAAACTCCTATTCTTGCTAGAATTTTCGGTGGAGGAAGAAGATAATAAAAAAAAATGATAGCTTTCTTGTTTTTGTTTTATTTTATTCATTAATCACCTAATACAACCAAACATTGACTAATTTAAGCCTCTTGTCCCCCCTATGGCCGGCTATGACCATTAGAAAGGCCAAATTTCACATAATAACCTCCAATTAAAATTCTATTGTTATTTGGCACCTCTAGCTTGTAAATTAAAACTTTTGTACTTTATGCGATTTAGTCCTTTTTCGCGATTAAGCATGTAATCAACAAAATTAATGCACCAAAATTTTCATGTACTCCTATAATCATGATGTAGCACATATAATAATATTAAAAATAATTTCTCTGGCCTCGAATTAGTGGTTCTGAAACCACTATTCTGATTAGTCCTAAAATCGGGCTATTACAACTTTCTCCCCTTCAGAGATTTTCGTCTCCGAAATTTTACCGGTAAAAAGGTTTGGGTACTGTTCTCTCATGTCTTCTTTCTATTCCCACGTAGCCTCTTCTACGCCATGTTTATGCCACAACACTTTCACTAGTGCTATACTTCTGTTCCTCAACTGTTTAACCTCTCGAGCCAAAATCTTAATTGGTTCCTCTTCATAAGTCATATCTGGTCGTATCTCAATTTCGGTCAGAGGAATCACATGCGAAGGATCTGAACGATATTGTCGTAACACCGACACATGAAACATGTTGTGTATTCTCTATATTTTCACCGGTAAAGCTAACTGGTAAGCTATTTGTCCAATCTTTTCAATAACCTCATACGGTCCTATGAATCGCAGACTCAATTTTCCTTTTCGACCAAATCTCAATATTTTCTTCCACGGGGATACTTTCAAGAATACCTTATAGCCCACTTGGAACTCAATTTCTTTCCTTTTTTAAACCGCCTATGACTTTTGTCGGTCTGAAGTAGCTTTTAGACTATCCTGGATCACTTTCACTTTCACTTTCTCTTCGATTTCTTTAACCAAATCAACCCCGTGAATTTGCTTTTCACGTAAGCTCGGTCCAATACCATGGAGTCTAGCTCTTACGACTACATAATACTTCATAGGTGCCATCCGTATACTCGACTAATAACTGTTGTTGTAGGCAAATTCAACCAAAGGTAGATATTTTTCCTAACTACCTCGAACGTTAAAACACAGCATCAGAGCATATCCTCAAGAACTTGAATCACTCTTTTGGGTTGGCCATCGGTTTGCGAATGGAACGCGGTACTAAAATTCAATTTTGTACACAAGGCTTCTTGCAACTTTTTCCAAAACCTTTAAGTAAACCTTGGATCTCTATACTAGATAATAGACATAGGCACCCTATGTAATCTCACAATTTCAGCAATGTACAGCTTAGCCAACTTGTCAAGTGAGAAATCCACACGTACCGGTATAAAGTGAGTCGATTTTGTTAATCTATTAATGACAGCCCACACCACATCTTTCTTTTTCAGAGTCGTAGGTAACCCCGTTACAAAATCCATCGTGATTCGATACCATTTCCACTTGGAAACCATCACTGGCTGAAGTAAATTTGAAGGTACTTGATGCTTGGATTTCACTTGTTGACAAACCAAACATTTTGTAACAAACTCAGAGATATCTCTTTTCATACCCAACCACCAATGCAACATTTTCCAATCATTATACATTTTTGTGCTGCCCGGATGTACTGACAAACAACCATTGTGTGCCTCATATTAAATTTTCTGAATCAACTCATCATCTTTAGGTACACAAACTCTATAATGAAACATCAAACAATCATCTGAACCAACCCAAAAATTAGAGTTATTTCCCGATTCACACTAAAGTCCCTTAACTTGCATTTCACTATCATTCTTTTGAGCTTCACGAATCTACTGAAGAAATAATGGCCTAACCCTCAACTCGGCCAAGATAGAACCATCATCAGGCAATGCTAATCTCATTTCATGGCTCTCAAACCATACAGGGATTTTCTGCTCAAGGCATTCGCAACCACATTTACTTTCCCTGGATGGTAATCGATTACTAGCTCATAATCCTTCAATAATTAGAGCCACCGCCATTGTCACAAATTCAAATCCTTTTGGTTCATCAAGTATTTCAAACTCTTGTGATCAGTATAGATTCGCATTTCTCACCATATAAATAATGATGCCAAATCTTCAAAGCAAAAATGATAACAGCCAACTCCAAATCGTGAGTCGGATAATTCTTTTCATATGGTTTTAGCTGTCTCGAGGCATCAACACACAACCAAGAGCATTAAATGACGCATCACTACAGATCACATACTCTTTTCCTGACTCAGGTTGTACCAAAACTGGCCCTTCAGTCAACAATGCTTTTAGTTTCTCGAAACTCTGTTGGCACCTCTCGGTCCATTCAAACTTAACATTCTTATGTAGAAATATCGTCATCAGTGTATCAATCATGGAGAACCCTTTGACGAACCATTTGTAGTAACCTGCTAAGCCTAAAAACCTCCTAATCTCTGACACATTCCTCGGTGGATTCCACTCCACAATAGCCGAGATCTTACTTGGATCAACTCTAATTCCATCACCCGACACAATGTGTCCTAAGAATCTGACCTCACGGAGCCAAAAATCACTCTTGCTAAACTTAGCATATAACTGCTTATCTCTCAGAGTCGCAAAATAGTTCCCAAGTGCTCCGTGTGCTCATTCTCATCCTGGGAATAAATTAGTACGTAATCAATAAAAACGTCTACAAATTTATCCAAGTACGGTTGGAAGATACGGTTCATTAAATCTATAAATATCGTAGGAGCATTCGTTAAGCCAAAAGGCATGACGAGGAACTCATAATGGCCATACCTCGTCCGAAATGAAGTTTTCAGCACATCTTGCTCCTTAAATCTCAACTGGTAATAGCCAGACCTCAGGTCTATCTTAGAAAACATCGTGGTTCCCTTCAATTGGTCGAACAAATCGTCGATCCTTGGCAAATGATACTTATTCTTCACTGCCACCTTATTGAGCTGTCTGTAGTTTATACACAGTTTCATCGACCCGTCTTTTTCTTCACAAAAAGTACCGGAGCACCCAACGGTGAATATCTCGATATTACAAAACCCTTATCTGTTAACTCTTGTAGTTGAACCTTCAACTCTTTTAACTCTAACAGAGCCATCCTATATGGGGCAACTGATATAGGTGCCGTACCCGGAACTAACTCAATTCCAAACTCGACTTCTCTAACTGGAGGAAATCAGAAACTCTTCCAAAAACATGTTCGGATACTCCCATACCAAAGGCACTAATTCAATCTTTACTTCTGACTCTTGGGTATTCAACACAAATGTGAGATAGAACTCATACCCTTTTCTCATGTATTTATCAGCTGTCGTAGATGAAATCACTACAGGCAAACTATCTGATAGACCTGATTCAACCCGAATGATATTTTCATTTACACATCTCAGTTCAATAAATTTACCATAGTTTACTAAAACATTATGAGCAGTCAAACAATCCATGCCAAGAATTAGGTCAAATTCATCAAACGGCAACAACATGAGATTAGCCAGAAAACGATGACCTCTAATCATCAAAGGACAAATTCTACACACTTTGTCAACTAGCACATGTTTGCCTAATGAGTTTGACACTTTTACCACAAATTCTGTAGACTCAACGATCATATTCATGCTAGATATCAATTTCATGCAAATATAGGAATAGGTAGACCCCAGATCAATCAAAGCAACAATAGAGATATCATGAAGAGAAGAAGTACCCGTTATCACATTTGGAGATGATGCCTCTTCGCGAGTGTGAATGGCATAAGTCCTTGGAGGTTCTCTACCCTTTGATCCCACAACAGGATCTTTAGGCGCACCTTGACTACTAGTCCGAGTTCTGGGTTCCTCTGTGGTCTACCCCTCGAAGATATATTACTCGCTCTTACTTCTTGTTTTCGTCTTTCTCATCATTCTCAGGATAGTTTCGAATGAAGTGGTCTAGAGAACCATAGTTGTAGCAAGCTCGATTATTTCCCCAATACTCCCCAGTATGTTGTCTACCACAATTTGGACACTCGGGTTTATTTGACTTCACATTGCCCACACTTGCCATCGAGGTGGCTTGAACTCTAGAGCTCTAGTATGTGTTACCACAATCTCGGTGTGAATACCCAATTGAAGCGATCGTCCGAGGGTTCGTCTATTTGGACCTCTTTGATTGAGTTTGGAACGACTTACTCAACGACCTCTTCCTTGCATCTCGGGCCTCAATCATAGCTTTTCTCTTTTCCTTATTCAACTCTTCATCCTTGCAAGCTCTATCGACCAATACTACGAATTCCTTCAACTCTAAGATTTTAACTAGCAATCTAACATCCTCATTCAGCCCATCCTCGAATCTCGTACACATAATAGCTTCTGTAGACACACACTCTTGAGCATAATTACTAAGTCTAACGAATTCACGTTCATACTCTGCCACAGTCATTTTGCCTTGCTTCAATTTAGGAAACTTTTTTCGTTTCTGATCAATCAATCGCTGACTTATGTACTTTTTTTAGAACTCCTCTAAGAAGAAGTCCCATGTCACTCTCTCCCTCGGTACTACAGATGTCAACATTTTCCACCAGTAGTATGCCTAGTCCCTCAGCAATGATCCAACACATTTTAAGCTCTCATCGGGTGTGAAAGAGAGCTCATCGAATACCCGCATAGAGTTCTCAAGCCAGAACTCTACTTTCTTGGGTCATCATCTATGTTGGCTATAAATTCCTCGGCCCCTTGCTTTCGAATCTTATCGACCAGGGGTTTAGTCATTCTTACTAAATCTATACCTTGAGGAGCCACAGGACCTGGATGAGGTATAGGAGGGGTAGAGGAGGTTGAGCATTATGATTTGCTCGTACAAACTCAGTAAACTAGTTACTCATCATGTGGAGAAAGGCTTCCCAAGCCTCTTCTCCTTGACCTAAAATCTCGGATCTACTTTCTACAGGCGCAGTCCCTTGCACGGGAGCCGGTGCATTACTAGCAGCATTATCAGTAGTAGGTTGGTCGGGATCCATCTTCTATATGAAAACACAGTTTACAATTGTAAAGAGTCACCACACTATCATAATATATTTATGGCATGTATAGCTAGACTCTCACACATGCTATGGCAGTTCGAGAACCGACTAAACATCGCTCTGATACCACTAAATGTAACACCCTTTACCTGTAATCAACAACGGAACCGAGATATGAGGCATTATTGGACTTAACTTACTCAAACATACAACATCGGGCCTTAAAATTTCATTTCAACTCAACACTTTTCATTTGAACTCATAACATCCCTCTTATAGGTCTACGGGACCTTAAACATACTTACGGAGTGGTTCAGGACTGACCCAGAAACTTTTGAACAGTTAGAAAATTTTTACACAAAACAGGATCACACGCTAGTGTGATAAGGGACACGCCCATGTGGGTAGGCCGTGTGGTCACACACGCCCATGTGGGTAGGCCGTGTGGTCACACACTAAATGTAACACCCTTTACCTGTAATCAACAATGGAACCGGATATGAGGCATTATTGGACTTAACTTACTCAAACATACAACATCGGGCCTTAAAATTTCATTTCAACTCAACACTTTTCATTTGAACTCATAACATCCCTCTTATAGGTCTACGGGACCTTAAACATACTTACGGAGTGGTTCAGGACTGACCCGGAAACTTTTGAACAGTTAGAAAATTTTTACACAAAACAGGATCACACGCTAGTGTGATAAGGGACACGCCCATGTGGGTAGGCCGTGTGGTCACACACGCCCATGTCCCTAGTCCGTGTGGATTTTATTTTTCATTTCGAACCTACAGGGGTTTTCACACGGTCAGACACATGCCCGTGTCCATGGCCCGTGTCTTTTACACGACCACAACACCCCCGTATCTTAGCCTGTGTGCAAAAACCTTGACGGTCTATTTCTGAAGTCATCATCCTATTATGGTCACACGGTCAAGGCACACGCATGTGTCTTTAGACCGTGTGGCGAATTAAATTCCTAAATTCAGGTGCAGACTTCACACGGCCTGGGCACATGCCCATGTTAGGCCGTGTCTCCCACACGGTTGAGACACATGGCCGTGTCTTCACCCGTGTGGTTACTACAGAGCATACTGACTTGCCAACTTAGCATTCAGAGGGACACACAGCCTAACCACATGGCCATGAGGCTGACCGTGTGGTCAAGAATAGGGCTATTTACCAAGTCCTTACTGCCACCCCTACTTACACCATCATAAACCACATTAAGTAACCAACCTATTTATGCATAAATACCCCAATTAAACAACCATAAAACTTGCACAATCATGAATAACCTCATCGTTTCATAGATTAATAAGAAAGAGCCATCAACTATGGCCTTATACGAAAGAGCCATCAACTATGGCCTTATACAAAAGAATTCATCCTCAAATGAGCCAACACATTTGGCTAAAACAATATGACATTCAACTAAAACTAATTCCCTATACATGCCATACTCAAAATACTAAATCTAACTATACCAAGATGTGTTGATAGTGTGGGCAATCCTCTGATTATCTCCGTATCCCGAGCTGGCTCTTTAACACAATAAAACAAGGGAAAAGAGAATGGAGTAAGCTTTAAGCTTAGTAAGTCTATATGTAAACAATAAGCATCATACCACATACTTATTAATAAAAAACATTACATACTATGTAAAAGAATTCATAACCTCATAATCATGCTTACTCATTTCAAACCTTACCACATCCCAAACACATATCATAACATTGCTCACATTTACTTGCACTTATACCCTGCACTTACCACCACAAAGCCACATGTAATTTCACTTAGAAAAGTTTCTCGATGAACATTTCGGAATAAAGTTGGATACTTGGTGGTTTCGCACACAGCCCACCATTTAACAATTAATAAGGATGTATCGCACACAGCCCACCATTTAACAATTAACAAGGTGGGATCGCACACAGCCCACCAATAATCACACGTTTACGGGGGTATCGCACACAGCCCATCATTGATAAACAATAAGATGGTATCGTACACAACCCACCAACAATAATAATTACGGTGGTATCACACATAATCCACCAATAATTACATATTTACGAATATCTATCCGTACCCATATTCCTATCCCGAAGGTTCATCTGAGATTTTCCTCATTTTCTACCATTTTTTAATAAATCTCAACAAAAAATTTACATCCACACAATGCATTAATAAGTAAAGACATACTTATTAAGGATGTATCGTTTACATATAAACTTACCTCGATACAAAATATGTCAGTTTGCAATTTAGTCCGTAACCTTGCCTTTTCCCCTGTCAAGGTTGATTCCACGTTCTTCCTGATCTATAATGATGTATTTAACTTATTGAATCACCACACTATTCAAAACATTTCAAAGTTTCTATTTTAGAAAAATTACCATTTTTCCCCTATACTTTCACAAAATTACACTTTTACCCCTAGGCTTGTAAAACGAAATGTGTTCATTTTTCACACACCCAAGCCTACCCAATTCATATCCCCTCTTATAGAAACTCAATATTTTAATTATTACACACATTTACTACCTATTTTACAAACTTTACAAAAATGTCCTTTTAGGTGTTTCATGATAACACCTTTCACAAAAGTTGTTTATTTAACAACCATAATTCATTTTCTTCCCTAAAAACTTAGCAAACAACATAAAGCACTCTCATGGAAAAACCCTAAACTTTTTCAACCATTTTTCAAAATAGTCCCCTCATTAGCTAGCTTAAGCTTTAGGGGTTCCAAAAGTATAAATATTTTCAAGAAAAACCACCAAAATCACTTACTTGCAAGGAAGATATGTTGCTGAAAATTTCATGCTCCCAAACTCCTATTCTTGCTAGAATTTTCTGTGGAGGAAGAAGATAATTAAAAAAATGATAGCTTTCCTGTTTTTGTTTTATTTTATTCATTAATCACCTAATACCACCAAACATTGACTAATTTAAGCCTCTTGTCACCCCATGGTCGGCTATGACCTTTAGAAAGGCCAAATTTCACATTAATAACCTCCAATTAAAATTCTATAACTATTTGGCACCTCTAGCTTGTAAATTAAAACTTTTGCACTTTATGCAATTTAGTCCTTTTTTTGCGATTAAGCATGTAATCACCAACATTAATGCACCAAAATTTTCATGCACTCCTATAATCATGATGTAACACATAAAATAATATTAAAAATAATTCCTCTGGTCTCGGATTAGTGGTTCTGAAACCACTACTCCGACTATCCCCAAAATCAGGCTGTTACAAATAATGTATTATTTTATTTATGTTTTAAATGCTTTAATATTGTATGAATTATGATCGAATCCTTCAACGTAATTGACAAACTTCGACAAGCGAGAAAATTTTGATTGAACCATAGGAATAGTTAGGATACAAATGTCATGACATTAGGGTTATTGAGATTTCGTGTAAGACCATCTCTAGGATATGGAATCGATATGAGATTTCGTAAGACCATAGTCGGGCTATTGGCATCGATATGGGATTATATGTAAGACCATATCTAGGATATGGCATTTGTACAGTACTGTATGTATGATATTCCCGAGTATCCTTTAGTATTCCAAATGGTTCAACGGGAAATTCAACAGGTATGTCAAAGAAGAGAAAAAGTATGTGAGTATTACGAATTGGTACAGGTATGTACGTAAAGTTTATAAGCATTGACTTCATGAAATTGTGAGTTCATGATTTTCACGAGAATGATTTTGTGACAACCTTGTGATTATGGGTCTATACTTGTGATGTATGAAATACATAGTAAATTCGATTGACGATTTTGTGATTGGCTTTCAAGCTAGATTAAGTTATGATATAGCATGTAGTATTCATGAAAATTGTGATTTATCAGGCATGAGATAAAGGAAAGATTTGCAAAATTGCCTATTAAAATAATTACGGAAGTATGGAAAGATAAGAGTTTAGGTAATTGAAAGATGAAAGAGTATATGCTTGAAATGTAAATGCTCATAATTAATGTGTATGTTTTATGTGAGGTTTGAAATGGTTTGTTGAGTGTGGTAAATGATATGTGATTCTTATGACTGAGCAAGATGTGCTCATTAAGCTTAATGTCATTTATGTTAGTACAAGTTAGTTATTAGTATGATTGAGTAAGTTATGCTCATGAAGTTTAATGACATTTATGTTAATATATGTCATGTTATTCATATGACAATGTATAGTTAATGTTGTTTATTATTTGCATATGAACTTAATAAGCTATATAGCTTACCCCCTTCCTTTCCCATGTCTTTTAGTGTTAATAAGCTAGCTCAAGTTGGAGATCGCAGGAGATCCTATCACACTATCAAGCTACCATTTTGGGTAAATATAAATTCAAGTATTTTGAGTTATGGCATGTATAGTGACAAATTCAATTGGTTATATGTGTCTTTATGATTGTAGCCAATATGTTGGCTTGTAATCGTCAAAGGCTTGTTTGCTATTTGACCATGTAAGTTGGCTTATGTTGGTAAAATGGTTGTAAGCCTAAGTATATTCATATATGTGTCAATGTCTATGGTGATATGATCATGGTATGCTTGGTGAATGTGAAATATTTGGAAATGTGATTTATGGCATGATTGTGAAATGTTGGAATTGTGACCTATTGATGATATGAGAAATTTAAGTATGATTTGGTAACTAGACAAGAATTGAATGAAGCCTAATGAATGTGGGATTTGTAAGTTTGATTTAGGGCTTAATAAATGTAGTGAATATGTTGGATAAACATATAAATTTAATATGTTTTAACCATGAATGTGGATGTTTTGGTTGCCTAAGTATGTAATGTTATGTGCCTTTGAATGGATGTGAGTGTATGTGTGAATAAGGGTGGCAAATGGCTTGGTAAATAGCCTTATTTTTTGCCCACATAGGTAGACACACGGGCATGTGTCTGGGCCGTGTGTCTACCCCACGGGTATGTGATCCGGTCGTGTGTCCCCTGTACCTTAATTTTGGAAAAACAGAATGTCCAGAATTGAGCACACGGGCAGGGACACGGGTGTGTGTCTCAGCTGTGTATGTTGCAAAGCCTAGCACATGAGTGTGTGGCACAGACATGTGGCACAAGTCAAAGAGCACCGCTAAATTGAACACGGCCTGTAGCACGGGCGTGTCTAAAGGTCACACGGGCATGTCCCTTGGACCACCCGGGTGTATGAGCCCTGTATCATGAAAATTTTTCTAAGTTTTGTAAAAATTTCTAAAGTTCTCGATTTAGTCCTGAACCATTTCCAATACATGTTTTGGGCCTCGTAGACTCTTGTAAGGGACTTTATGATTGAATATGGATGGTTTTAATTTGAATGAAAATTTTATGACTCGAAATTGTGTGATTGCTTGTGATGTGAGTCGGTAATGCCTCGTACCCTGTTTTGGCGTCGAATACGGGTAAGGGGTGTTACAGGCATAATTGCGTCTTTAGTCCCTTTAATTTTTCTTTAATCTATAATTCAGGTTTCACTCTTTATGCAATTTAGTCATGATACCTAATTACTCTTAATTCATGAAATTTCACCTAACCAAACGAGTCCAATTTACAGTAATAGAGTCTCAAAAATTTACTTTTCGACACCTGTGACTATCGGGTTGTTACAATTCTCCCCCTAAATAAATTTCATCCCCGAAATTTATCTGAAAAGAGGCGGGGGTACTGAGATCTCATAGTCTCCTCCTGTTCCAAGTCGCTTCTTCAACACTATGACTACGCCATAATACTTTCACTAATGGTACTCACTTATTACGCAATTCTTTCACTTTATGTGCCAAAATCTCAACTGTTCTTCTTCATATGACAAATCAGGTCGAATTTCAAAATCCACTATCAAAATAATATGAGACAGATCTGATCCATATCTTCTAAGTATTAAAACATGAAAAACATCATGAATTTTATATAATTCAATAGGCAAGGCTAAATTATACACATCTAGTCCCACTCTTTCTCTGATCGCATACAGTCCAATACAACGAGGACTAAGTTTCCCTTTTTAGCCAAATCTCAAAATTTCTTTCAAGGTGAAACTTTAAGAAATACTTTATCACCAACAGAATATTCAATATCTCAATGTTTCAAATCTGCATATGATTTCTGTCTGTCAAAATCCATCTTCAGTCTATCTCGAATTTTCTTAACAATGTCCTCCGTTTCTTGAACTAATTCTGGCCCGACCATTTTTCTTTCACTCAATTCCATCCAACAAACAGTGATCGAAACCTATGACCATATAAAGCTTTATACAGAGCCATTTGAATACTTGATTGAAAACTACTGTTGTATACAAATTCAACCAAATGTAAGTAACGCTCCCAACCTGATTCAAAATCAATAACACAAGCACGAAGCATATCTTCCAAAATCTGAATAACTCACTCAAATTGTCCGTCAGTCTGTGGATGAAAAGCTGTGCTAAAAATAAGTTACGTACCAAGAGATTCATACAACTGTTTCCAAAATATCGAAGTGAACCGCGGATCTCGATCAGAAATTATTAACATAGGAACACCGTGTAATCCCACAATTTCTTGAATATAAACTTCAGCAAGCTTTTGAAGTAAGCAATTAGTCCTGACTACAATGAAATGAGCTAATTTCGTAAGTTGATCAACAATCATCCAAACAGAATTTTTCTTACTTGCCGATAAAGGTAACCCCGTTACAAAATCCATCATGATACAATCCCATTTCCATTCAGGAATAGTAATAGGCTGAAGTAATCCGGTAGAAACCTGATGTTCTGCCTTGACTCACTGACAAGTTAAACATTTAGCCACATATTTAACCACATCTCTTTTCATTCCTGGCCACCAATAAGATTCTCGCAGATTCGATACATTTTCGTTCCTCTAGGATGCAAAGCAAAAGGACTATCATGAGCTTCGTGAAGTATCAACTTTTTCAATTTAGAAACATTCAGAACACAGATTCAGTTATGAAATCTCAAGCAACCACAATCATCAATGCTGAAATTTTCTAACATACCATTCTGAATCATTTCTTTTTTCTTCACCAACTTGTCATCTTCTAACTACGTTGACATAATCCGATCAAACATCACCGGTTTAATTTTTAATTCATCCAACAAACTTCCATCATTATTGATACTGAGCTGAGCAAACATTGCTCGCAATTCAATCGCAGCTTTTCTACTCAACGCGTCAGCTACAAGATTAGCTTTACTAGGGTGGTAATTAATAACACAATTAAAATCTTTCATAAGCTCTATCCAACGATGCTGTCTTAAATTCAACTCCTTTTGAGATAGAAGACATTTGAGACTCTTATGATCAGTATAAATATCTTTTTTCACCATACAAGTAGCGTCTCCAGATCTTTAGAGCAAAAACCACAACATCTAGCTCTAAATCATTCATCGGATAATTGCGTTCATGTGTTTTTAGTTCACGAGATGCATAAGCAAACATTTTCCCATATTGCATAAAAAAACTGAAACACTCAAGGAAACATCACTATATACAACAAAATCTTTTCGCGATTCTGGAAAATTCAAAATCGGTGCTTCAGTCAACATTTGCTTCAGTTTCTCCAAAATTTCTTGGCACAGATCGTCCCAAATGAATTGAACATTTTTATGCAACAACTTTGTCGTTGATAAGGCTATCTTTGAAAATCTATTTACAAACATTCGGTAATAACCAGCTAGTGCAAGAAAATTACAAACCTCTGACACATTCCTCGGTGCTTTCCACTGAACAATTGCCTCGATCTTTTTGGGTCAACTCTAATTCCATCTGCTGAGATAACATGACCCAAAAATACAACCTCTGATAGCCAAAATTTACACTTATTAAGCTTTTCGTATAACTTGTTTCTCTCATAACACTTGCAAAACAAATCTGAGGTGTTGTTCATGCTTGGATTCAGATTTTGAATAAACCAAAATATCATCAATAAAAACTACCACAAATTTATCCAAATACGGTTGGAAAATATGATTCATAATATCCATAAATGCTTCAAGATTATTCGTCAATCCAAAAGGCATCACTAAAAATTCATAATGACCATACCGTGTTTGAAATGCTATCTTCGGTACATCACTTTCTTTCATTTTCAACTGATTGTAACCCGATCTCAAATTAATCTTTGAAATGACAGAAGCTCATTTTAGTTGATCAAATAAATCATCAATACATGGTAAAAGATATCGATTCTTAATCGTCAACTTATTCAATTGCCGATAATCAATACAAAGCCGCATTGATCTATCTTTCTTTTTTGACAAAAAGTACTGGAGCTCCCCAAGGTGATACAGTAGGGCGTATAAAACCACGGTCCAAGAAGTCTTACAATTGTACTTTTAATTCTTTCAATTCCATAGGTGACATACGATAGGGGGCATTGACACCGGAGCTGTATTAGGAAAAACTTCAATTGCAAACTCAACCTCTCGATCTAGTGGTAATCCCAATAATTCATCAAGAAACATATTAGGAAATTCACAAACAGTTCAAATATTATTGCACTGACTATCAATAGAATTCGAATTGATAACATAGGCTAGAAAAGGCTTCACAACCTTGATGAAGAAGTTTATTACCTCAAATTGCTGAAATGATACGAGTTGAGCCACTTGTTCGAATACCATTCACCTCAATCTTATCACCGCTTCCACTGTGAATAACAAACTTCTTTTTACAACAATCCAGAATCACCCCGTGCTCTATAAGCCAATCCATTCCAAAAATCACATCAAAATCACCAAATGGCATTATCAACAAATCAATAGGGAATGTTATATTCTATATAATTAACGGACATCTCCTACACACCTGACCCACTGACACAGATTGTCCCTGTAAATCCCCAGACATGGCCTAGAAGTTAGGCCCGAATCTGGCGTGTCACATTGGGGTGCTTTTCGAGAAACCATGGTTCCATTTGAAAACCTTTCTTGATACTAAAAACTAAAGTCCCAGTTTGCGTTTTTTTATTATTAATGGACATTTATTAAAAATTTATTACCTGGAAAGAACTTTGTTTGTTGCAGAAACTTAATTAAAATGACTGACTTATGAAAACGTGATGTTTACGAGCTATTCGCGAAAGGATAATATTTTGAAAGCAGATATTATTTTGGAAAACCGTGATACAAAGTTTACCAAATTTAAAACATAATAAACTAAAATCCAAAACTAAAACCGAATTTAAGAGAGGCCTTATTACAAAATATTAACCCAAGTTAAAAATAAGTAAAATGTTAGAGTCCAAAAGCTCGCTCGTAGTGTGGCCACCTCCAGAGTCCTCCAGCCGACGTCGAACCGCTTCGAGGATTACCTAAGAAAAATATTAAAAGAGGGTGTGAGTTTACAAAACTCAATGTGCATAACCCTCATCAATAAGAACATGAATCACAATGATTGGTAAAGCCCATTTCAAGAATTGGCAATTGTGCCTTAGCCCATAAAAACCTCAATTGGGCCTTAACCCATAAATGTCACAAATCATATTTATCTGAGCCTAAGCCCATCTCAAATAAAACCACATATGCAATGCATTAATGCCCATACCAACCCTGCACTTCGTCTCCTATCCAACCCTGCACTCCTGTGGGGATTTAATCGACCCACCCATCCCTACACTCCTTATGTAGCACCGGTTGCGACACTAACTTATCGGTGCAGCATAGCTACTCGGTGGCTAAAAGCCTTCGGTGGATCCACAGTCGTCAAGCGACCATGCGATCCGATCTGCACTTCCCTTTCGAATAATCCCATCCCCATGTAACATAATAACACATGAATGCAACATACAATAATAACCATACGATAACAATCATAAATAACATACAAGAATAATCATATAACATGTAGGGGAGTTTTCGTCATTTTTTACCCTCTAGGGGCATATCGGTCATTTTACCCATCGAGGGTATTTCCGTAATTTACCTACCAAGGTATTTTCATCATTTACCTACCAAGGGTATTTTCGTAATTTGCCCACCAAGGGTATTTTTGTAATTTACCTACCAAGGGTATTTTCGTAATTTACCCACTAACAGTATTTTTGTAATTTACCTACCAAGGGTATTTTTGTAATTTACCTACCAAGGGTATTTTCGTAATTCTACCCTACAGGAGTATTTTGGTAATTTTGCAAATCAGGGGTATTTTAGTAATTTTACAAACGGGGGGTATTTTGGTAATTTCACAAATCAGGGGTATTTTGATAATTTTGCAAGTCGGGAGTACTTTGGTAATTTCGCAAACTGAGGGCATTTTGGTAATTTTGTAAATCGAGGGTATTTTGGTAATTTCACAAATCGAGGGTATTTTGGTAATTTTGCAAATCGGGGTATTTTGGTAATTTTATAAATCGGGGGTATTTTGGTTAAATCACAAATCGGGGTTATTTCGATAATTTCACAAATCAGGGGTATTTCGATAATTTCATAAATTGGAGGTATTTTGGTAATTTTATAAAACATGGATATTTTGGTACTTTACCAATAAAAGGGTATTTTAGTAATTTAACAAATATAAGGGTATTTGGTCCCTCTCGGATTTTAGCTATGAACTTTGGCCCATCAACAAGTCCTCGTGGCTAAAGTGAATAGACACTACGTACCAGGTAGGTTTCCAAAAAAGAGGAGGTGAGCCACTAGGGCCGCTTAAGTACCAAGCTCTGTCTAGATCCAATCCTAGACATGCGTATGCCCATTGCCACACCCTAACCCAGCGACTTGTTCACAGGCATGTTTAATTAGATTAAGTCTTATGAAATTTAAGAGTTGTTCAAACTAGACCTAAGGTCCATAAACCCTAACATAGATGTCTACGTCCCCATAAGCCCATCAAGCCCAAATCACTCCCTTATGGCCCATTAGGCCCAAATCTCATCATATGGCCTATTAGGCCCAAAACAAATCCAATTCATGTATCATGCATGGCTAATTCAATTCGTATGACCAACCAAACCATTTTATCAAACTTAGCCTCAGGGCCCACCGAGCCCATTTAGCCACTTTCGGCTTTTTGACTTTTTGGCATTGTCGATATCGTGTGTATAGTGTTTGTACACACCTGGTAACCGCGCGTGCTATAAAGCCCTTAGTCACGAACGTACAATCGACATAACCTAACGATTAATTATAACTTAATAAAAACTTATCGGAAACTGAAACCTCACCGTAACCTTACCGTGTACCTCACATTATAGTAGCCCTTCCTTCGCTACTATTGGCGATTATCCTCTGAGTGCACTTAAACGCCCACCAAGGTATATTAACTCTCCTCATAGAATGCTCTATATATAGCTAGCTTCTCACTTTCCTTCTTTGTATCTTACCGATGTGGGATCCCTCAGTTAGCGAGTTTAAGTCCAACTTAAACTCTTCTCGTCCAATCCGTAAAATAAATACTCCCTTGCTTGTCATGAGATTCGAACCCAAGCTCCCTTGCACCCTTAATAACTCCTTGCCACTAGACCACTCACTTTCTTGTGTCTAAAATCATGCGCAACTAAATATAACCCTAGGGCAAAATTCTAGAGTCCATTTAAAAAGAAATCCCAAAATGTAAGAGCCAAACTTGAACCTTGGACCTCCTTCCTTCCTTGTGGCATCACTCCCTTGCTCCTTAAGTGGCATCACTTTGCCACTACACCACACACTCCACTTATCATTTTTCCCCACATTTTATTCTTAAAGCCTACTACTAACTCTCAGGGTTTTATTCACCTAAAACCAAAATTTTCCTAAAGCCAAAGTTTGAACCCGAGACTTTATAGAAACCCCCTAACCTTCCAAAATCACTCACCTAATAGGTCCAACTTGCACTAATGCCGTTCTCTTATTCTTAAAAATTTTAAACGCTCCTGTGCCCAAGGCCCATTGGGCCCCAATCCTACTAGGCCCAAATTCAGGATGTTACAGTCCCAATGGACTAGACACCACTATCTATACTCTAGACGTCTCAAATTTTAAACTTCCTAACTCAACCAATTTAGTATTAACATATCAATGCGAAGATCCCAGATCTATCAAAGCATAAACAGGTTCTGAATGTAATAAAAATATGCTTGTCACAACATCATAAGCATCACCATCCTCACAAGTCCCACAACATAAGCTTGAGTAATAACATCATGTGTTCTTGCCTCTGACTTTTGAGTAACAACATCATTTCCCTTTCTAGCACCACCTCTCGAAAATGAATTATTACATATACCTCTAAGAATAAATGAACATATAGAATACCCGAAGAGATCACTACAAGATACTCGACTATAACAGCTGCATTCAGATATCTTTACAATTTCAACACAATCCCACTGACTACTACAGTCACCAATGATCCCACATTATCCCAGTTTCTAAATAAATCAATTCAAAAGAAATTCCAGTTAACCCATTCTTTAACTACTACACCTGAATAAGTTGATTACTCGTGAATAACTTCTTTTTAATAGCAACATTGCATATCCCGAATAATCTTCAGAAAAATCTAATATCTCTTCTAGAAATCTCTTTACTTGCTAACCCATCATCGACTCTATCCGCGTTATTATTCATTTAGCTACTGAACTCTTTAGTTTCACACTTGTAAGCTTAATGAATATAAATCTTGTAAATTCCATTGTATAAGACTGTATAGGTGAGGGGTGAAGGTCGTAAAGCCTCAAAATTTGACTCTTATATATACATACATATAACGTAACATTTACCGTCGACATAACCATTACAATCATTCGACATTTTCAACTATAAAACAAAAATAAATATATCAGCATCCAAATCTCGACTCAATTCGACTCAATTATGGCATGTACCTCTAGAATCAATCTCGAGCTCGATTTAGTCCAAGAATCGGCTAAACCTACAAAGCTTTGATACCACTAAATGTAACACTCCTTACCCTTATCCGTTGTCGAATAGGTTTATAGAACATTACCAGAATTTTTTGATAAAAATAGACATTACATATTATTTAATATACATGTCATAAATCAATTATATTGTCCCTTATATGAGCCCTCGAGGCCCAAAATATATGTTAGAAACAAATCAGGACTAAACCGGGTACACAATTTTTTTCAAAAACATAAAAATTTTTCAAAGAAATAGGGGACACACTCCAGTGTGAAAAAACCTGAGCATTCTATTTTAAAATTTTAAAGTTACAGGGGACACACGGCCAAACCACACGCCCATGTGTTAGCTGCGTGTCTCACACGGTCCAGTCACACGCCTGTGTGGACTCAAAATGAACCTTAAATATCAAGTTTACCATTTCCTGCAATCTTGAATACTAAACAACTGAAAAATCAATTGTTCAACCAATTTGAAACAAAATCAAATATCTTCAAAATATATCAAAATAACCAACCTAGATGTCTAACCAATGTACCATCATAGTACCATAATTATATTATCAAAACATATTAATTTAAACATCATTCAAATCAAATTTGTAATGATACCAAATTCATCCTAATTTTGCCTATATCATGTTCATTTATGCAATAATTTAAAACATGCCAGAATATGACCTCAAATATAAACACATATTTATATGTGTATAACCAACCAATATTAACTTACAATCTTATTTAAAATCAATCCACAAAATGATTAATATTTAGACACCCTATGTACATGCCGACACAAAGAAAAAACATCACCATGTTTCAGTTCGGGATCATTGTTGGATGTTGAATCGACGATCAAAATTTAGTACTTACCCTCCGCACGGAAAACAAAACCGTACGTCGAGTAAAAACTCAGTGATATTTCTATAATCCGAATATTTATAGACAAAGGATAATATAATATGTAAATTTTAATTATAAGGACAATTGAATAATAAAAACCATATTAATTTATACAATGACATTAGTCATTCAATTTTTCACTTCATAAATACATCATTCATACCATATGCAATTCTCATCATTTGCTATATAATAGCTTTTCACAATATGATACACATATCATTAAAGCAACAATATTGTTCATTCCATATGCAATTCATGAATACACAATTCATGTGTCTCAATCCATATTTCAATTCAATGTCCCATTTTCATTCCACATACCATGTCATTTCAATATCAATTATTATTCATTTACCCCTATTAACAAGACTCAGACTCGAACGGATACACGGATCCAACCAAAACACACCAGTTTGGCGCCCAGTGCCTCATCAGATAATTCGAAGTAATAAATTGCCACCTAGTGTCTCATCAGCTAAACCGAAGTAAATTGGAACCCAGTGCCTCATCGAATTAATCTGAAGTAGTAAATTGACACCCAATGTCTCATCGACTCGAAGTCGAAGTAGCCCCTAAACTCTTCCAATCCTGTAGCATGTCATCTATATCCGACTCAGCCCGATATAGTTAATAAGGTTTAATTTAGCATTTAAGATAAAATCAATATCCAATACTGATTTTTCATAGAATCACATAATTACACATATAATCATTTCAATTCAAAAATAAATCCATTCACTATATATATCTACCAATTCAATTCATTCAATCAATTATCAAAATATCAATTACTTAACTAAACACTTACCATATACATTAAATAAAAATTACAACAAGTAATAACTAGGTTCGGATTATAGAAATACAAACTAGAAATTACGAGCTATTCTTATCGAATACTGAATTAAAAAATTAAAATTCATCAATACAACACAATTCAATCTCATATTTAATATTTGCCTAAATTCTAATTTAGTCCCTAAACCGAGACTAACTTTATTTCTTCACAATTAATCTTATATTTTCATACAAATTCTACATTAAAAAATTTAACTCCCTAATTTCACTTAAATTCCTAAATTTTGAATTTTTCAAAATTTTGTCACTATTAATCAAAATTTACAGATTTAATCTTATTCAATCCTTTTTCATTTCTAACTTAAAAATCTATCAATTTAATCCATAATACTAAAATTATTCAACATAAATAACACTTAAAAACTCAATAATTTCTAAAATTTTGACATGGGTTAGGTAGTATTTAATTTGGATTCCAAAATATAAAAATTACAAGAAAAGGACTAAATTGACTCACCAATTGAGTTTTGAACTTTGAAACCCTAATTTATCCTTTCTTTCTTTCTCTTTCTCTTTTCTTTCTTTCCCTTTTTGTTTTCATTTCTATCTATGTTTCTTTTCTTTTCTTTTATCTATTTATTCTTTATTTATTTGTTTTTATTATATATTATTACATTATTATAATATATATACTTAAATGTTAAGTAAATATTTTTATTATAATATATATTAAATTTTACACATGTTTTAATCTTATCCCGCCTCATTTAATGCCAATGGCATAATTGTTTCTTTAGTCCCTTTAATTTTTGTTTAATCTATAATTCAGCTTTCACACTTTATGCAATTTAGTCCTTTTATCTAATTACTCTTAATTCATGCAATTTCACCTAACCAAAACCTAATTTACAGTAACAGAGTCTCGAAAATGCACTTTCTAACACTCGTAACTATCGGGTCATTACATAAAATGTGTTCAATCTTCTATACGCCTCGTGGAGTAGCAAAAAATTATTTCGGCAATTATCAACTATGGATCCATGTACGAGGAACGAGTTGTGTAACAACCTGATTTTTAGTGGTGACGGAACAGTGGTTTTAGGACCACAAATTTTCATCGTGTTGACTCATAAATATTATTTTTAGAATATTTATGGAGTCATTTGAGTCTTATTAAAATTTGGTTAAGAAATTTTAACGTTTAGATAGTGAATTAAAGAAAAAGACTAAACTGTAAAAGGTGTAAAACATAGTAATTAAAGCATTTAGGTGATCAAATGGCTTAATTAGTAATTGAAGGAGGATCAATGTGACAATTAAGCCTTAATTAATGTATTGGGATGGCAAATTGAATTAAAAATATAGAATATTAGATGTTAATGGCATAATGGTAAATAAATTAAAATTAAGCAAAATAAATTGAGAAATTAGATGTTTCCTATTCATTTTTTATTTTTCTTGCCAAAACCACCATTATATGGAACTTCAAGATTTGGTTTCTTCATCCTTCTGCATGTGAGCTCAATTCTCACTTATTTCTTGTAATTTTTATATTTTTGAGATCGTTGCAACTAGGTCTAGCTAGCTCGTACCTTCCTTTTTGAATTTGTTAAAAATTTTAGAAGTTTCCATTGATGAATCTTAAATTTTTGGATGATAATTATGTATTTCAAGCTTTGATTGTGTTCTTTGGTGATTTTGTGAAGTGATTTTTATTAGATTTTGATTTAATGATTAGATTGTAAAAATGTCAAAATTTTAGGGTTCAATAGTGAATTTGATATTTAACAGAGATTTTTTAAGGGTCTAGTAATTAAGCTATAACTTTGAATTGATAAAAATGGTTAATTTGATGATTTTTGGGTTAAGAGGCTAAATTGTAAAAGTTTTAAAAGTTAGGGGTAATTGTGTAAATTTAAAAAATAAAATGGGTATAAAATGTAAAGTGAATTGGAAGGTGAAATTTAAGCTAATAATTGAAGAATTTTACATTTTAGATCAATACCTAGTTGATACTCATGGAAAAGGAAAAATTACAGAATAGTCCTGAACTTCTGCAACTACTACAACTCAGTCCAGGTAAGTTCATACACTTTATAATTTAACATCTATATGAAATGTTTGATTGTATAATGTGATATAATAAATATACTTGATTATAAATGATGTAAAGTTATTTGAGAAAAATTGTTGAAATTCAATACTTGGATCGGATTGAACGCGGGATAGATTACAATCGAGTTATGGTTTGTTATTTGGGATTGGAGTGGAGATTGTTGTGGGGTGATATATATATATATATATATATTTCTCGAGTAGACTGAGGTTTATCATTTGTTGTGAACTCTCGTGTTATATTCCATGTTTTGGTGTGTTTCGGTTGGAGTAGCTCTTCTAAGCATTAGTGTGTTTCGGATGGATTATCTCTTTTGACCATTGGTGTGTGTAACACCCCAGATCCGGCCTAGTTGTTGTGTCCGTATCTGAAAATGTCACACGATAGTTTTTTTGAAACCTCGTTGTTATGATGAAAACATTCCATGTTATTATCTTTAGTAAACCTTTTTTAGAACTTAGGAAGTCGTCTTTATTCATTTAAAACATTTGTTTTGAAACATCCCTCATAGCAGAAGCTTTAATAAAACAGTCTAGGTGATCATGCCTTTAGAAATTACTTTAACTTTTTAAAAACTAAATTTCCTACGACCAGTAGGTATAAATCCATAAAGTAAAATAAATCAATAAAAACCCAAATTTAAAACCAAAGTCCAAAAATACAACCCAAATAATTAATAATAATCAAATCATAAATCATAAACTGAAAACCATGAAGTCCAAAAATTACTATGGTCACCGCTGAGTCCTCCGTCGCACCGATCTGTCTAAGTCTGGGGATTACCTGTGCACATTAAATAAAACGGTTGAGTTTACCTGTAAACTCAGTGTGTAATCCCGCAGAAACAAACAAACAATCAGTATTCACAATGCATAGTTGAATAGTCTTGGGTCTAAGCCCTTTTTAGTATTAGTGACAGTTTGGGCCTTAGCCCATCACAGTATCAGTAGCAGTAGCAAAATCCTACCCAACCAGCCTCTACACACCATCTCCATCCAACCCTACACTCTATGTGGGGATATAATCAACCCACCTATCCCTACACTCCAAAATCCGTGGCATAAAACAGTAGTTTGTAGCTGAGTTGCCAGTAAATTGGGCTTAAAGCCTTTCAGTACACTTCCTCCGAATAAAAACCCTCAACCCAATGCAATGCAACATACAATGGATGACATGCTATTATGCAATTTTAGTACATATATCCAGTTCATATATTATCATGCCCAATACTGATATCATTCAGTCAATTTAACACATTTAGGGGTCTAAGTAGCACTTACCGACCCCACAGTAGGTTCACAGTCGACTTGGGCGATTCGTGCAACCATAAAAACATTTCGGTAAAAATGGGCCCACACGCCCATGTAACCTACCCTTGTGGCCCACTAGGCCCAAATTGCCCTTGGCCGTGTGATCCATTTTTAAAGTAACCCATGCTAGCTCAATACTTATATATGTTTTCACTATTAACTTATATGTTCATTCAAAGCTGTCTACTTTAGTCATTATCATTAAATTATTTATATCTTGAGCTATAGAATTCCAAATTAAGATCTGCTTGATGTTTTTAAAACTAGACTCAAATAAATTTCAACCATAAAATTTTAACAATTTATAGTTTATCAAATAAGTACAGTAAAATCTCTAAAGTTATCCCTATTTTTCTATTTGACAACTTCGACCTTTCCTTACTAACAATTATTTATCTCTTAGTACGGAATATAGATGATGTTTTTGTTTGTTTCTCTTGAAAATAGGCTCATTAAGGATTTAAACATATAAATTTAAGCCCATATTTATTTATTTTACAATTCTTGACAGGGGAACTGAAATCATTTAAACATATAAATTTAAGCCCATATTTAAACATATAAATTTAAGCCCATATAAATTTAAGCCCAAATTCAGAACAGGGGAACCGAAATCATTCTGACATTGTCTCACAAAATTTATTATAACTCATGATTTACAATTCCATTGCTTACACTTTTCTTTCATGAAAGACTAGACTAAATAAAATTTAATTTCATATTTTATTCAACTTCTAACTCAATTTACACTATTTTGATGATTTTTCAAGGTTAGACTACTACTGCTGTCCAACACTGTTTTAGTGCAAAATGTTGATTTCCTAGTTTTTAACACCCTTATTTCGTTTCTCTATAATTTTTTGCTTCATTTTCTCTTATTTCTCGATAGAAAGCAATTTTAAATTTTTGCTGAACCATATTTTTTATGTTTCGGGAACACACCTTGTTTCATTTTGATGCCTAATCACTCCCGACCACTTTAAGGCCTAAAATAAAGATACTCAATATCGCTACTCAGAAAAAACATTACCACTTCAGTCGCTAAGAGATTCATGGTAGAAATGAAGAGAAACACTTACCAAAACTAAGCGAGCACTAACTGCATGTGAAAATGAAGGAAAATAAATGGATTAGGGAAAAATCAAGAAGAAGAAAAAGAAGAGAAATTTGGAAAAACTTAGAGAATTTGGTAAAAGTACAAAACTTGAATCCTATATGTTAGAGGTGTCCAATTGTTATTAAATTTTAAATTGGAGGTCCTTAAATGGTAATTAGACCATTGGTTAAGTTGGTGGACAAAAATGGACATGTTTTTTTCAAAGTTTTTCATTAAGGGCATTTTAGTAATTTGATAATTAAATGGATTAAAAAGTCAAATTAAAAGCCAATTTTTGTCCAAATTCTTCCTCATGGCCGAAACATGCATTTAAAAGACATATCTAGGGTTTTTCAAGCTTCCAAGCTTGATTGTAAGTCTATTCTAGCCCCATTTTTAATGATTTTTTACGTTTTTAAAATCCTCGTAACATGATCTATCTATTTCTACCACTAATTTAAGACATAATCAAAGTATAAAATTTACCCATGATGGATATTTGTGTATTTTGTTGTTTGATGGTAGAAAATGCATGTTTATGGCTTGTCAAACGACTTTTGCTAAGTGATTTTCGGTGAAAATGCCTAAAAAGACTTGTTTGTAAAAGTTGTAAATATGTAGTAAAAGTGTGTTTTAATGGAAATTATGGGCTATTATAGTTATCAAAATGGGTCAGCTAGGCTAGTATATTAAAGAAATTGAATAGATTTCATTTTACGATCCTAGGGACTAAATTGTAAAAATATGAAGCTTTAGGGGAAAAATGTAATTTTTGCCATAATGTGATTCTGGGCTGATTTGAATAATATAATGATTAAATAAGTTAAATGTGATGTTATAGATCAAGAAAAATGAGGCTTAAAATTAGAACGGGGAAAATGAGTATTTGACGATTAAGTCCCTTTTTACCTTTTTGTAGCTGAAGTAAGTTCGTATCTAAATAATGTAACACCCCTTACCCGTAATCAACACTGAAACCGGGTACGAGGCATTACCGAACTTAACTTACTCAAACATACAATATTGAGCCTTAAAATTTCGTTAACTCAACACTTTTCATTTGAACTCATAACATCCCTCTTATAGGTCTACGGGACCTTAAACATACTTATGGAGTGGTTAAGGACTGAACCGGAAACTTTTGAAAACTTAGAAAATTTTTACACAAAACAGGACCACACGCCCGTGTGATGAGGGACATGCCCGTGTGGGTAGGCCGTGTGGTCACGCTCGCCCATGTCCCTAGTCCGTGTGGATTTTATTTTTCATTTCGAACCTACAGAGGTTTTCACACGGCCGGACACACGCCCATGTCCATGGCCCATGTCCTTCACACGGCCACGACACGCCCGTATCTTAGCCCGTGTGCAAAAGCCTTGACATTCTATTTCTAACGTCATCATCTTATTATGGTCACACGGCCAAGGCACACGCATGTGTCCTTAGACCGTGTGCAAATTAAATTCCTAAATTCAGGTGCAGACTTCACACGGCCTGGGAACATGCACATGTCTTAGGCCGTATCTCCCACACGGTTGAGACACACGGACATGTCTCCACCCATGTGGTTAGTACTAAGCATACTGACTTGCCAACTTAGCATGAAGGGGGACACATGGCCTAACCACACGCCCATGAGGCTAATCATGTGTCATACACGACCTAGACACACGCCCGTGTACCAAGCCCTTACTGCCACCCCTACTTACACCATCATAAACCATATTAAGTAACCAACCTATTTATGAATAAATACCCCAATTAAACAATCATACAACTTGCACATTCATGAATACCTCATCATTTCATAGATTAATAAGAAAGAGCCATCAACTACGGCCTTATACAGAAGAATTCATCCTCAAATGAGCCAACACATTTTGCCAAAACAATATGACATTCAACTAAAACTAAGTCCCTATACATGCCATACTCAAAATGCCAAATCTAACTATACCAAGATGTGCTAATAGTGTGGGTTCGTATCCCCAACTGGCTCTTCGACACTATAAAACAAGGGGAAAGAGAAGGGAGTAAGCTTTAAGCTTAGTAAGTCTATGTGTAAACAATAAGCAACATACCACATACTTTTTAATAAAAAACATTACATACTATGTAAAAATAATTCATATCCTCATAATCATGCTTACTCATTTCAAACCTTACCACATCCCAAACACATATCATAACATTGCTCACATTTGCTTGCACTTATACCCTACACTTATCACCACAAAGCCACATGTAATTTCACTTAGATAAGTTTCTTGATGAACACTTCGAAATAAAGTTGGATACTCAATGGTTTCGTACATAGCCCACCATCTAATAATTAACAAGATGGTATCACACACAGCCCACCATTTAACAATTAACAAAGTGGCATCGTACACAACCCACCAGTAATCACACGTTTACGGTGGTATCGCACATAGTCCACCAATGCTAATACATATGATGGTATCGCACACAGCCCATCGTTGATAAACAACAAGGTGGTATTGCACACAGCCTACCAACAATAATAATTACAGTGGTATCGTACACAACCCACCAATAATTTCATATTTACGGATATCTATCCGTACCCATATTCCTATCCCGAAGGTTTATCCGTAATTTCCTCATTTTCTACCATTTTTAATAAGTAAAAACATACGTAATAAGGATGTATCGTTTACACATAAACTTACCTCGATACAAAATATGTCAATTTGCAATTTAGTCCGTAACCTTACCTTTTCCCCGATAAAGGTTGATTCCATGCTCTTCTTGATCTATAATGACATATTTAACTTATTAAATCACTACATTATTCAAAACATTTCAAAGTTTCTATTTTGGTAAAATTACCATTTTACCCCTATACTTTCATAAAATTACACTTTTACCCCTAGGCTAGTAAAACGAAATGTGTTCATTTTTCACACACCCAAGCCTAGCCAATTCATATCCCCTCTTATAGTAACTCAAGATTTTAATTATTACACACATTTGCTACCTATTTTACAACATTTACAAAAAGGTCCTTTTAGGTGTTTTCATGGAAACACTTTTCACAAAAGTTGTTTATTTAACAACTATAATTCATTTTCTTCCCAAAAAATCAGCAAGCAACATAAGCACTCTCATGGAAAAACCCTAAACTTTCAACCATTTTGCAAAACAGTCCCCTCATTAGCTAGCTTAACTTTAAGGGTTCCAAAAGTATAAATATTATCAAGAAAAACCACCAAAATCACTTACTTGCAAGGAAGATATGTTGCTAAAAATTTCAAGCTCCCAAACTCATATTCTTGCTAGAATTTTCGGTGGAGGAAGAAGATAATAAAAAAATATGATAGCTTTCTTGTTTTTGTTTTATTTTATTCATTAATCACCTAATTCCACCAAACATTGACTAATTTAAGCCTCTTGTCCCCCTATGGCCGGATATGACCTTTAGAAAGGCCAAATTTCACATTAAAACCTCCAAATAAAGTTCTATAGCTATTTGGCACCTCTAGCTTGTAAACTAAAACTATCGCACTTTATGCGATTTAGTTCTTTTTTTGCGATTAAGCATGTAATCACCAAAATTAATGCACAAAATTTTCATGCACTCCTATAATCATGATGTAACACATAATAATATTAAAAATAATTTCTCTAGTCTCAGATTAGTGGTTCTGAAACCACTATTCTAACTAGCCCCAAAATCGGGGTGTTACAACTCTCTCCCCTTTAGAGATTTTCGTCCCTGAAATCTTATCGGTAAAGAGGTTTGGGTTTTGTTCTCTCATGTCGTCTTTTGGTTCCCACGTAGCCTCTTCTATGCCATGTTTATGCCACAACACTTTCACTAATGCTATACTTTTTTTTCCTCAACTGTTTAACCTCTCGAGCCAAAATCTTAATTGGTTCCTCTTCATAAGTCATATCTGGTCGTATCTCAATTTGGACAGAGGAATCACATGCGAAGGATCTGAACGATATCGTCGCAACATCGACACATGAAACATGTTGTGTATTCTCTATATTTTCACCGGCAAAGCTAACTGGTAAGCTACTGGTCCAATCCTTTCAATAACCTCATACGGTCCTATGAATCGCTGACTCAATTTGCCCTTTGGACCAAATCTCAATATTTTCTTCCACGGGGATACTTTCAAGAATACCTTATAGCCCACCCGAAACTCAATTTCTTTCCTTTTTAAATCCACGTATGACTTTTTTCGGTCTGAAGTAGCTTTTAGACTATCCCGGATCACTTTCACTTTTACTTTCTATTCGGTTTCTTTAACCAAATCAACCCGTGTATTTGTTTTTCACTAAGCTCGGTCCAATACCATGGAGTCTAGCTCTTGAAACCATATAATACTTCGTACGGTGCCATCTGTATACTCGACTGATAACTGTTATTGTAGGCAAATTCAACCAAAGGTAGATATTTTTCCCAACTACCTTCGAACGTTAAAACACAGCATCAGAACATATCCTCAAGAACTTGAATCACTCTTTTGGATTGGCCATCAGTTTGCGGATGAAACGCGGTACTAAAATTCAATTTTGTACCCAAGGCTTCTTGCAAAATTTTCCAAAACCATAAAGTAAACCTTGGATCTCTATACTAGATAATAGACATAGGCACCCCATGGAATCTCACAATTTCAGCAATATACAGCTCAGCCAACTTGTCAAGTGAGAAATCCACACGTACCTGTATAAAGTGAGTCGATTTCATTAATCTATTAATGACAGCCCACACAACATCTTTCTTTTTCAGAGTCGTAGGTAACCCGTTACAAAATCCACTGGCTGAAGTAAACCTGAAGGTACTTGATGCTTGGCTTTCACTTGTTGACAAACCAAACACTTTGTAACGAACTCGAAGATATCTCTTTTCATACCCCCCGACCACCAATTCAACTTTTTCAAATCATTATACATTTTTGTGCTGCCCGGATATACTGACAAACAACCATTGTGTGCCTCTTGCAAAATTTTCTGAATCAACTCTTTAGGTACACAAACTCTATAATGAAACATCAAACAATCATCTGAACCAACACAAAAATTAGAGTTATTTCACGATTCACTCTGAGGTCCCTTAACTTGCATTTCACTATCATTTTTTTGAGCTTCACGAATCTACTGAAGAAATAATGGCCTATCCCTAAACTCGGCCAAGATAGAACCATCATCAGATAATGCTAATCTCATATTCATGGCTCTCAAACCATACATGGATTTTCTGCTCAAGGCATCTGCAACTATATTTGCTTTCCGTGGATGGTAATCGATTACTAGCTCATAATCCTTCAATAATTAGAGCCACTGCCATTGTCGCAAAATCAAATCCTCTTGGTTCATCAAGTATTTCAAACTCTTGTGATCAGTAAAGATTCAACATTTCTCACCATATAAATAATGATGCCAAATCTTCAAAGCAAAAACAATAGTAACCAACTCCAAATCGTGAGTCAGATAATTCTTTTCATGTGGTTTTAGCTGTCTCGAGGCATCAACACACAACCAAGAGCATTAAATGACGCATCACTATAGATCAAAAACTCTATTCCCGACTCAGATAGTACCAAAACTGGTGCTTCAGTCGACAATGCTTTTAGTTTCTCTCTGTTGGCACCTCTCGGTCCATTCAAACTTAACATTCTTATGTAGAAATACTGTCATCGAGTCGAAATCATGGAGAACCCTTTGATGAACCGTTTGTAGAAACCCGCTAAGCCTAAAAAGATCCTAATCTCTGACACATTCCTCGGTGAATTCTACTCCACAATAGCGAGATCTTATCGGATCAACTCTAATTCCATCTCCTGACACAATGTGTTCTAAGAATCTGACCTCTTGGAGCCAAAACTCACTCTTGCTAAACTTAGCATATAACTGCTTATCTCTTAGAGTTTGCAAAATAGTTCCCAAGTGCTCCGTGTGCTCATTCTCATCCTGAGAATAAATTAGTATGTAATCAATAAAAACGTCTACAAATTTATCCAAGTACAGTTGGAAGATACGGTTCATTAAATCCATAAATACCGCAGGAGCATTCGTTAAGCCAAAAGGCATGATGAGGAACTCATAATGGCCATACCTCGTCCGAAATGAAGTTTTCGGCACATCTTGCTCCTTAACTCCCAACTGGTAATATCCAGACCTCAGGTCTATCTTAGAAAACACCGTGGCTCCCTTCAATTGGTCGAACAAATCGTCGATCCTTGGCAAAGGATACTTATTCTTCACTGCCACCTTATTGAGCTATTTGTAGTTTATACATAGTTTCATCGACCTATCTTTCTACTTCACAAAAAGTACCGGAGCACCCCATGGTGAATAGCTTGATATTAAAAAACCCTTATCCGTTAACTCTTGTAGTTGAACCTTCAACTCTTTTAACTCCAACAGAGTCATCCTATACGGGGCAATTGATATAGGTTTCGTACCCGGAACTAACTCAATGTCAAACTTGACTTCTCTAACTGGAGGAAATCCGGGTAACACTTCCAGAAACATGTCCGGATACTCACATACCAAAGGCACTGATTCAATCTTTACTTCTGACTCTTGGGTATTCAACACAAATGTGAGATAGAACTCATACCCTTTTCTCATGTATTTTTCAAGCTGCTGTAGACGAAATCACTACAGACAAACTATCCGATATACCTGATTCAACCCGAATGATATTTTCATTTACACATCTCAATTCAATAAATTTACTACCATAATTTACTAAAACATTATGAGCAGTCAAATAAACTATGCCAAGAATTAGGTCAAATTCATCAAACGGCAATAACATGGGATTAGCCAGAAAACGATGACCTCTAATCGTCAAAGGATAATTTCTACACACTTTGTCAACTAGAACATGTTTGCCTAACGAGTTTGACACTTTTATCACAAATTCTGTAGACTCAACAATCATATTCATGATAGATATCAATTTCATGCAAATATAGGAATAGGTAGACCCCAGATCAATCAAAGCAACAACAGAGATATCATGAAGAGAAAAAGTATCCGTTATCACATCTGAGATGATGCCTCTTTGCGACCGTGAATGGCATAAATCCTTGTAGGTATTCTACCCTCTGATCTCACAGTAGGATCTTTAGGTGCACCTTGACTACTAGTCCCACTTCCGGGTTCCTCTGTGGTCTACCCCTCGAAGATATATTACTTGCTCTTACTTCTTGTTTTCTATCTTTCTCATCTTTCTTAAGATAGTTTCGAATGAAGTGGTCTAGTGAACCACAGTTGTAGCAAGCTCGATTATTTCCCCAACACTCCCTAGTATGTTATCTACCATAATTTGGACAGTCAGGTTTTTTTGACTTCACATTGCCCACACTTGCCATCGAGGTGGCTTGAACTCTAGAGCTCGAGTATGTGTTACCACGATCTCAGTGTGAATACCCAGTTGAAGCGGTCGTCCGAGGGTTCATCTCTTTAGACCTCTTTGATTGAGTTTGGAATGACTTACTCATCGGTCTCTTCCTTGCATCTCGGGCCTCAATCATAGCTTTTCTCTTTTCCTTATTCAACTCTTCATCTATGCAAGCTTTATCAACCAATACTAGGAATTCTTTCAACTCTAAGATTTCAATTAGCAATCTAATATCCTCATTCAGCCCATCCTCGAATCTCGTACACATAATAGCTTCTGTAGATACACACTCTTGAGCATACTTACTAAGTCTAACGAATTCACGTTCATACTCTGCCATAGTCATTTTGCCTTGCTTCAATTTAAGAAACTCTTTTTGTTTCTGATCAATCAATTGCTGACATATGTACTTCTTTCGAAACTCCTCTAAGAAGAAGTCCCATGTCACTCTCTCCCTCGATACTACAGATGTCAATGTTTTCCACTAGTAGTATGCCTAGTCCCTCAATAATGATCCAACACATTTTAAGCTCTCTTCGGGCATGCAAGAGAGCTCATCGAATACCCACATAGAGTTCTCACGCCAGAACTCTGCTTTCTTAGGGTCATCATCTATGTTGGCTCTAAATTCCTCGGCCCCTTGCTTTCGAATCTTATAGACCAGGGGTTTAGTCATTCTTACTAAATCTATACCTTGAGGAGCCACGGGGTCTGGCTGAGGTATAGGAGGGGTGGAGGAGGTTGAGCATTAGGATTTGCTCGTACAAACTCAGTATACCAATTACTTATCATGTAGAGAAATGATTTTGAGCCTCTTCTCCTTGACCCAAAGTCTCGAGTCTACTTTCTACAGGCGCAGTCCCTTGCGCAGGAGCCAGACACATTACTAGCAGCATCATCAATAGTAGGTTGGTCAAGATCCATTTTCTATATGAGAACCCAATTTACAATTGTCAATAGTCACCACACTATCATAATATATTTATGGCATGTATAGCTAGACTCTCACACATGCTATGGCAGTCCAAAAATTAACTAAACTTGGCTCTGATACCACTAAATGTAATACCTCTTACCCGTAATCAACACCAAAATCGAATACGAGGCATTACTGGACTTAACTGACTCAAACATACAACATCGGGCTTTAAAATTTCATTTCAACTCAGCACTTTTCATTTGAACTCATAACATCCCTCTTATAGGTCTATGGGACCTTAAACATACTTACAGAGTGGCTCAGGACTGACCCAGAAACTTTTGAACACTTAGAAAATTTTTACACAAAACATGACCACACGCTAGTGTGATGAGGGACACGCCCATGTGGGTAGGCCGTATGGTTACACATGCCCATGTCCATAGTCCGTGTGGATTTTATTTTTCATTTCAAACCTACAGAGGTTTTCACACGGCCGAACACACGTCTGTGTCCATGGCCCGTGTCTTTTACACGACCACGACATGCCCAGATCTTAGCCTGTGTGCAAAAACCTTGACATTCCTTTTTGATGTCATTATTCTATTATGGTCACACGGCCAAGGTACACGCACGTGTCCTTAGACCATGTGGTGAATTAAATTCCTAAATCCAGATGCAGACTTCACACGGCCTAGGCATATGCCCATGTTAGGCCGTGTCTCCCACACAGTTGAGGCACACGGCCGTGTCACCACCCATGTGGTTACTACAGAGCATACTGACTTGCCAACTTAGCATGCAAGGGGACACACAGCCTAACCACACGCCCATGAGGCTGACCGTGTGGACAAGAATAGGGCTATTTACCAAGCCCTTACTACCACCCCTACTTACACCATCATAAACCACATTAAGTAACCAACCTATTTATGTATAAATACCCCAATTAAACAACCATACAACTTGCACAATCATGAATAACCTTATCGTTTCATAGATTAATAAGAAAGAGCCATCAACTATGGCCTTATACAAAAGAAATCATCCTCAAATAAGCCAACACATTTGGCCAAAACAATATGACATTCAACTAAAACTAATTCTCTATACATGCCATACTCAAAATGATAAATCTAACTATACCAAGATGTGTTGATAGTGTGGGCAATCCTTTGATTATCTCCGTATCCCGAGCTGGCTCTTCACACTATAAAAAAGGGAAAAGAGAAGGGAGTAAGCTTTAAGCTTAGTAAGTCTATATGTAAACAATAAGCATCATATCACATACTTATTAATAAAAAACATTATATACTATGTTACAACAATTCATATCCTCGTAATCATGCTTACTCATTTCAAACCTTACCACATCCCAAACACATATCATAACATTGCTCACATTTACTTGCACTTATACCCTGCACTTACACCACAAAGCCACATGTAATTTCACTTAGACAAGTTTCTCGATGAACACTTTGGAATAAAGTTGGATACTCGGTGGTTTTGCACACAGCCCACCATCTAATAATTAACAAGGAGGTATCGCACATAGCCCACCATTTAACAAATAACAAGGTGGGATCGCACACAGCCCACCAATAATCACACATTTATGGTGGTATCATACACAGCCCATCATTGATAAACAATAAGGTGGTATCACACACAGCCCACCAACAATAATAATTACGATGGTATCACACATAACCCACCAATAATTACATATTTACGGATATCTATCCGTACCCATATTCGTATCCCGAAGGTTCATTTGAGAATTTCCTCATTTTCTACCATTTTTGAATAAATCTCACCAAAAAGCATTTACATACACACAATGCATTAATAAGTAAAAACATACGTAATAAGGATGTATCGTTTACACATAAACTTACCTCGATACAAAATATGTCAGTTTGCAATTTAGTCAGTAACCTTGCCTTTTCCCCTGTCAAGGTTGATTCCACGTTCTTCCTGATCTATAATGACGTATTTAACTTATTAAATCACCACATTATTCAAAACATTTCAAAGCTTCTATTTTGGAAAATTACCATTTTGCCCCTATGGTTTCACAAAATTACACTTTTACCCCTAGGCTTGTAAAACAAAATGTGTTCATTTTTCACACACCTAAGCCTACCCAATTCATATCCCCTCTTATAGAAACTCAAGATTTTAATTATCACACATATTTACCACCTATTTTATAACCTTTAAAAAAGGTCCTTTTAGGTGTTCCATGAAAACACCTTTCACAAAAGTTGTTTATTTAACAACCATAATTCATTTTCTGCCCTAAAAACTCAGCAAACAACATAAGCACTCTCATGGAAAAACCCTAAACTTTTTCAACCATTTTTTAAAATAGTCCCCTCATTAGCTAGCTTAAGCTTTAGGGGTTCCAAAAGTATAAATATTATCAAGAAAAACCATCAAAATCACTTACTTGCAAGGAAGATATGTTGCTGAAAATTTCATGCTCCCAAACTCGTATGCTAGAATTTTCTGTGGAGGAAAAACATAATAAAAAAGAATGATAGCTTTCTTGTTTTTGTTTTATTTTATTCATTAATCACCTAATACCACCAAACATTGACTAATTTAAGCCTCTTGTCCCCCTATGGTCGGCTTTGACCTTTAGAAAGGCCAAATTTCACATTAAGAACCTCCAATTAAAATTCTATAGCTATTTGGCACCTCTAGCTTGTAAATTAAAACTTTCACATTTTATGCAATTTAGTCCTTTTTTGCGATTAAACATGTAATCACCAAAATTAATGCACCAAAATTTTCATGCACTCCTATAATCATGATGTAACACATAAAATAATATTAAAAATAATTTCTCTGGTCTCAAATTAGTGGTTCTAAAACCATTACTCCGACTATCCCCAAAATCGGGCTGTTACAAATAATATATTATTTTATTTATGTTTTAAATGCTTTAATATTGTATGAATTATGACCGAATCCTACAAAGTAATTGACAAAGTTTGACAAGCGAGAAAATTTTGGTTAAACCTTAGGAATAGTTAGGATACAAAAGTCATGACATTAGGGTTATTGAGATTTCGTGTAAGACCATATCTAGGATATGACATCGATATGAGATTTCGTGTAGGACCATAGCCGGGCTATTGGAATCGATATGAGATTATATGTAAGACCATATCTGGGATATGGCATTTGTACGGTACTGTATGTACGAGATTCTCGAGTATCCTTTAGTATTCCAAACAGTTCAACGGGAAATTCAATGGGTATGTCAAAGAAGAGAAAAATATGTGAGTATTACGAATTGGTACAGCTATGTACATAAAGTTTATAAGCATTGACTTCATGAAATTGTAAGTTCATGATTTCCACAAGAATGATTTTGTGAAAACCTTGTGATTATGGGTCTATACTTGTGATGTATGAAATACATAGTAAATTCGATTGACGATTTTGTGATTGGCTTTCAAGCTAGATTAAGTTATGATATAGCATGTAGTATTCATGAAAATTGTGATTTATCAGGTATGAGATAAAGGAAAGATTTGCAAAATTGCCTATTAAAATAATTACGGAAGCATGGAAAGATAAGAGTTTAGGCAATTGAAAGATGAAAGAGTATATGCTTGAAATGTAAATGCTCATAATTAATGTGTATGTTTTATGTGAGGTTTGAAATGGTTTGTTAACTGTGGTAAATGATATGTTATTCTTATGACTGAACAAGATGTGCTCATTAAGCTTAATGTCATTTATGTTAGTATAAGTTATGTTATTAGTATGATTGAGTAAGTTATGCTCATGAAGTTTAATGACATTTATGTTAATATATGTCATGTTATTCATATGACAATGTATAATTAATGTTGTTTATTATTTGCATATGAACTTAATAAGCTATATAGCTTACCCCCCTTCCTTTCCCATGTCTTATAGGGTTAATAAGCTAGCTCAAGTTGGAGATCACAGGAGATCCTATCAGACTATCAAGCTACCATTTTGGGTAAATATAAATTCAAGTATGTTGAGTTATGGCATGTATAGGGACTAATTCAATTGGTTATATGTGTCTTTATGATTGTAGCCAATATGTTGGCTTGTAATCGTCAAAGGCTTGTTTGCTATTTGACCATGTAAGTTGGCTTATATTGGTAACATGGTTGTAAGCCTAAGTATATTCATATATGTGTTAATGTCTGTGGTGATATGATCATGGTATGCTCGGTGAATGTGAAATATTTGGAAATGTGATTTATGGCATGATTGTGAAATGTTGGAATTGTGACCTATTGATGATATGAGAAATTTAAGTATAATTTGGTAACTAGATAGTAATTGAATGAAGCCTAATGAATGTGGGATTTGTAAGTTTGATTTAGGGCTTAATAAATGTAGTGAACATGTTGGATAAACATATAAAGTTGATATGTTTTAACCATGAATGTGGATGCTTTGGTTGCCTAAGTATGCAATGTTATGTGCCTTTGAATGGATGTAAGTGTATGTGTGAATAAGGGTGGCAAATGGCTTGGTAAATAGCCTTATTTTTTGCCCACATGGGTAGACACTCGGGCATGTGTCTGGGCCGTGTGTGACACATGGTCTGCCCTACGGGCATGTGATTAGGTCGTGTGTCCCCTACACCTTAATTTTGGAAAAACAGAATGTCTAGAATTGAGCACACGGGTAGGGACACGGGCATGTGTCTCAGCCGTGTGTGTTGCAAAGCCTAGCACACGAGCATGTGGCACGACCATGTGGCACAAGTCAGAGAGCACCTCTAAATCGAACACGGCCTGTAGCACGGGCATGTCTAAGGGTCACTCGGGCATGTCCCTTGGACCACACGGGCGTCTGAGCCCTGTATCATGAAAATTTTTCTAAGTTTTGTAAAAATTTCTAGAGTTCTTGATTTAGTCCTAAACTGCTTCCATTACATGTTTTAGGCCTCGTAGACTCGTATAAGGGACTTTATGGTTGGTTTTAATTTGAATGCAAATTTTATGACTCGAAATTGTGTACTTGCTTGTGATGTGAGTCCGTTAATGCCTCGTACCTTGTTCTGGTGTCGAATACGGGTAAGGGGTGTTACAGGCATAATTGCTTCTTTAGTCCCTTTAATTTTTCTTTATTCTATAATTCAGGTTTGACTCTTTATGCAATTTAGTCCTTTTACCTAATTACTATTAGTTCATGCAATTTCACCAAACCAAAACCTAGTTAACTACACAACTAACTTTTACGAGTCCGATTTACGATAATGGAGTCTCAAAAATTTACTTTTCGACACCCGTGACTGTCTGGTTGTTACAATTATCCCCCTCTAAATAAATTTCATCCTCGAAATTTATTTGAAAAGAGGCAGAGGTACTGAGATCTCATAGTCTCTTCAAGTTCCCAAGTCGCTTCTTTAACACTATGAGTACACCATAATACTTTCAATAATGGTACTCGCTTATTACGCAATTCTTTCACTTTACGTGCCAAAATCTCAACCAGTCCTTCTTCATATGACAAATCAGGTCGAATTTCAATATTCTCTATCAAAATAATATGAGACAGATCTGATCCATATCTTCTAAGTATTGAAACGTGAAAAACATCATAAATTTTATATAATTCTATAGGCAAGGCTAAATTATACGCATCTGGTCCCACTCTTTCTGTGATCGCATACAGTATAATAAAACGAGGACTAAGTTTCCCTTTTCAGCCAAATCTCATAATTTCTTTCAAGGTGAAACTTTAAGAAATACTTTATCACCAACAGAATATTCAATATCTCGATGTTTCAAATCTGCATATGATTTCTATCTGTCAAAAGCCATCTTCAGTCTATCTTGAATTTTCTTAACAATGTCCTCCGTTTCTTGAAATAATTCTGGCCCGACCATTTTTCTTTCACTTAATTCCATCCAACAAACAGGTGATCGACACCTATGACCATATAAAGCTTCATATAGAGCCATTTGAATACTTGATTGAAAACTATTGTTGTATACAAATTCAGCCAAATGTAAGTAACGCTCCCAGCCTGATTCAAAATCAATAACACAAGCACGAAGCATATCTTCCAAAATCTGAATAACTCGCTCAAATTATTTGTCAGTCTGTGGATGAAAAGCTGTGCTAAAATTAAGTTATGTACCAAGAGATTCATACAACTATTTCCAAAATATCGAAGTGAACCGTAGATCTCGATCAGAAATTATTAACATAGAAACACCGTGTAATCCAAAAATTTCTTGAATATAAACTTCAGCAAGCTTTTGAAGTAACCAATTAGTCTTGACTACAATGAAATGAGCTAATTTCGTAAGTTGATCAACAATCATCCAAACATAATTTTTCTTACTTGCTAATAAAGGTAACCCCGTTACAAAATCCATCATGATACAATCTCATTTCCATTCAGAAATAGTAATAGGCTGAAGTAATCCGTAGAATCCTGATGTTCTACCTTGACTCACTAACAAGTTAAACATTTAGCCACATATTTAACCACATCTTTTTTCATTCCTGGCCACCAATAAGATTCTCGCAGATTCGATACATTTTTGTTCCTCCAAGATGCAAAGCAAAAGGACTATCATGAGCTTCGTGAAGTATCATATTTTTCAATTCAGAAACATTCAGAACACAGATTTAGAAGCTCTATCCAACGACACTGTCATAAATTCAACTCCTTTTGAGATAGAAGATATCTAAGACACTTATGATCAGTATAAATAACATTTTTCACCATACAATTAGTGTCTCTAGATCTTTAGAGCAAAAACCACAGCAGCTAGCTCTAAATCATTCATCGGATAATTGTGTTCTTGTGTTTTCAGTTGACGAGATGCATAAGCAAACACTTTCCCATCTTGCATCAAAAACAACCAAGAAAGCTCAAGGAAACATCACTATATACAACAAAATCTTTTCTTGATTCTAGAAAAGTCAAAACTAGTGCTTCAGTCAACATTTGCTTTTGTTTCTCAAAAATTTCTTGGCACTGATCGTACCAAACGAATTCAACATTTTATGCAGAAACTTTGTCGTTGATAAGGCTATCTTCAAAAATCCATTTACAAACATTTGGTAATAACCAGCTAGTCCAAGAAAACTACAAACCTTTGACACATTCCTCGGTGCTTTCCACTGAACAATTGTCTCGATCTTTTGTGGATCAACTCAAATTCCATCTGCTGAGATAAAATGGTCCAAAAATACAACCTCTAATAGCCAAAATTTACAATTATTAAACTTTCCGTATAACTGTTTCTCTCGTAAGACTTGCAAAACAAATCTGAGGTGTTGTTCATGCCCGGATTCAGATTTTGAATAAACCAAAATATCATCAATAAAAACTACCACAAATTTATCCAAATACGGTTGGAAAATATGATTCATAATATCCATTGATGCTGCCAGAGCATTCATCAATCCAAAAGGCATCACTAAAAATTCATAATGACCATACTGTGTTTGAAATGCTATCTTCGGTACATCACTTTCTTTCACTTTCAACTGATAGTAACCCGATTTCAAATCAATCTTTGAAATGACAGAAGCTCCTTTTAGTTGATCAAATAAATCATCAATACGGGGTAAAGGATATCGATTCTTAATTGTCAACTTATTCAATTGCCGATAATCAATACAAAGCCGCATTGATCTATCTTTCCTTTTGACAAAAAGTACTAGAGCTCCCCAAGGCGATACAGTAGGGCCTATAAAACCACGGTCTAAGAAATCTTGCAATTGTACTTTTAATTCTTTCAATTCTATAGGTGACATATGATAGGGGGCATTGACAACGGAGTTGTACTAGGAAACACTTCAATTGCAAACTCAACCTCTCGATCTAGTGGTACTCCAAATAATTCCTCAAGAAACACATTAGGAAATTCACAAACAGTTCAAATCTTACTGCACTGACTATCAACAGAATTCGAATTGATAATATAGGCTAGAAAAGGCTTCATAACCTTGATGAAGAAGTTTATTAGCTTGAATTGCTGAAATGATATGAGTTGAGCCACTTGTTTGAATACCATTAACCTTAATCTTATCACTGCTTCCACTATGAACAACAAACTTATTTTTACAACAATCCAGAATCACCCCGTGCTCCGTAAGCCAATCCATTCCAAAAATCACATCAAAACCACCAAACGGCATTATCAACAAATCAACAGAAATGTTATATTCTATATAATGAACGGACATCTCCTACACACCTAACCCACTGGCACAGATTGTCCCAATGGACTAGCACCACTATCGATACTCTAGACGTCTCAAATTTTAAACTTCCTGACTCAACCAATTTAGTATTAACATATCAATGCAAAGATCCCAGATCTATCAAAGCATAAACAGGTTCTGAATGTAATAAAAATATGCTTGTCACAACATCATAAGCTCACCATCCTCACAAGTCCCCACAACATAAGCTTGAGTAACAACATCCTCCGACTATTGAGTAACAACATCATTTCCCTTTCTAGCACCATCTCTCGAAAATGAATTATTACATATACCTTTAAGAATAAATGAACATATAGAATAACCAGAAGAGATCACTATAAGATACTCGACTATAACAGTTGCATTCAGATATCTTTACAATTTCAACACTATCCCACTGACTACTAAAGTCACCAATGATCCCACATTATCCCAGTTACTAAAGAAATCAATTCAAAAGAAATTCCAGTTAACCCATTCTTTAAATATCAGACCTGAATAAGTCGATTACTTGTGAATAACTTCTTCTTTAATAGCAACATTACGTTTCCCAAATAATCTTCAGAAAAATCTGATATCTCTTCTAGAAATCTCTTTACTTGCTAACCCGTCCTCGATTCTAACCACGTTATTATTCATTCAGCTACTGAACTCTTTAGTTTCACACATGTAAGCTTAATAAATATAAATCTTGTAAATTCCATTGTATAAGACTATACAGGTGAGGAGGTGAAGGTCGTAAAACCTCAAAATTTGACTCTCATATATACACACATATAACGTAACATTTACCGTCAACATAACCATTACAATCATTCGAAATTTTCAACTATAAAACAAAAACAAATATATCAGCATCCAAATCTCGACTCAATTCGACTCAATTATGGCATGTACCTCTAGACTCAATCCCGAGCTCGATTTAGTCCAAGAATCAACTAAACCTACAAAGCTGTGATACCACTAAATGTAACACTCCTTACCCTTATCCATCGTCGGAATAGGGTTATAGAGCATTACTAGAATTTTTAGATAAAAATAGACATTACATATTATTTAATATACATATCATAAATCAATCATATTGTCCCTTATATGAGCCCTCGAGGCCCAAAATATATGTTAGAAACAAATCAGGATTAGAAACAAATCGGGACTAAACCGGGTACACAAAATTTTTTTGAAAACATAAAAAATTTTCAAAGAAATACGGGACACACTCCCGTGTGAAAATACCTGAGCATTCTGTTTAAAAATTTTAAAGTTACAGGGGACACATGGCCAAACCACACGCCCATGTGTTAGCCGCGTGTCTCACACGGTCCAGTCACACGCCCATGTGGACTGAAAATGAACATTAAACATCAAATTTACCATTTCCTGCAATCTTAAATACTAAACAACTGAAAAATCAATTGTTCAACCAATTTGAAACAAAATCAAATATCTTCAAAACATATCAAAATAACCAACCTAGATGTCTAACCAATGTACCATCATAGTACCACAATTATATTATCAAAACATATTAATTTAAACATCATTCAAATCAAATTTGTAATGATACCAAATTCATCCTAATTTTGCCTATATCATGTTCATTTATGCAATAATTTAAAACATGCCATAATATGACCTCAAATATAAACACATATTTATATGTGTATAACCAACCAATATTAACTTATAATCTTATTTAAAATCAATCCACAAAATGATTAATATTTAGGCACCCTATGTACATGCCGACACAAAAGAAAAAACATCACCATGTTTCAGTTCGGGATCATTGTTGGATGCTGAATCGACGATCAAAATTTAGTACTTACCCTACACACGGAAAACAAAACCGTACGTCGAGTAGAAAACTCAGTGGTATTTCTATAATCCGAATATTAATAGACAAAAGATAATATAATATGTAAATTTTAATTATAAGTACAACTGAATAATAAAAACCACATTAATTTATACAATGACATTAGTCATTCAATTTTTCACTTCATAAATACATCATTCATACCATACGCAATTCTCATCATTTGCTATATAATAGCTTTGCACAATATGATACACATATCATTAAAGCAACAATATTGTTCATTCCATATGCAATTCATGAATACATAATTCATGTGTCTCAATCCATATTTCAATTCAATGTCCCATTTTCATTCCACATACCATGTCATTTCAATATCAATTATTATTCATTTACCCCTATTAAGAAGACTCAGACTCGAACGGATACACGGATCCAACCAAAACTCACCAGTTTGGCACCCAGTGCCTCATCAGATAATTCGAAGTAATAAATTGACACCTAGTGTCTCATCGGCTAAATCGAAGTAAATTGGAACCCAGTGCCTTATCGAATTAATCTGATGTAGTAAATTGACACCCAGAGTCTCATCGACTCGAAGTCGAAGTAGCCCCTAAACTCTTCCAATCCTATAGCATGTCATCTATATTCGACTTAGCCCGATATAGTTAATAGGGTTTAATTTTGCATTTAAGATAAAATCAATATCCAATACTGATTTTTCATATAATCACATAATTACACATAATCATTTCAATTCAAAAATCAATCCATTCAATATATATATCTACCAATTCATTGCATTCAATCAATTATCAAAATATCAATTACTTAACTCAACACTTACCATATACATTAAATAAAAATTACAACAATTAACAACTAGTTTGGATTATAGAAATACAAACCGAAATTCTAAGCTATTCCTTATCAACTACGTGAATTAAAAAATTAAAATTCATCAATACAACACAATTCAATCTCATATTTAATATTGGTCTAAATTCCAATTTAGTCCCTAAACCGAGACTAACTTTATTTCTTCACAATTAATCTTATAATTTCATACAAATTCTACTTTAAACTAAATTTAACTCCCTAATTTCACTTAAATTCCTAAATTTTGAATTTTTCACAATTTCTCACTATTACTCAAAATTTACTGATTTATTCTACAATTCAATCCTTTTTTCATTTCTAACTTAAAAATCTATCAATTTAATCCCTAATACTAAAATTATTCAACATAAATAACACTTAGAAACTCAATAATTTCTAAAATTTTGACATGGGTCGGGTAGTATTAAATACTGGGATTCCAAAAATATAAAAATTACAAGAAAAGGACTAAATTGACTCACCAATTGAGTTTTGAACTTTGAAACCCTAATTTCCCCTTTCTTTCTTTCTCTTTCTCTTTTTCTTTCTTTCCCTTTTTGTTTTCATTTCTATCTCTATTTCTTTTTCTTTTTCTTTTATCTATTTATTCTTTATTTATTTGTTTTTATTATATATTATTACATTATTATAATATATATACTTAAATGTTAAGTAAATATTTTTATTTTAATATATATTTAATTTTACACATGTTTTAATCTTATCCGCCTCATTTAATGCCAATGGCATAATTGTTTCTTTAGTCCCTTTAATTTTCCTTTAACCTATAATTCACTTTCACACTTTATGCAATTTAGTCCTTTTATCTAATTACTCTTAATTCATGCAATTTCACCTAACCAAAACCTAATTAACTCCAAAACCTAATTTATGGTAACAAAGTCTCGAAAATGCACTTTCCGACACCCGTGACTATCGGATCGTTACATAAAATGTGTTCGCTCTTCTATACGCCATGTGGCATAGCAGAAAATTATTTCGACAATCATCAACTATGGATTCATGTACGAGGAACGAGTTGTGTAACAACCTGATTTTCAGTGGTGACGGAACAGTGGTTTTAGGACCACAAATTTTTGTCATGTTGACTCGTAAATATTATTTTTAGAATATTTATGGAGTTATTAGAGTCTTATTAAAATTTGGCTAAGAAATTTTAATGTTTAGATAGTGAATTAAAGAAAAGGACTAAACTATAAAAGGTGTAAAACATAGTAATTAAAGCATTTAGGTGATCAAATGGCTTAATTTGTAATTTAAGGAGGATCTATGTGATAATTAAGCCATAATTAATTTATTAGGATGGCAAATTGAATTAAGAATATAGAATATTAGATGTTAATGGCATAATGGTAAATAAATTAAAATTAAATAAAATAAATTGAGAAATTAGATGTTTCCTATTCATTTTATTTTTCTTGCCAAAACCACCATTAGAGGGAACTTCAAGCTTTGGTTTCTTCATCCTTGTGCATGTGAGCTCAATTCTCACTTATTTCTTGTAATTTTTACGTTTTTGAGATCGTTGCAACTAGGTCTAGCTAGCCCGTAACTTCGTTTTTGAATCTGTTAAAAATTTTAGAAGTTTCCATTGATGAATCTTAAATTTTTTTGATGATAATTATGTATTTCAAGCTTTGATTGTGTTCTTTGGTGATTTTGTGAAGTGATTATTGTTATATTTTGATTTAATGATTAGATTGTAAAAATGTCAAAATTTTAGGGTTCGATAGTGAATTTGATATTTAATAGATATTTTTTAGGGGCCTATTATATTAAGATATAACGTTGAATTGAGAAAATGGTTAATTTGATGATTTTCGGGTTAAGGGGCTAAATTGTAAAAGTTTTAAAAGTTAGGGGTAATTGTGTAAATTTAAAAACAAAATGGGTATAAAATGTAAAGTGAATTGGAAGGTGAAATTTAAGCTAATAATTGAAGAATTTTACATTTTAGATCAATACCCAATTGATACTCATGAAAAAGGAAAAATTACGGAATAGTTCCTAAACTTCCACAGCTATTATAATTTAGTCCAGGTAAGTTCACACACTTTATAATTTAACATCTATATGAAATGTTTGATTGTATAATGCGATATAATAAATATACTTGATTATAAATACGTAAAGTTATTTGAGAAAAATTATTGAAATTCAATACTTGGATCGGATTGAACGCGAGATAGAGTACAATTGAGTTATGGTTTGTTATTGGGGATTGGAGTGGAGATTATTTTGGGGTGATATATATATATTTCTCGAGTGGACTGAGGTTTATCATTTGTTGCGAACTCTCGTGTTATACTCTATGTTTTGGTGTGTTTCGGTTGGAGTAGCTCTTCTAAGCATTGGTGTGTTTCGAATGGATTATCTCTTTTGACCATTGGTGTGTGTAACACCCCAGACCCGGCCTAGATGTTATGGCCGTATCTGACAATGTCACACGATAGTGTTTTGGAACCTCGTTGTTATAAAGAAAACATTCCATTTTATTATCATTAGTAAACCTTTTTTAGAACTTAGGAAGTCGTCTTTATTTATTTAAAACATTTGTTTTGAAATGTCCCTCGTAGTAGAAGCTTTAATAAAATAGTCTAGGTGATCATGCATTTAGAAATTACTTTAACTTTTTAAAAACTGAATTTCCTACGACCAGTAGGCATAAATCCATAAAGTAAAATAAATAAATAAAAACCCAAATTTAAAACCAAAGTCCCTGAGGGTCCTTAAATCACAACCCGAATAATCAATAATAATAAAATCATAAATCATAAATTGAAAACCATAAAGTCCAAAAATTACTGTGGTCACCGCTGAGTCCTCCATCGGACCAATCCGTCTAAGTCTGGGGATTACCTGTACACATTAAACAAAAAGGGTGAGTTTACGTAAACTCAGTGTGTAATCCCGCAGAAACAAACAAACAATCAGTATTCACAATGCATAGTTGAAAAGTCTTGGGCCTAAGCCCTTTTAGTATCAGTGACAGTTTGGGCCTTAGCCCATCACAGTATCAATAGCAGTAGCAAAATCCTACCCAACCAGCCTCTACACACCATCTCTATCCAACCCTACACTCTATGTGAGGATATAATCAACCCACCCATCCTTACACTCTAAGTAGTACCAAATGCGGCATAAAACAGTAGTTTGCAGCTGAGTCGTCAGTAAATTAGACTTAAAGCCTTTCAGTACACTACCTCCGAATAAAAACCCCCAATCCAATACAATGCAACATACAATGGATGACATGCTATTATGCAATTTTAGTAAATATATTCAGTTCAGATATTAACATGCCCAATACAGATATCATTCAGTCAATTTAACACATTTAGGGGTTTAAGTAGTGCTTATCGACCCCACAGTAGGTTCACAGTCGACTTGGACGATTCGTGCAACCTTAAAAACATTTCGGTAAAAATGGGCCCACACCCATATAACCTATCCGTGTGGCCCACTCGGCCTAAATTGGCCTTGGCCGTGTGATCCATTTTTAAAGTAACCCATGCTAGCTCAATACTCATATATGTTTTCACTATTTACTTATATGTTCATTCAAAGCTATCTACTTGAGTCATTATCACTAAATTATTTATATCTTCAGCTACAGAATTCCAAATTAAGATTTGCTTGATGTTTTTAAAACTAGACTCAAATAAATTTCTACCATAAAATTTTAAGAATTTATAGTTTATCAAATAAGTACAGTAAAATCTCTAAAGTTATCCCTATTTTTCTATTTGACAACTTGACCTTTCCTTACTAAAAATTATTTATCTCTTAGTACGGAATATAGATGATGTTTTTGTTTGCTTCTCTTGAAAATAGACTCATTAAGGATTTAAAAATTTAAGCCCATAATTATTTTTTTTTTTTACAATTCTTGATGATTTTCCAAATTCAGAAAAGGGGAACCCGAAATCATTCTGACCTTGTCTCACAAAATTTATTATAACTCATGATTTACAATTTCATTGCTTACACTGTTTCCTCCATGAAAGACTAGACTAAATAAAATTTAATTTCATATTTTATTCAACCTCTAACTCAATTTACACTATTTTTTTTATGATTTTTCAAAGTTAGACTACTACTGCCATCCAACACTATTTTAGTGCAAAATGTTGATTTCCTAGTTTTTAACACCCTTATTTCCTTTCTCTACAATTTTTCGCATCATTTTCTCTTATTTCTCGACAACAAGCAATTTTGAATTTTTTTCGAACCCTATTTTTTTACGTTTGGGCACACACCTTGTTTCGTTTTGATGTCTAATCACTCCCGACCACTTCAAGGCCTAAAATTAAGATACTCAACATCGCTACTCATAAAAAACATTACCACTTCAGTCGCTAAGAGATTCATGATAGAAACGAAGAGAAACACTTACCAAAACTAAGCGAGCACTAACCGCGTGCGAAAACGAAGGAAAATAAGTGGATTAGGAAAAAATCTAGAAGAAGAAAAAGAAGAGAAAGATGGAAAAACTAAGAGAATTTCGACAAGAGGAGAGGGAGAAGAATAGACGACAGAAAATTTTTTTGGAAAAGGGAGCAAAAATTTGGTTATGGGAAAAAAATAAAATAAAATCCCGATAGCTCCCAAAATCCCTTAATCTTCTCCCCTAATTCCCACTTCACATCCACTACTCAGAATCCCCCTATTACATAACTCTATCCCAAAATCTGAGCAAAAAAAATAATACCTTTGCCTGGCAGGGATTCAAAAAGACCTCCACCATAATAACACACCACTTAACCACCAGGCCAGAAGGTTCATTCTGATGTAATTTACCCAACATTTAAATTTAAGCGCTTTGCACAAGGTTAAGGCTTTTTTTATAAAAATACCAAAATTTGCCCAAGTAAGGCTTGAACTTGGGACCTCTCACACACACCCAGAACACATAACCGCTGAAGTAGATAGACATTTGTGTCACACATACACGAAATCAAAAATTAAAATTTTGGGGTGCTACAATGTGTTTCGGATGGATTAGCTCTTTTGAGGATTGGAATGTTTGGATGGATTAGCTGTTATGAGCATCTGTTGTGTTTGGTTGGAATCTTAATGTACTCTCATCTGTAAGTTATTCATCATGTTGTGAATCTTGGTAAGTTAACTTGTTTAGTGATTTTTAATGGTTTTGTCATGTACTTGAGTTCTGTAATGAATTTTACAATTCACCGTGGATATTATGGATGACTGTGATCACATATGGTTATATTATTATTTGATTTGTTGTATTTACTTCAGTAATAATTATCGTGTTAGTACTTGAACTTACTAAGCTTCAATGAGCTTGCTTGTGTTATTTTATGTTCTCGTAGATACTTTGAAGGTTGGACTGTTGAATAGGCACTCAAGTTACACTATCCACACGTTTTGGTAGTTTTTGGAATGTTTATTCTGGATCATATGGCATGTAATAGGTTTGTATGTCATTACTTTTGTTTTGATATGTAAATTGTTAAAGTATGATCTTAAGTGCAAATAGTCAACTTATATGATATATGTGAATGACGTATGATGTTTAAGTGCAAGCTCATGATAAGAATGTGTTTGGAATATTGTGTTGAGATGTTTATGTTTGGCATATTGATTGAATGTTAGATGATGTGATTTAAAATGATTTGAATGATAGTTCTTTTTGTTGTGTAATTGTGTATACTTGTGGTACCAACGAGGGTACATTGGTTAGTCACTTATAATGGTTGTTTTAGCATGTTTTTGCTTGTTTAATGTCACTTTGAATAGGTCTTTTGACTGTTAAATTGATTACTTAGAGTCCAAGTAAACTTGAATTGGTAAACTTATTGTTTAAGGTTCATTTTGGGTCTACACGGCCTGAGACACGGGCGTGTGACTCAACCGTGTCACTCTTGTTAGAGAGTTACACGGGTAAGGACATGACTGGGACACAACCGTGTGTCCCTAGTTCAATTGTTACACGGCCTAAGACACTGGTGTGTGTCTCAGCTGTGTAAGACACACGGCTTGGCCACACGCCTGTGTAACCCCTATTTTGAAATTATTCACATTTTTACTTAACTTTCCAATCTATTTTAAATTGGTCCCAAATTGTATTAACATGTCATATACTGTATGTTGCATTGTATTGGGTTGGGATGTTGATATTTGGAGGAAGTATACTGAAAGGCTCTTAAGCCTATTATCTGGCAGCTCAGCTGCAGTTTACTAATTATGTACCACATTCGATACTACATGGAGTGTAGTGATGGGCGGTAATGGTGTGTAGAGGATGGTTTGGTAGGACTCTATTTACTTATTAATTTATATCTGATATTGTCACTATGATGGGCTTAGGCCCTAATGCATATATGATACTAAAACTGAAATGGGCTACTACCCGAACTGCTACTGAAACTGAAATGGGCTTAGGCCAGGCTGCATTTGACTGTTTGTTGTTGTTTGACTGTATGCATGTCTTCTGTAGGGATTACACACTGAGTTTATGTAAACTCACCCCTTTCTATTTTATCCATATAGATAATCCCCGAACTTAGACAGATCAGTGCGGCAAAGGACTCATCAATGACCACATGACTTTTGAATCGGGTTAATTCCATTTAAAGTTTTTAATTCCTATTATTTTTGGGGTATTTTGATTTAAATTTGGACTTTTGGACTGTTTACATTTACTTTGGTTTTTAACTATTTCCATGGACTTCTAAACTGCAAAACTCAATGAAAACTTGGTTTCATTTAAAATAATGTTTTTCTAAACTCGAGCAATTTTTTTAAATATCGCAGTTTTAAAAGATTCCACCATAGAATATATTTTTAAATGAATCAAATTAGCGATAGATTAATAGAGGATAATAAATGGAATGGCTTTAAATTGATAAATACGCTTTCAAATCCCTTTCCATTTGACATCGTTAAATTCGACCATAACGTCTAGGCCGGGTTTGAGGTGTTACCTTTAGTGGTATCAGATTCGAGTTGCAAAACTAGGTTGTGGATTTTGGGTTTTAAAACTTGGTTTTTAAAGAATTGATTTTGAAATGAATTTAAATAATTTACTGAGAATGTGGTACACCGAGTCTCTAGCACCGATCCTGTAAGTATTCTGATAAACTGTTATAGATAGTCTGTTCTGAAACACTCTAGTTAGTGTATACTAAAATTGTACTGAAACTGAAATTGATAGAGACTGTGCTTGCGAAAAACAAACTCTAAATTTATGATAATGCTTTACATAAAACATCTGTTAATAAATACTGAAACTATAACTAATTCATAAAATTTGTAATACAATAAATATAAATAGACATGAGCGCATGAGGAATCTGTGGATGGGGTACTAGAGGCCGGTAGAGGTCGTAGAGGGGCTCGAGCTGAGCCCTCTTCTCTCGGCAGCATGCCGAACCTGAACACTAGTGAGACACCGCTATCACCTGCTATTAAGACTGGGTCTCAAGATCGCATGGCTGGGGATGACGTATTGTCCCAGGCTATGTTAAAGATACTTGAGAGGGTCGCTGGGCCCAACACTGGATCTGGGGGCTAAGGGTCAATTACGGAACGACTCTGGTCCAATAGAGTTGAACTTTTAGGGGTGTCACTGAGTCGCCCCTAATGTAGCTGAGTACTAGGTGGAGGTGACTGAGAGGATAATGGATGATTTAGACTGTAACCCTAAGCAAAATTGAAGGGTACATCTCATTGCTTCCCGATGAGGCCTATTAGTGGTGGCTGACCGTTAAGGAGGGCACTTAGCCTGACCATCTGACTTGGGAGTTCTTTAAGACTACATTTTAGAGTAAATATGTGGGAGCCAGTTTTGTTGAGGCTAGGAGACGTGAGTTTCTGAACCTCACGCAGGGTAACCGATCTGTGGCTGAGTATGAGGACAAATTCCCAAGGCTGAGCCGCTATGCTCGAGGCATCTGGTGGATGAGTATGAGAGATGTGACTGATTTGAGGATGGCCTTAGGAATAATTTAAAGGTACTGATAGCTCCGTAGAGGGAGTGAGAGTTCTTTGTTCTGGTAAAGAAGGTGAATATCGCTGAAAAGGTTAAGCGCATTGAGCACCAAAATAGAGACTGTGAAAGGGGTAAGAATAAGAGGGATTCGGAGCCCTCGATTTCAGTACTGAGGCCTAAGAAAAAGGCTAAGGCTGATGGGTCAGTTAGAGCTGGACCCGCTATTGCTCCTACTGGATTGTTGCTGTGTGGAGATTGTGGTAGACGCCATCAAGGCGAGTGTTGGAGGAGGACTAGGGCGTGTCTGAAGTGTGGGTCATTAGAGCACCGCATTTGGGAGTGTTCGCTGAGGGCCGATTAGGTTCAAGCTCTAGGTATTGGTACTGCGCAGTGACAGAGGGTAGTTCAACAGCCATCGAGGCGCCGTGGTCAGGCTAAGGGTGGTAACGGATAGGGCCATGGACGGAGAGTGCTATGAAGAGGTGCTGGACAGACTGAGGTAAGGCAGCCTACTCTTGTTTATGCTGCTCATCGTCGAGAGGACAAAAATGCTCCAAATGTCATTACCGATACGTTCTTCATTTGTGATGTACCTTACTTTTCTTTGATAGACATATGTTCAACTCATTCCTATGTAGCTAGCACTGTGTCCGGAAACTTGGGGATTTTAGTTGAGAGTACTTCTAGTGAAGTAACTATACTGAGTCAGTGGGGCAATCAGTTTGGGTTAGAAAACTGGATAAAGATGTTTCGCTAGAGGTTCAAGGGTCGAGATTTCAAGCTAATCTGATAGAGCTTCCGTTTAGGGAGTTTAACCTTATTCTAGGTATGGACTGGTTGGTCAAGCACTGTGTCAGTCTAGACTGTGTGACTAAGAGGGTCGTCTTGAGAACCGAGGAGGATAATGAGGTAGTTATGATTGGAGAACGTCGAAATTATTTGGCTAATGTGATATCTGCACTAGTGGCTGAGAAACTAGTTCGTAAGGGATGTGAGGTGTTCTTGGCCTATGTCAGTGTTTTCATTTCTGGGGACTTTACTGTAAAGGACATCAGAACTGTAAGGGATTTTTAAAATGTATTTCCTGAAGAACTACCAGGTTTACCTCTGTATCGGGAAGTGGAATTTGGGATTGAGCTTCTTCCTGGTACAGCTTGATGTTTATTGCCCCCTACCGTATGGCACCGAAAGAGCTTATAGAGCTTAAGGCTCAACTGCAGGAACTTTCAGACCGTGGTTTCATTCGTCCCAGTGTGCCTCCATGGGGAGCACCGATTCTATTTGTTAAGAAGAAGGATGGGACCATAAGAATGTGTATAGATTATCTGCAGCTGAACAAGCTGACCATTAAGAATAAGTATCCACTTCTAAGGATCGATGACTTATTTGATCAGTTTCGAGGGGCTTCCGTGTTTTCTAAGATAGATCTTCGTTCTGGGTACCATCAGCTTAGAGTTAAGGATGACGATATTCATAAGACTACTTTTAGGACTCGTTATGGACATTACAAGTTCCTAGTTATGCCTTTCGGGTTGACAAATAAACTAGCCGTATTCGTGGATCTGATGAATTGAGTATTCCAGCCCTATCTAGATCAGCTTGTCGTGGTCTTCATCGATGACATTCTGGTATACTCTAAGAGTGAAGATGATCATGATGAGCATCTTAGAGTTGTGCTTCAAATTTTGCGTGAGAAATAGCTCTACGTTAAATTCAGTAAGTGTGAGTTTTGGCTTCGTAAAGTTACTTTTATGGGGCACGTAGTTTCTGCTGAGGGGATTCAAGTTGATCCTCGAAAGATTGAGGCTGTACTGGATTGGAAACAGCCTAAGAATGTTTCTGAGGTCTACAGTTTTCTGGGTCTAGCTGGTTATTATCGGCGGTTTGTGAAAGGTTTCTCATTGATTGCAGTGCCTTTTCGTCTGGGCAGATGCACAGCAAGAGAGCTTCGAGAAGCTCAAGACTATCCTGACTGAAGCTCCTGTTCTAATACAGCCTGAACCTGGAAAGGAGTTGGTGGTTTATAGTGACGCGTCACATGTGGGTTTGGGTTGTGTTCTGATGCAAGATGGTAAGGTTGTGGTATATGCGTCTCGTCAGCTCAAGACGCATGAGGCAAACTATCTGACGCATGATTTGGAGTTGGCCGCCGTAGTCTTTGCTTTGAAAATTTAGAGGTAGTATCTGTACGGTGTGAGGTGTATTATTTACATTGATCACAAAAGCCTTAAGTACCTCCTAACTCAGAAGGAGTTTAATCTTAGGCAGTGTAGATGGATTGAGCTGCTTAAGGACTATGACTATACTATTGAGTACCACCTTGGCAAATACAATGTGGTGTCCGATGCATTGAGCCGTAGGGCGATGACTGATTTGAGAGCAATGTTCGCTCACCTTAATTTATTTGATGATGTGATTCTGTTGGCCAAGTTGCAAATTAAGCCAACCTGGATTGAGCAAATTTGAGAAAATAATTGGGGGATGAGTCTCTAAGTTTACGATTCCATTAGGTTGAGAGAGGCAGTACTACGAACTTTAGGCTGAATAATGATGGGGTGAGCGACAGGTTTTGGGTCCTGAGTTGGTTTCTGAGACTGAGGATAAGGTTTGACTAATTAGGGATCGTCTAAAGGTGACTTTTGATAGACAAAATTCCTATGCAAATTTGAGCATTCTGTGGGGAACTTCGTGTTTCTTAAGGTCTCGCCATGGAAGAAGGTTCTGAGGTTCGGTCGCAAGGGCAAATTGAGCCCTAGGTTTATTAGGCCTTACCGAATTCTGAAGCTAGTGGGACCGATCACTTATCAGTTGGAGTTACCTTCAGAGCTAGACCGTATTCATGACGTATTCTACGTCTCGATGTTGAGACATTATCGCTCTGATCCTACTCACGTTGTCTCGATTGAAAAGATCGAGGTAAGGCCAGATTTGACTTTTGAGGAGGAGCTGGTTCAGATCCTAGATCGAGATGTTAAGGTTCTGTGAAGGAACTCTATCCCATTAGTGAAGGTGCTATGGCGAAATCATAGCACTGAGGAGGCCACGTGGGAACCTGAAGATGCTATTCATTAGCACTATCCTCATCTATTCTGATCAGGTAAGTTTTAAGGCCAAAATTTTCTTTTAGGGGGTAGAGTTGTAACGCCCCAAAATTCTTATCTTTGTTCCTATTAAAATGTGACACAACTATGTCTCTGCTTCAGTGGTTAAGTGTTCTAGGTGAGTGTGAGAGGTCCTAAGTTCAAGCCTTAGCTTTGACAAATTTTGGCATTTTTCGATTTTGACATTTTGACAAATTATTTATAAAACCATATTAGAATGAGCCTGCTGGTTCAAGTGGTAAGGGTGTTGGTGTGTTGGAGGCCTTATGTTAGAATTCTTGCGCAAGCGTGGGTATCTAATTTTTTGATCGATTTTGCGCAAAAGTTTTAGAGGAATTTGGAGTCTAAGGTACTTTGTATTGAGATGTTAGTGGGGGTGTTGGAGATATGGTCGTTATAAGTTTATTTGTTGTTTTTTTTTTCAAAATTTCATTTTTCTCTCCCTCTCAAGATTTTTGACGTGATTTTTTTACTTCCTATTCTGTTCTTCTTGAAATTTGTTCTTTCTCTTCAATCTGTGTCCTCTTTGACTCGTCTTAATTCGTACTTTGCCTCACTGCATTCGTTAATCGGTTTTGCAAGTGAAATGGGTTTGTTTTCTTTATTGTTGTTGGTTTTAGGAGTTGGGTCAATCGTTTTGCTAGCCATTAAAAGGTTGTAATACATGTTTTTGTGGCGTGTGAGAAGGCGTTGAGGCAGTGGTTATTGTTCCAACATTTTAGATTATCACGTAGGATTGTTTTAGCGGTGGTAAGTTTTTGGGGCATTAATCAATTTGGTTTTGTTAACTCATTTTCGATCACTAAAGATGTTAGTTATACTAGTTATAGGTGCTGGTGATCATGGGAGTGCTGTTGCATCAAAAACGTATCAGGTGTGTACCCAAAAATGTAAAAAATAGGGTTTCAACAAAAGCCAAAACCCCAACGGATGTGTGATCGACGAGGCCATGCCGTGCGCACAAGACATGGCCGTGTGCGACACGTGGGTTAGACTAATTTGGGCCGTGTGGGCCACACGGGCGTGTGGGTCCATACGGATAGTCCATACGGGCCTGTGTGATTCTGGGCCAGACCATGTAATCCACACAACCAAGGCCAAATTGGGTCGTATGAGCCACACGAGAGTGTGGGCCACACGGTCATGTGAGCCCATTTAACTGAAATGTGTTCTAAGGTTGCACGGGTCGCCTAAGTCGACTGTGAACCTACTATAGGGCCGATAAGCACTACTTAGACCCTTAAATGTGTGAATTGTATGTATGATGTATGTACTGAGCATGATGATTATATGAATGAATACTAAACTGTATGTATAACTGATATTCATGTATTAGCATGTCATGTACTATATGTTGCATTGCATTGGGTTGGGATGTTGATATTTGGAGGAAGTGTCTTGAAGGCTCTTAAACCTATTATCTGGCAGCTCAACTACAATGTATTGATTATGTGCCGCATTCGGTGCTACTTGGAGTGTAGGGATGGGTGGGTGTTTTAAACCCCACATGGAGTGTTATTACATCAAGTAAAACCCCAAAATAGAATAAAAGTAACTAAAAAAATAAAATTAAGTCCAAACTAAATGAAATTTTACGCATGTAGCATAGCCACCTCATGGTCCACACCGGCCCCCTCAACTCTTTGCATCACACGAAAAATAATTCCCACAATGGGGTGAGTCAACAGACTCAATGTGCACACAATACTAACATTCAATAAATCAGGCATTCATGTTTAAATCATCAAGTCCATATAATAATGAAATTATGATGCAACCCAACCCAATCCTAATGGTCCATCCGCTACCGCCACCCGTACACGCCATTTACACCGTGGGGACTACTAAGTCAACCCTCCATACTTACTACTCTCCATCGAAGGCATTACGCCCATATCGTTGTGTCATTAGACACTATAATCAAATTATCGTTGTGTCATTAGACACTATTGTAACGAAGTTACCAAAATTTCATGAATGTGACCGTAGTCAACATATTTAGTTGGTGAGACCGAAGTCAACACCTTCGTTGGTGAGACCAAGTCAACACTGTTCACCCCTTTCACATAAATCCCGAATGCCCCAAAAACATATATATTGCATAACTTAATTTCATGTTCATATTCATATATTAGCATGTTATTAAATAACATTTTCACAATCCTATCAAGTAGGAAGCGTGCACAGGGTACTTTTGCCACATTTGTGGTACATAGCCACATTCGCATTCTTATTCATAATCATATATTAAAATATTTAGCCATAAAATATCGAAGGATAGTAAGGGTACACACACTTGCGCTTAATAGATTTCTTGAGATCTCGAGAATCCGATCTAACTTTAGATCTATAAATTCCTATATTCGGCCCATTAAATAAAAACACATTAATAAACCCTTTTGGCTTAAAACAAAACCAAATCCTAGTAGGATTTGTAAAAGACTCACCTTTGCCGATTTGGTGTTTATACAAATCCGAAAGTTTGGTTTTCCTCTACGATATTGAGCCAACCTTGTATTTCAATATGGGTTAGTTTTTGACTTTTCAAAAATTAAGGAATTGATCTAGATAATCTCACAACCATTGGCGAATATTTTAGATGCTTACCTTATAGATTCCAAATCCGAAAGTTCCTTTTGTCTTGAATATCTCGTCAAATCCCTAAAATTCATATGTTAGATCTGCTCTAACTTTAATAAGTTATGTTATGGCGGCCTTAAATTTGAATATGTCTTACCTTAATTTCCTCGAATCGAAATCCGAAACTCCTCCTTTGACATTGACCATAGACATAAGAGAGTTATTATCTTAAACCTTGATTAAAAGCGATTTAAAGGAACAAGAATCAATTGTCTTTACCTAAAATCCTTGATCTTTGTATTCAGTAGTTGTGGAAACTTGAGATCCCTTGTATATTAAAGCCATGATCAAAAGAATGGGGATTAGGCCTTTTACTTTCGGCAACTAGAAAAGAAAGAAAAGAAAATTGAATGGCTAATCCTTACCTTGATGCCTTTGATCACTTGTTTCCTTGTCTTGGATTCTTGAGATCCGGCTATGGAGATTTAGCAGAGATTGGAAGAAAGGTTTTGACTAGGCAATGGCAAGGAAAAGAAAAGATGGAGTCCTTGCTTAGGGAAATTTACGGCAAAGAGAGAAAGAGAGCAAAATTTGACAAGGTGAAGTGAATGAGAGAAAAGTCTCAATTTTCCTCTTTTAAGCTGAAATTGCTAGACCAAGAGTCCAAAACTTGGCCACTACTCTCCCAAGTGATAATTTAATCTCCATTAATTATCACCTAATTAAATTAAAGTCTTTAATCCATCCTTTAATTCCTTATTTATCTTAGTAGAGAAAATCTTTTATTTATCACTTTATTTTGACAAGTTTTAATAAAAATAAAACTCTTCCCTTTTAAGCAAACAAGTCCAGTCCACCCCTAGCCTTGGGAAGCAAAATTAAACCTTCAATAATTGCTTTCAAGTGACTCGAACTCAGTCATTCCATAAACCCTAAGTGACACTTGGGCCACTTTTCCAAGTTCGATTGTGTGTCAAAATTCACCAACTTTTCTTTTAAGGCCCTCGCCCTTATCTCTATTTTGGGCTTTAAAATTTGTCATTCGACCTTATATTCTAAGTTTCCTAAAATTTTAGTGACTCTGTAACTTGCCATTTTCCTTGCATCTTGAGGTTTCCAAAATGTTCAAGTTTCCAAAATGTTCAAGTTTCCAAAATGTTCAAGTTTCCAAAATGTTCAAGTTTCCAAAAATGTCTAAGTTTCCAAAAATGTCTAAGTTTCCAAAATGTTTAGGTTTCCAAAATGTTAGGGTTTCCATTTCCATTTTCATTTTCATTTCCATGCATTTCTAGGTTGCCAAAAGTATCAAAATTTATTCATAGTACTTGAAACTTGTCATTTCATACAATTGAGCTGAAATGCATAGGCCTAATTCGAGGATGTTACTGAGTTCTACCCCTTAAACAAAATTTCGTTCAGAAATTTCCTAACTAAAATAGTTGAAGGTATTCTTTGTCTCATCGCCTCTTCGGCTCCCCGAAGCTTCTTCCATTCCATGATTGCGCCATAGCACTTTGACTAGAAGGCGTCTTCTTTTCGTAGTACTTTCACATCACGTTCCAAGATCAGAATCGATTCTTCCTCATAGGATAAATCGGCCTTAGTTCCACCTCTTCAAGCGGTACCACATGAGATGGATCCGATCGATAGCGGCGTAACATGGACACATGAAATCGTCATGCATCTTCCTCAATGGTCTGGTGGCAACTCTAATTGGTATGCCAGGCCCAGCAGCAACGATTGCTTGATAAGGCCCTATAAATCTTGAAACCTTCCCTTTCTTGACCAAACCTCATTACCTTCTTCTAAGGTGAGACTTTCGGGAACACTTGATCTCCCACTTCAAACTCTATTTCCTTAAGCTTAAGGTCTGCGTCGACTTTTGCCTATCGAGGCTTCCTTCATAGTGCAGAATTAACTCAACCTTCTCTTGGTTTACGCCACCAACTCTGGACCCAAAACTGGCGTTCTCTAACTCGGTCCAACAAGTGCAGTGTGGGTCCATACGGATAGTCCATACGGGCTGTGTGATTACTCGGCGGACCATGTAATCCACACAACCAAGGCCAAATTGGGTCGTATGAGCCACGAGAGTGTAGGCCACAGGTCATGTGAGCCCATTTAAGCTGAAATGTGTTCTAAGGTTGCAGGTGCGCCTAAGTCATTGTGAACCACATGGAGTGTATGGATGGTGAGATGGTGTATAGAGGCTAGTTAGGTAGGACTCTGTTTATTGCTTAATGTATATCTGATACTGTCACTTGTGATGGGTTAGGCCCTAATGCATATCTGATACTAAAACTGAAATAGGCTAAGGCCCGAACTACTACTAAAATTGAAATGGGCTTAGACCAGATTACATTTGACTGTTTGTTTTTGTTTGATTGTATGCATGTCTTCTGTGGGGATTACACACTGAGTTTACGTAAACTCACGCCTTTTTGTTTTATCTGTACAGGTAATCCCCAGACTTAGATGGATCGGTGCGGCGAAGGACTCATCGGTGACCACAACTTTTGAACCGGGTTAATTCCATTTAAGGTTTTTAATTCCTATTGTTTTTGGGGTATTTTGATGTAAATTTGGAATTTTGGATTGTTTACCTTTACTTGGGTTTTTAACAGTTTCCATAGACTTTTAAACTGCAAGACTCAACGAAAACTCGGTTTCATTTAAAACAACGTTTTTCTAAACACGAACGATTTTCTTTAAATATCATGGTTTTAAAAGCTTCCGCCATAGAATATGTTTTTAAACTAATCAAATCAATGAGAATTTATTTTGAAATCAACGAGAGATTAATAGACGATAATAAATGGAACGGTTTTAACTTGATAAATACACTTTCAAATCCCATTCCATGTGACATCGTCAGATTCGGCCATAACGTCTAGGCCGGGTTTGGGGTGTTACAATAACCTTAACACACTAAGGGGTTATCATCATTTTATCCTATTTGATATAACATATTAAAAGGAAAACCAAGATTATTCCCTTATTAATAATAGAGTCATTTTATCCTATTTGATATAACATATTAAAAGGAAAACCAAGATTATTCCTTATTAATAATAGAGAAGGCAAATGGAAAGTTAGAAAAAAATGAATTATATTCTTTCCAAAAGAATATTAATTTTCACGTCTTTTATATTTTGATCAAAATTAATTAATATAACTATTTATTTTAATAAATTCAAAAAATATATACAATTAATACTATGTATGAATCAAATTCATATATTAGTTATATTTTTCCAAAAGAATAGTAATTTCATGTTTTTTTTTTATATTTTGACCAAAATTAACTAATATAATTGTTTATATTAATAAATTTGGTAAAATATATACTATTAATATTTTGTATGAATCAAATTCATATATTAATTATATTCTTTCCAAAAGAATATTAATTTTCATGTCTTTTATATATTGATCAAAATTAATTATTATAATTTTTTATATTAATAAATTTGGTAAAATATATACAACTAATATTTTGATTGAATCATATTCATATATTAAATTTATCTATGTTCTCTATTTGTGTACAACAAGTTTGTACATATAATGTGTTTAATATTTAACTATTAAATTAATTCAACAATTATTTTAATTCATGTGACAACTAAATACAATACGAAATGTATTTGGATTTTGTTCATTACACTTATAGGGTGTGACCCTGTAGGCTCTTGTAACGTTGGTGGTAATACTAGAATGTTTCTAACATTAGAAACAATGAGTGGCATCTAGCAATGCATCATTGCCACCCAAGTTAGAAGAAGTTGTGATTCGACATAACCTTTCTATAATAATATTTTCATGTATTATATCCTTTCATCCTTAATATCTAGAGTGGACACAAGTCATGGAATAATCACACTTGTATAGTCCAATATCATAATTCTTGATTCTCTGAGTAGACTACAATAAACAAATAGGTGTGATATCTCAATCAACTTCTTCAAGCATAGCCATGTATTTCTAGTCTCACTCCATCAAGAGGCCTAAGATATTTCTCCCATTATGTAGGAGGGATAAATCCTATCTTGATCAATCATATTCCACTAAATGGATATTGGTATATCTAACATCAGACTTTATAGTACAACTTGTCGCGGTAGACGTTTTGGTTGTACCAAAATATACGGCTTACGATGTTGGGAAAATGATAATCTCAAGTGTGAGGATCATATATGTAGTTATCACTATGAGTAATATTGTGACTATTACATAATAATCCAAGAAACATACCCATAGCGGGTCAGTTCAATATGTTATTCTCTAACACTTACTCATGTATTGATTTTGACATCCCAATGTCAATGACAACTCTTTGTCATCAATCAACTACACATTAGTCTCAATACATTATTGTTGTCCAAGCCCACAATAATACTTGACTAAGGACCTTTTAAGAATAATCATATTTTCTTCGAACATTATTTCAATTCAATTTAATTATATACACAAAAAATGAAACTGAAATAATAATGGTAATGTCTTATATTAATAAACAAGGTAAAACGAGTATGTGATTACAATCATCTCATGATTGGTCTTTTGGCATACTCTAACACTCAAAATATACGACTCACGATGTGGGGACAATGATGACCTCAAGTCTGAAGATCATCTACATAGTTATCACTATGAGTAATGTTGAGACTATTACATAATAATCCAAGAAACATGCTCATAGTGGGTCAGTCCAATATGTTATTCTCCAACTCATACTTATGTATTGATTTTGACATCCATATGTCAATGGCAACACTTTGACATCAATCAACTACACATTAGTTTCAATGTATTATTAATATCCAAGCGCACAATAATACTTGACTAAAGACCATTTAAGAATAATCATATCATTTTTAGGACTTTATTATTAATCAGCTTATTTACACACAGAGAAAAAAGAAACTGAAATAACAATGGCAATATCTTATATTAACAAACAAAGTAAAACAAGTATATGATTATAATCATCTCATGATTGGTCTTTGGGTATACTCTAACAAGATTAAGGACCATCTCAATGATCTTCAGACAAGAAGCTAACCAAAGTGATGTAAAGCGGTCTCAAGTTTTTTCTCATAGTGTCACGTGTCTAGCTAGGTAATGAATATAGCTAGAGATATACTTTGCCATAAAAAAAAGGTTTCACTATTATAAATACAATACATATTTGAATAATTATAATTTAGAATAGATAAAATACAATGGATGAAAAACCAAACCAAAGTAAAAAGAACTAAAAACTCTAAAATCTAACCAACCAAATCCTAATTTGTAAGAGCCACATAATAAAATTTGAACTTCAAAAATCTAAAACCTAACTAGCCAAATCCTATTTTGCAAGAGCCATACTTTCTTGAAATGGGAAAATGGGGAAGTACAGATTCCTAAATATATATATATATTTGAGAATTCATATCAATTTACATATTATTAATATATTCTAACCTGTTTCTCACCTACGCACAGCTTTCAAATAAATTTCACGGTGCCAAGTGCCAATCGGCAATATTATATCGATCTTCTTAACATTGTTTATGATATCAAACAAAAAGAAGCCACAAATATACAATAATTGAATGAAAATAGTAATGACTAATAATAAATGAAAACATTTATTTCTCCATGATGATGGGATAACTAAGACAAAGAAGATCAAAACGGTGATTAAGTTTGACTGGTTTTATTTGGCTGGTAAAAATTATGTTGCAAGTCCCCCATAAATTACGAAATTTGATTAATGTACTTGAAGGGTTAAAAATTCTATTCCAATAATTGACATGGGTAATATTTTTTTATTAAAAGATACTTATTATTACAATGTTTTACTTTTGAAATTATATGACAGCATCGATGTATTAATAACAAAATATTAGATTTGTAAGAGATTTTAAGTTGAAAAGGTAATATAATTTTATTTTATTTTAAATTTTAACTATACCAATTTAATTTTAAATTTAAATTTTATAAGAACCAACAACAATTCTCATGTTTTGTTATATATATGAACTAGTTTTTTCTCGTGTAATTTGAAAAATTGAATGTATGAATTAAAATATATTAAATTTTGTATAATTTTTTATTTTTTTGTAAAATATGATAAAAATATACATAATATTTCACAAATCAAACATTTTAAAATTAATTGAAATATTTTTTTGATAATTATTGTTTTATGAAAGAAATCTAATGAAGAACAAGATCATCAATCTAAATTTGTTGAGAGGAAATGATATTTTAATTGCAGAAATTCAAATGGATTCACCAAAATAGCTATCAACAACGGTTTCTTCCATACAACACTTATTTATGGTGTATTTCTGAAGATAGGCTTGGGCAAAAATAAATATTCAATGGCATCTCTTATCCTAAATGTTATTTTCTAGTTTTTACATATTGACTATATTAATTTTTCTAACCTTACAATTTAGTTTATAAGCTTTAATTACTAAACCCACAATGTTAACACGTTAATAATTCTAATTCATGCCAAAAGACTAATTAATGAGACTATAATCCACTACCATAACCACTCCCAGAAACCTTTCAGTTAACTTTTCAAAATGGATCTATTTATGAAATTCGACCCAATATTGAACTTTTCAGCATCGATGAAAATTGGGTCATTTGGATTCTCCACTCTTTTAAAAATAAATTGTTCTTGAAACTTGTCCAAAAAGAGATAGGGAGATTGAGAACACAGACTCTCCCAATTCCCAAAATGTTTCCTCAAAACTATAGCTTTTGCACTGGTTATTCTTCATGTAATGAATCGGTCCATGCTCGACTAATTCTACTAAAAACAATCATGCAATTGATTCAATCACTATCTATGCAACATCAAAACATGGAATGTGTTATAATACGATCTAACTCATGAGGGAAAAACCAAACATACTAGACAAGACCAACTCTCTTAAACATCTTATACGAACCAATGTACCTCAGACTCAGTTTAACTTTCCAATCGAACTTCAATATATTCTTCTAGGAGAAACATTCTAGTTCATATTGTCACGAACATTACAATTGATATCTTTTAACTTCACGTGCGCATCCAATTTTCAAACAACTAGAAAATGTCGAACACCCATTTCTCTCACTAAGCTCGGACCAACACAATTGCATATAACACCAACATTTGTACTAATATATAGAACCATATGAATGCTCGGCTAGAAACTATTATTATATCCAAACTCCACCAATGAAAAATGTCGCTCCCACTACCCTCAAAGTTAATAATACAGGCTCAAAGAATTTCTTCCAAAATCTAAATAACATAATCTGACGAACAACATATCTGCAGACGAAAAGAAAGACTAGAATTCAATCTTGTCACCTAGGACTCATGTAGCTTCTTTCAAAGTCTTGAAGTAAAATGTGGATTGCGATAGGAAACTATCGAAACTGACACAGCCCATAACCTTCCTATCTCCACAACATATAATTTGATGAGTTTTTCAAAGAGACTAATCCATACAAACAACTAGAAAAAGAGCATATTTTGACCACCACTCGCAATTGTGCCTCTATTCCTCAAAGTAAATGACAATCCAAAGAGAAAATCCATTCAACACATTTCCACTTCCACTCATAAATTGAACTCAACCACAAAAACCCAGATAAAAGTTGGTGCTCAACTTTAATCTGTTGACATACCAAACACTTCCCAACATCTTCTCATTAATTAACTGCATAACTTGACTCATTTTAATCCAAGTTGAATTGTCTTAAAGCTTAGAAACAAAGTCTTCATAGTCACCTAATTCTAAACATGCATACATAGTTCAATTAGAGACTTCCCACTTACAATACTGGCATCCACCAAAACCTTTCTCAAATGGAAGTTAATAATACAATCATCATTTATAACCATTTCAACCCTTTGTCATTGTCCCAAGTTCAATTCCATCAATTTCTCAAAACTAGCTTAACACATATCGCTCCAAATAAAAGGCACCCCCTTATACCACAACATAGTCAATAGGACAACAATTAATGAAAACCTTTCACAACAAGGAATAATATCCTGCCAACCGTAAGAGTCCTCAAACCTCCATTACATCTTTCATTAACTTCCATTTCTCTTAACCCATTGATCTGCTACAATTTGGAAAATTAGAGTCTTTTCGAAACTTAGGGTGCTTGTTTTCTAGCTCTTTTGCATGTTTTTATTACGTTTTCATTTTTTATTAACTTATGTTTAAATTACATAAAATAAGTATTTTAATGCAATTTTTAGCCATATGATGACCTAATGGGCCAATGCGGTCCTAGGGATGAACTAACAAGCTACTTGAGTGTGCTGGGCACTGATTTCAAACTAAAAACACGAAGATGAAGGTAGCGTCACGACACCAGTCCTATGGTGTTGCAACACTGGATGACGAATCAGACTAATTTAATCAGGGGTGTTTTAGTCTGCACAATGAATATTTATCAGTTTTGAAGGTTGTAATTAACCTAATTAGGTCAGACATTTTTTGCTATAAATAGGTGTGTTTAGCCATATTTAGAGGCTTGGCCAAGTGAGCCATTTAGTTTAGTTTAAGGTTTTTAGTTTTAGTGTAACATCCTGAAATTAGGCCTAGTAGGATTGAGCCCAATGGGCCTTAGGCGTAGTAGCGTTTAAAATTTTTGGAGAATAGGAGATCGGCTTAAGTGCAAGTTAGACCTTTTAGATAAGTGATTTTGGAAGGTTAGGGGCTTCATGAAGTCCGGGATCAAATATTAGCTTTGGGAAAATTTTGGTTTTAGGTGAAAAAAACCTTGGAGGTTGGCGGGTAGGCCTTAAGAATAAAATGTGGAGGAAAATGACACAAGTGGTGTGTGTGGTGTAGTGGCGAAGTGGCCACAAGGAAGGAAGGAGGTCCAAGGTTCTAGTTGTAACGTTTGCATTCCTTTTGATTATTTTTATTAAATGAATTTAGACCTTGGCCATAGGGTTATATTTAATTGCATGGTTTGAGGCACAAGGAGCTAGTTGGTAAAGTGGCTAGCAGCGTGGATTATGTTATAAGGGAGCACAGGTTGAATCTCATGAGAAACAAGGGAGTATTTATTTTATGAGTGGATTGTAAGAGTTTCAGTTGAATTTAAACTCTCTCGACGAAGGATCCCACATCGGAAAGATACAAGGAATGAAGGTGAAGAGCTAGCTATATAAAGAGCATGCCGGAGAAGGGTTAACATACCTTGGTGGGCGTTGGGCACGGGAGTGGTCGCATGACGGTTTAGCACCGTAGTCCTATCGGTGTGTAACTCTCTCTACTCTAGTTGTAAATAAGCAATGCCGAAGTGCAGTCCACGGCAATAGTAGCAACACGAGCGTCTGGCCGCGCGTGTGGGGCTTCAACACGATAGTTGAGGCCATCGGTAGTATTCTTGTGGGTTGAAATTTGCTTGAATGCGATGGTAGAAGTGGGCCCAATGGGCCCGTAGGCCCAATTGGAATAAATTGTATGATGATATAGTATATAGTGAACTAGACTAGGTGGAACTTATATCGTGGATAGATTTGTGTTAGGTGGGCCACACGGCGTGTGGGCTGAATGGGCCAAAATCGAGTTTTAGGCCCAACAATTCCGATAAAGACCGAAAATGGTAGTTGAGTCGCTCAAGGCGACACCGCACCTTTAAAAGGCCATTCCTAGTACAAAATTACGAAAATACCCTTGGTGGGTAAATTACTTAAAATACCCTTGGTGGGTAGATTACAAAAATACCCTTGGTGGGTAAATTACGAAAATACCCTTGGTGGGTAAATTACTGAAAATACCCTTGGTGGGTAAATTAGAAAAATACCCTTGGTAGGTAGATTACGAAAATACCCTTGGTGGGTAAGTTACTGAAAATACCCTTGGTAGGTAAATTACGAAAATACCCTTGGTGGGTAAATTACAAAATACCCTTGGTGGGTAAATTACAAAATACCTAGGTAGGTAAATTACAAAAATACCCTTGGTTGGTAAATTACAAAATACCCTTGGTGGGTAAATTACTTAAAATACCCTTTGTGGGTAAATTATGAAAATACCCTTGGTGGGTAAATTACAAAATACCCTTGGTAGGTAAAATTACGGTTATACCCTTGGGGTTGATTAGCATGATTATGTTGTTTTATATCTATCTAATTATGATGGTAATTCATGTTATACTTATATTTGATATATGTCTAGCATACATGACATCTGCATACACGAATTATTATGTCATATTGCAGGGTATGATGAGAGGTGGGGAAGATTGATATCGTGACTTCTGGTCACCGTGATTTGGTATCACATTAGTGTCTTGGACACGAGGTTTGGCATCTCATAGCGACTCGTCCCCTCGTGGTTAATACCACGGGTTGGCCCCACTTTTGAGATATGGGATCGTTTCGGTGATTTGGTATCACACGTGGGTTGGCCCCACAACTTGATGATTCGTGACTTCGGTCACCGGTGGTTTAGCACCACCGTGGTTTGGCACCACCAGTGATTTGGTATCACATTCGTGTCTTCGGACACGGAGGTTTGGCACCTCATAGCGACTCGTCCTTGTGGTTAACACCACCGTAGGTTGGCCCCACTTTTGAGATATGGGATCGTCGCGGTGATTTGGTATCACACGGGTTGGCCCCACAGATGGATTATTCGTGACTTTGGTCACCAAAGATTTGGTATCACATTTATATCGTGACTTGGTCACCAATGGTTTAGCACCACCAAAGGTTTGGTACCACAGGGGTAGAAAAGGAGTTATGGATGGCTAGGTTGGGTGCATTATACATATATGTTGCTTTGTTATAATTTGTCTAAGTATGTGGTATTTACCGGAGAGGAATATGCATCGAGTCTTGGTGACTCACCTTCTCCTTATCTTTTCGGTGATTCGTGAGTTTGCGGATGAGGAGCGGATGAACTCGAGGAGGCCATGCAATAAAATTTGGTTTTACATGAATTTCCAATTGGGTACTTTATTTTAATTTGGTTTTCATATTTTTATGGATTTGTAATAAGGTTTTGGATTATTTTATGTTTTGAATATGTTTAAAATATGGCCTTTAAATTACTTGGTTAATTTAATAATTAAGCCCAAAGTTTTCTAAACTAAAACTATAATGGTTTTAAAAATCTTACCATCGGGTAACATGAATAGTTCAATAGTAAAATTACAAGTTAAATGTTTTCAACAGATTAAGTGATTTCCAAAATTCAAGTTTCTATACTCAATTGCAAACGGATTTTCCAAAATGATATTTCAATTTTCTTAAAAGATATAAATGTTTTCTATCCTATGATTTATCAACTAAGTTTTAAAGTTTTATGTAATTTGAAGTAAATTTCAATTTTAACTTATTTTCGACAAATAAAGAATTACAAAGAGTTTTTCACAAAATTTAATTGTTAATTGATTCTTTCAAAATTATTTTCCTTAGTGACATACCGATTCGATTAGTAGGCGTATTGACCGGGTTTGGGGTGTTACATTTAGTTTTATTTTATTTCATTTTACTCATTTTATGTTATAAATAGAATTTTTCTTTGTTTAATTTGGATTTGATCTTGATCCAAGCCTTTAATTAAGTAGTTTTTATTTATTTCTTTTTAGTTTCCAATTGCAATTGGAATTATCTTCACAATTGTCAAAGGAAATGCAAAAATAAAAAGAAAAAAGGGAATAATAGAATAATAGAGAGATGAGCGTGTATTGGTAATTTAGTTAGAGGTTGAGAGGTAATCATTGGTTAGTTAATAGCTAACTCGATAAAAATCGAGTTTTGAAGTTAATTAGGAACACTAAAGTGAGTTAATCTTCTGCCTAGTTTATTAGATTAATTTTGATTGTTAATTGTTTGTAGTTAGTTTTAGTTAATTTATGTAATTTCGATTAATAATTTTAATTTGGTTTTTCGTAATATAATTTTAGATTATAACTAGTTAGTCTTGTTAGTGTAGAAAATTAATTTTAGTTTAATTCAATCTCCTTTAGCTATGATCCTCAAAATACTTCCTGGAGTGTTTAGCTGTAACACGTTACTATATTACAACTTAACTTGTATTCTTACGGACATCACTTCTTAAATTTATTATCTTTTTTGCTACAGTATTTCCAGTTTAGATGTTCGCACGTCTAGTGGCAGTCAACTTGTTGGCGCTGTTGTCGAGGAGGTTTTAGGATTACAGTGAAATGTTATTTTCTGCAATTTAATAGGATAAATAGGAAATTTTAGAATTATAGATACGAATTTTAATTTTAGTTATTTTAATTTTATTTAATTTTAAGTCAGTAATTCTATTTTAATTTCTTTGGTTTCATTGTATGACTTGAAGCGGAACCATCCCAATCGAGCCAAATATTGACCTGAAGAGAATTCTGAGATGAAACTGTCAGCAAATGCAAAACAATCCACTTGTGGTAGTTGACTCACAACAATAAAACTCTCTGTTTTACGAGCCAATCAAACCACTAGCATAATTTCGAAGAGAGCCATTGATGGCTCACAAGAGTGAAAATTGGGTGAATACACGCTACCTAATTTAGATATGGTCTGAGGTAGTATCGAGAGGCTAACTGTTAATGCCAATAATTTTTAAATTAAGATGACCACCATCCAGATGATCCAGAACAACTTGCAATTCTGGGGTAATATGATGGAAGACTTAAATTAACATTTAAAGTAATTCCTTTTGGCTCTGTGATACTTTAAAGTATAACAGGGTTATCAATGACTCCATCCATCTTCGATTGTTCTTCTTTTCACTGTGCGGCAATGCATATGAATGGCTTAATTCGCAAGAGCCTAGTTCCATCACTAGATGGGATGAATTAGCAGGGATTTTTACATAAAATTTTTCCCATTGGTCAAACCCTTCAATATTGAGGCATGACATAACCAACTTTAAGCAAATCAAGGGTGAAACATTATACGAATCATGGGAAAGTTTTAAGTCGTTACTAAGAAAGTGATCACTTTACGAATTCAAGAGTGGTTGCAACTGCAAACTTTTTACAGTAGTTTAAGGGCCGGATTAGATGGTGCATTTAGTGGGGCTTTCATGAACAATACATACAAGCAAACCTATTAATTGATCGAGGGATGTCCCATGTGAAATGATATGCAAATTATGAAAGTACACACGTCGAATCAAGTAATAAAGTGATAAGTGAGATCATCTCTATAGGGATCTACTACGTATAAAATGGTTAAGTTATTATAATGTATATGATTAATGTTATGAAAAAAAGTAACGATAAGAATGTAGTGGTAATTTGAAATAATAATTATGTGTGCAATGCCTGTAACTAGTAAATAATGAAAAATGTTATGACAAGACAAGAGTAAGAATGCTATGGAAAATTCGAGAAAAGTTACATGAATAATATGCAAACTAACAAGTGAATAAATATAAATGCTATGGCGAAACTACTACGGTATAGGATAGAAAGTCTACGATGTTGATTTGGAAGGTCGAGATTACTAAAAATCTACCTTTACTAACAGTAACGCTTCGGCAAAACCATACTCAATCTACTACTTAGAAGAGTTTTAAAATGGTCTACTTCTTTCGAGAAGAAGACTTCAAGTTACCTTGCCTTAATCGACATATGTCTATAGGCCTTTAACATAGTACCCTGCACTATTTTGTTTTCTTTCTGTATGAATGTTGCTTTATGTCTAGAGGCTGCTACAAGTATTCGGTCGAACACTTGCCCATATCATTCAATTTCAATCTCATTAACCTAACCTTGTTAGAATTAGATTCATTTAATGAACATGTTGTACATCCATCTGTCTAGAGTTTGCAAACATGCTATTTTGTAAAAACCATTGAATGAAACAGTGTATTAAAGTAGATCTACGCTTTCATCATTAGAGAAAATAAGAGTTTCATCAAGTAATCCCATCCCTGTGAGATTTATCTCATAGGTTGGCAATTAAAATTAAAATTTAAAGTATCATTCAACATTGTTTTCATAAAATCAATTCACGAAGAGTAATCAAGAAATAACAGAAGAACTTTGAAAAGATATCTTACGCTTATCTAGCCCACACTCCAGTGATTCAATGTCCAGTGGTGGCCAAGAGGGACTGCCTTTATCTTCATCATTCTGTCAATACTGAGTCGCTACCCTCTATTTTTTTTCCTAAGTTTATTTTTCTAGCCCCCTTTTAGGGTTTTCTCCTTCTACTTTTATAATCATTTTCCCTAGGGTAAACCCAATAGCCCATGATTTTCTTCTCTATTTTTCAAGCAGGTATATCTAATACAAGTTTAGCTGGGACTATGACTGATACACTTTGAGTGTTGATTCAAAATCTTCTCGAAATTGCCATGGCATTCATGTTGACAAACTATCCAACCCTTTGGCCCTACAAAACTTCACTCCATTACTTCTTGTTCCTCATCCTGCACCTAGCAATCTACCACCACACACAACCCCTCCATAAGTAATTAAAAATAACTAACATTTAATTATAGTCCAAGCTCCTAATGTAATGCTAAAACAAGAAAAATACTAATGGAATGTCCTAAAATGCAACTAAATGTACCTAACTATAGACAATTAGCTAGATCTAAATGCATGAAATATAACTCTTTTCAAGAGTTATCACACCCTAAACTTGAGTTTTTCCTGTCCTCAGGCAAAATATACATGAATGCAACAAAATTTGCCTACGCACATAACCACCTTGTACTGCCAGTGCAGTCAAAGAACAATATATACTTCAGTTTTCAGCAATCTTCTATCTCTAAAAGCTTGTTTGAGTTTCAAAGGTTTGCTCAACAAAGGTAGTGGAAAAAATTTCTCTCTAAAACAAATTTCCTAAGTACTCATGTGTGCTTTAGGACCATAGCAAACATCTCCTCATTTACTCAATTCATTTGTTACCTAAACTCCAGTTACTTTGTAACCCTTTTAAAATATTTATTTTTTTTCTATTTGTTCATTCTTTTTTAAGTATATTAGGGGATTTAGCATGTCATAAAATTCTTTGACTTGATAATTACAATAGAGCATACACTAAATTACCTAGTACTCAATCATGTCACAATTTACATAAAAATCACTCTTGAAGCTAAGGCTTATAACTTAGAAGATGTATGAAGCAAACAACTACCTCCTTAGCTACTCAACCTGTTACTACAGTGGAGTGCCTCTAATTTTCTTTTCTTTATTACACTCTTTGTAACAACCCATTTTTGATGAAATTAGAACAGTGGTTTTAGGACCATAAATTTGAAGTTAAAATAATTATTTTATTATTATATTAATATTTACAATATGATATTATGATTCTGTGAAAATTTTGTTAAGAAATTTCATCGTTTGATTAGTCAATTAGATAAAAAGGACTAATTCGCGTAAAGTGTAAAACTTAAGTTCTATTAGCTAAAGGTGTCTAATAGAAATAGAACCTTAAAGTAAAGGCCCTTATGTGATAATTAGCCTAATTTTGAGTTAGTGGATGATTTTTGGTTTGCCATTTGTGTAAATATGAAAATTTTTAATGGCAAACTAGTAAAAAGATAAATAATGTTTAATTAAATAAAACCAAAACCAAACTTCATCTTTTCTTTTCTATTCTCCACCGATTTTAGAAGAAAACCTAGCCATTTTTGTGCTAAAAATTTTGTCAATATCATCTCCTTCAATTAGGTATGTATTTTGACTCCGTTTTTAATTATTTCTATGTTTTTGAGATCGTTGCAATAAGGTTTAGCTAGCCCATGGACTAATTTGCAAAAGTGTGAAAGATTTTGAATATTTCCATTAATGAATAAGCATTTATTTTGAAGTTTCTTGATAGATTATGATTGCTTGTTGATAGATATATAAGTTTTGTTAAGTGATTTTTAATGAAAATGCGAATTAGGGCTAAATTGTGAAAGTGTAAATTTAGTGGTTAAAATGTGTAATAAATGAAAATTTTGGGCTGCTATAAGCATGATAAATATTTTGCTAGGCTTGGGTTGTGATGAAATTGAATGAATTTTGTTTTACGCGCCTAGAGACTAAATTGTAATAATGTTGAAATATTAGGGGCAAAAGTGTAAATGTGCTTTAATGAGTGTTTTGGATTAAATTGAATAGAGTGATGATTAAATAAGCTGAATTTGATATTATATAGATCAAGAAAAGTGAAATATAGACTTAGATCGGGGGAAGAACAAGGTTTCAGATTAGTTGACTCGTGTTATCTTTTTTACATCCCAGATAAGTTCGTATGTAATAAGCATTGTTATAATTATGCTTTAAATGCTTTGATATTGTATGAATTGTGTATACGAGACTACAGTCATATTCAACGATAATTTGGTTAATTATGGGCACTTAGTGTGCGAAATCGAGATAGCTTTGGCTATATATTTTCACTAAGTGTGCGTGATTGAAATAGCTTCGGCTATGTATATATTGGCACTTACTGTGTGAGATTGATAAAGCTTCGGCTATTTATTTGGCACTAAGTGTGTGAGTTTCCTGAGTATCCAAAAATATTCCAAATGGATCAACGGGTACGTCAAAGATGTGGATGAGTTATGAGTTTGATACGGAATGGTACAGGTATGTGCGTGAACCGTACAAGCGTTGAAATAAGGAGATTATGAAAGTGATAACTAATCTTGTGAATGAAATTGTGATAGGATGATGATTCCATATGTGAATTGTATATTATGTTTGATTCGTTTAAATTGTGCACATTTGGTAAGTTGATTTTAAATGATATACAAACTTACTAAGCCATAAAGCTTACTTTATGTATTTCTCTGCGTTTTATAGTGATTTCAAAGCTAGCTCAGATTCGGGGACCATCAGAAATCATTTCACACTATCCAACTATCATTTGGTACCTTTGAGATTAAGTTTTGGGTCATATGGAATGTATTGGGACTTTGGTCATTTTGATAAATGTGGTGCTTATGAAATTAGCCATTTGAATTGGCTTGTAAATGTCTAAGGTTTAGTTTGTATATTTTCCCATGTGAGTTGGCTTATTTTGGTTGATTTAATTATGTTTATATGTATATAAATGACCTATGTTGTGTGATTGAAATTCATTTTGTGATGCTTTTTGATAGTAAATTTTATAGATGTCAAATGGTTGATAATTAAGAAGCTATGTGCTTGTGAATTGGTGCATGATGATGTTTGGAAAGGTTTAATTAGTTTATTTGAATATGCGTAGTTGGTATGATTTGAATGAGTAAAACATGAGATTATAAGTATGTTAGTGATTGGCATTGAAATGGTATGTTTTAGCCTTGATTGTGGTTGAACTGGATGCCCACTTATGCTATGAATGAGTACCATTTGAAGTGTGTAGGTGTGTGCAAATTGGGGTGGCAAGATGGCTTGGTAAATAGCCTATTTTTGTCCACACAGGCAGAGGCAAGGGCGTATGTATTTGACATGTGTGACACACGGTCAGGTTACATGGCCATGTGTCCCCTGGTGTTGACTTAAAACCAAGTCAGAATGCTCTACACGGCCTTACAAACGGGCATGTGTAGCCATTTTTAGGGCACATGGGCGTGTGTGTTGGCCGTGTGACCCAAATCAGAGAGTTACACACGGTCGAACACGAGCTGGGACATGGCCATGTGATTCCATTTTAAATGTCCACATAGCCTAAGACACGGGCGTGTCTCTTGGCCATGTGAGTGACACAGTCGGGGCACACGGGTGTGTGACCCCTGTAGTTTGAAAAATTTTTTAAGTTTCGTAAAAGTTTCCCAAGTTATCAGTTTAGTCCCAAACCACTCCCAAAGCATGTTTAAGGCCTCGTAGGCTCGTATTAGGGACAATATGATTGGTTGTGATTGAATTGTATTTGAATTGAATAATAGTATGAGAAATGTATGTGTAATTGCGTTATAAGTCCGGTAATGCTCCGAAACCTTATTTCGGTTTTGAATATGGGTGAGGGGTGTTACACTCTTACTTGGACTCACCTTTCTAGTCAACAACACGATCGAACAAGGAAAGTGGTGCTAACTTACTTGGGAATTCTAAGTATTGGAGTTTCTACTATCCTTTATTTATGTAATGCTATGGAAATGTGACTGAGTTTGACTTCAAAGGTCTCTAAGTTCATTAAAAGATACTTGCTATAGTCCAAAAATAACTGAGGTTAGGATAGCTTATTTTTAGGAGGTAATCTTCAAGGAACCTAACCTAAACTGAATTCACCTAATCCCCTGTCACATATTCTAAGTGTATTGAAGAATTTAAGCTTATCATCAAACATTATAAGTAAAGATTGAACTTTGCATTGGCAAAACAATACTTAGTAGTTACGTGGCAATGTCAAAACAAATTTAACGAGACTAGAATGAGCATACGTACTAGATATATAATGCAGCCCCCAAACCTAAGGGATGTATTGTCCTCAATGCATGTACAGATATGTAACAGAAAAAATATAGATATGTAGAGAAAAATTTCATGGAAAAAGGAATAAAATGCATGAGGTAGGGAAAAAAATTCCCTGGCTTGACTAGAGTGTAGTTCATTCGGCCCTGCGAGTGGATTTATGTAACACCCCAAATTCGGTCTAGAAGTTAGGCCCGAGTCTGGAATGTCACATTAAAGGCACACTTCAAAATGACTTTACAATTTAACAATTTAAGGCCCAAAAGCCCAAAACCCTTGTATCTTGTTAAGTTAAGAGGAAAAACCCAAAATTTAAGAAAACGATCATATGTTGAGTTATTTCGAAAACCATGCTAACTTTAGAAATTTTATGAAATTTATTAAGCGGATAGTTGAAACAATAATAATAAACTCAAAATCTAAAGTCAATTAGGAGTTACATCGCCTTATTACAATCCAATGAAAAAAAAGTATTTTAAAACAAATTCATTTGAACAAATTAAAACATTTGATCAGCTTGCAGTGTGGCCATCTCCGAGTCCTCTCCCACGTTGAGCCGTCTATTCAGGATTACCTCAAACAATAAATTAAAGGGTGTGTGAGTTTCGAAACTCAGTGTGTACAACCTTTGGCAATCAATTCACATACAAATATTCACATTGGGCCCAAGCCTTATCATATGACCTCATATCATATCATATCGTATCATATACAAACAAGAAAATGCAAAACCCATCCCACTACACACACCATTTCCCTTCCAACCATTACACACCTATGAGGATTTCTAAATCAACCCACCCATCCTCTACACACCAAAGGTAGCCCGGTTGCGGTACTACCTAACGTTGCAGCAAAGCCGCTAATCATATAATGGGCTTAAAGCCACCGGTGGATCCATGGCCATGTGATTATGCGATCCTCAAATCTTCCTCCGTACCAAAATTCCCACCCATATGCATCCTAAACAGAATATCATATGAACGCATCAAACACACAAGTAACATCCACAAACTCATACTCGTCACATATGAGTATTTTCGTCATTTCCCTACCTAGGGGTACTTTCGTAATTCTACCCTACGAGGGTATTTTGGTACTTTGGCAAAATAGGGGTATCTTGGTAATTTAAAAAAAGGATATTTTGGTACTTTTACAAAATAGGGGTATTTTGATAATTTTACAAATATAAGGGTTTTTAGTAATTTTACAAAATATAAGGGTATTTTAGTAATTTTACAAATATAAGGGTATTTTAGTAATTTTAAAAATATAAGGGTATTTTAGTAATTTTACAAATATAAGGGTATTTTAGTCGCTCTCCGATTTTAGTTTTGAACTTTGGCCCATCAACAAGTCCTCGCGGCTAAAGTGAACAGACATTAAGCACCAAGTAGGATTCTAGAGAAGAGGAAGTGGGCCATTAGGACCGCATAAGTACCAAGCTCTCCCTAAATCCAATCCTAAACATGCGTATGCCTGTTGCTAGACCCTAACCCATCGACTTGTTCACGGACATGTTTAATTAGATTAAGTCTTATGAAATTTAAGAGTTGTTCAAACTAGGCCTAAAGTCTATAAACCCTAGCATACTTGTCTACAGCCCCATAAAGCTCATCAAACCCAAATTTCATCCCTACGACCCATTAGGTCCAAATCACATTCTTATGGCCTGTTATGCCCAAAACAATTCCAAATTATGAATTATGCTTAACTGACTCAATTCATACACCAAACCAAATGAACTCATCAAACCTAGCCTTAGGGCCCACTGGGCCCCATTTAGCCACTTTCGATTTTCAGCTTTTCGACATTGTCGATATCATGTGTGTAGTGTTTGTACACATCTGGTAACCTCACGTGCTGCAAACCCCTTAGTCATGAACCTACAATCGACATTACTAGCGATTAACCAAAGCTTTAACACATACTTATGAAAAATCGAAACCTCACCCTACCCTTACCATGTGCCTCACATTCTACTAGCCCTTCCTTTGCTACTATTGGCGATTATCCTCTAGATCTGCACCCAAATACCTATATCATCAAAACCAAGTGACCCATATTGTTCATAAGTCACCATTATGAGCCACATTGGATTCGGCCATCTACTAAACCATGACTGAGTTGAGAACACTTACCACCTTGTTAGCAATCCTTACCTACCACACTTACGATTGTTGAGTTTTACCCTTATTAATAAAAATTAACGACAAGGAGGGGTTAGATAGCCCTTCGGCTTTTAACAAAACACACTAAAAAGTTCAACTAAACACTTACCGAAATTCTCCTTTGATCTTGCGACCTAGATCGCTTCTGAACAAGATTTAACTTGACTAAAAGTGGGTAGCAAATGATTGTGATGAAGAAAAACCAAAAAAGAATCATCACAAGTGAAGTTAAATGATTAGAAGGTGTATTCGCTTTTAGGGAAAGAAACAGAACACAACTCTGATAGGAATTTTCGATAAAAAGACTGATGGGTTTCTTTTCAGCAAGTTGAAGAATTTGGCTATAGGAGAAACCAATTGAGGGGAGAAAGAAAAATTAAAGAATGCTCAAAGAACCTTCAAGCATTCTCCCTCTTTTTATAGCCACAAGCCGAACATGCCATCTCCTAAAGTCCTATTCGGCACCAACTCCTCCCTTTCCTCATCTCCTAATTTTTCTCCCTGATAACACCTTAATCTTATCCAAAATTTCCTCCATATCCATATCACCTTGTAACACCCCAAACTCGGCCCGAACACTACGACCGGATCTGGCATGCTACTAGGAAGAAGTTTAGGAAGTTTGACTAGTTTTGAAAAAATTCTAAGTCCTTTTAGAATCTCGAATTTTGTGTTTCAGTTGAAAACCCGTTGTTTAGTCAACTTTGAAATTTAACTAATCGAGCTTTTTGAATAGATGACATTTGGAATCACTTACCGATTGTCTGATTATCAGGGTTTTAATAAAAATGCCTTTTATTATAAGAAGCGTTGTTTGACAGGTAATAGAAAACTTTAGTTTGTAATCTAATTTTTAAAACATCCCATTAAGCAGTCTGAAATTAATATGTCCAAGCTTTTAAACCCGAAAGTAAATTCCAAATTTTGTAGTGGCCTTATTACAAACCAAAAAAAAAGATCCCAAAAAAAAAGTTATAAACGATAAATAAGATAAAATTTACTCATGAAATCCATAAGTGGCCACCTCGATCTCCCTCCAACCCAGTCCATAAAGCTAAGAATCACCTGCAATTGTTTAAACAAAAGTGTGTGCCACAGGACTCAGTGTGCAATTATTCCACATACTCCATAAATGGGCCTTAGCCCCAGAGCACCATTGGCCGAAGCACAATTAACACAGCATGACCAAATGATTCATATGAAACCCAACCCCACCTAGTTTTCCATCCTCTACATTCCACTTCGTACGTCAAACCTCAACACACCTGGGGATTTCTACAATCAACCCTCCATCCTCTACACTCCACTTTGTTAGTCAGACACACTGCTCAAAGATAAAATAATGTGGCCTAGCCACCGATCACCATGTGACCAAATATAACATGGCCTATCCACCGATCACTATGTGACCAAATCATCGTACAATATTGTGGCATCACGCCATCATTTGGTGTGACATTATCACCCATAAGCACGTCCCTTTCATATTATAACATCCTAATATCCCATGCATATGCAACATAGTGTAATGAACAGATTATATATGATGTCACATACACAATCATGCTATCAAAATTGTAAGGTTTAACCAAGATACACTAACCTATGTTTTGATTTTACCCAACAGGGGTAACTCAATCACCATTGCCGGGATTTTCGGCTTTCATAACACATACACGAATATTACAACAAAAAAAAGTAGTGTGATAATTACAAACCTGTGAACACGCAAGACTACAGTATCGATCTCACTAACGTCCTCACTTGCAAGGATCACAATGATCTGTTTATCCCTTTCAGAAGCTGGCTTACAACCCGGTGGCTAATCTCGAATGGCAGACACCATACGCCTTTTAATCTTAGGGGCTGGGTTTATGGGTCCAACCCTTTTTTTGCCTGACTGGTACTTGATTCCATAAAAATGATCTTGGTTAGAAGGCCGAGTTAAACCGTTGAATAAGATAATAGCAAAACTAATTGCTTTGAACGAAGAAGTCCTTACCGAAATTGACAGAACCCGGAGGTTTCTACACTTGAATTAATAGATCACCTGATGTCCCTACATAACCCCATGTTAGATTCGGACTTCCAAGATATGGGTTAAAGAAAGAGGCCTTCGGCCAAATGAATGGTACAAACCACTTACCCAGATTGATCGAATCCGATTGATCCCAAAGTCCTTTCAAACGCTTGCCAAAAGTAGGAGAAGAACGAAACCAAGCCCTTCTTGTATTTGGCCACAACCCAAGGAACAAGATTAATGCCTTTGATTCAGCAACTAAAAGAGAAGAGAGAGAATTAAAAGAGAAGAAGTGAACACTTACACCACTAAGAAGAATCCGATTAAAGAGATAGAGAGAAGAAGAAATGGAGGGTTAAGGTTCAGCTTTAGGTGAAGGAGAAATGCTCACTTGTTACCAAAATACTAAAAGATAGAAGAAAAAGATGAAATGGTGGTGAATAGAAGGTTCGGCTAAGAGGTTATTAAAAGAGAACACTTTTCGACAAAAGAAATATGAGAGGCTTGTTTCAGCTTTAATGGTGAAGGAAAGAACTTAAGTTGCAAAAATGGAAAAGAGGGGAGGAAAAGAATTGGTTTCAGTTTAGGCTAAAGAAGAATAAATAAGGCTCTTAGGGACTTTCAGCTACACAAAGAAGAGAACCAAAATTGCCCAAAGTGCAACACACTCAACTGCCGAAAAAGAGAACTCTCTACCCAAGCTAACCCTTTTAAAATTTTTGGCACCAAACCCCCTAAAACCGAATGCCTATCCCACCTAGCACCCTTTTCAAAATTTGGCTAGCACCCTACAAAACCTCAATCCCCAAGCTTTCTCCTTGAAACACTCTTGAACACTCATTTGAAAAGGTTTGAAACATTCAAAATAATTTGAAAGTTTCCAAATCCCCTTTGTACTCTTGTCCAACCATTCAAAAGTTTGACCAAGTCACCTCTACCCTTCAAGGTTCCCAACCGATTCCATCATCTAGCCCTTTGACACATGAGCAAAAATAAAAGCCACATCGCTAGCAACATGAATCAAACCTTTTCCCCTCTGCTCCCCCTGAGGTGTCACTTACCTACTCCTTAAGTGGTGCCTCCTTGCCACTTTACCAACTTAGTTGTTGTGTCAACAAGCACAAACAATAAACCTTAAGTCCTGCCCCCAACCATCTTCCCTCCTAAAGTGCCCAAAATAAGAATTTTGGCCAAGGTTCCGACTTAACCCTGCCTTCCCAGAGACTCCAAACACACTCAAACAACACACAAAGTATACCAAACACAAAGAAATAAGATAAATATAGAGCCCCTAAATCCTGAATGTTACAGTTCTACCCCTCTTAAAGAAAATTTTGACATCGACATTACCTGGTCAAAAGAGATGCGAGTACTGCTGACGCATCGCATCCTCTGGCTCCCATGCCGCCTCTTCCATTCCATGATTTGGCCATAAAACTTTAACCAAAGAAACCAATTTCCTTCTTAGCACCTTGACGTCTTGTTCCAAGATCTGGATCGGTTCCTCCTCATAGGACAAGTTTGGCCTTACCTCAATTTCCTCCACCGGCACGACGTGAGACGAATCCGAATGGTAGCATCTTAACAGTGAAACATGGAACACATCATGCATCTGTTTCAATTTTGAAGGTAACTCTAGTTGATACTCCACTGGTCCCATATGTTTCAAAACCCGATAAGGCCCGATGAACCTAGGACTTAGCTTGCTCTTCTGACCAAACCTCATCACCTTCTTCCAAGGTAAAACTTTCAAGAAAACCTGATCACCCACCGCAAACTCTATTTCCTTTCGCTTTAGGTCTGCATAAGATTTCTGCCTATCGATGCTTCTTTCAACCGAGCCCTAATTAGCTTAACTTTCTCTTCTGTCTCTGTAACTAATTCTGGACCCAAAATCTGATGTCCACCCAGTTCTATCCAACATGTAGGAATACGACACCTTCGCCTATATAACGCTTCATAGGGCGCCATCTAAATACTAGATTGGTAGCTGTTGTTGTATGCAAATTCTGCCAATGGCAGAAACTCCTCCCAACTACCTCTAAAGTCGATGACACAACCTCTCAACATATCTTCCAAGATCTGAATCATTCTTCCAGACTGACCATCAATCTGTGGATGAAAAGTTGTGCTGAAGTCCAGTCTTGTACCCAATGCTTGATACAATGTTCTCTAAAACGCGACGTAAACATATGATCTCTATCTGATATGATCGATCCTGGTACCCCATGCAACCTCACAATTTTTGCCACATACAGCTTAGCCAACCTTTGAAGAGAATAGTCGACACGAACAGGAATGAAATGGGCAAACTTCGTCAACCGATCGATAATTACCCATACCACGTTTTTCTTAGTAGGCATAAGGGGTAGCCCACTAACAAAGTCTATAGTGATCCTCCTCCATTTCCACTGTGGAATCTTCACCAGCTGCAACAACCCCAAAGGTAACTGATGTTTGGCCTTTACCTGCTGGCATGTCAAGCATTTACCAACAAACTCAGTAACTTCCCTCTTCAATCCAGGCTACCAAAACTATTCACGCAGATCCCGATACATCTTACTCCCTCTAGGATGCATAGCGTAAGGGCTACCATGCGCCTCCTGAAGAATCATCTACCTTAACTCCACATCCTTTGGCATGCAAACCTTCTCCAGGAAACACAAAACCCCATCACTGTTCAAGCTAAAATCTTTTACCCCACCATCCTGTACTTATAGAAGTTGAGCAATTAAGACCTCATCCGATAACTATTTCTCTTTAATCTGACTTACCCATGTCGGTTTCACTTGAAGTTCAGCTAACAAACTTCCATCATCATAGAAACTGAGATGGGCAAACATCGATCTTAAGTCTATATTACCTTCTGACTTAATGCATTTGCCACCATGTTAGCCTTACCCGGATGACATTCGATCGAGCAGTCATAACCTTTCAATAGCTCAACCCACATTTGATGCCTTAAATTTAACTCTTTTTGAGTTAAGAGATACCTCAAACACTTGTGGTCGGTGTAGATAACAGACTTCTCCCCATACAAATAAAGTCTCCAGATCTTTAAAGTAAAAACCACCACAGCAACTCCAGAAAATGCGTGGGATAATTAATCTCATGCGGTCTTAACTGCCAGATGCATACGCGACAACCTTCCTATCCTGCATTAACACACATCCTAAACCCATATGTGAAGCATCACAATAAACCACAAATTCCTTACTGGCCTCAGGCTGAATCAACACCAAAGCCTCTGTCAAAATCCTCTTCAGCTTCTCAAAGCTTTCATGTTGCTTGTCAGCCCAAACAAAAGGTACCCATTTCCTCAACAGCTTGGTTAAAGGTGCCGCAATTAGTGAGAACCGCTCAACGAACCTTCGGTAATACCCAGCCAGACCAAGGAAACTCTGAATCTCAGCCACTGACTTAGGCAGTTTCCAATCTAACACCGCTTCAATCTTTCGGGGATCGACCCTAATCCCTTCTACAGATACCACATGACCCAAAAAAGTAACTTCTTTCAACCAAAACTCACATTTACTAAACTTGGCGTACAGCTACTTCTCCCTTAAGATTTGCAAAACGACACGAAGGTGCAAATCATGCTCTTCTTCTGTCTTGGAATATACCAAAATGTCGTCTATGAATACCACGACAAACTGGTCCCAGATAGGGTTGAAAAACCCTGTTCATCATATCCATGAATGCAGCTGGTGCATTTGTCAACCCAAACAGCATCACCAGGAACTCGTAGTGACCATAGCGAGTCCAGAAAGCCATCTTGCAAATATTCTCTTCCTTAACCTTAAGCTGATGATATCCCAACCGCAAATCTATCTTTGAGAAGACCGAGGCCCCTTTGAGCTGATCAAACAAGTTATCTATCCTAGGTAGCGGTACTTGTTCTTGATGGTCAACTTGTTCATCTGGCGGTAGTCAATGCACATTCACATGGACCCATCTTTCTTCTTCACAAACAACACCGACTCCCCACGGAGATACACTGAGACGGATAAAACCACGATCTAACAACTCTTAGATTTGAGCTTTAAGTTCAACCAGCTCCTTCAGTGCCATCCTGTAAGGGGTGATGGACACCGGCCGTACCTGGAAGAAACTCAACTCCAAACTCCACCTCCCAATCCGAAGGCAATCCCAGAAGCTCTTCAGCAAAGACATCCACAAATTCCTTTACTGTTTAGCCTTATCCACGGTCACTTCATTTGCATCCAAGGCTCTGACATAGGTTAAGAAAGCCATGCACCCTTTTCTCACTATTCTCTCCGCCTTAAGACCAGGCACTACATTGGACAAGTAGTCTATTCTCTCGCCTATCACCGAAACTTCATCATCCTCAGGAGTCCTTAACACCATGCGCTTAGTAGCACAATCCAAGTTTGCTTGATACCTTACCAACCAATCCATGCCTAAGATCAAATCGAACTCCCCAAATGGTAGTTCCATCAAATCAGCCGGGAAAAGCACCCATTGTACTTCTAGAGGCACATCCCTAAAAAGTTTATTTACTACTACAGATTGCCCTAGAGGACTAAGTACTGCCATTTCCCTAGAAGCAGTTTCAAAGTTCATGTTCAAGGTTCCAGACACCACACTAGCAACATAGGAATGTGTCAACCCAATATCAATTAATGCAGTAAAGGGTAAACTAAAAATGAGGAACGTACCCATTATAATGTCTGGTGCATCCCCCTCTTCTTAGCGTTTGGCTGCATAAACTAACCCGGGCTGTCTTGCCTCAATATTCCTTCATTTTTTTATCTTTTTCCACTTCAATCCCTCACTTCGATATCCTATGCCCCAGAACAATTCCTTCACGAACCATGAAGTGACATTTTTCTCAATTCAAAATAAGATTTGTTTCTTCACAACAGCACAGAACTAATTCCAGATTTTTTAAGCAATCATTAAAATCATTTCCAAACATAAAGAAATCGTCCATGAAGACTTCAAGGAAGTTTTCCACCATATCCAAGAATATGGCCATTATACAACGCTGAAAGGTTGTCGAGGCATTACATAACCCGAATGGCATCCGTCTAAATGCTAAAGTTCTATATAGACATGTGAAGGTGGACTTTTGTTGGTTATTAGGAGTATGGCAATTTGATTATACCCTGAATAACCATAAAAAATAATAGAAATCTTTCTCAGCTAATCTATCTAACATTTTATCAAAAATGGTGGGGAACATGGTCATTCCTAGTTGCCTTGTTAAGCTTGTGACAGTCTATACATACTTTCCATCTCGTGACAATGTGAGTCAGAATGAGCTCATTTTTATCAATACTCACTACTATGACACCTCCTTTTTTGAGTACCTATTGTACAGGTTTAACCTATGAGCTCTCTGAAATCGGATAAATAATGCTAGCATCAAGCCACTTGATAATCTCTTTCTTGACAACTTCTTTCATGATCAAATTTAATCCTCTCTGTTGTTCAATAGAATTGCTATGGAAATCGTCCAATAAAATTTTATGCATGCAGGGAGCAGGGCTAATTCCCTTTATAACAACTTGACCTCTTGCTCGAGTGTCAACACAGAAATTACTACCAAAAAAGTGTTGTTGCCACCCAAATATGCATATTTTAAATGATGCGAAAAAGGTTTCAACTCCAATATTGGAGTTTCCATTATAGAAGGTTTAGGAGGATTACAAGAGCGATCTAAAAAAATCCAAGGATTCAAACTTCTTCCCTTGTCTATCCACAAACTACTTGGCTTCCATAAGTTCACCAATGTCCTCAAAAATTACTGCTTTACTTCACTCAAGTGAGTTTTCATCACTATCAGAATTATTATGGCAAAGTCTTCACCACTATCAAAATTATTATAGCAAAGTTTTGTAAACTCTTCCTCTACTGTTGTTTCTATCAATCCAATGGTGTGACATTCTTCATTCTCATCAGTACATTTCAAGGCATCAAATACATTGAAGGTAATCTATTGATCATTTACCCTCATGGTCAATTCTCCTTTCTGCACATCAATTAAAGTTCTTCTAGTAGCAAGAAAAGGTCTTCAAAGAATAATCAACACATCCTGGTCAACTTCACATTCTAAAATAAGAAAATCTATAAGAAAATTAAATTTATCTACTCTTACCAGTACGTCTTCAATTTTACCTTCCGGATGTCCGTAAGATCGGTCACCAATTACAACGTAACTGTAGTAGGTCTATCTTTCCCAATTCCCGGCTTCCTGAAAATAGACATAGGCATTAGATTTACACTCGCTCTTAAATAACATAATGCCTTACTAACATTATGATTTCCAATTGAATATGGGATAGTGAAGCTCTCTAGGTCCTTCAACTTTGGAAGTAATTTATTCATCAACATTGTTGTACACCCTTCAATGAGAGTAACAGTCTCAAATTCTCCCAATTTGTACTTCTTTGGTAGTATATCTTTCATAAACTTCACATAATTGGGTATCTGCTCCACAGCTTCTACTAGTGGTATGTTGATATAAGGTTGTTTCAAAACATCCAAAAATATTTTGAACTGAACATCCTTTTTAGAATTATGGAATCGCTGGGGAAAATATAGAGGTGGTCGTCCATCAGTTGCTGATATTGTTTTGCTGTGGCATATTTTTTGGAAATATGATCTAATTTTGCTACAACATTCTTCTATTTACCCTTTTCAGGTGCAATATGCTTTTTAGTTGATTCTATGTAACACTCATAACTCATCCCCATCGCTAGATTAGGGTTACAGCCTATTATCATACAATCCAGAACAATCAATAATAGATAACATCAAGTTGCCAATTTAATTAACAGAATTTCATAATAATTCATATTGGAGTAATACATTCATTTATGGGCCTTAATCGGGCCTACAAGGACTTAAAAAATTTTCTTCACAGTGTTAGAAAAAATAAACATTTTAAAGAGTCTTGAATTAATTTAATTTTTAATGAGTTTTTGAATTCTGAAGCATTTCTACTGATACTTAGGTGGAAAAGTATCGGTAGAACTCAAAAATAGAAAGACCTTAAAAGGTTACAGAATTCTACCAGTAGAACTGGGAGTTCTACCGATACAACCCAGACTTCTATCGGTATAACGCACTCCAATAAGCAAGGTAGTTTTGGTGTGGGACTTCTACCTAAACAAGTCAAGGCAGTAGCCAAAGTTCATAATTTTAACAACCTAAAACACATCAAGGGCAAACAAAACATGCCAATTATGCTCACCTAAACTTAACTAAGTTGTCTTTCAAATTCACACCACAAAGTACTTATAATCTTTATCTCTTAAATCAAATATACAAGCCACCATACACACACATTGAATTTGCTTAACATGACCTCAAACATCATGCCTAGATCCAAACCAATTACTATGATTCATGATCAAACATTGAGCACAACTTAAGAAATAACTTGGCATACTATACGAATTTATATAGTTTATATCATCAAAAACATACCAACCAACCAACACATTGCTATAAACTTATAACAATTTCATTACCCTACTACATGCCATATAAGCCATACAAAATTAAAACCTACCAAAGATTCTTGGATAGTGTGAATCTTCGAATTGATTGGATCGTCCGATTATCCATAAAATGTTATCTAAAAAAAGCATAACAAACACGAGTAAGCTTTTATAAAGCTTAGTAAGTTCAACGATTAAATGATGAAGCTTATTGATTTAAACATAATAATTCAAATAATAAGATTAATAAATCGAGTTCCTATCAACAAGGTTCTTAACAAAATTCTTGTCAACCACATATCACAACAGGTGAGTTTATAGATAAACAAGTATGAGATTATTCATTATCAAGCCATAATGCTATCAGGAGATTCATGAATAATCTTTTAACAATTCTATAACAAGACATTTAACTCAAGAACATTACTGATGGATGATATATGGATACGAGTACACATTTAACCATCTGGGAACACACCATACGCTCATATAATCTAATCCAATCGATAACACTCCTCGGCACTACGTGCCTAGCCCGTAGGCTAACATCTACCCCCGGTAACACGACAGAAAACACTGTAATATAACACGAAAGTCCACAACAAATGCAGAAATTAGGTATATTTAGTGAATAGGAAATATACAGGAATCCTTATCTCATCTCATGTTAAGCTCGTACTACGCCCAAAATAACCCATTGGCATGCCAATCTTACTATATGAGATGTTTATCAGCTCAGGAGATATTAATAGTAATTAATGTTTTATCAATCATTATTTCAATTCTCAATTATCAGATACCAACACATTAATCAACAATCAATAGATAAATTTCATTTAATATATAAATTTAAACTTATAGAATTAACCGAAGGAACTTACCTAACTAAATTGCAACAATGACAAAGGTACAAGGACTATTCGGTAACTTTCTTTTTTCCTCAATTTTCCACTCGTTCTTGATCTAAACTAATACTCTCATTCAATTAACTAATTTCAGTAGTAAAATTAGCTAATTTTATGCAATTAAGTCCTTTTTGACATTTTTACAAAATTACCCCCAACATTTTATTTTTATGAAATTTAGTCCTTTGGTCCAAATCATGCAATTTAACCATTTTCTATTAAATCTAAGCTTACCCGATCTATTAGCCCCTTCATTACAACCCATACTTTTTCCATCAAGTCCTTATACTTTTACTATTTTTACATTTTAGTCCTTAAACATTAAAATAAAAAAAAACTACTTTACAAAATAGTCCTATCTAGCAACCAAACTTAATAATTTTTCATAAAACTTCAAGAAAATACAAAACTCATAAATGGCATAACTCATAACATTTGACAGTTTTGCAAGTCAGTCCCCGAGTTAGCTAGATCAAGCTAATACTAGCTCAAAAACATAAAAATTATTAAATACGGGCAAGTTTTCACTTACCTATCGAAGGGCCTAAACTTGGTCAAAGCTTTCTAATCCCTAGCTATGGTGTTTCGGCTTTGGGAAGAAGAACATAAGAAATAAAAATTGTATTTCTTTCTTTTCTTCTCATTTATTTTAACTTAACTTACTAATACTTTAAAATATAAAATTAACATTTTTTTACACTAAAGACAAATTCAACCACTCACCATGTTTAATTATGGGTTAAATATTGTTTTAATCCCCTACTCATGGTTTCATAACTAATTAAATCAAATAAACCAAAAGTAATTAAGTTTTATGGCTTCTATAATTTAACCCTTTTTTCTTTAATTACTAATTAATAAGGATCTAATAACAATCAGCCACAAACTAGAATTCCACACCATTCATACCGTTTGACGTTTAAGGAGGGTTTAATTTCACAATTGTTCCTTCCATTATTTTTCATTATTGATTAAGCAAGCTTAATTTCAATTTAATCCAAAACTAATTAGGACTAAATGAGAAAATAGCCCAAAGGTTAGTGGATTTAATCATGCCACCACCGCTTGGACTTTTTGACCATGGTTTAATTACCATTTTGCTCATTTTACTATATCAAATCTGAAACACCCCACACCCGGCCCACGAGCCTGAACCGGATCTGGTATGTTCCTAAAGTAAACCAGTTTCAAAAATTTTCGTTACTTAGAGAAAATTTGTAAAATTTTAGAAAACTATTATTTTGAGTTGGGCTTAGATTGGAAACCCATTTAATTAATCTTGAAAATCCAATTTAAGTAAAGTGACAAAATAATTTTAGGGTTTATTTTTTAAAGAAATAAATTTTGTACTTACTTACCTCCAAAATAGTTCTTAGCACAATATTTAAAAGTAAAGCAAAAATAAAGAAATCCACTTGGGCCTTATGGCCTTATTACATCAAGTAAACCCAAAAAAATAAAATTAAATGTACTGAAAAGAAATAAAGTCCAAATCAAATCAAATCTTCAAATGAAACATGGCCACCTCAAGGTCTACCATCCCGGTCCGTCACTGTTCATCACCTGAAAATAGTTCCCACAGCGAGGTGAGTCAACAGACTCAATGTGCACACAGTACTAACATTCAACAAATCGCATACATGTTCTTATCAAATTCATATTCATATAAAAATAAATGATGATGCAACCCAAACCCAAGCCTATTTGTCCATCCGCTACACACCACCTGCACCGCCAAATCACAAGTGGGGACTACTAAGTCAACCTCCATCCGCTACACACCATCGAAGGCGATCATTTGAGTCGACGTGCTCATCGCCCATATCATTTGTGTCATTAGACACCATATTCAAGTAATGTAACCGGGTTACCAAATTCAGATAATGTAACCGGTTACCATATTCAAATTTTGTGACCATAGTCACCATATTCCGCAGTGAGACCAAGTCAACACCTTCTTCCCTTTCACATAGATCCCGAATGCCCCATAAATTATATAACATACATATTTCTCATTCATGTTCCTATTCACATGTTCATAATATATCATATTCAGTAATCCTATCGTAAGTAGGAAATGTACACGAGTACTTCTCACCACATTTGTGGTACTTAACCACATTCACATTCTTATGCATATTCATATAGTTAATAATTACCATATAATTTATTGAAGATTAGTATGGGTACACACGAATCACTTATTGGATTCCTTGAGACCTCAAGAACGATCTACCGATCTAGATTTTTAACTCCTATATTCGGCCAATCATTAAAGCATATTAACAAACCTATTTGGCTTAAAGAAAACCAAATCCTAGTAGGATTTGTATTACTTACCTTGTTTGTCAATTTGGATGTCTCAAATCAAGTCCCAAAATTGCTAGTATTCCTTTTCCTTGAAATCGGCTAACACTAGCCATGTAACCATGTCGATTTTAGGCTTTTGAAATAATGGGAAATAATCCTAAATATAAAAAAACAAGCCTTGGCGAATATCACCTACCTTACAAATTCCAAATCAAAAGGATTCCTTGCCTTATAACACTCGTCGACATCCCTAGCATCATATGTTAAATTTAATTTAACATATAAATCATAACCTTTAACCAAATATATTTATCTTACCTTAGATCCTCGAATTTCCGATAGATTCCTCCTTGTATTCAATGTTGTAAAAAGAACCCGAGAGATCCTTATAGATTCGCCATAAGACAAAAATAGGATTAGACCCTTCTCTTTCGCAAATAGAAAAAGAAAGAACTTGATTAATGCTTAGCCTTACCTTTAATGCTTTGATCGATTGTTTCCTTGCCTAGAGTCACAGAGTTTCGGCTATGGAGTTTTAATCAGGGATCAAAGAGTGTTTTGGCTCGACAATAGCAAAGGAGAGGAGAAGAAAATAGAAGAAGAAGAGATGGATTTTGCTTAAAGAAAAATTCGGCAGGGAGGGGGAGAGAGCTAGGGAATTTTCTGCAACTTGGAAAAGATGAGAGAAAAGACTTTGGTTCTCCTTCTTTAGCCGAATTTGCTAGGCCAAGAGTCCTTGACTTGGCCACCACTCTCCCTTAAGATAATATTATCTCCTTTATCTAAAAATAAAAGCATTTAATCCATTAACTATCTCCTCAAATAATCCAAATTTAAAATCCCTTATTTATCACTTATTAATCACATATTTATGGAATTAAAACACCTCCTTTCTAGAAGGCTTGTGCCGTCCATCCTTAGCCTTGGAAGCAAAAATAAAACTCCCTTTTATTTGCTTCCCAAGTGACTTCGAACTCAGCCCAACACCGCATGTGGCGCCATTTCCATAGGCCCTAAGTGACATCTTCAGCCACTTTTCCAAGCTTGTTGTGTGTCAAACTTTACTAACTTTTTCTTTTAAGGCCATCTTGCCCTTATTTTCTATTTTAAACTTTAAAATTTGACATTTCGCATCATTTCTAAGTTTCCTAAAATTTTCGATCGGCTCAGAAACTTGCCATTTTTCTTACATTTTCAAGTTTCCAAAATGTTGTGTTCCCATTTTTGGATCATTTCCAAAATGTTCGTGTTTCCAAAATGTTCAAGTTTCCAAAATGTTCGTGTTTCCATTTTTATGCATTTTCGTGTTTTCAAAATATCAAAAATTTATTCTTAGTGCTTAAACTTGTCATTTCATACAATTAAACCGAAATGCATAGGCCCTTTTCGTGATGTTACGCTTCTACCCTTAAACAAAATTTCGTCCTCGAAATTTCCTAACTAAAATAATTGAGGGTATTGCTATCGCATGGTCTCCTCTCGACTCCCACGAAGCTTCTTCGCTCCATGATTACGCCCATAACACTTTGACTAGAGGTACGGGCTTCCTTCGTAATACTTTCACATCACGCTCCAAGATTTGAATCGGCTCTTCCTCGTAGGATAAGTCCGGCCTTAGTTCCACCTCTTCAACAGTACCACATGAGATGGGTCCGATCTGTAGTGACGTAGCATGGATACATGGAATACGTCGCATCATCATTGCAACTCGGTGGCAACTCCAATTGGTATGCCATCGCCCAACTCGCTTCAAGATTCGATAAGGCCCTATAAACCTTGGGCTTAACTTTCCTTTTCGATCGAACCTCATTACCTTCTTCCAAGGCGAGATTTTCAGAATACTTGATCTCCCACTTCAAACTCTATTTCCTTCCGCTTAAGGTCTCGTGACGACTTCGCCTATCGAGGCTTCCTTCAACCGTGTCTCAATTAACTCAACCTTTTCCTCGGTTTAGAATTAATTCCGGTCCCAAAACTCGAAATTCTCCTAACTCAGTCCAACAAGTAGGTGTTCTACACTTTCGGCCATACAATGCTTCATATGGTGCCATCCGAATGCTAGCCCGATAGTCATTGTTGTAGGCAAACTCAGCTAAAGGCAAGTAATCTTCCCAACTTCCTCGAAAATCCATTACACAGCCTCTCAACATATCCTCCAACACTTGTATAACTCGTTCAGACTGCCCATCGGATTGTGGATGAAATGCCGTGGTGAAGTCCAACCTAGTGCCTAAGGCTTGATGAAGTGCCTTCCAAAATCGAGACGTAAACCTTGGGTCTCTATCAGAGATGATCGACATTGGTACTCCATGTAACCTCACAATCTCTGCCACATATAACTTAGCCAACTTCTAAAGAGAATAATCCATTCTTACTGGGATAAAGTGTGCGGACTTGGTCAAACGGTCCACTATCACCCATACCGAGTCCTTCTTAGTAGGCGTAAGGGGAAGCCCACTAACGAAGTCCATGGTGATTCTTTCCCACTTCCATTGGGGAACTTCGATTGGTTGAAGCAATCCTGATGGGACTTGGTGTTCAGCCTTAACTTGCTGACAAGTCAAACATTTCCCCACAAATTCAGTCACCTCTCGTTTCAGATCAGACCACCAAAATTGTTCCCTTAGATCTCTATACAACTTAATGCCTCGGGATGCATAGCATAATGGCTACCATGCGCTTCCAAAGAATCCTTTGTCTCAACTCCTTATCCCTCGGATACGACCTTTCCTTGTAGCACAATACTTCTACATCGGTGACGCCATAGTCCCTTAATCCTCCTTGTCAGATTTGTCAGAACTTAGGACTTAAGTCCTTATCAGCCAACTGTCCCTCTTTCACCTCCTTCAGCCAGGTGGGCTTGACTTGTAACTCCGCCAACAGGCTTCCATCATCATACAGACTTAAATGAGCGAACAAAGCCCTTAGATCTGACACAACCTTCCTACTCAGAGGCATCGGCTACCACATTCGCCTTGCTCGGATGATATTCTATCGAATGTCCATAGTCCTTCAAGAATTCCACCCACCTTCGTTGCCTTAAGTTCAACTCCTTCGAGTCAACAAGTACTTAAGACTTTTGTGGTCTGTAGATAATCGACCTTTCTCCATAAAGGTAGTGCCTCCAAACCTTAAGGGCAAAACCACTGCGCCAGCCCAAGTCATGAGTTGGGTAGTTAACCTCATGAGGCCTTAGTCTGCGTGACACATAAGCAACTACTTTGCCATCTTGCATTAGCACACAGCCCTAACCCAGTATGTGAAGCCACAAGACACTACAAATCTTTTCTTGCCTCCTACCGAATTAACACTGGAGCTTCACAAGACCTTCTTAAGCTTTTCAAAGCTCTCCTGCCGCTTATTAGTCCATTCAAAGGGTACTTTTTCCTTAGCAACTTTGTTAAAGGCGCGCTATTGACGAGAATCCTTCCACAAACCTTCTGTAATAGCCTACCAAGCCTAGGAAACTTCAGACTTCAGCCACGGACCTTGGTGGTTTCCAATCCAACACCGCTTTGATCTTCCTAGGATCTACTCTTATTCCTTCTGCGGATACCACATGTCCTAAGAATGCCACCTCCTTAAGCCAAAACTCACACTTGCTGAATTTGGCATAGAGCTTCTTCTCCCTTAACACTTCCAACACAACTCGGAGATGCTCATCATGCTCCTCCTCCGACTTTGAGTACACCAAAATATCGTCGATGAACACAATGACGAACCTATCCAAGTAGGGTTGGAAAACCCGATTCATCATATCCATGAACGCGGCTGGAGCATTCGTCAACCCAAACGGCATCACCATAAACTCAAAATGCCTGTATCTTGTCCTAAAAGCGGTCTTATGGATATCGGCTTCCTTCACCTTCAATCGATGATATCCCGACCTTAAGTCGATCTTTGAAAACATCATGGCTCCTTCAAATGATCGAACAAATCATCGATCCTTGGCAAAGGATACTTGTTCTTAATGGTCACTTATTCAATCGACGATAATCTATGCACATACGCATAGTTCTGTCCTTCTTCTTCACAAATAGGACCGGTGCTCCCCATGGAGACACACTGGGTCGGATGAACCCACGATCCAACAGTTCTTGGATTTGAGCCTTGAGCTCCACTAACTCCTTTGGCGCCATTCGGTATGGAGTGATTGACACAGGAGCTGTTCCGGGTAGCAAATCAATTCTAAATTCTACCTCCCTGTCTGGGGGTATTCCCGGTAATTCCTCTAGAAACACATCCACGAAGTCCCTTACCATCCTAACTCTATTAATACCTTCTTCCTTTCCACCTATCGCATGTACGAAGGCTAGGAATGCCTTGCAACCTTTCTTAACCATCTTCTCAGCCTTCAAAGGTCCGAAACTACGTTAGACAAGTAGTTCCTCCTTTCTCCGATCATTACTACCACTTCATCCTCCGGGGTTCTTAGTTCCATACGTTTAGCTGCACAATCCAATACGGCTCGGTGTTCTACTAGCCAATCCATTCCGAGTATAAGTTCAAACTCTCCGAAGGGTAACTCCATTAAGTCTGCCCGAAAGTTCACTCCCTGAATCTCTAGGGGTACATTCCGGAAGATCTTGTCTACCACTACAGTTTGGCCTAATGGACTTACTACCGTCATCTGCCTATCAGAGAGTTCAGAGTCTAGGCCTAATGTTTCCACTACACTACATGCAACATAGGAATGGGTCGAGCCCACATCAATAAGAGCAAAATAGGGCTTGTCATGAATAAAGAACGTATCGGTTATAACATCCGGTGCGTCTCCATCTTCCCTTCGACAAATCGCATAAACCAAACACGGTTGTCTTGCTTCTGCATTAACATTAGTAGCACCTCGGCCCAGTGCTCCACGGCCTTTGCCAAGACCATTACCTCATTAAGCCAACCACGACCCGTTGAGGTCGCCGCCTCTCTCTACCAATCTGGCTAGCCCTCCCAGATCTTGTCGGTCGGCTCTCATCCGGTTGCTTGGGACAATCCTTAAGCATATGGTCCTTGGACCCACAATTGAAACATCCTCCGTCTTTCTCCAGCACTCCCCCAAGTGCCTCTTTCCACAATGCTCACAAGGCGTCTATCCGGCCCGTGCATCACTTGTTGATTTTGTGGCTCGTCAACCCTAGGCCTCTTATGAACCCTTCCAAATGGTCCAAAACCTCTCTTAGGCTTATTCTTATCCACAGCCTGCTTGGTAGAATCTTTGATTCCCTCGGCCACTTTGGCCTTTTCCACCAAAGTCGAGAATTCCGCTCCTGATGCGGTGCTATCAACGATCTCGTGTCGCTCTCGGTTCGTCCTCAAAAGATATACGGCGTTCATGTTCAGTCGCCACTACACCTCGAGCATAACGACTCAACCTTAGAAATTCTGCCTCATATTCCGCTACGGACTTGTTCCCTTGAACCAGCCCCAGAAAAGCTTTCCTTTGCTCGTCTGTATACCTGGTTCCCACATATTTCTTCTAGAATGCCTCCTTAACATATTCCCAGGTCAGATCCTCCGCCATAGCACCATCTCGCACAGTTAACCACCACTGATATGCTTCATCGCGTAACAATGCCACCATCCCTTTCAACTTTTCCTCTAGAGTCAGATCGAGCTCATCCATGATGCGCTCCGTTGCTTCCAACCAGTACTCAACTGTACTGGGTACCACTCTAAATACTCCTCGAAACATTTCAGCTCCATTAGCTCGGAGCCGTTCAGGCACAGACTTACGATTTCTGAATTTCCTCCCCGCACCTACCACCAATTCCAAAACTCGCAAAGACAAACGACACAACATCTTCCCCGTCGAGCCTCTTGCTCAACATTAACAACTGGGGTGGTGGTGGCGGTGGTATTTCATTGTCGGACCCTTGACCCGATCTAACGGGTTCAAACACGATCATCCTTCCTCTACCTCGTCCCACGCGACCACGCCCTCTAGAGCTTATTTTCTAGCGTCGAGATCCGATTAAGAAATTTTATGGATTAGTCATTGTTCCACTTATTTACCCGAAGGAGTTTTATGAAAAGAAATTTAAGAGTGGTTCTTTCGTATTCATACAAACACACAGTCTTTTCCATTCATTTATTAATCTATCAAACAAGTATGAACTTTCATTCATTCAGAGAAACGTTGTAGTTTTTGTTGTTGTTGTTTCCCACTACCCAGGGGTATTTTCGTAATTTTGTCCTACTGGGGCATTTTCGTAATTTTTCAGAAGAAAAACATTCCTTGGTGTTTTTGTCAAAAAGTATTTTGAAAATTTTGAAGTCTCGGGGTAATTTGGAAAAATTTTGAAATCCGGAGGTATTTCGATAATTTTCGACCTCAGGGGTATCTTGGTAATTTTTCACAAATCAGGGTAAATTTGTAAAATTTTATAAGTCAAGGATATTTCGAAAGTTGTAAAACTTTGAGGGTTCTTTTGGAAAATTGTTCCTTCCAAAATGGGGAAGTTGCAAAAATTTTGGAAACCAGGGTCATTTTGGTAATTTTGTAAGTTAGGGGCAATTTTGTAATTTTTTAAAATCAAGGTATTTTGATATTTTACAAATTATGGTTTTCAATGTTTATAAAATAATGACATTTTGGTAAAGTCGTTGAGTAGTTGAACATTTTATAACTAGGGCATTTTGGTAATTTTACCACTAGGGGCATTTTTTGTAATTTTCACAAATCGTAAATTTTTCAAATTTTTTTTGTAAAGATGGTTTCCTCAACTTCAAAGAAAGTTTTGAGAATTTTAAACTGGGTTTGTTGTTTTGTTCTCTTTTTTTTTAAAACATGGCTAGTTCCTTTCGGGTTTTAGTCATTATGTTTAGCCTATGACCGAGCCCTCTTGGTCGTGGTGAACCAAAGCTACGCACCAGCGTGATTCGAGTGGAGAGGAGGTGAGTCACGGATCGCTTAAATACCAAGCTCCCACCGAAACCATTCCTAGAAATGCGCATAGAGGTTGCCACACCATTGAGCCCTTTGAGTTAGGGTGAACCGAAGCTACGCACCAGGTAGGATTCCTGCGAAGAGGAGGTGAGTCACTAGGACTGCTTAAATACCAAGCTCTTCCAGATCCAATCCTAGACATGCGCACAGGGGTTACCACACCACTAGCTCAGTGACTTAGCCATAGGTTTGTTCAGTGCATTAAGTCTTATGTGGTTTTGTGTTTGAGTAGTCTAATCCTAGGTTCAAGTTCCTATCATTCTATTCTACGCTCCATGCCTTTTCTACCCTTAAACAGCTTCACGTAATCACACATATAGTTAGGGTACTTACCGGTGGATCATGGGTTTGAGACTTAGGTGCCATGCCGGAAAACCCGCTTATTTTTCAAAGATAATCATTTGGCTCGCTTTGAAAATGTTTTGGGCCTTAGCCCACAGTGCCGAGAGTTTAAAACTGGCTCGACACTAAATCAAACACCCACACCCTACCATGAGCTCGAACCTGATCTGGTATGTTCCTAAAGTAAACCTGTTTCAAAATTTTCACATTTAGAGAAAATTTGTAAAATTTTAGAAAACTATTATTTTGAGTTGGGCTTAGATTGGAAACCCATTTAATTTATCTTGTAAATCCAATTTAAGTAAAGTGACAAAATAATTTTAGGGTTTATTTTTTAAAAGAAATAAATTTTGTACTTACTTACATCCAAAATAGTTCTTAGCACAATATTTAAAAGTAAAGCAAAAATAAAGAAATCCACTTGGGCCATATGGCCTTACTACATCAAGTAAACCCAAAAATAAAATAAAATTAAATGTACTGAAAAAATAAAGTCCAAATCAAATCAAATCTTCAAATGAAACATGGCCACCTCAAGGTCTACCGTCCCGGTCCACACCGTTTCATCACCGAAAATAGTTCCCACAATGAGGTGAGTCAACAGACTCAATGTGCACACAAGATTAACATTCAACAAATCGTGCATACATGTTCTTATCAAATTCATATTCATATAAAATAAATGATGATGCAACCCAAACCCAAGCCTATTTGTCCATCCGCTACACACCACCCACACCGCCAAATACACCGTGGGACTACTAAGTCAACCCTCCATCCGCTACACACCATCGAAGGCGCGTCATTGCAATGACGTGCTCATCGCCCATATCATTTGTGTCATTAGACACCATATTCAAGTAATGTAACAAGTTACCAAATTCAGATAATGTAACCGAATTTACCATATTCAAATTTTTGTGACCGTAGTCACCATATTCCGCAGGAGACCAAGTCAACACCTTCTTCCCTTTCACATAGATCCCGAATGCCCCATAAATTATATAACATACATATTTCTCATTCATGTTCCTATTCACATGTTCATAATATATCATATTCGTAATCCTACTGTAAGTAGGAAACGTGCACAGTACTTCTCACCACATTTGTGGTACTTAACCACATTCACATTCTTATGCATATTCATATAGTTAATAATTGCCATATAATTTATTGAAGATTAGTATGGGTACACACCGATTCGCTTATTGGATTCCTTGAGATCCTCAAGAACGATCTACCGATCTAGATTTTTAACTCCTATATTCAGCTAATCATTAAAGCATATTAACAAACCTATTTGGCTTAAAGAAAACCAAATCCTAGTAGGATTTGTATTACTTACCTTGTTTGTCGAATTTGGATGTCTCAGAATCAAGTCCCAAAATTGCTAGTATTCCTTTTCCTTGAAATCGCTAACACTAGCCATGTAACCATGTCGCTTCCGGCTTTTGAAATAATGGGAAATAATCGTAAATATCAAAAAAAAAAAAAAAGCCTTGGCCGAATATCACCTACCTTACAAATTCCAAATCTGAAAAGGATTCCTTGCCTTATAGCACTGTCGACATCCCTAGCATCATATGTTAAATTTAATTTAACATATAAATCATAACCTTTAACCAAATATATTTATCTTACCTTAGATCCTCGAATTTCTGAAAGATTCCTCCTTGTATTCAACTGTTGAAAAAGAACACGAGAGATCCTTATAGATTTGGCCATAAGACAAAAATAGGGATTAGACCCTTCTCTTCGGCAAATAGAAAAGAAAGAACTTGATTAATGCTTAGCCTTACCTTTAATGCTTTGATCGATTGTTTCCTTGCCTAGAGTCACGAGTTTTGGCTATAGAGTTTTAATCGTGGATCAAAGAGTGTTTTGGCTCGACAATAGCAAAGGAGAGGAGAAGAAAATACAAGAAGAAGAGATGGATTTTGCTTAAAGAAAAATTCGGTAGAGAGGGGGAGAGAGCTAGGGAATTTTCAGCAACTTGGAAAAGATGAGAGAAAAGACTTTGGTTCTCCTTCTTTAGCCGAATTTGCTAGGCCAAGAGTCCTTGACTTGGCCACCACTCTCCCTTAAGATAATATTATCTCCTTTATCTAAAATAAAAGCATTTAATCCATCAATTATCTCATCACATAATCCAAATTTAAAATCCCTTATTTATCACTTATTAATCACATGTTTATGGAATTAAAACACCTCCTTTCTAGAAGGCTTGTGCTGTCCACCCCTTAGCCTTGGAAGCAAAAATAAAACTCCCTTTTATTTGCTTCCCAAGTGACTCGAACTCAGGCCCAACACCCTGCATGTGGCGCCATTTCCATAGGCCCTAAGTGACATCTTCAGGCCACTTTTCCAAGCCTGTTTGTGTGTCAAACTTTACCAACTTTTTCTTTTAAGGCCATCTTGCCCTTATTTCCTATTTTAAACTTTAAAATTTGACATTTCTGCATCATTTCTAAGTTTCCTAAAATTTTCGATCGGCTCAGAATTTGCCATTTTTCTTACATTTTCAAGTTTCCAAATGTTGAGTTCCCATTTTGGATCATTTCCAAAATGTTCAGTTTCCAAAATGTTCAAGTTTCCAAAATGTTCGTGTTTCCATTTTTATGCATTTCCGTGTTTCCAAAATATCAAAATTTATTCTTAGTGCTTAAACTTGTCATTTCATATAATTAAACCTGAAAATGCATAGGCCTTTTCAGATGTTACAAAATCTATAACAATTGATTTTTACCTATTTTACAATTTGATCCTTTTATCGTAATTAAGCAATAAATCATCAAAATTACCATACCAAACTTCAATTCACATATAATAAGAATCTATAAATATTTCTTTAAATTACGAAAACGATGTCATAATACTTTGTTTTCAATAACCACTTGACTTTTGAACAAAACCACTCATACAAACTTTTAATTTAATTGGTCAAAATTCATCAAATCAAAATTTAATAAAAATTATTATTAACTCGTATAATTTAAATACTAATTATACGAACTCACTCGTCAGATTTGTGGTCCCGAAACCACTATGTCTGACACCACTCAAAAATGGGTTGTGAAATTCTGAATTCTTTCCATGGTTGAGTCTGGAGTTATCCTTTTCTATAGTGGTGTTTTGAACAACATCATCCAACTGTGTCTCATTTCTGATAGTGATGGCCTTCCAGTGTTCCTTCCCTTGTGTTTTCAAATTCTCGGTATCACTTGGAAATGTTCCTTGTAGCCTCAAACTTAAAGCATTCACTATCTGCCCCACTTGATTCTCAAGAGCTTTGAGGGATGTAGCCTGGCTCTGAATGATAGCATCATTCTTGGCCATATATTTCTTCAACAAGGCTTCAATGGAGGTAGAAGATGATGCTTGACCCTGTTGAACATTTTGCCTCGATATAGGATGATTATAACTATGCAATGCACTATTAGAATTTCATCTCGCAACATTGTTTAAATTCCCCGCACCTTGATTGTTCCAACTAAAGTTTGGATGTTGCTTCCACCCTAGATTGTAGGTGTTGGAATAGGGGTTATTATTCCAATTAAAATTATCCATGTAGTATGCAGATGTTTAGCTTGATGGGCATTCATCAAACACATGGTCTTCATTTGCAATAAACACATGATAGTTCAGCGGATTTCATCTCTTGGACTGCAGTGGGCCTCTTCATTGTTTTGATCATATTAGCTAAAGAAGATACATGGGTTGTCAATGAAGTGATTGCATCAAGATCCATGGTACCAGAAGCTTTCTTACCCATCCCAACTCTCGTGGTAAGATATTGATAATCATTGTTGGGAACCTTTTCTAAAATCCTATATGCTTCATTATAAGATTTATATAACAAGGTACCATTGGCAAAAACATCAACTACCATCCTTATATGCGCATTCAAACCAATATAAAATATCTCCATCTGCATCTAGTGTTGGAATCCATGTATCAGACATTTTCGAAGTAATTCTTTAATAGTTCGTAAGCTTCATATAGCGTTTCATCCCCCGATTACCAGAAAGAAGTGATGTCATTTCTAAGTTTGGCATTCATATTTGATGGACTATACCGTCACAAAAATCTCTGGCAAAGATCATTCCATGATGCCATTGTTCCCGATGGCAAAGCATTCAACCACGCTCTTGCACGATATCTCCACGCTCTTGCACGATCTCTCAAAGAATATGGAAACAATTTAAGTCGCAAGTCGTTTTCAGGAACACCCTGTTGTCTAAATTACAAGTCACAGACTTCTAGAAAAAGTCTTAAATGTAGTCTTGGATCTTTAGTGGGTAATCCACCAAATTTTCCTATTGTTTACAACATCTGAAACATTATCGGTTTCAACTCGAATTGTTGAGCTTGTACGTGTGGTTTGACTATTCCTGGATTAAAATCATCCAAATTTGGAACAACATGTTCCCAAATTGGTCTATCTCAGTCAGCTATCACATGATGAATAGGAGAATCAATATCCTGACCAATTAGATCATCATTGAGACCATGATCATTCAGACTACGATCACTCCTTTCCCTAGCCATATTACGTAATTCTTTGCTTCTCCTTCGCAAAGTTCTCTTTATATCTGGGTAAAAAGGATACTCTTTATTAACAGGAATGCCTGTTCTCATACACTAACGGTAAACTTGTAGAAATTAAATACAATTAAGTTAGCTAAAACTAAGAGAACAAAAGAAAATAAAAAATCCAAATTTGACCAAATTATCGATCCCCGGCAACAATGCCAAAAACTTGTCGTGTGTGAAATGATTTGCGAATTATGCAAGTATATAGGTTAAATCAAGTAATAAAGTGATAAGTGATATCGTCTCTACAGAGATCTGTTAGGTATAAAATGGTCGAGTTATAATAATGTATATGATTAATGTTATGACAAAATTAATAATAAGAATGCAGTGGTAATTTGAAGGAATAATGATATATGCAACGAGTGTAATTGATAAATAATGGAAAATGTTATGACAAGACTGGAGTAAGAATGAAATGGAAAATTCGAGACTAATTACGTGAATAATATGCAAACGAACAAGTGAATAACTATAAATGCTATTGTGAAACTACTATGACAAAGGATAGAAGGTCTACGATGTTGATTTGGAAGGTCGAGATTACTCAGAATATGCCCTTACTAATAGTAATGCTTCAACAAATCCATACCCAATCTACTGCTCAGAAGAGTTCTAAAACGGCCTGCTTCTTTCGAGAACAAGACCTCAAGTTACCTTGCCTTAAGCGATATATGTCAATAGGCCTTTAACACGGTGCCCTGCACTATTTTGTTTTCTTTTCAAGATGAACGCTGCTTTAAGTCTAAAAGCTGCTACAACTATTCGGTCGAACACTTGCTCATATCATTCAATTTCAATTTCATTAACTTAACCTTGTCAGAATTAGATTAATTTAATGAACATGTTATACATCCATCTATGTTTAGACTTTGCAAATATTTTGTAAAAACCATCGAATGAAACAATGTATTAAAGCTTATCTACGCTTCCGCCATTAGAGAAAATAAGAGTTTCATCAAGTAGTCCCAACCCTATGAGATTTAGCTCATGGGTTGGCAATTAAAATCCAAATCCAAAGTATCATTCAACATCATTTTCATCAAATCAACTCACAAAGAGTAATCAAGAAATAATGAAAGAACTTTAGGAAGATAGCTTCCACTTCCAGCTCCACACTCTAATGATTTAGTGTCTTGTGGTGGCTGAGAGGGACTGCCTTCGTCTTCCTCTTTTTGTCTCTACTCAGCTGCTACAATTTTTTTTGCCTAAGTTTGTTTTTTTGCCCCCTTTTATGGTTCATTCTTCTATTTTTATAATTGTTTTCCCTAGGGTAAATCCACCAGCCCATGATTTTCTTCCCTCTTTTTCAGGTAGGTATATATGGTACAAGTTCAATTGGGCCTAAAACCGGTAGCTTTAATGGGTGACTGGATATCTTCTCGGCATTGCCACGACATTATGTTGAGAAACTGTCCAACCCTTTGCCCTGCAAACCTTCAACCCTTTACTTCTTGCTCCTCATCCTGCACCTGGCAATCCACCACCACACACAACCCTTCCATAAGTAATTAAAAATAACTAACATTTAAGTATAATCCAAGCTCCTAATGGAATGCTAAAATAAGAAAAATTCTAATGGAATGTCCTAAAACGTAACTAAATGTACCTAAGTACAGCAATTAGCTAGATCTAAAGGCATGAAATATAACTCTTTTCAAAAGTTATCAAGGACATGGTTATGAACTCGTACATGTGGCCCAACGAGTTTTTCTCATATAATCTGAAGTCATTAATGGCTAATGCTGTAACACCCATCAACCCATACCCGTCGCCGAAATAGGGTTAAAGGCATTACCGGACAGATCAAAAACATTTACAGAAATTTCATACAACCATTCATCAATCTCAATCATAGTGTACCTTAAATAGGTCATCGAGACCTTAATCATGCTTTATAGTAGGGCCAGGACTAAACTGAGCACATACAGAAATTCTCAGAAAATTTAAAACTTTTCTAAGTTTCAGGGGATACACGGCCATGTGGGGAGGTTGTGTGCCTCCCATGGCTGCTAGACACATCCGTGTGCCTTCCACGGTTGCTAGACACACCCGTGTGTCTTCCCCGTGGTCGAACTTGACTTTACACCACGGCCACTAAGCACGCTCATGTACCCTTGTAACACCCCTAACTCGCATTCGTCGTCGGATTAGGGTAAAGAGGCATTACCAAACAAAACTCAGATCATCACAGTCATATATCTCCATACATACATTTATCAAACCAAAAATACATATTTAATTATCAATAATACAAATTTCGAATCAAAGTCATAAATCAAAACCAAATTAAACCTTATTCATGCTTTTATTTTTCAACCATTGCATCTTTGAATATATGCTTTTCAAATATTTAATACATATTCAAGTAAATACCTTTCACTTTATTCACATGTATTGAATATAACTACATTTATTACCTTCTTCACATGTCATCCTATCATTTCATAGATTATGCATATCTGCATATTTAAACATATAAACCATAGCACTTTATCGTATATTTATTCACATATGAGGCATTAATACGTAGTAACATAACCAAACATGCCCATGGTACTAACATAATATGCGCATAATTCCTAAAAAATAAAAACCACATTTGCGTTGCACATAATTAACCTTACAATGCATACCAAATTCGAATATATATGTTGGTTTACCTAGATTTCATAATTTTTCATATTAACTAACCATATCATTTCACTTACCACTTGGACATGCATTTGAAATAACCATAAAACAAATTCACTTCTTACCATTAGCATCCGTACCTTTATAACCACTTTAAAAATTCATACCTCATTTTATAACTATAATTATCACACAATCAAAGTCATTTAAGCATAACACCATTATTCCTTCTAAATACATCACACACATATATTATTATCTACTTTACTATCGATACATGTGACCAAACTCAATAATCATTTGTAAAACATATTAAACCCAAAGCACATAGAATCATCTTAACCGCAAACATACCTTCTATATAACATACATCGACCTAGATATGCATGTAACAAGCCAAGGATAAATTTGCTAAGAACCAAGCACATCAAGCATTCAAGCATTCATACATATATCCAAACTTAACTTTAAAATCCAACCATTATGTCGAAGAGCATAAAAACTAAAGTTAACCAAAGGGAATAAGCCTTTTTCACAAAGCTAGGCTATACTTATATACAAGACCAAAGTTCATTGATTTTACAACTTAGTCTAACCTATACATGCCTTTGATTCAAAAACCAAGTGTATAAGTACCAAAAAGGGGTTGATAGTGTAGTTGATTCCTCTTACGCTCTTCGGAGTGTAACACCCCAAACTCGGCCCATAAGTTCCAACCGGATATGGTATGCTACGGGTTTAATGTTGAAAACTTTACTTAGAATGGTTTTGACAAACTTAGTCATTCCGGTAGATATTCGTTAAATAGGTGGCACTTGTAGAAAATCTTTGTAATTTAATTTTTTTTTTTCAAAATGGAAGTTATTGAAATCATATTTGAAAATACCATCTTTTACTTCCTTTAAAACATAAGTCTTGTTCATAAAATTTGAGAAGAAATAAATGCTAACAAATATCAACTTAAACCTAAGCTACGGGGCCTTATTACATCAAATAATTCCAGCATTTAAAACTTGAAATAAAGCAGAAAGTATAAAACGAATAACTTGATGGCCCTCGAGTCCTGCTCTCGGCTCCCATGTCCATGATCTATCGCTCATCCGAAAGAGTAGAGAAAGGAAAGCGTGAGTCACCAAGACTCAAAGTATAAATCCTGAACACCCCGACCTAAGGCCCATAAACACATTATAGGCCTTGGCCTATACATAAAGGCAACAATCACAATACATGATAGACAATACATAATGAATGGCCCAACCCATCCTAGATTTCCATCCTCTACACACCAACCTGCACTAACCATCACACCTTGGGGATTTCTACAATCAACCCTCCGTCACATACACACCACGTGGCATAGCCACCCATCACTGTGTGATCTAACATTTAAATTTGGTGGAATTTCTACCACCGGTCACCATGTGACCCATATTTATATTCGTGGGATTTCTACCACCGGTCACCATGTGACCCATATTACACTTCCCCTTTCATATTATATTCCCACCCTATGCATACATACATAAAGAGAACATCATACAGGCTTTCATAAGTCTCAATACACATAGAGATTTCCATGGTTGCATACCTGGCAACCTTGCCTAACCCTTTTAGGGTTTTAATCGACTGTCTACACAGCCACTTTCTGGCTTTTTAGCCCACTACACATAAAATACAATTAGAGAGTGCGTGTTAGAGATCTCCACACCTGGTTACCGACAAAATGATACTTTCTATGTCGGTGCAATCTGTAGTCGACACAACTGCTATCTGCCTAAGGTGTTGATCAAAAGTCGATCCACAACTAAGTGGCTGATCTCGAACGGTAGATATCGCTCGTTTCTTAAACTTAACGATTCTCTCCTTTGCCTGATCAATATTTAATTCCATCACAAATCCTTGTTAGAACTACTATCACAATATATGACCGTTAATCCTCATCATAAAGTTTAGATCTTGTATATAATGAACGAATCTAGTAAAGATCTAGGGAAAATCTCCTTACCTTAAAATCCCGAAATTGGAGACTAGCTATTTTTGGCTTTTAGATCTAGACGACCAAGTTTCCTTCAAATCCTAGATTTTCGCCCAACATAGAACCATTAGACTATTAGTTTTTCAGCTTTTTCCTTTCAAAAATCGAGAGAGAGATCTTAAGAGAAATCAAGAATCGACACTTACCTTATTAGAGGGAAATCAGCAACTCCTTGGGGATTCTGGCTTTTGAGAAAAATCAAAAAGAGAAGATGATAAGAAGGAATCTTGAATAGTTTCGGCTTTTAGTGGAAGAAATCGGCAAAGAGTAGGGATTGTTCTTTTTCAAGAAATAAAAGAAAAGAAATTAGAGAGGGAGAGTTAAGAATTTTGACAAAGTTAAGAAGAAAAAAGTAGGGTTCAAATGCCAGAGTTGGTGAGCTACCCCCCTCTATTTATAGAGATTTCGGTACCTACCTTAAAAACCCGAGAGTACCCTTCCTGATTACTAAAAGTCAAGCTAATAAAAAGGGAAAATTCATCACCCCCTCTTCATGAAATACCCGAATTCTTCACTCCTCTAGGTGGTGGATTTTCAGCCATCACCTTTTCTTCATAGCTCATATCTTTTCTCCATTTTATCTTCTATATTATCAATTATAAATTCCATGTAAATCCTCTTATTTTAGAGCCTTGTTGCCATCCACTTCTCCTAGCCTTAATGCCACATTTTAGCCTACTTAAATTAAGAGAATTGGGCTCCATAGAACCTAAATTTTGGGCGTCTCCCCTTTAAGTGCCGAAAATGGCCCAGAAACATGGGCTCCTTGCGGCCAAAACTTGGGCCTCTTTAACTATTAGTAACGCCACCTTCTAGCGCCACCTACTGTTGGGCCACAAGCCCATGTTGGTATTTTAAACAGAATTACCACCTTTTAACTTTATAATGCCCAATCAGATAATTTAACCAAGGCCTTTTTCCTAGTCTTGAGCCCAGTTTGGACCCCTATCACTTAAATTAACATATTAAACATATCCTTACACTAAATGCATAGACCCATTATGAAACACCCCACACCCGGCCCACGAGCCTCGACCGGATCTGGTATGTTCCTCGATGTAACCCAGTTCAAAAATTCTTTTGTTACTTTGAAAACTGTGTGTTTTGAAGATAGTTTGTTTGTGGGTTGGGCTCGAGATAGTTTGTTTGTGGGTTGGGCTCGAGTTGAAAACAAGTTTATTTTTATATCGAAAACCCATTTATTTCAGGTGACAAAATATTTGAGCTTATTTTAAATTAAATGGACTTGTTCTTTAAATACCCTAAAATCGTAACTTAGTAATTAAAACAAAATAAAATCATCACTATGGCCTTATTACATAAAACAAAACCCAAAATAAAATTATACAAGACTTAAATAAAATAAAATGTCCATATTAAATAATTCTTCAAGTCGAGCATGGCCACCACAAGTTCTCGCCCGTCTCGTCCATCACCGCTCATCACCAAACATGTGCCCACAACGGGTGAGTCGATAGACTCAATGTGTAACCAACACCAAAATATAATAGAATTAGGCATACCATACACCTCATGTTCAAATAATAATTCAAGATAATGATGCAAACCCAACCCAAACCTATATGCCATCCGCTACACTCCACCCGCATCAACTCGCACACCGTGGGGACTACTAAGTCATCCCTCCATCCGCTATACACCATCGAAGGCGTCATTGCAATGACGTGCTCATCGCCCACATAAAATTCGTGGCATAGCCACCGATGATTGTGTCATGAGACACCGATTCAGATAATGTAACCGAATTTACCACATTCGGATAATGTGACCAAGTCACCACATTCACTTAGTGAGACCAAGTCATCACATTCACTTAGTGAGACCGGTCATCACATTCACTTAGTGAGACCAAGTCATCACATTCACTTCCCTTTCTCAAATAACCCAATGCCCCATATTATTCATATCATGCATATCATACTTAATTTCACATTCATGTCACTTTTCACATGTTAAGTATAACATATTTCATAATCCTAGTAGGAGTAGGAAAACGACTCTAGTACTTACCATAACATGGTACTTTAGCCACATTCTTACACTTTCATATTAACATATATATCAAATTTAAGCCATAAATCTATTAAGATTAGTGTGGGGTACACACCTGATTCACTAAGCAAATTCACTAAAATCTCGAAGAATCCCGATCTGCTGTTCTAAATCTTGCTTCCTATATTCGGCCAACATTAAAGGTTTAATGAGAAACTTATTCAGCCATAAAATCAAATCCTAGTTGGATTTGGTGCCCTAAAACTCACCTTAATGCCGATTTGCTTAACACTCAAATCCCGAAAACTTTATTTTTCTTCACCTGGTATTCGGCCAACCCTAAATCTCAACATAGGTTAGTTTTCGCCTTTTTAATAATTAAAGAACAGATCTAAGTATTCATACAAGCCTTGGCTGAATGCTTTTAGGTGCTTACCTTGTGGATTTTAAATCCCGAATTTCACCAAATAACTAGGGAATACGCGGCCTATGGTGTACCTTCGGGAAAAGAACTTCTCCTTCCTCGTAGTCGACACTTAGTAATTCCCAAAGATCTCTTCAAGGTTTCGGAACAATATATAGAGGATATTAGGATCTTAATTTTGATGACTTAAAAGAAATAGAATGAGAATCGAACCTAATCTTACCCTTCATCAAGAATTGATGGAACTCTTGCTTGAATCCCTTAGTAGTATTCTGCTATGGCCCTTATGTGTAACACAAGGTTTCAACTTTTGTAACAATAAAGGAATCGGCTAGGGCTTTGCTTACTTTCGATTTTTTTATTGTGTTTGTAGTAGAAGAAGAAAAGAAAAGAAGAGAATTATGGCAGAGAATTTGCTTAGGAGAGAAGAAAAGAATGGTGCTATTTGCTAGAGAATTTCAAAGAGGTTTCTTGAAGAGAAAAGAATGAATGAAGAATGGCCCTTATTTTCCTCTATTGCTGAAATTCCTAGGCTAGAGTCCCCTACTTGGCCACCACTCTTCCTATGTGATAATTATCACTTTTATCAAAAGATTTAATCCAACAATTATCTCCTAATTAGCCAAAATTCTAAAGGAAATAAGACTCCTCCTTTCAGAGCCCACATGCCGTCCACCTCTCTGCTCTTGTAGCAAAATAAAATTTCTTTTAATTGCTTCCTAAGTGACTCGATCCTGGCCTAATTACACTTGCATGTGGCGCCATTTATCGAGGCCCTAAGTGGCATCTTCAGCCACTTTTCCAAGCCCGCTTGTGTGTCAAATTTCACATACTTTTTCTCTTAAGGCCACATTGCCTTAATTTCCTCTTTTAAACTTTAAAACTCGACATTTCTAGGTCATTTCTAAGTTTCCAAAATTTTCGTCGCTCTTTAAACTTAGGTTTCCAAAATGGTCACTTTCCTATTTTACTTAGGTTTCAAAATGGTCACTTTCCTATTTTACTTAGGTTTCCAAAATGGTCACTTTCCTATTTTACTTAGGTTTCCAAAATGTTAACTTTCCTCTTTTAACGTAACATTTCCATACATTCCTGTGATTCCAAAAATATTCAAAATTTATTCATAACACATCAAACATGTCATTTCGCATAATTAAGCCAAAATGCATAGGCCCTTTTCAGATGTTACGCTTTATCCCCTTAAAATAATTTCGTCCCCGAAATTTCCTAGCTAAAATAATTGAGGGTATTGTTGTCGCATTGCCTCCTCTGGTTCCCACGAAGCTTCCTCCGATCCATGGTTGCGCCATAACACTTTGACTAGAGGAACCGACTTCCTCCGTAGCACTTTCACGTCACGTCCCAAAATCTGGATCAGCTCTTCCTCGTAGGTTAAGTCTGGCCTTAGCTCCATTTCTTCAATTGGTACCACGTGAGAGGGATCCGATCGGTAGCGACGTAGCATGGATACATGGAATATGTCATGCATCTGCTGTAACTTTGGTGGCAACTCTAGTTGGTATGCCACTGGTCCCACTCGCTTTAGTACTTGATAGAGCCCTATAAACCTTGGGCTTAACTTCCCTTTCCGACCAAACCTTATCACCTTCTTCCATGGCGAGACTTTCAGAAACACTTGGTCTCCCACTTCAAACTCTATTTCCTTCCGCTTGAGGTCGGCGTAAGACTTCTACCTATCAGAGGCTTCCTTTAACCGTGCTCGATTATCTCAACCTTCTCTTCGCCGCCACCATCTCGGTCCCAAAACTCGACGCTCTCCTAACTCACCAACAAGTAGGAGTACGACATTTTCGATCGTACAATGCTTCATATGGTGCCATTCAATACTTGCCTCGATAGTCATTGTTGTACACAAACTCCTGCTAGAGGCAAATACTCTTCCCAACTTCCTCTAAAATCCATCACACATCCTCTCAACATATCCTCCAACACTTAGACATCTGCTCAGACCGCCTGCATTCTGACCGTGGATGAAAAGTCGAGTGAAGTCCAACTTAGTGCCTAAAGCTTGATGAAGTGCCTCCAAAATCGAGACGTGAACCTTGGGTCTCTATCCAAATAATTAACAACCGACACTCCGTAGTCTCAATGATTTCGCCACATATAACTTGGCTAACTTCAAGGAATAATCCACTCTTACCAGATGAAATGTGCGACTTAGTCAAACGGTCCACTATTACCCATACCGAGTCCTTCTTAGTAGGCGTAAGGGAAACCCACTAACGAAGTCCATGGTAATTCTTTCCCACTTCCATCGTGGAACTGGATTGGTCAAGCAACCGGATGGAACTTGGTGTTCACTTAACTTGTCGACACGCCGTATTTTCCCACTAATTTCGTAACTTCCCGCTTAAGATCGTGCCACCAAAATTGTTCTCTTAAAATCAGACAACTTAATGCCTCCGGATGCATAGCATAAGGGCTACTATGTGCTTCCCAAGAATCCTCCGTCTTAATTCCTTGTCCCCAAGATATAGACTTTTCCTTTGTAGCACAATACTCCTTCATCATTAACCTCATAGCCCTCTAACTCTCCGCTCGTGCTTTTTGTAACTTAACACTTAAATCCTCATCAACCAACTGTCCTTTTTCACCTCCTTCAACCACGCTGGCTTGACTTGCAATTCAGCCAATAGGCTTCGATCCTCATACAAACTTAAATGGGCGAACATTGCCCTTAGGTCTGACACAACCTTCCAACTTAGGGCATTCGCTACAACATTCGCCTTGCCCGGGTGATATTCTATCGAACAGTCATAGTCCTTCAGTAATTCCACCCACCTTCGTTGCCTCAAGTTTAACTCCTTCTGAGTCAATAGATACTTGAGACTCTTGTGGTCTGTGTAAATCGTCGACTTTTCGCCATAAAGGTAGTGTCTCCACACCTTAAGAACGAAGACCACTACTGCCAATTCCAAGTCATGGGTTGGGTAGTTCACCTCATGCGCTTTTAATCGCCGAGATGCGTGTTTACTACTTTTCTATCTTGCATTAGAACACATCCTAATCCCGTATGTGAAGCGCCACAAGACACCACAAAATCCTTTCCCCTTCTTTCAATCAACACCGGAGCTTCCGTCAATACTTTCTTAAGTTTTTCAAAACTCTCCTTGCTTATCCGCTCATACAAAGGGTACTTCCTTTCTCAACAACTTTGTTAATGGCACTGCTATTGATGAAAATCCTTCCACTAACCTTCAGAATAGCCCGCCAATCCTAAGAAACTTTGAATCTCCGCCACCGACTTAGGTGGTTTCCAATCCAACACAGCTTCGATTTTCTTAGATCTACCCTTATTCCCCGATGACACCTCGATCCTAAGAAGGCAACTTCCTAAGCCAAAATTCACACTTGCTGAATTTGGAATAAAGCTTCTTCTCCTCAATACTTGCAACACAATCCGTAGATGCTCATCATGCTCCTCTTCAGACTTAGAGTATACCAAAATATCGCCGATGAACACTACGATTTAACCTATCTAAGTAGGGTTGAAACACCGGTTCATCATATCCATGAATGCGGTTGGGGTGTTTGTTAACCCGAACGACATTACCACAAACTCAAAATGGCCGATCTTGTCCTAAAGTCGCCTTATGGATATCCACCTCCTTCACTTTCACCGGTGATATCCTAACCTTAAGTCGATCTTTGAGAACACCGCCTCCCTTAAGTTGATCGAACAAGTCATCAATCCTAGGCAAGGGATACTTGTTCTTGATGGTCACTTATTCAATTGATTTATAATCTATGCACATACGCATAGTTTCGTCCTTCTTCTTCACAACAGACCGCTGTTCTCACTGGAGACACACTCGGCCGAATAAACACACGATCCAACAATTCTTGGATTTAAGCCTTGAGCTCAACCAACTCTTTTGGCGCCATTCTAGATGGAGCAATTGACACAGAGTCGCTCTCGGTAGCAAGTCTATTCCAAATTCAATTTCCTATCCTGGGGTATTCTGTAATTCTTCCGGGAACACATCCTTAAAGTCCCTTACCGCTCTAACTCCATTGACACCTTCCACCTTTCCATCCAACGCACTTACAAAGGCTAAAATGCCTCGCACCCTTTACTTAACCATCTTTTCAAATTTTAAGTCACCAAACTACATTAGACAAGTAGTTCTTTCTTTCTCCTATCAAAATGACCACCTCATCCTCAGGGGTCCTTAATTCCATTCGTTTAGCCGCACAATCCAACACGGCTCGATGTTCTACTAACCAATCCATACCAAGTATGAGGTCAAATTCTCCAAAGGGTAACTCCATTAAGTCAGCTCAAAAGATCACTCCCCAATTTCTAGGATACATTCAAAGATCTTATTCACTACTATAGTTTGGCCTAATGGGCTTACTACCGCCATCTCCCTATCGAAAAGTTCGAGTCTAGGCCTAGTGTTTCAACTACACTACAGTAACATAAGAATGGGTCGAGCCCACATCAATTAAAGCATAATAGGGTTTGCCATGAATGAGGAACGCACTGTTATGACGTCCGGCTGCTCTCCGTCCTCCCTACGGTGAACTGCATAAACCAAACCCGACTGTCTTTACCTCAAGATAGCAAGACTCTCATTTTGTGTTCCACGCCCTCCGCCAAAGACCATTACCTCTCGTTATTCGAACCTCGACCTCGTTGAGGTCATTGCCCTCCCTCGCCACTGATTAACATTCTGAGTTGTCGGTCATTGCTCATCCGATATCTTTAGACAGTCCTTGAGCATATGGTCCTTGGACCCATACTTAAAACATCCTCCGTTTTTTCCAAAGACTTCCCTAAATGCTTCTTCCCACAATGCTCACAAGGACGATATTGCCTCTAGTACTAACTTGTCAATTCTTCTTGGTCCATCAATTCGGTCTTTTTGCATATTTCCGACGATCCATAACCCTATTGGGTCTATTCCTATCGAGTTCTACTTAGTTGAGTCCTTGATTCCTCACCTACCTTAGCCTTTTCAACCAACGCGAAAACTCCCGCCCTAATGTGGAGCTATCAATAACCTTAGGTCATCCTTAATCCGTCCTCAAAATAGACACAACGCTCATGTTCATTCATGACTACTCCTCGAGCATATCGGCTTAACCTCGTAAATTCAAATTTCATATGTCGCTACCGACTTGTTCCTTGAACTAGTCCTAGAAAAGATTTCCTCCGCTCATCAATATAACGTGTGCTTAAGATACTTTTTCTCGATATGCCTCCTTAGCATACTCCTGTGTCGATCCTCACGGTGGCTCCATCCTCACCGTTAACCACCATTGATACGCTTCATCGCGTAGTAGTGCCACCATTCCTTTCAACTTCTCCACCGGGTCGATCGAGCTCATCCATAACGCTTCCTATTGCTTCCAACCAAGATTTAGTCAGACTGGTGCCACACCAGATACTCCACGAAACACCTCACTGTTATTTGGAGTCGCCGCACAGATTTTGAGCTCCTCAGATTTCCACCCGCGCCACCACCATTTCCAAAACTCGCAAAGATAGCCTACGACACAAGATCATCCTCGTCTGAGCCATCGCTCGACATTAATAAATGGGGTGGTGGTGGCGGTGGTAACTCATTGTCGCACTTTGACCCGATCTAACGGGTTCGACACGCTTATTCTTCCTCTTCCGCCCTGACGACCACATCCTCTAGAACTCATCTCTAACATCGAGATCTGATTAAGAAGTTTTTATGAATGAGTACTTTTGTTTCACTTGATTACCCACGAAGAAATTTTATGAAAAGGACTTTAGAGTGGTTCTTTCGTATTCATACATGCACACAGTCTTTTCATTCATTCATACATCCATCAAATAATTATGAACCTTAGTTCATTCAGAGAAACGTTGTAGTTTTCATTTGTTATTGTTTTTCCACTACCCAGGGGTTTTTCGTAATTTGTCCTATGTGGGTATTTTTGTAATTTGTCAAAATAAGGTTCCTTGATGATTTTGTCACAAAGTATTTTGGTATTTTTAAATTCTAGAGTTTTTGGAAAATTTTGAAATCCGAGGGTATTTCAAAATTTTTGGACCTTGGGGTATTTTGGTAATTTTTCCACAAATCGGGGTAAATTGTAAAATTTTAATAAATCGGGGATATTTCAGAAGTTTCAAAACTTTGAGGGTTCTTTTTGAGAGACTTATTTTCCAAAACGATGAAGTTGCAAAAATTTTAGAAATCAGTATCATTTTGTTAATTTTGGTAAGTTAGGCAATTTTATAATTTTCCAAAAATCAAGGTATTTTTTGATAGTTTGCAAATTAGGGTTTTTGAACATTTATGAAATAATGAAATTTTGGCAAAACTGTTGAGTTGTTGGACATTTTATAAACCAATGGCATTTTGTAATTTTACCACTGTGGTATTTTTGTAATTTTATAAATCAAAAATTTTTCAAAATTTGTGTAAAAGAAATAATTTTCGTGAATTAAAGAAAATGATTTTAAGAATTTTAATATTAGGGTTCTAAAAATGGCTAGTTCCTTTCGAGTTTTAGTTATTGAGTTTAGCCTATGACCTAGCCTCCTTGGTCGTGGTGAACCAAAGCTACGCACTGTGCAGATTCGAGTGGAGAGGAGGTGAGTCACACTGACCGCTAAGTACCAAGCTCCCACCAAACCATTCCTAGGCATGCGTCATGTGGTTGCCACACCCACTAAGTCCTCCGGGTTAGGGTGAACCGGCTACGCACTGTAAGATTCTCAAGAGGAGGTGAGTCACTAGGATCGCTTAAATACCAAGCTCTTCCTGATCCAATCTTAGACATGCGTACCATGGTTGCCACACCCTAACTCGATTGACTTAGCCATAAGTTTGTTTAGTGCATTAAGTCTTATGCATTTGTGTTTGAGTAGACTAACTTAGGGTTCAAGTTCCTATCATGCTATTCTACGCCCGCTCCTTTACTACCCTCTATAATTCATATAATCACACGTATAGTTGGGGTACTTCGGTGGATCATGGTCGAGACTCAGGGGCCATGCCATCAAACCCGCCCATTTTCGTAAATACTTCCATAAAACTCATTTGGGCTCGCTTTTGAAAACGTTTTGGTCCTTAGGCCACGTGCCGAGAGTTTAAAACTGGCTCGATATTAAACTAAAACACCCCACACCCGACCCACGAGCCTCGACCGGATCTCGTATGTTCCTCGATGTAACCTGCTTCAAAAATTCTTTTGTTACTTTGAAAACTCGTGTGTTTTGAAGATAGTTTGTTTGTGGGTTGGGCTCGAGTTGAAAACAAGTTTATTTTTATATCGAAACCCATTTACTTTAGGTGACAAAATATTTAAGCTTATTTTAAATTAAATGAACTTGTTCTTTAAATACCCTAAAATCGTAACTTAGTAATTAAAACAAAATAAAATCATCACTATGGCCTTATTACATAAAACAAAACCCAAAATAAAATTATACAAGATTTAAATAAAATAAAATGTCCATATTAAATAATTCTTCAAGTCGAGCATGGCCACCACAAGTTCTCGCTTGCTCCTGGCCCATCACTGCTCATCACCTGAAACATGTGTCCATCACTGTTCATCACTGTTCATCCTAGTTGGATTTGGTGCCCTAAAACTCACCTTAATGCCGATTTGCTTAACACTCAAATCCCAAAACTTTGTTTTTCTTCACCGTATTCACTAACCCTAAATCTCAACATAGGTTAGTTTTCGCTTTTTAATAATTAAAGAATGATCTAAGTATTCTTACAAGCCTTGGACGAATGCTTTTAGGTGCTTACCTTGTGGATTTTAAATCCCAAATTTCACCGAATAACTAGGGATACGAGGCCTATGGTGTACCTTCGAAAAGAACTTCTCCTTCCTTGTAGTCGACACTTAGTAATTCCCTAAAGATCTCTTCAAGGTTTCTTGTAACAATATATAGAGGATATTAGGATCATAATTTCGATGGACATAAAAGAAATAGAATGAGAATCGAACCTAATCTTACCCTCATCAAGAATTGATGGAACTCTTGCTTGAATCCCTTAGTAGTATTCGCTATGGCCCTTATGTGTAACACAAGGTTTCGCTTTTGTAACAATAAAGGAATCGGCTAGGGCTTTGCTTACTTTCAGCTTTTTTTTATTGTGTTTGTAATAGAAAAGAAAAGAAAAGAAGAGAATTATGGAAGAGAGAATTTGCCAAGGAGAGAAGAAAAGAATGGTGCTATTTGCTAGAGAATTTCAGAGGTTTCCTTAAAAAGAAAAGAATGAATGAAGAATGGCCCTTATTTTCCTCTATTGTCAAATTCCTAGGCTAGAGTCCCTACTTGGCCACCACTCTTACTATGTGATAATTATCACTTTTATCAAAAGATTTAATCCAACAATTATCTCCTAATTAGTCAAATTCTAAAGGAAATAAGACTCCTCCTTTTAGAGCCCACATGCCGTCCACCTCTCTCGCTCTTGTAGCAAAATAAAATTTCTTTTATTTGCTTCCTAAGTGACTCGATCCTCGCCCAATTACACTTGCATGTGGTGCCATTTCTCGAGGCCCTAAGTGGCATCTTCAGCCACTTTTCCAAGCCCGCTTGTGTGTTAAATTTCACATCCTTTTTCTTTTAAGGCCACCTTGCCTTAATTTCTTCTTTTAAACTTTAAAACTCGATAGTTATAGGTCATTTCTAAGTTTCCAAAAATTTTTGTTCTATCTTTAAACTTAGGTTTCCAAAATGGTCACTTTCCTATTTTACTTAGGTTTCCAAAATGGTCACTTTCCTATTTTACTTAGGTTTCCAAATGTTAACTTTCCTCTTATTAACGTAACATTTCCATACATTCCTGTGTTTCCAAAAATATTCAAAATTTATTCATAACACATCAAACATGTCATTTCGCATAATTAAGCCAAAATGCATAGGCCCTTTTCAGATGTTACACATTAATTCGGATGTTACAGCTTCTACCCCTTAAAGAAATTTCAGCCTTGAAATTATCTCGATCGTAAAAGATGGGGTATTGTTGTCGATCTCTTCCTCCGTTCCCATGTAGCCTCTTCGTAACCATGATTCCGCCAAGACCTTAACCAATGGAACCGCTTTCCTTCAGAACACCTTGACATCACGATCCGCATTTCCACCAATTCCTCTTCAAGGATAGATCGTGTCTTACCTCAATTTCCTCCATGTGCAGATGTGAGATGGATCCGAACGATAACGTCTTAACATAGATACGTGAAATACATCGTGAATTTGACTTAATTTCAGCGGTAACTCAAGCTGATATTCCACTGGTCCTACTCGCTTCAACACTTGATATGGTCTGATAAATCTGGGGCTCAACTTACCCTTACATTCGAATCTTAGCACTTTCTTTCACGAAAATACTTTTAGGAATACCTTGTCCCCCACGGTAAACTCTATGTCCTTACGTCGTAAGTTAGCATAGGACTTCTGTCTATCCGCCGCCTCTTTTAGTCTAGCCCATATCACTTCCACTTTCTCTTCCATCTCGGTGACCAAGTCTGGACCCAAAATTCGACGTTCCTTTAATTCCGTCCAACATGTAGGGGTACGACACTTCCGCCCATACAAAGCTTCGTAGGGTGCCATCTGGATACTTGACTGGTAACTATTATTATACGCAAACTCTGCTAACGGTAAGAACTCTTCCCAACTACCTCCGAAATCAATGACACACCCTCTTAACATGTCCTCCAAGACTTGAATCACCCGCCAGACTGGCCCATCACCGAGGATGAAATGTCAGATCAAATCCAACTGCGCTCCTGCTTGATGTAACACCTTCGAATCGTGAGGTGAAACTAGGGTCCCTATCCGATATGATCGATATCGGTACTCCATGCAACCTCACCACCTCTCACGTATAGCTTAGCCAACTTTTGCAAAAAGTAATCGACCTTCACTAGTATGAAGTGAGCAGACTTCGTCAAACGGTCCACAACCACCCAAACCGAGTCTTTCTTGGTAGGTGTGAGGGGTAGCCCACTAACAAAGTCCATTGTGATTCTTTCCCACTTCCATTGGGGAATATTCACAGGCTACAATAACCCTGATGGTAATTGATGTTCGCCTTGACTCACCGACAAAGTTAAACACTTGGCCACTGGGTCAGTCACCTCCCGTTTTAAGTTTGGCCACCAGAATTGCTCCCGTAAGTCTCGATACATCTTACTTCCTTCGAGATGCATAGCGTATGGACTTCCATGCGCTTCTTGCAAAATCCTTCATCTCAACTCAGTATCCTTAGGCATGCATACTCTCCCTTGGAAACATAACAGCCCATCCTTATCAACACTGAATTTTGTTGATCCATCAATTGACCCTACCGGAAACCTTCCTTTCAATATCTCATCTGTCTATTGCTTCTCCTTAACCTGGTGGACCCATGAGGGTTTCTTCTGAAGTTCAGCTAATAACCTTCCATCATCATATAGACTAAGGTGAGCAAACATTGCTATTAAGTCAGAGATTACTTTACGACTTAGAGCGTCCGCTACTACGTTAGCCTTACCCGGGTGATACACGATCGAGCAGTCGTAATCCTTTAACAACTCGATCCACCTCCTCTACCTTAGATTCAACTCCTTCTGAGTCAAAAGATACTTTAAGCTCTTATGATCGTTGAAGATGATTGATTTCTCCCGTAAAGATAATGCCTCCAAATCTTCAAAGCAAAACCACCACGCTAACTCCAAGTCATGGGTGGGATAATTTGCTTCAAGGTCTTAATTCACCGAGATGCATACGCAACCACCTTTCCATCTTGCATCAACACACACCCTAACCCCGTGTGAAGCATCACAATAAATCACAATTTCTTCCCACCTCCGGTCAATCAACACCGAGCCTCCGTCAAAATCCTTTTCAACCTCTCGAACTCTCCTGTTGCTTATCCGCTCAAACAAACGGAACTCCTTTTCGTAACAACTTAGTCAACGGTACCACAATTAAGGAGAATCCTTCAACAAACCTTCGATAGTATCTAGCCAAACAAAGGAAACTCTGAATCTCTGCCACCGAATTAGGCGGCTTCCAATCCAACACCGCTTCAATTTTCTGAGGGTAAACCCTAATCCCCTCAGCCGACACAATGTGCCCTAGAAAAGTAACCTCCTTCAGCCAAAATTGACATTTACTGAATTTGGCATACAATTGCTTCTTCCTCAGAATCTGTAAAACTATTCGCAGATAAGCATCATGCTCCTCCTCCGACTTCGAATAAACCAAGATATCGTCTATAAACACCACGACACACCGGTCTAGGTAAGGTTGGAACACTCGGTTCATCATATCTATGAACGCTGCTGGCGCGTTGGTCAACCCAAATGGCATTACCATGAACTCATAGTGACCATAGCGAGTCCTAAAGGCCGCCTTATGAATATCAGCCTCCTTAACCTTAAGCTGATGGTACCCTGACCTCAGATCTATCTTCGAAAAGACTGAGGCCCCCTTCAACTGATCGAACAAGTCATCGATCCTTGGCAACGGGTATTTGTTCTTGATCGTTAACTTATTCAACTAGCGATAGTCAATACACATACGCACTGACCCATCCTTCTTCTTAACGAATAGAACCGGTGCTCCCCACGGTGACACACTAGGTCGAATAAACCCTTTATCCAATAACTCCTGAATCTGCGCTTTCAACCCCACCAACTCTTTTGGTGCCATTCGATATGGAGCTATAGATACCGGCGCTATCCTTGAAAGAAGATCGATTCCAAACTCCACTTCACGATCTGGAGGTAATCCCGAAAGCTCCTCAGGAAAAACATCAGAAAACTCCTTCACCGTCCTAACATCTCCCACTGCTAGTTCCTTAGCTTCCATAGCGCGAACAAACATCAAGACTGCCTCACATCCTTTCCTCACCATCCTTTCCTCTCTCAAAGCGGTCACCACGTTTGACAGACAGTTCCCCCTTTCACCTATTATCAATAATTTGCCACCTTCAAGAGTTTTTAACACCAAACGCTTAGCTGCACAATCTAGATTAGCTTGATACTTCACAAGCCAATCCATGCCTAGGATTAAATCAAACTCCCCGAACGGTAATTCCATTAGATCCGTACGAAAAACTATCCATTGAACCTCTAAAGGTATTTCCCGATAAAGCTTATTTACCACCACAGATTGTCCTAATGGGCTTACTACAGTCATCACCCTAGAGGAAATCTCAGCATCTATACTAAACGTTTCAGATACCCTTCTAGCGACATATGAATATGTCGATCCAATGTCAATTAATGCAAGATAGGGCAAGCAAAAAATTAAGAACGTATCGGTTATGGCATCCAATGCGTCAGCCTCCTCTCGATGTCTGACAGCATTAACTAACCCTGGTTGTCTCGCTTCAGTGTTTTCGACTACTCGACCATCGCTTCCACGGCCTGATCGAATCATACCACCTCTGGCTGCCCCACGACCTCCTTTTTCAGACTAAACATTCCCTTGGCCCGTGGGCCCTTCATTGCCTTTTCGCTGCAGACAGTTCCTAACTTGATGGTCAAAAGACCCACACCTAAAGCACTTTCCACTGCCCGCCCTACACTCATCCGCATGGGATTTACCACATTGAGCACACTTCGGTGCCAGACTAGTAGCAGCAGGTCTATTATCTCATCTCGGCCCATCTAGCCTGGGTCTTTTCTGATTACCTCTAGTTGTTCCCGATGATCCATAGTTTCTCTTACCTCCACCCCTATCTTTACCCGATTTAACTTTTCCGTCTGTTTCACCTCCTCCGCTATCTTAGCCTTTTCCACAAGCACTGTAAATTTTTGTTCTCGTTGCAGAGCTATCAACACACGCAATTCATCTTTTAGGCCATCCTCAAACTGAACACATCGCTCATGCTCTGTGGCCACTATCCGTCGAGCATAACAGCTCAGCGTAAGAATTTCGCTTCATACGCCACTACGGACTTACTTCCTTGAACCAGGTTCAAGAATGCTCTACGCTGCGCATCCGCATAGCTCGATCCAACATACTTTTTTTGAAACGTTGTTTTGAAGATCTCCCATGTGATGCAGCCACCGTACCATCCGTAACTGTGAGCCACCATTGGTAAGCTTCATCCCTTAAGAGAGATATAACCCCTTTTAATTTCTCTTCCTCCGTGAGATCCAGATCGTCCATTATGCGTTCAACCGCCTCTAACCAATACTCAGCCGAGCTTGGGGCTATACCAGAGATTCCCTAAACACTTCGCCCCTACATCCTAAGTCACTCCTGTGATGATTTTCGCCCCTGTGCCCATACCTTCTCTAACAACCCTCTTCAAAACCCTTAGCATAGCCTGAGATACAGCATCATCTCCGGTCGTCTGATCTTGAAATTTTGCCTCCACAGCTGGTGGCACTGGTACCTCATTTTTAGATTCGTGGCCAGACCCTATGGGTTCTGACACAGCAACCTGCCTCTACCTCGGCCACGCACACCACGTCCTCTAGTGTTCATCCTACCATTCACGATTTATCTGATTAAAAATTTTATGATTTATTAGTTTTCTTCCACCAATTAACCCCGAACAGTCTTACGAATAGTAGATTTAAAAGTAGTTCTTTCGAGTTCGTAACGAGTTCAATCCTAAGTCTGTAACTCCTAATTCTTAAAGCCACATACATTCCACCATCAACATACAAATAACATCCATGAACTTTCATTCACCACGTAAGGGTATTTTCGTTGTTTTACTATTTAGGGGTATTTTCGTAATTTATCTTATAGGGGTATTTTCATAATTTTGGAATCCGGAGGTATTTCGGTAATTTTGTCAACTTTGGTAACTTTCATGAATCGGGGGTAATTTAGTAATTTCTCAACAAGGTTACTGGTATTTTTTTCAAACAAGGGTATTTCAATGTTGTTGCTGTCGTGTTGTTGTTTGTTTTTTTTTTAACAGGAGTACATTGGAAAAAATCTAGTTTCATAATTTTGGTTATTCTTGTAATCATGAGGTTCTTGAGTAAATTTTCAAAACATAGGTTCTTGATAAATTCATGGTTGATTGAAATTTCCACAAATCAAGTGTATCTCTTTTCCAAAACTTGAGGTTTTTTTTAAAAATAGGTGGTCGGTCCTTTGGGTTTTAAATTATGACGTTTAGCCCATCAACAAGTCCTCGAGTAAGGGTGAACAAATACTACGCACTGTAGGATTCTAGCGAAGAGGAGGTGAGTCATTAGGATTGCTTAAGTACCAAGCTCTTCCCGAATCCAATCCTAGACATGCGATGCCTCTGCCACACCCTAACTTATTGACTTGTTCACGGGTTTGTTTAGTTGGATTAAATATTATGGATTTATAGAGTGATTTAAACTAAACCTAAAGTCCATCAATGTCTAATATTCTAGCCTATGTCCCTCAAGCCCATTAAGCCCACACGTATGTCACAACAAAAGTTTAGAATACTTACCTGCGTGGATCGGGTGCCGGTAGACTCGAAGGCCATGTCCTCAACCAAAACATTTTTTTCCCAAACTCACCTCATTTTACAAAACATTGCTAAGCCCATTTCACAGGCCGAGTTTTGAACTGGGCTCTGGTACCAACAATGTAACACCCCAAACCCGGCCCATAAGTTCCAACCGGATCTGGTATGCTACAGGTTTAATGTTGAAAACTTTACTTAGAATAGTTTTGACAAACTTAGTCATTCTGGTAGATATTCGTTAAATACGTGGCACTTGTAGAAAATCTTTGTAATTTATTTTTTTTCAAAATGGAAGTTATTGAAATCATATTTGAAAATCCCATCTTTTTACTTCCTTTGAAACATAAGTCTTGTTCATAAAATTTGAGAAGAAATAAAAACTAATCTTGCTCATAAAATTTGAGAAGAAATAAAAACTAACTTAAACCTAAGCTATAGGGCCTTATTACATCAAATAATTCCAGCATTTAAAACTTGAAATAAAGCGAAAAGTATAAAACGAATAACTTGATGGCCTCTTGAGTCCGTATCGGCTCCCATGTCCACGATCTACAGCTCATCTGAAAGAGTAGAGAAAAGGAAAGCGTGAGTCACCAAGACTCAGTGTATAAATCCTGAACACCCTGACCTAAGGCTGACAAACACATTATGGGCCTTGGCACATACATAAAGGCAACAATCACAATACATGATAGACAATACATAATGAATGGCCCAACCCATCCTAGATTTCCATCCTCTACACACCAACCCATACAAACAATAACACCTTGGGGATTTCTACAATCAACCCTCCGTCCGCTACACACCACGTGGCATAGCCGCCGATCACAGTGTGATCTAACATTTAAATTTGGTGGGATTTCTACCACCGGTCACCATGTGACCCATATTTATATTCGTGGGATTTCTACCACCGGTCACCATGTGACCCATATTACACTTCCCCTTTCATATTATATTCCTACCCCATGCATACATACACAAAGAGAACATCATATGTGCTTTCATAAGTCTCAATACACATAGAGATTTCCATGGTTGCATACCTGGCATCCTTGCCTAACCCTTTTAGGGTTTTAATCGACTGACTACACAGCCACTTTTCGGCTTTTTAGCCCACTACACATAAAATAAAATTAGAGAGTGTGTGTTAGAGATCTACACACCTGGTTACCGATAAAATGATACTTTCTATGTTGACGTTATCCATAGTTGAAACAACTACTATCCGCCTAAGGTATTGTTCGTGGTTTGTCCACAACCAAGTGGCCAATCTCAAGCGAACCACCATGGTCGCTAATTCCAGATAATGAGTCGGATAATTTCTTTCATGAAGTTTCAACTATCTCAAGCATAGGCTCCTACTTTGCCTTCTTGCATTAAGGCGCAACCCAAACCATTCAAAGAAGCATCACCGTACATAACAAATTCTTTACCCGATTCAAATTTGAATTAACACCGCACTTGATCAAAAGAGTTTTCAACTGATCAAAACTTTTCTGACACTTTTCCATCCACTCGAACTTGACATCTTTCTGTAGTAACTTTGTCAAAGGTGCAGCTATCATGGAAAAACCTTTCACAGATCGTCTGTAATATCCAACAAGTCCTAGAAAGCTTCGAATCTCAGAAACATTCTTTGGTGGCTTTCAATCAAGTATAGCCGATATTTTGTTCGGATCAACCTGAATAGTTGACGCTGAAACAACATGACCCAAAAAGCTGACTTCATTCATCCAGAAGTCACACTTACTAAACTTTATGCATAACCTTGATCTCGCAAAGTTTGTAGCACCAATCTCAAATGCTCGGCATGTTCGGTTTCATCTCTGGAGTAGATCAGGATATCATCAATGAACACTACTACAAACCAATCTAAATACTGTCTGAAAACACGATTCATCAAATCCATAAAAACAGCAGGTGCATTAGTAAGTCCAAAAGGCATAACCAGAAACTCAAAATGTCCGTACCTCATTCAGAATGCAGTCTTTGGCACATCGGAATCTTTGACTCGCAACTGCTAATAACCCAATCTCAGATCTATCTTTGAAAACATTGAAGCCCCTTCCAACTGGTCAAACAAGTCATCAATTTGAGGCAGTGGGTATTTGTTCTTTATTGTCACTTTATTTAACTGCCGATAATCAATACACATTCATCATGAAACACCCACACGGCCCGAGAATGGATGGATCTGGTATGTTCCTAAAGTAAACCGGTTTCAAAAAGATTCGATACTTAGAGAAAATTTGTAAATTTTAGAAAAACTATTATTTTGAGTTGGGCTTAGATTGGAACCCATTTAATAAATTTTGAAAATCCAACTTAAGTGAGGTGACAAAACAATTTTAGGGTTTATTATTTTGAAGGAAATAAATTTTGTTTTTCTTAATTTAATTAAAAATAAATTGTAACACATTCAACATGAATAAGCGGAAATAAAGAAAATCCAAGCTGGGCCTTATGGCCTTATTACAACAAGTAAAACCCAAAATAAAATAAAAGTAACTAAATCAAATAAAGTCCAAACTAAATAAATTCTCCGAATGTAGCATGGCCACCTCAACGTCTCACCGCCCGGTCAAATCCTTGTTCATCACCGAAAATAGTTCCCACAGCGGGGTGAGTCAGCAGACTCAATGTGCACACAATACTAACATTCAACAAATCGAGCATTCATGTTCAAATCATTAAGTCCATACAATAATGAAATTATGATGCAACCCAAACCCAATCCTAATTAGCCATCCACTACACTCCCCGTACCAACACACTTTTACCGTGGGGACTACTAAGTCAACCCTCCATCCACTACTCTCCACGTTGTGTCTTTAGACACTATAATCAAATTTAAGCGTTGTGTCATTGAACCTTTGTTAAAAAGTTACCAAAATTTACAATGTGACCGTAGTCAACATATTTCGTTGGTGAGGCCAAGTCAACACCTTCGTTGGTGAGACCAAAGTCAACACTGTTCTCCCCCTTTCACATAAAACCGAATGCCCCAAAAACATATATATTGCATAACTTAATTTCATGTTCATATTCATATATTCGCATGTTATTAAAATAACATTTTCACAATCCTATCGAGAGTAGGAAGCGTGCACAGGTACTTTTGCCACATTTGTGGTACATAGCCACATTCACATTATTATTCATATCATATATTTAAAATATTTAGCCATAAAATATCGAAGGGTAGTAAGGGTACACACCGATTGGCTTAATAGATTCCATGAAATCCAGAAGAACGATCTACCGATCTAGATCTTTATCTCCTATATTAGGCTAATTATTAAAACATATTAACAAACCTATTTGGCTTAAAACCAAATCCTAGTAGGATTTGTATTATTTACCTTGTTGCCAATTGGATGATTGTAAATCAAATCCAAAATTACTAGTATCCTTTTTCCTTGAAATCGGCTAATACTAAATCATGTAACCATTTGACTTTTCGCTTTTGAAATAATGAAAATAATTCCAAATACCAAAATTAAGCCTTGGTGAATATCACTTACCATACAAATTCCAAATCAAGAGAATTCCTTGCTCTATATGTCTGTCGAAATTTTCATGTTAGATCTAATCTAACATATACATCATAACCTTTAATCGAATAAAATATCTTACCTTGGATCCTTAGATTTCCGAAAGATTCCTCCTTGTATTCGATAGTTGTAAAAGATCCTTAATGCCTTGACCGATTGCTTCCTTGCCTAGAGTTTGAGGTTTGACTATGGAGATTTAATCGGGATCAAAAGAAAAGGTTTTGGCTTGACGATGAAGAAAAGAAGAAGAAAAGATAGAAAGAAAATTCGGCGGAGGGAGAGAGCAAAGGATTTTTGGCTACTTGGAAAGATGAGAGAAAAGACCTTGGGTTCTCCTTTATAGCCAATTTGCTAGGCCAAGAGTCCTTGACTTGGCCACCACTCTCCCTTAAGATAATATTATCTCTTATTATTCACATATTTATGTGAATAAAACTCCTTTATTTATCTCTTATTATTCACATATTTATGTGGATAAAACTCCTTTATTTATCTCTTATTATTCACATATTTATGTGAATAAAACTCCTTTATTTATCTCTTATTATTCACATATTTATGTGAATAAAACTCTTCCTTTTCTAGAAACCCATGCCGTCCACCTCGATATACGGAAGCAAAATAAAGCCTTCATTATTTGCTTCTGGATGACTCAAACTCAGCCCAAAAACCTCTTGTATTTGGGCCATTTCCTAAGACCTTAGGTGGCATCTTGAGCCACATTTCCAAGTTCGTTATTGGGGCAAATGTCATGTCTTGTATATTTTAGGGTCACTTGGCCCTAAGTTCCCCTTGGGCTCTTAAATTCAACATTAGGGTCAATTTTAAGTTTCCTAAAATTTTCATGGCTCTGTATTTCAGTGTTTCCAAAATGTTTAGGTTTCCAAAATGTTTAGGTTTCCAAAATGTTCGGGTTTCCAAAATGTTCAGGTTTCCAAAATGTTCAAGTTTCCAAAATGTTCAGGTTTCCAAAATGCTCAAGTTCCAAAAATGTTCAAGTTTCCTATTTTGGCTTGGTTTCCAAAATGTTTAGTTTCCTCTTTTGGCTTGGTTTCCAAAATGTTCACTTTCCTAATTTACTTCGGTTTCCAAAATGGTCACTTTCCTATTTTAGTTTAGTTTCCAAAACTTAACATTTCTAAAGCATTTCCTTACATTTCCATACATCTCCTTACATTTCCACACATTTCTATACATTTCCATACATTTCCTTTCATTTCCATATATTTCCATACATTCCCATACATTTCCATACATTTCCTTACATTTCCTTTCATTTCCTTACATTTCCTTTCATTTCCTTTCATTTCCTTTCATTTCCTTTCATTTCCTTACATTTTCCTTACTTTTCCTTACATTTCCCTACATTTCCTTACATCCTCAGGTTTCCGAAATCATTCCAAATTTATTCCAAAACACATAAAGCATGTCTTTTCGCACAATTTGGCCAAAATGCATAGGCCCTTTTCAGGATGTTACAGTTCTACCCCCTTCAAATAATTTCGTCCTCGAAATTACTTACTATCGTTCATCCGTACAGTCTAACTCACTACACTACGCTATTGCTGCGCACTCTGATCTCAAAGAACTATCATACTTTCTAGGCACATTCTCTAAGTTCACGTTCCTTAGAACTCATTTCTAACGTCGCGATTTAATTAAAAAGTTTTATGAATTAGTCCTTGTTTTACTTGATTACCCGTGAAGAAGTTTTATGGAAAGAATTTTTAGAAGTGGTTCTTTCGTATTCATACATGCACACAGTCTTTTCATTCATTCACACATCCATCAAACAATTATGAACCTTAGTTCATTCAGAGAAACGTTAGTAGTTTTTTCATTTGTTGTTTTTCCACTACCCGGGGTATTTTCGTAATTTGTCCTCTGGGTATTTTCGTAATTTGTCAAAATAAGGTTCCTTGGTGATTTTGTCACAAGGTATTTTTGGTCCTTTTAAGTTCCTGGGGTATTTTGGAAAATTTTTAAGATCCGAGGGTATTTTAGAAATTTTTGACATTGAGGGTATTTTGGTAATTTTTTCACAAATCGGGGTAAATTGTAAAATTTTAATAAATCAGGGATATTTTAGAAGTTGAAAAACTTTGAGGGTTCTTTTTGAGAAATTTATTTTCCAGCACGATGAAGTTGCAAAAATTTTAGAAATTAGGGTCATTTTGGTAATTTTGTAAGTTAGGGGCAATTTTGTAATTTTCCAAAATCAAGGTATTTTGATATTTTACAAATTAGGGTTTTTGAATGTTTATAAAATAATGAAATTTTGGTAAAGCTGTTGAGTAGTTGAACATTTTATAAACCAAGGGCATTTTGTAATTTTACCACTAAGGGTATTTTAGTAAATTTGTAAATCAAGTATTTAGGAAAATTTATAAAAATATTCTTTTCAAATCAAGACGGTAATTTAGAAATTTTAAAATTAAGGTTTCCATAAAAATATGGCTAGTCCCTTTCGGGTTTTAGTTATTGGGTTTGGCAGTGACTAAGTCCTCTTGATTAGGGTGAGCAGTTACATTACGCACTGTAGGATTCGAGTAAAGAGGAGGTGAGTCACTAGGATCTTAAATACCAAGCTCTTCTTGAATCCACTCCTAGACATGCGCAACAGATTCGACACCCTAGCTCGGTGACTTAATCATAGGTTTGTTTGATTAGGCATTTTAAGTCTTATGTAATTGTTGGGGTAACTAGTCCTAGGTTCAAGTACTTAATCTCTATTCTACGTTCCATTCCATTTCTACCCTTCTACAAATCATAATATAAATCACACAATGGATAGAAGTACTTACTGGTGAATTTGCATGGGTGGAGACTTAGGTGCCATGCCGGAAAACACCTTATTTTTTCAAAGATAATCATTTGGCTCGCTTTGAAAACGTTTGGGCCTTAGCCCACAGGCCGAGAGTTTAAAACTGGGCTCTGATACCAAATTGAAACACCCCACACCCGGCCCACGAGAATGGACCGGATCTGGTATGTTCCTAAAGTAAACCGGTTTCAAAAAGATTCGATACTTAGAGAAAATTTGTAAATTTTTAGAAAAACTATTATTTTGAGTTGGGCTTAGATTGGAACCCATTTAATAAATTTTGAAAATCCAACTTAAGTGAGGTGACAAAACAATTTTAGGGTTTATTATTTTGAAGGAAATAAATTTTATTTTTCTTAACTTTAATTAAAAATAAATTGTAACACAATCGGCATGAATAAGCGGAAATAAAGAAAATCCAACTGGGCCTTATGGCCTTATTACAACAAGTAAAACCCAAAATAAAATAAAAGTAACTAAATCAAATAAAGTCCAAACTAAATAAATTCTCCGAATGTAGCATGGCCACCTCAACGTCTCTGGCCGGTCAATCACTTTATTCATCACCTGAAAATAGTTCCCACAACGGGGTGAGTCAACAGACTCAATGTGCACACAATACTAACATTCAACAAATCAGGCATTCATGTTCAAATCATTAAGTCCATACAATAATGAAATTATGATGCAACCCAAACCCAATCCTAATTAGCCATCCACTACACTCCCCGTACCAACCTTGCACACCGTGGGGACTACTAAGTCAACCCTCCATCCGCTACTCTCCACGTTGTGTCTTTAGACACTATAATCAAATTTAAACGTTGTGTCATTAGACACTGTTGTAACCGAAGTTACCAAAATTTACGCAATGTGACCGTAGTCAACATATTTCACAGTGAGACCAAGTCAACACCTTCGTTGGCGAGACCAAGTCAACACTGTTCTCCCCCTTTCACATAAAACCGAATGCCCCAAAACATATATATTGCATAACTTAATTTCATGTTCATATTCATATATTCGCATGTTATTAAAATAACATTTTCACAATCCTATCAGAGTAGGAAGCGTGCACAGGTACTTTTGCCACATTTGTGGTACATAGCCACATTCACATTATTATTCATATCATATATTTAAAATATTTAGCCATAAAATATCGAAGGGTAGTAAGGGTACACACCTGATTGGCTTAATAGATTCCTTGAAATCCCGAAGAACGATCTACCGATCTAGATCTTTATCTCCTATATTCGACTAATTATTAAAACATATTAACAAACCTATTTGGCTTAAAAACCAAATCCTAGTAGGATTTGTATTATTTACCTTGTTGCCGAATTGGATGATTGTAAATCAAATCCCGAAATTACTAGTATCCTTTTTCCTTGAAATCGGCTAATACTAAATCATGTAACCATTTGACTTTTCGGCTTTTGAAATAATGAAAAATAATTCCAAATACCAAAATTAAGCCTTGGCCGAATATCACTTACCATACAAATTCCAAATCTGAAGAGAATTCCTTGCCCTATATGTCTGTCGAAATTTTCATGTTAGATCTAATCTAACATATACATCATAACCTTTAATCGAATAAAATATCTTACCTTGGATCCTTAGATTTCCGAAAGATTCCTCCTTGTATTCGATAGTTGTAAAAGATCCTTAATGCCTTGACCGATTGCTTCCTTGCCTAGAGTTTGTGGTTTTGACTATGGAGATTTAATCGGGATCAAAAGAAAAGGTTTTGGCTTGACAGATGAAGAAAGAGAAGAAGAAAAGATAGAAAGAAAATTCGGCGGAGGAGAGAGCAAAGGATTTTTGGCTACTTGGAAAGATGAGAGAAAAAGACCTTGGGTTCTCCTTTTATAGCCAAATTTGCTAGGCCAAGAGTCCTTGACTTGGCCACCACTCTCCTTAAGATAATATTATCTCTTATTATTCACATATTTATGTGAATAAAACTCCTTTATTTATCTCTTATTATTCACATATTTATGTGGATAAAACTCCTTTATTTATCTCTTATTATTCACATATTTATGTGAATAAAACTCCTTTATTTATCTCTTATTATTCGCATATTTATGTGAATAAAACTCTTCCTTTCCTAGAAACCCATGCCGTCCACCTCATTATACGGAAGCAAAAATAAAGCCTTCATTATTTGCTTCTGGATGACTCAAACTCAGCCCAAAAACCTCTTGTATTTGGGCCATTTCCTAAGACCTTAGGTGGCATCTTGAGCCACATTTCCAAGTTCGTTATTGGGGCAAATGTCATGTCTTGTATATTTTAGGGTCACTTGGCCCTAAGTTCCCTTTGGGCTCTTAAATTCAACATTCGGGGTCAATTTTAAGTTTCCTAAAATTTTCGCACGGCTCTGTATTTTCCAGGTTTCCAAAATGTTTAGGTTTCCAAAATGTTTAGGTTTCCAAAATGTTCAGGTTTCCAAAATGTTCAGGTTTCCAAAATGTTCAAGTTTCCAAAATGTTCAGGTTTCCAAAATGCTCAAGTTTCCAAAATGTTTAGTTTCCTATTTTGGCTTGGTTTCCAAAATGTTTAGTTTCCTCTTTTGGCTTGGTTTCCAAAATGTTCACTTTCCTAATTTACTTCGGTTTCCAAAATGGTCACTTTCCTATTTTAGTTTAGTTTCCAAAACTTAACATTTCTAAAGCATTTCCTTACATTTCCATACATCTCCTTACATTTCCACACATTTCTATACATTTCCATACATTTCCTTTCATTTCCATATATTTCCATACATTCCCATACATTTCCATACATTTCCTTACATTTCCTTTCATTTCCTTACATTTCCTTTCATTTCCTTTCATTTCCTTTCATTTCCTTACATTTTCCTTACATTTCCCTACATTTCCTTACATCCTCAGGTTTCCGAAATCATTCCAAATTTATTCCAAAACACATAAAACATGTCTTTTCGCACAATTTGGCCAAAATGCATAGGCCCTTTTCAGGATGTTACACATCATCCCATCTTTCTTTTTCACAAATAGAACTGGTGCTCCCTAAGGAGAGAAACTTGGTCGTGTAAAGCCCCTATCTGTCAACCCTTGCAACTGTGCTTTTAACTCTTTCAACTCAGTAGGTGCCATCTGATATGGAGCTATTGAAATCGGAGTTGTCCCCGATACTATTTCAATACCGAACTCAATCTCTCATACTGGTGGTAAACCGGGTGATTCTTGAGGAAACACATCTGGGTATTCACACACAACTGGTACAGATTCAATCTATTTTTCAGATACTTTATTATCCAACACATAAGCCAAGTAAGCTTCACATCTTTTTCTCACATACTTATAGGCTAACATCGAGGATATTACTACCAGCAACCCATTCAGATCATTAGATTCAACCCAGATAATCTTACTGCTCTGACATCTCAAATCAATATTTTTTCTTTTGCAATTCACTACAGCATCATGCAAAGTTAACCAGTCCATTCCCAGAATTATATCGAACTCTTCAAAAGGCAACAACATTAAATCAGTTGGAAAGCAAGAATCTCGAATCATCAACGGGCAACCTTTACACACTTTATCAACAAGTACACATCGACCCAAGGGGTTGGACACACGGATCACAAACTCAGTAGACTCAACAAGATAGAATCTTACTGGATACTAGAGTTTCACACACATATGAATGAGTCGAACCAGGATCAATCAATGCAATCACAGTAGTATCATAAAGAGTGAAAGTACCAATGATAACATCTAGGGAAGAAGCATCCTCTCTGGCACATATAGCATATGCTCTAGCTGGTGCACGAGCCTCTGATCAAACTACAGTGTCTTTAGTTCCTTTCTGACCGCCACTTACATTTCCCGAATGCCTAGGAGGTCTGCCTCGCACTGACACATTGCTCGGTCTAATATTCTGGGCCCTATTTTGCTCAGTTAACATCAGGCATTCTCTGATAAAATGATCGACGATCCATATTTAAAGCAAGACCAATCACGGAATCTACAGCTCTCAGAATGTCATTTACCACAATGATTGCATTCAACTCGATTCTGCTGAGCATTACCAACATTGGCTATCGAAGTAGCTCGGGAACTCACTGGAGGTCGATCTTGTCTAGACATGTATGAAGTAGCTTTATGTCGGCCAAAGTCATCTCTGAACTTCTTAGATACAGATTGGAAAGTCTTACTCGATGATCTCTTTATGAATGTCTCTAGCTTTCATTTCAGCCCTTGTTTTCTCTTTCCCAAGCTCTTCAGCTTTGCAAGCTCGCTCAACAAGTACCACAAACTCTTTAATTTCAGGAATGACAACAAGCAAATTTATGTCTTCATTCAGACCATCTTCAAATCTTTTGCACATAATGGGTTCAGTTGATACACACTCTCGGGCATATCGGTTCAATTTCACAAATTTTCGCTCATCTTCAGTCACAGTCATGCAACCCTGTTTCAGTTCTAGAAATTCTTTTCGTTTCTGGTCGATATATCTCTGATTAATATATTTCTTACGGAACTCAATCTGGAAGAAATCCCAAGTTATCTTTTCTTTTGGAACCACCAATACTAGTGTATTCCACCAATGATATGCAGTGTCCCACAATAAAGATATAGCACATTTCAGGCATTCATCTAGAGTATAGGATAGCTCATCAAGTACTCGAATAGTGTTATCAAGCCACATCTCAACTCGCTCTGTCATCTTCATCATTAGCTTTGAATTCTTCAGCCTCATATTTCCTGATTTTATCAATAGGAGGCCAACTAGATCTCATCGGATCTGTCATCGGAGGTGTTGAAGGTACCAGAGTTGGATTATTCGGGGGTGGAGGTTGTTGTACAGCCGGGTTAGTATGAATAAACTGGGTAAACCATTTGTTCATCATCTGGTAGAAGGCTTGCTTAGCCTCCCCCTCATGGCTACCCGAGACAGGTCGAGAGTCTACCGGCGCTGACCCACGTGCGAGATCAGGCGCTACACTCTCTACATCATTCGCTACAGGCTCTATCAGGATCCATTTACTATATAAAACACAGTTTGAAATGTCAGAAGTCACCACACTATCGTATATATAATAAAGGCATGTATAGCTAAACTCTCACGCACTACGGTAGTTCTAGAATCGACTAAACTGTAATCTCTGATACCAATCAAATGTAGCACCCCTAACCCGTATCCGTCGTAGAATTAGGGTAAAGAGGCATTACTAAACCAAACTCAGATCATCACAGTCATATATCACCATACATACATTTATCAAACCTAAAATACATATTTAATTATCAGTAATACAAATTTCAAATCAAAGTCATAAATCAAAACCAAATTAAACCTTATTCATGCTTTTATTTTCCGAACCTTTGCATCTCCGAATATATGCATTTCAAATATTTAATACATATTCAAGTAAATACCTTTCACTTTATTCACATGTATTGAATATAACTACATTTATTACCTTCTTCACATGTCATCTTATCATTTCATATATTATGCATATATGCATATTTAAACATATAAACCATAGCACTTTATGGTTTATTTATTCACATATGAGGCATTAATACGTAGTAACATAACCAAACATGCCCATGGTACTAACATAATATGCGCATGATTCCTAAAAAATAAAATCCACATTTGCGTTGCACATAATTAACCTTACAATGCATACCAAATTCGAATATAAATGTTGGTTTACCTAGACTTCACAATTTTTCATATTAACTAACCATATCATTTCACTTACCACTTAGACATGCATTTGAAATAACCATAAAACAAATTCACTTCTTACCATTAGCATTCGTACCTTTATAACCACTTTAAAAATTCATACCTCATTTTATAACTATAATTATCAAACAATCAAAGTCATTTAAGCATAACATCATTATTCCTTCTAAATACATCACACATATATTATTATCTACTTTACTATCGATACTTGTGACCAAACTCAATAATCATTTGTAAAACATATTAAACCCAAAGCACATAGAATCATCTTAACCATAAACATACCCTCTATATAACATACATCGACCTAGATATGCATGTAACAAGCCAAGGATAAATTTGCTAAGAACCAAGCACATCAAGCATTCAACCATTCACACATATATCCAAACTTAACTTTAAAATCCAACAATTATGTCGAAGAGCATAAAAACTAAAGTTCACCAAAGGGAATAATCCTTTTTCATAAAGCTATGCTATACTTATATACAAGACCAAAGTTCATTGATTTTACAACTTCGTCTAACCTATATATGCCTTTGATTCAAAAACCAAGTGTATAAGTACCAGAAAGGGGTTGATAGTGTAGTTGATTCCTCTAACGATCCTCCGAGCCCGTAGCTTGAATGAAATCTATAAAACAAACAATGTGCACACAGAAAGTAAGCTCACTAGCTTAGTAAGTCTTAAGCAACCACAATATAACATTTAATTACACAAGCATTTAAATAATAATTTCTTGACATTAAACATTCATGAATTAACATCTAATTTACTATAGCCAAATATCCCATCTCACTTAATATATCAACTTTCATTTCTTTTCCACAGTACATCATTTACCAAATAAATAACCACACACTTATGCATATAGTTATACCTGTACGAATACCTTACTTCTTTCATGCTTTCCTATAACCAATTTCCTCATGGTATAGATTATATACAAATTCCATCTATCATAAGTATATCACTTTCTTTCATCGTTTCATTTACTTATCATCATAGCATATAAGCATAACATTAAAGTATGATTAATACATACCTTATAGCCGAACCCACAAATTCACTTTCATAAACTTAAGCTTTCTTGGTTTGTTTCATAACTTTACTATTTCAATATCGAAGTTCGGGAATTGAAAACTCACAAGCATACAACAAGCTATGCATTAGTCTGAATCGCTTACACCGGCACTTGGCCTACTAGACTCAAAGTCTGAGATTTTAAACACCGGCATTTAGCCTACTAGCCATTAAGCCCGATATATTCACCGGTACGAGGCCTGCTAGGCATTAAGCCCGAAATAGATCACCTGCACAAGGCCTGCTAGGCTCGAACCCGAAAATATCAACACAATTAATCATTCCAGACACATTACATAATGCCACTACCACATGTACCACTTTTTTTCAAGCTTTTATTCACATATAGATTTCAAATAAACTTATTCACATTATACAAATAAACTAAGCCAACATTATATAATTCACATTCAGCAACTATGTATATATATATTCCCCATGTTTCAATTTTTAATACTTATTAGAGTACGTAGGTAATTTCTGACATATAATTGCTTAAAGACTTACCTCGACTATCGACGGACAACGTGGACCGACTATTCGATAACCTTCGCCTTTCCCCGATCCAAATCCGTTTTTCTTTGTTCTTGATCTAAACACATTAAAATTTAGCTCATTCAAGCACATTTCATCTCAATTTAGTCCCAAAACACATAAATGGGTAAATTACCATTTTACCCCTAATGTTTCACATTTTTACAATTTAGTCCTATTTGCATAAAACACAAAATACAAAAAATTTCACTATACTACACAAGGGCTGAATGTTCATAGGGACCATACTAGTCCATTTATTTCATTTATTTTTCATTTTGGTCCTCTTAAAAATTCATTTTTGCAATTTAGCCCAAATACTCAAATTTACCAAAAATCCAAAGACAAAACATATTAATCTAACATATATCTTTCATAATTCATTAACTATCATCATAAAACTCATAAAATCATCAATGGTACATTTCAAAATATTCACCAAAATCAAAAATTCAAGCATGGGTCTTGAAGTATTCGAAGCAACGATCACAAAAACGTAAAAATTATTGAAAACCAAAATCAAACTAACCTTTGATTTGAGCTTACAAGTGCCGAATTTTGAAGCTCGAAAACCTATTTTTCTTCTTTAGCACATTCGGCTTTCATGAATAAAAAGATGACATGGCTTTTTCTTTTTTTTTATTATCATATATTATGTTATTTAATTAATTACTTATTTAACCTTATATTATAAAATTTTATAACATATAACTTAAGGTTAATCTTGTCATATGCCACCCACTAACTTTAAAAATAGGCTATTTGCCCTTCTAATACCTCCTATTAAAAAGCCATTATCATCCTAGCACTTTTCACTATAGTTTGCAACTTTTACATTTTACGCGATTAAGTCCTTTTTCTAAATTAAACACACAAAAGATTAAATTTTTCTACGAAAATTTCACACACATTAATTCACATATAATAAGAACAATATATAATATTTAAATATTTCTCAGACTCATATTCGTGGTCTCAAAACCACCGTTTCAATTAGGGTCAAATTCTGACTGTTACAACCCTAGCCGTGGTCAATCCTGTTTTGGCTCCACGGCCACCAAGCACGCCCTTTACTTTGGCCGTGGTTGATTTTGAAGAAACCACATGGCTACGAGGCACATCCGTGTGCCAAGGCTATGTACTTTTAGCTAGCTACTGACTTAGCCCCACCGTCACTAGGTAAGCCCATGTGCCACAACCATGTGGCAAAATAGACCGTTTGCAAGGCCAAAATGCCACCCACATTAGGGTCATACCTACAAGAAAATTACCAATACAACTCATGCACATTTAGAAACCAAGAACATATCAAAATAACCATCCAATCTATACATTCAAATCCAATTCCAATCATGCCAATTTACAAGTCTAGAACTTATATAAACACAAGCATAATTCATTCATATACTTACCATAAACTTAACCACTTTATATGCCATCAAACCATACCAAAACCTACATCATATATTACATTCATTAAAGCATATTACCAACACATAACTAGCCAAATCACATGGCTAAGTTCACATCTCATACTTAACCAATTATCTAGCCTATACATGCCATATTTAGCTATACACATTTCTAAAAGATACCAAAATGAGCTTGCATAGTGTGATGACAATCCTCAACGGTCCCGAGCCTTTAGTAGTTTTAAAGATCTATAAAATAGAGCAAACACACGCAGAGTAAGCTTTCCAAAAGCTTAGTAAGTCATATACAAATAAACTTAATTTAACTGCACATAACATACTAAAACAATGACAATAATGGTTCTCATAGCATTTACATCTCACATAAAGTTTAGCTCAATGGTTTAGCCATAATTTAACACATACTTCAACTCATTACCACATATGCACATAGCTCATCTAAGTATAATTTCACATATCTTCTCATCATTCCATTGCGCATATTCATTATAGTAAGTTCATATAGATACTTACCTTTCATACACACCTTGTGTACTTATCAAACATACCTAAAATAGGATATACATTTACGTAATCTTTCATGACTCAAAATTTTCCCGTTGAATTGTTTGGAACCTAATAGGATACTCAGAAGACTCGAATGGTTGTACAATGCCAACGTCCTAGACAAGGTCTTACATATACTAAGATATCGATGCCATTGTCCCCGACAGGGTCTTACACCTAAATTCCATATTGATGCCAACGTCTCAGACGTGGTCTTACATGAAATTCTCATATCAATGCCAATGTCCCAGACGTGGTCTTACACGAAATTCTCATATCGATGCCAACGTCCCAGACGTGGTCTTACACAAAATTCTCATATCGATGCCAACGTCCAAGACGTGGTCTTACATGAAATTCTCGAATCGATGCCAACGTCCTAGACGTGTCTTACACATAATTCTCATATCGGACAACTATTTCATGATATATACTATTCTATCTATCCCAAGGTTCAAATGAGACTTCTAGAACTTAAACAACTTGTCGACTTATTCGTGAATTTGGAGTTCACATACAATCCATCTCAATGGATATTCATAGCAATTCAAATTTCATTTATTCACAAATAGTGCAATGAAAATACATTTATTTGTATATCGACTTACCTCGAGTTCAGTTTAACGAAAATGAATACGGCTACTCAATTACTTTCGCCTTCCCGCGATCTAAGTCCGATTTCTTCAGCTCTTGATCTATACATATTCAAATTTAACCCTTTTATTCACTAACTCATCCAATTCAATCCAAATACACATGTTTAGAGCAACCTGCAAATTAGCCCTCACATTTGCACATTTTATCAATTTAGTCTATTTTTCTCAAAACATGAAATACACAAAATCACTATATATATATATATATATATATATATAAATATGCTTAGTTGAATGCTTATATATCTTATACAAGCCCATATTTTCTTCAAATCCACAATTTAGTCCTTCAAATAATTATTTTCTCAATTTAATCCAAAATACTCAAATTCAACAAAACTTCAAATACAAACTATGATAATCAAACACATATCGTTCATTTTTCACTATTAAACATCACAAATCACATGAGTTCATCAAAATCTCATTTCAAAAACATCATCAATTCTCAAAATTAAGACATGGGTTTTGTTGTATACGAAGCAACGATTGCAAAATATAAAATTATCGAAACCAAGTCAAAACTCACCTTAATTTAAGCTTGCAAGTCTTAACAAAACAAAGCTTAAGTTCTTTCTTTTCTTTCAATATTCGGTGGAAGAACATGTCAAATGAGCACTATTTCCAAGCTTTGTTATTATTATTATTATTATAACATATAATATCTTATTTTCATTAACTAAACTATTATATAATATATATATATATATAAAACAACATATTTTTCATTATGCCATCCACTACTCTCACTTTTGACAAATTTGCAACATAAATCCTCCTATTTAAGGAGACACAACAATTAGGCCATTCAATTAAATAAAAGGCCACTTTTACCAATTATGCGATTTAGTCCTTTTATCAAATTAAACACACAGACAGACAAATTAACTTACAAAATTTTACCACATGCTTAATCACATATCAATAACATAGAAAATAATAAATATTTTACTGACTCGAATTTGTGGTCCCGAAACCACTGTTCCGACTAGGGTCTAAACCAAATTGTTACAATTCTCCCCCTTAGGGATTTTCGTCCCCGAAAATCTTACCATTAAACAAATTCAGATATTGCTGTCTCATTGAATCTTCAGCTCCCACGTAGCCTCTTCTATTCCGTGTCGATTTCACAATACTTCCACTAATGGAATTTTCTTGTTTCTCAACTCTTTCACTTAACGAGCTAGGATATGGATAGGTTCTTCCTCATATGTCATATCAGATCGAATTTCAATCTCAGAAGGAGCAATCACATGTGATGAATTAGATCGATAGCTACGGAGCATCGAAATATGAAATACATTGTGTATCTTTTCTAGCTCAGGAGTCAACAACAATCTATATGCAACTGGTCCAATACGCTCGATAATTTTATATAGTCCAATGAACCTCGAACTCAACTTGCCTTTATGTTCGAATAGAAGCACTTTCTTCCACGGAGACACTTTCAAAAATACTTTGTCACTGATCTCAAATTCTATATCTTTTTGTTTCAAATCTGCAAAGACTTTTGACGATCAGATGCTAATTTCAGACTATCACAAATTACTTTCACTTTCTGTTCAGTGTCTTTTATCAAATTAACCCCGTGTTGCTTATTTTCACTAAGCTCAGTCCAATACAATGGTGTTCTACATTTACATCCGTACAAAGTCTCATATTAAGCCATTTTAATGCTCAACTAAAAACTATTATGAGCTTTATTCAAAATTAACTGATTCAACTCTGAATTCCTCGGTATACAAATTCTATCTCGAAATCTCAAACAATCATCAACATCTACTCGAAATTCAGAATCGGAGTTCAAATCACACTGAGCTCGTTTCGCTATTATTTCATTATTAACTTTCTGAGCATCACTGTATACTACAAATTCTTTACTTCGATTAACAGAGTTTTCAACTGATCAAAACTTTTTGACATTTATCGGACCATTCAATTCTAGAATCTTTTTGAAGTAGTCTAATCAACAAAGTTGCAATCATCGAAAAGTATTTACTATTCTTCGATAATAACCAACAAGTCCCAAAAAGCTACGGACTTTAGATACATTCCTCAGGGGTTTCCAATCTAGAATAGCAGAAATCTTGCTCGGATCAACTCGTATACCCGTGATCGATACAATATGTCCTAGAAAACTGACTTCATGCAATCAGAATTCACATTTGCTAAATTTCGCATACAATTGCTTTTCTCTCAGAGTTTGCAATATAATTCTCAAATGTTCAGCGTTTTCAGTCTCATCATGTGAATAAATCATAATGTCATCAATGAAAACAACAACACATCGATCTAGGTACGGTCTGAAAATTCTATTCATCAGATCTATAAACACTGCATGAGCATTTGTTAGTCCAAATGGCATATCTATAAATTCATAATGCATGTACCTCGTTCTAAAGGCATTTTTTGGAATGTCTGAATCTTTTACTCGTAGCTGATAATACCCCGACCTTAGATCAATCTTAGAAAATACGTAGCTCATTTTAACTGATCAAACAAATCGTCAATCCTGGGTAACGAATTTTATTCTTTATTAGTACTTTATTCACTTGACGGTAATCAATGCACATTCTCATCGTGCCATCTTACTTTTTCACAAACAGAACAGGAGCACCCCAAGGTGAGAAACTCGGTCTAGGAAACCCTCTATCACTCAACTCTTGCAATTGTGACTTTAACTCTTTCAACTCCGATTGTGCCATTCTATATGGAGCTATTAAAATAGGTGTCGTACCAGGCAATAGATCAATACCAAATTCAACTTCACGTATCGGAGGCAATCCTGGTAATTCTTCATAGAATTCATTAGAAAACTCACAAATGACTGGCACTAATTCAACTTTCTTATCAGATACTTTTGAATCAATTATATAAGCAAAATAAGAATCGTATCCCTTTTTCACATACTTCTGAGCTTTCAACATAGGTATCACAATAGGTAATCCATTCAAATCATTAGATTCAACCCTGACTATTTCATCATTTCAACATCTGAAATCAATAATTTTTTTTTACAGTTCACAATAGCATCATGCAAAGTCAACCAGTCCATACCTAGAATGATATCAAACTCATCAAATGGTAATAGCATCATATCAGCAAGGAAACAGATATCTCAAAATAGTAACGGCAATTCTTGTATACTTTGTCAACCAGGACACTTTTACCTAAGGGGTTCGATACTTTTATAACAAGTCTAGTAGACTTTATAGGCAAAGTCTTACTGGATACTAAATTCACGCATACACGGGATAAGTAGAACCAGGGTCTATCAATACAATCACAGAAGTATTATAAAGTGTAAAAGTACCCATTATAACATCTAGAGATGAAGCTTCTTCACGAGCTCGGATAGCATATGCTTTGGTAGGCGCTCTAGCTTCGGATCTTACAACAGTATCTCTCGTAGTCCTCTATTTACCACTAGTATTTCTTACATTTTTCGAAAGTCTACCTCTCACTGAAGCATTATCAGATCTCGATTCTAAAAGTCTCTGGCCCAATGGACTCTGGATAATCATGAATGAAATGATCTAATGAACCACATCTGAAGCAAGCTCGATCATTTAATCTACAACTTCCCAGATGTCTTTTACCACAATGTTTACATTCAGGTCGTTTGGATCTGACATTTCCAACAGTAGCCATTAAAGTTGCTAGAGCTTTGGAGCTCAACTGTGATCTAGCTCGATCTCTACTCGAATGCCTCACACTAACCTTTGAACGGATATGTTCATCTCAAAATTTCTTCAAGGCATACTGAAATGATTTTGCTCAGAAATCTCTTTTTCATATCTCTGCCTTCAGACTCAACTTTGCATGCTCGGTCAACTAGCACTACGAACTCTTCTATCTCTAGAGTACCAACTAGTAATTGGATATCTTCATTTAGGCCATCTTCGAATCTTTTACACATTATTGCTTCATTCGAAACACATTCCCAAGCATGCTAACTTAATCTCACAAACTCTCGTTTGTATTCAGTGATAGACATGTGACCTTGTTTCGATTCTAAAAATTCTTTTCGTTTCCGATCAAAGAATCTTTGAATAATGTATTTCTTTCTAAACTCAGACTGAAAGAAATCTCATGTGACCCGTTCTTTAGAAATAACCGAAATCAAAGTTTTCCACCACCGATAGGTCGCGTCTTGTAACAAAGATACAACATACTTAATACGTTCTTTAGAACTCAATGACATTTCATCAAATACTTAGATAGTGTTCTCTAACCAAAACTCAGCTTTCTCGGCATCATCATTATTGGTAGCTCTGAACTCTTCAGTCCCATACTTATGGATTTTATTGATCGGAGGCTTATTCAATAGGTTTGGATTCATAATCGGAGGCATAGTAGATCTCTGAGGGTGATTAAATAGAAGCGGAGATTGTGAGACAATCGGATTATTCTTTACAAATTGAGTGAACCACTCACTCATCATCTGGAAGAAAGCTTGTTTAGCTTCTCCTTCATGACCGTTCGTAGCGGTCTCAGATCAGATGGTGCTGTCCCTTGCACAGGAGCAAGCACATTACTTTCTACATTGTCAGCTGTGGCTCTTTCGGGATCCATTACTATACATAAATCACATTTTATATGTCAAGATTCATCACACTATCATAGTTTAGATATATGGCATGTATAGCTAGACTCTGACACACTGCGTTAGTCTGAGAATCGACTAAACCGTAGCTCTGATGCCAACCAAATGCAACACCCCTAAACCTATATTCATCACCGGACTAGGGTTAAAAGTGTTACTGGACAGATCGAAAATATTTATAGAAATTTCATACAATCGTTCATCAATCTCAATCATAGTGTCCCTTAAATAGGTCATGGAGACCTTAATCATGCTTTATAGTAGGGTCGAGACTAAACCGAACACATACAAAAATTCTCAAAAAATTTAAAACTTTTCTAAGTTTCAAGGGTTACACGGCCGTGTGGGCAGGTCGTGTGCCTCCCACGGCTGCTAGACACACCTGTGTGTCTTCCCCGTGGTTGAACCTAACTTTACACCACGGCCACTAAGCACGCCCGTGTACCCTAGCCGTGGTCAATCCTGTTTTGGCTCCACGGCCACCAAGCACACCCTTGTACTTTGGTCGTGGTTGATTCTGAAGAAACCACACGGCTACGAGGCACGCCCGTGTGCCAAGGCCGTGTACTCTTAGCTAGCTACTGACTTAGCCCCATGGTCTTTAGGCACACCCATGTGGCAAAATAGGCCTTTTGCAAGGCCAAAATGCCACCCACATTAGGGTCATACCTACAAGCAAATTACCAATACAACTCATGCACATTTAGCAACCAAGAACATATCAAAATAACCATCCAATCTCTACATTCAAATCCAATTCCAATCATGCCAATTTACAAGTCTAGAACTTATATAAACACAAGCATAATTCATTCATATACTTACCATAAACTTAACCACTTCATATGCTATCAAACCATACCAAAACCTACATCATATATTACATTCATTAAAACATATTACCAACACATAACTAGCCAAATCACATGGCTAAGTTCACATCCCATACTTAACCAAATATCTAGCCTATACAAGCTATATTTAGCTATACACATTTCTAAAAGATACCAAAATGAGCTTGTGTAGTGTGATGACGATCCTCAACGATCTTGAGCCTTCAGTAGCTTTGACGATCTATAAAACAGAGCAAACACACACAGAGTAAGCTTTCCAAAAGCTTAGTAAGTCATATACAAATAAAATTAATTTGAAATGCACATAAAGTTTACATCTCAATGACAATAATGGTTTAGCCATACTTTAACACATACTTGAACTCATTACCACATATGCACATAGCTCATCTAAGTATAATTTCACATATCATCTCATCATTCCATTGCACATATTCATTATAGTAAGTTCATATAGATACTTACCTTTCATACACACATTGTGTACTTATCAAACATACCTAAAATGGATATACATTCACGTAATCTTTCATGACTCAGAATTTTCCCGTTGAATCGTTCGGAACCTAATAGGATACTCAGAAGACTCGGAATAGTTATACAATGCCAATGTCCCAGACGAGGTCTTACATATACTCAAATATCGATGCCACTGTCCCTGACAAGGTCTTACACCTAAATTCCATATCGATGCCAATGCCCCAGACGTGGTCTTACACAAAATTCTCATATCGATGCCAACGTCCCAGACGTGGTCTTACACGAAATTCTCATATCAATGACAACGTCCCAAATGTGGTCTTACACGAAATTTTCATATTGATGCCAATGTCCCAGACATGGTCTTACACAAATTCTCATATCAATGCCAACGTCCTAGATGTGGTCTTACACGAAATTCTCATATCGATGCCAATGTCCCAGACGTGGTCTTACATAAAATTCTCATATCGATGCCAATGTCCGAAACATGGTCTTACACGAAATTCTCATATCGATGCCAACGTCCCAGACGTGATCTTACACGAAATTCTCGAATCGATGCCAACGTCCTAGACGTGGTATTACATGAAATTTTCGAATCGATACCAACCTCCCAGATGTGGTCTCCAGATGTGGTCTTACACGTAATTCTCATATCAGACACCTATATCATGACATATACTGTTCTATCTATCCCAAGGTTCAAATGGGACTTCTAGAACTTAAACAACTTGTCGACTTATTCGTAAATTTTGGAGTTCACATACAATCCATCTCAATGGATATTCATAACAATTCAAATTTCATTTATTCACAAAGAGTGCAATGCAAATACATTTATTTGTATATCGACTTACCTCGAGTTCGGTTTAACAGAAACGGATACGGCTACTAAATTACTTTCACCTTCCCACGATCTAAGTCCGATTTCTTCGCTCTTGATCTATACATATTCAAATTTAACCCTTTTATTCACTAACTCATCCAATTCAATCCAAAAACACATATTTAGGGTAATCTACAAATTAGCCCTCACATTTGCACATTTTATCAATTTAGTCTATTTTTCTCAAAACATCAAATACACAAAATCACTATATGTATGCTTAGCCGAATGCTTATATATCTTATACAAGCCCATATTTTCATCAAATTCATAGTTTAGTCCGTCAAATTATTATTTTCTCAATTTAATCCAAAATACTCAAATTCAACAAAACTTCAAATACAAATTATGATAATCAAACACATATCTTTCATTTTTCACTATTAAAGATCACAAATCACATGAGTTCATCAAAGATCACAAATCTCATTTTTCACTATCAAAGTCTCATTTGCAACGGTTGCAAAAACGTAAAATTATCAAAAATCGAAGTCAAAACTCTCCTTAATTTAAGCTTGCAAGTGCCGAATAAATAAAGCTTAAGTTCTTTCTTTTCTTTCAATATTCGGTGGAAGAAAATGTAAAATCAGCACTATTTCCAAGCTTTGTTATTATTACTATTATTATTATAACATATAATATGTTATTTTCATTAACTAAACTATTATATAATATATATATAAAAACAATATATTTTTCATTATGCCGTCCACTACTCTCACTTTTGGCAAATTTGCAATATAAATCCTCCTATTTAAGGAGACACGACAATTATGCCATTCAATTAAATAAAAGGCCACTTTTACCAATTATGCGATTTAGTCCTTTTATCAAATTAAACACACAGACAGACAAATTAACTTATGAAATTTTACCACATGCTTAATCACATATCAAAAACATAGAAAATAATATTAAAATATTCTACTGACTTGGATTTGTTGTCCCAAAACCACTATTCTGACTAGGGTCTAAATTAGACTGTCACAAATGTGGTTAATAAGGACAATAAAAATCAACAAGTTTTGGAAAAACTACATTGTCTAGAGACCACTGCTAAATCGTCCATGAATGGCGCTGCTCAAATTCTGAAGCCCAACTAGAAGAAGTTGATTAATTGGGCAATAAGGGTGGAAATCCCTATTCGAACACCTAAAACCTCGGTTGTAGGGACCATCCCAATCTAAAGCGGGAGGCAATCAAGGTAGCAGAAACCCAATTTAAAATTGAAAAGATCATCTGTATCAACCTCCATATATTCAAAGATCTCAGGAAAGATCCATTAGCACTGATCACGTGAGTTGCGGTTAACGATTGGACTGAATCGAAGGTGATATGCAATTATTGTGATCTGAGATTCAACAATTGAAATCCAAATGTTCTCAAACTCATGCTGAGGTGATAGAGCTAAAAGAAAAAATACACAATATTGTAAGCACGTTGAATGAAATGCGAAGACAAATGGGTACAGGTCTCCCAAGCAATATGGAAAGTAACCCACGAAAGGAAGCAAGAGAACATGTAAATGCCACTGTACTTCGCTCGAGTAAGACTTTAGTAAGCTTGAGTCCGCCCATGAAAAAGCGGATGACAAGGTTAAGATGGTCAACGAAACCCTTAATGAACCTGAACTTGAGGAACAACCGAATAAAGTAGCTGAATTGGTAGCTGAGCTAGAATTTGTGCAACATTCGAAGCCAGTGTGAAAGAACATACCATTTTCGTTGCGGTTAGAGGAATTGTACATTTTGTAAACTTATTTAAATCCCTTAATCTTAATTTTCCATTGCTTGAATTAATAGATAAGATACCAAAATATGTCAGATACCTAAAAGAAATAATGTCTAGGCATAAGAAATGAAAGAAAGGTGAGAAAATTAATATTGACGCCTCCTGTAGTGCGATAATCGCTCAAAAAAACCCTCAAAATCAAAAGATCTGGGTAGTTCGACAATTCATGTTGAGATAGGGGACAAACATTTTAGTAAGGGCCTTTGCAATTTAGGGGCTAGTATTAATTTGATGCCCCTATCAACTTATTTAAAACTTGGATTGGCGGAATTGAAAAATACAATGATCACACTATAATTAGTCGATAGGTATTTAGTACACCCCAATGGTGTGCTCGACGATGTATTAGTTAAAGTAAGGGTTTTATTATCCATGTCAATTTTTTTCTCTTTGACTTCGAAGAGGATCAAGGCATTCCCATTCTGTTGGGTAGGTTGTTTTTAACCACGTTTAGATTGACCATCGATATTAAGAAGAACGAACTAATTATAAAAATCAATGGCGAAATAGAAGTGTTCAAATGTGCCCACAATTCCCAAAATAAGGAGTTATAACATAAACTAAGGGAGAATTATTACGTAATTTTTTTATATTACCTCTTACAATGTTGATCAGAGCTATAGTTTTGGTTCACTGTGTGTAGGAATGCATGGGTTGAAAGAGTGTGACAAATGGAAAGACCCCAAATGGAAGGGAAAATGGTGGATGGATTGCAATAATCAATAATGAAACAAGAATTCAGTGAAGGGAATTCATGGGCTATTAGATGAGTCCGGTAGCCACACCTAATTAAATCACTGAAATCTTTAATTTGTGTTGTAAATTAGCATAAATTAAATTTTCTTTTTGTATTTTCAGCTTTAATTAGGATTATTAGTTTAATTAGGATAGGATACAAACTTAAGAAGCCAAGGGGTGGAAAATTGGGACATATTTTAAAGTTAGGAGTAAACGGAAGGGACCGACATTCCAAAAAATAAGACTAATTGGGAAAACAAGGGTCGTGTCGCGACATTAAATTTTGAACACTCCAATATTTTCAAAATTATAGTTGTGTCACAACACCTCTATTTAGTGTCGCAACACGGTATTTCAAAACTGAAAAATTTAAAATTCCAAACTGTTGTCATGACAACCATACCTTATGTCGCAACATCGGTGTCGGGTCTAAACTTTTCTTACCTATTTTTTGTGTAAACTGGTTTACCCTTATATAAATTAAACATCATTTCAATCCTAATTTTTACCCAAATCCAACTCTAATCAACCTACTTAACCTTCCAAACATCAGCAGACCTTTCCTTCCCCTCTCTGCTTCCAATTTATTACAAATATTTACAATTTTCTCTTTACCCATCGCCTCCATTGCTGCACATTGTGGTTCTCTTCTCCATTGATAGTCATTCCATTGCGTGACAACACAAAAAATCACGAAAAATTATTCCTAAATTCTCAATCTTTTATTTCATTGCATTAGTCAATTTTAGATTTTATTTTAAATACATTGTATTAGAATGGCCTCTAGAAAAGTTCGTCATGCCACACAACCGAAAAACCGAGGGATTTCGATCCCACCCTATTCCAAAGCCAAGAAGTTAAAAATACTTATTGGATATCTAAAGGAAAACTATTATTCAAGAACACAAGTTCAACCCATCGTTTGATTTGTACGATGATATTTTTGATTTGATTCCTACTAAACATTAGACCGATTTTTCTTGACATCGAAAGAGTGGGAGTTTGAATCGATGGTGTATGAATTCTATGGTTCCTTGAAAGCAAGGGAGAATAATAAAACCCCGAATGTCAAATATTGACATGTAACGGTTAGAGGAAAGAATTCCTTGTTACTCTCTAGGAAATGTGTAATTATGATGATGCACCGTACTTTTTCTTGGATGTGCTTGATAATTTAGATATATATTATTTTTGAGGTATCGATATGGATTCCATTGTTGAATACCTTACCAATGGGAGAGGTGTTTCGAAAGGCCAACCAAGCACGAATGTTCCCTTATCGTTTAATCATGCAATCATGTTTCCAATTGCCAAAATGTGGATGCAATTTATTTGTACTCACATATCATCGTCTAATAATATCTCTAATGTTAATGCTATCTGAGTTGTTCTTTTTTATTCCATTTTGCAGCATAGGTAGGTTCACGTGGGCAAGTGGATCTACCAGTCTATTCTTACTTTCATCAGTGGCAAGAAGGTCAAGATATTTTTCCCGCACCTCATGACTGCCCTACGCAAGAAGGCGAAGGTTTTAATGTCCTTGACAGAGTAATTTGTGAAGTCGACGAAGAGCCTTATCAATAATTCAATCGACACTTAGTACATCAAGCTTCAACAAAACAAATTACCAAGTGGAACCAACATCAAAAAAAAAATGGATGTCCCGCAATCTCTAAAACGAAAGAGTAAAGAACAAAGCCATCCGAGTCAAGGGCCTAGTGATTTGCCCGACAAGATGGCGATGGTTTCTATGTCCTCGACGAAGAAATTCGTAAAGTTGATGAAGAAACTTATCAACAATTCAATCTACACTCAGTACGTCGAGCTTCAACGAAAAAAAGTTACCGAGTGGAACTAATGTAGGAAAAAAAATGATGTCCCACAATCCTTAAAGTGAAAGAGTAAAGAGTAGAGTCAACTAAGTCAAGGGCTCAGTGATTTGCTCGACATGGAGTGGGTAATATGGTGGATACAAGAGATGTCCCTAGTGGGAATTGACTATGCCCAGAGGTATGGATCCTCGGTACCTAATCCACCATCAAACAAATACCCACACATGCTATTCTACGGGCACACCAAGTACGAGGAACGAGAGGAGGACGAAGAAGCAAAAGAGTCGGCCCACGACTATGACTTCGACGATCCATACTTACCTGAACAACCATTAGTTGGAGGGGTCAAATTTTGCAACCTGAGCCAAAGCAGCCCAACCCAATCTACAGATACAAGGGCCACCAAGACATTTGCAGGTTGTGGGAATGACTTGGTCATTGTGGAGGATCGGCTGGCATCCGATTCTAATTAGAATTATTTGAATTTTATTTATTTTTATTTTTGGGACTGTATAATTTTAATTTGGATTATTTATTTTTAGCTTACTTTATTTATTTTTATTAAAAAAATTTCTATGTTTAGTTTTTTGTAGGAACCCCACAAATTAAGCAGCACTACAAATCGAAGCTAAACTAGCACAAGGAGGACAACTCGACTACATTCGAGGAACTTTGATGCTTAAATCGGGTAGCATCTTCTCCTATCTTTTGGGTGTACATTAGGGATAATGTACCAAATAAACTGTGGGGGCAACATAGAATTTTTCAAAAAAAATTCAAAAAATTTAAATTATATTACTTTTTGAATTTAATTGTTTTAGTTAGTTTAATTTTAATTTGGTGTGCTTGTTTGTACTCGAGCTTATAAAAATACAAGTGATTGGTTAGGAGCATGCAAATAGGATTTTTTTTGTTTAAACTGTAAATTTAGCTCAATAGTAATTTATTTTAGGTTTTTTAGTATTAGACTTATTGGTTCACTTTTTTACACTGTAAATACGTCTGTTCAGTAGACCAAATGAAAAATAAGTGCATAAACAACATATATGTTTGTTTGAATTATATGTTGTTAGATTGATAAAAATTAGTTAGGCTCTATTTTTTTCACTAGAAATGACTTTTGGAAAATACTTACTTTTCTGGAAAAAAAAACTAATCTTTTCTAGTATTTGGATGAATCTATGTAAAATATTTTCTGTTGTTTGGTAGATTTCCTGAAAATATTTCAGAAAAGTTGTTTCCAATAAAACAAACATACATTTGAGATTTATGATAAAGAGTTTAAATGAAGTAGTGAATTGATTACAAAGTTATGTTCAGTGAAATTATAGTAAATAATAAATCTTCATGATGATAATGATTAAATTGTAAATTTTGTGAAATTTATAATTGAAACAAGAGAAGTGATATGCATGAAAATTTGTTATATAAAATAAGATATTATAATAAATTATTTTATTAAAGTGCTTATATGGTGAAAAATAAATTAAATGTGTAACATCCTAAAAATTTGAGTATCAATATGTTGCTAGAGGTTAGCTTGGGTTTACTTAGAATTTGAATAAAAATTAGTAAAGAGTACTTTAGTGTAAAGAAATCAGGTGACCTTGAAACTTAAGTTAATTAAGTACTAAAAGATGGCATAAGATGAGTAATTGACAAAGTGGTGATGGCGCCATAAGTTGGACTTGAGGGGAGAGGTTCGAATCTCCTAGCATGCAATTTGGGAGTTTTTATGTTTTGCTTTATCCTAGCATGTGTCGGCTATGGATAAGATTAGGATGAGTTGGATTAATTATTTTTTTGGTAAGAAGACTAAAGGTTATGGAAAGCTTGAGTTAGGGGATAGAATGGCTTGAATTGGGGATAATGTTTCTTAAACTTAAGGAAAAGGAGGATGATATGGCTTGAGACTAGGATGATGTTTTGGCAACTCTTTCATGGCCTTTTGACTATGTATGTGGACTGACATAGGGGCTAGGGGGATGGCAGGTTTTTTGATTGGCTTGGTAGGCTTGTGTGTTGGAGAAACACATTCTTTTTGGTCATTTTGGCTTTGGCAAAACATATTTTCTCTCCATCTATTTTCTCCCAGTTAATTTGTCAATAACCTTGAGGAAACAATTGCATCTTTCTTTTGACTATTTGGTCATTTCTTTGCTAATCATTTTAGTGTTTTATTTTTCCTAGTGCGAAACTATCAACACACAAAAAGAAAGAAGGCCATTCTTTTCTCATTTTTCCTCCCCAAATGCTGAATGCACAATTCTCTTAAACTCAATTCTTTTCCTTCTCTTTTCTTTCTCTTTTCTTTCTCTTTTCTCTCTTGAAAACCAAATCATCATCATCTCCATCTTCCATTCTTTTACTTCTTTCTCAACTAAAGTTTCTTCAATATTTTCTCTCATGGCGAATGCTAGTTTGCTCTTGTGCTTAATCATTTTGTAACACCCCAAACCCGGTCAACACACCACGACCGAATCTGGTATGTTACAGGGAAAAAGGATTTTGAGAAAATAGGTTTAAGTTTAGATGTTTGATGAAAACACTTCGCGAAATTGTGTATTTGAAGAAAAACTCGAGTAGGCTTGATTAAAATCTGATGGTGTATTTGAAAACCCTGAAATTTTGAAAACTTAATCAAGTGTGTAGGTAAAACGAGTTTATCTCACTTAGAAGTTTAAGTTGTTTCTTATTATTACAAAAACATTTTGACTTAGTAGAAAATCGAGTTTAAGTTAGAAAAAGCATTTGAGTTCTCTTTATCCTAAATCATAGTGTGATACCCGATGGTATAGGTTAAAATATCATTTTTGTAGTTTTGAAAGCGTTGTCTTTTCAAGTTTTAGCACATTTTAACCCAATTAATTTGTTAAGGCATATTATAAATCCACTTTAAACATAAACATAGCAAACATAATTTTTAAAAGGCCATTTACAAACCCAAATAAAACCAAATAGTAATAATTAAGCTTAAGTACCAAATTTTATAAAAGTCTACGCAATTCCTTATTTGAGCATGGCATGAGCACCTCGAGTCCATCCCGGCTCCATGTCCGTGTCTAAACGTCACCTGAAATGTCAAAGGAGAGAGTGAGTCGCAAGACTCAGTGTGTAAATCCCCCTCCCGAAAATACAACATGCTAACACACATCATAACAAAGCAATACCATTAATGCACCCATTCCTAACCATCCATTTCACCTTCTCTACCCCGTGTGGTACCAAACCACTGGTGGTGCCAAACCACTGGTGACCCAAAGTCACGATATCCATAACGTGGTGCCAAACCACTTGTGACCCGAAGTCACGAATAATCCAATGATGGGGCCAACCCATCGTGTGATACCAAATCACTAGCGACAATCCCGTATCTCATAAGTGGGGCCAACCCACGGTGGTGTCAAACCACAGGGACGAGTTGCAATGAGGTGCCAAACCTCTGGTGTCCCAAAGACACAGTGTGATACCAAATCACTGGTGACCGTAGTCACAAATCCGATGATGGGGCCAACCCATCATGTGATACCAAATCACCGGCGTCAATCCTGTAATCAACTGTGGGGCCAACCCACCGTGGTACTAAGCCACCGAGACGAGACGAGGTGCCAAACCTCTGGTGACCCAAAGTCACAAAATATCATTTGTGGTACCAAACCACTGGAGGTGCCAAACCTCTGGTGTCCCAAAGACACGGATATCATACTCCCCCTCCTCTCATATTACCCATACATGTCATATTGATGCAAATCATGCCATAGTGCAAACATGCTATTATATAGTGCAAACATGCTATTATAGTATCACCCCACATATTACATACATCAGCAATCATGCTAGCATATACCCAACAGAGAGCTCAGAATGGAACGAACTTACGGGATCCAACACATACCCCATAGGGTACCATAGCAATCATCATCTTGTTCCACTTAATACACAAACATATTATTATTAACATATTCTTGGGTAATCGGTGTGTTAGTTTACACACCTACAAGCCTTAGCCGACGAACCACTAAGATCCTTGATAACCTCGATAACCTTTGCTCCTATAAACCGGCCAAACAAGAGATTAGCACCCTAGGCCATTCGGCCAAAACAGAACATACCAAAAAGAATCAACACTTGAAACCCGAGACCTAGCTACACGCTTTTGAACACTAGCCCACACACCAAGTGCTCCTGCTCCAGTTCCTACAATAGGCAACCAAACAAAGATAATAGCCTTCGGCCTAAACAAATACCAAACGATTAGACTGTTAAAACAATCCCTTACCACCACTTACCAATCGATCAACAGAGAACCGAGGCTAAGCTTGACTGCTTCGAAATCTTGAATGCCCTACGATAAAACGATTCCAAACAAATGATCACTATACTTCCAAACAAACACCAAAACCAACTCTTACCTTTGAAGATGGCGACAGAGAATGAAGATGAACATAAGCATTCGGCCTTACCTACTACCTTCTCCAATGATTGGAAACGAAACCCCAAAAAGATCCACACCACACCCACAATTTGGCCAAGGTGATCGTAAAAAGAAAAGGGAAATTTTGGTACAAGAGGTGAAGGTTCGGCTAAATAGTTTTAGAAAAGAAAGGTAATCAAGATGAACAGAGGGGAATACTTTCGGTTTTGAGAGGGAAAGAAATAAAGAAGGTGTTTAGGAGAACAATTTTCGGCTACTACTCTTCAAGAAAGGGAGAAAGAAAGTGTGAGAAGAAGATGCTAGTTTCGGCTTAGCATGAATGAAAAAGAAGAAGAAAGGAGGGTTCGGCCAAATAATAAAAGAGAGAACAAGAAGCAAAATCAGAGATCAAGGGAGCATTCGGCTACAAAAAAAAATGATGGAAACAACAAAGCAAATTCGGCACAGGTAAGATTGTTGAAGCTTTCGGTTTAAGGAGAACAAATGAAAAAAAAAGATGAAAGCACTTGGGGTTTCAGTTTCAAGAATGAAGAAAAATAAAATCAGAGAGTTTTCTTGAAATTCGGCTTACCAAAAGACCAAAAGAAAGACTTGTTTGACACTAGCTATGACCGAAAATACACCCAAAAATCCAAGGGAATTTCGGCACTTCCCCTACTCCCTCACAACACTTACCAACCGGCCAATCTCCCCAAACACTCTCCAACAACCGCCAAACTCCCTCAATCACTCCCAAGCCACTAATTCAAATTACCTTGACCAAGTCTTCCTCCACAATTTGCTCTTGACCCACCATTCAAATGGGAAGACTTAGTCCAAGGCGAGTTTGAACTCGCCTACAACTCCTCCCTCCATGCCATCAAAATGAATGCAAAAGCAGGGATTTTCGCACTTGAACACAAGAGCTCCTCCCTTGCACTTGACGCCACACACAAGCTCTAAGTGGCGCATGCTTTGCCACTCCACCAAGGCTCCTCATGTGTTAAAAATTCAACTAAAATAATTATAAACCCCAGCTCCTTCAGCTCCTATCACCTAAAGCCCAAAAACTAAAATTTCTCCTACCACTCGAGCTTGCACCTAGCTTATAACTAAGCCCCAACAACATCGAAATAACAACATAACACATCAAGCACATGCAGCAAAGCCAAAATAAAATAACCCCTAACCCGGGATATTACAATTTTCATTTTCTTGTTTAGTCATAACCGAATCTTCCATTAGACATAAGTATTCTTCTCACCCAATTCTTTTCAACTGTGGGCAATAGAGTGATTTTGGAGGGCAGAAACTCAAAGTGTTCTTGAGTATCGTGGATCGTTGGAATCGATCTTAAGAGTTAAGGTAAGGAGTTTATTCAAGGACTTTCATATTATTCGTCAAATTGGTATAGTTGGTTATTTAATCAATTTCGTTATAGGGACGTAATCGCTCGATTGCTACCTCGTGGAACGAGGATAATTGTGGTAAGCCAATCTCATTTTTTTAAAATAATTAGTCCTATTTCAATAGTTATTAGTTTGAATAATGATTTTATCTCATTAAAGACATTCAAGATAGGGCAGAAAAGGGCAGTGAATAGTCTTCGAAAGAGGGGTGGTTCCGCTAATCCCCCTAAGTATAAACAAAGGGCTGTTTCGGGAATGCGAGATTTTCCACCGGGTTGCGGACCCTCATCCGAGGAGAACCAGTTATTTGAAGTCATTCGTACTGCTGAACCTTTGTTCGTTCGTGGATTCTCATCGGGTAACGAATCAACAATCGGTGAGAAACCAAAAATAGAAGTGGTTCGAAATCCTGAGGGTAAAGATTTAGATCGTTTATCAATAGTGTAGTTTTATTTAAAAATAGTGTTCTAATTTATCGTGTTACGTTTAGGTATTGACGAGCGGGAAAGTCTAGTTCTCACAATAACCAGGTGTGTAACTTCACACTTATCTCGGGTTAGATGTTATACCGTAAGTATTGGGAAAAATCATAAAATTGACAAAATTAAAAAATATGCTAGATCGTTAAATGGGCCAAAAAATATGCTAGATCGTTAAATGGGCCGAAAAATATGCTAGATCGTTAAATGGCCCGAAAAATCTGCTAGATCGTTAAATGGGCCAAAGTATTAGATTGCTAAATAGGCTAAATGTTATTTTGTATTATAGGCCTTAATAAAAACTTGAAATATTGATTACATGTAAATTAGGCCTTTTGCTAAAATTATCATATGTATATAGATTATGCATACATGTTTGCATGGGTTGGGATACATGATGAAGAGAAGAAAGGCTTGTTCGATGGCTCAAAAATATTTTAATGGCTTATTGCCTCTAGTTCGGTGGCTCTACCACAAATATTTTAATGGCTTAATGCCTCTATTTCGGTGACTTTGTCACAATCTAGTTCGTTGGTTCACCACAACCAAATATAAAATGGCTTAATGCCTACGATCGGTGTGTTGGCGGGGTGGGTTGACTTGATCCCCACAGTGTGATTGTTGGTACGGATGGTGTGTAGCGGATGGATATTAGGTTGGTTGGGAAATTTCATTTTGCATACATTTCATTTATTATATTGCTAAATCATTTATGGGCTCAAGCCCAAAATAATGACTTGATGATCGGCCCAAGATATAGTAAGTGAGTTACACATCGAGTTCGAGTAACTCACTCCTTAAATTTTCCATCACGGTAATGGAAATTGACGTGGACTTGGGCGAGAATGACTTCGTGGAGGCCATACTGCAAACATGGGTTTTATAAACTTTGAACTTTTATTAAGTACTTTCTTTAAATTACTATTTTGGATATGATGTAATAAGGCCTCTATTAATATTTATGGATTTTTATGTGTGGATGGATTTAAATTTTATTTTGATGGGTTTATGCTAATCCTATAATGATTTTTTAAAAAAATACTTTGAAACATATGAGATTCTTTAACTTATCTTATCTTCAAATTCTTTTGAACTCTTTTAAAAAAACTACTTAAAGGATTTTGATACTTGAATACTAAATGATAAGACTTCAACTAATGTTTCTTAAAATTAACAATTTAAATCATTTCTTTTGGTTTTATTAAACTTTATTTTCAAAAGGTTTTGTAGTACCGATTCACTTAAATCATTAGAAAGATTAAAAGAATATTTGATCTATGTGACAAACCAAATCTCATCTTGACGCATAGACACGATTTGGGGTGTTACATTTAATGGTATCGAGCTAGTTTCAAAACTCGGCTGTGGTTGGGTTCAACAAATAACCTTTGTATGAAATTATTTCAATTATGTTTTAAAGATTAGTATAGAACCACAAGCATCCGGCACCAAGTCAAGTAAGTATTTATGATTATTATGATGATATGATCATAGGAACACTCTAGAACTTCTAGTTTTAGATGTTAAAAATCGTAGAGATTGAGACTATAGGATGTGTTTGCGAAAAATAACTTTATCTCTCAAATCTCATAAAACATCATTAATAAACACTGAAATAGTATTCTGATTCATAAAACATGTAATCAGATTAAATCGAATTAGACATTATGAGCTCTAGAGGACGTGGTCGTGTACGCGGTAGACATGGCCGTGGTAGAGGACGAGGTGCTGCGTCTGAAGCACCAAATCATATGCCAGAAATGGATGCACCTGCTTCACTTGAAAGTGAGACAGGAACACATAATCATATGGAAGAAGATAATGCTTTGACGCAAGCAATGCTGCGAGTCCTTGAAAGGGTCGTTGGAACTAGAGTTGGGCCAACAGCTCGTAGGTTGATATCGGAACGACTCTAGTCTAATAGTGCAGAAGTTTTTAGAGGAGTTTTCGGTGTAGCTCCGAATGTCACAGAATATTGGCTCGAAGCTGTGGAGCGGATTATGGATGATATGGAATGCACTGTCGAGCAAAAAATGAAAGGAGCCGTGTCTTTGCTAAAAGACGAGGCGTATCAATGGTGGCTTACTATTCGAGAAGGCACCGAGGCTGCATTGATTACTTGGGAATTCTTCAAAGCTACCTTTCAAGGGAAATATGTAGGAACAAGTTATGTGGACGCCCAAAGGAAGGAATTTTTGAATCTTATTCAAGGAAATAAGATAGTGGCAGCGTATGAGGTTGAGTTTTTACGCTTGAATCGCTATGCTCGGACAATAGTGTCAACGGATCATGAGCATTGTGTACGCTTTGAGGATAGGTTGAATGATGAGTTGCGGGTTCTGATAGCCCCACAACAAGTTAGAACTTTTGCCACGCTTGTGGAAAAGGACAAGATAGCCGAAGAGGCTAAGAACTCAAAACATCAGAATCGGGAAAGATTTAGTGGCAAGAGGGATATAAAGCATTCGGGTTCTTTAAAAAGGTTTCTGAAGAGGCCTCGGAATGATGAACCAGCTCAAGGTAGAGCACCTGTGGCTAGTAATCAGAGTCAAGATTGTATTGAATGTGGGAAATGGCATTCCAGAGAGTGTTGGAGGAAAATGGGTGCTTGTTATAAATGTGGTTCAATGGATCATCAATATAGAAATTGCCCTCGATGTATGGATACAACTCAAGAAGTTCGTATTACAGATGCACAGCTGGCAAGAGGAACTCAGCAGCCACCGAGAGGCCATGGACCAGGTCGTGGTGGTAATGCTGGACGTGGTCAAGGTACACCGGGTCGAGGCAATGGTTCTAGAGGTAACACAGATGCAAGACAACTAGGATTGGTCTATGCAGTTAGACATCGCGAGGATGGCAATGCACCTGATGTAATAACTGGTACGTTCTTCATCTTTGATGTACCTATTATTGCCTTGATAGATATTGGTTCTACCCACTCGTATGTTGCTAGTGCCATATCTGGAAACTTGAATCTAGAATCTGAAATTATCGATAGTGAAATGACGGTACTTAGTCCTTTAGGACAGTCAGTAATTCCAAATAAATTATTTAGAGACGTGCCCTTAGAAATTCAAGAAGAAATATTTTTGGCAAATTTGATGGAATTGCCTTTCGGCGAGTTTGATCTCATTTTGGGCTTGGATTGGTTAGCTAAGCACCGGGCGCATTTGGATTATGCTGAAAAGCGGATGTCAATAAGAACTTCGAGTGATAAAGAAGTAATAATGATAGGTGAACGAAGGAATTACTTGGCAAATGTGGTATCTGCGTTAAAGGCAGAAAAGTTGGTGCGGAAAGGGTATGGAGCATTCTTAGCCTTTATTTGTGCTTTGGATGCCAAAGAGTTATCTGTGGATGATGTGAGGACGGTGAAGGAATTTCTAGATGTATTTCCGATGAACTTTCGGTATACCTCAAATCGGAAGTAGAATTTGGTATTGAGCTTTTGTTCGAATGACTCCAAAGTCCATTTCTCCTTATAGAATGGCACCGAAGGAGTTGGCGAGCTTAAAGCTCAAATTCAAGAATTATTGGATCGGGATTTATTCGACCGAGTGTGTCTCCGTGGGGAGCACCAGTTTTGCTCATTAAGAAGAAGGATGGATCGATGCGTATGTGCATTGATTACAGGCAATTGAATAAATTGATGATCAAGAATAGGTATCCTTTGCCGAGAATTGATGACCTATTTGATCAATTGAAAGGAGCTTCAATTTTCTCCAAAATTGATTTGAGATCGGGTTATCACCAACTTAAGGTGAAAGAAGCAGATATTTATAAGACGGCGTTCAACTCGTTATAGATATTATGAGTTTTGGTGATGCCATTTGGGTTAACCAATGCACCACCGCATTTATGGACATGAGGAATCGAGTCCTTCAACCATATTTAGACCAGTTTGTGGTAGTGTTCATAAATGACATTTTGGTTTATTCAAGAAATGAAGAGGAGCATGACACGCATTTGCGTATAGTATTGCGATTACTTGTGATAAGCAACTTTATGCCAAATTCAAGAAATGTGAATTCGCTAAAGGAAGTGACTTTCTTGGGTCATGTGGTATCACCTAAAGGAATAAGGGTGGATCTTCGGAAGATTGAGGTCAGATTGGATTGGAAACCACCAAAGTCGGTAGCTAAAATTCGAGTTTCTTAGGTTTGGTGGTTATTATAGGCGCATCGTTGAGGGTTTTCGTTGATTCTTGCACCCTAACTAAACTGTTGCGAAGGGAGTACAAGATGTTTGGACCGAAAAACAACAAAAGAGTTTCAAGAAATTGAAGAAGATTTTGACTAAGCACTTGTTTTGATTCAAATTTGAGGTCGGAAAAGAATTCTTCGCTTATTGTGATCGTCTCATACGGGTTTGGGTTGTGTCTTGATGCAAAATGGAAAGGTGGTGGCTTATGCTTCTCGGCTTGAGACCGCATGAAGTAAACTATCCTACTCATGATTTGGAGTTAGCTGCAGTGGTATTTACTTTAAAGATTTGGAGGCACTATCTCCACGGTGAGAAGTCTATCATCTACACGAATCACAAGAGTTTTAAGTATCTTCTTACTCAGAAGGAGTTAAATTTGAGACAAAGAAGATGGGAGGAATTATTAAAGGATAATGATTTCTCAATCGAGTATCATCTTGGAAAAGCTAATGTGGTAGCTGATGCGTTAAGCCGTAAGGTGGTATCTGATTTGAGAGTAATGTTTGATTGTTTGAGTTTGTTTGAGGATGGTAGTCTATTAGCAGAACTTCAGGTGAAGCCTCTGTGGTTAGAACAAATTCAGGAAAAGCAAATACCAGATAAAAAGTTGGGACCCTTATTTCAGCAAGTTGGAAAGAGTGAAATAGAGGACTTTGGTAAAACACGAATAGAGTGCTGTGTTTTCGTGGATGGGTTTGTATGCCTAAAGACTCAGATTTGAGGCAAATATTCTGCGGGAGGCGCATAGTAGCCCTTATGCTATGCACCCCGGAGGAAATAAGATGTATCGGGATCTCCGTGAACAGTATTGGTGGCCAGGGTTGAAGCGTGAGATTTTTGAGTTTGTAGGAAAATGTTTGACTTGTCAACAAGTAAAGGCAGAGCATCAATTGCCATCAGGTTTATTACAATTGGTAAAGATTCCTCTTTGGAAATGGGAGCGAATAACAATGGATTTTGTTAGTGGGTTACCTTTAACACCTACTAAGAAAAACTCCATATGGGTAGTAGTTGACTAATTGATGAAAACTACTCATTTTCTTCCAGTTCGTATGGATTACTCATTACAAAAATTGGCTAAGCTATATATATCTAAAATCGTAAGGTTGCACGGGTACCAGTGTCTATTATATCAGACAGGGATCCTAGATTTACATCACGATTTTGGAAAGCTCTGCATGAAGCCTTGGGAACAAAGTTAAATTTCAGTACGGCTTTTCATCCTCAGACAGATGGTCACTCAGAAAGAGTAATTCAGATATTGGAAGACATGTTAAGGGGATGTGTGATTGACTTCAGTGGTAGTTGGGAGGAATTTCTACCATTGGCAGAATTTACATATATCAATAGCTATCAGTCTAGCATTCATATGGCACCCTACGAGGCATTGTATGGTCGTAGGTGTCGTACTCCTACTTGTTGGACTGAATTTGGCGAGCGGCAGATGTTGGGTCTTGAATTAATATCTGAAACAGAGAAAAAGGTAAAAGTTATTCGAGCATAGTTAAAGGAAGCTTGGGATAGATAGAAGTCGTATGCAGACCTGAAGCGTAGGGATATCGAGTTTGCTGAGGGAGAGCAGGTCTTTCTGAAGGTCTCACCTTGGAAGAAAATTTTCAGATTTGGAAAGAAGGGCAAGTTGAGCCCTAGGTTCATTGGACCATATCGTGTGATGAAGCGTGTTGGTCCAAAGGCCTATCGATTGAATTACCTTGAAGTTGAGTCATTCATAATGTTTTCATGTTTCCATCTTTGGCGCTATAGATCGGATCCATCTCACATAGTACCAGTAGAGGAAGTGGAATTGAAATCAGACTTGTCTTTTGAGGAAGAACTAGTGGAAATTTTAGACCGAGATGTTAAAGTGCTAAGAAAGAAGACCGTGCCATTGGTCAAGGTTTTATGGCGTAATCACGGAGCGGAGGAAGCTACGTGGGAGCCTGAGGATGCAATTCGGCAACAATATCCTCACCTCTTTTAATCAGGTAAATTTCGAGGATGAATTTTTTTTAAGGGGGTAGAATTGTAACATCCTAAAAATTTGAGTATCAATATGTTGCAAGAGGTTAGCTTGGGTTTACTTAAAATTTCAATAAAAATTAGTAAAGAGTACTTTAGTGTAAAGAAATCAGGTGACCTTGAAACTTTAGTTAATTAAGTACTAAAAGATGGCATAAGATGAGTAATTGGCAAAGTGGTGATAGCGCCATAAGTTGGACTTGAGGGGAGAGGTTCGAATCTCCTAGCATGCAATTTGGGAGTTTTTATTTTTTTGCTTTATCCTAGAATGTGTCGGCTATGGATAAGATTAGGATGAGTTGGATTAATTATTTTTTTGGTAAGAAGACTAAAGGTTATGGAAAGCTTGAGTTAGGGGATAGAATGGCTTGAATTGGGGGATAATGTTTCTTATACTTAAGGAAAAAGGAGGATGATATGGCTTGAGACTAGGATGATGTTTTGGCAACTCTTTCATGGCCTTTTAACTATGTATGTGGACGGCATAGGGGCTAGGGGGGATGGCCGGCTTTGTTGATTGGCTTGGTAGGCTTGCGTGTTGGAGAAACACATTCTTTTTGGTCATTTTTGGCTTTGGCAAAACATATTTTCTCTCCATCTATTTTCTCTCTAGCCGAATTTGTCAACAACCTTGAGGAAACAATTGCATCTTTCTTTTTGACTATTTGGCCATTTCTTTGCTAATCATTTTAGTGTTTTATTTTTCCTAGTGCTGAAACTATCAACACACAAAAAGAAAGAAGGCCATTCTTTTTCTCATTTTTTCTCCCCAAATGCCGAATGCAAAATTCTCTTAAACTCAATTCTTTTCCTTCTCTTCTCTTTTCTTTTTCTTTTTCTTTCTCTTTTTCTCTCTTGAAAACCGAATCATCATCATCTCCATCTTCTATTCTTTTACTTCTTTCTCAACTAAAGTTTCTTCAATATTTTCTCTCATGGCCGAATGCTAGTTTGCTCTTGTGCCGAATCATTTTCATTTTCTTGTTTAGTCATAACCGAATCTTCCATTAGACATAAGTATTCTTCTCACCTAATTCTTTTCAATCGTGGGCAATAGAGTGATTTTGGAGGGCAGAAACTCAAAGTGTTCTTGAGTATCGTGGATCGTTGGAATCGATCTTAAGAGTTAAGGTAAGGAGTTTATTCAAGGATTTTCATATTATTCGTCATATTGGTATAGTTGGTTATTTAATCAATTTCGTTATAGGGACGTAATCGCTCGATTGCTACCTCGTGGAATGAGGATAATTGTGGTAAGCCAATCTCATTTTTTTTAAAATCGTTAGTCCTATTTCGATAGTTATTAGTTTGACTAATGATTTTATGTCATTAAAGACATTCAAGATAGGCGTAAAAGGGGCGTTGAATAGTCTTCGAAAGAGGCGTGGTTCCGCTAATCCCCCTAAGTATAAACGAAGGGCTGTTTTGGGAATCCGAGATTTTCCACCGGGTTGCGGACCCTCATCCGAGGAGGACCAGTTGTTTGAAGTCATTCGTACTACCGAACCTTTGTTCGTTCGTGGATTCTCATCGGGTAACGAATCAACAATCGAGGAGAAACCAAAAATAAAAGTGGTTCGAAATCCTGAGGGTAAAGATTTAGATCGTTTGTCAATAGTGTAGTTTTATTTAAAAATAGTGTTCTAATTTATCGTGTTACGTTTAAGTATTGACGAGCGGGAAAGTCTAGTTCTCACAATAACCAGGTGTGTAACTTCACACTTATCTCGGGTTAGATGTTATACCGTAAGTGCTAGGAAAAATCGTAAAATTGACAAAATCGAAAAATATACTAGATCGTTAAATGGGCCGAGGAATCTGCTAGATCGTTAAATGGGCCGAAAAATATGCTAGATCGTTAAATGGGCCGAAAAATATGCTAGACCATTAAATGGGCGTCATAGATCATTAAATGGGCTAAAAATCGCTAGATCGTTAAATGGGCCAAAAATCGCTAGATCGTTAAATGGGCGAAAAATCGCTAGATCGTTAAATGGGCCAAAGTATTAGATTGCTAAATGGGCTAAATGTTATTTTGTATTATGGGCCTTAATAAAAACTTGAAATATTGATTCACATGTAAATTGGGCCTTTTGCTAAAATTATCATATGTATATAGAGACCGTTATGCATACATGTTTGCATGGGTTGGGATACATGATGAAGAGAAGAAAGGCTGCTGCCAAAAATCTAGTTCGGTGGCTCGCCACAAATATTTTAATGGCTTATTGCCTCTAGTTCTTGTGGCTCGTGCCACAAATATTTTAATGGCTTAATGCCTCTAGTTCGGTGACTTTGTCACAATCTAGTTCGTTGGTTCACCACAACCAAATATAAAATGGCTTAATGCCTACGATCGGTGTGTTGGCGGGTGGGTTGACTTGATCCCCACAGTGTGATGGTTGGTACGGTGGTGTGTAGCGGATGGATATTAGGTTGGTTGGGAAATTTCATTTTGCATACATTTCATTTATTATATTGCTAAATCCGTTTATGGGCTCAAGCCCAAAATAATGACTTGATGATCTGGCCCAATGGATATAGTAAGTGAGTTATACACCGAGTTCGAGTAACTCACTCCTTAAATTTTCCATCACGAGTAATGGAAATTGACGTGGACTTGGGCGAGAATGACTTCGTGGAGGCCATACTACAAACATGGGTTTTATAAACTTTGAACTTTTATTAAGTATTTTCTTTAAATTACTATTTTGGATATGATGTAATAAGGCCTCTATTAATATTTATGGATTTTATGTGTGGATGGATTTAAATTTTATTTTGATGGGTTTATGCTAATCCTATAATGATTTTTTTTAAAAAAATTACTTTGAAACATATGAGATTCTTTAACTTATCTTATCTTCAAATTCTTTTGAACTCTTTAAAAAAAACTACTTAAAGGATTTTGATACTTGAATACTAAATGATAAGACTTCAACTAATGTTTCTTAAAATTAACAATTTAAATAATTTCTTTTGGTTTTATTAAACTTTATTTTCAAAAGGTTTTATAGTACCGATTCACTTAAATCATTAGAAAGATTAAAAGAATGTTTGATCTATGTGACAAACCAAATCTCGTCTTGACGCATAGACCTGATTTGGGGTGTTACAAAATGGCAATAGAGACTAAATTGAAAATTGTACAAAAGTTTAAGTGTGATACAATTTAATTTGTGAATAAGGAAATTATGATAACAATTTAATGAATGTGTTATGAGCTAATAAAATATGCATAAAATATTATAAAAGTGAAATCGTGGAAAAATATTAAATTTTTATGATGACAAAGACTAAATTGTTAAACTTGAGAAAATATGTGGATAAAATAATAGAAGTGAAATATATAGAAATTTGATATGTGAAACAAGATATTGAGATAAATTATGTGATTAAAGTGTAAGAAGAAAGAAAATTGATTTAATATGATTAATTAGTGAATATTGAACTTTTATGACAAAAAGAGACTAAATTGAAATTTTATGAAAGTTTATAAAACAAATTGATAAGTGAAGAATGTAGTAGAGAATGTAACATCCTGATGCTTTAACTCGATGTTCAGGTCGGGTATAGGGGTGTTGCAGTAAACAGAGCCTCATTAGTTTGGAAAATGCTTTACAAAAAAAAAATTTGTAAGACATTTTACGGGAATAAGAGGGTCATTTTACGTTGATTGGAAAACTTTTTATGTTGGTCATCCTATTTTACATGAAACAAACATCAAAAAGGCTAAATATATTTTTCGCTTTTATGTTGAAACTAAAGGAGCCTTAATTAATTCCACGAATTGTGACACTTGGGGATGACCTAATTTTTTAGGTAAAAAAGTCGTCCCTATATGTAAATTCCCTAGTACCTAAATTTTTAGTCTTATTCTATTTTCTTGATAAACCTCGAATGAAACCATGAGCCTAATGCATACTTTTCTTGATCCTTTTTCTTTTTGGTCCCAGAATGATCTTAGATGTCGGGCAATTAATATTGAGGGTTAGGTAGATACATCACGGAGGTTTCAAAATAATTGAGAGAGAAAACTAAGGGATAGTATAGTACAGTGTAGTGAGTATAAGATTGTTTCAAAGTTGTGCGTGAATGAAATAAAAATTAAAGTGTAGAAAAAAAATTTGTCAAGCCCAAAGTCAAGCAAGAATCTTGAACAAATAAAAACAAAGTGAGTAGAAAAGAAAAAGAAAGAAAACACTCATTTTTGCACAAAAAACTCACTAAGATGATTGTACTCATGAATACTATATTGTACCTTTGTAAATGGAGAGAAAAGGAAGGCGAGAGAAGTGGATATAAGGTGGTGAGATAAGGGATATAATTGGGGTAGTATCAGGATCAATATAATATGCGAAACTATTTTCATGCTTAAATACTTATTTGAAAAACGGATAGTGTGTGTGCTCCGACTTGAATCTCCAACCAACCGAGTTTTCCAATGATCTACAAAGAAATAATACATATGACGTAAGCAACTAATTCTTAGTAAGTGTGTATAAAACTTAAATGTAAACTTACCGAATAGGAATCAATTTATACAATTCATGCATAATTTCATTATCAAGCTCATGAGTTCACTCAATTCCTATATACACCATAAATCTCACAAGTTAGAAAGTTTACATATATATATGAAACTTATAGCCATATCATGTCATATGCCATTCATCATTAACAAATGTAATTCAAATCATCCATTTCATGTTCATATACATAACACTATACATTCCAATGTACCAAGTAAAGTTCCTCCTTTAGATATCTACTTTCATATAACAACTTCGTATATCCTTTTCATTTTACACATTTATCACCTGATGAACCAAATGAACTAATGTCGAAAACTCAGGAAAATGCTCACACAAGCTGTGACTGTAACTGTAACACCCTATACCCGGCTCGATCACCGAGCCCAAGTAACAAGACGCTACACCACCATCTTATCAACAAAAAAGCAATAATACATCTCGTCGTCATGCGATTATCATCATAATCAAGTAACTACATGAGGTATAAGTCTAATTTATCCTAGGCGAGGTTAAAATATACTGAACATACATTAATCAACCTTATAACAAGTTAGAAGCATGCTTAAAGACCACTTAACAAAAAATTTCAAAGGATCATGTAGGTATCAATACTCATTTGATGATATCGATAATTTTCATAAGAGGTATTGATACTGTTTAGAAAATGTATATCATTTTAGCATTTTGTTTCTTTGCAAAATTTTAAGCCAACATTTTATCGATACAATATCAAAAGTATCTATATTTGCTCTCGGAGTATCGATACTCGAGATTTGGTATCGATACCAAATTGAGCTACTGACTTCTAGCACATAAAAAATAATATGGATGTATTGATACTAAATACCCGATTATTGATGTAACACCCTTAACCAGGGTTCGAAGATGGAATCGGATACGAGGCATAAAACTCACTCATCTTGCTTAAACATATAACATTAGGCTATAAAATTTTGTTCAATTTAAAATTTCTCATCCACATGCAAATTGCACCTTAGATGGGCCCACGAGGCCCAAAACATGCATAGGGAATTGTTCGGGACTAATTCAAGAACTTAGGAAACTTTAAGAAGACTTAGAAAATTTTTCATCAAAACAGGGGCCACATGCCCATGTGCTCAAGGGACACGTCCGTATGCCCCTGAGACATGCCCGTGTTCTTCACCCATGGTCGACACTGACTTATTTCACATGGCCGAGCACACGCCCGTGTCCCTGGCCTATGTCCCTCCCGTGTCCTAGCCCGTGTGCCAAATCTTGGCATTCTATTTATGATGTCATTACCTCACTATGGTCACACGGCCAAGGCACATGCCCGTGTCCTTAGACCGTGTGTCGAATTAAATTCCTTACTTTAGGTGCAGACTTCACACAACTTGGGCACACGCCCAGGTTCATGGTCGTGCCTCGCACACGGTTGAGACACACGGCCGTGTCTCTGCCCATGTGTTTAGTACTAAGCATATTGACTTGTAAACCTAGCTCACAAGCGGACAAATGGCCGATCAACTCACCCATGAGGCTGACCGTGTGTCACACACGGTCTAGACACACACCCGTGTGTCTACCCGTGTGGACATTAAAAAGGCTATACTCCAAGCCAAATGCCACCCTACATAGCAACCACACTTATACCAACTCAACTCAACAATAAGATGACCATATGGCACCTCAAAGAACTCATAAAAATCAAGGCATCCACAAAATCATACACTTCATGAAATCCATCATCATTGAATATATGAACATATCAAGTATAGGCCAACTTCCCATGACCTTTTACAAAATAAATTGAACAACTATAACAGCCAACACATTTGGCTTGCAAATATGACATAACAAAAAGTCCAAGTCCTATACATGCCATACTCAAAATAAATCTAATTTGGTTAAACCAAAAAGTAGTCGATAGTGCGATCTCCAACTCTGACATCCGCAACATCTTGAGATAACTTGGCAATCGCAACATCTTGAGATAACTTGGCAATACTTAAAGGAAAAGGGCAATGAAAAGGGTAAGCATAAAGCTTAGTAAGTTTGCATGAAAATAAATAGCAACAATAAGCTCATGATAAAATCCATCCATGGCATTAAATAACCACACACAAAGTTATAGGCTCATTGCCATACTTACTCATACTTGCCCTTATTTTGCACATACCATGCCACATATCGTAAATGTTCTTCGTGAATTACTCATGGGTACCTGTGTTAACTCAATCACATAACTTCAATAAAATATTCGTTTCTATGTCTAAGTTGATCTATTTATCCCAATAAATCACTAGGGATGCTCAAAGATGCATATTCATAATCATTAGCATAAACACGAAGCCAATGCCACAACCCGGATGTGGTCTCACATGGGTCACCTCTGAATACAGATGCCAAATCCCAGATATGGTCTTATACGGACCCTCATATCGATATCGATTCCATATTCCGGATATGGTCTTATACGATTTTTCACATTTAATGCCGAAGCCATATCCCAAATATGGTCATCCTCGGAATCTCAATTCGGTGCCGAGGCCATGTCTCAAACATGGTCTTATATGGGACCTCATCTATCTCATGTCTCAATGCTAGTGTTTCACACTCATTATAATCCAACTTGGACCTTAACATCTCAACTTACTCATTCAACATCAAATATTCAATTTAGTAGAATATCATGCAATGACATAATATCAAACATTCTCAAACATGCTGATGTAAATGTTGAATCTATCACTTACAAACCTACCTCGATTTCAAATTAGGCTAGATTGTCGGTCTAGTCCGATATTTTTTTTCCACAGTCGAGGTTGATTCTTGGCTCTTCTTGCTCTATAATAGAAAATTAGCCCATTTTAATCATCACATTAATAAAAGCATTTCCATAATCATACTTTGGTAAAATTACTATTTTACCCTTAGACTTTAGCAAAATGACCATTTTACCCCTAGGCTCGAAAATTAATTCTAATTAAATTTCTACCTTCAACAAGCCTAAGTGAACATTAATTTCTCTTACGGCTATCATCAAAACCCAATATTTCACACATTTACTACAAACTTTATAACCTTTATAACAAGGTCCATTTAGATGTTTTCATAATAACACCATTCACAAAAGTTGTTTATCTAACAACTAAGACTCATTTTCTTGCATAAAAATGCAACAACCAACTTAAAAGCTCTCATGGAAAAACCCTAAACTTTTCACCATATTGCAAAATAGTCCCCTCATTCGAAAGCTTAACCTTTAGGGTTCCAAAAGTACAACTATCATTAAGAAAAACCATTAAAATCACTTACTTGTAGGGAGAACAGTTTGCTAAAATTTTGAGATTTCAAAACCCCTATTTTGCTTGCTATTTTCAGTCGAGGAAGATGAGCAAAAAGATGGATATCATCTTTTTTTTATTTTAATATTAAACAATCAATTTAGTCACCAAACTTACCAACTTTGACCAATTTTGACAATTCTTGTCTCCTATGGTCGGCCACCCTATACTTAGTGGTCTAATTGCACTTTAAAGACCTCCAATTAATTTTCTTTAGCTGTTATACACCTTTATCTTATAAAATAGAACTTTTGCACTTTATGCGATTTAGTCCTTCTTCGCAATTAAACATGAAATCGCTAAAATTAAAGCACCAAAATTTTCATGTACGTATATAATAATTCTCTAACACATAAATAACATGAAAATAATTTTCTCTAACCTCAAATTAGTGATCCTAAGATCACTATTCTGACTAGCCCCTAAATCGGGCTGTTACAATTCTCCCCTTTAAGGATTTTCGTCCCCGAAAATCTTACCGATGAAAAGGTCGGGATATTGGTTTCTCATAGTCTCCTTGGGCTCCCATGTAGCCTCTTCTACTCCATGTCTTTGCCATAGCACTTTCACAAGGGCTATACTTTTGTTTATTAACTATTTGACCTCCCGCGCCAAAATTTTAACTAGCTCTTCACCATAAGTCAAATCCAGTTGAAATTCCATCTCTGTTGGTACTACGGCATGTGAAGGGTCTAAACGGTATCTGCGTAACATGGATACGTGAAAGACATCGTGAATCTTTTCCAGCTCAGGTGGCAAGGCCAAACGATAAGCTACTGGTCCTATTCTCTCGGTAACTTCATAAAGTTCGATAAAACGTGGACTCAATTTGTCTTTTCGGCCAAATCTGAGGACTTTCCTCCAAGGTGATACTTTCAAAAACACTTTATCACCAACTTGGAACTTAATCTCTTTCCTTTTTAAATCTGAATAGGACTTTTGTCTATCTGAGGCCGCTTTCAGACATTCACATATCACTTTTAAATTCTCTTCAATTTTCCTGATCAAATCGACCCCGTGTACCTATTTCTCTCTGAGTTCTGTCCAATACAAGGGCGTTCGGAACTTACACCCATACAATGCTTCATAAGGTGCCATTTTCAAACTTGACTGAAAACTTTTGTTGTAGGCAAATTCCACCAACAGTAAGTATTTCTCCTAATTACCTTGGAATTGCAAAACACAACATTGAAGCATGTCTTCAAGTATCTAAATTACTCTTTTCGAATGCCCGTCAGTTTGCGGATGGAAAGTTGTACTGAAACTCAATTTTGTGTCTAAGGCCTCTTGCAACTTTTTCCAAAATCGTGACGTGAATCTCGAATCTCTAGATGAAATGATCGATAACAGTACTCCATGAAGTCTTACTATCTCTACCACGTACATTTCAGCCAACTTATCAAGCGAGTAATCAACTCGTACTGGTATGAAATAGGCCATCGTCGTAAGTCTATCGACTACAACCCACACGGCATCTTTCTTTTTTGGCGTCAACGGTAAACCCGTCACGAAGTCCATGGTAATACGATCTCACTTTCACTCAGGAACTATAATGGGCTAAAGTAGACCTGAAGGTACTTGGTGTTCAACCTTTACTTGCTGACAAATCAGGCATCTCAATACAAACTCAGAAATGTCCTTCTTCATACTAGGCCACCAATACCACTTCCTCAAGTCATTGTACATCTTCATGCTACCTGGGTGCACAGTTAAACATCCGCTATGTGCTTCATGCAAAATCTTATGAATAAGTTCATCAATTTTGGGTACACAAACCCTATCTTGAAACGTCAAGCATCCATCAGGACTTACCCGAAACTTTAATTCAACATTTGACTCATATAGAACTCTTTTGGCTTGTAAGCTGACTGTCGTCTTTCTGAGCTTCACAAATCTCTTGGAGAAATAATGGTCTAGCCCTCAACTCGGCTAGAATAGAACTATCATCTAACAAAGCCATCTGTGTATTCATGGCTCTCAGTGCAAACAAATATTTTTTAGCTTAAAGCATCGATGACTACATTTGCCTTTCCCGGATGGTAGTCAATTACTAAGTCATAATCCTTGATCAACTCCAACCATCTTCGTTGCCTCAAATTTAATTTCCTTTGAGCCATCAAATATTTTAGGCTTTTATGGTCGATAAATATTCGACACCTTTCACTATGCAAATGGTGTCTCCATATCTTTAATGTAAACACAATGGCGGCCAACTCTAGATCATGGGTCGAGTAATTCTTCTTGTGCGGCTTTAATTGTCTAGAGGCATATGCAATCACCTTGCCCTCCTGCATAAGTACACAACCCAATCCATTTAGGGATGCATCATTGTAAACCAAAAATTCTCTTCCTGGTTCAGGTAGTACCAAAATAGGAGCCTCAGTCCACAACGCCTTTAGTTTCTCAAAACTTTGTTGACACCTCTCTGTCATTCAAACTTCACATCTTTTTGCAATAGTCTCCTCATCGAGGTAGTTATCATGGAAAACCCCTTGACAAAATGCCTATAATAGCCGACTAGGCCTAGAAAACTCCTTACTTTAGTTATGCTCCTCAGCAGTTTCCAATCGACAATTGCTGAAATCTTTCTTGGGTCGACTCTAATTCCATCTCCCGAGACAATGTACACCAAAAATCCTACTTCCTTAAGCCAAAATTCACTTTTACTAAAGTTGGCATACAATTGTTTATCTTTCAAAATTTGCAAAACCTTTCTCAAATGCTCAACATGTTAGTTCTCATTTCGAGAGTAGATTAGTATATCATCAATTTCATCAGGTCTACGAAAATGGAAGGGGCATTTGTTAAACCAAAAGGCATGACTAAAAATTCATAGTAGCCATACCTCATACAAAATGCAATTTTCGGTACATCCAAGTCCTTGACTCTCAGTTGATAGTACCCTTACCTTAAGTCTATCTTGGAAAATACCGTGGCCCCCTTCAATTGATCAAACAAATCATTGATTCTCTGCAGCGGGTACTTGTTTTTCACAGTTACCTTGTTAAGTTGTCGATAATCTATGCATAATCTCATGGAACCATCTTTATTCTTCACAAATAATACAGGAGCACCCCATGGAGAATAACTCGGTCTTGCAAAACCTTTATCCATTAGTTCTTGCAACTGTGCTTTCAATTCTTTTAGCTCGGTTGGAGCCATTCTATATGGAGCAATAGAAATAGGGGCAGTACCCGGAGCTAACTAAATCCTAAATTCAATCTCTCTAGCCGAGGTAACCCTGGCAATTTTTCCAGAAAAACTTCTGAATACTCGCGTACTATAGGTATCGACTCAATTTTTAAATCAGCCTCTTTAGCATTCATCACAATAGCAAGGTATGCTACGTACCCCTTTCTCAAATACTTCTGAGTCAACAAGGATGATATCACTACTAGTGATCTGTCTTGCTCATCTGATTCAACACGAATAAAATCCCCATTTTCACATTTCAACTCAATAATCTTCTTTCCACAATTCACAATCACATCATGAGTAAATAACCAATCCATCCCAAGGATGACATCAAACTCGTCAAACGGCAATAACATAAGATCAACCGAAAAGCAATGACCCCTAATCATCAAAGGACAACCTTTTCATACTCTATCAACCGACACATACTTGCCTAGAGGATTAGACACTCTTATTACATATTCAGTAGACTCTATAGGCATGCTCATGCTAGAGACTAATTTCATGCATATGTATGAGTGGGTAGATCTCAGATCAATTAAAGCTATAACACGAGTATTATAAAGAGAAAATGTACCCGTGATTACGTCAGGGGAAGATGCCTCTTCACGAGCATGAATGGCATATGTTCTCCGGTGTTCTACCCTTGACTCTTGCAGTCTACTCTCTAGATGTATTCTTGCTACTCATTTCATTTCTTGAGTTTCTCTACGGTCTTTCTCTAGCAGCATTTCTGGTCTTGTATTTTGAGACTTCTCTTTCTCACCCATCTCGGGGCAATCGCTATAAAATGGTCTAAAGACCCACACCTAAAACAAGCCTTCTCGTTTGCTCGGCACTCACCAGAATGATGCCTGCCACACTATGGTCATTCCAGTCTACTCGGTCGGGCATTGCCAACACTAACAACCAAAGTAGTCTGGGCCTTAGACCCCGAGAACTGTTTGCCCTTACTTCGATTTGAAAACTATGCTGAAGTGGTTGCTCGAGTAGCAAAATCCCTCGATTTCTTAGATGAAGATTGGAGTGACTTATTCAGTTGTCTTTTCCTCGAGTCACGGGACTCAATCTCAGCTTTTCTTTTCTCTTTAGCCAATTCTTTAGCCTTACAAGCTCTGTCCATCAACACTACAAATTCTTTTAGTTCGAGAACTCCAATGTATAAACGAAAATCCTCATTTAGCCTGTCCTTGAATCTCTTGCACATGATAGCCTCGGTAGACACGTATTCCCAGGCATACTTACTAAGCCTTATGAACTCATGTTCGTATTTGGTCACAGTCATTCGACCTTACTTTAATTCCAAGAACTCTTTTCTCTTTTAGTCAATGAATCTCTGGCTGATATACTTCTTCCGAAAGTCCTCTTGGAAGAATTCCCAGCTAACTCTCTCCCTTGGTACCACCGACACAAGGTGATCCACCACTGATAGGCCGAATCTCTCAAGAGAGATACTGCACATTTTATGCACTCTTCAGAGTGCATGACAACTCATCGAATACCCTGATGGTATTTTTGAGTCGGGTACGAGGTATTACCGGACTTAATTTACTCAAACATACAACATCTGGCCTTAAAATTTCGTTTCAACTCAAAACTTTTCATTTGAACTCATAACAACCCTCTTATAGGTCTACAAGATCTTAAACATACTTACAAAGTGGTTCGAGACTGAATCGAAAGCTTTTGAACACTTAGAAAATTTTACACAAAACAGGACCACACATCCATGTGATGATAAACACGCCCGTGTGGGCAGGCCGTGTGGTCACACACACCCATGCCCCTAGTCCGTGTCGATTTTATTTTTCATTTCAAACCTACAGGGGTTTTCATGGCCGAACACACACCCGTGTCCATGGCCCATGTCCTTCACACGACCACGCCACACCCGTGTCTTAACTTGTGTGCAAAAACCTTGACATTCTATTTCTGACGTCATCATCCTATTCTGGTCACACGGCCAAGGCACACACCCATGTCCTTAGACCGTGTGGTGAATTAAATTCCTAAATTCAGGTGCAGACTTAACACGGTCCGGGCATATGCCCATGTCTTAGGTCATGCCTCCCACACGGTTGAGACACACGATCGTGTCTCTACCGTGTAGTTACTACTGAGCATACTGACTTGCCAACTTAGCATGTAGGGGGACACACGGCCTAACCACACGCCCATGAGGCTAACCGTGTGTCTACTCGTGTGGACAAGAACAGGCCTATTTACAAGCCCTTACTGCCACCCCTACTTACACCATCATAAACCACATTAAGTAACCAACTTATTTATGCATAAATACCCCATTTAAACAACCATAAAACTTTCACATTCATTAATAACCTCATCATTTCATAGATTAATAAGAAAGAGCAATCAACTATGGCCTTATACAAAAGAATTTATCCTCAAATGAGCCAACACGTTTGGCCAAAACATTATGACATTCAAATAAAACTAAGTCCCTATACATTCCATGCTTAAAATGCTAAATCTAACTATACCAAGATGTGTTGATAGTGTGTGTGACCCTCTGAATATCTCCGTATTCCGAGCTAGCTCTTCGACACTATAAAATAAGGGAAAAAGAAGAGAGTAAGCTTTAAGCTTAGTAAGTCTATATGTAAACAATAAGCATCATACCACATACTTATTAATCAAAAACATTACATACTAAGTAGAAACAATTCATATCCTCATAATCATGCTTACTCATTTCAAACCTTTCGAAATCCCAAACACATATCATAAACATTGCTCACATTTACTTGCACTTACACCTTGCACTTATCACCATAAAGCCACATGTAATTTCACTTAGACAAGTTTCTCGATGAACACTTTGAAATAAAGTTGGATACTCAGTGGTTTCGCACATAGCCCACCATTTAATAATTAACAAGGTGGTATCACACACAGCCCACCAATAATTACACGTTTTAGGTCGTCGCACACATAGCCCACCAATTATAATACATACGATGGTATCGCACACAGCCCATCGTTAATAAACAACAAGGTGGTATCGCGCACAACCCACCAACAATAATAATTCTGGTGGTATCGCACACAGCCCACCAATAATAATTACCCACCAATAATAATTACTGTGGTATCGCACATAGCCCACCAATAATAATTACGGTGGTATTGCACACAGCCCACTAATAATAATTACGGTGGTATCACACACAGCCCACTAATAATTCAATATTTACGGATATTTATCCATACCCATATTCCTATCCCGAAGGTTCATCCAAGAATTTCCTCATTTTCTGCCATTTTTTAATAAATCTCACCAATAAACATTTACATCCACACAATGCATTAATAAGTAAAAACATACGTAATAAGGATGTATTGTTTACACATAAACTTACCTCGATACAAAATATGTCAGTTTGTAATTTAGTCCTCAACCTTGCCTTTTCCCCGATCAAGGTTGATTCCACGTTCTTCTTGATCTATAATGACATATTTAACTTATTAAGTCAACACATTATTCAAAACATTTCAAAATTTTTATTTTGGAAAAATTACCATTTTGCCCTTATACTTTCACAAAATTACATTTTTGCCCCTAGGCTCGTTAAATGAAATGTGTTCATTTTCACATATCCAAGCCTAGCTGATTTATTTTCTCTCTTATAGCAACTCACAATTTCAATTATTTCACACACTTATTATTTATTTTATAACTTTTACAAAGTAGTCCTATTAAGAGTTTTCATGCAAAATCCTTTCACAAAAGTTGTTCTTTAACCCACTAAGATTCATTTTCTTCCATAAAATTTCAGCACTCAACACAAATTTTCACATGGCAGACCCTTAGACACTCAACCATTTTGCAAAATAGTCCTCTCATTAGCTAGATTAAGCTTTAGGGGTTCCAAAAACACAAAAATCATCAAAAATAACCATCATAATCACTTACTTGCAAGAGGATAGCATGGCTGAAAGTTTGAGCTTCAAAAACCCCTATTTCTTGCTAAAAATTTTGGTGGAGGATGAAGGAGAATGAAAAAGATGATAGCTTTCTTGTTTTTCTCTTATTTTATTCAATTAAGTCACCTAATCCACCAAACATTGAATAAATTAAGTCTCTTGTCCCCCCATGGCTGGCTATTTCCTTTAAAAAGGTCTAATTGCACATTTAGAACCTCCAATTAAAATTCTATAGCTATTTGACACCTCTAGCTTGGAAAATAAAACTTTCACACTTTATGCGATTTAGTCCTTTTTCGCAATTAAGCATGCAATCACCAAAATTAATGCACCAAAATTTTCATGCACTCATATAATCATGATATAACACATACAATAATATAAATAATAATTTCTCTAGTCTCAGATTAGTGGTTTCGAAACCATTGTCCCGACTAGCCCCAAAATCGGGCTGTTACACAAACAAATCAACAATGTGAGGCAACTGATATTTTTTCTTAATTGTGACTTTATTTAGCAGCCAATAATCAATACACAAATGCATCGACCCATCCTTTTTCTTAACAAACAACACAAGTGCACCCTAAGGAGAAACGTTAGGCCAAACAAATCCTTTATTTGTCAATTCTAGCCTTTATTCTTTTAATTCTTTTAATTCAACTGGAGCCCCTCTATAAGGTGCAATCGATATCAAAGAAGTTCCTAGTACTAATTCAATAGCAAACTCAACCTCTCTAACTGGCGATAACCCTAGCAACTCCTCTGGAAATACATCCGCAAAATGACAAATAGTCGGAACCAATTCAAATTTTGATTTTGAAGCTCTGGAATCTAAAATATATGCCAAATATGCCTCACACCCTTTTCTCACAAGTTTCTGAGCTGACAAAGGAGAAATAATATTGGTGACACTATCTATTCTGTCTAATTCAACTCTGACTATTTCACCATTCTGACATCTTAAAGTAATCTATTTTCGACTATAGTTCATAATTGTATCATGCAAAGTCAACTAGTCTATGTCGAGAAAAACATCAAACTCGTTAAATGGCAACAACATCAATCCAACAGGAAAATCATAATCCCAAATTTTCAGTGGACAATTCTTACAATCCTTGTCAACTAACACATACTGACATAGCGGATTAGTTACTTTAAACACAAATTCAGTTGACTCTATTGGTATTTTCTTATATGTTACTAATGCAATGAATATATACAAATGAGTTAACCCTGGGTCAATCAAAGCATAAACAATAAAATCAATGAGAGAAAATGTACCAGTGACCATATCAGGTGCTGAGGCATCCTCACGAGCTCGTATCACATAAGCCCTAGTTGATGCTCGTGCCTCAAATCGAACTATAGTGTCTTTCATTCCACTTTTATTGACTCTAGCATTTCCACTATTCTTTGGTGGCTTACCTTTAGAAGGCATAACCCTTAATGCACATTTATCAGATCTATCTGGTTAATGTTTGAGAAAATAATCTAACAAGCCATATTTAAAACACGATCCTTCCTTCAACCGACACTCACTAAAATGTCTCCTATTACAATGTTGACATTCTGGCTTATTAACATTACGAACGTTTCCAAAACTGCCACTGAAGTAGCCTGAGAACTTGAGCTAGCTTGCTTTCCTCGATATTTACCAGAAAATCTAGACAGAGCTAACATACGACTGCGAGATTTTTTTACTTTCTTTAAAGGAAAAGAAAAAGATTTTCCCAATTGTCTTTTACTCGAGTCTTTAACTTCAGAATCTATCTTTTTCTTTTCTTTGCTAATGTCTTCTATCTTCTTAGCTTTATCAACTAAAATAAAGAACTCTTTTAACTCAAATGCCCCAACGAGCAACTGGATTTCTTCCTTCAAGCCTTCCTCAAAATGAGCACACATAGCAGCTTCTTTCGGAATTAATTCTCTAGCACACTTACTGAGTCAAAAATTATCTCTTGTATTTAACTATTGTTCTGCATCCCTACTTCAACTCAAGAAACATTTTTCACTTTTTGTCAAGGTATTGCTGACTGAAATGTTTCTTTCGAAATTTAGTTTGGAAAAATGCCCAACTCAACCGATCTTTCGGTACAACCACTAACAGATTATTCCATCACTGGAATTCTTCATCTTTTAACAATGAAATTGCACATTTCAAATGATCATTGGGAGAACATGACAACTCATTAAATACTCTCATAGTATTTTCTAACCAAAATTTAGCCTTTTCTGGATCATCTCTAACTTTACCGCAAAATTCTTCATCCCTATACCTATGAATTTTATCAATATGAGGCCTGTTAACTCATACCTACTCCAAACCTTGAGAAATATGGGCTATCGATTAAGGTACGGGAGGGGTCAGAAGTTATTGAGCCATCGAATTAGTTTTCATAAAATCGATGAACTACTTAAACATCATATAGAAGAGGCTTCCCGTGCTTCACTTCCCTGACCTTCAGAAATGGGCTCACTATGAACAACACTATGTTCCGTGTCACACCCCAAAATAGGGCCTAAAAGTTTTAGGTGTATTTTAGGAATTTTTGCCTTCGAGTGTTCAGAATTCTATGACATGGCATATCAATAATATTTTCAATTATGGTTTATAGAAAATTAAATCAATTCCTGAAAATGAGTTTTAAATAGATTTAATTTTGAAAATAGGACTAATTTGCAAAAGAGTCAAAATTAAGAGTTTTTATGATGCAATTTGACCAAATGTCCAAAATCAACCTAAAAACCCTCTTTTCTAAATAGTTTTCATGTCAACTTATCCTCCCCCATATTGGTGTCGTCCCTTTGTTTTCCCTTTACTCTCCCAATCAATTTTTACTTCTAACTCCTAATCCTCTTTGATTTCTATCACCCTTGAACCTTAAAACCTCCATTTCAACCAAGAAAATCACCCACAAACTTCATTATCTACATCAACTTCTCCAAACGTGGGTTTTTCTATATTAGCATCAAAGCTCATTTTTCTTCCATCAAAGGTAACCATTCAACTTTCTATGAGTTTTAAATGATATCTAGTCCATTAAACTGAATTTTTAGCCATTGAAACACATGTTTTAAATAAAAGCCAAAATCAGGTCTTTAATGGTGAATTTTGAGTTTGTGGATAAAAATGTGGTTTCAAAGTGTTTTTAAATTAGTTTTAACATGATTAGAAGGTTTCTAAACTTACTTTAAATTTCCATTAAGGATTTCTAAGGATTTAATTTTTTTTTTTGTGAAAATTGCTATAAACATGTAAAAAAATTTGATACTATGATTTGAGTAGTTTTGAGTAGTTTAAAGGTTAAGAACCAGTCGTAGGTAAATAATTAGATGGATGGAATTTGTTTTAGGAAAAATATTAAGTATAGACCGAGATATTTGAGTTTCAAGTTTGTTAGTCGAAATTTCAGTTTCCTGAGGAATATAACTTAGGCTTGCATTTTTGGTTGGTTTAAGTCAGTCTTTGGCTAAATTTTGATTGTGTATATTATGTGGTTAAAATGTGTGAAGTATTGGAACATGTAACATCCTAGAATTGGGCCTAGTAGGATTGGGCCCAATGGGCCTTGGGGGTAGTAGCGTTTAAAATTTTTGAGAACAAGAGAATGGCACTAAGGCAAGTTGGACCTATTAGGTGAGTGATTTTGAAAGGTTAGGGGGCTTTTATGAAGTCCCGGGTTAATGTTAGGCTATAGGAAAAATTTTGGTTTTAGGTGAAAAAAACCCTGGGAGTTGGTAGGTAAGCTTTAAGAATAAAATGTGGGGAAAAATGACAAGAGGAGCTGGTGGCTTAGTGGCGTGAATTGGCTTATGGGAGAGCCTGGGTTCGAATCTCATAGAAAGCAGGGGAGTATTTATTTTAAAAAAATGACGAAAACACCCCTACATGTTATATGATTATTCTTGTATGTGATTTATGATTGTTATCGTATGATTATTATTGTATCTCGCATTCATGTGTTATTATGTTGCATGGGGATGGGATTATTCGAAAGGGAAGTGCGCCAGATAGGATCGCATGGTCGCTGACGACTATGGATCCACCGAAGGCTTTAGCCACCAAGTAGCTATCTTTGCACCGATAAGTTAGTGGGATTTAATCGATTGCTACATAAGGAGTGTAGGGATGGGTGGGTCGATTAAATCCCACAAGAGTGCAGGGTTGGTATGGGCATTAATGCATTGCATATGTGGTTTTATTTGAGATGGGCTCAGCCTAGACAAATATGATTTGTGACATTTATGGGTTAAGGCCCAATCGAGGCTTTTATGGGCTAAGGCCCAATTGCCAATTTCATCAAATAGGCTTCGCCGAACTGTTGTGATTCATTCTGTAAATGGGCTTCTACGCTTTCGCTGAATAGGTCGTAAACATCACGCTTTCATAAGTCACTATTTTAATTAAGTTTACGCAACAAACAAAGTTTTTTAGGTAATAACTTTTTAATAAATGTCGATTACACTACAAAGAAATGTACTTTTAGCGGCGTTTTTAGTGGCTTTTAAATAAAAGCAAATATTATACATTAGCCAAAAGGATTAGCGGCGCTTTTTAAAAACGCCGCTAAAAGTTCGAAACATTAGCGGCGCTTTTGAAAACGCGCTAAAATTGAGATTAGCGGCGCTTTTGGAAACGCCGCTAAAAGTCGAGCATTAGGCGCTGTTGTGATTCATACTTAAAAGAATTAAGTAATTAAATTTTTAAAATTTAATAATAAAAATTAAAACTTAAAAACTTAAATTTTTATATTTAATATTTTAGTTAAAAAGTTCAATACTCAAAATATAATAAAAAATTCAAAAAATAATAATCTCAAAGACACAAATTTTAGAAGAAAAAACATAAAAAAATATAGATTAAATTAAAATTATATAATAGTGGCGTTTTTTGAAAAAACACTACAAAAAATAAAATTATAGTGGCGTTTTTAGTTAAAAACGTCAAAAAATATATAGTGGCGTTTTTTAATAAAACGCCACAAAAATTCTTTACTTAAAATGATATATCGTTTAGGGTTTAGGGATAACATTTTATTAAGGGGAAAACAAAGCAAGGGAGAACCGCACATGGCCACAACCACAAGTAGCGATGAAAATTCGAGTATTGGGAGGCTGACCAAAACTGCGAGGAGAGACAAAGCAAAGAAGAGAAGAACCATGACTCTAGAACCCATTACTAAAAAGAGTGACAAACCGAGGAGAATGAGTGAAGAAATAACCCATTGTTTGAAATTGTTCTTATTGATGAAGGTTATGCACTGAGTTTTGTAAACTCACACCCTTTTTAATATTTTTCTCGGGTAATCCTCGGTAAGTGGTTCGACGTGCAGAGAGACTCGGAGGTGGCCACACTACTAATACTTTAGAGCGCTTTAGACTCTAGTATTTTACTTATTTTTAACTTGGGTTAATATTTTGTAATAAGGCCTCTTAAATTCTGGTTTTAGTTTTGGTTTTTAGTTTATTATGTCTTAAATCGCTAAACTTTGTATCATGATTTTCCAAAACAATATCGCTTTCAAAATACTACGCTTTCGCGAATAGGTCGTAAACATCACGTTTTCATAAGTCAATATGTCATTTTAATTAAGTTTTGCAACAAACAAAGTTTTTTAGGTAATAACTTTTTAATAAATGTCGATTAATAATAAACAAACATAAATTGGGACTTTAGTTTTAATATCAAGAATGGTTTTCAAATGGAACCATGGTTTCTCAAAAAGCACCCTAATGTGACACACTAGATTCGGGCCTAACTTCTAGGCCAAGTCTGGGGTGTTACAAAATAATTAGAACCTTCTATGAGCAAGATGAAAGACAATGAAAAGCTAATTTAAGCTTTTAGCTTTTCAACGAAAGTATAATTGGTAAGTGTTTGGAATTCCTACTAGTAGACATGATTCTTAGTGTTGCTCGGGAGCTTAGGAATAGCCTAAACCTCTATCTTAAGTTCCAAGTGTAAGCTTTCTATTTTCCTTGTTTTGTTTTTGCCAAATTATGCGAATATTGAATAACTATGAGCTGATTATTATGATGCAATTTTGTGAATTGTATTGTATTGTGGGTATATTAAATATGTCGAATGACAATAATGATGTTGTGTTAGCGATATAAAGTGCAGTGAAAGTGTGCAAAAGCTGATAAGTATGTATGTGTTGCATTGTGGAATATGATGCTAATGTAACAAGTTTTTGTATGTGATAAATTGATTTTAATGCATTCATATGTTAAAGGATATATAATGTCTCAATGAGCATTATTGTGGCACTTTAGGTGTAATTAAATGTGAATTCGATAAACATGCATTGTATACAGCTTTGTGATGTGAATTGATGAATATGAACAGAGATGATGTGCATCAACTCAGTAATTAAAAATGTGTATTTATGATGTGGATATTTTGGCTTGGTGACCTTATGAGACCATTGAATATAGTTGGCAAGCCATAGGATTGTGAGTACTCACCTATATGTGTTATGTGATCCGGGCATTAAGGCCTTGGGACATGTTGGAGAGATAAGGGAATGTAAGCTAAGCTCCATTCAACAGGACATGTTTGGTGTGTTAGAGAGTGCTAGCTTTATACTTCACTTTTGTGATATGTTTGACTCTATGAGGCAATTGGTGTGTTAGAGATCCATGTATCTGTTGAGTGATGATAGAGCTCACTTTATGTTTCATAGCCTCAAGTGTCAATTTATCATTCAAATATGATCTTATATGTTATGATAATACGATAAGAGATGAATATTTTTAATTGTGAATAATACATTAAATAAGCAGATTTAAGTTACATGAAAACGTTACTATGTGGTAGTCTTTGTGCTAGTGTTGGATATGATATTTGAGTTGTCTCCAGGATTTAATTGCTCTTAGGATTTTGGGATTTGTTTCTTAATATGTTGACTATTGCTTGGATTTTCTTTTGATGTTCGAGAATATAATTACAGTTGTATTGGTGTTTATTTGATAATGATATGATAGCATGTTGAACTAGTACAAGTTGGAATGACTTATGCTTAAAAATGTTGTTTTTTTTAGGTTTGGAGTAGAGGTATCAATATTCATGTTTTAAAATGATACCTACTTATTTTTAGACATTCAGGAAAACAGAATAGAGATTCAATATCGATACCTTATCTTGAGTATCGATACTCGGGGAAGAAATATCGATACTTTGGCAGAGGTACTGATAATTTTTGAAGTTTAGGTTTTTAAGTGAAAAATAGTAAGCAATTTTGGTACAGATTTTCCAAGCGGTATCGATACCTATGTTGATGTTTTGATATTTTTCTAAAATGGACCATATGCATGTGTAATTATTATTTTAAGGCTATTTGATGTATGTTAGCATGTAACGATGATAACTAAAGCTTAAGAAAGACTCTAAACCTGTACAAATGTTAAAATGGAAAACGTTTTGTTGAGAATGAGCTTTACTTGTTGTATTTGACATGAGATGGTGGTGTGACACCTTGATATTCGGGGTTGATGACCAGTCCGGGTATAGGGTGTTTCATACCGAGGCATGAGCATTGCTCTTGTAACACCTCTAATCCTTAACCATCATCGGTCTAGGGTCAAGGCATTACAAAAAATCAGATCTTTTACGAACATTTCACATCATAATTTAACAATTTAAATCAAAAAGTCCCTTAAGCAGGTCTACGAGACCTTAAACATGCATTAGAAAGGGGTCGGGACTAAACCGAACACATACAAAATTTTCTAAAAAAATTAAATATTTTTCAAAGCTACAGAGGTCACACGCCCGTGTGTCTAAGATGTGGCAAAACAGGGCATACATACTGACTTGCTTCACATAGCCAGTCACACGCCCGTGTGTCCAGCCCGAGGTTGACACTGACTTGTTTTGAATTACAAACTCAAATGACACGGTCAAGCCATGTGCCCGTGTGCTCACCCGTGTGGGCAAATATAGGCCACTTACAAAGCCAATTTGCCACCCATTTTAGGGTCAAACCTACATGCATAACCAAGCATTATTTCAAAGTACCAAAAGCAACCAAAACATACCAAAATAACCATCTTTTCTAACCATTCAAGAACATATCAAACACACCAACTTATGTACCATTTATCTTATTCTAATCACAAGCATTTCTAAGTATAATCCATCCACAAACTTACCAATTCACTATGACAACCTTTCATCACCAATATTGTAACACCCCAAACCCGGCCTATGCATTAAGCCTGGATTTTGGCATGCCACACAAATTGAATGTGCATTCAAATCATCAACAATGTAGAAAATCAAAATTTCCAAAACGATTAAGAGAATAACTTTATCGAAAATTGAGGTTTATACGAAATCCATGATTAAAAACACAAGAGTTTACCATTTGATCTATATAGAGTAGTAATTGATTAAAATTTTGAATTTACTTAGTTGAAATATTTTATCGAAGAGTTTTAAAAGAATTTCCTAAGTTTCAGTGATGTTTAAGAAAAACCTTTATTTTATACGAGAGTTATAGAAAAACATTTATGAAAACTAAACCAATCCAACTTAGGAAAACTAAAACATAATAAAATCCATCCACATAATAGAATCCATAAATTAAAGAGGCCTTATTAAATCGCCATTAAAATAGTACTTAATAAAAATTATTAAAGTTTTAAAGTTTTATACACCACCATTTGTAGTATAGCCTCCACACGAAGTCATCTCCACCCAAGTCTCCATCAATTATTATTACCCGAGAGGGTAAAAAATGGGGTGAGTTACTTAGAACTCAATATGTAACCCACTTACGGATTCATCGGGCCAAAACCATATAAACATATAATTGGACTGAGCCCATTTTGCAAATGTAAATATTTATAGATCAAGTATATGAAAATAATAATGCATGTAATATGCAATTCCCAACCAAACCTAATTTCCATCCGCTACACACCACCCGTACCAACCATCACACCTGTGGGGATCAAGTCAACCCACCCCGCCAACACACCAGTACTAGGCTTTAAGCCAATTATAATAATTGTGGCAACAGGCCATTTATAATATTTGTGGCAACAGGTTATTTTAATAATTGTGGTACAACCACCGATCTAGATTTTTGGGCAACAGGCCATCGTGACAGAGTCACCGATCTAGATTTTTGGCATCAGGCCTTTCTTCTTTTCATCAATTATCCCAACCCATGCAATCATGTATATGCATAACAAAATAATGTAAGGTGAATTTTATAAAACCCATATTACAATTTATCAATTTGGCCCATTAGTCAAAATAGCAATTTGGCCCATTTCATCTCATATCTCATTTTGCTCATATTTTAATATTACTTTTGGCCCATAAAGTAACATATTTCATTTTGGCCCAATAAAACGACATATTTCAATTTTGGCCCAATAAAATGACATATTTCAATTTTGGCCCAATAAAACGACATATTTCAATTTTGGCCCAATAAAACGACATATTTCAATTTTTGGCCCAATAAAGGGTATTTTCGTAATTCGGTCCATCAGGACATTTCGTAATTTGGTCCATTTAACATATGAGGCCTTTTCATAATTTCCACACTTGGCCAATTAATCAAATTATTCACATGGCCAAAGATATCACTTTCTTTCACAAAATAACCCATTAAGGGCATATCCATAATTTTCCATAACCGCGATTTCGGTTTCATGCATTCACATAAAAGAATTAGTATAACGTATTTTTTTTCAATCTCACCGGATTTATGATTTTTATTAAAACGCTTACGATATAATATAACCCAAGAGATAAGTGTGAAGTTACACACCTGATTACGGTGAGAACTACACTTTCCCGCTCGTCGATATCTAAACACACATCACGATGGATTAGAACACTAATATTTAATATAAAACTATTCTAATGATTAACGATCTAGATCCTTACCCTCAGAATCTCGAACAACAATTATTTGCGATTTCTTTCCGATCAAAGGTTCAGAACCATGAGTAAACAATGGCTAAGGGGTACGTACGACTTCGAATAATTGATTTTCATCGGATGAGGGTCCACAACCCGGTGGAAAGTCTCGGATTCCCGAAATAGTCCTTCTCTTGAATTTAGGGGGAATAACGGAACCACCCCTCTTCCAAACACTATTAACAACCCTTTTCTTCCCTATCTTGATTGCTTTCAAAGACAAAGGATCATTAGTCCTAACAATATATCGAAAATCATAAGACTAATGACTTAAAAGAGTGACTTTAGCTTGCCTTAATATTTCGAATAATCTCAAGAGAATCCTTTGTACGTTATGATCAAATCTTAATTGAACTTCAAGATTTCTCCGAAAAGATGATGATTCGACCCTTCCATTATTTCACTAAAATAATGAAAGAAAATGTTTGAATAAATGATTGGTTAATCGGTTAAAAGTCTCTTCCAAAGACATTCTAACATTCACCATAGTGACCAAATATCAAAAGAAAAGACAAAGAAATGATACTTACCAATGATCCAAAGTTTGAATAGAAGAAAATGATTGAAAAATAGATGTTATGAAGAATGGAAGATTCACTATGATGATCACAAACATTCGCCATGAAGATAGATGAAAGAAAAATATGTGTTTGAATGATAAGTAAAATGGAGAGGAAAGAGAATAGGGAGAAGAGAAAAGAGAGAGTTTAGGGACAATTGTGCATTCAAAGAATGAAGAGAAAAAGAAGAAAAGAAATGGTCTTTGATAGCTAGATGGTTTTCGGTCACAAGGAAAAGAGAAAAGTTTTAGAGAGAGTGACCAAATTAAGATCGAAATGGTCAAAAAGAAGAAATGGCAAAAGCAACAATTGTTTTCTCAATGCTCATGGTACATTCTACTAGGGAGAGGAAAATTGGAGAGAAAATTTGCTAAAACACCAATTGGTAAATGGAAAAGTGTGCTCATCAAGCACCTAATCCTACCAAACCAATCACCAAAATCTGGCCATCCCCTTTAGCCCCCTATGCCATCCATGTTCATGGACAATTGGCCATCCAAAGTTTCCAAAATAAAGCCCTTGATTCATGCCTTATGTCCCCCTATCACCTTAAATCATGAGATTCTTTTCCTTAAACTTTTACTTACCTTTTTCCATTGGTCTTCTTGCCAAAAATGTTATCCAACTCATCTTTATCCCTATCCATGACCGACACATTGAAAGAGGAAACAAAATAAAATAAAACTCAATGCACATCTAAGGATTGGAACCTTTTCCCTCAAGCAAACCTACATGCGCCAACACCACCTTGCTACTAGCTCATCTTATGCTAGTTGGACACTTAAATTTACTTAAACCTCAAAGTCACTTGATCCACTTCAATTAAGTACTCCTTACTAAAATTTATTCTAATTCTGAATAATTCTCAAGTCTTCTCAAGACTATATTAAACATGCAAAATTTTAATTATACACAAGTTAAGCACCAAAACATGTATCATATCGATACTCAGATTTTAGGATGTTACAAATATACCAACTTTGTATCACAAAACATAGATCAAATATTACCATATGCACATCCATTTACAAGCCATATCATATAGCTTATATATATATACAACTCAAAATATCGTCCAATTCAACTAGACTATACATGCCATACTTAAATATGTATACATTCAAAAGGTACCAAAATAGAGTTTGATAGTGTGGTGATGATCCTAGACAATCCCCGAGCCTTCCGTAGCTTTAACGATCTATAAAACAATGCAAACACACTCAAAGTAAGTGTAAGGCCCAAAATTTGCTCGGCCCATTTTATAACCAAAATCCAAAAACAATAATAATAAACCAAGTCCAAAAACGGAGGTCCAATAACAGTCCAAAATTTAAAACCTAAACTTAACCCAAGATACAACCCATAACCCAATACTAAACCTAGCCCAAGGTTACAAGGCACTAAGCCCAAAATGGTTAAACATTTTAGAAACCCTAGAGGGTTCTAGATCCCTCTAACGCAGCAAGACGTTCGGGCTACCACGTCCCTCGCCCGCCACCACGTACGAGCCCTCACCAATAGCCTCCATACGCGCCACATCCATGCCCCGTACACCTCGATCGTACCTAAAAAGACAACAAATAGACAGCAAGCAAAAATGACAAAAATTAAAAACAAATTCATATTGTATTTTCTTTTTATTTTTCGGCTATATAAACAAAAAAGCCAAAAAATGTAAAGGGGACTCTTTTTTTTACGAAAAAAGATATACAAAAAAAAAAAGAAAAGGTGATTTACATATTTATTCTGCCAGTGTTCTTGTTTCTTTTTCTTTTTCTATTTTCATTTTATTTTCTTTTTTATTCAAAAACACGAGATAGTAAGTAAAGAGAAAGAGATTTACCTGGAAAGAGATTTACCTAGAACCGATCCTCTTCCTTTGTCAAAATAGAAGCAAGGAGGCTCGAGACTGTGATTGGGCCTTCGAGTTCCGCTCGTCGCCATACATGGTGGTGTTTTGGATGCCCGATTGAAGGGTTTTGAAATCGGCTGAGAGAAAAAAAAAAAAGGAAAGGGGGTCTGATTTTGTTTTTAAGGGGACTAGGGTATTCTGATTTCAACCAAAAAAGGGGGGTCGAATTCCTGATGTGATTTTAGGTTTAATAGCCTATTTAAACCAAACGAAACGACGTCATTTGAAGACTGGTTAAATGGCTTCAAAATGACGTCGTGTCCAATGCCCCGATCCGACTCGATTCAAAAACCCATTGACGTGCGCATTTTCATGTGATTGGTTAATTTACACAATCAGTGCTTTTTTTTCTACATCGTTATTTGATTAGACCCTAGGCACATTTTCTTCATTTTTTAATTTAATCTCTATAATTTTCACGCGTTTTCATTTTAGTCCAAACCTGTACACATCGTTTTCGCAAATGGAAATATTGCCATTTTAATCCTCGTTTATTTGTGCGCATTTTATTCGACCCTTGGTTACATTTTAATAATTAATTTATTTATTGATTATCCTTAAAACATTGTTTTGATTTTCAATTTCATACCTAGTTTACTTAATTCATCTATTTATTTAGTTTTCAATTGTTTTAGTATATGATATTTAAATAATATTTGTACATTATCTATCTAAGTTATTTATATATATATACTATGTATTCTAACTCGTTTGAATGTAATGTTTATTAAATTTGTTCCACTAATTATTTAAAATAATTTTATACAAATATTATCCTTTTAAATTGTTTTGTATTATATTTTCCTCTTTCATATATATATATATAATATATATATATTATAAATATGTTTCATTTTAAATTTATTTGTATGTATATTTAGTTTCTTTTAAAATTACTTATGTATATATTTTCTATTTCTAATTTAGTATATACAATTTATTACTTTAAAAGATCACGTTTTATGGTATATTTTAATTTGTTTTATATTTGATATATTATTCCTTTTAAACTATTGTCTTTTATTGATTTATTAAAATCTATTTTCTTACATCATTTGTTTTAAATTTATTTATTATTTTAATTTGATTTAGATTCATTTCCTATGATTGGTTATATATCATTTTGCTCTATTTTCCTCAATTGCTAATATCAAAATTCCGTTATACGATTATTACTAGCATATGAATTGTAATTTGTTAATTTGTAACTATTAATTATTTGTGATTCATCGTTGTAATGTCTGATGTGTGGACGAATATATTGCTTTGTGTATTAGTATTCCATTGTATCATACGAAAGAAGTAGTGTTTTAATGTCATTTCGATTCTAAAATTATAAGGCAATGTTCGAGTTTAGTGGTTTCGAGAAAATCGTGTTCTAACTTACTGAGTTCCGATTCTCCTCGTTTAAAACCTAATAACTGAGTATCCTTTCTCACTTAAATCAAAATGCATGACATTTTAAATAAAAAAACTTATTCTCGGGAAGTTGAGACATTGCACCCTAACTTACTGAGTGTGATGTTTTGTTTTCTCAAAATAAGAATTTCAAAAGAACAAAGGCAATATTCTGTATTTGGGAATTTTGAGAAATAGTGCCCTAACTTACTGGGTTGTGATTTTTCATTTGACCCAAATGATTGAATACCCTTCTTATTTTTAAAGGCATAAGTATTGAATGTTGAAGGGTAGATCTAATTTTGAAAATATAAAATGTTGTGCCCTAACTTACTGAGTACGACATTTTATTTTTTCGAAATAAGAACTTTCGGCATCCAATATGATGTTGTTCAAATATATCTTAAGTAAATGGATCGTAATCTAGAATCTTTTCAAACTTTCGGCATTAAGACATTAATTAATCAATTAGGTACCAATTTTGGGTGTATCGAGGGTGCTAACCCTTCCTCATACGTAACCGACTCCCGAACCTTTTTTCTGGATTTCGTAGACCAAAATTATTGTTTTAATAAATCAAAATGTTTTCTTAAAATAATCCATCTCAAGGTGATCCGATCACACCTCGAATAAAAGATCGGTGGCGACTCTATTTGTCATTTTAAAATCGATCCCCATTTTTCCAAAACCCAGTTTAAAAATGGTTTCGACAGCTTGGCAACTCCACTGGGGACTTCGAAAGAGAGTCAAGTTGTAAAATTGATTAATTTCTGTCCTTTTGTCAAAAATTGAAAATTTGATTTGAAAATTTACAATCCTATTATTGCATTCATATTGTTGTGATTACTATAAATCTTGTAAAATATTTTTGCATCATGTTGCATAACCGCCGGGTTACACCTTTTAAGTGGGAGTGAGAAGCTACTCCTTCGTGAGGTTTTCACCTCCGCAGGATAGTGAATCGCTCTTGGGATACATCCGTACCTATGTCTTCGTGAGATTTTCATCTCCGTGCAGCCATAGGGAAATGTATTCCCCCGAACCGAACTCGTTCCATATGAGCCTATGATGGGTGACGATCGAGGAATCTGCTGGTTCAAGTACCCATTCTTTAGAACTAAGCCGCATATAGCAGCCCTAGGAGCCTACCCTAGATAGAGCCACGCCAAACCCTAGTGGTCACCCGGTCAAGTGTTCCATGTTGTTTATTTCTCTAGCACTAATGTGTTTTCTTTTGATTACATTACATTGCATTCATTCCATGTATTTTTATATTAGAGAGAGATGTCGATTTGGGTTCGATTGCTAAATTAGGGATCTCGGCATGGAGAATGAATTTCTTAATGAAACGAAAGACAATACGGATGTTCTCATATTTTTAGTCCATTTCATTTAAAGAGCTTTATCCTCTAGTAAAGTTTCCTAAAAGTAATTGAGTTAAAATCGACATCTCTTTACATTCATTTCATGCATTCACATAGCATTACATCACATGCACTAGATTTCATGAGAAGACCCTGATTAATTAAAAATTATTTTAGTCAACCTAGAAGATATGGAACAAAGGTTGGAGAGAATAGAGCAAAGACAAATACTGATGCAAGAGCAGTTGGCCAAAATTCAACGGGACATGCGAGACCAAATGAATATGATGCGCCAGATAACCCAATTACTAGTTGGAGGGGTTAAAAAAAGGAGTGGCCCAGTGGTCAGCAGTGTGGATGGTGACGAAGACATTGTTTATCCCCGATAAGTATCCCGACTCAACCAAACACGCATTCGCATGGGGTACCGTCATTATTGGACCCCAACGTCAGATTAATACCTCGATACTATTAAATCTCCCGATTGGCTCAAGTTTTAACCCGAAGGATGATCAAGCCAAACCAGTTGTTCTGGCAGAAATAAAGGAAATGGGAGAGTGGACTTCAAAGGCCCCAAGGAAGAAAGAAAAGGAAATGAATAATATGAGTAAGTGTAACAGGGGTGGTTCAAAGCCGATTCTGACATTTCGACCAAAGACAATCGCTACCACTATCGTGTTTCCCAAGACAAGAGACCAATGCAAAATCAAATTTAAAAAACTCTAGTGTGCTCCCATTCCAATCTCGTATAGAGAGTTGTACCGAATTTTGTTTGACGCACATGTTGTATCCCCTTTTCATATAGAACCAGTACGGTCTCCATACCCTAAATGGTACGATGTGAATGCCTAATGCGAATACCATGCAGGAATTATGGGGCACTCGACGAAAAATTGTATTGATTTCAAGAAATTAGTCGAAAGACTCATCAGATTAGGCATCGTAAAATTCAACAATCTTTCTGGTATAGGGAATTCGCATCCAAAATTTTTGTTAAAGGGGTAAACATTGTGAGTTCCATGATAAATAGGGGCATGAGATCAGGAGTACATCATGTAATATCCTGAATTAGGGGTTATTTGTGATTGTATTGTTTTGCATGAGTTTGAGTTGTTGTGTTGTTAAGTGAGATGTTCTAGGGCTTAGGAATAAGCCAAGGGTAGGCTCGAGCTGTAGGAAAAATTTTATTTTAAGCTTTAGTTAAAGGGAGTTGAAGGAGCTAGGGGTTAAGAGTAATTCGTGGGGAATTTTAACACAATTAACTAGTTGGAAAAGTGGCAAGGAGGCACCACTTAGGGCTTTGGAAGGTGACGCCACAAGCATTGAAAGGGGGCTTAGGTTCGAATCCCATGGATGGACTTAAGGTGACATTTATTTTTGCATTTATATGGCATGTGTTGGTCAAACTCTAATTAAGGTAAGGTTGGACTATTGTCTTTTATGGTTAGTAGACTAAGGAATAAGGCAAGTGCTTATTTATGGTATGGTATTAAGGAATTTTGGTAGGATAAGGGAACATAAGGCTTGAAGTATGGAGTGTTGTTTTGGAAACTTTTCTATGGCCATTTGACCATGAATGTAGACGGTATAGTGGACTAGGGGGTAGGCTTAATTCTGAATGTGATTAGGAGGAAATAAGGAGAAATTTAGGAGTGAGTTTAATTCAAAATTAGTTTGAATTGATGGCAAGAAGAATTTTGAGTGTGGAGGCCAAATGTGGGTCTCTTTTGGGTGATAATTTTCACCATGAGTGGGGGAATAGCCAATTTCCTATAAGAGGTCTAGAAGTTCTTTTTGGTTCTCTTTTCTTTCTTTAGTATTCTCTTTCAAAACTTTCTTTTCACCCTTGCCATTGCAAATTTGCACCCTATATCTTGACCAAAAGTGAAAGTTGGAAGTTATTTTGTGCATCTTTTCTTTTTCTTTTTTTTTTTTTAACTTATTTTCCTTCCATTCACTTCCTAAAATCAAAACCCATCCTCTCATTTGCAACAAAGCCAAACCTCTCCACCTTTGTTCTTCATTGCCAAATTCTCTTAACTTTCATCTACACTTCTTTTCTTCTTCTCAACCTCGGTTCTATACCTATTTTTGTGATAGCCGATTATCCCATCTCCATTTGGGAGTTCTTGCCGAATCTTTTAGAGCCTTTAGAGGGGGAGGTGTCGACATTCCTTTTCATCAATCTTCCAATCGGTTTTGAGTATAGTAAGTATTTTCTTAGCAATTGAATTCTTTTCTTCTTCATTTAGTATGTCAAACCAATGGTTGGCCTTGGTTTCTAAGGGATGGTCGAATGTATGAAGAGTCATAATATTGTGTTTCTTTTGTGTAGCCAACGGTAAGGAGCCTCTTGGATTCAACTATTCAGGGAAAGGTGGTAAGTGATATGTAGTTCGGCCAAAGGCCATCTTCATGGATTTATGGTGTAGGGTCGATTCTAACAATGGTTAAGTAGGGATCTTGACATCTTCAGGAGCAAGTAAATAGTTAGGGATTTAGTCGAGTGTGCCAAAATAGGTGCGTAGTTATCGCACTGTTCTCTTGTTGTGTGTATGTGTTATTTATATAAATATGTATATGATGTGCATGGTAGTCTAAATAATGGCTAAAAAGGTGGATACCCATGGTGGGTAATCGATTAGACAGGTCAGTACTTTATGACAATAAGTTTCCTATGGTATACGAATGAAATTGTGATAGCATGTGATGTATGCTTATTTTATTGATATTGTGGCATGATACATGGGGCTTGGGATGTGACTATTGAAGGACAGGGAGTACATTTATGTATGTGGTCTGATGTTAGCCTTGTGCTACATTGGCGCTTGATGTTAGCTATGTGCTTTATCAAGGTGGGATGTTGGCTGTGTGCCTCACCCTGACGGATGATAGCTGTGTGCATCACTGTAGATTGAGGATGACCTAGGGTCACCTAGAGGATATTAATATGTGGGGTCACTTAGGTGATCGGTGGCTTAGCCACGGCCTCGGCCAGCAGGTCTTCCAAGGTAGGTGTGTAATAGATGGATACTAGGTTGGGCTGGGCTTCATGATGCATATTTATGTATGTGGCTGTGTGGATATGAGCCAAGCCCATATGTGGAGACATGTGAGATAACTATGCACTGAGTCTATTTGACTCACCCAAATTTTCTTACCAACATCGCAGTGATTCAGTAATGCTTGGACCGGCCTGAGCGGATACAAAGGTGGCCCATGCGTAAGATGTTTTACTAAATTCTACGTACTTTATATTTTAAGTAGTTTTGGAATAATTATTTGATGTAATAATGGCCACTTAAAGTATTTGCAACTTTATTTATGGTTTTGAAGTTTAACCTATTATTGAGCTAATAATTGGCAATATTTTGAATCAACTTATTTTATAACAACTTATTGTCAAAACAGTTTAAATTATTTATCGAAAACCATTTAGTTATTTAATTAAATATTGTTCATGGCGTAATAAAAATCCAAACGCAAAAATTAAAAAGCAGTTCATAGTGGCCTTATTACAAAAATAGCAAAACCCATAATAAATTCTAAGTAATAAAAATACGCTTAATAGGTTTAATTAAGGAAACATCCAAATACTTTTGTTGAGCAATGGCCACCACGTAGTCCTCACTGATCTGATCCATCACGCTAAGAGTCATCTGAAAAATTATCCCACAAAGGGGTGAGTCATAAACTCAATGTGTAACAAAAACACTAAAAGCCCAATTGATCATGGCCTTTAAGCCCATTTAGTAACGCATATAGCCATAAGCCCATTTAAGTCATATTTAGCCATAAGCCCATTTAATACAAATTACTTGAAAATCACATGGATATATATATAATGAAATGCAAACCCGCCCACCTAAATATCCATCTCGCTACAAACCACCCGCATTCAACCAATCACACCGTGGGATTACTAAATCGACCCTCCATCCGCTACACACCATCGAAGGCAGTTGCTGCAGTCAACATGCACATCGCCCTTATAATTTTGTGGCATGGCCACCAGATAATTGTCACCGAAGTCACCGGATTTCAAATATGTGACCGAAGTCACCAGATTTCAAATATGTGATCGAAGTCACCAGATTCACATATGTGACCGAAGTCACCGGATTCAAAATATGTGACCAAAGTCACCAGATATTGTGGTAAAACCGCCAGAATACTTCCCCTTTATCAATAACACCCATATGCCCATGCACATACATATCATTTAGTTTTCATGCCTTTTACCCCAAAATCATAGCAAAATCATATTTATCTCACATTTAGGCATATAGCAAAATTAGCAAAATATTGGGGTTAAACATACACGAATATCGATACCACCGAATGGTACCCGCAACCATTATTACACATATTTTCATACAAATCACATTTAATATAGATCTATGAGATTTTAGTATAATGTTACACACCTTATGACAAGGAGAACGATACCTTCCCGCCGTCAACACCTAGTTAATTATCACACAAGATTAGAATACACTAATACTTATAATCTACACTATTGATGAGAGATCTAAATCCTTACCCTCAGAATCTCGAACAACCGTTATATGTGGTTTCTCTCCGGTAGATGGATCAAAACCCGATGACAACCCACTAACAAAAAGTGGTTCGATTGTACGCACGACTTCAAATAAACAATCTTCGTTAGCAAGAGGGTCCACAACCCGATGGAAATCTCTTATCGCCGATACAAATTCTTTCGCTTGAAGTTTGAGGGTATAAGAGCCTCCTCTCTCCAAACACTCCTTATCGCTTTTTTTGAACCTATCTTGTTCGTCTCGAACTCTCCCTAAAATAAAGTCGATTAATAAACTATTTAAAAGAAATAATATAACCAAAATGATAATCCTTACCTTGGATTATTTGAAAGATCTCTCCTTAAACGTTGGCTACCAAAAGGATCCTTAAAATCCCTTCCAAAGTTTCTACTAGGAGAAAATGAGAGAATTATGTTTCTAAATCAGCTATTCTAAAAGAAGATAATGAAAACACTTAACAAAAAAATCCTTACTTGACCACTTGAAGATTCGGCCTTGTTAAAATAGAAGAAAAGAAATGATGATTTCAGCTTGAACAAAAAGAAGAGAAAAATATGGTGTTTTTGGCTTTGGTGGTTTCGGGTTTTCAACAAAGGAAAAGAAAGAAGAAGATGAAAATAGAAGATGGAAGTTTCGGCCTTAGAGAAATTTGAGAGAAAGAGATGATTTGATTTTTAGTAGAAGATGATTTCAGTTGAAAGTGAAGAAGAAGATGATGATGATGATCAAAAGAAAAGAAATGGGTTTAGAAGTTTATGTGCATTCGACCATGAGGGAAAAAGTGAAGAAAAATAGGTCTTTGAACTTTGGTACTTTCGGTTACAAAGTGAAGAGAAAGATATTATGTTTTGGAGAATAGGAACTAGAAAGACTTCACAAAATCGAAATGGTAAATTGCAAAAGACCAAAAAAAGAGAAAAAGGCTTCTCTTTTGTGTAATAGGAAATTGGCTAAGAACAAGGTTTTGGAGAGAAAAGAAATGATGCACAAATTGGTTAAAGTTTTGGCCAACTATCCCCCTAATGCCTATGCAAAAATTTGGCCAACCCTTACCAACATGATCCCCTTTTTCCTCCTCATTTCCTCCCCATCAATCCCTTGATTCCAAACACAATTAAACCATCCCCCCTTAGCCCCTAAAGCCGACTAGGTTCATGGTCAAATGACCATGAAAAAGCTTTCAAAACATTATCCTTTCTTCAAGCCTTTTGTCCCCCTATCTTACCTTAACTTCATGATTCCATGCCATAACTTCTAGCTTGCCTTTTACATATGGTCTACTAACCAAAAATAAAAAGATGACCATCCATTCTAGAATAATCTTGGCCGACACTATAGGAAAGAAAACAATAAAAATTAAAATTCTTCCACTTGCTAGCTAGGGGATTCGAACCTCTCCGCTCAAGCATTCATCCATGCGCCCTTACCACCTTTCCAATTGACTTATTATGCTTAAAACCTCTTGTCAATATTTCTTAAAGCCTATCTTGCTTAGCTCCATCTTAATTATTAAAAATTTAATATTTCTCTAAGTATTCACTTACATAATTGAAGTTCGAAAAACTTCCCAAAACACATTCAATTATACTTAGGCATGCAACAACATTTAATTAAGTAAAAATGCATAACCCCTTAATTCAGGATGTTACACTTATAATAAAGCTTTTAAATTCGGATAATTTGTACCAATAAGGTTTTACTTGGAATCTTAAATGTGAAATGTTTTTACCAACGACAACAAATTTCATCTTTTATTTTTAAGTAAAAATCTTTTCCAACGTTTTCATGATGACATACCAGATCCGGTCAAGGCTCGTGGGCGGGTTTGGGGTGTTACAATTTGGTATCGAGCTGTGTTCAAAACTCGGCTTTGAAGGTTTTGGGCCCAAAACATTTTTTAAGGTGGGCTTTTCAAAGATTTGGGCTTTCATAAATTTTTCAGTTTATTCGCATGGCACTTTGTTCTCCGACCAAGTCCACCGGTAAGTACCTCTAATTGTTGTGTGAATTATTACATGATTGGAATGTGGGTATGATGGGAACGTAGATTAGTGTATTAAGTTATTGAACATTAGGATTAGCTTACTCCAACACAGAATTGCATAAAATTTTAAAGCCTAATTAAACAAACCTATGAGTAAGTCGCTGAGTTAGGGTGTGGCAACTATTGTGCGCATGTCTAGGATTGGTTTTGGTGGAAGCTTGGTATTTAAGCAGTCCTAGTGACTCACCTCCTCTCCACTCGAATCCTACCTGGTGCGTAGTAACGGTTCACCCTAACCAAGAGGACTCATTCACGGGTTAAACTCGATAATTAAAACTCGAAAGGGACTAGTCATATTGTTTTATAAAAACCTTAAGTTTTCAAAATTACTCCTTTGATTTGTAAAACCATTTTATACTTGGAAAATTTTTCAAAATATTTTCGATTTACAAAATTACCCAAATACCCCTGGGTGTAAAATTACCAAAATGCCCTTGGTTTATAAAATTACCATACTACCCACGACTTTTGTAAAAACATTCTTACTTTACAAAAATACAAAAACTCCTATTTTAAAAAATAGTAAGATACCTTGATTTGGGAAAATTTACTAAAATGCCCCTGACTTCCAAAATTACCAAAATAACCCCGATTTCTAAAATTTTTGCAATATCATTGATTTGATAGAATTTTCAAAATAACCTCGAGATTTGTATATTTTGGAGATTTTCAAATTGACCCTGATTTATTAGCAAAATACCCTGTAGGGCAAATGATGAAAATACCCCTAGAATAGGAATGGACAAAGATGTTCGAATGATGAATGTGTGTGTGATGGATATCATTGAATGTGTGTGTTTCTCCGAATTAGGGTAGAAAACTTGAAATGAAAACTCGAATGATCGAAAGAACTACTATTAAGCTCTTTTCATAAAATTTCTCATGGATAAACAATGGAACAAATGCTAATTCATAAAATTTTTAAAATCGATTAAATCGTGATAGTAGACATGAGCTCTAGGGACATGGTCATAATGTGTGAGGTAGGTCATGGTAAAGGTAGAATGGTCAGATCGGCACCCGTGGAGCACCAGTGAGGAGTGAAGGTCTGATCTGAGGCGACCAAGGTTGGTTTATCGACCAAAGGCTCATGAGGAGGAAGATGTGCGGAGGTGACAACGGGTATGTTCCTTATTTCTGGAATACCCTTTATTACCTTGTTTGTTATAGAGCTAGTTCGTTCATGTATTGCTAGTGAAGTGTATAGAACCATGAATGCAAATCTTGAGATGGTATCTAGGGAAATGTGCTAGTTTTATTAAGATCAGAGTGCGCAGCAGTAGCGTAGTGTGGTGAGTGAGGATGCACGACTGTTAGTTAGTTGGAAATTTCGAGGACAAAATTTCTTTAAGGAGGGTAGAATTGTAATATCCTGAATTAGGGGTTATTTGCGATTGTATTATTTTGCATGAGTTCGGATTGTTGTGTTGTTAAGTGAGATGTTCTAGGGCTTAGGAATAAGCCAAGGGTAGGCTCGAGCTGTAGGAAAAATTTTATTTTAAGCTTTAGTTAAAGGGAGTTGAAGGAGCTAGGGGTTAAGAGTAAGTCGTAGGGAATTTTAACATAAGTAACCAGTTGGCAAAGTGGCAAGGAGGCACCACTTAGGGCTTTGGAAGGTGACGCCACAAGCATTGAAAGGGGGCTTAGGTTCGAATCCCATGGATGGACTTAAGGTGACTTTTATTTTTACATTTATATGGCATGTGTTGGTCAAACTCTAATTAAGGTAAGGTTGGACTATTCTCTTTTATGGTTAGTAGACTAAGGAATAAGGCAAGTGCTTATTTATGGTATGGTATCAAGGAATTTTGGTGGGATAAGGGAACATAAGGCTTGAAGTATGGAGTGTTGTTTTGGTAACTTTTCTATGGCCATTTGACCATGAATGTAGACGGTATAGTGGACTAGGGGGTTGGCTTAATTCTGAATGTGATTAGGAGGAAATAAGGAGAAATTTAGGAGTGAGTTTAATTCAAAATTAGTTTGAATTGATGGCAAGAAGAATTTTGAGTGTGGAGGCCAAATGTGGGTCTCTTTTGGGTGATAATTTTTGGTCATGAGTTGGGGGGAATAGCCAAATTTCCTATAAGAGGTCTAGAAGTTCTTTTTCGGTTCTCTTTTCTTTCTTTAGTATTCTCTTTCGAAACTTTCTTTTCACCCTTGCCATTGCCAAAATTTGCACCCTATTTCTTGACCAAAAGCCGAAAGTTGGAAGTCATTTTGTGCATCTTTTTCTTTTTTTTTTTTTTTAACTTATTTTCCTTCCATTCACTTCCTAAAAACCGAAACCCATCCTCTCATTTGCAACAAAGTCGAAACCTCTCCACCTTTGTTCTTCATTGCCAAATTCTCCTAACTTTCATCTACACTTCTTTTCTTCTTCTCAACCTCGGTTCAATACCTATTTTTGTGATAGCCGATTATCCCATCTCCATTTGGGAGTTATTGCCGAATCTTTTAGAGCCTTTAGAGGGGGAGGTGTCGACATTCCTTTTCATCAATCTTCCAATCAGTTTTGAGTATAGTAAGTATTTTCTTAGCAATCAAATTCTCTTCTTCTTCATTTAGTATGCCGAAACCAATGGTTGGCCTTAGTTTCTAAGGGATGGTCGAATGTATGAAGAGTCATAATATTGTGTTTCTTTTGTGTAGCCAACGGTAAGGAGCCTCTTGGATTCGACTATTCAGGGTAAGGTGGTAAGTGATATGTAGTTCGACCAAAGGCCATCTTCATGGATTTATGGTGTAGGGTCGATTCTAACAATGGTTAAGTAGGGATCTTGACATCTTCAAGAGCAAGCAAATATTTTGGGATTTAGTCGAGTGTGCCAAAACAGGTGCGTAGTTATCGTACTATTCTCTTGTTGTGTGTATGTGTTATATATATAAATATGTATATGATGTGCATGGTAGCCAAAATAATGGCTAAAAGGTGGATACCCATGGTGGGTATTCGATTAAATGTGTCAAGATTTTATGACAATAAGTTTCCTATGGTATACTTAATAAAATTGTGATAGCATGTGATGTATGCTTATTTTAATGATATTGTGGCATGATACATGGGGCTTGGGATGTAACTATTGAAGGACAGGAGTACATTTATGTACGTGGTCCGATGTTAGCCTTTGTGTTACATTGGCACTTGATGTTAGCTTTGTGCTTCATCAAGGTGGGATGTTAATGTGCCTCACCCGGTGGATGATAGTTGTGTGCATCATCAGGATTGAGGATGACCTAGGGTCACCTCGAGGATATTGATATGTGGGGTCACTTAGGTGATCGGTGGCTTAGCCACTACCTGGGCAAGTGTCTACCAAGGTAGGTGTGTAACGGATGGATACTAGGTTGGGTGGGCTTCATGATGCATATTTATGTATGTGGTCAGTAGATATGGGCCAAGCCCATATGTGGAGACATGTGAGATAACTATGCACCGAGTCTGCTTTGACTCACCCAAATTTTCTTACCAACATCGCAGTGATTCAGAATGCTTGGACCGGCCTGAGCGGATACAAAGGTGGCCCATGCGTAAGATGTTTTACTAAATTTTACGATTTTATATTTTAAGTAGTTTTGGAATAATTATTTGATGTAATAAGGGCCACTTAAAGTATTTGCAACTTTATTTATGGTTTTGAAGTTTAACATATTATTGAGCTAATAATTGGCAATATTTTGAATCAACTTATTTTATAACAACTTATAATAAAGCTTTTAAATTCGGATAATTTGTACCAATAAGGCTTTACTTGGAATCTTAAATTTGAAATGTTTTACCAACAACAACAAATTTCATCTTTTATTTTAAGTAAAAATCTTTTCCAACGTTTTCCGCAGTGACATACCAGATCCGGTCAAGGCTCGTGGGCCGGTTTGGGGTGTTATAATTTGGTATCAGAGCTGGTTGAAAACTCGACTTTGAAGGTTTTGGGCCCAAAAACATTTTTTAAGGTGGGCTTTTCAAAGATTTGGGCTTTCATAAATTTTTCAGTTTATTTGGGCATGGCACCTGATCTCCTAATTCAAGTCCACCGGTAAGTACCTCTAATTGTTGTGTGAATTATTACATGATTGGAATGTAGGTATGATGGGAACGAGATTAGTGTATTAAGTTATTGAGCTTTAGGATTAGCTTACTCCAACACGTAATTGCATAAAATTTTAAAGCCTAATTAAACAAACATATGAGTAAGTCACCGGAGTTAGGGTGTGGCAACCATTGTGCGCATGTCTAGGATTGGTTTCGTGGAAGCTTGGTATTTAAGCAGTCCTAGTGACTCACCTCCTCTCCACTGAATCCTACCAGGTGCGTAGTAACTGTTCACCCTAACCAAGAGGACTCATTCACTGCTAAACTCGATAATTAAAACCCAAAGGGACTAGTCATATTGTTTTATAAAACCTTAAGTTTTCAAAATTACTCCTTTGATTTGTAAAACCATTTTATACTTGGAAAATTTTTCAAAATATTTTTGATTTACAAAATTACCCAAATACCCCTGGGTGTAAAATTACCAAAATGCCCTTGGTTTATAACGTTACCATACTACCCACGACTTTTGTAAAAACATTCTTACTTTACAAAAATACTAAAAACTCCTATTTTAAAAAATAGTAAGATACCCTGATTTGGGAAATTTTACTAAAATGCCCTTGACTTCTAAAATTACCAAAATAACCCTAATTTCTGAAATTTCTGCAATATCATTGATTTGATAGAATTTTCAAAATAACCTCGAGATTTGTATATTTTGGAATGCCTTTGATTTGTAAAGATTTTCAAATTGACCCCAATTTATTACCAAAATACCTCGTAGGGCAAATGACTAAAATACCCCTGAATAGAAATGGACAAAGATGTTCGAATGATGAATGTGTGTGATGGATATCATTGAATGTGTGTGTTTTCCGAATTAGGTAGAAAACTTGAAATGAAAACTCAATGATCGAAAGAACTACTATTAAGCTCTTTTCATAAAATTGCTCATGGATAAACAAAGTGGAACAAATGCTAATTCATAAAATTTTTAAAATCGATTAAATCGCGATAGTAGACATGAGCTCTAGGGACGTGGTCGTAATGTGCGAGGCCGTGGTAGAGGCAGAATGGCTATATCGAACCCATTAGATCGGGTCAAGGGTCTGAGAATGAGGTACCACCACCACCAGCTGTTGGTGTAGAGCAAAGCAAGATCGCATAAAGGATGATGTTTGATTGGAGGTGGTGCATGAGTTCGGAGATGGTGGTAGGAGCAGGTGGAATTAGGGGAGCTCAAAAATCGGTACCCAAGAGACTTCGAGCCAGTGGAGCTGGGGTGTTCCGTGGCGTATCTGGTGTGGCACCCAGTACTGCTGAGTATTGGTTGGAGGTGACCGAACGGATTATGGATGAGCTTGATTTAACGGCTGAGGAGAAAGTGAAAGGAATGGTGTCGCTTCTTCATGATGAGTCATATCAGTGGTGGCTCACAGTTCGGGATGGTGCTACAGCTGAGGATCTCACTTGGGAGTACGTTAAGGCGGCATGCCAGAAGAAGTATGTTGGTACTCATTATATTGATGCGCAGAGAAAGGCTTTTCTAGGGCTAGTTCAAGGGAACAAACCCGTATGGAGTCTGTGGCTAAATTCCTAAGGTTAAGCCGGTATGCTTGAGGAGTAGTGGCTACTGAGCATGAGCGATGTGTCCGATTTGAGGATGGACTAAGGGATGACCGAGGTCATTGATAGCTCCACAGCAGGAGTGGGAGTTTGCCATATTAGTAGAAAAGGCTAAGGTAGCCGAAGGAATTAAGGACTCTGTGAGACAGAATAGAGATAAGGATAGGAACCGGGATAAGAGGAGTTTTAGACCATCAGAATTGTCTAGGAGCCTTCAAAAAAGACCGAGGGTTGAGAATTCTGCTCGTGTTCCTAAGCTAGCTACCGAAAATCCAGACCGTCCATGTGCTCAATGTGGGAGGTACCATGTTGACGAGTGTTGGAATCGGGATCGAGAGTGTTCTAGGTGTAAGTCTAAGGCTTATTTGATTAAAGATTGTCTTCAGGATCTGAATAGGGCTCGGACAGTAAGTCAGGGTGGCGTATAGCCGGACAGAGGTGGTCAGCAAGCGACAAGGGGTCGTGGTCTGAACCATGGAGGAAATGGTTCCGGCCAAGGTCGTGGAGCACCAGGCAGAGGAGCTGAAGGTACAGATGCGAGGCATCCAAGTTGGTTTATGCAGCTACGCTTCGCGAGGAGGAAGATGTGCCAGAGGTGACAACGTGAACGTTCCCTATTTCTGGAATACCCTTTATTACCTTGTTTGTTATAGAGCTAGTTCGTTCATGTATTGCTAGTGAAGTGTACGGAACCTTGAATGCGAACCTTGAGATGGTATCTAGGGAAATGTGCTAGTTTTATTAAGATCAGAGTGCACAGCAGTAGCGTAGTGTGGTGAGTGAGGATGCACGACTGTTAGTTAGTTGGAAATTTTGAGGACGAAATTTCTTTAAGGAGGGTAGAATTGTAATATCCTGAATTAGGGGTTATTTGTGATTGTATTGTTTTGCATGAGTTCGGATTGTTGTGTTGTTAAGTGAGATGTTCTAGGGCTTAGGAATAAGCCAAGGGTAGGCTCAAGCTGTAGGAAAAATTTTATTTTAAGCTTTAGTTAAAGGGAGTTGAAGGAGCTAGGGATTAAGAGTAATTCGTGGGGAATTTTAACACATGGAACCAGTTGGCAAAGTGGCAAGGAGGCACCACTTAGGGCTTTGGAAGGTGACGCCACAAGCATTGAAAGGGGGCTTAGGTTCGAATCCCATGGATGGACTTAAGGTGACTTTTATTTTTGCATTTATATGGCATGTGTTGGTCAAACTCTAATTAAGGTAAGGTTGGACTATTGTCTTTTATGGTTAGTAGACTAAGGAATAAGGCAAGTGCTTATTTATGGTATGGTATCAAGGAATTTTGGTAGGATAAGGAACATAAGGCTTGAAGTATGGAGTGTTGTTTTGGAAACTTTTCTATGGCCATTTGACCATGAATGTAGACGGTATAGTGGACTAGGGGGGTTGGCTTAATTCTGAATGTGATTAGGAGGAAATAAGGAGAAATTTAGGAGTGAGTTTAATTCAAAATTAGTTTGAATTGATGGCAAGAAGAATTTTGAGTGTGGAGGCCGAATGTGGGTCTCTTTTGGGTGATAATTTTCGGTCATGAGTGGGGGGGAATAGCCGAATTTCCTATAAGAGGTCTAGAAGTTCTTTTTCGGTTCTCTTTTCTTTCTTTAGTATTCTCTTTCGAAACTTTCTTTTCACCCTTGCCATTGTCAAAATTTGCACCCTATTTCTTGACCAAAAGCCGAAAGTTGGAAGTCATTTTGTGCATCTTTTTTTTTCCTTTTTCTTTTTTTAACTTATTTTCCTTCCATTCACTTCCTAAAAATCGAAACCCATCCTCTCATTTGCAACAAAGTCGAAACCTCTCCACCTTTGTTCTTCATTGCCAAATTCTCCTACCTTTCATCTACACTTCTTTTCTTCTTCTCAACCTCGGTTCTATACCTATTTTTGTGATAGCCGATTATCCCATCTCCATTTGGGAGTTCTTGCCAAATCTTTTACAGCCTTTAGAGGGGAGGTGTCGACATTCCTTTTCATCAATCTTCCAATCGGTTTGAGTATAGTAAGTATTTTCTTAGCAATCAATTCTCTTCTTCTTCATTTAGTATGCCGAAACCAATGGTTGGCCTTGGTTTCTAAGGGATGGTCGAATGTATGAAGAGTCATAATATTGTGTTTCTTTTGTGAAGCCAACGGTAAGGAGCCTCTTGGATTCGACTATTCGGGGTAAGGTGGTAAGTGATATGTAGTTCACCAAAGGCCATCTTCATGGATTTATGGTGTAGGGAGATTCTAACAATGGTTAAGTAGGGATCTTGACATCTTGAGAGCAAGCAAATATTTGGGATTTAGTCGAGTGTGCCAAAATAGGTGCGTAGTTATCGACCGTTTCTCTTATTGTGTATGTGTTATATATATATAAATATGTATATGATGTGCATGGTAGCCAAAAAATGGCTAAAAGGTGGATACCCATGGTGGGTAATCGATTAAACAGTCAAGATTTTTATGACAATAAGTTTCCTATGGTTTACAAAATGAAATTGTGATAGCATGTGATGTATGCTTATTTTAATGATATTGTGGCATGATACATGGGGCTTGGGATGTGACTATTGAAGGACAGGGGAGTACATTTATGTACATGGTCCGATGTTAGCCTTGTGTTACATTGGCACTTGATGTTAGCTATGTGCTTCATCAAGGTGGGATGTTGGCTGTGTACCTCACCCTGGCGGATGATAGCTGTGTGCATCACTGTGGAATGAGGATGACCTAGGGTCACCTCGAGAATATTGATATGTGGGGTCACTTACGTGACCAGTGGCTTAGCCACGGCCTCGGGCAGCAGGTCTGCCAAGGTAGGTGTGTAACGGATGGATACTAGGTTGGGCTGGGCTTCATGTTGCATATTTATGTATGTGGCTGTGTGGATATGGGCCAAGCCCATATGTGGAGGCATGTGAGATAACTATGCACTGAGTCTGTTTGACTCACCCAAATTTTCTTACCAACATCGCAGGTGATTCGTAATGCTTGGACCGGGTCGGAGCGGATACAAAGGTGGCCCATGCAGAAGATGTTTTACTAAATTTTACGTCCTTTATATTTTAAGTAGTTTTGGAATAATTATTTGATGTAATAAGGGCCACTTAAAGTATTTGCAACTTTATTTATGGTTTTGAAGTTTAACCTATTATTGAGCTAATAATTGGCAATATTTTGAATCAACTTATTTTATAACAACTTATAATAAAGCTTTTAAATTCGGATAATTTGTACCAATAAGGTTTTACTTGGAATCTTAAATGTGAAATGTTTTTACCAACGACAACAAATTTCATCTTTTATTTTTAAGTAAAAATCTTTTCCAATGTTTTTCGCAGTGACATACCAGATCCGGTCAAGGCTCGTGGGCCGGGTTTGGGGGTGTTACACATCAAGTTCAGGGCTCCAGCACAAAACATGATACTGGCGATTTTGAACATTAATGACATATCTGAAGAGTGAACCGGTGAAAAGACTTTTCCAAGCTTCTGCCTTTACGTACTTGGGATGTTTTGAACAATGGGACTGTGGAAGAGATCCCTGTGTTTTTAGAGTTAATCTAGGTTAATATTCAAAACATGCTTGTTGCTTCAAGCCCATAAGCAATAAGAATCCTTTTGTGAAATGGGCTTGTGTCCAGAATTTTTATTTCAATAAAATACATATTTTAAGTAAATATTTTTCATTCTTTATATTTCATACTGTACATTCTTTCGTGTTTTAGAATATTTCTTTCATTCTGTATTCATGACCATACCATAAATAATCATCCTAGAATCATTTATTCTTTAGAAATTGCCTTCATACCTACAATAGGTACCCAGATATCAACGACAGGAGCAACGTTGTTACAGACTCCCTTTTGAATGATATATGAGTCTAACGGATCTCAGGACTTTGAAGATGACAGAAATTGCAACATATCTTCCGATTTGTTAATATCAGATGAAAAACAGATCATACATCTTGAGCCAAGGAAGGAGATGAAGATTAATGCCTAGCTCAATGCAGAAATAAGATTTCCTACATGTGGGGCATGGATGTTATCAAGCCAGTCTCATCAAACGCTTCTGGCCAACATCGATTCACTTTTGTGGAAGTCGGTTACTTCACTAAGATGGTAAAAGTCGCTTCATATGCCAATATTACAAAGGCGATAGTCATCAAAAAAAGAGAGAAAAAAGAAAAGAAAGAAAGAATACCGACAAAAAAAAGTCGAAAAGATCATATATAACCGCACAATGTCAAAAGTTTGCGGTCTGTTCAAAGATCAGATGCCACATCACAGTAAAGGCAGCCAAAAAGAAAAAACAAAAGATCAAAAAAAGACCGAGACTTGTAAAGATTGGCATACAAAAGTTACTATTTACTCTCTATGCTTATCAAACGTTGGCCAAGACTATTACGGGCAACACATTTCTCATTGGTTTTGCCCATCGGAGTCAAAATTCTGTCAAAGCTGAAATTGGATGAGGCAGAATAGATCCAATCTCAATATGATCAGTTTATGTTAAAAGCTATTTGTCACGGTTAGGTTATGAGAGCTCACAACAAAAATGATTCGCCCTAGAAAATTTCATGATAGGGTTTTAAAGAAGACTTCTCCCATGTAAAAGGGACTTCAGAAGAAAGTGGATGCCAAACTGGGAAGGACCTTATACAGCAACGAATGCCTGTTTTGGAGAAGCATGGATATTGTCTTAAATAGATGACAAAGACCTGCCCAATCCGGTGAATTTAGAAAAATAAAAAAAAAGAAAAGAAAAAAACAAAAACACAAAAAGGAAAAAAAAAGAAAAAGAAAAGGGAGGCCAAGGGGAAAACCCGCAAAGGGCGCTTTGAGACTAAAGGGGATTTGAGTTGAAAACCCAAAAATGGCGGCTCAAATTTTGATTGAAAGTGGAGCATACAGCAGTTTCGCTACGCTGAATTAATAATGAGGAATTATGTGACGTCATGGGCATCGACAAAGTACTCCGATCCCCTAAACACATATTGAACTTAAAATGGTCCTCAAGAAGTTTGAATAGAAAAGCTCAGGCTGCGATATCTGGGGCACCTAGTTTCCATTTTACCCATTTTAAATTTGTTAGTTGTGATTATGTTATTCTTTTCAAAATATGTTCACAATAAATTTCCTTCTTGATTGCGATTACTATCTTTGCTTAACTTATTTGTTTCGAGTTATGCTCCCAATCAATTTCCTTCTTGTCCATGGTTATGATCTTTTTCAGGCATCTTGCATTGAAATAACAATTAGTGGACTAATAATACTTTCATAAAAGAAGTTTCGCATATTACTCTGGAAGCTTCTGAATAATACAAGAACCTGAAACAGGACTATTGTTTAAAACTCGCCAAGTTTAAGGAAAAGTCTAAATTGAGGCTATCTCTCTCGATTTTCTATCAAAAATAGTTGGTGATATAATCTCGATGAAAATGAGCAATGTTAACCCAAGTGTAAAATGGGAATCATTCTCCGGAGAAAAATTAATATTCGGCATTCACGCGAGCATCATACATAAACATCTAGTTGGGTCACCCGATGAGTGATCAATTGATGGAACAAGCTACAGGCCCTATACCCCCTAGTTATAGTAGGATAGATGAAAGATAATACGGATCCTATACCTTTGAATAGAAATGGGATGGATGGGAAAGGATTCAGATCCTATATCCCTAAGTCACAACGAGATGAACCTTGAAGTTATAGTGGGGCAAATCTGTTGAGCAAGATATTTTTTTTCTCGGGTTTTTTGTCAAGAATACCAGCTGAATAAGAGGGCAGCATATTACCCTGATGAATAATGGGCGATGTCAAGCTTAAACAGGAATCATTCTCATGAAATTTCACATTCATGCAAAACACATTTAGTTAGGAGCATTTGATTCATTCTGATCATTGCATCCTAATCTTTGTAAAAAGACCATTCTCATGACATTCTGCATTTATACAAATTTCATCCATAAGACACATCTATTTAGGGGCATTAGATTCATTCCGATCATTGCACCCTAGTTTTGTAAAATGACTATTCTCATGACATTCTACATTCACACAAATGTCGCCCATGATACATTTAGTTAGGAGCATGAGATTCATTTTGATCATTGCATCCTAACCATTTTGCATAAGCATAAACACGAAACTGATTTTATAGGACAAGTCCCCTAGATGACATTGTCGCAACATCGGTGAATTCGAAGATCTTTCCTTCTTGAGCGAAGTAGATCGAAGATAACAGATCTAGCAATCCTGAAGTTACAGGAGCAGATCGGAGACATCATTCCTATCTCCCTGACTAGTAGTGGAATAGGCCAAAGATTGTAGCAGTAGTGGACAAAGATCAAACGGTAAATCTTGTCTCCCTAAGCAGTAGTGGAACAGATTTAAACCACCAGCCCTATCTCCATGACCAGTAGTGGAATAGGTTAAAAATTGTAGATCTTGTCACCGTAAGCAGTAGTGGACCAAGATCAAATGGCAAATCTTGTCTCCCTAAGCAGTAGTGGAACAGATTTAAGCCACCAGCCCTATCTCCATGACCAGTAGTGGAATAGGTCAAAAATTGTAAATCTTGTCACCGTAAGCAGTAGTGGACCAAGATCGAACGGCAAATCTTGTCTCCCTAAGCAGTAGTGGAACAGATTTAAGCCACCAGCCCTATCTCCATGACCAGTAGTGAAATAGGTCAAAGATTGTAGATCTTGTCGCCCTAAGTAGTAGTGGACCAAGATCGAACGAAAAATCTTGTCTCCCTAAGCAGTAATGGAACAGATTTAAGCCACCAGTCCTATCTCTATGACCAGTAGTGGAATAGGTCGAAGATTGTAGATCTTGTCGCCCTAAGCAATAGTAGACCAAGATCGAACGGTAAATCTTGTCTCCCTAAGTAGTAGTGGAACAGATTTAAGCCACCAGTCCTATCTCCATGACCAGTAGTGAAATAGGCCAAAGATTGGAGATCTTGTCGCCCTAAGCAGTAGTGGACCAAAATCAAACGGTAAATATTGTCTCCCTAAGCAGCAGTGGAATAGATTTAAGCCACTAGTCCTATCTCCATGACCAGTAGTGGAATAGGTCAAAGATTGTAGATCTTGTCGCCCTAAGCAGTAGTGGACCAAGATCGAACGGCAAATCTCATATCCCTAAGCAGTAGTGGAACAGATTTAAGCCACCAGCCCTATCTCCATGACCAGCAGTGGAATAGGTCAAAAATTGTAGATCTTGTCGCCCTAAGCAGTAGTGGACCAAGATCGAATGGCAAATCTGGCAATCCTGAGTTTGCAAAAGTAGATTGAAGTTAGCAAGTCTGGCAATCCTAAAGTTGCAGGAGCAGATTGAAGATAACAAATCTGGCAATCCTGAGTTTGCAGGGGCAGATTGAAGATAGCAAGTTTGGCAATCCTGAGTTTCCAAGAGCAGATTGAAGTTAGCAAGTCTGGCAATCCTAAAGTTGCAGGAGTAGATTGAAGATAGCAAATCTGGAAATCCTGATTTGCATGGGCAAATTGATGATAGCAGATCTGGCAATCCTGAAGTTGCAGGAGCAGATCAAAGACATCAGATCTTTTCTCTTTGAGTTTGCAGTGGAGCAGATTGAAGATAGCAAGTCTAGCAATCCTGAATTTGCAGGAGCAGATTGAAGTTAGCAAGTCTGGCAATCATAAGTTTGCAGGAGCAGATTGAAGATAGCAAGTCTGGCAATCCTAAGTTTATAGGAGTAGATTGAAGATAGCAGATCTAGCAATTCTGAAGTTGCAAAAGCAGATTGAAAGTCTAATTTTCCTTGAGTTGGTCGAAGTGTTAGTTCTCAGGCCCCTGAAGAAGTAGCAGGATGGAATGAAGCTACGCAAAGAAGAAAAGCACCGAATGAAGTCAAGATTCGACAAGACCGGGCAAATTTGGCCTTTTAAGTCTTTGCTCTATTCTCGTTATACGACAATGAGCAAAGAGGGGCAGCTGTAAGGCCTAAAATTTACTCGGGCGCATTTTATAACCAAAAACCAAAAAAATAATAATAAACCAAGTCTAAAAACGGCAGTCCAAGAATAGTTCAAAATTTAAAACCTAAACTTACCCCAAGATACAACCCATAACCCAATACTAAACCTAGCCCAAGGTTACAAGGCCCAAAGCCCAAAATGTTTAAACATTTTAGAAACCCTATAGAGTTCTAGATCGTCTAGCATCATAACGTCCCCACAATGTCCCCATGACGCCACCACGCACGAGCCCTCACCAGTAGCCTCCGTACGCGCCATGTCCACGGCCCCGTACACCTTGGCCTTACTGTAAAAAAGACGACAAATAGACAGCAAGCAAAAATGACAGAAAAGAAAAACAAATTCATATTGTATTTTCTTTTTATTTTTCGGCTATATAAACAAAAAGCCAACAAATGTAAAGGGGACTCTTTTTTTTAAGAGGAAAAGATATACAAAAAAAAAAGGAAAAGGTGATTTACATATTTATTATGCCAGTGTTCTTGTTTCATTTTCTTTTTCTATTTTCATTTTATTTTCTTTTTGATTCGAAAAACACGAGATAGTAAGTAAAGAGAAAGAGATTTACCTGGAATCGGTCCTCCTCCTTCGTTAAAATCGAAGCAATGAGGCTCGAGACTGTGATTGGGCCTTCGAGTTCCGCTCGTCGCCATACATGGTGGTGTTTTGGATGGCCGATCTAAGGGTTTTGAAATTGGTGAGAAAAAAAAAGGAAAGGGGGTCTAATTTTGTTTTTAAGGCGGCTAGGGTATTCTGATTTTAATCAAAAAAGGGGGGTCGAATTCCTGATGTGATTTTAGGTTTAGTAGCCTATTTAAACCAAACGAAATGACATCATTTGAAGACTGATTAAATGGCTTCAAAATGACGTCATATCCAATGGCCCGATCCAACCCGATTCAAAAACCCATTGACCCGCGCGTTTTCATGTGATTGGTTAATTTACGCAATCAGTCCTTTTTTTCTACATCGTTATTTGATTAGACCCTAGGCACATTTTCTTCATTTTTTAATTTAATCTTTGTAATTTCACGCGTTTTCATTTTAGTCCAAACCTGTACACATCGTTTTTGCGAATGGAAATATTGCCATTTTAATCCTCGTTTATTTGTGCGCATTTTATTCTGACCCTTGGTTCTGTTTTAATAATTAATTTATTTATTGATTATCCTTAAAACATTGTTTTGATTTTCAATTTCGTACCTAGTTTACTTAATTCATCTATTTATTTAGTTTTCAACAGTTTTAGTATATGATATTTAAATAATATTTGTACATTATCTATCTAAGTTATATATATATACTATGTATTCTAACTCGTTTTAATGTAATGTTTATTAAATTTGTTCCACTAATTATTTAAAATAATTTTATACAAACATTATCCTTTTAAATTGTTTTGTATTATATTTTCCTCTTTCATATATATATATATATATATATATATATTATAAATATGTGTCCTTTTAAATTTATTTGTATGTATATTTAGTTTCTTTTAAAATTATTTATGTATATATTTCTATTTTTAATTTAGTATATACAATTTATTACTTTAAAAGATCACGTTTTATGGTATATTTTAATTTTTTCCGATTTTTGATATATTATTCCTTTTAAACTATTGTCTTTTATTGATTTTTTTAAAACTATTTTCTTACATCATTTGTTTTAAATTTATTTATTATTTTAATTTGATTTAGATTCATTTCCTATGATTGGTTATATATCATTTTGCTCCATTTTCCTCAATTGCTAATATCGAATTTCGTTATACGATTATTACTAGCATATGAATTGTAATTTGTTAATTTGTAACTATTAATTATTTGTGATTCATCGTTGTAATGTCTGATGTATGGATTAATATATTGCTTTGTGTATTAGTATTCCATTGTATCATACGAAAGAAATAGTGTTTTAATGTCATTTCGATTCTAAAATTATAAGGCAATGTTCGAGTTTAGTGGTTTCGAGAAAATCGTGCTCTAACTTACTGAGTTCCGATTCTCCTCGTTTAAAACCTAATAATCAAGTATCCTTTCTCACTTAAATCAAAATTCATGACATTTTAAATAAAAAAACTTATTCTCGGGAAGTTGAGACATTGCACCCTAACTTACTGAGTGTGATGTTTTGTTTTCTCAAAATAAGAATTTCAAAAGAACAAAGGCAATATTCTGCATTTGGGAATTTTGAGAAATAGTGCCCTAACGTACTGGGTTGCGATTTTTCATTTGACCCAAATGATTGAATACCCTTCTTATTTTTAAATGCATAAGTATTGAATGTTGAAGGGTAAACCTAATTTTGAAAATATAAAATGTTGTGCCCTAACTTACTGAGTACGACATTTTATTTCTTTGAAATAAGAACTTTCGACATCCAATATGATGCTGTTCAAATAAATCTTAAGTAAATGGATCGTAATCTAGAATCTTTTCAAATTTTCGGCATTAAGACATTAATTAATCAATTAGGTACCAATTTTGGGCGTATCGAGGGTGCTAACCCTTCCTCATACGTAACTCGACTCCCGAACCCGTTTTTTGGATTTCGTAGACCAAAACTATTGTTTAATAAATCAAAATGTTTCATTAAAATAATCCATCTCAAGGTGATCCGATCACACCTCGAATAAAAGATCGGTGGCGACTCCATTTGTCATTTTAAAGTCGATCCCCATTTTTTCAAAACCCGATTTAAAAATGGTTTCGACAGTAAGCTTTCAAAAGCTTAGTAAGCCATATACGAATAAACTTAACATATAAACATTTATAACCATATCTAATACAAGCTCATTAGTACATCTCAATTACAAATTCATATTTCTCCTTTGGCTTAATTGTACCTAACTGTTTGCTTGTCAATGAATTATATCTCCATGTATCTCATTAGATCATAGCACATTCATACATATATCACATTTTGTCTCAACAAGCTTATGCACATATCTTACTTTTGCAAATTCACATATTCTTACCTTTCATATTCAAATAGAGTATACATTCCATACGTGCCTGAATCAGTAACACATTTCACATAGTCTTTCATTCCTCAGAATTGCCCGTTGAACCATTTGGAATGAAATAGGATACTCAGATAACTCGAAATAATCGTACAATGCCAATGTCCTAGACGTGGTCTTACTTGTAATCAAATATCGATGCCTCCCAGATAGGGTCTTACACGAATCGAATACGATGCCAATGTCCCAGACATGGTCTTACACGTAAATCTCAAATCGATGCCAACGTCCCAGATGTGGTCTTACACAATATCACATATCAAAACCCTATGTCATGACATATGAATCCTATCTATTCCTAAGGTTCGTACGGGACTTTTCGGACCTTGACACATTGTCGATACTTTTTCGATTTCACATGAATATCTTCCAAAGCCATTCATCACAATTCAATACTAAATGAACATGAATAAATCATGTTGAATACATTTATTTGTATATAGACTTACCTCGTATTTGGAATAAACGGATGGATTTGACTACTTGATCACTTTCGACTTTCCTCGGTCTAAATTTGTTTTCTTTGGTTCTTGATCTATACATATTCAAATTTAACTTTTTTATTCACCAAATCATTCAATTCAATCCAAAAACACATATTTAGGGAAATTTACAAATTAGCCCTTTCATGTTCATATTTTAACATTTAAGTCCTTATTTCACAAATTCACAATTTACACAAAATTTCTTTGTACCCATGCTTAGCTGAATTTTCACATGCTTCATATAAGCCCATATATTTCATTTATTTTATATTTTACTCCCTCAAAATATTATTTTCACAATTTAGTCCAAATTACTCAAATTCACAAAAAATCCAAAGACAAAACATGTTAATCTAACACATATATTTCATATTTCATCAACTAACATCACAAAGCTCAAGCATTCATCAATGGCACATTTCAAATTCTTCATCAAATTCCAAAATTAAGACATGGGTTTTGTAGTACCCGAAGCAACGATTACAAAAACATAGAAATTATCAAAATTGAGTCAAAAACATACCTCAATCAAGATGAACAAGGGCCAAATATCAGAAAGCTATAAACCCTTTTTCTTTTCTTATTTTCGGTTTAAAAAATGAAAATTCCACTAACATTTTCATTTGTTTTTATTTATTTCATATTAATAGATTATTTACTAAATTAACCTTTGAATTTTACTAAGAAAACCATATATATTAAACCTATAATCGTCCATCCCTTAAAACAGTGGCTTAATTCCATTTTAAGGCCTTGATATTAAAAGAACATAGCATTAAAGCACTTTAACAATTATCAGGGCACTTTTGCATTTTACGCGATTTAGTCCTTTTCTCAAATTAAGCACACAAACAACAAAATTATTTCACGAAACTTTTACTCATGCTTAAACATATATTGCAAGCACAAAAATAATATTAAAATATTTTTTAACTAGGATTTGTGGTCCCAAAACTACTATTTTGATGAGGGTCTAAACTGAACTGTTACAATTCTCCCCTAGGGATTTTCGTCCCCGAAAATCTTAACGTTAAACAAATTCGGATATTATTGTCTCATAGCATCTTCAGGCTCCCACATAGCTTCTTCAACCCCGTGTCGATGCCATAAGACTTTCACTAATGAGATTTTTTATTTCTCAATTCTTTCACCTCACGATCTAAAATCCAGATCAGTTCTTCTTCGTAAGTCATATTGGATTGAATTTCAATCTCATACAGATAAATCACATGTGATGGGTTAGATCTGTATCGTCTAAGCATTGATACGTGAAATACATTATGAATCTTTTCTAGCTCAAGTGGTAGCAACAATCTGTGCACAACAAGTCCAATGCGCTCAATAATTTCATACGGCCTGATGAACCTTGGACTCAATTTGCCTTTTCTGCCAAAATGAAGTATTTTCTTCCATGGAGACACTTTCAAGAACACTTTATCACTGACCTCAAACTCGATATCTTTTCATTTTAAGTCTGCATACGATTTCTGACGATCTGATGCAACTTTCAAACTATCATGAATCACTTTCACTTTATGTTCAGTTTCTTTGATCAAATCAACCATTGTATCTTATTTTCACTTAGCTCAGTCCAATACAAAGGTGTTCGACATTTGTGTCTGTATAAAGCCTCAAAAGGTGCCATTTTGATGCTCGACTGAAAACTATTATTGTACGCAAACTCAATTAATGACAAATATTTCTCCCACGTACCATCAAACTCAAGAATGCAACATCTCAACATATCCTCGAGTATCTGAATGATCCGCTCAGATTGACCATCCGTCTGTGGGTGAAAAGTTGTACTGAAATGCAATTTAGTACCCAAAGCCTCTTGCAATTCTTCCTAAATCGTGAAGTAAACCTTAGATCTCTGTCAGACACAATAGTTAGTGGCACCTCATGTAATCTCAAAATATCGAAAATATAAAGCTCAGCTAATTTATCAAGTGAGTACCAAATCATACCGGAATAAAATGGGATGATTTCGTCAATCTTTCAACTACAACCCAAATTACATCTTTCTTTCTAAGAGTCAAATGCAACTCTGGAACAAAATTCATCGTTACTCTATCCTATTTCCACTCAGGAATCATAATTGGTTGTAACAAATCAAATGGCACTTGATGTTCAGCTTTAACTTGCTAACAAATTAAACATCTTGAAACAAACTTTGAGATATCCCGTTTCATACCAGACCACCAATAAAGTTGTTTCAAATCATTGTACATCTTTGTACTTCCGGATGAACAGATAGGCGAGTGTTATATGCTTCTTTCAATATCGACTGAATCAACTCTGGATTCCTCAGAACACAAATCCGATCTTGAAATCTCAAACAATCATCTTCATCAACTCGAAATTCAGAATCAGAGTTCAAATCACACTGAGCTCATTTCATTAACATTTCATTATCAAATTTCTAAGCATCACATATTTGATGTAAAAACAACGGCTCGACTTTCAATTCAGCCAAAACTGAACCATCGTCAGACAGGTTTAAATGAGCATTCATCGCACGTAATGCAAATAGTGATTTCTGACTCAATGAGCAACAATATTTTCTTTACCCGGATGATAATCTATCACAAGCCCGTAGTCTTTCAACGGTCTAACCATCTTCTCTGTCGTAGATTAAGGTCTTTCTGAGTCATCAAATATTTCAGACTTTTATGATTTGAAAACACATGACATTTTTTATCGAAGAGATAGTGACGCCAAATCTTTAATGCAAACATAATCGCAGCTAGCTCATGATCGTGTGTCGGATAATTCTTTTCATGCGGTTTCAATTGTCTCGAGGCATAAGCTATAACTTTGCCTTCCTACATCAAAACACATCTCAGACCATTCAATGAAGCATCGCTAAAAATCACGAATTCTTTACCCGATTATGGCTATACCAAAAACTGGAGCTTCAGTCAAAAGGACTTTCAACTGATCAAAACATTTCTAACATTTATCGGACCATTCAAATTTCACATCTTTCTGAAGTAATCTAGTCAAAGGAGTCGCAATTATATGAACCGTCGATAATAACCAGCAAGTCCCAAAAAACTACAAACTTCAGACACATTTTTTGGAGGCTTCAACTCCAAAATAGCTGAAATTTTGCTCGGATCAACTCGTATACCAGATGCTGACACAATATGTCCTAGAAAACTAACTTCACGCAACCAGAACTCACATTTACTAAACTTTGCATACAATTGCTTATTTCACAGGGTTTATAGCATGATTCTCAGATGTTTGGAATGCTCAATTTCATCCCGCGAATAAATCAAAATGTCTTCAATGAATACAACAAATTGATCTAAATACGGTCTGAAAATTCTGTTCATCAGATCCATAAAAATAGCAGGAGCATTTGTTAGTCCGAAAGGCATAAATAAAAAATCATAATGCCCGTACCTCATTTTGAAATCATTTTTCAAAATGTCTAAATCTTTTACTCGCAACTGATAATATCCCAATCTCAGATCTATCTTTGAAAACACAGTTGCTCCTTTTAGCTGATCAAACAAATCATCAATTCTGGGTAGAGGATATTTGTTCTTAATAGTCACTTTGTCCAATTGACGATAATCAATGCACATTCTCATCGTGCCATCTTTCTTTTTCACAAATAGAACGGGAGCACCCCAAGGTGAGAAACTCAGTCGTGTAAATCCTGTATCGGTCAACTCTTGCAACTGTGACTTCAACTCTATCAATTCTTTCGGTGCCATTCTATACGGAGCTATTGAGATAAGAGTCATCCCCAGCACTAAGTCAATACCAAACTTAACTTCTCGTATCGGAGGAAATCTCGGTAATTTTTCAGGAAACACGTCAGGAAATTCACAAACCACAGGTACTGATTCAACTTTCTTTTCAGTCATTCTCGAATCAATCAGATAGGCAAAATAAGCTTCATAACCCTTTTCACATAACTCTGAGCTTTTAACACTGATATTACTGCCGGTAATCCATTCAAATCATTTGATTCAGTCCGAACTATTTCATCATTCTGACATCTCAAATCAATAGTCTTTCGTTTGCAGTTCACAACAATATCATGCAATGTTAACCAATCCATACCCAAAATTATATCAAATTCATCAAATGGTAATAGCATCAGATTAGCCAGAAAAAAAATAACCCGAAACATCAACGGACAATTCTTGCACACTTTGTCAACCAAGACATTTTTACCTAAGGGGTTCGATACTCTAATAACAAATTCAATAGACTCTATAGGCAAAGTCTTTCTGGATACTAACTTCATACAATAATACGAATGAGTAGACCCTGGATCTATTAATGCAATCACAGAAGTATCATAAAGAGTAAATGTACCCGTAATAATATCTGGTGATGAAGATTCTTCACGGGCTCGATTAGCATCAGCTCTGGTAGGTGCATTAGCTTCAGATCTCCAAACTGTATCTTTTGTAGCTCTCTAACTACCACTGACATTTCTTGTGTTTCGAGAAGGTCTACCTCTAGCTGAAACATTATCTAGCTTTAGATTATGTACTATCTCTTGTTTAACTGATTCTGGACAGTCCCGGATGAAATGATCTAATAATACGCATCTAAAACAAGCTCGGCCATTCAATCTATAGTTACCCGGATGTCTTTTACCACAGTGTCTACATTCAAGTCGCTCAGATCGGACATTTCCCACACTAGCTATCAAAGTTGCTGGAGCTTTGAAGTTTGACTGTAATCTAGCTCGATCTCTGTTCAAATGTCCCACATTAGTTTTTGAATGACTATGCTCATCTCTGAATTTCTTTGATGCAAATTGAAACGATTTACTTGAAAATCTCTTTCTTACTTCTTTGGCTTCAAACTCAGCTTTTCTTTTATCTTTCCTGAGTGCTTCAACCTTACATGCCCGATCAACAAGTACAACAAATTCTTTTATTTCTAGAATTCTGACTAGCAAACGGATATCTTCATTCAGGCTATCTTCAAACCTTTTTCACATTACTTTTTCAATTGAAACACATTCCCGTGCATATTGACTTAATCTCACCAATTCTTGCTCATATTCAGTGGCAGATATATGTCCCTGTTTCAATTCAAGAAACTCTTTCCATTTTTGATCTATAAATCTCTAACTAATATATTTCTTCCGAATTCAGACTGAAAGAAATCCCAAGTAACTCGTTCTTTTGGAACAACAGAAATCAAAGTCTTCCATCACTGATAAGCTGCAACTCGTAACAGTGAAACGGCACATTTCACATATTCTTCAAGAGTACAAGACTTTTCATCAAACACTCAAATTGTATTCTCGAGCCAAAACTCAGCTCTCTCAGCATCATCATCCACTGTGGCCCTGAACTCTTTAGCCCCGTACTTACGAATTTTTTCAACTGGAGGCTTATTTATCACATTCAGATTCATAACCGAAGTACAACAGAAGTCTGAGGATTAGGTGGGGGCAAGGTTGTGAAACAGCCGGATTTGTTCTAATGTATTGAGTGAACCACCCATTCATCATTTGGAAGAAGGCATGTTTAGCCTCTCCTTCCTGACGGCTAGTAGCCGGTCTCGAATCAGATGGCATTGTCCCTTGAGCTGGAGCAGGCGCATTACTTTCAACATCGTCAAGTACAGCTCTTTCGGGATCCATTTACTATACGAAAAACAAATTTTATACATCAAGATTCATCACACTATCATACTTCTTATATATGGCATGTATAACTAGACTTTCATACGCTACGTTAGTCCTAGAATCGACTAACCGTAGCTCTGATACCAATAAAATGTAACACCCCTAATCCGTAACCATTATCGGTCTAGGTTTAAAGCCATTACCGAAAAATCAGATCTTTTACAAACATTTCACATCATAATTTGACAATTTAAATCAAAAAGTTCCTTAAGAAGGTCTACGAGACCTTAAACATTCATTAGAAAGGGGTCGGGACTAAATTGAACACATACAAAATTTTTTGAAAAATTAAACATTTTTTATAGCTACAGAGGTCATATGCCCGTGTGGGCAGGCCATGTGCCTCACACGGCCTCAAACACACCCGTGTGTTTAAGCCATGGCAAAATAGGGCATACATACTGACTTACTTCACACGGCCAGTCACACGCCCGTGTGTCAGCCCGTGGTCGACATTGACTTGTTTTGAATTAAAAACTCAAATGACATGGTCGAGCCACATGCCCGTGTGCTCACCCGTGTGGGCAAATATAGGCCATTTACAGGGCCAATTTGCCACCCATTTTGGGGTCAAACCTACATGCATAACCAAGCATTATTTCAAGTACCAAAACATGCCAAAATGACCATCTTTTCTAACCATTCAAGAACATATCAAACACACCAACTTATGTACCATTTATCTTATTCTAATCACAAGCATTTCTAAGTATAATCCATCCACAAACTTACCAATTCACTATGACAACCTTTCATCACCAATATACCAACTTTGTATCACAAAACATAGATCAAATATTACCATATGCACATCCATTTACAAGCCATATCACATAGCTTATATATATACAACTCAAAATATCATCCAATTCAACTAGACTATACATGCCATACTTAAATATGTATACATTCAAAAGGTACCAAAATAGAGTTTGATAGTGTGGTGATGATCCTAGACAATCCCCGAGCCTTTCGTAGCTTTAACGATCTATAAAATAATGCAAACACACACAAAGTAAGTGTAAGGCCCAAAATTTGCTCGGGCCCATTTTATAACCAAAAACCAAAAACAATAATAATAAACCAAGTCCAAAAACGGTAGTCCAATAACAGTTCAAAATTTAAAACCTAAACTTAGCCCAAGATACAACCCATAACCCAATACTAAACCTAGCCCAAGGTTACAAGGCCCTAAGCCCAAAATGGTTAAACATTTTAGAAACCCTAGAGGGTTCTAGATCCCTCTAACGCCGCAAGACGTTCGGGCTACCACGTCCCTCGCCCGCCATCATGCACGAGCCCTCACCAGTAGCCTCCGTACGCGCCACGTCCACGCCTCGTACACCTCGATCGTACCTGTAAAAAGATGACAAATAGACAGCAAGTAAAAATGACAGAAAAGAAAAACAAATTCATATTGTATTTTCTTTTTATTTTTCGGTTATATAAACAAAAAGCCAAAAATAAAGGGGACTCTTTTTTTTTACGAAGAAAAGATATACCAAAAAAAAAAAGAAAAGGTGATTTACATATTTATTCTGCCAGTGTTCTTGTTTTTTTCTTTTTCTATTTCCATTTTATTTTCTTTTTGATTCAAAAACACGAGATAGTAAGTAAAGAGAAAGAGATTTACCTGGAACCGATCCTCTTCCTTCATCAAAATCGAAGCAAGGAGGCTCGAGACTGTGATTGGGCCTTCAAGTTCCGCTCGTCGCCATACATGGTGGTGTTTTGGATGCTCGATTGAAGGGTTTTGAAATCGGCTAAGAGAAAAAAAAAGGAAAGGGGTTCTGATTTTGTTTTTAAGGTGGCTAGGGCATTCTGATTTCAACCAAAAAAGGGGGGTCGAATTCCTGATGTGATTCTAGGTTTAATAGCCTATTTAAACCAAACCTTTCATATTCAAACATAGTATACATTCCATACATACCTGAATCAGTAACATATTTCACATAGTCTTTCATTACTTGGAATTGCCCGTTAAACCATTCGAAATCAAATAGGATACTCAGATAACTCGGAATAATCGTACAATGCCAACATCCTAGATGTCGTCTTACATGTAATCAAATATCGATGCCACTGTCCCAGACAGGGTCTTACATGTAAATCTCAACCAACGTCCCAGACGTGGTCTTACACGATATCACATATCAAACCCTATGTCATGACATATGAATCCTATCTATTCCAAAGGTTCGTAGGGACTTTTCAAACCTTGACACATTGTCGATACTTTCTCGGATTTCACCATGTTCCAAAGCCATTCATCACAATTCAATACTAAATGAACATGAATAAATCATATTAAATACATTTATTTGTATATAGACTTACCTCGTATTCGGAATAAACGGACAGATTCAACTACTCGATCACTTTCGACTTTCCTCGGTCTAATTTCATTTTCTTTGGTTCTTGATCTATATATATTCAAATTTAACTCTTTTATTCACCAAATCATTCAATTCAATCCAAAATGCACGTATAGGGTAATTTACAAATTAGCCCTCACATTTTCACACTTTGACATTTAAGTCATTATTTCACAAATTCATAATTTACACATAATTTCTTCGTACCCATGCTTAGCCAAATTTTCACATGCTTCATATAAGCCCATATATTTCATTTATTTCACATTTTAGTCCCTCAAAATATTATTTTCACAATTTAGTCCAAATTACTCAAATTCACCAAAAATCCAAAGATAAAACATGTTAATCTAACACATATATTTCATATTTCATCAACTAACATCACAAAGCTTAAGCATTCATCAATGGCACATTTCAAATTCTTTATCAAATTCCAAAATTAAGACATGGGTTTTGTAGTACTCGAAGCAACGATTACAAAAACGTAGAAATTATCAAAAATCGAGTCAAAAACATACCTCAATCAAGATGAACAAGGGCCGAATATCACAAAGCTATAAACCCTTTTTCTTTTCTTATTCTCGGTTCAAAAAATGAACATTCCACTAACATTTTCATTCGTTTTTATTTATTTCATATTAATAGATTATTTACTAAATTAACATTTGAATTTTAATAAGAAAACCATATAAATTAAGCCCATAACCGTCCATCCCTTAATACAATGGCTTAATTCCATTTTAAGGCCTTCATATTAAAAGAACATAGCATTAAAGAACTTTAACAATTATCAAGGCACTTTTACATTTTACGCGATTTAGTCATTTTCTCAAATTAAGCACACAAACAACAAAATTATTTCACGAAACTTTTACACATGCTTAAACATATATTACAAGCACAGAAAATAATATTAAAATATTTTTATGACTTGGATTTGTGGTCCCGAAACCATTATTCCAACTAGGGTCTAAACCGGACTATTATAGCTCTCAGCTTCATCAAAATTAGCTCGGTTAGATTTAGATGACATCTTTTACCTACACAAAAAAATAGAATGAATTCAAGATAAGAGACATCACACTATCACAGGTTATAAAATGGCATGTATTTCTAGACTCTATACCTACTACGTTCGATCCAAGAACTAACTAAATCGTAACTCTAATACCACTAAATGTAACACCCTAATATGTCTCTATTTTTTAATTAGGGTTACAGAGTATTATGACAAATAGCGAATCTCAATACATCATAAAAACAAATAAAATATTACTTAATATATTATTTATTCATAACCAAACATCATTCATGGCATTTATACAAAAACGAGCTTTAAATCGAGTATATAAAACGTAAAAATTAATTTGAAACAATTAGGGACTCATTTGAAACGAAACAAAAAATCTAAAAAAATGAAAACAAGGGTCACACGGACGTGTGGCCAAGCCGTGTGGCCCAAGGACATGGCCATTGGCTAGAACGTGTATAATTCCAAAATAGGGTAACACAGCCGTGTAACAACCTGTGACAGTGTGGGAAAAACCTACACCAAAATTAAATAAGCCACATGGTGTGTGGAGTGACAGTCATGGCACACAACCATGTCCCAAGCCGTGTGCACCTAAAATGACTTCTAAAACAAGGAAAATCATAACCCATTTATTAGGTACCAAGCCAAACCAATTTTAATCATTTTCACACATTCAAAACACATTCAAACATGCTTAAAACATACCAAAACATTCAACCAAAGTGCCAAACTAATATGCCCTCATTGGTACCACATTTCATACGCCAAACTAAATTCACATTCAAATATCACAAGCTCTTATCTTATAAACATGACAAACATACCAATTTATCCATTCTATTCACATACATGTTACCATATCTCAAACCACTTTCATGAAGAATAAACCAAATGACCAAAAGCACTTATAAAAACATACAAGAACCAAATATATACAAAACCACAAATCTTTCTTAACCAAGGTTGTACACAACATCATCATAAGCAAAAGAACTTAAGGGCTCCTAGTACATGCCATTTATAACCAACTTCAAAATGATCAAAACTTCTACCAACTTGAAGAACAAATAGTGTGTGTACTCCGACCTGAATCTCCAACCGTGTAACACCCCTTACCTTTATTCAACTCCAAAACTGGGTACGAGGCATTACCGAACTCGACTTGCTTGAGCATTCAACTTTGGGCTATAAAATCCGTTCCAATTTAAAACTTTTTCATTTATAATCGTAACATCCCTATCATGGGTCTACGAGACCCTTTACATATACTCGAGATGCTAAGAGACCAAACCGGAACTTTTAAACACTTTAAAAAGTTTGACATAAAACTGGGCCACACGCCCGTGTAAAGAGTAGGACACACCCGTGTGACATATCACACACCCATGTTCTATGCACGTGTAGAATTATTTTCCTTTCAACCTACACGGGTTTTCACATGGCCAGACACACGCCCGTGTTCTTGGCCCGTATGCTCTACACGGCCTAGACACGCCCGTGTTCTCGCCCGTGTGTAAAACTCGGTATTCTATTTGTGACGTCAACAACCAATTATGGGCACACGCCCGTGTGTCTAGCCCGTGGTCGACACTGACTTGCAACACTAACATGCAGAAGACACACGACCAAGTCACACACCCATGGGACTGACCGTGTGTCACACACGGTCTAGACACACGCCCGTGTGGACCAATTCAAGGCTATTTTCCAAGTCATTTAGCTAACCTCATTTGCACACATTCACACATCATCACATAACATTCTCAAATCATCAATGATAACTCTTGAATTATCACATTTGAATCATGAAAATCAAACTATCTTCCCATATACGAGGGAGAACTATTAATAGCATCATTATAATTGACATGAGCCATCATCCATGGCTAAACACAACCAACCCATAACTCTTTTAGGCCAACACATTTGGCTATTTTAACTATGACTTAATTAAACCAAATAAGATCTATATACATGCCATATCTCAAGAAGACTTGAAAACCTTATACCCAAGTGACTGCTCGATAGTGTGAAAGCATCTCTGGTGGTTTCCAAACCGAGCTAGTTAAGTTAACCTATAAGAGATAGGAAAGGAAGAGGAGTAAGCAATAACGCTTAGTAAGTTCATATGCAAATGATAAGCAACTATTGACAATTATTTATTATACTCAACCACAAGGTAATATAATGAGATTTTCACTTAAGCTTATGAATACCCATTCAATCATTCATAATGCTTACTCATTCTAAACTTTCACCTGTTACAAACTCATATCATAAAACATTGCCGACGACTAATCCGTTAACTTAACTTTTCCATAGTTTGAGTATGATTGATTCGTTTCTTGATCTAAATAATATTTTTCACTCAATTAAATTATTCAAACAACTCAAATAATCAAATTTAAGCTTATAATCCCTTTCAAAATAAATTTACAAAATTACCCCAACATTCTACTCTTTATACAATTTAGTCCTTAAACTCGAAACTTACATATTAACCACATTTAACCATAATTTATGCTAGTCGAATTTCTTAAGGTCTCTCTACAACCCATATTTTTCATGTTTTTACAAAAATTTCATGAATTTTTTCCATTTAAACAATTTACTTTAACATTAAAATCACTAAAAACTACTTTACAAATAGTCCTATTTAAAAACCAAACTTAATATTCTATCATCAAACTTCAAAAACACTTCAAACTCACTAATGGCATAATTTGAAATATTTAATAGTTTTATGAATTAACCCACGAGTTAGCTAGATTAAGCTACAACGATTACAAAAAATAAAAATCACTAAAAAGGGACTCAATTTACATACCATGCATGCAATTGAAGTTGGGTTGATTCTCAAGCTCTTACCAATGGCGGTTCAAAAACAAAGGAAGGAGATGATAGCATTTTCCTATATGTTCATGTAATAATTTAATTAATTACCAAATTGTCCTTAAGAAATAACCTTTATAATTAGTTAAACATTGTCCATAATTGTACACTATCTATCTATATGGTATAATTACCACTTAAGTCCCTAAATTCACATTCCTATAGCCATTTAACACCTTTAGCTAATAGAAGCTAACTTTTTCAACTTTTACAATTTAGTCATTTATAATTAATTAACTATCTAATCGTTAAAATTTTCTAACCAAATTTTAATATGACCTTATAATAATCCTATAAATAATAAAATACTAATCACTCGTCGGAATTGTGGTCCCAAAACCACTGTTTTTGACACCACTTAAAATGGGTTGTTAAAGGATTGACATGTAATATGGCACGATGCGTAATAACCGTGCATAATAGATACCTGGAGGAGGTGTTGATGCAAGGAATGATGGGGCATGTTGTCGTGCTTGTGTAAACTAAACTGGTGTTGAATGTGTTGATGAAGGGAATAATTATGCATGTTGTGGTGGTTGTGTAAAATAAACTGGAACTAAAGGTGATGATGCGAGGAATGAGTGTGCGTACTATGATGGTTATGACAAAAAAAAAATTGGGTTAGAAGCAAAAATAAATGAACCACACAGATCGGGAGGTTGCATGGCAATCGGGTCCTCTGATGTAGATGGAGTAGATGTTGATCCCACTGCATCTCCACCTCTTGACCTAAGATTGATGGGCCCTCATATTGGGCTCCTATGGTGATGTTGCGTACTCTCTGAAGCCAATAGTAGATACGGCTTGCCGTTATGCTTGAACTAACCTATGTAATCCGAAAACATCGCCAACTCAGCGTGAGAAATGGTTCACGCATTGGCAAGAAATCGTACGTACGCTCCTACATCTGGATATACTTCTTGTGAAATGTTGGTCAATCTTCCTCGAGTCTCCCTCACAAGTCGATCTTGTGTAGGTCATCGACCTATTAGGGTGGCAACGGAATACGTTGCGAACACCCGAACTGCCACATGACTCTGTCAAATTTGTGCATCTCGACCATTGCAAAAATGACCAATGGCACTTTGACATGCTAGATGTGTAACACCCCAAACCCGGCCCATGAGTCCTGACCGGATCTGGTATGTCACGGAGTAAAATAATTTGAATCATTTTGAGTGTCTGGTGAAAACTTGTTATAATATGGCTAAGGTATTAAAACGGGGTTTGATAAAACTTGGTTGGGTTTATTTTCATAAACATGGATGGGTTGATAAACCCTCTGAAAACGTTTGATCATGTAAAACTTTAAAATTTGTCAAGGTTATAGTTGACTTGGTGTATTTTGTTACCCGATGGTAACATCTTTGAAAACCCGTAGAAGTTATTAAGTTTGAAAAAGTTACTTTTAACCAGTTCACTTAATCATTTATAAACTTCATTTGTAAAATAACATAAGTAAAATAAAACAAGAAATAAACATCCAAATAGTAATTAGCGGCCTTATTACAAACCAAAATAAAAAGACTTAGAAAATAAATAATATTAATTATAACAAGGTAAATTCAAATCCAACGATAAGCATGGCCGCCGAGTCCTCTCCTGGCTCCATCTCCGCGATCTACTCATCTCGCAAAATAATTTGGGAAGAGGTGAGTCACCAAGACTCACAGTAAATCCCCACCCGGAAAATACAACTCATACACGATTATTAATAAACATGCAAATATGCAACCCCACTAACCATCCGTATTCTTAACTACCCCGTGTGGTCAAAACCACCGGTGGTCAAAACCACCGTGACTAGAGTCACAAATCAAATGATGGGGCCAACCCATCGTGTGGTCAAAACCATCGATGACCATAGGTCACAAAATATCATAATGTGGTCAAAACCACCGGTGGTACCAAACCACTGGACTTAGTCACGATTTATCAACGGTGTGATCAAAACCACCGTGACCGAAGTCACAATTAAACCGATGGGGCCAACCCATCTTGTGGTCAAAACCATCGGTGATCCATAAAAATCATCCCCTCCTCTCATCAATCCCACCATCATCATGCTTACATAATAATTATCATATATCCATATATCATGTATAGCATAGCATTTAATAGCATGTGATGGCATACTCAAGCATACATCATAGATCACATAATAGGGACTTACTCGAATCCATGCTTATGTCCACAAGCACTACCACAATGATAAAAAGGCAACAATATAGTCATGTAAACTAATAAAGTGTGTAGTGAGTTTTTACACACCTGTTTCTACCGAAATTCCTAGATCCCGAAGATCCGATCTACGACGCTAGATTCTTGACCCTATAATCGGCCAATCACCAAAGTTAGTGCCATAAACCCATTCGGCCAAATTAGTTAAAACTCAAGACTCACTTGTGGCACCTATTTTGACCCGATTTGGTTTCCAACCAAATCCAAGCCACATAATCGGATTCCTTGCAATCGGCCAACCTTAGATCTACACAAGTGATTAGTTTTCGACTTTTCCAAGTATCTAATGGAAAGACTAAAAGAGAATCTTTTACCATAGACTTACCAAATCAATTAGCAGAGAATGGAGAATTAAATCTACTGCTTTGAAAATCCCGGAGTTCCTAGATGAAATTGGTTTCAAATAGTGGTTAGCCGAAACATCAATAAATGCCGGATCTCGGCTTTTCTCTTCAACCAAATCGAAAGAGAACAAGAGAATATAGGAGAAGAGTTTCGGCACACACTCACCTTCTCAAATCAATTGGGAAAGAAATCCCGAAGAGACGTTTACAAATCTTTAAGTGAATCTAATGGAAGAGGGAAGATTTCGGCAACAAGAGTGGAAAAGAAGTAGGGGATTAATGTGGTTTCGGTTTGAGAAAGTAAGAAAGAACTAGATGGGAGATGGGAGTGTAAGGAGATCCGGCCAAAGGCTAAGAAGAAGAAAAGAAGAAAGGACTTCGAAAAATTTTGGCACTTGTGGACTAGAGAGAATTCGGCCAAGCAAATTGAGAGGAAAAAGAGAAACAATTTAGTTGAATTTCGGTATACACTCCCCAATCACCCTTTCAAAATCGAAATTACCACTCCAAAGAGTCCTATAATCGGCCATCTCTCCCCTTTGTGATAAATTTTATCACTTCTTCAAATAAAATAGAAAAAAGTTTATCCTTTATCCCTTATTAGCCGAAATCACCAAAAATAAAAGTTTATCCCTTTCTCTCCAAAGTCCCCACATGCCGTCCAACTCCTTACTCATCATGGCGCCGACTTCCAAAAATAAAAATACAAACCTTATGCTACCATCGTGACTCGAACTTGAGTCCCTTCATCAAGACCCTTAAGTGGCGCCACAAGCCCCTCCACCAAACGACTTTCATGTCCCAACTCCACCACAAAAATCTTTTAAAGCCTTCTAACTTGGCCCCCTTTCCTTTAACGCCCAAAAAGCCCAAAAAATAAAACTCATCCCCTTGAGCCTCACAAGACTCGAACCTCCTCCCTTGAAGCTCCTCTTTAACGCCACCTTCCAAACCATTAAGGTGGCGCCCCTTGCCACTCTTCCGCTTGACTTCTTATGTCCAATTTCTCCCAAGATTTTACTTAACCCTTATCTCACCTAGCTCCTCCCCTTTTAAGCACTAAAAATAAATTTTTAGCCCTAAGTTAGGCTAGTCCAGGGTTATGACTAGACCCTAAAATATGCCAAATAATCCTAGTATTCTTTTCTTCAAGCATACACATGGGAAAAATAATCAAATTACAAACAACCCCTAATTTAGGATGTTACGCTTCTACCCCTTAAAAGAATTTCTACCTCGAAATTACCCGGATCAAGAGTCGGGGTATTGTCTGCCAGATCACATCCTCGGGTTCCCATGTGGCCTCCTCCGTACCATGGTTTCGCCATAGCACTTTTACCAAAGGCACCGACTTTCTATGAAGAACTTTGACATCTCGATCCAAAACTGCTCGCTCCTCCTCGAAAGACAAGTCCGAGTTTACTTCGATTTTCAACCAAGACAACGTGTGAGGGATCGATCGATAGTGCCTCAAGATCGAAACATGGAAGACATCATGGATCCGCTCAATTCACTGCAACTCTGCTAGTAAGCTACCGGTCCCACACGCTTCAACACCATGTACGGTCCGATGAATCTAGGGCTTAGCTTGCCCTTCCGCCAAACCTCAAGACCTTCTTCCAAGGTGATACCTTCAAGAAGACCTTATCACCCATCGTGATACTCAACATCTCTGCGCTTAAGATCGCCAGAGATTTCGCCTCATTCGATGCCTCCTTAAGATGAGCCCAATTACTCTAACATTATCCTCCGTCTCGCCACTAACTCGACCCAACATCCGACGTTCTTCTAGTTTCGGCCCAACATGTAGGAGTACGGCATTTTCGACTATACAATACCATACGGTGCCATCCAATGCTCGCTTGATAACTATTATTATAAGCGAACTCTGCCAAAGGTAGGTACTCCTCCCAACTACCACGGAAATCCAACACACAACCCCTCAACATATCTTCCAACACTTGGATGACCCTCTCAGATTGTCCATCAGACTGTGGGTGAAAAGCTGTACTGAAATTCAACTTTGTGCCTAACTCTTATGTAGAGCCTTCCAGAATCTCGACGTAAACCGAGGATCCCGATCTGAGATAATGGACACAGGTACTCCATGCAACCGTACTATCTCTGCGATGTACAACTTGGCTAATCTTTGAAGCGAGTAGTCAACCCTTACCGGTATGAAATGGGCTGACTTAGTCAATCGGTCTACTACCACCTAAACAGATCTTTCATCGGGCGTAAGGGAAGCCCACTTACGAAATCCATAGTAATCTCCTCCCATTTCCACTGTGGGATCTTTACCTACAGTGAATAACCCCGATGGCAATTGATGCTCACTTAACTTGCTGGCATGTTAGACACTTGCCCACTAACTCGGTTACTTCCCGCTTAAGACCCAGCCACCAAAATTGCTCCCTTAAATCTCGATACATCTTACTACTTCCCGAGTGCATAGCGTACACACTGCTATGAACTTCTTTAAGGATTCGCTGCCTCAATTTAACATCCTTAGGCATGCATACTCTCCCCTGAAAGTACAACACTCCATCACCTTCCAAGCTGAAATCTTCGGCCTCACCATTCTGTACTTGTAACCTCCGAGTACTCAAAGCTTCATCAGTCATCTGTCTTTCTTTGACCTCATTAATCCAAGACGGCTTCACTTGTAATTCCGCCAAAAGGCTCCCATCCTCATAGAGACTTAGATGAGCAAACATTGCTTGCAAATTCGCTACCACCTTTCGGCTCAATGCATCCGCTACCACATTAGCCTTCCCCGGATGGTATTCGATTGAGCAGTCGTAGTCCTTCAACAACACAATCCACCTCCGCCCTCGATTTAAATCTTTCGAGTCGAGATACTTCAGACTTTTGTGATCTGTGTACACTCACCGACTTCTCCCCGTCTGAGATAGTGCCTTCAGATTTTCAAGGCAAATACCACAATGACCAATTCCAAGTTATGTGTCGGTAGTTAGCTTCATGAGGCCTCAATCGCCGTGGACGATAGGCGACCACCTTCCCTTCTTGCATCAACACACACCCTAAACCAGTATATGATGCATCGCAATACACCGTGAACTCCTTTCCTGCCTCAGGCTGAATTAAGACTGGTGCTTCTATCAAGATCCTCTTCAGCTTATCGAAACTCTCTTGCTGCTTCTCAGACCACACAAACGGAACTTTTTTTCTCAACAGCTTAGTCAACGGTGCTGCGATTAATGAGAAATTTTTCACGAATCTCCTATAATATCCTGCCAACCCTAGAAAACTCTAAATTTTCGTAACAGACTTGGGTGGTTTCCACTCTAATACCGCCTCAATCTTACGGGGATCCACCCTAATTCCCTTGGCTGAAACAACATGCCCTAGAAAAGTTACCTCCTTGAGCCAAAACTCACACTTACTGAATTTGGCATTCAACTGTTTCTCCCTTAGAACTTGCAGAACCACACGAAGATGTGCGTCATGCTCCTCCTTCGACTTCGAGTACACCAAAATGTCGTCTATGAAGACCACGACGAACCGATCCAGATAGGGTTGGAAAACCCACCATCATGTCCATAAACGCATCCGGCATTCACAAATCAAAAGGCATTATCGAACTCGTAGTGGCCATACCGAGTACGGAATGCCATCTTATGGACATCACCTCCTTCACCTTAAGTCGATGGTACCACGACCTAAGGTCAATCTTAGAAAACACCGATGCCCTTTGAGTTGATCGAAGATCATCAATCCCGGCAACGATACCGTTCTTTGTTGTCAACTAGTTCAGCTGTCGATAGTCTATACACATCCTCATTGTCCCATCCTTCTTCTTGGCAAACAGCACTGGAGCTCCCCAAGGCGACACACTTGGTCGGATGAACCCTCTATCTAACAATTCCTGAATCTGTGCCTTCAACTCTACTAATTCTTTCGGCGCCATCCGATACGGAGCTATAAATACTGGCGCGGTTCTGGGTAACAAGTCTATACCAAATTCAACCTCACGGTCCGGAGGTAGACCCGGAAGTTCCTCTGGGAACACATCGACATAGTCCCTTACGGTCCGGACATCTCTCATAGCCACATCCTTAGCTTCCAAAGCACAGACATGCACCATATATGCTTCACAACCCTTCCTAACCATCCTTTCTGCCTTTAATGCTGAAACCAAATTAGATAGGTAATCTCTCCTTTTACCTATCATCACCACCTCATCACCTTCCACGGTCTTTATTACCATGCGCTTAGTCGCAATCCAAAGCTAGCTCGATATTTTACTAGCCAATCCATCCCGAGGATTAGGTCGAACTCCCGAAGCGGTAGTTCCATCAAATCAGCCAAGAACACGACCCCTTGGAGTTCTAGGGGTACGTTCCTATAGAGTTTACTTACTTCTACAGAGTGACCTAGAGGGCTTAATACAGTCATCTTCCTAGAAGTAAGCTCGTAGTCTAAGTGCAAAGTTTCCACTATGCTACTAGCAATGTATGAGTGGGTTGAGCCAATGTCAATCAAGGTACTATAGGTACACCAAAGATCAAGAACATACCTGTTATGACGCTCGGTGCATCCCCTCCTCTTGACGCCTAAGGCATAGACTAGACCAGTTGCCTAGACTCAAGACCACCGTACCTCCCCTCGGTGCCCCACGACCTCTGCCAGCACCATTACCTCCTCTTCCAGCACCACGACCCCTTTGAGGCTGTTGGTTATCCCTTCTATTCGGTGCACGATCTTGTCCCTCTAATCTCAGTCTGGCTGCCTTTTTCGGACAGTCCCTAACTCGATGCTCCATGGACCTACACTCGAAGTATCCCCGATTACCATTCCAACATTCCCCCGTGTGAGACTTTCCACACCGGGCACACTGTGGCGGCCATTGAAAATTAGCAGCAGCAGCAGGACTAGCAGCTTGATCTGACCCACCAAACCTCGTCCTCTTCTGCTGATTACTAGAGAACCTTAAAGGTCCCGAGCTCCTCTTATTCCAATTCTTATCCTGATTCCGTCTAACCGACTGTCTTACCCCTTCAAAGAACCTTCGATTTCTCCACTAAGACGGTGAACTTCCATTCCTCGTTGGAGCTATCATCATCCTCAACTCATCTCTCACCCATCCTCGAATCTAACACGCGCTCATGCTCTGTACCCACTATACCACGAGCATACCTACTCAACCGGAGGAATTCGCCTCATACTCCGCCACTGTCTTATTGCCTTGAACTAGGTTCAAGAAAGCCTTCATTAGCAGCATCCACGTAACTAGTTCTGATATATTTCTTTTGATAAGCATCCTTGAAGAATTCCTGGTGAGATTTTCTACCATCGCTCCATCTCTCACGGTGAGCCACCACCGATATGACTCATCCCGAAGCGGAGAGATGATACCTTCAACTTCTCCTCACCAGAAAATCCAGTCACCCATGATCCTCTCAGAGATCCTAACCAATATTCCGTCAGAAGGTGCCACTCAAAACTCCCTAAACACCTCCGCCCCGTAGCCCGAGTCGCTCAACCACAGATTTATGGGCTCCTCGCACCTGCTGCTCGCCTCAAGAACTCGCTCCAACACTCGTAGATCGCTTGGGATACTACGTCGTTACCACCACCGATCTTGAAACTCGCTTTTCCACGGCAGATCCAAGATCTCATTTTCAGACCCATGACCAGACCCTGCTATCTCCGACAAGGTCATCCTACCTCTACCGCGACCACGGGGCGGACTTCCATGACCTCTTGTACTCATTTCTAATGATCGCGTTTATCTATTTAAGAATTTTATGCATTAGTACTTGTTTCACTTGATTATCCACGAAGAAATTTTATGATAGGAGTTTTAGGAGTGGTTCTTTGGTATCATACATGCACACAGTCCTTCTGTTCATTCATTCAAAGAGACGTTGTAGTTTTCATTGTGATTGTTTTTCACTACCCAGGGGTATTTTTGTAATTTATCCCACAGGGGTATTTTTGTAATTTGTTCAAAAATAAAAGTTCTCGGATGATTTTGTCAAAAAGTATTTTGGAACTCTTAAATTCTCGGGGTATTTTGAAAAATTTTGAAATTCGGAGGTATTTCGGTAATTTTAGACCTCAAGGGTATTTCGGTAATTTTTCACAAATCAGGGTGAATTTGTAAAATTTAATAAATCAGGGATATTTCAAAAGTTGTAATACTTTGAGGGTTCTTTTTGAGAATTGCATTTTCCAAAACAGTGATGTTACAAAATTTTGAAAATCAAGGTTATTCTGGTAATTTTGTTGGTTAGGGGCGATTTTGTAATTTTCATAATCAGGGCATTTTCATAAAAAGATTTTCAAAATTTGGTTCCAATTGATTTCACAAAAGAAAGATATTTTGGAAATCTTTCATACGGAGGGTATTTTGGTAATTTACAAGCCAGGGGTATTTTGGTCATTTTTCAAACTGAGGGGTATTTTGGTCTTTTTTTTAAAAAACAAGATTTTAATTACTTCAAAAGCAAAACGGCTAATCCCTTTCGGGTTTTAATTATTATGTTCAGCCTGTGAGTACGTCGTCTCAGCTAGGATGAACCGTCACTATGCACCAGGTAGGATTCAAGTGAGTAGGAGGTGAGTCACTAGGACTGCTTAAATACCAGGCTCCCGCCGAATCCAATCCTAGACATGCGTATAACGATTGCCACATCCCTTGCTCAGTGATAACTCATAGGGTTGTTTAAGAAATTATTAAATCTTATGCCTGGTTTGTTGGGGTATGCTAACCCTAGGGTTCAACAATTTCTATTCTAATAGTCTACGTTCCTAATTTACCCTTCTACCCCTCATCAGATATTCACAAAGAAAATAGATAGAATTACTTACCTGGGCAGATTGGTGCCGGAGACTCGGTGCCATGCTGTTCAAGCCATAAACAGTTTCCCAAAACATTTCAATAAGGCCTACTAACAAAAACCAAACATTTTGGGCCTTGAGCCCCCACAAATGAAGTTTTGAATCTGCTCGATACCAAAATGTAACACCCCAAACTCGCCCATAAGTCCCGACCGGATCTCGGTATGTCACGAGTAAAATAATTTGAATCATTTTGAGTGTCCGTGAAAACTTGTTATAATATGGCTAACGATTAAAACGGGGTTTTATAAAACTTGGTTGGGTTTATTTTCATAAACATGGATGGGTTGATAAACCTCCAAAACGCTTTGATCATGTAAAACTTTAAAATTTGTCAAGGTTATAGTTGACTTGGTGTATTTTGTTACCGATGGTAACATCTTTGAAAACCCGTAGAAGTTATTAAGTTTGAAAAAGTTACTTTTAACCGGTTCACTTAATCATTTATAAACTTCATTTGTAAAATAACATAAGTAAAATAAAACAAGAAAATAAACATCCAAATAGTAATTAGCGGCCTTATTACAAACCAAAATAAAAGACTTAGAAAATAAATAATATTAACTATAACAAGGTAAATTCAAATCTAACGATAAGCATGGCCGCTTCGAGTCCTCTCCTACCCATCTCCGCGATCTACTCATCTACAAAATAATTTGGGAAGGGTGAGTCACCAAGACTCAGGTAAATCCCCACCCGTAAAATAAAACTCATACACGATTATTAATAAACATGCAAATATGCAACCCCACTAACCATCCGTACTTCTTAACTACCCCGTGGTCAAAACCACCGTGGTCAAAACCACCGGTGACTAGAGTCACAAATCAAATGATGGGGCCAACCCATCGTGTGGTCGAAACCACTGATGACCATAGGTCACAAAATATTATAATATGGTCAAAGCCACTGGTGGTACCAAACCACTGGGACTTAGTCACGATTTATCAACGGTGTGGTCAAAACCACTGGTGACCGAAGTCATAATTAAACTGATGGGGCCAACCCATCTCGTGGTCAAAACCACTGGTGACAGTCCATAAAAATCATCCCCCTCCTCTCATCAATCCCACCATCATCATGCTTACATAATAATTATCATATATCCATATATCATGTATAGCATAGAATTTAATAGCATGTGATGGCATACTCAAGCATACATCATAGATCACGTAATAGGGGACTTACCTGGAATCCATGCTTTTGTCCACAAGCACTACCACAATGATAAAAAGGCAACAATATAGTCATGTAAACTAATAAAGTGTGTAGTGAGTTTTTACACACCTGTTTCTACCGAAATTCCTAGATCCCAAAGATCCGATCTACAACGCTAGATTCTTGACCCTATAATCGGCCAATCACCAAAGTTAGTGCCATAAACCCATTCGGCCAAATTAGTTAAAACCTCAAGACTCACTTGTGGCACCTACCTTGACCCGATTTGGTTTCCAACCAAATCCCGAAGCCACACACTGGATTCCTTGCAATCGGCCAACCTTAGATCTACACAAGTGATTAGTTTTCAGCTTTTCCAAGTATCTAATGGAAAGACTAAAAGAGAATCTCTTATCGTAGACTTACCAAATCGATTAGCAGAGAATGGAGAATTAGATCTACTGCTTTGAAAATCCCGGAGTTCCTAGATGAAATTGGTTTCAAATAGTGGTTAGCCGAAACATCAATAAATGCCAGATCTCGACTTTTCTCTTCAACCAAATCGATAGAGAACAAGAGAATATAGGAGAAGAGTCTCGGCACACACTCACCTTCTCAAATCAATTGGGAAAGAAATCCCGAAGAGACGTTTACAAATCTTTATATTCGGCCAAGTGAATCTAATGGAAGAGGGAAGATTTCGGCAACAAGAGTGGGAAAGAAGTAGGGGATTAATGGTGGTTTCGATTTGAGAAAGTAAGAAAGAACTAGATGGGAGATGGGAGTGTAAGGAGATTCGGCCAAAGGCTAAGAAGAAGAAAAGAAGAAAGGACTTCGAAAAATTTTGGCACTTGTGGACTAGAGAGAATTTGGCCAAGCAAATTGAGAGGAAAAAGAGAAACAATTTAGTTGAATTTCGGCATACACTCCCCAACCACCCTTTCAAAACCGAAATTACCACTCCAAAGAGTCCTATAATCAGCCATCTCTCCCCTTTGTGATAAATTTTATCACTTCTTCAAATAAAATAGAAAAAAGTTTATCCTTTATCCCTTATTAGCCGAAATCACCAAAAATAAAAACTTATCCCTTTCTTTCCAAAGTCCCCACATGCCGTCCAACTCCTTACTCATCATGGCGCCAACTTCCAAAAATAAAAATACAAACCTTATGCTACCATCGTGACTCGAACTTGAGTCCCTTCATCAAGACCCTTAAGTGGCGCCCAAGCCACTCCACCAAACGACTTTCATGTCCCAACTCCACCACAAAAATCTTTTAAAGCCTTCTAACTTGGCCCCCTTTCCTTTAATGCCCAAAAGCCCAAAAATAAAACTCACCCCCTCGAGCCTTACAAGACTCGAACCTCCTCCCTTGAAGCTCCTATTTAATGCCACCTTCCAAACCATTAAGGTGGCGCCCCTTGCCACTCTTCCGCTTGACTTCTTATGTCCAATTTCTCCCAAGATTTTACTTAACCCTTATCTCACCTAGCTCCTCCCTTTTAAGCACTAAAATAAATTTTAGCCCTAAGTTAGGCTAGTCCGGTTATGACTAGACCCTAAAATATGCCAAATAATCCTAGTATTCTTTTCTTCAAGCACACATGGGAAAAATAATCAAATTACAAACAACCCCTAATTCAGGATGTTACAAGATGTTATGGTTGGCCAAAAATTCAATCGAGACGTAGTTTTGATCTTCAAATCCGCATATGGCATCCATACAAATTGGATTGCGAATTTATAATTTTTAGAACATACGTAATAGTTAATTTCAAGTGCTAGAATACATATTATATAACTTTGAAATTCATAAACTAACCACCTCTTCATTTTCTTGATCTAGAGCTAGTCGGATATCCTCGAGCTCAGTCGATATACCACTGTGCCTCGCGGAGTTGTTCCACCTATTCATATAATATGTTATTTCAAAATTACAAAAAAGAAAAATAAAAACGGTAATGATATTGTGGAATGAATTTTACCATATGACGAGTGGGAATTTGTAAGGAGCATGCAACCGTCAATTTTAGCTTTATCTGGTATCATCGCCTCGACACATTTCACGGTACAATATCACCAGCACCACTGATCCCCAACTAAGTTGTCTCGGTTCCTTCAAGTCGGACAGTAGTAGTAACCACCTCAAATGTACCAAATTATGAGATTTATCTGGCATTAGCAGACCCCCGATCAACTTCAAGATGAATGCGCGCACGAACTGTTCCTTTTCAACGTCACTCATTGAAGCCTCGATAGTTTAGAAGTTGTCCCCCAACCATCTCATCTCGATCCGACTACCCCTAAACTTGTTTTGTACCTTCCCTAGCAGTTGCCCTCATGTTGCACTCCAATTGACACTAACAACTATCCCCGTAATGGCATCTCCATCGACTGATAGACCGAGTTTTAAACTTACATCCTCGATTGTAATTGTACACTTGCCGTAGGGAAGATGGAACGTGTGTGCCTTCGGTCTAAAAAGCTTGCATCTTGTGAGTCGTGTGAGTCGTGTGTAAAAAGCTTGCATCTTGCAACTGTCCATGACAGTGCACCTTTGCTTAAGTTGTTTATGTACGTCTCCAAAATATGATTTTCGAACTAAGTATATAAATATAAAAAATTAATAATCTAAACAGCATAATAATTAGCTATTTAAATTTAAATAATTTAAAAAATTTCTTACCATTTTTAATTGAACGTTGGGGATATGCTTGTCATCCAAACGAATAAGTTGATTTGCCATTTAAAATTTATAAGAAAGAATAAATTTGAAGAGAATAAAATTCAAAACTAATTAAAATAATTAAGGATTGAAAATTCGAAATTGAAAATTAAAATTTGAAGTTTGACAATATTAAATCGGAAATTAGGGATTGAAGATTGAAGACTGAGAATTTAGGAAGGAAGAATGAGTATGGAGTATTTGGTTTAAAAGAATGAAGGTTTGAGGGGTTTATATAGGAATTTTTATGAGTATTGGAGCCCTATTAGTCGTTGGAAAAATTACCTTTAGAATAGTATTGTTGAAAGTAGGATGCATTTTTGTTCTCTCTCTTGAAAACGCATCTTATATTACACGTTTTCACTGATGTGATAGTGAAAATGCGTCTTGTAAATTATGCTTTTTTTTTTTTTTAAAAAAATAGCATAGATCGATATATTTTCTAAAAAAATTATAATTTCTGAAATAATTTTTTTGGACATATTCACATAAATAAGGCAAATATATATGTTAGAAATCTTTATATATTTTTAAAAAAAAATTTCTCGAGCACGCAGTTGATTTCCATACGAATTGAAGAGAAGAAAACGGTACTTTGCCAAATTTAATAGCCATGTCAGGTGACACATAGAGGTAGTTAATAACCACCCAAGATTGTCATATTTATAGAGTAAGCTAGTGGCCATCTTTCGCCCATAGTGCGCCACCCATTTGGGCTTCATTTCAATTCACTTTTATTTGCCTGTTATTTTTCGAGTGATCAGATTATTTGCAGGTTTCCCTTACCCTATGAAATAATCTCTCTCTTTGTCCTTTCCAATCCGCTCAATCATTCTACTTTTCGACATGCCAAATTATAGGATAAAATAATATTTCCTTAAATTTGATTTTGATAATTCTTTTTAACTTCATCCCTCCATTAAAGTGTGATAATGTAATACTTTAATAAAATTGTATTATATTATCACATAAAATTTTTAATATATATATAAAATTTGAAAAAAAACAAAATTATATATATTTTAACAAACATTTCAGGATGTGACACTCCAGTTACTAGAAAAATTTTAGGTGATTATGTCATCAAATGTTAACAAAGTCTAAATTCAAGGAATAAATTAAAAAATAAACAAATTTTGAAACTAATGTAAAAAAAATTTAAAACCAAGTAAGGGAAATTGTGACATTCCATTCAACCCTTTTGTAATAATGATAAACTATATTAATAGCCACCTAATTATTAGTAAATTTCTTTTTGGTTATCTAATTATTAGTATTTTTTTGTCATTCAACTATAAAAATTATAAAATGGTCACTCAACTATTTAACTTTTCTTTTTTTGGTCACCCAACTATTCAAAATTTTCTTTTTGATCACCCATCGTTAATTACTAATAGAAAGATAACTTGGCATCTTTTAAAATTAGCATAATAACAATTTTAGCCCTCAACATTATATATTGTGTCAATTTAGTCTTTATTCTAAAAAATTAACTCTCAACAGTTACACATTGTGTAATTTGGTGTCTATCTCTTTTTGCAATTTCACTTTATTTGTAATATTGAAGGTTAATTTTAAAAGAATGAGAAAAGATGAAAATTATTATATTAGATTTATGGGTGTTTATATTTTTGTTATCATGCAAAATTTAAAGGTTCACGTCATTTTCAGTCATCCATTTAACAATTGGAGACCAAAAAGAAAAATTCAAATAATTAAATTATTATTTTATAACGTTTCATAGTTAGATGACAAAAAAAATTACTGTTAATTGAGTAATTATAAATATAATTTACCCTTGTAAAAACAAGAATCTTGCAATTATGGAGGAAATAGACAATATAAAAAGGATCTTTCAATTCAAAACTAATTTTAACCTTTCATTTTACTGATTCCAAATATTTTTTTCTCATATTTTGGTTTTATATCCTAATATGGTATAATTTTTTTTGGTACATTGCAAATTGGGGAGATGATGTTATTACCGGGACTTAAAAGGAAATATAATAATAATAAGGGTGGTGGTGATGGTGATATAGTAGTATCAAATTATTTCAAATTTTGACCAATAATCTTTGGTTTTAGAATATCATTGGTCTGCAAAACCCAAATCTCAAATATTGTGTGTTGGTACTGCTTATATCACCACTTGTAATAACAGCTGTGATTCATCTATTGTTGAAATATGTTTTAAGTCCAGGAAATTTTATATTTTTATTTTTATTTTTATTTTAAAATTATTTTATTTATTTTAGATTTAAAATTTATATAAAATTATTAATAGTATTAATATTCATCTATTAAATTCATTGGTACCACATTTTAAATAAAATAATTTTCAATAATCGTGTAACATAAAAGTAACTTGTGTAATGAACTTGAATTTAGTAAAAGAAATTTAACGATGTTAATAATAGCATTTATATCTTTAAATATAAAAAATAGGGGGACTAATAACGCCAGCAATGGAACGGTACGAAGACGAATATTGTTAAATTCACCACCACTCCACAGTTTCCACACTCTACTCCATCAGTCACCCTATTCCGCTATGGATGTATAATCGTGAAAATCACTACTACATCCATGACTATTAGACATATCTATCCCCATCCCACCATATTACGCTTCAATTTTATTTTTTGCTACTTATCTTAAATATTGTTAATTTTTTAAAGTCAAGTAAATATTTAAACAAAATTCTTCAAAAAAAATTTTAACATAAAATATATGGATTTTTTCTATATTTTATTAATACTTTTTTACCCTTTTAATAGTTTATATATACAAAGATAAAATGATAATTTCATATAGTGGAGCAGGTCGGGATAGAGCAAACAATTACCATAACCTCTTTATACTCATTACCTAGAGGAAAAAATCCACCCCTCTCCGCATCCACTTTTCAAAAGAAAAAATTCGCTACATTCAGAACGAATTGATTCGGGATCCATCAGATAATTTGAGTTGTGCCATCCCTAAAGAATAAAAATTCGTTAATGCTCCATTTGAGAATAAGGATTTAAACAATATTTGGATTTGAATTTCATTTGTTAGGTAAATTGTAAAAAGAATCATGGACAAATTAATTAAGAAAAGGATAAAATATGAATTTGTCAAAACTAAAAATATTTTAAGAAATATAAAATCATTACTAAGGCTTCATTTAGATAGGCGGTGAGATTAGTTGTGATGAGATTAAAAATAATTGTAGTGGTAAGATCAAATATTGTAACGGTGATATTAGTATCAGTAGTAAGATATATATGTTTGGATCCAAACGTAACAATAGCAATGAGGTGAAAATAGAATATGACATTTAAGGATATAATATTAAAATGAGTGTGTATATATATAATAAAATAAAAAATTATTAAATCATGCTGTAAACTGTAAACAACACCACCATTGTCACAATCCCCATCACCTTCTACGAAACTAAATAGTATATTATCATTTATCAAGCATTCAACTTACGCTTATTTTTTACTCCCAAATTTTAAAATTTTATTTTGAGCCTTACTTCGTGGCTGCATCAATTTACCATCACAATATATGACAAGAAAGATCACATATATATACATATATTCAATGTGAGTATATTAATTCCAAGCTTGAAAAGGAGAAAGGAAGAAAAATCAAAGCTAAAACATGTGCTGATGACTTGGGGACAAGCTATACATAGAACTGAACAAAATGCACATGCATTGCAATCTCACCTTTTTATCCTTTTGTTTTACTTTCACTTGAAATAATAATGTCACTAAATCTAATCGCCCCATGATTACAGAACAGGCCCCAAGAATCAAAGAAAATATCGCAATATAATTAATTAATCTACTTATTCAACACTATGACATCTTCGCTTCAATTCAACCTCTTCGGATGGTAAAATTAAAATTGCTCCATAAATTTTGAATCGATCCACTTCAAATAGAGCAGATTTTTTCTTTTGAAAAGTAAATTTAGGGTGTATATTTTCTTCTAAATAGTGGGTATAGAACGGTTATGATAATTGTTTATCTCAATTCGACCTACTCCATTATATAAAATTATTATTTTATCTTTATATATATAGATTATTAGAAGTCAAAAATGTTAATAACATAATATAGAAAAATTTATATATTTTTGAAAAATTATGTTTAAATATTTATTAGACTTTTAAAAATTAAAAATATTAAATATAAGTAACAAAAATTAAATTGAATTGAAGCGGGAATAGATGAAACCAACATCTATAGAGGTGATAATAATTTTTAAAATTATGCATTCATAATTGAGCGGGATGATAATAGAACAAAACTTACCAACTATGAAGCGATAATAAATTTAACAATATTCGCATTGTTGTATTGCGATCCCTACCCTTGGTTAAGTCCAACCTATGATTGCCAAGCATAATAAAAATAAAAATAAAAACTCCAAATCCAGTGAGAATCCTACCAACAATCTTCTAGATTAATGTCTCTTTTAACTTATCTTAATCAGGATTAATTTAGGGATTATTTGTTAAGAATGGATTATTTTTACCATACGTCCCCAAACTATAGCTTGAATTCTAAATTGGTCGACTTTAAATTTTAAAATATTCTAATTGAATCTTCAAAATTTTTATACCGTATCAATCAAGTCCTAATCGACATTTTCAATATTAAATGCTATCCCTAAAGTGTATTTAATACAAATTGATCAAATTTTAAACATCATTAAAATCTATGATAGATATATACATGCACATATTATAAATATTTTCCATATATCATATCAAAACTAGACTTCTAGCACACCTGAGTCACGATTAAATAACAATTTCTGATACTATATTGATAATACAAATAAAAGAATATAATAAACCAAAGGGAGGTTTAGTTCACAATTTTGGGAGGTTAATAAAAAGAATAAATGTAATGTGATGTCCCCACTTGAATTCTTTTTTAGCCTCCTTTACCACTTAAATTTTAATTCCCCCTCGTATGTTTATGTGTATGAAATGAATTTTTGAGTGAACAAAAGGAATATAAAGAGAGAGAGAGTTTATACACATATCACCGTCTCTTTGTTTCATTCCTTCGGTCTCTGTTTCACTCTCTTTCTCTCTCTTCAAATGCTGTTTAAGCCATTACCTGCTTAGCCCCAAATCATAGATCAAACAACAAATTTTTCAACTCTAAGTGGATCACAACTCTCCAATATATAAAGGCCACACACAAAAACCTAATCTCCCTTTAAAGAGAGTAAATTTATCACTAAATCTCCGCCTAATCTTCTCCTACAACAACATACACCACGTTTTTTCTTGTCAAAATAACATGGTTTCTCTTCAGTTTTGCTTTTTCTCTTAAGCTCCACCACCCCCTTTTCTTTGCTGTTAGTCTTAGCAAACCCCAAAATTAAGGTAGCTTCACTTCTTCTTTTGTATTCCATGGACAGCTTGAGAGAAATAGAAGGAAAACAAGCTCATGATCCTATATTCATTGAGAAGATGAATAAATCGTGTTCTCGGTCGTCGCGTTGCGTATACGTTCCGGGGTCACTCATCGTCGGAGCAGGGCCGTCGGGTTTGGCGGCGGCGGCTTGTTTGAAAGCCAAAGGTGTACCCAGTGTAATCCTAGAGAGATCCAATTGCATAGCATCGTTGTGGCAATTCAAGACCTACGATCGCTTACACCTTCACTTGCCGAAGCAGTTTTGCGAGCTCCCACTCATGGGGTTCCCTACCGACTTCCTTACGTACCCAACCAAACAACAATTCGTCGACTACCTCGAATCCTATGCCAAGAAGTTCGATATCAGGCCACGGTTCAACGAGACGGTTTCGCGAGCCGAGTACGACCCGACGGTCGGTTTTTGGCGCGTAAGAAGCGTGAGGTCGAAGGGAAAAGAGACGGAATACGTTTGCCGGTGGCTGGTAGTTGCGACGGGGGAGAATGCGGAGGAGGTGGTGCCGGAGATAGAAGGAATGGGAGAGTTCGGTGGGGATATAAGGCATACGAGTTCATATAAAAGTGGGGAAGAGTTCAGAGGGAAAAGGGTTTTGGTGGTGGGGTGTGGGAATTCAGGCATGGAGGTCTGTTTGGATCTCTACAATCACAATGCTAAGCCTTCAGTTGTGGTCAGAGATACAGTAAGGAAAAAAACCCCCTCTTATTAACCACGGCTGTGGCGTTTCTCTTTCTTCCCCTTTCTTTTCTTTTTTCTCTATAAGCAGTTAAAGCTAAAGGATTTTGATAATTTTTAAAATTCTGAGTTGTTTTATAATAAAGTTCATTACAGTAAACAAAAAAAAAAAAAAAATCTCATGCTGTCCCCTCATGTTTTAGAATTGTAAAAAAACAAACGAATTTCTCAAATTTCATTTTTATATGTCAACTAAAAACATAGTCAAAGGAAATTGAAAACACATGGTTTTACTTAATGTTACTAACCGTGAATAAGTTTGGTAATGTTTTGTTGTTTAATAAACTTCGTACCAACAGGTTTCATTGTCTAAAAAAAACATGGTTTTGTTGAGAATTACAAACCCTGAATAAATTTGATATTGTTTTCGATTGAAAATATATGTTTTGACTCTACCCAAAAACAAACTTGAACAAGTTTTGTGCAAGGCATTCATACTGGTTTCATTTCATGGAATTGCCATGGTTGGCGGCTTCAAGTTCCAAAGATTTATCAAGCTTACAAAAAAAAAGAACATCTTTCGTCTTTCACTTTCTTGGGATTAACCAAGCATGCGCAACATCGTTAAAAACACAAGACAAAACTTATGATCTTATTATATATGTTGTCGTAATGATGAAGATCTCGACACCACTATGAACAAAGTTTCCTCAATTAACTTAACAGCAAAAGATAGAGCTAATTTCCTCCGCTAACTCTATATAAATTTTTTTTAATGAAAATCCAAGGTACACATCCTCCCTCGAGAGATGCTGGGAAGATCGACTTATGGGTTGTCCATGTGGCTGCTCAAGTGGCTGCCCATTCGGCTTGTCGACTGGTTCTTGCTGATCGTATCGTGGTTGATGCTCGGTGACACGGCTCGTTTCGGGTTGGACCGGCCTCGGTTGGGTCCCCTCCAACTCAAGAATCTGTCTGGAAAGACACCCGTCTTAGATGTTGGCACGCTTGCCAAAATCAAAAGTGGAGACATTAAGGTACTTTGCCTTTTGTGTCATTCATATCTCAATCATTTTCCATTTGCCCTACTAACGAACTAGTTATACTGCTTTTTATTGATCCTATATTTTATATACTGTTGCTTTTTCGTTTTTGCTTCAACATTTTTTTTTTTTTTTACCTTGTATTACATTCCAAAATTCCCAAACTTTCAATCAAAGAATTTTCCCCTTCGCATTTGCATTTTTGGTGGATTTAATCCATTCCCTATAATTTGATTATCTCTAATTCTTTTACTTTTCTAAACACATATTAAACTTTTGGGTTCATTTTTTAGAACATATGTTATATACTTTTGGCTTTTTTTTTTAATAATTGCACAAAAATGTTTAGAATGCCAAGTATATATATATATATATATATATATATATTACATCGAGAAAGGATTGTATGAAACAGTGATGCCACGTCATCTATATCCATTTCTAATAGTTTTATGCCACATCAGTATTTTTATCCTGAATTTCAACATTTTTATCCTAAATCGAATCTAAATTAAAATACTAAAATTTAATATAAGAATGTTGATGTGACATAAATCTATTAAAAAGGGATACAGATGACATGGCGTCACTATTTCATATAATCCTTTCTCATACAATCATGTTACTGTGAAATTATTTGATAGAATTAGTGAAACTAAAAAGATGAGAAAGTATCAAAATTATAATATAGAGACTGAATTCGTCAAAAACACAAAACACATGGACTTTTTATATATTACATTTTGTATAAAACGTTGAAATTCTTAAGTGTGTTGGCATTGTAGGTATGTCCAAGCATCAAGTGCCTAAAAGGACATGCTGTGGAGTTTGTCAATGGCAAAACTGAAAACTTTGATGCAATCATCTTTGCAACTGGTTATAAAAGCAATGTACCCTCTTGGCTAAAGGTATATACTATACCCTTTTATCTTTCTTTTTTCCTTTGTTTCTTTTTAAAAGATGGTAAACAAAAGGGTTAATCCCACCAAACACCCCTAAAACTATTGTTGAGTTTCTAAATTGGTCTTTCAACTTCAAAACTTTCTAATTGAGTCCTTAAAAGATCTATAACGCATCAATCAAGTTTTGCTTTCAACTTAGCCATTAGTTTAGGCCTTAAATGCCATTTTGGATATGATATGAAGCATACTCAATAGGTAGATCAAACTATAAACATATGTATACTTATCAAGTGGATGGTTCAGATCTAATAAGTTAAAAAAGGACGGGTTTTTTCTTTTTCTTTTTTTAACACATAAGATCTAAGTTGTCCGTGCAATAGATACTTACATATTTATGATTTGATCCACATACTTTAAACATGCTCCACATCAAATTTTGAGTTGGTATTTAACAACAAAGCTAATGGTTTGGTTAAGGAATTACTAATTGATACATATTGAAGATTGTAGACCAAATTAGAATTTGGGTAATAGTTGAGGATGTCAAGTGGAATTAACCCTAAAAAAAAGAAAGGAAAAAAAGGGGCTAAAGAAAGAGAGGAAATGAAAATGTCAGGAAAGGAAGATGTTCTCAGAGAAAGATGGGTACCCTAGAAGGCCATTCCCTAATGGGTGGAAAGGTGAGAGTGGGCTATACGCCGTGGGGTTCACTAAACGTGGTTTGCTAGGTACATCAATGGATGCGAAGAGGATAGCTGAAGATATTGAATGGTGTTGGAAACAAGAAGCAAAGCATCACTTTTGTACCCACCATAATCATCATCATCATCATCACCATGATTGACCTTTTTTTTTTTTTTTTTAGCGGGGGGCGTTGAAATTCTGAGAAAAATATACAGATTTTGTATCACACAGCAGCACTGGGTTTTCAACTATTCATTAATTTACTGTCAAAGGAACATCAAAATCTTGATGTTGCCTTGCCTTACAATATGAGGAGAAGAGAAAATTTTTATTAAAAAAAAGGTTGAATAGCTAAAGATTTCAAACAAGGGAGAGAGTTTTGTCTCAGTGAACCCTTACCTTGGGAAAAGAAAAAGGGTTGGTGTTGTTTGGATAGTGGGAAAATCTCAGACCATCTGTACATCTTGTACGTTACAATTTTCATCTAATTAGCCATGATTCCTTGTTCCTTTTATTTTTTTTTTTCAGAGAGAAAAAAAGCAAAAGGCAAATTAGTGCTATAGGGTGTTTGATATTTGTTATGCAAATCGAATATAACAATCTTTTCCTTTAGGGTTTTGTTTTGGGGTGTTCTTCAAGGTTACCTCATATTGCTTTTTTTTTTTTTTTGTCCGGAAATTCTTTACAACGGGAGTTGAATAAATTCCAAGTTAAGTGGAGTTCAATTTTTTAGAGGGTAAATACCCATAAATTGAACTGTTTTTTTTTTTAAATTGTAAAACTCTAACAAAAAAAATGGAATTTTTGATCAATTAATTCTAATATAATTTTTTGAGAGCTGGACTTAACTTTTTAATCTTACTCTCTAAATTGTTTTGGGATTACCAAATTTGGTAGCCTTTCTTAGTTAAATTCTTAAATTTAGAATTCATTAAGGTATAAAATTATGTCAAAATTATTTAAAATTTTTATTATCAAGTGATTATGTAATAATCTCATCATGATATTTTAATAAAATTTAATTTTAAGGATTAAATTGAGAAAAATGAAAATTTAAGATTAATATGAAAAAATTTAGAGATCAAACAAGAAAAGAAATTCTAAAATTCAAATATTAAATGTTTTTCTTTGGCCCTTGTACATAGTGCATCTTAATATCAAACATTGTTGTTTGAAAGCAAGGTAGAATCCAGATCATGTTTTTTTTTTTTCCCCTTAATTTGGTTGTTTTGAGGCAATATCATTGTCAAAATGATTTCATTCCATGTAGAAACTTTGGACCACACCACTTTTGATTCTGAAGTTAAACATGTGCATTTAAAATCAGCAGAAATCTTATTAATTGCTAAGCAATTTTAATATTTAATATTACTGAACCCAATAAATTATTCTTTGAAATTTATTGATTATGGGAATCAAATTTTACAAGTGAAGCTTTGAATCTAAAATTGTATAAGTCCGAATGAGTCAGAAAGATTAGTAATTTGTAATTATTTTATTTAAAATGGTATAAAAGTATGATAAAAATAAAAGTGATATTGTAATAATTTTAATTTTAATTTTTAAAAACACTGAATTAGAAACGGAATGACCCTTGGAGTAATGGAATCCAGGTGTTTTACTCAAAAAGAATGGTTTTAAAAGATTTCAAAAATTTTCATCGTGGACTCCTTTTTCAGTTTTACTTCATTAATCTTTAGTTTCAAAAGTTATATAATAATATTTTATTTTTAAAATTTTTATTTTAAATTTAACTATATAAAATTTAGATTAATGTTTTGAATAATAAAAATACTTAATTAATATAATATCAATATTTAAAATGTAATTAAAATTTAAAAATTAATTTAAAATGAAGGTTATAATTTATGGATATTTAATAGAATTAATTCATAGATAAATTCTGATTAATTTAGTTTTGGAAATATAAAGGGCGTTAACTGGAAATGGGCAAGCAGAAGTGATTGATTGACATCCCTCAAAATCTTCTTTTTATTTATTTTAAAAATCTAAAAAACATCACGCCATAAGAAGAAAGAGAAAAGGTCGACCTGTTTCTCTATGTCACCTGGGAAAAAGTTTATTTGGATTTGATAGATATTAATAGTACAAAATTAATTTAATTTCCCACATTTTTATAACTTTTTTATAATTGTAAAATTAAATTAAAACTAGAAATCAGGATATTGGTAGGATTGATTAGCTTAATTAATTGGACCAACACCCTCCTCAATATCATCTTCAGCCCTTTCTAAATTACATCCTTCCCAATGGACATAATTTTTTTAATTTATTTTATTATTTATGTTTAAAATTTATAATTATTTCTCTAAATAATATCACATCAAACTAATATAATATAACTGCCGGGATGTTGACTAAACTAATGTTCTGCCAAGAATGGATTATCCTTCTTATGAGATGTGTGTGCTCGGTGTCCTATACGGTGGGAATTAATGGAAATATTAGCGAGTCTTTCACTCCGTCACGTGGACTATGTCAAGGTGATCCCCTTAGCCCGTTTCTCTTTCTAATATGCGCTGAAGGACTCTCAACTTTGCTTAATGAAGTAAAACACAATAGACTGATGATTGGTGCCCCGATACGCAGAAAACGTTTTTCGCTCAACCACCTCCTTTTTGCTGATGATTGTATCTTATTTGGAGATGCTTCGAAAATGGGGCCTATATTGTTCGTAATATTCTTGAGGAGTATTCAAAAGCTTCAGGTCAACAGGTTAATTTTGAGAAATCTCTCATTTATTTTTGTGCGAGTGTGGAACAACACGTGAGGGATCAAATCACGGATATCTTAGGTATTCGTGTATCTATCAATCCGGAAAAATACTTGGGGCTGGTGATGATGGTTGGTAGAAGAAAATGGTGGGCGTTCGCTAATTTTGTGGATAGGTTCCGTAAGCGGATTGAAAGCTGGAATTTTCGTTTCCTCTCTATGGGAGGTAAGGAAGTTTTTGTCAAAGCAATTTTACAAGCTATCCCTATATATACGATGTAGTGTTTTGAGTTTCCGGAATTGTTATGTTGTGCATTACAAAACTTAATGAATAAATATTGGTGGTCTAATGGTAAAAATGGTAAAGGTATTCATTGGTGCTCTTGGAAGGATCTTTGCTACCCCAAAATATCTGGCGGATTGGGATTTCGAGATTTATCTTTTTTCAATAAGGCGTTGCTTGCTAAACAAGCCTGGAGGTTATTCGCTCATCCTAATTGTTTATTAGCAAAGGTACTCAAAGCCCGTTATTATCCTTATACCAATTTTTTATCTGCTAAAGTAGGGTCTTACCCTTCATTTACCTGGAGAAGCATTTGTGGTGCCCGCGAGTTGATTGCCGATGGTCTGGTTTAGTGGATTGGTACTGGAAAAATGGTGAACATTTGGAATGATCCCTGGCTGCTTGGACCTGGTAGAAATCGAGTGTTAGTACAAAACATGAGTATTCATTGGTCCACAATAAACCAATTAATTGATGAACATTCCTTTACCTGGAGGGAAGATATCATCCACAAACTGTTCGACTATGACCAAGCGAAACGTATTCTTAGCATTTCCCCTGGCTCGGTCTGATGCAGAGGATGTCTTGGCTTGGCGTCATGATAACACAGGGGTTTACACGGTTAAAAGTGATTATAGGGTGCTACTCTCTGGGAGACCACAACCCATTAGTTACAACATGAACAATGATGGCAAATTAAAAAACTTTTACAAGGTCCTTTGGGAGCTACAAGTACCATTTAAAGTTAAGATTCACCTTTGGAGACTAACTAAAAACTACGTGCCCCACCTTTGTAATCTCAATAAGCGAAAGCTAAATCTGGAGGTTGCTTGCCCTTTGTGCAGATCAGCTTCGGAAGACTCAGAACACCTTATTTGGTCTTGTGAGATACTTCGACACATTCGGAATCTATTGGATCTCCATGTTGCCCTGGATAGCGATACCTCAGATGGCAAAATTAAATTGGTTAGCATGTTTATTACTGCTACTGATGAAACAAGGAAAATGTTGACAATTTCTTTCTGGGCTATTTGGTTTATGCGCAATAAGATGGTTCATGAGGGGCGACAATTTTCTATGTAGGAACTTTTGTGTTTTATTCAAAGGTGTGTTTATGAATTAAAAATGAGTTGTACAACTGATTCTCCCTCTTTTCCTGCAAAATCAATTTTTTGGAGACCACCGTAACCGGTATTGTCGTAACCATTTTTTTGGGAAACGACAAAAAGGAGGGTTCGACTTTGGTTTTTTTTTAAACATAAAAAAGGAGCCGCCACCAATCCTTTTTGATAAGGTGTGATCGGGTCACCTCATAAAACGGTTGTTTTAATAAATGCTTGATTTATCAAAACAACGATTTTGGTCTTACGAAATCCGTAAAATGAGTTCGAAGTCGGTTACATGACGAGGAAGGGTTAGCACCTCGATACGCCCAAAATTGGTACCAAAATGATTAATTAGTGTCTTGATGTCGAAAGTTTGAAAAGGTTTTAAAATACGGATCCTTTTAATAGATATTAGGATATTCGAGATTTCTTTGTTTCGAGAGGGTACAAACATCACATCCAGCACGTTAGGACATGATATTTCTAACCTTCGTAATCAAAGTTATCTCATGATTTTACGAAGTTTATCAAAAGGGTGTTTAGTGATTTAGTCAAACGGAAAATCGCAACTCAAAGACGTTAGGGCACTATTCCCCGAATTCCTAAATACAAAACATTGCCTTTATTTTTTTTTAAAAAAACCTTTAAATGGAAGGTAGCAACTTTACAAAATGCCTCATATCGGGTCAAATCGAGAGAAGGTTCGAGTCAAAACTTGAGATTTCTTTGTCCCGAAAAGATATAAACATCACATCCAGCTCGTTAGGACGCAATGTTTTAATCTCTCGTAATCAAAGTCGCCTCGTGATTTGCAAAACTTCGTAAAAGGGATGTTAAGTAGTTTAGTTAGACGGAAAATCGCAACCCAGCACGTTAGGGCACTATTTTCCGAATTCCTAAATACGAAACATCACCTTTATTTTAAAACCTTAAAATGAAATATGATGATTTTAAAATTACATTTTATGTAGTATTGGTATAAAATTAGGAGAGATAAACGAGATATAAATAGAGTGAATGTAGGAGCACAAATAATAATATTATGATAATGATACAAAATATGATAATACTATATCGATATGAATAATACATAGATAATATTAGTGGTAGTAGAATAATAAAATGGGTGATAAAAATTAAATAATAAAATAATAAAATGTAAGATAATGGTAATAACACAAAATGAATAATAGTAAAATATATTATATATATATATATATATATATATATATAATAGTAGTAAGAAAGAATGGTAAAAATAATTTATTTAATAACAATAATAATATTATAATATATATAATGATACTGAATGACAAAATTTATATGATATAAACTTGGTAATATACAAAACCATTTAATATGTAAGAATTGGCTTTAGGATGATAAAATAATATATTAATGTAATATAATATGATATGATACAATGTAACATAATATAACATAATATAGTGTAATATAGTATAATAGTAATAATGATAATAAGGTAATAATATAATAATAATAATAATAATAATAATAATAATAATAATAATAATAATAATAATAAATGAATAATATAGTAGTAATAATAAAAATAATAATAAGAATAATAATAAACATATAAATAATAATAACAAGTAGTAAATATTAAATAATAGTGGAAATAGCAAAATTACAAAATAATTTGAAAAATGGGTCAAATTGAAACTAAAATGTAAGTAAGAGGGCCAAATTAGACATTTTAAGCAAAGACAGACCAAATAGCAACGCATAAAAAATCGGGGACGAGGAGCTAAATTTCCCGAGGGCGAACGCAACGCTTTTAAAGGGACCGGATTATAATCGCTAAAGTTTCCGGCAAAATTGCAATAACGAAAAAACTTAATTGTAAAAGTATAAAATGCGGAAGGACCGAACATGCAATTAACCCATCGATTAAAAACGCGGATCCTCCTGGCGGTCGGGTCAACGCTGGTTATAGAGCTAACGACGCCGCTTTTGAGGCCACCGAATCAGCCCCAAACGACGCTGCTTTGAAATTTTATAAAACCAAATTTCCTTCATTTTTTTTTCTTTCACCTGTAAAAAAAAAAAATCTTTCTCTTCTCTGCTTTTCTCTGGAGAGGGGAAGGTCACGGATTCTCGATCGATAGTCGTCACAATGGCTGTGACGGCCACCGCCACTACTGGCTTTAATTTCAAAAAAGGTAAGTTTTTTTTTGTGTTTATTTCCTTTCTCCTTTTTTGTATTTCATATTTTATTCGTGCATAAAAAGGGAGAAACAGACTCGTAAAATGAGGAAAATAAATGAAAAATAAGAATACCTTGGGCCTCCGATCTTGATTTTTTTATACTTTGATTCTCTGATTTTGTCTCCTTTGGTATTCTGGTTACCTATTTGTTAGTATTTTTATCTTTGGTTTTCGGTTGTGATTGATTTTCTGTTTGATGAAAATTTTTTGCTCTTGTATTGATGGTTAAAAGGATAAAAACAGATCTCTAAAAAACCGAACCCTTTTAGTCCTTACAATGTATACAAATCGGCTTTTATAGCCCTCCTAAATTACTTGCTGTCTCTTCTTATTTAATGTTTTGCAGGTGCTTGGGGGTGGCGGTGGCGCTGGTGACCTGGGCTTTGGCAGAGGCGGTGGATGGGACAAGGGGCGAGGCAAGTGTGTCGGTAGTGGTCTTAGGTGCGCGCACCTAGGGCTTCGCTTTTCTTTTTTATTAGGGTTAATTAGGGATGGGCCAATCGGGTTAGGGTTTTGGGTCGCTATTGGGTTTGTAAAAATGGGCTTCGGGTTTAGTGTATTAGATTTGGGTTTTGGGTTCTAGTTGTAAAAAATGGGCCGGCAAATGGGCTTCTATACCGCCCTCTTTGCTCATTGTCGTAACGAGAATGGAGCAAAGATTTTCACAAGGCCCATTTTGCCCGGCCTCGCTAAGCCTTGGCCTCTTGTGCTTTTCTTCATTTCGCCCATCGCATCTTGTTGTCTTGATCCGCTTCAATCTAGCTCCGAGATATGTGGCTTCAATCGATCCGCGTCTATCGCGACTTCAATGGATGTGAAACGTTTATTTTTGATCCGTTTCGCAAATTTAGGAATGTCTAAATCTATCTTCAATCCGATCCTTGCAAACTCAAGGATCACCAGACCGATATCTTCGATCCGCTTCGCAACTTCGTGAAGGTCAAATATGCTTTCTTCAATCTGATCCCAAAGAACTCGGGGATCACCAGATCGATGTCTTCGATCCGCTTCGCAACTTCAGAATGTCAAATCATTATCTTCGATCCGCTTCTTGCAACTTCAAGAAGGTCAAATCGCTATCTTGATCCGCTTCTTGCAACTTCAAGAAGGTCAAATCCGCTTTCAATTTCAAGAAGGTCAACCTCTACTTCGATCCGCTTTTGCAATTTCAAGATCAAATCGCTTCTTCGCAACTGATCCCAAGAAGGTCAATCACTTCAGATCGCTTCAACTTCGTGAACGCCAACTCTTCAATCTAATCCTCGCAAACTCGTGGATCACCAGATCAATCTTCGATCCGCTTCGCAACTTCAGAACGCCAAATCGATCTCTTTGATCCGCTTCCATCGCATACTCGTGGAGACGAGATCTGCTCAACCGATCGTCCTTTTGAGGACGAATCAGAAATGAATACATACTTATGCCTAATGATTAGGATGCCATGAGTATGATGAGTCGTAATGTTATGAGTATGATTCCTATTTAAGGTGTTATCACTCATTTGTCTGTCAAGGTTTTATCTTCGCTTCTTTTCAAAGGACTGCTTTCACATGAATGGCTTGCCCTCGTGGAAATTTCAAAGTCTATTTTAGGCCTTAGAACACGTGTCCGCTTTGACTTCTAGTCTGCCTTCCCGGAGTCACAACTCCTTCTTGAAGAATACTCGACTTGGTTTGTTTTAGATTCGCTTCTCAACAATTTAGGGTTTTTGAATCTTTCCTATCGAAAATTGGCCTCGTTATACTTTTCTAAATGACCAAGTAACATTATTCACCCCGCCACAATTGTTGAATCCAAGTAGGACTTTGAAGAAATGGTCTCCACCGAGACCCCTTTTTCCAATGTCTTTATCTTGTGTTCGTGGAAGTTCTAAACAAATGTTCTGCTTTCGCCTCTGCTTTATCTAGAGATTTCCAAAGTGATACGTGGAACTTTCCTTTGTGAAGTCGTTAGTTCATCAATTATTGTTTCAATGCAAGATGTTTAATGATGGATAATAGTAGGTCGATTTCAAAGAGAATCAAAATGAATTTATCTATGAGACAAAGAAAATTGATTGGGGACATATCCCTTCTTTTGTTTACGGAGAAAAAAACTCAAAATTGGTAAAATAAACAACATGAATCGACGCCTAGGCATCGCCGATTGACTTCTATATACAAACTTCAAGAAGACCGCTTGAGCTCGCTATGTGTTTAGAAGACTCAAAGTATTTTGTCGATGCCCCAATATGCAACGCATTTCCTCTTCTCGTTGATTATAGCGCCGCAAGATCACGACGTGTTCGTTCAAAATTTGAGCCGCCTTTTCGGTTTTCAACTCAAAGCCCTTTGGTCTCAAGGTGCCCTTTTATGGTTTTCACCTTGGCCTCTCCGCTTTTTTTTCAAGTCTCAAAGTGCCCTTTGCGGGTTTTCACCTTGGCCTCCTCCATTTCAAGCAAAGTATCTTTTATCGATCCGAGTTCACGGATTGGGCAAGCTTTTCCGTCCATCTCGCCGTAATCGCACACCTCCGAGAAAGCTTTCTTTACCACATACGGTCCTTCCCGCTTCGCATCCATTTCCTCTGTGATCCTTTTGTATGGGAAGGATCTTTTTCAACACGAGGTCCCTTCGTGGAATTCCTCATGCGAACCTTTTGTTGTAAGCTCGCATCATTCGCTTTTGGTACATCCGACCATGACGGATAGCCCTCAATCTCTTTTCTTCAATTAAGTTCAACCGATCATACCGAGCTCGATCCATTCACTTCGTCCCACTTCACTTCCGACAATACTCGAAGAGAAGGTATTTCCACTTCAATAGGTAGAACTGCCTCCATCCCATAGACCAATGAGAAAGGCGTTGCCCCAGTAGAGGTTCGGGACGGACGTTCGATAAGCATAGAGCACGAACGGTAATTTTTCATGCCAATCCTTGTAAGTCTCAGTCATCTTCCCCACTATCCTTTTGATGTTTTTGTTGGCTGCTTCCACTGCCCCATTCATTTTTGGACGATACGGGGACGAATTGTGGTGTTTAATATTGAATTGGCTGCAAACTCCCGCTATCGTACTGTTGTTTAGGTTCAGTGCGTTGTCTGATATGATCCTCTCAGGCATTCCATATCGACAAATAATCTCCTTCTTCAAGAACCGACTGACCGCTGACTTAGTGACGTTAGCATACGAGGCGGCTTCTACCCACTTGGTGAAGTAGTCGATGACCACAAAGATGAATCGATGCCCATTCGATGCCTTCGGAGATATTGGCCCAATGACGTCCATGCCCCACATGGAAAATGGCCATGGAGAAGTCATAACATGTAAAGGTGACGGGGGTACGTGAATCTTGTCTCCATAAATCTGGCATTTATGACATTTTTTGGCATAGTTGATACAGTCTCCCTCCATGGTGGACCAATAATATCCGAACCTCATTATTTGTCTCGCCATTGTGAAACCATTAGCGTGAGTTCCATGACACCTTCATGGACTTCTTCTAGGATTAACTTAGCTTCTGGCAAGGCCCACACACCTCAAAGAAAGACTTGATCCTTCCTTTTCTTGTATAAGACTTCTCCATCCAAGACGTAATCACGTGCTAATCTCCTCAACGCCTTTTTTTCATTCTCGGGCTTGATCGTGGTACTCACGATTCTTCACATACCGCAATATATCGTGGTACCATGGTGGGCCGCTTCCCTTCTTCCTCGACATTGTAGCAATGGGTCGGGTCTTGATGAATGCTCATTTGTATTGGCTTCATATCTTCGCTTTCATTTATTCGACCATGGAAGCTGTGGTGGCGAGCATCACCATCCGATTTTCGCCCCTAGGCAAGTAATTGAAAGTGATATCATCGAACTCTTTGACAAGTTCCCGGCCAATCTTTTATAGATAACCAATTTTGGATCCTCGGTTTCCCATTCTCCTTTGAGTTGATAGATTACTGTATGAATCTCCATAGACTTCTAATACCCTAATTTTGAATTCGATAGCAACACGGAGCCCCATGATGCAAGCTTCATATTCACCATATTATTAGTGCAATCAAATCCAGTTTGCAAGTGAATGGATAATGGTCTCCTTTGGGGATATCAGATCGCCTCAATTCCATTGCCCACGGTATTTGATGCCCCATCAAAATTTAGTTTCAAGGATGGTCTTCTGAGGTACCTTCTTTAATGTCCGCCACGTACATCAAGTCCTCATTAGGAAATCAAAATCTAAGGGCTCATAGTCTTCAAGGGCTCTCATCGGCTAGAAAGTTCGCTATCGCGCCCCTTTTACCGCCTTTTGGTTTACATAAACGATGTCAAATTCGAAAGCAGATCGCCACCGCCATCCTTCCATTCAAGGCGGTAGATTCCATCATATACTTAAGGGATCTAGCTTTGAGATGAGCCATGTCGTAGATACAAAGATGTATTGCCTCAACCTTCGAGTTGTCCAAATCAAGGCACAACATAATTTCTCGATTGGGGGTACCTCATTTCACATGCGTGAATTTCTTATCGAGGTAGTATATTGCTTTTTCTTTCTTCCCGATTCATCATGTTGACCCAAAGACGCATCCCATCGAATTATCAAGTATCCGTTAGATAAAGGATGAGGGCTTGTCCGGTTGAGGCGGCATTAATACGGGCCCGAGATGATATTGTTTCACCTTTTCAAGGTCTTTTGGCATTCTTCATCCCACGTGCCTAGGTTGTGTTTCTTGAGGAGACGGAATATGGGTCGCATCTCTCGGCGGGCCAGAAATGAACCGAAGCGATGTAATTCACCTTCCTAAGAAACCTCTAACTTCTTTTTGGGTACGTGGTGGAGGTAATTTTGTATGGCTCGACTTTATCCGGTCAACCTCAATCCCTTTTCACCGACTATGAACCCGAGCAACTTTTCTGACCGAGTTCAAGGTACACTTTGACGGATTAAGCTTCAACTCGAATTTTCTCACCTCAAGAACAATTTTCTCAAGACCTCGCACATGCTCTTCTTCGCTTCGATTTGGCGATCATATCGTCGACGTAAACCTCAATTTCCCTGTGCATCATGTCATGGAATAAGGTTACCATGGCTCTCTGATATGTCGCGCCTGTATTTTTTAGCCCAAATGGCATTACCTTGTAGCAAAATGTTCCCCACATGGTTATAAACGTTGTCTTGTCCATGTCCTCAGGATGCATTTTTATTTGGTTGTACCCCGAGAAACCATCCATGAAGGAGAACAACGAATATCCTGTCAGATTGTCTACTAAAGTGTCGATGTGAGGCAAATGAAAATTGTCCTTCGGCCGGCCTTGTTCAGTCTCTCGTAGTCCACGCACATTCGCATTCTTCCCATCTTTCTTGGGGACAGGGACAACGTTAGCCACCCAATCCGAGTACTTGACCACTTGTAAGAACCCGGCATTAAATTATTTCTCGACTTCTTCTTTTATCTTTAACAAGACGTCTGGTCGCATTCTTCTGAGCTTCTGTTGGACTGGCTTGCATTCTTCTCTTATGGGCAGTCGGTGTACTGCAATATCAGTACTTAGTCCGGGCATATCTTGGTACGACCATGCGAACACATCCTTGAATTCATGGAGTAGTTTGATGAGGTTCCGCCTGGTTTCTGCAGTAATACAAGCTCCAATTTTCACCTCTTGCCCCTCTCCTAGGTTCACCGTTTCTACCGACTCTTTATGGGGGAGGATCTGTTTTTCTTCTTGCTCTACCATTCTCAACAAATCTGGAGGCAAGTCGCATTCTGTGTCATTTCCAAAGTCCTGAGATTCCTCTGAACACATGTCTTGCTCAAAGCACTCAATCAGAGTATCATTACTCATATCATTGATGTCTAGAGACCAGAATGGGTATCAAGGGTGTATAAAGAACAAATGAATTTGAGGACAATTATTCACATGATATGAATGAGAACAAAGAATAAATGGTAAAAATGTAAAATAAGAGGATATTTAGTAGAATTGAAGATGCATTTCATTAAAACAAAATGTCCGAACATGAGCCTATTTCACAAAGGAAATCTCATTGTTTCTAGGCTTAAAACAACAAGAGTGTTCTCAATATTACTCAGATAATCTCTAAACACTACAGAAATTCCTCTGCAGCTCAATTGTCTAACGTGCTTCCAGTGTTCATATGGGCGGATGCCCGATGATTTCTTTGATCGCCTCCTCATCCTCAGATGGCATTGATGTGAGGACATTCCTCTAGGAGATTCTCTTCCCGTAAATCATTCCTCCCGATACGAAAAAGCGAGATATGTGGGGAATGTCATCTGCCCCCACTTAGCGCCTTCTCCATTCACCGGCCTTTCTCCTTTCTTGTTTCTTTTCCATCTCCTTCTTCATCTGCTTAGCATCCGGTTTGAAACCTAAACCAAAGCGATCCTTTTTTCTTTCAAAGATCGGGCTTGGACTTTCCTTGGAGATATTTACCCAATCCTTTTCCGGTAGGGCTCCTTTTCCCATCACATTTGCAATCCCATCCCGGTAGTCTTGGATAGTTTAGGCGACGGGACTTTATTTCCTCTCAAACGAAAGTCGATTCACGAACTCTAAGGATCGAAAGGAACATTCAATGGTTTCTCATTCGCTTTAGGTATGGCGCTTCGCTGGTAATAGTTGCTATGATATCTTCTTCAAAGATTTATAGTTACCACCAATTTTCTCGTTACCAATTTCAATTTCTCGTGCAAGGATTTAAGGTACGCCCCACCGAATGAATCCAGGGCCTCCCTAGTTAGCAGCTTGTAAGAAGGCTTAATATCCATGACCGTAAAGTCTACTTCATATGTATTAGGCCCGATCAATAATGGTATGTCTATTCTCCCATCACCCTTCTTTCTAAGGTCATTTAATGCTCTCACTATGTTTTGGCAGTGATTTCATATGAGAACTATCTATCGGCAACCTCTTGAGCGTGGCTAGTGGTAAGACATTTAATGTCGACCCATTATCTATTAGCACACTTGGCAAGGTGTACCCTTTACAACGGGTGGTTATGTGCAAGGCCTTCGTCGATCCCATGCCTCCTGAGGATTTCATCATCGTCAAGTAGATGAAATTATCGCTTATGTTACTAACCGACGATCCAACTTGTTGACGGATATATCTTTAGTAACATAGGTCTCACTTAGTACTTTCATTAATGCTTCATGTGCACTTTGAGCTTAGAAGTAGTGCTAACACAGAGATACGGGCTGGTTGTCTGTGCAGTTGTTCCACTACACTGTATTCACTGTGTTTCAAGAATTTTAAGAATTCTTTAGCCTCCTCCTCTTTTACGGGTTCATTGATAACGGCTTTGGGTTCTTTTTCCCGCCTAATCGACACGCCTTCGCCATTGCCATTTCCATTCTCTTGTTTTCGGGTCATAACGCTTCCCACTACGCGTATAGGAACCTTCGTCTTGACTTCCTTCAAGTACTAGTGGAACCTTGCGCCCCGGTATTGTCACATTGCGCTTATAATTCCAAGGCACCCTTTTACTATCTTTGTAAGGAAAAGAAGCAGTTTCAATTGTGATTTTGGTCTTCCCCGCTTCGCCTCCGTGTTCCGCGAAATGATGATTCTCGAGTAATTAACTCCGGTTTTGTCAAATCTTCTTCTGTCGCAGATATTTCCTCTTCCTCTTCTCCTTCTTCATAAAACTCCAGTTCTTTGTTGTCCATGAGGCCTTGCACCAAAATTTTAAACTCGCACATTCTTGGATCTCGTGCCCCTCGCCTTATGGAATTTACAGAATTCTTCATATGTCTTTCGCCTCGTAGAATCGACTCTATCAATCCTCTTTTGCCATTTCCTTCCGGACTATTCGCAATGGGGTCTTCACTTGGTGACATCCTCTTGATCTTTCTCACAATCTCCTCACCGATCGCGCTTCACCCCTTTATCCTCGCGATTGGGCAATGGGTTCCCTTTCTTACCAAGTCATCAAGCGCTATAACACCCATTTTGATTAGCCTCTCGACTACCTTTTGAAGGCGAGGCAATTTTCATCGAATGCCCTCTATCCTCGCATGGTAGTCGCAGTGAGCGCTTGAGTCGCACTCACTTAGGTATGGGGCTGCAATGGTTGTAAGTAAAACGGGACACGATGTGCTCATTGAATAAAATTTGGTATAGCTCTTTGTATGTGATTGAAATTGGCGAAATTAGATTCTTTCAAGATTTGGCCTTGTGTTGGACTCTTGCCTAAAGGGCTCATGATCGGGGTCACAATCCTTGGTCGGCTCACAAGAATAGGCTTTGAATAACTTTTACCTATGTTGTTTATGTCATTCTCCTCTTCTTCTGGGCCGTCTTTCTAGTACTTTCTCCAAATTTATTTTACCGCTTCGATCGCATTCTCAATCATTTCCGACAAAGACAATATCGTAAAAACTTTTGGTGGCACTTCCAAGCATGTGATTAATGAAGGGTGCTTTCAACGTATTGACAAACAAAGATGGTTGTCTCTTTTCTAGAAGCGGTATCGAACTTGTGTGGCTACTTCCTCCACCACCGGGCATATTGCTCAAACTTTCATTTGGCTTTTTCTCCATATTTTGGAGCGTGATTCGATCAGAGCTATATCGACCACGCGTCTGTATTGTTTTAGGAAGGCTCGTGCTAGGTCCTCCACGACTTGATCTCGGGTACTACCGAGCTGATTGTACCATTTGGTCGCAAATTTCCTACCAAACTATCTTGAAAACAATGAATAAGTAGTTGATCGTTGTTAACATATCCCGCCATCCGTCGACGTAACATCGTGATGTGCGCTTCGGGCAACCGTCCCATTGTATTTTTCAAAATCTGGGTCTTGAACTTTGGCTAAGCACGAGGTCCGGGACTAGGCTCAAGTCTTTAGCGCTCACCCCGTAGCGATGGTCGCAGCTTTATTTCCTTAAACTTTTCTTCTAACCATTTGCAACGATCCTCGAGTTGTCCGGGTAGGTTCGACTTTACCTTATCCATTTCACCATTTCATCAAAGTCGGGACTATAGGGTTAGCCGGACCTTCTCCGGATTAGTGCCCAACCAAGAGGGAAGTGTGCCGGCATTGCGGTCTCATCCCGCATTGTGGCTCGATAACAAAAGGCGCCTTTGGGGACATATTTCGTGGTGCTTGGGTATTTGGCGGGTAAATCCTGAGGGTAAGTGGTCGCCATTATTCCCCGAGCTAGCAATGACGCCTTTCCTCGCTCATTGGCCAATAGTTGAGCCACCGGCTTATCATGTTGTTTTGGGACTCCTGATTCGCTTCTATCATATCTTGTTGCATCTTGGTTAATCGTTTTGCATCTGTTTGTATTTCCTTTGCACTTGCTCTAGTCTTTCAATCCTTTGATCCATGATTTTAGTTTTGCCTCGCAGATTGTAGCGGTGTTCCAGGTAATCGCATAATTTAAGGTTCTTTTGTGAGTTTTAATGCACATGATGCAATGTAATGCTAATGCATGCAATGTATGCAAAAAAAGGCGTTAATTCGATTCAATTTCCATTAGAATAACTTTTCTAGAAAACAAATTTCTTTACATAGAATAGATTACATATAAGGCCTCGCCTAATACTTAAGGCCTTGACTTCTTCAAGAAGCTTAGCTAACTCTTGTCCTTGCTCGACTTTGATTCATAAAACAAACTTAGTACATCGCTTGACTCCTAAGGTTTGCAAATGCTCGCGACCTCTCGCACTTGAGCCACGGCTTCCCCATGATGTAATCCCGATCTCGACTTGATTCTGGAGTGATGAAGTTGTTGCTTCCAACGCCCTCATTGATTTCGGAAGCTCCACCAGTAGCTCACAACCATGTAAAGCGACTCTAGCTCTTCGATTCTCCTTTTCATTTCTTCAATTTTACCCAGACTAGCCTTTAATTCAATCGCAGAGTTGCGCTACGACATCGATACAAAGATCTTTCCAATTCGCCACCCGAGCCTTTAATTCTTCTTTCTCGCTTTGGGTTTCTACCAAACTTCTTTTCGTGGTATCTTCTCGAACTTGGGTATCTCTTGAGTTCCCTTCCCACCGATCGCTCTATGTCTTTCCTCTTTCGCTTCTTGACGCCATTGTCTCGACGCTTTTCCTAATCCAACCATTTTCATTGACCTTCGCAGCTTCTTGTAGTCCGCTTTTCAAACCGTCCAAATCTTCCTCACCTTTATTTTTCCCTTTTCTCAACTTTTCTACTCTAGCTTCGGATGTCAACGCCCAATCCTAAATGCATTTTCTCTTCTTCTAATCGTTCTATCCTTTTCCCTAATTCCGCATTCCTTTTCTCAAAATCTTGTTTGATGATTTCGAGCTCGATGGGATTACCGTAGGTGTTCCTCCATTGATCGAGCGCCTTCCGACTCGGTATGGGAATGTTGTCGTTGATTCTCCTGCTCCTCCATCGGTCGATTCGGAGTTGTCATCGGGTTTGTGGCAAACCTTTTCATTCTATGAGTTTGACTCAAGCGCTTGCTATTTCACGAACTCTTTTCTTACAATTATCCCTTTGTATTCAAATTCACACCGAATTAGACCTTGTGTTATGTATAAACCGCCTCGATCTCAGACTGCCTCAACACAAGGAGAGGAGCATATCCGACGGCTCCCACACTCCCAACAGAGGAACCCACCAAAATCTCCACATCGATATAGTATCTCATCGTGGATCATCAAAGGAGCTTTCCATTCCACGCCTTCCTCTTGCGTGTTTTGCGTAATTGTCATCCATTTTTCTTCCGTAAGATCGCCTCGCCTTGGTGTGGCGGCTAATTCCTTTAACGGGAATAGTCCTCGAGAAGATCCGCCCCGGTGCTTTTTTCGCTTTCCAAAATGATCGTTGAACCATACTAACAAGAGTCAGGCACAACCGGTGAATCTTCCTTCGCCGCGCTTCTAAGACGCACTTAGAGACCGAAAGTTTCGCCGTAATTGTAGGAACGGTGTGACTCTTCTATCCAACCCGTCGAATAGATCTCGAGATCGCTTCATCTACATGCCCTAGAGCTTTAGGAAAATAATCAATCCATAAATGCTCAAGGCAAAGATGTCAACCCTTTTCTTCACATCCGGTGTTCTATGATCAAGTCCCTTAAATTTCTCCGGGGATACACTTACAATCTCCTTTTTGTTTTATCCGTGCTGCAACCCACTGCTCACTCATTCCCGTAATATTCATCAGCTTTTTTAAGAAGGTGGGAACGTTAACAGGTCTTGTATAAACTTTGTCGGCTTGAATTTTCGGGCAACGGAGTAGAGCTGTGTATTCTTCTATAGTAGGCACCAGGTCCACTTTCCCGAAAGTAAAACAGCTATAAGCGGGATTCCAAAATTGAGCTATAGCTCGGAATAGGTGCTGGTCTACCTTGATGTCGAGCAGATATGACAGATCTCCGTAATGACAGTAGAATAATTGCTTGATCTCATGATCCCACTGACCCCATATCTCTTTCATCTCTTGAAGATTATTTTGGGTGACACTGATACGCGTGAAGTCCCATAATTCGACACGCACTTTCTCGCAAGGCTATCACCTTTTTCTTGTCGCATGCCTCTACCATATCCGACGGCCGCATTGTCTTCCACTCTATCAAGAAACCCCTTTCCATGACAAAGCTATCTATTTGGGCAATTGAACGTGAATCAACACCTTTTGATGAAGATGCCATGCAAAATGAAAATGAAGCAAGTTAATATTTCATACATAGTAAGCAAAGAATAAAAATACCTAATCTGTAACCACTAGGGTTTGGCGTGGCTCTACCTAGGTGGATTCTTAGGGCTTACTATATGAGGTTCAGCCTAAAGTAAGGGTACCGAACTAGCGATTCCTCGATCTTCACCCATTATAGGCTCATATAGACCGAAGTTCGCTTGGGGAATACATTTCCTATGGTCGCATCGGAGATGAAAATCTCACGAAGACATAGGTACGGATGTATCCCAAAGCGATTCACTATCTTACACGGAGGTGAAAACCTCACGAAAGAGTAGTTTCTCACTCCCACCTAAAGGTGTGACCACGACGGTCATGCAATGCAATGCCGTAAAAAAAAACATGCAAAAAAGATCGTAATTTTCAAATTGCACTTTCAAACTTCCGACAAAAGACAAAAATAATCAATTTATGGCTTGACTTTCCAAAAAGTGTCCCCAAAGGAGTCGCCAAGTCGTCAGAACCATTTTTTTGGAAAATGACAAAAAGGCGGGTTCGACTTTGGTTTTTTAAAACATAAAAAGGGAGCCGCCACCAATCCTTTTTGATAAGGTGTGATCGGTCACCTCATAAAACAGTTGTTTTAATAAACAGCTTGATTTATCAAAACAACGATTTTGGTCTTACGAAATCCAGAAAATGAGTTCGGAAGTCGGTTACGCACGAGGAAGGGTTAGCACCCTCGATGCGCCCAAAATTGGTACCAAAATGATTAATTAGTGTCTTGATGTCGGAAGTTTGAAAAGGTTTTAAAATACGGATCCTTTTAATAGATATTAGGATATTCGAGATTTCTTTGTTTCGAGAGGGTACAAACATCACATCCAGCACGTTAGGATATGATATTTCTAACCTTCGTAATCAAAGTTATCTCATGATTTTACGAAGTTTATCAAAAGGGTGTTTAGTGATTTAGTCAAACGGAAAATCGCAACCCAGCACGTTAGGGCACTATTCCCCGAATTCCTAAATACAAAACATTGCCTTTATTTTTTAAAAACCTTTAAATGGAAGGTAGCAACTTTACAAAATGCCTCAGACGGGTCAAATCGAGAGAAGGTTCGAGTCAAAACTTGAGATTTCTTTGTCCCGAAAAGATATAAACATCACATCCAAATTCGTTAGACGCAATGTTTTAATCTCTCGTAATCAAAGTCGCCTCGTGATTTGCAAAACTTCGTAAAAGGGATGTTAAGTAGTTTAGTTAGACGGAAAATCGCAACCCAAAGACGTTAGGGCACTATTTTCCTAATTCCTAAACACGAATCATCACCTTTATTTTAAAACCTTAAAATGAAATATGATGATTTTAAAATTACATTTTATGTAGTATTGGTATAAAATTAGAGAGATAAACGAGATATAAATAGAGTGAATGTAGGAGCACAAATAATAATATTATGATAATGATACAAAATATGATAATACTATATCGATATGAATAATACATAGATAATATTAGTGGTAGTAGAATAATAAAATGGGTGATAAAAATTAAATAATAAAATAATAAAATGTAAGATAATGGTAATAACACAAAATGAATAATAGTAAAATATATTATATATATATATATATATATGTATATAATAGTAGTAAGAAAGAATGGTAAAAATAATTTATTTAATAACAATAATAATATATAATATATATGTACGATATCTGAATGACAAAATTTATATGATATAAACTTGGTAATATACAAAACCATTTAATATGTAAGAATTGGCTTTAGGATGATAAAATAATATATTAATGTAATATAATATGATATGATACAATGTAACATAATATAACATAATATAGTATAATATAGTATAATAGTAATAATGATAATAAGGTAATAATAATAATAATAATAATAATAATAATAATAATAATAATAATAATAATAATAATAATAATAAATGAATAATATAGTAGTAATAATAAAAATAATAATAAGAATAATAATAAACATATAAATAATAACAAGTGGTGAATATTAAATAATAGTGGAAATAGCAAAATTACAAAATAATTTGAAAAATGGGTCAAATTGAACTAAAATGTAGTAAGAGGGCCAAATTAGACATTTTAAGCAAAGACAGACCAAATAGCAACGCGCATAAAAATTGGGGACGAGGAGCGAAATTTCCCGAGGCGGAACGCAGCGCTTTAAAGGGACCGGATTATAATCGCTAAAGTTTTCGGCTAAATTGCAATAACGAAAAAACTTAATTGTAAAAGTATAAAATGCGGAAGGACCGAACATGCAATTAACCCATCGATTAAAAACGCGCGGATCCTCCCGGCGGGTCGGGTCAACGCTGGTTATAGAGGAAACGACGCTGCTGAGGCCATCGAATTAGCCCCAAACGACGCTGCTTTTGAAATTTTATAAAACCAATTTCCTTCATTTTTTTTCATTTCACCAGTAAATAAAAAAAAACTTCTTTTTCTGCTTTTTCTCTCAGAGAGGGGAAGGTCTACGGATTCGATCGATCATCATTGTTTGGTTGTTGGCCACCACCACTATGGGGCCTAATTTCAAAAAGGTAAGTTTTTCCTTTTTTTTTTTGTTTTTATTTCTTTTCTCCTTTTAGTATTTCCTATTTTATACGTGCATAAAAAGGGAGAAACAGACTCGTAAAATGAGGAAAATAAATGAAAAATAAGAATACCTTGGGCCTTCGATCTCGATTTTTTATACTTTGATTCTCGATTTTGTCTCCTTTGGTATTCTCGTTACCTATTTGTTAGTATTTTTATCTTTGGTTTTCGCCAGATTGATTTTCTGCTTGATGAAAATTTTTTGCTCTTGTATTGATGGTTAAAAGGATAAAAACAGACCTAAAAAAAAATCGGAAAAAAAAGTCCTTACAATAGAATACAAATCGGCTTTTTATAGCCCTCCTAAATTACTTGCTGTCTCTTCTTATTTAATGTTTTGCAGGTGCTTGGGCGGTGGCGTGGCAGGACCTGGGCTTGGCAGAGGCGGTGGATGGGACAAGGGGCGAGGCAAGTGGTGTCAGAGAGTGGTTCTAGGTGCGCGCACCTAGGGCTTCTGCTTTATTCTTTATTAGGGTTAATTAGGGATGGGCCAATCGGGTTAGGGTTTTGGGTCAAGCTATTGGGTTTGTAAAAAATGGGCTTCGGGTTTAGTGTATTAGATTTGGGTTTTGGGTTCGTTGTAAAAACATGGGCGGGCAAATGGGCTTCTACAGGGATAGGAAGAAGATTGCGAGTTTTGTCTTGGTCTATTTGCTGGGAGGTCTCTGGCATTTGGTTTTGCTTGCTGGTTTTAGTTCGTTTTCTGTGTGCTAGGTTTCTGGTTTTGTTTTGCTTACTCTTCTGTCTTTTCATTTACTTCTCCGTTGGTTTGAGTTTCTTTTTTTTTAATTTTCTTGGTTTTTGTAATGCCAGCTTTTCCTCCACATTCATTAATGAAATTCGACTTTTGACAAAAAAAAAAAAAAAACTAATATAATATAACCTTTAAAGCATTCCAAATTTAACATGTACATATTTATTTAGAAATATAATAAGATAATTACTTGATATACATACCAAAAATTTTAACTCTACAAATATATTCTAAAATGATATTTAAAAATAAATAAATACAACGCATAATAAAATCTCAACCACGTAACAAATAATTATACATATATTACTACGTGCTTGTTTATGCAATTGGGCATGCATCTTTGTGATGTCAACGAACCACGGCCTTGGATCAAAGGCAGTGCTTTTAAGTGTTATCCCATACATACATACTTACTAAGTATTTTATTGAATTAGTATTATCCTTAACCGGATCATTAACTTATTTATAAGATTATAAAAATATCTTTTCTTTTAAATTATAATTAATTTTATTATCTTTTCTTGTATTTTAACACTTTAAATAATATAATTAAAATTACAATTTCAACAATACTCTATTGTATTAAAATATAAGTTTATTACCACTCAACCTAAAATGTTATATTTTTTTTGAATTTTGGGTTTTGAGTTGATAAATTAAGATTTAGGATTTTTTTAAGTTTTGGGTTTATGATTTAAGGTTTGAGTTTAGTATTTAAGGTTCGTGGCTTATATTAGTTTTCAAATTTTAGATTTAAGATTTTTGTTTAAATATTAATTTTTATTTATAAGTCTTCATTATTTTTATTTCACAATGTAAATTTTGTATTGAAGGTTGAGATGAGATTATAAAACTTTAGAGATCAAAGGTAAAAGTTTTATGTTAAAAGGAATAAATTGAAATATTAATTTTGAGAAAGACAAAATAAAAAAAATCTTTTAACCAAGAGATTAAAATAACTTAAATTGAATTATTAATTTTTAAAGGAATTAATATTATAATTTTCATTTAACTAAAATCTAAAATTAATAATTCAACTATAACTATTCATTAAAATGCAAATATATTAATAATATATATCTAGATATTTACAAACCCAGAATGTAGGTAAAATAAAATATTTTATGTTAAAAATATTTTATTTTAAAATTATTTAATAATAAATATAAGTTGAGTGATGATAAATTTATATTTTAATATTATTAAATATGTATTGAGTTCTTGAATTTGTAATTATTTTATTTAAAGATAGTATAAAAACATGAAAAGATAAAAGTGCCATCATAATAATATTAATTATTTTTTCAAAATATTATAATAATATTAATTATAATTTAAAAGAATAAGTATTTTTTAAGTTTATAATCGAGTTGGTAACCCGATTAAAGATGACATAAATTTAATAAAATACTTAAATATAAGTATTAATTATTTAATATGTACTTAAAATTTTTCATCTATTTTTTATTTTATCCAATTATAAGGTGCCGTGTTTTTATTGAAAGATGGTGCATTCCTTTTTCTTCTACTTCAATGTTATATTATTGAGGGCAAAGTAAAAGTAGAAGAGATGGAGGAGCAGTTGGACGGCCCATAAGATCCCCCAATGGCCATATCCTCTATTGCAGCCCCCCTTTGGGCCTTTATTGCCATCAATTGTCTCTTGTCTTACTTCCCCTTTTCACTTCCAATTGCACTCATCAACCGACTTTTAGCACTAACTTGCCTCTCATTCCAAAAAGAAAGATAATGTTGTGATGTGAGGACCCCTTTCAATAATCGTTTCTTAACCTGAATCTTCTTATTTTGTATCTAAATTCGTGGTTCATATCTAAAGCCTAAACCAAATATACTACATTTCTTTAATTAAATCATGTTATATATTAGACATACCTCCGAACTTAATAGTATTTTGCTAAGTACATAGAACTTATGTATCAGGTATTTTATGCTAAACAATATATATTCCTAAAAACAGTATCTCGCTTGATAAGATTGCAATGCCATCTATTTCACGGTATGAGTTTAATCCTATTCGGATTGGAGGTGATTCTCAAGTAAAACCCTTTCAAGATTTAAACTTAATTCAAATACTCGAAAAAAAATTTACTTTCATTCCTTTTAACCAATTATTAGTCTTAAATGACCTCTAGATGACATGATAAAAGACATTCATTCATCTAAGAATTGTACTTGCAGCCCTTAACCCTTTAGGTGAATCATTCATCATCATGACATCAATCATATATATGCACATGTAATGGAGTTCTTTTTTTATGTAATGGATTATCTTGTAGTTAAGATGCTTTTCTTTGTAATAGTAGAAAAAATTTAGAGTTTTGATATATTATGAAGATTTATGCACTAAACAATTAAAATGAACTAAATATATCAATTTTGTTATACATGCATATGAATTGAATTTATTTTCTTTAAAATTTAAATTATTTTTAAAGAGATTACAAGTATTGATTCAATTATAATTATAAGCAATACATATGAATAATTATAACTAGAATCAATATTACAAGCACGATTAAATTGATAAACAAAAGGAATTTAAACTGAAAACTTATACACACATAAGGAAACATGAACTCAAAATTTTAAATTATTCATAATATTAACTTTGAGATTAAACTAAATTAACGTTGAGAGGCATATTAAAAGTATGAATTAGCATAATTGGTGAAATCCAATTTAATGGTTGTTCCCAAATTTAGCTAGCTTGACATACAGATCTAATTAGCTGGCCTCTTTTTTTGACAAAAGGAGTTAGCATTTTGCAGGTACATCACATTGATGAAACCATTTTAATTATTAGATTTGGTGTTTTATTTTTCAATCAAAAGGCCTATATATCATTTACCAATCAGAATCCCACCTAAATTAAACCCCCATAAAATTTAATCTTATTTGCATTCCATTATATATATATATATATTGCAACTATCAATTTTTTAAAAATATTTATAGTAATGTATTTGAAATAGTATATATAGAATTATTAAACTTCAAAATCTATATGAAAAAATTAAAAATTAAAAATATTGGTGTTGAATATATAGATAAAATAAAATTGAATTTTTGAGAAAGAAGTAAAGGCATTGAGTGGGGTTAAAATTAAGACCAACATCGAAGCATCTTTTAAAGAACAGCACTGAACCAAGTAGCTATAGGGTGGTCCTATTGATAAGGTTGCATATATCATCCATTTATTTTATTTCAATTTTTCATTTTTGATGGGTTAAGCAGTCTTAATTGTGCGTGGTCCATGAAAATTGACTATCCAGTCTGAATTTATACTAGTTATTGAGAACAAGTACATAAATAATTTGGACCATTTCAATTAATTCTAAGTTGCGTTTTCATGGGGCATTTTACTCAATTTGTTCAAAATTTGAAATTTTCATTATGGATTTTTGGTATTAAATTTTCTTCACCATCATTGGCTTATTGGCGATACCAATTGGCAGAACGTTAACATCATATGCTCCAAATATCTTCCAAATTTGCATCATAAGTACCTATAGGAACTATACATAACTCCTATCCTCTATCTTGTATTTTTAAAAATATTAATAGCTAAGTTATTTTTATTGTTTTTTTCTTTTTAATAATTAGGGTAGGATAAGATTGTAAGACATTGGATCCAAATTTTCATATCACAAAATACAATAATTTTGCCACTAAGTTAAAAGTTGTCGGAAAGCTATTTTCAGGAGTGAAGGCAAAAAATAATTTTAGGAGATAAAATATGAATTCTAAATTCTTTTAAGGGACAAATAGAAATTGTATCATTATATTAATTTATAATTTTATAATTTTCAAGGGAGTTATAAATAGTTTTATCAATTTAAAGGGGTGAAGGCGACATGTTTCCTTTGGATCTGCTCCAGTTTTTATTGTTATTGTTTTTTTTTTCATATTTTTCATGTCCATTTTATAGTTCATGTTTAGGATTCATGATTGCCTCCAACAATATCACTTCTAAGGTTTGAACTTACATTCTCATTTAAAAGTGCAATATGTGTTTGGTCGAATCCGAGTTATGCAATGAACACGAAAAGAAACCAAGAAAATTGGACACAAATATTTACGTGAAAAAACTCCTCCAAAGAAGAAAAAAAACCATGTGCAAAGAAAACTTCACTAAAACTGGCAAAAAACCGAAAGAAGAGTACAAGATGGAGAACCAAATAAACCCTAAACCCAAATTACATAGATTCCCCAAAATTTTCACAAACTCTCTCTTAATTTTGTTGTTATTTTAAACTATCTAGGGCTAGCTAAAAGGCCTATTTATAGGTTGAATTTCGTGTACAAATATGACTAAAACATCCCTAGAATAATCAGAGTTAAACTGAGAAAATATAAAAGAGTTTAACTAGGAGAAAAAACCTGATTAAATGGAAAACACGTCGCCACGTCGGATGTCAAGCATCGCATCATTGGGACGTGGTGTGTCGTGGTCAGGACGTTGGCTCTTCCTCGTATTGGCGTCGGCTCTGTTTCATCCAAAATGCAAGGCACAGTCTACGGATCTCCACCTTGACTCGTATATCCAAAACATCTTCTTTGTTGAGCCTCGTCAGCTGCCTAACTCGATCTCTGTCGAATGTTTGCCAAGTCTAAGCAATGTCCAAACTTGGAAATTTAAAGACTCTTTGTTATCATATCTGCTGGATTATTCTCTTTGCCATTTTTGTGAATTTGAACATCTCTTTGAGCGAACACCTCTCGAACATAAGTGGTTTCGAATATCTATATGCTTTGTTCTTTCGTGATGATATGGCATTTTGACTATCGTAATATATGATTTTTTTTTTTTTTATCAACCAGCTCTTTGAATAGGCCTTTCAACCAAATGGCTTCTTTCACAACTTTTGTGATTGTCATGTACTCAACTTCGATAGTCGATAGAGCCATAGTGGCTTGAAGGGTGGCCTTCCAACTAATAGTGCAATTTTCAAAGATGAACAAATAACATGTGAGAGAATTTATTTTATCTAGGTCTCTAGCATAATCTGAATCTACATAGTCGACTAGACTTTCTGAACATCTTCTGAATTCCAAACAAGTACTAGAAGTCACTCTTAGAATCCATTTAACAGCTTGCCCATGTAATTTGCCGGGTTTGGCCATATATCTACTTACTACACTAACAACATTTGAAATATTGAGACGAGTACAAACTATTGCATACATTAGGCTTCCAACTGCACTAGAATAGAGAACCGAGGACATGTACCTTTCTTTGTCTTCGATTTGTGGTGAGGCTGAAGTTGAAAGCCTAAAGTGGGCAGCTAAAAGGGTGTTAACTGGTTTCGAATCTTGCATTCCAAACCGCTCAAGAATCCTTTCGATGTATCTATATTGTGACAAAAATAGCTTTCTGGAGTGTCAATCTCTCGAAATTTCAAAATTTTATTGGTTGCACCAAGATCCTCTATTTCAAACTTAAATTAAGCATAGTTTTAAGTCGTTCAGTTTCGGATGGATCCTTAGCCGCAATTAACATATCATAAACATAAAGCAGCAAATAAATAAATGATCTATCATCTAAACTATAACACCCCAAACCCGGCCTAGAAGTTAGGCCCGAGTCCGGAATGTCACATTAAAGGCACACTTCAAAACGGTTTCACAAATTAACAATTTAAGGCCCAAAAGCCCAAAACCCTTGTATCTTGTTAAGTTAAGATAAAAAGCCCATATTTTAGGAAAACATTCATATGTTAAGTTATTTTGAAAACCATGTTAACTTTAGAAATTTTATTTAAGTTTATTAACTGGATAGTTGAAATAATAATAATAAAACCCAAAAACTAAAGTCAATTAAGAGTTACATGGCCTTATTACAATCAAATGAAAAAAAAAAAACAAAGTATTTAAAAACATATTCATTTGAACAAATTAAAACATTTGATCAGATTGTAGTGTGGCCATCTCCGAGTCCTCTTTTACGTCGAGCCGTCTTTTCAGGATTACCTGAAACGATAAATTAAAGGGTGTGTGTTTTGAAACTCAGTGTGTACAACCCTTGGCAATCAAATCACATACAAATATTCACATTGGGCCTAAGCCTTATCAAAAATCGGTGGACTTGGTCCTTAGCCTACAATGATATCATAACATATCATATCGTATCATATACAAAAAAGATAATGCAAAACCTATCCCAATAATTCATCTACTATACACACCATTTCCCTTCCAACCATCACACACCTGTGGGGATTTCTAAATCAACCCACCCATCCTCTACACACCGAAGGTAGCTCGGTTGCGATATTACCTAACGTTGTAGTAAAGCTGCTAATCATATAATGGGCTTAAAGCCACCGGTGGATCCATGGCCATACGATTATGCGATCCTCAAATCTTCCTCCGTACCAAAATTCTCACCCATATGCATCTTAAACAGAATATCATATGAATGCATCAAACACATGAATAACATCCACAAACTCATACTCGTCACATAGGGGTATTTTCGTCATTTCACTATCTAGGGGTACTTTCGTAATTCTACCCTACGGGGATATTTTGGTAGTTTGGCAAAATAGGGTTTCTTGGTAATTTTGCAAAAAAGAGTATTTTGGTACTGTTGCAAAATAGGGGTATTTCAGTAATTATATAAATATAAGGGTATTTTAGTAATTTTACAAATATAAGGGTATTTTAGTAATTTTACAAATATAGGGGTATTTTAGTCCCTCTCGGGTTTTAGTTATGAACTTTGGCCCATCAACAAGTCCTCGCAGCTAAAGTGAATAGACACTACGCACCAGGTAGGATTCCAAAGAAGATGAGGTGGGCCACTAGGACCGCTTAAGTACCAAGCTCTCCCTAGATCCAGTCCTAGACATGCGTATGCCCATTGCCACACCCTAACCCAGCGACTTGTTCACGGATATGTTTAATTAGATTAAGTCTTATGAAATTTAAGAGTTGTTCAGACTAGGCCTAAAGTCCATAAACCCTAGCATACTTGTCTACAATCCCATAAAGCCCATTAAACCCAAATTTCACCCCTACGGCCCATTAGGCCCAAATCACATCCTTATGGCCTGTTAAGCCCAAAACAATTCCAGATTATGAATTATGCTTAACTGTCTCAATTCATACACTAAACCAAACGAACTCATCAAACCTAGCCTTTAGGGCCCACCGGGCCCATTTAGCCACTTTCAGCTTTTCAGCTTTTCGACATTGTCGATATCGTGTGTGTAGTGTTTGTACACACCTGATAACCTCGAGTGCTGCAAACCCCTTAGTCACGAACCTATAATCGACATTACTAGCGATTAACCAAAGCTTTAACACATACTTGTCAAAAATCAAAACCTCACCGTACTCTTACCGTGTGCCTCACGTTCTACTAGCCCTTCCTTTGCTACTATTGGTGATTATCCTCTAGATCTGCACCCAAATACCTATATCGTCAAAACCAAATGACCCATATTGTTCATAAGTCACCATTATGAGCTACATTAGATTTGGCCATCTACTAAACCATGACTGAGTCGAGAACACTTACCACCTTGTTAGCAATCCTTACCTACCACGCTTGCGATTGTTGAGTCTTACCCTTGTTAATACAAATTAATGACAAGGAGAGGTTAAATAGCCCTTCGGCTTTTAATAAAACGCACTAAAAAGTTCAACTAAACACTTACAAAAATTCTCCTTTGATCCTGCGACCTAGATCGCTTCTAAACAAGATTCGGCTTGAATAAAAATGGGTAGCAAACGATTGTGATGAAGGAAAACCAACAAAGAATCAGCACAAGTAAAGCTAAATGATAAGAAGGTGTATTCGGCTTTTAGGGAAAGAAGCAAAACACAACTCTGATAGGAATTTTCGGTAAAAAGACTGATGGGTTTCTTTTTGGCAAGTGGAAGAATTCGGCTATAGGAGAAACCGGTTGAGGGGAGAAAGAAAAATTAAAGAATGCTCAAAGAACCTTCAAGCATTCGACCCTTTCCTTTATATCCACAAGCCAAACATGCCATCTCCCAAAGTCCCATTCGGCACTAACTCCTTCCTTTCCTCATCTCCTAATTTTTCTCCCTGATAACACCTTAATCTTATCCGAAATTTCCTCCACATTCATATCACCTGCTTACCTCAAAATCTCCACGGCAAGAGTTCAAAACCAACATAACTCTTGCCGTCCACGCATGCAAAATAAACTCTAAAAACACACTCCCAATGCTCAAACCTTGGACCTCCTCAGCTTACTCACACGCCACCTTGCAGCTCCTAAATGACGCCACCTACCACTATACCACAAGCCCATTTGTGTCCTATTTTCTCTTAATCTACATAAGAGGCCTCATGCCTGAGGCTAGGGTCCACTAAGTACGAAAAATAAAATTTTCCCTATGGTCTCCCCTATCTCTAAGGCTTTAAATAATCCCGATAATACCTTAATATTAATATTCTAAGTGCTACACATACATATTAACTTCAATGCACAAAAATTAAGGTTTTGGGATTTTTGGGGCGTTACAATTCTACCCCTTTTAAAAAAAATTTCGACCTCAAAATTTACCTAATGGAAACAAGTGAGAGTATTGTGGCGCTTTTCCTCCTCAGGTTCCCAAGTAGCATCCTCTGCATTATGGTTACGCCAAAGCATTTTGACTAAAGGAACAGACTTCCTTCTTAGCACCTTGACATCTTGATCAATTATTTAAACTGGCTCCACTTCAAAAGTTAGATCTGGTCTAACCTCGATCTCCTCAACTAACACAATGTGAGAAGGGTCTGAGCTATAACGCCTTAGCATTGACACATAGAACACATCGTGTATTTGGCTCAATTCAGAAGGAAACTCCAGCTGATAGACAATCGGCCCAATTCACTTTAATACTCGATAAGGCCCAATGAACCTTGGGCTTAGCTTGCCCTTCCGACCAAACCTTAACGCCTTTTTCAAAAGGAAAACCTTAAGAAAAACCATGTCCCCCCACTGCATATTTGATCTCTCTTTGTTTGAGGTCAGCATACAATTTCTGCCTATTCGTCGCCTCCTTCAACCGATCCCGAATCAATTTCACCTTATTTTCGGTGTCTGCTACCAATTTCGGACCCAAAACCCGTCACTCAACTAACTCAGTCCAATAAGTCGAGTACGACATCTTCGTCCATACAGTGCTTCATATGGCGTCATTCCAATACTTGCCTGATAACTATTGTTATATGCAAATTCAGCTAACGACAAGTAGTCATTCCAACTACCTCGAAACTCAATTACACACCCCCTCAGTATATCCTCTAAAACTTGAATTACCCTTTCCGACTGACCATCAGTTTGAGGGTGAAATGTTGTACTGAAATTTGACCTCGTACCTAGCGCCTCATGCAGCTTCTTCCAAAAGCGAGATGTAAAATAAGGATATCTATCAGATATGATCAAGACTAGAACTCCATACAACCTCACAATCTCCGCCACATACAACCTTGCTAATTTCTATAGTGAGTAGTTAGTGTAGACCGATATAAAATAAACAGATTTAGTTAATTGATCCACAATGACCCACACAGAGTCCTTCTTAGCAGGCGTCAAGGGTAGCCCACTAACGAAATCCATAGTAACTCGCTCCCACTTCCATTGTGGGATTTTACTCGTCTGAAGTAATCCTCGATGGCAACTGATGTTTTGCTTTCACTTGCTGACATACTAAACATTTGCCCACAAACTCCATAACCTCGCGTTTCAATCTCGGCCACCAATAAAGCTCTCGTAAATCTTGGTATATCTTTTTACCTCTAGGGTGCATAGCATATGAGCTACTATGCACTTCCCGTAGTATAGACTTCCTTAGCTTTTCGTCCCTTGGTACACAAATTCTACCACGGAAACACAATAACCCATCACCATTCATCCCAAAATCTATTGTTTCCCCATTCTCAACTTGCTTGAATCGAAAACTTATAGTTTCATCTAATGACTATTTAGCTTTAATCTGCTCAACCCACAGTGGCCTCACTTGCAATTCGGCTAACAAGCTCCCGTCGTTATGCAGGTTCAACCTAGCAAACATTGCCCTCAAATCTAACATAGTCCTACGGCTTAGCGCATCAACCACTACATTTGCTTTGCCTAGGTGATATTCGATCATGCAATCGTAATCCTTTAACAGTTCAATCCATCTGCGCTGCCTCAAGTTCAGCTCCTTCTGAGTCAAGAGGTATCTCAGACTCTTATGATCCGTATAGATGGTGCACTTCTCTTCATACAAATAGTGTCTCCAAATCTTAAGTGCGAACACCACTGCTGCCAGTTCCAAATCGTGGGTTTAGTAATTTCTTTTATGAGTCTTAAGTTGGTGTGAGCCATACGCAACCACCTTTCCTTCCTGCATCAAAACACAGCCCAAGCCCACGTGTGACGTATCGCTATAAACCGTAAAATTTTTCTCGTGCTCCGACTGAATCAGAACAGGAGCCTCCGTTAAAACTTTCTTAAGATTCTCGAAACTTTCTTGCTGTTTATCTGTCCACACAAACGACACCCCTTTCGTAGCAGCTTGGTCAAAGGTGCCGCGATCAAGGAAAACCCTTCAACAAATCGCCTATAATACCCTGCCAGGCTTAGAAAACTCTGAATTTATGACACCGTCCTAGGTTGTTTCCAATCCAAAACTGCTTTCACCTTCCGAGGTCAACCTTAATTCCTTCAGCTGAAAACCACATGTCCTAAGAAAGTGACTTTCCTTAGCCAAAATTCGCTCTTACTAAACTTTGCATAAAGTTGCTTCTCCCTTAAAACTTGCAACACAATCCTTAGGTGTACATCATGATCAACACCGATGCTCCCCATGGAGACACGCTTGGTCTAATAAATACACGGTCCAATAACTCTTGAACCTGGGCCTTCAACTCTACCAGCTCCTTCAGTGCCATCATGTAAGGTACGATGGACACTGGGACCGTACCCGGTAACAACTCTATTCCAAATTCTACTTCTCTACTAGGAGGTAATCCTGGCAAATCCTCGGAAAAACATCAGGGAATTCTTTGACTATTTTCAAATGCTTGACAGTAAAACTATTCAATTTCGAATAACTGATATAGGCTAAGTAAGCTTCACAGCCCTTTCTTATCAACTTTTCTGCCCTTAAAGCTGAAATAACATTCGACAACGTCGTTCTCCAATCACTGCCACTTCATCACCTTCCACCGTTCTCAACACCATCCGCTTCATGGTACAATCTAGAGTTGCTTGGTGCCTTATCAACCAATCCATGCCTAAGATAAGGTCGAACTCACCAAACGGTAATTCCATCAAGTCCGCTCGAAAAATAACTCATTGAACTACCAATGGTACATTCCTAAATAGTTTACTAACTTTCACCGACTGCCCTAAAGGACTTAACATAGTCATTTCGTTCTCAATGGTTTCAAATTTAACCCCTACAGTCTCAATCCTATTGCATGCAATGTACGAATGTGTCGACCCCACATCAATTAGCGCAATATAAGGTAGCTCACAAATAAGAAACGTACCCGTTATCACATCTAGTGCATCACCTTCTTCTCTGTGACGAGCAGCATAAACCAACACTAGCTGTCTCGCCTCTGCCTGTCCTGCACCTCTGCCCGGTGCTCCACGTCCTTGTCCTGCGCCATTTCCACCTCTGGCTTGACCACGGCCCTTCGGTGGTTGTTGACCACCCCTCTGAAGCTGAAAATTACCTCTACCACAGACTTACTCTTGATCTAGCCTTCTCGGGCACTACCTAACCCTATGCTCCATGGATCCACAGCCCAAACATACTCCTATCCTCCTCCAACATTCACCTGGATGCCTTCTCCCACACTCAGCACAAAGTGGTATTCCGTTATAAGCAGCAGCAACAAGGGCCTCAGCTCTAACCGCCCATTCACTCTGGCCCTCCCCATGGGCCTCTGTCCAGCTCCCGTAGGTTCCATATTTCGCTTGTTCTTTCCCTTCTCTTTCTTTTGATTGCGGCGCTCTGTGCTCTTTACCTCCTCTGCTATTTTTACTTTCTCCAACAAAATCGTAAAATCTCGCTCCCTCTGTGGAGTTATTAGTACCTTAAGGCTATCCCTTAATCCATCCTCGAATTGTACGCACCTTTTATACTCCGTCACGACTATCCCCTTGGCACATCGACTGAGGCGTAAACTCAGCCTCGTACACTGCTACTTGCTTATCTCCCTAGTCAGACTCAAAAACTTCTTCCTTCGGGTATCCACATTGGCTGTTCCAATGTATTTCCCCTGGAATGCCAATTTGAAAAACTTTTACGTAATCTGCTCCGGTTGGTTGCCCTCTTTTACGATCGACCACCACTGGTAGGCTTCTTCCTTAGTAGGGATATTGCTCCTTTTAATTTTTGTTCAACCGTGCAATCTAGGTCGCCCATTATTCTTTCAATAGCTTCCAACCAATACTATGCCACATTCGGAGCCACCCCCGCTACTCCTTTAAAAATCTCAGCCCCATTAGCTCGAGTTGCTCCAAGATCGACCCACGACTCCCCGTACCATTATTGGGCCCAACGACCCTTTCTAAGATTCTTAACATGGCCTGGATACGGCCTCTTCCGTGGCGGCAGCCCATTCATTTGCTTCTCTTTCAGCTACTGGTGAGGCTGGAGCCTCCCCTACTCCTACGTTGGGCATATGGCCTGACTCGGACGATCTTGCCCTAACACCTCCACGGCCTCTACCACGGCCTCTTCCACCTCGTCTAGCACTCATCATTGCTTATTTCTGGATTACATAGTTCCACTTGTTTAGGGCACATGTCTTATGCGAGCAAAAATTTTTGAAGTTATTAAGCGGTCGAGAATCCACTACAGGCTTAAGTTTTCTACGAAATTTAGTCTCTAAAATCCTATTTTTAAGTAGCCCATTAACTAGATATAGTTTTGTATTTAAACAAAGGTAAACAACAGAAAACTTACTTAGCTCAACGTTGAGGGCTCAGTGAACCACACTTCAAGAATCCTGCCAAAAACTCTTTAAAACCCAAAATCTAAGGCCCATTTCACAGCCTAAGCTTTGTAATCGGGCTCTGATACCACTAAATGTAACACTCCAAACCCGGCCTAAAAGTTAGGCCCGAGTCCGAAATGTCACGTTAAAGGCACACTTCAAAACGATTTCACAAATTAACAATTTAAGGCCCAAAAGCCCAAAACCCTTGTATCTTGTTAAGTTAAGATAAAAAACTCATATTTTAGGAAAACATTCATATGTTAAGTTATTTCGAAAACCATGTTAACTTTAGAAATTTTATTTAAGTTTATTAACTGGATAGTTGAAACAATAATAATAAAACCCAAAAACTAAAGTCAATTAGGAGTTATATGGCCTTATTACAATCCAATGAAAAAAAAAACAAAGTATTTTAAAACATATTCATTTAAACAAATTAGAACATTTGATCAGCTTGTAGTGTGGCCATCTTCGAGTCCTCTCCCACGTCGAGCCGTCTTTTCAGGATTACCTGAAACAATAAATTAAAGGGTATGTGTTTTGAAACTCAGTGTGTACAACTCTTGGAAATTAAATCACATACAAATATTCACATGGGGCCTAAGCCTTATCAAAAATCTATGGTCTTGGGCCTTATCCCACAATGATCTCATAACATATCATATCGTGTCATATACAAATAAGATAATGCAAAACCCATCCCAATAATCTATCCACTACACACCATTTTCCTTCCAACCATTACACACCTATGGGGATTTCTAAATCAACCCACCCATCCTCTACACACCAAAGGTAGCCCAATTGTGGTACTACCTAACGTTGCAGCAAAGCCGCTAATCATATAATGGGCTTAAAGCCACCGGTGGATCCATGGCCATGTGACTATACGATCCTCAAATCTTTCTCCGTACCAAAATTCTCACCCATATGCATCCTAAATAGAATATCATATGAATGCATTAAACACACGGGTAACATCCACAAACTCATACTTGTCACATAGGGGTATTTTCGTCATTTCACTACCTAGGGATACTTTTGTAATTCTACTCTACGGGGGTATTTTGGTAGTTTGGAAAAATAGGGGTATCTTGGTAATTTTGGAAAATAAGGGTATTTTGGTACTATTTCAAAATAGGGGTATTTCGATAATTTTACAAATATAAGGGTATTTTGTAATTTTACAAATATAAGGGTATTTTAGTAATTTTACAAATATAGGGGTATTTTAGTCCCTCTCGGGTTTTAGTTATGAACTTTGGCCCATCAACAAGTCCTCGCGGCTAAAGTGAACAGACATTACGCACTAGGTAGGATTTTAGAGAAGAAGAGGTGGACCCACTAAATCCGCTTAAGTACCAAGCTCTCCCTAGATCCAATCCTAAACATGCGTATGCCCGTTGCCACACTCTAACCTAGCGGCTTCTTCATGGACATGTTTAATTAGATTAAGTCTTATGAAGTTTAAGAGTTGTTCAAACTAGGCCTAAAGTCCATTAACCCTAGCATACTTGTTTATGGCCCCATAAAGCCCATCAAACCCAAATTTCACCCGTACGGCCCATTAGGCCCAAATCACATCCTTATGGCCCGTTAAGCCCAAAATAATTCCAAATTATGAATTATGCTTAACTGACTCAATTCATACACCAAACCAAACGAACTCATCAAACCTAGCCTTAGGGCCCACCGAGCCCATTTAGTCACTTTTGGCTTTTCAACATTACCGATATCGTGTGTGTAATGTTTGTACACACCTAGTAACCTCGCGTGCTGCAAACCCCTTAGTCACGAACCTACAATCGACATTACTAGCGATTAACCAAAGCTTTAACACATACTTATCAAAAGCGAAACCTCACTACCACTTTACAGTGTGCCTCACATTCTAGTAGCCATTCCTTTGCTACTATTGGCGATTATCCTCTAGATCTGCACCCAAATACCTATATCGTCAAAACTAAGTGACCCATATTGTTCATAAGTCACCATTATGAGCCACATTATATTCTGTCATTTACTAAACCATGACTGAGTCGAGAACACTTACCATCTTATTAGCAATCCTTACCTACCACGCTTGCGATTGTTGAGTCTTACCCTTGTTAATACAAATTAACGACAATGAGAGGTTAAATAGCCCTTCAGCTTTTAACAAAACGTACTAAAAAGTTCAACTAAACACTTACCAAAATTCTCCTTTGATCCTGCGACCTAGATCGCTTCTGAACAAGATTTGGCTTGGCTAAAAGTGGGTAGCAAATGATTGTGATGAAGGAAAACCAATAAAGAATCAGCACAAGTGAAGCTAAATGATAAGAAGATGTATTTGGCTTTTAGGGAAAGAAGCAGAACACACCTCCGATAGAAATTTTCGGTAAAAAGGCTGATGGGTTTCTTTTCGGCAGGTGAAAGAATTCGACTATAGGAGAATCCGATTGAGGGGAGAAAGAAAAATTAAAGAAATCCCAAAGAACCTTCAACCATTCAGCCCCCTCCCTTTTATAGCCACAAGACGAACATGCCATCTCCCAAAGTCCCATTCGGCACCAACTCCTCTCTTTCCTCATCTCCTGATTTTTCTCCCTAATAACACCTCAATCTTATCCGAAATTTCCTCTACATCCATATCACCTGCTTACCTCAAACTCTCCATGGCAAGAGTTCAAAACCAATACAACTCTTACTGTCCACCCATGCAAAATAAACTCCAAAAATACACTTTCAATGCTCAAACCTTGGACCTCCCCAACTTACTCACACGCCACCTTGCAGCTCCCAAGTGACGCCACCTACCACTTTACCACAAGCCCATTTTATCCTATTTTCACTTAATCTATATAAGAGGCCACATGCCTAAGACTAGGGTCCACTAAGCAAGAAAAATAAAATTTTCCCTATGGTCTTCCCTATCTCTAAGGCTTCAAATAATCCCGATAATACCTTAATATTAATATTCTAAGTGGTACACATACATATTAACTTCAATGCACAAAAATTAGGGTTTCAAGATTTTTGAGGCATTACATAAACATTATAGATAAGGACAATTTTTGTACTTACTTCGAATGAAACTAATACCAAGCATAAAGGAATCAAACTTTTTGTACTGCTGCCGAGGAGACTGCTTTAGGCCGTATAATGAATTTTGAAGAAGACAAACATGGTCTTCATTGCCTTCAATCCTAAAGCCTTCAAGTTGTTGCATGTAAATGTCCTAATCTAAATCCCTGTGAAAGAATGTAATTTTCACATCTAACTGCTCTAACTCGAGATTGTTTGTCGCAATAAGAGCTAACAGTGCCTCGAATTGACGTATGGTTCACAACTAGAGAGAAAACATCATGAAAGTCAACTCTCCTACTTGATTATAGCCCTTTTCGACCAACTTCACATTATATCTTGTGTCACCTTGATCCAAACCTTTCTTCTTTTCAAACACCTACTTACAACCAATTATTTTCTTTCTGGTGGGTGGTTTAACGAGTTGCCATGTCTCATTCTTTTGAAAAGACTCCATCTCTTCTTTCATGATAATAAGCCACTTTTTAGAATCAGAAACTTGAATCGCCTCTGAATAATTTGAAGGGTTGGTTGAATTGATGCTCTCCGTAACACTTAGAGCATATTCTACAAGATTTCCTTCATAGTATTTTTGTGGCGGTGGTTTGGTATCTCGCCTTTTTTTGTCTCGGGCTAACTTATAATTTTGAAAAGTCACTGCTTGGGATAGAGAAGCTTTGGAAACCTTCTCTACATCGAAGATATGTTGGATTCAAAATTTTTAGTCGATTTTGTGACATTGCAATTCTCTTCGTCGGGACGTCACCCCTGTTCTTCGTGTCATTGCAACATTATGCTCCGTGATGTCACAACGTCACCATATGTTTTTGTTTTAGGATCCACCTTGCTTGAAACACTCGGCATTTCAGTGTTGTTTTGACTCGATGACCCTCATTTGTGACAATCATTAATGTTTCATCAAATGTAACATCTCTACTGATAATGATCTTACTCGTTTCTGGGCACCACAACTTATTACCTTTAATCCCTACCGTAAAACCCAGAAAATACACTTTATTGCCCTCAATTCAAGCTTTCTCTGATTAACTCAAGCATAAGTAGGACAACCAAATACTCTAAGGTTAGAGTTGCTAGGAGGATTACTGGATCAAATCTCTTCGGGAACCTTTCCATCCAAAGCTTGATGTGGAGACCGATTCACCAAATAGCTTGCCAGATTAATTATTTTTTCCAAAACTCCTTTTCTAAACCTATATTAGAAAGCATACATTGGGCATTCTCAAGTAATGTTCTGTTCATCTGTTCGGCGACATCATTTTGCTGCAAGGTACCAACAACTGTGCGGTGTCTTTCAATTCCTTACCGTTTGCAAAAATCATTAAATTTTGTTGATAGAACTCGAGCCCATTATCCGTTCTGAATTGTTTATGGGCATCCCAATCTGTTTCTCTAGTAAAGTCTTCTACTGTTTAAAGATCCCGAAGACTTAATTTTTGTACTTCAAGAAGTATACCCAAACTTTTCTGGAATGGTTATCAATAAAAGTTAAAAGATATTTGCTACCTCCTTTGTAGACGATTGGAGCCAGACCTAATAAATTGGAATGAATATAGTCGAGGGTCCCTTTAGTCTTGTGCATTGTCGAATCGGAGTTTACTCGTGTCTGCTCCCAAAAACACAATGCTTGTATGAATCTAACTTTTCAACTTTGGTGCTTATGAGAAGACCTCTTTTGCTTAAAATAGCCATACCTTTTTCACTCATATGATTGAGTTGCATGTGCCACAACTGGGTTGATTCAAAATCTAAAAAGCAAATTTTGTCTCGTCATCGTGATGTCAGAAAGATCCTCGTTAGGATGTGGTGACAATTTTGTCCCTTCTCCCATAATTGCTGCCAATCCAAACATTGTTCTACCTTACAGAATGTAAAGGCTATCGACTTTCTGCCACGAGATACCTTTAACTTGTTAGACTAAATGATGATCTTAAATGATGATCTTGCAACCATTTGACTCTAGAATACCCAAAGAGACAAGATTCTGTAGGGAAATCGAGTTTGGAAAACGTAACAAAAAATAAATTTAGGGAGAAACCAGGATAATTATTTTTCCAAAATAAGAACTTGGTTGTGATATTTAAAATAATAAATATTTAATCAAAATTGTACCTTTTTAATTCATCTAGGAAGAATGCTTCGACTGAGTAGTCTTCTCTTCTATCCTTAAGCTCACGTCTATCGAGTGTGGGCTCGCTTCTAATCATAAAATTTTTCACAAAAATTACCAGTGGAGTATTTTCATAATTTCTCTAAACTTTTGGGCCAAGTTGTAAATAAGAAAAATATCTCTGTAAATTTTTTGAAATAATTTCTTCAGATAATTCTCTCTACAACTTTCTCTTGAATTCAAGTGTATATAAATAATGACCCAAGACTCTCTTTAGATAGGAATTGTATAGAGAGTTCAACTATAATTAAACTCAATCACTTTAATATTAAATTAATATAATATTTATCAAGATAAATATTAGATTAAATTTAATATTAAATTTTATTAAATTAATAGAATATTTATCTACAAGATAAATATTAAATCTATTAAAATAATATTATTTTTGGAATAGTTAATTTGAAATCAAATTATTTGGTAAAGTCCCAATAGGAGTGTAATTCATCAATTGCTCAACCACCAAAAACCCACCATCTCCGACCATTGTTTGACCACCGGAACGCTATCGTTGTAGTCGCCAGCACCCCGAGCTAGTTCGATTTCTACTGTTCGATCCGGGCCAATGACGACCCGACCAGTCCAATCTAGCCACTAGTTAAACCGTCAGCTCTATTTCATATACCAGGCTCGGTTCAACTAATTTTTGGGTCTTGGTCTTTGTTTTGGGCTCCTATACCCAATTTACGATCTCAGATCCAATTTTCAAGTTCAATTTCCCATTAGGCCAATTGTGTAACTTGAAAATTAATTTTCAAAAATATCATATTAATTTTAATTAATTTGATTAATTTAATTTTACTTGATCAAAATTGATTTTCCCAAAAATCACTTAGATTTTACAAATTAATTTTTCACGAAAATTATTTAATCAAATTCTCTAGTTGAACAATTCTTACGACCACCCAATTTAATTCCACATCGAATAAATCGACTCAATTAAATTGTAACGCCATGAATAAATTAATCTTATTGCTGTAAATCTTGACATATGTATGTTTGACTGTACTGTTAAGTATGTATTTATTTGTATACAAGCATGTTAAGCATGTTTATTCTGTTATTTTTACATATGTATTCTGTATCTATGTTTGGGGTGGAATTTGTATATGTGGAGGAAGTGATCTGTACGGACGACTTTTCGCCTCTATACTGGCAGCTTGACTGCATATTATCTGTTATATGTCGCATCGGCACAATATGGTGTGTAGGGTTGGGTGAGTGTTTTTAACTCCACATGGTGTGATGGGATGGACGGAGATGGTGTGTAGAGGATGGGGGTAGGGCTCTATACGTCTGATCTGTTATCTAATTCTGATATTTGTTTCTGTTATGGACTTAGGTCTAAATTTGTATTTGACTGTATATGAAATTTTGTGTATGTTGCATGGCTATCTCTATTGGGTTACATACTGAGTTTACGAAAACTCATATCTGTTTGTCTATTCTATTCAGATAATCCACAGACATAAGCAGGTCAGTGCGATAGAAGCTTAGCAGTGACCATTTGATGGAAATTGTTTTCATTATTATTATTAATTAATGGTTTTACTGAAATTTTTGATTTTCGTGAGAGTTTTGTAATTTTGGACTCTCCACACTTTTTGGACTGTTTGGTTTAAATTTTTTTTGGGTTTGAGTGCGTTATGATTTCTAACTGTAATGATTCGAAAAAATATCGATTTTACGCGAATAAAGGTTAATTTTTGAAAACACGAGAGTGGTTTTGTTTTAAATGATTTTCAAACTTCTGCTGCGAATTAATTGGTTAACTTTAAAGAAGAACATGTAATAGTTTCAGTAATATATATAAACAATATGTTTTATAAAACTTGGACGTTTTATCAAATAACTAAACATTGTTTTATCGAAGTATTATCGGTTTCAAAACTCTTCTTCGTAACACTTTCGGATTCGGCCATAACGTCTAGGTCGAGTTCGAGTGTTATATTAAGTGATATCAGAGCCAGGTTACAAAACTCGGGCTGTGAATTTTGGGTTTCAAAATTTTGTTTTGAAAAAGGATTGGTTTTCAAACAATTTAAATAATTTTGAGTAAGTATGTCTTACAAAGAGTCTTTAGCGTCGATCTTGTAAGTATATCTGAATTTAGAAAAAACCGTAGTTAGAACTTTCTGAAAAACACTGTAGTTAGTACTTTCTAAAACTGTATTTAGTTAGTTAGAGACTAAAACCTCTGAAATACTTCTGAACTTTTGATAACTTGAGCATAAAATATATGCTAATAAATACTAGAACTAATGTATAAAATTTTAAAATATAGATAAAATTTGAATTATAATGAGCGCACGTGGAACACACGGTCGAGGTATTCGTGGGCGCAGCAGACGCCGTAGGGGAACTCGAGCTGAGTCTTCTTCTTTGGGCAGTATGCCAAATTTTGATACATACGAGACATCGGTTTCACCTACTACTGCGATTGGGTCTCAAAGCCACTCAGCTGGGTACGACGCACTATCCCAAGCTATATTGAGGGTTTTGAAAAGGGTTGCTGGACTCCATTCTTAATCTGGAGGCCGTGGGTCAGTAACTGAACAACTTCGGTCCAATGAATCTGAGTTGTTTAGGGGCATCAATGGAGTCGCCCCTACTATGGCCGAGTATTGGTTGAAGGCCATCGAGAGGATTATGAACGATATTGACTGCACTCTTGAGCAAAAATTGAAGGGCGCAGTCTCTTTGCTTCTCGACAAAGCTTATCAATGGTGGTTATCAGTTGAGAAGGGTACTCAACCAGATCGTCTGAACTAGGACTACTTTAATACTACCTTTCAAGGAAAGTACATGGGTGTGAGCTATGTGGATGCTCGTAGGTGTGAGTTTATGAAACTCACATAAGGTGATAAGTCTGTGGCCGAATATGAGGCTGAGTTTCTAAGACTGAGCCGATTCGCTTGAGGCATGGTGGCATCCGAGTTTGAGAAATGTGTCTATTTTGAAGACGGTTTGAGAGATAGTCTGAGGGTTCTGATCACTCTATAGAAGGAGCATGAGTTTGATGTTTTGGTGGATAAGGTAAAGATCGCCGTAGAGGTTAAGCGTAGAGTGCCAGAATAAAGACCGTAAGAGAGGTAATAATTAGAGGGATTCAGAGCCCTCTAGTTCTATTTAGAGGCCTAAGAAACGGGCTAGACCTAATGGGTCTGTTAGAGTGGGAGTTCTTGTTGCTCCTATTGGGTTTCAGCCTTGTGGTGACTGTGGTAGGTGCCATCCGGGCAAGTGTTGGAAGAGATTGAGGGCTTGTCTACGGTGTGGGTCTTTGGAACACCGGATTAGAGAGTGTCCACATAGTTCTGATCAGATGCAAGCTTCGGGACTGGGTTTTTTTGAGCCTTAGAGGGCAGTGCAGCAGCCACCTAGGGGCCGTGGACCAGCTAGGGGTGGTAATGTTATGGGCCGATGACAGAGAGCCCTAGGTAGTGGTGCTAACCAGATTGAGGCGAGATAGCCTGCATTGGTTTATGCTGCTCGACGCGAGAGGATAGAGATGCCCCTGATGTGATTACGGGTACGTTTAAAATTTTTAATGCTTCATATTCTGCTTTGATAGACATAGGTTCTACACACTCCTATGTAGCTAGTTCTGTTTCTGAGAACTAAATGATGGTACCATAAGGATGTGCATCGACTATTGGAAATTGAATAAACTAACTATAAAGAATAAGTACCTACTTCTGAGGATCGATGATTTGTTTGATCAATTTTGTGGGGATTCAATATTCTCAAAAATAGATCTTTGTTCTAGGTATCATCAGCCTAGGGTTAATGAAGCTGATATTCATAAGACGGCATTCATGACTCGTTATGTAACAACCCATTTTTTGTCAAATCAGAACAGTGGTTTTGAGACCACAAATATGAGGCCAAAATTTTTATTTTATTATTATTTTGAGGTCTACAATATGATAGTATGATTGTGTGAAAATTTCGTTAAGAAATTTTATTGTTTGAGTGCTCAATTTGATAAAAAAGACTAAATCGCGTAAAGTGTAAAACTTATGTTCTAATAGCTAAAGGTGTCTAATTACCCTGGAACTTTAAAGTGGAGGTCCTTGTGTGGTAATTAGCCCATTTATAAAATTAGTGGACATTCTTGGACATCATTTAAGTGATTTTTAATTGTTTAATTGAAGGTTATTTAAGTAAATTAGCAAATAAACATAGTAAAATAAATAAAACAAAAAAAATTTTCTTGTCCATCTTCTTCTAGCCGAACCTAAAGGAGAAAAATCACCCTTTTTGAACAACCAAACATTCGGCCAAGCTCTTCCATTGCATGTAAGTTTGATTTCATTTTGTTTTTAATGATTTCTATGTTTTTGGAGTCATTATAACTTAATCTAGCTAGCCCAGGACTATTTTGCAAAACTGTTGATAAACCGTAAAAGTAACATATTTTAATCCCACATTTAGTATGCTTGTGAATGATTTATCACTGATTTATGTAAAAAGGTGCTCTTAATCCTTTCTTTTCATGTCTTATACTCAGGAAAGCACCTAAAGATAAAAAGAACGTAAAATGGGCTTAAAACGGTACAAATTGGGCCAACCCAAGAAATCGACACGGCCTGGACTTTAAGCCACACGGTCGTGCCTTGCCATTTATTTAGAATAAGGCCTCACCCCGATTTACACGGCTATGCCTCGTAGACAAAAGTCCAACACAGTCTGGCCACGACTTACACGGGCGTGTGCCATGGGCGTGCCCCTGCCACGGGAATGAGCAATTTCACTCGGATTTGGATGTTTGAAGCCAAAGAAACATACTCCTAAGTCTACTTAAACACCTTAATAGTAATTCTACTTGAAGGAGGTACTTAGGAGCCAAGTAAAGCATCTAAGGAGCCTATATAAACAACCCAAGGCAGCCATTCTAGATAATCAAGTTTTAGGCAGAAGTTTTACGCTGAGCTTTTATTCGAAATTACTCAAGATAGCAGTTGATCCATCTCAAGAAGCGGAGTTCTACTCAAGACAGAGGATCTTCTCTTCAATTCCTTGAGGGGTTTAGGGATTTCTTATGTTTTGTTTTATCTTTTCTCTTGAGATGTTTTCTTATTTTGTTATGAGCTAAACCCTTGAGATACAGAAGGGATGAAACTATGATGGATTTTGTTATTAGATTTCTAAATTATATGATAAGTACTTAGTTTGTTCTTAATTATGTTGCTTAATTTAATTTGATGTGCTTAGGTGGAGGAGGAATAGACCACGCCTAAGGGTAGATCTAGCATAATTAAGCAGAGTTAATCGCACACCTAGAGATAGGGTGACGAGATTTTGTGGATTAGGGTGAAACCTAATATGGGAGTCCATTGATCGATTTACTGCTTCCTTAGGGGGTTATTATAAGAGAACGAGAGTTCAACTAATTAACCTAAGGTTAGACGTTATTCACCTTGAGAGAGAGGGTTTAATATAGGTTAGGGAGTCTCACAGATCAAGCTAAGTAAAGAAGTCATATAAATTAAAAGTTAGATAACAAGAGAAGTCATAGGTGGATTCTTCTTGTGGGTATTGTCGTAATCAACTAAGTTTTTCCACAGTCTTTTCCCAAAGTTTCATTCTTTTGTATTTGCATCTAGTTTAGTTTTTTTTTCATTAGTTTTAAATTAATAAACCAATCACTCCATATTTTAGGCTAAATAATAGAAAGAAAGTGAGTAGTAGTACTTTTAGGTTCCTTTGGGTTTGATAAAATAATCTTGCCTAACTATACTATTGTTCGATAGGTGCACTTGCCTCAATCATTGTCATAGTTAGTCTCTGAGTTCGATCATTCTTTATAAATATTAAAACTCATTGCTTGACAAGATCAAGTTTTTGAGTCTTCTTGGGGAACTAAAATATTAAGAAAGCTTAATTTTATTACTTTAGCCAATTTTTTATTACAATTTATTATTATTATTATTATTATTATTATTATTTACTTTTTGCTAATTTTTCCTCTATTTTTCTTTTGGCGAAAAATTTTAGTCTATGGAAAATATGACACTGAATAATTATCAGTGGCAAGTCATGAGGACAATTTCTACTAAAACAGCCAGTGCCTTCAACCTCGACATGGTCACCAGGTTATCTAATTAGTTAGAGATGATGAATAAAATGATTGATGATTGGTATAGTCCCTCGCATGTACATCCAAAAATACAATATGATTTGAATCTAGGAGACGTGGCGAATCCTGAGTACCCACCCTACGGATATGGCATGGAAATTGAGCAAGCTCACTATACAGGTAACTATTCTAGATATCAAAATAATTTTTATAGTGACACTTATAATGCAGGTTGGAAGTACCATCCCAATTTCTCGTGGGATGATCAAAATAGCAAAAATCGAACTTCCTCCAGATTTTCAACAACCACCTCACCAACAAGAAGAGGAGAAATCTTGAAGAGATCTTGACAAAATTCATGGTAAACACGAAAATCATTTCCAAGAAACTGAGAAAACACTTAAAAGCAACGAGAACCAATTCAGGGAACTTACTAAGTCAGTCAAGGCAACCACTAATGTAGTCGAACAACTCGCAAAGCTAATGTCAGAGCGACCACAAGGACGTCTACCAAGTAACACCGAGATTAAACCGAAGGAGCAAATTCAAGCCATCTCACCCATGCCAGTAAGGGGTTAGATGAACCTAATCCAATACAAAAAGCTAAGGTAGACGAAGGTAAGGTAGAGGTAACACAAGAAAAGTCAAAATCGGTAATCAAGGAGTACAAACCACGCATACCTTATCCCGAAGTAATGAAAGGAGATGATTCAGAGGAATAGTTCGGGAAGTTTCTTAAACTCTTAAAGAAATTATATATTAACTTACCTCTTCTTGAAGCTCTTTTTCAGATACCAGACTCGAGGAAATTTTTAAGACAACTCTTGACCAACAAATGCAAATTAGACGAAGAGCACCACGTGGAGCTAAACGCAATATGCTCAGCAATTCTACAAAATGAACTACCACGAAAATTAAAAGATCCAAGGAGTTTTACAATTCTATGTTTAATTGGTAGTTTATCTATTGATAATGCATTAGCGGATTTAGGGGCAAGCATCAATGTTATACCTTACAAAATGTTTAAACAACTAGGTCTAGGGAAACCCAGACAAACTAGGATGAGTATTCAATTAACTGATTAAACTATAAGAATTCTTAGGGGTATAATAGAAAATGTTCTAATCAAAATTGATAAATTCGTATTCCCAGTAGACTTTGTCGTTTTAGACATGGATGAGGACAACACGATTCCCTTAATTTTAGGAAGACCCTTTTTATCAACTGCCAGAGCTAAAATTGATATCTATGCAGGAGAACTCATACTTCGTGTAGGAAACGAGATAGTCACTCTTCATGCTCTTGACTCAGCTAGGACATCGGGTAATAAAGGTACGAACGTTAATTCCATTGATAACCATTTGGTTCAACCTTATTTACAGGAAACATCACGAAATCACCTAACTGAGCTAGATTTTAGACCTCGTGCCAATAAAGAAGAATTATATGAGGAATGAAGCCTTTGGGTCGACAAACTAGAAGAGTGGAAAACACAATTTAAAGAAGAACCAGAACCACACGAAGTGAAACCGATGGAAACCCCAAACGAGCTGATAGGAACAACAAATCATATCAAAATAGAGGATCAGGTATTGTTGAATAAGGAAGACCCTCAAATCACCAATTTAGAACTCAAGGCAAATGAAGAAATCACTTTTGAGGTACTTACTGTCTTCCTATATGGCACCGTCAAGGTAAGCAATCCTAAATTCAACACTTTTGAGGTAAACATTACTCGACCTAAACTTTATATCCATAACTGAGTTGATCGCATGAGAAAGGATTTCCACCTCCTCAAACCACCATGATTGTGTGTACAATAGGAAAGTCTAGCTCAAGACTTTAAACGAGCGCTTCTCGAGAGGCAACTCGAGCACTAACTCAATTTATTTTCAAATTTATTTTCAGTCTTTTCTTTTCATCTTTCTCTTCTAAATATTTATTTTTAAACTAACACAAAAGTACAAATTTACAGGCCACACGGCCTTACACACGGCCGTGTCCGTGGCCGTGTAAACCATCGAACCATCGCACTGACAGAGTAGAGGCCGTGCAATTCAGGCCAACCACCGTCAGACGTCATGGGCCCAACCACCTTTCCCCACGGGCACCGACAGATCAGCACGGCTGTGCCTCTAAATTGTGTGAAGCTACTGACTATCTCCCAACAGGCGTGGCCGACTGAGAAACGGGCATGGAAGACTCAACTCGCCTATACCCACGGCCGTGCGACGCTGCCGTGGTCGACACTGACTACTCAGACACGGGCATGGCACATCAAGAATGGGCATGGGCAATGCAACACGCTCCACACCACGGCCATGCAAGGCAGCCGTGTGAATCGACACACCCTTGAACCACTGGCGTGGGAACTTGCCAAATTTGAAATACTATTTAAACCCCACAACCCTTCCTCTTCTTCCCATTCTATTTCTTCTTTCTTCTTTCTTTTTCCTTCAAAATTTTATTTCTTCCTTTAGAAAAAGTTTCAAGACTCTTGAGCAACACCAAAACCATGCCGAAGAAGCGAAAGAAGACAAGCATAATCTCCCTATGGGAGACCGATCTACAAAAGTTCATGCCTGCTGCTTCATTCGAACAACAAGCCAAGGGTTTTTGAGACCATATAGTTTTTATTTTCTTTTTCTCTTTTGCTTCAATTTCCTTCTCTTTAACAATCTTATGCTTAGTTTAGTTTATTTTAATTTAGTTTCTTAGTATTAGATTCTAAAGGCTGCTTGGGAATCACTCCACCACGACCACCACCAGTACCTCTGTCGCCCTAGAAGCGTCACCCACCTTGCGAACCATCCTTCAATAAGGACTTAACAGTCCATTTATTTTTTATTTTCACTTTAAATTATTTTCTATTTTAATTCTCGTCTTCTTTCTTATCTTCATATATATACTTAGTTTATTTTAAATATGTCTTAAGAATTCCTAGCTAATTCTCTACAAGCTCCCCAATTTCTTCATCTAGCATAGAGATTGTTGGTAGCCACCTCACCAGGACCATAGAAAATGCCACCACCGCCTCCTCCAACTATCTTCTACCACGACCACTGCCAACTCCCGGAGCCATCCAAAAATCAGGAAGTCACTTTACCCATTATCTTTTTATTTATCCCATAACTGTCATTATTCATCTTTGTACATTGAGGGCAATGTACATCTTAAGTGTGTGAGGGGTAAAAGTGTCAAATTTTTTGCATTATTCTCAAAATCCTGAATTTAGTCTTGATTCAAAAGTATTTTTCTCATATTACTAATTAGGATGAAATTTCTAATGATTTATGATTTTTATTGATATGTTTTAGATTAAGTCATAGTTAATTGTGCATTGATGATTAAATTTGAAGAATACTAGAGAATCAGGCATGGTAAGTCTACTTTCTAAAAATTAAAATTGATGGGTCGTTGAACTGAATTTGTGTATTACCTTGAAATTTGAAATTTATAAGGATTGATATCAAAAACATCCATAATTTTTGTGAGATTTTGAGCTTTATAGAGCATATATTCTTTTTCATGCTTACTTTATTGATTATGAGTGTGTCAACTTTGAACTGTTATTCTAGAACTTGCCTCGATTATACATGTTGAGACCACATCTATGATTTGATATACTGAGATGATAAAGGCACCTAAGTTTTAACCCATTCACACCACTAAAAGCCTACCCACATAATTAACCCCTAGTGAACCCTTTTTAATCCTAACAATCCTTTTTATTGATTTACCCGCTATTATTAACCCGAAAACTCTTTGAATTTGTTATCACCATTCTTTTGACTACCCTTCTATCGAGAATTGATTTGATCAGTTGCCTAATTAGTTTATTTCGATTGATAAAGTTCTTTCTTTAATATGTAGTTTGTTCGAAAAAAATAAAAACATCAAAGTATATTCAGTATTAGTGAGCTTGTACATTTAAATTTCAATTATCAAAGAAAAAAAGCTCATAGTATTATTAGTTTCAAAGTTTCAATTGATGTAATCATTTATTTTCTAGTTCATTGTTTTTAGTTAGGTGATTTTTCAAAATCGATCTCGATTCTAACCCTTCTAATTCAGCCTTTATCCACACCTTTTAACCCAAGCCCCGTTACCACCCTGTGAAAGACCTTTTGATTTGTGTATCATCTCATATTACAGTGGTGGAGATTTGATTTTCAGGCAAGCCTATGGGATTAAGTTTTCAGGTTCGACTGTTGAGTGCTTAATTGTGAACCCTAAACACTTTGAGTGATTTGAGTGAATCTTTAGCGAGGATGTCAATCCTTGTCGGTTTTGAATTAAATGTAATTATTCAGATAAGGGGAGACACCTATGTTTTCCTACTACAAAGGTATGACTTATCGTGATTGAATCTTTAGGACTCTTTGAGTTGAATTATCCATGTATAAATTATCTATGAATTATGATGAGACATTGTCGATAGGAATTATGAATTATGGAAAGTTCATTTTAATTGTAAGTTGAGAATTTTGCTTGAGGACAAGCAAAAGCTTAAGTGTGGGGGTATTTGATAAACCGTAAAAGTAACATATTTTAATCCCACATTTAGTATAATTTTGAATGATTTATCCCTGATTTATGTAAAAAGGTGCTCTTAATCCTTTTTTTTCATGTCTTATACTCGTGAAAGCACCTAAGGATAAAAAGAATGTAAAGCGGGCTTAAAGCGGACCAAATTGGGCCAACCCAAGAAATTGACACGGCACGGACTTCAAGTCACACTACTGCCTTTTGCCATTATTTAGAACACGGCCTCACCCCGATTTACAGTACCGTGCCTCGTCGATAAAAGTCCAATACTGATGCAGCCATGACTTACGGCGTGTGCCATGGGCATGCCCCCGCCACTGAATAAGCAATTTCACTCGGATTTGGATGCTTGAAGCCAAAGAAACATACTCCTAAGTCTACTTAAACACCTTAATAGTAATTCTACTTGAAGGAGGTACTTAGGAGTCAAGTAAAGCATCTAAGAAGCCTATATAAACAACCCAAGGCAGTCGTTCTAGATAATCAAGTTTTAGGTAGATGTTTTCTGCCAGAGCTTTTATTCAGGGAATTACTCGAAGATAGCCAGTTGATCCATCTCAAGAAGCTAGAGTTCTACTCAAGACAGAGGATCTCCTCTTCAATTCCTTCAGGGGGTTTTAGAGATTTCTTATGTTTTGTTTTATCTTTTCTCTTGAGATGTTTTCTTATTTTGTTATGAACTAAACCCTTCAGATAAGTGAGGGGGATGAAACCTATGATGGATTTTGTTATTTTGATTTCTAAATTATATGATTAGTACTTAGTTTGTTCTTAATTATGTTGCTTAATTTAATCTGATGTGCTTAGGTGGAGGAGGAATAGACCCTGCCTAAGAGTAGATCTAGCTTAATTAAGCGGAGTTGATCGCACGCCTAGAGATAGGGTGATGAGATTTTTCTGGATTAGGGTGAAACCTAATATGGAGTCCATTGATCGATTTACTACTTCCTTAGGGGGTTATTATAAGAGAACGAGAGTTCCATTAATAAACCTAAGGTTAGACATTATTCGCCTCGAGAGAGGGTTTAATATAGGTTAGGGAGTCTCACGGATCAAGTTAAGTAAAGAAGTTATATGAATTAAAAGTTAGATAACAAGAGAAGCCATAGGTGGATTCTTCCTGAGGGTATCGTCGTAATTAACTGAGTTTTTTCACAGTCTTTTCCCAAAGTTTCATTCTTTTGTCTTTGCATCTAGTTTAGTTTTTTTCATTAGTTTTAGATTAATAAACCAATCACTCCATATTTTAGGCTAAATAATAGAAAGAAAGTTAGTAGTAGTACTTTTAGGTTCCTTTGGGTTCGATAAAATAATCTTGCCTAACTATACTATTGTTCTATAGGTGCACTTGCCTCAATCATTGTCATAGTTAGTCTACAGGTTTGATCATTCTTTATAAATATTAAAATTTGACTGTTTAACACGATCAACTGTTAAAGGTTTAGGGTTTTTCCATTGATAAATGTACATGTATTTTGATGTTTAATGATAGAAAATGTATGTTTGTTGTTAGATAAACAACATTTGTAAAGTGATTTTTGGTAAAATTGTCAATTAAGGATTGATTTGAGAAATATGAAAATTTTCTCGTAGAAATGTGAAATAACTGAAAAATAATAAATGAAAAATATGGGCTGCTATGGTAATAAGGGAAATTCAGCTAGCATGGGTAAGGACCTAATTGCATGAATTTGTATTTTTATGAGCTAAGGACTAAATTGAAAAGATGTTAAACTATTTGGGGCAAAAGTGTAATTTTTCCATAATGTGATTTTTGGGATAAATTGACTAGAATGATAATTAAATAAGCTAAATTTGATTACATATAGATCAAGAAAAGTGAAGTTCGGATCTAGATCCGGGGAAAAACAAAGTATTGGACTAGTCGATCCATTTCGTCATTTTTGTGAATCGAGGTAAGTTCGTATGTTAATAAGCATTAATATAATTGTGTTTTAAATGCTTTATTATTGAATTAATTGTGAATACGACCTTATGGATATGATCGACGAAGATTTGACAATGTGAAATCCCAGTTGAACCTTAAGAATAGATAGGATACAAATGACATGTCATTAGGGGTTATGTGTTTGGGTGTTGATCCGTACATCCTGCCGGTGGCTGAGTTATCCGGCATGTGTTATAGATTCTTGTTAGCTTGTTTGAGTAGTACCGTGTAGCTACGTCATGACCATCAGCTTGTGTGAGCAGACCCGTTGATAGCTCGAAAGTATCCAATATTTTTCCAAATGGTTCAATAGGCATATCAAGGATATGGATGAGTATGAGATTGATACAAGTTGATACAGGTATGTATATGCACCATACAAGCATTGAATTGAAGAAATTTGTGAAATTCATATCTAACCTTGTGAATGAATATGTGATAGGTTTGTGGATCGATATGAGTTATATTATGATTTGTTTAATTGCTTAATTTGTGTATATATGGTAAGTTGAGTTTATTACTATACGAACTTACTAAGCTTTATAGCTTACTCTGCATACTTTTCCATGTTTTATAGTGATTATCGAAGCCTGCTCGAATTTGGGAGTCATCGGAGATCATATCACACTATCAAACTATCACTTTGGTACTTTTGAACTTTTGTATTTAGTTATATGGCATGTATAGGAGTTATGGTCATTTTGGTATATAAATTAGTAATGGATTTAGCCATTTGATTTGGCTTGTAATTGATAAATGGTTAGTTAAGTGTATAGCCATGTGACTTGGCTTATCTTGGTATACTTGGTGATGTGTATATATATGCAAATGACCTTTTGTTATGTGGTTGATAATTTATTATGTAAATGTTTGTTATGATTTGGTATGTTGAGCACTAAGTGGCTGAATTTTGAGATATGATTTTAGGTAAGAAAGTGCATATATTAAGTTAACTAGTTAAGTGATTTGTGAATGGAAAATTGGTATATTTTGAATTGGAAAAATATGATTTTATGAGTCATTTAGTTGATGGTATTGATATAGCATGAATTGAACTTAGTTTAGATGAGTTTAAATGCCATTTGAAGACATGGTCATATGCAATTTGGTTTGGTATAGGTGTATGAAATTTGGGAGAGAAAAATGGCTTGGAAAATAACCTATTTTTGTCCACACGAGTGTGTGTCTCAGCCGTGTGTGACACACGGTCAGTTGACACAGCCATATGTCCCCTAGTGTTAATTAGAAATCAATTCAGTATGCTCCACACGGCCCAGCACACGGTGCGACTTGGCGTGTGGCATAAGTCAGTATATCCTACAGTTTTGGCACGACCTAGTACACAGCCTGACACACAGGCGTGTGAGGCCATTTTGAAAGGCACACAGGCTAGTCACACGGGTGTGTGTGTGTTGGTCGTGTGACCTAAGTCAGAGAGTTACAAGGGGTCAAACACGGGTTGGGACACGACCATGTGATTCCATTTTGAATGTCCATAGGGCCTATGACACTGATGTGTCTTTGGCCATTTGAGACACACGGTTGGGCCATACGGGCTTGTGTCCCCTGTATTTTGAAAAATTTTCTAAGTATTCCAAAAATTTTCTAAGTTATTGGTTTAGTCCCGAACCACTTCTAATGTATGATTTGAGCCTAGTAGGCTCGTGTTAGGGACAATGTGATTAATTATGAATGACTTGTAATTGAAATTGATAATTGTATAAGAAATGTATGTTTGTTTAAGTAATAAGTTCAGTAATTCTTTGTAACCCTATTCTGACAATGGATACGGGTTAAGGGTGCTACACGTTATGAGCACCAAGAGTTCTTAGTTATGCCATTTGGTTTGACAATGCTTCGGCTGCATTCATGGATCTGATGAATCAAGTTTTTTAGTTGTATCTGGATTAGTTCGTCGTACTCTTCATTGACGATATCCTGGTCTACATTAAGACTGATGATGAGCATGATGAGCATCTTAGGGTAATGCTTCAAGTACTCCGAGAGAAACAACTCTACGCTAAGTTGAGCAAATGTGAATTCTAGTTGTGAAAGGTAACATTTCTGGGGCATGTGGTTTCTGGTGAGGGGATCTGAGTTGATACTAGAAAGATTGAGGCTGTGCTTGATTGGAAACAGCCTAAGAATGTATCTGAGATTCGTAATTTTTTGGGTATTGTTGGTTATTATTGGAGGTTTGTTAAGGGTTTCTCACTTATTGCAGCTCCTCTGACTAAGCTTCTACACAAGGATATTCCCTTCGTCTAGACTGATGTGCAACAATTGAGATTCGAGAAGCTCAAGCCTATTCTGATTCAGGCTCCTATTTTGATTCAGCCTAAATTTGGTAAAAAGTTTGTGGTTTACAATGATGCATCGCACGTCGATTTGGGATGTGTACTAATGCAAGATGGTAAGGTTGTAACTTATGCGTCCCCATTGACTTAAGTTACATGAGGGGAATTATCTGACGCATGATATTGAGTTAGCTGCTGTGGTATTTGCATTAAAGATCTGGAGGCACTATTTGTATGGTGAGAGGTGTATCATTTACACCGATCACAAGAGCCTCAAGTATCTCTTTACTCAAAAGGAGTTGAATCTTAGGCAGCGTCGATGGATTGAGCTACTCAAAGATTATGACTGTATGATAGAGTATCATCCCGATAAGGCCAATATGGTGGCCGATACTCTCAGTCGTAGAGCGAGATCTGATTTGAGAGCAATGTTCGCTCGTCTTAATTTGTTCAATGATAGGGGTTTGTTAGCCGAGTTGCAAGTTAAGCCGACTTGGATTGAGCAGATTCGGGAAAAATAGTTATGAGACTCTAGGTCTGCGGTTTCGTCAAGTTAAGAGTGGTAGTACTTCTAATTTTGAACTAATAAGGATGGAGTTCTGTGTTTTCGAGGTCAAGTTTGTGTACTGAACGATTCTGATCTGAGGCAGTCAATTCTGAGGGAGGTGCATCGTAGCCATTATGCTATGCATCCCAATCGTAGTAGGATGTATCGGGATCTCTATAAACTGTACTAGTCCGAGATTTTGTTGCTCATTGTCTGGCGTGCCAGCAGGTTAAGGTTGAGCACCAGTTGTCTTCGGATTTACTCTAACCCATTAAGATTCCCTTATGGAAATGAGAACGTGCGACAATGGACTTCGTTCGTGGGTTGCCTTTAATACCCACCCACTAAGAAGGATTCTGTGTGGGTCATCGTGGATCTGTTGACCAAGTCTGCCCATTTTATTTTGGTCCAGATGGACTTTTCTTTGCAAAAGTTAGTAAAGCTCTACATCTCCAAGATTGTAAGATTGCATGGGGTATCAATTTCGATAATCTCTGATAGGGATCCTCGTTTCACTACTCGGTTCTGGAAGAAACTGTATGAAGCTTTAGGCTCAAGATTTGACTTCAATACTGCATTCCATCCTCAGACCGATGGTCAATCTGAGAGGGTGATTTAGATATTAGAGGATATGATTTGGAGCTATGTGATTGATTTTTGAGGTAGTTAGTTGAGTTTGCCTATAATAATAGTTTCCAGTCTAGCATCTAGATGACACCTTACAAGGCTTTGTATGGTCGTAAGTGTCGTACTCCGCTATGTTGGACTGAGTTGGGTGAGCAATGAGTTTGGGGTCCTAAGTTGGTTTCTGCAACTGAAGATAAAGTCAGATTGATGCGGGATCGTCTTAAGGCAGCTTCTGATAGACAGAAGTCTAATGCGGATCTAAAAAGGAGGGATATCGAGTACTCTGTGGGTGATTTTGTATTTCTTAAGGTATCTCCGTGGAAGAAAGTTCTAAGGTTTGGTCGTAAGGGCAAGTTGAGCCCTAGGTTCATTGGGCTATATCAGATTCTCAAGCGTGTGGGATCGGTTGCTTATAAGTTAGAGCTACTTCTAGAGTTAGACCGTGATGTGTCTCTAACTAACTATGATCACAATAAAGGCAAGCGCACCTATCTTTAGTAGTATAGTTATGGTAAGACCAGAAATATCGTATCCACAAGGACCGAAAATAAAGGTAAGCCTGTGTTTTAGGGAAAATTTCTGTCCTGTTTCCATACGATCTCCGCCACATCGATGTCCCTACTCGTGGTGTCCACACTACCGCGGCCACGCCGGTGTGCAAGGTCGTGTGAGTAGGGAAACATGTGTCTATTAATTTGGTTAGTTTTTAGTTAGGTGCTAAAAATAAAAAATATGGACATTAATAAGGTTAGTGCTAAGGTTGCCTCTCGAGAAGCGCTTATTTTGAGTCTAAGATCGACTCACCTTTCATTCGCATAATCATGGAGGTTTGAGGAGTTGAAATTCCTCATTCCTGCTATCAATTTTGTTAAAATAAGGTTTTAGATGAGTACCGTTTACCTTGAAGGTACCAAATTTGGGATGAGTTACCTCGACTATACCGTATGGGAAAACATTGAGTACCGTGAAAGCGATTGTTCCATTAGGTTTAGATGTGGTAATACGAGGGTCTGCATTATCCATTAGAACTCGGTCTCCAACCTTAATTTGGGTCGTTTTGTTTTTAGGCTCGTCATGGAGTCACTTTGGTTCATCGTGTTTTCTCGGTTTCTCTTTGATAAGTGTCCGCCATTTAGCTAGCTCATCGATTTGTAGTCTTCTTTCCTCATGAACAGTTCTGTTATCAATATGAGAGCTATACCATGGCTCTCTCATCTTTTTCTGAGGAATTTCCTGCAAAGAAGATTGAACATTAAGTTCACTTACATTAATAGGACTTGTATAATCTTGATCACTAGATATTCTGACAGAATCACGTGCTTGGGAATGTGACTATCAGTTGCTAAAAAGGGTTGTCCTAAAATTAAAGGAATGCGACTATCATTATTCATGTCTAAAATAACAAAGTCTATTGGGAATATGAATTTATCAATTTTTACTAGCACATCTTCAATTATTCCTCTAGGAACTCTAATGGTTTTATCAGCCAATTGAATGCTCATCCTAGTTTGTTTGAGTTTCCCAAGACCTAGCTGTTTAAACATTTTATAAGGCATCACATTGATACTTGCCCCTAAATCAACTAAAGCATTATTAACAGATAAAACACCTATTAAGGAAGGAATCGTAAAACTCCCTAGATCTTTTAATTTGCGGGTAGTTTATTGTATAAAATTACTGAGCAAACTGCATTTAGCTCACATGCGACGCACCATCTAACTTTCGTTTGTTCGCCAAAAGCTCTTTTAAAAATTTTACTAAATTGGGCATCTGCAAAGAGCTTCAATAAGCGTTTAATATGAAATTTCTTTTTCATTGCATTGGGGGTATGGCTTTTTCATTGCATTGGGGTTTATACTCAGGGTTTATACTACTTACAGTTTTGGTTTATTATGGCTTACCTCAACCTTACCTTTATCTACCACGTTTTCTTGCCTCGATTTTGGTTCGTCTAACCCTTCACATTCGTGAGCAGTAATGGCATGAAGTTGCTCCTTTGGGTTAGTTTTAGTGTTGCTTGGCAGGCTACCTTGTGGTCGTTCTGAGATCAACTTGGCAAGCTGACCTATTTGGTTCTCAAGCCCTGAATAGACGCTTACTGATTTTTGAGTGCTTTGAAAACGGGTTTCTGACACCGAGATGAATTTTGTTAGCATCTCCTCAAGGTTTGGCTTCTTCTCCTATGGGTAGGGTTGTTGTTGAAAGCCTGGAGGGGGTTGTTGTTTCTGATTTCCTTGACCACCCCATGAGAAGTTTGGGTGGTTCCTCCAACCTGGATTGTAAGTGTTACTATAGGGATTGTTTCTGTTTACTTTCTATGTTAGGGTTGTAGGATGGATATTCTGTATTGTTCGTCCCTCCTCCATTTGTATTGCACTGCATCACTTGATGTACCTGCGAAGAACCATACAAACCATCAATCTTTCTATTTAAAAGCTTTACCTAGTTTGATAGCATGGTGACTGCGTCGAGGTTAAAAACATTGGCAGCTTTTGTCGGCTTTGTTCTCATGACTTGCCAATGATAATTATTCAGTGGCATCTCCTCTATAAACTCATAAGCCACTTTAGGGGTTTTTTTATTGAGGGTTCCACCGGCAGCTGCATCAATCAATTGCCTAGTTGAGGGGTTCACACCATTGTAAAAGATTTGAACCTGTAGTCATAATGGTAACCCATGGTGAGGGTATCTTCTCAATAGATCCTTGTATCTCTCCTAGGCATCGTAAAATGTTTCTAAATCCATCTGCACAAAAGAAGAGATATCATTCTTCAACTTAGTCGTTTTAGCCGGTGAAAAATATTTAAGCAAAAATTTTTCAGTCATTTGATCCCATGTAGTGATTGATCCTCGTGGTAACGAGTTCAACCACTTTTTAGCTTTGTTCCTTAACGAGAAGGGAAACAATTGAAGGTGAATGGCATCATCAGAAAGCCATTAATTTTGAAAGTATCGCACAACTCTAAAAAGTTGGCTAAATGAGTATTTGGGTCTTCATCCTGCAAACCATCAAACTGAACAAGCTGTTGAATCATTTGAATAGTGTTAGGTTTCAGTTCAAAATTATTTGTAGCAATAGTAGGTCTGACAATACTCGATTCAGCCCCAGTTAAATTAGGCTTAGCATAGTCATACATAGTATGAGAAGCAAGATTTTAGCAACCACGGAAGGAGCGGATTATTATCAGCCATCTCCTCGGTAATATTAGTTTCGTCCTCTTGCTCTTCTTTTATGTATTGTAGACTTCACCTTATCTCCCTACGATTTCTGCGAGCGGTACTTTCTATCTCACTATCAAAAAGCAAGGGTCCTGACGAGTTTCTTCTAGTCATAAACTAAAATTACCTGCCAGAAGCTAATAAAAGACAAATTAGAAAATTAAAATAAAATAATAAATTACAAATAAAAAATAGCTAAAGTAATAAAAATTTAGTGTTCCTAATATCTTAGTCCCCGACAACGGTGCCAAAAACTTGATGTGTCTCTAACTAACTATTATGGTAAGACCGGAAATATCGTATCCACAAGGACCAAGAGTACTAGTAATTACTATCTTTCTATTATTTAGCCTAAGAATTAGAGTGATTTCTTTTAAACTAAAATTAATTAAAAGCACGACAGAGAATGAATTGGGAAAATACTTTTTAGACAACTTTATGAGAGAGGAAATACCCAAGGAAGAATCCACCTAGACTTCACGATTTATTCACTTGACTTAATCCATAGAAATCCCTAATTTATGTTAATATCTCTTTCAAGACTAAAAACAACTGACTCTAGGTTGATTAATTGAAATCTCTTTCTAATTAAAACCCCTATTGTCACATTAACTCGATCTATGGATTCCCTTATTAGATTTGACTCTAATCAGTCAGATTTACATCGTCCTATATCTAGGATTGCATTCAACTCTGCTTAATTGTGTTGATCTACTCTTAAATAGTGACTTTTTCTCCTCTGCATAAGCACATTCGACTTAAATCAATAACCTGAATTATTAAAACAAGAATAAGAACAAGTATTTATCTTATAAATAAAATAGTAATAAGATCCGTCTTAGGTTTCATCCCTTTAGGTATTTAAGGGATTTAGTTCATACTGATAGAGGAAAACATCTTAAGATAAGGAAAACTACAAAACATAAGAAAACCCAAAAACGTCATGAGAAATTGATAGGAGATCTTCAATCTTGATGGAGATCCATCTTCCAAGCTACTCCCAATGGCTATCCTCGAGTATTTTCTGCTTTCTACCCTGTGTGTCCCTTTTAGGTCATCCCCTAGGGTGTTTATATAGGCTTTGAAACACCTTTCTTAGCCCACAAGTGGTATTTTCTGAATAGAATTAGACTTAGGTTCGGTAGGGACACGCCCGTGTGACATGCCCGTGTTCGATAGCTTAGGCCGTGCTTGATTCTGCTCACCACACATGGCCGTGTGATCTTCTTGTGTGCTATAGTCCAGGTCGTGTTGATTTACGAGGTAGGCCTATTTTGTCCCTTTTTGGCCTGTTTATTATTCTTATCGACTCCCTAAGCTCTCCTGAGTGTAAAACATGAAATTAACTGATTAGGAGTGTAGAAACCCAAATTTGCCCGGCCTATTAACGAAACAAAAAAACCAAAAAATAAACCATATTAACAGTCTTTTAGCCCAAAACCATTAAAAGCAAAACCCAATCAGAAACCATGAACTAACCCCGACCCACTACAAGACCCAATTTTTTTTAACGGCCCAGATGGCCCAAATCTTGGTTTTAGACTGAAACCCTAGAGGTTCTAGAAACTACCAGCGCTACAGCCCTACCGAACGATTGGACTACTTCATCCCTCACACACCCATGTGTCACCACGTCTGCGCGTTCAAGCCTCCGTACACCGCCATAGCTGGAACGCCGTACCTAAAAAAGACAAATAACAGCAGCACAGCAAAGCAACATCAAATAGAGAAATAGAAAAAATAGCATTGTATTTTCTGATTTTTTTCGGCTATAGAAAGAAAAGCCAACAAGTGTAATAAGGAGAAAAGGGTCGACTACACGATTTTATTGATATACAAAGAAAAATAGAGGTATATTTCAGATTCTTTGTAGTCTATTTCGCTTAAGAAAAAATACATTGCATGTACATAGAAACAAAAAAGGAGATCAAAGTTCTCACCTTTTCGTGATAATCGAAGCCGAAACCGAAGCATCTCTTTTACTTCTTTCGATTTCTAGAAGGGTCTTGAGTGTTTGGAGGTCAGATTTGGGTTGGGGGAAACAAAGGATCAAAACAGGCTCTTTTGGTCTCCTCTGACCACCGTGGATGGCGGCATTGTTAACGGCGACAGATGGCCTCTACGGTGGCCCGATGGCCCGTGATTGGAGAACCAGAGAGCAAATCCCTTCTTCCCCTTTGTTTTTTTTAAGCCAACACGAAAATGATTTTTTTTAAACAGATTTTGGCCTTTTATAAGAGAGAGACACGACGTCGTTTTAGTCTAAATGCAATAGCTTCAAAACGGCGTCGTTTTGAGATGGATCGGGTTGACTCGATTCGAGCCCGGAGGATCCGCGTGTTTCCGGATAAAAGGGATTTTTTCATCCTAGGTCCTTCCGCATTTTTGTTCTTTCTAATTAAGCTTTTTTATTATTTTAATTTAGCTTAATAATTTTACATAGTTTTAATTTAACCCCTATTTGAACACTGCGTTTAATAATCAGGGTAAATTGCGTTCTTAGTCCTTTTGATTCACGCACATGGTGTTTTAGTCCTTCTTCGATTTTTCTTAATATATTGCTTTTAGCTCTCTGATTTTGTCCTGATTTCAATGTAATCCTTAAATTATTTAGTTAATTAGTTGTTTATTGAATTCTTTAATTATTCTTTTAATTAATACTTAATACCAAATATTTTAAATTGTTTTAGCTATTATTTATTTTATTCATACGATATTTTCATTAATTCTATATATATATATATTTTTTAAATTATTTTTCATGTATATATATTATGGATTCTACATTATTTTATATATATTTTTTATGTATATAATTTATTTCTCTTAAATTATATTTACTTATTCTATACAAATTTATATGTTATCATTATTCTTATATGTACATTATTTTATATTAAGTTTCTTATTTATTTATATATATTTCATGATTAATGTTTACGAATATTATCCTTGTATTGTATTTCAAATTCCAACATATTCAAACATTTTCTAAATATTTTATTACATCAAAAATGAATGTTGAACCAATTTTAAAAAGACAAGGCAATATTTGTGTGTTTAGAAGTACGGAAAATTACATCCTAACGTGTTGGGTGTCGATTTTTCATTCAACTAAATAACCAAATACCCTTTTTTACATGTTTTGAAGATCAAAGATGATCTCGGTGTCAGAGTATTAATGTGTTATATCCTAATATGCTGGGTATGATACTTTTATCCCTTTGAAACGAGTTAATCTTAAGATTCAATTCCGATTTAATTAATTTTCTTCCAAAATTTTTCACCCTAAATATTTTCAAGTTTTCGACATTAGGACAACGTTAATCAATTTGGTACCAACTTTGGGCGTTGCAAGGGTGCTAACCCTTCCTTGCACGTAACCGACTCTCGAAGCTGTTTTCACAAATTTCACAGACCAAAATATTTTTATAGGTGACCTGATCACACCTAAACAAAGAGGATCAGTGGCAACTCCTTATTTCTAAAGTCGATCCTCGTTTTCAAAACATCAATAAAAAAATGGTTTCGATAGCTTGGCAACTCCACTGGGGACTGGTTGAGAGTCAGGCCATAGATTGGTTAATTCTTGTCCTTTGATTGAAAACTTGAAATATTGTTTTAGAAAATCATTTTCATTTAAAGCATTTGTTTGTATTGTAACTGCAATAATGTCGAATCTTATAATACTTGTATTTGCATTACATGACCGTTGTGGTCGCACCTTTGAGTGGGAGTGAGAAACTAAGCTTTCGTGAGGTTTTCACCTCCGCACAGGCTAGTGGACTACTTCCAGAATACATCCATACCTATGTCTTCGTGAGGTTTTCACCTCCGCATGGGCATAGGAAAATGTATTCCCCTGAACCGAACTCGATCCATTTGAGCCTATAACGGGTGAGGATTGAGGAATCTGCTGGTTCAGGTACCCCCTTTTTAGAACCAAACCACATATAGAGAGACCTAGGAGCCTACCTTAAGTAGAGCCGCGCCAAACCCTAATGGTCACTCATTTAGGTAATTATTTTGGTTGTTTATTTTTCTTGTGCTACCGTGTTTTGTGTTTATGCTTGCATTACATTGCACTGCATTGCAATGCATTGCATCATTATAGAAAGGAGATGTTGATTAGTAATTCGATTGCTAAATAGAGGAGTTTGTCATAAGGAAATGAGTTTCTTGATAAAGTGGATTATAATACGGTTGTCCGGACATGGTCTGAGTAAAGACAATAAAAGAAAGTTGATAGTCCGTAGAGGAATGCAAAACCTTACCCGAAAGATTTAAATTTACAAGAATTGTTCAAGAGCCGTCATGCCTCAATTTTATTAAAGAAGCTAATCAATATCGCAAGGGATAAGTGAGCAGCGAACCACGACCTGAATAAAGCCAAGTGGAAATAAAAGAGATATCTTTTGGGAGGATTTGAAAGATTTGACTGCAGCGTCCGAATTTAAAGGAGAATATCGATGTTTTCACCTGGAATATGAGGACAAAGCCACATACGTAATCCATTTTATGTAAAGAAATCTATTTTCTAGAGAAGTGCTTCTAATGGAATTGAATTCAGAATCAAAGTCTCTCTTTCTATTTGCATTCATACCATGCATTTGCATTGACATAGCATTACATCATACGCAATAGATTTTATGAGAAGACCTTAATTAGTTGAAGTTATTTCATCCTTAATCTGGAAGCCGACAAAAATCAACCAAGCACACACCCTTACGGTACAAGGAGAAAAACCAAAGCAATGGATAAAAGATTAGAGAAGTTGGAACAAATGCAGAATGAGATGCAGGAGCAGCTTGCTAAGATCCAACAGGATATGATGGATAGGATGGTGGAATCACAAAGAACTATGATGTCCTAATTGACTCAGTTATTGGCAGACAAAGGGAAAGCCCCCATGGTTAACAATGTGGAGGATAGTGAGGAACGACTATATCCCCCGGGTTTTACCCCGACACATCATGAAGTGCAGCCACGAAGGACATCCGTTATAATTAAACCTCAACAATTTCAAGAGGGTGTCTCGGTACCGCCAAATTTCTAAGTTGGATCAGGTTCTAATTTGGTAAACCATCTGATTAATACTGATATTCCTGACTTTGATGAGGTAGCAGAGAGAGAAAGGGCAAGGGTTGGATTGCCAAAATAGTTAGAGGAGTGATACAAACGGTTGGAAGACAAATTTAGGGCCATGGAAAGTGCTGATAGGCAATATGGAGTCGATGCTAAAGATCTAAGTTTGGTGCCAGATTTAATACTTCCCCACAAATTCAAGGTGCCCAAATTTGAAAAATACAATGGGACCACTTGCCTGGAGGCTCACATAACTATGTTTTGCCGGAGAATGACTGGGTACGTTAACAATGACCAACTGCTAATTCATTGCTTCCAAGACAGTTTGGTGGGAGCAGCATCTAAATGGTACAATCAGCTGAGCCGTACCGAAATTGGTTCTTGGAGGGATTTAGCCCATGCATTTATGAAGCAGTACGGTCACTTAACAGAAATGACCTTTGACAGAATTACCCTGCAAAATATGGAAAAGAAACCAAGCGAGAGTTTTCGGCAATATGCACAAAGATGGATAGAGATCGCCATACAGGTCCAGCCATCTCTTTTAGAGACAGAAACCACTATGCTCTTCATTAACATCTTGAAAGCCCCATTTATCAACCATATGTTGGGAAGTGCCACGAAGAGTTTCTCAGACATAGTAATGATCGAAAAAATGATAGAAAATACTGTGAGAAGTGGTAAAATAGATGTGGGGCAAAGTGCCAAAAGGTCAGCCCTGAGAAAGAAAGAAGACGAGGTAAATAATATGGGAGCATACAGCAAGGGTTATTCAAAGCAAGTTATTGTGGGATCACCAAGGATGACAACTACAAACCTTCAGACTCATTCAAAAAATGAATCTAGGTAAGGGGCAAATATAGAAAAGCTTCAATTCACTCCTATTCCAATAACATACCAAGAGCTATATCAAAAATTGTTTGATAAGCACATGGTGTCCCCTTTCTACTTGGCACCATTGTAGCCCCCGTATCCCAAGTGGTACGATGAAAATGTCGAATGTGACTATCATGCGGGAGTTTCAGGGCATTCAATAGAAAATTACCTTGCTTTTAAGAAAGTCGTGGAAAGACTCATTAAGCTGGGCGTTGTAAAAGTGGCAGATATGTTAAATTCCAATAATCTGCTACCAAATCACACTGATGTTGGAGTAAATGCGATTGATGAAATGCTGAAAGATGTATACACCATACATGAAGGAAACACTGAAAGAGGAACCTTGTCGGATATCTGCTCGTAAGAACCTGGGAGCGTTTTGAATAATTGGACTGCGGAAGAGATTCATGTAGTTTTTAGAACTTATTCAGAGTAATGTTTCAAATACACTTATTGCTTTCAGCCTAGGGGCAATAAGGGTCCTCTTGTTAAATAGGCTTGTGTCCAAAATCTTTATTTCAATGAAATGCATCCTTTTGAGCAAATATCTTTTCTATTTATAGATTCTTTTGTCCTTTGGATTTCTATGCAAATATTCTTTCATTCTTTATTCGTGATCATATCATATAAATAATCATCCTTAGAATCGTTCATTCTTTGGAATTTGCCTTCGTACCTGCAATAGGTACCCAGATATCAATGACAGGAGCGACTTTGTTACAGACTCCCTTTTTGAATGAGATATGAGTCCAGGGGATCTAAGGACTTTAAAGATGACAGAGATTGTAGCCTATCTTTTGATTTGGTAGAGCAAGTGAAAATAGGCTCTACTTTACAAAGGGTCAGGAGACACTGCGAGCTTAGAAAAAAAAACCTAACTCACCATAAAAATAAGACGAGACATTATTGAGCTAGTTTCAAGAATTTCAAGATGTTTTTGCATGATCATATCAAGGCACGCCAAACTATTGAAACGTTAGGATGTTCATAAGTTTGGAACCCATGTTGATGGTTCTACAATGGCTAGGCTAATCAAGAGGTTCGAGCTATTGGTCTACCAAGAAAAAGAAATTGCATCAAATGCCAAATTGGGAAGACAAGACTTATGTGCCTCTTCCATTCCTTCTATAAGTGGGGCATAGATTTTATGGGACAAACCTCCTCAAAAGCTTCTAGTCAACATCGATTTATTTTCATGGATGTCAATTTCTTCACTAAGAGGGTGAGGGTCGCTTCATATGCCAATATTATAAAGTCGATAGTCATAAAAAAAGAAAGAAAGAAAGAAAGAAAAATATTGACAAAAATGTCGAAAAGATCATATTTAACTGCATAATGTAAAAAATTTACGATTTGTTCAAAGATCAGATGCCACATCACAGTAAAAGTAGCCAAAAAGAAAAACAAAAGATCAAAAAAAGGACCGAGACTTGTAAAGATTGACATACAGAAGTTACTATTTACCCTCTATGCTTATCAAACATTGGCCGGGACGGTCACTAGGGTAGCATATTTTTTCGAGTCTTATCAGAACTGAAGTTGAATGAGGCAGAACACATTAATCTCAATATGATCAGTTGAATTTGAAGATAAAATGCTAAAAGCTATCTATCATGGTCAGATGATGTGAGCTCGCAACAAAAATAACTCGTCCTAGAAAATTTCATGATAGGGTTTTGAAGAAGATTCTTTCCCATGCAAAAGAGACTTTAGAAGAAGGAGGATGCCAAACTGAGAAAGACCTTAGCAGCAAAGAAGGCCTATTCTAGGGAAGCATGGATATTGTCTGAGATAGATGATAAGGACCTACCCAATCCGGAGAATTCAGATTCAATAAAAAGAATTCAAAAAATGGAAGAAAGAAAGAAAGAAGAAGAAGAAATTTTTAGCAAAAAAGAAGAAAGAAAAAGGAGAGCCCAAGGCGAAAACCCACAAAGGGCGTTTTGAGACCAAAGGGGATTTGAGCTGAAAACCCGAAAAGGGCAGCTCGAATTTTGATCAAAGGGGGCATACAGCAGTCTTGCTATGCCTGAATTAACGATGAATAAGTATGCTACTTCTTGGGGCATCGACAAAGTACTTCGGATTCCCTAAACACATATTGAGCTTAAAATGTTCCTCAAGAAGTTTGAACAGAGAAGCTTACGCTGCGATATCTAGGGCACCTAGTCTCTATTTTACCCATTTTAAATTTGTTATTTGTGATTATATTATTCTTTTCAAAATATGTTCACAATAACTTTCCTTCTTGATTGCGATTACTATCTCTGCTTAGCTCATTTGTTTCAAGCTATGCTCTTAATCATGTTTCTTCTTGTCCATGGTTACGATCTTTTTCAGGCATTTTGCATTGGAATAACGATTAGTGGACTAATAATATTTTCATAAAATAAGTTTTGCATATTACTCTGGAGGTTTCTGAATGATACAAGAACCTGAAACATGACTATTGTGTAAAACTCACCAAGTTTAAGGAATAGTCTAATTTGAGGCTATCTCATTGGATTTTTTGTCAAAAATAGTTGGTGATACAATCTCGATGAAAATGGGCAATGTTAACCCAGGTGTAAAAAAGGGAATCATTCATAAGAAAAATGATATTCGGCATCCATGCGAGCATTATGCATCTGGTTGAGTCACCCAGGGAGTAATCAATAGATGGAAGCTGATACAGATCCTATACCTTTGAATAGCAATGGGATGGATAGGAAAGGATTTAGATCTTATACCCTTAAGTCACAATAAGATGAACCTTGAAGTTACAGCAGGGCAAATCTGTTGAACAGTTATAATTATTTCCTCAAGTTTTCTATCGAGAATACCATCCGAACAAGATGGCAGCATAATACGTCAGCGATGGAACCCTGATAAATGATGAGCGATGACAACCTTAAGCAGGGATCATTCTCATGAAATTATGCATTCATGCAAAACACATTTAGAAGCATTTGATTCATTCCGATCATTGCATCCTAATCTTTGCAAGAAATCATTCTCATGACATTCCGCATTCATACAAATGTCATCCATATGACACATCTATTTAGGGGGCATTTGATTCATTCCGATCATTGCATCCTAATCTTTGTAAAAACACCATTCTCATTACATTTTGCATTCACATTTGGTTCATTCCGATCATTGCATCCTAATCTTTGTAAAACACCATTCTCATTACATATTCAATTTTTTGTTAGGAGCATTAGATTCATTCTAATTATTGCATCCTAACCATTTTGCATAATCATAAACACAATTGATTTTACAGAACAGGTCCCCTAGAGGACGTTGTCGCAACATCGGTAAATTTCAAGAGCTTGCCTTTCTGAGCGAAGTGGATCGAATAGCAGATCTAGCAATCCTGAAGTTGCAAGAGCAGATTGAAGATATCAGATCTTGTCTTCCTAAGTTTGCAGTGGAGCAGATTGACGTTAGCAAGTCTGGCAATCCTGAAGTTGCAGGAGCAAATTGAAGATAGAAAATCTGGCAATCCTGAGTTTCCAAGAGCAGATTGAAGATAGCAAATCTGGCAATCCTGAGTTTGTAGGAGCAGATTGAAGACAGCAAATCTGGCAATCTTGAGTTTGTAGGAGCAGATTGAAGACAGCAAATTTGGCAATCTTGAGTTTGCGGGAGCGATTGAAGACAAGAACTGCAATCCCGAGTTTCGAGTAGATTGAAGATAGAAAATCGGCAATCCGAGTTTGCAAGAGCAGATTGAAGATAGCAAATGAAATCGAGTTTGCAGGAGCAGATTGAAGACAGCAAATCTGGCAATCCTGAGTTTGCGGGAGCGATTGAAGACAACAACTCGCAATCCGAGTTTGCGGGAGTAGATTGAAGATAGTAACTCGGCAATCCCGAGTTTGCGGGAGCAGATTGAAGACAACCGTCGGCAATCCCGAGTTTGCGGGAGCAGATTGAAGACAACCGTCGACAATCTTGAGTTTGCAAGAAGCAGATTAAAGACAGCAAATCTAGCAATCCTGAGTTTGCAGGAGCAGATTGAAAATAGCAAATCTGGCAATCCAGAGTTTGCAGGAGCAAATTGAAGATGGAAAATCTGGCAATCCTGAGTTTGCAGGAGCAGACTGAAGATAGTAGATCTGGCAATCCTGAAGAGCAGATCGAAAACATTGGATCTTATCTCCTTGAGTTTGCAGTGGAGCAAATTGAAGCTACAAGTCTAATTTCTTTGAGTGGATCAAAGCGTCAATTCCTGGGCCCTTAAAGATGCAGAGGATGGAACGAAGCTACTCGAAGAAGAAAAGCACTGAAAGAGGTGTGACCGGACAAAATTGGCCCTTTTTGAAGTCTTTGCTCTATTCTCGTTACATGACAATGAGCAAAGAGGGGCAGCTGTAGAAACCCAAATTTGCCCAGCCCATTAGTCAAACAAAAAAAAAATCAAAAAATAAACCATATTAACAGTCTTTTAGCCCAAAACAATTAAAAGCAAAACCCAATCAGAAACCATGAACTAAACCCTTGACCCACTACATGACCCAATTTTTTTTAACGCCCAGATGGCCCAAATCTTGGTTTCAGACTGAAACCCTAGAGGTTCCAGAAACTACCAGCGCTGTAGCCCTGCTGAACGGTTGGACTACTTCATCCATCACACGCACCCCACGCATGCATCGCCACGTTCACCCGTTCAAGCCTCCGTACACCGCCATAGCTGGAACGCCGTACCTGCAAAAAAGACAAATAATAGCAACACAGCAAAGCAATAGCAAATAGAGAAATAGAAAAAATAGCATCGTATTTTCTGATTTTTTTCGGCTATATAAAGAAAAGCTAACAAGTGTAACAAGGAGAAAAGGGTCGACTACACGATTTTATTAATATACAAAGAAAAACAGAGGTATATTTTAGATTTTTTGTAGTCTATTTCGCTTAAGAAAAATACATTGCATGTACATAGAAACTAAAAAGGAGATCAAAGTTCTCACCTTTTCGTGATAATCGAAGCCGAAATCGAAGCGTCTCTTTTACTTCTTTCGATTTCTAGAAGGGTCTTGAGTGTTTGGAGGTCAGATTTGGGTTGGGGGAAACAAAAGGATCAAAACAGGCTCTTTTGGCCTCCTCTGACCACCATGGACGGTGGCGCCGTTAACGGCGACGGACGGCCTCCACGGTGGCTCGATGGCCTGGGATCGGAGAACCAGAGAGCAAATCCCTTCTTCCCCTTTATTTTTTTAAGCCAACACGAAAATGATTTTTTTAAATAGATTTTGGCCTTTTATAAGAGAGAGACACGATGTCGTTTTAGTCTAAATGCAATAGCTTCAAAATGGCGTCATTTTGAGATGGATCGGGTTGACCCGACTCGAGCTCGGAGGATCCGCGTGTTTCCGGATAAAAGGGATTTTTTCATCCTAGGTCCTTCCGCATTTTCTTTCTTTCTAATTAAGCTTTTTTATTATTTTAATTTAGCTTAGTAATTTTGCATAGTTTTAATTTAACCCCTATTTGAACGCTGTGTTTAATAATCAGGGTAAATTACGTTATTAGTCCTTTTGATTCATGCACATAGTGTTTTAGTCCTTCTTCGATTTTTCTTAAAATATTGCTTTTAGCTCTCTGATTTTGTCCTGATTTCAATGTAATCCTTAAATTATTTAGTTAATTAGTTGTTTATTGATTTCTTTAATTATTCTTTTAACTAATACTTAATACCAAATATTTTAAATTGTTTTATCTATTATTTATTTTATTCATACGATATTTTCATTAATTATATATATATATATAAATTATTTTTCATGTATATATATTATGGATTCTATATTATTTTTATATATTTTTATGTATATAATTTATTTCTCTTAAATTATATTTACTTATTCTATACATATTTATATGTTATCATTATTCTTATATGTACATTATTTTATATTAAGTTTCTTATTTATTTATATATATTTCATGATTAGTGTTTACGCATATTATCCTTGTATTGTATTTCAAATTCCAACATATTCAAACATTTCTAAATATTTTATTACATCAAAAATGATTGTTGAACCAATTTTAAAAAGAGAAGACAATATTTGTGTGTTTAGAAGTACGGAAAATTACATCCTAACGTGCTGGGTGTCAATTTTTCGCTCAATTAAATAACCAAATACCCTTTTTTACATGTTTTGAAGATCAAAGATAATCTCGGTGTTAGAGTATTAATGTGTTATATCCTAACGTGCTGGGTATGATACTTTTATCCCTTTGAAACGAGTTAATCTTGAGATTCAATTTCGATTTAATTAATTTTCTTCCAAAATTTTCACCCTAAATATTTTTAAGTTTTCGACATTAGGAAAATGTTAATTAATTTGGTACCAACTTTGGGTGTTGTAAAGGTGCTAACCCTTCCTTACACGTAACCTACTCCTGAACCCGTTTTCTCAAATTTCGCAGACCAAAATATTTTTATAGGTGACCTAATCACACCTAAACAAAGAGGATCAGTGGCGACTCCTTATTTCTAAAGTCGATCCCCATTTTTCAAAACATAGATAAAAAATAGTTTCGACAAGGAGCATCAAATTCATCAAATCTAATGAAAATTCATCCAAAAAAAAGCCAAGCATGGGGTAAAAATATGTATAAATTATGGTTTATCAGATCGTATCCATGATGTGTTTCACGTCTCGATGTTGAGGTGGTATCGATCTGATCCATCTCACGTTATCTTTGTGGAGGAGATCGAGGTTAGACCAGACTTGATGTTTGAGGAGGAGCAAGTTCAGATTTTGGATCTAGATTCTAAGGTTCTAAGGAGGAAGTCCATTCCGTTGGTTAAGGTTCTGTGGCAAAATCGTGGCACTGAGGAAGCCACATGGGAACCTGAGGATTTGATGCGTCAGTAGTATCCTCATATGTTCGAATCAGGTAAATTTCGAGGCCGAAATTTCTTTTAGGGGGTAAAGTTGTAACACCCTGAATAAATTAATCTTATCTCTGTAAATCCTGACATAACTGAGTATCTGCTTTAGTGTCTAAGTTTTCTGGGTGTGAATTTGAGGTCTTGGGTTCAAGTCTCACTCTCTTGAAAAATTCTATTTTTTTAATCCAAGCCTTATTCCTGTTGGTTGGGCTTATGTAATATTGTTTGTAAACTCATATCAGAATGAGCCTGTTGGTTCAAGTGGTAAGAAGTTAGCTTGCTAGAGGTCTTGTGTTCGAATCCCTGAGTGAACGTGGGTGATAATTTTTGCTTCAGTTGTCTGAGAGAGTTTGGATGGGTTTGGAAGTCTGTATAAGTGGATGAGATAGTGGGTAGTTAGGATTGGGTTGATAGGAGATCATGCCTTAATTTGAGGGATTTTGGTTTATTTTATTTTATTTTATTTTTTATTTTATCTTTCTTTTCTCTCTCTTCCCAAGGAATAATTCTGACGTTAGTTTCCCTATTCTTTTTGACGTTTCCTTCTTGTTCTCATTTTCTACACCTTTGATTCTTTCTCTTGTTTTCCTTCCCCTTCAAATTTGTTTACATCTTTTGTTCTGCACGTTGCACTCTGGAACTTGGCATTTTTATATGATTTGGGTAAGTTGTTGGTTTATTCTTTTTGTAGTAGCGTAGTGATGTAAATAGGGGATTTGATTTCTGTGAAATTTTACGTAGGAGAAGGCTGTGGAGAAAAGGCTTTTCCTCCGATGGTCTAAACCACATTAGTATCTATTCTTGTCGATGGTAAGTTATGTGTGTTATTTCAGGTTATGTTGTTAATCCATAGATTGGTTGCTAATTGGTCAATGGGATACTATTCCTTAGGTTTCGGAGGGCTCAGGATTGTTGCAACATAAAAATGAACAAGGTATGTAACCTAAACATGAAAAATCGTGGTTCAAAAAAAGCCAAAAAAGGCACTGTCGACACCACACGGCATGTACCCGACCGTGTGCGAGACATGGCCGTATGATTATAGTAGGTGTGGCCATGAGCGAGATGTAGCCGTGTGTCGGTGATGGTATGGCTGTGTGGGCCCCATAGGCTAGGCCAGGTTGGGTGTGTGGGCCCAAATGAGCATGCCACACGTGCGTGTGGGTTTTAGGCAGGCTGTGTGGGCTACACGGGTAAGGCGAATCTGGGCGTATAGGCCAAAAATTTTGAAAATATCTCGAGAGTCACACGGTTGTTCCAATCAACTATGGGCCTATCGTAAGGTCAATAAGGGCTAACCAACCCTAATTTATGCAATCTGATACTCTAAAATTCTGATCTGAGTAGGAAACTAATATGTATGTCTTACTGTATTATTAGGTATGTATTTATCTGTATACGAGCATGTTAAGCATGTTTATTTTGTTATTTTTTCATCTATATTCTATATCTGTGTTTGGGGTGGGATTTGTATATGTGGAGGAAGTGATCTGTATGACGACTTTTCGTCTATATACTGGAAGCTTGACTGTATATTATCTATTATGTGTCGCATCAACACAATATGGTGTGTAGGGTTGGGTGGGTGTTTTTAACCCCAAATGGTGTGATGGGATGGACGGAGATGGTGTGTAGAGGTTAGGGGTAGGATTCTGTAAGTCTAATCTATTATTTGATTCTGATATCTATATCTGTTATAGACTTAGGTCTGAATCTGTATCTGACTGTATATGAAATTTTGTGTATGTTGTATGACTATCTTTGTTAGGTTACACACTGAGTTTACGAAAACTCACATCTGTTTGTCTGTACTGTTCAGGTAATCCTCAAACATAGGTGGGTGGGTGCAACGGAGGCTTAGCGATGACCACTTGACGGAAATTGTTTTCAATTATTATTATTAATTAACGGTTTTATTGAAATTTTCAGTTTTCGTGAGAGTTTTGTAATTTTTGGATTCTCCAAACTTTTTGGACTATTTGGTTTGAATTTTTTGGGTTTGAGTGCGTTATGATTTCTAAACTGCGTTGATTCGACAAAATACCAGTTTTACGCGAACAAAGATTAATTTTTGAAAACATGAGCATGGTTTTGTTTTAAACGATTTTCAAACTTCTGCTGCGAATTAATTTGTTAACTTTAAAGAAAAACATGTAACTGTTTCAGTAATCTATATAAATGAATATGTTTTATAAAACTTGTACGTTTTATCTAATAACTAAACATTGTTTTAGCAAAGTATCATCGCTTTCAAAACTCTTCTTCGTAACACTCTCGGATTCGGCCATAACGTTTATGTTGGGTTTGGGGTGTTACATAAATTATCTCTAAAGTCATAGAATTTTCGTTTGATTCAAATGCAATCTGATCGAGCTTTTGTTGAGCTAGCGGAGGGACCAATCAGACTTATACAATTAGGCTCTAGTAATTGCAGTTATGTCCAGAAGCATCATTTCAATAATTCGCAATTACTTAATTATGGATTTAGTCCACGGGAAGTACCATGATTGAAAACTCCTTATTGTATACTCTTTACAAAAGCAATTCTTCCAACTGCTTTATCCAATGACTTCGTCATGTGTGTATTACCCTCATATGATATCATTGATTTCTTTGAGTTAAATCTGTTCACTCAATACAATCTCATTTTACCTCATTGTCACCATTGTGTCTTCTTAATGATTAATATGATCACTGTCAACAAATGAATGTGATAAATTGCTCATTCGAGAATAAGTAACCCATGGTCATGTTTTATATTTATCAATCCACACAATGTCAATGGTAGGATATCGTTAGCTCTTTAATTGAGCTATGAATTCCACTATTTCTAAATAAGTCATGTCATACACAAGTCATGTACCCAACATACCAGCTATCGGCTCGATCAGCTTTAGAGCATAAGCTTCCAATTAAAACAAAGCACATGAGTTACATACGTATGGTTAGTGACTAACTCAGGATTTAGGTAAATCACACCATAAATGTCAGAAGTGAATTTATTCACAAATGGATTAAGAATCAATTTATCTTGGGTCCAGTCCAATGTATCATTCTGCCAATAAATGCATCTATGTCTCTAACCGTGGAGTCAACTGCTCCGATAGTCAAGACTAGTTATCTTCTCAATTGGAATTGTAGATGACATAATAATCCTTCTCAGTATTTGAATCAAATGCTCACTTTAATTCTTTTATGGGGTTACGGACTCGTTTAGATTATCTACTGAAGTAAGTTTTCTTTCTCGCAATGTAAACGTTCTTACAATGTCACTTATCATTAGGTTGAACTTAGATAAATCAATGAGCTAATATTTGATTGTCACAATTTCGCTATGAATGCAAAATATGAAAGATAGAAATACAAAAGACATAACAGTAAAATGTAAAAATTAACATAGAAAACAATTACATGTTTACTACAATTTGGGAACATTTCCCAATAGATTTTTTTTACATCAAACTGTAACACCCCAAATTTGGTCTAGACGTTATGGCTGAATCTGGAGATGTCACAAGGCTGGTTTTGAAAATGGAGTCGTTTCATTACATCATTCAAGTTTTCAAAGTTCAAAATCGTTTATATCCATTTCGAAAACATTTGTTTAATTTATTTATTTGCCAAAACATTAGTTACAGTGGAAGTCATAAAACGTATAATTTGGTAATCCCGATTATATTTTTAGAAAACTGTTGTTTAAGTAAACCATCTCAAATTAATAGTCAAATCAAAATCCAAATTTTAAAATAAAATCAAACAGTTCGGATAATTCATAAATTACAAAACTCTAGAAATAATCCTTAAAATCAATATAAAATCATAATTATTAACCGTTTATAAACTTGTGGTCATCAAGAAACTTCGCCGCACCGATCTACCTAAGTTTGTGGATTTCTAATGTAATGCATAATGATGTGAGTTTTCAGAACTCAGTGTGTAACCCAATAGAATTAGGTATACAATTTATACAAAAATCAATATAAATAGCAGATATAGATTTTGACTCGTGTCTATTTTAGATACGGATAACAGATACAGATATGCAAATCAAATAAATAGAATACTACCCCTATCCTCTACGCACCAACTCCGACTATCCCGTCACACCATGTGGGGTTAAAAACACCCACCCAGCCTTACACACTGTATCATGCTATTATGACACATATCAGATAAAGTACATCCAAAATGCCAGAATATAGGCGGTGAATGCCATACAGAACACTTCCTCCTCATATATAAATCCCGCCCCAAAATAGATACTGAATACAAATACAAATACTAATATAACATGCTTATCATATTTGTGTATAGATATCAGATATACATATAGCAGAATAATCAGACATGCATAACAATGTCCTACTTAGAGCATACTTTCAAAATAACAGATCACATAATCTAGGGTTTAGTTAGCCCTTACTGACCCTACGATAGACCCACAGTCAATTTGAACGACCCGTGAGACCCTAGGGAAAATTTAAAAATTTTGGGCTTACCTGCCCGTGTGGCCCACACGCCCAATTGGCTTAACCCGTGTGGCCCACACGGCCACACTCGCACCACACATGGCCGTGTCTTACGCACAGCCATGCCTTCGTTGACCACACGGCTGCGTCTCACACACGACCAAACACACAGCCAGCACACTTCCGTGTGGTGTGGAACGTGCAGTTTTTCGGCTTTCGTCGAAGCTTGATTTTCTGCGTAAGGGGTACACACCTGGAACATTTTCGACGTGAAACCACTTTCGAGACCACCAACAACTAAAAATAGAGTACCCAAAACCCTTAGCAACCTATTTATGAGTCAATCACGATTAACCAAAAACAAAAAATTGACTCACCGCTAACAAAAACAACCGCAACCTCGAATTAAGCCGCTACAGTGAAATCTTCCCTCTCAAAACCTTCACTTAAACATGGATTTTATCGATTAAACCCCTAATAATAGTTGCCAAAATAAACACCGGTATTATCTCAAAACCAATCGAAGTAATTGACAGAGTTCTACTTACGGAATTAAAAGTAAAATCTAAAAATTCCACAACATAAGTGAACAATATATTGACAAACCGAAATTCAAAAGAACAAAGCAAAGGTTTGCAAAGAAAAAGAAATATCAGAAAGGTGAAAGCAAAAGAAATTTTGACGTCAGATTTTTTTGAGGGAGAGAGAAAAATGAATTTTTGAAAAAAAACAAAATAAAAATAAACTTGATAACTCCCAATATCCCAACTCTCCACTATTCTTTCATCTACAACCACCACATAGACTCCCAATCCCATCCAAACTCTCTCAATCAAACAAGACAAATTTAATACCCTCACTCGCACAGGGATTCAAACACAAGACCTCAAACACACCAACTCCCTTACCACTCGAACCAGCAAACTCATTATGATACGAATTAACAGACAATTTTATAAAATCCCACTCAACAAGGGTAAGGCTTGGATAAAAAATGAAAAAATTAACAAATTTAAGACTTGAACCCAAGACCTCATACACACCCCAGAACACTTAACCACTGAAGCATATACACAGTTGTGTCAGATATTTACAGAAATATAAATAAATTATTCTGGGCATTACACAAACACATTCCTAACATTTGACAACATTCTGATTATCCTGTCATGCAACCTAATCTAAATGGTACCAATGCCGGTTATTTTACAGGATAAGTTATCCCATGAGCACAAATCCACCTTCATTCGAGTTGTGGAGAACCAGTCCCTATTGGAACACATATAATAGGAAAATCTTAAATCCAAGATCCATTCGGATGTAAACTATACCTTTTGGTCATTAATACCAACAACAAATAATCACTTTTGTCCTTGGCTACACTAGCATCAGTTACATCGGCTTTCTACTTTTCTCGTCATTGCGGTGACCCTTTTTTTTTATGGAGGTTGTAACATTCTGACTTCGATGTGGCCCATCTTTTTGCAATAGTCACACTACTTGTCATGGTTCCTTGACTTAATTCTCACCCTTGATCTTCTCTGACCCGAATTATTATATTGTTGCCTTTCTCTAGCAACTAAAACTAAGGCTTGCGCATCTGACTTGTTCTTCGAGCCTAATTCGTTGTCGAGTTTATTTATAACGATTCAAAAACCAATGGTGTTGGAAACGATGGTTTTGGAACCCTGTTCTCCGATGATCAAGTCCGTAAATGTTATTAATTAATATTTATGATTCAATTATAATATTATATTGAACTTTTATCTGACGAATTTGTTAGTTGGATAGGTAGTTAAAGTACAAATGTATTGACCCTAAAGTTAGTGGTATTGCAAAATGATGTATCAGGACCTTTTTTTGTAAATCAGACCTGTAAATATTTTAATAAAAATATTTACGGAGTTATTGTATAGGTAAATTGAATTTTGGTTAGATAATGTTATCAAATTTGTGATTGATTAAGGTACAATGACTAAATCGTAAAGCTAGAAAAAGTTCAATTGTAAGAGAAGCTTTAATTAAAAACAAAGAGCAATTATGCCTTTTTAACCAATAATGGATGGTAAGAAATTAATATATATATATATATATATATATATATAGGTATGTTAAAAAATTTTGGTTGATTAAAATTAAATAAAATAAAACATAATATATAACATAAAACAAGTAGTGTAGAGAAAGAGAAACATAATTCTCCTTTCATCTTTTCATGGCAAAACTTAAAGAAGAAGGAGGAGGATTCGGATAGTGTTGTTGATTTGCAAGCCTTAAATTGGTTGGTTCAAATTAGTCTTTTTCTTGAATGTTTTATATTTTTGAAATTCCAGGAGCTTGATTTAACTAACATTTGTGTTAATTTTTGAAAATATTAAAGTTTATAAATATTTTCATTGTTGAATCTTGAAGCTTTCGGTGTTAAATTGTTAGATTTAAAGCCTAGATATGAAAAATGACTAGCTTGTAAAGTGAAAGTTTTTAGTTTTGAACATACGGACTAAAGTGGAAATATTTCAAAATTGGTATGAAAATTTGGTAATTATGGATAGTAGTGGGATTAAGAAGGATGAAATTGAGATCGATTTCGAAATCTAGGCTCAAATTTGAAAGTTATAACTAATTTCAGTTTTAGGGACTAAACTAAATAAAGTGTAAAACTTTAGGGAGCATCCAAATGATGAAATTTATTTTATACATGTTTATAATTGGATGAAATAAGAGGGTTGAAATTGATAAATTGAATAGAATAAGTATATAGATCGAGAATTGGACCGAATCAGAATTAATCGAGGAAAAAGGTAAATTTGTTGATTAGTCCTTAGAGAATTGATATTTGTTTTTTTGACCATGTAAGTTCATACGTTATGTTTATGTTAAATTTCTATGTATTTAAAATTATAATTGTAAACATGTTTAATTGAAATTTGTATTGTTTACGATTTGGTACCAAAAGGTGAGATATAGATTAAATCATAAAGAAATGACAAATTGACTAATAAATTGAATATAATGATTTGCAATATGAGATTTATTAGTTGAATTGAATCAAATTGATATGATTATGTTTGATCTTTGAGATAAAGGGCTAAATTGAATAGATTTATAAATATTGTCTATTGTTGTAATTGCAAAATTGGCTTTATGATAAGACGAATTATAATGTTATGCATACAAATTGATAATTAGTTGATGAAATGATAGTATTGAATTAAGAAATTGGCTTATAAACGAAATTGAGAAATTGTTATCTTATAAATTGTTCGGGTAGAGTCAGATATAGTTAGCATGCCATATGACAGGAAGGGTTCAGGATTACTGCGACTATGTGTCAAGGAGTGCTGGGCACACCTATTTTTTGGTTATACCAACCAGTGTTGGGCACATTTGTTTGTCAATTTTACCGGCTAGCGTTGGGTGCAACTTACTATTTCAAATTTATCTGACAGACATTAGGCCAAACTGGTGGTTGGATCCGTGTATCCGTTCGAGTTTAAGCTAGATTATTAGGGTATAAAATGAAATTTTGATAAATGATATTTGAATTGGGTTGATATCATGATTTGATGATTTGTATACATATTATGATTAATGGATATCGATGGCATGTGAAAAATCATACGGATCGGTTATACGAGCTTGGAGGGCAGACATAGAAATGTGATAAATCAATGGATTTGATTTGAATTTTGAATAGGGAAATGAAATAGTAATTGACATTAAATTGAATTGGATGTATAATTGATAAATAGATGGAACAATATGATATTATGACAATAAAGTTCATATGGTTAAATGTTGTATTGGTTTTGAGATTGATATTAAAATGTGATTCTAGGTGATTTGTTTATTTCATATTGAAATGTTATATGATGAGGTTAAATGTTAACTCACCTTTATGATATTTGATTTGCCTTGTAATAGCCCGATTTTGGGGCTAGTTAAAACAGTGGTTTCGAGACCACTAATTCGAGGTTGAAGAAAAATATTTTAATATTATTTTATGTGTTATAGCATGATTATAAGGATGCATGGAAATTTTGGTGCTTTAATTTTAGCAATTGTATGCTTAATTGTGAAAAAGGACTAAATCGCATAAAGTACGAAAGTTCTATTTTACAAGCTAGAGGTGTCCAATAGCTATGGAATATAAACTTGGAGGTCCTTACCATAGGGGACAAAATGAGGCCAAAATTGGTCAAATAGGTGGGTTAGGTGGATTAAATTGAAAGAAAGAAATAAAATAAAGAAAAAGGCTATCATCTTTTTATTTCTCTTCTTCTTCCACCAAATTTTCACACTCAAGAAGGGATTTGGGAGCTTGAAATGTCAGCAACCTATTTTCCTTGCTAGTAAGTGATATTAATGGCTTTTCTTGATAATTTTTGTACTTTTAGAACCCCTAAAGCTTAAGCTAGCTAATGGGAGGACTATTTTGCAAAATGGTTGAAAGTTTAGAGACTTTCCATGAGAGTGTTTATGTTTTTTGCTGAGTTTTTTATGGAAGAAAATGAATTTTAGTGGGGTAAGGAATAACTTTTGTGAAAGGTGTTACCATGAAAACACCTAAATGGGACTTGTTTGTAAAGGTTGTAATTGAATAATAAATGCATGAAATGATGGGTTTTATGAATTGTTATAAGAGAAATAAATTTTCAACTAGGTTTGTTTAATGAGAAAATGTGATGAAAAACGATTTACGAGACTAGAGGCAAAATCGTAAATTTGCCAAAGTATAAGGGCAAAATGGTCATTTTGCCTAAGAATAAGTTTTGATGTATCATGAGTTATATAGTGATTGAATGAGTAAATTTTATTATTATAGATTAAGAAGAGCGCGGAAACAACCTTGACCGAGGAAAAGGCAAGGTTACGGACTAAACCGTCGATTACTACATTTTGCACCGAGGTAAGTTTATGTGTAAACGATACATATTTAGTACATATGTTGTTATCTATTGATGCATTGTATGGATGAAATTACTTGATGGTGAGATTGATTGAAAATGATAGATAATGAGTAACTCTCATATGAACTTCAGAATAGAAATGTAAGTATGGATAAATATCCGTAATTATCATTTGGTGGGCTGTGTGCGATACCACCATAATTATCATTGTTGGTGGGTTGTGTGCGATACCATTTATTATATATTCACGGTGGGCTGTGTGTGATACTATTGTTTAAATTATTATTTGGTGGGCTATGTACGATACCACCCTATTATTGATTAATGGTGGGCTGTGTGCGAAACCACCGGGTACCTAGTATTCTTTTGAAGGGTTCATCCAGAAACTTGTCTAAGTAAATATTTCATGTGGGTTTATGGTGAAGAGTGAAGGGTATATGTACAAATAAATGTGAGCAATATGTATGTCATATGGTTGGAAAATGGTAAGAGATGAGATGAGTAAGCATGATTATGAAAATGTGAATTGTTCTTATATATATGTAATGTTGTGATTTCTTAACATATAGTATGATGCTTATTGTTTACATGTATACTTACTAAGCTTAAAGCTTACTCCCTTTTCTTTTCCCTTATTTTATAGTATTAAAGAGCTAGCTTGGTATATGAAGATAATTGGAAGATCACCCACACTATCAGCTCATCTCATTATAGTTAGATTTAGCATTTTTGAATATAGCATGTATAGGGTCTAAACTTAGTTAAATGTCATGTATTTTGGCCAAAGGTGTTGGCTCATTCAAGGATAAACTTTTTTGTATAATGCCAAAGTTAATGGCTCACTATTATTGATCTATGAAAAGATGAGGTTATTCATGAGTGTGTATGATGTGCGATTGGGTTGCTTAGATAATGGTTGAATGTGATTTATGTTGTATGAGTTAGGGTGATAAAAGAGCTTGGCAAATAGCCTTGTTCTTGTCCACACGGGTAAGCACACGGGCGTGTGTCTAGGCCATGTGTCAGCCTCATGGGTGTGTGGTTAGGCCGTGTTTCCCCTGCATGTTAGTTTTACAAGTTAGTATGCTTAGTAGTAAACACACGGGCAGAGGCACGGCCATGTGTCTCAGTCGTGTAGATGGCACGACTATGGACATGGGCATGTTCCTAGGCCATGTGAATCCTGTACATGGTCGAAGGACATGGGCGTGTGACTGGCCGTGTGATACAAGTCAGTGTCGACCACGGGCTAGACACACGGGCGTGTGACAGGCTGTGTGATGCAAGTCAGTGTCGACCACGGGTGTGGAACACGGGTGTGTGATATGTCACACGGGCGTGTCCCTTCTTCCACACGGTCGTGTGGCCCTATTTTAAGTAAAAAAAATTAAGTATGCGAAAGTTTTTGATTTAGTCCCGAACCATTTCGTATGTAAGTTTTGGGTCTAGTTGGCCCATAATAAGGACATTATGAGTATGAATGAAAAGTTTCAAGTAGAAACGAAATTTTATGGTCCGATGTGGTATGTTTAAGTAAGTTAAGTTTGGTAATACCTCGTATTTAGTTCTAGATTTGAACACGGGTAAGGGGTGTTACATTTAGTGGTATTAGAGCTATGGTTTAGTCAGTTTTCGGACTACCGTAGTGTGTGTAAAAGTCTAGCTATACATGCCATAAACGTATATTGATAATGTGGTGACTTCTAACGATTCTAAACTTTGTTTTCATATAGTAAATGGATCCCGACCGAGCAGCTGCTAATGATGCTGCTAGTAACACGCCGGCTCACACACGAGGGACCCCGCCTGTAAAAAGTAGACCTGAGACTATGGATCAAGGAGAAAAGGCTCGGAAGGCTTTCTCCACATGATGAGTAATTGGTACACTGAGTTTGTACGAGCAAACCCGAATGCTCAACCTCCTCCACCCCCTCCTATACCTCAGCCTAGTTCTCGTGGCTCCTCATGGTATAGACTTAGTAAGAGTGACTAAACCCCCGGTCGATAAGTTTTGAAAACAAGAGGCCAAGGAATTTAGAGCCAATATAGATGATGACCCCGAGAGGGTGGAGTCCTGGCTTGAGAACTCGATGCGAGTATTTGATGAACTCTCCTACACACTTGAAGAGAGCTTGAAATGTGCCGTGTCATTGTTGAAGGGCTCGACATATCGTTGGTGGAAAATATTGACATCGGTAGTTCTAATAGAGAGAGTGACATGGGACTTCTTCTTAGAAGAGTTTCAAAAGAAGTACATAAGTCAGAGATTTGTAGATCAGAAACAGAAAGAATTCCTTGAATTGAAGCAAGGAAAAATGACTGTGGCAGAGTATGAGGCTTAGCAAGTACGCACAAGAATCTGTGTCTACAAAAGCTATCTTGTGCAAGAGGTTCGAAGATGGGCTGAATGAGGATATCAGACTGCTAGTTAGGATCTTAGAATTGAAAGAATTCGTGGTGTTGGTTGATAGAGCTTGTAAGGCTGAGGAGTTGAATAAGGAAAAGAGAAATGCTATGATTGTAACACCCCAAACCCGGCCCATACGCCATGACCGGATCTGGTATGCTACTGGTTGAAACTTGAAAATTTTGCCTTGAAGGGTTTTGAAAATCTTAGTTTATTATAGCCTTTTAATCAAATAATTGTGAAATTTTTAAAGCAACTTTAAGCATTCGCGTTGATTGTGTTTGAAAAGCCCATTTATCATTTTCATTTTATAATTAAGACTTAAAAAAAACATAAGTTTATAAAAACTTAACTTAACAAAAAATAAATCGAAAACCTAAGTTGTGGAAGCCTTATTACAAAAATATTCCCAAAAATTAAAATTCAAATGAAAATCTGAAACCAGTCTATGTAGATAATAATCTTGATGGCCCCTCAAATCTGCCTCGGCTCCCATGTCCACGATCTACTGCTCATCTGAAAAGTTGGGGAAAAATAATAGGGTGAGTCACCAAGACTCAGTGTGAAAATCCCAAAAACACATAAAAGCCTTAGGCCCACAAACACATTATGGGCCTTGGCCCACACAATGGCAATAGAATATTTCATGCAACATGGCCCATCCCAAACCTAAGAGTCCATCCTCTACACACCCCCATACCGACCATCACACCGTGGGGATTTCTACAATCAACCCTCCATCCGCTACACACTATATCAACAGCTGTGCTGCCTGTCATAAAGACCGATCACTATGTGACCTATGTGGCAAAGCCAACGATCACTATGCGACCTCAGTAATACATTATAGTATTTCAACAGCTATGCTGCCTTTCATAAAAATCGATCATTATGTGACCTATGTGGCAAAGCCACCGATCGCCTCGTGACCTGTTCCCCTTCCTCATATCAATCAATCCCATCCCATGCATACATTCATGCAAAAATCAAAACATTAAGCCATCTAAACATATCTCAGACTTTCACATACTTCGATACACATAGAGAAGTTTCTATGATTACGTACATGACATCCCTTGCCTACCCCTTCTGGGTAATACGACTATTCACACAGCCTTTCTTTCCGGCTTTTAGCCCACAACATACATATAATACAAATTAATGAGTGTGATAGAGATCTACACACTTGATTACCAACAGGACAATACTTTCTATGTCGACACTATCAAGAGTCGCTACAATCGCTAATGCCTAAGATTTTGTTCTGAAGCCGATCCACAACCTAGTGGCCAATCTCGAACAGCAGACACCGCTCATTTCTTAAACTTAGGGATTGGGTTTACGGACCCAATTGCCTGATCCATATTTGATTCCATTAAAAGTCCATGTCAGAACTACTATAACGAAATAGGGTTGTTAAACCATATCATATGATTTTAGGATCTCAAATATGATAGAGAATCTAACAAGAATCTAAAGAAAACCCCTTACCTTGAAATCTCGAAATAGCTAGGATACTTAGAGATTAATGATTTTCGGCTTTTGAAATCTGGATGATTCAATCTACTCCTATTTTTCGAAGTGCCGACCCAAGATGTGAACACAAGAATAATCTAAACGTTACTCAAAAGATAACCTTACCACGCCTATAAGCCTTTCGGCATTGGCCTCCAGAAACTGAATGAGAAGAAAACAAACAGAAGAAATTGACACCTACCTTTTTAAAGAATTCGACAACTCCTAGAAGATTTCGGCTTCTGCGATAATCAAAAGAAAGATGGTGCACAAGGATCTAGGGAGGTTCGATCTTTATGAAGAAATCAAATGGGGTTTATGATTTCGATTTTTAGAGAGGACTAATTGAGAGGGATGAACAATATCAAACGTAAAGAAGTGATAGAAACAGTATAGGAAAAAGAAAAATTTCGGCAAATCTAGGGCAGAGTCGGCTATAATAGAAAAGTGTGGGGAAAAAGATTGCTTAAGGGAGTTTTCAGCTCTTATTCAGAAAAGAAGAAAAAGAGAAGATGAAAACCTTAAAAGCTGAAAATAAAGAAGAGAGCCCTCCCTTGACTACTTAAAATTTTGGCACTTAACATCTAAAAACCAAAAATGCCCTTTTTTTAAAACTAAAACTAGACTACAGTACATGGGGAATTTCGGCACCCCTTATGCCCTATCAAAATCGATTCCTCCTCCCCTCAGGGTTGGAATTTTGGCCATCACTGTGGCTAGCAGATAATTCCTAAACTTCCTCCCTTATCTTTATCCAAGCACACCTCCAAAAGAGGCATAGATAACACCACCTCTTCCTCCCTTTGTCAGCATATTATCCACATATCCAAGTCATTTAATCCCCCCTATTTTCAAGCCTTGTTGTCGTCCAACCTTACCCACCTAAATGCTGAAATTTAGCTAACTTTAATTTAAAAGAATTGGGCTTTATGCAACATGATTTTGGGCCTCCTCAGTTGACGCCACCTCATTGCTCTCCTAGTGGCGCCATTTTGCCACTGGGCCACAAGCCCACTTGTGTTCTAAAACATAGATAACCTCCTTTAAGTTCTATCTTTCCAGGCCATCCACTAAAGTGTTCAATCAGGAAATTTGATTAAGGCCTCAGCCCAAACCTGAACCCAATCTGGACCCCTACTACTCTAATTAACGCATTACACATAACCACACACTACACTTATAGGCCCCTTAATTCAGGATGTTACAATGATTGAGGCCCGAGATGCAAGAAAGAGGCCAATGAGTAAATTACTCCAAACTCAATCCAAGAAGTCCATGGAGACGAACCCTCAGATAACTACTTCAGTTGGGTATTCACATCGAGATCGAGGTAATGCGTATTCAGGCTCGAGAGTTCAAGCCACCTCGATGGCAAGCGTGGGCAATCCAAAGTCAAATAAACTGGAGTGTCCAAATTGTGGTAGGCAGCATATTGGAGAGTGTTGGGGAAACAACCGTAATAGCTACAAGTGTGGTTCACCTAACCATTTTATTCAAACTATCCAGAGAGGGATGAGAAGGATAGAAAATTAGAAGTAAGATCAAGAAATATATCATCGAGAGGTAAACCACAAAAGAACTCGAGAGGTGGAATTAGTAGTAGAGGTGCGCCTAGAGACTCTGTTGTGAGATCGGAGGGTCGAGCACCTGCAAAGACTTTTGCCATTCGCACTTGCAAAGAAGTATCATCTCCACATGTGATAACGGGTACTTTTTCTCTTCATGATATCTCCGTTGTTACTTTGATTGATCCAGGGTCTACCCATTCTTATATTTGCATAAAATTGGCATCTAGTATGAGTATGATTGTTAATTTTACGAAATTTGTAGTTGTAATATTCGAGAATTAGGGCTTGTGCATTTTTGCTCAATTGCATGTGCTTGTATGCCTGTGTATATTATGAATGTGCTTTATGAATTTCGTGAACAGAGAATGTAGGAGAATGCCTTAGAAATTATTTAATTTTAAGTTTAAAAGAGGGAGCTAAGCCTCAAGAGGCCTTAAGAAAATTTGTAGGGAAATATGCCACTAAAATGGGCTTGTTTAAGTGGCTTGGAGGCGCCACTTAGGGCCTTAGTAAGTGACGCCACAAGCAAAGGGGAAGGGCCTAGGTTGAATCACAAGGGAAGCAAAAGGAGTTTTACAAGGATGAGTAGCGAAGGACTGAGATATGGACTCTGGAGGAAGGAGGTATAGATTGGGTTGGAAAGAGTTAAAGATTCGACTAAGGTAGAGTGAAAAGGGGTTTGAATGGAGAGAGGAGAGTTGGCCGCCAAGGGACTCTCTTGGGTGGTATTTTCGCCAAAAGGTAGAAGTGAGGCCATATTCATTCTTTTTTTTTCAATTGTGCCTCTGCCGAATTCTTTAGAAAATTTTATCTTCTTCTCTCTTATTTTGTCAAGACGAAATACCTTGTGTTCTAGCGAATCTCCATCATCCATCTTCTCCTTCTTCTTTTGCAAATTCACTCAAGCCGAATAAAATAATAACCTCTAGCTGATTGTCCATTAAGCCCCAAAAGCCGAAAACCTATTGATCTCTATCTAAGTCTACATAGTCGAATCTCTGTGGGTTCAACAAGGAGCAGTCAACTCCTGTCATAAGGGTAAGGATCAACTATTGATTCCTTTCTTTCTTTTCTTTAGCCGAAAGATGAAATCTAACCCCATTAATGTTCATGGCCGAAACTATGAAGGAAGTTTCGGGATTTCTATTGTAGCCGATTTCAAGGAGGCAATCTTTGAGATTGGTGTGATCAAGGTAAATAATATGTGGTACTCGGCCAAGGGCCATTTGTTGTGATTAAAGGTTAGAAATTCATCTAACATGTGTCTATAGGCATTTCGACAAATACCACAACCAAGGATATATTTTCGGGATTTAAGATTCATAAGGTAAGTGACTATGTACATTCGGCCAAGGCCATAATTGGTGTTTTAGATATATTTCATATTTATTCAAAAAGCCGAAACTAACCAAGTCCAGTGAACTAGTGTTGGCCGATTTCAAGGAAGAAGTATCACGGAATTTTGAGATTTGATTAGTAATCAAATCGGTAGCAAGGTAAGATTTCGATTACGTTAATCCTTCGAGATTTGATCATTTGGCCGAATGGCCTTTAGCTAAAATGGTTAGTGTTGGCCGAATGTAGGAACTTGAGATCTAGAGTATCAGATCGGGATTTTTGGGATTTCAGTGAAAGCGTTAAGTGAACCAGGTGTGTACCCCACACTAACTTTTAATAGATTTACGGCATCAATTTAATATATGTGTTTGTAATGATGTGAAATGTGGCCAAAGGTACCATGCAATGGTACAAAGTACTCAGGTACGTAACCTTAACATTATGTTAATAAATGATAGGAATATTTGGAATATGGCACATATGTGAACATTGATAAGAATGTGAAATAAGGCATAAGGCATGATGTTGCATGATTTGTATAACATGGGGCATATGGGAAACTATTTTAAAGGGGAAGTGATCTGGTGGTTTATACCACAATATCTGAATATGGTGACTCATGTCACAAAAATCCGAATGTGGTGACTTATGTCACAAATAATTATCTGGTGGATATGCCACAATATATATAAGGGCGATGAGCATGTCGTCTGCAGCGAGTGCCTTCAATGATGTGTAGCGGATGGAGGGTCGACTTAGTAGTCCCCATGGTGTGATAGTTGGTACCGGTGATGTGTAGCGGATGGTTATCTAGGTTTGGGTTCGGATCATTGATTATATATGTTTGGGTATGATTTGACATGTAAATTGATTGAAACTTGTTTGGTTGTTACACATGACACTCACCCGTTGTGGGATTATTTTTCGGACACACAGAATGGACCGGTAGGCGGGGAGCTCAATGGTGGCCATGCTTAGCTCGAAGTTGTTTTATTTTGAATTTTCCATACTTAAGTATTTTGAATTATTTCGGTTTTGTTTTGATGTAATAAGGCCATAAGTATTAAACTGTTCATGCATGCATTTAAATTATTTTAGTATGGTACGATCTTTATCACTTTAAAGTTTAAGTAACTTATATTAAAAATTAATGTTAAATGTTTTGACACTAATCAACACAAATCAATTGTTCTTCAAAAACACACAAAAATTTTGGCAAAACTTCAAATAAGTTTCGAAAGATTTTTCCCTAGAAGCATGCCAGATCCGGTTAGGGATTGTGGGCCGGGTTTGGGGTGTTTCAATTTGGTATCAGAGTCCGGTTCAAAACTTGGCCTTGAGGGCTTTTTGGTCCCAAAACATTTTTTTTCTTTTGAAATTGGATTTTTCTAAGAAATAAGCAGGTTTTCTGGCATGGCACCTGAGTCTCCGGCCCGAAGTCCACTAGGTAAGTACCCCTAACTCCCCTGTGACTTGTATGGGGGAAATCATAGGGACGTAGATTAGTAGATTAGAAGATATTAAACCCTAGGATTAGTCTACTTCAACACCAAGTTACATAAAACTTAAAGTCTAACCAAACAAACCTGTGTCTAAGTCACTGAGTTAAAGGTGTGGCAACCATTGTGCGCATGTCTAGGATTGGATTCGGTGGGAGCATGGTATTTAAGAAGTCCTAGTGACTCACCTCCTCACCACTCGAATCCTACCTGGTGCGTAGTGACGGTTCACCCTAACTAAGAGGACTCAGCCACAGGCTAAACCCAATAATTAAAACCCGAAAGGGATCGTCACCCTATTTTGTGAAATTTCAAAGTTAAACCATGATTTTAAAACTCCAAGTGCCCTTGATTTAAAGAAGACTAGAATACCCCTGGTTTGCAATTGACCAAATTACCCCAACCTGTACAAATGACCAAAATACCCTCAGTATGGAAAGTTACCGAAGTGCCCTCAAATTAAAATTTCTAAAAATACCCTTGTTTTGAAAAGTCACCAGGAACCATATTTTGCGAAAAAATTTTTACCGAAATGCCCCTAGTTTAAAAATTTACGAAAATACCCTCAGCTTATAAAATTACCATTTTACCTTTGAAATTTTCTTACCAAGTATTTCAATTTTGTAAAGATACCAAAAGTCTCTATTTTGCAACATTTTCAAATACCCTAATTTGGAAAATTACCAAAATACCCCTATAGGGTAAAATTATAGAAATACCCTTGGGTAATGGAAAACAACAAACAATGACAACTACAATATTTTTCTGTAATGAACGCAAGTTCATGAGTGTGATTGAATGAATGAATTGAGAATGAATGGAGACTGTATGTGTATGAAATCGAAAGAACTACTCCTAGAATCTGCTTGAACATAAGACCGCTCGTGATAAATCGATGGAACAAAACTAATTCATAAAATTCTTTAATCGATAAACGCGATTCGAAGCATGAACTCTAGGGGACGTGGTCGTAATGTGCGAGGCCGTGGTAGAGGCCAAATGATCGTGTCGGAGCCCGTTAGGTCCAAATAAGGGTCTAAAATGAGATGCCACCACCACCAGTCGTTGATGTGGAATATTAGGATCAAACAGGGGATAATGCAGTATCACAGGCGATGCTGCGAGTTTTGGAAAGGGTGGTCGGGCAAAGCGGAGGCATGGAAGCTCTAAGTCGAAGACTGAGTGACTTCGAGCTAATGGAGCTGAGTTTTTTCGTAGAGTATTCGATGTGGCACCCAATACGGCTGAGTATTGGTTGGAAGTGATGGATCGAATTATGGATGACTTGGACCTAACTGCCGAGGAGAAATTGAAAGGGATAGTGTCGCTACTTCGTGATGAGTCATACCAATGGTGGCTCACAGTTCGGGAAGGTGCTACCGCAGATGATCTTACTTGGGAATATTTCAAGGCGGCATATCAGAAGAAGTACATTGGAACTAGCTATGTTGATGCGTAAAGGAAGGAGCTTCTGAGGCTAGTTCAAGGAAATAAGTCTGTAGCGGAATACGAGGCAGAATTCTTAAGGCTGAGTCGTTATGCTCGATGTATTGTGTCGACGAAGTATGAGCGATGTGTCCTGTTTGAGGACAGACTGATGGATCATCTAAGATTGTTGATAGCTCCACAGTAGGAGTGAGAGTTTGCCATGTTGGTGGAGAAGGCTAAGGTAGCCGAAGGGATTAAGCACTTGGTGAGATGTAATACGCACTGAGTAGGCAAAGAGAGGCTTTGGATCATCGTGGCCTTTAAGGAATGAGCAAAAGAGGCCTAGAGTTGATGGGTCATGAGGTCGACAAGTCGCTACTAGAGGCGATGATCGTACTTGTGCCCAGTGGAAAGATGCACTTGGGAGAGTGTTGGAAAAGACGAGAGGATGCTTTAAGTGTGGGTCCAAGGACCACATGATTAAGGATTGTCCTATGAGAACAGAAGGGGGTCGACTAGTAAGCCAAAGTCTTAATCAGGCTGGAAGAGGAGGACAGCAGCCACCGTGAGGTAGTGGTTCGGCTGGTAGAGGTAACGGTGCTAGAAGGGGACGAGAAACCCCAGACAGAGGTGTTAATAATACAGAGGCAAGGCAGCCGGGTTTGGTTTATGCGGTACGTCGAAGGGAGGACGGAGACGCACCAGACGTCATAACCGGTACATTCTTTATATTTGGCAAGCCTTACTTTGCTTTGATTGATGTTGGCTCTACCCACTCTTATGTTGCATGTAGAGTAGTTGAAACTCTAGGAATAGCCTCTGAACTTTCTAGTAGGGAGATGATTGTAGTAAGCCCATTAGGTCAAACCGTAGTGGTGAATAAGATGTTTTGGAGTGTACCTTTGGAGCTTGAGGAGCGGTATTTCCTGTGATTTAATGGAATTACCCTTCGAGAATTTGATCTCATACTTGGTATGGATCGCTAGTGGAACATCGGGTCAGATTAGATTGTGCGCTAAGCGAATGGAGTTAAGGTCACTGGAGGATAAGGTGGTAATTATGATAAGAGAAAGAAGAAACTACTTGTCTAACGTAGTTTCAGCCTTAAAGGCTGATAGGATGGTTCGGAAGGGGTGCAAGGCATTTTTGGCTTTCGTTAGTGCTGTGGATGCAAAGAAGAGGGAGTTAGTGGGGTTAGAACGATAAGAGAATTTGTGGATGTCTTTAGGAGGAATTGCCAAGAATACCCTTGACAGGAAGGTGGAGTTCGAAATTGACTTATCGCCAAGAACGACTCTGTGTCAATTGCCCGTCATGAGAATGGCACCAAAGGAGTTGGTTGAGCTCAAGCCTCGGATCCAAGAATTACTTGATCGTGGGTTTCTCGACCCAATGTGTTTCCATGGGGAGCACCGGTCTTGTTTGTAAAGAAGAATGACGAAACTATGCGCATATGCATAGATTAACGTCAGTTGAATAAGCTGACCATCAAGTACAAGTACCCTTTGCCAAGGATAGACGACTTGTTCGATCAGCTTAAGGGGGTGGCAGTATTCTCAGAGATAGATCTAAGGTCTGGATATTATCAGCTTAAGGTGAAGGAGGCAAATATCCATAAGACAGCTTTCGGACAAGATATGGGCATTTTGAGTTTGTAGTAATGCCGTTCGAATTGACAAACACCCCAGCCGCATTTATGGACATGATGAACCGGGTCTTTCAACCCTATTTGGACCGGTTCGTTATTGTGTTCATAGATGATATTTTAGTGTATTCGAAGTCGGGGGAAGAACATGATGATCACCTCCGAGTTGTGTTGCAAGTGTTAAGGGAGAAAAAGCTATATGCCAAGTTCAGTAAGTGCGAATTTTAAGCTGAAAGAGGTTATGTTTTTAGGACATGTAGTATCTGCTGAAGGAATAAGAGTGGATCCTCGGAAGATTGAGGCAATGCTAGATTAGAAACCACCTAGGTCAGTGGCTAAGGTTCATAGTCTCTTGGGATTGGCAGGCTACTACAGAAGGTTTGTAGAAGGATTCTCGTCAATAGTCACACTTTTGACAAAGTTACTAAGGCAGGAGGTACCTTTCATATGGACTGATAAGCAACAGGAGAGCTTTGAGAAGCTTAAGAGAGTCTTGACTGAAGCTCTAGTGTTGATTCAGCCTGAGGCAGGAAAGGATTTTGTAGTGTACTGTGATGCTTCCCATACAGGATTGGGAGGTGTCCTTATGCAAGACGGGAAGGTAGTTGCTTATGCGTCTCGACAACTAAGGCCACACGAGGTTAACTACCCGACGCATGACTTGGAATTGGCGGTAGTGGTCTTTGCTCTTAAGGTGTAGAGGCATTACTTATATGGAGAGAAGTCCGTAATCCACACAGACCACAAAAGCCTCAAATATCTGCTGACTCAGAAGGAGTTGAACCTGAGACAGCGAAGATGGGTGGAATTGTTGAAGGACTACGATTGTTCCATATAGTATCACCCAGGCAAGGCGAATGTAGTGGCAGATGCTCTAAGTCAGAAAGTAGTGTCGATTTAAGGGTGATTTTTAAGATCCGAGCTTGTATGATGATGGAAGTCTCTTGGCGAGTTGTGTTGTCGTCGTGGTTGAATGAGGTGAAAGAGAGTCAGTTGGCGGATGATGATCTAAGTGCTAAGCTACGGCAAGTACAGAGTGGGGAGTTGAAGGATTATGGTGTTAACGGCGATAGAGTATTGTGTTTTAAGGGTAAGGTCTATATGCCAAAGAATGAGGATTTAAGGTAGAGGATTCTTTAGGAATCGCATGGTAGCCCCTATGCTATGCATCCTAGAGGTAGTAAGCTATACAGAGACTTAAGGGAACAATTTTGGTGGCCTGGTCTTAAGCAGGAAGTTACCGAATTTGTAGGCAAGTGCTTAACGTGTCAGCAAGTTAAGGCTGAACACCAAGTTCTGTCAGGGTTGCTTCAGCCAATACAGATTCCGCAGTGGAAGTGGGAGAGAATTACCATAGACTTCGTTAGTGGGCTTCCCGTTACGCCTACTAAGAAGAACTCGGTATGGGTGATAGTGGATCGATTGACAAAGTTCGCGCATTTTATTCCAGTGCGGGTTGACTATTCTCTCCAGAAGCTAGCAAAGTTGTATGTGGCGGAGATTGTGAGGCTGTACGGAGTGTCGATGTCAATTATCTCGGATAGGGATCCAAGGTTTACGTCTCAATTTTAAAAACCACTACATCAGGCTTTAAGCACCAGATTGGACTTTAGTACGGCTTTTCATCCACAATCGGACGGTTAATCTAAACGAGTAATCGAAGTGTTAGAGGATGCTAAGGGGATGTGTGATAGACTTCAGAGGAAGTTGGGAAGAATATTTTCCTTTAGCTGAGTTTGCATACAACAACAGTTATCAGGCAAGTATAAGGATGGCACCGTACGAAGCACTGTATGGACTGAAGTGTCGCACCCCTACATGTTGGACGGAATTGGGAGAACGTCAGATTTTTGGTCTGAAAATTGTGGCAGAATCGAAAGATAAGGTTAGGGTAATTTGGGCACGGTTGAAGGAGGCGTCTGACAGGCAGAAGTCGTATGCAGATCTCAAACGGAAGGAAATAGAATTTGATGTGGGAGATCAGGTGTTTTTTAGAGTGTCGCCTTGGAAGAAGGTGATGAGATTTGGTCGAAAAGGGAAGCTAAGCCCAAGGTTTATAGGACCTTATCGGGTGTTGAAGTGAATTGGACTGGTGGCATACCAGTTGGAGTTGCGTTCGAGTTGCAAAGGATGCACGACGATTCCATGTCTCTATGCTACGTCATTATCGATCGGATCCATCTCATGTAGTACTAGTTGAGGAGGTGGAATTCAGGCCAGATTTGTCTTATGAGGAAGAGCCGATTCAAATTCTGGAATGAGATGTGAAGGTGCTTCGGAGGAAGTCGATCCCTCTGGTCAAAGTGTTATGGCGTAACCATGGATTGGAGGAAGCTTTTTGGGAGCCAAAAGAAGCAATGCGACAACAATACCCCCACCTATTCTAGCCAGGTAATTTCGAGGTCGAAATTATTTTAAGGGGGTAGAACTGTAATATCTGGGAATTAGGGCTTGTGCATTTTTGCTCAATTACATGTGCTTGTATGTCTGTGTATATTATGAATGTGCTTTATGAATTTTGGGAACAGTAGAATGTAGGAGAATGCCTTAGAAAATATTTAATTTTAAGTTTAAAAGAGGGGGCTAAGCCTAAGAGGCCTTAAGAAAATTTGTAGGGGAAATATGCCACTAAAATGGGCTTGTTTAAGTGGCTTGGAGGCGCCACTTAGGGCCTTAGTAAGTGACGCCACCAAAAAGGGGAAGGGCCTAGGTTGAATCACAAGGGAAGCAAAAGGGAGTTTTATTTTGCTACAAGGATGAGAAGCAGTGGACGGCGATATGGACTCTGGAGGAAGGAGGTATAGATTGGGTTGGAAAGAGTTAAAAATTCAGCTAAGGTAGAGTGAAAAGGGGGATTGAATGGAGAGAGGGAGAGTTGGCCGGCCAAGGGACTCTCTTGGGTGGTATTTTCGACCAAAGGATAGAAGTGAGGCCATATTCATTCTTTTCTTTTCAATTGTGCCTCTGCCGAATTCTTTAGCAAATATTCTCCTCTTCTCTTTTATTTTGTCAAGCCGAAATACCTTGTGTTCTAGCTAAATCTCCATCATCCATCTTCTCCTTCTTCTTTTGCAAATTCACTCAAGCCGAATAAAACAATAACCCCTAGCCGATTGTCCATTAAACCCCAAAAGTCGAAAACCTATTGATCTCTATCTAAGTCTACATAGTCGAATCTCTGTGGGTTCAACAAGGAGCAGTCGACTTCTGTCATAAGGGTAAGGATCAACTATTGATTCCTTTCTTTCTTTTCTTTAGCCGAAAGATGAAATCTAACCCCATTAATGTTCATGGCCGAAACTATAAAGGAAGTTTCGAGATTTCTATTGTAGCCGATTTCAAGGAGGCAATCTCCGGGATTGCTGTGATCAAGGTAAGTAATATGTGGTATTTGGCCAAGGGCCATTTGTTGTGATTAAAGGTTAGGAATTGATCTAACATGTGTCTATAGGGATTTTGATAAATACCACAACCAAGGATATATTTTCGGGATTTAAGATTCATAAGGTAAGTGACTATGTACATTCGGCCAAGGCCATAATTGGTGTTTCAGATCTATTTCGTATTTATTCAAAAAGTCGAAACTAACCAAGTCCAGTGAACTAGTGTTGGCCGATTTCAAGGAAGAAGTATCACAGAATTTTGGGATTTGATTAGTAATCAAATCGGCAGCAAGGTAAGATTTCGGTTACGTTAATCCTTCGGGATTTGATCATTTGGCCGAATGGCCTTTAGCTAAAATGGTTAGTGTTGGCCGAATGTAGGAACTTGAGATCTAGAGTATTAGATCAAGATTTTTGGGATTTCAGTGAAAGTGTTCAGTGAACCAGGTGTGTACCCCACACTAACTTTTAATAGATTTATGGCATCAATTTAATATATGTGTTTATAATGATGTGAAATGTGGCAAAGGTACCATGCAATGGTACAAAATACTCAAGTACGTAACCTTAACATTATGTTAATAAATGATAGGAATATTTGGAATATGGCACATATGTGAATATTGATAAGAATGTGAAATAAGGCATAAGGCATGATGTTGCATGATTTGTATGACATGGGGCATATGGGAAACTATTTTAAAGGGAAGTGATCCGTGGTTTATACCACAATATCTCGAATGTGGTGACTCATGTCACAAAAATCGAATGTGGTGACTTATGTCACAAATAATTATCTGGTGGCTATGCCACAATATATATAAGGGCAATGAGCATGTCGTCTGCAATGAACGCCTTCGATGATGTGTAGAGATGGAGGGTCGACTTAGTAGTCCCCACGGTGTGATGGTTGGTATGGGTGATGTGTAGCGGATGGTTATCTAGGTTTGGGTTCGGGTTTACATCATTGATTATATATGTTTATTATGTATGATTTGGCATGCCTAAATTGATTGAGACTTGTGTTGGTTGTTACACACTGAGTCTGTTTGTCCCACCCTATTGTGGGATAATTTTTTCAGGTGACACACAGTAATGGACCAGGTCGGCAGGAGCTCAATGGTGGCCATGCTTAGCTCAGAAGTTGTTTTATTTTGAATTTTCTATACTTAAGTATTTTGAATTATTTCGGGTTTTGTTTTGATGTAATAAGGCCATAAGTATTAAACTGTTTATGCATGCATTTAAATTATTTTAATATGGTATGATATTTATCACTTTAAAGTTTAAGTAACTTATATTAAAAAAAATGTTAAATGTTTTGACACCTAATCAACACAAATCAACTGTTATTCTAAAACACACAAAAATTTTGGCAAAACTTCAAATAAGTTTCGAAAGATTTTTCCCTAGAAGCATGCCAGATCCGGTCAGGGCTTGTGGGCCGGGTTTAGGGTGTTTCATTAGTAAAAGTGTCAAACCCGTTAGGCAAACATGTGCTAGTTGACAAAGTGTGTAAGAATTGTCCTTCGACAATTAAAAGTCATTATTTTTCGGTGAATCTCATGCTGCTGCCGTTTGGTGAATTTGATCTGATTCTTGGTATGGATTGGTTGACTATACATAATGTTTTACTAAACTGTGGTAGTAAGTTTATTGAATTGAGATGTGTAAATGGACATGTCATTCGGGTTGAATCAGGTAATTCGGATAATATGCCTGTAGTGATTTTGTCTATGGTAGCTGAAAAATGCTTGAGAAAAGGGTGTGAGTCCTATCTCACCTTTGTGCTGAATACTCAAGAGTCAGAGGTAAAGACTGAATCAGTGCCTGTAGTGTGCAAGTATCCATATGTGTTTTTGGAAGAGTTACTCGAATTACCTCCAGATAGAGAGGTCGAGTTTGGTATAAAGTTTGTTCTCGGTACAGCATCTATTTCGGTTGTCGCGTATAGGATGGCACTGTTAGAGTTGAAAGAGTTAAAAGTTCAGTTGCAGAGTTAACGGACAAGGGTTTTGCAAGACCGAGCTATTCACCGTGGGGTGCTCTGGTGCTTTTTGTGAAGAAGAAAGACGAATCGATGAGATTGTGTATAGACTAGAAACAATTCAACAAGGTAACAGTGAAGAATAAGTATCCTTTGCCAAGGATAGGTGACTTGTTCGACCAACTGAAAGGAGCTACGGTGTTTTCTAAGATGGACTTGAGATCTGGTTATTATCAGTTGAGGGTTGAGGAGCAAGATGTACCGAAAACTGCATTTCGGATGAGGTATGGCCATTATGAGTTCCTCGTCATGCCATTTGGCTTAACAAATGCTTCTGCAATTTTTATAGATCTTATGAATAATATCTTCTGATCATATTTGGATAAGTTTGTAGTTGTCTTTATCGATGACATACTGATTTATTCTCGGGATGAGAGTGATCATGCAGAACACCTAAGAATTGTGTTACAAACTTTAAGAGACAAGCAGTTGTATGCTAAACTCAGCAAGAGTGAGTTTTGGCTTCGAGAGGTTAGATTTTTAGGACATATTGTGTCTGGTGATGGCATTAGAGTTGATCCAAGCAAGATCTCGGCTATTGTGGAGTGGAAACCGCCGAAGAATGTGTCAGAGGTTAGAAGCTTTTTGGGTTTAGCGAGTTACTACAGATGGTTCGTTAAAGGGTTTTCCACGATTGCTACACCGATGATAAGACTGTTGTATAAAGATGTTAAGTTTGAATAGACCGAGAAATGCCAACAGAGTTTTAAGAAACTGAAAGATTCGTTGACTAAAGCAATCTGAGTCGGGGAAGGAGTTTGTGGTCTATAGTGATGAGTCATTAAATAGTCTTGGCCATGTGTTGATGTAGGAGGGTAAAGTAGTAGCTTATGCCTCGAGACAGCTAAAACCACATTAGAAAAATTATCCGACTCACGATTTGGAATTGGATGTGATTGTTTTTGCTTTGAAGATTTGGCATCATTACTAGTATGATGAAAAGTGTCGAATCTTCACCGACCACAAGAACTTGAAGTACATGATGAATCAAAAAGATTTGAATTTGCGACAACGATGATGGCTCAAATTACTGAAGAATTATGAGTTAGTAATCGATTACCATCAGGGGAAAGCGAATATGGTAGCAGATGCTTTGAGCAGAAAATCCCTGTATGCTTTGAGAGCTATGAGTACGAGCTTAGCGTTGTCTAATGATGGTGCTATATTAGCCGAGTTGAGGGCTAGACTATTATTTATTCAGCAGATATGTGAAGCTCAAAAGAATGATAGTAAGATGCAAGTTAAGAGAGCTCAGTACGAATTGGGGAATAACTCTAATTTTCAGGTTGGTTCAGATGATTGCTTGATGTTTCATGATAGAGTTTGTGTACCAAAGGATGATGAGTTAATCCGAAAATTTTTACATGAAGCACACAGTGGCTACTTGTCAGTACATCCGGGCAGTACAAAATTGTACAATGATTTGAAGAAGTTGTATTGGTGGCCAGGTATGAAAAGAGACATCTCCGAGTTTGTTACAAAGTATTTGATCTGTCAACAAGTGAAAGCCGAGCATCAAGTACCCTCGGGAATACTTCATCCAGTGATGGTTCCCGAGTAGAAGTGGTATCGAATCATAATGGATTTCGTAACGAGGTTACCTATAACTCCGAAAAAGAAAGATGTTGTGTGGGTTATTGTTGATAGATTAACAAAATTGACTCATTTTATACCGGTGCATGTGGATTACTCACTTGACAAGTTGGCTGAGCTATTTATTGCTGAGGTGGTGAGATTACATGGGGTACCTACATCTATTATCTCAAATAGAGATCTAAGATTTACTTCGAGGTTTTGGAAGAAGTTGAAAGAACCCTTGGGTACAAGGTTGAATTTTAGTACCGCGTTCCATCCGCAAATAGATGGCCAATTTGAAAGAGAGATACAAGTTCTCGAAGATATGCTCCGATGTTGTGTTTTAGAGTTCGAAGGTAGTTGGGAAAAATATCTACGTTTGGTTAAGTTTGCTTACAAAAGCAGTTATCAGTTGAGTATACGGATGACACCGTACGAAGCTTTATATGGTCGCAAGTGTTAGACTCCCTTATATTAGATAGAGCTTAGTGAGAAGCAAATTCATGGGGTTGGTCTAGTTAAGAAAACCGAGGAGAAAGTGAAAGTGATCCGTGATAGTCTGAAAGCTACTTCAGATCGAAAAGAATCATACGTGGATTTAAAAAGGAAAGAAATTGAGTTTTAAGTGGGCAAAAAGTATTCCTGAAAGTATCCCCGTGGAAGAAAATATTAAGATTTGGTTGAAAGGTCAAATTGAGTCCACGATTCATAAGGCCGTATGAGGTTATGGAAAGGATTGGGCCAATAGCTTACCGGTTGGCTTTTCTGACAGAGTTAGAAAGAATACACAATGTGTTTCATGTGTTGATGTTGTGGCGATATCGTTCTGATCCCTCGCATATGATCCCTCCAACCGAAATTAAGATACGACTGGACATGACGTATGAAGAGGAACCAATTAAGATTTTGGCTCGAGAGGTTAAACAATTAAGGAATAAAAGGATAGCTTTAGTGAAAGTGTTATGGAAAAAACACGGTGTAGAAGAGGCTACGTAGGAATCGAAAGAAGCCATGAGGGAACAGAACCCAAACTTTTTTACCGATAAGATTTTTGAGGACGAAAATCTCTAAATGAGGGATAGTTGTAACAACCCGATTTTGGGGCTAGTCAAAACAGTGGTTTCGAAACCACTAATCTGAGGTTGAAAACAAATATTTTAATATATTTTATGTGTTATAGCATGATTATAAGGATGCATGGAAATTTTGGTGCTTTAATTTTAGCAATTGTATGCTTAATTGTGAAAAAGGACTAAATCGCATAAAGTGCAAAAGTTCTATTTTACAAGCTAGAAGTGTCTAATAGCTATGGAATATAAAATTGGAGGTCTTAAAGAGCAATTAAACCCTTAGAGAATGGGTGGCTGGCCATAGGGGACAAAATGAGGTCAAAATTAGTCAAGTAGGTGGGTTAGGTGGATTATATTGAAAGAAATAAATAAAATAAAGAAAAAGGCTATCATCTTTTTATTTCTCTTCTTCTTCCACCAAATTTTCACACTCAAGAAGGGATTTGGGAGCTTGAAATTTCAGCAACCTATTTTCCTTTCTAGTAAGTGATATTAATGGCTTTTCTTGATAATTTTTATACTTTTAGAACCCCTAAAGCTTAAGTTAGCTAATGAGGGGACTATTTTGTAACATGGTTGAAAGTTTAGGGACTTTCCATGAGAGTTTTTATGGAATAAAATGAATGTTAGTGGGGTAAGAAATAACTTTTGTGAAAGGTGTTACCATGAAAACACCTAAATGTGATTTGTTTGTAAAGGTTGTAATTGAGTACTAAATGCATGAAATGATGGGTTTTATGAATTGTTAGAAGAGAAATAAATGTTTAGCTAGGTTTGTTTAATGAGAAAATATGATGAAAAATGATTTACGAGCCTAGAGGCAAAATCGTAAATTTGCCAAAGTATAAGGGCAAAATGGTCATTTTTGCCTAAGTAGAATTTTGATGTATCATGAGTTATATAGTGATTGAATGAGTAAATTTTATTATTATAGATTAATAAAAGCGCGGAAACAACCTTGACCAAGGAAAAGGCAAGGTTACGGACTAAACCATCGATTAATACATTTTGCATCGAGGTAAGTTTATGTGTATACGATACATCTTTAGTAAATATGTAGTTATCTATTGATGCATTGTATGGATGAAATTACTTGTTGGTGAGATTGATTGAAAATGATAGATAATGAGTAACTCTCATATAAACCTCGGAATAGAAATGTAAGTATGGATAAATATCCGTAATTTTTATTTGGTGGGTTGTGTGTGATACCATCGTAAATTATCATTGTTGGTGGGCTGTGTTCGATACCACCTTATTATTTATTCACGATGGGCTGTGTGCGATACCATCATTTAAATTATTATTTGGTGGGCTATGTGCGATACCACCCTATTATTGATTAATGGTGGGCTGTGTGCGAGACCACCGGGTACCTAGTATTATCCCGAAGGGTTCATCGAGAAACTTGTCAAAGTAAATATTTCATGTGGCTTTATAGTGAAGAGTGCAGGGTATATGTGCAAATAAATGTGAGCAATATCTATGTCATATGGTTGGAAAATGGTAAGAGATGAGATGAGTAAGCATGATTATGAAAATGTGAATTGTTCTTATATAATATGTAATGTTGTGATTGCTTAACATATGGTCTGATGCTTATTGTTTACATGTAGACTTACTATGCTTAAAGTTTACTCCCTTTTCTTTTCCCTTATTTTATAGTGTTAAAGAGCTAGCTCGGGATACGAAGATAATCGAAGATTACCCACACTATAAGCACATCACAGTTGTAGCACCCCTACCCGTATTTTACGCCGGAATCGAGTACGAGGCGTTACCGCACTTAACTCACATGATCATACAATTTTGGGTTATCAAATTTCATTCCAAATTAAATCTTCTCTATTCACATATCTAGCATCCTTATAATGGGCCTACGAGGCCCTAAACATACTTTTGAAAGGTTTCGAAAATAAATCAGAAACTTGTACACACTTAGGAAAATTTTACCTAAACAAGGGCCACACGCCCGTGTGAAATGGGACACACCCGTGTGGTATTTAACACGTCCATGCTTTGCACCCCTAGTCGACACTGACTTGCAATTCTAACATGCAAGGGGACACACTGCCTGATCACACACCCATGCAATTGACCATGTGTCACACATGGCCTAGACACACGCCCGTGTGCCCACTTTTGTGGACAAGAACAAGGCTATTTGCCAAGCTCTTTCATCACCCTAACTCACTCAAGCATAATTCACCCTCCACCATTAATTCAATCATGCATTTTCATAACCAAACAAATCAATCATATACTCTACACAATCATGAATAACCTCTTTTATCATTGATTGATAGTAAAGAGCCATTTACTATGGCAATATACAAATGATTTCATCTATAAGGAGCCAACACATTTGGCAAAAATAACAAAACAATTTACCTAGTCTAGCCCCTATACATGCCATTGTCATACTCAAAATGCTAGTTATAAATATACCGAGATGAGCTGATAGTGTAAGTGATCTTCCAATTATCTTTGTATCCCGACCTGGCTCTTTGACACTATAAAACAAGGGAAAAGAAAGGGGAGTAAGCTTAAAGCTTAGTACGTTTACATGTAAACAATAAACATCATACTATATACTAATCAATAAATACAATTGCATACTAAGCAAGAACAATCCACATCTCATGATAATGCTTACTCATGTCATCCCTTACCACATTCCAACCATATCACAAGCCAACTGTTGACATTATTTAGCATACAACCTTGCACTTATCACCACATGTTCTCATGAGACAACACTTAACAATTTCACAATAAACCATACATAGTAATACCAACACTCGGTAGTTTGGCACTTAGCCCACCATTTATTTTTAACAGGGTGGTATCGTACATAGCCCACCAACAAGAATATTTATGGTGGTATCACACATAGCCCACCAAATTATAATATAAACGATGGTATCGCACACAGCCATTCGTAAATAAATAATAAGGTGGTATCGCACATAGCCTACCAACAAGAATAATTAAGATAGTATCGCACACAGCCCACCATTAATTACTTCGAGTAATATTCCACACTTACACATCTAATTCAACGCTTATACGAAAATTATTCATTATCTACCAATTTCAATCCATCTGAATCATATATGTTCTCAATCATACAATGCACCAATAAGTAACAACATTTATATTTAAGATGCATCGTTTTCACATAAACTTACCTTAGTGCAAAATGCGTTAGTTTGCGGTTTAATCCGAAACCTTGCCTTTTTCCCGGTCAAGGTTAATTCCATATTCTTCTTGATCTATAACAACAAAATTCACTCATTCAATCATTTCCTAATCATAATATATCATAATCTCTACTTAGGCAAAAATGACCGTTTTGCCCTTGTACTATGGCAAAATTACGATTTTTCCCCTAGGCTCGTAAATCATTTTTCATCACATTTTCTCATTAAACAAGCCTAGCTAAACATTTATTACTCTTACAACTACTCATAATTCCAACTATTTCATGCATTTATTACAAAATTATAACATTCACATCTTAGTCCCATTTAGGTGTTTTCATGTCAACACCCTTCACAAAAGTTGTTTCTCATCTCCCTAACATTCATTTTCTTCCATAAAACTCAGCTAACAACATAAATACTCTCATGAAAAATCCCTAAACTTCCAACCATATAACAAATTAGTCCTCTCATTAGCTTGCTTAAGCTTTAGGGGTTCCAAAAGTACAAAATTATCAAATAAAACCACCAAAATCACTTACTTGCTAGGAGATAGCTTGGCTGAAATTTTCGTCTCTAAAATACCCTATTTTTCCTTCAATTTTCAGTGGAAGAAGAAAGATGAATAGTGAAAGATGATTTTTCATCTTCTTATCTTATTTTATTTATTTTTTTATCACCTAAAGTCACCAAATTTTGAGTAAAATTAATGCTCTTGTCCCCATAAGCTATATGGCCGACCATCACACATCTAATGGACTAATTTCACTTTAAGGACCTCCAATTTGATATTCTTTGGCTATTAGACACCTCTACCACTTATAATGGAACTTTTGCACTTTATGCGATTTAGTCATTTTTCACAATTAAACATACAATTGCTAAAATTAAAGCATCAAAATTTTCATATAGCCATATATTAATGTCATAACACATAAAATAATACTAAAATAATTTTCTTCAACCTCGGTTTGTGGTCCCGAGACCACTTTTCTAACTAGCCCCAAAATCGGGCTGTTACAACTCTCCCTCTTAAGGGATTTTCGTCCCTGAAAATCTTACCAATAAAAAGATTTGGATATTGCTCCCTCATGGCTTCTTCCGGTTCCCACGTAGCTTATTCCACACTGTGTTTTTGCCATAACACTTTTACTAAATCTATGCTCTTATTCCTCAACTGTTTAACCTCTTGAGCCAATATCTTAATCGACTCTTCTTCATAAGTCATGTCCAATTGTATCTCAACTTTCATTGGAGGGATCACATGCGAGGGATCGGAACGATATCGTCGCAAGATTGACACATGAAACACATTGTGTATTTTCTCTAACTCTACCAGCAAAGCCAACCGATATGCCACTAGCTCAATCCTTTCGGTAATCTCATACGGCCCTATGAATCGTGGACTCAATTTGCCCTTTCGACCAAATTTCAATATTTTCTTCCATTGGGATAAGTTTAGAAATACCTTGTCGCCCACTTGGAACTTAATTTCTTTCCTTTTTAAATTCGCGTACGACTTTTGTCTATCCGAAGCAGCTTTCAGACTATCTCGAATCACTTTCACTTTCTCCTCGGTCTCTTTAACTAGATCGACCCCATGAATTTGTTTCTCACAAATCTCGATCCAATACAAGGGAGTTCGACACTTGCAACCATATAAAGCCTCGTACGGTGCCATCCAGTATACTCGACTAATAACTATTGTTGTAAGCAAACTCAACCAAAGGTAGATATCTTTCCCAACTACCTCCCAACTCTAACACACACCATCGGAGCATATCCTCAAGAACTTGAATCACTCCTTCAGATTGGCCATCGGTTTGCAAATGGAACGTAGTACTAAAATTCAACCTTGTACCTAAGGCTTCCTACAACTTATTCCAAAATCTCAAAGTAAATCTAGGATCTCTATCCGAGATAATAGATACAAGCACTCCGTGTAATCTCACCACTTTAGCAATATATAGCTCGGCCAACTTATCAATGGCATAATCTACACGCACCGGTATAAAGTGAGCCGACTTCGTTAGTCTATCGATAATAACCCATACAGCATCTTTCTTTTTCGGAGTCATAGGCAACCCCATCACAAAATCCATGGTGATCCAATCCCACTTCCACTCCGGAACCATCACCGGCTGAAGCAATCCAGATGGTACTTGATGTTGGCTTTCACTTGTTGACAGATCAAACATCTTGTCACGAACTCAGAGATGTCTCTTTTCATACCCGGCCATCAATAAAATTTCTTCAAATTATTGTACATTTTCGTGCTACCAGAATGTACTGACAAGTGACCACTATGTGCTTCATGCAAAATTTTTCGAATCAACTCATCATTTTTAGGTACACAAATTCGGTTGCGAAACATCAAATAACCATCTGAACTCATCCGAAAATCAGAATCATTTCCTAACCCGCACTGAGCTCTTTTAGCTTACAGCTCGCTATCATTCTCTTGAGCTTCACATATCTGTTGAATAAATAACAGTTTAGCCCTCATCTAGGCCAATATAACTCCATCATCAGACAATGCTAAGTTAGTACTCATAGCCCTCAAAGCATACAAAGATTTTTTACTCAAGGCATCTGTAACTACATTTGCTTTCTCTAGATAGTAATCAATTACTAGTTCATAATCCTTCAATAATTGGAGCCACCGTCGTTGTCACAAATTCAAGTCCTTTTGACCCATCAAGTACTTTAAACTCTTATGATCCGTGAAGATTCGACACTTCTCACCATATAAATAATGGCACCAAATCATCAAAGCGAAAATGATTGCAGCCAACTCTAAATCATAAGTCAGATAATTCTTCTCATGCGATTTTAGCTGTCTTGAGGTGTAAGTTACTACCTTACGTTCTTGGATCAACACACAGCCGAGTCCATTAAATGATGCATCACTATATACTATAAACTCCTTGCCTGACTTAGGTTGTACTAAAATCGGCGCCTCGGTCAACAATGTTTTCAATCTCTCAAAGCTCTGCTGGCATTTCTCAGTCCATTCAAACTTAATATTCTTATGCAGTAGTTTCTTCATCGGGGTAGCAATAATAGAAAGCCCCTTTATGAACCATCGGTAGTTCCCCCTAAACCCAAAAAGCTTCTGACTTTCGACATATTTCTTGGTGGCTTCCACTCCACAATAGCCGAGATCTTACTCAGGTCAACACTAATACCATCACCCAACACAATCTGCCCTAGGAATTCGACCTCTCGAAGCCAAAACTCACTCTTACTAAATTTAGCATACAACTGCTTGTCTCTTAAAGTCTGCAAAACAACTCTCAGATGTTTCGCAAGTTCACTCTCATCCTGAGAATATACTAATATCTCATCAATAAAAATGACTACAAATTTATCCAAGTACGGTCGGAAGATGCGATTCATCAAATCCATGAAAATCACCTGGGCATTCGTTAGACCAAATGGCATGACAAGAAACTTATAATGGTCATACTTCGTCTAAAATGCAGTTTTCAACATATCTTGCTCATTAACTCTCAACTGATAATAACCAGATCTTAGGTCTATCTTGAAGAACACCGTGGCTCCCTTCAGTTGATCAAATAGATCATCTATCCTTGGTAAAAGATACTTATTCTTCACGATCACTTTGTTAAGCTGTCTGTAGTCTATGCACAATCTCATCGACCCATCTTTCTTCTTCACAAAAATTACCAAAGCATCCCACGGTGAATAGATCGATCTAACAAATCCCTTATCCGTTAACTCTTGCAACTGAACCTTCAATTCTTTCAACTCTAATGGTGCCATCTGATACAGAGCAACTGAAATAGGTGTCATTCCCGAAATTAACTCAATTCCAAACTAGACCTCTCTAACTGGAGGTAATCTGGGTAACTCTTCTGGGACCACATCTGGATATTCACATACCACCGGTACTGATTCAATCTTTTCCTCTAACTCTTGAGTATTTAGCACAAAGTCGATATAGGACTCATATCCTTTTCTCAAATATTTCTCCGCTACCATAGAAGAAATTATCACTGGCAAACTATCTGACTTACCTAATTCAACCCAAAAACATCTCCATTTTCACACTTCAATTCAATAAACTTGCTACCACAGTTCACTAAAACGTTATGAGCAGTCAAACAATCCATACCAAGAATCAAGTCAAATTTATCAAATGGCAACAACATAAGGTTTGCCGGAAAATAATGACCTCTAATTGTCAAAGGACAATTTCTACACACCTTGTCAACTAGCACATGCTTACCTAACGGGTTTGACACATTTACTACAAATTTCGTAGATTCAACAATCATACTCATACTAGATGCCAATCTCATGCAACTGTAAGAATGGGTAGACCTCGGATCGATTAAAGCAATAATAAAGGTGTCATGAAAATAAAAAATACCTGTTATCACATCTAGAGATAATGCCTCCTCACGAGCGCGAATGGCATAGGTACTTGCAGGTTCTCGACCCTTTAGTCTTATAGCAGAATCTCGAGGCGCACCTCTACTACTAGTCCCACCTCCGGGTTCTCTTGTGATCTACCCTTCGAAGATACATTGCTTAATATCACTTCTTGCTTTCTTTCCTTCTCCTTCCTCTCTGGACAATTCCAGATAAAATGGTCGGGTGAACCGCACTTGTAAAAATTCTAGTTGTTTCCCCAACACTCCCTAGTGTGCTACATACCACAATTTGGACACTCCGGTTTGGTCTTCAGGTTACCCACACTTGCCATCAAAGTGGCTTGAACTCTCGAGCTCAAGTATGTGTTACCTCAATCTCGATGTGAATGTCCAACTGACGCTGTTGTCCTAGGGTTCATTTCCTTGGACCTCTTCGATTGAGTTTGGTATGATTTACTCATTGGCCTTTTTCTCGCATCTCAGGGCTCACTCATGGCTTTTCTCTTTTCCTTATTCAATTATTTGGTCTTACATGCCCGGCCAACCAACACCACAAACTCTTTTAACACCAAAATCCCAACTAGCAGTCTAATATCCTTATTCAGCCCATCTTCAAACCTCTTGCACAAGATAGCTTCTGTAGACACACACTCTTGTGCATACTTGTTGAGCCTAACAAATCACGCTCATATTCTGCCACAATCATTTTCCCTTTCTTTAATTCAATGAATTCTTTCCTTTTCTGGTCCACAAATCATTGGCTTATATACTTCTTTCAAACTTTTCTAAAAAGAAGTCCCACATCACTCTCTCCCTTGGAACCACCAACGTCAACGTTTTTCACCAATGGTATGCCGAGTCCCTCAGCAAGGACACGGCGCATTTTAAGCTCTTTCCGGGTGTGCATGAGAGTTCATCAAATACCCTAATTGAGTTCTCAAACTAAAACTCAGCCCTCTTAGGGTCATCGTCTATATTGGCTCTGAATTCCTCAGCACATTGCTTTCGAATCTTATCTACCGGGGGCTTGGTCATCCTCACTACATCTATACCTTGAGGAGCCACAAGAACTAGTTGAGGTATAGGAAGGGGTGGAGGAGGTTGAGCATTAGGGTTTGCTCGTACATACTCCGTGTACCAATCACTCATCATTTGGAAAAAGGCTTTCCAAGCCTCTTCTTCTTGACCCCTAGTCTCGGGTTCACTCTCTACAGGCGTAGTCTCTTGCGCGGGAGCCGATGCGTTACTAGCTGCGTCATCAGCAGTCGCTCGATCGGGATCTATTTACTATATTAAAACAAAGTTTAGAATTATCAGAAGCCACCACACTATCAATATACGCTTATGGCATGTATAACTAGACTCTAACACACCCTACAATAGTCCGAGAACCAATTAAACCATAGCTCTGATACCACTAAATGTAACACCCCTTACCCGTATTCTATGCCGGAACTGGGTACGAGGCGTTATCGCACTTAACTCACATGATCATACAACTTTGGGTTATCAAATTTCATTCCAAATTAAATCTTTTCTATTCACATATCTAACATCCTTATAATGGGCCTACGAGGCCTTAAACATACTTCTGGAAGGTTTTGGAAATAAATTGGAAACTTGTACGCACTTAGGAAAAATTCACCTAAATAGGGGCCACACGTCCGTGTGGTATTTCACACGCTCATGCTTTGCACCCGTGGTCGACACTGACTTGCAATTCTAACATGCAAGGAGACACACTGCCTAATCACACACCCATGCAATTGACTGTGTGTCACATACAGCCTAGACACATGCCTGTGTGCCTACCTGTGGACAAGAACAAGGCTTTTTACCAAGCTTTTTCATCACCCTAACTCACTCAAGCATAATTCACCCTCCACCATCAATTCAATCATGCATTTTCATAACCAAACAAACCAATCATATACTCTACACAATCATGAATAACCTCTTCTTATCATTGATTGATAGTAAAGAGCCATTTACTATGGAAATATACAAAAGATTTCATCTATAAGGAGCCAACACATTTGGCCAAAATAACAAAACAATTTACCTAGTCTAGCCCCTATACATGCCATTACCATACTCAAAATACTAATTCTAAACATACTGAGATAAGCTGATAATGTAGGTGATCTTCCAATTATCTTCGTATCCTGACTCGGCTCTTTGACACTATAAAACAAGGGAAAAGAAAAGGGAGTAAGCTTAAAGCTTAGTAAGTTTACATGTAAACAATAAACATCATACTATATGCTAATCAATAAATAGCAGTGCATACTAAGCAAGAACAATCCACATCTCATGATAATGCTTACTCATTTCATCCCTTACCACATTTCAACCATATCACAAGCCAAATGCTCACATTATTTAGCATACAACCCTACACTTATCACCACATGTTCTCATGAGACAACACTTAACAATTTCACAATAAACCATACATAGTAATACCAACACTCGGTGATTTTGCACTTAGCCCACCATTTATTTTTAACAGGGTGGTATCGCACATAGCCCACCAACAAGAATATTTACGGTGGTATCGCACATAGCCCACCAAATTATAATATAAACGATGGTATCGCACACAGCCCATCGTAAATAAATAATAAGGTGGTATCGCACATAGCCCACCAACAAGAATAATTAAGGTGGTATCGCACACAGCCCACCATTAATTACTACGGGTAATATTTGACACTTACACATCTAATTCAACGTTCATACGAAAATTATTCATTATCTACCAATTTCAATCCATCTGAATCATTTATGTTCTCAATCATACAATCAGCAATAAGTAACAACATGTGTATTTAAGATGCGGTGCGTGGTGTCACCGGGATGTCGACTCTTTCTCGTCTCGATGTCAGTTTTGTTTCACCCGAAATGCGAGGCACACTCCACAATATGCTTTACCACTACACCCAACACTTGTTGGTTTTCATTTTACTTTATAAATCTTCTTTACATTTATTTGAGATTAACACATTTTCTTAATCCTTCTTTATATTAGTTAATTTGTTTTACTTTTAAAATGTTATTAATTGGTTGAAATTATTATCCTTATTAACGGTTCAATTAAGTGTTGGTATATTTAGGTTAAAATATGTCATAAGCCCTTATATTCTTTAAAATTGAAATTTAGTTAATATATTTTTATTTTAAAATTTAGTCTCTTTATTTTTGATTTCAAATTTCAAGTCCAATTATTAACACTACTATTATTATTATTTAAATATGTTGGTGTGACATGTTGAAATAAAAAAATACTCACATAGTAGCCATTTAACTAAAATATGATGTTATAATGAACCTAAATTTAACAAAATAATTTTAATAATATTAACAGTTGGACTTGAATTTTAAAATCAAAAGTCGAGGACTAAATTCACGAAATTGAATTATAAAGAGTAAATTCTAAATTTAAAAAATACAAAAAGTAATGACATATTTTATCTTTCTTTTAACTAATTTACCACGTCATCATCTTGAAAGGTTTAAATAAATTTCAAAAGTTTTACTAAAATTTTTTATGTAAAAATTAAAATATAAAATTATTAGAAATATAAATATGATTTAATCATCATGAAGATAATTTTTATATTAATATTTAAATTTGTTATCATTAGATTTTTAAAATTATCATTATAATTTAATTTTAATTTTGTTTAAAATTTTATTTTAATTATTTCATTAAATTTAAAATTTATTGTAAAATATGTATTATTTAATTTAAATTTTGAGATAATTAGATATATAAATTTTATTTTTAAAATTCTAAAAAATATATAAATGTCCACAACTATTGTGTAAAACTAATTTAAAGAATAATACTTTAATTTTTTCATTTTCAACATATCTTATTACATGCTCTTACTTTCAATCTTTTTCCGACATAAATTCTTTTAAATTTTTAAAATTAAATTAAAAATAAATTGTATTTTAATTTATACATGTTCTTGAAAAAACTAGTATTACAATATATAAATGGAAAGACTTAAATGACCTTCCTTTTTTGACACGTGTCCATTGAAACCTCCTTTTTACATTATTAATATAATTGGTTAGATCGTAATTCTGGTACCTTTAGTTTTAGATTATGTAAAATGGTCCAATTATAATTTTGGTTTCTATAGTACGCTATATCCATTGCTTTGTTCTTTTCTTTTTTTTTTTTTTTTTTTTTTTTACATTACTGATATAATTGGTTAAATTTAAATTCGGTCCTTTCATTTTTAAGATTACGTAAAATTGTCAAATTATATTTTCGCCCTTATCCTACGTTCAAATTTTGAGATTTAATCTTTATACTTTAATTATTAACATTACCTCAATATTTATAATGTCGCTAATAAGTCTGAATACTTTATTCTAATTAAAATATTGACGTGAATTTTAAACATTGTTAACTCTATTAAAATCCTCTGTTAAATTTATGTCCATTACAATGTCCTTTTTTTGTTACTTGGTTGTCAAGCAGGGGCAAAGCCAAAAATATTTATAACGGGGGGCATTTATATAAAGTAGACATGTTTAAAGTAAGCCCGACCCATATAGGTCGGATCTATTTGAACAAAGTGTTTTTAAATTTAAGCTACTCTTGATCATCCACATTAACATTTAAAAAAGAAAAATAGGTTAAATGTTCAATTAAGTAGTAGATACCGCAATATTAAAGTTTATTTTATCAATTTAATATTTAAATGTTACTTTTATTTAGATACTTTGTAATATATAGCATTACTTTCTTACCAAATTAATATTTAGATACTATTTTGTATTAGTTTTCCAAATTAGACTAAAAAATTTCCAAATATTTTTACCAAATTAATATTTGGATACTACTTTGTATTAGTTTATCAATTTAAACTAAAATGTATCAAACTTAATATAAAAATTTATAAACTATATAAAAGAAATTAAGCAAAAAGCACTTTAGGAAACTTGGGGGCCAAATATAAATTATCATATTTCTTAGACATTAATTATAATATTAAAGTAAAAAAATTAAAATGTCCAGGGACTAAAATGAATGTTTGAAAATTTAGGGAGGTGTTGTGGCCTCTGTAACATCTGAAAAGGGCCTATGCATTTTCGGTTTAATTGTACGAAATGACATGTTTTATGTGTTATGAATGTATTTTGAATATTTTTGGAAACACAGGAATGTATGGAAATGTCAAGTTAAAATAGGAAAGTGAACATTTTGGAAACTTAAGTTAAAAGAGGAAAGTGAACATTTTGGAAACTTAAGTTAAATGAGGAAAGTAAACATTTTGGAAACCTGGAAATGTATGGAAATGTTAAGTTTAAAAGAGGAAACTAAGGCAAGGTGGCCTTAAGAAAATTAATAGAAGAAATTTGACACAAAAGGGGCTTGGAAAAGTGACAAGGAGGCACCACTTAAAGCCCAAGAATGACGCCACCAACATGTGTGCAAGCTTAGGTTCGAGCAAAGAAGGAGAGCATTTACGAGAGTGTTTTTGTCTCGAATTGGGCTTATGCCCAATTCGTTATTAAAGCTAAACTAATCATAGGGAGGCGCCACTTAGGTGGATAATTTGGGCCTCGTATGGCCACAAGGAGTCCAATAGAATAAGTTTAAATTCGGCTCATCAAGGGAAGGGGGTGGATGGCATCTAGCTAAGACTTTAAGTAATTTTTATTTAATTACTTAAAGAGGAAGCAATGGACGACAATAGGGACTCTTAAGGAAGAGTTTAATTCTCCTTAAAACTTCGGCTAAATAGGTGGATAAATGATGATTTATTTTAGATTATTTTCAAAGAGATAATAAAGGGATTATTCTTTAATTTTTAATTAAAGAGATAAAGCTATCAAAATAGAAGAGTGATGGCCAAGTAAGGGATTCTAAGTTAGTAATTTCAGCTATAAAAGGAAAAGAGGGCCATTCATTCTTTCTTCTAACTCTCTCTCTTGAATTCTCTCTAGAAAATATCTCCTTTCTTCATTGTTTTGCCAAGCCCAAAATACACCTTGTGTAGCTGAAACTTCATTACCAAATTGCTCAAACTCTTTTCTCTTCTTCTCTCATAATCTTCCAAAAGCCGAATAGTTTTGAGACTTCAAACAAGGGGTTGTCGACTTCTGTATTAAGGGTAAGAACTAGTTATCATTCGATTTTCATCCTTTTTCTTTTAAGATTTGCCGAAATTTAGGACTAACCCCATTAATATCTTGTTGCCGAAACTTTGAAGAGATCTTTTCGGGATTTGTTTAAGTCAACTACAAGAAGGAGAATTTCTTTTCCCGAAGGTACACCATAGGCCGCGTGTTCCCTAGTTATTTGGTGAATTTCGGGATTTAAAATCCACAAGGTAAGACATGCGAATATTTGGCCAAGGCCTATTTTTGGTGTTTTAGATCTAGTTCATATTTATTCAAAAGCCGAAACTAATTTGTTAAAGTGATTTAAAGCTTTGCCGAATACAAGAAAGAGTATAGTGAAGATTTCAGGATTTGGCACCAAGGTAAGTTTTAGTGTACTAATCCTACTAGGATTTGGTTTTATAGCCGAATAGGCTTTATGCTAACATACTAAGGTTGGCCGAATGTAGGGACTTGAGATCTAAGGCCTTAGATTGGATTTTCGGGATTTCAGTGAAATTGTTAAGCGAATCAAGTGTGTACCCTACCCTAAGTTTTAATATGTTCATGGCTATGTTTTAAATTAAATGTGCATGTTTATAAGAATGTGAATATGGCTAAGGTACCATACTGTGGTACAAAGTAATAAGGCACGTTTCTTACTCCTACTAGGAATATGAATATATGTTATTTTTAACATGTGAAAAGTGATAAGAATGTGAATTAAGGCATGATTTTGCATATTATGTATGAAAATGGGGCATATGGGTTATATGAAAATGGGAAGTTAATGTGGTGACCTAAGACCACGAAATCGAATGTGGTGACCTAAGACCACGATAATCGAATGTGGTGACCTAAGACCACAAATTCTAAATGTGGTGACCTAAGACCACGAATTTTTATAAGAGGCGATGAGCACGTCATTGCAGATGATCGCCTTGATGGTGTGTAGCGGATGGAGGGTTGACTTAGTAGTCCCCACGGTGTGCGAGAATGGTGCGGTGGTGTGTAGCGGATGGCATATAGGTTTGGGTTGGGTTGCATCATATTGTTTAAATGTTTTATGAACATGTATGATATTGTATGCTGAAGTATTAAATTTTAGTGTTGGTTACACATTGAGTCTGCTGACTCACCCGTTGTGGGATTACTTTTCGGTGACGACCGGTGATGGACCGGCCGTGAGATGCTTAGTGGAGGCCATGTGAAGTTCAAATTTCTTTTATTTGGACTATTTTACTTTAAGTATTTTGAATTTAAATTTTGGGAATTATTTGATGTAATGAGGCCATAGTTGAACTACTTTATTATTCTTTTAATTATTATTTTACGAATTTTATCAATTAAAAGATTAAGTAAATCTATTTTAAAACAAAGCCCAAACGTTTTGTCACTTAAAGTAAAGGATTTTAATAATGAAATGAACTGTTTTCATCTCAAGCTCAACCCAAAACGATCTTTCTTCCAAATCACACAAGTTTTTCCTAAGTAACAAAAGAATTTGAAACAGGTTTACACCGGGGAACATACCAGATCCGGTCAAGGCTCGTGGGCCGGGTTTGGGGTGTTTCACTGCCAACCCCCTAAATTCGCCTATGCTATCTTGTGAGGATTTTTTTATTTTAATTTGAGAATATCACACTATAATTTTAATTTTTAAATTCGAAAAGTAATAAAATTAAATTCTTAAAAATGAAAACATGATCACTAGATTTCAAATATACAGAAAGTACAAAAATATGAAGCATATTGTAACCTATAAAATTTAATAATTTTATGATATAACCCAAAAATAATTAACCCAGCCCAAAGTATGGGTTGGAAACCATATTAGTTTAATATATAACATTAAAGTTGCAATTTGAGATTAGAAAAGATTGTGAACTTTAACATTACGCTTATAATTTCATCTCTTTCGAATTAATTTGAATGTTGAGGATATTAGTGAAGTAGGGTTTTTTGCAAAAACAAAATAGACGGGGGAAAAAATTTTATTAGTGGGGTTTATCAGGTGCTGGTGGGAATTTGAGCAGTTCCCATCAAAGGAACTCTCAACATAATAAAATTGATGTTTCACCATTGCAGATGAGAGCTAGGGCAAAGGTAATTGTTGATTAATGTTGGTCATCACCGGCATTGAGATGGAGGGTTCATCAGTTTATCATCACCAAGTATACCCTCTCATCGTCATCATCTTCTGATTGAATTTAAATTGCGGTCGTATATCCACTTTTTTATGGTATTTTTTTTATCCTCAGCATCGACATAATTAGGTCTAGGTAGGGTTGGTTTTAAATCCCTTATATTAAAATCAGTTTCAAAATTTTTAGAGCATTTTAAGGTTTGATTGTTTGGAGTTCAACCTATTTTAATTTCGGATGATTTCTAAGTGTGTTAGTCAAAACTTTTAAATTTAATTATAGTGAGTTCAAATACTTTAATTTATTTATTTTAAATATTTTAAATTTAGATGAAGAATTATAACTTCATACATCTTCGCCCATGCTTATATGGAATACACCTTGTGTAGTAAACTTCATTACCAAATTGCTCAAACTCTTTTCTCTTCTTCTCTCATAATCTTCCAAAAGCCGAATAGTTTTGAGACTTCAAACAAGGGGTTGTCGACTTAGTATTAAGGGTAAGAACTAGTTATCATTCGATTTTCATCCTTTTCTTTTAAGATTTGCAAATTTAGGACTAACCCCATTAATATCTTGTTGCCAAAACTTTGAAGAGATCTTTTGGATTTGTTTAAGTCAACTACAAGAAGGAGAATTTCTTTTCCGAAGGTACACCATAGGCAGCTGTTCCCTAGTTATTCGGTGAATTTGGATTTAAAATCCACAAGGTAAGACATGCGAATATTTGGCCAAGGCCTATTTTTGGTGTTTTAGATCTAGTTCATATTTATTCAAAAGCAAACTAATTTGTTAAAGTGATTTAAAGCTTTGCAATACAAGAAAGAGTATAGTGAAGATTTGGATTTGGCACCAAGGTAAGTTTTAGTGTACTTCCCATAACTACTCCACCCAACTTATTTTTACTAATGGATTTTCAATTTTGAGATTATAAAATATATATTTATTGTCGTCTTCAAAAAATGGTTCTGACGACTTATTTTTGGAAGCGACATTTATAATCTATAATCGGCGTAATTTTAGGATATAATTTTTAATATATGTAAAATATAAATATATACTTATAAAATATACATAATGTATTCACGATTTCACATATCTATGATTTTAATATATGTATTTACTACATACCTAAAAATGAAAAGAAAAAAGGATACCTAAAATTTTTACAAGGGATAAAATAGTAAATTTAAAAGTCCAAGTTCATGAAGCAGAGCAGATATTTACCACAATTTATTCCATCATGTGCATCCATTTTCTTAAAAACAACTTTTCATTCGAAACCAATTATATGATCTAATTAAAATATTATTTTATCTAAAACTCAAATTTAATTTAATTGTAAGTGTTAAGATGTAATGATCTCAACATACCCATGATATCATAATATTACCTATTGCTTTAAGGGTGAACTTTTAGAATGTCTGAAAAAGGGCAAGACGACCAAATGCGTTGACTACTATAATCATAAATTTTGATTATTTGAACCAGATGGATCATCTGAAAAAGGGCAAGACGACCAAATGCGTTGACTACTAAAGGTGAAGAGATAAGAGATAACTTGGTTGTTGACAAAGTTAAATCATGAATTTTGAAAATATCAATTTTCATGAACTTTAATATACGAAGAATACTTTATAATCCCACTAAAAAAAAAGGAGAATGAGTTCGTGCAAAGTTGTACTACTCTTATTATAGACTAAATTTTGTCTAAAACAATTATGGGTTTATTTAAAAATAAATTTAAAAAAAATTAAAAAATTTAAAAAAATTAAAAAAATTAAAAGAATTACATTTTAACCTAAACATTCTTAAAATTACATTTTGGCTAACAGTTTTACTACATTTGCAATCTGGTCATACATAGGAAAATCTCCAAAAATCCGTGGTTCACGCACCCACCCGATTTTCCGGCCACCAGCCTAAGGGATGGCCTCCTTCCCCTAGCCACTGCTACACCACAAAACAGCTATAAAAGGGATTTTTCCCAAAATCAAACCCCATTTTCACAAAAAACCCACGAAAAGAAAGAAAAAAAAGAAAAGAGAAGAAGAAGAAGAAGAAGAGAGGAGAGGAGGCGCACCACGGATGAGGCGGAGGAGTGAATGACAGCGCTAAGCGGAGAGGAAGAAGAAGAAGAAGAAGAAGAAGAAGAAGAAGAAGAAGAAAAGAAAAGAAAGAAAAAGAAAAAAGAAAGAAAAGGAAAGAAAAAAAGAAAAAAAAAGAAAAAAGTAAAAAATAAATTAAAATCAGCCGGGTCGGCCCGACCCGACCCATGACCCGACCCGTCCCGACCCACGGCCCGACCAGCGTCCGATGGGCCCACTACAGACCCAAAAAAACAAAAGCAAAAAAAAAAAGAAGAAGAAGCAGCCAAAAAAAAAGAAATAGGCCCAAAAAAAGGCCCATTAGCAAAGGAATAGCAGCCCACCAGCCAAAGAAAAAAAAAGAAAGAAAGAAGAAAAAAGAAAAAAAAGGGAAAGGAAAAAAAAAAAAAGACAACGCAAATCATTCGATCAAGCCCGTATTTTTGATTTTCGGTAATTTCCTTTTACTCACTTTAATTTAATTTGTATATTTTTATTACATCTCGTTTTAATATCATTGATATTTTAGCATTTTATTTGTATTTTTTACTTTTATTTTGATAATTTTTAATAAACAAGACAGCGAATCAATTTAACATTAGTCGTTGATTTCATCGCTATGTTGGGTGAATATCATCGGTTCGTATTAAATCGATCATCCTTTTAAAAAAATCAAAAAATCTAAAAAAAATAAAATAAAATTTCAAGTTTTAAAACTTTTTGTGTAAAAAAATGTCGTATTTTCCAAATTTTCGTGTTTTTAAAAAAAATTCGCATTTTCAAAAATCTCGTGTTTCAAAAATTTTCGTGCTTTCAAAATTTCCGTGTTTTTTTAAAAAAATTCGTGTTTTCAAAAATTTCGTGTTTTCAAAAAAAAAATTTCGTGTTTTAAAAAAAATTTTCGTGTTTTCAAAGTTCTCGTATTTTCAAAAAATTCATGTTTTTAAAACAAAAAAATCTTGTGTTTTAAAATTTCCGTGCTTTCAAAAATTTTGTGTTTTCAAAAAAAAATTCGTGTTTCAAAAAAAATTCTCGTGTTTTTAAAGTTTTCATATTTCTAAAATTTCGTGTTTTCAAAACTTTCGGTTTTAAAAAAAAATTTTCGTGTTTTCAAAAATTCTCGGGTTTAAAAAAATTTCTCGAGTCCTAAAATTCTCATGTTTTTTTTAAAAAAAAATTTCTCGTGTCTCAACCGGATCACGATTAAACCCCAGATTGAACTTACATTTTTGAAAATTAAGACAACGCGTTTAACGAGATACCAATTTTGGGCGTCGCGAGGGTGCTAATACCTTCCTCGCAGCATGTAGACTCCGAACCTATTTTTTCGGAATTTTGTCGAGACTTAAACCTCGCCCTTTTAAGAAAATTCAAAAAATGATTTTTCTTTAAAAGAAGATTTATTAGGTGTCCGATCACACCTAGAAAAAAAAGATCGATGGCGACTCCCTTTTATAAATAAAATTGAAACTCTGTTTTCAAATTTTTAAATAATTTCCTTAATTAGCGCCCAAGCAAATTTTACGTCGCTACAATTTGGCGACTCCTTTGAGAAATTTTTTTTGAGTGAGTCCGAAATTAAACGCGTGTTGTCAAAATTTTCAAAATTCTTCATTCAAAATAATTTTTTTTATCGTGATCCTTAAGTATTTTTTTAAAAAAAAAAGTCATGCATTTGCATTATGTTGTAAATATTTTTCTAACTTGTTTTATTTTTTTGTTTTTCGGTGCTAAGTTTTTACGGTTTTAGTTTTTAGTTTTAAAATAAAAGCGAAAAGGTTTGTGAGTTTCTCCCCACACTTTGTGCACTTGCATTTTGCATAACATGAGCTCTCTACCCGGCTCCGTCCGCTTAAGTGGAAGTAAACGCTATGCCTTCGTGAGTTAACTCGTCCCCTCACATGCAGAGCTAGTGAATACTTAGGGTTACATATGACTTATGCTTTCGTGAGTTAACTTGTCCTCCGCATAGGCATAAGTAAATGTAATCCTCGAATTGAGCTCATGAGCCTATGATGGGCGATATCAGAGGCTCAAGTACTAGCCTTAGTAGGCGACAGTCGGACAATTCGAAATACCTTTTTAGAACCGAAACCGCATATAGTGAACCGTATGAGCCACCCGATTAGAGCCATGCCGAACCTCCGTCCGTTAATAGTTACCAAAATAAGTACATGGGAGAAACACTTCTTACCTTTTATTTCTTTTACATTTACACTTTTTATGCAAGCAAATCGGGTCCATTTAATAATTTAGAGAGGGTAGATTATCTGATGAGCATGTGGGGTAAGTTTATTTTGTAAATATGATGGGGTAAAAAAAAAAAGTAGGTCAGTTTCACCAAAATGCAAAATTAAATATCTTAATTTGTTAGATTTTCCATAGTTTTTCTCGTTTATATTTGTTGTAATTACTAACCAATGTTATTTGTCTTCATTTTATTTTCATCATGCATCATGAGACATCTTGTTAGGAAGGTGTTGATTAGAGATCGGTTGCCAAAAAGCGGGTTTACGATGGAGGAGTCAATTACACAAGTGACCGAAAAATCCGTGGTTGAGGCGGTCTTTGAAAACTCGAGAAAGTAAAGGGGCAGTTTAAAGAAGGATGTATCTCCAATCTTAAGACATGTGACCATGAATGTTCGTCGGAATAACCTCGAAGACTTGACTAGGATCTGGAAACAATGGGACTCGGACACTAGGGCATCTTCCTTTGAAAAGCACGGGATATAGCTTACTTAATCGCTGTCAACGTGACGAGCAGTTGATTCAAGCCATGGTTTAATTACGGGACCCGACTTTTCAATGTTTTACTTTCAACCGGAAGATATGACTCAAACCATAGAAGAGTATACGCCTTGCTTGCGTTAACAATGCACAATTCACCAAGATATATGTGAAAGAGCCCAAACCAATAACCTTCAAGAAAAAGCTAATGAAGTTGGCAGGGAATGGGTGATACATGGGCTGAAAAGCAGATAAATAAAAAAAACGAAGTCGGTTGTATTCCATGGTTTTCTCTGCGAGACTTAGTTCAAAACCATCCGGATATTGTGAAGAGTGGATCTGTTGCTTTAGCCATTTACGGATTAATTGTCTTCCCAAAAGTTCTTGGGCATATAGAAGTTACGGTAGTAGATTTCTTTAAAAAGTTGAGGTAAGGAATCAACCCGTCCCAACTATCTTAGTGAGACTTTTAGATCTCTAAATTGTTGTAGGAGAAAAGGGAAGGGCGTTTTATCGGATGTGCACTGCTACTTAATGTTTGGATTCTCGAGCCACTTCGGAAAGTGGGCGCACACCTTTCCACATGTTTTGAAAACATTCGCTCCATTGGAAGCTTACCTTGAGAAAGATTGGTAGAAGGATGTCACCGAACGACTGGGTTTGATTTTGAACCTCATGGCGAAGATATAACTTGGAGAGCACCATGGATCCGTCCTTGATTACGCTATACAAATCACGGAAGCCAAGATTGGGTACCTTCTACGGGTTATGGGGAGGAGTTGGATATGCACCGTTAATGGTTCAAAAGCGGTTTGCTTCACGACAGTTCATACCAACAACCGGAGGATTAGCACGATCGAGTTTGCTTTTACAGTGAAGGTTACATGAAAAAGTTCGAGATCTTGCAAAGTCTTGGAAGGAAATCTACCTAATGGAGTTAGCTACGTATCTGATACTATCACTCAAGATTATGAAATATGGAGACAAAAGCAGGTGAATAGTCAACAAACCTCACCAGCGGATTATATTTTTCAAAATCCTTTCTCGGAAAAATACCTGTCTTAGCTGAAATAGCAAGACATGAATTTGAGCGTGAAAAGGCCAGATCATTACGGGATATTAGTTCTCTTCAAGAGGAAAATTACCAGTGAAGATAGATGTTCAAATTGAAAAATCCGAAGCGAGAAAGTTCAAAAAGAAGTGAGATCATGAGAAATGACTTAAGGACCTTCATTTAGAAAATAAGAAATTAAGAGGCACCATAAAGAATAGCGGTTTGGGCAAATCATCGACGAAATGGAAGGAAGAATTAAGCAACATCAAAGGTGGGATGGAATTACGGAGAGAAAGCGAAGAAGGAAGAGGAAAAAAGCTGCTCGTGCTATGATAGAGTTAAGGAAGAAGAATGTTGAATCTGAAGCTGCGTCTGCGAATTAATGACTAGTCAATCTGGCGTCAAAGAGCTAAGAAGGAAAATACAAGATTTAGAAAATCTGTTGCAAGCTCATCAAAGAACACTTGGATACTCTCCTAAAAGCCCTAGAAGAAAAGAATGGCCAGCATAAAAGAGACATTCGTGCATACGAAAGAGCTCTCCAAGAAAAAGATATGCATCTTGGCGGTTTGATTAATGAAATTCGCAAGGCGTCTATGCAAATTGTGCAATTATCAGATGAAGCAGAAGATCTCAGTTACCAATTCCCTCCGAGACAAGGATCAAGCATGTCAGAATTTCTAGAACGAGTAAAGAAACAAGGCGATGTGGCTAGGAAATTTGTGTAACTGTTAAATCAAAGATGGCAAAACGTTTTGTAATGGACTCTTTTGATTAATGAAATGCCTAAGTATGGGCTATCTTGAAATCAACACCAAATTCTTGCATATTTATTCATGACTAATATACATTTTTCATTTATTCACTCATCCATTCATTGCATGTGCATATCACTCTAATCATTCAACGAGGCTAAAACCATACAATCGAGTTGCGAAAGATCAAGAAATGAGGTTTGCAGGGCCTCGGTCGGGAGTTGGAATGAGCCCATAGCATATCCTCCTTTGTCAAAACATTTACATCTGTAGGAATGATGTACCCGAGTGAGATAATCCATAAAGCACGATGTTATGGATTGAAAGGGTCTTGAGCGCCAAGATATAAATGTTGTTGACAAAGGGATGGTCAATTAAAGATGTTTCAATGATCGCCCTTGTCCTCTGGATTCGTTTTGAACAATTGAATTGCTGTGGATCTTCTTGTAGTTTCTAAGTCCTCTCGGAGTAATGCTCAATGTTAACTCACTTTTTGTGTGCCCCTAAGTAATAGTAGGATTCTTTTGTAGAGCTTATGTTTGCTCTTTATCATTTAAATGAACACTAATGGAGATGCATTTTGTCATAGTCTTTTTATTCTTGTTAACTTCATAACTATCCTTCTTCTCACGACTTGTCCTTACATGTACCTCATATCATACCATAACAAGACTCTGAACTCTCGATAGGCGAGATGATGGTAGTAAGCCCATTAGTGCCAAACTATAGTGGTGAACAAGATCTTCGGAATCATGCCCCTAGAGATTCGAGGGGTGAGCTTTCAAGCGGACTTAATGGAGTTACCCTTGAGAGTTTGAGCTTATACTTGGAATGGATTGGTTAGTAGAACCCGAGTGGTGTTGGATTGTCTTGCGCTTAAGCGATATGAAACTAAGAACCGGGAGGATGAAGTGGTAATAATGATCGGAAAAGGAGAATTATTTATCTAATGTAGTTTACTAAGCCTTTGAAGAATGAGAAGATGGTTAAGAAAGGTTGCAAAGCGTTCTTAGCTTTTGTAAGTCTGCGATAGGTGGGAAGGAGAAGGTGTTAATGGAGTTAGGGCCGTGAGGGACTTACGTAGATGTGTTTCAGGAAAAGTTCAAGAATACCCCAGACGGGGAGGTCAAATTTGGGATTGAATTGTTGAGGGGCAGCTCACGCATCAATCGCTCCATCTAGAATGGCACCTAAGGAGTTAGTGGAGCTCAAGGCTGGATATAAACTTATTGAACCGAGTGGGTTCGTAATCCGCCCAATGTGTGTACCGTGAGGCCTGCAATGCCGTGCTTATGAAAAGAAGAACGGAACTATGCGTGAATGCATAGACTCTGTCGATTAAATAAAGTGACCATTAAGAACAAGTATCCCTTGCCAAGGATCGAGGACTTGTTCGATCAAATTGGTGAAAAAGCCCATGATGTTTCGAAGATCGATTCACGAGTCGGGATACCATCGATTAAAGGTGAAGGATATATCCATAAGACCGCTTTTAGGACAAGATATATTCACTTGAGGTTTGTGGTGATGCCGTTTGGGTTGACAAAGCGCTCCAACAGCGTTCATGGATATGATGAATCGGATTTTCCAACCCTACTTGGATAGATTAGTTGTTGTGTTCATCGATGATATTTTGGTATATTCGAAGTCGAAGGAGAGCATGATGAGCATCTCCAAGTCGTATTGGAGAGTGTTAAGGGAAAAGAAGCTTTATGCCAAATTCAGCAAGTGCAATTTTGGCTTAAGGAGAGTAGCATTCCTAGGACATGTGGTATCCGTGAAGGAATAAAAGTGGACCTAGGAAGATCGAAGCGGTGTTGGATTAGAAACCACCTAGGTGCATGGGCTGAAATCAAGAAGTTTCTTAAACGGCGGGCTATTACGAAGGTTAATTGAAAGGATTCTGCAAATAATGTACGCCTTTAACAAAGATTACCCAGGAAGGAAGTACCTTTGAATGGACTAATAAACGTGAAAAGCTTTGAAAAGCTTAAGAAAGTCTTGTGAAGCTCAGTGTTAATTAAATAGGAGGCGGGAAAGGAATTTGTGGTGTCTTCGCCGCTTATCTCAGAGGTTAAGCTGATGTGTTAATGCAAGATGGCAAAGTGGTTCTTGTCGTCTCAATGACTAAGGCCTCGTAGCTCTAACCTATGACTTCGACTTAAGTACTTGAAGGTTTGCCTTTAGGTTTGGAGGCACTACCTTTATGGAGAAATTCAGTTATCTACGAATCACAAAGAGCAAGTATTTATTAACTCAAAAGTTGAACTTGAAGCAGCGAAGGTTGGGTGGGTGTTGAAGGACTATTTGTTCAATAGAGTATCATCCAAGGGCAAGGCAAGTGTACTAGCTAATACCAAGTCGAAGGTTATATCGGATCTGAAGGCTTTGTTAAGCTCATATAAATGCAATATGATGATGGAAGCATTATTGGTAGAGTTGCAAGTCGGGCCCACATGGCTAAAGGGAAGTGAAGGAGGGCACGTTGGTGGTGATGACTTAAGTATTAAGTTGCGATTAAGACAAGGGATTAGAGGATTATGATGTCAACAATGAAGGGTATTGTGCTACAAAGGGTGATGTCGTCTGCAGAAGAATAAGGAGTTGAGACAAAGGATTCTTGGGAATATGGAAGCCCTATCAGGCATCCGATCAAGCTGTATAGAGATCTAAGGAACAATTTTGGTGGTCCGACACAGGCAGAAGTAACGAATTTGTGGGGAAATGTTTGACATATCGACCAAGTTAAGGTGAACACCAAGTCCCATCAGGATTGCTCCAACCAATCGAGATTGATGGAAGTGGGAAAGAATTACCATGGACTTGATTAGTGGGCTTCCACTGCCTGCCTAGAAGGACTTGGTAGGTGATAGTAGACCGTTTGACCAAGTTTGCACTTTATCCCGGTCGGAATGGATTATTCTCTTGAAGTTGGCTAAGTTATGTGCTGAAATTGTGAGATTACATGGAGTACCAATGTCGATCATCTCCGATAGAGACCCAAGGTTTATCTCGATTTTGGAAGCACTTCATCAAGCTTTAGGCACCAAGCTAGACTTCACTACTGTTTTCATCCATCAATCGATAGGATACGAGCGAGTTATCTAAGTGTTGGAAGATATGTTGAGAGGCGTGTAATGGATTTTCGAGGAAGTTGGGAAGATTACTTGCCTTTAGGCTGAATTCGCTACAACAATAGCTATCAAGCCAACATTGAATGGCACCATACGAAGCATTGTATGGAAGGAAGTGTAGACACACCCACTTGTTGGACGAGGAGTTAGGAGCAGTAGTTTTGGGTCGAGTTGGTGGCGGCTGGCGAAGGTTGGGTTAGTTCGAGGGCACAGTTGAAGGAAGCCTCGATGATAGGCAAAAGTCGTCGCAGACCTTAAGCGAAAAATAGAGTTTGAAGTGGGAGATCAAGTGTTCTTGAAAGTCACACCTTGGAAGAAGGTAATGAGGTTTGAAGTAGAAGCTAAGCCCTAGATTTATAGGGCCTTATCAAATCTTGAAGCGAGTTGGGCGGTGGCATACCAACTAGAGTTGCCACCAATTGCGGCGGATGCATGACGTATTTCATGTGTCCATGTTACGTCGCTATCGATCGGATCCATCTCATGTGGTACGGTTGAAGAGGTGGAACTAAGGCAGGACTTATCCTATGAGGAAAAACCGATTCGGATCTTGGGCGTGATGTGAAAGTACTACGAAAGAAGGCAGTTCCTCTAGTCAAAGTGCTATATCTAATCATGGAGCAGAAGAAGCTTGGTGGGAGCGGAAGAGGCGGCGAGACAAAGAATACCTCAACTATTTTAGTTAGGAAATTTCGGGGACGAAATTTTGTTTAAGGGGTAGAACCAGAACATCCTCGAATAGAGGCCTATGCATTTCGGTTTAATTGTATGAAATGACAAGTTTCAAGTACTATGAATAAATATTTGATACTTTTGGAAACCTAGAAATGCATGGAAATGGAAATGAAAATGGAAATGGAAATGAAAATGAAATGGAAATGGAAATGGACATTTTGGAAACTTAGACATTTTGGAAACTTAGACATTTTTGGAAACTTGACATTTTGGGAAAACTGAACATTTTGGAAACTTGAACATTTTGGAAACCTAAACATTTTGGAAACACGAACATTTTGGAAACTTGCACATTTTAGAAACTTGAACATTTTGGAAACACGAGGATGTAAGAAAAATGGCAAGATTCTGAGTCATGCTAAAATTTTAGGAAACTTAAAATTGACCTTGAATGCCAATTTAAGAGCCGAAGGGGAACTTAGGGCCAAGGACCCTAAGAATATAAGTGTGAATCACCAATAACGGACTTGGAAATGTGGCTCGAAGATGCCACCTAAAGTTTTATGAAATGGCCCAAATACAAGAGGCTTTTGGGCTGAGTTTGAGATATCCAGAAGCAAATAATGAGGGCCTTATTTTGCTTTCAAGGCTAGGAAGGTGGGACGGCACAAGCATGTTGAATAAGAGAATTTTACTTGATTAAAACTCGTTTAATTAAGTGTTAAGTAAATGAATTTCTTTAAATAAAATAAATAAGGAGATAAAGGATGGATAAAGCACTCCTAATTTAATTAAAGTGATAATTAAATGATAATATTATCACTTGTGGGGGGAGTGGTGGCCAAGTCAAGGACTCTTGGCATATCAATTTCAGTTAAAAGAGGAAAATCAAGGCCTTTCTCTCATCTTTCCTAGTGTGTGCGAAATTTTCATAGCTTTCTTCTCCCTCCTTTCAAGAATTCTCCTTGAACAAAATACCATCTTCTTTCTTCTCTTTCTCTCTGTTTCTACTATCAAGGCCAAATCCCGATTCTAAGTAAAGGAGAAGTCGGTTACAACATCAAAAGGGTAAGATCTAAGATCAATCAACTTCTATTCTTTTCTTTTACCAAAATTGGATACTAACCCTCCTCATATTCATGGCCGAATAGCATAAGGGATTTTTGGGATTCGAAAACGAGGTAAGTTCATCAAGATACATTCGGCAAAAAGATCCCTTTATAATCTAACAATAGATCTACTCTAACAAGTGATTTGGCGAGAATTTGAAATAAAGATCAACTTGGATCCGAGGTAAGAGAGTCTATACTTTGGCCAAGGTTCATGAGATTACCTAGATTAGATCCATAATTATTAGAAAGCCAAAACTAATTTTGTGAAGTTTTAAGGTTGGCGTAACAACAAATAAAGGAAAACGAAGTTTTCGGGTTTGTGTAAACACCAAATCGGCAAGGTGAGTTCTTTTACAAATCCTACTAGGATTTGGTTTTGTTTAAGCAAAAGGGTTTATTAATGTGTTTTAATTGGTGGGTAGAATATAGGGATTAATAGATCTAAAATTAGATCGGATTCACTTAGATATCAAGGAACCTATTAAGCGAAAAAGGTGTGTACCCTTACTACCCTTCGATATTTTATGGCTAAATATTTTAAATATATGATATGAATAATGTGAATGTGGCTATGTACCACAAATGTGGCAAAGGTACCTGGCACGTTTCCTACTTGATAGGATTGTGAAAATGTTATTTTAATAACATGCGAATATATGAATATGAACATGAAATTAAGTTATGCAATATATATGTTTTTGGGGCATTGGGATTTATGTGAAAGGGGAGAACAGTGTTGACTTGGTCTCACCAACGAAGGTGTTGACTTCGGCCTCACTAACGAAAAATGTTGACTACTTATTACATTCACGAAATTTTGGTAACCGGTTCTACAAAGGTCTCTAATGACACAACGCTTAAATTTGATTATAGTGTCTAAAGACACAACGTGGAGAAAGCGGATGGAGGGTTGACTTAGTAGTCCCTACTGTGCAGGTTGGTACGGGGAGTGTAAGTGGATGGCTAATTAGGATTGGGTTTGGGTTGCATCATAATTTCATTATTGTATGGACTTAATGATTTGAACATGAATGCCCGATTTATTGAATGATAGTATTGTGTGCACATTGAGTCTGTTGACTCACCCCATTAATGGGAATTATTTTCGGAGATGAGAAAGGATTTGACCCAGGGCCGGTGGACCATGAGGAGGCCATGCTACATGAGGAAAATTTCATTTAGTTTGGACTTAAATTTTATTTTTAGTTGCTTTTATCCTATTTGGGTTTTACTTGATGTAATAAGGCCTTAAGGCCTGTGGATTATACTTTATGTTTGCTTATTGTTAAGTTTCATGCTAAGAACTTTATTGGTTGTATTTAATTAAATGGGCTTACAAAATCAAATAAATGGGTTTCCAATCTAAGCCCAAATCAAAATAATAGTTTTCCAAAATTTACAATTTTCTCTAAGTATCAAAGTGATTTTGAAATCGGTTTACTTTAGGAACATACCAGATCCGGTTCAGGGCTCGTAAAGTAGGGTGTGGTGTTTCAGATTTAATTTTATCAATTAAAAGATTAAGTAAATCTATTTTTAAAACAAAGCCCAAACGTTTGTCACTTAAAGTAAATGATTTTAATAATGAAATGAACCTCGTCATCTCAAGCCCAACCCAAACGCATCTTTCTTCCAAATCACACAAGTTTTTCCAGTAACAAAAGAATTTGAAACATGTGCATATCAGGATAACATCATGCATGAGATATCTGAGTATTCAATAAAGCCAAGGGTTTGGATGATAAATTACCTTAGAACCACCCCTAGGAAGACATTCGAGTTCCACGGATGCTATCTTTTGAAATTTTGATACTTTTTAAGATTAAGTAATTTCTATTTTTAAAAAATCACACTCATATTGCGAGAGGTGAGTTGAGCCTCGTGTCACATGGCGGTATTTTTCAATTTTCGTTTTCAAAATCAACTCCGGTTTACGTTTAGGAACAATCAACTCAGATTGCGAGAGGTCAGTTGAGCCTTAGGTCACACTGCCGAGGTGTGGTTCAATTTCAGTTTCACAAAAAATCAACTCATATTGCGAGAGGTGAGTTGAGCCTCAGTCACACTGTGAGGTATTTTTGAATCTGTATTTTGAAAATCAACCGATCCTATGAGAGGTCAGTTGACCCCGGGTCACACGCCGAGGTATTTTTCAATTTTCGGTTTACTTTAGGAACATACCAGATCCGTCAAGGGCTGTGGGTCGGGTTTGGTGTTCAACGCCAACCCACATTCGAAGGTCACTTATGCCTCAATCACCGGCGAGTATTTTTTCAATTTTAATTTTCAAATTTTCAATAAAAGAATAAATAAAATTTAAATTTTTAAAATGAAGCAAACATGATCACTAGATTTTGTAAAGGGTGTTTCATTTATGTTTACTTAAAAGATTAAGTAAATCTATTTAAAAGATTAAAAATCTATATTTTAACCCAAAAACGTTTGTCACTTAAAGTAAATGATTTTAATAATGAAATGTTTTCATCTCAAGCCCAACCCAAAGCGATCTTTCTTCCAAATCACACAGTTTTTTCTAAGTAACAAAAGAATTTGAAGCAGTTTACAGGGAACATGGGGGAACCGGTCACCGGATCCTCAAGGCTCCTAAATTCGCCTATGCTATCTTGTGAGGATTTTTTATTTTAATTTGAGAAAATCACACTATACTTTTAATTTTAAATTGAAAAGTAATAAAATTAAATTCTTAAAATGAAAACATGATCACTAGATTTCAAATATACAGAAAGTACAAAATATGAAGCATATTGTAACCTATAAAATTTAATAATTTTATGATATAACCCAAAATAATTAACCCAGCCCAAAGTATGGGTTGGAAACCATATTAGTTTAATACATAACATTAAAGTTGTAATTTGAGATTAGAAAAGATTGTGAACTTTAACATTACGCTTATAATTTCATCTCTTTCGAATTAATTTGAATGTTGAGGATATTAGTGAAGTAGGGTTTTTTGCAAAAACAAAATAGACGGGGGAAAAAATTTTATTAGTGGGGTTTATCAGGTGCTGGTGGGAATTTGAGCAGTTCCCATCAAAGGAACTCTCAACATAATAAAATTGATGTTTCACCATTGCAGATGAGAGCTAGGGCAAAGGTAATTGTTGATTAATGTTGGTCATCACCGGCATTGAGATGGAGGGTTCATCAGTTTATCATCACCAAGTATACCCTCTCATCGTCATCATCTTCTGATTGAATTTAAATTGCGGTCGTATATCCACTTTTTATGGTATTTTTTATCCTCAGCATCGACATAATTAGGTCTAGGTAGGGTTGGTTTTAAATCCCTTATATTAAAATCAGTTTCAAAATTTTTAGAGCATTTTAAGGTTTGATTGTTTGGAGTTCAACCTATTTTAATTTCGGATGATTTCTAAGTGTGTTAGTCAAAACTTTTAAATTTAATTATAGTGAGTTCAAATACTTTAATTTATTTATTTTAAATATTTTAAATTTAGATGAAGAATTATAACTTCATACATCTTCGCCCATGCTTATATGGATCCCATAACTACTCCACCCAACTTATTTTTACTAATGGATTTTCAATTTTGAGATTATAAAATATATATTTATAATCTATAATCGACGTAATTTTAGGATATAATTTTTAATATATGTAAAATATAAATATATACTTATAAAATATACATAATGTATTCACGATTTCACATATCTATGATTTTAATATATGTATTTAGTACATACCTAAAAAATGAAAAGAAAAAAGGATACCTAAAATTTTTACAAGGGATAAAATAGTAAATTTAAAAGTCCAAGTTCATGAAGCAGAGCAGATATTTACCACAATTTATTCCATCATGTGCATCCATTTTCTTAAAAACAACTTTTCATTCGAAACCAATTATATGATCTAATTAAAATATTATTTTATCTAAAACTCAAATTTAATTTAATTGTAAGTGTTAAGATGTAATGATCTCAACATACCCATGATATCATAATATTACCTATTGCTTTAAGGGTGAACTTTTAGAATGTCTGAAAAAGGGCAAGACGACCAAATGCGTTGACTACTATAATCATAAATTTTGATTATTTGAACCAGATGGATCATATTATACTAAAGGTGAAGAGATAAGAGATAACTTGGTTGTTGACAAAGTTAAATCATGAATTTTGAAAATATCAATTTTCATGAACTTTAATATACGAAGAATACTTTATAATTCCACTAAAAAAAAGGAGAATGAGTTCGTGCAAAGTTGTACTACTCTTATGATTGCACTTGTTCGATTAGGCTATTTCTCGAATTAGGTAAATAACAGATAATTTGGGACTGCCACTCTCTTTGAAGTTTAAAATCATGAACTTTCTAAATTTTTTATATTATAACTTAAAAAAAATTTTAAGATAAAAATATTGATGTAACATAAAATTATTAAAAAAATATATAAATAATATGACATCACTGTTCATATAATATTTTCCCTATAACTCAGTACTCAGTTTCACATGCTGAAAACAGATTCCAAAGTTTTGAAGGTTCTTTTTGCAGGAACCAAGTAACACTTTTTTCTTCTTCTTAATTTTGTTGCCCAAAACCCGGGGTGGGGGGCATTAAAGGTATCCATTGTTGAATAACTCTGAAACCCTTATGATTAATAAGTTTCAACAGGCATTTTCACCCCATTATTTTTCACGTTCAGTTTATGTTTTTGCAATTTTTTTCTTTATGTCAGTCTCTAATATTTTCTTTCTCAAGCTCAGTGAAAGAGATAAAAAAAGCTAAAGGGAAAATTAAGGAAAGATGTTTTATGTGCTTCATGAAAGCAAAGCATCAACACCCACTTGCCCACTTTTTTTTTTCTCGCTCCTTCCTTTAATTTTGAATCAATTTATAGTGGTCACAATGTTGTAATATCATAGTTATAATCGTCTATATAGATTAAATATTTTATCTTCAACAGTTCTATTTGATGAGTAATTTGTAACTAACATTTTCAACACTTTATAAATCCAATGACATGCCCTGACCTTAGACTAGAGTAACCTCGCCTCACTTAATCTACTAAAAAATATAATGTATTCACATTTCTAATTGTTAATTTATGGTATTGGGTTATGATGAATTAGGGTTCATCTTGCTCTATTACCCAATTTATAGAAATTGATCACTGTAATATCCATTTGCATGAATGTTTCTTTCTTTAAGAAGTTGGAAAATCATTCAAGTCAAGCAGTAGCAGAAAAGTCTGCATAAAGAAAAGAATAACATCGACCCAGCTACAAAAATTGAGCAAAATAATCCCTCACGCAACATGCAAGACATTTTGGCCAACTAAAAGAAATTATAGAATGGAAATAATATCTTGACCAGCATTAATATAGACGATTATAACTATGACATTATAACATTGTGACCACTATTTAAATTGATTCAAAATCAAAATGAGCCATCTCTCTTCTCTTACGAGTCTCACAACCGAGAGAACAATGTCCTTCAACAAGGGTGGTGCTTTACCCAGGTTTTGAATAGTAATCGCTCATTAATTTTCGTTCAGCCTTTTTGTATGGCTTGCTTTTGCAGTTCAAGTGGGGAGTTTCTAGAGTTCTCTCATAGAAACTCTTCGGTGTCTCTTTCTTAATCTTGAACCTATAATTTGGACCAATATTGGGTTAATTGCATCATATGTCTTCAAGTTATGATTCATATTCTAAAGCATAAGTTAATGAATTTCAAAACATTCTAAATAAATCCTCAAAGTACTAATATCATGTCAATCAAGTCCTTTCGTTTTGGTCATTAGCTTGGGCATTATATATCAGCTCAAATATGATATGGATCATGTTTAAAGCATATGATTAAATTGTAAATGCATGTATACCTACTATATGAATAGCTTGGATGTAACGTGTTAAGCAAAGAAATAACCCTCCTAAATTTTTAGCATGTTAGATCTAAATTGTACACGCAATAGGTACACAAATAATTATAATTTGATCATTGTGTTTTGAATATGTTTCATATCAAATCCAAACTAGCATTTAATGCTTAAATTGACATTTAGCGGACAAACGACCTGATTGATACAATAATAATATTTTGTGGACTCGATTAACATGTTTTAAAGTTTATAAATCAATTTAAAATTCGGGCTATAATTTGAGGACATTTAGTAGAATTGGCCATATGTATAGGAAGGATTCACTCACATAAAAATAAAGACTAATGTGTTTTACACCATTTTTAAACCATCATATCAAAATAAATAAAAGGTTAGAGATTAAACTAAAACTTTCCCTTTTTAACATTAAAAGCACTCCTTTTACCATCCTAATTACCTAAGGCAATCATTTATGGGCGAAGGAAAAGGGAGGCAAGTAGTGGTCCTAGTCCTCCTAAAATAAAATTTTTTAGTTTTAACCTCTTCAAAGTTTATAAAATTTTAAGTAAATACATGGTAAAATTATAGTCCCCAAATGATGCATTTTTTATTTGGTCCTAAAACTACAAAGATATATGTCAATACAATGGTGAAATTGCATTTTAACTCCCATAAAAATAAATAACTTAATCTCGACCCCTCCAAAAAAAATTTTTAGCTCCAACCTGCAAGCATTATTAACTTTGTGTCTTTGCTTTGCAATTTGTACTCACGGTAAAATGATTATTTTTTAGCATAATGTCAAATTTAGCTCTAAACATTTACATCTTTTGTCAAATTGACCATTATTCTTTTCTGAGATAAATTTGACCTTCAATCTTTAAAAAAAAAGTCAAATTTGACCATCAACCTTTTAAAAAGAGATGAATTTTAGTTTTTTTAAGGAAAATATTGACTAAAACGTTAAAATTCTAAACATGGTAGCCCGTTTGGCAATCCACATATACTTCATGATAAAATTTTTAAATTTTTATGATTTTTTTATATTTTTATAATTTAGAATTTTTTTTGTTAATGTCGACATAAGATAAATAGTTTCATGTCAACATGAAGTACATGTAGACTTCCATGTGGGTTGTCACACTAACATCGCTAAAAGATCAATATTTTAATTAGCATTTTATTTTAAAAAAAGCAATTTTACTCCTTTTAAAAGGTTTATGACCAAATTTAGTTTAAAAAGAATAATGATCAAATTGACAAAAGAATATAAAGATTGAAGGCTAAATTTGACATTATGCCTTTAATTTACTATAAAACATTGATGCTCTCTTTCATCTTCTCTTTTTCTTGATTTTTTTTTAATTTTCTTCTCTTGCATCGAATTTTGTAATGTGTTTTAATTGATCCTGTTCAATTTCTTGTGTGTTTTGTGAAAAAAAATCAAAGGAAAAAGTTTCAATGCTTGTTGTTTAGTTTGGATTGAAAAGAAACTAGGAAAAAAGAAATAGATAAAAATAATAATGGTAGTAAATGATATATGTTTTATTCTTAACAAAAAATTTAAAAGTTTTTTTACATGGTATCAATACCATAAATTGATCCAATTTATATCATAAATTTGAGGCCATATTTCATGTTAGGCTTGGACAACTTTGTATGATATTTGTAACACCCTAATACCCGACTCAATCATCGAGTTCGAGTTACAAGGTGTCACATTTGTTGCGAGCAACTCGACCAAACTACATTTGATTTATACTATTGAATGATTAATTTCAACCAAAACATACATACAATACACAATCGTTTTTGGGTCTTATACGATCTTACGAACCTTTCATGCTAACCCACGGTCCAAATAAGACCAAATTGTAAAAAATTCAAAACATCAGGTTGACGTCGCGACGTCAGGGAGTTCCTAGTCACGACGTAATATATTGAGTAGGCCTCGTCACATCGATCAAAACTTGGCATTTCGGTGTGGCATGACAACTTGGTCTCGTCGCAACGTGACATACTATTTTCAAATGGTTAAGTGTTGGTACCTGTTTGCAATCACCTAAAACTTTTCAAATTCATTTGCAATTATAATTTCAACCAAATCTATATACCTAATGAGTTTCATTATGTCTAAAGTACCATTTATCATACATGCTTTCATCCATTTCAACAATTTCATTAAAGTACACGAATCAATTCATCCATGTTCATTGAACTAGTTGGCATTTATATACATATATGGACACATTACCAATTAGCCTATTAACAAACCATAAAATATGTCTAACAAAAAGTTGTGTCATTCACATAAACATATGACCAAATTAAAATACTAATTCTGACTCAATCGAGGTACATGTCGTAAAACCAACAAAAGAAACTATACAAACATTGTTAAGCTAAAATCTTTGTCTGGATGCTGAAATTGACCGCCCTCTTACTCGTCACCCTTCACAAGCGATGGGAGGAAAAAAAATCAGCAAACAAATACAAGGATCGAATAGAACTAATACGTGCGATGTCTGCAAGTGTGACAAGTTAGTTGTAATATAATTGTATAACAGGGTATGAAGTACTCCGAGGATCAAACCCAAGAGAGTCGGTGATTGAACAATTTTTACTAACAAGCATGCAAAATAAAGTGTCTAACCAACTTATCACTAAACATTATAGCACGAAAAATCATGACGTCAAGGATAATTATACTAATCTATGATCTAGCTACGAAGGACTAAAACGTAAAACATGCAAATTTACGAAACTACAGGTAAAAAACAAACGATGGTTGATTGATCTCGATGTGGTTCACCTATCCTTGAATTAAGGATCCAAATTGCTTAAACTCCTAAAATGGTCCCATTTTACCTATTGGTACCAAATTAGATAAGTTAATCCAGTTTATCTCTTAATCTTACCGGCTAACCTAGGACTAATGAATCGATGTTTCAACAAGATATCCTCTCGGTCTCACTTGCCTAAATCTTCCCATAGGGTTATCAATCCTAAGTTTTAAGTTTATTCAAATTAGTCTAATTTATTACAATTTGGTCCATTATCCAAAAATCAGCTCACCACATCTCCATCAACCAACCCGCTTAAAGGTTTAATTACCCATATGAAAAACTAAGGTAACAAACATAAAAGAAGAAATATTTGCAGCCGTGAAAATAGATTTCACAACCCGTTTTTGGTCAAATCAGAACAGTGGTTTTGGGACCACAAATTTGAAGTCAAAATATTTATTTTATTATTATCATATTGTTTGAAGCATGAATATATGATGGTGTGAAATTTTCGTGAAGAAATTTTATCGTTTAAATGGTCAATTCGGTAAAAAGGACTAAATCGCGTAAAGTGCAAAAGTGGAGTTCTATTAGCTAAAAGTATCTAATAGCTATAGAACCTTAAATTTAAGGTCCTTATTTTGTTATTAAATCATTTATGGGATAGTGGATGATAGTGGCATGGCATTATTGAAATTTTGAATTAGTAATAAGGTTAAATATGTAAATGAGTAATTAAGTTATAATTATAATAAAACAAAATACATAATTTGTATTCATCTTCTCCAAATAGAAAACCACACTGATTCTTTGAGAAAAAAAGGGGGCTATGGTTCGGCAATTTCAATTCTATCAATTAGGTATGTATATTGATTCGTTTTTAATGATTTCTATGTTTTTGTAATCGTTACAGTTCAATCTAGCTAGCCCGTACCTTTAATTTCAAAACTGTTAAAGATTTTGAGAGTTTCCATTATTGAATCTAAGTGTTTTTTTATGTTTAATGTTGAAATATGAAAGCTTGATGATAGTTTTACATGTTTTGTTAAGTGATTTTTGATGAAAATGCATAATAGGGATGAAATTATGAAAAGTGAAAATTGAGTGGTTAAAATATGAAATAAATGAAATTTTTGGGCTGCTAGGGACCTATATGTAATTCATCCAAGTATGGGTTTTATTGAAATTATGTGAATGTTGTGTTTTGTGAAATAAGGACTAAATTGTAAAAGTTGTGAAATACTTGGGGCAAAAGTGTAGAAATGCTTTAAAGTGTGAAATGGACTAAATTGAAAGAATATGTGATTGAATAAGTTAATTTTAAATTCACATAGATCAAGAAAGAAAGAATTTTGATTTAGATCGGGGGGAAAAGCAAGGTTATCGAGTAGTCGACCCGATCTGTCATTTCCATATACGAGGTAAGTTCGTACAATTGAATTTAAATGTGTAATTATTCAATTGATGGATGGTATTGAGATTTTATTTATTCTATGGATAAATATGATGTATTTGATTTAAATGTATGGTTTAAGTCGACGAGATACTGAATATGACCATAGCTGGGCTATGGCAATCGAATCATAAGACTATAACCGAGTTATGGCATGTGAATATAAGACCATGGCAGGACCTTGGCAATGTATGTCTAAGACCATAGTTGGACTATGGCATCGAAAAATTGATGTACTTATATCGTAAGCATTTATAAACTCGAAGTGATTCGATAAGCAAAATGATGAGAATAGATATATATCAGTACAAGTATGTACAGAAATCTGTTCGAATAATGAATTATAAGAAGATGAGAATTTATAAGTTGTTTTATAGTTAAACTTCATGTTATCTCATTGATTGAGGTTTTAATTGCAAATCATGTATCTACTTGGAATTATTCATGAATGATGTTGATTATTATATATATACATACAAACTTACTAAGCTTTATAGCTTACTTTGTTTATTTCCTTCTATGTTTTATAGTAAATCAAAGCTAGCTCGGAACCGGGATTGTCAAGAAGTTCATCGCACTATCGGACATTTATTTGGTACTTTTGAGTTGTGTAAATATGGTATATGGCATGTATAGGCTTATGTCATTCTGGTTTGTTTGATGGATATGTAGTTTTGGCCATTTGGGTTGGCATAAGATGATGAACATGATGATGTTATAAATATGCAAATGGGTTATATTTTGAGTTTGGTAAATTGACTTATGTTAGGTGATTGAAGTTGATAATTTGGAAGTTATGTGTTTGTGAATTAATTCTTGATAATGCTTTTATCGTTATTATAAATGTGTTACTATCGTTACTTTCATTTTACCATTATCATTATTATCATCATTTTATCATCAAATTAATTAACTTAGCATTATTACATATATCATTATTATTTTTACGCAACCTAACTTTGTAATTTATTTCTTTTATCGAATTGTGTTGCATTAACCTTTTGTTCGAGTCATCAAGTTTTTAAATAACCGATATCTCGTGTTAAAAATTCGAGAAATCAGCCTAACTTCTGGGTTCCGATTTCTCTCACTAGAGCTAAACAATGGGATGTCTCTTTTAAAATTGCAATTTAAATTTTAAACAAAATACTTAATCTCGAGACTCAAATGTCGCTACTTAACTTCATCAACTCGACATCTAGATACTTGAGATAAGTTTCTTCTTCCAAAATAGAGGCAATATTCTAATTTGGATTTTCGGAAGACGAGCCCTAACTTCTCGGGTTCCGATTTCGATTCAACAAATGATGAAGATCCTCTTCAAAAGTGAAAATCAAGTTTTAAAAGACGAGCTTAGTTTCGAGAGTCTAAAGTATTGCGCCTAACTTATTGGACATGATGCTTTATCTCTTCGATAATAAGAGAGTCTTAATGTCCCTTCAATTCGATCAAATTTTGAAAATAAAAGCATCGATTTTCGAACCCTTTCAAAGTTTTCAACAAATAGGACATCAATCAATCAGTTTGGTACCAATTATGGGCGGTCGAGGGTGCTAATCCTTCCTCGCACGTAATCGACTTCGAACCCGCTTTCTCAAAGTTCGTGGACCAAAAGCACTGCTTTAGTAAATTAAACGATTTATTAAAATAGGTGATCCGATCACACCAAATAAAGATCGGTGGCGACTCCCTTCCTTTTCTTTTCAAAACCCAAGTCGATGGCGTATTCTTGTTTCATCAAAAAAATGGTTACGATACTTGGCGACTCCTTGGGACTCGAGGTCACGCCATAGATTGATTGATTTTGTCCTTTAATTAAAATGGTTTTGAAAAAATCATGCTTCTTTTAATGCACCTTCAATATTAGCCTCAAATACTTTGGCATTGCATTGCATGACCGTTGTGGTCACACCTTTAAGTGAGAGAGAAGTTATGCCTTCGTGAGGTTTTCACCTCGCATGAGCTAGTGGATCGCTGGAATACATTCGTACCTATGTCTTCGTGAAGTTTTCACTTCCGCATGGCCATAGGAAATGTATTCCACGAACCGAACTCGGTCCATATGAGCCTATAATGGGTGAGGATCGAGGAATCTCACTGTTTGGGTACTCGAACTTTAGAACTAAGTCGCATATAGCAAACCCTAGGAGCCCACCTTAGGTAGAGCTATGTCAAACCTTAGTGGTCACCTAGGTAGGTGTTTGCTTATTTTACTTGCTTTATATTCCATGATACTAACTTGTTGTGTTTCATTCTTTTGTGCATATCATTTCATATTTTAAGAGGCATCGATTCACGGTTTTCTTACGAGCAAGATAGAAGTCTGAACTACCTCATAGGTGAAGCGACAATCCAAATTCAAGAGGTAGTGATCACTCATGCACTTTGGCTACGAAAGCATATTGAGTATGAGATATGAGCTACCGCACGCCATGATCAAGAGCTAACCTCCCGCTTGAAAAATCAAAACCTTAGGTCTTGGGCAAAAGCATATTTGTAATCTTTATGTAAAGGGTCTTGCCTTCTAATAAAGTTTTCTAAAATGAAGTTGATCGAATTGATGTCTTCTTCCTCAGATTCATGCATTTGCATTGCATCATATCACATGCATTCAAATTTATAAAAAGAGCCTAATTGGTTAAGATTATCAGAAACAAGAGAGAGGAAAGAGGAAATCTGAGAACCGAACATTACTACAGGACTCGTGCTAAGACAAAGAAAATGGATCAAAGATTTGAACAATTTCAAAAAGACCTGCAAGACCAGATGCAAGAGCAAATGGCGAAACTCCAACAAGAGATGAGGGATCAGATGTTGGAGGCTCAAAAGAGCAGGATGGCTTAAATGGCCCAAATGTTGAGTGGGGAAATGGACAAAGTTAAAGGTCCCATGGCAATTACAGGGGAAGAGAGCGAAGGCATTCCCTGGTTTTACCCCACACATGCGCCAAGACAAGATGAAGAGTATCCCCAAAGGCCATCCGTCACGATTAGGCCTCAATCAGGCAAGCCGATACTAGACCGCCTACGAACTTCAAACTGCTCAGTACTAACCGGAGATAGTCCAATAACCCAGTGGTCCCCGACGAAATGGAAAAATAGACCAAGCAAGAATCGACACTGCCAAGGCAACTTGAGGACCGTTGTAAGTGGTTAGAAGAGAAGTTTAAAGAAATAGATCGCCGACTACCGATCACGGGGTGACGCTAAGGACTTAAGTTTGGTCCCAAACTTGGTACTTCCACCAAAGTTCAAAATGCCTGAATTTGTAAAATACAAGGGACTAGCTGTCCAGAGGCCCACATCACTATGTTCTATAGACGAATGGTGGCTACGCTGCACAATGATCAACTCTTAATCCATTGTTTCCAAGAAAGTTTAGTGGTATGCAATTGCTAAATGGTATAACCAACTTAGTTTGCCAACATTAGTTCCCGAGAGATCTGCCCAAGCATTTCTAAAGTATTTCACCATTACTGGACATGGCACCGGATAGAATTACTTTGCAAAGCATGGAAAAAGACAAAATGAGAGTTTGGACAATACAAGAAAGGTGGAGGAGGTTGCCATGCGAGTCCAACCACCCCTTTTAGAAAAGAAACTACCATGCTCTTCATCAACACTCAAGGCTCCTTTCATAACCCATATGATAGGGAGTACCACCAAGAGCTTTGCCGACATGGTAATGGCAGGGGAAATGATCGAACATGCAATCAGATGCGGCAAGATTGAAGCAGGAACCACTAAGGCTTGCTCCTAGAAAAAGGATGACGAGGTGAATAATACAAACATGGGGACCCAAATCACCAAAATGGTGACTACCGAGTATCAAGGTTCATTCATGTTTGAAATGAATTAGTAAATTGAATTGTATATGTGAATTATGGTAAATGAACCATATTGTTGATGTTGTTTTGGTTTATATTTGAGTAAGTGAAATGGTTGTATTTGTATAGCATGAAATGTGCATGAATTGGGATTGATTTGGCTGCATATTTGTGCCTTGAAATGGTACCATTTGTACTTGTGTAGGTATGTGCAAAATGGGGCAGCAAATTGGCCTTGCAAATAGCTTATTTTTGTCCACATGGGCAGAGACACGAGCGTGTGTCTCATTAGTGTGTGACACACGGTCATGTTACACGGCCGTGTGTCCCCTAGTGTTGAAATTGAATTAAAGTCAGTATGCTCCACACGGCCTAGCACACGGGTGTGTGACTTGGACGTGTTGCATAAGTTAGTATACCCTACAGGTTTGCCACGGCCTAGCACATGACCTAGCACACAGGCATGTATGGTCACTTCGAAGGGCACACGGGCTGACATACGAGCGTGTGGTTGGCCATGTGACCCAAGTCAGTATGTATGCCCTGTTTTCACACGGCCTGAGACACGGGCGTGTCTAGAGCCGTGTGAGGCACATGGCCTGTTCACATGGGCATGTGACCCTTGAATGGTTGAAATTTTTCTGAGTTTCCAAAAATTTCCCGAGTTATCGGTTTAGTCCCAAACCACTTTTAAAGCATGTTTAAGGCATCGTAGGCCCTTATAAGGGACAATGTGAGTGTGATTAAATGATATTTGAGTATGAATGCATAAATGTATGAGTTATGTATATTAAATGATATGTATTGATCGGTAATACCTCGTAATCCTATTCCGGTGATGGATACGGGTTAGGGGTGTTACAATAGAACTTGAGCAAAAGATGAAAGTTGGGATTTTTAAGCTATAAAACTTGAAAGAAAAGTAAAGCTGAGCATTCAATGGTGAAATAAATGCTAAGAAATCTAAAAGGTAAAGTCTTCAACAAATTAAACTAAAGGAAACTTAAATACATTAAACTAGAAGATTGAAATGTCATTACAAGTAAAGAAAGGAACTAAAGGTGCAAATAAACCCAAGCTACAAATGTTAACTAACTACAAGAGCAAAAAGAACAAAAAGGAAAATGCAGGAAAAATAAACACTATAGTTATGGAAAATGAAGAAAAATAAGAACCCTAGAAAAGTGCAGAGAAAAACTAAGGAAAACCTAAGAGAAAATATCTTTGTGCCCAATTTTTGACCATTTTATGCCCAAATTGCCATTGAACAGGCCTTCAATATTAGTGCTTCGGTTGGACAAAGACTATCCTTGACATCAATTTTTGTCGTCTCATGATATTAGTATCTCGATATCCAAGGATAGGATATCGTGATACCATTAACAAACTTGAATTAAGGTGTTCCTTGGGCAAGTGGGTATCCTGAAACCCAAAGTGGATATTGCGATACCATTATAGGTGGTCTCCATCTTTAGGGCCTATTAGAGGTATCGCGATTCCAAGGCTAGGATATCGTGATACCTTCTCATTTGGTCTCACTCGATTTTGGCCTCCAATGCGTCCCTACATACACTGAATCATATATTAGGTCCCCCAATGACACCATTGGTCAATTTGGGTCTCAAAATAAGTAAAAAGAGGCATTTACACTTATTAAATCGAAGACTTAAAAACTACAAAATAAAAACTACGTAAACAATACCATTTTGCTTGAAAACAAGCTCCTCAAGTATACCAAGAAAGCCTAATTTTCCATATCAAATTATGACAGATCAAAATTCAGTGCTCGAGACCTCGATATAAACCTAACTTGCGCACGAAAAAACAAACCGTACGTTGAGCTATAAAGCTCAGTGGTATTTTCATGATTCAAGTCAAGATAATACAAGTTTCAATCGATTGTATACATTCAATTTCAATTTCAAATATCAACCAATTCATATACAATTCATGTTAATTTTCAATCCACATATCATTATGAATATGCCACAAAAATACCAATTATGCCAAATGAATCAACTATGTATTACTTCAATAATAAGCTAGTTGATCATACCATACCAATATCATTAATATTCATATTCCTATTCGATTTAACACATTCAATCAAATCCGCATTTCAATTCTGAATCGAATCAATCATTCCTTATCTGACCAGATCGACCTTCAGGATCGTTAACTAGTGCGCATGGTCTTTTACATGCTATCAATAATCAAATATCATTTATAAATACTTGTAATACAACTTTATAAATTTTAATCATTTTCAAATATCAATTAACCAATTCACAAGTTATATTCCCTATTAACATGACTCGAACTCGAACAGATACATATATCTAAACTAACACACCAATTTGGCACCCAGTGCCTCATCGGAATGTCCGAAGTAAATAGGTTGTGTTCAACGCTCATCAGTTTAACTAAAATAAAATTTGTCCCTTGCACTTATTGGAACATCCAAAGGAAAATGCACTCAGCGCTCATCGACATATAGTCGAAGTAACTCGTACTCAATCTATCTTATGGCATGCCAACTATATCCGACTTTGCTCGAACACTTAATAGGGTAACCAATAGTCCAATTTTATTATAAGTTCAATTCACATTCTATTAATCTAAATATATATCATCAATTCATATATCATGTTTCAACTCAATTTCATACATAATATCATAAATCATAAATTATGCTACTTTTCATTCTATTCATTTTAGTCCTTTATCTCGATAATCCATCCAAATCATATCAATTCAAGTAATTAAATATTTTCAACTAATCTCAGTATCTTACCAAGAAAAACATCATGAATATGCAATAAATAGATTGATTTGAATCATAGAAATACAAACCAAAAATTCAAGTTACTCGCCGTCGGCTCTCGCCTTTCCTTTCCCTCTTGACGATCCCGCGTCGTCTTTAGATACGACTAATAATCCAACAATACACAACATCAAATGACATTCAATTACAAAGTCATTCATATTTTTCAATTTAGTCCCTAAACTTGAGACAAGCATAACTTTCAATCTAGACGATCAGATTAAAATCCGATTTCACATATATTCATTAAGGACCTTCTACTTTCTATTCTTATCGAAATTTCATAACATTTTTTCATTTTATTTAATTTGGCCCCTAATGTACGAAACTAATAATTAAGCTTTACAATTTAGTCCTTTTCAAGCTTAATTTCTAACAATTTAAAACCTAAATCATCCAATTCTCAATAATGGAATCTTATCAAAACTTCACCAATTGATCAAATTGATCCTTGGGTTAGCTTAATCAAGCTCCCAAGATAAAAAAAAATCTATAAAAATGAAAGAAAAATGGCTAAGGACTTAAATTAAAGACTAAAAGCTTCAAATACCCTAGTAATGGTGTTTTTCTTCTTTTCCACTTATGGTCGGTTGGAGAAGATGAATTTATCCTCCATCCACCAATTCTCATTTTTATACTTGGATTAATGATTAATTAACTTTAACTAATCATGTTTTAGTTTTAATTAATCTTAATTTACTAAATTAATCTACAATCATCATTACCTTCCACCAGAGAATGTTTAAAAATGATTTATTAACCATTTTGACCATTTGGGTAATTACAATTTAAGTCCCCAAGCCATTTCCTAATTGAAAATCTATAGCGATTGTACTTTTACAATTTACTTCCTTAACCTCAATTAAACACAATTTTGGCTAAATTGACTTTCAAAATTTCTATTCATATAAATATCAACTTTGTAAATATCCCTATTTAATATTTACGGACTCGGTTTATAGAAACAGGATCTCAAAACTGTATTTTTTGACATCCTTAGAAACTAGATCTTTATAATTCTTCCCCTTTAAGAAATTTTGTCCTTGAAATTTACTTGGCAAGAGGTGAGGAGGTCAAATTCAAAGGGTAAAATATATATTAACACATAATACTATAATGTAAATATTAAAATATATGTTAAATTATGTTTCCAAATTTAATAAAAATAATTATATAAAATTATTAAATATTAAATAAAACTTCTATTTAAACATTTTAATATATATATATATATATATATATAAATATATATATATATATAAATATATAAATGAACTTAAATGAGTTTAGATTAATCATTTACAAAGGTATTCATGGGTCTAGCCGGATTGAGTTCAAGTTAGGCTTAAGTATAATATTAACTCATTTTATGTTTATCCAAACCTGACCCAACTCGAAATATGGACCTAAATTATTACCAAGCCTAGTCATATTTGTAGGTAGCTAACCCAAGTCCATTTTATGCATTTTTTAAAAGATAAATTATATTATTTTAAATTTAATATTTAATAGATTTATATTTTTTAATTATAAATTTTATATATAGTCACTTAATATTTTTTATCTTTACATTATAGTATTACTTATTACTATAAAATTAATTTTTATATTTTATAAATTACATAATACATATAAAATTAACCTAATATAATATATTATAGACTTGGATTAGGGCCCAAGCCTCGCCCATATTTTAAATGAGTTTTTTTTGCTAAACTCATTTTTCGAATCTAATATTTTTATTCAAATTGTCGTAAATTTTGAATGGACCTTTGGACTTGAGCAAATAGCTTGATCTTGAAACCAATCTAATCATTTATAAATGGAAGTGTAACACCCCCTAACCCTTATCCATCGCTGGAACAGGGTTATGGAGCATTACCAGACTTTCACGAACTTAATACAAAAAAATTAACATACACTTCATAAAATATTCATATCGTCCCTTTTATGGGCCCTCGAGACCTTAAATATGTATTAGAAACAATTCGGGACTAATTCAGGTTCTCTGAGAATTTTTCGCAAAATATCAAAATTTTTCTTAGGTGTAGGGCACACACGCCTGTATGGCTAAGGGACATGCCCGTGTGACCCTGTGACATGGCCGTGCTTCAGGCCGTGTTCTACCCCGTGTAACTCCCTGACTTATCTCACACGGTCAAGTCACACGAATGAGACACACTCCCATATCTATGCTCGTGTGGTAATACCTGAGCATTCTATTTTGAAAATTTTAAATTGCAGGTGACACACTGCCAAATCACAAACCCATGTGTTAGCCGTGTGTCTCACACGGTCTGATCACACGCCCGTGTGCCAGGCCGTGTGGACTCAAAATGAGCCTTATACATCAAGTTTACCAACCATACAATCTTAAACAACAAACAACTCAAAAATCAATTATTCAATCAATCTAAAACACATTCAAATATGCCTAAAACATGTCAAAACTATCAATCTAAGAACCTAACTAATATACTCTCATAAGTGTTTACATATATTGTCCAAATAATTCATTAAAACACCTTTTTAAGCTAATTCAAATTTTCATACCTTATAACCCTAATTTTGCCTATTTCATAACTTTTTATGCGTCAACTTTAACATATAACATTAATCTATATCCTAACACATATAATTGTATATAAAAGGAACCATTATCATCATGTAACATCATTACATTTACTTTCCAAAATGACATACATAACATCCTAGGTAGATGCCATTACCAAAAAGAAATTTACTTCACACTTTGAGTTGGGGATCAACTTTGGATGCTGATTCAACGATCTGACTTTAACCTAACCTGTGTACGGAAAACAAAATTGTACGTTGAGTATAAACTCAGTGGTATTTCTAAAATCCTAATTCTTTAAAGAAAATAACATTATACAACATACACTTTTAACCATATAGAATATTAGCCAATCAACAATTCAATTCATCTATTTAACTTTCATTTCTCATAAATAGCTATTTCAAATAGCTTTTCTCACTTTGATTTGCATATCATTTAACAATAACAATACTCTATTCATGAACCCTTGGTTCATGCATTTCATTTATATAATTCAACTCAATGTTCAATTCCAAATTCATATACAATATCATTCAATATCAATCTTTTGCCAATTCATTTATTTATCCCTATTAACATGACTCAGACTTGGATGGATACACGGATCCAACCAAAACACAATAGTATGGCACCTAGTGCCTCATCGGATAATTCGAAGTATTATATTGACACCCAGTGTCTCATCGGCCATGCCGAAGTAAGTTGGTACCCAGTACCTCATTGAATTTATCCGAAGTAATAGTCTGGCACCCAGTATCTCATCGACTTGTGGTTGAAGTATCCTTGAACACTTCCAATCCTATGGCATGCCAACTATATCCAACTCAGCCCGATACAATTAATAGGGTTTCAATTCATTTTTCAATACCACAATTATCCAATATTCAAATATCATATCAATCACAAATTTACATACATTCAATTCAATATAAAAAATGCTAATACTTATCTTAATATCTTACCACAAACATTTAATCAAAATTCAACAATTAATAATTAAATTCGGATTATAGAAATACAAACCGTAATTTTCGAATCACTTCTCGTCGACTTTCTCTTTTTCTTTCTTAGCCGAGGTCTCCGGCACAACATTAGTTACGGAAATTAAAACAATTTAAAATTATCAATACATACAATTTAACGTTGTATATTTTAATGATTATTTGACTTTAACCCAAATTCCAATTTAATCCCTAACTAGGACTAATTTTATTTTCTTTAAAACTAATTCCATATTTTCATTCTATTCCCACTTTAAACAAATTTTAGCTCTCAAATTTCACCATATAACCCCAAATTTAAAAATTTCACAATTTAGTCCTTATTGTTCAAAACTTATAATTTATTCTACAATTCAATCCCTTTTCTTTATTCTAACTTAAAATTTTATCAATTTAACCCTAATACTTCAATTTATTCAACATGAACAACTTCTAAAAATTCAATAACTTCTAAAATTTCAGCATAAATAAAGGAGTATTTTGTTCTAGGATTCCAAAACATCAAAATTACAAAAAAAAAAAAAGGACTAAATTGACTTACCAAATTAACTTTAGACCTTAAAACCCTAGTTTTTCCTTTTCTTTTCATTCTCCTTTCTCCTTCTCTGTTTCATTTTCTATTCTGTTCTTTTTATTCTTTTGTTTCTTTATTTATTTGTTTTAATTATATTAATATTATAATATAATAGTATTTTATTAAATAATAAGTAAGTATATATGTATATTACAAATGTATGTATGTATTTATTACACATGTATATTACCATTACCATACAATTGTCAAAATTTGGTTTATTTACTTATTTAGTCCCTTAACTTTTCTCTATCCTATAATTCAACTTTTACTCTATATGCAATCTAGTCTTTACATCTAATTACTCTTAATTCAAGCTAATTCACCTAATCAAGACCTAATTAATCACACAACTAACTTCATAAATATTTTTAATAAATATTTACAAATCCGTTTTACAAAAACGGAGACCCGAAAATATACTTTTCGATAACCATAAATTTTGGGTCGTTACAAGAAGTGAATTTAAATAATGTTATTACTATACATTAATACAACCCAACCTGATCCATCAACACTTATAATGGCCAAGTAAACAATCTAACAACAAAAAGTTCCAATTATGTCTTAACAAAATTGGTTACTATATGTCATAAATTCTTGCACTCTTCGTAAATTTAGTAATTAGCTCATGTAATTTTATTTTTAAGAATTTAGTCCATTTTCTTTTAGAATTCAAAATTCAAGCTTAACTGCTAACATTGTTAAAATTATTTTGTTAAATTCATGTTCATTACAACATTATTTTTTAGTTACATGGCTGTAGAGTGGTTTTTTTTTAATTTCAAAATGTCACACGAACAAATTTAACAAAAAAATTAATAATACTAATAATTGGATCTGATTTTGAAATCTAAAAAGGAAAAGGACTAAATTCCAAAATTGTGAATAGTATAGGGAGCTATGGCATATTTTAACCAACAAATTTCTCTCCAAGAGTAACTGGAGAATAAGGATTTGGGTTGAATCATGGCCACTACAATCCATTAATTTTTCCTACATAATAATAATAAAAGCCCAAATCCAACCCTAAAATGGAACCCTAAGAACCCATAGTCAGAAAATCATCATATATATTTGTTAGATTCATAAACCTAATTTTCGTCAAAAACTTTTCCCTCAATCCCCGCACAGTTCTAGGGTTTTTGTTAGCAGCTCCGACTGAAGAAATGGTATTATAAATTATTATTGTGTATTAATTCTCCCCTTTTTTGATCATGTTAATGAAGGATCCAAAATTTACTCTAAATTTTGAATATTTTTTAGGGAAAAGGAACTGGAAGCTTTGGAAAGCGAAGGAATAAGACCCACACACTTTGCGTTCGATGTGGACGCCGTAGCTTCCATCTCCAGAAGAGCCGTTGCGGTGCTTGTGGCTACCCTGCCAGCCGCATCCGAAAATGTATGTTTTCTTTTGCATATTTTAATGAATCATTTTATATTTTAATAATTTCTGGATTGTAGTTTGTTTAGGTGGCCTTAGAGAAGGTTCTTCAAAAATTGAAGAATTCACGAGAATCGATCATCCCATTAAATTTGTGGTTTGTCTTTATTCTTGATTTTTATTTTAACAGAATGCAAACTGTTGGCATTTTTCTATATTCATTCTCTTAGGCTTTGGTTGATTTGGTAGAAAGTTGGAAAATTGAAGTAGGAGAAAAAAGGAAGATAAAAAATTCATTGGTGTTATACCTGAACCTGAAAACCAACTGGATCAACTAAAATTCAAATCCAATTTGACCAAAGTCAACAATCGGAGCTCAAATTGACCCGAATTTGAAGTGACTAGAACTTAAAATATTCAAACCTGTAATGACTGGACCACCGGAAGCCCAAGCCATACCCATACCCTGAAATGATCCAAATCTGAAATGACTTGAACTTAAAATTGGCATGGCCTGAAATGAACCAAAAGTTCTAAAACCTTAGTTGACCTGATTCAGAATGATCTGATGACACATTCTGCCCAATTGATCTAGTATAAGTTTTGGGTAAAAATTACAATGTCAAGCAATCTTTTTATGTAATTGTTGCTGAAGATAACATCCTGGATTTGTTGCTGATTTATTTTTTTCAGTCAATTTTGTTTGCTGAACTATGGAACTTTAATTAATGGTAATATAAGCTTGGTGGAGTTATTTGTTGAATTGGCTTTGTGTTTCTGGGTTTAGATAACTGGAGTGTGAAGGCTATTAGAAGAAAGACGACTGGGACAGGCCGCATGAGGTACCTCCGTCATGTGCCCCGAAGGTTCAAAACTGGTTTTAGAGAAGGTACTTTGAGTTTCCTGATTGAATCAAACGAAAACGTGTTTGTTGAATAATATATATACATAGTGATGTCTTATTGTTGAAATTGTTGGCAGGCACTCAAGCAACTCCAAGGAAGAAGGCAGCTGTTGCTGCATCTTAAGTTGGTTTTGATGTTTTTGTTTTTGATATTTCTGAATTTACACAAACTAGAAGTTATTGTGATTTTTATCATCATTTTGTACTTTTATTATTTCAACCTAATATCCATGAACAGAAAATTGTGTTTTACCATGAATCTTCACAACATTTTGATTTCTCTCTTTTTTCTCTTGTGAGATAGTGTCATAGTGGTATGTCATCCATGATGTTAAAATTTTGGTTTTTGCACATTTTGTGTGAGAATGAACCCCATCTAAAATGTCTTGTTTACTATATGCTGCATTTGAGAATTCGCAATAGACTTTATAGTGTTGGTGGAATCAGATGGACTAATTAAATAGAGAATCGGTTAGTATATCAGTCCAGATGAGAGGTTTGAGCAAAGTGTTTGGAATCGATTGACTCGAGAAATAAAAAAGTGATTGAATTGTTTTTATAATTTTTTTCTTAAATTTTATGAATTTTAATTAATTAATTTATTATTGGTTGATAAGTGGTTGAATCGACTAGTTTAGTTACTGGTTTTATATCAAAATGCATGTTTCATATATTCATATGGATGGGCGACGATAAGGGCCAAGCAAGTGGCAATTTTCGTGTCCTACTTGCCATTGAGATATTTTTGTGCCTCTTACTGTGATCTCGTTCCATAATTTTAACATTCGCAATAAAAAATAATGAAAAACCTGTCTTAAAAGTATTACATTTACTTTTACAGTAATAAAAATTAAAGATTTTTGATTAAAATAAATACAAAATAGGCATTAAAAAAGGTGAGTATTTCAAGATGGTATTTATTTTTTAATATTTTATTATACATTTTATAAAACACCCGAACATTTTACTTGAAGTCTCACCCCATCACTGAACTTGATTTTCAAAAGTTATATCCTTTTAAGGTCGGGTTAGGTTGAGTTAAAGTCTGATAAATTCCAGTTATCTTACCATCCCTAATCAGACACTGATTGTGTATAGGAATGAAAATGTAATCATTGGGATACTTGAAATAAATGGCGTTTGAAAATCAACTACGTTAACAACATACAAAAAGCTTTGACTATGGGTGCTCTTTCCTTCAGTGTTTCAGCCAATAATTTCGAAGTTGAGCCATATGCAATAGTATCTCATCCCGCCCTTGATTTGTAACACTGCTGGTCATTATCCATGGCGGCACTGTCTGGAAGAAACCGCATATCAGCTCCTGAAAGTCCTTCACGTTTTCTTCTGGCCTTTTTCCACCGTTCTTTTTCTTCTTCCGCTTGTCGCATTTGGTAAATATCAGCGTCATCGGGACCTGCATAATCACATTTTAACGGTTAAGAAGAAAACATATGACATACTTCCACGAAATATCAGCATGCACAGAAAGTCTAGACTAAAGATCAACGGGGAGCTTCCCCCCTTTTGTCTAGAGAAGACTACATAAGTGACATGTCAAAGCGGGTTGCTCATACCCTCGTGCTCCTTTTTCTTTCTAGTTAGAAAGGATGGCATTACCTGGTTCTGACCAAGCCAACTAGCATATTCCAGGTCGATTTTCTTTGCGGGAATGCTAGCATCTATAAGCAGGAAAACTGATACTAACGTTGAACGGTTGATAAAATAGTCTTTGGTAAACTTTCCCCAATCCGTTCGAAGTTCCTGAGGTGCAGATGCATAGCTGTTCAAGAAAAAGTGTAACAAAAGCAACAATCAAAATGCAAGTATGCCACTGCCACAAAGCATACTTTATTTTTTTGTTTATAAAGAAAGCTTCATTCAAAGCAAAGAAGAATACAACGATTCAAAAAAAAAAAAAGTACAAAGTCCATCCCTAACAAAAGAGCACAAAGGCTCACACCTAATCAGCAAGCCCAAAGGCCGAACAAAGCAAAACCCGAACCCTAGGGACCTATGCCAAAGTGGGTCAATGTCAATCCATCTGCATCTCAGGACAACCATAACAGATGTCAAAAGAGAATTCAGCATACTTATTAGCATCCACTTCAACAAAAGAAAGGAAGTATCATACTCTTTACCCTAAACCCTAACCCTAATTTTATTAGTACCTTTTGCATCTTAAATAATTTCGGAATCCGGCTGGTTCATCTTAACAAATAAACTTGGAACAGAAAAATAAGATGACATAAAAGATTTTATATATCAATCCGTCATGGTTTAAAGTTGGAAAAATGGATTCAATTAAGCCCTATCCCATATAAGTCATGAGAAGAGTACATGGTTTCATTTTTCTCCAGGACAGTGAATAACTTTAATGGATGTAAGTTTCTAACATTCCACCAATAGGAAATTCAGAAAATTATAAAGCTTGTAGGCATGCATCCATTCATACAAGGTGTAAAGAAAGAACAGATTATATAGGAGGCAGTTGAAGGTAAAGCATACCCATATCCAGGCAAATCCACAAGGTACCAACTATCATTGATGCGGAAATGGTTGATGCATTGCGTCTTCCCTGCAAGGAATAAAAGCACTATTGGTAAACATGCATCTACTATAAAATTTTGAATTTAGATAACGAGTTCTCCTTCAATGAATTTAAGTCCTAAAACTATGGATCAAATTTTAAATTAGTCCTAGACTTTAAATGTTTGAACTGAATGCTCAAACTAAAGTATAATTCCCATGAAGTACTTCCATTAGTCCAGCTGTCAATTTTGGTGTTAAATGCCAACTTGAATCTAATGTGGCTCCGGATAAATAAATATTTTAAACACGTGAGATTCAAGCTGATATTTAATGTCAAAACTGATTGCTAGATTGATGGACCTGATCGGAACAATAGAATTTAATTGGAATATTTTGATGTTTAGAACCATATTTTAGGTACGTCTAGTGCAACTCATGAACTAAAAAAAAGTGTAGACCTCTCAATTAGGCGAACCAATCAGGGTTCTAAAAGTTCGATCTGTTCGGGCCAGGGTCAAGTTATTTTGAGCTTGGATCATTCGTTTATGATGCTCAAGTGTTTCAAGTGGGGTCATTGCAGGTTCCAATCACATTGAGTTTGGGTTGTTTGATCATGTCATTTCAAAGTTCCAATTGCAACAAGTTTGAATCATTTTAGATTCAGGTTTGTTTTGGATTTGGGCCAGTTTGAGTTCGAGGTTGGACGGGCTCAGATTGTTGATTTCTTATAACCAAATAAAGTACGATCAAGTTCAAGCTGATCGGTCGAGTTTTCGAATTCAGGTCTGTCTACTTTATCATCCCATTAACAGAGAGGAGCTGAAGGTGCGAAAAGAAATTGACTGCACAATCTATTGTTTCTAATATCTAACCCAGCTTTAATAAATCGAAATGAACAAAATGCAAATATATCTATCAGTATCACAGCTCTACAATTATCATGAATTTACTTGATAAACCAGCTTACCAGGTTTCTTAGAGGTGAGAGCAAGGCGTTTCCTCCTTACGAGTGAATTAAGAAGCGAGGATTTCCCGACATTCGAGCGGCCGACGAGAGCAAACTCCGGCAAGCCATCGGAAGGGCAATCCTCAGTCCTGACACTGCTCTTCACGAACTCAGCTTGAACCACTTGAGCGTCCCTTGCGTACTTACTCAGAACTATGTTCGACCCTTTCAAGATTCTGGTGCTTAAGCTAGAATCATCGCAAGAAACCAGGGTCTCCGGAGGAACAAACAGCTTGTCCAATGAAATCTCGAGTTTGGGTTCGTCGGGGAGTGAGAAATCGGTGATGGGTACGGGTTCGGTCGTGGAAAGAGTGGATTTGGGAGCAGAGAAGAGCGTTGAGGCAGTGGATTTGATGGGTACTTTTGGTTTGGGGAAAAAATTGAAACTTGGCGGCGGATTTTTGAAGACTAAATAATGAAACCTTGGAAGCTGAGTTACAACCATTACTCAAGCTGATGGATTGTTCGTCTTCGTTGAAGTACGCAAAAGCACAAATGCAGCACTACTAAAATATCTTTGTTGATATTGTTTTGATTCAGAAGGGACCCTTTGGTTTAACACTTTCTCCAGCTTATTTATAATTTTGGGCCCAATATCCGGACCAAACCTAAAAATCTAAATTATCTATATCTATTTAATATAGCATAACTTCACCCCTTTGTCAATTTCTATTTTGGTGACAACAATTTTTTTTTTTTTAGAATTTACAATTATTCCGTTAATAAATCTCTATTTTAGTCACAATAATTTTTTAAATTTGATCAAGCTAGTCATTCCACCTTTAAACCTATTTGGTTCACTATTAAATTTAATTTTTAATTTCTTTTTTCATTTTTTTTCTTATTTCCCATCTTTCATCATCATCACCATATTCAACACAACCATTTACCGCTCAATACCATCATCACCCTCGTTATATGTATAATTTTTTTAATTAATTAATGGCTACTCATTTATCCACAGCAATTCTTCTTAAGTAGAATTTCCATGATCATATGTTGGAAAAAATAGATCTATTGGAAACTTTGAGGCATATTCTCGATTAGTAAATGTGGAGATTTAAATAATAAAATTATGGTTTTTTATTTTATTCCATGAGATCTTTACAACAATATATCATATGCTCAAAATAGTTGAGTGATGAATGAGAAATTGATGCTCAAAGTAAGCCACTTGTGAATTATGTTGAGGAAAATGAAAAACTTAATCCCACATTAGTTAGATATTAAGTGTGGAATATGTTTACATATGTGAACCAACTTGTTTGTTATTGAATGACTAAACCAAAGCTCTCGTTCGTGTGTAAGGGGGTGCAAATCCAAACCCCTTGGAGTTTAGGGTGCACTCCTACGATGTGGGTGATGTGAAATTTTTAGATTGGTTGGGCCTTCTACGCCTTTTTTCCTCAACAGAGTTTATCAGTTTGGAATTAAAAGGAGTTAAAGGGCCTCCTTCGAGATTTCCAAAAGTTCTTCATTTGAAAATTTTGAGAGATCTTTTCCTTTAATATTTTTTTAGTTTGTTTTTTTTTTTTGCCTACCTACGAGTATAATATTTTTGTTCTTTTATTATTATATATATGTATATTTTTGTTCTTGTTCGATCTTATGATTTAAATAAATATTTTATATCACTATTTATTTTACTAACGTGTGTATAAGACCGTATTCACTTTAATTTAAAGCCAAATTTAATTTCCCTTTTTGTTTTCACCATTTATGACTCATTCTCTCAATTAGGTCTTGTTAATTTCCCATTTTCCTAAGCTTTTATTACTTTTATTGGGATTTAGCTTTAAAAACTGAGTTTTTTTAGCTTTATGAAATTCAATGCAATTAAGTGTTTTCACTATTTCAAGGACAAATTTTGAAGCAAGGGAAAAATATTAGCCTCAAAATTGAAAGAATGAAGGAGAAATCAAAGGAACATTCAAAGGCATTTTTTAAACTGTTTTTGGTGATAGACGAAGGTAAGGATACTATTCGTTGATCACTGCAACCGTGCTACTACCATGTTCATCTTTTTGTTATATCCTGGAAGACAATAGACTAACGGTTCTCTAGCACCAAAGGAGCGGCCGAATCTGTCTTAAAAAAACTATGAAAATTAGCCTCAACTACCAGTCCATTTTTCCTGCCTACTTACGAGTATAATATTTTGATCTAGTCTTTATTTATATATTTTTTTATTATATATATGTATATTTTTGTTCTCGTTCGATCTTGTGATTTAAATAAATATTTTGTATTACTGTTTATTTTACTAACGTGTGTGCAAGATCGTATTCACTTCAATTTAAAGTCAAATTTAATTTTCCTTTCTGTTTTCACCATTTATGACTCATTCCCTCAATTAGGTCTTGTTAATTTCCCATTTTCCTAAGCTTTAGCTACTTTTAGTGGGATTTAGCTCAAGAATCGTATTTAAAATTTGGAAAAAGAATTGAGTTCTTTTAGCTTTATGAAATTCAATGCAATGAAGTGTTTTCACTATTTCATGGACAAGTTTTGAAGCAAGGGAAAAATATTAGCCTCAGAATTGAAAGAAAGAAGGAAGGAAATTAAAGGAACATTTAAAGGCTGATTTGATCACCAAGTCCTCATTGCACAACATACTGGAGTTGTACGAAGTAAAAGGTCACGGTTTGTGGGTATTCTCTTTCTTAGAGCTTAGACAACCCGCTAATGGTTTCAATTAGTTTCTTAAGATCAATGAATGCGGCTTTGAAAGAGTCTATTATGGTGCAATCAAGCCCATTGGCACAATGATTTTAATTTCCTCCTGTTTGTGCCTTAACAAGCTATGCTATATGTGTTATTAATTAATTAAGAAGAACTATAAATATGATGAGGTGATGGGGGTGTTGAAGGGCCAAAGACAGAGCTATGTGAGGTAGTGAATGGTGGAAAAGGTGAGAGGTGGTGGACAGTGGTTTAAGCAGTGTAAAGAAGAAAACGAGGAAAGAAAGACCCTTTCCTTGATCCATCAATTATCAGGATAGGAGATGCCACATTAGCATATTCTTAGCATTTACAAAATTTATTTTTACAAAAATCGACATTTGTTTGATTTATAAAATTTCATAACTTAAAATTTAACCTTTAAACATTTTTCTTTAAAAGACTAGAGAAAATATAAAATAATTTCAGCAAATTGATTCAACTAAGAAAAAATTTAAATCTAAATTCAAAATCAACATTCAAATTTTAAATCTTGTCACATCCCAAAAATCGAGTTAATAAAAATTAGGGTTAGTAAACTAAGAGTGATCACATCTTGTTTTTGAATTACGATGGCAGGAATTATGTCAAGTAAATTAATTTAGTTTAGTGAATAAGAGTTCTATTTAAGTACCTAAGGTCTTGTCCTCAAATTCCTTCCTTTGAATTTTTGTTATTTTTTGTTTAAACCATTGACTTTGATTATCAAGCTTATTAATTATTTTTGCTCAACTATTAATAAGAATGTGTGCAAAGTGAAAATATTTTTCTATTCTCTGTTTGTGTCGCCATGTGATCAGAATTTAAGTTAAATTTAAATTTTGAAAAATTTGATAGGTTAGGATTTAGTGGGATTTTATTTTTAATTGTTTTTTTAAATCTCCCAAAAAAAATATCTCCCACGTTCCTCCCCTCTCACTCTCCCACACATCCCACTCTCCCTCAACCCCCAAATTTTCATTATTTCCTTTTTTTTTTACAGAAACTTTTCTTCCTTAACCTTTTTTTCTCTAACTTTTTTGTTTTCCTGTGACTCTTTCGAATTTTCTTAAAACAATTCCTTATTTTTCATTCCTTGTCATTTTCACGTCTGTTTTGCGGTGGTTTTGTCCTGTGTGTTTTTAGTTTTTTGATTTTGCTAATTGGGAGTGTGTGATTCGGAATTCCAGAGGGTGAGGTAAGTTTTTGTATTAGTACAAAACCATTTTATGTTAAGAAGGGTGTGTTTGGAAGATGTTATTTGAGGGGTTTTGTTATGGTGGCTTTATTTTTATGATTTTGCTAGGGGAGAATCGCGTGAAAAATACTCCTCCAACGATTTGAAGTGTTTCGAGAACTGATTTAGCAAGGGGTAAGTAATTGAATACTGTTTTTGAGGGTTGTTTTTGGTGGATAGGGCCGGATGCCTACTATTTTTGGTTGAAATTTTAAGAAGCAAGGGTCACTTTCTTGTTAATCGGTGCTCGTTTTTGTCACTAATCTGTACGTTGGGTGTCGTTTAGGTATTGGTTTTGCTGTTGTTATGTTGGCATCAAAAATTGACCAGATGTGTATTTCTGTCCTAAAAATTAGCAAACGATGTAAAGTTAAAAAATTCACTGTCGATACCATACAGCTGTGTGTCAAAACATGTAGGCCCATTTTCTATATATTTTAGTTAGGGCTGTGTTTTGAAGTGATTTTTGAGGTAGTGATTTTATAGGTTTGATAAGTGATATGTATAATGTCTTTTAAATGAAAATTATTTTTTTGATATGATTGCATAATTTTATAGGTATGTTGCCTTATACAATGTGGTTCTGATATGTAAATTAGTGAGCACCATTAGCATGTTTTTTATTAGCTAAGTGTATACGATTATTGATAAGTTATGTTTTGTTCTAATTCTTATGGCATGTGACATTATGGCTATTCGAATTAAATTGATTTGTTATTATTGAATTTGGACATATCAATTTTGCAAAGCATGAAATTCCATGCCTACTGATTTCTGTTAAATATACAATTGCATGTTCAACATGCTTAGCATTATAATTCTTAATTTTGCATGTCATGTCACATTGCATGGAGTTGGGATATTATTGTATGGAGGAAGTTTTGGTAGTGATGATCTGCATTATCTAGTGGTTTGACCACATATCTGTTATGCTAGCTTGATTGTAATTATGGTGGCTCGACCACCCATATCTATTTTGGCAGTTTATCTACAACTCTGGTGGCATTGTTCCACATATATCTGTTGGTGTGTTTTGGACGGACGAGTTCTGAGGAAATCTATTTGGTGTGTAGCGAGTTGGGTAGGAATGTTTTTTGAAAATCTGCATTGACATAATCATGCATGCATAATTTTGCTCTTTTGAACTTGATGTAATTCTCTGCGTTTTCCTAAGTTGTTTGATATGTTATTTGTGCTTCTGTTTGAGTTAAGTTACATACTGAGCTTTATAGCTCACCCATTTCATTTCACCATTACAGGTAATCGATAGAATTAGGAATAAGCAACGTTTAGGAACTCGGATTAGTTTTCTCGCATAAGATGGTTTGAATTATTAATAAATAAAATTTATGGATTTTTTATTTTTGGACTACTTTTCGGACTTAATTTTTGGTTTCGGGTTTTTGTGGTGTATTCGTTATTTAGTTAAAGATTTCTGTTAATTAAAATAAATGCTTAGTTTTCAAAATTAAACAAGCTAAGGATTTTTCTGCTGGAAATATAATAAATGCTTAGTTTTCAAAATTAAACAAGCTAAGGATTTTTCTGCTGGAAATTTGAAATGAGTATTACGAAAGTTAATAACGAAAGTTTCAAAATATGCTCAATCGACAAAACTATATGTTTTCACTTATTATTTTGACCTTTTCAAATTTGCATAGGATTTCTATCGATCAGAAGCTGCTTTCAAACTATCACATATTATTTTGACCTTTTCTTCGGTTTCCCGTATCAAATCAATACCTGTAACAGCTCGATTTTGGGGCTAATCAGAATAGTAGTTTCGAAACCACTAATTCGAGGTCGGAGAAATTATTTTAATATTATTTTATGTGTTATTTCATGATTATTTGAGTGCATGAAAATTTTGGTGCATTAATTTTGGTGATTGTATGCTTAATTGCGAAAAAGGACTAAATCGCATAAAGCGCGAAAGTTTTATTTTACTAGCTAGAGGTGTCAAATAGCTATAGAATTTTAAATTTGAGATCCTTAAGGTGCAATTAGACCTTTCTAAGGTTGATAGCCGACCATAGGAAAAAGAAATTTTAATTTGGTCAAGATTTGGTGGATTAGGTGACTTAATTGAATAAAAAAAATAAAACACAAAAGGCTATCATCTTTTTCCTATCACCTTCTTTCTCAACCGAAAATACCAACAAGAATAGGAGTTTGGAAGCTTGAAATTTTCAGGAACTTATCCTCCTTGCAAGTAAGTGATTTTGGTGATTTTTCTTGATAATTTTTATACTTTTGGGACCCTTGTAGTATAATCAACTAATGAGGGGATTATTTTGCAAAAATGGTAGAGAGTATAGGGTTTTTTCATGAGAGAATTCATGTTGATTTCTGAAATTAGAGAGTATAGGGTTTTTTCATGAGAGAATTCATGTTGATTTCTGAAATTTTGTGGAAGAAAATGAATCTTGGTTGTTAAATAAGCAACTTTTGTGAAAGGAGTTTCCATGGAAACACTTAAAAAGTACCTTTTTGTAAATGTAGTAAAATGCGTGGTAAATGTGTGAAATAATTGGTTTTGTGAGTTGCTATAAGAGTAATAAATGTTCAGGTAGGCTTGTTAAAGGAGGAAATTTTATTAGAATTATTTTACGAGTTTATGTGCAAAATCGTAATTATGTGAAAGTCTAAGGGCAAAATGATAATTTTTCCAAAATAGAAAATTTGAAATGCTTTAATTAATGTGGTGATTTAATAAGTTAAATATGTCATTTTAGATCAAGAAGAACATGGAATCAATCTTGACCGAGGAAAAGGCAAGGTTCAAACTAAATTGCAAATTAACATATTTTGTATCGAGGTAAGTCTATGTATAAATGATACATCCTTTTTAATTATGTTTTTACATATTAATGCATTGCGTGAAATGCAAATGGATATTATTGATATCTACTAGAATGATAGAAAGTAGGGAAATTCTTGGATGAACCTTAAGAATAGGAAAAAGGATACGGATAAACCTCCGTGGTTATATTATTATTGGTGGGCTATGTGCGATACCACTGTATTCATTATTATTGGTGGACTGTGTGTGATACCACCTCGTTATTTATTAATGGTGGGCTGTTTGCGAAATCATCGTGTACCTAATATTATTCTGAAGTGTTCATCGAGAAACTTTGTCTAAGTGAAATTTCATGTGGTTTGTGGTGACAAGTGCAGGGTATAAGTGCATGTAAGTGTGAGCAATGTTTTATGATATGTGTTTAGGATGTGGTAAGATTGGAAATGAGTAAGTATAGTTATGAGGATCTAAATTGTTCTTGATTGATAAGCATGTGTATGATGTTCATTATTTACATATAGACTTACTAAGCTTAAAGCTTACTCCCTTCCTTTTTCCCTTGTTTTATAGTGTCAAAAAGCCAGCTCGGGATACGGAGACAGTCGGAGGATCACCCACACTATCTACACATTTTCAGTATAGTTAGATTTGGCATTTTGAGTATAGCATGTATAAGGATTCAGTCTTTGATTGAATGTCATATTGTTTTTGTAACACCTCTACCCCATACCCGTCGCCGGATTAGGGTTATGAGACATTACCGAACTCAACTCAGATCATCACAATCATACATTTATCAAACCCCAAAGAGACTTAATTCATGCTTGTACAATTCAAACCATAGAATCATCGAATATATGTTATTCAAATGTTCGTAACAAGTTTGAGTATGCACTTTTCACTTTATACATATAAAGTAAATATAAATACATTTAGTACTTATTCGTTATCCATTTATCATTTCACATATTATACACATATACCTATTTAAACATAAACTCTCACAAAGACTCTATGGTGTATCCATTCATATATGAAAGATTCATCTAGGTTCGCATATAAAAAACCAACTTCATAAAATTTCCTTTTATGAAAATAAATTAATCAAATATGTATCGAGATACATATATATATATATATATAATGATACAACTAGAGCAAGATTGTCCATTATCTGAATTTCACTTCATACCAACCCTAGTTCTTTCATTTTCATTTATAACATTTAAAACATATATTTTCAAGCATTTTAACCCGAACTCGACTATTCAAATGGTGTAGCCGAACATACAATGCATGCACACATATATATATACCAACTTTCCTATTTATAACAAGGATATCTTATAACTCATAGATTTATGGAACATAAATCTAAAACTCGACCATTCAATATCATATCATGCAAACTGAGACATTTGTTCATCTTTACACCCAAGTTTTATCATACAATATACTTCCAAATAAGTTTATTTCATAACCGAACCACCATATTACTATTTACTACTCAAAACTTACTTATAACCCAATCGTTTCAAGTATATAAGTCATAAAATCTACCTGTTCAGCATGAAACACATATGAATATGAGTATGTACATATATATAACACATACTCATTCATTTCCCAAACCAAACATACATGCATCTCACATCAAAGACAGATTATATTATCAAACATTAACATTAAAAACTAGCCACTTTCGCATGGCCTTTATACATTATCAAAATATCATTCAAAAACTTAGCTAGCCTATACATGCCTTAAGAATCAAAAGTCTAAGCATTTTAGGTACCAACAAGAGTCGATAGTGTGAATGACTTCGTTGATTTATTCCCCGAGCTCGTAGCTTGATCAAAATCTATAAAAGCGAACGATGAACACACGAGTAAGCTAATTTAGCTTAGTAAGTCTTAAGCAGTCATGATATAACAATTGTACATTCAAGCATTAAAAAAAAAACAATCAAGTAATAACATTGAATAAATTAGCTTAACTCGAAGGTCCTCCAAAACGAATGCCTTTACCTCACTTAATATAACGTTTATCATTTCCTTACCAACTCAGCATTTTAACCAAAATATAAAGCATCCTCTCTTTATGATCTAATCATAACATGCACATATGAAACTCAATAGGTTCACAGAATTATTTGAACAAGTAAAAGGTCATGTACATCTAAATCGCCTCTCTAATTACATAAACACAAGTTTGTTTAGCTTAACCATCATCACTATTTTAACTTTAAACCTCCATTTATAATCTCATCATATAATTCACATATAGATTAAATACTCGTTTCCAATTACTCATATTTTTGATACACATATTTCCATAGGATCACATATATATATATATATACAATAAGTATATACTTTACACTTAGTAATTTCACATAAAAGGAAATATATTTATACACACACATATATATATATATATGTATATCCATTTGACATTTCATACATTTGTATACATGGCATCAAAGTAATCTCAGTATGTCGCGTAAACATAAGCATAAGGCCAAATATACAGGATCAATTTGTATCATTCATATCAATATACTTATACGATTACCTTAACCACATTATGCTTTCATATACCAATTTCCTCATGGCATAGTTTATACACAATTTACATCTACCGATTGTATATCACATTTCCTTCATCAATTCATTCACTTATCATCATCACATATATATATGTATAATACATGAATATGAATAGCACATACCTTGTAGCCGAATTAACAAATTCATTTTCAAATGCTTAGGCTCACTTGATTCATTTCATGACTTTACTAGTACACAATCTAAGCTTGGAATTTTAACTTACTAGTATAAAAACTCGCTAGGCATTTGCTAGAATCTCACATCTTGGCATTAGACTTGCTAGACTCAAGGTCCGTAGTTCAAACACCACATTTAGCACGCTAGGCAATAAGCGAAATATATCATCGGCACTAAGCACTGCTAGGCACGAAGCCCGAATATGTCACCAAGGCACTAAGCTCGCTAGGCACAAAGTCCGAATATGTCACCGAAACTAAGCACGCTAGGCACGAAGCCCGAATATGTCACTAAGCATTAAGCACGCTAGGCACGAGGCCCGAATATGTCACCTAAGACTAAGCACAGCAGCAATAAAGCCCAAGTATCAATGTAGTCAATCATTCCACACACATTTCATAATTTATCACATATCCAATTCAACTAAGCTTATTCACATTGCACAAATAAAATCATTACGTCATTGTAAAACCCACAATTCATATCGAGATACTCATTCCTATCACATTATTAAATTATGCATTCAACCTAATTTACTTATATAGATTCGGCTATGACATAAACATGTACTCAAATTTATCGAACATCATCATTTAATATGTTCATAAATAATTCTTTGATATATTTCACTTAGGACTTACCTCAAATATCGATGGACTGACGAAGACCCATTATTCAATAACCTTCGCCTATCCTCGATCTAAATCTGCTTTTCTTTGTTCTTGATCTAAACATATTTAAAATAAGCTTATTCAAGTACATTTCATCTCAATTTAGTCCCAAAATACATAAATGGGCAAATTACCATTTTTCCCGTATTATTTCACATTTTTACAATTTAGTCCTATTTGCTTAAAACACAAAATACACACAATTTGAATAAATACCTTAAGGGCCGAATATCTATAGCACGCATACAAATCCATACATTTCATTTATTTCACATTTAAGTCCCTCTAAAATTTAATTTTCACAATTTAGCCCTAATTATTTAAATTTATCAAAAATTCAAGAACAAAATGTGTTCATCTAGCACCTATCTTTCATTTAACATCAATAACCATCAAAAAGCTTAAAATATCATCAATGGCATATCACACAAACATTATCGATTCACAAAATTAGTACATGGGTTTGATAGTTCTCGAAGCAATGATTACAAAAACGTAAAAATTATCAAAAACCGAGCAAGACACATACCCAATTTAAGCTTCAATAGTGCCGAATATTAAAGCTCATCCATGGCTTCTTTTTCTTCCACATTCGGCCATCCATGAAAAAGATGATCACCATCTTTATTTTTGTCTTATTTTAACATATAACATTAATTAAAATGGATTACTATTTTACCCTTTTAAAATAATATACTTAACATATATTTTAAGGTCATTTTAGACCATTGCAGCCACTAACTTGTAGAATGGGCTAATTGCCCTTTAGGACTCCATATTAAAAAGCCATTATCACTTTAGCACTTTTCACTATAGTATGCAACTTTTACACTTTACATGATTAAGTCCTTTTGTCAAATTAAACACTCAAACGATAAAATTTTCTTACTGAAACTTTCACACACATTAATTCACATATAATAAACACAAAATAATATCTAAAATTTTTGAACTCAGATTCGTGGTCCCGAAACCACCGTTCCGATTAGGGTCAAATTCGGGCTATTACAACTCTCCCCCCTTAGGGATTTTCGTCCCCGAAAATCTTTCCGCTGAACAATTTCAGATATTGTTATCTTATTGAATCTTCAGGCTGCCATTTTTTTTGTTTCTCAACTCCTTTATCTCAAGGCTAAGATATGGATCAGCTCTCTTCATATGTCATATTAGATCGGATCTCTGTTTCAGATGGGGCAATCACACGTGACGGATCAGGCCGATATTTATGAAATATTGAAACATGAAATACTTTGTCGTCGATCTCAAATTCTATATCTTTTCGTTTCAAGTCTATAAAGGACTTTTGATGATCAAATACTGCTTTCAAACAATCTCGGATCAAATTCACTTCCTATTCTATATCCTTTATCAAATCAACCCCGTGTAACTTATTCTCATTGAGTTCAGTCTAATACAGAGGTATACGATTTTTACGTCCGTACAAATATTCATACGATGCCATTTTGATATTCATCTGAAAACCACTATTATACAAAATTTTTAATCAATGGTGAATCTGTTCCCATGAGCCATAAAACTCTAATCGCAAAGACCTTAGTATATCTTAAGAATCAATAGTTTGTTCGGATTGATCATCTGTATTTGAAATACAATTTCGTGCCCAAAGCTTCTTGCAAATTTCTCTAGAATCATGATAGGAATCTCGTACTAGATGGTGGTACCCGTGCAATCTCACAATCTCGTTAATATAAAACTTCGGTCAATCTCTATTGAAAAATCAGACCTAACTGGAATGAGATGGGTAGATTTAGTTAATCGGTCAATTACGACCCATATCACATCTTTCTTTCTGGATTCAGGCCAATCGAGACAAAGTCCATTGTTACTTTATCCCATTTCCACTCAAGAATCAAAATTGGCTGTAATAATCCAGATGAAACTTGATGTTCGGCTTTCGTTTGTTGACAGACTAAACATTTTAAAACCAAATCAGAAATGTCTCGTTCCATACCAAACCACCCGTAATGTTGCTACAAATTATGATACATTTTAGTACTTCCCAGATGAACAGTTAAACGACTATTATGTGCTTCATTCACATCGATGGAATTTACTCTGAATTTCTCGAAATACAATCATGATCCTAGAATCTCAGACAATCATCAAAAATTTTGAAATTGAGACTCAAAATTCACTTCACCGAGCTTGATTCACTAACAATTTATTATCAAATTTCGAGCTTTATATATATCATTGTAAAAACATCGGTTCGCTCTCAATTCCTCTATTACAAAACTATCATAAGACAAGTCCAACCGAGTATTCAAAGCACGTAATGCAACGATGACTTTCTATTCGGACCATTGGTCACAACATTTGTTTTACCGAATGATAATCTAACAATAGCTCATAATTTTCAATATCTCAAGCCATCTTCTCGATTCAGTTCAAATCTTTTGAGTCATCGATTATTTTAAACTTTATGATCCGAATAGGCATGACATTTCTCCCAGAACAAGTAATAACGCCAAATCTTCATCGAATATAATAGCCGCTAGTTCTAAATCACATGTCGGTAATTTCTTTCATGCGACTTCAATTGTCTCGAAGCGTAGGCTACGACTTTGCCTTATTGCATCAAAACACAGTCCATAAAGAAGCATCACTAAAAAAAACAACAAATTCTTTACCTGATTCAGGCTAAACTAGCACTGGAGCTTCAATCAAAAGGGCTTTCAACTAATCGAAACTTTTCCAACACTTTTACATCCATTCAAACGACATCTTTCCAAAGCGGTCTAATCAGCTGAGTAACTATCATCGATCCGATCGATTCTAAAAGTGACACAATATGTCCCGTAAGACTAACTTACAATCGAATTCACATTCTCTGAATATCATATATATAATTGTTCTTCTCTCAAAGTTTGCAAGAAAATTCTCAATGTTCAAGATGCTCCTTTTCATCAAGTGAATAAATAAAGGGATCATCCACAATTTCCAAAAATACTCAATAACATTTAACTTCACGAATCGAGGCAAACCCAGAACTCTTGAGAAACATATCGAAAACTCACAAACAATAGGCATTGATTAAATTTTCTTCCCGGATACTTTCAAATCAATCACGTAGGCAAAATATGCCTCATAACCCCCTTTTTTTAAAATAATTCTGAGCTTTTAAAACAAATATTACCGTAGTCAATCTACTCAAACCATTGGACTCAATTCGTACTTTCTTATCTTTCAGACATCTCAAATTTATAGTCTTTCTTTTGCGCTCACAATGACATCATGCATAACAACCAATCCCTTCCCAAAATAATATTGAACTCATCAAATGGTAAAAGCATCAAATCGGTGGGAAGCAGATATCTCGAAACATTAATGGGCAGTTCTTGCATACTTTATCAACCATGACACTTTTATCTAGGGTTCAATACTTTTATAGCAAACTCGAAGATTCTGCGGTCAAAGTCTTCTTGAATACTAAATTCATGCATACATACGGATATGTAGAACTAAGGTTTATCAAAACAATCACGAAGTATCATAAAGAGTAAATGTACCTATTATGACATCGGTGATGAGGCATCCTCTAGAACTTCGAATAGCATACACTCTGGCCGCACTGCTTCAAATATGTTAATATTGTCTTCTAATGAAGATTTGGTACACTTTAAACATTGATCCGAATATAAGATAGCTCGTTGAACACACAAATAGTATTGTTAAACCACAACTCAAATTTCGCTCCGCATCATTATCATCATCATTAGTTTTAAATTCTTCTACCTGTGTTTCTCAATTTTATCTACGGAGGCTGCGCCAAATCTTATCGGATCCACTATCGAGGTACCATAGGTATCGGAGATGGATTATTCGAGGTGGAGGTTGTTGCACGGTCGGGTTAGTCCGGATATATTGAGTAAACCATTCGTTTATCATCCGGTAGAAGGCTCACTTAGCCTTCCCCTCATGACTAGTCGAGATAGGTCGAGAGTCTACCGCTACCGACCATATCGTGGAATCAGCGCTCGCTCTCAACATCATCAGCTACGGCTCTATCGGGATCCATTTACAATATAAAATCACAATTCGGATGTCCCCAATCAAATGTAACACCTCTACCCCATACCCGTCACCGAATTAGGGTTATGGGACATTACTGAACTCGACTCGGATAATCACAATCATACATTTATCAAACCCCAAAGATACTTAATTCATGCTTGTACAATTCAAACCATAGAATCATCGAATATATGTTATTCAAATGTTCGTAACAAGTTTGAGTATGCACTTTTCACTTTATACATATAAAGTAAATATAAATACATTTAGTACTTATTCAGTTATCTACTTATCATTTCACATATTATACACATATACCTATTTAAACATAAACTCTCTCAAAGACTCTATGGTGTATCCATTCATATATGAAAGATTCAGTCTAAAATCTTTATACAAATAAGTTTATTTCATAACCAACCACCATATTACTAACAAGCCACTTTATTCAAAAGTTTAAGCATTTTAGGTACCAAAGAGAGTCGATAGTGTGAATGACTTCGTTGACGATTCCCCGATATTGTTATCTTATTGAATCTTTCACATAATTATTCAAACAAGTAAAAGGTCATGTACATCTAAATCGCCTCTTTAATTACATAAACACAAGTTCGTTTAGCTTAACCATCATCACTATTTTACCTTTAAACCTCCATTTATAATCTCATCATATAATTCACATATAGATTAAATACTCATTTCCAATTACTCATATTTTTGCCATATATATATGTATATACAATTTTTGTTTCTCAACTTTCATATACCAATTTCCTTTATCTCAATAATACATGAATATGAATAGCACATACCTTGCTTAGGCTCACTTGATTCATTTTATGACTTTACTAGATATGGATATATCATCGGCACTAAGCTCTTCATATGTCATATTAGATCGGACTAAGCTGCTGAGCACGAGGCGAATATGTCACCCCAGGCACTAAGCACTGCTAGGCCCAAGTATCAATGTAGTCAATCATTCGTGCACGGATCATATCGAGATACTCATTCCTATCACATTATTAAATTATGATATTTATGAAATATTGAAACATGAAATACTTTGATATATTTCGAATCTCGAATCTCAAATTCTATATCTTTTCGTTCTTCAAGTCTATAAAGGACTTTTGATGATCAAATACACACAATTTGAATAAATACCTTAAGCTTTCAAACAATCTTTATTTCACATTTAAGTCCCTCTATCAAATTCACTTCAAGAACAAAATATTCTATATTTAACCTTTATCAAATCAATCACACAAACATTATCGTAACTTATTCTCAATGATTACAAAAACGTAAAAATTATCAAAAACCAGCAAGACAATATTTAAAGCTCATCCATGGCTTCTTTTCTTCCACATTCGGCCATCCATGAAAAAGATGATCACCATCTTTATTTTTGTCTTATTTTAACATATAACATTAATTAAAATGGATTACTATTTTACCCTTTTAAAAATAATATACTTAACATATATTTTAAGGTCATTTTAGACCATTGCCACCCACTAACTTGTAGAATGGGCTAATTGCCCTTTTAGGACTCCATATTAAAAAGCCATTATCACTTTAGCACTTTTCACTATAGTATGCAACTTTTACACTTTACACGATTAAGTCCTTTTTGTCAAATTAAACACTCAAACGATAAAATTTTCTTACGAAACTTTCACACACATTAATTCACATATAATAAACACCAAAATAATATCTAAAAATTTTTTGAACTCAGATTCGTGGTCCCGAAACCACCATTCCGATTAGGGTCAAATTCGGGCTGTTACAGTTTTGGCCAAATGTGTTGGCTTATTTGAAGATGAATTCTTTTGTATAAGGCCATAGTTAATGGCTCTTTCTTATTAATCTATGAAATGATGATGTTATTCATGAATGTGTAAATTGCAAGGTTGAGTAATTGGTATCTTTAAGCATAAAATGAGTTTGTTGCTTGATGTGATTATTGTTGATTCAAGTAGGGGTGGCAGGAAGGGCTTGGTAAATAGCCTTGTCCTTGTTCACACGGGTAGTCACACGGGCGTGTGTTTGGGCCATGTGAGATGCATGGTCTACCCTATGGGCGTGTGATTTAGCCGCGTGTCCCCCTGCATTCTACGTTGGCAAAACAGAATGCCCATTAGTAACCACACGGGCTGAGACACGACCGTGTGTCTCAACCGAGTAGAAGGCACGGCCATGGGACATGGGTGTGTGCCCAGGCCGTGTGAAGCCTGTACCTGAATTTAGAAATTTAATTTGCTACACGGTCTAAGGACATGGGCGTGTGCCTTGGCATTGTGACCCTATTGGGATGATGACATCAGAAGCAAAATATAAAGGTTTTTGCACACGGGCTAAGACACGGGCGTGTCAAGGCCGTGTGAGGGACATAGGCCATGGACACGGGCCTGTGTCAGGTCGTGTGAAAACCCTTGTAAGTTTGAATTGAGAAATAATTCTACACGGGTGTGGAACACGTGCTTGTGATATGCCACGCGGGCGTCCTTCTTCCACACAGGCATGTGGATGGTTTGATGAAAATTTTTATGTTTTTCCAAGAGATCTTCTAAAGAACTAGGTTTGATCCCGAATTGTTCCTAAAGTGTGTTTTGAACCTCGTAGGCTTGTTTAAGGGGTGATATGAAGGTTTATGAAAAGTTTTAAATTTGAATGGAAAGTCATGTCTCTGTTTTATATGCTTGCTTGTGTATATGTTTGGTAACGCCTCGTACCCTATTCTGGCGTTGAATATGGGTAAAGGGTGTTACAATACCGATTAACTTTTTTTCACTAAGCGCAGTCCAATAAAATGGAGTTTGAAACCTTTGACCATACAAAGCTTCATATAGTGCCATTTTAATGCTCACTTGATAGCTGCTTTTGTATGCAAATTCAACCAACAGTAGAAATCTTTCCCAGTTACCTTCAAACTCTAAAACACAACATTGAAGCATATCCTCGAGTATTTGAATTACTCGCTCGGATTGACCATCGGTCTATGGATGAAACACTGTGCTAAAAAGCAGTCGAGTACCTAGAGCTTCATTTAATTTGCTCTAGAATCGAGAAGTAAACCGTGGATCTCTATCAGAAATAATAGAAAGTGGCACACTATGCAATCTAATAATCTCAACAATATACAACTCTGTTAATCTCTCAAGTGAAAAATTCATACGTATTGGAATGAAATGTGAAGACTTCATCAAACGATCAAAAATGACCCACACAACATTTTTCTTTCTTAGTGATAAAGGCAATCTCGACACAAAATCCATAATGACACACTCCCATTTCCACTCTGGAATCATCACTGGCTGTAATAAACCTGAAGGTACTTGATGCTTGGTTTTAACTTACTGATAAACCAAACATTTCTATACGAACTCTGAGATCTCTCATTTCATACCTGGCCACCAGTACTTCTGTTTCAAATGATCGTACATTTATTGCTACTGGGATGAATAGGCAAGCTACTATTGTGAGCTTCTTGTAAAATCTTTTGAATGATATCAAAGTAGACAAGCTATTTTTCCAGGTAAGTTCAAATGGTATGATTTCATTAAGATTATTATGTATTTGAATTATGAACTTATGTATGTTTGATTGAAATTTGAATTGTTTGCAATTTGGTACAAAAATGTGAGATATGAAGTAAATTGTAAAGAAATTGTTATATGTGCTAAATATGCCTGAGTGAATGTAATAAAGGATAGGTTACAATTAACATGACAATAGGGTTATTTGTGCGTTGGTATGGGATATATGTGATGATACAGAGAATGTAATTGTACGGAGTTTATTACTGATTATATTAGAATCCAACATTTGTTACGAATTAATGAGTTTTATGTCCCTACGGAGACCCTAGTGCGGTGGAGGGACTTATACGATTATATGAATGATAGCCTACAGGCTTTGCACTATGGTGCCTTGGTGTGATGTAGTTACTTGTGTATCTGAACTTGTTTATTAAAGCTCATTAGGTTAAATGGTTATTGAATGAAATAAGTTGAAATGGAATGGTATGAACTTGATATAAAAATGGCTAAATGTTGTATCGGTAATGAGATTGGTATTGAAATGTTGTTTATAAGTTACTTGAAATGTCCTGTGTTTAAATTACTATATGATATGATTATATGTTAACTCACCTTGTTTGTAATGACCTAGAAGTTAGTGGTGTTGGAAAGTGTGGGTTCGAAACCTCATTTTGATAAACCGAACCCATAAATATTTACGGAGTTATGTTAGAAGTGAGCTGAATTTTAGTAAAAAAATTTTATTGAATTAGGGCTTAATTAGCTTATCAGGACTAAATCGCGTAAGTGATAAATGTAACACCCCTCCTCCGTATTCAACGCCGAAATAGGGTTACGGAGAATTACCAAACTTACGACACTTTAAAACACACATTTCATATACAATTTATCATTTCAAATACAATTCAATCAAAACCAATGATAGTGTCCCTTAAACGAGCCTACGGGGCCTTAAACATGCATTAGAAATGGTTCGGGACTAAACTGATAACTTAGAAAATTTATCAACACTTAGCAAATTTTTCTTCAAACAAGGGACACACGCCCGTGTGGCTAAGCCATGTGTCTTACATGGCCACCAGACACGCCCGTGTCACAGGCCATGTGAAAAAAAGGGCACATACTGACTTGGGTCACACGCCAACCACACGCCCGTGTGCCTAGCTCGTGTGCCCTTCAAAGTGGCCATACACATCCGTGTGCCATGCTGTGTGTTAGGCCATGTCAAACCTGTAGGGTATACTGACTTATGCAACACGGCCACGTTACACACCCATGTGCTAGGCCGTGTGCCATTTAGGGGGTATATTGACTTGTGCCACACGGTCGATCACACACCTATGTGTGAGGCCGTGTGGAGCATATTAACTTGCTTCTAATTGCAACACTAAGGGACATGCAGCCGTGTGCTATGACTGTGTGTCACACACGGTTGAGTCACACGCCTGTGTGCTCTGCCTGTGGACAAAAATAGGCAAGTTACAAGCCACCTTTCTCACCCAAAGAAAACACACCTATACAAGTGCAAATGATACTATTTCTATATACAATTAAATAACCAAATCAATCTCAAATCATTACATTATAAACCATTTCAACACCAAATTGTTCAAAGCTTAAATCACAATCATTTACTTAACTAAATGACATATCAAACAACAAGATTCATAAGCCAAAATTTCACATATATATCGTATACTAAATCAACATACTTTATTAGCCAATTTGGCATTCAAATACCAAACCAAAAATAAGCACATCTTAAGCTATTACACAACACATACCAAATGGCCATTTGAATATCTTAGAACATCATTAAGTTTACCAAAATAACCATAGCCTATACTTATAAAACCTTACATCATTATCAGGCCAAATCTCATGGCTAAACCTTACATCAAGTTCATATGCATCAATCATCAAAATCACTTATACTCAACAAATAACCACAAAACCTATATAAACCATATAACCAATATCACAAAGCTTATAAGTACCAAACCATATTTGGATAGTGTGATATGATCTCCGATGATTTCCAACCTGAGTGAGCCTCCAAATCACTCTAAACATAAAAAAAATAACATAGTAAGCTGTAAAGCTTAGTAAGCTCGTATGATAATAACTCATCACATAAAATAAACACATTTTAAGCCATTATAAATACTATCATATAATTTGTACAACTCCACCTTTATGTTATATATCCATTTACATAGTTAACCAAGAAGTTTACAGGTTTATTCATTTCAATGCTTACATGGTTTGAATATATCTTATCAAGTCATTCACATTTACATAAGCAAAAGCAAATAGAAATAAACTATATTCAATTCAATAGCGATCACATTTATATATATTCAGTTTAACCATATAAATTCTCATAATTTTCCACTTACTCATCATATGAAATTCATTTTTAACACTTACTTGTCGATTTCTGTCACGAGCACCTTGACTGAGTCGTACTATCACTTGTAACCACGTTTCGTCAACATTTCCTATTGAACCAATTGGAATACTAAAGGATACTCAGGAATCTCATACACACAGTATTGTACCAATGCCATATCCCAGATATGGTCTTACATGTAATCTCGTATTGATGCCAATAGCCCAACTATGGTCTTACATGAAGTCTCATATCGATGCCATATCCCAGATATGGTCTTAAACGTAGTCTCAGTAGCCCTAATGTCATGACGTTTGTATCCTATCTATTCCTAAAGTTCAACCGGGACTTTCATATCGAATCTTTGTCGGTCATTTCCGTAGTATCGTACTCAATAGCATTCACATTTTATTTCAATAATATAGCATTTACTACACTTATATCACTTAAGCATTTATACATATATAAATTAATGCTTATTAAACATACGAACTTACCTCGTTCACTGTAATGACGAATTAGGTCAACTAATCCGATACTTTGTTTTTCCCCCGTTCTAGATCCAAATCTCGTTTATATCAATCTTAATCAAGGATCCAAATGGCCAAACCTCAAAGGAACAAAATGGCTATTCTTTCTTCTTAGTTTCGGTAAGAAGATGATGATAATGGGTGGGAATTTTTGTTTTATTTAACTTATTATAACATAATTCATAAATTACAAAAATAACCTTAATAAATAACATCAAAATTCCCTAATACATGTCCAAAATTTTCCACTCAAACAACCATTGGTCTAATTGTTGTTTAAGGACCTCCATTTAAATTTCCATAGCTATTAAACATCTTTAACTATTAGAACATCACTTTTACACTTTACGCGATTTAGTCCTTTTTACCGAATTAAGCATTCAAATAGTAAAATTTCTTTACGAAATTTTCACACATACATGCTATCATGCTGTAAACATTAAAATAATAAGTATTTTGACTTTAGATTTTTGGTCTCGAAACCATTGTTCTGATTTAACCTAAAAATTACAATAAAAGTGTGAATTGTTATTAAATTATAAGGTAGTATACAACAAAGGGACTTTTGAAGCAATTAGACCCATGGATTAATAATATTGGATGGTAACATGGTTTATCTGTTAAAAATGTTATAAAATTTTAAGTTATAATAATTAATTAAAACAAAACCTATGAATAAAATTGAAACAAGTGGATGGAAAGAGAAAGCAAAACTCTTTCATCCAAGAAGCAATTCGAAGCTAGGGGAGAAGAAGAAGACGAGCAACCAAGGGCTTTTGGTTTTTAAGCTCAATTTGGTTAGCTCAATTTAGTTTTTTTTCTTGTAATTTTTGTGTTTTTGAAATCTCGGTAGTTCAGGCTAGATGACCCATGTCATAATTTTCAATATCGTTAAAGATTGAGAAAGTTGCCATGGAGGAATAGTTGAAGTTCTAAGGATTATTTTGATATACTTTAAGTTTAGAGTTGAAAAATGACTAAGTTGTAAATTAAAATTTTGATTTTATGTTATATGGACTAAATTGCACCGTTTTTGAAATTTTGGGATAGAAATGTGAAATAAGGAGTTAAATAGGCCTTGAGTGAAATTAGTATTAAAATTTGAGGTTAATTGTAAAAGTTATGTTAGTTCCGATTTAGGGACTAAATTGAATAAAATGAGAAAGTTGAATAATTTAGAAATTGAATGCAAAATTGGCTGTGAATTGATAATTTATTATAGTTGTTTTAGGCCGTAGCTAACATCGACTCGAATTCCTCGAAAAAGAAAGGAAAAAGCAAAGTCATTGGCGAATAGCTTGGAGTTTATGATTTTGTGTTTCTATAATTCAAACTAACATATAAATTGTTGCTTATTAATATATTTATTCATGGTAAGATTATGAGGTGAAATTTTTATTCATTTGAGGTGATTTGAATTGATTGATAATTATAAGAATTAAATTGAGTATATTTGAGAAATGTGTGTATTTTTTATAAATATGAAAATTGAGTAAGTATTGGGATAATTGTGGTTGCTATATATATGTTGAATAAATATTTACATATTGAAAATAAATATAAGATGAGTCATTGGTTGGTAATTAAATATGAAATGGAAACCCTATTAATTGTTCGAGTAAAGTCAGATATAGTTAGCATGCCATAAGATAGGAAGAGTTCAGAGTGACTTCGACTACGAGTCGATGAGGCATTGGGTGCCAAGTTGCTTCAGTTTAACTGATGAGGCACCGGGTATCAATTCCTTATAGCATTAGGTGCAATTATTTGCTTCAGATTTATCTGATGAGGCACTAGGTGCCAAACTGGTGTGTTGGTTGGATCTATGTATCCTTCAGAGTCCAATTAGTGTTAATACAAAAATAAATGTTAAAATCGAGATATTCGATATTGAAATGGAAAATGATGAGAAATCAAAATGAAATGTGAAATGGATCGTGACATGGTGAATTGAATTGTGAATATTGATTGATTATGATTAATGAATCCAAGAAATTGGAAATTGAGATGAAATGTGCTATTATGTGAGTTGTGTTATCAAATAACTTATGGAATGCGATTGTCATACCTTAATTTTGGTATATTGATCTTGTACATTACATATTATCTCTATTTTACATATTATCTCTATTTTAATTTATGCATTCTTATGACTTAAAATATACTTTAATGTTTGGATTATAGAAATACCACAGAATTACACTCAGCGTACAACTTTATTTTTCCAGTATGTAGGTTAGGAACTTATCGATTCAATCGTCAACTCAGCATCTAGTAGCAAATCCCGAACTCAATTGTTGGTGATATATTCTTTTTGATCTAGGCATGTACTTAGGAAGTATTTTGGTTATAATGCTTATCTTGTATCTTGATGGCATTTGGTTACTATTGTAACATCCTAAAATTTGAGTATCATCTTGTTATTTGTGTTAGTTCAAGTATGATTTTTATTGTGTGCTTAGTATAATTTTGTGAAGGTTTGGAATTATTAGCTAAGCTAGAATAATTTTTAGTATTAAAAATTTAGTGAAGTGGATTAGATGTTCCTGACACTTAAGTTAATTTAAGTGTCTAATTTTAGCACATGAGGAGTTAGTGGCAAGGTGGTTATGGCGCATGAATGGTTGCTTGAGGGGAGTGGTTCGAGTATCATGGAATACATTTTGAAGACTTTATTTTTATTCATCCTTACATCAAGTGTCGGTCAAGTTTTATATATGGTAAGTTAAACTTTAAATTTTATGGCAAGTTGAATAATAGATTAGGAAAGCTTGTATTTTGGGATAAGAATCTTATGGATTAAGGAAGGATAAGGGGACAAAAGGCTTGAATGTTGGAGAGTTGTTTTGGAAACTCTTCTATGGCCATTAGTCCATGTATTTGGACGGTTTTGGGGCCTAGGGGGGTTGACCGAATTTGTTGAAGGCTTGGTAGGTTGATAGTTTGTTAGTAAAAACTTTCTTAGCATTTGAGCATCATTTTTTCTTTTCTCTCCACAAACTCTCTCCCTAACCGAATGTGTTCTTGGCAATAAGGTAAAAATTTGTTTTGGTATTTTTCTTTGTTTTGTGTCATAACCAAAAACCCTTTGAGTTTTGCAAATTTTTCCCCAGTACACCAAATTGTGTAAAAACTAAAACCATCATAGTACTTAGCCGAACCTCTCTTGTTCTCAACTTTCTTTTCCATTCTTTTCATACTTGTTTAAAACCCACATTTCTTTATACTTTCTCTTGGCCAAATCTTCCTCCTCCCCAATTCTCTTTTCTTTCTTTCACTTTTGCTCAAAGTTGAAAGCATCCATCTCCCATTCTATTTACTTCTCTCCATTCTTTTCTTTCTTCTATTGCCGAATTCTCCTTCTCCTATCTTCACTTTTCCTTTTCCTTTCTCATTCTCCACTTTACCCGAATCCTATTTGTTGTCTTTAAACAACCATAGTCGAAACTTCCCATTCCCTTTTTGATTTGTCTTGGCCGAATATCAACAAGGGTAGATTTTCTTTGGGTTCATCTATAATCGGTTTTGAAGATAGGTGAGTGTATTGGCCGAATTTCCTTATTCCTTTTCTTTTCTCTCTATTGTTTCTCATGAGGGCAAAGGCTAAATTTTTGGGCATTTGTTAGTAAGGTTCAAACTATTCATCGGAACCAAATTCTTTTAGGCTCTTCGGGACTTTGGAAGTAATTGATCTAAGCCTCAATTCTCTGACAATCGATTTTGGTAAGTCAAGGGTAAGGATTGTGTTAGTTATACGTTATTTCACCCTTTGGAATTTAGTGGTATGGCCGAATGGTCTATGTTTTTAATCTAAGTATTGACCGAATGTAGGACAAGGAGATCTAGTGCGGTAGATCGGGTCTTCGAGATTTAGTGATTTCGCTAGTGACAAGTGTGTAACTTACAGACTTTATAACTCGGTAATATATTAATAACTTGATCATGTTTTAAAGCTGAAAACTGTGAAAATCTCGATATGATACCATAAGGGTATGAGCAAGGAATCGGGTAAGTCCGTTTCGATATGACTTTTGTAATATGATGCATGATGATACTATTTATGATATATTTGCTATGTGATTCCTAATAAAGCATAATGGCATGATTTATATAAATGTTGCATTGTGATGGGTGATATGAGAGGAGGGGGAAGGATTTGATATCCGTGTCTTTGGGACACCAGAGGTTTGGCACCTCCAGTGGTTTGGTACCACAAGATTATTTCATGTCTTTGGGACACCAGAGGTTTGGCACCTCATAGCGACTCGTCCCAGTGGCTTAGCACCACAGTGGGTTGGCCCCACATTTGATATTATGGGATCGTCACCAGTGATTTGGTATCACACGTAGGTTGGCCCCACAGATGGATTATTCGTGACTTTGGGTCACCAGAGGTTTGGCACCACATTATTGGATATCGTGACTTTGGGTCACCAGTGGTTTGGCACCACCAGTGGTTTGGTACCACACGGGGTAGAAAAGGAGTTATGGATGGCTAGGTTGGGTGCATTATTTACATTACTTGGTTATGAATTGTGTAAGTATGTTGCATTAATCGAGGGAAGGATTTATGCACTGAGTCTTGGTGACTCACCTTCTCCTTTATCTTTTCAGGTGATTCGTAGATCGCGGATGAGGAGCCGGATGAACTCGAGGAGGCCATGCAATAAAAATTCAGTTTTACATGAACTTCGATTTGGGTACTTTATTTTATTTTAATTTGGTTTTCGTCTTTATTTGAAATTGTAATAAGGCCTCTTTAATTATGTTTTTGGATTATTTATATGCTTTGGACTTGTTTTAAACATGGCTAAATAAATATCATGGTTGATTTAATAAGTGAGCCCAAAGTTTTCTAAACTATAAAAATGTAATGGTTTTCAAAATCTTACCATTGGGTAATATAAATCGTTTGATAGTAAAATTTCAACTTAAGTGTTTTCGACAACTTAAATGATTTCCAAATTGAAGTTTCTTCACTCAAATGCAAATGGTTTTCAAAGTAATAATCGGGTTTTTCTTAAAATGACATAAATGTTTTCTAACCTATGGATTGACAACTAAGTTTTTAAAGATTTATTTATGGAATTTCAAAGTAAATTATCAGTTTTTAACTTGTTTTACACCTGTTTTCTACAAATATAGAACAATAAAGAGTTTATCACTAAAATTTAATCAGTAACTCAATTTTCTTCAAAACATTTTCCTCTGTGGCATGCCAGATTCGATCATGGCGTATTGACTGGGTTTGAGGTGTTACAAATTGGTATCAGAGCTAAGTTCAAAGCTCAGCTGTGGGCCTGAGGCCCAAAATGTTTTAAAATATGGTCTTAAAATGTTTTGTTTGATTTGAAAGGCATGGCACCGAGTCTCCTAAGACTAATCCGCCTGTAAGTACCCCTAGCCTTTGGTTGTGATTTTGGATGTTATAAACTTTGAATGATTAGTAATAGTGGACTACCTTAGAGACTGAAATGAATAGGACTCTAAGGACTCGCGAAAACAAAACTCTTTAATAAGAATTATTCATAAAACTGTGCTTTAAGGATAGTGGAATAATAACTAAAGCATAAAACTTTTAAATCAGATAATCGAGACTTTTAGACATGAGCACTCGAGGTCGAGGTCATAATATGCGTGGACACGGTCGGGGTAGGATGGCTGTGTTTGAGCCAGTAAGGTCTGGTCAGGGGTCGAAAAATGAGATACTAGCACCACCATCGGCTGTAGGTGGTGAGTTTCAGGATCAAACGGGGGATGACGCAGTGTCTCAGACAATGCTGCGAGTTCTTGAGAGGGTAGCTGGAGTAGGTGGAGGCGCGAGAACTCAGAAATCAGCACCTGAGCGACTCCGAGCCAATGGAGCTGAGGTATTTTGAGGTGTTTCTGGTGTGGCTCCCAGTACGGCCGAATATTGGTTAGAGGCGACGGAGCGAATCATGGATGACTTGGATATGAATGCTGAGGAAAAGTTGAAAGGGATAGTGTCGCTTCTTCGGGATGAGTCATATCAGTGGTGGCTCACGGTGCGAATAGTAATGTAGCAGAAGATCTCACTTGGGACTATTTTAAGGCAGCGTATCAGAAGAAATATGTTGGGTCTAGCTACATTGATGCGCAGCGTAAGGCATTTTGAGTTTGGTTCAGTGGAGTATGTCCGTATCAGAATATGAGGTAGAATTTTTAAGATTGAGCAGGTATGCTGGAGGTATCGTGGCTTCGGAGCACGAGCGATGTGTCCGATTCGAAGATGGATTGAGGGACGAGCTAAAATTGCTGATTACTCCACATCAAGAGCGAGAGTTTGCTGCACTAGTTGAAAAGACTAAGATAGCTGAAGGGATAAAGGAATCTGTAAGGCAGAGTCACGACAGGAATAGACATAAGAGAGGTTTTGGATCATCCGGGTCAACCGGTAATTCTCAGAAGAAGGCTAGGAAGAATGGGCCGAATCAATCTGGAGGCTCATATCGCTAATCGTGGACCAAAGACGATTAACCGATGTGGGAAATATCATTGGGGGGAATGTTGGACTGGTGGAAAAGGATGTTTTGAGTGTGGTTCGTTGGATCATCGTGTGAGGGATTGTCCGCGTAAGCTAGCCAGGAATCAGTCTGAGGGTCAAGGTCGTGCTCAGTTTAGAAAGGAGGGACCATCACCGCAGAGAGGTCATGGTAATAGTAGAGGAGGAAATGGTTCTAGTCGAGGCCGCGGAGCATCAGGCAGAGGTATAGGCAACACTGAGGCAAGACAGCCTGGGTTGGTGTATGCAGCGAGATGTCGAGAAGAGGGCGATGCACCGGACATCATAATCGGTACGTTCTTAATCTTTGGTGCACTATATACCACTTTGATAGATGTGGGTTCGACGCATTCGTATGTTGCTAGTAGCATAGTAGAGACCATGAACTTAGACTTTGAAATTACTTCTAGGGAGATGATGATTTTAGCCCTCTAGGTCACTCTGTAGAAGTAAAGAAGTCAGATAGAGATGTACCCTAGAACTCCAAGGGTTAGTGTTTGTAGTGATCGATGGAACTACCGTTTGGGGAGTTCGATCTGATTCTTGGGATGGACTGGTTGGTCAAGTACCAGGCGAGTTTGGATTGCGCTGCTAAGCGCATGGTGTTAAGACAGCTGAGGGTAAAGAAGTGGTTATGGTAGGTAATAGAAGAGATTATCTATCCAACGTGGTATCTACGTTGAAAGCTGAGAAGATGGTCAGGAAGGGCTGTAAGGCATTTATGGTTCATGTGTGCGCATTGGAGGCTAAGGAGTCTATTGTAGGGAATGTCCGAATAGTAAAGGAATATGCTGATGTATTTCCAGAAGAACTTCCGGGACTGCCTCCGGATCGTGAAGTTGAATTTGGTATAGATCTATTACCCGAAACTGCACCAGTGTCTATTGCTCCATATAGGATGGCGCCGAAGGAATTAGTGGAATTAAAGGCTCAGATTCAGGAGTTGTTGGATCGAGGTTTTATCCGACCAAGTGTTTCACCTTGGGGAGCGCCGGTACTTTTTGTCAAGAAGAAGGATGGTTCGATGTGGATTTGTATAGATTACCGTCAGTTGAATAAGCTGACGATCAAAAACAAGTATCCTTTGCCAAGGATAGATGACTTGTTTGATTAGCTTAAAGGGGCAGCGATTTTCTCCAAGATTGATTTAAGGTCTAGATATCATCAGCTAAAGGTGAAAGAGGCTGATATCTATAAGACGGCATTTCGTACTCGGTATGGGCACTACGAGTTTCTGGTAATGCCTTTTGGATTGACTAACGCGCCGGCAGCATTCATGGACATGATGAATCAGGTATTTCAGTAGTTTTTGGATCAGTTTGTCGTAGTATTTATAGACGATATTTTGGTATACTCAAAGTCGAAAGAGGAGCATGATGCGCATTTGCGAGTAGTGGTGTAGATTCTGGATCGAGATGTGAAAGTTTTGCGTAAGGAGTCAGTTCCATTAGTGAAGGTTTTATGGCGAAACCATGGCATAGAAGAAGCTACGTGGGAATCGGAGGATGTGATGAGACAAATAGCTTCTCAACTCTTTTGATCGTGTAATTTCGAGGACGAAATTATTTTAAGGGGTAGAATTGTAACATCCTAAAATTTGAGTATCATCTTATTATTTGTGTTAGTTCAAGTATGATTTTTATTGTGTGCTTAGTATAATTTTGTGAAGGTTTGGAATTATTAGCTAAGCTAGAATAATTTTAGTATTAAAAATTTAGTGAAGTGGATTAGGTGATCCTGACACTTAAGTTAATTTAAGTGTCTAATTTTAGCACATGAGGAGTTAGTGGCAAGGTGGTTATGGCGCATGAATGGTTGCTTGGGGGGAGTGGTTCGAGTATCATGGAATACATTTTGAAGACTTTATTTTATTCATCCTTACATCAAGTGTCGGTCAAGTTTTACATATGGTAAGTTGGATTTTAAATTTTATGGCAAGTTGAATAATAGATTAGGAAAGCTTGTATTTTGGGATAAGAATCTTATGGATTAAGGAAGGATAAGGGACAAAAGGCTTGAATGTTGGAGAGTTGTTTTGAAACTCTTCTATGGCCGTTAGTCCATGTATTTGGATGGTTTTGGGGCCTAGGGGGGTTGACCGAATTTGTTGAAGGCTTGGTAGGTTGATAGTTTGTTAGTAAAAACTTTCTTAGCATTTGAGCATCATTTTTTCTTTTCTCTCCACAAACTCTCTCCCTAGCCGAGTGTGTTCTTGGCAATAAGGTAAAAATTTGTTTTGGTATTATTCTTTGTTTTGTGTCATAACCGAAAACCCTTTGAGTTTTGCAAATTTTTCCCTAGTACACCAAATTGTGTAAAAACTGAAACCATCATAGTACTTGGCCGAACCTCTCTTGTTCTCAACTTTCTTTTCCATTCTTTTCATACTTGTTCAAAACCCACATTTCTTTTTACTTTCTCTTGGCCGAATCTTCCTCCTCCCCAGTTCTCTTTTCTTTCTTTCACTTTTGCTCAAAGTTGAAAGCATCCATCTCCCATTCTATTTACTTCTCTCTATTCTTTTCTTTCTTCTATTGCCGAATTCTCCTTCTCCTATCTTCACTTTTCCTTTTCCTTTCTCATTCTCCACTTTACCCGAATCCTATTTGTTGTCTTTAAACAACCATAGCCGAAACTTTCCATTCCCTTTTTGATTTGTCTTGGCTGAATATCAACAAGGGTAGATTTTCTTTGGGTTCATCTATAATCGATTTTGAAGATAGGTGAGTGTATTGGCCGAATTTCCTTATTCCTTTTCTTTTCTCTCTATCGTTTCTCATGAGGGCAAAGGCCGAATTTTCGGGCATTTGTTAGTAAGGTTCTAACTATTCATAGGAACCAAATTCTTTTAGGCTCTTCGGGACTTTGGAAGTAATCGATCTAATCCTCAATTCTCTGACAATCGATTTTGGTAAGTCGAGGGTATAGATTAGGAATGCTTGTATTTTGGGATAAGAATCTTATGGATTAAGGAAGGATAAGGGGACAAAAGGCTTGAATGTTGGAGAGTTGTTTTAGAAACTCTTCTATGGCCATTAATCCATGTATTTGGACGGTTTTGGGGCCTGGGGGGGTTGGCCGAATTTGTTGAAGGCTTGGTAGGTTGATAGTTTGTTAGTAAAAACTTTCTTAGCATTTGAGCATCATTTTTTCTTTTCTCTCCACAAACTCTCTCCCTAGCCGAATGTGTTCTTGGCAATAAGGTAAAAATTTGTTTTGGTATTATTCTTTGTTTTGTGTCATAATCGAAAACCCTTTGAGTTTAGCAAATTTTTCCCTAGTACACCAAATTGTGTAAAAACTGAAACCATCATAGTACTTGGCCGAACCTCTCTTGTTCTCAACTTTCTTTTCCATTCTTTTCATACTTGTTCAAAACCCACATTTCTTTTTACTTTCTCTTGGCCGAATCTTCCACCTCCCCAATTCTCTTTTCTTTCTTTCACTTTTGCTCAAAATTGAAAGCATCCATCTCCCATTCTATTTACTTCTCTCCATTCTTTTCTTTCTTCTATTGCCGAATTCTCCTTCTCTTATCTTCACTTTTCCTTTTCCTTTCTCATTCTCCACTTTACCCGAATCCTATTTGTTGTCTTTAAACAACCATAGCCGAAACTTCCCATTCCCTTTTTGATTTGTCTTGGCTGAATATCAACAAGGGTAGATTTTCTTTAGGTTCATCTATAATTGGTTTTGAAGATAGGTGAGTGTATTGGCCGAATTTCCTTATTCCTTTTCTTTTCTCTCTATCGTTTCTCATAAGGGCAAAGGCCAAATTTTTGGGCATTTGTTAGTAAGGTTCTAACTATTCATAGGAACCAAATTCTTTTAGGCTCTTCGGGACTTTGGAAGTAATCGATCTAATCCTCAATTCTCTGACAATCGATTTTGGTAAGTCGAGGGTAAGGATTGTGTTAGTTATACGTTATTTCACCCTTTGGGATTTAATGGTATGGTAGAATGGTCTATGTTTTTAATCTAAGTATTGACCGAATGTAGGACAAGGAGATCTAGTCACGGTAGATCGGGTCTTGGATTTAGTGATTTCGTTAGTGATGTGTGTAACTTACACACTTTATAACTTCGGTAATATATTAATAACTTGATCATGTTTTAAAGTCGAAAACTGTGAAAATCTCGATATGATACCATAAGGGTATGAGCAAGGAATCGGGTAAGTCCGTTTTGATATGACTTTTGCAATATGATGCATGATAATACTATTTATGATATATTTGCTATGTGATTCCCAATAAAGCATAATGGCATGATTTGTATAAATGTTGCATTGTGATGGGTAATATGAGAGGAGGGGGAAGGATTTGATATCCGTGTCTTTGGGACACCAGAGGTTTGGCACCTCCAGTGGTTTGGTACCACAAGATTATTTCGTGTCTTTAGAACACCAGAGGTTTGGCACCTCATAGTGACTCGTCCCAATGGCTTAGCACCACAGTGGGTTGGCCCCACATTTGATATTACGGGATCGTCGCCAGTGATTTGGTATCATACGTGGGTTGGCCCCACAGATGGATTATTCGTGACTTTGGGTCACCAGTGGTTTGGCACCACCAGTGGTTTGGTACCACACGGGGTAGAAAAGGAGTTATGGATGGCTCGGTTGGGTGCATTATTTACATTACTTGGTTATGAATTGTGTAAGTATGTTGCATTAATCGGGGGAAGGATTTATGCACTGAGTCTTGGTGACTCACCTTCTCCCTTATCTTTTCAGGTGATTCGTAGATCGCGGATGAGGAGCCGGATGAACTCGAGGAGGCCATGCAATAAAAATTTGATTTTACATGAACTTCGATTTGGGTACTTTATTTTATTTTAATTTGGTTTTCGTCTTTATTTGAAATTGTAATAAGGCCTCTTTAATTATGTTTTTGGATTATTTATATGCTTTGGACTTGTTTTAAACATGGCTAAATAAATATCATGGTTGATTTAATAATTGGGCCCAAAGTTTTCTAAACTATAAAAACGCAATTGTTTTCAAAATCTTACCATCGGGTAATATAAATCGTTTGATAGTAAAATTTCAACTTAAGTGTTTTCGAAAACTTAAATGATTTCCAAATTGAAGTTTCTTCACTCAAATGCAAATGGTTTTCAAAGTAATAATTCGGGTTTTTCTTAAAATGACATAAATGTTTTCTAACCTATGGATTGACAACTAAGTTTTTAATTTATTTACGGAATTTCAAAGTAAATTATCAGTTTTTAACTTGTTATACACCTGTTTTCTACAAATATAGAACAATAAAGAGTTTATCACTAAAATTTAATCGGTAACTCAATTTTCTTCAAAACGTTTTCCTCTGTGGCATGCCATATTCGGTCATGGCGTATTGACCGGGTTTAGGGTGTTACAACTATGCTTATAAGTGGCTGTATATATAAGTGAAGATGATAGTCTTGTTGTTGATGTATTGTTAGGTTGTTAGGTTATGTACCTAATGTTTCAATGTTTGAGAAATATCTTACTATGTGATGTGTTTGTGTTTGATGCTTGGGTATGGAATGATGGATGATATGCTTAGGTTATGTTTTGGAAATGTTTTGGTAAGTTTGATGCTTATTCTTGTGCTATGCTTCAAAAGAATTGGTAGTTTTAGTTCCTAAGTTATAATACTAATATGAGACCAAATGTGAAATAGTTTGGATAATTGAACTCATGCATGTTTGGTATGGTTGAATGATACATCGATGATTTTTGAATTGTTGATTTGAGGTGCCCATTGGTGGCATATTGGTTAGACACACAGGATGGTTGTATGGATGATATTTGTGGTATTCCTTTGGTTGATATTGTGATAATTTGAATTATAGGTGATTTGGAATGAAATGAACAATTTAAAGATGGGATTTTACCATTTCTGGACCTAGCTATCAAATATTTTTGTATTTTGTATCGATACTTGACAATATGAACAGTTTTTTTTAAAACAAATAGAATACTAAAATGGTATCGATTTTTATATGAGTATCGATATTTTTAATAAAGTATCGATACCAAAGAATAAATATCAATACTTTTGTTTTGCATACTAAACAGAAACATGATTTGGTATCAGATTTTAATAAGGTATCGATACCATATCTATACCCAATAATTAAATATCGATACCACCTTTAAAACTTTAAAATTTTGAATTCTTTATAATTAAACCCTATTTCTTGCCTAGATTTTACGATTAGGTCTTTTTAGATTACCAATTATTTTATTTGATAGTTTATGATTTGATGATATTTAATTTAGATTTTGATTAATAAATTACTTGTAATGTTTGGTATTTGCCCGTAGGATCCTTTTACTCAGGTTTGGCGATCGAATCGGGTAAGGGGTGTTACACAGTGACATAGAACGGTAATCAAATGCAGAAACTATGTACTTTCCTTTCGAATCCATATGTACTTGAGCATTTCCTCGTAAATCCAATGGCTGATGCAAATATGCTCTTTCTGTAAAATAGAATAAAGCATAACCGCTCGATAGGCAGTAACATCAGAAGCATTGTGAGTCAGTGTTAGGCGAGTGCAAATAAATTGCATCAAAATCTTGGCCATCGGGAACATGATGGCCGTGTTAAATCTTAGGGCACCTTGGTATTGGCATAGCGAGTACACTCGCCATTCCCTTCCATCAAATAATCTATTATACCCTCCATATCGAAATCCTCGAATGTAAATAAATCTAACACCTTTAAATGATCATCGGTATAATAAAGGGCATTTTAATATTGACAAATCTCACGAGGTGCAACTGACACCTTTTTGCCCTGAAAGATAACGCGAGCGATTGTCTCACCCTATTGCCTGTGGTTCCCCCTATCTTTTAAGGAGGCATAAAATTCGTAAACAACGGTGTCAATTAGTGGTTCGGTCAGGGTTGCGTGAAAATTATTCCAATGATGGGATTGTACCAAATCCCAAATATCATCACAAGCGGATATGGAGGGATCGAACCCATGTTCCTGGATAAATAAATGCCCACTCATTTGGCGGAAAAACCTATCGAATTTTAGGTTATGGAAGCGATTGGCATCGATATTTCTTGGTGCCTTAGTGGTGCATTGGTTTTTTGTTGGTGCCATTTTTCAAATTGTAGTAAAATAACAACAACCCAAACAATAAAATTGATGAAAAACAAAGTTAGACCACAAAATCGATGAAATTAATTTTTCAATCGATGTCGATGTAATTTGAAAATTGAAGAAGAAAACTAGAAAAATACGAAAAGAATAGAAGAGGAGAACTTACTTATGGAAATAAGAGGTAAGGAATGCAAAAACTCGAAGCTAGATTTTGAGGAAGAGGTGCGACGACTAGATGAAAGTGTTTGCTCTTCTTTGGGTGTTTGAGATGTATGCTTTCATGCCTAAAATTGATGGGTATAAATAGACTTTCAATGGGCTTTTTGCCTAAAATGGCTCAATTTCAGTAGAAAAACACAGGCTTGTCGTGCCATAGCTTGTGCATAGCACGACACAATACCCTAAAAACACCCATTTTAGCTTTGAAGTGTTCGTGTCATGCCATAGCTTGTGCATGGGATGACACGTCACCTTAACATCAGGTATTGTGGCTTCGAAGTGTTTTTGTCATGCCATGGCTTATGCATGGCGCAACATGACATTCCTCCTAGCCTTTCGGGATGTGTCGAAGTCCTTTGGTTGTTCATTTTTGTCCCCTATTAGCTTCTCTTTGTCTCATCACATCCAAAAAACTTATTTCTCCTAATTTTAACATATAATTACACTACAATAATCCTAAAATCTAACTACGAACAAAAATTTGAAACTAATTTACAATATTTAAAAGTTAATTAAAGTTCAATGGTTTAACAACTATGTCGTGCTATCGGACTTGTCCGAAAATTTTCTAAATTTCACCATTGACTCAAATTGTCATTCATGACCATCGTAGGCCTTCCAATCCTTCCTATTCCTATTGAGGTCTCACCATTTGTCTCGTTCTCTTGCATTACGAGTACCTACACTTGCAAAACTCAGAAAGTACCTTTGATCAAGGCCTTTAGAGATTAAATTGAATAAAACGTAAAATTCTTCCCTCGCTAATCCCTCATTCTGGGAACCATGACCACATTTGAACATCTCTACTTCACCATTGATCTTAATTATTAATTCATTTTTTTGAGATAAATGGTCGATCTAGACGTAGCCAGAAATGGTCTACCCAACAGAATGGGGATTTCCCGATCTTCTTCAAATTTGAGGACTACAAAGTCAACGGGGATTATAAATCCCCGTACCTTGACTAATACATCCTCAAGTACACCTTTTGGATGTACCAAGGATTTATCAGGTAATTATAGCGTTATTGAGGTATTTTTAAAGTCCACGAGTCTGATTTTCCAATAGATTGATAGGGGTATTAAGTGTATGCTGGCCTCTAAATTGCAAAGAGCCTTGCTAAAATGTTAATCCCCTTTCTTTATCAGAATTGTGAAGCTACCTAGATCTTTCAATTTTGGGGGTATCTTCTTCACAACTAACGCGCTACATGAGGCATCAATGTCAATTTTTTCTTGTCCTTTTTTTTTGTCGTGCCATTATTTCCTTTAAGTACTTGGCATATTTAGGGATTTTATTGGTTAATTCTAATAGTAGAAAATTAACAATGAGCGCTTTAAATAATTCTAGAAAACTTACAAAATCTACCTCGTCCCTATTTGCTTGTCCTCTAACCTCGTCAAGAATGGTACCTTAATTGTGCTCAGCTTTAAGATTACCTGTTCATACACCGATTATGTTATCTCCTCAATAGGCTCATGGTGGTCGACTTCCTCCTCCATAGTTCACCGGCTTCTTTGGGAATCTCCCCCTCTTCATGGCTGGCCTTATTTGCTGGCTCCAATTCTTTGCTCGATCAAAAATTGATCGCCTTTACATGCTCCTTCCCATCTCTCCGAGGACTATTTTTTGTGTTACTAGATAAACTCTGGCCATTATATTTTGGAACATTATCATTAATTGGCTCATTTGGTTACAGAGGTTATCTCTTCAAGATTTGAGTCATCCATACATAGATTGGACTTATTCAATGTCCTTTTTCATCGTTTGGATTCCCCCTCTAGTCGATCGAATAATTGACCACATGCAGCATGGCCATTCCCCACAGTTCTTTGTTGTAATGGTGGAAGTTGGTAATGAGGGTTTTGTTGGGTTTGAGCTTGATTTGCACCTCATTGCTTGCCTCCCCACTTGAGGTTCGGGTGATCCCTCCAAGTAGGATTATAATTATTTGAATAGGGGTGTCCACCCCTATTACTTATGTAATTTGTCTCCTTCGATTGGCTTTCAAAATATGGCTCTGCTCTCGTCAACTTAACAATTGTCTCCAAACAGTTAAGCTTTTCTAGGATTTGTTGATATCGATCATCATCATTGCCTTTGTTCACAAGTTTTACCATTGTAGGCTTGAATTTGTACATAAATCTCTCATTTGGCCACATGTACGAATTCATACCATGTATTCTATGATTTTGTAGGCTCGTTCGTATGTGTGAAATATGAGAAATCCTCCAGTCGCTCTATTTAGGTTGGATTTAATATCTTTGTCAACACCGTTATAGAAAATTTGAATTTGGAGCTACGCTTGCAATCCATGGTGTGGGAACTTCCTTAGCATTAAATTGAAACGTTCCCATGCCTCGTACAGGGACTCACCTTCAAATTTCTTAAAATTGGAAATTTCTCACCTCAATTGAATGGTTCAGCTAATCAGGAAAAATTTATGGAGAAATTTTTTCGCTAAATCCTCTCATGTTGTAATGGAACCCGGTTCTAAAGAGTCTAGCCAATCAGTCGCATTGTCGTAAAAAGAGAACAAAAATAACCTAAGACGCACAACATTATCGAATACTCCGTTGTACTTGAAGGTGTTGCAGAGTTGTAAAATTGCTTCAAGTGCTGATTCGGGTCTTCCACCATATTTCCTTTCAATTGTAACATATTCTAGATCATCTGGATAGTGTCCATCTTTATCTCAAAATTATTGGCGTTAATCATCGATCGTTCAATGTTGCCTCGTATCACATCTAGTGTAGGCAGGGCATACTCGCGCAACGTCTTTTGATCCATTGGGACTTCTTCCTGGATATTTCCTTGTCATTCTCATGGATTGTCAAATAATGGATTTTCTTAGGGTAAATTAATTACTGAGGGTGGATCAATATTCATTAACTGATGAGTGTGCCTTAGTATATGATCTAAATTTGGGTTTGGTTCGATTGGTGTGCTGGAGCTTCGGGTCATAAATAACCTAAAAAATTAAAAAGAAATTAAAAAATAAATAAAAAACCGTATCTATAGGTTTTAATGTTCTTACTTATCATATTAATTGTAAAGATATTTTCAAAACTTAATGCCGAAACCTCCTCAGCAATAATTAAACCTCTTTACAATAATAAGTCTAAATAGTAATAATTAAACCCTATATTATGAAAAATTATAAAAGGGTTAATAAGAGAAATTAAATGGCTAAAATAAATAAACAATAAAATAAACAAATGATTAAGTCGATAAAACCAATAAAGAAAATTAACTTGCTTAAGGGTTTGTAATTAACTTCGAATTAGGGTTTTAGGGTGGATTAGTTATCAATTAACCAATTATTATCTCCTAGCCTCTATCTAATTAATTGATTGGTTGGTACTCGCTTATCTCCGGATCTCACATTCTCAACCACGATAAACTACGATTTACTCAGCTACACTTATCTCCCGATCTCGTTTAACCTATATTCACTTTTTAGGATTGTCAAGCCTAGGGTTTAGGAAAGCGTAATATATACCAACTAATCCTTTCGAGAAACCCTAAATCCTCCGTTAATCACATTCCCATCCACTCGTTAATATCTCCTAAGGGATTTTAGCAACTCATATTATTCATAATTCTAATCTCAATTGAATAAAACATGTAAAGAACACGATTAAATCAAAGAGAAAAAGATTAGAATAATCCTAGCTTTGATGTTGAATGAAGAACGAAATAAATAATCTCTCGATCTAATTACGAATATCGCTACCTGCAAAGGTAAATAACTGAAATACTTAAATATTATAAAAAAAAACTCTTGGATTGGAACTAATTCCAAGAGGAAAGAACAAAGAGTTTATGAACATCAAAAGAAAACTTAATCTAATCCTACTCCTAATTTATGGGGGCTTTTGAAAGCATCTAAAACAACTTAGTTACATCAAACCTCTAAGGTCTTATTTATAGGAGTGTTGGTAGCTTGAAGTTTGTCTTCGACAAATCTTATGTCTTCGTATAAAGTCAATTGTGCGGACAAAAATTGCCCTGGTAGACTTGGGCACCACATTGGCCCTATGTCGCGCCATACAAGGTCTATGGTGCTACACAACAAGCCTTTTGTGCCTTATATGGTTTGTTTCATTATTTAACAACTTGGGAAGCTTGTGCATCACTCGTCCCTTGCTCCCACGTCAATTGGGCCTATAATTCATCATCCTATACACAATTCAATACATTAGCACTACTTAATGTTCATGTTGGCCTAATAAGTCAAAACACTCGCAAAATGTGTTAAAAACACTTATTTTTACTAAAATTTAATACTAAGTACTAAATGCCAAAAAATTAATAATGTAACACCCCTAACCCGTATCTGTCACCGGAATAGGGTTACAGAGCATTATTGGAGTTTACAGTTCAATTACAGTTAATTTATGTCATTTACTATTTGTTTCTGACAATCAATCACAAACAATCATAATGTCCCTCATATGGGTCCTCGAGGCTAAAAATACATATTAGAATCATGTCGGGACTAAACCGGGATCACAAAAAATTTTACACGAAACCTCAAAATTTTTCTTAGGTGCAAGGGATACATGCCCGTGTGGCCAGGTCGTGTGGCTCACACGGCCAATGACATGCCCGTCTCCCAAGCCGTGTGGGAATTCGATGTGAAACACACGGCCGTGTCCCAGCCCGTGCCCTTACCCGTGAAACCCTATGACTTAGGTCACACTATCATCCACATGCCCATGTGTTAGGCCGTGTGGACAATTTAATTTTTGAAAATTAGTTACAAGATTTACACAGCCATGTCACACGCCCGTGTGCTAGGCCGTGTGACTCACACGACTGAGACACACACCTGTGTCTCTGCCTGTGTGACCAATTTTGAGCATTCTGTTTCTTAATTTTTAAGATGCAGGAGACACACGGCCAGACCACACGCCCGTTCTTATGGTCGTCTGTCATACACGATTGAGGCACATGCCCGTGTGTCTACCCGTGTGGACAAAATAAGGCCATTCCCTAACCTTATTTCTCACCCAAATTTCCATCAACCTACAACAACATTTGAATATATTTACCAACCAATCTAAGACATATAATTCAAACTAATATTCAAGTTCTATACATGACATGTTTTCTCAGTCTTTCAAGTATTCATCTTACCATTTTCTAATCATATACTTACCCAAGTGTGATTATATCTAAGTTACTAATCCAAGCATACTCACATACCAAACATGATATAACTTCATGCATAAATATATTAATTATGTTATCACTAGTGATTCCAATGGCTAATTACAACCAAAACATGTACATTCTCGTACTTGTCACCATTAGCCTATACATGCCATTTTCCCAAAGTAAGTTTCCTATTTATACCAAAACAAGCTGGAGGATAGTGTGATGATGCTCCGACTGCTCTCCAACCTTTATGAGCTTCCGAGTACTATAAAATAGAGAAAAGAAAACCTAGTAAGCATTTAATGCTTAGTAAGTTCGTATAACAAGAATTTCACTTACCAATAATGTTCATATTAAATAAACATATCAATAACATGCATCCCATCAATTTGGCCAATTGCCTAACCACATACACTCAATCAGGCAAGTTAGTCATAAATTTTCTAAATATTTTTCAAATAACAATGATGATGAGCTCATTAGGCAATAACTTTCATATGCATAATCCTTTCATATATTAGTTTCACATAACCCATACATTTCCTTAACAAGTCATCTCAAGTTCAGTTTAGACATGTTAAAACTTTACCCGTTGAATTTATTTGAAATATTGATGGATACATCAGTAGTACAGTGTACAAAACTATAAATCCGTCAATTTGTATTCAGGGGAACCCAATTAGGGTACATAATTAAGAAGCACTCTTTCGAGCCATGTAACAGGATGCTCATGTTAGCCATGTATCAGGAAGCTTATCCGAGCTAAACATAAAACTCATAAGAGTTTTAATCAGAAAGCTTATTGAGCTTAACAGGTAACTCCGAAGAGTTATTAACATGGAGCTCCAAATACATAACAGGGAGTTCAAGCGAGCCATATTTGGAAGCTCATAAGAGCCTATATCAAGATGCTCACGAAGAGCTGCATTTGTGTCCGTAATAAATGTTGGACCACAACCGATCGAATCGTATAACATGACGCTCACAAAGAGTTGCGGTAGTGCGCAACACATGCAGGATCACTATCTATTAGGATGCTCGTAGGAACTATATAACAGGATGCTCAGAGGGCTTATAACAGGATTGCTCGTGTGAGCTATATTTTGTCCGCAACATATACAGGACCGTATTCAATATGAAAAATCATGTATCCATCGAATTTCATTATTCAAACGAAACTTAACATTTTCCGGACATTATCGGACATGTGATTATTTCATACATTTATAACATTTTTATAATTCATATAAACACATACCATACTCAATTCAAGCATAAAAATAAACACAATTTAGTTACACGAACTTACCTTGACACTTGTTCGTGTATGATAATCTACTAATCCGTCACCTTTCTTTTCCTCGATCTAACTCTTTATTTGGTCTTTCTGGATCTAAATAAATGAATTTAAAATCAATTTAATCCATTTCATACTCATTTGAATTCAATTCATTTCCTAGACAAAATTACCATTTTGCCCCTAAACTTTTAATTAATTTCAATTTTATCCCTAGGCTCGAAAACTAAAATTCATACAATTTAATCCTTATTTCAAGCCTAATAAACTTGTACATATAACATTTTCAGCCCATGTATTTCACAAAAATCAAAATTTTTCCATGGGTTTTACCATTTTTCAATTTAGTCCCTAAATCATAATTTCATCAAAATTCTCTCTGTAAAAGTTGTTTATCTATCAACAACCTTTCATTTTCTACCAAAAATTTTAAATTTTCAGCATATTCATCTATGGAAAAATTTTCATACTTTGATATATTTACAAATTAATCCCCAAAATAGATAGATTAAGCTAGTACGAACTCGAAAATATAAAAATTACTAAAAATGAGACAAGAATGCTTACCCAATTAAGTCAAGAAAGCTTGCTTGAATGTTTTTCTCTTTCCTAGGGTTTCCATGTATTTTAATTTGGGGATGAAGATGAAATAAGATGATATTAAACTATTATCATCTTTATTTATTCTATATTCAATTTAGTCCCTTTTTTTTTCCCAATTTTTCATGGATGATTCATAAAAAATATCTACTAACTTTTCTTAATGGTCTAATTACCATATAAGGACCTCAAATTTTGAATTCCATAACTATTTGATACTTATAGCTACTAGAATTCAACTTTTGAATTTTATGCAATTTGGTCCTTTCTATAATTAAACATGTAATCGGTGAAATTTTCTTATCGATATTTTCATACATCTTTCCTACCATAATACAAACCATGAAATATTATTAAAATAAATTTTCTTTTTGACTCTGATTTGTGGTCCCGAAACTACTGTTCCGATTTCATTGAAAACGGGTTGTTACAAATAAATACTAAAATGTCTAAAAAAACAAGCTTCTTAAGTGCGAAAATAGACCGATATTACTACTACATTTGACTGGAGGTAAACTATAGTATATAACAAGTAGTGGTTTAGACTCTTTAATTGCATGTTTGTCGCTAAAATTCACTTAATCGCCGACTCCTTTGGGTTTGATCCTCGGAGTTCTCTTATACCTAATTGTGCAAATATATTACAATTGACCTGTCACACTTGTAGACACCGCTCTTATTATTTGATTGATTGTCGTATTCGTGTTAATTTCTCATCCCATTCGTGAGGGAGGGGAGAGGCGGTCACATAATGCTCATAAACACCTCTTGCACTAATGTTCATAGGTTACATACATCAGTGTGCACAAGTTCTAAGGGTTTCACGACATTCTTCCCTTTTGTACTAAGAGATCGCTTAGTCATCTTACCTTTCAAGCAAGATTCACATTATGGAAGATCAACTTCTTTAAGCGAACTTAAAGTGCAATCTTTCTCAAGCCTAGTGATTCTTTCTTGGTTAATATGACCAAGCCTCAAATGTCAAAAGTACGACTCATTAGATTGAGAAGGTTTAAGTCTTTTATTCAAAATTTTAGATTCAAGGATTGTCTTTAGTTTGAGATTAATGAATGAATGTCTTTATTTTGTGATTTCTAAATATTGTAATACTATTATTAAAAAATCACGATCAAGTCGCCTTTATATAAACATGCAATATCAATCAAGTTTCTTTTGAAACTTGGTAAATAGAAAACGTCTTTCAAAATAATATTCCTAAAATTATCAAAATAAATATGTATATCTGCCACTGCTTCAGCTGCCACAGTTGTCTCATTTTCGGTGTGCAACGATAGACTCTTATCTCTAAGATATTTTGTCTCCTCGAACCCCTATAGATAAACACACACATGGTTAGTGGATCCAAAATCAATTACCTAATGGTCTATTAAATCTTCCACTAAACAAGCTTCTATTATAAAGAATTTCATACCTTCGCCTTTGGTGGTTAGCTATTCTTTCCACTCTTTGCATATTGCTTTAAAGTACCTTTTCTTGTTGCAGAAGAAGAATTTAGACTTAAATAAGTCTTTAGGCTTTTTGGTTCTCTTCCTTTCTACTTGGGGTAGCCTAGAGAACTTAGCCTTTTTTTCTTAGTGCATTTTCCTTTCCCTTTTGAGGAAGAACTGACAACTAAGTTTGCTTCTACTCTTCAAACTGAATGACCTCTATTCAACACCAACTCATAGGATTGTAATTCTTTCATGAGTTGTGTAAGCATCAGATTCTTGTTCCTAAGGTTATATATGGCCTAAAAAGCCTACAAAGTCCTTGGACAAGCTTTTGAACACCATATCAATTTGAGTGTTCTAATCCAAACTGGCTTCATTATCCGTGACCTCAAAAAAGTAATCATTTGGTCTTTGAAAGGAGTGTTGGGCTTTTGCTGGGCATTCATCAAAATAATAATAGTTAATTGTTGAGTCAAGGCAACTTGACCTTTGAACATGCCTTCTAGTTTGTCTAGAATCACTTTGACAATCTTACAGCTCTCCAGTTGCTTATAAAGAGTGGTGGTCACCCTTGCTAGCATATAATAACGAGCTATCCCATCATACCTTTCTCAGCGTTTTGTAGCCTCAACTTGAGTGGCTGGTGGGCATTTATTATCAATGACCATTTTTAGTTTCTCACAACTTAGGACAATCATCAAGTTCTTTTTCCATCCCTTATAGTTATTTATGTTCAGTCTATTCTCAGTGAGTATATTTAATAAGAGAGTATGTTCTATTTTTGAATTGAAAATAAAATATTCATTCATTAATATCTTTGTATTAATCATATATTTGAAACATTTTACAATTTTATGATATGCGTTAAGATGATATGTGGGTCTTACATTAAATCTTGAAAACATTTGTAAGTCGTTGTAATGATAATTTCTACACTCATTGAATCAAGCCACATTAGGGCAGTCTTGACCAACTAGTAAAAACATACATTTCCATCCAATTAGCACATGAACCTAATTCCTTAGGAATTCATACATCCTAATAATCTTGTATCATTTGGCCATCATTCTAACTTAAGCATAGATTCTTGGGAAGTTACTTAACTAGATGATCTTGAATGTATAACCATTAACTCAACACCCATCACACCATACACCACAAATGAGTCATCTTCATCGAGTAACATGCTGTAAGTAGTTGTCCTTTTGAAGAAAAACTTTTTGTTATATCGCATTATAATACCTACAATAGTGTCAGCTAACTATCATACGGTTACAATATAATTCTTCTTATTTTCAAGAAATCTCTCCAGAGAGCTCCACATGATAATCCTACCTTGGGGTAGTTAAATTGTCATGCCATCACAATAGACTATTGATGGAAGCATGAGGTCTTATTTAGGGACCTTCTCCCACTCAGTCTTTTAAAAACATGTAAGGTTTTTAATGTCTAGCTTCAATCATGAATGACTATACGACATGCTTATCATACATATGCATGAACATACATTCAGAATCAAATAAATATAATCATGCTATCACAATTAAAAGCATAAAATTTAAATGACCCTGACCAACCAAAGTTTCCATGATTTTGTCCTAAAAAAATGAAAAATTACAAAATTCACCTCAAATCATAAATTGGGTCTTCAATTTTTCCACCAAGAACTTCTATTGTGGTATCGATTCATGCCGTTTTTGCCGTCATCTTTTCTTTGTCATTTTCGTGTTTTCATTGCGACCGACCATTGCCGAACCATTACCACCAACCACTATAGGACTGTCTCGATCATCGTTGGACCAGTTTTGACCACCGCCATTGGCCACCGCTGGACCACCACTGAATGCCACCAGTCCTTATCAGACATCATTATCGGACCATCAACAACCTCCTATTGTCGAAACATCGTCAGTCTACAGTTAGTTTGCCTGGGTCGGGTTTGCATTGTCTCAATTAGCCTAGATCCATCTCGGTTCTCCAGGTTTTGCCAAAAATACAGGTTACAGAAATCCTATGTTAGTTTCTATCTCACATAATTTATTCTAAAATAATAAAGTTAAACCCTTCATGGAGATGATAGTCCATAATCTAATTTATACATACCCGAGAAATTAATAAAATTACATTTAATTTTTTTAGGAATCACAAATTTGGAAAAATTACTTTATCATACGTAATAAAAATAATAACATGCATTCATTCACATACATTCCCTAAACATGCATATAATTACAAGAATGTCACATTTTAACAAAATTAATCACACATGAATAAGAGAAAAAATTTGGTATTGGTTTATACTCTAAACATAGCATAACCTAGCTCTGATACCATTGTTGAAAAAAATCTAGTTTAAAAATAATTTTCTTTCATAACAAAAAAATTAAAATATTGAAAACGAAGTCGGTTTGTGATATTTATAACAATAAAATTTACCCAAAATCGTACTTGTGCTTTCAGCTAGATGGATTCTTGCCATTTTTAGCTTTCAACCAAATGACCTTCTCAGTTATTCTCTTACCATGAGCTGCTTCGAGTGTTGGCTTGAACGAATTTGAATCAAACACAGAATCAGAATTTATTTACTTTACTTTTAGTGGGAAAACAAAGATCTCTTTTTAATAGAAACCGGTAGAATTGTTATTTCAGAAAATAGAATTTGTATTTAGAAATAAATTTTCACTATTTTCGGATAAAATAATAATATTTCAAAGTTGTGTAAAACTTATTGTTTATTTAGTCCTACCGGTGCCATCTATTTATAAGAAGAAGAAGTGAAACTCTTGTTGAATTAGTAGAAGTCTATTTCAATAGAAAACCAACTTATTAATTGAATAAGGAGAGAGGGGCTAACAGGGTGTGTTTCCTCATCATATGTATTATGATAGGGATTCAGGCCTCTCTTGTATTGGGTCCAAGTGCTTTTTGTACTTTTAACCCAACCCTTTATAATTTAATCTAATCTAGTACATGTTTTTCCATCTTTCTAAATAAAAATAATAAATTAATTTAAATTAATTAATTAATTTTCCAATTAAATAATTTCCTCAACCTTATTCGATTCCGTTAAAATCATGGCAACTTTACCAAAAAGAATATATGAGAAAATATATTTAATTTTTTACATTCAATGGATTCATTATGACCAATTAATTTAATTTTATTTTGAGCTTCAATTAATCAATTAATTAATTAATAATTCGAAAACCCATAAGTTAATTTTAAGTCATTTCCATTTTGTGAGAAAACCACATTTATTTCCGAATGTTTCCCATTTCTCAACTTTACCATTTCTATCCATTTTTGTTCATCTGATTTAACATACAATTAATTTTTTGTTTCAACGAGCTAGTGGAGGGGCCGATTGGACATATGTGATTAGGGCTCTATTGATTTATAATTAAGTTCTAGTTTTTCACCTATTAATTATAAACTATTTTAGTCAACAAGTCATTCCACTATAGTATTGTGATTGAGCTCTCCCTAATGACATACCATTAAGAAAGAAACTCGATTAATGCTCGTCCAACCACCTTGTCACAAGTGTGTTACCCTTAGAAGATATCCTTAACCTCTTTGTGATAAATTTATTCTCCCAATATGATCCTATTTTATCTTATGATAACCATTATATCTTCTTTAATGAAAAGTCATTTATTATCAAATAGTAATCAAGTTATTCATCCCAAGGATGAACGACTCGTTGCCACATTTAGTTTTCATCTATCATGTAATGCTAATGAGAGAATATCATTTACCCATACCTCAGGCTATAAATTTTACTATTGTGAATGACGCTATATACTGCAGAAGTCGTATACCCAACGCACCAATTTTTAGTTTCTTATCTATTTGAACTTAGACTTTTACTTACATCAAAGTATAAGAGTCACATATAAATAGCTCGTCATCCACTCAGGATTAAGGTATGACACACTGTGAATGTCACAAGTGAATAAATTCATTAACGGATTCAAGATCTATTCTTCTTGGGTCAAGTTTGATGTACTGTCGGTCCAGTCAGTCACATCTATGTCTCTATCATCTGGAAGTTATCCACTCTGATTTCGAAGATCAAACATCTCCGTAATTGGACTTGATAGACGACATATTAGTCATTTAATCGATTTGTTTATTTTCGATGAAACTAAGGATATGTTTAGGTTCATCTACTAATATAAGTTGTCTTTTGTATTACGATCCAAGCACGTAATACCACTTAGTATTAGTTTAAACATCAAACAACCAATGAGCTAATATTTTCTTTTATTTTTCTTTACATTCAAAAATCACGTGAGGACAATATATAAAAGATATTAATGTAATTCATAAATAATTTTATTAACCAATCTGTTTGAAAAAAATTATATGTATGCATAGACGAAAATACTACACTTAAGACACCCAATCCAACAGCTTGGTGTTAACTTAAGTAGTTGTTATGTGAAAAATCTAAATAGTGATTATGCTGACGATGTTGAAGATAGAAAAAGCACATTAGGTTGTCTTTATGATGAGTTCTGGAGCAATATCATAGTCATCAAAGAAGCAATAGATTGTGACATTGTCATCCACAGAAGCTTAATTTGTTGCAATAGCTTAATCCTCCTGTTAAACTGTTTGGTTGAGAAGATTGCTTGAGACATTTCAGCAACATCAAAAGGAAGGAACAACTGTCTACTCTGATAATATTTCAGCAATAAATATTTCAAAAAATCTAGTTCTTAATGAGAGAAGCAAACATATAGATATCATATATCATTTTATACGCAATATGTGTAATGATGTTGTAATTGATTTAGTGTTTTGTAATAGTGAAAGTTAAGTAGTTGACATCCTAACAAAGGCATTAAAGTAAGTTGTGTTTGAAAAACTTAGAAGGATGCTTGAAGTAGCTCTTCAAAAGAAGCTACAATTGATGATTGAGACACCAGTTTAAGGGAGGGTGTTAAGATATTTTCCTAAGAATTAATAGTTTCTTAATTTTTATTTATCCAGTTGTCTATCTATTAAAGTTTGTTTTTTTAATGTTATTGAAATTACCTATAATAAGACTGCTATTTGATCAATCAAATATAAAATTTAGCTTCCTCACCTCTGAGTCTATTTTTTTATTAAAGTCTTTAATTCAGTTTTAGCAAGAACTAGCCTTACGGAGCTTGTACTGTTGCATGCTGCGAATCTGATGGAGTATTTGGTTGTGCTGTTACGATTCGGATTGAGAGATAGTAATGATTACGTGAGGCTAGTGAGTGTTATTGGGGTTTTGAAACTTTATAATATCTCGACTTCCACTTGTATTGATGCAGATTTTCCTTCGATGTTGAAGCGTTTGATGCTCAATTGCTCAGATGCTCAAGTGAGAGCCAGTTTAAAAGGCTTGAATTTGATTGTTAAGAATTTCATATTTATTTGCTTAATTGGCTTGCAGATTAATGAGTTATTTGTCTCATTAGGTAGTTGCAAATTGTTTTGTCTGCCTTACAAGAGATTTGGAGTGCCGAAGTTAGCACGTCCGAAGAAGCATCGAGGGAAAGGGAAGCTTTGATTAGCAAACCGGTTATATATTACCTATTGAACGGGCATGTTGTATGATAAATATAGGAGAATAAAGGGAAAATTTCATTTCTTACGTTGTTTTGGTGATAATGCTGTCATTGATCTGAAAGTTCTATTCTTAATTGTGCTGTATTAGTAAGGCTAAGTACTGTGATGTTATTTTAGATTAATGTTTTTGCAATTTTTTATGTCTAGGATCAACGAATTTAGTGAATGGGCGCAGAGCCTTGTACTTGAGTTGGTAACTAAATCTGTGCCTTCAGACAGCAGATGTTCATCAACCGGTGCTTTCATCTGACTCTTAATCCAATGCATGGAGAGTTGTTTTTCAGTCACTTTTGATCTTGTTCTTCACGCTTCTTGGTTAGTCACCAGTAACTTCCTCACTGTTATCTTTTATGCTTTATGAAGTTTTTAAATTAGTCATTAAGTTACTTCTTGTCATTTTGAAAAAAATTTCTGTGCCTGTTTCTTTGACCCCGAATCATCAGCCTTTATAGTATACGATACTTGATTGTTTTAGTTAGACTAAAAATATCTTATATCACCAGGTCTTGTTTATGGGTCTGGGAATTTTGTAACAATGTCCTTCTATGTGAAGGTGTATGAACGTATCAAAGCACCATTGTTGACAATTGTTAGTTCAGGAAGCCCAGAACAGTCTTATGTTGTTTTAAATCATCTGCATCTCTTGGTGTTGCGGGCACCGTATATATTCTCCTCATATTATAAACACTTCTTTTGCCAGTATAATGAACCATCTTTTATCAAACGACTGAACCTTGAAATGTTGACTGCTGTGGCAAATGAGAGCAATACTTACGAGATCGGTAAGCCTTTCATTTCTGTTTCATTTTGGGGCCTCTCTGGAAACAGATGACATCAATAATTCTTCAGTGTTCCCTCTTGAGCATTCTGATATGTGATCTTGTTGACCCAATTTCAGTGACGGAATCATGTGAATATGCTGCAAATGTCGATATTCCCATTGCCAGAGAGTCAATCAGAGCTCTTAGCAAAGTAGCACTGCAGCAGTATGATGTAAATGCAATTGTTGATAGGCTTCTTCAATTTCTTGAAATGGAGAAAGATTATGTCACTGCTGAAGTTCTGGTAAATAAATAGTTAAGCCTATAATAGATGTTGTTGGATATTTGATGAAGGAAAGATTGACACAGAAGCAAAAAGAATCAAATAATTTGAATAAGAAACAGCTTGTGAGGTACAGTTTCATTAAAAACTGGTTGATGATGTTTAAAGGAATAAGAAAACTTAAATAAGCTAAAAATAATAATAAAATAATTATAACTTGGTTTAGTCTTCCAACTAGATTTAGTTAATTTGCTTCCTTGTTGGCTGATTTTAGTCTAGTTAGCAACCTAAACGTCTAATAAAAAATCATCACTGTTTCTTGCCAACTTGCAGAGTGAAGAACTCACAGGTGAGCTCGCAGTTTTGGTGAGTTCGCAGTTCACATGGATGGTCATTTCGCAACAGATGTTTGCTATATTAAATATATGCATAGTTTCCTAGCCTCTTCCTATAGTTTTATGCCAAAATAGAAAGTGTGATAGTTGTTGAAATATGTGAAAAAGTTATTTAGTTAGATAAATCTTAGAATAAATCATTTGAGATATTCTAGGATTATTTTATTTTATCTTTTAGTACTTTATTAAAATAAGAGAATTATTTTCCCAATTAGGTTATGACTCTTTTCTCTATTTAAATTCAGTTTTTTAGTTAATAAAACACATAATAGTTTTATTAAATGCTCTCTTGAAAACTTTCATGGCATCTGAGTTAGGTTAAATCTCTAGTAACATCATGGTTAAAACAACCTTCACTGGAGATAAGAGATTCAGTAATCACACAGAGGTAGAAAGTTCTATCGTTGAAACAACTACCAAGAGTACAATGATTCAAGGGACAGAGGCATCTCACCTCTCTTTTCAGCTGACATGTCACAAGTTGAATGGCAAGATTTATCTAGAATGGTCGCAGTCCGTAAAGTTAGCAATTGTTGGGTGCGACAAGCTAGGTCATTTAACTAGAGAAGTCAAGCAACCACAAGTGGGCGATCCAAAGATGAGCAAGTGGAGGTAAAAAAAAATCTATGATAATTGCGTGGCTTATTAATTCAATGGAAGCATCCATAGGTAAACTTTTTTTTCTCCTGACTATTAAAGATGTTTGGGATGCTGTGAAAGACACCTATTCAGATTTAGAAAATGTTTCACAGATCTTTGAGTTAAAAATAAAACTCTAGAAAGCTAGACAAGGGGAAAAGGAAGTTACTTTTTATTATAATGAGATGATGTCTTTTTGGCAAGAACTGGATCAGTGTTATAATGATGAATGGGAGTGTCTCGGAGATGGTGTATGTAACACCCCTAACCCGTAACTGTCACTGGAATAGGGTTAAGAGGCATTATCGATCATACCGGAACATTTGCAATCATTTTACAACACAAAGTCTATCATCATCAAAACATATCAAAATGTATGCATATAGTCCCTTAATGAGGTCTACGAGACCTTAAACACGTGATAGAAAGGGGTCGGGACTAAACAGAACGCATACAAAATTTTCTGAAAAATTAAACATTTTTCAAAACTATAGAGGTCACACGCCTGTGTGGGTAGGCCGTGTGCCTCACACGGCCTCGGACACGCCCAAGTGTCCAAATCGTGGCAAAACAGTGCATACATACTGACTTGTCCACACGGCCTGGGACACGCCTGTGTGCCTCATTCGTGGTCGACACTGACTTGCACCACACGGCCAGTCACACGCCTGTGTGTCTAGCCCGTGGTCGAAACTAACTTGTTTCACACGGCCAGTCACACGCCCGTGTGTCTTGTAACACCCTATACCCGAGTCCAATGCTAAGACTGGATACGAGACATTACCATGCTTGAACTCACTTAAAACATGTACTTACGGGCCATAAAATTTTGTTCCGAATTAAAAATTCTCTTTCTTAGTCTAACATACATTTCATGGGCCTACGAGGCCTTAAACACGTATCTGGAAACTTTCAGAACTCAAATGAAAACTTTTCCTTAAAACAGGGGTCACACGCCCATGTGACTTGGGACACGCCCGTGTCTTACACCCGTGGTCGACACTGACTAATTACACACGGACTTGGCACGCCCGTGGATGTTATACTGACTTATTCACACGGTTTGGGGCACACACCCATGTTCTGACTGTGTATCACACACAGCCTAAACAAACGACCGTGGGATTTGCCTGTGGCCTATTCTGACTTAAAACACTAAGGTGCAGGGTACGCACGGCCTAGACACATGCCCGTGTGTCTAACCGTGTGGGCACTTAGAGGCTATTTACCAAGCCAATTGCCACCCTGAAATCAAGACCAAACTCATTCTCAATTCAATACATTTTTCATAAACATTACTACATGCTTCATTGATCTCAATAAACATACATACTTAGTCAAATTTGGCCAATTACTTAGCCATATACAAAAGAATGATAAACTTAATAGCCAACACTTTGGCTCTTCTTAAAACATATTCTCAAAATGAAATGCTTCCTATACATGCCATACTTAGTAAAATAACTTGGCTATACCAAAATAGCGATTGATAGTGTGCTCTAAGCTCTGATGATGATGATCTACGAGATTGACTTGGCGGAACTACATAGAAAAAAGAATAAAAGACATAATCATTTAGCTTAGTAAGTTTTCATAAAATGCACATAGCAACATACTTTATTTATATAAACCATTTGACATAAACTATGGTATCATAGATTTCAGCTATAAAGTTTACTTACTCATACTGAATCTTACATATCTCATGATACTTACTAATCTCATCCTTGTGAGATAAATAAGGTACCTGTATCACTTGATCACATTGATCAGTATACTTTAACATGATATTCATAAATCTTTCATTCATCATTCATAACATGACAATGCTCATTTACAACTTAATAGTAGTTTTGCTTACTTAGTTTTCTTATTATCTCATTTGAGCTTAACTCTTTTGCCCGATGAATTTTTGTGAATAACAGAGGATATTAGATCTCTACCCACACATTACTTGATGCCAAAGCCATATCCTAGATACGGTCTTACATGGAATTTCTCATCTTGGTTTCAAAGCCATGATTTGACATGGATTTATACGAAGTCTTTCTCATGTGTTCCATTGGGAACTTACCATTGCCATGTCTCGACATGGTCTTACTTGGTATCTTTACTCATAAACTGGTCAATGCTGAGCCTTGGCTTAGACTTACATGAAATCTTCCTTGTTCTCACCAATGCCATGCCTTGGCTTGGACTTACATGGGATCTCTATCTCTTGATAGCTTTTCAATGCCAAGACTTGTCTTGGACTTACATGATAACTTTTCAATGCCAAGACTTGTCTTGGACTTACATGACATCTTTTCTTGGAGACTCACAATGCCATGCCTTGGCTTGGGCTTATTTGGGTCTTCATCTCATAATAAATCTTCAAAGCCAAGACTTGTCTTGGTCTTACATGATAACTCGCTTGATTGCCGATGCCATGCCTTGGCGTGGTCTTATACGGACTTTCTCATTTCATGTGGTAGATCGAGTATCCTAGGTAATTCATCTTCAATCGGGACTTTCTCATACTTAATCTCATTGATTTCTTTGTTTAATATAACATTAAACATTTTCATGATAATATTGTACATTGCACTATGCAGTTCAATGATATAAATCATAAAGCTTAGAAATCATACAAACTTACCTCAATATACAAAATGTAGGTAGATATGCAATTTAGTCCTCGACTTTGTTCTTGCCTCAGTTTCGATTCGAGCTTCATTTTTCTTGATCTATAATAATAATTCAACTAATTTAATAATCAAATTGACTAAATTGGCCCTTAATACATACCTTGGAAAAATTATTATTTTGCCCCTAAACTTTCTCATATTTGCACTTTTGCCCAAGGCTCGTAAAATGATTCTCATTCAACTTTCATAAACTTCATGCTTAGCTGACTCATTATCTCAACTATAGCAATAGCAAATTCTCACTATTTCTACCATGTATGACCAAATCTCATAAATTAACTAACTAGTCCCTACATGCATTTTTCATTAATTTCACATAGAAAAAGATGTTTATCTAACATCAAACTCTCATAATCTTCCATAATACATCATTTAACATGCATGTCATTCATGGGTATATTTTTGAACATGCACCTTAGCTCAACTTATAGCTAAAAATAGCTAATTCATAATACGAGAACTCTAAAAATACGAAGAATATTAAAAACGGGACTAATATGAACTTACTAGCAAGCTTGAAAAATTGAAGAACCCTAGCTATGGCTTCCTTCAAATTTTCGGCAATAAAGGGGAGAAGATGAATAGATTTTTATCATCTTTTTCCTATTTTAATCATTTAAATTGATAAATGACCAAAATGCCTTTCTCTCTAAATTTTTACAATTTACTATCTCATGTCCAATTTTGTACAAAAATTATAATTTGGGAAAATTGCTACTTAAGGACTTTTAATGGATATTCTAAAGCTATTTCATACAAAAAGCTTCTAGAAACTCATATTTTTCAACTTTTGCAATTTAGTCCTTTTGGACCATTCAACCTCAATTTAACAAAATTGCTTCATGAAACTTTCACACTAGCATGCAAACATGGCATAAACCTTAAAAACTCATAAATTCACCTCAAATTCGTGGTCTCACACCACTATTTAGACTAAGCCCTAGATCGGGTTGTTACACTTCTCCCCCTTAGGGATTTTCGTCCTCAAAAATCTTACCGGCAAATAAGTTTGGGTATTGGTTTCTCATGCTCTTTTCTGGTTCCCATGTAGCTTCCTGTATCCCATGCCTTTGCCACAATACTTTCACTAGAGCAATACTTTTATTTCTTAGCTGCTTGACTTCCCGAGCTAAAATCTTGATTGATTCTTCATCATAAGTCATGTCGGGATGAATCTATTTCTTTGGCAGGGTAATTACATGTGAAGGATCTGATCGGCAGCGTCTCAACATTGACATGTGAAACACATCATGTATCTTTTCTATCTCTGATGGCAAAGCCAATATGTAAGCTACCGGCCCAACTTTCTCGGTAATCTCAAATGGTCCAATAAAACGTGGATTTAACTTACCTTTCCGGCCAAATATGAGAACTTTTCTCCATGGTGACACTTTCAAGAAAACTTTATCCCTGACTTGATACTCTATCTCTCTTCTCTTTAGGTCCGAATAAAATTTGTCTGTCTGATGTAGCTTTTAAACATTCTCGTATCACTTTCACTTTCTCTTGATTCTCTAACCAAATAAACCCCGTGAATTTGGTTTTCTTTGAATTTAGTCCAAAATAAAGGCATTCTGCACTTACGCCCATATAGAGCCTCATAAGGTGCCATCTTTAAGCTCGACTGAAAGCTATTATTATAGGCAAATTCTACCAATGGGAGAAACTTTTCCCAACTGCTTCGAAATTCTAGAATACAACATCTAAGCATATCCTCGAGTACTTGAATTAATCTCTCCGACTGACTGTCAGTTTGTGGATGAAAAGCTGTGCTAAAACTCAATTTTGTACCCAAGGCTTCTTGCAACTTCTTCCAAAATCTGGAGGTGAATCTTGGATCTCTATCCAATATAATTGACAAAAGAACTCCATGAAGTCTTACTATTTCAGAAACATACAAGTTTGCCAGCTTGTCGAGTGAGTAGTCAACTCGTACAGGTAAGAAATGAGCTGACTTCGTGAGTCTATCAACTACAACCCATATAGCATCTTTCTGTCTTGGTGATAATGGTAATCCCGTTACAAAATCCATAGTGATACGGTCCCATTTCCACTTGGGTATCATAATTGGTTGAAGCAAACCCGAAGGTACTTGGTGTTCAGCCTTTACTTGCTGACAAATCAAACATCTTGAAATGAACTCTGAAATATCTTTCTTCATTCTCAACCACCAATACAATTGCTTCAAGTCATTATACTTCTTGGTACTACCCGAATGTACAGATAGACATCCATTATGTTCATCATACAAAATTCTCTGAATAAGCTCCTTTTTTCTCAGTACACACACTCTATCTTTAAACATCAAATATCCATCAGAATTAATCTGAAAGTCGGATTCAACATCTGACTCGCATTGAGTTCTCTTGGCTTGTAACTCTTTGTCTTCTTTTTGAGCTTCAGGCCAGTTCTTCATTGCTTTTCAAAAGCACTTCTGGCTCCAAAAGCACTTTTGGAAGAAAAGCTGTGCAGAACAAGCTGCTTTTGGCTGGAATTTTTGGCTTTTCAGAAGTGCTTTTCAAAAGCACTTCTAAAAAGGAGAAGCTAAAATTTTTAGCTTTTCCTCTCCCAAAAGCACTTTTAGTGCTTAATTACTTTTTCACCCCTCTAATAACATAGTACTTTCCTTTTTTTTCGTGGGGCTTAATTACAAATGTGTTAAAATCATTAATTAAAAATAAAAAAATATTTTTAAAATATTAATTACAAATATTTGTTACTTGATAATAACATGTCTAAAATGGACATTTTATTTCTCAAAAGCACTTTTTGACAGCAATGCTAAACACTCAAATTTTAAAGCAAACTTTTCAAAAGAACTTCTCAAAAGCACTTTCCCACAGCACTTTTCAAAAGCACTTTTCAAAAGCATTGTCAAACTAGCCCTTAGTGATCTCTTAAAGGAACATTGGTCTAGTTTTTAACTCAACTAGAATAGAACCATCGTCAGATAAAGTCATCCGTGAATTCATTGCCCTTAATGCAAAAAGGGACTTCCTGCTTAACGCATCGGCGACCACATTCGCCTTTCCTGGATGGTAGTCAATGACCAACTCATAGTCCTTTATCAACTCTAACCATCTCTATTTCCTTAAGTTCAACTCTTTCTGTGTCATCAAGTACTTCAGACTTTTGTGATCAGTAAAAATCTGCCATCTTTCACCATATAAATGGTGTCTCCAAATCTTCAAAGCGAAGACTATGGCAGCCAACTCTAAATCATGCGTCAGATAATTCTTCTTATGAGGCTTCAACTGTCTTGAGGCATAAGAAATCACCTTGCCTTCTTGCATGAGTACACAGCCTAATCCATTTAAGGATGCATCACTGTAAATCACAAATTCTTTCCCTGTCTCGAGTTTTACTAAAATTGGAGCTTCTGTCAACATTGTTTTCAATTTCTCGAAACTTTGTTGGCATCTTTCTGTCCACTCAAACTTCACATTTTTTTGTAACAATTTAGTCATCGGGGTTGCGATCATAGAAAACCCCTTGACAAATCGTCGGTAATAGCCGACTAGGCCTAAGAAACTCCTAATCTCAGAGATATCACTCGGAATTATAGCTAAAATCTTGCTTGGATCCACTCGAACTCCATCTCCCGAGGTAATATGTCCCAGAAATCCTACTTTCTTGAGCCAAAATTCACTTTTACTAAACTTGGCATACAACTGATTTTCTCGTAGAATCTGTAAAACTGTCCGTAGGTGCTCAACATGCTCATTCTCATCCCGGAATAAATCAATATGTTGTCAATGAAAATGACTACAAACTTGTCGAGGTAGGGTCTAAAGATGCGATTCATTAAGTCCATGAATACCGCAGAGAGCATTGGTCAAACCAAAGGGCATAACTAAGAATTCATAATGCCTATATCTTGTTCGAAAAGCTGTCTTGGACACATTTGAATCCTTTACTCTTAACTGATAATACCATGATCTCAAGTCTATTTTGGAGAACACATTAGCTCCTTTCAATTGATCGAACAAATCATCAATCCTAGGCAATGGGTACTTATTCTTCACTGTCACTTTATTAAGTTAACGGTAATCTATACATAATCTTATGGTGCCATCTTTCTTTTTTACAAATAAAACTAGAGCACCCCAGGGAGAACAACTTGACCTAGCAAAGCCTTTATCTGTCAACTCTTGCAACTCTATCTTCAGCTCTTTCAACTCTGTTGGAGCCATTCTGTAAAGAGTAATAGATATCGGTACAGTATCGGGAGCTAGCTCAATATTGAACTCAACCTCCCTAACTGGTGGATGTCCTTATAATTGCTTGGAAAAAATATCCACGTACTCACATACTATCGGTACTAACTCAATCTTTAGCTCTGTTTCTTTATCATTCATCACAAAGGTGAGATATACTTCATACCTTTTCTTAAGTATCTCTGTGCCATCATATGAGAAATCACTACAGGCAACCTACTCTGCTCATTAGATTCTATATGAAGAGTGTCTCCATTCTCACATCTCATCTCAATGTATTTCTTCCCACAATTAACTATTACATCATGGGTGGTCAACCAGTCCATACCAAGAATGATGTCAAACTCATCAAATGGTAGCAACATAAGATTTGCTTTAAAATAATGACCTCTAATCATTAGTGGACAATCTTTACATACTTTATTAACTAACACTCTCTGGCCTAAAGGATTAGGCACCTTAACCGTAAATTTTGTAGAATCTATAGGCATATTCATACTGGATACTAGTTTCATACAAATATAAGAGTGTATGGATCTGAGATCTATTAAAGCAATAACTTTGATATCATAAAGAGAAAAGGTACCTGTAATAACATCAGGAAAAGATGCCTCTTCGCGAGCACGAATGGCATAAGTCCTCGCAGGTGCCCTACCAATGGGTCTCGTAGCCTGCTTTTTAGGGTTACCTCTTCCACTTGCCTCACTCCCCGGGTTTCTCTGCGTTCTACCTTTGACCATACCCCCAGATCTCGGGTTCTGAGTTCTCTCTTCTTTCGTCATCTCAGGACAATCTTTTATAAAGTGATCATGGGAACTACATCTGAAATAAGTATTTTCATGCACTCGACATTCACCAAGATGGCGTCTACCACACTGTGGGCATTCAGGCCTATCAGATCAAACATTCCCACACTAGCAACTGAAGTAGTCTTTGCTTTATTCCCTGTATTCTGCTTACTCTTATCCTTCTTTGAAAACCCAGTAGAAGTAGTCGATCGGGTAGGGAAATCTCTTGACTTCTTGGATGAAGATTGGAATGACTTATTCCACTATCTCTTTCTAGAGTCACGAGACTCCATTTTAGATTTTCTCTTCTCTTTTACTAACTCTTCGGCCTTACAAGCCCTCTCCACTAACACCACAAATTCTTTTAATTCAAGGACAGCAACAAATAACTTGATATCATCATTTAGTCTGTATCAGTCCGAATTTGACCCTAATCAGAATGGTGGTTTCGGGACCACGAATCTGAGTCTAAAAAAATTAATATTATTTTTGGTGCTAATTATATGTGATTTATTATATGTGAAAGTTTCGTATAAAAATTTTATTAATTGAGTGCTTAACTTAAGTGAAAGGATTAAATTGAATAAGTGGAAAAATAATAGCTTTTGTGAGATTAGTAGCCAAATCGAATTATTTTCTTTAAAGTATGTATTGAAGTGATAAATTAGCCATTTTGATTTCTTTTTTTTATGATGGATGGATAGTGAAATAAAATAGTACTAAGTGGATGTTTATTTTAAAAATTGGAAATAATAAAGGTAGTTGTATCAAATAGGAGGGTTTAAATGAATTGCTCCTTGAAAGATTGGACTTGCATGTCAAATACCCCATTTTTAATAATAGTGGACGGCATGATGATTAAGGTTCCTATTTAATTCTTTTATTATAGTTAGTGGTATGACATAGGTATTATACTTTGATTATTATAATGAAAAGATGAAAAGAAAAGAAAAAGAATTACCTTCCATCTTCTTTCTCCATCTTGCCGAAATTACTAACAAAGAAAAGAAGAAAAGAAAAACCATTCAAACCTCCATGGCCGGACCTTGCATGCATTCTTAAGGTGAGTTAGCAAGCTCCAATCTTGATAATTCTTGCACAATTATGTTAGCAGGCTTGTACACTATCAATTTCGTGTATAAGTTTTGAGTTTAAAGTTTCCTTTAGATTCGACTATTAGTAATAAATATGCCATATTTATGTTTGATAAAGAAACCTTGATCTTGGTTAGTTTATTAGCATGTTGATTAAAGAAAATAAGTATGAGTTATGGCTTGGGTATTTTGGAAGCAATCGGTTGGAAGCTAAGTGGCTAGACCGAATGGTTTTATGAACCTAGGAAATGAAGTTTAAGATTTGGCTACTAGGGGAAATAGTTGAATTTCATAAAAAAAAAATTTGTTGTGAATAATATGTTTGGGACTTATTTGAATTGGGTGAGAAATTATAGGGGTAAATTAGTAAGAACTATAAAACTTTGCAATTTGATTGAATTGAGTTAGATTAAGTGGAAATTATTTAAACCAAACCTTATTTGATATTTCATAGATCGGGAACAAAAAAAGAAGGAGCTAAACGGGGAAAAACTAAGATGAATGAATAGCCAAAAATTTCAAATCTATCAACTTTTAAGGTAAGTCCTTAAGCAAATTTATGTCAAAGAATTATTTACGAACTTAGTATATAATAAATTTGGGAATTTGGGGCATGAAAATGTATGTTGGCCGAATGTAGAGGTATGAATTTGTAGTAAATTTATTTGTTGAATATACTGTGAATAATTATGTTTGGTTTAATATGTGAAAGTGATATGTTGTAAATGAGATAGTTGTGATTTTTAGTATCAAGTAATTTGTGTTGGAATGTTGAAAATGTTGAAAATTCAGGCTTAATGCCTAGCAGGCCTTGTGCCGGTGATCTATTTCGGGCTTAATGCCTAACAGGCCTTGTGCCGGTGATCTATTTTGGGCCTAATGCCTAGCAGGCCTTGTGCCGGTGATCTATTTTGGGCTTAATGCCTAGCAGGCCTTGTGTCGGTGATCTATTTTAGGCTTAATGCCTAGCAGGCCTTGTGCCGGTGATTTAATTCGGGCTTAATGCCTAGCAGGCTAAATGCTGGTGTTTTAAATCTTGGACTTCAAGTCTAGCAGGCAGGGTGCCGGTGTATGTGATTCGATTTAGTGTGTAGCTCATTATATGCTAGTGAGTTATCTATTTCCGAACTTTAGTTACGAAATGGTAAAGTTATGAAACAAACCATGGAAGCTTAAGTTTATGAAAGTGAATTGGTAAGTTCGGCTATAAGGTATGTATTAAGTATACTTTAATGTTATGATTATAAGCTATGATGATAAGTAAATGTAATGATGAAAGGAAGTGATGTACATATGATAGATGGAATTCGATTATATGTATAGTATGAGTGAATTAGTTATTGAAAATCATGAATGAAGTAAGTATTCATACAAGTATATCTATATGCATAAGTATGTGAATAATTACTTAGTACATAATAATCTGTTGTATAGAAGTAAAAGTTGATGTAGGTATATATAATGGAATGGGATATTCGATTTTGGTAGATTAAATATTAAGTCATGAACGTTTGATGTTAAGAAATGTTTATTTAAATGCTTATATACTTGAATGTTACATTAAAGTTGCTTAAGACTTACTAAGCTAGTAAGCTTACTTTGTGTGTATCCCTTGTTTGTTTTATAGATTTTGTCAAAGCTACGGGCTCAGAGGATCTTCGGAGAAGTCAACCACACTGTCAACTCTTTTGGTACTTATAAACCTAGTTTGAACTTAAGGCATGTATAGGCTAGCTTAAGGTTTGAATGATATTTAGTTGATGTATATAAGCCATGCGAAAATGGCTTGTCTTACTATTAAATAATCTAAGGTTATGCAAGTCTTGATTAAGGTAAGAGTATAAGTTTTGCATGAATGATGAATATGAATGTGTTTAAAATCATGCTAAGCATAATGTTTTGTATATGTATATTTGATATGTAATCACATATATGAATCTTTACTAGTTCTTTGGAAAGTTAATATATATATATATATATATATATGGGATAGCATATTCGGTTATGAATAACATTGGTGCATGTGTATTTTAAATTCAATTGATGGGATTTGGTAATGAAATGATTAAATTATGGTACTATGGTTCGGTTGTATTCGACCTTGATGTATGATCATTAAATAGGTAAAATCGGCAATGTAAGCAAGCATACTTGTCAGTTTGGTTAATTAATATGTTTATTATGTCATGCATTTGATTTAAAAAGTAGCCCATTTTTAGAAGCATATCGTATAGTACATTATTCATGATGGATGTTCTTAATATGATTTTAAGGTTAAGATAATTGTTGAATGTGACTAATTGTGCTTGATTGACAGCTAGTCATATTTCGTGTTTAAAAACATTAGGAGTTGCATTATGGAAATTGGTATATGCGCAATTGAACTTGATTTAGGTTATGAATTGATAAACGATAAATTTGATTATATAAAGTTTAAGAATGGTTATATATACATATATATTTAGTTATGTTATTTGATATCTTACCTAGGTATATTAAATATGGCTATGGGCATTTTCGTTCATTGAAAATTTGATTACCAAATAAATAGTGATAAGGTTAGTCAATGAAAATGTTTTTTGTAAATCTTGGTTAAATGGTTTATGAACGGTTTAAAAAAATGTTTAACTATACTATGAATGCACATTACATTTATTGTATTTGATCATGTTTATTTGAGATGTTAATAATTGATATGATTTGTACTACACTTGGTAATGCCTCATAACCCTAATCCGGCGATGGATACGGGTTAGGGGTGTTACATTTGATTGGTATCAGAGCCTACGATTTAGTCGATTCTAGGACTACCGTAGCGAGTGAGAGTCTAGCTATACATGCCTTATTGTATATTTGATGGTGTGGTGACTTCTGACATCTTGAACTGCGTTTATTATAGTAATGGATCCTAATCCCGATAGAGCCGTAGCGGACGATGTAGAGAGTGTAGTGCCTGACCATGCATGCGGATCAGCGCCATAGACTCTCTACCAATTTCGGGTAGCCACGAGGGGGAGGCTAAATAAGCCTTCTACCAGATGATGAGTGAGTGGTTTACCCAGTTCATTCAGAATAACCCGGCTATACAACCACCTCCACCCCCAAAATAATCCAACTCCGGCACTTTCTGCACATCAGATGATAGATCCAATGAGATCTAGTAAGCCTCTCGTTGATAAAATTAGGAAACATGGGGCCGAAGAATTTAAAACTAATGATGATGATAATGCAGAGAGAGCTGAGTTGTGGCTTGATAACACTATTTGGGTACTTGATGAATTATCTTGTACTTCAGACGAACGCTTGAAATGTGCTATATCGTTACTTCAGGATATTGCATATCACTGGTGGAATGCACTAGTATCAGTGTTTCCAAAAGAAAAAGTGACGTGGGATTTCTTTCAAATAGAGTTCCGTAAGAAATATATTAGCCAGAGGTTTATCGATCAGAAACGAAAAGAATTTCTGGAATTAAAATAGGGCCGCATGACTATAATAGAATATGAGCAAAATTTGTCAGATTGAACCGATATGCTCGAGAGTGTGTATCAACTGAAGCTATCATGTGAATAGAGGATGCGAAGCTTATTTGGCTTATGTGCTGGATAATAAAGTATCCAAAAAATAAATTGAATCAGTACCAGTTGTGTGTGAATACCCAGATGTGTTCCTTGAGGAATTACCGGGTCTACCACCAGGGACGAGAAATTGAGATTGGCATTGAACTAGTTCCCGGGACAACTCTGATTTCAATAGCTCCGTATCGAATGGCACCTACGGAGTTGAAAGAATTGAAAGCAAAGTTGCAAGAGTTGACAGATAGGGGTTTTGCACGATCGAGTTTCTCACCATGGGGTGTACCAGTTCTGTTTGTGAAAAAGAAAGACGGGACTATTTGAATGTGTATTGATTATCAGTAGTTGAATAAAGTGACAATAAAGAATAAATACCCGTTACCCCGAATTGATGATTTGTTTGACCAATTGAAAGGGGCTTCAGTATTTTCAAAGATAGATTTGAGATCGGGCTATTATCGATTCTTGAGTCGAGATACGGATGTGCCAAAGACTGCGTTCCGAACGAGGTACGAACACTTTGAGTTTCTGGTTATGCCTTTTGGACTTACTAATGACCTGCTGTTTTTATGGATCTAATGAATCGGGTCTTCAGATAGTTTTTGGATCGGTTTGTAGTAGTGTTTATTGATGATATACTGATCTACTCCAAAGATGAAATCGAGCATGCCGAGCATTTGAGATTGGTGCTACTAACTTTGCGAGATAAACAGTTGTATGCAAAGTTTAGTAAGTGTGAATTCTGGATGAAGGAAGTTAGTTTTTTGGGTCATGTCGTGTCAGCATTGGGTATTCGTGTTGACCCGAGCAAAATATCGGCCATTATTGATTGGAAACTACCAAAGAATGTTTTTGAAATTTGAAGCTATCTGGGACTTGCGGGTTATTATCGATGATTTGTGAAAGGTTTTTCTATGATAGCTACCACGTTGACAAAGCTATTGCAGAAAGATGTCAGGTTCGAGTGGTCGAAAAAGTGTCAGAAAAGCTTCGATCAATTGAAAGCCCTTTTGACCGAAGCTCCAGTGTTAGTTCAGCCTGAATCGGGTAAAGAATTTGTTGTTTATTCTGATGCTTCTTTGAATGGTTTGGGCTGCGTTTTGATGCAGGAAGGCAAAGTCGTAGCTTACACTTCGAGACAATTGAAGCCGCATGAAAGAAATTATCCGAGACATGACTTAGAACTCACAGCTATTATGTTCGCATTGAAAATTTGGCGTCATTATTTATACGGTGAGAAATGTCATGTTTACTCGGATCACAAAAGTCTTAAGTATTTGATGAATCAGAAAGATCTGAACTTGAGACAACGCAGATGGTTAGAACTGTTGAAAGACTATGAGTTGGTAATTGACTACCATCCGGGGAAAGCTAACGTTGTCGCAGATGCGTTAAGTCGAAAATCATTGTTTGCTCTTCGTGCATTGAACACACATATGCTTTTGTCAGGTGATAGTTCGAACATAGCCGAGTTAAAAGCAAGACCGATGTTTATTCAGCAAATTTGTGATGCACAAAAAGCTGACAAAGATATGACTGTTAAATGAGTTCAGTGTGAAAGTAATGCAGAGTCAGAATTTCGAATTGATGAAAATGACTGCTTGAAATACAAAGGCCAAATGTGTGTACCGAGGAACGTGGACTTGATTCAGATGTTATTGAATGAGGCTCATAATAGTCAGATGTCGATACATCCGAGTAGCATGGAAATGTATAATGACTTGAAGCAGTTCTATTGGTGGCCTGGTATGAAACGGTATATATTGAAATTGTGAAATTACATGGTGTGCCGAGTTCCATTATTTCAGACAGAGACCCGAGATTCACATCGCGGTTTTGGAAGAAGTTGCAAGATGCTTTGGGTACAAATCTTCATTTTAGTACAGCCTTCCATCCGCAGACAGACGGTCAGTCTGAACGAACCATCCAGATACTTGAGGACATGTTGAGATGTTACGTTCTTGAGTTTGAAGGTACGTGGGAAAGGTACTTACCTCTGGTTGAATTTGCTTATAATAACAATTTTCAATCTAGTATTAAAATGGCACCATACGAAGCTCTTTATGGTCATAAATGTCATACACCGTTGTATTAGACTGAGCTCAATGAGAACAAGATACACGGGGTTGATTTGATTAAAGAGACCGAACAAAAAGTAGCTGTGATCAGAGATACCTTGAAAGCTGCCTCAAATCGTCAAAAGTCCTATGCTGATTTAAAACGTAAAAACATTGAATTCAAGTCGGGGATCGAGTATTCTTGAAGGTTTCTCCGTGGAAGAAAGTACTCCAATTTGGTCGGGAAGGCAAGTTGAGTTCGAGATTCATAGGACCGTATGAAATCATCGAACGAATTGGGCCTGTTGCGTATAGATTGAAGTTGCCCTCTGAATTAGAAAAGATACATGATGTATATCACATTTCGATGCTTCGTAAGTATAGATCAGATCCGTCACATGTGATCACTCCGTCAGAGGTTGAAATCCGAAATGATATGACATACGATGAAGAACCGATCCGTATCTTAGCTCGGGAAATAAAAGAGTTGATAAACAAAAAATTCCATTAGTGAAAGTGTTATGAAATAGGAACGGGATTGAAGAGGCTACGTGAGAGCCCGAGGACTCATTGAGGCAACAATATCCAACTTTGTTTAATGGTAAGATTTTCAAGGATGAAAATTCCTAAGGGGGAGAGTTGTAACAGTCCGAATTTGACCCTAATCGAAACGGTGGTTTCGGGACCACGAATCTGAGTCCGAAAAAAATTTTAATATTATTTTTGGTGCTAATTATATGTGATTTATTATATGTGAAAGTTTCGTATAAAAATTTTATTGATTGAGTGCTTAACTTAAGTGAAAGGATTAAATTGAATAAGTGGAAAAATAATAGCTTTTATGAGATTAGTAGCCAAATCGAATTGTTTTCTTTGAAGTAGGTATTGAAGTGATAAATTAGCCATTTTGATTTCTTTTTTTTATGATGGATGGTTAGTGAAATAAAATAGTACTAAGTGGATGTTTATTTTAAAAATTGGAAATAATAAAGGTAGTTGTATCAAATAGGAGGGTTTAAATGAATTGCTCCTTGAAAGATTAGACTTGCATGTCAAATACCACATTTTTAATAATAGTGGACGGCATGATGATTAAGGTTCCTATTTAATTCTTTTATTATAGTTAGTGGTATGACATAGGTATTATACTTTGATTATTATAATGAATAGATGAAAAGAAAAGAAAAGAATTACCTTCCATCTTCTTTCTCCATCTTGCCAAATTACTAACAAAGAAAAGAAGAAAAGAAAACCATTCAAACCTCCATGGTCGGACCTTGCATGCATTCTTAAGGTGAGTTAGCAAGCTCCAATCTTGATAATTCTTGCACAATTATGTTAGTAGGCTTGTACACTATCAATTTCTTGTTTAAGTTTTGAGTTTAAAGCTTCCTTTAGATTCGGCTATTAGTAATAAATATGCCATATTTATGTTTGATAAAGAAACCTTGATCTTGGTTAGTTTATTAGCATGTTGATTAAAGAAAATAAGTATGAGTTATGGCTTGGGTATTTTGGAAGCAATCGGTTGGAAGCTAAGTGGCTAGACCGAATGGTTTTATGAACCTAGGAAATGAAGTTTAAGATTCGGCTACTAGGGGAAATAGTTGAATTTCAAAAAAAAATTTTGTTGTGAATAATATGTTTGGGACTTATTTGAATTGGGTGAGAAATTATAGGGGTAAATTAGTAAGAACTATAAAACTTTGCAATTTGATTGAATTGAGTTAGATTAAGTGGAAATTATTTGAACCAAACCTCATTTGATATTTCATAGATCGGGAACAAAAAGAGAAGGAGCTAAACCGGGGAAAAACTAAGATGAATGAATAACCGAAAATTTCAAATCTATCAACTTCTAAGGTAAGTCCTTAAGCAAATTTATGTCAAAGAATTATTTACGAACTTAGTATATAATAAATTTGGAAATTTGAGGCATGAAAATGTATGTTGGCCGAATGTAGGGGTATGAATTTGTAGTAAATTTATTTGTTGAATATACTGTGAATAATTATGTTTGGTTTAATATGTGAAAGTGATATGTTGTAAATGAGATAGTTGTGATTTTTAGTATCAAGTAATGTGTGTTGGAATGTTGAAAATGTTGAAAATTTGGGCTTAATGCCTAGCAGGCTTTGTGCCGGTGATCTATTTCGGGCTTAATGCCTAGCAGGCCTTGTGTCGGTGATCTATTTTGGGCTTAATGCCTAGCAGGCCTTGTGCCGGTGATCTATTTCAGGTTTAATGCCTAGCAGGCCTTGTGCGGGTGATCTATTTCAGGCTTAATGCCTAGCAGGCTGTAACATCCCAAAAAGGGGGTTATTTGGAACTTAATCATTTTTCTTATGTATGAATTGTTGAGACATTATTTTTGGAATAATAGAGTTTAATTTAAGGCTTTGTGTTGGCTCGATTTGGTAGGAAATTTTAGTTTTTAACTTCTAAGGTAGGGAGCCTTAGCAGGAGGGTGTTATAAGAATAAATGGGGATAATTTGGACATAAAATGAGCTTAGACCAAGTGGCAAAGTAAGCCCACTTAAGAGCTACATGTGACGCCACCAAGGAGCAAGGGAGAGCTTGTGTTCGAGTCGCGGAAATCCCTCTTTTTGTTCTTTATTTTGACGGCATAGGGAGGAGAGTTTGCTTCTCTTTAAACTCTTTAATTATTGTTAATAGATAATATAAGCATTTTATTTTAAGGATAATCAAGTAGATGATGAAGATTTAAAAGAATTATTATTGGATTATTATTATGGTTTTAATTTAAGTGGTCTAGAGTGAATTAAGGAAGTAAGAGGAATCTAGGACTCCTTGTTGAGGAGGAGTGGACGGCAAGGACTTATGGAAGAGGGGGGAGTTGCGAATGTTTATAAATAGCATCGACTTAGCACTTGTTTTGCTCTTTTCTCCATCTTTGCAAAGCTAGAAATTCTCAAACCTTCCATCTATCTTCTCTCCTTTCTTTTCCTCAAACACTGCTAGTGAAAACTCTCACCATCTCCTCCTCTCCATTAGTTTTCTACCATTAATTCTCCTCTCTTCTTTTGGTAGAATATCCACTCCTCTTGTCAAAATCCTCTTCTCTGTTAGGACTCACTTTGGCGAATATCGGGAAGACATAAGAGTTCTCGGATTTCTTCTTCAAACCGATTAGCAAGGGGTGCCGGATTTTAAGGTATTCGATCTAAGTCTCTATCCTCCATCAACCGAAGTTGGTAAGTGTGGGTAAGGCCTATGTTAGTATTCAAAAGCGAAAGCTTTGGTTATAAGTAATAATGACTAATCATTTATTTTGGAAAAAAAGCATTCAAGTATCGGTGCTTGTGGTTAGTAGCCAAAGCGAGGAAAGGTAAGATCTGGGATCATAAGGAACCCTTTCAATAATTTAGTTTGGCCGATTAGGCCATAGTATTGATCTAAGAGTTGGTCGAATGCCATGTTCTCTCCCTCTCGTGTCGGCTTTGATAAGGGTAAGTAGTGGGTTGACAATTGGCCATAAGGGAGCTAATCTTTTGTTGAATCAAATTTACTTAGGTACTTGGATTTTGGAGATCGACAAAGCAAGCCGTCATTCGTGACCAATCAAGTGATTGAAATCGAGCATTGTGATTAAGTATCCAAAAGCGCAAGGTAAGGATTCGGGTTCAAAGGAGAACCCTTTAAATAAATTAATTTGGCCGAATGTACTAACTCATGCCTTGGCGAATATAGAGGCGATAGATCTAGGGTGGTCGACTCTTCTTTCCGGATTTAGATCACTTTCGGTGGTGAAAGGTGTGTACATACACACATATAATTTGTTAATATCTTTGTTTGTTGTGAATGCTAACTTGATTTCTATGTAGCATTGATAATATACCATATCGGTATAGTTGGCAATCCGGGTAAGTCCCTAAAATGTGCACTTGTTATTCGATGCTTTTGGTAAGCATGTTGCATTAATACATGAAGTTTAAGTATGTGATTGATGCGGGATTGATGAGTGGAGGCGGTATTAATCGTGTCGACGGGCACCGGTGTTTTGGTAACACACCGTGACTATATGTCACCGGAGGTTTGGTACCTCGGAGGTTTGGTACCTCAATAGCGACTTATCCACGTGGTTAACACCACCGTGGGTTGGCCCCACTTGAGATATGGGATCGTCGCGGTGATTTGGTATCACACGATGGGTTGGCCCCATCACCCGATTTGTGTCTACGGACACGGTGTTTTGGTAACACATTGTGACTATATGTCACCGGTGGTTTAGCACCACCGATGGTTTGGTACCACAACAGGGGTAGCAGTGGCGTATGGTTGGCTAGGTTGGGTACACATTATTTTGCATATTAATTGTTATATGTTGTGTATGAAAATGTTTTAAAGCGGGGAAGGGTTACATACTGAGTCTTGGTGACTCACCTTCTCCATTATTTTTTCCAGGTGATGCTTAGATCGCGGACATGGAGCCGGAGGGACTTGAGGAGGCCATGCGGTGGATTTAAAATTAAGTGGACTTTAATTTTTGTTATTTTAAATTTTGGTTATCGGGTTGTTTTATTTTGGATGTAATAAGGCCTCATCATACTTTACTTTAGTTATTTTCTTATATGTTGGATAATTTATTTTAATTAAAATTTGAATTACACGTTTTTCTAAATTAACACGAAAAAAAAAGTTTTATCGTGCCATCGGGCACATCTGAAAATTTGTGTAATAACTTGACTTAATTAAATTTTCAAACTGGACTAAGTATAATTTCAGCAAGATAACTTAAAATGAGCAGTTTCAACAAAACTTAGGTGGATTTAGAAAATGGGTTTCAAAAAGTTCTTCTTAGTAACGACCCATATTCGGTCCTAACGTTTAGTAGGGTTTGGGTACATTACAAATTAATATCGAGCCAGTTCAAAACTTCATTTGTGGGGGCCCAAGGCCCAAAAATGTTTTAATAGGCCTTATTAATTGATTTTGGGTTTTTAAAGCGGCATGGCAGAGTCTCCCAAGACCGATCCGCCTGTAAGTACATCTAAACCTCTGTGTGAATTATATTACGTAGAAGGGTAGGAAGCATGGAGCGTAGATAGACTTATAGGAACTTGAACCCTAGGATTAGATTACTCAAACACACAAGCTAAACATAAGACTTAAAGAACTAAACCAATCTATGACTTAGTCATCGAGCTAGGGTGTGGTAACCCCATGCGCATGTCTAGGATTGGAGCAGGAAGAGCACGGTATTTAAGCGATCAGGTGACTCACCACCTCTTGGCAGTATCCTACAGTGCGTAGCTTGGGTTCACCCTAACCCGGAGGCTCGGTGGTGTGGTAACCTTTGTGCGCATGTCTAGAAAGGTTGATGGGGAGCTTGGTATTTAAGCAGTCCGTGTGACTCACCTCCTCTCCACACGAAACCCGCCTGGTGCGTGGCTTGGGTTCACCACGACCAAGAGGGCTCGGTCATAGGCTAAACATAATGATTAAAACCCAAAGGAATCACCTGACTTTCGAAAAAAAAAAGGAATGAAACAACAAAACTTGGTTTTAAAACTTTTAAAATCACTCCCTCAAACGTAAGAACAACTCTTTTTACAATGTTTTCCTCGAAAAGTTCGATTTGTGGAAAATTACAAAAATGCCCTTAGGGGTAAAAAAAATTACTAAAATACCCTTGGTTCATAAAATATCAAATCAATGATTTTGTTCAAGAATTTCAACTATTTGATAAATATTCAACTCAGCCTTGGAAATCATCAATGAAACACTTTGGTTTTGGAAAATTACAAACGCATACTCAACTTATAAAATTACCAAAACGCATACGAGTACAAATTTTTGCAACATCATCGTTTTAAGAAAGGAAAATTTTCAAAAGGGACCCTCAAGGTTTTGCAATTACTAAAACACCCTTGATTTACAAAAATTATAAAATTACCCCTGATGGACAAAATTACCAAAATACCCACGGTTTTGAAATGATGCCATAACTTCAAATCTTATCAATTTTAATAACACCCCAGGTGTTGGAATTTCAAAACAACCTACTTTACTAATGTTTTTAAAATCTCTTTTATTACGAAAATACCATGAGGAAAATGGCGAAAATACCCACAGGTTAGAAATGGGCGTAAATGTCCGGAGGCGAATAGGTATGGAAAGTATTAGGGAATGGATGCAAGAACTTCTTTGTGTGAACTAGGATAGAAGATGAAACCTTGTTTGCACGAAAGAATCTCTAATTAAAATTTCTTCATAAAATTTCTTGCGAGTAATGAAGTGGAACAAGCGCTAATACATAAAATTTCTCTTAATCAGTTAAAAGCGCGATAGATAGAATGAGTTCTAGAGGGCGTGGGCGCAGTGGGCGCAGTAGGGGTAGGATGACGGTGTGCGAACCCGTCAGTCGGGGCAAGGTTAAAAATGATGTACCACCCACCACCACCTCCGACTTTTGGAGCGGAGGAGCAGATCGGGACGGGAGGAGGCGATGCTCATGGCGGTGTTGCGAGTACTCGAATTGGTGGTGAGTGGTGGAAATTTAGGAACTCAATCTGTTCCGCGAATTCGGTCCAACAGCTAAGGTGTTCCGGGGTGTGTCGAGTGGCACCTAGTGTAGTAGAGTATTGGTGAAATCTCTGAAAGGATAATGGATGATCTTGACTGACCGAGGAGGAAAAAGTGAAAGGCGGTGTCGCTTCTAAAGGATGAAGCGTACAGTGGTGGTGACGATTCGGGATGGAGCCACAGTGATGATCTCACGTGGGACTACTTTAAAACCTCTTTTCGGAAGAAGTATGTGGGCACCGGCTACAGCGACGTGAGAGGAAGGCTTTTCGGGTCTAGTACAAGGAACTAAGTCCGTGGCGAGTATGAGGCGAGTTTTTAAGGTGAGTAGGTATGCGGAGGAATCGTAGCCATTGAACACGAAGTTGTGTCCGCTTTGAGGACGGACTCAAGATGACTTGAGGTTCTTGATTGCGCATGACAAGTCCGTGAGTTTTCATCTCTTGTGGAAAAGGCTAAGGTAGCCGAGGGATCAAGGAGGTGTGAGGCGAATTATAGTAGAAATAATCGGAAGAGGATTTGGGTCACCGGATCCGGTGGTAATGATCGGAAGAAGGCTAGGCAGTGGGCCAAATCGGTGAAGGCCCGTAGCTACTAATCGAGACCGGCCCGGTGCAATCGCCGTGGAAGTCCCATTGGGAGGTTGCTCGGCCGTGATAGAGGATGTTTTGAGTGTGGGTCTTTAGAACATCGGGTCGAGATTGTCCTCGAGCGAGCTCGAAATCGGCCGGAGGGGCGTAACTGTACTCGGGACGAAATGTGGGACCGCAGAGGGTCGTGGTAATGGCGGAGGAAGCAATGGTCCTAACCGAGGTCGAGGAACTCGAGGCGAGAGGTTCAGCGACCTGAGGCTAAGCGACTGGCCTAGTCTCTGGCAAGGCGTCGCGAGGAGGGTGACGACGGATGTCATAACCAGACGTTTTGATTTTGGTCTCCTTATTATCGTTAATTGATGTGGGGTCTACACATTCATACGTAGCAAGTAGTGTGGTCGAGACTTTGAACCTAGACTCGAGGCTAACTGCTAGGGAGATAAGCGTAGTGAGTCCTTTAGGTCACTCCGTAGTGGTAGACAAACTTTTAGAGGCGTACCCTAGAACTCCAGGGTTGTATTCGAGTCGATCGATGGAACTACCATTCGGGAGTTCGATTTGATCCTTGGAATGGATTGGTGGCTAAGTATCGAGCGAATTTGGATTACGGCTAAGCGCATGGTTCTTAAGACACCGAGAATGGTGAAGTGGTTATGATAGGTGATAGAAGGAATTACCTATCCAATGTGGTGTCTGCCTTGAAGGTTGAGAAGATGGTCAAGAAGGGTTGTAAGGCGTTCTTGGTTCAAATCTGCTTTGGAGGTTAAGGAGTCGAGTTGGAAAGGTCCGAACGGTTGGAGAATTTCTTGATGTGTTCCCGAAGAACTTCCGGTCTACCTCCGGATCGGAAGTCGAATTCGGTATAGGCGTGCTACGGGAGCACGGCACCGTGTCTATAGCACCTTACCGGATGGCACCAAAGGAATTGGTGGGTGAAGGCTCAAATTCGGAGCTCTTGGATAAAGGATTTATTCGACCTAGTATATCTCCGTGGGGCGCTTTGTATTGTTTGTCAAGAAGAAGGGCGGTTCTATGCGAATGTGCATTGATTACCGTCAGTTAAACAAGTTAACGATCAAAAACAAGTACCCATTGCCTCGGATCGATGACTTGTTTAACCAGTTGAAGGGAGCGTCGGTGTTTTCAAAAATAGACCTTAGATCGGGTTACCATCAACTTAAGGTGAAGGGGGCCGATGTTCACAAGACGGCTTTTCGAACTCGGTATGGGCATTACGAGTTCCTAGTGATGCCATTCGGTTTGACCAATGCACCAGCGCGTTCATGGATTTAATGAATAGAGTATTTCAGCAGTACCTAGACCAATTCGTCGTGGTGTTCATAGACGACATTTTGGTCTACTCTAAGACGGAGGAGGAGCACGACAAGCATTTACGGATAGTTCTACAAGTGTTAAGGGAAAAGCAATTGTATGCCAAATTCAGTAAGTGTGAATTTTGGCTAAGGGAGGTGGCTTTCTTAGGTCACGTAGTGTCAGCGGAAGGGATTAGAGTGGATCCCCGCAAGATTGAAGCGGTGTTGGAGTGGAAACCGCCTAAGTCGGTGGCAGAGATACGAAGTTTTCTAGGTTTAGCAGGGTATTATCGGAGATTTGTGGAAGGGTTCTCTCTGATCGCAGCGCCGTTGACTAAGTTGCTAAGGAAAGGTGTTCCATTTGTATGGTTGGAGAAGCAGCAAGAAAGTTTTGATAAGCTGAGGAAGATTCTGACGGAAGCTCCGGTTTTAGTACAACCCGAGGCAGGGAAATTATTCACAGTCTATTGTGATGCATCTCACACTTTGGTTTGGGGTGTGTGTTGATGCGAGATGGGAAGGTAGTAGCCTATGCGTCCGTCACCGAGACCGCATGAGGTTAACTATCCAACTCACGACACAGAGTTAGCCGCAATCGTCTTCGCCTTGAAGATATGGAGACATTATCTTTATGGAGAGGAGTCGGTAATTTACACGGACCACAAAGTTTGAGGTATCTTCGACACGAAGGATGCGAATCGAGACGGTAATGATGGATTGAGTCGTTAAAGGACTACTGACATTCCATCGAATATCATCCGGGTAAGGCTAACGTGGTGGCCGGCGCGTTGGCCGGAAGGTCGTGGCGGATTTAAGAGCAATGTTTGCTCGATTGAGCCTATATGACGATGGAAGCCTTTTGGCGAGTTTCAAGTTAAGCCAGCGTGGATCGAGGAGATTAAGAACAAACAGTTAGTGGATGAAGGCTTAAATGCGAAGAGAATGCAAGTTCGAGGATGGTGGTTTAGAAGGGTATAGTTTGTTGGTGATGGTGTGTTATGTTTTCAAGGGCGTACCAGTATGCCAAAGGACATGGAGTTGAGGCGGAAAATTCTCCAGATGCTCATAGCAGCCCATCGCTATGCATCCGGGAGGAAGCAAGATGTATGGAGATCTACTGAAATCAGCTTACGGTGGCGGGTTGAAGCGAGATAACGAATTGTAGGGAAGTGTTTGACGTGTCGGCGAGTTAAGGTCGAACACCGCTACCATCGGGGTTACTTCAACCTGTTAAGATCCCTCAATGGAAGTGGGAGAGGATCACTATGGATTTCGCGATGGTCTACCCCTTACGCCCAAAGAAGAAAGATGCGGTTTGGGTAATCGTGACCGTCGACTAAATCACTCACTTCATCTGGGGTGAGAATGGACTACTCACTCGAAAGCTAGCAAAGTTGTATGTGGCGAGATAGTCGATTGCATGGTGTACCGTGTCAGTTATCTCGAGATAGGGACCCAAGGTTCACTTGAGGTTTTGAAGGCGTTACATCAAGCGTTAGTACAGCGGTTGGATTTCAAAGACTTTCCATCCTCGAGACAGACGAGCAAATGAGAAAGGTCATCTGAGATCTTAGAAGATATCTTTGAGGGTTGTGTCTTGGAATTCGAGGTAATTGGGAGGAATTCTTACCTCTAGCCGAGTTCGCCTACAACAATAGCTACCAAGCGAGTATTCAGATGGCACCATCTGAAACCTTGTATGGACGAAATGCCGAACTCCGACGTGTTGGACGGAGTTGGGTGAACGACAAGTGTTGGGCCCGAAATTGGTAGCGAGAGGCGAAGACAAAGTCAAAGTGATTCGGTCTCGTCTCAAGGAAGCATCGAGATAGGCGTAAGTCTTATGCCGATCTCAAACACAAGGAAATGGAGTATCTTTGTGGGAGACAAGGTCTTCTGAAGGTGTCGCTTGGAAGAAGGTACTAAGATTTGGGCGAAAAGGAAGCCGAGCCCAAGATTCATTGGCCCATATACTGATCTTGAAGCGAGTAGGACCGGTAGCTTATCGCCTTGAACTGCCGCGAGTTAAGTCGATACATAACGCCTTTCACGTATCAATGCTGAGACGGTATCGGTCAGATCCATCACATGTGGTGCCTGTGACAGAAATCGAGGTGAACGCAGACTTATCTTTTGAGGAGGAACCAGTTCAGATCTTGGATAGAGATATAAAGGTTCTACGTAGGAAGTCAGTGCCCTTAGTGAAAGTGCTATGGCGGAACCATGGTGCTGAGGAAGCTACGTGGGAACCTGAGGATGTGATACGGCGGCAATACCCTCATCTGTTTTAGTTATGTAATTTCGGGACGAAATTTATTTTAAGGGGGGTAGAACTGTAACATCCCAAAAAGGGGGTTATTTGGAACTTAATCATTTTTCTTTTGTATGAATTGTTGAGACATTATTTTGGAATAATAGAGTTTAATTTAAGGCTTTGTGTTGGCTCGATTTGGTAGGAAATTTTAGTTTTAACTTCTAAGGTAGGGAGCCTTAGCGGGAGGGTGTTATAAGAATAAATGGGGATAATTTGGACATAAAATGAGCTTAGACCAAGTGGCAAAGTAAGCCCACTTAAGAGCTACATGTGACGCCACCAAGGAGCAAGGGAGAGCTTGTGTTCGAGTCGCGAAATCCTCTTTTGTTCTTTATTTTGACGGCATAGGAGGAGAGTTTGCTTCTCTTTAAACTCTTTAATTATTGTTAATAGATAATATAAGCATTTTATTTTAAGGATAATCAAGTAGATGATGAAGATTTAAAAGAATTATTATTGGATTATTATTATGGTTTTAATTTAAGTGGTCTAGAGTGAATTAAGGAAGTAAGAGGAATCTAGGACTCCTTGTTGAGGAGGAGGGACGGCAAGGACTTATGGAAGAGGGGAGTTGCGAATGTTTATAAATAGCATCGACTTAGCACTTGTTTTGCTCTTTTCTCCATCTTTGCAAGCTAGAAATTCTCAAACCTTCCATCTATCTTCTCTCCTTTCTTTTCCTCAAACACCTGCTAGCAGAAAACTCTCACCATCTCCTCCTCTCCATTAGTTTTCTACCATTAATTCTCCTCTCTTCTTTTGGCCGAATATCCACTCCTCTGTTGCCGAAATCCTCTTCTCTTGTTAGGACTCACTTTGGCCGAATATCAGGAAGACATAAGAGTTCTCGGGATTTCTTCTTCAAACCGATTAGCAAGGGGTGCCGGGATTTTAAGGTATTCGATCTAAGTCTCTATCCTCCATCAACCGAAGTTGGTAAGTGTGGGTAAGGCCTATGTTAGTATTCAAAAGCCGAAAGCTTTGGTTATAAGTAATAATGACTAATCATTTATTTTGGAAAAAAAAAGATTCAAGTATCGGGTGCCGTGGTTAGTAGCCAAAACGAGGAAAGGTAAGATACCGGGATCATAAGGAACCCCTTTCAATAATTTAGTTTGGCCGATTAGGCCATAGTATTGATCCTAAGAGTTGGCCGAATGCCATGTTCTCTCCCTCTCGTGTCGGCTTTGATAAGGGTAAGTAGTGCGTTCGGCAATTGGCCATAAGGGAGCTAATCTTTTGTTGAATCAAATTTACTTAGGTACTTCGGGATTTTGGAGATCGACAAAGCAAGCCGTCATTAAGTGACCAATCAAGTGATTCGAAATCGAGCATTGTGATTAAGTATCCAAAAGCGCAAAGGTAAGGATTCGGGTTCAAAAGGAGAACCCTTTAAATAAATTAATTTGGCCGAATGTACTAACTCATGCCTTGGCGAATATAGAAGCGATAGATCTAGGGTGGTCGACTCTTCTTTCCGGATTTAGATCACTTCGGTGGTGAAAGGTGTGTACATACACACATATAATTTGTTAATATGCTGTTTGTTGTGAATGCTAACTTGATTTCTATGTAGCATTGATAATATACCATATCGGTATAGTTGGCAATCCGGTAAGTCCCAAAATGTGCACTTGTTATTCGATGCTTTTGGTAAGCATGTTGCATTAATACATGAAGTTTAAGTATGTGATTGATGCGGGATTGATGAGTGGAGGCGGTATTTAATCGTGCGACGGGCACCGTTGTTTTGGTAACACACCGTGACTATATGTCACCAGAGGTTTGGTACCTCCGGAGGTTTGGTACCTCAATAGCGACTTATCCTCGTGGTTAACACCACCGTGGGTTGGCCCCACTTGAGATATGGGATCGCCCGCCGGTGATTTGGTATCACACGATGGGTTGGCCCCATCACCCGATTTGTGTCTCGGACACCGTGTTTTGGTAACACATTGTGACTATATGTCACCGGTGGTTTGGCACCACCAAAGGTTTGGTACCACAACGGGGTAGACAAAGTGGCGTATGGTTGGCTAGGTTGGGTACACATTATTTTGCATATTAATTGTTATATGTTGTGTATGAAAATGTTTTAAAACGGGGAAGGGTTACATCTTGAGTCTTGGTGACTCACCTTCTCCATTATTTTTTCAGTGATGCTTAGATCGCGGACATGGAGCCGGAGGGACTTGAGGAGGCCATGCGGTGGATTTAAAATTAAGTGGACTTTAATTTTGTTATTTTAAATTTTGGTTATCGGGTTGTTTTATTTTGGATGTAATAAGGCCTCATCATACTTTACTTTAGTTATTTTCTTATATGTTGGATAATTTATTTTAATTAAAATTTGAATTACGTTTTCTAAATTAACACGAAAAAAAGTTTTATCGTGCCATCAGAACATCTATCGAAAATTTGTGTAATAACTTGACTTAATTAAATTTTCAAAGCGGACTAAGTATAATTTCAGAAGATAACTTAAAATGAGCGGTTTCAACAAAACTTAGGTGGATTTAGAAAATGGGTTTCAAAAGTTCTTCTTAGTAACGACCCATATTAGGTCCTAACGTTTGGTCGGGTTTGAAACATTACGTGCCTTGTGCTTGATTTAATTCGGGCTTAATGCCTAACAAGCTAAATGCCGGTGTTTTAAATCTCGGACTTCAAGTCTAGCAGGCAGGGTGCTAGTGTATGTGATTCGATTTAGTGTGTAGCTCGTTATATGCTGGTGAGTTATCTATTTCCAAACTTTAGTTACGAAATGGTAAAGTTATGAAACAAACCATGGAAGCTTAAGTTTATGAAAGTGAATTGGTAAGTTCGGCTATAAGGTATGTATTAAGTATACTTTAATGTTATGATTATAAGCTATGATGATAAGTAAATGTAATGATGAAAGGAAGTGATGTACATATAATAGATGGAATTGATTATATTTATAGTATGAGTGACTTAGTTATTGAAAATCATGAATGAAGTAAGTATTCGTACAAGTATATCTATATGCATAAGTATGTGAATAATTACTTAGTACATAATAATCTGTTGTATAGAAGTAAAAGTTGATGTAGGTATATATAATGGAATGGGATATTTGGTTTTGGTAGATTAAATATTAAGTCATGAACGTTTGATGTTAAGAAATGTTTATTTAAATGCTTATATACTTGAATGTTACATTAAAGTTGCTTAAGACTTACTAAGCTAGTAAGCTTACTTTGTGTGTATCCCTTGTTTGTTTTATAGATTTTGTCAAAGCTACGGGCTCAGAGGATCTTCGGAGAAGTCAACCACACTGTCAACTCTTTTGGTACTTATAAACCTAGTTTGAACTTAAGGCATGTATAGGCTACCTTAAGGTTTGAATGATATTTAGTTGATGTATATAAGCCATGCGAAAATGGCTTGTCTTACTATTAAATAATCTAAGGTTATGCAAGTCTTGATTAAGGTAAGAGTATAAGTTTTGCATGAATGATGAATATGAATGTGTTTAAAATCATGCTAAGCATAATGTTTTGTATATGTATGTTTGATATGTAATCACATATATGAATCTTTACTAGTTCTTTGGAAAGTGAATATATATATATATATGGGATAGCATATTCGGTTATGAATAACATTGGTGCATGTGTATTTTAAATTCAATTGATAGGATTTGGTAGTGAAATGATTAAATTATGGTACTATGGTTCGGTTGTATTCAGCCTTGATGCATGATCATTAAACAAGTAAAATCGACAATGTAAGCAAGCATACTTGTCAGTTTGGTTAATTAATATGTTTATTATGTCATGCATTTGATTTAAAAAGTAGCCCATTTTTAGAAGCATATCGTATAGTACATTATTCATGATGGATGTTCTTAATATGACTTTAAGGTTAAGATAATTGTTGAATGTGACTAATTATGCTTGATTGACAGCTGGTCATATTACGTGTTTAAAAACATTAGGAGTTGCATTATGGAAATTGGTATATGCGCAATTGAACTTGATTTAGGTTATGAATTGATAAACGATAAATTTGATTATATAAAGTTTAAGCATGGTTATATATACATATATATTTAATTTTGTTATTTGATATCTTACCTAGGTATATTAAATATGGCTATGGGCATTTTCGTTCATTGAAAATTTGATTACCAAATGAATAGTGATATGGTTAGTCAATGAAAAATGTTTCTTTGTAAATCTTGGTTAAATGGTTTATGAACGGTATAAAAAAATGTTTAACTATGCTATGAAAGCACATTACATTTATTGTATTCGATCATGTTTATTTGAGATGTTAATAATTGATATGATTTGTACTACGCTTGGTAATGCCTCATAACCCTAATCCGGCGACGGATACGGGTTAGGGGTGTTATATTTGATTGGTATCAGAGCCTACGATTTAGTCCATCTTCAAATCTCTTACTCATGATGGCTCCAGTGGACACGCATTCTCGAGTGTATTTGTTGAGTCGTACAAACTCTCACTCATAATTAGTCATTGACATCTTGCCTTGTTTCAGTTCTAGGAATTCCTTCTTTTTCTGGTCCACAAATCTTTGACTGATATACTTTTCTTAAACTCTTCTTGGAAAAATTCCCATGTGACCTTTTCCCTCGGTACTACCGACACAAGGGTGTTCCACCATTGATAGGCAGCATCTCTTAAAAGAGAAACTACACACTTTATACATTCCTCAGGTGTGCATGACAACTCATTAAATACCCTGATAGTATTTTCTATCTAGAACTCAGCCTTTTCCGGATCATCATCTTTTCTAGCCTAGAATTCTTCTGCCCCATGTTTCCTGATCCTATCAATTGGAGGTTTGTCTCATCTTACCACCTCTACTACTTGAGGGACTGCGGGGATAGGTTGTTGAACAGGCGGGGGTGGATAGGGTTGTACATTCGGTTCGTACGAACGAATTTCGTATACCACGTATTCATCATATGGAGGAAGGCTTCTCTAGCCTCATCTTCTCCTCTTTGACTCACCGTAGTGGGTCTATTCTCATTCTCATTAGGCACCATCCCTTCAGCAGGAGCCGACGCGTTACTTTCTACATCATCCACCTCAGCTCTTTTGGGATCCATTTACTATATGTATAAACATAATTTAAGTCATCAGGAGTCGTCACACTATCATTATAAAAACATTCTTACATATGGCATGTATAGCTAGACTCGTGCTCGTGCTACGTTAGTCCTAAAACTGACTAAATCTTACTCTTATACCACTAAATGTAACACTCCATACTCGAGTCCGATGCTAAGACTGGATACGAGACATTACCACGCTTGAACTCACTTAAAACATGTGCTTATGGGCTATAAAATTTTGTTTCGAATTAAAAACTTCTCTTTCTTAGTCTAATCATACATTTCATGAGCCTACGAGGCCTTAAACACGTAACTGGAAACTTTCGGAACTCAAATGAAAACTTTTCCTTAAAACAGGGGTCACACGCCCATGTGATTTGGGACACGCTCATGTACCCCTAACACATGCCCATGTCTTCCACCCGTGGTCGACACTAACTAATTACACACGGCCTTGACACGCCCGTGGATGTAAAATGTGTGCTATACCTTGATATACAGGACTTATTCACATCGTCTGAGGCACATGCCCATGTTCTGACCGTGTATCACACACGGCCTAAACAAACGACCGTGGGATTTGCCCGTGGCCTATTTTGACTTAAAACACTAAGGTGTAGGGTATGCACGGCCTAAACACACGCCCGTGTGTTTAACCGTGTGGCCACTTAGAGGCTATTTACCAAGCCAATTGCCACCCTGAAATCAAGACCAAACTCATGCTTAATTCAATACATTTTTCATAAACATTACTACATGCTTCATTGATCTCAATAAACAAACATACTTAGTCAATTTTGGCCAAATGCTTAGCCATATACAAAAGAATAATAAACTTAATAGCCAACACTTTGGCTCTTCTTAGAACATATTCTCAAAATGAAATGCTTCCTATACATGCCATACTTAGTAAAATAACTTGGCTATACCAAAATAGCGATTGATAGTGTGCTCCGAGCTTTGATGACGATGATCCACGAGATTGACTTGGCGGAACTACATAGAAAGAAATGATAAAATACATAAGCATTTAGCTTAGTAAGTTTGCATAAAATGCACATAGCAACATACTTGATTTATATAAACCATATGACATAAACTATGGTATCATAGATTTTAGCTATAAAGCTTACTTACTCATACCGAATCTTACATATCTCATGATACTTACTAATCTCATCCTCGTGAGATAAATAAGGTACATGTATCACTTGATCACATTGATCAATATATTTTAACATGATATTCATAAATCTTTCATTCATTATTCATAACATGACAATGCTCATTTACAACTTAATAGTAGTTTTGCATACTTAGTTTTCTTATCATCTCATTTGAGCTTAACTCTTTTGCCCGATGAATTTTTATGAATAACCGAGGATACTAGATCTCGACCCACACATAACTTGATGCCAAAGCCATATCCTAGATATGGTCTTACATGGAATTTCTCATCTTGGTTTCGAGGCCATGTCTTGACATGGACTTATACGAAGTCTTTCTCATGTGTTCCCTTGGGAACTTACCATTGCCATGTCTCGACATGGTCTTACTTGGTATCTTTACTCATGAACTGGTCAATGCCGAGCCTTGGCTTGGACTTACATGAAATCTTCCTTGTTCTCACCAATGCCATGCCTTGGCTTGGGCTTATATAGGTCTTCTTCTCATAATAACTCTTCAAAGCCAAGACTTGTCTTGGTCTTACATGATAACTCGCTTGATTACCGATGTCATGCCTTGGCTTGGTCTTATATGGACTTTTTCATTTCATGTGGTAGATCGAGTATCCTAGGTAATTCATCTTCAATCGGGACTTTCTCATACTTAATCTCATTGATTTCTTTGTTTAACATAACATTAAAAATTTTCATGATAATATTGTAAATTGTACTAAGCAGTTCAATGATATAAATCATAAAGCTTAGAAATCATACAAACTTACGTCAATATACAAAATGTATGTAGATATGTAATTTAGTCCTTGACTTTGTTCTTGCCTCGGTTTCGATCCGAGCTTCATTTTTCTTGATCTATAATAATAATTCAACTCATTTAATAATCACATTGACTAAATTGGCCCTTAACACATACTTTGGAAAAATTACTATTTTACCCCTAAACTTTCTCATATTTGCACTTTTGCCCCAAGGCTCGTAAAATGATTCTCATTCAACTTTCATAAACTTCATGCTTACCTGACTCATTATCTCAACTATAGCAATAGCAAATTCTCACTATTTCTACCATGTATGACCAAATCTCATAAATTAACAAACTAGTCCCTACATGTATTTTTCATGAATTTCACATAGAAAAAGATGTTTATCTAACATCAAACTCTCATAATCTTCCATAATACATCATTTAACATGCATGTCATTCATGGGTATATTTTTGAACATGCATCTTAGCTCAACTTATAGCTAAAAATAGCTAATTCATAATACAAGAACTCCAAAAATACGAAGAACATTAAAAACGGGACTAAGATAAACTTACTAGCAAGCTTGAAAAATTGAAGAACCCTAGCTATGGCTTCCTTTAAATTTTCGACAATAAGGGGGAGAAGATGAATAGATTTTTATCATTTTTTTCCCATTTTAGTCATTTAAATTTATAAATGACCAAAATGCCCTTCTCTCTAAACTTTTACAATTTACTATCTCATGTCCAATTTTGTTCAAAAATTATAATTTTGGAAAATTGCTACTTAAGGACTTCTAATTGATATTCTAAAGCTATTTCATACAAAAGCTTCTAGAAACTCATATTTTACAACTTTTACAATTTAGTCCTTTTGGACCATTCAACCTCAATTTAACAAAATTGCTTCATGAAACTTTGACACTAGCATGCAAACATGGCATAAACCTTAAAAACTCATAAATTCACCTCGGATTCATGGCCTCACACCACTATTCCGACTAGGCCCTAGATCGGGCTATTACATGTCTAACCCTTATGCGAGCCTAACTTGATTCAATTTGCAAACTCAAATGACACGGTCGAGCCACACGCCCGTGTGCTCAACTGTGTGAGCAATTATAGGCCATTTGCATGGCCAAACTTGTCACCCACACTTAGAATCACCTACAAGCATCAAACCATATGCATTCATACATTAAATGGCAACCAAAACATACCAATATATGCACCAATTAATCACCATCCACACCATCTATTTCTATACTCAATTTCAACTAAATAAGTCCATCTAAAATCCCAATTTCACATCTCAAATCATACAAGTCAAGCATCATGCAATTCATATCACAATTTTACATTTAAACCACAATACTCATCAACCAATTTAAGCATGAAATATAGATATCCATTTTTACTAACTCATACCAAATTTATCATCCACATAACCTACTCATATGAACCAACATCATTCAACTCCTAAGCCATATCACATGGCAAAGCTTATACACTTCATAACATGCCATATCTACTAGCCTGTACATGCCATATTCAAATATATATACATCTTTAAAAAAAATACCAAAATATATAGCCGATAGTGTGATTAAGTCGCTGACGATCCCTGAATTTGTGCTAGCTTTAAAGACACTGTAAAACAGAGAAACACTTTACACAGTAAGCTTAAAAGCTTAGTAAGTTTGTTATATAATACATATAACTCAGTAATACAATATCAATATACAAAATAAACCATCACTTAGAAATATTCACAATGATACACAATATCATCCTTAGCCATATGCTTACACAACTAACCATGTGTCCATAAACAATATCATAAATGACATAGGTTCCGAACATACCTTTGCCAACACTTAGTTAACAATCATTCTTACTACCCAATGCTCGATACGGCCTTTCGATAAATCTTCGTTATTCATTCGATTTATTCACACACTTAGTGCCAAATTATTAATCGAAACTTTAATATCATTGCACACTTAGTGCCTTTATGTTAAACCAAATTTAACTCGATATCGCACACACAGTGCCAATCGATATAGCAGATGCTTCCTTTACTTCGCACATACAGTGCTATTCACCTCTGTCTCCATTGTAATTACGCACACTTAGTGCCACATTTCTCAATTCCACGTATAGTATTTATAATTCAATAACCACATATTCTTTCATTTCATAATACATAGATATGAATTTAAACGGTTCGTATTATACACGAACTTAACTCGGACGTCGAAATAACAAAACAATTCTACTAATCGAGCACTTTATCTTTGTCTCGATCTCGATCCAAATCCTTCCTTTCTTGATATATACATATTCAAATTTAGCTCATTCAACCACCAATTCATTCAATTAAGTCCAAATACACATATTTAGGGCATTTTACAAAATAGCCCTTACATTTTCACATTTCGACACTTAAGTCTCTATTTCATAAATTCATCAAATTCACATAATTTCACACATGCCTAGACAAGTTTTCCTTATGTCCATACAATCCCACATATTTCATTTATTTCTCATTTTAATCCTCTAATTTCTTATTTTCAAAATTTAGCCCAAATTACTCAAATTCACCAAAAATTTAAAGACAACATATGTCAATCTATGACTTATCTTTCATATTTCACCAACTATCAACGCAAAGCTCACATATTCATCAATGGCCATCTCAAAATCTTTATCAAATTCTAAAATTAAGACATGGGCTTGATAGAACACAAAACAACGATCACAAAAACATAGAAATCATCAAAAACAAACCAAAACACATACCTTAATCAAAGAGAAACCATGGTCGAACCTAGCTATCCCTTTTTCTTTTCTTTTCTTTCAATTTTTCGTGGAAAAAGATGAACACTTCCACTATTCTTTTGTTTTATTTTGATATATTAACATTAATGCACCATTATCATTTTGCCCTTTTATTAGTTCATTTAAAATTCCACTAACCTTAGGCATTTTTGTCCATACAATCTTTTAATGGTATATTATCAACATAAGGACTTCTCATTTAGAAAACCATGCCAATTTGGCACTTTAACAACCAGCACACAACTTTTGCATTTTATGCGATTAAGTCCTTTTAACAAATTAAGCACACAAACGTTAAAATTTTCACACAGAACTTTCACACATACTCAATCACATATTGTAAACACCAAAAATAATATTAAAATATTTTTTTGACCTCGAATTTGTGGTCTCAAAATCACTATTCCAACTAGGTCTAAACTAGGCTGTTATAGTGTAAAAGCTATGAAAAAAGAAGAGAATGAACGAGCTTATTTATTTCTAGCTGGTTTAAATAAAGAATTTGATGAAGTGAGAAGGTTAGAAGAGATGAGATAAGGAGAAAAGTAATGTTAAGGCCAGGATTTGAAACTAATGATGATAATTTTGCTCTTGTAACTGTTAAAAACGATGATGGTAGTGAAAAAAAGAAAAAAACCTTGGTGCGATCACTACAAAAAATGTTGGCATACAAGAGAAACGTGTTGAAAGCTCCATGGAAAATCAACAAATGGAAAAAATAAGAGTGGCAATGGTCGTGGTTCACAATCGGGAATAACAAAGCTTTCCAAACACCTAATGAAAATTATGAGGGCAAAGTTCTCTGGAATGGTCTCCATTCACTAAGGAACAATTAAAGCATCTACACAAGCTTTTTCAATCACCATAGTTTCGAATGAATTCTTCTGTTCCTAACTCATCGAATAATCCTTCTTCCTCCTTTGGCCAATCAGATACTGATTTTTTTATTTTTTCAGTGTCGAGCATTGTAAAACAAACACATGGATCGTTGATTCTAGAACTAGTGATCATATGACTAGAAGTCATTTTCTTTTCTCAACTTACACATCTTATGCAAGAAACAGAAAGATCAAAGTAGCAGATGGGTCATTCTCGAAATAGCCGGGAAAGACACCGTTAAAATTTCACCTTCCATGGTTTTACATGATTTTTTACATGTGCCAAATCTAGCTTGTAATCTCAAATCGATCAGTAAATTATCCCAGTCCTCAAATTTTCATGTTATATTTGAATCCTCTATATGTAAATTTTAGGACATGGTCTCGGGGAGGATGATTGGCAATGCTAAAGAATCTGGTGGAATTTACTTCTTGACGACAGCCATCTAAGTCAACCAACAACTACTTTATGTTTAAATTATGTTTCTAGTTTTGATAAGGTTATGATTTTGGCATTATAGGCTTGGACATCCTATTTTTTACTATTTAAGATACTTGTCACCTGGTCTATTTAAAAATAAAATTCATTCTTCATATTACTGTGAATTTTGTGAATTAGCTAAACATCATAGGTCATTCTTTCCACCTAAATAATATAAAGCTTCTAAACCATTTTCATTAATTCATAGTGATGTTTGGAGACCTTCGAGAGTCTCAACTTTTTCAGGAAAATGTTGGTTTTTCACATTTATTGATGATCATTGTAATAGGACAATTTAGCCCGGGCCCATACAATAAATAATAAACCCAAAATAATAAAACAAAGTCCAAGTCCAATCCAAAATATATCATTTGGCCCAATCGGAATGACCCATTAAAAGATTGAAGGTCCATCTACAAGCTTGACGTATATAGGAACACAATCTTCAAGGATATGCAATCTTAGATATGATATGCAATCCTAGAAGATATGGTATGCAATCTTAGATATGATATGCAAATATTAGATATGATATGAAATCCTAGAAGATATGATATGCAATCTTAGATATGATATGCAAATCTTAGATATGATATGCAATCTTAGAAGATATGGTATGCAATCTTAGAAGATATGATTTTGTAATCTTAGAGATTTAATTTGTAGATACCTTTTAATCTTAGCCATTGATGTAATTGATCTATAGCGTTGGATTTGGAGGCTCAACTATAAATAGAGGCCTCTCTCTTCATTGTAAAGGACACTTGAGTTTTGAGCAATAAAAATTCTTGAGAGCATTCACTCAAATTTCTCTCTCTTTTGCGTTCTTATTTTTTGTGGCTTGTTCTTATTTTGTTCTTCGCTCATCTTCGTTTCTTTTTGAGTTGCTTCCGTTCAAGTTAGATTTTGGTGGAGGAATTTCGTTGAATCCTCATATTGCGGGAGTTAGGTTGACTTCTGCATTTTTTTAAAACTTTTTTTTATTTATCCATATCATTTTTATACTTTTTTTTATTTTTTTAAAATATTGTTATAATATTTATTAATTGTTTTAAGTATATTATTTACCTTATATTATTATTTTTATACATGAATTTAATCTTGTGAATAAATTTTTTTCATAGATTCTTTTATAATTGCTATTATCTACTTTATATTTTTTATTTTGATTGTTCATTTAAAAAAAATTTCCATTATCTTTATTTACCTTAACATTATTATTATTGCTTGTCATTCTTTTACTTAATTGTTTATGTTAGTGCTAATTGTTAATATGACCTGTAACTTTAGTAAATTGTACTTTTTGTAATAAATAAATGTTATTATTTTTAAATCTTTGTTTAAAAATATCTATCTCCTTTAATTACTACATTTTATCCAAAAGTTTTTCTTAAATAAGGCAATGTTTTGTGTTTAGAAATTCAGGAAATAGTGCCCTAACGTGCTGGGTTTCGATTTTTCGTTTGACTAAATAACTAAATATCCTTTTAATGAATTTTGTAAATCATGAGATGATGTTGGCTACGAGGGTTTAAAACATCATGTCCTAACGTGCTGGATGTGATATTTGTATTCTTTTGGAACAAAGGATTCTCAAGTTCCAATTCAAAATTTTCAAGTTTTTAAAGAAATCATGTTTTAAAATCTTTTCGAATTTTTGACATTAGGACAATAACTAATCAATTCGGTACCAATTTTGGGCGTTACAAGGGTGCTAATCCTTCCTCGTACGCAACCGACTCCCAAACCCGTTTTCTTGAATTTCATAGGCCAAAATCAATGTTTTGAAATAAAATGTTTTATAAGGTGATCCGATCACACCTAAGAAAAAAGGGATTGGTGGCAACTCCATTTTCGTTTCTAAAGTCGATCCCTGTTTTTTCATAAAAACTTTAAAAATGGTTTCGACAGCTTGGCGACTCCACTGGGGAAAATAAGAGAGTCAAGCCGTAAAATTGATTATTTCCTGTCCTATGGTCTAAATTTATTTTAAAAAAAACTATGATCCTTTTTATTGCATGTGGTTCTAATTTTTTTAAAATATCTTTGCATTACATTGCATGACCGATGTGGTCACACCCTTTTCAATGGGAGTAAGAAGCTACTCCTTCGTGAGGTTTTAACCTCCATCTAGGATAATGAATCGCTTTTAGGATACATTTGTACCTATGTCTTCGTGAGATTTTCATCTCCGACAGCCATAGGGAAATGTATTCCCCTGAATTGAACTTGGTCCGTATGAGCCTATAATAGGTGAGGATCGAGGAATTTGCTTGTTCAGGTACCTCAACTTTAGAGCCAAACCGCATGTAGAAAGCCCTAAGAGCTTACCTTCGGTAGAACTACGCCTAACTCTAGCAATCTTATTGCATGACCTGTAACATCCTAAAATTTAGAATTTTATGTGTTGCATTATATCTTGCATTAGGCTAGTTAAATTATTAATCGTGTATGTTTTAAGGTCCAAAGAAGGCTCGGGGTTGAATTGGGCTTTAGAAAAATTTTTATGTTTAAGCACTTTAAGGAGAGAAGGTAAGTGGCATCAATGCTTATGGCAATAAGTGAGTAATTTGCTAGCATAAGTGAACATATGGCAAGGAGGTTGTGGCGTCAAGTGAAGATCATGGAGGGAAGAGGTTCGGATGCCACCTAGTCCAAATTTTGATTAAATTTTGTGCTTCCTCCCAAAGTGTCGGCCATGGATGTAATTATGGTAAGGAAGACTTTTTAATTTTGGAAAGATGGCTAAAGAAATATGGTATGGAGGGAAACATGGGAAAATGAAGGAAAGAATCAAAAGAAAAGGCAAGAGAAGGGAACATATTGGTCTATTATGTGGGTAATGTTTTGGAAAGAGTTTTTGGTGAACACTTATCCTTTTGGCAAATGTATCAGATGTTTTTGTGGGGTAAAGGGGAGTGCCAAAATTCTTTGGGCATTTGGTAAATTTTTGGTGCATGAGAGGTTGTTTTCTTCTTAGCATATTAGTGTCTTGTTTTTTTCAATTTTCTTTTCCCTCACTTGCTAAAACTCTAAAGTCAATATTCTGCACCATTTTTGTTTGTTTTGGGCTGAAACACTCAAAAAAATTGTTCATTTTCTTCTCTTTGTGTTGCTTTGTCGAATCACTAAATCCATTTAGTTCATTTTCTTTTGGTGATAGCCGAAACACCTTAATACCTCTTTGTCCATCATCTCTTTTCTTTTTACCCTTTCCTCAATCTTTCTTCTTTTCTCTTATATCGACATTTTTTTGTGGCCGAAACTCTTTGGTCCCTTTCTCTCCACTAGCCAAATCTTGATCATCCTCTTCTCCATATTACAAGTTGGACTTTTCTTTCTTGATTAAACCGGGTAGGTGTTTTTATTCAAATCTTTTCATTCTTTTTCTCCTTAGCCGAATGAGTGTCCCTCATTATTTTGTTGTTTTCATTTTATTTCTAAATTGAAATGGTGTTTCCGTACTCCTTCATATCTTAATCGATATCTTTTTGTAGTGTAATAGTGGGGAAAGCCGAATCTATTACCTTTGACTCATCCGTAGCCATAAGTACAATCGATGGGAATCGGTTTTGTAATCATTAAGGTAAGGGTTCCTTCTTGGATTCTTCATTATATTTTTACTCGGCTATGATGCAATCGGATCGAAGTTTCAACTAATCAATTTTGTTTGTAGGGATGAAATCACTCGATATTCTCTACTTGCTAACCCTTCAAAATAGTGGTAAGCCGAACCCTTTTTCCTTAGACAATCGTTTTATATCATCGTAATATCGTTTTTGATTACGACTTTTTCCAATGGAGGCAAGTGGGACCGATTTGAAAGGAAAAGTGATTAGAGAACACAAAAGGAGTGGATTTGCGATTCCTACTCCTAAGTTCAAGAGTAGAGCGGTTTCAGGGGTTCGAGATTTCCCATCGAGTTGTGGATCGTCATTCGGTGAGAATAAACAAATCGTGGACGTTCACGATATTGAAAGTAAGTATTTTAGATTGTTGATTTAGATTGGGATTAAGAAAAACCTCTTATGTTAGTTAATCGAGTATTATGTTGTCATAGGTGTCGACGATCAAGAGGGTTTAATACTTACCGTAATCAGGTGTGTAATCTCACACCGAAATTTCATAGATTCATGATTCGATATCATGTTGGAAGATAAGATCGTTATTATTCATATGATTAAAGTCGTAATATGGCATAAACCGGGAAATTTGCTTAGATTACATTATTTCTTTAGATTTGTCAAAATCAGTATTAAAAATTGATAAAATTACGAAAATATCCCTATGGACCAATTTACCGAAATGTCTTTATGGATCGATTTAACGAAATGTATTTATGGACCGATTTACCAAAATATCTTTATGGACCGATTTACCGAAATGTCTTTATGGATCGATTTACTGAAATGTCCCTATGGATCGATTTACTGAAATGCCTTATGGGCTAATTTACCGAAATACCCATATGGGCCGATTTGATAGAATGCCTTAGTGGGCCGAATTACAAAGCTCAATAATAGACCGATTCACCGTAATATATCACTAGTCTAATGGTTGCTATACATGTGAATATTTTTATGTTATTATGTATATTGTATCATTACATATTGCATGGGATGGGAAACTTAAATGAAGAGAAGTGTAGCCCGGTGGCATTTCCACAAATTCTGATAATGGCTATGTGCCAATTTAAATATGGCTTTGTGCCATCGTGATTAAGGCTGTGTACCGGTTATATTACCGTATATGATTTTGGTGGCTTAGCCACAAATATTATAAATGGCAGCTTGACTGCAAATTGGAGAGACTGGCAGGGTGGGTTGACTTGATCCCCATAGGAGAGATTGGCTGGTCGAGGGAGAGATTGGCTGGATGGGATGGGTTGCATTCATATCATTTATTTATTACTTGTATATGGGTTGGGCCCAAGATGTTGCTATACAGGTTTAGGCCCAGTGGATAACGGTAAGGGGATTATACACTGAGTTCTTGTAACTCACTCTTTTTCCCTAATCCTTTCAGGTAATGCTCAGTGATGTGGACTTGGGCCATGGATGAGTCAGTGGAGGCCATACTTCAGAAATGGTGTTTTTGAACTTTAGTTTTCTATTTCCGTTCACTTTATTACTTTTACTATTTTGGGTTTTTATGTTGTAATAAGGCCTCTGAATATTTTTGCTTTATGTTTAACGTACTTATTATTTTGCTTGAATTGTTTTAAATGGGAATTTTTTTAAAAACTTAAATAAAGGTTTTTCTAAAATAGATTGACAAATGGATTTCATAACAAACTTTTACAAATATTTTAACTCAAAATTCTCTTTCAAATTACGAATAATATTTTCAAAAGTCATGGTTTTAAAAGATCACTAGTTTAATTATCGATTCTTCAATTAATCTTTCAAGATTATTAGTATTTTTATCGAGTATTTCTGAATCAAATTTGTTTTCCTAAACAATAGCCTCTTTAGTAAGAAACATGAGTTCTTTAAATCATTTTCTTTATGTGACATACCAGATCTGGTCATACCGCATGGGTTGGGTTTGGGGTGTTACATTTTATGATATCAGAGCCAGTTTCAAAACTCGGCTGTGGTTTGGGTTCAAAAAACATTTTCAAAGCCGTTTAAAATTTTAATTTATACATATATGATCTAAAGGAAGTTTGGCACCACGGGTATCTGGCACCAAGTCAGTAAGTATTTGTTCTCATTTTATGATTATTGTGTTATTACTGTAGTAAGAAAATTCCACAAAATAGAAACACTCTAGAACTTTTAGCTTTAGGAGCTGAAACTATAGAGATTGAGACTATAGGATGCGTTGTGCGAAAACAACTTTACTTCCTATACTTCATAAACATTGTTTAATAAACATTGAATAGTATATTGATTCAGAAGACTTGTAATCAGATTAAGACGACATTAATAAACATGAGCTCTAGAGGACGTGGATGCGGTAGATGTGGTCGTGGTAGAGGCCGAGGTGCTAGAGTTGTATCTGAGGCATCAAGACATATGCTAGAAATGGATGCACCTGCATCACCAGTGACTGAAGCTAGGTCACATGATCGTACGAGGGAGGACTACGCTCTGTCCCAAGCAATGTTACGAGTTTTGGAAAGGGTTGTTGGGGCAAGAACTGGGTCTGCAGCTCATGGGTCGATATCTGAGCGACTCAGATCAAATGAGGCTAAAGTTTTTAGAGGTATTTTGGGTGTAGCCCCTAATGTAGCGGAGTACTGGCTTGAGGCTGTGGAGCGGATCATGGACGACCTAGATTGCACCGCCGAGTAGAAACTTAAAGGAGTAGTGTCTTTCTTGAGAGACGAAGTGTATCAGTGGTGGCTCACTATTCGGGAAGGCACTCAAGCTGATTGTATTACTTGGGAATTCTTGAAGACATCATTCCAAGGGAAATATGTCGGGACTAGTTATGTTGATGCTCGAAGAAAGGAATTTCTGAATATGGTCCAAAGAGGTAAATCTATGGCAGCATATGAGGTAGAATTTCTACGTCTGAGTCGGTACACCCAAGGAATAATATCAACTAATTATGAACACTGTGTGTATTTTGAAGATGGAGTGCGCGATGAATTGCGGGTACTGATAGCCCCACATAAAGAGAGGAATTTTGCCACACTTGTGGAAAAAGCCAAAATAGCTGAGGAGGTCAAACACTCGGAGCGGCAAAATCGAGACAAGGATAGGGGCAGGAACAAGAGAGACTCTGGGTACTCAGGTTCTGCTAGAGGTTTTTAAAAGGCCCGAAATGAAGGACCAGTTCAAGCGGGTGCTCCAGCTACTACTAATCAGTTACAGCCTTGTGCGGATTATGGGAGACTTTACTCGGGTGAATGCTGGAAGAGAACTGGTTGTTGTTTTAGATGTGGATCCAAGGACCAACGGTTTAGGGATTACCCTCGAGAGCCTACTCAGAATTAGGGAGTTCGTAACAAATTTGAATAGCCAGCTAGAGGCACTCAGCAGCCGTCGAGAGGCCATGGGCCAGGTCGAGGTGGTAATAACGTAGGACGAGGTCAAGGTGCACCGGGTAGAGGTACCGATAATAGGGGTAACACGTAAGTGAGATAGCCAGGTTTGGTTTACGCGGCAGACATCGAGAGGATGGCGATGCACCTGACGTCATAACCGTGCGTTCTTCATATCTGATGTACCTGTTACCACTTTGATAGATATTGATCCACCCATTCATACGTTACATGTGCCGTGTCTGGAACTCTGAATATTAGATCTGAGATTACTGCTAGAGAAACAATTATAATTAGCCCTTTAGGACAGTCGGTGGTAGTAAATAAGTTGTTTAGAGATGTGCCCTTAGAAGTGCAAGGGGAAATGTTTCTGGCAGATTTGATGGAATTGCCATTCGGCGAGTTCGATCTTATTTTGGGCATGGACTGGCTGGTTAAGCACTGTGCAAACTTGGACTGTGCTGCGAAGTAGATGGTACTAAGAACTTCGAAAAATAAGGAAGTGATGATGATAGGTGAAAGAAGAAACTATTTGTCTAATGTGGTATCTACTTTAAAGGCAGAAAAGTTGGTGCCAAAGGGGTGTGGAGCGTTCTTAGCCTTTATCAGTGCTTTGGATGCTAAAGAGTTTTCAGTTGAGAGTGTTAGAACGGTGAAAGAGTTTTCGGACATCTTTTTCAATGAGCTTCCGGGGTTGCGTCCGGATTGGGAAGTGGAGTTTGGGTATTGAGCTATTGCCAGGGACGGCTTCGGTGTCCATTGCTCCTTATAGAATGGCACCAAAAGAGCTAGCGAGCTTAAAGCTCAAATTCAGGAGTTTTTGGATCGCAAATTTATTAGACTGAATGTGTCACCGTGAGGAGCACCGGTCTTGTTCGTTAAGAAAAAGAACGGATCGATGCGTATGTGCATCGATTATAAACAATTGAATAAGTTGACGATAAAAACAAGTATCCGTTATTGAGGATCGATGATCTGTTTGATCAGCTGCGAGGAGCTTTAGTTTTCTCGAAGATAGATTTGAGATCGGGATATCACCAGCTTAAGGTAAAGGAGGCGGATATTCATAAGACTGCGTTCCAAACTCGTTATGGACATTACGAGTTCTTAGTCATGCTATTTGGGTTGATAAATGCACCAGCTGCATTTATGGACATGATGAACCGAGTCTTCCAACCCTATCTAGACCGGTTTGTGGTGGTGTTCATAGATGACATCTTGGTGTACTCAAAGACAGAAGGGAGCATGATTCACATCTACGAGTTATATTACAGATATTAAGGGAGAAGCAACTGTATGCCAAATTCAATAAGTGTCAATTTTGGCTAAAGGAAGTGACCTTTTTAAGGCATGTTGTGTCTATCGAAAGAATTAGAGTTGATCCTCAGAAGGTCGAGGCTGTTTTGGATTGGAAACCACCAAAGTCAGTGGCAGAAATTTGGAGTTTTCTAGGCTTGGCTTGATATTACAGGTGATTTATTGAGGGGTTTTCGTTGATTCCTGCACCCCTAACTAAGCTGTTCCGTAAGGAAGTACCGTTTGTGTGGTTAGATAAGCAGCAAGAGAGCTTTGAGAAATTGAAGAAAATCCTGACAGAAGTGCCAATATTGATTCAACCTGAGGCTGGTAAGGAGTTTAATGTTTATTGTGATGCGTCACACACGGGCTTAGGATGTGTGTTGATGCAAGGGGGAAAAGTAGTGGCTTATGCATCTCCTCAATTAAGGCCGCATGAGATAAACTATCTCACGCATGATTTGGAGTTAGCTGTAGTGGTGTTTGCTCTGAAGATTTGAAGTCACTATTTATACGGGGAGAAGTCGATTATTTATACAGATCATAAGAGTCTAAAGTATCTCCTTACCCAAAAGGAGTTGAACTTAAGACAGCGGAGATGGATAGAACTATTGAAAGATTATGACTTCTCAATCGAGTATCATCCAGGAAAGGCTAATGTAGTGGCTGATGCGTTAAGTCGTAAGGTGATATCGAATTTGAGAGCAATGTTTGCTCATCTCAGCCTTTATAAAGATGGTAGCCTGTTAGCCAAACTTCAGGTGAAGCCTGTGTGGGTAAGTCAGATTAAGGAAAAGTAGATGATAGATGAAGCGTTGGGTTCTCGACTTCAACAAGTGGAAAGTGGTGAGATAGGGGATTTTGGATTGAATAGTGATGGAATTTTGTGTTTCCGTGGAAGAGTCTGTATGCCCATGGATTTGAAATTGAGGCAAATGATTCTGCCTGAGGCGTATAGTAGTCCATATGCTATGCACCCCAGGGGAAAAAAATGTACCGAGACCTCCGTGAGCAGTATTGGTGGCTAGGGTTGAAACGGGAGGTTACTGATTTCATGAGTAAGTGCTTAGCATGTCAGCAGGTGAAGGTGAAACATCAACTGCCGTCAGCATTGTTACAACCGGTGAAAACCCCACTATGGAAATGGGAAAGGATAAAGATGGACTTTGTTAGTGGGTTACCCTTAACGCCTACTAAGAAATATTTCGTATGGGTAATAGTAGACCGGTTGACAAAGACTGCTCATTTCCTACCTGTTCATACGAATTATTCATTGCAAAAGTTGGCCAAGTTGTATGTAGCAAAAGTAGTGAGGTTGGATGGGGTACCAGTGTCTATTATATCGGACAGGGATCCTAGGTTTACATCACAGTTTTGGAAGGCTTTACATGAAGCTCAGGGTACAAGGTTAAATTTCAGCACAGCATTTCATCCACAGACAGATGGTCAGTCGGAGAGAGTAATCCAGATTCTAGAAGACATGTTAAGGGGCTATGTGATCGACTTCAGGGGTAGTTGGGAAGATTTTCTACCATTGGCAGAGTTTGCATACAACAACAGCTATCAATCCAGTATCTAGATGGCACCCTACGAGGCGTTGTATGGTCGTAGGTGTCATACTCCTACTTGCTGGACTGAGCTAGGGGAACGACAGTTGTTGGGTCCTGAGTTGATCTCGAAGACGGAGGAAAAAGTAAAATTAATTTGGGCACGATTAAAAAAAGCTTCAGATAGGCAAAAATCATACGCGGATTTAAAGCGTAAGGATATAGAGTTCTCTGTGGGAGATCAGGTCTTTCTGAAGGTCTCACCTTGGAAAAAGATCTTTAGATTTGGACGAAAAGGTAAGTTAAGCCCTAGGTTCATCGGACCATACCGTGTACTGAAGCGTGTTGGGCCAGTAGCTTATCAGGTTGAGTTACCTCCAGAGTTAAGTTAGATACATAGTGTATTCCATGTCTCTATGTTAAGGTGTTATCGTTTGGATCCATTTCCTGTTGTACCAGTGGAGGAAGCTGAGTTAAGACCTGACTTGTCTTTTGAAGAGGAGCCAATATAGATTTTAGATCGAGATGTTAAGGTGCTGAGGAGGAAGTTGGTACCGTTAGTTAAAGTTTTATGGCATAATCACGAGACAGAGGAAGCTACATGGGAGCCAGAGGACACGATCCGGCAACAATATCCTCATCTCTTCTAATCAGGTAAATTTCGAGGCTAAAATTTCTTTAAGAGGGTAAAATTGTAACATCCTAAAATTTAGAATTTTATGTGTTGCATTATATCTTGCATTAGGCTAGTTAAATTATTAATCATGTATGTTTTAAGGTCCAAAGAAGGCTCGGGGTTGAATTGGGCTTTAGAAAAATTTTTATGTTTAAGCACTTTAAGGAGAGAAGGTAAGTGGCATCAATGCTTATGGAAATAAGTGAGTAATTTGCTAGCATAAGTGAACATATGGCAAGGAGGTTGTGGCGTCAAGTGAAGAGCATGGAGGGAAGAGGTTCGAATCCTACCTAGTGCAAATTTTGATTAAATTTTTGTGCTTCCTCCCAAAGTGTCGGCCATGGACGTAATTATAGTAAGGAAGACTTTTTAATTTTGGAAAGATGGCTAAAGAAATATGGTATGGAGGGAAACATGGGAAAATGAAGGAAAGAATCAAAAGAAAAGGCAAGAGAAGGGAACATGTTGGCCTATTATGTGGGTAATGTTTTGGAAAGAGTTTTTGGTCAATACTTATCCTTTTGGCGAATGTATCACACTATTTTTTGGGGTAAAGGGGAGAGCCGAAATTCTTTAGGCATTTGGTAAATTTTTTGTGCATAAGGGGTTGTTTTCTTCTTAGCATATTAGTGTTTTTTTTTCAATTTTCTTTTCCCTCACTTGCCAAAACTCTAAAGTCAATATTGTGCACCATTGTTTTTTTTGTTTTGGGCCGAAACACTCAAACAAATTGTTCGTTTTCTTCTCTTTGTGTTGCTTTGCCGAATCACTAAATCCATTTAGTTCATTTTGTTTTGGTGATAGCCGAAACACCCTAATACCTCTTTGTCCATAATCTCTTTTACCCTTTCTTTAATCTTTCTCCTTTTCTCTTATACCGACATTTCTTTGTGGCCGAAACTCTTTGGTCCCTTTCTCTTCACTAACTGAATCTTGATCATCCTCTTCTCCATATTACAAGTTGGACTTTTCTTTCTTGATTAAACCGGGTAAGTGTTTTTATTCAAATCTTTTCATTCTTTTTCTCTTTAGTGAATGAGTGTCTCTCATTATTTGGTTGTTTTCATTTTATTTCTAAACTGAAATGGTGTTTCCCATACTCCTTCATATCTTAATCGTTATCTTTTTGTAGTGTAATAGTGGGGAAAGCCGAATCTATTACCTTTGACTCATCTGTAGCCATAAGTACAATTAGTGGGAATCGGTTTTATAATCATTAAGGTAAAGGGGTTCCTTCTTGGATTCTTTGTTATATTTTTACTCGACTATGATGCAATCGGATTAAAGTTTAGACTAATCGATTATGTTTGTAGGGACGAAATCACTCGATATTCTCTACTTGCTAACCCTTCGAAAATAGTGGTAAGTCGAACCCTTTTTCCTTAGACAATCGTTTTATATCATCGTAATATCATTTTTTATTATGACTTTTTCCAATGGAGGCAAGTGGAACCGATTTGAAAGGAAAAGCGATTGGAGAACACAAAAGAGTGGATTTGCGATTCCTACTCCTAAGTTCAAGCGTAGAGCAGTTTTGGGGGTTTGAGATTTCCCACCGGGTTGTGGACCATCATTCAGTGAGAATAAACAAATCGTGGTCGTTCACGATATTGAAAGTAAGTATTTTAGATTGTTGACTTAGATTGGGATTAAGAAAAACCTCTTATGTTAGTTAATCGAGTATTATGTTGTCATAGGTGCCGATGATCAAGAGGGTTTAATACTTACCGTAATTAAGTGTGCAATCTCACACCGAAATTCCGTAGATTCATGATTCGATATCACGTTGGAAGATAAGATCATTATTATTCATATGATTAAAGTCGTAATATGGCATAAATCGAGAAATTTTCTTAGATTACATTATTTCTTTAGATTTTTCAAAATCAGTATTAAAAATTGATAAAATTACGAAAATGTCCCTATGGACCGATTTATCGAAATGTCTTTATAGACCGATTTAACTAGATGTCTTTATGGACCGATTTATCGAAATGTCTTTATGGATCGATTTATCAAAATTTCCCTATGGACCAATTTATCGAAATGCCCTTATGGATCGATTCTCAAATGCCCTTATGGGCCGATTTACCAAAATGCCCCTATGGGCCGATTTGATAGAATGCCTTAGTGGGCTGAATTACAAAGCTCAATAATGGACCAATTCACCGTAATATATCACTAGTCTAATGGTTGTTATACATGTGAATATTTTATGTTATTATGTATATTGTATCGTTACATATTGTATGTGATGGGAAACTTAAATGAAGAGAAGTGTAGCCCGGTGGCATTGCCACAAATTCTGATAATGGCTATGTGCCAATTTAAATATGGCTTTGTGCCATCGTGATTAAGGCTGTGTGCCAAATATATTACCGTATATGATTCTGGTGGCTCAGCCACAAATATTATAAATGGCAGCTTGACTTCAAATTGAAGAGACTAGCGGGGTGGGTTGACTTGATCCCCACAGGAAAGATTGGCTGGTCGGGGGAGAGATTGGCTAGATGGGATGGGTTGCATTCATATCATTTATTTATTACTTGTATATGGGCTTAGGCCCAAGATGTTGTTATACGGGTTTAGGCCCAGTGGATAATGGTAAGGGGATTATACACTGAGTTCTTGTAACTCACTCCTTTTCCCTAATCCTTTTAGGTAATGCTCAGTGATGTGGACTTGGGGCATGGATGACTCGGTGGAGGCCATACTTCAGAAATGTTCTATTTCCGTTCACTTTATTACTTTTACTATTTTGGGTTTTTATGTTGTAATAAGGCCTCTGGAATATTTTTGCTTTATGTTTAACGTACTTATTATTTTGCTTGAAATGTTTTAAATGGGAATTTTTCTAAAAACTTAAATAAAGGTTTTTCTAAAATAGATTGACAAATGGATTTCATAACAAACATTTACAAATATTTTAACTCAGAAATTGAAACACCCCAAACCCGGCCCATGAGCCTTGACCGGATCTGGTATGTTCCCCGGTGTAAACCGTTTCAAATTCTTTTGTTACTTAGGAAAAACTTGTGTGATCTGGAAGAAAGATCGTTTTGGGTTGGGCTTGGGTTGAAAACAAGTTTAATTCATTGTTAAAAATCCTTTACTTTAGGTGACAAAATGTTTGGGCTTTGTTTTTAAAAAATAGCTTACTTAATCTTTTAATAAAATAAGGTTTGTAAGCTTAACAAATAAAGACAGAATAAAATATTCCTACTAAGGCCTTACTACATCAAATAATTCCCAAAATTTAAATCCAAAATACTTAAAGTAAAATAGTCCAAATAAAAGAAATCTTAACTTCACATGGCCTCCACTAAGAATCTACTACCCGGTCCATCACCGGTTGTCACCAAAAATAATCCCACAACGGGTGAGTCAATGACTCAATGTTTAACCAACACTAAAATTTAATATTTCGGGCATACAATATCATTCATGTTCATAAAGCATTTAAACAATATGATGCAACCCGAACCCAAACCTATATGCCATCCGCTACATACCACCCGTACCATCCTGCACACCGTGGGGACTACTAAGTCAACCCTCCATCCGCTACACTCCATATCGCGGTCTTAGGTCACCGCATTCGTGGTCTTAGGTCACCACGTTTAGATTTCTATGGTCTTAGGTTACCACATTCAGATTACTATGGTCTTAGGTCACCACATTCAGATATCACGGTCTTAGGTCACCGTGTTTGTGGTCTTAGGTCACCACATTCACTTCCCCTTTTTATATAACCCATATGACCCCATATTTCATACACAATATGCAAAATCATGCCTTAATTCACATTCTTATCACTTTTCACATGTTAAAAATAACATATATTCATATTCTTAGTAGGAGTAGGAAACGTACCTTAGTACTTTGTACCATAGTATGGTACCTTAGCCATATTCACATTCTTATAAACATACACATTTAATTTAAAACATAGCCATGAACATATTATGGTACCTTAGCCATATTCACATTCTTATAAACATACACATTTAATTTAAAACATAGCCATGAACATATTAAAACTTAGGGTAGGGTACACACCGATTCGCTTAACGATTTCACTTGGAATCCGAATTCGATCTTAGATCTTTAACTCCTACATTCGCCCATATTAAATATTTAATGAAAAACTCATTCGACCATAAAACCAAATCCTAGTAGGATTTGTGTACTAAAACTTACCTTAATATCGATTTGCTTATTACTCAAATCCAAAAACTATGTTATTCTTCTCCTTGTATTCTACCAAACACCGGATCTCTACATAGGTTAGTTTCAGCTTTTTAACAATTATGAAATAGATCTAGATATCCAAAATAGGCCTTGGCCGAACATACCTATGTGCTTACCTTGTGGATTTTAAATCCCAAAATTCACCGAATAACTAGGGAACACGCGGCCTATGGTGTACCTTCGGGAAAAGAACTTCTCCTTCTTGTAGTTGACTTAAACAAATCCCGAAAAGATCTCTTCAAAGTTTCGGCAACAAGATATTAATGGGGTTAGTCCTAGATTTCAGCAAATCTTAAAAGAAAAAGGATGAAACCGAATGAGATCTTATCCTTACTTGAAGAAATCGATTGCACCTTCACTTCAACCTTCAGAGATTCGGTTATGGCTAGATGATGATCTCACAACTTTTGGCTTTTGGAGGGATTAGAAAGAAAAGAGAAGGAAGAATAAAGATGGAGGATTCGGCTAGAACACAAGGTATTTCGGCTTGGCAAAAATAAAAGAAGAAGAAGATTTGGTGAAGAGAATTCGGCAGAGGCTTTCAAAGAACAGAAAATAATGCAGAATGGCCTCTCTTTTCCTTTTATAGCCGAAATTACTAACTTAGAATCCCTTACTTGGCCATCACTCTTCTATTTTGATAGCTTTATCTCTTTAATTATCACCTAAAATAAAAGATAATTCAAGAACTATCCTTACTTAGCCAAATTATTAAACTCAAAGTCCCTTTCTTGGCCATCACTTCTCCCTTATTTTCCTAATTAAAGAATAATTCCTCATTTATCTCTTGAAAATAATCTAAAATAAATCCATTATTTATCCCTAATTAGCCGAATTTAAAAGAGAATGAAACTCCTCTTTGCAAGCCTTGTGCCGTCCACCTCTGGCTTCTAGAAGCAAAAATAAAACTTCTTTTATTTGCTTCCCATGTGACTCGAACTCGTGCCCAACACCCTTGCATGTGGCGCCATTTCCAGAGGCCCTAAGTGGCATCTCCAGCCACTTTTCCAAGCCTGCTTGTGTGTCAAATTTCACATATTTTTTCTCTTAAGGCCACCTTGCCTTAATTTCCTCTTTTAAACTTTAAAACTCAACATTTCTAAGTCATTTCTAAGTTTCCAAAATTTTCGTTTGGCTCTTTAAACTTGACATTTCCTTACATTTCCAAGTTTCGAAATGTTCACTTTCCTCTTTGAATCATTTCTAAATCATTTCTTACATTTCCTACATTTCCTTACATTTCCATACATTTCCTTACATTTCCTTACATTTCCATACATTTCCATACATTTCCTTACATTTCTATACATTTCCATACATTTCCATACATTTCCACATTTCCATACATTTCCATACATTTCCATACATTTCTATACATTTCTTACATTTCCATACATTTCCAAGGTTCTAAAATGCACACCACATATCACAGTAAACATGCTATTTCATAAGATTAAGCAAAATGCACACAATGGGATTCAACCTCTTCCCTCAAAGTACTTCACTTGATGCCATAACCCTTACACCTTAGGTGGCGTCCCTTGCCACTTTTTCCACATCACTTCTAGTTTTTAACTTAAAAACCAATAATTGTCCAAAGCTTTCTCTTCCATCCTAGGATTTTAAAACCCTTAATTCACTTCCAAACACTGCCAAAACCTACTACTCATGAATTATGCACAAACGCATAACCCCTAATCTAGGATGTTACAGAAATTCTATTTCAAATTACCAACATTATTTTCAAAAGTCACGGTTTTAAAAGATCACTAGTTTAATTATCGATTCTTCAATTAATCTTTCAAGATTATTAGTATTTTTATCGAGTATTTCTAAATCATATTTGTTTTCCTAAACAATAGCCTCTTTAGTAAGAGACATGAGTTCTTTAAATCATTTTTTTATGTGACATACCAGATCTGGTCATACCGCATGGGCCGAGTTTGGGATGTTACACGACTCTTATGGTCATACCTTTTAAGTGGGAGTAAGAAACTATGCCTTCGTGAGGTTTTCACCTCCGCATAGGCTGGTGGACTACTTTCGGGATACATCCATACCTATGTCTTCGTGAGGTTTTCACCTCTGCATGGCCATAGGGAAATGTATTCCCTTGAATTGAACTCGATTCATATGAGCCTATAATGGTGAGGATTGAGGAATCTGCTGGTTTAGTTACCCACCCTTTAGAACTAAGCCACATATAGTGATCCTTAAGAGCCAACCCTAGATATAGTTATATTGAACCCTAGTGGTCACCTAGATAGGTACCCTATTTTGTTATTTATTTCTCTTGTACTAACATGTTTTGTTTTGTTATGGTTGCATTGCATTTAGATCATAAAAAGAGGTGTTGATTCAAATTCAATTGCTAAATAGAAGAGTTTGTCATGAGAAAATGGATTTATTGATAAAGTGGATTATAATACGGTAGTCCGAATATGGTCCAAGTAAACACAATGAGAGAAGAAGGAATGCAAGAGTTTATTGCCCAAGGATTCAAGCTGACAAAGACTATTAAAGAATCACCACGTCTGGGCTTTCTTGAAGAGGCTAATGAGCATTATGGAAATAAGTGAGCAATGAGTTGTGGCCCAGATCAAGCAAAAGGGAGCTAGTGGAGGCATCTATTAGAAAGTTCGCGAGATTGGACCTTAATATTCGGATAAGAAGAAAGGAATCAATGTCTTCGCGTGGAATATGAAGGAAAGGCCGTATAAATATCCGTTTTATGTAAAGGAATTTATTTTCTAGAAAAGTGTTCTAATGTAACTGAATTTAGAATTAACGCGTCTCTTTCTTTTTCTTTCTTCCATGCATCTGCATTACATTGTATCATTTGCATTAGACTTTAAAAAGGGACCATAATTAGTTGAAGTTATTTCAGAAAAGGAGAGAAAGTTAATCTAGAAACTAAACATCAGTATGGTACTCGAGCTAAGAAAAAGAAATGGATCAAAGACTCGAATAGTTCCAAAGAGATGTGCAAGACCAGCTGCAAGAGCAGTTGGCAAAAATCCAACAAGATATGAGGGACTAAATAATGGAAGCCCAAAGGAATATGGTGGTTCAAAAAACTCAGCTACTGAATAGGGCAATGGACAAAGAAAAAGGCCCCATGACTAATGCTGGAGAGGATAATGAAGACTATCCTCCGGGTTTCACCTCACCACATGTACAGATACAACCTGAGGTGCATCCTCAAAGGCTATCTGTCACGATTAGGTCTCAACAAGGTCAAACTGATACTGGTGTACCCATGAATTTCCAAGTTGGCTCAGGATATAACACAGGAGACAACCCTGCTAATCCTATTATCCCTAATTTAGATATAGCAGAGAGGGAACTGGGGAACAAAGTTTCCATGCCCTTGCATACTTGGGAGTGTTTTGAATAATGGGACTGTGGAAGAGATCCCTGTATTTTCAGAGTTATATAGAGTAATATTCAAAACGAGCTTGTTGCCTTAAGCCTAGAGGCAATAAGAACCCTTTTGTGAAATAGGCTTGTGTCTGGAATTATTATTTCAATAAAATGCATCTTTTTTTTAAATATTTTTTCATTATTTACATTTCATATTGTACATTCTTTTTTTTCTTTCAAGTATTCTTTCATTCTCCATTTATGACCATACAAATGATCATTCTTTCAATCATTTATTCTTTAAAATCTTCTTCGAACCTGCAATAATTCTCCAGATATCAACGATGTGAGCAACACTGCTACTGACTTAGAGTCTCCTTTTGAGTAAGATATGTGTCTAAATAGATCTCAGGACTTTAAAGATGACAGAGATTGTAACCTATCTTCTAATTTGTTAAGAATGGTAGAACAAGATGAAAAATAGACCCTACTATACAAAGGGTCAGTGGATATTATGAGCCTAGGAAAAGGGTGAAGATCAAAGCCCAGCTCACCACAGAAATAAGGCAAGACATCATTGAGTTATTTTTGAGAATTCAAAGATGTTTTCGCACGATCATATCAGGACATGCCTAGACTACTAAGACAAAGGCTAAACATGAGGATCGAGCACTGTTGGTCTACCATGGAAGGGGATTGCATCAGTTATACCGCAATTGAAGAAGACAAGATTTATAATACTCTTCCGTTTTCTTCATAGACTTTTCTATATGTCGGGCATAGATGTGATGGGGCCAATCTTGTCAAAATTTTTTAGCCAATATCGGTTCTTCATCGTGGTCGTCATTTACTTTACTAAGAGGGTAGAAGTAGCTTCATATGCCAATATTGCAAAGTCGACAGTCATCAAATTTCAAAAAAAAGGGGGGGATAAGATGCCAGCAAAGAATGCCAGAAAGGATCATGCATAACTGTACAAAGTCAAAGATTACAATTTGCTCAAAGATCAGACAGCATATCACAGTCCAGCAATGGTTGTCAAAAGAAAAATACAAAAAGAAAAAAAACAACAAAAAAGATGAAAGGTGACCAAGACTTGTAAAGATTGGCATAAAAAGCTATCATTTACTCTATATGTTTATCAAACATTGACCAGGACTTTCGCTAGGGCAACACTTTTCCTATGGTTTTATGGAATGGAAGTGGTTTTGTCCATGAAAATCAAGATTCCTTTGCCCCAAGCTTTGATTGAGTCAAGAATTGGATGAAGTAGAATATCTCTAGTGAATTTGGCTGAAGAAAACAATTTGAAAGTATTCATCATAGCCAAAAATACCAAAACGGATGATGCTGATTTATATTGAAAATGGTCCACCCAAGGGAATTTCATGATGGGGACCTAGTGTTGAAAAGGATCTTCCTTATACAAAAAGATTTTAGAGGAAAACTGATGCCAAACTAGGAAGGACCTTATGTTGTAAAGAAAGCCTGCTCTGGAAGAGCATTGATATTGATCGAGATGGATGCCAACAATTTGCCCAATCCGGTGAATTTAGGTTCATTGAAAATGTATTTTACCTGAAAGGGAAAAGGCCAAGGTGAAAACCCGCCAAGTGCGCCTTGAGTTCAAATTCAAAAAAAAAAGAGAAAGAAAAAGGTAAAAGGAGGAGAGGCCAAGGCGAAAACCCCAAAGGCGTTTTGAGACCAAAGGGGTTTTGAGCCGAAAACCTGAAAAGGGCGACTCAAATTTTGATAAAATAGGGCATGTAGTAGTCTTGTTATGCCTGAATTAATAGTGAGGAAGTATGCTACATCTTGGGGCATTGACAAAGTACTCTCGATCCTCTAAACACGTATTGAGCTCAAAATGGTCCTCAAGAAGTTTGTACAGAGAAGCTCATGCTGCGATATCTAGGGCACCTAGCTTTTATCTTACCCATTTTTGAATTTTTTATCTTTGATTACTTTATTTTTTTCAATATACACCAATTAATTTTCTTTTATTGCCTTGGTTATCTTTGATTAACTTATTTGTTTCGATGTATGCTCCTGATTAATTTCTTTCACGTCTATTATAATGATCTTTTTCAAGTATTTTATATTGAAATAATGATTAATGGACTAGTAATACTTTCATAAAAGGAGTTTCGCATATTACTCTAGAAGCTTCTAAATAATATGAGAATCTGAAACAAGAATATTGTTTAGAACTCACCAAGCCTAAGGGTTGGAAATATTGAAAGATGATTATCTCTTCAGATTTTTATTGGGTAACCCAGGTGTAAAAGGGGATCATTCTTAGGAAAAGAAAATGATACCTTGCATTCATGCAAATTTCAGGAATATCGGATCATTACACCCAGGGAATGGTGTAACAGATCAACTTGATTGAAGATGATACAAATTCCACACCTCTGAGTGGTAACAGGATAGGTGAAAGAAACCAAATGTTATTCCCATGAAGTTATAGTAGGAGGTACAAATTTTATATCCTAAGGTTCAAGGGAAGGGACTCTGAAATTGCAGTGGGGCAAGCTTGCTGAGCAGAATATGATCGTCTCTTTGGGTTTTCTGTCAAAGATACCAGCTGAACGAGAAAGCATGGTAATGCATTAGTGATAGAACCTTGATGAGCTATGAGTAATGACAACCCAAACATTAAAAAGGGATCATTCTCATGTAAATATCATTCATACATTTCCAATTAGGAGCATTTGATTCATTCCGATCATTGTTTCCTAATCATTGTACATAAAAAAAAAAAAAAAAGATCATTCTCATGACGTTCTGCATTCATGCAAATGTCATCCATAATATCATTTAGTTAGGAACATTTGATTCATTCTGATTATTGCATCCTAATCATTTTACATTTAAAAAGGGATTATTCTCATGACATTCTGCATTCATGCAAATGTCGTCTATAATACATTCGAGTCTACAGAACATGTCCCCCAGAGGACAGTGTAGCGACATCGGTGAATTCACCAGTCCTATCTCCCTGACCAGCAGGGGAATAGGTGAAAGATTGTAGATCTTGTCACCCTAAGTAGTAGTGGAACAAGATCAAACAGTGAATTTTATCTCCATGAAGCAACGGAGTAGATTTAAGCCATCATACTTATCTCCCTCGAGATGGTAGTGGAGCAGACTGAAGATTGAAGTCTTCTTGAGATAGTAAGGAAGCAAATTGAAAAGTTCAGATTTTGTTCCCTCGAGATGGTAGTGGAGCAGACTGAAGATTGAAGTCTTCCTGAGATAGTAAGGAAGCAAATTAGAAAGTTCAGATTTTTTTCCCTTGAGATGGTAGTGGAGTAGGCTGAAGATTGAAGTCTTCCTGAGATAGTAAGGAAGCAAATTGAAAAGTTCAGATTTTGTTCCCTTGAGATGGTAGTGGAGCAGACTGAAGATTGAACTCTTCCTGAGATAGTAAAGAAGCAAATTGAAAAGTTCAGATTTTGTACCCTCGAGATGATAGTGGAGCAGACTAAAAATTGAAGTCTTCCTGAGATAGTAAGGAAGCAAATTGGAAAGTTCAGATTTTGTTCCCTAGAGATGGTAGTGGAGCAGACTGAAGATTGAAGTCTTCCTGAGATGGTAAGGAATCAAATTGGAAAGTTCAAATTTTGTTCCCTCGAGATGGTAGTGGAGTAGATTGAAGATTGAAGTCTTCCTGAGATAGTAAGGAAGCAAATTAGAAAGTTCAGATTTTGTTCCCTCGAGATAGTAGTGGAGCAAATTGAATATTGAAGTCTTCTTGAGATAGTAAGGAAGTAAATTGGAAAGTTCAGATTTTGTTCCCTCGAGATAGTAGTGGAGCAGACTAAAGATTGAAGTCTTCTTGAGATAATAAGGAAGTAAATTGGAAAGTTCAGATTTTGTTCCCTCGAGATAGTAGTGGAGCAGACTAAAGATTGAAGTCTTCTTGAGATAGTAAGGAAGCAGACTAAAAGTTCAGATTTTGTCCCCTCGAGATAGTAGTGGGGCAGACTGAAGATTATAGATCTTATCTCCCTAAGTGGTAGCGGAGTAGATCAAAGATGGCGAATCTTATATTCCTGATGTAGCAAGGGAGCAGATTTTAGCCACTAGCCTTATCTTCATGATGTAGTAAGAGAGTAGGCTGAAGATTATAGTCTTATCTTCCTGATGTAGCAAGGGAGCAGACTAAAAATTGTAGATCTGGCATTCCTGAAGTTGCAGGAAGTAGATCAAAGATAGCAGGTCTTATCTTCCTGAATATTGCAGTGAAGCAAAATCAAAGATACTAGTCTCACTTTCCTGAAGTTACAATAGGATGGATTAAATCTACAAGAGCAGGTCTTATCTTCCTGAAGTTGCAGTAGAATAAGATTAAAGCTACAGATTCAATCCCCTTGAAGTTGCATTTGGGGTTAGAGACTACTTGAAGAAGATGAGGATCAAGAAGTTAAGGCTCGGCAAGACCAGGCAAAATTGGTCCTTTTATAGTCTTTGCTCAATTCTCGTTACACAACAATGAGCAAAGAGAGGCAGTTGTAATAGGCCAATTTAGCCTGGGCCCATACAAAAAATAATAAACCTAAAATAATAAAACAAAGTCCAAGTCTAGTCCAAAATATATCATTTGGCCCAATCGGAATGACCCATTAAAAGATTGAACATCTACAAGCTTGATGTATATGGGAACACTATATTCAAGGATATGCAATCTTAGATATGATATGCAAATCTTAGATATGATATGCAATCCTAAAAGATATGGTATGCAATCTTAGATATGATATGCAAATCTTAGATATGATATGCAATCCTAGAAGATATCGTATGCAATCTTAGATATGATATGCAATCTTAGAAGATATGTTATGCAATCTTAGAAGATATGATTTTGTAATCTTAGAGATTTAATTTGTAGATACCTTTTAATCTTAGCCGTTGATGTAATTGATCTATACCGTTGGATTTGGGGAGGCTCATCTATAAATAGAGGCCTCTCCATTCATTGTAAAGGACACTTGAGTTTTTAGTAATAAAAGTTCTTGAGAGCATTTACTCAAATTTCTCTCTTTTCGCATTCTTATTTTTTGTGGCTTGTTCTTATTTTGTTCTTCGCTCATCTTCGTTTCTTTTTGAGTTGCTTCCATTCGAGTTAGATTTTGGTGGAGAAATTTCGTTGAGTCCTCATATTGCGGGAGTTAGGTTGACTTATGCCTTTCTTTAAAATTTTTTCATTTATCCATATCATTTTTATACTTTTTTTTATTTTTTTAAAATTATTATAATATTCATTAATTGTTTTGAGTATATTATTTACCTTATATTATTATTTTTTATTACATGAATTTAATCTTGTGAATAAAATTTTTTCATAGATTCTTTTAAAATTGCTATTATCTACTCTATATTTTTTATTTTGACTGCTCATTTTTTTAAAAAAAATTCCATTATCTTTATTTACCTTAACATTATTATTATTGCTTGTCATTCTTTTACTTAATTGTTTATGTTAGTGCTAATTATTAATATGACTGTAACTTTAGTAAATTGTACTTTTTGTAATAACTAAATGTTATTTTTTTTTAAATCTTTGTTTAAAAATATCTATCTCCTTTAATTACTACATTTTATCCAAAAGTTTTTCTTAAATAAGGCAATGTTTTGTGTTTAGAAATTCGAGAAATAGTGCCCTAACGTGCTGGGTTTCAATTTTTCGTTTGACTAAATAACTAAATATCCTTTTAATGAATTTTGTAAATCATGAGATGATGTTGGCTACGAGGGTTTAAAACATCATGTCCTAACCTGCTGGATGTGATATTTGTATTCTTTCCGAACAAAGGAATCTCAAGTTCCAATTCAAATTGTTCAAGTTTTTAAAGAAATCATGTTTTCAAATCTTTTCGAATTTTCGACATTAGGACAATAACTAATCAATTCGGTACCAATTTTGGGCATTACGAGTGTGTTAATCCTTCCTCGTATGTAGCTGACTCTCGAACCCGTTTTCTTGAATTTCGTAGGCCAAAATCAATGTTTTGAAATAAAATGTTTTATAAGGTGATCCGATCACACCTAAGCAAAAAGGGATTGGTGGCGACTCCATTTTCGTTTTTAAAGTTGATCCCCTTTTTTTCATAAAAACTTTAAAAATGGTTTTGACAATCATACTCGCATTTGTTGGGTGTTTTTATTAAAAGATAAGTCTGAAGTTAAAAATGTGTTTCAGTCTTTTTATGCTATGGTGAAACATAATTTGGTGTGAGAATAGTGTATTTCGTAGTGACAATGGTGGGGAATTTTTTAGTGACCAATTAGGTGTTTTCTTAACCAAACATGGAATAGTCCACTAGGGCTCTTGTACAAATAAACCACAACAAAATGGGATTGCAAAAGAAAAACTAACATCATTTAGAAGTAACTAGAGCCTTGATGTTCACTAGTTAGGTACCACGTTATCTTTGGGACGAAGTCTTGTTAGCAGTTACATATCTTATTAATAGAATGCCTAGTAAAACTCTAAACTAAACTTATTTTCGTCTCTTAAAAGATAACTTTCCTAACTCTAAATTGATCACAAATTTATCCTCCGAGTTTTTTGGGTGTAGTGTTTTTGTTCATCTTCACAACCAAGGTAAACTAGAACCTAAAGTAAAAAAATACGTTTTTGTTGGCTATGTTTCTAATAAAAAGAGTTACAAATGTTATGATCCAATTGATAGGAAGATTGTTGTTACGATGGATGTCACATTTTTTGAAACACTATCTTACTTTGATTCTAATCTTCAGGGATGGAATTATAATAAGGAAGATTCTATAATTGATCAAGAAAAGGCCAGGAATATACAACATTGTGATTCTAATAATGGGGAAGATGAATTTATGATTAACACAGAAATTAATTATGTTAATTTTGTTAATAAAAAAGGAGTATGAATGTGTAGAGTTTGATAATAAGAATAAAGAACAAACAAAAGAGTTAATTGTTTACTCAAGAAGAAACCAAAATCAAGAAAGTGGAATCCATCAGATTTATCACCAAGAATCCGACCCGCAAGATTGGAATAGCCCGATTTAGGGCCTAGTAGGGATAGTGGTGCGAGGCCACGAACCCGAGGTGAAATTATGAGCTTCCCAGGTTTATGCCATGTTTGCATGCTAGTATGAAAGATTTGTAAAGCAATTTTATTAAGTTGAGGTCAATTGGTCCAAAAAGGACTAAATTGCAAAAGTTGCAATATATGAATTTCTAGAAGCTTTTTGCATGAAATAACTCAAGATTAATAATTGTGAGCCCTTAAATAGCAATTTTCCCAAAAATAAAATTTTGGACAAAATTGGCCTTAAGATGGTTAAATAGAAATTTTTAGGAGGAAGGGCATTTTGGTCATTTGGCCTAATTAGTGTTTTAAGTGGGAAAAATATGAGAAAAATCCACTCATCCTCTTCCTTGAGCTGTCGAAAATTTGGAGACACCGTAGCTAGGGATTCTTCATTTTTTTCAAGCTCATAGTAAGTTCATCTTAGCCCTCTTTAATATTCTTTGTATTTTTGAAGTTCCTCAGATTCTAATTAGCTAATTTTAGCTATAAAATGAGCTAAGATGCATGTTCAAAAATCTACCCTTGAATGATATACTTATTAAATGATGTTTTATGGAAGTTTAAGAGAGTTTGATGTTAGATAAACATCTTTTCCTTAATGAATTTCATGAAAAAATGGTAGTAGGGACCATTTTGTAACAATTATAAAATTGGTCATACCTACTAGAAATAGTGAGAATTGATGATTGTTATAGAAGAGAAAATGATTCAGTTGAGCATGAAGTTTAAGAAAGTTGCATGAAAATCATATTACGAGAATTGGGGCAAAAGTCCAAATATTAGAAAGTATAGGGTCAAAATAGTAATGTTGCCAAAGTATGAGTTGTGAGTCAATTTTGTCAATATGGTTATTAAATGATCTATTTATGATTATAGATCAAGAAAAACGAAGCCCGGATCGAAACTGAGGCAAGAACAAAGTCGAGGACTAAATTGCACATCTACATACATTTTGTATATTGAGGTAAGTTTGTATGATTTCTAAGTTTTATGATTTTTATTATTAATTTGCTTAGTATAATGTACAATAATTGTATGAAATGATCATGTTATATTCAAGCAAGAAATCACGATAATATGTACAAGCAAGTCCCGATTGAAGATGAATTTCCACTCGATCTACCATACTTATCGATCTACCACACAAGTTATCATGTAAGTCCAAGGCAAGCTTGGCATTGATCAATTTATCATGTAAGTCCAAGGCAAGCTTGGCATTGATCAAGTTTTCATGTAAGTCCACGACAAACTTGGCATTGATCAAGATATCATGTAAGTCCAAGGCAAGCTTGGCATTGATCAAGTTAGCAAGCAAGTTATCATGTAAGTCCAAGGCAAGCTTGGCATTGATCAAGATATCATGTAAGTCCAAGGCAAGCTTAGCATTGATCAAGTTAACAAGCAAGTTATCATGTAAGTCCAAGGCAAGCTTGGCATTGAGTATGTTAACAAGAGCAATACTTCATATAAGTCCATGGCAGGACATGGCCGTGAAACCTAGATGAGATAACCCATGTAAGACTATGTCTAGGATATGGCTTTGGCATCATATTATGTGGGAAGAGATTTAATATCATCAGTTATTCACATAAATTCATCGGGCAAATAAGTAAGCTAAAAGAAGATAGCAAGTAAGCTAAGAAAGTAAAGTTAGTATCAAGATAAAGTTAGAAGAATTTGAGCATTATTCATGTTGTGAATGAGAAAGTAGATATCATGATTATTGTTATTATAGTATACTGATCGATGTGATCAAGTGATACAGGCATCATGGTTACCTTACAAGTATGATAATAGTAAGTGTCATAAGATATGTAAGAATCTATATGAGTAAGTAAGCTCTTTAGCTGGAATTCATAATACCATTGTTTATGTGAAATGGTTTATATTAAGCAATGATGATGCTATGAGTTGTTACAGGCAAACTTACTAAGCTATATGCTTACGTTATGATTCTTTCTTTCTATGCAGTCCCGCTAAGCTAACTCATGGATCATTAAAGTCGGAGCTCGCAACATACTATCAACTCCTATTTTGGTATAGCCAAGTTACTTTACTAAGAATGGCATGTATAGGAAACATTCTTTTTGTGGACATGTTTTTAAGAAGGGCTTTTGCAAAGGTTATCAAGTTTATTATTCTTTTGTATATGGCTAAGTGATTGGCCAAATTTAACTAAGCAAGTATGTTTATTGAAATCAATGAAGCATGTAGTATTATTCATAAAATTGGGTTGTTATTGCATTGTTGAATTGTGTATGGATATAATCTTCATTTCGCGTGGCTAATGGCTCTGTAAATAGCTCAGTAATTGCCACACGGGTTGGACACACATGCGTGTGTCAAGACCGTGTTAACCTGCACCTTAGTATTATTAATCATAATAGGCCACGGGCAAATCCTACGGCCGTGTGTGTGTGCCGATAAGACACACGGTTTGGACATGGGCATGTTCCCAGACCATGTTGATTTAGTCAGTATATCAAGGATTAGACACGGTCTAAGCCTACGGGCGTGTCATGGCCGTGTGAAATTAGTCAGTAACCTTCCACGGTTGGTAGACGCGGGCGTGTCTAAGCCATGTGGAAATAGTCAGTAGCCCTACACGGTTTGAGGGCATGAGCATGCTTAAGGGTACACGGGCGTGTTCCCAAGTTACATGGGCGTGTGAACCCTGCTTCAGAAATAAGTTATTTGATTTTAATTCCGAAAGTTTTCTGACATGAGTTAAAGGCCTCGTAGGCCCTTGTTATATGTGTTGATTGATAAAGTGAAGTTTTTAAGTTTGAAACGAAATTTTATAGCCATAAGTACATGTTTCAGTGAGTTCAAGCATAGTAACATCTCGTATCCTGACCCAGTATAGGTCTTGGGTGCGGGGTGTTACAAAGATCTTGTCAAAAGTCCAAGTAAAGGTCATATTCCAACCAATGAACTTTCTGATTTAAATATTTCAATTGCTAAAAGAAAAGGTGTTAGAAATGTTGTCAAATATCCAATGTCTAAATTTGTATCCTATAAAGCCTTGTCTTTGACATTCTCAGCCTTTGTTTCGTGTCTCAATACTGTGAAAATACCCAAAAATGTGAAAGTTGTTTTAAAGGTTCCTGAGTGGAAGGAGGCAATTTTAGAGGAGATGCGTGCTCTTGAAAAAATAGGTATATGGGAAACAATGGAATTACCTGTAGAGAAAAAACAATGGGATGTAAATAGGTGTTCACAACTAAATTCAAACCGGATGGATCTTTAGATATACACAAAGCCCAGCTGGTGGCTAAAGGGTACATTCAAACATACATGATAGATTATCTTGAAACATTTGCTCTAGTAGCCAAATTAAATTCAGTTAGAGTTCTTTTATCAATTGCTATTAATCTTGATTGGTTTTTACAATAGCTAGATGTGAAGAATGCTTTCCTAAATGGGAAACTTGAAGAAGAAGTTTACATGGATCCTCCTCTAGGTTTTGAAGAAAAAATTGGAACTTCAGTATGTAAGCTCAAGAAATCTTTGTATGGTCTAAAGCAGTCTCCTCGAGCTTTGTTTGAACGGTTCACTCAAGTTGTTAAAAAACAAGGTTGCTCACAAGGGCAAGATGATTACATAATGTTCTATCGACACTCACAAAGAGGTAGAATAGCAATTATTATAGTTTATGTCAATGATATCATTCTTACAGGAGATGATGTGGATGAAATAAGACGTCTCAAGGAGCATCTAGCATTGGAGTTTGAGATCAAAGACTTGGGTCCTTTGAAATACTTTCTTGGAATGGAAATTGCTCGATCAAAGAAGGGTTTTGTGGTCTATCAGAAAAAATATGTGATTGATCTTTTAAAAGAGGTTGGGATGAGTGGTTGTCGCCCAACTAACACACCAATTGATCCAAATGTAAACTTTGAAAATAAAGAAGGCCGATTAGTTGATAAAGGGCAGTAACAAAGATTAGTTGGTAAGTTAATTTACTTATCACATATAAGGCCAGACATAGCTTTTGCAGTGAGCTTAGTGAGTCAATTTATGCACTCCCTAATGGAGGAACATGAATAAGTAGTGTTTTGGGTTCTAAGATACTTGAAGAGTTCACCTGAAAAGGGCTTATTCTTCAAGAAATCTGAACAAAGAAGAATTGAAGCTTATACAGATGCAGACTGGGAAAGCTCAATAACATATAGAAGATCTACATTAGGATAATGTACATTTTTTTAGGGAAACCTTGTGACTTGGCGAAGCAAAAAACAAAATGTTGTAGCAAGAAGTAGTGCAGAGGTTGAGTTTAGATCAATGGCTCAAGGAATTTGTGAAATGATGTGGCTAAAAAGAATTATGGAAGAGCTGAGGAAACCAATAACTTCACCAATGAAGTTGTACTGTGATAGCAAAGTTGGCATTAGTATTGCTCACAACCCAGTCCAGCATGACTGATGTGTCTCAAACTACCTACGATCACAATAAAGGCAAGCGCACCTATCGTTTAATAGTATAATTATGGTATGACCGAAAATATCGTATCCACAAGGACCAATAGTACTAGTAATTACTATATTTTTAATATCTAGCATAAGAATCGGAGTGATTTCTTTTTAAACTAAACTAATTAAAAGCACGACAAAGAATGAATTAGGAAAATATTTTTAGACAACTTATATGATAAAGGCAATACCTAAGGAAGAATCCACCTAGACTTCACTTATTACTTTCAATTCATACGACTTATTCACTTGACTTAATCTGTAGAAATCCTTGATTTATGTTAATATCTCTTTTGAGACTAAAAACAACTGACTCTAGGTTGATTAATTGAAATATGTTTCTAATTAAAACCCCTATTGTCGCATTAACTCGATCTATGGATTCTCTTATTAGATTTGACTCTAATCTGGTAGATTTTGGTCGCCCTATTTCTAGGGTTGCAATCAACTCCGCTTAATTGTGTTGATCTACTCTTAAACAGAGACTTTTGCTCCTCTGAATAAGCACATTCGACTTGAATCAATAACCTCAATTATCAAAACAAGAATAAGAACCCACAATTAAGAATAAGAATAAGTATTTATCTTATAAATCAAATAGTAATAAGATTCATATTAGGTTTCATCCCTTAGATATTTAAAGGATTTAGTTCATACTGATAGAGGGAAACATCTTAAAATAAGGAAAAATAACTAGGAATTCAAAATGAAGGAGGAAAAGGGTGAGCAACGGTGGCAAGGATGGTGTGGTGGTGGTGTAGGGAAGGAATAAGGGAAAGGGGGAAAGGGAAAAAGAAGGGGGGAAGACAACTGGAAAAGAAAAGGGGAAAAAGAAAAGAAAAGGGTTTTGGGCTGAGGAAGAAAAGAGGAGGGAAGAAAATGGAGGAGGATGGTGGTGGTCGAAAAGGGGTGCAGTGGCTAGGGTTTGGTGGAAGAAGATTTGGGGAAGAAAGTGATCAGAAGAAGGGAAGAAATGTAACACCCCAAACCCGGTCTATGCGTTGAGACTAGATTTGGTTTGTTACATGATTCGAACTATTCTTAAATCCTTAATGAGTTGAAAAACTACAATATTGTTTACGGAGTTTAAAATTTGTAGAGTATTAGATTTTGATAAATATTTAAAAACATTAGTTGAAAATCATTGTATTATCTAAAACCGTTAGGAAATTTGTTAAAGAGTTAGCAAGAAAAGAATTATTTATAAAAGAATTCCTTATACTTTGAAAACCCAAGTTCATTTTAGTAAAGCATCATAAATCATGACCCATGATTTAAAAGCCCAAATAAAGTTTAAATTCCAACACACATAAAATCCATAAGTTATTTATAGAGGCCATTTATTACAACATCCCAAAATAGTAAAAATAATAATTAAAAGTTCGAATTTAAATAACCCTTATTTAGCAAGATGGCCTCCACGAAGTCATCCTCATTCAAGTCCACATCGGCCCATTACCCGAGATGGAAAGAAATTAAAGGGTGAGTTACTTAGAACTCAAAGTGTAACTCACTTACCACCATTATTGGGCCGATTGTCAAGATATTATGTTGGGCTTGAGCCCAATCCGAATTCAACAATATAACATGAATTTAAAATAATTAATAATGCATGAAAATGAAATTCCCAACCCAAACCTAATAACCATCCGCTAACACCCCTGCATCAACCATCACACCTGGGGATCAAGTCAACCCACCCCGCCATCACACCAATCGTAGGCATTAAGCCTTTTATAATTGTGGCATAGCCACCGAACTAGAGGCAATAAGCCGATATTGTGGCAGAGCCACCGAACTAGAGGCAATAAGCCGATATTGTGGCAGAGCCACCGAACTAGAGGCAATAAGCCGATATTGTGGCAGAGCCACCGAACTAGAGGCAATAAGCCGATATTGTGGCAACTGGCCATTCTTCTCTTCATAAATCCCACCCATGCAATTATACATGTACTTTAAAAATATAAAATTTATTATCAATACATAACATGGTGGGTTTTATCAATGACATTTCATTTGGCCCATAATTATAGCAATTTATCCATTTAGCAATTTAGTGGGCTTTGGCCCATTTACCAAACTAGAGCGTTTTGGCTAAATTTTAACGAACTAGAGTATTTATGGCCCAATTTATCGAACTAGAGTATTTACGGCCCATTTTCACGAACTAGAGTATTTACGGCCATTTTCACGAACTAGAGTATTTACGGCCCATTTTCACGAACTAGAGTATTTACGGCCCATTTTCACGAACTAGAGTATTTACGGCCCATTTTCACGAAACATCAAATTTTCATAATATCAATTAATTTCTTGAGGCGTTTTGAAATTTTCACGATTTAGTCGCTTTTACGTATTTCGTCAAAATATCAATTTTTGTGCTTTTACCGATCTAGTCGTTTTTACGATTTTTCTACCATACCGAAATTTGACATACAACCCTAAAATAATGAGGGTGAAATTACACACCTCGATACCGTGAGTATTATCCCTTCTCGCTCCTCGGACCTAAAATATATTTCGATTCGTTAGACAACTAATTCAAAAAATAATCTTATTTGTTAATGGATCCAAAATCTTACCCTCTTGATTTTGAATCACTTGATTTTCGGTTTTCCTTCGCTTATCGATTCACTAGCACGAGAATCCACCAACGATAACTGACTCCGAGGTTCGTACTACTTCAAATAATGGACTTCTTTCTAAGATGGCCCACAACCCGTGGAAAATCCTGATCGCGAAACCGCTCTTCGCTTGAATGGGGATTTACAGATCCACCCTCTTACGATAACTAAACACCGCCTTTTCTTCCCTATCTTGACATCTTCAAGATCCAAAAGAATTTAGTTAGTTCTAAAATAATATCAATAATACTAGAGATTTAAAAGTAGGATTTCCTTACCAAAATGAAACGCTTCCTACGCTTCCACGATTCTCCGATCACTTGAATTCCAATCTCCGTTATTGCACTAAATAATAACGAAATAAACGTTATTAGTATGAATGCTATATCAATCCAAAAGACTCTCAAAAATCCTATGATATTCGGCCATAATATCACTAATCAATAAATCAAAAAATGGAGAGAAACCTTACCTACTTCCCACTGGACGAAAAGCAAGATTAAGAATGATGTTTAATTGATGGAAGATTCTGCTATAAATGATTAAGAATGGAAAAATAATTTTTGGCTTATAGGCACAATAACATTCGCCAAGAGAGTGAAGATGGAGAGAATTTTCGATTGAAAAGAAATAGTATAAGAACGAAAGGATGATGGTGATGATGTTTTGATTTCAAGGAGATTAGAAGAAAAGAAAAGAAAATAAGAACTTTAGGTGCTGGTATATTCGCCATGGCAAAGAAAAAAGAAAAGAAATTGATTTTGGTATAGGTGATTTCGCACAAGAAGAAAGAGGCACAAGAATTGGTTATCAAGATAAGAAAAGGAATGACCAAATGGTCACAAAACTTTGGCTTAACCAAGTGCAAAAATTCGCCAAATAGGGATATTGAAAGGAGAGGAATAAAATTTCGCACAAAGTGCAAAGGTTAACCAAAGAGAAAAGAATGAGATTTTTGCCAACTAACAAAATTTTGGCTCTCCTCCCTACCAATATTGCCGTCCAGCCTATGGTCAATTGGCCATTATTTCTTTCCAAATTTTCCCTAGATAAGTGCCTTATGTCCCCCTATCTTTCCTTAAACTTTTGATTCCATACCATATGTTAGTTGTTACCTTAATCTCTTGATACACTAACCAAAAATACATGGTCAACACCTTCCTTATATGTCCCTTGCCGACACTTCATAGCCATGAGCGTAAAATTAAAACAAAAATTTTATCTAGGTGCTATACAAGGGATTCAACCTCTTCCCTCTTACTTGAACCCATGCGCCATTCTCCACCATGCCATATGCTCATTTTATGACACTTTAAGCACATAATTTAGCTTAAGTCTTAATCACCTTTGTTTCACTTCAATAAATTCCCAATAATAAATTTTATTCTTCTCCAATTTATGCTTTACCTCTCTAGGACTTTAATAAACACTAAAATAAAAGAAAAAAAAAAAAAAAAATTTTCCTTTAACATCTAAACACCAAAATCATGCCAATTTAAATACTCGATTTTTAGGGTGTTACAACTCTACCCTCCTTAAAGAAAATTTCGTCCTCGAAATTTACCGTTGAAAAAGGTGAGGTATTGTTGTCAATTGCATCCTCCTGCTCCCACGTAGCTTCTTCCACTCGTGGTTACGCCATAGAACTTTAACTAACTGCACGGTTTTCTTCCTTAGTACCTTGACATCTCGGTCTAGGATTTCCACCGGTTCTTCTTCAAAGGACAAATCAATTCACTCCAATTCTTCTACCGATAATGTGCAAAGGATCCGACCTATAACGCCTCAACATGGAAACATGAAAGACATTGTGAATTTGATTTAACTCCGGAGGTAACTCAATCGATATGCCATCGACCAACACGCTTCAAAGACACGATAAGGTCCAATATATCTAGGACTTAGCTTGCCCTTCCTTCCGAATCAAGATCTTTTCCAAGGAGATACCTTCAAGAAAACCCGATCTCCCACACTATACTCGATGTCCCTCCGCTTCAGATCTGCGTCGACTTACTTCGCTTCATCTCGAGGCTTCTTTCAACCGTGCTCGAATAACTTTTACCTTATCCTCGGCCTCGATATCATCTCGGACCTAACATCTGTTTTTCGCCCAACTCACCCAACAATAGGAGAGCGACACTTACGACCATACAATGCCTCGTAAGGTGCCATCCAATGCTAGACCGATAGTCATTGTTATATCGCAAATTCGCCAAAGGGTAGATAATCCTCCCAACTACCCTCAAGTCGATTACACATCCTCTTAACATATCTTCCAATATCTCAATTACTCTTTCCGATCGACCATCGACCGAGGATGAAAAGCCGATCGAAATTCAACTTTGTTCCCAAGGCTTCATGCGAGCTTTCGAATCGTGATGTAAACCTAGGGTCCCTATCCGATATAATAGATACAGTACCCCATGTAACCTCACAATTTCGGATACGTAAAGTTTCGCCAACTTCGCAAAGAATAATCCGTCTTTAATCGGCAAGAAATGAGCGGTCTTCACAACCGATCAACAATTACCCAAACGGAATTTTTCTTAGTAGGTGTTAACGGTAACCCACTAACAAAATCCATAGTTATCCTCTCCCATTTCCAAAGAGGAATCTTTATCGGTTGTAACAATCCAGACGGTAATTGGTGTTCGCCTTCACTTGTCGACAAGTCAAACATTTTCCCACAAACTCGTAATCTCACGCTCAACCTCGCCACCAATACTGCTCACGGAGATCTCGATACATCTTATTTCCTCCGGATGCATAGCATAAGGGCTACTATGCGCCTCCGTAGAATCAGCTTGCCTCAAATCTAGATCCTTAGGCATGCATACTCTCCTCGAAAGCACAACACACCCTCGGTGTTTATTCCAAAATCTTCAATTTCACCATTTTCAACTTGTCAAGTAAGGGTCCCAACTTCTCATCCGATGTCTGCTTTTCCTTGATTTGTTCCACCACGAGGCTTCACCGTAGTTCTCGCTAACAAACCGCCATCCTCGTCATGCACTCAAATGGGCAAATAGAGCTCTTAATTCAGATACCGCCTTCCGACTTAACGCGTCGCCTACCACGTTAGCCTTTCCAGGATGGTATTCGATGGAGAAATCATAATCTTTAACAATTCTACCCATCTTCTTTGTCTTAAATTCAACTCCTTCGGGTAAGGAGGTATTTAAGACTCTTGTGATCCGTGTAGATTATGGACTTCTCACCATAGAGATAGTGCCTCCAAATCTTTAGAGCAAAGACAACGGCAGCTAACTCCAAATCATGAGTAGGGTAGTTTACTTCGTGTGGCCTCAATTGACGAGAAGCATAAGCCACCACCTTTCCATTTTGCATCAACACACAACCTGCACACTGTGAGACGATCACAATAAACAAAGAATTCTTTTCCGGCCCTATTGAATCAAAACCGAGCTTCACAGATCTTCTTCAATTTCTCGAAACTCTCTTGCTTGCTTTTCACCGGATATACGGAACTCCTTTACGCAACAATTTAGTTAGGTGCAAGAATCAACGAAAACCCTCTACAAAGCGCCTATAGTATCCACCAAGCCTAAGAAACTCAATTTCACTATTGATGTTGGTGGTTTCCAATCCGAATAGCCTCAATTTTCCGAGGATCTACCCTTATTCCTTCAAATTGATACTACATGACCAAGAAAAGTCACCTCCTTTAGCCAAAATTCGATTTACCAAATTTGGCATACAATTGCTTATCACGAAGTAGTTGTAATACTATCCGCAAATGCCGGTCATGTTCCTCCTCATTTCGAATAAACCAATATATCATCTATGAACACTACCACAAACCGGTCTAAATATGGTTGGAAGACTCGGTTCATCATGTCCATAAATGCAATGGTGCATTGGTTAATCCAAACGGCATCACTACAAACTCATAGTGTCCGTAACGTGTCCGAAATGTCGTCTTATAGATGTCCGCTTTTTCACCTTAAGTCGGTGATAACCCGACCTTAAATCAATTTTGAGAAAATCAAGCTCCCTTCAATTGATCGAACAGTCGTCAATTTCTGCAGAGGATACCGATTCTTGATCGTCAATTTATTCAATCGCTCGTAGTCAATGCACATACGCATCGATCCATCCTTCTTCTTGACGAACAAAACCGGTGCTCCCCACGGAGACACACTTGGTCGAATGAATCCCGATCCAGCAATTCTTGAATTTGAGCTTTGAGCTCACCAACTCCTTCTTGCCATTCTATAGGGAGCAATGGACACCGGAGCCGCCCGTGCAAAAGCTCAATGCCAAATTCTACTTCCCGATCCGAGGTATGCCGAAGTTCTTCGAAATACATCGGAAATTCCTTCACCGTCCTCACATCATTCACGGATAATTCCTTGGCATCCAAAGCACGATAAAGGCTAGGAATGCTCCGCACTTTCCGCACCAACTTCTCCGCTTTTAATGCGATACCACATTTGCCGATAGTTCTTTCGCTCACCAATCATTATGATTTCCTTATCATCCGGTCCTTATCGTCATTCGCTTTTTCAAAGACAAATTCAATTGCGCTCGATGGTTAACCAACCATCCATGCCTGAATGAGATCGAACTCACGAAAGGTAGTTCCATCAAATTTGCTAAGAATACTTCCTCTTGGATTTTTAAGGTACGCCTTTAAATATTTTATTAATAGCATCGATCGTTCTAAAGGACTGACATCGCATCTCATTTTCGAATTTGATTCTAAATTGATTTCCAGATATGGCACTAGATACATATGAATGAGTAGAGCCAATATCTATTAAGGCAATAACAGTACATCAAAATGAAGAACGTATCAGCTTATCACATCAGTGCATTGCCGCCCTCGCGGCGCCTAACGCATAGACCGCATCAGTCCGTCTTGCATCCGCATTTCTCTATTACCATTGCCTCGACCGGTGCACCTTGACCACGACCAGCCCCATTACCACCACGACCGGTCCACGACCTCTCGGTGGTCATTGATTACCCTCGGCCTACCGTGCATCATTATTACGGACTTCTTGAGTCGTATCCATTCGTCGAGGACAACTTTTGTAATCGATGTTCCATTGAACCGCATTTGTAGCATGCACCGCTTTCCTCCAAAGATTCCCCAAAATGCCTTTTCCCACACTCAAGCAATCTCGACTTCGATTATTTGCTACCGGGTTCGCTTTGAACCGATTCATCATTTCGGGTTTCTTCCGAATCTCTTGGAAGAACCAGATCATTGTGTCTCTCTTGTTTCGGATCTTTCTGCTCGCTGCTCGAGTTCTTAGCCTCTTCGCTATTTTGGCCTTCTCCACAAGAGTCGAAAAATTTCTAACTTGTCATGAGCAATCGTAACCCTCACCATCATTAAGTCCATCCTCAAACGCATACAACGCTCATGATCTTGCTACAATTGTCCGCATAACGGCTCGACGTAAAACTCACTTCATATGTCGCCACTGGCCTTACTTCCTTGGACAAGATTCAGAAATTCCTTCCTTCGCATCTACATAGCTCGTTCGACGATTTTCCTTGGAAGGCGCCTTTAAAGAATTCCCGCTAATCGCTATGCTTCAAGGTTCTCTCGAACAAATGAGCCACCACCGACACGCCTCATCTCTCAATAAGGATACAGCCCTCTCGCTTTTGCTCACCGCATTCCATATCATCCATAATCCGCTCCACGCCTTCGAGCCAAGATTCGCCACATTTGGAGCTACACCGAGACTCCTCTCAAAACTTCGCATTATTCGCCTTTAAGTCGCTCTGAAATTGACCCACGAGTTGTTGGCCCAATTCTAGTTCCAATGACCCTTTCCAAGACTCGTAGCATTGCTTGAGTCAATGCATGATCTTCTTCCATGTGATCGCGTGATCCGGTCTCACTTTCTATTGACGCAAAGGCCCACTTCGCATATGATTTGGTGCTTCACCAGTAGCACCTCGGCCTCTACCACGCCACGCTCTACCGCGGCCCACGACCACGCCCTCTTGTACTCATGATTGCTTGTTCGCTTATCCGATTACAAGTTTTATGAATCGTAATTTTGTTTCGTGTTTATTAACGATATTTTATGAGATTTGAGATATAAAGTTGTTTTTCGCAACGTGTCCTATAGTCTCAATCTCTACGCTTTTCACATCTAAAACTAGAAGTTCTAGAGTATTCCTATGATCATATCATAGTAATCATTTAAGCAAGATATACTTACTTGACTTGTTGCTTGGATGCTTGTGGTGCCATACCGATCTTTAAAATACCATTGAGCATTTTCATACAAAAATTATTTTTGAACCCAAACCACAGTAGAGTTTTTGAAACGGCTCGATATTACTAAATGTAACACCCCAAACCCGGTCTATGCGTTGAGACTAGATTTGGTTTGTTACATGATTCGAACTATTCTTAAATCCTTAATGAGTTGAAAACTACAATATTGTTTACTGAGTTTAAAATTTGTAGAGTATTAGATTTTGATAAATATTTAAAACATTAGTTGAAAATCATTGTATTATCTAAAACCGTTAGGAAATTTGTTAAAGAGTTAGCAAGAAAAAGAATTATTTATAAAAGAATTCCTTATACTTTGAAAACCCAAGTTCATTTTAGTAAAGCATCATAAATCACACCCATGATTTAAAAGCCCAAATAAAGTTTAAATTCCAACACACATAAAATCCATAAGTTATTTATAGAGGCCATTTATTACAACATCCCAAAATAGTAAAAATAATAATTAAAAGTTCGAATTTAAATAACCCTTATTTAGCAAGATGGCCTCCACGAAGTCATCCTCACCTCAAGTCCACATCGGTTTCCATTACCCGAGATGGAAAGAAATTAAAGGGTGAGTTACTTAGAACTCAAAGTGTAACTCACTTACCACCATTATTGGGCCGATTGTCAAGATATTATGTTGGGCTTGAGCCCAATCCAATTCAACAATATAACATGAATTTAAAATAATTAATAATGCATGAAAATGAAATTCCCAACCCAAACCTAATAACCATCCGCTAACACCCCTGCATCAACCATCACACCTGTGGGGATCAAGTCAACCCACCCCGCCATCACACCAATCGTAGGCATTAAGCCTTTTATAATTGTGGCATAGCCAATTAACTAGAGGCAATAAGTTTATATTGTGGCAGAGCCACCGAACTAGAGGCAATAAGTCGATATTGTGGCAGAGCCACCGAACTAGAGGCAATAAGTTTATATTGTGGCAGAGCCACCGAACTAGAGGCAATAAGTTTATATTGTGGCAATCGCCATTCTTCTCTTCATAAATCCCACCCATGCAATTATACATGTACTTTAAAAATATAAAATTTATTATCAATACATAACATGGTGGGTTTTATCAATGACATTTCATTTGGCCCATAATTATAGCAATTTATCCATTTAGCAATTTAGTGGGCTTTGGCCCATTTACCAAACTAGAGCGTTTTGGCTAAATTTTAACGAACTAGAGTATTTATGGCCCAATTTATCGAACTAGAGTATTTACGGCCCATTTTCACGAACTAGAGTATTTACTACCATTTTCACGAACTAGAGTATTTACTACCCATTTTCACGAACTAGAGTATTTACGGCCCATTTTCACGAACTAGAGTATTTACGGCCCATTTTCACGAAACATCAAATTTTCATAATATCAATTAATTTCTTGGGCGTTTTGAAATTTTCACGATTTAGTCGCTTTTACGTATTTCGTCAAAATATCAATTTTGTGCTTTTACCGATCTAGTCGCTTTTACGATTTTTCTACCATACCAAATTTGACATACAACCCTAAAATAATGAGGGTGAAATTACACACCTCGATACCGTGAGTATTATCCTTCTCGCTCCTCGGACCTAAAATATATTTCGATTCGTTAGACAACTAATTCGCAAAAATAATCTTATTTGTTAATGGATCCAAAATCTTACCTCTTGATTTTGAATCACTTGATTTTCGGTTTTCCTTCGCTTATCGATTCACTAGTCACGAGAATCCACCAACGATAACGGCTCGAGGTTCGTACTACTTCAAATAATGGACTTCTTTCTAAGATGGCCCACAACCCAGTGGAAAATCCCGATCGCAAAACCGCTCTTCGCTTGAATGGGGATTTACAGATCCACCCTCTTACGATAACTAAACACCGCCTTTTCTTCCCTATCTTGACACCTTCAAGATCCAAAAGAATTTAGTTAGTTCTAAAATAATATCAATAATACTAGAGATTTAAAAGTAGGATTTCTTACCAAAATGAAACGCTTCCACGCTTCCACGATTCTCCGATCACTTGAATTCCAATCTCCGTTATTGCACTAAATAATAACGAAATAAACGTTATTAGTATGAATGCTATATCAATCCAAAAGACTCTCAAAAATCCTATGATATTCGGCCATAATATCACTAATCAATAAATCAAAAAATGGAGAGAAACCCTTACCTACTTCCCACTGGACGAAAAGCAAGATTAAGAATGATGTTTAATTGATGGAAGATTCTGCTATAAATGATTAAGAATGGAAAAATAATTTTTGGCTTATAGGCACAATAACATTCGCCAAGAGAGTGAAGATGGAGAGAATTTTCGATTGAAAAGAAATAGTATAAGAACGAAAGGATGATGGTGATGATGTTTTGATTTCAAGGAGATTAGAAGAAAAGAAAAGAAAAATAAGAACTTTAGGTGCTGGTATATTCGCCATGGCAAAGAAAAAAGAAAAGAAATTGATTTTGGTATAGGTGATTTCGACAAGAAGAAAGAGGCACAAGAATTGGTTATCAAGATAAGAAAAGGAATGACCAAATGGTCACAAAACTTTGGCTTAACCAAGTGCAAAAATTCGCCAAATAGGGATATTGAAAGGAGAGGAATAAAATTTCTGCACAAAGTGCAAAGGTTAACCAAAGAGAAAAGAATGAGATTTTGCCAACTAACAAAATTTTGGCTCTCCTCCCCTACCAATATTGCCGCCCACCTATGGTCAATTGGCCATTATTTCTTTCCAAATTTTCCCTAGATAAGTGCCTTATGTCCCCCTATCTTTCCTTAAACTTTTGATTCCATACCATATGTTAGTTGTTACCTTAATCTCTTGATACACTAACCAAAAATACATGGTCAACACCTTCCTTATATGTCCCTTGCCGACACTTCATAGCCATGAGCGTAAAATTAAAACAAAAATTTTATCTAGGTGCTATACAAGGATTCAACCTCTTCCTCTTACTTGAACCCATGCGCCATTCTCCACCATGCCATATGCTCATTTTATGACACTTTAAGCACATAATTTAGCTTAAGTCTTAATCACCTTTGTTTCACTTCAATAAATTCCCAATAATAAATTTTATTCTTCTCCAATTTATGCTTTACCCTCTCTAGGACTTTAATAAACACTAAAATAAAAGAAAAAAAAAAAAAAAAAATTTTCCTTTAACATCTAAACACCAAAATCATGCCAATTTAAATACTCAGATTTTTAGGGTGTTACAAGAAAGGATATGTGATGCGTCGTTCTTTTCTCCCATACCTATGTAGACGTTCGTACACCCATGTTAATTCATCAATGTCGACCACTACCTATAGACACAGGCGTGTCTCATGCCCGTGTAACTTACTCAGTTTCAACCACGGCTCCTAGGCACTTCTGTGGCCTTTTACCGCAGCCTGTGGTTTGGGAAAAAATTCCGTCCTACTTTCGCACGATCTTTGCCATGCCGATGTCTTTTCCTGTGGTGTTCACACGGCCACAGCCACGTCTGTGCAAGGTCGTGTGGGTTGGGAAACCTGTGCCTATTAATTTGGTTACTTTTTAGTTAGATGCTAAAAATCAAAAATATGGACGTTAGTGATGTTAGTGCTCGGGTTGCCTTCCAAGAAGTGCTCATTTAAAGTCTTAAGCTAGACTTACCTCTCATTTGCATACTCATGGTGGTTCGAGGAGTTGACACTCCTCTCTCCTGCTATCAGTTCTATTATCATTATACAGTTTGATCCGAGTAGTGCTTACCTTTAAAGTGTTGAACTTAGGATTAGTTACCTCGATTGTTCCGTATGGAAAGACATTGAGTACTATGAATGGGATTGCTCCGTTTGTATTAAGGTCTGAAGTGGCGATTCAAGGGTCTGTTTTATCCAACAATACCTGATCCCCAATCTTAAATTGGTTTGTCCCAACCTTCAGCTTGTCATGGAGTCACTTTATTTCATTGTGTACTTTTGATTTCTCCTCAAACTATGTTTGTCATTCATCTAGGTCCTCGATCTAGAGTCTTCGTTCCTCCTAAATAATTCTGTTCTCAATATGAGAGCTAGGCCATGGCTCTGTCATATTTTCCCGAGGGATTTCCTGCGAAGAATATTGAACATTAAGTTTACTTATATTAACAGGACTTGTATCATCTTGATCACTAGATATTTTTTCAGAATCACGTGCTTTAAGTTTAATCATGTCATCACCTACACGAAGTATTAATTCTCCTGTATCAACATCGGTAATTGTCCTAGCAGTTGCTAAAAAGGGTCGTCCTAAAATTAAAGGAATGTCACTATCTTTATCCATGTCTAAAACAACAAATTCTACTGGAATATGAATTTATCAATTTTACTAGTACATCTTCAATTATACCCATTGGAATTCTAATGGTTTTGTCAGCCAATTGAATGCTCATCCTAGTTTGTTTGGGCTTCCTAAGACCTAACTGTTTAAACATTTTATAAGGCATGACATTGATGCTTGCCCCTAAATCAGCTAAAGCATTATTAACAGATAAACCACCAATTAAGCAAGGAATCGTAAAACTCCCTGGATCTTTTAATTTGCGGGGTAGTTTATTTTGTAAAATTGCTGAGCACAATACATTTAGCTCCACATGCGATGCATCGTCTAGCTTCTATTTGTTTGGTAAAAGCTCTTTTAGGAATTTTGCTGAATTGGGCATCTGTGAAAGAGCTTTAATAAAAGGTAAGTTGATATGTAACTTTTTAAAAAGTTTAAAAAAATTACCGAATTGTTCATCTATGTAGTCTTTCTTTGTCGAATTGGGGTATGGCACACGAGGTTTGTACTCTGTACTTACTGATTTTGGTTTATCATGGCTTACCTCAACCTTACCTTTATCTACTACATTTTCTTGCCTCGGATTTGGTTCGTCTAACCCTTTACTATCGTGAGCAGCAATGGCATGAAGTTGCTACTTTAGGTTAGTTTTAGTGTTGCTTGGCAAGCTACCTTGTGGTCGTTCTGAGATCAACTTGGCAAGTTGTCCTATTTGGTTCTCGAGCCCTTGAATTGACGCCTGCTGTTTTTGAATGTTGTTTCGGTGTTTTGAAAATGAGATTCTAACATCGAGATGAATTTTGTTAGCATCTCCTCAAGGTTTGGCTTCTTCTTCTGTGGGTAGGGTTGTTGTTGAAAGCCTAGAGGGGGTTGTTGTCTTTGATTTCCTTGACCACCCAATGAGAAGTTTGGGTGGTTCCTCCAACCTGGATTGTAAGTGTTACTATAGGGATTATTCTGAGGTCTAGAATTATTACCCACATAGTTCATCTGTTTGCTTTCTATGCTAGGGTTGTAGGGTGGATATTTTGTATTATTCATTCCTCCTCCATTCGTATCGCACTGCATCACTGGATGTACCTGCGAAGAACCATACAAACCATAAATCTTTTTATTTAAAAGTTCTACCTGGTTTGATAGCATTGTCACTACGTCGAGGTTGAAAACTCTGGCTGCTTTTTTTGGCTTCATCATCATAACTTGCCACTGATAGTTATTCAGTGACATCTTTTCAATGAATTAGTAAGCAGCCTCAGGTGTTTTGTTGTTTAGGGTACTGCCGGCTGCTGCATCAATCAATTGCCTAGTTAAGGGGTTCACACCATTGTAAAAGGTTTGAACCTGTAGCCACAAAGATAACCCATGGTGAGGGCATCTTCTTAATAGATCCTTGTATCTCCCCTATGCATCGTAAAGTGTTTTTAAATCTATCTGCACAAAAGAAGAGATATCATTCTCAACTTAGCCATTTTAGCCGGAGGAAAATATTTAAGTAAGAATTTTTCGGTCATTTGTTCCCATGCAGTAATTGACTCTCGTGGTAATGAGTTCAACCACTGTTTAGCTTTGTTCCTCAATGAGAAGGGAAACAACCGAAGGCGAATGGCATCGTCAGAAACGCCATTTATTTTGAAAGTATCGCAAAACTCTAAGAAATTGGCCAAATAAGTATTTGGGTCCTCATCCTGCAAACCATCAAACTGAACAAATTGTTGAATCATTTGAATAGTGTTAGATTTTAGTTCAAAATTATTTGCGGCAATAGCAGGTCTAACAATACTTGATTCAATTCCTGTTAAATTAGACTTAGCATAATCGTACATAGTACGAGGAGCAGGATTTTCGGCAACCACCGGAGGTAGTGGATTATTGTCAATCATCTCCTCGGTAGTACTATTATCATCTTCTTGCTCTTCCTCTATGTATTGTAGACTTCGCCTTATCTCTCTTCAATTTCTGCGAGCGGTACTTTCAATCTCACTGTCGTAAAGCAAAAGTCTGACGGGTTTTTTCTAGTTATAAACTAAAATTACCTGCCATAAGTAAATAAAAAAATTAGCAAGTTAAAATAAATAAAATAAAAAATTTGCAATAAATTAATAATGGCTAAAGTAATAAAAATTTAGTGTTCCCAATATCTTAGTCCCTAGCATCGGCGCCAAAAACTTGATGTGTCTCAAACTAACTACGATCACAATAAAGGCAAGCGCACCTATTTTTTAATAGTATAGTTATGGTAAGACCAGAAATATCGTATCCACAAGGACTAAGAGTACTAGTAATTACTATCTTTTTATTATTTAGCCTAAGAATTGGAGTGATTTCTTTTTAAACTAACTAATTAAAAGCAAGACAAAGAATGAATTAGGAAAATACTTTTAGACAACTTATATGATAAAGGCAATACCTAAGGAAGAATCCACCTAGACTTCACTTATTACTTTCGATTCATACGATTTATTCACTTGACTTAATCCGTAGAAATCCCTAATTTATGTTAATATCTCTTTCGAGGATAAAAACAACTGACTCTAGGTTAATTAATTGAAATCTCTTTCTAATTAAAACCCCTATTGTCGCATTAACTCGATCTATGGATTCCCTTATTAGATTTGACTCTAATCCGGTAGATTTTGGTCGCCCTATTTCTAGGGTTGCAATCAACTCCGCTTACTTGTGTTGATCTACTCTTAAACAAAGAATTTTGCTCCTCTGAATAAGAACATTCAACTTGAATCAATAACCTAAATTATCAAAACAAGAATAAGAACTCACAATTAAGAATAAAAATAAGTATTTATCTTATAAATCAAATAGTAATAAGATTCGTCTTAAGTTTCATCCCCTTAGATATTTAAGGGATTTAATTCATACTGATAGAGGGAAACATCTTAAAATAAGGAAAACAACAAAACATAAGAAAACCCAAAAACTTCAAGAGAAATTAATAGGAGATCTTCAGTCCTGATGGAGATCCTTCTTCCGAGCTGCTCTCGACGGTTGTCTTCGAGTATTTTCTACCTTCTACTCGGTGTCCTCTTTTAGGTCATCCCCTAGGGTGTTTATATAGGCTTTGGAACACCTTTCTTGGCCTACAAGTAGTCTATTCTGAATAGAAGTAAACTTGGGTACAGTAGGGACACGCCTGTGTGACACGCCAGTGTGCAAGAGCCTAGGCCGTGCTCGATTCTGCTCGCCACACACGGCCGTGTGGTCTGCCCGTGTATGTTGGTCCAGGCCGTGTTCGATTCTGCTCGTAACTCACGGTCGTGTTTGATAGCCCAGGCCGTGTTGATTTCTAAGGTAAGCCCATTTTGTCCCTTTTTGGCCCGTTTCTCGTTCTTTTCAACTCCCTAGGCTCTCCTGAATGTAAAACATGAAATTAAGGAATTAGGAGCATCGAATTCATCAAATCTAATGAAAATTCATCCAAAAATAAGCCAAGCATGGGGTCAAAATATGTATAAATTATGGTTTATCAATGATAGAACTAAACATGTTGAGATTGATAGAAACTTTATCAAAGAGAAGATTGAAGAAGGCCAAGTGTGCATGCCGTTTGTTCCTTCAAAATAACAGATTGTTGACATACTCACTAAAGGGCTCTCTAAGTCAAGCTTTGATTTTCTTGTAAGCAAGTCGGGCACGATTGATATATATGCACCAAGTTGAGAGAGGGTGTTGAAATATGTGAAACCCATATATATTGGAGATATATTTTAAAGTTATTTAGGTAGATAAATATTAGAATAAATAATTTGAGATATTTTAGTATTATTTTCTCTTTTAGTAGTTTATTAGAATAAGAGAATTATTTTCTCTAATTAAGTTATGACTCCTTTCTCTATTTAAATTCAGTTCTTTAATTAATAAAATACATAACAGATTTATTAAATGCTCTTTTGAAAACTTTCAATAGTTCCCTATTGCCAGCTAGATCTACATGAGTTCTTTAATGTAGGTGCATGTGAAAGATCTTCTTAGAAAATATCCTCAGTGGAGCCATGATTGCATTGCTGTGGTTGGGAGCATAAGCAGCAAAATTGTACAAGAACCAAAGGCAAAGTCAGCTCTTATATGGATGTTTGGGGCATATTCACAGGATATGCAAGATGCTCCTTATGTTTTGGAGAGTCTAGTTTAAAACTAGGATGAGGAGCATTCTGCCGAGGTAATTAATCGTCACGTATATTGTCCAATGATTCCATTTTAAGCCGTGTTCTATTTTTTGAGCCATTTCTGGAATTGGTCCCCTCTATGAGAAAAAAAAATGTTCAGCCATTTAGTTCAACTTTCCGGCTGTTTCTATTATCTCATCAGCCAACCACTGTTGGGCCTTTGATGTTTTTGTTCATGTCTTTCTAGTGGCTATGTGGTGCAGAAGTGCAAATTTTATTTACTTAATCGTATAGTTGCATAGAAATTGTTAATCATCTTATGTACTTGATCTCATGGACTTATTCTGTGTGTTTAGTAACTTTAGTTAACCCACATCCACTGCCCTGCTTAAACTCACCACCCCTCTTTTTTCCTCTCCATCCAAGCTATTTTCTCTTTCATTTCATTCCACAACCGAGGGCACTGCTGCTATCTTCTTGTTGTAGATTGAGTATTTGTTATCTATTAATAATAGAATATTGCCCGTTTGAAAGATCTGTGTTTTTAATTAACTCGTTTACTTGGTTGATGGATTATGCCATTGGACAGGTCCGTTTACATCTTGTCACTGCAATGATAAAGTGTTCTTTTGAAAGTCCGCCTGAGACCCAAAATGCATTGGGAGCTGCATTGGCTGCAGGTATTGCTGATTTAAACCAGGTATGACCGTATGAGGGTCTTTTTTTTTTTTTAAATGTCTTCTTTTCCCCCCACTTTTATATCAAAAGTACTGTTTGTTTTCTGGACACATTCAATTAAACCTTCAGCATGACTGCAAGATGTTCATGACAGAGTCTTGTTCTACTATAGGATTTTACAGTATAATGTATCTGTAGCAGAACGTGAGGTGAACCGTCCAAAGCAAGCTGTTTATTCAAAGCAGTAAAATCAAAGATCACATTTTTGATGAATATAACAGTTTATCTGTTGTATAGCAGAAGGTAATTACCAGCTTCTTCTTCTTCTTTTTTAATACACTGGCAGCTTTTTTTTTTTTTTTGAAATCGCAAGCTGCTTCTTTCAACTTCATGTTATAGGGCACCTTTTTTGTAGTTAAAACCGTTCTTAAAGTTCTTGTAATGGGCCGTTAATGCATCCAATCTGCATATTAAAAGGGGAAAAGAAATTAAGGCAAAGACAAGGCTTATGCCTTAGCTAGTTACGTAGTTTGTTGTTTCAATTAATCAAAGTTAATGAGTTAAAAGCGTTCGGTTCCCCCACTTCTTTTGGAAATATAAAGATTTTAGATCTGGTTGTTCAATATGGTATCTATTACTATTTCTAACTTTTTAGGTTGCCCAAATTTCTTGCAAGGAAAATGCTATCCATACATCATAACTTAAAAAGAATATGCCTTGGCCTAAGTACATAGTTTCCTTTCTCTGCTGTTATAATAGTATTCTGCTTCTCGAAGGATTTTTTTAATTTTACTCGAGGGTTTACTTTTTGCTATTAAACAATTTAGTGTATCATATCTGTCGAAACCATTTTTTATAGATTTTAGAAAATGGGATCGACTTTAAAAAACAAAAATGGAGCCCCCACTAATCCTTTTTGCTTAGGTATAATCGGATCACCTTATAAAATATTTTATTTCAAAACATTAATTTTGGCCTACAAAACCCAAGAAAACGGGTTCGGGAGTCAGTTACGTACGAGAAAGTATTAGCACCCTCGTAACGCCCAAAATTGGTACCTAATTGATAATTTCATGTCTTAATGTCGAAAATTCGAAAATATTTGAAAACATGATTTTTTTTAAAATTTTGAACAATTTGAGTTAAAATTTGAGATTTCTTTGTTCCGAAAGAATACAAACATCACATCCAGCACGTTAGGACATGATATTTTAAACCCTCGTAATTAAAATCATCTTATGATTTATGAAATTTATTAAAAGGATATTTAGTTATTTAGTCAAATGGAAAATCGAAACCCAGCACGTTAGGGCCACTATTCTCTGAATTTCTAAATACAAAATTTTACCTTATTTTAGAAAATCCTTATCTCAAAATAACAAAACGTCACATCCAGTGCGTTAGGACACGATGTCTCGAATTCTCGAGAATAAGCCTTTTATTTAAAATTTTGGTATCTGTTTTAAAAAGGATATTTGGTTATTTAGATTAAACGAGAAAAATCGAAACCCAATACGTTAAGGTATGACTTCTCGAATTTCTAAATACGAAATATTGCCTTTATGAAAGAAATCAATTTTGTATCGTAAAAATATAACAATAAAATATAAAATAAATTACAATACTAATGTATACAATGAGAATAATAGTAAATGCATTAATGTAAATGACAATAATACGAGCAAAAATAAAAATAAGAATAAATAAGAATAAATAAAAATAAAAACCTATTATAAAAGCGAGTAAGTAAACAAATGAAAATTAACAAATTAATTAAAAATTCAAGAGTAAACAAATAAATAAATTGGGTAAACATTAGGTAAAACGGTTTTAAAAAATATAATAATAATAGTAGTAAACGAATAATAAATAGTAAAAATAAAAATATAAAAAATGAAACAAACAAATAAATAAATAAACGATAGTGATAGTAATAATATTAATAATAAAATAGGTCTAATACATATAATAATAATTATAATAGTAGTAATAATGAACAACCATAATAATAATAATAAGGTTAATGATATAATAATATCGAAGGCAATAATAATAAATATAGTAATAAACATAATAATAATAATATAGTATTAAATAATATAATGTGACAATAATATAAAAAATTAATTTAATAATAAATAAGTGAAAATAGCAAAAAAAAAAGGACGAAAATTGGATAAAAAACAGAGTATTGGGGCAAATTTGAAACAAATAAAAGAGGGAGGGTCTTTATTGTAATGCGCTAAAGAAGTGGAAGGACTAAAGTGGGTAATAACCCCTCTCTTCAAAATGCGCAGCATTGAAAGGACCTAAATGAAATCAACATAAAAGTTTGGGGCCAAAATTAAAAAAAACAAAGAACTTGATTGCAAATTGATAAAAAAGCGGAAGGACCAATACAACAATAAGCCCCAAAAGCAAAAACACGCGGATCCTGAGGCGGGTCGGGTCAACACGCGGATCCTGATGGCAAAACGACATCATTTTGGGGCTTATGGGAGCCGACCAAAATGGCGCCGTTTTACGATGCCTATATAAGTTAAAAAAACCTAAAAAATTCATTTGATTTCAGTTTTTTTTAAAAAAAAAATTCTTCTTCATTTGTTTTCTCTGCAGGTTCAGAGTTTCAGCGCAGCTCCGATCACTAGACCACCACGCGCCGCCATCGGCGCCGCCATACACGGCAGCTGAAAGTCGAAAAGTCGACTTTTTCAGCAGTTTTTCTCATGGAGTCTCTTTTCCTCTGCTTTTTTTTTAAATATGTATATTTATGCTGAAAAAGAAAAAAGAAAAGGCTTCGAAAATAAAAAGATCACCTTTTTTCGACCTCTATTTTTTTTATCTTAGTAGTTTTTTGGTGTTTTTTTTGCTCTTCTCGTGCTTGAATCTCTTTGTGCTTGTGTTTGAAATCTTTTTGTATTGTATTCATAAAAAAAAGTCCCTCGTTTACAATGGTTTAAATCGGCTTTTATAGCCATTTTTACAAAGTTTCTATCACTTCTATTTTAATGTTGTAGGTTCTCTTGGGCGGTCTTGATGATGGCGATGTGACAGGCGTGTGGCAATGGTGGTTGGTTGGTGGCGTAAACAGACATGGCAGAAGACCTACTGGCGGCTAGGGTTTTTGTTTTTTTTATAATAATGGTATTGGGTTTAGTTGGGCTAGGGTTAGGCATTTTTGCATTGGGCTTGGGTTTTGCAATTGAATTGGGTTTGTGGTATAATAATTTTTTTTTGAGTTTGGTTGTTATGGTTTCTGACGGGCCCGGACAGAAATTGGGCTGTACAGCTGCCCCTCTTTGCTCGTTGTTGTGTAACGAGGATGGAGCAAAGACTTTTAAGAAAGACCAATTTTGTCCGGTCTCACTGAGTCTTGACTTCTTTGGTGCTCTTTTTCTTTAGGTAGCCTCGTTCTAGTCCACCGCATCTTGTTGCTTTGATCCACTCCACTGCTACTTCAGAGAGATAAGACCTGTAGTTTCAATTTTCTCCTGCTGCAACTTCGAGGGGATGAGATTTGTTTATTTTTAACTTGCTCCACTATGACTTTAGGATAAGAATTTAGGGAGAAGAGATTCGTAACCTCAATCTTATTTGTTGAAACTTCAAAGAAATAAGGATTGATCCTTAATGTAAACTCGGAAGAAGGGATTTGTAGCCTCAACCTATTCCACTGGAACTTCGAGGAGATAAGAATTCAGAGAGAAGAGATTCGTAACATCAATCTTCTTTGCTAAAACTTCAAAGAAATAAGGATTGATCCTCAATGTAAACTCAGGGAGAAGGGATTTGTAGCCTCAACCTACTCCACTGGAACTTCGAGGAGATAAAATTTAGAGAGAAGAGATTCCAAACCTCAATCTTCTCTGCTGAAACTTCAAAGAAATAAGGATTGATCCTCATTGTAAACTCGGGAGAAGGGATCTGTAGCCTCAACCTACTCCACTGGAACTTCGAGGAGATAAGAATTCAGAGAGAAGAGATTCGTAACCTCAATCTTCTCTGCTGAAACTTCAAAGAAATAAGGATTGGTCCTCCATGTAAACTCAGGGAGAAGGAATCTGTAGCCTCAACCTACTCCACTAGAACTTCGAGGAGATAAGAATTCAGAGAGAAGAGATTCGTAACCTTGATCTTCTCTGCTGAAACTTCAAAGAAATAAGGATTGATCCTCCATGTAAACTCAGGGAGAAGGGATTTGTAGCCTCAACCTACACCACTGGAACTTCGAGGAGATAAGAATTTAGGGAGAAGAGATTCGTAACCTCAATTTTCTCTGCTGAAACTTCAAAGAAATAAGGATTGATCCTTCATGTAAACTCAGAAGAAGGGATTTGTAGCCTCAACCTACACCACTGGAAACTTCGAGGATATAAGAATTGTAGCTTTTGATCTATTTCACTACTGCTTAGTGAGATAAGATCTACAATCCTTAATCGATCCGCTCTACTCTTCGCTTAGGAGACAAGATCGCAATCTTGACCTACTCCTTCTTTGCTTCGTGGAGATAGAACTGACCATCCTTAATTTGCTCCACTACTATTATCTCGAGGGAACAAAATCTGAAATCTTCAGTCTACTTCCTTGCTATCTTAGAAAGATAAGACTACAATCTTCGATCTACCCCACTACTATCTCTAAGGAACAAATCTAAAATCTTCGATATTGCTACACCGTTCTCTAGGGAACTTGTCCTGTAGAATTAGTTTTATGTGCTTATGCTTATGCAAATGATGATGATGTTATGATCGGAATGACTCGAATGCTCCTAAATACATGTGTTATGAATGATATGAATGCATAAATGTCATGAAAATGATTCATTTTCAAATGTTTAAGGTGTCATTGTTGTTTATCAGGGCTTTATCCCTGACGTATTATGCTGCCTTCTTACTCGGCTGGTATTTTGACAGCAAACCCATAGAAACGATCATACTTTAGTCAACGATTTGCCCCACTATAACTTCAAAGTTCACCATGGTACCTCTGGGACCTAGGGCTTGTACCATCTTACTATAATTCAGGGGGATGAAACTTTTTCAATCCATCCCACCGCCATTCAGGGGTAGAGAACTTGTTAAATCAACTGATCACTCCCTGGGAAATCTGCCCAGATGTGTATTCATGATATTCGCATGGATACAAAATATCATTCTTCTTGAGAATGATTCCCCTCTCACGCTTGAGTTGATATTGCACTCTTTCGTTAAGATTGTATTACTGACGTAATATCTTGTCATTTTCTTCAATCACCATTTTTGACAAAATCCGAAGAGGTAACCTTAATTTGGACTCAAATATTTCCAACCCTTAAGCTTGGTGAATTCTAAACAATAATCCTGTTTCAAGCTCTTGTATTATTTAGAAGTTTCCAGAGTAATATGCCAAAACTCCTTTTATGAAAGTATTATTAGTCCACTAATCGTTATTTCAATGCAAAATGCTTGAAAGAGATCATAACAATGGACTAGAAGGAAATTAATTAAGAGCATAGCTCGAAACAAATAGGTTAAGCAAAGATAGCAAATGCAATCAAGAAGGAAATTTATTAGTAATGTATTTTGAAACAAATAAAATAATTAAAGATAGGAAATTCATAATGGGTAAGATAGAAACAAGGTGCCCCAGATATCGCAGCCTAAGCTTCTCTGTTCAAACTTCTTGAGGACCATTTTAAGCTCAATGTATGTTTGGGGGATCCGGAGTACTTTGTCGATGCCCCAAGACGTAACATACTTCCTCAGTGTTAATTCAAGCCTAGCAAGACTACTGTATGCCTCACCTTTGATCAAAATTTGAACCACCCTTTTGGGGTTTTCAATTCAAATCCCTTTGGTCTCAAGGCGCCCTTTGCGGGTTTTCGCTTTGGCTTCTCCTTTTTCTTCTTTTTTCTTTCTTTTCTTTTTTCTATTTTTCTTTATGTTTTTTTATTTGGAAAACTTTTTATTGAATCTGAATTCATCGAATTGGGCAAGTCCTTGCCATCCATCTCGGTCAATATCCATGCTTTCCCAGAATAGGCCTTTTCTACTGGATAAGGTCCTTCCCAGTTTGGCATCCACTTTCCTTTGAAGTCATTTTGTATGGGAAGGATCTTTTCCAAAACTAGGCCTCTTTCATGGAATTCTCTAAGGCGAACCTTCTTGTTATAGGCTCGTATCATTTACTTTTGGTACACTTGACCATGAGGATGACCTTTAGCCTCTCTTCTTCGATCAAGTTCAGCTAATCATATTGGGATTTGATCCATTCTGCTTCATCTGACTTCAACTCTGATAAAACTCAGATAAAAGGAATCTTGACTTCCATGGGCAAAAATGGTCTCTGTTCCATAAATCAATGAGAAATGTATTGCCCCGGTGAGGGTCCTACCAGACGTTTGACAAGCACAAATGCCAGGTTTCACGAGTCTCAATATTTTTTTTGGCGATCCCTTTTTTTGTGCATTGAGAATGTAATTTGATGACTGTCGACATTGTAAGATTGGCATATGAAGCGACTTTCACCATCTTAGTGAAGTAACCGACATCCACGAAAATAAATCTATGTTGGCCAGAAGCTTTTGATAAGACTGCCTTAATAACACCCATGCCCCACATATAGGAAAAATGGAGGAGGCACATAAGTCTTGTCTTCCTCAATTTGGTATTTACAGCGTAACTGATGCAATTTCCCTTTCTTGGTAAACCAATAGCCCGAACCTCTTGATTAGCCTGGCCGTTGTAGAACCATTAACATGGGTTCTTTAAACACCAATCTTAACAGCATACCCACGTTTAAGTAGCCTGGTGTGCCTTGACATGATTGTACGAAAACATCTTTGAATTATTGAAAATAGCTCAATGATGTCTCGCCTTATTTCTCTGATGAATTAGGCTTCGATCTTTGCCTTTTTCCTAAGCTCGCAATGTCTACTAACCCTTTTGCAAGGTAGAGTCTATTCTCATCTTGCTCTACCATCCTTAACAAATCAAAGATAAGCTACAATTTCTGTCATCTTCAAAATCCTTAGATCTTTCTAGACCCATATCTCACTCAAAAGGGAGTCAGTAACAGCGTCGCTCATGTCTTGATATCTGGGTACCTATTGTAGGTATGAAGGTAAATTCCAAAGAATAAATGATTCCAAGAATGATTATTTGTATGGTATGATCATGAATAAAGAATGAAAGAATATTTGAATAGAAATCCAAAGTTCTATAAATAGAAAGAATGAAAAGATATTTTCTCAAAAAGATGCATTTTATTGAAATAGAGATTCTGAACGCAAGTCTATTTCACGACAAGTGTGTTCCTAACATTACTCTGAGTAAGCTTTAAAAATACATGAATCTCTTCCATAATACTATTGTTTAAAACACTCCCAAACATGTAAGGGCTTGGAAACTTTGATTCCTCTGTTCACTCTTTAGATACGTCATTAATGTTCAAATTCCCCAGTATCAGGTTTTGCACTAGAGCCCTGAACTTAAGGTACTCCTAATCTCATGCCCCCATTCATCATGGTACTCACAATATTTATCCCTTTAACAACATGGTTGGGTAACAGATTTTCTGCACCAGAGGGATCATCGAATTTTATAACTCCTATTTTGATGAATCTTTCAACTAGCTTCTTGAAAGCAAGGCAATTTTCTATTGAATGTCCTGTAATCCCGGCATGGTACTCACATTGAGCATTTGAGTCATACCATTTGGGGTATGGGGGTTGTATTGGTTTCAGGTAAAAAGGGGCTACAACATGTGAGTCAAACAACATTTGGTACATCTCCCTATACGAGATTGGGATGGGCACGAACCGGGGTTTTTTTTAGTTTAGTCTTGGATTGAGTTCTTCTATTGGGGAGACCAGATAACTGGTAACTGCCTTCTTTGGCTGGTTTACTGTAAACGGCTTCGAATGGCCCTTGTTATACCTACTCATATTATTCACATCCTTTTCCTTCCTTTTCGGGACCTTTGAAGCCCACTCTCCCTTTTTCTTTGCTTCTGCTAGGCCAAGAACAACAGGATTGACTCGACTAGGACCCATTGAGGCCGAAGTATCAGTCTGACATTGGGGTTCAATAATGATGAGTACCTCATGCGAATGCGTGTCTGGTTGAGTTGGGACACTTATTGGGGAATAAACGATGTCTTCATCATCATCCACATTATTGACCACTGGGCCACTCCCTTTTTTAAGTCCTCCGGCTAGCAAATGGGTTAACTGGCCCATCATATTCCTTTGGAATTCTAGCATTTGTTCCTGTATTTCTTGTTGAATTTTGGACAATTTCTCTTACGTCTGTATTTGCATTTGCTCTATTCTCTCCAACCTTTATTCCATGTTTTCTAGGTTAACTGAAATAATTTTACCTAATTAGGACCTTTCTACAAATTTTAATGCATATGATGAGATGTAATGCAAATGCATGAAATGCAATGCAAATGTATGGAATGAAAGCAAAAAGAAAGAGAGACATTGATTCTGAATTCAATTCCATTAGAAGAAATTTTCTAGAAAATAAATTCCTTTACATAAAATGGATTACATATGCGGCTTTGTCCTCATAGTCTAGGTGAAGACACCAATCCTTTTCTTCTTATCCGGATGTTATGGTCGTGTCCCGTGAACTTTCTCAATAGATGCCTCTTCTAGCTTCTTGTTATTTGATCCATGCCGCGACACTTCACTTACCTACCTCCCGCGATGCTCATAAGCTTTTTTAAGAAAGTCGAGACGTGACGGCTCCTAAATAGTCTTTGTCAGCTTGAATCCCCAGGCAAAGTCTTGTATTCTTCTGCGGACTATCAGCCTTCTCTCGTTGTTTACTTGGACTATATTTAGACGACCGTATTATAATCCACTTTATCAAGAAATTCATTTCCCTATGACAAACTCTTCTATTTAGCAATCGAATATTAATCAACACCTCCTTTCTATGATGATGCAATGTAATGCAATCAAAATAAAAGAAAACACGTTAGTACAAGAAAAATAAACAAAATAGAGTACCTATTCGGGTGACCACTAGGGGTTCGGGGTGGCTCTACCTAAGGTGGGTGGTTAGGGTTCATTATATGTAGTTTGGTTCTAAAGTAAGGGTACCTGAGCCAGCAGATTCCTCGATCTTCACCCATTATAGGTTCATATAGACCGAGTTTAGTTCAGGGGGATATATTTCCCTATGGCTATGCGGAGATGAAAATCTCACGAAGACATAGGTACGGATGTATCTCGGAAGCAATCCACTAGCCCATGCGGAGATGAAAACCTCACGAAGGCATAGCTTCTCACTCTCACTTAAAAGGGTAAGAACGATCGATCTATGCGAGCAACATGCGAAGATAAATCAACAGGCTTAACACATTATAATAATGACCACAAAAAATGACGAATGCAACAAAAACATAAATTCAAATCAGATTTTCAAATTTCAAAAAAAGATAGAAATTAATCAATTTATGGCCTAACTCTCTTATTGACGTCCCCAATGGAGTCGCCAAGCTGTCGAAACTATTTTTTATAGATTTTAAAAAACGGGTTGACTTTAAAAAACAAAAATGGAATCGCCACCAATCCTTTTTGCTTAGGTGTGATCGGATCACCTTATAAAATGTTCTATTTCAAAACATGAATTTTGGCCTACTTAATCCAAAAAAATGGGTTTGGGAGTTAGTTACGTATGAGGAAGGATTAGCACCCTCGTAACGCCCAAAATTGGTACCTAATTGATAATTTCATGTCTTAATGTCAAAAATTCGAAAAGATTTGAAAACATGATTTCTTTAAAAACTTGAACAATTTGAGTTAAAATTTGAGATTTCTTTGTTCCGGAAGAATACAAACATCACATTCAGCACGTTAGGACATGATATTTTAAACCCTCGTAATCAAAATCATCTCATGATTTACGAAATTTATTAAAAGGATATTTAGTTATTTAGTCAAACGGAAAATCGAAACCCAGCACGTTAGGGCACTATTCTCCGAATTTCTAAATACAAAACATTGCCTTATTTTAGAAAATCCTTATATCGAAATAACAAAACGTCATATCCAATGCGTTAGGACACGACGTCTCGAATTCTCGAGAATAAGTTTTTTATTTAAAATTTTGGTATCTGTTTTAAAAAGGATATTCGGTTATTTAGATTAAACGAGAAAAATCGAAACCCAATACGTTAAGGTACGACTTCTCGAATTTCTAAATACGGAATATTGCCTTTATGAAAGAAATCAATTTTTGTATCGGGTAAAAATATAACAATAAAATATAAAAACAAATTACAATACTAATGTGTACAGCAGAATAATAGCAAATGCATTAATGTAAATGACAATAATACGAGCAAAAATAAAAATAAGATAAATAATCAAATAAATAAGAATAAATAAAAAACCTATTATAAAAGCGAGTAAGTAAACAAATGAAAATTAACAAATTAATTAAAAATCCAAGAGTAAAAAATAAATAAATTGGGTAAACATTAGGTAAAATGGTTTTACAAAATATAATATTAATAGTAATAAGCGAATAATAGATAGTAAAAATAAAAATATAAAAAATATATGAAACAAATAAATAAATGAATAAATAAATGATAGTGATAGTAATAATATTAATAATAAAAATAGTTATAATAGTAGTAATAATGAACAACCATAATAATAATAATAAGGTTAATGATATAATATTATCGAAGGCAATAATAGTAAATATAGTAATAAACATAATAGCAATATAGTATTAAATAATATAATGTGACAATAATATAAAAAATTAATTTAATAATAAATAAGTGAAAATAGCAAAAAAAAAACGAAAATTGGATAAAAAACAGAGTATTGGGGCAAATATGAAACAAATAAAAGAGGGAGGGTCCTTATTGTAATGCGCTAAAGAAGTGAAGGGACTAAAGTGGGTAATAACCTCTCTCTTCAAAACGCGCAGCATTGAAAGGACCTAAATGAAATCAACATAAAAGTTCGAGGCCAAAATAAAAAAAACAAAGAACTTGATTGCAAATTGATAAAAAAGCGGAAGGACCAATTCAGCAATAAGCCCCAAAAACAAAAACACGCGGATCCTGAGGCGGGTCAGGTCAACACGCGGATCCTGATGGCAAAACGACGTCATTTTGGGGCTTATGGGAGCCGACCAAAACTGCGTCGTTTTACGATGCCTATATAAGTTAAAAAAACCTAAAAAATTCATTTGATTTCAGTTTTTTAAAAAAAATAATTTGCTTCTTCATTTGTTTTCTTTGCAGGTTAAGAGTTTTGGCGCCGCTCCGGTCACTAGACCACTACGCGCCGCATTGGCGCCACCGTACGCGGCGGCCGGAAGTCAAAATGTCCACTTTTTTTAGCGATTTTTCTCAGGGTGTCTCTTTTCCTCTGCTTTTTTTTAAATATGTATATTTATGCCGAAAAAGAAAAAAGAAAAGGCTTCGAAAATAAAAAGATCACATTTTTTCGACCTCAGTTTTTTTTATCTTAGTAGTTTTTTAGTGTTTTTTTTCTACTCTTCTAGTGTTTGAATCTCTTTGTGCTTGTGTTTGAAATCTTTTTGTATTGTATTCATAAAAAAAACCCCGTTTACAATGGTTTAAATAGGCTTTTATAACTATTGTTACAAACTTTTAGTCACTTCTATTTTAATGTTGCAGGTTCTCTTAGGCGGTGTTGACAGCGGCGATGTGACAGGGGCGGTGGCAACAGTGGCAGTTGGTGGCAGAAGACAGACATGGAAGAAGACCTATGGGCGACTAGGGTTTTTGTTTTTTTCTGATAAGGGTATTGGGTTTAGTTGGGCTAGGGTTAGGCATTTTTGCATTGGGCTTGGGTTTTGCAATTGAATTGGGTTTGTGGTATAATAATTTTTTTTGAGTTTGGTTGTTATGGTTTTTGACGGGCCCGGGCAGAAATTGGGCTGTACAATATCCACTATGCATCTCCTTTTAGGAACGTAATTAGATTGTGTTACTTAAATAATAATAATGAGTGTCAAATGATATTTGTAAATATATGAAGCCATCTTACATGTTTATAGATAAGGAACATGGGTCCATTTGAGTTTTCAGATGAACTAGGAAATCTATTGGTGGAGAAGTAGCAGATAATGTTTTTTCTGCTCTGAGAGTTGAGGAAAATGATAAAGATCTCCTTTTAACTACTTCTGAGAAAGAGGAAACTAGAGGTTCAACTAATAATGGTTTTACATATACAACTCCTTATAATGGTTCGTGTTGGGTTTTTTGACTTCTTTTCTCATATTTCATCCGACAAAACTACTTCTTCTCATATTTCATCCAGAAAAAATACCATATGTTGGATATTTGACAAAAAACAAATGAGAAAAGAAAAATAGATGCAAAGAATTTTGAATAAGAATAAAACTGAAAAATGATCTCAAAAGATCTTATTTTCATTAACTTGAATAACATATATGTTACAATGAAAATATAGAAGTTACCTAATGTTTAACTGCTCCCACTAAAGCTTAGCTAAAATTATACACAAAAGTAGCTGGCATACTATCTATTACATCAAACATAAATCAACAACAAATCCAAACAACTTTAAAGTCAAATTACAAAAGAATTAAATCAAGTTACAAACAAAATATTGATGCTGCTGATCTGGTTTAGTTTCCATGCTGGTCTACTTCTGTTTCTTGTTGCATTGCAGGCCAAAGTTTAACACTCCTCCTTGGACTGTATGCAACAAACACCAATCATCCTTCTTAAGGCATCAAATCTTGTAGCACCTAGAGACTTGATTAAGATATTAGCAAACTGGTTTTCTGAGCTGCAATGAACTAGATTCACTTCCCTCAATTGTTCAGCCTCTTGAACAAAATGAAATTTAATCTTAAAATGCTTTGTTTTGCCATGAAAAATAGGATTTTTGGCAATGGAAACTGCTGACTGATTATTAACTCTAATCTCAGTAGCTTCAACTTGTTCTTCATTCAAATCATACAGCAATTTCCTAAGCCAAATGGCTTGATTAACAGCTGTAGCAACTACAATGTATTCTGCTTCAGCTGTCGATTGAGCAACAGTTTGTTGCTTCTTTGAGCACTGACAGAAAACTCATGAGCCAAGTGTAAGGAAATAGCCAAAAGTACTTTTCATGTCATCAATGGACCCTTCCCAATCACTATCAGAATACTCTGTCAACTTGAGCTCTTTTCCCTTCTCAAACTTCACTCCAAAATTCAAAGTCCCTTTACATATCTGAGAACTCTCTTTGCTACTTTATAATGAACAATATCACAAAGAATGCATGAATCGACGAGAAGCTAACGAAGATACATGATATCAGGCCTAGTAGCTGTTAAGTAAAACAAACAACCTACCAAGCTTCGATAGTCCTTCTCATCAACTCTTTCATGACTTCTATTGCTTGTTAATTTTTCACCTTGAGCCATTGGTGTGCTGACAATTTTGCAAATGGACATACAAAACTTGTTTAAGATCTTCTGTGCAAAAGCATGCTGACTTATGAAGATGGCATGGTTTCTTTGAATTATTTCCATGCCAAGAAAATATGTCATTTCGCCCAAGTCAGTCATCTCAAAAACATTTTGCATTTGCATCTTGAACTCATCAATCAGCTCTCCTTTACTTCCAGTTACAAGTAAGTCATCTACATAAAGTGAGACAATCAGAAGAGTTTCATGTTCTGACTTCTTCACATAAAGTGTAGGTTTACTAACACTTTTCTCAAACCCGAGCCTAGATAGATGTGTATGAATCCTGTCATTCTAGGCCCTTGGTGCTTGCTTCAGACCATACAAGGCCTTTTTCAGCTTATAAACCTTGTTCTCTTTATCAGAAACCTTGAACCCCTCTAGTTGTTCGATGAAAATTTCTTCCTTGAGGAAGCCATTCAAAAAAGCAGACTTGACATCCACCTGATGCACTCTCCAACCCATTTGAGCTACTAAATCAAACAAAAACTTTATTGTGTCCAACCTTGCAACAGAAGAAAAAGTCTCAATGAAGTCGATCCCATATTGTTGGCATATCTTTTCACTACAAGTCTTGCCTTGTGTTTGTTTAGAGAGCCATCAACATTGTATTTAACTCTAAACACCCACTTAATTCCAATAACTTTCTTCTGGCCTGGTATTTCAACTAATTCCCAAGTGGCATTCTTATGTATCATCTCCATCTCAGCTTCCATGGCACTTTCCAACATTCTCCCCTGGCTACTTCATCAAAATTTAAAGGCTCAACTATTGCAACATCACACCTTTAATAAATGTCTGCAATGGTTCTTGTGCCACTTACAAGTTCATCATCAAAATTATCATCAACTAGCCCTTCTTCATCTGGTTTCAGATTGATCTCTTGCTAATCTTCTTCATTTAGGCTTGCATCTGTATCACTTCATTCCATACCCTTCCTTCATCAAATTTTACATCCCTGCTCACCATGATCTTCTTTGTTGAAGGATCAAACACCCTATAAGCTTTCTTGGTGCTGCTGTAACCAACAAAGATCCCTGGCACAGATCTTTTTTCAAGCTTGGTTCTCTTTTCAGTTGGAATAAGAGTATAGCAGACATAATAAAACACCTTTAGGTGTGAAATAGTTTGGTTTAAGTCCATGCCAAGCTTCAAAAGAAGTTTTTCTTTAACTACATCGGTTGGCAGCTTGTTGAGCAAATACACTGAAGTGTTTACTGCTCCAGCCTAAAATTTTCTTGGCAATTTGCTTTCAAACAGTAAGCACTTAGCCATATCAAGCACTATTCTATTCTTTCTTTCACACACTCCATTTTGCTGAGGAGTGTAAATGGTTGTTAACTGATGATGAATTCTAGCTTGCTCGCACAGCTTTTGGAATTTCTCAGACAAATATTCAGTTCCATTGTCTGATCTTAAAGTCTTGACCTTGCAACCTGATTGATTCTCAACTAGAGCTTTAAAATTGCTGAATGCTTCAAACACCTCTAACTTTTGCTTCAAAAAATAGATCCAATAGAATCTACTGAAATCATCTATGAGCAACACAAAATATCTGCTGTCATTTAAAGAAAAAGTCTTCATTGGTCCACATATGTCAGTATGGACCAATTCGAGCTTGCCTCAAGCTCTCCATGCCTTATTAACTGGAAAAGGCAATCTTGCCTGCTTCCCAAGCTGGCAAATTTCACAAACATTGTCACTGACTTCAACTTCGGACATATTTTCAATCATGTTCAATTTGTGCAGCAAACCAAGTGATTTATAGTTAACATGGCTTAATCTTTTATGCCATAAACTAGTTGTGTCAGTAGCACTAGTATAGGCCTTGATAAATCATAATTTACACATATTTTAAACTCGCATTTAGCATACTTTTGGATGATTTATCCCTTTAAATGTGGAATTTGATGCTCCAAATCCTTTGTTTCCACGTTTTATACTCGGGAGAGTATAGGAAGATGAAAAGAATGAAAAACGGGCCAAAAATGGAGAAAATGGGCCAAAGTAAGAAATCCACATGGCCTAGAGCTCAACACACGGCTCTACCTCTTTAGCAGGCTCGAACACGGGCCTGGTCTTGAATCACACGGACGTGTCCATGCCGTGACCTATTTAAATTCTACTCAAAAAAGGATACTTAGAGTTAAAGAAAGACATTTCGAAGGCCTATATAAACACCCTAAGTGTATCCTAAAAGAGAGGGAGCCTGAGGCATCCAAAGAGGGTTGAATATAGGTAATTACTCAAAGAAAGCCAGTTGGTCCATCTCAGAAGCCGGAAGCACACTCAAGACTGAGGATTTCTCCTTCAATTCCTTTAGGGGGTTTTAGGGTTTTCTTTATGTTTTGTTATTTTTCTTCCGAGATATGTTCTTTTATAAACATGAACTAAACCCCTTAAATACCTGAGGGGGATGAAACCAAAGATGAATCTTGTTATTGTTTTCTGAACTATATGATAAATATTTGATTTGTTCTTGACTATGTGTTCTTTATTCTTGTTTTGATATTCCAGGATATTGATTCAAGTATTGAAGTACTTAGGCAGTGGAGCAAAAGTCCCTGTTTAAGAGTAGATCTAGCATAGTTAAGCGGAGTTGATCGCACTCCTAAAAATAGGACAACGAAAATCTACCGGATTAGGGTCAAACCTAATATGGGAGTCCATAGATCGAGTTAATGCAATCTTAGGGGTTTTAATTAGAAAGAAATTTCAATTAATCAACCTAGGGTTAGACGTTAGTAGCCTCGAAAGAGGTATTTATATAAATTAGGAATCCTACAGATCAAGTCAAGTGAATAAATCATCTGGTTCAGAGTTAAATAACAAGAGATGTCTAGGCGGATTCTTCCTCAGGTATTGTTTTGATCAATTGATTTTTCCCAAAAGTATTTTCTTTATTCATTCTCTGTGTCTTGGCATCCTTAACTTAGTAATTAGTTAAATAAACATTTATCCTCTTTATTTTAGGCTAGATAATAAAAAGAGAGTTAGTACTAGTACATTTTGTTCCTTTGGGTTCGATATTCTGGTCTTGCCACTATTCGATAGGTGCACTTGCCTCAATCATGGTGATAGTTAGTTTCTAGGCTCGATCATTCATTTTATAAATATTAAGACTTATCACGATCACGATCAAGTTTTTAGCGCCGTTCCTGGGAACTAAAATATTAGAAACACTAAATTTTTATTACTTTAGCCTCTTTTTTTTTTTGCAATTTACATTTATTTTTATTTTAAATTTAACTTTGCTAATTTTTCTTTTATTTTTTCCTGGTAGGTACCTCTAGTTTATTACTAGAAGGAACCCAACAGGACCCTTAATTTACGACAGTGATATTGAAGGTACTGTTCGTAGAAATCGTAGAGAAATAAGGCAAAGCTTAAATTACATAGAAGAAGAGAAAGAAGACGAAACCAATACTATCGAAGAGATGGCTGATAACAATCCGCTACCTCATGTAGTTGCCGCAAATTCAGTGAATCAAAATCCTGCTCCTCGTACTATGTATGATTATGCTAAACCTAGTTTAACAGGAGCTGAATCGAGTATTGTTAGGCCTGCTATTGCTGCTAATTATTTTGAACTGAAACCTATCACTATTCAAATGATTCAACAATTTGTTCAATTTGATGGTTTGTAGGAAGAAGACCCAAATACTCATTTAGCAAATTTTCTAGAATTATGTGATACCTTCAAAATAAATGGCATTTCTGATGATGTGATCCGTCTTCGGTTATTTCCCTTTTCTTTGAGGAATAAAGCCAAACAGTGGTTGAATTCTCTTCTACGAGGGTCAATCACTACATGGGACCAAATGACTAAAAAATTATTATTAAAATATTTTTCGCCGACCAAAACGACCAAGTTGAGGAATGATATCTCTTCTTTTGTGCATATGGATCTATAAACACTATATGATGCATGGGAGAGATACAAGGATTTGTTGAGAAGGTGCCCTCACCATGGATTACCTTTGTGGCTTCAGGTTCAAACCTTCTACAATGGTGTGAACCCCTCGACTAGGAAATTAATCGATTTAGCCGTCGGCAAAACCCTGAATAACAAAACTCCTGAGGCAGCTTATAAGTTTATAGAGGAGATGTCATTGATCAAATATCAGTGGCAAGTTACAAGGACAAGGCCGACAAAAGTAGCCGTAGTTTTCAACCTTGACGTAATAACCATGCTATCAAATCAGGTAGAGATGTTAACTAAAAAATTGATGGTTTGTGTTCTTCGCAGGTACATCCGGTAATGCAGTGCTGAAACAAGTGGAAGTGTGGCGAATCTTAAGTACCCACCCTACGGACATGGCATGGAAAACAAGTAGATAAATTATTTGGGTAATAATTCTAGACCCAAAATAACCCTTATAGCAACACTTAAAATTAAGGTTGGAGGAACCATCCAAATTTTTTGTAGGGTGGCCAAGAAAATTAGAGACAACAACCCCCAGGCTTTCAACAGCAACCCTACCCACAAGAAAAGAAGCTGAACCTTGAGGAGATGCTAACAAAATTCATCGCGGTGTCAGAAACTCATTTCTAAAACACCAAAACAACATTTAAAAATCAACAAGCATCAATCCAATGAATCGAGAACCAATTGGGACAACTTGCTAAACTCATCTCTGAATGACCGTAGGGTTGCTTGCCAACCAACACTGAAAAAAACCCAAATGAACAACTTCATATCGTTACCGCTCAAAATAATGAAGGGTTAGTAGAATCTGAACCAAACCCGAGGCAAGAACCTGTGGTAAGTGAAGGTAGGCTGAGGTAAGCCAAGAAAAACCAAAACCGGTAATTAAAGAGTACCAACCTCGAATACCATACCCTAATGCGATGAAGAAAGACAATGCAGACGAACAATTCAGTAAGTTTCTTAAACTTCTAAAGAAATTACATATTAACTTACCTTTCTTGAGCTCTTTCACAGATGTCAGATTCAAGGAAATTTTTAAAAGAGCTTTTGACAAATAAACAGCGGTTAGACAAAGCATCGCATGTGGAGCTGAACGCAGTGTGCTCAATAATTTTGCAAAATAAACTACCACAAAAATTAAAAGACTCGGAGAGTTTTACAATTCCATATTTAATTGGTAGTTTAACTGTTAATAATGCTTTAGCTGATTCAGGGACAAGCATAAATGTTATGCCTTATAAAATGTTTAAATAGCTAGGTCTAGGGAAACCGAAACAAACTAGGATGAGCATTAAATTAGCTGATAAAACTATTCAGATTCCTAGGGGTATAATTGAGGATGTACTAGTAAAAATTGACAAATTCATATTCCCAGTAGACTTTGTTGTTTTAGACATGGATGAGGATAATACGGTCCCTTTAATTTTAGGAATACCCTTTTTAGCAACTGCTAGAGCTAAAATTGATGTTGGTACAGGTGAACTCACACTTCGTATAGGTGACGAAACGATCACTTGTAACACCCCAAACCCGGCCCATTTTCTATGACCGAATTTGAAATGCCACTGCGGAAAAATGTTTGAAAAACTTTTGACTTAGAGTTAAAAACATAAAAATTTGTTGTCTTTACTAAAACATTGTGTAATTAAAGTTCCAAATAAAATTAAGTTGTTTAAAAATAAAACATTTTCAAATAATAATATAATCAACAATCCAACTTAAAACATAATAAAAATCCTTAAATACTTAAAGTGGCCCTTATTACAATAAATAACCTTTCATAAATAAAATGTGTAAAACAAATAAAATCTCTTCTGCATGGGCCACCTCGTATCCACTCCAACCCGGTCCGAGCATCACCTGTAAGGTTTGAGAAAAATTGGGTGAGTCAAACAGACTCAGTGTGTAATTAATCCACTGAATTCCACCCACATGTTAACCACATATTATACCATATATCAGATAACAAGATATCATATTCACTTAATAACACATTCTGGGCTTGGTCCATATTCATATCACTTATCATGTAACATCCTAAAAAAGGGCCTATGCATTTTTGGCTTAAATGTATGAAATGACACGTTTTATGCATTTTGAATAAATTTTGAATATTTTTGGAAGCCCGAGAATGTATGGAAATGTTACATTAAAAAAAATAGGAAAGTGACCATTTTGGAAACCTAAGTAAATTAGGAAAGTGAACATTTTGGAAACCTAAGCTAAAAGAGGAAAGTAAACATTTTGGAAACTAAGCTAAAAGAGGAAAGTGAACATTTTGGAAACTAAGCTAAATTAGGAAAGTGAACATTTTAGGAAACCTAAGAAATGCCAAGTTTACAGAGCCGAACGAAAATTTTTGGAAACCTAGAAATGACTTAGAAATGTCGAGTTTTAAAGTTTAAAAGAGGTAATTAAGGCAAGGAGACCTTAAAAGAAAAAGTACGTGAAATTTGACACACAAACAGGCTTGGAAAAGTGGCCTGAAGATGCCACTTAGGGCCTCTGAAAATGGCGCCACATACAAGGGTGTTGGGCCTAAGTTCAAGTCACTTGGGAAGCAAATAAAATAAGTTTTAATTTTGCTTCTAGAAGCCCAAGAGGTGGACGACACAAGACTTGCAAAAGAGGAGTTTCACTCTCTTTTAAATTCGGCTAATTAGAAGATAATAAGGATTATACTTTATTTGTTTTAAAAATTAAAGAGATAAAGTTATCACATAAGGAAGAGTAGTAGCCAAGCAAAGGATTCTTGGCCTAATTTTACTATAAAAGGATGAGACTAAGGCTATTCATTATTCATTCTCCTCTCTCTTTCTTTTGCCAAGTATTCTTTCTCCTCTCCTCTCTGAAATTCTTCGTGAGCATCCATTCTTTTCCTCTTCTCTTTTAGCATCCTAGCCGATTCCTTCTAAGCCTATTATTCCTCTCTTCTTTCATCTTTGAAATCGAATACATAAGGGGATCATAGCCGATTGTTCATCAAGTCTCTAAGCCGAATCTCTGAAGTGGTGTCAGGAGGGATCCGTCGATTTCAATATAAAGGGTAAGGATCTATAGTTATAATTGTATTCCTTTCTTTTAAGCCGAAAGTTAGTCTAATCCCTCCTATATTTTATTGATCAAAATATGGAAGGTGAATTTTGGGATTTCAGATCTAAGGTATTTCGGCATCTCCATTAATCAAGAAGAGAGTTTTGAGATTTAAAAGATTTAAGGTAAGATATATGTATATTTGGCCAAAGGCCATGTTTATGTTTTAATGTTAGATTAAATCTAACATATGGTTAAAGGAATTTCGATAGAGTCTTAATCAAGTGATGATTTCGGGATTTGTTTGGAAATCAAATTCGTTTAAGGTCAAGAGATCTAGCATCGTAGATCAAATCTTTGGGATCTAGGAATTTCGGTAGAAACAGGTGTGTAAACTCTTTACACACTTTATTAGTAAACTTTGCTTTATTGTTGCCTTGTTAATAATTATTGTAGTGATCTATGATATATGCTTGTGGGCTTAAGCATGGATTCCGGGTAAGTCCCCTATTACATGATCTTTTGATATGTGATTTTGTATGCCATCACATGCTGTTAAATGCCATGCCTAAATACATGACATATGATAATTGATATATGAGCATGATGATGGTGGGATTGATGAGAGGAGGGGGATGATTTTATGGACTGTCACCAGTGATTTTGACCACAAGATGGGTTGGCCCCATCAGATAATTTGTGACCTATGGTCATCAGTGGTTTTGACCACAAGATGGGTTGGCCCCATTAGATTATTTGTGACCTATGGTCATCGATGGTTTTGACCACACCAATTGATAAATCGCGACTAAGTCCCATGGTTTGGTACCACCATGGTTTTGACCACACTTGATTATTTGTGACCTATGGTCATCGATGGTTTTGACCACACGATGGGTTGCCCCCATCATTTAATTTGTGACTCTAAGCCATCGGTGGTTTTGACCACACGGGTAGTTGAGGAGTATGGATGGTTAGGTTGGGTTGCATATTTGCATGATTAATATCTTGTGTATGAGTGATTTTCCGGTGGGGATTTACACACGAGTCTTGGTGACTCACCCTTTCCCTTAACATTTTGCGATGAGTAGATCGTGGAGATGGAGCCGGAGAGGACTCGAGGCGGCCATGCTTGTTTTCTCATATTTGGAACTTGTTTAATTCAGTTTTAGTTATTTATTTTCTAAGTTTTTATTTTGGGATTGTAATAAAGCCGCTATTATTATTGTTGGATGTTTATTTTACTGCTTTATTTTACTCATACAAATGGAATTTCATAATTATTAATTGAACCGGTTAAAGGTAAATTTTTTTTAAACTAAGTAGCTACTACGAGTTTTCAAGGAAGTTACCATCGGGTAACAAAATTTACTAAGTCCCCAATAACTCAGACAATTTTAAATTGCTACATGACCAAATGTTTTCAAAAGGGTTTCAAATTAATCAGTATTTATAAAAAGCCCAACAAAGTTTTCAAACCCGTTTTCATACCTTAGCCAAACTTTACCCGCCACCAAACTTTCAAAATGACTCAAATTATTTTACTCCGTGACATACCAGATCCGGTCAGGACGCACGGGCCGGGTTTGGGGTGTTACATATCAAGTAACAGGGTAATTAACCGCATAAATCCACATATCGGGCTTAACCCATTTCCACACTGATCCACATTCATATACTGGGCTTGGCCCATTTCTAATTAATCCACATATCCATTAAAATTATGCAAAATGCACCCAACCCAACCTAGGGTTCATCCTCTACACACCCCCGTATCCATGCACCACACACTAGGGGATTATCAAATCACCCTCTCCTTTTTACTCCAAAAGGCAATCAACGCCGTCCACATGCAATTAAGCACAATAATCCACAACGCGACCTCAGTCAGCGCCAATCCACGATGTAGCCGTAGCTAACACCAAAACTATGATGGGACACATAGTCACTCATCAACCACGATATGGCACATAGCCGATATCAACCATGATAAGGCACATAGCCACTCATCAACCACGCGAACTAAATCGCAATTAATCCACAACGTGACCTTAGTCAACGTCAATCCACGATGTAGCTCAAGGCTAACATCAAACCACGTACTCAAAGTACACCCGTACCTTCTTTCATATCATATTCCAACCCATGCACATGCAACATTCCATAATGACATAATATAATGATGCATGAGCACGTTGATCAAGCATATTATCACATATTCATAACAATAGTCACATTTCATCAGATTCGATACTTACCGGATTATCGACATACCCTTAAGGGTATCCACATCACGATTTCCATTGCACTAGTTAGCACATTCATAACACACATACAAATATCACATACAATCATAAACCCGAAAAACAGTAGGCTAACTACACACCTGCCTATTAGTGAAATCCCGAACTACTCGAATCTAACACGATCATGAAACGTGGTTCTTCCTTCTCCCTTAAAGCCAATTTGGTCTCCTACCAAATCCCGAATCACACTCTGAGCCCTTCCTTTAGCTACACACAAAAGAACACCTTTTTATGGCACTATGAACATTCGGCCATGCCTAAAACCAAGACTTAATCAATTGATTTCGACACACCCTTGAAGAAATAATAAAATTGACTGCTAAGGAAGAATATACTTACTACCACACGTTGTTCACCACTCCTAAAGCACCCTCAAAGAATTGGCTCCAAGACCCCAAAGAGAAAAGAGATATCACACCAAAATGGAGGGAGTTGAATGCTTAGAGAATTCGGCTATGGTGTGGAAAGAGGAAGAAAAAGAAAAGTAAAATGGAAGAGAGAAATTCGGCGGAGAAAAGTGAAGAGAATTTCGGCTCAAGAGTTTGAAAGAAGAAAAGAAAGAGATGAAAGAGAGGAGATAGATGCTTTCGGCTTTGAGCAAAGAAATGGTTATCGAGTTTGCTTCAACCAAAAGCATTAGAAAGAAATTGACAAAGCAAATGGAGATTTCGACTTGACATAAAAACAAAGACTAACACTTACAAAACTAGCCGAAAATGTCACCTAACTACAAAGAAGTTTCGGCACCCTATTTCCCCTTACACAAAACAAAATTTGGCAACCATCCTTTTGCCAACAATTCAAAGAAATTTTGAATTAAACACACTCCTATTTTTCTCCCTATTTCCTCCTATTCACTCACAAAACTTAAGCCAACCCCCCTAGTCCATGAAACCGTCCACATTCATGGACTTCAAAGTCAAACCTATCTACACAAAAATTACCATAACAACACACCTTACATCAAGCCTTATGTTCTCACATTATCATTAATCAACATGATTCTTTCCCAAACATCAAGCTTACCTAAATACTTCGTAAATAAATCCAAACCTTCACAAGACTATGCTAAACACACAAACAATCCTACCCGAGCTAACACAAGTAACAAGATGATACTCAAATTTTTCCTAAAACCCAAGGCCCAATCCTACTAGGCCCAATTTCGGGATGTTACAGTTCTACCCTCCTTAAAGAAATTTCATCCTTGAAATTTCCAACAAACTAACAGTCGTGCAATCCTACTCATCACACTACGCTTATGATGCGCACTCTGATAAAACTATCTTACCTTCTAGGCACAGTTCCTAAGTTCATATCCAAAGTTTCAAGCACTTCACTAGCAACACAAGAATGAGCTATCTCTAATGCAAAACAAAGAACTTACCCGCTATCACATCCTTGGTTGTCCCACATCCGAACCTTCACCACCTCTATCGGGTGTTCCACGACCTCGGCCAGAACCATTTCCTCCATGGTTTGGACCATGAACCTTCATTGTTTGAGGACAATTCTTGACCAAATGAGCCTTAGATCCACACGGAAACATTCTTTACTATTACCCCAACACTCTCTTGTGTGAGTTCTCCCACACTGAGCACATAAACGATTCCGTTCTCAAAGAATAGAACAGTACACATCTGAATTCTTGACCCTCAGTCTTTTCTGAAAGTCTTCCTACGATTTTGCTGGTCCAAAACTCCTCTTGTTCCAATTCCTATCCTTTTCTCGATTCTTCCTTACGCCTTCTTAACTTCTTCAATGATCCGAGCTTTCTCCACTAGAACAAAGAGTCCCTTTCTCTTTCTGGAGCAATCAACATTCGCAACTCATCTCAGAACCCATCTTTGAACCGGACACACCTTTCATAATCGGTGGTCACGATCCCTTTGGCGTCTTGACTTAACCGCACAAATTTTGCTTCAGACTGCTACCGACTTACTTCCTTGCACTAAGTTGAGAAGCGCTTTCTTTGCGAGTCCAAGTAATCGGCTCTAACATACTTTCCTTCAAATTTAACCTTAAAATAATCCCAATCCAATCGATCTATGGGGACACCTTGTCCAACAAAGAGCCACCATCGATAAGCTTCTTCTAGAGCAACGAAACAAGACCTTTCAACTTTTCCACATCCAGTGCAGTCCAAATCGTCCATTATTCTTTTGATCGCTTCTAACCAATACTCGCCACATTCGAGCTACTCCAGATATTCCTCTAAAACTTCACCCCATTCAACTTTGAGTCATTCCGACACTGACTTTCGAGCTCCGCTTCCTACACTAGCTCCTGCCACTCGCTCGAGCACTCGCAACATGGCCCGCGATACTGCGTCATCTCCTCCTGTCTGATCTTGATCCTCCGCGCCCACTACTGGCGGCGAACTTCATTTTCTGACCCATGGCCAGACCCTACCGGTTCTGATACTGCCATTCTACCTCTACCACGTCCACGATGAACACATCCCTTAGAAATCATTTCTAACGTCACGATTAAATCTGATTAAGAAGTTTTATGCATCAGAATTTTGTTCCACTTATTAATCGTAAACAATTTTTTTATGAAATAAAGTGTTTAGAAGTAGTTCTTTCGATCACACAAAGGTTCAGTTCAAGTTCACTATTCTAATTCAGAGAATCACATTCACATTCACATTCATCCACAACATTCACTTCACTACTTTGGGCATTTCTGATCATTCCCTACCCCAAGGGTAATTTCGTCATTTTTCCTATAGAGGTATTTCGGTAATAAATCGGGGTCAATCACAAAAGTCATTTCGAAATTTTTTTCCAAACTCATGGGTATTTTTGAAAGAAAGATTTTCCAAATCAAGGTATTGCAAAAATTTTGGAAATTGGGGTTATTTTGGTAATTTCGCAAACCAGGGGTAATTTGGTAAATTTCCAAATCAGGGTATTTTGAAATTTCGTAAAATAGGGTTTTCGGACACTTTTACAAAACAAGAAAATTTTATTAAAATCGAGGGTAGTATGGTAATAATTTTTTAAGCCAGGGGCATTTTAGTAATTTTACAACTAGGGGTATTTTCGTAATTTTGTAAATCGAAAATATTTTGAGAAATGTCTTCAAAATAGTTTGTACAGATCAAAAGGGTAGTTTAGTGATTTAAAAACTAGAGTTTTTATAAAATCGCATGGTTAGTTCCTTTCGGGTTTTAGTGATTGGTTTTGCCCATGAATAAGTCCTCTTGGTTAGGGTGAACCATAGCTACGCACCCGGTAGGATTCGAGTAAAGAGGAGGTGAGTCGCTAGGACTGCTTAAGTACCAAGCTCTTACTGAATCCACTCCTAGACATGCGTACAATGGTTGCTACACCTTAACTCTACGACTTACTTCACGAGTTTGTTCGGTTGTTCTTAAGTCTTATGCATGTGTTTGAGTGCACTAGCCCTAGGGTTCAATAACCCTATTCTTCTAATCTACGAGCCCACATAAGCCCATAACATTCACATATACAAATCACTTCAATAGTCAGAGGTACTTACCTGGTGGACTTCGGGTCGAGATACAAAGCCATGCCAGAATAAACCTGAAAAATTTATGGAAGCCCAAATCTTTGAAAAGCCCATCTTAAAAAATGTTATTGGGCCCAAAACCCTCGAAGTTTAGAGTTTTGAACACAGCTCGATACCAATTTGTAACACCCCAAACCCGACCCATTTTCTATGACCAAATTTGAAATGCCACTGCGGAAACACGTTTGAAAAACTTTTGACTTAGAGTTAAAAACATAAAAATTTGTTGTCTTTACTAAAACATTGTGTAATTAAAGTTCCAAATAAAATTAAGTTGTTTAAAATAAAACATTTTCAAATAATAATATAATCGACAATCCAACTTAAAACATAATAAAAATCCTTAAATACTTAGTGGCCCTTATTACAATAAATAACCTTTCATAAATAAAATGTGTAAAACAAATAAAATCTTTTACTGCATGGGCCACCTCGTATCCACTCCAACCCGTCCGAGCATCACCGTAAGGTTTGAGAAAAATTGGGTGAGTTACACGCACTCGATGTGTAATTAATCCATGAATTCCACCCATATGTTACCATGTGTGAGGAACGAATCGGGGTGAAATAAAGGTTTGAAATTACCAAAGTTTCAATCGAGTAGATAGCAATGCCTCGGCGACAAGATATCGATCCACTATCGAACCAAGCCACAACCTTTACGATGTCGGCCTCTACGTAATCCACCGGTTTGACTATGAGCGCAGATATCTCCAAAACTATTTTTAGAGAGGTGTATTTTGCTTGGCGGTTGCTAGACCTTTTAAGCAAAATTCTTAGGGTTTTCCTCACTTATTACCCTTTTATAATCAAGATTAAATAAATATAATAATGTTTTAACGAAAATTATAATTACATTAATTATACCCAAAAGTTATAATTACATTAATTATAACATGGATTCGATAAACTATATTTATTTAAATTTATATAGGAACCAAATTCATATATTAATTCTCATTATGTGTACAACATCCTTGTACATATAATATATTCAATATTTGATTGCGAATTAAATTAATTCTTTAATTAATTTAATTCATGTGACAATCAAACACAATACCAACTATGTTTCATTCCGTTCATTTCAACCATAGGGTGTGACCACAGAGGTTCTTGTAACGTTAGTAGTAATACTAGAACGATTCTAATGTCACAAACAATGAGTGGCATCTAGCAATGCATCATTGCTACCTAAGATACAAGAAGTCATGATTCACATAACTTTTGTGATTAACTTTTCATGCATTAATCCTTAAGTCCTTTATCTCTGAATAGATACAAGTCATGGAATAGTCACACTTGTATAGTCCATCCCATGTTTCTTGATATCTTGAGTAGACTATGATATACAAATTAGTATGACATCTCATGTCAACTTATTTGAGCATGGCCATGCATTTCTAGTCTCACTCAATCAAGTGGCCTAAGATATTACTCCCATTATGTGGGAGGGACTTATCTATATTGATCAATAATATCCTCTACATTGATTGTGATATATCCAACATCGGCCTTTATAGAACAACCCGATTCACGGTTGTACGTTTGATCATATCAAAATATCGACTCACGATGTTGGGATAATGATTATCTCAAGTCTAAGGATCATATACATATTAATCACTATGAGTAATGTTGTGACAATTACATAATAATCCAAGAAACATACTCATAGCGAATCACCCAATATGTTGTTCTCTAACACACATATTCATGCATTGATTTTGACACTCTATATCAATGATAACTCTTTATCATCAATCAACTACATGTTAGTCTTAATGCATTATTGTTGTCACGGTCAACAATAATACTTGACTAAGGATATTTTAAGAATAATCATATTATTCTCGGGACATTATTATAAAGCAGCTTTATTTGTACACACGGAAGGAAAAACCAAATAATAATGACAACGCTTTATATTAATAAACATGGTAAATCAAGTATGTTATTACAACCATCTCATGATTGATCTTTGGGCATACTCTTACAATCTCCCACTAGCACTAAGACCAATCAATCATATATCTAATACCAAGAGACTTAGTGTGACGATCATGCTTCCACGTGTCGGAGGCTTGGTCAAGGATCAACAATGTTATCATCAGTAGGTACTCTACATATCTCAACATCTCCTCGATCGATAATCTCTCGAATAAGATGATAGCGCCTAAGTATATGTTTGGATCATTGGTGAGATCTGGGTTCTTTAGCTTGTGCAATAGCTCCATTGTTATCACATCGAGTTCTATAGCATCGATATGCTAGGCACAACCCCTAGTCCAAGAATGAACTTCTTGATCCAAACCGCTTCTTTTCTTTGCCTCCTTGGTGCAATATACTCGACCTCTGTTGTAGAATCGACTCTTGTGCTTTGCTTTGAACTCTTCCACTCACGGCACCACCATTAAGGCAAAACACAAATCCGATTGCGATCGAGAATCGTCCTTGTCGGTTTGGAAGTCGCATCGATGTAACCTTTACACTTAACTCTTCCTCACCTCCATATATTAGGAACGTATCCTTAGTTCTTCTCAAGTACTTAAGGATATTCTTGGTCGTGGTCCATGACCTTCACCGGATCTACTTGGTACCGTCGTCATACTTAAGGCATCTGAGACATCGGGACGGTACATAACATGGCATACATGATAGATCCAATAGCGAAGCATATGGAATTTTACTCATGCGTTCTCTCTCTTGTGGAGTTGAAGGACACATTTCCTTGAGAGTGAAATACCATGTCTCATAGGTAGAAATCCTCTTTAGATTCTTCCATACCGAACCTTTTCATACTTTATCTATGTATGTACTTTGGCTTAGACCTAGTAGTCGTCTTGATCTATCTCTATAGATCTTGACTCCTAAGATGTAAGTAGCTTCACCAAGTCCTTCATAGAAAAACAACTTCCTAACCAAGTCTTAATAGACCGCAAGGTAGGTATGTCATTTCCCATGATAAGTATGTCATCCACATATAGTACCAAGAATGTGATAGTGCTCCACTAACTTTCTTGTAAACACATGGTTCATCTTCATTTTGATAAAACCAAACTCTTTAATTGCATCGTTAAAGCGAAGATTCCAACTTCGAGAAGCTTGCTTTAATCCATAAATGGATCTTTGTAGCTTACAAATCTTTCTAGCATCCTTTGGATTGACAAAACCTTGAGTTGTGTCATGTACACATCCTCTTCAAGTTTCCCGTTAAGGAAAGTTTGTTTTGGCGTCCATCGCAGATTTCATAATCATGAAATGCATTTATGGCGAAACAAGATCTGATGGATTTAAACATAGCTACGAGGAGAAAAGGTTTCATCATAGTCAACACCATGAATTTGGCGAAAACCTTTAGCGACTAATCGCCTTGTATGTTTGTACATTACCATCCATGTCGGTTTTCTTTTGAAAACCCACTTGCACCCTATAGGTTTAACCCTTGGTGGGTCAATCAAAGTCCATACTTGATTTTTATACATGGAATCCATCTCAGATCTCATGGCCTCAAGCCATTTCTCAGAGTCTGGGCTCGTCACCGCTTCTTGATAAGTCCTAGGCTCATCTTGATCTATAAGAAGAACGTCACCATGTGTTGTAATGAGAAATCCATATCTCTCGGTGCATGGCGTTCTCTTAAAGATCTTCGCAGTGGTTGTGTTTCTCTGGCGATTACTTGTTCCTCAATTTCTTGTGGAATTTCTTTGTTGTTCTATCACCGGTTGATTCGGGTATCTTGTGATTCTCGAATTTCTTCAAGTTCAATCTTTCTCCCACTTCCTTTTCTAGAAATAAATTCTCTCTCTAGGAAGACACCATCAGAGCAACAAACATTTTGTTCTCGGTGGGATTAAAGAAATAATAACCTTTGGTTTCTTTCGATACCCCACAAAATACACTTTTTCATTTGGGTTCAAGCTTAGTAGGCGTCGGCGTTTAACATAAGCTTCACAACCCCAAATTTTCATAAAAGACATCTTGGTCGTTTCCGGTCCACATCTCATATGGCGTCTTATGAACCGATTTAGATGGAACACGATTTAGTGTGAAAGCGGTATCTCAATTGCATGTCCCCAAAAAGAAGTCGGTGATCAATGACTCATCATGGATCGAACCATGTCTAATAAAGTTCGATTTCTTCTCTCGAAACTCCATTCCATTGAGGAGTACCAGAGGAGTAAGTTGTGAGACAATCCCACATTCCTTCAATAGATCATCAAACTCTAGGCTCAAATACTCTCCACCTCGATCGATCGAAGTGACTTGATAGTCTTGCCTAGTTGATTTTGTACTTCATTTTGAATTCCTTGAACTTTTCAAGAGACTCGGACTTATGGCGCATGAGATAAACATACCCATATCTCTCAAATCATCGGTGAAAGTAATGAAGTATTGAAATCCACCTCGGCTGTGTATTTATTGGTCCACATACATCGAATGTATTAGGCCCAATAAATCACTAGCTCGTTCACTTTTACCAAAGGAAAGGAGATTTAGTCATTTTTCCCAATAAGCAAGATTCACATACTTCAAATTGTTCAAAAACAAATGAATCTAAGAAACCATCTTTATGGAGTATGGATATCGTCTCTCACTTATGTGGCCCAAACGACAATGCCAAAGATAAGTTTGATTTGAGTCATTTATTTTAGATCTTTTAGTATTTATGTTGTAAATAGGGTTCATTTGATCTAAAATATAGAGGCCATTAATCAATTGTGCCGAGCCATAGAAAACATTATTGAGATAAAAGGAACAACAATTATTCTTAATAATTATCTCAAAACCAATTTTGTCTAAACAAGAAACTGAAATAATGTTTTTAGTCAAACTGGGCACAAAATAACAATCCTCTAAAATTAAATCAAGTCCACTAGGCAAAGATAAAGTATATGTTCCCCAGCTAATGCACAACCTTTGCTCCATTTCCAACTCGCAGTCCACATCTCCTCTAGCCAACGTCCTACTCCTTTGTAGTCCCATGCATGAAGTACAAATATGAGAACCACAACCATTATCTAATACCCAAGAAGTAGTAGTTGATAAATTAATATCAATAACATAAATACCAAGCGGACGTTCCGCTTGTTTTGGCTTTCTTGACTTCCTCAAGATAGATAGGGCGATTCGCCCAATGTCCATCACACCACAATGAAAGCGGTTTCCTTCCTTAGACACTCCACCTTTAGGTTTCATTGCGCCTTTCCTTTGCTGTGCTTGGGCTTACCTTTACCCTTGGGCTTTATGCGAACTTTGGCCTTTCCTTGCCCTTGTTGTTACGGACCATCGGTATGGGCTTGGGTCCAACCTTTTCATGTTACCTTCAGCGATTCGTAACATCTTGAGTAAGCGTAAGGCGAGTCTTGTCAATTTCATTCATATTGAAATTAAGGACAAAGCGGGCTGTAGCTATCCGGCAGCGATTGCGAATAACATCGTTGGCCAACTCTTGGCCCAATGGAAAACCAAGCTTAGATGACTTTCAATATAGCCAATCATCTTAAGGACATGAGGTCCCACTGGCTTCCTTCACCAACTTACATTGGAATAGGGCTTTAGAGATATCGAACCTCTCTTGCCGTGCTTGCCCTCGATAAAGTTCTTTCGGTGCTCGATCATATCATGAGCAACCATGTCCTCATGTTGCTTCGGCTCGAGGATTCATAGTGGCAAGCATAAGGCATCCAACATCTACCATGTCATCGAGATACTTCTTGTAAGCATCTTTATCAGTTCTCGAGGCATTAATAGGTGGTTCATTAGGAAGTGGTTGTTCAATGACATACAATTTCCGTTCTTGTTTGAGGACAATCCTCAAGTTACGGAACCAGTCAAGAAAATTCAAACCATTCAATTTGTCCTTCTCAAGGACCGATCGCAATGATAGTGTGCTAGTATTTGCGTACCATAATATATCTACAACAATTAAATATGCGTGTGAGTAAATTTACCAAGTTTATATAAATCATTAAAAAGACTTTATTAAATGATGATCCCACTATTTTATTTCAAAATTAATAACCCCCATATATTAATTTCGGAAAAACTTTCTCCAAAGTATTTCTAGTGGGTTAAGGACCCATATTTCACCTCCTCTTAAGTCAGCTTTGGCTTTACTCTCAAGACTATGGTTATTTAGGTAAGCAACCTTTGCTAATTACATCATATGTAACTCCTAATGTTTGATGAACAACTCTTGTTCTAATCATCTTATGATTTATCCAATTTAATTGCCTCTAGGTTTCTAATCCTATTAGAGTAACCTAGTTAAATCATTAACCAATTTTAACCAAATAATATCACTTGTTTATTCTTCGCGTTTAACCAAGATAAATACTAGTACTTCGCTTTGACGTAACCTACATAGTATTGATCGAGGCCTTAACGAGGGAAAAAATTGGAAGGCCATGTTGACTTAATATTTTAATAGAGGATTTTATTAAGGATGTTCCATCTCACCAATTATGGTCTACTTTAGTCCATTTAGTCTTTTAATTGATCTCATCAATTAATTGGGTTTGTTATTAAAATTTAATAAATAAAATTGGCATGCTTTAAACATCCATAGCATCTCATGAATAAATAAAGCAATAAATAAATGCAATAGTTATAGCCCATAAACTAAAGTGATTCAACCCAAGCCAATGGGAGAACCATAAGGAAACCTAAAGGTGTAAGCGGTTTCATAAACTATCATTCTTCAATAGTTGTCCCAACTTCGCTTCTCGTCGGCCCATAGTAACTTTTGCAAATTACAATATGCGAAACTTCGTTTTACATACGAGGAGTAAGATGAGAAGAGAAATACAAGAGAATAGTAGTAAGGCACGACACGCAGTCAGATTTATAAAATTACAACCTTTTATCAAATGGGTCATCGGCTATAACTATGCATTTCAAACACCGTGCATGTCAAAAATAGCATACATAATTCAATGCTCTTTTGCTAAGGTGAATTATAAAATATCCTTTCAACCTTATGTGGCCCATCAAGTTTATATATATTTCTTTTATTAACAAAATATACTATAATAAGAAAATGGGGTGCAGGCGTCGAGGAAGCGGTCGAAGGCTCAGGGTCGAGCAGTCCTCGATCCCCATCCTCAAAATATGAGAGGGATGTTACTAGGATTCAGGGGTGCGGGGCGGAGCCCACAAAATGTGGACCGGTGGTACAAATCGCATACCCTACCAAATGAAACCTCACGATTTGATAACTTTTATCAACGGAATCGTGTTTCGATTTTTAATCCTTGAGGTTCATATCGGAACAACCCTTGTTCCACAAGCCGCTTAACCTCATCGAAACCTAAAATTCCACCGTCGCAATATTACAGATTTGTTAATAATTAACAATAATAACATAAGATCGAATAGGCCACAACACCATGATTAACATTTAATCAATTATCGAAAGGAATAGGTTATCAAGTTTTGCTTAAACGATTTAAACAACCGAAAACGTAATAAAATAAAAGCATGCATCTCATACAATTGCATCACCCAATTATTTAAACCCGAGTCCAGTATCACACAAGTGGCTCGATACACCACATATTATACCATATATCGATAACAAGATATCATATTCACTTAATAAAACATTCATGGAGCTTGGCCCATATTCATATCACTTATCGTTTATAGAACAACCGATTCTGATTATGTAATTAACTCAAGTCTAAGGATCATATATATATTAATCACTATGATAAAATCCACATATCATCACAAACATACTCATAGGCTTAACCCATTTCCAAACTATATCAATGATAACTCTTTATCATCAATCAACTACATGATTCACATTCATATATTTTAAGAATAATCATGGCTTGGCCCATTTTAATTAATCCACATATCCATTAAAATTATGCAAAATGCACCCAACCTAACCTAGGGTTCATCCTCTACACACCCCGTATCCATCCACCACACACAACCTAGGGATTATCAAATCACCCTCTCCTTTTTACTCCAAAAGGCAATCAATGCCGTCCACGTGTAATTAAGCACAATAATCCACAACGCGACCTCAGTCAATGCCAATCCACGATGTAGCCGTAGCTAACACCAAAACCATGATGGGACACATAGTCACTCATCAACCACGATATGGCACATAGTCGATATCAACCATGATAAGGCACATAGCCACTCATCAAGCCAAGCAAACTAAATCACAATTAATCCACAACGTGACCTTAGTCAACGTCAATCCACGATGTAGCTCAAGGCTAACATCAAACCACGTACTCGAAGTACACCCGTACCTTCTTTCATATCATATTTCAACCCATGCACATGCAACATTCCATAATGACATAATATAATGATGCATGAGCATGTTCATCAAGCATATTATCACATATTCATAACAATAGTCACATTTCATCAGATTCGATACTTACCGGATTATCGACATACCCCTTAAGGGTATCCACATCACGATTTCCATTACACTAGTTAGCACATTCATAACACACATACAAATATTACAATCATAAACCCGAAAAATAGTAGGCTAACTACACACCTGCCTATTAGTGAAATCCCTAACTACTCGATTCTAACACGATCTCAAAACGTGGTTCTTCCTTCTCCCTTAAAGCCGATTTGGTCTCCTACCAAATCCGAATCACACTCTTCCCTTCCTTTAGCTACACATAAAGAACACCTTTTATGGCACTATGAACATTCGCCATGCCTAAAACCAAGACTTAATCCATTGATTTGACACACCCTTGAAGAAATAATAAAATCGACTGCTAAGGAAGAATATACTTACTACCACACGTTGTTTACCACTCCTAAAGCACCCTCAAAGAATTGGCTCCAAGACCCCAAAGAGAAAAGAGAGATCACGCCAAAATAGAGGGAGTGGAATGCTTAAAGAATTCGGCTATGGTGTGGAAAGAGGAAGAAAAAGAAAAGTAAAATGGAAGAGAGAAATTCGGCAGAGAAAAGTGAAGAGAATTTCGGCTCAAGAGTTTGAAAGAAGAAAAGAAAGAGATGAAAGAGAGGAGATAGATACTTTCGGCTTTGAGAAAAAAATGGTTATCGGGTTTGCTTCAACCAAAAGCATTAGAAAGAAATTGACAAAGCAAAGGGAGATTTTGGCTTGACACAAAAACAAAGACTAACACTTACAAAACTAGCCGAAAATGTCACCTAACTACAAAGAAGTTTCGGCACCCTATTTCCCCTTACATAAAACAAAATTTGGCAACCATCCTTTTGCCAACAATTCAAAGAAATTTTGAATTAAACACACTCCTAATTTTCTCCCTATTTCCTCCTATTCACTCACAAAACTTAAGCCAACCCCCCTAGTCCATGAAACCGTCCACATTCATGGACTTCAAAGTCAAACCTATCCACACAAAACTTACCATAACAACACACCTTACATCAAGCCTTATGTTCTCACATTATCCTTAATCAACATGATTCTTTCCCAAACATCAAGCTTACCTAAATACTTCATAAATAAATCCAAACCTTCACAAGACTATGCTAAACACACAAACAATCCTACCCGAGCTAACACAAGTAACAAGATGATACTCAAATTTTTCCTAAAGCCCAAGGCCCAATCCTACTAGGCCCAATTTCGGGATGTTACAGTTGTATCCTCCTTAAAGAAATTTCGTCCTCAAAATTTCCAACAAACTAACAGTCGTGCAATCCTACTCATCACACTACGCTTATCTTTGCGCTTTCTCGATAAAACTATCTTACCTTCTAGGCACAGTTCCTAAGTTCATATCCAAAGTTTCAAGCACTTCACTAGCAACACAAGAATGAGCTATCTCTAAAGCAAAACAAAGAACTTACCCGCTATCACATCCTTGGTTGTCCCACATCCGAACCTTGACACCTCTCTAGGGTGTTCCACGACCTCGACGAACTATTTCCTCCATGGTTTGGACCACGAACCTTCATTGTCGAGGACAATTCTTAACCAAATGAGCCTTAGATCCACAGGAAACATTCTTTACTATTACCCCAACACTCTCCTGTGTGAGTTCTCCTACACCGAGCACATAAATGATTAGGTTCTCGAAAGCTGATGCAGTGCACGTCTGAAATTCTCGACTTTCGGACTTTTACGAAAGTCTTTCGTGATTTTTTGGTCCAAAACTCCTCTTGTTCCAATTCCTATCCTTTTCTTGGTTCTTCCTTACAGTCTTCTTAACTTCTTCAATGATCCGAGCTTTCTCCACTAGAACAAAGAAAGTCCTTTTCTCTTTCTGCGGAGCAATCAACATTCTCAACTCATCTCGTAACCCATCTTCGAACCGGACACACCTTTCATAATCGGTGGTCACAATCCCTTTGGCGTCTTGACTTAACCGCAAAAATTTTGCTTCAGTACTCTCTCTGACTTACTTCCTTGCACTAAGTTGAAAGCGTCTTTCTTTGCGAGTCCAAGTAATCGGCTCTAACGTACTTTCCTTCAAATTTAACCTTAAAATAATCCCAATCCAATCGATCATCGGGACACCTTATCGATAGTGAGCCACCATGGATAAGCTTCGTCCGAGCAACAAACGAAGACACATTTCAACTTTTCCTCATCCAGTACAGTCCAAATCGTCCATTATTCTTTCGACTGCTTCTAACCAATACTCCGCCACATTTGGAGCTACTCCAGATATTCCTCTAAAAACTTCAGCCCCGTTCAACCTGAGTCGTTCCGAAACTGACTTTCGAGCTCCGCTTCCTACACTAGCTCCTGCCACTCGCTCGAGCACTTTCATGAACATGGCCCGCGATCTGCGTCATCTCCTCTGTCGATCTTGATCCTCCGCGCCCTCTTGGCGGCGAAACTTCATTCGACCCATGGCGGACCTACCGGTTTCGATCTCGCCATTCTACCTCTACCACGTCCCACGACGAACACGTCCCTTAGAACTCATTTCTAACGTCACAATTAAATCTGATTAAGAAGTTTTATGCATCAGAATTTTGTTCCACTTATTAACCGCAAACAATTTTTTTATGAAATAAAGTATTTAGAAGTAGTTCTTTTGATCATACAAAGGTTCAGTTCAAGTTCACTATTCTAATTCAGAGAATCACATTCACATTCACATTCACATTCATTCACAACATTCACTTCACTACTTTGGGCATTTCTGATCATTCCCTACCCCAAGGGTAATTTCGTCATTTTTCCTATAGAGGTATTTCGATAATAAATCGGGGTCAATCACAAAAGTCATTTCGAAATTTTTTTCCAAACTCATGGGTATTTTTGAAAGAAAGATTTTCCAAATCAAGGTATTGCAAAAATTTTGGAAATCGGGGTTATTTTGGTAATTTCACAAACCAGGGGTAATTTGGTAAATTTCTAAATCAGGGTATTTTGAAATTTTGCAAAATAGGGTTTTTGGACACTTTTTCAAAACAAGAAAATTTTATTAAAATCGTGGGTAGTATGGTAAAAAAATTTTTTTACAAGCCAGGGGCATTTTAGTAATTTTACAACCAGGGGTATTTTCGTAATTTTGTAAATCAAAAATATTTTGAGAAATGTCTTCAAAATAGTTTGTACAGATCAAAAGGTAGTTTAGTGATTTAAAAACTATAATTTTTTATAAAACCGCATGGTTAGTCCCTTTCGGGTTTTAGTGATTGGTTTTGCACGTGAATAAGTCCTCTTGGTTAGGGTGAACCGTAGCTACGCACCAGGTAGGATTCGAGTAAAGAGGAGGTGAGTCGCTAGGACTGCTTAAGTACCAAGCTCTTACTGAATCCACTCCTAGACATGCGTACAATGGTTGCTACACCTTAACTCGGCGACTTACTTCACAGGTTTGTTCGGTTGTTCTTAAGTCTTATGCATGTGTTTGAGTGCACTAGCCCTAGGGTTCAATAGCCCTATTCTTCTAATCTACGAGCCCACATAAGCCCATAACATTCACATATACAAATCACTTCAATCGTCAGAGGTACTTACAGGTGGACTTGAATTGGAGATCTGGTGCCATGCCAGAATAAACATGAAAATTTTATGGAAGCCCAAATCATTGAAAAGCCCATCTTAAAAAAAAAATTTTTGGGCCCAAAACCCTCAAAGTCGAGTTTTGAACCTGGCTCTAGTACCAATTTGTAACACCCCAAACTCGGTCCATTTTCTATGACCAAATTTGAAATGCCACTGCGGAAAAACGTTTGAAAAACTTTTGACTTAGAGTTAAAAACATAAAAATTTGTTGTCTTTACTAAAACATTGTGTAATTAAAGTTCCAAATAAAATTAAGTTGTTTAAAAATAAAACATTTTCAAATAATAATATAATCGACAATCCAACGTAAAACATAATAAAATCCTTAAATACTTAAAGTGGCCCTTATTACAATAAATAACCTTTCATAAATAAAATGTGTAAAACAAATAAAATCTCTTCTGCATGGGCCACCTCGTATCCACTCCAACCCGGTCCGAGCATCACCGGTAAGGTTTGAGAAAAATCGGGTGAGTCACACAGACTCAGTGTGTAATTAATCCACTGAATTCCACCCATATGTTAACCACATATTATACCATATATCAGATAACAAGATATCATATTCACTTAATAACACATTCTGGGCTTGGCCCATATTCATATCACTTATCAGGTAACAGGGTAATTAACCGTATAAATCCACATATCGGGCTTAACCCATTTCCACACTGATCCACATTCATATACTAGGCTTGGCCCATTTCTAATTAATCCACATATCCATTAAAATTATGCAAAATGCACCCAACCCAACCTAGGGTTCATCCTCTACACACCCCCGTATCCATCCACCACACACCAGGGGATTATCAAATCACCCTCTCCTTTTTACTCCAAAAGGCAATCAATGCCGTCCATGTGTAATTAAGCATAATAATCCACAACGCGACCTCAGTCAGCGCCAATCCACGATGTAGCCGTAGCTAACACCAAAACCATGATGGGACACATAGTCACTCATCAACCACGATATGGCACATAGCCGATATCAACCATGATAAGGCACATAGCCACTCATCAAGCCATGCGAACTAAGTCGCAATTAATCCACAACGTGACCTTAGTCAACGTCAATCCATGATGTAGCTCAAGGCTAACATCAAACCACGTACTAGAAGTACACCCGTACCTTCTTTCATATCATATTCCAACCCATGCACATGCAACATTCCATAATGACATAATATAATGATGCATGAGCATGTTCATCAAGCATATTATCACATATTCATAACAATAGTCACATTTCATCAGATTCTTACCGGATTATCGACATACCCCTTAAGAGTATCCACATCACGATTTCTATTGCACTAGTAGCACATTCATAACACACATACAAATATCACATACAATCATAAACCCGAAAAATAGTAGGCTAACTACACACCTGCCTATTAGTGAAATCCCGAACTACTCGAATCTAACACGATCTCGAAATGTGGTTCTTCCTTCTCCCTTAAAGCCGATTTGGTCTCCTACCAAATCCTGAATCACACTCTGAGCCCTTCCTTTAGCTACACACAAAAGAACACCTTTTTATGGCACTATGAACATTCGGCCATGCCTAAAACCAAGACTTAATCCATTGATTTCGACACACCCTTGAAGAAATAATAAAATCATTGCTAAGGAAGAATATACTTACTACCACACGTTGTTCACCACTCCTAAAGCACCCTCAAAGAATCGGCTCCAAGACCCCAAAGAAAAAGAGATCACGCCAAAATGGAGGAATTGAATGCTTAGAGAATTGGCTATGGTGTGGAAAGAGGAAGAAAAAGAAAAGTAAAATGGAAGAGAGAAATTGCGGAGAAAAGTGAAGAGAATTTCGGCTCAAGAGTTTGAAAGAAGAAAAGAAAGAGATGAAAGAGAGGAGATAGATGCTTTCGACTTTGAGCAAAGAAATGGTTATCGAGTTTGCTTCAACCAAAAGCATTAAAAAGAAATTGACAAAGCAAAGGGAGATTTCGACGACACAAAAACAAAGACTAACACTTAAATAACTAGCAGAAAATGTCACCTAACTACAAAGAAGTTTCGACACCTATTTCCCCTTACAAAAACAAAATTTGGCAACCATCCTTTTGCCAACAATTCAAAGAAATTTTGAATTAAACACACTCTAATTTTCTCCCTATTTCCTCCTATTCACTCACAAAACTTAAGCCAACCCCCCTAGTCCATGAAACCGTCCACATTCATGGACTTCAAAGTCAAACCTATCCACACAAAACTTACCATAACAACACACCTTACATCAAGCCTTATGTTCTCACATTATCTTTAATCAACATGATTCTTTTCCAAACATCAAGCTTACCTAAATACTTCGTAAATAAATCCAAACCTTCACAAGACTATGCTAAACACACAAACAATCCTACCCGAGCTAACACAAGTAACAAGATGATACTCAAATTTTTCCTAAAGCCCAAGGCCCAATCCTACTAGGCCCAATTTTGGGATGTTACATCACTCTTCAAGCCCTTGACTCAGCTAGGACATCGAGTGATAAAGGTGAGAACGTAAATTCTATTGATAATCATTTAGTTCAACATTCTTTACAGGAAGCACCACGAAATCACATAACTGAGCTAGATTTTAGACCTTGTATCGATAAAGAAGTAATTCAGAAGGAACGAAAGCTTCAGGTCGACGAACTAGACGAGTGGAAAGCACATTTCAAGGATAAATCAAAAACACACAAGGTGAAACCGAATGAACCTTCAAATGAGATCATAGGAACAGCAAATCACTTCAAAATTGGAGATCAGGTATTGTTGGATAAAACAGACCCTCGAATCGTCACTTCAAACCTTAAGACAAACAAAGAAATCACTTTTAAGGTACTTAATGTGTTCCCATACGAAACGGTCGAGGTGACTCACTCTGAATTTGGTACTTTTAAGGTAAATGTCACTCGACTCAAACTATATAATGATAGCATGAGAAAGGATTTTCAACTCCTCAAACCACCATGATCATGCGAATGAGAGGTAATTCTAGCTTAAGACTTTAAAAGAGCACTTCTTGGGAGGCAACCCGAACACTAACCCCATTAATTTTCATATTTTTATTTTCATTCCTACTTTTAAGCACCTAACTACAAACTAACCAAGTTAATGAAGCGCAGATTTCCATACCCACATAGTATTACACACGGCCGTGGCTGTGGCCGTGTGGGTACCACAGGTAGGTAAATGGACGTGGCCGTAGACGTGTAGCAATAGGACAAAATTTTTCCAACACACGGGCTGTGATAAATAGCCACGGCAGTGCGATGTGGCCGTGGCCGACACTGAGAAAGCCACACAAGCATAGAAACCTCAACACAGGCGTGGGAGAAGTGAACGAAGCACAACACAGTCGTGAGACCTAACACGCCCATAGCACACGAGCGTGGGGATGTACCGAATATCAAATTTCCATTTAAAACCCCCTCTCCTTACCTACTCCCTAATCTCCTCTTCTTTCATACCCTTTAAGCTTTCCTCCTTTTCATTTTCCTCCTTTTTCCATCTTCACCATCACCTCCATGTCGAAGAAATAAAAGGATCCTAGCCCAGTCTCCCTGTTCGAGACCGATCAACATAAGTTCGTGCCGACCGTTTCATTAACTCGACAAGAAAATGACCTTTGAGTCCATTTATTTTTCTTTTTCTTTTCTCTTCTCCTTTATTTTCCTTCTCTTTATCTTTCTTCTACTAAATATATATTATTATATTTTGATTTTGTTTATTTAGGTTTCTCAGGCTGCTTGGGAATCACACCACCACGACCCTAGTAACAACCAGCACCACCACTTCCTCCTCCAACTCAGCCTGAATTTCCCCCATTTCTTTTCTTTGACTCTATCCAAAAATTTAAGAAGTTTCACTTCTCTCCCTATCTTTTGATTTTCTTACTATATGGTTATTATCTATCTTTGTGCATTGAGGGCAATGTACATCTTAAGTGTGGGGGGTGATGCTTATTTAAAAACGTTCCTAACTTTTTGCCTTATTCTCAAATCCCTGAATGATATCTTGTCTTAAGTAATTTTCTCATATCACTAATTAAAATGAAACTTTTGTTGATTTATGATTTTTATTGATATGTTTTGGATTAAGTCATAGTTAATTGTGAATTGATAACTTAAACTTTAAGATACTAAAGAATCAAGCATGATAAGTCTATTTTCAGAATAAATAAAAAATTTGCTAGGTTGTTGACCTAAATTTGAATATTACCTTAAAGTTTGAAATTTGCAAGGTTGTCATCAAAAACCATAATTTTTGTGAGATTTTGAGCCTTTAGAGCATATATCTTTTCGTGCTCACTTTTTTTATGAGTGTGTCAACATTGATTTGTTATTCTAGAACTTGCTTCGATTATACATGTTGAGACCACACCTTTGATTTGATGTACAGAGATGATAAAGGCACTTAGGATTTAACTCACTTATTCCACTAAAAATCCTACCTTCATAATTAACCCCTATTAAACCCTTTTGATCTTAACAAACCGTTTCTTGACTTACCCATTAATATTAAACTAAAACCCATCTTGTATTTGTTATCACCATTTCTCTTGGCTACCCTTACATCGAGAGTTAATTTGATCAGTTGCCTAACTACATTCTTTATTTCAATATTTAAAATTCTATTTACTTGATTTGTTGAAAAAGACAAGTTAGAAAATCTATTCATCAGTAGTTCTGTTTCTATGAGCTTAAATAGTTAAATTCACATCTCTAGAAGAAGCTCGTGTTATTTGATGTAATTATTCATTAATCAGTTCATTGTTTCTAGTTAGGTAATTTGTAAATTCAATCTCTATTTTAACCCTCTAATCCAGCTTTTATCCACACATTTAACCCAAGCCCCATTACAACCCTTTAAAGACCTTTTTATTTGTGTACTCATCTCATTTTATAGTGGTAAAGATTTAATTTTCATGCAAGCTTATGGGATTAACTTTTCATGTTTGACTAATGACTGCTGTATTTTGAACCTTAAACACTTTGAGTGATTTGAGTGAATCTTTAGTGAGGATGTCAATCCTTGTCAATTTTGAATTAAAGGTAATTATTCAGATAAATGGAAACACCTATATTTTTTTCCGTGCTACAAAAATTTATGACTTAGATTGTTTGAATCCTTAGGACTCTTTGAGTTAAATTATCCATGTATAAATTACCTATGAATTATGATGAGGCATTGTTGATGAGAATTATGAACTGAGCGAAGTTAATTCTGATTGTGAGTTGAGATTTTGCTTGAGGACAAGCAAAAGCTTAAGTGTGGGGGTATTTGATAAATCGTAATTTACACATATTTTAAACTCGCATTTAACATACTTTTGGATTATTTATCCCTTTCATTGTGGAATTTGATGCTCCTAATCCTTTGTTTTCATGTTTTATACTCAGGAGAACATAGGAGGATGAAAAGAATGAAAAACGGACCAAAAACAGAGAAAATGGGCCAAAGTAAGAAATCCACACGGCCTAAAGCTCAACACACGGTCGTGCCTCTTTAGTAGGCTCGAACACGGGCCTAGTCTTGAATCACATGGGTGTGTCGCTGCCGTGACCTATTTTAATTCTACTTGGAAAAGGATACTTAGAGGCAAAGAAAGACATTCCGAAAGCCTATATAAACACCCTAAGTGTATCCTAAAAGAGAGGGAGCCTGAGGCAGCCAAAGAGGGCTGAATACAGGGAATTACTCAAAGAAAGCCAATTGATCCATCTCAGAAGCCGGAAGCACACTCAAGACTGAGGATTTCTCCTTCAATTCCTTCAGGAGATTTTAGGGTTTTCTTTATGTTTTATTATTTTTCTTCTGAGATGTATTCTTTTATAAACATGAACTAAACCCTTAAACACCTGAGGGGGATGAAACCCAAGACAAATCTTGTTATTGTTTTCTGAACTATATGATAAATATTTGATTTGTTCTTGATTATGTGTTCTTTATTCTTGCTTTGATATTCTAGGATATTGATTCAAGTATTGATGTGCTTAGACAGTGGAGCAAAAGTCCCTATTTAAGAGTAAATCTAGCATAGTGAAGCGGAGTTGATCGCGCTCCTAGAAATAGGACGACAAAAATCTATCAGATTAGGGTCAAACCTAATATAGGAGTCTATAGATCGAGTTAATGCAATCTTAGGGGTTTTAATTTTAATTAATCAACCTAGGGTTAAATGTTAGTAGCCTCGAAAGAGGTATTAATATAAATTAGGGAATCCTACGGATCAAGTCAAGTGAATAAATCGTCTGGTTCAAAGTTAAATAACAAGAGAGGTCTAGGTGGATTCTTCTTCAGGTATTGTTTTGATCAATTGATTTTTTCGAAAAGTATTTTCCTTATTCATTGTCTGTGTCTTGGCATCCTTAACTTAGTAAATAGTTAAATAAACATTTATCCTCTTTATTTTAGGCTAGATAATAAAAAGAGATTCAGTGCTAGTACGTTTGGTTCCTTTGGGTTCGACATTCCAGTCTTGCCACTAAGCTATACTACTGTTCGATAGGTGCGCTTGCCTCAATCGTGGTAATAGTTAGTTTCTAGGCTCGATCATTCATTTTATAAATATTAAGGCTTATCACGATCACGATCAGGCCTTCATTTCCAGCTTATTCATGTTTAAAACAAAGCATCTTTCAGTCATGGCTACTGTGACTAATTCTTGACTAAGAGGATATTTAATAATGCAAGATTATTCTTAAAAATAAGTGAATAACCTTTCTCAATTAGCTGACTAACACTAAGCAAGTTTTCATCTATGTCAGGCACAAAAGTACATATGAGATTACTTTGTTACCTGAGTGTGTGTTGATCACTACATTTCCCTTACCTCTGGCCTCAATGAGGTTGTCATTTCCAATTCTGACTTTGGAAGAGAAGCTTCTATCAAGATTTTTAAATATCCCTTCATCAGATGCCATGTGGTGAGTGCAGCCACTGTCTACTAACTAGTTCTTTCCCACTTTGGCTGAGGTTGCAAGACAGGTTACTGTGAAAACATGCTCCTCCTGAGCCTGAACATCCTCAGCAGCCTGAGTTTGATTTTACTACTGAGTTTGTGCCATTCCTTTGTTCTTCCACACCTTCATAAATGCCAAACTGTTTATAGCTTCTGCACTGGATATCTAGCCTGTACCAGCAGTACTTCTCCAAGTGTGTACTTCTTTTACAGTAAATGCATGGTGGAAATTTTTTCTTTCCAGCATCCCTCTTTGGTTTCTCCTTTTTATCAAGCCATGGTTTCTTCCCTTTATGGCTCGAACTTGAACTTTCTTTGGCTCTAGCTTGGAAAGCTCCTTCTGGATGCTCCTCCATCCTATTGGCCCTTCTCTACTCAAGTGCATATAGGGAATTTACCAACTCAGACAAGGAGATGGTTGATAAGTCCCTCGAGTCCTCCAATGAGAAGATCTTTGACTCAAATTTTTCAGGAAGAGTTGTAATGACCTTTTCAACAACTCTGCTCTCACTGAAATCATCACCAATGAGCCTAATGTTGTTGACTATGGCCACTCAAAATCCCTCTTGAGGTCGATAAGTTGCTGTTGCCTTGTCTTGTCTGACCCTATAAACTCTTCTTTCAGCTTCTCACATGCTTGTTTTGATGAGTCACATGCCATTACCTGAGTAAAAATCACATCTGATACTCTATTTTGCAAGCAAGCCATTGCTTTGTGCTTCTTGGCACACTCTTTACTATGCTGTCGAATTTGTGCAATGGTGGGATTGGCCCTCAATAGAACTGGTTCAGTGTCATTCTCGACCACATTCTATAGGTCATCTTCTTGCAGGTAAGTTTTCATCTTCACTATCCAAATGTGGTAGTTTTCACCAACAAACACAGGTGGTGGTGGTGTGAAACCCATCTTGTAGTAACAAAACAACTTCAACTTCTTTCTCTTTAAGTTTTCTCCACAAAGAAAGATACCAACAATAGAGGCCCTCAAAGATGACAGGCTTTGATACCATTTGTTGGGTTTTTTGACTTCTTTTCTCATATTTCATCTAGCAAAATTGCTTCTTCTCATATTTCATCCAGCAAAAATACCATATGTTGGATATTTGACAGAAAACAAAGGAGAAAAGAAAAATAGATGCAAAGAAGTTTGAACAAGAAGAAAATTGAAAAATGATCTCAAAAGTTCTGATTTTCATTAACTTGAATAGCATATATGTTACAATGAAAATATAGCATTTACCTAATGTTTAATTGCACCCACTAAAGCTTAGCTAAAATTAAACACAAAAGTAGATGACATACTAACTATTACATCAAATATAAATCAACAACAAATCCTACCAACTTTAAAGCCAAATTATGAAAGAACTAAATCAAGTTAGAAACAAAATATTGTTGTTGCTGATCTGGTTTAGTTTCCATGCTGGTCTGCTGCTGGTTTTTTGTTGCATTGCAAGCCAAAATTTAACATTCGTCTACAAAGATAGAATTGGCAATATCAAATCTCACCGCAGTAGGCCATTCTTCACAAGCAGCAAGCTCGACAATTGATGATCTGCTTGGTCTTAGTCTACCAGCAGCTGCACCTGCTACTCCATCTCCTCAATTGAAGCTTAATACAAAAGCTGCTCCGAGATCTAAGCACATTTCAGTAGAGGTGGTTCCAATTACCAGTTTCTTTATCACAGGTTTGTGTAGCGATCTTAAATGACTCACATTTCCATAAAAAAATGAAAGTCAACTTTCCTGCAGTTGCTGTCAGTCTCGCTACCTTTTTAGTTGCCACCCTTAAAGCTAAACAAAAGTTAAGCTTGTAAGCTCATAGAGAAAGCTGTCAGTCTCACTACCTCTTTAGTTACCCACAACCTATGTTCCTGAATGACCTCATTCGAACATCTGATTTTCCAACACTTTTTCACTTCCTGCAGTCCGTAAAATATTACAGAAGCAGTGAGTGGTATATCTCGGGTTATTACACCCACAATGAATGAAGCTCGTGAGATAGACTACTCTTTCAGGAAATATATAAGAAATGGAATTGCAATTGCAATTGGATTCGATCTTACAGACCCTTCTTATGGATACTCCTATAAAGACAGAACTTTTAGGCCTTTCCTAGATGGTCCCTAGAATAGAAACCATGTGTTCTCCATTATGCCATTCTTGATACTTGGGAAAGCTTTGCTTATAAATGCGATTATGTGCACCTTTCTTAGAACTCATTGTAACACCCCATACCCAAGCCCAAGGCTAGGACTGGATAAGAGATATTACCATGCTTGAACTCATTAAAACATACACTTATGGGCTATGAAATTTTGTTCCTACTTAAAAACTTCTCTATATTAGTCTAATCATACATTATCTGGGCCTATGAGGCCTTAAGCACATATCTAAAAACTTTCGGAACTTAATCAAAACCTTTCTTTAAAGCAGGGGTCACACGCCCATGTAGCTTGGGACACGCCCGTGTACCCCTTGACACGCCCATGTTATCAATCGTGGGGTGCTACTGACTATTTTCACACGGCCTAAACACGCCCGTGGGCTTAAACCGTGTGATAAACCTTGATATACTGACTTGATCCACACGGTATAGGCACACGTCCATGTTCAAACTGTGTATTCTACACGGCTTATTCACACGGCCGTTGTAACACCACATACCCAAGTTCAAGGCCTAGACCGGATATGAGACAATACTATACTAGAACTTGCTTAATCATGAAATTACGGGCCATAAAATTTTGTTCCCAATTAAGAACCTTTCTCTCTCAAATGATCTATACATCTTATTGGCCTACGAGGCCTTAAACTCATGTTCGGAAACTTTCGAAACTTAATCGAAAAACCTTTCTTGGAAGCAGGGGTCACGCGCCCATGTGGTTTGAGGCACGCCCGTGTACCCCTAGACACGCCTATGTCCTCCAACCGTGGAGAGTTACTGACTATACTCACACGGCCTTGACACGCCCGTGTCTTCTACCTGTGTGGAGTTACTAACTAATTCCACACGGCCATGACACACCTGTGGGCTTAGGCCGTGTGCTAACCCTTGATATGCTTACTAAATTAACACGGTCTGGGCACACGCCCATGTCCAAACCATGTGTATTACACGGCATACACACACGGCCGTGGGATTTGCCTATAGCCTATTCTGAATATTAATATTAAGGTGCAGGGTTAACACGGCCTAGACACACGCCCGTGTGTCCAACCATGCTGGCACTTAAGGGCTATTTACCAAGCCATTTGCCACCCTAAAATCAGGATCAATCCACTACATTTTTTGTAAATAATAATACATACTACATTTACCTCAATAAACCTACGTACATAGACAATTCTGGCCAGTCAAATAGTCAATACAAAAGAATAATTAAAAGAGGCATTTACTTCATTAATATTATCTTTATTTCAAAAAGAAGAGTTAGCCAAAAATTTGCCTGAATTAAGAACCCATTACAAAATAATTTGCCACCAACACTTTAACTAACAATTACAACTTGACAAAACACCCTAGTCTTATACATGCCATATTCAAAACAAGTCTAAAATTGTTATACAAAATGTTGTTGATAGTGTGATTTCCGAACCCCTGCGTCTACGATCTTCGAGCTATCTTGGCAATACTATAAGAAAGAAGGGCAATGAAAAAGGGGTAAGCAATAAGCTTAGTAAGTTGCATGGAAATAATTAGAAATTGTAATCTTCATAAAAGAATAATTCATCCATAACATTAATTAATCGTACACAAGTCAAGACTTCTTGACAATACTTACTTACACTCGCCCTTATCTAACATTTACCGAAACACATATAGAGCCAATATCTAGTGACTCATTCGTTAGCACTTGTATTCATTCACATTTCTACTTTTAAATTCATTGCTTATTCCACCATACAATAGAGTCTCCTTTAGGTATAGATGCCATGTCCCGGACATGGTCTTATAGGGAATTACCTCTATGTGTTAATGCCATATCTCGGATATGGTCTTACGTCTCTCTTGTCTCAATGCCAGTGCCATGTTCCAAACATGGTCTTACACTGGCACTAATAATATGGCCGATGCCATGTCCCAGACATGGTCTTACTCTAACCCTCATAATATGGCCGATGCCATGTCCCAGACATGGTCTTACACTGACACTAATAATATGGTCGATGCCATGTCCCTGACATGGTCTTAGTCTAACCCTCATAATATGGCCGATGCCATGTCCCAGACATGGTCTTACATTGACCCTCAAGATATGGCAGATGCCATGTCCCAGACATGGTCTTACACTGACCCTCAAAATATGTGATAGCATTTTTCATATTCATCATAGTCCATTATGACATCATTATCATATTCACAAAAGTTTCTCAACTCATTGAAGTATCATGCATCAATATGACATCAAGCATTCACAATTATGCTAATATAATGTTGTAATAAATCACATACAACTTACCTCGTTTTCAAAATGAGTTAGTTCTTCGGTTTAGTCCACGACTTTATCCTTTCCGCGATTGAGGTGAATTCTCATCTCCTCTTGCTCTATAATAGAAAATTAGCTCATTTTAATCATTTTATTAATATAAGCATCTCAACAATCCTACTTAGGCAAAATTACCATTTTACCCTTAGATTTTGGCAAAATGACCATTTTGTCCCTAGGCTCGAAAATTAATTCTAATAACATTTTTATCTTCAACAAGCCTAGGCAAACACTTAATGCTCTTAAATCTATCATCAACAATCAATATTTCACATACTTACAACCAAGTTCATAACCTTTTCATTAAGGTCCTATTTAGTGTCCTCATGCCAACACCCTTTTTAAAAGTTGTTCATCTAACAACTAATACTCAAGTTCTTCCTTAAAAATGAAACAAACAACTAAAGTAGCTCTCATGGTAAAACTCTAAACCTTTCACAACAATGCACAATAGTCCCCTCATTTGAAAGCTTAAGCTTTAGGGACCTCAAACGTACAATTATTTTCAAGAAAAGTTCACTAGAACACTTACTTGAATGGATGAAAGTTTGCTAAAATTTTTGAAGGTTTCTACCCCTTATTTGCTGTAAATTTTAGGTGGAAGATGATAGGAGAAAAAGATGATAACTTTTCTCTCCTTGTTCTATTATTAAAAGTGAAATTAGTCCACCTACTACTACTAACTTTGACACTAATTGACTATTTTGTCTCCCATGCTCTCTTATGGCTGGCCAAGCCTCTTTCAAAGGCTAAATTGCCTTTTAAATACAACCATTTAAAAATCCATAGCCATTTGGTACTCTTAGCATATAGAATGGAACTTTTGCACTTTATGCGATTTAGTCCTTTTTCGAAAATTAAACACAAAAACGTTAAAATTAAAATACCAAAATTTTAATGCTCATATGCTATCATGTTGTAACTCATAATATATCATGAAAATAATTTCTCTGATCTCAAAATAGTGATCCCGAGATCACTATTCTGACTAGCCCTTAAATCGGGCTATTACAATTCTTCCCCCTTAAGGATTTTCGTCCTCGAAAATCTTACCAGTGAAAAGATTGGGGTATTGATTTCTCATCGTTTCCTCGGACTCCCATAAAGCCTCTTCTATTCTGTGCCTTTGCCATAGGACTTTCACTAGGGCTATGCTTTTATTTCTTAACTGCTTGATTTCACGGGCCAATATTTTAACCAGTTTTTCACCATAAGTCAAATCTGGTTGTATCTCTACCTCTGTTGGTTCTATAACATGTGAAGGGTCTGAACAGTATCGGCGCAACATAGACACATGGAAGACATCTTTTCTAACTCAGGTGGAAAAGCTAGCCGATAAGCTACTGGTCCTATCCTTTCGGTAACTTCATAAGGTCCAATAAAACGCGGACTCAATTTGCCCTTCCGACCAAATCTGAGGACTTTCCTCCAAGGCGATACTTTCAAGAACACTTTATCACCCACTTCATATTCTATCTCTTTTCTATTTAAATCTGAATAAGACTTCTGTCTATCTTAGGCGACTTTCAGACAATTACGAATCACTTCTACTTTCTCTTCAGTTTCCTCAACAAAATCAACCCCGTATATCTGTTTTTCTTTGAGTTCTGACCAATACAAAGGCGTTCGACACTTACGTCCATACAATGCCTCATAAGGCACCATCTTCAAACTTGACTAAAAACTGTTGTTGTAGGCGAATTCCACCAATGGTAAGTATTTCTCCCAACTACCATGGAATTCTAAAACACAACATCTAAGCACGTCTTCTAGTATCTGAACTGTTCTCTCTGACTGCCCATCGGTTTGGGGATGAAAGGTAGTACTGAAACTCAATTTCGTGCCCAAAGCTTCTTCCAGCTTTTTCCAAAATCGTGACGTGAATCTCAGATCTCTATCTAAAATGATTGACAAAGGTATACCATGAAGTCTTACTATCTCAAACATGTATAAGTCTGCCAATTTATCGAGTGAATAGTTGACTCGTACTGGTATAAAGTGGGCCGACTTAGTGAGTCTATCGACTACTACCTATACTGCATCTTTCTTCTTAGGAGTCAACGGTAAACCCGTTACGAAATCCATAGTAATACGGTCCCACTTCCACTCAGGAACTATATTAGGCTGAAGAAAACCCGAAGGTACTTGATGTTCGGCCTTCACTTGTTGACAAATCATGCATTTTGATACAAATTCAGAAATATCTTTCTTCATACCTCGCCACCAGTACCATTTCTTCAAATCTTAGTACATCTTCTTACTGCCTGGATGCACATTCAAACATTCGTTATGTGCTTCTTGCCAAATTTTATGAATAAGCTCATCATTCCTGGGTACACAGACCCTATCTCGAAATGTTAGACATCCATCCGGATTTATTCGAAAGTCTGACTCAACGTTTGACTCACATAAAATTCTTTTGGCTTGCAAACTGCCATCATCCTTCTGAGCTTCACAAATCTCTTGAAGGAGTAATGGTTTAGCCCTCAACTTGACTAATATGGATCCATCCTCTAACAAGGTCATCTGGGTGTTCATAGCTTTTAGTGCAAACAATGAATTTCTGCTCAAAGCATCGGCGACTACATTTGCCTTTCCTAAATGGTAGTCAATTAATAGCTCATAATCTTTAATCAATTCTAACCATCTTCGTAGGCTCAAATTTAGTTCCTTCTGAGTCATCAAATATTTTAGGCTTTTTGGTCAAGAAAACCCGATACTTTTCATAGTATAAATGATGCCTCCAAATTTTAATACAAACACGATTATGCCAACTCTAAATCATGAGTCGGGTAGTTCTTCTCGTGCGGCTTTAACTGCCTAGAGGCATATGCAATCACTTTACCCTCTTGCATGAGTACACAGCCTAAACTGTTGACATTTCTCTGTCCAAATGAATTTCACATCTTTCTATAGAAGTTTTGTCATTGGCATGGCTATCATGGAAAACCCCTTAACAAAACATCTGTAATAGCCAGCTAGGCCTGGAAAACTCCTTACTTCAGTTACATTTCTTAGCGGTTCGACTTAACAATTACCAAAATTTTAATTGGGTCGACTTTTATCCCATCTCCCGAGACAATATGCCCCAAAAATCCAACTTTCTTAAGCCAAAATTTGCTCTTACTGAATTTGGCATACAATTGTTTTTCTCTCCAAACTTGTAAAACCATACTCAAATATTCTGCATGATCATTCTCATCTTGAGAGTAGATCAATATGTCATCAATGAAGACCACAATAAATCTATCCAAATATGGTTGAAAAATGCAATTCATCAAATCCATGAAGATCGTGGGGGCATTTGTTAGTCCAAAAGGCATGACCACAAACTCATAATGGCCGTACCTAGTCCTAAACACGGTTTTCAGTATGTTCGAGTCCTTGACTCTCAACTGATAATACCCTGACCTTAGATTTATCTTAGAAAATACTGTAGCTCCCTTCAATTGGTCAAATAGATCGTTGATCCTCGGTAACGGATACTTATTCTTCACTGTTGCCTTATTGAGTTGTCGATAATCTATACATAGTCTCATGGATCCATCTTTCTTCTTCACGAATAGAACGGGAGTGCCCCATGGAGAAAAACTCGGCATCATGAAACCCTTATCCGTTAATTCTTGCAACTGTGCTTTTAGCTCTTTTAGTTCAGCTGGAGCCATTCTATGCGGAGTAATAGAAATAGGGGCAGTACTTGGAACTAGATCAATTCCGAATTCAATCTCTCTCTCTGGAAATAGTCCTGGCAACTCTTCTGGAAAAACATCTAGGTATTCACATACTATGGGTACTAACTCAATTTTTTATCTGATTTCTTTAGTGTTCAGCACGAAGGCAAGATAAGCCTCATACCACTTCCTTAGGTATCTCTGAGCTCACATGGTTGATATCACGGTTGGTGACCCATCCGGCTTATCTGATTCAACACAAATAAAATTACCATTTTTGTCTCTCAACTCAAACTGCTTCTTCCCACAATTCACAATTACTCCATGGGTAACTAACCAGTCCATCCCAAGAATGACGTCAAACTCGTCAAATGGTAATAACATAAGATTAACCGAAAGTAATGACCCTTAATCATCAAAAGGCACCCGTTGCAAACTCTATCAACCAACACACACTTGCCTAAGGGATTTGACACTCTTATAATGAACTCAGTAGACTCTATAGGCATGCCCATGCTAGAGACTAGTTTCATGCATACGTATGAGTGGGTAGATCCCGGATCAATTAAAGCTATAACACGAGTATTATGAAGAGAAAAGATACCTGTGATTGCATTGGGGAAGATGCTTCTTCACGAGCACGAACGGCATATGTCCTCGTCGGTGCTCTACCCTCGACTCTAGCAGCTTGTTCTTTAGAAGGATTCCTGCTTCCCATCTCCATTCCCGGGTTTCTCAAAGGTCTTTCTTTAGTGGAACTTCCCAACCTTGCACTCTGAAGCTTTTCTTTCCCGTCCACCTCGGGACAATCTCTGATAGAGTGGTCTAAGGACCCACATCTGAAACAAGCTTTTTCATTAGCCCGACACTCACCAAAATGGCGTCTGCCATACTGGGAACATTCTTGTCTACTTGGTCGAACGTTGCCCACACTAGCAACAGATGTGGTTTGCCCTTTCGATCCTGAAAACTGCTTGCCTTTACTTCGGTTTGAAAACCCCGTTGAAGCGACTGATCGAGTAGTGAAATCCTTCCATTTCTTAAATGAGGATTGGTGAGACTTGTTCAGTTGTCTCTTTCTCAAGTCATGAGACTTGTACTCAACTCTTCTCTTCTCTTTAGCCAACTCCTCGGCTTTACAGGCTCTATCCACCAAACTACAAACTCCCTTAATTCAAGAACTCCCACATATAGGCGGATATCTTTGTTCAATCCATCCTTGAATCTCTTGCACATGATGGCCTCAGTAGACATGCACTCTCTTGCATAATTGCTAAGCCTTATGAACTCCCGTTCATAGTTGGTCACTGACATACAGCCTTGCTTCAATTCTAGGAACTCCTTTCTTTTGTGGTCAATAAACCTCTGGCTGATGTATTTCTTTCGGTATTCCTCTTGGAAGATTTCCCAACTAACTCTCTCCCTTGGCATCACCGACACCAAGGTATTCCACCACTGATAGGCTGAATCTCTCAGGAGAGACACCGCACACTTTAAACACTCTTCAGACGTGCAGGATAACTCATCGAATACCCGCATGGTATTCTCGAGCCAAAATTTTACTTTCTCCAGGTCATCATCCTTATTTGCCCTAAATTCCCTCGGCTCCCAGTTTTTGGATCTTATCCACCAGAGGTCTTTCTCTTCTCACCACCTCAACCACTTGAGGGGCTACTGGAGCGGGTTGAGGCATAGGTGGGGGCGGAGGGGGCTAAGTGTTGGGATTTGCTCTGGTATACTCAGTATACCAGTTGCTCATCAAATGAAGAAAAGCTTCTCGAGCCTCATCTCCTTAATCCAAAATCTCGGGTCTACTATTAACTGGCGCGGTCCCTTGAGTGGGAGTCGGTGCATTACTAGTAGCATCATCAGCTGCAGTTCAGTCCAGATCCGAATCCATCTCCTACATAAAACACAATTTTATATGTCAGGAATCATCACACTATCATTACTCCGACACCCTTACATATGGCTTGTATAGCTAGACTCATACTCACACTACGTTAGTCCTAGAAACGACTAAACCATAGTTGTGATACCACAAATGTAATACCCCATACCCGAGTCCGAGGCCTACACCAGATATGAGACATTACTATACTAGAACTTGCTTAATCATGAAATTACGGGCCATAAAATTTTATTCCTGATTAAGAACCTTTCTCTCTCAAACGATTCATACATCTCATTGGCCTACGAGGCCTTAAACTCATGTTTAGAAACTTTTGAAACTTAATCGAAAAACCTTTCTTGGAAGCAAGGGTCACATGCCCATGTGGTTTGAGGCACGCCCTTGTACCCCTAGACATGCCTATGTCCTCCAACCGTGGGGAGTTACTGACTATACTCACACGGCGTTGACACGCCTGTGTCTTCTACCTGTGTGGAGTTACTAACTAATTTCACACGACCATGACACGCCCATGGGCTTAGACCGTGTGCTAACCATTGATATGCTTACTAAATTAACACGGTCTGGGCATACGCCCATGTCCAAACTATGTGTATTACATGGCATACACACACGGTCATGGTATTTGCCTGTGGCCTATTCTGAATAATAATACTAAGGTGCAGGGTTAACACGGCCTAGACACACGCCCGTGTGTCCAACTGTGCTGGCACTTAGGGGTTATTTGCCAAGCCATTTGTCACCCTGAAATCAGGATCAATCCAATACTTTTTTCGTAAATAATAATACATACTACATTGACCTCAATAAACCTACGTACATAGAAAATTCTAGCCAGTCAAATAGTCAATACAGAAGAATAATTAAAAGGGGCATATACCTCATTAATATTATCTTTATTTCAAAAAGAAGAGTTTGCCAAACATTTGCCTGAATCAAGAACCCATTACAAAATGATTTGCCACCAACACTTTGACTAACAATTACAACTTGACAAAACACCCTAGTCCTATACATGCCATATTCAAAACAAGTCTAAAATTGTTATACCAATGTGTTGTTGATAGTGTGATTTTCGAACCCCTGCGTCTATGATCTTTGAGCTATCTTGGCAATACTATAAGAAAGAAGGGCAATGAAAAAGGGGTAAGTGATAAGCTTAGTAAATTGCATGGAAATAATTAGAAATCGTAATTTCATAAAAGAATAATTCATCCATAACATTAATTAATCGTACACAAGTCAAGACTTCTTGGCAATACTTACTTACACTCGCCCTTATCTAACATTTACCTAAACACATATAGAGCCAATATCTAGTGACTCATTCGTTAGCACTTGTATTCATTCACATTTCTACTTTTAAATTCATTTGCTTATTCCATCATACAATGGAGTCTCCTTTAGGTATAGATGCCATGTCCCAGACATGGTCTTATTAGGAATTACCTCTATGTGTTAATGCCATATCTTGGATATGGTCCTACGCCTGTTCTTGTCTCAATGCTGGTGCCATGTTCCAAACATGGCCTTACACTAGCACTAATAATATGGCCAATGCCATGTCCCAGACATGGTCTTACTCTGACCCTCATAATATGGCCGATGCCACGTCCCAGACATGGTCTTACACTGACACTAATAATATGGCCGATGCCATGTCCCAGACATGGTCTTACTCTAACCCTCATAATATGGCCAATGCCATGTCCCAGACATGGTCTTACACTGACACTAATAATATGGCTGATGCCATGTCCCAGACATGGTCTTACACTGACCCTCAAAAAATGTGATAGTATTTTTCGTATCATCATAGTCCATTATGACGTCATTATCATATTCACAAAAGTTTCTCAACTCATTGAAGTATCATGCATCAATATGACATCAAGCATTCTCAATTATGCTAACATAATGTTGCAATAAATCACATACAACTTACCTCGTTTTCAAAATGAGTTAGTTCTTCGGTTTAGTCCACGACTTTATCCTTTCTGCGATTGAGGTGAATTCTTGTATCCTCTTGCTCTATAATATAAAATTAGCTCATTTTAATCATTTTATTAATATAAGCATCTCAACAATCCTACTTAGGCAAAATTACCATTTTACCCCTAGATTTTGGCAAAATGATCGTTTTGCCCCTAGGCTCAAAATTAATTCTAATAACATTTTTATCTTCAACAAGCCTAGGAAAACACTTAATGCTCTTAAATCTATCATCAACAATCAATATTTCACATACTTACTACCAAGTCCATAACCTTTTCACTAAGGTCCTATTTAGTGTCCTCATGCCAACACCCTTTTTAAAAGTTGTTCATCTAACAACTAAGACTCAAGTTCTTCCTTAAAAATGCAACAAACAACTAAAGTAGCTCTCATGGTAAAACTCTAAACCTTTCACAACATTGCACAATAGTCCCCTCATTTGAAAGCTTAAGCTTTAGGGACCTCAAAAGTACAATTATTTTCAAGAAAAGTTCACTAGAACACTTACTTGAATGGATGAGAGTTTGCTGAAATTTTTGAAGGTTTCTACCCCTTATTTGCTACAAATTTTAGGTGGAAGATGATAGGAGAAAAATATGATAACTTTTCTCTCCTTATTCTATTATTAAAAGTCAAATTAGTCCACCTACTACAACTAATTTTGACACTAATTGACAATTTTGTCTCCCACGCTCTCTTTATGGCCGGCCAAGCCTCTTTCGAAGGCTAAATTGCCTTTTAAATACCCCCATTTAACAATCCATAGCCATTTGGTACTCTTAGCATATAGAATGGAACTTTTGCATTTTATGCGATTTAGTCCTTTTTCGCAAATTAAACACAAAAATATTAAAATTAAAATACAAAAAATTTAATGCTCATATGCTATCATGCTCTAACTCATAATATATCATGAAAATAATTTCTCCAATCTCAAAATAGTGGTCTCGAGATCACTATTTTGACTAGCCTCTAAATCGAGCTGTTACAGCCGTGGGGTTGTACCGTGGCCTATCATGATTAATAATAAGGTGCAGGGTTCACACGGCCTTGACACATGCCGTGTGTATAACCGTGTGAGCACTTAGAGGCTATTTACCAAGCCATTTACCACCCTAAAATCAAAATCAAACCATTACATTTCAAAAACTATACAACGTGCTTCATTGAATACGGTAACATACATATAACCAATTTTGGCTAACCATTTAGCCATATACAAAAGAATAATGGTTTGATAACCTATACAATGGCCCTTCTTAAAACATGTTCAAAAAACAAATGCTTCCTTTACATGCCATACTTAGTAAAATAACTTGGATATACCAAAATAAGGATTGATAGTGTGCTACGAGCTCCGACTCCAACGATCCACAAGTTAGCTTGGCGGGACTACATAGAAAGAAAGGATTAAAGACGTAAGCATTTAGCTTAGTAAGTTTGCATGTAAAACACAGATTAATAAACTTGCCCAATATAAATCATTTGAAATAACAATGGTATCATAATTTCAGCTTGGTAATATCTTTGCTTACTTAGCTTTCTTGTTATCTCATTTTAACTTTACTTATTTGCTCGATGAATTTCTGTGAATAATCGAGGATACTAAATCTCATCCCACGTAACTTAATGCCAAAGTCATATCCTAAATACGATCTTACATGATATATCTCTTCTTAAATCAATGCCAAGCTTACCTTAGACTTATATGATAACTTATTCAATTCCAAGCTTGGGTCCTTGGACTTACACGATAACTTGTTCAATGCCAAGCTTGGGTCCTTGGACTTACATGATAATTTGTTCAATGCCAAGCTTGGGTCCTTGGACTTACATGATAACTTGTTCATACTTAATCACATTGATTTCTTTATTTAACAAACATTAAGCATTCCATGATAACAATGTACATTATACTAAGCAATTCAATGATAGAAATCATAAAGCTTAAAAATCATACAAACTTACCTCACTATACAAAATGTATGTAGATATGCAATTTAGTCCTCGACTTTGTTCTTGCCTCGATTTCGATCCGGGCTTCATTTTTCTTGATCTATAATCATAAATAGACCATTTAATAAGCATATTAACTAAATTGACTCATAACTCACTCTTTGTCAAAATTACTATTTTGCCCCTAACTTTCTCATATTTGCACTTTTGCCCCTAGGCTCGTAAAATGATTTTTATACAACTTTCTTAAACTACATGCTTATCTGATTAATAGTCTCAACTATAGCAATCATAAATTCTCACAAAATCACACATGTATGACCAAACTTAAGATTTTCACAATCAAGTCCCTACATGCATTTTCATGGAAAATCACTTAACAAAAGATGTTTCTACTTCATCAAGCTTTCATAATCTTCCATAGAACATCAAATTACATGCATGTCATACATGACCACATTTTTGAACATCCATTATAGCTCATCAAATAGCTAAAAATAGCTTACTCATGCTACCAGGATTTCAAAAATACGAAGAATATCAAAAACCGGACTTAGGAGCACTTACTAGCAAGCTTGGAAAATTGAAAGAGCCTTAACAATGGCTATTGGAATTTTCGGCAGCTTGGGGAAGAAGATGAATGGATTTTTGTCATATTTTTCCCTTTTTAATCATTTATTAGGCAAATGACCAAAATGCTCCTCTTTTTAAAAATTTCCATAAAACTATCTCATGACCAATTTTGTCCAAAAATTAAATTTTGGGAAAATTGCTATCTAGGGGTTATAATTATTATTCTAAAGTTATTTCATACAAAAAGCTTCTAGAAATTTATATTTTGCAACTTTTGCAATTTAGTCTTTTAGGACCATTCAATCACAATTTAGCGAAATTGAAACACCCCATACCCGGCCCACGAGCCTTGACCGGATCTGGTATGTTCCCCGATGTAAACAGTTTTAAATTCTTTTGTTACTTAGGTAAAACTTGTGTGTTTTTAAAGAAAGATTGTTTTGGGTTGGGCTTGAGTTGAAAACAAGTTTAATTCATTGTTAAAAATCCTTACTTTAGGTGACAAAACATTTGGGCTTTATTTTTTTAAAAAAATGATTTACTTAATCTTTTAACAAAATAAGGTATGTAAGCTTAACAAATAAAAACAGAATAAAATAATTCTACTAAGGCCTTATTACATCAAATAATTCCCAAATTTAAATTCAAAACACTTAAAATAAAATAGTCCAAATAAAAGAAATCGGAACTTCACATGGCCTCCACTAAGCATCTGCCGGCCCGGTCCATCACTGATCGTCACCTGAAAAATAATCCCACAACGGGGTGAGTCAACAGACTCAATGTGTAACCAACACTAAAATTTAATATTTCAGGCATACAATATCATACATGTTCATAAAGCATTTAAACAATATGATGCAACCCGAACCCAAACCTATATGCCATCCGCTACACACCACCCGTACCATCCTGCACACCGTGGGGACTATTAAGTCAACCCTCCATCCACTACACACCATCAAAGGCGATCATTTGCGGTCGACGTGCTCATCGCCCTTATAAAATTCATGGTCTTAGGTCACCACATTTAGAATTCGTGGTCTTAGGTCACCACATTCAGTTTTACGTGGTCTTAGGTCACCACATTCAGTTTTACATTGTCTTAGGTCACCACATTCAGTTTTCGTGGTCTTAGGTCACCACATTAACTTTCCCTTTTCATATAACCCATATGCCCCCATATTTCATACACAATATGCAAAATCATGCCTTAATTCACATTCTTCTCACTTTTCACATGTTAAAAATAACATATATTCATATTCCAAGTAGGAGTAGGAAACGTATTTTAGTACTTTGTACCATAGTATGGTACCTTAGCCATATTCACATTCTTATAAACATGCACATTTAATTTAAAACATAGCCATGAACATATTAAAACTTAGAGTAGGGTACACACTGATTAAACAACGATTTCACTTGAAATCTCGAATTTTGATCTTAGATCTTTAACTCCCTATATTTGGCCCATATTAAATATTTAATGAAAAACTCATTCGGCCATAAAACCAAATCCTATTAGGATTTGTGTACTAAAACTTACCTTAATATCGATTTGCTTATCACTCAAATCCCAAAAATTTGCTATTCTCCTCCTTGTATTCTACCAAACATTAAATCATACCACAAAGTTAGTTTCGACTTTTTAAACAATTATGAAAGAGATCTAGTTATCAAAAGCAGGCCTATGGCGAATATATTTAGGCACATACCTATTTATTTTCAAATCCCAAACTCACCGAATAACTAGGGAACACGTGGCCTATGGTGTACCTTCGGAAAAGAACTTCTCCTTCCTCGTAATCACCGATCCTTAGATCTATTAACTTGTTAGTTTCACTATTTTGAATGATTATGAACTAGATCTAAAACACCAAAATAGGCCTTGGCGAATATTCCTTACCTTAGATCTTGGAAGATTTCTTCCTTATGGTCAATTTATGGATGATCCCAAGCCTTCTTTCCAAGTTTCAACTAACACAATAATGGGGTTAGATTTCTGGTTTGGTTAATCTTAAAAGAAAAGGATGAACTGAATGAGATCTTACCCTTACTTGGAGAAATCGACAACCCTTTGCTTTAAGTCTTTCAAAGATTCGCTAAGGCTAGAGGGACTTATTTTCGACTTTTGGAACTTAACAAGAAATCGGCTCAGACTACTTTAAGTATTCGGTTATGACTATCAATTGGGAAAAGGAGAGAAACATTCGGCCTTAGCTATTAGTAAAGAGAAAGATGAAGAAAAAATTCGACAATAATGGTGTCTTGACTTAGGAAGTTTCGGCACACTCACTAAAGAAGGGAAGAAACCTAAAAGAAATACCCTTCACCCTTGATATAGTTTCGGCCACACCCTTTTAACCTTCTTAGCCGAAATTACTACTCAGAATCCCTTACTTGGCCACCACTCTTCTATTTTGATAACTTTATCCTTTGAATTATCACTTTATTAAAAGAATTAATCCAACAATTATCTCCCAAAAATAATGATAAATAAATCTATTATTTATCTCCTATTTAGACGAAATTTAAAGAGAATAAAACTCTTCCCTTGGGTTCCTTAGTGCCGTCCACTTCCCTGCTCCTTGTAGTAAAAATAAAACTCCTTTATTTGCTCCCCAAGTGACTCGAACCTAGGCCCAATACCCTTGTATGTGGCGTCACCTACCTGGGCCTCAAGTGATATCTTTAGGCCACTTTTCCAAGCTTGTTTATGTGTCAAATTCCTTTTATTAATTTTCTTAAGGCCACTTGCCTTAGTTTCCTCTTTTTAAACTTTAAAATTTGACATTTCCTTACATTTCCAGGTTTCCAAAAATGTTCACTTTCCTCTTTTAACTTAACATTTCCAGGTTTCCAAAATGTTCACTTTCCTCTTTTAAACTTAACATTTCCAAGTTTCCAAAATGTTCACTTTCCTATTTTAACTTAACATTTCCAAGTTTCCAAAATGTTCACTTTCCTATTTTAACTTAACATTTCCAAGTTTCCAAAATGTTCACTTTCCTATTTTAACTTAACATTTCCAAGTTTCCAAAATGTTCATCATACATTCATAAGTCATGCCATTTCGTATAATTAAATTAAAAATGCATAGGCCCATTTTCAGGATGTTACAGAAATTTCTTCATCAAACTTTTATACTAGCATGCAAACATGATATAAACCTTAAAACTCATAATTTCATCTCGATTTCGTGGTCTCGCACCACTATTTTGACTAGGCCCTAAATCGGGCTATTACAATTCTTTCCCCTTAGGGATTTTTGTCGTCGAAAATCTTATAGTAAAAAGGTTTGGATACTGGTTTCTTATATTCTCTTCTATTTTCCACGTAGCTTCTTCTATTCCATGTCTTTGCCACAACACTTTCACTAGGGCAATACTTTTATTTCTCATTTGTTTGACTTTTCGAGCTAAAATCTTGACTGGTTCTTCACCATAAGTCATGTCGGGACAAATCTCTATCTCTGACGAGATAATTACATGTGAAGGATCTGATCTGTAGTGTCTCAACATTGACACGTGAAACACATCATGTGTTTTCTCCAATTCTGATGGCAAAGCCAAACGGTAAGCTACCGGCCCAACTCTCTCAGTAATCTCGTAAGGTCCAATGAAACGTGGACTCAATTTGCCTTTTCGGCCAAATCTGAGAACTTTTTTCCATGGTGACACTTTCAAGAACACTTTATCCCCGACTTGGTACTCTATCTCTTTTCTCTTTAAATTCGAATCTGATTTCTATCTGTCCGAGGCTGCTTTTAAACATTCTCATATCACTTTCACTTTCTCTTCAGTTTCTTTAACTAGATCAACCCCATAAATTTGGTTTTCCTTGAGTTCAGTCCAAAACAAAGGAGTTCTGCATTTACGCCTATATAGAGCCTCATATGGCGCCATCTTTAAGCTCGACTGAAAACTATTATTATAGGAAAATTCTATCAATGGGAGAAACTTTTCCCAACTACCTTGAAATTCTAGAATACAACATTTGAGCATATCCTCGAGTACTTGAATTAACCTCTCTGACTTACCATTAGTTTGGGGATGAAAAGCTGTGCTAAAATTCAATCTTGTACCTAAGGCTTCTTGCAGCCTCTTCCAAAATCTGGATGTGAATCTCGGATCTCTATCCGATATAATCGATAAGGGAACACCGTGAAGCCTTACTATTTCTGAAACATACAAGTTTTCCAATTTGTTGAGGGAGTAATCCACTCGTACGGGTATGACATAGGCTGACTTCATGAGCCTATCAACTACAACCCATATGGCATCCTTCTTGCTTGGTGACAACCGTAACCCCGTTACAAAATCCATGGAGATGCGGTCCCATTTCCACTTAGGAATCAAAATGGGCTGAAGTAAACCCAAAGGTACTTGGTGTTTGATAAACCATAAAGGTAACATATTTTAATCCCACATTTAGTTTGCTTTTGGATGAATTTATCCTTAATTTATGTAAAAAGGTGCTCTTAATCTTTTCTTTTCATGTCTTATCCTCAGGAAAGCACCCAAGGATAAAAAGGATGCAAAACGGGTTTAAAACGGACCAAAGTGGGCCAACCCAAGAAGTCGGCACGGCCTGGACTTCATGCCACACGACTGTGCCCCAATATTTAGATTGTACAAGGTCACACCCTGATTTACACGATCGTGCCTCATTGAGAAAAAAGCCCAACACGGCCTGGACTTCATGCCACACGGTCGTGCCCCAATTAGCAGACCCAAGCACGGCTTCTACCCAAATATTGCACGTGCGTGTCATAGCCGTGCCTAAATCGACAGGATGGAGAGACGGGCTGGACCACGATTTACACGGACGTGTCAAGGTCGTGCCCCTGTCACGGGAAAGAGTAATTTCACTCGAAGTTGGATGCTTGGAGCCCAAGAAACGCAATCTTAAGTCCACTCAAACACTTGGGACGAATTTCACTTGAATTACAAGTACTTAGGAGCCAAGTAAAACATCCCAAACGTCTCTATAAACAATCCAAGGCAGCAATTCAAAGTTGTCAGGTTTTAGCAAAGTTTTCTGCCAGAGCTTTACTTATTTAGGGAATTACTCGAAGATAGCCAGTTGATCCATTTTGAAGAGTGGAAATTCTACTCAAGACGGAGGATCTCTCCTTCAATTCCTTCAGGGGGTTTTAGGGATTTCTTATGTTTTGTTTTATCTTTTCTCTTAAGATGTTTTCTTATTTTATTATGAACTAGATCCTTCAAATACCTGAAGGGGATGAAATCTATGATGGATTTTGTTATTTGATCTATTGGTTTATATGATAAATACTTAGTTTGTTCTTAATTATGTTGCTCAATTTAATCGATGTGCTTAGGTGGAGGAGGAATAGACCACGCCAAGAGTAGATCTAGCATAATTAAGTGGAGTTGATCAGGCGCCTAGAGATAGGGTTACGAGATTTTTTCGGATTAAGGTGAAACCTAATATAGGAGTCCATTGATCGATTTACTGCTTCCTTAGGGGGTTATTATAAGAGAACGAGAGTTCCACTAATTAACCTAAGGTTAGATGTTATTCACTTCGAGAGAAGGTTTAATATAGGTTAGGGAGTCTCACGGATCAAGCTAAGTAAAATAAATCATATGAATTGAAAGTTGATAATAAGTGAAGTCATAGGTGGATTCTTCCCGAAGGTATCGTCTTTATCAATTGAGTTTTCTTCAAAGTCTTTTCCTAAAGTTTTGTTATTTTGTCTTTGCATTTAAGTTTAAGTATTTCATTTGTTTTAGATTAATAAACCAATCACTCCATATTTTAGGCTAAATAATAGAAAGAAAGTGAGTAGTAGTACTTTTAGGTTCCTTGGGTTCGATAAGATATTCTTACCTGAGCTATACTACTGTTCGATAGGTGCGCTTGCCTCTATCATTGTCGTAGTCAGTTTATAGGTTCGATCACTCTTTTATAAATATTAAAACTAGATTGTTTTGCAGCGACCAAGTTTTTGGCGCCGTTGTCGGGAAATTCTAAAATATTACGAAAGCTCTATTTTTATTACTTTAGCCATTATTTCTAATTTTTATTTTTATTTTACTAATCCTCTTTCTTTATTAAACTTGCAAGGTACCTCTAGTTTATGACTAGAAGAAACCCCAGAGGATCATTAGAATACGACAGTGATATTGAAGCTACCGCTCGCAGAAATTGCGTAGAGAAACTAGACAAGCTCTAGACTACCAAAGAGAAGAACAACAAAATAGATCCAATCCTACTGAAGGGATGGTCGAAAATAATCCGCCTGATGAGCAAGATCAGAATGCTCCGCGTACTATGTATGATTATGCTAAACCTAATTTGACAGGAGCAGAATCTAGTATTGTTAGGCTTGCTATGGTTGCTAATAATTTTGAATTAAAACCTAACACAATACAAATGATTCAATAGTTTGTTCAATTTGATGGATTGCAGGACGAAGATCCAAATACTCATATAGCTAATTTCTTAGAGTTCTGTGATATTTTCAAAATAAATGGTGTTTCGATGATGCCATACGTCTTGATATTTCCCTTTTCATTAAGGAATAAAGCAAAGCGTTGGTTGAACTCGTTACCACGAGGGTCAATCACCACATGGGACCAAATGACCGAAAAATTTCTTTTAAAGTATTTTCCACCAGCCAAAACGGCCAAATTTAGGAATGACATATCTTCTTTTGTGCAGAATGACGCAGAAACATTATATAATGCATGGGAAAGATACAAGGATCTCCTAAGAAGATGCCCACACCACGGATTACCTTTGTGGCTTCAACTCCAAACTTTCTACAATTGTGTGAATTCTTCAACAAGGCAAATGATTGATTCATCAACCGGTGGAACTCTGAACAACAAAACTCTTAAAGCGGCATACGATTTTATTGAGGAGATGTCATTGAACACTTATCAATGGCAAATCACAAGGGCAAAGCCGACAAAATCAGCCGAGTTTTCAACATAGACGCAGATGACAATGTCACAACACAGTGGAGTTAATGAATAAAAAGCTTGATAATTTATGTTCTTCGCAGTACATCCAAGAATGCAATACTGAAGCAAGCGGGAATGTGGCGAATGCTGAGTATCCACCCTACCAACCAGGAGCAGAAAAGAGCAGACAAACTATATAGGTAACAATTTCAGATCAAATAATAATTCTTATAGTAATACTTATAACCCAGGTTGGAGGAACCACCCAAATTTTTCATAGGAAGGACAAGGAAATCAAGGAATTCAAAGGCAGCAACCTCCTCCAAATTATCAAAATCAGCCCCACCCACAAGAAAAAAAATCAAGCCTTGAAAAGATGCTGACAAAATTCATGGCAGCCACAGAATATCGTCTTCAAAAGACTGATACAAACCTTGATGAACAACAGAAGTCAATGAAAGGACTCGAGAATCAAGTTGGAGAACTTACTAGGTCAGTGGGACACCTCACAAAGCTAATTTCTGAACGCCAACAAGGATGTCTACCAAGCAACACAGAAATAAACCCAAAAGAGCAAATCCAAGCCATTACAACTCAAGAGGGTACAGAAGTATATATACCCACATCAGCACAAGAAAAGAAGGATAAGATCGAGGTAGCTCAAGAAAAGACAAAATCGATAATCAAAGAATACCAACCTCGCATACCTTACCTCGAAGCATTGAAAAAAGAAGATTCAGAGGAACAATTTGGTAAGTTTCTAAAACTCTTGAAGAAATTACATATTAACATACATCTTCTTGAAGCTCTTTTTCAGATGCTTGATGCAAGGAAATTCTTAAGCAAGCTCTTGACGAACAAACGCAAAATAGATGAAGAGCACCATGTGGAATTAAACGCAACATGCTCAGCAATGCTACAGAACAGGCTACTACAAAAACTAAAAGATCCAGGGAGTTTTATGATTCCATGCTTAATTGGTAGTTTGACTATTGATAATGCATTAGCTGATTTAAGGGAAAGTATAAATGTTATGCCTTATGCACTGTTTAAATGAAGCCCAAACAAACTAGGATGAGTATTCAACTAGCTGATAAAATTGTTAGAATCCCTAGGGGCATTGTTGAAGATGTTTTAGTCAAAATCGATAAATTTATTTTTCCAGTAGATTTTGTTGTTTTAGACATGGATGAGGAAAATTCAATGCCTTTAATTTTAGGAAGACCTTTTCTTGCAACTGCCAAGACTAAAATTGATGTTGCCACAAGAGAACTCATACTTCGTGTAAGAGATGAATCAGTCAATCTTCAAGCTCTCGACTCAGCCAGAACCATAAGATGAAGGTAAGAAAGTCGTTTCAATAGATAATCAAATTATTCAACCTCCATCACAGGAAACATCACGAAGCATCAAAACTGAGCCAACACAGAAGCATACGATCAATAATTTAGAAGAGCAAAAGATATACAACAAAGAAAAGCCGGATCCACATGAAGTAAAACCTAAGGAACCACCAGAAGAGCTCATAGAAACATCCAATCACTTTAAAATAGGAGACCAGGTGCTGTTAGACAAAGTCGATCTTCACATCACTTTAACAGACTTGAGGGCAAAGGGAGAAATTCTTCCCAAGGTACACGAAATCTTCCCCACAACACAGTCGAGGTAAGTAACCCAAAATTTGATAAATTCAAGGTAAATGCTTCTCGACTCCAACTTTATCATGAAAATAAAATCACAAGCATGAGGAAGATATTCAAACCTTTAAACCTCCCCAAATTTTCAAACATGAGGATAGTCTAGCTTAAGACTATAACGAGCACTTCTGGAGGCAACCCAACATTAACACTATTTTTTTTAAATTTGTTTTCAGCTTCTTTTCTTTCCATCTTTCATTCCTAAGTATTTAGTTGGAAACTAACATAAAAGTGAAGATTTCCAGACCACAAGGCCTTACACACGGCCGTGATCATGGCCGTGTGGACCACTGAAACCACCACACTAACAGGAGCAGGGCCGTGTAAGTTAGTCCAACCACTCCCGACGTCACGAGCCCAACAACCCTAAAGCACGGTATCAACAAGAATAGCATGGGCGTGCCTATGAAGCGTGTGAAGCTACTGACTTTCTCGAAATAGGCGTGGCTGACTAAGAAACGAGCGTGTAAGAAGCAACACGCCATTAGCCACGGTCGTGTTAGGCAGCCGTGTGAATGGACACACCTTCGGCACACAGGCGTGGGAACAAGCCAAATTTTAAATTTTATTTAAATCCCCACAGCCTTCCCTTCTCTCCCACATTCCTCCTTCTTTCTCTTCTTTCAAATTTTTCATCCTATTCATAGAAAAGATCCAAGACACTTGAGCAATACAAAGACCATGCCGAAGAAACGTAAGCATCATCTCTTTAGAGGAGACCTCAACATGAGTTCATGCCGACAGCTTCACTTAATTGACACACCAAGGGTCTCGGAAACCTTTTTGGTTCTATTTTTCTTTTCTCGTCTCCTTTATTTTCCTTATCTATACTTCTTTTCTGCTTAATTTAATTCATAGTAGTTTCATGGTTTTAGGATCTAAAGGCTACTAGGGAATTACACACCACAGCCTTCGAGGTCACACCCACTTCGCAAACCATCCAACAATAAGGACTCCTTAATCCATTAGTCTTTTCTTTCAATTTCAGTTTTCTTCTTAGTCTTATTCTTTTTATTTCCTTAATCTTTAAATTTATTATTAGTATATTATTATTATTTCTCTAGATCTCTTGGCTATATCTTCACAGACTTCTCAATTTCTTCATCTAGCAACTTGCTTCTCTGTAGCCACTCCACCCGGCCCATATAAAAAACCATCACCGCCACCAAAGATGCTCGAGATCATCCAGAGTTCAGGGAGTATTACTTCCCCACTTATCTTTTTGATTTGGCACATAAATTTCATTATCTATCTTTGCACATTGAGGACAATGTACATCTTAAGTGTGTGGGTAATAGTGCCTAACTTTTTGCATAATTCTCAAAACCCTGAAATTAGTCTTGATCTTAAGTATTTTTCTCATATTATCAATTAGGATGAAATTTCTATGATTTATGATTTTTATTGATATGTTTTAGAATAAGTCATAGTTAATTGTGCATTGATGATTAAATTTGAAGAATACTAGAGAATCAAGCATGATAAGTCTATTTTTCAAAAATAAAAATTGATAGGTTGTTGAACTAAATCGAGTATTACTTTGAAATTTGAAATCTATAGGATTGATGTCAAAACACCCATAATTTCGTGAGATATTGAGCCTTATAGAGCATATATTATTTTTCATGCTCACTTTTATTGATATTGAGTATGTCAACTTTGAACTGCTATTCTAAAACTTGCCTCGTTTATGCATGTCGAGACCACAATAATGATTTGATATACTGAGATGATAAAGGCACCTAGGTTTTAACCCGTTCACTCCACTAAAAAGCCTACCTACATAAATAATTCCTAGTGAACCCCGTTGAATCCTAACAACCTTTTTATTGACTCACCCACTAATATTATCCCAAAATCCCTTTGTATTTGTTATCAACATTCTCTTGACTACCCCTCTATCGAGAATTGACTTAATCAATTGCCAAATTAGGTTATTTCAATTATCAAAGTTCCTTCTATTAAGTTTTTCTTAGTTTGTTCTAAAAAAAATGCTCGTATTAAAGTATTATCAAATTTTAAAGTGAAAAAATACTCTTTATTATAGAGTAATTATCAATAGTGGTATTATTACTTTTCATTCGATGTAAATATTCATATTTAGTTCATTATTTTTAGATTAGGTAATTAGTCAATTCAATCCCGATTTTAATCCTCTGATTCAGCCTTTATCCACACCTTTTAATCTAAGCCCCGTTACAACCCCGATAAAGACCTTTTGATCTGCTTATTATCTCATATCAATGGTGGAGATTTGATTTTAGGCAAGCCTATGGGATTAACTTTTCGTGTTTGACTTTTGAGCACTTTTTCTTGATCCTTAAACACTTTGAGTACTTTGAGTGAATCTTTAGTGAGGATGTCAATCCTTGCTCGGTTTCAATCAAAGGTAATTATTTAAATAAGGGAGACACCTATGTTTTCATGCTACAAAATTATGACTTATCTCGTTTGAATCTTTAAGGCACTTGAGCTAAATGATCCATGTATAAATTATCTATGAATTATGATGAGGCATTGTCAATGGAATTATGAATTTTGGAAAGTTCGTTTTAATTATAAGTTGAGAATTTTCTTGAGGACAAGCAAAAGCTTAAGTGTGGGGGTATTTGATAAACCATAAAAGTAACATATTTTAATCCCACATTTAGTATGCTTTTGGATGAATTTATCCTTAATTTATGTAAAAAGGTGCTCTTAATCCTTTCTTTTCATGTCTTATACTCAGGAAAGCACCCAAGGATAAAAAGGACGCAAAACAGGTTTAAAACAGACCAAAGTGGGCCAACCCAAGAAGTCGGCATGGCCTGGACTTCATGCCACACGGCCGTGCCCTAATATTTAGATTGCACACGATCATACCCTGATTTATACGACCGTGCCTCATCGACAAAAAAAAGCCCAACACGGCCTGGACTTCATGCCACATGGTCGTGCCCCAATTGGCAGACTCGAAGCACGGTCTCTACCCAGATATTGCACGGTGTGTCATAGCCGTCCTAAATCGACATGATGGAGACACGGGCTAGACCGCAATTTACACCGGCGTGTCAAGGTTATGCCCCTACCGCGGGAAAGAGCAATTTCACTCTGAATTGGATGCTTGGAGCCCAAGAAACACAATCCTAAGTCCACTCAAACACTTAGGACGAATTTCACTTGAATTACGAGTACTTAGGAGCGAAGTAAAGCATCCCAAATGTCTATATAAACAATCCAAGGTAGCAATTCAAAGTCGTCAGGTTTTAGCAGAGTTTCTGCTAGAGCTTTACTCTTTTAGGGAATTACTCAAAGATAGCCAGTTGATCCATCTCGAAGAGTCAGAATTCTACTCAAGACGGAGGATCTCTCCTTCAATTCCTTCAGGGGGTTTTAGGGATTTCTTATTTTTTTTTATCTTTTCTCTTGAGATGTTTTCTTATTTTATTATGAACTAGATCCTTCAGATACTTGAAGGGGATGAAATCTATGATGGATTTTGTTATTTGATCTATTGGTTTATATGATAAATACTTAGTTTGTTCTTAATTATGTTGCTCAATTTAATCTGATGTGCTTAGGTGGAGGAGGAATAGACCCTTTCTAAGAGTAAATCTAGCATAATTAAGCAGAGTTGATCTGGCACCTAGAGATAGGGTTACGAGATTTTACCGAATTATGGTGAAACCTAATATGGGAGTCCATTGATCGATTTACTGCTTCCTTAGGGGGTTATTATAAGAGAACGAGAGTTCTACTAATTAAGCTAAGGTTAGACGTTATTCACTTCGAGAGAAGGTTTAATATAGGTTAGGGAGTCTCACGAATCAAGTTAAGTAAAAGAAATCATATGAATTGAAAGTTAGATAACAAGTGAAGTCATAGGTGGATTCTTCCCAAGGGTATCGTCTTTATCAATTGAGTTTTCTTCAAAGTCTTTTCCCAAAGTTTTGTTCTTTTGTCTTTGCATTTAAGTTTAAGTATTTCATTTGTTTTAGATTAATAAACCAATCACTCCATATTTTAGGCTAAATAATAGAAAGAAAGTGAGTAGTAGTACTTTTAGGTTCCTTGGGTTTGATAAGATATTCTTGCTTGAGCTATACTACTGTTCGATAAGTGCGCTTGCCTCTATCTTTGTCGCAGTCAACCTATAGGTTCAATCACTCTTTTATAAATATTAAAACTAGACTGTTTTGCAGCGATCAGTGTTCAGCCTTTACTTGCTAGCAAATCATGCACTTTGGAAACAAAATCTAAAATATCTTTCTTCATTTTCGGCCACCAATATTGTTGCTTTCAATCATTATACATCTTAGTACTTCCTAGATGTACAGAGAAACATCTGTTATGTGCTTCATACAAAATTCTCTGAATCAACTCCTCTTTTCTCGGTATAAAAACTCTATCTCTAAACATCAAGTGTCCATCAGAATTAATCCGAAAGTCAGATTCAACATCAGGTTCGCATTGAGCTCTCTTGACTTGCAATTCACTATCTTCTTTCTGAGCTTGCAGGATCTCGTGAAAAAACATTGGTCTAGCTCTCAACTCGGCTATAATAGAACCATCATCAGATAAAGATATCCTAGAATTCAATGCTCTTAATGCAAAAAGGGACTTCTTGCTCAAAGCATCAGTGACTACATTCGCCTTTCCTGGGTGGTAGTCAATGACCAACTCATAGTCTTTTATCAACTCTAACCATTTCCGTTGCCTTAAGTTCAACTCTTTCTGCGTCATCAAGTACTTCAAACTTTTATGATCAGTAAAAATTCGACATCTCTCACCATATAAATGGTGTCTCCAAATCTTCAAAGCGAAGACTATGGCAGCTAATTCTAAATCATGCGTTGGATAATTCTTCTCATGAGGTTTCAACTATCTTGAGGCATAAGCAATCACCTTGCCTTCTTGCATGAGTACATAGCCTAATCCGTTTAAGGATGCATCGCTGTAAATCATAAATTCTTTCCCTGACTCAAGTTGTACTAAAACTGGAGCTTCTATCAACATTGCTTTCAACTTCTCAAAACTTTGTTGGCATCATTCTGACCATTCAAACTTCACATTCTTCTGTAAGTGTTTAGTCATCGGGGTTGCAATCATGGAAAACCCTTTGACAAATCGTCTATAATATCTGGCTAAGCCTAGAAAACTTGTAATCTCAGAGATGTTCTTCGGTGGCTTCCAATCCATTATGGCCGAGATCTTATTTGGATCTACTCGGACTCCATCTTTCGAGACAATATGTCCAAGAAATCCTACTTCCTTGAGCCAAAATTTGCTTTTACTGAATTTGGCATATAACTGATTTTCTCAAAGAATCTGTAGAACTGTCCATAGGTGTTCAGCATGATCAATCTCATCTCAGGAATAAATCAGTATGTCGTCAATAAAAATGACTACAAACTTGTTGAGGTATGGTCTAAATATGCGATTCATTAAATCCATGAATACCACGGGAGCATTGGTCAACCCAAAGGGCATGACTAAAAATTCATAATGCTCATACCTCGTTCGAAAGGCGGTCTTGGATACATTTAAATCCTTCACTCTAAGCTAATAGTACCCCGATCTCAAGTCTATTTTGGAGAACATAGTGGCTCCTTTTCATTGATCGAACAAATCATCGATCCTAGGTAATGGGTACTTGTTCTTTACTGTCACTTTATTAAGTTGACGGTAATCTATGCACAATCTCATGGTGCCATCTTTCTTTTTCACAAATAAAACCGGAGCACCCCATGGTGAACAACTTGATCTTACAAAGTCTTTGTCTGTTAACTCTTGCAACTGTGACTTTAGCTCTTTCAACTCTATTGGAGCCATTCTGTAAGGAGTAATGGATACCGGTATAGTACTGGGAGTTAGCTCAATATTGAACTCAACCTCTCTAACTGGTGGTAGTCTTGGTAATTCCTTAGGAAAAATATCCACATACTCACGTACTATTGGTACTGACTCAATCTTCGCCTGCTCTCTACCATTCATCACATAGGCCAGATATGCTTCATACCCTTTTTTTATATATTTCTGTGCCGTCATAAAAGAAATCATTGCCGGTGATCTACCTTGTTCATCTGATTCTACATGAAAAGTATCCCCATCCTCACATCTCATTTCAATATATTTCTTCCCACAACTAACTATTACATCATGGGTAGTCAACCAGTCCATGCCAAGAATGAGGATTAGATACTTTAATCATAAATGGTAGCAACATAAGATTTTCTTTAAAGCAATGACCTCTAATCATTAATGGAAAATCTTTACAAACTTTATCAACTAACACACTCTTGCCTAAAGGATTAGATACTTTAATCATAAATTCTGCAGAGTCTATAGGCATACTCAAACCTGATACTAATTTCATACAAATGTAAGAGTGTGTGGATCTGGGATCTATTAAAGCAATAACTTTAACATCATGAATAGAAAAGGTACCTGTAATAACATCATGGGAAGATGACTCTTCGCGAGTGCAAATGGCATAAGTCCTTGCAGACGCTCTACCCTCAGGTCTCACAGCCTGTTCTATAGGGTTACCTCTTCCACTTGCCCCATTTCTCGGGTTCCTCTGCGGTCTGCCTCTAACCATACTCCCGAATCTCGGGTTTTGGGCTCTTTCTTCTTTCATCATCTCTGGACAATATTTTATATAGTGGTCTTTAGAACCACATCTAAAACATGCATTTTCATGTACTCGACATTCTCCAAGGTGACGTCTGCCACACTGTGGGCATTCAGGTCTGTCAAATCTAATATTCCCAACACTTGCAACTGAAGTAGTCTGTGCTTTATTCCTTGAATACTATTTACTCTTGTCTTTCCTTGAAAGCCCAGTGGAAGTAGCCGATTGGGTAGGGAAATATCTTGACTTTTTGGATGAAGATTGGAATGACTTATTCCACTGTCTCTTTCTAGAGTCACGATACTCTATTTTAGACTTCTTCTTCTCTTTTACTAGTTCTTTGGTTTTACAAGCCCTTTCTACTAGCGCAACAAATTCCTTTAATTTTAGGACAGTAACAAACAACTTGATGTCCTCATTTAATCCATCTTCGAATCTTTTACTCATAATGGCCTCAGTGGATACACATTCACGAGCATATTTTCTGAGTCGTACAAACTCTCGCTCATAATCGCCATTAACATCTTGCCTTGCTTCAAATTTCTAGAAATTCCTTCCTCTTCTCGGTCTACAAATCTTTGGTCGATATACTTTTTCTTGAACTCTTCTTGGAAGAATTCCCATGTGACCTTTTCCCTCGGTACTACCGACTCAAGGGTGTTCCATCATTGGTAAATAGAGTCTCTTAAGAGAGAGATTACACACTTCATGCATTCTTCGGGGTGCATGATGTACTCATTAAATACCCTCGATGGTATTTTCTAACCAGAATTCAGCTCTTTTTGGATCATCATCTTTTCTAGCCCAGAATTCTTCTTCCTCATACTTGCTGATCCTATCAATTGGAGGTTTATCTCCTCTTACCACCTCTACTACTTGAGGGCCTATTGGAGCAAAGTTATGGAATGCATAGTGGAGGGTTGTACATTCGGGTTCGCACAAACGAACTCCGTATACCAGGCATTCATATGGAGGAAAGCTTCTCTAGCCTCTTCTCCTCCTTCTTGACTCACCATAGTGGGTCTATTCTCATTCTCATTTGGCACCGTCCCTTCTGCGGGAGCCGGCATGTTACTCTCTACATCATCCGCCATAACTTCTTCGGGATCCATTTACTATATGTATAAACATAATTTAAATAGTAAGGAGTCGTCATACTATCATTATTAAAACATTCTTATGCATGGCATGTATAGCTAGACTCATGCTCGTGCTATGTTAGTCTTAGAACTGACTAAACCGTGGCTCTGATACCACTAAATGTAACACCCCATACCCAAGCCCGAGGCTAGGACTTGATAAGAGATATTACCATGCTTGAACTCATTAAAACATACACTTATGGGCTTTGAAATTTCGTTCTGACTTAAAAACTTCTCTACATTAGTCTAATCATAAATTACCTGGGCCTATGAGGCCTTAAGCACATATCTAAAAACTTTAGGAACTTAATCGAAACCTTTCTTCAAAGTAGGGGTCACACGCCCATGTGGCTTGGGACACGCCCGTGTACCCCTTGACACGCCCATGTTATCAATCGTGGGGAGCTACTAACTATTTTCACACGGCCTGAACACGCCCATGGGCTTAAACCGTGTGATAAACCTTGATATACTGACTTGATCCACACGGTATGGGCACACGCCCATGTTCAAACCGTGTATTCTACACGGCTCATTCACACGGCCGTGGGGTTGTACCGTGGCCTATCATGGCTAATAATAATAAGGTGCAGGGTTCACACGGCCTAGACACACGCCTGTGTGTCTAACTATGTGAGCACTTAGAGGCTATTTACCAAGCCATTTACCACCCTGAAATCAAAATCAAACCATTACATTTCAAAAACTATACAACATGCTTCATTGAATATAGCAACATACATATAACCAATTTTAGCTAACCATTTAGCCATATACAAAAGAATAATGGTTTGATAACCTATACAATGGCCCTTTTTAAAACATATTCTCAAAATAAATGCTTCCTATGCATGCCATACTTAGTAAAATAACTTGGCTATACCAAAATAAGGATTGATAGTGTGCTACGAGCTCCGACTCCAACGATCCATAAGTTAGCTTGGTGGGACTACATATAAAGAAAGGATTAAAGACGTAAGCATTTAGCTTAGTAAGTTTGCATGTAAAACACAGATTAATAAACTTGCTTAATATAAACCATTTGAAATAATAATGGTATCATAATTTCAGCTTGGTAATATCTTTGCTTACTTAGCTTTCTTGTTATCTCATTTTAACTTTACTCATTTGCTCGATGAATTTCTATGAATAATCGAGAATACTAAATCTCATCCCACATAACTTAATGGCAAAGCCATATCCTAGATACGGATCTTACATGATATATCTCTTCTTGAATCAATGCCAAGCTTACCTTGGACTCACATGATAACTTGTTCAATGCCAAGCTTGGGTCATTGGACTTACATGATAACTTGTTCATACTTAATCACATTGATTTCTTTATTTAACAAACATTAAGCATTCCATGATAACAATGTACATTATACTAAGCAATTCAGTGATAGAAATCATAAAGCTTAGAAATCATACAAACTTACCTCAATATACAAAATGTATGTAGATATGCAATTTAGTCCTCGACTTTGTTCTTGCCTCGATTTTGATACGGGCTTCATTTTTCTTGATCTATAATCATAAATAGACCATTTAATAAGCATATTGACTAAATTGACTCATAACTCATTCTTTGGAAAAATTACTATTTTGCCCCTATACTTTCTCATATTTGTACTTTTTCCCCTAAGCTCGTAAAATGATTTTTATACAACTTTCTTAAACAACATGCTTAGCTGATTAATAGTCTCAACTATAGCAATCATCAATTCTCACAAAATCACACATGTATGACCAAACTTAAGATTTTCACAATCAAGTCCCTACATGCATTTTCATGGAAAATCACTTAACAAAAGATGTTTCTACTACATCAAGCTTTCATAATCTTCCATAGAACATCAAATTACATGCATGTCATACATGACCACATTTTTGAACATCCATTATAGCTCATCAAATAGCTAAAAATAGATTACTCATGCTACCAGGACTTCAAAAATACGAAGAATATTAAAAATCGGGCTTAGGAGCACTTACTAGCAAGCTTGGAAAATTGAAAGAGCCCTAACAATGGCTATTGGAATTTTTGGCAGCTTAGGGAAGAAGATGAATAGATTTTTCTCATCTTTTTCCCTTTTTAATCGTTTATTAGGTAAATGACCAAAATGCCCCTCTTTTTAAAAATTTCCATAAAACTATCTCATGACCAATTTTGTCCAAAAATTAAATTTTGGGAAAATTGCTATCTAGGGGTTCATAATTATTATTCTAAAGCTATTTCATACAAAAGCTTCTAGAAATTCATATTTTGAAACTTTTGTAATTTAGTCCTTTTGGACCATTCAATCACAATTTAGCGAAATTGCTTCATGAAACCTTCATACTAGCATGCAAACATGACATAAACCTTAAAAATCATAATTTCATCTCAGTTTTGTGGTCTCGCACCACTATTCCGACTAGGCCCTAAATCGGGCTGTTACACTCATCGTATCATGTAATTTGTCCAGGAGCACTCAATAAGCCCTCAAGGCATCGTGGCACTGATGGCTCCTCAAGCTCTTGTTCGGCACATGCAAAACCATTCCATCCACTGCATTGCATCGGGTGGTCAATCCCCGAACTTAAAATTTTTCTTCTTTGCGTAAAAAATTAGAGTCATCGACATCTAATTATCTCGTAGGATGTATAATCAACACATCATCTGCTAAATCCCAAATTAAGATCAAAGCTGATTATCAAAGTACATCCCAGGTATTCTCAACTCTTTTCCAGTCGGCTTTGTCCAAATTTGGCATTTCTTGAGCACTAAATTCTTTCCTCATTTAATGGCTCGATGTCAAAGATGCTCTTTCCTTTTTTAGTAGGAAGACATTAAAGAAATTTTGCAAAGGAGAAAAATGATAAGCTCTCTATTTTGGTAGGTATAGATATGTCTACATGATTAAAATGTACATGTTTGTTGATTTTCCCTCATGGTTTCTTATTTTTGTTATAGAAATGCCTATACCTGATTGTCGAAATCATTTTTAAATCAGTTTTGGAAAAACGGGGATCGACTTTAAAATGACAAATGGAGTCGCCACCGACTTTTATTCGAGGTGTGATCGGATCACCTTGAGATGGATTATTTTAATAAAACATTTTGATTTATTAAAACAATAATTTTGATCTACGAAATCTAGAAACGGGTTCGGGAGTCGGTTACGTTCATGAGGAAGGGTTAGCACCCTCGATACGCCCAAAATTGGCACCTAATTGATTAATTAATGTCTTAATGCCGAAAATTTGAAAAGATTCTAGATTACTATCCATTTACTTAAGATATATTTGAACAGCATCATATTGGATGCCGAAAGTTCTTATTTCGAAGAAATAAAATGTCGTACTCAGTAAGTTAGGGCATAAAATTTTATATTTTAAAAATTAGATTTACCCTTCAACATTCAATACTTATGCATTTAAAAATAAGAAGGGTATTCAATCATTTGGGTCAAATGAAAAATCGCAACCCAATAAGTTAGGGCACTATTTCTCAAAATTCCCAAATACAGAATATTGCCTTTGTTCTTTTGAAATTCTTATTTTGGGAAAACAAAACATCACACTCAGTAAGTTAGGGTGCAATGTCTCAACTTCCCGAGAATAAGTTTTTTTATTTAAAATGTCATGCATTTTGATTTAAGTGAGAAAGGATACTCGGTTATTAGGTTTTAAACGAGGAGAATCGAAACTCAGTAAGTTAGAGCACGATTTTCTCGAAACCACTAAACTCAAACATTGCCTTATAATTTTAGAATCGAAAGACATTAAAACACTACGTCTTTCGTATGATACAATGGAATACTAATACACAAAGCAATATATTAATCCACACATCAGACATTACAACGATGAATCACAAATAATCAATAGTTACAAATTAACAAATTACAATTCATATGCTAGTAATAATCGATAACGAAATTCCAATATTAGCAATTGAGGAAAATGGAGCAAAATGATATATAACCAATCATAGGAAATGAATCTAAATCAAATTAAAATAATAAATAAATTTAAAACAAATGATGTAAGAAAATAGATTTTTAAAAATCAATAAAAGACAATAGTTTAAAAGGAATAATATATCAAATATCTAAACAAATTAAAGTATACCATCGTGATCTTTTAAAGTAATAAATTGTATATACTAAATTAGAAATAGAAAAATATATACATAAGTAATTTTAAAAGAAACTAAATATACATACAAATAAATTTAAAAGGACACATATTTATAATATAATAATATTATATATATATATATATGAACGAGGAAAATATAATACAAAACAATTTAAAAGGATAATATTTGTATAAAATTATTTTAAATAATTAGTGGAACAAATTTAATAAACATTACATTAAAACGAGTTAGAATACATAGTATATATATAAATAACTTAGATAGATAATGTACAAATATTATTTAAATATCATATACTAAAACAAATTGAAAACTAAATAAATAGATGAATTAAGTAAACTAGGTACTAAATTGAAAATCAAAACAATGTTTTAAGGATAATCAATAAATTAATTAATTATTAAAATGTAACCAAGGGTCGAATAAAATGCGCACAAATAAACGAGGATTAAAATGACAATATTTCCATTCGCGAAAACGATGTGTACAGGTTTGGACTAAAATGAAAACGCGTGAAAATTACAGAGATTAAATTAAAAAACAAAGAAAATGTGCCTAGGGTCTAATCAAATAACGATGCGTAAAAAAAGGATCGATTGTGTAAATTAACCAATCACATGAAATCGCTTGGTCAATGGGTTTTTGAATCGGGTCGATTAAGATTGGACACGACGTCGTTTTGAATCCATTTAATCGCCTTCAAACGACGTCGTTTCGTTTGTTTTAAATAGGCTACTAAACCTAAAATCACATCAGGAATTCGACCCCCCTTTTTTGGTTGAAATCAGAATACCCTAGCCGCCTTAAAAACAAAATCAGACCCCCTTTCCTTTTTTTTCTCGGTGATTTTAAAACCCTTCGATCGGCCATCCAAAACACCACCATGTATGGCGACGAGCGGAAACTCGAAGGCCCAATCACAGTTTCAAGCCTCCTTGCTTCGATTTTGACGAAGGAGGAGGAACGATTCCAGGTAAATCTCTTTCTCTTTACTTACTATATCGTGTTTTTCGAATCAAAAAGAAAATAAAATGAAAATAGAAAAAGAAAATGAAACAAGAACACTGGCAGAATAAATATGTAAATCACCTTTTCCTTTTTTTTTTTTTTTTTGTATATCTTTTCTTCTTAAAAACAAGGAGTCCCTTTACATTTGTTGGCTTTTTGTTTATATAGCCGAAAAATAAAAAGATAATACAATATGAATTTGTTTTTCTTTTCTGTCATTTTTGCTTGCTGCCTATTTGTCGCCTTTTTACAGGTACGGCCGATTTGTACGGGGGCATGGAAGTGGCGCGTACGGAGGCTATTGGTGAGGGCTCGTGTGTGGTGGGGTGTGGGAGACGTGGTAGCCTGAACGTCTTGTAGCGCTAGAGGGATCTAGAACCCTCTAGGGTTTCTAAAATGTTTAACCATTTTGGGCTTAGGGCCTTGTAACCTTGGGCTAGGTTTAGTATTGGGTTATGGGTTGTATTTTAGGCTAAGTTTAGGTTTTAAATTTTGAACTGTTATTGGACTTCCGTTTTTGGACTTGGTTTATTATTATTGTTTTTGGTTTTTGGTTATAAAATGGGCCCGGGCAAATTTTGGGTCTTACAGCTGCCCCTCTTTGCTCATTGTCGTGTAACGAGAATGGAGCAAAGACTTAAAAAAGAACCAAATTTTCCCGGTCTTGTCAAATCTTGACTTCATTCGATGCTTTTCTTCTTTGCGTAGCTTTATTCCATCCTGCTACTTCTTCAGGGACCTGAGAACTAACGCTTCGACCAAATCAAGGAAAATTAGACTTTCAATCTACTTCTGTAACTTCAGAATTGCCAGATCTACTATCTTCAATCTGCTCCTGCAAACTCAGGATTCCCAGACTTACTATCTTCAATCTGCTCCTGCAAACTTAGGATTGCCAGACTTGCTAACTTCAATCTGTTCCTGCAAACTCAGGATTGCCAAACTTGCAATCTTCAATCTGTTCCACTGCAAACTCAGAGAGACAAGATCTGATGTTTTCCATCTGCTCCTACAACTTTAGGATTGCCAATCTGCTATCTTCAATATGCCCCTGCAAACTCAGGATTGCCAAATTCGCTATCTTCAATTTGCTCCTGCAACTTCAGGATTGCCAGACTTGCTAACTTCAATCTACTCTTGCAAACTCAGGATTGCCGGACTTGCTATCTTTAATCTACCCCTGCAAACTCAAGATTTCCAGATTTTCTATCTTCAATCTCTCCGCAACTTTTTGCCAAACTTAGGATTGTCGAAACTCGGATTGTCGATTGCTGCTCGATCTTGGTCCACTACTGTTTAGGGCGACAAGATCTATAATTTTTGACCTATTCCATTGCTGGTCATGGAGATAGGGCTGGCGGCTTAAATCTGTTCCATTACTGCTTAGGGAGATGAGATTTGCCGTTCGATCTTGGTCCACTATTGCTTAGGGCGACAAAATCTACAATCTTTGACTTATTCCACTACTAGTCATGGAGATAGGACTAGTGACTTAAATTTGTTCCACTACTGCTTAGGGAGACAAGATTTGTCATTCGATCTTGGTCCACTACTGCTTAGGGCGACAAGATCTACAATCTTTGGCCTATTCCACTTCTGGTCATGGAGATAGGGCTAGTGGCTTAAATCTGTTCCACTACTGTTTAGGGAGACAAGATTTGCCATTCGATCTTGGTCCACTACTGCTTAGGGCGACAAGATCTACAATCTTTGATTTATTCCACTACTGGTCATGGAGATAGGACTGGTGGCTTAAATCTGTTCCACTATTGCTTAGAGAGACAAGATTTGTCGTTCGATCTTGGTCCACTACTGCTTAGGGCGACAAGATCTACAATCTTTGACCTATTCCACTGCTGGTCATGGAGATAGGGCTGGTGGCTTAAATCTGTTCCACTACTGCTTAGGGAGATGAGATTTTCCGTTCGATCTTGTTCCACTACTGCTTAGGGTGACAAGATCTACAATTTTTAACCTATTCCACTACTGGTCATGGAGATAGGGCTGGTGGCTTAAATTTGTTCCACTACTGCTTAGGGAGACAAGATTTGTCGTTCGATCTTGGTCCACTACTGCTTAAGGCGACAAGATCTACAATCTTTGGCCTATTCCACTACTGGTCAGGGAGATAGGACTGATGTCTCTGATCTGCTCCTACAACTTCAGGATTGCTAGGTCTGTTATCTTCGATCTACTTCGCTTAGGAAGGAAAGATTTTCGAATTCACCGATGTCGCGACAACGTCCTCTAGGGGACTTGTCCTGTAAAATCAGTTTTGTGTTTATGCTTATGTAAAATGGTTAGGATGCAATGATCAAAATGAATCTCATGCTCCTAACTAAATGTATCATGGATGACATTTGCGTGAATGCAGAATGTCATGAGAATAGTCATTTTACAAATATTAGGGTGCAATGATCGAAATGAATCTAATGCCCCTAAATAGATATGTCTTATGGATGAAATTTGTATGAATGTAGAATGTCATGAGAATGGTCTTTTTACAAAGATTAGGATGCAATGATCAGAATGAATCAAATACTCCTAACTAAATGTGTTTTGCATGAATACGAAATTTCATGAGAATGATCCATGTTTAAGCTTGTCATCGCCCATTGTTCATCAGGGTAATATGCTGCCCTCTTGTTCGGTTGGTATTCTTGACAGAAAACCCGAGAAAACAAATATCTTGCTCAACAGATTTGCCCCACTATAACTTCAAGGTTCATCTCGTTGTAACTTAGGGAAATAGGATCTAAATCCTTTCCCATCCATCCCATTGCTATTCAAAGGTATAGGATCGGTATTATCTTCCATCTATCCCATTATAACTAGGGGGTATAGGGCCTGTAGCTTGTTCCATCAATTGATCACTCCTCGGGTGACCCAACTAGATGTGTATGTATGATGCTCGCGTGAATGCAGAATATCAATTTTTCTCCAAAGAATGATTCCCATTTTACACTTGGGTTAACATTGCCCATTTTCGTCGAGATTGTATCACCAACTATTTTTGACAGAAAATCTAAAGAGATAGCCTCAATTTAGACTCTTCCTTAAACTTGGTGAGTTTTAAACAATAGTCTTGTTTCAGGTTCTTGTATTATTCAGAAGCTTCCAAAGTAATATGCTAAACTCCTTTTATGAAAATATTATTAGTCCACTAATTGTTATTTCAATGCAAAATGCCTGAAAAAGATCATAACCATGGACAAGAAGGAAATTGATTGGGAGCATAACTCGAAACAAATAAGTTAAGCAAAGATAGCAATCACAATCAAGAAGGAAATTTATTGTGAACATATTTTGAAAAGAATAACATAATCACAACTAACAAATTTAAAATGGGTAAAATGGAAACTAGGTGCCCCAGATATCGCAGCCTGAGCTTCTCTGTTCAAACTTCTTGAGGACCATTTTAAATTCAATATGTGTTTAGGGAATAAGAGTACTTTGTCGATGCCCTAAGACGTCACATACTTCCTCATTGTTAATTCAGCGTAGGGAAACTACTGTATGCATCACTTTCAATCAAAATTTGAGCCGCCATTTTCGAGTTTTCAACTCAAATCTCCTTTAGTCTCAAAGTGCCCTTTGCGGGTTTTCGCCTTGGCCTCCCCTTTTTCTTTTTCTTTTTTTTCCTTTTTGTGTTTTTGTTTTTTTCTTTTCTCTTTTTTTTTATTTTTCTGAATTCACCAAATTGGGCAGGTCCTTGTCATCTATTTTAGACAATATCCATGCTTCTCCAGAACAGGCCTTCGTTGCTATATAAGGTCCTTCCCAGTTTGGTATCCACTTTATTCTGAAGTCCCTTTTGCATAGGAGAAGTCTTCTTTAAAACCCTATCATGAAATTTTCTAGGCGAATCATTTTGTTGTGAGCTCGCATCACCGACCGTGATGATAGCTTTTAACATCAATGATCATATTGAGATTGGATCTATTCGCCTCATCCAATTTCAACTTTTGATGAATTTCGACTCGATGGGCAAAACCAATGAGAAATGTGTTGCCCTCGTAATGCCTTTGGCCAACGTTTGATAAGCATAGAGAGTAAATAGTAACTTCTGTATGCCAATCTTTACAAGTCTCGGTCTTTTTTTATCTTTATTTTTTCTTTTTGGCTACCTTTACTGTGATGTGGCATCTGATCTTTGAACAGACCGTAAACTTTTGACATTGTGTGGTTAAATATGATCTTTTTGACTTTTTTTTGTCGGTATTCTTTCTTTCTTTTCTTTTCTTCTGTCTCTTTTTTTTTTATGACTATCGCCTTTGTAATATTGGCATATGAAGCAACTTTTACCATCTTAGTGAAGTAACCGACTTCCACGAAAGTGAATCAATGTTGGCCAGAAGCGTTTGATGAGACTGGCTTGATAACATCCATGCCCCACATGTAGGAAATCTTATTTCTGCATTGAGCTAGGCATTAATCTTCATCTCCTTCCTTGGCTCAAGACGTAGGATCTATTTTTCATCCGGTATTAACAAATAGGAAAATATGTTGCAATTTCTGTCATCTTCAAAGTCCTGAGATCCCTTAGACTCATATATCATTCAAAAGGGAGTCTGTAACAATGTTGCTCCTGTCATTGATATCTGGGTACCTATTGTAGGTACGAAGGCAAGTTCCAAAGAATAAATGATTCTAAGGATGATTATTTATGTTATGGTCATGAATACAGAATGAAAGAAATATTCTAAAACACGAAAGAATGTACAGTATGAAATATAAAAAGTGAAAAATATTTACTTAAAAGATGTATTTTATTGAAATAAAAATTCTGGACACAAGCCCATTTCACAAAAGGATTCTTATTGCTTATGGGCTTGAAGCAACAAGCATGTTTTGAATATTACCCTAGATTAACTCTAAAACACAGGATCTCTTCCATACCCCATTGTTCAAAACATCCCAAGTACGTAAAGGTAGAAGCCTGGAAAGTCTTTTCACCGGTTCACTCTTCAGATATGTCATTAATGTTCAAAATCGCCAGTATCATGTTTTGCACTGGAGCCCTGAACTTGATGTATTCCTGATCTCATGCCCCTATTTATCATCGGACTCACAATGTTTACCCCTTTAACAAAAATTGTACCAGAAAGATTTTCGAATTTTACGATGCCTAATCTGATGAGTCTTTCGACTAATTTCTTGAAAGCAGTACAATTTTTCATCGAGTGCCCCATAATTCCTGTATGGTATTCACATTGGGCATTCACATCATACCATTTGGGGTATGGAGACTGTACTGGTTCCATATGAAAAGGGGATACAACATGTGTGTCAAACAAAATTCGGTACAACTCTCTATTCAAGATTGGAATAGGAGCACACTGGAGTTTTTTCGAATTTGATTTTGCATTGGTCTCTTGTCTTGGGGAAACCTGATAGCTGGTAGCAGTTGCCTTTGGCTGAGCTGTCGTAATCGGCTTCGAACTACCCCTGTTACACTTACTCATATTATTCATTTCCTTTTCTTTCTTCCTTGGGGCCTTTGAAGTCCAATCTCCCCTTTCCTTTATTTCTGCCAGAACAACTAGTTTGGCTCGATCATCCTTCGGGTTAAAACTTGAGCCCATTGGGAGATTTAACAGTGTCGAGGTATTAATCTGACGTTGGGGTCCAATAATGATGGGTACCCCCTGCGAATACGTGTTTGGTTAAGTCGGGATACTTATCGAGGAATAAACAATGTCTTCGTCACCATCCACATTGCTGACCACTAGACCACTCCTTTTTTTAAGCCCTCCAACTAGTAATTGGGTTATCTGGCGCATCATATTCATTTGGTCTCGCATGTCCCGTTGAATTTTGGCCAACTGCTCTTGCATCAGTATTTGTCTTTACTCTATTCTCTCCAACCTTTGTTCCATATCTTCTAGGTTGACTGAAATAATTTTTAATTAATCAAGGTCTTCTCATGAAATCTAGTACATGTGATGTAATGCTATGTGAATGCATGAAATGAATGTAAAGAGATGTCGATTCTAACTCAATTTCTTTTAGGAAACTTTATTAGAGGACAAAGCTCTTTACATGAAAAAGACTAAAAATATGCAAACATCCGTATTGTCTTCTGTTTCATCAAGAAATTCGTTCTCCATGCCGAGCTCCCTAATTTAGCAATCGAACCCAAATCGACATCTTTCTCTAATATAAAATACATGGAATGAATGCAATGTAATGCAATCAAAAGAAAACACGTCAGTGCTAGAGAAATAAACAATATAGAACACCTGACCGGGTGACCACTAGGGTTTGGCTTGGCTCTATCTAGGGTAGGCTCTTAGGGCTGCTATATGCGGCTTGGTTCTAAAGAATAGGTACCTGAACCGACAGATTCATCGATCCTCATCCATCATAGGCTCATATGGAACGAGTTCGATTCGGGGGAATACATTTCCCTATGGCTGCACGGAGATGAACATCTCACGAAGACATAGGTACGGATGTATCCCGAGAGCGATTCACTATCCTGCACGGAGGTGAAAACCTCACGAAGGAGTAGCTTCTCACTCCCACTTAAAAGGTGTGACCCGGCGGTCATGCAACATGATACAAAAATATTTTACAAGATTTACAGTAATCACAACAATATGAATGCAATAATAGAATTGTAATTTTTCAAATCAAATTTTCAATTTTCGACAAAAGGACAAAATTAATCAATTTTACAGCTTAACTCTCTTTTGAAGTCCCCAGTGGAGTCGCCAAGCTGTCGAAACCATTTTTAAATCGGGTTTTGGAAAAACGGGGATCGACTTTAAAATGACAAATGGAGTCACCACCGATCTTTTATTTGAGGTGTGATCGGATCACCTTGAGATGGATTATTTTAATAAAACATTTTGATTTATTAAAACAATAATTTTGGTCTACGAAATCCATAAAATAGGTTTGGGAGTCGGTTACGTATGAGGAAGGGTTAGCACCCTCGATACGCCCAAAATTGGTACCTAATTGATTAATTAATAACTTAATGCCGAAAATTTGAAAAGATTCTAGATTACGATCCATTTACTTAAGATATATTTGAACAGCATCATATTGGATGTCGAAAGTTCTTATTTCGAAGAAATAAAATGTCGTACTCAGTAAGTTAGGACACAACATTTTATTTTTTCAAAATTAGATTTACCCTTCAACACTCAATACTTATGCATTTAAAAATAAGAAGGGTATTCAATCATTTGGGTCAAATGAAAAATCGTAACCCAGTAAGTTAGGGCACTATTTCTCAAAATTCCCAAATACAGAATATTGCCTTTATTCTTTTGAAATTCTTATTTTGAGAAAACAAAACATCACACTCAGTAAGTTAGGGTGCAATGTCTCAACTTCCCGAGAATAAGTTTTTTATTTAAAATGTCATGCATTTTGATTTAAGTGAGAAATGATACTCTGTTATTAGGTTTTAAACGAGGAGAATCGGAACTCAGTAAGTTAGAGCACGATTTTCTCGAAACCACTAAACTCGAACATTGCCTTATAATTTTAGAATCGAAATGACATTAAAACACTACGTCTTTCGTATGATACAATGGAATACTAATACACAAAGCAATATATTAATCCACACATCAGACATTACAACGATGAATCACAAATAATCAATAGTTACAAATTAACAAATTACAATTCATATGCTAGTAATAATCGTATAACGAAATTTCGATATTAGCAATTGAGGAAAATGGAGCAAAATGATATATAACCAATCATAGGAAATGAATCTAAATCAAATTAAAATAATAAATAAATTTAAAACAAATGATGTAAGAAATAGATTTTAAAAAATCAATAAAAGACAATAGTTTAAAAGGAATAATATATCAAATATCGAAACAAATTAAAATATACCATAAAACGTGATCTTTTAAATAATAAATTGTATATACTAAATTAGAAATAGAAAATATATACATAAGTAATTTTAAAAGAAACTAAATATACATACAAATAAATTTAAAAGGACACATATTTATAATATAATAATATATATATATATATATATATATATATATATATATATATGAAAGAAAAAATATAATACAAAATAATTTAAAATGGATAATATTTGTATAAAATTATTTTAAATAATTAGTGGAACAAATTTAATAAACATTACATTAAAACGAGTTAGAATACATAGTGTATATATATAAATAACTTAGATAGATAATGTACAAATATTATTTAAATATCATATACTAAAATAGTTGAAAGCTAAATAAATAGATGAATTAAGTAAATAGGTACGAAATTGAAAATCAAAACAATGTTTTAAGGATAATCAATAAATAAATTAATTATTAAAACAGAACCAAGGGTCAGAATAAAATGCGCACAAATAAACGAGGATCAAAATGGCAATATTTCCATTCGCGAAAACGATGTGTACAGGTTTGCACTAAAATGAAAATGCGTGAAAATTACATAGATTAAATTAAAAAACGAAGAAAATGTGCCTAGGGTCTAATCAAATAACGATGCAGAAAAAAAGGACTGATTGCGTAAATTAACCAATCACATGAAATCGCACGGGTCAATGGGTTTTTGAATCGGGTCGAATCGAGGCATTGGACACGACATCGTTTTGAAGCCATTTAATCAGTCTTCAAACGACGTCGTTTCGTTTCGTTTAAATAGGCTACTAAACCTAAAATCACATCAGGAATTCGACCCCCCTTTTTTAGTTGAAATCAGAATACGCTAGCCGCCTTAAAAACAAAATCAGGCCCCCTTTCCTTTTTTTTCTCTCAGCTGATTTCAAAACCCTTCGATCGGCCATCCAAAACACCACCAGTATGGCGACGAGCGGAACTCGAAGGCCCAATCACAGTCTCGAGCCTCGTTGCTTCGATTTTGACGAAGGAGGAGGACCGATTCCAGGTAAATCTCTTTCTCTTTACTTACTATCTCGTGTTTTTCGAATCAAAAAGAAAATGAAATGAAAATAGAAAAAGAAAATGAAACAAGAACACTGGCAGAATAAATATGTAAATCACCTTTTCCTTTTTTTTATATATCTTTTCTTCGTAAAAAAAAAAAGAGTCCCCTTTACATTTGTTGGATTTTTGTTTATATAGCCGAAAAATAAAAAGAAAATACAATATGAATTTGTTTTTCTTTTCTTTCATTTTTGCTTGCTGTCTATTTGTCGTCTTTTTGCAGGTACGGCCGAGGTGTACAGGGGGCATGAACGTGGCGCGTACGGAGGCTGGTGAGGGCTCGTGCGTGGTGGCATGCGGGGGACGTGGTAGCCCGAACGTCTTGCGGCGCTAGAGGGATCTAGAACCCTCTAGGGTTTCTAAAATGTTTAACCATTTTGGGCTTAGGGCCTTGTAACCTTAGGCTAGGTTTAGTATTGGGTTATGGGTTGTATCTTGGGCTAAGTTTAGGTTTCAAATTTTGAACTGTTATTGGACTGCCGTTTTTGGACTTGGTTTATTATTATTGTTTTTAGTTTTTGGTTATAAAATGGGTCCGGGCAAATTTTGGGCCTTACACTGATTATTGGTCAGGTGGCTTATTCGATTGGCTGAGCTTGGGCAAGAAATTTTCACCTCGAATAGGCTTGGATTTGCTCAAATTCACTTAAATGGAAAAAGAAAAGAAAAACTAATTTATTCAATACTATATAATTAAAGGGTTAGTACTCACGCACACATGGTAGGAACATTCCCATGCACACACTAAGTCCACGTGGAGTTGCCTAAATAAAAGTCTACCATTTGCTCAGGTGGGTTCCATGAGTGGACATCCCTTAATCACAAGCCAATTACAAAAGTTAAAAAAAAAAATCCAATTGAATTTAATTAAAAAATATATAAATATTGAATGTGATTTCAATGTTTAATTTGGTAGTTTAAGGTTATTCAATTTGATACTTGAGTTTCTTTTGTCTCAATTAAGTACCTAAGGATTTTTATACTAGAGGACATGTGTCAAATATTCATTGGGTTACATGTTTGATTTGGGTATCAAGTTGAATAATGAAACTAAACTCCAGTACAAAATCGGGAGACAAAAAAATTCAAATGCCAAATTAAAAATTGAAGTTAAATTTAGTGCTATTGAATTGGGATGGACTTAATTTAAACTTGGGCTTAGAAAAAATTTGAGAATCTGACCTGGTTTGATTTATATAATGATCCATAGATGATCTATCTACTATTAAAGCCATAACGAATTAATATTACGAGTTAATTAAGTATCAAGTTAGTTAAAGAAATTATAAAAATATATTTTGTAATTAAAAATAAATTATATTATTTGAAGGTTTTAATATTTTATTTTAACAAAATAATGAAAAGTTGCACATAGTTAAATTTGAACATGTGCCATTTAGCATCAATAAAACACTAATATTTCCATTGAACCAAAATTTTATATTAATATATTATTAATATTTTATTTCATCTATAATTCTAAGATTTGCATTTACATCTAACATGTAATATGAAAAATATATAAAAGAAAAAACTAAACAGGTGGACACAAGTCTTAGAGGTGCCTGTGACTCTCATCTATTATTATTTTAAAATCCCCCCATTAGTATTAGAGTAAGCTTAGGTACATATATAGTATTGGAATTTGCCATGAAACTGCAACTTTAATTTTTTATTTGTGGAGTGGTTTAGTTGGTTGGTTTTACTTTTAACCCCCTTTATGGTTTATGTCAGTAAAAATGGATTCATAAATTCTGCAACCAAAACAAAAAAGAAATTCTCTAAAACACTTTCCAGCTATGAAATCCACCACTCCAAGGATAAAACATTTGATTGTACATTGATTTGCATGTGGGAGTTGTGGATTCTACATTACAGTATGTTGTTAACACCCTCATTGTCTCCATCATCCCCCCTAGATTCCCCTCCTCCTCTTCCACCACCACCACTCCCGGTGGATCTGCCTCCTTTACCACCCCCACCAACTCCTGCTTCTGCTTCTCCTCCACCCTTGTTGGCATCCCATTTGGCCCCAATATCAACCCCACCTCCAATTCCTGCTGCTGTTGCTATAAGTCCTGTTACTACTCCTACACCGGCGGTTGTTACTTCTCCACCACCACTCTCACCAACACCGCCTGCTGCTGCTACTAAAATTACTCCATTAGCTTCTCCCCCACTCCCACCACCACCATTGGTTATTATTCCTTCCCCGTTGCTTCCTAAATCTTCTCCTCCACCTCCTCAACAGCCATCTAAACCTTTGCCATCCAGTCCACTTCCAACAGCTCCACCAAGGCCACCATCTGTGGTGCTCCCACCACCACCACCACCACCACCTGCAGCTTCTCGTTCTACTAGGGTCCCTAAAACTCCAACACCATTTCGGGCATTTCCACTGCCTCCACCTCTACCTCTACCGCCACCAACATCAACACCACCCCCACTACCACCTGCAGCTTCTCATTCCATCGGAGCTCCTAACACTCCAGGATTCTTTCAGGCCTTTCCACCGCCTGCACCACCACCACCACCATCAGCATTAGCGCTAACAGCGAACGAAGGAGGTTTGGCAGCCACAAAGCACAGGCCACATTCTCCGATTGGGCTTATAGTTGCATCCGTTGGTGTTACAGTTCTACTATTTGTTGTGTTTGCATTAGTGTGCATTTGTTTCAAAGGTAGAAGGAGAAAACACAAGCCTTCAGACACTAAAATTCAACAATGTTCTTCTGTCACAAAAGGTGAATTTAATACAACTAGTATTTGTTTCAAATCTTAATTAAGAACCCAAATCTGATAGAATTTCAATGTTTTGTTTAGATGGCCCTTCTGCTGCTTCAATGCAACAAAAACAACAAAATGTCACCAATTCGGCAACAGTTACAGCAGATACCGAATTGAATCCCTCAAGTGGCATTTTCACTTATGAGGAATTAGTCCTTGCGACCAATGGTTTCTCCGAATCCAACCTCATTGGACAAGGCGGTTTCGGTTACGTCTACAAAGGGCGTCTGCTGACCGGACAAGACGTCGCGGTTAAGAAACTGAAGGCAGGCAGCCGGCAAGGGGAGCGTGAATTCCTGGCCGAGGTTGAGACCATTAGCCGAGTGCATCACAAACACCTTGTTTCCTCGGTAGGATACTGCATCAATGGGGCCGAGAGATTGCTTGTTTATGAGTTTGTCCCTAACAGAACATTGGAATGCCACTTGCATGGTTAGTATTATTGTTTCCATTTCTTCATTCGCTATGATCAATGAATGTTTCGGTGATTCAATGTGTTGCAATTTTTAACTGTAATTAATTGTGTTGTAGAAAACCGACAACCTGTTATAGTTTGGGAAAGCAGACTCAAAATTGCTATAGGCTCTGCAAAAGGATTAGCTTATCTCCATGAGGACTGTGAGTTCATTTCTTAGCTTTTACTCATTACAAAAAATAAAAATAAAAATTTACGGCCTCTCAATTGGTCAGGTTGAGTTAATTCTTGTTTTAAAATTTTCATTTTAATTCAAGTTGTTTCGGATTTAATATTATTTGGGTTTGAGGTTCCATTTTCCTGGTTGGGTCATTTTAGTGTTAATTGTTCGGGTCAACTTTGAGATTAGTTCAATCTGGATTCGGATCGGACAGCTTTGTTTTGTTGACGTTTTTACGGCTAAGCTGGGGTGGATTCAACTCTTGTTTAAATTGATTAGGTCGGAATTTCGAGGTGTCTTATATTTCACAAATTTCATAATCTAGTTCTAGTTGTGATTGAAGTAGATTGTTCCTACAGGCAGTCCAACAATCATTCACAGAGATATCAAGGCAGCTAATATTCTACTTGATATGAGATTTGAAGCTAAGGTAGATCTCAAAATCTATAGATATACATATAGTGATTTTGTTTGTTTTATGGGAAAGTGTTTGACAGTGAATGAACTGTATGTTTTTTTTGCATTTTCAGGTTTCTGATTTTGGACTTGCCAAAATTTTCTTTGATGAGTCTCCCTCCATTACTCACATCTCTACCAGAGTTATGGGAACTTTTGGGTTAGGTCCTTTCTTTTCTCATCCCATTCCATTCCTTTTTCTAATACTATAATGTTCAAACTTTACTAGGATCCGACTTTTCGTTTGAGTAGGAAGGTTGGTTGGACAAAAATATTATGCATAAAAAATGAATTTGGTATTTAATTTGTATTCTGTTATTCGAGTTAATATTTTCGCATTAACACCGGTCATTTGTGATGATGTGGTATTGAGAGCCAATTTGATGGTGACATGTGTCGGCCTCTTAATATGTCACGTGACGGGTATAAATTAATAAAAAATAAAAACTTTAAAATTAATAAAAATGTAATATTTGCACATCAAAAGAACCCGGACAAATTGTTGTTCAGATTCATTCATTCCAGATGTATTTTTAATAAGTTAATAAGTTTTTATTTTAAAAATATTACCTTCTTTATATTATTATTTTATTATGAAATTAAAATTATATAAAAATTTTAAAATATAATTTAAATATAAAACATATACATCAAATATGAATCTAGATACATGGTTGTCCAAATTCAAATGCATCTAGACAACCATTTGTTTAAATTCATTGTAGACATGCTTTTTAGTTTTTTATATATTTATATATTTTTATAAATTTATATATTATATATTATATATTATATATTATATATTATATATTATATATTATATATTTTATATATATATTATATATTTTTATATATTTTCAAAATGTTATAGCCTTTATATATATTTAATTGTATATATTTTTATAATTTATAACTTTATAATTTATATATTTTTTAAAAATAATAACCTAAAATTTGATATTTTATAAAAAATTAAAATATATAAACTTAATAAAAATTCATTTAAAATGAATCTAGACAAATGGGTGTTTAGATTTAAATGTTTCTAGACAATCATTTGTAGAAGTTCATTTTTTATGTGAAAAAAATTTATTCTTTTATTAATTTATATATTTTATAGATTTTTTAATTTATGTCCGCCACGTGTCGTGTGTCACCACTAGATTGGCCATCAGTGCCATGTCAATACAAACTAATAAGGTTAGTGCGAAATGCCAACCTAAATGATGAAATACAAATTTAGATATCCAAAAAAAAATTTAAGCACCAAGTAAATATTTTTGAAGAAGTGTAGGAAGAAAACTCTATATTAACCATAGAAAAAAGCCAATTTAAAATATGCTCTAAACTTAAGCTTTATGATTCAAAGTGTTCATTAATTAAATCAAATCGAGTATGTGCGTGATATTAATATTATGTATAATTTCAAAACTAATAAATAACCAACTTAAACCTTTTAATGCCCGTCTATATGTATATATATACATATATTATAGAACATAATTGTTTTTATTTGATATTTAGTAATTATATGTATTTTTACTACCTTTATATATTTTTCTTTATCTAAACATACACAACTTAACATATTTTATAATATTACATTGTAGTATAGTATGTTTAATTTTCATATGCTATAAATTACCTAATATATATTTATATCATAACTTGAAAACAGGTTGAGTCAAACTCAAACTTTGAATATTAAGTTCGAGCTTATCCCATTTATTAAATGAATTTATTTTTTTTAAACTCATTTTTTTAGTCTAACTCAAATTGTCATAATGTTTTGAGCATGCTTTTGCATTTGGGTGACTAGCTCATCACTTAAGTAGGTTTACACGAGCCTTACTCAACTTGTTTTTCAAATTCATAATATGTTTTTTCTTTTTTTATTTATAATTATGCATTTTATATCACATTAAAATGAAATATATAATACAGTGACAATCATAATGAAAACTCTTAAAATGAAAACTAAAATGTGTAACAGAAGCGAATCTAAGGGATAGGCAGCCCTAACCCTTTCAAATAGAAATTGCTACTTAAGTTCTTAAAATTAATTTGTAACAAAATTACATATTACCCCAAAATGAAGAAAGTTATATTTAATCCTTTTAAGAATGATGAATAATAAATTAATACCTAATAAAATTATATCCTAAATTTTCAAAATTTATTATTCAATCTTGGCCCTTTAAAAATATTTTAAATTCATTGGTTTTCAGCCCTTAGATTAAATTAAATAATTTCTAAGCCATAGATTTATAATTTAACCTCTCACTAAAAAAAAACCACAACATCTATTCCTACAACCCAAATTCCAATTTCAATTAATTCTCAATACCATTAAGCAATTGTGATGCACTAAAAAACCTACAAAAATATGTGTAAAGAAATGATCAAATCCGGTGTGTTTGCGGCAATAATAGTAAACGAAATTATTTGAATCTTTGCATATATATTTTGGTTGTCGAACTTTTAGTGCATGACAATTTATTAATGGTTTTCAGAATTAATTGAAATTAGAATCTGAGTGGTAGGATTTCTTTCGACCCTTTGCTCATGGTAAAAAAAACAGAAAGTGGGTGTTATAATTTTTATTTTAGTGAGATAGGTTATATTGTAAATCCATAGATAGGTTATATTGTAAATCCATAGCCTAGAAGAATTCAATTTAATGTTCTTATTTTAAGAATTATCATTATAATTTTTACCATATTATAATGTAAATATTAAAAATATAAAATTATATGATACACCATATGTGGTGTTTTGTAGATTTTACAAACGAGTTGAAGGTGTGACATGTATTTTATAGTGTATAGTAAATAATTTTTTTAAAAATAGATAAATAAATAAATAGGACGCTTGTCACATTATCAATTATGCTTGTGGAATTTTTGAACTCCATAAATTATATATCAAATAATTAAAATTAAAAGTTATGTTAAGTTATTTATGATTATAAATTTAATAAAAGGGCAATCATATAAAATTACTAAATGTTAAATCAAAACTTAATATATTTTTAAAAATAATATGTAGGTTTGCCATATATATACATAAGCAGACTTAAACTGAATTTCAGTACATATTATGCTTGGGTAACTATATGTTATATTGTTATCGATCATTGACCTAAAACTAAACTGACTCGAGCAGAATGAATAAATTTTGTTTGTTATGAATTTCAATATATTTTTGCTCTAACAAGATGCTTGATCATGCAGATACCTTGCTCCTGAGTATGTATTGACCGGTAAATTAACGGATAAATCAGATGTATATTCGTATGGGGTCATGCTTTTAGAACTTATAACTGGACGGCCACCTATCATCCAGCAATCATCCTCCACAAATCATAGCTTAGTTGATTGGGTACATCATCATCCTCTATTGTTTGTACACGATATTTGAGAGAATTTAAATATAAATATTAAATTTAAATTTAAATTTTATAATTTTAGGTGGAATCGAGATATAACAATTATGCATAATTGGTATAATACATAAATCTGACTTAAACTCGACTCTAGCTGGCTTAATTAATGGACATCTTGGATCCAAACATAGAATTAGGGGGATTTATGTTGAATGTGTTGGGTGAAACAGGCGAGGCCTTTGCTAGGTGGTGCAATCGAAGCAAACGAATATGAGAGCCTAGTTGATGAGAGGTTAAACGGCGCCTACAACAAGAGTCAGATGGCAAACATGGTCACTTGTGCTGCTGCTTGTCTGCGTCAATCAGCGTGGCTTAGACCTCGAATGATCCAGGTACTTATACATTACACTTTAAAACTATTTTAATTATTACCAAATTAAATGATAAATCATATTATATTCTAATATAATCATTTATAATTTATTTTTAATTAATATATAAGTTTAATTTTTATCCTTTAAATTTGACAATTAAATCTACTTTCATTCTTGTTTTTATTTTTTTGTCTATTTTGGTATCACTAGGCAACTAAAAAAATGTAAAAGTTTAATAATGTGACATTTTGAGATTTTGCCATGTCACTAGGTTCACTTTTTTCAAGTGATGCCATGGTACAATTTCAAAGTGTCATATCGTTAAACTTTTACATTTTTCAAGTTTATGAGTTAAAAAAGATTTAATTGTCAAGTTCACATACTCAAATAGACTAAAAAAGGTATAGGTACCAAATTGGACCTGGTTTTATTAGCATTTTCTAATATATGTGAATTTTTTTGTTTGAAATTATAAGTATAGTACAATTGAAAACAAATGATACATTTGAATAACTATAAAAAAATTGAAAGAAAGGAGTATTATAAACTCTTGAAAAAAAAAAGTAGACAATGATTCGTCTAAGAACACCTAATTGTCGCAATGATACCTTTTGCTTGATAAGAAATCAAGCAAATGTTTTCTTGTCTAACAACATGCTTTCGCAAGTTCATTAAGAAAAATTGCCATGATTCTATGTTCTCTTTGTCCACAACGGCAAAGGCTATCAGTGGTATATTTTGATCATCATCTTGTGTAACCGCAATAAGAAGGTTTTTATATATTTCTCGTATATCCATGTTCCATCAATCTACACAATTGGATTACAGTGAGAAATGACCTTAATGTAAGGATCAGATGTCCAGAACAAGCAATGGAAAATTCTTTTCCTTAGTACTAGTTGGTCATCTTGGCCATAATTAGGTAGTATCTTCAACTCAACCACTGTTCTTGGCACATACTTTTTTATTGCAACTAACCATTCTTGAAGTTCATTATACGACGTATCCCAATCACCATAAAACTATTTTGTTGCTATTTGTTTAGCCCTCCATGTTTTTTTTATATGAAATTTTGTACCTAAACCGGGATTGCATATTGGCAATCAAGACAGATACAGGAATGGCAGACATGTCTTTCACCATTGGCGTGATGCAACTACAAATTAATTTTGCATCAAGTTTTAGATTATCTTGAGTCATCATTGCAATAGCGCTTGTTAGAGGCCTTACATATTTTCAAATCACTTACAATTGTGACCTCTGCATCAATGCAACTCGTACCAGCTAGTTACACCCTTCTGTAGAGCTCAACACTCCCTAATATATAATGTTGGCTTAGATACAACGAATTTGTAGTCTATCGACCCTTTCATGTTATACTGCTTGGTGGTAGCTACACATGCCCCGTTATTTAGGAATTGTAGATTTATAACCAACTCTTTTAATTCAAATTCTGGCTCCAATATGTGGGAAGATATTATATCTGGGTATTTTGGGAATTCAGATGCATGTGTCGCATCCGGATCTACACTTAATATTTGGGTTGAAAACCGCTTAGTATAACAATGCCACGAGTTAGATTCCCAAGCGGAGGGGTGTCTACATTATCATCATCGCTAGAGGCGGATTTAAGAGGGCTGGCAGGGGCCCCGACCCCCTTAAAATAAAAATTTTGCCATTTTGGCCCTTTAAGTTTTTAAAAATTTTAAATTAGTAAAGGTAAAATTACACTTTGGCACCCTAAAAATGATAAAAGTTTGATTTAATCCTTTAAAAATTATAAAGATATGGACAATTTAATTTCAGCCCCCTAAATTTTTTTTTTGGCTTCGCCTCTAATCATCGCCTTTGCCTTCATCATTTATATCATCTAACACCTCATCAAGATCGGGGCCACTAAATTCCTCCACCTAGTGATCTAGACCGTCATCATTATTGGGTACTTCTTCACTATCTGCATGGATACCAATCACCAATGGATGTATATGTAAAATGGGACCCAAATTAGAGTTATTATACAAAATAGGCACATTATGTGAATTGTTGCTTGATGTCAATGTCACTCCATAATAACAAAATTCTACCCACCCAACATTCAAGTCAAAATAAATCCCGTGTACAAAATATCGCCTATGACAAACACTCTCGGAACCTCTATATACGGGTATTGAACTCCATGTTGTTGATTTAATAGAGTGACATTTTGTACTGGCTCAACATCCGCCAACTTAGCAAACTACTCAATTGGATTAATGTTACCACTCAAGCAATACAATGCGATCATTGTCTCCGGATCATCATCTTCGAGTTGCATCTCCCTATATTTACACGGATTTGAAGAATTTAGAAATTTGTAGAATAGTGTGAACATCCTCCTCTCACAATATCGAACAATTTTACACCAATCTTTTCTTTCATTTCATCAAGTTTTACTCTATTGTTGAATCTCATTTCTGAATGGCAAGATTCAAATATACAACCAACTTTCGTATGAAAAATTACCCCATAGAAATTGACATATACAAAGAATTAGTTACTCGTCTTCCATACTAAATCAGAAAAAAAATTTTAAATAAAAAGTATATATTAATTGCTATTAAAACAATTTAAAACATATTAATTCAAAACCTTACTATAAATCACATATCATATCCAAAAACTCAAACCTTAATAAAAAACAAAATATAAAAATTTCAACAAACATATAATATAATACTAACTAACTAAATAAATATGACTACATAATAACAACATTTTACCCTCTAAACATATAATATAATAGCAGCTTTTTATCCTTCAAGTATCACACATAAATTATGGATAAACTATATAGATATAATTTATTAATGAACAAATTTAATTAAAACCAGTAACTTAATGAAATTAATTAAAAGCTCAATTACTAATCTACTGATTAAAAAATTTTAAAAAAATTATCATCCAACAAAATAATTTGCATGCCATACTAAAATTATTTATCAAAATATAATAACATGACTATTTATACTAGTAAAATAAAATAAAATAAAACTTATCTTTTATCAACTCAGACTCAAAATTTGAGATGAAAAACAAATATTCTTAAACTTGAATTCTAATAGTTGTTTTTGATGAGATTTTTAAAACTATTTATGAACCCAAGTTTTCTCTCTCGGTTGATTTTCACAACTCAAACCATCTTTTTGACTGGAAAAAAAGGTAGATATAAGTGTTGTTGGGTGTCACCTGCAACGGTAGATATGCCATTTAAATCTTTTTCCTCACTCATTTTAGCGGCTCCCAAGGAGACTGTTTAAAAAGTGGTGTCATCGTATAGAGTGATGACACCAATATTCCCACGGTATAAAATTCGAAAATACAAAAAAAAAAATATTTGTTGGTAAAATTTCCGGTGTAGCCTCGCTTAAAAATAAATTTTCCCCTGAAATGATTCTACAATGATTTTGTTAATTTTCAAGTGGTGTTACCATTGTGTCAGGCCGTGAGATACACTGAAAACAAATCATTTTCACCATTTGCTTTTCACTCCATTTTTGTATATATTTTATGTATTATTTTAATAATTTTTTGTTAAATATATTTAATTTTATAATACTTTTAATATGTAATTACATTTTCATTATTTTTAATTAATAAATGAGAAATGAATAAAATAAATAGAAAATACATAGATGACAAGGGTATAATTGTATCTTAATTTTAAATTTGTTAGTAATTTGATTGTATGAGATTTTATCAACTAGAAAGGATAAGGGGATAATCTTAAAACCTAAGGGGTAAGCGTAATTTATCCTAAAATCTTAAGAGCCTCACTAGTAAACATCCAAATGCTGTTTTGGTGATATTGGAGAAAAAAGTCCTTCATAAAATGTCAACATTTCATCTCATATTACACCGGTGTGACTGAAAGGATCCTTGAATTAATTTGGGTTTTAAATTTTCGGATCAAATTATTTTTCGAGACAATTTGAATTTAAATCATTTTAGGATTAATTCATTTGAGGTTTAGATTTTTTAGATTCAAATAATTTCTAGTATTACTTGATTCAAATTTAAATCATTAAATTATTTTTGAGTTTGTGCCAATTTTGATTAGGATGAGATATATTTAGGTTATTGATTATTTATAGTCTGATTCGAATTATTAGAACATAGTAAAAAAATGAATCAATGCAGGTGGTTCGAGCTCTAGAAGACAATATTTCATTACCATATCTGGAGGATGGAAACAGGTTTTGGAAAAACTCATTTAACAGCACTTCGTCAGCAACGTTCATCCAAAATGCTCAACCATGCAACAACACTGATAGCTTTAGTGAAACCACAAGTGAATATGGTCTTAATCCTTCCGGCTCCACCACCGAAATTGAAATAACTCCAAACTATTCAATTTCAAAACAACCTGAATATGATCTCAACCAAGAAAGATAGTTTCTTAAAGCTGACACAATATTTGATAAACTATGTATTATTTGTTCACCTATCCAGGAAATTATTTCATATCACACAATTTACAGTTCTAAATTCTTTTTTTTTTGACATTTAATGGTATATAATTTGTAATGTTGTAAAACAAATCTTGCTGTGATTCATCAGGTTATGATTTTTTTGATTTATTACAATTAAATTTGAGATTTAATATTTTTGTATAAATTCAATATTATTTTCTCTATTTTATATATTTTTATTAAAATACTAACACAAAATTTTCAATTCAGATTGATGGAAGAATCATTCACATCATTGAGTTCCAGTTTAACTATTGATCCAATAATAATTAAATAAATAATTAAAATTCATAAAATTAATAAAATATTAAAATTTTATAAATAAATTCAACTATCGGTTTTATCTCGATTTTTATTTTTTTATTGGTTCCTAATGATTTGCTTAAAGACTGGTCCAAATCATTTACCCAAACCTATATATTGGTCATTTCTTATTCCAATAAACTTGACTGGCCTTTTCAATCTAGTTTCAACAACACTATAAAACACCCTTTCTAAAAAAATCAATATCAAACATGATAAACTAGAGGGTTTTTTTCCTTAAAAACCAATGTCATCACTTTAATCAAAATAATTAAATGTTAATAATTTGGAATAAATAATGATATTATAAAATTAAATTACCAAATGGCTAAATTAGCCATATATGCCAAAAAAATTATTGGCTAAATAGGTTGATTTTTTTAAAAATTTAGGAAAATAGGTCGTTTTTAGAAAAAAATGTGTGAAAGTGCATCCTGCTGGACACGTTTTCCTCCAATAGTCATTTCCCCAACGGTAAGATTTTAGCCTAGCCCAACGATAACTTTTTGTCTTATAAATGCTTAGGCCATTTCCATTCTTTTTACTCAAATCCAACTCTCTTCATTCTCTCTAAACTCTCAATTCTCGCTATTCTCTGAAAGAGCAAAATTTTCCAATAAATTTGTATAAAAATATTCTAGTTTTACTTTATTATTTCATAAATTATTCATTTCAATTAATTTTTTATGGATTACAAGTTCTTTTATTCGTTTTGACGACAAGCACATTTCTGCTACGCAATCGGTAATGGTAAGGAAAATTTTTTAATTTTCATTAATTTCAATTAAGTTAATTTTAAAGTTTTTAAAATTTTAAAATTATCTTGTTGATATAAATAAGCGGATGATTGAGTTTTGAAGGGATTCATACACAATTTATCTAAGAGCGCACTGAGTGAAATTCATCATTATTTGCAAGATGCGAGATTCTTACATGCATCTTGTATGCTCAAAGACTGTAAATTGTATCCCATACTTATCAACGCGTTGATGGAAATATGGTGAAACACCCCACACCCAGCCCATGAGCCTGGACCGGATCTGGTATGTTCCTCGATGTAACCCGGTTCAAAAATTCTTTTGTTACTTTGAAAACTGTGTTTTGAAGATAGTTTGTTTGTGGGTTGGGCTCGAGTTGAAAACAAGTTTATTTTTATATCGAAAACCCATTTATTTCTGTGACAAAATATTTAAGCTTATTTTAAATTAAATGGACTTGTTCTTTAAATACCCTAAAATCGTAACTTAGTAATTAAAACAAAATAAAATCATCACTATGGCCTTATTACATATAACAAAACCCAAAATAAAATTATACAAGACTTAAATAAAATAAAATGTCCATATTAAATAATTCTTCAAGTGAGCATGGCCACCACAAGTTCTCGCCAGTCCGGTCCATCACTTGTTCATCACCAAACATGTGCCTCACAACGGGTGAGTCGATAGACTCAATGTGTAACCAACACCAAAGTATAATAGAATTAGGCATACCATACACATCATGTTCAAATAATAATTCAAGATAATGATGCAAACCCAACCCAAACCTATATGCCATCCGCTACACTCCACCCGCACCAACCTCGCACACCGTGGGACTACTAAGTCAACCCTCCATCCGCTACACACCATCGAAGGCGTCATTGCAATGACGTGCTCATCGCCCACATAAAATTCATGGCATAGCCACCGGATAATTGTGTCATGAGACACCACATTCGGATAATGTAACCAAAGTTACCTCATTCGGATAATGTGGCCAAGTCACCACATTCACTTAGTGAGACCAAGTCATCACATTCACTTAGTGAGACCAAGTCATCACATTCACTTAGTGAGACCAAGTCATCACATTCACTTCCCTTTCTCAAATAACCCGAATGCCCCATATTATTCATATCATGCATATCATACTTAATTTCACATTCATGTCACTTTTCACATGTTAAGTATAACATATTTCGTAATCCTAGTAGGAGTAGGAAAACGTACCTGAGTACTTTGTACCATAACATGGTACTTTAGCCACATTATTACACTTTCATATTAACATATATATCAAATTTAAGCCATAAATCTATTAAGATTAGTGTGGGTACACACCGATTCACTTAACAAATTCACTGAAATCCCGAAGAATCCCGATCTACTGTTCTAGATCTTGCTTCCTATATTTGGCCAACATTAAAGGTTTAATGAGAAACTCATTCAACCACAAAACCAAATCCTAGTTGGATTTGGTGCCCTAAAACTCACCTTAATGCCGATTTGCTTAACACTCAAATCCCGAAAACTTTGTTTTTCTTCACCTGGTATTCGGCCAACCTTAAATCTCAACATAGGTTAGTTTTCGACTTTTTAATAATTAAAGAAAAAATCTAAGTATTCATACAAGCCTTGGTCGAATGCTTTTAGGTGCTTACCTTGTGGATTTTAAATCCCAAATTTCACCGAATAACTAGGGAATACACGGCCTATAGTGTACCTTCGGAAAAGGACTTCTCCTTCCTTGTAGTCGACACTTAGTAATTCCCGAAAGATCTCTTCAAGGTTTCGACAGCAATATATAGAGGATATTAGGATCTTAATTTCGACAGACTTAAAAGAAATAGAATGAGAATCGAACCTAATCTTACGCTTACTGAAGAATTCGATGGAACTCTTGCTTGAATCTCTTAGTAGTATTCGGCTATGGTCCTTATGTGTAACACAAGGTTTCGGCTTTTGTAACAATAAAGGAATCGACTAGGGCTTTGCTTACTTTTGGTTTTTTTTATTGTGTTTGTAATAGAAGAAGAAAAGAAGAGAATTATGGCAGAGAGAATTCGGCTAAGGAGAGAAGAAAAGAATGGTGCTATTTGCTAGAGAATTTGTGAGAGGTTTCTTTGAAGAGAAAAGAATGAATGAAGAATGGCCCTTATTTTCCCTCTATTGCCAAAATTCTAGGCTAGAGTCCCCTACTTGGCCACCACTCTTCCTATGTGATAATTATCACTTTTATCAAAAGATTTAATCCAACAATTATCTCTTAATTAGCCAAAATTCTAAAGGAAATAAGACTCCTCCTTTTAGAGCCCACATGCCATCCACCTCTCTACTCTTGTAGCAAAATAAAATTTCTTTTATTTGCTTCCTAAGTGACTCGATCCTCGCCCAATTACACTTGCATGTGGCGCCATTTCACGAGGCCCTAAGTGGCATCTTCAGCCACTTTTCCAAGCCCGCTTGTGTGTCAAATTTCACATACTTTTCTCTTAAGGCCACCTTGCCTTAATTTCCTCTTTAAACTTTAAAACTCGACATTTCTAGGTCATTTCTAAGTTTTCAAAAATTTTCGTTCGGCTCTTTAAACTTAGGTTTCCAAAATGGTCACTTTCCTATTTTACTTAGGTTTCCAAAATGGTTACTTTCCTATTTTACTTAGGTTTCCAAAATGGTCACTTTCCTATTTTTAACGTAACATTTCCATACATTCCTGTGTTTCCAAAAATATTCAAAATTTATTCATAACACATCAAACATGTCATTTCGCATAATTAAGCCAAAATACATAGGCCCTTTTCGGGATGTTACAGTTCTACCCCCTTAAAATAATTTCGTCCCCGAAATTTCCTAGCTAAAATAATTGAGGGTATTGTTGTCGCATTGCCTCCTCTGGTTCCCACGAAGCTTCCTCTGATCCATGGTTGCGCTTATAACACTTTGACTAGAGGAACCGATTCCTCCGTAGCACTTTCACGCCACGCCCAAAATCTGGATCGGCTTTTCCTCGTAGGTTAAGTTTGGCCTTAGCTCCACTTCTTCAATTGGTACCACGTGAGAGGGATCCGATCGGTAGCGACGTAGAATGGATACATGGAATACGTCGTGCATCTGCTGTAACTCTGGTGGCAACTCTAGCTAGTATGCCACTAGTCCCACTCGCTTTAGTACTTGATAGGGCCCTATAAACCTTGGGCTTAACTTCCCTTTCCGACCAAACCTCATCACCTTCTTCCATGGCAAGACTTTCAGAAACACTTGGTCTCCCACTTCAAACTCTATTTCCTTCCGCTTGAGGTCGGCGTAAGACTTCTTCCTATCAGAGGCTTCCTTTAATCGTGCTCGGATTATCTCAACCTTCTCTTCAGTTTTTGCCACCATTTCTGGTCCCAAAACTTGACGTTATCCTAACTCGGTCCAACAAATAGGAGTACGACACTTTCGATCGTACAATGCTTTATATGGTGCCATTCGAATACTTGCACGATAGCTATTGTTGTATGGAAACTCGGCTAGAGACAAATACTCTTCCCAACTTCCTCCTAAATCCATCACACATCCTCTCAACATATCCTCCAACACTTGATTACTCGCTCAGACCGCCTGTCTGACCGTGGATGAAAAGTCGAGTGAAGTCCAACTTAGTGCTTAAAGCATAATGAAGTGTCCTCCAAAACCGTGACGTGAACCTTGGGTCTCTATCCGAAATAATTGACACTGGCACTCCGTGTAGTCTCACAATTTCTGCCACATATAACTTGGCTAACTTCTGAAGGAAATAATCCACTCTTACCGGGATGAAATATGCGGACTTAGTCAAACGGTCCACTATTACCCATACCGAGTCCTTCTTAGTAGGCGTAAGGGGAAACCCACTAACGAAGTCCATGGTAATTCTTTCCCACTTCCACTGTGGAATCTGGATTGGCTGAAGCAATCCGGATGGAACTTGGTGTTCAGCTTAACTTGTCGACACGCCGCATTTTCCCACAATTTCGTAACTTCCGCTTAAGATCGTGCCACCAAAATTGTTCTCTTAAATCTCTGTACAACTTAATGCCTCCGGGATGTATAGCATAAAGGCTACTATGCACTTCCCGAAGAATCCTCTGTCTTAATTCCTTGTCCATCGGCATACAGACTTTTCCTTTGTAGCACAATACTCCTTCATCATTAACCTCATAGTCCTCTAACTCTCCGTTCTGTGCTTTTATCCTCATCAATCAACCATCCCTCTTTCACCTCCTTCAACCACGTTGTCTTGACTTGCAATTCAGCCAACAGGCTTCCATCCTCATACAAACTTAAATGGGCGAACATTGCCCTTAGGTCTGACATAACCTTCCGACTTAGGGCATCTGCTATAATATTCACCTTGCCCGGGTGATATTCTATCGAACAGTCATAGTCCTTTAGTAATTCCACCCACATTCGTTGCCTCAAGTTTAACTCCTTCTGAGTCAACAGGTACTTGAGACTCTTGTGGTCTGTGTAAATCGTCGACTTTTCGCCATAAAGGTAGTGTCTCCACACCTTAAGAGCGAAGACCATCACGCCAATTCCAAGTCATGGGTTGGGTAGTTCACCTCATGCGGCCTTAACTGCCGAGACGCGTAAGCGACTACTTTTCCATCTTGCATTAGAACACATCCTAATCCCGTATGTGAAGTGTCACAGTACACCACAAAATCCTTTCCCGCCTCGGGCTGAATCAACACTGGAGCTTCCATCAATATTTCTTAAGTTTTTCAAAACTCTCCTATTGCTTATCCGTCCATACAAAGGGTACTTCCTTTCTTAACAACTTTGTTAATGGTGCGAAAATCCTTCCACGAACCTTCTGTAATAGCATGCCAATCCTAAGAAACTTTGAATCTCCTCCACCGACTTAGGTGGTTTCCAATCCAACACAGCTTCGATTTTCTTAGGATCCACTCTTATTCCCTCGGCAGACACCACGTGTCCTAAGAAGGCAACTTCCCTAAGCCAAAATTCACACTTGCTGAATTTGGCATAAAGCTTCTTCTCCCTCAATACTTGCAACACAATCCGGAGATGCTCATCATGCTCCTCTTCAGACTTAGAGTATACCAAAATATCATCGATGAACACTACGACGAACCTATCTAAGTAGGGTTGAAACACCCGGTTCATCATATCCATGAATACAGCTGGGGCATTTGTTAACCCGAATGGCATTACCACAAACTCAAAATGGCCGTATCTTATCCTAAAAGCTGTCTTATGGATATCCACCTCTTTCACTTTCAACTGGTGATATTTTGACCTTAAGTCGATCTTTGAGAACACTATCGCTCCTTTAAGCTTATCGAACAAGTCATCAATCCTAGGCAAGAGATACTTGTTCTTGATGGTCAGCTTATTCAATTGACGATAGTTTATGCACATACACATAGTTCCGTCCTTCTTCTTCACAACAGACCAGGTTCTCCCACGGAGACACACGGGTCGAATAAACCCACGATCCAACAATTCTTGGATTTGAGCCTTGAGCTCAACTAACTCTTTTGGTGCTATTTGGTATGGAGCAATTGACATAGGAGTCTGTTCCTTGTAGCAAGTCTATTCCAAATTCAACTTCCCTATCCGGGGTATTCTTGGTAATTCTTCCGGAACACATCCTCAAAGTCCCTTACCGCTCTAACTCCATTGACACATTCTTCCTTTCCATCCAACGCACTTACAAAGGCTAAAATGCCTCGCACCCTTTACTTAACCATCTTTTCAAATTTAAGCGTCAAAACTACATTAGACAAGTAGTTCCTTCTTTCTCCTATCATAATGACCACCTCATCCTCGGGGTCCTTAGTTCCATTCGCTTAGCCGCATAATCCAACATGGCTCGGTGTTCTACTAACCAATCCATACCAAGTATGAGGTCAAATTCTCGAAGGGTAACTCCATTAAGTTAGCTCAAAGCTCACTTCCCAATTTCTAGGGATATATTCCAAAGATCTTATTCACTACTATAGTTTGGCCTAATGGGCTTACTACCGTCATCTCCCTATCGAAAGTTCGAGTCTAGGCCTAGTGTTTCAACTACACTACAGTAACATAAGAATGGGTCGAGCCCACATCAATTAAAGCATAATAGGGTTTTCATGAATGAGAAACGTACCGGTTATGACGTCCGGCGCGTCTCCATCTTCCCTACGGTGAACTGCATAAACCAAACCCTACTGTCTTGCCTCAAGATAGCAAGACACCTCGCTTGTGTTCCACGTCCTCCGCCAAGACTATTACCTCATTATTTGAACCTCGACCTCGCTGAGGTCATTGTCTCCCCGCCAACCTGATTAACATTCTGAGTTGCTGGCTACTTTTCATCTGATATATTTGGATAGTCCTTGAGCATATGGTCCTTGGACCCACACTTAAAACATCCTCCTGTCTTTTTCCAGCACTCCCCTAAATACTTCTTCCCACAATGCTCACAAGGATGATACTGCCCTCTGGTACCAACTTGCTTGCCCTTCGGTCCATCAGTTCTGGGCCTTTTTTGCATATTTCTCGATGATCCATAACCCCTCTTGAGTCTATTCCTATCAGAGTTCTGCTTAGTTGAGTCCTTGATTCCCTCAGCTACCTTAGCCTTTTCAACCAACGCGAAAAACTCCCGCTCCTGATGTGGAGCTATCAATAACCTTAGGTCATCCCTTAATCCGTCCTCAAAATGGACATAGCGTTCATGTTCGATTCGCGACTACTCCTCGAGCATATCGGCTTAACCTCAAAAATTCAAATTTCATATGTCGCTACCGACTTGTTCCTTGAACTAGTCCTAGAAAAGCTTTCTCCGCTCATCAATATAACGTGTGTCGACATACTTTTTCCGATATGCCTCCTTAGCATACTCCTGTGTCGATTCTCGTGGTGGCTCCATCCTCATCGTTAACCACCATTGATACGCTTCATCACGTAGTGCCACCATTCCTTTTAACTTCTCCTCCGGTCGATCGAGCTCATCCATAATGCGCTCGATTTCCAACCAAGATTCAATCAGACTGGTGCCACACCGGATACTCCACGAAACATCTCACTCAGTTGGCTTAGAGTCACTCGCATGATTTACGAGCTCAGATTTCCACCGCGCCAGCCACCATTTCCAAAACTCGCAAAGATAGCTCGCTGCACAAGATCATGCCCCGTCTGAGCTTGTCGCTCGACATTAACAAATGGGGTGGTGGTGGCGGTGGTAACTCATTGTCGCACCTTGACCCGATCTAACGGGTTCTAACATAGTTATTATTCCTCTTCCGTCCCTTGACGATCGCGTCCTCTAGAACTCATCTCTAACGTCGAGATCTGATTAAAAAGTTTTTATGAATTAGTACTTTTGTTTCACTTGATTACCCGCGAAGAAATTTTATGAAAAGGACTTTAAGAGTGATTCTTTCGTATTCATACATGCACATAGTCTTTTCATTCATTCATACATCCATCAAACAATTATGAACCTTAGTTCATTCAGAGAAATGTTATAGTTTTCATTTGTTGTTGTTTTTCCACTACCCAGGGGTTTTTCGTAATTTATCCTACTGGGTATTTTCGTAATTTGTCAAAATAAGGTTCCTTGATGATTTTGTCACAAAGTATTTTGGTATTTTAAATTCACAGAGTATTTTGGAAAATTTTGAAACCGAGGTATTTCAAAATTTTTGGACCTCGGGGTATTTTGGTAATTTTTCCACAAACCGGTAAATTGTAAAATTTTAATAAATCGGGATATTTCGAAATTGCAAAACTTTGAGGGTTCTTTTGAGAGATTTATTTTCCAAAACGATGAAGTCGCAAAATTTTGGAAATCAAAGTCATTTTGGTAATTTTGGTAAGTTAAGGGCAATTTTGTAATTTTCTAAAAATCAAGGTATTTTTTGATAGTTTGCAAAATAGGGTTTTTTAACATTTATGAAATAATGAAATTTTGGCAAAACTGTTGAGTTGTTGGACATTTTATAAATCAAGGGCATTTTTGTAATTTTACCACTAGGGATATTTTTGTAATTTTATAAATCAGAAAATTTTTCGAAAATTTGTGTAAAAAGAAATAATTTTCGTGAATTAAAGAAAAATGATTTTAAGAATTTTAATATTAGGGTTCTAAAAAAATGGCTAGTTCCCTTTCGAGTTTTAGTTATTGAGTTTAGCCTATGACCGAGCCTCCTTGGTCAGGGTGAACCAAAGCTACGCACCAGCAGGATTTGAGTGGAGAGGAGGTGAGTCACACTGACCGCTTAAGTACCAAGCTCCCACTAAAACCATTCCTAGGCATGCGTCTGTGGGTTGCCACACCCACTAAGTCCTCGGGTTAGGGTGAACCGGCTACGCACTGTAGGATTCTGCGAAGAGGAGGTGAGTCACTAGGACTGCTTAAATACCAAGCTCTTCCGGATCCAATCCTAGACATGCATACAATGGTTGCCACACCCTAACTCGATTGACTTAGCCATAGGTTTGTTTAGTGCATTAAGTCTTATGTATTTGTGTTTGAGTAGACTAATCCTAGGGTTCAAGTTCCTATCATGCTATTCTACGCCCGCTCTTTTTCTACCCTCTATAATTCACATAATCACACGATAGTTGGGGTACTTACCGGTGGATCATGGGTTGGAGACTCGGGGCCATGCCATCAAACCCGCCCATTTTCGTAAATACTTCCATAAAACTCATTTGGGCTCATTTTGAAAACGTTTTGGGCCTTAGGCCATAGGTCGAGAGTTTAAAACTGGCTCGATACTAAATCGAACACCCCACACCCTACCACGAGCCCGACCGGATCTCGTATGTTCCTCGATGTAACCTCGTTCAAAAATTCTTTTGTTACTTTGAAAACTGTGTTTTGAAAATAGTTTGTTTGTGGGTTGGGCTCGAGTTGAAAACAAGTTTATTTTATATCGAAAACCCATTTATTTCGGTGACAAAATATTTAAGCTTATTTTAAATTAAATGGACTTGTTCTTTAAATAACCTAAAATCGTAACTTAGTAATTAAAACAAAATAAAATCATCACTATGGCCTTATTACATAAAACAAAACCCAAAATAAAATTATACAAGATTTAAATAAAATAAAATGTCCATATTAAATAATTCTTCAAGTCGAGCATGGCCATTACAAGTTCTCGCCGTCCCATCCATCACCGCTCATCACCAAACATGTGCCCACAATGGGTGAGTCGATAGACTCAATGTGTAACCAACACCAAAGTATAATAGAATTAGGCATACCATACACATCATGTTCAAATAATAATTCAAGATAATGATGCAAACCCGAACCCAAACCTATATGCCATCCGCTACACTCCACTCGTACCAACCTGCACACCGTGGGGACTACTAAGTCAACCCTCCATCTGCTACACACCATCCAAGGCAGTCGCTGCAGTCAACATGCTCATCGCCCACATAAAATTCGTGGCATAGCCACTCGATAATTGTGTCATGAGACACCACATTCGAATAATGTAACCGGGTTACCACATTTAGATAATGTGACCAAGTCACCACATTCACTTAGTGAGACCAAGTCATCACATTCACTTAGTGAGACCAAGTCATCACATTCACTTAGTGAGACCAAGTCATCACATTCACTTCCCTTTCTCAAATAACCCGAATGCCCTATATTATTCATATCATGCATATCATACTTAATTTCACATTCATGTCACTTTTCACATGTTAAGTATAACATATTTCGTAATCCTAGTAGGAGTAGGAAAACGTGCTGAGTACTTTGTACCATAACATGGTACTTTAGCCACATTCTTACACTTTCATATTAACATATATATCAAATTTAAGCCATAAATCTATTAAGGTTAGTGTGGGTACACACCGATTCACTTATCAAATTCATCGAAATCTCAAGAATCCCGATCTCGCTTTTACATCTTGCTTCCTATATTCGCCAACATTAAAGGTTTAATGAAAACTCATTCAACCACAAAACCAAATCCTAGTTGGATTTGGTGCCCTAAACTCACCTTAATGCCGATTTGCTTAACACTCAAATCCCAAAACTTTGTTTTCTTCACCGGTATTCACCAACCCTAAATCTCAACATAGGTTAGTTTTCGGCTTTTTAATAATTAAAGAACAGATCTAAGTATTCATACAAGCCTTGGCCGAATGCTTTTAGGTGCTCACCTTGTGGATTTTAAATCCTGAATTTCACCGAATAACTAGGGAATACGCGGCCTATGGTGTACCTTCGGGAAAAGAAGTTCTCCTTCCTTGTAGTCGACACTTAGTAATTCCCGAAAGATCTCTTAAAGATTTCGGCAACAATATATAGAGGATATTAGGATCTTAATTTCGATAGACTTAAAAGAAATAGAATGAGAATCGAACCTAATTTTACCTTTACTAAAGAATTCGATGGAACTCTTGCTTGAATCTCTCAGTAGTATTCGGCTATGGCCCTTATGTGTAACACAAGGTTTCGGCTTTTGTAACAATAAAGGAATCGGCTAGGGCTTTTCTTACTTTCGGTTTTTTTTATTGTGTTTGTAATAGAAGAAGAAAAGAAGAGAATTATGGCAGAGAGAATTCGGCTAAGGAGAGAAGAAAAGAATGGTGCTATTTGCTAGAGAATTTCTGAGAGGTTTCCTTGAAGAGAAAAGAATGAATGAAGAATGGCCCTTATTTTCCTCTATTGCCGAAATTCCTAGGCTAGAGTCCCTACTTGGCCACCACTCTTCCTAAGTGATAATTATCACTTTTATTAAAAGATTTAATCCAACAATTATCTCCTAATTAGCCAAATTCTAAAGGAAATAAGACTCCTCCTTTTAGAGCCCACATGCAGTCCACCTCTCTGCTCTTGTAGCAAAATAAAATTTCTTTTATTTGCTTCCTAAGTGACTCGATCCTTGGCCCAATTACACTTGCATGTGGCGCCATTTCACGAGGCCCTAAGTGGCATCTTCAGCCACTTTTCCAAGCCCGCTTGTGTGTCAAATTTCACATACTTTTTCTCTTAAGGCCACCTTGCCTTAATTTCCTCTTTAAACTTTAAAACTCGACATTTCTAGGTCATTTCTAAGTTTCCAAAATTTTTGTTCGCTCTTTAAACTTAGGTTTCCAAAATGGTCACTTTCCTATTTTACTTATGTTTCCAAAATGGTCACTTTCCTATTTTACTTAGGTTTCCAAAATGGTCACTTTCCTATTTAACTTAGGTTTCCAAAATGGTCACTTTCCTATTTTTAACGTGACATTTCCATACATTCCCAGGTTTCCAAAAATATTCAAAATTTATTTATAACACATCAAACATGTCATTTCGTACAATTAAGCCAAAAATGCATAGGCCATTTTCAGGATGTTACATATGGAGACGTGAGACATGCACATTCTATATTCCATGCGGTAAGTCTACAATCACACTCGAGGACGTAGCTTTACAACTCAATTTACCTGTGGATGGGTTAGTCGTTACGAGGCCAGTGGTCATTCCCGATAAGGAGGACCGTTACGAGGCATTTTTAGGGAAGGTGTCAAACAAGTTTCAAGGTGGCCGGATAGAGATGAAATGATTGCAAGATAATTTCAAAGACCTTCCTGCAGACGCAACTGACAATGTTAAAGAACAATACGCTCAAGCATTCATCCTAAGATTAATTGAGGACATTCTAATACTCGATAAATATTAAATTTTGGTACACATAAGGTGGCCACTACATTTGGTCGACTTCAAATAATGTGGTCAACTGAGTTGGGAATCAGCCATGTTCAACCATGTTGTATAGTGAGTTGTGCCGGTGACAAAATCGGATAAGATGTCAATCGGTAGTTGCCTACTCTTGTTGTTGTCGTGGGCGTAGTGGCAACTACCATTTTTACGTCTCCGGTGGACACCCCTTATACATTCCCATTGTTGACAAGGTAAAATTCATTTAATGATAATATATAGTTACCATAGTAAATGTTGTTTATTTATTATATGTTTGAATTAACATATTGTTTGAGTAGGTGGAACCATGGGCCAAGTTATGTGAGACTCTTGGACCAACTAGAAGATATCTGATTGTTGCTAGATCAGCACTCGGAAGCAGAGGTTAGTTATTGAATTTTTCAAACATATAATAATTTTGCAATGATTTGAAATTTAAAATTTTGTAGATAACAAAATTTATAATTATGCACTACAGTTTGAGTGGATGCTATACGCAAATTTGAAAATTGTAAAATGCATCCCGTTCAAATTTTTGGCCATTCAGAGTATGTAGAACGCGAAAGTGCCACTAGTAGTTTATGTAACCATAATAAATGTTGTTTATTTATTATATGTTTGAATTAACATATTGTTTGAGTAGGTGGAACCATGGGCCAAGTTATGTGAGACTCTTGGACCAACTAGAAGATATCTGACTGTTGCTAGATCAACACTCGAAACCGAGGTTAGTTATTGAATTTTTCAAACATATAATAATTTTGCAATGATTTGAAATTTAAAATTTTGTAGATAACAAAATTTATAATTATGCACTATAGTTTGAGTGGATGCCATACGCCGATTTGAAAATTGTAAAATGCATCCCATTCGAAGCACTACACAAGCTTAATTTACAGGGGAAAATCGAAGAAAATTGGAGGGAATTCCACAAGGAATATATCGACATTTGGGATCGTAGGAAGGATTTCATACCCATACGCTAGCCTTTTTCACCCTGGAAATGATGACCTCCGTGGAGTACATGACATGGTTTAGACTCACCGACAAGCTATATCTAGTATTGGCGGAGCCGAGGAGTAGGCAATTTCGTTTGAGGAGGCCACGACGATTGCTCCAGAATCATAGGTCCTGAGAAAGTGCTAGGACGGGTTTGTCATCGACTCTAACCCAACAATGGGTATGGATGTCTACACCACATCCCGATCAATTCCCTCCATACATTCTTATTCCTTTCACTAACCCCATGTATTTTACACAAGCACCACACTATACACCACCTCAGCATCCTGCATCTACACCTCTTACAAGTGTGTATGTCATGACACCTTGGAAACACAAAAATATATAAACTTTTTTGGCACCTTTTGAGCTCTAATTCATGTAGTTTCATAGTAATTTTTGTCAAAATTCATACTTTAATTATAAAATAATTAATTTGCACTCAAACTATTAACATATTGAATTATAATTATTTTTATAATAAATTTACACAAATTTGATTTATTTTCGATATTTTTGCACAAAGGGTGAAAATCGGTTCGGCAGTCACCTTGAGAGGCTTGAACCGTTGGGACAATTTTTTGCATCGAGTGAATCAAGAGTATGGCTATTAATTTTCCAGCCATGGACGATCCAAAAATATTTTTTGAACATATTTTATAATTAATTTTGATCCAACATCAATTGAGTTAAAAATGAGCCCAATTGTGTTAAGAGAAGAGGACTGATCCACCAAGGATTTGGAGGCCGAAACTGTCCCATATAGCTAACCCAAACAACTTATTTAGTTGACTTTTATAATTATAAAATAGCCCTTGAAGTTGCCTTTAATTCCATTCAAGCCCCTTCTTTTTTCATGCCTTCTATTTTTAGCCTTAAGCTAAAAATAACAAGTTTGAATCAATTAAACTTTCTCAAAGTATGAATGGCCAAGGAAGAGGGAGTGGCTGATATTTTTTTTTCTATTTTTAGCAGCCATCTCCACCTATAAATACCCCTATTCCTTTCCTAAAAAATCATCCCTTACATCCTCAATTCACATATCTTTCTCTCTTCCATTCTTTTTCTTATTTTCCCATTTCCTTTGTCCTCTTTCCCTTGCCGATTTCCCCTCTTAAAAAAGAGCTAGAACGCCCCTTGGAGTATCAGCATTCAAGTGTTCATGAAGGCCTTGGACCGATAGGATGAGCAAAAAAGAAGAGGTGTACACTAGTCAGGCTTCGAAGAAACATCGAGATTTGTTTCCTAGTTCACATCTCTTTATTTTTTCTCGTTTATGTTGTGATCATGATTATGAATATTTGTTGTGTTTTTGTCCTCAATCTATTAAAATGACTTAAAATTAAATCATGTTAGATTGATTGCATTCTGTTTGCTTAAATTATTAAAATCATGTTTATGTTCGCTTAAATTGTTCAATTAAATAAAACCATGCTTATCTTATACTTGCATTATAATTGTAAGGTAATGAATGAATGAATTAATTATTAATCAATTGAAATTATAATTAGTTGACATAGTATTTACTTGGTGCATGTTTAATCTTCTTAGTTAAGGGTTAAATTAACAATGATATTAAATTATACTTTAGCCTTGCATAACTTGTAAGATTATTGTGATTAAATTGTTTCAATATAGAAATATATTGTTACCTCACTTTATCTTATACTTGCTTATGAAAATTGATTAATTGTTTGAATTGACATAGGAATATGTTTAAGAGATTAATTAATTTAGTAAGTATGTATGTGCATTAGTTAACAAAATACCAAGTTGTAGTGAAATTATTCGTAACAACATGAACATAGTTTTAGTAATTCTAAGTTAAAAATGAAATTGATCTAACACATTTATGTCATATTGATTAAACTCATTTTGAGAAATCATGCATTGAATTTTACTTTTTTTATTTTTTATTTTTTGGTTAGCACTTAATTTAATTTTCTTAGTTTTTATATCACCACTTCAAATCAACATATTTTCCATCACCAAATTGTTTTAATTTGCATTTCATAAATATTCTCTTTCACAGTCCCTGAGGTACGATAACTCTACATTACTTGTCACTTTATTACTTGATACGATTGTGTACATTTGCACAATTTCGTCATTCCAAGTTTTTAGCGTCGTTGCCGGGGACTACTTTAAAATACATTATTTGTGAAATTATTAATTTTGCATTTTGGTTTATTTTTCTATTTAATTTTAGTTTAATCATTTTTTCTGTGATTGTTTCAGGTGTTTATGAGTATTGGTCGAATTATCGACTTACTTCCTGTAGATCTTGAAATTGAAAGGACTTTTCGACAAAGAAGAAGACAAGTTGTAACACCCCTAACCCGTATCCATCGTCGGAATAAGGTTACGGAGTATTACCGGACTTAACAATCAAACAATCATACATTTTTCATATCCAAAAAGTGCATTAACAATCAATCACAATGTCCCTAATACAAGCTTACGAGGCCCAAAACATGCATTAGAAACAGTTCGGGACTAAACTGATAACTTAGGAAATTTTTGGAAAACTTAGAAAATTTTTGAAATATAGGGGACACATTCCCGTGTCACAGGCCGTGTGGGCATTCAAATGGGATCACATGGCAGTGTCCCAGCCCATGTCTGACCCCGTGTAACTCTCTGACTTGGGTCACATGGCCAACCACACGCTCGTGTAACTAGCTCGTGTACCCTTCGAAATGGCCTCACACGCCCGTGTGCCATGCCATGCCAAAATTGTAGGGTATACTAACTTATGCCACACGGCCAAGTCATACGCCCGGGTGTTGGGCTGTGTGGATCATACTGACTTGGTTTCTAATTAAACACTAGGTAACACACGGTCGTGTCACCTAACCGTGTGTCACACACGGATGAGACACACGCTCGTGTCTTTGCCCGTGTGGACAAAAATAGGCTATTTACCAAGCCATCATTCTCACCCAAATTTGCATTTACCCACACAAACCAAAATGCATATACCATACCTTCAAATGGTATTTAAACTCATCAAAACCAAGTTTAATTCATGTTATATCATTACCATCAACCACAAGACACACAAGTATTACAACAAGCCATTCAATTTCATACCAAATTCACATTCTCAAATCATCAATATGGTCACTTTTAATTATACATCACTTTACCTAAAACCACAAGCATACCAATTTCAAATTTCAAATTCACAACAAGCATTTATATAGCAATTATATACAACATATCAAAAGGCCATTTGCATAAATATATATATATATATATATATACATCGCCAAGCATGCCAAAATAATCCTAATCACATGGCTATACACCTAACCAAAACATACTACATTTATAAGCCCAATCAATTGGCTAAATCTATCATAAACATATAGCCATATTAACCACAACTCTTATACATGCCATATAACTAGATACATAAATTCAAAAATACCAAAATGAAAGCTTAATAATGTGATGAGATCTCCGATGACTCCCAAATCCGAGTAGGCTTCGATAGCCACTATAAAACACAAAAAATAAGCAGAGTAAGCTATAAAGCTTAGTAAGTTCGTATAGTAATAAACTCAACTTACCATATATAACTCATTTAAGAAATTAAACATATCATAATATAACTCATTTTGATCCACAAACCTATCACATATTCCTTCACAAGGTTAGATATGAATTTCACAAGTTTCTTCGATTCAATGCTTGTATGGTTCATGTACATACCTGTAATAATGATAAACCGTAAAATGAACATATTTTAATCCCACATTTAGCTTACTTTTGGATGATTTATCCCTTTAATTATTGAAATAGCTGCTCCTAATCCTTTGTTTTCATGTTTTATATTCAGTAGAGCACCGGAGGATGAAAAGAATGAGTAACGGGTCAGAATCAGAGAAAATGGGCCATATCACGGAATCGACATGGCCTAAGCCAAAGACCACACGGTCGTGCCCCGTAAGAAGAGCCGACCATGTCCTAGACCTCGAAATACACGGACCGTGCCTCATCAATAGACCCGAACACATCCTGGCCACGATTTACACGGGCATGTGCCATGCGCGTACCTCTGCCGCAGATAAGAAGAGTTTTATTCAAATTAGGATACTTTTGGCCAAGTAAGGCATCTTGAAGCCTATATAAACACCCTATAAGGCAACTTAAAAAGGGAGTTCGACAGAAACCTTCTGTCAAGGCTTTTTGGGGAGGTTCAGCTAGGCTAAAGAGCTAAGCCAAAGGGGCCAAATTGTGGGATTCACTCGAGGAAAGCCAGTTGACTCATCTCAAGAAATTAGGATTATACTCAAGACAGAAGATTTCTCCTTTAATTCCTTCAGGGGTTTTAGGGTTTTCTTTATGTTTTGTTTTATATTTTCTTCTGAGATGTTTTCTTTTACTATTATGAACTAAACCCTTAGATACCTGAAGGGGATGAAACCTAAGATGGATCTTGTTATTATTATCTGAGTTGTATGATAAATACTTGATTTGTTCTTAACTATGTGTTCTTAATTCTTGTTTTGATATTTATGAGATATTGGTTCAAGTATTGATGTGCTTAGGTGGTGGAGCAAAAGTCCCTACCTAAGAGTAGATCTAGCATAGTTAATCAAAGTTAAACGTAACCCTAGAAATAGGATGACGTAAATTTGCCGGATTAGGGTCAAACCTAATATGGGAGTCCATAGATCGAGTTAATGCAATTCTAAGGGTTTTAATTAGAAAGAAATTTCAATTAATCAACCTAGGATTAGACGTTAGTAAGCTCAAAAGAGGTATTAATATAACTTAGGGAATCCTACGAATCAAGTCAAGTGAATAAATCGTCTAGTTCAGAGTTAGATAACAAGTGAAGTCTAGGTGGATTCTTCCCCGAGTATTGTCTAAATCAATCGATTTTCCCTCAAATCTTTCCCCAATCCTTTCTTTGTCTTAGCATCTTTAGCTTAATTGTTAGTTAATTTTAGATTAGATAATAAATTCTCTTAATTCTTAGGCTAAATAATAGAAAGGAAGTTAGTATTAGTACTTTTGGTTCCTTCGGGTTCGACAATCCGGTCTTGCCACTAAACTATACTACTGTTTGATAGGTGCGCTTGCCTCCATCGTTGTCTTAATTAGTTTTCAGGTTCGATCATTCTTTTTATAAATTTTTAAAACTTTGACACATGATCAATTAACTCATATCAATCTCATACACATCCAAATCCTTGATATACCCATTGAACCATTTGGAATAATATCGGATACTCGGGAATCTCTCACCCTAAGTGCCAATACATAGCCAAAGCTATCTCAATCTCATATCTCATAAAATGCTCACTCTCAAGCTATTAACAGGTCTGCTCACACAAGCTGACGATCAAGACGTAGCTACACTGTGCTGCTCACGCAAGCTGACAAGAATCCGCAAAACATGCCCGATAACTCAGCCACCTGTAGGACGTACGAACCAGCACCCAAAATAATAACCCATAATGACATATCATTGTATCCTAATTTGTTCCTAAGGTTCAACTGGGATTTCCAATTGTCGAATCTTCATTGAACAAATTCGTAAGGTCGTATTCACAATTAATTCAATAATAAAGCATTTAAAACACAATTTTATTTATGCTTATTAACATACAAACTTACCTTGATCGCAAAAATGACGAAATGGATCGACTAATCCAATACTTTATTTTTCCCCCGACCTAGATCTAAACTTTGCTTTTCTTGATCAATATGTAATTAAATTTAACTTATTTAATTATCATTCTATTCAATTTAGCCCAAAAATTGCATTTTGGAAAAATTACACTTTTCCCTAATAGTTTAACATCTTTACAATTTAGTCCCTAACTCATAAAAATAAAAATTCATGGAATTAAATCCTTACCCATGCTAGCCGAATTTTCCTTATTATCATAACAGTTCATATTTTTAATTTATTTCACATTTCTATTACATATTTTCACATATCTCAATTTAATCCCTAATTGACAATTTTATCAAAAATCTCTTAACAAATGTTGTTTATCTAACAACCATTCATTTTCTACCATAAAATGTAACGGCTCAATTTTGGGGCTAGTCAGAATAGTGGTTTTGAAACCACTAATTCGAGGTAGGATAAAATTATTTTAATATTATTTTATATGTTATATCATGATAATATATGAGTGCATAAAAATTTTGGTGCATTAATTTTAGTTATTTCATGCTTAATTTTGAAAAGGACTAAATTGTATAAAGTGCAAAAGTTTTTTTCTACAAGCTGAAGGTGTCAAATAGCTATAGAACCTTAAATTGGAGGTCCTTAAGGTGCTATTAGGCCTTTAGAAATGTGTTAGCCGGCCATATGGGACAAGAAATAAGATTGTCAAGGGATTATGTGAGGTTTTGGTGACAAATTGTCTAGAAATAAAATAAAATAAAGAGAAAAAGATATCATCTCTTCCTCATCCTCCCTACCATTGATTTTCAGCAAAGAGGGACTTTGAAAAGCTTGAAACTTTTTAGCAACTTAAACCTTTGCAAGTAAGTGTTTTTGATGGTCATTTTTGATAATTTTTGTACTTTTGGAACCCTTGTAGCTTAAGCTAGCTAATGAGAAGGCCATTTTGCAAAATGGTTGAGAGTCTATGGTTTTGCCATGAGAACATCAGTGTTGATTTCTGAAATTTTATGGAAGAAAATGAAGCTTTGTTGTTAAATAAACAACTTTTGTGAAAGGAGTTTTCATGAAAACACCTAAAATGGACCTTTTTGTAAAGGTTGTAAAATGAGTAGTAAATGTGTGAAACAATTGAAATGGTGAGTTGCTATAAGAGTAATAAAGGTTCGGCTAGGCTTACTAAAGGAGGAAATTTGATTAAAATCGATTTACAAGCTTAAGGGCAAAATTATAATTTTGTGAAAGCTTAAGGGCAAACTAATAATTTTTCCAAAGTAGGAATTTTGAAATTTCTCGATTTATGTGATGATTAAATGAGTGAATTTTATCATTTTAGATCAAGAAAAATAGAGTCTGGACCTAGACCGGGGAAAGCCAAGCTAGTAGACTAATTCAATTTAGTCATTCACTTTTTGCATATCAAGGTAAGTCATATGTAAATAATAAAATGTTATTGAATTTATGCATTAAACAATTAATATTGCATGAATTATTTGATTATTTCTATGATTATGCATAATTAGAGTTGATGTGATATACTTACGGTTGGACTTTAGGAATAGATTGGATACCCAAGCCATGACATTTGAGCGATATTTGTGCTAGTGTAAGACCATGTTTAAGACATGGCATTGGCGTTGATATGTGAGCCAGTGTAAGACCATGTCTAGGACATGGCATCGGCATTGATATGTGAGCCAGTGTAAGACTATGTTTGGGACATGGCATCGGCGTTGATATGTGAGCCAGTGTAAGACCATGTCAGGGACATGGCATCAGCGTTGATATGTGCGCTAGTGTAAGACCATTTCTGGGATATGACATCGACGTTGATATATGTGCTAGTGTAAGACCATGTTTGGGACATGGCTTCGGCCATAATATGAGTGCCAGTGTAAGACCATGTTTGGGACATGGCATTGCAGTGAGACGAGAGCTAGTGTAAGACTATGTTTGGGACATGGCATCGGCCTCAATATGTGAGCCAGTGTAAGACCATGTCTAGGACATGGGTTCGGCATTTTACCCTCTTGTGTGAGGTTTTTGGATATCTTTTGGAATTCCAATTGGTTCAACGATTAAGTTAAAGTTGTGTCAAAAGTGAGGAAAGTTATGATTATGTTGGAAGTGATACAGGTACCTACATGAGATTCATAAGAAATGAGTTCGAATTATGATGTATGATTAGTAATGGTGAAAATGAGTAAGTTATGCCTTTATTGATTCGAGAAACATGTGCAAGTTTATAAAATGCTATGAGCATGATAATTCATGGTAATTGTTGATAATTATTTACCTATGACTTACTAAGCTTTGTGCTTACTCTTTTCCCTTTCCATTTCATTATAGTATTGCCAAGCTAGCTCGGGATCAAAGGACGTTGGAGGTTCAATCACACTATCAATTGGAATATTTGGTATATTTAGACTTATCTTTTTGAGTATGGCATGTATAGGGACTTAGTCTTTGTAAAGTGTCATATTGTTTTGGCCAAATGTGTTGGCTTAATCTTGGAGATAAATTCATTTTGTATAAGGCCATAATTGATGGCTAATTCTTATTATTAATACATGAAAATGATGATGTTTATCCTGAATGTGCAAATTGTATGGTCGAGTAATTGGTATAGATATTCATGATTTAATAGGTTGCTTAATATGGCTTATGTTGGTGTAAGTAGGGATGACAGAAAGGGCTTGGTAAATAGCCTTGTTTTTGTCCACACGGACAGATACACGGTCTGCCCCATGGGTGTGTGGTTTGGCCGTGTGTCCCCCTGCATCCTATATTGGCAAATTGGAATGCCTAGTAGTAACCACATGGGCTGAGGCACGGCCGTGCGACTCAACTGTTTGGAAGACACGGTCATAGGACATGGGCATGTGCCCAGGCTGTAACAGACCGGTTTAGACCCTAGCCGAAACAGTGGTTTTGAGACCATAAATTTGATGTCAAAATAATATTTAATATTATTTTCTGTGTGAATAGTATGCGACATGGTCTGTGTGGAAATTCTATGTGATGATTTAATCGTTTGTGTGTCGAATTAATAGAAAGGACTTAATTGCATAGTAAGTGAAAGCTATGTGCTGATTTATGAGTACTTAATTAATGTTGGCTTTTTAAGGTGGAGGCATTATATTGTTATTTGACCATTATTTAGTTAATGGATGGCTAAATGACAAATTAGCCTTAATTTATATTTATTTTATATGTTTTATAAAAGGGCAAAATTGGTATTTGTTTAAAATGTTATTATAACACAAACAAAAAGGAATTTGATAGCCATTATCATCTTATCTTCCATTGAAAGTTGAGAGAAAATAAAGGGTTTGAAGCTTTGAAACTTTCGGCTACTTCAAGCTCCAATTGGTATGTGTTTTTAGCTCGATTTTTGATAATTTTTACGTTTTTGTAATCGTTGCTTTGTGCTTTACAAAACCCATGCTCAAATTCTATGAATTGATGATGTTTTTGTGATGAGCCATTGATGAATGTTTGAGCTATGTGTTAGTTGATATTGAAATATGAGAGCTTAGTGTTGGGTTAGCATAGTTTGTATTTGGATTTTTGGTAAAATTGAGTATATTGGGCTAAATTAAGAAAAATGGAAAGTTGAAGGACTAAATAGTAAATTTGATGAAATAGTTGGACTTATATAATCCCTAGAGAGGTTCGGCCAACCATGTGAATGTGTGGAATTTATGAATTTGATGATTTTGTGAGATAGGGACTAAAGTGTTAAAATGTGAAAATGTGAGGGCTATTTTGTAAAATGCCCTAAATATGTGTGTTTGGATTAAATGAATGATTTGGTGATTAAATGGATTGAATTTAAATGTGTATAGACTAAGAACGGAAAGGTTTAGATCGAGATCGAGGCAAAGACAAAGTGCTCAATTAATCAACCATTTCGGTATTTTGACATCCGAGGTAAGTTCGGATATAATACTAGTTGTAAACTTTATCTATGTGATATAAATTGAATGGATGTATATATATCTATGAGATTTGAAATGCTATGTTCTAAATTAAGATAAAATGGCACTAAGTGTGTGACATTTGAAATGAGAAAGAGATGATTGGCACTGTGTGTGCGAAAAGATAGAAGCTTCGGCTTATCGACTTGGCACTGTGTGTACGATACCAATATAAGTTTGGTTTAATGTATTGGCACTAAGTGTGCGGTGATGATTATGTTTCAGTTATGAAATCGGCACTAAGTGTGCGAATAAACCAATGGAATAGCAAGGGTTGAACGAGAGGTAATATCGAACAATTGAGTAGCATAAATGGTAAGTAACTATGTGTTGATCAAGGTACATTTGAACCTATGTGGTTGATGATAGATTTAAGAGTTGAATGAATAGATAATTGGGTATGTGGTTGAGATTGATAATGTGCCTAGTTGTGCCTATATCTATGTGATGGTACATATATATATATACATATTGATGTTGTAGTATTGAGTAATATGTATTATATTACGACCTTACTAAGCTTTGGAAAGCTTACTGTGTGATTTGTTTCTCTGTCTTGCAGTGTCAATAAAGCTAGCTCAGATCTGGGATCGCAGCTTCTCAATCACACTATCGGCATTCTATTTTGGTACTTTTGAAAAGATGTATATAGCTGGAATATGGCATGTATAGGCTAGTTAATTGAATCAAGTTTGAGATTTGTAAGTAGCCATGGGATGTGGCTAGATATGTGATAGGTTTGGCATGAATGAATGTGGTATATATATATGATGCATCTTTTGGCATGATTTGTAGATTGATAAATTTGCTATTGAGTGGTAACTTTGTGTTGATAAATGCTAGTAGGGGTAGTGAGATTAGGAATGAATTATGCTTGTGATAGAATAAGTATTGGTATTGAATTGGGTATGATTAGAGTTGGTATTGATTGCATGTTTTAAATTGCTAAATTGGTATGCTTTTAGATGGCAATATGTGCATGAGACGTTTGTTGATTGGCTTGTAGGTTTGACCCTAAGTGGGTGGCATATTGGCCTTGCAAAAATGGCCTATAATGCCACACGGTTGGGGCACACGGGCGTGCCTCAGACCGTGGGTAAATTGGCAGAATATGGCTTAAATTGTACACGGCCATGGCACGGGCGTGCCTACAGGTCGTGCGAGAAATGGCAGTATATGACCTTATAGGACACGGCCTTAGCACACGGGCGTGCTTGTTAGCCGTGTTGATTTTGGCAGTATGTAACCACGGGGAGGTCACACGGGTGTGTCATGTAGCCATGGGAGAGGCACGGCTTACCCCCACGGGCGTGTCTCCCCTGTATTCTAGAAAATTTTTAATTTTTCATGAAATTTTATATGTGTTTAGGTTTAGTCCCGACTCGGTTTATAAGCATGCTTAGGGTCTTGATGACTCATTTAAGGGACACTATGATTGCATATGAATGTGTTTGATGATGTTTGACTTTGTGTCAACATTTAGAGGTTAAATGTTTGATTGATCTGTAATACCCATTAATCCTATTCCGATGACGGTTTCGGGTTAGGGGTGTTACACATGCCGTGCGAAGTCTGCACCAAAATTTAGGAATTTAATTTGCCACATAGTCTAATGACACGGGCATGTGCCTTGAACGTGTGACCTTATTGGGATGATGACATCAGAAATAGAATGTCAAGGTTTTTGCACAGGGGCCAAGACACGGGCATGTCATGGCCGTGTGAGGGATACGGGCCATGGGCACGGGCGTGTGTCAGGCTATGTGAAAACCCCTGTAAGTTTGAATTGAGAAAATAAATCTACACAGGCATGGGACATAGGTGTGTCCTTATATGCTTAAGCCGTGTGAGTTACACGATCTGTCAACATGGCCATGTTATCAAGTCACACGGGCGTGTCACCCTTACACACGGGCGTATACCCCTATTTTTAATGACATTTTCCAAGGTTTTCCAATGAACCCAATTTGATCTCGAAATGTTTCTAAGATATGTTTTGGGCCTCGTAAGCCCATATTAGCGATGTTAAGAGAAATTTTGAAGTGTTTTAAACTTGAACAGACTTTTATGATTCGAAATTGCATGTATGCATGTGTTTAAGATAGGTAACGCCTGGTACCCCATCTCGGCGTCGGATACGGATAAGGGGTGTTACATTTAGTGGTATCAGAGCTATGGTTTAGTCAGTTATTGGACTAACCTAGCATGTGTATGTGTCTAGCTATACATGCCATATATTAATTATGATAGTGTGACGACTCCTAACATTTTAAAATGTGTTTTTATATAGTAAATGGATCCCGACGGAGCAGTGGCAGATGATGTCAAGAGTAATGCATCGACTCCATAGAAAAGACCGCACCAGTTGAAAGTGGGCCCTTGACACTGAGTCAGGGTAGAAGAGCTAGAGAAGCCTTCCTCCATATGATGAATGTATGGTACTTGGAGTTTGTTCGTGCAAACCCGAATGCTCCACCTCCTCCGCCCCTCTAATTCCCCATCCTACCCATACAGCTCCCAAGTAGTGGAAACAATTAGAAGAGAAAAACCTCCGGTAGATAGAATCCAGAAGCAAAGGGCTGAGGAATTTAGAGCCAATATAGATGATGACCCAGAGAGGGCAGGGTTTTGGCTAGAAAATACCATTAGAGTATTTGATGAGTTGTCTTGCACACCTGAAGAGTGCATGAAGTGTGTTGTGTCATTCCTGCGAGACTCGACCTATTAATGGTGGAACACCCTTGTGTCTGTTGTACCAAGGAAATGATTACATGGGAGTTCTTCCAAGAGTAATTCTGAAAGAAGTATATTATCAGAGGTTTATTGACAAGAAGAGGAAGGAATTTCTATAATTGAAGTAAGGTCGAGTGACAGTAACAGAATATGAGCATTAATTCGTGAGACTCTGCACATACGCGTGCGTATCTACAGAAGCCATCATGTGCAAGAGGTTTGAGGATGGACTGAATGAAGACATTCGATTATTAGTTGGCATTTTAGAGTTGAGGGAGTTTGTAGCGCTTGTTGAGAGAGCTTGTAAGGCCGAAGAATTGGCTAAAAAGAAAAGGAAAGCTGATATTGAGTCTCGTGACTCAAAGAAAAGACAGTTGGGGAAATCATTTCAGTCATCATCTAAGAAATCAAGAGAGTTCACTACTCGATCCAATGCTTCAATGGGATTCTCAAACAAAAATAAAAATAAACAATATACGGTGTCTAAGGCCCAGACCACTTCAATTGCGAGTGTTGGTAGTGCCTAACCTAATAGATCGAAATGCTTGTAGAGTAGTAGACATCATTTCGGGGAATGCCGAGGAAATGAAAGAGGCTACTTCAAGTGCGTTCACTAGACCACTTCAATCGAAATTGTGCTGAGATGGATGAGAAAGACAAAAAACAAGAAGTGTGAGTGAGTAATGTACCTTCGAGGGGTAGACCACAGTAGAACCCGGAAGTAGGGCTAGTGGCCAAGGTGCGCCTAAATACTCCACTGTGAGATCAGAGGGTAGAGCTCCTGCAATGACCTATGCCATTCGCGCTCGCGAAGAGGCATCATCACTAGATGTGATTACTGGTACTTTTTCTCTTCACGATACCTCTGTTGTTGCTTTGATTGATCTGGGGTCTACCCATTCCTATATTTGTATGAAATTGGTGTCTAGTATGAAAATGCCTATCGAGACTACAGAATTTATGATAAAAGTGTCAAACCTATTAGGCAAGCATGTGATAGTTGACAAAGTGTGTAGAAACTGTCCCTTGATGATTAGAGGCCAATGTTTTCCGGCTAACCTCATGTTACTATCGTTTGATGAATTTGACCTAATTCTTGGCGTGGATTGGTTGATTATTCATAATGTGTTAGTAAATTATGGTAGTAAGTTTATTGAACTGAGATGTGAAAATGGTTATATTAATCGGGTTGAAATAGGTGAATCGGATAGCTTGCCTAAAGTGATTTCTTCTTTGGTAGCCGATAAATGTTTGAGGAAAGGGTATGAGTCCTATCTTGCATTTGTGTTGAATACCTTAGAGTCATAAGTAAAGATTGAGTCAGTGCCTGTGGTATGTGAGTACCTAGACATGTTTTCGGAAGAGTTACTTGGATTGCCTCCAATTAGAGAAGTCGAGTTTGGTATTGAGTTGGTCCCAAGTACGGCACCTATTTCGGTTGCCCCATATAGGAAGGCATTGTTGGATTTAAAAGAGTTGAATGTTCAATTACAATAGTTAACAGATAAGGGTTTTGCAAGACCGAGCTATTCTCCATGGGGTGCTCCAATACTTTTCGTGAAAAAGAAGGATGGGTCGATGAGGTTATGTATAGACTACAGACAGCTCAACAAGGTTACAGTTAATAACAAGTATCCTTTTCCAAGGATTGACGATTTGTTTGACCAATTGAAAAGAGCCACTATGTTTTTTAAGATAGACCTGTGGTCCGGTTATTACTAGTTGAGAGTTAAGGAACAAGATGTATCGAAAACTGCATTTCGGATGAGGTATGCCCATTATGAGTTCCTCTTCATGCCTTTTGGCTTAACGAATGCTTGTGCCATTTTTATGGATCTAATGAACCGTATTTTCTAACCGTACTTGGATAAGTTTGTAGTTGTTTTTATTGATGACATACTAATTTATTCTCGGGATGAGAGTAGCACGCAGAGCATTTGAGAACTATTTTGTAAACTTTAAGGGATAAGTAGTTGTATGCTAAGTTTAGCAAAAGTGAGTTTTGGCTTCGAGAGGTAGGATTCTTGGGACACATCGTATCGGGTGATAGAATTAGAATTGATCCGAGTAAGATATTGGCTATTGTTGAGTGGAAATCGTCGAGGAATGTATCAGAGATTAAAAGCTTTTTAGGCTTAGTAGGATACTACAGATGGTTTGTCAAAAGATTCTCCATGATTGCTACTCCTATGACAAGGTTGCTACAAAAAGATGTCAAGTTCGAATGGACAGAGAAGTGCCAACAGAGTTTTGAGAAACTAAAAACATTGTTGACTGAAGCTCCAATTTTAGTGCAACCAGAACCGGGAAAGGAATTCGTAGTGTATAGTGATGCATCCTTAAATGGATGTGGTGCGTGCTTTTGCAAGAAGGCAAGGTAATAACTTATGCCTCGAGACAGCTGAAGCCACATGAGAAAAACTATCCAGCTCACGATTTAGAGCTGGCAGCCATAGTGTTCGCACTGAAGATGTGGAGACACCATTTGTATGACGAGAAATGCCGAGTGTTCACCGACCATAAAAGTCTAAAGTATTTGATGACTCAAAAGGAGTTAAACCTACGACAGCAGAGATAGTTAGAGCTGATAAAGGATTATGAGCTAATAATCGGCTATCACCAGGGAAAGACGAACGTGGTTGCCAATGCTTTGAGTAGGAAATCGTTGTTTGCCTTGAGGGCTATGAATATTCAGTTGTCTGTGACTGACGATGGTTCGATTTTAGTAGAGTTGAGAGCGAAACCAATGTTTTTGCATGAGATCTACGAAGCTCAAAAAGGTGATAAGGAATTGCAAGCTAAGGTAAATCAGTGTTGTAGACCCAATTTTACCCGGGTCCAATAACCCAACTATCAAACCCGAAACAATTAAACAGAAAAGAACAAAATAAAAAAAAACCCTAGCCTTTGTAGCCATTTGCCTCTCCACACTGCCCATCACCCCATGTGTACGAGCCTGTCCACCAGCACCCCTCCCCGCGCCTCGGTCAGACACCCTCACGCGCCTCTGACACCGCACCATCTGCAAGAACAGGGAGCATGCACTAACACAAATCGACAAGAAACAGATGAAAGAGAACAAAAATGAAACCTGTGCTTCGATTATAAAACCAAACAAAACCCGTTTGTATTGGCTGGGGATTTTTACGAACTAGCAATAAAAAGACTGAACAAAAGCATTAAGGTCGGGGATTTTTCTTCGTTTATTCAATACTTTCATTTATTTATAATCTCCATTCATTTTATTTGATTATTTCTAAAAAACAAACGAGAGATGAAAGAGAACAAACCTGAGTCAGAGCCGTCGTCGGAGCTCCGTTCTCTGTCCTTGAAGCCGAACCAAAGGGGGCTGGGACGTCAAGGGTTCGCCCCTAAAATAGAGGCCTCGTACGGCATCAGGGGGTTCTCTTCATGAGTTGTCGGCCACTGGACGCAGGGTTGGCGCGACGGAACGACAGAAGGAAGCCCGACCGCGGGCACGAATGAGGGAGAGAGGAAACTTTTCCTCTGCTCCTGTTTTTTTGAAACGAAAAAGGGGTGGGGGGCCTTAGGGATTTGTTTAGTTTCTTTTGGCTTGGGGAATTGGAGAAAATAAAGATGGGGGTTAAAGGTAATTAAGGCTGCGTCGTTTGGGGTGTTGGGACTGTTTATACCTCTTCAATGGGGTATTTGCAAGATAAGTCCCTCCCCTTTGCGGCGTCGCGCAATTAAATCCCCTTTCTACTTTCTTTTTTTAATTTGTGCCCCATCACTTTGCTGCGTTTTTCGATTCAGTCCATACCTGATCATTTGAAACGTCACATAACCAAAAGGGTTGGGTTATTTACTCATTTAGTCCCTCAGAAGTCGGCGCGCGCTTGCGATCGGTCCTCATCCTTTCTTTTATTTTCAATTTAACCCTAAAATCCCATTTCAACTTCAATTCATCCCTTTTTAAGTTGACTCGCGATTTTGTACATTTATTATCATTATCACTATATCACTACATCATTATTATCATACAATATTATTATTATTTTATTATTATTATATTATTACTACATTATTATTTTATTTTATTTCACTATTAGTATCATTTTCATTTACATTAATAATGTAGTTATTTACATTTTTTTTACTATTCTTTCGCTTTTATCTCTACTATAATTATTACTACTATTATTATTATTTAGTATTTGTATCATTATCATTATTTCTATTGTTATTTCGCTACCATATCATTATCATCCTTATTATTTTATTATTGCTATTGTTATTACTATTGTATTATTAATATATTATTATTTAATTTTTATCACACATTTTCACTTTTATTATTATTATTATTATTATTATTATTATTTACCATTATAATTATTTTATTATAAATATCATTATTATTTCTCTAACATCATTATTGATACTTCTATTATTATTATTACTACTTATATTTATATTTATTTTCTTGATTTAATACTATTACTATTATTATGTTTATTACTCTTATTTAATATTATTATTTTAAATATTATCATATCTGTCATTATTTATCGCTTTATTTTAACATTATTATTATATTGTTTTTTTGTATTTATTATTACTATTACTATTATTATATTATTTTTATATGCATATATTTTTGTTAATTACCTTCATTTTATCATTTTTTCTTATCGATGTCACTAATATTATTTTATTATTACCTTTTTACTCTTAAACATTACGATTTTTATTATTACCCTTATCATTATTATCATCATTTTATCATCAAATTAATTAACTTAGCATTATTACATATATCATTGTTAATTCTTGCGCAACCTAGCTTCGTAATTTATCCCATTTATCGAATTGTGTTGCATTAACCTTTGCTCGAGTCATTAAGTTTTTTTTCAAATAATCATTCCTTATTAGTAATTCGAGTGAGTCGAGCCCTAACTTACTGGGTTCCGATTTTTCTCGTTTAAGCTGAACAACGGGATATCCTTTTTCGGAATCACAATTTAAATTTTAAAACAAAATACTTAATCCCGAAAATTCGAAATGTAGTGCCCTAACTTACTGGACTCGACACTTAGATACTTCAGGATAAGTTTCTTTTCCTAAAATAGAGGCAATCTTCCGTATTGGAAATCTCGGGAAATCGAGCCCTAACTTACTGGGTTTCGATTTCTCATTTGACGGATAATGGAAGATCCTCTTCAAATAAAAACCAAGTCTCAAAAGGCGAGCTTAGTTTCGGGAGTTTAAAGTATTGTGCCCTAACTTACTGGACGTGATGCTTTACCTCCTCGAAAATAAGAAAGCGTTTACGTCCCTTTCAATTCAATCCAATTTTAAAAATAAAAAGCATTGCATTTTCGAATCTCTTTAAAGTTTTCAACACATAGGACATCAATCAATCAGTTTGGTACCAATTTTGGGCGTGTCGAGGGTGCTAATCCTTCCTCGCACGTAATCAACCTCCGAACCCGCTTTTCTCAAAGTTTGTGGACCAAAAGCACTGCTTTTAGTAAATTAAATGTTTTATTAAACGAAGGTGATCCGATCACACCAAATAAAGATCGGTGGTGACTCCTTTCCTTTTCTTTTTCAAAATCGAGTCAACCACGCTGCTTACTGCTTCATCCAAAAATGGTTACGACGACTTGGCGACTCTCTTGGGACGGAGGGTCGTGCCATAGATTGATTGATTGCATCCTTTTGATTAAAATGGTTTCAAAAATCATGCTTCTTTAATGCACTTTCAATATTGGTCTTGTAAATACTTTGGCATTGCATTGCATGACCGTTGTGGTCACACCTTTAAGTGGGAGTGAGAAGCTATGCCTTCGTGAGGTTTTCACCTCCGCATGGGCTAGTGGACTGCTTTCGGGATACATCCGTACCTATGTCTTCGTGAAGTTTTCACTTCCGCATGGCCATAGGAAATGTATTCCCTCGAACGAACTCGGTCCATATGAACCTATAATGGGTGAGGATCGAGGAATCTGATGGTTCGGGTACCTCAAACTTTAGAACTAAACCGCATATAGTGAGCCCAAGGAGCCCACCTTAGGTAGAGCTATGTCAAACCTTAGTGGTCACCCAGATAGGTGTTTGTTTATTCTACTTGCTTTATGGTACCAACTTGTTGTGTTTCATTTTTTTGTGCATATCATTTCATATTTTAAGAGGTATCGATTCACGGTCAGTTTCTGAGTTAGAAAGCTGGTTATGGAAAACGGATTCCTTGATAACGTGGAAGACAATACAGTCGTTCGTATAGTTAGAACCTAGGCATTTAGAAGGGTGTGGATCCATTTGAGCAAAAGGAAATGTGGCAGTTGGAAGAAAAGTGATAGACGGAGAGCAAGAGACCTGTGACAATAAATTGGCTGAAAAGGACTTCGCTTACAACGGGGAGAAAAGTTTATTTACTGTTGGTGCTCTTCCAAATAACAAGCATGAGTTTGTAGTTGTATTTAAGGATGTTACATCTAACAGAAACAACAGTAATGCAAGGCCTGATGTCCATGATGACTCAAATGGGCAAAACAGGAAGAGAATTAAATGGCCTTATCGGTCAAATCAGCTTCGTTGCATAGACACCCATGCGAGCAACTCAAAATGCTTGGCGCGGACAGGAATCTAAAAACTCTCAAGAAGCATTGAGGGTGATAGATGTTATTTTTAGGATAGCATGCCGCAAAACAGGGATCCCTCTTGGTTTGTCAATCTTTCAAGATAATCGTAATAGCTTCATGAGACATTGGAAGAGGTGCCCTTGGCAATAGGGGCTTCCATTTAAATTTCATGGCCACTCAAAGAGGTCTTTCCTCGAATATTGATATTCGCCCTAGCCCGATTGTGGATCCTTTGCCAATCAAATGCCATGGATCTGGACTAGACCATGGCTAAGCAAAGCTTTAGGAACACGAGGACAAAAGTCACCCATCCAATCACGAGTACAAGATCAACGGATTGAGCGGTAGTTGTGCAAAGATCCGTCATTTTTATTGAAGGGAAAAAGTGTGAAATAAGTTAATGGTGAAACGAGAATCTAGAGATTATCAGATATAATCATTTTGTCGACCATCACAACATACAGTCAGGCTTCTCTGCAAGACTTGCCATGCTTCAATGTCGGAGAGCCGAAACAATCTACATTCTTTTGGAGCTCCATTCCTGGAGGTATTTGCAATTGACAAAGCACTAACTAGAGAGCTTCTTTGGTTAAGATAGAAGTCTCAGGAAAGAATGAAAGCCCTATCCAATGCTTCACAGGGGAGCAACCATAGTGCCAAGTCGATAATACGTTCTTGTGGTGTTTCTATCAGCGTTAATTTCACCCAAAGTCGAAGATCGTATTCTGTCAGTACCAAGGGGCAATGATAGAAATTTCTTTGGATTTAGTGGAGCCATCTAGGAGGGAAAGTTAGGTTGTTGTGAACTTCTTGACTCATCGTTGTGATCCAAACAACATTGCAAGGGATTGGGTTCATGTGAAGAAGTGAAAGGAATTTGCATTGACCCCATTTGATAGATCCAAAGAGATTAACTAGAATAGACGACTTTCACCTGCGGTTAGAATGAGAAAAGCTATTAAACAGGTACAATCTAAATGTCTGGAGCTCTGCAATTCCTTCTTCGTCTAGAAAAACTCTAATCTTTATGAGTCATGGAAGCGAAAGAATCCTCGAGTCTGACGCTAGCTAGAGTAAATGATCGATACTTTTTAGAAAATTGATGCTAAGTCGAGACACCTCCTCACTACCCTCAAAGTCAGTAACTATGCAATCGAGTTGAAGTTAAGTCCGAACAAGATTAAGGAAACAAAGTGTAGTTAAATTTAGCATTACACAATTGTGAATCATGGATCGAGCTTCTTGAAATAAGAGAGGAGTGTTGAGAGAAGAACTTCATCATTCTTATGATCATCAAGTTAAAAAGTCAAGATTACCTCATGAAGGGAATGGTAGTTGGTCATCTGATTTTGGCATTACAGTGGATATGGTAAGCATAAGATATGGGCTACGGTTTGATCACAGTCAAGAGCTAGCTCCATTGCTTGGGAAATCAAAACCTTTAGGACTTGGGACGAAAGCATATAGTAGTCCATTTTATGTAAAAGAATTTGTTTTCTAATAAAGTTTTCTAAAATGAAGTTGATCAGAATCGATACCTCTTTGCATTCATGCATTCGCACTACATTGCATTCGCATTACATTGCATTCATTTGCATTAGACTTTTACAAAAGGACCCTAATTAGGCAAAATGTTTCAGTTAACCTGGAAAACATGGAACAAAGGTTGGCGAGGATAGAGCAAAGGCAAATACAGATGCAAGAGCAATTGATCCAAATTCAACAAGAAATGTGAGAGCAAATGCTAGACTTCTAAAAGAACATGATGGGCCAGTTAACTCAGTTACTAGCCGGAGGACTCGAAAAAAGAAGTGACCCAGTGATCGAAAATATGGATAATGATGAAGACATCGTTTATTCCCCAATAAATGTCCCAACTCAACCAGATGCACATTCTCGCGTGGTACCTGTCATTATTGGATCTCAATATAGGACCGATACTTGGTCTCGATGAATTCTCCAAGAGCCACAGTAATGAGCAAGTCAATAGTATTGTTTTGGCCTACGGATCACGAGAGAAAAAGGGAGAAGGGCTTCAAAAGCCCAAGAGGAAGGATAAGGATGGGGCTAGCAGTGTGTATACCAAGGGTTATTTGAAGTCGTTTACAGCAAACCAGCCAAAGAAGGCGATTACAACCACTGGTCCTCCCAAAGCAAAAACCCAATCCAGGAGCATATTCAGAAAAACCTCAGTTCACTCCTATTCCCATGACGTATAGGGAGTTATACCAAAACTTATTTGATATGCATGTTGTAGCTCCTTATTATATAAAACCACTACAACCTCCATACCCAAAATGGTATAACCTAAATGTCCAGTATGAGTATCATGCGGGGGTTACAGGACATTCGATAGAAAATTGCACAGCTTTCAAGAAGTTGGTGGAAAAATTCATCAAAATGGGTGTTGTGGAGATAGGCGACGCACCAAAAGCAGAAGCATGAACCTAAGAGCATTTTGAGCAATGAGACTACGGAAGAAATTCCTATAGTATTTAGAAGCTTACCTAGAATAATGTGTGAAGTATACTTGTTGCTTTAAGCCTAGAAGCAATAAGATGTCTTTTGTGAAATAGGCTCATGTTCTGAATTACTACTTCAATAAAATGCATCTTTTGAATCAATATTTTCTTCATGCTATACATTCTATTGAATATTCTTTTATTCTTCGTTCATAAATAATCATTCATTCTCTAAATTGCCTTCATACCGGACATGGGTCCCGGATATCAATGACACGAGCGTATTTATTTAACTCCCTTTCTAGCGAGATATGTGTCTAGAAAGATCTAAGGACTTAGAAGATGACAGAGATTGCAACTCACTTCCTAACTTGTTAAAATGGTGATCCTACCTCATGAAATGTCACCGACACTACAAGCCAATGAGGAGATGAAGATGGAAGCTTAGCTCACCGCAAGAATAAGGCAAGACATTATCGCATGATCACGATTAGACACATTAGGCCCTTTGAAACATGGATTCCTATATGTGAGGCATGGACGCTATCAAGCCGGTCTACTCAAGAGCTTTGAGCCAACATCGATTCATATTCATAGCCTTTGGTTACCTTACTAAGAGGGTAAAGGTCGCTTCACATGTCAAAATTACAAAGTCAGTGGTCGTCTACTCCAACTTCAAATTCAACTCCCAAAAAAATCAAAAAATCAAAAAATTAAAAAATCAAAAAAATCAAAAAATAAAAAAATCAAAAAAGAAGAAGAAGAAGAAGAAGAATAAAGAGAGAATGGCGACAAAGAATGCCAGAAAGAAACGTGTTGGCACGAATTTATAGTCTGTCGAAAGATCAGACACCACATCAGTGCAGCAAGATAGCCAAAACCATTCAAAATTTTTGAAAAATGACTGAGACTTGTAAAGGTTGTCATAGAGAAGTTACCATTTACCTTCTAGGTTTCTTAAAAGTTGGCCAGAACTTTCACCGGGGTATCTTTCCCATTGGTTTTTTAAAAGGGAAACAATTGTTGGAAGATAAGACTCCTTTTCACAAGCTTTGATTTGGTTGGGTGAAGCAGAACGTCTACAGTAAGCTTGATTGAAAGTACTCGTGGTCGAATGTACCAAAAATGTATGATATGGGCTTATGGCAAAAATGTTCGCTCAAAAGAATTTCAGGAGAAAGACCTAGCATTAAGAAGGGTTCTACGTATTCAAGAAGACTCCAAAAAGAAAAGTAAATGCCTTATGCAGCAAAGAAGGCTTGTTCTAGGGAAACATGGATACTAATCAAGATGGATGGCAATGACCTGTCCAATCCGGTGAGTTCAAAAAAGAGAGTTTTGCAAAAAAGGTGAAAAAGAACAAAAACGAAAAAACACGAAAAAAGAAAAAAGAGAGGCCGAGGCGAAAACCCGCAAAGGGCGCCTTGGGATCAAAGGGGATTTGAGTTGAAAACCCGAGAAGGCGACAAATTTTGATCAAAAGTAAGGCATACGGTAGTCTTACCATGCTTAAGTTAACAATGAAGAAGTATGGTGCGTCTTGGAGCATCGACAAAGTACTCGGATCCCTAAACACATATTGAGCCTATAATGGTCCTCAAGAAGTTTGAACAGAGAAGCTCAGTTGCGATATCTGGGCACCTAGTTTCTATTTTTTACCTTACAAGATACACCGCCAATAAATTTATTTCTGATTGCACTCGCTACTTTTGCTTAACCTATTGGTTTCGAGCTATACTCCTAACTAACTTCGTTCTTATCCATAGTTATGATCTCTTTCGGACATTTGCATTGAAATAACGATTAATGGACTAACGACACTTTCACAAAAAGGAGTTTCACATATTACTCTAGGAAACTTCTAAGTAGTGTGAACTGAAACAGACCATTGCTTAAAACTCCTCGAGTTTAGAGGACGAGAATAATGGTGGAGGAAAATTACGAATCGAGGCTATCTCTTGGATTGAAAACGGTGATTGAACAAAATAACGAGGTATTACGTAAATGGTATCATCTCGATAAAAAGGGGCAATGTATGAGTGGGGAATCATTCGCGCGAAGAATGATTTTGTATCCATGCAACTATTATGTGTGCACACCTGGTCACGATCCACAAGAATGGAAAGGTGCAACGCACCAAATCAACAAATTCTATACCCCTGAGTCGTAGTGGGATTGACTGAAGAAGACATAGATTCTACACCCCTGAGTCATAGTGGGATGACACAATTACTATACCCTTAAGGTACAAGGGGTTGATCTGAAGATGGTATAGGCCTTAAAGTCCTATATGTGCCGTGGGGTGGGCCTTGAAGTCACGTTAGGGCAAATTGTTTGAGCAAAATATGATTGTTTCTTTGAGTTTCTAGCAAAGATACCAAAGAATAGCAAGATATCGAGGTTGTATGATTACGGTGGATGACGGCAAAGGACAACCCTTAGCATAAAAAGGGTCATTTCATTTTACATTCATTCATCATCATTAGGGCGTGCAATCATTGCATCGTGATCTTTATATATTTTTAACAAAGAATCATTATCATGACATCCCGCATTCATGCAAATTTCCTCCATAATATCATTTAGCTAGGAGCATTCAATTTATTACAATCATTGCATCTTGATGGAAAATCATCATTCTCATGACATTCCACATTCATGTAAATGTCATCCATATCACACACAGTTAGGAGCATTTGAGTCATTCCGACCATAGCATCCGCATCCTTTGGCATAAACACAAACATATAAAATCGAGTCTACAGGATATGTCCCCCAGAGGACGGTGTAGCGACACTATTGAAGATTTTCCTATTGCCATCGACCAGTGGTGGAATAGGTTGAAGATTATCTTATTGCCACTGACCAGCAGTGGAATAAGTTAAAGATTACCCTATTACCACTGACCAGCAGTGGGATAGGTGGAATACCATCATATTACCATCAACCAACGGTGGAATAGGTTGGAAACCATCCTATTGCCGTCAACCAGCAATGAAATAGGCTAAAGATTGTCTTATTGCCACCGACCAGAGAAGGAATAAGTTGAAGATTTCTATTGCCACCGACCAGCAATGGAATAGGTTAAAATTGTAGATCTTGTCACCCTAACCAGTGAGTAGGGCAAGATCGAAGGTAAATCGTAGCTCCTAACCAAGAGGGAACATGATTTAGGCCACCATCCTATTACCACCGACGGCAGGAATAGGTCAAAATTATAGGTCTTGTCGCCCTAACCAAGAGTGGGGCAAGATCGAAGGCTAATCGTGGCTCCTAACCAAGAGGGAACATGATTTAGGCCACCGCCCTATTACCACCACCGATGAGTGGAATAGGTTAAAATTGTAGATCTTGTCGCCCAACCAAAGAGTGGGGCAAGATCGAAGGCTAATTGTGGCTCCCTAACCAAGAAGGAACATGATTTAGCCATCGACCTATTACCTTGACCAGCGTGGAATAGGTCAAAATTGTAGGTCTTGTCGCCCTAACCAAGAGTGGGGCAAGATCGAAGGCTAATCGTGGCTCCTCAACCAAGAGGGAACATGATTTAGGCCACTGTTCTATTACCACCGACCAGTGATGGAATAGGTCAAAATTGTAGATCTTGTCGCCCTAACCAGTAGTGGGGCAAGATCGAAGGCTAATCGTGGCTCCCTAACCAGTAGGGAACATGATTTAGGCCACCGACCTATTACCACTGACCAGTAGTGGAATAGATCAAAATTGTAGATCTTGTCGCCCTAACCAGTAGTGGGGCAAGATCGAAGGTGAATCTTGGCTCCCTAACCAGTAGGGAACACGATTTAAGCCACCGTCCTATTGCCACTGACCAGCAGTGAAATGGGTCAAAAGAAAATTGTAGGTCTTGTCGCCCTGACCAGTAATGGGGTAAGATCGAAGGCAAATCTTGGCTCTCAAACCAGTAGGGAACATGATTTAGGCCACCGTCCTATGTCCCTGACCAGCAGTGGAATAGGCCAAAATTGTAATTCTGTCCCCAACCAAGAGGGGAGCATGGTTAAGCTTTAGTCTTCTTGCCTTAACTAGCGGTGGAATCAATTTGAAGAGCGATCTCGTCTCCCGAGTATGCAAATGGAGCGAGATCAAAGAGATCGATTTGGCGTTCTGAAGTTGCGGAAGAAGATCAAAGATTCATCTGGTGATCCCGAGTTTACAGGATTAGATTGAAGATAGCGATTTGACATTCCCGAAATTGCGAAGCGAATCGAAGACATCGACCGGCAATCCACAATTTGTTGGGATCGATTGAAGATAATAGATTCGGCGACTCCTGTGGTTATAGGAGTAGATTGAAGTTAGCGAATTAAAACAAAGAGTCCTATACCTCTGAAGTTGCAGCAATGGAGTGGATCAAAACAACAAGATGCGGTGGACTAGAACGAGGCTATCCAGAAGAAAAGAAGCATCGAGAAGTTAAGACTGGCAAGACCGCCAAAATTGGCTCTTTTAAAGTCTTTGCTCTATTCTCGTTACGACAATGAGCAAAGAGGGCAATATAGACCCAATTTTACCCGGTCCAATAACCCAACTATCAAACCCAAACAATTAAATGAGAAAAGAACAAAATAAAAAAACCTAGCCTCAGAGCCATTTGCCTCTCCACACCGCCCATCACCCCATGTGTACGAGCACATCCCACCAAGACCCTCCCGCCTCGGTCAGACACCCTCGCGCGCCTCGACACCGCACCATCTGCAAGAACAGGGAGCATGCACTAACACAAATCGACAAGAAATGATGAAAGAGAACAAAATGAAACACAATGCTTCGATTATAAAAATCAAACAAAACCCGTTTGTATTGGTGAGGGATTTTTACGAACTAGCAATAAAAAACCGAACAAAAGCATTAAGGTCGGGATTTTTCTTCGTTTATTCAATACTTTCATTTATTTATAATCTCCATTCATTTTATTTGATTATTTCTAAAAAACAAACGAGAGGTGAAAGAGAACAAACCTGAGTCAGAGCCATCGTCGGAGCCCCGTTCTCAGTCCTTGAAGCCGAACCAAAGGGGCCTGGGACGTCAAGGGTTCGCCCCTGAAATAGAGGCCTCGTCTGACGCATCGGGGGTTCTCTTCGTGAGTTGTCGGCCATCGGGCCTTGGGTTGGCGCGACGGAATGATTTAAGGAAGCCCGACCGTCGGGCACGAATGAGGGAGAGAGGAAACTTTTCCTCTGCTCCTGCTTTTTTTTGAAACGAAAAAGGGTGGGGGGCCTTAGGGATTTGTTTAGTTTCTTTTGGCTTGGGGAACTGGAGAAAATAAAGATGGGGGTTAAGGGTAATTAAGGCTACGTCATTTGGAGTGTTGGGACTGTTCATACCTCTTCAATGGGGTATTTGCAAGATAAGTCCCTCCCCTATGCGGCGTCGCCCAATTATATCCCCTTTCTACTTTCTTTTTTTAATTTGTGCCCCATCACTTTCTTTGCGTTTTCGATTCAAATTTATACCGATCATTTGAAGCGTCACATAACCAAAAGGGTTGGGTTATTTACTCATTTAGTCCCAGTAAGTCGCAACGCAGCGTTGAATCGGTCCTCATCCTTTCTTTTATTTTCAATTTAACCCTAAAATCCCATTTCAACTTCAATTCAGGTCCCTTTTTAAGTTGACTCATGATTTTTGTACATTTATTATCATTATCACTATATCACTACATCATTATTATCATACAATATTATTATTATTTTATTATTATTATTATTTATTACTACATTATTATTTTATTTTATTTCACTATTAGTATCATTTTCATTTACATTAATACGTAGTTATTTACATTTTTTTACTATTCTTTCGTTTTATCTCTACTATAATTATTACTATTATTATTATTTAGTATTTGTATCATTATCATTATTTCTATTGTTATTTCGCTACCATATCATTATCATCCTTATTATTTTATTATTGCTATTGTTATTACTATTGTATTATTAATATATTATTATTTAATTTTATCACACATTTTCACTTTTATTATTATTACTATTTTATTATTATTATTATTATTATTATTTACCATTATAATTATTTTATTATAAATATCATTATTATTTCTCTAACATCATTATTGATACTTCTATTATTATTATTATTACTACTTATATTTATATTTATTTTCTTGGTTTAATACTATTACTATTATTATGTTTATTACTCTTATTTAATATTATTATTTTAAATATTATCATATCTCATTATTTATCGTTTTATTTTAACATTATTATTATATTGTTTTTTTGTATTTATTATTACTATTACTATTATTATATTATTTTTATATGCATATATTTTTGTTAATTACCTTCATTTTATCATTTTTCTTATCGATGTCACTAATATTATTTTATCATTACCTTTTTACTCTTAAACATTACAATTTTTATTATTACCCTTATCATTATTATCATCATTTTATCATCAAATTAATTAACTTAGCATTATTACATATATCATTGTTAATTCTTGCATAACCTAGCTTCGTAATTTATCCCATTTATCGAATTGTGTTGCATTAACCTTTGCTCGAGTCATTAAGTTTTTTCAAATAATCATTCCTTATTAGTAATTCGAGTGAGTCGAGCCCTAACTTACGGGTTCGATTTTTCTCGTTTAAAATTTGAACAACGGGATATCCTTTTCGAATCACAATTTAAATTTTAAAACAAAATACTTAATCCGAAAATTGAAATGTAGTGCCCTAACTTTCGGACTCGACACTTAGATACTTCGGGATAAGTTTCTTTTCCTAAAATAGAGGCAATCTTCCGATTGAAATCTCGAGAAATCGAGCCCTAACTTACTGGGTTTCGATTTCTCATTTGACGGATAACGGAAGATCCTCTTCAAATAAAAACCAAGTCTCAAAAGGCGAGCTTAGTTTCGGAAGTTTAAAATATTGTGCCCTAACTTACTGGACGTGATGCTTTACCTCCTCGAAAATAAGAAAGCGTTTACGTCCCTTTCAATTCAATCCAATTTTAAAAATAAAAGCATTGCATTTTCAATCTCTTTAAAGTTTTCAACACATAGGACATCAATCAATCGGTTTGGTACCAATTTTGGGCGTGTCGAGGTGCTAATCCTTCCTCGCACGTAATCGACCTCGAACCCGCTTTCTCAAAGTTCGTGGACCAAAAGCACTTTTTTTAGTAAATTAAATGTTTTATTAAAGCGAAGGTGATCCGATCACACCAAATAAAGATCGGTGGCGACTCCTTTCCTTTTTTTTTTCCAAAAATCGAGTCAACCACGTCGTTTACCGTTTCATCCAAAAAATGGTTACGACAAGTGTGAGACGGGTAAAGAAGCAAACTTTTGAATTGGTTCAAAAGGCTGTTTAATGTTTCGAGACAGAATTTGTGTACCCAAAGACAATAAGCTTATTCAAAAATTTTGCATGAGGGACATAACAGTTGTATGTCTATCAATACGGGTAGTGTGAAAATGTATAATGACTTGAAGAAAACGTATTGGTGGACAGGAATGAAAAGAGACATCTCAGAGTTTGTCTCTAAGTGTTTAATTTGTCTGCAAGTGAAAGTCGAACACCAAGTACCTTGGGTTTACTTCAGCCCGTGATGGTTCCCGAGTGGAAATGGAACCGTATTACCATGGATTTTGTGTTTGGTTTACCGTTGATGCCAAAGAAGAAAGATGCTATATGGATTGTGGTCGATAGGCTAACTAAGTCGGCTCATTTTAGACCTATGTGTACCGATTATCCACTTGAGAAATTGGTTGATTTGTATGTTTCTGAAATTGTAAGACTTCACGGGTACCCATATCGATCATTTCGAATAGAGATCTGAGGTTCACATCACGATTTTGGAAAAAGTTGTAAGAAGCGTTAGGGACGAAAATGAATTTAGTACTGCTTTTCACCCACAAACCGACAACCAATAGAAGAGGGTAATTCAGATACTTGAAGACATGCTATGGTGTTGTGTCCTTGAATTCCAAGGTAGTTGGGAAAAATAGTTACCGTTGGTAGAGTTCGCCTACAATAATAGTTTTCAGGTGAGTTTGAAAATGGCACCTTATGAGGCATTATATGGGCGTAAATGCGAACGCCTTTGTATTGGTCCGAACTTAAGGAAAATCAGATACACGGAGTTGATTTAGTTAGAGAAATCGAAGAGAAAGTAAAAGTGATTTGTGACAGTTTGAAGACTGCTTTGGATAGACAGAAATCCTACGCGGACTTGAAACGGAAAGAAATTGAGTTTCCAGTAGGTGATAAGGTATTTTTAAAAGTATAATGTGTCTCTAACTAACTATGATCACAATAAAGGCAAGTGCACCTATCGTTTAATAGTATAGTTATGTAAGACCGAAAATATCGTATCCACAAGGACCAAGAGTACTAGTATTTACTATCTTTTTATTATCTAGCCTAAGAATTGAAGTGATTTCTTTTAAACTAAAACTAATTAAAAATACGACAGAGAATGAATTGAGAAAATACTTTAGGACAACTTTACGAGATAGGCAATACCCAAGGAAGAATCCACCTAGACTTCACTTATTACTTTTGATTCATACGATTTATTCACTTGACTTATTCTATAGAAATCCCTGATTTATGTTAATATCTTTTTCAATACTAAAAACAACTGACTCTAGGTTGATTAATTGAAATCTCTTTCTAATTAAAACCCCTATTGTCACATTAACTCGATCTATGGATTCCCTTATTAGATTTGACTCTAATCCGGCAGATTTTCGTTGCCCTATTTCTAGGGTTGCAATCAACTCCACTTAATTGTGTTGATCTACTCTTAAACAGAGACTTTTGCTCCTCTAAATAAGCACATTCGACTTGAATCAATAACATAAATTATCAAAACAAGAATAAAAACTCACAATTAAGAATAAGAACAAGTGTTTATCTTATAAATCAAATAATAATAAGATCGATCTTAGGTTTCATCCCCTTAGGTATGTAAGGGATTTAGTTCATACTGATAAAAGGAAACATCTTAAAATAAGGAAAACAATAAAACATAAGAAAACCCAAAAACTTCTAAAGAACTTGATTCGAGATCTTCAGTCATGATGGAGATCCTTCTTCCGAGCTGCTCCCGATGGTTGTCTTCGAGTATTTTCTACTTTCTAATCGGCATCCTCGTTTAGGTTGCCCCCTACGGTGTTTATATAGGCTTTGGAACACCTCTCTTGGCCCAAAAGTGGCTTATTCCGAATAGAATTAAACTTTGATACAGCAGGAACACGCCCATGTGACACGCTCGTGTTCGATTCCCTAGACCGTACTCATTTTTGCTTGCCACACATGGCCGTGTGGTTTGCCTGTGTACATTGATCCAGGCCGTGTTTGATTCTGTTCATAACACACGGCTGTGTTTGATAGCCCAGCCATGTTGGTTTCTAAGGTAGGCCTATTTTGTCCCTTTTTGGCCCGTTTCTTGTTCTTTTCGACTCTCTAAGCTCTCTTAAATGTAAAACATAAAATTAAGGGATTAAGAGCATCAAATTGATCAAATCCAATGAAAATTCATCCAAAAATAAGCCAAGCATGGGGTTAAAATATGTATAAATTATGGTTTATCAAAGTATCCTCGTGGAAGAAAGCCCTCAAATTCGGTAGGAAAGAAAAATTAAGCCCATATTTTATTGAACATTATAAAGTGATTGAGAGGATTGGACCGGTAACTTATCGATTAGCCTTGCCATCCGAGTTAGAAAAGATCCACGATATATTCCATGGGTCTATGATGCACCGTTATCGCTCTGACCGATCACATATGATTTCACCAACAGAGGTTGAGATTTGTTCAGACATGACCTATGGTGAAGAGCCGGTTAAGATTTTAGATCAAGAGGTCAAGCAATTGAGAAATAAAGATATAGCACTTGTGAAAGTATTATGGCATAGACATGGGGTTTGAGGGGCCACATGGGAGCCCAAGAAGACCATGAGAGACCAATACCAGAATCTTTTTATTGGTAAGATTTTCGGGATGAAAATCTCTAAGAGGGAGAATTGTAATAGCCCGATTTTAGGGCTAGTCAAAATAGTGGTTTCAGAACCATTAATCCAAGGTAGGAAAAAATTATTTTAACATTATTTTATGTGTTATAGCATGATAATATGAGTGCATGAAAATTTTGGTGCCTTAATTTTAGTGATTTCATGCTTAATTTTGAAAAAGGACTAAATCGTATAAAGTGTGAAAGTTTTGTTCTACAAGCTAAAGGTGTCAAATAGATATATAACCTTAAATAGGAGGTCCTTAAGGTGCAATTAGGCCCTTAAGAATGTGTTGGCCGACCATAGAGGACAAGAAATAAGATTGTCAAGGGATTAGGTGAGGTTTTGGTGACAAATTATCTAAAAATAAAATAAAATAAAGAGAAAATGATATCATCTCTTCATCCTCCCTACCATCGAAATTTTCAGCAAAAGGGACTTTGGAAAGCTTGAAATCTTTTAGCAACTTAAACCTTTGCAAGTAAGTGTTTTTTATGGTCATTTTTGATAATTTTTGTACTTTTGGAACCATTGTAGCTTAAGCTAGCTAATGAGAGGGCTATTTTGCAAAATGGATTAGAGTCTAGGGTTTTTCCATAAGAACATTGTGTTGATTTCTAAAATTTTATGGAAGAAAATGAAACTTGGTTGTTAAATAAACAACTTTTGTGAAAGGAATTTCCATAAAAACACCTAAAATGGACCTTTTTGTAATGGTTGTAAAATGTGTAGTAAATGTGTGAAACAATTGAAATGGTGAGTTGCTATAAGAGTAATAAAGGTTCGACTAGGCTTACTAAAGGAGGAAATTTGATTAAAATCTATTTACAAGCCTAGGGGCAAAATTGTAATTTTGTGAAAGTTTAAGGGCAAAATAATAATTTTACCAAACTAGGAATTTTGTAATGTCTCGATTTATGTGATGATTAAATGAGTGAATTTTATCATTTTAGATTAAGAAAAACGGAGTCCGGACCTAGATCGGGGGAAATCTAAGGTAGTAGACTAATTCAATTTAGCCGCTCACTTTTTGCATATCGAGGTAAGTCATATGTAAATAATACAATGTTATTGAATTTATGCATTAAACAATCGATATTGCATGAATTTTTTTATTATTGCTATGATTATGCATAATTAAAGTTGATGTGATATACATACGGTTGGACTTTAGGAATAGATTGGATACCCAAGCCATGACATTTGAGTGATATGTGTGCTAGTGTAAGACCATGTTTGGGACATGGCATCGGCGTTGATATGTGAGCTAGTGTAAGACCATGTCTTGGACATGGCGTCGGCCACAATATGAGTGCCAGTGTAAGACCATGTTTGGGACATGGCATCGGCCACAATATGAGTGCCAGTGTAAGACCATGTTTGGGACATGGCATCGGCAGTGAGACAAGAGCTAGTGAAAGACCATGTCTGGCACATGGCATTGACATTTTACCCTATTGTGTGAGGCGTGTCGGGTTTCCTTTGGTATTCTAATTGCTTCAATAGGTAAGTTAAAGTTGTGTCAAAAGTGAGGAAAGTTATGATTATGTTGGAAGTGATATAGGTACCTATATGAGATTCATGAGAAATTAGTTCGAATTATGATGTATGATTAGTAAGGGTGAAAATGAGTAAGTTATGCCTTTATTAATTCGAGAAACATGTGCAAGTTTATAAAATGCTATGAGCATGATAATTCATGGTAATTGTTGATAATTATTTACCTATGACTTACTAAGCTTTGTGCTTACTCTCTTTCCTTTCCATTTTCTTATAGTATTGCCAAGCTAGCTCGAGGATCAAAGGATGTCAGAGGTTCGATCACACTATCAATTGGAATATTTGGTATAGTTAGACTTATATTTTTGAGTATGGCATGTATAGGGACTTAGTCTTTGTAAAGTGTCATATTGTTTTGGCCAAATGTGTTGGCTTAATTTTGGAGATAAATTCATTTTGTATAAGCCCATAATTGATGGCTAATTCTTATTATTAATACATGAAAATGATGATGTTTATCATGAATGTGCAAATTGCATGGTCGAGTAATTGGTATAGATATGCATGATTTAATAGGTTGCTTGATATGGCTTATATTGGTGTAAGTAGGGGTGACAGAAAGGGCTTGGTAAATAGCCTTGTTTTTTTCCACACGGGCATGTGTCTAGACCATGTGTGACACACGGTCTACCCCATGGGCTTGTGGTTTGGTCGTGTGTCCCCTTGCATCCTATATTGGCAAATCAGAATGCCTAGTAGTAACCATACGGGCTGAGGCACGGCCGTGTGTCTCAGCAACCGTGTGGAAGACACGGCCATAGGACATGGGCATGTGCCTAGGCCGTGTGAAGTTTACACCTGAATTTAGAATTTAATTCACCACACGGTCTAAGGATACGGGCGTGTGCCTTGGCCGTGTGACCTTATTGGGATGATGACGTTAGAAACAGAATGTCAAGATTTTTGCACACGGGCCAAGACACGAGCATGTCATAGCCGTGTGAGGGACGCGGGCCATGGACACAGGCGTGTGTCAGGCCATGTGAAAATTCCTGTAGGTTTGAATTGAGAAAATAAATCTACATGGGCGTGGGACATGGGTGTGTCCCTATATGTTTAGGCCGTGTGAGTTACACGATCTGTCAACATGGCCATGTTATCAAGTTGCACGGGCGTGTCACCCTTCCACACGAGCGTGTGCCCTTGTTTTTAATGACATTTTCCAAGGTTTTCCAAAGAACCCGATTTGATCTCGAAATGTTTCTAAGATATTTTTTGGGCCTCGTAGGCCCATATTAAGAATGTTAAGAGAAAGTTTGAAGAGTTTTAAATTTGAACGGACTTTTATGATTCGGAATTGCGTGTATACATGTGTTTAAAATAGGTAATGGCTCATACCCCGTCTCGGTGTTGGATACGGGTAAGGGGTGTTACATCAAACATCAAAATACACACATATTCATCAATGGTAAAATCCTAAATCTTTAACAGTTTTGCAAATTAGTCCCTGGGCTGGCTAGATTAAGCTACAATGACTCCGAAAACATAGAAATCATTAAAAACGGGACAAAAATTACTTACCAATCAAGCCTCAAAGTGACCAAACCTTAGATGAAAAGAATGGCTTTCTTTCCCTTGAATATTCGGTTGGAGAAGATGATAAGAGATAAAAATGTGTTTTATTTTATTTATTTTAACACTAATTTACTAATTTACCAAATTAACCATTTAATTTCAATCAAATTTCAACAATACAAATCTCATAAATTTCTACTAACACACTAATGGTCTAATTACCACATAAGGACCTCCACTTTAAGGTTCCATAGCTATTAGACACATTTAGCTATTAGAACACCACTTTTGCACTTTACGCGATTTAGTCCTTTTTATCAAATTAAGCATTCAAACGATAAAATTTCTTAACAAAATTTTCACACAATCATACTATCATGTTGTAGACATTAAAATAATAATAAAATAAATATTTTGACCTCATATTTGTGGTCCCAAAACCACTATTCCAATTTGACTAAAAACGGGTTGTTACACAAGCAAATTAGAGAAGGATCGAAGAGATGGACCTTGAGAACAAAAATCAAGGACATGGAGAAAATCATGCTTAAAATCCTATCCTTATTACAGATGATAAGGATAAAGCCCTAAAAATTATGCCGTGCTAGTGTTTCATGAGCTTAATCTAGGTATTAGGAGACCCAAAATCGAGGCACAACAATTTGTGCTAAAGCAAGTCATGTTTAAGATGCTTCAGATAGTGGGCCAATTCAGTGGAATGCCAACTGAGGATCCTCACCTTCACTTTAGATTGTTTATGGAGGCAAATGACCCTTCAAGTTAATCGGGATACCCAAAGAAGCACTAAGATTAAAGTTGTTCCCATACTCACTAAGGGACAGAGCTCAAGCCAGTTGGACTCATTGCCACCAATTCCATCATCGCATGTTAAAATTTAGCAAAACGATTACTTATGAAGTACTTCCCACCTAGCAAGAATGCTAAGTTGCGGAATGAATCACTACCTTCCAACAGATGGATGATGATTCCTTGTATGAAGAGTGAGAAAGATTTAAAGAACTATTACGAAGATGCCTTCATCTTGGAATTCCACATTGCATCTAATTAGAGATGTTCTATAATGGTCTAAATGCTCAGATGAGGATGGTAGTAGACGCTTGCTCTCCTTTCTAAGTCTTATAATGAGGCTTATGAAATCATGGAGAGAATTGCCAGCAACAATTACCAATGATGAACCAATCGAGCAATGTTAGGAAGGCGAGTCACAAGAATACATGAAGTGTACGCTCTCACTTTCCTCGCATCTCAGGTATCTTCGATATCTTCAATGCTTAAGAACTTTACTACTAATGGGTCCAATAGTTTTGCAGCTCAGCCACCAAATCAATTCGAAAATGTAGCCTATGTATATTGTGGGGAAGGAACTTGTTTAAAGAATACCCATCATACCCAGAACCCGTGTATTACATTGGTAACCAGAACCAAAACTGAGATAGGCAAGGACTGCAGTCCAATTTCTATAACCCATCTTGGCAAAACCACTTGAAATTCTCTTAGAGTAATCAAGGGTTGACCCAGTAACACTTACGCACAACCTAGACCAACCCAACCATCTGAATTTACCTAACAAGTTCAAAAATCACCACAAGCTGAACCTTCCAATAGCTTAGAGAACCTATAGAAGGAATATATAGAAAAGAATAATGCCACTTTAAGAAATTTGGAGAATCAAGTGGGTCAGCTTGCAACTGAACTTTGGAACTGACCACAAGGTGCTTTGCCTAGTGATACGGATAATCCATGAAATCTGAGGTGTAACACCCTTAACCTATAACCGTCGCAGGAATAGGGTTATAAAGCATTACCGGAGTTTACAGAACAAATACAAATAATTCATATAATTTACTATTCATATCCAAAAATAATCATACTGTCCCTTGAATGGACCCTCGAGGCCCAATTTAAACATTAGAATCAAGTCAGGACTAAATCGAGATCTCAAAGAATTTTTTGGAAAATTAAATTTTTTCTTTAATACAGAGGTCACACGCCCGTGTGAGTAGGCTGTGTGGCTCACATGGCAAAATGACATCCCATATCTCAGGCCGTGTGGGCATTCGATGTGAGGCACACGGCCGTGTCCCAGCCTATGTCCTTACTCGTGTAACTCTCTGACTTGTGCCACACGGCCTGCCACACGCCCGTGTGCTAGGCCGTGTGGTTAATTTAATTTTCCCAAGTTAGTTACAAGTTTCACATGGCCAAGACACACACTCGTGTTCTAGGCCGTGTAGCACACATGGCTGAGACACACGCCCGTGTCTCTGCCCGTGTGCCAAATTCTGAGCATTCTATTTTTCAAATTTAAGATGTAGGGGACACACGACCAAACCACATGCCCATGTACCAAGCCGTGTGTCACACACGGTCAAGACACACCCCATGTGTCTACCCGTGTGGACAAAATAAGGTCATTTCGTAGCCTTATTTCTTACCCAAATTTAACCTTCAACCTACAACAACATTGCATATATTTGCCAGCCAATTCAAGTCATATAGATCAAGCAAACATCAATATCATGTATGAAATAGCATCATATACATTCTTATGATCAAACTTACCTTTTAGTGAACACTTATATTTTACCCTAATTCAATCTAACTAACCACATATATATATGTTAAACATGATATATATAATTTCATATCAATATACCAAAATAAACCTTATTAGCCATTCCAATGGCTAAATTACAAACAACCATGTACTTGCCAACATTGGCCAAGTTAACACTACAGCAAAATAGGTTTTTAGCGGCGTTTTTAGCTACGCTTGGACTAAAAATACTGCAAAAGTTATACATTAGTGGTGCTAGAAGGAAAACGCCACAAAAGGTTAGAGCTATAGCGGCATTTATGACAAAAACGCCGCTATAGATCGATCATAAATCGAGTATTAGCGTTTTTTTAAAAAACGCCGCTATAGATCAATCATTAGCGGCGCTTTTTAAAAAACGCCGCTATAGATCGAGCATTAGCGGCGTTTTTTGAAAAACGCCGCTATAGATCGATCATTAGCGGCGCTTTTTTATTAACGCCACTATAGATTGAGCATTAGCGGCACTTTTTAAAAAATACCGCTATAGGTCGAGCATTAGTGGCGCTTTTTAAAAAAACAACGCAAAAAAAATTATTCTCGCCCATATTAAAACACAAAAGTCCCTAATACCTAGAGGTGTGCATGGTAGGCTGACTACCTAGCCCAAGGCCCTTAGAAATGTGGGAGGTTTGAGTAAAATATAGGCTCAAAATGGGCTTAGACAAAAAATAAATCCTGTTTAAAAATGGGCGACTCGGGTAAGGCATTTTGGCCGGTCCAACTAATTCATTAGATGAAAAAGAACTATTTTTAATAATATTTTCTTATTGTTTTCTCCTTATTTTACTACCATTTTACTATTATGTTTCTATTATTTTATTGTTATTGTTTAGATATTATATAAAACTTATTTTATTGTTAATTTTATTATTATTTTAAAGACATTTATTAATTTTGTTATTATTTTAGAGAATTTACTTGTTAAGTTGCATCTATTTTAGTATTATTTAAGTCTACATATTTTTAAAATTTATTTTCTAATTTATTAAAAATATTTATTTTGATTTTTAATATTTTGATATATTATATATATTTAAAATTATATAAAATATTATAAAAAATTAATACGGACCGATAACTCAAATTTTAGTATTTTTATATGAGCCGAACTTGAATAAAATTTTAAACCTATTTTTTGAGTCCGACCTAACCCGAACCCAATAAACAAGTCTAAAATTTTAGTTGAGCCTGATCCAACCTTGACCCGGCCCGGCCCATGCACACATCTAATACCCGAAATCCCTTACTTTTTTTCCTAATTTTATTTGCCCCAAGTCTCTCTCGATCTTCATTTCGCTCTCTCTCGAAGGTACCCTATACCCTCTTTTGCCTGTCTTTTTAATCTCACAAAAGAGTTATGATCTGGGTTGCTTCATTTCATCTGAGTTTTACTAGGTTTAATATTTTCTTCATTCTTTTCAAATTTTCAGAATGTTAAGTTTTGGTTCTTTATTAAATTTAAATTACTTTCATATTTGATTTTCTTTTGTGCTGGTGTACAGGCATGTTGTTCTCCCCCCTGAAGTGGCCAAACTTCTCCCCAAGAATCGCCTACTCTCTGAAGTATTTTTTTAGGGTTTTACAGATGTGATTTTGTTTATAAAAGAATATTCCCAATTTCCGGATGCTCAACCAAAATATATAAAAGGAAGCCTAACTTGCCGGAGCTCCAGAAACAGTTAAGAATCCGATGGACTCCTTGGGTCCGAATCGGTTTGATATCTTCGAGATTTATCGGCGATTCTGTTGTATTTTTTATTTTTCACTTTTCTTTTTTGTTCTTGAAATTTTACTTCTTTATTCTTTGCTGTTCTTTAATTATAAATTTTAAATATTTTGGGTTGGTGTACAAAAGAAAAGTGGTGAACTTTCGGGTAAAAAGATTGGAAATTAGATCAGGGGTTTTTCAGTTTAGTGTTGTTGGGTAATAATTGTGCGGGAAGAGAGTTGAAAATGTTTTTTCTTTTTAATAGAAGAATTCAAATTTTGATTTAATTATGGAAAAAAATTGTGTAATTTGGTACCCTAAAAAAGTCAATAGAAAAGTAGGCCAAAATATAAGTAATGCAAAATTTTCATCAACATAATATGTGTTTATATATATATATATATATATATGCAATTTGGTTTGTTTAAAGAATTGGTTAAAATGTTTGAAGTTTTGATATTTTCTTTTATGATTTGCATTCATTTTCAGAATTTTCAACCGTTTAGAAAATTGTGCTGAGATTGGAATGTTGCTCTGTTCGAAAGGGATAATGCAGTAATTTATTAACTTTTGAACTGTCTTGCAGAACTTAGAACAGGATATGAGCATGTTTGTGATGGAGAAGGCTACCGACAGGCGAGGAATCACAAAGAGCTAAGTTCACTAGGGACGCATTGAACCAACTCTTAAAGATGGTGGAGTCAAGGATGCGCGAGAGGCATGTGTATGTATTTATGCATAATTGTATGTGTGTATGCATATATGTTTATATATATATATATATATATATAATCTGTATTTAGAAGTTTACTGAGTTTGGGTTGCCATTAGGATGACCCGAGAATCAGTTGATGAGTCTTGAGACATTTGGCATGAAAGAATTGATTTGATATTTTAGGGATTTCATGTGAACTTAGTGATGTTCTTGGCAGTTCTTGTTGAAGATGTATTTAATTTAGCTTCAAGCATTGGGATCTTTCAATCCCATCTTGACTTAAGGTTGAATTTTGAAGACTGCAACGAAGATCTTGGGTTGCTGTCAGCCTCCTATACATTCATGTTAATGCCTAAACTAGTGAAAACTTTAATCTAATCTTTTAGTGAAAAAGATTTTATAGCCCAAGGCATAAGTGTATTTACAATATCCAGTCTTGTTTATTGGTTATTTGGTTATAATTCAATTGCACACTAATTATTCTATTATTTTTTTCAACATTTTATTATGTTTCCTTTGACAGGAATGCAATCTTTGATGAACTTCTCAAGCTCGTGTTACAGCTCGACTTGATGGTGATATTCCTATTCCTTGAAGTTCTTTAGAGAACTTATTTAAGTAGACTTTAAGCCTTTATTATGATGTATATTTGTAGTTTTTGGTTGTTACATTGACTATATGCTCTAATTTCGTGTTATCCATACTAAAATTTGGCTTTCTGATGTTTCTTGTAGGTAGACTTTTCTGTATTCTAGCACTTCTATGATTTTGTTTTCTTCGTATGCCGAGAAAATGGTTGAAGTAAGTTAACTGTGTACTACTTTGTTAAATGCAAATGATTTTATTGATTTATCTTTGGAGTAAATAGTGAGGATATATAAGCTAAATTACAATGAATTTCTTTGGTCTTGGATTTGACTACATTTTTTTTTTTTTTGCATGATTGATAGCTGTAAGCAGGGCAGTTGCTGCTTGGAGATTAGTCTTAGCAGGCAGGTTCCGTTTGCTTAACCAATGGTGTGACTTTGTTGAGGTATTAGTATGGCTGATACTAAGCTGCTAACCCATTTTGTTTGTCTTGGAAGCATCTTGTGAAACTATTGGTTATTGTTTCAATGTCTGAGCTGAGTTTACCTTTTGCAGTAAATTTCATTAGAATTGTGATATTGGTTGTTATTGTGTACTCAAATTAAATGAAATAAACCATGTAATTTTTTCGTTGACTTCATTGTATTGTATAGGGAGTAACTTCTCTGCTGCTGTAGTTTCAATTGTTATTATTTAAGAAGTGTTCTTAAATTTTGACTTTCATTGCCTTAACCAAGCCTTTGAAAATCCTTGTACATGGTTTCAACCTTTTGCATGTTACGTTTGGCAAATATGGATGGTAGTCATCCTTTGGGCCTGACATGTGTTATGTTACTGCACTATTAGTTCAAGTTGAAAGTATACGTGCTAATGAATTACTGTAAGCTTTCGATTAAGTTAAAGTACTGTTTTTCATTTCATTTCAGAAAAATCAGCGGCACAATATTTCTGAGGATACATCGCAGCGAGTGAATTTGATCACGAATGTGATTCGTGAATATTCCCAATTTCCGGATGCTTGTTTCATGGAAAATTTAATTTAAATAATATATTTTATTTATTCTTAAAAGTATATAGTTTAAAGTTCAAAAATAAAATAAAATATAATATTTATCACAAAAATAAGTATTATTTGATAAAATAAATTTTTTAAAGGATATGCTTTTTAGCGTCGTTTATGGGAAAAGTATCGCTAAAGGTTATGGTCTATAGTGGCGTTTGTACGAAAAGCGTCGCTAAAGGTCTGTTTTATTGCAGCGCTTGTGCGAAAAGCGTCGCTAAAGATTTTTTTATAGTGACGTTTGTGAGAAAAGTGCTGCTAAAGGTCATGTTTTATAGTGGTGTTTTTTGTGGTGCTTATCAAAACGTCGCAAATAGTTTTAGTGGCGCTACAAAAAAACGCCGCTAAAAATTTGTTTTGCTGTAGTGTAACCTATATATGCCGTTATATCAAAATAAGATTACTTTTGATACCAAAACAAGCTAGAGGATAGTGTGATGATTCTCCAATCGTTCTCCAAGCTTAACGAGCTTCTGAACAATATAAAAAAAGAAAATAAAACCTAGTAAGTATTTAATGCTTAGTAAGTTCGTATAGCATAAATTAAAACTTATCAATTGCATTTAATAAAATAAGTATATAATAACATGCTTTCCAACAAATTGGCAATTTTCTTAATTACATACACTCAAATAAGCAAGTTAGTCACATAATTCACATGTACATCAAATAAACATGGAAGAGCTCATCATGCTACACTCCTTTCAGGTATTTCAGAAGTATTCGGGACATAACTCTTTTAATCTCATAATTTCTCATGTCAGAAGTTTTGTCCGTTGAATTATTGAAATATCAATGAATACTCAGGTAGTACACACAAGGTGTACAAAACTGTAAATCATCAATTCATAATCAAGGGTACCCATTAGGGCATATAATCAGGGAGCACACTCTCGAGCCACATATCAGGATACTCATATGAGCCATATAACAGGATGTTTATTCGGGCTAAACAGGAAAACTCATAAGAGTTTTAATCAGGGAGCTCATAGAGCTTATCAGGTAACTCTGAAGAGTTATTATTAGGGAGCAACGGATAAGGTAATAGAGAGTTCAAGAGAGCCATGTTAGGAAGCCCATAAGAGCTTATATCAGGACGCTTATCTAGAGCAGCGTTTGTGTCCACATTATATGCTGGATCACAATCGATCGAATCATGTAACAGGACGCTCACATAGAGTTGCGGTAGTGCGCAAGAACTATTTAACATAATGCTCGAGAGGGCTATAACAGGATTGCTCGTCCGAGCTATATTTTGTCCGCAACATGTGCTGGACCACATGTAATATAGGAAGTCACATATATCCATTGAATTTCATTATTCAAACGGAACTTAATATTTTTCAGATATGTTTCAACATATGATTATTTCATTTTTTTTTTAAATTTATACAATTCATATAATCACATATCACATTCAATTCAACATAAAATAAACACAATTCGATACATGAACTTACCTCAACACTTGTTTGTGTATAAAAGTCTACTAATCTAAAACTTTTTCTTTTCCTCGATGTAGCTTCAAATTTGAGTTATCCGGATCTATATAAATGAATTTAATCATTAATTTATCACATTTCATATTCAATTGAATTCAGTTTACACTCTAGGCAAAATTACCATTTCACCCCTAACCTTTTCATAAATTCCAATTTCATCCCTAGGCTCGAAAAATGAAATTCATGCAATTTAATCCTTATTCCAAGCCTAGCCGAAATTTTCATATAACATTTACAACACTTGTATTTCACAAAATTCAAAATTTTTCTATTGGTTTTACCACTTTTCAATTTAGTCCCTAAATAAGGATTTCATTAAAATTCTCTTTGTAAAAGTAGTTTATCTATCAACAACCTTTCATTTTCTACCATAAATTTGAAATTTTCAGCATATTCATCCGTGGCAAGACTTCGTTACTTTGATAACTTTTCAAATTAATCCCCAAAATAGATAGATTAGACTATCCCGATCTCAAAAATATAAAAATTACTAAAAACGAGACAAGAAAACATACCTAATTAAGCTTGATTAGTTTCCTTTCTCTCTCTTAGGGTTTTCATGCAAATTTTGGGGAGGATGATGAAAATAAGATGTTATTTTCTATTATCATCTTTTAATTATTTTGATTTCCAATTTAGTCCTTAACCTTTTCTAATTTTTCCATGGATGAACCACCAAAAATATCTACTAACTTTCCTTTAATGGTCTAATTACCATATAAGGACCTCAAGTTTTGAATTTCGTATCTATTTGGTCCTTTCTATAATTAAGCACATAATCGGTAAAATTTTCTTATCAGAATTTTCATATGACACTCCCATCATAATGCAGACCATGCAATAATATTAAAATAGATCTTTTTTCGGCTCGAATTTGTGGTCCAGAAACCACTATTCCGATTTCACTGAAAATGGGTTGTTTTATGAGGAAAGAGCATTGTAAAGCATTGACACTAAGGAGCGAAAATACGATAGAGCCTAACACTGTCAAAGTTGAAGAAGAGCCAACTGATGCTCAAGATAAAGTGGAAGTTCAACCAAGTGTTGAAAATCCAGCTTCACTAGAACCAGAATTTGCAAAATCTGATAAGGTAGCTTTTAACACAGTCAATTCTAATAAACTAACACCTTTTTTAGATGTAGAAGTGCCACAATGGACGAAGTGCCTAGTTCAAGTTAAGAATTCTCCACCGCCCTACCCTCAAAGACTTCAGAAGCAAAAGTAGGAAGTCTAGTTCAAGAAGTTCTTAGATGGACTCAAACAACTTCATATCAACATTCCGTTGGTAGAAGCACTCGAGCATATGTCAAACTATGTCAAATTCATGAAGGATATCCTGTCCAAGAAATGAAGACTTGGAGAATTTGAGACGGTAGCTCTGGCGAAGGAATGCAGTGCATATCTACAAGATAAATTACCCCCAAAGATGAAGGACCCTGGATGTTTTACCATACCTTGCAACATTGGAGCAACTTATTATGGTAAGGCAATATGTGATTTGGGAGCGAACATTAATTTGATGCCCATGTCCATATTTAGAAAGTTGGGGATAGGTGAAGTTAGACCTACTACGGTCACACTTTAGTTAGCAGATCAATCTTTAACATTTCTAGAAGGAAAAATCGAGGATGTATTGGCACGTGTAGATAAATTTATTTTTCCTGCTGAGTTTGTTGTTTTAGAATTTGAAGAAGATAAGGAGGTGTCAATCATCCTAAGAAGGCCTGTAATATCCATAAATCAGGTCTAGTAGTTTTGGGTATATTTTTCGGGTTCCGAGCCTGAATTTAAGAATTTATCGGGTTAATAGTAATTTTTAATTTAATTTAGGAGGTCAATTTTATCTAAAATCGATTAAAAATAATCCGGATAAATAAAAATATTTTTGGAAGTTTAATTTTAAAGTAATTACATAATTACTAGTGAAAATAATTAATTTGGGTCGAAAAAGAATTTTAAAATAATTTTTATTGGGGGTTAATTTGAGTTAAATTTAAATATTAATTAAATTGGATTTAATTGTAAAATAAGGGAAATTTTGGAGAATTTATTTGGCAAATAAACCTTTAGATTTGGAATTTTAGATGGAAAAGACCAATTGGTAAAGTAAGGGAAATGTGGGAGTGGCCATTGGGAAAAAATTCCCAAATGTAAATTTTTTGGTGGGTTGTTTCAATTTTAAACACAGTGCATCTAGCTTACTTTTCACACCATTTACATCATATTAGAGAGCTATAAAATTTGTTTTCTTTGCATGATTTTAAAGATCTATCATCAGAGAATAGATTCAACAATTTCCTTCTCAAAATACTCTTTTTTTACATCCGAAATTATTCACAAAAGTAGCAAAAAATATTCTGAAATTTCTCAAGATTCTTGAATCAAGATTTTCAATCAAAAGATTTAGATCGAATCAAAGGTAATAATTATTTCTAAACTTATTTTTATGATGATTAGAAGCATATTTACATGATTTGAGTGATAACTTCATGATTTTTTATTTATGTCATCTTCTTAAAAGGTGGATCTTGAATTTTGAGAGGAAATCCAAAAATCAATGGATGTTCCAACTCAAAACGGATCTATTAGATGGTTTTTGATCTTATTTATCAAGATTAAACATGTTTTGTAAGGTAATTTAAAGAAATTCATCATCTTCATGAACTGATTTTCAGATTTTTGTGAAATTGATTTAAATGTGAACTTGATACTTAGTATACGTTTATTTGGTCTAGTATTGATGTTTGGAAGTGATTAGGAGGGCTGGAGTGATCGATTTTCTGAGGCATCGAGTTTTCGACTTGATGATACAAATTCGGTAAGGTAAATTTAAGTGAGAATTTCGTGTAGCATAGTTGATGAAAATTTGTGTTTATTATATCTTTTGAAAGGTGGTAATATCTATTTTATATCTATTAATGCCCCGAATCTTGAAGAGGATCGAGCTAATCGAAATTGAAGCTTGGATTTGCTTGGTTGATTACTTGGTTGTGGTTGTGTTAGTTGTGTGGTGAGTGTTATTAAAGGGAAATTTGGTAAATTGACCTTCACTTATGCTTAATTGGATGATTAATTACTAATTCCAAATATTTAATTGAGTTTTGGTTGGTTAATTTTGCAATATTTTTTATATATGTTTAAGTGATAAATTTTTTGTTAAGTGTTGGTAAGTGAGCATCTATTGGTTTTGTGTGCTTGATTTAATTGATTATAATGGTGAACTAAGCAAGCATATTGGAGTTTTTGGTTCATGGTATGTTGATATTTCAATAGATAAATGAACATTGATAATAGGTAATTGGTGTGCTAGATTTAATTTGATGTTAAAATGGATATGTTACATGATTTATATATGAGTTTTGGCATTTTAAATTGAGCACATTATTGACTAAAATTATACTATGATTGATTGGTTATATTGGCGTTAAAGCATGGTGGGTTCATTGGATATAGTTGGCATGCCATAGGATTTGTGAGTACTCACCATATTGATATGTTATTTGTGAGCAATGAGGCCTTAGGTGGGCTAATTTGGAGTAAATAAGGGAGTGTCGAGCTTGTGTCTCCACTCAATGAGACTGATTTGAGGCAATATAAGGGAGCATGTGGTCTTGGCCCTCTCAATCCGAGACTAATTCTGATTTTGATTGGGAGTAAGGAGATCCGTTTATCCGATGTATGATCACCCAATTAAGCCATGATTGTATATGCCAATATAAATGTTTGAAATGTTATATGCTAAATTGATGATTATATGCCTTGATTAATTATGATATTTTATTTATGGTTGTGCATATGGCATTGAACTATTATGGATTGGTATTGTGATTGAAAATTTGTATTTGATTGGTTCCAATTTAAGCATGATTTGAGTGTTAAATTACTCGTCGTTTTATTAACATTCACTGAGCTTTTTAAGCTCACACCCTCAAATTCGTGTAGTTAACCGATGGGATTGAGGAGCTGAGGAGCAAAGCAAAAGAGTTCCAAGAGATTAAGGGTCGGTAGAGATTTAGTTACACATTTTAGAGATGTTAATCGGGCATTGTGGAACTTCCGAGACTTAGTTTAATTTTGGTTGTAATTGGACTTGGATATTGGACATTGGACATTTTTAATTTTGGATGATTTTATAATAGCATATATGCATGTTTGAGTTTGATCATTGAATAATTTACAGTGTATTGTTGCTTGATAACATGATGATTGATAACATGGTGTGTGAGGCATGATGTTTACACTAACCATTGTTGAAATGAAGCTTCCATAGAGTGGTTTACTAGCGACTAAGGTACAGCACTTGTTTGAATTAACCGGTGGGTGATATGCATGAAATTGAATGTTTAATTTTATTTAATTGAGGCTTAATTAGTGTTACTAAATTCAATTGAAGGTGTATGAATATGTAGGATATTTAATTGCAGCTAAATCAAGTTTAATTAGCCATTAAAATACTCAAAATTGGGTTTAAAGTCAAACTTTTCGTACAAAAAAACTGCAATGGACTGTTGGGGGTTTGAATTATGGTCTTTTTTAAATTGGTTCTCTAGTCTATTTAAATTACAAATTAATCCTATAACTTGATAAGTCTAATTAGAGCCTTAAATGATAAGGAAACTTGATAAAATTTTAGGATTAGACTTGTAATTGATAAAATTTGGTAGAAACACACTCAATTTAATATTTGGGTATAGTACTTATAGTTTGAAATTGTTACAATTTAGTCCTTAATGATAAAACTTGAATTAGACATAGAAAATAAACTTGGATTAAGCTAAAATTTATAGGGCTTACATAAATTGAATAAAAGAGGGTTGGTAAATGTATAGATCTAAATTCAGGTTAGTTTAACCGTAGGTGGTAAAATGACAAAAATGCCTTTAGGTTAAATTACTTATAAAAAGTTCAAAATTGGTTCACAAATTGCTTCTGAATTAATAAATAACTAATAAATATATAAGATTGAGGTGTTATAAGGTTAGGGTGTGTCTTGGGAGGTCGTTAGTTAGAGAGTCACTAGGTGGCTAATGTAACACTTCAAATTTGGGTCGGTCCATCTCGATTAGGTTTGGGGTGTCACAAGGCCTTTCCTAGCAATTTGAGAGACCCTTATTGATGTGTAAAAAAGGGCTTACCATGCATGTTCAGGATGATCAGGTAACATTCAATGTTTCTAAGTCAATGCGATTTCCTGAAACAATTGATGATTTTTCTACAGTAATCGAGTTAAAAGATTTAAATATAGAATGGGAATTCAACTTTGTTGAAAACCCATTGGAACACATTTTAATGTCAGACCCACTGATGTGTCTCTAGCTAATTATGATCTCAACAAAGACAAGCGCACCTATTGTTTAATAGTATAGTTATGGTAAGACCAGAAATATCGTATCCACAAGGACCAAGAGTACTAGTAATTACTACCTTCTTATTATCTAGCCTAAGAATTGGAGTGATTTCTTTTAAACTAAATTTAATTAAAAGCACGACAAAGAATGAATTGGGAAAATACTTTTAGACAACTATATGAGAGAGGCAATAACTAAGGAAGAATCCACCTAGACTTCACTTATTACTTTTGATTCATACGATTTATTCACTTGACTTAATCTGCAGAAATCCTTGACTTATGTTAATATATCTTTCAAGATTAAAAAAAAATGACTCTAGGTTGATTAATTGAAATTTCTTTCTAATTAAAACCCCTATTGTCGCATTAACTCGATCTATGGATTCCCTTATTAGATTTGACTCTAATCCGTCCTGTTTATATCGCCCTATTTCTAGGGTTGCAATCAACTCGCTTAATTGTGTTGATCTACTCTTAAACAGGGATTTTTGCTCCTCTAAATAAGAACATTCGACTTGAATCAATAACCTGGATTATCAAAACAAGAATAAGAACTCACAATTAAGAATAAGAACAAGTATTTATCTTATAAATCAAATAATAATAAGATCCATCGTTGGTTTCATCCCCTTAGGTATTTAAGGGATTTAGTTCATACTGATAAAGGAAAACATTTTAAAATAAGGAAAACTATAAAACATAAGAAAACCCAAAAACTTCAAGAGAAATTGATAGGAGATCTTCAGTCTTGATGGAGATCCTTCTTCCAAGCTACTCTCGATGGCTGTCTTCGAGTATTTTCTACTTTCTACTCTGTGTGTCTTCTTAGGTCATCCCCTAGGGTGTTTATATAGGCTTTGGAACACCTTTCTTGGCCCACAAGTGGTCTTTTCCAAATAGAATTAGACTTGGGTTCGGTAGGGACGCCCGTGTGCAAAAGTCCAGGCCTTGTTGATTTTGAGGTAGGCCCATTTTGTCCCGTTTATCATTCTTTTCGACTCCCTAAGCTCTCCTGAGTGTAAAACATGACATTAAAGGATTAGGAGCATCGAATTCATCAATTCTAATAAAAAGTCATCCAAAAATAAGCCAAGCATGGGGTAAAAATATGTATAAATTATGGTTTATCACCCTCCAAGTAATGAGGAAGGGGAAAAATATTTAGCTTTGCTGAAAGCTAACTCGAAAGGATTCACTACAAAAGTGCAGTTCAAGTCACTAGAGTTGTCATCTTGTGAGCAAAAGCAACCCAATCCATCAATAGAAGAACCATCTTGTGAGAAGGCATGTGAAGGATACCAAGTGGACTATTTCATATATTTGAGGTAATTATCATTCTACGTACACTCACAAGTTATTGCTAGGAGAAGCTAAAAAGGTGTCTATTGAGGGACAAAGGAGATTGATTCAATCTCAAATATTTGATCTCGGGAAACTCAAGTCTCAATTATTAAAAGCGGGGATCATTTATCCTATCTATGACAATTTTTGGATAGACCTTATTCAATATGCATCGAAGGAGGTTTCACGATTGCAAAGAGCGAGTTGATTCCAACAAGGATGGTTACTTGTTGGTGATTATTTGCAGACTACAAGAAGCTAAGTAAGGTTACCAGGAAAGATAATTTCTTCTTTCATTTCCTAGATCAAATACTTAACAAAATTGCTGCCCAAGATTATTTCTTCTTTCTAAACGGGTACGATTGGTATGACAAATGGCCATTTGACACTTCATTGGCCAGTGACTGTAACACCCCTAGTCTGTATCCATCGTCGAATTAGGGCTACTGAGTATTACCGGAGCATAACATTATAAACTAAACATTTTATTATCATAAACAAATCACATCGTAAATCATAGCAACATCAACCAAAATCATTCATACGATCCTTTTTACAAGCCCTCGAAGCCATAAAAGGACATTGAAAATGAATCGGGACTAAATTAGAAATGTATGAATTTTTTTGGAGAAAGACAATTTTTCAAACTACAGGGGTCACATGGCCGTGAGGCCAAGCCGTGTCACTCACACGGCCAAGAGACACGCCAGTGTCTTCGGCCATGTGGGCATTCAAAATAGGGACACACGGTTGTGTCCCAACCCGTGTAACTCACTGACTTGGGTCACATGGCCAAGCCACACGCCCGTGTGCAAGCGGTGTGCTGGGCCGTGTAATAGCTTGACTTGTAACCCTTAGAAAGCTACAGAGGACACACGATCATGTTGCCTGGTCGTGTGTCACACATGGTTGAGACACATGCCCGTGTCTTTGCCCGTATGGACAAAAAATAGGCCATTTCCAAGCAATTTTTCTAACCCAAACTCATACCTCTTGCACAAGCCAAATGTACCTATAATCAAGCATTCAAAACACACCTAACATATGCATATTGAAGCTTACACAACATAGAAACTATTTATTCAACCAATATGCCAAAATGGCACCTCAATTTCAATAATCAAACTTACCTAAACACCTAACCATTTCATTCATCAATTAAACTACCAATTGAACAATTTCAATGCCACATTTATCCATATGTTCATCTACCAAAATGCATGCACAACCAATACAAAATGACCATTTTCACAAATAACATGTGCCATACCCAGTTGACCAAAAGTACCAAATCAAGCCATTAGCAACATCATGGATTATCTCTATTCACACCATTCAACACTTCATAACATACCATTACCATATCATTTCCTTACCATCATTTTATCCAAAACAACATCAAAATAACAACCTCACAAAATACCATATAATTACATTTTTATACCAACTAGTTCATCAACCAAATCAACATATATACAAGCCACACATAATGGCCAAATTCATCAAACAAGACACCTATACATGCCATTATAATTATGACTCAAAATCATCAAAATCTACCGATTTAGCCGATGAATAGTGTGATGGATCTCCAACAAGCTTCCAACCCAAACGAGCTTTTGATTATCTAGAAACACAAAGGAAATAACGCTAAGTAAGCGTGTAATGCTTAGTAAGTTCGTAATTCATAAACAAAGCTTACCCTTTCAATATATAAGCATAAAAACAATTTGAGACAATCCAACATAACTTGGCATAGCCTAAACAACAATAACCTTTCAAATTAGATAACCACATAGCTTAACAAATCATTTCAAAACATCATAGATTTTATGCACACTACTTATAAGCATTCATACTTTCATGCATAGGGCTAAGCATATTTAAAACATCATCAACTTATACCTTTTCATATTTTCATGGCATCACTTATCAAAGCATTTGTCAAACCTTCCCTTTTACACACCCGTTGAACCACTAGAATAATATCAGATACTCGGGAATCTTGCACACTATGTGCTAACACGTGGTCGAAACCACTACTTTCTCATATCTCATATAAATGCTCTTTCTCGATCCATAAGTGGGTTTGTTCACACAAGTTGTTGGTCAGGATGTAGCTACACGGTGCTGCTCACACAAGCTATCAAGTAACCACAACACATGCCAAAAACTCAGCCACTGGTAGGACGTACAAGACCAACACCCATAACACGGTAACCCCTAATGACATGTCATTTGTATCCTATATATTCCTAAGGTTCAAACGAGATCCGAAAGTTGCTGAAACTTCATTGGATATTTACGTAGAGTTGTAATATCAATATATATAACATAAAAGCATTTAAATCAAACATAATTCAATACTATTTAAATTAACGAACTTACCTTAAATACGAACGAAGAAATACGATCGGTTAGTCCAACACTTTTTCTTTTCCCCAATCTAATCCGTACATTACTTTTCTTGATCTAAATAATCAAATTTAACTTATTCAAATTTCATTATATTCAATTTAATCTAGAAATCATATTTTGGAAAAGTATGCTTTTGCCCTTAAAATTTTAAATTCATTACAATTTAGTCCTTAGCTCATAAAAATGGAAATTCATGCAATTTAGTACCAACCTATTATAGTCAAATATCACTTACGCCCTTAGCAAGCCCTAAATTTCATTTATTTCACAATTTCACCATGAATAATTTTTTATTTTTCAATTTAATCCCCAATTAACAAATTCATCAAAATTTCCTTTACAAAAGTTGTTCAACTATCATCAAACATTCATTTTCATCCATCAAGCATAAAAAACAACTAACATACATTCATGGTAAAACCCTATACTTTTAACAATTTTGCAAATTAGTCCTTGGGCTAGCTAGATTAAGCTTCAACAACTCTAAAAACATAAAAATCATTAAAAACCGAACAAAAATACACTTACATGCACTAGCAAGAGTTGGATGAATGCTTGGATGCTAAAAAATGGTGATTTCCTTAGGTTAAAAATCGGCTAAGGAAGAAACAATGATTATTTTTTATCATTTAACTAACTTAATTTATTAAATTACTAATATAACCTTTACTAATTACATTAATGGTGTCCATATGTAACAGCTCAATTTAGTCAGATCGAAATAGTGGTTTCGGACAACAAATTCGAAGTCAAAATATTTATTTTATTAAAGTTTACAGCATGATAGAATTATTGTTTAAAATTTTCGAAAAGAAATTTTACTGTTTAAGTGCTTAATTTGGTAAAAAGGACTGAATCGCGAAAGCATAAAACTTGTGTTCTATTAGCTAAAAGTGTCAAATAGCTATGAAACATTAAAGTAAAGGTCCTTAAGTGGTAAATAGAACATTTATGGGTTAGTGGATGTAACACCCCAAACCCGACCCATGCGTTTCGACCAGATCTGGCGTGTTATGGAACACATAACACTTTATCGGATTTTGAAAACACAAGTTAATTATTTAAAATTTGAATAAAGAAGTGACTTTTTGGAAATAAACCTCTTTGTATTATTATTACGTATAAATAAACCTTGTCATGAATTCATAAGTTGCATAACATTGTAAACTACTTAGTTGAATAAAAACTAGGGGCCTTCTTACATAAATATTCCTAAATAACAATAAAATAAACTTAAAGAAATCCAAAAAAAATAATTTGTAGAAATAAAACTTGATGGCCCCTCGAGTCCGTCTCGGCTCCCATGTCCACGATCTACTGCTCATCTGGAAGAGTAGAGAAAAGGAAAGCATCAGTCACCAAGACTCAGTGCATAAATTTCAAAACACACAACGACCTGAGCCCACAAACACATTATGGGCCCTGGCCCACACATAAGGCAACAATTATAATCACATGGTAAATAATAAATAATGAATAACCCAACCCATCCTAGGTTTCCATCCTCTACACACCAACCCGTACCAACCATCACACTGTGGGGATTTCTACAATCAACCCTCCATCCGCTACACACCATAACGACAAATGAACCGCCTATTCCTCGTTATTCATGAATCATTAAGCGTGGCATAGCCACCGATCACAATGTGACCTATCATTTATATTTGTGGGATTTCTACCACCGATCATCACGTGACCTATCATGCACTTCCCTTCATCATATCAATATCCCACCCCATGCATACATACATAAAGAAACATCATGTAGGCTTACATTTATTTCGATACACATAGGGAGTTCTATGTTTATGTACTTGGCATCTTTGCCTAACCCTTTTAGGGTTCCATTCAACTGTCTATACAGCCTCTTTCCGGCTTTTTACCCATAATACATACATATAATCATACATATAGGATTAGTAGTGTGTTAGAGATCTACACACCTGATTACCAATAAGACGATGCTTTCTATGTCGACGCTATCCTTAGTCGACACTACTACTATCTACCTAAGGTGTTGTTCAGAAGTCGGTCCACAACCAAGTGGCCAATCTCGAATGGCAGATACTGCTCTTTTCTTAAACTTAGGGATTTTCTCCTTTGCCTGATCCATATTTAATTCCATCACAAGTCCTTAGAACTACTATCACAATATTTAATCGTTAATTCTCATTATAACCTTAAGATCTTGCATATAATGATCAAATCTAATAGAAATCTAGGGAAATCTTCTTACCTTAAAAATCTCAAAAGTGGAGACTAGCTATTTTCGTCTTTTAGATCTAATTGACCAAGCTTCCTTCAAATCCCGAATTGCAGTGCAACATAGAATCATTAAACTGTTAATTTTTCAGCTTTTGCCTTTTAAGAATCGAAATAGAATATGAGATCTAACAGAAATCGGCACTTACCTTAGTATAGGGAATTCGGCTAACACTTGAAAAGGAGATTAGACAATGCCAAAGGAAAGTTTTAAATGCCGGAAGGATAGAACTAATTCTCAAATAGGATGAATAAAAGAAAAGACTATAGATGCTTCGGCTTTTTAGAGAAATTGGCACAATGAGGAAAAAGTGGAGGAGTTTCGGCTTTTGAAGAAATTAGAGAAAAGAAATTGGAGAGGGAAAGGCTAAGGAATTTCGGCACAATGGGAGAAGAAATTAGGGTTTTCAATGTCAGAATCAACGAGCTATCCCCCCTATTTATAGATATTTCGACACCTCATGTATAAAACTGAAAATGCCCTTCCTAATTAATTAAAATTCAAGCTAAATGAGAGGGAAAATTCGGCACCCCCTTTGCCATGCAGTAGCCGATTTCTACACTCCTCTAGGTGATGGATTTTCGACCATCACCTCCCTTGTGGATAAGCTCCTGACTTTTCTCCTTTTTATCTACTATTTTATCAATTATAAAATCTATCTAAATCTTCCTATTTTTGAGCCTTGTAGCCGTCCACCTCATCAAATCTTAATGCCTAAATTTAACTCACTTAAATTAAAAGATTTGGGCTTTATTAAACTTAAATTTTGGGCCCCTAACTCCTTGTATGTGGCATCACTCCTTGCTTCATTTTAGGTGCCGAAAATGGCCCTAAAAACATGGGCTCCTTGCGACCCAAAACTTGTTCCTTTTTAATTGTTAATGATGCCACTTTAAAATAATTTAATATGGGCCTTTGCCTAATTCTAAGCCCAAATTTAAACCCCTTTCACCATATTAACAAATTAAACATATCCCCACACTAAATGCATAGGCCCATAAATTTAGGATGTTACAGTGGATGATCATAGCATGGCAATTGGTGTAATTTATAATATTTTTAAAGGTTGAATAGGTAATTTGATAATTAAAGTTAATTATAATAAAACAAAGCCATTTTATTCATCTTTCTTCATCTTTGTTGCCGAAAATTTGAAAGAAAAGAAAGCAGTTCTTTAGGTTTTCTATTTGGTCACTTTGAAAGCTAGATTAATGTAAGGTTTTAGCTTAGTTTTTAATGATTTTTACATTTTTGAGATCGTTGCTTTGTATTCTAGCTAGCCCGTACCTTAGATTTCGAAATTGTTAAAGATTTATCATGTTGCCATTGTTGAATGATTAAGTAATTTGATGAATTATGATAGATTTGGAAGATTTAATGTTAGATTAATAGTTTTTGTAAAGTAATTTTTGACAAAAATGTCAAAAATGGGTTAATTTGTGAAAATGTAAAACTATGTGGGTAAAAGTGTGATTAAAAAAGGATATGGGCTGATAGGGACTTCATTGAAATTCGGCTAAGCATGGGTTTGTACTAAATTGCATGAATTTGCAATTTTATGTGATAAGGACTAAATTGTAAAAATATGAAAGTTTAGGGGAAATGTGTAAAATAGCCATAATGTGTGTTTTGGACTAAATTGAATAAATAATTGATTAAATACACTGACTTTTGATAATATATAGATCAAGATAAGTTGAGATTGGGATTAGATCGAGGAAAAGGAAAGGTTGACGATTAGCCGATATTTCTATCCGAGCAACTCGAGGTAAGTTCGTATAATTAGAATGAAACTTTTAAATACTTGTAATTATTTGAAATGAATGTAGATAATTGAGTAATTGATCCACTTGAAATAAGAATGTTTTATTGATAAAGTCTGATAGTTACCGAGCCCTGTTTGAACCGTAGGAATTCATTGGATATGAGTGACATGTCACTAGGGTTACCGTTTAGGTTGAGATCCTGCATGTGTTGCAGACTCACTGTAGCTCGTATGAGCTTACCAATGTATCAGCTCATAAGAGCTTACTGTTCTCAGCTCGTCAGAGCTTACCATTTCAGCTCAATAGAGCTTACTGTCCATCAGCTTAGGATGAGCTTATTGATCATAGCTCGAAAGAGCGAAAATGATAATGAATTGACAGATTACTGATTTATATGTTATGTATATCACCTGAGTATCCTTGAAATTCTAAAAGGTTAAATGGGCATAAATTCTGTTATTGGTTATGTGAATAAGGTATGTGTTATACGGACGAGTTACTGTTATCGAATAATTTACTGTTTATATGATTAAGAGTGAAATGTTACAAATGTTGCACATGATATATGAATTTGATATGATACAATTTATTGAGTATTAAATTGAGATAATGGATGATTATATGCACTCATGTGACTAACTTGTTTATGAATGCTTGTGTATAGGCATTTGGCAAGTGAATTTGATATACTTTGTTTAATTGTTTGATTATGTATAAATGTTAAGTTACATTCTGAATTATACGGGCTTACTAAGCTTTAAAGCTTACTCTGTTTCTTTTTTCATGTTTTATAGAGGTTTGATAGCTTGCTTGATCCGGATAAAGTCAGAGTTACGCATCACACTATCCAGTTGCCAATTGGTACCTTTGAACTTATTGATATATGTAAATATGGCATGTATAGGCTAGTTACAAAGATGATAGTTATGGTTACTTGAGATAGTGATTTTGGTACAAGTTGTGGTATAAGTTAAAGCCATGTGATTTGGCTTAACTTGGTATAATGTCTTGGTTGTTTAATTGTATTCAAATATGGTATGTTTTGGCAAGTAGTAGATGGAATAGAAATATGCAAATGTTGTCTTGATATGTAGTAGACTTATGAATGGAAAATGCATGGAATTAATTTGGTATTTAAATACTATGTTGAATTGGTATAAAATGTGTATGAAATGTTGTGGATTGGCTACCTATTGGGTTATAAAGTGTTGCAATTTATGCTTGTGCTTGCATGTATAAATAGGGTGGCAAAATGGCTTTGCAAATAGCCTATTTTTGTCCACACGGGCGTGTGTCTCAGCCGTTTGCGACACACAGTCATGTTACATGGCCGTGTGTCCCTTGGTGTTGATATTAAAACCAAGTCAGTATGCTCCACAAAGGTTTCACACACGGGCATGTGATTGGCCGTGTGGTACAAGTCAGTATACCCCTTGATTGGCACACGGCCTAGCACACGGGCGTACGACTTGGCCGTGTTGCATAAGTTAGTATACCTTACAGGATTAGCATGGCCTAGAATACAGCTTGGCATATAGGCGTGTGTGTCCACTTCGAAAGGTGTTCGAGCTAGACACACGGGCATGTGGTTGGCCGTGTGACCCAAGTCAGTATGTACCCCCTGTAGTAGCCCATTTATGCTCGGGCTTGAACAAATAAAAAATAATAAAATGTCCAATTTTTATTTACAAAACAGATCACCCACAGACCCAAAACATTGACCCAGACTAATACCCACTACCCATGGCCCAATTACACCCAAACCCAAGCGGCCCAAAAGGGCCCATCACCACGGATAGCACTCCACCGCCATGGTTCTCGCCATTCACCTGCAAACAAGGAAAGGAAATAGACAGTAGCAGCAGATTGAAAATTTTCATTTATTTTTCTGATTTTATTTTGGGTTATAAATAACCCCAGCACAATCTATAAATGGACAATAATACACAATATACAAAGAATATGGGAATAAAAATAGGAGAAAAATCAAACGAGCAAAGGTTTTTTTTCTTCGTTATTTTTCGGCTCTTTCGAATCTGTTTTTTTCTTTAAGTTTTTTTCCTTTTTACATATATAAAAGTTTAATATAATAATATATAAAAAAACTCACCTTTTGAGAGTTCCGGCCACCGCGTGGATGACGGCGGGTCGCGCCAAAGCTTCGCTGGAGTAATCACCAGAAATCACAGAGGGTGGAGAAGCAGAGAGCAAACTGGGGCTCTCTCACAGTTTTCTTTAGGAACTGAAAAAATGAAATTTTTTTTCTAAAAAATTTGGCTTTCATAAGTGATTAAAACGGCGTCGTTTTAGGCCTTGGCCAAAGTGCCAAAACGACGTTGTTTCAGTACTGACCCGTGCGCTGACCCGATCCAATTCCAAGATCCGCGTGTTTTTTACGGGAGGACGAATTGCACTTTTAGCCCTTCTGCTTTTTTATTAATTTATAATCAAGTTTCTTTTATTTTTTAATTTAGCCCTATATTTTATTTCGATTTCAATTTAATCTCACACGAAGCGCAGCGTTTTGGAGGGAGGGGACATTTTCCCCTTTAGTCCCTTCTTGTTATTCGCGCGTTCGGATAGGTCCCTTCCTCTTTATTTGTTTTTGGATTTGCCCCAATCTTTTATTTTAAGTTCAATTTCGTCTTTTTATTTCTTTTGTTATTTTTTATTTCATTATAAATTTTGTTTTTTAAATTCTTATTATTATAAATATTATTATTATTATTATTATTATTATTATTATTGCTTTTACTATTATTTTAACATTACCACTACTATTTTTTTATAATTAACTTTATTATTATTATTTTACTCGTTTGTATTATTATCATTATTTTATTATTACTTTCCTTTTATATTTATTATTATTATTATTATTATTATTAATATTGATATCGTTATTAGTTTTATTATTACTACTACTACTACTACTACTACTCCTACTCCTCCTCCTCCTCCTCCTCTCTTATTTTTGCTAATATTTTTGTTTATTAACACATTTATTATTATTATTACTATTGTATTTTTGTCACTATTATTATTATTTTATTATTATTTTACATAGTATTTATTTATTTATTAATTTATTATTAACTTTTGTTTTTGTTTTATTTAGTCATCTTTTTACTTATTATTTATTATTCGTTTTAACTTTCATTTATTATTGTAATTTATATTGTTTCCCTCGTTTCACTCTATTATGCATGTGTATTATAATTCATCCTCCATTTTATTATAAAATCACATCAGATTTTACCTGATTTTGGAAGTAAGCAATTACTTCGTGTTCTAAGATTTGAAAGAAATCATACCCTAACTTATTTGGTTTCGATTTTTCTCATCAAATCTAAAGAACTAATTATTTTTAATTAAAGCATAAACTTCAAATCAAAACTTGTTCTCGGGAATTCAAAATGTTGTATCCTAACTTATTGGATACAATGTTTTGTGTCTCGAGGTATGGATTTTCTACAAATGAAGGCAAGCTTAATTCTGAAGTCTTGAGACGTTACATCCTAACTTATTGTGTGTGACATTTTATTTCCTTGAGATAAGTGAGTTCTAGCTTTCTTACAAATAAAAGGATCGTATTTTAAATTTTTCTAATTTTCGACATTAGAATATTAATTAATCAAATTGGTACCAATTTTGGGTGTTTCAAGGGTGCTAATCCTTCCTCGTACGTAACCGACTCCCGAAAATGTTTTTCTAAATTTCGTAGACCAAAATCATAGTTTTAATAAATCAAAATGTTTTTTTATCAAAATGATCAATTTCAAGGTGACTCGATCACACCTCGAAAAAAGATTGCTGGCAACTCCATTTTCGTTTTTAAAGTTGATCCCTGTTTTTTAAAAATAAAAAATGGTTTCGACAGCTTAGCGACTCCACTGGGGACATAATAAGAGAGTCAAGCCGTAAAATTGATTATTTTCTATCCTTTTGTCTAAATTTGAAAATCTAATTTGAAAAATTATGATCCTTTTTATTGCATGTTGTTCTAATCTTGTAAAGTATTTCTGCATTGCATTGCATGACCATTGTGGTCACAACCTTTTAAGTGGGAGCGAGAAGCTACTCCTTCGTGAGGTTTTCACCTCCGTGCAGGATAGTGAATCACTTTCGGGATACATCTGTACCTATGTCTTCATGAGATTTTCATCTCCGTGTAGCCATAGGGAAATGTATTCCCATGAACTGAACTCGGTCTATATGAGCCTATAATGGGTGAAGATCGAGAAATCTGCTGGTTCGGGTACCTCAAATTTAAAGCTAAACCGCATATAGTGAACCCTAAAAGCCCACCTTAGGTAGAACTATGCCAAACCCTAGTGGTCACCCGGATAGGTGCCCTATTTTATTTCTCTTGTGCTAACGTGCTCTCTTTTGTTTTGATTGCATTGCATTCACATCATAGAAAAGAGGTGTTGATTCAAATTCCATTGCTAAATAGAAGAGTTTGTCATGAGAAAATAGATTTCTTGATAAAGTGGATTATAATACGGTCGTCCGAATATGGTCCAAGTAAACACAACGAGAGAAGATTGATAGTCCATGAGGGATTCAAGACTTTATTACCCAAGAATTCAAGCTGACAAAGACTATTCAAGAATCACCACGTCTCGGATTTCTTGAAGAGGCTAACAAGCATTGTGGAAATAAGTGTGTAGCACCCTAAACCCAGCCTAGACGTTACGACCGGATCTAGCATGTCACATGGAAAAGGTGTTAAAGAATCTACGTATTCATTAAAAATATCAAGTTTTGTTGCTTGTGAAAAATCCAATTTGTTTTATAGTTCTCTTTGCAAAAACATTTTCGTTGCTATTTCTGATGATCTTGTTTATAATTAATCCAACTCAATGAGTTTCAGAAAAAACGACATTTAAATTATTGTAGACATGCGATATTTTGAAAAGAGTTATCAACGTTAAGAAAATCCAGAGTTTTATAAATTAGAGTTTGTAAACCGTGTATTAATATTACAGAAAAATCATTATTAATGTTTTAGAAAATCCCAAAATGAGCATTCAAAGTTAATAAGCAGTAACTGAATTAAAAGCTAAAACCAAAACAAAATACCAAAGGCCTTATTACAAAACAAAAACCCAAATTTAATTAAAAATCTATAGTACCGCAAAACGAAATTTATTAAGCTACGATGTATGGCCACCACAGAGTTCACCTCGGCTCCAAATCCGAAAAGCTAGGAATTACATGCAAAATTAAGCAGAGGGGTGAGTTACAAGAACTCAGTGTGTAATCCCTTATACGAACGATAACTGGGCCTAAGCCCACAGAAGCACATTGAGCCTTAGCTCTCACAGTAATGAATTTGGCCGAAGCCTATACGAGTCGAATTGGGCCATAGCCCTAACAACATGGCATAAATAGTGAATGCAATGCAACCTAACCCAACCTAGTATTCCATCCTCTACACTCTGCTCCATATGTCCAACCTCAACACATTTGTGGGGATTTCTACAATCAACCCTCCATCCGCTACACTCCTTATTGGCAATCATGCTGATAGTCATGCTGCTCAAAGCCGATATAATGTGATAGAGTCACCGATATATGTGGCACCAAGCTATCGGAACAATATGGCAGAGCCACCGGTATATACTTCCCCGATCATCAATATCCCAACCCCATGCAATATGTCATGTATGTCATGCTCAATCATTACACGTGTATGTAGAATGGCCATGCTCAGTAACAGTCATTTAAACATGTAATAAAAGCATATCAGTCATTCGACCACAGCCAAATCGATCATACCATAGCACAAGCCAATCACTTACCTACAAGGGTAAATCAGTCATTTTACCCTGTAAGGGTATTTCGGTAATCCTACCCTTCAAGGGTAGTTCGATAATTCTACTCATAACTAATTCCTGTATGCAGTGCATCTCAAACATAATCAATCATAAATTAACACATAAAATGCTAGTACTACCATGAGAGTTCAATGATCATTTTGTCGTTTAGGGGTAAAGCGGTATTTTCACAAACCAGTGGTATTTCGATAATTTTGCAAACCAGGGATATTTTTATAATTTTGTAAACCAGAGGTATTTTAGTAATTTTGCAAACCATGGGTATTTCGATAATTTCACAAACTAGGATATTTCGGTAATTTTACAAACCAGGATATTTCGGTAATTTCGTAAACTAGGGGTATTTCGATAATTTCACAAACTAGGGTATTTTGATAATTTCACAAACCAGGGGTAATTCGATAATTTTGCAAACCAGGGGTAATTCGATAATTTTTCAAACCAGGGGTAATTCGATAATTTTACCATATAACGACCTTTTCGAAGGCCCACTGTCGCTTCGAGCGACATGGTTACCATTTCTGGTCGTCACTGGACTATTGGGCCTAAAACTCGACTTTGGCCATTCAGGCCCACACGCTCGTGAGGCCCATCTAGCACTAATCTAGCCACGTATATGAGAGTCACCTAGTCTAGTCCTATATATACTACACAATCATACAATTTACTCATATGGGCCCACTTGGCCTATCGTGGCCCAAATAGCCTGACCCACAAGAACGCTACTGATAGCCTCAACTATCGCGTCGAAGCCCCCACACATGCACTCGCACGCTTGCGTGGCTACCATTTTCGTGTGATCGGCATTTCGGCATTTTTCGCTCTACAGCTAGAGTAGGGCGAGATACACACCTGATAGGAATCTGAAGCTGCTAAACCGCGCCTCGAGCACTCCTGCGTCCAACGCCAACTAGGTACGCTTACTCTCCTCCTAGATAGCTCTATATATAGCTAGCTTCTCACCTTCCTTCTTTGTATCTTTCTGATGTGGGAGTAGAGTTTAAATCCAACTCAAACTCTTGTCGTCCAATCCGAAAAATAAATACTCCCTTGCTTGTCATGAGATTCGAACCCAAGCTCTCCCATCAGCCAATTCACGTCACTTGCCACTAAGCCACAAGCTCCTCTTGTGTCTAAAACCATGCGCAACTAAAGATAAGTCTATGGCCAAGGTCTAAATCCATTTTGAAAAATAATAAAAAAGAAATGCAAGTGCCATGCCTTGAACCTTGGATCTCTTTACCTCCCTATGGCATCACTCCCTTGCTCCCTAAGTGACGTCACTTTGCCACTACACCACATACTCCACTTGTGTCATTTTCTCCACATTTTATTCTTAAAGCCTACCTACTAACTCCCAGGGTTTTATTCACCTAAAACCAAAATTTTTCCTAAGCCCAAGTTTGATCTCGAGACTTCATAGAAGCCCCCCTAACCTTCCAAAATCACCCACTTAATAGGTCCAACTTGTATTTAAGTCATTCTCTTGCTTCTAAAAATTTTAAATGCTACTACACCCAAGGCCCATTGGGCCCAATTCTACTAGGCCCAATTTCGGGATGGTACAAAGTGAGTAGCAAGTCGCGGCCCAGATCAAGTAAAAAGAGCTAGTAGAGACATTTATTAGAAAGTTCGCGAGATTGGACCTTAATATCTAGATAAGAAGAAAGGGATCATTGTCTTCGCTTGGAATATGAGGGAAAGGCCGTATAAATATCCGTTTTATGTAAAGGAATTTATTTTCTAGAAAAGTTGTTCTAATGGAATTGAATTCAGAATCAATGCAACACCCCAAACCCGGCCTATGCGTTATGACCGGATCTGACATGTCACATGAGAAAACATGTTAGTTCCTTTTGATTCGTACTAAAATAGGTATTGACCTGTTAAAATCAAGAAAACAAGTTTTATTTGAAATATTTGTTAAAATATTACTAGCCTCGAAGATTGATTGATAAATCGATAAATTTGAATTAGAAATTTTATAAACCGTGACTTTTGAAAATATCGTTGATATTTTGAGAGAAAATTTCGAGTTAAAAATATTCGTAGAAGTTTGTTATGAAATCTATTTGTTAATCTATTTTGGAAAATCCTTATTTAAGTTTTTGAAAAATTCCCATTTTAAAATAATTTAAGCAACGTAATAAATTCGTCAAACATAAAGCAAAAATTAAAATATTTTAGAGGCCTTATTACAACATAAAAACCAAAAAATAGTAAAGTAAACGGAAATAGAAATCTAAAGTTCAAAATAAACACCATTTCTGAAGTATGACCTCCACCGAGTCATCCATGGCCCAAATCCACGTTACTGAGCATTACCTGCAAGGGTTAAGGAAAAGGGGTGAGTTACTAGAACTCAGTGCATAATCCCCTTACCGTTGTCCACTAGGCTTGAACCCATTTAGCAATAACTTGGGCCGAAGCCCATTTAGCATAATCTTGGGCCTAAGCCCATTTATAAAACATAATATATATACATATATAATTATGAGCAAAGTATGCAACCCAACCCATCCTAATAATCCATCCGCTACACACCACCCGTACCATCCCATCACATCTGTGGGGATCAAGTCAACCCACCCCGCCAAACACACCAATCGCAGGTAAGTTGCCATTTATAACAAATTTTGATTGTGACGAAGCCACCGAAATCATAATGAATCATATTAACAAACATTTTTGTGGCAATGCCACCGGAATCACTTCTCTTCAACATTTTCCCATCCCATGCAAAAATTATTTACATGCAACATACACAGTAAATCATGATATTTACAGATATAAACAATAAACATTAATTCAGAGATTCATTACAAAAAATTTACAAATTGACCCATTAGGGCAATCTATCAAATCGGCCCATTATAACACTTTACAAATCGACCCATTAGGGCAATCTATCAAATCGGCCCATTAGGGACATTTTCGTAATTCTGCCCATTAGGGGCAATTTTGTAATTCTCATAGTTATTATCTTTTTTTGACAAATTTATCAAAATAGTGGAATTTAGGCCAATTTCCTGGTTTATGCCATATTACGATTTTAATCATAACGATTTATTTCCAATATGATATCGAATCTTAAAACCCACAGAAAAACGGTGTGAGATTACACACTTGATTACAGTAAGTACTAGGCCGTTTTGATCGTCAACACCTATGATATCAAAACATTCGATTAATTGACATACGTGATTTTATTAATCTAACTCTAAAATAAACGATCTAAAATGTTTACCCCTAGAATTGTGAACGGCCACAATTTGCCTACTTCCACCGGATGATGGTCCACAACCTAATGGAAAATCCCGAACCGTCGATACTGCCCTTTTCTTGAACTTAGGAGTAAGAATCATAAATCCACTCCTTTTGAGTTCTCTGCTCCCCTTTCCTTTCGAATCGGCACCACAAACCTATATTGGTTTAAATTTTAGTCAGAACGATATTACGTTGATATGAGATGATTGACTAAGGAAAGGATTCGGCTTACCACTAGAATCGTATGATCAAAAAGTGGATAGATCGAGCGATTTAGTCCCTAAAATATAATTGATTAGCCACACTTTCAATTTGATCAACACAGTAACCAAGTAGCGATATAGAATGGAATATGAAAAGACTCTTTACCTTAATCGATGATGATCCTGATTCCCACCGATTAGCTTATGACTAGAAATGAATAGGCAATGATATGGTATTCGACCAATCCACTAGAATACTACAAATAGAACATTATCAAAATATGAGGGAGTATGTAAGATCACCATTTCGATTTTAGAAACAAGATGAAACACCGAATGATGGGGAACATTCATTCGGCTAGGGAGAATAGAGAATGAAAAGATTAGGAAAAACGTCACTTACCCGATTTAATCAAGAAATAAATGTCCAACTTGCAAGATGGAGAAGAAGTGATAATCAAGATTCGACTATGAAAATATGGATTAAAGAAGAAGGAAGGATGGTTGAAGAACTTTGTGAAAAGAAATGAAAAGATAGAGAAAGGGAGCTTAATAGTTTCGGCTAAACAAGAGAGAAAGATGGACAATTGTGCTAGAGTGATTCGGCCATCAAAAGAAAATGAGTAAGATTGGTTTGAGGATTATGGCAAAACAAAGGAGAAAGATGAATAAATGGCCTAGGAGTTTCAGCCAAAACGAGGAAAATGGTGTAGAATATTGGCTTTAAAGTTTCGACAAGGGAAAAGAAGAAATTGGAAGAGAGCAACCAAATATGCTAGAAAGGAACAAGCATTTCACACAAAATTGCAAAATGTCTAAAGGAAATTTCAGCTACCAAGTTTTCCCTTCCCCAAAACCGTGTTTACCTTTCCAATAAAATAAAAAATTGACCAAAAACACTTTCCAAAACATTCCTCCCACTATAGGCCAACATGTTCCCTTCACTTTCCTTTTCTTTCATTTCTTTCCTTCTTTTTCCCTTATCTTCCTCCTTACCATATTCCTTAGCCTCCTTTCCAAAATTAAAAAGTCTTCCTTACCATATTAAAGCCTTGGCCGACACTTACCTTATTAGTACAAAAATTTAATCCAAAATATTTACACTAGGTGGGATTTGAACCTCAGACCATTAGTACACTCCACACGCCACTTTCCACCTTTACCAATAGACTCCTTGTGCTAGCAAAATGAACACTTATTTCCTTAAGTCTTGATGTCACTTACCTTCTCCCCCTTAAATGCATAAACACAAAAATTTTCCTATAGCCTAACTTGAACCCGAAGCTTCCTAGAACCCCGTAAATTTCCAAAATCACTTTCCTAATAAGTCCAACTTGAAATAATGTCGTTCTCTTGTTCTAAAAAATTTTAAACACTCCTACGCCCAAGGCCCAATGGGCCCAATTCTACTAGGCCCAATTTCGGGGCGTTACAATTCTACCTTCCTTAAAGAAAATTTCGGCCTTGAAATTTCCAACCTACTACTAAACGCATTGCTCAAAATGACACCACTATGCTTTCGCTGCGCACTCTGATCTTAATAACACTAATGTACTTTTAACTTAATCTCGAATCCTCTTACACACAACCAAACATGTAACCATAGAAGAAAACAATTATCTACCACTTATACCTAAAATTTTCTACATTCAAACATCACATCCAACCAAAACATACCTGACTTGATGGTGAAGAAACAATCTCGAGCCTTATGCTCCTTATAGCTGCATCTCAAGCATGCTCCCGACCTCCTCCAGCACTCACCCGGATAACGCCTTTTGTAATAATCACAAGCCAAAAAGTTTGGACGTGTTAACACGCTTTACGGAATGAGACTGCGACCCTAAAGAATCGTGATCTCTTTTCTTCTTACCGTCCACGCACTCAACTCAAAGTGCCTCACCGATTCCTTTAACCTCCTCTAATACCTCCTTAACTATTTGAGTCAACTCATCAACCCCAACTTGATAATGAGATCCCGTCTCAGCTACTAGCGATGCCAATGCCTCCCTTTCAGAAACATGCCCCGATGCTGAAGATCTAGTCCTAGCACCTCGGTCTCTACCACGTCTACGTCTACCATGTCCACGTCTTCTAGCGCTCATGTTCACTAAGTCAATTTAATCAGATTACAAGTCTTATGAATCATCATGCTATTCGATATTTATTAAACAATGTTTTATGAAGTGTAGGAAGTAAAGTTGTTTTCGTAAAGGCATCCTATAATCTCAATCTCTATAGTTTCAACTCCTAAAACTAAAAGTTCTATAGTATTCCTACAGTCATATCACAATAATCATAATCATACAATGATAACACTTACTTGACTTGGTGCCGGATACCCGTGGTGCCATACTTCATTTAGAACATATATGTATAATTTAAAATTCAAACAGATTTGGAAAACATTTTTGAACCCAAACCACAGCCGAGTTTTGTAACCGGGCTCTGATACCATAAAACATAACACCCCAAACCCGGCCCATGCGTTATGACCCGATCTAACATGTCACATGAGAAAACATGTTAAATCCTTTTGATTCGTACTAAAATAGGTATTGACCTGTTGAAATCAAGAAAACAAGTTTTATTTGAAATATTTGTTAAAATATTACTAGCCTCGAAGATTGATTGATAAATCGATAATTTTGAACTAGAAATTTTATAAACCGTGACTTTTGAAAATATCATTGATATTTCGAGAGAAAATTTTCGAGTTAAAAATATTCGTAGAAGTTTGTTAAGAAATCCATTTGTTAATCTATTTTGGAAAATCCTTATTTAAGTTTTTGAAAAATTCCCATTTTAAAATAATTTAAGCAACGTAATAAATTCGTCAAACATAAAGCAAAAATTAAAATATTTTAGAGGCCTTATTACAACATAAAAACCTAAAATAGTAAAGTAAATGGAAATAGAAATCTAAAGTTCAAAATAAACACCATTTCTGAAGTATGGCCTCCACCGAGTCATCCATAGCCCAAATCCACGTTACTGAGCATTACCTGCAAGGGTTAAGGAAAAGGGGTGAGTTATTAGAACTCAGTGCATAATCCCCTTACTGTTGTCCACTGGGCTTGAACCTGTTTAGCAATAACTTGGGCCGAAGCCCATTTATAAACATAATATATATACATATATAATTATGTGCAAAGTATGCAACCCAACCCATCCTAATAATCCATCCGCTACACACCACCCGTACCATCCCATCACACCTGTGGGGATCAAGTCAACCCACCCCGCCAAACACACCAATCGCAGGCAAATTGCCATTTACAACAAATTTTGATTGCGGCCAAGCCACCGGAATCACTTCTCTTCAACATTTTCCCATCCCATGCAAAAATTATGTAAAAGCAACATACATAGTAAATCATGATATTTACAGATATAAACAACAATCATTAATTCAGAGATTCATTACAAAAATTTAGCCCATTATAACACTTTGCAAATTGACCCATTAGGGCAATCTATCAAATCGGCCCATTATAACACTTCGTAAATAGACCCATTAGGGCAACTATCAAATTGGCCCATTAGGGGCATTTTCGTAATTCGGCCCATTAAGGGCAATTTTGTAATTCTCACAGTTAATACCATTTTTGAAAAATTTATCAAAATAGTGCAATTTAGGCCAATTTCTCGGTTTACGCCATATTACGATTTTAATCATAACAATTTATTTCCAATATGATATCGAATCTTAAAACCCACGAAAAAACGGAGTGAGATTACACACCTGATTACGATAAGTACTAGGTCGTCTTGATTGTCAACACCTATGATATCAAAACACTTGATTAATCGACATACGTGATTTTATTAATCTAACTCTAAAATAAACGATCTACAATTTTTACCACTAGAATCATGAACGACCACAATTTTCCTACTTTCACCGGATGATAGTCCACAACCCGGTGGAAAATCCTGAACCGCCGATACTGCCCTTTTCTTGAACTTAGGGGTAGGAATCGTAAATTCACTCCTTGTGAGTTCTCTGCTTGCCTTTCCTTTCAAATCGATACCAAAAACATGCATTGATTAAAATTTTAGTCAGAACGATATTACGTTGATATAAGATGATTGACTAAGGAAAGGATTCAGCTTACCACTAGAATCGTATGATCAACAAGTGGATAGATCGAGCGATTTAGTCCTTAAAATATAATTGATTAGCCACACTTTCAATTCGATCAACACAATAACCGAGTAATGATATAGAATGGACTATGAAAGACTCCTTACCTTAATCGATGATGATCTCGATTCCCACCGATTAGCTTATGACTAGAAATGAATAGGCAATGATATGGTATTCGACCAATCCACTAGAATACTACAAATAGAACATTATCAAAATATGAGGGAGTATGTAAGATCACCATTTCAGTTTTAGAAACAAGATGAAGCACCGAATGATGGGGAACATTCATTCGGCTAGGGAGAATAAAGAATGAAAAGATTAGGAAAAATGTCACTTACCCGATTTAATCAAGAAATAAATGTCCAACTTGCAAGATGGAGAAGAAATGATAATCAAGATTCGACTATGACAATATGGATTAAAGAAGAAGGAAGGATGGTTGAAGAACTTTGTGAAAAGAAATGAAAAGATAGAGAAAGGGAGCTTAATAGTTTTGGCTAAACAAGAGAGAAAGATGGACAATTGTGCTAGAGTGATTCGACCATCAAAAGAAAAAGAGTAAGATTGGTTTGAGGATTATGGAAAAACAAAGGAGAAAGATGAATAAATGGCCTAGGAGTTTTAGCCAAAATGAGGAAAAGGGTGTAGAATATTGGCTTTAAATTTTCGGCAAGGGAAAAGAAGAAATTGGAAGAGAGCAACCAAATATGCTAGAAAGGAGCAAGCATTTTACACAAAATTGCAAAATGTCTAAAGGAAATTTCAGCTACCAAGTTTTCCCTTCCCCAAAACAGTGTTTACCTTTCCAATAGAATCAAAAATTGACCAAAAACACTTTTCAAAACGTTTTCCCCACTAAAGGCCAACATGTTCCCTTTACTTTCCTTTTCTTTAATTTCTTTCCTTCTTTTTCCCTTATCTTCCTCCTTACCATATTCCTTAGTCTCCTTTCCAAAATTAAAAGTCTTCCTTACCATATTAAAGCCTTGGTCGTCACTTACCTTATTAGTATAAAAATTTAATCCAAAATATTTGCACTAGGTGGGGTTTGAACCTCAGACCATTAGTACACTCCACACGCCACTTTCCACCTTTACCAATAGACTCCTTGTGCTAGCAAAATGAACACTTATTTCCTTAAGTCTTGATGTCACTTACCTTTTCCCCCTTAAATGCATAAACACAAAAATTTTCCTACACCCTAACTTGAACCCGAAGCTTCCTAGAACCCCGTAAATTTCCAAAATCACCTTCCTAATAAGTCCAACTTGAAATAATGTCGTTCTCTTATTCTCAAAAATTTTAAACACTCCTATGCCCAATGCTCAATGGGCCCAATTCTACTAGGCCCAATTTTGGGTGTTTCAATCAACGCATCTCTTTCTTTTTGCATTCATTTCATGCATTTGCATTACATCGCATCATATGCATTAAAATCCATAGAAGGACCCTAATTAGTTGAAGTTATTTCAGAAAAAAGAGAGAAAGAGAGCAAGTTAATCTGGAAACTAAACATCATTACGGTACTTGCGCTAAGACAAAAAATATGGATCAAAGACTTGAACAGTTCCAGAGAGACATGTAAGACTAGCTGCAAGAGCAGTTGGCAAAGATCCAACAGGATATGAGGGAACAAATGATGGAAGCCCAAAGGAATATGGTGGCTCAAATGACTCAGCTACTGAATGGGGCAATGGACAAGGGAAAAGGCCCCATGACTAATGCTAGAGAAGTTAATGAGGATTATCCTCCGGGTTTTACCCCACCGCATGCACAAATACAACCTGAAGCATATCCTCGAAGGCCATCTGTTACAATTAGGCCTCAACAAGGTCAAGCTGATACTGGGGTGCCCATAAATTTCCAAGTTGGCTCAAGATCTACCTAGGAGATAACCCTGCTAATCCTGTTATCCCTGATTTAGATATAGCGGAGAGGGAAGGAACAAGAATTGAATTACCAAGGCAGTTAGAGGACCATTGTAGATGGTTAGAAGAAAATTTCAAGGCCTTGGAAAACGCTGATAATCACCATGGAATTGATGCTAAAGACTTGAGCTTGGTTCCAAATTTGGTGCTTCCTCACAAGTTCAAAATGCCAGAATTTGAGAAGTACAACGGGACTAGCTGTCCTAAATCCCATATTACCATGTTCTATAGACGGATGACTGGTGGAAACAAGGAAATTTATACACTTTTCATGCCTTTTTTAACTCAAATTTATGCAGTTTCGATTAAATTCTTGTCAAAAATAATTAAATATTATAAAGTAATTAAATTGTGCTAAAAATATGAAAATGATGAATTTTAATTAATTTTATAGTCAATTTTGATTTATTTTGACTATTTTCGACAGATTCGCACAAAGGGCGAAAATTGGCTCGGCAGACACTGTTCGAAGAATAAACCCGGAAAGCAATTTGAAGTATCAAGGTGAATTTATTTCCAACCCAAGGCGGTCCAATTATTAACATTTAATCATAATATAATTAATTTTAATTTATTCCCAATTTAATTTGGGCTAAATAAATTAATCTTAATTAATTATGAAAAAGGCCCAATTGAACCGCACCAGTTGAACCAAACCGATTGAACTAAACCGAGCAAAGAATTGGGCAGCCCAAACCGTCCATAATGCTGGACCAAATAAGCTTATTAGCTGATTAATTAATCTTGCAAAGAATCCTTGAAGACTTTTCAAAGTTGCATTCAACTCCCTCCAAATGTAGTGGCTTTCTAGATTTGCCCTATGCCATATTTAGCAAAGTTGAAACCATCAACTTTGCCACATAGATGGCCGCCCAAGGGAGGTCTCTTTGGCTGCTACTTTTTTCTATTTTTAGCAGCCACAATCAGCTATAAATACCACCCCTTCCTGATCATTCAAACCATCCCTCATCCCTAAATCCTTCAACATTCTCATTCTCTCATCACTTCTTTTCTTTCTATTTCTCTCCTTTTCTCCAAAAACCCAAGCCTTCTTGTGCCAATTTCCCCTCTTGGAAAAGAGGTGTTTTCTCAGCCATTTGGAGTAGCAATTGGAGTGTTCATAAGCCACCTTGATAGCCGAGGACAACGGAGAACGAAGAACGGAGCAATCAGTCAAGCCATGGAGAAACACCGGATTTGCTTCTTGTTCCCTATCTCTTTAAATTTTGTTGTTGTTTTGACAAACATGTTTATAAATATTTATGCCATTGGAATGGTTAATTTAATAAGCTTAGCTTGAATTTAATTCGTGTTGGGTTGATTGCATTTCGTCCTCTTAAATAATTAAAATTGTGTTTATGCTGTTATAGGCCTCGGTAAAATGCTTGATTAAGTAAAATTATGTTTAAGTTATCTGGCATTTTAATTGTTTAGATAACTAAAGAATTAATTATTTAAACGCATTGAAATTGTAATTAATGGACACAATGCTTAATCTATGCATGTTTAATTATTCCAAGGTAGCTGAAGATTAAATTAGCATTGTATTTGGCGATACATATGCCTTGCATAACTTGCAAGATTTTTGTGATTAAACTGTTTCAAGGTAGGGATACTTTGTTACCTCACATGGTATTATGTTGAATTATTCATTTGAATCGACATAGGGATATGCAAGAGATGGTTTAATTTGATAAGTTTGTATGTGCAATAACATGTTTACTTTTATAAATCTGTTTTGTCAGTCGAATTGACATAAGAATATGTACAAGAGATGAATGAATTTTTTATTTGTAAATATGTTCATAAGTTAGCAAATTACCGAGTTGCCGTGATTTATTCGTAACAAGTATAAACATAAGTTTAATAATTCTAAGGTAAGAAATGTAATTAATCCAACACAATTATATCATCTTGATGAAATCATATTTTGAAATCATCCACTAGAATTTATTTATTTTATTTATTTTACTTTGTTTTCTAGTTTTAAATATTTCTTGAATCCAAATATTTTTTTTCTCACCAAAGTGTTTGAAATCATTTTCATAAATAATTCTTTTACAGTCCCTATGTGTACGATAACTCGGCATTTACTTGTCACTTTATTACTTATTGTGATTGTGTACACTTGCACATTTCCACCGCTCCAACTAGGTATGTTAATAACGATCAACTGTTGATCCATTGTTTCCAAGATAGCTTGGTGGGGTAGCTAGGTGGTACAACCAATTGAGCCGTGCTAGGATTAATTCTTGGGGAGACCTAGCATAAGCATTTATGAAACAATACAATCATGTGACAAACATGACACTTGACAGAATCACCTTGCAAAACATGGAAAAGAAATCAAATGAAAGATTTAGGTAGTATGCACAAAGATGGAGGGAAGTTGCCATGCAAGTTTAGCCGCCACTTTTAAAAAAGGAAACCACGATGCTTTTCATCAATACTCTAAAAGCCCCATTCATTAACCATATGTTGGGAAGTGCCACCATAAGCTTTTCAGATATAGTAATGTCCGGTAAGATGATTGAAAATGCGGTAAGGAGTGGGAGGATAGACACGAGAGAAAGCGCCAAAAGATCAGCCCCAAGAAACAAAGAAAATGAAGTGAGTATCTTGAGCATGCATCCCAGATCAGTCACCGTAGGTCGGCCGAGGGCTGTAACCACTAGCTATCAAAGCTCTTCAAAGTAGGAATCTAACTTGAGGCCAAATGCAAAAAGCTCTAGTTCACACCCATCCTGATGACATATAAGGGGCTATATCAGAATCTTTTTTATGTGCATGCAGTGTCTCCGTACTATTCAGACCCCATGTAACCTCCATTCCCAAAATGGTATAATGAGAATGCCTAATGCGAGTACCACGCGAGAATAATGGGTCATTCAATTGAAAACTATACTACGTTTAAAAAGTTGGTCGAAAGGTTCATTAAAATGGGAACTGTGAAGTTTGACATTTCATTATAACCTGATCACTTTGACGAGGCAGTAAATGCTATAATTGAAGGAGGAGACAAGAAAGTTGCGACTCCTTGAAAGAGTCAAAAGCGAAGAGGGAATCAGAGAACGAAGTTCCCAAGCCCTTGTATACTTGGGAATGTTTTGAATATTGGGAGTGTGGAGGAGATCCCTGTATTTCTAGAGCTAATCTAGAGTAATATTCAAAACACACTTATTGCTTAAGCCTAGAGGCAATAAGAACCGTTTTATGAAATAGGCTTGTGTCCGAAATTTTTTATTTCAATAAAATACATCTTTTTGAGTAAATATTCTTTTATTTTTTCCATTTCATACTGTACAAACAATTGTTCTTAGTTTTTTTCTTTTGTTTGTATTCTTTCATTCTTCATTCATTACCATACAAATAATCATTCTTTGAATCATTTATTTTTTGGAATCTTCCTTCGAACCTACAATAGGTCTTCAGATATCAATGATGTGAGCAACGCTACTACTGACTCAGAGTTTCCTTTCGAGTAAGATATGTGTCTAGAGGGATCTCTGGACTTTGAAGATGGCAGAGGTTGTAACTTATCTTCTGATTTGTTAAGAATGGTAGAACAAGATGAAAAATAGACCCTACTCTACAAAGGGTAAGTGAATATTATGAGCCTAGAAAAGAGGTGAAGATTGTAGCCTAGCTCACCACAGAAATAAGGCGAGACACCATTAAGTTATTTTCAAGAATGCAAAGATGTTTTCGCATGATCATATCAAGATATGCCTGGGCTACCAAGACACGGGCTAAACATGAGGATCGCACTGTTGGTCTACTATGGAAAGGGATTGCATTAGTTATATCGCAAATACTGAATTGAAGATGTGATTTATATGACTCCTTCAGACTTTTCTATATGTGATGTTATGGGACCGGTCTCGTCAAAAGCTTCTAGTTGACATCTAATTATCTTTGTGGTCATCGATTATGTCACTAAGAGGATGAATGTTGCTTCATATGCCAATATTGCAAAGTCGACAGTCATCAAATTTCAAAAAAAAAAGGGCGCTGACAAAGAATGCCAAAAAGGACAATGTCAAAAGTTTGTAGTCTGTTCAAAGATCAGACGCCGTATCATAGAGCAACAAAGATAGCCAAAAAGAAAAAAAAAAAAAAACAAGGATTGTAGGAAAGATGACCAAGACTTGTAAAGATTGGCATAAGAAGCTACGATTACTCTCTATGCTTATCAAATGTCGACCAGGACTTTCACTGGGGCATCACTTTTCACATTGGTTTATGGAATAGAAGTGGTTTTGCCCATGAAAATCGAGATTCCTTTGCTCCAGGCTTTGACTGAGTCAAGAATTGAATAAAGTAGAATGTCTCCAGTGAACTTGGTTGAAGAAAAAGGGTTTGAAAGTATTCATCATAGTCAAATGTACCGAAAATGGATGATGCTGATTTATGTCGAAAATGGACCACCCAAAGGAATCTCATGATGGAGACTTGGTATTGAGGAAGATCCTTCTTATACAAAAGGATTTCAGAGGAAAGAAGATGCCAAACTGGGAAGGACCTTATGTAGTAAAAAGGGGCTTGTTTTAGAGGAGCATTAATATTGTCCAAAACGGATGGCGAAGACTTGCCCAATTCGACAACATCAAGTTTAGTCAAAAAATATTTTACTTGAAAGGGGAAAGGCCAAGGTGAAAACCCGCAAAGGGTGCCTTGAGTTCAAATTAAAAAAATATATATATAGAAGAGGCCAAGGTGAAAACCCGTAAAGGGCGCTTTGAGACTAAAGGGGTTTTGAGCCGAAAACACAAAAAGGGCGGCTCAAATTTTGATCAAAGATAGGGCATGTGGTAGTCTTGCTATGCCTAAATTAACAATGAAGAAGTATGCTACGTCTTGGGGCATTAACAAAGTATTCCGGATCCTCTAAACACGTATTGAGCTCAAAATGGTCAATAAGAAGTTTGTATAGAGATGCTCAGGCTGCGATATTTGGGGCACCTAGCTTCTATCTTACACATTTTGAATTTGCTATCTTTGATTACATTATTCTTTTCAAAGATACACCCCAATCAATTTTCTTTTATGGCCTTGGCTTTCTTTGCTTACTTTATTCTTTTCAAGATACACCCCAATCAATTTTCTTTTATTGCCTTGGTTATCTTTGATTAACTTATTTGTTTTGAGCTATGCTCCTGATTAATTTCTTTCACGTCTATTGTTGTGATATTTTTCAAGCATTTTATATTGAAATAACGATTAATGGACTAATAATACTTTCATAAAAGGAGTTTTGCATATTACTTTGGAAGCTTCTAAATAATATGAGAATATAAAACAGGACTATTGTTTAGAACTCACCAAGCCTAAGGGTTAGAAATATTGAAAGATGATTATTTGTTCGGATTTTTATTGGATAAGACATTTCGTCAGTGATACCATCTCGACAAATGACAAGCAATGTCAACCTAAGTGTAAAAGGGGATCATTCTCGGGAAAAGAAAAATGATACCCTACATTCATGCAAATTTCAGGCACATACATCAGGTCATTACACTGAGGGAATAGTGTAACAGATCAAATTGAAGATGATACAAATTCCATACCTCTGAGTGGTAATAGGATGGATGGAAGAAACCAAATGTTATTCCCCTAAAGTTGCAGTGGGAGGTAAAAACTTTATGTCCCAAGGTTCAAGTGGAGTGGACTCAGAATTACCATCGAGCAAATTGTTTGAGCAGAATATGATATTTCAAGAGGAACAAAGATGAAACCTTGATGAATAAATGAGTGATTGACACCTGAAATAGGAATCATTCTCATAACATTTTTGCATTCATAGCATGTCTAAATAGAAACATTTGACTTATTTCGATCAGAGCATCCTAATTATTAGGCAAAAGCATATACATATTCTACAGGTCATGTCCTCTATAGGACAATGTAGTAGGGTAAATCGAAGACATCAGTCTTGCCTCACTAAAGTTGTAGTGAAGCAGACTGAAGACAACAAATCTTACCTTCTTAAAGTTACAGGAAGAAGATCGAAGACATCAGATCTTGTCTCCCTGAGTTTGCAATGGAGCAGATTAAAATAGCAGATCTGGCTTTCTTGAAGTTGCAGTGAAGCAGATCATAGACATCATCCTAACCTCCTTGAAGTTGCAAGAAACAGATCGAAGATATTAGCCTGCCTCCCTGAAGTTGTAGCGGAGCAAACTGAAGATAGCAAATCTTATCTTCCTGAAGTTGTAGGAAGTAGGTCGAAGACATCAGCTTGACCTCCCTAGAGTTGCAGTGGAGTAGACTGAAGACAGCAGATCTTATCTTCCTGAAGTTGTAGGAAGTAGATCAAAGATATTAGCCTGCCTCCTTGAAGTTATAGTGGAGCAGACTAAAGACAGTAGATCTTATCTTCTTGAAGTTGCAGGAAGCAGATTGAAGATATTAGCTTGCCTCCCTGAAGTTACAGCAGAGCAAACTGAAGACAGCAGATCTTATCTTCCTGAAGTTGTAGGAAACATATTGAAGATATTAGCCTACCTCCCTGAAGTTGCAGCGGAGCAGACTGAAGACAAGAGATCTTACCTTCCTGAAGTTGCAGGAAGAAGATTGAAGATACTAGTTTGGCATCCCTAAGTTTGCAGAGGAGCAGACTAAAGATAGCAGATCTGGCATTCCTGAAGTTGCAGTGAAGCAGATCGAAGATACTAGTCTGACCTCCTTGAGTTTGCAGCGGAGCAGACTAAAAATAGTAAATCTTGTCTTCCTGAAGTTGTAGTGAAGTAGATTGAAGATACTAGCCTATCTCCCTAAAGATACAACCATTTGACAAGACCTAGCAAAATGGGTCCTTTTATCGTCTTTGCTCTATTCTCATTACATGACAATGAGCAAAGAAGGGCAGCTATAGTAGTCCATTTATGCCCGGGCTTGAACAAATAAAAAAATAATATAAAATTTCCAGTTTTTATTACAGTCCATTTACAAAATAGATCACCCACAGACCCAAAACATTGACCCAAACTAATACCCACTACCCGTGGCCCAATTACACCCAAACCCAAGCGGCCCAAAAGGGCCCAACACCTAAACAGAATCAGAAGCCTAGGGTTTCTGAAACCCTAGGTGCTGCAAGCAACACAACCTTTTCCTCGTGTCGTAAGCAACACAGCCCCTTCCACGTGCCACAATCAGCGCACGGATAGCGCTCCACCACCATGGTTCTCGCCATTCACCTACAAACAAGGAAAGGAAATAGACAGTAGCAGCATATTGAGATTTTTCATTTATTTTTCTGATTTTATTTTGGGTTATAAATAACCCCAGCACAATCTGTAAATGGCCAATAATACACAATATACAAAGAATACAGGAATAAAAACAGGAGAAACATCAAATGAGCAAAGATTTTTTTTCTTCATTATTTTTTGGCTCTTTCGAATCTGTTTTTTTCTTTAAGTTTTTTTTCCTTTTTACATATATTAAAGTTTAATATAATAATATATAAAAAAAACTCACCTTTTGAGAGGTTCGGCCACTGTGCGCGGTGGCCAGTGGGTCATGCCGGAGCTTCATTGGAGTACTTGTCGGAAATCGCAGAGGGTGGAGAAGCAGAGAGCAAACTGGGGCTCTCTCTCAGATTTTTTTTAGGAACTGAAAAAATAATTTTTTTCTAAAAAAATTGGTTTTTATAAGTGATTAAAACGGCGTCGTTTTAGGCCCTAGCCAAACGTGCCAAAACGACGTCGTTTCAATGCTGACCCTCGCGCTGACGCATCCAGTTCCAGGATCCGCGTGTTTTCTATGGGAGGACTAATTGTAGTTTTAGCCCTTCCACTTTTTTATTAATTTATAATCAAGTTTCTTTTATTTTTTAATTTAGCCCTATATTTTATTTCGATTTCAATTTAATCTCGCACGAAGCGCAAGCGTTTTGGAGGGAGGGGACATTTTCCCCTCTAGTCCCTCCTTATTATTCGCGCATTTGGATAGGTCCCTTCCTTTTTATTTGTTTTCAGATTTTCCCCAAACTTTTATTTTAAGTTCAATTTCAGATTTTTTTATTTCTTTTGTGATTTTTGTTATTTCATTATAAATTTTGTTTTTTTAAATTCTTATTATTATTACTTTTACTATTATTTTAACATTACCACTACTATTTTTTATAATTAACTTTATTATTATTATTTTACTCATTTGTATTATTATCATTATTTTTATTATTACTTTCCTTATTATTATTATTATTATTATTATTAATTATAATAATATTGATATCCTTATAATAATAATAATAATTATTATTCTTACTACTCTTTTTTTTGCTAATATTATTTGTTTATTAACACATTTATTATTATTATTACTATTGTATTTTTGTCACTATTATTATTATTATTTTATTATTATTATTATTATTATTTGATTATTGTACATAGTATTTATTTGTTTATTGATTTATTATGAACTTTTGTTTTGTTTTTATTTAGTCATCTTTTTACTTATTATTTATTATTCGCTTTAATTTTCATTTATTATTATAATTTATATTGTTTCCTCGTTTCACTCTATTATGCATGTGTATTATAATTCATCCTCCATTTTATTATAAAATCACATCACATTTTACCCAATTTTGGAAGTAAGCAATTACTTCGTGTTCTAAGATTTGAAAGAAATCATACCCTAACTTATTGGGTTTCGATTTTTCTCATCAAATCTAAAGAACTAATTATTTTTAATTAAAGCATAAATTTCAAATCAAAACTTATTCTCGAGAATTCAAAATGTTGTATCCTAACTTATTGGATACGATATTTTGTCTCTCGAGGTATGGATTTTCTACAAATGAAGGCAAGCTTAATTCCGAAGTCTTGAGACGTTACATCCTAACTTATTGGGTGTGACATTTTATTTCCTTGAGATAAGTGAGTTCTAGCTTTCTTACAAATAAAAGGATCGTATTTTAAATTTTCCTAATTTTTGACATTAGAACATTAATTAATCAAATCGGTACCAATTTTGGGCGTTTCAAGGGTGCTAATCCTTCCTCGTACGTAACCGACTCCCAAACCCGTTTTTTCTAAATTTCGTAGACCAAAATCATAGTTTTAATAAATCAAAATGTTTTTTTATTTATCAAAAATGATTAATTTCAAGGTGACCCGATCACACCTCGAAAAATGATTGGTGGCGACTCCATTTTCATTTTTAAAGTCGATCCCTGTTTTTTCAAAATATAAAAAAATGGTTTCGACACCCCCTATTTTCACATGGACGGTGACACGAGCGTGTCTAGTGGCCGTGTGAGACACACAGCCTAGCCACACGGGCGTGTGTCCCTTGTTTTGAGAAATTTTTTAAAGTTTCGTGAAAGTTTTATAAGTTATCGGTTTAGTCCCGAACCACTCCTAAAGCATGTTTAAGGCCTTGTAGGCTATTATAAGGGACAAATTGATTGAGATGGAACGACGATTGTATGAATTGATCGAATGTATGAGAAAAGTACTATTATATGTGTTATAAGTCCGGTAATGCTTTGTAACTCTATTCCGACGTTGAATACGGGTGAGAGGTGTTACACCATAATTGTCCACTACTTTAGTTAATGGTCTAATTACCATTTAAGGCCACTAGCATTCCAATTTCTTAACAATTTGACACCTTTTACTCATAGAACTCAAATTTTGCACCTTATGCAATTTAGTCCTTTTTATCAAATTAAGCATGCAAACGATAAAATTTCTTAACGAATTTTTTATACGACAATACTAACATGATGGAGACATTAAAATATTAATATAAATTTTTTGATGTCGGATTTGTAGTCCTGAAACCACTGTTCTAATTTAATTGAAAACGGGCTGTTACAGTGACAATCTTCAACAAAATTAAGGGGGTTCTCTCTCTATCATTATTTTATATTGTCACTTTTTTTATTATTATTTGGAAAAAATGGCTAAATTAGATTATATTTTCTAGATTAATATGTTAAAATAAATTTTTTCTAGGAGATTGTAATTTAAGCGGGACCGTCTATAACCCTCCAATCTTTCCTAAGAATTGATTTTAACATAATATTCCAAGAAAATATTTCCTTAGTGAAAAACAATTTTTAATTTTTTGAATAAAAGGGTCAAATTTGATCTAAGTTTTAGTTTACAACTCAATTTTCAAATTATCTTTAAGTCCGTGTACTTAATTGAATTATTTGCAATAATTGGCTATCCTTTTGTAAATATTAAAATTACCTATCTTTTTCTATAAGTATTTTAAAACAACTAAAATAAAAGTTTTTAATTTTTAATAAATAGGATGATAGCAACTAATATATAATTATATTTTATATAATATATATTAATTGTTATTAACCTTGTATATGATTAGAATTTTTAATATTTTATCATTATTTTACTTAAGATTTTCTATTTTAACAAATAAGGTAATTACAAATAATTTATTAATATACTTATATTGTATATTAATTGTTATTAACTTTATATAGCATTAGTATTTATAATATTTTATTATTATTTTGTTGTAAGAATTTGAGTTAAACTCCCCTCATACTCACTTTAAATACCACCTTCCCGTTCACCTTTTCTTTTATCATTCTTAACACCACCCATCCACCAAACTCCTTAGTGTTGCAACCCTCACCATCACCAGTCGATGCACCAAGCACCAGCCCTCTGCTCCGCTTGCACATTCCATTGCTTGCACGTGCTCCCTTGCGCACCTCGCTAGCCAACCTGCACACGCCCTTTCCCGCGCGCACTGTCCACCTTGCTCCCTCGCGTGTCCTAGCTCACACACACCAACCTACTCACGTGCTTGCTTCTGTTGCACCAAGTTGCTGCTGTTATTCGCTGCACCTTGCCGAAACCTCAAATCACCATTCGACCATCTTCTTTCATAATCACTGCACCTCATATATCTACTACCTTATTAGCCCTCCAACTTTAGCCGACGTCACCTTGCTTCCCTTTCATATTATTTGTTTTTCTTTTTGAAGTTCTTATTAATTTTTACAAAGGTGGTAAGAAAATTTCTCCCCTAAATTTTAATTTGATTTAATTATTTAAATTTTAAATTTGATGAATTGTTAATTTTTTATGCTAATTAAATTTTTGGGAAAATATTATTTGTTTCCCTCTTATGTGATGTTCAGGTTAAATCATGCCTCACAAAAGAACTCGTGCCTCTGCCCAAGCTGTAGACTCACAAAACAAATTCCATTGTGAAGAAGCCAAATCAAGATACGATAACATCTTCAAAAATAAACAAATGCTCCCAAAAAAAGGTATTACATTGAAAGAAAGCAACTAGACTAATTTCATGGTGAGTATTCGACAAGTTGCTGAAGCTTTAAATTGGAAAGTGTTTTGTTAGAAAAGACCTAGTGCAGATGAAGAGTTAGTCCGATAATTTTATACAAATTTGACCTCAAGCAAATTAACAGAAGTCTCTATTCGAGGAACCAAGGTACCAATAAACTCAAATACTATTAATGAATTCTTTGATTTACCTGATTTCAAAGACGATGAATATTATTCCTTAATGGAAAATATTGAGGTCGAGAAATTATAAGAAATTCTCGAGGAACTTAGAGTTTCGGGTTCTAAATGGACTGTGTCAAAGCATGGGACTCACACTTTTCACAGAGAATATTTGACACCATTAGCGAAGGTATGGTTTTATTTCATTTGGTTCAGCCTTATGCCTATTTCACATAGGACTACAATTTTAGTAGAATGAATGGTCTTGTTATACTCAATTATGACAACAAAGACCATTGATGTAGGAAAAATAATTCTAAGGAAAATTCGAAACTGTGTCGCTAGACATTTTGGACCAGCATACTTTTCCTTTACGATAACAATTTTGTGCTTAAAAGCTAAAATTCTTACAAATGTAAAGAAGACAGTGTATAGCCAAGGTACAATCACAAATTGGGACCTTTTCTAAGTAGTAGGAAATTATGTTCTACAACAGCGAGCTAAATCGAGCGAGGAACCAGAAGAAGAAGAAGATCCTACAAAGATAGAACCAATGCATCCAGTTGAAATTCTTGATGTCGCAAAGGAAATTGAACCAATATTCGAACTTGACATGGCTACCTCAACATTTAGAATTCATTTGTCTCACCCAGATCTTCATGATAAGCTATCGAAGTTGATGGGCATAATGCAACATATACAGTGGCAGCAACAAGCTTACTGGAGATACAAAAAAATACTAGATGACGCAATGAGGAACACTTTTACAAAAATATTTCATGACACGTTTGGTTTTGTGCCTGAATTTCCAGACTATATTTGAACCATTGACTTCAATGTCGAGGAGGGAATGAGGCAATTCAAGCAAAAACAAGGACGATGAAGCAAAAGATGGGTCAAATTCTAAGGGGTCTGCAAATAAATAAAAAGAAGAGGATCTTGTCTTTACTTTAGTTTATTTCTTAGGATACCTTAAGTTTTTAGGTTTAAGTTCTTTTAGGATATTTTTATTTCTCACATAATAAAATATGAGGTGAAAATCATCAATAAAATTAAACAATTGATAAGAAGTGTGGTAATAGATATGTACATCTTTAGGATTGGATCTACCTAGGAAAAGCTTGGTATTTAAGTAATCAAACTTGACTCACCTGCTTTTCCTAGGGTCCTACTTGGTGTACAGTATTTATTCACTTCTATATTTTCGTTATCTCTATTGTTTTTAACAATGAGAACATTGTTCACCTTAAATAGGGGGACCAAAAATTGAAATTGTTTGTCTTTTTCAGAATACATTTTTCTTATAATTATGATTAAGTTATATTTTGTTCAAAATTTTGAATTTTTGTTAATTATGCTAAAATTTAGTATAAATAAAGTTCTATTATCTCAATAATTGCTATGCAAGTTGAACTATGACATAAATGTTACTCTTAATAAAGTTTGTAAATCGTACCTTAAAATTTTTAATTCCTTAGGAGAGCTAGGCATGCATGAAAGTTTAAGTCTCTAGAATTGACTTAATAATTTCTTGAGGCGAAATCCTAGGAAGCATGAAATTTTGAAAATGACTTAGGCAAACTTTTGTTTGGACTGTTTGAGCCTTTCAAGCCAACCTCAACGAATATTGTCCCTTGAAACCCAACTTTGAGATTATATGGCCTAATTTTATTTGAACCATTGCAATAATAAGCCATTCATTCTCTCATAATTATATTTAAATTGTCCTAAACACTAGACTCATTTTATCTAGAATATTCTTTGAAAATAAGTTTGGGGGAGTTGAGAAGAATTATTAAAATGCTCAAAAATTGTAGTACATACAGTAATATGCTCGAAAAAAAGAAGAAAGAAAGAACATATGTACTCAAAAGAAATAGATGTACAAAGAGCATGTGAACTCAAATGCAAATGAGTTGGTGAATTTGAAGGTATTTATTCCAAAGGTCTGATGCAAGCTGAGTCTAAGGTTTTTAAGCTTCAAATTATCTATCTATACCTTCCCCTAGCCTAGCCATGTTACAACCTATTTAAAATACCTATTGATTCAGATTTCTATGTTGCCTACATTAGTGGAGAGAAATTGCTAGGTTCAACATATGAATGTATAAATTAAACTTATTGATTACAGTTGAGTCTCAAAAGGGAATAAGAACTAATTGGTAAGAATTTAGCATATCTTTATTGAGAAAGCATTTAGTCTATTCTTGTTATCATGATAATAATTGAGAATAATTCGAACAATAAGTATATTTAAGTTGCATAATTTCAAAGTTCTTATTCTTGAGCATAATTACACTAAAACCATAGTTATTGGAGAGATGTTTTTGAAGAAAATTGTCAAAGGTGATTTCAAGCAACTCCTTTTACAATTTGTGCATTACTCGGGATGAGCAATGAATTAAGTTTGGGGGTGTGGAAACACAAAAATTTATAGACTTTTTAGTACCTTTTAAGCTCTAATTCATGCAGTTTCGTAGTAATTTTTGTCGAATTCATACTTTAATTATAAAATAATTAAATTGCACTCAAATTATTAACATATTGTTCTTTAATTATTTTTATAATAAATGTACACAAATTTGATTTATTTTTGACATTTTTACACAAAGGGTGAAAATCATCTCGGTAGTCACCTCAAGAGGCTTGAACTGATGGGGTAACTTTTTGCATTTAGTGAATCAAGAGCATGGATAAATAATTTTCCAGCAATGGATGATCCAAAAATAATTATTTAACATATTTTATAATTAATTTTGATCCAATATCAATTGTGTTAAAAATTAATTATAAGCTTGAAAAAGAAAAATTGGCCTGATCCACCAAGGATTTGGAGGCCTAAACTGTCCCATATAGCTGACCCAATTAGCATATTTAGATGATTTTTATAATTTCAAAATAGCCCTTGAAGTTTCCTTTAATTCCACTCAAACCCCTCCTCTTTTCATGCCTTCTATTTTTAGCCTTAAGCTAAAAATAGCAAATTTGAATCAATCAAACTTGCTCAAAGCATGGTTGGCCAAGGAAGAGAGAGTGGTTGATATTTTTTTTCTATTTTTGGTAGTCATCTCAACCTATAAATACCCCTCTTCCCTTCCTCAAAAATCATCCCTCACATCCTCAATTCACATATCTTTCTCTTTTCCATTCCTTTTCTTGTTTTCCCATTTCCTTTGTCCTCTTTCCCTTTCCGATTTCCCCTCTTGAAAAAGAGCTAGAACGCCCCTAGGAGTAGCAGCATTCAAGTTTTTGTGAAGGAATTGGATTAATAGGTTGAGCAGAAAAGAATAGGAGCGCACTAGTCTAGCTTCGGAGAAACACCGAGATTTATTTCCTAGTTCCCTTCTCTTTATTTGTGATCATGGTTATGAATATTTGTTGTGTTATTGTTCTTGATCTAATAAAATGAATTAAAATTAAATCGTGTTAGATTGATTGCATTCTGCTCGCTTAAATTGTTCAATAAAACAAAACCATGCTTATGTTATACTTGCACTATAATTGTAAGGTTGCAAATGAATTAATTATTAATCAGATTAAAATTATAATTAATTGACATAGTATTCCCTTTCACAGTCCCTGTGGGTACGATAACTCGACATTACTTGTCACTTTATTACTTGATACAATTGTGTACACTTGCAGATTTTTGTCGTTCCATACCTTTATCCCTAGCATATTACGCTCTGATGCCAACACAAATCCCAACACAAATGTTGACACAAATGCCGATGTATCCGCCCACAGCTACAATTCCTTGGTGTTATGTGCAATCAAGTTATGTGACATTGTATAGTTATTCTCCTATAGTGTCGGAAACATCCACCGTGTCAATTTTTATCAAGGTGACTCATTGTCGCAACCACCTTATCGTAGAATAGAGGAAACCCGATGGGAGGCTAGGTTGACATTGCATTCAACCACGGAAGAAATAGATAAAGATGAAGACTGGGGTCGAGGTGAAGATGAAGACAATCAAGACGATGAAGAAGAGGAGGCTACACCCCAAATTGTATGAAGAAATCCTAGGCACAACCGTCAGCCACTGTCTTGTGGCACACATTCGGCCCAACGACGCATATGATTTTTTTTCTTTACCATTTTTGTGATGTAGATATAATTGATATCAATAAAATATGGTCATTTTTGTTATATTTGTGTTGCAAAATTATAATATATATTTTATGAAAATTTCCATCATTAATATTTGATATCAAACATTTAATGATAATTTTATAAATATTTAGAGGTAAATTATTACACCTAGTTTATCCTTATTCACTATTTCACCATGGTAAACAAAATAATGAATGGGGTGAAAATTATCTATATAAAAATTCAAAGTAAAATTGTAATGTGACCAAACGATCTCATGAGGTATACAAAAGACTTAAAATATTTTGTACAAAAAAGTAGATGAAGAATAAATTGGTGTACAATGAAAATGAATAAAATTGTGTTAGAAAAAAAAGAATAAAATATGTTAACGAGGTGTTGTCTTCAATGTTTACCTCAATTATGGACAAGTTGCCCTCGTATGCCCTGGGTTCCTACAATAGTTCATAACCTCTGTTGATTGGTCTTCTCCCGAACATCCATATTGTTGAGTATTTGAATAGAATTCAACCAACCTTTTGGGAGGCAACGCAATTGAATATTCAGTACCAACTCGAACGGGGCGCTTGATATTGGCGGCCACATTCTTTCATCTACAATCGGTGGGATTTCAGATCTCCATATATTGTACATGCGTTCTAGTCTGTACACATCGTTAATATAAGGTGTGTATTGTATGTAACACCCCAAACCTGGCTTAGTATGGCTGAATCTGGCGTGTCACGTTGATGTGTCTTTCGAAAATTAAACTTGTTGGTAGAATTTCGTTTCTAAGTTGAAATCTCTTTGTTAAAACTCAAATCATCTTAACCATTTACTAACCAATTAAAATGTCTTTACTATAAAAACATTGTTTGTTGCGGAAGCAATGTCCAAAATGTTGTGAAAATGCAGTGTTTTGAAAACAGTTAATCTTTTTGAAAACCAGTGTTCTACCACTATCAGTTAAGTATCAAATAAATAAAGCCAAAATAACATAACTTAGGTTTAAGAAGCATTATTACAGAATCAATAGCCCAATAAGAAATTTAAATAAATAAGTCACAAGCAAAACATCAGCGATCGTGTGGCCACCTCCGAGTCTCTCACGACTTCAAATTGTCTAAGGCTGGGGATTACCTGTACAGTTAAAACAAAGGGTGAGTTTATGAAAACTCAGTGTGTAATCCCTTATCAGTCAGTCAGTAACAATATATGCAATAACAACCTAGGCCTTGGCCCTATTCAGTAATAGTGCAGTCTGGGCCATAGCCATTATAGTAACAGTGTGGGCCTAAGCCCAATACAATATCAGTACGGTGCAATTATGCAACCCACCCAAATCTAGCCAACACACCACCTGTACCAATCAACACACCATGTGGGGATAAAATCGACCCACCCAGCCAGTACACCATTATCGCAAAGATAGTTGATGAAGAATAATAACGCGTAAGAGTCGCAAGAATAATATGGCTAAGAGCCATAAATAGGATAGCTATAGGCTATAAACAAGATGGCTAAAAAGCCATCAATAGCTATAATATGATCGGCACAGAGCCATCGGTAGCTGTAGTATGACCGGCACAAAGCCATCAGTAGCTATAATATGATCGGAAGAGAGCCATTGGTAGCTGTCTATGATCGACACAAAGCCATCAGTAGCTATAATATGATCGACACAAAACCATCGGTAGCTGTAATATAAACGGCACGAAGCCATCAGTAGTGGTAATATGATCGACACCAAGCCATCAGTAGTAGTAATATGCATGGCACGAAGCTATCAGTAACTCCACAATCGTCTTGTGTGACCCAACAATACAGTAATCTTCCTCCGTAACAGTACCCCAACCCCATGTAGCATGTCGTGTATGCAGAATGCCATGCTCAAAATCAGTCATACAAATCACAGACAAATCGGTCATTTAAATCATAGCCAAACTAGTCATTTAAATAACAAAAAAAATCAATCATTTAAATCACAGCCAAATCAATCATTTAAATCACAGAAAAATCGATCATTTACTCTTGAGGGGCAAAATAGTCATTTTACCCTTTGGGGGTATTATGGTCATTTTACCCTACAAGGGTATTACGACTATTTTACCCTACAGGGGCATTATAGTCATTTTACCCTATTGGGGCATTACGGTCAATTTACCCTACAAGGGCATTACGATCATTTTACCTACAAGGGCGTTACAGTCATTTTACCCTATGGGGTCTCGATACAGATATCGACCTCTCGAAAGGTCCACAGTCACCTCGAGTGACAAAGATAACCTAAATGGTCATAACGGTGTAAATGGGCCTAAGGCCCGTTATTCGGCCCACGTGGGCCAACACGCTCTTGTGGCCCATTTAGCCCAAATTTAGCCACGGCTATGCGAACTACATAGCCCGGTCTAGTATTTTCCATTTATCATTGATTTCATCCGTGTAGGACCCACGAGCCCTATTGGGCCCACACGACCTATTTTGGCCAACGAGGCCCATGTCGGCCCAAGAGCACGAGAACACTCGTGTGGCCTCTATAGTCTATCGCCTATGATTTGTGGGCTCAGTTTACCATACGAGCGATTGCACGCTCATGAGGCCTCAAATGTCGAAGTTTTGGCTTTTCGAGTTTTCAACTTTTTGGCTTTCGTTGATTCACAGTAGAGAGGGGTGTGACTACACACATTTTTGGGTTTTGACAGTAACAAATTTGGTGTATTGTTACACACCCTTTCGGCTTTTAAGTCAATTATCATTTACGAAAGACAATTACACACTTGTTCGTGATAACGAGTAAACTAGCCCACGTGCACTCCAACCTATTACAACAAAAGCTTTGGTTAAATACTTAACACACGAGTTGAAAGAGACACTAGCCGAAACCTATTCAAAACATTACTTACTATCGCCTAGCTTGAATGAGCAGATTTAACCTACTTAGGTAGCTGACGAAAGAGGATTACAGACCCCTCAATGGTTATCTGCATACGAATCGAACCTCCTATTAACGCACATATGTGACAATACTTGATCCTTAATAAACATATACTTACTAAATTGCAGAGTTAATATTAAGAGGAGGAAGAATCGGCCTACAAGAGTATGCCTTAAACCAAGGCATGAAAAGGAATGCACACACCAGAGATGGAAGATTCAGCTACCCAAAATCAACAACCAAAGAAAAGAAAGTTGCGATAAATAGATCGATCGGTTGCCGGAGATTAGTTGTTGAATCGAAGACAGAAGTGAAGCAGTAAGGGATGTAGTAAAATGGCTTGGGTACTAAAAAGAAGGGGTGATAGCAGGAATGATTTGAAAAGAATAGAGGAGGGAAAAGGTAATGTGTATTCGGTCACCAACGTCATATGGAGAGAAAGACAACTATAACCAAAAAGAACCGAGGGAGGGAATGAAGAGTATATTTGGCCAAAGAAGAGAGACTGACAGCAAGTCAGAAATAGAGAGCAAGAATAAAACAAAAGGAGAAATTCGGCACAAGAGGGAACAGAGTTGACAGGAGCCAACACTATTTTTCCAAAAAACCCAAAAACAAAACAAAACAAAAGAACACCACCAAAACTGATCATGCTCATAAACTCCCCCTCCTAGCCGAATTTCTCATATACAAGTTTCCCCATTCGGTTACACCACTCCCAATTTTGAATTCCTTGATTTGCTCTATAATTTCCTCCAACTTTATATTTCAAAATTCCACGATACTCTCTCCTAACAACCTAGATTATCTCCTCGAATCTCTCCTTAACTTCCTCCATGACCATTTCAAATTCCATTTTGCAAAGTTTCAGTCAAGCTCCACCTCTCATGTAGCAAGGAAGTAAAATAATACTCCCTTGTACAACATGATACTCGAATCCAATCTCCCTTGCAACTTAAACCACGCCACTAACCACCTTACCAACCAACACCTTGTGTCATATTTTAACCACACATATCTAAAAGGCCTACTATCAAGCACCAAGGGTTTTATTCACTTAAAAACTAAAATTTTAGCTAAAGCACAGGTTTGAACCTAGGACTTCTCAAAGACTCCCATATTCACCTAAATCACTTAGCTATTAAAGCAAACAAGTAATTTGTGACATTTTCTTGCACACATAAATATTTATGTGCAGTCTCCTAGCTCATCCCACACTCAAGGCCCATTCCTTCTAGGCCCAAATTTGGGGCATTACATTGTATTTGTGCATTCACACATGCAACAATTACATGTGCGTGAGAATCGAAGTGCTTGGAATTTCCCACAATTGTAGGTCCCTTGTGTTAGGGAAATAAGTTTTGCTACCCTTGACATGTCTTAGTTGGGTCTAGCATACTCCGTGCCCCAAAATTTTAGGTTTGGACATGAGTGACACACTACAAACATAGTGTTTCCTCTCTTTGCATTTCGTTTAATTTCTTTCAAGACATCCTCACACCAAACGTGACTATGGCGCCCCAAACTTGGCCAGGACGATCTAACCTAAATTTCAAACATCACATTAGCCACTGAAGTGACTCTCCATGAAAATACCATAAAACACTCCATCCAACAAATCACACCACACAATTGCAACGTAAATCATTTTGGAAAGAGACCCCAAATCATACTTTTCTATTCAAAGCATAGAAATAACTCATGAGAAATCAAATTTCGTAACACCTGCGAACCCACCTCATGGTGAACCTAACCAAAACCATAATAGCTCGCATCTATCTAACGAATACCAACTTGTGACCTACCCTGTGAACCCTAGTTCACAACTTGCAGACACTAGTTCACACCTTACCCTACGATCCTTAATGATTGGCAAACACCTATATCCAACAAACTTATACACATACCTTCCCTTGCATTACAAACTATTTTTATGAATAGTTTGCTCGTGAACTCCTCTATTTGATGAACCTATCTAACATGGCGTACGCACTATCTTTGTCGAACCCCTTATTGGTGAATACTATGTTTTGGTGAACTCGATGGTTGTGAACTCCCTATTGTTTCACAAACCCCTCCCATTCTTGTGATCCCCTATTGGCAAGCGACCTGAAGACTAACACTATGTTTTGGAAAACCCTACCCAACATTGTTTAGTTTTTTGTTCTGAACGAAATCCCTCATAGTTACTTGCGACCCCTACATGTTTCTTGTCTACCCATTAACACATCCATTAACCAGTAAATAACATATTACAACATGCTTTTCATACATACTAAGTTACCATCTTGATTCATACAACATGATATAAAGAGCATACCTCAATGTCCAATGAACTCCTTGTTATGTATAAGTAAGTTAGTTCAACAATTTATCAAGCAAAAATCATGTATTATAATGTAATCAATCAACCATTCAATCAAATAGTTGTAAAGTCCAAAAACCCAAAATTACATAGTCCGTAATGTCTATTTACAACACATAAAAATTTACTTAAAAGTCAAAGTCTAAATCTAACCACTTAGAACAGTCCCACATTGCCTTTCTCTTTTGAATTTGGAAACACGACACATACTCAAGGGAATTTCCCTTGCGATAGATCACCAGAATGCCACACTTCACCACTTATCACACTAGATATTTATCTACGAGGTATATGCAAGGAGTGTGAGCTTATTGAAGCTCAATGAGTGCTTAAGCATACAAAACATATAGACACATCATTCATGCCAGAAATTAGATATGTTATAACAATTCATATAAAACACAGTATCCGTACACATCATGGTGAGAAATTGGCAATTTGTGGATGTAAAACATAATCATAATTTTTGTGCATTGGATAAATAGATCTTTATATACTCCAAATGAATCAAAGAGTCCTGCACTATCTCCGATAAACGTAGCACGGGTGCTCACGCTTTACAAACACTTCATGCTATCTACGGTGAATGGAGCTATGCTAAACATTCCTTTATCTCTTTAGCGCTATCTTTGGGCTACAATGCCCTAACACATAATAAAAAGGGTGAGTACTCACAATCCTATGGCAGGTCAATGATATATAATGGTTTCAAGTGTTTACAATGTCAACATATCATTTAAAACACATCCACAATATACAATATAATGGGGCTCGTAATACAGTAGAGCTTGGACCTTATAGTTTGCAAAATTAAGATTTGCAGTTAATAGAGCCCACATATCTGCAGGGCTCGCTGTACATATAGGTTCACATATGAAAAAGGTTCGCATAATAGCATGGGGTCTCATATTACATGAATTCGTATGTATCATGGGTTCACATATATCACTTAGGTTTGTAACCAGATAGGCTCGCATACATATAGGTTCACAAACAAATAGGCTCTCATACATATATGAGATCGCATAACATATGGGTCCGCACATGATATAGGGTTCGCATAATATATATGGTTTGCGTACAATTTTTCAGGGTTTGCATGCAATATAGGAGGGCTCATTCACATTTCAATAGGGTTCGCATACATTTTATTCAATTCATCAAATTAACATTTTCCAAAAACTTACGTTTGTTTTAAATCTCAAAGAAGAATAATCATTTGGTTCACTCAAATTATTTAATGATTTGCTTAAATCAAGTTTATAAACCTCTTAATTACATCAAAATAAGTTGAAGATCATTTTGAAACAATCACTTAGCTCTCTATTACGAGATCTACCATTTTCAGTAAAAAAAGCTTTAAAATCATAAATCTTATGATTTCTTGATTAGATCTATAAAATCTCAAATTGGAATCACATAATAATGTTTAAATAATAAGAAATCATAATATTACCTTTGATTTGAAGAACGCCACGAGATTTGGATCAATTTGAGCAAAAATTGAGCTAAGTAATAATAGAAAATTTGAGAAAGGATGAATTTCTTTTGAAATTGAAGAAGAAAAATGTGTTTGGATACTTAGAAAATCAAAATTATGGAGAGAATTTTAAGAGAAAACTCTAATTTTAGATCTAACAAAATTTTCAAATGGATGAATGCGTAGAGGGAAGGGACGGTGGGTGGTCTTATATAGCCAACCAATTTCCAAAATTTGGTTTATTTACCCTAAGGCCCCTTTCTATTCTCCCCATTTTCCAACTAACCCCTATTTCAATTAAAACTCTTAATTTAAATATTTGACCTCTAATTTAAAATTCTTTTCAATTTAATCCCTACTAATTTATTTTATTAACCCAAATTATTTTTATTTTATTATTTTAATTTATTTTAATTTCTACAACTATAATCCTAATATCTCTTTCGAGGACACGATTACTTACCCAGTTCTACTAACCCGATTTTCTGGGTGTGGTAGTGATCATCCGCTATCTGTCCATCATATGCTTTCACCCGCTTTGGATATAAGGCTGCCAAGCGAAAGTGTGTTTCTTTCACAATCAAGGTTATTTACAAATTACGTGTCCCTTTCAATACGAAATTGATGCATTCTGTTAGGTTTATTGTCATATGCCTGTATCATAGACCCCCATCATAAGATTGTGTCCACTGGTCAAATGTTATGTTAGCGAGGTATGTTACAAATGAATTTTGATGGCGCAAGTTATTCGATATTTCATGGAAACGGTGTTGGATGAGCTTATACCCTGTTGCAAAAAGTATGCCCATGAATGAAAACAATGAATGAATATGATATAGCATGATTGTAAAAATAGTGGCAACTACATACCCATGTCAATGACTTGATCCTATTCACTATCCAAAGCCATTTTGTTTGTTAGATGGTGCCAACATGTCTTATACAATACTTATGGTGTGTGCGATCCCAAAGGCTAACATATCGTTCAATTGCGACTAAGATTTCGGGTCCCTTGTATCAGATGACGCATATGCTGGGCTATGGGACAATATAACTGTGGAATTGGCTAAGGTAGAAATCCTAATCATCTGCCTTTTCTCCCAGGGTTATTGCAAACGCAATCGGCAGAATCTTCCAATTACCATCCTAGACAATGACCATCAGCAGCTAATGTTCATACCTCCTGTACAGCTAAGTGTCATCAATTTGTACTAATGGCTTGCAGTACCAGAAAGCTTCCATGCATTGGCCGAAGATCAAAAAGAATAAATGGAAAACTCTTTTTTGGGGACCAAACGATCACGAAAGTATGCTGGGTGCATTTTCAGATTGGTTACAGAACCTAGTGCGTACCGATCCAGTACCTAACACCACAACCACACATCATTATATGACATGTCCCACTTATGATACAATTTCTCCATAGCCTTTTATTTTGCGACCATGCCTTGTAGTACGATGGCATGTAATCATACTAACTACGAATATTGACAATCAACACCGACACGGGAATCCTAGGACTCATTTTCACCAAAGGTAAAATTAGGTCAACTATAATGTCAGAGTCTAACCTCGAATGATCTTGACTTACAATTGCAAAGGAGGAGTCAAAGTTACTTTATTGGCAAATACAAAGGCTATTTTAGGTAATACAAAAATATCGGGCGATCGCATGATGCACCTACTGCAACACAAGTATATGGACTGATATACTTCTTTATTGTCAACCTTCCTTCGAAAAGATGCCATGATTTTCCATTGGCACATACCATCACGTATTACATTTTGTAACATCCAAGAATTAGGAGTTCTGCATTGTATGTCTTTGGAGGTCCTGAGAGGCTCGAGATCAAGCTAGAGCCTTGGTAAAATTTTGCATTTTGGGTACTTTAGGGGGAGAGCGGGTTGAAGCAGGCCTTCAGATTATTTTCTTGTGTTTGTTGATACAAGATGGAGTGTGGTGTGATGGCAAGATAACGCCACTTAAGGAGCAAGGGAGTGGCGTCACAAGAGAAGCAGGAGGAGGAAGGAGTTTGAGCCTCATCAACAGCAAGTGTGAGCTTTATTTTTTTGTGCTCAAGGTAGTGAAGTCTTGGTATTCGGCTTGGACTCTTCAATGATGATGGTTGAATGGGTCAAAGCATTTGAATGGAAGGTGTGGAGGAGTTTGTGGAGGAAGACTTGGTCTACTAATTCAAATGGGTGTTAGAAAGTGAAAGTAGGAAAAAATCAAGGGATTTGGTGTTGGTTGTGGAGTTGGCCTAAAGTTGGAAGTATGTGGGGGGAAGTGAATTCGGTCATGGAAAGTAAAAGGGAGAAGGTCTTTGTTGTTGAGCATTTTCAGTTTTTTGCTAATAGAAGAGTGTGTCGTTTCTTCCAAGTGTACTAGCATGCATTTTCGGTCAATTTGTTTCACTTCTTTGTTACCTAAAGAAAACCATAGCACTTTGGCTTCTACCCTTTTTCTTTCACCTCTTCTTCCTTTCAACTTGCATCCTATCCTCTCGAAGTACTCCAACATAGCTGAATCCTCTTCATCTCCCATTTGAAGTTTATTCTTTTTGTTTAGCCTCACATCATCCGAACCTGTCCCTTACCTTCTACTCACCATAACAGAAACCTTCCTACTTTATTTTTCTACATCCTTCATTAAGCCGAAACCCTCTTTCTCTTTCACATTACTTCCATTCTCTTCATTTTCTTATGGGCATTCTCTTCATTCCATAAGCCAAATCCATCCTAGAAACAACTAAACCCGTTTCTTCCATTCTGTGCCTCTTAGCCGAATATCAGAAAGCAAGGTGCTAGGAATCTTAGGTTGTAGGAAGTCTATACAATTGGGATCTGTTGGTTTAGATAAGGGGAGACTCTTTTTCCATTTCTTTTTTTTTCTCTCGATTTTATGTGGCCATAGCTGAATGGCTATTTAGCTTGGTGTTTAGATTTTGGCTAACCCCTTTTTCCTTTTCTTCTTCTCTCATTTGAAACGTTTACTCCGGGAAATTCCATTAGCTGAATGTTCGTAGTTTGAAGCCTGAAGACCTTGTGATTACCGAACCTTACCATACCATTCGGGTTCTAGAGGTAAGGAGATTCTCTTGATTTTGGGTTGTCTATTTCCTTTTCTTTTTGTTGCCTTAACCATACGTTTTTGTTTAAGTACTAATCAAGACTCTTATCATGGATATGAGTGCTAGCCGATCCAAGGAGGATGCGTCTAAGGGGCCTGAGGAGAGCGAACTCGTGGTCTCTACTACTAAGTTTAAAAGACGCGCGGTGTCGGCGGTTCAAGGCTTTTCGCTGGGGTGTGGTAGAGAGCCAACGTCTGCTTGGGATAGGTAAATCACTGTTATCCCTGCTAGTGAGAGCGTCGACGTAGAGAGTCTAGTTTTACGCGTAATCAGGTGTGTAACGCTCCCACTTTTTCTTTATTATTTTTTATAAATAATTGTGATGGCTGAATGCCGAAATGACTGTGTGGACAGTCGAGATACCCTAGTGGGTATCGGTTGGAGATATCGTAAGTGCTTCTTTGTTACTACTTTCGAATGTATGTATGTTTGTATGATATATTTATCTGTTGTACATTGGAAGTATGTTAACATGCTGCATGGGCTTTGGGATATGATGTGAAAAAGGGGAAGTATGATTCAATGACTGTCACAGTGGTTTGGTACCACAATGGGTTGGCCCCACATGTTTTATCCAGTGACTATGTCTTAGTGGTTTGGTACCACAGTGGTTTGGCACCATGTATATTATTCAGTGACTATCTCAGTGGTTTGGTACCATAGTGGGTTGGCCTCATATATATTTAACGGTGATTGTCACAGTGGTTTGGTACCACAGTGTGTTAGCCTCACATATTATATTTCATGACTCTGTCACAGTGATTTACTATCACAGTGGTTTGGAATAATAGTGGCTTAGGGCCACGGGCGTTCGGCTGATTTAGGTGATATAGAGGATGGAAACCTAGGTGGGGATGGGTTGCATTGCATACATATTTTTCATATTCCCTATTGTGAGGGCTAAGGCCGAACGTGCTATTGTGGGCTTAAAATCAAATGTGTTATAAGGGGAATTATGCACTGAGTCTTGGTGACTCACCCCTCTGCTTAAATGTGCAGGTAACCCCTAGTTGCGTATTTGGAGCCGAGGTGGGCTTGAGGTGGCCATGCATTATTTCCTCGTAAATTTTTGTCTCTTAATTAGACTTTTTTTTTAAATTTTGGGATTTTGCAATGTAATAAGGCCTACATAACTTTAATTTGGGTTTTTGCTTTAATATGGCTTTTACATACCGTATGAAATGCCAAATGAGGAGTTTTCTAAAATAAAACTATAAACAATCATATTTAAAGTGTTAACAAAAAAAGACAAGCGAGTAAGTGTTAAGCTAATAACCCAAAATTTCCTTAAAGCCTCAAACATTATTTACAACTGTCACATTCAGAGAATTCCCTAATTTCGGCTTTTGTAAAACAAAATTGCTTACGACTTTCAGTTCATTTTAAACAGAAGTTGGTAATAAAATCGTCAAACATACTTTTCTTTAAGATTATCTTTGAGATAGAATCACTGAACGAAAAGTTTATTTTTTCAAAAATTTTGATTTTTTCTTTACATTTCAAACTACCTTTCCTGTAACATGCCAGATTTGGTCATAACGTATAGACCAGATTTGGGGTGTTACAATTATGGTATCAGAGCCCGATTGCAAAACTCGAGTTGTGGGTTCGGGGTTCAAAATATTTTTAAAAGTTGGTGTGAAAATAGTTTAGAAAAGTATACGTTTTCTAGAAGTATAGCACCTGAGTCTCCGGCACCACTCCGCACTATAAGTTTTCTTGATTGTGACTTGAATTCTTATGAAATACTGTGATAGATAGTTTTGAGAAATACAACTCTGAGAATAGAGACTCTTAGAAATATTTTTTGCGAAAACCTACTTTTAATGTTATTTTTATAAGACTGTTCTGTAATAAACAGTGGAAGAAATACTAATTCATTAAAATTGTAAATCAGATTAAGTCGAATCAGTAGTTATGAGCGCTAGAAGACGTGGACGTGGTATGCGTGGCCGCAGTAGAGGCCGGGGTGTTGGGGCTGAACCTTCGAAATCAGGGCATGGGCTGAAAGGTAAAGTGCCGGCATCATCAATTGCGGAAGCGGGATTTCAGGATCAAACTAGTGGAGACGATGCTGTGTCTCAAGCTATGTTGCGTGTTTTAGAGCGGGTTACTGGAGCAAGCATGGGATCAGTAGCTCAAAAATCTATTTCTGAACAACTCCGAGCTAATAGAGCTGAGATGTTTAGGGGTATTTCTGGTGTGGCTCCTAAAGTTGCTGAGTACTGGCTGGAAGCAGTGGAACGAATCATGGATGATCTTGATTGTATCGTGGAAGAGAAGTTGAAAGGGGTAGTGTCTCTCCTTCAAGATGAGGCATACTAATGGTGGCTCACGGTAAGGGATGGTACAACAGCTGGCCACATTACCTGGGACTTCTTTAAGGCAGCGTTCCAAGGAAAGTACATTAGGGCGAGCTATGTGGACGCTCAAAGGAACGCATTTCTGAACTTGGTCTAGGGGAATAAGTCAGTGGCTGAGTATGAGGAGAAATTTCTGTGTTTGAGCTGTTATGGCAGGGGTATCATTGTAACAGATTATGAGTATTGTGACCGATTAGAGGATGGTCTGAGGAATGAGTTGCGAGTACTGATAGCTCTGCAGCGGGGGGAAGAATTTACTATTTTAGTTGAAAAGGCTAAGATAGCCGAGGAGGTGAAGCGGTCTGAAAAGAAAAACTAGGACAAGGACAGACGTAGGAATAAAAGTAATTTTGGGTCGTTAGGGTCTATTGGGAGTTTTCAAAAGAGGCCTAGGGTTGATGGACCGAGTTGAGTTACGAAGCCTGTTACTGTTGGTCGGTCTCAACAGTGTGCTCGATGTAGGAAATTCCATTCGGGAGAGTGTTGGGTAGGTAATAGAGGATGTTTCAAGTGTGGATCTATGGATCGTCAGTTAAGGGACTGTCCACAAGATCCAGACAGAGCGTGGTCGGTAGGTCAGGGATATGCACAGTTCGAAAGAGAAGGGCAGCAACTATTGAGAGGTCATGGTTCGGTCAGAGGAAGAAATGGTTTTGGTCGAGGGCGTAAGAGCACCGGGCAGAGGTGCTGGGAATACAGGATGCGAGACAACTGGGTTGGTTTATGCAACTAGACGCCGAGAGGAGGGCAATGCACCGGACGTCATAACCGATATACTCCTTATTTTTGGTTTGCCCTTTACAGCACTGATTGATATTAGGTCGACACATTCATATGTTGCTAGTACTGTGTCTGGAACTTTGAACATAGAATCTGAGATTGCTTCTAGAGAGATGACTATGATTAGCCCTTTAGGACAATCTGTAGTGGTGAACAAACTTTTTAGGAGTGTGCCTTTAGAAGTTCAAGGGACTCTCTTCCCGGCTGACTTGACGAAATTGCCGTTCGGCGAGTTTGACTTGATTTTAGGCATGGAATGGCTTGTTAAGTATCGAGCAAATTTTGATTGTGCTGCTAAGCGCATGGTGTTGAAGACTCTTGAGGATAAAGAGGTGCTAGTGATAGGTGAAAGAAGGGATTACTTGTCCAATGTGGTGTCTGCTCTAAAAGCTGAAAGGATGATGCGAAAAGGGTATGAAGCGTTCTTAGCTTTCATCAGTGCTTTGGAGGCCAAAGAATTGTCTGTAAAGGATGTGAGCATGGTGAAGGAGTTCACAAATGTTTTTACAGAAGAGCTTCCAAGGTTACCTCCGGATCACAAAGTAGATTTTAGCATTGATCTTCTTCCGAGAATAGCTCCGGTGTCCATTGCTCTGTATAGGATGGCACCGAAGGAGCTGGTGGAACTTAAAGCCCAGATTTAGGAGTTGTTGGACTGTGGTTTTAGCCGACCAAGTGTGTCATCGTGGGAAGCTCCGGTGTTATTTGTCAAGAAAAAGGATAGGTCGATGCAGATGTGCATTGACTATAGGCAGCTGAACAAGTTGACGATTAAGAACAAGTACCCGTTGCCAATAATTGACGACCTATTTGATCAGCTGCGAGGCGCTTCGATTTTCTCAAAGATAGACTTGAGGTCAGGTTATCATCAGCTTAAGGTCAAGGAGGCGAATATTCATAAGACAGCTTTTCGAACTCATTATGGTCCCTGAGAGTTCTTAGTGATGCTATTTGAGTTGACGAATGCACTAGCTGCGTTTATGGATATGATGAATCGAGTATTCCAACCCTATCTGGATCGATTTGTCGTAGTGTTCGTAGATGATATTTTGGTATATTCAAGGATGGAAGAGGAGCATGATTCACATCTTTGGATTGCTCTGCAGATTTTGAGAGAGAAGCAACTGTATGCCAAATTCAACAAGTGTGAATTTTGGTTGAGGGAAGTTACTTTTCTAGGGCATATTGTGTCTGCTGAGGGGATTAGGGTCGATCCCCGAAAGATTGAAGCTATTTTAGATTGGAAACCATCGAAGTCAGTGGCAGAATGTGATGTTTCCTGGGATTAGCTAGGTACTATAGAAGGTTCGTTGAGGGATTCTCGTTGATAGCTGCACCTGTAACCAAGTTGTTGTGGAAAAGAGGTACCATTTTTTTGGGCTGATAAACAACAGGAGAGCTTTGAGAAGTCGAAGAAGATTTTGACTGAGGCACTAGTGTTGATTCAGCCTAAGGCTGGAAAAGAGTTCATTGTTTATTGTGATGCGTCACACACAGGGTTAGGATGTGTGTTGATGTAAGAGGGGAAAGTGGTAGTGTATGCGTCTCGGCAATTGAGACCGCATGAAGTGAACTATCCCACGTATGATCTTGAGTTAGCTACAGTAGTGTTTGCTTTGAAGATTTGGAGGCATTACTTTTATGGAGAGAAGTTGACTATCTACACCGATCACAAGAGCCTGAAATATCTCCTTACCCAGAAGAAGTTGAATTTAAGGAAATGGAGGTGGATGGAATTGTTGAAAGATTATAATTGCTCGATTGAATATCACCCAAGTAAAGCTAATGTAGTGGCGGATGCATTGAGCCGTAAGGTAATATCTAATTTGAGGGCAAAGTTTGCTCATCTCAGTTTGTATGATGATGGAAGCTTGTTAGCTGAGCTTCAGGTGAAGCCTTCATGGGTAAGTCAAATTAAAGAGAAGCGGTTGTCAGATGAATTGTTGAGTTCTAGATTTCAGGAAGTGGAAGGTGGTGTGACTGAAGATTTTAGTTTGAACAGTGGTGGGGTATTGTGCTTTCGTGGAAAGGCTTGTATGCCGAGAGATTTCAAGTTAAGACAGAGGATTCTACAAGAAGTACATAGTAGTCCATACGCTATGCATCCCAGTGGGAGTAAGATGTATCGAAATTTACGTGAATAGTTTTGGTGGTCGGGTCTAAAGTAAGAAGTTACCTAGTTTGTGAGTAAGTGCTTGACATGTCAGTAGGTAAAGGCGGAACAACAGTTGCCTTCAGGGTTGGTACAGCCAATGAAGATTCCACTTTGAAAGTGGGAGAGGATAACTATGGACTTTGTTAGTGGGCTACCCCTTACGCCTACTAAGAAAGATTCGGTGTGGGTGATTATTGATCGGTTGACAAAATCCGCTCACTTCATACTGGTTCGTGTTGATTACTCACTATAGAAGTTAGCCATGCTGTATGTGGTAGAGATTGTGAGGTTGCATGGGGTACCGGTGTCTATCATATCAGGCAGAGACCCTAGATTTAAGTCACAATTTTAGAAGGCATTACATCAAGCATTGGGTACAAGATTGGATGTCAGCACGATGTTTCATCCGTAGACTGATGGTCAGTTAGAGAGGGTAATTCAAATCTTGAAAAATATGTTGAGGGTCTGTGTGATTGACTTCAGGGGTAGTTGGGAAGATTTTCTACCGTTGGTAGAGTTTGCATACAATAATAGCTATCAATCCAACATTAAGATGGCACCCTATGAAGCGTAAGTGTCGTACTCCTACCTGCTGGACAGAGTTGGGTGAGCGACAGTTTTTGGGTTCAGAATTAGTTTTAGAAATAGAGGAAAAGGTCAAGTTGATTCAGACTCGGTTGAAGGAAGCTTTCGATAGGCAAAAATCATATGTAGATCTGAAGCGTAAGGAAATAGAATTTTCAGTGGGTGATCGGGTTTTTTTGAAAGTTGCACCTTAGAAGAAGGTCTTAAGGTTTGGATGGAAGGGCAAGTTGAGTCCCAGGTTCATCGGGCCTTATCAAGTGTTGAAACATGTGGGGCTGATAGCTTATCAGCTAGAGTTACCTCTGAAATTGGGAAAGATACATGATGTATTTCATGTGTCAATGTTAAGGCACTATCGTTCTATCCATCTCACATAGAGCCGGTGGAAGAAATTAAAGTAAGACCTGATTTATCTTTTGAAGACGACCCAATTCAAATCTTAGATTGGGATGTTAAAGTATTGAGAAGGAAGACAGTTCTGTTGGTTAAAGTTTTGTGGCGAAATAATAGTTCAGAGGAAGCTATGTGGGAGCCAGAGGATGTGATGCTACAACAATGCCCTCACCTCTTCTGATCAGGTAAATTTCGAGGTCAAAATTTTTTTAAGGGGTAGAATTGTAACATCCTAGAATTAGGGGTTCTGCATTGTATGTGTTTCTATATGCTTGGCATGTTCTGCTTGTTATTCAGATGTCTTTGGGGTCCTAGGGAAGCTCGGGGTCAAGCTAGAGCCTTGGTAAAATTTTACTTTTTGGGCACTTTAGAGGGGAGAGCTAGTTGAAGTAGGCTTTAAGATTATTTTCTTGTGTTTGTTGACATAAGATGGAGTGTGGTGTGATGACAAGATAACGCCACTTAAGGAGTAGAGGATGGCGTCACAAGGGAGCAAGAGGAGGGAAGGAGTTCGAGCCTCATCAGCAGCAAGTGGGAGCTTTATTTTTTTGTGCTCAAGGTATCTTCAATGATGATGGTTGAATGGGTCAAAGCATTTGAATGGAAGGTGTGGATGAGTTTGTGGAGGAAGACTTGGTCTACTAATTCAAATGGGTGTTGGAGAGTGAAAGTAGGAGAAAATCAAGGGATTTTGTGTTGGTTGTAGAGTTGGCCGAAAGTTGGAAGTATGTTGGGGGGAAGTGAATTCGGTCAAGGGAAGTAAAAGGGAGAGGGTCTTTATTGTTGAGCATTTTCAATTTTTTGCTAATAGGAGAGTGTGTCATTTCTTCCAAGTGAGCTAGTGTGCATTTTCGGTCAATTTGTTTCACTTCTTTGTTACCTAAAGAAAACCATAGCACTTTTGCTTCTACCCTTTTTTTTCACCTCTTCTTTCTTTCAACTTGCATCCTATCCTCTCGAAGTACTCCAACATAGCCGAATCCTCTTCATCTCCCATTCGAAGTTTATTCTTTTTGTTTAGCCTCACATCAGCCGAACCTCTCCCACACCTTCTACTCACCATAATCGAAACCTTCCTACTTTATTTTCTCTACATCCTTCATTAAGTTGAAACCCCTTTCTCTTTCACATTGCTTCCATTCTCTTCATTCCTTTCCGTCTTCTTTGTCTTCTCCTGTGCCGAATCTTCTTGGGTGTGTCATTTGGTTTCTCTATTCAATGTAAGGTTCTTTCTCTTATTTTCTTATGGGCATTCTCTTCATTCCTTCTTTCCAAGGTGAAGTGAATCCATCTTAGAAACAACTAAACCCGTTTCTTCCATTCTGTGCCTCTTAGCCGAATATCAGGAAGCAAGGTGCTAAGAATCTTAAGCCGTAGGAAGTCTATACAATCGGGATCTGTTGGTTAAGGTAAGGGGAGACTCTTTTTCCATTTCTTTTCTTTCTCTCAGCTTTATGTGGCCATAGCCGAATGGCTATTTGGCTTGGTGTTTAGATTTTGGCTAACCCCCTTTTCCTTTTCTTCTTCTCTTATTTGGAACGTTTACTCTGGGAAACTCCATTAGCCGAACGTTCATAGTTCAAGCTGAAGACCTTGTGATTGCCGAACCTTACCATACCATTCAGGTTCTGGAGGTAAGGAGATTCTCTTGATTTTGGGTTGTCTATTTCCCTTTTCCCTTTTGTTGCCTTAACCACACGTTTTTCTTTAAGTACTGATCAAGACTCTTATCATGGATATGAGTGCTAGTCGATCCAAGGAGGGTGCGTCTAAGGGGCCTGAGGAGAGCGAACCCATGGTCTCTGCTCCTAAGTTTAAAAGACGTGCGACGTTAGCGGTTCGAGATTTTTCGCTAGGGTGTGGTAGAGAGCCGACGTCTGCTTGGGATAGGCAAATCACTGTTATCCCTACTAGTGAGAGCGTCGACGTAGAGAGTCTAGTTTTACATGTAATCAGGTGTGTAACACTCCCACTTTTTCTTTATTGTTTTGTATAAATAACTGTGATGACTGAATGTCGAAACGACTGTATGGACAGTCGAGATACCTTAGTGGGTAACGGTTGGAGATACCGAGTAAGTGCTTCTTTGATACTACTTTCGAATGTATGTATGTATGATATATTTAACTGTTGTACATTGAAAGTATGTTAACATGCTGCATGGGCTTTGGGATATGATGTGAAAAAGGGGAAGTATGATTCAATGACTGTCACAGTGGTTTGGTACCATAGTGGGTTGGCCCCACATGTTTTATCCAGTGACTATGTCTTAGTGGTTTGGTACCACAGTGGTTTGGCACCACATATATTATTCAGTGACTATCTCAGTGGTTTGGTACCACAGTGGGTTGGCCCCACATATATTTAATGGTGATTGTCACAGTGGTTTGGTACCACAGTGGGTTGGCCCCACATATTATATTTCGTGACTTTGTCACAGTGATTTGGTATCACAGTGGTTTGGAACCACAGTGGCTTGGGGCCACATGCGTTCGGCTGATTCAGGTGATATAGAGGATGGAAGCCTAGGTGGGGATGGGTTGCATTGCATACATATTTTTCATATTCCCTATTATGAGGGCTCAGGCCCAACGTGCTATTGTGGGCTTAAAGCCAAATGTGTTAAAAGGGGAATGATACACTGAGCTTGTTGACTCACCCCTCTACTTAAATGTGCAGGTAACCCCTAGTTGCGGATTTGGAGCCGAGGTGGGCTTGAGGTGGCCATGCGTTATTTTCTCATAAATATTCGTCTCTTAATTAGAAATTTTTTTTAAATTTTTGGATTTTGCAATGTAATAAGGCCTCCATAACTTTAATTTGGGTTTTTGCTTTAATATGGCTTCTACATACCGTATGAAATGCCAAATAAGGAGTTTTCTAAAATAAAACTATAAACAATCATATTTTTAAAGTGTTAACAAAAGAAGACAAGCGAGTAAGTGTTAAGATAATAACTCGAAAATTTTCCTTAAAACCTCAAACATTATTTGCAACTATCACGTTTAGGGAATTCCTTGATTTCGGCTTTTGTAAAACAAAACTACTTACGAGTTTCAGTTCATTTTAAACAGAAGTTGGTAATAAAATCTTCAAACATACCTTTCTTTAAGATTATCTTTGAGATAGATTCACTGAACGAAAAGTTTATTTTTTCAAAAATTTTGATTTTTTCTTTACATTTCAAACTACCTTTCCTGTAACATGCCAGATTTGGTCATAACATATAGACCAAGTTTGGGGTGTTACACACTTGGCCTTGAATTTTTCCGAATGGGATTTTGTGACTTAATAGTTCACGCCATTCTTGAATATGAATTGTTTCAATGGAACAAGAAAAGAATCTTTTCAAGAATAATCCATGCCAACTTCTAATTCCCAAAATTAGACAAAGAACTTTCATGGCTACGTCTTCTGTGTGGGAGCTGTGAGAACCCTAACACACCCTTAGCAGAGAGGTCAATGTTATGCATGTGGGATGGAGGTTCATATACCCTAAATTATGGATCTAGGTGCCGAGCATTATCCGAACCGTCACCTTCAGAACCTCAAGGTTTTGGCTTAGTTAGAACTTGCTCTGATTTAGAAAAAAGTTTTACTTCCAAACCATCTGACCCAAACTACCAAATTGGACTAGGGTCAGCTTTAGATCCATGAACAACATTTATTGCCCTTCGTCCACACTTGCATCTTCTTCCTCAAGTACATTTTCATTGTCATCTTCAACCAAGGGATTTGATGTCCCCTCGCCAGCTCTGAACATAGGGAGTAAATCATTATTTTTTATATACCCCATGTTATGGTCAAAATCTCCACCGGATTACCAACTTGTGTAGGTTGATGGCATACCGATATAATTGCTTTTGCCCTAGGATATCAAACCACCGTAGTTGAAATCGAATGCTGAAACATCCCAAACCCGGCCCACGAGCCTTGACCGGATCTGGTATGTTCCCCGGTGTAAACCGTTTCAAAATTCTTTGGTTACTTAGGAAAAACTTGTATGTTTTTAAAGAAAGATTGTTTTGGGTTGGGCTTGAGTTGAAAACAAGTTTATTTCATTATTAAAAATCCTTTACTTTAGGTGACAAAAAAGTTTGGGCTTTGTTTTAAAAATAGATTTACTTAATCTTTTAATAAATAGAGGTTTGTAAGCTTAACAAATAAAAACAGAATAAAATAATTCTACTAAGGCCTTATTACATCAAATAATTCCCACATTTAAATTCAAAATACTTAAAATAAAATAGTCCAAATAAAAGAAATCTGAACTTCACATGGCCTCCACTAATCATCTGCCGGCCCGGTCCATCACTGGTCGTCACCTGAAAAGTAATCCCACAACGGGGTGAGTCAACAGACTCAATGTGTAACCAACACTAAAATTTAATATTTCAGGCATTCAATATCATTCATGATCATAAAGCATTTAAACAATATGATGCAACCCGAACCCAAACCTATATGCCATCCGCTACACACCACCCGTACCATCCTGCACACCGTGGGGACTACTAAGTCAACCCTCCTTCCGCTACACTCCATATCGCGGTCTTAGGTCACCGCATTCGTGGTCTTAGGTCACCACGTTCAGATTTCTATGGTCTTAGGTCACCACATTCAGATATCACGGTCTTAGGTCACCGTGTTTGTGGTCTTAGGTCACCACATTCACTTCCCCAAAAATAAAACCCATATGCCCCATATAATAGTAATATGCATAAATATGCCTGAGTTCACATTCTTATTCTTGTTCTCATGTTACAATTAACATATTTCATAATCCTAGTAGGAGTAGGAAACGTACCTGAGTACTTTGTACCATAACAAGGTACCTTAGCCACTTTCATATTCTTAATATCACATATATTAATTAAACGTAGCCATAAAACATATTATGATATAGTGTGGGGTACACACCTGATTCGCTGAACAATTTCACCGAAATCTCGAAAATCCAATCTAAAGCCTTAGATCTCAAGTCCCTACATTTGGCCAACCTTAGTATGTTAGCATAAAGCCTATTCTATTATAAAACCAAATCCTAGTAGGATTAGTACACTAAAACTTACCTTGGTGCCAAATCCTAAAATCTTCACTATACTCTTTCTTGTATTCTAAAAAGCTTTAAATCACTTTAACAAATTAGTTTCACTTTTGAATAAATATGAACTAGATCTAAAACACCAAAAATAGGCCTTGGCGAATATTCGCATGTCTTACCTTGTGGATTTTAAATCCTAAAATTCACCGAATAACTAGGGAACACGCTACCTATGGTGTACCTTTGGGAAAAAACTTTTCCTTCTTGTAGTTGACTTAAACAAATCCGAAAAGATCTCTTCAAAGTTTTGGCAACAAGATATTAATGGGGTTAGTCCTAGATTTCAAAAATCTTAAAAGAAAAGGATGAAACCGAATGAGATCTTATCCTTACTTGAAGAAATCAATTGCACCTTCACTTCAACCTTCGAGATTCGGTTATGGCTAGATGATGATCTCACAACTTTCGGCTTTTGGAGGATTAGAAAGAAAAGAGAAGGAAGAATAAAGATGGAGGATTCTGGCTAGAACACAAGGTATTTCGGCTTGGCAAAAATAAAAGAAGAAGAAGATTTGGTGAAGAGAATTAGCAGAGGCTTTCAAAGAGCAGAAAATAATGCAGAATGGCCTCTCTTTTCCTTTTATAGCCGAAATTACTAACTTAGAATCCCTTACTTGGCCATCACTCTTCTATTTTGATAGCTTTATCTCTTTAATTATCACCTAAAATAAAAGATAATTCAGCAACTATCCTTACTTAGCTGAAATTATTAAACTCAAAGTTCCTTACTTGGCCATCACTTCTCCCTTATTTTCCTAATTAAAGAATAATTCATCATTTATCTCTTGAAAATAATCTAAAATAAATCCATTATTTATCCCTAATTAGCAATTTAAAGAGAATGAAACTCCTCTTTTGCAAGCCTTGTGCCGTCCACCTCTGTGCTTCTAGAAGCAAAAATAAAACTTCTTTTATTTGCTTCCTAAGTGACTCGATCCCTGGCCCAAATACACTTGCATGTGGCGCCATTTCCAGAGGCCCTAAGTGGCATCTTCAGGCCACTTTTTCCAAGCCTGTTTGTGTGTCAAATTTCACATACTTTTTCTCTTAAGGCCACCTTGCCTTAATTTCCTCTTTTAAACTTTAAAACTCGACATTTCTAAGTCATTTCTAAGTTTCCAAAAATTTTCGTTTGGCTCTTTAAACTTGACATTTCCTTACATTTCCTAGTTTCCAGAAATATTCACTTTCCTCCTTTAAACTTATCATTTCTAAAGCATTTCCTTACATTTCCAAGACATTTCCCTACATTTCCTTACATTTCCCTACATTTCCTTACATTTCCATACATTTCCTTACATTTCCATACATTTCCATACATTTCCATACATTTCCTTACATTTCCATACATTTCCATACATTTCTATACATTTCCTTACATTTCCATACATTTCCTTACATTTCCATAATTTCCATACATTTCCATACATTTCCATACATTTCCATACATTTCCTTACATTTCCATGGTTCTAAAAATGCACACCACATATCACAGTAAACATGCTATTTCATAAAATTAAGCAAAAATGCACACAATGGGATTCGAACCTCTTCCCTCAAAGTACTTCACTTGATGCCATAACCCTTGCACCTTAGGTGGCGTCCCTTGCCACTTTTCCACATCACTTCTTGTTTTTAACTTAAAAACAATAATTGTCCAAAGCTTTCTCTTCCATTCTAGGATTTTAAAAACCCTTAATTCACTTCCAAACACTGCCAAATCCTACTACTCATGAATTATGCACAAATGCATAACCCCTAATCTAGGATGTTACAAATGCACTAACTAAATATCGTGTTCGGGTGTTAAGGTTCAGGTTACTGAGATACCCTAACTGATGGACCAAATGGTCACCGAAGTTGTAATCGATGCCTAAAACACATGAATGTACTTCTATTGATGATTCCAAGACATTATAATTGGAGTATTGTAACAAAGTAGTGAACCCACTGCACAATCGTGTCATAAGACATTCTACTTCTGCTTCAATTCCCGTATTATTTGGAACATTGGTTGAAGATGGGCCAACTCCATCAACCTCGACAAACTTGACAAATAACTCGAGTATAGCATTTCCACTTGAGCAACATGAATCTAGGATCGCTTCAAGCTCCATCTCACCTTTAACATTAAATAGCTTATATTCAAAGGGGTCCAGTGAGGCTAGATATCTACATTTCAAGCTCAAATTTTTTCCCCAGCTTGAACCCCAACTTTCCTCCTACTTTTTGTCTGTAGCTCACTCAATTGAATACTACAATTGAAAATCGAGTACACGAACTAGGCTCTTGCAAATACAACCCCAACATTCGTATTACAAATTTAACTGTCATAATAAATTACAAATTTAACTCATTGACTAATTTCAATTTAAAATGAATTAAATATTTAGAACAAAAAAAGGCTCAGATGGTTATCTAAAGTAATGGAGATAGTGAAACTCTTCAAAAAAGAACGAATTTGCTCTTGTCTTAGTATTGATTGCTTCGGTAGTTTAATAGCAAAAAAAGAATGAGGAGGGAGGGAACGCATACTTGAAAACACATTTCAGAAGATGCTTTTTCATCAAATAATAATAATGAAAGCTTCAAAGGTGATTGAAAACACGTTTCATCGAATAATAATATTGAATGCTTCAAAGGTGCTTGAAAACACGTTTCAACAGACATGTTTTCTTCGAATAATAATGAAATGGTTTTCTATGCTTGAAAGCTTACTTCAGATTCTCGAGGGCAGGGCATCTTGCCAAGATTTGGAGGGGTGATGGGCAGAAAGTGTGTCCAACTGGGTAAACTTTCCTGCTGACATGTTAGGGAAAGCGCGCCTAGCTAGACACACTTTCTTTGTATTTACTAGAAAGCACGTCCAGCTAGGCGCGTTTTACCTGACATGTCAGCAGGAAAGCTCACTCAGCTGGTCGCGCTTTCTGTCTGCCACCCTTCCAAAGCCTACTAAGATGCGCTGACCCCGAGAATCTCGGGTAAGATTTAAGGTACCTCTATCTGATATTCGTTGAAAACACCTCTTCTGATTCGCATTTTCAAGCATAAGTTGTTTTTTTATTTTGAATCTCATTCCTCCCTTGCACCTATAAAAAATGGTCTCTCCCTCCATACTCCATCCCTAAACCCATCATTTCTCCTAGCCATCATCCTTCTACTTTACAATATTTCTCTCTCGATTTTCTTCTCGCTTTAGTGTTCAAGTTTTTCGTCAAAAATATTTATTCCTGCTTAAGATATTCTTGATTTGTCGGTGATGCAATATAATTTCGAGACACACATTTCATATGTCGTGTCAGGATGGGACAATTACCTCAGAAATCTATCCTATAGAAGTCGAGATCCGAGGTGACAGTGTTTTATACGATTTTAAAGTCTACATAAAGGTCCCGATCGACGGTCGTTATGCGGTTATGGATCGAGGTATAACTGGAACCCAATTGACAGTCTTTATGCAGTTATGGATCGAAGTATAGCTGGGAGCCAATTGACAGTTGTTATGGAGTCATGAGCTAAAAAATTTTAGATACTCGAAAATGTTGCCTTATAAATACCATACATAAGTTGGAAGGCATAATCATAGTGAAAAACTAAGGGGTTCTATTTGGATGAATAATTGTAGTCTCTAAGACTGCAATCATAACTCTGTTGATTCATCGAGGCTCTGTTTGCCCTTCTTGATCTCTAGTTATATATATGTTGCTCATATAAGTATCTATATACATTATCATCAATGATTAATGACCACCCCAGACGTATAAATGTCCATAGAAGAAATCATGCACAAAATATATTAAAAAGGTTGTATCTGCAAGTATACAGGTCAAGTTGTAATATAGTTACAATGGAGTAGGTAAGTGCTTTGAGGAACATAACCAAGGGAGGCAAGCACTAAATTAATCCTAACCTAAGTAAATATAGATCTAATTAGTAATTTAAAAAGATTATATTATGATGAAATATAAAATAGGGACTTTTGGGGTTTTTAATAATAAAAGTAAAAAAAAAAACTTAAATAAATAAATAGCGGGAAATCAAATAGTAGAATTTATCAAATCTGAGTATAGGTGATTAGCTCACTTTAGTAATCATAACTAATTGTTGCTTCTGGCTTCTTATTCAATGAACTAGTCGATACCTTAATAGGATCTTCCAATCTTTCACTAGAATAACGAGTCAACAAGAACTACTTATCTCTAGACCTCACAGTCAAAATCGTTTCGGGGTTAAGGTGTTCATGGATAGGCCATACCAATTTTGGGTTAATTCCCATCTTAATAACTTCCTATGGTAGTCAAGCCTAGGGTTTAAAATCTTCCTTTCCTAAACAACTGATTCCTTAAGAGAACCTTACAAAACAATTAATTAGTTATACATCCACTCGCTAATCCCACATAGGAGGATTAGTTCCTTATGGTTCTCATAAAAAAATAAAATTGATATATAAAATAGACATGAATAACAATTCAAGAATATAAAGTTTAGAAAAAGTCTAATTTGTATTGAATAGAATGTCGAATCCTCACAGAGTTTGATCAAGTTCACAATTCTACTCATTCCACTAAAATGAAGAACAAAACTAAAAACTAAAACTATGAAGAAAATTATACAATATTAAAATATGTCCATAACATGTGTTAAATAAGCCTATTTATAGATTTAGAGTGGTCCTTGTCCTTAACCCTAGGTCAGCTATTGTTCTTGCATTTAATGTTAGATTATGCTTACCAAAACTCCCTTGACTCGTAATTATTTCCCGCACGAGCCGATGTCGTGACACACCAGGTCCTATGTCACGACATCGAAGGTAGTATGCTCACCTTCAGGGTATCTTCACGGGTGTGTCGTGACAACCTCAGGCTATGTCGTGATACCAAAGGCAGTCTTGAAATTCTTCTACTCTGCTCCCTATGTTGCAACATCCAACTCTCGTGTTGCAACACAACAACCAATATTGAGTTAGCACACCTTCTAATGGTCTCCTACACACTCACAAAGCATATTAGCTCACCCTTAGGCCTTATTCGGCCCCTAAGGTCAATAAAAGACTCAAATTACAAATTTTTTAAATTTAAGTAAAGTAATAACAACTTAACTAAAATCTGACAAAAGTGCTTGTATTCAAGCTCCTTAAATGTGAAAACTAGTTTAATCTACTACACTAAGTTATGGCAGATCAAACTCTCCTACACTTAAGTCATTGCTTGTCCTCAAGCAATGCAAATGAAAAGACGACCCTTGAGTAAGTATTATACAAATGTTAGCTTTGGGGCATGATATATAGTTGACTTACCAATTTTAATGTCAAGCACCTAAGTTTAGTATATTACAAAGAATACAAGCAGTAAGGGTTTCAAATGTAAGGATCCGTTAATAAGTTATACAGGTAATTTTTTTGTCCTAGCAAAATACAAGAAGTTGTACATGCAATTATTTAGTATGATGTCAATTCGTAAATAATTACACCTAGATCACATAGGGCTTTTCGGCTTGTAACGTTCTGGGGCTTAGGACAGGTATGGAATTCAAGAACAATAAGTATCAAAATAGTTTCAAACACGAAAATAATTTGGCACATCGTATTGTTCCCTATTCTTTCCTTTAGCGACCCTTACCCGCTCATCATCTTATTCTCCTTCTCTCACCTTCCTTATTTCTCTATAGGAAATCATAGCATAGTACAACAACTATGGCTAGCTCACGAGTTTGTGTGCAATAATGAATTGGTCTCTCTATTTGTAGTGACTTCTTTACTTTTCTTTCTTCTTTTCTTTACATTTCTCTTTCACAAATGCTTTTACTTTCAAGGACTTTTTATACTCGCTCTTTATTTCGTTTTTGAAGTTTTCTTTTTCTGCACATATTGGCTAACCTATAATTACTTTATCACACTAATATTTCCTATTTTACTCTATTTTTACAAAATTTTTCTATAATGTATCTACTTAACCGTCAATACGTATGGCCATACATCTATAGTTGTGCAATTCAGAACCAAAGAAAAAGGAAAAATACAAATTAATGTTGTTGGCTCCAATTTTACATGAAGGTTCATCAAGAAGTGTTTTCTGGCTCAAATATAGGTACTAAGAATGAATAAGTAGGGTTAGCCTTTTGGCTCTGGGTATATACCAAATAATGCCTTAGGTCATCCCTAGGTATTTCAATATTACAAATTTAATCAACCAAATAATCTCAACTTTTAACATTTTATCATACATACTAGCATGCTCGTTTCCCTGTCACTACACCAAAACAGACTTTTAGTGGCATTTTTTTTACTTTTAGCGGCGTTTTTAAGCGCCACTAATAGTATTTGCGGTGCTTTCAAAAGCGCAAAAAAAACACCGCTAAAGAAAGTGCCGCAAACTTTCGCGGCGTTTATTGTGAAAAAACGCCGCTAAAGGTGGGGACTTTTAGCGGCACTTTTCAAACAAACGTCGCTAAAGGTGGGGACTTTTAGCGGCGCTTTTCAAAGAAACGCCGCAAAAGGTAGGGACTTTTAGCGGCGCTTTAAAAAAAACGCTGCAAAAGGTAGGGGCTTTTAGCGTCGCTTTTCAAAAAAACGTCTCAAAAGGTAGGGCTTTTAGCGGCGCTTTTCAAAAAACACCACAAAAGGTAGAGACTTTTAGCGGCACTTTTCTAAAAAACGCTGCTAAAGGTGGAGACTTCTAGCGGCACTTTTCTAAAAAATGCCACTAAAGGTAGGGACTTTTAGTGGCGCTTTTCTAAAAAACGCCGCTAAAGGTGGGGACTTTTAGCGGCGCTTTTCTAAAAAACGCCGCTAAAGGTATGGACTTTTAGCGACGCTTTTCAAAAAAATGCCGCTAAAGGTAGGGGCTTTTAGCGGCGTTTTCAACACAAACGCTGCTAATTTGCACAGATTTGCAATGCTCATTTTCTCCAATATCCTACCCTCCCTATATTAAAACCAACCAAAAATAGTAGCAATTGCAGAAATTGCATATAATTTCAACCCAAGACAACAAATAAAACATTTAAATCTCACCAAAAGCATTAAATCTAAACGATACTTCAAATTTAATAAAAGATATATGATATACATTAATAAATGAAGTATAATTCAAACAATTCTTACAATAATGTTAAATTTAACAATGTTAATGTTAAAAATAATCTTACAACAAGAAAACAAATGTCTAAGATGGCGGCCTCAGCGACTGCTGGAACATCTTCATCATAGTCTGAAGCTATAGCTGGAGTTCTTCATACTTTATGTTCTGCTCTGCCTCCCTCGCTGCTGCCTCCGCTCTAAGTTGAGCAATATGCTCCGCCTCCCTCACTGCTGCCTCCGTTCTAAGTTGAGAAATTTGCTCAGCTGTGCTCGCTTCCATTTGAGCTACCTAGTCTTTTAGTCTCTGAACTTCAGCACGAGATTGACTCCCGGAAGGCATGTACTGCTGGGAGCTGGATCCAAAATATTGGGTTGTGGTAACCCCAGATCCTTGACATCGAACCCGACCATACCTTTTAAGACCCAAAACATTAGTAATAATTACATTATAAATATACTCAAGATTAACGAACTATCAATCGAAGCGATCGTACCTTTCGGGACCCAAAACATCGAGAATAATTACATTATCAATCTCCTCGAGATTAACAAAACTATCACTCAAGCAATCGCTTCATACTCGCCTTCTTCTCCTTTAGTTTATCCTAATAAATCAACGAAAGAGTTAGAAACAAAATATATAATAAAAGGAATGCAACATAACTTAAAATTATAAATTTAAAACTACAAGCGATGAATTAAACTATTATAATTAAAATTATAAATATTTATAATAAATCAATTATTAAGTAAATATACCAAAATTTCTGCAGCTTCGGATGTCATCGGAGATCCGTCCTTCTTCCTATGCGTAATGTCAAAAAGCTGAAGGCGTCCAACTTTTTGACCAGACGAAGCTTCCTACATTATAGTAGAAAAAATATAATTTAATAGTATAAAGTCATTAATATTTGAAAGAAATAATAGATTATAATACCTCGGCCTCAGTTACACAAGCAAAACTTCTAGAACCTGCTGTGTGCGTGAATTTTTGTTTCTGTATGCTTCTTGTTCCAACTCACTCACGGTCCTACATAATGGAATTTAAATTATGTATATAATAAATACTATAAACCAAAAAATTTATAAGACTTTAAAAGTACGTAATACCTCTCATTTCTTTGAATTTCAGAATCTAACTTGATCTTCCTATTGGTACCTCAACATTCCCGGCGGAACATTTCTTAATTTTTCGTCGAGGCTTATGTCTTTCTTAAAATATTATTTTTTTAGCGTGCTTTTATTGTCTCTCCAATTTTTACCCAATGTCTTCTTAACATAGTTATCGGAGATCTCTAAAGCAAATCTCTCCTGAACAAAAAAAGTTTAAACAGTTAATATAAATGAAAGTTAAATCAAAGTATTATAAATTACATTCACTTCTTGTTACCTTAATATTATCGAGAGCCTGATTTTTATTGGCATCAGGCATGTGATGCCATGATTTGTAGTTAATGGGAAACATATTGGCATTTCGTGCTATAATGCCCAAATAGCCTGCTAACAGTCGAACTTCAGATCCAACAGGCTGGCCAAGATTCTCCTTACTTTAACACGCTCAGTAGGCTCTAAGTTGTATAAATATTTAAGCAATGTACGTCCCCAATGTCTGCGCGTCCCACCACCTTCAACTGAAAAATGATATATTATTATATTAAAATTCAAAAAAAAAAAATGAATCAATAATAAAATTCAACATGCATGTAAAATAAACTTAACATTACTTTGAAATTCTGCAGGCTCGTTATCTATGTCCGACAGACTAGAAGATCCAACAACTATTTGCTGTTCACTATTTGCTTCTTCTGAATTTGGAGTATTGTGTACAATGCTTATATCTCGTAATCGTCTTCTAGGCATTTTTCTTGCAATACACATGAAATAGTTCACAATTTTAGTAACAAATAACAATAATAATAGTACATTTAAAATAGTTAAATTATATAACATGCCCAACATATATATTATAATATTACATATAAATAATAAATCATAAAATCTTACTAAATCATATTTCGTAAATATCTTCGTCCACATCCTGATGAACCCATTGAAATTGTTGACTAGTACTAGGGATATTTTCATTTAAGTTTTGTTCTGGAAAGGGCAATGTTTCTGATCTTTCGACTATGTCATCTCTACTTCCACTGCCAATGTCGAACAAGTCTCTAGAGGTGTTTTGAAGTACAACATACCAACCCTCATTAGTTGGATCTTCCGAGTAAAAAACTTGTTTAACTTGAGAAGAAAACACATACGATTCGTCTATCAGTTGTTCTCCGATTTGAATCAATCGAGAGAAATTCACCATTGTAAAGCCATATTGATCGTTTTTAATTCCGCGAGCCGTATTCACATTAGCCCAATCACCTCGAAATAAGACAACTTTGCATTTTTCGTAATAATCCAACTCAATGATGTCAGTAATAAGTCCGTAATACTCCAGATTCCCCTCGACAGGATTACTGTCCCTAGCACTAGCATAACTTGTAATTGAAGAATTAACAATGATTCCACAATTTTGGGTTCTCCTCAATCTCTCACAATACCTTGTATGAAATCGGTATCAGTTGATGAGGAAGGCACTATATCTTTTCACTATTCTGTTTGGACCTTGTGAAAACCATTTAACTTCGTCATTAACTTCATTCCGACTCCAAACCTATTGAATTGAAATTAAATCGAGTAATTATAAATGTTATGAGAAAACATTATTACTTGTCAATGAAAACTTAAATTGCATACCATTTGGCTTAACCATTCATGGAATGATTCTGTGAACAACTTATTAATTTCTCGTCGATTTAATCTTAGGGATCGTGAACGAGCTCTCAATATTTGTTTGTACTCACTACGTTTAAAAAATGTTTACTTTGTTAGAAGACAAACAAATTATAATTGATAAGTATTTATCAAATTCTAGAACTTACTTCCGAAATGGTTCCATTGAATCGTGATGAAAAAGAACATATTGATGTGCTTGGACCCACGATCAATCGTCTAATTCTGTAATTTGACTTTACTGATCGGTTGTCCGAAACTTTGAAATAAATAAGTTTTGGCCAAGTTATGATCTGTGAGCCCAGCATTTCTACTTGGTCTGTTCATTCTTGTTTCAACATCTTCCAAATACCTTGAACAGAAAGTTATACATTCCTCTTCCAAGTAGCCCTTGACAATTGATCCTTCCGGATAATGCTTATTGCGGCAGTAAGACTTCAATTTGGATAGGAACCTAAACACGATATACAACATTATCAAAAGTTGCAACTAAAGGCATTGAGGTGAATGGAGGAATAATTTGAAAATAAAGTAAGACCTTTCAATGGGATACATCCATCGATAGAAAATGGGTCTACCAAGTATTTCTTCACGCAGGAGATGAATTAACAAGTGCACCATAATAGTGAAGAAGGAAGGCGGGAAGATCTTCTCCAGATTGCATAAAGTCAATGCGGCTCGATCTTGTAGTCTCTCAAGTTCTTGAACATTTAAAACTTTACCACAAATGCCTTTCATTATAATTGACAGTTCAATTACACAAGACGTCACCTTTTTTGACATACAACACCGCATAGTAACTGGCAGTACATCTTGCATCAAGATGTGATAGTCATGCGATTTTAAGCCATATAGTCTTCTATCCTTAAGACTCACACATCGAGATATATTTGATGCATATGCATCCGAGACCTTTATATCTTTCAACACCATACAGAACACTTATTTCTCCATCTTCGACATTGAAAAAATAATAGGCGGCAACCGATATTTCATATTCAGAAGTGCTTGGGGATGAAGCTCACGCCGAATTCCCATGTGGACTAAATCAAGTCGACTCTGAAGATTATCTTTTGATTTTCCATCGACATTCAAAATAGTCCCAATGATGTTCTCGCAGACATTTTTCTCAATATGCATGACATCAAGATTATAGCGTAAAATCTGATGCTCCCAATAAGGCAACTCAAAAAAATACTTATTTTTTTCCACAAGTCTGCCTCATTAGGATCGTCCTCTTCATCAGATTCATCATCAGGTTCATCCCTAGATCTTCTATTACTTTACGGGTTGGCTGGTTGATTCATCTTCCCATAAATGAAATTCATATCTTTCAACATTAACAATATTTCAGATCCACCGATCTGCGAAGGAGCTTCTCTGAACTCTTCAGTACCGTCAAACTGAGCACTTTAAAATCTAAATCTATGATTTTCGGTAACCACCGACGATGCCCCATGTAAGAGAACTTCTTCCCATTATATAACCATTGCGAACATGTCTGCGCAGCACAACACGGACAAGCATAACGTCCCCTGGTACTCCAACCAGATAAATTAGCATAAGCCAGAAAGTCATTACTAGTCCACATCAAAGCCGCACGTAAATTAAAGTTCTCTTTTCTTATTGCATCGTATGTCTGAACACCAGCCCATAGTTGTTTTAACTCTTCAACAAGTGGCTGCAAATAGATGTCAATATCATTCCCGGGCCCTTTCTCTCCAGGAATAATCATAGACAAGATAAAAGATGATTGTTTCATGCAAACCCATGGAGGCAAATTGTAGGGAACAAGCACTATAGGCCAAGTACTGTACGTTGTGCTCATGAGTTTGTAAGGGTTAAATCCATCGGATGCTAGCCCAAGCCTCACACTCCGAGGATCGCTTGCAAAGCTTGGAAATTTAGAGTCAAAAGATTTCCAAGCTAAAGAATCTGTAGGATGCCTTAACAATCCATCATCGGTTCGTCCATCACGGTGCCACGTCATTGACTTGACTGTCTTCGACGACATGAAATGCTGTTGAAGCCTTGGTATTAGCAAAAAATACTACAAAATCTTAACTAGCTGCTGCTTTAATTGTATATCATGATCTTCCTCGTTACCATCCTCTGTATTTCTATTAACCCAATGGGATTGACCGCATACATGACAGCACTGTTGGTTTATATGGTCACCCCAATACAACATGCAGTCATTTGGGCAACTATGAATTTTGTTGTAGCCAAGGCCCAAATCCTTTATCAGTTTCTTCATGTCTTTGGAAGATTGAGAGATTTTCGCAAACGGGAACATTTCTTGCAGAAACTCTAACAGTATTATCAGCGAGTTTTCGGTCCATCCTCCCAAACATTTCAAGTGAAAAAGACGAATACAGAAAGTCAGTTTGGAAAATCTTGATTCCTCATACAGTTCTTCATTCATTTCACCAAGTAACGTGTAGAACCTCATCATTTTTTCATTTGGCTGTTCATCGGTACACTTCTTTCCCCTTCGATGAAAGTATTTCCACCAAAATTATAATCATCGGTTGCACCCAAGTCAGGTGGAAATGACTCGAAACCATCACTGCGCATATTAAAAGCATCCCACAACATGCCTTCCATGTTATCATCTCTAACATTGTCATTGTAAGCACTATGAGGATAACCTAGATTCATCGATGAAGATGCTCCACTAGATGTACACTCTCCATGAAAAATCCATTTTTTGTACCCCCGGACAAAGCCATCAACAACTAGATGTTTGTATACAACTTCACGATAATGCCAATTAATATTGCAACACTTCTTACACGTGCAAAGAATCATATTCTCTTGGCTTGCATTTTGAAATGCGAAATTCAGAAAAGTTTCTACTCCATTTCGATAGTCGTTGCTTACCCTTGACAACTTCATCCAAGTCCTATCCATTTTGTAGTTCTTGAAGTCTAAAGTTGACAATAAATTACACGGCTAAATTGTTAATTTATAATTTATGTAAGTACTGATATGATCATATATATATAACCGAGTACTATGTAAGTTGTGTAAATTATGTAAGTTATGAAGTTTGATCTTAAAATTATGTAAGTTATGAAATTTGATCTTAAACTTATGTAAGTTATGAAATTTGATATTAAAATTAAGTAAGTTATGTATTCTTTAAGATTCATCATACGTGGCATTGTTACACCTAGGGAGGATCCATTATATCTAATAGTGAGATATAAGGGAACCCTTCAGGTTTCCAACCTATATACTTTGGATCTTTTTTTTTCTATAAAAATATTATGTAAGTTATGTATTCTTTAAGATTCATCATACGTGACATTGTTACACCTACGGAGGATCCATTATATCTAACAGTGAGATATAAGGCAACCCGTCAGTTTCCTTTTTTTTCTATACAAGTATTATGTAAGTTATGTATTCCTTAAGATTCATCAAACATATATATTTTATAACTAACAATGAATCTTTTTTTCTAATATACAAGTATTATGTAAGTTATGTATTCTTTAAGATTCATCAAACATGGCATTGTTATACCTAGGGAGGATCCATTATAACTAACAATGAGATATAAGGCAACCCGTCGTGTTTCTAGCCTACATACTTTGAATTTCTTTTTCTATACAAGTATTATACTTGAATCTTTTTTTATCTATACAAGTATTACGTAAGTTATGTATTATGTAAGTTAAATAATTTTATGTAAGTTATGTATTATGTATTATGTAAGTTAAACAATTTGATGAAAGCTATGAAAGTTATGTAAATTATGTTAGTTATGTATTATGTAAGTTATGTATTATGTATTATGTAAGTTATGTTAGGACCAGATTTTATTTATTTATTTATGTTTTATAAAATTGAGTGATTAGAAAGCGACCAACAATTAGACTTTTCGATTCGTCACTCGTTTTCCAAACATTTCTATACATGTGATTCATAACAAAGTTACTACGTATCTCTTATTTTGAAGAAAAGAAAAAGTTACTACTTACCTTATTCATCACATGTTAATATTATTCAGCGTTTGAACTACGTGATCATATATATATATAACTAAGTACTATGTAAGTTATGTAAATTATGTAAGTTATGAAGTTTGATCTTAAAATTATGTAAGTTATGAAATTTAATCTTAAAACTTATGTAAGTTATGAAATTTGATCTTAAATGCAGACGAAAATTATAAGTTTTAAGAACATTTAAAAATATTAAATATTGAAATCAAACATTATTACTATAAAAATAAGTAATTCGATGTTTATATGAAAATATATTTAAATAATGAAAAACCATTTTAAGAAGTTTTAAATTATTTTTTAAAAAATAATTTGATTTTTATATTAAAAATAATTAAATAATGATCATTATTATTATATTGATAAAAAATTATAAGTTTTAAGAACATTTAGAAATATTAAATATTGAAATCAAATATTATTACTATAAAAATAAGTAATTGATTTTTATATGAAAATATATTTAAATAATGAAATAACCATTTTAAGAAGTTTCTAAATTACTTTTTTTAAAAAGAATTTAATTTTTATATTAAAAATAATTAATTAATGATCATTATTATTATATTGATAAAAAATTATAAGTTTTAAGAACATTTAAAAATATTAAATATTGAAATAAAAATTATTACTATAAAAATAAGTAATTCAATTTTTATATAAAATATATTTAAATAATGAAAAACCATTTTAGAAGTTTCTAAATTACTTTTTTCAATTTTTATATTAAAATATTTAAATAATGATCATTATTATTATATTGATAAAAAAGAATTCTATTTTATATTAAAAATAATTAAATAATGATCATTATTATTATATTGTTAAAAATTATAAGTTTTAAGAACATTTGAAAATATTAAATATTAAAATAAAAATTATTACTATAAAAATAAATAATTCGATTTTATATGAAAATATATTTAAATAATATAAGTAAATAATATCATCATCCAGTTTCTAAATACAAGCAATAATATTAATTTTGTTTAAATATATTGGGTTTATTTCAATATATTTTATATTTTAAAATAATACATTATTCTTGTTTTAAATTATTACTATAAACAATGAGCAATTTACCCCTCTACTACTGCCTTTTTCTTCCCTTTTTTCATTTTTAATTTCTAACTTTGCCTTGTACTAAAAAAATGCATTACCTAAATCCATATAAACAATCCAAATTTATGCATAGATCTATAAATGCCTCTTATAAAGAGATCGATCCTTACTAGAAAATAATCGTTTTTTTCTTAAAAGAGGATTAATCCATCTTTTGGAAGATGGATTACCGTTAAAAAGAAAAAAAAATCTGTACGATTGATTCCTTAAAAACTATATTAGCTACAACAAAAGAGCTAAACCTCGGCAAAAACAAGCCATTTCTAACATTCACATATAGCTAAGATTCAAAATTGACAGTTCATTGCAACAAATTATGTCCTATTTCTTTTTACCTTCACTTATGAATTCTTCGTTTAATTTGTAAAACCAAGGTTTAGTTTTGAGAATAGAGAAAATGAATTTACTGAAATTCAAATCCTAAATATTATTTTAAAATAATTATATAAACTTAATTAGATTGGTCTTTTTAAGTCCCTTTCAATTCCAAGACTGAAAACAATCTCTTCATTATTTTCTTTTCTTGCTCGCATTTTCTATCTAACCAAAAATAACGAATATCTCAATTTCAATTATATTATAACTTATGAATAGGGCAAATTGGGGGTGGAGGTTGGCAGGTTCTCTAGATTTTGTAAAATTTAATTTCAACTTTTAAAAAAGAAAATTAAAATTAATAGTCCTAGAATTTGTAATTTTTATGATAAATTTGATAACATTTTAAATTTAATTTGATACAAAAAAAAAGTTCAACAATGATAATATCTAAATCTTAATTTGGTGAAAAGAATAAAATTAAATAATTGTAGTATCGGTTGATGAGCTAACTAAATATATTGCTTGAGTACTAGTTGAAACAATATAATAAACAACAAACAAAATTTTGAAGTAAAACGTACCTTAATTATTTCAATTAGCTGGTCTAGTCCACTCACACTAAGAAATGATCTTGCGATCGAAATACAAACAACATTAACTCAGTAATACTTAAAAAATGTAAGTAGTACTTTTCCTTAAAATGTTCCACAAAACAAGTATAGTCAAATGAACTGATATTCTTGTGAAACAATACATTACCTTACTATCATCAACAAGCTCCACCAATTGAGGTGTTTTTTTCAAATTGAGGTCTTCCAACAGTTGTATCTAAAACAAAATTGGTTTTTTAGCAATAATGGCACACGCCATTTTAAGTATCAAGGTTGCAAAATTTTAATTGCTTTGGACTAGACAATAATTTGAGATATCAAGTTCAAAGTATGTACCTTAAATAATTTCAGTAAGAGATGATCAACAAACATGTTCAGACAATGTTGGGAAAGTTTAGAACAAACCTGAGGTAAGCATAAGTGAACGTTATGGGATCCTTTCTGCCATGCAGAAAACATAAAACATTAGTTCAGAGAAGATATATACAATAAAAAATACAATAAATAATAAAACATAAGAGTAATTTTACTATTGCAGTGTACATTCATCAAAAGAATTTTACTATTGCAGAAATAAATAATTGATAGCATATTAATGATAAATAATTTGAGAACATTTCATTTAAAAAATAAAATAAAATCAACCCCCCAAGTCGTATTGGCCTTGCCTGCATCTTTCTCCTTTTTGGGTAGTTTTAAATATCAACCTTATGTGCCTATCAAAACTTTAGCATATTGAATTAATGCATGTACTTTTTGTTGTACAGTCCATAAGAATTAATATAATATAATAATATAACAAAGATAATTTAAAAAATGGGTGCATTAACTTTGCTTTATGATCATGAAATTGACAAAAGAGGAGTATGGCCCAATGGGATTTATTTTGATAAATCAATGTCCAATTCTAGGTCGGGCTATCAGAAATAAAATTTTTGAGCTATTGATGTTGCCAGAATCTGATGAGAATATGATCTTTTATATTTTGCTTTAACTTTTGCTTTAAAATAAAAATAAAAAGTGAGAGGTGGGTCACTTTGTGAGAAATTAAAAGACAACTATTTTGATTTAAGGGAAGTTTTAAAATTTAAAATAAAATGAACCATCTTTTCCTCCTAAGAATGTTAATATATTTCATATTAACTTTCGTGGATAGAAAAATGTTAGAAAATTTTCCTAACAAATTTGGCTTTTTAAAATTGTATTATACATAGATGCGATAGGTTATGAAAGAATCAAGATGGATTAAAAGTGTATTTCGATTTTTCTATTTCCTAGACAATTCACTAACAAGAAAAAATGAAGAAAAGTATTCAACTCTTGTGAAAAGAAAGAAGAAAGGGAGTAACACACCTTATATAAACATTCGAATATCAGAAGATCCAATTGCCCACAGCCACTTTTGGAAATAACTATGAACATAATATTCTGATAAAAAACAATTCATGACATAATATATTTTACCATGAAAACAAAAATAACAAACAAACAATTCAGAAAAGTGAGAAAACATGTGCCATATGTACAATGCAAAGAAAACAAATGAGGTAACAAGTAAAATAGGTCACAAATTGGAAATTTACACATAACAAGAAAACAAATAAACAGGAAATGTTTATTATTTATTTGAGGATATTTTAAAGTTACTGTTGGGTTTCATAGAAACTCGGTATCAGTACCACTTATATATCTGTCTAGAACATAGATGCAATAAACTTAAAAACAAATGGAAATAAACAAACGAAAAAATGGTCAACTATTTCCGATAAACCGATAGCTTTTAAGAGAATTCTCATTTCAAGTAAATAGAGAAAGAGTGTAGATGAGACACAATAACAAGCAGCAGGACAGAAAACAGAAGACCAAATAAAACTAGAAATATTATCACTCAAGTATAATTCAATTTCAAGTTTAGGGTTTCAAAACTTACATTATTTTGTTTCCTACTCTATTGTAAAATTGAAGCTTGGGTCTAGGGATAACCAAATTACAAACTGCTATTAACCAAACAAATGCAAACAACAGATATCAACAATCAGGATTACACCTAATTTGATTAAATATGAAACACCCCAAACCCGGCCCAAAAAGCCTGACCGGATTTGATATGTTCCTCGAGTAAAACTTTAACAAATTCTCGCTTTGTTTAAGAAAAACTTGATGATTTTGAATAAAATAGATTAACTTAAAGATCGACTTGCAATTCAATTGTAAAATAAATTTGCATCTTCTTAAAACATTATTTTAAGAGAACTAATAGGTTAAAGAAAACCAAATTTAATGAAAAATTTATTAATATTATGGAAATATATTTTGTTTTCAAAAGCAGTTTAAATTATTTATCAAAAACCATTTAGTTATTTAATTAATAATTATTCATGGCAAAATAAAATAAATCCAAACACAAAAAAATTTAAAAGCAGTTCATAGTGGCCTTATTACATAAAGATTGCAAAACCCATAATAAAGTCTAAGTAGTAAAATTAACTTAATAAGTTTAAGTAGGAAAATTTTCAAAATACTTTGTAAATGCATTGGCCACCTCGAAATCCTTGTTGACCCGATCCATCGCACTACTGAATCATCGAAAAGTTATCCCACAAAGGGGTGAGTTATAAACTCAATGTGTAACACATATATTAAAAGCCCATTTGATCATCGTCTTAAAGCCCAATAATTACACATATAGCCATAGGCCCATTTAAGTCATTTTAGCCCAAAGCCCATTTTCATAGCAGATTAAATAATAATCATTTAAAATCACACGAATATACACATATAATGAAATGCAAACCGACCCACCTAATATCCATCCGCTACACACCACGTACCAACCAATCACATTGTGGGGATTACTAAATCGACCCTCCATCCGCTACACACCATCGAAGGCGATTCTTTGCGATCAACATGCACATCGCCCTTATAATTTTGTGGCAAGGCCACGGACAAAATTGTGACCAAGTCACCAGATTTCAAATATGTGACCAAGTCACCAGATTCACATATGTGACCGAAGTCACCGGATTTCAAATATGTGACCGAAGTCACCGGATATTGTGGTAAAACCACCAGAATACTTCCCCTTTATCAATTTTACCCATATGCCCATGCACATACATATTAATCAGTTTTCATGCCATTTACCCCAAAATCATAACAAAATCATATTTATCTCACAATTATGCATATAGCAAAATTTAACGAAATATTGGGGTAAACATACCTGAATATCGTATACCATTGAATGGTATCCACAATCATTATCAAACATATTGTCATATAATCACATTTAATATATAGATCTATGAGATTTTATTGTAAGGTTACACACCTTATGACTGTGGGAACGATACCTTCTCGCTCGTCAACACCTAATTAATTATCACACTAGATTAGTATACACCATTACTAATAAAATTATACTATTGATGAGAGATCTACATCCTTACCTCGGATTCTCGAACAAGCATTATTTGTGGTTTTCTCCGCTAGATGGATCAAAACCCACCGATAACCCACCAACGAAAAGTGGTTGGGTTATGCGCACTACTTCAAATAACCGATCTTAGTTAGCGGAGGGTCCACAACCCGGTGGAAAATCTCTTATCGCCGATCTGACCCTTCGTTTGAAGTTCGATGGTAAAACAGTGCCTCCTCTCTTCCAAACACTCCATCTTGCTATTTTCGTACCTATCTTGTTAGTCTCAAAATCACCCTAAAATAAAGTTAGTTAATAATCTATCTAAAGGATTATTACAACCGAAAGTGATATTCTTACCTTGGATGATTTGAAAGGTTTCTCTTAGAACGTTGTTTTCCAAAAGATCCTTAAAAATCCTTCCAAGGATTCGGCTAGGAGAGAAAAATAAGAGATTTATTTTCTAAATCAACTATAGTAAAAGAGATAATGAAAACAATTGACAAAAACCTTACTTGAGCACTTGAAGATTGACCTTGAACAAAAAAGAAGAATAAAAAGTAGATTTGGTGATTTCGGTTTGCACAAAAGAAAAGAGAAAAGATAGTGATTTATGGCTAAAATGGTTCCGGGTTTCAATAAAAGAAAAAAAGAAAAAGAAATCGAAATAGAAGATGATTCGGTTGACAAAAGAGATGAAAATAATGTTGGTTTTGGTTTTAGTAGAAAGTAGTTTCGGTTGAGAGAAGGAAGAAAGAAAATGAAATTGGAAGAAGAGAGAAAGAGAAGAAGAAGAAAAGATGATGATGAAGATGATTCCAAAAGAAAAGAGATAGTTTTAGGGACCCATGCACATTCGGCCAAGAGGGAGAAATGAAGAAAATAGGTTTATGATCTTTGGGACTTTCGGTTACAAGAGAATGAAAGGTGTTTTGCTTAAAAGAGAAGAATTAGAAAGGCTTCTCAAACCGAATGGTAAATTGCAAAAAGACCAAAAGAAGAGAAACAAAACTTCTCTTTTGAGTAGATAGGCATTCGACTATGAACAATGGTTTTGGAGAAAATTGGTCAAAATGAAAGCCAAAACAAAGTAAATCTTTTACCTAATGTCATTAGCAAAATTTGGCTAGGAGGAGAGCGTTTGGAAAAATGAGAAAAGATGTACAAAATGCTAGAGTTTTTGGCCAACTAACACCCCCTAACTCAAGGTCAAATTCGGCCAACTAGAAAGCCAACATAATCCCCCTTTTTCCTCCACATTTCTTCCCCATCAACCCATAGATTGCTATCACAATTAACCATCCCCTTTATCCCCTAAAACCGACTAGATTCATGGTCAAATGACCATGAAAAAGCTTCCAAAACATTGCCCTTACTTCAAGCCTTTTGTCCCCCTCATCTTACCATCCTTTCATGATTCCATGCCATATCTTCTAGCTTACCTTTTTCATATGGTCAATTAACCAAAATTAAAAAGATGCTCATCCATTCTAGAAGAGTCTTGGCCGACACTATAGGGAAGGAAACAAAAATAAAATCCTCCCATTTGTTAGCTAGGGGATTCGAACCTCTCCCCTCAAGCACTCATCCATGCATCCTAACCACCTTGCCAATTACTCATCTTATGCTTAAAACCTCTTGTCATTATTTCTTAAAGCCTATCATGCTTAGCTCCATCTTAATTATTAAAAATTTAATAGATCACTAAGCATTCACTTAATTAATGAAGTTCTAAAATAACTTCCAAAATACACTCAATCATATTTAAGCATGCAACATCATTCAATTAAGTAAAGATACATAACCCCTAATTATCAGGATGTTACAGTTCTACCCCCTTAAAATAATTTCGTCTTGAAATTACACGGTTGGAACAAGTGAGGGTATTCTTTGTCGTATCGCTTCCTCCGATTCCCACGAAGCTTCTTCGATCCATGATTACGCCATAATACTTTGACGAGAGGAACCGACTTTCTCCGTAAAACCTTTACATCTCGCTCGAGAATTTGAATTGGCTCCTCTTCATAGGACAAATCTGGTCTTAATTCCACCTCCTCAACTGGCACTACATGAGATGGATCCGACCGGTAACGGCGTAACATTGAAACATGGAACACATCGTGCATTTTCTTCAACTCCGAAGGCAAATCTAATTGATATGCTACAGGTCTGACCCGCTTCACAACCCGATAAGGTCCAATGAACCTGAGACTTAACTTTCCTTTGCGACTAAATCTCATCACCTTTTTCCAAGGTGAAACCTTTAGGAATACTTGATCTCCCACAGCAAACTCTATTTCCTTCCGCTTTAGATCTGCGTACGACTTTTGTCTGTCAGATGCTTCTTTTAACCGAGCCCGGATTACCTTAACCTTTTCTTCAGATTCAGCCACTATTTCTAGACCCAAAATCTGACGTTCCCCTAATTCTGTCCAACATGTAGGAGTGCGACACTTCTATCCATATAGTGCTTCATATGGTGCCATTCGAATACTGGCTTGATAACTGTTGTTGTACGCAAACTCTGCTAACGGTAAGAACTCTTCCCAACTTCCCCTGAAATCCATCACACATCCCCTTAACATATCTTCTAAGATTTGGATTACTCGTTCAGACTGGCCGTCAGACTGTGGATGAAATGCCGTACTGAAATTCAATCTGGTACCCAAGGCCTGATGCAATGCTTTCCAAAATCGCGACGTAAACCTCGGATCCCTATCCGAAATAATTGACACCGGCACTCCATGCAATCTCACAATCTCAGCCACATATAACTTTGCCAATTTTTGCAAAGAGTAATCAACCCGAACTGGGATAAAATGTGCAAATTTCGTCATTCGGTCCACTATCACCCATACTGAGTCTTTCTTAGTAGGCGTAAGAGGAAGCCCACTAACAAAGTCCATGGTGATTCTCTCCCACTTCCACTGCGGAATCATTATCGGCTGAAGCAATCCCGAAGGCACTTGATGTTTAGCCTTGACTTGCTGACACGTTAAGCACTTTCCTACATACTCGTAACTTCTCGCTTAAGACCGGGCCACCAAAAGCGATCTCGCGGATCTCGGTATAACTTACTTCCTCCGGGATGCATAGCATAAGGGCTACTATCGACTCACGAAGAATCTTTTGCCTCAATTCACGATCCCTCGGCATCTGGACTTTACCTTTGAAACACAATACCCCATCGCTGTTAATACTATAATCTTCTAATTTCCCATTCTGTACCTATCGTAGCTTTACACTCAGATCTTCGTCTATTAACTATCTCTCTTTCACTTGACTCAACCATGTCGGCATAACTTGTAATTCTGCCAACAAGCTCCCGTCATCGTAAAGACTAAGATGTGCAAACATCGCCTTTAAATCTGACACCACTTTCCGACTTAGAGCATCTGCCACCACGTTCGCCTTGCCCGGATGGTACTCGATAGAAACGATCGTAGTCTTTCAATAATTTTATCCACCTTCACGCCTCAAATTCGATTCTTTACGAGTCGGTAGATATTTGAGACTCTTGTGGTGCGTGTATATCACCGACTTTTCCCGTATAGATAATGTCTCCAAACTTTAAGAGCAAAGACTCTGCGCCAACTCTAAGTCATCGTCGGGTAATTAACCTCGTGAGGTCTCAACTACCGAGATGCATATGCAACTACCTTCCGTCTTGCATCGAACACATCCTAATCTCGTGTGAGAAGCGTCACAATACACGACAAAATCCTTTCTGCTTGAGTGAATCAAAATCAGACTTGGTCAAAACCTTCTTGAGCTTCTCAAAGCTCTCTTCTGCTTATCGACCACATGAAAGGTACTTCCTTTCTCAACAATTTCGTTAAAGGTGCAAATATCGATGAAAATCCTTGACGAATCTTACGTAGTAGCTGCTAATCCCAAGAAACTGCGAACCTCGATTCTTGACTTAGGTGGTTTCAATCTAGTCTGACCTCAATCTTAGGATCCACCCTTATCCCTTCTGCAGACACCACATGGCCTAAAAATGCAACCTCTTTCACCAAAATTCACACTTCTGAATTTGGCATCTGACTTCTTCTCCTTAAAACTCGCAACACAATCCAAGATGCTCATCATGTTCTATCTCGGACTTAGAATACACTAGGATGTCGTCTATGAATACCACAACGAATCGATCCAAGTAGGGTTGGAAGATTCGGTTCATCATATCCATGAATGCAGCTGGGGCGTTCGTTAATCCGAATGGCATTACCAGAAATTCATAATGCCCATATCTAGTCCGGAAAGCCGTTTTATGGATATCCACTTCCTTCACTTTAAGCTGATGATACCCCGACCTTAGATTAATCTTTGAGAATACCGCAGCTCCTTTGAGCTGATCGAACAAGTCGTCGATCCTTGGCAAAGGATACTTGTTCTTGATGGTCAGCTTATTCAACTGCCGGTAGTCTATACACATCCTCATCGATCCGTCCTTCTTCTTCACAAATAGAACCGGTGCTCCCCATGGAGACACAATATGTCGGATAAATCCACGATCAAGCAACTCCTGAATCTGAGCCTTAAGCTTAACTAATTCCTTGATGCCATTCTATATGGAGCAATAGAAGCGGCACCGTTCGAGCAATAATTCAATTCCAAATTCTACCTCTCGATCCGGAGGTAATCACGGAAGTTCTTAGGAAAAACATCTACAAATTCATTCACAGTCTGACTCCTCAACGATTGCTTCCTTAGCCTCCAAGGCACTCACCAACATCGGAAGGCTACATCCCTTTCTAACCATCTTTTACGCCATAAGGCGGATACTACATTAGATAAGTAGTTCCGTCTCTCGCCCATCACTACAACTTCTTTGTCATCAACAGTTCTTAAGGACATCCGCTTAGCAGCACAATCCACATTTGCACGATACTTTACAAGCCAGTCCATGCCTAAGATCAGGTCAAACTCTCCGAATGGCAATTCCATTAAATTAGCCGGAAATTATGTCCCTTGAACTTCTAAAGGCACTTCCTTAAAGAGTTTGTCTATTACTACTGTCTGTCCTAAAGGACTAAGTACAGTCATCTTCCTAGGTACAGTCTCAGAAGTCACATGCAAAGTTCCAAATACTTCACTAGCGATATAAGAATGAGTTGACCCTATATCTATCAAAGCAATAAAGGCAACCCGAAATCGAAAATGTACCGTGATAACATCAAAAGTCCTTGTCTTCTCTACGATTGCATATACCGACACTGGTTGTCTCACCTCGAGATACCACCCTCTGCACAAGTTCCACGTCCTCTACCGAGCCATTACCTCTTCCATTTGGACCACGGCCCTTATCATTTCTTTGTTCACCTCTGCCACCTGATTAACGCATCGACTTCTTGGCGATTCTTATCTGAATTCTTCGGGCAATCCTTGATCATATGATCCTTCGACCTGCACTTGAAACATCCCCCGGTCTTTTTCCAACATTTTCCCGGGTGCATCTTCCCACATTGAGCACAAGCACGATGTTGTCCACCCGTAGCAGTCTGCTGACTTCGCGACCCATCATTTCTTGATTTCTTCTAAAAATTTTCGGATGACCCTGAAGACCCAAAGCTTCTCTTATTCTTATTCTGGCCTCTGTCCCGGTTCTGTCTCTTAGTCCGCTTAACTTCTTCAGCTATTCTTGACCTTTCTACTAAGATTGCAAAGTCTCTTTCCCGGTGCGGAGCAATCATCACTCGCAGTTCATCTCTAAGTCCATATTTAAATTTGACACACCGTTCATATTCAGTAGCTACTATCCCTCTGGCATATCGGCTAAGTCGCAAAAACTCTGCTTCATACTCAGCTATCGACTTGTTTCCTTGCACCAAATTTAGAAATATCTTCCTCTAGGAGTCGATGTAGCTAGCTCCAACGTATTTTCCTTCGAACTTCACTTTAAAATACCCCCAATCCACTCGATTCGCAGGGGTACTTTCCTTGATAGTGAGCCACCACTGGTAGGCCTCATCACGGAGTAGTGAAATAGCACCTTTCAATTTTTCTTCAGCAGTGCAGTCTAAATCATCCATGATTCTCTCGACTGCCTCCAACCAGTATTTCGCTACATTTGGAGCTACTCCAGATACTCCCCTGAAAACCTCAGCTCCATTTGATCTTAGTCTCTCAGCTACTGACTTTCGAGACCCATTTCCAAGATTACTAACCGCTACTCGTTCCAATACTCAAGTATGACTTGTGATCTTCGTCACCTCCTCCATTTTGCTCTTGAAAATCCACCCCAACAGTAGGTGGCGAGCTTCATTCTCGAACCTTGACCAGATCTAACTGGTTTTGACACAGCCATTCTTCCTCTTCCACGTCCACGACGACTACGTCCCCTAGAACTCATGTCTATTACGTGTCTTATCTGCTTTTCTGAAAAAGTCTTATGTATTAGAGTCTTTTCACTTCTTATTAAAAGAAAGTTTTATAAACAGATGTTCACCGGTTTTTCCGTAGTAGTACACAAACACCTAGGGTCTATGTCTCTAAAGTATAGTTTCCTTAGGCTTATCATACACTCATATCACTTATCAATAAAGGTACTTACGATGGATCAGGTGAGAATTCAGGTGCCATGCTCTTATAAAACCATTTTATCTTAAGAATTTTTTTCAAAAAGTCATTTGGGCCAACTTTTGAAAGCGTTGTGGGCTTCAAAACCCAAGGTGAGAGTTTAAAAGCTGGCTCGATACCAAGTTGAAACACCCCAAACCCTACCAAAAAGCTTTGACCGGATTTGATATGTTCCTCGAGTAAATCTTTAACAAATTCTCGCTTTGTTTAAGAAAAACTTGATGATTTTGAATAAAATAGATTAACTTAAAGATCGGGTTGCAATTCAATTGTAAAATAAATTAGCATCTTCTTAAAACATTATTTTTAAGAGAAGTAATAGGTTAACGAAAACCAAATTTAATGAAAAATTTATTAATATTATGGAAATATATTTTGTTTTTAAAAGCAGTTTAAATTATTTATCAAAAACCATTTAGTTATTTAATTAATAATTATTCATGGCAAAATAAAAATAAATCCAAACACAAAAAAAAAAATTAAAACAGTTCATAGTGGCCTTATTACATAAAGATAGCAAAAACCCATAATAAAGTCTAAGTAGTAAAAATTAACTTAGTAAGTTTAAGTAGGAAAATTTTCAAAATACTTTGTAAATGCATTGGCCACCTCGAAATCCTTGCTGACCCGATCCATCGCACTACGAATCATCTGAAAAGTTATCCCACAAAAGGGGTGAGTTATAAACTCAATGTGTAACACATACATTAAAAAGCCCATTTGATCATATGCCTTAAAGCCCAATAATTACACATATAGCCATAGGCCCATTTAAGTCATTTTTAGCCCAAAAGCCCATTTTCATAGCAGATTAAATAATAATCATTTAAAATCACATGAATATACACATATAATGAAATGCAAACCTGGCCCACCTAATATCCATCCGCTACACACCACCCGTACCAACCAATCACACCGTGGGGATTACTAAATCGACCCTCCATCCGCTACACACCATCGAAGGCAGTTGCTGCAGTCAACATGCACATCGCCCTTATAATTTTGTGGCAAGGCCACCAGACAAAATTGTGACCGAAGTCACCAGATTTCAAATATGTGACCGAAGTCACCAGATTCACATATGTGACCGAAGTCACCGAATTTCAAATATGTGACCGAAGTCACCGGATATTGTGGTAAAACCACCAGAATACTTCCCCTTTATCAATTTTACCCATATGCCCATGCACATACATATTATTCAGTTTTCATGCCATTTACCCCAAAATCATAACAAAATCATATTTATCTCACAATTATGCATATAGCAAAATTTAACGAAATATTGGGGTAAACATACCTGAATATCGTATACCATTGAATGGTATCCACAATCATTATCAAACATATTGTCATATAATCACATTTAATATATAGATCTATGAGATTTTATTGTAAGGTTACACACCTTATGACTGTGAGAACGATACCTTCTCGCTCGTCAACACCTAATTAATTATCACACTAGATTAGTATACACCATTACTAATAAAATTATACTATTGATGAGAGATCTACATCCTTACCCTCGAATTCTCGAACAACCGTTATTTGTGGTTTTTCTCCGCTAGATGGATCAAAACCCATTAATAACCCACCAACGAAAAGTGGTTCGGTTATGCGCTTACTTCAAATAAGCGATCTTCGTTAGCGGAGGGTCCACAACCCGGTAGAAAATCTCTTATCGCCGTCTGACCCTTCATTTGAAGTTCGATGGTAAAACAGTGCCTCCTCTCTTCCAAACACTCCGTCTTTGCTCTTTTCGTACCTATCTTGTTAGTCTCAAAATCACCCTAAAATAAAGTTAGTTAATAATCTATCTAAAAGGATTATTACAACCGAAAGTGATATTCTTACCTTGGATGATTTGAAAGGTTTCTCTTAGAGCGTTGGTTTCCAAAAGATCCTTAAAATCCCTTCCAAGGATTCGACCTCGAGAGAAAAATAAGAGATTTATTTTTCTAAATCAACTATAGTAAAAGAGATAATGAAAACAATTGACAAAAACCTTACTTGAGCACTTGAAGATTGGCCTTGAACAAAAAGAAGAGAATAAAAAGTAGATTTGGTGATTTCGGTTTGCACAAAAAGAAAAGAGAAAAAGATAGTGATTTATGGCTAAAATGGTTTCAGTTTTCAATAAAAGAAAAGAAGAAGAGGAAATCAAAATAGAAGATGATTCGGTTAACAAAAGAGATGAAAATAATGTTGGTATTGGTTGTAGTAGAAAGTAGTTTCGGTTGAGAGAAGGAAGAAAGAAAATGAAATTGGAAGAAGAGAGAAAGAGAAGAAGAAGAAAAGATGATGATGAATATAATTCCAAAAGAAAAGAGATAGTTTTAGGGACCTATGCACATTCGGCCAAGAGGGAGAAATGAAGAAAATAGGTTTATGATCTTTGGGACTTTCGGTTACAAGAGAATGAAAGGTGTTTTTCTTAAAAGAAAAGAATTAGAAAGGCTTCTCAAACCGAATGGTAAATTGCAAAAAAGACCAAAAGAAGAGAAACAAAACTTCTCTTTTGAGTAGATAGGCATTTGGCTATGAACAATGGTTTTGCAGAAAATTGGTCAAAATGAAAGCCAAAACAAAGTAAATCTTTTACCTAATGTCATTAGCAAAATTCGGCTAGGAGGAGAGCTTTTGGAAAAATGAGAAAAGATGTACAAAATGCTAGAGTTTTTGGCCAACTAACACCCCCTAACTCAAGGTCAAATTCGGCCAACTAGAAAGCCAACATAATCCCCCTTTTTCCTCCACATTTCTTCCCCATCAACCCATAGATTGCTATCACAATTAACCATCCCCTTTAGCCCCTAAAACCGACTAGATTCATGGTCAAATGACCATGAAAAAGCTTCCAAAACATTGCCCTTACTTCAAGCCTTTTGTCCCCCTCATCTTACCATCCTTTCATGATTCCATGCCATATCTTCTAGCTTACCTTTTTCATATGGTCAATTAACCAAAATTAAAAAGATGCTCATCCATTCTAGAAGAGTCTTGGTGACACTTTGTAGGAAGGAAACAAAAATAAAATCCTCCCATTTGTTAGCTAGGGATTCGAACCTCTCCCCTCAAGCACTCATCCATGCATCCTAACCACCTTGCAAATTACTCATCTTATGCTTAAAACCTCTTGTCATTATTTCTTAAAGCCTATCATGCTTAGCTCCATCTTAATTATTAAAAATTTAATAGATCACTAAGCATTCACTTAATTAATGAAGTTCAAAAATAACTTCCAAAATACACTCAATCATATTTAAGCATGCAACATCATTCAATTAAGTAAAGATGCTTAACCCCTAATTATCAGGATGTTACAAAATACAAACTTACATTCCTCAGAAATTAATTATAATACTACTTTTTTTCATTTCCTATTCTCACATCTCTCCAACAAATTTTTGTTTTAACCCAAAGACTAAACATTCAAAACTAAATTAGTTTATATATTAACCTTGTAATTTTCAAATAAAAGAGCTTACCAACTTTCAAATTTACAAAAATGCTTCAATTCAGGCAGCAGCCAATGTCAATATTGGACATATTAGCAAAGTGAGTGAAAGCAACAGATAGAGATAAGGCAATGGGGGAAAGCAAAGCAACGGTGTCGGGATGGGTTTTAGAAGGCGAATGGCATTGGGTCGTGGGCATCATTTTCGGTGTTGGCGATTGGTTCTCGTTTCGATAATAAACGCAGCGTTTTGAGTTGAGAGCCTTATGAGAAATGTTCTTTTGTTTAGTTTTTTTAAGGGTTCTTTTGGTTTTGGTAATGAACGGAACAGAATTGAAGAACAATTTAGGGATTCAGAGGGGATTGATAAAGGGAATGAAGATATTAGTGATTTGGGGAGATAGCAAAAATCGATGAAGATAAGAAATCGGGAGATGAAGAAATTAGGGATTTGGTCAAGTCTTTGAATAATTAGGGATATGCTAAAATCTGGGAGAATGCAAAATGGATGTAAAAAGAACGGTGTCGTTTCAACATAAAATTTATCTCTATTGCGGTACTTTTAAACAAATGCCACTAAAAAAATTATCAAAAACGCAGTCATTTTTCTCAAATTTGTGGCATTTTGGGCTCAAAAGCCAGTAATAATAGCAATAAAATGAAAATATTTGTGGCGTTTTATTAAAGGCGCCACTAATTAGAACGTAAAATGGTGCCATTTTTTTCACTATTCTTTGTGGCATTTTTAATAAGCACCACTAATAAAAGATTAAACGACATCGTTTAATTGACATTGTAACACCCCAAACCCATTAAACAAAGACAACCGGATCGGTATGTCACTAAGAAAATTTTTGTAAAACCAATCGTGTAATACGAGAAGCCCAAATGAGAATTATATAAAATGTGCCTTAATAATCAAAAGCCCAAAATTGAATTACATGTCTTTGAAAGAAATTAAAATGAGCATAAATAATAAAGGCCTATAATAAAACTAAAATGTAAACTAATGGCCCATGGCCTTATTACAACGTAGTTTGAATCCATAACATAAAATACTTTGAAAGAAAAAAACTATTAAGTGGAACTTTTGCGGATCCACATATTCTTTTGCATGGCCACCTTGCGCTCCACTCCTACCAGTCAGATGCACTAATTGTTACTTGAAAGGTTAGTTTAATTGGGTGAGTCGTGAGACTCAGTGTGCAACCCTCATGCACCACTAGATTTGGGCCTCATAAAACATAATAATAATTTCATTTACATGGATAACAAATAATATGCAAAGCCCAACCCATTTGCCTAGGTTTCCATCCGCTACAAGCCCCCGTGCCAACCAAACACACCATTGGGGATTTCTACAATCAACCCATACCGCTACACGCCAAGATGGCAGTCATGCTGCTCATCAACATATTATGGCCAAAGCCCTTATAACAGATCACGGCATTAGCCGCTATGCATATACATATACATATACATATAACTTCCTCCTTTCATCACCCAACCCATGTACAACAATTTACTTGTAACATATAATCAGATTATTTACTAACCTGGTGGTCCCCTGTTTAAATCCGAGATTTCGGCTTTTAACGTAACATATAAAACGTATGAACATATATATATATATATATTAATAATCAGATCTAGATGGTGGGGAAGTATTACACACCTGATTCTCATATTAATGCTTTCTCTACGTCTATGCTACTATCACTCGAGACTACCACTATCGACCCTGAACCGACTTGATGTCGCCCACACCCGATGGCCAATCTCACACTACCGAGACAGATCGCTTCTTGTATTTGGGTGTTGGTTGTATAGATCCAACCTTTTCTGCCTGACTGTTATTCGAGTCCATCCTTAATCACTAAATCGTTTAAACGATGAGATCTAATTACTTAACAACTATAACTCTTAAATCGAATTCTTACCTAGTTAATTGAATCCCGAATGTCGTTGAGAAATCGTCACCTCCATTCCTACATTCGGCCATCACCAGAAATAGTTAACCAAACCGATGATCGAAAGCCATCTAACACCTTATGTCATTTGGCCAAAAACAAAAGAACAGGAAAGTGGCCATTTGGCCGAACCTACCCTTGACCACCTACCTTCGGCTTTTCACAAATCGGCACTTCAGATCTCGACAATAAAAGTTTCGGCTTCTAAAATTAGAGAGTGAAATTGACAAGGCCTTAGAAAACTGATTCGAATTAGAAACTCGATAAAAAGAATGAAGAATTTGAAAAGAAGCAAAATCCCGAAACTTACCAAATTAGAGGGGTGTATTCGGCTATGGTGCACCTTCAGGAAAACAAAACTACCCTTGTAGATTCGGCTATGGGAGATGAGGGCATGAACAAAGAGATTCGGCTAAAGTGTTTTGAAAAGAATAAGAAAAGTGTTGTCATAGTATTCAGCCAACTAGAAAAAGAAAAGAAAGAAAACTTAGAGGGAGAATAGAGTGGAGATTTCGGCAGAGAAAAGAAAAGATGGAGAGAATTGTCAACAGAATTTTGGCTAGCCTATACTAAATCGATTTCCCCCTCCTGTAGTTGAGTTTCGGCCAACTCTCTCCTCTTTTGATAGTCTTTAAATCCCATGATAACTTAATCCTTATCTTACCTTTAGGAGAGCCCACATTAAAGCCAACTCATCCTCTTTAATTATCAACTTTTATCACATAAATTAAAAGAAAAAGACTCCTAAAAAGAAGCCTAATTGCTGTCCAACCCCCTTCCCTTCTTAGTGTCAAAATTTTGCCCCAAAACTTGGGCCTGAAGTGGCCACACATGGCCCAATAACCTTCCTCCTTGTGATGCCACCATTAATGCCCACTTAGAGCACCTTTTATCTTCGGGCCATAAGCCCAGCTTGCTACTAATCTAATTATCTAACTTAAATTATGAACTAACACCATCTATCAACCACCTAACCTAAATTTTAAAGCCTAACCTATCACTTAAACTACACAGAACATTAATTTAAACCCTAATCCATATATTTAATCAAGGCCTCTGCTCGAGCATATTAAACCAACATCTCATATAAATGCACAAGCCCATATTTAGGATGTTACAGTTCTACCCCCTTAAAATAAATTTTGGCCCCGAAATTTACCTGGTCAGAAAAGATGGGGATACTGTTGGCGGATAACATCTTTTGGCTCCCACGTCACTTCTTCTATACCATGATTTTGCCACAAGACTTTGACCAAAGGAATAGACTTCCTTCTTAACACTTTTACATCTCAATCCAGAATTTGCACTGGCTCCTCTTCAAAAGACAAATCTATCCTTACTTCTATCTCTTTTATCGGCACTACGTGCGATGGATCAGATCGATAACCTCTCAGCATCAAGGCATGGAACACATCATGTATTTGCTCTAACTCTGAAGGACCGATAAGCCAATGGGCCCACACGTTCTAGTATCCGATAAGGCCCAATAAATCGTGGACTTAACTTCCCCTTTCGACCAAACCTCATTATCTTCTTCCACGGGGATACCTTCAAGAAGACTTGATCACCTACTGCGAATTCCACCTCTTTCTGCTTTAGATCCGCGTAAGACTTCTATCGATCAGACGCTTCCTTTAGTCGAGCTCGTATTAGCTTCACTTTCTCCTCGATTTTCAAAACTAATTTTGGACCTAACACCTTATGTTCACCCAACTTTATCCAACATGTTGGAGTACGACATCTCCTTCTATATAACGCTTCATAAGGCACCATCTGAATGCTAGCTTGATAACTATTATTGTATGCAAATTCTGCCAAGGGCAAATACTCTTCCCAATTGCCCCTAAAGTCGATGATGCAACCCCTTAGCATATCTTCTAAGATTTGAATTACCCTCTCGGATTGACCATCAGTCTGTGAGTGAAAGGCAGTACTAAAGTCTAACCTTGTTCCCATTACTTGATGAAGAGCCTTCCAAAATCGTGATGTGAACCTAGGGTCCCTATCTAATATGATCGACACCGACACACTATGCAATCTTACAACCTCAGCCACATACAATTTAGCCAGCTTTTGTAAAGAAAAGTCCACTCGAACCGGTATGAAGTGAGCAGACTTCGTCAGCCGATCTACAATCACCCAAATCGAATCCTTCTTAGTAGGTGTAAGGGGTAACCCACTAACCAAATCCATTGTGATTCTCTCTCATTTCCATTGGGGAATCTTCACCGGCTGCAACAATCCCGAGGGCACTTGGTGTTTGGTTTTGACCTGCTGACACGTCAAACATTTTCCTACAATTTCCATTACCTCCTTCTTCAGACCTGGCCACCAAAATTGCTCTTGCAAATCACGGTACATCTTGACTCCTCCAGGATGCATAGCATAAGGGCTACTATGCGATTCCCGAAGAATCCTCTATCTTAACTCATCATCTTTAGGCATGCAAATCTTCTCACGATAACAGAGAACTCTATCATTGTTCAGACTATAGTCCTCCATTCCACCATCCTTCACTTGCAACAGTCGAGCACTCAAGTCTGTATCCCCTAACTATTTGTCCTTAACCTGACTTACCCATGTCGGCTTTACTTGCAACTCAGCCAGCAAACTCCCGTCGTCAAATAAACTTAGATAAGGGAACATGGCTCTTAGTTCCGATACTACCTTACAGCTTAACGCATCTGCCACCACATTTGCCTTACCAGGGTGGTATTCGATCGAACAATCATAATCCTTCAAGAGCTCGATCCACCTACGTTGTCTCAAATTTAGCTCCTTCTTGGTAAGGAGGTACTTCAGACTTTTATGGTCAATATAAATTACTGACTTCTCCCCATACAAGTAGTGCCTCCAAATCTTCAAGGCAAACACTATCGCCACCAACTCCAAGTCATGCGTAGGGTAGTTCAACTCATGCGGTCTCAACTGCCGAGACGCATACGCCACCACCTTTCCTTCTTGGATCAGCACACACCTAAACCCTTGTGCGATGCATTATAGTAGACGGTAAATTCTTTTTCTGCCTCCAGCTAAATTAATACGGGCGCTTCCGTCAAGATTCTCTTCAACTTCTCAAAGCTCTCTTGCTATTTGTCGGTCCATACGAATGATACTCCCTTCCTCAACAACTTAGTTAGAGGTGCTGCTATTAGAGAAAACCCTTCAACGAACCTTCGGTAATACCCTGCCAAACCTAAGAAACTCCGAACCTCTGCCACAGACTTTGGTGGTTTCCAATCCAATCTGACCTCTATCTTTCGAGGTCTACCACGATTCCCTCGGCCGAAACCACATGTCCTAAGAAAGTCACTTCTTTCAGCCAGAACTCACACTTACTGAACTTTGCAAACAACTGCTTCTCCCTCAGAGTTTTCAACACCACACAAAGATGTTCATCATGTTCCTCCTCAGACTTAGAATAAACCAGGATATCGTCGATAAACACCATGATAAATCAATCAAGATATGGCTGAAACACCTGGTTCATCATATCCATAAAGGCCATTGGTGCGTTCGTCAACCCGAACGGTATCACCAAGAACTCATAATGCTTGTACTGAGTCTGAAATGCCGTCTTATGAATGTCTCCTTCTTTAACTCTTAATTGATGATACCCAGGCCTTAAGTCAATCTTAGAAAAGACCGAAGCTCCTTTGAGCTGATCGAACAGGTCGTCGATTCTTGGTAACGGATACTTGTTTTTAATCGTCAACTTGTTCAATTGACTATAGTCCACGTACATACGCATGGATCCATCCTTCTTCTTCACGAACAGGACCGGCGCTCCCCATGGAGACACACTCGATTGAATGAACCCACGATCCAATAGTTCTTAAATCTGAGCATTGAGCTCCACCAACTCCTTCGGCGCCATCCTATGAGGAGCAATAGATACTGTAGCTGCACCCAAAAGTAGGTCTATTCCAAATTCCACCTCGCGGTCCCGGGGTAATCCTAGCAATTCCTTTGGAAAGAGATCTGCAAAATCCTTGACTGTTCGGCCTCATTAATAGTCACCTCCTTAGCATCCAATGCACTAATAAAAGCTAGAAATGCACTACATCTCTTTCGAATCATCTTAATAGCTTTTAAGATGATACCATGTTGGACAAGTAATTCCTTCTTTCTCCTAACACAACCACCTCCCCGCCTTCCAGGGTTCCCAACACCATACATTTATTCCCACAGTCCAACTTGGCACGATGCTTGGTTAACCAATCCATTCCCAAAATAAGGTCAAACTTTCCAACCGGTAATTTCATTAAATCAACTCGGAATACTACCCCTTGAGTCTCTAAAGGTACATTCTTAAATAGTTTGTCCACTACCTTAGATTGTCCTAGGGGATTAACCACGGTCATCTTTCTTGTGGTTATCTCATAATCTATACTTAGAGTCTCAGATACTGAACATGCAATATAGGAGTGGGTTGACCCAATGTCAATTAAGGCAAATAAATGATTATCAGTAACAAGAAACATATCGGTTATAACATCCGGTGGGTCACTGTCCTCCCTTCGATGAGCCGCATAAACTAAACTCAGCTGCCTTGCATCCATATTACTTGTACCTCTGCCAGATGCTCTATGACCCCGACTGGATCCATTTCTTCCTCTAGCTGCACCTCTACCCCTTGGTCCAGGCTGATCACCTCTCCTAGCCTGATTAGAACCTCGGCCCGTTGGCTGCCCACGATCCATCTGAGGATAGTCCCTCATCAAATGCTCTGTGATCCACACCTAAAACATCCACCGATTTTCTCTCTACACTCCCCATAATGGGTTCTCCCACATATAGAACATGCTTGACTCTGGCCCGATGGGGCACGAGCTGGCCCATCAGTTCTAGGCCTCTTTTGAAAATTTCCAGTTGCTCTGGAGGGTCCAAAACTTCTCTTACTCCTTCCTCAAACCTTATCCTCCTCTTGTCTCTCCTCCCGCTTCACTTCCTCAGCTATTTTGACCTTATCCACCAAAATCGCGAAAATTCTCTCTCGTTGTGGTACAATCAAAACCCTTAGCTCATCTATAGCCCATCTTCAAACCGAACGCATCGTTCATACTCTGTTGCTACCATTCCCCGAGCGTAATGACTCAAGCATAGAATCTCAGCCTCATACTCAGCCACAAACTTACTCCCCTGCCCCAAATTCAGGAATACTTTCCTTTGAGCATCCATAAAACTAGCCCCAACGTACTTTCCCTGGAATGACTCCTTAAAGAAATCCCAGTCAACTAGGTCCGCGGCCGTACCCTCTTTCACCGTGAGCCACCATTGGTAGGCCTCATCTCGAAGAAGAGACACGATCCCCTTCAGTTTCTCCTCCACCGTGAAGTCTAGGTCATCCATTATACCTTCCACTGCCTCCAACCAATATTCAACGGAACTCAGGGATTCGCTAGAGACTCCCCTAAATACTTCGGGCCCATTGTTCCTCAACCTCTCTAGCACAGATTTTTGGGCTCCTATGCCCATACCAAATTCACCACTCTTTCCAAAACCTCAAGATGCAGACTGAGACACCACGTCCTCTCCACTGTGCGGTCACGAAATTCCACCTCAGCAATTTGGTGGAACCCAGATCTCACTTCCGACCCATGACCCGATCCTACGGGTTCTGACACAGTCATCTTACTTCTACCGCGTCCATGTGGTGGACGTCCTCGACCTCTTGTACTCATTCTTCTAGTTCGCGTTTATCTGATTTAAAAATTTGATGAGTCATTAGTTGTTTCCACTAATTGTCCCCGAACAATCTTATGAAACATAGTTTTAAAAGTGATTCTTTTGAATTTGAACCTATCTATAGTTTTCAGTCTTCCTATTCTAGGAATTATGCACACACAATGTTCATACAAGTAACATTTATCACCTAAGGGTATTTTCGTCATTTTACTACCCAGGGGTATTTTCGTAATTTTATCCTACAAGGATATTTTCGTAATTTTTTTCAAAATATGGTTTCGGGTGATTTTACAAAATAAATGTATTTTGGTAATTTTAATTTTTTCACCTCGAGGGTATTTGGTAATTTTGTAAATCTGGGGTATTTTAGTAATTTCAAAATTTGGGGGTATTTCGATAATTTTGAAATCTGGGGATATTTCAGTAATTTTTCCAATCACGGGTATTTTAGTCATTTGCAAATTAAGGGTATTTTGGTAATCTCATAAACCAGGGATATTTTGATGTTATTGTTGTTGTTGTTGTTGTTTTGTTTTCTATGGAAAGATTCTGTTAACTTTGTAAATCGGGGTATATTTGCAAATCATGGGTGCCTTTTTCAAAATAAGGATATTTTAACAATTTTGTGAGAAAAACAGGTGGCTGGTCCCTTTTGGGTTTTAATTATAAGTTTTGGCCTGTCAACACGTACTCGTAACTAGGGTGAATAGTCACTATGCACCAGGTAGGATTCTAGTGGAAAGGAGGTGAGTCAAGAGGATTTGCTTAAGTACCAAGCTTTCCTGAATCCACTCCTAGACATGCATATGCCTATTGACACACCTGTCATGGCTAAAGTGAACAATCACTATGCACCAGGTAAGATTCCAACGAAGAGGAGGTGAGTCACTCAGACTGCTTAAATACCAAGCTCTTCCGGATCTATTCCTAGACATGCATATGCTTGTTATCACACTTTAGTCTTATGACTTGTTTACAGGTTTTGTTTAATGAAGTTAAGTCTTATGGATTTTAAGATTTGTTTGTCTAAGCCTAGAGTCCATCAAATTCTAACCTAAATAGTCTACGTCCCATAAAACCCATTAAGCCCACATTTATATCACACAATGGTTTAGAGTACTTACCTGGCGAACTTGGCCGGAGACGCAGGTGCCATGCTGAGCTAATAAGTCTTTGTTAAGAGAAATCCATGTTTTAAAAACCCATTTTTAGAAAATCTTTTGGGCCCAAAACCCCAAAGCCGAGTTTTGAACTGGGCTCTGATACCAATTTGTAACAACCCAAACCCGGCCCAAACACTACAACCGGATCTGGTATGTCACTAAGAAAATTTTTGTAAAACCAATCGTGTCGACAAAAAGCCCAAATGAGAATTATATAAAATGTGCCTTAATAATCAAAAGCCCAAAACTGAATTACATGTCTTTGAAAGAAATTAAAATGAAAATAAATAATAAAGGCCCATAATAAAACTAAAATGTAAACTAATGGCCCATGGCCTTATTACAACGTAGTTTGAATCCATAACATAAAATACTTTGAAAGAAAAAAACTATTAAGTGGAACTTTTTGCCGGATCCACATATTCTTTTGCATGGCCACCTTACGCTCCACTCCGGCCCGGTCCGATGCACTAATTGTCACCTGAAAGGTTAGTTTAATTGGGTGAGTCGCGAGACTCAGTGTGCAACCCTCATGCACCACTAGATTTGGGCCTCATAAAACATAATAATAATTTCATTTACATGGATAACAAATAATATGCAAAGCCCAACCCATTTGCCTAGGTTTCCATCCGCTACATGCCCCCATACCAACCAAACACACCATTGGGGATTTCTACAATCAACCCACACCGCTACACGCCAAGATGGCAGTCATGCTGCTCATCAACATATTATGGCCGAAGCCCTTATAACAGATCACGACATTAGCCACTACAGCAAATCACGGTATAAATCGCTACGTATATACATATACATATAACTTCCTCCTTTCATCACCCAACCCATGCAAACATGTACAACAATTTACTTGTAACATATAATCAGATTATTTACTAACCTGGTGGTCCGCTGTTTAAATCTGAGATTTCGGCTTTTAACGTAACATATAAAACTTAGGAACATATATATATATATTAATAATCAGATCTAGATGGTGGGGAAGTATTACACACCTGATTCTCGTATTAATGCTTTCTCTACGTCTACGCTACTATCACTTGAGACTACCACTATCAGCCCACAATCTGACTTCGATGTTGGCCCACACCCCGATGGCCAATCTCGCACTACCGAGACAGATTGCTTCTTGTATTTGGGTGTTGGTTGTATAGATCCAACCTTTTCTGCCTGACTATTATTAGAGTCCATCCTTAATCACTAAATCGTTTAAACGATGAGATCTAATTACTTAACAACTATAACTCTTAAATCGAATTCTTACCTAGTTAATTGAATCTCGAATGTCGTTGAGAACTCATCACCTCCTTTCCTACATTTGGCCATCACTAGAAATAGTTAACCAAACCGATGATCGAAAGCCATCTAACACCTTATGTCATTTGGCCGAAAACAAAAGAACAGGAAAGTGCCCATTTGGCCGAACCTGTAACACCCCAAACCAGGCCTATGCATTAAGTCCGGATTTTGGCATGCCACACAAATTAAACGTACATTCAAATCCTTTAACGATGTAGGAATCAAATTCAAAAATGATTAAGAGAGTGACTTTATCGAAAAATCAAAGTTCATTGAAAACCATAATTAAAATTACAAGAATTTCTCATTTGATCTATAGAGTAGTAATTGATTAAAACTTTGGATTTATTTAGTGAAATATTTCATCGAAAAGTTTTAAAAGACTTTCCTAAGTTTTAGTAATATTTAAGAAAAACCTTTATTTTATACAAGATTTATAGAAAACATTTATAAAAACTAAACCAATCTAACCTAGAAAAACTAAAACAAAAAAAATTCCATCCACATAATAAAATCCATAACTAAAGAGGCCTTATTACATCGCCATAAAAATAGTACTTAATAAAAATTATTAAAGAAGTCTTAAAGTTTTATAAACCACCATTTGTAGTATAGCCTCCATACGAAGTCATCTCTGACCCAAGTCTCCATCAATTATTATTACCTGAGAGGGGTAAAAAAAATGGGGTGAGTTACTTAGAACTCAGTGTGTAACTCACTTACCTTAGTCCACTGGGCCAAAACCATTTAAGCATTTATTTGGGCCTAAGCCCATTACAAATATAATAATTTAGCATGTATGAAATGCAAGTGATATGCAATTCCCCAAACCAAACCTAGATTTCCATCCGCTACACACCACCCGTACCAACCAGCACATCTGTGGGGAGCTTTAATCACCCACCCTGCCAACACGCCAAAGTATGCATTAAGCCGTATTTCAAATTTCATGGACAAGCCACCAGATTTACAAAGTTTACATGACATTTGCCATTTTTCAGAATTGTGGCAGAGCCACCAAAATTTTGTAGCAAAGCTACCAGAACTTCTCTTCACCAAATAGCCCAAACCATGCAATCATGTATATAATATGCATAGCAATCCATTCATATAATTATTCCAACATAAGGCCCATTATAAAAGTTATTACAATCCGGCCCATTTCACATTTTGGCCACGAAATCTCATATCACATACGACCCATTTATCAATTATCATATATGGCCCAATTATCAATATCACATATGGCCCATTTATCAATTATCACATATGGCCCAATTGTCAAATATCACATACGGCCCACTTATCAATTATCACATATGGCCCAATTATCAAATATCACATATGGCCCAATTATCAAATATCACATATGGCCCAATTGTCAATTATCACATATGGCCCATTTATCACTTTTATCGAATTAGCCCGTTAAGGAAAATTTCAAAATTTTCATGATCTTAATACCAATTTCAAAATTTTTATCATTTAGGTGATAACTATGCTATCCTTCCCAATCTCACTAACTTGTGATTTCATCCAACGATTAATACGATATAGTCATCTAACCCATGAGATACGGTGTGAGATTACACACCTTATACGGTGAGAACTACACTTTCCCGCTCGTCGATATCTAAACACACATCACGATGGATTAGGACACTAATATTTAATACAAAACTATTCTAATGTTAAGCAATCTAGATCTTACCCTCAGAATCTTGAACAACCACTATTTGCGATTTCTCTCCGATCAAAGGTTCAAAACCACGAGTAAACAATGGTTCGGGGGTACGTACGACTTCGAATAATTGATTTTCACCGGATGAGGGTCCACAACCCGATGGAAAGTCTCGGATTCTTGAAACAGTCCTTCACTTAAACTTAGGGGGAATAGCGGAACCACCCCTCTTCCGAGCACTATTTATTGCCCTTTTTGTCCCTATCTTATTGTCTTTATTAACAAAAGATCATTAGTCCGACTAATAAATTATCGAAATTTCAACTAACGATTTTAAAAGCGAGATTAACTTTCCACAAATATCCTCGTTCCACAATATGACAATCGAGCGATAACGTCCCCTAAAACGAAATCGATTAATAAACCATTTATATCCATATGTCGAGTAATATGAAAATCCTTAATAATCCCTTACCTTAACACCTTAATTGATTCCAACGATTGATGACGTTTTAACACTTGAGTTTGACCTCCACTATCACACTATTGTCCAAGGCTTCAAAGAAGAAAAAGAAAAGATTGAAAAGAATACTTATGTATAAGAGAAGATTCGGCTATGAAGGAAAAGTTGAAAGGGATGGTGCTTAGTAACATTCGGCCATGTTGAAAATAAAAGGGAGAAAAATGTTTGAGAGATTTTTGTAAAGAGAATGAGATGAAGAAAAGGTAAAGGAAAATAAGGTGTTTAGGTTTTGGTTCTTTTCAAGAATGGAAGATGAACAAAGAAATGAGTTTGAGGCTTGTGTGCATTCGGCAAGGGTGAAAAGAAAAGAGAAGAGAAAATGGCCTTCCTATGTCTTGGTGATTTCGGCACTATGGAGAAATGGTTTGAAGAGAAAAGGAGCAATAAGACCGAAATGGTTAAAATGTGAATTGGCCAAAAGAAAACAATTGTTTACCTATTTCTCCAAGTGCATTCGCTAAGGAGAGGAAATGGAGAGAAAAGTGTTGGAGAAAACACAAAATGTCCAAATGCCAAAATGACCAACTAACACCTAAACCTTACCAAAGCCTTCAAAATTTCTGCTATCTCCCTAGCCCTTAAACCGTCCAAGTACATTTGTCAAATGGTTAAACTTTAGTCACCCCAAACTTTCCAAAACATCTCCCTTGTTTTAAGCCTTATGTCCCCTTACATGCCTTTTCCATATGATTCTTTTCCTTAAGTTAACACTTGCCTTTTCCCATGGTCTTGTTGCCATAAAATTTAATCCAACTCATCCTAATCCTTATCCATGACCGACACATGCTAAGGAAAAGCAAAATAAAAGCTTTCAAATTGCATGCTAGGAGATTCGAACCTCTCCCCTCAAGCAAACATACATGCGCCAACACCTCATTGCTACTAGCTCATCTTATGCTAGTTTTTGACACTTAAATTTACTTAAACCTCAAAGTCACTTGATCCACTTCAATTAAGTACTCATTACAAAAATTTATTCTAATTCTGAATAATTCTCAAGTCTTCTCAAGACTATACTAATCATGAAAAATTTAATTTTATACAAGTTAAGCATCAAAACATGCATCATATCAATACTCAAATTTTAGGATGTTACAACTCTACCCTCCTTAAAGAAAATTTCATCCTTGAAATTTACTTGACTAAAAGAGATGAAGATATTGTTGTCAAATTGCATCCTCAGGCTCCCACGTAGCTTCCTCTGCTCCGTGATTATGCCAAAGAACCTTAACCAACGGCACAGTATTCTTTCTTAACATCTTAACATCGCGATCTAAAATTTTCACTAGTTCCTCCTCAAACAAAAATCTGGCCTTAATTCCACTTCTTCTACCGGTACTATGAATCTGACTCAACTCCTGAGGTAAATCAAGTTGATAGTCCACTGGTCCTACACGCTTCAACAAACGGTACGGTCGAATGAACCTAGGGCTCAACTTTCCTTTCCTTCCAAATCTGAAGATCTTCTTGCAAGGTGAGACCTTTAGAAAACCCGATCTCCCACCGCAAACTCAATATCTTTACGCTTGGATCCGCGTCGACTTTTGTCTATCCAAGCTTTCTTTAACCGCTTTCAATCACCTTTACTTTTCTTCCGCTTTGATATCAATTTAGGACCCAAAAGTCGCCGTTCCCCAATTCGGTCCAACAAGTAGGGTACGACACCTACGACCATATAACGCTTCATAGGGTGCCATCTGAATCTTGGATTGATAAGCTGTTGTTATCATAAACTCGCCAAAGGGTAAAAATCCTCCCAACTACCTTTGAAGTCAATCACACAACCCCTTAACATGTCTTCCAAAATCTAGATTACTCTTTCCGACTGACCATCTGACTGAGGGTGAAAAGTCGTGCTGAAGTTTAACTTTGTACCTAGAGCCTCATGCAAAGCTTTCCAAAACTGTGATGTAAACCTACTATACCTGTCCGATATGATAGACACTGGTACCCCATGCAACCTCACGATTTCAGATACATACAATTTAGCCAACTTCTGCAACGAGTAATCCGTACGAACTGGTAGAAAATTAGCAGTCTTCGTTAATCCATCTACTACCACCCAGACAGAATTTTTCTTAGTAGATGTTAAGGGTAACCCACTAACAAAATCCATCATTATCCGCTCCCATTTCCATAATGGAATCTTTACTGGTTGCAACAATCCCGACGGTAATTAATGTTCTGCCTGTACTTGTTGACAAGTCAAACACTTTCCCACTAAATCAGTAACTTCTCGTTTTAACTTTGGCCACCAATACTGTTCACGAAAATCTCGATACATCTTATTTCCTCCGTGGTGCATAACAGAAGGGCTACTATGCGCCTCAAGAAGAATCATTTGCCTCAAATCCGAATCCTTAGGCATACAAACCCTTCCACGAAAGCACAGTACACCATCTTTGTTCAAACCAAAATCCCCTATTATACCACTTTCAACTTGTTGTATTAAAGGACCCAACTTTTCATAGGATAATTGCTTTTCCTTGATTTGCTCCAACCAGAGAGGCTTCACTTGATGTTCCGCTAGCAGACCGCCATCCTCATACAAACTGAGATGAGCAAACATTGTTCTTAACTCCGATACAACCTTACAACTCAATGCATCTGCCACAACGTTAGCCTTTAACAGCTCCACCCATCTCCGTTGTCTTAAATTCAACTCCTTTTGGGTAAGGAGATACTTAAGACTCTTATGGTCCGTATAAATGATTGACTTCTCACCGTAGAGATAATGCCTCCAAACCTTTAATGCAAACACCACCGCAGCGAACTCCAAATCATGAGTAGGATAATTGACTTCATGCAGCCTCAACTGTCTGGAAGCATAAGCTACCACTTTTCCACTTTGCATCAGTACATATCCTATACCCGTGTGTGACGCATCACAGTAAATGGTAAACTCTTTTCTGGCCTTTGGTTGAATCAATACTGGCGCTTCCGTTAGAATCTTCTTCAGTTTCTCAAAACTTTCTTGTTGTTTATCGGTCCATACATACGATACTTCCTTTCCAACAACTTAGTTAAGGTGCAGTCCTCAACAAAGCATCTATAATAACCAAGAAACTTCAAATCTTGGCTCTTGACTTCCCCAATCCAACACAACCTCTACCTTTCGAGGATCAACTCTTATACCTTGGTGACCTCACCTATTTGGCTTAAAGAAAACCAAATCCTAGTAGGATTTGTATTACTTACAAATTTGGATGTCTCTAGTATTCCTTTTCCTTGAAATCGGCTAACACTAGCCATGTAACCATGTCGATTCCGCTTTTGAAATAATGGGAAATAATCCTAAATATAAAAAAAACAAGCCTTGGCGAATATCACCTACCTTACAAATTCCAAATCTAAAAGGATTCCTTGCCTTATAGAGGATCCCTAGCATCATATGTTAAATTTAATTTAACATATAAATCATAACCTTTAACCAAATATATTTATCGTACCTTAGATCCCGAATTTCCCAAAAGATTCCTCCTTGTATTCAATGTTGTAAAAAGAACACGAGAGATCCTTATAGATTCGGCCATAAGACAAAAATAGGGATTAGACCCTTCTCTTTCGGCAAATAGAAAAAGAAAAACTTGATTAATGCTTAGCCTTACCTTTAATGCTTTGATCGATTGCTTCCTTGCCTAGAGTCACAGAGTTTCGGCTATGGAGTTTTAATCACGGATCAAAGAGTGTTTTGGCTCGACAATAGCAAAGGAGAGGAGAAGAAAATAGAAGAAGAAGAGATGGATTTTGCTTAAAGAAAAATTCAGCAGAGAGGGGGAGAGAGCTAGGGAATTTTCGGCAACTTGGAAAAGATGAGAGAAAAGACTTTGGTTCTCCTTCTTTAGTCGAATTTGCTAGGCCAAGAGTCCTTGACTTGGCCATCACTCTCCCTTAAGATAATATTATCTCCTTTATCTAAAAATAAAAGCATTTAATCCATCAATTATCTCCTCAAATAATCCAAATTTAAAATCCCTTATTTATCACTTATTAATCACATATTTATGGAATTAAAACACCTCCTTTCTAGAAGGCTTGTGCCGTCCACCCTTAGCCTTGGAAGCAAAATAAAACTCCTTTTATTTTCTTCCTAAGTGACTCGAACTCAAGCCCAACACCCTGCATGTGGCGCCATTTCCATAGGCCCTAAGTGACATCTTGAGCCACTTTTCCAAGCTTTTTGTGTGTCAAACTTTACTAACTTTTTCTTTTAAGGCCATCTTGCCCTTATTTCCTATTTTAAACTTTAAAATTTGACATTTCTGCATCATTTCTAAGTTTCCTAAAATTTTTGATCGGCTCTGTAACTTTCCATTTTTCTTACATTTTCAAGTTTCCAAAATGTTCAGGTTTCCATTTTTGGATCATTTCCAAAAATGTTCAGGTTTCCACAAATATCAAAAATTTATTCATAGTGCTTAATACAATTAAACTGAAAATGCATAGGCCCTTTTCAGGATGTTACAGTTCTACCCCCTTAAACAAAATTTCGTCCCCGAAATTTCCTAACTAAAATAATTGAGGGTATTGCTGTCGCATGGTCTCCTCTGACTCCCACGAAGCTTCTTCCGTTCCATGATTACGCCATAACACTTTGACTAGAGGTACGAACTTCCTTCGTAATACTTTCACATCACGTTCCAAGATTCGAATCGACTCTTCCTCGTAGGATAAGTCTGGCCTTAGTTCCACCTCTTCAATAGGTACCACATGAGATGGGTCCGATCTGTAGCGACGTAGCATGGATACATGGAATACGTCGTGCATCTGCTGCAACTCTGGTGGCAACTCCAATTGGTATGCCACCGGCCCAACTCGCTTCAGTACTCGATAAGGCCCTATAAACCTTGGGCTTAACTTCCCTTTTCGACCGAACCTCATTACCTTCATCCAAGGCGAGATTTTCAGGAATACTTGATCTCCCACTTCAAACTCTATTTCCTTCCGCCTAAGGTCTGCGTACGACTTCTGCCTATCAGAGGCTTCCTTCAACCGTGCCCGAATCAACTCAACCTTTTCCTCGGTTTACGCCACTAATTAGGTCCCAAAACTCGACGTTCTCTAACTCAGTCCAACAAGTAGGTGTTCTACACTTCCGGCCATACAACGCTTCATATGGTGCCATCCGAATGCTAGCCCGATAGTCGTTGTTGTAGGCAAACTCAGCTAAAGGCAAGTAATCTTCCCAACTTCCTCGAAAATCCATTACACAACCTCTCAACATATCCTCCAACACTTGTATAACTTTCGTTCGGGCCCCATCGGATTGTGGATGAAACGCCGTGGTGAAGTCCAACCTAGTGCCTAAGGCTTGATGAAGTGCCTTCCAAAATCGAGACGTAAACCTTGGGTCTCTATCAGAGATGATCGACATTGGTACTCCATGTAACCTCCCAATCTACGCCACATATAACTTAGCCAACTTCAAGAGAATAATCCATTCTTCTTTGGGATAAAGTGTGCGACTTGGTCAAGCGGTCCACTATCACCCATACCGAGTCCTTCTTAGTAGGCGTGAGGGAAGCCCACTAACGAAGTCCATGGTAATTCTTTCCCACTTCCATTGGGGAACTTGATTGGTTGAAGCAATCCTAATGGGACTTGGTGTTCACCTTAACTTGTCGGGCACGTCAAACATTTCCCCACAAATTCATCACCTCTCGTTTGGATCGGACCACCAAAATTGTTCCTTAGATCTCTATACAACTTGATGCCTCGGGATGCATAGCATAAGGGCTACCATGCTTCCAGAAGAATCCTTTGTCTCAACTCCTTATCCCTCGGCATCGGACCTTTCCCTTGTAGCACAATACTTCTTCATCGGTGACGTCATAGTCCCTTAATCCTTCTTCTTTGTACTTGCGTAACTTAGTACTTAAGTCCTTATCGATACTGTCCCTCTTTCACCTCCTTGACCGGTGGGCTTGACTTGTAACTCAGTTAAAGGTTAGATCGACAAGAACCAACGAAAATCCTCAACAAAGCCTTAAGTTCTATAATAACCACCAAACCTAAGAAACTTCAAATCTCAAGTCATCGACTTAGTCAGCAATAGCGACTACTTTGCCATTTCCAATCCAACACAACCTCTACCTTTTAGTCGAGGATCAACTCTTATACCTTCTTTCACAAACCTTCCACTACATGACCCAAGAAAATCACTTCCTTTAACCAAAATTCACACTTTAAGCCAAAACTCACACTTGTGAATTTGGCACAAAGTAGCTTCTCCTTAACATTTCCAACACAACTTCGGAGTGCTTATCTCGCAGTACACCAAAATATCGTCGATGAACAAACGAACCTATCAAAGTAGGGTTGGAAAACCCGATTCATCATATCCATGAATGCGGCTAGGCGTTCGTCAACCCAAACATCACCACAAACTCAAAATGGCGTATCTTGTCCTAAAGCCATCTTATGGATATCGGCCTCCTTCACCTTCAACCGATGATATCCCAACCTTAAGTCGATATTTGAAAACAACATTTGCTATTAGGGTAGCAAATCAATTCTAAATTCTACCTCCACATGCGGGGTATTCCGATAATTCCTCCGAAACACATCCATGAAGTCCCTTAACAAATCTCTAGGGTACATTTGAAAGATCTTGTCTACCACTACGATTTGGCCTAATGGGCTTACTACGTCATTTGCCTATTAGAGAGTTCGAGTCTAGGCCTAATGTTTCCACTACACTACATGCAACATAGGAATGGGTCAAGCCCACATCAATAAGAGCAAAATAGGGCTTGTCATGAATAAAGAACGTCTGTTATAACATCCGTGGCGTCTCCATCTTCCTTGCTTGCTTCGCATTAACATTAGTAGCACCTCGGCCTATGCTCCACGACCTCTGCCGCACCATTACCTCATTAGTCGAACCACGACCCCGTTGAAATTCTTGCCTCTACCAATCTGGCTAGCCCTCTGTCTGCCGATTGGCTCTCATCTGTTGCTTGGGACAATCCTTAAGCATATGGTCCTTGGACCCACACTTGAAACATCCTCCGTCTTTCTCCAACACTCCCCAGTGCCTCTTTCCAAATGTTCATACAAACACACAGAGTCATGTAAGTTAGGGGCAATTTTGTAATTTTTTAAAATCTCTTCCTAGACATGCGCATGAGGTTCAGTTCCTCAAATATAAAGTAAACCGGTTTCAAAAATTTTAGTTACTTAGAGAAAGTTTGTAAAATTTTAGAAAACTATTATTTTGAGTTGGGCTTAGATTGGAAACCAAGATGTCATCTATGAACACTAGTAAGTCAACCCTCCATCCGCTACTACGCCTATATCATTTGTGTCAACCCAAATTCGTATAATGTAACTTGAAGTTACCATATTCAAATTTTGTGATCGTAGTCACCATATTCTATTGGTGAGACCGAAGTCAAACCTTCTTCCCTTTCACATAGATAGGTTCCTATTCACATGTTCATAATATATCATATTAAGTTGAAAGACATATAGTTAATAATTGCCATATAATTTATTGAAGATTAGTATGAGTACACACACATTAAACTTATTGGATTCCTTGAGATCCAGAAGAATGATCTACCGATCTAGATTTTTAACTCATCATGTCCTAGTAGGATTTGTATTACTTACCTTGTTTGCCGAATTTGGATATCGTAAATCAAGTCCCAAAAATTACTAGTATTCCTTTTCCTTGAAATCGGCTAACACTAGCCATGTAACCATGTTAGTTTCGACTTTTGAAATAATGGGAAATAATCCTAAATATAAAAAAACAAGCCTTGGCGAATATCACCTACCTTACAAATTCCAAATCGGGATTCTTTGCATTGTTAAATTTAATTTAACATATAAATCATAACCTTTAACCAAATATATTTATCTTACCTTAGATCAAACCAAATCATTGTAAAAAGAACACGAGAGATCCTTATAGATTGACCATAAGACAAAAATAAAGCATCACTAAAACTCATAATGTCCATAACGAGTTTGAAATGCCTTATGAATATCCGGCCAAGTCCTTGACTTTCACCTTGAGTTGATGCTAACTCCTCATCTTAAATCAATCTTGGAATTAAAACACCTCCTTTCTAGAAGGCTCCTCTTAATTGATCAAAATAAAACTCCCTTTTATTTGCAGTGACTCAACTCATCGATTCTCCCTAAGTGAATGGATACCTATTCTTGATCTTGCCCTTATTTCAACTTATTCATTTCTGCATCGTTTCGCCTATAATCAATGCACATTTTCTTACATTTTAAGTTTCCATCGATCCATCTTTTTATTCTTGAGGAACAAAATAGGCCCTTTTCAAGATGGTACATGCCCCTTATGAATATCGACCTTGAGTTGATGCTAACACTTGGTCAAATAAATCCGATCGATCCTATTCTTGATCGTCAACTTATTCAATCCTACGAATTTGAGCTTTTGGTCAAGCTAGCGCCTTGAATTTGAGCTTTAACTCCTAACTCCTTGGCGCCATTCTATAAGGAGCAATGGACACCGGAGCAGTTTCGAGAAAAAGCTCAATGCCAAATTCTACTTCTCGATCTAGAGGTAGACCCGGAAGTTCTTCGGGAAAGACATCTAGAAATTCTTTCACCATTCTCACACCTTCTACCGATAATTCCTTGGCATCCAAAGCACTGATGAATGCTAGGAATGCTCTATTCCCTTCGCACCAACTTTTTTGCCTTCAAACCATATACCACGTTTGCCAAGAAATTTCTTCGCTCGCCTATCATTATTATCTCCTCATCATGCATAGTCCTTATTGACATCCGCTTTTCGGTACAATCCAATTGCGTCTGATGCTTCACCAACCGATCCATGCCCAAAATAAGATCAAAATTGCTGAAAGGTAATTCTATCAAGTCCGCTAGAAATACCTCTCTTTGAATCTCCAAAGGCATATCTTTAAGTAATTTATTCACTATTACCGACTGTCCTAAAGGACTAATTACCGTAATCTCTCTATCGGTAATCTCAGATCTAATATTTAGGTTTCCAGATATGGCACTAGCAACATACGAGTGGGTAAACCCGATATCTATCAAAGCAGTAATAGGTATATCAGAAATGAAGAACGCACTAATTATCACATCAGGTGCATTGCCGTCCTCACGACGCCTAATAGCATAGACCAATCCTGGCTGTCTTGCCTCCAAGTTACCTCTAACACCATTACCTTGACCCGGTGCACCTTGTCCACGTCAGTTACCATTACCACCACGACCGGTCCACGGCCTCTCGGTGGTCAGCCGAGTACCTCTAGTGGTGAGCATCGTGGTTACGAACTTCCCGAGTCGTGTCGGTCATCGAGGTAATTATTAAGCGATGATCCTTGGATCCATATTTAAAATAGGCTCCAATTTTTCTCCAACATTCTCCGGGATGTCGTCTTCCACAATCGGCACATTCTCGACTCTGATTAGTAGTCACAGGTGCTCTAGCTTGAACTGGCTCATCATTCCGTGGCCTCTTTTGAAACCTTTTAGAAGAACCAGAGTACTTAAAATCCCTCTTTCCTCTGACTTTTTCCTGGTTTTGGCATTCTGAATTCTTAGCCTCTTCGGCTATCTTAGCTTTCTCTACAAGTGAGGTAAAAGTCCGTACTTGTTGTGGGGCTATCAGTACCCGTAACTCATCATTCAACCCATCCTCAAAGCGTACACAGCGCTCATGATCAGTCTGCACTATAGTACGAGCATAACGACTCAAATGAAGAAATTCTGCCTCGTAAGCTGCCACCGTCTTACTTCCTTGAACAACATTCAGGAATTCCTTCCTCCGAGCATCTGCATAACTTGTCCCAACGTACTTCCCTTGGAAAGCAACTTTAAAGAAATCCCAAGTAACCAATGCAGCCTCGGTGCCTTCTCGAACAGTAAGCCACCATTGATACGCCTCGTCTCTTAGCAAAGACACGGCTCCTCTCAGTTTCTGCTCGACGGTGCACTCCAGATCATCCATAATTCGTTCTACAGCCTCAAGCCAATATTCTGCCACATTTGAAGCTACACTGGAGACACCTCTAAAAATTTCTGCACCACTAGACTTGAGTCATTCCGATATTGATCCATGAAGCTCTCGGCCAAATCTTTGCCCCTACTCTCTTTCTAGGACTCGCAACATTGCTTGAGTCAAAGCATTATCCTCATTCGTACGATCATGAGATCTAGTTTCGCTCTCAAATGACGCAGGTGCATCCATTTCTAGTATATGACCCAGTAACTTTAGACGCAAAGACCTGTCCTCTACCATGCCCACGCTTCATCTGGCGTCCACGACCACGTCCCTCTAGTGCTCATATTGACTAATTCACTTTTAATCTAATTACAAGTTTTATGAATCGTAATATCATTTCAAGTGTTTATTAACGATATTTTATGAGATATAAGAGATAGGGTTGTTTTGCAATCACATCCTATAGTCTCGATCTCTATCGCTTTCAACACCTAAAACTAGAAGTTCTAGAGTGTTCCTAAGGTCTCATCACTATAATAAACATTTAATAAACAAATACTTACTTGACTTGGTGTCGGATGCTCGTGGTGCCATACTACCTTTAAAACGAAAAGTTTAGAAAAAAATTAGGTAGTTTTTAAACAAAAATCATTGTTGAACCCAAACCACGGTACCGATTTTTGAAATTGGGCTCGATATCAGAAATGTAACACCCCAAACTCGGCTATGCATTAAGTCCGATTTTGGCATGCCACACAAATTAAACGTACATTCAAATCCTTTAACGATGTAGGAATCAAATTCAAAACGATTAAGAGAGTGACTTTATCGAAAAATCAAAGTTCATTGAAAACCATATTTAAAAATACAGAATTTATCATTTGATCTATAGCGTAGTAATTGATTTAAACTCTTGATTTATTTAGTCAAAATATTTCATCGAAAAGTTTTAAAAGACTTTCTTAAGTTTCAGTAATATTTAAGAAAAACTTTTTTTATACGAGAGTTCTAGAAAAACATTTATAAAAACTAAACCAATCCAACTTAGAAAAACTAAAACAAAAAAAAATTTCATCCACATAATAAAATCCATAATTAAAGAGGCCTTATTACATCGCCATAAAAATAGTACTTAATAAAAATTTTTAAAGAAGTCTTAAAGTTTTATAAACCACCATTTGTAGTATAGCCTCCACACGAAGTCATCTCCACCCAAGTCTCCATCAATTATTATTACCCGGAGGGTAAAAAAATGGGGTGAGTTACTTAGAACTCGATGTGTAACTCACTTACCTTAGTCCATCGGACCAAAACCATTTAAGCATTTATTTAGGCCTAAGCCCATTACAAATATAATAATTTAGCATGTATGATTGCAAGTGATATGTAATTCCCAAAACCAAACCTAGATTTCCATCTGCTACACACCACCCGTACCAACCAGCACACCTGTGGGGAGTTTTAGTCACCCACCCCGCCAGCACACCAAAGTATGCTTTAAGCCGTATTTCAAATTTCGTGGACAAGCCACCAGATTCACAGAGTTTACATGGCATTTGCCATTTTTCAGAATTGTGGCAGAGCCACCCAAATTTTGTAGCAAAGCTACCAGAACTTCTCTTCGTCAAATAGCCCAACCCATGCAATCATGTATATATTATGCATAACAATCCATTCATATAATTATTCCAATATAAGGCCCATTATAAAAGTTATTACAATCTAGCCCATTTCACATTTTGGCCACGAAATCTCATATCACATACGACCCATTTATCAATTATCATATATGGCCCAATTATCAATATCACATATGGCCCATTTATCAATTATCACATATGGCCCAATTGTGAAATATCACATGTGGCCCAATTATCAATTATCACATATGGCCCAATTATCAGATATCATATATGGCCCAATTATCAAAAATCACATATGGCCCAATTGTCAATTATCACATATGGCCCATTTATCACTTTTATCAAATTAGCCCGTTAAGGAAAATTTCAAAATTTTCATGATCGTAATACCAATTTCAAAATTTTTATCATTTAGGTGATAACTATGCTATCCTTCCCGATCTCACTAACTTGTGATTTCATCCAACGATTAATATGATATAGTCATCTAACCCATGAGATACGGTGTGAGATTACACACCTGATTACGGTGAGAACTACACTTTCCCGCTCGTCGATATCTAAACACACATCACGATGGATTAGAACACAAATATTTAATATAAAACTATTCTAATGTTAAGCGATCTAGATCTTACCCTCGGAATCTCGAACAACCACTATTTGCGATTTCTCTCTGATCAAAGGTTCAGAACCACGAGTAAACAATGGTTCGGGGGTACGTACGACTTTGAATTATTGATTTTTCCATAACCCTGTGGAAAGTCTCGGATTCCCGAAATAGTCCTTCTCTTAAACTTAGGGGGGATAGCGAAACCACCCCTCTTTCGAACACTATTTAATGCCCTTTTTGTCCCTATCTTGATTGTCCCTATTGACAAAAGATCATTAGTCTCTCTAATAAATTATCAAAATTTTGACTAACAGTTTTAAAAGCGAGATTAACTTCCCACAAATATCCTCGTTCCACAATATGACAATCGAGCGATAACGTCCCCTAAAAAGAAATTGATTAATAAACCATTTATATCCATATGTCGAGTAATATGAAAATCCTTAGTAATCCCTTACCTTAACACCTTAATTCGATTCCGACGACTTACGACATTTACGAACACTTGAGTTTCGGCCCTCCACTATCACACTATTGTCCAGGGCTTCAAAGAAGAAAAAGAAAAGATTGAAAAGAATACTTATGTATAAGAGAAGATTCAGCTATGAAGGAAAAGTTGAAAGGGATGGTGCTTAGTAACATTCGGCCATGTTGAAAATAAAAGGGAGAAAAATGTTTGAGAGATTTTTGTAAGGAGAAGGAGATGAAGAAAGGTAAAGGAAAATAAGGTGTTTAGGTTTCAGTTCTTTTCAAGAATGGAAGATGAACAAAGAAATGAGTTTGAGGCTTGTGTGCATTCGACAAGGGTGAAAAGAAAAGAGAAGAGAAAATGGCCTTCCAATGTCTTGGTGATTTCGGCACTAGGGAGAAATGGTTTGAAGAGAAAAGGAGTAATAAGACTGAAATGGTCAAAATGTGAATTGGCCAAAAGAAACCAATTGTTTACCTATTGCTCCAAGTGCATTCAGCTAAGGAGAGGAAATGGAGAGAAAAGTGTTGGAGAAAAACACAAAAATGTCCAAATTCCAAAATGACCAACTAACACCTAAACCTTACCAAAGCCTTCAAAATTTCGGCTATCTCCCTTAGCCCCTTAAACCGTCCAAGTACATTAGTCAAATGGTTAGACTTTAGTCACCCCAAACTTTCCAAAACATCTCCCCTTGTTTTAAGCCTTATGTCCCCCTTACATGCCTTTTCCATATGATTCTTTTCCTTAAGTTAACACTTGCCTTTTTCCCATGGTCTTCTTGTTATAAAAGTTTAATCCAACTCATCCTAATCCTTATCCATGACCGAAACATGCTAAGGAAAAGAAAAAATAAAAGCTTTCAAATTGCATGCTACGAGATTCGAACCTCTCCCCTCAAGCAAACATACATGCGCCAACACCACCTTGCTACTAGCTCATCTTATGCTAGTTTTTGACACTTAAATTTACTTAAACCTCAAAGTCACTTGATCCACTTCAATTAAGTACTCATTACAAAAATTTATTCTAATTCTGAATAATTCTCAAGTCTTCTCAAGACTATACTAATCATGAAAAATTTAATTATATACAAGTTAAGCACCAAAACATGCATCATATCAATACTCAAATTTTATGATGTTACAACTTTACCCTCCTTAAAGAAAATTTCATCCTCGAAATTTACCTGACTAAAAGAGATGAGGATATTGTTGTCGAATTGCATCCTCAGGCTCCCATGTAGCTTCCTCTGCTTCGTGATTACGCCAAAGAACCTTAATCAATGGCAAAGTCTTCTTTCTTCACATCTTAACATCGCGATCTAAAATTTTCACTGGTTCCTACTCGAAAGACAAATTTTCCACTTCTTTTACCGGTACTATGTGCGTAGGATCTGATCTATAGTGTCTCAATATAGAAACATGGAAGACACTATGAATCTGACTCAACTCCAGAGGTAAATCAAGTTGATAGGCCACTGGTCCTACACACTTCAACACACGGTACGGTCCAATGAACCTAGGGCTCAGCTTGCCTTTCCTTCCAAATCTGAAGATCTTCTTCCAAGGTGAGACCTTTAGAAAAACCTGATCTCCCACCGCCAACTCAATATCTTTACGCTTCAGATCCACGTACAACTTTTGTCTATCCGAAGCTTCCTTTAATCGCGCTCGAATTACCTTTACTTTTTCTTCCGTCTCTGATATCAATTCAGGACCCAAAAGCTGTCGTTCCCCTAATTCATTCCAATAAGTAGGGGTACGACACCTATGACCATATAATGCTTCATAGGGTGCCATCTGAATCTTTGGATTGATAAGCTTGTTATATCATAAACTCGCCAATGAGAAAATCCTCCCAACTACCTCTCAAGTCAATCACACAACCCTTAACATGTCTTCCAAAATCTAGATTACTCTTTCTCGACCGACCATCGATGAGGTGAAAAGTCGTTTGAAGTTTAACTTTGTACCCGAGCCTCATGCAAAGCTTTCCAAAACCGTGATGTAAACCTAGGATCCTCATCGATATGATAGACACTGATACCCCATGCAACTTCTCGATTTCAGATACATACAGTTTAGCCAATTTCTGCAACGAGTAATCTGTATGAACTGGTAGAAAATGAGCAGTCTTCGTTAATCGATCTACTACCACCCAGACAAAATCTTTCTTTGTAGATGTTAAGGGTAACCAACTAACAAAATCCATCGTTATCTGCTCCCATTTCCATAATAGAATCTTTACTGGTTGCAACAATCCTGACGGTAATTGATGTTCCACCTTTACTTGTTGACAAGTTAAACACTTTCCTACTAAATCAGTAACTTCCCGTTCTAACTTTGGCCACTAATACTGTTCACGGAGATCCCGATACATCTTATTTCCTCTGGAGTGCAGAGCATAAGGGCTACTATGCGCCTCAAGAAGAATCATTTGCCTCAAATTCGAATCATTGGGCATACAAACCCTTCCACGAAAGCACAGTACACCATCTTTGTTCAAACCAAAATCCCCTATTATACCACTTTCAACTTGTTGTATTAAAGGACCCAACTTTTCATCGGATAATTACTTTTCCTTGATTTGCTCCAACCACAGAGGCTTCACCTGAAGTTTCGCTAGCAGACTGCCATCCTTATACAAACTGAGATGAGCAAACATTGCTCTTAACTCCGATACAACCTTACGACTCAACGCGTCTGCCACAACATTAGCCTTTCCAGGATGATACTCGATTGAGAAATCATAATCCTTTAACAGCTCCACCCATCTCCATTGTCTTAAATTCAACTCCTTTTAGGTAAGGAGATACTTAAGACTCTTATAGTCCACATAAATGATTGACTTCTCACCGTAGAGATAATGCCTCCAAACCTTTAATGCAAGCACCACTGCAACCAACTCCAAATCATGAGTAGGATAATTGACTTCATGAGGCCTCAACTGTCTAAAAGCATAAGATACCACTTTTCCACTTTACATCAGTACACATCCTAAACCCGTGTGTGACGCATCACAGTAAACGATAAACTCTTTTTCTACTCTGGTTGAATCGATCGGCGCTTCAGCTTAGAATCTTCTTCGTTTCCGAAACTTTCTTGTTGTTTATCGGTCCATACATATGGTACTTCCTTTCGTAATGACTTAGTTAGGTGCGACAATCAATAAAATCCTCAACAAAGCGCCTATAATTACCACCAAACCCAAGAAACTTCGAATCTCAGCTATTGACTTCGGTTTCCAATCCAACACAGCCTCTACCTTTCGAGGATCAACTCTTATACCTTAGGCTGACACTACATGACCCAAGAAAATCACTTCCTTTAACCAAAATTCACACTTACTGAATTTGGCATAAAGTTGCTTATCTCGCAAAATTTGCAACACAGTGCGCAAATGTGAGTCATGCTCTTCTTCATTCCTCGAATATACCAAGATGTCATCTATGAACACTACTACGAACCGGTCTAAATAGGGTTGAAAGACTCCGTTCATCATGTCCATAAATGTAGCTGGTGCATTGGTCAAACCAAACGGCATCACTAAAAACTCATAATGTCCATAACGAGTTCGAAATGTCGTCTTATGAATATCTGCCTCTTTCACCTTGAGTTGATGATAAACCGATCTCAAATCAATCTTGGAGAAGACCAAGCTCCTCTTAATTGATCAAACAGTCATCAATTCTCGAATGGATACCTATTCTTGATCGTCAACTTATTCAACTACCTATAATCAATGCACATACGATCGACCCATCCTTTTCTTGACGAACAAAACGGTACTCCCACTTGAGACACACTTGGTCGAATAAATCCCCGATCTAGCAGTTCTTGAATTTGAGCTTTAAGTTCCGCTAACTCTTTCGGTGCCATTCTATAAGGAGCAATGGACACCGGAGCAGTTCTGGGCAAAAGCTCAATGCCAAATTCTACTTCTCGATTTGGAGGTAGACCCGGAAGTTCTTCAGAAAAGACATCTGGAAATTCTTTCACCGTTCTCACACCTTCTACCGATAATTCCTTGGCATCCAAAGCACTGATGAATGCTAGGAATGCTCTATTCCCTTTCCGCACCAACTTTTCTGCCTTCAAAGCGGATACCACATTTGCCAAGAAATTTCTTCACTCGCCTATCATTATTATCTCCTCATCATCCATAGTCCTTATTGACATCCACTTTTCGGCACAATCCAATTGCGCCCGATGCTTCACCAACCAATCCATGCCCAAAATAAGATCAAACTTGCCGAAAGGTAATTCTATCAAGTCTGCTAGAAATGCCTCTCTTTGAATCTCCAAAGGCATATCTTTAAATAATTTATTCACTATTACCGACTGTCCTAAAGGACTAATTACCGTCATCTCTCTATCGGTAATCTCAGATCTAATATTTAGGTTTCCAGATATGGCACTAGCAACATACGAGTGGGTAGACCCGATATCTATCAAAGCAGTAATAGGTACATTAGAAATGAAGAACGTACCAATTATCACATCAGGTGCATTGCCGTCCTCACGATGCCTGGTAGCATAGACCAATCCTGGCTGTCTTGCCTCCAAGTTACCTCTAACACCATTACCTTGACCCGGTGCACCTTGTCCACGTCCGTTACCATTACCACCACGACCTGGTCCACGGCCTCTCGGTGGCTGCTGAGTACCTCTAGCTGGCTGAGCATCAGGGTTACGAACTTCCTGAGTCGTATCAGTCTGTCGAGGGTAATTCTTAAACTGATGATCCTTGGATCCATATTTAAAATAGGCTCCAATTTTTCTCCAACATTCTCCGAGATGTCGTCTTCCACAATCGGCACATTCTCGACTCTGATTAGTAGTCACAGGTGCTCTAGCTTGAACTAGCTCATCATTCCGTGGCCTCTTTTGAAACCTTTTAGAAGAACCAGAGTACTTAAAATCCCTCTTTCCTCTGACTTTTTCCTAGTTTTGGCATTCTGAATTCTTAGCCTCTTCGGCTATCTTAGCTTTCTCTACAAGAGAGGTAAAAGTCCGTACTTGTTGTGGGGCTATCAGTACCCGTAACTCATCATTCAACCCATCCTCAAAGCGTACACGTACTCATGATCGATCTGCACTATAGTACGAGCTAACGACTCAAATGAAGAAATTCTGCCTCGTAAGCTGCCACCGTCTTACTTCCTTGAACAACATTCAGGAATTCCTTCCTCTGAGCATCTACATAACTTGTCCCAACGTACTTCCCTTGGAAAGCAACTTTAAAGAAATCCCAAGTAACCAATGCAGCCTCGGTGCCTTCTCGAATAGTAAGCCACCATTGATACGCCTCGCCTCTTAGCAAAGACACGACTCCTCTCGGTTTACGCCGACGGTGCACTCAGGATCATCCATAATTCGTTCTCTGACCTCAAGCCAATATTCGCCATATTTGGAGCTGCACCGGAGACACCTCTAAAAATTTCTGCACCACTAGACTTGAGTCATTCCGATATTGATCCGCGAGCTACTGGCCCAGTGCTGGCCCCAACTACTCTTTCTAGGACTCGCAACATTGCTTGAGTCAAAGCATTATCCTCATTCGTATGATCATGAGATCTAGTTTCGCTCTCAAATGACGCAGGTGCATCCATTTTTGGTATATGACCCGGTGCTTCAGACGCAGCACCTCGTCCTTTACCACGGCCACGTCTACCGCGTCCACGACCACGTCCTCTAGTGCTCATATTGACTAATTCGCTTTTAATTTGATTACAAGTTTTATGAATCAGAATATCATTTCAGTGTTTATTAACGATATTTTATGAGATATAAGAGATAGGGTTGTTTATGCAATCACATCCTATAGTCTCGATCTCTATCGTTTTCAACACCTAAAACTAGAAGTTCTAGAGTGTTCCTAAGGTTTCATCACAACAATAAACATTTAATAAACAAATACTTACTTGACTTGGTGTCGGATGCTCGTGGTGCCATACTACCTTTAAAACGTAAAGTCTAGAAAAAAAATTAAGTAGTTTTTAAACAAAAATCATTGTTGAACCCACACCACAGTCGAGTTTTGAAACTAGGCTCTGATACCATAAAATGTAACACCCCAAACTCGGCCTATGCATTAAGTCTGGATTTTGGCATGCCACACAAATTAAACGTACATTCAAATCCTTTAACGATGTAGGAATCAAATTCAAAAATGATTAAGAGAGTGACTTTATCGAAAAATCAAAGTTCAATGAAAACCATAATTAAAAATACAAGAATTTATCATTTGATCTATAGAGTAGTGATTGATTAAAACTTTGGATGTATTTAGTGAAATATTTCATCGAAAAGTTTTAAAAGACTTTTCTAAGTTTCAAGAATATTTAAGAAAAACCTTTATTTTATACGAGAGTTCTAGAAAACATTTATAAAAACTAAACCAATCCAACTTAGAAAAACTAAAACAAAAAATTCCATCCACATAATAAAATTCATAATTAAAGAGGCCTTATTACTTCGCCATAAAAATAGTACTTAATAAAAATTATTAAAGAAGTCTTAAAGTTTTATAAACCACCATTTGTAGTATAGCCTCCACACGAAGTCATCTCCGACCTAAGTCACCATCAATTATTATTACCTGAGAGGGGTAAAAAAAATGGAGTGAGTTACTTAGAGCTCAGTGTGTAACTCACTTACCTTAGTCCACTGGGCCGAAACCATTTAAGCATTTATTTGGGCCTAAGCCCATTACAAATATAATAATTTAGCATGTATGAATGCAAGTGATATGCAATTCCCAAAACCAAACCTAGATTTCCATCCGCTACTCACCACCCGTACCAACCAGCACACCTGTGGGGAGCTTTAGTCACCCAGCCCGCCAACACACCAAAGTATGCATTAAGCCGTATTTCAAACTTCGTGGACAAGCCACCAGATTTAAAGAGTCTACATGGCATTTTCCATTTTTCAGAATTGTGGCAGAGCCACCAAAATTTTGTAGCAAAGCTACCAGAACTTCTCTTCGTCAAATAGCCCAACCCATGCAATCATGTATATAATATGCATAACAATCCATTCATATAATTATTCAAACACAAGGCCCATTATAAAAGTTATTACAATCTGGCCCATTTCACATTTTGGCCATGAAATCTCATATCACATACGACCCATTTATCAAATATCATATATGGCCCAATTATCAATATCACATATGGCCCATTTATCAATTATCACATATTGCCCAATTGTCAAATATCACATATGGCCCACTTATCAATTATCACATATGGCCCAATTATCAAATATCACATATGGCCCAATTATCAAATATCACATATGGCCCAATTGTCAATTACAACATATGGCCCATTTATCACTTTTATCGAATTAGCCCTTTAAGGAAAATTTTGAAATGTTCATGATCTTAATTCCAATTTCAAAATTTTTATCATTTAGGTGATAACTATGCTATCCTTCCCGATCTCACTAACTTGTGATTTCATCCAACGATTAATACGATATAGTCATCTAACCCATGAGATATGGTGTGAGATTACACACCTGATTACGGTGAGAACTACACTTTCCCGCTCGTCGATATCTAAACACACATCACGATGGATTAGAACACAAATATTTAATATAAAACTATTCTAATGTTAAGCGATCTAGATCTTACCCTCAGAATCTCGAACAACCACTATTTGTGATTTCTCTCCTATCAAAGGTTTAGAACCACGAGTAAACAATGGTTCAGGGGTACGTACGACTTCGAATAATTGATTTTCACCGGATGAGGGTCCACAACCCGGTGGAAAGTCTCAAATTCCCAAAACAGTCCTTCTCTTACACATAGGGGGAATAGCAGAACCACCCCTCTTCCGAACACTATTTATTGCCCTTTTTGTCCCTATCTTGATTGTCTCTATTGACAAAAGATCATTAGTCCGACTAATAAATTATCGAAATTTTGACTAATGGTTTTAAAAGCGAGATTAACTTACCACAAATATCCTCGTTCCACAATATGACAATCGAACGATAACGTCCCTAAAACGAAATCGATTAATAAACCATTTACATCCATATGTCGAGTAATATGAAAATCCTTAATAATCCCTTACCTTAACACCTTAATTCGATTCCAATGCTTTACGACGTTTACGAACACTTGAGTTTTGGCCCTCCACTATCACACTATTGTCCAAGGCTTCAAAGAAGAAAAAGAAAAGATTGAAAAGAATACTTATGTATAAGAGAAGATTTGGCTATGACGGAAAAGTTGAAAGGGATGGTGCTTAGTAACATTAAGCCATGTTGAAAATAAAAGGGAGAAAAATGTTTGAGAGATTTTTGTAAGGAGAAGGAGATGAAGAAAGGTAAAGGAAAATAAGGTGTTTAGGTTTCGGTTCTTTTCAAGAATGGAAGATGAACAAAGAATTGAGTTTGAGGCTTGTGTGCATTCGGCAAGGGTGAAAATGAAACACCCCAAACCCGGCCCAAAAAGCCTAACTGGATTTGGTATGTTCCTCGAGTAAAACTTTAGCGAAATCACATTGTAAAGAAATTTTGTCTTTTGAAACATTATTTTTAAGAGGAATTAATAAAATCAAAAGGAAACCAAACTTAAAAAAACTTCTTTGAAAACATTTATATATTAGTGATGAAACCTTTTAATTAATTATCGAAAACCAATTTAGTTATTTAATAGATATTTGTTCATGGCAAAATAAAAGTAAATCCAAACACGAAATTAAAGATAGTTTATAGTGGCCTTATTACATAATATTGGCAACCCAAAATAAAGTCTAAGTAATAAAATTTAAAGTAATAAGTTTAAGTTGGAAAATCTACACAAAACTTAATACGAGCACTGGCCACCTCGAAATCCTTGCTGCCCCGATCCATCGCACTACGAGTCATCTGAAAAGTTATCCCATAAAAATGGGTGAGTTATAAACTCAATGTATAACACATACATTAAAAAGCCCATTTTATCAAATGCTTTCAAGCCCAAAATTTCACATATGGCCATAGGCCCATTTAACTCTTATTTAGCAGAAGGCCCATTAGCTCATATTTAGCCCAAAGGCCCATTTCATAACAGATCAAATAATAATCATACAATATTACATAATTATATACATAAAATGAAATGCAAGCCCTACCAACCTAAATATCCATCCGCTACACACCCTGCACCAACCAAAGACACCGTGGGATTACTAAATCGACCTCCATCCGCTACACACCATCTAAGGCGATTCTTTGCAGTCAACATGCACATCGCTTTATTGTGGCAAAGCCACCAAAACAGATGTGACCGAATTCACCGATCAAGTCCAAATTTCATATACGTGACCGAAGTCACCAGATTCACATACGTGACCGAAGTCACCTGAGTTATATGTGACCGTAGTCACCAGAGCCAAATATACATGACCGAAGTCACCGGAGTAAAATTTGTGACCGAAGCCACCGGAGTCAAATATACGTGACCGAAGTCACCAAATTCACATATGTGACCGAAGTCACCAGAAATGTGGTAAAACCACCAGAATACTTCCTCCTTTATCAATATACCCATATGCCCATGCACATACACATCAAATCAGATTTTCATGCTATTTACCCACAATCATAATATAGTCATGCTTATTTCATATTGATGCATATAGCAAAAATAAACGGAATATTGGGGTAACATACCTGAATTTTTGTATACCAATGATTGGTATCCACAAACAAACATATTATCATATAATCACTTTTTAACCATATAGATCTATGGAAATTTTTAATGTAAGGTTACACACCTAGTAACAGTGAGAACAATACCCTCTTGCTCGTCAACACCTAATTGATTAACACACTTGGTTAGTATAAACTATTGTTAACAAAACCATACTTATTGACGACGGATCTAAATTCTTACCCTCAGTTCACGAACGCGATTATTTGTGGTTTTCTCCACTAGATGGATCAAAACCACGATATTCCACCAACGTAAAGTGGTTGGTTGTACGCACTACTTGAATAATCGATCCTCGTTAGCGAGGGTCCACAACCCGGTGGAAAGTCTCTAACCCCGATCTCGCTCTTCGTTTGAAGTTCGATGGTAAAGGAATACCTCCTTTTCCAAACACTCAGATAGCCCTTTTCTTACCTATCTTGTTGATCTTAAATCGTCCCAAAAGTAACATAGATTAGTGATCCATCTAAGGAAATTGATGTGATCTTAAATTAATAACCTTACCTTGATGATTTGAATGGTCACTTAAAGGTTGTCCTCAACAAGATCTTTGAAAATTCTTTTCAAATGAATCGGCCTAGAAGAGAAAATAAAGATCACGATTCTAAGTTTGCTAAAGTGAAAAGAAAAGATAAAAATAATTGATAAAATCTTACTTGAGTCCTTCAAGATTCGGCTTTAACAAAAAGAGAAGAGAAATGGTGGTTTCAATATGATGGTTTCGGTTTTGAGGAATAGAAGAAAGAGAATGAAAGGAGAAGGAAAGAGAGAAGGAAGAAAAGTGAAAGAGGAGAAGGATATGATGATGGTGATTTCTCAAAAGAAAAGAAATGTTTAGGAACTTTTGCTCATTCGGCCAAGGGGGTATCAAATGGTTCTTGATCCTATGAGGTTTCGACAATGAGAGAAAAGAAGAGAGAAATAAAATGAAAAGAAAAGAAAGGAGAATTGATCAAAGAGAAAGAGATTGATTTTGGGGCTTAGATGCATTTGGCTAAGGAGAGAAAATGAAGAAGAAAATGGTGTTTAGTCTTTTATGGTTTCGGCTATGAGAGGGAAAAGAGAAGAGAAATAAAATGAAAAGAGAGAAAAAATGAAAGAGAAGGCTTATGGTGATAGCTAAATTCGGCACTAAAGAGAAAGAAAAGAGTGACTTCAAAAGTGACAATATTTTGTCAACAAAAGAGAGAAATTTTGAGAATAAAAGATGGAATAAAGGTACCTCTTTGGTCAAAATACCAATACCAAAACAAAGTAATCCTTGCACCAATGCCAATGATAGTTTTGGTTTAGGGAAAAGTTTTGGAGAAGGGAGGAAAGATGGACAAAAGAATATGCAAGACTTTTGGCCAACTCCCCCTAATGGCAAAGCACAAATTCGCCAAATCAATGCCAACATTATCCCTTTTCCCTCCTTGTTTCTTCCCCATCAACTCTTGATTTGCTATCAAAATTAAACCACTCCCTTTAGCCTCCATGCCATCTAGGTTCATGGTCAAATGACCATGAACACATTCCCAAAACATAGCCCAATATCATGCCTTTGACCCCTCATCTTATCATGAACTTATGATTCCATGCCTTAAGTTCTTTGCTTCCTTTTCACATGGTCAACTAGCCAAAAATGAATGAAAGCTCATCCACTCTAGAACTTTCTTGGCCGACACTTATAGGGAAGAAAACAAAAAAATTTAAAATCCTCCCTAATGCTAGCTAGGAGATTCGAACTTCACACCTCAAGCACACATCCATGCATCTTAACCACCTTGCCAATTACTTAATTCATGCTAAATCTTCTTATCATTAATTCTTAAGGTCTAACTTGCTTAGCTCTCTCATAATTAATAGAAATTAAAAGTTTAACTAAGCATTCACTTAATTAATGAAACTCAAATAACTTCTAAAATATACTCATTAATAAATAAGCATGCAACATCATTCAATTAAGTAAAATGCATAACCCCAATTATCGGGATGTTACGCTTCTACCCCTTAAAATAATTTCGTCCTCAAAATTACCTTGCTGGAATAAGTGAGGGTATTGCTGTCGCATCGTTTCCTCCGGTTCCCACGAAGCTTCTTCAGATCCATGATGCCCATGTACCAGGCCGTGTACTCTTTAAAGTATCCTCAAACGCCCGTGTGCCAGGCCATGTGCTAGGCCATGTAACAGCCTGACTTACAACCCTTTGAAAGACACAGGGGTCACACGGCCGTGTCACCTGGCCGTGTGTCACACATGGCTGAGACACACGCCTGTCTCTACCCGTGTTGATGAAATTAGGCCATTTTACAAGCCACATTTCTCACCCAAATTGGCACTAACCTACACCCCAAATGCACACATACACTAGCAATAATCAAGCATCCAAAACAAGCATGAGCAAGCTTTAAACATATGGTATATTCACATACAACCAATATGCCCTTAGGCACCTCAACTGACAAGTATAATATGTTTAGCCATGTGGCCCATGTAACCAAGTAATCAACCAACTTATGTGTATAATTGCATCAATATATATCATGCAATTCACTTGCCAAAACTTACAAATTGGTACCAATTGTACATATAATCAATAGCATCAAATACATATATGCTTACCATACAATAGCACCAAATCACACCAAGTTATAATACATGCCTCATATGCATAATCAACTACTATTTTACCTTCCATCATGTAACCACAAGTCAATTTACTATCAACCTTATAAGGCATATTATGCACATACCCAAAAAAATTACCAAAACACAACCCAACTCAAATGGCTAAAATCACAACAAAACATATAGGCCAACATTAGCCAAAATAATCTATACATTCCATTGAAACCAAAATTAAACAACCAAATGTACCAAAGGAGCCAATGGATAGTGTGATATAGCTCCGATAAGCTTCCAACCTGAACGAGCTTTTGGCTCACTATAAATCATGAAAAATAAACAAGGTAAGCATTTAAGCTTAGTAAGTTCGTAATAGAATTTAACTTACCATTTAATCACAATTAAGGAAAGTAAACATAGCGTATCCCAACCAAATTGGCCAAAAGCCTAAACACATAATCACCGACATGATAGCCATGTAAAGCACATATAATATCCAATATTCATGGATGAACTCAACAAATATTCAAACTTCATACACTTGAATTATTCATTTCATATATCAATATATATCATGTAACATCATTTCCATGTATTTCACGTAATTACTTGTAGTAGCACATATCGAACTCATATAATCATGTAGCAGAATATTGCCCATTGAACCATTTAGAATAACATTGGATACTCGAGTAGCACACACAAGGTGTACTGAACTGTAATCTGTCAATTCCTGTACATGTATGCTAATATGAGCTCTGAATCGGTATGCTCTTACGAGCTATAATAGGTAAGCTCATACGAGCTGAGTAACAGTAAGTTCATGCGAGTTAAATAATGGTAAGCTCATAGGAGCTGAGAATTGGTAAGCTTTCACGAGCTGAAATCGGTAATCCTAATGACATGTCATTTGTATCCTATGAATTCCTAAGGTTCAAATGCAGCTCGGTAGTCGTTTTACGTCGTCGGATATATGATCGATAATTATACATGGTAATTACACAATTAACATACATATAATTCAATTAAAGCATATAAATAAACATTTTAATTATGCGAACTTACCTCGACGAGTGTACATAGATACAGAAGCGATTAATCTGAGACTTTTTTTGCCCCGATCTAACTCCGTAGAGGTCTAACATGATCTATACGAATAAATTTAATCCAATTCTTTCAATTTGGTCTAACATGTAATTTTGGCAAAATTACTGTTTTCCCTATACTTTTAGTTCTTTACAATTTAGTCCCTAAGCTCAAAAAAATGAAATTCATGCAATTTAATCCTTACCCAAGCCTAGTCGATTTCTATACATACTAATAGCAGCCTATATATTTCAAAAATTTACAAATTGTACCATGAACTTATCACATTTTTCAATTTAACCCCTAATTGATAATTTTATCAAAAATTCCTTTACAGAAGTTGTTTATCTAACAACAACCATTCATTTTCTATCATCAAAAATCAAAACTCAAGCATAATTATTAAGGGAAAAACCTTAATAATTTAATTTTTTCAAATTAGTCCCCGAGCTAGCTAGATTAAGCTACAACGATCCCAAAAAATAGAAATTATAAAAATGGGGACAAAAATGCATACCTAATTGAGCTCACAAGCTTGGACGAATGTGAAGTGCAAAAATGGATTTTTTTTTCTTGATATTCAGTTGAATAAGAAACTAAAAGATGAAGACTTTAATTGTTTTATATATTTAATCTTTATTTACGAATTTCCAAAAAGTAACCTTAATAACTAAGCCAAATTTCAAAATTGCCAAGCCATTATCATCCACTGACATACTAATGGTCTAATTACCATATAAGGACCTCCACTTTAAAGTTCCATGGCTATTTAATACCTTTAGCTATTAGAACTCAACTTTTGCACTTTACTTGATTTAGTCCTTTATATCAAATTGGGCATGTAAAGAGTAAAATTGCTTAACGAAATTTTTGTACGGTAATACTATCATATTATAGACCATAAAAAAGTAATATAATAAAATTTTCAACTTCAAATTTGTGGTCCCGAAACCACTGTTCCAATTTCACTAAAAACGGGTTGTTACAAGAGAGCTACGAGAAACTAGAGGCGTTATCGTGGGAGTATGTACAGTAGAAGGGGCGGTGTCTTGGCTATGTTGAGTTGCCCTAGCAGCATCAATGCCTTGGATCTTGGCAAATTTGGTCCTAGTCAGCCCACCATTACAAGAGTTGATATCATCCTCCCCTTTGAGAGGGACTTGGTTAGTTGACATAGGGCAGTATAATAAGTGATGGGAAATTTAAGCTACCGTATTCTTCTCAGCACACCTATGTACTTCTTAAAAAATGATCCTCTTGACATTAATATTTCTCCCTTTTATAATGGAGTGTAGTAAAAGCATTTGTTATTTCAAAATAGTGGTATTTTGTATAGACGGCATAAAGGTTCCGTACCTTAAGGAAAAATGAGAACCGATTGGGGAATAGGAGGGGGTGGAGGTTGTTGAATAGCCAGGTTTGACCGTACGAACTCGGTGAACCAATCATTCATAATCTGGAAGAAGGCTTCCTTAGCCTCTCCTCTCCGGTCCTTAGATACGGGCCTCGTACCACTCCAAGCTACTCTGTGAATGAAAGCTTGAGTGATAGATTCTACTTCATTAGAATCAGCTCGGTTGGATGTCATTGCTATATAAAAACATGTTTTAAAATGGTCAGGAGATATCACACTATCATAGGTTATATAATGGCATGTATAGCTAGACTCATATGCGATATGTTAAGTCTAAGAATCGACTAAATCGTAACTCTGATACCAATAAATTTAACACCTTAACTCGAATCTGTCGCTAAAATAGGGTTACAAGTTTACAATTTAAACGGACAGAAAAATTCAAACATTTCATAACATATAGCATTTATTTCAGAAACCAGTCATAATTATGCATATTGTCCCTAACACGAGCCATAGAGGCCCAAAATAAACCTTAGAAGTAAATCGGTACTAAATTTGAAATTCAGGGAACTTTTTGGAAACTTATAAAATTTTTAAAACTGCAGAGGTCACACGGCCGTGTGGCCAAGATGTGTGACTCACTGATCATTGTTTTGTCGAGTCTTAAAATTTATATAAATAATGATCAAACCTAGAAATTAACTAAGACAACGATGGAGGCAAGTGCACCTATTGAACAGTAGTATAGTTTAGGCGAGATCGAAATGTCGAATCCCAAAGGAACCAAAAGTACTAATACTAACTCTCTTTTTATTATCTAGCTTATGAATTAAGGGAATTTGTTGTTTAATCCAAATTAGCTAACTACTAAAATAAAGACTTCTAAGACAAAGAAGAATGAAATTTGGAAAATAACTTGAGGAAAAACCAATTGATTAAGACGACACCCAAGGAAGAATCCACCTAAACTTCACTTGTTATCTAACACTGAACCAGACGATTTATTCACTTTGACTTGATCCGTAAGATTCCCCAACATATATTAATACCTCTCTCGAGGCAACTAACATCTAACCCTAGGTTGATCAATTGAAATCTCTTTCCAATTAAAACCCCTAGAATCACTTTAACTCGATCTATGGACTCTCATATTAGGTTTCACCCTAATCCGTGAAATCTCGTCACCCAATCTCTATGCGCGCGATCAACTCTACTTAATTATGCTAGATCTACTCTTAGGTAGGGACTTTTTCTCTTCCACCTAAGCACATCATACTTGAATTAATATCACGAAAATATCAACACAGGAATTAAGGACACATATTTAAGAACAACTCAAATATTTATCATATAGTTCAGCAAACGATGACAAGATTCATCTTAGGGTTCATCCCCCTCATGTATCTGAGGTTTAGTTCATAATAATAATAAAGGAATACATCTCAAAAGAAAAGATAAAACAAAACATAAGAAATCCCTAAAACCCCCTGAAGGAATTGAAGGAGAGATCTGTCGTCTTGAGTATAATTCTGGCTTCTTGAGATGAATCAACTGGCTATCTTCTAGTAAATCTCCACAAATCTGCCATCTTTAGCCTATCTGGACTCCTCCAGACTAAAGCCCTGGGTTCCCCCCTTTTAGGTTATAATTAGGGTGTTTATATAGGCTTCAAATATGTTTCTTCGCCCCTAAATATCTTAATCTGAGTGAAACTTCTCTTTGTCAAGACACAGACACTCCCATGGCACACGCCCGTGTGAATCGATTTTAGGCTGTGGTCGAGTCTGCTGAAGAGACACACCCGTGTGTTTTGGGTTCCAAGTCGTGTTAGAGTAAATTAGGGAGGCACAGCCGTGTGGTCTTGGGCACAGGCCATGTCGATTTCTATTTTGACCCAATTTGGTTTATTTTAGGCCCGTTTCTCGTTCTTTTCATCCTCTGGTGCTCTTCTGAGTATAAAACATGAAAAATGTAACACCCCAAACCCGGCCTAGAAGTTAGGCCGAATCTGGCGTGTCACATTGAGGTGTTTTTTTAAAAACTGCATTTTCATTAAAAAGCCCTCTTGATATTTAAAAACGAAAGTCCCAGTTTGTGATTGTTATTAATAATCGACATTTATTAAGAAGTCATTACCTTCAAAACCTTGTTCGTTGCGGAAGCTTAATTTAAAACAACTGACTTATAAAATGTGATATTTACAACTTGGTTGCGAAAACGTAGTGTTTTGAAAATAGATATTATTTTAGAAAACTACAATTCAATGTTGAGTAGATTTAAAACATAATAAACTAAAAATCCCAAACTATACCAGAATTTAAGAGAGGCCTTATTACAAAATATTAACCCAAATTAAAGAAAAGTAAAATACTAAAATCCAAACTACTCGTAATGTGGCCACCTCTGAGTCCTCCAATACGTCGAACCGCCTACTGAGGGTTACTTGGAAAAATTAAAAAAGGGGGTGAGTTTGCGAAAACTCAGTGCGTACAACCCTTATCAGTAAAAATATACATCACAATAATCTGGGCCGACGCCCATTACAATAACGGTGGCAATTGGGCCTTATCCCAAAATAGCCTCGGTTGGGCCTTAACCCATATCACATGTCACATATCATAAGTATCTGGGCCTACGCCCATCTCAATAATATAATCCATATATGCAATACATTAATGCCCATACCAACCCTACACTCTGTTTCCTATCCAACTGTGCACTCTTGTGGCGATTTAATCGACCCACCCATCCGTATACTCCTTTTGTAGCACCGATTGTGGCACTAACTTATCGGTGCAGCATGGCTGCTCGGTGGCTAAAAAGCCTTCGATGGATCCACAGTCGTCAAGCGACCATGCGATCCTATTAGCACTTCTTCCATATTAATAATCCCATTCCCATGCAACATAATAACACATGAATGCATCATACAACAATAAACATACCATAATAATCATAAATCGCATACAAGAATAACCATATAACATGTAGGGGTGTTATTGTCATCTTGCCCTTTAGGGGCATATCGGTCATTTTACCCATCAAGGGTATTTGGTAATTTTACAAACTAGGAGTATTTTGGTAATTTTGCAAACCAGGGGTATTTCGGTAATTTTGTAAAATAACGGTATTTCGGTAATTTTGCAAGCCAAGGGTATTTAGGTAATTTTGTAAACCAGGGTATTTTGATAATTTCACAAACCAGGGGTATTTTGATTATTTCGCAAACCAAGGGTATTTCATTAATTTTGCAAACTAGGTTATTTCGGTAATTTTGCAAACCAGGGATATTTAAGTAATTTTGCAAACCAGGGGTATTTCAATAATTTTGCAAACTAGTGGTATTTCAATAATTTACCCATCGAGGGTACATTGGTAATTTTGCATTTAACAGCCTTTCCAAAGGCCTACTACCGCCCCGAGCGACTTAGATAACCTAAATGGTCATAAAGGTGTAAATGGGCCCGAGGCCCCTTATTCGGCCCACATGGGCTCACACACTCGTGTGGCCCACTTAGCACAAATCTAGCCACAAATACGAGATTCCCATAGTACAGTTCACTATCTACTACACAATCATACAATTTATTCCTATGGGCCCACTTGGCCCTTTTGGCCCACGTGGCCCAAATAGCCTAAACGCACAAGAACACTCAAGCTGGCCTCAACTATCGCGTCAAAGCTCCCACACGTGCGCTTGCACGCTCGTGTGGCTACCATCACTGTGTGACTGACATTTCGGCAATTGTCGCTCTACAGCTAGAGTAGAGAGAATACACACCTAATAAGAGTGAAGCTAATCCGCGCTTCGAATGCTCCTATGCCCAAACGTCCACCAAGGTATGTTTCCCATCTTTCCGATGTGGGATCCCTCCGTCAGCAAAGTTTAAATCCAACTCAAACTCTGGCCGCCAATCCATAAAATAAATACTCCCCTACTTGTCATGAGATTCGAACCCAGGCTCCTTTGCACCCTTAATGACGCCTTGCCATTAGACCACTCACTCCCTTGTGTCTAACATCATGCGCAACTAAATATAAATCTATGGGCCAAAGTCCAAGTTCACTTAAAAATAAATCAAAATGAAATGCCTGCACCAAGGCTTGAACCTTGGACCCCTTTCTTCATTGTGGCGTCACTCCCTTGCTCCCCAAATGGCGTCACTTAGCCACTACACCACAAGCTCCTCTTGTGTCATTTCTTCCTACATTTTATTCTTAAGGCCTATATACTATCTCCCAGGGTTTTATTCATCTAAAACCAAAATGTTCCTAAAGCCCAAGTTTGATCCCAAGACTTCATAGAAGCCCCCTAACCTTCCAAAATCACCTTCCTAACAAGTCCAACATGAAATAATGTCGTTATCCTAATCCCAAAATTTTTAAAATGCTCCTATGGCCAAGGCCCAATGGGCCTAATCCTACTATGCCAAAATTCAGGGTGTTACAAAAATAAAGGATTAAGAGCACCAAATTACATAATTCAAGTATTAAATCATCCAAAAGTATGCTAAATGTGGGCCTAAAAATATGTTATTTTTACGGTTTATCAAATACCCCCACACTTAAGCTTTTGCTTGTCCTCAAGTAAAATTCTCAACTTGTAATTAAAACGAACTTTCCACAATTCATAATTCTCATCAACAATGTCTCATCATAATTTATAGACAACTCATACATGGATAATTTAACTCAAAGACTCCCAAAGATTCAAACAATTCTAAGTCATATATTTGTAGCACGAAAACATAGGTGTCTCCCCTTATCTAAATAATTACCTTTAATTCAAAACTGACAAGGATTGACATCCTCGCTAAAGATTCACTCGAAGCACTCGAAGTGTTTAAGGTTCAAGAATAAGCACTCATAAGTCGAACCTGAAAAGTTAATCCCATAGGCTTGCCTGAAAATCAAATCTCTACCACTGTAATATGAGATGATACACAAATCAAAAGGTCTTTAATAGGGTTGTAACAAGCCTTGGGTTAATTTTATGGATAAAGGCCAAATTAGAAGGGTTAGAATCGAGATTGAATTGATAAATTACCTAACTAGAAAAATGAACTAATAACCTGAATAATTACATCACATGAAAATTTAAAATACTAATAATACGAGCTTCTTCTTCAAGATGTTGAATTTAAATGTTTAAGCTCTTAGAACATAGAACTAATAATGAATATACTTCGTGTTTTTTTTTTGAAGAACAAGTCAAAGGATGAATTTACGAATAAAATAATTAGGCAATCGATCAAATCAAATCACGATATAAGGGTAGTCAAAAAGAGTGGTGATAACAAATACAAAGGGTTTTGGGGGAATATTAGTGGGTAAGTAAATGAAAAGGATTGTTAGCATCAACAGGGTTCACTAGGGGTTAATTATGGAGGTAGGCTTTTTGTGGAGTAAATGGGTTAAAACCTAGGTGCCTTTATCATCTCTGTATATCAAATCAAAGGTGTGGTCTAGACATGTATAATCGAGGCAAGTTCTAGAATAACAATTCAGTGTTGACACACTCATAATTAATAAAGTGAGCATGAAAAGGAATATATGCTCTATAAGGCTCAAAATCTCACAAAAATTAAGGGTTTTTGACATCAATCCCTGTAACTTTCAAACTTTAAGGTAATATTCAAATTCAGTTCAACAACCTAGAAAATTTTTTATTCTTGAAAAATGGACTTATCATGCTTGATTCTCTAGTATCTTAAAGTTTAAATCATCAATGCACAATTAACTATGACTTAATCTAAGACATATCAATAAAAATCATAAATCAACAGAAATTTTTATCCTAATTAGCAATATGAGAAAATTACTTAAGATAAGATATCATTCAGGGATTTGGGAATAATGTAAAAAGTTAGGCATTTTTCTAAATAAATTTTCATCCCTCCACACTTAAGATGTACATTGCCCTCAATGTACAAATACAAATAATATTCATATAATAAGAAAATCAAAAGATATGGGGAGAAGTGATGTAACAGTCCGGTTTATACCCTAGCCGGACTAGTGGTTTTGGGACCCCAAATCCAAATTTGTATAATATTTTATTATTATATTTTGTGTCTCTGATAAGTGATAAGCATGTGTTAAATTTCCGTAAGTTAATCCGTCCGTCTATGTGCTTAATTTGATAAAAGGACTAAATCCTATAAGGATTAAAAGCGACTTTTCAATTGATTAATGGTCAGATTGAGATGGATTTATTATAGTGAAATCCTTAAAGGGCAAATAGCCCATTCTTATTTATAGTAGACGACAACATGGTTTTAGAACATGCTTTTATATGTTATTTATTAAGTTAAAAGTTATATTATAATTTTTATATAAGTTATATGTATATTATAATAAAAGAAACATGAAAGTGGACTTCATTTATACCTTCTCCATCAAATTTTCAAAGGAAAAAGAAAAGTTTTAAGCTCTCATACATTCGGCAATTTAAAGCCAAAATTAAGGGGAGTTCTGTCTTCAGTTTTCGATAATTTCTAAGTTTTTGCAATCGTTGCTTTGAGAGCTATCAAACCCATGTTTCAATTTGATGAATTGATGATGTTTATGAGTTATGCAATTGATGCTATGTTGAGCTTTGTGATGTTTTAAGGTGTTAAATGAAAGATTTGAACTAGATGAACATGTTTTGTTCTTGAAGTTTTGATGAATTTAGCTAAATAGGGCTAAATTGTGAAAATGGAAAATTGAGGGACTAAATTGCTAATTTGATGAAAATATGAGCTTGTTTGATATGTGTGAATATTTGGCTAAGCGTCGTTATGTATTGATTTTGTGAATTTGATGTTTTGAGAAAAATGGATTAAATTGATAAAATGTGCAAATGTGAGGTCTAATTTGTAAATAGCCCTAAGTATATGTTTTTGGATTGAATTGAATGAATTAGTGAATAAATAGGTTAATTTTGAATATGTTTAGATCAAGAACCGAGGAAAAAAGACTTAGGTCATTGGAAAGCAAAAGTGACAGAGTAACCATTTTCATACCGATAAACCGAATCCGAGGTAAGTCACTATGCAAATAAATGTACTTGTATGAAATTGTAATTGTTTATATGACTAATGTTGATAATGGATGCTTATGAGAGGATTATGTCTATAAATTCCGTGGTAAGTTTAATATAGTAAGTAAGTTCGAATATAATACAAGTTGTTAGTTATATCTATGTGATGGGAATTGAATGATAGTTATTGAATTAGAAATGCTACATATATGATGTTGAGAAATGAGGCACTAAGTATGCGTAATTGAAATTATGATGGAGTTAAATAGCATTGTGTGTGTGAAGTAATAGAAACTTCAACTTTGATGATTGGCACTGTGTGTGCGATACCAAATTAAGTTCGGTTTTGTATTAATGCACTAAGTGTGCGATGTCATTTAGGTCTCGACAACGAATCATGACACTAAGTGTGTGATTATAAGAAGTGAATAGCACTGTGTGTGCGATGATATGAAAGCTTCAGCTTATTGAATTGGCACTGTGTGTGCGATATCGAGACAAGTCGATTAAAAGAATAGGCACTAAGTGTGCGATTATATGAAGTGAATAGCACTGTGTGTGCGATGATATGGAAGCTTCGGCTTATTGAATTGGCACTGTGTGTGCGATATTGAGACAAGTCTATTAAAAGAATAGACACTAAGTGTGCGTGAATTAATATGCCTCGATTATGTATATAGCACTGAGTGTGTGATTAGGTTGAATGAATACTAAAGGACGATCAACATGTAATATCGAGCATTGAATAGCTTGGAAGTTGAATAATTATGTGTTAGATAAGGTATATATTGAACCTTTGTGGTTGATGAGTTATAAGCAAGCTATGAATGAGTGAATGAGTATTTTAGCTATGTCTGGGATGTTGGTATTGTACAATTGTTCTGAGTTTTCGAGTATCTTATTTGATTCCTATTGGTTCAACAGGCAAGTCTGTAGTACGAATAGCAAATCTGAGCTTTGATAAGTTAAGTGAATGAATATCTGTTACAGTTATGTTGCTTATATACTAATGGTGTATATGAGGTAAGTATCCACGTGAGCATATTATGATAAGTACATCAAATTGATAATATGATATGTGATTTGGAAATATGGTAAGTTATGGCTAAGCTTATGAGTTCAAGAAAGAATGAGGTGATTTTGTCATGAGAACCATATTGGTCATTCAATTAATTTAGTTATGTGCAATTCATGTTACGTTTGTTTGTATATTGACATACTAAGCTTTGTAAAGCTTACACTGTGTGTATGGTTTCTCTGTTTATAGGTCGTCAAAGCTACTGAAGGCTCGGGACCGTCAAGGATTGTCATCACACTACTAAAATCATTTTGGTACACCTTGAATATGTATATGGCTAGATATGGCATGCATAGGCTAGTCCTTGATATGAGATGTAAAATGAACTTAGCCATGTGATTTGGCTAGTTATGTTTTGGTAATATGCTTAAAGGAATATGATATGTAAAGTGTTTTGGTATGATTAGTTGATATATGAAATTGTTATGAGATGGTATGTATATAGATTTTGGTGATTGGGCATAATTGAGATTTGGTCATGCAAATTGGTATGTTTAGATTGGTTAGTCATTTGGGGTATGTTTTAGTTGCTATATATAAACATGTTATGTGTTGGTAAGTGATACTTGTAGGTGAGAGCCTAAGTGGGTGGCATATTGGCCTTGTAAAATGGCCTATGATGTCACACAGTTGAGGCACACGGGCGTGCCTAAGATCATGGGTAAATTGGCAGAATGTGGCTTAAATTGCACACGGCCTCGACACGGGTGTGCTTGATGGCCGTGTGAGAATTGGCAGTATGTGATCTAGTAGTACACGGCCTTAGCACACGGGCATGCTTAGTGACCGTGTTGATTTTGGCAGTATACTACCACGGGGAGGACACACGGAGTGTCAAGTAATCGTGGGTGAGGCACGACCTACCCCAACGGCCGTGTGTCCCCTGTATTTTAGAAAAGTTTTAAATTTTCATAAAATTTTTATGTGTTTCGATTTAGTCCCGACTCGATTATAAACATGTTTTAGGTCTCGATGACCTACTTAAGGGACATTATGATATTGATGAATGACTATATGATGGATCCCATAGATGTTTTCGATCTGGTCGGTAATGCCTCTAACCCAAGCCCAACGTCGGATACGGGTTAGGGGTGTTACATTTGATTAGTATCAGAGCTACGGTTTAGTTGATTCTTGGACTAATGTAGCGTGTCAGAGTCTAGCTATACATGCCATATATCTGAAATGTGATAGTGTGATGAATCCTGACATATAAGATGTGCTTTTTGTATAGTAATGGATCCTGAAAGAGTCGTAGTTGATGACGTAAAAAGTAATGCATTTGCTCTGGCGCAAGGGACAGAGCCTTCTGATCCGAGACCGGCTATGAGCGGTCTAGAGGAATAAGTTAAACAAGCTTTCTTCCAGATGATGAGTCAGTGGTTCACTCAATTTGTGAGAAATAACCCGACTATTTTGCAACCTCCGCCCCTGGTCAATCTCCCTCAGACATCTGCTATGCTTTCGACTATGAATTTGAATCTGATGAATATGTCTTCGGTTGACAAAATTTGTAAGTATGAGGCCAGAGAGTTCAGGGCTACTAATAATGATAATACCAAGGAATTCGATTCTAAAGCTTGTAATGAAAGAAAAAGATCGATGAGGTATTTTTCTCAACCTTTAACGAAGAAATATAGAGATGCAAAAAATAGATCAAATGCTTCAATTGGACATGCTAGTGGAGATCGTGTGAGACCAAATGTTAGTCTGAGAACTCAAGCTGCAATTGAATCAAATGATGGAAGTACTAAATGCAACAAGCCTGAGTGTAGGCAGTGTGGAAGACGACATGTGGGAAAATGTTGGAGCAAGTATAACAATAGAGTTTGTTATAAATGTGGATCACGAAACCACTTCATTCGAGATTGCTCGGAGGTGGCGAGCGTTGGAAATGTCAGATCCGAGTGACTTAAGTGTAAGCGTTGTGGTAAAAGACATCCGGGGAATTGTTGATTGAACTGTCAAGCTTGCTTCAGATGTGGATCGTTAGATCATTTTATTCGAGACTGCCCAGAATCTATTGAACAAGAGACTACTCAGAATCTGAGATCAGATAACGCCCAGGAGAGATAGTCCTTCCCAAAATACAAGAAATGTCAGTAGTAGTCAGAGGTCTGCGAGGAATACTGTTGCAATATCTGAAGCTAGAGTGCCTGCTAGAGCGTATGCTATCCGAGCTCGTGAGGAAGCTTCATCACTTGATGTTTTAATTGGTACTTTGATACTTTATGATACTTCTGTGATTGCATTGATAAACCCTGGTTTTACGCATTCATATATATATGCATAAATTTAGTAATCAGTAAGACATTGCCTGTAGAAACTACTGAGTTTGCTATAAAATTATAGAACCCCTTAGGTAAAAGTGTTCAGTTGATAAAGTATGCAAGAACTGTCTGTTAATGTATCGAGGTATTTGTTTCCCTATGGATCTGTTGCTTCTTCCATTTGATGAGTTTGATATCAATTTGGATATGGATTGGTTGTCATTGCATGATGCCATTGTGAAATGTGAAAGAAAGACTATTGATTTGATATGTCCGAATAATGAAATTATACGGGTTAAGTCTAACGATTTAGATGGATAGCCTGCTGCAAGATCGATATTAAAAACTTAGAATTTTGTGAAAAAGGGATATGAGGCATATTTTGCTTATGTAATTGATTCGAAAATGTCTGAAAGGAAAATTGAGTCAGTACCTATTGTCTACGAGTTTTTGATGTGTTTCCTTGAAGAGTTACCGGGCATGCCTCCGATTCGTGAAGTTGAGTTTGGTATTAAATTGATGTCTGGTATGACACCTATTTCGATAGCTCTGTATAAAATGACACTAATAGAGTTGAAAAAATTAAAGTTACAGTTGCAAGAGTTCACTAATAGAGGGTTCACTAGACCAAGTTTTTTTCGCCTTGGGATGCTCCTATTCTGTTAGTGAAAAAGAAAGATGGCACGATGAGAATGTGCATTGATTATCGTTAGTTGAATAAGGTGACAATAAAGAACAAATATCTGTTGCTCAGAATTGATGACTTATTTGATCAGCTAGAAAGGAGCTACTGTATTATGATCTGAAGCAACAATATTGGTGGTCTGAAATGAAACGAGACATATCTAACTTTGTGTTAAAATGTTTAGTCTGACAACAAGTGAAAGCTGAATGGGAATGGGATATAGTGATAATGGATTTTGTTTCTATTTTGCCTCAGATTCTGAGAAAGAAAGATATGATTTAGGTCATAGTTGATCGATTGATAAAATTTGCCCATTTTATTCCGGGAAGATCTGATTATCCACTTGAAAAATTAGTCGAGCTTTATATTTCTGAGGTTGTTAGATTGCATGGGGTGTCACTATCTATTGTGTCAGGTAGAGATCTGAGGTTTACATCTAGATTCTGGAAGAAATTGCAAGAAGCTTTGGGCACGAAATTACACTTCAGTACAACTTTTCATCTGCAAACAAATGGTCAGTCTAAATGGATCATGCAGATTCTAGAAAACATGCTAAGATGCTGTATACTTGAGTTTGATGGTTCATGGGAATAGTATCTGCCATTGATCGAATTTGTGTATAATAATAGTTTTCAAACGAGAATCAAAATGGCACCATATGAAGCTTTGCAAGGACGTAAATGTCGTGCACCTCTGTATTGGACTGAGCTCAGTAAAAATAAGTTACTTGGGGTTGATTTGATAAAAGATTCATAACAGAAAGTGAAACTGATCCGAGATTGTTTGAAAGCAGCATCTGATCGTCAGAAGTCTTATGCATACTTAAAAAGAAAGGATATTAAATTTGAGATTGAAATCCCACTCTGTTTAACGGTAAGATTTTCGGGGACGAAAATCCCTAAGGGGGAGAATTGTAACAGTCCGGTTTATACCCTAAATGGACTAGTGGTTTCGGGACCCCAAATCCAAATTTGTATAATAATTTATTATTTTATTTTGTCTCTAATAATGGATTAAGCATGTGTTAAATTTCCATAAGTTAATCCGTCCGTCTGTGTGCTTAATTTGATAAAAGGACTAAATCGCATAAGGATTAAAAGTGACTTTTCAATTGATTAATGGTCATATTGAGATGGATTTATTATAGTGAAGTCCTTAAAGGGAAAATAGCCCATTTTTATTTATGGTGTACGGCAACATGGTTTTATAACATGTTTTTATATGTTATTTATTAAGTTAAAAGTTATATTATAATTATTATATAAGTTATATGTCAATTATAATAAAAGAGACATGAAAGTGGAGTTCATTTATTCCTTCTCCACCGAATTTTCAACGAAAAAAGAAAAGTTTTAAGCTCTCATACATTCGGCAATTTAAAGCCAAAATTAAGGTGAGTTTTGTCTTCGGTTTTTGATAATTTTTACGTTTTTGCAATCGTTGCTTTGAGAGCTAACAAACCCATGTTTCAATTTGATGAATTGATGATATTTATGAGTTATGCCATTGATGCTATGTTGAGCTTTGTGATGTTTTAATGTGTTAAATGAAAGATTTGAACTAGATGAACATGCTTTGTTCTTGAAGTTTTGATGAATTTAGCTAAATAGGGCTAAATCGTGAAAATGGAAAATTAAGGGACTAAATTGCTAATTTGATAAAAAATATGGGCTTGTGTGATATGTGTGAATATTCGGCTAAGCTTAGTTATGTATTCATTTTGTGAATTTGATGTTTTGAGAAAAATGGACTAAATTGATAAAATATGCAAATGTGAGGTCTAATTTGTAAATAGCCCTAAATATATGTGTTTGGATTGAATTGAATGAATTAGTGAATAAATGGGTTAATTCTGAATATGTTTAGATCAAGAACCGAAGAAAAAGGACTTAGATCGCGGGAAAGCAAAAGTGACAGAGTAACCGTTTTCATATTGATAAACAGAATCCGAGGTAAGTCACTATGCAAATAAATGTACTTGCATGAAATTGTAATTGTTTATATGACTAATGTTGATAATGGATGCCTATGAGAGGATTATGTATATAAATTCTATGATAAGTTTAATATAGTAAGTAATTTCGAATATAATACAAGTTGTTAGTTATATCTATGTGATGGGAATTGAATGGTAGTTATTGAATTAGAAATGCTACATGTATGATGTTGAGAAATGAGGCACTAAGTGTGCGTAGTTGAAATTATGATGGAGTTAAATAGCACTGTGTGTGCGAAGTAATGGATGCTTCGACTTTTATGATTGGCACTGTGTGTGCGATGTCATTTAGGTCTCGACAATGAATCACGGCACTAAGTGTGCAATTATAAGAAGTGAATAGCACTGTGTGTGCGATGATATGAAAGCTTTGGCTTATTGAATTGGCACTATGTGTGCGATATCGAGACAAGTCGATTAAAAGAATAGGCACTAAGTGTGCGATTATAAGAAGTGAATAGCACTGTGTGTGCGATGATATTGAAGGTTCGGCTTATTGAATTGGCACTGTGTGTGTGATATCGAGACAAGTCTATTAAAAAAATAGGCACAAGTGTACGAGGATTAATATGCCTCGATTATGTATATAGCGCTGAGTGTGCGATTAGGTTGAATGAATACTGAAGGATGATCAACATGTAATATCGAGCATTGAATAGCTTGGAAGTTGAATAATTATGTGTTAGATAAGGTATGTATTGAACCTTTGTTGTTGATGAGTTATAAGCAAGCTATGAATGAGTGAATGAGTATTTTAGCTATGTCTGGGACGTTGGTATTGTACAATTGTTCTAAGTTTTCGAGTATCTTATTTGATTCCTATTGGTTCAACAGGCAAGTCTGTTGTACGAATAGCAAATCCGAGCTTTGATAAGTTAAGTGAATGAATATCTGTTATAGTTATGTTGCTTATATACTTATAGTGTATATGAGGTAAGTATCCATGTGAGCATATTATGATAAGTACATCAAATTGATAATAAGATATGTAATTTGGAAATATGGTAAGTTATGGCTAAGCTTATGAGTTCAAGAAAGAATGAGGTGATTTTGTCATGAGAACCATATTGGTCATTCTATTAATTTGGTTATGTGCAATTCATGTTAAGTTTGTTTGTATATTGACTTACTAAGCTTTGTAAAGCTTACATTGTGTGTATGATTTCTATGTTTATAGGTCATCAAAGCTACTGAAGGCTCGGGACCGTCAAGGATCGTCATCACACTACTAAAATCATTTTGGTACACCTTGAATATGTATATGGCTAGATATGGCATGTATAGGCTAGTCCTTGATATGAGATGTAAAATGAACTTAGCCATGTCATTTAGCTAGTTATGTTTTGGTAATATGCTTAAAAGAATATGATATGTAAAGTGTTTTGGTATGATTAGTTGATATATGAAATGGTTATGAGATGGTATGTATATAGATGTTTGGTGCTTGGGCATAATTGAGTATTGGTCATGCAAATTGGTATGTTTAGATTGGTTAGTCATTTGGGGTATGTTTTAGTTTCTTATATAAACATGTTATGTGTTGGTAAGTGATACTTGTAGGTGAGACCCTAAGTGGGTGGCATATTGGCCTTATAAAATGGCCTATGATGTCACACAGTTGAGGCACACGGGCGTGCCTAAGACCGTGGGTAAATTGGAAGAATGTGGCTTAAATTGCACACGACCTCGACACGGGTGTGCTTGATAGCCGTGTGAGAATTGGCAGTATGTGATCTAGTAGTACACGGCCTTAGCACATAGGCGTGCTTGGTGACCATGTTGATTTTGGCAGTACACTACCACGGGGAGGACACACGGGTGTGTCAAGTAGCCGTGGGTGAGGCACGGCCTACCCCCACGGTCGTGTGTCCCCTTTATTTTAGAAAAGTTTTAAATTTTCATGAAATTTGTATGTGTTTCGATTTAGTCCCGACCCGGTTATAAACATGTTTTAGGTCTCGATGACCTTCTTAAGGGACATTATGATTGATATTGATGAATGACTATATGATGAATCCCATAGATGTTTCCGATCTGGCCGGTAATGCCTCTAACCCTAGCCCGGCGTCAGATACGAGTTAGGGGTGTTACAAGTGAAACTTCCTAAATTATGGATGAATTCCTTGGAGGATGTGAAAAATACGTTGGAAGTGTCATCTTTTGGTGTGGTGGTTACTAACAAGCTCTGCTCTAGATGAAGAAATTGGGGAGCTCGTGAAGAATTAGCCAGGAATTAGTAATAAAGATTCAAAATATACGAAATAAATATATAAAGAAAAGCAAGTTAAAGTGAAGGAAAATAAAAAGTAAAATAAACTTATAAGAAGAGGTAAATGGACTGGAAAGTCCTTATTGTAAGATGGTCCGTGACGTGGGTGTGATTTCTTAGGCCTTGGTGCGTGATTGTAACACCCCAAACCCGGTCAACACACCACGACCGAATCTGGCATGTTACGGGGTGAGAATGTTAGAATAAACTAGTTCCGATTAAATTTTATTGTAAACTCTTTTATCGTTCTTTTAGAAAAACTCTACACAAGGGGATGTTAAAAATGTTTTTGTGTTGCTTTAAAAATCCAGAGAACTCATGCTTGAAAATCCGTTTGTTGTTACTAGTTGTTGAAAATTTAGTTTTGAAATCATCTTTGTTAACTTTGTCATTACCTTGTGAATAATGTCACCCGATGGTAACATTGAAAAACCCGATATAGAGTATAATTTTGTAAACTTCGATTTAATACCGTTAATAAAGCAAATCAAGTTGTAAATCATATGTATGAGATATTTAACATATAACCTAGAAATAAAAAACCAAACCAATACTTAGCGGCCTTATTACAAACCCAAAACCAAATTGATGTAAATAAATAAAACTAAAATAGTAACTTAATAATCAAAACCCAAACTAGCATGCATGGCCGCCTCGAGTCCTCCCCGGCTCCATATCCGCAATCTACGCCTCATCTGGAAAATATAAGGGAAGGGGTGAGTCACCGAGACTCAGTGTATAAATCCCCAACCCGATAGTACAAGCACTTACACAAATCATTAGTATAACATGCAAATCATGCAACCCATAACCTAACCATCCGATCTCCTTTATCTACCCCGTGTGGTCAAAACACTGGTGGTCAAAACCACTGGTGACCGTAGTCACAAATCATATAAGTGTGGTCAAAACCACTGGTGACCGTAGTCACAAATCATATGGTGGGGCCAACCCACCGTGTGGTCAAAACCACTAATGACAATCCCGTAATCAACTTGTGGGGCCAACCTACTGTGGTACCAAACCACTGGGACGAGTCACAATATGACTGGGACTTAGTCACAAATTATAACATCAAAGACGGGGCCAACCGTCGTGTGGTCAAAACCACTGGTGACAATCCAAAATAATTCCTTCCCCCTCCTCTCAACAATCCCACCATCATGTCCATATCAATCGTGGCATAATAGCATATAATGATGCAAATAACACATGGCATAACTTTAGACAATGACATGATAGCATATAACATGATCCATAATCAGGGGACTTACCCGGAGTCCATGCTCATGCCCACAAGGCATAACTATCGGTTTTAATGGCTATAACAGAAACACAATAAACATGTCAAACTAACAAAGTGTGTAAGCGTTACACACCTGACTATTTGTAGATCTAAACGAAGTCCCGAAACGTTAGCATTCACTCTACCCTACAATCGGCCAACACACACTTTTAAGGTTAAAGCCATTCGGCTAATCACCAAAATCCCGAAGTTGTGTCACACAAAGGTACACTCACCTTAACGCCGATTTGGTTTCCAACCAAATCCCGAAGCTGCACGAAGAACCTCCTTTTACAATCGGTTAAGCCCTAACATAAAGATAATCAGTCTTCAGCTTTAACACATCATTAGGAATCCAAAGGCCATTCGGCCATATTATAATTCTCGGAACCAAAAGAGATTGTTACCACTTACCCTTTTTACGGTTCCAACCACCAAGCACCAATGTTGGCACCCTAAGTAACCTTAAAGGTTTGGCTACCAACATGAAACAAGAATGAAGATCTTAATCTGATCTTTAATAAAGATCGGATAGAAGAAAGCCACTTACCAAAAGATTCGGCTCTTCAAAGAGGATTAGAATACGTGAGAAGAGAAGGGAATGAGGCTAAGGGTATTTGGCCAAAATACTAGATGAAAATAAAAGAGAAACAACAAGGCTTTTGGCTTTTGAACATGGAAGAGATGGAGAAGAAATAGACCCAAGATTCGGCAAAGAAAAAGAAAGAACTTTTGGCACAAGAGACATAAAAGAAGAAAAATATGTTGACTAGAGAATAGGTGTTGCTTTCGGCACAACAGAGAATGAAGAGAAAATAATGTGGTTGATGGGATTTTGGAAAAAGTGCGAGGAAAAGAAAAGAAGATAATGGGGTAAGGGAGATTCGGCAAGATGCCTATGAGTCAAATGGTGCAACAAAAGAAGAAATCGGCTAGCCTAAAAGGGGGGTTTCGGCTTAGCTCACAACCAAATGCTCTATGGCATAAGCTACCGAAAATGTCACTAGAAATTTTGGCACACCTTCCTAGTCTCCCAACCGATTACTCTTCTTCAAACAAGAGTCCAGTTTGATAAACTCCACGAATCACTCGACCAACCATTCAAATGAGTTTGAATCTCACAAGCTCATAGATTCTCTCTTCTCCACCGGTTTAAATTAGTTTGACTTAATCAATAGTTATCTAATAGAGTTTGAGTGAGCATAACGCCTCCCTCCTTGGCGTCAAAATAATAAGCGAAAATAAGATTTACGCTACTCGAACCTGAGCTCTTCTTCCCTGCCTGTGGCGTCACCAACCAAGCACCTTAGTGGCGCCTCCCTTGCCACTTTGCCACTAGATTGTTCGTGTCACAACACACCAAGAATATCCTTTAACCCCTAACTTCCTTAGCTCCTTATTCCTAAGTGCCAAAACAAAAAATTTTAGCCATGACTCAGGCCTAACCCGAGGTCATGCCTAGGCCCCAAAACATGCTAAACTAGCATAGTAAGCATTTTGTCACATGCAAACACATGTAAAATGAAGAGACCCCATTTTAAGGATGATACAGTTCTACCCCCCTTAAAAATAATTTCGGCCTCGAAATTACAGTCAAAAGAGTTGGGGGTATTCTTGCAGATCACATCCTCTGGTTCCCACGTAGCCTCCTCCGTACCATGGTTTCGCCATAACGCTTTCACCAAGGGAGCTGACTTCCTACGCAAGACCTTGAATCTCGATCCAAAATTTGTACCGGTTCCTCCACGAAAGACAAGTCAAGGCTCACCTCTATCTCCTCAACTGGTACCACATGTGACAGATCTGACCGATAATGCCTAAGCATTGAAACATGAAAGACGTCGTGAATCTGACTTAACTCTGCTGGCAACTCAAGCTGGTAAGCTATCGATCCTACTCGCTTCAATACCATATACGGTCCGATAAACCTAGGGCTTAGCTTCCCTTTTCGCCCAAATCTCAGCACTTTCTTCCACGGCGATACTTTCAAAAAAACCTTATCGCCCACTGCATACTCTATATCCTTGCGCTTAAGATTGGCATAAGACTTCTGCCTGTCTGACGCTTCCTTAAGACGAGCCCGAATCACCTTAACATTATCCTCTATTTTTGTCACCAATTTTGGACCCATTCTATCCAACACGTCGGGGTACGACATTTCCGTCCATATAATGCCTCATATGATGCCATCTGGATACTCGCTTGATAACTATTGTTATAAGCGAACTCCGCCAATGGTAGATAATCCTTCCAACGACCACTGAAATCCAGAACACAGCCCCTTAGCATGTCCTCTAGAATCTGAATTACTCTTTCTGACTGTCCATCAGATTACGAGTGAAAAGTTGTACTGAAATCCAACCTCGTACCCAAAGCCTGATGCAAAGCTCTCCAGAACCTCGACGTGAACCTAGGATCCCTATTCGAGATAATTGACACTGGCACTCCATGCAACCTTACTATCTCGGCCACATACAACTTGGCTAACTTCTGAAGCAAATAATCAACCCTCACCGGTACAAAATGAGCCAATTTAGTCAAACGGTCCACAATCACCCAGACTGAGTCCTTTTTGCTACGCGTGAGGGGTAGCCCACTGACAAAGTCCATGGTAATCCTTTCCCACTTCCACTACGGGATCTTTACGGTTATAACGATCTGACGAGAATGGCGATGCTCGGCTTTGACTGGCGACACGTCAGACACTTACCCACAAACTCAGTCACTTCCCACTTCAGACACTTACGTCAGACACTTGCACACAAATCTCGGTACATCTTGCTACCTCCAGGATGCATAGCGTATGGGTTGCTATGTGCATCCTGAAGAATCCTTTGCCTCAACTCGACATCCTTCGGCATACAAGCTCTCCCTTGAAAACACAATACTCCATCATAGGTCAAGCTGTAACCTTCCAAACCACTACTCTGAACTTGCAAGCTCTGAGCATTCAAACCCTCATCCACCAACTCTCTACCCAAGTCGGCTTTACTTGCAATTCCGCCAGAAGACTCCCGTCGTCATACAGGCTACGATGAGTAAATGTCACTCGTAAGTCTGCTACCACCTTACGGTTCAACGCATCTGCCATTACGTTAGCCTTACCCGGATGGTACTCAATCGAGCAGTCATAGTCCTTCAACAACTCGATCCACCTTCTCTGCCTCAAATTTAAATCCTTCTGAGTCAAGAGGTACTTCAGACTCTTGTGATCTGTGTAAACTGTTGACTTTTCCCCATACAAATAGTGCCTCCATATCTTCAAGGTAAAAACCACTACAGCCTACTCCAAGTCATGCGTCGAGTAGTTACCCTTATCTTGTCTCGACTATCGAGACGCAGCGTATGCCACTACTTTCCTTCTGCATTAGCACACATCCCAAGCCAAGATGTGATGCATCACGATGAGACCGTGAATACCTTTCACGCCTCGGTGAACGAACTAGAGCTTAGTCGAAATCTTCCTCAACTTGTCGAAACTTTCTGTTGTTTCTCCGACCACAAAAATGGAACTCCTTTCCTCAATAACTTGGTCAACAGTAGCGCGATCGAGAAAACCCTTCCACAAATCTCCGTAATACCGCGGCACCTAGAAAACTCTAAATTTCTGCAACCGACCTAGGCTGTTTCCAGTCCAACACTACCTCAATCTTGCAAGGGTCCACTCTAATCCCTCAGTGGACACCACGTGACCTAAGAAAGTCACCTCCCTAAGCCAGAACTCGCACTTACTGGACTTGGCAAATAGTTGCTTTTCCCTCAGTATTTGTAAAACTATCTGCAAGTGCGCATCGTGATCCTCCTCGATCTTTGAGTACACCAATATGTTGTCTATAAATACCATGACAAACTGGTCCAAGTACTGCTGGAACACCCGATTCATCAAGTCCATGAATGCCGTTGGTGCGTTAGTCAACCCAAACGGCATTACCAGAAACTCGTAATGTCCATAACGAGTGCGAAATGTCATTTTGTGAACATCAGCCTCTTTCACCTTAAGCTGATGATACCTCGACCTAAGATCTATCTTAGAGAAAATCGATGCACCCTTAAGTTGATCAAACAAGTCGTCAATCCTGGACAATGGATACTTGTTTTTGATCGTCAACTTGTTCAACTGGTGGTAGTCTATACACATCCGCATCGTACCGTCTTTCTTCTTAACAAAGAGCATAGGTGCTCCCCAAGGAGATATACTCGGTCGGATAAAACCTCTGTCCAACAATTCCTAAATTTGAGCCTTCAGCTCCACCAACTCCTTTGGCGCCATTCTATACAGGGCAATAGACACTGGCGCGATTTCGGTAACAGGTCTATTCCGAATTCAACTTCGCAATCCGGAGGCAGACCCAAAAGTTCCTCTGGGAATACATCAGCAAATTCCCCTACAGTTCAGACACTCTCTACAGCTACATCCTTGGCTCCAAAAGCACAAACATGCACCATGAATGCCTCACAACCCTTCCTTACCATTTTCTCCGCCTTCAGTGCAGAGACCATGTTGGATAAGTAATCTCTCCTATTACCTATCATCACTACCTCCTCACCTTCCATTGTCCTCAACACCATGCGCTTAGCTGCACAATCCAAACTGGCCTGGTACTTCACCAGCCAATCCATCCATAGAATCAGATCGAACTCCGCAAACGACAGTTCTATCAAATTAGCCAAAAATATGACCCCTTCAAGTTTTAGGGGTACATCCCTATATATTTTACTTACTTCTACAGAGTGACCTAGAGGGCTTATCACTGTCATCTTCCTAGAAGTAATCTTAGAGTTTAAGTTCATAGTTTCCACTATGCTACTGGCTACATATGAGTGCATCGAACCCGCATCTATCAGAGCATTATAAGGTAATCCAAAGATTAAGAACGTACCGGTTATGACGCCTGGTGCGTTGCCCTCCTCTCGACGCCTTGCTGTGTAGACCAATCCAGGCTGTCTCACCTTTGTACCTCCTGCACCTCTGCCCGATACTCTACGGCCTCTACCAAAGCCATTACCTCCCCTGGCTACACCACGGCCCCTCTGTGGCTGTTGACCATCCCTCCTGTTCTAAGTACGATTTTGATCCTCAGACTGTAACCTAGCTGACCTCCGTGGGCAATCCCTCACTCGGTGCTCCATCGATCCACACTCAAAACATCCTCTGTTTCCAGTCCAACATTCTTCCGTGTGAGACTTCCCACATTGAGCACACCGTGGCAGCCACTGAGTATTAGCAGCAGTAGGCTTAACAGCTTGATTCGGCCCACTATATCTACCCCATTTCTATTGATTTCCCCGTAGACCTAGATGGTCTGGAATTCCTTTTATTCCATCCCTTGTCCTGATTCTGTCTTACCGACTGTTTCACTTCCTCTGTAACTTTGGCCTTTTCCACTAAGACCGTAAACTCTCTCTCCTACTGTGGAGTAATCAGCAATCTCAGATCATCCCTCAATCCATCCTCGAATCTGACACATCGCTCATGCTCCGTAGCCACGATTCCTCGAGCATACCGGCTCAACCTTAAGAATTTTGCCTCGTACTCCGATACGAACTTATTCCCCTAAACCAGCCTCAGAAACGCCTTCCTCTGTGCATCAATATAACTGGGCCCAATATACTTCTTTTGATAAGCTGCCTTGAAATGATCCCAAGTGAGATCATCCACTGCAGCACCATCCTGAACTGTGAGCCACCACTGGTATGACTCATCTCGGAGAAGCAGCACTACCCCTTTTAGTTTCTCCTCCGCCGTCAGATCTAAATCATCCATGATTCGTTCCGTTGCCTCCAACCAATACTCAGCCGTATTGGGCGCCACACCAGATACTCCTCAGAATACCTTAGCTCCATTGGTTCAGAGTCGCTCAGATATAAATTTTTGAGCTCCCGTACCTCCACCGCTCCCAGGGCACTCTCTTAGCACTTTCGCGACATCGCTGCGACCTGCATCATCCCCTTCGATCACGGTACTCAACCCTAGCAGCTGGTGGTGGTGGTATCTCATTCTCTGACCCTTGACCAAACCTAATGGGTTCTGATACGGTCATTTTGCCTCTACCACGACCCCGCACATTACGACCACGTCCCCTAGAACTCATATCTATGGTCGCGATTTAATCTACTTTAAGAAATTTTATGCATTAGCCTTTGTTCCACTGATTACCCACGAATAAATTTTATGTAAAGAAGTTTAGTAGTGGTTCTTTCGATCATTACAAAGTATTCATTTCAAGTCTTCTACCCTAATTCAGTAAATCACATTCACTTATCAATAACATCCTCCACCCACACTCCACTTGTTGGGGTATTCCCGTCATTTCACTACTCGGGGGTATTTTCGTAATTTTAACCTATCGAGGTATTTCAGTAATAAATCAAGGTTTTATTCAAAAACCTTTACAGATCATAGGTATTTCAGAAATTTCAAAAATCGGGGGTGTTTTGGTAATTTCATAAACCAGGTATTTTTGTAATTTTCCAAAAGAAGGTTCCAGGTGATTTTATGAAATAAGGGTATTTTAGAAATTTTCAGTTCGGGGGTACTTAAGTAATTCTTTTCCATACCGAGGGTATTTCAGTAATTTTAGAAATTAAGGGTAATTTGGTCAATTTACAAATCAAGGGTACTTTGGTAATTTTGAAACCATGGGTTAATTTTAGGGTTGTACAAAATAAGGTGGCTGGTCCCTTTTGGGTTTTAGTTATTGAATTTAGCCTGTGAATAAGTCGTCCCAGTTAGAGTGAACCATCACTACGCACTGTGTGCGATTCGAGTGAAGAGGAGGTGAGTCACTAGGGCGCTTAAATACCGGGCTCCCACGAATCCATTCCTAGACATGCGCTACAGTTGCCACACCCTTAATCTTAGCGACGTACTCACGGTTTGTTTAGTTGATATTTAAGTCTTATGAAATTTTGCGTTGGAGTAGGCTATTCCTAAGGTTCAATAACTCTAACCTACTAATCTACGATCCCAAAATACCCATTTCTCCCACATTCAAATCACACAAGGGTTAGGGATACTTACCTGGGCGGATTGGTGCTGGAGACTCGGTGCCATGCTATTCAATCCATGTACATTTCCCACAAAACTTTTCAAGACCCTACTTTTAAACATTTTGGGCCTCGGGCCCATAACCGACCTTTCATGACTGAATCTGGCATGTTACGAGGTGAGAATGTTAGAATAAACCAGTTTCGGTTAAATTTTATTGAAAACTCTTTCATCGTTCTTTTAGAAAAACTCTATACAAGGGGATGTTAAAAAAGTTTTTGTGTTGCTTTAAAAATCCAGAGAACTCATGCTTGAAAATCCGTTTGTTGTTACTAGTTGTTGAAAATTTAGATTTGAAATCTTCTTTGTTAACTTTGTCATTACCTTGTGAATAATGTCACCCGATGGTAACGTTGAAAAACCCGATATAGAGTATAATTTTGTAAACTTCGATTTAATATCGGTTAATAAAGCAAATCAAGTTGTAAATCATATGTATGAGATATTTAACATATAACCTAGAAATAAAAACCCAAACCAATACTTAGCGGCCTTATTACAAACCCAAAACCAAATTGATGTAAATAAATAAAACTAAAATAGTAACCTAATAATCAAAACCCAAACTAGCATGCATGGCTGCCTCGAGTCCTCCCCGGCTCCATATCCACAATCTACGTCTCATCTGCAAAATATAAGGGAAGGGGTGAGTCACTGAGACTCAGTGTATAAATCCCCAACCCAATAGTACAAGCACTTACACAAATCATTAGTATAACATGCAAATCATGCAACCCACAACCTAACCATCCGATCTCCTTTATCTACCCTGTGTGGTCAAAACCATTGGTGGTCAAAACCACTGGTGACCATAGTCACAAATCATATAAGTGTGATGAAAACCACTGGTGACTGTAGTCACAAATCATATGGTGGGGCCAACCCACCGTGTGGTTAGAACCACTAATGACAATCCCGTAATCAACATGTGGGGCCAACCCACTGTGGTACCAAACCACTGGGATGAGTCACAATATGCATATGTGGTCAAAACCACTGGTGGTCAAAACCACTGGGACTTAGTCACAAATTATAACATCAAAGACGGGGCCAACCCGTCGTGTGGTCAAAACCACTGGTGACAGTCCAAAATAATTCCTCCCCCCTCCTCTTAATAATCCCACCATCATGTCCATATCAATCGTGGAATAATAGCATATAATGATGCAAATAACACATGGCATAACTTTAGACAATGACATGATAGCATATAACATGATTCATAATCAGGGGACTTACCCGGAGTCCATGCTCATGCCCACAAGGCATAACTATCAGTTTTAATGGCTATAACAGAAACACAATAAACATGTCAAACTAACAAAGTGTGTAAGCGTTACACACCTAACTATTTGTTGATCTAAACGAAGTCCCAAAATGTTAGCCTTCACTCTACCCTACAATCGGCCAACACACACTTTTAAGATTAAAGCCATTTGGCTAATCACCAAAATCCCGAAGATGTGTCACACCGATTTGGTTTCCAACCAAATCCCAAAGCTACACGAAGAACCTCCCTTTACAATCGGCTAAGCCCTAACATAAAGACAATTAGTCTTCAACTTTAACACATCATTAGGAATCCAAAGGCCATTCGGCCACATCATAAATCCGGAACCAAAAGAGATTGTTACCACGAAATTGTTACCACTTACCCTTTTTGACAGTTCCAACCACCAAGCACCAACGTTCGGCACCCCTAAGTAACCTTAAAGGTTTCGGCTACCAACATGAAACAAGAATGAAGTTCTTAACACAGATCTTTAATAAAAGATCGGATAGAAGAGAAGCCACTTACCAAAAGATTCAGCTCTTCAAAGAGGATTAGAACACGTGAGAAGAGAAGGGAATGAGGCTAAGGGTATTCGACCAAAATACTAGATGAAAATAAAAGAGAAACAACAAGGCTTTCGACTTTTGAAGATGGAAGAGATGGAGAGGAAATAGACCCAAGATTCAGCAAAGAAAAAGAAAAAACTTTTGGCACAAGAGACTTAAAAGAAGAAAAAGATGTTGACTAGAGAATAGGTGTTGGTTTCAACACAACAGAGAATGAAGAGAAAAAAATGTGGTTGATGGGGTTTTGGAAAAAGTGTGAGAGAAAAGAAAAGAAGATAATGGGGAGAGGGAGATTCGGCAAGATGCCTAAGAGTCAAATGGTGCAACAAAAGAAGAAATCGGCTAGCCTAAAAGGGGGTTTCGACTTAGCTCACAACTGAATGCTCTATGGCATAAGCTACCCGAAAATGTCACTAGAAATTTTGGGACACCCTTCCCTAGTCTCCCAATCGATTACTTTCATCCAAACAAGAGTCCAGATTTCAGCAAACTCCCTGAATCACTCCTGACCAACCATTCAAATGAGTTTGAATCTCACAAGCTCCTAAATTCTATCTTCTCCACCAGTTTAAATTAGTTTGACTTAATCAACAGTTATCTGATAGAGTTTGAGCTGAGCACAACTCCTTCCTCATTGGAGTCAAAATAATAAGCAGAAAATGAGATTTCTGCTGCTCGAACCTGAGCTCTCCTTCCCTGCCTGTGGCGTCGCCAACCAAGCACCTTAGTGGCGCCTCCCTTGCCACTTTGGCACTAGGTTGTTCATGTCACAACACACCAAGAATATCCTTTAACCCCTAACTTCCTTAGCTCCCTATTCCTAAGTTCCAAAACAAAAAATTTTAGCCATGACTCAGTCCTAACCCGAGGTCATGCCTAGGCCCCAAAACATGCTAAACTAGCACAGTAAGCATATTGTCACATGCAAACACATGCAAAATGCAGAGACCCCATTTTAAGGATGTTACAGTGATTTCCTAGCAGCCTTAAGAACCTAAAACCAAGAAACTAAAAGAAAATAAAATGAATTAAGTAGAAGAGAAGTATAGATAAGGAAAATAAAGGAAAAGATTAAAGAAAAATAAGACCGAAAAGGTCTCAAAGACCCTGGGCTTATCGAGTATATGAAGCGGCTGGCATGAACTTATGTAGGTTGATCTCCCACGGGGAGACTATGCTTTGGTCCTTCCGTTCAACATAGCCATTGTTGAGGTAAAGAGTGAGAAGAATGATATGAGAGATTAAAGGTCTGAAAAAAAAGGAAAAAGAAAATGATATGGAAGAAGGGAGATGGGGAGTAGGTTGGAGGAGGGAGGGGGTTTAAATAGGATTTTGGGGCCTGGTACTTTCCCACGCCCGTGTACCATGGGCGTGGTGTGTCACACAGCTGTGTTGTGTTTTGTTCACTTCTCCCACACCCGTGTTCTGGTCTTACACACTCGTGTATGATCTAACAGTGTCATCCATGGTCGCATCGCACGGTCGTGGCATGGTAGTTGAGTTCGTGAAGTGAAAATTGATTCGTTCTAACTCGTATCGTCTCTGCTATGTCAGTACGGAGATTCAGTGCATCCACACGGCCATGGCCACGACCATGTGCAAGGCCGTGTGGCATGAAATTTTTCCAAAGAAGAAGAAAAGAAAAGAAAAAAAAGAAAAGAAAAGAAAAGAAAAGAAAAATTGTAACAATAAATAGGGTTAGTGCTCGAGTTGCTGTCCCGAGAAGCGCTCATTTAAAGTCTTTAGCTTGACTTTCCTCTCATTTGCATATTCAAGGAGGTTTGAGGAGTTGTAAATACTTTCTCGTGTTAGCAATTCCATTATCATGATAGAGTTTAAGACGAGTAGCATTTATTTTCAAAGTGCCAAACATGGGATTACTTACCTCGACTGTTCCGTATGGGAAGACATTAATTACCTTAAAAGGGATTTCCTTGCTTGTGTTAGGATCAGGTGGAGATATTCGTGGGTCTGCTTTGTCTAATAGTACATGATCTCTGATTTTGAACTTGTCTGCATCATGAAGTGGCTTCGGTTCTACTTTATGTATCCCTAGTTCTTCTTTAGGATGCATTTTCTCATCTTCTAGTTCATCGATCTGAATCCCTTGTTCCTTGTGAGTTATTTCCTTGTTGGCACAGGTTTTAGGATCGGACTCAGTTGTGTTCTTTTGTGGTGCTTCCTGAAAAGAAGGGTTAACAGAATGGTTATCAATAGAATTTACTTTCTCACCTTGGTTATTCAATGTTCTAGCTGAATCGAGGGCTTGAAGAGTAACTGTCTTGTCACCTACACAAAGTATGAGTTCACCTGCGTCGACATCAATTTTAGTCCTGGCAGTTGCTAAGAATGGTCTTCCTAAAATTAGAGGTATCATGTTGTCCTCATCCATGTCTAAAATGACAAAGTCTACTGGGAATACTAATTTATCAATCTTCACAAGTACATCTTTAATTATACCCCTAGGAACTCTGTAGTTTTATCAACTAATTGAATGCTCATCCTAGTTTGTTTGGGCTTCCCTAGACCTAATTGTTTAAACAATTTATAAGGCATGACATTTATGCTTGCCCCTAAATTAGCTAATGCATTATCAATAGATAAACTACCAATTAAACATGTAATTGTAAAACTCCCTAGATCTTTTAATTTTCGTGGTAGTTTATTTTGCAATATTGTTGAGCATACTGCGTTCAGTTCCACATGTGATTCCTTGTCTATCTTCCACTTATTTGTCAATAGGTTTTTTAAAAATTTTCTCGAATCTGGCATCTGCGAAAAAGCTTCAAGAAATGGTAAGTTAATATGTAATTTCTTTAAAAGTTTAAGAAACTTACCAAACTATTTCTTTGTGTCATCTTTCATTATTACTTCGGGATATGGTATGCACGGTTTGTATTCTTTGATTACCGATTTTGGTTTTACCTCAACCTTACCTTCTTCTACCGCACTCTTTTCTCTTAAATTGGGCTCTTCTAACCCTTCACTGTCTTGAGCTATTATGGCTTGAATTTGCTCCTTTGAGTTAGTCTCGGTGTTGCTCGGTAGTCTTCCCTGTGGTCTCTCAGAGATCTACTTAGGAAGTTGCCCTATTTGATCCTTGAGCTCCTGTGACAATACTTTAAGTTTTGTTTCTACCTTTTGGAAACGTGTTTCTGAAGATGCTATAAATTTTGTCAGCATCTCTTCAAGGTTTGGCTTCTTTTCCTGTGGGTAGGGCTGTTGTTGGAAGTTTTGAGATGGTGATGCCTTTGATTTCCTTGGCCACCCCATGAGAAATTGGGGTGGTTTTTCCAACCTAGATTATAAGTATTACTATAAGGGTTATTGTTAGATAAAAATTATTACCCATATAGTTCATTTGTTCGCTCTCCATGCCCTGTCCGGAGGGTGGGTACTTAGGTTTCACCACTCCTTCATTTACGTCGCACTGCACAACTAGATGTTCCTGCGAAGAACCATATAAACCATCAAATTTTTTATGTAGCAATTCTACCTGATTTGATAACATGGTTACTGCATCGAAGTTGAAAACTCCGGCTACTTTTGCTGGCCTTGTTCTTGTAACTTGCCACTGATAGTTATTCAGTGACATCTCCTTTATAAATTCGTAGGCTACTTCAGGAGTTTTGTTGTTCAGAGTTCCGCCGATAGCTGAATCGATTAATTGCCTTGTTGAAGGGTTCACACCATTGTAAAAAGTCTGCACCTGTAGCCATAATGGTAATCTGTGGTGTGGACACTTTCTCAACAAATCCTTGTATCTCTCCCATGCGTCATAAAGTGTCTCTAAATCGATCTGCACAAAAGAAGAGATATCATTCCTTAACTCGGCCGTTTTGGTCAGCGGAGAATATTTTAATAAAAATTTCTCAATCATTTGATCCAATGTAGTGATTGATCCTCGTGGAATAGAATGTAACCACTATTTGGCTTTATTTCTCAGAGAAAAGGGAAAATAACTGAAGACGGATGGCATCATCAAAAATGCTGTTTATTTTAAAGGTATCACAGAATTCTAGAAAATTCACTAAATGTGTGTTAGGATCCTCATCATGCAAACCATCAAACTGAACAAACTGTTGTATCATTTGTATAGTGTGAGGTTTCAGTTCAAAATTTTTGCAGCAATAGTGGGCCTAACAATACTTGACTCAGTTCCTGTTAAACTAGGTTTAGCATTATCATACATAGTATGTGGAGCATGATGTTCTGCCGCCTCTGGAGGTAGCAAATTATTCTCGGCCATCCTTTCAGTATGATTAGTTTCGCCTTCTTGATTTTCTTCTATGTAGTTTAAGCTTCGCCTTATCTCTTTGTGATTTCTACGAATGGTACCTTTGATGTCACTATCGTAAAGTAGAGGTCCTGTCGAGTTCCTTCTAGTCATAAATTAGAGGTACTTGAAAGGAGCGAAAGAAGAAAATTTAGAAAAGAAAAAAATAAAATTTAATTGCATAAATAAAATATGGCTAAAGTAATAAAAATTAAGCGTTCTTAATATTTCAGCTCCCCGGCAATGGCACCAAAAACTTGATCGTTGTTTTGTCGAGTCTTAAAATTTATATAAATAATGATCGAACCTGGAAAATAACTAAGACAACGAATAGTAGTATAGTTTAGGCAAGACCGGAATGTCAAATCCCAAAGGAACCAAAAGTACTAATACTAACTCTCTTTTTATTATCTAGCCTAAGAATTAAGGGAATTTGTTGTTTAATCTAAATTAACTAACTACTAAACTAAAGACTTCTAAGACAAATAAGAATGAAATTTGGAAAATAACTTGAGGAAAACCAATTGATTAAGACGACACCCAAGGAAGAATCCACCTAAACTTCACTTGTTATGTAACACTGAACCAGACGATTTATTCACTTGACTTGATCCGCAAGATTCCCTAACATATATTAATCCCTCTCTCGAGGCGGCTAACGTCTAACCCTAGGTTGATTAATTAAAATCTCTTTATAATTAAAACCCCTAGAATCGTATTAACTCGATCTATGGACTCCCATATTAGATTTCACCCTAATCCGACAAAATCTCGTCACCCTATCTCTAGGCGTGCGATCAACTCCACTTAATTATGCTAGATCTAATCTTAGGCAGGGACTTTTGCTCCTCCACCTAAGCACATCATACTTGAATTAATATCCCAAAATATCAACACAAGAATTAAGGACACATAATTAGGAACAACTCAAATATTTATCATATAGTTCAGCAAACGATAACAAGATTCATCTTAGGTTTCATCCCCCTCAGGTATCTGAGGGTTTAGTTCATAATAATAATAAAGGAATACATATCAAAAGAAAAGATAAAACAAAACATAAGAAATCCCTAAAACCCCTAAAGGAATTGAAGGAGAGATCTGCTGTCTTGAGTATAATTCTGACTTCTTGAGATGAATCAACTGGCTATCTTCTAGTAAATCTCCACAAATCTACCCTCTTTGGCCTATCTGGACGCCCCCTGACTAAAGCCCTAGGTTCCCCCCTTTTAGGTTATACTTAGGGTGTTTATATAAGCTTCAAAATATGTTTCTTCGCCCCTAAATATCCTAATCCGAGTGAAGCTTCTCTTTGTCACGACAGGGACACGCCCATGGCACACGCCTGTGTGAATCGATTTTAGGGCATGGTCGAGTCTACTGAAGAGACAAGCCCGTGTGTTTCAGGGTCTAGGCTGTGTTAGAGTAAATTAGGGAGGCACGACCGCGTGTCTTGGGCCCAAGCTGTGTCGATTTCTAATTTGACCCAATTTGGTCCATTTTAGGCTCGTTTCTCGTTCTTTTCATCCTCCGGTGCTCTCCTGAGTATAAAACATGAAAACAAAGGATTAAGAGCACCAAATTACATAATTCAAGACTTAAATCATCCAAAAGTATGCTAAATATGGGCCTAAAATATGTTACTTTTACGGTTTATCACTACACAGCCAAAAGACATACAAGTGCCTTAGGCCGTGTGGCCATTTGAAATATGGATACATGGCCATGTCTCAGCCGTGTCCGTGCTAGTGTAACTCACTGACTTGTGTCGTATGGCCAAGCCACACACGGCTAAGACACACACCTGTGTCTACTCGTGTAAATGAAAATAGGCCATTTTCCAAGCCACATTTTTCACCCAAAAATGACATCAACCTACTTCTAAAAATGCACATATATGCTAGCTTATGTGCCAACATTTAGGTAAGTTTGGATACATGGTAACTTACTTAAATGTTGGCATATAAGTGTTTTGTTGAGATTAGTTTCTTGTATAGGTTAAATCACACCAAGGTATATAGCATATCTTATATGCATATTCAACCACATTTTACTTTCCATCATTCTACCATATTAAACTCACATCAAATATGATAAGGTCACATATATATACACATCAAAATATACCAAACACAAGCCTTATATGTAACTAATCTCAACAAAACACTTATATGCCAACATTGGCCAAATTAACCTATACATGCCATTATAACCGAAATTAAATAACCAAAGTACCAAAAGAGCCAATGGATAGTGTGATATAGCTCCAACAAGCTTCCAACCCGAACGAGCTTTTGAATCACTATAAGATATGGAAAATAACACAGAGTAAGCATTTCAACTTAGTAAGTTCGAATAACAAAGAAATTAACTTACCATTTAGTCACATTTAAGGTAAGCATACAAAGCATATCCAAACTCAATTTGGCCAAAAGCCTAGACACATATCCTCATCAACCATGTTAGTCATGTAATTCATATAAATATCCAAAAACATGTATGACCTCAACAATAATCAACTTCCATGTACATATAATTTCCAAATCATGTATCTATATATATACCATGGTCAAATCACTTTCATATTTCTCATGTAAATACATGTGGTAGTTTGTATTGAACTCATGTAATCTTGTAATAGAACAGTACCCGTTGAACCACTTAGAATATCATTGGATACGCGGGTATTACACACGAGGTGTACTAAACTGTAATCCGTCAATTCATGTACATGTACGAGCTGTAAACGGTTAACTTATCTGAGTTGAATAATGATTGTAACACCCCAAACCCGGTCAATACGCCACGACCGAATCTGGTATGTCACTAAGGAAAATAATTTTTGAAAGAATCGAATTAACAATTAAATTTTGTGAAAACTCTTTGTAATTCTTTATTTGTCGAAAATAAGTTAAAATTGAAATTTACTTCGAAATTACATAAAACTTTAAAACTTAGTTGATAAATCATAGGATAGAAAACATTTATATCTTTTTAAGAAAATTCAAAATATCATTTTGGAAAATCCGCTTGCAATTGAGTATAGAAACTTGAATTTTGGAAATCACTTAATCTGTTGAAAACATTTAACTTGTAATTTTACTATTGAACTATTCATGTTACCCGATGGTAAGATTTTTAAAACCATTGCGAGTTTTTAGTTTAGAAAACTTTGGGCTCAATTATTAAATTAACCAAGTAATTTAAAAGCCATATTTTAAGCATATTCAAAACATAAAATAATCCAAAACATAATTAAACAGCCTTATTAAAATCCATAAAATATGAAAACCAAATTCAAATAAAGTACCCAATTGAAAATTCATGTAAAACCAAATTTTATTGCATGGCCTCTCGAGTTCATCCGGCCTCATCCGCAAACTCACGAATCACCTAAAAGATAAGGGAGAAGGTGAGTCACCAAGACTCAAGCATATTCCCTCTCCCGGTAAATACCACATACTTACACAAATTATAACAAAGCAACGATATGTATAATGCACCCAACCTAGCCATCCATAACTCCTTTTCTACCCCATGTGGTACCAAACCACCGGTGGTGCCAAACCACCGTGACCAAGTCACGATATAAATGTGATACCAAATCACCGGTGACCAAAGTCACGAATAATCCATCTGTGGGGCCAACCCGTGTGATACCAAATCACCGCGGCGATCCCATATCTCAAAAGTGGGGCCAACCCACGGTGGTGTTAACCATGGGACGAGTCGCTATGAGGTGCCAAACCTCGGTGTCCAAGACACAAATGTGATACCAAATCACCGGTGGTGCCAAACCACCGGTGACCAAAGTCACGAATCATCAAGTTGTGGGGCCAACCCGTGTGATACCAAATCATGGCGGCGATCCCATATCTCAAAAGTGGGGCCAACCCACGGTGGTATTAACCACGTGGACGAGTCGCTATGAGGTGCCAAACCTCCGTGTCCGAAGACACGAATGTGATACCAAATCACCGGTGACCGAAGTCACGATATCAATCTTCCCTCCTCTCATCATACCCGTGCAATATGACATAATAATTACGTGTATGCGTTATGTCATGTATGCTAGACATATATCAAATATAAGTATAACATGAATTACCATCATAATCGATAGACATAAAACAACATAATCATGCTAATCAACCTCTAAGGGTATAACCGTAATTTCACCTACCAAGGGTATTTTCGTAATTTACCCACCAAGGGTATTTTCGTAATTTACCCACCAAGGGTATTTTAAGTAATTTACCCACCAAGGGTATTTTGTAATTTACCAACCAAGGGTATTTTGTAATTTACATACCTAGGGTATTTTTGTAATTTACCCACCAAGGGTATTTTAAGTAATTTACCCACCAAGGGTATTTTCGTAATTTACCCACCAAGGGTATTTTAAGTAACTTACCCACCAACGATATTTTCGTAATCTACTTACCAAGGGTATTTTCGTAATTTACCCACCAAAGGTATTTTCGTAATTTACCCACCAAGGGTATTTTCGTAATTTACCCACCAAGGGTATTTTCGTAATTTACCCACCAAGGGTATTTTCGTAATCTACCCACCAAGGGTATTTTCGTAATTTACCCACCAAGGGTATTTTCGTAATTTACCCACCAAGGGTATTTTCGTAATTTACCCACCAAGGGTATTTTCGTAATTTTGTACACGAATGGCCTTTCTAAAGGTGCAAAGCCTTGAGCGACTCAACTACCATTTTCGGTCTTTCTGGGACCGTTGGGGCCTAAAACTCGATTTCGACCCATTCGGCCCACACGTCGTGTGGCCCACCTAACACAAATCTATCCACGATATAAGTTCCACCTAGTCTAGTTCACTATATACTATATCATCATACAATTTATTCCAATTGGGCTCACGGCCCATTGGGCCCACCGACCCATCGCATTGGCATTTCAACCCACAAGAATACTACGATGGCCTTAACTATCGCGTTGAAGCCCCACACGCGCGGCCGCACGCTCGTGTAACTACTATTGCCGTGGATCCAAGCACTTCTAAGATTTGCCGCTACAACTAGAGTAGAGAGTTTTACACACGATAGGACTCGGTGCTAAACCACACTGCGACCACTCCTCGTGCCCAACGCCCACCAAGGTATGTTAACCCTTCTCCGGCATGCTCTTTATATAGCTAGCTCTTCACCTTCATTCCTTGTATCTTTTCGATGTGGGATCCCTTCACAAGAGAGTTTAAATTTAATCAAACTCTTCCATCCACTCATAAAATAAAACTCCTTGCTTCTCATGAGATTCAACCCAGCTCCCTTATAACATAATCCACGCTGCTAGCCACTTTACCAACTAGCTCCTTGTACCTCAAACCATGTGCAATTAAATATAACCCTATGGCCAAGGTCTAAATTCATTTAATAAAAATAATCAAAAGGAATGCAAACGCTACAACTAGAACCTTGGACCTCCTTCCTTCCTTGTGGCGTCACTTTGCCACTACACCACACACACCACTTTGTCATTTCCTCCACATTTTATTCTTAAGGCCTACCCGCCAACCTCCAAGGTTTTTCACCTAAAACCAAAATTTTCCCAAAGCTAATATTTGATCCGGGACTTCATGAAGCCCCTAACCTTCAAAATCACTTATCTAAAAGGTCCAACTTGCACTTAAGCCGATCTCCTATTCTCCAAAAAATTTTAAACTCTACTACGCCTAAGGCCCATTGGGCTCAATCCTACTAGGCCTAATTTTAGGATGTTACAATGATAAGGTCCTCCGAGTTGAATAACAGTAAACTCATACGAGCTAAGTATCGGTAAGCTCATAAGAGCTAAAATCGGTAACCCTAATGACATGTCATTTGTATCCTACGAATTCCTAATGTTCAAACGGGGCTCGGTAATCATCGTATGTCATCGGATATGTGATCGGTACTCATATATGAAGATAATGCAAATAACATACATCTAATTCAATCAAGGCATATAATTACACAATTTAATTATACAAACTTTCCTCGGCTATTTTACGTAGATACGAAGGTGACTAATCCGATATTTTTCCTTTGCCTCGATCTAACTCCATTCGAGGTCTAATTGGCTCTATATGAATAAATTTAACTCAATTCAATATAATTTACATTCAATTTAGTCCAACGCATATTTTGGCAAAATTACAATTTTGCCCCTATATTTTTAATTCTTTGCAATTTAGTCCCTAGGCTCGAAAAATAAAATTCATTCAATTTTATCCCTACCCAAGCCTAGTCACACTATATACATGCTTATAGCAGCCCACATATTTCACAAATTCACAATTTTACCACACAATTTATCACATCTTTCAGTTTAATCCTATTTGACAATTTTACTAAACATTCCTTTACAAAAGTTGTTTATCTAACAACAACCATTCATTTTATTTCATCACACTTCAAAAATCAAGCATGCTCATTAATTGCAAAACCCTAATAAATTAACATTTTACAAATTAGTCCCGGGCTAGCTAAATTAAGCTAGAACGATCCCGGAAAGATAGAAATCATTAAAAACAGGTCAAAAATACATACCAAATAGACAAGGAGAAGTTGCCAAAATCAAAAGCCCTTCAATGGCTTTTCTTTTACCCTAAATTCGGTTGAGAAGAATTGAAGAAGATGAAGCTCAATTTGTTTTTATTTAATATTAACTTTATTTACTAATTACCAAAATATCCTTTAAAATTATTCATAATTTCAATAATACCAAGCCATGTACATCCATTAACATCACTAATGGTTTAATTACCACGTGGGTGGTGGTGCGTGTGCATATGCATATAATATGGTGCTATTTTGTTTCTTGAATCTTGTCTAATTAATTCCATATTTAATTTGAGATCTTTAACCCTCCTAATCAGCTTATTAAACCCATGTCAATTAGGAAAAAACGTTCTTGATCATTTGGACATTCAGAACTCACAAATCGGAAAGCATAAGTGCAGTTAAGCGTAAAAGTAATTGTTGTTTTGACATAATTGTAGGGTAAATGTTATGGATTGATTAAATGAAGGCATTAAATCATTATTATCTACTAATTTTCTAGTATATTATGCAACTAGGTGCTGACCCAAATGCCCCAAATCAACCGTAAAGTCGAAGAACGATCGTACGTACGGTTCGCATTGATACAAGGTAAGGAATAGAACTAGTTGAATTAGTAAAATAGTTATTAATTTGACAATTGGTTTGAACCCAAAAGCGGGTAATTGGCAGTTGGTTAAGTTGTAAATTGATTGAGTTTATACTTATTTTTGGTTTAGGATCGTTTAAAGGTTTATTAAGGAAAATTGAAAGATTCACTAGCGTGCTGCGAGAAAGAAAAAAATAAAGTGTGGGACCTAAACTTGTAAAATTTGTTTGATAATGATAAATGTCATGTTATATTTGATAAATTATGTTGTTGATGTTTTTGGCATAGTAGCCAAAGTATTAGTTTTACGAGTGACCGAACTAGGTAAATTTCGAGCCTTAAGGGTTGATGTGTTGGCAAAATTGCTAGTTTGATTGTATGAATATGTAATTGAGATTGTTATTGTAACACCCATATCCTGTGTCCGTCGCCAGATTAGGGTTAAGGGTGTTACCTGACAGATCGAAAACTCTATTAAAGAATTCATAAAGTAAATTATCATTTACAACCATAGTGTCCCCTCTGTAGGTCATCGAGACCTAAAACATACTTAGAAACAGGGTCGGGACTAAACCGGAACACTTACAAAAATTCTCAAAATTTAAAACTTTTCTATGTTTCAGGGGTTACACGCCCCTGTACCTTGGCCGTGTCAATTCTGACTTGGCTCCATGGTCACTAGGCACGCTCATGTGCCACAACCATGTGGCAAAATAGGCCATTTTCAAGGCCAAAATTTCCATCCACACTAGGGTAAAACCTACAATCAAATACCAATACAATACATGTACATTTAACAACCATGATTATGTGAAAATAACCATTCAATCTTTACATATAAATCCAATTCCATTCATACCAAATTTACAAGACTAAAGCTCATATAAACACAAGCATAATTCATCCATACTTACCCAAAACTTGACCATTTCAAGCTATAAACTATACCAAAACAATATCACATATCATATTCATTAATGCATATTGCCAACACATAACTAGCCAAATCACATGGCTAAGTTCACTTCATATTCATATACAAATATCTAGCCTATACATGTCATATCTAGCTATATACATTTCCAAAATGTACCAAAACAAGTTAAGTAGTGTGATGACGATCCTCGACGGTCTCTAGCCTTCAGTAGCTTGACGATCTATAAAACAGAGCACACAAACACAAAGTAAGCTTTCAAAAGCTTAGTAAGTCATATACAAATAAACATAACTTAAAATGCACATAGCATATTTATACAATGACAATAATAGTACTCATAACATATACATTTCACATAGTGTTTAGCTCATTTGCTTAGCCATAACTTATCACATACTTCAACTCAATACCACATATGCACATAGCTCATCTAAGAAAAATTTTACATATCATCTCATCATTCCTTTGCACATATTCCTTTTAGTAATTTCTTATAGATACATACCTTTCATACATATCTTGTGTATAAATCAACGTACCTGAAACGGATTTACAATTCACATAGCCATTCGTATCAAAGACTTGCCCGTTGAACCGTTAGGAATCTAATAGGATACTCAGAAAGCTAGGAATAGTCGTACAGTGCCAATGTCCCAGACGAGGTCTTACATGTACTCAGATATCGATGCCACTGTCCCAGGCAGGGTCTTACACGAATCAATACGATGCCAATGTCCCAAACATGGTCTTACACGTAAATCTCGTATGAATGCCAACGTCCCAGACAAGGTCTTACACGAATCTCAAATCAACGCCAACGTCCCAGACGTGGTCTTACATGATAAATTAGAACAAACACCTATGTCATGACATAGCTAATCCTATTTATTCCTAGGTTCGTATGGGACATCTCGGACGTTGTCACTATGTCGATCTTATCTCAGAATTCATGTACATAGCATCTCGTAAGAATTCATTGTTATCAATAGTCATATGAACATACATAATTCAATACAAATGCGTTTATTTGCATAATGACTTACCTTTGATTTGATTTAAAGGAAATGGAAACGGCTACTCGGTTACTTTCATTTTCCTGTGATCTAAGTCTGTTTCCTTGGTTCTTGATCTATGCATATTCAGATTTAACCCTTTATTCACTAGTTCATCTAATTCAATCCAAATGCACATATTTTGGGCAATTTACAAATTAGCCCTTACAATTACACAATTTATCGATTTAGTCTATTTTTCTCAAAACATCAAATACACAAAATCACCACATAATCATGCTTAGGTGAATGCTTACGTATATCATATAAGCCCTTATTTTCCATCAAATTCACAATTTAGTCCCTTAAATTATAGTTTTCTCAATTTAGCCCTACTTAGCTAAATTCATCAAAAACTCAAGAACAAAACATGTTCATTTAACACATATCTTTCATTTAACACCTAAACTCATCATAAAACTCACCATTTCATCAATGGAACATTTCATAAACATCATCAATACACAAAATTGAGACATGGGCTTTGAAGCATCCAAAGCAACGATTACAAAAACGTAGAAATTATCAAAAACAGGTTAAAAACATACCTTGAATCAAAGCTTGTAATGACCAAATGCCCTAACTAATTTTTTTTCTTTTTTTTTTCCTTCAAAATTCGGCAACATGGATGAAAAAATGCCACTATCTATTTCCTTTATTTTATTATAAGTTTATTAATATACATTTTACCATATTAACCTTTCATAATAATAAGAAACACATATATATCAAGGGCATAATTGACCTTTGCCCATCCACTATCCACTTATTGGCATATTTGTCTTTTAAGGCCACAAACATTCAAAAACCACAACACATAAGTACTTTAACAAATAACATGCAAATTTCACATTTAATGCAATTCAATCCTTTTGTCAAATTAAGCATATCGACAGAAAAATTAACTTATGAAACTTTAGCACATTCTTAATCATATATCATAGCCACAGAAATAATATTAAAATATTATTCAAAGTCAAATTTGTGGTCTCAAAACCACTATTTCAACTAGGGTATAAATCGGACTATTACAATTCTCCCCTCTTAAGGATTTTCGTCCCCAAAAATCTTTTCGTCAAAAAGGTTCGGATATTATTGTCTGATTGAATCTTCCGGCTCCCACATTGTCTCCTCAATTTCGTGTCGATTCCACAATTCTTTCACTAATGGTATTTTCTTGTTTCTCAACTATTTCACTTCATGAGCTAGGATACGAATTTGTTCCTCTTCGTATGTCATATCAGATCAGATTTCAATTTTAGATGGAGTAATCACTTGTGATGGATCGAATCGATATCTATGGAGCATTGAAACATGAAATACATTGTGTATCTTTTCTAATTCAGAAGGCAACCACAATTTATATGCAACAAGCCCAACACATTCAATAATTTCATATGGTCCGATGAACCTCGAACTTAACTTGTCTTTACGTCTGAATCGGAGCACTTTCTTCCACGGAGACACTTTTAAAAATACTTTGTCACCGATTTCAAATTCAATATCTTTTCTTTTCAAGTCCGCATAAAACTTCTGACGATCATATGCTGGTTTCAGGCTATCACGAATTACTTTTACTTTCTATTCAGTGACTTTTATCAAATCAATCCCGTGTAGCTTGTTTTCACTGAGCTCGATCCAATACAGAGGTGTACGACACTTACGTTCGTACAAAGCTTTATAAGGTGCCATTTTAGTGCTTGACTGAAAACTATTATTGCACGCAAATTCAATCAATGGCAGGTGCTATTCCCACGTACCATTAAACTCAAGTACATAGTATCTTAACATATCTTCAAGAATCTGAATAATTCGTCTAGACTGACCATCTGTTTGCAGATGAAAAGCTGTACTAAAATGTAATTTCATGCCTAAAGCTTCTTGTAATTTCTTCCAGAATCTTGATGTAAACCTCGGATCTCTATCAAACACAATGGATAGTGACACCCCGTGCAATCTCACAATCTTAAAAATATATAGCTCAGCTAATCTATCAAGTGAATAATTAGATCTTACCAGAATAAAATGGGTAGATTTCGCTAATCGATCAAACCCAAATCACATCTTTCTTTCTCGGAGTCAGAGGTAATCAAGAAACAAAGTCCATTGTTACTCTAACCAATTTCCACTCTGGAATCATAATCAGTTGTAGCAAACCAGATGGAACCTGATGTTCAGCTTTGACTTGCTGACAGACTAAACACTTTGAAACAAAAATTTATAAAAAGAATGATCGAACCTGGAAACAAACTAAGACAACGATGGAGGCAAGTGCATCTATCGAACAGTAGTATAGCTAGCAACAAGATCGATTGTCGAACCCAAAGGAACCAAAAGTACTAATATTGACTCTCTTTCTATTATTTAGCCTACGAATTAAGGGAATTTTTATCTAATCTAAAATTAACTAATTAACTAAGCTAAAGGTGATAAAACAAAGAAGAAATTGGGGAATGACTTGAGGGAAAACAGATTGATTTAGACAATACCTGAGGAAGAATCCTCCTAGACTTCACTTGTTATCTAACTCTGAACCAGACAATTTATTCACTTGACTTGACCCGTAGGATTCCCTAATTTATATTACCTCTCTCGAGGCTACTAACATCTAACCCTAGGTTGATTAATTGAAATCTCTTTCTAATTAAAACCCCTAGAATTTCATTAACTCAATCTATGGACTCCCATATTAGGTTTGACCCTAATTTGGGAGATTTTCATCACTCTATCTCTAGGCGCATGATCAACTCTGCTTAACTATGCTAGATTTACTCTTAGACAGGGTCTTTTCCTCCTCTACCTAAGCACATCACACTTGAATCAATATCTCAAAAATACCAAAACAAGAATTAAGAACACATAGTTAAGAACAAATCAAGTATTTATGATATAGCTTAGATAACAATAACAAAATCTATCTTAGGTTTCATCCCCCTCAAGTAGCTGAGGGTTTAGTTCATAATTGTAAAAGAAAACATCTCAGAAGAAAAGATAAAACAAAACATAAAGAAAACTCTAAAACCACCTGAAGGAATTGAAAGAGAGATCCTCAGTCTTGAGTATGATTCCGGCTTCTTGAAATGAACCAACAAGCTTTCTTCGAGTAAATCCCTGAATTTAACTACTCTGGCTCAGCTCTTTGGCCTACCTGAATGCCCCTTAATGGTTGGCCTCTAGGGTCTTTATATAAGCATTTTAAATATGTTTCTTTGCCTCTAAGTACCCTAATTTGAATAGATTTCTTCTTTTCAGTGGCAGGGACACGCCCATGGCACACGCCGTGTAAATCGTGGCCAAGCCGTGTTCGAACCTGTTGATGAGGCACAACCGTGCTTTTTGTGTTCCAAGCCGTGTGGATTTCTTACTTTGGCCCATTTTCTCCGTTTCAGCCCATTTCTCGTTCTTTTCATCCTCAGGTACTCTACTGAGTATAAGACATGAAAACAAAGGATTAGGAGCACCTATTTCCATAATTAAAGGGATAAATCATCCAAAAACATGCTAAATGTAGGATTAAAATATGTTACTATTATGGTTTATCAAATACCCCCACACTTAAGCTTTTGCTTGTCCTCAAGCAAAATTCTCAACTCACAATTAAAATAAACTTCCTCAATTCATAATATTCATCGATAATGCCTCATCATAATTCATAGATAATTTATACATGGATGATTCAACTCAAAGAGTCCTAACATTCAAACAAATAGAGTCATGAGTTTTTAGCATGAAGACATAGGTGTTTTCCCCTTATCCGAATAATTACCTTTAATTCAAAATCAAAAAAAGTTGACATCCTCATTAAAGATTCACTCAAATCACTCAAGGTGTTTAAGGTTCAAAATTAAGCTCTCAAAAGTCGAACATGAAAAGTTATTACTATAGGCTTGCTTGAAAATCAAATCTCCACCATTGTAAAATGAGGTGATACACAAATTAAAAGGTCTTTAAAAAGGGTTGTAACGGGGCTTAGGTTAACGGTGTGGATAAAGGATGAATTAGAAGGGTTAGAATCGAGATTGAATTGACAAATTACCTAACTAGATAAATGAACTAATAAATTGAATAATTACATTAATTAAAAACTTCTAATACTAATAATACGAGCTTCTTTTTCAATATGTTGAAATTAAACGTATAGGCTCGCTTAACCACATAACTAATAATAAATATTCTTTGAATTTTTTTTAAGAACAAATCAATGTAAGATAAAATTTTAACAACTGAAATAATATAATTAGGCAACTAATCAAAACAAGTCTCGATAGAAGGGTAGTCAAAAGGAATGGTAATGACAAATACAAGATGGGTTTCGGGTTAATATTAGTGGGTTGAATCAATAAAAAGGGTTCTTAGGATCAAAGGGGTTCACTAGGGGTCAATTATGATGATAGGCTTTTAGTGGAGTAAGTGGGTTAAATTGTAACATCCTAAAAATCTGAGTATCGATATGTTGCATGTTTTGGTGTTTAGCTTGTGAATGATTAAATTTTGTGTGTTTAATATAGCCTTGAGAAGGCACAAAATTATTCGAAACTAGAATAATTTTTAGTAATGAGAATTTTATTGAAGTGGAATAAGTGATCCTAATGCTTAAGGTAATTTAAGTGTAAAAAGCTACCATAAGATGAACTAGTAGCAAGGTGGTGTTGGCGCATGAGTGATTGCTTGAGGGGAGAGGTTTGAATCCCATGTATAGCATTTTGGTGACTTTTATTTTTACACCTATATGGCATGTGTCGGCCAAGCCTTACTTATGGTAAGGTTGGACTAATTATTTTATGGAAAGTAGACTAAGGGAAAAAGGCAAGTGTTAACTTAAGGTAAGGAAACAAAAGGTTTTGGTATGTAAGGGGGACATAAGGCTTGAAATAAGGGAAGGTGTTTTGGAAACTTTTGAATGGCCTTTTTGACCATGAATGTGGACGGCATAGGGGGCTAGGGGAAATGGCTGGTTTTTGGTGTTAGTTTGGTAGGATGAGGTGCTTGATGAGCACATTTTCCATTTGGTCATTTGGTGCTTTTATCAAATTTTTTCTCTCTAATTTTTCCTCTCCCTAGCCGAATGTGCCATAAACTTTGAGTAAGCAATTGTTTCTTTTTGCCATTTCTTTTGACAATTTCGGTCTTAGGTTGTTCATTCTCTCTAAACCTTTTTTTCATCTCTTTGTGACCGAAACCACATAGCCATCAAGGACCATTTCTTTTCTTCTCTTTTTCCTCTTCATTGCCGAATGCATTTTGGTCTCAAAATTTCTTTTTGATTCATCTTCCATCCTCGAGAACCGAAATACAAACCTCTCATCTCCATTTTCTTTTCTCTTCTCTCTATTCTCTTTTCCTCTCCATTTTATTTACTATTCAAACACATCCTTCCTTCATTTTCCTTCCATGGCCGAATGCTTGTGACCATCCCTATAGGCAAAATTTATTTTCCTATCTATTATATCATATTCGAATCTCTTATTCTTCTTTGACCTTGTTCTCAATCATTTCTTTCATTAAGCTTTGGATAATCGTAAGATAGTGGAGGGCCGAACCACCATCTTGTCAAGTCATCTTGAAAGTTATTCAAGTTCGGATCATATTTAGCAAGGTAAGAAGGAACTCTTCAAGGATTTTTGATCACTCTCATTTTTATCAATGACTATCATTGGGATTTGTTATAACCAAAAGTTTTCACGTCTAGGAATCATTTGGAAATCACTCGGGATTTTAAGGTAAGCCGAGTTCGCCCTTTTGAGCCATTAGTATTAAAATTTTCGATATATTGTAGGACTAATAATCCTTTGTCAATGGAGGCAAGCAAGATAGGGACGAAAAGAGTTGTTAATAGCGTTTGGAAGAGGGGTGGTTCTGCTATTCCCCCTAAATTCAAGCGAAGGGCTATTTCGGGAATCTGAGACTTTCCACTGGGTTGTGGACCCTCATTCGAGGAGAATCGATTATTCAAAGTTATTCATAGTTTGGGGCCATTAGCGGTTCGGGATTTTCCATTGGGTTGTGAACCGTCAACCGGGGAGAACCGACAAATAATTGTCATTCAAGATTTCGAGGGTAAAGATCTAGATCGTTTATCAATAGTATAGTTTTTATTAAATATTAGTGTTCTAATAAAGCGTGATAAATATTTAGGCATCGACGAGCGGGAAGGTATAGTTCTCACCGTAACCAGGTGTGTAACTTCTCACTTATCTCATGGGTTATATTATACCGTAAGCATAGAATAAAAATCGTAAAATCAGTAAAATTGGAAAATAAAAATATTAGCACTTTTTGTGTGAATGCATGAAAGCAGTATTAAAGTTGTGGAAAAATTTTGGATTTGCCCTTAATGGGCTATATTGTAAAAAAAAATGACATTTTGGGCCTTATGGATTATTTTTGATAAGTTGGCCAAGTGAGAAAATTTCGAAAAGGGCCTCATATGCTAAATGGGCCAAAATTTGCTAGATCGTTAAATAGGCCAAAATTTGCTAGATCGTTAAATGGGCCAAAATTTGCTAGATCGTTTCATGGGCCAAAATTTGCTAGATCGTTAAATGGGCCAAAATTTCTATTTTGACTAATGGGCCAAATTGATAACTTGTAATATGGGCTTTTTGTTGAAATTTACCTTATGAATATATTGTTATGCATTATCTATATATACATGATTGCATGGGTTGGGGTAATTGACGAAGAGAAGAAAGGCCTGTTGCCAAAATCTAGTTCGGTGGCTCTATCACAAATATTTTAAATGGCTTAATGGCTCTAGTTTGGTGACTCTGTCACAATCTAGTTCGGTGGCTCTGCCACAAATATTATAATTGGCTTAATGCCTGCTATTGGTGTGTTGGCGGGGTGGGTTGACTTGATCCCCACAAGTGTGTTGGTTGGTACGGGTGGTGTGTAGTGGATGGAAATTAGGCTTGGTTGGGAATTGCATATCACATGCATTATTTTTATATTGTACATTTGTAAATGGGCTCAAGCCCAACTAATTGCTTAAATGGTTTTGGCCCAGTGAACACGGTAAGTGGGTTACACATTGAGTTCTAAGTAACTCACCCCATTTTTCTTACCCTTCTCAGCTAATAATAATTGATGGAGGCTTGGACCGGGGATGACTTCGTGTGGAGGCCATACTACGAATGATGAGTTATAAAAACTTTGAACTTCTTTTAAGTATTTTTATTTAAGTACTATTTCAATTGTGATGTAATAAGGCCTCTGGTATTATTTTTATGGATTTTCATGCGTGAATGGATTTTAATATGTTTTAATTACTTAAATGGGGTTGTTTAATTTTTTTTATAAATGTTTTCTTAAACTTGAGTATAAAAGGGGTTTTTTTTTCTTAAATATCACTCACTCGTAAAATTTTGTGAAAACTCTTTTATAAATTTATTTCAACCAATTATTTAAGTTTTTAACCAATTATTTCTCTGAAAATCAAATTGTAAACTCTTATGTTTTAAAATCATGGTTTTCAAATAAATCTCGATTTTTGATAAACTCCATCTTCAAAATCTTTTGAAGAATTGTTTTCATTAAAAGCATTGATGACTGGACGTAAGTTCAAATTGAGTGGCATGCCAAGTCTGGTCTTAAATGCATAGGCCGGGTTTGGGGTGTTACATAAATCCTAAGTGCCTTAATCATCTCTGTATATCAAATCAATAGTGTGGTCTCGACATGTATAATCGAAGCAAGTTCTAGAATAACAAATCAATGTTGACACACTCAGAATCAATAAAGTGAGCACGAAAAGAATGTATGCTCTAAAAGGCTCAAAATCTCACAAAAATTATGGGTACTTTGATTTCAACCTCGTAAATTTCAAACTTCAAGGTAATAATTTAGATTCAGGTAGACAATCTAGCAAAATTTTAATTTTTTGAAAATAGACTCATCATGCTTGATTCACTAGTATATTAAAGTTTAAATCATCATTGCACAATTATCAATGACTTAATCTAAAACATATCAATAAAAATCATGAATCAACAAGAATTGTATTCTAATTAGTGATATGAGAAAATTACTTTAAGGTAGGATATCATTCAGGGATTTGAGAATAATGTAAAAAGTTAGGCACTTTTTCTAATAAACTTTCACCCCCCACACTTAAGATGTACATTGCCCTCAATATACAAAGATAGATAACAATCACATAACAAGAAAACCAAAAGTGAGGGAAAGAGGTGAAACTTCCTGAATTTTTGGATGGATTCCTTGAGTTTGGGAGTGTGGAAACTTGATTCGGAGATGAAAGATGACTTGTAGGGAGCGCCTTTAATTTCTGTGCTAGATGAAGAAATTGGGAACCTCGTGAAGAGTTAGCTAGGAAATAATAGTAATAATTTAAATTATACTAATTATATAATTAAAGTAAATAAAGATAACAAGAAAGAAAATATGAATTAAAATAAGACTAAAAGAGAAGATGAATGGACTAGAAAATTCTTATTGGTAGATGGTTCGCGAGGTGGGTGTGATTTCTAAGGCCGTGGTGTGTGATTCCCTAGCAGCCTTTAGAACCTAAAATAAAAAAAAACTAAAATGAAATAAACTAGATTAAGCATATGAAAAATAAAGAAAAGGAAAATAAAGGAGAATAGAAAAGTAAAATAAAAGTTAAATGGTCTCAAAGATCCTTGGCTTGTCGAGTTAATGAAGCAGCCGGCATGAACTTATGTTGATTGGTCTCGCAGAGGGAGACAGGACTCAGATCTTTCCATTTCTTTGACATTGTTGAAGCATAGATTGAGACTTTTATGGAGTGAAGAAGGAAGAGAGTGAAGATGCAGGGGAGTGGGGAGTGGATAGGGAATGGGTGAGAAGGGGCGAGGGTGTTTTAAATAGAAATATTCAACTCTGGTACATCCCCACGCCCGTGTATCATGGGCGTGTTGTGTCACACGGCCATATCACACGGCCGTGGTTCAATTGCTTCTCCCACGCCTCGTATTTAGGTTGCCACACCCGTGTTGGTTCAACAGTGTCGGCCATGGTTGTGTCACACGGCCATGGTGTTAGGTAAGTCCGTGATTCAAAGATATTTTTCTCGTCCTGTCTCGTACTATCTCTGCCATGTCAGTACAAAATTCATAGCATCCACACGGCCACGGCCACGGCCACAGTTTGTGTAAGGCAGTGTGATGTGAAAATCTGCACTTCATTAACTTGGTTAGTCTGTAGTTAGGTGCTAAAAGAAAAAGAAATGAAAATAAATAAGGTTAGTGCTCGGGTTTCCTCTCGAGAAGCACTCGTTTAAAGTCTTAAACTAGACTTACATCTCATTTGTACCTTTACGGTGGTTTAAGGATTGAAAAATCCGTTTTCATGCTATCATCATATAATTTGAGTCAAGTGGAGTTTACTTTAAAAGTACCGAAAGTAGAATTATTTAACTCGACTGTTCCTTAAGGGAAAACATTAAGTACTATAGGGGGGATCTCTTCGTTTATCTTCAGGTTAGATGTGGCAATTTGAGGGTCTGTTTTATCTAATAGTACCTGATCTCCTATTTTGAAGTGATTTGATGTTCCTTTAAGTTCTTCTGGGGCTTCCTTCGGTTTCACTTCATGTGGGTTTGATTTCTCCTTGAAATGTGTCTCCCACTCATCTAGCTTATCCGTCTGAAGGTTTCATTCCTCATGAGATATTTCCTTGTTGGCATGAGCTATAAGAACTGGCTCATGTAATTCCATGGTGCTTCCTAAAAGAAAGTTTAACTGAATGCTTATCAATGAAATTTATGTCCTCACCTTGCTCACTGGATGTCCTAACTGAGTCAAGAGCTTGAAGACTGATTGATTCAACACCTACATGAAGTATGAGTTCACCTGTGCTTACCTCAACCTTACCTTCACTTACCACAGGTTCTTGCCTTGGCTCAAGTTCATATTCTACTGATCCTTCACTGTCATGAGCTGTTATAGCTTGAATTTGCTCCTTTGAATTAGTCTCAGTGTTACTTGGCAAGCTACCTATTGGTCATTCGAAGATTAGCTTTGCGAGTTGCCCCAATTGGTTCTCGATTCCTTTAATTGATGCTTGTTGATTTTTAAGTGTTGTCTCGGTGTTTTGTGAACAAGTTTCTGACACCGTGATGAATTTTGTTAGCATCTCTTCAAGGTTTAGCTTTTTTTCATGTGGGTAGTGTTGTTGTTAGAAGTTTGGAGGGGTGGTTGTTGTCTCTGATTTCCTTGGCCACCCGACGAGAAGTTGGGGTGTTTCCTCCAACATGGATTAAAATTATTTCTATAAGGGTTATTTTGAGGTCTAAAGTTGTTACCCGTATAGTTTAATTGTTCGCTTTCCATGTGATAAATAGAAATAGTAACATATTTTAATCCCACATTTAGCATGTTTTTGGATTATTTATTCCTTTTAATTATGGAAATTGGTGCTCCTAATCCTTTATTTTCATGTTTTATACTTAGTAGAGTACTGGAGGATGAAAAGAACAAGAAATGGGCCAAAAACAGAGAAAATGGGCCAAAGTATGAAATCCACACTGCCTGGGCCCAAGACCACACGGCCGTGCCTCACAAGAAGAGTCGACCACGGCCTGGACCCTAAAAAACATGGCCGTGCCTCATCAACAGGATTACATACGGCCTGGCCACGATTTACACGGATGTGTTCCATGGGTGTGTCTCTGCCATAGTAAATAAGAATTCTATTCAAATTAGGGTACTTAGAGGCAAAGAAACATATTACGAAAGCCTATATAAAGACCCTAGAGGCCAACCTTTAGGGGAGTTCAGCTAGGCCAAAGAGTCGAGCCAGAGCAGTTAAATTTAGGGATTTACTAGAAGAAATCCAATTGATTCATCTCAAGAAGCTAGAATCATACTCAGACGGAGGAACTCTCTTTCAATTCCTTCAGGAGGTTTTTGAAACACCCTAAACCCGCCCACAATTACTGACCGGATCTGGCATGCTTCTTGAGTAAAACGTAGCAAATCCTCGTTTTGTCATGTTGGAAAACTGGTGGTTTTGAAGAAAAATTGGTTTGAGTTATGATCAATTTGAAAATCGTACTATTTTTGAAGTTTGTATTGAAACGATATTATCATGTTTCAAAAGTTACAAGTTAATAGAATTGCCGAATTTAGAGCTTTTTATTATTAACTTGAAAACCATAGGTATTTGGGTGTCAAAACAATTGAAGTTGTTTTACGAAAAATGTTTAATCATTTGTTTGTGTGTTCGTATCATAATAAAAATTAAAACGTAAACTTAAAATAGCTAAATGATAATGGCCTTATTACATGAAAATATAACCCAAAATAAATCAAATAAAACTTAATAAGAAAAATTCGAAAATGCTGAGCTGAGCATGGCCACCTCTAAGTCCCTGCCGACCCGGTCATTTACTGGGTATCACCTGCAAAATGTTAGCCCACGAAGGGTGAGTCAACAGACTCAGTGTGTAACAGCCATCATAGATTCCCAAACGATAAAACATATTATATCACATATATTAATCATAGACAATGATGCAACCCAAACCCACCTAGATATCCATCCTCTACACATCACCGTACCTACCAATCACACCGTGGGATTACTAAATTGACCCTCCATCCACTACACACCATCAAAGGCGATCATTTGCAATCAACCGCTCATCGCCTTATAATTGTGGCATAGCCACCGGATAACGTGATGAGTCACGGATTCATATTATGTGACATAGGTCACGGATAATGTGGTAAAACCACCGAACACTTCCCTTTATCATTATCACCCATATGCCCATGCAACATACAAGTCATACAGATATCATGCAATCTACCTTACCCCATGGCCACAACAAAATTTCTCATATTTTCATAGCAATGTTTATAAACTTTATTAACGAGAAATATGGGGTACATACCTAATTACACTGCACCATTAAATGGTACTATTAGCCGTATTCATTCATTGCCTTATTAACATACACATAATCATTATTATTATTAAACGGGAATTTAGGGTGGGTTACACACCTGGTTACTAACACGATTATCGAATCCCAAAAATCTCTATCTCACGCACTAGATCCCTTTGTATATTCGGCCAACACTAAGAACATTAGCAAAGAGGCCATTCGGCTATATAGCAAATCCCAAAGGGTTAACGCAACCATAATCCTTACCTTGATGCCGATTTAGTTACCAATTCGAATCCCGAAACTATGTGATAAGCCTTCCTTGAAATCAGCCAAACACTAATATACTCAAACGGTTAGCTTTCAGCTTTTTAGATAACTAAGAGACGAATTGAATCAGTAGGAAACCTTACCACTAACTTACCGAAAACTATTGATAAGGGAAAAGATGATTCTGATCTACTGCTTCAAAATCCTGAAGATCCTAAAAGAAACCAATTGCATGGTTGATTAAAAGTCAAGACAAATGCCGAAATTCAGCTTTTGTCCTACACATGTCGACAGAGAAGAAATAAGGGAGAATAATAGAGATTCGGTCATGACAGAATTACCTATTCCAAACCGATTAGAGAAGAAAGCAAAGGAGATCTCTGCTTGGTTGATAGTCGGCCAAAAACTAAGAAGAAAAGGAGATTAAGAGGTTTCGGCAATGGCTTTAGGAAAAACTATGGAGATTCGGCCAAAGTGAAAGGAGAGAATAGGAGAAAAATAAATGGTATTTGGCTTTGGTTTAGAAAAGGGATGAAGGGAGTTTCAAAAGAATGAAAAGAAGAAGAAGATTTTAGGCTTTAGCGAATAAAAGGAGAAGAGAAGATGTACACTTTCACTTTCGATTTTGGTCAAAAGTGAAGAAAAGAATTTCGGCACTAACTCCCCTATACATGACCGAATAAGCCCCTCTCCAATGTCCTTCTTCCGGCCAACTCTGCTTCTCTCCACCCAATCCCCCTTTTCACTCCTACTTAGCCGAATCTTTAAGCTTTTGACCTAATCTACACTTCATCCATGAAGTGTCCTTGTGCTGCCCATCACTGCATCTCCTTGCTGAAAAATAAAAGCTCCAAAATACTTCCCTTGCTGCTCGAACCTAGGCCCCTTTACACTCCCTGTGGCGTCACCTTACAAGGCCCTAAGTGGCGCCTCTTTGCCACCTTACCAACTTAATTCTTGTGTCCTAAGCCACACAATAAACTCCTTAAGGCCTAGATCCCTTAGTTCCCTGTTTTAGGCTTAAAAATCGGATATTTTTCTAAGGCTTCTACCTACAACCCAAGGTTCTTGAAGCCCCAAAACACATTCAAAACACACTCAAGCATGCAATCACATTCATTAAAGTGAAAATGCATAACCCCTAAATCCCGGATATTACAGTTCTACCCCCTTAAAATAATTTTGACCTCGAAATTACCTGGCTAAAACAAGTGAGGGTATTGCTGTCGCATTGCTTCCTCTGGTTCCCACGAAGCTTCTTCCGATCCATGGTTACGCCATAACACTTTGACTAGAGGAACTGATTTCCTCCGAAGCACCTTCACATCCCATTCCAGAATCTAAATTGGCTCTTCCTCATAGGATAGATCTGGTGTCAGCTCCACCTCTTCAACTGGTGTTACATGAGATGGATCTAATTGATAATGACGTAGCATCGAAACGTGAAACACATCGCGCATCTGCTTCAATTCCAAAGGCAACTCCAACTAGTACGCCACTGGTCCAACCCGCTTCAAAACTCGATAAGGTCCTATAAACATAGGACCTAACTTTCCCTTGTGGCCAAATCTCATCACCTTCTTCCACGATGAAACTTTAAGAAACACCTGATCCCCTACAGCAAACTCTATCTCCTTCCGCTTAAGATCTGCGTATGACTTTTTCCTGTCAGATGCATCCTTCAACCGTGTCCAAATTACCTTAACCTTTTCTTCTGATTCTGCCACAATCTCTGGATCTAAAACTTGACGTTCCCCCAATTCTGTCTAACACGTAGGAGTGTGACACCTCCTTCCATACAACGCTTTGTACGGTGCCATCCGAATACTTGCCTGATAGCTATTATTGTACGCAAATTTCGCTAAAGGCAAGAACTCCTCCCAACTTCCTCTGAAATCCATCACGCAACCCCTCAACATATACTCTAGCATTTGAATTACCCGCTCAGATTGGTCGTCATTGCGGATGAAAAATGCCGATCAAGTCCAACCGGTGCCCAATGCTTGATGTAATGCTTTCCAAAATCGAGACGTAAACCTTGGATCCCTATCCGAGATAATCAACACCGGCACTCCGTGCATCCTCATAATTTCTACTTCATACAATTTTGCCAATCTTTGCAGGGAATAGTCAACCTGTACTAGTATGAAATGTGCCAACTTCATCAATCGATCTACTATCATCCATACCGAGTCCTTCTTAGTAGGCGTAAGGGGAAGCCCACTAACGAAGTCCATGGTAATTCTCTCCCACTTCCATTGCGGAATCTTTATCGGCTGAAGTAATCCTGACGGTACTTGGTGTTCAGCCTTGACTTGCTGACACGTTAAGCACTTCCCTACAAATTCTGTAACTTCTCGCTTAAGACCAGGACACCAAAACTGATCCCGTAGATCCCTATATAACTTACTTCCTCCAGGATGCATAGCATAAGGGCTACTATGTGATTCCTGAAGAATTTTCTGCCTTAACTTCTCATCCTTTGGCATACAAACCTTGCCCCGAAAACACAACATTCCATCACCGTTCACACCATAGTCTTCCAATTCCCCATTTTGTACTTGTAGTAGCTTAGCACTGAGTTCACCATCTACCAATTGTTTCTCCTTCACCTAACTTAGCCATGTCGGCTTCACTTGCAACTCTGCTAACAAACTTCCATCATCATAAAGGCTAAGATGTACAAACATTGCCCTTAGATCCGACACCATTTTTTGACTTAGGGCATCTGCCACCACATTCGCCTTGCCCGGGTGATACTCTATTGAGCAATCATAGTCTTTCAACAACTCCACCCACCTTCACTGTCTCAAATTTAGCTCCTTCTGAGTCAGCAGATACTTCAAACTCTTGTGGTCCGTGTAAATCACCGACCTTTCTCCATACAAATAGTGCCTCCACACTTTTAGAGTGAATATCACTGCCGCCAACTCCAAATCATGCGTCGGATAGTTAACCTCATGTGGCCTCAACTACCGAGAAGCACAAGTGACCACTTTCCCGTCTTGCATAAGGACACATCCCAATATTGTATGGGAAGCATCAGAATACACCACGAAGTCTTTCCCTACTTTCAGCTGAATCAAAATTAGAGCCTCTGTCAATACTCTCTTAAGCTTCTCAAAGCTCTCCTGCTGCTTATCCGCCCATACAAAAGGTACCTCCTTCCTTAACAACTTCATCAGAGGTGCTGCTATTGACGAGAACCCTTCAACAAATCTCCTGTAGTAGCCTGCTAACCCTAAGAAACTATGAACCTCAGCCACAGACTTAGGTGGTTTCCAATCTACTACTGCCTCAATCTTCTGAGGATCCACCCTTATTCATTCCACAGACACCACATGCCCTAAGAACGTAACTTCCTTCAGCCAAAATTCGCACTTACTGAACTTGACATATAGCTTCTTTTCCCTTACACCCGAAGATGCTTATCATGTTCTTCCTCAGACTTGGAATACACTAGGATGTCGTCTATAAACACAATGATGAATCGATCCAAGTAGGGTTGGAAAATCTGGTTCATCATATCCGTGAATGCGACTGGGGCATTTGTCAATCCGAACAGCGAGATTAAGAATTCATAATGCCCGTACCTTGTCCAGAAAGCTATCTTATGGATATCTACTTCCTTCACCTTAAGCTGATGATATCCAGACTGTAGATCTATCTTTGAAAATACCGAGGCCCCCTTAAGCTGATTGAACAAGTCGTCTATCCTCGACAATGGGTACTTGTTCTTGATGGTCAACTTATTCAATTGTTGGTAATCTATGCACATGCACATAGTCCCGTCCTTCTTCACACATAGGATTGGTGCTCCCCATGGAGACACACTAGGTCGAATAACCCCATGATCGAGTAACTCTTGGATCTAGGCTTTAAGCTCTACTAACTCATTTGGTGCCATTCGGTATGGAGCAATTGACACAGGAGCTGTACCCAACAGTAAATCAATTCTGAACTCCACCTCCCTATCTGGGGGTAACCCAGGCAGCTCCTCCAAAAAGACATCCGTGAATTCCCTTACTATTCTAACTCCACTAACTCCCTCTTCTTTGGCATCCAAAACACTAACGAAGGCCAGAAATGCCTTGCACCCTTTTCGCACCATCTTATCAGCCTTCAATGCGGAGACTACATTAGCCAAATAATTTCTACTATCTCCTCATTCTCCGGAGTCCTCAACTCCATTCGCTTAGCTGCGCAATCCAATTTAGCACAATGTTCCACTAGCCAATCCATGCCTAGAATGAGATCAAATTCTCTGAAAGGTAGTTCCACCAAGTTGGCAGGAAATACCACTCCCTGAATCTCTAGAGGTACACTCTAAAATACCCTATTCACCACTACTGTTTGACCAAATGGGCTTACTACAGTCATCCCCCTAATAGACAGTTTAGATGCTACACCTAGTGTTTCAGCTACTCTACATGCAACATATGAGTGGGTCGAGCCAACATCAATTAAAGCAAAGTAAGGCTTGTTAGCTATAAAGAACGTACCGGTTATGACGTCCGGTGCGTCACCATCCTCCCTCTGACGAACCGCATACACCAGACCCGGCTGTCTCGCCTCTGTGTTACCAACACCTCTGCCCTGTGTTCCCCGACCTCTTCTAGAGCCATTACCCCAGCCAACTGGACCATGACCCTGCGGTGGCTGCTGTCCACCTCTTCCAGCCTGATTAAGACCCTGATTTATTGGTCGACTCCCGTTTGTTTTCATAGGACAGTCCCTAATCATGTGATCCTTGGATCCACACTTAAAACATCCTCCTGTCTTCTTCCAACACTCTCTTAGGTGCATCTTTCCACACTGAGCACAAGTACGGTACTATCCTCTCGTAACAACCTACTGACCTCGCGACCCATCAATTCTAGGTCTCTTTCGAACATTCCCGGATGACCCTGATGATCCAAAACCTCTCTTACGCTTATTCCTATCAGATTACATCTCACGATTCATTAACCCCTTCGGCTACCTTAGCCTTCTCCACCAACACGACAAACTCCTGCTCCTACTGTGGAGCTATCAGCAGTCTTAGGTCATCCCTCAGTCCGTCCTCAAATTGGACACATCATTCATGCTCCGTAGCCATGATACCTCGAGAATATCGGCTCAACCTTAAGAATTCTACCTCATACTCTGCTACGGTCTTATTCCCTTAAACCAGCCTCAGAAACGCCTTCCTCTGCACATCAATATAGCTAGTCCCAATATACTTCTTCTGATATGCCGCCTTAAAATACTCCCAAGTGAAATCATCAACTGTAGCACCATCCCGAACCGTGAGCCACCACTGGTATGACTCATCGCAGAGAAGCGACACCACCTCTTTAAGTTTCTCCTTAGCAGTCAGGTCTAAATCGTCCATAATTTGCTCTATCACCTCCAACCAATACTCAGTCATACTGGGCACCACACCAGATACACCACGGAATACCTCCGCTCCATTAGGTCGAGTCGCCAAGATGCATTTCTAAGCTCCCATACCTCCACCGCTCCACCACCCTCTCAAGAACTCGTAGCATCACTTGCACATCTTGCATCATCCCCGTCGATCCTCGATATTCTATACCAAGAATGGTGGTGGTGGCATCTCATTCTCGGACCCTTGACCGGACCTAACGGGTTTCGATAAGGTCATTCTGCCTCTACCACGCCCTCGAACATTACGACCACGTCCCCTAGAACTCATTCTTCCGAGTTACGTTTATCTGATTTAAAATTTTATGAATCATTATTTCTTTCCACTGATTTATCGTGATCAGTCTTATGATTAATAGTTCTAAAAAAGTAGTTTATTCGAATTCATACACACACTACAGTCTCAAGTTCATTCATTCAATCATCAACATTCATGAACTCCGTTCATTACAGAAAAGTGTTGTGGTTGTCTTTGTTTTTCTTTTCCACTACTCAGGGGTATTTTTGTAATTTTATCCTACAGAGGTATTTTCGTAATTTTTCAAAATAGGGTCTTTGGTGATTTTGGTGAAACAGGGGTGTTCTGGTAATTTTGTAATATCGAGGGTGCTTCGGTAATTTTGGAAATCCGGGGTATTTCGATAATTTTCCAAATCAGGGTATCTTGAAATTTTACAAAATAGGGGTTTTTAGTATTTTTGCAAAATAGGAATATTTTGATAAAAGGAATCGAGGTAGTACGGTAATTTTCTAAATTGAGGTATTTTAGTAATTTTTTACAAACTAGGGTATTTTAATTTTTTAAAATCTAAAATAGTTTTTACTTAATCAAAGGGTAATTCGGTGATTTTAAAACTAAGGTTTTTGCAAAGCTGTAGATAGTCCCTTTTGGGTTTTAATTATCGAATTTAGCCTTGTGGGTAAGTCCTCTTGGTTAGGGTGAACCGTTACTACGCACCAGGTAGGATTCGAGTAGAGAGGAGGTGAGTCACTAGGATGCTTAACTACCAAGCTTCCCTCTGAATCCAATCCTAGACATGCGCACAACGGTTGCCACACTTTTAACTCAGCGACTCACTTACAGGTTTGTTGGATTAGACTTTAAATTTTATGAAATTTTGTGCTGGAGTAAGCTAATCCTAGGGTTCAATAGCTCCTAATCCACTAATCTACGTCCCTGTAATACCCACATACAAATCACATAGTAGTTAGGGATACTTACCGGGTGGACTTTGGGCCAGAGACTCAGGTGCCATGCTAGAAAACCTGCTCAACCTTTAGTAAAACTCGATTTCAAAATAAAAGTGTTTTTGGGCCCAAAAGCCCTCAAGGTCGAGTTTTGAACAGGGCTCTAATACCAAACTGAACACCCCAAACCTTGCCCACAAGCCCTGACCGGATCTGGCATGCTCCTTGAGTAAAACGTAGCAAATCCTCATTTTGTCATGTTGGAAAACTGGTGGTTTTGAAGACAAATCGGTTTGAGTTATGATCAATTTGAAAATCGTGTTGTTTTTGAAGTTTGTATTGAAATGATATTATCATATTTCAAAAGTTACAAGTTAATAGAATTGCCAAATTTTAGAGCTTTTTATTATTAACTTGAAAATCGTAGGTGTTTGGGTGTCAAAACAATTGAAGTTGTTTTACGAAAAATATTTAATCGTTTGTTTGTGTGTTCGTATCATAATAAAAATTAAAACGAAAATTTAAAACAGCTAAATGATAATGGCATTATTACATGAAAATATAACCCAAAATAAATCAAATAAAATTTAATAAGAAAAATCCAAAAATGCTGAGCTGAGCATGGCCACCCCTAAGTCCCTGCCGACCCGGTCCATTTACTGGGTATCACCTGCAAAATGTTAGCCCACGAAGGGTGAGTCAACAGACTCGAGGTGTAACATATCATCATAGATTCCCAATCGATAAAACATATTATATCACATATATTAACCATAGGCAATGATGCAACCCAAACCCACCTAGATATCCATCCTCTAAACATCACCGTACCTACCAATCACACCGTGGGATTACTAAATCGACCCTCCATCCGCTACACACCATCGAAGGCGATCCATTGCAATCAACTGCTCATCGCCCTTATAATTGTGGCATAGCCACGATAACGTGATGAGTCACGGATTCATATTATGTGACATAGGTCACCGATAATGTGGTAAAAACCACCAGAACACTTCCCCTTTATCATTATCACCCATATGCCCATGCAACATACAAGTCATACAAATATCATGCAATCTACCTTACCCCATGGCCATAACAAACCTTCTCATATTTTCATAGCAATGTCCATAAACATTATTAACGAGTAATATGGGGTACATACCTGATTTCACTGCACCATTAAATGGTACTCTTAGCCGTATTCATTCATTGCCTTATTAACATATACATAATCATTATTATTATTAAACGGGAATTTAGGGTGGGTTACACACCTGGTTACTAACACAATTACCGAATCTCGAAAATCTCGATCTCATGCACTAGATCCCCTTTCCTATATTCGGCCAACACTACGAACATTAGCAAAGAGGCCATTTGGCTATATAGCAAATCCCGAAGGGTTAACGCAACCATAATCCTTACCTTGATGCTGATTTGGTTACCAATCTGAATCCCAAAACTATGTGATAAGCCTTCCTTGAAATCGGCCAAACACTAATATACTAAAACGGTTAGCTTTCGGCTTTTCAGATAACTAAGAGATGAATTGAATCAGTACGAAACCTTACCATTGACTTACCAAAAACTATTGATTAGGGAAAAGATGATTTCTATCTACTGCATCAAAATCCCAGAGATCCTAAAAGAAACCAATTGCATGGTTGATTAAAAGTCAAGACAAATGCCAAAATTTGGCTTTTGTCCTACACATGTCGACAGAGAAGAAATAAGGGAGAATAATGAAGATTCGGTCATGATAGACTTACCTATTCCAAACCGATTAGAGAATAAAGCAAAGGAGATCTCTGCTTGGTTGATATTCGGCCAAAAACTGAGAAGAAAAGGAGATTAAGAGATTTCGGCAATGGCTTTAGGAAAAACTATGGAGATTCGGCCTAAGTGAAAGGAGAGAATAGGAGAAAACTAAATGGTATTCACTTTGGTTTAGAAAAGGGATGAAGGAGTTTTGGCAAGAATGAAAAGAAGAAGAAGATTTTAGGCTTTAATGTAATAAAAGGAGAAGAGAAGATGCACACTTTCACTTTCGGTTTTGGTCAAAAGAGAAGAAAAGAATTTCGCACTAACTCCCTATACATGACCGAATAAGCCCCTCTCCAATGTCCTTCTGCCGGCCAACTCTTCTTCTCTCAACCCAATCCCCCTTTTCACTCCTACTTAGCCGAATCCTTAAGCTTTTGACCCAATCTACACTTCATCCAAGAAGTGTCCTTGTGCCGTCCATCACTGCATCTCCTTGCTGAAAAATAAATGCTCCAAAATGCTTCCCTTGCTGCTCAAACCTAGGCACCTTTACACTCCCTGTGGCGTCACCTTACAAGGCCCTGAGTGGCACCTCTTTGCCACCTTACCAACTTAATTCTTGTGTCCTAAGCCACTCAATAAACTCCTTGAGGCCTAGCTCCCTTAGTTCCCCTTTTTAGGCTTTTTTTCTAAGGCTTCTACCTACAACCCAAGGTTCCTGAAGCCCCAAAACACATTCAAAACACACTCAAGCATGCAATAACATTCATTCAAGTGAAAATGCATAACCCCTAAATCCTGGATATTATAGTTTTAGAGTTTTCTTATGTTTTATTTTATCTTTTCTTCTGAGATATTTTCTTTTAGAATTATGAACTAAACCCTCAAATACTTGAGAGGGATGAAACCTAAGACGGATCTTGTTATTGTTATTGATCGTGTCTGTCTAGTCTTAAAAATTTATAAAAAGAATGATCAAACCTGGAAACTAACAACGATGGAGGCAAGTGCACGTATCAAACAGTAGTATAGCTAGCGGCAAGACCGGATTGTCAAACCTAAAGGAGCTAAAAGTACTAATATTAACTCTCTTTCTATTATTTAGCCTACGAATTAAGCGAATTATTATCTAATCTAAAATTAACTATTTAACTAAACTAAAGATGCGAAGACAAAGAAAAAATTGAGGAAAAGACTTAAGAGAAAACCAATTGACTTGGACAATACCTAAGGAAGAATCCACCTAGACTTCACTTATTATCTACGAAAGAATCCACCTAGACTTCACTTGTTATCTAACTCTGAACCGGACGATTTATTCATTTCACCTGATCTGTAGGATTCCCTAAGTTATATTAATCCCTCTCTTCAAGGATTTTAACATCTAATCCTAGGTTGATTAATTGAAATCTCTTTCTAATTAAAACCCTTAGAATTGCATTAATTCGATCCCTAAGTTATATTCATTTCACCCTAGCTTTAAGCGCACGAGATACTCTGCTTAACTATGCTAGATCTACTCTTACAGGGTCTCTTCCTCCTCTACCTAAGCATATCACACTAGATTTAATTTCCCCGAGATACCAAAACAAGGATTAGGAACACATAGTTAGGAACAAATCAAATATTTATCATATAGCTCAGATAACAATAACAAGATCCATCTTAGGTTTCATCCCCCTCAAGTATCTGAGGGTTTAGTTCAGAATTATAAAAGAAAACATCTTAGAAGAAAAGATAAAACAAAACATAAGAAATCCCTAAAACCCCCTAAAGGATTTGAAGGAGAGATCCTCCGTCTTGAGTATAATTCTGGCTTCTTGAGATGAATCAACTGGCTTTCTTGGTAAATCCCTGAAATTAACTGCTCTGGCTCGGCTATTTGGCCTAGCTGAACACCCCCTAAAGGTTGGCCTCTAGGGTCTTTATATAGGCTTTTGGAATATGTTTCTTTTCCTCTAAGTACCCTAATCCGAATAGAATTCGTATTTCTTACGATAGAGACACGCCCATGGCACATGCCCGTGTAAGTCGTGGCCAGGCCATGGTCAATCCTATTGATGAGGCACGACTGTGTTTTTCAGGGTCCAGGCTATAGTCAACTTTTCTCACGAGGCACGGCCGTATGGCCTTGGGCCCAGGCCGTGTGGAATTCATGGTTTGGCCCATTTTCTCTATTTTTTTCCCGTTATTCATTCTTTTCATCCTCTGGTGCTCTACTAGGTATAAAACATGAAAACAAAGGATTAGGAGCACCTATTTCCATAATTAAATGGAAAAATCATCCAAAAGTATGCTAAATGTGGGATTAAAATATGTTACTATTTCGGTTTATCAGTTATCTGAACTGAATGATAAATATTTGATTTGTTCTTAACTATGTGTTCTTAATTTTATTTTGGTATTTCTGGGATATTGATTCAAGTGTGATGTGCTTAGGTAGAGGAGGAAGAGACCTCATAAGAGTAGATCTAGCATAGTTAAGCGGAGTTGCTCGCGCACCTAAAGATAGGGTGACAAAAATCTACCGGATTAGGGTCAAACCTAATATGGGAATCCATAGATTGAGTTAATGCAATTCTAGGGGTTTTAATTAGAAAGAGATTTCAATTAATCAACCTAGGGTTAGATGTTAGTAGCCTTGAAGAGAGGTATTAATATAAATTAGGGAATCCTACGGATCAAGTCAAGTGAATAAATCGTTCGGTTCAAAGTTAGATAACAAGTGAAGTCTAGGTGGATTCTTCCTCAGGTATTGTCCAAATCAATCGGTTTTCCCTCAAGTCTTTTCCCCAATTTCTTCTTTGTCTTAGCACCTTTAGCTTAGTTAATTAGTTAATTTTATATTAGATAAAAATCCACTTAATTCTTAGGTTAAATAATAGAAAGAGAGTTAATATTAATACTTTTGGTTCCTTTGGGTTCGACAATCCGGTCATGCCGCTAGCTATACTACTGTTCGATAGGTGCACTTGCCTCCATTGTTGTCTTAGTTAGTTTCAAGTTCGATCATTCTTTTTATAAATTTTAAAGACTCGACAGGCACGATCAAGTTTTTTGCGTTGTTGGGGAACTGAAATATTAAGAATGCTCAATTTTTATTACTTTAGCCATTTTTTATTATTGCAATTCATTTTCATTATTTTTTTTGTTTTACTTTGCTAATTTTCCCTTATTTCCTTTTGGCAAATAATTTTAGTTTATAGAGGAGATGGCATTGAATAATTATCAGTGGCAATTCATGAGGACAAAACCTACTGAAGCAGGCAGTGTCTTCAACCTTGACGCGGTCACCGTGCTATCAAATCAGGTAGAGATGATGAATAAAAAGATTGATGGCATATGTAATTCTTTGTAGGTACATCCGGTAATACAGTATGACATGAATGGAAGAGGGGTGAACAACACAGAATATCTATCCTAACCTTAGCACAGAGAACGAACAAGTCCACTCTATGGGTAACTATTCTAAACCTCAAAATAATTTTTATAGTGAAATTTATAATGCAGGTTGAAGGTACCATCCCAATTTCTCGTGGGATGATCAAAGTAGTCAAAGACTTAAACTTCCTTCAGATTTTTGACAACCACATCACCAACAGGAATAGGAGTCGAACCTTGAGGAGATGCTGACAAAATTCATAGCTGTGTCAGAAACATGTTTCCAAAACACTAAAATAGCACTAAAAATCAAGAAGCATCGTTTCAAGAGATCAAAACTAATTAGGGCAACTTGCTAAGATGATCTCAGAAAGACCACAAGGTATCTTGCCTAGCAACACCAAAACTAACCTTAGAAAGAAATCTCAAGCAATAACTACTCACGATAGTGAAGGGTTAGATGTACCAACATTGACACAAGAGAATGTGGTAGAGGAAAGTAAGGTTGAGGTAAGCCATGATAAACCAAACCCGGTAATTACAGAGTACCAACCACGTGTGTCATCCCCTAATGCGATAAAGAAAGACCACACAGAGGAATAATTCGATAAATTTCTTAAACTTCCAAAGAAATTACATATTAACTTGCCATTTCTTAAAGCTCTTTCATAGATACCAGATTTAAGGAAATTTTTTAAAGAGTTTTGACAAACAAATGGAAGTTAGACGATACGTCGCATGTGGAGCTAAACGCAGTGTGCCCAGCAATTCTACGAAATAAACAACCACGTGAGCTCACATTTTGTGCAAGTGACGAAATGATCACTCTTCAAGTTCTTGACACGGCTAGGATATCAAGTATTAAGGGTGGAACCTGTAACACCCCAAACCCGGCCTAAACACTATAACCGGATCTGGCATGTCACTAAGGAGATTTTGAAAGATGTCGCAATTTTGGGAAAATATTATTCTTGAGTGTAACCTTTTATTCAAGAAAACTAAATGGTTGAATAAGTTGTAAAAGATATATATATTTTATATTAATGCCTTAGTTTAATTAAAACATAAAATTTAAATGTCTAATAATAATAAAAGCCCAAAATAAAACCAAAAAAAAAAAATGAAGCTAGTGGCCCGTGGCCCTATTACAACGTAATTTAAAACCCACTAATTAAACATAATAAAAATAAATAAATTGAGTAAAGTCTTTTGCTGAATCAAAATATTCTCTCGCATGGCCACCTTGCGCTCCTCTCCAGCCCGGTCCGATGCACTAGGTGCTACCTGAAAGATGTTAAATAATAAGGTGAGTCACGAGACTCGGTGTAAACCTCGTGCACCATCAGATTGGGCCTTAGCCCTACAGAACAGATAAAAAATATAATATGTCAGGAATTATACAAAGCCAATCCAATCTTAGGTTTCCATCCGCTACACACCACCCTTACCTACCAATCACACCATTGGGGATTTCTACAATCAACCCATACCGCTACACACCATCGATGGCGCTCATGTCTAGCGATTAATGCTCATCATCGATCATTGCAATAGCCACTACAATGATCATGGCAAAAAGCCACTACAATGCATCATGGCAAAAGCCACTACAATGAACACTTCCCTTTCATCAATCACCCAACCCCGTGCAATCACAGAAATCGGCATACATATAAAACATATCCTCTCAATAGAAACATTCACTTATGAATGACAGAAATCACTAACCTAGTGATTCACCTTTACCCTCCTCGGGTTTAAACCGGTATGCCGGGATTTTGGCATTTAACAGAATATAGCAGATTTATATAGATGTACTAACAAACAATCTAAATGGTGTGAAAAGTTACACACCTGGTTACGCTTAACATTTTATTATCGAAATTGATGCTCTCCCTAGTCGAAATCGCTATTATCAGATCCCTAATTTGCTGGTCAATAACTTACTACAAGAGACACGATTTGAATGTCCACCCAACTCGGTTAAGATAACAGATAAACAATGAATTGATTAATAGAACAAGAGGGATCTTCTTACCTAAATCGATTGGATCCCAGAGTTAATGGTCTTGGCTAAACGTTGATTGAACCCCTACACCACCACCAAATAAGATTCGGCTAAAGGAGGATGAATTAAAGAGAAGTGGCCTTTCGGCCAAACAGGGAACATAAGGCCCCTCTTACCATTCGGCCAAACAAAACAACATCATCTACTTACCTTCAACTATCTTCAGGATTCAGCACAAACAGTCTCAACAGGGGGGATTCGGCTTCTAGGAATAAAGAGTAAAAAGAAAAGAACAACCCAACGAGATATTAAGGAAGTGATTTGGTTTAGACTAAAGATGAGAATGGAAAGAGATAGCAAAGAAGAAAATGACAGAAAACTTACCAACCCTGGGATGATGATTCGGCTATGGTGAAACTTCGGGAAAAGAAAAACAAATGAAATGATGCTGAGATTTAGAGGTTTCGGCTAAGAGAGAAAATAAGAGTGTAGTTTCAGCTTTTTGGAAGAGAAAAGATAGGAGAAGAAAGAAAGAGAACAACTGAGTATGATGGCCTTCAAATTTCGACACACCCACCTAAAGCCAAAATCGAATGCCCCTCTCCTTTCCAACTCTTTCAAAATTTTGGCTAACACTAACCTTCTAAAGATAGCTCCTCATCCTATCCCTTATCTTTATCAAAACACCCATCCAAAAGTGTCCTACATCACACCACTTCCTCCCTTCTTTATCAAAATAATATCACATATTTTAAAATATTAAAAACCCATATTTGTAGCCACCTTGTTGTCCCCTCCTAGCTCCCTTTAGTGCCGAAATTGGCCCAACTTTATGGGCTCCAAACGGCCACAAATTGGGCCTCTCCCGTTTCCTATTGACGCCATCTATAACTCCCTTTACCACGCCCCTTGTTGCTGGGCCACAAGCCTAGTTTGTCAATTAAACTACTAAGACTTTATTTTAAGCCCTAGAGGGTCTAAACAAAATATTTAACCAGGGCCTCAGCCCAAACCTGAGCCCCATTTGCACCTCAAATTCTCAAATTAACACATTAAACATGTCTACATATTAAATGCATAAGCCCACTAATTCGGGATGTTACAAAACCAATCACTTCAAAAGTTGGAGATCAGGTACTCAAAATCTTCCTAGATGGAACAGTCGAGGTAACTAATCCTAAATTTAGCACTTTTAAGGTAAACACTACTCGACTCAAACTATATATCAATAACCGAATTGATTGCATGAGAAAGGATTTCCACCTTCTCAAACCACCATGATTGTGCGAATCACAGTTAAGTCTAGCTCAAGACTTTAAACGAGCGCTTCTTGGGAGGCAACCTGAGCACTAACCCTGCTAATTAGTTAAATTTTATTTATTTCCAAGTTTAGGCGCAGGTTTCCATACTCACACGGTCTTGCACACGGCTATGGCCGTGGCCATGTGGGTACCCCAAGTAGGTAAAAGGGCATGGCCGTAAACGTGTAGTAGCAGGACAAAATTTTTCCCAAAACACGGGCTGTATCTCTATTTAAACCCCCTTCTCCCTTTTTCTTTCCAGTTCTCTTTCCTCTTTTATTTTCCATTATTTACTTTTATTTTTGTTTATTTTTATTTTCTTCTTATTCTTTATGACATTAATATTTAGCTTAGGATACAATAAAATGAGCATGATTGTAAAACAAATCGTAGTGTACTTTGGAAACCCGAAAATTTTGAAAACTTACTCCGATGTATAGGTAAAACAAGTTTATCCCATTTCGAAGTTCAAGTTGTTTATAATTGTTACTAAACATTTTGACTTAGTCGAAAAAAATCGAGTTTAAGTTAGAAAAACGTTTGAGTTCTCTTCATCCCAATCATAGTGTGATACCCGATGGTATAGTTTAAAATATCGCTTTTGTAGTTTTGAAATCGTTGTCTTCCCAAGTTTTAGCACATTTTAACCCAATTAATTTGTTAAGGCATATTAAACATCTACTTTAAGCATACACAAAGCAAAACATAATTTTAAAAGGCCTTTTACAAACCAAAATAAAACCAAATAGAAATAAATAAGCTAATGTACCAAATTTTATAAAGTCTACGCAATTCCTTATTTAAGCATGGCATGAGCACCCCGAGTCCGTCCCGGCTCCATGTCCGCGTCTAAGTGTCACCGAAATGTCAAAGGAGAGAGTGAGTCGCAAGACTCAGCAGCAAATCCTCTCCCGATATAACATGCCAACACACATCATAACAAAGTAATGCAAGTAATGCACCGATCCTAACCATCCATATCACCTTCTCTACCCCTGTGGTACCAAACCACTAGTGGTGCCAAACCACCGTGACCCAAAGTCACGATATCCATAATGTGGTGCCAAACCACCGTGACCAAGTCACAATAATCCAATGATGGGGCCAACCCATCGTGTGATACCAAATCACTAGCGACAATCCTGTATCTCATAAGTGGGGCCAACCCACGGTGGTGTCAAACCACAGGACGAGTCGCAATGAGGTGCCAAACCTCCGTGTCCCAAAGACACAAGTGTGATACTAAATCACCGTGACCGCAAATACAACCGATGATGGGGCCAACCCATCGTGTGATACCAAATCACCGGCGCCAATCCCAGATAATCAACTATGGGGCCAATCCATCATGGTACTAAGCCACTTGACGAGACGCCGAGGTGCCAAACCTCCGTGACCCAAAGTCACAAAATATGTGGTACCAAACCACCGGAGGTGCCAAACCTCCGTGTCCCAAAGACACAAAGGTCCCAAAGACACGGATATCATACTCCCCTCCTCTCATATCACCCAATAGCATATCATACTAAATGCAAAATCGTGCAATCATGCTATCATGCTCACATGCTTAATATGGCATCTCAAAGTATATACACCAATAATCATGATATCACATACCATCACATATCTCATAATGAAACGGACTTACCGAATCCGATCCATACCTCAATGGGTATTAAATCACCAACCACACTGCTTCATTTACACAATCAAAGTTATCACATTACTCGCTTAAGAAAGTGTGTTAGTTTACACACCGAAATAGCGAAGGTTAAATCCTAAGAACCGATCTAAGTCCTTGATCACCTCGACAACCCCGATCCTACAATCGCCAACAATGGATTAATCATTATACCATTCGCCAAAAATAGGTAACCCAAGGGTTGCATTAAGCCTACCTTTGCAAATGGTTCGGTTTCAACCAAACCCAACCAACACCGGTTCCTTCGATAATCGGCCTCCCTCTAAAACACAAATCATTAGTCTCATCAATCTTAACAACTCTAAAGAAACCATTAAAGTAACCTCTTACCACCACTTACCGATTGCTTAAGAGAAATAAGGCTCTTCTCCAATGTTCCCAAAATCCGGATGTCCTATAATAAAATTGATTTACACAATAGGTTAATACCCTTTAACCAATACCAAAATCGGCCTTTATCTAAGCCACAATACAAAAGAACGAGAGAGAGGAAAATGGCCATTCGCCAAGCTCTTACCCACTACCAACCGATAGGAAACAAGCACCCAACAACACCCAATATTCGCCAACAAACACCACTAGAGAGAAGAAAGATTCGCCTATGATGTTAACAATCCTACTTCCTTTGTGAAAAGAAAAGAGAGTATGGATGAAAAGAAATGGGTTGATATTCGGCAATGAAGAACTATAGGAAGAAGAAAAAGATTCGGCTAGCACCCTTTAATCAAGATGGAAAGGAGGTTCAGCCTTAAAGAAATGGGAAGAACGATTGGGAACAAAAGCTAAGGGGTTTGGAGAAGAAAAGAAGAAGTTAAAATGGTGAATGGGGTGCTTTCGGTTTATAGAAAAGAAGATGGATGAAGGTCTCTTTGGAGAATAAAGTTTCGGCAATAGGGTATTGAGAAAAGAAAAGAAAATATGGGAGAAAGAAAGCTAGTTTCGGTTTCCAAGAAAAAGAAATGAAAGAAATTTTTTGAAGTCTCAGCTTGTCTTCCAAGGGAATGAAGGTGCTTGAGGTTCCGATTTACACAAGATGCAAAGCAATTTTGGCAAGAGCTACTTGAACTTTCGGTTTAAGGAGGAATAGAGAAGAAATTATCTTGAAGCTTTTTGCTAGCTTTTGACTAAAAGAAATCGGCTTACCAAAGGACCAAAAGAAGAACTTGTTTGACACTAGCTAAGACCGAAAAACATAAATTACCTAAGTGGAAAATTCGGCACTCTCCAACACTTACCAATCGGCCACTCATTTCCCTCCCCCAAACTCTCTCCAACCGCCAAACTCCCCAAAATCTCCTAAAATCGCCAACCTCCCCCCAAACACTCCCAAGCCACTAATTCAAATCACTTTGAATTAGTCCACCTCCTAGAATCACTCTCCACCCATCATTCCACCATTTGACTAGGTCTTAGGTAGAGTTCGAACTGCCTACAACTCCTCCCCTCCATGCCATCAAAATGGGAGCCAAAATGGGGCATTTCGCAATTCAAACAGGACCTCTCCCCTTGCAATTGACGCCAAACACAAGCTCTAAGTGGCGCATGCTTTGCCACTTTGCTAGCTCTTCACTTGTGCAACAATTTACCAAATAAAATACATAAGACCAGTTCCTTCAAATTTCTATCACATAAAGCCCAAAACAAAATTTTTCCTATCACCCGAGCTTACACCTAGCTTATCACTAAGCCCCAAACCACACAAACAACAACATAGCAAGCCATTAACATGCAAACAATGCCAAAACAAAATAGCCCTTAACCTGTGATATTACGCCTCTACCCCTTAAAAATAATTTCGCCCCCGAAATTACCTGGTCAGAAGAGTTGCGGGTATTACTGTCTCATCATATCCTCGGGTTCCCACGTAGCTTCTTCCACGCCATGATTCCGCCAAAGAACCTTAACCAAAGGCACAGACTTCCTACGCAGAACCTTCACATCCCAATCTAAAATCTGTACAGGCTCTTCCTCCATGGTCAAATCTGGGTTTACCTCAATCTCTTCTCGTCACCACGCATGGGATCCGAGCGATAACGCCAAGCATTGAAACGTGGAACACGTCGTGAATCGACTTAGCTCTGGCGGCAACTCAAGCCGATACGCCATCGCCCCACTCGCCTCGAGACCTTATACGACCCAATAAACCTCGGACTTAGCTTGCCTTTCCTCCCTAACCTTAACACTTTCTTCCACGGTGATACCTTCAGAAAACTCGATCTCCCACAAAGAAATTCAATATCTCTCGCTTAAGATCGGTATAGGACTTCGCGGGTCCAAGCTTCTTTCAACCGAGTCTCAATCAACTTAACCTTGCTTTCGATCTCAAAGAACCAACTCGGTCCCAACAACCGACGCTCACTTAACTCTCTCCAACAAGTAGGTGAGCGACACTTCCTACCATACAACGCCTCATATGGTGCCATCTTGATGCTCGCTTTGTAACTATTATTGTAGGCGAATTCAGCCAACGGAAGATACTCCTCCCAACTACCCACAAGTCCAATACACAACCTCGCAACATGTCCTCCAAGATCCGAATAACCCTTTATTCGCCCGTCGATCATGGATGAAATACCGTCTTTGAAATCCAACCGTGTACCCGAGCTCGATGCAACGCTTTCGAACCTTAACGTGAATTGATCCCTATCCGAGATGATCGACACGGCACCCGTGCAGCCTCACTATCTCGACACATACAACTTCGCCAACCTCTCAAGTGAGTAATCCACCCTTACCGGATAAAGTGAGTCGATTTAGTCGATCGATCCACAATTACCCAAATCAATCCTTCTTGCTCGGTGTAAGCGATAATCCACCGATTTAAATCCATAGTTATCCTTTCCCACTTCCACCGAGGAGTCTTCACCGGTCAAGCAACCCAGACGACAATCGATGCTCACTTTGATCTGGCGACATGTCGGACACTTCCCCACAAACTCTGTCACTTCCTTTTTGCATCTTTACCACCGTAATCGTTCTCCGAGATCCCTATACATTTTGCTACCTCCGGGATGCATAGCGTAGGGTCGCTATGTGCATCTGAAGAATCTTTTGCCTTAACTCGGTGTCTCTCGGCATACAAGCCTTCCCCAAAACACAAAGACTCCATCACCAAACACATCAGAACCCTCCAAACCATCATTCTCGCACTTGTGTTCTCTCGCACTCAAAACCTCATCCATCAACTGCTTTTCTCTCGATCTGCTCAACCCAAGTAGGCTTAACTGCGCTCCGCGGTATACTCCCGTCGTCATACAAACTTAAGTGGGCAAACATCGCTCTTAGATCCGACACAACCTTACAGCTCAACGCGTCTGCCACAACGTTAGCCTTGCCCGGATGATACTCAATTGAGCAATCGTAGTCTTTCGCGACTCAATCCATCTGCTACCGCCTCGATTCAAGTCTTTCCGAGTCGAAGGTACTTCAAACTCTTGTGGTCCGAGTAGACTATCGATCTCTCTCGTACAAGTAATGTCTCCATATCTTTAAGGCAAAGACTACACCGCAAGCTCCAGATCGTCGTTGGATAATTGACCTCATGTGGCCTCGATTCTTTGAGATCGTAAGCCACAACCTTCCTTCAGACAAGACACAACCCAATCTCAGATGTGATGCATCGCAAGAATCAGAATTCCTTACCAGCCTCAGGTTGAATTAGAACCAGAGCTTCCATTAAAATCTTCTTCAACTTGTCGAAGCTCTCCTGCTGCTTCTCAGTCCAAATGAACGGAACTTCTTTTCTCAATAATTTAGTCATCGGTGCTGCGATCAACGAAAACCCCTCTACAAATCTTCTAGAGTATCCCGCCAAACCCAAAAACTCCGAACCTCGACTCTCGACCTAGGCGCTTCCAACCCAAAACCGCCTCAATCTTTCGAGGATCCACTCTAATCCCTTAGCCGATACTACATGACCCAAGAACGCTCACTTCCTAAGCGAACTCAGATTTGCTAAACTTGCATAAAGTCGCTTTCTCCCTTAGAATCTGCAATACCACCCGCAAATGAGCATCATGTTCCTCCTCGCCTTTGAATATACCAAGATGACGCCGATAAAACCACTACTTAATCGATCCAAATACCGTTGGAACACCCTATTCATCGATCCATGAAGGCCACCGCACATTAGTCAACCCAAATGGCATAACTAAGAACTCAAAGTGCCCATACCGAGTAATGTAAATGTCGCCTTGCGATATCCGCCTCCTTTACCCTTAACTGGTGATACCCAGACCTTAAGTCGATCTTCGAGAAAACCGACGCGCCTTCAAATGATCAAACAAGTCATCTATCCGAGGCGGCGGATACTTATTTTGATCGTCACTTATTCAATTGGTAGTCTATACACATCCAATAGTACCATCTTTCTTCTTGACAAAGAGTACCGGCGCTCCCAAAGGCGTAAACACTTGGCCTAATAAAGCCTCGGTCCAATAACTCCCGGATCTCGAGCCTTAAGCTCTACTAACTCTTTAGGTGCTATCACAGACGGAGTAATAGATATCGGCGCAGCTCCGCAATGATCTATCCGAACTCTACCTCCCGATCGGTGGCAAACCCTAAGCTCCTCAGAAACACATCAACAAATTCCCTAATCGTCTCAATCGCTCCACAAAGCAGACTCTTTAGCCTCCAAGGCATTCACATGAACCACATATGCTTCACAAATTTCTTCTCGACCATCTTCTGGCTTTCGAGCGAGATACCACATTGACGATAATTTCTCCGATCACCGATCGAACTACCTCATCACCCTTAGTCAAGCTTGAACCATGCGGTTAGCCATAATCCAACTTCGCTGGTACTTAACCACCAATCCATCCCGAGAATCGATCGAACTCCCAAAAGGCGCTCCATCAAATCACCACGAACACTACCCCTTGGAGTTCTAGAGGTACGCCTCTATATAGCTTATCTACAACTGAGAGTGACCTAAAGGGCTTATTAGGTCATCCGCCTAGAAGATATCTCGAGTCTAAATCCATGGTCTTCACTATGCTACTTGCAACATATGAATGTGTTGAACCCACATCAATCAAAGCAGTAAATGGAGAACCAAAGATTAAAAACATACCGGTGATGACGTCCGGTGCGTCGCCCTCCTCTCGACGCCTCACAGATACACTAACCCCTACCGTCGGCCTCGAACTACTGCACCTGCCTTGCTCCACGGCCCACCAGAACTATTACCTCCTCTCGCCATTACCTCGGCCCCTCGGCGGTGGTGGTCCGTTATTCTGTATTAAATACGGCCGACTCTCTGGTCAATCCTAGCCAACTTGCGCGACGGTCCCTCACACAGTGGTCCAAATGAGCCACACTCAAAACAAATTTTTCCACCTTCAAAGATCCTCCCCAATGAGCTTTCCCTAGCGGTTACATCAAGGCGATCCACGCTTAGCAACAACAAACCTACCCGATCGATTCGCCCACTCGGTCTAGCCCTTTCTCGTGAATTTCACGACGACCCGTAAGATCCAAAACTCCTCTTGTGTTGGTTCCTATCCATGCCTTGCCTCACGGACTCTTTAATACCCTCGGCTACCTTCGTCTTTTCAACCAGAACGGCAAATTCACGCTCCTGCTAAGGCGCAATCAACAATCTTAATTCGTCTCGCAGACCATCCTCAAAATGAGCACACCTCTCGTGTTCCGTAGCCACCATACCCCTGGCATACCGACTCGACCTCGTAAACTCCGCCTCGTGTTCGATTACGATTTGTTCCCCTGAACTAACCTCAGAAATGCTTTCCGTTGCTCATTAATGTAATTAGCTCCAACGTACTTTTTCTGATAAGCAGCCCTGAAATAGTCCCAAGTCGATCTTCATTGCAGTATTGTCCGAACCGTGAGCCACCACCGGTATGACTCATCTCGAGAAGTGATACAATCCCTTTAACTTTTCTTCAAGATCGGGTCTAGATCGTCCATTACCCGCTCTGTCGCTTCGGATAATATTCAAGTGCTAGGAGCAACACCGAGACACCGAAAGAATTTAGCCCGTTGTGCAAGTCGCCAGTACGCATTTCCTAACTCCTACGCCTTCACCTACTCCGGCTACCCTTTTGAAATCCGCAGATCGCTGCGCATCTTGATCGTCCCGGTTTGTTCTGAAACTCACCACCTCCACCGGTGGCGTAATCCCAGATCTCGCTCTTCGACTTCCCGACCAGATCCTACGGGTTCGAAATCACATCCTACTGCGACCTGCGCCCACGACCACGCCCACCTCGGTACTCATGACTAAATCTCAATTCGATTTAAAAATTTTATGCATCAAGAATTATTCCACTGCTTAAAAGCAAAGTCTTATGAATATTGCTTATTAAAGAAGTTTCGTTTTGAGTCCACAGTGTCCTATCAGTTTCAGTCTCTAAGGTAGCCTTACTATCACTAGCCATTCAATCACATCTCAACAAATAATAGTACGGGGTACTTACCTGGGCGGATTGGTGCTGGAGACTCGGTGTCATGCCTTTCAAACCATACTTTTCAAAACATAACACTTAAAACAGACTTTTGAAAACATTTTGGGCCTCGGGCCCACAGCCGAGCCTTTAAACTTAGCTCTGATACCACAATTGTAACACCCCAAACCCGTCAATACACCACGTTTAATCTGGTATGTTACAGGGAAAAGGACTTGAGAGGTTTAGGTTTCCATTTAAAAGTTGGATGAATCCCTTTGCCATATTTTGATCTTGCGGAAAACCGAGCATGATTGTAAAACAAATCGATAGTGTACTTTGGAAACCCGAAAATTTTGAAAACTTATCTCGATGTATAGGTAAAACAAGTTTATCCCATTTGGAAGTTCAAGTTGTTTATAATTGTTACTAAACATTTTGACTTAGTCGAAAAAAATCGAGTTTAAGTTAGAAAAACGTTTGAGTTCTCTTCATCCCAATCATAGTGTGATACCCGATGGTATAGTTTAAAATATCGCTTTTGTAGTTTTGAAATCGTTGTCTTCCCAAGTTTTAGCACATTTTAACCCAATTAATTTGTTAAGGCATATTAAACATCTACTTTAAGCATACACAAAGCAAAACATAATTTTAAAAGGCCTTTTACAAACCAAAATAAAACCAAATAGAAATAAATAAGCTAATGTACCAAATTTTATAAAGTCTACGCAATTCCTTATTTAAGCATGGCATGAGCACCCCGAGTCCATCCCGGCTCCATGTCCGCGTCTAAGTGTCACCTGAAATGTCAAAGGAGAGAGTGAGTCGCAAGACTCAGTGTGTAAATCCCTCTCCCGATATAACATGCCAACACACATCATAACAAAGTAATGCAAGTAATGCACCCGATCCTAACCATCCATATCACCTTCTCTACCCCGTGTGGTACCAAACCACCGGTGGTGCTAAACCACCGGTGACCCAAAGTCACGATATCCATAATGTGGTGCCAAACCACCGTGACCAAGTCACAATAATCCAATGATGGGGCCAACCCATCGTGTGATACCAAATCACTAGCGACAATCCCAGATCTCATAAGTGGGGCCAACCACGGTGGTGTCAAACCACGGGGACGAGTCGCAATGAGGTGCCAAACCTCCGTGTCCCAAAGACACAAGTGTGATACCAAATCACCGGTGACCGCAATACAAATCCGATGATGGGGCCAACCCATCGTGTGATACCAAATCACCAAGTCTAATCCGATAATCAATCAGTGGGGCCAACCCATCGTGGTACTAAGCTACTTTGGACGAGACGCGAGGTGCCAAACCTCCGTGACCCAAAGTCATAAAATATGTGGTACCAAACCACCGGAGGTGCAAACCTCCGTGTCCCAAAGACACAAGTGTCCCAAAGACATGGATATCATACTCCCTCCTCTCATATCACCCAATAGCACATCATACTAAATGCAAAATCGTTGCAATCATGCTATCATGCTCACATGCTTAATATGGCATCTCAAAGTATATACACCAATAATCATGATATCACATACCATCACATATCTCATAATGAAACGGACTTACCCGAATCCGTATCCATACCTCAATGGGTATTAAATCACCAACCACACTTGTTTCATTTACACAATCAAAGTTATCACATTACTCGCTTAAGAAAGTGTGTTAGTTTACACACCAAATAGCAAAGGTTAAATCCTAAGAATCGATCTAAGTCCTTGATTAGCTCGACAACCCCGATCCTACAATCGGCCAACAATGGATTAATCATTATACTATTCGGCCAAAATAGGTAACCCAAGGGGTTGCGTTAAGCCTTACCTTTGCAAATGGTTGGCTTTCCAACCAAACCCAACCAACACCGGTTCCTTCCGATAATCGGCCTCCTCTAAAACACAAATCATTAGTCTCATCAATCTTAACAACTCTAAAGAAACCATTAAAGCAACCTCTTACCACCACTTACCGATTGCTTAACAGAGAAATAAGGCTCTTCTCCAATGTTCCCAAAATCCGGATGTCCTATAATAAAATTGATTTACACAATAGGTTAATACCCTTCAACCAATACCAAAATCGGCCTTTATCTAAGCCACAATACAAAAGAACGAGAGAGAGGAAAATGGCCATTCTGCCAAGCTCTTACCCACTACCAACCGATTGAAACAAGCACCCAACAACACCCAATATTCGCCAACAAACACCACTAGAGAGAAGAAAGATTCGCCTATGATGTTAACACTCCTACTTTCGGCTTTGTGAAAAGAAAAGAGAGTATGGATGAAAAGAAATGGGTTGATATTCGGCAATGAAGAACTATAGGAAGAAGAAAAAGATTCGGCTAGCACCCTTTAATCAAGATGGAAAGGAGGTTCGGCCTTAAAGAAATGGGAAGAACGATTGGGAACAAAAGCTAAGAGGTTTGGAGAAGAAAAGAAGAAGTTAAAATGGTGAATGGGGTGCTTTCGGTTTATAGAAAAGAAGATGGATGAAGGTCTCTTTGGAGAATAAAGTTTGACAATAGGGTATTGAGAAAAGAAAAGAAAATATGGGAGAAAGAAAGCTAGTTTCAGCTTCAAGAAAAGAAATGAAAGAAATTTTCCAAGTCTCGGCTTGTCTTCCAAGGGAATGAAGGTGCTTGAGGTTCCTTTACACAAGATGCAAAGCAATTTTGGCAAGAGCTACTTGAACTTTCGGTTTAAGGAGGAATAGAGAAGAAATTATCTTGAAGCTTTTTGCTAGCTTTTGACTAAAAGAAATCGGCTTACCAAAGGACCAAAAGAAGAACTTGTTTGACACTAGCTAAGACCGAAAAACACAAATTGCCTAAGTAGAAAATTCGGCACTCTCCAACACTTACCAACCGGCCACTCATTTCCCTCCCCCAAACTCTCTCCAAATCCGGCCAAACTCCCCCAAAAATCTCCTAAAAATCGGCCAACCTCCCCCCAAACACTCCCAAGCCACTAATTCAAATCACTTTGAATTAGTCCACCTCCTAGAATCACTCTCCACCCACCATTCCACCATTTGACTAGGTCTTAGGTAGAGTTCGAACTGCCTACAACTCCTCCCTTCCATGCCATCAAAATGGGAGCCAAAATGGGGCATTTCGCAATTCGAACACAGGACCTCTCCCCCCTTGCAATTGACGCCAAACACAAGCTCTAAGTGGCGCATGCTTTGCCACTTTGCTAGCTCTTCACTTGTGCAACAATTTACCAAATAAAATACATAAGACCCAGTTCCTTCAGCCCCTATCACATAAAGCCCAAAAACAAAAATTTTTCCTATCACCCGAGCTTACACCTAGCTTATCACTAAGCCCAAAACCACACAAACAACAACATAGCAAGTCGGGATATTACAGGCTACTTCAAGGATCCAATTTCAAACGGTTCGAGGCACTCCCCCGTTTCTTTTCATCATGCAACACCCCAAACCCGGCCCAAAACACCACAGTCGAATTCAGAATGTTACTGGGAAAAGTGTAAAAAGAGTTCTGTTTGGAAGTGAATAAGATTTTGGTTTTCTAAATCAAAACGTCATTTTTAAAGATAAGGGTTTCTCGTTCAGAATTTGTAATTTGTCGGTGAATAAAATTTTGGGTTATTTAAAGTTCAAAACATGATTCGTGCTTGAGTTAAAACGTTTGCTTATAGGTGATCCAAGATTTTGAACAAAAACTTTCATTTGTTACCCTTACGTTAGAAATATCTTAAAACCATCTTTTAATTAATCAATGGATAGGAAAGACTAACTTAAACCCATAATAATAATCCCAAAACATTTAAAGTGGCCTTATTACAATAACAATATCCCAAGAAAATAACCAAAAGTTCATAATGTACTTAGAAATAAAAACAGCTTCTGCATGGCCACCCTGAGTCCACTCCAGCCCGGTCCAATAGACTACGAATTACTTGCATTGTTGGAAAAGCAAGGCGAGTCACCAGACTCAGTGTGCAATTAGCCCACATATATCCACAATTGGGCTTGGCCCTAACCCACATTAAACCACATACCACTTATAGTGATGCAAAAATGTTAACCCAGCCCAACCTAATATCCAACCGCTACACACCACCCGTATCCAACCACCACACACTTGGGGATTACTAAATCGACCCTCCATCTACTACACACCTCTTTGGCAGTCGATGGTACACTGCTCAAGTCCACTTAGTGGTCTAGCCACTGATCCACGTGATTGAAATCACAAATATCCACAATGAGACTCATGGTCGTCATCAATCCACGATGAGGCTCGAGGCCATCATCAATCTATGTACATAAATGTACACACTTCCCCCTTAACAGTATATATCCCGAACCCCATGCACATGCAGCATAATATGATAGAATGGTAACATAACATATGAACATACCAAATATACATATATGACATGCTTACATAGATCCACAATTACTAACCACATCCGTAGCATGGGTAGTATACTAACCTGGTTACCGGATTACCCAACATGAGTAAGAACACCACCACAGCCACTGTTTCGACTATCGTACACAATACATTTATTTAAATTAAAGCAGATAAATAACAAGTGTGTTAATTACACACCTAAAAACCTGAAGAACTAGGCTATCAATCTCTTTAACGTCCTCACTCGAAGAAACTACAGTGATCTAGTTGTCTCTCTCTGACGCAGGCCCACACCCCGGTGGCCAATCCCGAACCACTAAAACTGGCCGCTTATTGAATTTAGGGACAGGGACTACGTGTCCAACCCTTTTCTCCTTGGCTGGTACTCGCATCCATCGAATAATAACTTAATCAGAAGACCCGGGTAAACGTTAAATCAGATCTAAACGAGACTAAATAATCATGTTAATTGAATAACCTTGCCAAAGTTGACCCAAATCCCGAAGGTTCTCACTTGTACTTGAAAGCTGTCGAAATCCCTACATAAATTAATATCAGATTTGGCCTAACACCAATTGTCCAAAAGAAATGGCCCTCTGGCCGAACCAAATATCTTCTTACCTTGCTTGGTCAAATCCCGAAAGATCCTTAATACTCCTAACGCTGGCTTACACAGAGAACTCAAAATCCCTCCTCTATAGATTCGACCATACAAGAAAATAGGATTAGTCTTTTGATTTCGACACACCAAAAAGAAAGAGTAATGTTCAAATAAAAGAGAACCCCTTACCACAACACTAGAACCGATTGGGAGATTGATAGGAGATGAACAACAACGCCCCCTCTATAGGCTCTGACAGATTCGGCCAAGAGATATAACTTGAGTAAGAAACACAATAAAAGAGGAAAAGAGAGAATAGAGACGAGCAAGAAGAGAATAATAATGAGTAGAAGATTCAGCCACCAAGAGAAGAGATGTGAAGATGAAATATTTGGCTTTTGCAAAAGTAATGAAGGTTTAAGGTTGTCAAAGTGAAAAAGAAAAGAGGAGAAGGGAGAGTTATGATTCGGCTAGAGTGACTTCAAGATAATAAACTCAAGATGAAAAAGAGAGAAAATATGACACTTTCGGCTTTTAGAGAGTGAATAGAAGAGAGGAGAAAGGGTTGCAAAGAGAAGAGCAAAATGCACAAAAATGGTCTCTCACATTCGATTTTTGGTCATATGAAGAGAAAACAATTGAAGAGCTTTGACTAACACTTTTCGGGACAAAACTAGAGAAGTAAAAATGCAAAAGATGCACCCTACAGCCACTAAGCAAATTCGGCACGCACTCCCCTCTAACATGACCAAAATTTCCACCCTCTAGCATCCCACATTCGGCCAACTCTTCAACCTCACTCCTCATCCCTTCTTTCCTCCTAACTTTCCTCCCATTCATTCATTCAAGCTTATTTGAATGATTCAAACTCAAGCCTTACTCTCCACCACCTATTTGAAATCGTTGACCCATTCAAACTTCCACCTTTCAAGTGCCTATGCCGAATCCAACTCCCCACTCCCCTTTACGCAAAAACAAACTCTAAAAAAAATGCCATCCATGTTGCTCGAACCTCCTCCCCTTAGAACTCCTTGTGACGCAAACACTCCCCTTGCTCCTAGGCGTTACCTTGCCACTCCACCACTTCCTTTATTGTGTCATAAACCCCACATTAATTCCCTTAAGGCCTAACTCCCCTAGCTCCCCCCTAAAGGCTTAAAAACAAAAATTTTTCTAAGGCTCCTACCTAACCTCAAGGTTTCCCAAAGCCCCCAAACACACTCACACAACATCCAAAGCATAGTAGCACATAGATCTAAACTAAAATACGCGACCCTTAAATCCTGGATGTTACACATCGACTCTATCCAAAATTTAGGAAGTTTCACTTCTCTCCCTCTCTTTTGATTTTCTTCTTATATGATTATTATATATCTTTTTACATTGAGGGCAATGTACATCTTAAGTGTGGGGGGTGAAAGTTTATTAGAAAAAGTGCCTAACTTTTTGCATTATTCTCAAATCCACGAATAATATTATGTGTTAAAGTAATTTTCTCATATCGCTAATTAGAATGAAATTCATGTTAATTCATGATTTTTATTAATAGGTTTTAGATTAAGTCATTGATAATTGTACAATGATGATTTAAACTTTAAGATACTAGAGAATCAAGCATGATGAGTCTACTTTCAAAAAATTAAAATTCTGTTAGGTTGTCTACCTGAATCTAAATTGTTACCTTAAAGTTTGAAATTTATGAGGTTGACATCAAAATACCCATAAATTTTTTGAGATTTTGAGCCTTTCAGAACATACATTCTTTTCGTGCTCACATTATTGATTATGAGTTTGTCAACATTGATTTGTTATTTTAGAACTTGCTTCGATTATACATGTCGAGACCACACTATTGATTTGATATACAGAGATGATTAAGGCACCTAGGATTTAACCCACTAACTCCACTAAAAAGCCTACCCTCATAATTGACCCCTAGTGAACCCTTTTGATCCTAACAACCCTTTTTATTGACTCAACCCACTAATATTAAACCGAAACCCATCCCGTATTTGTTATCACCATTCCTTTTGACTACCCTTCTATCGAGATTTGTTTTGATTAGTTGCATAATTAGAATATTTCAGTTGTTAATGTTCTATATCATATTGATTTGTTCTCAAATATATATATAGTCAAAAACAATCAAAATTCAAAGTATCTTCATTATTAGTTATGTAATAAAGTAAGCCTATACGTTTAATTTCAACAACGTGAAAAAGAAGCTCGTAATTTTAGTATTACAAGTTTTCAATTGATGTAATTATTCAGTGTATTAGTCATTTTTCTAGTTAGGTGATTGTCAATTCAATTCAATCTCAATTCTAACCTCTCTAATTCAGCCTTTATCCACACCTTTAACCTAAGCCCCATTACAACCCTTTTTAAAGACCTTTTGATTTGTGTATCATTTCATTTTACATGTGGTGGAGATTTGGCTTCCAAGCAAGCCTATGGTAATAACTTTTCATGTTCAACTTTTGAGAGCTTAATTTTTGAACCTTAAACACCTTGAGTGAATCTTTAGTGAGGATGTCAACTTTTGTCGATTTTTGAATTAAAGGTGATTATTTAGGTAAGGGGAAACACCTATGTTTTCATGCTAAAAACTCATGACTTTGATTGTTTGAATCTTTAGGAACTTTAAGTTGAATCATCCATGTATAAATTATCTATGAACTATGATGAGGCATTGTTGATGAATATTATGAATTGAAGAAGTTTGTTTTAATTATGACTTGAGAACTTTGCTTGAGGACAAGCAAAAGCTTAAGTGTGGGTGTATTTGATAAACCAAAATGGTAACATATTTTAATCTCACATTTAGCGTGTTTTTGGATTATTTATTCCTTTTAATTATGGAAATAGCCTTTGTGTTCATGATTTATACTCATTAGAGCATCGAAGGATGAAAAGAACGAGAAACGGGCTAAAACGGAAAAAATGGACCAAATTACAAATTCCACACGACTTGGGCCCTGGACCACACGGCCGTGCCTCACAAGAAGAGTCGACCATGGTCTGGACCCCCAAAAACATGGTCATGCCTCATCAACAGGATTGCACACGGCCTGGCCACGATTTACACGGGCGTATCTCTGCCGCGGGAAATAAAAATTCTATTAGGATTGGGGTACTTAGAGGCAAAGAAACATATTCCAAAAGCCTATATAAAGACCCTAGAGACCAACCTTTAGGGGCGTTTAGGTAGGCCAAAGAGCCGAGCCAGAGCAGTTAAATTCAGAGATTTACTCAAAGAAAGCTAGTTGATTCATCCCAAGAAGCCAGAATCATACTCAAGATGGAGGAACTCTCCTTCAATTCTTTCAGGAGGTTTTAGGGATTTCTTATGTTTTGTTTTATCTTTTCTTTTGAGATGTTTTCTTTTACAATTATGAACTAAACCATCAGATACTTGAGGGGATGAAACCTAAGATGGATCTTGTTATTATTATCTGAACTAAATGATAAATATTTGATTTGCTCTAAACTATGTGTTCTTAATTCTTGTTTGGTATTTTCGGGATATTGATTCAAGTGTGATGTACTTAGGCAGAGGAGGAAGAGACCCTGTCTAAGAGTAGTTCTAGCATAGTTAAGCGGAGTTGCTCGTGAGCCTAGAGATAGGGTGACGAAAATATGTCAAATTAGGGTCAAACCTAATATGGGAGTCCATAAATTGAGTTAATGCAATTCTAGGGGTTTTGATTAGAAAGAGATTTCAATTAATCAACCTAGGGTTAGACGTTAGTAGCCTTGAAGAAAGGTATTAATATAAATTAGGGAATCCTATGGATCAAGTCAAGTGAATAAATCGTCCTGTTCAAAGTTAGATAACAAGTGAAGTCTAGGTGGATTTTTCCTCAGGTATTGTTCAAATCTATCAGTTTTCCCTCAAGTCTTTTCCCCAATTTCTTCTTTATCTTAGCACCTTTAGCTTAGTTAATTAGTTAAGTTTAGATTAGATAAAAATCCACTTAATTCTTAGGTTAAATAATAGAAAGAGTGTTAATATTAGTACTTTTGGTTCCTTTGGGTTTGACAATCTGGTCTTGTCGCTAGCTATGCTACTAATCGATAGGTGCACTTGCCTCCATATTTGTCTTCGTTAGTTTCCAGGTTTGATCATTCTTTTTATAAATTTTTAAGACTCAACAGACACGATCACCATGCCCGGATTGTAGGGTGGGTACTCAGGATTCGCCACACTCCTAGATTTGAATCACATTGCATAACTTGATGTACCTGCAAAGAACCACACAAACCATCAATGTTTTTATTCATCATCTCTACCTTATTTGATAGCATAGTGACTGCGATCGAGATTGAAAACTCCGGCTGCTTTGGTTGGCTTTATCCTTGTAACTTGCCACTAATAGTTGTTCAGTGACATCTCTTCTATGAATTCATAAGTTGCTTCAAGAATTTTGTTATTTAGGGTTTCGCTGGCTGCTGAGTCAATTAACTATCGGGTTGAGGGGTTCACACCATTGTAACAAGTTTGGACTTGTAACCACAAGGGTAAACCATGGTGTGGGCACCTTCTCAATAGATCTTTGTATCTCTCCCATGTGTCGTATAATGTTTCCAAATCCATCTGCACAAAAGAAGAGATATCATTCCTTAATTTGGCCGTTTTGGTCAGTGGAAAATATTTCAGTAAAATTTTTCAGTTATTTGGTCCCATGTAGCGATTGATCCTCGTGGAAGAGAATGTGACCACTGTTTGGCTTTATTTCTCAAAGAAAAGGGAAATAACTGAAGACGAATGGAATCATCAGAAATGCCATTTATTTTGAAGGTATCACAGAATTCTATAAAATTAGCTAAATGAGTATTTGGGTCTTCGTCCTACAAACCATCCAATTGAACAAACTGTTGAATCATTTGTATAGTGTTAGGTCTTAATTCAAAGTTATTAGCGGCTATAGCAGGCCTAACAATACTCGATTCAACTCCTGTTAAATTAGGTTTAGCATAATCATACATAGTTCGAGTAGCATGATGATCGGCCATATCTTGATGTGGAGGATTATTCTCAGCCATCCTTTTGGTGGTATTGGTTTTGTCCTCTTGCTTTTCTTGTATGTAATCTAAGCCTTGCCTTACTTCTCTACGATTTCTACGTGCTGTTCCTTCAATATCAATGTCGTAAAGTAGTGGTCCTGTCGGGTTCCTTCTAGTTATAAACTAGAGATACCTGCTAGGAAAAGAGAAAAAGAAAAAAGTAAATTTAGAAAAGTAAAAATATAATTTAATTGTAGAAAAATATAATATGGCTAAAGTAATAAAAATTGAGCATTCTTAATATTTCAATTCCCCGACAACGGCACCAAAAACTTGATCGTGTCTATCGAGTCTTAAAATTTTATAAAAAGAATGATCAAACCTAGAAACTAACTAAGACAACGATGGAGGCAAGTGCACCTATCAAACAGTAGTATAGCTAGTGGCAAGACCAGATTATCGAACCCAAAGGAACCAAAAGTACTAATATTGACTCTCTTTCTATTATTTAGCCTACGAATTAAGGGAATTTTTATCTAATCTAAAATTAGCTAATTAACTAAGCTAAAGGTGTTAAAACAAAGAAGAAATTGGGGAAGGACTTGAGGGAAAACCAATTGATTTAGACAATACTTGAGGAAGAATCCACCTAGACTTCACTTGTTATCTAACTTTAAACCAGAGATTTATTAACTTCACTTGACTCGTGGGATTCCCTAATTTATATTAAAACCCTTCTCGAGGCTACTAACGTCTAACCCTAGGTTGATTAATTGAAATCTCTTTCTAATTAAAACCCTTAGAATTGCATTAACTCGATCTATGGACTCCCATATTAGGTTTGACCCTAATCCAGTAGATTTTTGTCACCCTATCTCTAGGCACGCGAGTAACTCCGCTTAACTATGCTAGATCTACTCTTAGACAGGGTCTCTTCCTCCTCTACTTAAGCACATCACACTTGAATCAATATCTTGAAAATACCAAAACAAGAATTAAGAACACATAGTTAAGAACAAATCAAGTATTTATTATACAGCTCAGATACCAATAACAAGATCCGTCTTAGGTTTCATCCCCCTCAAGTATCTGAGGGTTTAGTTCATAATTGTAAAAGAAAACATCTTAAAAGAAAAGATAAAACAAAATATAAAGAAAACCCTAAAACCCCCTGAAGGAATTGAAGGAGAGATCCTCAGTCTTGAGCATGATTACGGCTTCTTGAGATGAACCAACTAGCTTTCTTCGAGTAAATCCCTGAATTTAACTGCTTTGGCTCGACTTTTGGCCTAGCTGAACGCCCCTTTAAAGGTTGGCCTCTAGGGTCTTTATATAGGCTTTTTGAATATGTTTCTTTACCTCTAAGTACCCTAATCCAAATAGAATTCTTTTTTTCAGCTGACAGGGATAGCCGATGGCACATGCCCTTGTAAATCGTGGCCAGGCCGTGTTTGACCTTGTTGATGAGGCACGGTCATGCTTTTCGGTTCCAGGGCATGTGGATTTCGTACTTTGTCCTATTTTCTCTGTTTTTGACCCTTTTCTCATTCTTTTCATCCTCCGGTGCTCTACTGAGTATAAAACATGAAAATAAAGGATTAGGAGCACCTATTTCCATAATTAAAGGGATAAATCATCCAAAAACATGCTAAATGTGGGATTAAAATATGTTACTATTACGATTTATCAGTTGCTTCAGATCATGATACATTTTTGTACTTCCTGGATAAACAGATAGACGACTGTTATGTTCTTTACTCAAAATCAACTGAATCAGCTTCGGATTTCTCAAAACACAGATACGACTTCAGAATCTCAAGCAATCATCAACAACTCAAAATTCAGATTCAAAATTCGAATCACATTGAGCTCGTTTCGCTAATAACTCATTATCAGATATCTGAGCATCACATATCTGCTGTATAAACAATGATTTTGCTTTTAATTCAGCTATCACATAACTATCATCGTATAAATCTAACTGAGCATTAAAAGCATGTAGTGCAAACAATGATTTTCTACTCAGTGCATCAACAACAACGTTTGCTTTACCCGATGATAATCTATCACAAGCTCATAATCTTTTAACAGCTCTAACCATCTTCTTTGACGCAGTTTCAAATCTTTCTAGGTGATCAAGTATTCCAGACTTTTATGATCGAAAAACACGTGACATTTCTCACCATACAAATAATGGCACCAGATATTTAGTGCAAACACAATCGCAACTAGCTCAAGGTCGTGCATCGGATAATTCTTTTCATGCGACTTCAATTGTCTCGAGGCATAAGCTTCAACTTTGCCTTCCTGGATCAAAACACATCCCAGACCGTTTAATGAAGCATCACTGTATATAACAAATTCTTTACCCGATTCTGGTTGTACTAACACTGGAGCTTCTCTTAACAGAGTTTTCAACTGAACAAAACTTTTCTAACATTTATCAAACCATTCAAATCAAACATTTTTCTGAAGTAATCTAGTCAACGGAGTAGCCATCACTGAAAATCCTTTTACAAATCGATGATAATAACCAACTAGACCCAAAAAGCTACGGACTTCGGACATGTTACTCGGAGGTTTCCAATCCAAAATAGCAGAAATCTTGCTCGGATCAACTCGAATTCCAGAGGCTGACACAATATGTCCTAGAAAACTAACTTCATGCAACCAAAATTCACATTTGCTAAATTTTGTGCACAATTGTTTTCCTTCAAGGTTTGCAACACAGTTTTCAGATGTTCATCATGTTCATTTTCATCACGTGAATAAATCAAAATTTCATCTATGAATACCACAACAAATCAATCCAGGTATGGTCTGAAAATTTTGTTCATCAGATCCATAAAAATAGCAGGAGCATTGGTTAGTCCAAATGGCATAACTAAAAACTCATAATGCTCGTACCTCGTTCTGGAATCAGTTTTTAGTATATCTGAATCTTTCACTCTCAACTAGTAGTATCCCGATCTCAGATCAATCTTGGAAAATACAGTAGCCCCTTTTAACTACTCAAATAAGTCATCAATTCTGGTCAACGAATATTTATTCTTTATTGTCACCTTATTCAATTAACGGTAATCGATGCACATTCTCATCGTGCCATTTTTCTTTTTCACAAACAAGATAGGAGCACCCCAAGGCAAAAAACTCGGTCTAGCAAACCCTCTATCAGTCAATTCTTGCAACTATGACTATTACTCTTTCAACTCTATTGGTGCCATTCTATACGGAGCTATCGAAATAGGTATAATACTAGGCAACAACTCAATACCAAATTCAACTTCATGTATTAGAGGCAAACCTGACAATTCTTCCGGGAATACATCAAAAACTCATAGACTACTGGCACTGGTTCAACTTTCTTTTCAGACACTTTTGAATCAATCACATAAGCAAAATATGCCTCATATCCCTTTTTCACATATCTTTGAGCTTTCAATACAGATATCACAGCAGGCAATCCATTTAAATTATTAGACTCAACTCGTATAATTTCATTATTTGGACATCTCAAATCAATAGTCTTTCATTACCATAACAAAGATCATGCATTGTCAACCACCCATACCGTAATGATATCAAACTCATCAAATGGAAAAAGAATCAGATCAGCAGAGAAACAAATATCTTGAAACATTAACGGACAGTTCTTGCATACTTTGTCAACCAGGACACTTTTACCTAAGGGGTTGGATACTTTTACAGCAAAATCAGTAGACTCTACAAGCAAAGTCTTACTGAATACTAAATTTATGCATATATACGAATGCGTAGAACCATGTTCTATCAATGCAATCACAGAAGTATCATAAAGTGTAAAAGTACTCGTTATAACATCTGGAGATGAAGCTTCCTCACGAGCTCGGATAGCACATGCTTTGGCAGGTGCTCTAGCTTCAGATCTTGCAACAGTATCTCTCGTAGTTCTCTGACTACCCCTGACATTTCTTACATTATTCGAAGATCTTCCTCTCACAAGTGTATTATCAGATCTCAGATTCTGAACAGTTTTTGGCTCAACAGACTTAGGGCAATGACGGATAAAATGATCAAGTGATCCTGATCGTGTGTCAGAGTCTTAAAAATTTATAAAAAGAATGATCAAACCTGTAAACTAACTAAGACAATGATGGAGGTAAGCACACCTATCAAAAAGTAGTATAGTTTAGTGGTAAGACTAGATTGTCGAACCCAAAGGAACCAAAAGTACTAATACTAACTTTCTTTTTATTATTTAGCCTAAGAATTAAGGGATTTTTTATCTAATCTAAAATTAACTAACTACTAAGCTAAAGATGCAAAGTAAAAGAGAAGAAATTGAGGAAAAACTTGAGAGAAAACCGATTGATTTAGACAATACCCAAGGAAGAATCCATCTAGACTTCACTTGTTATCTAACTCTAAACCAGATGATTTATTCACTTGACTTGATCCGTAAGATTCCCTAATTTATATTAATACCTCACTCGAGGCTACTAATTTCTACCCTTAGGTTGATTAATTGAAATACCTTTCTAATTAAAACCCCTAGAATTGCATTAACTCGATCTATGGACTCCAATATTAGGTTTGACCCTAATCCGATAGATTTTCGTCATCCTATCTCTAGGGTTGCGGTCAACTCCACTTAACTATGCTAGATTTACTCTTAAACAAGGTCTATTCCTCCTCTGCGTAAGAGCATAAATGCTTGAATCAATATCTTGGAAATACCAAAACAAGAATTAAGAACACATAGTTAAGAACAAATTAAGTGTTTATTATACAACTCAGATAACAATAACAAGATTCGTCTTAGGTTTCATCCCCCTCAGGTATTTGAGAGGTTTAGTTCATAATAGTAAAAGAAAACATCTCAGAAGAAAATATAAAATAAAACATAAAGAAAACCTTAAAACCCCCTAAAGGAATTGAAAGAGAGTTCCTCCGTCTTAAGTATGATCCTGGCTTCTTGAGATGAATCAACTGGCTTTCTTCGAGTGAATCCCACAATTCTGGCCCCTCTGGCTTGGCTCCTTGGCCTAGCTGAACCCCCCTAAAGGTTGGCCTCTAGGGTCTTTATATAGGCTTTTGGAATGTCTTTCTTTGCCTCTAAGTATCCTAATCTGAATGAAACTCTTCTTTTCTATGGCAGGGACACGCCCGTGGCACATGCCTATGTGATTTGATTTGAAGTCGTGCTTGAACCTGTTGAGAAGGTAGGGCCATGTGTTTCGGGGTCCAAGTAGTGTTTGACTCTTCTAAAGAGGCACGGTCATGTTGTCTTGGGCCCAGGCCGTGTGGATTTTGTGTTTTGGCCCATTTTTTCTATTTTTGGCCTGTTTCTTGTTCTTTTCATTCTACGATGTTCTCCTAAGTATAAAACATGAAAAAAAAGGATTAGGAGCACCTATTTCCATAATTAAAGGGAAAAATCATCCAAAAGTATGCTAAATGTAGGATTAAAATATGTGTATATTATGGTTTATCAGATTCACATCTGAAACAAGCTCTGTTATTTAATCTACAACTTCTCGGATGCCTTTTTCCATAATGTTTACATTCAGGTCTCTCAGTTCGGACATTTCTAACAATAGCAACTGAAGTTGCATGAGTTTTGGAGCTCATTTGTGATCTAGCTCGATTTCTATTCAAATGTCCAATATTATCTCTTGAACGACTTTGATCATCTCTGAACTTCTTCGAAGCAGACTGAAATGATCTACTCTGAAATCTCTTTCTCACATCTTTAGCTTCAGACTCAGCTTTTCTTTTATCTTTCCAGAGTGCCTCAGCTTTGCATGCTCGATCAATGAGTACAACAAACTCTTTTATTTCTAAGATCCCGACTAACAAGAGAATACCTTCATTAAGACCATCTTTGAATCTTTTTCTCATTATTACTTATGTAGATATGCATTCCAGAGCATGCTGACTTAATCTTACAAGTTCTCGTTTATACTCCGTAATAGTCATTTGGCCCTGTTTTAGTTCCAGAAATTCCTTTTATTTCTGATCGATGAATCTCTCACTAATATATCTCTTCTGAAACTCGATCTGGAAGAAGTCCCACGTAACTCACTCTTTCGAACAATCAAAGTTAAGGTTTTCCACCACTGATAAGCTGCACCTCGGAGCAATGATACAACACATTTTATACATTCTTCTGAATTTAGAGACATTTGATCGAATACCCGGACAATATTTTCTAACCAGAACTCAACCTTTTCAGCATCATCATCACTAGTAGCCCGAAACTCTTTGGCCCCATATTTACGGATCTTGTCAATTGGAGGCTTATTCAATAGATTCAGATACATAACCGGTGGCACAACTATAGTCTGAGGGGGATTAACCATGGGCGGGGGTTGCGAAACAGTCTGGTTATTCCTTACAAATTGAGTGAACCATTCACTCATCATCTGGAAGAAAGCTTGTTTAGCTTCTCCCTCTTGACCGCTTGTAGCTGGTCTCGGATCAGAGGGCACTAGTCTCTTGTGTAGGAGTAAGCATTGCTTTTACATCATCAGCTACGGCTCTTTCGAGATCCATTGCTATAAAAAATCACATTTTATACGCCAGGATTCATCACACTATCACAATTCAGATATATGGCATGTATGGCTAGACTCTAACACGTTACGTTAGTCTGAGAATCAACTAAATCGTAGCTCTGATACCAACAAAATGTAACACCCCTATCCCATGTTCGTCACCAAATTAGATTTAGGGCGTTACCTGACAGATCGAAAACTCTATTAAACAATTCATAAAGTAAATTATCATTTACAACCATAGTGTCCCCTTTATAGGTCATCGAGACCTAAAACATACTTAGAAATAGGGTTGGGACTAAACTGAAACACATACAAAATTTTTAAAAATTTAAAACTTTTTTAAGTTTTAGGGGTTACACACCCGTGTACCTTGGGCCGTGGTCAATTTTGACTTGGCTCCACGGTCACTAGGAATACCCGTATACCACAACCGTGTGGCAAAATAGTCCATTTGAGAGGCAAAATTGCCATCCACAATAAGGTTGATAAATTGAAATAGTAACATATTTTAATCCCACATTTAGCATGTTTTTGGATAATTTATCCCTTTTATTATGGAAATATGTGCTCCTAATCATTTGTTTTCATGTTTTATACTCAGTAGAGCACCGAAGAATGAAAAGAACGAATAACGGGCTGAAAATAGAGAAAATAGGCCAAAGCATGAAATCCACACTGCCTGGGCCTAAGACCATGCCGTGCCTCATCATCAGGTTTGAAAATGGCTTGGCCACGATTTACACAGGCGTGTGCCATGGGCGTGTCTCTACCGTAGGAAAGAAGAATTCTATTCGGATTAGGGTACTTAAAGGCAAAGAAACATATTCCAAAAGCCTATATAAGGACCCTAAAGGCCAACCTTTATGGGGCGTTCAGCTAGGCCAAAGAGCCGAGCTAGAGCAGTTAAATCCAGGGATTTACTCGAAGAAATCTAGTTGATTCATCTCAAGAAGCCAGAATCATACTTAAGACAAAGGATCTCTCCTTCAATTCCTTCAAGGGATTTTAAGGATTTCTTATGTTTTGTTTTATCTTTTCTTCTGAGATGATTTCTTTTACAACTATGAACTAAACCCTCAAATACTTGAGGGGGATGAAACCTAAGATGGATCTTGTTATTGTTATTTGAGCTGTATGATAAATACTCAGTTTGTTCTTAACTATGTGTTCTTAATTCTTGTTTTGGTATTTCCGGGATATTGATTCAAGTGTGATGTGCTTAGGTAGAGGAGGAAAAGACCCTGTCTAAGAGTAGATCTAGTATAGTTAAGCGGAGTTGCTCGTGCATCTAGAGATAGGGTGTCAAAATCTACCGGATTAGGGTCAAACCAAATATGGGAGTCCACAGATCGAGTTAATGCAATCCTAGGGGTTTTAATTAGAAAGAGATTTCAATTAATCAACCTAGGGTTAGGCGTAGTAGCCATGAAGAGAGGTATTAATATAAATTAAGGAATCCGACGGATCAAGTCAAGTGAATAAATCATCCAGTTTAGAGTTAGATAACAAGTGAAGTCTAGGTGGATTCTTCCTCAGGTATTGTCTAAATCAATCGGTTTTCTCTCAAGTCCTTCCCCAATTTTTTCATTGTCTTAGCACCTTTAGCTTAGTTGATTAGTTAATTTTAGATTAGATAAAAATTCCCTTAATTCGTTGGCTAAATAATAAAAAGAGAGTTAATATTAGTACTTTTGGTTCCTTTGGGTTCGACAATCTAGTCTTGTCGCTAGCTATACTACTGTTCGATAGGTGCGCTTGCCTCCATCGTTGTCTTAGTTAGTTTTCGGGTTTGATCATTCTTTTTATAAATTTTTAAGACTCGATAGACATGATCAAGTTTTTGGCGCTGTTGCTGGGGAACTAAAATATTAAGAACGCTCAATTTTTATTACTTTATCCATATTATATTTTATTATTTTTGTAATTAAATTTTTTTTATTTTTCTAAATTTCTTTCTTTTTCTCTCTTCCTAATAGGAACCTCTATTTTAAGACTAGAAGGAACCCGATTGGACCACAACTTTATGACAGTGATATTGAAGGAACCGTACGTAAAAATTGTAGAGAAATAAGGCGAGGCTTAAATTACATACAAGAAGAGTAAGAGGACGAAGCTGATAATATCGAAGCAATGGCCGAGAATAATCTGCCACATCAAGATATGGCCGACCATCATGCTACTCGAACTATGTATGATTATGCTAAACCTAATTTAACAAGAGCTGAATTGAGTATTGTTAGGCTGCTATAGCCACTAATAATTTTGAATTAAAACCTAACACTATACAAATGATTCAACAGTTTGTTCAATTTGATGGTTTGCAGGACGAAGACCCAAATACTCATTTAGCTAAGTTTTTAGAATTTGTGATACCTTCAAAATAAATGGCGTTTCTGATGATGCCATTTGTCTTCGATTATTTCCCTTTTCTTTGAGAAATAAAGCCAAACAGTGGTTGCATTCTCTTTCACGAGGATCAATCATTACATGGGACCAAATGACCGAAAAATTTTACTAAAATATTTTCCACCAGCCAAAACGGCCAAATTAAGGAATGATATCTCTTCTTTTGTGCATATGGATTTAGGAACATTATACGATGCATGGGAGAGATACAAGGATATGTTGAGAAAGTGGCCACACCATGGTTTACCCTTGTGGTTACAGATCCAAACTTTTTACAACGGTGTGAACCCCTCAACCCGGCAGTTAATTGACTCAACAGCCAGCGGAACCCTTGATAACAAAATTCCCGAAGCAACTTATGAATTCATAGAGGAGATGTCACTAAATAACTATCATCGAAAAGTTACAAGGACAAAGCCAACTAAAGCAGCTGGAGTTTTCAATCTCGACGCAGTCACCATGCTATCATGTCAGGTAGAGATGATGAATAAAAAGATTGATGGTTTGTGTGGTTCTTTACAGGTACATCCAGCCATGAAATGTGACTCAAATCTAGGAGGTGTGTCGAATCCTGAGTCCCCACCCTACAATCCGGGCATGGAAAGTGAACAATTAAAATATACAGGTAACAATTTTAGACCTCAAAATAACCCCTATGGTAATACTTATAATCCAGGTTGGAGGAACCACCCCATTTCTCGTGGGGTGGTAAAGGTAATCAGAGACAACAACCACCCCCTCCAAACTTCCAACAACAGCCCTACCCACAGGAAAATAAGCCAAACCTTGAAGAGAAGCTGACAAAATTTATAGCGATATCTGAAACTCAATTTCAAAACACCGAGACAACATTTAAAAATCAATAAGCATCAATTAAAGGAATCGAGAACCAGTTAGGGAAACTCACAAAGCTGATCTCCGAATGACCACTAGGTAGCTTGCCAAGTAACACTGAGACTAATCCCAAGGAGCAAATTCAAGCCATAAAGCTCATGACAGTGAAGGATCAGTAGAATCTGAACCTGAGCCAAGGAAAAAACCTGTGGTAAGTGAAGGTAAGGTTGAGATAAGCCAAGAAAAGCCAAAACTGGTAATTAAAGAATACAAACCTCGTATACCTTACCCCAATGCGATGAAGGAGGACAACATAGAAGAATAGTTCGGTAAGTTCCTTAAACTCTTAAAGAAATTACATATTAACTTACCGCTTCTTCAAGCTCTTTCTCAGATGCCAGATTCAAGAAAATTTTTAAAAGAGCTCTTAACAAACAAGCTAAAGTTAGACGAGAAGTCTCATGTGGAACTAAATGCAGTATGCTCAGTAATGTTACAGAACAGACTACCACGAAAATTAAAAGATCCAGGGAGTTTTACATTTCCATGTTTAATCGGTAGTTTATCTGTTGATAATGCTTTAGCTAATTTAGGGGCAAGCATCAATGTTATGCCATCTAAAATGTTTAAACAACTAGATCTAGGGAAACCCAAGCAAACTAGGATGAGTATTCAACTAGCTGAGAAAACCATTCACATCCCTAAGGGTATAATTGTAGATGTACTATTAAAGTTGACAAATTCATATTCCCCGTAGACTTCGTTGTTTTAGATATTGATAAAGACAATAGCATCCCCTTAATTCCAGGAAGACCTTTTCTACCAACTGCCAGATCTAAAATTGATGTTAGCACAGATGAATCAATCAGTCATCAAGCTCTCGATTCAGCTAGGACATTGATTGAGAAAGGTGAGGACGTAAATTCCGTTGATAAGCACTCAGTTAAACTTCCTTTTCAGGAAGCACCACGGAATTACACTACAGAGCCATATCTTATAGCTCGTACCAACAAGGAAATATCTCATGAGGAACAACGGCTTCAGACCGATGAGCTAGATAAGTGGGAGACACATCTCAAGGAGGAATCAAACCCACACGAAGTGAAACCAAAGGAAACCCTAGAAGAACTTAAAGGAACATCAAATCAATTCAAAATAGGAGATCAGGTACTATTAGATAGTACAGACCCACGAATCACCATATCAAACCTGAAGATAACCGAAGAGATCCCCTTTACGGTAGTTAATGTTTTCCTTTACGGAACAGTCAAGGTAGCTAATTCTACTTTCGTTACTTTTAAAGTAAACTCCACTCGACTCAAATTATATGATGATAGCATGAAAAAGATTTTCACTTCTTAAACCATAATGAAGATATGAATGAGAGGTCAGTCTAGCTTAAGACTTTAAGCGAGCGCTTCTCGGGAGGAAACTCGAGCACTAACCCATTCATTTCTTTTTCTTTTAGCACCTAACTATAGACTAAACAAGTTAATGAAGTGCATATTTTCACATCACACGGCCTTACACGTAGCCGTGGTCGTAGCCGTGTGGATGCTACGAATTTTCGTACTAACTTGGCAGAGATAGTACAAGACATGACGAGAAAAATATCTTTGAATCACAGACTCACCTAACACCACGGCTGTGCGACATAGCCGTGGCCGACACTGTTGAACCAAAACAAGCGTGGCAACTTAAATATCAGGCGAGGGAGAAGCAATTGAACCATCACACAGCCATGTGACACAACATGCCCACGATACACGGGCGTGGGGATGTACCAGAGCTAAAATTTCTATTTAAACCACCCCTCTCCCTTTCTCACCCATTCCCTATCCACTCTTCACTCCCTTCTATCTTCACTCTCCTCCTTTTTCATTCTATAAAAGTCTCAATATATGCTTCAACAATGTAAAAAAAAAAGGAAAGATTCGAGTCCTGTCTCCCTATGCGAGACAAATCAACATAATCTCATGCCGGCCGCTTCATTAACTTGATAAGCCAAGGGTCTTTGAGACTATTTAGCTTTTATTTTACTTTTCTCTTCTTCTTTATTTTCCTTTTCTTTATTATTCATATGCTTAATCTAGCTTATTTTGTTTTAGTTTCTTGGTTTTAGGTTCTAAAGGCTGCTAGGAATCACAACACCACGGCCTTAGACACCACACCCACCTCGCGAACCATCTACCAATAAGGACTTTCTAGTCCATTCATCTTCTCTATTAGTTTTATTTTAATTCATATTTTCTTTCTTATTATCTTTATTTACTTTAATTATATAATTAGTATAATTTAAATTATTATTACTATTTCCTGGCTAATTCCTCACGAGTTACCAAATTTCTTCATTTAGCACAGGAATTAGAGGCACCCCTAACTTATCTTTAACCTCCGAACCAAGTTTCCACACTTTCAACTCAAGGAATCCATAAAAAATTCAGGAAGTTTTACCTCTCTCCCTCTCTTTTGATTTTCTTACTATATGATTGTTATCTATCTTTGTACATCAAGGGTAATGTACATCTTAAGTGTAGGGGGTGAAAGTTTATTAGAAAAAGTGTCTAACTTTTTGCATTATTCTTAAATCCCTGAATGATATTCTATCTTAAAGTAATTTTCTCATATCACTAATTAGAATGAAATTCTTGTTGATTCATGATTCTTATTGATATGTTTTAGATTAAGTCATTGATAGTTGTGCAATGATGATTTAAACTTTAAGATACTAGAGAATCAAGCATGATGAGTCTATTTTCAAATTAAAATTCTATTAGGTTGTTTACCTGAATCTAAATTGTTACCTTGAAGTTTGAAATTTATGAGGTTGACATCAAAATACCCATAATTTTTTGTGAGATTTTGAGCTTTTAGAGCATACATTCTTTTCGTGCTCACTTTATTGACTATTAGTTTATCAACATTGATTTGTTATTCTAGAACTTGCTTCGATTATACATGTCGAGACCACACTATTGATTTGATATACAAAGATGATTAAGGGACTTAGGATTTAACCTACTTACTCCACTAAAAGCCTACTCTCATAATTGACCCCTAGTGAACCCCTTTGATCCTAACAACCTTTTTTATTGACTTAACCCACTAATATTAACCCAAAACCCATCTCGTATTTGTTATCACCATTCCTTTTGACTACCCTTTTATCGAGATTTGTTTTGATTAGTTGCCTAATTAGATTATTTTAGTTGTTAAAGTTCTATTTTATATCGATTTGTTATTAAAAAATCAAAATCAATCAAAAATCAAAGTATATTCATTATTTAGTTATGAGATTAAAGCGAGCCTATACATTTAGTTTCAACATATTGAAGAAGAAGCTCGTATCATTAGTATTACAAGTTTTCAATTGATGTAATTATTCAGGTTATTAGTCATTTTTCTACTTAGTTGTTTGTCAATTCAATCTCGATTCAAACCCTTTTAATTCAGCTTTTATCCACACTTTTAACCTAAGCCCCATTACAACCCTTTTTAAAGACCTTTTGATTTGTGTATCATCACATTTTATAGTGGTGAAGATTTGATTTTCAAGCAAGCCTTTGGTAATAACTTTTCATGTTCAACTTCTGAGCACTTAATTTTGAACCTTAAACACCTTGAGTGATTTGAGTGAATCTTTAGTGAGGATGTCAACTTTTTTCAATTTTTGAATTAAAGGTGATTATTTAGGTAAGGGGAAACACCTATGTTTTCATGCTAAAAACTCATGACTTTGATTGTTTGAATCTTTAGAACTCTTTAAGTTGAATTATCCATGTATAAATTATCTATGAATTATGATGAGATATTGTTGATGAATATTATGAATTAAGGAAGTTCGTTTTAATTGTGAGTTGAGAATTTTGCTTGAAGACAAGTAAAAGCTTAAGTATGGAGGTATTTGATAAACCAAAATAGTAACATATTTTAATCCTACATTTAGCATGTTTTTGGGTGATTTATCCCTATAATTATGGAAATATGTGCTCCTAATCCTTTATTTTCATGTTTTATACTAGGTATAGCACGGAGGATGAAATGAACGAATAACGGACTGAAAAATGGAGAAAATGGGCCAAGACATGAAATCCACACAGACTTGGGCTTAAGACCACACAGTCGCACCTCGTAAGAAAAGTCGACGATGGCCTAGACCTCAAAAAACATGGCCGTGCCTCATCATCAGGTTCGAACACGGTCTAGCCACGATTTACACGAGCGTGTGCCGTAGGCGTGTCTCTGCCGTAGGAAAAAAGAATTCTATTCGGATTAGGGTACTTAGAGGCAATAAAACATATTCCAAAACCCTATATAAAGACCCTAGAGGACAACCTTTAGGGGGCGTTCAGCTAGGTGAAAGAGCCGAGCCAGAGCAGTTAAATTCAGGGATTTACTCAAAGAAAGCCAGTTGATTCATCTCAAGAAGCTAGAATCATACTCAAGATGAAGGATCTCTCCTTCAATTCTTTCAGGGGGTTTTAGGGATTTCTTATGTTTCATTTTATCATTTCTTCTGAGATGTTTTTTTTACAATTATGAACTAAACCCTCAAATACTTGAGGGGATGAAACCTAAGAAGGATCTTGTTATTGTTATCTGAGCTGTATGATAAATACTTGATTTGTTCTTAACTATGTGTTCTTAATTCTTATTTTGGTATTTTCGAGATATTGATTCAAGTGTGATGTGCTTAGGCAGAGGAGGAAGAGACCCTGTCTAAGAGTAGATCTAGCATAGTTATGCAAAGTTGCTCATGCGCCTAGAGATAGGGTGACGAAAATCTACCGGATTAGGGTCAAACCTAATATAGGAGTCCATAGATCGAGTTAATGCAATCTTAGGGGTTTTAATTAGAAAGAGTTTTCAATTAATCAACCTAGGGTTAGACGTTAGTAGCCTTGAAGAGAGGTATTAATATAAATTAGGGAATCCTACGGATCAAGTCAAGTGAAGAAATCATCTGTTTCAGAGTTAGATAACAACTGAAGTCTAGGTGGATTCTTCCTCAGGTATTTTCTAAATCAATCGGTTTTCTCTAAAGTCCTTCCCCAATTTCTTCTTTGTCTTAGCACCTTTAGCTTAGTTGATTAGTTAATTTTAGATTAGATAAAAATTCCCTTAATTTATAGGCTAAATAATAGAAAGAGTGTTAATTTTAGATTAGGTAAAAATTCCCTTAATTTATAGGCTAAATAATACTACTGTTCGATAGGTGCGCTTGCCTCCATCATTGTCTTAGTTAGTTTCCAGGTTCGATCATTCTTTTTATAAATTTTTAAGACTCGACAGACATGATCAAAGGTTAAACCTACAATCAAATACCAATATAATCCATGCGTATTTAACAACCATGATTATGCCAAAATAACCATTCAATCTTTACATATAAATCTAATTCCATTCATACCAAATTTACAAGACTAAAGCTCATATAAACACAAGTATAATTCATCCACACTTGCCCAAAACTTGACCATTTCAAATGCTATCAACTATACCAAAACATATATCACATATCATATTCATTAATGTATTTTGCTAACACATAACTAGCCAAATCACATGGCTAAGTTCACTTCATATTCATATACAAATATCTACCCTATACATGCCATATCTAGCTATATACATTTCCAAAATGTACTAAAACAAGTTGAGTAGTGTGATGACAATCCTCGACGGTCCCTAGCCTTTAGTAGCTTGACAATCTATAAAACAAAGCGCACACACACATAGTAAGCTTTCAAAAGCTTAGTAAGTCATATACAAATAAACTTAACTTAAAATAAACATAGCATATTTATACAATGACAATAATTGTACTCATAACATATACATTTCACATAGTGTTTAGCTCATTTGCTTAGCCATAACTTATCACATACTTCAACTCAATACCACATATGCACATAGCTCATCTAAGCAAAATTTTACAAATCATCTCATCATTCCTTTGCACGTATTCTTTTTAGTAAGTTCTTATAGATACTTACCTTTCATACACATCTTATGTATAAATCAACGTACCTGAAATGAATTTACAATTCACATAACCATTCGTATCACAGACTTGCTCATTGAACCGTTAGGAACCTAATAGGATACTCAAAAAGCTTGGAATAGTCATACAGTGCCAATGTCCTAGATGAGGTCTTACATGTACTCAGATATCGATGACACTATCCCAGACAGGGTCTTACATGAATCAATATGATGCCGATGTCCCAGACATGGTCTTACACGTAAATCTCATATCAATGCCAATGTCCCAGATGTGGTCTTACACGAATCTCAAATCAACATCGACGTCCCAGACGTTGTCTTACATGATAAAGCATTACAGACACCTATGTCATAACATAGCTAATCCTATCTATTCCTAGGTTCGTATGAGACTTCTCGGACATTGTCACTATGTCGATCTTATCTCGAAATTTATGAACATAGCATCTCATAAGCATTCATTGTTATCAATAATCATATGAACATACATAATTCAATACGAATACGTTTATTTGCATAATAACTTACCTCAGATTTGATTTAACAAAATTGAAATGGCTACTCAGTTACTTTCACTTTCCTGTGGTCTAAGTCCATTTTCCTCGGTTCTTGATCTATACATATTTAGATTTAACCATTTTATTCACTAGTTCATCCAATTCAATCCAAATACACATATTTGTAAGTATGAGGTCAAAAAGTTTAGGACCACAGCTGATGACGATGCTGAGTGAGCTGAGTTCTGGCTCGAGAACATAATTCGAGTTTCCGATGAGATGTTAACCCCTAATGAATGCATCAAGTGTGTAGTTTTTTTGTTGAGAGATATGACTTACAATTGGTGGAAGACGTTGACATTCGTGGTTCCGAGAGAGAGAATCACCTAGGAATTCTTTCAAGTTGAACTTAGAAAGAAGTATATTAGTTAACGATTCATTGATCAGAAACATAAAGAGTTTTTAGAGTTGAAACAAGACCGTAAGTCAGTTACTGAGTACGAGTGGGAATTTGTGAGACTGAGTCAATATGCGAGAGAATGTGTTTCAACTAAGCTACCATGCATAAACACTTCATTAAAGGGCTGAATGAAGACATTAAATTGATGGTTGGGATACTTGATATAAATGAATTTGTTGTGTTAGTTGAAAGAGCCTGCAAAGTCGAGGATCTCAGTAAAGAAAAGAAGAAAGCTAATTTTAAGGCTCATAATGAAAGAAAAAGATCGATGAGTAAGTTTTCTAAACCATCGACAAAGAGATTTAGAGATGCAAGTAACCGATCAAATGCTACATTTGGACATCCGTATAGAGACCGCGCAAGACTAAGCGTTGGTAGAGAACTCAAGCTTTAATGGAATCAAGTGTTGGTAGTGCCAAAAGTAACAAACTTGAGTGCAGACAATGTGGAAGACGACATGTGGGAGAATGCTGGGGCAAGTACAACAATAGAGTTTGCTATAAATGTGGATCACGAGATCACTTCATTCGAGACTGCCCAAAGATGACTGAAGAAGAAAATGTTCAGAGTGTGAGATCGAGTAACATGGCTACTAGGGGTAGACCACCCAAAATGCCAGAAATGTGAGTGGAAGTCAAAAAGGACTACTGATACAACTGTGAGATAAGAGGCGAGAGCACCTGCCCGAGCATATGCTATACATGCACGAGAGGAAGCATCATCTCCAAACGTCATCACTAGTACTTTTACTTTATTTCATATTGATGTGATTACATTGATAGATCCAGGATCTACTCATTCTTATGTGTGTGTGAATCTAGTATCAAGTAAGACTCTACCTGTTGAGTCTACTGAATTTATGATTAGAGTATCGAACCCCTTAGGCAAGTGTGTTTTGGTGGATAAAGTGTGCAAGAATTGCCCATTAATGTTTCGAGATGATTATTTTTCGGCTAACTTGATGTTGCTACCATTCGATAAATTTGATATTATTCTGGGAATGGATTAGCTTACTTTGCATAATGCTATTGTAAACTGTAAAAGAAAAAGTATTGATTTGAGAAGTCAGAATGGTGAGATGGTTCGAATTGAATCCAGTGATTTGAAAGGGGTACCAGCTGTTGTATCTGCGATGAAAGCTTTGAACTATGTGACAAAAGGTTGCGAAGCTTATCTGGCATATGTGATTGATACAAAAGTGTCAGAAAAGAAAGTTGAATCTGTACTTGTGGTTAGTTAGTTTCCAGATGTGTTTCCTAAAGAGTTACCGGGATTACCTCCAATATGAGAAGTTGAATTTGGAATTGAATTAGTACCGGGAACTACTCCTATCTCAATAGCCCCGTATAGAATTGTACCTATGGAATTGAAAGAGTTGAAATCTCAGTTGCAAGAGTTGATAGATAGAGGATTTGCACGATTGAGTTTTTTGCCCTAGGGTGCTCCTGTGTTATTTGTGAAAAATAAATATGGCACTATGAGGATGTGTATTGACTACCGACAGTTGAACAAAGTGATGATAAAGAATAAATACCCGTTATCCCGTATTGATGATTTGTTTGATCAGCTGAAAGGAGCTATAGTGTTTTCTAAGATAGATTTGAGATCGGGCTACTATCAGTTGAAAGTTAAAGAATCCGATGTGCCAAAAACTACTTTTAGAATGAGGTACGGACATTATGAATTCTTAATGATGCCTTTCAGACTAACAAATGCTCCTGTAGTATTTATGGATCTGATGAACTGAATATTCAGACCGTATTTGGATTGTTTTATTGTGGTATTTATTGATGATATTTTGATTTACTCTTGTGATGAGACGCAACATGCCGAGCATTTGAGAATTGTGTTACAGACTCTACGTGAGAAACAATTGTATGCTAAGTTTAGCAAATGTTAATTTTGGTTGCATGAGGTTGGTTTTCCGGGGCATATTGTATTAGTCACAGGAATACGAGTTGATCCGAGTAAAATTTTAACTATTTTAGAATGGAAACCTCCAAGAAATGTGTCTAAAGTCCGTAGTTTTTTGGGACTAAGTGGGATACTATAGATGATTTGTGAAAGGTTTCTCGATGATTGTGACTCCGTTGATGAAGTTGCTACAGAAAGATGTTAAGTTTGAGTGTTCAGAAAAGTGCCATTAGAGTTTTGAGCAACTAAAAGCGTTGTTGACGAAAGCGTCAGTGTTAGTTCAGCCTAAATCGGGCAAAGAATTCATAGTTTACAATGATGTATCGTTAAATGGTTTAGGCTATGTGTTGATGCAAGAAGGCAAAGTTATTGCTTATGCTTCGAGGCAGTTAAAATCGCATGAAAAGAACTATCTGACGCATGATCTTGAGTTAGCCACGATTGTGTTTGCGTTAAAGATTTGGTGTAACTACCTATTTCGTGAGAAATGTCATATTTATACTGATCATAAGATTTTGAAGTACCTGATGACTTAGAAAGAATTGAATTTGCGACAAAGGAGATGGTTAGAATTGTTGAAAGATTATGAGCTTGTGATTGATTATCATCTAGGCAAAGCTAATGTTGTTGCTGATGCCTTGAGTCAAAAGTCTTTATGTGCTTTGCGAGTTATGAATTCTCAGATAGATCTGTGTGATGATCGTTCAGTTTTGGATGAGTTGAAAGTAAGTGATAAACCGTAAAAGTAACATATTTTAGGCCCACATTTAGTATGCTTTTGGATGTTTTACCCTTGATTTATGTAAAAAGGTGCTCTTAAACCTTTCTTTTCATGTTTTTACTCAGGAAAGCACCCGAGGACGAAAAGAACAAGAAACGGGTTAAAACAGGCCAATTTGGGCCAAAGAGGAAATCGACACGGCCTGGAATTCAAGCCACACGGCGTGCCTCGACAATTAATTAAGACATGGCCATGCCACGATTTACACTACCGTGCCCCACTCGATAGAATCGAGACACGGCCTGAAGACGATGTACATGGGCGTGTACCATGGCCGTGTCCCTGTTGAAAAAGAGCAATTCTACTTGAAATAGGATGCTTTGAGGAAAAAAAAACACATTCAAAGCCTATTAAAACACCTGAGTAGGAATTATACTTGAATTAGGATACTTAGGGGCCAAGTAAGGCATCTCAAAGTCTATATAAACACCCAAGGGTGCAACTTAAGGGGAGTTCGGCAGAAGCCTTCTGCCAGGGCTTTTGTCGGGGCGTTAGGCGGTGAGCTAGGCCAAGGAGCCGAGCAAGGAAGATCACGTTTTGTGGAATCACTCGAAGATAGCAAGTGGATCCATCTCGAAGAGTAATTCTACTTAAGAGGAGAATTTCTCCTTCAATTCCTTCAGGGGGTTTTAGGGATTTTCTATGTTTCATTTTATCTTTTCTCTTGAGATATTTTCTTTATTTGTTATGAACTAAACCCTTCAGATACCTGAAGGGGATGAAACCTAGATGAATCTTGTTATTGAATTTTGAATTATATGATAAATACTTAGTTTGTTCTTAATTATGCATGCTTAATCTAAATCTGATGTGCTTAGGTGGAGGAGGAATAGACCCTGCTTAAGAGTAGATTGAGCATAATTAAGCGGAGTTGATTGCACGCTTAGAGATATGGTGACGAGATTTTGCCGGATTAGGGTGAAACCTAATATGGGAATCCATAGATCGATTTACTGCTATTCTAGGGGGTTATTGTAAGTGAATGAGAGTTCCACTAATTAACCTAGGGTTAGACGTTATTCGCCTTGAGAGAGGGTTTAATATACATTAGGGAGTCTTACGGATCAAACTAAGTAAATAAAATCATATAGTTCGGTATTAAATAACAAGTAAAGTCTAGGTGGATTCTTCCGAGGGTATCGTTGTGATCAATTGAGTTTTCTTCGAGTTATTTCCCTATTCGTTCTTTTTGTCTTTATCTTTAGCTTAGAAATGGTTAAACTAGATTAAATCAACCAATCACTCCATATTTTAGGCTAAATAATAAAAAAAGTAAGTATTAGTACTTTTAGTTCCTTTAGGTTCGATAATCCGGTCTTGCCTAAGCTATACTATTGTTCGATAGGTACACTTGCCTTTAATCGTTGTCAGAGCTAGTCTCAAGGTTTGATCTCATTCATTGTAAATTTTAAAGCTCTGATTTTAGCGATAAAGTTTTTGGCGCCGTTGCCGGGGAACTAAAATATTAAGAAAGCTTAATTTTTATTACTTTAGCCAATTTTTTATTGCAATTTATTACTATTATTTTTTTACTTTGCTAATTTTTTTCTCTATTTTGCTTTTGGCAGATAATTTTAGTCTATAGAGAAGATGTCACTGAATAATTATCAGTGGCATGTTATAAGGACAGCGCCAACAAAAGTCGCCAGTGTTTTCAACCTCGACGTGGTCACCAGGTTATCTAACCAGCTAGAGATGATGCATAAAAAGATTGATGGTCTGTATAATCTCTCGCAGATACACCCAGTAATGCAATATGATTCGAATTTAGGAGGCGTGGCGAATCCTGAGTACCCACCCTACAGATATGGCATGGAAAACGAGCAAGCTCACTATATAGGTAACTATTCTAGACCACAAAATAATTTTTATAATGACACTTATAATGCAAGTTGGAGTTACCATCCCAATTTCTCGTGGGATGATCAAAGTAGCCAAAGACAAGAACTTTCTCCAAATTTTCAACAACCACCTCACCAACAGGAAGAGAAGTCGAGTCTTGAGGAGATGTTGACAAAATTCATGGCAGCCACATAAACCCGTCCCCAAAAAACTGAGACAACATTCGATAATCAATAAGCATCGATCAAAGAGATCAAGAACCAAGTTAAAAAATTTACTAAATCAGTTGAACAGCTTGCAAAGTTTATGTTTGAACGATAGCAAGGGCGTCTACCAAGCAACACAGAGATTAACCCAAACGAGCAAATTCAAACCGTACCAGCTCATGACAGTGAAGGGTTAGACGAACCAAACCAAGGGAAGAACTTGTGGTAAATGAATGTAAGGTTGAGGTGTGCCATGATATACCAAAATTGGCAATTACAGAGTACCAACCACGTGTGCCATATCCCGACACAATAAAGAAAGATCACGCAGAGGAAGAATTCAGTGAACTCACACTTCGTGTAGATGACGAAACAATCACTTTTAAGCTCTTGACTCAGCTAGGACATCAAGTAATAAAGGTACGAACATTAATTCTATTGATAACCATTTGGTTCAACCTTCTTTGCAAGAAGCATCATGAAATCACCTAGCTGAGCTAGATCTTAGACCTCGTACCAATAAAGAAGAATTATATGAGAAACGAAGCCTTAGGGTCGATAAACTAGAAGAGTGGAAAACACAATTTAAAGAAGAACCGAACCACACAAAGTGAAACTAAAGGAAACCCCAGACGAGCTGATAGGAACAACAAATCACTTCAAAATAGGAGATCAGGTATTGTTGAATAAGAAAGACCCTCGAATCACCAATTCAGACCTCAAGAGAAATGAAGAAATCACTTTTGAGGTACTTAATGTCTTCCTATACGGCACAGTCGAGGTAAGCAATCCTAAATTCAACACTTTTGAGGTAAACATTACTCGACTTAAACTTTACATCCATAATCGAGTTGATCACATGAGAAAGGATTTCCACCTCCTCAAACTACCATGATTGTGCGTACAATAGGTAAGTCTAGCTCTGTAACACTCCAAACCCGGTCAATACACCACGGAAGAATCGGCATGTTCACGGGGAAAAGCGTGTTGAGAGGTTAGGTTTAGGATAAAGGTTTGATGAAAACTCTTTCTTTGTATTTGTACTTTGTAAAAATCTTGAGCATGATTGTTGTAAAACCGATAGTGCATTTTGCTGACCCGGAAGTTTTGGAAACTTAGTTGAATCTAATAGTAAAACCAATTCATATCATTTGGAAATACGAGTTATTCCTTTTTGTTTCTTATAAACATTACGAACTTAGTTTAAGTTTGAAAAACATTTGAGTTGCATTTAAATTATCGCGTGATACCCGATGGTAGAGTTTAAAACATATCGCTTTGTAGTTTTGAAAACCTTGTCTTTCCAAGTTTTATCGGATGTTACCCAATAATTTGTTAAGGCATATTGAAATCAAATTTAAGCATAAATAATAACCAAAGTAAAAATTTTTAAAAAGGCCTTTTACAAACCCAACAAACCAAATGGAAATAAATAGAGTAAAGTACCAAGTTTTCTTTTAAGCGATTGCAAGTCCCAATTATTCATGGCATGGTCACCTCGAGTCCACCCTCCGTGTCCATGCGATCTAAGTGTCACTGAAATGATAAGGAGAAGGTGAGTCATAAGACTCGTGCATAAATCCCCCTCGATGAATGCAACATACTAACACACAATCATAACAAAGCAATACAATTAATGCACCGATCCTAACCATCCATAACACCTTTTCTACCCGTGTGGTACCAAACCCTTTGGTGGTGCCAAACCACCGTGACCCAAAGTCACGATATCGAGTCAATGTGGTGCCAAACCCTTTGGTGACCCAAAGTCACGAATAATCCATATGTGGGCCAACCCACGTGTGATACCAAATCATGGCGGCGATCCGTATCTCAATAGGAGGCCAACCCATGGTGGCACTAAACCCACGAGGACAAGTCGCTATGAGGTGCCAAACCTCTGGTGTCCCAAAGACACAATTGTGATACCAAATCACCGGTGACCAAGTCACAAATAGCCAAGTTGTGGGGCCAACCCGTGTGATACCAAATCACAGCAGCGATCCGTAATATCAAGCTGTGGGCCAACCTTTGTGGTACTAAGCCACTGGGACAAGTCGCGATGAGGTGCCAAACCTCACGGTGACCCAAAGTCACAATAATCGATCTGTGGTACCAAACCCTTTGGGGTGCCAAACCTCACGGTGTCGGATATCATATTCCCCCTCCTTTCATATCACCCATAAACATACCACACTGATGCAAATCGTGCAATCATGCAAATCATGCTAATATGTTTAATGTAGCATCTCATAACACATACATCATAGATCATGATATCATATCAATAACAGAGCTTGTAATTAAACGGACTTACCCGAATCCGTGCACATACCCCATAGGGTATCATATCAATCAACCATACTATTTCGGCTTTAAGCAATCAGGTTATTAAGCATATTACTAAGTAAAAAGTGTGTTAGTTTACACACACATTAATCATAAGCCTTAATCCAAACGAACCGATCTAAGACCCTCGATTAGCTTGCTCCTATAATCGGCCAAATAATAACATTAGGACCAAAGCCATTCAGCCACCCCAAATAAACTAAAGGGTTAACACTCAAACCCTTACCTTACAAATGATTTGTTTCCTACCAATTCCCAAACCAACTGATGGTTCCTTTGACAATCGGCCACACCCTGTTAATAAGAACAACTAATCCTAAAAGACTTTGGCTTAATGAGGCTAAGAGTATAAACTAATGAAACCAACCCTTACCACCACTTACCAACCGATCACTCACAAACGGAGGCTTCGCTTGACTGCTTCGAAATCCCAGAGTTCCCATAACAAAATGATTCCAAAACAAACGATTAACACACTCCCAATCAAATGCCGAATCAACTCTTACCTTGCAACAGTCATTAGAGAACAGGGAGGGGAAGAAATAGGCATTCGGCCTATCACTAACCTTCCTCTAAAAACCCGATTGGAGAGAAAAGAGAAGAGACCACCCCTTGCTAGCGATTCACCAAAACTTAAACAAAAGAGAAGGGATTTGGTTTGAGTTTGCTTAAGACTATTAAACAAGGTTCGGCTATAGGTGTTTAACACCACCTATGGTACGGCGTGGGTGGTAAGAGAGAAAGAGAAGGAGTGAAATGGAGATGAGGTTTCGACAAGAATGATTTGAGAAGAAGAAAGATAATGGACAGGAGAAAGGTACTTTCGGTTTTGGAAGAAAAAGAAAGGGAGAAGGTGTTTTGGAGTGTAAAGTTTCGGCTACCCAGGTTTCAAAGAAAGAAAGAAAGTATGAGAGAAAGAGAATACTAGTTTCGGCTTAGTGCAAATGAAAAAGAAAGAGAGAGGTAGGAGGGTATATGGTTCGGCCAAAGTTAACAAAGAAATAGAAGCTTGAGAACTCAAAGAACATTCGGCTGCTAGTGAAAATGAAAGAAAAACAAAGCAAGCTTCGGCAAGGTATATGTTGCTTGGGGATTTTTGGTTTTCAAAAAAAAAGAACAATTAAGAAACTAATTTGAAAATTCAGCTAAGCACTTGGACTAAGGCTGGTAGAAAGTCACTCAACAATTGCCAAAAAATTTGGCACTCCCACTTACACACCTACCAAATCGGCCACTCCCCCCATGAAGACTCCAACATTCACCACCACCCACAAACACTCATGGCCACTAATTCAAACTGATTTGAATTAGTCAAACCCCCAACTCACTCCTCAATTCACTCCTTGCCCACCATTTAAATTATTTGACTTGGTCTATGGCGGGAGTTTGAGCGCACACAACTTTTCCTCCCCATGCCGTCAAAATGGAAGCAAAATGTGTGGCTTCTGCAGCTCGAACACATGACCCCTTCCCCCTTGCAAGGCGTCACACACACACAAGCTCTAAGTGGCGCCTCTTGCCACTCCACCAAGGCTCCTCTTGTGTTAAAATCCACCGAAAAAAACCTATAACCCCTAGCTCCTACAGCTCCATTCACTTAAAGCTTAGAAACTAAAATTTTCTCTACCACTCAAGCTTACACTAGGCTTCCAACTAAGCCCCAAAATATCAAAAACAACCATACTGCAGATCAAACACATGCAAACAATGCAATAACAAAATAGCCCTATTAGGGATATTACGTTCTACCCCCCTTAAAAATAATTTCGACCTCAAAATTACCTGATCAAAAGAGTTGAGGGTATTATTGTCTCATCATATCCTCTGGTTCCCACGTAGCTTCCTCCACGCCATGATTCCGCCATAGCACTTTTACCAAAGGCCGACTTTCTCACGAGAACCTTCACATCCCGATCTAGAATCTGCTGGTTCTTCCTCTAAGGTCAAATCCAGTTCACCTCGATATCTTCCTTTGCTACGACATGCGATGGATCTGAACGTTATCGTCTAAGCATCGAAACTTGGAATACGTCGTGAATCTGACTTAGCTCTGCTGACAACTCAAGCTAATATGCTACCGGTCCCACACGTTTCAGTACCTTATACGGCCCAATAAACCTCGGACTTAACTTGCCTTTTCTCCCAAACCTCAACACTTTCTTCCATGGCGAGACCTTGAAAAGACCTTATCACCCACAAAAACTCTATATCTCTATGCTTAAGATCGCGTAAGACTTACATGCATCCAAAACTTCCTTCAATCGAGCTGAATCAACTTAACCTTGTCTTGATCTACGTAACCAACTCTGGTCCCAATATCGGCGTTCACCCAACTCCGTCCAACATGTAGGTGGCGACACTTCCTACCATACAATGCCTCATACGGTGCCATCTTGATGCTAGTTTGGTAGCTGTTGTTGTAGGTGAACTCATTAATGGTAGAAACTCTTCCCAACTACCTCTGAAGTTCGGGACACAACTTGAAGCATATCCTCTAAGATCAGTATAACCCTTTCCGATTTGCCCGTCATTGCGGGTGAAATACCGTCTTTGAAATCAACAGTGTACCTAGAGCACGATGCAACGCTTTCCGAACCTTGACGTAATCAGGGATCCCTATCCGAGATGATCGATCTTGGCACACCGTGCGACCTCACTATCTCGACACTTACGACCGCTAACCTCTGAAGTGAGTAATCTACCCTCAGGGATAAAGTGAGTGATTTAGTTAGGACGATCCACAATTACCCAAACCGAGTCCTTCTTGCTAGGCGTGAGGTAATCCACCCGAAATCCATAGTTATCCTTTCCCACTTCCACCGTGGAATCTTCATTTGAAGCAACCCTAACGGCAACTGATGTTCGGCTTTGACCTACTGACATGTCAAACACTTCCCTACAATCTCTGTCACTTCCCTTTTCAAACCTGGCCACCAAAATTACTCTTTTAGATCCCGATACATCTTACTGCCTCTAGGATGCATAGCGTAGGGGCTTCTATATGCGTCTTGAAGAATCTTCTGCCTTAACTCGATATCCCTCGGCATACAAGCTCTCCCTTGAAACACACAGACTCACTAGACAAGCTGAAACCCTTCAAACCACCATTACATGCTTGTGACCTCTGGCATTGAGAACCTCATCCTCTAACTGCTTTCCTTAATCTACTCAACCCACGGAGGCTTAACCTGTAATTTTGCCAGAATACTTCCGTCGTCATACAAACTCAAATAGGCAAACATCGCTCTTAAGTCCGCTACAACCTTTCGGCTCAACAAATACGCCACCACGTTAGCCTGCTGGATGGTACTCAATCGAGCAGATCGTAGTCCTTTAGCAACTCAATCCATCTGCGCTGCCTCAAATTCAAATCCTTCTGAGTCAAAAGGTACTTCAGACTCTTGTGATCTGTGTAGACTATCGATCTCTCTCCGTACAAATAGTGCCTCTAGATTTTCAAGGTGAAGACTACTGCCGCTAACTCTAGGTCATGTGTCGAATAATTGACTTCATGTGGCCTCAGCTACCGAGATGCGTAAGCCACAACCTTCCTTTCCTGCATCAGCACATACCCCAAACCCGTATGTGATGCATCGTAATATACTGTGAATTCCTTTCCTGCCTCAGGCTGAATTAGAACCGGAGCTTCAGTCAAAATCTTCTTCAACTTGTCAAAGCTCTCCTACTGCTTCTCAGTCCAAACGAACGGAACCCCTTTTCTTAACAATTTGGTCATCAGTGCTGCGATCAACGAAAATTCCTCTACAAATCCTCGACAATATCCTGCCAAGCCTAGAAAACTCTGAATCTTAGCTACTGACTTAGGCGGCTTCCAATCCAAAACTGCCTCAATCTTGCAAGAATCCACTCTAATCCCCTCAGCCGACACTACATGACCCAAGAAAGTCACCTCTCTAACCCAAAACTCGCATTTACTAAACTTTGCATAAAGTTGTTTCTCCCTCAGAATCTGCAACACAACTTGCAAATACGCATCATGCTCCTCCTCAGTCCTTGAACACACCAAGATGTCGTCAATAAAAACCACGACAACCGAGTCCAAATACTCTTTGGAACACCCTATTCATCATATCCATGAATCTTTGTCGGTAGCGTTAGTCAACCTAAGCGGTATTACGTAAATTCATAGTGCCCATATCGAGTCTGAAACAAGTCTTACGAGATATCGCTTCCTTCACCTTTAACGGTGATACGGACCTTAAATCGATCTTGAGAATACCGATACACCCTTGGTGATCAAACAAGTCATCTATCCGTGGCAGCGGATACTTGTTTTGATCGTCGACTTATTCAATGGCGGTAGTCTATACACATCCGCATAATAGTACCGTCTTTCTTTTGACAAAATCTGGCGCTCCCAAGGTGAAACACTTGGCTGATAAAACCTCGGTCCAACAACTCTGGATCTGAGCCTTAAGCTCTACTAACTCTTTTAGGCGCCATCCTATACGGAGCAATAAACAACGCGATTCAAGATATGATCTATCCCGAACTCCACCTCTCGATCCGTGGCAAACCCGAAAGCTCCTGCGGAAATACATCAACAAATTCCTTAGCTGTTCGGACCTCCCTACGCAGACTCCTCGGCCTCCAAGGCATACACATGAACCACATATGCTTTACAGCCCTTCCTGACCATCTTCTCAGCTTTCAAAGTAGACACCACGTTGGACAAGTAATCCCTTCTATTACCGATCAGGACCACTTCATCACCCTTAGCCGTCCTTAGAACCATAAGCAGCAGCGCAATCCAACCTCACAGTACTTAACCAACCAGTCCATCCCAAGAATCAGATCGAACTCTCCAAGCGGTAGTTCCATCGGATCGACCTCAAACACTACCCCTTGGAGTTCTAGGGTACATCTCTATCTGACTTATCTACAATTCTGAGAATGACCTAGAGGCTAATTACGGTCATACGCCTAGAAGACATCTCGAGTCTAAATCCATGGTCTTCACTATGCTACTTGCAACATATGAATCACGTTGAACCCACATCAATCGAAGCAGTAAATGAAGAACCAAAGATCAAGAACGTACCGGTTATGACGTCCGGTGCATCGCCTTCCTCTCGGTGCCTCGCTGCATATACTAACACTGGCTGTCTTGCCTCAAAAATACCCGCACCTCTGCCCGGTGCTCGGCGGCCCCAACCAGAACCATTACCTCCTCTGCCATTACCACGACCCCTCTGCGGTGGCGGTCCATTATTCCAAAACTGAGCACGGCCCTGACCCTCAGACTGAATCCTAGCCAACTTACGCGGACAGTCCCTCACACGATGGTCCAACGAACCACACTCAAAACATCCTCTTCCACCAGTCCAACATCCTCCCTAATGAGCTTTCCCACAACGGTTACACTGTGGCGGTCCCTGGTTAGTAGCAATGAACCTACTAGACTGATTCGACCCACTCTGTCTAGCCCTTTTCTGAGGATTACTTGACGACCCAGAATATCCAAAACTCCGCTTTTGCCTGTTCCTATCCACATTCTGCCTCACAGACTCTTTTACCCCTTCGGCTACCTTAGCCTTTTCTATCAGGACAGCAAACTCACGCTCATGCTGTGGAGCAATCAGTAACCTTAATTCATCTCTCAGACCATCCTCGAAACGAACACACCTCTCGTGTTCAGTAGCCACCATGCCCCTAGCATACTGAGCTTCGACCTCAAAAACTACGCCTCGTGCTCGAACACGGACTTACTCCCTATACCAACTCGAAATGCCTTTCATCGATCATTAATGTAGCTAGCTCCAATGTACTTTTTTTGATATGTAGCCTTAAAATAATCCCAAGTAAGATCTTCTGCTGCAGCACTGTCCCAAACTGTGAGCCGCCACTGGTATGACTCATCTCGAAGAAGTGATACTATCCCCTTTAGTTTCTCTTCAGCAGTCAGGTCTAAATCGTCCATGATCTGCTCTTCGCCTCCAGCCAATATTCAGCCGTGCTGGGAGCCACACCAGACACACCTCGAAATACTTTAGCCCCATTTGTTAGGAGTCATTCAGGCACAGATTTCCAAGCTCCTGCGCCTCTACCTACTCAACTACCCTTTCAGAACTTCATGACATCGCTGTGACACTGCGTCGTCCCGTCTATTCTTGAAACTCACCACCTCCAATGGTGGCGGTGCCGTATCTCATTCTCGACCCTGACCCGGATCCTACGGGTTGAAGCTGTCATCCTACGCGGACCACGACCACGACCACGTCCACCTCGAGCGCTCATGACTAAAATCTCATCTTGTCTGATTAGAAGTTTATGCATTAGTAAATATTCCACTATTTATAAAGGCAAGAGTCTTATGAATATCTCTTATTAAAGAAGTTTTGTTTTCGCGAGTCCATAGAGTCCTATTTTTTTCAGTTTCTAAAGTAGTTTACTACCGCTAGTCATTTAGTCACATCACATCCAAAATCTCAAGCAATAGTAAGGGGTACTTACCTAGGCGGATTGGTGCCGGAGTCTCGGTGCCATGCCTTTCAAACCATATACTTTAAAAACAACATCACTTAAACTAGTATTTAAAACATTTTGGGCCTCGGGCCCACAGTCGAGCCTTTGCTGTATTTGTAACACCCCAAACCCGGTCAATACACCACGACCGTATCTAGCATGTTACGGGGAAAAACGTGTTTGAGAGGTTAGGTTTTCGGATAAAGGTTTGATGAAAACTCTTTACTGTATTTGTACTTTGTAAAAATCTTGAGCATGATTGTTGTAAAACCGATAGTGCATTTTGCTAACCCGAAAGTTTTGGAAACTTAGTTGAATCTAATAGTAAAACCAATTCATATCATTTGGAAATACGAGTTATTCCTTTTTGTTGCTTATAAATATTCTGAATTTAGTTTAAGTTTGAAAAACATTTGAGTTGCATTTAAATTACCGCATGATACCCGATGGTAGAGTTTAAAACATATCGCTTTGTAGTTTTGAAAACCTTGTCTTTCAAGTTTTATCGGATGTTACCCAATAATTTGTTAAGGCATATTGAAATCAAATTTAAGCATAAATAATAACCAAAGTAAAAATTTTAAAAGGCCTTTTACAAACCCAACAAACCAAATGGAAATAAATAGAGTAAAGTACCAAGTTTTCTTTTAAGCGATTGCAAGTCCCAATTATTCATGGCATGGTCACCTCGAGTCCACCGACTCGTGTCCATGATCTAAGTGTCACTGAAATGATAAGGGAGAAGGTGAGTCGCAAGACTCAAAGGCATAAATCCCCTCCGATGAATGCAACATACTAACACACAATCATAACAAAGCAATACAATTAATGCACTGATCCTAACCATCCATAACACCTTTTCTACCCGTGTGGTACCAAACCCTTTGGTGGTGCCAAACCACTGGTGACCCAAAGTCACGATATCCATCAATGTGGTGCCAAACCACTTTGGTGACCCAAAGTCACGAATAATCCATATGTGGGGCCAACCCAGTGATACCAAATCACCGCCACGATCCGTATCTCAATAGGGGCCAACCCATGGTGGTACTAAACCACGAGGGACAAGTCGCTATGAGGTGCTAAACCTCTGGTGTCCCAAAGACACAATTGTGATACCAAATCACTGGTGACCGAAGTCACGAATAGCCAAGTTGTGGGGCCAACCCACGTGTGATACCAAATCACTGGCGACGATCCCGTAATATCAACTGTGGGGCCAACCCACTGTGGTACTAAGCCACTGGGACAAGTCGCGATGAGGTGCCAAACCTCTGGTGACCCAAAGTCACAATAATCGATCTGTGGTACCAAACCACTGGAGGTGCCAAACCTCTGGTGTCCCAAAGACACGGATATCATATTCCCCCTCCTCTCATATCACCCATAAACATACCATACTGATGCAAATCGTGCAATCATGCAAATCATGCTAATATGTTTAATGTAGCATTTCATAACACATACATCATAGATCATGATATTATATCAATAACGAGCTCGTAATGAAACAGACTTACGACAATCCGTGCACATACCCCATAGGGTATCATATCAATCAACCATCTTTGTTTGACTTTAAGCAATCGGGTTATTAAGCATATTACTAAGTAAAAGTGTGTTGGTTTACACACATTGTCATAAGCCTTAATCCAAACGAACCGATCTAAGACCCTCGATTAGCTTGCTCTATAATCGGCCAAATAAGAACATTAGGACCGAGGCCATTCGCCACCCCAAATAAACTAAAGGGTTAACACTCAAACCCTTACCTTATGAATGATTTGGTTTCCTACCAATTCCCGAACCAACTGATGGTTCTTTTGACAATTGGCCACACCCTGTTAATAAGAACAATTAATCCTAAAAGACTTTGGCTTAACGAGGCTAAGAGTATAAACTAATGAAACTAACCCTTACCACCACTTACCAACCGATCACTCACAAATGGAGGCTTTGCTTGACTTCTTCGAAATCCCGGAGTTCCTATAACAAAATGATTCCAAAACAAATGATTAACACACTCCCAATCAATTGCCGAATCAACTCTTACCTTGCAATAGTCGTTAGAGAACAGGGAGGGGAAGAAATAGGCATTCGGCCTAGCACTAACCTTCCTCTAAAAACCCAATTGGAGAGAAAAGAGAAGAGACCACCCCTCCTTACTTGTGATTCGGCCAAAACTTAAACAAAAAGAGAAGGGGATTCGGCGGAGTTTGCTTAAGACTATCAAACAAGGTTCGGCTATAGGTGTTTAACACCACCTATGGTACGGTGTGGGTGGTAAGAGAGAAAGAGAAGGAGTGAAATGGAGATGAGGTTTCGATAAGAAGGATTTGAGAAGAAGAAAGATAGTGGACAGGAGGAAGGTACTTTCGGTTTGGAAGAAAAGAAAGGAGAAAGGTGTTTTGGAGTGTAAAGTTTGGCTACCTGGTTTCAAAGAAAGAAAGAAAGTATGAGAGAAAGAGAATACTAGTTTGACTTAGTGCAAATGAAAAAGAAAGAGAGGTAGGAGGGTATATGGTTCGCCAAAGTTAACAAAGAAATAGAAGCTTGAGAACTCAAAGAACATTAAATTGCTAGTGAAAATGAAAGAAAAACAAAAGCAAGCTTGACAAGGTATATGTTGCAGGGATTTTCGATTTTCAAAAAAAGAACAATTAAGAAACTCCTTTGAAAATTCAGCTAAGCACTTAGACTAAAGTTTGGCGAAAGTCACTCAACAATTTCAAAAGAATTTGGCACTCCCACTTACACACCTACCAAACAGGCCCTCCCCATGAAGACTCTAACATTCCACCACCCACAAACACTCATGGCCACTAATTCAAACTGATTTGAATTAGTCAAACCCTAACTCACTCCTTAATTCACTCCTTGCCCACCATTTAAATTATTTGACTTGGTCTATGGCGAGTTTGAACTACACAACTTCTTCTCCCCATGCCGTCAAAATAGAAGCAAAATGTGTGCTTCATAACTCGAACACATGACCCTTCCCCTTGCAAGGCGTCACACACACACAAGCTCTAAGTGGCACCTCTTGCCACTCCACCAAGGCTCCTCTTATGTTAAAATCCACAAGAAAAAACCTATAACCCCTAGCTCCTACAGCTCCATTCACTTAAAGCTTAGAAACTAAAATTTTCTCTACCACTCAAGCTTACACTAGGCTTCCAACTAAACCCCAAAATATCAGAAACAACCATACTACAGATCAAACACATGCAAACAATGCAATAACAAAATAGCCTCTATTCCAGGATATTACAAGCTCAAGACTTTAAACGAGTTCTTCTCGGGAGGTAGCCCGAGTACTAACCGTTCTAATTAGTTTGGTTTTATTTCTTTTCGTATTTAGGCATAGGTTTCCATACACACCGCCTTTCACACGGCCGTGGCCGTGGCCGTGTGGACACCACGGCTAGGCACATGGGCGTGGACCTTATCTCTATTTGATTATTTACTTTTATTCATATTTTTATTTTTACTTCCTTTATTAGTTTCTCCTTTTGCTCAATGGTGTTTAGATTTAGCTTAGGATACAATAAAACCAAGCCGGCTACTTCGAGGATTCAATTTCAAACACTTCGAGACACTTCCTCACGTTCACCTCCAATCTTATCTAGTTTCTTTTCATTGACTTCATCCAAAAAATTCAGGAAGTGTTACTTCTCCCCTTCTCTTTTGTTTTTATTATTATATAATTGTTTATCTATCTTTGTACATTGAGGGCAATGTACATCTTAAGTGTGGTGGGGTAAAAGTACCTAACTTTTTGAATTATTCCAAAATCCTAAATTTTAGTTCTGTTCCTAAGTAATTTTCTCATATTATCAATTAGGGTGAAATTTCTAATGATTTATGATTTTTATTGATATGTTTTTGAGTAAGTCATTGATAATTGTGCATTGATGATTCATACTTAAAGAATACTAGAGAATCAAGCATGATAAGTCTATTTTTCAAGAATAAAAAATTTTCTAGATTGTTGAACTGAATTTAAATATTACCTTGAAGTTTGAAATTTACAGGATTGATGTCAAAAACCCATAATTTTTGTGTGACTTGAGCCTTATAAAGCATATATTATTTTTCATGCTCACTTTATTGATTATGAGTGTGTCAACACTAAATTGTTATTCTAGAACTTGCCTTGATTATACATCTCGAGACCACATTAATGATTTGATATACTGAGATGATAAAGGCACCTAGGTTTTAACCCATTCACTCCACTAAAAATCCTACCCACATAATTAACCCATAGTGAACCCTTTTTAATCCTAACAACCCTTTTTATTAATTTACCCGCTAATATTACCCCGAAAACCCTTTGAATTTGTTATCACCATTCTTTTAACTACCCTTCTATCGAGAATTGATTTGATCAGTTGCCTAATTAGTTTATTTCAGTTGATAAAGTTCTTCCTTTATTATGTAGTTTGTTCAAAAAAAAAAAGAAAAGAAAAATCAACAAATCAAAGTATATTCAGTATTAGTGAGCTTGTACATTTAAATTTCAATTATCAAAGAAAAAAGCTCATAGTATTATTAGTTTCAAAGTTTCAATTGATGTAATCATTTATTTTCTAGTTCATTATTTTTAGTTAGGTGATTTGTCAAAATCGATCTCGATTCTAACCCTTCTAATTCAGCCTTTATCCACACCTTTTAACCCAAGCCTCGTTACAACCCTGTTAAAAACCTTTTGATTTGTGTATCATCTCATATTACAGTGGTGGAGATTTGATTTTCAGGCAAGCCTATGGGATTAACTTTTCAGGTTCGACTGTTTAGTGTTTAATTGTGAACCTTAAATGTGCTTAATTGTGAACCTTAAACACTTTGAGTGATTTGAGTGAATCTTTAGTGACAATGTCAATCCTTGTCGATTTTGAATCAAAGGTAAATATTTAGAAGAGGGGAGACACATATGTTTTTCGTGCTACAAATATATGACTTAGAATTGTTTGAATCTTTACGAGTCTTTGAGTTAAAATTATCCATGTATGAATTATCCATGTTTGAATCTTAGAATTGTAAGTTGAGAATTTTGCTTGAGGACAAGCAAAAGCTTAAGTGTAGGGGTATTTGATAAACCGTAAAAGTAACATATTTTAGGCCCACATTTAGTATGCTTTTGGATGATTTAGCCCTTGATTTATGTAAAAAGGTTCTCTTAATCCTTTCTTTTTATGTTTTTACTTAGGACAGCACCCGAGAACGAAAAGAACAAGAAATGGGCTTAAAACAGGCCAATTTGGGCCAAAGAGGAAATCGACACGGCTTGGACTTCAAGCCACAAGGCCGTGCCTTGATAATTAATTAAGACATGGCCATGCCACGATTTACACAGCCGTGCCCCAATCGACAGAATTGAGACACGACCTGAAGATGATTTACAAGGGCGTGTACCGTGGCCGTGTCCCTGCCGCAGAAAAGAGTAATTCTAATCGGAATAGGATACTTTGAGGCAAAGAGACACATTCAAAAGCCTATTCAAACACCCGAGTAGGAATTATACTTGAATTAGGATACTTAGGGGCCAAGTAAGGCATCTCAAAGTCTATATAAACACCCAAGGGTGCAACTTAAGGGGGAGTTCGGTAGAAGCCTTCTGCTAGGGCTTTTGTCGGGGCATTAGGCGGTGAACTAGGCCAAGGAGCCGAGCTAGGAAGATCACGTTTTATGGAATCACTCGAAGATAGCCAAGTGGATCCATCTCGAAGAGCCGGAATTCTACTCAAGACGGTGAATTTCTCCTTCAATTCCTTCAGGGGGTTTTAGGGATTTTCTACATTTTATTTTATCTTTTCTATTGAGATGTTTTCTTTATTTGTTATGAACTAAACCCTTCAGATACCTGAAGGGGATGAAAACTAGATGAATCTTGTTATTGAATTCTGAATTATATGATAAATACTTAGTTTGTTCTTAATTATGCATGCTTAATCCAAATCTGATGTGCTTAGGTGGAGGAGGAATAAACCCTGCTTAAGAGTAGATTGAGTATAATTAAGCGAAGTTGATCGCATGCCTAGAGATATGGTGACAAGATTTTGCCGGATTAGGGTGAAACCTAATATGGGAATCCATAGATCGATTTACTGATATTCTAGGGGGTTATTATAAGTGAACGAGAGTTCCACTAATTAACCTAGGGTTAGACGTTATTCACCTTGAGAGAGGGTTTATTATACGTGGAATCAAACTAAGTAAATAAAATCATATGGTTCAGTATTAAATAACAAGTGAAGTCTAAGAGGATTCTTTCTGAGGGTATCGTTGTGATCAATTGAGTTTTCTTCGAGTTATTTCCCTATTCGTTCTTTTTATCTTTGTCTTTAAACTAGATTAAATCAACCAATCACTCTATATTTTAGGCTAAATAATAAAAAGTAAGTAAGTATTAGTACTTTTAGTTCCTTTGAGTTCGATAATCCGGTCTTGCCTAAGCTATGCTACTATTCGATAGGTACACTTGCCTTTAATTATTGTCAGAGTTAGTCTCAAGGTTCGATCTCATTCATTATAAATTTTAAAGCTCTGATTTTAGCGATCAATAAGACCGATATTCATACATCAGATTGGTGATGCCCAAAAAATTGATGACGAGATGATAGCAAAATAAGCTCAATGTGATTTGAATTCGGATTCAAAATTTCAAGTGGACAGTGATATTTTTTGAGATTTAGAGATCAGATTTGTGTTTTGAAGAATTCAGAGTTGATTCAGTTAATTTTGAATGAAGCTCATAATAGTCGTTTGACTGTGCATCCGAGGAGTACGAAAATGTATAACGATCTAAAATAGTTTTATTGGTGGCATGGTATGAAAAGAGACATCTCTGACTTTGTGTCGAAATGTTTAGTTTGTCAACAAGTTAAAGCCGAACATCAAGTTCCATCATGTTTGTTACAATCGATCATGATTCTTGAGTGGAAATAGAGAGAATTACGATGGACTTTGTGTCGAGATTACCCTTATCTTCGAGAAAAAAATATGCAATTTGGGTGATAGTTGATAGATTGATGAAATTAGCTCATTTTGTTCCGGTGAGAATAGATTATTCACTTGAATGGTTAGCCGAATTTTATATAGCTGAGATTGTGAGATTGCATGAAGTACCACTATCTATTGTATCTGACAGAGATCCAAGATTTACTTCTCGATTTTGGAAGAAATTGCAAAAGGCATTAAGCACAAAGTTGCATTTTAGTACTGCATTTCATCCGCAAACAGACGGACAATCTAAGTGAATCATCTAGGTTCTCGAAGATATGTTGAGGTGTTGTATACTTGAGTTCGAAAGTACTTGGGAAAAGCATTTACCGTTAATTGAGTTTGCGTACAACAACAGTTTTCAATCTAGCATTAAAATGGCACCGTATGAGGCTCTTTATGGTTGAAAATTTTGAACTCCATTATATTGGGCTGAACTGAGTGAGAATAAGATTCACGGGGTTGATCTTATAAAAGAGATTGAATAGAAAGTAAAAATGATTCATGACAGTTTGAAAGTGGCCCCAGATCGTCAGAAGTCTTATGTAGATTTAAAACGAAAGATATCAAATCTAAAGTTTGTGACAAAGTGTTTTTGAAAGTATCTCCATGGAAGAAAATACTTCGATTTGGCCGAAAAGGAAAATTGAGGCCGAGGTTTATTGGAACGTATGAGATTATTTAACAAATAGGACTGGTTGCTTATAGATTGATGTTGCCACCTGAGTTAGAAAAGATCCATAATGTGTTTCATGTGTCGATGCTTTGACGGTATGGATATGATCCGTCTCATGTGATTGCTCCTACTGAGGTTGAAATTCAGTCAGACTTGTCGTATAGTGAAGAACCGATTCGAATCTTGGCACGAGAGACCAAAGAGTTAAGAAATAAAAGAATTTCCTTTGTGAAGCTGTTGTGGCACAAACACGGAGAAGAGGCTACATAGGAGCCTAAGAATGTTATGAGAGAGCAATATCCATATCTATTCACTGGTAAGATTTTCGGGGACGAAAATCCCTAAGGGGGGAGAGTTGTAATAGCTCGATTTAGACCTTAGTCAGAACAGTGCTTTTAAGACCACAAATTTGAGGTCAGAATAATATTTTAATATTATTTTTGGTGTTTATTATATGTGATATAGCCTGTGTGAAAGTTCTATGTGGAAATCTTATCGATTGTGTGTTGAATTTTGAAAACGGACTTAATCGCATAAAGTGTAAAAGCTATGTACTGATTTTTGAAGTGTCTATATGTTATGGATTTTTAATGAGGAGGCCTTATGAAGCAATTAAACCATTTTTAATATAGTGGTTGGTTAATAGACAAAAATGGCCTTAGTGTATGAAAACTTTTAAAGATTATTAAAGGTTAAATTGGTAACTTAATAAATGATGATATATGTGTTATAATAAAACATAAAAGTTGGCCATTATCATCTTGTTTGTGCCGAAATTGACGAAAAGAAAAGAACACTAAGCTAGGGTATCCGCCAACATTTGAGCTTGATTGAAGGTATGTCTTGCTTCAGTTTTTGATAATTTCTACGTTTTCGTAATCGTTGCTTTGTGGTCTAGCTAACCCATGCTTTAATTTTGTAAATTGATGGTGATTTTGAGATGTGCCATTAAAGAACATGTGAGCTTTGTGTTGATAGTTGATGAAATATGAAAGTATGATGAGGGGTTAACATAGTTTGTATTTGAATTTTTGATGAAATTGGTTATTTTGGAATAAATTGTTAAAAATGAGAAATTAGAGGACTAAATTGTGAAATAAATGAAATATGTGGGTTTGTATTAGCATGGAAAGAATTCAGCTAAGCTTGTCTAAGTAGAAATTTGGTGTATTTTGTGATTTTTTGAATTAGGGACTAAAGTGTCGAAATGTGAAAATGTGAGGGTTATTTTGTAAAATGGACTAAATAAGTGTGTGTAGACTAAATTGAATGAATTTTAATTGAATGGGTTGAATTTGAATGTGTATAGACTAAGAAAGGAGAGGTTCAAATCGAGATCGAGGCAAAGACAAAGTGCTCGATTAATTGACCGTTTCGATATTTCGACGTCCGAGGTAAGTTTGGACATAATACGTGTATTTAACTATGTTTAATGTTATGAGATGAATGGTATGATATTATTGAACCGTGAATGCTAGGTGAGGGCTCGAGTTATGTGGCACTAAGTGTGCATATTCAGAAATGTGACCGAGATGATTAGCGCTATGTGTGCGAAATAATATAAGCTTCGGCTCTATGGTTGGCCTTGTGTGTGCGATACCGATTTAAGATCGGTTTGATATAGATGCACTAAGTGTGCGATGTTAATTAAGCTTTGGCTAACGATTTGGGGCACTAAGTGTACGATTGAACCAAAGAAGGGACGAAAGTTGATCGAAATAAAATAGTGACTATTGAGTAGCATATGTAATCGACAACTAAGTGTTGGCTAAGGTATGTTCGGAACCTATGTGGTTGATGAAACTATGAATGAGTTTATGGAAGGTTAATTGAACATATTAGCTTTGGATGGTATGATATATGTGATTGTTAAATAATCTATGTGATGGTTTGTTTTGGTATAATGTGTTATGTTACGAACTTACTAACCTTTTGAAAGCCTACTGTGTGATTGTTTCTCTATTTTACAGTGTTTGTAAAGCTTTCTCAGATCCGAGGATTGTTAGCATCTCTATCACACTATCGGCAATCTATTTTGGTACTTTTGAGAAGATGTATATAGTAGAAATATGGCATGTATAGGCTAGAAGTTATGATATGTCTTGAAATGTTTAATCCTTTCCATGTGATTTGGCTTGGAAGTTTAATGATGTAGAATTTATGAATGAGCTATGAATGTGGTATATTTCATAACTTTGTGGTTGATGAAAGATGTGATTTGAAGATGAAATATGGCATGAATTATATATTGCTTGATACACACACACACACACACACACATATATACATATATATATATGTTTTGAGATGTACAATTGTTACTTTGAATGGACTCATTTGTGATGATATTAGGTGTTGAAGTAGGTAGTATTTTTAATGATTAATTGGTGTATGAAATGGTATGTTTGAAAGCATTTGAAAGCATGAATTGCTATTGTTTTGAAGCTTGTTGGTTGACCCTTGTATGGGTGGCAAATTGGCCTTGCAAATGGCCTATTTTGCATACATGGCCAAGAGACATGGGTTTGTGTCTCTACCGTGTGGTTTAAGGATCACTTCTAGGTGTGTCTAGACAGGGTACACGGCCGAGGCCCACGGGCGTGCATGGTGGCCATGTGATCAAGTCAGTAGCTACCCTAATTTTACATTGCAATGGCACACGGGCGTGTCTAGTGGCTACGGGAATAAGTTAGTATGTAAGCTCTGTTTTGGCACGGCCTAGATACATGGGTGTGTCTGGTAGTCGTGTGAGGCACACAGCCTGACTGCACGGGCGTGTGACCTTTGCAGTATTGAAGAATATTTAAAATTCTAAAATTTTTTGTAAGTGTTCGGTTTGTCCCGACCTCTTTCTAACTTGTGTTTAAGGTTTCGTAAACCTTGATAAGGGACTATAAGCTTGTATTTGAATATGTTTGATTGATGATTGACTTAGTGTCATGAAATGGATATGAAATGTTCTGATTATTCGATAATGCCTCTTAACCCTATTTCGATGACGGTTACGGGTTAGGGGTGTTACATTCTTTATAGACTCCATCATAGCTATTATCATTGTAATCCAGTTCTTCATCCGACCATTTGTAATCAAAGTTGTCCATAGTTTATGCTAAACTAACATCGGTAGTCATTGCTGAGTATCTTAGACGAGAATGTATACTAAAGTTCCTTGAAAAACAGAGAAGTGTTAGTAAAGTTAACAAGTAACTAAATAAAATGAACTAATAATTATATTTATAACTTGAATATTTCCTAATTATTCTATTAATGTAAAAAAGTAAAATTAAATTAGTGACTTTGCTTCCCCAGCAATGGGGCCAACATCTTGACCACCTTCGGTACCAATGACCAGAGCAAAAATCCTACACAAATATATTAAAAAGGCGGTGTCCATAAGTATACGGGCAGGTTGTAATATAGTTACAACAGAGTAGGTGATACTTCAAGGATCGTACCCAAGGGAAGCGAGCACTAAATTAATCCTAACCTAAGCAAAAATAGATATAATTAGTAATTTAGACAGATTATATTACGCAGAAATATAAAAGAGGGATCTTTTTAGGTTCTTAATAATAAAAGTAAAAAAAACTTAAATAAATACTAGGAAATCCAATAGAAGAATTTATCAAATCTGAGTATGGGTGATTAGCTCGCTTCAGTAATAAGAATCAACTGTCGCTCAGGGCTTCTTTTTCAATCAACTAGTCGATACCCTAGCAGGATCTTCTAATCTTCCACTAGAATGATGAGTCAGAAAGAAGTACTTATATCTCGACCTCACAGTCCAGACTGGTTTGGGGTTAAGGTGTTCACGGATAGGCCATACCAATTTTAGGTTAATTTCCACCTTCATAACCTCCTAGGGTCATCAAGCCTAAGGTTTAAATTCTTCCTTTCCCAAATAGCTGATCCACTAAGAGAACCTTACAAAATAATTAATTAATCATACTTTCACTTGTTAATCCCTCATAGGAGGATTAGTTCCTCATGGATCTCATAAACAACATAAACATGATATATAAAATAGACATGAATAACAATTCAAGAATATAATGTTTAGAAGAAGCCTGATTTGTACTGAATAGAATGTCAAATCCTCAAAGAGTTTGATCAAGTTCAATAATCTAATCTCTCCACAAAAGCGAAGAACAAAACTAAAAATGCCCTAAAGTCTAAAAAAAGGAAAAACTAAAACTATGAAGAAAATTATACAATATGAAAAGTTGTCCATAACATCTGTTAAACGAGCCTATTTATAGATTTGGCGTGATCGTTGTCTTTAACCCTAGGTCAGCTACCATTCTTGTGTTTATTTTTTGATTGTGCTGACTAAAATGCCTTGACTTGTAATTATTTCCTATACATAGCCGATGTCACAACACACTAGGTTTTGTGTCATGACATTGAAGGTAGTATGCTCATCTTTAAGGTATCTTTAGGGGTGTGTCATGACATCAAAGCCAGTCTTGAAATTCTTCTACTTTGCTCCCTACGTTGTGATATCCAACTCTCCGTGTTGCAACACGTCAACCAGTATTGAGTTAGCTCTCCTTCTAAAGGTCTCATGCACACTCACAAAGCATATTAGCTCACTCTTAGGCCTCATTTGGCCCCTAAGGTCAATAAAAGACTCACATTGCACAATTTATTGAATTTAAATAAAGTATTAAAAAATTAACCAAAATCTAACTAAAGTGCTTGTATTTAAGCTCCTTAAAAGCGAAAACTAGTTTGATCTACTACATTGAATTACGACAGATCAATTAAGTCAAATTCCATTCAAGCTGAATATTCAGGAACATCATATTCTCCATCATGACTCCATTGGTTTGTGGAAGCTTTGTTTATCCAAATTTATGCTTTGTTAATGTACTCATCATATCACAAATACATCTTCAACTGTTGCTAACTTGTACAATCTTATTCAAGATGGTTGACAACAATATAATGATCTTCGTGATCAGAGTTGGGAACATCATGCACGACCTTGTCCACTAGAATCATTGATTTGTCTCTTCATTGGAGTATGTAACATCCTGAAATTGAGCCTAGTAGAATTGGGCCTAATGGGCCTTGGGCGTAGGAGTGTTTAAAATTTTTGAGAACAAGTGAACAACATTATTTCAAGTTGGACTTATTAGGAAGGTGATTTTGGAAAGTTATGAGGTTTCTAGGAAGTTTCGGTTCAATTTAGGCTATAGGAAAATTTTAGTGTTGAAGCATTTTAAGGAGATAAGGTAAATGGCATCAAGACTTAAGGAAATAAGTGTGTATTTTGCTAGCACAAGTGAAGCACATGGTGGAGTGGTGTGGCGTCAAGTGGAGAGCATGGAGGAAAGGGGTTCGAATCCCACCTATTGCAAATTTTGGATTTATTTTGTGCTTTCTTTCCAAGTGTCGACCATGGTTCTAAATATGGTAAGGGAGACTTTTTATTGATGGAAAGAAGACTAAGAAAATAAGGTAAGGAGGAAAACAAGGGAAAATGAAGGAAAGAAATAAAAGAAAAAGGCACGGGAGGGAACATGTTGCCGAATATTAGGAGTTGCCTAAGAAAGAATTTTGGTTAACATTCATCTTTATGGTAAAGATGATACACAGTTTTGGGAGGGGGTCTTGGTAGCTGAACTTTTGCAATAGTCATTTGGAAAATTTTGGTGCTTGTAAAGCTTGTTTTCTTTTAGCATTTTGGTATTCCCTTTTTCCAATTCTTCCCCTTTGCTTGCCGAATTTCTAAAGCCATATGTTCACCTCATTTTCTCTTGTTTTGGCCGAAACACTCTAGCCATTGTTCATCTTGTTCCCTTGTTGTGCCATAACCCTCAATCCATCTTTGTTTATTCTTCCTTTGTTTCCGAAATACTCACCTCATTTTGATCATCTTCTCCTTGGTGATAGCCGAACTCCCTAACACTTCGTCTTTATTTTTCTTTCTCTTTTCTCACCATTTCTTTTATTCTCTCTCTTTTTCATTGGTCAATAATATTTGAAGGCCGAACCTTCCTTGTCCTTTTCTCTCCATTAGCCAAATCTGTAAGTGATTCCATTATACTCTTTTCATTTTCTTTTTCCCTAACCGAATGTTTGTCTATTAACATTCGGATGTTTCACTTTGATCTAAACCAAAATACCATTCTCTCCTAATCCCTCATATCTTGATCATCTTCTTGTTGTAGAATTATAGTGGAAAGTCGAATCTCATATCCTTGTCTCATCCGTAGCCATAAGTCAACCGGTGGAAATCGGGTTCATCATCATTAAGGTAAGGAGTTTCTTCTTGGATTTTTCGTTGTATCTCTACTTGGCTATGTTGCAAATCGGATCAAAGTTTTGACTAATCGATTATTTTACGGACAAAATCACTCGATATTCTCTACTTGTTAATTCTTCAAAAATAGTGGTAAGCCAAAACCTCTCCTTAGATAAATATGTTCACTCATCATAGTATTTTTCTAACCGAGACTTTTTCAATGGAGGCAAGTGTTAACGATTTGAAAGGAAAAGCGATTGGAGAACACAAAAGGAGTGGATTTGCAATTCCTACTCCTAAGTTCAAACAAATGGCAGTATCGGCAGTTCAGGATTTTCCACCGGTTTGTAGACCGTCGTCCGGTAGGAATAGACAAATCGTGGTCGTTCACAATATTGAGGGTAAGAATTTCATTAGATCGTCTGGTTTAGATTTAGATTAATAAAATTGCATTTGTTGGTTAATCGAGTGTAATGGTGATTTAGGTGCTGACGATCAAGAAGGTTTAATCCTTATCGTAATCAGGTGTGTAATCTCACATCAAATCTCGCAACTCTGTGATTTATCATCATGTTAGAAAAATCGAACGATGTTGCTTAAGAACTTAATAACAGTAAAATGATTTGAATCGAGTGATTTGCTTAAACATTGTTAATACTAAGATTTGTCATCAAAGTTGATTTGTAAAATTACGAAAATACCCTCAATAGGCCGTTTTTATCAAAATGCCTTAATGGGCCGAATTATGAAAACACCCTATGGACCGAATTATGAAAATGCCCTAATGGGTCAGTTTGCTAGAATGCCTTAGTGGGCCGAATTAGTATTGCTTTAATGGGCCAAATATTCGAAATATTTCATTAGATTAATGGTTATTATATATGTGGATATTTTATTATGTATGTTGCATTTCCACATTTTGCATGGGGTGGGAAAAATGTATGGAGAGCAGTGTAGCCTAGTGGCATTGCCGCAAAATGTTCATTATAATGCTTACTTATGATTTCGGTGGCAAGGCCACAATAAAAATATATGATAGCAGCTTGACTGCAAACTTTGGTGTGAGCAGCGGGGTGGGTTGACTTGATCCCCATAGGTGTGATTGGCTAGTTGGGGGTGTGATGGATGGATGGGTTGGATTGCATACATTTACTTCATTTAAATATTGTTATGTAAATGGGCTTCAGCCCAATATTATGCTATATAGGCTCAGGCCTAAGATGTTGCTTTTTGGGTTTAGTCCTAGTGGATGACGGTAAGGGGATTATACACTGAGTTCTAGTAACTCACCCCTCCTTCTTAATCCTTGCAGGTAATACTTAGTGATGTGGACTTGGGCTATGGATGACTCGGTGGAGGCCATACTTTAGAAATGGTGTTTTCGAACTTTAGTAAATTTCATTTTCCGCTTTATTACTTTTACTATTTTGGGTTTAAAGCTGTAATAAGGCCTCTGGGATAAACTTTAATTTGCTTTATGTTTGGACGTATTTATTATTTTTCTTGAATTATTTTAAATGGGGATTTTCTAAAATCATAAATAAAGGTTTTCCAAAATAGATTAACAAATGGATTTCATAACAAATTTTTACAAATAATTTAACTCAAAATTCTCTTTTGAACTATCAACAATATTTAAAAAAAAAGATTAATAGTTTAATTATCGATTCTTCAATCAACCTTTCAAGATTAGTAGTATTTTATCGAGTATTTCTAAATCAAATTTGTTTTCTTAAACAATAGCCTAATAACAACATCTTTAGTAAGAATCATAAGTTCTTTATTCGTTTTCTTCATGTGACATGCCAGATCTGGTCATACCGTATGGGCCAGGTTTGGGGTGTTACAGAGTAGATCTAATGTTAACAATCTTCGATTTTCCTCAATCTCCCATTGCTCATTTACTCCCTCTTCGTATACTTCGTCATAACCCTAGTAGGTCATCAAAGCTCCATTCGACCAACCCAGTTTGCAGTTTCATTCGTCATCCCAAGAAGTCATCTCATCGTTAAACCACATGTAATCATATGTAAGATTATGCCCAAAGAACAATCATGAGATTATTGTAATCACATACTCGTTTTGTCTTTTTTATTAGTATAAGGTATTGCCATTATTATTTCAGCTTTTTCTGTGTATATAAATAAACAAAATTGTAATAAAGCCTTAAGAAAATATGATTATTCTTAAAAAGGTCCTTAGTCAAGTATTATTGTGGGCTTGGACAACAATAATGCATTGAGACTAATGTGTAGTTGATTGATGACAAAGAATTGTCATTGACATAGGGATGTCAAAATCAATACATGAGTATGCTTTTCTGAACATATTGGATTGACATTCTATGAGTATGTTTCTTGGATTATTATGTAATAGTCACAATATTACACATAGTGATAACTATGTATATGATCCTCAGACTTGAGATTATCATTGTCCCAACATCATGAGTCAAATATTTTAATACAGTCAAAACATCTACCGTAATAGGTTGTACTATAAAGACTAATGTTGGATATACCACAATCCAAGTAGTGGGATATGGTTGATTAAGATAGAATTTATCCCTCCTTCATAATGGGAGCAATATCTTAGGCCTCTCGATAGAGTGACACTAGAAATGCATGGCCTTGCTCGAATAAGTTGATATGAGATATCACACTTATTTATTTATTGTAGTCTGCTCAGAAAATCAAGAAATATGAAATTGGACTATACAAGTATGATTATTCCATGACTTGTGTCTAATCTAGATATTAAGGATAAAATGATATAATACATGAAAAGATTATCACAGAAAGGTTATGTCGAATCATGACTTCTTCTAACTTGGGTGGGAATGATGCATTGCTAGATGTTACTCATTTCTTGTAATGTTAGAAGTGTTCTACTATTACTACCAACGTTACAAGAGCCTACAGGGTCACACATTATAGTTGAAACGAACAGAATCCAAATACATTTGGTATTGTATTTAGTTGTCACACAAATTAAATTAATTGTTGAATTCATTTAATTTGATAGTTAAATATTAAACACATTATATGTACAAACTTGTTGTACACAACTAGTGAACATATATATAATTAATATATGAATTTATTGATATATGCAAAATAATAATTGTATGTATTTTATCAAATTTATTAATATAAATAGTTATATTAATTAATTTCAGCCAAAATATAAAAGGCATGAAAATTAATATTCTTTTGGAAAGAAAATAATTAATTGTAACACCCCAAACCCTACCCACGAGCCACGGTAAAATTTAGAATGCCATCATGAAAACGCTCAAAAATTTTTGACTTAAAAGTAAAACTTAAAATTTGTGGTTGTTTGTAAAACCTCGTATTTTAAAATTCCAAATAAAACTAAGTTATTACAATTTCTCCGATTAAAACTTTAACATATATTTTAAAGTGTAAGTTGCTAAATCATAAACTCATTTCCACATAGTAGTTTAATCATCAATCTATAATAAAAATAATAACAAATACTATAAGGCCCTTATTACAATAAATGGATACTGAAAATATTGGAAATATAAATTTTATTAAATAAGGAAAAGAACATCTTTTGCATGGGCCACCTCACATCCACTCCAACCCGGTCCGAGCTTTATGCATCACCTGTAAGGTTTGATAAAAAAAATTGGGTGAGTCAAACAGACTCAGTGTATAGTTATTTCACATGTCTCCACATATGGGCTTGGCCCATATCCACACAGTCCACATACATACATATGCATCATGAAGCCCAACCCAACCTAGTGTCCGTCCATTACACCTACCTTGGCAGACCTGCCACCCAAGGCCGTGGCTACGCCACCGATCACCTAAGTGACCCCACAAGTCAATATCTACGAGGTGACTCGAGGTCATCCTCAATCCACAGTGATGCACACAGCTATCATCTACCAGGAGGTGGCACATAGCCAACACCCCACCTTGATAAAGCACATAGCTAACATCAAGCGCCAATGTAGCACAAGGCTAACATCGCACCACGTACATAATGTACACCTCGCCCTTCAATATTCATGTCCCAAATTCCCATGCATATATATCATGACAATAATATCATTTAGATGAGTATTCGACACATGCTTACCACGATTGCACATATTCATCAGTGATAATTTAATATCATAAAGTACTGACTTGATTATTCGATCACCCACCATGGGTATCCACCATCTTATCCCTTATTTCGACTACCATTCACATCATATCACACATATATAACAACATACACACATAAACAATCAAGAGAACAGTGCAATAACTATACACCTTTTTGGTACAGTCTACTCAATCCTGAAACTCTCTTATTCCTGTCGATTTTCTCCTAAGAACCAAAGTCAGAAATCGGTCATCACTTAAACTCATAAAATGGCCTATGGCCAAATACTACAAACCACCTACTTTGCTTAACTAAATCTCGAATCACCACATAACACTTACCTTGATGAATCGAATCCTTACAATCCTCCTTAAGGCTCCTTACCGTTGGCTACACAAAAGAAACACAATATTATGACTCTTCATACATTCGACCATCCCTTAGAAACCAAGGCCAACCATTGGTTTCGGCATACTAAATGAAGAAGAAGAGAATTGATTGCTAATAAAATACTTACTATACTCAAACCGATTGGAAGATTGATGAAAAGGAATGTCGACACCTCCCCAAAGGCTCTAAAAGATTCGCAAGAACTCCCAAATGGAGATGGGATAATCAGCTATCACAAAATAGGTATAGAACCGAGGTTGAGAAGAAGAAAAGAAGTGTAGATGAAAGTTAGGAGAATTCGAAAATGAAGAATAAAGGTGGAGAGGTTTCGGCTTTCTACTTTGGGTTATTAGACTTGTGACCAAGAGAAGAGAATAGAGTCCCCTTGAGATTCGGCTATGGCTTCACAAGTAAATACAATTTTTGGCTATGGTTCTAAATGGCAAGGGATATTTGGCTATGCAAGAAACGGTGTAGAATTGGGGTTGAAAGAAAGAAAAGAATAGGTAGAGAGAGTGAGAGGAAATTCGGCACAAAGAGAAAATGAGAGGAAGAATTTTCGGCAAGAGAAAATAAAAATGAAGAAAAGAATAGCCAAAAGATGGTCACCCCTATTTATACTACACAATTTTGGCACACCTATTTCCTACACCCTTCAAAATCGAAAATTCACAAGCTAAAGAGTCCCACATTCGGCCATTGCTCCTCCCCCTCTCAAATCCCATTTCCTTCTCCTATCATATCCCTTAATTCTTTCCTATCATATCTCTTAATTCTTTCCTATCATATCCTTTAATTCTTTCCTATCATATCTCTTAATTCTTTCCTATCATATCCTTTAATTCTTTCCTATCATATCCCTTAATTCTTTCCTATCATATCCCTTATTCTCTCCTCATTTATCTCTTATCCTATCATTTAAAATAAATAAAATAAAGTCACAATTTTGTCCTATCTTTAACAAAAATTTAAAATAAACCAAGCTTATCCTCATCTTTCCAAAGCCCCAAAGCCGTCCAACACTTCCCTCCTCTTGACGCCAAAAACAAATGCCCACAATGCAATTTCTGCAGCTCGAACCTCCTCCCTCTTGAACTCCCTTTGATGCAAGCTTTCTTGCACCCTAGGTGGCATCCCATGCCACTTTACCACTCGACTATTTATGTCATATACTCCCCCACAAATTTCCTTAAAGCCTCCTTAACTTAGCTCCCCCTTAACTAACACTTAAAAACAAAATTTCCCTAAAGCACTCTCCTATACCCTAGGGTTTTAGGAACCCCTAAAACTTATCCAACCATACATTGAGGCATGCTATCACTTGAATTATGCATTAAACGCATAACCCCTAAATCTAGGATATTACATTAATATATGAATTTTATTCATACAAAATATTAATTGTATATATTTTACTCAGAAATTAATATTCTTTTGGAAAGAATATAACTAATATTTGAATTTGATTCATACAAAATATTGATTGTATATATTTTATCGAATTTATTAATATAAACAATTATATTAATTAATTTCTGTTAAAATATAAAAGACATGGAAATTAATATTCTTTTGGAAAGAATATAATTTATTTTTCTAACGTTCCTTTTGTCTTCTCTATTAATAAGGAAACAGTCTTATATTCTTTTGGAAAAATATAATTCAATTTTCTAACTTTCCATTTGTCTTTTCTATTGAAAAGGGAATGATCCTGGTTTTCTGTAACAACCCGATTTAGGGCCTAGTCAGAATAGTGATTGCAAGACACAAATCCAAAGTAGAAATATGTGTTTTATGGTTTTTATAAGGTCTATGACATGCTTGCATGATTGTGTGAAAATTTCATGAAGAAATTTTATAAATTTGTGGTCAAATTATTCATTAGGACTAAATTACAAAGATTGAAAAATATGAGATTCTAGAAGTCTCATGTATGATATAGCATTAGAAAATTTATTAGGGGTCGTTATATAGAAATTAGATCATTATATCTTATGATGGACAAAAATGGAGATGGGAAGAAAAATCTCAAGGAAGGGGCGTTAAGGGCATTTTGGTCATTTGGTTAATAAGTTAAGTAAAAGGGAAAATAAGTCAAAAATCTTGTCCATCTTCTCCATTCTTGGCTGAAATTCTCAAGGACGCCATAGCTAGGGCTTCTTCAACTTTCAAGCTTGATTGTAAGTACCTCATAGCCTCGTTTTTTATGTTCTTTATATTTTTGAGATCCTCGTAGCTCGATTTAGCTATTTCTACCATTATTTGAGCTAAGGTTCATGTTAAAAATTTACCCATGTATAAAATGCATGTATTTTGATGTTTAATGGAGGAATATGAAAGTTTGATGTATGATAAACATCTTTTTCTAAGTGATTTTCATGGAAAACTCGTAAAAGGACCTAGTTGTAAAAAGTGATAAAATGTGTAGTAAAAATTAGTTTTGAAGGAAGGTGTGAGTTGTTATAAGCTCAATAAATGTTCAGCTAGGCTTGGGTAACCAAGAAAATGAATACATATCATTATACGATCCTAGGGACCATTTTGAAAATATGTGAAAGTTTAGAGGCAAAATTATAATTTTGCCAAAGTATAATTCATGGGCTGTTTTAGTCAATGTGATCATTAAATAAGTGAAATTTTCATTATAGATCAAGAAACATGAAATCCGAACCTAAATCGAGGAAAGAACAAAGTGGTAGACTAAATTGAACAACTACATATATTTTGGTGCCGAGATAAGTTTGTGTGTAATAAATCAACGTAATGTCATTATGTTTTAATATGCTTGATATCATGAGAAATGTACATTATTTCTATTAAATTGATTAATAAGGTCTCAGTGAGAGTATGATAAAATTGTATTATGTGAATGTCTCGGTTGAACCTTAGGAATAAAAAGGATACTATTGTCACGACATAAGACTATTAAGGTCCCATATAAGACTATGTCTGAGACATGGCCTCGGCACCGAATTGAGATCCAGTGTAACATCCTTAAATCGAGGTCTCTATATTTTGTGTGTTTGCATGTGACGATATGTTTACTGTGCTAATTTAGGGTGTTTTGGGGGCCTAGGCATGACCTCGGGTTAGGCCTGAGTCATGGCTAAAATTTTTGTTTTGGCACTTAGGAATAAGGAGCTAAGGGAGTTAAGGGTTAAAAGATATTCTTGGGGTGTTGTGACATAAAGAACCTAGTGGCAAAGTGGCAAAGTAGGTGCCACTAGGGTACCAGGAAGGTGACGCCACATGCAGGGAAAGGGGAAGCTTAGGTTCGAGCAGTAGAAATCTCATTTTCTGCTTATTATTTTGACGCCAAGCTGAGAAAGTGGTGTGCTCAGGGTGAACTCTGGAGGATAAGGATAGGAGGAGTCAAATAAATGAAGGTGAGGAAATTTAGGAGCTTGAATCTTATCAAACTCATTTGAAGGTGTTGGCCGAAAGTTGGACTGTAGGAAGGAGGAGTGCAATCGGTTTTAGGTTCTTTGGATGGTGGCTGAATATGCTTTGGGCAAAAGCTAAATCGGCTAGCTTTGGGAGTCTTTCTCTTTTCTTTGTTTAGTGTCAAAATCGAAACCTCTTCTAAGTGACCTCTTTCATTTTACCTTTGCTACTTGTTGGCCGAACCACTATTGTTGTTTCAGTAGAAAGCCGAAAGCAACTCTTTTCACTTCATTTTTTCTTTCTTTCAAAACTCCTTGCATCGAAATCTTCTTTCAGATTTTTTCCTTTTTTCCGAGTCCATCCCCTCCTATTCCACTTCCTTCTTCATCTTTCCACTTCCTGAAAAGATGAATACTTTGCTCCTCTGTTTCTCTCCTCTTGCATTTTCTCCTCTTTGCCAAATCTATCTCGTCCTTTTTGGGTTATAGTCGAACCTCCTGGTAAGTGTAGATTTTCTTTTTCTCCTTCGACTGATTTGGTTAGTGCCGAATCTATTTTGTCTTTATTCTTATACTTTTTCAATCGTTATTAATCGGGATTTTCAACTTCATTCTTGTTCTATATTGGTAGCCGAAATCCCTAACATCACTTGGAGGTGTCGAACGTCGGTGCTTGGTGGCCGAAACTGTCAGTAAGGTAAGGGAGTGACAATCTCTTTTGATTTTTGGGATTCATGCTAAAGCCGAATGGCTTTTGGATTCCTAATGATGTGTTTTACCGATTGTAGGAAGGGAGGAGTGTAGCCGAATACAGTGGATCTTCGGGATTCAGTGGTCGAACTAGGTAAGGGTTCTAGCGTGTAGATCTATTTCTTATTCATTCAAAAGTCAAGGCTAATCGTTGTGTGTATTAGTGCTTGGCCGATTGCAAGGAAGGCTCATCACATAGTTTCAGGATTTGGTTGGAAACCAAATTGGCATTAAGGTAAGGTGCTACCTTCATGCGGTATATCTTTGGAATTTCTAGTGGAGCCGAATGGTCTTTTGGTTGCTAACTAAGTATTGACCGATTGTAGGGTAGAGTGAAGGCTAACATTTCGGGATTTCGCTTAGATCTACGAAAAGTCAGGTGTGTAACGCTTACACACTTCGTTAGTATGATATGTTTATTGTGTTACTATTATAGCCATTGAAACCTGTAGTTATGCCTTGTGGGCATGAGCATGGACTCCGGGTAAGTCCCTTGATTATGGATCTCGTTATATGCTATCATGTCATTGTTTAATGTTAGGCTATGTGTTATTTGCATCATCATGTATTATTATGCCACGAATGTTATGGTCATGATGGTGGGATTGTTGAGAGGAGGGGGAAGAATTATTTGGACTGTCACCAGTGGTTTTGACCATACGACTGGTTGGCCCCGTCTTTGATATTATAATTTGTGACTAAGTCCCAGTGGTTTTGACCACCAGTGGTTTTGACCACACATGGATTATTGTGACTCATCCCAGTGGTTTGGTACCATAGTGGGTTGGCCCCACATGATTAATTACGGATTGTCATCAGTGGTTTTGACCACACGATGGGTTGACCCCATCACTTGATTTGTGACTATGTTCACTAGTGGTTTTGGCCACACCGATATATATATTTTTGTGACTACCATCACTAGTGGTTTTGACCACCAGTGGTTTTGACCACACGGGGTAGATAAAGGAGATTGGATGGTTAGGTTATAGGGTTTGCATGATTTGCATGTTATACTGATGATTTGCGTAAGTGCTTGCACTATCGAGTTGGGGATTTATACACTGAGTCTCGGTGACTCACCCCTTCCCTTATATTTTACAGATGAGGCGTAGATTACGGATATGGAGCCGGGAGGACTCGAGGCGGTCATGCATGCTAGTTTTGGGTTTTGACTTAAAGTACTATTTTGATTTTATTTACTTTCCTTCAATTTGGTTTTGGTTTTGTAATAAGGCCGTTAAGTATTATTTTGGGTTTTAATTTTGGATTTTATTTTACCTATCTTATGCATGTGATTAGTAGTTTGATATTGCTTAAGAAACCGGGATTAGATCGATGTTTTCAAAACTATACTCGATATTGGTTTTTCAAACGTTACCATCGGGTAACATTATTCACAAGGTAATAACAAAGTTAACATAAATGATTCCAAACCTAAAGTTTCAAACAACTCCAAATGCAAATAGTTTCAACTTGATTATGCTCATTTCACTCGGTTTTTTGTAATAAGTGTCGAATGATTTCTAAAAACTAGCAACAACCACTAGATTTTCAATAAAATTTAATCGGTAACTGGTTTATTCAAATGTTTTCACTCCGTGACATACCAGATCCGGTCGTGGTGTATTGATCGGGTTTGGGGTGTTACATTTTCGGTATCAGAGCCAAGTTTAAAAGCTCGGCTGTGGGCTCGAGGCGCAAAATGTTTAAAAGTAGGGATTTGAAAAGTTTTGCTGGAAATGTACATGCTCAGGTAAGTATCCCTAACCTTTGTGTGATTTGAATGTAGAAGGAATGGGTATTTTGGGATCGTAGATTAGAAGATTAGGAGTTATTGAACCCTAGGAATAGCCTACTCCAACGCAAAAATTACATAAGACTTAAAGATCAACTAAACAAACCTGTGAGTACGTCGCTAAGTTAAGGGTGTGGCAACTGTTGTGTGCATGTCTAGGAATGGATTCAGGGGGAGCTTGGTATTTAAGTAGTCTTAGTGACTCACCTCCTCTTCACTCGAATCCTACCTAGTGCGTAGTGACGGTTCACCCTAATTGAGACGACTTATTCACAGGTTAAATTCAATAACTAAAACTCGAAAGGGACCAGCCACCTTGTTTTGAACAACCCTAAAATTAAACCTTGGTTTTGAAATTACCAAAGTACTCTTGATTCGAAAAAAAATTCTCGATTTGAAAAATGACCAAAATACCCCTAATTTGCAAATTGACCAAATTACCCCTGACTTGTAAAATTATCGAAATACCCTCGGTATGAAAATTACTGAAGTACCCCCGAATTGAAAATTTCCAAAATACACCTATTTCGTAAAATCACCTGGAACCATATTTTGGAAAATTATGAAAATACCCCTGGTTTATGACATTACCAAAATACCCCCGATCTATGGAATTTATGAAATACCTATAATTTGTAAAGGTTTCCAAATTAACCCTAATTTATTACTGAAATACCCCGATAGGTTAAATTACGAAAATACCCCCGGGTAGTGAAATAATGAGAATACCCCTATAAGTGGAGTGTGGGTGGGGATGTTATTGATGAATGAATATGATTCACTGAATTAAGATAGAAGACTTGAAACGAAAACTTTGTAATGATCGAAAGAACTACTACTAAACTTCTTTACATAAAACTTGTTCGTTGGTAATCAGTGGAACAGAAACTAATGCATAAAATTTTTTAAAGCAGATTAAGGCATGAGCATAGTCATGAGTTTTAGGGGAAATGGTCTAATGTGCGAGGGCGTGGTAGAGGCAGAATGACCGTATCAGAACCCATTAGGTCTGGTCAAGGGTTCGAGAATGAGATACCACCACCACCACCGCTTTGGTGTTGAGTACCAAGATCGACGGGATGATGCGATGTCGCAGCGATCTGTGAGTGCTTGAGAGAGTGGCTGGAGCAGGTGGAGGTACGGAAGCTCAAAAATCTGTATCTGAGCGACTCTAAACCAATGGAGCTGAGGTATTCTAAGGTGTATCTAGAATGGCACCCAATACGGCTAAGTATTAGTTGGAGGCGATGGAACGAATCATGGACGATTTGGATCTGACGGTTGAGGAGAAGCTAAAGGGGTAGTGTCACTTCTCCAAGATGATTCATACCAGTGGTGGCTCACGGTTCGAGATGGTGCTGCAGCGGATGATCTCACTTTGGATTATTTCAAGGCGGCTTATCAGAAGAAGTATGTTGGGACCAGCTATATTGATGCGCAGAGGAAGGCTTTTTGAGGCTGGTTTAGGGGAATAAGTCCGTATCGGAGTACGAGGAAGAATTCTTAAGGTTGAGCCGGTATGCTCGAGGCATCGTGGCTACGAAGCATGAGCGATGTGTCAGGTTCAAGGACGGATTGAGGGATGATCTGAGATTGCTGATTGCTCCATAGTAGGAAAGAGAGTTTGAGGTCTTAGTGGAAAAGGCCAAAGTTGCGGAGGAAGTAAAACAGTCGGTAAGATGGAATCAGGACAAGGGTTGGAATAAAAAGAATTCCGAATCATTTGGGTCTACGGGGAATCAAAAGAATGGGGTAGATATAGTAGGCCGAATCAAGCTGCTAGGCCTACTACTGCTAATACTCAGTGGCCACCACGATGTGCTCGATATGGGAAGTCTCACACGGGAGAATGTTGGACTGGAAACAAAGGATGTTTTGAGTGTGGATCGATGGAGCACCGAGTGAGGGATTGTCCATAGAGGTCAGCTAGGTTGTAGTCTGGGGATCAGAATCATACACAAATCAAGAAGGATGGTCAGCAGCCACAGAGGGGCCGTGGTGTAGCTAGGGCAGGTAATGGCTCTGGTAGAGGCCGTAGAGCATCAGGCAGAGGTGCAAGTGGTACAGAGGTGAGACAACCTGGATTGATCTACACAGCGAGGCGTCGAGAGGAGGGCGACGCACAGGACGTTATAATCGGTACGTTCTTAATCTTTGGACTACCTTATAATACTTTGATAGATGTGGGTTCGATGCACTCATATGTAGCCAGTAGCATAGTGGAAATTATGAATTTAGACTCTGAGATTACTTCTAGAAAGATGACAATGATAAGCCCTCTAGGTCACTCTGTAGAAGTAAGTAAACTATATAGAGATGTACCCCTAGAACTTCAAGGGGTCGTGTTTTTGGCTGATTTGATAGAACTGTCGTTTGGGGAGTTTGACCTGATTCTCGGGATAGATTGGCTGGTGAAGTACCAGGCCAGTTTGGATTGCGTAGCTAAGCGTATGGTGTTGATGACAATAGAAGGTGGGGAGGTAGTGATGATAGGTAATAGAAGAGATTACTTATCCAATCTGGTCTCTACACTGAAGGCGGAGAAAATGCTAAGGAAGGGTTGTGAGGCATTCATGGTGCATGTTTGTGCTTTGGGAGCCAAGGATCCAGCTGTAGAGAGTGTCTGAACCATAGGGGAATTTACTGATGTATTCCTAGAGGAACTTCCGGGTCTGCCTCCTAATCGCGAAGTTGAATTTGGTATAGACCTGTTACCCAGAACTATGCCAGTGTCTATTACCCCATATAGAATGGCACCAAAGGAATTGGTGGAGCTGAAGGCTCAAATTCAAGAATTACTGGACAGAGGTTTCATCCGACCGAGTATATCTCCTTGGGGAGCGCTTGTGCTCTTTGTTAAGAAGAAAGACGGTACAATGCGGATGTGTATAGACTACCGCCAGCTGAACAAGTTGACTATCAAAAACAAGTATCAGTTGCCCAGGATTGACGACTTGTTTGATCAACTCAAGGGTGCATCAATTTTCACTAAGATAGATCTTAGGTCGGGGTATCATCAACTCAAAGTGAAGGAGGCTGATGTTCATAAAATGGCATTTTGTACTCGGTATGGGCATTACAAGTTTTTGGTGATATCGTTTGGGTTGACTAATGCACCGGCAGCATTCATGGACTTGATGAATCGAGTGTTCCAGCAGTACTTGGACCAGTTTGTCATGGTATTTATAGACGACATATTGGTGTACTAAAGGAGGATCATGATACGCACTTGCGGGTAGTGTTGCAAATTCTGAGGGAAAAATAGTTATTTGCCAAGTTCAGTAAGTGCGAATTCTGGCTTAGGGAGGTGACTTTCTTAGGTCACGTAGTGTCAGCTGAAGGGATTAGAGTAGACCCTCGCAAGATTGAGGCAGTGTTGGACTGGAAATTGCCTAGGTCGATTGTGGAGATTTGGAGTTTTCTAGGTTTGGCAGGGTATTACCGGAGATTTTTGGAAGGATTTTCTCTGATCGCGACGCTGTTGACCAAGTTATTGAGGAAAGGAGTTCCATTTGTGTGGTCGAAGAAACAACAGGAAAGTTTCGACAAGTTGAGGAAGATTTTGACGAAAGCTCCGGTTCTGGTTTAGCCTGAGGCAGGAAAGGTATTCACGGTCTACTGTGATGCATCACATACTAGCTTGGGATGTGTGCTGATGCAGGAAGGGAAAGTAGTGGCATATGCGCCTCGACAGCTGAGACCGCATATCCGACACATGACCTGGAGTTGGCCGCAGTGGTTTTTGCCCTAAAAATATGGAGATACTATTTGTACGGGGAGAAGTCGATAGTCTACACGGACCACAAGAGTCTGAAGTATCTTTTGACGTAGAAGGATTTAAATTTGAGACAGCGCAGATGGATTGAGCTGCTGAAGGACTATGACTGCTCAATTAAGTATCATCCGGGCAAAGCTAACGTGGTTGCAGACGCGTTGAGCCATAGGGTAGTGTCGGACCTGAGAGCGATGTTTGCTCATCTTAGCCTGTATGACGACGGGAGTTTTTTGGCAGAATTGTGGGTTAAGTCAACTTGGGTAGAGCAGATTAAAGAGAAACAGTTAGTGGATGAGGGTTTGAATGCTCGGAGGTTGCAAGTACAGAGTAGAGGTTTGGAAGGTTACAGCTTGATCAATGATGGAGTGTTGTGTTTTCAAGGGAGAGCTTGTATCTCAAGGACGTCGAGTTGAGGCAAAGGATTCTTCAGATGCACATAGCGACCCATACGCTATGCATCCCGGAGGTAGCAAGATGTACCGGATTTGCGAGAGCAATTGGTGGCAGTGTCCGAAATGGAAGTGACCGAGTTTGTGGGTAAGTGTCGATGTGTCGTGAGCCAAAGCCGAATATCGGTTGTCGCCGAGTTTACTTCATAGGTGAAGATTCTTCGATGGAAGTGGGAAAGGATCACTATGGACTTTGTCAGTGGGCTACCCTTACGCCTAGCAAGAAGGACTCAGTCTGGGTGATTGTGGACCTTTTGACTAAATCGGCTCATTTCATACTGGTGAGGGTTGATTATTCACTCCAAAAGTTAGCCAAGTTGTATGTCGCCGAGATAGTAAGGTTTCATGGAGTGCCAGTGTTGATTATCTCGGATAGGGATCCCAAGTTCACGTCGAGGTTCTGGAGAGCTTTCCATAAGGCTTTGGGTACGAGGTTGGATTTCAAAGACTTTTCACCCACAACTCGATGGATGATTTGAGAGAGTAATTTAGATTTTAGAAGATATGCTAAGGGGCTGTGTTCTGGATTTCAGTGGTAGTTGGGAGGAGTATCTACCATTGGCGGAGTTCGCTTATAACAATAGTTACCAAGCAAGTATCCAGATCACACCATATGAGGCACTGTACGGACAGAAATGTCATACTCTTCGTGTTGGATAGAATTGGGTGAACGGCAGATATTGGGTCCGGAGTTGGTGGCAGAAACTGGGATAAGGTTAAGGTGATTCGGGCTCATCTTAAGGAAGCATCAGACAGGCAGAAGTCTTATGCCAATCTTAAGCGTAGGGATATAGAGTATGCAATAGGTGACAGGGTCTTCCTGAAGGTATCACCATGGAAGAAGGTGCTGAGATTTGGGTGAAAAGGGAAGCTAAGCCCTAGGTTTATCGGGCCGTACTCGGTGTTGAAGCAAGTGGGACCAGTAGCTTATCAGCTCGAGTTGCCGACAGAGTTAAGTCAGATTCACGATGTCTTCCATGTTTCAGTGCTTAGGCGCTATCGATCAGATCCGTCACACGTTGTGCCAGTTGCAGAGATTGAGGTGAGCTCGGACATGTCTTTCGAGGAGGAACCGGTACAAATTTTAGATCGGGATGTCAAGGTCTTGCGTAGGAAGTCAGTTCCCTTAGTGAAAGTGTTATGGCGGAACTATGGTACGAAGGAGGCCACATGGGAACCACTGGATGTGATGCGGTAGTAATACCCTCAACTCTTCTGACCAGGTAATTTTGAGGCTAAAATTGTTTTAAGGGGGTAGAACTGTAACATCCTTAAATCGAGGTCTCTACATTTTATGTGTTTGTATGTGACGATATGCTTACTATGTCAGTTTAGGGTGTTTTGGGGGCCTATGCATGACCTCGGGTTAGGCCTGAGTCATGGCTAAAATTTTTGTTTTGGCACTTAGGAATAAGGAGCTAAGGGAGTTAGGGGTTAAAAGTTATTCTTGGTGCGTTATGACATAAAGAACCTAGTGGCAAAGTGGCAAAGTAGGTGACACTAGGGTACCAGAAAGGTGATGTCACATGCAGGGAAGGGGGAGCTCAGGTTCGGACAGCAGAAATCTCATTTTCTGCTTATTATTTTGATGCCAATCTGAGGAAGTGGTGTGCTTAGGGTGGACTCTGGAAGATAAGGATGTGAGGAGTCAAATAGATGAAGGTGAGGAAATTTAGGAGCTTGAATCTTATCAAACTCATTTGAAGGTGTTGGCTGGAAGTTGGACTGTGGAGAGGAGGAGTGCAATCTGTTTTGGGTTCTTTGGATGGTGGCCGAATGTGCTTTGGGGAAAAGCTAAATCGGCTAGCTTTGGGAGTCTTTCTTTTTTCTTTGTTTAGTGTCAAAGCCAAAACCTCTTCTAAGTGACCTCTTTCATTCGGCCTTTGCTACTTGTTGGCCGAACTACTATTGTTGTTTTAGTAGAAAGCCGAAAGCAACTCTTTTCACTTCATCTTTTCTTTCTTTCAAACCTCCTTGCGCCGAAATCTTCTTTCAGTATTTTTTCCTTTTTCCTAAGTCCATCCCTTCCTATTCCACTTCCTTCTTCATCTTTCCACTTCTTGAAAAGCCAAATACTATGCTCCTCAGTTTCTCCCCTCTTGCGTTTTCTCCTCTTTACCGAATCTATCTCGTCCTTTTTGGGTTATAGCCGAACCTCTTGGTAAGTGTAGATTTTCTTTTTCTCCTTCGACTAATTTGGTTAGTGCCGAATCTCTTTTGTCTTTCTTCTGATACTTCTTCAATCGTTATTAATCGGGATCTTCAACTTCATTCTTGTTCTATATTGGTAGCCGAAATCCCTAACATCACTTGGAGGTGCCGAACGTCGGTGCTTGGTGGCCGAAACTGTCAGTAAGGTAAGGGAGTGACAATCTCTTTTGATTTTTGGGATTCATGCTAAAGCCAAATGGCTTTTGGATTCCTAATGATGTGTTTAACCGATTGTAGGAAGGGAGGAGTGTAGCCGAATGCAGTGGATCTTCGGGATTCGATGGATGATCTAGGTAAGGGTTCTAGCGTGTAGATCTGTTTCTTATTCATTCAAAAGCCAAAGGCTAATCATTGTGTTTATTAGTGCTTGGCCGATTGCAAGGAAGGTTCATCACATAGCTTCGGGATTTGGTTGGAAACCAAATCGGCATTAAGGTAAGGTGCTACCTTCATGCGGTATATCTTTGGAATTTCTAGTGGAGCCAAATAGGCTTTTGGTTGCTGACTAAGTATTGATCGATTGTAGGCTAGAGTGAAGGCTAATGTTTCAGGATTTCGCTTAGATCTATGAATAGTCAGGTGTGTAACGCATATACACTTCGTTAGTATGATATGTTTATTGTGTTACAATTATAGCCATTGAAACTAGTAGTTATGCCTTGTGGGCATGAGCATGGACTCCGGGAAAGTCCCCTGATTATGGATCTCGTTATATGCTATCATGTCATTGTTTAATGTTAGGCTATGTGTTATTTGCATCATTATGTATTATTATGCCACGAATGTTATGGTTATGATGGTGGGATTGTTGAGAGGAGGGGGAAGAATTATTTGGACTGTCACCAGTGGTTTTGACCACACGACGGGTTGGCCCCGTCTTTGATATTATAATTTGTGACTAAGTCCCAATGGTTTTGACCACCAGAGGTTTTGACCACACATGGATTATTGTGACTCGTCCCAGTGGTTTGGTACCACAGTGGGTTGGCCCCACATGATTAATTATGGGATTGTCATCAGTGGTTTTAACCACGCGATGGGTTGGCCCCATCACTTGATTTGTGACTATGGTCACCAGTGGTTTTGACCACCAGTGGTTTTGACCACACAGGGTAGATAAAGGAGATTGGATGGTTAGGTTATTGGGTTTGCATGATTTGAATGTTATACTAATGATTTGCATAAGTGCTTGCACTATCGGGTTGGGGATTTATACACTGAGTCTCGGTGACTCACCCCTTCCCTTATATTTTGCAGATGAGGCGTAGATTACGGATATGGAACCGGGGAGGACTCGAGGCGGTCATGCATGCTAGTTTCGGGTTTTGACTTTAAAGTACTATTTCAGTTTTATTTACTTTCTTTCAATTCGGTTTTGGTTTTGTAATAAGGCCGCTAAGTATTATTTTGGGTTTTACTTCTGGATTTTATTTTACCTATCTTATGCATGTGATTAGTAGTTTGATATTGCTTAAGAAACCAGGATTAGATCGATGTTTTCAAAACTATACTCGATATCGGGGTTTTCAAACGTTACCATCGGGTAACATTATTCACAAGGTAATAACAAAGTTAACATAAATGATTCCAAACCTAAAGTTTCAAACAACTCCAAATGCAAATAGTTTCAACTTGACTATGCTCATTTCACTCGATTTTTTTTTGTAATAAGTGTCATATGATTTCTAAAAACTAGCAACAACTAATAGATTTTCAATAAAATTTAATCGGTAACTGGTTTATTCAAATTTTTTCACTCCGTGACATACCAGATCCGGTCGTGGTGTATTGACCGGGTTTGGGGTGTTACATCCAGTGTACGACCATACCTGGGATATGGCATCAACATCGAATATATATTCCATGTAAGACCACGTCTGGGACCTAGCTTCAATATGAAATCGTGTAAGACCATGTCTAAGACATGTCATCGATATACGATCTCGTGTAAAACCATATCTGGGATATGGTATCAACATCTATATAAGATCTCGTGTAAGACCATATCTAGGATATGGCATCAACATTGATATACGATCTCATGTAAGACCATATTTGGGATATGGCATCGATATCGATATGAGATCCCGTGTAAGACCATATCTGGGATATGGCATCGACATCTGAGTAACTTACGAGAAATGAGTCCGATATGTGATATGTTATTGGTAAGAGTAAGCATGATTAAGTTATGTAGATGTGCTTGAGAACTTGAGTTATTACTCAATATAATGTATGGACGTATCATAAGATTTTATGTTGTTATTTATTACATGCAACTTATTAAGCTTTACGCTTACTCCCTCTCTTTTCCATTTCCTTGTAGTATCGCCAAGCTAGCTCGAGGATCGAAGGAAGTCGAGTTCGATTCACACTATCAAGCTATTCTTTTGGTATAGCAAAATTTGATTTTTTGGGGGTATGACATGTATAAGAACTTGGTTATTTTGTGATATGTCATATTTATTAGCCAATGAGTTGGCTATTAATGTTAATTCACTTTGTAAATGGCCATTGGAATCAGACAAACCTAGTTAAGTTATATATATTCAATGATGATGAAATTCATGAAGTGCAAGTTTGTGCAATTGAATGAGTTATGTATAAAGTATGTGCATGATGAACTAGAGTAATTTAGGATGTGAATGTCAAGATAGTAGATATTTGAAGTACATTATTGTCTTGCTATGTGGTACTTGAAATGGAATAAGTGTGGTTTCTTTTCAGGGTGGCATATGGCTTGGTAAATAGCCTTACATTTTTCCACATGGGTAGACACACGGGCGTGTGTCTATGCCATGTGTGAGACAGGGCTAGCCCCGTGGGCGTGTTCATAGGCTGTGTGTTCCCCTACATCCAAAATTAGTAAAACAAAATACTTAGTAGTAAGCACACGGCAGAGACACGGCCGTGTGTCTCAACCGTGTGAAGGCCACAGTCTCAGTACATGGGTGTGTGCTAAACCGTGTGAAGTCTGCATTTAAATTGCAAAAAATTTAGTTCGTCACACAGGCTAGGACACAAATGTGTGACCTAGCCGTGTGGCACTAAAGGTCTGCTGGCATCATAAATAGAATGTTAAGGTTTTCTCGCACGGGCTAAGACACGGGCTTGCCATAGTCGTGTGAGGGACACAGGCGTGTGGCCCTATTTTCAGCAAAAATTTTCTATGTGTTCGTGAGTTTCCAGTTTAGTCCCGAACCACTCCATGTGTATGTTTAGGGTCTCATAGACCTATAATAGGGACGTTATGATATCGAATGAAAAGTTTTAAGTTGGAATGAAAATTGATAGCCCGATATTATGTGACTAAGTATGTTAAGTCCGGTAATGCCTCATACCCGATTTTGGTGTTGAATACGGGTAAGGGGTGTTACATTTAGTGGTATTAGAGCTACGGTTTAGTCGATTCTCGGACTAATGTAGCATATGCATGAGTTTAGCTATACATGCCATACGCATGAGTATTTACATAATGATAGTGTGATGACTCCTAACGATTTACATTATGTTTTCATATAGTAAATGGATCGTGACAGAGCAGTGTCGTGTAACACCTCTTACCTTTATTCGATTCCTGAATCTGGGTAACAAGGCATTACCTTAACTTTCTCAATCATATAATATCGATCCACAAAAACTTCATTTAAAATTAAAACTTTTCATTCATGACCATAATGTCCTTATTGTAGGCCTATGAGACCCTAGACTCGCACTCGAAATGATTCGGGACCAAACTGGGAACTTTTGAACACTTTAAAATAAATAACTCAAAATAGGGCCACACGCCAGTGTGAAGATAAGACATGCCCGTGTGACATATCACATGCCCGTGTTCCACACCCGTGTGGATTTATTTTTCACTTTGAACCTACAAGGGTTTTCACACGGCCCGGCACACACTCGTGTCCATAGCCCGTGTCCTCACACATGGATTTATTTTTCACTTCAACCTACAAGGGTTTTCACAAGGCCTGACACATGCTCGTGTCCATAGCCTGTGTCCCTCACACGGCCATGACATGCCCGTGTCTTTGCCCGTGTGTGAAAACCTTGACATTCTATTTATGACATCATCATCTCAATAAGGTCACACGGCCAAGGCACACGCCCATGTCCTTAGACCATGTGTTGAATTAAATTCCTAATTTCAGGTGCAGACTTCACATGACCTGGGCATATGCCCGTGCTTTAGGCCGTGTCTCCCATACAGTTGAGACACATGGTCGTGTCTCAGCTCGTGTGTTTACTACTGGGTATTCTGACTTGTAAACTTGGCATACATGGGGACACATGGCCTCTCAACACGCCCATGGGGCTGACCGTGTGTCACACAGGGCCTAGATACATGCTCGTATGTCTACCCATGTGGACAATTATAAGGCTATCTACCAAGTCATTTGCCACCCTACAAAGCAACCACACTTATACCAAATCAGTTCAACATACATCATGACCATAAGGCACTTCCAAGAACTCAAAATCAAAACATCCACACAAGCATGCACTTCATGAATTTCATCATCATTGAATATAAGACCTTGTCAAGGATTGGCCAATTTCCAATGACCATTTACAAAATGAATTGAACAACATTAATAGCCAACACTTTGGCTAACAAATATGACATAACAAAATGACCAAGTCCTATACATGCCATACTCAAAATAAATCTAACTTTGCTATTCCAAAGAGAAGTTGATAGTGTGATTCCGAACTCCGAGTTAGCTTAGCGATACTACAAGGAAAAGGGAAATGAGAGGGGTAAGCATAAAGCTTAGTAATTTTAGATGAAATAAATAGTAACATAAAACCTCATAATGCCATCCATCCATTGCATTGAATAAGAACACAAAGTCTCAAGCACGTTGCTATAACTTACTCATGCTTACTCTTACCAATCACATGTCATGTCACATATCGTAAACATTTCTCGTGAATTACTCACATGTACCTGTATCACTTCTGTTGGAATACTGGCACCCCCATGGCGTAGCGAAATAAAATAAATCCTGGTGATCCAAACCATGAATCCATGTGTGTGGAATGAATCGCGGTGAAATAAAGGTTTCGAAGTTATTGAAATTTCAATCTGAGTAGACAGCGACGCCTCGGCAACAAGAGTTCTGATCTACTGTTGAACCAAGCCACAACCTTAATGATGTCAGCCTCTACGTAATCCACCTGGTTTGACTATGAACGGCAAAAATCTCCAAAACTATTTTAGAGGTTTTGTTTGCTTGACGGCTGCTAGACCTTTTTTCAAGCAAATTCTTAGGGTTTTTTCTTAATAAGTTTTTTATCACTTATTCCCTTTTCTAATCGGTATATCTTTTATGAATTATAAAATAAAATAAATATAATAATGCTTTAACCGAAAATTATAATTACATTAATTATACCCAAAAGTTATAATTACATTAATTATAACATGGATTTTAGTAAACTATATTTATTTAAATTTATATCTGAACCAAATTCATATATTAATTCTCATTATGTATACAACATCCTTGTACATATAATATATTCAATATTTGATTGCCCAATTAAATTAATTTAATTCATGTGACAATCAAACACAATACCAACTATGTTTCATTCCGTTTATTTCAACCATAGGGTGTAACCCTGTAGGTTCTTGTAACGTTAGCAGTAATACTAGAACGATTCTAATGTCACAAACAATGAGTGGCATCTAGCAATGCATCATTGCTACCTAAGTTACAAGAAGTCATGATTCGACATAACTTTTTGTGATTAACCTTTCATGCATTAATCCTTAAGTCCTTTATCTCTGGAATGGATACAAGTCATGGAATAGACACACTTGTATAGTCCATCCCATGTTTCTTGATATCTTGAGTAGACTATGATATACAAATTAGTATGACATCTCATGTCAACTTATTTGAGCATGGCCATGCATTTCTAGTCTCACTCAATCAAGTGGCCTAAGATATTACTCCCATTATGTGGGAGGGACTTATCCTATATTGATCAACAATATCCCTCTACATAGATTGTGGTATATCCAACATCAGCCTTTATAGAACAACCAGTTATGGTTACGTTTGACTGTATCAAAATATACGACTCATGATGTTGGGATAATGATTATCTCAAGTCTAAGGATCATATACATATTAATCACTATGAGTAATGATGTGACAATTACATAATAATCCAAGAAACATACTCATAGCAGGTCAGTCCAATATGTTGTTCTCTAACACACATATTCATGCATTGATTTGACACTCCATATCAATGACAACTCTTTATCATCAATCAACTACATGTTAGTCTTAAAGCATTATCGTTGTCCTAGTCAACAATAATACTTGACTAAGGATATTTTAATAATAATCATATTATTATCACATTATTATAAAATAGTTTATTTGTACACACAGAAGGAAAAACCGAAATAATAATGACAACGCTTTATATTAATAAACATCGTAAATCAATTATGTTATTACAACCATCTCATGATTGATCTTTGGGCATACTCTTACAACTTCATCACATAGCTTTAGCACTAATTTCATCTCTATTACAAACTTAACTATTTATCTCAATGACTCACTTGAATTACCCGAGGATACTCAATCATCATCATACACATAAACACGATGCCATTGACACATCCCAGATATGGTCTTACATGGGGTCACATCTCGATACTGATGCCATATCCCGGATATGGTTTTATACGGGATCTCATATCGATGTCGATGCCATATCCCAGATATGGTCTTATACGATTTTCATATTTGATGCCGATGCCATATCCTAGATATGGTCTTACACGGAATCTCAATTTGGTGTCGAGGCCATGTCCCAGACATGGTCTTATACGGAACCTTACCAATCTCATGTCTCGATGATGATATCCTCTCACTTCTTAAAGTCCAACCAGGACTTCAACATCATAAAGTTTCATCATTTACTCATTCAACATCATTACTCAATTTCATAGAAATAATATACAACATGACTAACATCAAACATTTAAAAACTTAATAATATGATGTTGAATTTATTACAAACAAACTTACCTCGGTACCACAATATATATGGAATCTTTCAAATTAGTTCATCACCTTGTTCTTGCCTCGGTTTCAGTCCGGGCTTCATGTTTCTTGATCTATAATAACAAATTCACTTATTTTAATTACCACATTAATCAATACATTTCAATAACCATACTTTGGAAAAATTACCATTTTGACTTTCACAAAATGACTATTTTACCCCTAGGCTCGTAAATTAATTTTAATCAAATTTATTCCTTTAATGAGCCTAGGTGAACATTTATTTCTCTTATGGAAACTCTCAATACTCATTACTTCACACATTTAACACCTATTTTACAACCTTTGCAAAAAAAGTCCTCTTAGGTGTTTTCATAGCATAAAAGTTGTTTATCTTCTAACCAAGGCTCATTTTCTTCCATAAAAATATAGCAAACAACATAAATGCTCACATGACAAAACCCTAAACATTCAACCATTTTGCAAAATAGTCCCTTCATTAGCTAGCTCAAGCTACAAGGGTCCTAAAAGTACAAAAATTATCAAGGAATGATCATCACAACACTTGTAAAGAGAAAAGCTTGCTGAAAATTTTGAGCTCTCAAACCCCTATTTTGCTGCTAATTTTCAGTGGTGAAGGTGGTGAAGAAAAGATTATATTTTTCTTTTCATTATTTTATTATAAAATATAAATTTAGTCACCAAATTCCTTCCAAGTTTGACTTATTTTTCAACTCTTTTTCCCCTATGGCCGGCCACCCTATATCTAAGGGTCTAATTGCACATTAAGAGCCTTTAATTAATATTCTATGGCTTTTAGACACCTTTATCTTGTAAAATAGAACTTTCACACTTTATGCGATTTAGTCTTTTTTTCGCAATTAAGCATGCAATCGCTAAAATTAAAGCACCAAAATTTTCATGCACCTATATAATCATGCTATAACTCAAAAAAAACATTCAAATAATTTATCTGACCTCGGATTAGTGGTTCCAAAACTACTATTCTAACTAGCTCCTAAATTGAGCTGTTATTATTCTCTCCCCTCAAGGATTTTCGTCCCTGAAAATCTTACCGGTGAAAAGGTTGGGATATTGTTTTCTCATAGTCTCCTCGGGCTCCCATGTAGCCTTTTCTACCCCATGTCTTTGCCATAGTACTTTCACAAGGGCTATGCTTTGTTTCTCAACTGTTTGACTTTTTGTGCCAAAATCTTAACCGGCTCTTCGCCATAAGTCATGTCCGGTCGAATTTATACCTCTGATGGTACAATCACATGCGAATGGTCTGAATGGTATCGGTGTAACATAGACACATGGAAGACATCATGAATCCTTTCCAACGCAGTGGCAAAGCCAAACGATAAGCTACTGGACCTATCCTCTCGGTAATCTCATATGGTTCGATAAAACGCGGACTCAATTTACCTTTCCCGCCAAATCTGAGGACTTTTCTCCTTTGTGATACTTTTAGAAACACTTTATCACATACTTGAAACTCAATCTGTTTCCGTTTCAAATCCGAATATGACTTTTGTCTATCTGAGGTAGCTTTTAGACATTCACATATCACTTTTACCTTCTCTTCATTTCTCTGACTAAATTAACCCCGTAAATCGGATTCTCTCTGTGTTCGGTCCAATACAGGGGTGTTCGACACTTACGCCTGTACAATGCCTCATAAGGCACCATCTTCAAACTCGAATAAAAGCTTTTATTGTAGGAGGATTTCACCAACGGTAAGTATTTCTCCCAATTACTTTGGAAACACAACATCGAAGCATGTCCTCAAGTATCTATATTACTCTTTCCGACTGCCCGTTAGTTTGTAGATGGAAAGCTGTACTAAAGCTCAATTTTGTGCCTAAAGCCTCTTGTAACTTTTTCCAAAATCGTGACGTAAACCTCGGATCTCTATCCGAAATAATCGACAGTGGTACCCCAAGAAGTCTCACAATCTTAGAAATATACAATTTGGCCAACTTATCAAGCGAATAATCAACCCGTACTGGTATGAAATGGGCTGACTTCATAAGTCTATCAACCACTACCCATACGACGTCCTTCTTTTTCGTTGTCAATGGCAAACCCATCACGAAGTCCATAGTAATACGATCCCATTTCCACTCAGGAACCATAATAGGCTAAAGTAAACCCGAGGGTACTTGATGTTTAGCCTTCACTTGTTACAAATTAGACATCTCGATAGAAACTCAGAAATGTCTTTCTTCATACTCGGCCACCAATACCATTTCGTCAAGTCGTTATACATCTTCGTGCTACCTAGATGTACAGACAAACATCCACTATGTGCTTTATGAAAAATCTTCGGATAAGTTCATCATTTCTGGGTACACAGACCCTATCTCAAAACATCAAACATCCATTAGGACTTATCCAAAAGTTCGACTCAACATTTGAATCAAATTGAACTCTTTTAGCTTGTAAATTTTTTTTGCCTTTCTGAGCTTTACAAATCTCTTGAAGAAATATTGGTATAGCCCTCAACTCATCCAGAATAGAACCATCACCTGACAAAGCTATCCGTGTATTCATGGCTCTCAGCGCAAAGAAAGATTTACTACTTAAGGCATCGGCGACCATGTTCACCTTTCCTGATGGTAGTCAATCACTATCTCATAATCTTTTATTAGCTCTAACTATCGTCTTTGCCTTAGATTCAAATCCTTTTGAGTCATCAATTACTTTAGGCTCTTATGATCAGTGACCACCCGACATTCTCACCATATAAATGATGTCTCGAAATCCTTAGTGCAAATACAATTGTGGCTAACTCCAAATCGTGGGTCAGGTAATTCTTCTCGTGCGGCTTTAATTGTCTAGAGGCATATGCTATCACCTTGCCCTCTTGAATGAGTACACAACCTAATCCATTCAAGAATGCATCGCTGTAAACCACAAATTGTTTTCCCGGCTTAGGTTGCACTAAAATAGGAGCCTCAATCAACAACGCCTTTAGTTTCTCAAAACTCTGTTGGCATTTTTCTGTCCATTCAAACTTTATATCTTTTTGTAGCAACCTCATCATCGGAGTAGCTATCATGGAAAATCTCTTGACAAAACATCTATAGTAGCCAGCTAGGTCCAAAAAACTCTTAACCTCGGTTACATTCCTTAGTGGCTTCCAATCCACAATTGCTGAGATCTTACTCGGGTCAACTCTAATTCCATCTCCCGAGACAATGTGCCCTAAAAATCCAACTTCCTTAAGCCAAAATTCACTTTTACTAAACTTGTCATATAATTCTTTATCTCTCAAAATTTACAGAACCATTTTCAAATGCTCAGCCTGCTTGTTCTCATCCCGAGAGTATATCAATATATCATTGATAAAGACTACAACAAATTTATCCAAATATTGCATAAATATATGATTCATCAAATCCATGAAAACTGCAGGGGCATTGGTTAAATCAAAATGCATGACCAAAAATTCATAGTGGCCATACCTTGTCTGAAATGCGGTTTTCGGCACATCCGAGTCCTTGACTCTCAACTGATAATATCCAGACCTTAAGTCTATCTTGGAAAACACCTTGGCTCCCTTCAATTGATCAAACAAATCATCGATTCTTGGCAACGGGTACTTGTTCTTCACAGTTACCTTATTGAGCTACCGATAATCTATACATAACCTCATGAAACCATATTTCTTCTTCACAAATAATACGGGAGCACCCTACGGAGAATAACTCGATCTTACAAAGCCTTTATCCATTAACTCTTGTAACTGTGCCTTCATTTTTTAGCTCGGTTGGAACCATTCTGTATGGAGCAATAGAAATGGGGGCAGTACCACGAGCTAACTCAATCCCAAATTCAATCTCTTTAACAGGAGGTAGCCTTGGTAATTCCTTCGAGAAAATATTTGGATACTCACATAGTATGGGCACTGATTCAATTCTTAGCTCAGCCTCTCTAGCATTCATCACAAAGGCAAGGTAAGCTTCGTACCCCTTTCTTAGATATTTCTGAGTCAACAAGGAAGACATCACTAGTGGCAATCTGTCTTGCTCATCTGATTCAACACGAATAAGATCCCCACTTTCACATTTTAACTCAATAAACTTCCTTCCACAATTCACTATCACATCATGAGTAGTTAACCAATCCATCCCAAGGATGACGTTAAATTCATCAAACGGCAATAACATGAGATTAGCCAGAAAGTAATGTCTTGTAATCATCAAAGGATAATCTTTGCATACTCTATCAACTAACACACATTTGCCTAGGGGATTGGACACTCTTACTACAAATTTGATAGATTCTACAGGCATGTTCATGGTAGAGACTAATTTTATACAAATATATGAGTGGGTAGATCCCAGATCAATTAAAGCTATAACATGAGTATCATAGAGAGAAAATATACCCGTAATTATATCGGGGGAGGACGCCTCTTTGCTAGCACGAATGGCATAAGTTCTCACCAATGCTCTACCCTCAGACCTTACAGTCTACTCTCTAGGTGTATTCTTACTACTCATTTCATTTCCTAAGTTTCTCTGTGGCCTTCCTCTAGTAGTACCTCCCGATCTTGCACTCTGAGGTTTCTCTTTCTCACCCACCTCGGGGCAATCTCTGATAAAATGGTCTAGGGATCCACACTTGAAACAAGCTTTCCTATTTTCTCGACATTCCTTGGGATGATGTCTGCCATACTACGGGCATTTTGGTCTACTCAGTCGAGCGTTGCCAACACTAGCAACCGAAGTAGTTTGAGCTTTAGACCCAAGGTACTGTCTACCCTTACTTCTACTTGAAAATCCAGCTGAGGTGGTTGATCGAATAGTGAAATCTCTTGACTTCTTGGATGAGGATTGGAATGACTTGCCTAACTATCTCTTCTTTGAGTCGCGAGACTCGATTTCAACCTTCCTTTTCTCTTTGACCAGTTCCTTAGCCTTATAGGCTCTGTCTACCAGCACTATAATTTTTTTTATTCTAGAATAGATATTCTCATTTAACCCGTCCTCGAACCTTTTGCACATAATGGCTTCTGTCGATATGCACTCTCGAGTGTATTTGCTGAGCCTTAGTAACTCACGCTCATATTCAGTCACCGTTATTCGACCTTGTTTTAGCTCCAAGAATTCCTTTCTTTTCTGGTCGATGAATCTTTGACTAATATACTTCTTCCTAAACTCCTCTTGGAAGAATTCCCAATTAACCTCTCCCTTGGTACCACCGACACAATGGTGTTCCACCACTGATAGGTCAATCTCTCAAGAGAGATACCACACACTTCATGCACTCTTCAAGCTTCCATGACAACTCATCGAATACCTTGATGGTATTCTCAAGCCAGAATTTTGTCCTCTTTGGGTCATCATATTTACTAGCTCAAAATTCCTCAACTCCTTGTTTTAAGATCTTATCGGCCGGAGGTCTTTCTATTCTCACTACCTCTACCACTTGGGGACCTACAATAGTGGTTGAGGAATAGGTGGGGTGAAGGGGTTGAGCATTAGGATTTGCTCGTATATACTCAGTGTACTAATTTTTCATCATATGGAGAAAGGCTTCTCAAGCCTCTTCTCCCTGACCCAATGTCTCGAGTCTACTTTCTATTGGAGCAATCCCTTACGCGGGAGCCAGCGCATTACTTGTAACATCATCGGCTACAGCTCGATCGGGATCTATTTACTATATAAAAACATAATTCAATTCGTTAGGAGTCATCACACTATCAATATGTAAATACTCATATGTATGGCATATATAGCTAGACTCATACTTAAGCTATGTTAGTCTGAGAATCGACTATATCATAGCTATGATACCACTAAATGTAACATCTCTTACCCGTATTCGACTCCTGAACCTGGTAACGAGGCATTACTGTACTTAACTTCCTCAATCATACAATATCGATCCATAAAAACTTCATTTCAAATTAAAACTTTTCATTCATGACTATAATGTCCTTATTGTTAGCCTATGAAACCCTAGACTTGCACTCGGAATGATTCGGGACCAAACTGGGAACTTTTTAACACTTAGAAAAATTTGACTCAAAATAGGGCCACATGCCCGTGTGACATATCACATGCCCGTGTACCACACCCGTGTGGATTTATTTTTCACTTCAAACCTATAGGGCTTTTCACATGGCCTGACATATCACTTCAAAACGTGAACTTAATTTGCCTTTTCGGCCAAATCTGAGGACTTTTCTCCATTGTAATACTTTTAGAAACACTTTATCACCTATTTGAAACTCAATCTCTTTCCGTTTTAAATCCAAATCGGACTTTTTCTATCTGAGGAAGCTTTTAGACTTTTTTTACCTTCTTTTCGCCTCGACTAAATCGACCACAATGAATCGATTCTCTCTGAGTTGTAGAAGTGGTAAGAAGAGAAAAGCCCCCGGTTGATAGAATTTAGAAACAAAGAGCTGAGGAATTTTGAGCTAACAAAGATGACGACACGGAAAGGGCAGAATTTTGGCTTGAAAATACCATCAGGGTATTTGATGAATTGTCCTGCACACCCGAAGAGTGCATAAAATATGTTGTGTCCCTCTTAAGAGATTTGGCTTACCAGTGGTAGAACACCCTTGTATCGATTTTACTAAAGGAAAAGGTTAATTGGGAATTTTTCCAAGAAGAGTTTCAGAAAAAGTATATTAGCCAAAGATTCATCCACTAGAAAAGAAAGGAATTCCTTGAATTAAAACAATGCAGAATGACAATAACCAAATATGAACGTGAGTTTGTAAGGCTCGATAAATACGCTCGGGAGTGTGTATCCACTGAAACCATCATGTATAAAAGGTTTGAGGATGAGTTAAATAAAGATATCTGATTTTTTGTTGGCATTCTAGAACTAAAGGAATTTGTTGTGCTAGTAGATAGAGCTTGCAAGGCCGAGGAATTGGCCAAAGAGAAAAGAAAGGCTGAGATTGAGTCTAGCGACTCGAGGAAGAGACAATTGGGTAAGTCATTTCAACCCTCATCCAAGAAATCGAGAGAGTTCACTACTTGGTCAACTGCTTCAGTTGGGTTCTCAAACAGAAGTAAAGGTAAACAGTACTTTGGTTTTAAAGCTTAGACCACTTCTATTGCTAGTGTCAAAAATGCTCGAGCAAGTAGACCAAAATGTTCACAGTGTGGCAGACATCACCCCAATGAGTACCTAGCAAATGAGAGAGCTTATTTTAAGTTTGGATTCCAAGATTACTTTATTAGAGATTACCTCAAGATGGTTGAAAAAGAGAAAATTCAGAGTGCAAGATCGAGAAGTACTACTAGAGGGTGGCCACAAAGAAATCTAGGAAATGGAACGAGTGGTAAGAATAAACCCAGAGAGTAGACTGCGAGATCTGAGGGTAGAGTACTAATCGTGTCTGTCGAATCTTAAAAATTTATAAAAAGAATGATCGAACCTAGAAACTAACTAAGACAATGATGGAGGCAAGCGCACCTATCGAACAGTAGTATAGTTAGCGGCAAGACCGGATTGTCAAACCCAAAGGAACCAAAAGTACCAATATTAACTCTCTTTCTATTATTTAGCCTACGAATTAAGGGAAATTTTATCTAATCTAAAATTAACTAATTAACTAAGCTAAAGATGCGAAGACAAAGAAGAAATTAGGGGAAGGACTTGAGGGAAAACTGATTAATTTGGATAATACCTGAGGAAGAATCCTCCTAGACTTCACTTGTTATCTAACTCTGAACCGGACGATTTATTCATTTAACTTGATCCGTATGATTCTCTAATTTATATTAATCCCTCTCTTCAAGGCTACTAACGTCTAACTCTAGGTTGATTAATTGAAATCTCTATCTAATTAAAACCCCTAGAATTGCATTAATTCGATCTATGGACTCCCATATTAGGTTTGACCCTAATCTGGTAGATTTTTGTCACCCTATCTTGAGGCACACAAGCAACTCCGCTTAACTATGCTAGATCTACTCTTAGATAGGGTCTCTTCCTCCTCCGCCTAAGCACATCACACTTGATTCAATATCCCTGAAATATTAAAACAAGAATTAAGAACACATAGTTAAGAACAAATCAAATATTTATCATTCAGTTCAGATAACAATAACAAGATCAGTCTTAGGTTTCATCCCCCTCAAGTATTTGAGGGTTTAGTTCATAATTGTAAACGAAAACATCTCAGAAGAAAAGATAAAACAAAACATAAGAAATCCTAAAACCCTCTGAAGGAATTGAAGGAGAGATCTTTTGTCTTGAGTATGATTCTGGCTTCTTGAGATGAATCAACTGGCTTTCTTTGAGTAAATCCCTGAATTTAACTGCTCTAGCTCGGCTCTTTGGCCTAGCTGAATGCCCCCTAAAGTTTGGCCTCTAGGGTTTTTATATAGGCTTTCGAAATACGTTTCTTTGCCTCTAAGTACCCTAATCCGAATAGAATTCTTATTTTCTGTGGTAGAGACATGCCCATGGCACACACCCGTGTAAATCATGGCCAGGCTGTGGTCGATCCTGTTGATGAGGCACGGCCATGTATTTTGGGTCCAGGCCGTAGTCCACTTTTCTCACGAGGCATGACCGTGTGGTCATGTGCCCAGGCCGTGTGGATTTGTAACATCCTTAAATAGGGGCTATTATGTTTGAACTATTTGCATGTGTATCGCTTGAGTTGCGTTATTAATTGAGGTGTTTTAGGGTCAAGATATAAACCAAGGGTAGGCTCAAACTATAGGAAAAATTTTATTTTCAAGCATTGGTTCAGGGGAGCTGAAGGAGCTAGGGGTTAAGTGTGTTATGTGGTAAACTTTAGCACAAGAAAAGCCTTGGTAAAGTGGAAAGGAGGCGCCACTTAGGGCTTTAGTCAGTGACGCCACAAGTAGAGGAAGGCAACTGAGGTTCGAGCTGCGAAATCCTTCTTGCTAACTCTTTTGGCCTTGAGAGGGGAGGAGTTGTGCTCAGCTCAAACTCTAATGGATAACTGTGGAACAAGTCAACAGATTTAAACGGATGGAGAAGAGAGAATTTAGGAGTTTGATCAATTCAAACTCATTTGAATGAGTGGTCAGGAGAGGCTTGAAGTGTTGGCCGAAGTAAGCTTGGAAGGCACTTTCGGCTAAGCAAGCCTGGAAGCATGTTGTTTGAGGCAAAACCGAAACCCCTAGGCTCTAGTTTACTTCACTCTCCAACATCTAAACTATTGTTCTTATTTTTTTTCCTTTGAAACCGAAACCACCAGTGGTCGAATCTCCTTCTTCCCTTTTCTTTATTTTCTTTCTCTCATATTTGTTTCAAAACCCCATCAACATCACTTCTTCTCAAATCGGCAACTTTTTTTCTCTTCATCTTCTCTTGTGCCGTAAGTTCATCAATCTTTTCTTGATTCCTTGCAAAGCCAAATCTCTTTTGCTCTTTTTTCAAAAGCCATTGCCGAAATCCCCTTTACTCTCCACTTTTTATTTCAACACTTTGGCCGAATATCAATTAAGGGTAGATCTCTTTGGTGTTCTTCTCTAATCGGTTGTGGAGGGGGTAAGTGTCCTTGGCTGAATCTATTCTATCTTCTATTCTTTCTCTGTCGATTCATATGGAACAAAAGCCGAATTTTGACATTTGTCTTGATTCTTAATTATCTATGAGATCGGATTCTCTTAGGTTCTTCGAGATTTTGAAGCAGTGGATCATGGCCATCTACTCTCTACCAATCAAATTCGTTAAAGACTGTGGTAAGGTTACATATCAACTTAATCTTTCTCTTATTCCTTTAAAAAGCTGAAGGCTATTAGTTATGTGGTTTAAGATCTTGGCTGATTGTAGGGAAGGCTCTATCTCGTATATCCCGGGTTGTGACTGGTGATCAAAAAGCGCTAAGGTAAGGATAGTTATTAGATGCATTAACTTTTCGGATTTACAAGTGTAGCCGAATGGCTTTTTGCTAATAGTTGTCATTGGCTGAATGTAGGAAAGGGGGGATCTAGTGCGTTAGATCTTGATCTTTCGAATTCAGTAGTCTCGTTAATAACCAGGTGTGTATCTTACACACTTCATAATCTATGTAAACTTGTTAATAACCTAAAACCTTGTTAAAAGCTGAAACTGTAGATTTCGATTTGGTACCCTTATGGGTATGAGAAAGGATTTGGGTAAGTCCGTTTGATAAGTTTAAGATATTTGATTATGATGAAATCGCATATGCTATGATTTACTATATGTTTAATAATTAAGCATGTTGGCATGATATGTATATGCATGTGCATTATTGTGGGTGATATGAGAGGAGGGGGAAGATTGATATCTGTGACTTTGGGTCACCAGTGGTTTGGTACCACAGTTGATATTCGTGACTTTGGGTCACCAGAGGTTTGGCACCTCATAGCTACTCGTCTCAGGGGCTTAGCACCACAGTGGGTTGGCCCCACATTTGATAAAACAGGATTGTCGCCAGTGATTTGGTATCACAATGTGGGTTGGCCCTACATATGAATTATTCGTGGCTCTAGGTCACCGGTGGTTTGGCACCACATTATTATTGATATCAATTACTTTGGGTCACCAGTGGTTTGGTACCACACGGTGTAGAAAATAGAGTTGTGGATGGCTAGGTTTGAGTGCATGATATGTTTGCTTGATTATGACCTGTGTAAGAATGTTGCTATAATCGGGAGGGGGATTACGCACTGAGTCTTGGTGACTCACCTTCTCCCTTATCTTTTCAGGTGACTCATAGATCGCGGATGAGGAGCCGGGTGGGCTCGAGGTGGCCATGCGACATTTATTTTTGGTTTTACATGGACTTTCGATTTGGGTACCTTCATTTTAAATTCTAATTTTATTTGGGTTTGTAACAAGGACATTAGTATTTTTATTTTGGGTTTTATTATATCTGCTTTAATTATCTAAATGTTGCTAAGTAAACTGTTTGGCATGTTTGAAATAACTTGATAATCAAAGTTTTCGAAAATTATACTACACAATAGGTTTTCTAAATCTTACCATCGGGTAACAATACTTACAAGAGGATAACAAAGTTAACTTAAATGATTTTCAAAATCTAAGTTTTCCAAGCTCAAAACCAAACGATTTTAAATTAACTAAGTAAGAGTTCACTCGGGTTTCACTAGACTTTAACGTTTTTCTTAAGAAATGAATGAAAAACGAGTTTTAAAAAGCCTTTCGGGATTTCAAGCAACTAAACGTTTTCAACTATACATGCACCGGATTTCTGCTAACACAAAGCAAACAAAAAGCTTTTCGCTGAAATTAAACCGGCAACTTGTTCTCTTCGAAATGTTTTCACTCTGTGACATGCTAGATTCGGTCGTGGTGTGTTGACCAGGTTTGAGGTGTTACAATCTTGGTATCAGAGCCAAGTTCGAAAGCTCGATTGTGGGCCCGAGGCCCAGAATGTTTAAAAGTAGGGTTTTAAAATGTTTTGTGGGAAATATATGGTTTGGGAAGCATGGCACCGAGTCTCCGGCGCCAATCCGCCCAGGTAAGTACCCCTAATCATTGTGTGGTTTGTATGTGAAAGATCGTAGATTACTAGATTAGGAGCTATTGAACCCTAGGATTAGCTTACTTCAACACAAAATTACATAGGACTTAAAGATTAATCAAACAAACACATGAGTAAGTCAGAGTTAAGGGTGTGGCAACAAATTGTGCGCATGTCTAGGATTGGATTCATGGGGAGCTTGGTATTTAAGCGATCCTAGTGACTCACCTCCTCTTCGCTCGAATCCTACAGTGCGTAGCGATGGTTCACACTAACCAAGAGGACTTATTCACAGGCTAAATTCAATAATTAAGACCCGAAAAGGACTAGCTACACTGTTTTATAAAAACCCTAGTTTTGAAATCACTGAATTACCCCCTTGATTTGTAAAAACTACCTTAGATCTGAAAAAAATTACTAAAATACCTTAATTTCTTAAATTTTTGAAATACCTATGATTTGTAAAGATTTTTTAATTAACCCCGATTTATTACTAAAATACCTCGATAAGATAAATTATAGAAATACCCCCATGTAGTGAAATGACGAGAGTACCCCTATAAGTGGTGAGTGTGTGTGGTGGATGTTGTTGATGAATGAATGTGATTCTCTAAATTAGGGTAGAAGACTTGCAACAAAAACTTTGTAATGATCGAAAGGACTACTACTAAACTTCTTTTCATAAAACTTGCTCGTGGGTAATCAGTGGAGCAAAAGTTAATGCATAAAATTTCTTAAAGCAGATTAAATCGCGATCATAGACATGAGTTCTAGGGGACGTGGTCGTAATGTGCGTGGGCGTGGTAGAGGCAGAATGATCGTATCGGAACCAGTTAGGTCCGGTCAAGGGTCGGAGAATGAGATGCCACCACCATCAAGCTGCTGGTGTTGAGTATCAGGATCAAATGGTGGATGATGCAGTATCGCAGGTGATGCTACACGTTCTTGAGAGGGTGGCTAGAGTAGGTGGAGGTATGTGAGCTCGAAAGTCTATATCTAAGTGACTCAGAGCCAATGGAGCTGAGGTATTCCGAGGTGTTTCTGGTGTGGCGCCCAATACGGTTGAATTTTGGTTGGAGGCGACGGAGCTAATCATAGACGATTTGGATCTGGCTGCTGAGGAGAAACTGAAAGGGATAGTGTCGCTTCTCCGGGAAGAGTCATACTAGTAGTGGCTCACGGTTTGGGATAGTGCTACAATGGATGATCTCACTTGGGATTATTTTAAGGCGGCTTATCAGAAGAAGTATAATGGGTCTAGTTATATTAATGCACAGAGGAAGGTGTTTCTAAGGCTGGTTCAATGGAGTAAGATCGTATCGGAGTACGAGGCAGAATTCTTAAGGTTGAGCTGGTATGCTCGGGGTATTGTGGCTACGGAGCATGAGCGATGTGTCAGGTTCGAGGACGGACTGAAGGATGAGCTGAGATTACTGATTACTCTATAGCAGGGGCAGGAGTTTGCCGTGTTGGTAGAGAAGGCTAAAACAGCCGAAGGAGTCAAGGAATCTATGAGGCAGAATTCAGATAGGAATATACAAAAAAGAGGTTTTGGATCTTTTGGATCAGCCAAAAATTCTCAGAAGAGGGCTAAGCATGGTGGGCCAAATCAGTCTGGGAGGCCTATTGTTGCTAATTAGGGGCCGGCGCAGTGTAAGCGGTGTGGAAAATCTCATTGGGGAGAATGTTGGACCGGTGGCAAAGGATGCTTTGAGTGTGGGTCAGTGGATCATCGTGTGAGAGATTGTCCACGAATCTAGCCGAGATTGATCTAAGGTCGTGGTAGTGCTCGGTTCAGGAATGAGGACCGCAACCGTAGAGGGTCGTGGTTACGTAGAGGAGGTAATGGTTACGGTGGGGCATGAGCACACCAAAGCGAGTGCAAGCAACTTGAAGCAAGACAACTTGGATTGGTCTATACAGTGAGGCATCGAGAGGAGGGCAACACACCGGATGTCATAACCGGTACGTTCTTAATCTATGGACTACCTTATACTGCTTTGATAGATGTTGGTTCGACATATTCCTATGTTGCCAGTAGCATAGTAGAGACCATGAACCTAGACTTTGAAACTACTTCTAGGGAGATGACAGTAATTAGCCCTCTAGGTCACTCTGTAGAAGTAAATAAGCTATATAGGGATGTATCTCTAGAACTCCAAGGGGTAGTGTTTGTGGCTGATCCGATGGAATTGCCGTTTGGGGAGTTCGGTCTGATTCTTGGGATGGACTGGCTGGTGAAGTACCAAGCAAGTTTGGATTGCGTGGCTAAGCGCATGGTTTTGAAAATGGTTGAGGGTGAAGAAGTGGTGATGATAAGTAATAGAAGAGATTATCTATCCAACGTGGTGTCTGCGTTGAAAGCTAAGAAGATGGTCAGGAAGGGCTGTGAAGCGTTCATGGTTCATGTGTGCGCTTTGGAGGCTAAGGAGTCAGCCATAGAGAATGTTCAAACAGTGAAAGAATTTGCCGCCGTATTTCCAGAAGAACTTCCGGGTCTGCGTCCGGATTGTGAAGTTGAATTTGGCATAGATTTGTTACCCAAAACTACGCCAGTGTCTATTGCCCCGTATAGAATGGCGCCAAAGGAATTGGTGGAGTTGAAGGCTCAGATTCAGGAGCTGTTGGACCAGGGTTTTACCTGGCCAAGTGTTTCACCTTAGGGAGCGCCAGTGCTCTTTGTTAAGAAGAAGGATGGTACAATGCGGATGTGTATATACTACTGCCAGTTGAATAAGCTGACAATCAAGAACAAGTATCCGTTGCCGAGGATAGATGACTTGTTTGATTAGCTTAAGGGGGCGTCAGTTTTCTCGAAGATCGATCTAAGGTCAGGGTATCATCAGCTTAAGGTGAAGGAGGTTGATATCCACAAAACGATGTTTCACACTCGGTATGGGCACTACGAGTTTCTGGTAATGCCGTTTGGATTGACTAACGCCCGACAGCATTCATGGATATGATGAATCGGGTGTTCCAGCCGTACTTGGACCAGTTTGTCTTGGTATTTATAGATGCCATATTGGTGTACTCAAGATCTGAGGAGGATCATGATGTGCACTTGCGAGTGGTTTTGCAAATTCTGAGGGAGAAGCAGTTATTTGCCAAGTTCAATAAGTGCGAGTTTTGGTGAGGAGGTGACTTTCTTAGGTCACGTAGTGTCAGCTGAAGGGATTAGAGTGGACCCTCGCAAGATTGAGGCAGTGTTGGACTGGAAATCGCCTAAGTCAGTAGCGAAAGTTCAGAGTTTTCTAGGTTTGGCAGGGTATTACCGAAGATTTGTAGAAGGATTTTCGCTGATCGCAGCGCCGTTGACCAAGTTATTAAGGAAAGGAGTCCCATTTGTGTGGTTTGAGAATCAACAGGAAAGTTTCGACGAGTTGAAGAATATTCTGACGAAGCCCCGATTTTGATTCAGCCTGAGGCAGGAAAGAAATTCACGGTCTACTGTGATGCATCACATACTGGCTTGGGATGTGTCTTGATCTGAGAAAGGAAAGCAGTGGCATATGTGTCTCGGCAATGAGGCCGTATGAAGTTAACTATCCGACACATGACTTGGGGTTGGCTACAGTGGTTTTCGCCCTGAAGATATGGAGACACTATTTGTACAGAGAGAAGTCGATAGTCTACATGGACCATAAAAGTCTGAAGTATCTCTTGACTCGGAAGGACTTGAATTTGAGGCAATGGAGATGGATTGAGTTGTTGAAGGACTCTGACGCTCAATTGAGTATCATCCGGGCAAGGCTAACGTGGTTGCGAGCGCGTTGGCCGTAAGGTAGTGTCGAACCGAGAGCGATGTTTGCTCATCTTAGCTTGTGTGATGACGGAGTCTTTTAAGCGAGTGCGAGTTAAGTCGACTTGGGTAGAGTAGATTAAAGAGAAGCAGTTAGTGGTGAGGTTTGGATGAGGTTCCAAGTGCAGTGGTGGTTTGGAAGGTTCTGACTTGACCGGTGATGGAGTGTTGTGTTTTCAAGGGAGAGCTTGTATGCCGAAGGACGTCGAGTTAAGGCGGAGGATACTTCAGGATGCACATAGCAGCCCATAAGCTATGCATCTTGGAGGTAGCAAGATGTACTGGGGTTTTCGAGGGCAATTTTGGTGGCAGTCTAAGTGGAAGTGGCCGAGTTTGTGGGTAAGTGTCGGCGTGTCGACAGGTCAAAGTTGAACATTAGTTGTCGTCGGGTTTACTTCAGCTTTGGAAGATTCCTCAGTGGAAGTGGGAAAGGATTGCGATGGACTTTGTCAGTGGGCTACCCCTTATGCCTAGTAAGAAGGACTCAGTCTGGGTGGTTGTGGATCGTTTGATGAAACCAGCTCATTTCATACCGGTAAGGGTTGATTACTTGCTTCAAAAGTTAGCTAAGCTGTATGTGGTAGAGATAGTGAGGTTGCACGTTGTGCCAATGTCAATTATCTCGGATAGGGATCCCAGATTCATGTCAAGGTTCTGGAAAGCGTTGCATCAGGTGTTGGGTACGCAGTTGGATTTTAGTATGGCATTTCATCCGCAGTCGGATGGGCAGTCAGAAAAGGTTATACAAATCTTGGAAGATATATTAAGAGGTTGTGTTTTGGACTTTAGAGGTAGTTGGGAAGAATTTCTACCATTAGCTGAATTTGCATACAACAATAGTTACCAGGCAAGCATTAAGATGGCACCATATGGGGCGTTGTACGGTAGGAAGTGTCGTACACCTACATGCTGGACGGAGTTGGGTGAGCGTCAGATGTTGGGACTAGAGTTGGTTGCTGAGACTGAGGATAAAGTCAAGTTGATTCGAGCTCATCTAAAGGAAGCTTCAGACAGGCAAAAGTCCTATGCTGATCTTAAGCGAAGAGATATAGAATTTGCAGTGGGTGACAGGGTTTTATTGAAGGTCTCGCCATGGAAGAAAGTACTGAGATTTGGAAGAAAAGAAAAGCTAAGTCCAAGGTTTATTGGCCCATATAAGGTATTGGGACGAGTGGGACCAGTAGCTTATCAGCTCGAGTTGCCAACATAAGCGAGTCGGATACATGATGTATTCCACGTCTCGGTGGCGCTCACCGCTCGAGATCCATCCCATGTTGTATCGATGGAGAAATTGAGGTGAGCCAGATTTGACCATGGAAGAGGAACCATAGATTCTAGATCGGGATGTGAAGGTTTTGCGCAAGAAATCAGTTCCATTAGTGAAGGTGTTATGGCGGAATCATGGCGTGGAAGAAGCTACATGGGAACCAGAGGATGTGATGAGGCAGCAATACCTTCAACTCTTTTGACTAGGTAATTTCGAGTCTGAAATTATTTTTAAGGGGGTAGAACTGTAACATCCTTAAATAAGGGCAATTATGTTTGAACTATTTGCATATGTATGGCTTGAGTTGCATTATTAATTGAGGTGTTTTAGGGTCTAGATATAAACTAAGGGTAGGCTCGAACTATAGGAAAAATTTTATTTTCAAGCATTGGTTCGGGAGCTGAAGGAGCTAGGGGTTAAGTTTGTTATGTGATAAACTTTAGCACAAGAAAAGCCTTGGTAAAGTGGCAAGGAGGCGCCACTTAGGGCCTTAGTCAATGACGCCACAAGTAGAGGAAGGGAGCTGAGGTTTGAGCTGCAGAAATCCCTTGCTGCTAACTCTTTTTGACGCCAGAGAGGGGAGGAGTTGTGCTTAGCTCAAACTCTGATGGATAACTGTTGAACAAGTCAACAGATTTAAAAGGATGGAGAAGAGAGAATTTAGGAGTTTGATCAATTCAAACTCATTTGAATCAGTGGTCAGGAGAGGCTTGAAGTGGTGGCCGAAGTATGGACTATTGGGAGAAGGAGTAATCGGTTTGGAGACTTGGAAGAGGTGCCGATTTTCCATAGCTATTCTAGGTAGGCACTTTCGGCTAAGCAAGCTTGGAAGCATGTTGTTTGAGGCAAAACCAAAACCCCTAGAATCTAGTTGACTTCACTCTCCAACATCCAAACCATTGTTCTTTTTCTTTTCTTCCTTTGAAACTAAAACCACTAGTGGCCGAATCTCCTTCTTCCCCATTTCTTTCTTTTCTTTCTCTCATATTTGTTTCAAAACCCCATCAACATCTCTTCTTCTCAAATCGGTAACTTTATTTTCTCTTCATATTTTCTTGTGCCGAAAGTTCATTAATCTTTTCTTGATTCCTTGCAAAGCCGAATCTCTTTTGCTCTTCTTTCAAAAGCCATTGCCGAAATCTCCCTTTACTCTCCTCTTCTTATTTCAACACTTTGGCCGAACATCAATTAAGGGTAGATCTCATTGGTCTTCTTCTCTAATAGGTTGTGGAGGGGGTAGGTGTCCTTGGCCAAATCTCTTCTATCTTCTTTTCTTTCTCTGTCGATTCATATGGAACAAAAACTAAATTTCAGCATTTGTCTTGATTCTTAATTATCTATGAGATCGGATTCTCTTAGGTTCTTCGGGATTTTGAAGCAGTGGATCGTGGCCATCTACTCTCTATCAATCGGATTCGTTTAAGACTGTGGTAAGGTTATATATCGACTTAATCTTTCTCTTATTCCTTTGAAAAGCTGAAGGCTATTAGTTATGTGGTTTAAGATCTTGGCTGATTGTAGGGAAGGCTCTATCTCGTATATCTCGGGTTGTGACTGGTGATCAATAAGCACTAAGGTAAGGATGGTTATTAGATGCGTTAACTTTTCAGGATTTACAAGTGTAGTCGAATGGTTTTTTGCTAAAAGTTGTCATTGGCCGAATGTAGGAAAGGGGGATCTAGTGCGTTAGATCTTAATTTTCGGGATTCAGTAGTCTCGTTAGTAATCAGGTGTGTATCTTACACACTTCATAATCTATGTAAACTTGTTAATAACCTAAAACCTTGTTAAAAGCCGAAACTGTGTAGATTTCGATTTGGTACCCTTTGGGTATGAGCAAGGTTTTGGGTAAGTCCGTTTGATAAGTTAAGATATTTGATTCTGATGAAATCGCATATGCTATGATTTACTATATGTTTAATGATTAAGCATGTTGGCATGATATATATATATACATGTGCATTATTGTGGGTGATATGAGTGGAGGGGGAAGATTGATATCTGTGACTTTGGGTCACCAGTAGTTTGGTACCACAGTTGATATTCGTGATTTTGGGTCACCAGAGGTTTGGCACCTCATAGCGACTCGTCGGTGGCTTAGCACCATAGTGGGTTGGCCCCACATTTGATAAAACAGGATTGTCGCCAAAGTGATTTGGCATCACAACGTGGGTTGGCCCCATATGGATTATTCATGACTTTGGGTCACGAGTGGTTTGGCACCACATTATTATTGATATTAGTGGCTTTGGGTCACCAGTGGTTTGGCACCATCAGTGGTTTGGTACCACACGGGGTAGAAAACAGAGTTGTGGATGGCTAGGTTTGGGTGCATGATATGTTTGATTGATTATGACCTGTGTAAGAATGTTGCTATAATCGGGAGGGGGATTATACTGAGTCTTGGTGACTCACCTTCTCCCTTATCTTTTCAAGTGAGTCGTAGATTGCGGATGAGGACCCGGGTGGACTCGAGGTGGCCATGCGACATTTATTTTTAGTTTTACTTGGACTTTCGATTTGGGTACCTTCATTTTAAATTTTGATTTTATTTGGGTTTGTAACAAGGCCATTAGTACTTTTATTTTGGATTTTATTATATCTGCTTTAATTATCTAAATGTTGCTAAGTAAACTATTTGGCATGTTTGAAATAACCTGATAACCAAAGTTTTCAAAATTGTACTACACAACGGGTTTTCTAAATCTTACCATCTGGTAACAATATTTACAAGAGGATAACAAAGTTAACTTAAATGATTTTCAAAATCTAAGTTTTCCAAGCTCAAAACCAAACGGTTTTAAATTAACTAAGTAATAGTTCACTTGGGTTTCAATAGACTTTAACATTTTTCTTAAGAAATGAATGATAAACAAGTTTTGAAAAGCCTTTCGGGATTTCAAGCAACTAAACGTTTTCAACTATACATGCACCGGATTTCTGCTAACACAAAGCAAACAAAGAAGCTTTTCGCTGAAATTAAACCGGCAACTTGTTCTCTTCGAAATGTTTTCACTCTGTGACATGCCAGATTCGGTCGTGGTGTGTTGACCGGGTTTGGGGTGTTCTGATTTCATGATTTGGCCTATTTTCTCTATTTTCAGCTCGATATTCATTCTTTTCATCCTCCGGTGCTTTACTAAGTATAAAACATGAAAACAAAGGATTAGGAGCACCTATTTCCATAATTAAAGGGAAAAATCATCCAAAAACATGCTAAATGTGGGATTAAAATATGTTACTATTTCGATTTATCAAATACCCCCGCACTTAAGCTTTTGCTTGACCTCAAGCAAAATTCTCAAGTCATAATTAAAACGAACTTCCTCAATTCATAATACTCATCAATGATGCCTCATTATAATTCATAGACAATTTATACATGGATGATTCAACTTAAAGAGTCCTAAAGATTCAAACAATCAAAGTCATGAGTTTTGAGCATGAAAACATAGGTGTTTCCCCTTACCTAAATAATCATCTTTAATTCAAAATCGAAAATGTTGACATCCTCACTAAAGATTCACTCAAATCACTTAAGGTGTTTAAGGTTCAAAAATTAAGCTCTCAAAAGTCGAACATGAAAAGTTATTACCATAGTCTTGCTTGAAAATCAAATCTCCACCACTGTAAAATGAGATGATACACAAATCAAAAGGTCTTTAAAAAGGGTTGTAACGGGGCTTAGGTTAAAGGTGTGGATAAAGGCTGAATTAGAATGGTTAGAATCGAGATTGAATTGACAAATTACCTAACTAGAAAATGACTAATAAATTGAATAATTATATCAATTGAAAACTTGTAAAATTAATAATACGAGCTTCTTTTTCAAGGTGTTGAAATTAAACGTGTATGCTCGCTTAAATCTCATAACTAATAATGAATATACTTCAATTTTTTTATTGATTTTTATTGATTTTTTATTTTTTAAGAACAAATCAAATTGAAATAGAACTTTAACAATTGAAATAATCTAATTAGGCAACTAATCAAGACACATCTCAATAGAAGGGTAATCAAAAGGAATGGTGATAATAAATACGAGATGGGTTTTGGGTTAATATTAGTGGGTTGAATCAATAAAAGGGTTTTATGTTCTAAAGGCTGCTAGAGAATCACAACACCACAACCTTAGACACCACACCCACCTCACGAACCATCTACCAATAAGGGCTTTCTAGTCCATTTATCTTCTTTTTTAGTTTTATTTTAATTCATAATTTCTTTCTTGTTTTCTTTATTTACTTTAATTATATAATTTAAATTATTATTACTATTTCCTAGCTAATTCCTCACTAGTTACCCAGTTTCTTCATCTAGCACAAGAATTAGAGGCGCTCCCTCCAACTTATCTTTAACCCCCGAATCAAGTTTCCAAACTTCCAACTCATGGAATCCATCCAAAAATTCAAGAAGTTTCACCTCTCTCCCTCTATTTTAATTTTCTTATTATATGATTGTTATCTAACTTTGTACATTGAGGGCAATGTACATCTTAAGTGTGAGGGGGTGAAAGTTTAGTAGAAAAAGTGCCCAACTTTTTGCATTTTTCTCAAATCCCTGAATGATATTTTGGCTTAAAATACTTTTCTCATATCACTAATTAGAATGAAATTCTTGTTGGTTCATGATTTTTATTGATATGTTTTAGATTAAGTCATTGATAATTGTACAATGATGATTTAAACTTTAAGATACTAGAGGATCAAGCATGATGAGTCTATTTTCAAAAATTAAAATTTTGTTAGGTTGTCTACCTGAATCTAAGTTGTTACCTTGAAGTTTGAAAATACCCATAATTTTTGTGAAATTTTGAGCCTTTAGAGCATACATTCTTTTCATGCTCACTTTATTGATTATGAGTGTGTCAACATTGATTCGTTATTCTAGAACTTGCTTCGATTATACATGTAGAGACCACACTATTGATTTGATATACAAAGATGATCAAGGAAAGAATTACTGTTAAAACTACTCTTCATAAGATTGTTCGTTATTAATCAATGGAAGAAATTAATAATTCATAAAATTTCTAATCAGATAAACGCAAATTGGTAGAATGAGCACTAGAGGACGTGGTGTGCGTGGCCGAGGTAGAGGCAGGATTATTGTGTCGAAATCGGTAAGGTCTGGTCACGAGTTGAGGAATGAGGTACCAATGCCACCAGCTATAGAGGTATAATTTTAGGATCAGGCGGCCAAAGATGATGCGGTATCTCAGGCGATGTTGAGGGTTTTAGAGAGGGTTGCTGGGGCAGGCATGGACATAGGAGCCCGAAAATCTGTGTCGGAGCGACTTAGAGCTAATGGGGTAAAAGTGTTTAGGGGAATTTCTAGGATAGCCCCGAGTACAACTGAGTATTGGTTGGAGACGGTCAAATGCATAATGGATGATCTGGATTTCACGGAAGAAGAGAAGCTGAAAGGAGTAGTGTCCTTTCTCCGGGATGAAGCTTATCAATGGTGGCTTACAGTTAAGGATGGTACAGTGGCTGACCGTATCACCTTGGATTACTTCAAAACGGTGTTCCAGAGTAAGTACATTGGAACGAGTTATGTGGATGCGCAGCATAGAGCATTTCTGAATTTGGTTCAGGGAAGTAGGTCAGTGGCGGCTTACAAAGCAGAATTCTTACGCTTGAGCCATTATGCTCGAGGGATAGTGGCCACAGAACATGAACGGTGTGTTCGATTTGAAGATGGCCTGAAGGATGATTTACATGTTTTGATAGCTCCACAGCGGGAAAGGGAATTTGCTGTGCTTGTGGAGAAGGCTAAGATAGCCGAGGAGGTAAAGCGAACAAAAAAGCTGAATCGGGATAAAGATAGAAGTGGAAGTAGGAGGAATTTTGGATCGTTAGGAGCAGTGGCGTACTCAGAAAAGACCTAGGTCGGATGGGCTGAATGTAACACCCTGAATTAGGGGTTATTTGTAATTTAAATATTTTCCCATGTGTGTGCTTGAAGAATTAAATTCTAGGATTATTTGGCATGTTTTAGGGTCTAAAAAAAATAACCCTGAACTAGGTCGAATTAGAATTAAAAATTTTCTTTTTAAGGATGTAAAAGAAGGGAGCTAGGAGATAGGGGTTAAGTAAAAATTTGGGCAAAATATGACACAAAGAAAGGGCTTGGCACAATTGGCTTGGTGCGTCTAAGGGGGTTGCTAGGGAGGAGGTTCGAGTCTCGGTAGAAACAAGGGGGAAATAAGTTTTATTTTTGCGTTATGAATGGTTGGGCTAGGAAGGCCTTATAATTAAATGAAGGAGGTTTGTGACAAGAAATTGGTTGGTGGAGTGGCTAGGGCGCCACTTAAGGGTTTTGGTCTCGGGTTCGAGACATAAAGGATGCAAGGAGTTTTATTTTTGAAATTTGTTTGGGCGTTAAAGAAAGGCAAGGTTGGAAGGTCTTAAAAGATTTTTGGTGTTGGAATTGGACATGAAAGTTGGGTTGGCTAAGTGGCTACCGTGTGCCACTTAAAGGCTTGAGGTTGATGGGCGCGAGTTCGAGTCTTGGAATGGATTTTGGCTTTTTATTTTTGGGGTGATCGGCCTAGGAGGTCTTATAAATAAATGAAGGGTTTTATGGCATGAAAGTATAATGGGATAAGTGGCTAGGGCGTTGGAAGAGAGGTGGGTGTGAGGTCGTTGGTTCGAACCTAAGGGGCAAACAAATGCATTTTATTTTTATTTTTGTTGTTTGGCGTGAATGGGAGAGTGTTGGCTAAGTTTTGGACTCTTATTTTAATTTGGAAGAGTGAATTTTAGCGATTTTTTCATTAAATTTGTTAGGGGAGATTAAGGGATAACAAAAGATAAATGTGATTAGATTAAAAGCCAAATTATCACCTAAAAAGAAGGTTTTTGCCGATTATAGGACTCCTTGGGGGCTGTCCATATTCAGTTTGGGCAGCAGAGAAGTGCCAAATAAATTCTTCAAATTGATCTTTTCTTTCTCTCCAAGGAGTTGCTGCCGAATTTCCCCTAGCCTCCTCTGCCAAAATTCTTCCAAAAGTTCTTTCCTTCTCTACATAGCCAAACCTACCCTCCTCCTTCACTAAAAATTCCAGCCCTTCCAATTGTGTTGGCCGAATCTTCTTCCCCCCTAACTAAGGTGCTGCCGAAATCCTTCCTCCATCATTAGAGTTACCTTGGCCGAATAGCAAGGGAACGCAAGTTTCTTTTCGAGATTCTTTTTCAACCGTTTAGTAAGAGGTATGTGGGCATGGTGAATGATATTCTTTTAGATCTATAGTTATGGCCGAATGGCCTATGATTCTTATTAACTTGATTAAAACCCATTGTAGGGAGGCCGTAACTGATTGAGAGGTCTTTCGGATTTAAGGTAAGCTTGGTATGTGGAATACATCATTCGGCCAAGGGCCATATGTTATTGTTTAAATGCCGAAACTAATGTATGCCATGGACTTAGGGGCTAATTAAGGCTTCGGGATTTGTTTGGAAATCAAATCTGTTCAAGGTAAGTCCACAAAAGAGCCCTTGGTATGAATTTTGGTTTGGCCAAATAGGCCTTTGATACTAACATTGATAATTGGCCGAATATAGGGTCAAGATCTAGCGACGTAGAATAGGATCTTCGGGATCTAGGAATTTCGGTAGAAACAGGTGTGTAAGAACTCACTATACACTTTATTAATTTACATGATTATTGTTGTTGTTATTCACCTTTTTGGTAGTGTTTTGCTTATGGCTAAGCATGGATTCCGGGTAAGTCCCCTAACTTGTGATTTTTGATATATGATTTGCATGCCATCACATGATGTTAAATGCTATGATATGATATATGATAATTGATATATAAGCATGTGATGGTGGGATTGATGAGAGGAGGGGGATGATTTTATGGACTGTCGTCAGTGGTTTTGACCACAAGATGGGTTGGCCCCATCGATTATTTGTGACCTATGGTCATCGATGGTTTTGACCACAACGATTGATAAATTGCGACTAAGTCGGTGGTTTGGTACCACCATGGTTTTGACCACACTTTGATATATTGTGACCTATGGTCATCGATGGTTTTGACCACACGATGGGTGGGCCCCATCATTTGATTTGTGACTCTAAGTCATCGATGGTTTTGACCACCGTGGTTTTGACCACACGGGGTAGTTAAGGAGTATGGATGGTTAGGTTGGGTTGTATATTTGCGTGTTAATTAATATCTTGTGTATGAGTTACATTTCGGGTGGGGGATTTACACACTGAGTCTTGGTGACTCACCACTTTCCCTTAACATTTTGCAAATGAGTAGATCGCGGAGATGGAGCCGAAGAGGACTCGAGGCGGCCATGCTTGTCGTTGGGTTTGCTTTTACTTTGCTTAAGTCAAAATTTATTTATTTTCTAAGTTTTTATTTTTGGTTGTAATAAGGCCGCTAATTATTGTTGGATGTTTATTTATTTGCTTTATTTTACTCATGTTATATTACAAAAGGAATTTTATAAATATTAGTTGAACCGGTTAAAAGCAACTCTTTCAACTAAGTAACTACTACGAGTTTTCAAGGAAGTTACCATCGAGTAACAAAATTTACCAAGTCACCAATAACTCAGATGATTTTAAAATGCTACATGATTAAATGTTTTCAAAAGGGTTTCTCAGCCCAACTGTATTTATAAAAAGCCCAACTAAGTTTTCAAACCCCGTTTTCATACCTTAACCAAATTTTACCAAAGTTTTCACCAAACTTCCAAATGACTCAAATTATTTTACTCGTGACATATTAGATTCGGTCAGGACTCATGGGCCGGGTTTGGGGTGTTACATTGAACCGGGTGGAGAGACCTACTGCTAACCAGACACGGAGGTGTGTTCGCTGTGGTAAATTCCATATAGGTGAAGTGTTGGTGATAGGAGAAAGGGGAACTGTCATCGAATGTAGTGGCGCCTAAGAGCGAAAGGATGGTGAGAAAAGGATGCGAGGCAGTTTTAATGTTTGTTCAGGCTCTAGAAGCCAAGGACCTAACTGTTGGGGACGTTAGGACGGTGAAGGAGTTTCCTGATGTTTTCCTAGAAGAGTTTTTGGGACTAGCCCGGATCATGAAGTGGAGTTTGGTATCGATCTTTTTTTGGGAATAGCGCCAGTATCTATTGCTCCATATAGGATGGCGCCAAAGGAGTTGGTGGAATTGAAAGCCTTGATTCGGAGTTCTTTGGATAGAGGGTTTATTCGACCAAGTGTGTCACCGTGGGGAGCGCCGATGTTATTTGTCAAGAAGAAAGATGGATCAATGCGTATGTGCATTGACTATCGTGAGTTGAATAAGCTAACAATCAAGAACAAATACCCGTTGCCGAGGATCGATGACTTGTTTTGATTAGTTGAAGGGAGCCTCAGTCTTTTCAAAGATAGATCTGAGGTCAGGATACCATCAACTTAAGGTTAAGGAGGCAAATATTCATAAGACGGCTTTTAGGACTTGTTATGGTCATTACGAGTTCATGGTAATGCCATTCGGATTGACCAATACGCTAGCAGCATTTATGGACATGATGAACCGAATATTCCAACCCTACTTGGATCGGTTTGTCGTGGTATTCATTGATAATATCCTAGTTTATTCAAGATCGGAGGAGGAACATGACTCACACCTTTGAGTGGTTTTGTAGATCTTGAGGGAGAAGCAGCTATATGCCAAATTTAGTAAGTGTGAATTTTGGCTAAGGGAAGTTACGTTTTTAGGCCATGTTGTGTCGGTAGAGGGGATTAGGGTTGACCCTCAAAAAATTGAAGCGGTATTGGATTGGAAGCCGCCTAAGTCCGTGGCAAAATTCAGAGTTTTCTTGGACTGGTCGGGTACTATCAAAGGTTTGTTGAAGGATTTTCTTCAATAGCGGCACCATTGACTAAGTTATTACGGCAAGGAGTTCTGTTTGTTTGGTCCAATAAGAAGCAAGAGAGTTTCAAGAAGTTAAAAAGAATTTTGACGGAGGCTCCGGTATTAATTCAGTCGGAGGCTGGAAAAGAATTCATAATTTACTGTGATGCGTCACACACGGGACTAGGATGCGTGTTGATGCAAGATGGAAAGGTTGTTGCGTATGCATCTCGGCAGTTAAGACCGCACGAAACAAATTATCCCACCCATGATTTGGAGTTGGTGGTGGTGGTTTTTGCTTTAAAGATTTAGAGACATTATCTGTACGAGGAGAAATTTGTTATTTACACCGATCATAAGAGCCTAAAATAACTTTTGACCTAGAAGGAGTTGAATCTAAGGCAGAGGAGGTGGATCGAGTTGTTAAAGGATTATGATTGCTCGATCGAGTACCATCCGGGTAAAGCTAATGTGGTGGCGGATGCTTTAAGTCGTAGAGTAATCTCGACTTGAGAGCAATGTTTGCTCACCTTAGATGATGGGAGCTTATTGGCTAAACTTCAAGTGAGACACTCTTGGGTCAGTCAGGCTAAGGAGAAGCAGCAGACCGATGAGTTGCTAAAGGAGAAGTTTCATGTAGGATCAAGTGATGGATCGACGGACTTTAGTATGAATGAGAAAGGACTGTTATGTTTTCAAGGGAGAGTTTGCATGCCAAAAGATCCGGAATTGAGGCATAGGATTTTGCAAGAAGTGCATGGAAGTTCATATGCTATGCACCCTGGAGGGAGTAAGATGTATCGGGATTTGTGGGATTAGTTTTGGTGGCCAGGCTTGAAGCGAGAGGTAACTGAACTGGTAAGTAAGTGTTTGACTTATTAGCAGGTAAAGGCGAGCATCAGTTACCATCGGGGTTATTGCGGCCAAAGGAAGATTCCACAATGGAAGTAGGAAAGGATCACAATGGACATTGTTAGTGGGCTACCCCTCACGCCTACTAAGAAAGATTCAGTCTGGGTGATTGTTGATCGCTTGACGAAATCTGCTCACTTCATACCAATCTGGTCTATTACTCTGCGGTGGCTAGGTAATATATAGTGGAGGTAGTGAGATTGAATGGGGTACCGAGATCAATCTTATCGACGAGGACCCGAGGTTCACGTCGCGATTCTAGAAGGCTTTGCATCAAGTGTTGGGTACGAAGTTGGATTTCAGTACAGCGTTTCATCCTCAGACAGATGGATAGTCTGAGTGGGTAATTTAGATCTTGGAGGACATGTTGAGGGGATGTGTCATCGATTTCGAAGGTAGTTAGGAAGAGTTTTTACCATTGGCAGAGTTTGTTTACAATAACAGCTACCAGTCTAGTATTCAGATGGCACCATATAAAGCATTATACGGGTGAAGTGTTGTACTCCTACCTATTGGAGGGAATTAGGGGAATGTCAGATTTTGGGTTTGGAGTTGGCTACCGAGACAGAAGAGAAGGTTGAGTTAATTCGAGCTCGACTAAAGGAAGCGTCGGACCAACAGAAGTCCTATACAAACTTGAAGCGTAAGGACATAGAGTTTGCAGTGGGTGACAAGGTGTTCTTGAAGGTGTCACCATGGAAGAAAGTGCTGAGGTTTGGACAGAAGGGTAAATTAAGTCCCAGATTTATCGGACCTTATCGGGTGTTGAAACGAGTGGGGCCGATAGCCTATCAGCTAGAGCTACCTTCTGAGCTAAGCCAAGTTCACAATGTATTCCACGTTTCTATGTTAAGACGTTACCGTTCGGATTCATATGTGGTGTCTGTGGAAAAATCTAAGTGAGACCTGACCTATCCTTTGAAGAAGAACCGGTTGAAATCTTGGATCATGATATCAAGGTATTGCGAAGGAAAACGGTTCCGTTAGTTAAGGTTCTATTGCGAAATCACGGTTCTGAGGAGGCTACTTGGGAACCAGAGGAAGCGATACAGTGGCAATACCCACATCTATTCTGATCAGGTAATTTCGAGGCTGAAATTTCTTTAAGGGGGTAGAACTATAACATCCTGAATTAATGGGCCTATGCGTTCAATGTGTGTGGTTGTGCTTGTTATGCTTGATAGAATGTTTTAGGGGTCCAGAATGGGCTCGATGTTGGGCTGAGGCCTTAGTCGAATTTTCTGTTTGGACACTCTAATGGAAAGTAAGTTAGGACAGGGCTTAAAAGACATTACCTGTGAATTAAGACACAAAAATAGGCTTGTGGCCCGATGGTCGATGGCGGTATGTAGGGACTAGGAGTGGCGTGTCAAGTCATTAATGAGGTCCAAGGTTCGAGTCATAAAAGCCCAATTCTTTTAATTAAATTCAGCTAATTTTTGGCATTTAAGTGGGTAGAGTGGGACGACAATAAGGCTTGGAAATAGGAGGATTTATTTGAGTGGATAATGCAGATAATATGGCAGATAAAGGGAGGAAGAGGTAGTGTTATCTAGGATTTATTTGGAGGTGTGATCAGATAAAGATAAGGGACGAAATATAGGATTTATCTGCTGGTCACAGTGGTGGCCAAATTTCCAACACTGAGGGGGAGGAGAAATCGGTTCTAATATGATCAAGGGGTGCCGAAATTTTCCTTGATTAATAGCATAGTTTGAGTTTTAAAAAGGGGCATTTTAGGTTTTAGGCAGTAGGTGCCGAAATTTTTCTTAAGTAGGGGGATATCTCTTCAATTCCAGCATTTGACCCTATTTTCTTTTTTCTTTCCTCTCATCCCCACTTCTATGCAAAAGCCAAAAATTTCATTGTTCTCTTCTCTCATCTTTTCCTCCAAAAGCCAAAACTCATAACTCTTCTCATCTCCATTCTTTTCCTATAACCGAATGATCATTGTTCTTTCCTTTATTCTCTCTATTACCGATTTCTTCATAGTCGAATCTTCATAGATCCTTTTACACTGTTTTCTTTTGATCTTCTCAGAAGTCAAAATCTATCAGAAGAAGCCGAACCTATTGGTAAGTGCCAATTTCTTTTGATCTTTTCTCTTTCAGTTTTGGGGGCCATAGCCGATTGGCTAATGGGTTGTAAGGCCATCATTAATTCGATATTCTATTCACTGATCTTGTGTCCTGTTTTGGCAGCATTCTAAGATTTAAAGAGATCTAACCGCCTAGGTTCCTAGGACAAAATCGATAACTTCCCAATCCTATTGTCTTCTTTTGAGATTTCAAGGTAAGGATTTCAATTCTCCTTAAGTTGATCCATCGGTTTCCTTTCTTTATTGTGCCTTAACCTAATGCCTCGTTAAGAAATCATTATAGTATTCTCTGACTAAGGTGATTCATGGACTCGAATGTCAGCAAATCGAAGGAAGGGGTTGGATCTGTAGTCCCAGCCCCAAAGTTCAAGAAATGCGCGGTGTCATCAGTGCGGGATTGGCCATCGGGTTGTAGACCAGCTTCAGAACAAAACCTTAGAAAGTTAGTAGTCGTATGAACTTTTGATAGTGTCGACATAAAAAGTACTATCCTGTCGGTAATCAGGTGTGTAGATCTCTATCACACTAGTTAATCTATATTATATGTATGTTATGGGCTAAAAGTCAGAAAATGAGGCTGTATGAACAGTCGAATTACCCAGAAAGGACAGGCAAGGGATGCCAGGTACGTAATCATAGAAACTTCTCTATGTGTATCGAAGTATGTGAAAGTTTGTGATCTGTTTAGATAGTATAATGTTTTGATTCTTGCATGTATGTATGCATGGGATGGGATTGATATGATGAATAGGAAAGAAGGTCGCATGGCGATCGGTGGCTTTGCCACATAGGTCATATAGTGATTGGTCTTTATGACAGGCAGCACAGCTGTCAAAATACTACAATGTATTATTAAGGTAGCATGGCGATCGTTAGCTTTGCCACATAGGTCACATAGTGATCGGTCTTTATGACAAATAGCACAACTGTCGATATGGTGCGTAGCAGATGGAGGGTTGATTGTAGAAATCCCCACGGTGTGATGGTTGGTACGGGGGTGTGTAGAGGATGGACTCTTGGGTTTGGGATGGGCCATGTTGCATGTAAATATATATTCTGTTGCCATTGTGTATGAGCCTAGGGCCCATAATGTGTTTGTGGGCCTCAAGGCTTTTATGTGTTTTCGGGATTTGCACACTGAGTCTTGGTGACTCACCCTTTCATTTCTCCCAACTTTTCAGATGAGCAGTAGATTGTGGACATGGGAGCCGAGGCGGACTCGAGGGGCCATCAAGTCTTTTATCTTCATAGACTATTTTTGGTTTTTCTTTAAGTTTTAATTTTGGGATTATTTTTGTAATAAGGCCTCCATAACTTAGGTTATCGAACTATTATATTTTTTATGTTACATCTTATAAACTTATGTTTTCAAAGTCTTAATTATAAAGTGAAAGGAAAATGGGTTTTTCCAACATGTTCCACGCAAATGTTAAAGTTTCTTAAAAAATGTCACAATTAATGATTAATCGGTTAAAATAAACTGAGATTTTCAAAACCCTTCAAAGCAATGTTTTCAATATTCAACCCGTAGCATACCAGATCCGATCATGACGTATGGGCTAGGTTTGGGGTGTTACACTCCTTATTGTATACTCTTTAAGAAAGCAAATCATCCAATTGTTTCGTCCAATAACCTCGCCATGTATGTGTTACCCTCATATGGTATCCTTGACTCCTTTGAGTTAAATTTTTCACTTAATACAATCCTATTTTATCTCATTGCCACCATTATGTCTTCTTAATGATTAATATAATCATTGTCAACTAATGACTATGATAAATTGCTCGTTCAAGAACAAGCAACCCGTGTCCACATTCAATATTTATCAATCCATACAATGCCAATGAAAGGTTATTGTTAACTCTTTAATTGAGCTATGAATTCCATTGTTGCTAGTAAAGTCATGTCATACACAAGTCATGTACCCAACATACTATCAGCTCGATTATCTTTAGAGCATAAGATTCCACTTCTATCAAAGCACATGAGTTACATACACATGGCCAGTGACTAACTCAAGATTTAGGTAAGTTACACCATGAATGTCAGAAGTGAATTAATTCATAAATGGATTTAGAATTAATTCAACTTAGGTCCAACCTAATGTATCATTCTTCTAATGAGTACATCTATGTCTCTACTTGTGGACTCAATTGCTCCAAAAGCCAAGACTAGCCATCTCCCAAATTGGAATTGTAGACGACATAATATTCCTTCTAAGTATTTGAATCAAATGTTCACTTTGATTCTTATACAGGATTATGGACTTATTTAGATTATCTACTGAAGTAAGTTGTCTTTCTCGTAATATAAACGTTCTTACAGTGCTACTTTTCATCAGTTCAAACTTAGACAATCAATGAGCTAATATTATTTGTCACAATTTCGCTATGTATGCAAAACATGAAATCCAGAAACACAAAAGACATAATAATGAAATGTGAAATTAACTTTATTCATATATTCATTGTTCAAATACATAGAAAATAGTTACATTTTTACTATAATATGGGCACATTTCCCACCAATAGGACAGTATGCCAGCCTATTATTGGCATTGTTTCCCGATTACCAGTTATTAGACTTTATCATTTAATGTAGTCATTTTAGAATCTTCATTGTGTCCCCTCTTCTTCCGAATCATCCTCAACCCGCACAATAGGAAACTCTTGGTATGCCAATTTGTTCTATAACACCCCAAAACTGGTTAAATGTTATGACCGGATCTCGAAGGTTACATTAACTTCTCAAAAATTTGACCATTTTCCTTCTAAATGTATCTTTATCTTGTATCAGAAACTTTGCAAAAACTTGTCTAATTTGTTATTAAGAAAAACTTGACAATTGATTAATGATTGTTTCCCAAAATGTTGAACAAATTTTCAAATTTATTAAAAGAGTCATGTTACCAACTTTTCTTATTTCTTAAATTTAAACTTGATTTCTCGATTAACATTTGTAGCAAAAAAATCGTTACCTCATTGAACTTGAAAATGACCATTCAAATTAGTATACAAAAAATCATCTAGTGTATAATTTTAGTTTAATAAAACCGTTAAAGCCAACCAAAACCCAGAACATTAATAATGTCCAAAAACTGATAATCAGTCCCAAATAAAAGTCCATAAAATATAATAAAAAATAATTTAAACCATCTTATGAGAGTATGAACAATCCGTGTTCCCGAACACCACCCCAATCCTATGTCTATGAATTACCTGAAATGATAAATTAGTATGGTGAGCTAGAAGCCCAGTGTACGACTTGGCCTACAAACATAACATATAGCAGAAATGTTAATGCACAAATACAATATCACAAAGTAGATACAAATGACATGACATGCTTAGCTATGCAAAACATCTAACAAATCAAATCTTACCCCCATTCGTTACACACCAACTCCGTTCTACCCAACACACCAATTGGGGTAATTAATACCTATCCAACCTATACACCAATATAGTGGACTTACCACCGAGTAATAATATAGTAGAGCTGTCAAATATAATGCAGAGATACTGCTAGAAATAGATAATTGTAGTTTTCACTGCTAGGTACAGATATTGCAGGTAAACCATAAGAATAGCAGATTAATACTACCATAACTTCATCCAACACATACTTATATCCCACCCCAATGCACATGCAACAACAAAAAATAGATCCGGATATACTCAGATTAACATGCTCTTATATGCTTCACAGATTAGAAGACAGGCTAATAGTATTTCTAGTTTTCAGATTAGATTTATACACAAAAATTTGGTTGAAATTTTGAAATAGTGCCATGCTCACACAGTTATACATACAACAAATCCAAAATTTTCTAAATCAAGTGGCTCTTAGAATGATACATTTAGTGACATACTTAACATATTCACCTTATTTGGAAATAGACGTAATCAAATGACCAATTTTCAAAATTTCACATTTTGCCCATCTGGCCCAACTAGACCATTCGAAATGGGCCTATGTGGCCCAAACAACCAAACACATAGCCAGTCACACGTCCGTATGGCTCACACGACCCGTCACACGTCTCGTGTGGCGTCAATAGTGACTTATAGTCTTGCACGATTTAATAGATTTTTGGGTTTAGAGTCACACATCTGATGATTTTCTGAATAACGACACTACAACACACTTCCCATTCCTACATATGACATCCAAAATAAAGAAAATTAGTAACAATGCAGCAAAATTGAATCACTCAATTCGCCCTTACTCAATTTAGAGTATTCAGCCTAAAGTATTAAAGCATTCGACCTAAAAAATAGGGCATTCGGTCCTAGCATGAATCAACCCCCATTTAGGCATAAAGTCCTTACCCTTAGTGTCAAGGTCCCCTAAATCCCAAATTCACCAGAGAAGAGTTATGCGCCACTCATTTTTCACCTAACAGAAACACAAAGATAATCCAAAAATACTCTGATTTTCCCATTCAAAAAGACCATTCACTTTTATAAAAATCGAAAGAATAAACTACACCACTGAAAATAATAAAAATTACCGAGACGTAACTAGCAATGAAAAAGGACGACAAAAAAGATTGAAGAATAGGAACACAAGTAGTGATTGACAATCTATGGAAACCGAAAGAAAAAAGAAAAAGAAATGAAGAATAGATAAATAAAAATAAAATTAAAGAGGGAGAAGACGACAAGGAGAAATTCAATCAATCAAAGAATATAAAAGCCCACCTAGCAAAGTCTTGGTATTTGGTTACTATTTGTTCTGTCTTTGAAAAATAAATGTAGATATGAGTAAGTAAAGTGTTTATCTTTATTAAGTATAGGATTCCTTGTACGTGCCACTTAGCAAACTCTTAGATTTTACAAAGATCCATGGTTTGGCAGACTCTTCTATTATGTGTACACCACCTAAGTGCTTTGGGTGAGTACATTAGTTTGCTATTGCATAGATTTGTTTATTATTTTTGTAAGGTAATTTAGTTAGTTAAGTTGAGACTTTATTATAATGGAACTAAGCTACTGGAGATGAAAAGAATTAAATTATGATAAGTGCACTTAATCACAGGAGTCAAGAGTGTTAGTGGTATTATCTGATTTTTTCACTAAACTTTGTCTCAGTGCTTAAGTGTATATGGATAGCAGTGTCTTCATAGAAAATCTTTACGTTTACTTTGTATTCATCTTCCTCCTTAATTTTCTTTGCACTTTCTGAAAACGTAAGTCCAAAAAACCTCTATAAAGTTTGGTTTGATGTAGTCAACTAACTTACATGTTTGTTTAGCTCACTAGTAATTTTTTATGAAACCTAGGTTATTTTTTAAGTTTTTTACGTATTTTTGGTTCTACATGCATAAGTGTTAGATTGGTGTGTAAGGAAGGAAACTTTCTGATGTTGGGTTCAAAGTTGGTGGGTTCTTACATGCATGTTTAGATTCGATAGAGTAGTGATATGATATATTGAATTGTCCATATTTTTTAGCTCAAGAAGCTATTAAATGTTCGATTGATAAAGGCAAAGGACCTGCTGTATAAACTTTCCTATATTTCTGGTGAGTTCTTTCTCACTTCTATGTGTAGTGGTTTTTGTATCTCATAGTTATATAAGATAAGTATTCTTTCTCTGTAAATTAAGAGAATAAATTAAGAGTCATATGCATGTAAGAGAGCAAGCGCCTGCCAACAATATGTGTAATGCAGGGAATGCCTTTAGGAATGTGTTTTTCACGATGATAACACAACTATTTGATCATTTTATGGGGAATGCTCAAGAGCCTTAACCTTAGTAGCCTCAACAACCATTACCTGAAGTGGTTCATCTGGCACAACATGTTCCACCAGTACTTGTGGTGACTTCATCTAAAGTTGATCCTGTGAGAGAAATTAAAAAAAAGGGGTGCCAATGAGTTTCTTGGTAATAAAGTTGATGATCTCATTGTGGCTGAGCAGTGGTTATCTTGTTTGTGTAGGGTGATAAAAGAATTAAAATGTACTCTTGAGGATAGTCTTATGTGTGTTATATCATTGTTAGAAGGGGAAGCCTATCAATGGCGGGAAACCTTGGTTACTGTGACTCTTGAGGAAATGTAATGCCCCAAAAATGTGGGGTTTGTAATTTTGTTGAATTTGCTTAAATTCCATGATGTGCTGGAATGGCTAGTTATTTGAGTGTGTTTGGGAGGTTGTTAGGAAGCCTGGGTTCGAGTCTGAACCTTGGAAAAATTTTAATTTTTGCTCATAAGTGAAACTAGCAGTTAGCAGTAGGACTTATGTATAAATATGTGTGTTTTTGTGTCACAAAAAGAGCTTGTAACTTAGTGGCTGTGGCGTCACTGAGATGGCAAGGAGAGTGGGGCTCGAATCCCATGTCAAGCAATTAGGGGGTTTTTATTTTATGAGTGGATGGTGCAAGAGCTAGAGTTGATCAAACTCTACAGAGGAGGTTGAAGACTTGGTCAAGAATTTTGAATGGGAGGCTGGGAGTAATTCAAGGAGGATTCGATGGAGAGTTTGAGGGAGTTGGAGGTGTGTAGAAGTCTTGGCCAACTGTGGGGAAGGATGAGTAGGGATTTTTGACTAGGGGTTGTCAGTTGTGCATTTTCGGCAATTTGGGTAAGTGAGGAAGCCAAATTTTTCTTTGGTTTTCAAAGTTTTCTTTTGTTTCGTTTCGAATCATTCCTTTTGTGACATCTCGTGTCATCTTTTACCTTTTGGTTCTTATTCTTCCTTCTCCTTTTCATTGTTATTTCTCTGTGCTGCCTACTTGGTGTCAAATCACTTCCTCTCTTTTCGAGTTCTTCCTTGGCCGAACACAACCATTCTTTCCCTCTTGATATTTTTTTCTTTTCGTTGCAAGTTAGCCGAACCCCTTTCTCTCTTGAAACCTTGGTTCCTCTTATGTTGGATGAATCTATTAAGGCCTAGGGATCTTTTCCACTTCGTTCTAGCCATTTTTGAATCTCGTCGATCTGTTGGTAAGTGGTGGCTATATCTAGATTGGCTTTTTCTCCTTAATCAATTTTGTGTCTCTTAGGCCGAAGGGTTTGTCCCTAGTTGCCGTGGAGATGTGTTTTGCTAACACTTTCTTTCTCGTTGATTATTGCTAAGGACTCGTTTTCCTTAGCCAAGGGGGTGGGCTGAATACTCTTCCACTATAAGGGATCGTTTATTCGTGGTAAGTAAAGTTAGTTTGATTAAAGCGTTTCCGTTTTATGGATTAACAAGGGTTTGTGACTAATTAATGGGGCGGTTGTTGTCATAGGTGTCTTGGAAGCGCTTCAAACCACAACTCGTAACAGGTGTGTAATCGCACACCCAACATCGTACTGTTTGAATGCGGGATAAAAGAGTTCTTATACTCTGGTGCTACTGTGAATCGGCAAAAGCTGATAAGCTAAACTTTCAGCATCTGTGGGCCCTCGAGCGTTGGAACACTCGTAGGGATAAATTGAGCCACAATTGCTGGTGTAGACCGTAGAGGCCATCACAGACGTTCCGTGGGCTTAGGTCGTAAAATTATCGAAAGTAAAATTACCAAAATACCCTCGATGGGTAAAATTACCAAAATACCCTTGATGGTAAAACTACCGAAATACCCTCGATGGGTAAAATTACTAAAATACCCTCGAACAGGTAAAACTACCAAAATACCCTTAAAGGTTAAGATTACAAAAATGTCACTGAAGGATGAAATACCATTTTACCCCTAACTGCCAAAATGATTGTTATACCCCTAGTGGTAGTGTAAGTGATGTATGTGTGATATTTGTATGACTGTTTATGATTGTGACATACCGCATACATGAGTTATTTATTACATGACATTCTACATTAGGGTTGGGATTTGTATTTGGAGGAAGTACTATACTAGTGGCTTGGCCACGTTTACTGTCATTAGTAGCTTTGCTGCGTTACTACTAGCAGCTATGCTGCGATATTGGTGTGTTGGCTGGGTGGGTAGACTTGGTCCCCACATGGTGTGTTGGTTGGTACGGGTGGTGTGTTGACTAGACTGGGTTGGGTTGCATCTCTGTACTGCACTGTTATGATTTGGGCCTAGACCCACTCTGATACTGTATAGGGCTAAGGCTCAGGCTGATTTATTTCTAAATAGGGCTTGGCCCAGACTGTTATTGCATAATAGGGGATTACATACTAAGCTCTCGTAACTCACCCTTTTCTTTTAACTGTACAGGTAATCCCCAACCTTAGAAGATTTGGAGCTGTGAAGGACTCAGAGGTGGCCACATGTTTGACAGTATTTTTAATTTTATATCTATCCTTTAAATATTTTATCTTGGGTTTGATATTTTTATAATAAGGCCATTCGGGGTTTAACGTTTATATGGTGTTTTCTTTTAATTTCTACCTGCTAGACTAGGAAACACGGGATTTCTAAAATAATAATGGTTTCTAAAGAAAACTACAATTTTCAAACCTTAAGTTAACAACTAGAGCTAGCTTCCGCGATATTTAGTCCTGAATAACAAATGATATGACCATTGAGTGAGTAACAAGTTTTTGATTTTACAACCCCGACATTTTCAAAAAGATTTAAAATTCAATAAGAAGTTATTATCGACCAGCCCAATTTTCTAACAACACTTTGATGTGACACGTCAGATCTGGTCCTAATGTCTAGGCTAGGTTTGGGGTGTTATAAGAAATTATTGACTGAGACTTCTTTCTGGAAAAGTTTAGGGAAAGATATGTAAACTAGATGTATGTTAAGCAAATGAGGAAGGAATTTCTATATCTGAGACAAGGTAGGATGTCTGTTATGGAGTATCAGCGAGAATTTCTTAAACTCAGTCACTATGCTAAGAAATGTTTCAAACAAAGAAGGAAATGTGTGATAAATTTGAGTGGGGATTAAGGGATGAAAGTTATGTGTTAGTGGTAGCTTTTGAATGTAAAACTCATGTAGCAATTACAGCCAAAGCCCATAAGATGGGAACAATCATTAGAGATAGAAGTAAGAGCTTTGAAAGGGAAAGGATGAAAAGGGGAAGATCAAGTCCTCCATCTCCCACAAGTTTTAAGAAGCCTAGGGATCAAACTTATTAAGCCTTGAGAAGAGATTTATAGTTTGCAAAATTTAAACGTGAAGGATTTAATAGACCAGTTACTTCGATGGCAAGCTCAAAAGGATCTAAGTTAATAAGAAATGGCAACTATGAATACTGTGGTAAGAATCATAATGGTGAATGTTGGAGATGTATAGGGGTATGCTTTGGATGTGGATCTAAAGATCATATGGTTAAGGGTTGCCTTTCTCAAATAGAAGCAAGCATAGAGCATTCTATTTGTGGACCTTAAAGATTTCAACACAAAACCAGATCTGGAATGGCAGGAAAGGCTAGTTCGATTTAGGGAGCATCAAGGAAAACTTTTAGTAAGCCAAATTATGGAGTGTCAGCTAGAGCTTATGTTATGAAAACAAAGGAGGATATTGATCTGCCTGAAGAGATAACGTAAATTATCCTTTTTTTCTCGAAAATAGTATTTATGCTTTAATAGATTCAAGGTCTACACATTCATATATTTGTACTAAGGTTGTAGAAGGTCTAAGTCTTGAAGTAGTGTATTTTGAAACCATTGTGTTAGTAACTAATCTGTTAGGTCAGAGTATTGTGGTGAATAAAATGATAAGGAATTGTCCATTGGTGTTTGGTAAGCACACAGTTTTGGAAAACTTGTTGTTACTGAGCTTTCATGAATTTGATGCTATTTTTGGGTTGGATTGGCTAACAAGACATAATGCTATGGTTGACTGTCGTGCTAGAGGTGTACGCCTGATAACTGTTGAAGGTAAAAAATATTTATGCCTAGTATACATACTGGTTTGGCGAACAGGATCATTTCTATTGTTTCCACCAAAAAGTTGATTGTTAATGGAACAGATGTGTATTTGGCATATATAATGGATTCATCTAAGTCAAGTAAAGAAGTTAGTCAAGTTCTAGTGGTAAGAAAGTTTCTAGATGTATTTCCAGGGAACTTCCAAGAATGTTGTCTAAGAGAGATGTAGAGTTTTCGATTGAATTGGAACTTGAAACAACACATATCTCTTGTACTTCATATAAAATGGCACTGTTGGAATTAAAAGAGTTGAAATCACAGTTGCAAAATATTTTGGATAAAGTTTTTGTAAGACCAAATGTATCATCGTGGGTGCACTAATTCTGTTTGTGAAAAAGAAAGATGGAACAATATGCCATGTATAGATTACCATCAATTGAACAAGGTAAAAATAAAGAATAAATATCCTCTTCTCAGGATTAAAAATTTGTTTGATCAATTATGTTGGGGTTATAGTTTTCTCCAAAATTGATCTAAGGTCTAGATCCTATCAGGTGAATATTAAGGGTGATGATGTTCTTAAAATAGCTTTTCGATCGAGGTATGGTCACTATGAAGTTTTAGAAATTCCCTTTGGTCTGATTAATGCGCTTGCAATATTTATAGACTTAACTAATAGAGTTTTTAAACTGTATCTGGATCAGATTTTAGTAGTCTTTATTGATAATATATTGTTTTATTCTAAGAATGAAGTTGATCACGAGAAACATTTGAGAATTATGCTAAGAACTCTACGTGATAATCAGTTGTATGCTAAGTGTAATAGTCCAATTTAGGGCCTAGTAAGGATAGTGGTTTCGAGACCATAAATCTGAAGTAGAAATATATGTTTTATGATTTTTATGAGACTTGTGATGTGATTGTATGATTGTGTGAAAATTTCATGAGGAAATTTTATTTATTAGTGATAATTTTGTCTATTAGGACTAAATTGCAAAGCTTAGAAAATATAAGATTCTAGAAGAATTAAGTATAAAATAGAATTATAAAACTTACTAGAGGTCCTTATCTAGCAATTAGACCATTAAATGTCAAGATGGACAAAAATAGACATGGGAAGGAAATATCTCAAGGAAGGGCCTTAAGGGCATTTTTGTCAATTGGTTAATTAATTAATTAAAAAGGGAAAAATAAGTCAAAATTGTGTTCATCTTCTTCTCCCATGGCCGAAAATCACTAAGGAGCCATAGCTAGGGTTCCTTCAACTTCCAAGCTTGATAGTAAGTGCATCCTAGCCATGTTTTTAATGTTCTTCGTATTTTTTAGATCCTCGTAGCTCGATTTAGCTATTTCTAGCTATATTTTGAGCTAGGGTTCATATTCAAAAATTTACTCATGTATTTTGATGTTTTATGGAAGAATATGAAAGTTTGATGTAGAATAAACATCATTTTCTAAGTGATTTTCATTAAAAATGCATAAAAGGACCAAATTGTAAAAGTTATAAAAATGGTCATACATGAGTGAAATAGTGGAAATTGAAGGCTGCTATAGTTAAGAGAATGATTCGGCTAGACTTAAAATACAAGAAAGTTGAATGAAAATCATTTTACGAGCCTAGGGGCAAAAGTGTAATTATGTAAAAGTTTAGGGGCAAAATCATAATTTTTCCAAAGTATCATTCATGAGTTAATTTAGTCAATGTGGGTATTAAACAAGTGAAATTGTTATTATATATCAAGAAACATGAAACCCAGACCGAAACTGAGGCAAGAACAAAGTGTTGGATTAAATCGAACATTTACACGCATTTTGAGTACCGAGGTAAGTTTGTGTGAAATTAAGGTTACATGTGTTATTATGTTTAACTTATTTGTTATTTTGAGGAATGCATATCATTTCTATGAAATTGATTAATGATGTCTTGATGAGAAAATGATGAAAATATGATAAGTGAAGTCCCGGTTGAAATTTCAAAATAACGAAGATACTTATGTCACATGTTGAGATAAGGAGGGTCTCGTATAAGACCATGTCTGGGACATGGCATCGACATCGAATGTAGATCCTATATAAGACCATGTCTAGGACATGGCATAGGCATCAAAGAAGGAAGGTCCCATGTAAGACCATGTCTGGGACATGGGTTTGACATCAAAGGAAGATCTCGTGTAAGACCATGTCTGGGACATGGCATCAACAACTATGTATGATCTCGTATAAGACCATGTCTGGGACATGGTATCGACATCGAGCTAAGAGATCCCGTGTAAGACCATATCTGGGATATGGCATCGGCATCAATAGGTGATCCCATGTAAGACCATATTTGAGATATGGCATTGGCATCAAGAGGTGATCCCATGTAAAACCATATCTGGCATATGGCATTAGCATTGTGATACATGTATGATGAGATTGAGTATCCTTTAATATTTCGATTAGTTCATGGGAAAAAGAGCTAAGTATGTAAAAAAATATATAGAGTCAAATTACACAAGGATGACATTGAGCTCCATTTATGTTAAGGATGATGATGGTAATTTGAGTTTATGTTCATGTTAGTATTAGTGCTAAATTATTTGACTAAGTGATACAGGTACCATGAGTAAAATAAAAGTTATGAAACCATAATATGATATGTGATGGGTAAGAGTAAGTATGAGTAAGTATGCCTAAGCACTCAAGGCTTATGTTGCTATGAGATGAATGGATTTTACCATGAGCATTTATGTTACTATATTAATTCATGCAAACTTACTAAGCTATATGCTTACCCCCTCTCTTTTCCATTTTCCCTTGTAGTATTGCAAAGCTAGCTCGGGGATCCTAGAGCGTCGGAGCTCGGATTACACTATCAATCATTCTTTTGGTATAGTAAAGTTGATTTATTTTGGGTATGGCATGTATAGGAACTTCGTCATTTTTTGATATGTTATATTTGAAAGCCAAAGTGTTGGCTACTAATGTTATACACTCATTTTGGTAAATGACCATTGGGAATTGGCTAATATTTGTTAAGTTTCTCATGTTTCAATGATGATAAGTCTTAACAAATGTGAAGTGAATGAATGTTGATTAGTGATTATTCATAGTGTTTTATTGCCATGTTATTTGTTACTTGAGTTGGTATAAGTGTGTTTATGTTTCAGGGTGGCAATTGGCTTGGAAAATATGCTTATAATTGTCCATACGAGTAGACACACGGGCGTGTTGATAGGTCGTGTGTCCTCTGTATCAAATTACGAGGATTTAATTCGTCACACGAGCCAGCACACTGGCGCTCCTTGAAAGGTTGCTGACGTCATAAACAAAATTCTAAGGTTTTCATACACGGATGAGGACACAGGCGTGTGTAGGCCATGTGAGGGACACGGGCCATTGACACGGATGTGTGTCTGGCCATGTGAAAACCCCTGTAGGTTCGAAATAAAAATTAAAATTCCACACGGGAAAGGGACATGGGCGTGTGTGACTACACAACTTGCCCACACAAATGTTTCCCATTTTACACGGGCGTGTGGCCCCTGTTTAGGCAAAAAATTTCTAAGCGAACAAATGTTTTGGGTTTAATCCTGAAACCTTCCAGATGTATGTTTAGGGCCTCATAGGCCCATAGTAAGGATGTTATGAATATGACTAAAAGTTTTAAGTCTAAAAGAAAATTTTTTAGCCTGATAATGTATGTTCAAGCAAGCTAAGTTTGGTAATACCTTGTATCCTATCCCGGTGTTGGACACGGGTAAAAGGTGTTACATTCAATGGTATCAGAGCTATGGTTTAGTCGATTCTTGAACTAACATAGTGATCGTTGTTTTGTCGAGTTTTAAAATTTATAAAGAATATGATCAAACCTAGAAACTAACTCTGACAATGATTATGGGCAAGTGTACCTATCGAATAGTAGTATAGCTTAGGCAAGACCAGATTGTCAAACCTAAAGGAACTAAAAGTACTAATACTCACTTTCTTTTTATTATTTAGCCTAAAATATGGAGTGATTGGTTGATTTAATCTAATTAACCAACTACTAAGCAAAAGATACAAAGACAAAAATAACAAATTGGGAAATAACTTGATGAAAAACTCAGTTGATCACGACGATATCCTCAGAAAGAATCCACCTAGACTTCACTTATTATTTAACACTGAACCATATGATTTATTCACTTAGTTTGATCCGTAAGACTCCCTAACGTATATAAAATCCTCTCTCAAGGTGAATAACATCTAACCCTAGGTTAATTAGTGGAACTCTCGTTCTCTTATAATAACCCCCTAGAATAGCAATAAATCGATCTATGGACTCCCATATTAGGTTCAACCCTAACCTGGCAAAATCTTGTCACCCTATCTCTAGGCGTGCGATCAACTTCGCTTAATTATGCTAGATCTACTCTCAAGCAGGGTCTATTCCTCCTCCACTTAAGCACATCAAATTTGGATTAAGCATGCACTAAGTATTTATCATATAATTCAGAAATCAATAACAAGATTCATCTAGGTTTCATCCCCTTCAGGTATCTAAAGGGTTTAGTTCATAATGAATAAAGAAAACATCTCAAGAGAAAAGATAAAACAAAACATAAGAAATCCATAAAACCCCCTGAAAGAATTGAAGGGGAAATTTACCGTATTGAGTAGAATTCCGGCTCATTGAGATGGATCACTGGCTATCTTCGAGTAATTCTCACAAATCTGGCCCTCTGGCTCGACCCCTTGGCCTAGTTAACCGCTTAACGCCCCATTTCAGGATACACTTAGGGTGTTTATATAGACTTTTAGAATGCTTTACTTGGTCCCTAAGTGTCCTAATTTAAGTATACTTCCTACTCGGTGATTGAATAAGCTTTTGAAAGTGTTTCTTTTCCTCAAAGTATCTAAATTCGAGTGAAATTGCTCTCTTCTGCGGTAAAGGCACGGTCATGGTACACGCCCGTGTAAATCGTTTTCAGTTGTGTCTCGATTCTGTCGATTGGGGCACGGTCGTGTAAATCGTGGCATGGTCGTGTCTTAGTTAATTGTTAAGGCACGACCATGTGGCTTGAAGTCTAGGCCGTGTCGATTTCTCTTTGGCCCAAATTGGCCCGTTTTAAGTCCGTTTCTTGTTCTTTTCATCCTCGGGTGCTTTCTTGAGTAAAAACATGAAAAGAAAGGATTAAGATCACCTTTTTACATAAAACAAGGGCTTATCCAAAAGCATACTAAATGTGGGTCTAAAATATGTTACTTTTACAGTTTATCAAATACTCCCACACTTAAGCTTTTGCTGTCCTCCAGCAAAATTCTCAACTTATAATTAAAACGAACTTTCCATAATTCACAATTCCTATCAATAATGCCTCATCATAATTCACAGATAATTTATACATGGATAATTAACTCAAAGACTCTTAAAGGCTCAAATAATTCTAAGTCATAAATTTGTAGCATATAAATATAGGCGTCTCTCCTTATCTAAATAATTACCTTTAATTCAAAACTGACAAGGATTGACATCCTCACTAAAGATTCACTCAAATCACTCAAAGTGTTTAAGGATAACAATTAAGCACTCCACAGTCGAACCTGAAAAGTTAATCCTATAGGCTTGCCTTGTAATATCCCAAATTTGGGCCTAGTAGAATTGGGCCCAATGGGCCTTAGGCGTAGGAGCACTTAAAATTTTTGGGAACAAGAGAACAACTTTAATGCAAATTGAATCTAGTAGGTGAGTGATTTTGGAAGGTTAGAGGGCTTCCATGAAGTCCCGGGTTCAAACTTTGGCTTTAGGGAAATTTTGGTTTTAGGTGAAAAAAAAACCTTAGGAGTTAGTAGGTAGGCTTTAAGAATAAAATGTGGAGAAAATGACGCAAGTGGAGTGTGTGGTGTAGTGGCAAAGTGACACCACATAAGAGACAAGGGGGTGACTCCACAAAGAAGGAAGGTGGTCCAAGGTTCAAGCCATGGCTCTTGCATTTTGGTTTCTTTTTTAAATGGACTCTAGAATTTTGCCATAGGGCTATATTTAGTTGCGAATGATTTTAGACACAAGAGGAGCTTGTGGCCAAGTGGTTAGCGGCATGGATTATGCTACAAGGGAGCCTGGGTTCGAATCTCATAAAAAGCAAGGGAGTATTTATTTTGCAGATTGGACGGCAAGAATTTGAGTTGGATTTAAACTCTACTGACAGAGGGATCCCACATTGAAAAGATACAAAGAAGAAAGGTGAGAAGCTAGCTATATATAAAGCTCTGCCTAGGAGGAGAAGGAGCATACCTAGTTGACGTTGGGCATAGGAGTGCTCGGAGCGCGGTTTAGCAGCTTCAGATTCCTATCAGGTGTGTATTCTCTCTACTCTAACTGTAGAGCGGCATATGCCGAAATGTCGGTGACATGGCGATAGTAACCACATGAGTGTGCAAGCGCACGTGTGGGGCTTCAACGCTATAGTTGAGGCCATCAGTAATGTTCTTGTATGTGTGGGCTGTTGGGCCAAGTGGGCCTAATGGGCCCGGGTGCCCATATGAGTAAATTGTATGATTGAGTCGTAGATAGTGAACTAGACTATGTGAATCTCATATATGTGGCTAAGATTGGACTGAATGGGCCACACGAGTGTATGGGCCCACTTAAATCGAGAATGGGCCTTAGGCCCATTCGCATCATTATCTCTGTTTAGAATACTTGAGTCGTCGTGGACCTTCTGTTGGGTCGTTAATTCCCTGATTTGTAAAATGACCGAAATACCCCTGGTTTGCAAAATTATCGAAATACCCCTGGTTTGCAAAATTATTGAAATACCCCTAGTTTGTGAAATTACCAAAATACTCCTAGTTTGTAAAATTATCGAAATACCCCTAGTTTGTAAAATTATCGAAATACCCGTGGTTTGTGAAATTACTGAAATACCCTTGGTTTGCAAAATTATTGGAATACCCCTATTTTGCAAAATTATCGAAATACCCCTAGTTTGCAAAATTATCAAAATACCCCGGTTTGTGAAATTACCAAAATACCCCTAGTTTGTAAAATTACTAAAATACCCCTGGTTTATAAAATTACTAAAATACCCCTGGTTTCTGAAATTATCAAAATACCCCTGGTTTGCAAAATTACCGAAATACCTTTGGTTTGCAAAATTATCGAAATACCCCTGATTTGTGAAATTACTATTTTACCCCTAAATGACAAATGATCGTTGTACCCTCGTGGTAGTGCTAGCGTTTTATGTGTTAATTGTATGATTGATTATGTTTGAGATACACTGCATATAGGAATTAGTTATGAGTAGAATTACCGAATTACCCCTGAAGGGTAGGATTATCAGAATACCCTTATAGGGTAAAATGACTGATTTGCCCTTGTAGGTAAGTGATTAGCTTGTGCTATGACATGACCGGTTTGGCTATGGTTGTATGATTGATATTCTTTTATTACATGTTTAAATGATTGTTATTGAGCATGGCCATTCTGCATACACATGTAATGATTGAGCATGACATACACGACATATTGCATGGGGTTGGGATATTGATGATCGGGGAAGTATATATATTAGTGGCTCTGCCACATTCTGTATAATGGCTATATTCCAACCTAAATATAGCTCCGTGCCATCTTGATTATGGCATTGTGCCAATCGTATTTACCCAAAGCTATGTGTCGATTATATTACCGTCGCTGATGGCTATGTGCCAAGCATAATATAGTTATTGATGACTCTGTGTCAATCATATTTACCCAAGGCTGTGTTCTGATTATATTACCGTCGCTGATGGTTGTGTGCCAAGCGTAATATAGTTATTGATGACTCTGTGTCAATTATATTTAGCCAGGGCTGTGTGTCGATTATATTATTATTTCGATGGCTCTACCACATATATCGGTGGCTCTACCACATTGTTTCGAGGGCTTGATACCTCATTATCGTATCGGTGATTGGTCACATGTTGAACGGGGATAGACCACGTTTATTGACTTTGATTAGTGTGTCTGTCAGCATGACTGCCAAAGAGGTATGTAGAGGATGGAGGGTTGATTTAGAAATCCCCACAGGTGTGTTGAGGATGGACATATGGAGTGGAGTGTAAAGGATGGAATACTAGGTTGGGCTGGGTTGCATTGCATTCACTATTTAAGCCATGTTGCTAGGGCTACGGCCCAGTTTGACTCGTATGGGCTTCGGCCAATTTCATTACTATGAGAGATAAGGCTTAATGTGCTTCTGTGGGCTTAGGCCTAGTTATCGTTCGTATAGGGGATTACACACTGAGTTCTCGTAACTCACCCCTCTGCTTAATTTTGCAAGTAATTCCTAGCTTTACTGATTTGGAGTCGAGGTGAACTCTATGGTGGCCATACATCGTAGCTTAATGAATTGCATTTTGCGGTACTATAGATTTTTATTTAAATTTGGGTTTTTGTTTTGGAATAAGGCCATTGGTATTTTATTTTGGTTTTAGCTTTTAATTCGGTTACTGCTTATTAACTTTGAATGCTCAATAATGATTTTTTTCTATAATATTAATACACGGTTTACAAACTATAATGGATAAAACTCTAGATTTTCTTAACGTTGATAACTCTTTTCAAAAAATCGCATGTCTACTTTAATTTAAATGTTGTTTTTTGAAACTCATTGAGTTGGGTTAATTATAACCAAGATCATCGAAAATAGAAATGAAAATGTTTTTGCAAAGAGAACTATAAAACAAATTGGATTTTTCACAAAACTTGATATTTTTAACGAACGCGTAGATTCTTTAACAACCTTTCTATGTGACATGCCAGATCCGGTCGTAATGTCTACACCATGTTTGGGTGTTACATGCCTGAAAATCAAATCTCCACCATTGTGGTATGAGATGATACACAAATCAAAAGGTATTTAATCTAGGTTGTAACGGGGCTTGGGTTAAAAGGTGTGGATAAAGGCTGAATTAGAAGGTTAATATCGAGATTGACCTGACCAATTACCTAACAAGAATAATGAACTAGAAAATAAATGATTGCTTTGAAACTAGTAATACTACTATTTATAATACTTCTAATACGAGCTCTTCTTCAACAATTGGAATTTAAACGCATAAGCTCCTTTAATCATATACTAATGCTTGGATATACTTTGGTTTTTTTATGAACAAGCTAAGTAAATACATAATAAAGAAAGAACTTTATCAACTGAAATAAACTAATTCGATAACTGATCAAATCAATTCTCGATAGAAAGGTAGTCAAAAAGAATGGTGATAGCAAATACAAAGGGTTTTGGGTTAATATTAAGCGGGTAATTCAATAAAAAAGGGTCGTTAGGATCAGATGGGTTCACTAGAAGTTAATTATGCAGGTAAGCTTTTTAGTGGAGTGAATGGGTTAAAACTTAGGTGCCTTTATCATCTCAATATATCAAATCATTGATGTGGTCTTGACATGTATAATCAAGGCAAGCTCTAGAATAACAATTTAGTGTTGACACACTCATAATCAATAAAGTGAGCACGAAAAAGAATATATGCTCTACAAGGCTCAAAATCTCACAAAAAATTTGGGTATTTGACATCAATCCCTGTAAATTTCAAACTTCAAGGTAATACTCAAATTCAGTTCAACAACCTAGAAAATTTTTTATTCTTGAAAAATAGACTTATCATGCTTGATTCTCTAGTATTCTTCAAGTATAAATCATCAATGCACAATTATCAATGACTTACTCAAAAACATATTAATAAAAATCATAAATCATTAGAAATTTCACCCTAATTAATAATATGAGAAAATTACTTAGGAACAAGACTAAAATTCAGGATTTTGGAATAATGCAAAAAGTTAGGTACTTTTACCCCCCGACACTTAAGATGTACATTAATGTACAAAGATAGATAACTTATAATGTAATCAAAAGAGAAGGGCAAAGTGACACTTCCTGAATTTTTGATGATTCTAGGAGTTGGCAGAGGTCGTGGTGGCATTTTCTATGGGCCTGGTGGGGTGATTACCTATGAGCTTTGTTCTAGATAAAGAAATTGGGTAGCCTGCAAAGATATAGCCAAGAAATCTAAAGAAAAATTAATAATATACTGATACTATAATTAAAGACAAAGAAAATAAAAAGAATGAGACTAAGAAGAAAACTGAAATTAAAAGAAAAGACTAATGGACTAAGGAGTCCTTATTGTTGGATGGTTCGCGAGGTGGGTGTGACCTCTAAGGCTGTGGTGCGTGATTCCCAAGCAGCCTTTAGAACCTAAAGCAAAGAAACTAAAATCAAATAAACTAGATTAAGCATAAGAGAGTCAAAGGGAAGGAAATTGAAGCAAAAGAGAAAAGAAAAATAAAATTGAAAAGGTCTTAAAGACCCTTGGCTTTGTGTTTGGATGAAGCGGTCGGCATGAACTTATGTGTAGTGTCTCCCTTGAGGAGACTGTGATTGGACTTTTCCGCTTCTTCGGCATTTTCTTGGTGTAGCTCAAGAATCCGGACACTTTTCTTAAAGGAATAAGAGATTTTTTTTTGAGAGAAAAGGAAGAAAGAAAGAATGAGGGGAGAAAGAGAAGGGTTGTGGGGTTTAAATAGGATTTCCAATCTGGCACATTCCCACGCTCGTGGACCTAGGGTGTGTTGCATCACACGGCCGTGTGTCTAGGCGTGTTGGTTCACCCACGCCCGTTTTTTAGATGCCACGTCCGTTTCTGAAAAGGTAGTGTGTTGGCACGGTTGGGTAGCATGGGCGTGTTTTTCTCGTGTCTGGTAAGTCAGTAGCTTCACATGGTCGTGGCACACACCGTGCCAATTTATCGGTGTCCGTGGGGAGTGGTTGGATCCATGACATCAAAAAGTGGTTGGGATTTGATTCGCACGACCTCTGCTATGTCAGTATGGGATTCCGGTGGTCCACACGACCATGGACATGGCCATGTGTAGGACCGTGTGTTTTAGAAATATGCACTTTTGGTTAGTTTACAAAGAGAAAGAGAAAGAAAATAAAGAAAATGAAAAAAAATGTAAAAAGAAGTAGGGTTAGTACTCGGTTACCTTCCGAAAAGCACTCATTTATAGTCTAAAGCTAGACTTTTCCTTGTACTTGAATCAAGGAGGTTTAAAGGTTTGAATATCTTCCCTCTTGCTTAAAGTTCTATTTTCTTGACAAAGTTCAAATCGAGAAGCGTTTACCTTAGAGGGGTCGAATGTTGGTTGCTTACCTCGACTATTCTGTGTGGGAAGCTATTGTGTACCTTATGAAGGATTTTTCCCTTTGGCTTCAGGTCTGTTGTGATGATGTGAAGATATGCTTTGTCTAACAGTACTTGGTCTCCTATTTTGAAGTGATTGGATGTTCCTACGAACTCTTCTAGTGGTTCCTCTAGTTTTACTTCGTGTGGTTCTTCTTTGACGTGTGTCTTCTGCTCTTCTAGTCTGTCGACCTTAAGGTTTTGATCCTTCTCTTTGTCGGTTTGGGTGCTATGATTTGGCTCAAGTTTGTCTTCATGTGGTGTTTCTTGTGATAAAGGTTGAACAATTTGATTATTATCTGTATTGATTTTCTTACCTTCATCGATTGTTGTCTTGGCTGAGTCAAGAGCTTAAAACCGATTGATTAATCACCTACACAAAGTATGAGTTCTCCTGTGGCAACATCAATTTTAGTCTTGGCAGTTGCTAGAAAGGGTCTTCCTAAAATTAAGGGGATTGTATTATCCTCATCCATATCTAAGACAACAAAATCTACTGGGAAAAAATTTATCTATTTTGACAAGAACATCTCCAATAATGCCCCTAGGAATTCTAACAGTTTTATCAGCTAATTGTATACTCATCCTAGTTTGTTTAGCTTCCCTAGACCTAGTCGTTTAAATAATGTATGAGGCATGACATTTATGCTTGCCTTTAAATCAACTAACGCATTATCAATAGTTAGACTACCAATTAAACATGGAATTATAAAACTCCCTTGATCTTTTAGCTTTTGTGGTAGTCTATTCTGTAACATTACTGAGCAAGCTGCGTTCAACTCCATGTAGTGCCCTTCGTCTAATTTGCGTTTGTTAGTCAAGAGATGTCTTAAATATTTCCTCGAGTCTGGCATCTGAAAGAGAGCTTTAAAAAGAGGTAAGCTAATATGTAATTTCTTTAAGAGTTTAAGAAACTTACCAAACTGTCCCTCTGAATCGTCTCTTTTCATTTCTTCGGGATAAGGTATGCGAGGTTGGTACTCATCGATTACCGATTTTGGCTTTTCTTGTGTTATCTCTATCTTACCTTTGTCTCCCTCGTTTTCTTGTACTGAGCTGGATTCATATTCTCTTTTATTGTCATCAGCTGTGATGGCTTGGATTTGTTCTTTCATGTTAACCTCAGTGTTACTTGGTAGCCATCCTTGCGGTCGTTTTGACATTAGCTTTGTGAGTTGTTCGACTACATTAGTGGCTACCTTGACTGACTTAGTAGGTTTCCTGATTCGATTCTCATTGCTTTTAATTGTTTTCTCAGTTCCTTGGAAGCGATTTTCTGTGTTTGCCATGAATTTTATCAGCATCTCTTCGAGGTTTGGTTTCTTCTCTTGCGAGTATGATTGACTTTGGAAATTTGGAGGAAGTTGTTGTCTTTGATTTCCTTGAATTCCTTGGCCTCCCCATGAAAAATTTGGGTGGTTCCTCCAACCTGGATTATAGTTGTTACTATAAGGATTATTATTTGATCTGAAATTATAACCTATATAGTTCATCTGTTTGCTCTCTACGTTCGGTTGGTAGGGTGGGTACTCAAGATTCGCCACAGTTCAACTGGTGTTGCACTGCATAACTGGATGTACCTGCGAAGAACACAAACTATCAAGCTTTTTATTCATCATCTCTACCTATGTTGATAGCATGGTCACTGCATCGAGGTTGTAAACTCTGGCTAATTTTGTCGGTTTTGTCCTTGTAACTTGCCACTAATAGTTATTCAGTGACATCTCTTCAATGAACTCGTAGGCTACTTCAAGAGTTTTGTTGTTCAGGGTTCCACCAGCTGCTGAATCGATTAGTTTCCTCCTTGAGGGGTTTACACCGTTATAGAAAGTTTGGACTTGTAGCCACAAGGGTAGACCATGGTGTGGACACCTCCTCAAGAGATCCTTGTATCTCTCCCATGCGTCATATAATGTTTCTAAATCATCTGCACAAAAGAAGAGATATCATTCTGTAATTTGGCCGTTTTGGCTGGTGGGAAATATTTTAATAAAAAATTTTCGGTCATTTGATCCCATGTAGTAATTGACCCTCGTGGTAACGAGTACAACCACTATTTGGCTTTCTTTCTTAATGAAAAGGGAAATAACCGAAGACAAATGGCATCATCAGAAACACCATTTATTTTGAAAGTATCACAGAGCTCTAAAAAATTAGCTATATGAGTGTTCGGATCTTCGTCCCGCAAACCATCAAATTGAACAATTTGTTGAATCATTTGTATTGTGTTAGGCTTTAATTCAAAACTATTAGCAGCTATAGCAGGCCTAACAATACTAGATTCTGCTCCTATTAAATGAGGTTTAGCATAATCATACATAGTACACGGAGCATTATTTTCTTCCACATCTCGTGGTGGATTATTCTCGTCCATCCTTTCAGTAGGATTGGATCTGCCTTCTCTCTCTTCTTTTGGGTAATTTAGGGCTCGCCTAATTTCTCTGCGATTCCTACGAGCGGTAGCTTCAATATCACTATCTTATACTAGAGGTCCTGTTGGGCTCCTTCTAGTCATAAACTAGAGGTACCTGCTAGGAAAAAGGAAGAAATAAAATTAGCAAAAAAATAAAATAAAATAAGTTATGAAATAAAAATAAAAATAATGGCTAATAGAGCTTTCTTAATATTTTAGTTCCCCGACAACGGTGCCAAAAACTTGATCATTGTTTTGTCGAGTTTTAAAATTTATAAAGAATATGATCAAACCTGGAAACTAACTCTGACAACGATTATAGGCAAGTGTACCTATCGAACAGTAGTATAGCTTAGGCAAGACCGGATTGTCAAACCCAAAGGAACTAAAAGTACTAATACTCACTTTCTTTTTATTATTTAGCCTAAAATATGGAGTGATTGGTTGATTTAATCTAATTTAATGACTACTAAGCTAAAGACACAAAGACAAAAAGAACAAATTGGGAAATAACTTAATGAAAAACTCAGTTGATCACGATGATACCCTCGGGAAGAATCCACCTAGACTTCACTTGTTATTTAACACTGAACCATATGATTTATTCACTTAGTTTGATCCGTAAGACTCCCTAATGTATATTAAACCCTCTCTCAAGTAAAATAACATCTAACTCCAGGTTAATTAGTGGAACTCTCGTTCTCTTATAATAACCCCCTAGAATAGCAGTAAATTGATTTATGGACTCCCATATTAGGTTTCACCCTAACCTGGCAAAATCTCGTCACCCTATCTCTAGGTGTGTGATCAACTCCGCTTAATTATGCTAGATCTACTCTCAAGTAGGGTCTATTCCTCCTCCACCTAAGCACATTAGATTCGGATTAAGCATGCACGATTAAGAACAAACTAAGTATGTATCATATAATTCAGAAATCAATAACAAGATTCATCTAGGTTTCATCCCCTTCGTATATATGAAGGGTTTAGTTCATAATGAATAAAGAAAACATCTCAAGAGAAAAGATAAAACAAAACATAAGAAATCCTTAAAACCCCCTGAAGGAATTGAAGGGGAAATCTGCCATCTTGAGTAGAATTTTGGCTCTTTGAGATGGATCACTGGCTATCTTCGAGTAATTCCCACAAATCTGGCCTTCTGGCTTGGCTCCTTGGCCTAGCTAACTGCCTAACGCCCCCTTTTAGGATACACTTAGGGTGTTTATATAGACTTTTAGAATGCTTTACTTGGTCCCTAAGTGTCCTAATTTAAGTATACTTCCAACTCGGTGTTTGAATAAGCTTTGGAAAGTGTTTCTCTGCCTCAAAGTATCCAAATCTGAGTGAAATTGCTGTCTCCCGTGGTAAAGGCATGGCCATGGTACACGCCCTTGTAAATTATTTTTAGGCCGTGTCTCGATTTTGTCGATTAGGCATAGCCGTGTAAACCGCGGCATGGCCGTGTCTTAGTTAATTTTTGAGGCACGACTGTGTGGCTTGAAGTCCAGGCCATGTCGATTTCCTCTTTGGCCCAATTTGGCCCTTTTTAAGTCCGTTTCTTGTTCTTTTCGTCCTCGGGTGCTTTCTTGAGTAAAAACATGAAAAAAAAAGGATTAAAAGCACCTTTTTACATAAAAAAAGATCTAAATCATCCAAAAGCATACTAAATGTGGGCCTAATATATGTTACTTTTATGGTTTATCACGTAGCGTATGCATGAGTCTAGCTATACATGCCATACACATGATTATTTACATTATGATAGTGTGACGACTCCTAACGATTTAAATTGTGTCTTCTTATAGTTAATGGATCCCGATAGACCTGTGGTAGATGATGTAGAAAGTAACGCGCTGGATCCCGCTAAAGGGACGGTGCCGAATGAAAATGAGAATAGATCTACGACTGTGAGTTAGAGAGCAGGAGAAGAGGCTAGGGGAGCCTTTTTCCACATGATGAACGCATGGTATACGGAGTTCATTCGTATGAACCCGAATGTACAACCCCCTCTACCCCTGCCTATTCCTCAACCTACCCTTGTAGCTCCCCAAGTGGTTGAAGTGGTAAGAAGAAAAAAGCCACCGGTCGATAGAATCAGAAACAAGGGGCTGAAAAATTTTGAGCTAGTAAATATGATGATCCAGAAAGAGCAAAATTTTGGCTTGAAAATACCATCAGGGTATTTGATGAATTATCTTGCACACCTGAAGAGTGCATGAAGTGTGTGGTGTCTCTTTTGAGAGATTCTACTTAACAGTGGTGGAATACCCTTGTGTCGATTGTTCCAAGGGAAAGGATCACATGGGAGTTTTTCCAATAAGAATTTTGAAAAAACTATATCAGTCAAAGATTCATCCACTAGAAAAGAAAGGAATTCCTTGAACTGAAACATGGTAAGATGACAGTAATTGAATATGAGCAAGAATTTGTAAGGCTCAGTAAATACGCTCGAGAGTGTGTATCCACTAAAGCTATTATGAGTAAACGATTTGAGGACGAACTAAATGAAGATATTAGATTGTTTGTTGGCATCCTCAAGTTGAAAGAATTTATTGTGCTCGTAGATCGGGTATGTAAAGCCGAGGAATTGGTGAAAGAGAAAAGAAAAGTTGAGACTGACTCAAGAAAATGAACAAGTCGTTTCAATTTTCATCCAAGAAGTCAAGAGACTTCCCTACCTGATTAGCTACTTTAGTAGGGTTTTCAAACAGAAGTAAGAGTAAATAGTACTCGGGGATTAAAGCTCAGACTACCTCAGTTGCTAGTGTTGGCAATGGATACTTGTTTTCAAACAAGTATCGGAAACTTAATCTCGCGTGTCACATTGAGGTGTTTTTCGAAAATCGTGGTTCCGTTGAAAACTCTTCTTGATGTCATAAAAATTGAAGTCCCAGTTTGCGTTTGTTATTATTAGTCAACATTTATTAAGAATTATTAATTTTCAAAAACTTTCTACTGTTCAAAAACTCAGATTTCGTTTGCTTATTTTCAAAATGTGGTTTATTAGAAATCATTCTTGGAAAAAACATTATCATTTTTAAAACTTTGTTTATTTGCGGAAGCTTAATTTGACTTATGAAAGCGTGACATTTACAACTTAGTTGTGAAAGTGTAGAATTTTGAAAATGGATATTGTTTTGGAAAATCGTGATTCAATGTTTAGCAGATTTAAAACCTAATAAACTAAAAATCCCAAACAAAACAAGAATTCAAGAGAGGCCTTATTACAACCCAATAAGAAAACAATTTAAATAAAGTAGAATAGAGTACGAAAATTCAAAGCTGCTCATAGTGTGGCCACCTCCGAGTTCTCCAGTACGTCGAACTGCCTACTCAGGATTACTTGAGAAAAATTAAAAAGAGGGGGTGAGTTTACGAGAACTCAGTGTGTACAACTCTCATCAGTAAAAACATGAATCGGAACAATCTGGGCCAAAGCCCATTACAGTAACGGTGGCAATTGGGACTTAGCCCAAAATAGCCTCGGTTGGGCCTAAGCCCATTACAAAAATCACAGTAATAGAACATTTGAATGCGATGCATTAATGCCCATACCAACCCTGCACCCCGTCTCCTATCCAACCCTGCACTCCTGTGGGATTTAATCGACCCACCCATCCCTACACTCCTTATGTAGCACCAGTTGCGACACTAACTTATCGGTGCAGCATGGCTGCTCGGTGGTTAAAAAGCCTTCGGTGGATCCATAGCCATCAAGCGACCATGCGATCCTATTAGAACTTCCTCCATATTAATAATCTCATCCCCATACAACATAATAACACATGAATGCAACATAAAATAATAAACATACGATAACAATCATAAATTCCATACAATAATAACCATATAACATGTAGGGGTGTTTTCATCATTTTTCCCTTCAGGGGCATATCAGTTTACCCATCGAGGTATTTCAATAATTTAATGACCTTTTCGAAGGTCTACAGTCGCCTCGAGTGACCAGATAACATATATCAACAAAACGGTGTATGTGGACCCAAAGCCCAATACTTGGCTCAAGTGGGCTCACACTCTCGTGTAGCCCATTCGGCCCAAAATTGCCTTTGGCCATGTGATCGCCATGGCTGACTCCTTATTTCCTATCCGTCCACATAATTTACTCTCGTAGGACCCACGGGCTCGTTGGGGCCACATTGCCCATTTCAGCCATACAAGAGGCCCAAAACGTCCTAAGCACATGAGAATGCTCGTGGTGGCCTCACGCATCTTATGCCTATTTCTATGGGCTCAGTCCACCACATGTGTGATCGCACGCTCGTGTGGCATCATTTGCCGGTGTTTCATCTTTTCGACATTTACCGCTCTACAATTGGAATGGTGAGAGTACAGACCTATTACGAGCATAGGTCAAACTCTCAAATCTACGTACCTAAGAAGCCAACAACTCTAAACTGTTAGTCTTAAACCTTGATATGATATCTCCAAGAATTGAGATCGATAAATCAAACAACACTACTTAGCAAAAAACAAAAGATCCACTACAAAGAAAAGTGTTCAGTTGGCTTTTTGGTTAAGCACGTCGAGTCCCTAGCAATGTTTGAACAGAAAGGAGATGTTTGCCACACCTTACTTATGGCTGCCATTGAAAACAAGACAGCATTTCAGCTTGAGAGAAACCAAAAAAAAAAATAAGAAAAGAACTTGGCCAACCCTATATTCGGCCCTAACCACACTTACCAACCACGATCCGAGATTCAAAGTCTATACAGTTGGAAAGAAAAGGATATGCCTAGATCCTAATAGATACAGATTCGCCCCTACTCTAAAAGGGTCTAAGTTCACGTGTTTTGGCTTATGCCTTGAATGGAAAGGAGAAGAACAACAAGAAGAAAAGAAGGTGCTGTACTCGGCCAAAGAACTAACTCACAAAATGCCGTGACCATGCTCAAACAGAAAATGGAAAAAGGGTGCTCGCTAAGAGAATTAAACTACAAGAATTGAATCTTGGGAAGAAAAGAAAAAGAATTAACTGAAGAGCAACGAAATGAAAGGATTCGATAATAAAGAGGAAAATGATGTCGACAACAGGAGAGAACCGAATGGAACCATGATGAAGGAGGAGGGAACCGTATTTACCAAGGTTAGAAGTGTAGAAGAGAAAGAGCCAAGAGGAGAAAATAATTTGACAAAAGAAAAGGAAAGAAAAGATGCACAGGTGGTCACTTTTCAAGTAAATTTGGCACTTTCAGAGGAAAAGAAAAAGCAAGAATTCAGCACCCACACTCTTCACTAGCCAAAATGCCAAGCACAACCCCCCATTAACCGGATTTTCCCACACAAGACCCCTTATTCAGCCAAACACTTCCCCATTGAATCCCATGATTTTCTTCCCTTTTTCCTCCTCAATTCACTCTCCATCTCTTATTCAAACTTACCCAACATCCTTGACCAAGTCTCCCATCCACCATGTAGAGTTCTACTCCAACTCCACCTCTTCTCCTCTTTTAGCACAAAAATAAAACTCCAATATGCTGCATGCGATATTTCCCCTAACGCCACACCACCTTTCCACAGGCTCAATTTGTGTTTTAAAACATGCACAACTAAAGATAAGTCAGTAGCCAAAGTCTAACTCCATTTAAAAAGGAAATCTAAGAGAAATACAAGTGCTAAGACTTGAACCTTGGATCTCCTTACTTCCTCTATGGCGTCACTTCCTTGTCTCCCATGTGGCATCATTTGCCACTAGACCACAACTCCTTTTGTGTCACTACTCTCCATATTTTATTCTTAAAGCCTACCTACTAACTCCCTGGTTTTTATTCACCTAAAACCAAACTTTTCCTACAACCCAAGTTTGATCCCGGGACTTCATAGAGTCCCTTAACCTTCCAAAATCACTCACCTAATAGGTCCAACTTGTAATAAATACCATTCTCAAATTCCAAAAAAAAAAAATTTAAACGTTCCCACTCCCAAGGCCCAATTGGCCCAATTCTACTAGGCCTAAATTTGGGAAATTATAGTATTAGAGTTTAAAAGCTTTATAGGCCTAGTTGGTTATTACAGACAAATTTTCAAGGGGTTTTCTATGATAGCTACTCCGATGATGAGGTTGTTACAGAAAGATGTAAAGTTTGAATGGACAAAAAAGTGCCAACAAAGTTTTGAGAAATTAAAAGCATTGCTAACTGAGGCTCTGGTTTTAGTGCAACTTGAATCGAGAAAAGAATTTATGATTTATAGAGATAGATCCTTGAATGGATTGGGTTGTGTGCTTATGCAAGAGGGCAATGTAATAGCATATGCCTCTAGACAATTAAAGCTGCATGAAAAGAATTACCCGACACATGACTTAGAGTTGCCTGCCATTGTGTTTGCATTGAAGATATGGAGACACCATTTGTATTGTAACACCCTGATTTAGGGGCTATGCATGTGGGGTATAACTCATGTTCTAGGGGGTTTTGGGTAGGCTTGGATGTGTTTGAGAGGTGTTGAGAGTGCTCGGAGAAAAGGGAAGACTTTGGAAAATTTTGATTTTCGGGGGTTAAGAAGGAATCGGGCCAAGGAGGCCTTAAGTATATTTTTCGGTAATTTTGGCACAAGGAAGAGCTTGGTGAAGTGGCTAGCGTCGCCACTTGGGCATTGAAGGGGAGAAGAAGTATTGGTTCGAGTGGAGGCGAGTTAGGTTTAGGCGTTTTATTTTTCATATGCGATATTGGGCACGAGTATGAAGGCTTTATGAATAATTGTTGGGGCTCTATGGACATGAAAGGCGGTGGGCGGAGTGGCGCCGCATGTAAGGGCACCGGGGTAAAGGTCATGAGTTCGAGGCGCAAGGAGGCGAGTTTTCATATTTTGCAAGCGCGTTAAGTCTTTGGGAAGGCTTAAAAGAATTTGTTGCGCTTACATTACAAAGCAACGCCTAGGCCGAATGGCTGGGGACTTATATGGTCATTGGTTCCCCAATGTCGTGTGTTCGAGCCTTGGAGGCTTCTTTGGGGATTTTCCTTCTTTTCTTCTTTGGTTGGCGTGAGTGGGCGGCACATTGGAGTTTTATTTCTTTGTTTTTTGGGCGTGATTTGAAGCAATTGGGTGGCACATGGTTTTTAAATTGAAAGGGATTAAGCTTTTATCCTTTCTATGGAGTAAGGATAATTGCTATGTTTTATTCTTTTAAATTGAAGAGGGATATGGGATAAAAGTGGGTTTTATTTTGTTTTTTTTAAAATTTGAATTGATTGGATGGGAGTGAATTTAGAGATTTGATTAATTCAAATCAATTTGAATTAATAGGCCATAGGTGGCGGTAGAAATTAGGATTCTTCAAAGGGAAGCAAGTTCAGAATGTGCTATTTAATGGGCAACTTTTCTTGTTTTCCTTTTGAACCTTTTGTCGAATTTTTAGCCTACACTTCTAAAGCTTTCATCCATTTTCTTCCGACTCTACCAACGCTAAAACATTCCTTCTCTTCACCTATGCACTTTGGTAGAATCTTCAAGAGCACCTAGCCGATTTTCCTACTTATTTCTCTCCACTTTTTCGTTCTTTGAAACCTTCCTTGTTGTCGTAGTGGTTGACCGAATCTCAAGCAAGGGGTGAAACTTTTGGGTCCTTTCTCTAGTCGTGGTGGAGGGTAAGGATTATGTTGTTAATCTATTTCTTTGTGTATTTCGTTAACCAAAGTGTGGTCTTGGTGCATGGAATTGGCGAATATTCTTGTGGTCCTAATAAGGTGATTCTTTCTTGTGTAACCAGCAAGGAGGAGGCGGTAGGGAGGACTCTTAGGTCCGATTCATCAAGGTAAGGATGTTGTAAAGGTAATATTCGACCTAAGACCATGATATGTATTTTTTTAGGTGGTGACCGATTCTATTGTGGGTTGTTTAGGGAGTATCGGCGAGTTTTGGTCAAGTGATATTTTGAGAGTGATCATTTGTATCATTAAGGTGCGTAATCATCGCACTATTTCTCGATTGATTGCTAAAGTATAAACACAGGTGTTATGTGTGGTAGCCATTTATAATGGCTTAAGTGATGAGTACTGGTGACGGTAAGATTATTTGTGATGTATATTTATATATGTGTATATTTATGTACCTAAGTGATACAATGACTTAACATGTAGCATCTATATATTTGCATGAGGTGGGGCTTGATTCGATGAATGAGGAAGTGTAAACAAGGTGTACGTGGTCTAATGATAGCTCGGCTACATTAGCGCTTGATGAGTTCTTGTGTGCCTCATCAAGGGAGATGTTAACTTGGTGCCCATCTCGGCGGTTGATGGCTATGTGCATCACCGTAGACGATTACGATATTTGGATCACTATGGTTGATCGGTGGCTCGACCACGGCCTTGAAACGATGGGTTGCCAAGGTAAGGATTTTGGATCACGATGTGATCGGTGGTGGTTACCCACGGCCTTAGGCGAGAGTCTGCTAAGGTTGGTGTTAGGTTGGAGTGGGTTGGGTGAGATGCATATGTGCATGACTTGCTATGTGAATTGATTGGTATGGGGCCAAGCCCATACGCCGAAAATCTGTGTTTTGATTATGCACTTGAGTGCATGACTCACCCAATTATTTTCCCAACATTTCAGGTGATTCATGAGTTGGACCGGGATCGGAGAGGACACATGATGGCCCATGCCGAAGGAGTTGTTTTAAGTTTATTTATATTAAGTACTTGATCTTTTAAATAGGGATGTAATAAGGGCCTTTTGACTTTTATTTATTTTATCTACTTTGGAAATGACTTAATTATTATTATTGGGTACTATTTTATTTTAATTTGGTTATGACTTGGTAAATTAAATTACGAGCTAGTGAAAATGATTTTACTCTAATCTACTTATTTAAAGTATTCATAAGATAATAAAGTGTTTTAATATGGACATTTTTATAATATCAAGTCTAAAGTATATTTTTTTTTTCAAAAGAACATGGGTTCCGAGATAAAATAAATTTTTACTATTTTATTCTAAGTCAGAAATATTTTCACTAACATAACCGAGATTGATTAGTAGTAAATGGGCGGGTTTGGGGATGTTACTGATTTAATATCGAGCCAAGTTCAAAACTTCGGCTTTGAGGGTTTTGGGCCCAAAAATATTTTCAATATGGGTTTTAAGAAATTTTCAGATTTTCCGGCATGGCACTGGTACCCCTCGGCAAAGTCCACCAGGTAAGTACTTTGGACTTTCTTGAAGTGATTTGTTGTATGAATTGATTTGGGCTTAGTTTGGGCTCGTAGATTAGAATATTAGGATCATTGGACCCTAGGATTAGTTTACTCAAACATGTGCATAAAACTTAAAGCTCTTAAACAAACCTGTGAAGTAAGTCGCCGAGTTAAGGTGTGGTAACCTTGGTGCGCATGTCAAGGATTGGATCCGGAAGAGCTAGGTACTTAAGCAGTCCACGTGACTCACCTCCTCTTCGCAGGAATCCTACCTGGTGCGTAGCTACGGTTCACCTTAACCAAGAGGACTTGTTCATAGGCTAAACCGATTATTAAAACCCGAAAGGGAATAAGCCTTGCTGTTTTTTTTTAAAAAAAAACCTCCTGTTCTAAATTTTTTTTCTTTCTTTTCAAACTCACCCTTTGGTTTGTGAAACCCTAAATCCGATTTTGAAAGATGTTTTCTCAATTTATAAAATTACCAAAATGCCCTAGTGGCAAAATTACAAAAATGCCCCTGTATTGTAAAATTACCGTTTTACCCTCAATTTTTTTTGATAAAATGCTTTTTACTTGGTAAAGTACCAAAATCTCGAGTTTTCAAAATTAAGATACCTTGGTTTGTGAAAATTTACGAAAATACCCCTGGTTGATAAAATTATCGAAATGCCCTTGATTTTTAAATTTTCAGTTTCCTCTCAACTTCTACTGAAATATTCTTATTTTGCCAAAGATCAGAAAATCTTATTTTATGAAATATTGTGATATTTTGATTTGGAGAATTTACGAAAATGACCATGATTTCCAAAATTACGAAAATGACCCTACTTTTTGGAATTTTTGCAACACACTTTGTTTGAGAAACAAAATTTTCGAGACGACCCCTGAGATTTTGTAAATTTTGAAGATTGGAAAACTATTTTTCAAAATTGACTCTGAGTTATTACCAAAATATCCCTCTTTAGGAAAAATGACGAATTTACCCCTGGGTAGGGAAGGAAACTTGATTGCTCGAAAGAACTACTCTCGAAAACTTCATTGCATAAAATTGCTCATGGTTATAACAGTGAAACAATAATTTCTAATCCATAAAACTTTCTAAACAGATTAAATCGAGGCTAGATATGAGTTCTAGGGGGCGTGGTCGCAATACTCGTGGACGTGGTAGAGGTAGGATGTCAGTGTCGGAACCGGTTGGGTCACGCCATGGGTCGAAGCGATGCACCACCACCACCGTTGAGTTGAGCAATGAGGATCGGTGGAGGAGGCGACGTAGTGTCACAAGGCGTGTTGCAGTACTCGAGCAGTGGCGAGGAGCCAATGTGGGCAATAGGAATCGAAGTCGGTGCAGAGACTTAGGGCGAATGGGCCGAGGTTTTCGGAGGAGTGTCAGGGTAGCTCAGATGTGGCGAAATCTTGGTGGAGGCGCTTGAAAGGATTATGGATGATCTCGACTTAACTGCGAGGAGAAGCTTAAGGGTGTTGTTTCGTTCTTTGCGGGATGAGGCCTACCGGTGGTGGCTCACGGTTAAGGAAAGTACCCTGCGGATCGAGTGGATGGGGCTACTTTAAGATCAAGTTTGAAGGAAGTTTGTCGAGCGAGCTATGTGGATGCTCGAGGAGGCGTTCCTTAACTTGGTGCAAGGAAACAAGTCGATAGCGAGTCTGGTGAAGTTTGCGTTTGAGCCGGTATGCTCGGGGCATCGTGGCAACAGATTATGAGAGATGTGTCGATTTGAAGATGGTCTGGGATGACTGCGAGTTTTGATTACTCCGCATCGGAAAGAGACTTCGCCGTTTTAGTGGAAAAAGCTCGAATAGGCGAGGAGGTCAAGAAGGTGAGAGGCACAATAGAAAGGAACCGTGATAAGAGAAGTGTTGGATCGCCGAAGTGTTTGAGAGGGTCCAGAAAAGACCAGGGTTGAGACTCTTGTTCATATTGCTAAGCCGGTACCGAAAATCCAGATCGTCCGGTAATGCGCGGTCGGAAGGTATCATGTTGGCGAGTCTTTGGAATCGGGTTCGAGTGCTTGGATGCAAGTCCAAATCTCATCGATTAAGGATTGTCCCCGAACCCGAATAGGACTCGGATAGTGGGTCAAGGTTATGTGCAACCAGCGGAGGTGGTCGTTAGTGACGAGAGGTCGTGGTCCGAACCATGGAGGAATGGTTCGGCCGAGGACGTGGAAGCGATGAAGCCATGATAATGGTGGCACCGAGGCAAGACAACCAGTCTGGTTTATGCGATCCATGGAGAGGATAATAATGTGCATGATGTGCGGTGAGTAAGTATCTTATGTTTGGGATATTCTCGATATTTTGTTCGCTTGGGTATTTGTTTGTGTTGTTGCTCGTAAAGTATGTGGAATTTTGAGTATGAACTTAGATTACGTGCCTAGAAGCATGATAGCTCTTTAAGATCGAGTCTTGTGATCATAGCATAGTGGGAGGAATTGAGTATTAGTCTAGACAAGTAATTTGGGGATAAAATTATTTTAAGGAGGGTAGAATTGTAACACCACGATTTAGGGGCTATGCATGTGGGTATAACTCATGTTCTAGGGGTTTTGGGTAGGCTTGGATGTGTTTGAGAGGTGTTGAGAGTGCTCGGAGAAAAGGGAAGACTTTGGAAAATTTTGATTTTCGGGGGTTAAGAAGGAATCGGGCCAAGGGAGGCCTTAAGTATATTTTTCGATAATTTTGGCACAAGGAAGAGCTTGGCGAAGTGGCTAGCGTCGCCACTTAGGCGTGAAGGGGAGAAAGGCTACTGGTTCGAGTGGAGGCAGCGATGGTTTAGCGTTTATTTTCATATGCGATATTGGGCTGAGTATGAAGGCTTTATGAATAATTGTTGGGGCTCTATGGACATGAAAGGCGGTGGGTGGAGTGGCGGCGCATGTAAGTATTTGGGTAAAGGTCGCGAGTTCGAGGCGCAAGGAGGCGAGTTTTCATATTTTGCAAGCGAGCGTTAAGTCTTTGGGAAGGCTTAAAAGAATTTGTTGCCCTTACATTACAAGCGGCGCCTAGGCCGAATGGCTGGGACGCTATATGGTCATTGGTTCCCCAGTGTCGTGTGTTCGAGCCTTGGAGGTCTTTGGGGATTTTTCCTTCTTTTCTTCTTTGGTTGGCGTGAGTGGGCGGCACATTGGAGTTTATTTCTTTGTTTTTTGGGCGTGATTTGAAGCAATTGGGTGGCACATGGTTTTTAAATTGAAAGGATTAAGCTTTTATCCTTTCTATTTGGAGTAAGGATAATTGCTATGTTTTTATTCTTTTAAATTGAAGAGGGATATGGGATAAAAGTGGGTTTTATTTTGTTTTTTTTTAAAATTTGAATTGATTGGATGGGAGTGAATTTAGAGATTTGATTAATTCAAATCAATTTGAATTAAGAGGCCATAGGTGGCGGTAAAATTAGGATTCTTCAAGGGGAAGCAAGTTCCAATGTGCTATTTAATGGGCGACTTTTCTTGTTTTCCTTTTGAACCTTTTGTCGAATTTTTAGCCTACACTTCTAAAGCTTTCATCCATTTTTCTTCCGAGACTCTACCAACGCTAAAAACATTCCTTCTCTTCACCTATGCACTTTGGTCAAATCTTCAAGGGCACCTAGCCGATTTTCCTACTTATTTCTCTCCACTTTTCCGTTCTTTGAAACCTTCCTTGTTGTCGTAGTGGTTGACCGAATCTTAAGCAAGGGTGGAACTTTTGGGTCCTTTCTCTAGTCGTGGTGGAGGTAAGGATTATGTTGTTAATCTATTTCTTTGTGTATTTCGTTAACCAAAGTGTGGTCTTGGTGCATGGAATTGGCGAATATTCTTGTGGTCCTAATAAGGTGATTCTTTCTTGTGTAACCAGCAAGGAGGAGCGGTAGGGAGGACTCTTAGGTCCGATTCATCAAGGTAAGGATGTTGTAAAGGTAATATTGACCTAAGACCATGATATGTATTTTTTTAGGTGGTGACCGATTCTATTGTGGGTTGTTTAGGGAGTATCGGCGAGTTTTGGTCAAGTGATATTTGAGAGTGATCGTTTGTATCATTAAGGTGCGTAATCATCGCACTATTTCTCGATTGATTGCTAAAGTATAAACCTCGTGTTATGTGTGGTAGCCATTTATAATGGCTTAAGTGATGAAGTACTGGTGACGGTAAGATTATTTGTGATGTATATTTATATATGTGTATATTTATGTACCTAAGTGATACAATGACTTAACATGTAGCATCTATATATTTGCATGAGGTGGGGCTTGATTTGATGAAGGAGGAAGTGTACACAAGGTGTACGTGGTCTAATGATAGCTCGGCTACATTAGCGCTTGATGAGTTCTTGTGTGCCTCATCAAGGAGATGTTAACTTGGTGCCCATCTCGGCGGTTGATGGCTATGTGCATCACCGTAGGCAGATTACGATATTTGGATCACTATGGTTGATCGGTGGCTCGACCACGGCCTTGAGCGATGGGTTGCCAAGGTAAGGATTTTGGATCACGATGTGATCGGTGGTGGTTACCCACGGCCTTAAGCGAGAGTCTGCTAAGGTTGGTGTTAGGTTGGAGTGGGTTGGTGAGATGCATATGTGCATGACTTGCTCATGAATTGATTGGTATGAGGCCAAGCCCATACGCGGAAATCTGTGTTTTGATTATGCCTTGAGTGCATGACTCACCCAATTATTTTCCCAACATTTCAGGTGATTCATGAGTTGGACCGGGATCGGAGAGGACACATGATGGCCCATGCCAAAGGAGTTGTTTTAAGTTTATTTATATTAAGTACTTGATCTTTTAAATAGGGATGTAATAAGGGCCTTTTGACTTTTATTTATTTTTATCTACTTTGGAAATGACTTAATTATTATTATTGGGTACTATTTTATTTTAATTTGGTTATGACTTGGTAAATTAAATTACGAGCTAGTGAAAATGATTTTACTCTAATCTACTTATTTAAAGTATTCATAAGATAATAAAGTGTTTTAATATGGACATTTTATAATATCAAGTCTAAAGTATATTTTTTTCAAAAGAACATGGGTTAGAGATAAAATAAATTTTACTATTTTATTCTAAGTCGAAATATTTTCACTAACATAACCGTGATTCGATTAGTAGTAAATGGGCGGGTTTGGGGATGTTACATGTATGGTGAGAAATGTCAGATATTCACCGATTATAAGAGCCTAAAGTACTTGATGACTCAAAAGGAATTGAATTTGAGGCAACGAAGATGGTTAGAGCTGATAAAGGATTATGAGCTAGTTATTGATTACCACCTGGGAAAGGCAAATGTAGTCGTTAATGCTTTGAGTAAGAAATCCTTATTTGCATTAAGGGCTATGAATACACGGGTGACTGTTAGACGATGGTTCCATTTTAGCCAAATTGAGGGCTAGACCAATGTTCCTTCAAGAGATTTATGAGGCTCAGAAAGATGACAGTGACTTGCAAGCCAAAAGAGTTCAATGCGAGTCGGGTGTTAAGTCTGACTTTTGATTAATCCCGATGGATGTTTAATGTTCAGAGATAGAGTCTGTGTACCGAGAGATGATGAGCTCATTCTGAAAGTTTTGCACGAGGCACAAAGTGGATGTCTATTTGTACATCCATACAGCACCAAAATGTATAATGACTTGAAGAGATGGTATTGGTGGCCAAGTATAAAGAAAGATATTCCTGAGTTTGTATCAAGATGCTTGATTTGTTAGCAAGTGAAAGCTGAATACCAAATACCTTCGGGTTTGCTTCAACTTATTATAGTTCCCGAGTGGAAATGGGACCATATTACTATGGACTTTGTAACGGGTTTGCCGTTGGCACCAAGCAAGAAAGATGTTGTATGGGTAGTGGTAGATAGATTTACGAAGTCGGCCCACTTCATACTGGTACGTGTTGATTATTCACTTGATAAGTTGGGAGACTTGTATGTTTCTAAGATTGTGAGGCTACATGGAGTGCCTTTATAGATTATATCGGATAGAGATCCGAGATTCACATCCTAATTTTGGAAAAAGTTGCAAGAAGCTTTGGGCACAAAGCTGAGTTTTAGTACGACTTTTCACCCACAAATCGACGAGACAGTCAGAGAGATTAATATAGATACTTGAGGATATGCTCCGATGTTGTGTTCTTGAGTTTCAGGGCAGCTGGGAAAAGAACCTACCGTTATTAGAGTTTGCATACAATAACAATTTTCATTCGAGTTTAAAAATGGCGCCTTACGAGGCTTTGTATGGGCGTAAGTGCCGAATGCCTTTATATTGGATTGAACTTAAGGAAAATTAGATTCACGAGGTCGATTTGGTTAGAGAAATCAAAGAGAAAGTAAGGGTGATTTGAGATTGTTTAAAAGCTACTTCTGATAGAAAAAATCCTAATCAGAATTGAAACGAAAATAGATCGAGTTTCAAGTCGGTGATAAAGTATTCTTGAAGGTGTCGCCATGGAAAAAAGTTCTCGATTTGGCGGAAAGGCAAATTGAATCCACGTTTTATCAGACCATATGAGATCACTGAGAGGATAGGGTCGATAGCCTATCAATTGGCTTTACCGTCTGAGTTAGAAAAGATTCACGATATGTTTTACGTGCCTATGTTGCGACGCTATCGATCCGACCCTTCACATGTGATTACACCGATAGAGGTTGAAATTCAACCCAACATGACATATGGCGAAGAACTAATAAAGATCCTAGCACGGGAAGTCAAACAATTAAGGAATAAAAGTATAGCTCCTATGAAAGTATTATGGCAAAGGCATGGGGTAGAAGAGGGTAAATGGGAGCCCGAGGAGGCTATAAGGATCTAGTACCCAAACCTTTTTGCTGGTAAGACTTTCGAGGATGAAAATCCCTAAGGGGGAGAATTGTAACAGCTTGATTGATCGTGCCTGTCGAGTCTTAAAATTTTATAAAAAGAATGATTGAACCTAGACACTAACTAAGACAATGATGGAGGCAAGTGCACCTATCGAACAGTAGTATAGCAAGCGGCAAGACCGGATTGTCAAACCCAAAGGAACCAAAAGTACTAATATTTACTCTCTTTCTATTAGTTAGCCTACGAATTAAGGGAATTCATATCTAATCTACAATTAACTAATTAACTAAGCTAAAGGTGCTAAAAAAAAGAAGAAATTGGGGAAGGACTTGAGGGAAAATCGATTGATTTAAACAATACCTGAGGAAGAATCCGCCTAGACTTCACTTGTTATCTAACTCTGAACCAGACAATTTATTCACTTGACTTGATCTGCAGGATTCCCTAATTTATATTAATTCCTCTCTTGAGGATATTAACGTCTAACCCTAGGTTAATTAATTGAAATCTCTTTCTAATTAAAACCCCTAAAATTGCATTAACTTGATCTATGGACTCTCATATTAGGTTTGACCCTAATTCGGTAGATTTTTGTCACCCTATCTCTAGGCGCGCGAGCAACTCCGATTAACTATGCTAGATCTAATCTTAGACAAGGTCTCTTCCTCCTCTGCCTAAGTACATCACACTTGAATCAATATCCCGAAAATACCAAAACAATAATTAAGAACACATAGTTAAGAACAAATCAAGTATTTATCATACAACTTAGATAACAATAACAAGATCCATCTTAGGTTTCATCCCCCTCAAGTATCTAAGGGTTTAGTTCATAATTGTAAAAGAAAACATCTTAGAAGAAAAGATAAAACAAAACAAAAGAAATCCCTAAAACCCCCTAAAGGAATTAAAGGAGAGATCCTCAGTCTTGAGTATGATTTCGACTTCTTAACATGAATCAACTGCCTTCATTCGATTAAATCCCTAAATTTAACTACTCTGGCTCGGCTCTTTAGCCTAGCGGACCGCCCCCTTAATGGTTGGCCTCTAGGGTCTTTATAGAGGCTTTTGGAATATGTTTATTTGCCTCTAAGTGCCCTAATCCGAATAGAATTCTTCTTTCTTATGGCAGAGACACACCTATGGCTGCACTTCAGATAAATCGTGGCCGAGCCATGTTCAAACACATTAATCGTGCACGACCATGTATTTCGTGGTCTAGTAGTAGTCGACTCTTCTTACGGGGCATGGCCGTGTGGATTTTGTAATTTGGCCCATTTTCTCCATTTTCGGCCCGTTTCTCGTTCTTTTCATCCTCTAGTGCTCTACTGAGTGTGAAACATGAAAACAAAGGATTAAAAGCACCTATTTCCATAATTAAAGGGAAAAATCATCCAAAAGTATGCTAAATGTGGGATTAAAATATGTTTATATTATGGTTTATCAAATACCCCCACACTTAAGCTTTTGCTTGTCCTGAAGCAAAATTCTCAACTCACAATTAAAACAAACTTCTTCAATTCATAATATTCATCAATAATGCCTCATCGTAATTCATAGATAATTTATACATGGATGATTCAACTCAAAGAGTCCTAAAGATTCAAACAGTCAAAGTCATGATTTTTTAGCAACAAGACATAGGTGTTTTCCCCTTATCGAATAATTACCTTTAATTCAAAATCGACAAAAGTTGACATCCTCACTAAAGATTTACTCAAATCACTCAAGGTGTTTAAGGTTCAAAATTAATCTCTCAAAAGTCGAACATGAAAAGTTATTACCATAGGCTTGCTTGAAAATCAAATCTCCACCACTATAAAATGAGATGATACACAAATAAAAAAGGTCTTTAAAAAGGGTTGTAACAGGGCTTAGGTTAACGGTATGGATAAAGGCTGGATTAGAAGGGTTAGAATCGAGATTGAATTGACAAATTACCTAACTAGAGAAAAATGAACTAATAAACTAAATAATTACATTAATTGAAAACTTGTAGTACTACTAATACGAGCTTCTTTTTCAAGATGTTGAAATTAAATGTATAGGCTCGCTTAATCACATAACTAATAATGAATATACTTTGATTTCTTTTAAGAACAAATCAAGTAAGATAAAAATTTAACAACTGAAATAATATAATTATGCAACTAATCAAAACAAGTCTCGATTGAAGGGTAGTCAAAAGGAATGGTGATAACAAATACAAGATGGGTTTTGGGTTAATATTTGTCGGTTGAGTCAATAAAAAGGGTTGTTAGGATCAAAGGGGTTCACTAGGGGTCAATTATGAGGGTAGGCTTTTAGTGGAGTAAGTGGGTTAAATCCTAAGTGCCTTAATCATCTCTGTATATCAAATCAATAGTGTGGTCTCGACGTGTATAATTGAAGCAAGTTCTAGAATAACAAATCAATGTTGACACACTCATAATCAATAAAGTGAGCATGAAAAGAATGTATGCTTTAAAAGGCTCAAAATCTCACAAAAATTATGGGTATTTTGATGTCAACCTCGTAAATTTCAAACTTCAAGGTAACATTTAGATTCAGGTAGACAACCTAACAGAATTTTAATTTTTTTGAAAATAGACTCATCATGCTTGATTCTCTAGTATCTTAAAGTTTAAATTATTAATGCACAATTATCAATGACTTAATCTAAAACATATCAATAAAAATCATGAATTAACAGGAATTTCATTCTAATTAGTGATATGAGAAAATTACTTTAAGACTGAATATCATTTAGGGATTTGAGAATAATGCAAAAAGTTAGGCACTTTTTCTAATAAACTTTCACCCCCCTACACTTAAGATGTACATTGTCGTCAATGTACAAATAGATAACAATCTCATAACAAGAAAATCAAAAGTGAGGGAGAAAGGTGAAACTTCCTAAATTTTTGGATGGATTCATTGAGTTTGGGAGTGTGAAAACTTGATTCGGAGATGACAGATGAGTTGTAGGGGGCGCCTCTACTTCCTGTGCTAGATGAAGAAATTGGGAACCTCGTGAAGAGTTAAGCAAGAAATAAAATAATAATTTAAATTATACTAATTATATAATTAAAGTAAGTATAGATAACAAGAAAAAAATATGAATTAAAATAAGACTAAAAGAGAAGATGAATGGACTAGAAAGTCCTTATTGGTAGATGGTTCGCGAGGTGGGTGTGGTTTCTAATGCCATGGTGTGTGATTCCCTAGTAGCCTTTAGAACCTAAAACCAAAAAACTAAAATGAAATAAACTAGATTAAGCATATGAAAAATAAAGAAAAAGAAAATAAAGGAGAAGAGAAAAGTAAAATAAAAGTTGAATGGTCTCAAAGACCCTTGGCTTGTAGAGTTAATGAAGCGGCCGACATGAACTTATGTTGATTGGTCTCGCATAGGGAGATAGGACTTAGATCTTTTCATTTCTTTGACATTGTTGAAGTGTAGATTTAGACTTTTATAGAGTGAAGAAGGAAGAGGGTGAAGATGAAGGGAAGTGGGGAGTGCATAGGGAATGGGTGAGAAGGGAAGAGGGGTGTTTTAAATAGAGATTTTAGCTCTAGTACATCCCCACGCCGGTGTATCGTGGGTGTGTTGTGTCACACAGCCATGTCGCACGGCCGTGTGGTGATTCAGTTGCTTCTTCCACACCTAGTATTTAAGCTGCCACGCCTGTGTTGGTTCAATAGTGTCGACCACAACTATGTCGCACGGTTGTGGTGTAAGGTTAGTCCGTGATTCAAATATATTTTTCTTGTCCTGTCTTATACTATCTCTGCCATGTCAGTACGAAAATCTATAGCATCCACACGGCCACGACCACGGTCGTCTCTAAGGTCGTATGATGTGAAAATATGCGCTTCATTAACTTGGTAAGTCTGTAGTTAGGTGCTAAAAGAAAAAGAAATAAAAATAAATAGGGTTAATGCTTGGGTTGCCTCCTGAGAAGCGCTTGTTTAAAGTCTTAAGCTAGACTTACATCTCATTCCTACATTCACGGTGGTTTAAGGAGTGAAAAATCCTTTTTCATGCTATCATCATATAATTTGAGTCGAGTGGAGTTTACATTAAAAGTACCGAAAGTAGAATTACTTACCTCGACTGTTCCGTAAGGGAAAACATTAAGTACTGTAAAGGGGATCTCTTTGTTTATCTTTAGGTTTGATGTGGCGATTCGAGGGTCTGTTCTATCTAATAGTACTTGATCTCCTATTTTGAAGTGATTTGATGTTCCTTTAAGTTCTTCTGGGGGTTCCTTCGATTTCACTTCATGTGGATTTGATTTCTCCTTGAAATGTGCCTCCCATTCATCTAACTCATCGGTCTAAAGCATTCGTCCCTCATGAGATATTTCCTTATTGATACTAGCTATAGGAACTGGCTCTGTTGTGTAATTTCGTGGTGCTTCCTAAAAAGAAAGTTTAACTGAATGCTTATCAACTAAATTTATGTCCTCACCTTTTTCACTCAATGTCCTAGCTGAGTCGAGAGCTTGAAGACTGATTGATTCATCACCTACACGAAGTATGAGTTCACCTATGCTAACATCAATTTTAGATCTGGCAGTTGCTAAAAAAGGTATTCCTAAAATTAAGTGAATACTATTGTCTTCATCCATATCTAAAACAACGAAGTCTACGGGGAATATGAATTTGTCAACTTTAACTAGTACATCTTCAATTATACCCTTAGGGATGCGAATAGTCTTATCAGCTAGTCGAATACTCATCCTAGTTTGCTTGGGTTTCCCTAGACCTAGTTGTTTAAACATTTTAGATGGCATAACATTGATACTTACCCCTAAATCAGCTAAAGCATTCTCAACAGATAAACTACCAATTAAACATGGAATTATAAAACTTCCTGGATCTTTTAATTTTCGTGGTAGTCTATTCTGTAACATTACTGAGCATACTGCGTTTAGTTCCACATGCGACTCCTCATTTAACTTTCGCTTGTTCGTTAAGAGCTCTTTTAAAAATTTCCTTAAATCTGGCATCTGCGAAAGAGCTTCAAGAAACGTTAAGTTAATATGTAATTTCTTTAAGAGTTTAAGGAACTTACCAAACTGTTCTTCTGTGTTGTCTTCCTTCATCGTATTGGGGTAAGGTATACGAGGTTTGTATTCTTTAATTACTGGTTTTGGCTTTTCTTGGTTTACCTCAATCTTACCTTCCCTCTCCACAGGTTCTAGCCTTGCCTCAGGTTCAGGTTCGACTATCCCTTTACTGTCATGAGTTGTTATAGCTTGAATTTGCTCTTTTGGATTAGTCTCAGTGTTACTTGGCAAGCTACCTAGTGGTCGTTCGGAGATCAGCTTTGCGAGTTGCCCTAACTGGTTCTCGATTCCTTTAATCGATGCTTTTTGGTTTTTAAGTGTTGTCTCGGTCTTTTGAAAATGAGTTTCAGACACCGCTATGAATTTTGTCAGCATCTCTTCAAGGTTTGGCTTCTTTTCCTGTGGGTAGGGCTGTTGTTGGAAGTTTGGAGGGGTGGTTGTTGTCTCTGATTTCCTTGGCCACCCCATAAGAAATTAGGGTTGTTCCTTCAACTTGGATTATAAGTATTACTATAGGGGTTATTTTGAAGTCTAAAATTGTTACCCGTATAGTTTAATTGTTCGCTTTCCATGCCAAAATTGTAGGGTGGGTACTCAGGATTCGCCACACCTACTAGATTTGAGTCACATTGCATAACTGAATGTACCTACAAAGAACCACACAAACCATCAATCTTTTTATTCATCATCTCTACCTAACTTGATAGCAAGGTGGCTGCGTCGAGATTGAAAACTCCGGTTGCTTTGGTTGGCTTTGTCTTTGTAACTTGACCACTGATAGTTGTTTAGTGACATCTCTTCTATGAATTCATAAGCCACTTCTAGAGTTTTGTAATTTAGGGTTCCGTCGACTACTGAGTCAATTAACTGCCGGGTTGAGGGGTTCACACCGCTGTAAAAAGTTTGGACCTGTAACCACAAGGGTAAACCATGGTGTGGGCACCTTCTCAATAGATCTTTGTATCTCTCACATGCATCGTATAATGTTTCTAAATCCATCTACACAAAAGAAGAGATATCATTCCTTAATTTGGCCGTTTTGGCCAGTGGAAAATATTTTAGTAAAAATTTTCGATCATTTGGTCCCATGTAGTGATTGATCCTTGTGGAAGAGAATGTAACCACTGTTTGGCTTTATTTCTCAAAGAAAAGGGAAATAACTGAAGACGAATGGAATCATTAGAAACACCATTTATTTTGAAGATATCACAGAATTCTAGAATATTAGCTAAATGAGTATTTGGGTCTTCGTCCTGCAAACCATCAAATTGAACAAACTATTGAATCAAATTATTACTGGCTATAACAGGCCTAACAATACTCAATTCAGCTCCTGTTAAATTAGGTTTAGCATAATCATACATAGTTCGAGGAGTATGATGTTTGGCCATATCTTGATGTGGCGGATTATTCTTAGCCATCCTTTCGGTGGTATTGGTTTTGTCCTCTTGCTCTTCTTGAATGTAATCTAAGCTTCACCTTACTTCTCTATGATTTCTGCATGCGGATCCTTCAATATCACTGTCCTAAAGTAGTGGTCCTGTCGGGTTCCTTCTAGGCATAAACTAGAGGTACCTGCTAGGAAAAGAGAAAAAGAAAAATAAAATTTAGAAAAGTAAAAAAAAATTTAATTGTAGAAAAATATAATATGGCTAAAGTAATAAAAATTGAGCGTTCTTAATATTTCAGTTCCCCGAAAATGGCGCCAAAAACTTGATCATGTCTATCGAGTCTTAAAAATTTTTAAAAAGAATAATCGAACATGAAAACTAACTAAGACAACAACGGAGGCAAGTGCACCTATCGAACAGTAGTATAGCTAGCGGCAAGACAGGATTGTCGAACCCAAAGGAACCAAAAGTACTAATATTGACTCTCTTTTTATTATTTAGCCTACGAATTAAGGGAATTCATATCTAATCTAAAATTAACTAATTAACTAAGCTAAAGGTGATAAAACAAAGAAGAAATTGGGAAAGGAATTGAGGGAAACTGATTGATTTAGAAAATACCTGAGGAAGAATCCACCTAGACTTCAATTGTTATCTATCTCTGAACCAAACGATTTATTCACTTGACTTCATCCGTAGGATTCCCTAATTTATATTAATACCTCTCTCGAGGATACTAACGTCTCACCCTAGGTTGATTAATTGAAATCTCTTTCTAATTAAAACCACTAGAATTGCATTAACTCGATCTATGAACTCTCATATTAGGTTTGACCCTAATTCGGTAGATTTTTGTCACCCTATCTCTAGGCACGCGAGCAACTCCGCTTAACTATGCTAGATCAAATCTTAGACAGGGTCTCTTCCTCCTCTGCCTAAGCACATCACACTTGAATCAATATCCGGAAATACCAAAACAAGAATTAAGAACACATCGTTAAGAATAAATCACGTATTTATCATACAGCTTAGATAACAATAACAAGATCCGTCCTAGGTTCATCCCCCTCAAGTATCTGAGGGTTTAGTTCATAATTGTAAGAGAAAACATCTCAGAAGAAAAGATAAAACAAAACATAAGAAAACCCTAAAACCTCCTGAAAGAATTGAAAGAGAGATCCTCAGTCTTGAGTATGATTCCGCTTCTTGAGCTGAACCAACTAGCTTCCTTCGAGTAAATCCTTGAATTTTACTGCTCTAGCTTGGCTCTTTGGCCTAACTAAATGCCTCCTTAAAGGTTGGCCTCTAGGGTCTTTATATAGGCTTTTATAATAAGTTTCTTTGCCTCTTAGTACCCTAATCCGAATAGAATTCTTCTTTCTTGTGTCGAGACACACCCCATTGCACACGCCCGTGTAAATTGTGGCAAGGCCGTGTTCGAACCTATTGATGAGGCACGACCGTGTATTTTGGGGTCCAGGCCATGGTTGACTCTTCTTACGGGGCATAGTTGTGTGGTCTTGGGCCCGGGCCATGTGGATTTCGTACTTTGGCCCATTTTCTCCGTTTTCGGCCTGTTTCTCATTCTTTCCATCCTCCTGTGCTCTACTAAGTATAAAACATGAAAAAAAAGGATTAGGAGCATCTATTTCCATAATTAAAGGGAAAAATCATCCAAAAGTATGCTAAATGTGGGATTAAAATATGTGTATATTATGGTTTATCACCAATTTGAGGCCTAGTCAAAATAGTGGTTGCAAGACCACAAATTTGAAGTAAAAATATGTGTTTTATGATTTTTATGAGACTTATGATGTGATTGCATGATTGTGTGAAAATTTCATGAGGAAATTTTATTTATTAGTGATCAATTTGTCCATTAGGACTAAATTACAAAGATTAGAAAATATAAGATTCTATAATAATTAAGTATGAAATAAAAATATAAAAATTACTAGAGGTCCTTATCTAGTAATTAGACCATTAAATGTCAAGATGGACAAAAATGGACATAGGAAGGAAAAATCTCAAGGAAGGGCCTTGAGGGTATTTTTGTCATTTGGTTAATTAATGAATTAAAAATGGAAAAAGAAGTCAAAATTGTGTTCATCTTCTTCTCCCATGGTCGAAAATCACTAAGGAGCCATATCTAGGGTTCCTTCAACTTCCAAGCTTGATAGTCAGTGCATCCTAGCCCCATTTTTAATGTTCTTCGTATTTTTGAGATCCTCATAGCTCGATTTAGCTATTTCTAGCTATATTTTGAGCTAAAGTTCATATTCAAAAATTTACCCATGTATGACGTGCATGTATTTTGATGTTTTATGGAAGAATATGAAAGTTTGATATAGAATAAATATCTTTTTCTAAGTGATTTTCATGAAAAATGCATAAAAGGACCAAATTGTAAAAGTTCTAAAAAGTGTCATACATGAGTGAAATAATGGAAATTGAAGGCTGTTATAGTTAAGAGAATGATTCAACTAGGCTTAAAATATAAGAAAGTTAAATGAAAATCATTTTACAAGCCTAGGGGCAAAAGTGTAATTATGTGAAGTTTAGGGGCAAAATCATAATTTTTCCAAAGTATGATTCATGAGTTAATTTAGTCAATGTGAGTATTAAACAAGTTAAATTATTATTATAGATCAAGAAACACAAAGCCTGGACCGAAATCGAGGCAAGAACAAAGAGTTAGACTAAATCGAACATCTACACGCATTTTGAGTACCGATGTAAGTTTGTGTGAAATTAAGGTTACATGTGTTATTATGTTTAAATTATTTTTTATTTTGACAAATGCATGTCATTTCTATGAAATTGATTAATGATGTCTTGATGAGAAAATGATGAAATTATACTAAGTGAAGTCCCGGTTGAAATTTCAAAATAACGAGGATACCTATGTCACAAGTTGAGATAAGGAAAGTCCCGTATAAGACCATGTCTGGGACATGGCATCATGTAGTCTGTATAAGACCATATGCGGACATGTAGTAGATCCGTATAAGACCATGTCTGGGACATAGCATCGGCATCGAATAAGGAAGGTCCTATGTAAGACCATGTCTAGGACATGGCATCGACATCGAGCTAAGAGATCCCATATAAGACCATATCTGGGATATGGCATTGGCATCGTGATACATGTACGATGAGATTGAGTATCCTCTGATATTCCAATTAGTTCACGGGCAAAAGAGCTAAGTATGTCAAAAAAAAAAAGATATAGAGCCAAATTACACAAGGATGACATTGAGTTCCATTTATGTTAAGGATGATGATGGTGATTTGAGTTTATGTTCATGTTAGTATGAGTGCTAAAATATTTAACTAAGTGGTACAGGTACCATGAGTAAAATATAAGTTATGAAACCATAATATGATATGTGATGGGTAAGAGTAAGTATGAGTAAGTATGCCTAAGCACTCAAAGCTTATGTTGCTATTGTTCCATGAGATGAATGGATTTTACCATGAGCATTTATGTTACTATATTAATTCATGCAAACTTACTAAGATATATGCTTACCCCTCTCTTTTCCCTTTTTCCTTGTAGTATCGCGAAGCTAGCTTGGGGATCGTAGAACGTCGGAGCTCAGATCACACTATCAATCATTCCTTTGGTATAATAAAGTTGATTTATTTTGGGTATGACATGTATATGAACTTGGTCATTTTTTGATATGTTATATTTGAAAGCCAAAGTGTTGGCTACTAATGTTATACACTCATTTTGGTAAATGACCATTGGGAATTGACCAATATTTTTAAGTTTCACATGTTTTAATGATGATAAGTTTTATGAAGTGTAGTTCATACAAATATGAAGTGAATGAATGATGATTAGTGGTTATTCATAGTGTTTTATTGCCATGTTATTTGTTACTTGAGTTGGTATAAGTGTGTTTATGTTTCAGGGTGGCAATTGGCTTGGAAGATAGTCTTATAATTGTCCACACGGGTAGACACATGGGCATGTGTCTACGCCGTGTGTGACACATGGTCAACCCCATGGGTGTGTTGATAGGCCGTGTGTCCCCTGTATCAAATTGCGAGGATTTGATTCTTCATAAGGGCCACCATATGGGCATGTACCTAGGCTGTGTGCCCCTTAAGAGGTTGCTGATGTCATAAACAGAATGCTAAGGTTTTCATACACGGGTGAGGACACGGAGTGTCTAGACCATGTGAAGGACACAGACGTGTGTCCAGCCGTGTAAAAACCCCTGTAGGTTCAAAATAAAAATTAAATTCCACACGGACAAGGGACATGGGCGCTTGTGACTACACTGTCTGCCCACACGGGCGTGTCCCATTTCACACGGGGCGTGTGGCCCCTGTTTAGGAAAAATTTTTATAAGTGAACAAAAGTTTTTGATTTAACTAAAACCTTCTGGATGTATGTTTAGGGCCTCGTAGCCCCATAATAAGGATGTTATGAATATGAATGAAAAGTTTTAAGTTTGAAAAGAAAAAAAATTAGCCCTATAATGTATGTTCAAGAAAGTTAAGTCTGGTAATGCCTCATATCATATCCTGGTGTTGGACACGGGTAAGGGTGTTACACTAAGTTTAGTAAATGTGAGTTTTGGGTGAGAGAAGTACATTTTCTGAATCATGTTATCTATATTAATGGTATTAAAATAGATCCTGTGAAGATAAAAGTAGTGCTGGAGTGGAATCTGCCCAAAAATGTATCTAAAGTTAGCAGTTTTCTAGCTCATGATTTGGAATTAGTAGCAATAGTTTTAGCAATGAAGATATGGAGACATTATTTATATGGAGAAAAGTGTCATGTGTTCTCTGATCATAAAAGTTTGAAGTAATTGATGAATCAAAAGGGTCTGAACTTGCGCCAAAGAAGATGGTTGGAACTATTGAAAGATTATGATTTGATTACCGAGTATCATTCAGGGAAGACAAATGTAGTGGCGGATGCTTTGAGTAGAAAGATAGTGGCAACACTATTATCTCTTCAACCAAAAGAAACTATGTTTGATAATGGATTATCACTGGAAAATATAATGGTGAAGCCAACCTTCTTTCTAAGATATTAGAAAAACAAAGGAAATATATTCAATTTGATTTGTTTAACTAGCAAATGATATCAGTCAAAGCAACAAATTTTAGTCTGGGTAAAGATGGTGAATTGAGATTCATGGGAAGAATATTTGTACCAAATAGGAATGATTTGTGGAAAGATTTATTAAGAGAAGCTCATTAGGGTCCTTTGTCACTCCATCCTAAGAATATAAAAATGTATAGAGATCTAAAAGGCTTATATTGGTGTCCTGGTACGAAAAGAGAAATTGCAAAGTTTGTCTCAACCTATTTGACCTGTCAAAGAAAAAAACATCAATTTCCCTTAGGTAAGTTGTATCCTTAGGAATTACCAGAATGGAAGTGGGACATAATTACCATGAATTTTGTATCTAGTTTACCCCTCAGTCCTTCTAGGAAAATATTTTTATAGGTAATAATAGATTGACTTACTAAGTAAGCTCATTTTCTGCCTGTGAATACTAGTTATTCTCTCAAGAAGTTAGCTGAGCTTTGCATTGTTGAGATAGTATGCCTGCATGGAATTCCAACATTCATAGTATTAGATAGAGATTCAAGGTTTACTTCAAGATTCTGGAAATAACTATAGAGATCTTTGGGAACTAAATTGCAATTTAGCACTGCGTTTTATCCTCAAACTGATGGTCAATCTGAAAGAGTTATTCAAGTTTTGGAGGATATGTTGAGAAACTGTGTAATTGATTTCGGGATAAAATGGGAAAGGTATGTTCCTTTGGTTGAATTTGCTTACAACAACAGTTTTCATGCTAGTTTGAAAATGTATCCATTTGAAGCTTTATATGGTAAAAGTTGTAGAACACCTACTTGTTGGATGGAGCTTAGTAAAAAAAAAAATTAGTAGGTCCTAAGTTGGTGCGTGAAACTGAAGAAAAAGTCTCTGTTATCCATAGTCATTTAAAAGTTGCTCAAGATCGTCATAAAACTTATGCATATATGAAGAGAAAAGAAATTTCTTTCAAAGCTAGTGATAAGGTATTCTTAAAAGTCTCTTCTTGGAAGAAGATCATCAGATTTGGTCAGAAAGGAAAGTTGAGTCCAAGGATTGTAGGGCCTTATGAAGTTTTAGAGAAAGTTGGACCTGTAGCTTATAGATTGGCTTTACCACAGGTTATCAAAGATACACAATGTGTTTCATATATCTATGTTGAGAAGATATAGATTGATTTGAGATCATGCTATACAAATTGAAGAATTAGAGATTGAACCAAACTAGTCTTATGAAAAAGAACCCATTCATATCTTAGCAAGAGTGGTAAAAAACCAGAGGAATAAGAGGATTCCATTAGTGAAAGTATTGAAAATAAATCATAATACAGAAAAAGCTACATAGGAAAAAGAAAGTCAAATGAAAGAGTAGTATCCTCAGTTATTTTTAGGTATGAATTATGTGGACGAAATTTTCTAAATGGGTGTAACAACCCATTTTTAGTCAAATCTGAACAGTGGTTTTAGGACCACAAATCTGAGGTCAAAATAATTATTTTAATGTCTCCAGCATGATAATATGATTGTATGAAAATTTCGTTAAGAGATTTTATTGTTTGAATGCTCAATTTGATAAAAAGGACTAAATGGCGTAAAGTGTAAAACTTGAGTTCTATTAGCTAAAGGTATCTAATAGCTACGGAACCTTAAAGAGGAGGTCCTTATGCTATAATTATCCCATTTATAAAGTTAGTGGACATTCTTGGACATGTATTAACTTATTTTAATGTTTTATAATCAAGGTTAAAAGTGTAATTTAATAAAATAAATTAAGTACAATAAAGAAAACAAAAGATACCATCAAAAATAAGAATTAGAAACACCATTGTTGAGCTTTTGAAGGTTCAGCCATAGACTCCTTGCATGTAAGTGCATTTTTGCTTGGTTTTTAGTGATTTCTATGTTTGTGGAGTTGTTGTAGCTTAATCTAACTAGCCCAGGGACTAATTTGTAAAATTATTAAAGGTTTAGGGTTTTTCCATTGATTAATATGTGTATTTTGATGTTTGATGATAGAAAATGAATGGTTGTTGTTAGATAAACAACATTTGTTAAGTGATTTTTTGATAAAATTGTCAATTAGTGATTAAATTGAGAAATGTGATCAATTGTGTGGTAAATTATTAAATAAATGAAAAATATGGGCTACTTTGTAATAAGGAAAATTCAGCTAGCATGGGTAGGAACTTAATTGCATGAATTTATATGTAACAACCCGGTTTAGACCCTAGTCGGAATAGTGGTTTTCGAACCAAAAATTCAAGGTCAAAAAATTATTTTAATATTATTTTTGATGTTTATGGCATGTGATAAAGTATGTGTGAAAGTTCTGTGTGAAAATATTATCGTTTGTGTCCTGATTTATGAAAAAGGACCTAATCGTGTAAAATGCAAAAGCTATGTGCTAGTAGATAAAAGTGCTTAATTGCCATGGCTTATTAAATGAAAGGTCCTTATGTTGATATTAGACCATTGATAGTGGAATTTGCCATAAATGGCCATTAAATGAATGATTTTACAATGTTAATTAATGGATAAAATAGTAATTTGGTTATTAAGTTATATTATTAAAACAAAATCAATTTTCTATCATCTTTTATCATCCTTAGCCTAAAATCAAAAGAAAAGAAGGCCATGGAAGTTGTTTTTAGGGTTTGGCATTTACAAGCTTGATTAAGGTACGACTTTAGCTCAATTTTTGATGATTTCTACGTTTTGTGATCATTGCTTTAAGTATTAGCTAGCCCATGCCTTAATTTTTGAAAGTGTTGATGATTTTAAAAGTTTTCATTGATGAATTCATGAGCTTTGTGATGTTTGATGATGAAAACTAAGTGTTTGATGATTGATATACATATTTTCTAAAGTGATTTTGAGTAAAAATGTATTTTTGGGATTTAATTGAGAAATGTGAAAACTTTGTGTTGAAATGTGAAATAAATGTGAAATATGGGCTGCTATGGGGGACTATGGTAATTCGACTAAGCATGGATTAAATTGGATTTTGTGAATTTGATGTATTTGTGAAATAAGGACTAAAATGCTAAAGTGTAAAATTATAAGTGCTAAAGTACAAAATACCCTAATTGTGTGTTTGTGAATTGAATTGAGTAAAGATGAGACTGAATAAGTTGAATTTGATATTATATAGATCAAGAAAAGAGAAATTTGTGTGTTTGTGAATTGAATTGAGTAAAGATGAGACTGAATAAGTTGAATTTGATATTATATAGATCAAGAAAAGAGAAATTCGGGCTTAGGTCGAGGCAATAACAAAGTGCTCGATTGATCGACTAGTATCGTTGTTTCTACGTCCGAGGTAAGTTCGTGTATAATACGTATTGTTTAAACAATTTTCATATATGATGAAATGAATGGTAATGTGATTATGGAGTTTGGTAATGTGAAATGTGAGTTCGAAGATATGTGGCACTAAGTGTGCGTAAATAAAATCGTTACATTGATGAATGGCACTAAGTGTGTGAGATAAAGAAAGCATCGATTGTATTATTTGGCACTACGTGTAAGATACTGAGACAAATTCGGTTTAATTTGATGGCACTAAGTGTGCGATATTATTATAGCTTCAACTAATTAATTGGCACTATGTGTGCGGGTTCATCAAACATTTAAAGAGGATCGCATGAATTATGGTATCGAGCATTGAAGTGGTAAATATGATAGATAAATACATGATGGTACATGTATGTGCAGAACCTATGTGGTTGATGATATTGTGTATGAGATAGATGGAAGATTATATGAATGAATGATGAAAAGAGTTGGATTGAGTAGCATTATAAATGCTTGTATATGAACCTATAAATATGGTATGAAAGTGAGTAATAGCAATGGATGAGATTGAGTAGTGATGTGAATTGAACTAAGTGTTATGAATTTGAATTGTTGAGTTAATTGTGTTATATTTTAAAGCTTACTGTGTGAAGTCTTTCTCTATTTTACAGTGGTATTTAAAACTGGCTCGGATCCGGGGATCGTCAGCGACTCAATCACACTATTGGACATCTATTTTGGTACCTTTTGAAAGTTGTATTTATGGTATATGGCATGTATAGGCTAGTGAGGTTGTGGAATGTTTTGAGATGTATAAATCTTGCCATGTGATATGGCTTGATAATGGATGAGACTTTGGATTGATTTTGGTATATGTTTTGCTATGTTAAAGTGGTGTATGTGATGTGCATATATAGTATTGTGTGAATGGCCAATATGGTATGCTTTTGTGAAATAGAAATAGTATGTTTCATACTTGATTTGGTAGTTGAGATGGTGAATATATTGCATGTTTGAAATGGTTTGAAACGAGATGTGAATCATATGCTTTTGGTATGTAATTGGTTCATGAAATGGACATGTTTTGAGTTGGAATTGTATATGGAAATGAATGAGGATATTGTAGCATGAATTGTGCATGTTATGGTAGGGTTTTGACCATTAATTGGGCATGAATTGAGTATAGAGTGATGCTTCTAGGAATGGCCCAAAATGGTGGCAATTTGACCTTGTAAATGGCTTATAACTGCCCACACAGTTGAGCACACGGGAGTGTGTCTCGACCATGTCCTTCAATGTCCAAATTTGAACCAAGTTAGACTTGCACACGGACCAGACACACAGGTGTGTGACAGGCCATGTGATTCAAGTTAGTGTTGCACTGTAACACCCCAAACCCGGCCTAGAAGTTAGGCACGAATCTGGCATGTCACAAAAAAAACTCGATTGAAAATTTTTTTGCCTCTTTGTTAAAATCCAAAACACTTAAGCAAATGTTAACTACTTGAAAATGTAATTATCTTTTTTAAAAAAAAAAACCTTTTTGGTGGCGAAAACGTATTTGAAATAAATGATTTTCAAATAAGTGACATTTAGAAAGAGAGTTACAGAAGTATTTTGAAATTGTTGCGGAAACATAGATAAAATACAAGTATTTTTGAGAGATTGATTGATGAGTCAACAATCAAGGTAGTAAACTTTAAAACCGTGACTTTTGAAAATATTGTTTGATAGTTCGAGAAAATAACTTCCGTATTAAAATATTTATAAAGTTTATTATGAAATTCATTTGTTAATCGATTTTGGAAAACCTTTATTTAAGTTTTTATAAAAATTCTCGTTTAAAACAAATTAAGCAAAATAATAAGTATATCAACCATAAAGCAAATAACAAAATACTCCAGAGGCCTTATTACAACTTAAACCAATATAGCGAAATAATAAAATAAACAGAAATAGAAATTTAAAATTTAATAACACCATTTCTGAAGTATGGCCTCCACCGAGTCATCCATGGCCCAAGTCCACCTCACAGAGCATTACCTATAGGGTTAAGAAAGAAGGGGGTGAGTTGCAAGAACCCAATGTGAAATCCCCTTACCGTTGTTCACTAGGCCAAAATCTCATTAAGCAATTATTTGGGCCTAAGCCCACATACAATAATAATAATGTAATGAATATAACATGAATATGAAATGCAATTCCCAAACCAAACCTAGTTTTCTATCCGCTACACACCACCCGTACCAACCAACACACCTGTGGGAAGCTTTATTCACCCACCCCGCCAACACACCAAATGTAGGCATTAAGCCATTTATAATAGATTATTTGTGGACAAGCCACCGAATAACAAATTTACGTGGCATAGCCACTGACATGATTGTGACAAAGTCACCAAATATGTGGCGAGCCACCAAAATTATGTAGCAAAGCTACCAAAACTTCTCTTCATCATTATCCCATCCCATGCAATTCATGTATATGCATCATACATATCAAATCATGATATTTACAAATATAATAACAATAATTAAAAATTCAGAAATTTATGACAAACAAATTGGCCTAATAACATTTGCAAAATTGGCCCATTAGAGCAATATATCAAATCGGCCCATTTTATCACAAATCCATTTGGCCCATTTAGTCACATATCAAATTGGCCCATTTAGTCACATATCAAATTGGCTCATACAGCAAAATATCATATTGGCCCTATAATCAATATGTCCAATCGACCCATAAGGCAAAACGTCAATTCAGTCCATTAAGCAATATTGTATTTTGACCCTTTAGGGGCATTTCGATAATTTGGTAATCTTACCCACTAAGGGTATTTCGGTAATTCGGCCCATAGGGGCATTTTCATAAATTGGTAATATTATCCACTAAGGGTAATTTGGTAATTTCGCAATCCAGACTTAACTACTAATTTGGGCATAAAAATTTAAACTGTCCATCTGCGTCATACTGACTAAATTGACTATAACATGAGTTAGAAAACTCGATATCTAAATCTGCAAATTTTCCTGAAACTAGACTCATATATCTTCTTACGACAATTTTTCCAGAATTTTTGGCTTAACCATTTAGTGTAGTTTATTCCTTAAAGTTTATCTTGTTTCACTACCAATGATTCTAACCTTCCTTTCTTAATTTCAAATATCTCACTGTACGGTTTTCATATACTGTTCTCACTTGTTTCTACTGAAAATAGGCTCACTAAGGAACCCATACATATAAATTATATCCCACAATTCACTTTGTACAATTTTATATGATTTTTCCAAGATAGATTAGGAACCATGAAGTCATTTAGACCCAGTCTCACTAAAATTAACATATCTCAGAATATAAAATTCGTTTTCCTTCTCCGTTTCTTCCTTATCAAAATAGACACAGTAAGACTTGATTTGATATCTCATTCACTTTCTAATTCCCTTTATCCTATTTTTTGTGATTTTTCAAAAACAAGTCACTGTTTCTAATTGAAACTATTTTATTACAAAATATAATTACCACTACGATCATACGCACGCCCGAGTGATTACGGATGCCGATTTTTGGTTTTCTTTGGTATTTCGACCGATTCATAGAATATTTCATACAAACTTTCAGAGAAGTGTGAGATTACACACCATTTCAGATATGTATACGGAAAGTACGAGATTACACACCTTATTACGGATCCGTAACACGATACTCTTCGCGGCACCTAAAAGTACAATCGGTCAACAATTAGTCCAAACCCAATTTACTACTTCAACCAAATATTTCGATTGATTAACAATCTATATCACTTACCAACAATCTGAGTCTCTTATTACGAGGGATAGATCGAGCGATTTAGTCCCTAAAAATATAATCGATTAGTCACAACCACTATCTTGTTAAGCAAAATAACCGGTCAACGAAAAGATCCAAAAAGAACCATGATGAATCCCTTACCTTAACGATATTAGTTCCGATTTCTAACGATTGTACAATGGCTACGGATGAGTCAAAGTTTCGGCCTTCCACTATAACTCGATTGATCAAATGAGTGAGTGTCAACACAAATGAGTAGAAATGATTAAAAGAAAGGAGAAGATGTATCAAGGTGTTTGGAGTGTTTCGGTTTTCAAGAAGGATGAGTGAACAAAAGAAATGGTCTCAAAGTTTAGGGTACAATCGGCAAGAAGAAAGAAATGAAATTTGCACTCTCCAAGTTGTGTAGATTCGGGAAGGAGAAGAAAAGGAGTTTGGGGAGAAAAGAAAAATGATACCAAATTGTCAATAAAGAATTAGCCAAAAAAACCAAAATCTTACCAATTACCAATGATCATATTTGGCTAGGAGAGGGAGTTTTGAGAGAAAAAAAATACAATGATGGTATTGGTATTTTGACCCAAAACTAACACTTTTGTTTTTACCAAAACATCAAGCACCAAATTGACTATCATCCTAGCCCCAAGCCATCCACATTCATCCCCCCTAGGATAAGAGTTTGGCCACCCAAACATCCCAAAACACCACCCATGAAATAAGCCTCTTGTCCCCCTTACTTACCTATTCCTTTTGACTCCTTTCCCTAACCTCAACCTTGCCTTATTCTTTTAGCCACCTTACAAAAATAATGAAGTCCACCCTTGCCATAAATACTCCTTGACCGACACATTAAGGAAGGAAAGAAAAAAATAAAAGTCACAATGCACAGAAAGGGATTTGAACCTCTTCCCTCAAGGTAATACATGTGGCGCCATAACCTCTTTACTAATAGCTCACTTATGCTAACCATTTACTCATTTATTTCCATAAGCTTTAAGGTCACTTACTCTCTCTCATTAATAGGCTTAAACACAAAATTTTTCCTATAGCCAAACTTGAACCCGAAGCTTCTTAGGACCCCGTAAATTTCCAAAATCACCTACCTAATAAGTCCAACTTGAAATAATGTCATTCTCTTGTTCTCAAAAACTTTTAAACACTTCTACGCCCAAGGCCCATTGGGCCCAATTCTTTTAGGCCCAATTTTGAGATGTTACAATTCTACCCTCCTTAAAGAAATTTCGTCCTCGAAATTTCCAATCAACTACTAAACGTAACCCTCAAATCACACCACTATGCTTTCACTGCGCACTCTGATCTTATTAACACTAATGTACTTTTAACTTAATCTTAAATCCTCTTTCACACAACCAAAACATACCTGAATCCTAAGCCTTATGCTCCTTAGACCCACATCTCAACCATGCTCCTAACCTCCTCTAGCATTCTCCCGGATGACTCCTTCTGTAATAATCGCAAGCCGGAAAGTTTGGACGTGCCTTAACATGCTTTATGGAATGAGGCTGCGACCCAAAGGAACTACGATCAAATTTCTTCTTACAGTCCACAGACCCAACTCGAAGTGCTTCACCGATTTCCTTAACCTCCTTCAATACCTTCTTAACTATTTGAGTCAACTCGTCAAACCCAACTTGATCATGAGATCCCGTCTCAGCCACTAACGATGCCAACGTCTCCCTTTCGAAAACATGCCTCGGTGCCAAAGATCTAGGCATAACACCTTGGCCTCTACCATGTCTACGTCTACCGCGTCTACGTCTTCTAGCGCCCATGTTTACTAAGTCGATATAATCTGATTAAGTGTTTTATGAATCTTTATACTATTTCGATATTTATTAAACAATGTTTTATGAAACATAAGAAGCAAAGTTGTTTTTGCAAAATGCATCCTATAGTCTCAATCTCTATAGTTTCAGCTCCTAAAGCTAAAATTTCTATAGTATTTCTACTATCATACCACAATAATCATAATATGAAAACATAAAACTTACTTGACTTGGTGCCGAATACCCGTGGTGCCATACTTCCTTTAGAACATACATGTATAAATTAAAATTTCAAACAGCTTTAAAAAGGTTTTTGAACCCAAACCACAGTCGAGTTTTGAAACTAGGCTCTAATACCATAAAATGTAACACCACAAACCGGCCTAGAAGTTAGACCCGAATCTGGCATGTCACAAAAAAAAACTCATTTGAAAATGTATTTTGCCTCTTTGTTAAAATCCAAAACACTTAAGCAAATGTTAACTATTTGAAAATGTAATTATCTTTAAAAAAAAAACCTTTTTGGTGGCGAAAATGTTTTGAAATAAATGATTTTCAAATAAGTGACGTTTAGAAAGAGAGTTACAGAAGTATTTTGAAATCATTGCGAAAACATAGATAAAATACAAGTATTTTTTAGAGATTGATTGATGAGTCAACAATCAAGGAAGTGAACTTTAAAATCGTGACTTTTGAAAATATTGTTTGATAGTTCGAGAAAATAACTTCCATATTAAAATATTTATAAAGTTTATTATGAAATTCATTTGTTAATCGATTTTGGAAAACCTTTATTTAGGTTTTTATAAAAATTTTAAAACAAATTAAGCAAAATAATAAGTATATCAATCATAAAGCAAATAACAAATACTCCAGAGGCCTTATTACAACTTAAACCAATATAGCGAAATAATAAAATAAACAGAAATAGAAATTTAAAATTTAATAACACCATTTCTAAAGTATGGCATCCACTGAGTCATCCACGGCCCAAGTCCACCTCACGGACCATTACCTACATGGTTAAGAAAGAAGGGGGTGAGTTGCAAGAACTCAGTGTGAAATCCCCTTACCGTTGTTCACTAGGCCAAAATCTCATTAAACAATTATTTGGGCCTAAGCCCACATACAATAATAATAATGTAATGAATATAACATGAATATGAAATGCAATTCCCAAACCAAACCTAGTTTTCTATCCGCTACACACCACCCGTACCAACCAACACACCTGTGGGAAGCTTTATTCACCCACCCCGCCAACACACCAAATGTAGGCATTAAGCCATTTATAACAGATTATTTGTGGACAAGCCACTAGAATAACAGAATTTACGTAAGCGAGCCACTGAATGATTGTGACAGAGTCACCAAATATGTGTGAGCCATCAAAATTATGTAGCAAAGCTACCAAAACTTCTCTTCATCATTATCCCATCCCATGCAATTCATGTATATGCATCATACATATCAAATCATGATATTTACAAATATAATAACAATAATTAAAAATTCAAAAATTTATGACAAACAAATTGGCCCAATAACACTTTGCAAAATTGGCCCATTAGAGCAATATATCAAATTGGCCCATTTTATCACATATACATTCGACCCATTTAGTCACATATCAAATTGGCTCATATAGCAAAATATCAGATCGGCCCATATAGCAAAATATCATATTGGCCCTTTAATCAATATGTCCAATCAGCCCATAAGGCAAAATGTCAATTCAGTCCATTAAGCAATATCGTATTTTGGCCCTTTAGGGGCATTTCGGTAATTCGATAATCTTACCCACTAAAGGTATTTTGGTAATTCGACCGATAGGGGCATTTTCGTAAATTGGTAATATTATCCACTAAGGGTAATTTGGTAATTTCACAATCCAACTTAACTACTAATTTGGGCATAAAAATTTAAACTATCCATTTGTATCGTACTTACTAAATTGACTATAACTTGAGTTAGGAAACTTGATATCTAAATCCGTAAATTTTCCTTGAAACTAGACTCATATATCTTCTTACTACAATTTTTCCAGAATTTTTGGCTTAACCATTTAGTACAGTTTATTCCATAAATTTTCCCTTGTTTCACTATCCAACGAATATGACCTCTCCTTCCTTAATTTCAAATATCTCACTGTACGGTTTTTATATACTGCTCCCACTTGTTTCTATTGAAAATAGGATCAATAAGGAATCCATACATATAAATTATAACCCATAATTCACTTTGTACAATTTTATATGATTTTTCCAAGACAGATTAGGGAACCATGAAGTCATTCAGAACTAGTCTCTCTAAAATTAACATATCTTAGAATATAAAATTCATTTTCCTTCTCCGTTTCTTCCTTATCAAAATAGTCACACAATAAGCTTTTATTTGATATCTCATTCACTTTCTAATTTCCTTTCTCCTTTTTTTCATGAGTTTTCAAAAACACGTCAATGTTTCTAATCAAACCTATTTTATTACAAAATATAATTACCATTACGATCATACGCACACCTGAGTGATTACAGATGTCGATTTTTGGTTTTCTTTGGTATTTTGACCAATTCACCGAATATTTCATACAAACTTTCATAGAAGTGTGAGATTACACACCATTTTAGATATGTATATAGAAAGTATGGGATTACACACCTTATTACGGGATCCGTAACACGATACTCTTTGCGGCACCTAAAAGTACAATCGGTCAACAATTAGTCCAAACCCAATTTACCACTTCAACCAAATATTTTGATTGATTAACAATCTAAATCACTTACCAACAATCGAGTCTCTTATTACGAGGGATAGGTCGAGCGATTTAGTCCCTAAAAATATAATCGATTAGTCACAACCACTATCTCGTTAAGCAAAATAACCAGTCAACAAAAGATCCAAAAAGAACTATGATGAATCCCTTACCTTAATGATATTAGTTTCGATTTCTAACGATTGTACAATGGCTATAGATGAGTCAAATTTTCGGCCTTCCACTATAACTCGGATTGATCAAACGAGTGAGTGTCAACACAAATGAGTAGAAATGATTAAAAGAAAGGAGAAGATGTATCAAGGTGTTTGGAGTGTTTCAGTTTTCAAGAAGGATGAGTGAACAAAAGAAATGGTCTCAAAGTTTGGGGTACAATTGGCAAGAGGAAAGAAATGGAATTTGCACTCTCCAAGTTGTGTAGATTCAGCAAGGAGAAGAAAAGGAGTTTGGGGAGAAAAAAAAATGATACCAAATTGTCAATAAAGAATTAGCCAAAAAAACCAAAATCTTACCAATTACCAATGATCATATTTGGCTAGGAGAGGGAGTTTTGAGAGAAAAAAAAATAAAATGATGGTATTGGTATTTTGATCAAAAGCTGACACTTTTGTTTTTACCAAAACATCAAGCACCAAATTGGCTACCATCCTAGCCCTAAGCCATCCACATTCATCCCCCCTAGAATAAGAGTTTGGCCACCCAAACTTTTCAATACACCACCCACGAAATAAGCCTCTTGTCCCCCTTACTTACCTATTCCTTTTGATTCCTTTCCCTAACCTCAACCTTGCCTTATTCTTTTAGTCACCTTACCAAAAATAATGAAGTCCACCCTTGCCATAAATACTCCTTGACCGACACATTAAGGAAGGAAAGAAAAAAATAAAAGTCACAATGCACACAAAGGGATTCAAACCTCTTCCCTCAAGGTAATACATGTGGCGCCATAACCTCTTTACTAATAGCTCACTTATGCTAACCATTTACTCATTTATTTCCATAAGCTTTAAGGTCACTTACTTTCTCTCCTTAATAGGCTTAAACACAAAATTTTTCCTATAGCCAAACTTGAACCTGAAGCTTCTTAAGAACCCATAAATTTCCAAAATCACCTTCCTAATAAGTCCAAATTGAAATAATGCCATTCTCTTGTTCTTAAAAAATTTTAAACACTCGTACGCCCAAGGCTCATTGGGCCCAATTCTTCTATGCCCAATTTCGGGATGTTACATGCACACGGGGTAAGACATGGTCTAAGGCATGGCTGTGTAGCCATACGGGCATGTGCCCTATTTTGAAGAAAAAGTTTTAAAGTTACGTAAAAGTTTTAAATGTGATTGGTTAAGTCCCAAACCACTTCTAAAGCATGTTTAAGGTCTCGTAGACCTTCTAAAGGGACTTTGTGTTATTGATTAACTATGATATGCTAATGTGTGAGCAATGGTTGTTTAAATATTATGTTTCGACCGATAATACCTCATAACCCTAGTCCTGTGATGGATACGGGTTAGGGGTGTTACATTGTATTTTTATGAGCTAAGGACTAAATTGTAAAGATGTTAAATTACTAGGAGCAAAAGTGTAATTTTACCATAACGTGATTTTTGGGCTAAATTGAATAGAATAATAATTGCATAAGTTAAATTTGATATTATATAGATCAAGAAACACGAAGTTCGTGTAACGCCCTGAAATTGGGCCTAGAAGAATTAGGCCCATTGGGCCCCGAGCATAGAGGCATTTTAAAATTTTTGGGAATATGAGAACGACATTATTTCAAGTTGGACCTGTTAGGAAGGTGATTTTGGAAGGTTACGGGGTTTCTATGAAGTCTCAGGTTCAAGTTAGGCCATAGGAGAAATTTTTATTTTTGACTCTTTTAAGGGAGAGGGCTACTAGAAGTAGGACTTCAGTAAAATTCGATGTGTTTAGGAGACACAAGTGGAGTGTGTGGTGTGGTGGCTATGGCATCATTGGAAGAACAAGGGGGGAAGGAGTTTGATTCCCTTGGCAAGCTTTTAAAGGTATTTATTTTATGTCTTGGAAGAGGAGGTAGCTTAGTTTGGGTCAAATTCTGATGAGGGAGTTGGAAACTTGGTCAATTGGTTCAAAGGGATGATGAAGAGCAAAGTTAGGAGGAAAAGGAGGAAAAAATCGTGGGGGTAGAGGAGAGAAGAGGTGTTGGCCAAATTTTGGATTATGGGGGATGAGAATTTCGACCAAAGTTGGGCATTTTGAGAGTGCATATTCGATCATTTGTGGAAGGGGGTAAACCAAAACTCTTTGGGGTTGTTTTGCTTTTCCTTGCATCTTGGGTCATATTGCTTCAATCTTTTCATACCGAAACCTCAATTCCTCTTATTCATTTCTTCTCATTCTCTTCTCAAATGTTTTCTTCTTTTGTAGTTGCTTAAACAGTCTTGGTCGAATCTCTCCATTTCCATCTCTTCTTGCACATTCTTTTCTACTCTCCTCTCACCTTTTCTCTCCTGTGTTCACCCTAGCCGAAACATCTCTTCTTCTTTACTATTTTTTCTACTCTTTTCTCCATCAATTGTATTCCCCTTTTTCTCATTCAAATCGGTTCTCTTCTTTTTGCTAATGGTCGAATTCTTCTTACACCAATATTTCGGCTTGTGGTCTTTTATTTTTTTCATTTCAATTTATAATCCATAGCCGAATTTTGATTTGTTTGGGTTTGCTACTTGTGCCAAATCTTTTCTTCTCATTCGACTTATCTTTCATCTAATGTAATGGTTGTTTCTTTCTTTACTTTCTTTCTATTCTCTTTGTTTCTCTTCAAAATTGAAACTCTCATCTTGACTTTTGTGGTTAGGCCAAATCCATTCTCCTTTAATACTTCATCTGCCGTTCCCTATTTGGTCAAGCCGAATTAATCTTTTCCCTTCCTTTCCAGTTGATTATTGTTTCTAAGGGTTGTGGGTTTTCAACTTCTGATTGTTCAAGAACCTGTTCTTGCCAATCTGAGGGTAAATGGTGCTATTGGTATTTTGAGTTTCTCTTTATTACTAAATGTGGGTGGTTGATAACTCCTCTATGTTTTGATACATGAATGAACATGTGGGTGTTAGTCAAGGGATAGGGCGGAGCTGTTTGGTGCATCAAAGGAGTTTTTTTGTGGGGTCACTCAAGGAGTGGTAAGAGATTGGCGCTCGCTAATCAAGAGTTCTTCATAGAGGCTGGTGGTAACCAATCTAAGGGGTGATCAGGAAAAGGGCCTAATGGAGGTAGATTCGTAGCCCTTGCACCCAAGTTTAAGTGGCATAGGGTTTTAGCAGTTCAAGACTTTTCGCAGAGCTATGGAAGGGCATCGACATCTGGTTTAGATAAGCAAATCGTAGTTGATCACGCTAGTGAGGGTAAATGTTAGTAAATCATATAGATAGGTGTTTGGATTCAAGATCTCCCATTTCAATTGTTATAGAGTTAACTATGTGTTACATTTGGTATAGGTGACGATGATCGTGAGTGTATAGTACTTTACGTGATAGGTGTGTAATCTCACACCCTTCCGAATGCATGCTTGCAATGTTCTGTGATTCGGCCAAAAGCTGAAAGGCCAGAAAATCGGGATCTATGACCACTCGAGTGTGCAAATGCTTGTAGTGGTAAACTGAAATGTGAATAATGACTGTAAGGCGTTGAGAGTGTCACGAGCACTATTGTGAAACTGAGGCTGTAACGAGCCTGATCGAGCCAAAAGGGCTAAATGGGCCTAATGGGCTATCCGGTCCACCGGGGCAAAATTGTTGGAAAACTATTGAAACACCCCAAACCCGGCCCACAAGCCCCGACCGGATCTGGTATGCTTCTTGAGAAAAACTCGTTTTGTCATTTTGAAGAACATGTGATTTTGTGGTAAGAGAATAGATTTGAAATAAGATCTTGTTGAAAACCGGGTTGTGATTTAAGTTTGTATCTTATTAAATCGTTAACTTTATGTTTTTAGAAAATTTATTAGTCAAAAGAAAAATTGGATTTAGAACTTATTATTAAGTTGAAAACCATAGGTATTTAGGTGTCAAAACAATTTAATTCGGTTATCGAAAATATTTAATTATTTAGTTGAAGTTGAGCGTAGCGAATAAAAATTTAAAAGTATAAATAAAAACAGTTTATAGCGGCCTTATTACAAAAACATAACCCAAAATAAATTTCGAAATAATAAAAGAAAACATAGTGAGTTTAATTAAAAGAAAACCCATATACTGAGTTGAGCAATGGCCACCACATAGTTATCGCTGACCCGATCCATCACGCTAAGCGCCACCTGAAAAGATATCCCATGAGGGGTAAGTCAACAGACTCAATGTGTAACAGTACACTAAAAACCCAATCGATCATAGCAATAAAGCCCATTTAAATCACATTTAGCCATAAGCCCATAATATAGAAAATCAGATAATAACCGATTAAATCACATGTACATATAAAATGAAATGCAATCCCGAGCCCACCTAGATATCCTGAAACACCCCAAACCTGGCCCACAAGCCCTGACCGGATCTGGTATGCTTCTAGAGAAAAACTATTCAAAACTGATTTGGACTTTGCCAAAATCTTATGTGTTTTTGAAGAACCATTGATTTGGGTTGGGTTCAAAATTAAAAACAGTATTGATTAGGTGTCGAAAAATTTAATATTTATATTTAAGAAAAATTGACTTTAACTTTAAATTAATAAAAATCGTATCATGCTAAGATAATTAAAAATGCATGCATAAACAGTTTCATTCTAGTGGCCTTATTACATCAAAACAATTCCCGAAATAAATCCAAAACTTGAAAATTTAAAACTAATAAAAATGTAACAATCTCTGAATTGAGCATGGCCACCATTGAGCTCCTGCCGACCCGGTCCATTACTGAGTGTCCCCTGAAAAAAATAATCCCTCAACGGGGTGAGTCAAACAGACTCAATGTGTAACAACCATCACAAGTCTCAAACAATTTAGGCATGTCAAATCATACATAATAAACATATATAATCAATGATGCAAACTTGAACCCAAACCTAGATAACCATCCGCTACACATCACCCGTACCAACCATCACACCATGGGGACTACTAAGTCGACCCTCCATCCGCTACACATCATCGAAGGCAGTCGCTGCAGACAAAATGCTCATCACCCTTATAATTTCGTGGCATAGCCACCAGATAATCATTTTGTGACATAAGTCACCACATTCAGATATTGTGGTATAATACCACCAGATCACTTCCCCTTTACATATCACCCATATGCCCCATGTCATACAATTATGCATTAACCATGTCATATTCCTTATTCTCATTCTTATAGTTTCACATATATGCCATAACGGATCATATCATACTCATAGTAGGAGGGTAAACGTGCACTGGTACTTTGTACCATTGCATGGTTAGCCATATGTCACATTATTATAAACACATTTATTAAATTGATGCCTTAAATCTATTCGGAGCTAGTGTGGGGTACACACCTGATTTACTTAGCGAATTCACAGAAATCCCGAAAACCTGATCTAATACTTTAGATCCTTAATTCCTACATTGGGCCAACCATAAGTACTTTAGCAAAAAGCCATTCGGCTAGTAAATCAAATCCCGAAGGATTATCGCAACCAAAATTTTACCTCATTGCCAATTTCACTACTAATCAAATCCCGAAATTTTGTAGTCTTTCTCCCTTGGAATCGGCTAACACTAGATCACTTGATTTGGTTAGTTTTTGGCTTTTGAATAAATAATAAATAGATCTAATTCACTAAATTTGGCCTTGGCCGAATATACATAGTCACTCACCTTGCGATTTTAGATCACGAAAGTAGTCTCTTGGCTAAGAAGATGTCGAAATCCTACAGGGTACATGTTAGATCCAATTCTAACATTCAAATAAATGGCCTTCAGCCTAATATTATACCTTGCTTACCTTAGATCTAAAATCCGAATGGTTTCCTTAGAAGTGCGCTACTATGGAAATCCCAAAGAATCTCTTATAGTTTCGGCCAAAGACATTAAGGGCATTAGAATCTTGATTTGACTTTTAAGAAAAGAAATAAAAGAATTGATAATTGATCCTTACCCTTATGACAGAAGTCGACTGCTCCTTGTTGAACCCACAGAGATTCAACTATGAATACTTAGGTAAAGATCAACAGGTTTTCGGCTTTTGGGGCTATGAAGAAATCGGCTAGGGTACCGTGAGATTCGACTTGAGTGAAGTTGCAAAAGAAGAAGGAGAAGATGGATGATGGAGATTCGGCTAGACACAAGGTATTTCGACTTTGAAAGAAAAGAAAAATAAAAGAGAACAGAGGAGATTCACTAGAGAATTTGGTAGAGAACTAAAGAGAAAAGAATAAGAATGGCCTCACTTCTCTCTTTTTTGCCGAAATTACTACACCTAGAGTCCCCTATTCGGCCAATTCCTCCTCTCACTATCAAATCCCCTATTTCTCTCTACCTTAGCTGAATCTTCAAGTTTTTAACTTGATCTACACTTCATCTTGAAGTGTCCCTGTGCCGTCCACCTCCTCTCCTCTAGAGTCCATATGCCGTCCACTGCTGCTCATCCTTGTAGCAAAATAAAAGCTCCTTTTTGCTTCCCTTGTGATTCGAACCTAGGCCTTTTCTTCTTGCTTGTTGCGTCATATTCTAAGGCTCTAAGTGGCGCCTCCAAGCCACTTAAACAAGCCCATTCTTATGTCATATTTCCCCTACTAATTTCCTTAAGGCCTCTTAGGCTTAGCTTCCTCTTTTAAACTTAAAAATCAAATAATTTCTAAGGCATTTTCTACACTTTACAATTTCCAAAATTCATGCGACACAATTCAGAACACACATAGGCATGCTACCTCATACAATTTAGTATTAATGCATAAGCCATAAATCCAGATATTACAGTTCTACCCCCTTAAAATAATTTCGACCTCGAAATTACCTGGCTAGAATAGATGGGGGTATTGCTATCGTATAGCTTCCTCTAGCTCCCAATAAGCTTCCTCTGATCCATGGTTATGCCATAACACTTTGACCAGAGGGACCGACTCCTCAAAGCACCTCCACATCTCATTCCAGAATCTGAATCGGCTCTTCCTCATAAGACAAATCTGGTCTTAGATCCACCTTTTCAACTAGAACTACGTGAGATGGATCCAATCGACGACGTAGCATGGAGACATGAAATACGTCGTGCATCTACTTCAATTTCAAAGGCAACTCCAACTGGTATTCCACCGGTCCAATTCGCTTCAACACCCGATAAGGTCCTATAAACCTAGGGCTTAACTTCCATTTGCGACCAAATCTCATCACTTTCTTCCAAGGCAAAACTTTGAGAAACACTTGATCTCCCACCTCAAATTCCATTTCCTTTCATTTGAGATCTGCATATGACTTTTTTCGGTCAGATGCCTCCTTCAACCGTGTCTCGAATCACCTTAACCTTTTTTTTGATTCTGCCACAATTTTGGGACTCAAAATCTGACGTTCTCCCAATTCCGTCCAACATGTAGGAGTGTGACACTTCTGTCCATATAGTGCTTTATACGGTGCCATCCAAATACTGGCCTGATAGCTGTTGTTGTAAGCAAATTCAGCTAAAGGCAAATACTCTTCCCAACTTCCTCTAAAGTCTATCATACAGCCCCTCACCATATCCTCTAACACTTGGATCACCCGTTTAGACTGGCCGTCTGACTGTGGATGAAATGCCGTACTAAAATCTAATCTAGTGCCTAAAGCTTGATATAGAGCTTTCCAAAACTGAGACGTGAACCTTGGATCCCTATCTGAGATAATTGATACCGGCACTCCATGCAACCTCACAATCTCTGCCATATACAACTTTGCTAACCTCTGGAAAGAATAGTCAACCCGCACTGGAATGAAATGCGCGGACTTTGTCAGCCGATCCACTATCACCCATACTGAGTCTTTCTTAGTAGGCATAAAGGGAAGCCCACTAACAAAGTCCATGGTAATTCTCTCCCACTTCCACTGCGGCATTTGTATTGGCTGAAGCAACCCTGACAGAACTTTGTGTTCAGCCTTAACTTGCTGACACGTTAAACACTTCCCTACAAATTTGGTAACTTCCCGCTTAAGACCAGGCCACCAATATTGTTCCCTTAGATCCTTGTAAAATTTACTTCCTCTAGGATGCATAGCATAAGGGCTATTATGCGATTCTCGAAGAATTCTTTACCTTAACTCCTCGTTCTTCGGCATACAAACCTTTCCCTTGAAGCACAATACTCCATCGCCATTAATACCATAGTCCTTCAGCTTCCCACTTTGCACTTGTCGAAACTTAGCACTTAAGTCATCATCTGCCAACTGACTCTCTTTCACCTCATTCAGCCATGTCGACTTAACTTGCAATTCTGCTAACAAACTTCCATCGTCATAGAGGCTCAAATGTGTGAACATGGCCTTCAGATCCGACACTACCTTCCGACTTAGGGCATCTGCCACTACATTCGCCTTGCCCGGGTGATACTCTATAGAACAGTCATAATCCTTCAACAATTCCACCCACCTTCGCTGTCTCAGGTTCAACTCTTTCTGAGTCAGCAGATACTTCAGGCTCTTGTGGTCCGTGTAGATCACTTACTTTTCTCCATATAAATAGTGCTTCTACACTTTAAGAGCAAAGACCACTGCCACCAATTCCAAGTCATGTGTCGGATAGTTAACCTCGTGTGGCCTTAGTTGTCGAGACGCATAAGCAACTACCTTCCGTCTTGCATAAGGACACCTCCCAATCCTGTATGGAAAGCATCATAGTACACTACAAAATCCTTCCCTACCTAAGGATGAATCAAAACTGAAGCTTCGGTCAAAACCCTCTTAAGCTTTTCAAAGCTCTCCTGTTGCTTATCGGTCCATATGAAAGGTACCTCCTTCCTCAGCAGCTTGGTCAAGGGTGCTGCGATCGACGAGAACCCCTCTACAAACCTTCTATAATAGCCTACCAATCCTAAGAAACTTCGAACCTCAGCCACAGACTTGGGTGGTTTCCAATCCAATACTACCTCAATCTTTTGAGGATCCACTTTATTCCTTCAGCAGATACCACATGTCCTAAAAACGTAACCTCCTTAAGCCAAAATTCACACTTGCTGAATTTGGCGTAGAGCTTCTTTTCCCTTAACACTTGCAACACAACTCGGAGGTGCTCATCATGTTCTTCCTCAGACTTTGAATATACCAATATGTCGTCTATAAACACAACAATGAACCGGTCCAGATAGGGTTGAAAAACCCATTCATCATGTCCATGAATGCGGCTGGGGCATTTGTCAATCCGAACGACATTACCAAAAACTCATAGTGCCCGTACCTTATTCGGAAAGCTGTCTTATGGATATCAGCCTCCTTCACCTTAAGCTGATGATATCCAGACCTCAGATCTATCTTTGAGAATACCGCGGCCCCCTTAAGTTGATCTAACAAGTCATCTATCCTTGGCAAAGGGTACTTGTTCTTGATGGTCAACTTGTTCAACTGACGATAATCTATACACATATGCATAGTTTCGTCCTTCTTCTTCACGAACAAGATCGGTGCTCCCTATGGAGACACACTAGGTCGGATAAACCCACGGTCAAGCAATTCTAGGATTTGAGCCTTGAGCTCAACCAACTCCTTTGGTGCTATTCTGTACGGGGTAATTGACACAGGAGCTGTACCCGACAGCAAGTCAATTCCAAACTCCACCTCCCTGTCTGGGGGTATTCTAGGTAATTCCTCCAGAAAGACATCTACAAACTCCCTTACGATTCTAACTCCACTAACTTCCCCTTCTTTCGCATCCAAAGTACTAACGAAATCCAGAAATGCCTTGCACCCCTTGGGAACCATCTTATCTGCTTTTAAGGCTGAAACTACGTTAGACAAGTAGTTTCTTCTTTCCCCTATCATAACTATCACCTTATCCTCTAGGGTCCTTAACTCCATTCGTTTGGCTGCACAATCCAATACATTACCGATGCTCCACTAGCAGACCCATGCCAAGTATAAGATCAAATTCTCAAGGTAATTCCATTAAGTCGACAGGAAATACCGCTCCCTGAAGCTCCAAAGGTACACTCCGAAACATCTTATTCACCACTATAGTTTGACCTAATGGGCTTACTATAGTCATCTCCCTATTAGATAGTTCAGAGGCTATTCCTAGAGTTTCAACTACTCTACATGCAACATAAGAGTGGGTAGAGCCAACATCAATCAAAGCAAAGTAAGGCTTGCCAAATATAAAGAACGTACCAGTTATGACGTTCGGTGCGTCTCCGTCCTCCCTCCGATGAACTACATACACTAAACCTAGCTGCCTGGCCTCCGTGTTACCAACACCTCGGCCCGGTGTTCCCTGGTCCTCTACCAAGACCACATTACCTCTACCGGTGAACCACAACCTCATGGTGGTCTTTGTCCCTCCTCTTCTAGCTTTGATTAGGACCTTGATTTACCGGTCGACCCTCTTCTATTCTCATAGGGCAATCCTTAATCATGTGGTCCTTGGACCCACACTTAAAGCATCCCCCCGTCTTCTTCCAACACTCCCCCAAGTGTATCTTCCCACATTGGGCACAAGTACGATACTGCCCTCTAGTAGCAGCTTGCTGACCTCACAGCCCATCAACTCTAGGCTTTTTTTGCTCATTCCTTGAAGACCCTGATGATCCAAAGCCTCTCTTTTGCCTATTACGATCTGTATTCTGTCTTACCGAGTCCTTAATCCCTTCGGCAACCTTTGCCTTCTCCACCAACACGACAAACTCTCTCTCCTACTGCAGAGCTATCAATAACCTTAGATCATCCCTCAGTCCGTCTTCAACCGGACACACCGCTCATGCTCTTTCGACACGATACCTCGAGCATAATGGCTCAACCTTAAAAATTTAGCCTCGTACTCGCTCTGGTCTTATTCTCTTGGACCAACCTCAAAATGCCTTCCTCTCACAATCCACATAACTAGTTCCTATGTACTTCTTACGGTATCTCGCCTTAAAATATTCCTAAGTAAGGTTAAATCTGCAAAGACCATCCCAAATCGTGAGCCACCATTGGTATGACTCTTCACGGAGTAGCAACACTACCCTTTTCAGTTTTTCCTCGATAGTCAGGTCTAAATCGTCCATAATCTATTCCGTCGCCTCTAACCAATACTCTTCTGTATTGGGTGCCACACCGGATACTCCACGGAAAAATTCAGTTCCATTAGCTTAAAGTCGCTCAAGTACCGACTTCTGAGCTCCCACGCCTCCACCGCCCAAAGAACCCTTTCCAAAACCCGCAAAGATCGCTTTGTGACATCTGCGTCATCCCGTCGATCCTCGATATTCCACATCGGTGGTGGTGGTGGTGGTGGCATTTCATTTTGTACCCTTGTCCCGACCTAACGGGCTCTGACACAGTCATTTGGCCTCTACCACGGCCTCGCACGTTATGACCACGTCCCCTAGAGTTCATGCTTCCGAATCGCATTTATATGATTAAAGAATTTTATGAATTAGTTTTGTTCCACTGATTTATCACGAACAGTCTTATGTTCAATAGTTCTAGGGAGTAGTTCTTTTGATTTCATACACATACAGTCTCAATTCAATCATTCAATCATATTCATGAACTTGCGTTCATTACAGAGAAATATTGTAGTTGTCATTGTTTGTTGTTTTCCACTACCCAGGGGTATTTTCGTAATTTTATCCTATAGGGGTATTTTGGTAATTTTCCAAATTAGGGTATTTGCAAATTTCACAAGGTAGAAATTTTGGCATTTTACAAAATTTGAAATATTTGGGAAGAAAATTTTAAGGGTAAAATGGTAATTTTGTAAACTGAGGGTATTTTTGTAATTTTACCAGCTAGGGTCATTTCGATAATTTTTTGCAAAATATGATTCCTGGTGACTTTTCAGAACAAGGGTATTTTTAAAGATTTCTAATTTGAAGGTACTTCGGTAATTTTCCTCACTAAGGGTATTTTGGTCATTTATACAGGTTAGGGGTAATTCGGTCAATTTGCAAATCAGGGTATCTTAATATTTTGCAAAAATAGGGTTTTTGGATATTTTTATAAGGTAAGAAAAAATTCTTTAATAAAAACTGTGGGTAGTATGGAAATTTTATGAACCAAGGGCATTTTAGTAATTTTTTTCAACCAGGGTTATTCGGATAATTTTGTAAATCAAGAATATTTTGGAAAATTTTCAAAATAGTTTTCCTATACATCAGAAGGGGTAATTTGGTGATTTTAAAACTAGAGTTTTTATAAAAATATGGCTAGTCCTTTCGGGTTTTAGATATTGGATTTAGCCTATGGTGAGTCCTCTTGGTTAGAGTGAACCGTCACTATGCACTGGGAAGGATTTGAGTGGAGAGGAGGTGAGTCACTAGGATCGCTTAAATGCCAAGCTCCCACCAAACCAATCCTGAACATGCGCACAATGGTTGCCACGCCTAACTTCGGTGACTTAGACACATGTTTGTCTAATTAGGCTTTAAAGCTTTATGTAATTTTGTGTTGGAGTAAGCTAATCCTAGGTTTAACTCCTAATTTACTAATCTCGTCCTATAGATCCCACATACAATCACAAAAGAGTTAGGAGTACTTACAGTGGACTTGGCCCGAGACTCAAAGCCATGCCGAAACCCCGCTCATTTCTTAGAAAATCCACTTTCAAAAGAGAGAAAACGCTTTGGGCCCTATAAGCCCTCAAGGTCGAGTTTTGAATCGGGCTCTGATACCAAGCTGAAACACCCCAAACCCGGCCCACAAGCCCTGACCGGATATGGTATGCTTCTAGAGAAAAAATTATTCAAAACTGATTTGGACTTTGCCAAAATCTTGTGTGTTTCTGAAGAACCATTGATTTGGGTTGGGTCCAAAATTAAAAACGGTGTTCATTAGGTGTCGAAACATTTAATATTTATATTTAAGAAAAATTGACTTTAACTTTAAATTAATAAAAATCGTATCATACTAAAATAATTAAAAATGCATGCATAAACAGTTTCATTCTAGTGGCCTTATTACATTAAAACAATTCCCGAAATAAATCCAAAACTTGAAAATTTAAAACTAATAAAAATGTAACAATCTCTAAATTGAGCATGGCCACCACTGAGCTCCTGCCGACCCGGTCCATTACTGAGTGTCCCTAAACAAAATAATCCCACAACGGGGTGAGTCAAACAGACTCAATGTGTAACAACCATCACAAGTCTCAAACAATTTAGGCATGTCAAATCATACATAATAAACATATATAATCAATGATGCAAACCTGAACCCAAACCTAGATAACCATCCGCTACACATCACCCGCACCAACAATCACGCCGTGGGGACTACTAAGTTGACCCTCCATCCGCTACACATCATCGAAGGCAATAGCTGCAGATGACATGCTCATCGCCCTTATAATTTCGTGGCATAGCCACCAGATAATCATTTTGTGACATAAGTCACCACATTCAGATATTGTGGTATAATACCACCAGATCACTTCCCCTTTACATATCACCCATATGCCCCATGTCATACATTTATGCATTAACCATGTCGTATTCCTTATTCTTATTCTTATAGTTTCACATATATGCCATAACAGATCATATCATACTCATAGTAGGACTGGGTAAACGTACCTGGGTACTTTGTACCATTGCATGGTTAGCCATATGTCACATTATTATAAACACATTTATTAAATTGATGCCTTAAATCTATTAGGAGCTAGTGTGGGTACACACCGATTTATAGCGAATTCACAAAATTCCCGAAAACTCGATCTAATGCTTTAGATCCTTAATTCCTACATTCGTCCAACCTTAAGTACATAAGCAAAAAGCCATTCGGCTAATAAATCAAATCCTAAAGGATTATCGCAACCAAAATCTTACCTCGTTGCTGATTTCACTACTAATCAAATCCCAAAATTTTGTAGTCTTTCTCCCTTGGAATCGACTAACACTAGATCACTTGATTTGGTTAGTTTTCGGCTTTTGAATAAATAGTAAATAGATCTAATTCACTAAATTTGGCCTTGGCCGAATATACATAGCCACTCACCTTGCGATTTTAGATCCCGAAAATAGTCTCTTGGCTAAGAAGATGTCGAAATCCTACAAGGTACATGTTAGATCCAATTCTAACATTCAAATAAATGGCCTTCGGCCTAATCTTATACATTGCTTACCTTAGATCTGAAATCCTGAATGGTTTCCTTAGATGTCGGCTACTATGGAAATCTCGAAAGAATCCCTTATAGTTTAGGCCAAAGATATTAAGGGCATTAGAATCTTGATTTCGGCTTTTAAGGAAAGAAATAAAAGAATTGATAATTGATCCTTACCCTTATGACAGAAGTTGACTGCTCCTTGTTGAACCCATAGAGATTCGGCTATGAATACTTAGGTAAAGATCAACAGGTTTTCGGCTTTTGGGGCTATGAAGAAATTGGCTAGGGTACCTTGAGATTCGGCTAGGGTACTTTGAGATTCGGCTTGAGTGAAGTTACAAAAGAAGAAGGAGAAGATGGATGATGGAGATTCAGCTAGAACACAAGGTATTTCGGCTTTGAAAGAAAAGAAAAATAAAAAAGAACAGAGGAGATTCACTAGAGAATTCGACAGAGAACTAAAGAGAAAAGAAAAGAATGAGAATGGCCTCACTTCTCTCCTTTTTGCCGAAATTACTACACCTAGAGTCCCCTATTCGGCTAATTCCTCCTCTCACTATCAAATCCCCTATTTCTCTCTACCATAGCCGAATCTTCAAGTTTTAACTTGATCTACACTTCATCTTGAAGTGTCCTGTGCTGCCCACCTCCTTTCCTCCGAGTCCATATGTCGTCCCTTCGTTGCTCATCCTTGTAGCAAAATAAAAGCTCCCTTTTTGCTTCCCTTGTGATTCGAACCCAAGCCATTTCCCCTTGCTTGTGGCGTCACATTCTAAGGCCCTAAGTGGCACCTCCAAGCCATTTAAACAAGCCCATTCTTGTGTCATATTTCCCCTACTAATTTCCTTAAGGCCTCTTAGGCTTAGCTTCCTCTTTTAAACTTAAAAATCGAATAATTTCTAAGGCATTTTCTACACTTTACAGTTTCCAAAATTCATGCGACACAATTGAGCACACATAGGCATGCTACCTCATACAATTTAGTATTAATGCATAAGCCATAAATCCGGATATTACATATCCATCCGCTACACACCATCCGTACCTGCCAATCACACCGTGGGGATTACTAAATTGACCCTCCATCTGCCACACACCATCGAAGGTAGCCGCTGCACTCAACTGCACATCACCCTTATAAATTTGTGGCATGGCTAGTAGATCATTGTGGCAGAGTCACCAGATTCATAATATGTGACCGAAGTCACCAGATTCATAATATTGTGACTGAAGTCACCGGATACATAATATTGTGATCGAAATCACTGGATAATGTGGTAAAAACCACCGGAACACTTCCCCTTTATCAAAATCACCCATATGCCCATGCACACATATTATTAAAATTTTATGCAATATACCCCCAAAATCATAACGAAATCATACACATTTCATATCCATGCTTACAGCATTATTAACGAAGTATTAGGGGGTTAACGTACCTGAATATCATGTACCACTGAATGGTACCCGTAACCATTATCAAACATATTTCTTATTAACACATGCAAATATTAATACTATCAATTTATTGGAAATTTAGTGTAGGGCCACACACCTGATAACAGTGAGAACTATACTTTCCCGCTCGTCGATACCTATATATTTATCACGCTTGATTAGAACACTAATACTTATAAAACTATACAAATGATAAGTAATCTAAATCCTTACCCTCGAAATCTCGAACAACAACTATATATGATTTCTCTCTGATTGATGGTTCATAACCCGATGAAGGACTTCAAATAATCAATTTTCGCCTGCAGAGGGTCCACAACCCAATGGAAAGTCTCGGATTCCCGACACAGCCCTTCGTTTGAAATTTGAGGGTATAGTAGAACCACCCCTCTTCCAAACACTATTTACCGCTCTTTTCGAACCCATTTTGTTTGCCCTAAAATCTTAACTCTTCAATTCAATTTTTCTAACGAGTCACGAAGATTATGAATACCCCGAGTTTGGCCTTCTTTGACACACTTGGCTTGAAAGAATGATTATGAAGAGAAAATATGTGAGAAGATGGTTCGGCTAAGAAAATAATTTTTGATGGAAATGATGCTAGCAACATTCAGCCATGGAGAAAAGTAGAAAAGAGAATATGTGTTTCAGTTTTTGATAAATCGTGAAAAAAAGAAGAGAGAAGGTTGAGATTTGATGCGATTAAGCTTTGGTATCCAAAGAGAGATTCGGCCTTAACAAATAAGAAAAAAAGAGATGGAGTTTAGGAGATTCGCAATGATGGTGTTTTGGGTTGAAGAGGTTGCGGCAATGGTGAACTTTGGGAGAGAGAGGTTCGCCTAAACACAATAAAAAGAAAAGAAAAGAAGAGAAGAGAAGAGAAATGGCAGATTCGGCTTACCCTTAAACAAATAAGAAAGAAAAGAAAAGAAACAAATGACCTTTATGGTCTATGAATGATTCGGCCAAAGTCTAACAATAGAAGAAAAAGAATAGATTTTGGTGTGGTTTGGTTACAAAGAAAAAGGTGAAAGTTTAGAAGAGAATGAGGTTGGAAAATCGGCAAAAGAAAGTGACCAAAATGGCTCTTTGATAGTCTTAAGCTTTCGGCACCACACTAGAGAAAGAAGAAGAAACCCGAAAAGAAAACACCTAAACCCCTAAAGAAATTTCGGCTACTCCCCTCTACCACATGACCGAAATGATCATCAAAGAATTCCCTTGGCCGGCCAACTCACATTCTCATCACAAGTCCCATATTTTCCTCCTTATTTCCTCCTAATCTCTTTCAAAACTCAACAACCCCCTAGCCCCCTATGCCGTCTACATACATGGTCAAAAGGCCATAAAATAATTTCCAAAACATCATTCCTTACTTCAAGCCTTATGTCCCCTTATCATACCAAAACCTCTTGATTCCATACCATAAATTAGCACTTGCCTTTTTCCTTAGTCTACTATCCATAAATGAAAAAGTCCATCCTTACCATAATTAAAGTTTGACCAACACATCCCATACAAATGCAAAAATAAAAGTCACCCTATTGCCATCCAAGGGATTCAAACCTAAGCCCCCTCACACTGTTTGTGGCGCCACTTTCCAAGGCCCTAAGTGGCGCCTCCCTTGCCACTTTGCCAACTGAATTCTTGTGATTAAAACCTTCAACAAATTTTCTTAGGACTATCTTGACTAGCTCCCTTTTAAGAATTAAAAATTTAATATTTTTCTAAGGCATTCTCCTACATACTAAAGTTCCTGAAACTCCTAAAACACATACAAACAGCACACAACATGCCATTGCACACATTCAAGTGAAAATGCATAACCCCTAAATCCAGGATATTACAACTATCAAATGATAGGTTCGATTGCAAAATCTACAAATCTGAAACCGAAATCATGCGAAATGGGCCACGCGAGCGTGTGGGCCTGATTGGGCCTAAAATGAATTTTAGTCCCAATAGTTCCATAGAGACCCAAAAAGGGTCATGTGTCGCTCGAGGTGATAGTAAGCCTTTAGAGAGGCTGTTAAATGTGAAATTACTAAAATACCCCTTGAGGGCAAATTACTGAAATACCCCTAAAGGGTAAAATTACCGAAATACCCCTAGAGGGTAAATGACCGTTATACCCCTAATTATGGTTTGTTAACATGTATATGCTTTTTTTACATTTCTATACGTATGATGCATTGTATTTATGATATGTTGCATGGGATGGGATTGATGATCGAAGTGTAATCTGGTGGCTTTGCCACATTCTGTCTGGTGGCTCCGCCACAAATTCTGTGATTAGCAGCTTGTCTACCATATTGGTGTGTTGGGCTGGGTGGGTTGACTTGGTCCCCACAGGTGTGTTGGGCTGGTACGGGGGTGTGTAACGGATGGACTATTAGGTTGGGCTGCATACTTTGCTTGCATTATCATGTTTATAGGGCTAAAGCCTAGATGGTTACTTAATAGGGCTTTAGCCCAGTCTGCTTCTGTATGGGCTCAGGCCTAGCTAATGACCGATTAGGAGATTACACACTGAGTTCTCGTAACTCACTCCTCTGCTTAAACCTTGTAGGTGATCCCGAGCGTTGAAGATTTGGAGCTGTGGGGGACTCTGTGGTGGCCATACATCGAAGTACTTCTCCCAAACTTTAGTAAATTTTTGTTTTGCTTTATTTTGAGATTTATTTTAATTTGGGTTCTATCTTTTGTAATAAGGCCATTGGATTTTAATTTTTCTTTTAAGCTTTCATTTTAGTTATACTCAAACTAAAATGATTAAACTCTTGATTTTCTTAAAACGACTATAATTGTTTTCAAAATATCACATTTTCGTAATTCACTAAATCTGATTTATGTTATAAACAAAGTTTTTGAAAATATTAATAATAACGTTTTTACAAGAAAACCATAAAATTAATTCTGAATTTCACAAACAACAAAGCTCAAAGTTTTCAAAGAGAATACGAACTTTTTAACGAACGCATAGTTTTTTTTTTTACAACCCTTCTATGTGACATGCTAGATCCGGTCATAACATCTAGGCCAGGTTTGAGGTGTTACATTTTAGATTTAGATCAGGGGAAAAATAAAGTATTGGACTAATCGATCCATTTCGTTGTTTTTGCGATTGAGGTAAGTTTGTATGTTAATAAGGATTATTATAATTGTGCTTTAAAAGCTTTATTATTGAATTTAATTGTGAATATGACCTTCCGTATGTGTTCGATGAAGATTCGGCAAAGTGAAATCCTGGTTGAACCTTAGGAATATATTAGGATATGAATGACATGTCATTAAGGTTTATGTGTTTTGGGTGCTAGTCCGTACGTTCTACCGGTGGTTGAGTTATCCAGAATGTGTTGCGGATTCTCGATAGCTTGTGTGAGTAGCACCGTGTCGCTACATCTTGACCGCCAGCTTGTGTGAGCAGACCCATTGATAGCTCGAGAGTGAGCATTATATGAGATATGAGATTGAGATACTTTCAGCTATGTATTGGCACTTAGGGTGTGAGATTCCTAGGTATCCAATATTATTCCAAATGGTTCAAAGGGTATATCGAAGATATGAAATTGTGTGAGATAAATAAGTATCAGTACAGGTATGTAAGGAAATTATATGAGCATTGAATCTATGAAATTGTAAGTTTATGATCATTATGTGGATGAATACATGTTAACTTTATGGTTTTGTAGTACATTATGTTTATATCACTTGAATGATGAATGAATGATAAGTTATACTTATTAACTATAGAGCTTACAAAGCTTTATAGTTTACTCTGTTTACTTTTTCTATGTTTTATAGTGAATATCAAAGCTTGATCAGATTTGGGAGTCGTCGGAGATCTCATCACACTATCAAGCTATCATTTTGGTACTTTTGAACTTGTATATTTGGATATGTGGCATGTATATGAGTTGTGGTTTATATGATTTATGTGTTGGTAATGGTTTTAGCCATTTGATTTGGCTTGTAAATGACGTATGTTTAGCTATGTGTATAACCATTTAATTAGTGGCTTATTTTGGTATGCTTGGTGATGTATATATATGTGCAAATGGCCTTTTGATATGTTATGTATAATTTTTATATAGATGCTTGATGTGAATTGGTGTTTACAGTTCCAAATGGTTGAAATTTGAGATTGGTATGCTTGTGGCTTTAGGCAAAGTGATGCATAATTGAAAGTGACCATATAGGTGATTTGTGATTATGAAATTAGTATGAAATTATATGGCTAATTATGATACATATGTGTCTTGTGGTTGATGTATGGAAATAGCATGAATTAGACTTGATTAAGATTGGTTGGAATGCCTATTTATGCTATGTTATATGCCATTTGGTTTGTCTAGGTGAATGAAAGTTAGGGTGAGAAAAATGGCTTGATAAATAGCATATTTTTGTCCACATGGGCATAGACTGCGCGTGTGTCTCAATCGTTTGTGACACACGGTCAAGTAATACAGTCGAGTATCCCCAAGTGTTTAATTAGAAAACAAGTCAGTATGCTCCACACGGCCCAACACACAGGCATGTGACTTGGTCGTGTGGCATAAGTTAGTATACCTACAGTTTTGGCACATCCTAGCACGTGGCCTGGCAGACGGGCTTGTGTGACCATTTCTAAGGCACACGGGCTAGTCACACGGGTGTGTGTCTTGGTCGTGTGACCCAAGTCAGAGAGTTACACAAGGTCGGACACGGGTTGGGACACGGCCATGTGATCCCATTTCGAATGTCCATACGGCCTATGACATGGGCATGTCTTTGGTCATGTAAGACACAAGGCTGGATCACATGGGTGTGTGTCCCCTGTATTTTGATAAATTTTCTAAGATTTCCAAATTTTTTTGGAGTTATCGGTTAGTCCCGAACCACTCCTAATGAATAATTTGGGCATAGTAGGCTCATATTAGGAATGGACTAAATTGATATGGACTAAATTGTGATATGGAATAAATTGAATTGAGAGATAATTATATAAGTTAATTTTGATTACATATAGATCAAGAAAAGCAAAACTCGGATCTAGATCGAAGGAAAAACAAAGTTCTAGACTAATTGAATCGTGTCGTTGTTTTTACATTGAGGTAAGTTCGTATGTAATAAGTTTCGTTGTAAATATATTTTAAATGTTGTGATATTGTATAAACTATGAACACGAAACTACAGAAATGTTCAAAAATGATTTGACAAGGATTCGGTATTGGAAATCCTAGTTGAACCTTAGGAATAGATAGGATACTAGTGACATGTCATTAGGGACTTATTGTGATTATGTGATTCGAGTGCTTGTCCTGTACGTCCTACTGGTGGTTAAGTATACCAGTATGTATTGTGGTTACTTGACAGCTTGTGTGAGCAGCACCGTGTAGCTACGTCTTGACCCATAGCTTGTGAAAGCAGGCTTGTTGATAGTTTGAGAACGAGCATATATGTGATATGAGATTGAGGTAGCATTAGCTATATATGTGTCACTTTGGTGCGAGTTTCCCGAGTATCCAATAGTATTCGAATGGTTCAACGGGTAAATGAAAGATGTGGTTGAAGTATGAGATTGATACGAGATGGTGTGATTTCAAAGCTAGCTTGAATTTGGGGATTGTCAGAGACTACATCACATTATCTTACTATCACTTGGTACCTTTAAACTTTGGTATTTTGGTATATGGCATGTATAGGACATTGGTCATTTGAAATGGCTTGTAAATGGTAAATGTTTTGGTTTGTATATAACCATGAGATTTGGTTCATTTTGGTTGATGTGGTTGTGTATATATTTGTGCATATGGCTCTTATTATGTGTTTGAATATAGTAATGTATTGTTGGTTGATATTTGGAAATTAGAAGTACTAGATGGATTGAAATAAACTTAGCATGTTTATGATATTAGGCGAAATGATGCAAAATTTGTAAGTGTTCATATTGGTTATTTAAGTTAATTAGATTTGATATGAATTGAGTGGTATATTATGGTATAAATGTGTTTTTAGATTGGTTTGAAATGAGATGGTATGGGTTATGCTTGTTGGAGTTAATTTAAGTGTTCTTATATGCTATGTTTAAGTGCCATTGAATTTGATGTAGGGTACCAAAGTTTGGGTGGCAAATTGGCTTGGTAAATATCCTATTTTTGTCCACACAAGCGTGTGTCTCAATCGTGTGTGATACATGATCATATACACAGCCATGTGTCCTCTGCTGTTGAATTAGAAACCAAGTCAATATGCTCCACACAGCCTCACACACGGGCGTGTGACTTAGCCATGTGGCATAAGTCAGTATACCCTACAAGTTTGGCACGGCCTAGCACACGGCCTGGCACACGGGTGTCTATTACCATTTTTAGGGAACATGGGCGTGTCTGTTGGCCGTGTAACCCAAGTCAAAGAGTTACACGGGGTCAGACACGGGCTGGGACACGACCATGTGCTCCCATTTCAAATGTCCACACGGCCTGTGACACGGGCATGTCTTTGGCAGTGTGAGACACATGGTCGAGCCACACGAGTGTGTGTCCCCTATTTTTGAGAAAATTTTCTAAATGTTTAAAAAGTTTTCAAATTATCAGTTTAGTCCCGAACCACTTCTAATGCATGTTTAGGGCATCGTAGGCTCGTATTAGGGACAAAATGATTGGTTGTGAATGAATTGTATTTGAAATGATTAATTTGTATGAGAAATGTATGTTTTAATGTGTGATAAGTTTGGTAATACTCTGTAACCCTATTTTAGCGTTGAATACGGGTGAGGGGTGTTACATTTATTGATATCAGAGCTATAGTTTAATCGATTCTAGGGCTAACGTAGCATATGTAAGAGTCTAGCTATACATGCCATATATAACCTGTGATAGTGTGATGACTCCTGGCAATTTAAATTGTGTTTTCATATAGTAAATGGATCCCAATCGAGCTGTTGCTGATGATGTTGAAAGTAATACACTAGCTCCCATTCAAGAGGCAGCGCCTTCTGAATCTATAAATGTATCGAGTAGTTACGGAGGAGAGGCTAAAGAAGCCTTTTTCCAAATGATGAATGAGTGGTTCACGTAATTTGTTTGGACAAATCCGGCTACTCAACAACCTCCACCCCCATTTAATCCTCATCATGTTTCCATAGCTTCTCAAGGTGTGGAACTTCTACGAGTAAATAAGCCACCAGTTAAAAAATTCATAAATATAGGGCTGAAGGGTTCAGAGCTACCGTTGATGATGATCCTAAGATAGCTAAATTTTGGCTTGAAAATACTATTTGGGTATTTGATGAACTTTCGTACACGTCAGTTGAGTGTTTAAAGTGTGCTATTTTATTATTGAGGAATACAGTGTATCAGTGGTGGAATACTTTAGTGTCTGTGGTGCCGAGAAAAAGAGTTATTTGGGAATTCTTTCAGTCTGAGTTTTGAAAGAAATAAATAAGTCAGTTGTTTCTCAATCAAAAGCACAAAGAGTTTCTAGAGTTGAAATAGGGTCGTATGACTGTGACTGAGTATGAAAGAGAATTTGTATAGTTGAGCAAGTATGCTCGGGAGTATGTTCTACCGAAGAAATCATGTGCAAACGGTTCGTTGATGGGTTCAACGAAGATATTAAACTTCTAGTTGTAATTCTAGAGTTGAAAGAATTTGTTGTCCTGGTTGATGGAGCTTGCAAAGCCGATGAGCTTAGCAAAGAAAATAGAAAGGCAGATTCAGAGGCAAGAAACTCGAGAAAAAAGATTGATGAATAAGCCATATCAATCTTTGTCAAAGAAATCTATAGATTCGTACACTCGTCCAAATGCTTCAATTGGGTATTCAAACAGCGATCGTGGAAAACAATACTCAAGTCCTAAAATTCAAGCTACATCAGTACCGAGTGTTGGCAGTGTGAGAAATTAGACTTGAATGTCAACAATGCGATATACGACATCCTGGTGAATGTAGAATGAGTAACCAGGCTTGTTTCAAATGTGGTTCACAAGATCATTTCATATGTGATTGCCCAGAATTAGTTGACAAAGATAAGATTCAGAATGTAAGACCAAGTAATACAGCTAATAGAGGGAGGCCACCAAGAAATGCTGGAAATGTGACCAGTAGTAGAGACACGACAAAAGATTCAGTTAAGGAATCTAATACCAGAGAACCTACTAGAGCTTACACTATTCGCGCTTGCGAAGATGCATCATCACTAGATGTTATCACCGGTACATTTTCTCCTTACGACACTAATGTTATTGCATTGGTTGATCTTGGATCGACTCATTCGTATGTTTGTGAGAATTTATTGTCTAGTAAGAAATTTCCTATTGAATCTATTGAGTTTGTGATTAAAGTATCGAACCCCTTAGGCAAGTATGTTTTAGTTGATAAAGTTTGCAAGAACTTTCCTTTAATGAGTCGGGGTTACTATTTTCTGGCCGATTTGATGCTTTTTTCCATTTGATGAATTCAATGTAATTTGGGTATGGATTGTTGACTCTATATGATGCTATTGTGAATTGTAGATGAAAGACTATTGAATTGAAATGTCAAAACAATGAAATTCTTTGAATTGAATCAAATGAGTCGAGTGAATTTTCGGTTGTAATTTCGTTTATGTCAACTCAGAGATGTGTGAGAAAAGGTTATGAAGCTTATCTTGCTTATGTTTTAGATACAAAAGTGTCAAAATCTAAGATTGAATCAGTGCCAGTTGTCTGTGAGTATGCGAATGTGTTTCTAAAAGAATTACCGGGTTGCCACCGATAAGAGAGGTTGAATTTGCTATTGAGTTAGTACCAGGAACTTCATCGATATCGATAGTTCCGTATAGAATGGCTCTAACGGAGTTGAAAGAGTTAAAATCTCAATTGCAAGAGTTAATAGATAGATGTTTTGCATGACCTAGTTTTTCACCCTGCAGGGGTGCGCCAGTATTATTTGTAAAGAAGAAAGACGGATCAATGAGAATGTGAATTGCCTATAGACAGCTCAATAAGTTTACAATAAAGAATAAGTATCCGTTGCCAAGAATAGATGATCTGTCTGATCAGTTGAAAGGGGTAACAGTGTTTTCAAAGACTGATTTGAGATCTGTTTATTATCAGTTGCGAGTGAAAGATTCAGATGTGCTGAAAACTACATCCAGAATGAGGTATGGACATTATGAATATCTTGTTATGCCTTTAGGATTGACTAATGCTCCTGCAATCTTTATGGATTTGATGAATCAAATCTTTAGCTTGTATTTAGACAGATTTGTTGTTGTGTTCATTGATGACATTCTGATTTATTCACGAAATGAGTCTGAGCATGCCGAGCATTTGAGGATTGTGTTTCAAACTTTGAGTGATAAGCAACTGTATGCTAAATTCAGTAAATGTGAGTTTTGCCTCATAGAAGTCAAATTTTTGGGGCACATTGTTTCAGCTGAAGGTATAAGAGTTGATACAAGCAAATTTTCAACTGTTTTTGATTGGAAACCATTGAGGAATGTAACCAAAGTTAGAAGTTTTCTGGGGTTATCTAGTTATTAAGGGATTTTCAATGATTGCTACACCGATGACCAGATTGCTACAGAAAGATGTAAAATTCGAGTGGTCAGAGAAATGTCAACAGAGTTTTGAACGATTAAAAGCATTGTTAACTAAAGAACTAGTTTTGGTTCAACCCGAGTTGAGTAAAGAGTTTGTGATTTTTAGCTACGCATCATTAAACGGTTTGGGTTGTGTTTTGATGCAAGAGGGAAAAGTGATAGCTTATGCTTCCAGGCAATTGAAATCGTACAAAAAGCATTATTCGATGCACGACTTAGAGTTGGCCGCCATTGTATTTGCATTGAAAATTTGGCGACATCATTTGTACGGTGAAAAGTGTCACATCTTTACCGATCATAAGAGCTTGAAGTATATAATGACTCAAAAGATCTGAATTTGCGACAAAGAAGATGGCTCGAGTTGCTAAAAAACTATGAGTTCGTAATTGATTATCATCTGGGGAAAGCAAATGTAGTCACAAATGCTTTGAGTAGAAAATCTTTGTTTGCTCTGAGAGCGATGAATACTCAGTTAACCTTATATGATGATGGTTCGATTCTAGCAGAGTTGAAAGCTAAACCGATATTTCTTCAGCAAATTTGTGAAACACAGAAATATGGTAATGAATTGCAAGCCAAAAGAGTGCAATGTGAGTCGACTAGTGATTCTAACTTTCAGATTGGATATGATGATTACTTAATGTTCTAAGGTAGAATCTATGTACTAAAAAATTTTGAGCTCATTCAGAAAATTTTGCACGAACCACATAGTGGTTATCTATCTATTCACCTAGGGAGTACCAAAATGTATAATGACTTGAAACAATTGTATTGGTGGTCGGGTATGAAATGAGACATTTCTAAGTTTATATCGAGATGTTTAGTTTGTCAAAAAATTAAAGCTGAACATCAAGTGCCTTCAGGATTACTTAGCCTGTGATGATACCAGAGTGGAAATGGGATAGAGTTATGATGGATTTTGTATCGGTTTTGCCTCTGTCTCTTAAAAAGAAAGATACAATCTGGGTTGTCGTAGATCGACTAACGAAGTCTGCACATTTTATTCTGGTACATACAGACTATTCACTTGACAAATTGGCTGAATTGTACATTTCAAAGATCGTTAGATTACACGGGGTGCCAGTTTCGATTATTTTGGATAGAGATCCAAGGTTTACATCACGATTTTGGAAGAAATTACAATAAGCTTTAGGCACGAAGTTGAACTTTAGTACTGTATTTCATACACAGACCGACGATCAGTCTGAGAGAGTAATTTAGATTCTTGAAGATATTCTCCGATGTTGTGTTTTAGAGTTCGAAGGCAACTAGGAGAAATGTTTATCATTAGTTGAATTCGCATTTCACAACAATTTTCAATCTAGCATAAAGATGGCACAGTATGAAGCTTTATATGGTTGCAAATGCCGAACTCCATTGTATTGGACTGAGCTGAATGAGAAAAAGATTCACGGGGTTGATTTGATTTGAGAGGTTGAAGATAAAGTGAAAGTAATTCACGACAGTCTGAAAGCAGCTTCAGATAGATAGAAATTGTACGCAGATTTACAAAGAAAAGACATTGAATTTTAGATCGGCGATAAAGTATTTTTGAAAGTATCTCTGTGGAAGAAAATTCTTTGATTTGGTCGCCAAGGCAAGCTGAGTTCGTGTTTCATCGGGCTGTATGAGATTATTGAAAGAATAGGACCAGTAGCATATTGACTAGCTTTGGCATCAGAGTTAGAGAAAATTCACAATGTGTTTCATGTGTCGATGTTACGCCGATATATATCAAATCCATCACATGTAATTTCTCCGACAAAAATTGAAATTCAATCCGACATGCCATACAATGAATAATTGATCAGAATCCTAGCTCGAGAGATTAAAAAGTTTAGAAATAAACGCATAGCTTTAGTTCGGGGACGAAAATCTCTAGGGGGAAGACTTGTAACAGCCTGTTTTTAGTCAAATCAGAACAGTGGTTTTGGGAAAACAAATCTGAATTCGAAATGTCTATTTTATAATTATTTTAATATCTACAATACGATTGAGTGATTGTGTGAAAGTTTCGTTTAGAAATTTTATCGTCTGATTAGTCAATTAGATAAAAAGGACTAAATCGCGTAAAGTACAAAAGTGATGTTCTAATCGTTAAAGGTATTAAATAGCTATGGAATATTAAAGAGTAGGTCCTTATGTTTTAATTAGACCATTTCAATTTTGATTGGACATTTATGGGCTTAAAATGGATTTTTAATATGATTATATAATAAGGATAATTTTGTAATTTGGTAATTAAGGTAAGTTAAATAAAATAAAAACAAAACATCATCATCTTTTCACCATTCCTTAACCAATTTTAGTAAAGAAATCCATTTTTAGGGCTTGAAGCATTCGGTCATCTCCTAGCTTAATTGTAAGTCCGTTTTTGTCCCATTTTTTTTTAATGATTTCTATGTTTTTTAGATCGTTGCAGCTTAGTCTAGCTAGCCTAGGGATTATTTTGCAAAATTTTTAAAGATTTTAAATGTTTCCAATGATGAATACATGTTTTTTTAATGTTTGAGGATAGATTATAAATGTTTGATGATAGTTATACAAGTTTTGTTAAGTGATTTTTAGTGAAAATGCAAATTAGGGATTAAATTGAGAAATGCTAAAATTTTATGGTTAAAATGTGAAATAAATAGAAAATATAGGTTGCTAGGGACCTATTTGTAATTTGGCTAGCATAGGTTGTGATTAAATTACATTAATTTGTGTTTACATGAAATAAGGACTAAATTATAAAAATGTGAAACATTAAGGGAAAATGTGTAAAAGTGCTTTAAAATGTGATATGGACTAAATTGAATATAGAGATAACTAAATAAGTTAATTTTTTACATATAGATCAAGAAAAGCGAAACTCGGATCTAGATCGAGCGAAAAACCAAGTTCTCAACTAATCAACTCGTGTCATCGTTTTTACATTCGAGGTAAGTTCGTATGTGATAAGTTTCGTTGTAAATATATTTTAAATGCTGTGATATTGTATAAACTGCGAACACGAGACTACGAAAATGTTCGACAATGATTCGGCATTAGAAATCCCAGTTGAACCTTAGGAATAGATAGGATACTAGTAACATGTCATTAGGGGCTTATTGTGATTATGTGATTCGGGTGTTGGTCCTGTACGTCCTACCGGTGGCTGAGTATACTGGCATGTGTTGCAGTTACTTGACAGCTTGTGTGAGCAACACCGTGTAGCTACGTCTTGACCCACAGCTTGTGTGAGCAGGCCCGTTGATAGCTCGAGAGCGAGTATATATGTGATATGAGATTGAGATAGGATTGGCTATATATGTGGCACTTCAGTGCAAGTTTCTCGAGTATCCAATAGTATTTCGAATGGTTCAACGGGTAAATGAAAGATGTGGTTGAAGTATGAGATTGATACGAGATGGTACAATAAATTCAAAGGTAGCTCGGATTTGGGGATCATTGGAGACTACGTCACACTATCTTACTATCACTTGGTACTTTTGAACTTCGGTATTTTGGTATATGGCATGTATAGGGACTTTGGTTATTTTGGTTATAAGTTGATAATGATTTTGGTCATTTGCAATGGCTTGTAAATGTTAAATGTTTTGGTTTTTATATAACCATGAGAGTTTGTTCATTTTGGTTGATGTGGTTATGTATATATTTGTGCATATGGCTCTTATTATGTGTTTGAATATGGTAATGTATTGTTGGTTGATATTTGGAAATTAGAAGTACTAGATGGATTGAAATAAACTTAGCATGTTTATGATATTAGGCTAAATGATGCAAATTTTGTAATTGTTCATATTGGTGATTTGAGTTAATTTGATTTGATATGAATTGAGTGGTATATTATGGTATGAATGTGTTTTTAGATTGGTTAGAAATGAGATGGTATGGGTTAGTTAATTTAAGTGTTGTTATATGCTATGTTTAAGTGCCATTGAATTTGATGCAGGGTACCAAAGTTTGGGTGGCAAATTGGCTTGGTAAATAGCCTATTTTTGTCCACACAGGCGTATGTCTCAGCTGTGTGTGATACATGGGCATATACATGGTCATATGTCCCCGGTTTGAATTAGAAACCAAGTCAGTATGCTCCACATGGCCTCACACAGGGTGTGTGACTTGGCCGTGTGGCATAAGTCAGTATACCCTCCAGGTTTGGCACGGCCTAGCACACGGGCATGTATGGCCATTTTTAGGGCACACAGGCTAGCCACACAGGCGTGTGTGTTGGCCGTGTGACCCAAGTCAGAGAGTTACACCGGCTTGGACACGACCATGTGCTCCCATTTCGAATGCCCACACGGTGTGTGACACGGGCGTGTGTCCCCTGTTTTTGAGAAAATTTTCTAATTGTTTAAAAAGTTTCCAAAGTTATCGATTTAGTCTCGAACCACTTCTAATGCATGTTTAGGGCCTCGTAGGCTCGTACTAGGGACAAAATGATTGGTTGTGAATGAATTGTATTTGAAATGATTAATTTGTATGAGAAATGTATGTTTTAATGTGTGATAAGTTCGGTAATGCTCCGTAACCTTATTCTGGCGTTGAATATGGGTGAAGAGTGTTACATGTTTATTTTGATAAAATATAGGATTTCTTGTACATGCCACTTAGCAAACTCTTAGCTTTGGTGAAGATTCGTGGTTTGGCGGACTCTTCTGTTATGTGTACAACACCCAAGTGCTTTAGGCGAGCACGTTAGTTTGTTATTGCATAAATTTATTTATTATTTTAATAAGGTAATTTAGCTAGTTAAATTGAGACTTAGTTAGAATGGAACTAAGCTACTGTAGATGAAAAGACTTAAATCATGATAAGCGTACTTAATCACGAGAATTAAGAGTGTTAACGGAATTATCTAATTTTTCCACTAAACTTTGTCTTCATGCTTAGGTATATAGGGATAGTAGTGTCTTCACCGAAAATCTTTACGTTTTCTTTGTATTCATCTTCCTCCTTGATTTTTTTTTTTTTTTGCACTCTCTGAAAACTTAAGTCCAAAAAACCTCTCCGAAGTTGGGTTTGTTGTAGTCATCTAACTTACACGTTTGTTTAGCTCACTAGTAATTTTGTATGAAACCTAGGTTATTTTCAAATTTATTTACATATTTTTGGTTCTGTATGCATAAGTGTTATATTGGTGTGTAGTGAAGGAAACTTCCTAATGTTGGGTTCAAAGATGATGTGAAACACTCCAAACCCACCCACAAGCCCTGACCAAATCTGATATGTTTCTCGAGTAAAACTTCAATTAAATCTTGTTTTGTTTTATTAGATAATATGTTGGTTCTGTAGAAATTAGGTCTATTTAGTGATCGCATTGTAAATGGTGTTTAAATATGTTGGTGTCTCATTAAAACGTTATCTTTATGAGAAAGATTATAAGTTAAAAGAAAACCAAATTTAAAACTTATTACTATTGTGAAAACCATAGGTGTTTAGGTGTCAAAACAGTTTAAGTTATTTTTCGAAATCATTTAATTATTTAGTAAATATTTGATCATAGTAGATAAAAAATTTAAAACGTGAAAATAAAACAGTTTATAGCGGCCTTATTACAAAAACATAACCCAAAATAAATACCGAATAATAAAAGAAAACATAGTAGGTTTAATTAAAAGAAAATCTGAAATACTGAGTTGAGTAATGGCCACCACGTAGTCCTCGCTGACCCGGTCCAACACGCTAAGCATCACCTGAAAAAGATATCCCACAAGGGGTGAGTCAACAGACTCAATGTGCAACATTACACTAAAAAAAACCCAATTGATTATAGCCATTAAGCCCATTTAAAACACATTTAGCCATAAGCCCATAATATAGCAAATCAGATAATAACCGATTAAACCACATGAACATATAAAATGAAATGCAATCCCGAGCCCACCTAAATATCCATCCGCTACACACCACCCGTACCTGCCAATCACACCGTGGGGATTACTAAATCGACCCTCCATCCGCTACACACCATTGAAGGCGTCATTGCGATCAATCGCATATCGCCTTATAAATTGTGGCATGGCCACCGGATAATTGTGACAGAGTCACCGGATTCATAATATGTGACCGAAGTCACTGGATAATGTGGTAAAAACCAACGGAACACTTCCCCTTTATCAATATCACCCATATGCCCATGCAATAAACATTTTATTTCGATCTCATGCCATATACCCCCAAAATCATAACGGAATCATACACATTCATATTCATGCTTATAGCATTATTAATGAAGTATTAGGGGGTAAACATACCTGAATACCATGTACCACTGAATGGTACCCGCAACCATTATCATACATATTTTTCTTAACACATGCAAATCATTAATATTATCGATCTTTTAGAAATTTAGTGTAGTGCTACACGCCTGATAACCAGTGATTACGGTACTATCGATACTGATACTCTTTCTTTTTCACAGTCAATTTCCCCTACAAGACCAAAGTTAATATCGGCCAACCTTAATAGACAAAAAGGCCTTTGGCCGAATATTAGGACTCCCTTACCTTGATTATCTAGATCTCGAAAATGTCACTTGTCCCTTGGAGATGTCAAAATCCCTACATGGTTTATGTTAGATTCGATTTCTAACTTTTTAATAAACCAAAATATATGGCATTCGGCCTAAGATTACTCTTGCTTACCTTGGATATTTAAATCCTGAATGATCTCCCCCTAAAAGTCAGCTACAGAGGAACCCCAAAACTTTTGAAAAAGAATGACCAAAACGCAATTGGTCAAATATTCTTGGCTTTTGATGAAATATGTAAAGAAGAAATGAAGGCGATGGAGTGTGATACGAATTGCTTTGATGACAAGAGGGAGTTTCGGCTTTAACAACAAAATAAGAAAAAGAAGACAGAGATAGGAGGTTTATGGTGTTGCGACAATGGTGAAATTAGAGGAGAGAAGTTTCGGCCTTAGCAAGGTAAAAGAAAAGAAATAAAGAAGAGAAAAGAAATAGAGATGAAACACAAATGTGGAATCGGCAAAGATGAGGAGAAAGAGAGAAGAAATGAAAAGTAACAAATGACCCTTATGGTCAATGAATGATTCGGCCAAAGTGTACAAATGAAAAATAATGGTAAATTTTTGGTGTGGTTCAACTTATGAAAGAAAAGGGTGAGGTTTATGAGAGAATGGAACAAGTTTTTGGCAAAAGAAAATGGCCAAAATGGCACTTTGATGGCATTAGGATTTCGGCACCACACTAGAGAAGGAAAAAAAAAAAGAAAACCCCAAAAAATAAACACCTAAACCCATTAAGAGAATTTCGGCTACTCCCCTCTACCCACATGACCAAAATGGTCATCAAAGAATTCCTTGGCCGGCCAACTCACATCTCATCACAAATCCCACATTTTCCTCCTCATTTCCTCCTAATCTTCCTCCTAATCACTTTAAAAATTAAGCCAACCCCCTTAGCCCCCTATGCCGTCTACATTCACGGTCAAATGGCCATAGAAAAATTTCCAAAACATCACTCCATACTTCAAGCCTTATGCCCCCTTAACATACCAAAACTCCTTGATTCCATTCTTTAACTTAGCACTTGCCTTTTTCCTTAGTCTACTATCCATAAAATAAAATAGTCCAACTTTACCTTAATTAAAGTTTGACCAACACATGCCAAACAAGTGCAAAAATAAAAATCACTTTAAGACTATCCATGGGATTCGAACCCAAGACCATTAGCACACTCCACACGCCACTTCCCACTTTACCAATAGATTCCTTGTGATTGAATCCTCATACAAATTTTTCTTAAAGCCAATCTTGCTCAGCTCCCTTTAAAACTAAAGATCTAATATTTTTCTAAGGCATTCTCCTACATTCTAAAATTCCCGAAGTCCCCAAAACACATATAGACAACACATAACATGCCACTACACACATTCAAGTGAAAATTCATAACCCCTAAATCCTGGATATTACAGTTCTACCCTCTTTAAAAATAATTTCAACCTCGAAATTACCTGACTAGAATAAGTGAGAGTATTACTGTCGCATTGCTTCCTCAAGCTCCCACGAAGCTTCTTTCGATCCATGGTTATGCCATAACACTTTGACAAGAGGAACTGATTTCCTCCGTAACACCTTCATATCCCGTTCTAAAATCTGAATCGGCTCTTCCTCGTAGGACAAATCTGGTCTTAGTTCCACTTCCTCAACTGGAACTACATGAGATGGATCCGACCGGTAATGACGTAGCACCGAAACATGGAACACATCGTGCATCTGCTTCAACTCCGAAGGCAACTCTAACTGATATGCCACTAGTCCAACCCGCTTCAAAACCCGATAAGGTCCTATGAGCCTAGGACTTAACTTTCCCTTGCGACCAAATCTCATCACCTTCTTCCAAGGTGAAACCTTTAGGAACACTTGGTCCCCCACAACAAACTCTATCTCCTTCCCCTTAAGATCTGCGTATGACTTTTGTCTGTCAGATGCTTCCTTTAATCGAGCCCGAATTACCTTAACCTCTTCTTTAGATTCCGCCACAATCTCTGGACCCAAAACATGATGTTCCCCCAATTCTGTCCAACACGTAGGAGTGCAACACTTCTGTCCATACAGCACTTCATACGGTGCCATCCGAATACTTACTTGATAATTGTTGTTGTACGCAAACTCCACTAAATGTAAGAACTCCTCCCAGCTTCCTCTGAAATCTATCACACATCCCCTTAACATATCCTCTAAAACTTGGATTACTCGCTCAGACTGGCCGTCCGACTATGGATGAAATGTTTGTCTTCAAGTCCAACTGTGCCCAAAGCCCGATGTAATGCTTTCCAAAACCGAGATGTAAACCTCGGATCCCTATCCACAATAATCGACACCGGCACTCCATGCAACCTCACAAACTCAGCCACATACAACTTCGCCAATTTTTGCAAAGAGTAATCAACCCATCTCGGGATGAAATGTGCAGATTTCGTCAATCGATCCACTATCACCCATATCGAGTCTTTCTTAGTAGGCGTAAGAGGAAGCCCACTAACAAAGTCCATGGTGATTCTCTCCCACTTCCACTGCGGAATCTTTATCTATGAAGCAATCCCGAAGGTACTTGATGTTTAGCCTTGACTTGTCGACACGCTAAGCACTTCCCTACGAATTCAGAACTTTCCGCTTAAGGCCGTGCCACCAAAATCGATCTCAGAATCTTGGTGTAACTTCCTCCGGGATGCATAGCATAAAGGCTACCATGCGACTCCTGAAGAATCCTTTGCCTCAACTCCTGATCCTTCGGCATACGACCTTACCCTTGAAACACAATGCTCCATCGCCATTAACACCATAATCTTCTAGCTCCCATTCTACGCTCCGTAGCTTAGCACTCAAATCATCGCTCACCAACCGCCTTTCTTTCACTTGACTCAACCATGTCGGCTTTTCTTGTAATTTCGCCAGCAAGCTTCTGTCGTCATAAAGACTAAGATGTGCAAACATCGTCCTTAGATCTGACACCATTTTTCACTTAAAGCGTCTGCCATCACATTTGCCTTGCCCGGATGGTACTCTATAGAACAGTCGTAGTCTTTCAACAACTCCACCCACCTTCGCTGATCTCAAATCCAGCTCCTTCTCGAGTCGTGAGATATTTCGACTCTTGTGGTCCAGATATATCACCGACTTTTACCCATATAAATAATGCCTCCATACCTTAAGAGCAAAGACTATTGTCGCCAACTCCAAGTCATGCGCCGATAGTTAACCTCGTATGACCTTAGTTGCCGAGATGCATAAGTAACTACTTTCCCGTCTTGCATCAGAACACATCCTAATCCTGTGTGAGAAGCATCACAATACACCACGAAATCTTTTCGTGCCTCAGGCTGAATCAAAATCGGAGCTTCAGTCAAAACCCTCTTAAACTTCTCAAAGCTCTCTTGCTGCTTATCTGCCCATACGAAAGGTACCTCCTTTCTCAGCAATTTCGTTAAAGGTGCTGCTATCGATGAAAATCCTTCGACGAATCTTCTGTAGTAGCCAGCTAATCCCAAGAAATCGCGAACCTTAGCTACGCACTTAGGTGGTTTCCAATCTAAAATCTAATCTTCCGCCTCCAATCTTCCGAGGATCCACATGGCCTATCCGCTTCTTTTAGCCAAAATTCACATGGCCTAAAAGCTTCTTCTCCTTAACACTTGCAACACTATCTCAAGATGCTCATCATGCTCTATCTCAGATTTGGAATATACTAGGATGTCGTCTATAAACACAACGATGAACTGATCCAAGTAGGGTTGGAAAACCCGATTCATCATATCCATGAAAGCAACTGGGGCGTTCGTCAATCCGAACGGTATTACTAAGAACTCATAATACCCATACCTTGTTCGAAAGCTGTCTTATGGATATCCACTTCTTTCACCTTAAGCTGATGATACCCCGACCTTAGATCTATCTTTGAGAATACCGCAGCTCCCTTAAACTGATCAAACAAGTCGTCTATCCTCAGCAAAGGATACTTGTTCTTGATGGTCAGCTTATTCAACTGTCGGTAATCTATGCACATACGCATAGTTCCATCCTTCTTCTTCACAAACAAGACCGGTGCTCCCCATAGAGACACACTGGGTCGAATAAACCCACGATCAAGCAACTCTTGAATCTGAGCCTTGAGCTCACCTAACTCCTTTGGTGCCATTCTATGCGGAGCGATAGATACTGGCGCCGTACCAGGCAACAAGTTAATCCCAAATTCTACCTCCCGATCCAGAGGCAATCTTGGAAGTTCTTCCGGAAAGACATCCACGAATTCTCTCACTGTCCTGACCTCTTCAACAGTTGCTTCCTTAACCTCCAAGGCACTAACCAACACATCCCTTTCTTACCATTTTTTTTGCCTTAAGAGCAGATACCACATTTGATAAATAGTTTCGTCTCTCGCCCATTACCATAACTTCCTTGTCATCAATAGTTCTTAGTGACATCCGCTTAGCAGTACAATCCACATTCGCACGATATTTCACTAGCCAGTCCATGCCTAAGATTAGATCAAATTCCTCGAATTGCAACTCCATTAAGTTAGCCAGAAACTGCATCCCTTGAACTTCTAAAGGCATTTCCTTAAAGAGCTTATCTACTACTACAATCATCTAAAGGACTAAAATACGATCATCTTCCTAGGTACAAGATCGAGTTCACATGCGAGTCCCGATACTTCACTAGCGATGTATGAATGAGTTGACCCTATATCTATCAAAGCAATAAAGGGCAACCCGAAATAAGGAACGTATCCATTATAACATCAAAAGGCCACTATCTTCCTCCGACAAACCGCGATACACTAGACACGGGTGTCTCGCCTCGGTGCTACCACGGCCTACTGCACTGGGTCCCGCGACCTCTACCGTAACCATTACCTCGCCATTCGCACCATGACCCTCATCGGTCGCCGTCCTCCTCTCGCTAGCTCGATTAAAACCACGACTTCCGGATAGTTCCTATCTATATCCATCGGACAATATTTAATCATATGATCCTTGGACCCACACTTAAAACATCCCCCTGTCTTTTTCCAACATTCACCTGGGTGTATCTTTCCACACTGAGCACAAGTACGATACTGTCCTCCCGTAGCAACCTACTGACCTCGCGACCCATCAACTCTAGGTCTCTTTTGAAAATTCCCGGATGACCCTGGAGACCCATAGCTCCTCTTATTCTTATTCTGACCTCTGTCCCGATTTTGTCTCTCAGTCCGCTTAACTTCTTCAGCTATTCGTGCCCTATCCACTAAGACTGCAAAATCTCTTTCCCGGTGTGAAGCAATCAACACTAACAGCTCATCTCTCAGTCCATCCTCGAATTTGACACATCGCTCATAATCAGTAGCTACAATCCCTCTAGCATACCAACTTAACCGCAGAAACTCCGCTTCATACCCAGCTACCGACTTATTTCCTTGTACTAAATCCAGAAACGCCTTTCTCTGAGAGTCAATGTAGCTAGCTCCAACGTATTTCCCTTCAAACTTAACCTTAAAATACCCCTAATCCACTCGATCAACAGGAATACTCTCCTTGACAGTGAGCCACCACTGGTAAGCTTCATCTCGAAGCAATAAACAAAGACCTTCAATTTTTCCTCAAGAAGCAAATCCAAATCGTCCATGATCCTCTCGATCGCCTCTAGCCAAGATTCGCTACATTCGGAGCTACCCCAGATATTCCCCTAAAAACCTCGGCTCCATTTGATCTAAGTCTATCAGCGACTGACTTTCTAACCCCATTACCCATACTAGCTCCTGCTACTCACTCTAGAACTCGCAGCATAGCCTGCGATACTACGTCATCTCCTCCAGTTTGCTCTTGAAATTCTGTCCCAATAGCCGGTGGTGGTGCTTCATTTTCGGAACCCTGACCAGGCTTAACTGGTTCCGATACAGCCATTCTACCTCTGTCGCGTCCACGACGACCGCGTCCCCTAGAACTCATGTCTAATTTGCGTCTTATCTGTTTTACGAAAATTTTATGCATTAGAGTCTTTTCAGTTCTTGTTTAAAGAAAATTTTATACAACTGAGTTTTAATCAGTGGTTTTTCCGTAGAAGTACACATATACATAGGGCCCATGTCTCTAAAGTACAGTTTCCTAGGCTTATCAACTAAAGTATCATACATTAACATACTCGCATCAATTTATCAACAAAAGAACTTACAGGAGGACCTGGGCCGAGAACTAGGGTGCCATGCTTCCATAAAAACCAGTTTAACCAAAACTTTTCACAAAAACTCATTTGGGCTTAATTTTGAAAACGTTGTGGACTTTAAAACCCAAGGTCGAGTGTTTAAAACTGGGCTCTGATACCAAGTTGAAACACTCCAAACCCGACCCACAAGCCCTGACTGGATCTAGTATGTTTCTCGAGTAAAACTTTAATTAAATCTTGTTTTGTTTTATTAGATAATATGTTGGTTACAGAGAAATTAGGTCTATTTAGTGATCGCGTTGTAAATGGTGTTTAAATCGTTGGTGTCTCATTAAAACGTTATCTTTATGAGAAAGATTATAAGTTAAAAGAAAACCAAATTTAAAACTTATTATTATTGTGAAAACCATAGGTGTTTAGGTGTCAAAACAGTTTAAGTTATTTTTCAAAATTATTTAATTATTTAGTAAATATTTGATCGTAGCGGATAAAAATTTAAAATGTAAAAATAAAACAGTTTATAGCGGCCTTATTACAAAACATAACCCAAAATAAATCCCAAATAATAAAAGAAAACGCAGAGGTTTAATTAAAAGAAAATCAAATATCTTGAGTTGAGCAATGGCCACCACGTAGTCCTCACCGACCGGTCCAACACGCTAAGCATCACCGAAAAAGATATCCCACGAGGGGTGAGTTAATGAGACTCAATGTGCAACAAGACACTAAAAAAAAAAACCCAATTGATTATAGCCATTAAGCCCATTTAAAACACATTTAGCCATAAGCCCATAATATAGCAAATCGAGATAATAACCGATTAAATCACATGTACATATAAAATGAAATGCAATCCCGAGCCCACCTAAATATCCATCCGCTACACACCACGTACACCTTAATCACACTTTGTGGGATTACTAAATTGACCCTCCATCCGCTACACACCATTGAAGGCGTCATTGCGATCAACTCGACATCGCCTTTATAAATTGTGGCATGGCCACAGATAATTGTGACAGAGTCATCGGATTCATAATATGTGACCAAAGTAACCGATTCATAATATGTGACGAAGTCACGGATAATGTGGTAAAAACCACCTTTAACACTTCCCTTTATCAATATCACCCATATGCCCATGCAATAAACATATTATTTCGATATCATGCCATATACCCCAAAATCATAACGGAATCATACACATTTCATATTCATGCTTATAGCATTATTAACGAGTATTAGGGGTAAACATACACAATACCATGTACCACCGAATGGTACCCGCAACCATTATCATACATATTTTTCTTAACACATGCAAATCATTAATATTATCGATATATTAGAAATTTAGTGTAGTGCTACACACCTAATAACCAGTGATTACGGTACTATCGATACTGATACTCTTTCTTTTTCACAGTCAATTTCCCCTACAAGACCAAAGTTAATATCGGCCAACCTTAATAGACAAAAAGGCCTTTGGCCGAATATTAGGACTCCCTTACCTTGATTATCTAGATCCCGAAAATGTCACTTGTCCCTTGAAGATGTCAAAATCCCTACATGGTTTATGTTAGATTCGATTTCTAACTTTTTAATAAACCAAAATACATGGCCTTCGGCCTAATATTACTCTTGCTTACCTTCGATATTTAAATCCCGAATGATCTTCCCCTAAACGTCGGCTACAGAGGAACCCTGAAACTTTCTGAAAAAGAATGACCAAAATGCAATTGGTCAAATGTTCTTGGCTTTTGATGAAATATGTAAAGAAGAAATGAAGGGGAAGGAGTGTGATGCGAATTGCATTGATGACAAGAGGGAGTTTCGTCTTTAACAATAAAACAAGAAAAAGAAGAGAGAGATAGGAGGTTTATGGTGTTCCGACAATGGTGAAATTGGAAGAGAGAAGTTTCGGTCTTAGCAAGGTAAAAGAAAAGAAAGAAAGCAGAGAAAAGAAATAGAGATGAAACATAAAAGTGGAAACGGCAAACATGAGGAGAAAGAGAGAAGAAAAGAAAAGTAACAAATGACCCTTATGGTCAATGAATGATTCGGCCAAAGTGTACAAATGAAAAATAATGGTAAATTTTTGGTGTGCTTCAACTTATGAAAGGAAAGGGTGAGGTTTATGAAAGAATGGAACAAGTTTTTGGCAAAAGAAAATGGCCAAAATGGCACTTTGATGGCATTAGGATTTCGGCACCACACTAGAGAAGGAAAAAAAAAAGAAAACCCAAAAAAATAAACACCTAAACCCCTTAAGAGAATTTTGGCTACTCCCCTCTACCCACATGACCGAAATGGTCATCAAAGAATTCCTTGGCCGGCCAACTCACATCTTATCACAAATCTGACATTTTCTTCCTCATTTCCTCCTAATCTTCCTCCTAATCACTTTCAAAATTAAGCCAACCCCCTTAGCCCCCTATGCCGTCTACATTCATGGTCAAATGGCCATAGAAAAATTTCCAAAACATCACTCCATACTTCAAGCCTTATGTCCCCTTAACATACCAAAACTCCTTGATTCCATTCCTTAACTTAGCACTTGCCTTTTTCCTTAGTCTACTATCCATAAAATAAAATAGTCCAACTTTACCTTAATTAAAGTTTGACCAACACATTCCAAACAAGTGCAAAAATAAAAATCACTTGAAGACTATCCATGGTATTCGAGCCCAAGACCATTAGTACACTCCATACGCCACTTGCCACTTTACCAATAGATTCCTTGTGATTAAATCCTCATACAAATTTTTCTTAAAGCCAATCTTGCTTAGCTCTCTTTGAAACTAGAAATCTAATATTTTTCTAAGGCATTCTCCTACATTCTAAAATTCCTGAAGTCCCCAAAACACATCCAAACAACACATAACATGCCACTACACACATTCAAGTGAAAATTCATAACCCCTAAATCCTGGATATTAAGTTCTACCCTCCTTAAAAATAATTTCAACCTCGAAATTACTTGACTAGAATAAGTGAGGGTATTGCTGTCGCATTGCTTCCTCAGGCTCCCACGAAGCTTCTTCCGATCCATGGTTACGCCATAACACTTTGACGAGGGGAACTGATTTCCTCCGTAACACCTTCACATCTCATTTCAAAATCTGAATCGGCTCTTCCTCGTAGGACAAATCTGGTCTTAGTTCCACTTCCTCAACTGGAACTACATGAGATGGATCCGACCGGTAATGACGTAGCATCGAAACATGGAACACATCGTGCATCTGCTTCAACTCCGAAGGTAACTCTAACTGATATGCCACTGGTCCAACCCGCTTCAAAACCCAATAAGGTCCTATGAGCCTAGGACTTAACTTTCCCTTGCGACCAAATCTCATCGCCTTCTTCTAAGGTGAAACCTTTAGGAACACTTGATCCCCCACAGCAAACTCTATCTCCTTCCGCTTAAGATCTGCGTACGACTTTTGTCTGTCAGATGCTTCTTTTAACTGAGCCTAAATTACCTTAAGCTCTTTTTCGGATTCCGCCACAATCCCTGGACCCAAAACATGACGTTCCCCCAATTCTGTCCAACACGTAAGAGTGTGACACTTACATCCATCTTCATACGGTGCCATCCGAATACTTACTTGATAACTGTTGTTGTACGCAAACTCCGCTAAAGGTAAGAACTCCTCCCAGCTTCCTCTGAAATCTATCACACATCCCCTTAATATATCCTCTAAAACTTGGATTACTCGCTCAGACTAGCCGTCTGACTGTGGATGAAATGCCGTACTGAAGTCCAATCTGGTGCCCAAAGCCTGACGTAGTGCTTTCCAAAACCTAGACGTAAACCTCGGATTCCTATCCGAAATAATCGACATCGGCACTCCATGCAACCTCACAATCTCAGCCACATACAACTTCGCTAATTTCTGCAAATAGTAATCAACCCGTACTGGGATGAAATGTGCAGATTTCGTCAATCGATCCACTATCACTCATACCGAGTCTTTCTTAGTAGGCGTAAGAGGAAGCCCACTAACAAAGTCTATGGTGATTCTCTCCCACTTCCATCATGAATCTTTATCTATTTGAAGCAATCCTCAAGGTACTTGATGTTCAACCTTGACTTGTCGACACGTTAAGCACTTCCCTACGAATTCAGAACTTCCGCTTAAGACCAGCCACCAAAATTGATCTCAAAAATCACGGTGTAACTTACTTCCTCTAGGATGCATAGCATAAGGGCTACCATGCGACTCCTGAAGAATCCTTTGCCTCAACTCCTGATCCTTCTACATCTGACCTTACCCTTGAAACACAATGCTCCATCGCTGTTAACACCATAATCTTTCAGCTCCCGATTCAGCACCTGCTGTAGCTTAGCACTCAAATCATCATCTACCAACTACATTTCTTTCACTTGACTCAACCACGTCGGCTTTACTTGTAATTTCGCCAGCAAGCTTCCATCGTCATAAAGACTAAGATGTGCAAACAACGCCCTTAGATCTGGCACCACTTTTCGACTTAAAGCATCTGCCACCACATTCGCCTTGCCCTGATGGTACTCTATAGAACAGTCGTAGTCTTTCAACAACTCCACCCACCTTCGCTGTCTCAAATTCAGCTCCTTCTAAGTCAGCAGATATTTCAGACTCTTGTGGTCCGTATATATCATGACTTTTCCCCATATAAATAATGCCTCCATACCTTAAGAGCAAAGACTCATCACGCTAACTCCAAGTCATACGTCGGATAGTTAACCTTGTGTGGCCTTAGTTACCGAGACGCATAAGCAACTACTTTCCCATCTTGCATCAGAACACATCCTAATCTTGTGTGAGAAGCATCACAATACGCCACGAAATCCTTCCCTGCCTTAGGCTGAATCAAAACCAGAGCTTCAGTCAAAACCCTCTTAAGCTTCTCAAAGCTCTCTTGCAGCTTATCTGCCCATACGAAAGGTACCTCTTTCTCAACAATTTCGTTAAAGGTGCTGCTATCGATGAAAATCCTTCGACGAATCTTCTGTAGTAGCCTGCTAATCCCAAGAAACTACGAACCTCAGCTATAGACTTAGGTGGTTTCCAATCTAACACTGCCTCAATCTTCCGAGAATCCACCCTTATCCCTTCTACAGACACCACATGGCCTAAAAATGCAACTTCTTTTAGCCAAAATTCACACTTGCTGAATTTGGCATAAAACTTCTTCTCCCTTAACACTTGCAACACTATCTGAAGATGCTCATCATGCTCTATCTTTGATTTGGAATATACTGGGATGTCATTTATAAACACAACGATGAATTGATCCAAGTAGGGTTGGAAAACTCGATTCATCATATCCATGAATGCAGCTGGGGCGTTCGTCAATCCGAACGACATTACTAAGAACTCATAATACCCATACCTTGTTCGGAAAGCTGTCTTATGGATATCCACTTCTTTCACCTTAAGCTGATGATACCTCGACCTTAGATCTATCTTTGAGAATACCGCAGCTCCCTTAAGCTGATTGAACAAGTCATCTATCCTCGACAAATGATACTTGTTCTTGATGGTCAGCTTATTCAATTATCGGTAATCTATGCACATACGCATAGTTCCATCCTTCTTCTTCACGAACAAGACCGGTGCTCCCCAAAGAGACACACTGGGTCGAATAAACCCACGATCAAGCAACTCTTGAATCTAAGCCTTGAGCTCACCCAACTCCTTTGGTGCCATTCTATACGGAGCGATAGATACTGGCGCCGCACCAGGCAACAAGTCAATCCTAAATTCTACCTCCCGATCCGGTGGCAATCCTGGAAGTTCTTCTAGAAAGACATCCATGAATTCTCTCACCATCCTGACCTCTTCAACAGTTGTTTCCTTAACCTCCAAGGCACTAACCAACATCAGAAAAGCTACACATCCCTTTCTTACCAATTTTTCTACCTTAAGAGCAGATACCACATTTGATAAATAGTTTCGTCTCTCGCCCATTACTACAACTTCCTTGTCATCAATAGTTCTTAGTGGCATCCACCTAGTAGCACAATCCACATTCGCACGATATTTCACTAGCCAGTCCATGCCTAAGATTAGATCAAATTCCCCGAATGGCAACTCCATTAAGTTAGCCGGAAACTGCGTCCCTTAAACTTCTAAACGCACTTCCTTAAAGAGCTTATCTACTACTACAGTCTGTCTTAAAGGACTAAGTATAGTCATCTTCCTAGGTACAGTCTCAGAGTTCACATGCAGAGTTCCAGATACTTCACTAGCGATGTATGAATGAGTTGATCTTATATCTATCAAAGCAATAAAGGGCAACCCAGAAATAAGGAACGTACCCATTATAACACCAAAAGCGCCACTATCTTCCTCCGACGAACCGCATATACACCGACCTAGCTGTCTCGCCTCGGTGCTACCACTGCCTCTCGCTGGGGTCCCGCAACCTCTACTAGAACCATTACCTCGCCATTCGCACCACGACCCTCATCGCCACTCGCCCACCTCTCGCTAGCTTTGATTAAAACCACGACTCTCTTCGGACGGTTCCTATCTCTATCCATCGCACAATCCTTAATCATATGATCCTTAGACCCACACTTAAAACATCCCCATGTCTTTTCCAACATTCACTGGTGCATCTTTCCACACCGAGCACAAATACGACATCGCCTCCTCGTGGCAACTCAACACCTCATGACCCATCAACTCTAGGTCTCTTTTGAAAATTCCTGGATGACCGTGAAGACCCATAGCTCCTCTTATTCTTATTCTGTCCTCTATCCCAGTTTTGTCTCTCAGTCCGCTTAACTTCTTCAACTACCGTGCCCTATCCACTAAGACTGCAAAATCTCTTTCCCGGTGTAGAGTAATCAACACTCGTAGCTCATCTCTCAGTCCATCCTCGAATCTGACACACCGCTCATAATCAGTAGCTACAATCCCTCTAGCATACCAACTTAACCGTAGAAACTCTACTTCATACTCAGCTACCGACTTATTTCCTTGTACTAAATTCAGAAACGCCTTTCTTTGAGAGTCAATGTAGCTAGCTCCAACGTATTTCCCTTCAAACTTAACCTTAAAATACCCCCAATCCACTCGATCAGCAGGAATACTCTCCTTGACAGTGAGCCACCACTGGTAAGCTTTATCTCAAACAATAAACAAAGACACTTTCGGCTTTTCCTCGATCTGCAATTCAAATCGTCCATGATCCTCTCGACTACCTCTAACCAATACTCGCTACATTCGAGCTACCCAGATACTCCCTAAAACCTTGGCTCCATTTGATCTAAGTCTCTCAGCGACTGACTTTCGAGCCCCATTACCCATACTAGCTCCCGCTACTCGCTCTAGAACTCGCAGCATAGCCTGTGATACTACGTCATCTCCTCCAGTTTGCTCTTGAAATTCTGTCCCAATAGCCGGTGGCGGTGCCTCATTTTCGGAACCCTGACTAGACCTAACTGGTTTCGATACAGCCATTCTACCTCTGTCGCGCCCACGATGACCGCGTCCCCTAGAACTCATGTCTACTTCGCGTCTTATCTGTTTTACAAAAATTTTATGCATTAGAGTCTTTTCACTTCTTGTTTAAAGAAAATTTTATACAACTGAGTTTTAATCAGTGGTTTTTCCGTAGAAGTACACATATACCTAGGGTCCATGTCTCTAAAGTACAGTTTCCTAGGATTATCAACTAAAGTATCATACATTAACATACTCGCATCAATTTATCAACAAAAGAACTTACCTGGCAGACCTGGGCCAAGAACTAGGGTGCTATGCTTCCATAAAAACCAGTTTAACTAAAACTTTTCACAAAAACTCATTTGGGCTTAATTTTGAAAATGTTGTGGACTTTAAAACCCAAGGCTGAGTGTTTAAAACTGGGCTCTGATACCAAGTTGAAACACTTCAAACCCGGCCTACAAGCCCAGATTGGATTTAGTATGTTTCTCGAGTAAAACTTCAATTAAATCTTCTTTTGTTTTATTAGATAATATATTGGTTCTGTAGAAATTAGGTCTATTTAGTGATCGCGCTGTAAATGGTGTTTAAATACGTTGGTGTCTCATTAAAACGTTATCTTTATGAGAAAGATTATAAGTTAAAAGAAAACCAAATTTAAAACTTATTATTATTGTGAAAACCATAGGTGTTTAGGTGTCAAAAGCAGTTTAAGTTATTTTTCAAATCATTCAATTATTTAGTAAACATTTGATCGTAGTAGATAAAAATTTAAAACTTAAAAATAAAATGCAGTTTATAACGGCCTTATTACAAAACAGAACCCAAAATAAATCCCGAATAATAAAAGAAAACGTAGTAGGTTTAATTAAAAGAAAATCAAATCTTGAGTTGAGCAATGGCCACCTCAAGTCCTCATTGACCAGATCCAACACGCTAAGCATCACCGAAAAAGATATCCCACGAGGGTGAGTCAACAGACTCAATGTGCAACAATACACTAAAAAAACCCAATTGATTATAGCCATTAAGCCCATTTAAAACACATTTAGCCATAAGCCCATAATATAGCAAATCGATAATAACCGATTAAATCACATGTACATATAAAATGAAATGCAATCCGAGCCCACCTAAATATCCATCCGTTACACACCACCGTACCGCCAATCACACCGTGGGATTACTAAGTCGACCCTCCATCCGCTACACACCATTGAAGGCGCCAGCAATAACTACATATCGCCCTTATAAATTATGGCATGGCCATCGGATAATTGTGACAGAGTCACCGGATTCATAATATGTGACCGGATTCATAATATGTCACGGACAATGTGGTAAAACCACCAAACACTTCCCTTTATCAATATCACCCATATGCCCATGCAATAAACATATTATTTCGATATCATGCCATATACCCCAAAATCATAACGGAATCATACACATTTCATATTCATGCTTATAGCATTATTAACGAAGTATTAGGGGGTAAACATACCTGAATACCATGTACCACTGAATGGTACCCGCAACCATTATCATACATATTTTTCGTAACACATGCAAATCATTAATATTATCGATATATTAGAAATTTAGTGTAGTGCTACACACTTGATAACCAGTGATTACGGTACTATCGATACTGATACTCCTTTTTCACAGTCAATTTCCCCTATAAGACCAAAGTTAATATCGGCCAACCTTAATAGACAAAAAGGCCTTTGGCCGAATATTAGGACTCCCTTACCTTGATTATCTAGATCCCGAAAATGTCACTTGTCCCTTGGAGACGTCAAAATCCCTACATGGTTTATGTTAGATTCGATTTCTAACTTTTTAATAAACCAAAATACATGGCCTTCGGCCTAAGATTACTCTTGCTTACCTTGGATATTTAAATCTCAAATGATCTCCCCCTAAACATTGGCTACAGAGAAACCCCAAAACTTTCCAAAAAGAATAACCAAAATGCAATTGGTCAAATGTTCTTGGCTTTTGATGAAATATGTAAAGAAAAAATGAAGGGGATGGAGTGTGATGCGAATTACTTTGATGACAAGAGGGAGTTTCATCTTTAACAATAAAACAAGAAAAAGAAGAGAGAGATAGGAGGTTTATGGTGTTGTGACAATGGTGAAATTGGAAGAGAGAAGTTTCGGCCTTAGCAAGGTAAAAGAAAAGAAAGAAAGAAAAGAAAAGAAATAGAGATGAAACACAAAAGTGGAATCAGCAAAGATGAGGAGAAAGAGAGAAGAAAAGAAAAGTAACAAATGACCCTTATGGTCAATGAATGATTCGGCCAAAGTGTACAAATGAAAAATAATTGTAAATTTTTGGTGTGGTTCAACTTATGAAAGAAAAGGGTGAGGTTTATGAGAGAATGGAACAAGTTTTTGGCAAAAGAAAATGGCCAAAATGGAACTTTGATGGCATTAGGATTTCAGCACCACACTAGAAAAGGAAAAAAAAAGAAAACCCAAAAAAATAAACACCTAAACCTCTTAAGAGAATTTCGGCTACTCCCCTCTACCCACATGACCGAAATGGTCATCAAAGAATTCCTTGGCCGGCCAACTCACATCTCATCACAAATCCCACATTTTCCACCTCATTTCCTCCTAATCTTCCTCCTAATCACTTTCAAAATTAAGCCAACCCCCTTAGCCGCTTATGCCGTCTACATTCATGGTCAAATGGCCATAGAAAAATTTCCAAAACATCACTCCATACTTCAAGCCTTATGTCTCCTTAACATACCAAAACTCCTTGATTCCATTCCTTAACTTAACACTTGCCTTTTTCCTTAGTCTACTATCCATAAAATAAAATAGTCCAACTTTACCTTAATTAAAGTTTGACCAACACATTCCAAACAAGTGCAAAAATAAAAATCACTTTAAGACTATCCATGGATTCAACCCAAGACCATTAGCACACTCCACATGCCACTTGCCACTTTACCAATAGATTCCTTGTGATTAAATCCTCATACAAATTTTTCTTAAAGCCAATCTTGCTTAGCTCCCTTTAAAACTAAAAATCTAATATTTTTCTAAGGCATTCTCCTACATTCTAAAATTCTCGAAGTCCCCAAAACACATACAGACAACATATAACATGCCACTACACACATTCAAGTGAAAATTCATAACCCCTAAATCCTGGATATTACATGATGTTTCTTACATGCATGTTTAGATTCAATAGAGAAGTGATATGATATATTGAATTATCCCTATTTTTTAGCTTAAGAAGATACTAAAGGTTCGATTGATAAAGGTAAAGGACCTGCTATATAGACTTTCCTATATTTCTTGTGAGTTCTTTCTCACTTCCATGTATAGCGGTTTTTTGTATCTCATAGTTATATAAGGTAAGTATTCTTTCTATGTAAAGTATGTATAATGTAAATGAGTGAATAAGGGTTGTTCAGAGTCAATAGTCTAAGTTCAGTATTCTATGATAAGAAATATGGGTCATTTTCATGTTAAGTCACTACCATCTACCTTTGATATGAATGATATGATATGATTTGGTACGTGAAGATGAAGTTGATGATATATGTTCGAGTAGCCTCCAGTAAGGAAGATATATTGCAAACCAAATTGGCAGATCATGATAAAACATGCTACTGAATGATTCTGATATGGAGAGCTATAAGGGGAGAATGTATAATAACGAACCAAAACCATATGACATCTAACTCTAAAAACTAGGTATGTGGTTGACATGAAAATGAATTGTCTGAATTATGTGAGTTGGTGTATAGAATTTTCCCATATGACACGCCATCAGCGTACTGAGTTCTGTATATGCCATTGGGCATATTCTGTGATATTATGAGAAATCCCTTTGAAATATTTGATTGTGAAGTTAGTATTCTTATATAAGATCTCTTTTGAACTCACTAAGTTCTTTTGAACTTACCCCATTATCCTTTTCCTTCTCAGGCCTGCTAAGTGAAGGAAGACTTTCTGAAGGACTACGCTAGAGGACATCATCTGTTGTGAGATAACTAGTTTTTTGTACTATGCATGGCAAATGGGGGCGATGTCTATTTGTGTTTTGAGAAGGATATGTACCTAAGACTCCTATTGATAAATTATGATTTAATAAAGTTCATTAAAATTTATGGAATGGTTTTAAAGTATTATATTTTGTTTTATGAATAATATCTCATTGAAATTTATATGCCATTTGACTTATACTTTATATTTAAGGTTTATTTCAAACAACGTAGTTTTACAACGTTTGCGCCAGAAACAATTTTAAAGATAGATGATTTCTAAGTAGTGACTCGTCATACTTAGATTCTTATAAGGTATCAAGTTTGACATCTTACAAAGAAAAAAAGATAAAAAATGAAAATGAAAACAGAAAATGGAGAGAGTGAGGAGGAGGGATGATAATTAAGAGAAAAATTAAGAGATAAACTCTCTATTTAAAAAAAACTAACTAACCCCTCTAAATCCTACTCCAATATTATCACAATCAAGTTATTTCGTATTTAAATTTGACCCAAATTCTACGCATGGGCGACACAACAAAGAAAGAGCAAAAATAATTTCTACTTTTGCACACAACAAAATTCAAACTTGGGACCTATAAGTTAGCTAAAGCCTTACAATTGAACCAGCAAGCTCATTCTTGTTAACAATTAAACAAAAAATATAGATAAGCTAGGTGTGACTAGCCAGATATAGGGATAAAAATAACCAAAATTCAAGGAAAAGGAATCGTACACAAGACCTCAAGCACACATCCAGACCACTTAACTACTAGGCAAAATTAATCACTTGACATAATTTTGCAATTCAAAAATTAAAAGAAAACTTGGGCGTAACATGTTTGCTCCTCCATTTTTTGAGGTCACTATGTAACCTACCTCTTAACTGGGGGAATTTTCATACCCTTCCCCAATAAGAAATGTAACACCCCTAACTCGTAACCGTCACCGATTTAGGGTTAAAGGCATTACCAGACAATTTAGATCTTTTACGGACATTTCATAATATTATTCTAATAATCAAATCAAAATGTCCCTTGAATAAGTCTACAAGACCATAAACATGCTTTAGAATAGGGCTGGGACTAAATCGAACACATATAGAAATTCTCAGAAATTTAAAATTTTTTCTAACTTACAGAGGTCACACGCCCGTGTGACCTGAGACATGCCCATGTACCTAAGCCGTGTCAAAATAGGGCATACATACTGACTTGTCCACACGACCTGAGACACGCTTATGTTTCTCACCCATGGTCAACACTGACTTGCACCACACGGCCAGTCACACGCCTGTGTGTCTTGCTTCGTGGTCGAGTCTGACTTGTTTTGCATTGCAACCTCGAAAGACACGGTCAAGCCACACGCCCGTTTGCTCAACTGTGTGGGAAAAAATAGGTCATTTTTAGGGCCAAAATGCCACCCACAGTATGGGCTATCCCTACAAGCATCATACCAATTCAATTCATGCCAAACTAACCAACTTTTCCAAGCATTCAAAGGCATTTCAATCACAACATCTTATGCAACAATTAGCTCAACTAAATAACAACCATTTCTAAGCAAGTTTCATCCACAATCTTATCAATATAATTATGACATCTTCCCATCAATTTGATTCCAACTTTGCTTCATAAACACACTACAATAATATGCTTAGCTATGCATTAATAAGCTTATCATTCATATGAGCATTTCATTTACTATCAAGCTATACCAAAACTAAGCATCATAGGACATGACTAGTCATTCATAAAACAACCATTTATCTAGCCATATTACATGGCTATGTACATATCTCAACATATTTCAAAATAACTAGCTTATACATGCCATATTTAACTATATAAACATTCAAAAGTACCAAAGTAGAGTTTGATAGTGTGGTAATGGTCCTCGACGATTCTCGAGCCTTTCATAGCTTTGGCGATCTGTAAAATAGAGTAAACACACACAAAGTAAGCTTTCCAAAAGCTTAGTAAGCCATATACAAATAAACTTAACGTATTGTAACACCCTAAATTAGGGGTTGTTAAAAATTTAATTAATTTCCCATGGTGCTTGAAGAAATAAATATTATGATTTTATTAAGCATGTTTTAGGCCTAGTCATAACCTCAAATTAGGGCGAATTTGGATTTTAAAACTTCTTTTAAGGGTTTATAAGGGGAGCTAGTAGTTAGGGCTTAAGAAAAATTTTGGAAGGAACATGACACAAGGAAGTAGCTGGTAGAGTGGTTGGGACGCTGCCTAGGGAGCTAGAGTGGTGCGGCAGAGCAGGGGTTCGAGCTGCCAAGGTTGCGCTTGGGGCTTTTATTTTTGCATTATGAATGGAATGTTGGGCTAGAAAGGCCTTATAATTAAATGAAGGGGGTTTGTAACATGAAAGTCCAGGTGGTTGGAGTGGCTTGGAGCGCCACTTTAAGGGGTTGGCAAAAGGTCTCGGGTTTGAGACATAAAGGACGCAAGAGTGTTTTATTTTTTTTGGGGCTTGGGGCATTAAAGGAAGGGGCCCAGTAAAGAGGGCTTAAAAGAATTTTTGGGTAAGGAATGGACATAAAAATCGGATTGGTAAAGTGGTAACCGAACGCCACTTAAGAGCTGGAGGAGAGAATGGGCGTAGGTCATGGGTTCGAGTGGCTAGAAGGGCATTTTGCGATTTATTTTTATATGCAGTGACGGGCTTAAGTAGGGAAGCTTTAAAAATTAAAAGGTGAGGGTGCATGACATGAAAGTCGGGTTGGAAGAGATGGCAAGGGGCGTTGTAGGGGGCTGCATTAGTGAGGTTCCAGGTTCAAACCATAGGAACAGCATATGGTTGTTATTTTTCTTGTTTTTGCTGCTGGCATGTATGGGAGAATTGGCTGCATTTTGGACTCTTATTTTGATAAGGGAGAGCTTTTTTTTTTTTGCTCATATTCGGCTGGAAGGGGGGTTATTAGTGTTTTATTTGCTATTAAATTGTTGAGGGGATTAAGAGATTAAAAGTAAGATAAAGCTAGATTTATTTGTGATAATTCAAGGCTGGAAATTATAACAAAATAAAGGGTGTTTGCCGAAATTTGGACTCCTTTGGGGCTGTCCATATTTGATTTTGTTACAGCATAGAAGTGCCAAAAATTCCAACAAATTCTTTTCCTCCTTCTCTCCTCATTGTGCTGCCGAAATTCCCCTTATACAATTGCCCAAAATTGTTCAAAATTCTCTTCCCCTCTTGCTTCTTTTAGCCGAATATACCCCCCACTTTTAAGAGAAAATTTCCATTCTTCCGTGCTTGCCTTGGCCGAATCTTCCTTGAGGAAAAGGGTGCTATTTTCGGTTCCTTTCTCTTCATTGTTGATAGCCAAAACCCTCTCACAACAATAAGAGGTGTTGACTTGTGGTGCTAAGGGCCGACATAATCATTTAGGTAAGGGATAATCACTCTCATTTAGGATTGAGATTATTGCCGAATGGCCTATGACTCTTAATGATGTATTTAAATCGTTTGTAGGGAAGCTTTCGGGATTTATTTTTCCAAGGGTGAGTGGGTAAACACATTCGACCAAGGGCCCTTGATAAAAGTTTATTTTTTTAAATCCGAAACTAATGTGTGCCATGGATTTAGGGGCTAATTAAGGTTTCGAGATTTGTTTGGAAATCAAATCCATTCAAGGTAAGTCCACAAAAGATCTCTTGGTATGAATTTTGGTTTGGCCGAATAGGCCTTTGATACCAACATTGATAAGTAGCCGAATATAGGATCAAGATCTAGCGACGTAGAACGGATCTTTGGGATCTAGGAATTTCGGTAGAAACAGGTGTGTAAAAACTCACTACACACTTTATTAATTTACATGACTTAATTGTTTGCCTTTAATCTTTTGGTTGTGATTAGCTTGTGGCATAATCATGGTTTCCGGGTAAGTCCCCTAACTTGTGATTTTTGATATATGATTTGCATGCCATCACATGATGTTAAATGCTATGACATGATATATGATAATTGATATATAAGCATTTGATGGTAGGATTGATGAGAGGAGGGGGATGATTTTATGGACTGTCGCCAGTGGTTTTGACCACAAGATGGGTTGGCCCCATCAGATTATTTGTGACCTATGGTCATCAGTGGTTTTGACCACAAGATGGGTTGGCCCCATCAGATTATTTGTGACCCATGGTCATCAGTGGTTTTGACCACACCGATTCATAATTTGCGACTAAGTCCCAGTGGTTTGGTACCACTAGTGGTTTTGACCACACTTGATTATTTGTGACCTATGGTCATCAGTGGTTTTGACCACACGATGGGTTGGCCCCATCATTTAATTTGTGACTCTAAGTCATCAGTGGTTTTGACCACACGGGGTAGTTAAGGAGTATGGATGGTTAGGTTGGGTTGCATATTTGCATGTTAATTAATATCTTGTGTATGAGTGCTTTTCCGAGTGGGGGATTTTACACACTGAGTCTTGGTGACTCACCCCTTTCCCTTACATTTTGCAGATGAGTAGATCGCGGAGATGGAGCCGGAGAGGACTCGAGGCGGCTATGCTTGTCGTTGGAGTTATTTTTACTTTGCTTTAGTTAAAATTATTATTTTCTAAGTTTTTATTTTGGGATTGTAATAAGGCCGCTATTTATTTTGTGGATGTTATTTTTATTTTACTTATGTTATGTTACAAAATGGAATTTTATAAATATTAAATAAACCTAAAAAGTAATTTTTCACACTTAATAAACTTCTACGGGTTTTTAAAAGATGTTACCATCGGGTAACAAACTATACCAAGTCAATTATAACCCTAATTTATTAAATGTTACATGATCAAATGTTTTCAAAGGATTTATCAACCCAACTGTATTTATAAAAAGCCCAACTGAGTTTTCAAACACCCTTTTCACACCTTAGCCAAATTTTATCGAAATTTCACCAAACTTTCAAAATGACTCAAATTATTTTACCCAAAATATACCGATCCGGTCAGACTTGTGGACCGGGTTTGGGGTGTTACATTTTTGGTATCAGAGCCCGGTTCAAAACTCAACTGTGGGGGGCCCAAGGCCCAAAATGTTTGGTTTTTGGATAGTAGGCCTTATTGAAATATTTTTGGAAAGTGTTTGTGGTTTGAACAGCATGGCACCGAGTCTCCAGCACCAATCTGCCCAGGTAAGTACTTCTATCCATTTTTGTGAATACTTGATGAGGAGTAGATGGGTAAATTGGGAACGTAGACTACTAGAGTAGAAACTGTTGAACCCTAGGGCTAGCATACCTCAACTATGCATAAGATTTAATAATTACCTAAACAACCCTGTGAGTTGTCACTAAGCAAAGGATGTGGCAATCGTTATACGCATGTCTAGGATTGGATTCGGTGGGGGCCTGGTATTTAAGCGGTCCTTGTGACTCACCTCCTACTCACTTGAATCCTACACAGTGCGTAGTAACTGCTCATCCTAGCTGAGACGACACCCTCACGGGCTAAACTTGATAATTAAAACCCGAAAGGGACTAGCTGTTTTGATTTTGGAAATAAATAAAGCTTTAGTTTTAAAAAAAATAACCAAAATACCCCTCAGTTTGAAAAATGACCAAAATACCCTCCATATGAAAAATTTTCAAATAGAAATTTTCAGAATATCCTTCTTTTGTGAAATCACTTAGAATCCAATTTTTGGAAATCATTTTGTGAAAATGCCTTGATTATGTAAAAAATTACTAAAATACCCCTAGGGGTAAAATTACGAAAACACCCTTGATTTATGATATTCCTAAAATACCCACAGTTCTAATCAAAATTTTCATTTCATAAAAAGTGCTTAAAAACCTTAAACTTCAAAAACGTCATGATTTTGTAGAAATTACAAAATTGCCCCTAACCAACAAAATTACCAAAACGACCTTGGTTTTCAAAATTTTTGCAACACCATCAACCTAGAAAATAAATTCTTAAAAAGAACCTTCAAAGTTTTACAACCTTTAAAATATCTCTGATTTACTAAATTTTACAAATTCACCCCGATTTGTGAAAAATTATCGAAATACCCCTAAGGCCCAAAATTATCGAAAAACCCCCAGATTTCAAAATTTTTCAAAATACCTCGGGAATTTAAGAGTTCCAAAATATTTTTTTGACAAAATCATCCGAAAATTTTCATTTTTGAAAAATTACGAAAATACCCCTGTAGGACAAATTACGAAAAACCCCTGGGTAGTGGAAAAATAATCACAATGAAATCAACAACGTCTCTTGAATGAATGAATGAAAGATTGTGTGCTTGTTTGAATACGAAAGAACCACTTCTAAACCTCCTATCATAAAATTTTTTCGCGGATAACCAAGTGAAATATGAATGCATAAAATTCTTAAACAGATAAACGAAGTCGATAGAATGAGTTCAAGAGGTCGTGGACGTCTTCCGCGTGGCCGTGGTAGGGGTAGGATGACCTTGTCTCGAGCCAACAAGGTCAGTCACGGTCCGAAATGAGATACCGAATCTGCTTTGCTACCGAAAACCGAAGTTTCGTGATCGACGGTGGTAACGACGTAGTATCCTGGTGGTGCTACGAGTGTTGGAACGAGTAAATGAGGCGGTAGCGCGTAAAATCGTAAGTCTGTGGCGAAACGACTCTGGGCTAATGGAGCCGAAGTATTTAGAGGAGTTTCTAGAGTGGCGCCTAGTGTAGCGGAATATTGGTTGGAATCCACTGAGAGGATTATGGGTGATTTAGACTTCACAGCTGAGGAGAAGTTGAAGGGCATAATATCTCTGCTTCGGGATGAGTCATATCAGTGGTGGCTCACCGTAAGGGATGGAACAGTGGTAGAAAATCTTACTTGGGAGTTCTTCAAGGATGCCTACCAAAAGAAATATATCGGGACAAGTTACGTAGATGCACAGCGAAAGGCTTTCTTGAACTTGGTTCAAGGCAATAAATTAGTGGCGAAATATGAGGCTAAGTTCCTCCGGTTGAGTAGATATGCTCGTGGTATGGTTGGTACCGAGCATGAACGCTTTGTTAGATTTGAAGATGGGCTTAGAGATGAGCTGAGGATAATGATAGCTCCACAACAGGAATGGGAGTTTACTGTCTTAGTGGAGAAATCGAAGGTGGCTGAAGGGGTAAGTCAGTCGGTTAGATGAAATCAAGATAGAAATTGGAATAAGAGGAGCTCGGAACCTTCAAGGTCCTCGGGTAATGAGCAGAAGAGGACGAGGTTTAGTAGGTCGGATCAAGCTACTAGGCCTGCTGCTATTGCTAATCCTCAATGGCTACTACGGTGTGCTCGGTGTGGCAAGTCTCACATGGGGGAATGTTGGAATGGTAATCGAGGATGCTTCGGGTGTGGGTCCTTGGAGCATCGAGTTAGAGACCGTCCAAAAAGGCAAATAGATCGAGATCCGAGGGTCGGGATCGTGCCTCTAACAAGAGGGATAACCAACACCACAGAGGGGTCGAGATGCGCTAGGGTAATGGAAATGGTAACAGGCGTGGCCGAGGTCTTCAAGGTACAGAGGCGAGACAACCAAGGTTGGTTTATGCAAATTGGCCATCGCGAGGAGGAGGATGTGCGGATGTGACAACGGTATGTTCCTTACTCGAATACCTTTAATTGCTTTGATTATTGTAGAGTTTTCTTGTTTTACTAGGAAGTGCCCAAACCTTGGTTGTGAACTTAGAGATTGTGCCTAGGAAGTAAGATAGTTTTATTAAGATCGAGTCTGCGAGATAAGCGTAGTACGGTGAGTTAAGATGTACGACTATTCGTTAGTAAGTAATTTCGAGGACGAAATTATTTTTAAGGGGGGTAGAATTGTAACACCCTAAATTAGGGTTGTTAAAAATTTAATTAATTTCCCATGTGTGCTTGAAGAAATAAATATTATGATTTTATTAAGCATGTTTTAGGGCCTAGTCATAACCTCGAATTAGGACGAATTTGGATTTTAAAACTTCTTTTTAAGGGTTTATAAGGGGGGAGCTAGGAGTTAGGGCTTAAGAAAAATTTTGGAAGGAACATGACACAAGGAAGTAGCTGGTAGAGTGGTTGGGACGCTGCCTAGGGAGCTAGAGTGGTGCGGCAGAGCAGGGGTTCGAGCTGCCAAGGTTGCGCTTGGGGCTTTTATTTTTGCGTTATGAATGGAATGTTGGGCTAGGAAGGCCTTATAATTAAATGAAGGGGGTTTGTGACATGAAAGTCCAGGTGGTTGGAGTGGCTTGGAGTGCCACTATAACGGGTTGGCAAAAGGTCTCGGGTTCGAGACATAAAGGACAAAAGAGTGTTTTATTTTTTTGGGGCTTGGGGCGTTAAAGGAAGGGGGCCCAGTAAAGAGGGCTTAAAAGAATTTTTGGGTAAGGAATGGACATAAAAATTGGATTGGTAAAGTGGTAACCAATGCCACTTAAGAGCTGGAGGAGAGAATGGGCGCAGGTCACGGGTTCGAGTGGCTAGAGGGGCATTTTGCATTTTATTTTTATATGCGGTGACGGGCTTAAGTAGGGAAGCTTTAAAAATTAAAAGGTGAGGGTGCATGACATGAAAGTCGGGTTGGAAGAGATGGCAAGGGGCGTTGTAGGGGGCTGCATTAGAGAGGTTCCAGGTTCGAACCATAGGAACAGCATATGGTTGTTATTTTTCTTATTTTTGCTGCTGGCGTGTATGGGAGAATTGGCTGCATTTTGGACTCTTATTTTGATAAGGGAGAGCTATTTTTTTGCTCATATTCGGCTGGAAGGGGGGGTTATTAGTGTTTTATTTGCTATTAAATTGTTGAGGGGATTAGGAGATTAAAAGTAAGATAAAGCTAGATTTATTTGTGATAATTCAAGGCTGGAAATTATCACAAAATAGAGGGTGTTTGCCGAAATTTGGACTCCTTGGGGGCTATCCATATTTGATTTTGTTACAGCATAGAAATGCCAAAAATTCCAGCAAATTCTTTTCCTCTTTCTCTCCTCATTGTGCTGCCGAAATTCCCCTTATACAAATGCCCAAATGTAACATCTTAGATTAGGGGTTATGCGCTTGTGCATAATTCATGAGTAGTAGGTTTTGGCGGTGTTTGAAGTGAATTAAGGGTTTTAAAAATCCTGGATGGAAGAGAAAGCTTTGGACAATTATTGGTTTTAAGTTAAAAACAAGAAGTGATGTGGAAAAGTGGCAAGGGACGCCACCCAAGGTGCAAGGGTTATGGCATCAAGTGAAGTACTTTGAGGGAAGAGGTTCGAATCCCATTGTGTGCATTTTTGCTTAATTTTATGAAATAGCATGTTTATTGTGATATGTGGTGTACATTTTTAGAACCTTGGAAATGCTTTAGAAAATATTAAGTCTTAAGAGGAAATGTATGGAAATGTAAGGAAATGTATGGAAATGTAAGGAAATGTAAAGTTCAAAGTGAACATTTTGGAAACTAAGTTTGAATTAGGAAAGTGAACATTTTGGAAATTAAGCTAAAGAGGAAAGTAAACATTTTAGGAAACCTAAGAAATGTCAAGTTTACTGAGCCGAATCTAAAATTTTTGGAAACCTAGAAATGACTTAGACATGTCGAGTTTTAAAGTTTAAAAGAGGTAATTAAGGCAAAGAGGCCTTAAAAGAAAAAGTACGTGAAATTTGACACACAAACCGGGCTTGGAAAAGTGGCTCAAGATGCCACTTAGGGCCTTTGAAATGGCGCCACATACAAGGGTGTTGGGCCCGAGTTCAAGTCACATGGGAAGCAAATAAAATAAGTTTTATTTTTGCTTCTAGAAGCCCAAGAGGTGGACGGCACAAGGCTTGCAAAAGAGGAGTTTCACTCTCTTTTAAATTTGGCTAATTAGAAGATAATAAGGATTATACTTTATTTGTTTTAAAATTAAAGAGATAAAGTTATCACATAAGGAAGAGTAGTGGCCAAGCAAAGGATTCTTGGCCTAATTTCAACTATAAAAGGATGAGACTAGGGCTATTCATTATTCATTCTCCTCTCTTTCTTTTGCCAAATATTCTTTCTCCTCTCCTCTCGCCAAATTCTTCTTGAGCATCCATTCTTTTCCTATTCTCTTTAGCATCCCGGCCGATTCCTTCTAATTCTATTATTCCTCTCTTCTTTCATCTTTGAAACCGAATACATAAGGGGATCATAGCCGATTGTTCATCAAGTCTCTAAGCCAAATCTACAAGTGGTGTCGGAGGGATCATCGATTTCAATATAAAGGGTAAGGATCTATAGTTATAATTGTATTCCTTTCTTTTAAACCGAAAGTTAGTCTAATCGCTCCTATATCTTATTGATCGAAATATGGAAGGTGAATTTTGGGATTTCAGATCTAAGGTATTTCGGCATCTCCATTAATCAAGAAGAGAGTTTCGGGATTTAAAAGATTTAAGGTAAGATATATGTATATTCGGCCAAAGGCCATGTTTATGTTTTAATGGTAGATTAAATCTAACATATGGTTATAGGAATTTTGACATCCTTAAAGAAAGCAAGAGATTAATTTGTGATTTGAATAATAGGGAAATCGGCAACAAGGTAAGCCTTAGTGTACTAATCCTACTAGGATTTGGATTTATGGCCGAATGGCTTTTTATTAAAGTAATAAGTGATAAAACAAATGTAGGGATTAAGGATCTAAGCATTAGATCAAGCTTTTCGGGATCTCAAGGAAATCAAGTAAAATCGTGTGTACCCCACACTAATCTTAATAGATTTATGGCTTAAATATGATATATATGTTAATATGAAAGTGTAAGAATGTGGCTAAAGTACCATATTATGGTACAAAGTACTGTGCACGCTTTTCCTACTCCTACCAGATTTCAAATATGTTATATTTAACATGTGAAAAGTGATGTGAAAGTGAAATTAAATATGATATGCATGATATGTATAATTTGGGGCATTCGGGTTATTTGAGAAAGGGGAAGTGAATGTGATGACTTCGGTCTCACTAAGTGAAACGTGATGACTTTGGTCTCACTAAGAATATGTGACGACTTCGGTCTCACTAAGTGAATGTGGTGACTTTGGTCACATTAAGTGAATGTGGTAACTTTGGTTACATTATCTAAATGTGGTGTCTCATGACACAAATATCAGGTGGCTATGCCACATTATTTTAAGTGGGCGATGAGCACGTCGACTGCAGCGACTGTCTTCAATGGTGTGTAGCGGATGGAGGATTGACTTAGTAGTCCCCACTGTGCGGTGTTGGTACGGTGGAGTGTAGCGGATGGCATATAGGTTTGGGTTCGGGTTTGCATCATTATCTTGAATTTTTATATGAATATGTTATGTATGGTGTGCCTATTTCTATTATGTTTTGGTGTTGGTTACACATTGAGTCTATCGACTCACCCGTTGTGGGAACATGTTTGGTGATGAGCGAGAATGGATCGGGACGGCAGAACTTGTGGTGGCCATGTTCAACTTGAAGTTTAATTTAATTTGAATTTTATTTTATTTTAAGTCTTGTACAATTTTATTTTGGGTTTCGCTTTATGTAATAAGGCCATCGTGACGATTTTATTTCGCTTTAATTACTATGTTATGAATTTAGGGCTTTATAAAAATAAGTCCATTTAATTTAAAATAAGTTTAAACATTTTGTCACCGAAACAAATGGGTTTTGATATAAAATAATTTGTTTTCAACTCGAGCCCAACCCACAACAAACTATCTTCCAAAACACACAGCTTTCAAAGTATTCGAATGAATTTGAATCGGGTTACTTGAGGAACATACGAGATCCATCCATTCTCGTAGGCCGGGTGTGGGTATTTCATTTGGTATCAAAGCCCGCTTTAAACTCTCGGCCTTGGGTTTAAGGCCCAAAACGTTTTCAAAGTTAAGCCCAAAAGGGATTTTGTGAATTAAGGTGTTTTTCGACATGGCCCACTAAGTCTCAGGCAATTCATCCACCGTGTAAGTACTTCACTTCAAGTGATTTTAATATGTATGGGCGTTTATGGCAATGTAGATTAGTGAACTAGGATTTTTGAACCCTAGGACTAGTGTACCCCAACAAATACATAAGACTTAAATATCTAATTAAACAAACACTGGTTGAGTCACTGAGAGTTAGGTGTGGCAACCATGGTACGCATGTCTCAGGATTGGTTTCAGTGGGAGCTTGGTATTTAAGCGGTCATGTGACTCACCTCCTCCCACTCGAATCCTACCTGTGCGTAGCCTCTGGTCACCCTAACCAAGAGGACTTATACATCGGCTAAACCCCTAACTAAAACCCAAAATGGACTAGCCGTATTTTATGGAAACCCTAGTTTAAAATTTCTAAATTATTTTCTTGATTTGAAAAAGATTATTTTATAAAATTTTCTTGAAATATTTTAGATTTATAAAATTACAAAATACCCCTAATGGTAAAATTACAAAATGCCCTTGGTTTATGAAAATTTCAAATACCCACAATTCTTATCAAAATTTCAATACTTTATAAAATGTCCAAAACCCTAAGTTGCCAAATATCAAAATACCTTGATTTTGGAAAATTACTAAATTACCCCTAACCGCAAATTTCCAAAATACCCCGGAATGCAAAATTACCGAATACCCTTATTGACAAAATCACCAAGGAACCTTGTTTGACAAATTACGAAAATACCAACGTAGGACAAATTACGAAAATACCCCGGTAGTGGGAAAACAACAACAATGAAAACTACAACATTTCTCCGAATGAACGAAAGTTCATAATTGATTGATGGATGTATGAATGTAAAGACTGTGTGCATGTATGAATACGAAAGAACCACTTCTAAAATTCTTTCCATAAACTTCTTCGCAGTTAATCGGTGAAACAAAGTTTTTAATACATAAAACTTCTTAATCGATTAAATCGCGACGTTAGAAATGAGTTCTAAGGGACGGAACTTAGAGATTGTGCCCGGAAAGTATGATGGTGCTATTAAGATCGAGTCGCAGCAGAAGCATAAGTGCGTGAGAAGGATTGTACGATCGTTAGTAAGTAATTTCGAGGATGAAATTATTTTTAAGGAGGTAGAATCGTAACATCCTAGATTAGGGGTTATGCGTTTGTGCATAATTCATGAGTAGTAGGTTTTGGCGGTGTTTGGAAGTGAATTAAGGGTTTTAAAAATCCTAGGATGGAAGAGAAAGCTTTGGACAATTATTGGTTTTAAGTTAAAACAAGAAGTGATGTGGAAAAGTGGCAAGGGACGCCACCCAAGGTGCAAGGGTTATGGCATCAAGTGAAGTACTTTGAGGGAGGAGGTTCGAATCCCATTGTGTGCATTTTTTCTTAATTTTATGAAATAGCATGTTTACTGTGATATGTGGTGTACATTTTTAGAACCTTGGAAATGCTTTAGAAAATATTAAGTCTTAAGAGGAAATGTATGGAAATGTAAGGAAATGTATGGAAATGTAAGGAAATGTTAAGTTCAAAGTGAACATTTTGGAAACTAAGCTGAATTAGGAAAGTGAACATTTTGGAAACTAAGCTAAAAGAGGAAAGTAAACATTTTAGGAAACCTAAGAAATGTCAAGTTTACAGAGCCGAACGAAAATTTTTGGAAACCTAGAAATGACTTAGAAATGTCGAGTTTTAAAGTTTAAAATAGGTAATTAAGGCAAAGAGGCCTTAAAAGAAAAAGTACGTGAAATTTGACATACAAACGGGCTTGGAAAAGTGGCCTGAAGATGCCACTTAGGGCCTTTGGAAATGGCGCCACATACAAGGGTGTTGGGCCTGAGTTCAAGTCACATGGGAAGCAAATAAAATAAGTTTTATTTTTGCTTCTAGAAGCCCAAGAGGTGGACGGCACAAGGCTTGCGAAGAGGATTTTCACTCTCTTAAATTCGCTAATTAGAAGATAATAAGGATTATACTTTATTTGTTTTAAAATTAAAGAGATAAAGTTATCACATAAGGAAGAGTAGTGGCCAAGCAAAGGATTCTTGGCCTAATTTCTACTATAAAAGGATGAGACTAGGGCTATTCATTATTCATTCTCCTCTCTTTCTTTTGCCAAATATTCTTTCTCCTCTCCCTCCGCCAAATTCTTCTTGAGCATCCATTCTTTTCCTCTTCTCTTTAGCATCCTAGATGATTCCTTCTAAGCCTATTATTCCTCTCTTCTTTCATATTTGAAATTGAATACATAAGGGGATCATAGCCGATTGTTCATCAAGTCTCTAAGTCGAATCTACAAGTGGTGTCGGGAGGGATCATGCGATTTCAATATAAAGGGTAAGGATCTATAGTTATAATTGTATTCCTTTCTTTTAAACCGAAAGTTAGTCTAATCGCTCCTATATCTTATTGATCGAAATATGGAAGGTGAATTTTGGGATTTCGGATCTAAGGTATTTCGCATCTCCATTAATCAAGAAGAGAGTTTGAGATTTAAAAGATTTAAGGTAAGATATATGTATATTCTGCCAAAGGCCATGTTTATGTTTTAATGGTAGATTAAATCTAACATATGGTTATAGGAATTTTGACATCCTTAAAGAAAGCAAGAGATTAATTTGGGATTTGAATAATAGGAAATCGGCAACAAGGTAAGCCTTAGTGTACTAATCCTACTAGGATTTGGATTTATGGTAGAATGGCTTTTTATTAAAGTAATAAGTGATAAAACAAATGTAGGGATTAAGGATCTAAGCATTAGATCAAGCTTTTCGGATCTCAAGGAAACTGCTAAGCAAATCGGTGTGTACCCACACTAATCTTAATAGATTTATGGCTTAAATATGATATATATGTTAATATGAAAGTGTAAGAATGTGGCTAAAGTACCATATTATGGTACAAAGTACTCAGTACGTTTTCCTACTCCTACCAGATTTCAAATATGTTATATTTAACATGTGAAAAGTGATGTGAAAGTGAAATTAAATATGATATGCATGATATGTATAATTTGGGGCATTCGGGTTATTTGAGAAAGGGGAAGTGAATGTGATGACTTCGGTCTCACTAAGTGAAACGTGATGACTTCGGTCTCACTAAAAATATGTGACGACTTCGGTCTCACTAAGTGAATGTGGTGACTTGGTCACATTAAGTGAATGTGGTAACTTTGTTACATTATCTAAATGTGGTGTCTCATGACACAAATATCAGTGGCTATGCCACATTATTTTAAGTGGGCGATGAGCACGTCGACCTGAAATGCCGCCTTCAATGGTGTGTAGCGGATGGAGGGTTGACTTAGTAGTCCTACTGATTGTGCGAGTTGGTACGGTGGAGTGTAGCGGATGACATATAGGTTTGGGTTGGGTTTGCATCATTATCTTGAATTTTTATATGAATATGTTATGTATGGTGTGCCTATTTCTATTATGTTTTGGTGTTGGTTACACATTGAGTCTATCGACTCACCCGTTGGGGAACATGTTTGGTGATGAGCAAGAATGGATCGGGACTACAGAACTTGTGGTGGCCATGTTCAACTTGAAGTTTAATTTAATTTGAATCTTTATTTTATTTTAAGTCTTGTACAATTTTATTTTGGGTTTCGTTTTATGTAATAAGGCCATCGTGATTTATTTTTATTTACGCTTTAATTACTATGTTATGAATTTAGGGCTTTATAAAGAATAAGCCCATTTAATTTAAAATAAGTTTAAACATTTTGTCACCCTAAACAAATGGGTTTTGATATAAAATAAATTTGTTTTCAACTCGAGCCCAACCCACAACAAACTATCTTCCAAAACACACAATTTTCAAAGTATTGAATGAATTTGAACCGGTTACTTGAGGAACATACCAGATCCATCCATTCTCGTGGGCGTGTGGGTGTTTCACCAAAATTGTTCAAAATTCTCTTCCCTCTTGCTTCTTTTAGTGAATATACCCCTCTTTTAAGAGAAAATTTCCAGCCCTTCTGTCTTGCCTTGGCCGAATCTTCCTTGAGGAAAAGGGTGCTATTTTCGGTTCCTTTCTCTTCATTGTTGATAGCCGAATCCATCTCACAACAATAAGAGGTGCTGACTTGTGGTGCTAAGGGCCGACATAATCATTTAGGTAAGGGATAATCACTCTCTTTTAGGATTGAGATTATGGTCGAATGGCCTATGACTCTTAATGTTGTATTTAAATCATTTGTAGGGAAGCTTTCGGGATTTATTTTTCCAAGGGTGAGTGGGTAAGCACATTCGGCCAAGGGCCCTTGATAAAAGTTTATTTTTTTAAATCCGAAACTAATGTGTGCCATGGATTTAGGGGCTAATTAAGGTTTCGGGATTTGTTTGGGAATCAAATCCATTCAAGGTAAGTCCGCAAAAGAGCCCTTGGTATGAATTTTGGTTTGGCCGAATAGGCCTTTGATACTAACAATGATAATTAGCCGAATATAGGGTCAAGATCTAGCAACGTAGAACGGATCTTCGGGATCTAGGAATTTCGGTAGAAATAGGTGTGTAAAAACTCACTACACACTTTATTAATTTACATGACTTAATTGTTTGCCTTTAATCTTTTGGTTGTGATTAGCTTGTGGCATAATCATGGTTTCCGGGTAAGTCCCCTAACTTGTGATTTTTGATATATGATTTGCATGCCATCACATGATGTTAAATGCTATGACATGATATATGATAATTGATATATAAGCATGTGATGGTGGGATTGATGAGAGGAGGGGATGATTTTATGGATCGCCGCCATGGTTTTGACCACAAGATGGGTTGGCCCCATTAGATTATTTGTGACCTATGGTCATCGATGGTTTTGACCACAAGATGGGTTGGCTCCATCGATTATTTGTGACCCATGGTCATCAAAGGTTTTGACCACACCGATTGATAATTTGCGACTAAGTCCCAAAGTGGTTTGGTACCACCGTGGTTTTGACCACACTTGATTATTTGTGACCTATGGTCATCGTTGGTTTTGACCACACGATGGGTTGGCCCCATCATTTAATTTGTGACTCTAAGTCATCAGTGGTTTTGACCACACGGGGTAGTTAAGGAGTATGGATGGTTAGGTTGGGTTCCATATTTGCATGTTAATTAATATCTTGTGTATGAGTGCTTTTCCGAGTGGGGGATTTTACACACTGAGTCTTGGTGACTCACCCCTTCCTTAACATTTTGCGATGAGTAGATCGCGGAGATGGAGCCGGAGAGGACTCGAGGTGGCCATGCTTGTTGTTGGAGTTATTTTTACTTTGCTTTAGTTAAAATTATTATTTTCTAAGTTTTTATTTTGGGATTGTAATAAGGCCGCTATTTATTTTGTGGATGTTATTTTATTTACTTATGTTATGTTACAAAATGGAATTTTATAAATATTAAATGAACCGGTTAAAGAAATTTTTCAAACTTAATAAACTTCTACGGGTTTTTAAAAGATGTTACCATCGGGTAACAAACTATACCAAGTCAATTATAACCTAATTTATTAAATGTTACATGATCGAGATGTTTTCAAAGGATTTATCAACCCAATCAGTATTTATAAAAAGCCCAACCGAAGTTTTCAAACACCCTTTTCACACCTTAGCCAAATTTTATCGAATTTTCACCAAACTTTCAAAATGACTCAAATTATTTTTACCCAGTTACATACCAGATCCGGTCAGGACTCGTGGGCCGGGTTTGGGGTGTTACACGTATAATTCACATTATCATATCAATACATGAGTCATTAACATATCTCAATAGAAAATTCATAATTCTTCATTGGCTCCTTATTTAGACATTGCTTATCAACCATCATATCTCCATCTATCTCATTTTCTCTTATCACATTCATTCATACATCGCATTTTAGCTCATTGCATCTATGTACATATTTACTCACCTTTCATGCCTATTCAAAGCATATACATCAAACGTACCTGAAACGGATATACTACTCATATAGTCATTCATTTCTCAGACTTGCCCATTGAACCGTTCGGAATCAACTAGGATACTCAGAATGCTCGGAATAGTTGTACAATACCAACGTCCCAGACGTGGTCTTACATGTAACAAAACATCGATGCCACTGTCCCAGTCAGGGTCTTACACGAATGAATATAATGACAATGTCCCAGACATGGTCTTACACGAAATCTCGAATCAATGCCAATGTCCAAGACGTGGTCTTACATGACATCACATATCAAAAACCTATGCCATGACATATGTAATCCTATCTATTCTTAGGTTTGTACGGGACTTCTCGGACACTGATTCATTGTCGACACATCCTTGGATTTCATGTTCTCATCATTTCATACACAATAATCATCATAAATTTTCATATGAACATACATATTTCAATGTAAATACATTTATTTGTATATCGACTTACCTCAGATTCGGATAAATAGAAACGAACTTGGCTACTCAATTACTTTTGATTTCCCACGATCTAAGTCTGTTTTCTTCGGTTCTTGATCTATACATATTCAAATTTAATCCATTTATTCACCAAATCATTCGATTCAATCCAAAAACACATATTTAGGGTAATTTACAAATTAGACCTTATATTTTCACATTTTGACATTTTAGTCCTTATTTCACAAAATCACAAAATACACCAAATTCAGTACAACCCATGCTTATCCGAATTCTCATGTAGTCCACACAAGTCCATACATTTCATTTATTTCACAATTTAGTCCCTCAAAATATTATTTTCTCAATTAAATCCAAATTACACAAATTCAACAAAAATCCAAAGACAAACTATGTTAATCTAACACATATATTTCATATTTCATCAATAATCATCACAAAGCTCATGAATTCATCAATGGCACTTTTCAAAATATTCATCAATTCACAAAATTAAAACATGGGTTTGAGAGAGCACTAAGCAATGATTACAAAAACATAGAAATTATAAAAATCGAAGTAAAACATAACTTAAATTGATACTTGTAATAGTCGAATACCATGAAGGCTTAAAACCCCTCATTTCTTTTCTATATTCAGTGATGGATGATGAATTATAACATATTTTAGCTTTGCCTTTTACTTAATATTACTTATTTACTACTTATTTAACCTTTATAATTAAATAAGAAAACCATATAAACTATGTCCAAAATCGTCCATTACCATCCACTATCTTATAAAATGGCTAATTGCCTCATAAGGCCACTAAATTTAAAGGCCAACTCAAATAAGCACTTTAACATATAGAATGCCACTTTTACCTTTTTTGTGATTTAGTCCTTTTCTCAAATTAAGCACATAATTGATCAAATTAAATCACAGAAATTTCACACATACTAATTCACATACTGCAAACATAGAAAATAATATTAAAATAATTTTATGACTTAGTTTTGTGGTCTCGAAATCACTATTCTGACTATGGTCTAAACTGGACTATTACAAGAAAACATGTAGAATAATGAGTGGCTTGGTGAGAGCCCAAACAGGTGCCCATGGATGGTCCTCTGGCAAAAACATTTCGTGATAACCCCCTTTAGATCATACATGACCAGTCACTAGCTTTTGACCTTCAAGGAGGACCACTAAAGAACCACCAAGGCGTGAAAACCTCATATAACCTTAGCAAAGAGCATGTTAGAGCAGGACCACATAATACTATGCATGGTGACAACTAACATGTAACAAACCTGCCACCTAACGGACTACACTAGCAGCCTACCAATCGTCTTGTAAGTGACATGGCACTACATGACAAAGGAACCTCCCCTATATATAACCCCAACACACGAAGAACCAAGGAACTCATTTTCTTCCCCATGTATTCTTCCGTTACTTAGCATCCTTTAGTGTAACAGCCCAAACCCGGCCCAAACGTTAGGACCGAATATGGGTCGTTACGAAGAAAATTTTTTTTGAAACCCATTTCAAAACCAATTTAAGATTTGTTGAAAACTTCTCGTTTTAAGCTATCTTGTTGAAATCATACTTAGTCTAAATTCGAAAATTTAATTAAGTCAAGTTATTAAACAAACTTGAGATGTGCCCGATGGCACGATAAAACATTTTCGTGTTAATTTAGAAAAGCGTGTGATTCAAATTTATAATTAAAACAAAATATCCAACATATAAGAAAATAACTAAAGTAAAGTATAATGAGGCCTTATTACATCCAAAATAAAACAACCCAATAACAAAATTTAGAATAACTAGAATTAAAGTTCATTTAATTTTAAATCCACCGCATGGCCTCCTCAAGTCCCTCCGCCCATGTCCGCGATCTAAGCATCACCGAAAAATAATGGAGAAGGTGAGTCACCAAGACTCGAGATGTAACCCTTCCCCGCTTTTAAAATATTTTTCATACACAACATATAACAATTAATATGCGTAATATTTAATCCCGACCTAGCCATCCAAACGCCATCGTCTACCCTGCTGTGGTAATCGAACCACCGGTGGTGCCAAACCACCTGGTGACATATAGTCACAATGTGTTACTAAAACACGGTGTCCGAGACCTGAGATCATTTGATGGGGCCAACCCATCGTGTGATACCAAATCACCGCGACAATCCCATATCTCAAGTGGGGCCAACCCACGGTGGTGTTAACCACGTGGACAAGTCGCTATTGAGGTACCAAACCTCCTGAGGTACCAAACCTCTGTGACATATAGTCACGGTGTGTTACTAAAACACTGGTGCCCGTCGGCACAATAATCCGCCCTCCACTCATCAACCCATATCACAATCATAACAGAGTTCATACATTTATCACATGTATTAAATAAATCATGCTTCCCAAAAGCAACATAATAATCTCATATAAATAGAGACTTACCGAGGTCCTTGCTTGTACCTTTTAAGGTACTAAATCCATATCTACATCAAGCGATTTACAAGCAATATAATTTATCACACATATTAATCGCTATAAGTGTGTATGTACACACTGTCACTCTTGAGTGATCTAAATCCGAATGAAGGAGTCGACCACCTTAGTCTTCTTTGTACCTACATTCGCCAACCATGGGGTTAGCCTTATGGCCTATTCGCCAAATTAAACAATTTAAAGGGTTCTCCTTTGAACCCGAATCCTTACCCGAAAGTCTTGAGTATCAACCTTTTGCTTCACCACCCTAAAATCGGACTTAACTAAATTAGTAGCCTTCGCTTAATCGATTAACAACTACTTAACTAAAGTAGATCTTACCATTACTTACCAACCAAATATCGAGAAAGGAGGTTAGATCTCTCGCTTGAATCCTGAGTTCCTAGATGAAATCGGTTCCAAAGAGTGGTTAGTTCTCTTGCTTGCAAATGCGAAATTTCACTTTTCTCCAACCCACAAGTCGACGAGAAAGGAAAATATGAAAAGAGTGTTCGCCATCACTTACCTTCGCAACAATCGAATATAGGAGAAATCCAAAACCACTATACTATTCGCCAAGTAGAGTTTAAAGAAAAGAGAAGGAATTTGACACTTTGATAGGTATTAGATTCGCTATGACCGCTAAATAAGGTTTGGACTTTTAGTGAGGAAAAAGAAGAAAGGTAAAGGGAATAGTTGATTCGGCTAGTAGGAAATAAAAGAAGTAGGGATTTGAGGATGGAAATTCGGCAATGGAAGAAGCAAAGAGAGTTTCGGCCAAAGTTTTGAGAGAATGGAATGATAAAAGAAAATTAGGAGAAAGTGTTTTGAATTTTCGGCTAAACAAATTGAAAAAAAAATCAAGGTGATCACTTAGGTGCTTTTATAAGCATTCGGCACACCCCCCCTAGTAGCCTTGCCGTCCAACTCTTCACCCAAGAGTCCAAAATCCATCAATCTTCCTTGAATCACTCCAAGCCACTTGTTTGATTAAATTCAAAATAATTTGAATTAATCCCTATAACTAAAGAATAATCCTAATAATAGCTCCTTCATATCTCCTATTATCCTTAGCACAAAATAAATTGCTAAATTATCTATTAATAATAATAATAATTGAAGAGTTTAAAGGGAGAAAGGACTCTCCCTCAAGTGCCGTCCAACATAAAGCCAAAAAGGGGAAAATTGTGACTCGAACCAAGGTTCTCCTTGTTCCTTGATGGCGTCAAGTGTAGCTCCCAAGTGGCCCTCCCTTTGCCACTTATTCTAGGTTCTTTTTATGTCAAATATTTCTTTATTTATTCTTATAACCCCTAACCACTAAGGCTATCCACCTTTAAAGCAAATAATATATTTATTTCTACCATTCCGAGCCAACTCAAGGCCTTTAATTAAACTCTATTATTCCATAAATAATATCTCAAAGCTTCTTACATAAGAAAAATGATTAAATTCCAAATAACCCCTTTTTGGGATGTTACGCTTCTACCCCATTAAAATAAATTTCGTTAAAATTACTTAACTAAAATAGATGAGGTATTGTCACCAGTATCACATCCTCGTGTTCCCACGTAGCTTCTTCCACACCATGGTTCCGCCACAAGACTTTCACTAAGGGCATCGACTTCCTACGTAGAACCTTTATATCTCTATCCAAGATCCGAACCTGTTCCTCCTCAAAAGATAAGTCCGCGTTAACCCGATTTCTATCAGGCACCACATGTGATGGATCCGACCGATACTGCCTCGGATTGATACGTGAAAGGCGTCATGTATCGACTTAATTACCGGCAACTCTAGCTGATAAGCTCTAGGACCCACTCGCTTTATAATCAGATATGGCGATGAACCTTGGGCTTAGCTTCCTTTTCGCCCAAACCTTAGTACCTTCTTCCAAGGCGACACCTTCGAAAAACCTTGTCTCCCACAAAGATACTCCATTTCCTTGCGTTTGAGATCGGCATAAGACTTCGCCTATCTCGATGCTTCCTTGAGACGAGACCGAATCACTTTGACTTAGTCTTGATCTCTCGCTACCAATTCTGGGCCCAACACTTGTCGTTCACCCAACTCCGTCCAACACGCCGGAGTTCGGCATTTTCGTCCATCTGATTACTTCAGTATGGTGCCATCTAATACTCGCTTGGTAGCTATTGTTGTAGGCGAACTCGGCTAGAGGTAGAAACTCCTCCCAACTACCTCGAATTCCAAGACACAACCCTCAAAGATATCTTCTAAGATCTCATGATGACCCTTTCTTGGATTACTGTCTGACCGAGGATGGGAAGTCATCTTGAAATCCAACCGCTGCACTCCAACGCTTGATGTAACGCCTTCCAAAACCTCAAGTGAACCTTGGGTCCCTATCTGAGATAAGCGATCTGGTACACCATGCAATCGACTATCTCTACCACATACAACTTTGCTAGCTTCGGAGTGAGTAATCGATTCTCACGGTATGAAGTGAGCTGATTTAGTCGACGGTCTACGATTACTAAATCGCATCTTTCTTCTTTGGGCGTAAGGGTAGCCCATTGTGAAATCCATAGTTATCCTCTCCCATTTCCATTGGGGAATTTTTACCGGTTGAAGTAGCCAGATGGTAATCGGTGTTCACCTTAACTCTGGCGACACGTCAAACACTTCCCTACAATTTCGTTATCTCACGCTTCAACCCGCCACCGTAATCAAGTTTCGTAGATCTCCATACATCTTGTCGCCTCCGGATGCATAGCGTGTGGGCTGCTATGAGCATCCTGGAGAATTTTCCGCCTCAATTTCATATCTTTTGGCATACAAGGCCGTCCCTGAAAACATAGCACACCATCACTAGTGACACTATACCCTTCTAAACCACCATCCTGAACTTGCATTCTCTTCGCATTCAACCCTTCATCCACTAACTGTTTGGCCTTAATCTCCTCGATCCACGTTGGCTTAACTTGAAGCCCTGCCAAAAGGCTTCCATCGTCATATAGGCTCAACTGAGCAAACATTGCTCTTAAGTCCGCCACAACCTTCCGGCTCAACGCGTCAGCCACCACGTTAGCCTTACCCGGATGATATTCGATGGAACAGTCGTAGTCCTTTAATGACTCAATCCATCGGTGACTGTCTCGATTCAGATCCTTCGTGGTCAAGATACCTCAAACTTTTGTGATCCGTAAATTACCGACTTCTCCCCATAAAGATAATGTCTCCATATCTTGAGCGAAGACAAGCTGCGCTAACTCCAGTCGTGAGTTGGGTAGTTAACCTCATGCGGTCTCGGTGACGGACGATAGGCTACTACCTTCCCATCTCGCATCAACACACACCCCAAACCAAAGGTGTGAGATGCATCACAATAGATCGTGAATAATTTTCACGCCTCGGGTTGTACTAGAACCGGAGCTTCCGTCAGAATCTTCCTCAACTTATCAAAACTTTCTTGCTGCTTTTCTAGCCATACAAATGGAACACCTTTTCTTAGCAACTTAGTCAATGGCGCTGCGATCAGAGAGAACCCTTCCACAAACCTCCGATAATACCACGCTAAACCAGTAAAACTTCGCATCTCGCCACCCGACTTAGGCGGTTTCCACTCCAACACCGCTTCAATCTTGCGGGGATCCACTCTAATCCCTTCCGCTGACACCACGTGACCTAAGAAAGCCACCTCCCTTAGCCAAAATTCGCACTTACTGAATTTGGCATACAACTGTTTTTCCCTCAACACTTGCGGGACTATCCAGTAAATGCTTGTCGTGCTCTTCCTCCATCTTTGAGTAGACCAATATGTCGTCTATGAACACCACAACGAATTGGTCTAGGTAATCGACAAAAACCTTTCGTGATAACCCCTTTAGATCATACATGACCAAATTTATAATCCACTTTTGACCTTCAAGGAGGACCACTAAAGAACCACCAAGGCGTGAAAACCTCATATAACCTTAGCAAAGAGCATGTTAGAGCACGGACCACATAATACTATGCATGGTGACAACTAACATGTAACAAACCATATCTACATCAAGCCACCTAACAGACTACACTAGAATACCAATCGCCTTGTAAGTGACATGGCACTACATGACAAAGGAACCTCCCCTATATAACCCCAACACACGAAGAACCAAGGAACTCATTTTCTTCCCCATGTATTCTTCCGTTACTTAGCATCCTTTAGCCTCCTATTTCCTCTTCCTACTCTTCCTCTCATTCTTTCCTTCCCTAGCTTCTAAGTCCATCTCTCCACTTGCCACAAGTGAACTATTCTCCTTGCAACCACCACCTTCTCCTCCCCATCTCCTCATCGTTGATTACTTGTATCAACAATAAGAAAATTGGTGTTTTGCATAAAGTGTATCCAATTATACAAAAAATGGCTAGCTATATATGTCTCATTAATTAGATGTTTAAAATGTAGAAGTTAGATTAATTAACTAACAAAATTGATTTGAGACTCAATATGCACACTTCAAAAATAAAAAATAAATAAAAAACTATAAATGATCAAACCATAGTTAGAGAGTAAAAAAATAATAATTTTATAAGGATATTTTATAGAATTTGACCTTCATATATTTTCCTTGAAAACTTGTCCTTTCTATGGTTGTGTTGATGTGAACAACAAGCAAATCCTTACAGGAACTTGAGGATTTTGTGTCAACCAAATTGGTATTTCTAGGATTTTTGTCATCGCGATCTCGATCGTGTACGTATATCAATCTCAATATGAAAATGTGATAAAGTAGGCTGAAAACCAACTTCACAGTTGATTTTGGTAAGAAAAAGAGTTGGAATTGAATGGAAACTAATTTAGGCATCAAGAGGTGTCGTTATGCTTTCTTCAGAGTTGGGATAAAATTTTGAAAGCTTATTTTTCAACAGTCATTCTTCAACATAATGACATCCAAAAAAGGAGATTTTGAAATTATAATAAAGAGAAAGTAGATGAGTTTGAGGATAATCATACCACATCTTCAAAGGTGATTTTATCACTAAAACGTATAAAGAAAAGTAAGTAATGGCAATCCTGTTCATTCCTTACTAATATACTACTGATAGGTTAATTATGAGTCAAACTTGAAATTTTGATCTATTCAACTCAAACTTAAGCTTTATCTAACCCTTTTTTATCATAAAAAGTCAACAAATTGAACTCATCCAATTCAAACTGAATTGACCTAAACTTAAATTAGTTTGAACTCGAAATTGGCTCAAATATATAATAATCTGAACAAAAAACATGCAATAATCCAAACACATAAAGACCTATCTTGAAAAGCCTAAACTTAAACCTAAATCATTCAAAAAGGACTTAAATCCAAAACTAGCCAGAACCGAAATGACTCATTCTAAATCAATCTAGTTCAAAACTATTAGACCTGAAAATAACAATAGGAGATGAATTTTTATTTTATAAATGTTTAAAAACTTTTCCAAAAAGTAAAGAAATGAGAGAAAAGCTTGGACTAAAATCCTCTAATTTTTGTGGATAAGGTATAACCTTTACAACTCTATCTTTTCAAAAACATAGATAGAACTTACCTTAATTTTTATGGCTAAACTAAAATTCTCTAGTTTTTGTGTCTCAACTTATATCCCTCCAATACAAATTGATAGAAAGATGAAATAAACAAATATGACATTTAGAAAGGTATGTGTTTACAAATCTTGGCTCACTAAAACAAATAAAATAAAAGTAAAAAAATATTTTACAATTAGTACAAAGACTATGTACAAGAGAAAACATAGAAATGGAATTCAAAGTTTTTCTCTTGACTTTGATGCTTAGATACATCTATCTTAAGTCTTGTAGTGCTTTTGACTTGTATTTATATCAAAGAATGAATTTGTGAATGCTTGGAGACATTGGAAGTGATTTGGAACCATTTGAAACATTAATTTTGAGCAAAAAAAGTGCCCCTTCAATTTTGGTTTCTATACGTGGCTAAAAATTAGTCATTTATAGTTGTTATAATTGCAAGTCTTGCGACTTAGAAAGCAAGTTTGGATACTTGCAAGGAAAGGTATCAAGTAGGTTTCAGTACTAGCATACCAAGTCTCGGTACATTGCCTCATTGGGTTGTCTTGTGGATACTGACTTACTAGTGTCAATACTTAAAATGCTAGGTATAGAGAGTTAGCTACCAAAATACTTTAAAAGCATTTTCAAACACCGTAAAATATTTTGGTATTAAATCAAAAACATTTCAATAAGTTGAAAACATATTTTTAAATATTTTGTAAACCTTTTGGAAATACTTTGAAAATGTTTGCTAATTAAATGACTTAAGAAATAAATAACTAAAACTTATCCTAAATAAAAACTTGATATTTCAAAGAAAAAAAAACTAATTTCACCAGTCAAATAGAAAAAAAAAACTAATTTCACCTTGTCTAAAGCAACCTTAAAAAAAGGTTGGTATATATTCATCTAAGGTAACCTTAAAAAGGTTAGGAAAGATCTTGTCTAATGCAACTTTTAGAAAGCGTTGGGATTGACGTGTCTAAGATAACATTAAAAATGTTAGGATAGACCCGTTTACAGAAACCCTAAAAAGGTTAGGATAATTTTCCAAGGCAACTGAAAAAAAAAAAAAGTAGGAAGAAATCCTTCTAAGGCATCCTTAAAAAGGTTAGGGCAAACTATCTAAAGCAAACTTAAAAAGGTTGGGATAGATCTTTGTCTCATGTCCAATGTTTTTTATGATATTTTTACCGATTTTTAAGAGCCTATTTTAGTGAAATATGAGCAAATTTGTATGAATTGAGTTTGAAAAAGTTTGAGCCAATATTAATTGAACAATTAATTAACATAAAAATGATCATATAAATACAAAATTATCATTAAATAATGCAGTTAGTAATTTATATACAAAATCCTAATAGAAGTAGTCAACAAGTTGCGAACATGTTGTCAACTTATTTCACATGACATCAAAAAATTATACAAATCCTAGTAGAAGCAGTCAACACGTTGTAAACATGTTGCCAACTTGATTCCCACGATATAAAAAAATTATACAAAATCCTAACAGAAGCAGTCAACACGTTGCAAACATGTTGTCAACTTGATTCCCATGACACCAAAAAATTATGGGACAACTGCATTCATCAACCACTATAACATATATATATAATACATAATATGCAGTAATCGTCATTCATCATCATCCGAACTAAAGTTTTTATCATCAAGTCCACTACTCTGAAATCCAAACCTAAATTTTAAACCTAAACTTAAAAGACGATAAAAAGAAGGAAAAGAAAAAGTTCACTAACCTTCTGGTTATATCAAACTGGTAAATCCAATGTCACACATATCTCACTTATAGTAAAAAGGTATATGCTTCGAGATCTTTAATTTAGCCTGACAAGTTCACAAAAATGATACCATCAACAATAGAACTCAAAAAAGCTTTATATGAGGCAAGCTCAATGCGAATTAAGAAGGGGAAATAGATTATAAGTAATTAATTTATATATTTATATATTTGTTTAATTTATTTTGCTACTTGGCCTATTGAGAAACTGCCTTGTTACACCACCAGATTGGGCAAACCTACCACATCAACACAAACTAAGTTGATACAAATGGTCAAGTTAACCATAAATAAAATAAACCCATTACTAACACCACTAGATATTGAAACTCATTACATAAGTACATATCGTGTAACACCCCAAACCCGGCCCAAACATTACGACCAAATTTGGTATGTTACAGAGAAAACATTTTGAAAAATCCCTTTATCTGATTTAATTTAAAGTAAAAGATACCGTCTTGTTTTAAAACCATTGAGGTGTATGAAGAAAACCACACCGAGTTTTGTTAAAGATCTATTAAGTCGGTTATTATCGATATCAAATGTGCCGATGGCACAATAAAACATTTACGTTTAAATTTAAGAAAACGTGTACCCATTTTAAAGTTACTAAGTAGTTTAAACAAATTATCCAAAACATGTAAAATAATCAAAGTAAAATCTTAGGAGGCCTTATTACAACTTGAACAAATAAAACCGACAATAAAATAAAAATAGCTCAAAATTCATTTAATCCACATTTTCACTGCATGGCCACCTCGAGTCCATCCGGCTCCTCATCTGCGATCTACGAGTCACCTGAAAAAGTTAAAGGAGAAGGTGAGTCACCAAGACTCAATGTGTAACCCTTTCCCCGGTTTAATGCAACATCATACACAAATTATGACTAAGTTAACATGCACTAAGTTTAACATGCACCCAACCTAGCCATCCAAAACACCTTTCTCTACCCAGTGTGGTACCAAACCACTAGTGGTGCCAAACCACTAGTGACTCAAAGTCACGATATCCATCAATATTGTGGTGCCAAACCACTGGTGGTGCCAAACCACTGGTGACCCGAAGTCACATATAACAAGTTGTGGGGCCAACCCACCTGTGATACCAAATCACTAGCGACGATCCCATAATATCAACTGTGGGGCCAACCCATTGTGGTGCTAAGCCACTGGGACAAGACGCTATGAGGTGCCAAACCTCTGGTGACCTTAGACACGAAATGTGGTACCAAACCACTAGTGTCCGTAGACACGGATATCACTTCCCCCTCCACTCATTTAACCCACATCAATCAATGATCTGCATTTAACAGAAATCATGCCAACATGTTTATTTAGCAACATGCACTGGATTTATCAATAACCAAAACTTTATATGCCACATATACCAAATATGCCTTGCATTAATCATGCATCATATAGTTATCTCAGATCGACAAGGACTTACGAATCCTTGCTTATACCTTTATGGTATTAGGTCCAAATCTACATCAATCCGGTTTAGCATACATAATGTATTTAGCACGGTATTAGTTATAAAGTGTGTATGTACACACTGTTACCCACGATAGCCCTAAATCCCAAAGAGACAATCGGCCACACAAGATATCCTTGCTCCTATATTCACCAAACATGAGATTAGTGCCATAGACCATTACCAAACCCAAAAATCCAAAGGGTTAATCGTAAGAACCCAAAACCTCACCTAAACGCCTCTTGAACACTAACCACCTCACGATACGCAAATCGCTTCACTTTCCTACAATCAAGAATCATTAGTAGCCACAACAATAGCCTTGACTTTCAAATACCAACTAAATGGTTTACTAAAATAGATCCTTACCACCACTTACCAAGACCGATTGCTAACGAATGGAGGCTTGATGAATACTTCAAAATCCCGAGTACCTAGATAAAATCGGTTTCAACACCGATTAGCCACCAATATATTTTGGCTTTTCCCATTCATCCAAGTCGACGAGAGAAAGAAGAAAGGAGAGTTTCAGCTATTACTTACCTTCACAATCGATTGGACAAAGAAATCCAAAAGCACCTATGCCTCCACGATATTCGCCAAATGGATCTAAATAGAAGAAAGGAAATTTCGACACAAAGGTAGGGAGTAGATTCACTAGAGAGAAAGAAATAATGATGAAGAAGATGGGCTTTCGGCAAAGAAGAGTAGAGAGTTTTTGCTTTAGGCACAAAGAGGAAAAGAAGAAATAACAATGGTGATTTGATGTCTCTAGAAAAGAAGAATTAGAGGAAAAGAGATGAAAGATGAGAGAGTAGGGACATTCGGCTATTGCAAAGGAAAAAGAAAAAATAAAAGATGAATAGGTGCCTTAAGAAAATTGGCACCTCCCTTCACCTAGTCTCCTTGTCATCCACTCCCTTGAACAAGGAGTTCAAAATTCGCCACTTCCTTGAATCACTCTTGGCCACTAATTCAAACAAATTTGAATTAGTCAAAAGCCTATATTTTCTCTCACCAACTATTAAAGAGTATTCACATAAAATCTAATTAAATCCTAATAATATCCTTATTATCCTGAAGTTTAAATTGAGCACTTCTCTCTCTCTGCCATCCAAAATAAAGAGCAAAAGGATAATTCGCACTCGAACATAGGCTCCCTTGTTCCCTTGTGGTGTCAATTCCAGATTTTAAGTGGCATCTCCTTGCCACTTTTCCAAGGCCTTATTAGTGTTAAATACTCCCTCATTTAAACTTGTAACCCCTACCTACTAATGCTCCCTATCTTTAAAGCTTACAAATGAATTTTTCTACCATTCCAAGCCTACTCAAGATCCATGACTAAGTCCTATTACTCCACGAATAACACCACAAAGAATTCAATCACAAGCAAAACAATTTAATCACAAATAACCCTATTTTAGGATGTTACGCTTCTACCCCTTAAAATAATTTCTACCTCGAAATTACCTCGATCGAAAAAGGTGGGGTATTGTTTGTCAGATCGCATCCTCGAGTTCCCACGTAGCTTCCTCCGCACCATGGTTTCGCTTTAGCACTTTCACCAAAGGTCTTGACTTCCTACGTAGAACTTTGACATCTCGATCTAAGATCCGAATCGGTTCTTCCTCGAAAGATAAGTCCGAAGTTTACCTCAATCTACGCCATCGGCATAATGTGTGATGGATCCGATCGATATCGCCTAAGCATTGATACATGGAAGACGCCATGAATCGACTCAACTCACCGGCAATTCGAAATGGTAAGCTCTCGACCCACTCGCTATAACATCAGATATGGCCCGATGAACTTAGGGCTTAGCTTCCTTTTCGCCCAAACCTTAATACCTTTTTCCAAGGCGACACTTTCGGAAAAACTTTATCGCCATCGTGCATATTCCATTTCCTTACGCTTAAGATCGAGATAAGATTTACGCCTATCGGACGCTTCCTTGAGACGAGCCCGAATCACCTTAACTTTATCTTTAGTTTCAGTCACCAACTCTGGACCCAAAACTTGTCGTTCACCTAATTCCATCCAACACGTAAGAGTACGGCATTTTCGTCCATACAGTGCTTCATATGGTGCCATCTGGATACTCGCTTGATAACTATTGTTATAAGCGAATTCTGCCAACGGTAGATACTCTTCCCAACTACCACTCAAATCCGAACACAACCTCTCAGCATGTCCTCTAAAATTTGTGTGACCTTTCCATTGCCCGTCACGACCGTGGATGGAATCTTTGTACCAAAATCCAATCGTGTACCCAAAGCTCGATGCAACACTTTCCAGAACCTTGACGTAAATCTGGGATCCCTATCTGAGATGATCGATACTGGCACACCATGCAACCTTACTATTTCTGACACATACAGCTTAGCTAGCTTCTGAAGTGAGTAATCCACCCTTACCGGTATGAAGTGAGCTGATTTAGGGCCCCTTTGGTTCACCGTTTGCCTCCAGTGTGGTGAGATTGGCGTAAAAATTATCACCACCGCTTTGTCTTTGTTTGGTTCACCGGTGAGGTTCGGTGAAAATTCATCTCCACCGCACTAGAGAGCTGAAAATCAACCGGGAGTGTAAAGGTCGGTGAGCGGTTGGTGTTTCCTCGGACAAAAATACCCATACTTCTCGTCGACTATATGGTTCGGAGTTTGCTCAACAAACTTAAATCTCACTCGTTAAACTCTTTTTGCCTCTTAACCTAACAAAATAACTTGCCTTCTCCACTCCAACACCCTACGGCCACCACCATTGTCGCTCACGAGTCGTAGTCACCACGGTCCAACAAAGTCTTCAATCGACGATTGGGTGAGACATCGTTTATTTTGTTTTTTAATTGTTTCAAGTTCATTTGATTTCTAATATGAGATTATTACGGTTTTGGGTTATTGATTTTTTTTATTATTCGACTGTTGGATGTTGTGGGATTTGAGTGAGGAGCGTTTGGCTTGGTGCTACTTTTGATTGAAAGTTGTTGAATGAAATTGGGGTTTATTATTCAATTCATAATCTTTTCATTTTTAAAGGTTTTCCAAAAACAAACCTTGGTTCTTCTCACGGGATTATTATGGTTTTGGGTTATTGATTATATAGTTTGATTGATGTGTAGGATTTGGGTGAAGGTGAGTTTGGTTTGGTGTTGGTTTTGATCGAAAGGCGATGAATTGAATGTAAGTTTTCATAATCTGCTCAACTTCAATTCCTTTTGAAATCAAATTCTCCCCTGCAAGTCCAAGACTGGGTTTGCCTTACATAAAAGGCTTTGACCACGATGTTGATGCGGTAATTGTAGATTTTGATGAGCTACATCTTAGGTATTATTTCGGTGATTGTACAACATACAAAAGCTAGCATAGCAAAGTTCAGATCTTGGAGAGTTTTTGTTTTGATAGAGAAATTAAAATTCATTTCGATATAATTCATATTGGAGTTCTCGATGTGAAGAAACCTTTTTTACGAGATAGTCATATTTCTTGATATTCTTGCGGGGATATGTCTTTGTTGATAGGGATGGTAAGCATTTCGGCATATTCTAAACTAGTTAAGGGATGGTGTTGTTCCTACATTGTGATTCGATTATTGAGCTCATACGAGAGGCGAGAATATTACCGCTTACTTGTAAGCCATCTTGATATTGTCGCTTCTACCATCCACTTCTACTTTTATATATAATTTCATTGCTTTTCTTGCCAAATTCAAGTCACTTAATGACATTTCCTAGAAGCTATCTAAGTTATCCGGTCAAGCATTATAGTGCTTTGAGATTCTACAATTTATTTCTTGCCTTTAGGCATGCTCAAGGATCGTGGTTTGGCATGTAAGACCGATTCAATATTACCATTAATTTTTCATTGCTTATTTGTTAGGTTAGTATGTGGATCATAATAAAAAATGAAAAATGGAAAAGAAAGATATGCTTCACGAGTCGCTTTAATGAACATCATAGAATTATATTCTATGTTCCTTTTCTTTCTAAGTAATAATTTGTTAGTTGCAATATTTTTCAAAGAAAGCAAAATGCATACGACAATATATTATATATGGTGCTTGTCTATTCTTGTGATAATTTATCCGGTTTTCGGGAATGACCATGTGAAACATTACTCCTCCGGCTTCTTACCCCATCATTTGCGTCTTCATGTTGTTTAAAGATGATGCTTGTTTGATGAGAATAGAATGTAATTCTTGTTGACATTTTGTTCCATAACGTTATTTTGTGTATATAATGTCGGGGACTGATTGAAGGAATCAATTCTATTCTTAACAAGAGGAAGGATGATGAAGACTCTTGTGCGGAATTGACGCGTCTTGATATCATCAAGTGCATACAATCTGAAAGAGTTAGATTTCGAGGAATTGATCTTTCGGTCTTGATCTCTAAGTTGGTAATTGTTTCGATCCCAAGTTTTCTTGTTAAAATTCTTGGTTTTCTGAGTAGAATCACATCAGAAGTGTAACCGAAAAATCTTGCTAGATTTTGCACTTCTTTTCATTGTTTTCTTTTGTACTTTTATTCGGCAGGATCTTTCATTTGTGGATTTCAGCTTTGCATGTCTTAAAATGTGTTCTTTTCACGGGCAAATCTTGATGTGCACAATTTCGTAAGTCCTAAATACATTTAGCCACACTTGGATTACATTCAAACTTAAGAGTTGCTTGTGCTTCTTATTGTGTTTATGTTCATTCATGTTATGCTTGCATTCTATACCCTAAGTCTAAGTATCGATTGAGTATTGTGTAGGTTTGTGGGTGAAGTGGTCTTATGACAACCGTGAACTAGCATCGGTGAAATGACAACAAAGTATGGAATAATGCCTCTCTTGCCACCGACTTATTCGATGCTTAGTATTCATTTAATTTTAAGTGGTTTAATGACAAATCTCATCCATATGCAGCATTTTGTTTGGAATCAACATTCCACCCAACCCGTCCTTAAATCTGTGACCATACCGTCAGTAAAGGCAATTGCTTGGTCTCCACATCTGCATGGCCTTCTTGCATCTGGGGTGGTACGGTGATCGATGTATTCGATTCGAATACAACCACAAACACACACTTGAGCTGCATGGACACCGGCGATCGGTGATTCTTTCTTTTTGTTTTTATCATATCATGTCCCTTCAATATGGCCTTAAATGTGCTTCAAATAGACAGTCCATAATGTTGCTTCCTTATTTGCATTGATATGGGTGATCTTTCTTTATTAGTTTAAAATGATAAAACTTGTCATCATCTGCATGGTAGTCGAGTAATTCTCCCATCAATCGCAATGGAATAAACCTTGTCAATAAGAAGTGGTTAGGAAATTTTAATCTAGATATCTAATTTGAAGTTCTCCTATAAGTCCTTGGAATATGTTCATGGTGGTGCTTCTCAAGACTAGTGTTACAAATTCTAGCTGGTTTAATGTGCATTGCGTGTATGCAACCTTGTGTGGTCTAAGAATGTTAATGAACTCACAAGACTCATGGATACTCCCAAAACCAAATAATTGTTTGGAGATACCCTACGATGTCAAAGGTAAAAGAAGTTTAAAAGCAGGTATATATGATAATAATATATCATCTACTTTTCCTCCTCTAAAATTTTATTCTATTTAATGCATTCACGCTACGCTTACGGACACACATACAGAGTTCTTTATCTTTCAATCTCACGATGGATGTAGGTCACCTCCCACGCTTTATACTTTTTACCCTTGGCTTCTACTTTTGTATTATAATAAAAATATTAATAAAATATATGACAAGTGCTGCAATTTTACTATCTATTTTAACATCAATGCTCTTCTTCATTTGAAATAACCATTTTCTACCCCTTTTTCTTTTCTGCACCATAATTCTCGGAGTCGGAGATGAGGCGCTAAGGTTTTGGAACGTGCTCCCATCCCCTAAATCTCGTAGATGACACTTGTGGAGTCCAGGCTATCTGAATATTTTTATATTCTCACAAAATTGTTTAGGCTTTTTTCTCTATATCACTCTCATAAACATAACTTTATTTTATTGGGATTGTAAATTACTTCATGGGGTGCAAAGGAATTTGATATTTTATAGTAGTACATTTTGGGGTCAAAAGCTAGTTTTGACCATGTATCGTTGAAGGCCCGCTTTCAATTTCAAAAGTAAATCTTTGCATTATTATTCTTGTGGGTTGCCTTGCCTCTAATAACATGAAGTTGTTTCAAGATTTTCTTATTTCGGTATTGATACATATTTGTGGACATGATGTCTAATGCGTAACAACGATAGTGAAATAGAAGCATCATCTTTGGGAAGAACCACAATTCGGTGAGTCCAAGAAAAGATGCTTAAAGCTTTGGGAGCATTTCTCATGTTCAAAAATCAAATTCAAGAATTTGCAAAGAGTCAAGAACTAAGTTATTGACGGTTTTTGCAGATCATTGATTTTGGATCCCAATTTATATCTTTTTGATTAATGTATAGCGGGAGTTGTTATATCAATTACTTGTAGTGCTCCCTCCTCCCTTTGTAAATTAAAGAAGTTAGAGAGTTTGTTGATGAACACGCAAGTTATTGTATCACGTTCTTTGTGTTTGTAAATAAAATAAAAGAATCTATATCGGTGTGTGTTTGAGTAAATTCAAATTATTATTCATTTAATATGTTTTTAATTTTGTTCACTTTATTTTTTGAATTATTTATGGTTGTATTTGTATGTTTTAATGTAATTTATAAAATTTTACATTTTAAAATAATAAGACAAAGTAAAATATTCGTAATTAGCTACCAACACCTTTACTTTTGACCTTCTGACTTCTAAGCTCTATTCTAAGTAATAAAGATTAATGGTGAAATGCATCAAACCTCACTCTAAATATCATAATTTGAAATGATACTTTCTACGTATGTCGCACATAACATTAATTTTTTTTAATACAAATATCGTATCTTCACAAAAATCCAACATTTTAATACGTTGTGGAAAGAGTGAGGCCAAGGCCCAAATATTTTCTCTAGGCTCTAAGGTAGGCAGGCTTGAAATTTGATTTAGATAGGGGAATTTTGTTGTTGACAAGATGGTATAATTATAGACACGGCACAAGGGTATTAAATCATAATTAAAATACAAATATATGTTGAATCGTAGAATCATAACAGATGAAAATTGAGAATAATTAAAAACCCACACATGGCGCTTTTGATAGGGTGAATCGAGTTCTTCTAATAAAGAAAGTGACCTTAACATTGCAATATTAAGGAAACCATTGCAAATAGTTTAATGAATCAATATATGTAAAAATAATTTTGTATCATAATCTAATTTCTAGTAATAATGTAACTTGTTATGTCTTATGTTACTATTTTTTATTAAAAATTATTCGCTTAGATACTTCAAAATTTGATCCAAGTATAATGTTACTATTTGCGAAAATAATATTTATCATTGTTATAAAAGAATATTTAACTATAAAAATTAAAAATAATTTTATTTTATCTAATAAATAATTTAAATTGATTATATAATTCATTAAAATATTTATAATAAAATATTGGCAGATACATTTTAATATTTTATTAAATAAATTTATAAATTCACATACTTTAATAATTTTATATAAGTAAAATAATTTAAAACTTCTATTATATATCAATTCTAATCTAATGCCCTTAATTGTCATTTTATATTCTCACCTCACTGCCATAAATGCGTTTGAATCCAAACACACACTCCATCATTGTTTCTAATCTCACCGCTGAAGTGTCCAATCTCACCGCCACAAGAACTAATCTCACCGCCACCATTGTTTTTAACCTCACCGGAGGTAAACACACCGCCCATCCAAACTAGCCCTTAGTCGACGGTCCACAATCACCCAAACCACGCCCTTCTTCTGGGCGTGAGGGGTAGCCCACTGACAAAATCTATAGTGATCCTCTCCCATTTCCACTGAGGGATCTTCACTGGTTGAAGTAACCCTGATGGCAACTGGTGTTCAGCCTTAACCTGCGACACGCCGACACCTTCCACAAATTCGCCACCTCGCTTGACTACAGCCACCGAACTATTTTCGCAAATCTCCATACATCTTGCTACCTCCGTGATGCATAGCGTGTGGGCTGCTATGTGCATCTTGAAGATTTCTTTGCCTCAATTCAACATCCTTCGGCATACAAGCTCGCCCTTGAAAACATAATACTCCATCACCAGACAAACTATACCCTTCCAAACCACCATCTTGAACTTGCAATCTCCGCGCATTCAAACTTTCATCTACTAACTATTTTTCCTTAATTTCCTCGATCCAAGTCGGCTTAACTTGTAGTTCTACCAAAAGACTTCCATCGTCGTATAGACTGAGGTGAGCAAACATCGCCCTTAAGTCCATTACGACCTTTCGGCTCAATGCATCAGCCACCACGTTAGCCTTACCTGGATGGTACTCAATTGAACAGTCGTAATCCTTCAACAGTTCAATCCATCGACGTTGTCTCAAGTTCAAATCCTTTTGAGGCAAGAGATACCTCAAACTTTTATGATTCGTGTAGACTATTGACTTTTCCCCATTCAAGTAATGCCTCCATATTTTCAAAGCGAAGACTACTGCCGCTAATTCCAAGCCGTGAGTCGGATAGTTAACCTCATGCGGTCTTAGCTGACAGGATGCATAGGCCACTACCTTCCCTTCCTGCATCAATACACATCCCAACCTCGATGGGACGATCACAATGTGTGTAAACAACTTCCCCTTTGAGGTCAGTGCGAACCTGAGAGCTTAGTCGAGAATCTTCCTTAGCTTATCAAAACTTTCCTGCTGTTTCTCCGACCATACAAATGGAACTCCTTTTCTTAATAACTTAGTTAGTGGTGCTGCGATTAAAGAGAACCCTTCCACAAATCTTTGATAGTACCCTGCCAGACCCAGAAAACTTTGAATTTCTGCCACTAACTTAGGCGGTTTCCAATCCAACATCGCTTCAACCTTGCGAGGGTCCACTTTAATCCCTTCCGCTGACACCACGTGACCTAAGAAAGCCACCTCCCTAAGCCAAAATTCACATTTACTGAATTTGGCATATAACTACTTCTCCCTTAGTACTTGTAGAACTATACGCAAATGCATGTCATGCTCCTCCTCCGTCTTTGAATAAACCAATATATCGTCTATAAACACCACGACAAACTGATCCAAGTACTACTGAAACACCCTATTCATTAAGTCCATGAACGCTGCAGGTGCGCTGGTCAACCAAAATGGCATCACTAGAAACTCATAATGCCCATACCGAGTACGGAATGCCGTTTTGTGAACATCACCCTCCTTCACCTTAAGTTGATGATAACCCGACCTAAGGTCTATCTTCGAGAAAATCGATGCACCCTTCAGTTGGTCAAACAAGTCATCAATCCGGGGTAACGGATACTTGTTTTTGATCGTTAAATTGTTCAGCTGACGGTAGTCGATACACATCCGCATTGACCCGTCTTTCTTCTTGAAAAATAGTACAGGTTCTCCCCACGGAGATATACTTGGTCGGATAAATCCTCGGTCCAAGAGTTCCTGAATTTGAGCCTTCAGCTCCACCAATTCCTTCGGTGCCATTCGGTATGGTGCTATAGACACAGGCACCGTTCCGGGTAACAAGTCTATACCGAATTCAACTTCTCGATCTGGAGGCAGACCTGGAAGTTCTTCTGGAAACACATCAATGAATTCCCCTACCGTTCGGACCTTCTCAACTGCTGACTCCTTAGCCTCCAAGGCATATATTCGAACCAAAAATGCCTCACACCCTTTCCTGTCCATCTTCTTCGCCTTCAACGCAGACACCACGTTGGATAGGTAATCTCTTCTATTACCTATCATGACCACTTCATCACCCTCAGCCATCTTTAGAACCATGCGCTTAGCAAATAATCCAACTTTGCTCGATACTTAACCAACCACCCATTCCAAGAATCAAGTCGAACTCCCCAAATGGCGGTTCCATTAGATCGACCAACAACACTACCCTTAGAGTTCTAGGGTACATCTCTATATAACTTGTTTACAATTACTGAGTGACCTAGAGGGCTAATTCATCGTCATCTCCTAGAAGTAGTCTCAAAGTCTAGATTCATAGTCTCTACCACGCTACTAGCAACGTATGAATGCGCCGAACCCACATCAATTAATGCAACGTATGGAAGACCAAAAATTAGGAACGTACCGATTATGACGTCCGGTGCGTCACCCTCCTCTCGACGCCTTACTGCAGAGACTAAACCAGGCTGCCTTGCCTCTATGTTGCTTGCACCTCTGCCCGAAATTCCGTGACCTCGACTAGAACCATTGCCTCCTCTACCATTACCACGACCCCTCTGTGGTGGTCCTACATTTCTAGGCTGAGCACGGTTCTGACCCTCTGGCTGGTTCTTAGCTAACTTTCGAGGACAATCCCTTACACGGTGATCCAACGATCCACATTCAAAGCATCCTCTTTTACCAGTCCAACATCCTCCCCAATGTGATTTCCCACAGCGATTGCACTGAGCTGGTCTCTGATTAGTAGCCATGGGCCTTCCTGCCTAATTTGGCCCACTCTGCCTAGCCCTCTTCTGTGCATTATTACCCGATCCAGATGACCCAAATCCTCTTTTCTGCTTGTTCCTATCGTAGTTCTGTCTCACGGACTCCTTGACCCCTTCGGCTACTTTAGCCTTTTCCACTAAGACAGAAAACTCACGCTCCTGCTGTGGAGCAATCAGCAACCTTAAATCATCCCTAAGTCCGTCTTCAAAGTGGACACAACGATCATGCTCTATTGACACAAATTCCCCGAGCATAGCGGCTCAGCCTCAAGAATTCTGATTCATACTCCGATACAGACTTATTTCCTTGTACCAACCCGGAAAAGCTTTCCTCTGCAAGATCAATGTAGTTGGTGCCCACATATTTCTTCCGATAAGTAGCTTTGAAATACTCCCAAGTAAGGTCATCTGCCGTGGCACCATCCCGAACCGTGAGCCACCACTGATATGACTCATCCTTTAGAAGCGACACCGCTCTTTTCAGCTTCTCCTCACTTGTCAGATCGAGATCATCCATGATCCTCTCAGTCGATTCTAACCAATATTCTCAACTGACTGGTGCCACTCCCAATACACCCCGGAATACCTCAGCCCCGTTGGATCAGAGTCGCTCGGGTACAGATTTCTAAGCTCCCATACCTCCACTTGCCCCAGCCACCATCTCAAGGACTCGCAACACAGCTTGCGATACTGCCTCACCTCCCGTCTGATCCTGCTCCTCAGCTCCAAAAGTTGGGGGTGGTGGTGGCGGTGGTACCTCATTCTCAAATCCCTGACCCGACCTAACGGGTTCTGATACGGTCATCCTGCCCCTACTGCGTCCACGACGGCCACGTCTTCTAGAGCTCATTCTAACTATTGCGCTTTAATCTGATTAAGAAATTTTTATGGATTAGTACTTGTTTCACTTGGTTATCCGCGAAGAAATTTTATGAAGAGAGTTTAACAGAGATTCTCTCGATCAATCAAAGTTTTAAGTCCTCTATCCTAGTTCACACAGGAAAGCACATCCATTCCCTAATACCTTTCATACACACTCACTCTTTCGGGCATTCTCGTCTGTTTCTATCCTGTGGGTATTTTCGCCATTTTCTTCTGAGGGTATTTTCGTAATAACCGGAGAAATTTTAAAACTTTAATAAATCAGACGCTTTGAAATTTGAAATTTCCAAAAGCGGAGGGTATTTCTAAAATTTGTCAAATTAAAGGTACAATGAAATTTTAGAATCGAGGTATTTTGGTAATTTTATAAATTTCAAAGTCGTGTATTATTTTGAAATACTGAAATTTTGGATACTTTTGCAAAGTAAGAGAATTTTATTAAAATCGGGGTAGTACGATAATTTTAGAAACCAAGGGCATTTTCATAATTTTTTCCACTAGGGGCATTTTGGTAAGTTTGGTAAATTGAAAATATTTTGAAAATTTTCCAGAAATAAATTTTTGTTACTATTTAAAGGAGTATTGTAATGATTTTTAAAACTTATAGTTTTCATAAAACATGGCTAATCCCCTTCGGGTTTTATTTTTTGTGTTTAGCATATGACCGAGTCCTCTTGGTTAGGGTGAACCAAAGCTACGCACCAGGTAGGATTCCTGCGAAGAGGAGGTGAGTCATGAGGACTGCTTAAGTACCAAGCTCTTCCGGATCCAATCCTAGACATGCGTACAGGGGTTACCACACCCTAACTCGGTGGCTTAATCATAGGTTTGTTTAATTAGGCATTTAAAGTCTTATGTATTTTGTTGGGGTGAACTAGTCCTATGGTTCAAACACCTATCACATTATCTACGTTCCATACCTACCCTTCTACAGATAATAATTCATACAGCAGTTAGAAGTACTTACCTAGGTGGATTGGTGCCGGAGACTCGGTGCCATGCTGTTCCACAACCAAAAATATTTCACAAAGGCCTCACAAAACATTTTGGGCCTTGGGCCCCCAAGTCGAGCTTTGAACTGGGCTCTGATACCAATTTTGTAACACCCCAAACCCGGCCCAAACATTACGACCGAATTTGGTATGTTACAGAGAAAACATTTTGAAAAAAATCCCTTTATCCGATTTAATTTAAAGTAAAAGATACCGTCTTGTTTTAAAACCATAGAAGTGTATGAAGAAAACCACACTGAGTTTTGTTAAAGATCTATTAAGTCAGGTTGTTACCGATATCAAATGTACCCGATGGCACAATAGAACATTTACGTTTAAATTTAAGAAAACGTGTGTACCCATTTTAAAGTCACTAAGTAGTTTAAACAAATTATCCAAAACATGTAAAATAATCAAAGTAAAATCTTAGAAGGCCTTATTACAACTTGAACAAATAAAATCGACAATAAAATAAAAATAGCTCAAAATTCATTTAATCTACATTTTCACTGCATGGTCACCTCAAGTCCATCCGGCTCCTCATCCGCGATCTACGAGTCACCTGAAAAAGTTAAAGGAGAAGGTGAGTCACCAAGACTCAATGTGTAACCCTTCCCCCGGTTTAATGCAACATCATACACAAATTATAACTAAGTTAACATGCACTAAGTTTAAGATGCACCCAACCTAGCAATCCAAAACACCTTTCTCTACCCCGTGAGGTACCAAACCACTGGTGGTGCCAAGCCACTGGTGACTCAAAGTCACGATATCGATCAATATTGTGGTGCCAAACCACTGGTGGTGCCAAACCACTGGTGACCCGAAGTCACATATAACAAGTTGTGGGGCCAACCCACCTGTGATACTAAATCACTGGCGACGATCCCATAATATCAACTGTGGGGCCAACCCACTGTTGTGCTAAGCCACTGGGACAAGACGCTATGAGGTGCCAAACCTCTGGTGACCTTAGTCACGAAATGTGGTACCAAACCACTGGTGTCCGTAAACATGGATATCACTTCCCCCTCCACTCATTTAACCCACATCAATCAATGATGTGCATTTAACAGAAATCATGCCAACATGTTTATTTAGCAACATACACTGGATTTATCAATAACCAAAACTTTATATGCCACATATACCAAATATGCCTTGCATCAATCATGCATCATATAGTTATCTCAGATCGACAAGGACTTACCTGAATCCTTTCTTATACCTTTATGGTATTAGGTCCAAATCTACATCAATCCAGTTTAGCATACATAATGTATTTAGCACAGTTGTTAGTTATAAAGTGTGTATGTACACACATTACCCACGATAGCCCTAAATCCCAAAGAGACAATCGCCACACAAGATATCCTTGCTCCTATATTCTACCAAACATGAGATTAGTGCCATAGACCATTCGCCAAACCCAAAAAATCCAAAGGGTTAATCGTAAGAACCCAAAACCTCACCTAAACGCCTCTTGAACACTAACCACCTCATGATACGCAAATCTGCTTCACTTTCCTACAATCGGCAATCATTAGTAGCCACAACAATAGCCTTCGGCTTTCAAATGCCAACTAAATGGTTTACTAAAATAGATCCTTACCACCACTTACCAAGACTGATTGCTAACGAATGGAGGCTTGACTGAATACTTTAAAAATCCCAGAGTACCTAGATAAAATCGATTTCAACACTGATTAGCCACCAATATATTTCGGCTTTTCCCATTCATCCAAGTCGATAGAGAGAAAGAAGAAAGGAGAGTTTCGGCTGTTACTTACCTTCACAATCGATTGGACAAAGAAATCCCGAAAGCACCTATGCCTCCCTGATATTCGGCCAAATGGATCTAAATAGAAGAAAAGAAATTTCGGCACAAAGGTAGGGAGTAGATTCGACTAGAGAGAAAGAAATAATGATGAAGAAGATGGGCTTTCAGCAAAGAAGAGTAGAGAGAGTTTCGGTTTTAGGCACAAAGAAGAAAAGAAGAAATAACAATGGTGATTTCTGTATCTCTAGAAAAGAAGAATTAGAGCAAAAAGAGATGGAAGATGAGAGAGTAGGGACATTCAGCTATTGCAAAGGGAAAAAGAAAAAATAAAAGATGAATAGGTGCCTTAAGAAAATTCGGCACCCCCCTTCACCTAGTCTCCTTGCCGTCCACTCCCCTTGAACAAGGAGTTCAAAATTCAGCCACTTCCTTGAATCACTCTTGGCCACTAATTCAAACAAATTTGAATTAGTCAAAAGCCTATATTTTCTCTCTGCCAACTATTAAAGATTATTCACATAAAATCTAATTAAATCCTAATAATATCCTTATTATCCTGAAGTTTAAATTGAGCACTTCTCTCTCTCTTGCCGTCCAAAATAAAGAGCAAAAAGGAGAATTCTGTGACTCGAACATAGGCTCCCCTTGCTCCCCTTGTGGCGTCAATTCCAGCATTTTAAGTGGCATCTCCTTGCCACTTTTCCAAGGCCTTATTAGTGTCAAATATTCCCTCATTTAAACTTGTAACCCCTACCTACTAAGGCTCCCTATCTTTAAAGCTTACAAATGAATTTTTCTACCATTCCGAGCCTACTCAAGATCCATGACTAAGTCCTATTACTCCACGAATAACACCACAGCAATTCAATCACAAGCAAAACAATTTAATCACAAATAACCCCTATTTTAGGATGTTACATATCGAAAGGAAACATGAATAAGACTCAAATGTTAAAGTAGACTATTCACTAGGAAAATGAAACATTAAAAGACGATTTTCCTATTAAATCTTCTGAAAAACTTCAAATAACCATATATCTAAGCACAAGCATCAAACACAACTTTCAAAGTTTTAGATCACCAGAAAACACAAAGTACTTACTGGATCTTCCCATGTGATTCTGGCTTGACATTGGGGGTCACTGCATTATCAGTGGACTCTAGCTTTACAGTAGTTGTTACAGTACTATCGATGGACCCTCAATTCACACCATTGGTTCCTGTATTATTCATAAACCTGCATTAGTTTTTAAATTTTGCCATTTTGGAACCACAGAGCAAAGGTCAACTTGAGCTAGAAAACATAGGTAAAACACACGGTTTTGGAAAATGGCATATAAGCGACATTTTTTGTACAAAATGACATGCTCTTCATGCATTTACAGTGCTAAAAATTTATCACTTCAAAATTAAAAAAAAAGCAAAAAAAAAATTATGCCGAGAAATAAAACAATCAAATGAAAACTACTATACTAGTTAAAAGGATCCAAAGATGCATTACACATCAAAGAAGCTTATCGGCAACAATATAGGTTACTGCAATAATTTGGCTAGACAACCCAACCAGTTTCCCTCTAACTAAGTTGACACATTCTTTAACCAAATGAGAAACTCTTCTTAGCTTCTTTCCTGATAAGAAAGGTGCAGTATATGAATGTAATTGAATAACAGATTGTACTTTCTTTTTTTCAGGGAGACTCGTTGAAAGAAATAGCATGGAATAATTAGAAAGTTACCAAAAAGGGAGCTGTTGAATAGTGAATATACCTTTACAAAAAAATACAAATAAAACATATAAGAAGCTATTTGGGTCTTATATGTCTCTAGGCAATTCCTGCTTTTACATTTATAAGGAAAGAACATATAAGAAGCTATTTAGGTCTTATATCTCCATCTGGAAGCAAAATAAACTAGAATCAAAATCATTTCTAAATAAAGCTATTAATGCCATTATTGTTTTAGAAGTGCAAAGCAAACACTGGAGGAAAAGATATTAAAAAAAGGGAGTACTTACAAAGTAAAAACAACAATAAAACTAGATAGAAGCAGAATCATCATTAGAGACCAGCAACAGAAAATTTAAACAATAACTTTCAAACATATAAAAATGGTTAAACATTATTCACATAACTACAAATATATATAACATCCAAAATACATTTATGAGTGCATCAAAGTTTCGATGTTAAATTGATAAATAGATGGAGAAATGAAAGAAACAAGTAGAGAATGGAAGAGAAGCTACCTACAGAAGAAAGATTGTGTGTGGAAGCCCCAACAAAAGTGATTGCATCTCTTCGTGTAAACTGGGAAAAGAAACAATCCAATAATGTCAGAAGAAACATTTAGATACCTGACGGTCCATATATATAATAAATCACTAGAAAAAAAATGAAAAACAATACTAGTTTAGAGAAAATCAGGATTTGAAGATTAAATTATAGATTACAGAGGATAAATCATTGAATAAGAAAGAAACAACCATAAGCATCACTGTCAAACAAAAATGATTCAATGAAGCAAGCATGTTAGAATTTTTTACGAAACCCATAATTTTCGTAGTCGCTTTCAATCTATACGTTCAAATCACTAACCATTAAACATTCTAAACAAATTTTCATTCACTGAGTGGGTCATTTCAAACGAAATATATACATAAAACATAAAATTAAAAAAGAAAGATAAAGATGAAACCTTAGGGAACAAGCGAGGCGACTTTGACACAGCATTAAGAACAATAGAATTGAAAGAGATTGCCATTATTTCGTCTTCCGCTAAATTTCTCTGTTAATTTTCTAGGATTTAGTGTTTCAACAGGTTTCTTTTTCTCTATTAATTTCCCGGTCAGTCAGAAACTTGAAGCCGAGAGAGGGCTTGGGTCAGCCGCCGGAGGAGGAGAGGAATTGAGCCAACCAGATCAAATAAGGGGGAGAGAAAGACGATGCCGGGGCAGACTGGTGGCAGGATGATTGTTTGGCGACAGGGATGTGTGAAGAGAGACAGGAGTGGGTCGGCCAATTTCTAAATAAAAACATTTTTATACATATAATTTTATTTGGATAAAGAAACATTTAGAAATTGGAAATTTTAATACAAGATAAATTTATATATATATATATTAAATATCATTATACATTAAAAAAATGAGTATTTTTTAATTTTAATTTTATATTATTTTTCTATTAAATTAAATTTATGTGTAATTAAAATTGTTATTTGTTATAAAATACATATTTTAATTCATAACCTTTAAATTGGAGAGAAATACGCATAAACACACTAAAACTTACATTATTCTAATTGCTGCTACAACGTCAACTATAACATAGATAACAATGCATTCATTTAACCGATGAAATATTTGTAAAAATATCATGAAAGTTCTTCTATTAAAAGTTAAATTACATTTTATTCCTTCTATTAAGAAAATGGTCAATTAATTTTTATATATTAAATAGCTAAAATTCCACTCTATCCTTTCATGAAAGCAACAAAAAATCAAGCCAGAGTGTTAGTTGTGGACGTTAAAACAAGAACCTATTTGCCAGAGATGATGAAATCAAAATAGCAGTTAATTAATATAAAATTTTGCATTTTACAGATCCAAGTTTGTCAACTTGTTGTATAGTAAATCAAATTACCAACTTATCTTCATATAAATGAATACTACTTTTTAACACCACAAAAGACAAAGAAAGCTTATTCAAGTTAGCTTCAGATGTTCGATGTGGAATGATTTTAGTTTTTGTATTTCATTTTTATTTGTTATAATTTGGTCCTATCCAACATAGGTAGTTATCTATCAATATCATTTTGTTATTCTCTTTTTTTATCATTTTTTTAAATCTAATACTTAAATATATCAAGTAGTCTAGATTAAATATTTTAAATATAAAATTATTAATTGATTGTATAAAATTTCATCATTTAACAAATCTCAAGTAAACTTTAAATCCTAAACCATTTAATATATATAAAGTTTATGTATTATCTCTTAAATAATTTAAACTATAATCATAATTTTAATATATTAAAAATAAAATTATCTCTTTTACAATTATATAATAAATTATTTAATATATAAATTAAAAGACACTAATTAATATAAACCCTAAACTCGTAACCCCTAACCCCTAATTTCTAAACCCTAAATCATAAAGCATTGACCCATAGCCTCCCTTAATCCTTAAACCGATAAACCCTTAACCCTTAAACCACAAACCACAAACCTTAAACCATAAACCACAATCCCTAAATTTTAAAATAGTAACTCCTCAACCATGTACCCTAAACCATAAACCCTAAACTATAATGATAATTAATTGAAAATTTTAAAATTAATATTATCACTTTTACAATTATATAAGAAATTATTTAGTATATAAATTAAAAAACAATCAGTCATATACCCAAAAAACTTTAAAATTATTTTAAATAATAGTATTTTAATAACACTTAGGAAAGTGTCGGCCCAAAAATGCGGGCATAGTGTTGGACAAAGCCGACTCTTATTTAAGCGTTGCCTTAAGCATGCATATCCCAACTGTAACACCCCAAATTAGGTCTATGCATCAAGATGAGATTTGGTTTGTCACACAAATCGAACATTCTTTCTATCTAATGGTTTAGGTGAATAGGTATTACAAAACTTTTTGAAAATAAGGTTTAATAAAAACCAAAAGAAATAATTTAAATTCAATGAATTTGAGAAACATTAGTTGAAATATTATCATTTAGTATTTAATTATCAAAAAAATTAAAGTAGTTTCAAGAGTTCAAAAGGATTTGAAAATAAGAATAGATAAAGAATCTCATATGTTTGAAAACCCAAAGTATTTTAAGGAAACATTTTAGGATTAACATAAACCCATACTAAATATCAAAGTAAAAATTTAAATCCATCCACACATAAAATCCATAAATATTAATAGAGGCCTTTATTACATCATATCCAAAATAGTAATTTAAAGAAAGTACTTTAATAAAAGTTCAAGGTTTATAAACCCATGTTTGCAGTATGGACTCCACGAAGTCAACCTCGGCCCAAGCCCACGTCAATTTCCATTACCTGAGATGGAAAATTTAAGGGAGTGAGTTACTCAGAACTCAGTGTATAACTCACTTACTATATCCATTGGGCCAGATCATCAAGTCATAATTTTGGGCTTGAACCCATAAACAGATTTAGCAATATAATAAATGAAATGCATGCAAAATGAAATTTCCCACCCAAACCTAATTTCCATCCGCTACACACCACCAGTACCAACCGTTACACCTGTGGGGATCAAGTCAACCCACCCCGCCAACACACCAATCATAGGCATAAAGCCATTTTTAATAATGTTGTGGTGAACCACCGAACTAGATTGTGACAAAGTCACCGAACTAGAGGCGTTAAGCCATTGAAATAATTGTGGCAGAGCCACCGAACTAGAGGCAATAAGCCATTAAAATATTCGTGGCAGAGCCACCGAACTAGAGGCAATAAGCCATTAAAATATTTGTGGCAAAGCCACCGAGCTAGATTTTGGCAACAGGCCTTTCTTCTCTTCATCATTAATCCCAACCCATGCAAACATCTATGCATAACAGTCTATATAGATATGATAATTTTAGCAAAAGGCCCAATTTACATGTGAATCAATATTTCAAGTTTTTATTAAGGCCCATAATACAAAATAATATTTAGCCCATTTAGCAATTTAGCAACTTTGGCCTATTTATCGATCTAGCAGATTTTTCGGCCCATTTAACGATCTAGCAGCTTTTTGGCCCATTTAATGATCTAGCATATATTTCGGCCCATTTAACGATCTAGCATATATTTCGGCCCATTTAACAATCTAGCAGATTTTTCGGCTCATTTAATAATCTAGCATATATTTTGGCCCATTTAACGATCTAGCATATTTTTGGCCCATTTAACGATCTAACATATATTTCGGCCCATTTAACACATGAGACATAAAATTTACAATTTACCAACTAACTCATTGAAGGCGTTTTCATAAATTTCACAACTTTAACCGTTTTCATGTATTTTCACAAAAATACTATTTATTACGTATTTTTTCGATTTTGTCATCTTTATGATTTTTCTCAATACTTACGGTTTAATATCTAACCCGAGATAAGTGTGAAGTTACACACCTTGTTATTGTGAGTACTAGGCTTTCCTGCTTGTCAATACCTAAACGTAACACGATAAATTGGAGCACTATCATATTTTAAAACTACACTATTGATAAATAATCTAATCTTTACCCTCAGGATTTCGAACCACTTCTATTTTTGGTTTCTCCTTGATTGTTGGTTCGTTGCCCGATGAGAATCCACGAACGAATAAAGGTTCGGGAGTACGAATGACTTCAAACAACTGGTTCTCCTCGGATAAGGGTCCGCAACTCAGTGGAAAATCTTGGATTCCCAAAATAGCCCTACGTTTATACTTAGGGGAATAAGCGGAACCACCCCTCTTTCGAAAACTATGCACTGCCCTTTTCTGCCCTATCTTGAATGTCTCTAATGACATAAGATCATTAGTCCGACTAATAATTATCGAAATATGGCTAACGATTTTAAAAGATTTGAGATTGGCTTACCACAATTATCCTCGTTCCATGAAGAAAACGATCGAGCGATTACGTCCCTATAACAAAATCGATTAAATAACTAATCTATACCAAAATAGCAAATAGTATGAGAATCCTTGAATAAACTCCTTACCTTAACTCTTAAAATCGATTCCAACGATCCACAATACTCAAGAACACTTTGAGTTTCTACCCCCGCTAGATTTCTATGATAGAGAAAAGGTTGGAATTAGATATGGTATAATGATGATCTAAATCCAAAAGATCATCTCACACCACAATAGATTCGGCACAGAAGAATAACAAATTCCAAAATACTATGCTAACCACTACCAATCGATTAAGTTATGCATAGGAAGAAGATACGATTATGAAGAAGAAGAAAAAATTGAAGGAGATAATACTTAGCAACATTCGGCCATGGTGAAATAAAAGGGAAAAGTTTGTTTGAGAAAATTTTGTAAAGAGAAAGAGATGAAGAAGGGTAAAAGAAAATATGGTGTTTATGTTTTGATTCTTTTCAAGAACGAAAGATGAACAAAGAATTGAATTTGAGGCTTGTGTGCATTCGGCAAGGGTGAAAAGAAAAAGAAAATGACCTTCCAATACTTTAATGATTTTGGCACTAGGAGAAAAGTTTTTAGAGAATAGGTAAAATAAGACCTAAATGGTCAAAACTCAAATGACCAAAAGAAAAGAGGAAAAAAAATGTTTACCTTTTGTCCAATAAGCATTTGGCTAAGGGGAGAGAATTTGAGAGAAACAAGCTTTGAGAGGAAAAAATACCAAATGACCAAAAGAGAAAGATGTGCACAACTAGCTCCTAATTCATCTAAATGCCTTCAAAATTCCGGCCAACCCCTAGCCCCAAAAACCGTCCAAATACATGGCTATCAAGGATCAACTTTTGCCAACCTTTCTTTCCGTAGCACACTCCCCAATTTAAGCCATTTGTTCCCCTTACTTGCCTTATTCTATTGATTCCTTTCCTCAACTTAATTGTTTCCTTAATCCTTTAGCCATCATACCAAAAATAAAGAAGTCAAACTTGCCATGTTTGCTTCTTGGCCGACACTTGATAGGAGAAAGCAAAAATAAAAATTTTCAAGTTGCATGCTAGGAGATTCGAACCTCTCACCTCAAGCAAACATGCATGCGCCAACTCCACCTTGCTACTAGCTCATCTTATGCTAGTTTTCAACACTTAAATTTACTTAAACCTCAAAATCATTTGATCCGCTTCAATTAAATACTCCTTACTAAAATTTATTCTAATTTCGAATAGTTTTCAAGTCTTCTCAAGACTATACTAAACATAAAAAAAATTTTACAATACACAAGTTAAGCACTAAAACATGCATCAAATAAATACTTCAAATTTTAGGATGTTACACCAACCTCTATACAAAAAGTTGGCCAAAGCATATGTCGGCAAGTCTATCCCAACACTTAGGAAAATATCGTCTTAGGACTGGACAAATCCAACTCTTGTTTAAGCGTTGCCTTAGGCATGCATATCTCAATCTTTATACAAAGAGTTGACCACAGCGTATGTTGACACGTCTATCCCAACACTTAGGAAAGTGTCGCCCCAAAACTGTTATCTTAGGACTACACAAAAGCCAACTCTTATTCAAGCGTTGCCTTAGGCATACATATCCCAACCCTTATAAAAAGAGTTGGCCAAAGCATATGTTGGCAAGCCTATCCCAACATTTAGGAAAGTGTCGCCACAAAAGTGTCATCTTAGGACTACACAAAAGCCAACTTTTATTCAAGTGCTTGCTTAGGCATACATATCCCAACTCTTATACAAAGAGTTGGAAAAAGTGTAGTCTATCGCAACACATAGGAAAGTGTCGCCCCAAAACTATCATCTTAGGACTACACAAGCCAACTCTTATTCAAGTGTTGCCTTAGGCATACATATCCTAACTCTTATAAAAAGAGTTGGCCAAAGCGTATGTTGGCAAGTCTATCCCAACACTTAGGAAAGTGTTGCCACAAAAGTGTCGTCTTAGGACTATACAAAAGCCAACTCTTATTCAAGCGTCGCCTTAGGCATACATATCACAACCCTTATAAAAGAGTTGGCCAAAGCGTATGTTGGTCGGTCTATCCCAACACTTAGGAAAGTGTCGCCCCATAAGTGTCGTCTTAGCACTGTTTTGGTGTAGTGTTTTTTCAAAAAGAAAAAAAGGAAAATATTTTCTTAAATACCATATTATTATTAAGCTTTGGGTCTTCTTGATTTATTAGCATTTTCCAATTCCAAATAAGATTATTTTGTTTTCATCTGACTCTAAACTTAGTAAAGATTCCTTGCTTAATCTTTGCATCATTTGCTTTATCTTTTTACACACAAAATGTTTAATTCTTTCAGCAGTCCTTATATATTTCAATTTTTTAAAATATAGTTTTTCTACTTATCCAATTTAAAAAATTAAAATCCAATTGATAATATAGTTATTGTTCCTTCAAGAAAGTGGCTTCTCAATTCCTTTTCAAATCACATATAGGAGAGATGCTTGAAGGTAAAACAGTGATTGAAGACACAGATATGCCATTAAAGATGCAAGCTAGAGCACTGGCATCAGCATCTCGAGCTCTTGATCTCTTTGAAGGTTTTGACCGCATTTCTATTGTTGTATATATTAAAAAGGTTATCATCAAATCACACTTCTTTTGCTTTTGCTTTTGTTTTTAGCTTTTAGATTATAATTATTGCTTAGCATGTGTAAATATAATCAGGAATTTTACAAGATGTATGGGGGTGGATGGCAATGCGTGGTGGGTACAAATTTCAGTTGTTTCATCACCCATTTCAAGGGAACTTTCATCTATTTTTCTTTGGGAACTCTCAACTTTCACATCTACAACCCAACCCAACCCATTCTTTTTCTTGTTGATGGATCTTCATCTTCATCTTCGAATGTGTCGAAACCAATTTTGAAAATGAGGATCGATTATGGTTTTGAAAACAAAAATTAAAACGGGAGTCGCCATCGATCTTTATTAGGTGTGATCAAATCACCTTTGTTTTAATAAAACATTTTACTTTACTAAAATAGTGTTTTTGGTCTACGAAATTCGAGAAAACGGGTTCGGGAGTCAGTTATGTGTGAGGAAGGATTAGCACCTTCGTCACACCCAAAATTGGTACCGAATTGATTAATTAATATCTTAACGTCGAAAGTTGAAAATTTGAACAAATTAAAAATACGATCATTTTTCATTAATGTTGTAACATCCTAAATTTATGGGCCTATGCATTTAGTGTGGGGATATGTTTAATTTGTTAATTTAAGTGATAGGGTTCAAAATTGGGCTTAGGATTAGGCAAAGGCGTTGATTGAATTATTTTAAGGTGGCGTCATTAACAATAAAAGAGGCCCAAGTTTTGGCATAAGGAGCCCATGTTTTAGGGCCATTTTGGCACCTAAAATGAAGCAAGGAGTGACGCCACACACAAGGAGTTAGGGGCCCAAAATTTAAGTTTAATAAAGCCCAAATCTTTTAATTTAAGTGAGTTAAATTTAGGCATTAGGATTTGATGAGGTGGACGGCTACAAGGCTCAAAAATAAGAAGATTTAGATGGATTTTATAATTGATAAAATAGTAGATAAAAAAGGAGAAAAGTTAGGAGCTTATCTACAAGGGGGTGATGGCCGAAAATCCACTGCCTAGAGGAGTGTAAAATTGTAATATCCTGATTTTTGTAGGTCTATGCATTTGGTATGTTGCATGGCTAAGGAATTACAGTGTGAATTGGGCTCGGGTTGGACTTTTAAACCTGGGTTAAGTGGCCGATAAATAGTGTTAGTAGAAATTAAAAGTTAAACAATTATATTTGATAGCAAGCTGGGCTTGTGGCCCAAAGTTTAGAGGAGTTTTTAATGGGTATTAAGTGGCGTCACTTAGCGGAGGAGTTTGGGCCAATGTGGCCGCTTGGGGCCCAAGTTAACGAGCCAAAGTTCGGCACTCCTAAGGGAAGGGGGTGGACGGCACAATGGCTACAAATTAGGAGCTTAAATTCTTTTTATTTTGAGTGATAGATAATGATAATTAAGAGGGAAGAAATGGATTTCAGGTGGCCTCTTTTAAAAGAGAGATAAAAGTTGGTTTATCAAGATGGATAAAAGTTATCAAGAGGCAGAGAGTTGGCCAAAACTCCAACTCTGAGGGGTATGCATGTGCACCCGAAACTAGTAGGCACTAGTCCATCTTTTCTCCCATTTGTTTTCTTTCTTTCCACAACTTTTTCTCTGAAAGCCGAAATTCCCTTTTTCTTTGGTGAGATTCTTTGCCGCAACTCTCTAATATTTTCTTCTTCTCATCCTTTTTTTTCCTCCTTAAAAATCTTCTAAAAGCTGAATACCCTAGTCCCTATCACCTCATTCCATAGCCGAGTCTTCAAGGAGAGATCTCTTTTTCCCGAAAGTGCACCATAGCCGCATACAACTCTCGAGCTTGGTAAGTTTTCGGGATTTTCTTCTTTGTGGTTTCTCTCTTCTTTAATTAGTTTCTAACCTGAATCACATTTCCAAGGTTCGGTCAATTTCACTCCTTACTCCTAAAAGCTGAATCAGACTCACTAAAAGTCTCCTGTGTCGATCTGTGGAAAAGTCGAAGGTAGGATGGTGTAGGTTAGGCCTAATGGCCACTTCTCTTGAATCTCTTCTTTTGGCCGAATGGTCTTACTTGATCAATCATGGTTGACCGAATGGATTATGATACTTATTGATTTCGTTTAAGGGTTTGGTCTAATAAATAGGGTGTTGGCCCAATGTAGGTTTGTAGTGACGATTCATCAAAGACTTTCGAGATTTGGTTGGTAACCAAAAAGGCAACAAGGAGAAGAGATCTAGTGCATTAGATCGGGATTTTTGGGATTTCAATTAGATCTACGAGTAATCAGGTGTGTAACCCACCCTAAATTCCCAACTAATAATAATATTGATTTGTATATGTTCATAAGGCTATGCATGAATATGGCTAAAGGTACCATTCCATGGTATAGTGCATTCAGGTACGTTACCCCTAACTCTCAGTTAAGTAATGTTTATAAAACATGAATATGGATATATGTGAAATATTGTTAAGGCTATGGGGTAAGGTATAATGCATGTTATTCGTATGTTATGTATGTTGCATGGGCATATGGGTGATTTTGTGAAAGGGGAAGTGATCTGGTGGTTCATACCACATTATCTGGTGACTCTGTCACATTATCTGAATCTGGTGACTCTGTCACATTATCTGGTGGCTATGCCACAATTATAAGGGCGATGTGCAGTTGACTGTAGCGACTACCTTCAATGGTGTGTAGCGGATGAAGGTCGATTTAGTAATCCTCACGGTGTGATCGGTAGGTACGGGTGATGTGTAGAGGTTGGATCTAGGTGGTTTGGGTTGCATCATGGTTTACAATTATTTTATGTGATCTATTATGCCTTGTATGATTTGGGAATCTATGATGGTAGTTACACACTGAGACTATTGACTCACCCTTCGTGGGCTAACTTTTTGCAGATGGCACTCAGTAGATGGACCGGGTCGACAGGAACTTAGTGGTGGCCATGCACAGCTCAGTTTTTCAGTTTTTCTTTGAAGTCTATTTTGAATTACTTTTGGGTTATAATTTGATGTAATAAGGCCATTATTTTTTTTAGCTATTTCATTTTCCCTACGTTTTAAATTTCTATTATGTTGCGAACAACATCAATTGTTTTGAAACTCAAACACCTATGGTATTTTTTTTTCAAGTTAACAGTAATATTAAACTCTAAAATTTGGTATTTCTTTAACTTGTAACTTTTGAAATATGAACTTATCGATTTAGTACAAATTAAGTTACAACTAAATTTTTAACTCGAGAACAACCCAAATCTATTTTCTTCGAAACCACCACGATTTTCAAAAATGTCATACGAGACTTAACTACGTTTTACTCAAGGAGCATGCCAGATCCGGTCAGGGCTTGTAGGCCGGGTTTGGGGTGTTTCAATTTGGTATCAGAGCTCGGTTCAAAACTCGGCCTTGAGGGCTTTTTAGGCCCAAAATGTTTTCTTTATTTTGAAATTGAGTTTTACAAAAGAATGAGCAGGTTTTCTGGCATGGCACCTGAGTCTCCGGCCTGAAGTCCACCAGGTAAGTACTCCTAACCCTTGTGTGATTTGCATATGGGAATTATAGGGACGTAGATTAGTAGATTAGGAGTTATTGAACCCTATGATTAGCTTACTCCAACACCGAATTACATAAAATTTAAAGTCCAACCAAACAAACCTGTGAGTGAGTCACCGAGTTAAGGGTGTGGCAACTGTTGTGCACATGTCTAGGATTGGATTCAAGGGGAGCTTGGTATTTAAGCAGTTCTAGTGACTCACCTCCTCTCCGCTCGAATCCTACCTGGTGCGTAGTGATGGTTCACCCTAACCAAGAGGACTTAAGCACAGGCTAAACTTGATAATTAAAACCCGAAAGGGACTAGTCACCTTGTTTTGTACAAACCTAACATTAAACCTTGATTCAGAAGTGACCAAAATACCCCTGATTTGCAAATTGACCAAATTACCCCTAGTTTGTAAAACTACTAAAATACCCTCAATTTATAAAATTACCATACTACCCTCAAACTTTATCAAAATATTCCTATTTTTGTAAAAATACCAAAAACCCCTATTTTGTAAAATTTCAAGATACCCTGATTTGGAAAATTACCAAAATACCATCAAATTTCCAAAATTACCGAAGTACCCCCAAGATCACAAAATTACCAGAACACCCCTATTTCACAAAATCACCAAGGACCCTATTTTGAAAAAATTATGAAAATACCTCTATAGGATAAAATTACGAAAATACCCCTAGGTTGGAACGAACGAAAATGTTCGAGAGATGAATGTGTGTAGTAAATACTACGGAATGAATGTGTTTTCTCTGAATTAGGGTAGAAAACTTGGAATGAAAACCTTGAAATGATCGAGAGAACTGCCCCTAAATTTCTTTACATAAAATTATTGTGGATAATTAGTGGAACAAAAACTAAATCATAAAATTTTTAATCAGATAAACACAACTCAAAAAAATGAGTTCTAGAGGACGTGACCGTAATGTGCGTGGTCGTGGTAGAGGCCGAATGACCGTGTCGAAACCCGTTAGGTCTGGCCAAGGGTCCAAGAATGAAATGCCCCACCACCGCCATCTTGGCGTTGAATATCGAGATCGACGGAGATAATGCGATGCGCAAGCGATGCTGCGAGTACTTGAGAGGGTGGCTAGAGCAGGTGGAGGTATGGGAGCTCGAAAATCTGTACCCGAGCGGCTCTGAGCTAATGGAGCTGAGTTTTTCTGTGGTATATCTGGTGTGGCACCCAATACGGCTGAGTATTGGTTAGAGGCGACGGAGCGAATTATGGATGATTTGGACCTGTCTGCCGAGGAGAAACTGAAAGGGGTAGTGTCATTTCTCCGCGATGAGTTATACCAATGGTGGCTCACAGTTCGGGACAGTGCTGCCGCAGATGATCTTACTTGGGAGTACTTTAAGGCAGCATATCAGAAGAAGTATATTGGGACTAGTTATGTTGATGCGCAGAGGAAGGCGTTTCTGAGGCTGGTCCAGGGAAATAAGTCCGTAGCGGAGTATGAGGCAGAATTCCTAAGGTTGAGCCTATACGCTCGAGGTATAGTGGCTACGGAGCATGAACGATGTGTCCGATTTGAAGATGGACTAAGGGATGACCTGAGATTGTTGATTGCCCCACAACAGGAGCGGGAGTTTACTGTGTTGGTAGAAAAGGCAAAGGTTACTGAAAGAGTTAAGGAGTCTGTGAGATAGAACATGGATAGGAATAACCAAAAAAGAGATTTTGGATCATCAGGGTCATCTGGAAATATCCAAAAAAGACCTAGAGCGGATGGGTCGCGAGGTCAGCAAGCTGCTATAGGAGGACAGTACCATACTTGTGCCCATTGTGGAAAGATGCACTTGGGAGAGTGTTGGAAGACAACAGGAGGATGTTTCAAGTGTGGGTCCAAGGATCACATGATTAGGGACTGTCCCATGAAAACAGACGGGAGCCGACCCGTAAGTCAGGGTCCTAATCAGGCTGGAAGAGGTGGACAACAGCCACCGTGGGGTCGTAGTCCGGCTGGCAGAGGTAATGGTTCTGGAAGAGGTCGGGAACACCGGGCAGAGGTGTTGGTAACATAAAGGTGAGACAATGGGTCTAGTGTATCTGATTAAATCGGAGGAGGATGGTGATGGACCTGATGCCATAACGGGTATGTTCTTTATCTCTGGATTACCCTTTATTGCGTTGATAGATATTGGGTCAACTCATTCATACATTGCTAGTAAGGTGTCTGGAACTCTGTATGTGAACTCTAAAACTGTACCTAGGAAGATGACTATACTTAGTCCTTTAGGGCAATCAGTAGTATTAGACAAACTCTTTAGGGCAGTACCTTTGGAAGTTCAGGAGGTGCAATTTTTGGCTGATTTAATGGAGTTGCCATTCGAGGAGTTTGATCTAATCTTAGGCATGGATTGGTTAGTGAAGTATCATGCGAATGTGGATTGTGCTGCTAAGCGCATGTCGTTAAGAACTCCTGACGACAAAAAAGTTACGGTGATGGGCAAGAGACAGAATTGCTTGTCAAATTTGGTATCTGCCCTTAAGGCAGAGAAGATGGTGAGAAAAGGGTGTGTAGCTTTTCTGATGTTGATCAGTGGCTTGGAGGCTAAGGAAGCAGTTGTAGGAGGAGTTAGAACAGTAAGGGAATTTATGGATGTCTTTCTAGAGGAGCTGCCTGAGTTACCCCCGTATAGGGAGGTGGAGTTCAAAATTGACTTATTGCTGGTTTGTTGTTGTGTTCATAGATGATATCCTAGTGTATTCCAAGTCCGAGGAAGAACATGATGAGCATCTCCGAGTTGTGCTACAAGTGTTAAGGGAAAAGAAGTTGTATGCCAAGTTCAGCAGGTGCAAGTTTTGGCTGAAGGAAGTTACGTTCTTAGGGCATGTGGTGTCTGCCGAAGGAATAAGGGTGGATCCTCAGAAGATTGAGGCAGTATTGGATTGGAAACTACCTAATTCTGTGGCGAAAGTTCGTAGTTTCTTGGGATTAGCAGGCTACTACAGGAGATTTGTTGAGGGATTCTCATCGATAGCAGCACCTTTGATGAAGTTGTTGAGAAATGAGGTACCTTTCGTATGGGCGGATAAGCAGCAGGAGAGTTTCGAGAAGCTTAAGAAGGTATTGACAGAGTCTCCAGTTTTAATTCAGCCTGAAGCAGGGAAGGACTATGTGGTATATTGTGATGCTTCCCATATAAGATTGGGATGTGTCCTTATGCAAGACGGGAAGGTGGTCGCTTATACGTCTCGACAGTTGAGGCCACATGAGGTTAACTATCTGACGCATGATCTGGAGTTAGCGGCGGTGGTGTTCACTCTTAATGTGTGGAGGCATTACTTATATAGAGAGAGGTCGGTGATCTACACGGACCACAAGAGCCTGAAGTATTTGCTGACTCAGAAGGAGCTGAATTTGAGACAGCGTAGAGGGGTGGAGTTGTTGAAAGATTACGATTGCTCAATAGAGTATCACCCAGGCAATGCGAATGTTGTGGCGGATGCCCTAAGTCAGAAAGTAGTGTCGGAGTTAAGGGCGATGTTTGCACATTTGAGCCTCTATGATGATGGAAGCTTGCTAGCGGAATTGCAATTGAAGCCGACGTGGCTAGGTCAGGTTAAGGAGAAACAATTGTTAGATGGTGAACTAAGTGCTAAGCTGCTATAAGTACAAAGTGGGGAATTGGAAAATTTTGGTGTAAACGGTGATGGAGTGCTGTGTTTTCAGGGCAAGGTCTGTATGCTGAAGGATGAGGAGTTAAGGCAAAGAATTCTTCAGGAATCGCATAGTAGCCATTATGCTATGCATCCTGGAGGAAGTAAGTTATATAGGGATCTACGGGATCAGTTTTGGTGGCCTGGTCTTAAGCGAAAAGTTACAGAGTTTGTAGGGAAGTGCTTAATGTGTCAGCAAGTCAAGGCTAAACACCAAGTACCGTCAGGGTTGCTTTAGCCGATAAAGATTTCACAATGGAAGTGGGAGAGAATTACCATGGACTTCGTTAGTGGGCTTCCCCTTACGCCTACTAAGAAGGACTCAGTATGGGTGATAGTAGATCGGTTGATGAAGTCTGCACATTTCATACTAGTGCGGGTTGACTATTCTCTACAAAAATTGGCAGAGTTGTATGTAGCAAAAATCGTGAGGCTGCACGGAGTGCTGGTGTCGATTATCTCGGATAGGGATCTGAAGTTTACGTCTCAATTTTGGAAGGCGCTACATCAAGCTTTGGGCACCAGGTTGGATTTTAGTACGGCATTTCATCCGCAGTTAGACGGTCAATCTGAGCGGGTAATTCAAGTCTTGGAGGATATGTTGAGGGGTTGCGTGATAGACTTCAGAGGGAGTTGGGAGGAGTTCTTGCCTTTAGCGGAATTTGCGTACAATAATAGCTGTCAGGCAAGTATTCAGATGGCACTTGTTTAAGTCTTTGTATGGACGGAAGTGTCGCACTCCTACATGTTGGACGGAATTGGGAGAACGTCAGGTTTTGGGTCCAGAAATTGTGGCAGAATTGGAAGAAAAGGTTAAGGTAATTCGGACACGGTTGAAGGAGGCATCCAACCGGTAAAAGTCATATGCAGATCTTAAGCGGAAGGAGATTGAGTTTGCTGTAGGAGATTATGTGTTTCTCAAAGTTTTGTCGTGGAAGAGGGTAATGAGATTTGGTCTCAAGGGAAAGTTAAGTTCTAGGTTTATAGGACCTTATCAGATTCTGAAGCGGGTTGGACCAGTAGCGTATCAGTTGGAATTGCCTTCGGAGTTGAAGCAGATGCACGATGTGTTTCACGTTTCGATGCTATGTCATTACCGATCGGATCCATCTCATATAATACCGGTTGAGGAGGTGGAGCTAAGACCATATCTGTCCTATGAGGAGGAGCCGATTCAGATTCTGGAACGGGATGTGAAGGTGCTTCGGAGAAAATCAGTCCCTCTAGTTAAAGTGCTGTGGTGTAACCATGGATCGAAAGAAGCTTCGTGGGAGCCAGAGGAAGCGATGCGACAGCAATACCCTCATTTATTTTAGCCAGGTAATTTCGAGGTCAAAATTATTTTAAGGGGGTAGAACTGTATTATCCTGATTTTTGTGGGTCTGTGCATTTAGTATGTTGCATGGCTAAGGCATTACAGTGTGAATTGGGCTCGGGTTGGACTTTAAAACCTGGGTTAAGTGGCCGATAAATAGTGTTAGTAGAAATTAAAAGTTAAACAATTATATTTGATAGCAAGCTGGGCTTGTGGCCCAAAGTTTAGAGGAGTTTTTAATGGGTATTAAGTGGCATCACTTATGGCCCAAAGTTCGACACTCCTAAGGGAAGGGGGTGGATGGCACAATGGCTACAAATTAGGAGCTTAAATTCTTTTATTTTGAGTGATAGATGATGATAATTAAGAGGGAAGAAGTGGATTTCAGGTGGCCTCTTTTAAAAGAGAGATAAAAGTTGGTTTATCAAGATGGATAAAAGTTATCAAGAGGCAGAGAGTTGGCCGAAACTCCAACTCTGAGGGGTATGCATGTGTAGTCGAAACTAGTAGGCACTAGCCCATCTTTTCTCCCATTTGTTTTCTTTCTTTCCACAACTTTTTCTCTGAAAGTCGAAATTCCTTTTTCTTTGGTGAGATTCTTTGCCGCAACTCTCTAATATTTTCTTCTTCTCATCCTTTTTTTCCTCCTCAAAAATCTTCTAAAAGCCGAATACCCTAGTCCCCATCACCTTCTTCCATAGCTGAATCTTCAAGGAGAGATCTATTTTTCCCGAAAGTGCACCATAGCCGCATGCACCTCTCGAGCTTGGTAAGTTTTCAGGATTTTCTTCTTTGTGGTTTCTCTCTTCTTTAATTAGTTTCTAACTTGAATCATGGTCAATTTCACTCCTTACTCCTAAAAGCCGAATTAGACTCACTAAAAGTCTCCTGTGTCGATCTGTGGAAAAGCCGAAGGTAGGATGGTGTAGGTTCAGCCTAATGGCCACTTCTCTTGAATCTTTTCTTTTGGCCGAATGGTCTTACTTGATCAATCATGGTTGACCGAATGGATTATGATACTTATTGATTTTGTTTAAGGGTTTGGTCTAAGGAATAGGGTGTTGGTTGAATGTAGGTTGGTAGTGACGATTCATCAAAGACTTTCGGGATTTGGTTGGTAACCAAATCGGCAACAAGGAGAAGAGATCTAGTGCATTAGATCAGGATTTTTGGGATTTCGATTAGATCTATGAGTAATCAGGTGTGTAACCCACCCTAAATTCCCAACTAACAATAATATTGATTTGTATATGTTCATAAGGCTATGCATGAATATGGCTAAGGGTACCATTCCATGGTACAGTGCATTCAGGTACGTTACCCCTAACTCTCAGTTAAGTAAAGTTTATAAAACATGAATATGGATATATGTGAAATATTGTTAAGGCTATGGGGTAAGGTATAATGCATGTTATTCGTGTGTTATTCGTGTGTTATGTATGTTGCATGGGCATATGGGTGATTTTGTGAAAGGGGAAGTGATCTGGTGGTTCATACCACATTATCTGGTGACTCACACATTATCAATTTGGTGACTCATCACATTATCTGTGGCTATGCCACAATTATAAGGCGATGTGCGATTGATCGCAATGACCGCCTTCGATGGTGTGTAGCGGATGGAAGGTCGATTTAGTAATCCCCACGGTGTGATCGGTAGGTACGGGTGATGTGTAGAGGTTGGATCTAGGTGGTTTAGGTTGCATCATGGTTTACAATTATTTTATGTGATCTATTATGCCTTGTATGATTTGGGAATCTGTGATGGTAGTTACACACTGAGTCTATTGACTCACCCTTCGTGGGCTAACTTTTTGTAGATGGCACTCAGTAGATGGACCGGGTCGGCAGGAACTTAGTGGTGGCAATGCACAGTTCAGTTTTTCGATTTTTCTTTTAAGTCTATTTTGAATTATTTTGGGTTATAATTTGATGTAATAAGTCCATTATTTTTTTTAGCTATTTCATTTTCCCTGCGTTTTAAATTTCTATTATGTTGCGAACAACATCAATTGTTTTGAAACTCAAACACCTATGGTATTTTTGTTTTCAAGTTAACAGTAATATTAAACTCTAAAATTCGGTATTTCTTTAACTTGTAACTTTTGAAATATGAACTTATCGATTTAGTACAAATTAAGTTACAACTAAATTTTTAACTCGAGAACAACCCAAATCTATTTTCTTCGAAACCACCACGATTTTCAAAAATGTCATACGAGACTTAACTACATTTTACTCAAGGAGCATGCCAGATCCGGTTGTGGCTTGTAAATTTGGGTTTGGGGTGTTTCAAAATTCAGCTCTTGCATGGCAAAGAGGTGCAAATTTCCCTCTCTTTAGCTTGAATTTAAGGCGTTTTAGGTTTTAGCGATGAGATGCCAAAATATCTATAAATAGGAGGGATATCTCCTTGATTCTGACATTGAAAACCCTAATTTCTTCTCCCATTGTACCGAAATTCCTTAGCCTCTCCTTCTCCAATTTCTTTTCTCCAATTTCTTCAAAAGCCGAAACTCTTCTCCACTTTTTCCTCCTTGTGCCGATTTCTCGAAAAAGATGAAGCATCCATAGTCTTCTCTTTTATTCATCTTATCTGAGAATTAGTTCTATACTTTCGGCATTTAAATCTTCCATTGGCATTGCTGAATCCTCTTTCTAGTGCTAGCCAAATCTCCTATGCTAAGGTAAGTGTCGATTTTTAATTAGTTCTCATGATCTATTCCCGAAAGGCAAAAGCCGAAAGTTAATAGTTTAATGGTTTTATGATGGGCGGCAATTCAAGATTTGAAGGAAGCTTGGTCAATTAGATCTAAAAGCTGAAAATAGCTAGTCTCCACTTTCGAGATTTTTAAGGTAAGAAGATTTTCCTAGATTTCTATTAGATTTGATCATTATATGCAAGATCTTAAGGTTATAATGAGAATTAACGATTAAATATTGCGATCGTAGTTCTGATAAGGACTTGTGATGGAATTAAATATAGATCAGGCAAAGGAGAAAATACCTAAGTTTAAGAAAAGAGCAGTATCTGCCATTTGAGATTAGCCACTTGGTTGTGGATCGGCTTCTGAACAACACCTAAGGCAGATAGCAGTAGTGTCGACTAAGGATAGCATCGACATAGAAAGCATCGTCTTATCGGTAATCAGGTGTGTAGATCTCTAACACACTAATAAACCTGTATGTATGACTATATATATGTTATGGGCTTAAAAGCCAGAAAGAGGCTGTATAGACAGTCGAATGGAACCCTAAAAGGGTTAGGCAAGGATACCAGGTATGTAAACATAGAACTCCCTATGTGTATCGAAAAATATATATGACTGCATGATGTTTTCTTTATGTGTATGCATGGGGTGGGAATATGATATTGAAGGGGAAGTGCATGATAGGTCACTTGGTGATCGGTGGTGGAAATCCCACATATACAAATGTTAGGTCACATAGTGATTGGTGGCTATGCCACATTCAATGATTCCTAATTAATAGGAATAGGCAATACTGCTATCGTTTTGGTGTGTAGCGAATGGAGGGTTGATTGTAGAAATCCCCAAGGTGTGATGGTTGGTACGGGTTGGTGTGTAGAGGATGAAAACCTAGGATGGGTTGGGTTATTCATTATTTATCATTTACCATGTGATTATATTGTTACCTTCATGTATGGGCCAGGGCCCATAATGTGTTTGTGGGCTCGGGTCGTTGTGTGTTTTGAGATTTATACACTGAGTCTTGGTGACTCACTCTTTCCTTTTCTCTACTCTTGCAGATGAGCAGTAGATCGTGGACATGGGAGCCGAGACAGACTCGAGGGGCCATCAAGTTTTATTTTTACAAATTATTTTTTTGGGATTTCTTTAAGTTTATTTTATTGTTATTTAGGAATATATATGTAATAAGGCCCCTAGTTTTTATTCAACTAAGTAGTTTTCAATGTTATGCAACTTATGAATTTATGACAAGATTTATTTCTACGTAATAACAATACAAAAAGGTTTATTTCCAAAAAGTCACTTCTTTATTCAAATTTTAAATAATTAACTTGTGTTTTAAAAATTCGACAAAGTGTTAATTTCACGCCAGATCTGGTTGAAACGCATGGGCCGGGTTTGGGGGTGTTACAAATGTTAATTTCACTAAAAAATTGAATGAGTTGGAATAAACATTAAAGGCCATCTCATCTCGAGGCAATGAAATGCCACATCCAGTAAGTTAGGACATGGCACCCCGAATCCATGAGAATATGCCTACCTTTTATTTAAAAGCACGTGTATTTTAATTTTAAAAGAATACTTGATTATTTGGATTAAACGAGAAAAATCAAAACCCAGTAAGTTAGGGCATGATCTCTCGAATTTCTATGTCATAACCATTTTTTAATAAAACAGGAAACAACGCAGTCGACTCGGGTTTTGAAAACGAAAAAGAAGGGAGTCGCCACCAATCTTTTTTTGATGAGGTGTGATCGGGTCACCTCGTAAAATAGTTGTTTTTAATAAACAGTTTGATTTATCAAAACAACGATTTTGGTCTACGAAATCAAGAAAACAAGTTCGGGAGTCGGTTACGCACGAGGAAGGGTTAGCACCATCGATACGGCCAAAATTGGTACCAAATTGATTGATCGATGTCCTAATATTGAAAACTTTGAAATGATTCGAAAATAGATACTTTTTGCTTCTAAAACTTGAAGGGATCGAAAGGGACGTTGAGACTCTCTTATTTTCGAAGAGATAAAGCATTATGTCCAGTAAGTTAAGGCGCAATGCTTTAGACTTTCGAAACTAAGCTCGCCTTTTAAAACTTAGATTTATATTTGAAGAGGATCTCCCGTCATTTGTCAAACGAGGAATCAGAACCCAGTAAGTTAGGGCTCGATTTCTCAAGAATCCAAATTAGGAATATTGCCTCTATTTTAGAAGGAAAAAAACTTATCTCACAGTATCTAGGTGTCGAGTCCAGTAAGTTAGGGCATGACATTTCGAATTTTCGAGATAAAGTGTTTTGTTTAAAATTTAAATTGTAATTTTAAAAGGGACACTCCGTTGTTTAGCTTAAGCGAGAAAAACCGGAACCCAGTAAGTTAGGGCTTGATTTCCTTGAATCGCTAATACCGAATATTAGTCGTTATAAAAATTGAGATGTTGGGAAGGATTAGTGAGACGAACGATGAGAATATTGATAATAACAAATAATAGTAATAGCAATAATAATGAAAATAAAATAACAATAATGATGATAATTAAATAATAAAATAGTAATATATAAAATAATAGTAATGGGTGAGAATAATAATATAAGTGATAATAATAACAATATAATAATAATAATAATAATAATAATAATAATAATAATAATAGTAAAAAGCTAATAATAACAAAAAAAGGACATAATAGTAATAATAATATACAAATGATAATAATAATAATAATAATAATAATAATAATAATAGTAATAATAATAATAATAATAATAAGTAATAATAATAATACAATAATAATAACATATAATAATAACATATATATATATATATATATATGATAATATAATATTAGTAATAGTGTAATATCAACAATAATATAATAGGTAATAATAATATATATGTACATAAAAATATGATAATAATATTAGTAATAATGTAATAATAAACAGACAATAGTACAATAAAGAAAAGGACAAAAATGATTGCAAGACCAAATAAAAATTATGAAATAATATAGCAAATGGGTCAAATTGAACTTAAAACAGAATGGAATGGGTCAATTTTGGTAAAATGGGTGCTATGGGGGGTTAAATTATAAATCAAACAAGCTTCGGGGGTTAATTTGTAAATAAAACAAAATTTCAGGGTCAATTTAAAACAAAAATAAAAGAAAAGGACCAATTTGCATACGCAGAGGAAACAGAGGGACCACGTACACAATAAATCCTTTCAGTCAAAATGCGTAGCAGCGAGGGAGACCAAATTGAAAACCAAACTAAGTGTTCAGGCCAGATTTTGAAATAATAAAAATCTAATTAAAAATGATAAAAATGCAGAAGGGCTAAAAGTGCAATTAGCCCTTCCCTTTAAAACACGCGGATCCTTTGCGGGCACGGGCCAGATTCGGGTCGGGTCGAGTGAAATGACATCGTTTTGGGGTTAAAGCCATTTCAAAGCAGCGTCGTTTTAAGAGGCTATATAAGGCCTAAAACTCAGAAAAAATTCATTTGAGCTGCTTTAAAAAAAAAAAAACTGACCTCCCTCTCCTTTTTTTTCTCTGCAGGTAGAAGGAGAGGGTTTCGGTCATCGCTCGATCGTGTTCTCTGTCAGACCGCCACCACAAGACGGTGGTGAAAAAACAAAGTTTCCTTTTCTTTTTTAAATATTTTATTAATATATATATATATATACGTATAGTTTTAGAAATAAAGAAAAAATAAAAATCTTAGTATGTTGTGAACAGATTCGAGAAGAATAATGGAAGAAGAATATAAAATGAAATGAATCACCTTTTGCTAACTCTTTATTTTTCGATTTCAATTATTGTGAATCTATTTCTTTTTTTTATTTTCGAAAGAAAAATCCCCTTTTTTACAAGGAAATTAATCAAAAAACAAAACCAAAAGTCCTCCCCTTGTACCCATCCCCCCTTCATGTTCATTTTCGATCACTTTATATAGTCATTTTTTTACAATTTTAATCTATTTGCCACTTGCTTGCGTGTTTTCTCTTGCAGGTGCAACTTGAGGGTGGTGGACGTGACATGGGCAGTGCTGTAGGCGTGGCAGTGGTGGCAGTCGTCAGAGGCAGAGACCGTAACAGCTAGGTTTAGGAAAAAATTAGGGTATTTTGTTTTTGGGCCAGGGTCTGCTAGGCTTGTTATTGGGCTGGGTTAAGATGGGCTTGTAAGCCCGAGCAAAATTGGGGCTATACAGCTGCCCCTCTTTGCTCATTGTCGTGTAACGGGAATAGAGCAAAGACTTTCAAGAAAGACCAATTTTACCGGGTCCCGCTAAGTCTTTGACTTCTTTGGTGCCCCTCTTCTTCAAGTAGCCTCATTCCAGTTCACCGCATCTTGTTGTTTCGGTCCACTTCACTGCTGCAACTTCAGAGGTATAAGATTCTTCATTTTAATCTGCTACTTCGATCTGCTCCTACTATCTTCGATCTGCTCCCTACAACATCAGGAATGCCAGACTCGCTATCTCTGATCTGTTCCACTGCAAACTCAGGGAGACAAGATCTGCCATCTTCAATCTGCTTCCTGCAACATTAGGAATGCCAAATCTGTTATTTTTCAATCTACTCCCTGCAACATCAGGAATGCCAAATCTGTTATTTTCAATCTGCTCCCTGCAACATCAATGAGACAAGATCTGTCATCTTCAATCTGCTTCCTGCAACATCAGGAACGCCAAATCTGTTATTTTCAATCTGCTCCTTGCAACATCAGGAACGCCAAATCTGTTATTTTCAATCTGCTCCCTGCAACATCAGGAACGCCAGACTTTCTATCTTCAATCTGCTCTCTGCAACATCAGGAACACCAGACTTGCTATCTTCAATCTGCTCCACTGCAAACTCAAGGAGACAATAACTGCCATATTCAATCTGCTCCCTGCAACATCAGGAACGCCAAATCTGTTATCTTCAATCTGCTCCCTACAACATCAGGAACGCTAGACTTGCTATCTTCGATCTGCTCCACTACAAACTCAGGGAGACAAGATCTGCCATATTCAATCTGCTCCTTACAACATCAGGAACGCCAGACTTGCTATCTTCGATTTGTTCCACTGCAAACTCAGGGAGACAAGATCTGCCATATTCAATATGCTCCCTGCAACATCAGGAACGCCAAATCTGTTATTTTCAATCTGCTCCCTATAACATCAGGAACGCCAGACTTGCTATCTTCGATCTGCTCCACTGCAAACTCAGGGAGACAAGATTTGCCATATTCAATCTGCTCCCTGCAACATCAAGAACGCCAGACTTGCTATCTTCGATCTGCTCCACTGCAAACTCAGGGAGACAAGATCTGCCACATTCAATCTGCTCCCTGCAACATCAGGAACGCCAAATCTATTATTTTCAATCTACTCCCTGCAACATCAGGAACGCCAGACTTGCTATCTTCGATCTGCTCCACTACAAACTCAGGGAGATAAGATCTGCCATCTTCAATCTGCTCCCTACAACATTAGAAATGCCAAATTTGTTATCTCAATATGCTCCCCGCAACATCAAGAATGCCAGACTTGCTATCCTCGATCTGTTCTTGCAACATCAGGAATCGTCAACTCTATTATTTCAATCTACTCCCTGCAACATCAGGGACGCCAGCCTTGCTATCTTCGATCTGTTCCTGCAACATCAGGAATCGCCAACTCTATTATTTCAATCTATTCCTGCAACATCAGGGACGCCCAATCTATTATCTGGCCTTTGGTCTGCCCCACTAGGGGGCAATATCTGAAATCTTCGATATTGCTACATCGTCCTCTCGGGAATTCGTCATGTAGAATTATTTTTACGTGCTTATGCAAATGATGAGGATGCTATGATCAGAATGACTCAAATGTTCCTAACTACATGTCCTATGGACGGCATTTACATGAATGCCATCTCATGAGAATGATTGAGATGCAATGATCGTAGTAATTTGAATGCTCCTACCTAAATGGTATCATAGAGAACATTTGCATGAACGCAGAATGTAATGTATAAGGATCAGGATGCAATGATCACATGCTCTTAATGATGATGTGTGAATGTAAAATGAAATGACCCCCTTTCATGCCTAGGGTTGTCATTGCTCGTCGTACACCAGAGTTGTATGATGCTGCTATCTCTCTCTTGCTGGTACCTTTGCCAGAAACTCTAAGAAACAATCATATTTTGCTCAAATAAGTTGCCCCAATGTAACTTCAAGGTCCACTCCACGGCACCTATAGGACTTTAAGGCTTACCTTTTTTTGACCACCCATTGCGACTTAAGGGTATAGAATTTGTGTCATCTTTGATCCATCCCACTACGACTCAGGGGTATATAATTTGTAAACGATTTGGTCAGCTATACCTTACCATTCTCGGGGGTCGTGACCAAGTGTGTACGCATGATCCTAACACGGATACAAAATATCATTTTCGCACGGATGATTCCCCATTTACACATGTGTTAACATTGCCCTTTTTCGTCGAGATCATCATTTTTTGACAAAATCCGAAGAGATAGCCTTAGTTCAAACTTTTCCTCCACCATTATTTCTATCCCTTAAACTCGAGGAGTTTTAAGCAATAGTCATATTTCAGATTCTAGTACTATTTAGAAGTTTCCAGAGTGATATGCAAAACTTCTTTCGTGAAAGTGTCGTTAGTCCATTAATCATTATTTCAATGCAAAATGCTTGAAAGAGATCATAACTATGGATGAGAACAAAACTAGTTAGGAGCATAGCTCAAAATAAATAGGTTAGACAAATACAAATGCAATTAGGAATGAAATTTATTGGCAGTATATTTTGCAAGGAAAATAACTACAAATAACAAAAATAGGTAAAATAGAAGTTAGGTGCCCAGATATCGCAGCCTGAGCTTCTTTGTTCAAACTTCTTGAGGACCATTTTAGGCTCAATATGTGTTTACGGGATCCGGAGTACTTTTTTGGTGCCCCGAGATGCAAGATACTTCTTCATTATTAACTCAACTGCAGCAAGACTACCGTATGTCTCACTTCGATCAAAGTTTAAGCTGTCCTTCTTGGGTTTTCAACTCAAATCCCCTTTGGTCTCAAGGTGCCCTTTACGGGTTTTCGTCTTGGCCTCTCCTTTTTCTTCTTTCTTTTCTTCTTCTTCTTCTTCTTCTTCTTTCTTCTTCTTCTTTTTTTATCAAATATGAACTCGTAGGATTGGGCACGTCCTTACCGTCCATTTTGGTTAGTATCCATTTTCCCCGAATAGGCCTTCTTTGCTGCATAAGGCTTTTACTCTTCCTTTGGGGTTCGTTTTGATAAGAAGAATCCTTCTTAATGCAGGTCCTTTGCGCAAACCTTTTTTTATCGTAAGCATGTATCCCCCTTTTTGGTATGTTTGACCATGAATACTTTTAATCAAGCTTACTGTAGACATTCTATTTCATCCAAAAAGAATCTTAACTTCCAATAATTGTTCATTTTGTGAACCAACGAGAAAGACATTGCCCCGGTGAAGGTCTTCGCCAACACTCACAAAACACAGAAGGTGAATGGTAACTTTTCTATGCCAACTTTTACAAATATCAGTTGTTTTCAAAATTTTGAATGGTTTTTAGCTGTCTTGCTGCATTGATATGGTGTCTGATCTTTGAACAGACTATAAATTTGTGCCATCATGTTAAACACGATTCTTCCGGGCATTCTTTATTATCACTCTCTTTTTATTTCTTTTTTCTTTTTCTTCTCTTTTTTTTTTTTTTTTTTTTTTTAATTTGAATTTGAATTTGAATTTGAAACTAATGACTACTGACTTTGTAATTTTGGCATATGAAGCGACCTTTACCCTCCAAGTGAGGTAACCAAAGGCTATGAATACGAATCGATGTTGGCTAAAAGCTTTTGAGGAGACTGGCTTGATAGCGTCCATGCCTCACGTATAGGAATCTGTGAAGAAATGATGAGGCGCCTGAGCCCTGTATTCAATTTCCCTTTCTTGGTAAACCGATAGTTTGAACCTCTTGGTTGTTGTAGAACCATTAACACGGGTTCTTTAAACATCAATCTTAACAACATACTCTTGTTTCAGTAGCCCCGACGTGTCTAGATGTGATCATGCGATAATGTCTTACCTTATTCCTGTGGTGAGCTAAGCTTCCATCTTCATCTTCCTCGTTTAGCTCGTAGTGTCTGCTGTTATTTTGCAAGGTAGGATCTACCATTTTTAACAAGTTAGGAAATAAGTTGCAATCTCTGTCATCTTCTAAGTCCTTAGATCCTTCTAGACACATATCTCACTAGAAAGGGAGTCAGCAACAGAGTCGCTCATGTTATTGATATCTGGGACCCATTGTAGGTATGAAAGTAAAGTCCAAAGAATAAATGATTCAAAGAATGGCTATTTTTGAATGAAGAATAAAAGAATAGAATGTATAGTAGGAAAAAAACATTTGTTCAAAAAGATGCATTTTACTGAAATAGTAATTCTGAACACGAGCCTATTTCACAAAAGAGATCTTATTGCTTCTAGGCTTAAAGCAACAAGTATACTTCGTATATTACTCTAGGTAAGCTCCTAAATACTATAGGAATCTCTTCCGCAGTCTCATTGCTCAAAACGCTTCCAGGTTCATGCTTCTACTTTTGGTGCGTCATCTATCTCCATAACACCCATTTTGATGAATTTTTCCACAAACTTCTTGAAAGCTGTGCAATTTTCTATCGAATGCCCCATAACCCTCACGTGATACTCGCACTGGACATTTAGGTTATACCATTCTGGGTATGGAGGTTGCAATGGTTTTATATAATAAGGAGCTACAACATGCATATCAAATAAGTTCTGGTATAACTCCCAATTAGTCATGGGAATAGGAGTGAACTGAAGTTTGTCTGAACTCGATATTGGATTCAGTTTTTGCTTTGGGGGGACCGGGTGACTGGTAGCTGCTTTCTTTGGCTGGTTCCTTATAAACGGCTTCGAATAACCCTTGGTGTACCCACTTGTGTTATCCACCTCCTTGTCTTTCCTCTTCGGGGCCTTTGAAGCCCACTCTCCCTTTTTCTTTGCCTCTGGTAAGCCAATAACAACATGATTTACTTGATCATTACCGGGGCCCATCGAAGAGTTTAATAGTACTGAGGTATCAATCTTATATTAAGATCTGATAATGATAGGTACCACACGAGAATGCACGTCGAGTTGAGTTGGGACACTTATTGGGGAATAAACGATGTCTTCATCATTATCCACATTATCGGTCACTGGGTCACTCCTTTTTTCAAGTCCTTGACTAGTAACTGGGTTAGCTAGCCCATCATGTTCTTTTGGAAGTCTAGCATTTGTTCCCGCATTTCTTGTTGAATTTTGGTCAATTGATCTTGCATCTGCATTTGCACTTGCTTTATCCTTTTCCAACATTCGGTCAATAACTTTCTAGGTTAACTGAAATAACTTCACCTAATTAGGGCCTTTCCACAAATTTTAATGTATATGATGGGATGTAATGCAAATGCATGAAATGCAATGCAAATGCATGGAATACAATGCAAATGCATGAATGCAAAGAGGTATCGATTCTGATCAACTTCATTTTAGAAAAATTTATTAGAAAACAAATCCTTTTACATAAAATGGACTACTATATGCTTTCATCCTAAGTCCTAAAGGTTTTGATTTCCCAAGCAATGGAGCTAGCTCTTGACCACGATCGAACTGCAGCTTATATTTCATGCTCAATGTATCAGCCCGTGATGCCAAAGTTTGTAGATGATCAGCTACCTCGGAACAACTGCTTCACCCCTGAAGTAACCCCGACTTCTAACTTGGTCTTAGGAATGATGAAGCTCTTCCTTCCAAAACCCTTCTCTTATTTTAGGGAGCTCGATCTGAAGTTCACACTGTGCAAGGTTGTTTCTAACTTCGATCTTACACTTTATTTACTTAATCTATTTCAGACTTAACTTTAACTCGATTGCAGAGTTACAGCTTCGATGGTAGTGAAGAGACTGTCCAAGCTTAGCATCATATCTTCAAGAAAGTATTGATCATTCACTCTAGCTAGTGCCATACTCTGAGAGATTCTTCCGCTTCTATGGCTCATAAAGATTAGAGTTTTTCTAGACAAAGAAAGAACTGCGGAGCTCCAGACATTTTAGATTGTATCTGTTCAATAGCTTTTCCAATTCTAACCACAGGTTAAAGTAGTCTATTCTGGTTCATCTCTTTGAATCTATCAAATGGGGTCAATACAAATTCCTTTCATTTCTCCACAAAGAATCAGATACCTTGTAATATTGCTTAGACCACCACGAGGAGCTGAGAAGTTCACAACAGCCTAGCTTTCCATCCTAGAAGGTTCCACCAATTCTAATGCCCATTCTTCGGAAAGAAATTTTCATCATTGCCCCTTAGTATTGGCAGAATACGACCTTCAACTTGGGTGAAATCAGTGTTGATAGAAACACCATAAGAATGCAGCATCGGCTCAGCACTGTAGTTGCTCCCTTGTAAATTATTGGATAAGACTTTCATTCTTTCCTAAGGCTTCTATCTCAACCAAGGAAATGCTCTGAAAAGTGGTTAGCGCTTTGGTAATTGCAAAGCATCAAGGAATAGAGCTCCAAAGGGATATATGCAGGCCATTTTGGCTTTTCGATGTTAATGCAAGGCAAGTCTGCAGAATAGCGCAACTATATGTTTTGATGGTTGACAGTAATCTCTAGATTCTCAACTTTCCCATTAACATTCTTTATGCTTTTCTGCTTTAATGAAAACAATTGATCTTTGCATAACTACTCGTTCAATCCATGTGATCTTGTACTCATGATTGGATGGACTAACTTTTATTCAGGTTCTTAAGGCTTCGTTTAGCCATGGTCCAGTCCAGGGAGTATGGATCTATGGCATTCTGATTGGCAACAAATCCACAATCGGACTAGGACAAATTATCATCAATATTCAGGGAAAGGCCTCCTTAAGTGGCTATGAAACTTGAATGGAAACCCCTATAGCCATGGGCACCTCCTCCAATGTTTGCGAAGTTGTTCTAATTATCTTGAAAGACTGGCAAGCAAATAGGCATCCCTGTTTCGCAGCATGCTACCTTAAAATGACATCCATCACCCTTAGTTCTTCTTGAGAGTTTTCAGATTCCTGTCTGCGCTGAGCATTTTGAGTTGGTTGCATGGGTGTCTTTGCAGCAAAGCTAATTTTACCGATAAGGCCTTTTAATTCTCTTCATGTCTTTCCCATTTGAGTCATCATGGACATCAAGTCTTGCATTATTGTTGTTTTTGTTAGATGTAACATCCTCAAATACCACTGTAAACTTATACTCGTTATTTGGAAGAGTACCAACATTAAATAAAATTTTATCCCCTTCGTAAGCAAGGTCCTTTCCAGCCAATTCATTGTCATAGGTCTCTTGCACTCTGCCAATTACTTTTCTTCCAACACCCTTGTAATATCCTGGATTATGGCTTATGCATAATTGTTTAATTGAATGTGAAAGCATGCCTTTGTGTGTATGAATGTGTTTTTATAACCCTATAATATAGGAGAATTATTTAGAAAATATCGTATTTTAAGTCCGAAAGAGGGAATTAAGCATGATAGGCCTTAAGAGAAAATAGAGGTGAAACATGAGACACAATTGGGCTTGGAAAAGTGGCTTGGAGGCGCCACTTAAGGCCTCTGGGAATGACGCCACTAGCAGGAGTAATGGGCCAAGGTTCGAGTCGCATAGGAAGCTAAATGAAGCTTTTATTTTTGCGGCAATAAGGAGTAGAGGTGGACGGCATAGGGAGACTGAGTAAGGAGCTTTAGATAGACTTGGATTCTTTTAAAAATTCGGCTAAAGCTAAGGAGATAAATGTAGATTTATTTCTTTATTTATTTTGAATGGAGGAAGAAGAGATAAAATAGTAGAAAAGCAAGGAAAGGCTAGTGTTTGAACGCTAGCCAAAATTCTTAGCAAGAGTGTCCATATTTTTACTCTACTTTTCTTTCTCATCTCTTTCTCTAGCCGAAATTCCTTCTTCTCCTTTTCTCATAGTTTTCTTTCCTAGTCGAAATCTTCTTCCTATATTCACCATAGCCGAAACTCCTAAGATTCATACTCTCCTTTTTCCACATTTGTAAAAGGTCGACTCACAATATTATTTTCCTTTTTCCATTGAAGCCGAATCTTTATTATTCTCCTAAGCCATTGTCGAAATTCTTCCACCTCATCTCTTCTCAGTCTTGGCCGAATAGCAACCAAGTTAGAGATTCTTGTGATCTTTTCTCAAATTGGTTTGGATAGGTAAGTCTGCTATGGCCGAAATCTCTATTATTCCTCCTTATTTCTTCTATGTCGACTTGTAAGGAACAAAAGCTAAAATTCGGCATTTAATCAACCATGAAATCGGTCCTTTTAGGAATTTTGGGATTCTACTATAGGCTCCTACAATGGAGGAAACTATTCGGGATTTCAGATCTAAGGTAAGTAAGGTTTAAGGTTAGGCCAAAGGCCATCTATTATGTTCAAGGTTGGAATTGGATCTAACACATATACCCTATAGGTATTCCGACATCATTTGGAGCAAGGATTGATTTCGGGATTTAGTTAACAAGGTAAGGAAGTGTGACTTTCGGCCTAACGCCATATTTTGGTTTTAGTGATTGACCGAATTTAACTATGGACATTTAGGGGCAGTCGACAGTGGTATACAAGGATTTTGGGATTTCAAATCAGAAGGTAAGCCCTAATGTACAATCGGCCAAGGCCTATTTAGGAACTTAAATTTATTTCTTACTTCGATTAAAAGCCGAAAACTAACCTGTGAAGTGATCTAGTGCTTGGCCGATTACAAGAAGGAACATAGCAAAGTTTCGGGATTTGATCTTTAGTCCAAATCAGCCACAAGGTAAGTTTTGGTTTCAATAGTCCTTCGGGATTTAATTAATTAGCCGAATAGGTTTTGCTAATATGTCCAATAATGGCCGAATATAGGAACTAAGATCTAAGGTGTTAAATCGGGTTTTTGGGATTTTCAATAAAGCGAGAAATATATCAGGTGTGTACCCCACACTAAACCTTAATAGATTACGGCTTTAATTTAATGCATGTGACAAGAAAATGTGAAAAATATGGCTAAGTTACCATGCGATGGTACGAAGTACTCAGGTACATTTCCCACTCCTACTATGAGTAGGTTATGATCTATTATGGCACATGTGTTAATAGTGATAAGAACGAGAAATAAAGCATGTTTGCATGTTTTGTATGACATGGGCATATGGGTGATATGTAAAGGGGAACTGATTGGTGGTTTAATACCCCAATATCTGAATGTGGTTACTTATGTCACAATATCTGAATGTGGTGACTTATGTCACAATATCTGAATGTGGTGACTTATGTCACAATATATGAATGTGGTGACTTATGTCACGAAATTATAAGGGCGATGAGCACGTCGACTGCAGTGACTGCCTTCGATGGTGTGCAGCGAATGCCTTCGATGGTGTGTAGCGGAAGGAGGGTTGACTTAGTAGTCCCCACGGTGTGACGGTTGGTATAGGTGATGTGTAGCGGATGGATATATAGGCTTGGGTTCGGGATTGCATCATTTTATGCTATATGAATATGTATGATTTGATATGTCATAACTATTGAGACTTAGTGTTGATTGTACACATTGAGTCTGTTTGACTCACCCCTTGTGGGAATATTTTTCAGGTGATGATCAGTGATGGACCGGGTCAGCAGGAGCTTAGTGGTGACCATGCCCAGCACGAACTTTATTAGTTGGACACTTTATGTTATTTAAGTACTTTAATTTTTATTTTGGGTTTATTTTGATGTAATAAGCCTATAGTATGAACTGTTTATGCATGCAAAATTTAATTATCTAAGTATGACACGATTTTGATAATTCAAAGTTAAAAGTAAATTTTTCTTAAGTATAAATAACAAATTGTTTTCAACACCTAATCGACATGGGTTTTAAAATTTGAGCACAACCCAAATCAACCATTTTCAAAAACACGAAAAATTGTTAGCAAAGTAACAAATAAGATTCGAATGGTTTCCTTAGAAGCATGCCAGATCCGGTCAGGGCTTGTGGGCCAGGTTTGGGGTGTTTCAGTTTGGTATTAGAGCCCAGTTTAAAACTCGACCTTGAGGGCTTTTAGGGCCCAAAATGTTTTCCTTCTTTTGAAAATGGGTTTTACTAAGAAATGAGTAGGTTTTCTAGCATGGCACCTGAGTCTCCGGCCCGAAGTCCACCAGGTAAGTACCCCTATCCATTGTATGATTTGTAGAAGGGTAGAAATGGAACGTAGATTTGTATGATAAGTACTTGAACTATAGGACTAGTTTACCCCAACAATTACATAAAACTTTAATTCCTAACTAAACAAACCTGTGACTAAGTCGCCGAGCCAGGGTGTGGCAACCATTGTGCGCATGTCTAGGATTGGTTTCGATGGGAGCTTGGTATTTAAGCAGTCCTAGTGACTCACCTCCTCTCCACTCGAATCCTACCTAGTGCGTAGTAATGGTTCACCCCAACCAAGAGGACTCAGCCACAGGTTAAACCCAATAACTAAAACCCGAAAGGGACTAGCCATATTCTTATAAAAACCCTAGTTCTAAAATCACCAAATGACCCCTCTGATGTGTAGAAAACTATTTTGAAAATTTTTCCAAAATATTCTCGATTTACTAAAATGACCCAAATACCCCTGGTTGGAAAAAAATTACTAAAATGCCTTTGATTTCCCAAAATTACCATACTACCCCCGATTTCAACAAAAATTTCTGATTTTGCACAAATATCCAAAAACTTTACAAAATATCAAGACACCCTGATTTGGAAAATTTATGAAATTACCCTTGATTTGCAAAATGACCAAATTACCCCTAACCTGAACAAATGGCCAAAATACCCTCAGTAAGGAAAATTACCGAAGTGCCCTCAAATTAGAAACCTTTAAAAAATACCCTTGTTTTGAAAAGTCATCAGGAACCATATTTTGCGAAAAATTACCGAAATGACCCTAGTTTGAAAAATTACGAAAATACCATCAACTTATAAAATTACCATTTTACCCTTGAAATTCCCTACCAAGTATTTCAATTTTGTAAAAACACCAAAAATCTCTATTTTGCAACATTTTCAAATACCCTAATTTGAAAAAATTACCAAAATACCCCTATAGGACAAAATTACAGAAATACCCTTGGGTAGTGGAAAATAACAAACAACGACAACTACAACATTTCTCTGTAATGGACGCAAGTTTATGTGTGACTAAATGAATGATGTGAGACTGTATGTGTATGAATCGAAAGAACTACTTCCTAGAACTATTAAACATAAAACTGTTCGTGCTAAATCAGTGGAACAAAACTAATTCATAAAATTCTTTAATCAGACAAACGCAAAGCGGAAGTATGAATTCAAGGGGACGTGGTCTTAACGTGCGTGGCCGTGGAAGAGGCTGAATGACTATGTCTGAACCCGTTAGATCGGGTCAAGGATCTGAGAATGAAATGCCACCACTACCACCACCAGCCGCTGATGTGGAATATCAGGATTAGATAGGGGATGATCGCAGTGTCACAGGCGATGCTGTGGGTTTTGGAAAGGGTGGTTGGAGCTGGTGGAGGCATGGGAGCTAGAAAGTCGATACCTGAACGACTCTGAGCCAACGGAGCTAAAGTGTTCCGTGGTATATCTGGTGTGGCACCCAGTACCACTGAGTATTGGTAGGAGGCGACTGAGCGGATTATATATGAGCTCGATTTAACTAACGAGGAAAAGCTGAAAGGGTTGGTGTCGCTTCTCCGCGATGAGTCATATCAATGGTGGCTCACGGTACGGGATGGTGCTTCAGCTGAGGATCTTACTTGGGAATATGTTAAGGCGGTATATCAGAAGAAGTATGTCGGCACACATTATATTGATGCGCAGAGAAAGGCTTTTCTAGGGCTGGTTCAAGGGAACAAGTCCGTAGCTGAGTACGAAGCAGAATTTCTAAGGCTGAGCCGTTATGCTCGTGGCATAGTGTCGACTGACCATGAGCGGTGTGTCCGATTTGAAGACGGACTAAGGGATGACCTGAGGTTATTGATAGCCCCGCAATAGGAGCGGGAGTTTGTTGTGTTGGTGGAAAAGGCTAAGGTAGCCGAGGGTATCAAGGATTTCGTAAGGCAGAACTCCGATCGGAATAGGCAGAAGAGAGGCTTTGGATCATCAAGGTCAGCCAGGAATGAACAAAAGAGGCCTAGAGTAGAAGGGCCGCGAGGTTAGCAGGCTGCTACTGGAGGGCAATATCGTACTTGTGATCAATGTGGGAAAAAGCACATAGGCGAATGCTGGAAGAAGATAGGGGGTGTTTCAAGTGTGGGTCAAAGGACCATATGATTAAGGACTGTCCAATGAGACCAGATGGCAATTGACCAGTAGTTTAGAATGTTAATCAGGCTGTAGAGGTGGACAACAACCTCAGCGGGGTCGTGGTCTGAATAACAGAGGAAATGGTACTGGCAGAGGACGTGGAACACCGGGCTGAGGTGTTGCTACTACTGAGGCAAGGCAGTCGGGTTTGGTTTATGCGGTTCACCGGAGGAGGATGGAGATGCACCGGACGTTATAATCGGTACGTTCTTTATTTATGGCAAGCCTTATGTTACTTTAATTGATGTGGGCTCGACCCATTCTTATGTTGCATGTAGAGTAGTTGAAACTCTAGGGATAGCCTCTGAACTATCTGATAGGGAGATGACTATAGTAAGCCCATTAGGCCAATCTGTAGTGGTGAATAAGATATTTCAGAGATTACCTTTGAAACTTCAAGGAGCGGTATTTCTTGCCGACTTAATGGAACTACCCTTCGGGGAATTTGATCTTATACTTGGCATGGATTGGCTAGTGGAACATCGGGCTGTATTGGATTGTGCAGCCAAACGAATGGAGTTAAGGACCCCAGAGGATGAGGTGATGGTTATGATAGGCGAAAGAAGAAACTACTTGTCTAACGTAGTTTCAGCCTTAAAAGCTGATAAGATGATTTGGAAGGGGTGCAAAGCATGTTTGGCCTTCATTTGTGCTTTGGATACAAATGAAGGGGGAGTTAGTGGAGTTAGAACTGTAAGGGAGTTTGTGGATGTCTTTCCGGAGGAATTACCCGGAATACCCCCAGACAGGGAGGTGGAGTTTGAAATTGATTTACTCCCGGGTACAGCTCCTGTGTCAATTGCCCCATACAGAATGGCACCAAAGGAGTTGGTTGAGCTCAAGGCTCAAATCCAAGAATTGCTAGACCGTGGGTTTATTCAACCCAGTGTGTCTCCATGGGGAGCACCGGTCCTGTTCGTGAAGAAGAAGGACGAAACTATGCGCGTGTGCATAGATTATCATCAGTTGAACAAACTGACCATCAAGAACAAATATCCATTGCCAAGAATAGATGACTTGTTCGATCAGCTTAAAGGGGCCACAGTATTTTCGAAGATAGACCTGAGGTCCAGATATCATCAGCTTAAGGTGAAAGAAGTGGATATCCATAAGACGGCTTTTCAGACAAGGTATGGGCATTTTGAGTTCGTAGTAATGCCGTTCGGTTTGACAAATGCCCCAGCCGCGTTTATGGACATGATGAACCGAGTTTTCCAACCCTATCTGGACCGATTCGTTGTTGTGTTCATAGATGACATATTGGTGTATTCAAAGTCTAAAAGGAGCATGATGAGCATCTCTGGATAGTGTTGCAAGTGTTGAGGGAGAAGAAGCTCTACGCCAAATTTAGCAAGTGTGAATTTTGGCTTAAGTAGGTGATGTTTCTAGGACATGTGGTATCTGCTGAAGGAATAAGGGTGGATCCTCGGAAGATAGAGGCAGTGTTGGATTGGAAACCACCTAAGTCAGTGGCGAAAGTTCAGAGTTTCTTAGGATTAGTAGGCTATTACCGAAGGTTCATGGAAGGGTTCTCGTCGATAGCCGCACTCTGACAAAGTTATTAAGGAAGGAAGTGCCTTTCATATGGACTGATAAGCAACAAGAGAGCTTTGAGAAGCTTAAGAAGGTCTTGACCGAAGCTCCAGTCTTGATTCAGCCGGAGGCAGGAAAGGACTTCGTGGTGTATTGTGACGCTTCTCATACAGGATTGGGAGGTGTTCTTATGCAAGATGGGAAAGTAGTCACTTATGCTCTCGACAACTAAGGCCACACGAGGTTAACTACCCGACACACGACTTAGAATTGGCGGCAGTGGTCTTTGCCCTTAAAGTATGGAGGCATTATCTCTATGGAGAAAAGTCGGTAATCTACACAGACCACAAGAGCCTTAAGTATCTCTACTCAAAAAGAGCTGAATCTGAGACAGCGAAGGTGGGTGGAACTATTGAAGGACTATGATTGCTCGATAGAGTATCACCCGAGCAAGGCGAATGTGGTGGCAGATGCCCTAAGCCAAAAGGTTGTGTCAGATCTGAGGGTGATGTTCGCACATCTGAGCGTGTATGATGATGGAAGTCTGCTGGCAGAACTGCAAGTTAAGCCAATGTGGTTGAATGAAGTGAAAGAGGGACAGTTGGTGGATGAGGATCTAAGTGTTAAGTTGCGACGAGTACAGAATGGAGAGTTAGAGGGTTATGGTGTTAATGACGAGGGAGTATTGTGCTTCAAGGGTAAGGTCTGTATGCCGAAGAATGAAGAACTTAGGTAGAGAATTCTTCGGGAATCGCATAGTAGCCCCTATGCTATGCATCCCGGAGGTAGTAAAATGTACAGAGATCTAAGGGAATAATTTTGGTGGCCTGGTCTTAAGCGCGAAGTGACTGAATTCGTTGGCAAATGCTTGACGTGTCAGCAAGTCAAGGCTGAACACCAAGTTTCGTCGGGATTGCTTCAGCCAATACAAATTCCACAGTGGAAGTGGGAGAGAATTACCATGGACTTCGTTAGTGGGCTTCCCCTTACGCCTACTAAGAAGGACCCAGTATGGGTGATAGTGGATCGACTGACAAAATCAGTGCACTTTATTCCCGTGTGGGTTGACTACTCCCTACAAAAGTTAGCAAAGTTGTATGTGGCGGAGATTGTAAGGTTGCACGGAGTGCCAATGTTAATTATCTCGGATAGGGATCCGAGGTTCACGTCTCGATTTTGGAAAGCTCTACATCAGGCTTTAGGTACTAGATTGGATTTCAGTATGGCTTTCCATCCATAGTCGGACGGTCAGTCTGAATGGGTAATCCAAGTGCTAGAGGATATGCTAAGAGGCTGTATGATAGACTTCAGAGGAAGTTGGGAAGAATATTTGCCTCAGCGGAATTTGCATACAATAACAGCTATCAAGCAAGTATTCAGATGGCATCGTACGAAGCACTGTATGGTCGGAAGTGTCAGACTCCTACATGTTGGACGGAATTGGGAGAACATCAGATTTTGGGTCTAAAATTGTGGCAGAATCTGAGGAGAAGGTTAGTGTAATTCGAGCTCGATTAAAGGAGGCATCCGATAGATAGAAGTTGTACGCAGATCTCAAACGGAAGGAAATAGAATTTGATGTGGGAGATCAAGTGTTCCTTAAAGTTTCACCTTGGAAGAAGGTGATGAGATTTGGTCGAAAAGGGAAGGTAAGTCCAAGGTTTATAGGGCCTTATCGAGTAATGAAGCGAGTTGGACCAGTGGCATACCAGTCAGAGTTGCCATCAGAATTGAAGCAGATGCACGACGTATTTCATGTCTCCATGCTATGTCGATATCGATCGGATCCATCTCATGTAGTTTCGGTTGAAGAGGTGGAGTTGAGACCAGATCTGTCTTATGAGGAAGAGCCAATTCAAATTCTGGAACGAGATGTGAAGATGCTTCGAAAGAAGTCGGTCCCTTTGGTCAAGGTGTTGTGGCGAAATCATGGATCGGAGGAAGCTTCGTGGGAGCTGGAAGAAGCAATGCGACAGCAATACCCCACCTATTTTAGCCAGGTAATTTCGAGGTTGAAATTATTTTAAGAGGTAGAACTGTAATATCCTAGATTATGGCTTATGCATAATTGTTTAATTGAATGTGAAAGCATGCCTTTGTGTGTATGAATATGTTTTTATAACCCTAGAATATAGGAGAATGATTTAGAAAATATCATATTTTAAGTCCAAAAGAGGGAATTAAGCCTGATAGGCCTTAAGAGAAAATGGAGGTGAAACATGACACACAATTGGGCTTGGAAAAGTGGCTTGGAGGTGCCACTTAAGGCCTCTGGGAATGACGCCACCAGTAGGAGTAATGGGCCAAGGTTTGAGTCGTATAGGAAGCTAAATGAAGCTTTTATTTTTTGCGGCAATAAGGAGTAGAGGTGGACGGCATAGGGAGACTGAGGAAGGAGCTTTAGATTGGCTTGGATCTTTTAAAAATTAGACTAAAGCTAAGGAGATAAATGTAGATTTATTTCTTTATTTATTTTGAATGGAGGAAGAAGAGATAAAATAGTAGAAAAGAAAGGAAAGGCTAGTGTTTGAATGCTAGCCGAAATTCTTAGCAAGAGTGTCCATCTTTTTACTCTACTTTTCTTTCTCATCTCATTCTCTAGCCGAAATTCCTTCTTCTCTTTTTCTCATAGTTTTCTTTCCTAGCCGAAATCTTCTTCCTATATTCACCATAGCCGAAACTCCTAAGCTTCATACTCTCCTTTTTCCATATTTGTAAAAGGCCGACTCACAATATTATTTTCCTTTTTCCATTGAAGCCGAATCTTTATTATTCTCCTAAGCCATTGCCGAAATTCTTCCACCTCATCTCTTCTTAGTCTTGGCCGAATAGCAACCAAGTTAGAGATCTCTTGTGATCCTTTCTCAAATCGGTTTGGATAGGTAAGTCTGCTATGGCTGAAATCTCTATTATTCCTCCTTATTTCTTCTTTGTCGACTTGTGAGGAACAAAAGCCAAATTTGGCATTTAATCAACCATGAAATCAGTCCTTTTAGGAATTTCGAGATTCTACTATAGGCTCCTACAAAGGAGGAAACTATTCAGGATTTCAGATCTAAGGTAAGTAAGGTTTAAGATTAGGCCAAAGGCCATCTATTATGTTCAAGGTTGGAATTGGATCTAACATATATACCCTATAGGTATTCCGACATCACTTGGAGCAAGGATTGATTTAGAGATTTAGTTAACAAGGTAAGGAAGTGAGATTTTCAGCCTAAGGCCATATTTTGGTTTTAGTGATTGACCGAATTTAACTATGGACATTTAGGGGCAGTCGACAGTGGTATACAAGGATTTCGGGATTTCAAATCGCAAGGCAAGCCTTAATGTACAATCGGCCAAGGCCTATTTAGGAACTTAAATTTATTTCTTACTTCGGTTAAAAGCCGAAAACTAACTTGTGAAGTGATCTAGTGCTTGGCCGATTACAAGAAGAAACATAGCAAAGTTTCGGGATTTGATCTTTAGTCCAAATCGGTCACAAGTTAATTTGGTTTCAATAGTCCTTCGGGATTTAATTAATTAGCCGAATAGGTTTTGCTAATATGTCCAATAATGGCCGAATATAGGAACTAAGATCTAAGGCGTTAAATTGGGTTTTCAGGATTTTCAATAAACCGATAAATATATCAGGTGTGTACCCCACACTAAACCTTAATAGATTACGGCTTTAATTTAATGCATGTGATAAGAAAAATGTGAAAAATATGGCTAAGTTACCATGCGATGGTAACGGTACTCAGTCGTTCCCACTCCTACTATGAGTAGGTTATGATCTATTACGGCACATGTGTTAATAGTGATAAGAACGAGAAATAAAGCATGTTTGCATGTTTTGTATGACATGGGCATATGGGTGATATGTAAAGGGGAAGTGAATTGGTGGTTTAATACCCCAATATCTGAATGTGGTGACTTATGTCACAATATATGAATATGGTGACTTATGTCACAATATATGAATGTGGTGACTTATGTCACGAAATTATAAGGGCGATGAGCACGTCGACTGCAGCGACTGCCTTCGATGGTGTGTAGCGAAAGGAGGGTTGACTTATAGTCCCCACGGTGTGACGGTTGGTACGGGTGATGTGTAGCGGATGGATATATAGGCTTGGGTTCGGGATTGCATCATTTTATGCTATATGAATATGTATGATTTGATATGCCATAACTATTGGGACTTAGTGTTGATTGTACACATTGAGTCTGTTTGACTCACCCCTTGTGGGAATATTTTTCAGGTGATGATCAATGATGGACCGGGTCGGCAGGAGCTTAGTGGTGACCATGCCCAGCACGAATTTTATTAGTTGGACACTTTATGTTATTTAAGTACTTTAAATTTTATTTTGGGTTTTATTTTGATGTAATAAGCCTATAGTATGAACTGTTTATGCATGCAAAATTTAATTATCTAAGTATGACACGATTTTGATAATTCAAAGTTAAAAGTAAAATTTTCTTAAGTATAAATAACAAATTGTTTTTAACACCTAATCGACATGGGTTTTAAAATTCGAGCCCAACCCAAATCAACCATTTTCAAAAACACAAAAATTGTTAGCAAAGTAACAAATAAGATTCGAATGATTTTCTTAGAAGCATGCCAGATTCGGTCAGGGCTTGTGGGCCGGGTTTGGGGTGTTTCAACCCTTGCCGTCTATAGGGTGACTATCTTCACATGAAAGAGGAATGCTGTAATGGTGGAAGTGTCTATCCGTACCCTCTCCGCTCATTTTGAAGTGATTGGTGAGTATAATTACTTTCTATCTTTTAGTTCCAAAACCTTGTCTTGCCATAAACTGTCATACAATCTTCTTCATCCAATTCAGCTTTGATCAAAACAACATCAGGAAGCACAGGTGGCTGAGGTTTTAGCACTGCCCCATTTCCTCTTGCTCAAATGTATCCATACCCTTCTAGCGCCTTAGGTTACGACTATATCTGAATAATCGCATTGTCTTCCACTTTATCAAGGAACCGTTTTCCATAACCAGCTTTCTAACTTAGAAACTGACCGTGAATCAATACCTCTAAAAAATGAGATGATATACACAAAAACAGAATACAACCAGTTAGTATCGTAAAATATAAAGCCATTGAAAATGAACAAACACCTACCTGGGTGACCACTAAGGTTTGACGTAGTTCTACCTAAGGTGGGCTCCTAGGGTTCACTATATATGGTTTAGCTCTATATTTGAAGAAATCGAACCAGCAGATTCCTCGATCCTCACCCATTATAGGCTCATACGGACCGAGTTCGGTTCAGGGGAATACATTTCCCTATGGCCATGCGGAAGTGAAAACTTCACGAAGACATATGTACGGATGTATCCCGAAAGCAGTCCACTAGCCCATGCGGAGGTGAAAACCTCACGAAGGCATAGCTTCTCGCTCCCACTTAAAGGTGTGACCACAACGGTCATGTAATGCAATGCCAAAGTATTTACGAAACCCAATATTGAAAGTGCTTTAAAAGAAGCATGATTTTTCAAAACTATTTTCCAATTTTAATCAAAAGGACAAAAATCAATTAATCTATGGCCTGGCCCTCGAGTTCCCCAGCGGAGTCGCCAAGCTGTCGTAACTATTTTTTGATAAAACAGGAAACGACGCAGTCGAGTCGGGTTTTGAAAATGATAAAGAAGGGAGTCTCCACCAATCTTTTTTTGATGAGGTGTGATCGGGTCACCTCGTAAAATAGTTGTTTTTAATAAACAGTTTGATTTATCAAAACAACGATTTTGGTCTACAAAAACCAGAAAACAAGTTCGGGAGTCGATTACGCATGAGGAAGGGTTAGCACCCTCGATACGCCCAAAATTGGTACCAAATTGATTGATTGATGTCCTAATGTTGAAAACTTTGAAATGATTTGAAAATAGATACTTTTTATTTCTAAAACTTGAAGGGATCGGAAGAGACGTTAAGACTCTCTTATTTTCGAAGAGATAAAGCATTATGTCCAGTAAGTTATGGCGCAATACTTTAGACTTTCAAACTAAACTCGCCTTTTAAAACTTAGTTTTATATTTGAAGAGGATCTCCTGTCATTTGTTAAACGAGAAATCAGAACCCATTAAGTTAGGGCTCGATTCTCGAGAATCCAAATTAGGAATATTGCCTCTATTTTAGAAGGAAAAGAAACTTATCTCGTAGTATCTAGGTGTCGAGTCCAGTAAGTTAGGGCGCGACATTTCAAATTTTCGAGATAAAGTGTTTTGTTTAAAATTTAAATTGCGATTTTAAAAGGGACACTCCGTTGTTTAGCTTAAGTGAGAAAAATCGAACCCAGTAAGTTAAGGCTTGATTTCCTCGAATCGCTAATACGGAATATTGGTCATTATAAAAATTGAGATGTTGGGAAGGATTAGTGAGACGAATGATGAGAATATTGATAATAACAAATAATAGTAATAGCAATAATAATGAAAATAAAATAACAATAATGATAATAATTAAATAATAAAATAGTAATATATAAAATAATAGTAATGGGGTGAGAATAATAATATAAGTGATAATAATAACAATATAATAATAATAATAAAAATACTAATAATAACAATAAAAGGACATAATAGTAATTATAATATATAAATGATGATAATAATAATAATAATAATAATAATAATAATAATAATAATAATAATAATAATAATAATAATAGTATAGTAATAATAATAATCTAGCAATAACGGTAATACATAATATAACATAGTAATAATAATAATATATATAAAATGATAATATAATATTAGTAATAGTGTAATATCAACAATAATATAATAGGTAATAATAATATATATATGTACATAAAAATATGATAATAATATTAGTAATAATGTAATAATAAACAAACAATAGTACAATAAAGTAAAAGGACAAAAATGATTGCAAGACCAAATAAAAATTATGAAATAATATAGAAAATGGGTCAAATTGAACTTAAAACAGAATGGAAGGGGTCAATTTTGGTAAAATGGGTGCTGTGGGGGGGTTAAATTATAAATCAAACAAGCTTTGGGGGTTAATTTGTAAATAAAATGAAATTTTAGGGTCAATTCGAAATAAAAATAAAAGAAAAGGACCACTTTGCACACGCGGAGGAAACAGAGGGACCACATACACAATAAATCCTTTCGGCCAAAACGCGTAGTAGCGAGGGAGACCAAATTGAAAACCAAACTAAGTGTTCGGGCCAGATTTTGAAATAATAAAAATCTAATTAAAAATGATAAAAATGCGGAAGGGCTAAAAGTGCAATTAGCCCTTCCCTTTAAAAACACGCGGATCCTTTGCGGGCACGGGTCGGATTCGGGTCGGGTCGAGTGAAACGACGTCGTTTTGGGGGTTAAAAGCCAGCCCCAAAACGACGTCGTTTTAAGGGGCTATATAAGGCCTAAAACTCGAAAAAAAATTCATTTGAGCTGCTTTTAAAAAAATTGACCTCCCTCTCCTTTTTTTTCTCTGCAGGGCCGAAGGGAGAGGGGTTCCGGTCGTCGCTCCGATCGCGATTCTCCGTCGCACCGACCACCGTGTACGGTGGCCGAAAAAGGCAAAGTTTCCATTTTCTTTTTTTTTAAATATTTTATTAATATATATATACATATAGTTTTAGAAATAATGAAAAAATGAAAATCTTAGTATGTTGTGAACAGATTCGAGAAGAAGAATGGAAGAAGAAGATAAAACGAAATGAATCACCTTTTGCTAACTCTTTATTTTTCGATTTCGATTGTTGTGAATCTATTTCTTTTTTCACTTTCGAAAGAAAAATCCCCTTTTTTACAAGGAAATTAATCGAAAAACAAAACCAAAAGTCCTCCCCTTGTACCCATCCCCCCTTCATGTTCATTTTTGATGGCTTTATATAGTCATCTTTTTACAATTTTAATCTATTTGCCACTTGCTTGCGTGTTTTCTCTTGCAGGTGCAACTTGAGGGCGGTGGACGTGACATGGGCGGTCTTTGTAGGCGTGGCGATGGTGGCGGTCGTCGAGGCGAGACCTATAATGACTAGGTTTAGGAAAAATTAGGGTATTTTGTTTTTGGCCCAGGGTCTGCTAGGCTTGTTATTGGGCTGGGTTAAGATGGGCTTGTAAGCCCGGGCAAAATTGGGGTTGTACATTCTAAATACGGAATATTGTCATTTTTAGAAATTCTTATCTTGAGGTAACAAAATGTCACATCCAATAAGTTAGGGCACAACACTTTGAACTCTTGAGAATAAGCTTTTTATTTTAAACTTGTATTTTTTGTTTTAAAAGGATATTTTGTTTTTTAAGCTAAACGAGAAAAATAGAAACCCAGTAAGTTAGGGCACGATTTTCTCGAATTTTCAAAACGAAATATTACCTTATTTTGAAAATTTTTGTTTTTTGAATAATAGTGAGTGCAACATGTAGAGGCATACATTTATTTTGTTTGGAGTAAAATACGACGATCTAAGTTGGATAAATGTGTTGGGGTTTAATTCAAAATGCGATGACATGTAATAAAAATATAGTAATAAGCTTGGAATAATAATACATGAATAGAATATTACACGAGTGAATGACAATAATATGAAAATACAAATAAATGAATCATAGTACACACAATGGCAATAATCACACAACATGCATCATTTAAACATTAACATTAATAATCAAATAAAATGAAATTAGTAATATGCAAAACAATTTAAAGTAAATAATGATTTAAAATAAAATAAATAAATAAACAATTCAAAATAATAATAAAAATGTTTAAAATAAACAAAATAAAATATTTTAAATGGATAACATATAAACGATGTAATAACCCATTTTGCCCGAGCCCATTCCAAAATAATATAAAAAAATAACCAATGTCCAGTTTTACAAGTCTATTTACAAAAAAATTAAATAGATAATCCAATGGCCCATTGCACCCAGTGGCTAGACCCAAAATTTAGGCGGCCCAAAAGAGCCCAAAACTTTGGCAGATTCAGTAGCCTAGGGTTTCTGGGAAACCCTAGGCACCGCAGGTAGCACTCCAATAGTCGCGCCACCACCATTCGCACCGCAATCCGCGCTTAGCCATCAGCCCTTGTCCATGCCTTCAACCCGCATGTCGCCCCCATCGTCAGATCCGCGCCTTTCACCTGCACAGAAAAAGGAAGGAACGTAGCAACAATGACAAAACAGTGGCAAAAATCTTTTGTTTCCTTTTATTTTATTATTTTGAAGGCTATAAAAGCCTTCCAAAATTTGTAAATGAAAAAAACAGGGGGAGACAAATATTCAAATTATACTGAAATAAAAAAGACAAGAAGCTTTAAACAGAATAGGTGACTTCTCATTTCATTTGTTTTGTTTATTTTCTTTTTCTTTCTTTTATTCGATCTATAATTTCATGCGACATTTGAACTCTGGCGATGAGAAGATTTTTGGGACATTCTCTAATTTTTTTAATCAGTATCGTAACATCCCCAAACCCGCCCACGAGCCTTGGCCGGATCCGTTATGTCATCTGAAATGACGATTGAAAATCTTTGTCTTTAGAATAAAACTTGAAAATTTTGTTAACTTCGGAAGTGTGCCCATTAAAATTATTTAATAATATAAGCTCGATATAAAATATGTGAATTAAAACTTTATGATAATTTATTATATTATAAATCATTTGGAGAAAATATATCTAAGTATAATATAAACCCTAATTAAAATGATAATAAAATGATCCCAAAAATAAATAAAGAGGCCTTTTATTACAACCATTATTTAATCGAAATACTTAAGATTAAAACTAACTAAAAATATCTTTATCTGCATGGCCCACAGGCTTCCTCTCGAACCGGTCCAACTCATGAATCACACGAAATGTTAGGAAGATAATTGGGTGAGTCATACTGAGACTTGTGTAATTAAACGATCTATATTTTCATGCAAAATATATTTTATGAAAAAAATAAAGGAAAAGGATTCACTTTTCGATGGGCTTGGCCCATTTCCATAACATCTCATAGCGGAACAATGCAATCATGATACCCAACCCAATCCTAAGGTCCAATCGCTACACACCCCTTATCCGACCTACCACACACGGGGGACTTCCTTTTCCCTCAAAAAGGCAACCAATGCCATCCACGATGTAGCGTATAGCTAACATCAAACCACGAATGGTTCGATTTCAAAAACCCACCCATGCACATGGCTAACTACACACCTTATAACTTTGAAGCTCTATACCCTCGATCCGTACGCTATCGCTAAGCGTGACTACGATTATCTGCCTAACTTTACTCAGAATGTGGCCCACACCGTGGCCAATCTCAAGCTAACCGCCGAGACCTCTTTCTTAAACTTGACGGTGACCTTCCCTTTTCCCTCTTGGTAGCTTTTCGCATCCATCGACGATACTTAATCGAACCACGATTAATCAACAAAGTCATAATCTACTATAACGAATCTAAGTAAACACTAATCATCCTTACGAAATAAATTGAAATCCAGAAGGCTTCCTTTGCTACATCGATTGCCTATAAACCATAGTCACCATTAGGTCAACACCAAAACACAACCAATGGCCTAAGGTAGAATATCAAACCACTTACCCTTTTAATTGAATCCAGAAACACCAATGGAATTGCCGAAAATCTGTTACAAGACTATTAGTATCGGCTAATACAAAATCCATGGAAAAAGGCCCTTTGGCGAATACTTACCACCACTTTGATGATTTAAAACCGAATTCCCACTTGGTCCAAGGAGTCAAAATACCCTCGCTAACAAGCTGTTAAAATCGGCATCAAGCATTAATCTAGAAAAATGGCCTTGACCGAATGTTGTAGTGGCTTACCTAGAGTAGTCGAATCTCGAAGACCCTTAGCGTCGGCTACAACAAACAAAACACATTACTACGACCTTAAAGAGCATTCGCTCTTCCAAAAACTTAAGGCCAACCACTCGGTTTTGGCCAACAACCAAAATAACTAGAATACTTACCTACAATCTTAGATGTTGATGACACCCACTTCAGGTTCGACTTCAAACTTGATAAAATAAAAGAGAGGTGGAGGGCTAAAGGTTTCGAAATGAAGATGAAGCATTCGCCAAGGTAAGCTTTTAGGGTGATTTAAACTTGAATAAAGTGGAGAGAAACAAATGGAATATTAGGCTAAGTGACCTGTAGTTTCGACCACATAAGCAGTGAGAAGGAGGGGCGGTTTTGGTGAGGAAGTTGAGAGGATTTTGGGACATTCTCTGAATTTTTTTTCCTAAATTCACTCAATACCACCCAATTCAAAATAATCTAATAGCAACCATTATCACCTATTTACTAATTTTAAACTAACTAAAATAACATCTTGAATTAGGGGTTGTTTGCAAATTAATTATTTTCATGTGCTTGCTTGAAAAGAAATGAATACTATAATTACTTGACATGTTCTAGGTCTAGTCATAATCCCTGCTAGGTTCAACACGACTTAGGGCTAAAATTTCTTTTTAGTGCTTAAGAGGAGGGAGCTAGGTGAGATAGGGGTTAAGAGAAAATTTTCTTCGGGAAGCCCTCAATGGCGACACAAGGAGTTTGGTTGGTAGAAGTGGCGCTGGGCACCACTTAACATCCTAATTATACTCCTTTGGAAGTGACGCCTTAGGGGTTGGCAAATTAGGCTCTTGGGTTCTTGACATGTTCTGCAGGAGTGGCGCTTGAGTTTTATTTTTTTTTTTTGGCCTGTGTTATGTTTAAGGTGATGGGCTAGGAAGGCCTTAAAAATAAAATGGTGGGGATTATGGACATGAAAGTCGGACAGGTAAAGTGGCTTGAGACGTTGTAAGGGGGGCTGCGGCAAGGAGGTCCCATGTTCGAGTAGCATGGGCAGCAATGGGTGTTTTTTTTATGTATGTTGGCGTGAGGGGAGAAGGCTGGTGGCCTACTTTTGGACTCTTAATTTGATAAGGATAAGCTTAATTTTTGCCCCTAAATTCGGCTGGAAGAGTAAGTGTTGTTGTTATTTTATATTTTATTTTTTTATTTGAAGAGGTGATAAAGGAGGGGATAGAGGATAAATCTTGTTTTGGGGGATAATTGAAAGGTATATAATTATCACAAAAGGGGAGATGGCCGAATGTAGGACTCCTTAGGGCCATCCACAATCGGTTTTATCACATTAGGGAGGTGCCGAAATTCATTTAGTTGCTTTTCTTTTCCTCTCCAATTTGTTGCTGGCCGAATTCTCTCTAGCCACATTGCCCAAAATTCTTCAAAAATTCCTTTCTTCTTTTGCTTCTACTTGGCTGAACCTACCACCCCTTTCTACTCAAAATTTCATCTTCCATTTGTTGCTAGCCGAATCCCCCTAAGGAGGGTGTTGTCGATTTCAAAGGTTGGTAAGTGTCTCTTTAGCATTCGGTTCCTTTTTCTCTTCCTTTTAGTGTGCTGAAAGCTTGAGAAATAAGCCTTGGTATGGTGACCGAGCATGTATAAGTGTCTTAATAGTATACGTTTTGTGTGTAGTTAACGTTAAGGTGCATTGAAGGAGCCTATCGGGAGTTGATTCTTCAAAGGTAAGGCGTATATACTATTCGGCCAAGGGCCTTGCTTATGGATAAGTGTGCAAGCCGATTCTAACAAATGCTTTGGTAGGGATCTCGACAAGTCAAGTGACAATTTCATGATTTTGGTAAGTTTGGTAAGTGGTTAGTCATATTCGGCCAAAGGCCATTTTTGGTATCTAAAGTATAACCGATTGTGTGCCATGGATTTAGGGGTTAATCGGCCAAGGCAAACAAAAGCTTCCGGGATTTCGATTTTGCTTTGGTAAGTGATAATAAGATTCAGCCTAGGGCCATATTTTGGTCATGAGCGCGATTAGTCCTTTGGGATTATTAGTATAGCCGAATGGCTATTGGATCTAAAAGTTTATGTGTTGGCCGATTGTAGGGGGAAACAACCTCTCGGGGTTTCGCTAGTATAGTTTGGGATTTGCTAGCCTCACCAGTAAACAGGTGTGTGAAACTCTTACACACTTTATTAGTTAGCATTGCTATTATGTTGCCTTTTAATCATTGTGGTAGTGATTTGCTTGTGTGCTTGAGCATGGATTCTGGGTAAGTCACTTGTGATTTAAAATTTGTTATGGATGTCATGATGGGTAATATGCTATGCCATGACTTATATGCATGATTTACGATAATATGTTAAGCATGATATGAGCATGTTGGTAATGGGATTAATGAGAGGAGGGGGATTATGCTCTATGGACTATCACCAGTGGTTTTGACCACAAGATGGGTTGGCCCCATCAGATTAATTGTGACTTCGGTCACCAGTGGTTTTGACCACACCTTTGTTAAATTGTGACTAAGTCCCAGTGGTTTGGTACCACCAGTGGTTTTGACCACATATTGATAAATTGTGACCTATGGTCATCAGTGGTTTTGACCACACGATGGGTTGGCCCCATCACTTGATTTGTGACTCTAGTCACCAGTGGTTTTGACCACACGGGGTAGTTAAAGGAGTACGGATGGTTAGTTTGGGTTGCATGTTTGCATGTTTACTAATAATTTGTGTATAAGTTGCACTTCTAGGTTGGGGATTTATACACTGAGTCTTGGTGACTCACCCCTTCCCCTGTTATTTTGCGAGATGAGTAGATCGCGGAGATGGAGCCGAGAGGACTCGGCGCCATGCTTGTTCCTTGGATTTGGGATTTTATTTGATCTGATTCAAGTTTATTTATTTTCTAAATGCTTGATTTGGGTTGTAATAAGGCCGCTAGTTTATTATTTTGGATGTTTACATAGTTGTTTTTACTTTACCTATATTATATTACAAATGAAACTATAAAATGTTAAGTGAATCGGTTAAAAGTAGCATTTTCAAAATTAAGTAACTTCTACGAGTTTTCAAAGATGTTACCGTCAGGTAGCAAAAATTCACCAAGTCAACCATAGCTTTGAAGGTTCTAAATAAAAATAAATGATCAAATGCTTTCAAAGGTTTTCAACTCAAAATCAATCCCTCCCGAGTTTTATCAAACATTGTTTTATAACCTTAACAATATTTCTCAGTTTTCACCAGAAAATCAAAATATTTCAAACATTTTTACTCCGTAACATACCAGATCCGGTCAGGGCCCATGGGTCGGGTTTGGAGTGTTACATTTTGGTATCGAGCCTGGTTCAAAACTTCATTTGTGGGGCCCAGGCCCAAAACATTTTGTAGGCCTTTGTGAATTATTATGGAAATGGTTTTCATCAAGCAAGATGGAATCGAGTCTCGGCACCTATTCGCCTGTAAGTATCTCCGATTTGTTTCGTGAATACTTGATAGGGTAAATGGGTAACTTGGGAACGTAGATAGAATGATAGGTACTTGAACTCTAGACTAGTCTACCCCAACTACTACATAAGGCTTAATTGCTTAATTAAACAAACCTATGTCTAAGTCGTCGAGTTAGGTGTGGTAACCATGGTGCGCATGTCTAAGATTGGTATTCATGGGAGCTTGGTATTTAAGCAGTCCGCGTGACTGGTGCGTAGCTTCGGTTCACCCTAACCAGGAGGACTTAATCATGGGCTAGACCCTAACTAAAACCCGAAAGGGAACTAGCCGTATTTTCATAAAAACCCTAGTTTTAAAACTCTTAAAATTTCTTTTTAATTTGTGAGAACTATTGTTTTACAACATTTTTCTGAAAAGTATCTGATTTGTGGAATTACTAAAATACCCTTAGTGGTAAAATTACAAAAATGCCCTTGGTTTATGAAATTCCCAAAATACCCACAGTTTTAATCAAAATTTCCATTACATATAAAGTGCCTAAAAACCTTAATTTGCAAAATATCGAAAATATCATGATTTTGGAAAATTATGAAATTGCCCCTAACCAACAAAATTACCAAAATGACCCTGATTTTCAAAATTTTTGCAACACTATCAACTTGGAAAACAAATTCTCAAAAAGAACCCTGAAAGTTTTGCAACGTTTGGAAATACCCCGGAATCATCAAACTTTACAAAGTTACCTTGATTTATTACCAAAATGCCCCTGAGCTTCAAAATCACCAAAAGACCCCGAATTTTAAAATTTTTCAAAATACCCCGGGAATTTAAAAGTTCCAAAATACTTTTTGACAAAATCATTCAAGAACTTCTATTTTTGAAAATTTACAAAAATACCCCTGTGGGTTAAAATTACGAAAATACCCCCGGGTAGTGAAATGACGAAAATGCTCCTACACGTTAGTTATGGTTTGTGAATGTTGTTTGTGTGATGGATGTACTTAGAACTAGGAGATAAGTCTAAAATTGGAACTATAGGTAGATTCGATTTTGAAAGAATCACTTCAAAAAAATTAATTCCCATAAAATTGCTCGTGGGTAAACAGTGAACTATAGGTCGTGGACGTCCGTCGCGTGGCCGTGGTAGGGGTAGGATGACCTTGTCGGAGCCAGCAGGGTCTGGTCATGGGTCTGGAAATGTGATGCCGGATCTGTCGACGGCGAAAATTGAGTTTCAAGATCAGACCGGTCGTAACGATGTAGTATCCCAAGCTGTATATAGCAGAGATAGTGCAGTTGCATTGTAACATCCTAAAATAGGGGTTATTCATGATTGAATTATTTTGCTTGTGTTTAAATTTATGTGATATTATTTGTGGTGTTATAAGACTCAATTAGGGGTCTTGAGTAGGCTCGGTTTAGTAGAATAATTTTTAGTTTGGTTTATTTAATGAAATGGATTATGTGAGCTTAGCACTTAAGTTAATTTAAGCGTTCATTTATAGCACAAGGGGAGTGAGTGGCAAGTTGGTTAAGGAGCTTGAAAGGTAGCTTGAGGTTAGAGGTTCGAGTGGTATGTTTAGCATTTTGAAGGTTTATTTTTGTGTATTAGCATTGATGGCCGGTCAAACTTATTTATGACAAGTGGACTAATAACTTTTGGTAAGTTGAAATTTTGTTTAAGGAAAACTTAAGTTATGGGATAAGATTCTTGAAGTTATGGAAGGATATCTTAAAGTTATGGTATATTGAGGGGACAAAAGGCTTGGTTTGTGGAAAATGTTTTGGAAACAATTCTTATGCCTTTAGTGGATGTATGTGGACGGCATGGGTGTCTAGGGGGGTGGCCAAATTTTGTTAGGTAGCTTGGGAGGGGAATAGTTGGCCAATTCTCCTTTTGAACATCTTTTGCATTTTTGTTTTCCCTCTCCAAAAATCCTTTGTTGGCTGAATATTCAAAGGGTAGGCATTCATTTTTAGGTTTTCTGTCAATCGATTTTGGTAAGGTGGTAAGAGTTTATTTTAAAGGATTATTCTTTTAAGTATTCGTTTAAACCGAAGGCTAATAACCTTAATGATGATGGTTGATTGTAGGGAAGTGAGGCCGATTCACATTTAGGAGTGTGTTGGCTAGTGTTCGAAGGCATTTGGGTAAGGTTTCAGGGTTCACAAGGAACCCTTCTCAATTATTTTGGTTTGGCCGAATAGGCTATGGCACTAATGTCCATTTTTGGCCGAATATAGGGGCAAGAATACTTGTGTGACCGATTTGTCTATTTGGGATTTAGGACTCTTGTTAATATCAGGTGTGTACATACACATCTTGTAACTTTTTAATATGCTAAGTGTTATATTATGCCTAATCGATTTGTGTAGATATGGATGTAATACCATCATGGTATTAATAAGGACTCGGGTAAGTCTTTATTGCCTTGAGATTATTATTTGATGCTTTTGGAAAGCATGACACATTTGGTATGTGTATTAATTGTTATATGGCAAATGATAAATTTATTAATGTTGTTAAATAAACCTTTTAGTATGATTATTGTAAAAGCATGTATTTGCTTGATGTGGGTTGATGAGTGGAGGCGGTGATATTCGTGTCGACGGACACGGTGTTTTGGTAACACATTATGACTACGGTCACCGAGGTTTGGTACCTCAGAGGTTTGGCACCTCATAGCGACTTGTCCCTGTGGTTGAAACCACCGTGGGTTGGCCCCACTTTGAGATATGGGATCGTCGCGGTGATTTGGTATCACACGATGGGTTGGCCCCATCATTCGATTTGTGTCTTGGACACCGAGATTTGGTATCTCCAGTGATTTGGCATCACATTTGTGACTATATGTCACCGGTGGTTTGGCACCACCAGTGGTTTGGTACCACACGGGTAGAGAAAGCGTTTGGATGGTTAGGATGGGTGCATCTTAAACTTATGCATATTAATTGGTTATGATTTGTGTATGTTGTTGCACTAAACCGGGAAGGGTTACACATTGAGTCTTGGTGACTCACCTTCTCCTTTAATTTTTCGGTGATTCAGTAGATTCTTTGGTGAGGCCGGATGGACTCGAGGTGGCCATGCGGTGAAGACTTTTAATAAATGAATTTTGGATTTTATCTATCTTACTTTTGGGTTTATGTTGCTTAATTGTAATAAGGCCTCCTAGGATGATTTTATTATTGTCGCATGTTTGAATGTTTTGTTTAAACTATATGATGATGTTAAAACGGATGCACATGTTTTCTCAAATTAAACGCAAAATGTTTTAAAGTACCATCGGGTGCATTTGAAAATTTGTAAACAACTCGACTCAACAAATATTTTAAATAAATTAAGTATGATTTTAACTAATAAAATTTCAATTGAAAGGCAATTCGACTAAGTTTTAAAATGGTTTTCAAAATGTTTTCTCAGAGCAAACCAAATTCGGTCATATTGTTTGGGCGAGTTTGGGGTGTTACATGCATGGAGTCTTGGTGTCCATTATCTCGGATCGGGATCCCTTTTCATGTCGAGATTCTAGAAGGCTTTACATCGAGAGTTAGGCACGGTTGAATTTCAAAGACGGCTTTCCATCCATGATCCGATGGACAATCGAGAGGGTAATCCAAGTGTTGGAAGATATGTTAAGGGCTGAGTTTTAGACTTAGTGGTAGTTGGGAGGAGTACCTACCTTTGGCGTAATTCGCTTATAACAATAGTTATCAGCGAGTATTCGATGGCACCGTATGAGGTGCTGTATGGTCAAAATGCCATACTCCTACGTGTTGGACAGAGCTGGGAGAACGTCGGATGTTGGGTCTGGAGTTAGTGACAGAGACAGAAGATAAGGTCAGAGTAATTCGGGCTCGTCTTAAGGAGGCATCGGACAGGTAGAAATCCTACGCCGATCTTAAATGCAGAGAGGTTGAGTATGCAGTGGGTGATAAGGTCTTCCTGAAGGTATCACCTTGGAAGAAGGTGCTGAGGTTTGGCCGGAAGGGCAAGCTAAGCCCTAGGTTCATCGGGCCGTACACAGTGTTGAAACGTGTGGGACCGGTAGCTTACCAGCTTGAGTTGCCGACAGAATTGAGCCAAATCCATGACGTCTTCAATGTCTCGATGTTGAGGCGCTATCGATCGGATCCATCACACGTAGTACCGATTGCGGAAATCATAGTGAAATCAGACTTATCTTTCGAGCAAGAGCCGGTACAGATTTTGGATCGAGATGTCAAGGTTTTGAGGAGGAAGTCAGTACCTTTGGTAAAAGTGCTATGGCGAAACCATGGTATGGAGGAGGCCACATGGGAACCCGAGATGTGATGCGGCAGTAATACCCCCAACTCTTCTGATCCAGGTAATTTCGAGGCCAAAATTATTTTTAAGGGGGGTAGAACTGTAACATCCTGAATTAAGGGTTATTTGCAAATTAATTATTTTCATGTGCTTGCTTGAAAAGAAATGAATACTATAATTACTTAATATGTTCTAGGGTCTAGTCATAACCCCGGCTAGGTCTGACTTAGGGCTGAAATTTCTTTTTAGTGCTTAAGAGGAGGGAGCTAGGTGAGATAGGGGTTAAGAGAAAATTTCACGAGAAGTAGGACACAAGGAGCTAGTTGGTAGAAGTGGCGTTGGGCACCACTTAAGGGTTGGAAGTGACGCCTAGCGCAGGTCTTGGGTTCGAGCTGCTGAAGTGGCGCTTGGAGTTTTATTTTTTTTTTTTTTTTTTGCGTTATGTTTAAGGTGATGGGCTAGGAAGGCCTTAAAAATAAAATGGTGGGGATTATGGACATGAAAGTCGGACAGGTAAAGTGGCTTGAGACGTTGTAAGGGGGCTGCGGCAAGGAGGTCCCATGTTCGAGTAGCATGGGCAGCAATGGGTGTTTTTTTTATGTGCGCTGGCGTGAGGGGAGAAGGCTGGTGGCCTGCTTTTGGACTCTTAATTTGATAAGGATAAGCTTAATTTTTGCCCTTAAATTCGTCTGGAAGAGTAAGTGTTGTTGTTATTTTATATTTTATTTTTTTATTTGAAGAGGTGATAAAGGAGGGGATAGAGGATAAATCTTGTTTTGGGGGATAATTGAAAGGCATAAAATTATCACAAAAGGGGAGATGGCCGAATGTAGGACTCCTTAGGGCCATCCACAATCGGTTTTATCACATTAGGGAGGTGCCGAAATTCATTTAATTGGTTTTCTTTTACTCTCCAATTTGTTGCTGGCCGAATTCTCTCTAGCCACATTGCCCAAAATTCTTCAAAAATTCCTTTCTTCTTTTGTTTCTACTTGGCCGAACCTACCACCCCTTTCTACTCAAAATTTCATCTTCCATTTGTTGCTAGCCGAATCCCCCTAAGGAGGGTGCTATCGATTTCAAAGGTTGGTAAGTGTCTCTTTAGCATTCGGTTCCTTTTTCTCTTCCTTTTAGTGTGCTGAAAGCTTGAGAAATAAGCCTTGGTATGGTGACCGAGCATGTATAAGTGTATTAATAGTGTACGTTTTGTGTGTAGTTAATGTTAAGGTGCATTGAAAGAGCCTATCGAGAGTTGATTCTTCAAAGGTAAGGCGTATATACTATTCGACCAAGGGCCTTGATTATGGATAAGTGTGCAACCCGATTCTAACAAATGCTTTGGTAGGGATCTCGACAAGTCAAGTGACAATTTCGGGATTTCGGTAAGTTTGGTAAGTGGGTAGTGATATTCGGCCAAAGGCCATTTTTGGTATCTAAAGTATAACCGATTGTGTGCCATGGATTTAAGGGCTAATCGGCCAAGGCAAACAAAAGCTTCCGGGATTTTGATTTTACTTTGGTAAGTGATAATAAGATTCAGCCTAGGGCCATATTTTGGTTATGAGCGCGATTAGTCCTTCAGGATTATTAGTATAGCCGAATGGCTATTGGATCTAAAAGTTTATGTGTTGGCCGATTGTAGGGGGAAACAACCTCTCGGGGTTTCGCTAGTATAGTTTGGGATTTGCTAGTCTCACGAGTAAATAGGTGTGTAAAACTCTTACACACTTTATTAGTTAGCATTGCTATTATGTTGCCTTTTAATCATTGTGGTAGTGATTTGCTTGTGGGTTTGAGCATGGATTCTGGGTAAGTCACTTGTGATTTAAAATTTGTTATGGATGTCATGATGGGTAATATGCTATGCCATGACTTATATGCATGATTTACGATAATATGTTAAGCATGATATGAGCATGTTGGTAATGGGATTGATGAGAGGAGGGGATTATTCTCTATGGATCTGTCACCATGGTTTTGACCACAATATGGGTTGGCCCCATCGATTAATTGTGACTTGGTCACCAAAGGTTTTGACCACACCGTTGTTAAATTGTGACTAAGTCCTAGTGGTTTGGTACCACCAAAGGTTTTGACCACATATTGATAAATTGTGACCTATGGTCATCGATGGTTTTGACCACACGATGGGTTGGCCCCATCACTTGATTTGTGACTCTAGTCACCAAAGGTTTTGACCACACGGGTTTTTACCAAGGGGTAGTTAAAGGATGGTTAGTTTGGGTTGCATGTTTGCATGTTTACTAATAATTTGTGTATGAGTTGCACTTTCGGGTTGGGGATTTATACACTGAGTCTTGGTGACTCACCCCTTCCCATATTATTTTGCAGATGAGTAGATCGTGGAGATGGAGCCGGAGAGGACTCAAGGCGGCCATGCTTGTTCCTTGGATTTGGGATTTTATTTGATACAGTTCAAGTTTATTTATTTTCTAAATGTTTGATTTGGGTTGTAATAAGGCCGCTAGTTTATTATTTTGGATGTTTACATAGTTGTTTTTACTTTACCTATACTATATTACAAATGAAACTATAAAATGTTAAGTGAATCGGTTAAAAGTAGCATTTTCAAAATTAAGTAACTTCTACGAGTTTTCAAAGATGTTACCATCGGCTAGCAAAAATTCACCAAGTCAACCATAACTTTGAAGGTTCTAAATAAAAATAAATGATCAAATGCTTTCAAAGGTTTTCAACTCAAAATCAATCCCTCCCGAGTTTTATCAAGCACTGTTTTATAACCTTAACAATATTTCTCAGTTTTCACTAGAAAATCAAAATATTTCAAACATTTTACTCCGTGACATACCAGATCCGGTCAGGGCTCATAGGCCGGGTTTGGGGTGTTACAAAAACAATGAGCAAATGAATTTTTTGGCCTGAAAAGTGATTTTTATAACAATACAAAATGACGCTGTTTTCGCTTAGGCCAATAAGCGCCAAAACGACGTCGTTTTACAATCAGACCCGCATGTTGACCCGTTTACCTGGGGAGGATCCGCGTGTTTCTGTTTAATGGTATAATAGCTATTTTAATCCTCCCGCATTTTCCTTTTTTTTAATCCCATTTAATTTCATTTTAATTTGACCCTAAAAGTTTAATTACTTACCGATTTAGCCCCTCAAGCTGCATTAAAGGCTAACAAGCGGAACGATGCCATTTTAAAAAAGGCTTAATTTCCATATCATCCCTAGATTTCAACGCATGTTTTTAATTTAATCCTGTTAATTTGTTTTAATTGATGTTTTAACCCTTCTTTCTTTATTTATTTTTATTTTATTCTAATATTGTTTTTAATTATTTTATTATGTTAAAATATTATATTTTCTTTATTATTTGTATATTAATCTATTTACCTTATATATACCTTATTACATATTGTCCTTATTTTTATTATTTGATTATTTTATTACATATTATTTTTAGATTAATATATTAGTTATTATGTTCTATATTTTTAATATTTTGTATATTATATAATTATATTATTTTAAAAAATTATTTTATCTAAAATCATTTATATGGTATAATATATTTTATTTTAAAAGTTTTATTTATTAAATTATTATAAATTTATTTTTATAAATTATTAATTTTAAAATATATTTTTCTTTTTTTCAATATATAGGTATATATTTTCACATTTATATATATTTGCATGAAAAGTTCATATTTATTTAGCATTTTTTATGTTTTATATATATTGTTTATTTGTCCATACAATGCCCTTTTATTTATTTATTATTTTATAATTACTTTAGTGTAGTTATTTTGGTTGTTTTATATTGTCTATATTAAATGATAGTGTATTATAATTGCTTTTAACATTTATGTTCGATAATGTATAAATGCAATCTTGTTACATAGATTATTGTTTAAAATAAAAATATATTTTTTACAAAATTACTATATGTTTTTTAAAAGTTTTTTTAAAAAATAAGGCAATGTTTTGGTATTTAGAAATTTGGGAAATAATGCCCTAACGTACTAGGTTGCGATTTTTCGTTTGGCTAAATAACTAAATATTCTTTTACAAGTTTTATAAATCGTAAGATGACTTTGATTGCGAAGGTTTTAAAACATCGTGTCCTAACGTACTGGATGTGATGTTTATATTCCCTTCGAACAAAGAAATCTAAAGTTTTAAATCAAAAAAACCTATTCTTGAGAATTCAAAACATTATTTTCTAACTTACTGGATATGATGTCTTGTGTCTCGATATAGGAATTTTCTAAATTAAAAGCAAGCCGAGTTTCAAAGTCGTGAGGTATTATTTCCTAACTTACTGGATATAACATTTTATTTCTTTGAAATAGGTAAGTCTTGGTTTTCTAATAAAAGGATCATATTTTAATATTTTTTATTTTCAACATTAGGACATGATTTTATCGATTAGATACCAATTTTTGGGCGTTATGAGGGTGCTAATCCTTCCTCATACGTAACCGACTCCCGAACCTATTTTTGTTTTTCGTGGACCAAAATTGAATATTTTAAAATAAAATATTTTACAAGGTGATCCAATCACACCTAAGGAAAAAAGGATTGGTGGCGACTCTCATTTTATTTTTAAAGTCGATCCCCGTTTTCTAAACTCGATTTTAAAATGGTTTCGACAAACGATTTATACTAAGTAATATATATATAAACATTTAAACTATATAATATATATACAAAAATTTGAAAATAAATAATACCTATATATATTCGAAAAAATAAATAATGTATAAAAGATTTAAGAATAAATAATATGTAAAAGAGAAAATTTATACAAATAATATATAAGACAGTTTAAAGAAAATGACAAATAATAATAATAATAATAATAATAATAATAATAATAATAATAATAATAATAATAATAATAGTAACAAAATGATAAAATAATATGAACAATGGGCATTTAAATAACGAAAATACTAATATTCTTAATATATACATACATATATATATATATATATATATATATAATATATATATATAAAGAATATAATATAAAGGATAAATGAATAAATAAATAATATGATAATTATAACAATAGAGGAAAGAAAATGATGAAATAATAAATAAAGTAAAGCAGAATAGTATGTACAATGAATATAAAAATTAAAATTGAGAAAAAGAAATGGTAAGTGATTAAATAAAATAAACCCAAAAACACAAAAAAGGAAAGGATTAAATTAAAATTAGGACGAAATGAAAGAGATAAAATTGTGAAAACAAAAGAAGAATTGAGTATTAGAAAATGAAACTCGCGAAAGGAAGGAGGACCAAAGGCGAAAATAACCCACTTTTGGGACACGCGTCCTTTAGGCGCACCAAGGATCAAATCGAAACAGCAATAAAATATATGGCCAAATCTAAAAAATTAAAAAAGGGCCACATTGAAGTGCACCACAAAAGCGGAAGGACTTGATTCGCAAATATCCCACAAAAGAGAAAACACGCGGATCCTCCAGCATGTGGGTCAGGTCATGGGTCAGCCCCCCAAAATGACGCCGTTTTGGGCACCTGGGGTGTAATATCCTGATTTTGGGATCTATGCATTTGGTATGTTGCATGGCTAAATTAGTAGGTTAAGGCCCTGAAGTGTGTATTGGGCTCAGGTTTGGGCTTAAACTTGGGTTAAATTGATTATAAATAGTGTTAGTTTATGAATTAAGTTAAGTAAGTATGTTTAGTAGCAAGTTGGGCTTGTGGCCCAACGTTTGGAGGTGCTATAAGTGGGCATGTTGGTGGCGTCACAAGGGGGAGGAGTTTGGGCCTAGTGTGGCGGATTGGGGCCCAAATTGATGGGTCAAAATTCGACACTCCTAGGGGAAGGGGGAGGACGGCATGTGCTACAATTTAGGAGCTTGAATTCTTTTATTTTTGGATAATTAAAAGATGGTAATAGGGAAGGGAAGAGTTGGTTTTAAGGTGGTCTCCTTTAAAGGGTAAGATAATGATTAAGTTATCAGTTGAGATAAAGGCTATCAAGAGAGAGAGTTGGCCGAAACTCCAACTCTATGTGTGTGTGTGTGTTGCCAAAAGTTAGTAGCCAAAGTGTCTATCTTTTCTTTCATTTTTCCTCTTTTCTTTCTCATCTTTTCTCTCAAGCCGAAATTTCTTTCTTCCTTTTTTCTCTGCTTCTTGACAAAATCAAAATTCCCTAGCCTTATTCTCCTTTCCAAAATTCTTTTAAAGCCAAATACCCTGGTTCCCATCTTCTTCTCCCATAGCCGAACCTCTCCTGGGTAGTCTTTTTTTCCCGAAGGTGCACTATAGCCGAATACACCTCTTTAGTTTGGTAAGTTTTCGGGATTTTCTTCTCTGTGATTTCTCTCTACTTCAATTCGTATCTAACCCGAATCATATTTTTCCTAAGGCTCTATCAGTTTCACTCTCTGCTATTGGTAGCCGAATCCTATCTTGCTGTGCCCTGATTGCTGATTTGTGTAAAAGCCGAAGGTAGGTTGGTGGTAGGTTCGGCCAAATGGCCACTTTTGTGTTCTTTCCTCTTTGGCCAAATGTTGTATGGTACTCGATTGGTTGTGATCAGCTTTGGTTTAATCTTTTGGGCTTGGCTGAATGTAGGTAGGAAGGCGACAATTTCTTAAGGGCTTTTCGGGATTCGACAGATTAGGTAAGGGTTCATTTTAAGTATAAGATTAATTTAATTAATTATATCTCATCGTTTTATTGGTTTAGTGACCAAGGAGTTATTATGGACACTAATAACAGTCAAGTGACAGGAGGGGTTGGATCTGCAAACCCAATGCTAAAGTACAAGAAACGATTAGTATCGGGAGTGCAAGATTGGCCATCCGGGTACGGGCCAACATTGGAAGTAAATCGTAGGCCGATAGTCGTAGTCTCGAGTGACAGTAGCGTAGAAGCAGTAAAAATGCTAGTACGAGAACCAAGTGTGTAACTCTTACACACTTTCTTTACTTAATATGTTAATTGTTATGTGTTGATAAAAGCCGGAGTGACAGCTGTGGTTACCAAAATACCCTTGTGGGTAACAGGCGAGGATGCCGGGTAAGTGGTTATGTTTCTTGTGTTGATTGTGATCTATGAGATCATGATATTCTGTATACATAATTATGTATGTTAAGCATGATCATACTGATATTGTTCGCATGAATATATGTTATGGGTAATGAGAGGATGGGGAGTATGATCTATCAGACTTTCACCAGTGATTTGGTATCACACAGTGGGTTGGCCCCACATATTATAAAGATTGTGACTAAGTCTCAGTGGTTTGGGACCACCAGTGGTTTGGTACCACATATGTTTATTTGTGACTTCAGTCACCAATGGTTTGGCACCACCAGTGGTATGGTACCACAAGGGGTAGATTTGGGAGACACAGATGGATACCTAGGTTGATGGGTTACATGACATGCATATTGGTATTTGAATTTGTGTAAGAGCTTAATTTCTTTTCGGATGTGGATTTACACACTGAGTCTAGGTGACTCACCCCTTCCTTTATATTTTGCAGATAAACCTTAGATTGTGGATTTGGAACCAGAGTGGACTCGAGGTGGCCATGCTCAGCATTCGTTTTATTATAAAGTTTTCATTTGGACATAGTTGTTTATTTGCTTTGGGTTTTCAGCGTTGTAATAAGGCCTCTTAGCTTTTATTTTTGGGATGTTTTATTTGGTTGTTTCTATAACTTTTGTTAAGCATACCTGGTAAATATGAACTGGTTGTTTTCAAAACCTCGATAAGTATTTGTTTTCTGACATGTTCACTGATTAAGTAATAAATGCGGAGTAACAATAAGACAACTAAGTTCTTTTTCTAAAACAAGTTTTAACACGTTTTAAACGTCACAAGATTCAATTTCATTTTCTCTAAAATTATCCAAAAGTTTTCTCCTTAAACAAATTGACTTTCAAAACATTTTTTCCCCGTGGCACGCCAGATTTGGTTGTAGCATTTTGACCGGGTTTGGGGTGTTACATTTTGGTATCAGAGCCCGGTTCAAAAGCTCGATTGTGGGTTTAAGGCCAAAATATGTTTTAAGAGTTTGTGAAATGAAATTTTTTCGGAAAGCATGGCACCTGAGTCTCCGGCACCGATCCACCCAGGTAAGTACCCTAACCTTTGATTTAATGTTTATATGTTGGGCTTTATGGGTTTCTAGACGTAGTTGAGCATGATAGTACTAATGGACCATAGGGCTAGTTTACACAACTTCTTAATTACATAAGACTTAAGTCTAATCAGACAAACCTGTGAGTGAACCGCTAAGTTAGGGTGTGGCAACTGTCATGCGCATGTTTAGGAGTGGATTTAGGGAGAGCTTGGTATTTAAGCAGTTCCAGTGACTCACCTTCTCTCCACTCGAATCCTACCTGGTGTACAGTGACGTTCACTCTAGCTGTAAGGACTTGTTCACAGGCTAAACCTTATAATTAAAACCCGAAAGGGACCAGCCACCCTGTTTGAAAAAAAAAACCCTAGTTTTGAAATTACCAAATTACCCCTTAATTTGTAAAAACTACCCTAGATTTGAAAAATGACCAAAGTACCCTTGGTTTGTGAAATTACTAAATTACCCCTTAACTTATAAAATTACCGAAATACCTCTAAGTTGCAAAATTACCAAAATACCCCTACACGTTGAATGTGGTCTGTGGATGTTGGTTGTGCGATAAATGTACTTAGAACTAGGAGATAAGCCTGAAACTGAAACTATAGATAGATTCGAATTATAAAGAATCACTTTTAAAACTATCTTTCATAAAATTATTCGTGGATAAACGGTGAATAGAATTAATAATTTATAAAATTCTTAACCAGCTAAACGCGAATGAGAAGCATGAGTACAAGAGGTCGTGGACGTTTGTCGCGTGGTCGTGGTAGGGGTAGGATGGCCTGGTTAGAGCCGGTAGGGTCTGGCCATGGGTCAGGGAATGTGATGCCAAATCTGTCGGTGGCGGAAGTTGAGTTTCAGGACCAAACTGGTGGTAATGATGTAGTACCTCAGGCAGTACTGTAGGTTTTGGAAAGAGTTGTTGGGGCAGGCATGGATTCAGGAGCCCAAAAATCGGTGGCTGAGTGACTCCGAGCTAATAGAGCGGAGGTGTTTAGGGGTGTCCGGTGTAGCTCTCAATACTGCTGAGTACTGGTTAGAGGCAACAGAGCGTATAACGGATAACTTAGACTTCTCGGCTAAGGAGAAGTTGAAGGGGATAGTGTCTCTTCTCTGGGAAGAGTCTTATCATTGGTGGCTCACGATCAGGGATGGTGCAGTGGCTGATGACATCACTTGGGATTATTTTAGTGCAGCCTATCAGAGGAAGTATATGGGAGCTGGTTATATTGATGCGCAACGTAGGGCGTTCTTGAATTTGGTTTAGGGGAATAAGTCGATACTCGAGTACGAAGTAGAATTTTTGAGGTTAAGTAGGTATGCTTGGGGAATGGTGGCTACAGAACATGAGCGCTGTGTCAGGTTTGAGGACGGGCTAAGAGATGAGCTACGGGTGTTGATTGCACCTCACCGAGAAAGGGAATTTGTCGTTCTCGTGGAAAAGGCCAGAATAGCTAAGGAGGTGAAGCGAACAGAGAGACAGAATCAGGACTGAGGTAGGGATAAAAGGAGTTATGGGCCGTCGGGGTCGACTGAAAGTTCACAAAAGAGGGCTAGATTTGGTGGACCGAATCGAGTCGCAAAGCATCTTCTTCTCGCTTTCGATTAGCCACCTCGATGTGCTCGGTGTGGGAAGTCTCATTCGGAGAGTGATAGGTGGTAATAGAGGTGTTTTGAGTCGGGTCAATGGAGCACTTTGGGTAAAGGATCGTCATGAAAGTTAGCTAGGACTCAAGCTGAGGGTCAAGGACGTGGTCAATTCAGGAGAGATGGCCAGCAACCACAGAGGGGTCGAGGTGCAGTTAGGGGTGGAAATAGTAATAGACGGGGCCGTGGAGCACCTGGACGAGGTGTTGGGGGTGTTAATACAAGACAGCCTGGGTTGGTCTATGCAGCGAAGCGTCGAGAGGAGGGCGACGCACCGGACGTTATAATCGGTACGTTTATAATTTCTAGGTTGCCTTACATTGCTTTAATTAATGTTGGTTCGACACACTCATATGTTGCTAGTAGTATAGTGGAAACTTTAAACTTAGCCTATGAGATTTCTACTAGGAAGATAACGGTAGTTAGCCCTCTAGGACACTCTGTGGTAGTAGACAAACTGTATAAGGATGTACCCCTAGAACTTCAAGGGGTAGTGTTTCAAGCTGATTTGATGGAACTACCCTTCGAGGAGTTCGATTTAATCTTGGGAATAGATTGGTTAGTTAAGTACCAGGCTGAACTGGACTGTGCAGCTAAGCGCATGGTGCTAAAATCGGTCGAGGGTGAAGAGGTGGTGATGATAGGTGAGAGAAGGAATTACCTATCCAATGTGGTGTCGACGCTGAAGGCGGAGAAGGTGGTAAAGAAAAGATGTGAGGCGTTTGTGGTCTATGTCTGTGCTTTGGAGGTTAAGGAATCGGTGATAGAAAGTGTCCAAATGGTGAAAGAGTTTATTGATGTTTTTTGGAAGAGCTTTCGGGTTTGCCCCCCGATCGCGAAGTGGAGTTCGGTATAGATCTTCTATCGAGAATAGCACCAGTGTCTATTGCTCCCTATAAGATGGTGCCAAAGGAGTTGGTAGAGTTGAAAGCACAGATTCAGGAGTTGTTGGATAGGGGTTTCATCCGGCCAAGTGTATCACCTTGGGGAGCGCCTGTACTCTTTGTTAAGAAGAAGGATGGGTCCATGCGAATGTGCATAGACTACTGACAGTTGAATAAATTGACAACTAAGAACAAGTATCCGTTATCGAGGATAGATGACTTGTTCAACTAGCTTAAGGGAGCATCAGTCTTCCCTAAGATAGATTTAAAGTCGGGATATCACCAACTTAAGGTGAAGGAGGAAGATATCTATAAGACGGCATTTCGTACTCCATACGGGCACTATGAATTTTTGGTAATACCGTTCGGATTGACGAACGCACCAGTAGCGTTTATGGATATGATGAATTCGATGTTTCAACCATATTTGGATTGGTTCGTCGTAGTATTCATAGATGATATTCTGGTGTACTCGAAATTGGAGGAGGAGCATGACGCACATTTGTGGGTGGTGTTGCAGATTCTTAGGGAAAAGCATTTATACGTAAAGTTTAGTAAGTACAAATTTTGGTTTAAGGAAGTACCTTTTTGGGTCATGTGGTGTCAGCTGAGGGGATTAGAATGGACCCTTAGAAGATTGAGGCTGTATTGGACTGGAAGCCACCGAAGTCTGTGGCAGAGATTTGGAGTTTTCTGGGTTTGGCGGGATATTACAGAAGGTTTGTAGAAGGGCTTTCTCTGATTGCAGCGCCATTAACCAAGTTACTGAGGAAAGGGGTTCTGTTTGTATGGTCAGACAAGCAACAAGAGAGTTTTGAGAAGTTGAAAAGGATTTTGATGGAAGCTCCTGTGTTATTCAACCTGAAGCTGGGAAGGAGTTTACGATTTATTATGATGCGTCGCACACAGGCTGTAATATCCTGATTTTGGGGTCTGCATTTGGTATGTTGCATGGCTAAATTAGTAGGTTAAGGACTTGAGATGTGTATTGGGCTCAAGTTTGGGCTTAAACCTAGGTTAAATTGATTATAAATAGTGTTAGTTTATGAATTAAGTTAAGTAAGTATGTTTAGTAGCAAGTTGGACTTGTGGCCCAACGTTTGGAGGTGCTATAAGTAGGCATGTAGGTTGTGTCACAAGGGGGAGGAGTTTGGGCCTAGTGTGGCCGCTTGGGGCCCAAATTGATGGGTCAAAATTCGACACTCCTAGGGGAAGGGGGAGGACGGCATATGCTACAATTTAGGAGCTTGAATTCTTTTATTTTTGGATAATTAAAAGATGGTAATAGGGAAGGGAAAAGTTGGTTTTAAGGTGGTCTCTTTTAAAGGGTAAGATAATGATTAAGTTATCAGTTGAGATAATGGCTATTAGGAGAGAGAGTTGGCCGAAACTCCAACTCTATGTGTGTGTATTGCCGAAAGTTAGTAGCCAAAGTGTCCATCTTTTCTTTCATTTTTCCTCTTTTCTTTCTCATCTTTTCTCTCAAGCTGAAATTCCTTTCTTCCTTTTTTCTCTGCTTCTTGAAAAAACCGAAAGTCCCTAGCCTTATTCTCCTTCCCAAAATTATTCTAAAGCTGAATACCCTGGTTCCCATCTTCTTCTCCCATAGCCGAACCTCTCCTGGGTAGTCTCTTTTTCCCAAAGGTGCACCATAGCCAAATACACCTATTTAGTTTGGTAAGTTTTCGGGATTTTCTTCTCTGCAATTTCTCTCTAATTCAATTAGTATCTAACCCAAATCATATTTTTCCTAAAGCTCTATTGGTTTCACTCTCTGCTATTGGTAGCAAAATCCTATCTTGATGTGCCCCGTATTACCGATTTATAGAAAAGCCAAAGGTAGGTTGGTGGTAGGTTCGGCCAAATGGCCACTTTCGTGTTCTTTCCTCTTTGGCCGAATGTTGTATGGTACTCGATTGGTTGTGATCAGTGCTTTGGTTTAATCTTTTGGGCTTGGCCGAATGTAGGTAGGAAAGTGGCAATTTCTTAAGGGCTTTTCGGGATTCAACAGATTAGGTAAGGGTTCGTTTTAAGTATACGATTAATTTAATTAATTGGATCTCATCATTTTATTGGTTTAGTGACCAAGGAGTTATTATGGACACTAATAACAGTCAAGCGATAGGAGGGGTTGGATCTGTAAACCCAATGCTAAAGTACAAGAAACGATTAGTATCGGGAGTGCGAGATTGGCCATCCAGTGCGGGCCGATATTGAAAGTAAATCATAGGCCAATAGTCGTAGTCTCGAGTGACGGTAGCGTACAAGCAGTAAAAATACTAGTACGAGAACCAAGTGTGTAACTCTTACACACTTTCTTTACTTAATATGTTAATTGTTATGTGTTGATAAAAGCCGGAGTGACAACTGTGGTTACCAAAATACCCTTGTGAGTAACAGGCGAGGATGCCGGAAAGTGGTTATGTTTCTTGTGTTGATTGTGATCTATGAGAGCATGATATTTTGTATACATAATTATGTATGTTAAGCATGACCATCTGTTATTGTTTGCATGAATATATGTTATGGGTAATGAAAGGAGGGGGAGTATGATCTATCAGACTGTTACCAGTGATTTGGTATCACACAGTGGGTTGGCCCCACATATTATAAAGATTGTGACTAAGTCTCAGTGGTTTGGGACCACCGGTGGTTTGGTACCATATATGTTTATTTGTGACTTCGGTCACCAGTGGTTTGGCACCACCACTATTTTGGTACCACAAGTGGTAGATTTGGGAGACACGGATGGATACCTAGGTTGATGGGTTCAATGACATGCATATTGGTATTTGAATTTGTGTAAGAGCTTAATTTCTTTTGGGATGGGGATTTACACACTGAGTTTAGGTGACTCACCCCTTCCTTTATATTTTGCAAATAAACCTTAGATCATGGATTTGAAGCCTGAGTGGACTCGAGGTGGCCATGCTCAGCATTCGTTTTAATATAAAGTTTTCATTTGGACATAGTTGTTTATTTGCTTTGGGTTTTCAGCGTTGTAATAAGGCCGCTTAACTTTTATTTTTGGGACGTTTTATTTGGTTGTTTCTATAACTTTCGTTAAGCATACCTGGTAAATATGAACTGGTTGTTTTCAAAACCTCGATAAGTACTTATTTTCTGACATGTTCACTGATTAAGTAATAAATGCGGAGTAACAATAAGACAACTAAGTTTTTTTCTAAAACAAATTTTAACACGTTTTAAACGTCACAAGATTCAAATTTGTTTTCTCTAAAATTATCCAAAAGTTTTCTCCTTAAACAAATTGACTTTCAAAAAAAAATTTCCCGTGGCACGCCAGATTCGGTTGTAGCGTTTCGACCGGGTTTGGGGTGTTACATGGGGGCTGATTAAAATGGCGCCATTTTGTATTGTTATAATACAAAAAAAAATTGCAAAAATCTCATTTGTCCTTCTCTTTAAAAAAACTAAAGACTCTTCTTTCTCTTCTCTCCCTGGCAGAATTCAGGCCATGCTCCGACGAGGGATACCGCTGTGCGCCGCCGTAGGTCTCTGACGCCGGCACCTCTATATATGGTGGCGAGGAGACCAAAAGTCACCTCCTTTTTGGCGAAGTTAAAAGGTAAGTTTTCATTTTTTGAAACTCTTAAAAAAACACAAAGAAATATATATATGTGTGAATAATTTCGAAAAAAATAAAAGAGAGAAAGAAATAAGAAACCTACTGTTTTCTTTTTTGATCTGTTTGAATCTTTTTTATATTCAAATGTCTTTTTTTATTTTGATGTTTGTGAAAAAATACAAAGGGGTTTATTTCGATTTTTATAATCGAGTTACAGATTCAATTTTGTCTGCTTTCGTTTTGTTATCTGTTGTTTCTTTGTCATTTGCTTCTTTGTTTTGTTGCCTTGGCCTTTTGTGTTTTGTTTTCTTTTGCAGGTGACGTGAGAGGCGTGCGAGGCGTGGAGGTGTCAGAGGCAAGCCTAGGTGGCTGCTAGGAGCGGCGGCAGCAAAAGGAAGGAGCCCTAGGGTTTTGAAATTTTTTTAAAGTTTTTGGGCCTTTAGTTTGTATTTATTTCTGGTTTATTTTGGGCCCGGGCAATAATTGGGCTATATAACTGCCCCTCTTTGCTCGTTGTCGTGTAATGAGAATTGAGCAAAGACTTTAAAAAGACCAATTTTGCCAAGTCTTGCTGAGTGTCGGTGCTTCTTTTCTTCTTCAAGTAGTCTCGCTCTAACCCACTACAACTTCAGAAGTATAGGAATTAGTGCTTCGACCTGCTTGAATGTAATTTCAAGGAGAAGAGATTTGTAGCTTCGATCCACTCTACCGGAACTTCAAAGAGGTAAGAATTGGTAATTTTAGCTTTAATCTATTCCACTACAACTTTAGGGAAATAAGATTCGTTATTTTCAGTCTGCTCCACCAACTTCAAGGAGATGAGACTTTCTCTGATAAATTCAATCCGACCTACTGCAACTTCAGAGGTATAAGATTCATCATTTTAATTTGCTCCACTCCAACTTCAAAGAGATAGGATTAACTATCTTCAGTCTACTCCACTACAACTTCAGAGAGATAAGACTTGTGATTTCAACCTGCTCCACAGCAACTTCAGGGAGATAAGGTTAATGGCTTCCATCTACTCCATGTAACTTTAGGGAGATAAGATTTGCAATCTTCAGTCTGCCCCACTACAACTTCATGGAGATAAGACTTGTATCTTCAACCTGCTCCACTATAATTTCAGAGAGATAAGGTTAATGGCTTTATTCGCTCTAATGTAATTTCAGGGAGAAGAGATTTGTAGCTTCGATCCACTCTGCAAGAACTTTAAAGAAGTAAGAATTATGGCTCCAATGTAATCTCAAGGGGAAGAGATTTGTAGCTTCAACCTACTCTGATGGAACTTCAAGGAGATGAGAATTGATCCTCAATGTGATTTCAATGAGAAGGGATTTGTAGCTTCGACCTACTCCACTAAAGTTTCAACGAGACAAGAATTCAGGAGAAAAGATTTGTAGCTTCGATCTTCTCTATTGAAACTTCAAGGATATAAAAATTCAGAGAGAAGAGATTTGTAGCTTCGATCTTCTCTACTGAAACTTCAAGGAAATGAGAATTTCAGGGAGAAGGGATTTGTAGCTTCAACCTACTCCATTAGAACCTCAAAGGGATAAGAATTCAGAGAGAAGAGGTTTATAGCTTCGATCTTCTCTACTAAAACTTCAAGGAAATGAGGATTTCAGGGAAAAGGGATTTGTAGCTTCGGCCTACTCCATTGGAACCTCAAAGGGATAAGAATTTAGGGAGAAGATATTTGTAGCTTTAATCTTCTAGACTGAAACTTCAAGGTAATAAGGATTCCAGGGAGAAGGGATTTGTAGCTTCGACCTACTCCGTTGGAACCTCAAAGGGATAAGAATTTAGGGAGAAGAGATTTGTAGCTTTGATCTTCTCTACTAGAACTTCAAGGAAATGAGGATTTCAGGGAGAAGGGATTTGTAGCTTTGACCTTCTCCGTTGGAACCTCAAAGGGGTAAGAATTCAGGGAGAAGAGATTTGTAGCTTCGATCTTCTCTACCGACACTTTAAGAAATGAAAACTGTTAATTTCAACCTACCCCTCTGTATCTTCAAGGAGATGAGGTTGGTGACTTAGATCTACTCCGCTGCTTCATGGAGATAAGATTCATCATTTTTGATTTCCTCCACTACTGCTTAGGGAGTCAAGATCTATAATCTTCACCTACTCCACTGTCGCTTCAGGGAGATAAGGCTGATGGCTTAAATCTACTTCGTTGCTTCATGGAGATAAGATTTACCGTCTTTGATCTGCTCCACTACTGCTTAGGGAGACAAGATCTGTAATCTTCAGTCTACTTCACTTTCACTTCAGAGAGATAAGGCTGATGGCTTAAACATACTCCGCTGCTTTATGAAGATAAAATTCACCGTGGTGATTTCAATCCTTCCCACTACATCTTCAAAGGTATATGATTTTTGCATCTCAACATCTGAATAGGGCCTATGCATTTTCAGTTTGGAATAAATTTTGATATTTTGGAAACACGGAAATGCATGAAAATGGAAACCTAAACATTTTGGAAACCTAAACATTTTGGAAACTGAACATTTTGGAAACACGAACATTTTGGAAACACGAACATTTTGGAAACACGAACATTTTGGAAACACGAACATTTTGGAAACTTGAAGATGTAAGAAAAATGGCAAGTTCTGAGCCGATCGAAAATTTTAGGAAACTTAGAAATAAAATGGGATGACAAATTTTAAAGTTCAAAATAGGAAATAAGGGCAGAGGGCCTTAAAAGAAAAAGTTGGTGAATTGTGACATACAATCGAGCTTGGAAAAGTGGCTGAAGGTGTCACTTAGGGCTTATGGAAATGGCACGAGTTAGTCGCTTGGGAAGCAAATAATGAAGGTTTTATTTTGCTTCCAATGCTAAGAGGTTGGACGGCACAAGCTTCTAGAATTAGAGGAGTTTTAATTCCATAAATATATGATAAAATAAGTGATAAATAAAGGATTTTCTTTTGCTAAGATAAATGAGGAGTTAAAGGATGGATTAAATACTTTTAATTTAATTAGGTGATAATTAATGGAGATAAAATTATCACTTGTGGGGAGTAGTGGCCAAGTTATGGACTCTTGGTCTAGCAATTTCAGTTAAAAGAGGAAAATTGAGACTATTCTCTCATCTCTTCTAGCCTTGCCGAAATTTTGCTAACTCTTTCCCCCTCTCTGCCGAATTTTCCTTAAGCAAGAAACCATCCTCTCTTCTTCAATTTCTTCTCTGTTTCTACTCTCAGAACCGAACCTTTGGTGATTCTAAGTAAAGAAGCAATCGATTAAAGGCATCAAGGTAAGGTTAAGCCATTCAATTTCCTCTCTTTTCTTTTCTAAATGCCGAAAGTAAAAGTACTAATCCCAAATCTGTTCATGGCGAATCTACAAGGGGTTTCTCAGGTTTCTACACTTTTCTGAATATAGGAATCAAGGATCCAAGGTAAGTGAATACATACATTCGGCCAAGGCCAAATCTTAGGTATTCAAATCAAGTTAATCAAAAACTAATGGATTCAGGGAATTAGGATTTGGCCGATTCCAAGAAAGAGGAAGGTGAAGTTTTCGGGATTTAAAGTTCATAAGGTAAGCATCTAAAAGTATTCGGCCAATGTTTGTGTGATTATCTAGATCAGTTCTTTAATTGTTAAAAAGCCGAAAACTAACCCATATTGAGATTCAAGGTTGGCCGAATATCAGGTAAAGGAAAAACCAAGTTTAGAATTTGAATAAACACCAATCGGCCTCAAGGTAAGCCTTTTACAAATCCTACTAGGATTTGGTTTTGATATTAGCCAAATAAGTTTATTAATGTGTCTTATATGATGGCGAATATAGGAGTTAACGGATCTAAAGTTAGATTGGGATTTTCGAGATCTCAAGGAACCTTTTAAGCGAATCGGTGTGTACGCACACTAACCTTCGATTTATCATGTGGCAATTATTTTTATGAATATGTATAAGAATATGAATATGGCTAAGTACCTAATGTGGTACAACGGTACTTTCGCACGTTTCCTACTTAGATAGGATTATGAAATATGTTATTCTATAACATGTGAAAATCTGAATATGAATGTGAATTTAATTATATGCATGATTATTAATTTTTGGGGCATTCGGGTTTATGTGAAAGGGAAGAAGGTGTTGACTTGGTCTCACCAACGTTATTTGGTAACCGATTACAACATTTTGAATATGGTGTCTTATGACACAAATTATATGGGCGATGAGCACGTCATTGCAACGACTACCTTCGATGGTGTGTAGCGGATGGAGGTTGACTTAGTAGTCCCACGGTGTGTTGGCAAATGCGGGTGGTGTGTAGCGGATGGACCATTAGGCTTGGGTTTGGGTTGCATCATCATTTATTTTATCTGAATGTAAATTTGATTTGACCATGTATGCTGATTTGTTGAATGTTAGTATTGTGTACTGCTGAGTCAATTGACTCACCCTTGTGGGAATTATTTTGGTGATGAGCGGATGTGAATGGGCCGGTGGACCTTGAGGTGGCCATGCAACATTGGAGATTTTATTTTATTTGGACTTTATTTTATTTAGCACCTTTAATTTTATTTTGGGTTTTACTTGATGTAATAAGGCCATAAGGCCCAGTGGATTATTCTTTATTTTACTTTGCTCTTAAATATTGTGCTAAAGATTATTTTGAGCGTAATAAATTGGATTTACAAGATTAAATAAATGGGTTTCAATCTAAGCCCAATCCACAACAACATTTTCTAAATATTTTTTCAAATTTCTCTAAGATCTTGAAAATTTTGAAACCAGGTTACTTTAGGAACATACGAGATCCGATTCGGGCTCGTGGTAGGGTGTGGGTGTTTCAATTTGATATCGAGCCAGCTTTAAACTCTTGGCACATGGGCTAAGGCCCAAAACGTTTTCAAAGCGAGCCAAATGATTTTCTTTGAAAAATAAGCGAGTTTTCGGTATGGCCCTAAGTCTCCGACCCATGATCGCCAAGTAAGTACCCTAACTCTATGTGTGATTACATGATTTATATAAGGGTAGAAAAGGCATTGAGCGTAGAATAGAATGATAGGAACTTGAACCCTAGGATTAAACTACTCAAACACAAAACCACATAAGACTTAATGCCTTTGAACCAACCTATGGCTAAGTCCTTGAGCTAGTGGTGTGGTAACCTCTGTCGCATGTCTAGGATTGGATCCGAAAGAGCACAGTATTTAAGCGGTCCTAGTGACTCACCTCCTCTTCACAGGGAATCCTACTTGGTGCGTAGCTTCGGTTCACCATAACTCGGAGGGCTCGGTGGTGTGGCAACCTCATGCGCATGTCTATGAATGGTTTTGGTGGGAGCTTGGTATTTAAGCGGTCAGTGTGACTCACCTCCTCCACACGAATCTTGCACAGTGCGTAGCTTTGGTTCACCACGACCAAGAGGGCTCGGTCATAGGCTAAACATAATGACTAAAACCCGAAAGGGAACTAGCCATGTTTTTTTTAAAAAAAAGAAGGGAGAACAAAACAACAAACCCTAGTTTTTTTTTCAAACTTTTAAAACTTTCTTTTAAATCTGAGAAAATTATTTTTACAACATTTTCTGAAAAACTCCTGATTTGCAAAAATTACAAAAATGCCCTTAGGGGTGAAATTACCAAAATGCCCTTGGTTTATAAAATGTTCAACTACTCAACAGCTTTACCAAAATTTCATTATTTTATAAACCCTAAAAAAACCCTAATTTGCAAAGTATCAAAAATACCTTAATTTTGGAAAATTACAAAATTACCCGTAACTTACAAAATTACCAAAATGACCCTGATTTCCAAAAAATTTTTTGCAACATTCCCATTTTTGAAGGAACAATTTTCGAAAAAGAACCCTCAAAGTTTTACAACTTTTGGAATACCCCAAATTTATTAAATTTTACAAATTTACCATGATTTGTGAAAAATTACCAAAATACCCCTGAGGTCAAAAAATTACCAAAATACTCCCATATTTTAAAATTTTCCAAATTACCCTAGACTTCAAAATTACGAAAATGCCTGTGGGACAAAATTACGAAAATACCCACAGGTAGTGGAAAACAACAACAACAAAAACTACAACGTTTCTCTGAATGAGCGAAAGTTCATACTTGTTTAATGGATGAATGAATGAATGGAAAAAGGCGTGTGTTTGTATGTATACGAAAGAACCACTCTTAAATCCTTTTCATAAAACTCCTTATTTGGTAAATAAGTGGAACAATGACTAATTCATAAAATTTCTTAATCGGATCTCGGCGTTAGAAAATGAGCTCTAGAGGGCGTGGTAAATGCGTGGTCAAGGGAGAGGAAGGATGACCGTGTCGAACCCGTTAGGTCGGTCAAGGGTCCGACAATGAAATGCCACCGCCACCACCACCCCATTTATTAATGTTGAGCAAGAAGCTCGAATGACGGGAAAACGCCGTGTCACAGTCAGGTCTTCGAGTTTTGGAATTGGTGGCGGTGCGGGAGGAAATTCGAAATTGAAAGTCAATACCGAACGGCTCCGAGCTAATGGGCGAAAATGTTTGAGGAGTATCTAATGTGGCACCAAGACATCTGAAAAAATCTTGGTTGAAGCAATGGCGCATCATGGATGAAATTTGGACTTGACCCCGAGGAGAAGTTGAAAGGGATGGTGGCGTTATTCGCGATGAAGCGTGTCGATGGTGGTTAACTGCTCGTGATGGTACCACGACCGAGAATTTGACACAGGAGTATGTTAAAGAGGCATTTGGAAGAAGTATGTAGGAACGGTATCTGAGATGAACAAAGGAAGGCTTTTCTAGGGTTGGTGCAAGGAGTAAGTCATCATGAGAATATGAGGCGAAATTCACGAGATTGAGCCGCTATGCTCGACGGTAGTGGCAATGAGCATGAACGCTTTATCCGCTTTGAGGATGGTGAGAGATGACTGAGGCATTGATAGCACCGCATCGGGGCGGGAATTCTACGCTTTGGTGGAAAAGGCCAAGGTGGCGAGGGGATTAAGGAGGTGACATCCATAAGACCGCTTTTAGGACAAGATATGGTCACTTCGAGTTTGTGGTAATGCCGTTTGGGTTGACAAACGCTCCAGTCGCGTTCATGGACATGATGAATCGGGTTTTCCAACCCTACTTGGATAAGTTCATTGTCGTGTTCATCGACGATATTTTGGTGTACTCGAAGTCAGAGAAGGAGCATGATGAGTATCTCCGAGTCGTGTTGGAAGTATTAAGGGAGAAGAAGCTCTATGCCAAATTCAGCAAGTGCAAATTTTGGCTTAGGGAGGTGGCATTCTTAGGACATGTGGTATCCACAGAAGGAATAAGAGTAGATCCTAGGAAGATCGAAGCCGTGTTGGATTGGAAACCACCTAGGTCCGTGGCTGAAATTTGAAGTTTCTTAGGCTTGGCAGGCTATTACAGAAGGTTCGTGGAAGGATTCTCGTCAATAGCCGCGCCTTTAACCAAGTTGCTAAGGAAGGAAGTACCCTTCGAATGGATGAATAAGCAGCAGGAGAGCTTTGAAAAGCTTAAAAGAGTGTTGATGGAAGCCCTAGTGTTAATTCAGACGGAGGCAGGAAAAGAATTTGTGGTGTCTTGTGGCGCTTAGCATCGGGGTTAGGCGTGTGTTAATGCAAGAAGGCAAAGTTGTTGCTTATCGTCCACGGCGATTAAGGCGCATGAGTTAACTACCCACGCATGATTTGGAACTAGCAGCGATGGTTTTCGCCCTTAAGGTTTGGAGACACTACCTTTATGGAGAAAGGTCGATTATCTACACAGACCACAAGAGCCTTAAGTATTTATTGACTCGGAAGGAGTTGAACTTGAGGCAGCGAAGGTGGGTGGAATTCTTTGAAAGACTACGATCGTTCAATAGAGTATCATCCGCAAAGCGAATGTGGTAGCCGATGCCCTAAGTCGGAAGGTTATATCGGATCTATGGGCTTTGTTCGCTCACTTAAGTACGTATGATGACGGAAGTCATTGGCGGAATTACAAGTCGAGCTCACATGGCTAAAGGAAGTGAAAGGGGACGATTAGTGATAATGACTTAAGTACTAAGTTGCGCAAGTCTGACAAGGGGATTAGAGGATTATGGTGTCAATAATGAAGGAGTATTGTGCTACAAGGAAAAGTCGTATCTTAGGAATAAGGAGTTGAGACAAAGGATTCTTGGAGGCGCATGGTAGCCCTTATGCTATGCATCCGGAGGCATCAAGTCGTATAGAGATCTAAGGGAATAGTTTTGGTGGTGCGACACGAAGCGAGAGGTGGTGAATTTGTGGGGAAATGTTTGGCGTGTCGACAAGTTAAGGCTGAACACCAAGTCCCATCGAGATTGCTTCAACCAATCGAAATTCCCAATAGAAGTGAGAGAATTACCATGGACTTCGTTAGTGGGCTTCCCCTTACGCCTACTAAGAAGGACTCGGTATGGGTGATAGTGGACCATTTGACCAAGTTCGCACACTTTATCCCAGTCAGAATGGATTATTCTCTTCGGAAGTTAGCTAAGTTGTATGTGGCAGAAATTGTGAGATTACATGGAGTACCAATGTCGATCATCTCTGATAGAGACCTAAGGTTTACGTCTCGATTTTGGAAGGCACTTCATCAAGCTTTAGGCACTAAGCTAGACTTCACTATGGCTTTTCATCCACAATCGAATGAGGCGATCCGAGCAGGTTATATAAGTGTTGGAGGATATGTTGAGAGGCAGTGTAATGGATTTTCGAGGAAGTTAGGAAGATTACTTGCCTTTAGCTGAATTCGCCTACAACAACAGCTATCAAGCCAGCATTTGGATGGCACCATACGAAGCATTGTATGGAAGGAAGTGTAGAACACCTACTTGTTGGACCGAGTTAGAAGAACGTCGAGTTTTGGGTCCAGAATTAGTGGCAGAAATCGAAGAGAAGGTTGAGTTAATTCGGACACGGTTGAAGGAAGCCTCTGATAGGCAGAAGTCGTACGCAGACCTTAAACGAAAGGAAATAGAGTTTGAAGTGGGAGACCAAGTATTCCTGAAAGTCTCGCCTTGGAAGAAGGTAATGAGGTTCGGTCAAAAAGGGAAGTTAAGCCCAAGGTTTGTAGGGCCTTATCGAGTACTGAAACGAGTTGGGCCAGTGGCATACCAATTAGAGTTGCCACCAGAATTGCAGCAGATGCACGACATATTTCATGTGTCCATGCTACGTCGCTATCGATCGATCAAATGCATGTGGTATCTGTTGAAGAAGTGGAGCTAAGGCCGGACTTATCCTCGAGGAAGAACCGATTCGGATCTTGGAGCGTGATGTGAAAGTACTATGAAGGTGAAGTTTTTGGGATTTAAAGTTCATAAGGTAAGCATCTAAAAGTATTCGGCCAATGTTTGTGTGATTATCTAGATCAGTTCTTTAATTGTTAAAAAGCCGAAAACTAACCCATATTGAGATTCAAGGTTGGCCGAATATCAGGTAAAGGAAAAACCAAGTTTCCGGAATTTGAATATACACCAATCGGCCTCAAGTTAAGCCTTTTTACAAATCCTACTAGGATTTGGTTTTGATATTAGCCAAATAAGTTTATTAATGTGTCTTATATGATGGCGAATATAGGAGTTAACGGATCTAAAGTTAGATCGGGATTTTCGAGATCTCAAGGAACCTTTTAAGCGAATCAGTGCATGCACACTAACCTTGATTTATCATGTGGCAATTATTTTTATGAATATGTATAAGAATATGAATATGGCTAAGTACCCTAATGTGGTACAGCGGTACTCAGTGCGTTTCCTACTTCGATAGGATTATGAAATATGTTATTCTATAACATGTGAAAATCTGAATATGAATGTGAATTTAATTATATGCATGATTATTAATTTTTGGGGCATTCGGGTTTATGTGAAAGGGAAGAAGGTGTTGACTTGGTCTCACTAACGTTATATGGTGACTACGGTCACAAATATTTGAATATGGTAACTCGGTTACATTATCTGAATTTAGTAACCGGTTACAACATTCTACATTCGTGAGATTTTATTTTATTTGGACTTTATTTTATTTAGCACCTTTAATTTTATTTTGGGTTTTACTTGATGTAATAAGGCCATAAGGCCTAGTGGATTATTCTTTATTTTTACTTTGCTCTTAAATATTGTGCTAAAGATTATTTTGAGCGTAATAAATTGGATTTACAAGATTAAATAAATGGGTTTCCAATCTAAGCCCAATCCACAACAACATTTTCTAAATATTTTTTCAAATTTCTCTAAATCTTGAAAATTTTGAACCTACATACTTTAGGAACATACCAGATCCGGTTCAGGGCTCGTGGCTTGTGGGAAACATGACCTTTTGGAAACATGACACATGTAAAGTGTATTTCATGGGCCTATTTATACCAAATGATTAGGATGTCATGATCAGAATAAATCAAATGCTCCTAACTAGATGTGTATAAATGGATGACATTTGCATGAATGCAGAATGTCATGAGAATGATCCCTTTTTTAAATGTATAATATTAGGATGCAATGATCGAAATGAATCAAATGCTCCTAACTAAATGATATTATAGATGAATTTAAAATATCATGAGAATGATCCTTTTTAATATTTAAGGCGTCATTGCTCGTTGTCCATCAGAGTTTTATTGCTGATGTATTACGCTGCTATCTCGCTCGGCTAGTACCTTTGCCAAAAAACTCAAAGAAACAATCATATTTAGCTCGAATGACTTGCCCCAATGTAACTTCAAGGTCCATTCCATGGTACCTCAGGGGCTTTAAAGCTTATACCATCTTTAGACCCTCTCACTGCAATTCAGGGGGTATAGGATCTGTGTCATCTTCAATCCATCCCACTGCGACTCAAGGGTATAGAACTTGTAACTTATTGAATCAATTTGGTCTGCTACACCTTCCATTCCGTAGGTGTCATGACCAGATGTGTATGCATGATATTTGCATGGATGCAGAATATCATTTTTTCTTGAGAATGATTCCCCTTTTACACTTGGGTTAACATTGTCCATTTTTTGTCAAGATTGTATCACTGACACAATATCTTATCATTTTGTTCAGTCACCTTTTTTTGACAAAAATCCAGAGAGATAGTCTCAATTTAGACTCTTCCTCCACCAATATTTCCATCCCTTAAACTTGATGAGTTTTAAACAATAGTCCTGTTTCAAGTTCTTGTATTATTTAGAAGCTTCTAGAGTAATATGTGAAACTCCTTTTATGAAAGTATTATTAGTCCACTAATCATTATTTTAATGCAAAATGCTTGAAAAAGATCACAACAATGGACCAAAAGGAAATTAATTAGGAGCATAGCTCGAAGCAAGTAAATTAATCAAGGATATAAAATACAATTAAGAAGGAAATTTATAGGGACATATCTTGAAAAGAATAAGGTAATCAAATATAGCAAATTCAAAATGGGTAAAATAGAAAGCTAGGTACCCCAGATATCACAGCTTGAGCTTCTCTGTACCAACTTCTTGATGACCATTTTAAGCTCAATCTGTGTTTAAGGGATCCGGATTACTTTGTCGATGCCCCAAGCTATAGTATACTTCTTCATTGTTAATTCAGGAATAACAAGACTACTGTATGCCTCGCTTTTATTTGAATTGCCCTTTACGGGTTTTCAATTCAAAACTCCTTTGGCCTTAAGGTGCCCTTTTTGGGTTTTCACCTTGGCCTCTTCTTTTCCTTTTCTTTTCTTTTCTCATATTTTTATTTTCTTCCTTTTTTTTTTGAAATATTTCTTGATTTGAACTCATAGGATTAGGCAAGCCTTTGCTATTCCTCTAGGTCAAAATCAACGCCTTTATAGAGAATGCCTTCTTTACCACATACGGTCCTTCCTAGTTTGGCATCCATTTTCCTCAGAAGTCCTTTTGTATGGGAATGGTCCTTTTCGAAACTAGGTCTCCTTCATGGAATTCTTTAGGGCAAACCTTCTTGTTATAGGACCGCATCATTCCCTTTCGGTACAATTGACCATACAGATGGCCCTTAGCCTCTCTTCTTCGATCAAGTTTAGCTAAGCATATTAGGATTGGATCCATTCTGCTTCATCCAACTTTGACTCTGATAAAACTCAGAGAGAAGGAATCCTGACTTCAATTGGCAAAAATCTCCTCTATTTCATAAATCAATGAGAAAAACTTTGCCCCGGTGAGGGTCCTAATAGATGTTTGACAAGCACAGATGCCAATCTTCATGAGTCTCAATCAATTTCATGGTGATCTTTTTTTAAAGTCGATATGGTGTTTAATCTTGAACAGACTGCAAACTTCTGATGTCGTGCTGTTCTTCAAATTTAATGCATCGTCAGATATGATCCCCTTTTGGGATTCTACACCAACATGGAATTCACTGACTGTCGACTTTATGACATCGTCATATGAAGTAGCTTCGCCCACTTGGTGAAGTAATCGACGACCACAAAAGTGAATTGATACCCGTCAGAAGCTTTTGGCATGATTGGCCCGCTGCCATCCATGCCCCACATAAAGAAAGTCATTGATTCTACTTATTCTTTGTAAGGTGGGATCTGTTTCTCATCTTATTCTACCATCCTTAACAAATTAGGAAATGATCTACAGTCTCGGTCATCTTCAAAGTCCTAAGATCCCTCTAGACACATATCTTTCTCAAAAGTATATTTTGAGTCAGTAGCAGCGTGGCTCATGTCGTTGATATCTAGGGACCTGTTGTAGGTATGAAAGTAAGATTTAAATGAATCTAAGAATGATTATTTATATGGTATGATCATGGATGAAGAATAAAAGAACATTTGATAGAGAGCTCAAAGAATAAAAGAATTCATAGTATGAAATGAAAAAAAGAAAAAATAAAAGAATATTTGCTCAAAAGATGCATCTTATTGAAATAAAGATTTTGGACACAAGCCTATTTCACAAAAGGACTCTTATTGCCTCTATGCTTAAAGTAACAAGCGTGTTTTGAATATTACTTTAAATTAGTTCTAAAAACATAGGGATCTCTTCCACAGTCCCATTGTTCAAAACTCTCCCAAGTATGTAAGGGCTTGGAAACTTTTATTCCCCAGTTCCCTCTTTGAATATGTCATTTAGATTCCTCGATATTCCTTTCGGGCTCTTGTTTTATTCAAGGCATCGCAACTCTTTTGCCCCCACTTTCACTATCGCATTTATTGCTTTGTTAGAGCGATTAGGTTCTGAAGAATCACCAAACTTCACAATTCCCATTTCAATGAACCTTTTGACCAACTTCTTGAAAGTAAGGTAGTTTTCTATTGAATGCCCTATAATCCCTACATGATACTCACATTGAGCTTTTCTGTCATACCATTTGGGGTATGGGGGCTACATTGGTTTTGGTAGTAAGGAGACACCACATTGGCATCAAATAGATTTTGATAGAGCTTCTTGTATGTCATCGGGATGGGTGTGAACTGGAGCCTTTCTATATTTGGCCTTGAGTTGGATTCCTGCCTTGAAGAGCCTTTATAGCTAGTTGCTACAGCTCTAGGCTGGCCTACGGTGACCGATTTAGAATGCATGCTCAGGATACTTATTTTATTTTCCTTGTTTCTTGGGGCTGACCTTTTGGTGCTTTCTCCTGCTTCAATCCTTCCGCATCTTATCGCGTTTTCTATCATCTCACCAGTCATTTCTATATCCGCAAAACTTTTTGTGGCACTTCCCAACATGTGGGTGATGAACAGGGCCTTTAAAGTGTTAATAAAAAACATTGTGGTTTCTTTTTCTAGGAGGGGTGGTTGGACTTGCGTTGCTATCTCCCTCCATTGTTGGGCATACTGCCTGAAGCTCTCACTTGGCTTCCTTTCCATATTTTGTAGTGTGATTCTTTCGTGCGCTATGTCCATCATGTGGCCATATTGTTTCATGAAAACTTGTGCCATGTCCTTCCATGAACCAATTTGGGCACGACGTAACTGGTTGTACCATTTGGTTGCGGACCAGATCAGACTTTCTTGAAAACAATGTATTAATAGCTAATCATTGTTGATGTATCCTGTCATCCTTGGACATAACATTGTGATATGAGCTTCAGGGCAACTAGCCCCATTTTACTTTTCAAATTCTGGAGCTTTGAATTTCGGCGGGTGCACCAGATCCGGGACCAAACTTAGGTCTTTAGCATCAACCCCGCAATGGTAGTCAGCACTCTCCATTGCCTTAAACTTCTCTTCCAGCCATCTACAGCATTCTTCAAGTTGTTTTGGCATATCCACTCTCACTTTTCTCCATTTTTGCCACTTCATCAAGATCCGGGACAATGGGATTAGTTGGATTATCCCCTGGTTTAGAACTCGAGCCAGTTGAAAAATTCATCAGTGCCGATTCACTGGCTTGGTTCTAGGACCTGATGGTGACAGCTACCCTTTGTGGGTATGCATCCGGTTGCGTTTGTGTGTTTGTTGGGGTAAAACCCGGAGGATAGGGAGGTTCTTCATTGTCATCACTAGGATTGGTCACAGGGCTCTTTCCTTTATCATGACCTCCAGCCAATAGCTGGGCCAGTTGGTTCATCATATTTCTTTGGGATTCTAGCATTTGATCCCACATGTCTTGTTGCACTTTAGCCAATTGTTCTTGCATTTGATCCTGCATATCTTTTTGCATATGTTCTAATCTTTCTAGTCTCTGATCTATTGCTTTCTTTTGCGGTGGGTATTGTAGCGATATTTAGTCGATGGATTTTGGTTGGTTTCCGTGATAGTTGTCATAATTTTAATTAATCAAGGTCTTTTTATGAAACTTAATGCATATGATGTAATGCCATGCAGATGCATGAATGCACAAAGAGGTGCTAATTCTGATTCAATTCTGTTAGAAGAACTTTACCAGAAAATAAATTTCTTTACATAAAGCAGATAATTACACATACAGCCTTGCCCCAATATTCAAAGTGAAGACCATCATTTTCTTCGTATTCGAATGTAAGGTAAAATCTTGCGAACCTTCCAATGGATGTCTCTACTGGCTCCTTTTTCTTGATTCGAGCCACGTCTCATTGCTTACTTATCCTCGCGATGCTCATTAGCTTCTTCAAGAATATCGGGCATGACGGTTCTCGAATAATCTTTATTGGTTTGAATCTTAGGGCAACGATGCAAAGTTGCGTATCCCTCTACGGACTATCAACCTTCTCTTATTGTTTACTCGGACCATATTCGGACGGTTGTACTATATTCCACTATATTAAGAAACCCCTTTTTCCATGATAAGTTCTCTATTTAGAAACCGAATGTAGATCAACACCCCTTTTTTTGATGAGAATGCCATGCAATTATGACCAAAGTAAAACAACAAGTCAGTATTTCATACACAGCTCGAAGTAAGCAAGAAATAATAAAGTGACTACTCGGGTAACCACTAGGGTTTGGTATGGTTCTACCTAGGGTAGGCTCTTAAAGCTCTCTATATGCGGTTTGGTTCTAAAGTAAGGGTACCTGAACCAGCAGATTCCTCGATCTTCACCCATTATAGGTTCATATAGACCGAGTTTAGTTCAGGGGGATACACTTCCCTATGGCCATGCGGAGATGAAAATCTCATGAAGACATAGGTACGGATGTATCCCAGAAGTAGTCCACTAACCCATGCGGAGGTGAAAATCTCACGAAGGTATAGCTTCCCACTCTCACTTAAGAGGGGTAAGATCGACCGATCCATGCGATGTAACATGCGAAGATAAATCAACAGGCTTAACACATTATCATAAAGACCACAAAAGATGACGGATGCAACAAAAAACGTGATTTCAAATCAGATTTTCAAATTTCGACAAAAAGATAGAAATTAATCAATTTATGGCTTGACTCTCTCATTAAGGTCCCCAGTGGAGTCGCCAAGGTGTCGAAACCATTTTTGAAAACGAGGATCGATTAGGGTTTTGAAAACAAAAATTAAAACGGGAGTCGCCATCGATCTTTATTAGGTGTGATCGAATCACCTTTGTTTTAATAAAACGTTTTAGTTCACTAAAACAGTGTTTTTGGTCTACAAAATTCGAGAAAATGGGTTCGAGAGTCGGTTACTTGCGAGGAAGGATTAGCAACCTTGTCATGCCCAAAATTGGTACCGAATTGATTAATTAATATCTTAACGTTGAAAGTTGAAAATTTGAACAAATTAAAATACGATCATTTTTCATTAATGTTAATTTCACTAAAAACTTGAATGAGTTGGAATAAGCATTAAAGACCATCTCATCTCGAGGCAATGAAGTGCCACATCTAGTATGTAACATCCTAAATAATTGAGTATCATTATGTTGCTAAATGATAGTTCGGGTTACTTGGAGTTAGAATAAATATTATTATTTAAGTGTACTTTAGAGTAAAGAAATTTAAATGACCTTAAGACTTAAATTAATTAAAGTGCTACAAGACGGCATAAATGAGTTAATAGCATAGTGGTGATGGCGCCATGACTTAGACATGAGGGAGGAGGTTCGAATCTTCTAGCTTGCAACTTGAAAAATTTTATTTTTTGCTTCCATCTATCAAGTGTCGGCCAAGAAACAAACATGAAAAGTTTGACTTCTTTATTTTTGGTATGATGGCTAAAGGATTAAGGAAATATCTAAGTTGAGGAAAGAAATCATTAGGATAAGGTAAGTAAGGGGAACAAATGGCTTGAAATGGCGAGTGTGCTATGGAAAGAAAGGGTGGCAAAAGGTTGGCCTTTGATAGCCAAGTATGTGGATGGTTTTTGGGCAAGGGGCTGGCCGAATTTTTTTTGAAGACATTTAGTTGAATTAGGGGGCTAGTTGGGCATATTCTCTTCTTTGGTCATTTGTTAATTTTTCTTTTCTTTTCAAAACTTGTTTCTCTCATATTTCCTCCCCTTAGTCGAATGCCTATTGAAGAAGGTAAACAATTTTTGTTTTGTTCTCTTTTCTTTTGGTCATTCGGTTTTGACCATTTAGGTCTTAATTCTCTAAAAATTTCCCCCTAATGCCGAAACCATCATCACATAGAAAACTAATTTTCTTCTTTTTCCTTCACCTTTGCCGATTGCACACAAGTCTCTAATTTCAATTCTTTGTTCATCTTTCGTTCTTGAAAAGAATCCAAACATAAACACCATATGTTCTTTTACCCTTTTTCATCTCTTTCTCTTTACAAAAAGGAATTCTCAAACAAACTTTTCCCTTTTATTTTATCCATGGCCGAATGTTAACCCAATCTTTGTCAAAAAATTTCTTTCATTTTCTTTGATCATACCGAATTATTCTTACTCAATTTCTATTTCAATCGTGGATATTAGTGAAACTTTGGAAGGTAGAAACTCAAGGAGATCTTTAGAATTTTGGAACTTTGGAATCAATCTCAAGAATCAAGGTAAGGAGTTTTCCCTTAAGGATTTATATTTATTATATTAGTATAGTATTAATCGATTTCGTTTTAGGGTCGCTATCACTCGATCGTTTCTCGAGGAACGAAGACAAATAGTGGTAAGTCAAATCTCAAACCATACCAAACGTTAACCATATTTCAATATTGGTAGTCGGACTAATGATCGTATATCTTTAGAGACTTTCAAGATAGGGCAGAAAAGGGCAGTCCATAGTCTTTGAAAGAGGCGATTCATAAATCCCCTAAATATAAACGAAGGGCTGTTTCGGGAATCCAAGATTTTCCACCGGGTTGCGAACCATCAACCGAGGGAAATCAATTATTTGAAGTAGTTCGTACTCCCGAGCCTTTGTACGTTAGTGGATTCTCAGCGAGCAACGAATCGATAAACGAGGAGAAACCAAAATAGAAGTGATTCAAAATCAAAGGGTAAGGATTTGGATCGAATACCAATAGTATATTTTGATAAATGATAGTGTTCTAATAGATCGCATTATGTTTAGGTGTTGAAGAGCGAGAAGGTTTAGTACTCACGATATCAAGGTGTGTAACTTCACACTTTTCTCGGGTTGGATGTCATTCGTGGTATTGAGTAAAATCGTAAAGATGACTAAATCGGTATAATACATATTAATTGGTATCTCGGTGAAAATACATGAAAAGGATTAAAATTGTAAAAATTACGAAAATGCCCTCGAGAAGTTAGTTGTTAATATGTAAATTTTATGTCTCGTAAAAATGTGCCGAAATCTCTGCTAGATCGATAAATGGGCCGAAATCTCTGCTAGATCGATAAATGGGCCGAAATCTCTGCTAGATTGTTAAATGGGCCGAAAAGCCTGATAAATTGTTAAATGGGCCGAAAAGCCTGATAAATTGTTAAATGGGCCAAACTCTTAGCTAAATCGTAAATTGGGTTTAAGATGCTAGATTGCTAAATGGGCTAAATGCTATTTTGAAATTTTGGGCCTTAACAAAAACTAGAAATATTGACTCTTATGTTATTTAAGTCTTTTGATAAAATCATCATATGAACATAGACAAATTTTTGCATACATGTTGCATGGGTTGGGATTAATGATGAAGAGAAGAAAGGCCTGTTGCCAAAATCTAGTTCGATGGCTCTGCCACAAAATAATTAAATGGCTATTTGCCTCTAGTTCGGTGGCTCTGCCACAAAATAATTAAATGGCTATTTGCCTCTAGTTCGATGGCTCTGCCACAAATATTAATGGCTCAATGCCTCTAGTTCGGTGACTTTGTCACAATCTAGTTCAGTGGCTCTGCCACAAATATAAAATGGCTTAATGCCTACGATTGGTGTGATGGCGGGGTGGGTTGACTTGATCCCACAGGTGTGATGGTTGGTACGGGGTGTGTAGCGGATGGAAATTAGGTTTGGGGTTGGGAACTTCATTTTGCATACATATTATTATTTATATTGTTAATCACGCTAAGGGCTCAAGCCCAAAACTATGACTTGATGATTTGGCCCAATGGATAAAGTAAGTGAGTTATACACTGAGTTTTGAGTAACTCACTCCCTCAAATTTTTCATCTCAGGTAATGGAAATTGACGTGGACTTGGGCCGAGGATGACTTTGTGGAGGTTATACTGCGAAACATGGGTTAAATAAACTTCGAACTTTTTATTAAGTATTTTCTATAATTTACTATTTTTTTGGGTTTGATGTAATAAGGCCTCTATTAATATTTTATGGATTTTTATGTGTGGTTGGTTTAAAACTATATTTTGGATATTTTAATATGGGCTTATGACTATTACATGATGTTTTCTTAAAATAATTTGGGTTTTCAAATATATGAAATTCCTTTATCATTTTCTTAAATATTTTGAACTCTTATAAAAATTTACTCTAAGGATTTTAACAATACAATATCAATGATATTTTCAAATAATGTCTTCTCATTTACATCAAATTTAAAATACTCTTTTGGTTTTTATTAAACCTTGTAATTAAAACTGATTTTTTTTTTTGAAAATTCCGATTCACCGTAATTATTAAATAGTTCGATTTATGTAACAAACCAAATCTAGTCTTAACGCATAGACCGAGTTTGGGGTGTTACATAGTAAGTTAGGACAAGGCACCCTAAATCCATGAGAATAAATCTGCCTTTTATTTAAAAGCACATGTATTTTAATTTTAAAAGAATACTCGGTTATTTAGATTAAATGAGAAAAATTGAAACCCAGTAAGTTAGGGCATGATCTCTCGAATTTCTAAATACGAAATCTCTGCTAGATCGATAAATGGGCCGAAATCTCTGCTAGATCGATAAATGGGCCAAACTCTTAGCTAGATCGTAAATTGGGTTTAAGATGCTAGATTGCTAAATGGGCTAAATGCTATTTTGAAATTTTGGGCCTTAACAAAAACTAGAAATATTGACTCTTATGTTATTTAAGTCTTTTGATAAAATCATCACATGAACATAGACAAATTTTTGCATACATGTTGCATGGGTTGGGATTAATGATGAAGAGAAGAAAGGCATGTTGCCAAAATCTAGTTCGGTGGCTCTGCCACAAAATAATTAAATGGCTATTTGCCTCTAGTTCGGTGGCTCTTCCACAAAATAATTAAATGGCTATTTGCCTTTAGTTCGATGGCTCTGCCACAAATATTAATGGCTCAATGCCTCTAGTTCGGTGACTTTGTCACAATCTAGTTCGGTGGCTCTGCCACAAATATAAAATGGCTTAATGCCTACGATTGGTGTGATGGTGGGGTGGGTTGACTTGATCCCCATAGGTGTGATGGTTGGTACGGGGGTGTGTAGCGGATGGAAATTAGGTTTGGGGTTGGGAACTTCATTTTGCATACATATTATTATTTATATTGTTAATCACGCTAATGGGCTCAAGCCCAAAACTATGACTTGATGATTTGGCCCGATGGATAAAGTAAGTGAGTTATACACTTGAGTTTTGAGTAACTCACTCCTCAAATTTTCATCTCGGGTAATGGAAATTGATGTGGACTTGGGTCGAGGATGACTTTGTGGAGGTCATCTTTGCGAAACATGGGTTAAATAAACTTGAACTTTTATTAAGTATTTTCTATAATTTACTATTTTTTGGGTTTGATGTAATAAGGCCTCTATTAATATTTTATGGATTTTTATATGTGGTTGGTTTAAAACTATATTTTGGATATTTTAATATGGGCTTATGACTATTACATGATGTTTTCTTAAAATAATTTTGGTTTTCAAATATATGAAATTCCTTTATCATTTTCTTAAATATTTTGAACTCTTATAAAATTTACTCTAAGGATTTTAACAATACAATATCAATGATATTTTCAAATAATGTCTTCTCATATACATCAAATTTAAAATACTCTTTTGGTTTTATTAAACCTTGTAATTAAAATGATTTTTTTTGAAAATTCTGATTCACCATAATTATTAAATAGTTCGATTTATATAACAAACCAAATCTAGTCTTAACGCATAGACCGGGTTTGGGGTGTTACATTTAATGGTATCAGAGCTAGTTTCAAAAACTCGGCTGTGGTTGGGTTCACAAATAATTTTTGTATGAAATCATTCAATTATGTTTTAAAGATCAGTATGGCACCACAAGCATCCGGCAACAAGTCAAGTAAGTATTTATTACTTAATGATTATTATGATGATATGACATAGGAACACTCTAGAACTTCTAGTTTTAGATGTTGAAAATTGTAGAGATTGAGACTATAGGATGTGTTGCGAAAAACAACTTTAACTCTCAAATCTCATAAAACATCATTAATAAACACTGAAACAATTTTCTGATTCATAAAACTTGTAATCAGATTAAATCGAATTAGTCATCATGAGCACTAGAGGACGTGGTCGTGGACGCGGTAGACGTGGCCGTGGTAGAGGACGAGGTGCTGCAACTGAAGTACCAAATCATATGCCGAAATGGATGCACCTGCGTCATTTGAGAGTAAGACGGGATCACATGATCATATGGAAGAAGATAATGCTTTGACACGAGCAATGTTGTGAGTCCTGGAAAGGGTTGCTGGAACTAGAATTGGGCCAACAACTCGTGGGTCAATTTCGGAACGACTCAAGTCAAATAACACAGAAGTTTTTAGAGGAGTTTTCGGTGTAGCTCCGAATGTGGCTGAATATTGGCTCGAAGCTGTGGAGCGGATTATGGATGATATGGAATGCACTATTGAGCAGAAACTAAAAGGAGCTGTGTCCTTGTTAAGAGACGAGGCGTATCAGTGGTGGCTTACTGTTCGAGAAGGTATCGAAGCTGCACTGATTACTTAGGAATTCTTTAAAGCTGCCTTCCAAGGGAAATATGTTGGAACGAGTTATGTAGACACCCGAAGGAAGGAATTTCTGAATCTTGTCCAAGGGAGTAAGACAGTGGCAGCGTATGAGGCTGAGTTTCTACGCTTGAGTCGCTATGCTTGGACAATAGTGTCAACAGATCACAAACGTTGTGTGCGTTTCGAGGATGGGCTAAATGATGAGTTGAGGGTTCTGAATGCCCTACAACAAGTTAGAACTTTTTCCACGCTTGTGGAGAAGGCCAAGATAGCCGAAGAGGCTAAGAACTCAGAACGACAGAATCGGGAAAGATTTAGAAATAAGAGAGTTATACAGCAGTCGAATTCCTCAAAAATATTTTAGAAGAGGCCTCGGAATGATGAACCAGCTCAAGGTAGAGCACCTGTAACTAATAATCGAGGTCGAGATTGTGCTGAATGTGGGAAAAGGCATTCTGGAGAGTGCTAGAGGAAAACGGACGCTTGTTACAAATGCGGTTCAATGGATCACCAGTATAGAAATTGCCCTCGACGTATAGATACGACTCAAAAAGTTTAAAATCTTGATGCACGTAGGCAGAGGTACTCAAAGACCACCGAGAGGTCGTGGACTAGGTCGTGGTGATAATGGGGCTGGACGTGGACAAAGTGCACCGGGTCGAGGCAATGGTCCCAGAGGAAACGCGGATGCAAGACAGCCAGGACTGGTCTATGCAGTTAGATGCCGCGAGGATGGCAATGCACCTGATGTAATAATTGGTACGTTCTTCATCTTTGATGTACCTTTTACTGCTTTAATAGATATTGGTTCTACCCACTCGTATGTTGCTAGCGCCATATCTGGAAACCTAAATCTAAAATCTAAAATTACCGATAGTGAGATGACAGTAATTAGTCCTTTAGGACAGTCGATAATCGTAAATAAATTATTTAGAGACGTGCCCTTAGAAATTCAAGTGGAGGTATTCTTGGCGAATTTGATGGAATTGCCTTTCACGAGTTCGATCTCATTCTGGGCATGGATTGGTTGGTTAAACATCGGGCGCATTTGGATTGTGCTGAAAAACGAATGTCAATAAGAACCTCGGATGATAAGAAAGTCATAATGATTGGTGAATGAAGAAATTACTTGGCAAACGTGGTATCGGCGTTGAAGGCAGAAAAGTTGGTACGGAAAGGGTATGGAGCATTCCTAGCCTTTATTTGTGCTTTGGATTAACCAATGCACCAGCCGCATTTATGGACATGATGAATCGAGTCTTTCAACCATATTTAGACCGGTTTGTGGTAGTGTTCATAGATGACATTTTGGTTTATTCAAGAAATGATGAGGAGCATGACACGCATTTGCGTAAAGTATTGCAGCTACTTCGTGATAAGCAACTTTATGCCAAATTCAGTAAATGCGAATTTTGGCTAAAGGAAGTGACTTTCTTGGGTCATGTGGTATCAGCTGAAGGAATAAGGGTGGATCCTATGAAGATTGAGGCTGTACTGGATTGGAAACCACCGACATTGGTAGCTAAAATTCAGAGTTTCTTGGGTCTGGCTGGTTATTATAGACGCTTTGTTGAGGGGTTTTCATTGATTGCTGCACCCCTAACTAAACTGTTGCGGAAGGGTGTTCCGTATAATTGGACTGAAAAACAACAAGAGAGTTTCGAGAAATTGAAGAAGATTCTGACGGAAGCTCTAGTTTTAATTCAGCCGGAGGCTGGAAAAGAATTTACTATTTATTGTGATGCGTCTTACACGGGTCTGGGTTGTGTGCTGATGCAAAATGGAAAGGTGGTGGCCTATGCTTCTCGTCAATTGAGACCGCACGAAGTAAACTACCCTACTCATGATTTGGAGTTAGTTGCAGTGGTTTTTGCTTTAAAGATTTGGAGGCACTATCTCTACGGTGAGAAGTCTATTATCTACACAGATCACAAGAGTCTTAAGTACCTCCTTACCCAAAAGGAGTTGAATTTGAGACAAAGAAGATGGGTAGAATTATTAAAGGATTATGATTTCTCAATCGAATATCATCCTGGAAAGGCTAACGTGGTTCTTGTGCGTTAAGTCATAAGGCGATTCGATTTGAGAGCATTGTTTGCTCATTTGAGTTTGTATGAGGATGGTAGTCTCATAGCGTAACTTGGTGAAGCCTCGTGGTTAGAACAAATCGTGGAAAAGCGGACATCGGATAAAAAGTTGGGACTTTTATTCCAAAGAGGTTGAAAGAGGTGAAATCGAGGATTTTGGTATAAACACGGATGGAGTCTTTGTGTTTTTGTGGAAGGGTTTGCATGCCTAAAGACTCTGAATTGAGGCAAATGATTCTACGGGAGGCGCATAATAGCCCTTATGCTATGCACCCCGAAGGAAATAAGATGTATCGAGATCTCTGTGAACAATATTGGTGGCCAGGGGTGAAGCGTGAGATTTCTGAGTTTGTAGGAAAATGTCTGACTTGTCAGCAAGTGAAGGAGGAGCATCAATTACCGTCAAGATTGTTACAACCGGTAAAGATTCCTCTTTGGAAATGGGAGCGGATAACTATGGATTTTGTTAGTGGGTTACCTTTAACACCTACTAAGAAAAATTCCGTATGGGTAATAGTTGATCGTTTGACGAAGACTGCTCATTTTCTTCCAGTTCGTACGGATTATTAGTTGCAGAAATTGGCTAAGCTATATGTATCCAAAATCGTGAGGTTGCATGGGGTACCAATGTCTATTATATCAGACAGGATCCTAGATTTACATCACGATTTTGGAAAGCTCTGCATGAAGCCTTAGGGACAAAGTTGAATTTCAGTACGACTTTTCATCCTCGGTCGATGGTCGATCGAGAGAGTAATTCAGATATTGGAAGACATGTTAAGGGGATGTGTGATCGACTTTAGAGGTAGTTGGGAGGATTTTCTACCATTGGCTGAATTCACGTATAACAATAGCTATCAGTCTAGCATTCAGATGGCACCCTATGAGGCATTGTATGGTCGTAGGTGTCGTACTCCTACTTGTTGGACTGAATTGAGCGAACGGCAGATGTTGGGTCTTGAGATGATATCTGAAACAGAGGAAAAGGTAAAAATTATTCGAGTACGGTTAAAGGAAGCCTCAGATAGACAGAAGTCGTATGCAGACCTGAAGCGAAAGGATATCGAGTTTACTGTGGGAGATCGGTCTTTCTAAGGTCTCACCTTGGAAGAAAATTTTGATTCGGAAAGAAGGGCAAGTTGAGCCCTAGGTATATCGGGCCATATCGTGTGATGAAGCGTGTTGGCCCAAAGGGCTTATCAAATTGAATTACCTCCGGAGTTGGGTCAAATTCATAATGTTTTCCATGTTTCCATCTTTGAGGCGCTATAGGTCGGATCCATCTCATATAATCCGATAGAGGAAGTGAAATTAAATTCAGACTTGTCTTTTGAAGAGGAACCATGGAAATTATAGACCGGGATGTTAAAGTACTAAGAAAGAAGACTGTGCCGTTGGTCAAAGTTTTATGGCGTAATCACGGAGTGGAGGAAGCTACGTGAGAGCCTGAGGAAGCTATTCGGTAGCAATATCCTCACCTCTTTTAATCAGGTAAATTTCGAGGATGAAATTTTCTTTAAGGGGGTAGAATTGTAACATCCTAAATAATTGAGTATCATTATGTTGCTAAATGATAGTTCGGGTTACTTGGAGTTAGAATAAATATTATTATTTAAGTGTACTTTAGAGTAAAGAAATTTAAATGACCTTAAGACTTAAATTAATTAAAGTGCTAAAAGATGGCATAAATGAGTTAATAGCATAGTGGTGATGGCGCCATGACTTAGACATGAGGGAGGAGGTTCGAATCTTCTAGCTTGCAACTTGAAAAATTTTATTTTTTGCTTCCATCTATCAAGTGTCGGCCAAGAAGGAAACATGGAAAGTTTGACTTCTTTATTTTTGGTATGATGGCTAAAGGATTAAGGAAATATCTAAGTTAAGGAAAGAAATCATTAGGATAAGGTAAGTAAGGGGAACAAATGGCTTGAAATGGGGAGTGTGCTATGGAAAGAAAGGGTGGCAAGAGGTTGGCCTTTGATAGCCAAGTATGTGGACGGTTTTTGGGCAAGGGGCTGGCCGAATTTTTTTTTTTGAAGACATTTAGTTGAATTAGGGGGCTAATTGGGCATATTCTCTTCTTTGGTCATTTGTTAATTTTTCTTTTCTTTTCAAAACTTGTTTCTCTCATATTTCCTCCCCTTAGCCGAATTCCTATTGAAGAAGGTAAACAATTTTTGTTTTGTTCTCTTTTCTTTTGGTCATTCGGGTTTTGACCATTTAGGTCTTAATTCTCTAAAAATTTCCCCCTAGTGCCGAAACCATCATCACATAGAAAACTAATTTTCTTCATTTTCCTTCACCTTTGCCGATTGCACACAAGTCTCCAATTTCAATTCTTTGTTCATCTTTCGTTCTTGAAAAGAATCCAAACATAAACACCATATGTTCTTTTACCTTTTTTCATCTCTTTCTCTTTACAAAAAGGCATTCTCAAACAAACTTTTCCCTTTTATTTTATCCATGGCCGAATGTTAACCCAATCTTTGTCAAAAAAATTTCTTTCATTTTCTTTGATCATACCGAATTATTCTTACTCAATTTCTATTTCAATCGTGGATATTAGTGAAACTTTGGAAGGTAGAAACTCAAGGAGATCTTTAGAATTTTGGAACTTTGGAATCAATCTCAAGAATCAAGGTAAGGAGTTTTCCCTTAAGGATTTATATTAATTATATTAGTATATTATTAATCGATTTCGTTTTAGGGACGCTATCACTCGATCGTTTCTCGAGGAACGAAGACAAATAGTGGTAAGTCAAATCTCAAACCTTACCAAACGTTAACCATATTTCAATATTGGTAGTCGGACTAATGATCGTATATCTTTAGAGACTTTCAAGATAGAGGCGAAAAGGGCGATCCATAGTCTTGAAGAGAGGCGGTTCATAAATCCCTAAATATAAACAAAGGGCTATTTAGAATCGGATTTTCCACCGGGTTGTGGACCATCAACGAGGGAAATCAATTATTTGAAGTAGTTCGTTCTCCAGAGCCTTTGTATGTTAGTGGATTCTCGTGAAAACGAATCGATAAATGAGGAGAAACCAAAATAGAAGTGATTCAAAATCAAAGGGTAAGGATTTGGATCGAATACCAATAGTATATTTTGATAAATGATAGTGTTCTAATAGATCGCATTATGTTTAGGTGTTGAAGAGCGGGAAGGTTTAGTACTCACGATATCAAGGTGTGTAACTTCACACTTTTCTCGGGTTGGATGTCATTCGTGGTATTGAGTAAAATCGTAAAGATGACTAAATCGGTATAATACATATTAATTGGTATCTCGGTGAAAATACATGAAAACGATTAAAATTGTAAAAATTACGAAAATGCCCTCGAGAAGTTAGTTGTTAATATGTAAATTTTATGTCTCGTAAAAATGGGCGAAATCTCACTAGATCGATAAATGGGCGAAATCTACTAGATCGATAAATGGGCGAAATCTACGCTAGATTGTTAAATGGGCGAAAAGCACGATAAATTGTTAAATGGGCGAAAAGCACGATAAATTGTTAAATGGGCCAAACTCTTAGCTAAATCGTAAATTGGGTTTAAGATGCTAGATTGCTAAATGGGCTAAATGCTATTTTGAAATTTTGGGCCTTAACAAAACTAGAAATATTGACTCTTATGTTATTTAAGTCTTTTGATAAAATCATCATATGAACATAGACAAATTTTTGCATACATGTTGCATGGGTTGGGATTAATGATGAAGAGAAGAAAGGCTGTTGCCAAAATCTAGTTCGGTGGCTCTACCAAAAATAATTAAATGGCTATTTGCCTCTAGTTCGGCTCGCTCACAAAATAATTAAATGGCTATTTGCCTCTAGTTCGGTGGCTCGCCACAAATATTAATTCAATGCCTCTAGTTGCCTTTGTCACAATCTAGTTCGGTGGCTCGCCACAAATATAAAATGGCTTAATGCCTATGATTGGTGTGATGGCGGGGTGGGTTGACTTGATCCCCACAGGTGTGATGGTTGATGCGGGGTGTGTAGAGGATGGAAATTAGGTTTGGGGTTGGGAACTTCATTTTTGTATACATATTATTATTTATATTGTTAATCCTGCTAATGGGCTCAAGCCCAAAACTATGACTTGATGATTTGGCCCAGTGGATAAAGTAAGTGAGTTAGATACTGAGTTTTGAGTAACTCACTCCCTCAAATTTTTCATCTCAGGTAATGGAAATTGACGTGGACTTGGTAGAGGATGACTTTGTGGAGGTCATCTTTGCGAAACATGGGTTAAATAAACTTGAACTTTTTATTAAGTATTTTCTATAATTTACTATTTTTTGGGTTTGATGTAATAAGGCCTCTATTAATATTTTATGGATTTTTATGTGTGGTTGGTTTAAAACTATATTTTGGATATTTTAATATGGGCTTATGACTATTACATGATGTTTTCTTAAAATAATTTGGGTTTTCAAATATATGAAATTCCTTTATCATTTTCTTAAATATTTTGAACTCTTATAAAAATTTACTCTAAGGATTTTAACAATACAATATCAATGATATTTTCAAATAATGTCTTCTCATATACATCAAATTTAAAATACTCTTTTGGTTTTTATTAAACCTTGTAATTAAAAATGATTTTTTTTTTGAAAATTCCGATTCACCGTAATTATTAAGATAGTTCGATTTATGTAACAAACCAAATCTAGTCTTAACGCATAGACCGAGTTTGGGGTGTTACATAGTAAGTTAGGACAAGGCACCTTAAATCCATGAGAATAAATCTGCCTTTTATTTAAAAGCACGTGTATTTTAATTTTAAAAGAATACTCGATTATTTAGATTAAACGAGAAAAATCGAAACCCAGTAAGTTAGGGCATGATCTCTCGAATTTCTAAATACGAAATATTGTCATTTTTAGAAATTCTTATATCGAGGAACAAATGTCACATCCAATAAGTTAGGGCACAACACTTTGAACTCTCGAGAATAAGCTTTTTATTTTAAACTTGTATTTTTTGTTTTAAAAGGATATTCCGTTATTTAGGCTAAATGAGAAAAATCGAAACCTAATAAGTTAGGGCACGATTTTCTCGAATTTCCAAGACGTGAAACATTACCTTATTTTGAAAATTTTTATTTTTTGAATAATAGCGAGTGCAACATGTAGAGGCATACATTTATTTTGTTTGCAGTAAAATACGACAATCTAAGTTGGATAAATGCGTTGGGGTTTAATTCACAATGCGATGACATGAAATAAAAATATAGTAATGATGTAACATCCTGAAATTGGGCCTAGTAGGATTGAGCTCAATGGGCCTTGGGCGTAGTAGCATTTAAATTTTTTGGAGAACAAGAGATCGGCTTAAATGCAAGTTAGACCAATTAGATAAGTGAGTTTGGAAGGTTAGGGGGCTTCTACGAAGTCCCGGGATCAAATATTGGCTTAGGAAAAATTTTGGTTTTAGGTGAAAAAAACCGGAGGTTGGCGGGTAGGCCTTAAGAATAAAATGTGGAGGAAAATGACACAAGTGGAGTGTGTGGTGTAGTGGCAAAGTGACGCCACTTAAGGACAAGGGAATGACGCCACAAGGAAGGAAGGAGGTCCAAGGTTCTAGTTGTAGTGTTTGCATTCCTTTTAGATTATTTTTTATTAAATGAATTTAGACCTTGGCCATAGGATTATATTTAGTTGCGCATGGTTTAAGACACAAGGAGCTGGTTGGTAAAGTGGCAAGTGGCGTGAATTGGCTGATGGGAGAGCTTGGGTTCAAATCTCATGAGGAGCAAGGGAGTATTTATTTTGCGGATTGGACGGTAAGAGTTTTAGATGAATTTAAACTCTACTGACGAAGGGATCCCACATCGGAAAGATACAAGGAATGAAGGTGAAGAGCTAGCTATATAAAGAGCATGTTAGTAGGAGGGTTAACATACCTTGGTGGGCGTTGGGCACAGGGGTGGTCGCAGCGCGATTTAGCACCAAAGTCCTATCAGGTGTGTAACTCTCTCTACTCTAGTTGTAGAATGCAAATGCTTAGAAGTGCCGATCCACGACATTAGTAGCCACACGAGCGTGCGAGCGCACGTGTGGGGCTTCGACGTGATAGTTGAGGCCATTAGTAGTATTCTTGTGGGTTGGGGCTACTTGGGCCGCGATGGGCTGAAGTGGGCCCAATGGGCCGTGGGGCCAATTGGAATAAATTGTGTGATGATATAGTATATAGTGAACTAGACTAGGTGGAACCTATATACGTGGCTAGATTTGTGTTAGGTGGGCCACACGAGCGTGTGGGCCCGAATGGGCCAAAATCGGGTTTTAGGCCCCATATCTGGTGACGACTGGAAATGGTAGCCGAGTCACTCAAGGTAACATTAGACCTCAGGCATTGCGAGTAATTATTACCCTTGGTGGGTAAATTACGAAAATACCCTTGATGGGTAAATTACGAAAATACCCTTGGTGGGTAAATTACGAAAATACCCTTGGTGGGTAAATTACGAAAATACCCTTAGTGGGTAAATTACGAAAATACCCTTGGTAGGTAGAAATTGTAGAGGTTGGTTAGATTGATTATTTTGTATATTATTATTCGATTATGATGGTATACCGTTATTTGATATATGATTGCATACATGTCAGCATACACGAATTGTAATATTCGTATGTTGGTTAGATTGATTATGTTGTATATTATTATTATGCCACAATTATAAGATTATGATGGTAATTCATTTCATTGGGTGGGTTGCATTGCGCTTATTTGATATATGATTGCATACATGTCAGTTTGAGGACTTGGAGCGAGGTGGACTCTGTGGTGGCCATGCACTATTTTCTCGTAAACTTGTAATATTAATTTTGGGATTTTCATGTTGCCTTGGTATGGGCATACTACTTGGGTGATAATGATAAAGGGAAGTGTTCCTTTCATGTGACATGCCGATGGTTTTACAATTTTGGTATCGAGCCAAGGTCATTATCAAAAAAAGTTTTCAAAAGTGACATATGTCACATATCCATATGAATCTGGTGACTTTGCTTTTTGTTTAGATATCTACATTATCGAGGATGAAATTTCTTTAAGGAGGGTGGCATCCTATTGGGCCTACAATTATAAAATTTTTTTAGAGAACAATAGATTGGCTTAAATGCAAGTTGGACCAATTAGATAAGTGAGTTTGGAAGGTTAGGGGCTTCTATGAAGTTCCGGATCAAATATTGGCTTAGGAAAAATTTTGGTTTTAGGTGAAAAAACTTGGCGGGTAGGCCTTAAGAATAAAATGTGGAGGAAAATGACACAAGTGGAGTGTGTGGTGTAGTGGCAAATGCGCCACTTAAGGACAAGTGTGGATCCAAGGTTCTAGTTGTAGTGTTTGCATTAGTTATTTTTTATTAAATGAATTTAGACCTTGGCCATAGGGTTATATTTAGTTGCATGGTTTAAGACACAAGGAGCTGGTTGGTAAAGTGGCAAGTGGCGTGAATTGGCGATGGGAGAGCTTGGGTTCGAATCTCATGGGAGCTATTTATTTTATGATTGTGATAGTTGAGGGATCCATCGGAAAGATACAAGGAATGAAGGTGAAGAGCTAGCTATATAAAGAGCATGTTAGTAGGAGGTTAACATACCTTGGTGGGCATTGGGCATGGGAGTGGTCGCATGCGGTTTAGCACCGAGTCCTATCGATGGTAGAGCGGCAAATGCCAAGTGGGACATTAGTAGTTACACGAATGGGCCATCAATAGTATTCTTGTGAGTTGGGGCTACTTGGGCGCGATTGGTGGGCCTAATGGGCCCATGGGGCCAATTGGAATAAATTGTATGATGATATAGTATATAGTGAACTAGACTAGGTGAAACCTATATCGTGGCTAGATTTGTGTTAGGTGGGCCACACGTGTGTGGGCCGAATGGGCCAAAATGGGGTTTTAAGCCCAATAGTCTGGTGACGACCGGGAATGGTAGCCGAGCCACTCAGGGTAACATTAGACCTCCGGGAGGGCCATTCAGTGCATAATTACAAAATACCCTTGGTGGGTAAATTACGAAAATACTCTTGGTGGGTAAATTATGAAAATACCCTTGGTGGGTAAATTACGAAAATACCCTTGGTAGGTAAATTAAAAATACCCATGGTGGGTAAATTACAAAAATATCCTTGGTGGGTAAATTACGAAAATACCCTTGGTGGGTAAATTCTTACCCTTGGTAGGTAAAATTCTTATACCACTTAGAGGTTGGTTAGATTGATTATGTTGTATATTATTATTCTGATTATGATGGTAATTCATTTCATACGTTATTTGATATATGATTGCATACATGTCATACTGCATACACGAATTGTAATATTATGTATGTTGCATGGGCATATGGGTGATAATGATAAAGGGGAAGTGTTCTGGTGGTTTTTACCACATTATCTGGTGACCTATGTCACATATTATGAATCTGGTGACTCTGTCACATTATCCGTGGCTATGCCACAATTATAAGGGTGATGTGCGCTTGACTACAAGTGACTACGTTCGATGGTGTGTAGCGGATGGAGGTCGATTTAGTAATCCTCACGGTGTGACCGCGAATGCGGTGGTGTGTAGAGGTTGGATACTTAGGTTGGGCTAGGTTGCATTGCATACATGCTTAATATGTTGTATTTGTATGGGTTGATACATGTTCTTACTATTGGGGGTTGTACACACTGAGTTTTCATAAACTCACCCCCTCTTTTTAAATGTTTCAGGTAATCTCTAGTTTGAGGACTTGGAGTCGAGGTGGACTTTGTGGTGGCCATGCACTATTTTCTCGTAAACTTTTAGTTTCTATTTAAAATTACTTTCTAATTTTGGGATTTTACAATGTAATGAGGCCTTGGTATTTTATTTGGTTTTAGCTTTTAATTTGGCTACTGCTTGTTATTAAATGTTTAATACAGGATTTTCCTAAAATGTTAATAAACCGTATCTTATTCAAAATTACTTACACTCGATTTTTCACAACAAATATAATAAACACGAACTTTTTAACGAGCACACAGTTTTTAGACATTTCTTTCATGTGACATGCCAGATCCGGTCATAACGTTTAGGCCGGGTTTGGGGTGTTACAAATGAGCTTGGAATAATAATACATGAATAAAATATTACACGAGTGAATGACAATAATATGAAAATACAAATAAACAAATCATAGTACGCATAATGGCAATAATCACACAACATACATTATTTAGACATTAACGTTAATAATCAAATAATGATGAAATAAATTGTAGCATCCTAAATAATTGGGTATCATTATGTTGCTTAATGTTGGTTCGGGTTACTTGGAGATAGAATAAATATTATTATTTAAGTGTACATTTGAGTAAAGAATTTAAATGACCTTAAGACTTAAATTAATTAAGTGCTAAAAGTTGGCATAAGTAAGCTAGTAGCAAAGAGGAGATGGCGCTATAAGTGTTCCTAGAGGGAAGGAGTTCGAAACACCTGGCAAGCAACAAGGAAATTTTATTTTTTTGCTTTAACCTATGCATGTGTCGATAAGGGGGTAAGGTTGGATGAGTTGTATTGTTTTTTTTTTTTTTGGTAAGTAGACTAAAGGAAAAAGGTAATTGTTAACTTATGGTAGGGAATCAAAAAAGTTTGGAAAGATAAGGGGACATAAGGCATGTATCAAGGAAAAGGTTTTGGAAATTATTTCATGGTCATTTGACCAATGAATTTGGACGGCAATGTGGCTAGGGGGAGGTTGGCCGATTATGTTAGTACCTTGCTAGGATTAGGAATTAGTTTTTGGTCATTCCTAACATCTTGTGCAAAGTTTTGCAATTCTTTTCTCAACCTTTTCTCCTTTGGCCGAATTTGAGCTTTTGGTAAGCCTTAACCTTTTGACCATTTGGTCATTTTGCCTATCACTTGAGTACTCTTTTGTATGTTTTTTCAAAGTGCGAAATCTCCAATACCAAAAGGCCATTCTTTTCTTTTCTTCTTCCCATTGCCGAATGTACTTTGCTCCTAAACACATCTCTTTCTTTCTCTTTTCTTCCTTTGAAAACCGAAACAACATCATCATCATCTCTTTCTCTCATCTTTTAATTTCTTTTCAATCATACTTTCTCCAAAATATTTTCTCATGGCCAAATGTTAGTGTGCCTTTGCGAACCATTTTCTCTTTTTTTTTGGTTATTCATAGCCAAATCTCTCTATTCATAAACATCCTTCTCAATCATTTCTTCTCAACCATGGACAATAGGTAAGAGTTATTTTTAGTTAATTTTAGATAATAATGGTTTTGGCCAAATCTTGATGGTGGTAAGAAGGATATCTTGGATTGAAATAATCATTCTTTCTATTAACTTTTCTTTGTTATATTTTAAGGCGATAGTAGAGGATCGGAACTGAAGTGTTCGTGAGTATCATAGAACGTTGAAATCGATTTAAGGTGTTAAGGGAACGTTTTTGGTCGATTCTCATATTGTGGAGCAAGGATCTTTGTGGCAAGGAAATCTCACCCTTAAAACCTTTAGTATTATTTTCGATATATTCTTAAGTTGGATTAATGATCATTTGTCATTGAAGACATTCAAAATAGGGCAAAAAAGGGCAATCCATAGTCTTCGTAAGAGGGGTGGATCCGCTATTCCCCCAAAATATAAAAGAAGTGCTGTTTCGGGGATCCAAGATTTTCCACCAGGTTGCGGACCATCAACCGAGGGAAATCAATTATTCGAAGTAGTTCGTACTCCCGAGCCATTGTACGTTAGTGGATTTTCAGCGAGCAACGAATCGATAAACGAGGATAAATTGAAAATAGAAGAAATTCAAAATCAAAGGGGTAAGGATTTGGATCAAGTCCCAATAGAATATTTTTGATAAATGATAGTGTTCTAATAGATCGTATTATGTTTAGGTGTTGACGAGCGGGAAGGTTTAGTACTCACGATATCAAGGTGTGTAACTTCACACTTTTCTTGGGTTGGATGTCATTCGTGGTATTGAGTAAAATCATAAAAACGACAAAATTGGTATAATACGTATTAATTGGTATCTCGGTGAAAATACATGAAAACGATTAACATTGTGAAAATTACAAAAATGCCCTGATGAAGTTAGTTGTTAATATGTAAATTTTATGTCTCGTAAAAATGGGCCGAAAAATATGCTAGTTAGTAAAATTGGTCGAAATCTCTGTTAGATCGATAAATGGGCCGAAATCTCTGCTAGATCGATAAATGGGCCGAAATCTCTGCTAGATCGATAAATGGGCCGAAATCTCTGCTAGATCGATAAATGGGCCGAAATCTCTACTAGATCGATAAATGGGCCAAACTCTTAGCTAGATTGTAAATTGGGTTTAAGATGCTAGATTGCTAAATGGGCTATATGCTATTTCGAAATTTTGGGCCTTAACAAAAACTAGAAATATTGACTCTTATGTTATTTAAATCTTTTGATAAAATCATCATATGAACATAGACAAATTTTTGCATACATGTTGCATTGGTTGGGATTAATAATGAAGAGAAGAAAGGCCTGTTGCCAAAATCTAGTTCGGTGGCTCTGCCACAAAATAATTAAATGGCTATTTGCCTCTAGTTCGGTGGCTCTACCACAAATATTAATGGCTCAATGCCTCTAGTTCGGTGACTTTGTCACAATCTAGTTCGGTGGCTCTGCCACAAATATAAAATGGCTTAATGCCTGCGATTGGTGTGATGGCGGGGTGGGTTGACTTGATCCCCACAGGTGTGATGGTTGGTACGGGGGTGTGTAGCGGATGGAAATTAGGTTTGGGGTTGGGAACTTCATTTTTGCATACATATTATTATTTTTATTGATAAACCTGTTGACGGGCTCAAGCCCAAAATAATGATTTGATGATCTGGCCCAATGAATAAGTAGTGAGTTATACACTGAGTTCTAAGTAACTCACTCCCTCAAATTTTTCATCTCAGGTAATGGAAATTGACGTGGACTTGGGCCGAGGATGACTTCGTGGGGGCCATACTACAAATAAGGGTTAATGAAACTTTGAACTTTTATTAAAGACTTTCTATAATTTACTATTATGGGTTTGATGTAATAAGGCCTCTATAAATGTTTTATGGATTTTATGTGTGGATGAATTTAAATTATGTTTTGGACTATTAATATGGGCTTATAATTATTTTGTTTTCTTAAAATAATTTGGGTTTTCAAATATATGAAATTTCTTTATCATTTTCTTAAATATTTTGAACTCTTATAAAAATTTACTCTAAGGATTTTATCAATACAATATTAATGATATTTTCAATTAATGTTTTTCTCATATATAACAAATTTAAAATACTCTTTTGGTTTTATTAAACCTTGTAATTAAAAATGATTTTTTATTTTAAATTCCTATTCATCGTAATTATTAAGATAGTTCGATTTATGTAACAAACCAAATCTAGTCTTAACGCATAGACGGGTTTGGGGTGTTACATTAATAATATCGAGCCGCTTTTAAAAACTCTACCGTGGTTGGGTTCAACAGATAATTTTCGTAGGAAAAATATTTCGATTATGTTTAAAGTATGGCACCACAAGCATCCGGCAACAAGTCAAGTAAGTATTCGTTACTAAATGATTATTATGATGATATGACCATAGGAACACTCTAGAACTTCTAAGTTTTAGGTGTTGAAAAATTGTAGAGATTGAGACTATAGGATGTGTTGCGAAAATTAACTTTATCTCTCAAATCTCATAAAACACCGTTAATAAACACTGAAACAATTTTTTGATTCATAAAACTTGTAATCAGATAAAATCGAATAAGTCATCATGAGCACTAGAGGACGTGGTCGTGGACGCGATAGACGTGGCCGTGGAAGAAGATGAGGTGTTAGAGGTGCAATTGAAGCACCAAATCATATACCGAAAATGGATGCACCTGCATCATTTGAGAGTGAGACAGGATCACGCGATCATATGGAAGAAGATGAAGCCTTGACATAAGCAATGCTGCGAGTCCTAGAAAGGGTCGCTAGAACTAGAATTGGGCCAACAACTCGTGGGTCAATTTCGGAACGACTCAAGTCAAATAATGCAGAAGTTTTTAGAGGAGTTTCCAGTGTAGCCCCGAATGTGGCTGAATATTGGCTCGAAGCTGTGGAGCAGATTATGGATGATATGGAATGCACTGTTGAGCAGAAACTGAAAGGAGCTGTGTCCTTGTTAATAGACGAGGCGTACCAGTGGTGGCTCACTATTCAAGAAGGCACCGAAGCTGCACTAATTACTTGGGAATTCTTTAAAACTGCCTTTCAAGGGAAATATGTTGGAACGAGTTATGTTGACGCCCGAAGGAAAGAATTTCTGAATCTTGTCCAAGGGAGTAAGATAGTGGCGGTATGATGAAGTCGAGTTTTACGTTTGAGTCGCTATGCTCAAACAATAGTATCAACAGATCATGAACGTTGTGTGTGTTTTGAGGATGGGCTTAATGATGAGTTGAGGGTTCTGATTGCCCCACAACAAGTTAGAACTTTTGCCACGCTTGTGGAGAAGGCCAAGATAGTCGAAGAGGCTAAGAACTCAGAACGTCGAAATCGGGAAAGATTTAGGAACAAGATAGAGACACAGCAGTCGGGTTCTTCAAAGAGATTTCAGAAGAGGCCTCGGAATGATGAACCAACTCAAGGTAGAGCACCTGTAACTAATAATCAAGTTCGGGATTGTCCTGAATGTGGAAAAAGGCATTTTGGTGAATACTGGAGGAAAACGGACACTTGTTACAAATGTGGTTCAATGGATCACCGATATAAAGCGCCTCGACGTATGGATACGACTCGGGAAGTTCGTAATAATGATGCACAATAGCCGGAGGTACTCAAGAGCCATCGAGAGGTCGTGGACCGGTCGTGGTGGTAATGGGGTTTGACGTGGTCGAGTGCACCGGTCGAGGCAATGGTCCTAGAGGTAACACGGATGCAAGACAACTGGACTGGTCTATGCAGTTAGACGTCGCGAGGATGGCAATGCACCTGATGTAATAACTGCTACGTTCTTCATATTCGATGTACATTCTCGCCTTAATAGATATTGGTTCTACCCACTCGTATGTTGCTAGCGCCATATCTAGAAACCTAAATCTAAAATCTAAAATTACCGATAGTGAGATGAAAGTAATTAGTTCTTTAGGACAGTCAGTAATTGTAAATAAATTGTTTAAAGACGTACCCTTAGAAATTCAAGAGGAGGTATTCTTGGCGAATTTGATGGAATTGCCTTTCGACGAGTTCGGCCTCATTCTGGGCATGGATTGGTTGGTTAAACATCGGGCACATTTGGATTATGCTGAGAAACGGATGTCAATAAGAACCTCAGATGATAAGGAAGTCATAATGATTGGTGAACGAAGGAACTACTTGGCGAGCGTGGTATCAGCGTTGAAGGCAGAAAAGTTGGTGCGAAAAGGGTATGGAGCATTCCTAGCCTTTATTTGTGCTTTGGATGCCAAAGAGTTATCTATGGATGATGTGAGAACGGTGAAGGAATTTCGGATGTATTTCCCAAGAACTTTCGGTATACCTCAAATGGGAAGTAGAATTTGGTATCGAGCTTTTGCGGAGCAGCTCCAAAGTGTCCATTGCTCCTTATAGAATGGCACCAAGGAGTTGGCGAGCTTAAAGCTCAAATTCAAGAATTGCCGGATCAGGGATTTATTCGACCGAGTGTGTCTCGGTGGGGAGCACCAGTTTTGTTCATCAAGAAGAAGGATGGATCGATGCGTATGTGCATTGATTACAGACAATTGAATAAATTGACGATTAAGAATAGGTATCATTTGCCGAGAATTGATGACCTGTTTGATCAATTAAAAGGAGCTTCAGTTTTCTCCAAAATTGATTTGAGATCGGGTTATCACCAGCTTAAGGTGAAAGAAGCGGATATTTATAAGACGACATTTCGGACTCGTTACGGACATTATGAGTTTGTAGTAATGCCATTTGGGTTAACCAATGCACCAGCCGCATTTATGGACATGATGAACCGAGTCTTTCAACCATATTTAGACCGGTTTGTGGTAGTGTTCATAGATGACATTTTGGTTTATTCAAGAAATGATGAGGAGCATGACACGCATTTATGTATAGTATTGCGACTACTTACGTGATAAGCAACTTTATGCCAAATTCAGTAAATGCAAATTTTGGCTAAAGGAAGTGACTTTCTTGGGTCATGTGGTATCAGCTGAAGGAATAAGGGTAGATCCTCGGAAGATTGAGGCTATTCTGGATTGGAAACCACCAACGTCGGTAGTTGAAATTTAGAGTTTCTTGGGTTTGGTGGTTACTATAGACGTTTTGTAGAGGGTTTTCGTTGATTCTTGCACCCTAACTAAAGCTGCTGCGGAAGGAGTTACGTATAATTGACCGAAAACAACAAGAGAGTTTCGAGAAATTGAAGAAGATCCCGACGAAGCTCGATTTTAATTGATAGGAGGTGGAAAAGAATTCACTATTTATTGTGATGCGTCTCACATGGGTGCAGGTTGTGTCTTGATGCAAAATGGAAAGGTGGTGGCCTATGCTTCTCGTCAATTGAGACCGCACGAAGTAAATTACCCTACTCATGATTTGGAGTTAGCTGCGGTGGTCTTTGCTTTAAAGATTTGGAGGCACTATCTCTACGGTGAGAAATCTATCATCTACACGGATCACAAGAGTCTTAAATACCTCCTTACCCAAAAGGAGTTGAATTTGAAACAAAGAAGATGGATAGAATTATTAAAGGATTATGATTTCTCAATCGAATATCATCCTGGAAAGGCTAACGTAGTAACTGACGCGTTAAGTCGTAAGGCGGTATCAGATTTAAGAGTAATGTTTGCTCATTTAAGTTTGTATGAGGATGGTAGTTTGTTAGCAGAACTTCAAGTGAAGCCTCTGTGGCTGGAACAAATCAAGGAAAAGCAGACATCAGATAAAAAGTTGGGACTTTTATTTCAGCAGGTTGAAAGGGGTGAAATAGAGGATTTTGGTATAAATATGAATGGAGTGCTATGCTTTCGTGGAAGGGTTTGTATGCCTAAAGACTCAGAATTAAGACAAATGATTCTACGGGAGGCGCATAGTAGCTCTTATGCTATGCACCCCGGAGGAAATAAGATGTATCGGGATCTTCGTGAACAATATTGGTGGCCAGGGTTGAAGCGTGAAATTTCAGAGTTTGTGGGAAAATGTTTAACTTGTCAGCAAGTGAAAGCGGAGCATCAATTGCCGTCAGGTTTATTACAGCCGGTAAAGATTCCTCTTTGGAAATGGGAGCGGATAACAATGGATTTTGTTAGTGGGTTACCTTTAACACCTACTAAGAAAAATTTTGTTTGGGTAATAGTTGATCGTTTGACAAAGACCGCTCATTTTCTTCCAGTTCATATGGATTATTCATTGCAGAAATTGGCTAAGCTATATGTATCTGAAATTGTAAGGTTGCATGGGGTACCCGTATCCATTATATCAGATAGGGATCCTAGGTTTACATCACGATTTTGGAAAGCTCTGCATGAAGCCTTGGGGACAAAGTTGAATTTCAGTACGGCTTTTCATCCTCAGTCTGATGGACAGTCGGAAAGAGTAATTCAAATATTGGAAGATATGTTAAGGGGATGTGTAATCGACTTCAGGGGTAGTTGGGAGGATTTTCTACCACTGGCAGAATTTGAGTATAACAATAGCTATCAATCTAGCATTCAGATGGCACCCTATGAGGCATTGTATGGTCGTAGGTGTCGTATTCCCACTTGTTGGACTGAATTAAGCGAACGATGATGTTGGGTCTGAGATGATATTTGAAACAGAGGAAAAGGTAAAAGTTATTCGAGCACGGTTGAAGGAAGCCTCCGATGATGTAAGTCGTATGCGGACCTAAAGCGTAAGGATATCGAGTTTCTTGTGGGAGACCGGTCTTTCAAGGTCTCACCTTGGAAAAAATTTTCAGATTCGGAAAGAAGGGTAAGTTGAGCCCTAGGTTCATCGGGCCATATCGTGTGATGAAGCGTGTTGGCCTAGTGGCTTATCAGATTGAATTACCACCGGAGCTGAGTCAAATTCATAATGTTTTTCATGTTTCCATGCTGAGACGTTATAGATCGGATCCATCTCATATAGTACCAGTTGAAGAAGTGGAATTAAATTCAGACTTGTCTTTTGAAGAAGAACCAGTGGAAATTTTAGACCGGGATGTTAAAGTGCTAAGAAAGAAGACTGTGCCGTTGGTCAAAGTTTTGTGGCACAATCACGGAGCGGAGGAAGCTACGTGGGAGCCTGAGGAAACTATTCGGCAACAATATCCTCACCTCTTTTAATCAGGTAAATTTCGAGGACGAAATTTTCTTTAAGAGGGGTAGAATTGTAGCATCCTAAATAATTGGGTATCATTATGTTGCTTAATGTTGGTTCAGGTTACTTGGAGATAGAATAAATATTATTATTTAAGTGTACATTTGAGTAAAGAAATTAAATGACCTTAAGACTTAAATTAATTAAGTGCTAAAAGTTGGCATAAGTGAGCTAGTAGTAAAGAGGAGATGGCGCCATAAGTGTTCCTAGAGGGAAGGAGTTCGAAACACCTGGCAAGCAACAAGGAAATTTTATTTTTTTGCTTTAACCTATGCATGTGTCGGCAAGGGGATAAGGTTGGATGAGTTGTATTGTTTTATTTTGGTAAGTAGACTAAAGGAAAAAGGTAATTGTTAACTTATGGTAGGGAATCAAAAAGTTTGGAAAGATAAGGGACATAAGTCATGTATCAAGGAAAAGGTTTTGGAAATTATTTCATGGTCATTTGACCAATGAATTTGGACAGCAATGTGGCTAGGGGGAGGTTGGCCGATTATGTTAGTACCTTGCTAGGATTAGGAATTAGTTTTTGGTCATTCCTAACATCTTGTGCAAAGTTTTGCAATTCTTTTCTCAACCTTTTCTCCTTTGGCCGAATTTGAGCTTTTGGTAAGCCTTAACCTTTTGACCATTTGGTCATTTTTGCCTATCACTTGAGTACTCTTTTGTATGTTTTTTTCAAAGTGCTGAAATCTCCAATACCAAAAAGGCCATTCTTTTCTTTTCTTCTTCCCATTGCCGAATGTACTTTGCTCCTAAACACATCTCTTTCTTTCTCTTTTCTTCCCTTTGAAAACCGAAACAACATCATCATCATCTCTTTCTCTCATCTTTTAATTTCTTTTCAATCATACTTTCTCCAAAATATTTTCTCATGGCCGAATGTTAGTGTGCCTTTGCCGAACCATTTTCTCTTTTTTTTTGGTTATTCATAGCCGAATCTCTCTCTATTCATAAACATCCTTCTCAATCGTTTCTTCTCAACCGTGGACAATAGGTAAGAGTTATTTTTAGTTAATTTTAGATAATAATGGTTTTGGCTGAATCTTGATGGTGGTAAGAAGGATATCTTGGATTGAAATAATCATTCTTTCTATTAACTTTTCTTTGTTATATTTTAAGGTGATAGTAGAGGATCGGAACTCAAGTGTTCGTGAGTATCATAGAACGTTGAAATCGATTTAAGGTGTTAAGGGAACGTTTTTGGTCGATTCTCATATTGTGGAGCAAGGATCTTTGTGGTAAGGAAATCTCACCCTTAAAACCTTTAGTATTATTTTTGATATATTCTTAAGTTGGATTAATGATCTTTTGTCATTGAAGACATTCAAAATAGGGCAAAAAAGGGCAGTCCATAGTCTTCGTAAGAGGGGTGGATCCGCTATTCCCCCAAAATATAAAAGAAGGGCTATTTCGAGAATCCAGGATTTTCCACCGGGTTGCGGACCATCAACCGAGGGAAATCAATTATTCGAAGTAGTTCGTACTCCCGAGCCATTGTACATTAGTGGATTTTCAGCAAGCAACGAATCGATAAACGAGGATAAACCGAAAATAGAAGAGATTCAAAATCAAAGGGGTAAGGATTTGGATCAAATCCCAATAGAATATTTTTGATAAATGATAGTGTTCTAATAGATCGTATTATGTTTAGGTGTTGACGAGAGGGAAGGTTTAGTACTCACGATATCAAGGTGTGTAACTTCACACTTTTCTTGGGTTGGATGTCATTCGTGGTATTGAGTAAAATCATAAAAACGACAAAATCGATATAATACATATTAATTGGTATCTTGGTGAAAAAACATGAAAACAATTAAAATTGTGAAAATTACAAAAAGGCCCTCATGAAGTTAGTTGTTAATATGTAAATTTTATGTCTCGTAAAAATGGGCCGAAAAATATGCTAGTTAGTAAAATGGGTCAAAATCTACATTAGATCGATAAATGGGCGAAATCTAAGATCGATAAATGGGTCTCTCGCTAGATCGATAAATGGGCGAAATCTAAATCGATAAATGGGTCTCTCGCCAGATCGATAAATGGGCCAAACTCTTAGCTAGATCGTAAATTGGGTTTAAGATGCTAGATTGCTAAATGGGCTATATGCTATTTCAAAATTTTGGGCCTTAACAAAACTAGAAATATTGACTCTTATGTTATTTAAATCTTTTGATAAAATCATCATATGAACATAGACAAATTTTTGCATACATGTTGCATGGGTTGGGATTAATAATGAAGAGAAGAAAGGCCTGTTGCCAAAATCTAGTTCGGTGGCTCTGCCACAAATTAATTAAATGGCTATTTGCCTCTAGTTCGGTGGCTCGCCACAAATATTAATGGCTCAATGCCTCTAGTTCGGTGACTTTGTCACAATCTAGTTCGGTGGCTCACCACAAATATAAAATGGCTTAATGCTGCGATTGGTGTGATGGCGGGGTGGGTTGACTTGATCCCCACAGGTGTGATGGTTGGTGCGGGGTGTGTAGCGGATGGAAATTAGGTTTGGGGTTGGGAACTTCATTTTGCATACATATTATTATTTTTATTGATAAACTTTGTTGACTCGCTCAAGCCCAAAATAATGATTTGATGATCTGCCCAATGAATAAGTAGTGAGTTATACACCGAGTTCTAAGTCACTCACTCCCTCAAATTTTCATCTCGGGTAATGGAAATTGACGTGGACTTGGGCCGAGGATGACTTCGTGGGGCCATACTACAAATAAGGGTTAATGAAACTTTGAACTTTTATTAAATACTTTCTATAATTTACTATTATGGGTTTGATGTAATAAGGCCTCTATAAATGTTTTATGGATTTTATGTGTGGATGGATTTAAATTATGTTTTGGACTATTAATATGGGCTTATAATTATTTTGTTTTCTTAAAATAACTTGGGTTTTCAAATATATGAAATTCCTTTATCATTTTCTTAAATATTTTGAACTCTTATAAAAATTTACTCTAAGGATTTTATCAATACAATATTAATGATATTTTCAATTAATGTTTTCTCATATATAACAAATTTAAAATACTCTTTTGGTTTTATTAAACCTTGTAATTAAAAATGATTTTTTATTTTAAATTCCTATTCATCGTAATTATTAAGATAGTTCGATTTATGTAACAAACCAAATCTAGTCTTAACGCATAGACTGGGTTTGGGGTGTTACATAAATGATATGAAAAACAATTTAAAGTAAATAATGATTTAAAATAAAATAATAAATAAACAATTCAAAATAATAACAATGTTTAAAATAAACAAAATAAAATATTTTAAATGGATAACATATAAATGATTTATATTAAGTAATGTATATAAACATTTAAACTATATAATATTTATACAAAATTTGAAAATAAATTATACATATATATATTCAAAAAAATAAATAATGTATAAAAGATTTAAGAATAAATAATATGTAAAAGAGGAAATTTATACAAATAATATATAAGACAGTTTAAAGAAAAATGACAAATAATAATAATAATAATAATAATAATAATAATAATAATAATAATAATAATAATAATGTAACATCACGAAAAGGGTCTATGCATTTTCAGGTTTAATTGTATGAAATGACAAGTCTAAGCACTAAGAATAAATTTTTGATACTTTTGGAAACCTAGAAATGGAAATGGAAATGGAAATGGAAATGGAAATGGAAATGAAAATGGAAACGAACATTTTTGGAAACTTGAACATTTTGGAAACCTGAACATTTTTGGAAACTTGAACATTTTGGAAACCTGAACATTTTTGGAAACCTGAATATTTTTGGAAATGATTCAAAAATGGAAAGTAAACATTTCTGGAAACTTGGAATGTAAGAAAATGGCAAGTTTACAGAGCCGATCGAAAATTTTAGGAAACCTAGAAATGATGCAAAAATGTCAAATTTTAAAGTTTAAAATAAGAAATAAGGGCAAGAGGGCCTTAAAAGAAAAAGTTGGAGAATTTTGACACACAAACAAGCTTGGAAATGTGGCTGAAGATGCCACTTAGGGTCTATGGAAATGGCGCCATATGCGGGAGGAAGGGCCTGAGTTCGAGTCACTTGGGAAGCAAATAATGAAGGTTTTAATTTTGCTTCCGGAAAATTTGAGATGGACGACACCTATTTCTAGAAAGGGAGGAGTTTTATTTCATTAATACTTGATAAATTAAGTGATAAATAAAGGATTTTTAATTTAAAGAGATAAAGGATGAATTAAAAACTTTTAATTTAAATAAGGTGATAATTAAAAGACAATATTATCACTTATGAGGAGTAGTGGCCAAGTAAGGGACTCTCCTATTGATAATTTTGGCTAAAGAAGGAGAATTAAAGGTTTTTCTCCCATCTTTTCCTAAGTGTGCCGAAATTCTCTGGCAAAATTCTCTCTACCGAAATTTTCCTAAGCAGAAATCCTCTCCTTTTCTCTGCTAGTCGCCAAATCTACCTTTCTCTTTCAACCTTTCTCTAGTTATTGAAAGACTCCATAGGCGAATCTTTGTGACTCCAAGCAAGGGTGCGATGATTGAGGCATTAAGGTAAGAACAATTAATTCTTGTTCTTCTAATTCTTTTAATCAAGATCTAAGAAATAACCCTTTTATGTCTCTTGGCGAATATCAAAGGAAGAGTTTGGATTTTTGATTCAAGGAATTTAAGGTGAGGCACATTCGCCAAAGGCCAAATTTTATTTATTAAAGTTAGATCGGATCTAACATATGAATTTTAGGAATTTCGACATCACTAAGGGAGCAAGGAATCGATTTTGGGAATCTCATCATAAGGTAAGTGGTTATAATCGGCCAAGGTTCTCTCTTAAATGTCTAGATCTATTTGTTTTAACCGAGACTAATCAAATCAATGGATTTAATGGTTAGCCGATTTCAAGGGAGAAGAACACAAATCTTCGGGATTTGATCACCAATCAAATCGGCAAGCAAGGTAAGTATTAGTAATACCATTCCTATTAGGATTTGGTTTTAAAAGCGAAAAGGTTATTAATGTGTTTTATATGATAGGCCGGATATAGGAATTAACAGATCTAAAGGTAGATCGTTCTTGATTTCAAGGAATCTATTAAGCAAATCGGTGTGTACTCACACTAACTTTCGATATATCATATGGCAATTATTTTAATATATGAATATGCATAAGAATGTGAAAGTGGCTAAGTACCACGATGTGGTAAGAGTACCAGTGCACGTTTCCTACTTACGATAGGATTACGAATATGATATATTTTGAACATATGAATAGTAACATGAATGAGAATTAAGTATGTTATGCATGATATAAAATTTATGGGGCATTCGGGATCTATGTGAAAGGGAAGAAGGTGTTGACTTGGCTCACCAGCGAATATGGTGACTACGGTCACAAAATTTTAATCTGATAACTCGGTTACATTATCTGAATTTGGTAACCGGTTACATTATTTGAATATGGTGTCTAATGACACAAATTATATAGGCGATGAGAACGTCATTGCAATGAACGCCTTCAATGGTGTGTAGCGGATGGAGGGTTGACTTAGTAGTCCCACGGTATGTGATGGCGGTATGGGTGGTGTGTAGTGGATGGACCATTAGGCTTGGGTTTGGGTTGCATCATCATTTATTTTTATATGAATATGAATTTGATATGAACATGTATGCCTGATTTGTTGAATGTTAGTCTTGTGTGCACATTGAGTCATTGACTCACCCATTGTGGGAACTATTTTGGGTGATGAGCATAAAGGATGATCGGGGACGGTATACCTTGAGGTGGCCATGTTTCATTTGAAGATTTTATTTAATTTGGACTTTATTTCTTTTAGTACCTTTAATTTTATTTTTGGGTTTTACTTGATGTAATAAGGCTATAAGGTCCAAAGGGATTTTCCTTATTTTGCTTTACTTTTAACTATTATGTTACGAACTATTTACGACTAAAGTTAAAGTGATATATTTTTTTTTATAAACCTTAAAAATTATTTTGTCACCTTAATAAAAATTGGATTTTCAAATAGATTGAATGGGTTCCCAATCTGAGCCCAAACCACAACAACATTTTTCTAAAAATTTTACAAATTTTCTCTAAGTAACAAGAACTTGAAAACTGGTTTACTTAAGGAACATACCAGATCCGGTTCAGGCTCGTGGGCCGGGTGTGGGGTGTTTCAAATAATAATAATAATAATAATAATAATAATAAATGAGAGTAACAATGATAAAATAATATGAACAACGGGCATTTAAATAACGAAAATACTAATATTCTTAATATATATATATATAGAATAAAATATAAAGGATAAATGGATAAATAAATAATAGGATAATAATAACAATAGAGGAAAGAAAATGATGAAATAATAAATAAAGTAAAGCAAAATAGTATGTTCAATGAATTCAAAAATTAAAATTGAGAAAAAGAAATGGTAAGTGACTAAATAAAATAAACCCAAAAACACAAAAAATGAAAGGATTAAATTAAAATTAGGACAAAATGAAAGAGATAAAATTGTGAAAACAAAAGAAGAATTGAGGATTACAAAATGAAACTCGCGAAAGGAAAGAGGACCAAAGGCGAAAAAAACCCACTTTTGGGACACGCATCCTCTAGGCACACCAAGGATCAAATCGAAACAGCAATATAATATATGGCCAAATCTAAAAATAAAATAAAAAAGGGCCACATTGAAGTGCACCGCAAAAGCAGGACTTGATTCGCAAATATCCCACCAAAGAGAAAACACGCGGATCCTCTAACATTGGGCGCCTAGGGGGATGATTAAAACGACGCTATTTTGTATTGTTATAAAACCAAAAAAAAAATTTGTAAAAATCTCATTTCTCCTTCTCTTTAAAAATAAAAACTAATGACTCTGCTTTCTCCTCTCTCCCTGGCCGAATTCAGGCCATGCTTGACGAGGATACCGCAGATGCAACAGGTCAGTCATCTTGGCCCACACCGCATATACGAGTTTGCACTTTCAGATTTCATCAAATCTCAATTTTCAACGTAACGGTACACAACTGGTACGGTTTTGATATGAAAACACTCTCGAAGCGAACAACACCTAATAATGACAAAAAAAAAACACCCATGATTACTTAAATCCTCAAATCCAAACGAGACACCTCTTGACCAAATCTCAAAAACACAACAAAAAACTATTCTTAAATGATCCCAAAAGCTTACCATTTGCAACATCAACCTCGAAATTTCACTACACCACCAAAGAGTTTCGATTTTCCTGAAGAAAACCTACCAAAACAATTTACTGGATTAACTTAAACATCATTAGAGGCAAGGGTACAAAAAGGAAAATCCTCACAACACCATGACAACCCTTACCTTCAGAATCGTACGACGGAACGAGCAGTAACTGCTATTGGAAGAGGAAATTTTTCGATAAGGAAAAGAGCATAGAAACATCAGAGAGGAGGAAGAAGATAGAGAAGGGAAAAAATAAAAATAAAATAGTAACAGTTATCAGGAAAACCATCCAAGTAACTACATAATCCCACTAAATCTCACCCTCTAACAACCTCAGACTCCCAACTCCATTGAACCATTGACTGACTGGAACAAAAATTAACACCCTCGCTCACACAAGAATTTGAACACAGAACCTTCAACATATTAACTCCCTTACCACTCGAACCAGCAGGTTCATTCTGATATAGATTAACAAACAATTTTATATAAGCCCACTCAACAAGGGTAAGGCTTGGATCAAAAAAATAACAAAATTTGCAACATTGATACTTAAAACCAAGACCTCATCCACACCCCCAGAACACTTAACCACTGAAGCAGATACACATTTTTGTCAAAGATTTACAAAAGCAGAAATAAATTATTCAGGGCGATATAACTTTACCCCCTAAAAAAATTTGACCTCGAAATTTACTTGATCAGAACAGATGAGGATACTACTGACGCATCGAGTCCTTAGGTTCCCACGTGGTTTCCTCAGTGTCGTGATTTCGGCACAAAACCTTTACTAATGGAATGGACTTCCTCAGAACCTTAATATCACGCTCTAGAATCTGAACCGACTCCTCCTCAAAAGTCAAATCTGGTCTAACCTCAATCTTCTCAACAGAAATAACATGAGATGGATCAGACTGATACTGCCTCAACATCGAGACGTAAAATACATTGTGGATACAGTCTAACTTTAGAGGTAGCTCCAACTAATAAGCGACCGATCCCATACGCTTCAGAATCTGATACAGCCCAATAAACCTAGTGCTCAACTTGCCCTTACGACCGAATCTCAAAACTTTCTTCTATGGAGAAACATTCAGAAAAACGAAGTCTCCCACAGAGCACTCAATATCTCTCATCTTCAGATCTACATATGATTTCTGTCTATCAGAAGTCACCTTCAGACGATCCTGAATCAATCTAACCTTATTTTCGGTCTCAAAAACCAACTCGGGACCCAAAACCCGATGCTTACCTAACTCAGGTCCAACATAGCAATCGACACTTACGACAGTGCAAAGCCTCGTAAGGTGCCATCTTGATGCTAGACTGAAGCTGTTATTGTAGGCGAACTCACTAGCGGCAAATAATCCTCCCAACCACCTCAAAAATCAATCACACAACTCCGAAGCATATCCTCCAATATATGTATCACCCTCTCAAATTGACCATCGATCTGAGAATGGAACACAGTACTAAAGTTCAATCTTGAACCCAGAGCCTCGTGCAATTTCTTCTATAACCGAGAAGTGAAACGAGGATCTCTATCAGAAATAATAGAAATAGGACCCCATGTAGTCTTACAATCTTAGAGATATAAAGCTTCACTAACTTTTATAGAGAGTAGTCCGTTCGAACTAGAATAAAATGAGTGAACTTGGTTAATCAATCCACGATGGACCAAATAGAATCCTTCTTAGTGGGTGTCAAGGGTAACACAGTAACGAAGTCCATCATTACTCGTTCCCATTTCCATAAGGCAATTTTAACCTGTTGTAACAATCCCGAAGGCAACTAGTGCTCACCTTAACTTCATCGGCACATTAGAAAACAAGCAACGAAATTTGTAACCTCAAGCTTTAAACCCACCACCAAGACAACTCACGAAGATCGCAATACATCTTATTACCATCGGGATGTATAGCATAAGGGTTATATCGCCTCCTGTAACACCCTAAAAATCCGAGTATTATTATATTGCATAAATTGATGTTTGGTTTTAAAGGAAAAATTTTATTTGTACTTTATTATTTTGTTTTCTTAAAATAACTTGGGTTTTCAAATATATGAAATTCCTTTATCATTTTCTTAAATATTTTGAACTCTTATAAAATTTACTCTAAGGATTTTATCAATACAATATTAATGATATTTTCAATTAATGTTTTTCTCATATATAACAAATTTAAAATACTCTTTTGATTTTTATTAAACCTTGTAATTAAAAATGATTTTTTATTTTAAATTCCTATTCATCGTAATTATTAAGATAGTTCGATTTATGTAACAAACCAAATCTAGTCTTAACGCATAGACTGGGTTTGGGGTGTTACATAAATGATATGAAAAACAATTTAAAGTAAATAATGATTTAAAATAAAATAATAAATAAACAATTCAAAATAAAATATTTTAAATGGATAACATATAAATGATTTATATTAAGTAATGTATATAAACATTTAATCTATATAATATTTATACAAAATTTGAAAATAAATAATACATATATATATTGAAAAAATAAATAATGTATAAAAGATTTAAGAATAAATAATATGTAAAAGAGGAAATTTATACAAATAATATATAAGACAGTTTAAAGAATAATGACAAATAATAATAATAATAATAATAATAATAATAATAATAAATGATAGTAACAATGATAAAATAATATGAACAACGGGCATTTAAATAACGAAAATACTAATATTCTTAATATATATATATATATATATATATATATATATAAAATATAATATAAAGGATAAATGGATAAATAAATAATAGGATAATAATAACAATAGGGAAAGAAAATGATGAAATAATAAATAAAGTAAAGCAAAATAGTATGTTCAATGAATTCAAAAATTAAAATTGAGAAAAGAAATGGTAAGTGACTAAATAAAATAAACCCAAAAACACAAAAATGAAAGGATTAAATTAAAATTAGGACAAAATGTAAGAGATAAAATTGTGAAAACAAAAGAAGAATTGAGGATTAGAAAATGAAACTCACGAAAGGAAGGAGGACCAAAGGCGAAAAAAACCCACTTTTGGGACACGCATCCTCTAGGCACACCAAGGATCAAATCGAAACAGCAATATAATATATGGCCAAATATAAAAATAAAATAAAAAAGGGCCACATTGAAGTGCACCGCAAAAGTAGAAGGACTTGATTCGTAAATATCCCACCAAAGAGAAAACACGCGGATCCTCCAACATGTGGGTCGGGTCGTAGGTCAGCCCCCCAAAACAACGCCGTTTTGGGCGCCTAGGGGGCTGATTAAAACGACGCTATTTTGTATTGTTATAAAACCAAAAAAAAATTTGTAAAAATCTCATTTCTCCTTCTCTTTAAAAAAAAAAACTAAAGACTCTTCTTTCTCTTCTCTCCCTGGTCGAATTCAGGCCATGCTTCGACGAGGATACCATCGTCTTGCCAGTGGTCATCGACGCCGACGCCATCAGTATACTGATTTGCACTTTGATTTCATCAAATCTCAATTTTCAACAGAATTTGTATTAACAACCGGTACGGTTTTGATATGAAAATGCTCGGCTTAACAACACCTAATAATGACAAAAAAAAAACACCCACGATTACTTAAATCCTCAAATCCAAACGAGACACCTCTTGACCAAATCTCAAAAACACAACAAAAAACTATTCTTAAATGATCCCAAAAGCTTACCATTTGCAACATCAACCTCGAAATTTCACTACACCACCAAAGAGTTTTGATTTTCCTGAAGAACACCTACCAAAACAATTTACTGGATTAACTTAAACATCATTAGAGGCAAGGGTACAAAAAGGAAAATCCTCACAACACCATGACAACCCTTACCTTCAGAATCGTACGACGGAACAAGCAGTAACCGCTATTAGAAGAGGAAATTTTTCGATAAGGAAAAGAGCATAGAAACATCAGAGAGGAGGAAGAAGATAGAGAATGGAAAAAATAAAAATAAAATAGTAACAGTTATCAGGAAAACCATCCAAGTAACTACACAATCCCACTAAATCTCACCCTCTAACAACCTCAGACTCCCAACTCCATTGAACCACTGACTGACTGGAACAAAAAATTAACACCCTCGCTCACACAAGAATTTGAACACAGAACCTTCAACATACTAACTCCCTTACCACTCGAACCAGCAGGCTCATTCTGATATAGATTAACAAACAATTTTATATAAGCCCACTCAACAAGGGTAAGGCTTGGATAAAAAAAATAACAAAATTTGCAACATTGATACTTAAAACCAAGACCTCATCAACACCCCTAGAACACTTAACCACTGAAGCAGATACACATTTTTGTCAAAGATTTACAAAAGCAGAAATAAATTATTCAGGGTGATACAACTTTACCCCCTAAAAAAATTTGACCTCAAAATTTACTTGATCAGAATAGATGAGGATACTACTGACGTATCGAGTCCTTATGTTCCCACGTGGCTTCCTCAGTGTCGTGATTTTGGCACAAAACCTTTACTAATGGAATGGACTTCCTCAGAACCTTAATATCACGCTCTAGAATCTGAACCGACTCCTCCTCAAAAGTCAAATCTGGTCTAACCTCAATCTCCTCAACAGAAACAATATGAGATGGATCAGACTGATACTGCCTCAACATCGAGACATAAAATACATTGTGGATACAGTCTAACTTTGGAGGTAGCTCCAACTAATAAGCGACCGGTCCCATACGCTTCAGAATCTGATATAGCCCAATAAACCTAGTGCTCAACTTGCCCTTACGACCGAATCTCAAAACTTTCTTCTATGGAGAAACATTCAGAAAAATGAAGTCTCCCATAGAGCACTCAATATCTCTCATCTTCAGATCTACATATGATTTCTGTCATCGAAGTCACCTTCAGACGATCCTGAATCAATCTAACCTTATTTTCGGTCTCAAAAACCAACTCAGGACCCAAAACCCGATGCTTACCCAACTCAGTCCAACATAGCGAAGTACGACACTTACGACCGTGCAAAGCCTCGTAAGGTGCCATCTTGATGCTAGACTGGAAACTATTATTGTAGGCGAACTCAGCTAGCGGCAAATAATCCTCCCAACCACCTCAAAAATCAATCACACAACTCTGAAGCATATCCTCCAATATATGTATCACCCTCTCAAATTGACCATCGATCTGAGAATGGAACGCAGTACTGAAGTTCAATCTTGAACCCAGAGCCTCGTGCAATTTCTTCTAGAACCGAGAAATGAAACAAGGATCTTTATCAGAAATAATAAAAATAGGACCCCATGTAGTCTTACAATCTTAGAGATATAAAGCTTCGCTAACTTTTATAGAGAGTAGTCCGTTCGAACTAGAATAAAATGAGCGAACTTTGTTAATCAATCCACGATGGACCAAACAGAATCCTTCTTAGTGGGTGTCAAGGGTAACCCACTAACGAAGTCCATCATTACTCGTTCCCATTTCCATAAGGCAATTTTAACCTATTGTAACAATCCCGAAGGCAACTAGTGCTCAGCCTTAACTTACTGGCACATTAGAAAACAAGCAACAAAATTTGTAACCTCAAGCTTTAAACCCGGCCACCAGTACAACTCATGAAGATCGCGATACATCTTATTACCACCGGGATGTATAGCATAAGGGTTGCTATGCGCCTCCCTTAGAACCAACTGTCTCAAATCAGAATCATTCGGCACACAGATCTGACCTCGAAAACACAGAACTACATCTTTATTCAGCCCAAAATCTGAAGTACTGCCACTCTCAATCTGACGGAACCGCAAACCCAAAGACTCATCCCCTAACTACTTATCCCAAATCTAATCAATGTACTTATCCCAAATCTAATCAATCCAAGTCGGCTTAACTTGCAACTCAGCTAATAGACTCCCATCATCAAACAGACCTAAGGCTAGCGAACATCGCTCTCAAATTAGTCATCGCTCTATGACTGAGAGCATCGACCACCACATTGGCCTTACTAGAATGATACTCTATCGTGCAGTTATAATCTTTATGCAGCTCAATCCAACGACGTTGTCTAAGGTTCAACTCCTTCTGAGTAAGGAGGTACTTGAGCTCTTGTGATCAGTGCAAATAATACACCTCTCACCATATAGATAGTGCCTCTAGATTTTCAATGCAAAAACCATGGCAGCAAGCTCAAGATTATGCATCGGATAATTCCCTTCATGTGTCTGAAGCTAACAGGATGCATAAGCCACAACCTTACTATCTTATATCAAAACACAACCCAAACTGGCATGCGACGTATCACTGTATACCACAAATTCTTTCCCATATTCAGGCTGTATCAAAATAGGAGCCTGAGTCAGGACAAATTTGAGCTTTTAAAAGCTCGACTGCTACACATTAGTCCAGACAAAAGGAACACCCTTGTGCAAAAGCTTAGTCAAATGAGCTACAATCAGAGAGAACCCCTCAAAAAATCACCGATAATATCCCGCCAAACCCAAAAATTGTAGATCTCGGATACGTTCTTAGGCTGTTTCCACTCAAGCATAGCCTCAATCTTCCTCAGATCAACACAAATCCCCTCAGTAGAAAGCACGTGCCCTAGAAAAGTTATCTCTTGCAACCAGAACTGACACTTGCTCAACTTAGCATAGAGTTGTTTCTCTCGGAATATCTGAAGCACTTCTCTAAGATGCTCATCATGCTCATCCTCAGTCTTAGAGTAAACCAAAATATCGTTGATGAAAGCCACAATGAATTGATCTAGATATTGTTGAAAGACTCGGTTCATCAGATCCATGAATATAGTCGAAGCATTCATCAGACCAAAAGGCATAACTAGGAACTCGTAATGTCCATAACGAGTCCTAAATGCTATCTTATGAGCATCAGCTTCCTGAACTCTAAGTTAATGGTACCTAGAACGGAGATCTATTTTCGAGAACATTGAAGCCTCTCAGAATTGATAAAATAGATCATTGATCCTCGGAAGTGGATACTTATTCTTCACCGTCAGTTTATTTAGTTGTCGATAATCAATACACATCCTCATAGTCTCATCCTTCTTCTTTACAAATAAAACCGGTGCCCCCACGGAGACACACTAGGGTAGATGAAACCACAATCCAAAAGCTCTTCAAGTTAAGCTTTAAGCTTTGCAAGCTCTTTTGGTGCCATGTGATATGAAGCGATAAACACTGAAGCTATACCCGGTAGAAGCTCAATACCGAACTCTACTTCTTGATTTGGAGGTAAGCCTAGTAACTCTTCAAGAAAGACATCTAAAAAATCCCTCACTGTTCTAATATCTTCAATAGAAGAGTCCCTAGAAATAAAAACATTGACGTAAGCCAAATACGCCTCACACCATTTCTGAACCAATTTCTCAGCCACAAGAGAGGAGACCACATTGGACAGATAATCTCGATGCTCACCGATTACAACCACCTCTCTATCATCCTCGTTCCTCAAAACAACCCTATTAGTTGCGCAATCTAAGCTTACTCGGTGCTCAACCAACCAGTCCATACCCAGAATTAAGTCAAACTCCCCAAACAGAAGCTCCATCAGATTTGTCAGAAAAATAGTCCCTTACACCATTAACGAACATTCCTATAAAGTTTACTAACCCAAATAGACTAACCCAATGGATCAGTACAGTAACCTCACTAGAAATGCTCTCAATAGAAATCCCCAGGTTTTCAAAAATAGAACTAGCTATATAAGAGTGTGGAGACCCTATGTCTATTAGAGCAGTATAAGTTACTTCATAAATAAGGAACGTACCCGTGATAACGTCAGGAGCGTCTCTATCCTCACGACGTCGAGCAACATAAACCAATGTAGGCTGTCCCGCCTCAGTCTGGTTAGCACATCTACCCGGTGCTCTCTGTCTTCAACCCATACCGTACCACTCTTAGCCAGTCCACGGCCTCTCAATGTTTCCTGAACTACCCTTTGAAGTTGTGCGGAACCTGATCCCATAACTTGCATCTGAACTGCCCACTGTGGACACTCTCTAATATGGTACTCCAAAGATTTATACCTCAAACAAGCCCTAACCTCCTCCAACACTCACCTGGATGGCGCCTACCTCTCCACATGGCTGAATCTCAGTAGGAGCAATAGGAACCCCTACTCTAATCAGCCCATCTGGTCTAACCTTTTTCTTTGGCCTCTGAATAGAACTGGAAGGCTCTGACTCCCTCTTATTCTTGCCTCTCTCACGGTCCCTATTTTGTCACTCTACGCACTTAACTTCTTCGGCGATCTTCACCTTATCAACCAAAACCGCAAACTCTCACTCCCTCTGTGGAGTAATCAGAACCCGTAAATTATCCCTCAAGCCATCCTCAAAGCGGACGCACTTCTCATACTCAAACGCCACCATACCTCGAGTGTAGTGGCTCAACCTTAGAAAGTCGGCGTCATACTCAGCCACAAATCTATCACCTTGCATGAAATTCATGAACTCATGTCTACGAGCATCCAATATCTCACTCCCACATATTTCCTCTGAAAGTAGTCTTGAAGAAGTCCCAGTTCAGTCGCCTAGGCTAAGTACCCTCCTCAACCGATAACCACCATTGATATCCATCGCCGCGAAGCAAAGAGACTGCACCCTTAAGGTTCTGCTCGGGAGTACAGTTTATATCATTCATGATCCTCCCGGTGGCCTCCAACCAATACTCGGCCACAGTAGGGGCGACCCCAATGACATACCTAAACAACCCAGCACCATTGGATCAGAGTCGATCAGCTACTGACCCATGGCTCCAAGATCCAGAATGGGGTCCAGTGACCCTCTCTGATATCCTCAACATGGCTTGGGATAGTGCGTCGTCCCCAGCCGAACGGCTTTAAGACCCACTCTCAGTAGCAGGCCAAATCGGTGTCTCACTCGTGTCTAAATTTGGCATACTACCTAGAGAGGAAGACTCAGCTCGAGCCTCCTACGACCTTTGCCATGGCCACGAACACCACGTCCGTGAGTTCCACGAGCGCTCATTATAAATTTTCAAATTTTGTCTACATTACAAAATTTTATGCATCAATTTAAGTATTTATTAGCATATATTTTATGCATAAGTTATTAGAAGTTGAGAGATGTTTTCAGGAGTTTCAGTCTCTAGCTATTTCAATATAATTTTAGAAAGTACTAACTATAGTGTTTTCAGAATATACTATCCAAGTTTCAAAAATACTTACAGGATCAGCGCTGAAGACTCGGTGTACCACATGTTTTCTCAACATTATTCCAATTATTTGAAAATCAGTTCTTTTTTTTAAACATAATTTTGGAACACAAAATTTTCCAGCCTGAGTTTTGCAATCTGGCTCTAATACCACTAAATGTAATACCCCAAACTCAGCCTAGACGTTATGGCCGAATCCAAAGACATCACAAAGAATAGGTTTTGAAAACTAAGTTGTGTCGATAAACCAACACACCACCGTACAAAACAGCCTAGATGTTATACGGATGTAATACCCTGTTCCAGTGTTGAACACGGGTAAAGGGTGTTATACAAAAAGTCAAAGCACTCATATGAACATACATGAGCCAAAATGCCAAATATATACACATTATCAAACCTTACTTAACCAAAGCTTAAAATAACATCATTATAAACCATTAAATTTGAAACTCCTAGTACATACCATTTATAACCCAACTTCAAAATGATCAAAACTTTTACCAGTTTGGGAATGGATAGTGTGTATGCTCCGATTTGAACTTCCAACCAATCGAGATTTCTAATGATCTACAAAAAAAGAAACAACGGATGTAAGCAAATCAATACTTAGTAAGCTCGTATATAATGGAAATTTAAACTTACCAAATTTAAATCATTTTGAACATTCCATGCATAATTTCATTAACAAGCTTATGAATTCATTTATTTCCTATGCACACAACAAATCTCACAAGTTAGTGAGTTCACATATATACATGAAACTTGAGCATGTTATATCAAAAACATTCAAATAGCATATTTACCAATCAATTCATCCAACTCATATTCAAATGGTAAATCGCATTCCATTTTATTATACCATATCCAATATCTCCTTTCAATGGTTGATTCTATGTAGCTAATGCATATATTCTTTTCATTTTACATATATAAAAACTTAAAACATATCATATCATATAATGTTCATAAATAACAATTGCAATTCAGTCACCCCTTTCAATTTGTAATATGTGATACATTCTATTCAAAGCTTGATACAATATATCGATTTCATAAATGTTCCTTACATAAATCAATTTACATATAGCCATTTCAAGCATCGACCTTATCAGAACATGATTCAAGAATTCTACGTCAGTAAACAACAATTATACGGATATTCAAAATTCATTATTTTGTTCACTTTAATGAAAAATTTTAGCACTGTACATCCTTTATTTTTCAGATGGAACTTCGTAAAAGAAATCAATACACAAGTCCAGGAAATAGATGATGCTCGTGTGAGCTAATCATATACAGAAATATACGTGTCATGTTACCTATTCGGGCTAAATCAGTGACAACATAGAAAAATAGCCTGGCCAGGGCTATGTATACATGTAATGTTACCAGTCCAAGATAAACCTTTAAAATGAAAACAGATTACCAATCCAGGCTAAATCTATGTCACATATATATCCAAGTTTGCAACAAATGCTGGAGCTCAGTCCAGAACAGGAATCATACAGAAACCTTGTGTTGAGACTTTTACTCGGTCCATCAGAATTATCTCGAATTTGATTTATTACCACATAGTCTGATTTCCAATTTCAGCAGTTTATATACAATTAATTAACAATGTTTAATAATGAATTGTAATTATGGAAGATAGTATGAACTTACCTAGACAAAAACAGGTTGCGAAAACAAGGCTGACAACTAATCCATTAATTTAGCTTTTCCATGATTCGAGTCTGATTGTTTCGCTTCTTGATCTAAATAATTTTTTTTTTCAATTAATCCATTCAAACATCTCAAATAATTAAACTTAAACTTATAATTCCTTTATATATAAATTTACACAATTATACCTAAATTTTACACTTTTTGCAATTTAGTCCATAAACCTGAAATTTACAAATTAACCACATTTAATCAAAACCCATGCTAGCCAAATTCTATATAGTCCCTATTCAGCCATCATTTATCAAAATTTCACAATAATTTTAAGAAGCTTTACTATTTTAACAATTTAATCCTTTAACAATAAAATTACTAAAAATCACTTTATAAAATAATCATATTTAACACCTAAGCTCAATAATCTACCATTAGACTTGAAAAACACTTCAAACTCATCAATGGCATAATTGAAAATGTTTAACAATTTTACAAAATAGTCCCTGAATTAGCTAGATCAAGTTCTTGAGATTCCAAAAATATAAAATTATAAGAAACGGACTAAAAACTACTTACCAATTAGCAAAAATAAACTTGTCGTGATTTAGAACCATTTCCCATTTTGTTTTCAGTTCGCAAATGAAAAAGATTAAAGAAATTCACCTTTTCTTTCTTTTTAAAATGTTTTCTTAAACATATAATATAATATTTATAAAATAAAATAAATCATATTTTAACTAATAAATCTTCCACCACTATCCATTACCATTAAGAATGGTATAATTACCATTTAAATCCCTTGACATAACTTATTTATTCTTTTTAGTTAATAGAAATCAATAAAGATCAATGTTTATGTCTTTTACGATTTAGTTATTTTTCTTTAATTAATTATTTTAACTTTAAAATTTCGGATAAAATTTCAATACACTTATATAATTGCTCGTAAATATTTTTATTAATATTAAGGGCTTAGTTTATAGAAACAAGTTCCTAAGACCTCATTTTCCAAAACCACTAGACTCTAGGGACAACCACTTGTACTTAACTATTCATTCAATTTGAAAAATTTACTAAAACAATATTCAATATAATATTATAATTGACTCATAAATATTAAATAATAATATTTACGGACTCACTAGTCAGATTTGGGGTCCCGAAACCATTATTTTTGACACCACTATTTTAGATTTGGTCATTAAATTTCTATAGTGAGGGAATAATCATTTAATTGGTTCTTTGCTTTTAATCTAGTCATTTTAATGCACTATTAGGAGAAGATCGCGAGATGAACAATTTGTATCCAACTTGTTTTGAATGAACTAGGTGTCATCCCCGAGGGACCTAAGCTTTTTTAAGATGAGGGGACTAGGTAAGTGATCGAATGCTTAGCTATGAACTGATTTTGGCTAGGGTCGAGTGCCCTATTGATTAGGTTGAATTAGTGATTTAGATTTGGTATATCATTGTTAATCAACTTGTTTTGAATGTCATTTTTAGGGTCTGAAAGTGTGATGTAGTGTCACTTTTCAGAAATCATCAGGTGTGTGACCTAACCCTACATGATTTGTGTTGTGTGGAGTTAACTCAAAATTTTGTAAAATAGTGAAAAACTAAAACTATAGACGCTAGACTACCGTGTGCTTAAATGGGCACTGTGAGCTATATAACTGTGGGATAACATGCGTGTGTCTAGTCGTGCATGCCTACTTAAACTTATTAAGACTGTGAGACACACAGGCGTGTGTTTGGCTGCGTGTCTAGCCATGTAGGTCACACAGTCTAAACAGGTAGGGTGTGTGGGCACATTTTGAGCAGTTTGTCTAGGACTTATGTGGGCCGAGTGTGGAAATTCTGAAATATGATTTGCAAGTATTTTGGAAGAATGTTAGACCCTGTAAAGTCATAAATCTGTGCGTTCATATCTCAGTATAAATATGACTTTGAGTAAGCTAATTCGTATGATTTGTTTTATTTTTTCATATGTATGAAAAACTTAATTTTGATTTTTCATTAGTGGGTGTGGCATGTTATGATGATTATGCATGACCACTTTGTATGAATTTGCACTTTGTATGACCTTGCATATGCATTTGGGGTAGGATAAGGGTATGTGATGGAGGAAGTCTGTTTTTGGCAATTTATCTGCGCTTTATGATTCCGGCGGTATTTCTGCAATATACTTTTGGCAGCACAGCCGCATATTATCTGAGTGGCATACATCCAGATTAGGATGTGAGGGATGGATGGGTTCTTGTAGCCTTATTTGGTGTGATTGTTTGGACGGAGTTGGTGTGTAGCGGATGGGGGATAAGACTTTCTATATGACATTGTTATGCTAAGCATGTTATAATTTATGATCTGTCCCTTTTGATAAGTGCATATGTGCATGGTTCTATAATTCAATTCTATTTATTTGATTACGATTGTGGGCCAAGGCACACACTAGGCTTTATAGCTCACCCCGTTTGCTTAATAATTTTAGGTAATTATCGGACTTAGGATTTGGTGGTGCACGGGAGCTCAAATTGGTTATTTTGTATAAAACTTATTTAGTAATTCTTATTTTGAAATTTACAGACTTTTGGATTGTAAGTCTATTTTGCAAACTTTATTTGTGGTTTTTGGGATTTTCAAAGTATCTAGTTAGCTATTTAAAATTTGGTGTGATTCTTGATAATTAAAAATTAAGCGTTCGATTTTCAAAGCTAAACAAGTCTAAGAAATTTTTCGCTGCAAAATTTTAAATCAGGAATACATAATTTTACAAGAAAGTAAATGTAGTCAATAGCGTGATTATTTTACATAGAGTATTACAAGTTAACGTTTCAAAATTCACACACACTTTACGACTATAAATTTTTCTAACCAGTAGATTAAAGTAAGTTTTTGTGAAAAATTTTACTTCAGAATAAATTAAGTTTTGAGAACAAGTGATCAAGGTTTTGAAATATTAATGTAACCCTCAAGATCCGACCATAACGTCTAAGTTGGGTTTGGGGTGTTACAATATGGATTTTAAATTTTAAGATTTTGTAATTCAAAATGAGGAATAGTGTGGGTTGTGTCTCACATTTATCGGACAGTTCACATGCACTTAGCAAAGTCAGTCGGCGGCATTACGATAGGAAGCTTCCAGGCGTTGCGACAATAGACGATGTCGCGACGATGTGAATGAGGGCGTTGCAACATGTCGACATGTTTCCCACAAACACCAAGTTTCTTCTCCTAGTTAAACTCTACTATCTTTTCCCAGTCGAACTCTGATTAATCTAGGAATACTTTAGTATGATTTATGTATTTTTTGGGAATCGGCCGGTATAAACAATGAAGTAAAAAAAGGTAGAGAAGATCGAACACACAAATATTTACTTGCAAAACTCATCAAAAGATGATAAAAACCACGAGAAAATGAGGCTTCAGCTTTTCACTAAATGAGTAAACAAACGAGAGTACAATATGGAGAAAATAAACCAAAATGTACTAAACATACAAACTCAAACCCCGAAAATGAATCTCTAACTCAAGAACAAAATTCTCTCCATGGTTACCACAAAAACCATCACCAAAGCTCATTTGTGACTACATCTTGTCGCCCCTAATAAGAAAAGTCATGTAGTACTACATCTTTAATTGTCTTTCAAAATAAGTGATAGGGATAAGAGTGGAAGAGGATTGTAAAGTTTGTCCAAGTCACGAATTTGACTTAGGGCTCTAGACGTTTGGAAACAAAACTTGGATTTTGACACAACCTAAAATGCAATCGAGTCCAAGTCAAATAAAACAAATAAAAATAAATAAGTAAGATAAATAAATAGAAAAATAAATCAAATATTGGAACAATAAAGAAGATATATGGAAAAGATAGAACATGGTATGTAGAAGTCCTAAGAAGCCCTGGAAACAAGAAGAATCCACAACTCCCTTCAAGCAGCTTTAATTTCCTCTCCAATAAAGAAAACTTGACAAGAAAAAGTTTGAAGATGATGCTCACAATATAAAAATATTGTTAAAACTCTTTTAAAATAAAACTTAAGAGAAATTCTTGAAAAAGAAAAACTCAAAGAGAAGTTGAATAATAATTAATTGAATGAAATGTGCACACTGCGAAGGCCTTTATATAGGCTAGCTAAATAAATCTAAATAAAAGTCTTAAGTTTACTAGAATTCTAATTAACCCAAATAATAAGTAGTTTTAAACTAAACTTTCTTGTTGATATAAAACTCCTAAATAACTTAAAATAATTAATAATTATAAAAATTTGAAATAATAAAATAATAAGAGCTGATAAATACAATATTGTGATAATATATAATAAAAATTAAGCCTAAAACCTGAACCCAATATGACTTAAACTTAAATTAAAAGCCCGAACTCGTAATTCCCGTCATAATTCCATCCAGAAATTTTGCTCACACAATCTTCATTAAAACAGTCATGACTTGAGCTCCCGAACTCAAAATTAAGTGATTCAAAGTGGGTTTTGAACTTAAGGGATAGATATTTGAACTCCATGAAGACATATTAACTAATAAGTGCCTAGATCCATCCAAAATGTTGTCACATGTCTATTGATTCCCCAAGCATAATAATTAGCATCTTAGGTGAATGGAATTTAATAAATTTCACCCGTTTCGTGCATGTATCATTCCTCGTTTCCTCAAAAACATTCATCCTCACATATTAACTTTGATCGAATCTTGGTTTTCTTAGTTTGGCCTTTGATCTTATTGTTAGGCCTTCAGGTAGTGTAAGCCCATCACATCCATGGGTCTGAAATTGGGCCTTGAGACTCACATCATTCCTCCCTTCCTCAAGAAGATTCTTTCTCGAATCTTTAGTTGTATAAAAAGAAAAGGGATTAGAATTAATAACAATAAAATGAAAAAAAATACTTATCTAAGATTTCTTGGATGCCAAAACTATCATTAAGATCAAAGACATTATTTCGATCCTTCAATTCAGCTTCGATCATATACGTCTCCTTTAAAAACAAGATATCAACACTAAACAAAGAAATGTTACGCACATGAGTGTTCAAGTAAAATATAACATGTAACTTTCTTTGAATATGCATGGTTGTAACATCCTAGATTGGGGGCTCTGCATTTGTGATGTGTTATATGTGTATGCCATGATGTGTGTGTGTGTTTGATGTGTTTAGAGCTTCCGGGAAGGCTTGAGGTTAAGCCTGAGCCTTGGTAGAAATTTTATTTTTTAGTCACTGTAAGGGAGAACTAGGTGAAGTGGGCCTTAAGGGTACTTGAATGGAAAAGTTAACACAAGAATTTAATTGGTAAAGTGGTAAGGAGGTGCCACTAAGGGAGCAGATAAGTGACGCCACAAGCATGTGTAGGGGGAGCAGGTTCGAATCCCATGCTAAGCAAAAAGGAGTGTTTTTCTTTTATATATGTGCCTGAGGAGTGAGAGGTGGTTTCGGCTAGGACTCTAAAGGAGTGGGTGTGGATTGAGTCACAGGATAGGACGAAGAGGATAAGAGAAAAAGGAGGGATAGGATAGAGGAGGAAGTGATGGCCGAATATGGGACTGTGTGCAAGGGAAAATCGGTTGAATGGCTAAGGGTGTGCCAAATTTCATCTTTTCTTAGAGCATAGCTTTTCGAGTTTATTTCTCTTCTTCTTTTCTCCTCCTAAATTTTGGCAACTACGAATTTCTCTTCTCTTTTTTCTGCCTAAACCGAAAAACTTCTAACTCTACTTTCCTCTCCACTTTCATACCATAGCCGATTGATCTTGAAAACCCGAAATGCCTAAGCCTCTTTATTTTTCTTTTTAGCTTTCTCATCCAGTTCTTTCCTAATCATTGCCGAATCCTATCCACTATTAGGCTAATACTAAAATCTCCTAAGTATCATTCGGATCTGCTGTCATAAGGTAAGAGCGTTCCCTTATTCCTTTGTTGTTTTCAATTTTTAGAGACCACAGTCGAATGGCTAAGTTGGTTGTAAGACCATCATTAGTTGATGTTTCTATTCACTGATCTCGTGTTTTCTTTGGGCGGCATTTTGGGATTTGAAGGAATTTAGTTGCCTAGGTTTCTAAGACAGAAATCGGTAACTTTTGAATCATACTATTTTTTGAGATTTCAATGTAAGGGATTCGATTCTTTCTAAGAGGTTCAATCGGTTTCCTTTCGTTATTTGTGCCTTAACCTAACGTTTCATTAAGCAATCATTATAGTACCTTCTGACTAAGGTCATTCATGGACTCGAATGTCAGCAAATCGAAGGAAGGGGTTGGATTTGTAATCTAAGCCCCAAAGTTTAAGAAACGCGCGGTGTCTGCTGTGCAAGATTGGCCACTGGGTTGTGGGCGGCTTCTGAGAAGAATAGTAGGCAGATAGCGGTAGTTTTAGCTAATGATAGCATCGACATAGAGAGTGTCGTCTTATGTGTTATCAGGTGTGTAAACTTTCACACACTATATTATAACTGTTCTAACGTTTGTATGGGCTGAAAAAGTCGAAAAGTGGACTGTATAGACAGTCGTGATACCCTTAGGGGTAAGGCTAGGATTGCCAGGTACGTGATCGTATCGTTTCTTTGTATAGCCGAATGTAGATGATATAATATGGTAGCATGTTGCATTATTAGGATTTGTATATAGATCATGGGTTGGGTTTGATATGAAGGGGAAGTGCTTAATTGGTCACGTAGTGATCGGTGGCTTTGCCACGATATATAGATATATATGTGTTCATACACTATTTCTTTTGGTCACGCTGTGATCGGTGGCTCTTCCACGATGTATATATATATTTGGTCACATAGTGATCGTGTTTATTTGGTCACCTTGTGATCGTGTTTATTTGGTAGCAAGACTGTCGTGATGGAGTGTAGCGGATGGAGGGTTGATTGTAGAAATCCCCACGGTGTGATTGGTTGGTACGGGTTGGTGTGTAGTGGATGGAATCACTAGGTTTGGGTCGGGCTTAATGCATTCATATGTTGTTGCTGATGTGTGGGCTCAGGCCCAATGTGTGATTATGGGTTGGTTGCAGTATATTTGATGTGGGAAGTTTTACATACTGAGTCTTGGTGACTCACTCCTTTTTCTTTAACCTTTCAGGTGAGCAGTAGCTCATGGATGCAGGAGCCGAGGCAGATTCGTGGAGGCCATGTTTTCAATTTCTATCCTTTACTTTTTGGTATTTCTTTAAGTCGTTTAAATTTGGGATTTCCATTATGTAATAAGCCCCTTCAAGATTGTATTTCATTTTATTTTATTATTTACCGTTTATAACGAACTCGTCACTTCGACAGTTTAAATGTTTAAGTTAAATTGGGGTTTTATTAAACCAAACATTATGTTTTCAAAAGATGACGTAATAATAGAAAAAGTTATCTTCCAAAACGTCGATTTTTCATAAATTTAACTAAGACTTGGTTTTACTTCACCCTGTGACAAACCAGATTCAGTCGTAACGCATGGGTCGAGTTTGAGGTGTTACATTTTTGGTATCAGAGCCCAATTCAAAATTTGGGCTGTGAATTGGGTCCAGTGGTGTTTTATAGTTTGATGTGAGTTTAAGAAAAATATTTTGGGTTGAGATATGGCCTTCGAGTTTGGCGGCACTTGATCCACCCAGGTAAGTATTCTAACCTTTGTTGTGGTATGCATGATTGGATTTAATGGGCTTTATGGGGACATAGGTGAGTATGCTAGGGTTTATGGACCTTAGGCCTAGTTACATAACTCTTAAAATCCATAAAACTTAATTCCTCTAATTAAACATGTCCATGGATAAGTCGTTGGGTTGGAGTGTGGCAACATGCATACGCATGTCTAGGATTGGATCTAGGGAGAGCTTGGTATTTAAGCGGCCCTAGTGGCCCACCTCCTCTTCGCTGGAATCCTACCTGGTGCGTAGTGTTTGTTCACTTTAGCCAAGAGGACTTGTTAATGGGCCAAAATTTATAACTAAAACCCGAAAGGGATTAATACCTTATTTTTGGTAAAATCTCTTATGTGCCCATAGTTTTGTAAATTACCCAGAATACCCTAGGTTTGAGAAAAATTATCGAAATACCCTTGGTTTGTAAAATTACAAAAATACCCCTGATTTATGAAATTACCAAAATACCCTTATTTTATAAAATCACCAAGATACCTTATTTTACTGAAATAACAAAAATACCCTTGTAGGGTAGAATTACGAAAATACCCCTGGTAGTGAAATGATGAAAATACCCCTGTGTGACGAAGGAGGGATTATGGATGTCACTTTTGTGTTTGATACTGTTATGTGATACTCTGTTTGTGATGTATATGGATGTGGAATGTATGAGATTTTTAGAACTAAGAGATACAGACTTGAGACTAATTTTGAATTTGAAAGAACTACTGTTTAAACTACTTTCCATAAGATTGTTCGTTATTAATCAGTGGAAGAAAGTATTAATTCATAAAATTTTTAATCAGATAAATCATGAACGCTAGATATGAGCACTAGGGGACGAGGTGTACGTGGCCAAGGTAGAAGCAGGATTGCTGTGTCGGAACTAGTAGGGTCTGGTCACGAGTCCAAAAATGAGGTACTAGTGCCACCAGCTGTGGAGGCTGAGTATCAGGACCAGACGGGCGGAGATGATGCGGTGTCTCAGGCGATGCTTTGAGTGTTGGAGAGAGTTGCGGGAGCAGGCATGGGTACGGGAGCTCAAAAATCTGGGCCAGAGCGGCTTAGGGCTAATAGAATGGAAATTTTTAGGGGAATTTTCGGTGTAGCTCCTAGTACAGCTGAGTATTGGATGGAAGCCGTGGAGCGTATAATGGATGATCTTGACTTCACGGAAGAGGAGAAGCTGAAGGGAGTGGTGTCTCTTCTTCGGGATGAAGCGTACCAACGGTGGCTTACAGTCAGGGATGGTGCGGTGGCTGACCGCATTACTTGGGAGTTTTTCAAGTCGACATTCGAGGGAAAGTACGTTGGATCGAGTTATGTGGATGCGCAGCGTAGGGCATTTTTGAATCTGATTCAAGAAAGCAAATTGGTAGCTGCTTATGAAGTGAAATTTCTGCGCTTGAGTCGTTATGCTCGAGGTATAGTGGCCACCGAACACGAGCGTTGTGTTCGATTTGAGGATGGTTTGAGGGATGATCTACGGGTGTTGATAGCCCCTCAATGAGAGTGAGAATTTGTAGTTTTAGTAGAAAAGGCTAAGATAGATGAGGAAGTTAAGCGGACCGAGAAGTGAAATAATGATAGAGAGAGCGATAGGAATAAGAGGAATGTTGGATCGTCGAGGTCAACGGGGTGTTTCTAGAAGAGACCTAAGGTGGATGGCCCGAGACAGGGTGTGAAATTTGGGGGTAATGGTCAACCTCAGAGGTGTGGCCGATGTAATAAGTTTCATTTGGGGGAATGTTGGATAGGTGATAGGAAATGTTTTAGGTATGTGTCCTCGGATCATCTGGTTAGAGACTGTCCACAGGATTGGGGTGGTGCAGAGCTGGTAGAACAGACAAACGCTCAGCTTGGTAGAAGAGGTCCACAACCACAGAGAGGTCGCAGTCCAGCCAGAGGAGATAATGGTTATGGTCGGGGTCGTGGAACACAAGGCAGAGGTGCAGGAAACACTGATGCAAGACAGTCGGGGTTGGTCTATGTGGTTAGGGGTCGTGATGAAGGGGATGCACCAGATGTCATAACCAGTACGTTCTTAATTTTTGGGTTGCCTTTTTCTGCATTAATTGATATTGGATCTACGCACTCTTAAGTTGCTAATGTAGTCTCTAGAACTTTAAGAATAGACTTTGAGATTGTCTCTAAGGAAATGACTGTAATTAGCCCGCTAGGTCAGTCAGTAGTGGTGAACAGACTGTATAGGGATGTACCTCTAGAAGTGCAAGGGGTAGTTTTTCCGACGGACTTAATGGAACTGCCTTTTGGGGAGTTTGATCTAATCTTAGGTATGGATTGGTTAGTGAAATATCGAGCGAACCTAGATTGTGCAGCCAAGCGTATGGTACTAAGGACTAGTTAGGAGGATGAGGTGGTGGTAATAGGTGAAAGGAGGAACTACTTGTCTAACGTAGTATCCGCTCTAAAGGTTGAAATAATGATGAGAAAAGGGTGTAGGGCGTTCGTAGCTTTTGTTTGTGCTTTGGAGGTTTAAGATTCAACTGTGAAGAATGTTAGAACGGTGAGGGAGTTTTCTGACATTTTCCCAGAAGAACTTCTCGGACTACCTCCGAATCGTGAGGTGGAATTTGGAATTAATCTTCTTCCGGGAATGGCGTTAGTATCTATTGCACCATATAGGATGGCACCGAAGGAGTTGGTGGAACTGAAAGCCCAGATTCGGAATTGTTGGATCGGGGTTTCATTCGACCAAGTGTATCACCTTGGGGAGCGCCAATGCTATTTGCAAAGAAGAAGGATGGATCAATACGTATGTGCGTTGACTACCGTCAGCTGAACAAGTTGACCATCAAGAACAAGTATCCGTTGCCAAGGATCGATGACTTGTTCGACCAACTGAAAGGGGCGTCAGTATTCTCAAAGATAGATTTGAGATCAGGATACCATCAGCTTAAGGTCAAAGAATTAGATATTCATAAGACAGCTTTTAGGACCCGTTATGGCAATTACGAATTCTTGGTAATGCCATTTGGGTTGACTAACGCACCAGCGGCATTCATGGATATGATGAACTGGATGTTTCAACCCTATTTGGACCGGTTCGTGGTAGTACTTATAGATGATATTCTGGTATATTCAAGGTCGGAGGAGGAGCATGATTCACATCTGCGAGTGGTATTACAAATCCTGATGGAGAAACAATTATATGCAAAAGTCAGTAAGTGCAAATTTTGGTTAAGGGAAGTTACTTTTCTAGGACACGTTGTGTCGGCTGAAGGGGTCAGAGTTGATCCTCGAAAGGTTGAAGCTATCATGGATTGGAAAACACCCAGGTCTGTGACAAAATTCAGAGTTTCTTGGGTCTTGCTAGTTATTACAAGAGGTTCGTTGAGGGATTCTCCTTGATTGTGGCACCTTTAACCAAGTTGTTGAGGAAGGGGGTACTTTTTGTGTGGAGTGACAAGCAGCAGGAAAGTTTTGAAAAGTTGAAGAAGGTGTTGACGGAAGCTCCGGTGTTGAATCAACCGGAGGCTGGAAAGGAGTTCGTGGTTTATTATGATGCTTCACACACCTGGTTAGGATGTGTGTTGATGCAAGGCGGAAGAGTGGTTGCTTACCCATCTCAACAATTAAGACCTCATGAGCTAAATTATCCCACGCATGATTTAGAATTGGCGGCAGTGGTTTTTGCTATGAAAATTTGGAGACATTATCTGTATGGGGAGAAGTCCGTCATCTATACAGATCATAAGAGCTTGAAATATCTCCTCACCCAAAAGGAGTTGGACCTAAGGTAGAGAAGGTGGATTGAACTACTAAAGGATTACGATTTTTCGATTGAATACCATCTGGGTAAAGCTAACATGGTGGCGGATGTGCTAAGTCAGAAGGTGATCTCGGATCTGAGGGCAATGTTTACGCATCTAAGCCTGTATGAGAATGGGAGTTTGTTGGCTGAGCTTCAGGTAAAGCCAACATGGATAGATAAGATTAAAGAGAAGCAATGGAAGGATGATGATTTGAGTGCCCGACTATCTCAAGTGCAACATGGTGAACTGGGGGACTATAGCTTGAATGATGACGGGGTTCTGTGTTTTTGAGATAAGGTTTGTGTGCTGAGGGACGTGGAATTGAGGTGGATGATCCTTCAGGAAGCTCATAGTAGCCCTTATGCTATGCATCCGGGAGGAAGCAAAATGTATCAGGATTTACGAGAACAATTTTGGTGGCCAGGTCTGAAGCAGGAGGTAACCAAATTTGTGGGTAAATGTTTAACATGTCAGCAGGTTAAGGCGGAGCATCAGTTACCTTCAGTGTTGTTGTAGCCGATGAAGATTCCACAATGGAAATGGGAGAGAATCACGATGGATTTTGTTAGTGGTCTACCCCTTTCGCCTACTAAGAAGGATTCGATATGGGTAGTCATTGATCGGTTGACGAAGTCCGCTCATTTTATACCGGTTCGGTTGATTACTCTCTACAAAAGTTGGCTAAGCTGTATATAGCGGAGATTGTAAGGTTGCATGGAGTACCTGTGTCCATTATCTCGGACAGAGATCTTAGGTTTACATCAAGATTTGGAGGGCGTTACATCAAGCGTTGGGTACAAAGTTGGATATTAGTACGGTGTTTCATCCACAGACGGACAGACAGTCGGAAAGGGTGATTTAGATTTTAGAAGACATGCTGAGAGGTTGCATTATCGATTTCAAAGGTAGCTGGAAAGAATTATTACCATTGGTAGAATTCGCATATAATAACAACTACCAGTCCAGTATTCAGATGGCACCATATGAAGCGTTGTACGGGCGGAGGTGTCGTACTCCTACATGTTGGACGGAGTTGGGTGAACGACAGATGTTGGGTCCGAAACTAGTATTGGAAATAGAGAATAAGGTTGGGTTGATTTGGGCTAGGTTGAAGGAAGCGTCGGATAGGCAGAAGTCCTACGCTGACCTGAAGCGGAGAGACATAGAATTTGCAGTAGGTGATCAGGTTTTCTTGAAAGTATCACCGTGGAAGAAAATTCTAAGGTTTAGACAGAAGGGTAAGCTAAGCCCTAGGTTCATCGGGCCTTATCGGTGTTGAAGCATCTAGGACCAATTGCTTATCAGCTTGAGCTACCCTTGGATTCATGATGTGTTTCATGTTTCAATGTTGCGACGTTACCGTTCAAACCCATCTCATGTGATACCGTTGGAGGAACTTGAAGTAAAGCCTGATTTATCTTTTGATGAGGAACCAGTTCAAATCTTGGAGCGCAATGTTAAAGTTTTGCGAAGAAAATTGGTTCCTTTGGTTAAGGTTCTATGGCAGAATCACGGAGCAGAGGAAGCTACATGGGAGCCAGAGGATGTTATACGACAGCAATACCCTCGTCTCTTTTGACTAGGTAATTTTGGGGACGAAATTCTTTTAAGGGGGTAGAACTGTAACATCCTAGATTGGGGGCTCTGCATTTGTGATGTGTTATGTGTGTATGCCATGCTCTGTGTGTGTGTTTTATGTGTTTAGAGCTTCTAGGAAGGCTTGAGGTTAAGCCTGAGCCTTGGTAGAAATTTTGTTTTTTAGTCACTGTAAGGGAGAACTAGGTGAAGTGGGCCTTAAGGGTACTTGAATGGAAAAGTTAACACAAGAATTTAATTGGTGAAGTGGCAAGGAGGCACCACTAAGGGAGCAGATAAGTGACGCCACAAGCATGTGTGAGGGGAGCAGGTTCGAATCCCATGCTATAATATCTGGGATTTAGGGCTTGTGCATTATTGCTTAATTGTATGAAGTAGCATGCCTATATGTGTTTGAATGTGTTGTATGAATTCTTGAGAACTTCAAAGTGTAGGTAAATGCCTTAGAAAATATCGGATTTTAAGTATTTTAAGGGGAGCTAAGCTTGATAGGCCTTAAGAGGAATTGTAAGGGAAATTAGACATCAAAATGGGCTTGTTAAAGTGGCCAGGAGGCGCCACTTAAGGCCTTGGTAAGTGATGCCACAAGCAGTTCAAAGGGAGCCTAGGTTCGAGTGGCAAGGGAAGCAAATGGGAGTTTTATTTTGTTGCAAGGAGGAAAGGTAGTGGACGGCATGTGGACTCTAGAAGGAGGAGGTATAGATGGGGTTGGAGAGTTTGACGATTCGGCTAAGGTGGAGGGATCAAGGGATAAGGGAGAGAGGGGAGGAAGTGGCTGAATATGGGACTCTAAAGGGGGTGCATAATTTGGTCATACAGTGAGAGCTAGGTGCCGAATTTACTTAGTGTAGTGATAGGCATCTTTTGCGATTTTTCTCTCTTTCAAAAAGCTCTATTCCCTTTCTCTTTTTCTTTTGTGACTAGAAATCGAAACCTCTCAAACCTTATTCTCTCTTCTTCTTCTTCTTCTTCTCATGATTCAACCATCATCAAAAGCCGAAACTTTGATCTAGTTCTCTCCTTGGCGAAACTTTGATCTAGTTCTCTCCTTGACTACTCTCTTTTAATCTCTGTTGGTGGTAAGTAATACTATGACCATAAACTCTCTTGCCATAACATTTTCTTTTGTATGCAACCAACGTTAAGGAGCATCAAAGGAGTCTCTTATTTCTCATCTTCATCCTTAAGGTGCTTGAAACCCACCTCTTCCTTGGTTTCCAAAAGCTGATTCTCTTAGGAAGTGCTGTCGACTACTCTCTTTTAATCTCTGCAAGCAAGCGTTGGTGGTAAGTAATCACTTTTTTAGCAATCGGTTTTACCTCTTCTTCATTGGTGTGCCAAAATCAAGTGTTTAGGCCTTGATTTTAGGGATGGCCGAATGTTCATAGTGCCATAATACGTGTTTCTTTTGTATGTAACCAACGTTAAGGAGCATTAAAGGAGTCTCTTGGATTTGATTACTCAAGGTAAGGGCTTAGTGTTCGGCCATAGGCCACTTTCATAAGTTTTTGTACTAAAGCTGATTCTGAAATTTATTAAGTAGGGATTTTGACAACTTCGGGATTTCTATTGTAGCCAACTGTAAGAGGAGATCTTCGGGATCTAAGGTAAGCAAGGGTGATCTTAGGCTGAAGGCCATTCATGGTGTTCATTAAGTGTTAAAATTGGATCTAACATGAGTCTATAGGTATTTCGACATCTCTATTAGCAGATAGCAATTTTGGGATTTAGATAAGCGAGGTAAGTGGGTTATGATATTCGGCCATAGACCATTCTATCTATTAATGTTAGCCGACTCTGACTTTGATTTTTAGGAGTACAACCTGTTTCGATAGATTTTCGGGATTCAGTGAAAGCGTTAGTACCAGGTGTGTAGCCCTACACTAATTTCTTAATAGATTTATGGTATTCATGTTACGTATGTGTTAACAAAAATATGAAAATGTCGCTAAGGGTACACAGAGTATTCAGGTACGTAACCTTTAATTTTGTGTTAATAAATGTTATGAACATTTGGATTATGGCACATATGTGAATTTGATATGAATATGGAATAACGTGCATGGCATGATATTCGCATGATTTGTATGACACATGGGGCATATGGGTGATTATGAAAAGGGGAAGTGATCCGTGGTTTTTACCACAATATCCGTGACTCATGTCACAAAATCGAATGTGGTGACTAATGTCACGAAATACTATCTGGTGACTTTGTCACAATTATCCGTGGCTATGCCACAATCTATAAGGGCGATGTGCAAGTCGTCCGCAATGAACGCTTCGATGGTGTGTAGCGGATGGAGGGCGATTTAGTAATCCCACGGTGTGATGGCGTGTACGGTGATGTGTAGAGGATGGCTATCTAGGTTTGGGTTCGGATTGCATCATTGTTTATATATATGTTATATATATATGATTTGTATGCCTAAATCGATTGGGAATTTGTGTTGGTTGTTACACATTGGGTCATTGACTCACCCGTTGTGGATATCTTTTCAGTGATACTCAAGAATGGACCAATTTCGAGGAGCTTAATGGTGGCCATGTTCATTTCAAAGATTTATTTTATTTTGAATTTTTTTTATGTTTAAGTATTTTGGATTTATTTTGGGTTATAGGTTGATGTAATAAGGCCATTATACTTAATTGTTTTATGCGTTTTTAATTTTTCCGATATGATACAAACAATATCAAATGTTTTGAAACTCAATTACCTACGGTTTTTTTCCAAGTTACAATAATAATGAAATTCTGAAATTTGGTATTCTTTTCAACTTGTGTTTTTTTTTTAAAAAACTTATCAATTTAGCATAAAATTAAACACAACTCGAATCAACTTTTCTACAAACCACCACGATTTTCAAAATGTTATTCGAAACTTAACTATGTTTTTACTCGAGGAGCATGCCAGATCCGGTCAGGGCTTGTGGGCTGGGTTTGGGGTGTTTCAGTTTGGTATCAGAGCCCGGTTCAAAACTCGGCCTTGAGGGCTTTTTAGGCCCAAGACGTTTTGTTTCTTTTGAAATTGGATTTTACTAAGGAATGAGCAGGTTTTCTGGCATGGCACCTGAGTCTCTGGCCTGAAGTCCACTAGGTAAGTACTCCTAACCCTTTTGTGATTTGTATATGGGAATTATAGGGACGTAAATTAGTAGATTAGGAATTATTGAACCCTAGGATTAGTCTACTCCAACACCAAAATACATAAAACTTAAAGTCTAACCAAACCAACCTGTGTCTGAGTCACCGAGTTAAGGGTGTGGCAATCGCTGTGCGCATGTCTAGGATTGGATTCAGGGGGAGCCTGGTATTTAAGCAGTCCTAGTGACTCACCTCCTCTCCGCTCAAATCCTACCTGGTGCGTAGTGACGGTTCACCCTAACCAAGAGGACTCAATCACAGGCCAAATTCAATAATTAAAACCCGAAAGGGACCAGTCACCTTATTTTGTGAAATTCTAAAGTCAAGCCATGATTATAAAATTCTAAAGTACCCTTGATTTAAAAATGACCAAAATACCCCTAGTTTGCAAGTTGCCCAAATTACCCCTAACATGTACAAATTACTAAAATACCCTCCGTATGGAAAGTTACCGAAATACCCTCGAATTAAAAATTTCCAAAAATACCCTTGCTTTGAAAAGTCACCAGGAACCATGTTTTGCAAAAAAAATTACCGAAATACCCCTGGTTTGAAAAATTACAAGAATTCCCTTAGTTTATAAAATAACCATATTACCCTTGAATCTTTTTACCAAGTATTTCAATTTTGTAAAAGTACCAAAAATCTCTACTTTGCAAAATTTTCAAATACCCTAATTTGAAAAATTACCAAAATACCCCTGTAGGATAAAATTACGGAAATACCCTTGTGTAGTGGAAAACAACAACAATGACAAATACAACACTTCTCTGTGATAAACGTAAGTTCATGAGTGTGATGATTGAATGAATGAATTTGAGACTATGTGTAGGTATGAACTCGAAAGAACTACTCCTTAGACTTATTTAACATAAGACTGTTCGCGATAAATCAGTGGAACGAAAACTAATTCATAAAATTCTTTAATCAGATAAACGCGATTCAGTAGCATGAATTCTAGGGGACGTGGTCATAATGTGCGTGGCTGTGGTAGAGGCCGAATGACCGTGTCGAAACCCATTAGGTCCGCCAAGGTCCGAAATGAAATGCCACCACCACCATTCTTGATGTGGAATATCGGGATCAAACGGATCAATCACGGATCATGAAGTTCGGAAAGGGTTCTTTGGAGCGGTGGAGGCATGGGAGCTCGAAAGTCTGTACCTGAGTGACTCTGACCTAATAGAGTTGAGTTTTTTCGTGGTATATCTGGTGTGGCGCCCAATACGACTGAGTATTGGTTGGAAGCGATGGAGTGAATTATGGATGATTTGGACCTGACTGCTGAGGAGAAACTGAAAGGGGTAGTGTCGCTACTCCGCGATGAGTCATATCAATGGTGGCTCACAATTCGGGATGGTGCTGCCGCAGATGATCTTACTTGGGAATACTTCAAGGCAGCATACCAGAAGAAGTACATTGGGACCAATTTGTGGATGCGCAGAGGAAGGCATTTCTAAGGCTGGTTTAGGGAAGTAAGTCCGTAGTGGAGTATGAGGCAGAATTTCTAAGGTGGAGCTGTTATGCTCGAGGTATAGTGGCTACGGAGCATGCGCAATGTGTCCGGTTTGAGGATGGACTGAGGGATGACCTGAGGTTGTTGATAGCTCCACAGCAAGAGCGGGAATTTACCGTGTTGGTAGAGAAGGCTAAAGTAGCCGAAGGGATTAAAGAATCTGTGAGACAGAATACAGACTAGAATAGGCAAAAGAGAGGTTTTGGATCATCATGGTCATCCGGGAATGTGCAAAAGAGGCCTAGAGTTGATGGGCCGTGAGGTCAACAAGCTGCTACGGGAGGGAAGTATCGTACTTGTGCTCAGTGTGGCAAGATGCATCTAGGAGAGTGTTGGAAGAAGACAGGGGGATGTTTCAAGTGTGGGTCCAAGGACCACATGATTAAGGACTGTCCTATGAAAATAGATGGGAGCCGACTAGCAAGTCAGGGTCCTAATCAGGCTGGAAGAGGAGGACAGCAGCCACCGTGAGGTCGTGGTTTGGCTGGCAGAAGTAATGGTTCTGGTAGAGGACGGGGAGCACCGAGCAGAGGTGTTGGTAATACAGAGGCAAGACAGTCGGGTCTGGTGTATATAGTTCACCGGAGGGAGGATGGAGACGCACCGGACGTCATAACCGGTACGTTCCTTATGGCTGACAAGCCTTACTTTGCTTTAATTGGTGTTGGCTCTACCCACTCTTATGTTGCATGTAGTGTAGTTGAAACACTAGGCATAACCTCTGAGCTGTCTAATAGGGAGATGACTGTAGTGAGCCCATTAGGTCGAACTGTAGTGGTGAATAAGATATTTCAGAGTGTACCTCTAGGGCTTCAGGGAGTGGTATTTCCTGCCGACTTGATGGAACTACCCTTTGGAGAATTTGATATCATCCTTGGCATGGACTGGCTAGTGGAACATCGGGATGTATTGGATTGCGCAGCTAAGCAAATGGAGTTAAGGACACCGGAGGATAAGGCGATAATTATGATAGGAGAAAGAAGAAACTACTTGTCTAACGTAGTCTCTTCTTTAAAGGCTAATAAGATCGTACGGAAAGGGTGCAAGGCATTTTTGACCATTGTTAGTACGTTGGATGCAAAAGAAGGGGGAGTTAGTGGAGTTAGAACAGTAAGAGAATTTGTGGATGTTTTTCTAGAGGAGTTACCTGGAATACCCCCAGACAGGGAAGTAGAGTTCGAAATTGACTTGTTGTCGCATACTCCCGTGTCAATCGCCTGCATGTAATGGCACCAAAGGAGTTGGTTGAGCTCAAGGCTCAGATCCAAGAGTTGCTTGATCGTGGGTTTATTCGACCCAGTATGTCTCCATGGGGAGCACCGATCTTGTTTGTGAAGAAGAAGGACGGGACTATGCTTATGTGCATAGACTACCATCAGTTGAATAAGCTGACCATCAAGAACAAGTATCCATTGCCAAGAATAGATGACTTGTTCGATCAGCTTAAGGGGGCCGCAGTATTTTCGAAGATAGATCTAAGGTCTGGATATCATCAGCTTAAAGTGAAGGAGGCTTATATCCATAAGACAGCTTTCCGGACAAGATACGGGCATTATGAGTTCTTGGTAATGCCGTTTGGATTGACAAACTCCCTAGCCGTGTTCATGGACATGATGAACCGGGTTTTCCAACCCTATCTGGACCGGTTCGTTATTGTGTTTATAGACAATATCTTGGTGTAATTTAAGTCTGAGGAAGAACACAACGAGCACCTCCGAGTCGTGTTGCAAGTGTTAAGGGAGAAAAAGCTATATGCCAAGTTCAGCAAGTGTGAATTTTAGCTGAAGGAAGTTACGTTTTTAGGGCATATGGTGTCTGCTGAAGGAATACGGGTGGATGCTCGGAAGATTGAGGTAGTGCTAGATTGGAAACCACCTAAGGCTGTGGCAGAAGTTCGTAGCTTTTTGGGATTGGCAGGCTATTATAGAAGATCCGTGGAAGGGTTCTCATCAATAGCCACACCTTTGACGAAGTTGTTGAGAAAAGAGGTACCTTTCGTATGGTCAGATAAGCAACAGGAGAGCTTTGAGAAGCTTAAGAGGGTCTTGACTGAAGCTCCAGTTTTGATTCAGCCTGAGGTAGGGAAGGACTATGTGGTATATTACGATGCTTCCCATACAGGATTGGGATGTGTCTTTATGCAGGACGGGAAGGTAGTCGCTTTTGCGTCTCGACAATTAAGGCCACATGGAGTTAATTACCCAATGCATGATTTGGAATTGGCGGTAGTGGTCTTTGCACTTAAAGATGGAGGCACTATCTATATGGAGAAAAGTCAATGATCTACACAGACCACAAGAGCCTTAAGTATCTGCTGACTTAGAAAGAGCTAAACCCGAGACAACGAAGGTGGGTGGAGTTATTGAAGGACTACGATTGTTCCATAGAGTATCACCCAGGCAAGGCGAATGTAGTAGTAGATGCCCTAAGTCGAAAAGTAGTGTGGGATCTAAGGGCGATGTTCGCACATTTGAGCCTCTATGATGATGGAAGTTTGCTGGCAGAGTTGCAAGTTGAGCCGACATGGCTGAATGAGGTGAAAGAGGGATAGTGGGCAGATGATGATTTCAGTGCTAAGCTACAGCAAGTGCAGAGTGGGGAGTTGGAGGATTATGGTATTAATGGCGATGGAGTATTGTGTTTCAAGGGTAAGGTCTGTATACCAAAGGACGAAGAGTTAAGGCGGAGAATTCTTCAGGAATCACATAGTAGCCCTTATGCTATGCATCCGGGAGGTAGTAAGTTATACAAAGATCTAAGGGAACAGTTTTGGTGGCCTGGTCTTAAGCGGGAAGTTATAGAATTTGTAGGGAAGTGCTTAACGTGTCAGCAAGTTAAGGTTTGAACACCAAGTTCGTCGATTGCTTCACCGATCAGATTCTCAGAATGGAAGTGGGAGAGAATTACCATGGACTTCGTTAGTGGGCTTCCCCTTACGCCTACTAAGAAGGACTCGATATGGGTGATAGTGGATCAGTTGACGAAGTCTGCGCATTTCATCCCCGTGCGAGTTGACTACTCATTGTAAAAGTTGGCAAAGTTATATATGGCAGAAATTGTGAGGTTGCATGGAGTGCCAATGTCGATTATCTCGGATAGAGATCCGAGGTTTACGTCTCAATTTTGGAAGGCGCTACATCGAGCTTTAGGCACCAGATTGGACTTCAGTACGGCATTTCATCCGCAGTCAGACGGTCAATCTGAACGAATGATCCAAGTGTTGGAGGATATGTTGAGGGGTAGCGTGATAGACTTCAGAGGGAGTTGGGAAGAGTTCTTGCCTTTAGCGGAATTTGCGTATAACAATAGCTATCGTGCAAGTATTTGGATGGCACCGCACGGCTTATGGATGGACTCAAGTGTCGCACTCCTACATGTTGGATGTAATTGAGAGAACGCCGATTTTGGGTATCTTTAAAAAACATTACTTGTAGGAGGAATTGATAAATCAAAAGAAAACCACATTTAAGGAAATTACTTTAAAACACATATATATCTATATATATATATATATATGTTAGTGACAAAAACATTTTAAATTATTATTTATCGAAACTATTTAGTTATTTAATAGTTATTGTTCATGGCAAAATAAAAATAATTCCAAACACAAAATTAAAGATGGTTTATAGTGGCCTTATTACAAAAATTAGCAAACCCATAATAAAGTCTAAATAATAAAAATTAACTTAATAAGTTTAAGTAGGAAAATTTCCAAACTTCATTGTTTGAGCATCGCCACCTCGAAATCCTTGTTGCTTGATCCATCGTGACTACTTAATCATCCGAAAAGTTTTCCACAAAAGGGGTGAGTCATAAACTCAATGTATAACACATACATTGAAGAGCCCATTTGATTAAGCCTTTAAGCCCATTAATTACACATATGGCCATAGGCCCATTTAAGTCATATTTGGCCAAAAGCCCATTTTATAACAGATCAAATAATAATCATTTATGATCACATGATTAGATACAAATAATGAAATTCAAACCCGCCCACCTAAATATCCATCTGCTACACACCACCCGTATTCAACCAACACACAACGGGGGATTACTAAATCGACCCTCCATCCATATACAACCATTTTGGGTTCAAGTTCGATGGTAAAATAGTACATCCTCTCTTCCAAACACTCGCATCGCCCTTTTCTTACCTATCTTGTTAGTCTTAAATCACCCCTAAAATAACGTTGATTAGTGATCCATTCTAAAAGAATTGATATGATCGAAATTAAAATCCTTACCTTGATGATCTCGAAGATCACTTCTTAAAAGTTGGCTTCAACAAAGATCTTTAAAAATCCTTTCCAAGGATTCGCTAGAGATGTATGAAAATAAAAGGATTATGAGACTAAAATAAAAGAAGATCATGAAAACGATTGACAAAATCCTTACTTGATTCACTTGAAGGTTCGGCCTGAACAAAAGAAGAAAGGAAATGATGATTCGGCTTTAACAAAAGAGAGAAATATTGTCCTTTGGCTATGGTGGTTTCTTGAGAGAATGAAGAAAGAAGTATGCAAAGAGAAGGAAATAGAGAAGGAAGAAAAGAGAAAGAGAAAGAGAGAGATTAAAGGAAGAAGATGATGATGGTGATGTTGTTTTTCAAAAGAAAAGAGATTGGTTTTGGAACCTATGCTCATTCAAGGGAAGAAATGAAGAAAAGGTTCTTGATATTTTGTGGTTTCACTATGAGAGGGAAAGAGAAGAGAGAAATAGAATGAAAAAGAAAGAAAAAGAAAATGAGAGAGAAAGCTTTTGGTGAAAGTTGAATTCGGCACTAGAGAGGAAGAAAAGGAAGTGTCTTCAAAAGTGACAATAATTTGGTATCAAAAGGAGCTAAAATTTTGAGAGGAAAAGAAGAAATAAAGGTACCTATTTGGTCAAAATGCAAAGGCCAAACAAAGCAAACTTTGTACCAAATGTCAATAGACAATTTCGCTAAGAGAAGAAAAATATTGGACAAAGGAAAATGCATAATTGACAACCTTTTGGTCAACTAAAACCTCCCTAATCCCATACCAAAATTCTACCAACACAATAACCTACACAATCCCCTTCTTTCCTCCTTGATTCTTCCCTATCAACTCCATAATTTCCAACACAATTAATCACTCCCTTAGCCCTTTATGTTGCTAGGTTCATGGTCAAATGACCATGAACAAACTTCCAAAACATTGCCCACATATCATGCCTTTTGTCCCCCTTTCTTACCATCTTCTTATGATTCCATACCATAAGTTCCTAGCTTGCCTTTTTCATATGGTCAAATGGCCAAAATAAAAGAATACTCATCCACTCTAGAACATCTGTGGCTCATACACTATAGGGAAGGAAACATAAAACTAAAATTTTTCCCATTTGTTAGCTAGGGGATTCGAACCTCTCCCCTCAAGCACTAATTCATGCGCCAACACCACCATGCCAATTACTCATCTTATGCTTAAAACTCCTTGTCATTATTTCTTAAGGCCTAACTTGTTTAGCTCCCTCTTAATTATTAGAAATTAAAAGTTTCACTAGCATTCACTTAATTAATGAAGCTCAAATAACTTCCAAAATACACTCAATAATAATTAAGCATGCAACATCATTCAATTAAGTAGAAAATGCATAACCCCAATTATCGATGTTACAGCTTCTACCCCCTTAAAATAATTTCTTCCTCAAATTACCTCGGCCGAATAAGTGAGGGTATTGCTGTAGCATCGCTTCTCTTCCCTATGAAGCTTCTTCCGATCCATGATTACGCCCATAATACTTTGACGAGAGGAACTGATTTTCTCCAGTAAAACCTTTACATCTCGCCCAAAATTTGAATTGGCTCCTCTTCATAGACAAATCGGTCTTAATTCCACCTCCTCGATCGGCACTACATGAGATAGATCCCACTCTAGAATGCATAACATTGAAACATGGAACACATCATGCATTTGCTTAAACTCAAGGCAATTCTAATTGATATGCCAGGTCCGACTCGCTTAAAACCCGAAGGTCCTATGAACCTATGGACTTAACTTTCTTTATGCATCAAATCTCATCACCTTTTTTCCAAGGTGAAACCTTTAGGAAAACTTGGTCCCCACAAAGAACTCTATTTCTTTCCGCTTTAGATCTGCGTTTACGCATTTGTATGCACCGATGCTTCCTTTAACCGAGCCCGGATTATTTTAACCTTTTCTTCGGATTCAAATACTATCTCTCGACCCAAATCGACGTTCCCTAATTCCGCCCAACACGTAGGAGTGCGACACTTCCATCCATAGTGCTTCATATGGTGCCATCAATATCCGATTGAAACTGTTGTTGCACGCAAATTTCGCCAACGGTAAGAATTCCTCCCAACTTCCCTTGAAATCCATTACACATCCTCTTAACATATCTTCTAAGATTTGATTATTTTTCAGATTGGCCATCGACCGAGGATGAAATGCCGATCAAGTCCAATCGTGCCTAAAGCCCGATCGAATGATCCAAGTGTTGGAGGATATGTTGAGGGTAGCGTGATAGACTTGAGAGGAGTTGGGAAGAGTTCTTGCCTTTAGCGGAATTTGCGTATAACAATAGCTATCGTGCAAGTATTTGGATGGCACCGTCTGGTTACCAGATGGACGAAAGTGTCGCACTCCTACATGTTGGATGAATTGGGAGAACGCCGATTTTGGGTTTGAAAATTATGGCAGAATTCGAGGAGAAGGTTAAGATAATTCGGGCACACGCTTGAAGGAGGCATCGGCGATGTGCAAAACTCAAAGCGATTTCAAGCGAAAGGAGATTGAGTTTGCTGTGGGAGATTATGTGTTTCTTAAAGTTTCGCCTTGGAAGAAGGTGATGAGATTTGGTTGCAAAGGGAAGTTAAGTCCCAAGTTTATAGGACCTTATCGGGTATTGAAGCAAGTTGGACCAGTGGCATACCAGTTGGAGTTACCTCCAGAGTTGTAGCAGAGGCACGATGTATTCCATGTTTCTATGCTGCGACGTTACCGATCAGATCCATCTCATGTAGTTTCGGTTGAAGAGGTGGAACTAAGGCCAGATTTGTCCTATGAGGAGGAGTCAATTCAGATCTTGGAGCGAGATGTGAAAGTATTGCGAAGGAAATCAGTTCCTTTAGTCAAAGTGCTATGGCGTAATCATGGATCGGAAGAAGCTTCGTGGGAGCCAAAAGAAGCAATGCGACAGCAATACCCTCACCTATTCTAGCCAGGTAATTTCGAGGTCAAAATTATTTTTAGGGGGTAGAACTGTAATATCCGGGATTTAGGACTTGTGCATTATTGCTTAGTTGTATGAAGTAGCATGCCTATGTGTGTTTGAATGTGTTGTATGAATTCTTGAGAACTTCAAAGTGTAGGTAAATGCCTTAGAAAATATCGGATTTTAAGTATTTCAAGGGGAGCTAAGCTTGATAGGCCTTAAGAGGAATTGTAGGGGAAATTAGACATCAAAATGGGCTTGTTAAAGTGGCAAGGAGGCGCCACTTAAGGCCTTGGTAAGTGACGCCACAAGCAGTTCAAAGGGAGCCTAGGTTCGAGTGGCAAGGGAAGCAAATGGGAGTTTTATTTTGTTGCAAGGAGGAGAGGTAGTGGACGGCATGTGGACTTTAGAAGGAGGAGGTATAGATGGGGTTGGAGAGTTTGAGGATTCGGCTAAGGTGGAGGGGATCAAGGGATAAGGGAGAGAGGGGAGGAAGTGGCCGAATATGGGACTCTAAGGGGGGTGCATAATTCGGTCATACAAGGGGAGCTAGGTGCCGAATTTACTTAGTGTAGTGATAGGCATCTTTTGTGATTTTTCTCTCTTTCAAAAAGCTATATTCCCTTTCTCTTTTTCTTTTGTGACTAGAAACCGAAACCTCTCAAACCTTATTCTCTCTTCTTCTTCATCTTCTCACGATTCAACTATCATCAAAAGCCGAAACTTTGATCTAGTTCTCTCCTTGGCCGAATACTCTGACCATAAACTCTCTTATGTTGCGATTTCTCTCTTCATCCTTAAGGTGCCGAAACCCATCTCTACCTTGGTTTCCAAAAGCCGATTCTCTTAGGAAGTGTTGTCAACTACTCTCTTTTAATCTCTGCAATCAAGCGTTGGTGGTAAGTAATCACTTCTTTAGCAACCAATTTTGCCTCTTCTTCATTGGTGTGCCAAAATCAAGTGTTTAGGCCTTGGTTTTAGGCATGGCCGAATGTTCATAGTGCCATAATACGTGTTTCTTTTGTATGTAGCCAACATTAAGGAGCATTAAAGGAGTCTCTTGGATTCGATTACTCAAGGTAAGGGCATAGTGTTCGGCCATAGGCCACTTTTATAAGTTTTTGTACTAAAGCCGATTCTGACATTTATTAAGTAGGGATTTCGACAACTTTGGGATTTCTATTGTAGCCGACTGTAAGAGGAGATCTTCGGGATCTAAGGTAAGCAAGGGTGATCTTAGGCTGAAGGCCATTCATGGTGTTCATTAAGTGTTAAAATCGGATCTAACATGAGCCTATAGGTATTTCGACATCTCCATTAGCAAATAGTGATTTCGGGATTTAGATAAGCAAGATAAGTGGGTTATGATATTCGGCCTTAGACCATTCTGTCTATTAATGTTAGCCGACTCTGACTTTGATTTTTAGGAGTACAACCTATTTCAGTAGATTTTCGGGATTCAGTGAAAGCGTTAGCACTAGGTGTGTAGCCCTACACTAATTTCTTAATAGATTTATGGTATTCATGTTACATATGTGTTAACGAAAATATGAAAATGTCGCTAAGGGTACACAGAGTATTCAGGTATGTAACCTTTAATTTTGTGTTAATAAATGTTATGAACATTTGGATTATGGCACATATGTGAATTTGATATGAATATGGAATAACGTGTATGGCATGATATTCGCATGATTTGTATGACACATGGGGCATATGGGTGATTATGAAAAGGGGAAATGATCTAGTGGTTTTTACCACAATATCTGGTGACTCATGTCACAAAATTTGAATGTGGTGACTAATGTCACGAAATACTATCTGGTGACTTTGTCACAATTATCTGGTGGCTATGCCACAATCTATAAGGGCGATGTGCAAGTCATCTGCAGCGACTGCCTTCGATGGTGTGTAGCGGATGGAGGGTCGTTTTAGTACTCCACACGGTGTGATGGCAGGTAAGGGTGATGTGTAGAGGATGGCTATCTAGGTTTGGGTTCGGGATTGCATCATTGTTTATATATATGTTATATATATATGATTTGTATGCCTAAATCAATTGGGAATTTGTGTTGGTTGTTACACATTGAGTCTGTTGACTCACCCCGTTGTGGGATATCTTTTCAGGTGACACTTAGTAAATGGACCGGGTCGGCAGGAGCTTAATGGTGGCCATGTTCAGCTCGGCATTTATTTTATTTTGAATTTTTTTTATGTTTGAGTACTTTGGATTTATTTTGGGTTATAGGTTGATGTAATAAGGCCATTATACTTAATTGTTTTATGCGTTTTTAATTTTCCCGATATGATACAAACAATATCAAATGTTTTGAAACTCAATTACCTACGGTTTTTTCCAAGTTACAATAATAATGAAATTCTAAAATTTGGTATTCTTTTCAACTTGTGGTTTTTTTTTTAAAAAAAAACTTATCGATTTAGCACAAAATTAAACAGAACTCGAATCAACTTTTCTACAAACCACCACGATTTTTAAAGCGTTATTCGAAACTTAACTATGATTTTACTCGAGGAGCATGCCAGATCCGGTCAGGGCTTGTGGGCCGGGTTTGGGGTGTTTCACATGCTAAGCAAAAAGGAGTGTTTTTTATATATATATATATGTGCCTGTGGAGTAAGAGGTGGTTTCGGCTAGGACTCTAAAGGAGTGGGTGTGGATTGAGTCATAGGATAGAAAGATGAGGATAAGAGAAAAATGAGGGATAGGATAGAGGGGGAAGTGATGGCTGAATGTGGGATTGTGTGCAAGGGAAAATCAGTTGAATGGCTAAGGGTGTGCCGAATTTCATCTTTTCTTAGAGCATATCTTTTTGGGTTTCTTTCTCTTTTTCTTTTCTCCTCCTAAATTTCGACAACTACGGATTTCTCTTCTCTTTTTTCTGCCTAAACCGAAAACTCCTAACTCTACTTTCCTCTCCACTTTCATACCATAGCCGATTGATCTTGAAAACCTGAAATGCCTTAGCCTCTTTATTTTTCTTTTCAGCTTTCTTATCCAGTTCTTTCCTAATCATTGCCGAATCCTTTCCACTATTAGGCTAATAACAGAATCTCCAAAGTATCATTCGGATATGCTGTGATAAGGTAAGAGTGATCTCTTATTCCTTTGTTGTTTTCGGTTTTTGGAAACCATAGCCGAATGGCTAAGTTCGTTGTAAGGCCATCATTAGTTGATGTTTTGATTCACTGATCTCGTGTTTTCTTTGGGCGGCATTCCGGGATTTGAAGGAGATCTAGTCGCCTAGGTTTCTAAGATAGAAATCGGTAACTTTCGAATCATACTAGTTTTCGGGATTTCAAGGTAAGGGATTTGATTCTTTCTAAGAGGTTCAATCGATTTCCTTTCATTATTTGTGCCTTAACCTAACATTTCGTTAAGCAATCATTATAGTACCTCTAACTAAGGTCATTCATTGACTCGAATGTCAGCAAATCGAAGGAAGGGGTTGGATCTATAATCCCAGCCCCAAAGTTCAAGAAACGCATGGTGTTTGCTGTTCGAGATTGGCCCCCAGGTTGTGGGCTGGCTTCTGAGTAGAATAGTAGGCAGATAGCGATAGTTTTGGCTAGTGATAGCGTCGACATAGAGAGTGTCGTCTTATGTGTTATCAGGTGTGTAAACTTTCATACACTATATTATAACTGTGCTAACGTTTGTATGGGCTGAAAAAGCCGAAAAGTGAGCTGTATAGACAGTCGTGATACCCTTAGGGGTAAGGCTAGGTTTGCCAGGTACGTGATCGTATCGTTTCTTTGTATAGCCGAATGTATGTGTGACAAGATGATATAATATGAGTAGCATGTTGCATTATTAGGATTTGTATGTAGATCATGGGTTGGGTTTGATATGAAGGGGAAGTGCTTTATTGGTCACGTAGTGATCTGTGGCTTTGCAACGATATATATATATATACATGTGTTCATACACTATTTCTTTTGGTCACACTGTGATCGGTGGCTCTGCCACGACGTATATATATATTTGGTCACATAGTGATCATGTTTATTTGGTCACCTAGTGATCGTGTTTAATTGGCAGCAAGACTGTCGTGATGGAGTGTAGCGGATGGAGGGTTGATTGTAGGAATCCCCACGGTGTGATTGGTTGGTACGGGTTGGTGTGTAGCAGATGGAATCACTAGGTTTGGGTCGGGCTTAATGCATTCATATGTTGTTGCTGATGTGTGGCTCAGTCCCAATGTGTGATTGTGGGTTAGTTGCAGTATATTTAATGTGGGAAGTTTTACACACCGAGTCTTGGTGACTCACCCCCTTTTCCTTAACCTTTCAGGTGAGCAGTTGCTCGTGGATGCAGGAGCCGAGGCGGACTCGTGGAGGCCATGTTTTCGATTTCTATCATTTACTTTTCGGCATTTCTTTAAGTCGTTCAGATTTGGGATTTCCATTATGTAATAAGGCCCTTCAATATTGTATTTCATTTTATTTTATTATTTACGATTTATAACAAACTCGTCACTTCGACAGTTTAAATGTTTAAGTTAAATTGGGATTTTATTAAACCAAACATTATGTTTTCAAAAGCCGACGCAATAATAGAAAAAGTTATATTCCAAAACGCCGGTTTTTCATAAATTTAACTAAGACTTGGTTTTACTTCACCCTGTGACATACCAGATTCGGTCGTAACGCATGGCTCGGGTTTGGGGTGTTACAATGGTCATCCATAAGCATTTCCAATGATGAGTCAAGAATTTCACATAATTATAAAAATCAAGAAGGTTAAGATTATTATGTAAAAATTCATAGTTAAAGGTCTAGATAGAAAGTTTTGTTGCAAGAGAAAATATATATAAAATGCTTTAATAAACCTATTTAATGCAACAAAATTACTACTCTTAACCTTTAAATATCTAGATAAACCCATAAAATTAATTGAAACAGACAAATGTTTATTGAAACTTGACCAACGAGAAAACATGTCATAAGAAAATTTAAAATCAGTAGCATACTTATCGAACACATGCAAGGTATGCCTTCTTAATTCAATTTCTAATGTTTCCTTACTTTTCTTACCTTGTAGCACATGTGGAGAATTATCAATTTTCAACATACCTCTCTCCCACAAGTGAAATTATCTATCGATGGTAGAGTAATATAATTGGAAGCCCGTCAATGGATCCTTGAAATCTTGTAACAAGGAAACACCACTACACAAATTTGAATTATGGTTAGTTAAAACATATCATTCCTTGTTTTTTCATGAATATTTTCTTATTTTTCATTTTCTTTTCCCACTTGAGAACTCTCCAATTTTACCTCATATGTATTTTCACTCACCAAAAGTGGACCATCAAGTAGACTTTTATCGCTCAAGGTTTCTTTTCTCTTTATCTTTTCATTTTTTCTTCTTTACTTTTCATATCCCCCACACAAGTATTATGAATATTCAATTTAGTGCAATACATCTCAGTAGGAGGACATGCCGTTTCTATCTCATCTAGCTCCATAAATTCAAGGAAAAAAATTCTCACTATCATCTTTTTTGGTTCATAATGTTCGCCATCACAAATCTCTTTTCCACTAGAGTAAGAGTCAACAAATGGTACAAAGTCATACTTACTTTCTTCTCTAGTTGGATATTTAATTAAACATTGAAAACCCTTATGATCCTTTGAACTACACCAATAACATTGCACAAAATGTGATAACTCAATCATATTATCTCTATTTGGATATTTAATTGAACATCAAAAACCCTCATGATCTGTTGAGCTACACCAATAATATTTCACAACATATTGTACTCCTTTCATTTGGCCATCTCCCTTGAATTGACAAACTAATTTATGGTCACCTCTCCCATCATAATAAGTCTTTTGATCATTCTTTCCATGAAATTATGGAATTGAAAATTTTGATTTAGCTAAAGAATGTTTCTGTAACACCCCAAACCCGGCCCAGAAGTTAGGCCCGAATCTGGCGTGTCACAATGAAGAAAACGTATAAAGGATTTGAAATTCGTACTAAAATAAGTTTTGTTAAAATCAAGAAAAACAAGTTTGATTTTAGACATTTGAAAAAATACTACTAACCTCGAAGATTGATTGATAAATCGTTAGATTTGAACTAATAATCTTATAAAACGTGACTTTTGAAAATGACATTGAAAATTCGAAGAAGATTTCCGTATTAAAAATATTTGTAAAAATTTTATTATGAATTCCATTTGTTAATCGATTTTGGAAAACCTTTATTTTAGCTTTTAGGAAAATTCTCGTTTAAAACAATTTAAGCAAAATAATAAGTAAACCAACCATAAAGCAAATAATAAAATAGTTCAGAGGCCTTATTACAACTTAAACCAAAATAATAAAATAACGGGAATAGAAATTTAAAATTTAATAACACTATTTCTGAAGTATGGCCTCCACCGAGACATCCATGGCCCAAGTCCACCTCACGGAGCATTACCTACAAGGTTAAGAAAGAAGGGGGTGAGTTACTTAGAACTCAGTATGTAGCCCACTCACCGTTGTTCACTGGGCCAAAATCCATTAAGCAAATATTTAGGCCTAAGCCCATTTACAAATGTAACAATATAACAAATATAAAATGCATGTGATATGCAATTCCCAACCAAGCCTAAATTTCCATCCGCTACACACCACCCGTACCAACCAACACACCTGTGGGGATCAAGTCAACCCACCCCACCAACACACCAATAGTAGGCATTAAGCCAATTATAATATTTGTGGCAAAGCCACCGAACTAGATTTTGGCAACAGGCCATTTAAAATATTTGTGGTAGAGCCACCTTTCTTCTGTCGAACTAGATTTTGCATAACAATATATTCATAAGTAAATTTCAACAAAAGCCATTTAAAATATTTGTGGCAGATAGAAATTTTGGCCCATTAAACAAATTTTTGGCCCTCATAACAAAATATATCAGATTGGCCCATAAAGTAATATGTCAATTCAGTTCATTAAGCAATTTCGTACTTCGGCCCATTAGGGGCAATTCTGTAATTTGGCTCATAAGGGCATTTTTGTAATTCGGCCCATAAGGGCATTTTTGTAATTTTACTCGTTGAGGGTAATTCGGTAATCTTGCAACCCAGGGGTATTTCGGTAATTTACCCTTTAAGGGTATTATGGTAATTTCACAACCTAGGCTTAACTACTAATTTGGAGCATAAAATCAAAACTGTCCATCTGCGTCATACTGACTAAATTGACCATAACTCGAGTTATAAAACTCGAAATATAAATCCGTAAATTTTCCATGAAAGTAGACACATATATTTTTCTCCTATAATTTTTCCAGAATTTTTAGCTCAACCATTTAGTATAGTTTATTCCTTAAAGCTTTCCTTGTTTCACTGTCCAATGATTCTGACCTCTCTTTCCTTAATCACAAATATCTTATTGTACTCTTTTCATCTACTGCTCCCACTTGTTTCCATCGAAAATAGGTTCAGTAAGGAAACATATGGTCACCAAGGCTTGTAATTTCAGCTCAAAGCAAAGGAAAAAGAAAAGAATTTGTGAGGAAAACAATGCACTATTACTCTACTATGTTTCGGCAAGGTGGGTTACGAAATTGAGAGAAATGGCACAAAGTTGCCAAAAAGATTTCTGGCAAAAACAAAGCTAAGATTTTACCAAAAGCCAAAATAAAATTTCATCCACCTAACTACTCCAAAACCGTCCACATGCATCCCCCTTAGGATTAGAGTTTGGCCTCCTAAGCTTTCCAAAACATCATCCATGGAATTAGCCTCATGTCCCCCTTTTCTTTCCTATTTCTCTTGATTCCTTTCCCCAACTTCAACCTTGCCTTATTCTTTTAGCCACCTTACCAAAATAATGAAGTCCACCATTGCCATATTTATTCCTAGACCGACACATAAGGAAGGGAAGCAAAAGTAAAAGTCAAATTGCATACAAAGTGATTTGAACTCCTTCCTTCAAGGTAATACATGTGGTGCCATAGCCTCTTTACTAACTGTTCACTTATTCTAGCTATTTAATCAATTATTTCCATATGCTTTAAGGTCACTTACTCTATCCCTTTAAAGTGCTAAAATACCAAATTTTTCCTAAGGCCCAATTAAACCTGAGACTTCATAGAAACCTTATAACCTTCCAAATTTACTTAACTAACAAGTCCAATTTGCAATAATGCCATTCTCTTGTTCTCAAAATTTAAACATTCCTACGCCCACGACCCATTGGGCCCAATCCTACTAAGCCCAATTTCGAGATGTTACAATTCTACCCTCCTTAAAGAAATTTCATCCTCGAAATTTCCAATCAACTACTAAACGTATCGCTCAAATCACATCACTAAGCTTTCGATGTGCACTCTGATCTTAAAAAAAACTACAATGTACTTTTATCAAAATCTTGAATCCTCTTTCACACAACCAAACATATAACCATAAAAGTAAACAATTGTCTACCTTTTATACTTAGAATTTTCTATATTCAATCTTCATGTCCAACCAAACATACCTAACTTGATGGTGATGTAACAATCCTGAGCCTTATGCTCCTTAGACCCGCATCTCAAGCATGCTCCTAACCTCCTCCAGCATTCTCCCGGATGACGCGTTCTGCAATAATCGCAAGCCGAAAAGTTTGGACGTGCCTTGACACGCTTCACAGAACGAGATTGTGACCCTAAAGAACCACGATCTATTTTCTTCTTACAGTTCACAAATCCAAATCGAAGTGCCTCACTGATTCCTTTAACCTCCTCCAATACTTTCTTAACTATCTGAGTCAGCTCATCAACCTTAAATCAAACACGAGATCCCGTCTCAGCCACTGGCGATGCCAACATCTCCCTTTCGGGCACATGCCTTGGTGCCAAAGATCTAGCCCTAGCACCTCAGCCTCTACCACGTCCACGTCTACCGTGTCCGCGTCTTCTAGCGCTCATGTCCACTAAGTTGATATAATCAAATTACGAGTTTTATGAATCATTATACTATTCAATGTTTATTAACCAATGTTTTATGAAGTGTGAGTAGGAAAGTTATTTTTGAGAGTCAAATTCGTATCCTAGAGTCTCAGTCTCTATAGTTTCAACTCCTAAAGCTAACAGTTCTAGAGTATTCTACTTTGTAGAATTTTCATAACACAATAATCATAAAATGAAAACAATTACTTACTTCACTTGGTGTCGGATACTCGTGGTGCCATACTTCCTTTCAAACATGTATTTATAAATCAATTTTCAAACAGCTTTGGAAAACGTTTTTGAACCCAAATCACAGCTAAGTTTTGAAATTGGGCTCTGATACCATAAAACGTAGCACCCCAAACCCAGCCCAGAAGTTAGGCCCGAATCTGGCGTGTTACAATGAAGAAAACATATAAAGGATTTGAAATTCGTACTAAAATAAGTTCTGTTAAAATCAAGAAAAACAAGTTTGATTTGATACATTTGATAAAATACTACTAACCTCGAAGATTGATTGATAAATCGTTAGATTTGAACTAATAATCTTATAAAACGCGACTTTTGAAAATGACATTGAAAATTCGAAGAAGATTTTCGTATTAAAAATATTTGTAAAAATTTCATTATAAATTCCATTTGTTAATCGATTTTGGAAAACCTTTATTTTAGCTTTTAGGAAAATTCTCGTTTAAAACAATTTAAGCAAAATAATAAGTAAACCAACCATAAAGCAAATAATAAAATAGTTCAGAGGCCTTATTACAACTTAAACCAAAATAATAAAATAACGGGAATAGAAATTTAAAATTTAATAACATTATTTCTGAAGTATAGCCTCCACCGAGTCATCCATGGCCCAAGTCCACCTCACGGAGCATTACCTACAGGGTTAAGAAAGAAGGGGGTGAGTTACTTAGAACTCAATGTGTAACCCACTCACCGTTGTTCACTGGGCCAAAATCCATTAAGCAAATATTTGGGCCTAAGCCCATTTACAAATGTAAAAATATAACAAATATAAAATGCATGTGATATGCAATTCCCAACCAAGCCTAAATTTCCATCCGCTACACACCACCCGTACCAACCAACACACCTGTTGTAACATCCTAAAATTTGAGTATTTATATGATGCATGTTTTGGTGCTTAACTTGTGTATAATTAAAATTTCGTATGATTAGTATAGTCCTGAGAAGGCTTGGGGATCTATTTGGACCTAGTGAAAATTTTTAGCATATGGTACTTTAAGAGAGGGAGTCAGTGGATTTATAGCATATGGAAATTTTTGAGTCAGTAACTAGCATAAGATGAGCAATTGGCAAAGTGGTGATGGCACCATAAGTTGGACTTGAGGGAAGAGGTTCGAATCTCCTAGCATGCAATTTGAAAGCTTTTATTTTTGCTTTCTCCTATCAAGTGTCGGCCAAGCTTCATTTTTGATATGTTAGACTTTTAATTTTTATGGTAAGGTGGCTAAATGGATAAAGGAAACATTGAAGTTGAGGAAAGGAATCAATAGGATAAGGCAAGTAAGGGAACAAATGGCTTAAATTGTGGAATGTGTTATGGAAAGAAAGGTTGGCAAAAGTTGATCCTTGATGGCTATAAACTTGGACGATTTTTGGGGCTAAGGAGGTTGGCCAAAATTTTGTTAGTAGCTTGATAGGGATTAGGAACTAGTTTGGTCAATTTCTTTAGCAACATGAGCATTATTTTCCATTCTCTCCAAAACCCTTTTCCCTAGCCGAATGTAGTTGTAGCAATAGGCAAATTTTTGGTTGTTTGGCCATTTTTTTTTTACCAAATTAGTATCATCTTCTTTTTTTTCTCTTTTGTGCCGAAACCATGCAACTTTGAAGAAACATAATTCATTTTTAGTGGTTGTTCAAGATTCTGAGGGTAAGATCTAGATCGCTTAATATTAGAATAGTTTAATGTTAATTTTAGTGTTCTAATCCATCGTGATGTGTGTTTAGATATCGACGAAAATTAATTATTTGGGCAGAGTGTAGTTCTCACAAGATTCGTAATCGTGTGTAATCTCACATGTGTGTTTAGATATCGTATCTCATGGGTTAGATGAATATATCATATAAATCGGTGGATGAAATCACAAGTTAGTGAAATCGGAAAGAATAACATATTTGTCACCTTAATGATAAAAGTTTTGAAATTTGTATTAAGATTATGAAAATTACGAAATTGGCCTTAACGAGCTAATTCGATAAAAGTGATAATTGGACAATTTGGGCTATATGTGATATATGATAATTGAGCCATTTGTGATATTTGATATTTGGGCCATATGTGATATTTGATAATTGGACAATTTGGGCCATATGTGATATTTGATAATTGGGCCATATGTGATATTTGATATTTAGGCCATATGTGATATTTGATAATTAGACAATTTGGGCCATATGTGATATTTGATAATTGGGCCATATGTGATATTGGATATTTGGGCCATATGTGATATCTGATAATTGGGCCATATGTGATATTTAATAATTGGACCATGTAGGCTAAAATGTGAAATGGGCCAGATTATAATAACTTTTATAATGGGCCTTATGTTGGAATAATTAAATGAATGGATTGTTATGCATATTATATACATGAATGCATGGGTTGGGCTATTTGATGAAGAGAAGTTCTGGTAGCTTTGCTACAAAATTTTGGTGGCTCTACCACAATTCTAAAAAATGGCAAATGCCATGTAAACTCTGTAAATCTGGTGGCTTGTCCACGAAATTTGATATACGGCTTAATGCCTACTTCGGTGTGTTGGCGGGGTGGGTGACTAAAGCTCCCCACAGGTGTGCTGGTTGGTATGGGTGGTGTGTAGCGGATGGAAATCTAGGTTTGGTTTTGGGAATTGCATGTCACTTGCATTTCATACATGCTAAATTATTATATTTGTAATGGGCTTAGGCCCAAATAAATGCTTAAATGGTTTTGCCCCAGTGGACTAAGGTAAGTGAGTTACACACTGAGTTCTAAGTAACTCACTCCATTTTTTTTCCTCTCAGGTAATAATAATTGATGGAGACTTGGATCGGAGATGACTTCGTGTGGAGGCTATACTACAAATGGTGGTTTATAAAATTTTAAGACTTCTTTAATAAATTTTATTAAGTATTATTTTTTATGGTGATGTAATAAGGCCTCTTTAATTATGGATTTGATTATGTTGATGGATTTTATTATGTTTTAGTTTTCCTAAGTTGGATTGGTTTAGTTTTTATAAATGTTTTTCTATAACTCTCGTATAAAATAAAAGTTTTTCTTAAATATCATTGAAACTTAGGAAATTCTTTTAAAACTTTTCGATGAAATATTTCGACTAAATAAATCCAAGGTTTTTATCAATTACTACTCTATAGATCAAATGATAAATTCTTGTATTTTTAATTATGGTTTTCAATAAACTTCAATTTTTCAATAAAAGTCTTTCTCTCAATCGTTTGGAAATTGATTTCTACATTGTTAAATGATTTGAATGTACGTTTAATTTGTGTGGCATGCCAAAATTCGGGCTTAATGCATGGGCCGAGTTTGGGGTATTACATTTTATGGTATCAGAACCCAATTTCAAAACTCGATTGTGATTTGGGTTTAACAATGATTTTGTTTAAAAACTACTTAATTTTCTAGACTTTACGTTTTAAAGGTAGTATGGCACCACGAGCATCCGACACCAAGTCAAGTAAGTATTTGTTTATTAAATGTTTATTATTGTGATGAGACCTTAGGAACACTCTAGAACTTCTAGATTTAGGTGTTGAAAATGATAGAGATCGAGACTATAGGATGTGATTGCGAAAACAACCCTATCTCTTATATCTCATAAAATATCATTAATAAACACTAAAATAATATTCTGATTCATAAAACTTGTAATCAGATTAAAAGCGAATTAGTCAATATGAGCTCTAGAGGACATGGTCGTGGATGCGATAGACGGGGCTATGGTAGAGGACGAGGTGTTGCGTCTGAAGCGCCGGGTCATATACCAGAAATGGATGCACCTGCGTCATTCGAGAGCGAAATTGGATCTCATGATCATGTGAATGAGGATAATGCTTTGACTCAAGCAATGTTGCGAGTCCTAAAAAGAGTAGCTGGGGCCAGAACGGGCCAGTAGCTCGCAGATCAATATCGGAATGACTCAAGTCTAGTAGTGCAGAAGTTTTTAGAGGTGTTTCCGGTGTAGCTCCGAATGTGGTAGAATATTGGCTTGAGGCTGTAGAACAAATTATGGATGATCTGGAATGCACCGTCAAGCAGAAACTGAGAGGAGCCGTGTCTTTGCTAAGAGAGGAGGCGTATCAATGGTGGCTTACTGTTCGAAAAGGCACCGAGGCTGCATTGGTTAATTGGGATTTCTTTAAAGCTGCTTTCAAGGGAAGTACGTCAAGACAAGTTATGTAGATGCCCGGAGGAAGGAATTCCTGAATTTGGTTCAAGGAAGTAAGACTGTAGCAGCTTACGAGGCAGAATTTCTTCGTTTGAGTCGTTATGCTCGTACTATAGTGAAGACTGATCATAAGCGCTGTGTACGCTTTAAGGATGGGCTGAATGATGAGTTGTGGGTACTGATAGCCCCACAACAAGTGCGGACTTTTACCTCGCTTGTAGAGAAAGCTAAGATAGCCGAAGAGGCTAAGAATTTAGAACACCAGAACCAGGAAAAAGTAAGAGGCAAGAGGGATTTTAAGTACTCTGGTTCTTCTAAAAGGTTTCAAAAGAGGTCACGGAATGATGAGCCAGTTCAAGCTAGAGCACCTGTGACTACCCATCAGATTTGAGAATGTGCCGATTGTGGAAGACGACATCCCGGAGAATGTTGGAGAAAAATCAGAGCCTATTTTAAATGTGGATCCAAGGATCATCAGTTTAAGAATTATCCTCGACGGACTGATACGACTGAAGGAACTCGTAACCCTGAGGCTCAACCAGCTAGAGGTACTCAGCAGCCAGCAAGAGGTCGTGGACCAGGTTGTGGTGGTAATGGTAACGGACGTGGACAAGGTACACCAGGTCGAGGTAATGGTGTTAGAGGTAACACGGAGGCAAGATGCCAGGATTGGTCTATGCTGTCAGGCGTCGTGAGGACGGCGATGCACCTGATGTGATAACTGGTACGTTCTTCATTTATGATGTACCTGTTACTGCTTTGATAGATATCGGATCTACCCACTCGTATGTTGCTAGTGCCATATCTGGAAACCTAAATATTAGATCTGAGATTACCGATAGAGAGATGACGGTAATTAGTCCTTTAGGATAGTCGATAATAGTGAATAAATTATTTAGAGATGTGCCTTTAGAGATTCAAAGAGAGGTATTTCTAGCGGACTTGATGGAATTACCTTTCGGCGAGTTTGATCTTATTTTGGGCATGGATTGGTTGGTGAAGCATTAGGCGCAATTGGATTGTTCCGAAAAGCGGATGTCAATAAGGACTATGGATGATAAGGAGATAATAATGATAGGCGAAAGAAGAAACTTTTTGGCAAATATGGTATCTGCTTTGAAGGCAGAAAAGTTGGTGCAGAAAAGGAATAGAGCATTCCTAGCATTCATCAGTGCTTTGAATGCCAAGGATTTATCGGTAGAAGGTGTGAGAATAGTGAAAAAAATTTTAGATGTCTTTCCCAAAGAACTTTCGGGTCTACCTCCAGATCGGGAAGTAGAATTTGGCATTGAGCTTTTGCCCAGAACTGTTCCGGTGTCCATTGCTCCTTATAGAATGGCGCCAAAAGAGTTAGCGAAACTTAAAGCTCAAATTCAAGAACTGGTAGATCGGGATTTATTCGACCAAGTGTGTCTCCGTAGGGAGCACCGATTTTGTTCGTCAAGAAGAAGGATGGGTCGATACGTATGTGCATTGATTATAGGTAGTTGAATAAGTTGACGATCAAGAATAGGTATCCATTACCGAGAATCGATGACCTGTTTGATCAATTAAGAGGAGCTTCAGTCTTCTCCAAGATTGATTTGAGATCGGGTTATCATCAACTCAAGGTAAAAGAGGCGGATATTCATAAGACGGCATTTCAAACTCGTTATGGACATTATGAGTTTTTAGTGTTGCCGTTTGGTTTGACTAATGCACCAGCTGCATTTATGGACATGATGAGCCGAGTCTTTCAGCCCTATTTAGACCGGTTCATAGTAGTGTTCATAGATGACATCTTAGTATATTCGAGGAATGAAGAAGAGCATGACTCTCATTTGCGCACTGTGTTGGAAATTTTGCAAGATAAGCAACTTTATGCCAAATTCAGTAAGTGTGAATTTTGGTTAAAGGAAGTGATTTTCTTGGGTCATGTAGTGTCAGCCGAAGGTATAAGAGTTGATCCTCGAAAGGTAAAGGCTGTGTTGGATTGGAAATCGCCGAAGTCAGTAGCTGAGATCGGAGTTTCTTGGGTTTGGCTGGTTACTATAAACACTTTGTTGAGGGGTTTTCATTGATTGCTGCACCCCTAACTAAGCTATTGTGAAAGGAAGTACCGTATGTGTGGACTGATAAACAACAAGAAAGTTTCGAGAAATTGATGAAGATTCTAACGGAAGCGCCAGTACTGATTCAACCAGAGGCCAGAAAAGAGTTTACTGTTTACTGTGATGCATCACACACGGGTTTAAGATGTGTACTGATGCAAAGTGGAAAAGTGGTAGCTTATGCTTCTAGACAGTTGAGGTCGCATGAAGTCAATTATCCTACTCATGATTTGGAGTTGGCTGCAGTGGTGTTTGCATTAAAGGTTTGGAGGCATTATCTCTACGGTGAGAAGTCAATTATTTATATGGACCATAAGAGTCTTAAGTATCTCCTTACCCAAAAGGAGTTGAATTTAAGACAACGGAGATGGGAGGAGTTGTTAAAGGAATATGATTTCTCAATCGAGTATCATCCTAGAAAGGCTAACGTTGTGGCAGACGCGTTGAGTCGTAAGGTTGTATCGGAGTTAAGAGCAAGTTTGCTCATCTCAGTTTGTATGAGGATGGCAGTTTGCTAGCGGAACTTCAGGTGAAGCCTCTGTGGTTGGAGCAAATCAAGGAAAAGCAATTATCCGATGAAAAGTTGGGTCCTTTAATACAACAAGTTGAAAGTGGTGTAATTGGGGATTTTGGTTTGAACAAGGATGGTATACTGTGTTTTCGTGGAAGGGTTTGTATGCCCAAGGATTCGGATTTGAGGCAAATGATTCTTCTAGAGGCGTATAGTAGCCCTTATGCTATGCACCCCGGAGGAAATAAGATGTATCGGGGTCTCCGTGAACAATATTGGTGGCCAAAGTTAAAGCGGGAGATTACTAATTTTGTGGGAAAGTGTTTGACTTGTCAACAAGTAAAGGCTAAACATCAATTACCGTCAGGAATGTTGCAACCAGTAAAGATTCCATTATGGAAATGGGAGCGGATAACGATGGATTTTGTTAGTGGGTTACCCTTAACACCTACTAAGAAAGATCCTATCTGGGTGTTAGTAGATCGATTAACGAAGACTACTCATTTTCTACCAGTTCGTATGGATTACTCGTTGTAGAAGTTGGCTAAACTGTATGTATCTGAAATCGTGAAGTTGCATGGGGTACCAGTGTCTATCATATCGGACAGGGATTCTAGGTTTACATCACGATTTTTGAAAGCTTTGCATGAAGCTCTGGGTACAAGATTAGATTTCAGCACGGCTTTTCACCCTCAGTCAGATGGTCAGTCGGAAAGAGTAATCCAGATTTTGGAAGACATGTTACGAGGTTGTGTGATCGACTTTAGAGGTAGTTGGGAGGATTTTCTACAGTTGGCAGAGTTTGCATATAACAACAGTTATCAATCCAGTATTCAAATGGCACCCTATGAAGCATTATATGGTCGTAGGTGTCGTACTCCTACTTGTTGGACTGAATTGATATCAGAGACGGAAGAAAAAGTAAAGCTAATTTGAGCGCGGTTAAAGGAAGCTTCGGATAGACAAAAGTCGTACACGGATCTGAAGTGTAAAGATATTGAGTTTGCCGGGAGATCAGGTTTTTCTAAAGGTCTCACCTTGGAAGAAGATTTTCAGATTTGGAAGGAAAGGCAAGTTGAGCCCTAGGTTCATTAGACTGTACCGTGTGTTGAAGCGTGTAGGACCAGTGGCCTATCAACTTGATTTACCTCCGGAGTTGAGTCAGATTCATAGTGTCTTCCATGTTTCTATGCTGAGACGCTATAGATCGGATCCATCGCATATAGTATCGGTAGAAGAAGTGGAATTAAGGCCAGATTTGTCTTTCGAGGAGGAACCAGTGAAAATCTTAGATCGCGATGTTAAGATGTTAAGAAAGAAGACTGTGCTGTTGGTTAAGGTTCTTTGGCGTAATCACGAGCGGAGAAAGCTACGTGGGAGCCTGAGGATGCAAGTCGACAACAATATCCTCATCTCTTTTAGTCAGGTAAATTTCGAGGACGAAATTTTCTTTAAGGAGGGTAGAGTTGTAACATCCTAAAATTTGAGTATTTATATGATGCATGTTTTGGTGCTTAACTTGTGCATAATTAAAATTTCGTATGATTAGTATAGTCCTGAGAAGGCTTGGGATCTATTTGGACCTAGTGAAAATTTTTAGCATATGGTACTTTAAGAGAGGGAGTCAGTGGATTTATAGCATATGGAAATTTTTGAGTAAGTAACTAGCATAAGATGAGCAATTGGCAAAGTGATGATGGCGCCATAAGTTGGACTTGAGGGAAGAGGTTCTAATCTCCTACCATGCAATTTGAAAGCTTTTATTTTTTCTTTCTCCTATCAAGTGTCGGCCAAGCTTCATTTTTGGTATGTTAGACTTTTAATTTTTATGGTAAGGTGGCTAAATGGATTAAGGAAACATTGAAGTTGAGGAAAGGAATCAATAGGATAAGGCAAGTAAGGGAACAAATGGCTTAAATTGTGGAATGTGCTATGGAAAGAAAGGTTGGCAAAAGTTGATCCTTGATGGCTATGAACTTGGACGGTTTTTGGGGCTAGGAGGTTGGCCAAAATTTTGTTAGTAGCTTGATAGGGATTAGGAGCTAGTTTGGTCAATTTCTTTAGCAACATGAGCATTATTTTCCATTCTTTCCAAAACCCTTTTCCCTAGCCGAATGTAGTTGTAGCAATAGGCAAATTTTTGGTTGTTTGGCCATTTCTTTTTGACCAAATTAGTATCATCTTCTTTTTTTTCTCTTTTATGCCGAAACCATGCAACTTTGAAGAAGCATAATTCATTTTCTTTTTCTTCCTTTTGGCCGAATATACACCAACCCCAAGACCCTATCTTTGTTCATCTTCAATCCTTAGAAAATTGACACATAAACACTCTCTTTTATTCTTTTTGTTCTTCTTTCTTTCTTTTTGGTAAAGAACACTTAAAGATCACTATTTTTTTTCAAAACCATTCTTCATGGCCAAATGTTGGTGGTAAAATCTTTTACCGAATCATTCTTCTTTTCTTTGTTTATTCATAGCCGAATATTTTCTTATACATAAGTATTCTCTTCAATCTTTTCTTTATCTTCTTTGAAGCCTTGGACAATAGTGTGATAGTGGAGGGCCGAAACTCAAGTGTTCGTAAACGTCGTAGATTGTTGAAATCGGATTTAAGGTGTTAAAGGTAAGGGATTATTAAGGATTTTCATATTACTCAACATATGGATATAAATGGTTTATTAATCGATTTCGTTTTAGGGGATGTTCTCGCTCGATTGTCATATTGTGGAACGAGGATATTTGTGGTAAGTTATTCTCATTTTTTAAAAACCGCTAGTCGAAATTTCGATAACTTATTGGTTAGACTAATGATTCATTGTCTTTGAAGACAATCAAAATAGGGACAAAAAGAGTTGTTAATAGTGTTCGGAAGAGGGGTGGTTCCATTATTCCCCCTAAGTTTAAGAGAAGGACTGTTTCGGGAATTTGAGACTTTCCACCGGGTTGTGGACCCTCATCCGGAAAAATTAATTATTCGAAGTCGTACGTACCTCCGAACCATTGTTTACTCGTGGTTCTGAACCTTTGATCGGAGAGAAATCGCAAATAGTGGTTGTTCGAGATTTCGAGGGTAAGATCTAGATCGCTTAATATTAGAATAGTTTAATATTAAATTTTAGTGTTCTAATCCATCGTGATGTGCGTTTAGATATCGACAAGTGGGAAAGTGTAGTTTTCACCGTAATCAGGTGTGTAATCTCACACCGTATCTTATGGGTTAGATGACTATATCGTATAAATTGGTGGATGAAATCACAAGTTAGTGAAATCTGGAAGAATAGCATATTTGTCACCTTAATGATAAAAGTTTTGAAATTTGTATTAAGATTATGAAAATTACTAAATTGCCCTTAACGAGCTAATTCGATAAAAGTGATAATTGGACAATTTGGACTATATGTGATATATGATAATTGGGCCATTTGTGATATTTGATATTTGGGCCATATATGATATTTGATAATTGGACACTTTGGGCCATATGTGATATTTGATAATTGGGCCATATGTGATATTTGATATTTGGGCCATATGTGATATTTGATAATTGGACAATTTGGGCCATATGTGATATTCGATAATTGGGTCATATGTGATATTTGATATTTGGGCCATATGTGATATCTGACAATTGGGCCATATATGATATTTGATAATTGGACAATGTAGGCTAAAATGTGAAATGGGCCAGATTGTAATAACTTTTATAATGGCCCTTATGTTGGAATAATTAAATGAATGGATTGTTATGCATATTATATACATGAATGCATGGGTTGGGCTATTTGATGAAGAGAAGTTTTGGTAGCTTTGCTACAAAATTTTGGTGGCTCTGCCACAATTCTGAAAAATGGCAAATGCCATGTAAACTCTGTAAATCTGGTGGCTTGTCCACGAAATTTGATATACGGCTTAATGCCTACTTCGGTGTGTTGGCGGGGTGGGTGACTAAAGCTCCCCACAGGTGTGCTGGTTGGTACGGGTGGTGTGTAGCGGATGGAAATCTAGGTTTGGTTTTGGGAATTGCATATCACTTGCATTTCATACATGCTAAATTATTATATTTGTAATGGGCTTAGGCCCAAATAAATGCTTAAATGGTTTTGCCCGGTGGACTAAGGTAAGTGAGTTACACACCTCGAGTTCTAAGTAACTCACCCCATTTTTTTCCTCTCGGTAATAATAATTGATGGAGACTTGGATCTGAGATGACTTCGTGTGGAGGCTATACTACAAATGGTGGTTTATAAAATTTTAAGACTTCTTTAATAAATTTTATTAAGTACTATTTTTTATGGCAATGTAATAAGGCCTCATTAATTATGGATTTTATTATGTGGATGGACCCATCAACATACCATACTCATGTAACCATGCATATCATATAATCATGCATATCATGCTATTATGTCTAACCTCATATCCCATGTCATATAGCCACGACCATGGTATCACATAAATCATCGAGGTAAACTCATAATAATCTTGACTTACTCTCGAGTCAGAATCATACCGTTAGGGTATCATATCAATCATCATTTGTTTCATTAATCATCACACAAAGTTATTAATCATATTACTAAGCGAATGTGTTGGTTTACACACTCTATAGAATTAAGGGAGATTCTAATACTAAGAACCGATCTAAGACCTCGACCACCTTGGCAACTTTGATCCTAAAATCGACCAATCAGCGGGTTAGCACATATATCATTCGGCTATAACCAAATAAATCAAAGGGTATATCGGGATCACCCTTACCTTAAACTTCTTTGGTTTCCTACCAACCCCCTTAACCCGAACCCAATCAATGGTTCAACCAACAATCGGCCTCACCCGTTTGCTTATCGGATAACAAGGCTCTCGGGTAAGCTTGCAACCTTAACACTTTCACGGTGAGACCTTGAAAACTTCGATCTCCCCAAATTCAATATCTCTCTAGTTTAAGATCATAGGACTTACTGCGGTCGGAAGCTTCATTCGAGCTGAATCAACAACTTTGCCGGTCTCGGCAACCAACTCTGGTCCCAATAAGCAGCGTTCTTAACTCATCCAACAAGTCGGTGACGACACTTTCTCTCGTCGCGCCTCGCAAGGTGCCATCTTAATGCTCGCTTGGTACATTTGTTGTGGCGAATTGACTACGGTGATACTCCTCGGCTACCCACGAAGTCAAAACACACCCCAAACATAAAAATGCATATAACCGCTACGATTGTCAAGTCGTCTGCGGATGAAATCTTGTCTTTGAAATCTAAGACCCGATGCGATCAGCGCCTTCAGAACCTTGGCGTATGCTCAAGAGATGATCCCCAGGCTTGCGATCTCACTATCTCCGATACATACTGCTTTGCCAACCTACAGTGAGTAATCCTGCGGAATAAAGTGAGTGATTTAGTCCCACAATTACCCGGTGAATCCTTCTTGCTCGGTGTGCGGTAATCCTGTGAAATCCATAGTTATTCTTTCCCACTTGTGGAAATTTCCTTTGGTGAAGTGACAGCGATGCTCGGCCTTGACTTACATGTCGAGCAGCACCCTAAACTGTCACCTCATGTTACTGATCCTTATACATTTTGCCCTCCGGAGGATGCATAAGCGTAGAAATGCTATGTGCATCTGAAGAATCTTTTGCCTCAATTCGGCATCTCTACGGCATACAAGCCTCCGGAAACAGAACCCCATCCTAGAACAAGCTTACCCCGAACCATCGTTACCTTTTGTCCTCTGCGGCGCTCAAAACCTCGTCTAACAAGCGCTTCTCGGCTCAACAAGTGGGAGCAACTTTCGATTACGCGAATACTCCGTCGTCATACAAACTCAAGTGGGCAAACAATTTCTCAAATTCGATACAACCTACGGCTCAATGCGTCCTTTCTGCGTTAGCCTTGCGGATGATTCAATTGAGCAATACGTAGTCACTCAATCCATCGGTATCTCGATTCAAGTCTTTTACGAGTGGGAGAAGTACTTGACTCTTATAGTCAAATCAGACTATCGATCTTTCTCCGTTACAAGTAATGCCTCCATATCTTTAAGGCATACCACATTCTAACTCGGATCGTCGCTCCACCTCCTACAATCGGCAACCAACCAAAGATAATAGCCACCCAAACAATTAGACTTGTTAAAACAATCCTCACTCATTACTTACCACCGATCAAGGAACCGAGGCTCCTACAATCGAAAACGGAATCCCAAACCGATCCACACCCCACCTCACAATCGCAACCAACCAACAAAGCTTCAAGATAATAGCTCAGCTAACAAAACCAAAATGAAACTTTTGTTTTACCAACAAAGACCGAATATTCACCCAACTGGGAAAATGCATTTCGGCACCCCCCAACACCACACCAAGCCGCCCACACACTCCTCTCCCCCAAACTCTCACCCAAAACCGGCCAAATCTCCCCCATACACTCCACTCCACACATTTCAAATGTGTTTACCAAGTCTTACTCCTACAATCACTCTCCACCTTACTTTTGAACGGTTTGACTTGGTCCAAGGTAGAATTCCACTTGCCTTCTACCTCCCTCCATGCCATTCCAAAATGGTGACAAAATGGGAGCTCTAATGACTTGAACTCCGACCTCCCTCACTGTAGATGACGCTTACACCCAAGGTCTAAGTGGCGATGCCTTGCCACTTAGCTAGCTCTCACTTGTGTTATAATTTCACTTAATTTAAATATAAACCCCAACACCTTCCGCTTCTATCCCCAAAGCCCAAGAACAAGAATTTCACCACCTACCTGTGCTCACACCTAGCCTACAACTAAACTCGAAAACACCAAAACAACATCATAGCAAGCAATTAAACATGCAAACAATGCCAAATCGAATAGCCCTTAACCCGATATTACAGCTTCTACCTCTTAAAAGAATTTCGACTCGAAATTACCCGGTCAAGAGTTATGGGTATTGTTGCCTCATCATATCCTCCTGTTCCCATGTAGCTTCTTCTACGCCATGATTCCGCTTAAAGAACCTTAACCAGAGGCACAGACTTCACATGTGCTCTTCCTCTATGGACATATCCGATTTACCTCGATCTCTCTCATCGTTACTACATGTGATGGATCGAACGATAACGCCAAGCATCGAACGTGGAACACGCCATGAATCTGACTTAGCTCACCGGCAACTCGAGCTGATATGCAATCGCCCCACTCGTCTTAGTACCTTATACGCCCAATAAACCTCTGACTAAGCTTGCCTTTCTTCCCTAACCTTAACACTTTCTTCCACTTGAGACCTTCAGAAAACTCGATCTCCCACAAAAATTCAATATCTCTCGCGATTTAAGATCAAGCGCGGACTTCGTCATTAAGCTTCCTTCAATCGAGCTCAATCAACTTAACTTTGCCTTCGGTCTCAACCAAAACTCTGGTCCCAATAATCGACGCTCACTTAACTCGCCCAACAAGTTTGAACGACACTTTCACCGCATAACGCCTCATAAGGTGCCATCTTAATGCTCGCTGTAGTCATGTTGTAAGTTTAATTCGCTAATTAGAGATACCTCCCACCGTACCCTCAAGTCCAAAACACACCTCAAGCATATCCTCCAAAATCAGATAACCCTTTCGATTGTCCGTCATGCGGATGAAATGTCGTGGTGAAATCTAACTGCGTACCCAAAGGCTCGACGTAACGCCTTCCGTAACCTTGACGTGAATCGGGTCCTTATCCGAGATGATCGACACGGCACCCATGCGGTCTCACTATCTCCGATACATACTCTCGAGAGTGAGTAATCCACCTCACCGAATAAAGTGAGTCGATTTAGTCACCGATCCACAATTACCCGATAATCCTTCTTGCTCTGTGAAGCGGTAATCCACCGATTTAAATCCATAGTTATTCTTTCCCACTTCCACCGTGGAATTTTCACCGTCAAGCAACCCAGACGGCAATCGATGCTCACTTTGACTTGTCGACATGTCGTGCACTTCCCTACAAACTCTGTCACCTCCTTTTTCGCAATCTTACCACCGAATCGCTCTCGAGATCCTTATACATTTTGCTACCTCCGATGATGCATAGCGTAAAGGCTGCTATGTATCCTCAAGAATCTTTTGCCTCAATTCAGCATCTCTAATACAAGCCTCCCCGAAACACAGAACCCCATCACTAGACAAGCTATACCCTTCAAACCATCATTCACGACTCGAGTCCTCTGCTACTCAAAACCTCGCTCTAACAACCGCTTTCTCTCGATCTGCTCAACCAAGTGGGCTTAACTCGCAGCTCGCCAAATACCCCGCCGCCATACAAACTCAAGTGGGCAAACAACGCCTCAAATTGACATAACCTTACGGCTCAATGCGTCTACGACGTTAGCCTTGCCTTGATGATACTCAATTGAGCAATCGTAGTCAGTCAAAGAACTCAATCCATCTGCCATTATCTCAGATTCAAGTCTTTCCGAGTCGAGGTACTTGGACTCTTATGGTCCGTGTAGACTATCGATCTTTCTCCGCATAAGTAATGCCTCCATATCTTTAAGGCAAATACCACAAATTGCTAACTCAGATCGTGGTGTAGGATAATTTACCTCATGTGGCCTCAAATCGGGATGTGAAGCCACAACCTTCCTTCTTGCATCAAAGACACAACCCAAGCCCGTATGTGATGCATCAAGACATCAGAATTCCTCACCAAATTTCAAAGTGAATCGAGCCTGAGCTTCAAAAATCTTCTTTAACTTATCGAAGCTCTCCGCCGCTTCTCACCCAAACAAACGGAACTCCCTTTCTCAATAATTTGGTCATCGGTGCGCAATTAACGAAACCCTCTACAAATCTTCTAGAGTATCCCGCCAACCCTGTAAAACTCGATTTCCGCCATCGACTTAGGCGGCCCAATCCAAAACCGCTTCTATCTTGCGGGTCCACTCTAATCCCTCAAATTGACACTACATGACCCAAAAATGTCACCTCCCCGAGCCGTAACTCGATTTATCAACTTCAGATGAGCTTTTCTCCCTTAGAATCGCAATACCACCCGTAAATGAGCATCATGCTCTTCCTCCGACCCTTAAGTATACCAAGATGTCACGATAAAAACTACCACAAACCCATCCAAGTGATCTTTGAACACCCTATTCATCGGATCCATGAAAACTCAGCCGGGTGTTAGTCAACCCAAACGGCATAACCAAGAACTCAAAGTGCCCATACCGAGTAACGGAATGCCGTCTTCGAATATCACCTTCAGCTGGTGATATCCGGACCTTAGGTCAATCTTCGAGAAAACGGACGCCTTCGGTGATCAAACAAGTCATCTATCCAGGGTAGTGGATACTTGTTTTTGATCGTTGTAGCGGTGATGCACATCCATCAGTCTGCGTCTTTCTTCTTTACAAAGAGTACCGCAAGCGCTCCAAGGTAAATACTTGCATTCGATAAAACCTCGGTCCAATAACTCCTCGATTTGAGCCTTAAGCTCCACTAATTTTTAGGTGCCATCCTCAGACGAGAAATGGATACGTGCGCCCGTAGATCAATCAATCCGAACTCTACCTCCCCGATCGTGGCAAACCCGCTCCTCAGAAACACATCCACAAATTCCTAATCGTCCGATGCTCTCCTCGAAGACTCCTTAGCCTCCAAGGCATACACATGCACCATATATGCTTCGCACCTTTCCCCGACCATTTTCTGCTTTCGAGCAGATACCAAGTTGGAAGATAGCTCCTATTACCGATCGTAACTACATCACCTCACCGTGTTTCGTAACCATGCGCTTAGTCACAACTTCACCGATACTTACCCACCGGTCCATTCTCGAGAATTAGATCGAACTCTGAATGGCGCCCATCGAATCGGCCTCAAATACTACCCTTGAGTTCTAGAGGTACGTCTCTATACAGCTTTATCTACCACTACAGAGTGACCTAGAGGGCTTATTACGGCCATCGCCTAGAAGATATCTCGTAGTCTAAATCCATTGTCTCTACTATACTACGGCAACATAAGAGTGTGTAGACCCCACATCAATTAAAGATATAAGGAGAACCAAAATCAAAACGCATCGGTGATGACGCCCCGGCGTCCGCCTCTCTCCGGCCGCAAAGATATACCAATTCAGGCCGTCGCCTCAGAATTCACTGCACCTCGCCTTGCTCCACGGCCCGACAGTACTGCTACCTCCTCTCGCCATTACCTCGGCCCCTCCTCAAGCGGTCCATTATTTCAGATTGATTACGACCATCGATTCTGGATCAATTCTAGCCAACTTACGGACAATTCCCTCACTCGTGGTCCAAATGAGCCACACTCAACAACCTCCGCTTTATCGCCCAGCACCTCCCGGTGAGCCTTTCCATAACGGTTACATACTGCCGGTCCTCGCCAGCAAAGAAAACCTACGGCGATTCGCCCACTTGGTCTCAGCCTCTTCGCCATTACCCGATGACCCGTAAGATCCAAAACTCCTTTATGACGGTTCCTATCCATACCTCGCCTCACGCACTCTTTTAATGCCCTCGGCAACCTTTGCCTTTTCAACCGTAATCAGAATTCACGCTCAAATGGGCGAATCAACAATCTTAACTCATCTCGCAGCCATCCTTGAAACGAACGCGACCTTTCCTCTTCAAGAGCTACCATACCGGCATACCGACTCAACCTCGTAAACTCGGCCTCATACTCCGACGATTTGTTCTCGACTAACTTCGTAAATGCTTCACGCTCATTTATGTAATTAGCTCCGACGCACTTCTTCCGATAAGCGCCTAAAATAGTCCCAAGTCGATCTTCATTGCAATATTTATCACGACCGTGAGCCACCACCGTATGACTCATCCCGAGAAGTGATACGATCCCTTTAATTTTTCTTCTACCGTTAGGTCCAGATCGTCCATGATCCCTGCTTGCCTAAAAGCGATTCAAGAGCGTTAGGAGCAACACCGTAGACACCCCTAAGAATTTAGCCCCATTTGCCCAAGTCGCCAGCACGATTTCAGCTCCTACGCCCCCACCTGCCCAGCCTACCCTCTCTAAACCCGCAGATCGTCAGGATATCGCATCATCGCCGATCTGTTTCGAACTCACCACCTCCAAATGTGGTATAACCAGATCTCATTCTCAATTCCACGCTTGAGACCTCTACTGGCTCGAACTATCATCCTACTGACCACGCCCACGACCACGCCCACCTCGGGTACTCATGACTAAATCTCGTCTCGGTTAAAGAATTTTATGTATCCCATTATTCCTTTGTGTTTAAAGCAAAGTTTTATGAATTTTAAAGAAGCTTTGTTTTCGCGAGTCCACAGAGTCCTATTAGTCTCGCCTCTCAAAAGTAGTCTTACTAACCATCCAATCATGTCAATCACAACAAATAGTACGGGTACTTACTCGGCGAATCGGTGTGGCCGACTTTATGCCATGCCTTCAACCCATACTTTAAAGCAGTATACTTGAAAATTATAGTTTTAAAACATTTTGGGCCTCGCCCACACCGAGCTTTTGAACCGGCTCGATATTATAAATGTAACACCCCAAACCCGACAAGACACCACGTCCGAACTGTATGTTACGGAAAACATGTTTGTGAGAGGTTAAAATTTTAAGCTAAAAGCCAGTGGAAACACAGTGTATTTTGGGAGACAATTTGAGTAGACTTGTTTGAAATCGATGAAGTATTTGAAACCCGAGATTTTGAAATCCTAACCGTAATGTGTGGTTAAACGAGTTTAAACCATTTAAACCTTAGTAGTTTCTTAGTGTTACTTAAAACCCTTTTAGACTTAGGAGTAATACAAGTTTGATTTGAAAATCATTTGAATTTGCTTACTATAAAGACATAGTGTGATACCCGATGGTATGGTTTTAAAACATATTATGTTATCATTTGAAATCATTATCTTTCCAAGTTTTAGCAAAATTCATACCAACTTGTTTTGTTAAGGCACATTAAAAATCTAATTAAAACATAAATATCACCAAAACATAAATTAAAGGCCTTTTACAAATCCAAAATAAAACCCAAATAAAGTAAATAAGCCAAAGTACCCAAATTCAATAGTCCTTTATTAAAGCATGGCATGTATGCCCGAGTCCATCCCGCTCCATGTCCATCACGAAGTCACCAAATGTCAAAGGAGAGGTGAGTCGAATGACTCATGTAAATCCGCCCCAAGAACAACATGCTAACACATCATACAAAGCAACATAATTAATGCAACCCGATCCTAACCATCCATATCGCCTTTTCTACCCGTGGTGGTACCAAACCATCGTGGTGCTAAACCACCGTGACATATAGTCACAATGTGTTACTAAAACACCGTGTCCCAAAGACACAAATATCCAAATCAATGTGGTGCCAAACCACCGTGTCCCAAAGACACAATTGTACAAAGCAACCGTGACCAGTCACAAACTGATGATGGGGCCAACCCATCGTGTGATACCAAATCACTAGCGACGATCCCATATCTCAAGTGCCAACCCACGGTGGTTAAAACCACGAGGACAAGTCGCAATGAGGTGCCAAACCTCCGTGACCCAAAGTCACAAAGTGTGCTACCAAAGCACCGGTGCTCACAAGATAAAATATCACCGCCCTCCACTCAGATCACCCATCAACATACCATACTCATGTAACCATGCATATCATATAATCATGCATATCATGCTATTATGTTCAACTCATATCCCATGTCATATATAGCCATACCATGGTATCACATAAATCATCAAGAAACTCATAATAATCGACTTACCCGAGTCCGTAATCATACCCGTAGGGTATCATATCAATCATCATCGCTTTCATTAATCATCACACGTTATTAATCATATTACTAAATGTATGTGTTAGTTTACACACCAATTAAGGGAGATTCTAATACTAAGAACCGATCTAAGACCCTCGACCACCTTGGCAACTTTGATCCTAAAATCGACCAATCAACGGGTTAGCACATATATCATCTTGGCTATAACCAAATAAATCAAAGGGTATATCACCACCCTTACCTTAAACTTCTTTGGTTTCCTACCAACCCGAACCCAATCAATGGTTCAACCAACAATCGGCCTCACCCGCTTGCTTATCGATAACAAGGCTCGCCCACCTCCTAACCAACGGCAACCAAAGATAATAGCTCTCGCTTAAACAAATACCAAACAATTAGACTTGTTAAAACAATCCTCACAATCACTTACCACCGATCAAGGCAAGAGGCTATGCTTGATCGTTGAACACGAATGCCTACGATAAAACGATTTCCAAATAAATGGTTACTATACTCCAATCGATCGCTAAAACCAACTCTTACTTTGAAGATGCCGAGAGAGAATAGGAAATAGAACACAAGTATTCGGCCTCACCTACTACTTTTTCCAATATTTGAAAACGGAATCCCAAAACCGATCCACACCCCACCTCACAATCGGCCAAAATGGAAGAAAATTGAACAAAGGAGATTTCAGTGAAGGGGATGATAGTTCGGCTAAAGAGTTCTAGAAAAGAAATCAAGATGAACAGAGGGGAATTTACTTTCGGTTTTGAAAGGAAAGAATGAAGAAGGTGTCTAGGGAAACAAGTTTCGGTTTGGCATGATTTTATTATGTTTTAGTTTTCCTAAGTTGGATTGGTTTAGTTTTTATAAATGTTTTTCTATAACTCTCGTATAAAATAAAAGTTTTCTTAAATATCATTGAAACTTAGGAAATTCTTTTAAAACTTTTTGATGAAATATTTAACTAAAAAATCCAAGGTTTTTATCAATTACTACTCTATAGATCAAATGATAAATTCTTGTATTTTTAATTATGGTTTTCAATGAACTTCGATTTTTCAATAAAAGTCTTTCTCTCAATCGTTTGGAAATTGATTTCTACATTGTTAAAAGATTTGAATGTACGTTTAATTTGTGTGGCATGCCAAAATCCGAGCTTAATGCGTAGGCCGGGTTTGGGGCGTTACACATGTGGGTATCAAGTCAACCCACCTCGCCAACACACCAATAGCATGCATTAAGCCAATTATAATATTTGTGGCAGAGCCACCGAACTAGATTTTAGCAACAGGCCTTTCTTCTCTTCGTCAATTACCCCAACCCATGCAGTCATGTATATATAGATAATGCATAACAATATATTCATAAGGTAAATTTCAACAAAAAACCCATATTACAAGTTATCAATTTGGCCTATTAGTCAAAATAGAAATTTTGGCTCATTTAACGATTTAGCAATTTTTGGCCCATTCAACAAATTTTTGGCCCTCATAACAAAATATATCAGATAGGCCTACAAAGTAATATGTCAATTTAGTTCATTAAGCAATTTCGTATTTTGGCCCGGTAGGGGCAATTCCGTAATTCGGCCCATAAGGGCATTTTTGTATTTCGGCCCATAAGGGCATTTTTGTGATTTTACTCGTTGAGGGTAATTCGGTAATCTTGCAACCCAGGGGTATTTCGGTAATTTACCCTCTAAGGGTATTATGGTAATTTCACAACCTAGGCTTAACTACTAATTTGGAGCATAAAATCGAAACTGTCCATCTTCATCATATTGACTAAATTGACCATAACTCAAGTTAGAAAACTCAAAATCTAAATTCGTAAATTTTCCTTGAAAGTAGACACATATATTTTTCTCCTATAATTTTTCCAGAATTTTTAGCTTAACCATTTAGTACAGTTTATTCCTTAAAGTTTTCATTGTTTCACTGTCCAATGATTCTGACCTCTCTTTCCTTAATGATAAATATCTTATTGTACTCTTTTTATCTACTGCTTCCACTTGTTTCCATTGAAAATAGGTTCAGTAAGGAATCCATACATATAAATTATGTCCCATAATTCACTTTGTACAATTTTATATGATTTTTCCAAAACAGAACAGAATACCCCGAAGTCATTCAGAACCAGTCTCACTAAAATTAACATATATCAGAATATAGTATTCCCTTTCCTTCTCCGTTTCTTCCATATTAAAGTAGACACAGTAAGCTTTAATCTGATATCTTACTCACTTTTTAATTCCTTTTATCCAATTTTTCTTGAGTTTTCAAATACACGTCACTGTTTCTGATCGAAACTGTTTTATTATAAAATCGATTACCACTACGAATATCGCACTCCGAGTGATCACGAGATGCAGGTTATCGATTTTATTCGGTATTTCTACCGAATCACAGAATATTTCATGTAAAATTTCAAAGAGATATGAGACTTACTCACCATTTCAAACATATATTCAGAAGGGTACGGGATTACACACCTTGATTATGAGTTGTGCTGTCTACCGATTTCAACACCACAACGGTGATCTCCCTCGATGCACCAAGAATTGATCCTACCAACAATATCAATTAGCCAACCTTCAATCTGATTTGCAACATAGCCAAATAGGGATATAACGAAAATCCAAAAACGAACCCCCTTACCTTATCGATATTGGATCCAATTACCACCGTTTGACTTCGGCTAGAACAATACACAGTCTCCCACTTAAAGCACTACGAAAAGAGAGAGTGAATAAAACATGAAGAAGTAGAGGATAACACCATTTTCGGTTACGATCACGATTTACAACCGAATAGTGATAATTACTTATTCGGCTAAAGAGGAAAGAATATGATCATAGAAAAGAATTCACTTACCGATTGTACATAAATGACCACTCGAATGGAAAAGAGAGTTCAATAGAAGGGTGGAAGATTCGGCTATCCAAAAAGGGAGATAGACAAGAGATGAAAATCTTGATCAAACAAAAGAGCAAGAAAGTGCACAAATATGCTAGGGGAATTAGGCCAAAGTAAAAAAGAAAGAAGAAACATATGGTCACCAAGGCTTGTAATTTCGGCACAAAGCAAAAGGAAAAGAAAAGAATTTGAGAGGAAAATAATGCACTATTGCTCTACTATGTTTTGGCAAGGTGGGTTGCAAAATTGAGAGAAATGGCACAAAGTTGCCAAAAGGATTTCTGGCCAAAATAAAGCTAGGATTTTACCAAAAGCCAAAATAAAATTTCAGTCACCTAACTACTCCAAAACCGTCCACATGCATCCCCCCTTAGGATTAGAGTTTGGCCTCCTAAGCTTTCCAAAACATCATCCATGGAATCAGTCTCATGTCCCCCTTTCTTTCCTATTTCTCTTGATTCCTTCCCCAACTTCGACCTTGCCTTATTCTTTCAACCACCTTACCAAAATAATGAAGTGCACCATTTCCATATTAATTCCTTGACCGACACATAAGGATGGGAAGCAAAAGTAAAAGTCAAATTGCATACAAAGTGATTCGAACTCCTTCCTTCAAGGTAATACATGTGGTGCCATAGCCTCTTTACTAACTGCTCACTTATGCTAGCTATTTAATAAATTATTTCCATATGCTTTAAGGTCACTTACTCCATCTCCTTAAAGTGCTAAAATACCAATTTTTCCTAAGGCCCAATTAAACTCGAGACTTCATAGAAACTTTGTAACCTTCCAAATTCACTGAACTAACAAGTCCAATTTGCAATAATGCATTCTCTTGTTCTCAAAATTTAAACATTCCTATGCCCACGGCCCATTGGGCCCAATCCTACTAAGCCCAATTTCTGGATGTTACAATTCTACGCTCCTTAAAGAAATTTTTTCCTCAGAATTTCCAATCAACTACTAAACGTATCGCTCAAATCACATCACTAAGCTTTCGCTGCACACTCTGATCTTAAAAAAAACCACAATGTACTTTTAACAAAATCTTGAATCCTCTTTCACACAACCAAACATCTAACCACAAAAGCAAACAGTTGTCTACCATTTATACTTAGAATTTTCTACATTCAATCTTCACGTCCAACCAAACATACCTGACTTGATGGTGATGTAACAATCCTGAGCCTTATGCTCCTTAGACCCGCATCTCAAGTGCTCCTAACCTCCTCCAACATTCTCCCGGATGACGCATTCTGCAATAATCGCAAGCCAAAAGTTTGGACGTGCCTTGACACGCTTCACAGAATGAGACTGTGACCCTAAAGAACCACGATCTAATTTCTTCTTACAGTCCACAAATCCAAATCGAAGTGCCTCACTGATTCCTTTAACCTCCTCCAATACTTTCGTAACTATCTGAGTCATCTCATCAACCTTAAATCGAACACGAGATCCAGTCTCAGCCATTGGCGATGCCAATGTCTCCATTTCGGGCACAAGCCTTGGTGCCAAATATCTAGCCCTAGCACCTCGGCCTCTACCACGTCCACGTCTACCGCATCCGCGTCTTCTAGCGCTCATGTCCATAAGTCGATATAATCAAATTACGGGTTTTATGAATCATTATACTATTCAATGTTTATTAACCAATGTTTTATAGGAAAGTTATTTTTGAGAGTCAAATATGTATCCTAGAGTCTCAGTCTCTATAGTTTCAACTCCTAAAGCTAACAGTTCTAGAGTATTCTACTTTGTAGAATTTTCGTAACACAATAATCATAAAATGAAAATAATTACTTACTTGACTTGGTGCCGGATACTCGTGGTGCCATACTTCCTTTCAAACATGTATTTATAAATCAATTTTCAAACAGCTTTGGAAAACGTTTTTGAACCCAAACCACAGCTGAGTTTTGAAACTAGGCTCTGATACCATAAAATGTAACACCCCAAACCCGGCCCAAAAGTTAGGCCCGAACCTAGCTTGTCACAATGAAGAAAACATATAAAGGATTTGAAATTCGTATTAAAATAAGTTTTGTTAAAATCAAGAAAAACAAGTTTGATTTGATACATTTGATAAAATACTACTAACCTCGAAGATTGATTGATAAATCGTTAGATTTGAACTAATAATCTTATAAAACGTGACTTTTGAAAATGACATTGAAAATTCAAAGAAGATTTCCGTATTAAAAATATTTGTAAAAATTTTATTATGAATTCCATTTGTTAATCGATTTTGGAAAACCTTTATTTTAGCTTTTAGGAAAATTCTCGTTTAAAACAATTTAAGCAAAATAATAAGTAAACCGACCATAGAGCAAATAATAAAATAGTTCAGAGGATTCATTACAACTTAAACCAAAATAATAAAATAACAGGAATAGAAATTTGAAATTTAATAACACTATTTCTGAAGTATGGCCTCCACCGAGTCATCCATGGCCCAAGTCCACCTCACAGAGCATTACCTACAGGGTTAAGAAAGAAGGTGTGAGTTACTTAGAACTCAGTGTGTAACCCACTCACCGTTGTTCACTGGGCCAAAATCCATTAAGCAAATATTTGGGCCTAAGCCCATTTACAAATGTAACAATATAACAAATATAAAATGCATCTGATATGCAATTCCCAACCAAGCCTAAATTTCCATCCGCTACACACCACCGTACCAACCAACACACTGTGGGATCAAGTCAACCCACCCCGCCAACACACCAATAGCAGGCATTAAGCCAATTATAATATTTGTGGCAGAGTCACCGAACTAGATTTTGGCAATAGGCCATTTAAAATATTTGTGGCAGAGCCACCAAACTAGATTTTGGCAACAGGCCATTTAAAATATTTGTGGCAGAGCCACCAAACTAGATTTTGGCAACAGGCCTTTCTTCTCTTCGTCAATTACCCCAACCCATGCAGTCATGTATACATAGATAATGCATAACAATATATTCATAAGGTAAATTTCAACAAAAAGCCCATATTACAAGTTATCAATTTGGCCCATTAGTCAAAATAGAAATTTTGGCCCATTTAACGATTTAGCAAATTTTGGCCCATTAAACATATTTTTGGCCCTCATAACAAAATATATCAGATTGTCCCATAAAGTAATATGTCAATTCAGTTCATTAAGCAATTTCGTATTTCAGCCCATTAGGGGCAATTCCGTAATTCGGCCCATAAGGGTATTTTCGTAATTCAGACCATAAGGGCATTTTCATAATTTTACTCATCAAGGGTAATTCGGTAATCTTGCAACCCAGGGGTATTTCGATAATTTACCCTCTAAGGGTATTATGGTAATTTCACAACCTAGGCTTAACTACTAATTTGGAGCATAAAATCGAAATTGTCCATCTGCGTCATACTGACTAAATTGACCATAACTCGAGTTAGAAAACTCAAAATCTAAATCCGTAATTTTTCTTCAAAGTAGACATATATTTTTCTCCTATATTTTTTTAGAATTTTTAGCTTAACCATTTAGTACAGTTTATTCGTTAAAGCTTTCCTTGTTTCACTCGTCCAATGATTCTAACCTCTCTTTCCTTAATGACAAATATCTTACTATACGCTTTTTTATTTACTGCTCCCACTTATTTCCATCGAAAATAGGTTCAGTAAGGAATCCATACATATAAATTATGTCCCATAATTCACTTTGTACAATTTTATATAATTTTTCCAAAACAAAATAGAATATCCCGAAGTCATTCAGAACCAGTCTTACTAAAATTAACATATCTCAGAATATAGTATTCCCTTTCCTTCTCCGTTTCTTCCATATTAAAGTAGACATAGTAAGTTTTAATCTGATATCTTACTAACTTTTTAATTCCTTTTATCCAATTTTTCGTGAGTTTTCAAATACACATCACTATTTCTGACCGAAACTATTTTATTACAAAATACGATTACCACTATGAATATACGCACTCCCGAGTGATCACGAATGCGATTATCGGTTTTATTCGGTATTTCTACCGAATCAAAGGATATTTCATGCAAAATTTTGAAGAGATGTGAGACTTAATGACCATTTCAAACATATATTCGGAAGGGTACGGGATTACACACCTTGATTACGAGTTGTGCTTTCTACCGATTTCAACACCACAACGGTGATCTCCCTCGATGCACCAAGAATCGATCCTACCAACAATATCAATTAGCCAACCTTCAATCCGATTTGCAACATAGCCAAATAGGGATATAACGAAAATCCAAAAATGAACCCCCTTACCTTATCGATATTGGATCCAATTACCACCGTTTGACTTCGGCTAGAACAATACACGGTCTCCCACTTAAAGCACTACGAAAAGAGAGAGTGAATAAAACATGAAGAAGTGGAGGATAACACCATTTTCGGTTACGATCACGATTTACAACCGAATAGTGATAATTACTTATTCGGCTAAAGAGGAAAGAATATGATCATAGAAAAGAATTCACTTACCGATTGTACATAAATGACCACTCGAATGGAAAAAAGAGTTCAATAGAAGGGTGGAAGATTTGGCTATCCAAAAAGGGAGATAGACAAGAGATGAAAATCTTGATCAAACAAAAGAGCAAGAAAGTGCACAAATGTGCTAGGGGGATTCGGCCAAAGTAAAAAAGAAAGAAGAAACATATGGTCACCAAGGCTTGTAATTTCGGCACAAAGCAAAGGGAAACGAAAAGAATTTGAGAGGAAAATAATGCACTATTGCTCTACTATGTTTTGGCAAGGTGGGTTGCAAAATTGAGAGAAATGGCACAAAGTTGCCAAAAGGATTTCTGGCCAAAACAAAGCTAGGATTTTACCAAAAGCCAAAATAAAATTTCAGCCACCTAACTACTCCAAAATCATCCACATGCATCCCCCATTAGGATTAGAATTTGGCCTCCAAAGCTTTCCAAAACATCATCCATGGAATTAGCCTCATGTCCCCCTTTCTTTCCTATTTCTCTTGATTCCTTTCCCCAACTTCAACCTTGCCTTCTTCTTTTCACCACCTTACCAAAATAATGAAGTCCACCATTGCCATATTTATTCCTTGACCGACACATAAGGAAGGGACGCAAAAGTAAAAGTCAAATTGCATACAAAGTGATTCGATCTCCTTCCTTCAAGGTAACACATGTGGTCCCATAGCCTCTTTACTAACTGATCACTTATGCTTACTATTTAATCAATTATTTCCATATGCTTTAAGGTCACTTACTCCATCTCCTTAAAGTCCTAAAATACCAAATTTTTCCTAAGGCCCAATTAAATTCGAGACTTCATAGAAACCTTGTAACCTTCCAAATTCACTTAACTAACAAGTCCAATTTGCAATAATGCCATTCTCTTGTTCTCAAAATTTAAACATTCCTACGCCCACGGCCCATTGGGCCCAATCCTACTAAGCCCACTTTCGGGATGTTACAATTCTACCCTCCTTAAAGAAATTTTATCCTCAAAATTTCCAATCAACTACTAAACGTATCGCTCAAATCACATCACTAAGCTTTCACAAGACTCGATCTTAAAAAACCACAATGTACTTTTAACAAAATCTTGAATCCTCTTTCACACAACCAAACATCTAACCACAAAAGCAAACAGTTGTCTACCATTTATACTTAGAATTTTCTACATTCAATCTTCACGTCCAACCAAACATACCTGACTTGATGGTGATGTAACAATCCTGAGCCTTATGCTCCTTAGACCTGCATCTCAAGCATGCTCCTAACCTCTTCTAGCATTCTCCCGGATGACGCCTTCTACAATAATCGCAAGTCGGAAAGTTTGGACGTGCCTTGACACGCTTCACAGAACGAGACTGTGACCCTAAAGAACCACGATTTATTTTCTTCTTACAGTCCACCAATCCAAATCGAAGTGCCTCACTGATTCATTTAACCTCCTCCAATACTTTCTTAACTATCTGAGTCAGCTCATCAACCTTAAATCGAACACGAGATCCCGTCTCAGCCACTGGCGATGCCAATGTCTCCCTTTCGGGCACATGCCTTGGTGCCAAAGATCTAGCCCTAGCAAATCGGCATCTACCACATCCACATCTACTGCATCCGCATCTTTTAGCGCCCATGTCCACTAAGTCGATATAATCAAATTACAAGTTTTATGAATCATTATACTATTCAGTGCTTATTAACCATTGTTTTATGAAGTGTGAGTAGGAAAGTTGTTTTTGAGAGTCAAATTCGTATCCTAGAGTCTGAGTCTCTATAGTTTCAACTCTTAAAGCTAACAATTCTAGAGTATTCTACTTTGTAGAATTTTCATAACACAATAATCATAAAATGAAAACAATTACTTACTTGACTTGGTGTCGGATACTCGTGGTGCCATACTTCCTTCCAAACATGTATTTATAAATCAATTTTCAAACAGCTTTGGAAAACGTTTTTGAACCCAAACCAGAGTCAGAGTTTTGAAACTGGGCTCTGATATCATAAAATGTAACACCTCAAACCCGCCCAAGTTAGGCAGAATCGTGTCACAATGAAGAAAACATATAAAGGATTTGAAATTGTACTAAAATAAGTTTTGTTAAAATCAAGAAAAACAAGTTTGATTTGATGCATTTGATAAAATACTACTAACCTCGAAGATTGATTGATAAATCATTAGATTTGAGCTAATAATCTTATAAAACATGACTTTTGAAAATGACATTGAAAATTCGAAGAAGATTTGCGTATTAAAAAATTTATAACACCCCAAACCCGGTCAATACACCACGACCGAATCTGGTATGCTACTGGAAAAAAGGTATTTGAGAGGTTTAGGTTTCCATTTAAAAGTTTGATGATAACTCTTTCGTATGTTTTGTTTTTGTAGAAAACTTGAGCATGATTGTTTAAAAGCGATAGTGTATTTGAAAACCCGGAAATTTTGAAAACTTAATCAGTTATGTAAGTAAAACAAGTTTACCTCATGTAGAAATATAGGTAATCCTAGTTGTTGCTTAAACACATTTTTTTTCTTTATGTTAATAAGAAATCCCATTCAAGTTTGGAAGCCAGTTGAGTTTCATTTAATTTGAATTACAGCGTGATACCCGATGGTAAAGTTTAAAACATATCGCTATGTAGGTTTGAAAACCTTATCTTTCCAAGTTTTATCGAATATTACCCAGTAATTTGTTAAGGCATATTTGAAATCCAATCTAAGCAAGTAAATAACAAAATATAAGTTTAAAATTTTTAAAGAGGCCTTTTACAATCCCAGCATAATCAAATGAAATTAAAATAAGGTAAAGTACCAAGTTTGAAAATCAGTGCAAGCCCGAATTTATTTTTGGCATGGTCACCTCGAGTCCATCCTGGCTCCAAGTCCGCGGTCTACGTGTCACCTGAAATGATAAGGGAGAAGGTGAGTCGCAAGACTCAGTGCATAAATCCCTCTCCCGGTATAACATGCTAACACACATCATAACAAAGCAATGCAAGAAATGCACCCGATCCTAACCATCCATATCACCTTTTCTACCCCGTGTGGTACCAAACCACTGGTGGTGCCAAACCACTGGTGACCCAAAGTCACGATATCCATAGATGTGGTGCCAAACCACTGGGTGACCCAAGTTCAGAAAGATCCATTTGTGGGGCCAACCCACGTGTGATACCAAATCACTGGCGACAATCCCATATCTCAAAAGTGGGGCCAACCCACGGTGGCGTTAACCACGTGGACGAGTCACGTGAGGTGCCAAACCTCCGGTGTCCCAAAGACACAAGTGTGATACCAAATCACCGTGACCGTAGTCACAATTAAAATGATGGGGCCAACCCATCGTGTGATACCAAATCACTAGCCTCAATCCCAGATAATCAACCGTGGGGCCAACCCATCGTGGTACTAAGCCACTTGACGAGACGCGGAGGTGCCAAACCTCCGTGACCCAAAGTCACAATAATCAATCTGTGGTACCAAACCACCGGAGGTGCCAAACCTCTGGTGTCCCAAAGACACGGATATCATATCCCCCTCCTCTCATATCACCCAATAACATATCATACTAATGCAAAGTCGTGCAATCATGCTATCATGCTCACATGCTTAATATGACATCTCAACATACATACACCAATAAATCATGAGATCACATATCATCACATATCTCGTAATGAAACGGACTTACCCGAATCCGTATCCATACCTCATTGGGTATTAAATCAGTCAACCACACTGTTTCACAAACACAATCAGGTTATTAATACATTACCCAGTTAAGAAGGTGTGTTAGTTTACACACCTGATAGATCGCACGCCTAATCCCGAAGAACCGGTTTATACCCCTCGATTATCTTGCTCCTAAAGTCGGCCAAACAGGGTTAATCACTTAAAACCATTCGGCCAATATAGATAAACCAAAGGGGTTGCGTTAAGCCTTACCTTTGCAAATGGTTCAGTTTCCAACCAAACCCGAACCAACACTAGTTCCTTCTGATAATCGGCCTCTCCTCTAAAACACAAACCATTAGTCTCATCAATCTTTGGCTTAACAACTCTAAAGAAAACTATTAAAGCAACCTCTTACCACCACTTACCCAATGATTATCAGAGAAGGAAGGCTCTCCTTGCTTGATTTCGAACTCCAAAGGCCCTATACGAAAAACGATTACCAAACCAAACGTTAACTCCTTTTAACAGATACCGAAATCGGCCCTTTAACACACTAAAAATCGGCAAAGCACAAGAAAAGGGGAGAAATGGCCATTCGGCCAAAACCTACCTTCTACTAGACCGATTGAAACAAACGCAACAAGGTCAACCCCCCCTCCACAGTCGGCAATGAAGAACTATAGGGAGAAAAAGATTCGGCAACACCCTAAAAAAATGGAGAAGGAGGTTCGGCCTTAAGAGCAATGGAAAGAACGATTGGGAACAAAAGGCTAAGGGGTTTGGAGAAGAAAAGAAGAAGATAAAAGGATGAATGGAGGGGTGCTTTCGGTTTACAATAAGAAGAAATAAAGTTTCGGCTAACAATGGTTCCAAGAGAAGAAAAATATGAGCAGAAAAGGAGAGTAAGAGAAGCTACTTTCGGCTCAAGTTGAAGAGAAAGCAAAATGCTAGTTTCGGTTTACCCCAAAAAGAAAATAAGAAGAAAAGAGAGCAACCATTCGGCCACACACACACACCAAATCAAGAGATGAAAAGAAATTTTGGCAAAAAGCTACTTGAACATTCGGTTTTAGGAGAAAAAGAGAAGAAGTAACTTGAAGTTTTGGCTAGCTTTTTGACTAAAAGAAAATTGGCTTACAAAAGAGTTTTTTGATCGAAAATGCACATTTTGCTAACATGAAGATTCGGCACACTCCCCCACAACACTTACCAATCGGCCACTCCCCCAAAACCTCTCCAAAATCCGGCCAAACTCCCCCAAACACTCCCAAGCCACCAATTCAAACTAGTTGAACTAGTCTCCCTCCTAACTTCACTCTCCACCCATCATTCAAACTTTTGACTTAGTCCAAGGCAGAGTTTGAACTGCCTACAACTCCTCCCCTCCATGCCGTCAAAAAGGAAGCCAAAATGGAGCATTCCGCAGCTTGAACACAATTCCTCTCCCCCCTTGCAATTGATGCCAAGCCAAGCTCCTAGTGGCGCCTTACTTGCCACTCCACCAAGGCTCATCTTGTGCTAAAAATTCACCTAAAATATTTATAAACCCCAACTCCTTCAGCTCCTCTCACCTAAGCCTAAAAATAAAAATTTTTCCTACCCCTCAGGCTTACACCTAGCTTATAACTAAGCCCCAACAACATCAAAATAACAACATAGCACATCAGGCACATGCAGCAAAGCCAAAATAAAATAGCCCCGGTGATATTACGCTTCTACCCCTTAAAAATAATTTCGCCTCGAAATTACGATCGAAAGAGTTGAGGGTATCATTGTCTCATCATATCCTCGGGTTCCCACGTAGCTTCTTCCACACCATGATTCCGCCACAGATTACCTTAACCAAAGGCACAGACTTCCTCGCAGAACCTTCACATCCCGATCTAAAATCATGCAGGCTCTTCCTCCATAGTCAAACTGGGTTTACCTCGATCTCTTCCATCGCCACCACGCATGCGATGGATCCGGCGATATCGCCTAAGCATCGAAACGTGGAACACGTCGTGAATCTGACTTAGCTCTGCTGGCAACTCGAGCTGGTAAGCTACTGGTCCTACTCGTCTCAGTACCTTATACGGCCCAATAAACCTCGGACTTAGCTTGCCTTTCCTTCCAAACCTTAACACTTTCTTCCACGGTGAGACCTTCAGAAAAACTTGATCTCCCACAGCAAATTCAATATCTCTCCGCTTAAGATCGGCATAGGACTTCTGCCGGTTCGAAGCTTCTTTCAACTGAGCCCGAATCAACTTAACCTTTTCTTCGGTCTCAAGAATCAACTCTGTCCCAACAACCGGCGTTCACTTAACTCTCGTCCAACAAGCGGTGAACGACACTTCCTACCGCATAACGCCTCATATGGTGCCATCTTGATGCTTGCTTGGTAACTATTGTTGTAGGCGAACTCGCCTAATGGTAGATACTCCTCCCAACTACCCTCAAGTCCAATACACAACCTCGTAACATGTCCTCCAAGATTTGTATAACCTTTCCGATCGCCCGTCGATCATGGATGAAATGCCGTCTTTGAAATCCAACCGTATACCCGAGCACGATGCAACGCTTTCCAGAACCTTGACGTAAATCTGGGATCCCTATCCGAGATGATCAATACTGGCACCCCGTGCAGTCTCACTATCTCTGACACATACAGCTTCGCCAACCTCTGAAGTGAGTAATCCACCCTCACCGGGATAAAGTGAGCTGATTTAGTCAGTCGATCCACAATTACCCAAACTGAATCCTTCTTGCTAGGCGTAAGAGGTAATCCACTGATGAAATCCATAGTTATCCTTTCCCACTTCCACTGTGGAATCTTCACTGGCTGAAGCAACCCTGACGGCAACTGATGCTTAGCCTTGACCTGCTGACATGTCAGACACTTCCCTACAAACTCTGTCACTTCCTTTTTCGGACTGACCACCGTAATCTGTTCTCTGAGATCCCTATACATTTTGCTACCTCCAGGATGCATAGCGTAGGGGCTGCTATGTGCATCCTGAAGAATCTTTGCCTTAACTCAGTATCCCTCGGCATACAAGCTCTCCCCAAAATACTGAGACTCCATCACCGACAAATCAGAACCCTCCAAACCATCATTCGCACTTGTATCCTCTGCGCCTCAAAACCTCATCCATCAATTATTTTTCTCGATCCGCTCAACCCAAGTAGGCTTAACACGCAGCTCTGCGCTGAATACTCCGTCGTCATACAAACTCAAGTGGGCAAACATCGCTCTTAGATCCGAAACAACCTTACGGCTCAACGCGTCGCCTAACGTTAGCCTTGCCGGATGATACTCAATTGAGCATTCGTAGTCTTTCAAAGAACTCAATCCATCTGCTTTGTCTCGATTCAAGTCTTTCTGGGTCAGAAGGTACTTCAGACTCTTATGATCCGTGTAGACTATCGATTTCTCTCCATACAAGTAATGCCTCCATATTTTCAAGGCAAAGACTACAGCCGCTAACTCCAGATCGTGCGTGGGATAATTGACCTCATGTGGCCTCAGCTGCCGAGATGCATAAGCCACAACCTTCCCTTTCTGCATTAGCACACATCCCAAACCTGTATGTGATGCATCGCAATAAACTGTGAATTCCTTCCCAGCCTCGGGTTGAATTAGAATCGAGCTTCATCAAAATCTTCTTCAACTTGTCGAAGCTCAGTCGATAATATATCTGAACCACAAAAGTCCAAAATATCTCTTGACTCGAAAAGAAGCTGAATTTGAGGCGTGAAGGTGGATAGAGTTATTGAAAGACTACATTCGTTCCATCGAGTACCACCGGGCAAGGCGAATGTGGTGGCGAGCGCTCTAAGTCGAAAAGTGGTGTCGATTTGAGGGCAATGTTTGCACACCTTAGTCTTTACGATGATGGAAGCTTATTGGCGAAACTTGAGTTAAGCCGACATGGTTAAGTCAAGTGAAAGAGAGGCAGTTAGTAGATGAAGATCTGAGTGAAAAGCTTCGATAGGTACAGAGTGGGAAATTGGAAGATTTTGGTATTAACAGTGACGGGGTATTGTGCTTCAAAGGTAAAGTATGTATGCCAAAGGATCGGAGTTGAGGCAAAGATACTTGAGAATCGCATGGTAGCCTCTATGCTATGCATCTGGAGAAATAAATTATACCGAGATTCTGAGATCAATTTTGGTGGCACGGACTTAGCGAGAATTCTGAGTTTGTAGGAAAGTGCTTGACATGTCGACAAGTCAAGGTGAACATCAAGTACCATCGGGATTGCTTCAACCGATAAAGATTCCACAGTGGAAGTGGGAGAGAATTACCATGGACTTTGTTAGTGGGCTTCCTCTTACGCCTACTAAGAAAGACTCTGTATGGGTGATAGTGGACCGATTGACGAAATCTGCACATTTATCCCGATTCGGGTTGCTTACTCTTTGCGAAATTGGCGAAGTTATATGTGGTGAGATTGTGAGATTGCATGGAGTGCCGTTGTCGATAATTTTAGGCGAGATCCGAGATTTCGTCGCGATTTTGGAAAGCATTGCATCGAGCTTTGGGCACAGATTGGACTTGATCGGCATTTCATCCTCGGTCGACCGGACGATCTGAAAGAGTAATCAAATCCTAGAAGATATGTTAAGGGATGTGTGATAGATTTCAAGGGAAGTTGGGAGGAATTCTTACTGTTGGCGGAATTTGCGTACAACAATAGTTTCCAATCGATTATCTGGATGGCACGTATGAAGCACTATATGGATGGAAGTGTCGCACTCCTACGTGTTGGGCGAAATTAGGGAACGTCGATTTTGGGTCGAGTTAGTGGTGAATCCAAGAAAAGGTTAAGATAATCCGGCTTGGTTAAAGGAAGCATCGATGAGACAAAAATCATACGCAGATCTAAAGCGGAAAGAAATAGAGTTTCTTTGTGGGGATCAAGTTTTCTAAAGGTTTCACCTTGGAAAAAGGTGATGAGATTTGGACGCAAAGGAAGCTAAGTCCCGTGTTCATTGGACCTTATCGAATTGTGAAGCGGGTCGGATCGTGGCATATCGATTAGATTTGCCTTGAATTGAAGCAAATGCATGATGTGTTCCATGTTTCAATGTTACACCATTACGGTCGGATCCATCTCATGTAGTGCCGATTGAAGAGGTGGAATTAAGATCGGACTTGTCATATGAAGAGGAGCCAATACAAATTTTGGAGCGAGATGTAAAGGTTTTACGGAGAAAGTCGGTTCCTCTCGTCAAGGTATTATGGCGTAATCATGGATCGAAGAAGCTTCGTGGGAGCGGAGGAAGCGATGCGACAACAATACCCTCACTTATTCGGCAAAGGTAATTTCGAGGACGAAATTATTTTAAGGGGTAGAAGCGTAACATCCGATAATTAGGGTTATGCATCTTACTTAATTGAATGAAGTTGCATGCTTAATTATTATTAAGTGTATTTTTGGAAGTTATTTGAGCTTCATTAATTAAGAGCATGCTTAGTAAAACTTTTAATTCCTATTAATTAGAGAGCTAAGCAAGTTAGGCTTTAAGAATTAATGATAAGAGGATTTAGCATGAATTGAGTAATTGGCAAGGTGGTTAAGATGCATGGATGTGTGCTTGAGGAGTGAGGTTGAATCTCCTAGCTAGCATAAGGGAGGATTTTATTTTTGTTTTCTTCCCTATAAGTGTCGGCCAAGAATGTTCTAGAGTGGATGAGTGTTCTCTTAATTTTGGCTATTTGACCAAGTGAAAAAGGAAGCTAAGAAACTTATGGTATGGAATCATAAGTTGATGATAAGATGAGGGGGACAAAAGGAATAAGTTTGGGCAATGTTTTGGGAGTGTGTTCATGGTCATTTGACCATGAACCTAGACAACATGAAGGGTTAAGGAGTGGTTTAATTGTGTAGCAAATTTTGGATATGATGGGAAGAAACAAGGAGGAAAAAGGGGGATGATGTTGGCTAGGTTGACCGAAAATTTAATGTAGCCATTAGGGTGCTAGTTGGCCAATAATCCTAGCAAAGTGTCCATCTTTTCTCCCTTCTCCAAAACCTTTTCCCTAAACCGAAACTATCATTGGCATTTGGTACAAGATTGCTTTGTTTTGGCATTGGTATTTTTGACCAAATAGGTACCTTTTCCTCTCAAAATTTTATCTCTCTTTTGATGCCAAAATATTGTCACTTTTGAAGTCACTTCTTTTCTTCCTCTTTAGTGCCGAATTTAACTTTCACCAAAAGCCTTCTCTTTCATTTTCTTTTTCTTTCTTTTTCATTCTATTTTTCTTTTCTCTTCCCCTCTCATAGCCGAAACCACAAAAGATCAAGCACCATTTTCTTGTTCATTTCTCCCTTTGGCTGAATGCATCTAAGCCCCAAAACCAATCTCCTTTCTCTTTGATCATTTCTCCTTTTCTTTTTCTTTTCATTTTAATCCTCTTTTTCTTTCCCTCTTTCAAAACTACAAAGGATCAAGAACCATTTTTCTTCAATTTTTACCTCTTTGGTCGATGTGCATAGGTCTCTAAACCTATCCATTTTCTTTTCTATATCATCATCTTTTCTTTCCTCTCTCCTTTCTATCATTTCCATTATCTTTCTTCTTTCCTCAAAACCGAAACCATCATCTTGAAACCACCATTTCTCTTCTCTTTTGTTAAGGCCGAATCTTGAAGAACTCAAAGTAAGATTTTATCAATCATTTTCATCAATTCTTTTTACTTTAGCAAAATTAGAATCATGATCTTTTAATTTCTCTCCTAGGCGAATCATTTGAAAAGATTTTCAAAGATCTTTGTTGAAGACAACCTTTAAGTGACCATTCGAAATCATCAAGGTAAGGTTATTAATTTAGATCATATCGATTTATTTAGATAGATTACTAATCGATCGTTATTTTAGGACGATTTAAGATCAACAAGATAGGTAAGAAAAGAGCCGAAATGCAGTGTTTGGAAGAGAGAGGTATTCCTTTACCATCAAACTTCAAGCGAAGGCGATGTCGGCGGTTAGAGACTTTCCACCGGGTTGTGGACCTTCGCTAACGAGGATCGTTATTTGAAGTAGTCGTACAACCGAACCACTTTACATTGGTGGAATTTGGCGGGTTTTGATCCATCTAGTGGAGAAAAACCATAAATAATTGTCGTTCGAGAATCCGAGGGTAAGGAATTAGATCTCTCGTCAATAATTACAATTTTATTAGTAATAGTTATACTAACCAAGCGTGTTAATCAAATAGGTGTTGACGAGCGAGAGAGCATTGTTCTCACTGTCACTAGGTGTGTAACCTTACATTAAAATTTCCATAGATCTATTTTTTTAAAAAGTGATTTTTATGACAATATGTTTGTTTGTGGATACCAATCATTGGTATACAAAATTCAGGTATGTTTACCCCAATATTCCGTTTATTTTTGCTATATGTATAAATATGAAATGAAGTATGATTATATTATGTTTTGTGGGGTAAATAGCATGAAAATCTGATTTGATATGTATGTGCATGGGCATATGGGTATTGTTGATAAAGGAGGAAGTATTACGGTGGTTTTACCACATTTCGATGACTTCGGTCACATATTTGACTCGGTGACTTGGTCACATATTTGACTCTGGTGACTTGGTCACATATTTGACTCGGTGACCTCGGTCACATATTTGAATTCAGTGACTTGGTCACATATGTGAATCTGGTGACTTGGTCACGTATTTGAAATTGGACTTGATCGGTGACTTGGTCACATCTGTTTTGGTGGCTTTGCCACAATATTATAAGGCGATGTGCATGTTGGTACAAGCGCCTTCGATGGTGTGTAGCGGATGGAGGGTCGATTTAGTAATCCCACGGTGTGTTGGTTGGTTGAATTGGTGTGTAGCGGATGGATATTTAGGTGGGCTAGGCTTGCATTTCATTTCATATACATAACCATGTAATATTGAATGTTTAGTATTTGATCTGTTATGAAATGGGCCTTTGGGCTAAATATGAGCTAAATGGGCCTTTGGGCTAAATATGAGCTAAATGGGCCTTTGGGCTAAATATGAGTTAAATGGGCCTATGACCCTATGTGAATTTTTTTGGACTTAAAGCATATGATAAAATGGACTTTTTAGTGTATGTGTTATACATTGAGTTTTTGACTCACCCCTTTTGTGGGATAAACTTTTGAGATAATTCATAGTGCGATGGGTCGAATTCGTCGCAAGGATTTTGAGGTGGCGATGCTCAGTATCAAGTATTGTGGAGATTTCCCAACTTAAACTTATTAATTTAAATTTTATTACTTAGACTTTATTTTGAGTTTGCTATTTTTGTAATAAGGCCACTATAAATTACTTTTAGATTTTGTGTTTGGATTTATTTTAAATTACCATGAACAATTATCAATTAAATAACTAAATGGTTTTCAATAAATAATTTAAAAAGGTTTTTGTCAAGAATATATATATGTTTTAAAAAATACAAATCTATTTTTCAACTAAGCCCAACTCGATCTTTAAGTTAATCCGTTTTACTTAAAATCATCAAGTTTTCTTGAACAAAGCGATATTCCACTAAAGTTTTACTCGAGGAACATACCAAATTCGGTTAGGCTTTTTGGGCCGGGTTTGGGGTGTTTCAAAGAAAGTGCACAAATGTGCTAGGGGAATTCGGCCAAAGTAAAAAGAAAGAAGAAACATATGGTCACCAAGGCTTGTAATTTCGGCACAAAGCAAAGGAAAAAGAAAAGAATTTGAGAGGAAAACAATGCACTATTGCTCTACTATGTTTCGGCAAGGTGGGTTACAAAATTGAGAGAAATGGCACAAAGTTGCCAAAAGGATTTCTGGCCAAAACAAAGCTAGGATTTTAGCAAAAGCCAAAATAAAATTTCAGCCACCCAACTACTCCAAAACCGTCCACATGCATCCCCCATTAGGATTAGAATTTGGCCTCCTAAGCTTTCCAAAACATCATCCATGGAATTAGCCTCATGTCCCCCTTTGTTTCCTATTTCTCTTGATTCCTTTCCCCAACTTCAACCTTGCCTTCTTCTTTTCGCCACCTTACCAAAATAATGAAGTCCACCATTGCCATATTTATTCCTTGACCGACACATAAGGAAGGGACGCAAAAGTAAAAGTCAAATTGCATACAAAGTGATTCGATCTCCTTCCTTCAAGGTAACACATGTGGTGCCCTAGCCTCTTTACTAACTGCTCACTTATGCTAGCTATTTAATCAATTATTTCCATATGCTTTAAGGCCACTTACTCCATCTCCTTAAAGTCCTAAAATACCAAATTTTTCCTAAGGCCCAATTAAACTCGAGACTTCATAGAAACCTTGTAACCTTCCAAATTCACTTAACTAACAAGTCCAATTTGCAATAATGCCATTCTCTTGTTCTCAAAATTTAAACATTCCTACGCCCATGGCCCATTGGGCCCAATCCTACTAAGCCTACTTTCGAGATGTTACAATTCTACCCTCCTTAAAGAAATTTTATCCTCAAAATTTCCAATCAACTACTAAGCGTATCGCTCAAATCACATCACTAAGCTTTATTGCGTACTCGATCTTAAAAAACCACAATGTACTTTTAACAAAATCTTGAATCCTCTTTCACACAACCAAACATCAAACCACAAAAGCAAGCAGGTTGTCTACCATTTATACTTAGAATTTTCTACATTCAATCTTCACATCAACCAAACATACGACTTGATGGTGATGTAACAATCCACGAGCCTTATGCTCCTTAGACCCGCATCTCAAGCATGCTCCTAACCTCCTCTAGCATTCTCCGGATGGCATATACGCAATAATCGCAAGTCGGAAAGTTTGGGCGTGCCTTGACACGCTTCACGAAGCGAGGCTGTGACCCTAAAGAACCACAATTTATTTTCTTCTTACAGTCCACAAATCCAAATCGAAGTGCCTCACTGATTCCTTTACCCCCTCCAATACTTTCTTAACTATCTGAGTCAGCTCATCAACCTTAAATCGAACACGAGATCTCGTCTCAGCCACTGGCGATGCCAACTTCTCCCTTTCGGGCACATGCCTTGGTGCCAAAGATCTAGCCCTAGCAAATCGGCATCTACCACGTCCACATCTACCGCATCCGCATCTTCTAGCGCCCATGTCCACTAAGTCGATATAATCAAATTACAAGTTTTATGAATCATTATACTATTCAGTGTTTATTAACCATTGTTTTATGAAGTGTGAGCAGGAAAGTTGTTTTTGAGAGTCAAATCCGTATCCTAGAGTCTGAGTCTCTATAGTTTCAACTCCTAAAGCTAACAGTTCTAGAGTATTCTACTTTGTAGAATTTTCATAACACAATAATCATAAAATGAAAACAATTACTTACTTGACTTGGTGTCGGATACTCGTGGTGCCATACTTCCTTTCAAACATGTATTTATAAATTAATTTTCAAACAGCTTTGGAAAACGTTTTTAAACCCAAACCAGAGTCGAGTTTTGAAATTGGGCTCTGATACCATAAAATGTAACACCCCAAACCCGGCCCAGAAGTTAGGCCCGAATCTGGCGTGTCACAATGAAGAAAACATATAAAGGATTTGAAATTCGTACTAAAATAAGTTTTGTTAAAATCAAGAAAAACAAGTTTGATTTGATACATTTGATAAAATACTACTAACCTCGAAGATTGATTGATAACTCATTAGATTTGAGCTAATAATCTTATAAAACGTGACTTTTGAAAATGACATTGAAAACTCAAGAAGATTTGCATATTAAAAAAATTTGTAAAAATTTTATTATGAATTCTATTTGTTAATCGATTTTGGAAAACCTTTATTTTAGCTTTTAGGAAAATTCTCGTTTAAAACAATTTAAGCAAAATAATAAGTAAACCAACCATAAAGCAAATAATAAAATAGTTCAGAGGCCTTATTACAACTTAAACCAAAATAATAAAATAACAGGAATAGAAATTTAAAATTTAATAACACTATTTTTAAAGTATGGCCTCCACCGAGTCATCTATGGCCCAACTCCACCTCACGGAGCATTACCTACAGGGTTAAGAAAGAAGGGGGTGAGTTACTTAGAACTCAATGTGTAACCCACTCACCGTTGTTCACCGGGCCAAAATCCATTAAGCAAATATTTGGGCCTAAGCCCATTTACAAAAGTAACAATATAACAAATATAAAATGCATGTGATATGCAATTCCCAACCAAGCCTAAATTTCCTTCTGCTACACACCACCCGTACCGACCAACACACCTGTGGGGATCAAGTCAACCCACCCCGCCAACACACCAATAGTAGGCATTAAGCCAATTATAATATTTGTGGCAGAGCCACCGAACTATATTTTGGCAACAGGCCATTTAAAATATTTGTGGTAGAGCCACCGAACTAAATTTTGGCAACAGGCCATTTAAAATATTTGTGGCAAAGCCACCAAACTAGATTTTGGCAACAGGCCTTTCTTCTCTTCGTCAATTACCCCAACCCATGCAGTCATGTATATATAGATAATGCATAACAATATATTCATAATGTAAATTTCAACAAAAAGCTCATATTACATATTATCAATTGGGCCCATTAGTCAAAATAGAAATTTTGACCCATTTAACGATTTAGCAAATTTTGGCCCATTAAACATATTTTTGGCCCTCATAACAAAATATATCAGATTGGCCCATAAAGTAATATGTCAATTCAGTTCATTAAGCAATTTCGTATTTTGGCCCATTAGGGTCAATTTCGTAATTTGGCCCATAAGGGCGTTTTTATAATTCGGCCCATAAAGGTATTTTCTTAATTTTACTCGTCGAGGGTAATTCGGTAGTCTCGCAACCCAGGGGTATTTCGATAATTTACCCTCTAAGGGTATTATGGTAATTTCACAACCTAGGCTTAACTACTAATTTGGAGCATAAAATCGAAACTGTCCATCTGCATCATACTGATTAAATTGACCATAACTCGAGTTAGAAAACTCGAAATCTAAATCCGTAAATTTTCCTTGAAAGTAGACACAAATATTTTTCTCCTATAATTTTTCCAGAATTTATAGCTTAACCATTTAGTACAGTTTATTCCTTAAAGCTTTCCTTGTTTCACTGTCCAATGATTCTGACCTCTCTTTCCTTAATCACAAATATCTTACTGTATGCTTTTCATCTCCTGCTCCCACTTGTTTCCACCGAAAATAGGTTCAGTAAGGAATCCATACATCCCATAATTCACTTTGTACAATTTTATATGATTTTTCCAAAATAGAACAGAATACCCCGAAGTCATTCAGAACCAGTCTCACTAAAATTAACATATCTCAGAATATAGTATTCCCTTTCCTTCTCCGTTTCTTCCATATTAAAGTAGACATAGTAAATTTAATCTTATATCTTACTCACTTTTTAATTCCTTTTATCCAATTTTTCGTGAGTTTTCAAATACACGTCACTGTTTCTGACCAAAACTATTTTATTACAAAATACGATTACCACTACGAATATACGCACTCCCGAGTGATCACGGATGCCGGTTATCGATTTTATTTGGTATTTCTACCGAATCACAGAATATTTCATGTAAAATTTCAATGATATGTGAGACTTAATCACCATTTCAAACATATATTCGGAAGGGTACGGGATTACACACCTTGATTACGAGTTGTGCTTTCTATCGATTTCAACACCACAACGGTGATCTCCCTCGATGCACCAAGAATCGATCCTACCAACAATATCAATTAGCCAACCTTCAATCCTATTTGCAACATAGCCAAATAGGGATATAACAAAAATCCAAAAATGAACCCCCTTACCTTATCGATATTGGATCCAATTACCACCGTTTGACTTTGGCTAGAATAATACACGGTCTCCCACTTAAAGCACTACGAAAAGAGAGAGTGAATAAAACATGAAGAAGTGGAGGATAACACCATTTTCGGTTACGATCACGGTTTACAACCGAATAGTGATAATTACTTATTTGGCTAAAGCAGAAAGAATATGATCATAGAAAAGAATCCACTTACCGATTGTACATAAATGACCACTCGAATGGAAAAGAAAGTTCAATAGAAGGGTGGAAGATTCGGCTATCCAAAAAGGGAGATAGACAAGAGATGAAAATCTTGATCAAACAAAAGAGCAAGAAAGTGCACAAATGTACTAGGGGAATTCGGCCAAAGTAAAAAAGAAAGAATAAACATATGGTCACCAAGGCTTGTAATTTATGCACAAAGCAAAGAAAAAAGAAAAGAATTTGAGAGGAAAACAATGCACTATTGCTCTACTATGTTTAGGCAAGGTGGGTTGCAAAATTGAAAGAAATGGCACAAAGTTGCCAAAAGGATTTCTAGCCAAAACAAAGCTAGGATTTTACCAAAAGCCAAAATAAAATTTCAGCCACCTAACTACTCCAAAACCGTCCACATGCATCCCCTTTAGGATTAGAGTTTGGCCTCCTAAGCTTTCCAAAACATCATCCATGGAATTAGCCTCATGTCCCCCTTTCTTTCCTATTTCTCTTGATTCCTTTCCCCAACTTCAACCTTGCCTTATTCTTTTAGCCACCTTGCCAAAATAATGAAGTCCACCATTGCCATATTTATTCCTTGACCGACACATAAGGAAGGGAAGCAAAAGTAAAAGTCAAATTGCATACAAAGTGATTCGAACTCCTTCCTTCAAGGTAATACATGTGGTGCCATAGCCTCTTTACTAACTGCTCACTTATGCTAGCTATTTAATCAATTATTTCCATATGCTTTAAGGTCACTTACTCCATCTCCTTAAAGTGCTAAAATACCAAATTTTTTTGAAGGCCCAATTGAACCCAAGACTCCATAGAAACCTTGTAACCTTCCAAATTCACGTAACTAACAAGTCTAATTTGCAATAATGCCATTCTCTTGTTCTCAAAATTTAAACATTCCTACGCCCATGGCCCATCGGGCCCAATCCTACTAAGCCCAATTTTGGGATGTTACAGTTTCCCACGGTCATTATTAACCAAAGTCTCATCATTTGCACGAGGGACACGCCGAGCATTATTTGCACGAAGACGAGGCTGGTCAACCTTATCTCCCTAATTACGATTTTGACGCTCAATTTTGGTACTTAGACATTCTAAATTTATGTTGGTTGTATCTAGAATAGTGTCCCATTGTTGATCTCGAGCATCTCGAACCTTTTGATCCATTTGCAACTTTCCAATCATAATATTGTGAATCATTATGGAAGCCCGAAAAGAACACAACACTCAAGAAAAGAAAAATTAAGAAAACCTCACTATTATGCACTCAGAAATAAAAATCAAATTCTCAATGAGGTAAGAATTAATCTTGTGAGTCTTTTAAAAGTGTTTATATCAACTAATCAGAATGTCTTAGAATTAAACTAGTAAAGCAAACCTAGTAGCACTAGGATTCTAAAATTGGCTAGACGCCAAAGAGTTGTGTTGCACGGAGGAAGGAATGTGCAACGTGCTTTAACCTACTAACACAAGAAGCAATAAAGTGTTAGAATGCATAAAGGAACAATAAAAAAGAAAAAAATGAAAACCTAAGGCTAAGAGTCAATAAAAATCCATGAAACCCGAAAATCTAAAAAATTATGAAACAAGTTGACAAACCTCGTTCAACGTGTTCTTAGTTTCCAAAATGAAAAGTTTTAAACTGGAGCCTCCTCAAATAGTGTAGATCTGATCTGGAAAGTTTCAGCATAAAATTCAACCCACATGATATTTTTTTTTTTTTTCTTCTTTTCATGTTTTTATGTTTTTGCACTTTTTCGATTACTTTTTTTGTGGGAAATATTTTTTTAATATTCTAAAATAGTGCTAAGAAACAAAATGTAAAATTTCATATCATTTGAAAAATGTTTACCCACTAAAAATATTTTTTTGAACACTTTCTAGGTAAAAGAAAATTGTTTTAAGGTTGTTTGCTGAAAATCAGTTTTATAATAACACAAAGAACACCTGAAATGCCCAAATTTGATGCCAAATGATAGGGATAAGAGTGGAAGAGGATTGTAAAGTTTGTCCAACTAGCGGACTTGACATAGGGCTCTAGACGTTCGAAAACAAAACTTGGATTTTGACACAACTTGAAACGCAACCGAATCCAAGTCAAATAAAACAAATAAAAATAAATAGAATAGAATAATAAATATAGATTGGAACAATAAAGAAGAAAATAAAGAAGATAGATAGAAAAGATAGAACGTGATATGTAGAAGTCTTAAGAAGCCTTGAAAATAAGAATAATCCACAACTCCCTTCAAGTGGATTTAATTTCCCCTCCAAGAAAGAAAACTTGGCAAGAAAAGGTTTGAAGATGATCCCCACAATTTAAAAAGATTGTTAAAACTCTTTCAAAAGAAAACTCAAGAGAAATTCTTGAAAAGAAAAACTCAAAGAGAATTTATTAACCTAAAAGAGAAGTTCAATAATAATTAATTGATTTTTGTGTAATATGTAAAGGCCTTTATATAAGCTAGTTAAATAAATCTAAATAAAACTCTTAACTATACTAAAACTCTAATTAATCTAAACAATACTTTCTTCTTGACATAAAACTCCTAAATACTTAATAATTATAAAAATTTGGAATAATAATAATAATAAAATAATAAGAGTTGATAAATAAATATTGGGCTCATATATAATAAAAATTAAGCCTAAAAATCGAACCCAATATGATTTAAACTCGAATAAAAGTCCAAAACTCATAATTCCCGTCATAATCCCGTCCAGAAATTCTACTCGCATAGTCTTCACTAAAATGGTCATAACTTGAGCTCCTGAACTGAAAATTGATTCAAAGTTTTTTTCAAAGCTAAGAGCTAGATATTCGAACGCCTTGAAGACATCTTAACCAAGAAATGCCTAAATCCCATCCAAAAAGTCATTGCAAGTCTGTTGATTCCTCAAGCTTAAAAATTGGTAACTTCGGTGAATGGAATTTAATGAATTTAACTCATTTTATGCAAGTATCATTCCTCGTTTCCTAAAAAAGATTCATCATCGCATATGTTCTTCGATCGAATCTTGGTTTGATTGGTTTGGCCTTTGATCTTATTATTGGGCCTTGAGGTAGTGTAAGCCCATTACATCCATGGGTCTGAAATTGGGTTTTGAGACTCACATCAATAGGGATACAATGGCCCCTTTAAACACAGTAAGATTAGAGTTCTAATTGTGAACCCTATAACCAACCTGATTATTGGATCACCGTACACCTCGTGGTGCAGTGAAAAAATTATTTTGAAGATCATCAACCATGGATCCATGTACGAGGAATTAATCGGTTGAAAAAGAGCTGAAGATATATGTAACACCCCTCACTCAGATTATATACCAGAACCGGGCACGAGGCATTATCAGACTTGACTTGCTTGATCAATCCACTTTACGCTATAAAAATTCACTCCAAATTAAAACTTTTCATTCACCAGCATAACATTCCTATCATGGGTCAACGAGACCCATTACATGTGCTCGGGATATCGAGGAACCAAACCGGAACTTTTCAAACACTTAGAAAATTTTCACCAAAACAGGGGCCACACGCCCGTGTGAAATGGGACACGCCTGTGTGCCCCTAAGACATGCCCATGTCTTCCACCCATGGTCGACACTGACTAATTTCACACGGCCTTGACACGCCCGTGGTCCTGGCCCGTGTGACAAAACCTTGCAATTCTGACTTATCCACACGGCCTATACACACACTCGTGTGCTTCAGTCGCGTGGTGATTTCAATTCCAAGTGCAAGGTGTAGACTTCACATGGTCAGGCCACATGCCCATGTGCTAGCCGTGCCTCCCGCACAGTATAGACACACACCCATGTGTCTACCTATGTGGACAATTAGCAGGATATCTACCAAGCCCTTTTTCCACCCACACTTGCATACATTCATACACTATTACATAATCTTCCACATCATCAATTATAACTCTTGAATTATCACATTTAAACTATAAAATGAAGTCTTCGTCCAATACACGAGGGAAAACTATTTCTGGTATAATTACAAACAACTTAAGCCATCATCTATGGCTATACACAATCAAACCATAACTCTATTAGGCCAACACATTTGGCTATATCAGATATGACTTAATCAACTTTAAATACTATCTCTATACATGCCATAACTCGTAAGAACTTGCAGCCTTATACCAAGTGTCTGCTCGATAGTGTGAAAACATTTCCAGTGATTTCCAACCCGAGCTAGTTAAATTAACCTATAAGAGATGGGAAGAAAAAAGGAGTAAGCAATTATGCTTAGTAAGTTCATAAGTTCATATGGAAATAATAATCAATTATTAATATTCATTGACTATACACAATCCCAAGTATTATAATGATTTTTCACTCTTACCCTCATGGTTACCTATTTAATCATTCATAATGCTTACTCATTTCGTCTCTTACCATGTTCTAACCATATCTCGAGCTTAGTGCTCGCATTTATTAACCTACATTCCTGCACTTAACACCGCTTAGCCACATGATACAACACATCGTACTTCTCAATGAATCATTCATACTACCAGCCACTCGGTGGTTTCGTATTTAGCCCACTATCAATCTCTAATATGGTGGTATCGCACATAGCCCACTATCTGTTACTAAACTCGATGGTATCGCACACAGCCCATCACTAACAATTAATGAGGCGGTATCACATATAGCCCACCATTAGTATGCATTCATGGATATCTATCCACATGCATTTTCCTATTTCAAATGTTCACCCAGAAACATCCTCACACACTATCGTTCTTACTTAGATTTCTACAATAATCATTTGCTTTCACGAAATGCATTTATAAATACAACATATGCAATTAGGATGCATCATTTACACATGACCCACTATGGGTTCATCATATACCAAACTCACCTCAATTTAATTCTAACACATACTTGTACCCTTCATGGTACAACCACATACTTTCTCATTTTCAACATACTTGTTGAATCACTCAAATTGTTAAATAACACTTTTGAATCACATACATATAATTTCACATTGGCATCATGCCCCCAATAGAGTCTTACATGAAATATCATATCGATGCCATGTCCCTGACATGGTCTTTTTCCATATCTCACACCTAGGCCATATTCCAATATGGTCTTACACAAGATATCATATCGATGCCATGTCCTTGACATGGTCTTATTCAATATTTCACACCGAATCCATATTCTAATATGGTCTTACACAAGATATCATCTCGATACCATGTCCTTCATATGGTCTTATTTAATATTTCACACCAAGGCTATATTCTAATATGGTCTTACACAAGATATCATATCGATGCCATGTCCTTGACATGGTCTTATTCAATATTTCACACCGAGGCCATATTCCAATATGGTCTTACACAAGATATCATATCGATTCCATGTCCCTGACATGGTCTTATTTGATATTTCACACCGAGGCCATATTCCAATATGATCTTACACGGGTCCTTAACTATCACCCTATCATTCTATTTGCATTTTCCATTATTCTTACATTCAATTCTCTTGACATCTCGTCAAACATATTTAATACATTCCTAGAGTAATTATACATTCCATACAACATTGGAATATTAAATAACCCATACGTGATTGCAACATTTGCACACGAACTTACCTCAATACCGGAAAGGTAGAAAGGGACCTTTTTTCCTACATTTCTCTTTTCTCCCGTTCTAGGTCCGAATTTCATTTTCTTTGATCTAGAACAATAAACTTTAGTCATTCAATCAATTTATTCATCATAATACATCATAATCTACACTTAGGCAAAAATGACTATTTTGCCCTTATACTTTGGTAAAATTACAATTTTACCCCTAGGCTCGTAAATCACTTTTCATCACATTTTCTTATTAAACAAGCCTAGCTGAACATTTAATCCTCCTACAACTATCCACAATTCCAACTATTTCATGCATTAATGAACAAACTACAGCATTTGCATCTTAGTCCAAATTAGGTGTTTTCATGACAACACCTTTCACAAAAGTTATTTCTCATCTTCCTAACATTCATTTTCTTCCATAAAAACTCAGCTAACAGCATAATACCTCTCATGGCAAGTCCTTATACTTTTAACCATATTGCAAATTAGTCCCCTCATTAGCTAGCTTAAGCTTTGGGGATTCCAAATGTACAAAAATTATCAACTAAAACCATCAAAATCACTTACTAGTAAGGAAGAAAGCTTGGCTGAAATTTTGAACTCTCAACCCCCATTTTTGCTGCTCATTTTAAGTGGAGAGAATATGGAGAGAAAGGTGATATTTTCTTTTCTTTATTTTATGACAAAAATAAATTTTTATCACCAAATTTCCACCTAACCATTGACAAAGTCCTTTCTTTGTCCCCCTATAGTCGGCCATCACTCCTCCCATGGCCTATTTGCACTTCAAGGACCTCCAATTAATATTATTTAGCTAATTGGCACCTCTAGCAATTAAAATAGAACTTTTGCACTTTTTACGATTTAGTCTTTTTTGAAATTAAGCCATCAATTGCTAAAATTAAAGCGCCAAAATTCTCATGCCTCTTTAAAAACATATTATAACATATAAAATAATATCAAAATATTTTTATTCAACCTCAAATTAGTGATCTTTAGATCACTATTCTGACTAGCCCCTAAATCGAGCTGTTACAATTCTCCCCCTTAGGGATTTTTGTCCCCGAAAATTTTACCAGGAGGAGTTGTTCTTAACATTCTTAAAACGTCTCCACCAACTCTTCAAAATGACAAATCGATTTATCCTCAAGTTTTCTCTCACCAACAACCTTTAAGCTGTAGTACACAATGTCAAAGCACAACTTTAAGACCTAAATTACTCTTCCTCTCGGGCACATATACTCAGTAATCTCACAACTGTGAACTCGGCACCTACCAAAATGATCATTCAAATCTTTGTCGCATAATTCACCATAATTCGGAGGACATCCCCCTCCTTGGGAAATCATGTCAATCCAAGTTCGAAATCTATAGTATTTTATCTCACTCTATCACTAGGATATTCACCAATTGTAATAGTCCTGACTTGCGTGCTTAAAAAAATTCAATTTTTAGTGGTCGACTACTTCTAACCATAAACTCAACCATATCGTGAAATGAACTCCATTATCAAAACACTTATGCATATAACTACACTTTTTCTTAGTCTTGCATGAGTAGACGTGTTATTACTAAGTCTCATACCAAAACCTTTTGTATAAGTTCTAAATTCATTAGTATACAAATTCTACCTCAAGGTAACATCAACAATGGAAATCTCATTCGACCTGAATCTTAACGTCTTTATTAAACTCACCCAGAGCTTATTTAAAAATACCATCCATGGCATTAACTAGCCATACACAAGTCATAGGCTTCTTTCCATACTTACTTACAATTGCCTTTATTTAGCACATATCGTGCCACATATCATAATCGTTTCTTTGTGACTCATTCACATGACTTTAGTACAATTTTCATTTCTACTTCTGAACTCATCTACTTATCCATTAATCACTAGGGCTAGTCAAAGACGCATTTTCATCGTCATTATTGTAGATATGAAACCAATGCCACATCCTCAAGGTGGTTTTACATGGAGTCACCTATTAATGCCAATGCCATATCCTGGATAAGGTCTTATATGGACTTTCACATCAAATATCGATGCCATATCCTAGATATGTTCTTATATGGGATCTCAACTCGATGCCGAGGCCATTTCCCAAACATGGTCTTATACGGATCTTATCTATTTTATATCTCGATCGAATGCATTAACTCTATTCGGCTTACCCGAAAACCCATCTAACAATTTGGAACTTGTAATTTCACTTCTTATACTAGATTTATCACTTTTCTATGATCAAATCAAAAGCACAATCATAGTAGATGCAACTATCACAACTCAAAGAACACACACTTTAAAGATAACCATGATCAGCAAAATACAATAGTAGTCTTACATAAGATTTTATCACCAACTTCCTCCTCAAAACACCAGAATAAAACTAAGAAGAGGTAAAGAAATGTCAATTTCAATTAACCACATCGACAACCATTTGTTTGATTTTATAGTCAACCAACATTCTCACACGATCACAATTTCATAAAAAGAATAACTACACCAACCGTGAAAGGCAACAGATATTAATACGTAATACTCAAATAGATTATTATGATCCATACAACTATGGTTGTCATGATCAAACACTTTCGCAGTTCAAATATTATTTCTCTAACCATTTCCGTTATAAAAACTCCTTAACTATTCCTTTTGTTAGTGAACATCAATTTAGGAAGGTCTCGATAAGCATACACCTCAGGCTTCCTACTCAATTGAGTCAAATAGCCTAAGCTAACCTTCTCTTTGCTCTTAACATTGCATAATCAGTACAATCGTCTAAGCATTCAGGCATTCTTATCAAAACCGTTTCTCACTTTCTAACTACCTTTATCTCTATTTACAATACTAATTGTTTTGCCACTGATCTCTTTCATTTCGTACTCATGAACTCACTCAACTTGACTCTCACAAACATCTCATCATGAATCAACGTTGGTAAGGGGTGGGGTCGTAGAGCTCCTAACTTGACTCTCGTGACTACATACATATGATTTAATATTCATCATTAATGAAATATCATCGTAGTCACACAACTCGCTCCAAGCGAGTTTTCACATTTATTCATGCTACAATTGTTTCTATCACATATAATTTCAAACAGTGACTTCACTTGCTCAAAGTCCGCATTAATGTCTACTTGAGTACTCAACATTTTACTGTAATTTCTCTTAACATCACTTATTACATTATGGAATGTCTTACGGGTTTTAGTACATCATTTACTTGATGGCCATAGTCCAACTATGGTCTTACTCGTATCACAACATCATAGCCCAACTATTACCTTACATGTCGTCACGATGCCATAGCCTCGCTATGGTCTTACACGAAACTTCATATCAATACCAATGTCATATCCCAGATATGATCTTACATGGAAACACATATCGATGTCGATGTCATATTCTAGATATGGTCGTACATGAGATCGTACATCGGTGACATGCTCTAGACATGGTCTTACGCGATTTTGTACCGAGGCCAGGTCTCAGACGCGGTCTCACACGAGATCACTATCCGATGCCAATGTTATATCCTATATATGGTCTTACATAGGATCACTATTTGATGTCGATGCCATATCCCAGATATGGTCTTACACGAGATCTCTATTCGATACCGACGCCATATCCCAGATATGGTCTTATACGAGATCATGTATCGTTGGCAATGCCATGTCCCAGACATGGTCTTATATGGGATCACATGTATTGCCATGGTCCAACCATGGTCTTATTCATCAATTTTCATTGAACGATCATACTCATCTCCTGCATTCTACTTAGTCAAACTTCTCAGTTTAACTCCCACACTATAATACGTGTGGCTTTATAACAGAGTCATAAAATAAAACATTATACATCCTCTATTTTAACAGTCGTACATAAGATTCAACTATGTGTACACACTGATCGTACATCATTCAAGCAATTGTACATACACATATATCCCGTCCCCTGGGTAAATTTATTTGCTATATGCCCCCAACCAAATAGGTTGAGTATGTAACACCATATATATATATATCAAACCAATATAGATAAGCTTATCTCTTATAACTCTCATTTCATTCCTCAACTTAGGATTATTTCATTTCATACCTTATCAAACATATGTCATAAACTTCTATTCATACCTCTCTAAATTTTAACAGAGCCTAAGCACATTTCAATTACCTCATTAACACTTAAACATTATTGAAATTAGCTCGGTTGGGAATCATCTCTATCTTAACAAAACAATTTCGTTAGAGCTGGGAGATATCACACTATCACGATCCACCTATGGCTTGTATAGCTAGACTCTTACTCACGCTAGGTTAGTCTGAGAACTAACTAAAACATAGCTCTGATACCATTAAATGTAACACCCCTCACCCAAATTCTATACTGAAACCAGGCACGAGGCATTACTGGACTTGACTTGCTTGATAAATCCACTTTAGGCTATAAAAATTCTCTCTAATTTAAAACTTGTCATTCACTAGCGTAACGTCCCTATAATGGGTCAACGACACCCATTACACCTACTCAGGGATATCGAGGAACCAAACTGAAACTTTTCAAAAACTTAGAAAATTTTCACCTAAATAGGGGCCACACACTCGTGTGAAGTGGGACACGCCCGTGCGCCCCTAAGACATGCCTGTGTCTTCCACCCGTGGTCGACACTGACTAATTTCACACGGCCTTGACACGTCCATGGCCCTGGCCTGTGTGCCAAAACCTTGGCATTTGAACTTATCCACACGGCCTATATACGCACACGTGTGCTTCAGCATGTGGCGATTTCAATTCCAAGTGCAATATGTAGATTTCACGCGACCTAGGCACATGCCCATGTGCTAGTCATGCCTCCCACACGGTGTAGACACACGCCAATGTGTCTACCTATGTGGACAATTAGCAGGCTATATACCAAGCCCTTTTTCCACCCACACTTGCATACATTCATACACCATCACATAATCTTCCACATCATCAATCATAACTCTTGAATTATCACATTTAAACTATAAAATAAAGTCTTCATCCCATACATGAGGGAAAACTATTTCTGGTATAATTATAAATAACTTAAGCGATCATCTATGGCTATACACAATCGAACCATAACTCTCTTAAGCCAACATATTTGGCTATATCAGCTATGACTTAATCAACTTTAAATACTATCCCTATACATGCCATAACTCATAAGGACTTGAAACCTCATACCAAGTGTCTGCTCGATAGTGTGAAAACATCTCCGACGATCTCCAACCCAAGCTAGTTAAATTAACTTATAAGAGATGGGAAGAGAAAATGAGTAAGAAATTATGCTTAGTAAGTACATAAGTTCATATGCAAATAATAATTAATTATTAATATTCATTGACTATACACAATCCCAAGTATTATAATGAGTTTTCACTCTTACTCTCATGGTTACCTATTCAATCATTCATAATGCTTACTCATTTTGTCTCTTACCATGTTTTAACCATATCTCGAGCTTAGTGCTCGCATTCATTAACTTACATCCCTGCACTTAACATCGCTTAACCACATGATACAACACATCGTACTTCTCAATGAATCATTCATATTACTAGTCACTCGATGGTTTCGCATTTAGCCCACCATCAATCTCTAATATGGTGGTATCGCACATAGCCCACTATCCGTTACTAAACTCAATGGTATCGCACATAGCCCATCAATGACAAGGAATATGGTGGTAACGCACACAGCCCATCGCTAACAATTAATGAGGTGGTATCGCACAAAGCCCACCGTTAGTATGCATTCACGGATATCTAGTTCCGAATTTTATTTTCTTTTATCTAAAGCAATAAAATTTACTCATTCAATCACTTTATTCATCATAATACATCATAATCTACACTTAGTAAAAATGACTATTTTGCCCTTATACTTCGGTAAAAATTATGATTTTGCCCCTAGGCTCGTAAATCACTTTTCATCACATTTTCTTGTTAAATAAGCCTAGCTGAACATTTAATCCTCCTACAACTATCCACAATTCCAACTATTTGATGCATTAATGAACAAACTACAACATTTGCATCTTAGTCCAAATTAGGTGTTTTCATGACAACACCTTTCACAAAAGTTATTTCTCATCTTCCTAACATTCATTTTCTTCCATAAAAACTCATCTAAAAACATAATCTCTCTCATGGAAATTTCTTATACTTTTAACCATAATGCAATTTAGTCCCCTCATTAGCTAGCTTAAGCTTTGGGGATTCCAAAAGTACAAAAATTATCAACTAAAACCATCAAAATCACTTACTAGTAAGGAAGAAAGCTTGGATGAAATGTTGAGCTCTCAACCCCCATTTTTGCTACTCATTTTGCTGAAATTTTGAGCTCTCAACCCTCATTTTTGCTGCTCATTTTTGTGGAGAGAATATGGAGAGAAAGATGATATTTTCTTTTCTTTATTTTATGATAAAAATAAATTTTTATCACCAAATTTCCACCTAACCATTGACAAAGTCCTTCCTTTGTCCCCCTATAGCCGGCCATCACTACTCCCATGGCCTATTTGCACTTTAAGGACCTCCAATTAATATTCTTTAGCTAATTGGTACCTCTAGCAATTAAAATAGAACTTTCAAACTTTTTGTGATTTAGTCCTTTTTCAAAATTAAGCCTTCAATTGCTAAAATTAAAGCGCCAAAATTCTCATGCCTCTTTAAAAACATATTATAACACATAAAATAATATCAAAATATTTTTCTTCAACCTCAAACTAGTGATCTCGAGATCACTGTTCCAACTAGCCCCTAAATTGGACTGTTACAATATACCTTTAGGATCTGATTCTTTCTCGATGTTGATTCCAAGTCGTAACCAAAAATGTCTCAACCTTACGTAGTCAACCCAATCAACAATGAAACAGTAAAACTCTTTGAACTTTTCAGAGAGAATTCAAAAAGTGGTTGCTAGACCTTTTTGATTTTATTTTCTTTTCTTTGGTAACCTATTTAAAGAGAATAAAAATGTTGGGCATAAATTGTGGCATTGTATGAAGAGTCTGTAAAGTGAGTTTGTGTTTAGTCATCGCGGTGGTGTCCGTTGAAGTCCGTTGGGATAGAAAACACAAACTCTGATATGAAACTATAAAGGAAAAGTCCATGGCCATGTCACCCTCTAAAAAGAAACTAATGAATGGTGATTACCTAATGGGGTTCCTTCGTGTCCTAGAGCGATGATTGGAAAACCTAACACAAGTGAGTTTAAGAAAATTCACATCGCAATCATGATAGTCAAAGAACTGCCTTTGTGGCGAACTCTAAAAGAACTACCTTCGTGGCAAACTCTGAATGAATGGCCTGTGTTAAGATTTCTAAATGGGATGACTTGTGGTATTTTTAGTTTAAAGCTCTGTGGCATAATATGTGTGATTCAATAAATACTCATTAACTTTAACATGGTATAAAGTATCTGTCAGTTACATGGTATGTACGATATATGGTTGAGAATCAATTGAATTTCATGAATTGAAGACATATAGAAAAATAATGAATTGGCATTGAGATTTTGTGCAACATCCCAAATAGGGGACTCTGTATTTGTACTGTGTTATGTGTGTATGCTATGCTATGTATGTTAATCTGGTGTGTTTAGAGGTTTGGGAAGGTTTGGGGTTAAGCGTGAACCTTGGTAGAATTTTTTTTTGCACACAAGGAGAGCTAGTTGAAGTGGGCCTTAAGGGTACTTAAGTGGGGTAGTTGACACAAGAATCTAATTGGTAAAGTGGCAAGGAGGTGCCACTAAGGGTATAGGTAGGTGACGCCACAGGGAAGATGTGATGAAGCAGGTTCGAGTTGCGTTGACAGCAAATGGGAGTGTTTTTTTAATTTTATGCGCCTAAGGAGCCTGAGAGATGGTTTTGGCTGGGACTCTGCATGGGTGAGTGTGGATTAAGTCAAGAGATATGAAGATGAGGATAAGAGGAAAATGTGGGATAGGATATGAGTGTAGGTGGTGGCCGAATGTTGGACACTAAGAGCAAAGGAGAGAAATCAGTTTTGGTGTGGATAGGGTGTGACGAATTTTTACTTTGGTGCATAGGTTTTTTGTTCTCGAATAAGTGCATTTTCAGCTTTTGGGTTAGTAGGTGCCGAAATTGTGTTTAGTAAGGTGAGAGTTCTCTTCTTATTTTTTGGCATTTGAGGGTTTCTTTCTTCTCTTCTTTTCTTGCCAAAACCTAAACCACTTAGGTCCCGCCAAATTTTCCTTCTTTACCCTTCCTAACACTTCTTTCTATCTTGTTCTATTTCTCTTCTCCAAATTGTTTCCTTCTCAGAAACTGAAACCCCTAACTCCATTCTCATATCTACTTCCACGCTATAGCCGAATGTCCATTGCCCACAGTTCTCTTTTTTGTTTTTTCCACAAGCTAAATCTTCATAGCTTTTCTTCTGTTCATCTTCTCTTCTAAATTCTTCTAAAATTGAAAACCCCTAGATCTCATCTGTGGTTTTGGTTTTATTTCTTTCGGCTTCCAATCTTCTTCCTTGTCATTGCCGAATCTTCTCTTAAGTGGTAGTCGAATCTCCTGTGTTGAGGTAAGCGTCGACTCCTATTAATCCATCATGTTTTCTTTCGATTGTTGGAAGCCAAACCGAATGGCTAATTGGTTTGGTAAGGCCATCGTTAGACTGATGTTTCTCACTATTTTTGTGTTCTTTTTGGGGCACTATTCCGAGAATTGAAGGAGATCTGATCATCTAGTTTCATAAGCCAAAAATCGTTAACCTCTGAACCATATCTTTTCTTTCGGGATTTCAAGGTAAGGGTGTTCTCTTTGGATTGTATTTAGGATTCATTATCTTAATAGGTACTTTAACCCTACCTTGTGGTTTGACAACTATATTTCGTTATTGTAGCATCTGACCAGATCTTTGATGGAATCCAATATCAATCAGGTAAAGGAGGGGGTTGGACTCGTGAACCCAACCCTAAAGTTTAAGAGGCGTACAGTGTCTGCTGTTCGAGATTGGCCACCAGGTTGTGGGCCAGCTTCTAAGCAGAATAGTAGACAGATTGCAGTGGATCCTATTAGCGATAGTGTCGACATAGAAAGCATGTTATTGCGTGTTATCAGGTGTGTAAACCTCCACACACTCTATTTTATTTGTGCTAACAATTATGTGGGCTGAAAAGCCAGAAAAGACTATGTAGACAGTCGTGATGCCCTTAATGGGTAAGGCTAGGGATGCCAGGTACGTTATCGTATCGTTTTCTTTACATGGATGGATATATGTGTGGTGATTTGTTGTGTTTTGGATAGCATGTTGCATTCGTTAGGATATGTATGTAGTTCATAGGGTATTGGTTTGACATGAAGGGGAAGAGCATGATTATTTGGTCACGTAGTGATCGGTGGCTATGCCACGATATATATATATGTACATATATTAATTGGGTCACATCGTGATCGGTGGTTAAGCCACAATATATATATATTTATTTGGTCACATTGTGATCGGTGGTTAAGCCACGATGTATTATTTGGTCACCTAGTGATTGGTTTATAATCGGCAAGATGATCTGCTAAAACACCCTAAACTCGCCCACGAGTTTTGACCGGATATGGTATGTTCCCAGTGTAAACTGCTTTAATTCTTTTGTTACTTAGGAAAAACTTGTGTGTTTTGAAAGAAAGATTGTTTTGGGTTGGGCTTGAGTTGAAAGATTGTTTTGGGTTGGGCTTGAGTTGAAAACAAGTTTATTTCATTATTAAAATCTTTTACTTTAGGTGACAAAACATTTAGGGTTTAGTTCATGATAAATTCACTTAGTTTTTTTTTTTAAATAATATTTTGTAGCAGGATAAGTAAAAGTAAAGTAAAATAATTCAACTATGGCCTTATTACATCAAATAATTCCCAAAAATAAATCCAAAGTACTCAAAATAATAAGAGTCCAAAACGAAGAAAAATCTAAACTTCACATGGCCTCCACTAAGCTCCCCGCCGACCCTACCATCACCGATCGTCACCGAAAAGTAATCCCACAAGGGTGAGTCAAACAAACTCAATGTGTAACCAACACTAAAATTTAACAATTTAGGCATATGTTCACATATTACATGCATATTCATATAATGATAGGAAATAATGATGCAACCCAACCCAAACCTATATGCCATCCGCTCACCCGCACTCCTCGCACACCGGGGACTACTAAGTCAACCCTCCATCCGCTACACACCATCGAAGCGAAGTCATCGCAATGACGTGCTCGTCCGCCTTATAAAATTCGTGGTCTTAGGTCACCACATTCACTTCCCTTTTCATATAACCCATATGCCCCATATCATACATATCATGCATTAACATGCCAAATTCTTATTTCACATTCTTATAATGTCATATGTGTGTCGTAATGATATTTAACATAATCCTAGTAGGAGTAGGAAATGTACTAAGTACTTTGTACCATAACATGGTACCTTAGCCATATTCACATTCTTATACACATACTTATATTAAACATTACCATAAAACTTATTAAGAAATAGTGTAGGTACACACCGATATACTTATCGAATTTATCAAATCCCAAAACTCGCTTCTATTGCTTTAGATCTTTAATTCCTATATTCGGCCAACCCTAACATGTTAGTAAAAAGCCATTCGGCTATAAATCCAAATCCTAGTAGGATTGTTGTAATCAAATTCTTACCTTGGTGCCGATTGGATTAAAAATCAAATCCAGAAACTTTATGATGCTTCTTTTTGTAATCGGCTATACACTTAATCATTGAACTAGTTAGTTTTGGCTTTTTAAACAAATAAGAATTAGATCTAAATACCACAATAGGGCCTTGGCCGAATGTCAGATTCACTTACCTTTATGAATCTAAATTCTAAAACCTCACTTATCACGCCTTCCTCCTAAAAAATCAAGTCACCTAATTTTTTACCTACATTCTAATCCTCCATTTATTCAACAAATCGAAATTCTCAATTATCTTAGCCCATATGGTATTTGGCCAAAAAGAAAAGAATAGAAAAGGGCCATTCGGCCACCTACCATTAATTACTCACCTTCGGCTTTTCCAAAATTGACACTTCTAGCTTATTATAAAGCAGGATTCGGCTTCTAGGGCTAAAGAAGAGAAATTGATAGGCATAGACAATTGATTCGGGTTAGATCTTGATGAGAAGAGAGGAAGAAATCGTGAGGAAAAGAAATCCCAAAACTTACCGAATCACAAAAGAACATGCGGCCTATGGTGCACCTTCGGGAAACTAAAACACCCGTGTAGATTCGACTTTGAGCCTTAGAGAGATTCGACTATAGGCTTGAAACTTATCTTTAGCTTTTGATTGGTTTTGCAAAGGAAAAAAAATTACTGATGGGAAGCACAGGGTATTTCGATTTTACAAGGAAAGAAAAGGAAGATATAGAACTTAGTGAAATTCGACAAGACTAGGGGATTTTGTTTTCGACTTTGTGGAGAATTAAAAAGAAAAAAAGAAGAATAATGGAAGAGAGAATTCGGCAGAGATTTAAAAAAAAGAGAAGAAAGAATGTTGAATGGCCTTAGTTTTCCTCCTTTTGCCGAAATTACTAAGTCTAGACAGTCCCTTTTCTTGGCCATCACTCTTATATCTTTATTTTCCTAGCTTAGCTGAAATTCTAGAAGAATTTGACTTCAACTTAAACTCCTACCTTAGTCTCCCTATGCCGTCCATCTCCTTACCTTAGGAGTGCCGAATTTTAACCCATTATTTTGGGCTTCATGTGGCCATACTAGGCCCAAGTTATCCTAGCATATGGCGTCATTTTCAGAGCCCTAATGGTGTCTCCTGCCATTTTCCAAGCCCGATTTTGTCACATTTCCAAGGTTCCTTACATTTCCTTACATTCCATTCCCAAGCTTCCTCTTAAGACTTAATATTTTCTAAAGCATTTCCTTACATTTCCTTACATTTCCTTACATTTCTTACATTTTCAAGCTTCCTCTTAAGACTTAATATTTCCTAAAGCATTTCCTTACATTTCCTTACATTTCCTTACATTTCCTTACATTTCCAAGCTTCCTCTTAAGACTTAATATTTTCTAAAGCATTTTCTTACATTTCCTTACATTTCCTTACATTTCTAAGCTTCCTCTTAAGACTTAATATTTTCTAAAGCATTTCCTTACATTCCCTTATATTTCCTTACATTTCCTTACATTTTCAAACTTCCTCTTAAGACTTAATATTTTCTAAAGCATTTCCTTACATTTCCTTACATTTCCAAGCTTCCTCTTAAGACTTAATATTTTCTAAAGCGTTTCCTTACATTTCCAAGGTTCTAAAATGCACACAACACATTCACAACACATAAGGCATACTATTTCATGTAATTTTAGCCATAGTGCATAAGCCCTATTCCGGGATATTATAGTTCTACCCCCTTAAAATAATTTCATCCTCGAAATTACTTACTAACGAAAAATCGTACATCCTAACTCACCACACTACACTACTGTTGCGCACTCTGATCTTAAAACTAACACATTTCCTACAAAAATTCACATCCAAGGTTTCATACACTTCACTAGCATTACAAGAACGAACTAACTCTATAACAAACAAGGCAATGAAGGGTATTCCAAATTCCACCTCCCTGTCTGGGGCATTCCGGGTAATTCTTCTGGAAAGACATCCTCAAATTCCTTATAGTTCTAACTCCACTAACTCCCCCTTCTTTCGTATCCAAAGTACTAATGAAAGCCAAGAACGACTTACACCCCTTCCGAACCATCTTATCAGCCTTTAAAGTCAAAACTACGTTAGACAAGTTGTTTCGTCTTTCACCTATCATAACTATCACTCCATCCTCTGGGTCCTTAACTCCATTCGTTTGGCTGCACAATCCAACACAGCCCGATGCTCCACGAACAGTTTTATGTTTAATAGTTCTAGGAAGTAGTTCTTTCGATTCATACACATACAGTCTCACATTATTCATTTAGTCACACACATGAACTTGCGCTCATTACAGAGAAATGTTGTATTTGTTGTTGTTTGTTGTTTTCCACTACCCAGGGGCATTTCCGTAATTTTATCCTATAGGGGTATTTTCATAATTTTTCAAAATAAGATTCCTTGGTGATTTTGTTAATAAGGGTATTCTGGTAATTTTTCATTCCGGGGCATTTTGGGAAATTTAGAAATTCGAGGGTATTTTGGTAATTAACCTGAGTAAATTTGTAAATTTTGATAAATTTAGGGTACTTTGGAATTACAAAACTTGGGGGTTGTTTTTGAGAATTTGTTTTCCAAATCAGTGTTGTTGCAAAAATTTTTGAAGATAGGGGGTCGTTCTGGTAATTTTGTAACTCTAGGGTATTTCTAATTTCTGATTAGGGTAATTTCATAAATTTTTTTCTTCCCATAATCAAGGTATTTTGATATTTTGTAAATTTAGGGTTCCTTTAAGAAAAGTAATGAAATTTTGATAAGAACTGTGGGTATTTTGAAAATTTTCATAAATTAAGGGCATTTTTGTAATTTTACCACTAGGGGTATTTTTGTAATTTTTATAAATCAAAATATTTTGAAAATTTTCCAAAATAAGTTTTTGCTACTATTCAAGGGGTAATTTGGTGATTATAAAACTAGGGTTTTCATAAGAAATATACGGCTAGTCCCTTTTGGGTTTTAGTTAGAGGTTTAACCCGTGTATAAGTCCTCTTGGTTAGGGTGAACTGAGGCTACGCACCAGGTAGGATTTGAGTGGAGAGGAGGTGAGTCACGCGACTGCTTAAATACCAAGCTCCCACCGAAACCAATCCTAGACATGCGCACCATGGTTGCCACACCCTAACTCGGCGACTTAACCACATGTTTGTTCAATTAGGCATTTAAGTCTTATGTAATTGTTGGGGTAACTAGCCCTAGGGTTCAAGTACTAAATCTTTATTCTACGTCCCATTTCTACCCTTCTACAAATCATAATATAGATCACCCAAGAGATCAGAGTACTTACTTGGTGGACTTCGGGTCGGAGACTTAGTGGGCCATGCCAGAAAATCCTGCTTAATTCATAAAAATTCTTTTTGGGCTAAACTTTGAAAATGTTTTGGGCCTTAAACCCAAGGTCGAGAGTTTAAAACTGGGCTCTGATACCAAATTGAAACACCCCAAACTCAGCCCACGAGTTTTGACCGGATCTGGTGTGTTCCCCGATGTAAATTGTTTCGAATTCTTTTATTACTTAGGAAAAACTTGTGTGTTTTGAAAGAAAGATTGTTTTGGGTTGGGATTGAGTTGAAAACAAGTTTATTTCATTATTAAAATCCTTTACTTTAGGTGACAAAGCATTTAGGTTTTAGTTCATGATAAATTTACTTAGTTTTTTTTAAAATAATATTTTGTAGCAGGATAAGTAAAAGTAAAGTAAAATAATTCAACTATGGCCTTATTACATCAAATAATTCCCAAAAATAAATCCAAAGTACTCAAAATAATAAGAGTCCAAAACGAAGAAAATCAAACTTCACATGGCCTCCACTAAGCTCCCGCCAATCCGCCATCACCGATCGTCACCTAAAAAGTAATCCCACAAGGGTGAGTCAAACAGACTCAATGTGTAACCAACACTAAAATTTAACAATTTAGGCATATGTTCACATATTACATGCATATTCATATAACAAATAGGAAATAATGATGCAACCCAACCCAAACCTATATGCCATCCGCTATTGGGGACTACTAAGTCAACCCTCCATCCGCTACACACCATCGAAGGCAGTCACTATAGTCGACGTGCTCATCGCCCTTATAAAATTCGTGGTCTTAGGTCACCACATTCACTTCCCCTTTTCATATAACCCATATGCCCCATATCATACATATCATGCATTAACATGCCAAATTCTTATTTCACATTCTTATAATGTCATATGTGTCTCGTAATAGATATTTAACATAATCCTAGTAGAAGTAGGAAACGTACCTAAGTACTTTGTACCATAACATGGTACCTTAGCCATATTCACATTCTTATACACATACTTATATTAAACATTGCCATAAAACTTATTAAGAAATAATGTGGGGTACACACCTGATATACTTATCGAATTTACTGAAATCCCAAAACTCATTCTATTCTTTAGATCTTTAATTCCTATATTCGGTCAACCCTAACATGTTAGTAAAAATCCATTCGGCTATAAATCCAAATCCTAGTAGGATTGTTGTAATCAAATCTTACCTTGGTGCCGATTGGATTAAAAATCAAATCCTAAAACTTTATGATGCTTCTTTATTGCAATCGGCTATACCCTTAATCATTGAACTAGCTAGTTTCAGCTTTTTAAACAAATAAAAATTAGATCTAAATACCACAATAGGGCCTTGGCCGAATGTCAGATTCACTTACCTTTATGAATCTAAATTCCCGAAAACCTCAGCTTACTTCTGTCGCCTTCCTCCTAAAAACCGAAGTCACCTAATTTTTTTACCTACATTCGGCAATCCTCCATTTATTCAACAAACTAAAATTCTCAATTATCTTAGCCCATATGGTATTCGGCCAAAAAGAAAAGAATAGAAAAGCGCCATTCGGCCACCTACCATTAATTACTCACATTCGGCTTTTCCAAAATCGGCACTTCTGGCTTATTATAAAGTAGGATTCGGCTTCTAGGGCTAAAAAAAAGAAATTGATAGGCATAGACAATTGATTCGGGTTAGATCTTGATAAGAAGAGAGGAAGAAATCGTGAGGAAAAGAAATCCCGAAACTTACCGAATCACAAAAGAACATGCGGCCTATGGTGCACCTTCGGGAAACTAAAACACCTTTGTAGATTCGGCTTTGAGGCTTAGAAAGATTCGGCTATAGGATTGAAACTTATCTTTGGCTTTTGATTGGTTTTGCAAAGGAAAAAGAATTGATGATGGGAAGCACAGGGTATTTCGGTTTGACAAGGAAAGAAAAGGAAGATATAGAACTTAGAGAAATTTGACAAGACTAGGGGATTTTGTTTTCGGCTTTGTGGAAAATTGAAAAGAAAAAAAGAAGAATAATGGCAGAGAGAATTTGGCAGAGATTTAAAAAAGAGAAGAAAGAATGTTGAATGGCCTTAGTTTTCCTCCTTTTGCCGAAATTACTAAGTCTAGACAGTCCCCTTTCTTGGCCATCACTCTTATATCTTTATTTTCCTAGCTTAGCCAAAATTCTAAAAGAATTTGACTTCAACTTAAACTCCTACCTTAGTCTCCCTATGCCATCCATCTCCTTACCTTAGGAGTGCCAAATTTTAACCCATTATTTTGGGCTTCATGTGGCCATACTAGGCCCAAGTTATCCTAGCATATGGCGTCATTTCCAAAGCCCTAAGTGGCGTCTCTGGGCCATTTTTCCAAGCCCAATTTTGTCACATTTCCAAGGTTCCTTACATTTCCTTACATTTCCTTACATTTCCAAGCTTCCCTTAAGACTTAATATTTTCTAAAGCATTTCCTTTCCTTACATTTCCTTACATTTCCTTACATTTCCAAGCTTCCTCTTAAGACTTAATATTTCCTAAAGCATTTCCTTACATTTCCTTACATTTTCAAGCTTCCTCTTAAGACTTAAAATTTTCTAAAGCATTTTCTTACATTTCCTTACATTTCCTTACATTTTCTTACATTTCCAAGCTTCCTCTTAAGACTTAATATTTTCTAAAGCATTTCCTTACATTTCCTTATATTTCCTTACATTTACTTACATTTCCAAACTTCCTCTTAAGACTTAATATTTTCTAAAGCATATCCTTACATTTCCTTACATTTCCAAGCTTCCTCTTAAGACTTAAAATTTTCTAAAGCATTTCCTTACATTTCCAAGGTTCTAAAACGCACACAACACATTCACAACACATAAGGCATACTATTTCATGTAATTTTAGCCATAGTGCATAAGCCCTATTCGGGATATTACACTGTCGAAATGGAGTGTAGCGGATGGAGGGTTGATTGTAAAAATCCCCACGGTGTGATGGGCTGGTACGAGTTGGTGTGTAGAGGATGAAAAAACTAGGTTTGGGTTGGGCTTATTGCATTCATGTGGTTGTATGTTTTTTATATGGGCTAAGGCCCAATGTGTGATTGTAGGCCATGAGTCGTTTGTATAGTGTGGGAGAGTACACTGAATCCTGGTGACTCACCCCTTCTTTAATTTTTTAGGTAATCAATGGATCTTGGATGTGAGAGCCGAGGCAAACTTGTAGAGGCCATACAAGACGTTATCTTTATTCTATCAACTTTTCACTACTTAAAGTTTCCTTGTAATAAGGCATTTGGTGATTTTTAATTTGGTTTTAGTATTTACTTTGGTTACTTGTGATTAATAAATGCTCAGATCGGGATTTTTCCTAAAATGACTAAACAACTACCTTTCAAAAATAGTAACGAATGGTTTACAAGTTATTTTGATAAAACTCTGGATTTTCTTAACAATGATAACTCTTGTCGAAGTAACCTTTTTCTTGAAAGTCGCTTAAGATTGATTGTTTAAACACAAACACGTTGCTTTAATCGGAAAGATTTTTTTTAAAAATTTATGGTTTTTCCCAAAATCACTGAAAGATCATTTTCAATTCACCTCCGACATACCAGATCCAATCGTAAAGTTTGGGCCGGGTTTGGCGTGTTACATTTTGGTATCAGAGCCTAGGTTACAAAACTTGGTTTGTGAAATGGGATCGAAAAGGTTGTATAACATTAAAGTAAGTATTAAGGTTTTGATCGCGATATGGCATTCGAGTCCACCGGCAACCAATCCACTCAGGTAAGTGTTCTAATTCCTGGTAATGTATGCATGAAATGCTTATTTGATTGGATGGATATGTTGTTAGCATAGGGGAACCTAAACTTTAGGGACTGAAACCTCTAGCTTGTGACATGTTCTGCAAAAACTATACTTTAAAGCTAAGTTACAAAAAGTTGCTCGGTATTAAGACTGTGGAAGACACTAACTCATAAAACTTTTAATCAGATTAAATCATAAACGTTAGTTATAAGCACTAGGGGGCATGGTGTGCATGGCCGTGGTAGAGGCAAGATTGCTGTGTTGGAACCGGTAGGGTCTGGTCATGAGTCAGGAAATGAGAGGCCAATGCCGCCAGCTGTGGAAGCAGAATATCAAGACCAAACAGGCAGAGATGATGCGGTGTCTCAAGCAATGCTACAGGTACTGGAGAGAGTTGTTGGGGTAGGCATGGGTACAGGGGCTCAAAAATCTGTGTCGGAGTGACTTCGAGCTAATGGAGTGGAAATGTTTAGGGGTATTTTTGGTGTAGCTCCTAATACAGCTGAGTATTGGTTGGAGGTAGTGGAGTGTATAATGGATGATCTTGACTTCACAGAAGAGGAAAAGTTGAAAGGAGTAGTGTCTCTTCTCTGGGATGAGTAGTACCAATGGTGGCTTACAGTTAGGGATGGATCAGTGGCTGACCGCATTACTTGGGATTTCTTCAAGTCGGCATTTCAAAGTAAGTACATTGGTGGCTGAATATGAAGTAGAATTCCTGCGCTTGAGTCGTTATGCTTGGGGAATAGTGGCCACAGACCATGAGCATTGTGTTCAGTTTAAGGATGGTTTGAGGGATGATCTATGTGTGCTGATAGCTCCTCAGCGAGAAAGGGTGTTTGCGGTCTTAGTGGAAAAGGCTAAGATAGCCGAGGAAGTGACACGGTCTGAAAAGTGGAATCAGGATAGAGACAGGGATAGGAATAAGATGAGTTTTGGATTGTCGGGGTCAATGGGGCATTTCTAGAAAAGACCTAAGATGGATGGGCCGAGTCAGGGTTTGAGATCTGTGGGTAATAGTCAGCCTTAGAGGTGTGGCCAGTGTAATATATTTCATTAGGGTGAATGTTGGATGGGTGACAGAAGATGTTTCAGGTGTGGGTCTACTGATCATCAGGTTAGGGATTGTCCACAAGATCGGGGTGGCGCAGGGCCGGTAGGACAGGCTAACGCTCAGCCAGGTAGAGGAGGTCAATAATCGTAGAGAGGTTGTGGTCCACCAGAGAGGGTAATGGTAATGGCCGGGGCCATGGAGCACCAGGCAGAGGTGCAGGAAACACGGATGCGAGACAGCCAGGGTTGGTCTATGCGGCTAGACGTCGAGAGGAGGGGGATGCACCGGATGTCATAACTGGTACGTTCTTGATTTTGGTTTGCCTTTTTTTCATTAATTGATATTGGATCGACGCATTCTTATATTGCTAGTGTAGTATCTGGAATTTTAAGTATAGACTCTGAGATTATTTCTAGGGAGATGACGGTAATTAGCCCGCTAGGTCAGTCGGTAGTGGTGAACAAACTATATAGGGATATACCTCTAGAAGTGCAAGGGGTAGCTTTTATGGCAGGATTTAATGGAACTGTCGTTTGGGGAGTTCGACCTGATCTTAGGTATGGACTGGTTAGTGAGATATCGAGTAAACTTGGACTGTATAGCCAAGAATATGGTACTAAGGACTCTTCAAGATGATGAAGTGGTGATAATAGAGGAAAGGAAAAACTATTTGTCTAACGTAGTGTCCACTCTAAAGGCTAAAAGAATGGTGAGAAAAGGATGTAGGGCATTCGTAGCCTTTGTTTGTGCTCTGGAGGTCCAAGATTCAACTATAGGGAATATTAAAACGGTGAGGGAATTTTCTGACATTTTCCCAAAAGAACTTCTAGGAATACACCCGGATCGCGAGGTGGAGTTCGGAATTGATCTTCTTTCGGGGATAGCACTAGTGTCTATTGCACCATATAGAATGGCACCGAAGGAGTTGGTGGGACTGAAAGCTCAAATTTAGGAACTGTTGGATCGGGGTTTCATCCGACCAAGTGTATCGCCTTGGGGAGTGCCAGTGCTATTTGTTAAGAAGAAGGATGGGTTGATGCACATGTGCATTGACTACCGTCAGCTGAACAAGTTGACTATCAAGAACAAGTATCTGTTGCCGAGGATTAATGACTTGTTCGATCAATTGGAAGGGGCGTCAGTTTTCTCAAAGATAGATTTGAGATCAGGATATCATCAGCTTAAGGTCAAGGAATTAGACATTCATAAGATAGCTTTTAGGACCCGTTATGGCCATTACAAATTTTTGGTGATGTTGTTTGGGTTGACCAACGTACCAGCAGCATTTGTAGATCTAATGAGCCGAGTATTCCAACCCTATTTGGACCAGTTTGTCATAGTATTTATAGACGATATTCTAGTATATTCAAGGTCGGGGGAGGAGCACGATTCGCATCTTCGAGTGGTTCTACAAATTCTGAGGGGGAAACAATTGTACGTAAAATTTAGTAAGTGTGAATTCTGGCTAAGTGAGGTTACTTTTCTGGGACACATTGTATTGGCGGAAGGGGTCAGAGTTGATCCTTGGAAAATTGAAGGTATCATGGATTAGAAATCACCTGGGTCTGTGATAGAAATTTGAAGTTTCCTTAGTCTTGCTGGATACTACAAGAGGTTCGTTGAGGGATTCTCCTTGATTACGGCACCTTTAACCAAGTTGTTGAGGAAGGGAGTACATTTTGTGTGGGGTGATAAGCAGCAGGAAAGTTTTGAGAAGCTGAAGAGGGTGTTGATAGAAGCTCCGATTTTGATTCAACTTGAGGCAGAAAAGGAGTTCGTGGTTTACTGTGATACTTTACACACGGGTTAGGATGTGTGTTGATGCATGGTGGGAAAGTTGTTGCTTATGCGTCTCGACAGTTAAGACCGCATGAGCTAAATTATCCCATACACAATTTGGAGTTGGCAGCGGCGGTGTTTGCCTTGAAGATCTGGAGACATTATCTATATGGAGAGAAATTCGTATTCTATACAGATCATAAGAGTTTGAAATATCTCCTTACCCAGAAGGATTTGAACTTGAGGTAGAGAAGGTGGATTGAGTTATTAAAAGATTACGATTGTTCGATTGAATACCATCCGGGTAAAGCTAACGTGGTGGCAGATGCGCTAAGTCAGAAGGTAATCTCAGATTTGAGGGCGATGTTCACCCATCTGAGCCTATATGAGGATGGAGTTTATTAGCTGAGCTTCAAGTGAAGCCAACGTGGGTAGATCAGATTAAAGAGAAGCAGTTGCAGGATGATGACCTTAGTGCTCGACTATCTCAAGTGCAACATGGAGAAGTAGGGGATTATAGTCTGAACGATGATGGGGTCCTGTGTTTCTGAAAGAAAGTTTACATGTCGAGGGACGTGGAATTGAGGTGGATGATTCTTTAGAAAACGCATAGTAGCCCATACGCTATGCATCTGGGAGGAAGTAAAATGTGTCGAGATCTACGGAACAATTTTAGTGGCCAAGTCTGAAGCGAGAGGTAACCGAATTTGTGGGTAGATGTTTGACATGTCAGCAGGTAAAAATAGAGCATCAATTGCCTTCGGGGTTATTACAGCCGGTAAAGATCCCGCAATGGAAATGGAAGGGGATCACTATGGATTTTGTTAGTGGGCTACCCCTTATGCCTACTAAGAAGGATTCGATATGGGTAGTCATTGACCGATTATCGAAGTCCACTCATTTTATACCAGTTTGGGTCAATTACTCTCTTCAGAAGTTGGCTAAGTTGTATATAGCGGAGATTGTGAGGTTCCATGGAGTACCTGTGTCCATCATCTTGGATAGAGATCCTAGGTTTACGTTAAGATTTTAGAGGGCATTACAACAAGCATTGGGTACAAAGTTAGATTTTAGTATGGCATTTCATCCGTAGATGGACGGATAGTTAGATAGGGTGATTCAGATCTTGGAAGACATGTTGAAAGGTTGCATCCTCGATTTCAAGGGTAGTTGGGAAGAATTTTTACTGTTGGCAGAATTCGCATATAACAACAGCTATTAGTCCAGTATTCAGATGGCGCCATATGAGGTGTTGTATGGGCGAAAGTGTCATACTCCTACATGTTGGACAGAGTTGGGTGAGCGTTAGCTATTAGGTCCAAAATTAGTGTTGGAAACTGAGAAAAAGGTTGAGTTGATCCGGGCTAGGTTGAAGGAAGCTTCTGATAGGCAGAAATCCTACGCTGACCTGAAGCGGAGGGACATAGAATTTACGGTGGGTGACCAAGTTTTCCTAAAGGTGTCATCGCGAAAGAAAATCCTAAAGTTTGGATGGAAGGGTAAGCTAAGCCCTAGGTTCATCGGGCCTTATCGTGTATTGAAGCGTGTAGGACCAGTTGCTTATCAGCTCGAACTACCTTTGAAGTTAAGTAAGATTCATGATGTGTTTCATATTTCAATGTTGAGACGTTACCATTTAGATCCGTCCCATGTGATACCGCTGGAGAAACTCGAAGTAAGGCCTAATTTATCCTTTGAAGAGGAACCATTTAGATCTTGGAGCGGGATGTTAAAGTTTTTTGAAGGAAATCGGTTCTTTTGGTTAAGGTTCTGTGGCGGAATCATGGGTCAGAGAAAGCTACAGAGGAGTTGAAGGATGTTATGCAATAGCAATACCCTCATCTCTTTTAACCAAGTAATTTCAAGGTCGACAGTTCTTTAAGGAGGTAGAACTGTAACATCCTAGATAGGAGGCTCTTCATTTGTAATGTGTTATGTGTGTATGCTGTGCTATGTGTGTTAATCTGGTGTATTTAGAGGTTTCGGGAGGTTCGAGGTTAAGCCTGAGCCTTGGTAGAAATTTTGTTTTGGGCACTGCAAGGGAGAGCTAGTTGAAGTGGGCCTTAAGGGTACTTAAGTGGGGTAGTTGACACAAGAATCTAATTGGTAAAGTGGCAAAGAGGCACCACTAAGGGTATAGGTAGGTGACGCCACATGAAAGATGTGAGGAAGCAGGTTCGAGTTGCATTGACAGCAAATGGGAGTGTTTTTTTAATTTTATGCGCCTAAGGAGCCTGAGAGATGGTTTCGGCTGGGACTCTGCATGGGTGAGTGTGGATTAAGTCAAGAGATATGAAGATAAGGATAAGAGGAAAATGTGGGATAGGATATGAGTGTAGGTGGTGGCCGAATGTTGGATACTAAGAGTAAGGGGGAGAAATCGGTTTTGGTGTGGCTAGAGTGTGCCAAATTTTTACTTTAGTACATAGGCTTTTTGTTCTTAAATAAGTGCATTTTTGGCTTTTGGGTTAGTAGGTGCCAAAATTGTGTTTAGTAAGGTGAGAGTTATCTTCTTATTTTTTGGCATTTAAGGGTTTCTTTCTTCTCTTCTTTTCCTGCCAAAATCGAAACCACTTAAGTCTTGCCGAAATTCTCCTTCTTTACCCTTCCTAAAACTTCTTTCTATCTTGTTCTATTTCTCTTCTCCCAATTGTTTCTTTCTCAGAAACCAAAACCCCTAACTCCATTCTCATCTCCACTTCCATGCTATAGCTGAATGTCCCTTGCCCACAGTTCTCTTCTCTGTTTCTTCCACAAGCCGAATCTTCATAGCTTTTCTTATGTTCACTGAATTCTTCTAAAACCGAAAACCCCTAGATCTCATCTATGGTTTTGGTTTTATTTCTTTCGGCTTCCAATCTTCTTCCTTGTCATTGCCAAATCTTCTCTTAAGTGGTAGTCGAATTTCCTGTGTTGAGGTAAGCATCGACTCCTGTTAATCTTTCATGTTCTCTTTGAATTTTTGGAAGCCAAAACTGAATGGCTAATTGGTTTGGTAAGGCCATCGTTAGACTGATGTTTCTCACTGTTTCTTGTGTTCTATTTGGGGCTCTATTCCGTGAATTGAAGGAGATTTGATCATCTAGGTTCATAAGCCAGAAACCGTTAACCTATGAACCATATCTTTTCTTTCAGGATTTCAAGGTAAGGGTGTTCTCTTTGGATTGTATTTAGGATTCATTATCTTAATCGGTACCTTAACCCTACCTTGTGGTTTGACAACCATATTTCGTTATAGTTGCATCTGACCAAATCTTTGATGGAATCCAATATCGATCAGACAAAGGAGGGGGTTGGACTCGTGAACCCAACCCCAATGTTTAAGAGGCGTGCGGTGTCTGCTGTTAGAGATTGGCCACTGGGTTTGGGCCGGTTTCTGAGCAGAATAGTAGATAGATAGCAGTGGTTCCTATTAGCGATAGTGTCAACATATAAAGCGTGGTATTGCATGTTATCAGATGTGTAAACCTTCACACACTCTATTTTATTTGTGCTAACAATTGTGTAGGGCTGAAAAGCAAGAAAAGGCTGTGCTAGACAGTCATGATGCCCTTAGGGATAAGGCTAGGGATGCCAGGTACGTTCCCGTATCATTTTCTTTACATGGACGAATATATGTGTGGTAATCTGTTGTGTTTTGGATGGCATGTTGCATTCGTTAGGATAGGTATGTAGTTCATGGGGTATGGGTTTGACATGAAGGGGAAGAGCATGATTATTTGGTCACGTAGTGATCGATGGCTATGCCACGATATATATGTATATATATATGTACATACATTAATTGGGTCACATCATGATTGGTGGTTAAGCCATATATATATATATATTATTTGGTCACATTGTGATCGGTGGTTAAGCCACGATGTATTATTTGGTCACCTAGTGATCGATTTATAATTTGCAGCATGACTGCCAAAATGGAGTGTAGTGGATGGAGGGTTGATTGTAGAAATCCCCACGGTGTGATGGGCTGGTACGGGTTGGTGTGTAGAGGATGGAAAAACTATGTTTGGGTTGGGCTTATTGCATTCATGTGGTTGTATGTTTTTTTATATGGGCTAAAGGCCCAATGTGTGATTGTGGGCCATGAGCCGTTTGTATAGTGTGGGAGAGTTTACACACTAAGTCTCGGTGACTCACCCCTTCTTTAATTTTTCAGGTAATCAGTAGATCGTGGATGTGGGAGCCGAGTCGGACTCATGGAGGCCATACAAGATGTTATCTTTATTTTATGAACTTTTCACTGCTTAAAGTTGCTTTTTATTTAGGGTTTTCCTTGTAATAAGGCCTTTGGTGATTTTTAATTTGGTTTTAGTATTTACTTTGGTTACTTGTGATTAATAAATGCTCAGATCGGGATTTTTCCTACAAGAACTAAACAACTACCTTTCAAAAATAGTAACAAATGGTTTACAAGTTATTTTGATAAAACTCTGGATTTTCTTAACAATGATAACTCTTGTCGAAGTAACATTTTTTCTTGAAAGTCACTTGAGACTGATTATTTAAACACAAACATGTTGCTTTAATCGGAAAGATTTTTTTTTAAATTTATGGTTTTCCCCAAAATCACTGAAAGATCGTTTCCAATTCACCCTGTGACATACCGATCCGATCGTAACGTTTGGACCGGGTTTGGGGTGTTACATTTTGTCCTCAATAAAGGTTCAATTTTGAATGTTTGAAGAAAATATCCGCTAACTATGTATGTGCTCATTATGATTTGTGATGGTACATTGGTTCTGGGTTATGTATGCACATGAAATGGTATTTTTTTGCATTGGTCTTCGAAAGGAAATTGGTATGGAAATATGAAGGTTAAGATAGAAGGAGATAAGTGAAGAATCGAAGTCCTCGATGAAAAATAGAAATTAACTTAGAATAAAGTATGTTATCTATCGTATATAAAAGAAACAGAGCTTGAGAAAGTATCTGCCATAAGTAAGGTTAAGTGACTAGGAATGGAATGATCTTTATGATGAATTATCAACATATATGTTCAAGTATTAATTAAGGTAAAACTATATATTTTATCACTAAGTTCTTGTGAAATTATCTGTATATTACGATATGTTACAGGTTTGATGAAGTGATTTTGTGCTAGGAGGGACGATGCCAGGACCATACTAATGAAGTGGCGTATCGGGTTATTATGCATACAAAGCAAGATCGATGGCATGTAAAAAAATAAAAAAAATCATTAGTATTACATAGAAGTCTATACTTAGAAGGATTATAATAAGTTATTATATTGGAAATAAATTTTGTAGTTATATAATTCTAATTACTGTTGTATATATATTTGGTGCTTAAGTGTTCAATTGAATTTGTAAATAATCGTGAGTTGTGATAATTAGTTTTAAAATTATGTCCATATTTGTATGGAAAAACTGATATATGGATCTGACTAACCATATCGGGTCGAGGGTTTACAACATTCACCACAGAAGAATATTATACCTTTCATGATCAATATCAGGACTTAGCAAAAAAAAACTTCATTTTTGTTATTTCACTTTCACAAAACCACACATTTGTACCTCTCTAGTTCTATACATTTAGATGTTTGGACTATTGGTCCAAAACCTTTAAGAATTTAATTCTACTAGATTTGTATTTTTCCATTCTGGCCAAGCTTTTCCATGGCTATATTTCTTGATAGATTTATTCAAGATCCTCATTTTCTTTCATTATCTTAATAATATTATTGTAGACAAAATTATTGTCGACAACTTTTCTATTTCAAGGTTCCATATTTGCTCATATTGACATAACTTATCGAGATCTCTTTATTTTTCATCAATTCCATATTCAGGTACTTGAATTTCTTTTGGAGTTTGAATAATTAGTTATGTCTTAGGTCTCTTCAAGAGCACCTGTCTCCACTATATGACCATTTATATTTATTATTTTATTGTACTAGAATTTTATCTTTGGAACCAATCAATCTACCATGCTTCAGGTATGTAATACTTTCATTTTTCCTAAAAAGGTTCTCCTAGTGGGAGTTCAAAACATCAACCAATACATAAAATTTGGTTATCCTTATTAGGTCAGTAAATACATTTGGTAGTTAACTTAAATAAAGTGAATTATCTTTTGCACTTCTGGTTCAAATTATTTTCTATGAGGATCTAGATAATAATAATTCATCCAACTAATTATTTCATCCAACTATTATTTCTCTCCCCTTAATATTGGGAAATGTAACACCTTACACCTAATTCGATCGACAAATGCAAGTGCGAGATGTCACGACACATCGAAGCAACTCAAACATCATTCATACACAATTCAGGCAAGAAAATAATTTCTGCAACCCAACATTTAAGAATGTATTAATTATGATTTAAATCATTTTTCGATTTATGATGCATATTAGGACTCATTTAAACTATAAAGCAAGTTTTTGAAATTTATCGGTGTAAAGCAGAATCTTTCGAGTAGAGAGAAATATGATTTTTGTTAAAACCAAAATTTATAAAATTTATAAAAACATGAACCCAATTTTATGAAAATTAAAAGCCTTTATAAGTAATTTAAAATCATTTTGTAGATGTTCGGGGTGGTCGAAGGTGCTTGAGACCCAAAACAAACCTCAGAAAGTCAAAATGACTCAAAACAGTGTAATTGCTTGAGTTTGGGGCACTTGTTACAGTAGAAGTACCTAGATGTACCAATACAAGTGCTTTATAATGCACATTGAGGCATCTTTCCTCACTTGTATCGATATAAGTTTGTTTAGACCCATATATAACCTTAAAACTCACTTATTTGAACCTAAAACATTACCAAACAAGAATCAGGACTTGCGAGGTTTATAATTCAAGTGTCATACACCTTTTTAAATCATAATAACACATTCAAAGCACATGAAACAATCATACCATAATCGCACCATACTTAACTGTCAAGTTAATTTACTTGACAAGCAAATAACTCATCAGCCAACACATATCATACCTAATGTTTAGACTTGTAATATCAACATGTTTAACCAATAATCTCTTTTGAATAACATACCAAACCATGCTTAAGTCATCTTACAAAACTCACTAACTGTCTAAACCTAGGTACATGCCATGAAAATGAGATAGTCAATGAAACTATACAAGGACCTTGGTGAGTTGAGCTATTTACCTTTGGATGCCTTTGAACTAAAATACCACAATATATCTTTGCTAAGACATGTGTACAAAACAAACACATCTATATGCTAAGCATTGAATTCTCAATGGTGTTAACACAAATTGAATTCAAAACAACCAAGTATGGACTAATTAAATATACAATAGGTTCTATTGTTTGATTCACAAGTTAAAGTCAATATTTCATATACCATTCAAAAAGAATTTCATCAAGTAAATATGCATCCATATTTCTAATGCTTCAAATGGTCTCATAGACATGAAATTTCATAGAACATTTCTCATCTCATTTTATAGTATCTCCTAAGTGAACATTAAATATACATATTTCAAATTCTCATACATGAAGCATATTAATATCAATTCTTTATTATCATTCTTTGTAATTCATTATGAACTTATAATTCTTAGTTTCAATGAATCCATTTCTTGTTCATATTAATAATTCACCCCATATAACCTTAGTAAAAATTAACTCGGACACACAGGTGAACTACACCACACTAGGATAGCTCAAATGAGCATGAACTGCACCACTCTATATCACATAAGTGCAGAGCCTGAAGGCAACATATACATATGCTTATACAACTACATCCTTCCACCACACCAAGGTCTCCAAAGAGATAAAATAGAGGTGATGATTCGCAATAAATGTTGAATTATCTGATAGCTCCTAATCTGTATCAGACCCATACAGAAATGCATAAGTGACCCAATGGCATGCTAATTGTGTTCTAGTATTTCTACCAAGTTACATGGGCATACATATTTCATGGTTTCACATTGATTATAATTAAGATAACTTGTTCATATCCCATATATAACACATATCATCACATTATCATGCCTCTAGGGGCGTAGCCAAGGGGCTGGTGGGGCCCCGGCCACCCTAAAATGGAAAGCTTTCCATTTAAGCCCTTAAATTTTTAAAAATTTTAAATTAGTAAAGATAAAATTAGACTTTGGCCCCATAAAATGATAACTTTTTTATTTAATCCTTTAAAAAAGTATAAAGATATAGGCTAATCAAATGGTGAAATTGCACTTTTACTATCATAAAAATTAAAATTTAATTTTGACCCCCTAAAAAAAGTTTTCTGCCTTCGCCCCTGCATGTTTCATATGCAACACATGTTCAATTAGATTGCTAGCCATTAATTTGGCTATCTTTCATTACATATCATAGATTCATATCAAATGCCATTAAGACATGCATCATTATTTTTCCATATCATGTCACTATGATCATTTTGGTTATGTCTTTCAACTAAGGTCCTTAGACCATAAAAAAATGATAACTCATTCAAATTACCATAGCCATTCAAGTTATGCTTACAATACATTTCATCATAGCTTGCTTGTTCATGAGATATTACATTTTATATTGAACTTTTAACATATCATGACATGTTTACTTAGTACATCAGCTAGTACATTTATCATTGTTTATCCCACATGACTTTTACTCAATTAATTCATACTAGACTTAACCAATTGAATACAATTAATTTTCATATTCTACATTTCATTGAGTCATTTCTCTCATGAAATTAATGAATCATAGACACCAAATAAGAAATGTAATAAGTCTCGAATAGACCTACTAATTGCTTGTTAATTCATCAAGTCGCACACACGCGCGCGCGTACACACACACATATAGTTGCATATATGTTAATTACTTATTGAACTAAACATAGAATAGAATTATGAAATGAAATCAAATTGAGTTAGCACAAACTGAGTTCATTGTTCGTCACTCAATTATGCCTTACACCTCGACATCCTAGCCTCATCATTAGCTACGTACGACAGATTTGGTTACGAAAATAATGTTAGTTCTTCATTTAATAAAGTCATACTTGTAACACCCCCAACCCGGCCTAGACGTTATGACCGGATCTAGCATGTCACATAGAAGGGTTGTTTAAAAACTTGCACATTCGTTTAAAAGTTCGTATTCTCCTTGAAACTTGGAACTTTCTTGTTTGTGAAAATCTAATTTGTCTTTATGGTTTTCTTGTAAAAACGTTATTGTTATTATTTCTGAAAACTTGTTTATAAAAGAAATCAGATTCAGTGAGTTGCGAGGATGTGATATTTTGAAAACAGTTATTGTCGTCTCATGAAAACCACGTATTTATAAGTTTAACAGTTATTAATGAAAACTTAAAAGAAAATAAACCAACGACCTTATTACAAAATATTAACCCAAAATAAATAAACTTGAAATAAGGTAAAACTGAATTTACTAAGTTCACGAGAAATATTCCCGATGTATGGCCACCACAGAGTCCTCCACCGCTCAAAATCCTCTAACCCTAGGGATCACCTGCAAGGTTAAAGCAGAGGGGTGAGTTACGAGAACTTAGTGTGTAATCCCCTAGTCGGTCATTAACTGGGCCCGAGCCCATACGGAAATAGATCGGGTCAAGCCCATCTGAATAAACCGGGCCAAGCCCATGCGAAGCATCGAAAGTCAAGCCCTATTCAAGAATAATCTGGGCCTTAGCCCTATAAACATGATAATGCAACCAGAGTATATAGCCCAACCTAATAATCCATCCGCTACACACCACTCGTACCAGCCCAACACACCTGTGGGGATTTCTAAATTGACCCACCCATCCGCTACACACCAATAAGGCAGACAAGATTCTAATCATAGAATTTGTGGCAAAGCCACCCGAATAACAGAATATACTGGCATAGCCACTATACAGATTATGGCGGATCCACCAGAATATGTAGCAGAGCCACTAGAATATACTTCCTCTGATCATCAAACCCAACCCAATGCATGATGTCGTGACAGAAATATTTCGTGTATGCAGTATATCACAATCAGAATCAATCATATAAATATCACACACATATCACTTAAACTACCACTAGGGGTATAACGGTCATTTACCCTCCGGGGTATTTCGATAATTTACCCTTCCAATAGTATTTCAGTAATTTACCCTACAAGGGTATTTCAGTAATTCTACCCTACAGGGGTATTTTAGTAATTCTACCCTACAGGGTATTTCGATAATTTCGTATTTAACGGCCTTTCTGTAGGCCTACTGTCGCCTCGAGCAACATAGAACCATTTTGGGTCTCTACGGAACTATTGGACCAAAAATCCATTTTAGGCCCAAACAGGCCCACACGCTCGTGTGGCCCAAAATGCATGGTTTCGGTTTCATATTTGTAGATTTTGCATTTGGGCCTATCATTTGCTAGTTTTCCAATAGTTTTGCCCAAGTGGGTCGGATAACCCGTTGGGCCCATTTGGCCCATTTCGGACCAGTTAGGCCCGTTACACCCTCAGTATCGCGAGAGTGTTCATAACACTCTCAACGGCTTAACGTCATGATTCGTATCTCGATTTACCACTACGACCGCTCGCATGCTCGAGTGGTCACAGTTGCCAGCTTTTTAGCCTTTTAGATTTTGGCCATTTCATAGAACATCACAAGCATTCATTGAAATGGGTGTGAGATTACACACCTGATTTGAATTTGTCGGAAGAACTACGCCTTGTTTCCCCTAAGATAACAATGATCCATAGTTAATCTTACTTCTCAAAGAATTCATAAACCTAAATTTACTACACTACTCGAATCACCTACCACAAGATGTGATCCCCTCTTACAGAATACCAGTATTCAGCTTTACTCCTTGGATGCTGAAATGAGTTCCTAAAAAAATTAATCGATGAACCCAAAAAGGTTAGCCTCAAAGCAACATTCGGCCCCTCCACAAGAGTGAAGGAAAATGATGTCATCTCCACCAAATAGGGTTACAAGAAAAACACTAATCATCAAAATTTAAGGGTATATAAACAATTTCACCCTTACCGAAATGAACGTTAACGATCTCCACCCTTTGCTTGGTAGAGAATTCGGCCTAGCCCCCTCTAGGAAGAGTGTTTTGGCTTAACTTAATAGAATAAGAAGTAAGATGTGACGAGAATGAAAGAATGTTACGTTTGGTCCAGGAAGAAAAGAATATGTGAGGGAGAAAGAAAGAGTGAATGCAAGGACATACCAAATTCGGTCAAGAGAGGAGATGTAGGTAATCCACCTAAAATAATCGGGAGAAAAGATCGAGAAGGAGATGCACGAGTGGTCAAATTTCTACAGATTCGGCTAAGACTCAAATGAGGAAAAGAAATGAAGAAAAAGAGTGTACAAAGGGAATAGAAGAAAATGTGCAAAACAAAGAACCCAAAATGTCTAAAGAGAATGCCTAAAATGCAAAAATGCTAATAACCACTAGAGAATTTCGCACACACCAAAATGTTTCAGTTTTTCTTCTTTGCTACCCCCAAATGCCGAATTTCCTTGCCAAAATCAACCCCTAGCCGAATTTCTCCTCCCCATACACCCAACATCCGGCCAACTACTACCTCTCACCCTCAAATCCCTTGATCCTCTCTTTATTTTCCTCCTCCTTTGCTCTCCACCTCCCATTCAAACAATTTGACCAAGTCTCCCATCCACCATGTAGAGTTCTACTCTAACTCCACCTCTTCTCCTCCTTGAGCACAAAATAAAACTCCAATATCCTTCATGTGGGATTCAAACCCCATCTCCTTGCTTCCACATGTGATGCTACCACCACTATGCCACTATCTTGCTTGTGCTAGTGAACACATCTAATTAAACCTTAAGTCTTGCTTCCACTAGCTCTCCCCACTAAAGTGCCCAAAGACCAAAATTTTACCATGGCTTAGGATTGAACTCGAGCCTCCCCAAGACCATAAAACACACCCAAATAATAAGCTCAACACATGGAATAGTGCAAAAATGCCAAACCCCTAATTTTAGGATGTTACAGTTCTACCCCTTTAAAGAAATTCGGCCTCGAAATTTACCTAATCAAAAGAGGTAAGGGTATTGCTATTGAATTGCCTCCCCACGTGGCTTCTTCTGAACGTTGATTATGCCACAACACTTTGACCAACGAAACATATTTCCTTCTCAATACTTTAACATCACGAGCCAAAATCTGCACTGATTCTTCTTCAAAAGACAGATCAGGACTTATCTCAATTTCTTCCATCGGTACTACATGAGTAGGATCAGAACGATAGTGCCTCAGCATCGAAACATGGAATACATCATGTATCCAATTTAACTATGGGGGCAACACAAGCTGATAGGTGACCGGTCCCACACGTTTCAACACCTAATAAGGCCCGATGAACCTAGGGCTTAACTTGCCCTTCCGTCTAAATCTCAAGATCTTTTTCCACGGTGAAACCTTTAAGAAAACATAATCTCCCACTGAGTACTCGATTTCTTTATGCTTAAGATCAGCATACGATTTCTGCCTATCGGAAGCTTCTTTTAACTGAGCCCGAATTAACTTCACCTTCTCCTCAGTTTTCGAAATCAGTTCTGGACCCAATAACCATTGCTCACCCAATTCTGTCCAACAAGTAGGGGTACGACACCTACAGCCATATAACGCCTCGTAGGGTGCCATCTATGTAACAGACCGAATTTGACCCTAATCAGAACGGTGGTTTCGGGACCACGAATCCGAGTCAGAAATCTAGTGATATTTATTTTATTTTATGTGATGTATGTTGAATTGTGTGAATTTGATTGTTTGGTGTGGTTGAATAAAGAGAAAGGATCTAATAGGTAAAGTATAAAAGTAACATTCAATAAATTGAAAGGTTTAATTTAAGTGTAATATAAATAGAAGGGGGTTTGCATGTCAAATAACCCAAAAATGTGGGTAGTGGACTAAGAATGATGAGTAAATATATATATATAATAGTGATTATATGTTAATGGCATTAAAATGATTATTTTAAGTAATGAAAATGAATAAAGTAAATTAAAGAAAATAAGAAATACATTTTGACTTCTCTCTTTCATCTTCCTCACCATTTTTACTGAAACAAAAGAGGAGAAGGGAGACAGCTTTTAGCTTCCATGGCGGCCTTTGCATGTGCCATTAAGGTGAGGTATTTAGTTTAATTTTGATAAATTTTGCTTGGTTGTGTTAGTTTTCATGAATGCTATCACATATACTGAAAAGATTTTGAGTTTAAAGCTCATCCTAGGTTCGACCATGGATGAGCATTATGGTTTTATTATGTTTGATGAGAGAACCTTGAAAGTATTTAGGACATCTACATGTTGAATAAGAAATTTTACATAATAGGTATGTGTTAAGGTTTGAATTTTTCTTTAAATGAATAGATGAGGACATGATTTCATAAAAATAAATAGTTATATGAACTTGTGAGTGAGGGAAAGAGATTCGGCTCTTAAGGGGTTAGACCGAATTTCATGAAATTCTTGTGTTTTATTTGGGGACTAAATTACAAGGAAATCGAAACTAAGGGGGTGAATTTGTAATTATATAAATTATGTATATATGGTGATATTAATTCATTTTAACTAATGAAAGGTTAAATTGTACAAAGATTGAATTGTATAGATTCGCATAAGGGTGAATAGCATTCGGCCATGGAGTATTAAAATTTAATTAAGTACATATTGTGTATGGTATGCTTGGGACTTAATTGAAAAGCCGTGAAATATTAGGGGTAAAATAGTAATTTACCCATTTATGTGCTTAGGGACTAAATTGAGATGAATCATGGTTGAATAAGCTAAATTTAATATGTTTTAGATCAAGAGCAAAAGAAAACGGAGTTAGATCGGGAAAGACGAAGGTTATCGAATAGCCGATTCATACTACCATCGACAACCGAGGTAAGTCCTAAGCAAGTATAGATTATCGAATTATTATGAATGTACTAAATGATGTTATTCAATAAAGTTTTGTATAAACTCTTATGTTAGCTAGAATGTGAAAGTATTGGTATGGGATTGGTTGAAATTTTATATAAGTGATAGTGAATTTGAAATGAATGTTGTTATATCTCTAAACGAGATGGTATGTCAAAGTGACTTGAATAATGTGTGTTTTATGCTATTTTGGGCAGCATTATTGTAAAGTGTATAAGTTGGTAATGACATATTCGGCTTCGTGCCTAGCGTGCTTAGTCTGATGACATATTCGGCTTCGTGCCTAGCGAGCTTAGTGCCTGGGTGACATATTCGGGCTTCGTGCCTAGCAGGCTTAGTGCCGGTGACATATTCGGTTTCCTAATAGTAGTGCTAAGGATGTAAGAAATTTTAATATGATATCATGGTTGAGATGAATGATTTAAATGATTAAGTAATTGAATGTAGTATCATTTTGAGCTTGGGACTTACTAAGTTAGTAAACTTATTTGTGTGTAATGTTTTCCTCTGCTTTATAGATTAGGTAAGAGCTACCGCTCAACGGGATCGTCAAGAAAGTCGACCGCACTATCGATCGCTATTTTGGTATTTTAAGAGCTTAAACTACTAACCTATGGCATGTATAGGCTGGTTTTATATGTTTGATTTTGGAAATTTGTATATAGATAGCCATGCTAATATGGCTTAATTATAATGTTAAAGTTGTGTGTATGTGGCCATAACTTAGACTTATTTTGAAAGCATGTTTTGGTATATAATTTGTGATGTTTGATTATATAGGTTCGGTTGCTAAATGATAAGAGTGAATATGTTCCACGACTATTTTGTTGAGTGTTTTGATATGAATTCAAAATGCTAAATGATGGTCATGATTTAGGTAAGTTTTGGGTAGTTAAAATGCCAAGTTAGTGTTAATATTAATATAGGTATGTGTACATGTATGGTTGTAAATTCGGTTTCAATAATTGGTTTATTTTGATAAGTACATGATCTTGATTAGGTGTGATTGAATCAATGATTAGTTAATACTTAATAAATATAAAGACTAGGTATACTAATATATATATATATATATATGCTAATTAGGTGTACCTTGAGATGTTATTGGTGTTTTAATGTTAAATGTGGTTTTGTTTTCGTGGTAAAATGCATAATATATATATGCATCAATACTATGTTCGGTTATGTTGAAATGCTACTAAGGTCACTTATGAGATTGCGTAATAATTAATGCAATATGGTTTTATTTTGTGCTTGGGTAGAAGCAATGAAATGATATATGTTGCACTAGGTTATAAGTATCCAAATGCCATTAGTATTAGAGCCATATGAATTGTACATGTAACATGGCTTTGTTGCATATTATTAAATTCAAATATGTGGATGTATATATATATAGATGATATTAATATGTTTGACATTTGATGCATAGTTTATATGTGTATTATAAGTAACTAATATGATTTTAGTGGATGATTACTATTGATTTAGAAGTTATATCGTAAAGAAACCGATATAACCTTGTGTATGGAAAATAATAAATGATTGTGTGAAACTGTATTTGTCTGGTAATATCTCGTAACCCTATTCCGACGACGGATACGGGTTAGGGGTGTTACATTTTATTGGTATCAGAGCTACGGTTTAGTCGATTCTAGGACTACCGTAGTACGTAAGAGTCTAGCTATACATGCCATAGAATGTTATAAGTGATAGTGTGGCGACTTCTGACAATTTCAATTGTATTTTATATAGTAAATGGATTCCGATCCCGATAGAGCCAGTAATGATGATGTGGAGAGTGTTGCTACTGGTCTCGCACATGGATCAGCACCATTAGACTCTCAACCATTCACGGGTAACCAAGAGGAGAGGCTAAACAAGCCTTCTACCAAATGATGAATGAATGGTTTACCCAATTTGTTCAAAATAATCCGTTGTACAACAACCTCCACCCCGAATAATCCAATTTGGTACCTTCAAGAACCCCAATGATAGATCCAATGAGATCTAGTAGGCCTCCTGTGACAAAATTAGGAAATTTGGGGCGAAGAATTCAAGGCTAATGATAATGATGATGCGAACGAGTGAGTTGTGGCTTGATAACACTATTCGGTACTTGATGAGCTATCCTACACCTGCATTTAATGTTTGAAATGTGCTATATCTTTGCTCGGGACATTGCCTATCACCGGTGGAATACACTAGTATCGGTGGTTCCAAAAGAAAAGTGACACGATTTCTTTCGTAATGAGTTCCGCAAGAAATATATCACCAGAGGTTCATCGATCGAAAGCGTAAAGAATTCCTTGAATTAAAACAGGGCAAATGATCGTGGATCAATATGGGCGAAAGTTTGTCGATTGAGCCGATATGCTCGAGAGTGTGTATCAACCAAGCCATTATGTGCAAAAGGTTTGAAGATGGCTTGAATGAAGACTTAAAGTTGCTTGTTGGCATTCTTGAAATCAAAGAGTTTGTGACACTCGTTGAGCTAGCTTGCAAGGCTGAAGAGCTCGGGAAGGAGAAAAGAAAGGCCGAGACCGAAGCTAGAGATACTCGTAAGAGATCGTCGGGTAAGAATTTCCATTCCACACCTAAGAAGTTTAGAGATGACTTCAGTCGACACAAATCTACTTCAGATTCATCTAGACGTGATCGACCTCCAGTGGGTTCCCGAGCTACCTCGATGACCAGTGTTGGTAACGTCCCACAGAATCGAGTTAAATGTAAACATTGTGAAAAATAGCATCCTGGGAGTTGTAGAGTTCGTGACCGGTCTTGTTTTAAATGTGGATCCTCAGACCATTTTATTCGAGAGTGTCCGATGTTAGCTGAGTAGAATATGGCGCAGGACTCGAGACCGAGCAAAGGCATCAAGACGGGCGCACCACCCGGGCATTCTGCAATGTAGGTGGTAGTCAAAGAGGGACGAAGAACACAGCAGTTCGATTTGAAGCTAGAGCTCTAGCTAGAGCTTATGTTACTCGAGCTAGGGAGGATGCTGCTTCTCCAGATGTTATTACCGGTACTTTTACCCTTTATGATACTACTGTGATTGCATTGATTGATCCTGGTTCAACCTATTCATATGTATGTGAAACTCTGGTATTCAGTAAGACTTTGCCAGTTGAGTGTACTGAGTTTGTGATTCGTGTATCCAACCCTTTGGGTAGATGTGTGTTTGTTAATAAAGTGTAAAAGTTGCCCATTGATGATTTGGGATTTTTGCTTTCCAAATGATTTAATGTTTGTTGCCTTCGATGAGTTTGATATAATTTTGGGAATGGATCGCTAACTTCGCATGACGCAGTTGGTGAATTGTAAAAGAAAGCTTATTGATTTGAAATGCCAGAACGGTGAGATCGTCAGAATTGAATCTAGTGATTTAAGTGGGTTTCCTACAGTAATATCTTCGATGTTAGCCCAGAAGTATGTGAGAAAAGGGTGCGAAGCTTATTTGGCCTATGTATTGGATAATAAAGTGTCTGAAGAGCATATTGAGTCTATACCGATTGTGTGTGAGTACCCAGACGTGTTTTCTGAGGAATTACTGTGTTTACCACCAGTACGAGAGATTGAGTTCGGCATTGAATTAGTACCGGGAACAACTTCGATCTCGATAGCTCCGTATCGAATGGCACCTACAGAGTTAAAAGAGTTGAAATTACAGTTGCAAGAGTTGACAGATAGGGGTTTTGCACGGCCAAGTTTTTCCCCTTGGGGTGCACCAGTTCTTTTCGTGAGAAAGAAGGATGGAACGATGCGAATGTGTATTGATTATCGGCAACTGAATAAGGTAACTATAAAGAATAAGTACCCATTACCTCGGATTGATGATTTGTTTGATCGCTTGAAAGGGCGCCAGATTTTCAAGATAGACTTGAGGTCGGGTTATTATCGCTTATGAGTCGTGGATACGGATGTGTCAAAGATCGCATTTGGACGAGGTACGGACATTTCGAGTTTTGGTAATGCCTTTTGGGCTTACTAATGCACCGCTATTTTTATGGATTTGATGAATCGGGTTTTAGGCAGCTTTTGGATCGATTTGTGGTGGTGTTTATTGATGACATATTGATCTACTCCAAAGATGAAATTGAACACGCTGAACATTTGAGGTTAGTACTACAAACTTTGCGAGATCATCACCGTGTGCGAAGTTTAGTAAGTGTGAGTTCGGATGAAAGAGGTCGGTTTTTGGGACATGTGGTTTCAAAGATCGGGCATTCGAGTTGATCTGAACAAAATCTCGCTATACTTGATTGGAAGCCACCAAAAATGTTTACGAGATTCAAGTTTTCGGGACTTGCGGGTTACTATGACGATTTGTGAAAGATTTTTCTATGATAGCTACCCGCTGACAAAGTTATTGCGTAAAGATGTCCGTTTCGAGTGGTCGAAAAATGTCGAAAAGTTTTGATCGGTTGAAAGCCCTTTTGATGAAGCTCGGTGTTAGTTCAAATTTAATCGGGCAAAGAATTTGTTGTTTATTCCGATGCTTCTTTGAATGGTTTGGGCTGCGTTTTGATGCGTGAAGGCAAAGTGGTAGCCTACGCTTCAAGACAATTGAAGCCGCATGAAAGAAATTACCCGACGATGATTTAGAGCTAGCGACCATTGTGTTCGCATTGAAGATTTGGCGTCATTACTTATTTGGTGAGAAATGCCATGTTTACTCGGATCACAAAAGTCCAAGTACCTAATGACTTAGAAAGACCTGAATTTGAGACAACGCAGTGGCTAGAATTGTTGAAAGATTATGAATTGGTGATTGACTATCACCCGAAAAGCTAATGTTGTTGCGAATGCGTTAAGTCGAAATCTTTATTTGCTCTTCGCAATGAATGCACGATAGCTATGTCTAGTGACGGTTCGATCATAGCCGAAGTTACGAGCAAGACCGATGTTTGTCCAAAGAAATTTGTGATGCACGTAAAGTTGACAAGGATATGATTGCTAAACGAATTCAGTGAAAAGGTGCAGGTCGATTTTGATTGATGCAAATGATGCTTGAATTTTAAAAGCCGAATGTGTGTCCCAAAGAACTCGATTTGATACAAATGATTTTGAGTGAGGCCCATAGTGGTTACTATCGATACATCCGGTAGCACGAAGATGTATAATGATTTGAAACAGTTCTATTGGTGGCTGGCATGAAACGGATATATCCGAATTTGTTTGAAATGCTTGATTTGTCGCAAGTAAAAGCTGAACATCAAGTGCCATCTGGACTACTTTAGCCAATCCTGATACCTGAATGGAAATGGGATGAATTGCAATGGATTTTGTATCCGGTCTTCCTATGACACCAAGTAAGAAAGATGTCAGTATGGGTTATAGTTGATAGACTAACTAAATCACTCATTTTGTGCCGATTCGCATGACTTTTCACTCGATAAACTTGTGAATTGTATGTATCGCAAATTGTAAGGTCGCATGGTGTACCGAGTTCCATTGTGTCGATGAGACCGAGATTTACGCCGCAATTTTGGAAGAAGTTGCAAGATGCTTTGGGTACTAAACCGCATTTTAGTCTGACCTTTCATCCGCAGCATGATGGTCGGTCTGAGCGAACTATTCGTATACTTGAGGACATGTTGAGATGTTGCGTTCTTGAGTTTGAAGGTGCGTGGAACGATACCTACCTTTGATTGAATTTGCTTACAATAATAGCTTTCAATCTAGTATCAAAATGGCGCCCTATGAAGCATTGTACAGGCGAAAGTGTCGAACACCATTATATTGGACTGAGCTCAGTGAAAATAAGATACACGGGGTTGATTTGATTAAAGAGACTGAACAGAAAATGGTCATAATCAAAGATAATTTGAAAGCTGCATCAGATCGACAAAAGTCCTATGCTGATTTGAAACGTAAAGATATTGAATTTCAGATCGGAGATCGAGTCTTTTTAAAGGTTTCACCATGGAAGAAAGTGCTCCGCTTTGGTAGGAAGGCAAGTTGAGCCCGAGGTTCATTGGACCGTATGAAATCATTGAACGCGTTGGGCTGTTGCTTATAGATTGAAGCTACCCTTTGAATTAGAAAAGATACACGACGTATTTCATGTTTCTATGTTCGTAGATACTGATTAGATCATCACATGTGATTGTCTCAAATCGAGATTGAGATACAATGATATGACGTATGAGGAAAAACCAATCCGTATCTTAGCTCGGGAAATAAAAGAGTTGAGAAATAAAAGAATTCCGTTAGTGAAGGTTCTGTGGAATCGTCACGGAGTTGAAGAGGCTACGTGGGAGCCTCGAGGATTCAATGAAGCAACAATATCCGACCTTGTTCAATCGGTAAGATTTTCGGGACGAAAATCCTTAAGGAGAGTTGTATGCATGCAATTTGACCCTAATCGGAACGGTGGTTTCGGGACCACGAATTCGAGTCAAAAATCTAGTGATATTTATTTTATTTTATGTGATGTATGTTGAATTGTGTGAATTTGATTGTTTGGTGTGGTTGAATAAAGAGAAAGGATCTAATAGGTAAAGTATAAAAGTAACATTCAATAAATTGAAAGGTTTAATTTAAGTGTAATATAAATAGAAGGGGGTTTGCATGTCAAATAACCCAAAAATATGGGTAGTGGACGGCAATGATGAGTAAATATATATATAATAGTGATTATATGTTAATGGCATTTTAAATGATTATTTTAAGTAATGAAAATGAATAAAGTAAATTAAAGAAAATAAGAAATACATTTTGACTTCTCTCTTTCATCTTCCTCACCATTTTCACGAAACAAAAGAGGAGAAGGGGAGATAATTTTAGCTTCCATGGCCGGCCTTTGCATGTGCCATTAAGGTGAGGTATTTAGTTTAATTTTGATAAATTCTTGCTTGGTTGTGTTAGTTTTCATGAATGCTATCACATATATGAAAAGATTTTGAGTTTAAAGCTCATCCTAGGTTCGGCCATGGATGAGCATTATGGTTTCATTATGTTTGATGAGAGAACCTTGAAAGTATTTAGGACATCTACATGTTGAATAAGAAATTTTACATAATAGGTATGTGTTAAGGTTTGAATTTTTCTTTAAATGAATAGATGAGGACATGATTTCATAAAATAAATAGTTATATGAACTTGTGAATGAGGGAAAGAGATTCGGCTCTTAAGGGGTTAGACCAATTTCATGAAATTCTTGTGTTTTATTTGGGGACTAAATTACAAGGAAATCAAACTAAGGGGTGAATTTGTAATTATATAAATTATGTATATATGGTGATATTAATTCATTTTAACTAATGAAAGGTTAAATTGTACAAAGATTGAATTGTATAGATTCGCATAAGGGTGAATAGCATTCTACCATGGAGTATTAAAATTTAATTAAGTACATATTGTGTATGGTATGCTTGGGACTTAATTGAAAAGTCAGTGAAATATTAGGGTAAAATAGTAATTTACCCATTTATGTGCTTAGGGACTAAATTGAGATGAATCGTGGTTGAATAAGCTAAATTTAATATGTTTTAGATCAAGAGCAAAAGAAAACGGAGTTAGATCGGGGAAAGACGAAGGTTATCGAATAGCCGATTCATACTACTTATCGACAACCGAGGTAAGTCCTAAGCAAGTATAGATTATCGAATTATTATGAATGTACTAAATGATGTTATTCAATAAAGTTTTGTATAAACTCTTATGTTAATAGAATGTGAAAGTATTGGTATGGGATTGGTTGAAATTTTATATAAGTGATAGTGAATTTGAAATGAAATGTTGTTATATCTCTAAACGAGATGGTATGTCAAAGTGACTTGAATAATGTGTGTTTTATGCTATTTTGGGTAGCATTACTTGTAAAGTGTATAAGTTGGTAATGACATATTCGGGCTTCGTGCCTAGCGTGCTTAGTGCCTGGTGACATATCCAAGCTTCGTGCTTAGCGTGCTTAGTGCCGACATATTCGGGCTTCGTGCCTAGCGTGCTTAGTGCTTGGTGACATATTCGGCTTCGTGCCTAGCGTGCCTTGTGCGGTGTTTGATTTCGGCTTTAATGCCTAGCGTGCTTTATGCTTGGGTGATGTGTTTTACCAAGGAAAAACCAAATTGTGGTTCAAGGTAAATCGTAACTAATGTGCTTAGTTAAAGACTCGTATAAGTAAGTAAAGTTTGATATGTTTTAATGTTGCTAGAGTTTATTTAATGCTATGAGTTCAAAGGACATGTATATTGAGATTACGATTGATGTACACAAGTATTATGTGACTGAGTTTGAGCTTGAATGTGCTATAATGAATATTCGGTTTCCTAATAGTAGTGCTAAGGATGTAAGAAATTTTAATATGATATCATGGTTGAGATGAATGATTTAAATGATTAAGTAATTGAATGTAGTATCATTTTGAGCTTGGGACTTACTAAGTTAGTAAACTTATTTGTGTGTAATGTTTTCCTCTGTTTTATAGATTAGGTAAGAGCTACCTGCTCAACGGGATCGTCAAGAAAGTCGACCGCACTATCGATCGCTATTTTGGTATTTTAAGAGCTTAAACTACGAACCTATGGCATGTATAGGCTGGTTTTTATATGTTTGATTTTGGAAATTTGTATATAGATAGCCATGCGAATATGGCTTAATTATAATGTTAAAGTTGTGTGTATGTGGCCATAACTTAGACTTATTTTGAAAGCATGTTTTGGTATATAATTTGTGATGTTTGATTATATAGGTTCGGTTGCTAAATGATAAGAGTGAATATGTTCCACGACTATTTTTGTTGAGTGTTTTGATATGAATTCAAAATGCTAAATGATGGTCATGATTTAGGTAAGTTTTGGGTAGTTAAAAATGCCAAGTTGGTGTTAATATTAATATAGGTATGTGTACATGTATGGTTGTAAATTCGATTTCAATAATTGGTTTATTTTGATAAGTACATGATCTTGATTAGGGTGTGATTGAATCAATGATTAGTTAATACTTAATAAATATAAAGACTAGGTATACTAATATATATATATATATATATATATATATATATGCTAATTCGTGTACCTTGAGATGTTATTGGTGTTTTAATGTTAAATGTGGTTTTGTTTTCGTGGTAAAATGCATAATATATATATGCATCAATACTATGTTCTACTATGTTGAAATGCTACTAAGGTCACATATGAGATTGCGTAATAATTAATGCAATATGGTTTTATTTTGTGCTTGGGTAGAAGCAATGAAATGATATATGTTGCACTAGGTTATAAGTATCCAAAAGCCATTAGTATTAGAGTCATATGAATTGTACATGTAACATGGCTTTGTTGCATATTATTAAATTCAAATATGTGGATGTATATATATATAGATGATATTAATATGGTTGACATTTGATGCATAGTTTATATGTGTATTATAAGTAACTAATATGATTTTAGTGGATGATTACTATTGGATTTAGAAGTTATATCGTAAAGAAACTGATATAACCTTGTGTGTGGAAAATAATAAATGATTGTGTGAAACTGTATTTGTCTGGTAATACCTCGTAACCCTATTCCGACGACGGATACGGGTTAGGGGTGTTACAATCTGAATGCTGGATTGGTAGTTGTTGTTATACGTAAATTTCGCTAATGGTAAATAATCTTCCCAAATACCCCTGGAATCAATCACACAGCCATTTAACATGTCTTCCAAAATCTAAATTACCCTCTCCGACTGACCATTAGTCTGTGGATGAAATGTTGTGCTAAAATCTAGCCTCGTACCCAAAGCTTCGTGTAATACTTTCCAGAACCGAGATGTAAACCTAGGGTCCCTATCTGATATGATGGACACTGGTACCCCATGTAGCCTCACAATTTCTGCCACATACAACTTGGCCAACTTCTGTAATAAGTAGTCAGTGTGAGCTGGTATGAAGTAAGCGGACTTAGTCAACCGGTCAACGATCACCCACACTGAATCTTTCTTAATAGGTGTCAGGGGTAGCCCACTAACAAAATCCATTGTTATCCTCTCCTACTTCCAGAGTGGAATATTTGCCGGCTTGCAAAAGTCACAAAGGCAGTTGATGCTCAGCCTTCACTTGCTAACATGTCAAACACTTACTCACGAAATCGGTAACCTCACGTTTCAATCCTGGCCACCAGTACTGTTCACGTAGGTCTCGATACATCTTGTTTCCACCGGGATGCATAGCGTATGGGCTACTATGTGCCTTCCACAAAATCATCTATCTTAACTTAGAGTCCTTCGGTATACAAACTCTTCCGCGGAAGCATAACACCCCTTCATTGCTCATCCCAAAATCCCTTATCTCTCCACTTTTCACCTGCTGAAAATGAGAACCCAACGACTTATCCAACGACTACTTCTCCTTAATCTAACTAACCTACGTCGATTTCACCTGAAGTTCTGCTAATAAACTACCATCATCATAAAGACTGATACGAGCAAACACTGCTATCAAATCAGATACCACATTCTGACTTAGTGCATCCGCCACCATGTTGCCTTTACCCAGATGATACTCAATCGAGCAGTCGTAGTCCTTCAGCAACTCTATCCATCTTCGTTGCCTTAAATTCAGCTCCTTTTGGGTAAGGAGATAGTTAAGACTCTTATGGTCGGTGTAGATAATTGACTTTTCTCCATACAAGTAATGTCTCCATATCTTTAGGGCGAACACCACTGCAGCTAGTTCCAAGTCATGAGTGGGATAGTTCGCCTCATGTGGCTTTAGTTGACGAGATGCATACGCCACTACCTTCCCTTCTTGCATCAGCACACAACCTAAACCTATGTGCGACGCTTCACAATAGACAATGAATTCTTTCCTAGCCTCAGGCTGAATCAACACTGCTGCTTTCAAAATCTTCTTCAGTTTCTTAAAGTTCTCTTGCTACTTATCCGTCCACACAAACGGTACCCCCTTACGCAGCAATTTAGTTAGAGGTGTGGTAATTAAGGAAAACCCCTCGAGGAACCGCTTGTAGTACCCAGCCAAACCCAAAAAACTTCAGATCTCTGACACTGACTTCATGGCTTCCAATCCAATATAGCTTCAACCTTTCGAGGATCAACCCTAATCCCCTTGGTAGACACAACATGCACCAAAATGTCACCTCTTTCAACCAAAACTCACACTTACTAAATTTGGCATAAAGTTGCTTCTCTCTCAATATCTATAAAACAACCCGAAGATGTCAATCATGTTCCTCCTCAGTTCTTGAATACACCAAAATGTCGTCTATGAAGACACCACGAACCGGTCTAGATAGGGTTGGAAGACCCAGTTTATCATATCCATAAATGCGGCGGGAGCATTCGTTAATCCGAACGGCATAACTAAAAACTTGTAATGCCCATAACGAGTTCGAAATGCAATCTAGTGAATATCCACCTCCTTCACCCTTAGCTGATGATCCCCGATCTTAAATCTATTTTTGAGAAGACCAAAGTTCCCCGTAGCTGATCGAACAAGTTGTCAATCATTGGTAGTGGGTATTTGTTCTTAACAGTTAGCTTGTTCAATTGGCGATAGTCAATGCACATACGCATTGATCCATCCTTCTTCTTCACGAACAATACCGGCGCTCCTCACGGAGATACATTTGGTCAAAAAATCCTCGATCCATCAACTCTTGGATTTGAGCTTTAAGTTCTACCATCTCGTTCGGTGCCATCCTATAAGGGGCGATGGACACCGTAGCCATTCTCGATAATAGCTCAATGCCAAACTTGACCTCGCGATTTGGGGGTAACCCCGGAAGCTCTTCAGAAAAACGTCCAGGAACTCTTTCACGGTTCGACATCCCCAACAGATAATTCCTTAGCAACAGATGTGTTGATAGAAGCTACAAATGCCTCACACCCTGTACGCACCAACTTCTCAGCTCTTAGTGCTGAGATCACATTGGACAGATAATTCCTCCTCTCACCTATTACCATCACTTCCTCATCCTCTGGAGTCCTTAATACCATACGCTTAACAGTGCAATCCAAGTTCACACGGTGCTTAACTAGCCAGTCCATGCCTAGTATAAGGTCAAACTCGCTCAACGACAATTCTATTAAATCTGCCTGGAATACAGTCCTTGCACTTCTAAAGGCACATTTCTAAATAGCTTGTTCACTATCACAAATTGTCCTAAGGGACTAATTACCGACATATCTCTATCCACAAACTCAAATTATATCTCCAGAGTCTCAGACACAGTACAAGCAACGTATGAATGTGTAGATACTATATCAATTAAAGCTGTAAATGGCACATCAAATATGAAAAATGTACCGATTATGACGTCCGTGTGCCGCCATCCTCCTAACGTCTAGCCGCATAAGCCAGTCTCGACTGCCTCGCATCTGTATTACAAGCACCTCGCCGGTGCTCCATGACCTCATCCAAACCCATTTCCCCCTCTGAGCGGACCACGACTTCTCGGTGGTTGCTGACCACCTCTCCTTGGCTGCACAAATCTCTGACCTACTATCTGCGCCCTAACAGGCTCTCGAGGACAGTCCTTAATCTGATGGTCTCTAGACCCACATCTAAAACACCCACCAGTTCTTTTCCAGCACTCTCCCAGATGTATCTTCCCACACTGCACACAAGGTTGCAATCAACCCCCAACAACTGGTGTCCCAACTCGAGCTGGCCCATCCAACCTAGGCCTCTTTGGAAATCCCCCTAAAGAACCTGATGACCCAAAACCTCTCTTATTCTTACCCCTTTCCTTATCTCAATTTTTCCTCTCAAAACATTTTACCTCTTCGACAATCTTTGCTTTTTCAACCAAAGTGGCAAAATCTCTTTCCCACTGCGGAGCTATCAGTACCCGTAGCTCATCTCGTAGACTATCCCCAAATCACACACAGCGGTCATAGTTGGTCGTAACTATGCCTCAAACGTAACGACTTAAGTGCAGAAAATCTGCCTCATACTCTACTACAGATTTGTTTCCTTGGACCAAATTTAGAAGGCGTCCACATAACTCGCCCCGACATATTTTCCCTAGAAAGTCGTCTTAAAGAAGTCCCAGGTTAAACGATCTGCTTGTGTACCTTCCCTCACAGTGAGCCACCACCGATATGCCTGATCTTTTAGTAGAGACATTGCCCCTTTCAGTTTCTATTCAACTAAGCAATCCAAATCATCCATAATCCATTCCATTGCCTCAAGCCAATATTCCACCACATTCGGGGCTACACTAAAGATACCTTTAAAAACTTTGGCCCTGTTCGATCGGAGTCGCTCAGAAATAGACCCACAAGTTGTCGACCCAGTACTTGCTCCAGTAACCCATTCCAAGACTCGCAACATTGCTTGGGACAGAGCGTCGTCCCCTCTAGTTCAACATGAAACCTTATTTCGATCACTAGTGATGTCGGTGCCTCTATTTTTGGCATATGCCCTGATGCTGAGGATCCGGCCTTAGCACCTCGGCCACTGCCGCAGCCACGTGTACCAAGTCCACATCTTCTTGTACTCATACTGTTGAATCGCATTAACCTAATTAAGAATTTTATGAATCAGTCTATAATTCCAATGTTTATTAACAAATGTTTTATGAAAAATAGGCATAAGAGTTGTTCTCGCAGATCAAATTTTCTAATGTCTCAGTCTCTATAGTTTTAGCTCTTATAGCTAACAGTTCCAGTATACCACCACCAACCCTAGTAGTTTTCTCCCTACAGTCATTTCATCATAACAGCAGATATAAAATAAGAGGACTTACAAAATTGGTGCCGAAGACTCGGGTTCCATACATCCAATAAAGATATATTTTTCTAAACCAAATTTCAAACAAACTTTGAAAAATGTTTTCGAACCCACTGCACAGCTGAGTTTTGCAAATTAGCTCTGATACCACAAAATGTAACACCCTAAACTCAACCTAGACGTTATGACCGGATCTAGCATGTCACATAGAAGGGTTGTTTAAAAACTTGCACGTTCGTTTAAAAGTTCGCATTCTCCTTGAAACTTCAAACTTTGTTGTTTGTGAAAATCTAATTTATCTTTATGGTTTTCTTGTAAAAACGTTATTATTATAATTTCCAAAAACTTGTTTATAAGAGAAATCTGATTCAGTGAGTTGCGAGGATGTGATATTTTGAAAATAGTTATTTTCGTCTCATGAAAATCACGTATTTATAAGTTTAACAGTTATTAATGAAAACTTAAAAGAAAATAAACTAACGACCTTATTACAAAATATTAACCCAAAATAAATAAACTTGAAATAAGCTAAAACACAAATTTACTAAGTTCACGAGAAATATTCCCAATGTATGACCACCACAGAGTCCTCCGCCGCTCCAAATCCTATAACACTGGGGATCACTTGCAAGGTTAAAGTAGAGGGGTGAGTTACGAGAAATCAGTGTGTAATCCCCTAGTCAGTCATTAACTGGGCCCGAGCCCATACGGAAATAAACTAGGCCAAAGCCCATACAAAAACAAACTGGGTCGAAACCCATGCAGAAGCAAACTCGGTCGAAGCCCTATATGATAACAACCTGGGCCTTAGTCCTATAAACATGATAATGTAACCAAAGTATATAGCCCAACCTAATAATCCATCCGCTACACACCACCTGTATTAGGCCAACACACTTGTGAGAATTTCTAAATCGACTCACCCATCCACTACACACCAATAAGGCAGACAAGCTGCTAATCATAGAATTTGTAGCGAAGCAACCAGAATAACAGAATATACGTGGCATAGCCACTATACAGATTGTGGCAGAGCCACCAGAATATACTTCCTCCGATCATCAAACCCAACCCAATGCATGATGTTATGACATAAATATTTCGTGTATGAAGTATGTCACAATCATAATCAATCATATAAATATCACACACATATCACTTAAACTACCACTAGGGGTATAACGATCATTTACCCTCTTGGGGTATTTCGATAATTTACCCTTCCAAGGGTATTTCAATAATTTACCCTACAAAGGTATTTCAGTAATTCTACCCTATAGGGGTATTTTGGTAATTTCTCATTTAACAGCCTTTTCGAAGGCCTACTGTTGCCTCGAACGACACGAAACCCTTTTTAGGTCTATATAAAACTATTGGGCCAAAAATCTATTTTAGGCCCAAATAGGCCCACACACTCGTGTGGCCCAAAACGTATGGTTTTGGTTTCATATTTGTAGATTTCGCATTTGGCCCTATCATTTGCTAGTTTTCCAACAGTTTTGCCCAAGTGGGTCGGATAGCCCGTTGGGCCCGTTTCAGCCCAGTTAGGCCCGTTACACCCTCAATATTGCGAGAGTGTTCGTGATACTCTCAATGGCTTAATGCCATGATTTTTATCTCGATTTACCACTACGATTGCTCGCACGCTCGAGTGGTCACAATTGTTGGCTTTTCGGCTTTTGGCCATTTCACAAAACATCACAAGCATTCATCGAAATGGGTGTGAGATTACACACCTGATTTGGATTTGTCGGAAGAACTACCCCTTGTTTCCCCTAAGATAATAATGATCCAGAGTTAATCTTACTTCTCAAAGAATTCATAAACCCAAATTTACTACACTACTCGAATCACCTACCACAAGATGTGATCCCCTCTTACAGAATACCAGTATTCAGCTTTACTCCTTGGCTAGTGAAATGAGTTCCTAAAATAATTAATCAATGAACCCAAAAAGGTTAGCCTCAAATCAACATTCGGCCCCTCCACAAGAGTGAAGGAAAATGATGTCATTTCCACCAAATAGGGTCACAAGAAAAACACTAATCATCAAAGTTTAAGAGGTATATGAACAACTTCACCCTTACCGAAACCAATGTTATCGATCTCCACCCTTTGGTTGCTAGAGAATTCGGCCTAGCCCCCCTTTGGGAAGAGTGTTTTGGCTTAGCTTAATAGAAGAAGAAGTAAGATGTGATGAGAATGAAAGATTGTTACGTTTGGTCCAAGAAGAAAAGAATATGTGAAGGAGAAAGAAAGAGTGAATGCAAGGACTTACCAAATTCGGTCAAGAGAAGAGATGTAGGTAATCCACCTAAAATAATCAAGATAAAAGATCGAGAAGGAGATGCACGAGTGGTCAGTTTTCTACAGATTCAGCTAAGACTCAAATGAAGAAAATAAATGAAGAAAGAGTGTACGAAGGAAATAGAAGTGTAACAGCCCGATTTAGGGCCTAGTCAGAATAGTGGTGCGAAATCACAAATCTGAGCTAGTAAAATGTGTTTTTAAGGTATTTGAGATGTTTGCATGATATTATGAAAGTTTTATGTAGAGATTTTATGAAATTGGCATTAAAGGGGGCCCATTAGAACTAAATTGGAAAAATTGCAAAATATGATATTCTAGAAGCTTTTTGTATGAAATAGCTTTGGATTATTAATTAGAAGTCCTTAAATAGCAATTTTCCCAAATTATAATTTTTGGACAAAAATGGACATGAGTTAGTAAATTGTGAAAATTTAGTGATGAGGGCATTTTGGTCATTTATCAATTAAATGATTAAAAAGGAAAAATATGACAAAAATCTTATTCATCTTCTTCCTCCTTGTCGAAAATTTGAGAGACTCCATAGCTAGGGTTCTTCAATTTTTGAAGCTTGCTAGTAAGTGCATCTTAGCCCTGTTTTTAATATTCTTCTTATTTTTAGAGTTCTCGTATTATGAATTAGCTATTTATAGCTATAAGTTGAGCTAGAATTCATGTCCATGAAAATACCCATGTATGACATACTTGTAAAATGATGTTTTATGGAAGATTATGAGAGTTTGATGTTACATAAACATCTTTTCCTAAGTGAATTTCATGAAAAATATTAGTATGGATTAATTTGTAATAGTTATGGAATTGGTCATTCATGATAGAAATATTGAGAATTGATGATTCTTATTGTAGAGAAAATGAATCAGCTAACCATGAAGTTTAAGAAAGTTGAATGAAAATCACTTTACGAGCCTAGGGGCAAAAGTGTAATTATGATAAAGTTTAGGGTAAAATGGAAATTTTGCCAAAGTATTAGTTATGAGTCAATTTAGTCAATATGAATATTAAATGAGTTAAATTATTATTATAGATCAGGATAAACGAAGCCCGGATCGAAACAAAAGCAAGAACAATGTTGAGGACTAAATTGTAATATCTACATACACATTGTATATTGAGGTAAGTTGTATGATTTCTAAGCTTTAGGATAAATATCATTAAATTGCTTAGTATGATGTTGAATATATTTTAATTCCATGAGATTGTTTAATGGTATGTTAAACAAAGAAATTAATGAGATTAAGCATGAGGGAGTCTCGATTGAAGTTGAATTACTTAGGATACTCGTTCTACCATATGAGATGAGAAAGCCCGTATAAGACCAAGCCAAGGCATGGCATCGACAATCAAGAAAGTTATCATGTAAGTCCAAGGCAAGTCTTGGCATTGAAGAGTTATTATGAGATGAAGACCCATGTAAACCCAAGCCAAGGCATGGCATTGTCTCCAAGCAAATATGACATGTAAGTCCAAGACAAGTCTTGGCATTGTAAAGTTATCATGAGATAACTATTCCATGTAAGTCCAAGCCAAAGCTCGACATTAGTGAGTATCAAGGAAGATTTCATGTAAGTCCAAGCCAAGGCTCGGCATTGACAAAGTAAAGATACCAAGTAAGACTATGTCAAGACATAGCAATAGTAAGTACCCAAGGGAACCCACAAGGAAGACCTCATGTAAGTCCATGTCAAGACATGGCATCGATATCAAGTAAGAGATCCCATTGTAAGACTATATCGAGGATATAGCATTGGCATCTAGATACATGTGGGATGAGATTTAGTATCCTCGATTATTCATAATAATTCATTGGGCATAAGAGTAAAGATTGAATGAGAAAGCAAGAAGTTAAGTAAAGATATCATCAAGTCATGCTAGTTAAAGTTAACTTAGAATATTATACATGCGATGCATGATGAAGTTGAGAATATACTTATCATAGTAAAGTATGTTGATCAATGTGATTAAGTAATATAGGAACCTTGTTTACCTCATAAGCATGAGGCTAGTAAGTATCATGAGTTATATAAGAATCTTCAAGAGTAAGCAAGCTCAAACACATGAGTTAGGCAATGCCTTTGTTTATGATGAATGAATTTTGATTAAGCAATTATATTGCTATGTGCATTACATGCAAACTTACTAAGCTAAATGCTTACGTCTTTAATTCTTTCTTTCTATGTAGTCCTACCAAGATAACTTGTGGATCATTGAAGTCGAAGTTCGAAGCACAATATCAATTACTATTTTGGTATACCCATGTTTTTTTATATTAAGTATGGCATGTATAGGAAGCATTTCATTTGAAATATGTCTTATGAAGGGCCAAAGTGTGGGCTATCAAGTCTATTATTCTTTTGTATATGATTAAAGAAATTGGCTATGTATGACTAGATATGTATGTATATTTATATCAATTAAGTATGCATCTTTGTTAATATTAGATCAAGTATTTGAATTGTTGAATTTGGCTTGAGATTGATCTTGATTTCAGGGTGGTAATTGGCTTGGTAAATAGCCTCTAAGTGCCCACACGGATAGACACAGGGGCGTGTGTCTAGGCCGTGTGTTCCCTGCATGTAAGTATCTTAAGTCAGAATAGACCACGGGCTAACCCCACGGCCATTTGTATAGGTCGTGTATGGCACACAGCTCGCACATGGGTGTATGCTCCAAGCCGTGTGAATAAGCCAGTATGTCAAGGTATGGCATATGGGCTAGGGCCACGGGTGTGTCAAGGTCGTGTGTAATTAGTCAGTGTTGACCACGAGTGAAGGACACGGGCATGTCTCATGGGTACACGGGTGTGTCCCAAATCACACGGGCGTGTGACCCCTGTTTTGAGAGAAAAGTCTCTAGTTGAGTTTCGAAAGTTTCCGGACATAAGTTTAAGGCTTCGTAGGCCCATGAAATGTATGAATTGATTAACAAAAAGAAGTTTTCAATTCGAACAAAAAAAATTTAGAGCCCGTAAGTACATGTTTAAGAAGGTTCAAGCATGGTAATGTCTCATATACGGTTTTAACCTCAGACTCGGGCATGGGGTATTACATTTAGTGGTATCAGAGCTACGGTTTAGTCGGTTCTAGGACTAATGTAGCATGAGCACGAGTCTAACTATACATGCCATGCATAAGAATGTTTTTATAATGATAGTGTGATGACTCCTGACGACTTAAATTATGTTTATACATATAGTAAATGAATCCTGATAGAGCAGTGGCGGATGATGTAGAAAGTAATGCGCCGGCTCACGCTAAAGGGACAGTGCTTGATGAGGATGAGAATAGACCCACTACGGTGAGTCAGAGAGGAGGAGAAGAGGCTAGAGAAGCCTTCCTCCATATGATGAACACATGGTATATAGAGTTCATTCGTACAAACCTGAATGCACAACCCCCTCCATCCCCGCCTATTCCTCAACCTACCCCAGTAGCCCCTCAAGTAGTAGAAGTGGTAAGAGGAGACAAACCATCAGTTGATAGAATCAGGAAATATGGGGCAGAAGAATTTTGAGCTAAAAGAGATGATGATCCAGAAAAGGTTGAGTTCTGGTTAAAAATACCATCAGGTTATTTAATGAGTTGTCATAAACATCTGAGGAATGCTTGAAGTGTGTGGTTTCTCTTTTAAGAGATTCTGCCTATCAATTGTGGAACACCTTGGTGTCGGTTGAATCCAGAGAAAAGATCACATGAGAATTCTTCCAAGAAGAGTTTAAGAAAAAGTATATCAGCCAAAGGTTTGTGGATCAGAAAAGAAAGGAATTCTTAGAACTGAAGCAAGGCAAGATGTTTGTGACTGGTTATGAGCGTGAGTTTGTAAACTCAGCAAATACGCTCGAGAGTGTGTATCCACCGAGGCCATCATGAGCAAGAGATTCGAAGATGGACTAAACGACAACATCAAATTGTTTGTTGTTGTCCTAGAATTAAAAAAATTTGTAGTGTTAATGGAGAGGGCTTGTAAAGCCAAAGAGTTAGTAAAAGAGAAGAAAAATCAAATGGAGTCTCGTGACTCAAAAAGAGACAGTGGAATAAGTCATTCCAATCCTTTTCCAAGAAGTCAAGATATTTTTCCACCCGATCGGCTACTTCCACTGGGTTTTCAAGGAAGGATAAGGGTAAGCAGTATTCGAGAAATAAAACACAAACTACTTCGGTCGCTAGCGTGGGGAATATTCGATCTGATAGATCTGAATGCCCATAGTGTGGCAGACGTCATCTTGGTGAATGCCGAGCGTGTAATAGCATGATTTAGGGTCTATTCAGAATAGTGGTGCGAGGCCAAGAATCTAAGGTGAATTTATGAGTTTTTAAGGTTTATGCCATGTTTGCATGCTAGTGTCTAAGTTTCATGAAGCAATTTTGTTAAATTGAGGTTGAATGGTCCAAAAAGACTAAATTGCAAAAGTTGCAAAATATGAGTTTCTAGAAGCTTTTTGTATGAAATAGCTTTAGAATATCAATTAGAAGTCCTTAAGTAGCAATTTTCCCAAATTATAATTTTTGGACAAAATTGGACATGAGATAGTAAATTGTAAAAATTTAGAGAGAAGGGCATTATGGTCATTTATCAATTTAAATGATTAAAATGGGAAAAAGATGATAAAAAAATCTATTCATCTCCTTCCCCTTATTGTCGAAAATTTGAAGAAAGCCATAGCTAGGGTTCTTCAATTTTTCAAGCTTGCTAGTAAGTTTATCTTAGTCCCATTTTTAATATTCTTCGTATTTTTAGAGTTCTCGTATTATGAATTAGCTATTTTTAGCTATAAGTTGAGCTAAGATGCATGTTCAAAAATATACCCATGAATGACATGCATGTTAAATGATGTATTATGGAAGATTATGAGAGTTTGATATTAGATAAACATATTTTTCTATGTGAAATTCATGAAAAATGCATGTAGGGACTAGTTTGTTAATTTATGAGATTTGGTCATACATGGTAGAAATAGTGAGAATTTGCTATTGCTATAGTTGAGATAATGAGTCAGCTAAGCATGAAGTATATGAAAGTTGAATGAGAATCATTTTACGAGCCTTGGGGTAAAAGTGCAAATATGAGAAAGTTTAAGGGCAAAATAGTAATTTTGCCAAAGTATGTGTTAAGGGCCAATTTAGTCAATGTGATTATTAAATGAGTTGAATTATTATTATAGATAAAGAAAAACAAAGCTCGGATTGAAACCGAGGCAAGAACAAAGTCGATGACTAAATTGCATATCTATATACATTTTGTATATTGAGGGAAGTTTGAATGATTTATAAGCTTTATGATTTATATCATTGAACTACTTAGTGTAATGTACAATATTATCATGAAAATGTTTAATGCTATGTTAAACAAAGAAATCAATGAGATTAAGTATGAGAAAGTCCTGATTGAAGATAAATTACCTAGGATACCCGATCTACCACATGAAATGAGAAAGTCCGTATAAGACCAAGCCAAGGCATGGCATCAGCAATCAAGCGAGTTATCATGTAAGACCAAGACAAGTCTTGACTTTGAAAAGTTATTATGAGATGAAGACCCATATAAGCCCAAGCCAAGGCATGGCATTGGTAAGTCTCCAAGCAAAGATGTCATGTAAGTCTAAGACAAGTCTTGGCATTGAAAAGTTATCATGTAAGTCCAAGACAAGTCTTGGCATTGAAAAGCTATCAAGAGATAGAGATCCCATGTAAGTCCAAGCCAAGGCATGACATTGGTGAGAACAAGGAAGATTTCATGTAAGTCCAAGCCAAGGCTCGGCATTGACCAGTTCATGAGTAAAGATACCAAGTAAGACCATGTTCAAGGGAACACATGAGAAAGACTTCGTACAAGTCCATGTCAAGATATGACCTCGAAACCAAGATGAGAAATTCTATGTAAGATCGTATCTAGGATATGGCTTTTGCATCAAGTTATATATGGGTCGAGATCTAGTATCCTCGGTTATTCACAGAAATTCATCAAGCAAAAGAGTTAAGCTCAAATGAGATAATAAGAAAACTAAGTAAGCAAAACTACTATTAAGTTTTAAATGAGCATTTCCATGTTATGAATGATGAATGAAAGATTTATGAATATCATGTTAAAGTATACTGATCAATGTGATCAAGTCATACAGGTACCTTATTTATCTCACGAGGATGAGATTAGTAAGTATCACGAGATATGTAAGATTCAGTATGAGTAAGTAAGCTTTATAGCTGAAATCTATGATACCATAGTTTATGTCAAATGGTTTATATAAATCAAGTATATTGCTATGTGCATTTTATGCAAACTTATTAAGCTAAATGCTTATGTCTTTTATTCTTTCTTTCTATGTGGTTCTGCCAAGTCAATCTCGTGGATCATCATCATCGGAACTCGGAGCACACTATAAATCGCTATTTTGGTATAGCCAAGTTATTTTACTAAATATGGCATGTATAGGAAGCATTTCATTTTGAGAATATGTTCTAAGAAGGGCCAAAGTGTTGGCTATTAAGTTTATTATTCTTTTGCACATGGCTAAGTGATTGGCCAAAATTGACTAAGTATGTATGTTTATTGAGATCAATGAAGCATACAGTAATGTTTATGAAAAATGTATTGAATTGAGCATGAGTTTGGTCTTGATTTCAGGGTGGCAATTGGCTTAGTAAATAGCCTCTAAGTGCCCACACGGTTAGACACACGAGCATGTGTCTAGGATGTGCGTACCCTACACCTTAGTGTTTTAAGTCAGAATAGGCCACGGGCAAATCCCACGGTGGTTTGTTTAGGTCGTGTGTGATACACGGTCAGAACATGGGCGTGTGCCCCAGACCGTGTGAATAAGTCAGTATATCAAGGTATAGCACACGATTTACATCCATGGCGTGTCAAGGTCGTGTGTAATTAGTTAATGTCGACCACGGGTGGAAGACACGGGTATGTGTTAAGGGTACACGGGCGTGTCCCAAGTAACTTGGGCGTGTGACCCCTGTTTTAAGGAAAAGTTTTCATTTGAGTTTTGAAAGTTTCTAGATACGAGTTTAAGGCCTCGTAGACCCATGAAATGTATGATTAGACTAAGAAAGAGAAGTTTTTAATTTGGAACAAAATTTTATACCCTGTAAGTACATGTTTTAAGTGAGTTCAAGCATGGTAATGTCTCATAGCCAGTCTTAGCATCGGACTCAGATATGAGGTGTTACATTTAGTGGTATCAGAGCTACAGTTTAGTCAGTTCTAGGACTAACGTAGCACGAGCACGAGTCTACCTATACATGCCATATGTAAGAATGTTTTTATAATGATAGTGTGACGACTCATGACGACTTAAATTATGTTTATACATATAGTAAATGGATCCCGAAAGAGCTGAGGCGGATGATGTAGAAAGTAATGCACCGACTCTTGCTGAAGGGATGGTGCCTAATGAGAATGAGAATATACCCACTACGGTGAGTCAAGGAGGAGGAGAATAGGGTAGAGAAGCCTTCCACCATATGATGAATACGTGATACACGAAATTTATTCTTACGAACCCGAATGTACAACCCCCTCTACCCTCGCTTGTTCCACAACCTATCCCTACAGTCGCTCAAGTAGTAGAGGTGGTAAGAGGAGACAAACCTCTAATTGATAGGATCAGAAAACATGGGCAGAAGAATTTTGGGCTAGAAAAGATGATGATCCAGAAAAGGCTGAGTTCTGAATAGAAAATATTATCAGGGTATTTAATGAGTTGTCATGCACACTTGAGGAATGTATAAAGTGTGTAGTTTCTCTTTTAAGAGATGTTGCCTATCAATGGTGGAACACCCTTGTGTCTGTAGTACCGAGGGAAAAGGTCACATGGGAATTTTTCCAAGAAGAGTTCAAGAAAAAGCATATCAGTCAAAGATTCGTGGAATAGAAAAGGAAGGAATTCCTAGAACTGAAATAAGGTAAGATGTCAGTGACTGATTATGAGCGAGAGTTTGTACGACTCAGCAAATACGCTCGAGAATGCGTGTCCACTGAAGCCATCATGAGTAAGAGATATGAAGATGGACTAAATGATTATATCAAGTTATTTGTTGCTGTCCTCGAATTAAAAGAATTTTTGGTGTTAGTGGAGAGGGCTTGTAAGGTCGAAAGTCAGTAAAAGAGAAGAGAAAATCTGAAATGGAGTCTCGTGACTCTAGAAAGAGACAGTGGAATAAGTCATTCCAATCTTCATCCAAGAAGTCAATAGATTTTCCTACTCGATTGGCTACTTCCATTGGGTTTTCAAAGAAGGACAAGAGTAAGTAGAATTCGGGTAATAAAGCACAGACTACTTCAGTTGCTAGTGTGGAGAACGTTCGATCTGATAGACCTGAATGCCCACAGTGTGGCAGACACCATCTCGATGAATGTCGAGCTCATGAAAATGCTTGTTTCAGATGTGGTTCCTATGATGTAATAGTTAATTGTAGGAAGAAATACATTGAGATGAGATGTGAGGATAGAGACACTCTTCATATAAAATCTAATGAACAGAGTAGGTCGCCGGTAGTGATTTCTCATATGATGGCACAGAGATACTTAATAAAAGGGTATGAAGCATATCTGGCCTTTGTGATGAATGATAAAGAAACAGAGCTAAAGATTGAGTCAGTACCGATAGTATGTGAGTACGTGGATGTTTTTCCCGAGCAATTGCCAGGACTACCACCAGTTAGGGAGGTTGAGTTCAATATTAAGCTAGCTCCCAGTACTAGACCGATATCTATTACTCCTTACAGAATGGCTCCAACAGAGTTGAAAGAGCTGAAGATACAATTGCAAGAGTTGACAGATAAAAGCTTTGCTAGATCAAGTTGTTCTCCCTGAGGTGCTCCAGTTTTATTTGTGAAAAAGAAAGATGGCACCATGAGATTGTGCATAGATTACCATCAACTTAATAAAGTGACAGTGAAGAACAAGTACCCATTGCCTAGGATCGATGATTTGTTCGATCAATTGAAAGGAGCTAATGTGTTCTCCAAAATAGACTTGAGATCAGGGTATTATCAGTTAAGAGTAAAAGATTCAGATGTGTCCAAGATAGCTTTTCGAACAAGATATGGGCATTATGAATTCTTAATCATGCCCTTTGGTTTGACCAATGCTCCTACGGTATTCATGGACTTAATGAATCGCATCTTTAGACCCTACCTCGACAAGTTTGTAGTCATTTTCATTGATGACATATTGATTTATTCCCGGGATGAAAATGAGCATGTTGAGCACCTACGGACAGTTTTAAAGATTCTATGAGAATATCAGTTGTATGCCAAGTTCAGTAAAAGTAAATTTTGGCTCAAGTAAGTAGGATTTTGGGACATATTTTCTCGGAGATGAAGTCCGAGTGGATCCAAACAAGATTTCAGCTATAATGGACTGGAAACCACCGAGTAATATCTTTAAGATTAGGAGTTTCTTAGGCCTAGTCGGTTATTACCGACGATTTGTCAAGGGGTTTTCTATGATCGCAACCCTGATGACTAAATTGTTATAGAAATATGTGAAGTTTGAGTGGACAGAAAGATGCCAACAAAGTTTCAAGAAATTGAAAGCAATGTTGACAGAAGCTCTAGTTTTAGTACAACCCGAGATAGGGAAAGAATTTGTGATTTACAGTGATGCATCCTTAAATGGATTAGGCTGTGTACTCATGCAAGAAGGCAAGGTGATTGCTTATGCCTCAAGACAGTTGAAGCCTCATGAAAAGAATTACCTGACGCATGATTTAGAGTTGGCTGCCATAGTCTTCACTTTGAAGATTTGGAGACACCATTTATATGGTGAAAGACGTCAGATTTTTACTGATCACAAAAGTCTAAAGTACTTGATGACACAGAAAGAGTTGAACTTAAGGCAATGAATATGGTTAGAGTTGATAAAGGACTATGATTTGGTCATTGACTACCATCCAGAAAAGGCAAATGTGGTCACCGATACATTGAGTAGGAAGCCCCTTTTTGCATTAAGGGCAATGAATTCACGGATGACCTTATCTGAGGATGGTTCTATTCTAGCTGAGTTAAAAGCTAGACCAATATGCCTTCAAGAGATCACTGAAGCTCAAAAAGAAGACAAAGAGTTACAAGCCAAGAGAACTCAATGCGAGTCAGATGTTGAATCTGAATTTCTGATTAATTCTGATGGATATTTGATGTTTAAAGATAGAGTTTGTGTACCGAGAAAAGAGGAGCTTATTCAGAGAATTTTGTATGAGGCACATAATGGATGTTTATCTGTACATCCGGGTAGTACCAAGATGTATAATGACTTGAAGCAATTGTATTGGTGGCTGAGAATAAAGAAAGATATTTCAGAGTTCATTTCAAGATGTTTGATTTGTCAGCAAGTAAAGGCTAAACACCAAGTACCTTCAGGTTTGCTTCAACCAATTACGATACCCGAGTGGAAATGGGACCGTATCACTATGGATTTTTTAACGGGATTACCATTATCACTGAGCAAGAAAGATGCTAAATGGGTTGTAGTTGATAGACTCACGAAGTCAGCTCATTTCTTACCTGTACGAGTTGACTACTCACTCGACAAGCTGGCAAACTTGTATGTTTCTGAAATAGTAAGACTTCATGGAGTTCCTTTGTCAATCATATCGGATAGAGATCCGAGATTCACATCTAGATTTTGGAAGAAGTTGCAAGAATCCTTGGGTACAAAATTGAGTTTTAGCACAGCTTTTCATCCTCAAACTGACGGTCAGTCGGAGATATTAATTCAAGTACTTGAGGATATGCTTAGATGTTGTATTCTAGAATTCTGAAGTAGTTGGGAAAAGTTTCTCCCATTGGTAGAATTTACCTACAATAATAGCTTTCAGTCGAGCTTAAAGATGGCGCCTTATGAGGCTCTATATGGGCGTAAGTGTAGAACGCCTTTATTTTGGACTGAACTCAAAGAAAACCAAATTCACGGGGTTGATTTGGTTAGAGAAGCTGAAGAGAAAGTGAAAGTGATACGAGAATGTTTAAAAGCTACATCAGACAGACAGAAATCTTTTTCGGACCTAAAGAGAAGAGTGATAGAGTATCAAGTCGGGGATAAAGTTTTCTTGAAAGTGTCACCTTGGAGAAAAGTTCTCAGATTTGGTCGGAAAGGCAAGTTAAGTCCATGTTTTATTGGATTGTTTGAGATTACCGAGAAAGTTGGGCTGGTAGCTTACAGATTGGATTTGCCATCAGAGTTAGAAAAGATACATGATGTGTTTCACGTGCCAATGTTGAGACGCTACCGATCAGATCCTTCACATGTAATTACCCCGTCAGAGATAGAGATTCATCCCGACATGACTTATGATGAAGAACCAATCAAGATTTTAGCCCAGGAAGTCAAGCAGCTAAGAAATAAAAGTATTGCTCTAGTGAATGTATTATGGCAAAGGCATTGGATAGAGGAAGCTACATAGGAACCAGAAAAGAGCATGAGAAACCAGTACCCGAACTTATTTGCCAGTAAGATTTTCGAGGATGAAAATCCCTAAGGGGGGAGAAGTGTAACAACCCGATTAAGGGCCTAGTCAGAATAGTGGTGTGAGGGCATGAATCCGAGGTGAATTTATGAGTTTTTAAGGTTTATGCCATGTTTGCATGCTAGTGTCAAAGTTTCATGAAGCAATTTTGTTAAATTGAGGCTGAATGGTCCAAAAGGACTAAATTGCAAAAGTTACAAAATATGAGTTTCTAGAAGCTTTTTGTATGAAATAGCTTTAGAATATCAATTGAAGTCCTTAAGTAGCAATTTACCCAAATTATAATTTTTGGAAAAAATTGGACATGAGATAGTAAAATGTAAAAATTTAGAGAGAAGTGCATTATGGTCATTTATCAATTTAAATGATTAAAATGGGAAAAAAGATGATAAAAAAATCTATTCATCTTCTTCCCCTTATTGCCGAAAATTTGAAGGAAGCCATAGCTAGGGTTCTTCAATTTTCCAAGCTTGCTAGTAAGTTTATATTAGTCTTGTTTTTAATATTCTTCGTATTTTTGGACTTCTCGTATTATGAATTAGCTATTTTTAGCTATAAGTTGAGCTAAGATGCATGTTCAAAAATATACCCATGAATGAGCGTGTTAAATGATGTATTATGGAAGATTATGACAGTTTGATGTTAGATAAACATCTTTTTCTATGTGAAATTCATGAAAATGCATGTAGGGACTAGTTTGTTAATTTATGAGATTTGGTCATACATGGTAGAAATAGTGAGAATTTGCTATTGCTATAGTTGAAATAATGAGTCAGCTAAGCATGAAGTTTATGAAAGTTGAATGAGAATCATTTTACGAGCCTTAGGGCAAAAGGGCAAATATAAGAAATTTAAGGGCAAAATAGTAATTTTGCCAAAGTATGTGTTAAGGGCCAATTTAGTCTATGTGATTATTAAATAAGTTGAATTATTATTATAGATCAAGAAAAATAAAGCCCGAATCCAAACCGAGGTAAGAACAAAGTCGAGGACTAAATTGCATATCTACATACATTTTGTATATTGAGGTAAGTTTGTATGATTTCTAAGCTTTATGATTTATATCATTGAACTGCTTAGTGTAATGTACAATATTATCATGAAAATGTTTAATGTTATGTTAAACAAAGAAATCAATGAGATTAAGTATGAGAAAGTCCCGATTGAAGATGAATTACCTAGGATAATCAACCTACCACATGAAATGAGAAAGTCCGTATAAGACCAAGCCAAGGCATGGCATCGGCAATCAAGCGAGTTATCATGTAAGACCAAGACAAGTCTTGGCTTTGAAGATTTATTATGAGATGAAGACCCAAATAAGCCCAAGCCAAGGCATGGCATTGGTGAGTCTCCAAGCAAAGATGTCATGTAAGTCCAAGACAAGTCTTGGCATTAAAAAGTTATCATGTAAGTTCAAGACAAGTCTTGGCATTGAAAACTATTAAGAGATAGAGATCCGATGTAAGTCCAAGCCAAGGCATGGCATTGGTGAGAACAAGGAAGATTTCATATAAGTCCAAGCCAAGGCTCGGCATTGACTAGTTCATGAGTAAAGATACCAAATAAGACCATGTCGAGACATAAAAATGGTAAGTTCCCAAGGGAACACATGAGAAAGACTTCGTACAAGTCCATGTCAAGACATGGCCTCGAAACCAAGATGAGAAATTCCATGTAAGACCGTATCTAGGATATGGCTTTGGCATCAAGTTATGAGTGGGTCGAGATCTAGTATCCTCAGTTATTCACAGAACTTCATTAGGCAAAAGAGTTAAGCTCAAATGAGATAATAAGAAAACTAAGTAAGCAAAACTACTATTAAGTTGTAAATGAGCATTGCCATGTTATGAATGATGAATGAAAGATTTATGAATATCATGTTAAAGTATACTGACCAATGTGATCAAGTGATACAGGTACCTTATTTATCTCACGAGGATGAGATTAGTAAGTATCATGAGATATGTAAGATTCAGTATGAGTAAGTAAGCTTTATAGCTTAAATCTATTATACTATAGTTTATGTCAAATGGTTTATATAAATCAAGTATATTGCTATGTGCATTTTATGCAAACTTACTAAGCTAAATGCTTATGTCTTTTATTCTTTCTTTCTATGTAGTTTCGCTAAGTCAATCTCGTGGATCATCATCATTGGAGCTCGGAGCACACTATCAATCGCTATTTTGGTATAGCCAAGTTATTTTACTAAATATGGAATGTATAGGAAGCATTTCATTTGAGAATATGTTCTAAGAAAAGCCAAAGTGTTGGCTATTAAGTTTATTATTCTTTTGTACATGGCTAAATGATTGGCCAAAATTGACTAAGTATGTATGTTTATTGAGATCAATGAAGCATGTAGTAATGTTTATGAAAAATATATTAAATTGAGCATGAGTTTGGTCTTGATTTCAGGGTGGCAATTGGCATGGTAAATAGCCTCTAAGTGCCCACACGGTTAGACACACGGGCATGTGTCTAGGATGTGCGTACCCTGCACCTTAGTGTTTTAAGTCAGAATAGGCCACGGGAAAATCCCACGATCGTTTGTTTAGGCCGTGTGTGATACATAGTCAGAACATGGACGTGTGCCCCAGACCGTGTGAATAAGTCAATATATCAAGGTATAGCACACGGTTTACGTCCACGGGCATGTCAAGGCCGTGTGTAATTAGTCAGAGTCGACCACGGGTGGAAGACACAGGCATGTAGGCGTACACGGGCATGTCCCAAGTCATATGGGCGTGTGACCCCTGTTTTAAGGAAAAGTTTTCATTTGAGTTCCCAAAGTTTCCAGATATGAGTTTAAGGCCTCCTAGGCCCATGAAATGTATGATTAGACTAAAAAAGAGAAGTTTTTAATTCGAAACAAAATTTTATAGCCCGTAAGTACATATTTTAAGTGAGTTCCAGCATGGTAATGTCTCGTATCCAGTCTTAGCATCGGACTTGGATATGGGGTGTTATAGAGCACATGAAAATGTTTGTTTCAGATGTGGTTCCCAATATCACTTTATAAAAGATTGTCCTGAGATGATGAAAGAAGAGAGAACTCAGAACCCTAGATCTGGGGGTATGGTCAGAGGTAGACCACAGAAGAACCTTGGAAGTGGGACAGGTTGTAAAGGTAACCCTAGAGAACAGGATGCAAGACCCAAGGGTAGGGCACCTACGAGGACTTATGTCATTCGCACTTGTGAAAATGCATCTTCTCCTAATGTTATTATGGGTACCTTTTCTCTTCATGATATTAAAGTTATTGCTTTAATAGATCCCAGATCCACACACTCTTATATTTGCATGAAACTAGAATCCAGTATGAGTATGCCTATAGAGTCTACAGAATTTATGATTAACGTGTCTAATCCTTTAGGTAAAAGTGTTTTAGTTGATGAAGTATGTAAAGACTATCCATTGATAATTAGAGGTCATTATTTTAAAGCAAACCTTATGTTGTTACCATTTGATGAGTTTGACATCATTCTTGGTATGGATTGGTTGACCACCCACGATGTAATAGTTTATTGTGGGAAGAAATACATTGAGATGAGATGTGAGAATGGGGACACTCTTCATGTAGAATCAGATGAATCGGGTAGATCGCAAATAATGATTTCTCATACGACGGCACAGAGATTTATAAGAAAAGGGTATGACGCGTATCTTGCCTTTGTGATGAATACTAGAGAAACAGAGCTAAAGATTGAGTCAGTACTGATATTATGTGAGTACTTGGATGTTTTTCACGAGGAATTATCGGGATTACCACCGCTAGAAAGCTTGAGTTCAAGATTGATCTAGCTCCGATCTTGTACCAATATCTATTACTCCTTCATGAATGGCTCCAATGGAGTTGAGAGAGTTGAAGTTCTGATTGCAAGAGTTGATGATAAAGGCTTTGCAAGATCAAGTTGTTCTCCTAGGGTGCTCCAGTTTTATTTGTGAAAAAGAAGGATGGCACCATGAGACTGTGCATAGATTACGGTGAAGAACAAGTACCCATTGCCTAGAATCGATGATTTGTTCGATCAATTGAAGGGAGCCACTGTGTTCTCCAAAATAGACTTGAGATCGGGGTACAACCAATTAAGAGTAAGAGACTCAAATGTGTCGAAGACCGCTTTCCGAACGAGGTATGGGCATTATGAATTTTTAGTCATGCCCTTTGGTTTGACCAATGCCCCTGTAGTATTCATGGATCTAATAAACCGCATTTTTAGGCCATACCTCGACAAGTTTGTAGTTGTTTTTATTGATGACATATTGATTTATTCCTGTAATGAGCCTGAGCATGCTAAGCACCTACGGACAGTTTTGCAGATTCTACGAGAAAATCAGTTGTATGCCAAGTTCAGTAAAAGCAAATTTTGGCTCAAATAAGTGGGATTTCTGGGACATATTGTCTCCGGAGATAGAGTATGAGTGGATCCAAGTAAGATTTTGGCTATAACAGACTGGAAACCACCGAGGAATGTCTCTGAGATCAGAAGTTTTCTAGGCCTAGCCAGTTATTATAGGCGATTCGTCAAAGGGTTTTCCATGATTGCAACTCCGACGATGAAATTACTACAGCAAAATGTGAAGTTTGAGTGGACAGAAAGATACCAACAAAGTTTTGAGAAATTGAAAGCATTGTTGACAGAAGCTCCTGTTTTAGTACAACTCGAGTCGGGGAAAGAGTTCGTAATATACGGCAATGCATCCTTAAACAGATTAGGCTGTGTACTTATGCAAGAAGAAAAAGTAATTGCTCATGCCTCAAGACAGTTGAAGCCTCATGAGAAAAATTATTCGACGCATGATTTAGAGTTAGCTGCCATAGTCTTCGCATTAAAGATTTGGAGACACCATCTATATGGTGAAAGATGTCGATTTTCATCGATCATAGAAGTCTAAAGTACTTGATGATGCAGAAAGAGTTTAATTTAAGGCAACGAAAATGGTTAAAGTTGATAAAAGATTATGACCTAATCATTTACTACCATCCCGGAAAGGCGAATGTGGTCATCGATGCCTTGTGTAGAAAGTCCCTATTTGCATTAAGGGCATTGAATTCACGGATGACTTTATCCAATGATGGTTCTATTCTAGCTAAGTTGAGAGCTAGACCATTGTTCCTCCAAGAGATCATTGAGGCTCAAAAAGAAGATAGTGAATTGCAAGCCAATAGAACTCAATAAGAGCCAGATGTTGAGTCTGATTTTCGGATTAGCTCTAATGGAAGTCTGATGTTTAAAGATAGAGTTTGTGTACCGAGAAAGGAAGAGTTTATTCAAAGAATTTTGCATGAGGCACATAACAGATGTTTATCTGTACATCCGAGTAGTACCAAGATGTATAATGATTTGAAACAATGGTATTGGTGGTGAGAATGAAGAAAGATATTTTAGAGTTCGTTTCAAGATGCTTGATTTGTCAACAAGTAAAGGCTAAACACCAAGTACCTTCAGGTTTGCTTCAACCAATTATGATTCCCTAGTGGAAATGGGACAATATCACTATGAATTTTGTAACGGGATTGTCGTTGTCTCCGAGTAAGAAAGATTCTGTATGGGTTGTGGTTGATAGACTCACAAAGTCAGCCCATTTTATACCTGTATGAATTGACTACTCACTTGACAAGTTGGCAAACTCATACATTTTAGAAATAGTAAGGCTTCACGGAGTTCTATTGTCAATCATATCGGATAGAGATCCGAGATTCATATCTAGATTTTGGAAGAAGTTACAAGAGGCCTTGGGTACAAAATTGAGTTTTAGCACAGCTTTTCATCCTCAAACTGACGGTCAATCGGAGAGGTTAATTCAAGTACTCGGGGATATGCTCAGATGTTGTATTCTCAAATTCCAAGGCTGTTGGGAAAAAATTCTCTCATTGGTAGAATTTGCCTACAATAGTAGTTTTCAGTCAAGCTTGAAGATGGTGCCTTATAAGGCTCTATATGGGCGTAAGTTCAACGCCTCTATATTGGACTGAACTTAAAGAAAACCAGATTCACGGGGTTGATTTAGTTAGAAAAACCGAACAGAAGGTGAAAGTAATTCGAGAAAGTTTAAAGGATGCTTCTGACATACAAAAATCCTACTCGGATTTAAGAAGAAAAGAAATAGAGTATCAAGTCGGGGACAAAGTTTTCTTGAAAGTGTCACCATGGAGAAAAGTTCTCAGATTCGGCCAGAAAGGCAAGTTGAGTCCACGTTTCATCCGACCATATGAGATTACTGAGAGAGTTGGGCCAGTAGCTTATCGATTGGCTTTGCCGTCTGAATTAGAAAAGATACATGATGTATTTCATGTGTCCATGTTGCGACACTACCGATCAGACCCTTCGCATGTTATTACACCAACAGAAGTAGAGATTTAACTCGACATGATTTATGGTGAAGAACCAGTTAAGATTTTAGCTCGGGAAGTCAAGCAGTAGACAAATAAGAATATCTATCTTGTTAAAGTAGTATGGAAAAGACATGGGGTAGAGGAAGCTACATGGGAACCAAAAGAAATCATGAGAAACCAATACCCAAACCTCTTTGCTGGTAAGATTTTCGAAGACGAAAATTCTTAAGAGGGGGAGAATTGTAATAGCCCGATTTTAGGGCCTAGTCGGAATAATGGTGCGAAATCACAAATCCGAGCTAGTAAAATGAGTTTTTAAGGCATTTGAGATGTTTGCATGATATTATGAAAATTTTATGTAGAGATTTTATGAAGTTGGCATTAAAGGGGGTCCATTAGGACTAAATTGCAAAAGTTGCAAAATATGAGATTCTAGAAGCTTTTTGTATGAAATAGCTTTGGATTATTAATTAGAAGTCCTTAAATAGAAATTTTCCCAAATTATAATTTTTGGACAAAAATGGACATGAGTTAGTAAATTGTGAAAATTTAGTGAGGGGGCATTTTGGTCATTTATCAATTAAATGATTAAAAAGGAAAAATATGAAAAAAAAAATCATATTCTTCTTCTTCCTCCTTGTGCCGAAAATTTGAGAGACTCCATAGCTAGGGTTCTTCAATTTTTGAAGCTTGTTAGTAAGTGCATCTTAGCCCTGTTTTTAATATTCTTCGTATTTTTAGAGTTCCCGTATTATGAATTAGCTATTTATAGCTATAAGTTTGAGCTAGAATTCATGTCCATAAAAATACACATGTATGACATACATGTAAAATGATGTTTTATGGAATATTATGAAAGTTTGATATTAGATAAACATCTTTTCCTAAGTGAATTTCATGAAAGATGTTAGTATGGATTAATTTGTAATAGTTATGAAATTGGTCATTCATGATAGAAATATTGAGAATTGATGATTCTTATAGTAGAGAAAATGAATCAGCTAAGCATGAAGTTTAAGAAAGTTGAATGAAAATCACTTTACGAGCTTAGGGTAAAAGTGTAATTATGAGAAAGTTTAGGGGAAAAATGAAAATTTTGCCAAAGTATGAGTTATGAGTCAATTTAGTCAATATGAGTATTAAATGAGTTAAATTATTATTATAGATCAGGAGAAACAAAGCTCGGATCGAAACAGAGGCAAGAACAAAGTCAAGGACTAAATTGCAATATCTACATACATTTTGTATATTGAAGTAAGTTGTATGATTTCTAAGGTTTATGATAAATATCATTAAATTTCTTAGTATGATGTTGAATATATTTTAATTCCATGAGATTGTTTAATGGTATGTTAAACAAAGAAATTAATGAGATTAAGCATGTGGAAGTCTCGATTGAAGTTGAATTACTTAGGATACTCGATCTACCACATGAGATGAGAAAGCCCATATAAGACCAAGCCAAGGCATGGCATCGACAATTAAGCAAGTTATCATGTAAGTCCAAGACAAGTCTTGGAATTGAAGAGTTATTATGAGATGAAGAACCATGTAAGCCCAAGCCAAGGCATGGCATTGGTGAGTCTCCAAGCAAAGATGTCATATAAGTCCAAGACAAGTCTTGGCATTGTAAAGTTATCATGAGATAAATATTCCATGTAAGTCCAATCCAAAGCTCGGCATTGGTGAGTATCAAGGAATATTTCATGTAAGTCCAAGCCAAGGCTCGGCATTGACAAAGTAAAGATACCAAGTAAGACTATGTCAAGACATAGCAATAGTAAGTTCCCAAGGGAACCCATAAGGAAGACCTCGTGTAAGTCCATGTCAAGACATGGCATAGATATCAAGTAAGAGATCCTATTGTAAGACTATATCGAGGATATAGCATTGGCATCCAGATACATGTGGGATGAGATTTAGTATCCTCGGTTATTCATAATAATTCATTGGGCATAAGAGTAAAGATTGAATGAGAAAGAAAGAAGTTAAGTAAGTAAAGCTATCATCAAGTCATACTAGTTAAAGTTAACTAAGAATATTATACATGTGATGCATGATGAAGTTGAGAATATACTTATCATAGTAAAGTATGCTGATCAATATGACAAGAAATACAGGAACCTTGTTTACCTCATAAGTATGAGACTAGTAATTATCATGAGTTATATAAGAATCTTCAAGAGTACGTAAGCTCAAACACATGAGTTAGGCAATGCCTTTGTTTATGATGAATGAATTTTGATTAAGCAATTATGTTGCTATGTGCATTACATGCAAACTTACTAAGCTAAATGCTTATGTCTTTAATTCTTTCTTTCTATGTAGTCCCGCCAAGCTAACTTGTGGATCATTGAAGTCGGAGTTCGAAGCACACTATCAATTACTATTTTGGTATACCCATGTTTTTCGATATTAAGTATGGCATGTATAGGAAGCATTTCATTTGAAATATGTCTTATGAAGGGCCAATGTGTGGGCTATCAAGTTTATTGTTCTTTTGTATATGGTTAAAGAGATTGGCTATGTGTGACTAGATATGTATGTATATTTATATCAATTAAGTAGGCATCTTTGTTAATATTAGACCAAGTATTTGAATTGTTGAATTTGGCTTGAGATTGATCTTGATTTCAGGGTGGTAATTGGCTTGGTAAATAGACTCTAAGTTCCCACACAGATATACACATGGGCGTGTGTCTAGGCCGTGTGTTCCCTGCATGTTAGTGTCTTAAGTCAGAATAGACCATAGGCTAACCCCATGGCCGTTTGTATAGGCCGTGTGTGGCACACGATTAGCACATGGGTGTGTGCTCCAAGCTATGTGAATAAGTTAGTATGTCAAGGTATGGCATACGGTCTAGGGCCACGGGTGTGTCAAGGTCATGTGTAATTAGTCAGTGTCGACCACGGGTGAAGGACACGGGCATGTCTCATTGGTACACGGGCATGTGACCCCTGTTTTGAGAGAAAAGTCTCTAGCTGAGTTTCGAAAGTTTTCAGACGTAAGTTTAAGGCTTCGTAGGCCCATGAAATGTATGAATTGATGAAGAAAGATAAGTTTTCAATCAGAACAAAAAATTTTATAGCCCGTAAGTACATGTTTAAGGAGGTTCAAGCATGGTAATGTCTCATATCCGATTTTAACCTCGGACTCAGGCATGGGGTATTACAAGAGGAAAATGTGCAAAACAAAGAACCCGAAATGTCTAGGAGAATGCCTAAAATGCAAAAATGCTAAGAACCACTAGAGAATTTCGGCACACACCAAAAGGTTTCGGTTTTTCTTGTTTGCTACCCACCAAATGTCAAATTTCCTTGCCAAAATCAACCCCTAGCCGAATTTCTCCTCCCCACACACCCCACATTCGGCCAACCACTACCTCTCACCCTCAATTCCCTTGATCCTCTCCTTATTTTCCTCCCCATTTGCTCTCCACCTCCCATTCAAACAATTTGACCAAGTCTCCCATCCACTATGTAGAGTTCTACTCCAACTCCACCTCTTCTCCTCCTTGAGTGCAAAATAAAACTCCAATATGCTGCATGTGGGATTCAAACCCCATTTCCTTGCTTCCACTTGTGACGCCACCACCACTGTGCCACTATCTTGCTTGTGCTAGGAAACACATCCAATTAAACCTTAAATCCTGCTTCTACTAGCTCTCCCCACTAAGGTGCCCAAAGACCAAATTTCACCAGGGCTTAGGCTCGAACCCGAGCCTCCTCAGGACCCCAAAACACACCTAAATAACAAGATCAACACATGGAATAGTGCAAAAATGCCAGACCCCTGATTTTAGGATGTTATAATACTAACAACCAAGCATATTTGCACGTATTTATATTTAGGCCCATTTTTAACCATAAAATCTGAAATGCTCGTATCATAAAATTCACTCGATCAAATCTATATTGGAATTTGTATTTATCCTTTAGGGACCTCATACTACCATTATATATCAAAAAAAATTCACAGTTTTTAACTCTTACAAATAGGTCCCTCATTTTTCAACAATTATTTTCTTTTAGCAACCATGAAATCAAACCTTGTACCAATACTACTCACTTCAATACTAGCTAGTTTCTTACTTAGCTAACTATACAACTAATTAATTCATAAATTCTAGTTTGGTTTTTCCCTGTACTTCATCAATGGAAACTTAATCAAAATTTCACAATCATGAAAATTAACCATTGGGTTGAGTACACCAAATTCATTAAACTAAGAACTCATGAAAAGATTTAAAGATGAGCTTCCTTACCTCATGTAATTTTGGATGGTGAAACTTAAACTTCTTCTTCTCTTAAAGGATGGCAAGGTGATGATAAAAATTTAAATATTCTCTTTCTCTTTCCCACTTTAACACATATATATATGGCTATCACTTTCTAATTATTTATTAATACATATATATACATTTTTCTAATGGCCATATCCACTTAAGAATATAATTAGTGGGAATGCATGGCATCAATTGTTGCCCACAAATGCATCTTATTTGGTGGTTGTTTATTAACCACTAAGGTCTTTGGGTTAATTTTCACCCAAGCCCATGATCAATGAAATCCATTCATTAATCTTTATCCCTCTTGATTAAATCCTATAGTACTCGTTAATTTGTATAATTTGATTTTGTTGTCTTCTTTGTATCATAGCTAAATAATAACTTAATGACACTTAACATGATATTCAAATCTAGAAATTTAATTCAATTGGTCGCCAATGTGACACGAGTTATTATATTAGGTATTTTGGAACATTACAACTATAACTTTTATTAAGTTTATTTGCTATCCAAAATTTATCGATTATCAAATTGCACCCTAGTCCACTGCTTATCATCTCTTTAGGGATATTTAGCTCCTACTTAATTTTCCTCTATTTTAATTATCTTACAATTTGGCCCCTATACTACCTAATTAATAAGCTTCCAACCTAGTCCTTGTACTTTTATAATATTCTATCCATTGATTACTAAATAATTTAACTACTAATATTCCTATTTTTTAGTTTCATACTTGCTTTGTGACTGCATTGATTAAAATTTCAGATGACTCAGTTTAATAAATTCGATCCCACAATTGACTTTTCAAACAAAGACAAAAATTGGGTCGTTATAGGAAAACTATCAAATCAAAATATAAATCATGTCATAATTGAATGTAACACCCCAAACCCGGCCCAAACGTTATGACCGAATTTGGTATGCTACAGAGAAAACATTTTGAAAAAATCCCTTTAAGCCGCTTTTAAATTTTGATAAAAGATATTGTTTTGGTTTAAAATTTATTAGGTCGTTGTTACAGATTCAAGTGTACCGATGGCACAATAAAACATTTTTATGTATTAATTTGAGAAAACATGTGTATCCATTTTCAAGTCATTAAGTTATTAAACAAATTATCCAAAATGATAAAATAACCAAAATATAATCCTAGTAGGCCTTATTACAATTTAAGCAAAATAACCAACAATAAAATAAAAGTAGTTCATAAATCATTTAATCCAAATGTTCACCGCATGGCCACCTCGAGTTCTTTCACCTACTTATCCGCGATCTACGAGTCACCGAAAATTTAAAGGAGAAGGTGAGTCACCAAGACTCATGCATAATCCCTCTCCGAGTAAATGCCACATTCTTACACAAATTATAACAAGCAACATATATGTATTATGCACCCAACCTAAGCCATCCATAACTCCTTTTCTACCCCGTGTGGTACCAAACCACTGGTGGTGCCAAACCACCGGTGACTCAAAGTCACATATGTGATACCAAATCACTGGAGATACTAAATCTCTGGTGTCCGAAGACACAAATCGAATGATGGGGCCAACCCATCGTGTGATACCAAATCACCGGCGCCAATCCCATATCTCAAAGTGGGGCCAACCCACGGTGGTTTCAACCACAGGACAAGTCGCTATGAGGTGCCAAACCTCCGAGGTACCAAACCTCCGTGATCGTAGTCACATTGTGTTACCAAAACACCGTGTCCGTCGACGACCACGAATATCATCGCCCCTCCACTCATTTGATCCCACATGAATCAATAATATAAACAAATCATGTCAATATACCTTGATATGAATCATATAACAAAATCTCATAAATCTAGATCATGATTTCAATCCTCATGTATTAACAACATATCAAAACAGACTTACCCGAATCCTCATTCATACCATCATGGTATCATCTCAAAACTCATCATTTCGCTTTAACAACATGAATAGTTATTTAACATACATATATACAAATATGAATCAAGTTATAAGTGTGTAAGATACACACCTTTCACCAACGCAAGAACTATCTTCCAAAAATCCGATCTATCGCACTAGATCACTTTGTCCCTACAATCGGCCAATACTAAAAATTATTAACAAAGGCCATTCGGCCAAACCACAATACTTTAATCCCAAAAACTTTAGTCTTTTCAAAAGAATTATGAATCAACTAAAATCCTTACCCCTTTGACTTACCAACCTTTGATTGCTAGAGAGAGATAGGACTTAAATCAATTGCTTCCAAAGTCCCAAGGAGCCTATCTTTCAAAACTGATTGAATAGAAATCAAAGAAAATCTACCCTTGAATATTCGGCCAAAACAAGGACTAAAAGAGAATAAAAAGGTTCAGTTATGGTTGATTTGAAAAAGAAAAGAAGAAATAAGAATGGAAGTAGATGTTTTATCTTTGAACAAATGAAAAGAAAATGGTATTTGAGATGGAGAAATATTCGCCAAGAGAGTGAAAAGAAAATATTTATGAACCAATGTCAAAAAGAAAAGAAAAGAGAGATGAGGGAGAGATGAGATTCGGCCAACACCTTTTTGCCTAAAAGAAAAGTTCACAAAAATCCAATGTTGTTACGGTTTCAAGAGAAAAATGAAAGGAAGAGAATAGCACTTTTGGTTCAACAAAATAAAGGCTAAAACACAAACATATTTTGCACAAAAGTGCACAATAACAATCGGCCAAAAGAAAGAGTTTTTGGAGAGGAAAAGCAAAATGCAAAAAGATGCACAAAAGAGGAATTGGCCAAATATTCCCCCCTAAACCACCTAACAAAAATTCGGCCACCCACCTAGACACCCATGCCATCCACATACATGCACTAAAGCCTAGGATTACTTTCCAAAACATCCTCCCTATTCCATGCCTACATCCTCCCTATTCCATGCCTTTGCCCCCTCATCATACCATAACCTTAAGAATCTTATCCCCAATATCAAGCTTTCCATAAACATATATTCAACTTACCAAAATAAATAGTCCAACCTATCATAAATAAGGTTTGACCATCCATCAATGCAAGGATTCAAAAATAAACCTTCAAAATGCTAAACATGCTACTCGAACCTCTAACCTCAAGCCAGCTTTCAAGCTCCTTAACCAACTTGCCACTTACTCCTCTTATGCTTTAAATGAACACTTAAATTAACTTAAGTGTCAAGCTCACTTAATCCACTTCATTAAATAAACCATACTAAAACTATTCTAATTTCCTAAAGCTCAAGGCCCAATCCTACTAGGCCCAATTTCGGGATGTTACATTGAATCTCCAATTCGTTTAAAACATCTAATAATACGAGATTCATAATTAATATATATTCCCAACATTCGTTGAATAATCATTTTATGCATTGTGATGGAGCAACTTAAACATATACTGCACATTCAAAAATTATAAAATGGGTTGATTTGGCTCCTGGCCAAAAGCCAAGTGTAATGAAGAGTACTTGTCACAACTTATTGGCATGATGTGTAAAAGTGTTTATTCATAAAATATCATATTCCTATATACAAAAAAGTTTTGTTCTCAAAAGTAATGGTTTCGCTACTAATTAGAGGCATTTAATTCATAATTTTTTTGAACCATTTTATACGTATAAATAACAGGCTTTGAGATACTTATTCACACTAACAATCTATCATAAAATAATAATTAGAAGCCCGAGGAATAAACTCACCAACATTAGCAAGAATTGTCTCGATTGCATAATTTGAAGTTTTGTTCATAAACAAATTATTAAACAAGTAATCTCGCAAATTATAGGTTGCAAGTTGATAACTCACATGTGATTAACTTGTAGATGCATCTACCAAAATTATATCAAAACATCCACTTGTCAGATATATGGGCCCATGTTTCTTTCAGAAATGTAGGAAATTTAATCTCAACTTTTGCTAGTGTTGTTTAAAAAAAATCTCTTTGAGAGTAAGCAACACTTGAAAAATGAATAATATTCAAGTTTTTCAATGAATATCCATATAAATTCACATCTTGTCGCATCATTATTGATCGGGATGGTTTAACCGATCATACCAACTAATTAGTATATTTGGAATAGTAAACTTCTAGTTTACCATGCACATGATTCAACAATACTAATGTAAACTTCTAGTTTACCATTGTATATTATTTAACTATACTAATAATTCATAGTACGAACTAGAAGAAATTATATGATAGTTTTCTAATACAAAATTCTCACCAAGGTCTAATAAATTTAATATGTAGAAATTATTCTACTCTTCACCCATAGCTCAATATGATATTCGTTATAATGAATATCTTCTTAAAACATAATAATTTCTTTGAGACCCACTAGAACATAATGCATTAATTATCACTTTATTTCTTCAAATAACAATGTCTTAGCTCTTACGAGCCTTATATTAATTTGGTACCACTAAAGATTATTTTATTATCAAGCAAGAAAAAAGAATTTTATCCCTAATGATAATATGCATTGTTGTATTGTCTAGTGGACTTATGTTTCCTTCCTTTAAAAGAATATTAATTGAATAATAAAATATCCAAGTGTATGACAGGTACATGAACAATTACTTTTCATGTCATATTTGATAACAAAAGTTATCTCCACTCATTAAAGGGATCTCTTGAGAATTTTTGTTCCTGTCTTGCTTATCTTCATTTTTTCATTTCTGGTGGTGAAAAAAAAAAATATTATGTCCATCCTCTTTGGCAATTATTATAATTTAAATGCGTCCAGATCCAAGATTATGTCATTTGAATTTATTATATATAGCTACATTCACTTCAAGGAATGGAGCAGATCCAATAGGATGGTGTAACATCCTGAATTTGTGGGGCTTTGCATTGGATGTGCTGTGATGTGTTGTTGTACTTAATATACTAGTTAGAGTGTTTTAGGGGTCCAGAATGGGCTCAGAGTTGGGCCGAGGCCTTAGTAAAAATTTTCTGGTTGGGCACTCTAGTGGAGAGCCAGGTAGGATAGGGCTTAAAAGATATTATCTCTGTGTTAAGAGACAAAATGGGCTCGTGGCCCAGTGGTCAGTGGCGTTATTCAGGGGCTTTGAGGTGGCATGTTAGGAGGTCCAAGGTTCGAGATGCATGATACCCCTTTTTACTTTTTATTTTTAGCGTTAGCAAGGAGCAGGGTTGGAGTCGGCTAGGATACTTAGAAATAGGGAGATTAACTGAGTTGGATAATGTGGCTGATAATGTGGCTGATAAAGGGAAGAAGAGGTGGTGTTATCCATGCCACTTGTGGATGAGTGATCAGATGAAGATAAGGGAGAAAATCTAGGAATTTTTTTAGAAGGCTAGGTGGTGGCCGAATTTCAAACTCTAAGGGGGAGGAGGAATCGGTTTTGAGTGGCTAAGGGGTGTCGAAATTTCCCTGTTGATAGGATGGGTTTTAGTTTTCGAAATGGGTATTTTTACCATTTGTTTGGTGAGTGCCGAAATTCTGTTTAAGTAAGGGGGAGTACTTCTTCATTTTCGACATTTAGGGTCCCTATTTGTTCTCTTTTTCTTTCTTTTCTAAGTATAAGCTGAATCTACCCCAAGTCTTGCCGAAATCTTTCTTTCTCTTTACCGTATCTATTGCCTATTTTCATTCCATCCTACTCCTCTTCTCTCAATCATCTCTTTCTCAAAAGCTGAAACTCTTAACTTTATTCTCAAAAGTCGAATCTCCATAGATCCCTTTACACTATCTTTCTTTTCATTTTCGCTGAAGCCGAAACCTATTGGAGTAGCCGAATCTGATTGGTGTTAGGTAAGTGCCGATTTCTTCTGTTTCTTTTCTCTTTTAGTCTTAAGGGCCAAAGCCGAATGGCTACTTGGCTTGTTGAGGCTATCGTTTGGTATAACACTTTCTATCTTCTTGCATTTTTTTTGGGGTGACATTTCAGGAATCAAAGTAAAACGGATCATCTAGATCCCAAAAGCCGGGAATTGTTAGTTTTCCAAACTCTATCTCCTTCGGGATTTTAAGGTAAGGGGTTCTCTTTAGATTTTCGTTAGGTTCGATTATCGTGTTTGAGATCTTAACCCTATGTTATGGATTAACAACCATATGTTATGATGGTAGCAACTGATATTGTCTTTTGACAGAATCAAATATCGATCAGGTGAAAGAGAGGGTTGGGCCCGTAAACCCAAACCCTAAGTTCAAGAAGCGTTCGGTGTCTATCATCAGAGATTGGCCACCGGGTTGTGGACCGACTTCAGAATAAAGTTGTAGGCAGTTAGCAATCGTAGCGGCTACTGATAGTGTCGACATAGAAAGTATCATCTTGTCGAGAATCAAAAGCGTAGATATTTATCACATAAGTTTTTTGTATTATACCTGTTATGGGCTGAAAAGCGGGAAAAGGTTGTATGGATAGTCGAGTAACCCGTAGGGTTAGGCTAGGGATGCCAGGTACGTAAACATAGCAAATTCTCTATGTGTATCAATGTATGTGATAACTTGTTATCTTGTAGATGGTATATTGTTCTTATTTTTGCATGTATGTATGCATGGAATGGGGTTGATATGATGAAGGGGAAGAGCATGCTTAATAGTTCACTTAATGATTGATGGTTAAACCACAATATGTTAAAAGGTCACATGGTGATCGGTGGCTCTGTCACATTTGATTTTAAGGTCACATAGTGATCGACAATATAACTGACAGCATGGCTGTCAAAATAGCGTGTAGCGGTTGGTGGGTTGATTGTAGAAATCCCCACGTGTGATGGCTGGTAAGGGTTGGCGTGTAGAGGATGGAATTTTAGGTTGGGTTGGGTCATATCGCATGTACTTGTTCTGCTGTCATTATGTGTGGGCTGAGGCCCAATATGCGATTGTGGGCCTTAAGTCATGTATGTGATTCAGGGATTTGCATACTGAGTCTTGGTGACTCACCCTTTATTTTTCTCAATCTTTCAGATGAGCAGTGGATCGTGAATACGGGAGCCGAGGCGGACTCGAGGGGCCATAAAGTCTTTCATTTACTTAAACTTATTTTTGGTTTTTCTTAAATTTTAAATTTTGGGTTTACTTTTCGTTAGCATGTAATAAGGCCTCTTAGCTTAAATTTTCGGTTTCTAGCAATTAATAATTATGGATTGTAGATTTATATTTCAAGGACTTAATTATAAGTAATAAAAATGGGAGTTTCAAACATGCTTAACGCAAAGCAATGGTTTCCATCAAAAATCACTTATTTAACGGATAACAGGATAAAACAAACTGAGATTTTCGAACCCAACAAAGCAAAGTTTCCAACTCAACATACTACCAAAAAGTATTTTTTTTTCAAATCCAAGATTTCTTTAAAGTAACCAAAGAGTTTGAACCTTTACATTCAACCTATGGCATGCCAGATCCGGTCGTGGCATTTGGGCTGGGTTTGAGGTGTTACATTTTGGTATCAGAGCCCAATTGTAAAACTCGGCCTGTGAAATGGGTCCATAGTGTTGTATAGATTGATGTGAATTTAAGAAAAATGCTTTGGGTTGAGATATGGCCTTCGAGTCTACCGGGACCTGATCCACGCAGGTAAGTATTCTAACTCTTGATAAGGTATGCATGTTGGGTTTGATGGGCTTTATGGGGACATGGATAAGTATGCTAGGGTTATGGACCTTAGGTCTAATTTGAACAACTCTTAAATTCCATAAGACTTTCTAATAATTAAACATGTCCGTGAACAAGTCACCGGGTTAGGGTGTGACAACGGGCATACGCATGTCTAGGATTGGATCTAGGGAGAACTTGGTACTTAAGAGGCCCTAGTGGCCCACCTCCTCTTCACTAGAATCCTACCTGGTGCGTAGTGTCTATTCACCTTAGCCGTGAGGACTTGTTAACGGGCCAAAGTTCATAACCAAAACCCGAAAGGGACCCAATACCCTATCTTTGTAAAATTACTAATATACCCCTAGTTTTGTAAATTACCCAGAATACCCCCAATTTTTGAAAATTATTGAAACACCCTAGTTTGTGAAAATTATCAAAATACCCTTGGTTTGTGGAAATTATAGAAATACCCTTGGTTTGCAAAAATACCAAAATACCCTTGCTTTATGGAATTACCAAAATACCCCTATTTTGTAAAATCACCAAGATACCCTATTTTGTGAGATTACAAAAAATATCCCTGTAGGGTAGAATCACGAAAATACCTCTGGGTAGTGAAATGAAGGAAATACCCTTCTGTGACGAAGGTGAGTTTATGGATGTTACTCGTATGTTGGATGCATTTATATGATACTCTGCTTGGGATGCATATGGATGTTGAATGTATGTAGAACTAAGAGATACAGACTTGAGACTGAACCCTGTAGATATAATTTCAAATTCGAAAGAACTACTATTGAAACTACTTTTCATAAGATTATTCGTTATTAATCAGTGAAAGAAATTATTAATCTATAAAACTTCTAATCAGATAAAAGTGAATCGATAGTATGAGTACAAGGGGGCGTAGACATCCTGCACATGGCCGTGGTAGGGGCAGGATGGCCGTGTCAGAACCAGTAGGATCTAGCCATGGGTCAGGAGATGAGATTCCGCCCACCACCGTGGAGGCGTAATTTCAGACCGAATGGCGAGAGATGATGCGGTATCTCAGGCGATGTTACGGGTTTTAGAAAGATTTACTGGGGCAGGCTTAGAGCCAATGGGGCAGAAATGTTTAAGGGAATTTTGGGTATATCCCTGAGTACAGCTGAGTATTGGTTGGAGGCAGTTGAGCGCATAATAGAAGATCTTGATTTCACGGAAGAGGAAAAATTGAAAGGGGTTGTATCTCTCTTGCGGGACGAAGCGTATCAATGGTGGCTTACGGTTAAGAATGGTTTGGTGGCTAACCGTATCACCTAGGATTTCTTCAGAACGGCGTTTTAGAGTAAATACATCGGGTCAAGTTATGTGGATGCGCAGCACAGAGCATTTCTGAATCTGGTTCAAGGAAGTAGTCGGTGGTTGCGTATAAAGTGGAATTCTTACGCCTTAGCCGTTATGCCCGAGAGATGGTGGCCACAGACCATGAACGTTGTGTTCAATTTGAAGACGGTCTGAGGGATATTCTGCGTGTATTGATAGCCCCAGAAGCGGGAGAGGGAATTTTCTGTTCTTATGGAAAAAGCTAAGATAGCTGAGGAGGTAAAGCGGACAGAAAAATTGAATCAGGATAGAGATAGGGGTAGAATTAAGAGGAATTTTGGATCGTCAGGGGCAGCTGGGCATACTCAGAAGAGACCTAGGTCAGATGGGCCGAGTCGGGGTGAGAGACCTGCTGCTAGCCAGACACAGAGGTGTGCTCGATGTGGTAAATTCCATTTCAGTAAGTGTTGGTCGAGCAATGGGAAGTATTTTAGGTGTGGATCTATGAACCATCAGATTAGAGACTGTTCACAGCCACGGGGTGGTGTAGGGCCCGCAGGTCAGGGGAATGCTCAGCCGGGTAAAGGAGGTCAGCAGCCACAGAGAGGTCGTGGTCTAGCCAGGGGTGGTAACGATTCTGATCGGGGCTGTGGAGCACCAGGCCGAGGGGTAGGAAACACTGAGGCGAGGCAGTCGAGGTTAGTCTATGCTGCCAGACATCGAGAGGAGGCCGACGCACCGGATGTCATAACTGATACATTTTTAATTTTTGGTTTGCCTTACACTGTATTGATTGATATTGGGTCGACGCATTCATATGTTGCTAGTAGGGTTTCTGGAACTTTAAGCATAGTTCTGAGATTTCCTCTAGGAGATGCTGTAATTAGCCCGTTAGGACACTCTATGGTGGTAAATAGCTTTATCGGGAGGTACCTTTAGAAGTTCAGGGAATAGTTTTCCTGACTGATCTGATAGAATTACCGTTTGGGAAGTTTGATTTAATCTTAGGCATGGATTGGCTGGTGAGGTATCAAGCTAATATAGATTACGCAGCCAAGCGTATGGTGTTAAAAACTCCCGAGGGTGGCGAAGTGTTGGTGATTGGTGAAAGGGGGAACTGTTTGTCGAATATGGTGACTGCTCTAAGAGCGAAAAGGATGGTGAGGAAAGGATGCGAGGCAATTCTAATGTTTGTTCGGGCTCTGGAAGCCAAGGAACTAATTGTCGGGGATGTTAGGACGGTGAAAGAATTTTTTGATATTTTCCCAGAAGAGCTTTCGGGATTACCCCCGAACCGTGAAGTGGAGTTTGGTATTGATCTTCTTCCTGAACAAGATCAGTATCTATCGCCCCATACCGAATGGCGCCGAAAGAGTTGGTAGAGTTAAAAGTGCAGATAGAAGAGTTGTTGGATAGAGGGTTTATTCGACCAAGTGTGTCGCCTTGGGGAGTGCCAGTGTTATTCGTTAAGAAGAAGGATGGATCAATGCATATGTGCATTGACTATCGCCAGTTGAATAAGTTGACGATCAAGAACAAATACTCGTTACTGAGGATCGACGACTTGTTCGATCAGTTGAAAGGGGCTTCAGTCTTTTTAAAGATAGATCTGAGGTCAGGGTACCATCAACTTAAGGTTAAGGAGGCGGATATTCATAAGACGATTTTTAGGACTCGCTATGGTCACTACGAATTCATGGTGATGCCATTTGGATTGACCAATGCGCCAGCAGCATTTATGGACATGATGAACCGAGTGTTCCAACCCTACTTGGATCAGTTTGTCGTGGTATTTATAGATGACATCCTGGTTTATTCGAGATCGGAGGAGGAGCATGATTCACACCTTCGAGTGGTTTTGCAGATTCTGAGGGAGAAGCAACTATATGCCAAATTCAGTAAGTGCGAATTTTGGCTAAGGGAAGTTACTTTTCTAGGCCACGTTGTGTCGGCAGAGGGGATTAGGGTTGACCCTCAAAAAATTGAAGCGGTGTTGGATTGGAAGCTCCCTAAGTCCGTAGCAGAGATCCAGAGTTTTCTTGGTCTGGCCGGGTATTACAGAAGGTTTTTGAAGGATTTTCATTGATTGGGGCACCGCTGACTAAGTTACTGCGGAAAGGGGTTCTGTTTGCTTGGTCTGATAAGCAGCAAGAAAGTTTCGAGAGGTTAAAAAGGATATTGACGGAGGCTCCGGTGTTGATTCAGTCGGAGGCCGAAAAAGAGTTCGTGATTTACTGTGATGCTTCATACACGGGGCTAGGATGCGTATTGGTGCAAGGTGGAATGGTTGTTGCGTATGCATCTCGATAGTTAAGACCGCACGAATCACAGTATCCCACCCATAATTTAGAATTGGCGACAGTGGTTTTTGCCTTGAAGATCTGGAGACAATATCTGTACGGGGAGAAATTAGTCATTTATCCCGATCATAAGAGCCTAAAATACCTTTTGACCTAGAAGGAGTTGAATTTAAGGCAAAGGAGGTGGATCGAGTTGTTAAAGGATTATGACTGCTCGATCGAGTATCATCCGGGTAAAACTAACGTGGTGGCGGATGCTCTAAGTCGTAGAGTAATCTCTAACTTGAGAGCAATGTTTGCTCACCTCAATTTATACGATGATGGGATTTTATTAGCTGAACTTCAAGTGAAACCCTCTTGGGTCAGTCAGGTTAAGGAGAAGCAGTAGACCGATGAGTTGCTAAAGGAGAAGTTTTAGGTAGGATCAAATGATGGGCCAACAGAATTCGGTGTGAATGAGGAGGGGCTATTATGCTTCCAAGGAAGAATTTGCATGTCGAAAGATCCTGAGTTAAGGCATAAGATTCTGCTAGAAGTGCATGGTAGTCCATACGCTATGCACTCTGGAGGGAGTAAGATGTATTAGGATTTGCGAGAACAGTTCTGGTGGCTGGGCCTAAAGCGAGAGGTGACCGAATTTGTGAGTAAGTGTTTGACCTGTCAGCAGGTAAAGGTGGAGCACCAGTTACCATCAGGGTTGTTGCAGCCGATGAAGATTCCATAGTGGAAATGGGAAAGAATCACAATGGACTTTGTTAGTGGGCTACCTCTCACGCCTACTAAGAAAGATTTGGTTTGGGTGATTGTTGACTGCTTGACGAAGTCTGCTCATTTCATACCCGCACGTGTCGATTACTCTCTGCAGAGATTGGCTAGGTTATATATAGTGGAGGTATATCAGACCAGGATCCGAGGTTTACATCGCGATTTTGGAAGGCGTTGCATCAAGCGTTGGGTACGAAATTAGATTTTAGTACAGCATTTCATCCTCAGACCGATGGTCAGTCTGAGCGGGTAATTCAGATCTTAGAGGACATGTTGAGAGGTTGTGTCATTGATTTCAGTTGGGAGGAGTTTTTATCGTTGGCAGAGGTTGCTTACAACAACAGCTGCCAGTCTAGTATTCAAATAGTGCCCTATGAAACATTGTACGGGCGGAGGTGTCGTACACCTACCTGTTCGACAGAGTTAGGGGAACATCGAATTTTGGGGCCAGAATTGGTTACTGAGACAGAGGAGAAGGTTGAGTTAATTCGGTCTCGATTAAAGGAAGCGTCGGACAGATAGAAGTCCTATGTTGATTTGAAGCGTAAGGACATAGAGTTCGCAGTAGGTGACAGGGTGTTCTTAAAGGTGTCACCGTGGAAGAAAGTGCTAAGGTTTGGACGAAAAGGTAAATTAAGTCCCAGATTCATCGGACCTTATCGGGTGTTGAAACGGGTGGGACCGGTAGCCTATCAGCTTGAGCTACCTTCAGAATTAAGCCAGATTCACAACGTATTCCATGTCTCTATGTTAAGACACTATCGCTCGATCCATCTCATGTGGAGCCTATGGAAGAAATCAGTAAGACTTGACCTATCCTTTGAGGAGGAACCAGTGGAAATTCTGGATCATGATGTCAAAGTATTGCGAAAGAAAACGATTCCGTTGGTTAAGGTTCTATGGCGGAATCACGACTTTGAGGAGGCTACGTGGGAACGAGAGGAAGCAATGCGACGCTAGATGCAAATGTCTGTTTCGACCGGGTAATTTTGAGGCCAAAATTTCTTTAAGGGGGTAGAATTGTAACATCCTGAATTTGTGGGGCTTTGCATTGGATGTGCCGTGATGTGTTGTTATGCTTAATATGCTAGTTAGAGTGTTTTAGGGGTCCAGAATGGGCTCAGAGTTGGGACGAGGCCTTAGTAAAAATTTTCTGGTTGGGCACTCTAGTGGAGAGCCAGGTAGGATAGGGCTTAAAAGATATTATCTGTAAGTTAAGAGACAAAATAGGCTTGTGGCCCAGTGGTCAGTGGCGTTATTCAGGGGATTTGAGGTGGCGTGTTAGGAGGTCCAAGGTTTGAGATGCATGATACCCCTTTTTATTTTTTATTTTTGGCGTTAGCAAGGAGCAGAGTTGGAGTCGGCTAGGATGCTTAGAAATAGGGAGATTAACTGAGTTGGATAATGTGGCTGATAATGTGGTTGATAAAGGGAAGAAGAGGTGGTGTTATCCATGCCACTTGTGGATGAGTGATCAGATGAAGATAAGGGAGAAAATCTAGGAATTTTTTTAGAAGGCTAGGTGGTGGCCGAATTTCAAACTCTAAGGGGGAGGAGGAATTCGTTTTGAGTGGCTAAGGGGTGCCAAAATTTCCCTGTTGATAGGATGGGTTTTAGTTTTTGAAATGGGCATTTTCGGCATTTATTTGGTGAGTGCTGAAATTCTATTTAAGTGAGAGGGGAGTACTTCTTCATTTTCGGCATTTAGGGTCCCCATTTGTTCTCTTTTCCTTTCTTTTCTAAGTATAAGCCGAATCTACCCCAAGTCTTGCAGAAATCTTTTTTTCCCTTTACTGTATCTATTGCCTTTTTTCATTCCATCCTACTCCTCTTCTCTCAATCATCTATTTCTTAAAAGTCGAAACTCTTAACTTTATTCTCAAAAGCTGAATCTCCATAGACCCCTTTGCACTATCTTTCTTTTGATTTTCGCTAAAGTCAAACACGTTGGAGTAGCGAATCGATTGGTGTTAAGGTAATCACCGATTTCTTCTTTCTTTTCTCTTTCGGTCTTGGGGGCCAAAGCCAAATGGCTACTTGGCTTGTTGAGGCTATCGTTTGGTCTAACACTTTCTATCTTCTTGCATTTTCTTTTGGGGCTACATTTCAGGAATCGAAGTAAAACGGATCATCTAGATCCCAAAAGTCAGGAATCGTTAGTTTTCCAAACTCTATCTCCTTCGGGATTTCAAGGTAAGGGGTTCTCTTTAGATTTTTGTTAGGTTCAATTATCGTGTTCGAGATCTTAACCCTATGTTATGGATTAACAACCTTATGTTATGATGGTAGCAGCTGATAAGGTCTTTTGATGGAATCAAATATCGATCAGGCGAAGGAGAGGGTTGGGCTCGTAAACACAAACCTTAAGTTCAAGAAGCATTCGGTGTCTGCCATCAGAGATTGGCCACCGGGTTGTGGACCGACTTCAGAACAAAGCCGTAGGCAGTTAACAGTCATAGCGGCTACTGATAGTGCCGACATAGAAAGTATCATCTTGTCAGTAATCAGGTGTGTAGATCTTTATCACATAAGTTTTCTGTATTCTACCTGTTCTGGTCTAAAAATAGGGAAAAGGTTGTATGGACAGTCGAGTAACCCGTAGGGGTTAGGCTAGGGATGCCAAGTACGTAAACATAGCAAATTCTCTATGTGTATCGATGTATATGATAACCTGTTATCTTGTAAATGGTATGTTGTTCTTGTTTTTGCATGTATGTATGCATGGAATGGGGTTGATATGATGAAGGGGAAGAGCATGCTTAATAGGTCACTTAATGATCGGTGGTTAAACCACGATATGTTAAAAGGTCACATGGTGATCGGTGGCTCGCCACATTTGATTTTAAGGTCACATAGTGATCGACAATAACCGATGACAAGATGGTCATCGAAATGGCGGTAGCGGTTGGTGGGTTGATTGTAGAAATCCCATGTGTGATGGTGGTAAGGGTTGGCGATAGAGGATGGAATTTTAGGTTGGGTTGGGCCATATCGCATGTACTTGTTCTCATTGTCATTATGTGGGCCGAGGCCCAATATTCGATTGTGGGCCTCAAGTCGTGTATGTGATTCAGGGATTTGCACACTGAGTCTTGGTAACTCACCCTTTATTTTTCTCAATCTTTCAGATGAGCAGTAGATCGTGGATACGGGAGCCGAGGCGGACTCGAGGGGCCATAAAGTCTTCCATTTACTTAAACTTATTTCCGATTTTTCTTAAATTTTAAATTTTGGGTTTACTTTTCGTTAGCATGTAATAAGGCCTCTTAGCTTAAATTTTCGGTTTCTAGCAGTTAATAATTATGGATTGTAGATTTATATTTCAAGGACTTAATTATAAGAAGTAATAAAAATGGGAGTTTCAAACATGCTTAACACAAAGCAATGGTTTCCATCAAAAATCACTTATTTAACGGATACCGGGATAAAACAAACTGAGATTTTTGAACCCAACAAAGCAAAGTTTCCAACTCAACATACTACCAAAAAGTATTTTTTTTTCAAATCCAAGATTTCTTCAAAGTAACCAGAGAGTTTGAACCTTTACATTCAACCTGTGGCATGCCAGATCCGGACATGGCATTTGGGCCGGGTTTGGGGTGTTACAGATGGGCTCCATGGTTTTTTCAATAACTCATTATTTTGTTCAATCACAATAAAATATGATATTCATTTAAAATATATCTTAAAATTTTTGTTTCACAATATTGCTATTACATGAGCACATTTAAAGCATGAAAAGTTAAAAAAAAATTCTCTAACAAGTTCTAGTTAATAATATTCTCAAATAATTTTAATTGAGAACTCATCCTGAATACTTTAGAGTTATACTCATAGTTTTAAAATCTTGTAAATTCAGGTGCATCCAACCGGAACAAGCTTTAGATAGAATTATCATATTTCGATGCTCATGTCTTTTTTTTAATTATTCCATAATTCAAGTGGACCTTTTGCAGTCAAATATTCTATTTTGAACCATTGATGGGGATGATGACAAAGGAAGACTACGAAGATAATCACAATCAGATTCAATTTAATAACAAGAGTGATAAATAGAATTCAACCATCAATTTTTCCCTATCCTTTTCAAAATCAAAATAGATAAATTTTCATAGAAAGAGTGATTCATACCAAATATAATCTTTTCTTCATTCACAATCCCAATATGATATTCGTTATGTTGAATATCTTTTAAAACTAATGCATTAATCATCACAAATTTTGTTCTTTCAGGATATTGGCCCGGTTTGGCAATTGGTGATAGCTTATTGCAAAGGCTAGTTTGGACAACTGATTCTATTAATTGATTTGACCAACTATTTAATTAAAGCCGCTTGGTAAAACTTAATGATAGTTGAAAGTGAAATGTGTAAAATGACAAATAAGGGCATGGCACATTTTATTGTTAAGTATTTATTTATAATACTTTTGTCTTTGTTGGTGAAATTATTGGAATAAAACACTATTACCAATGAATTAAAACAACCATTATGGAAATTAATTAGTGACATTTTGAAATTTTAAATAAAAAATTTCTTAAGTTCTTTATTTGTAAATTTCTTAAGTTGCATAAGAAATCATTTTACACAAGTAAATTGAAAATAAATTAATAGTACATTAATTAATTAGTGAATATTTTTTAGAATGGATGCTATTGATTGTCACCCCTATTAGGTTTGAAAGCATGTGGAAGAGGGAGTAATTTTTGAGCAAGCATAGTCAAATATGTCATTCCACATATCTCATTCCCAATCAGTTGTGAAAAAAGTTGTCCATCCCTGCGTTTTTTATTTTGAAGGTTTTAGCTCAATAAGCTCTTCCAAACCTTCATTCACCAAACACTAAAATTAGAGGGTTTGACTACTTAATCCTCCATTTGTGCCCAAATCAGCTAAAAAATGCTTAAAACTATGTTTACCGAACACCCTCATTAATATTAGCTCTTCTAGAATTTTCAACTAATTTTGTACTACCAAATAATTAGCTCTTCTAGAGCTTTGAAATAATTTTGTGCTACCAAATAATTAGCTCTTCTAGAGCTTTCAACTAATTTTGAACTACCAAATATTACAATAATGTTGGTTTGTTTCAGTACCAATTAAGATAAATACTTTCTGTCTGTAAGGATACTATTCATTGTTACATTGTCAATGAGACATATTTTCTTCCTCAGAGAAAATTAATAGATTTTGAACAAAATATTTGGGCATACGGCTGGTATGTGACCAATGAATTTTTTATAATACATTGATAACATAAGTTATGTAACACCTTTCAACCGTATTCAACGCCAAAATAGGGTTACAGAGCATCACCAGACTTACAACACTATTAAACGTACATTTCATATACAATTCATCAAGTCAAATACATATCAATCATAAATAATCATAATGTCCCTTAAACGAGCCTACGAGGCCTTAAACATGCATTAAGAGTGGTTCGGGACTAAACTGGATACTTGGAAAATTTTTCAACATTTAGTAATTTTTTGCTTCAAACACACGCCCCTTGTGGCCAGGTTGTGTGTCTCACACGGCCACCAGACACGCCCGTGTCACAGGTCGTGTGTCTCACACGGCCACCAGACACGCCCGTGTCACAGGCCGTGTGAAAATAGGGGGTACGTATTGACTTGGGTCACACGGCCAACCACACGCCCGTGTGTCTAGCCTATGTACCCTTCGAAGTGGCCACATATGCCCGTGAGCCAGGCCGTGTGTTAGGTCAGTAAAACCTATAGGGTATACTAACTTATGCAACACGGTCAAGTCACACGCCCGTGTGCTAGGCCGTGTGCCAATTAGGGGGTATACTAACTTGTGCCACACGGCTGATCACACACCCGTGTGGAGCATACTGACTTCAATTCAATTTCAAGACCAGGGATACACGGCCATGTAATATGATCGTGTGTCACACACGGCTGAGACACACTCCGTGTCTCTGCCCGTGTGGACATAAATAGGCTATTTACCAAGCCATTTTGCCACCCTAATTTAAATGTACCCATATCAACCCAAATGGAAACAATTCAAAGCATAAATGAACATCAATTTAAGCCATAATCAAGACTAAATCATACCATTTCCAACACTAGCAACCAACATGCTTATAACCTCAAGTTTTATCTAATCAAAACATACCTAATTTACATATACCAAACTACTAGCTAAACCTTTGTTAAACATACATCATTTTGCACCAATTCACAAATACAATTCAAATCCAACATCAACCAATTAACCTTTACTATGACCATATCCACAAGCTTCATAACAAGCCTGTAACAGACTGAATTTGACCCTAATCGAAACAGTGGTTTCGGGACCACGAATCCGAGTCAGAAATCTAGTGATATTTATTTTATTTTATGTGATGTATGTTGAATTGTGTGAATTTGATTGTTCGGTGTGGTTGAATAAAGAGAAAGGATCTAATAGGTAAAGTATAAAAGTAACATTCAATAAATTGAAAGGTTTAATTTAAGTGTAATATAAATAGAAGGGGGTTTGCATGTCAAATAACCCAAAAATGTGGGTAGTGGACGGCAATGATGAGTAAATATATATATAATAGTGATTATATGTTAATGGCATTTTAAATGATTATTTTAAGTAATGAAAATGAATAAAGTAAATTAAAGAAAATAAGAAATACATTTTTGACTTCTCTCTTTCATCTTCCTCACCATTTTCACGAAACAAAAGAGTAGAAGGGGAGACAATTTTAGCTTCCATGGCCGGCCTTTGCATGTGCCATTAAGGTGAGGTATTTACCTTAATTTTGATAAATTCTTGCTTGGTTGTGTTAGTTTTCATGAATGCTATCACATATATGAAAAAGATTTTGAGTTTAAAGCTCATCCTAGGTTCGGCCATGGATGAGCATTATGGTTTTGCTATGTTTGATGAGAGAACCTTGAAAGTATTTAGGACATCTACATGTTGAATAAGAAATTTTAGATAATAGGTATGTGTTAAGGTTTGAATTTTTCTTGAAATGAATAGATGAGAACATGATTTCATAAAATAAATAGTTATATGAACTTGTGAATGAGGAAAGAGATTGACTCTTAAGGGTTAGACCAAATTTCATGAAATTCTTGTGTTTTATTTGGGGACTCAATTACAAGGAAATCAAAACTAAGGGGTAAATTTGTAATTATATAAATTATGTATATATGGTGATATTAATTCATTTTAACTAATGAAAGGTTAAATTGTACAAAGATTGAATTGTATAGATTAGCATAAGGGTAAATAGCATTCTACCATGGAGTATTAAAATTTAATTAAGTACATATTGTGTATGGTATGCTTGGGACTTAATTGAAAAGTCAGAAATATTAGGGGTAAAATAGTAATTTACCCATTTATGTGCTTAGGGACTAAATTGAGATGAATTGTGCTTGAATAAGCTAAATTTAAAATGTTTTAGATCAAGAGCAAAGAAAAACGGAGTTAGATCGGGGAAAGAAGAAGGTTATCGAATAGCCGATTCGCATCTACCTATCGACAATCCCGAGGTAAGTCCTTAAGCAAGTATAGATTATCGAATTATTATGAATATACTAAATGATGTTATTCAATAAAGTTTTGTATAAACTCTTATGTTAGCCGAATGTGAAGGTATTGGTATGGGATTGGTTGAAATTTTATATAAGTGATAGTGAATTTGAAATGAAATGTTGTTATATCTCTAAACGAGATGGTATGTCAAAGTGACTTGAATAATGTGTGTTTTATGCTATTTTGGGCAGCATTACTGTAAGGTGTATAAGTTGGTAATGACATATTCGGGCTTCGTGCCTAGCAGTGCTTAGTGCTGGTGACATATTCGAACTTCGTGCCTAGCGAGCTTAGTCTTGCATTGACATATTCGAGCTTTGTGCCTAGCAGGCCTTGTAATTTGTTTGATTTCGGCTTTAATGCCTAGCGTGCTTTATCTTGGTGATGTGTTTTACCAAGGAGAAACCAAATTGTGGTTCAAGGTAAATCGTAACTAATGTGCTTAGTTAAAGGCTCGAGATAAGTAAGTAAGGTTTGATATGTTTTAATGTTGCTAGAGTTTATTTAATGCTATAAGCACGTTGATATGTATATTGAGATTTCGATTGATGTACACACGTATTATGTGACCGAGTTTGAGCTTGAATGTGCTATAATGAATATTCGGTTTCCAATAGTAGTGCTAAAGGTGTAAGAAATTTTAATATGATAACATGGTTGAGATGAATGATTTAAATGATTAAGTAATTGAATGTAGTATCATTTTGAGCTTAGGACTTACTAAGCTAGTAAGCTTATTTGTGTGAAATGTTCTCCTCAGTTTTACAGATTTTGTTTAAGCTACGGGCTCGAGTAGGATCGTCAAGCAAGTCGACCACACTATCGATCGCTATTTTGGTATTTTAAAAGCTTAAACTACAAACCAATGGCATGTATAGGCTGGTTTTTATATGTTTGATTTTGGAAATTTGTATATAGACAGCCATGCGAATATGGCTTAATTATAATGTTAAAGTTGTATGTATGTGGCCATAACTTAGACTTATTTTGAAAGCATGTTTTGGTATATAATTAGTGATGTTTGGTTACATAGGTTCGTTGCTAAATGATAAGAGTGAATATGTTCCATGACTATTTTTGTTGAGTGTTTTGGTATGAATTCAAAATGCTAAATGATGGTCAAGATTTAGGAAGTTTTGGGTAGTTAAAAATGCCAAGTTGGTGTTAATATTAATATAGGTATGTGTACATGTATGGTTGTAAATTCGGTTACAATAATTGGTTTATTTTGATAAGCACATGATCTTGATTAGGGTGTGATTGAATCAATGATTAGTTAATACGAATAAATATAAAGATTAGGTATACTAATATATATATATATATACGAATTAGGTGTACCTTGAGATGTTATTGGTGTTTTAATGTTAACTGTGGTTTTGTTTTCAGGGTAAAATGCGCAATATATATATACATCAATAGTATATTCGGCTATGTTGTAATGCTACTAAGGTCACATATAAGATTGCGTAATAATTAATGCAATATGGTTTTATTTTGTGCTTGGGTAGAAGCGATGAAATGATGTATGTTGCACTAGGTTATAAGTATCCAAATGCCATTAGTATTAGAGTCATATGAATTGTACATGTAACATGGCTTCGTTGCATATTATTAAATTCAAATATGTGGATGTATATATATATATAAATGATATTAATATGGTTGACATTTGAAGCATAGTTTGTATGTGTATTATAAGTAACTAATATGATTTTAGTGGATGATTACTATTGGACTTAGAAGTTATATCGTAAAGAAATTGATATAACCTTGTGTATGGAAAATAATAAATGATTGTGTGAAATCTGTATTTGTCAGTAATACCTCGTAACCTGCTACGACGACGGATACGGGTTAGGGTGTTACATTTTATTGGTATCGAGCTACGGTTTAGTCGATTCTAGGACTACCGTAGTGCGTAAGAGTCTAGCTATACATGCCATAGAATTTTATATGTGATAGTGTGGTGACTTGACAATTTCAATTGTATTTTATATAGTAAATGGATTCCGATCTGATAGAGTAGTAGCTGATGATGTGGAGAGTCTCATACCGGTCTCGCACATGGATCAAGACCTTAGACTCTCAACCGATTCCACGGGTAACCAAGAGGAGAGGCTAAACAAGCCTTCTACCAAATGATGAATGAATGGTTTACCCAATTTGTTCAAAATAATCCCATTGTACAACAACCTCCACCTGAATAATCCAACTCCGGTTCCTTCAAAGACTTCGATGATAGATCCGATGAGATCTAGTAGACCTCCAGCTTGATAAAATCGTAAAGTTTAGGGTCGAAGAATTGGGGCCAATGATGATGATGATGACGAACGAGTGAAATGTGGCTTGATAATACTATTCGGTACTTGATGAGCTATCTTGTACTCCAGAGGAATGCTTGAAGTGTACCATATCTTTACTTAGGGACACTGCAGATCACCGGTGGAATACACTAGTATCGATGGTCCCGAAAGAAAAAGTGACGGGATTTCTTCCGAATGAATTTCATAAGAAATATATCACTAGAGATTCATCGACCAGAAACGAAAAGAATTTCTTGAACTGAAGCAGGGGCAAATGACCGTGATAGAATATGAACAAAAATTTGTCGAGCTCAGCAGATATGCTAGAGAGTGTGTTTCTACTGAGGCTATTATGTGCAAAAGGTTCGAAGACGGTCTGAATGAAGATATAAAGTTGCTTGTTGGCATCCTTGAAATTCAAGAGTTTGTGACATTAGTTGAGCGAGCTTGCAAAGCTGAAGAGCTCGGGAAAGAGAAGAGAATGGCTGAGACAAAAGCTAGAGACACTCGAAAGAGATCGTCGGGTAAGAATTTCCACACCACCTCTAAAAAGTTTAGAGATGACTTCAGCCGACATAAAGCTACCTCGGATTCACCTAGACGCGATCGACCTCCAGTGATCTCCCGAGCTACCTCGATGGTTAGTGTTGATAATGTTCCGCAGAATCGAGTTGAATGCAAGCATTGTGGAAAATGGAATTCGTGGAGTTGCGAGTTCATGATCGGTCTGTTTTAAATGTGGATCCTCGCACCATCTTATTCGAGAGTGCCCGATGTTAGGTAAAGCGAATCGGCACAAAACTCTAGACCGAGCGATGGCATCGACGACGGCGAGACCACCCATGCGTTCCGCAATGTAGGTGGTAGTCGAGAGGGACGAAGAACACAGCAGAGTTCGATCTGAGGCTAGAGCTCTAGTTAGAGCTTATGTTACTCGAGCTAGAGAGGATGCTTTGCTTCTCCGGATGTCATTACGGTACTTTCACCCTTTATGATACTACTTGTGATAGCATTGATTGATCTGGTTTGACCCATTCATATGTATGTGAAACTACGGTATTCAAGAAGACTACGCCGATTGAGTCTACTGAATTTGTGATTCGTGTATCCAACCCTTTGGGTAGATGTGTGTTTGTAAATAAAGTGTGTAAAAGTTGCCCATTGATGATTCGGGACTTTTGTTTCCCGAATGATTTAATGTTGTTGCCTTTCGATGAGTTTGATATAATTCTGGGAATGGACTGGTTAACTTCGCATGATGCAGTGGTGAATTGCAAAAGAAAGCTTATTGATTTGAGACACCAGAACGGTGAGATCGTCAGAATTGAATCTAGTGATTTAAGTGGGTTTCCTACAGTAATATCTTCGATGTTAGCCCAGAAGTATGTGAGAAAAGGGTGCAAAGCTTATTTGGCCTATGTTTTGGATAATAAAGTGTCGAAGAGCATATTGAGTCTGCACTGGTTGTGTGAGTACCAGACGTGTTTCGAGGAATTACCGGGTTTACCACCAAGACGAGAGATTGAGTTGACATTGAATTAGTAAGGAAAGACTCGATCTCGATAGCTCCGTGTCGAATGGCACCTCTGAGTTAAAGAGTTGAAATTGCGGTTGCAAGAGTTGTGATAGGGGTTTTGCACGCCAAGTTTTTCCCTTGTGGTGCACAGTTCTTTTGTGAAAAAGAAAGATGGAGCGATGCGGATGTGTATTGATTATCGGCAACTAAATAAGGTAACTATAAAGAATAAGTATCCGTTACCTCGGATGATGATTTGTTTGATCGGTTGAAAGGGCTTGATATTTTCAAGATAGATTTGAGATCGGGTTATTATCGATTCTGAGTCGAGATACGATGTGCCAAAGACGTATTCCGACGAGGTACGGACATTTTGAGTTTTTGGTTATGCCTTTTGGGCTTACTAATGCACTCTTTGCTTTTATGGATTTGATGAATCGGGTTTTAGGCGCTTTTGGATCGATTTGTGGTGGTGTTTATTGATGACATATTGATCTACTCCAAAGATGAAATTGAACACGCTGAACATTTGAGGTTAGTGCTACAAACTTTGCGAGATCATCAGCTGTATGCGAAGTTTAGTAAGTGTGAGTTCTGGATGAAAGAGGTCAGCTTTTTGGGACATGTGGTTTCAGCATCAGGCATTCGAGTTGATCCGAACAAAATCTCGGCTATACTTGATTGGAAGCCACCGAAAAATGTTTCCGAGATTCGAAGTTTTCTGGGACTTGCGGGTTACTATCGACGATTTGTGAAAGATTTTTCTATGATAGCTACCCCGTTGACAAGGTTACTGCAGAAAGATGTCCGGTTCGAGTGGTCAGAAAAATGTCAGAAAAGTTTTGATCAGTTGAAAGCCCTTTTGACAGAAGCTCCAGTATTAGTTCAGCCTGAATCGGGTAAAGAATTTGTTGTTTATTCTGATGCTTCTTTAAATGGTTTGGGCTGCGTTTTGATGCAGGAAGGCAAAGTGGTAGCCTACGCTTCAAGACAATTGAAGCCGCACGAGAAAAATTACCCGACGCATGACTTAGAGCTTGCAGCCATTGTTTTCGCATTGAAAATTTGGCGTCACTATTTATTTGGCGAGAAATGTCACATTTATTCAGATCATAAAAGTCTAAAGTATTTAATGACTCAGAAAGACCTGAATTTGAGACAACGCAGGTGGCTAGAACTGTTGAAAGACTATGAATTGGTGATTGACTATCACCCGGGAAAAGCTAATGTCGTTGCGGATGCGTTAAGTCGAAATTATTAGTTGCTCTTCGTGCATTAAATGCACAGATGGCTATGTCTAACGATGGTTCGATCATAGCCGAGTTAAGAGCAAGACCGATGTTTATCCAACAAATTTGTGATGCACGAAAGTTGACAAGAATATGATTGCTAAACGAATTCGATGTGAAAAAGGCGCAGAGTCGATTTTGATTGATGCAAATGATGATTTTGATTGATGCAAATGATATGCTTGAATTTTAAAAGCGAATGTGTGTTCCAAAGAACTCGATTTGATATGATGATTTTGAGTGAGGCTCATAGTGGCCGACTATCGATACATCCGGTAGCACAAAATGTATAACGACTTGAAAGCAGTTCTATTGGTGGCTGGTATGAAGCGAGATATATCTGAATTTGTTTCAAAGTGCCTAATTTGTCGCAAGTAAAAGCGAGCATCAAGTGCCTTACAGGTTGCTTGACCGATCATGATACCGAGTGGAAATGGGATAAAATTACAATGGATTTTGTATCCGATCTTCCTATGACACCGAGTAAGAAAGATACCGTGTGGGTGATAGTTGATAGATCGACTAAATCACTCATTTTGTGCCGATTCGCATGCACTTTTCACTCGATAAACTTGCGAATTATATGTTTCATGATTGTAAGATTGCATGGTGTACCGAGCTCCATTGTGTCGACGAGACCGAGATTTACATCGCGATTTTGGAAGAAGTTGCAAAATGCTTTAGGTACTAAACTACATTTTAGTACAGCCTTTCATCCGCAGATAGACGGTCAGTCTGAGCGAACTATTCAACTACTTGAGGACATGTTGAGATGTTGCGTTCTCAAGTTTGAAGGTACATGGGAACGATACCTACCTTTAATTGAATTTGCTTACAATAATAGCTTTCAATCAAGTATCAAAATGGCACCTTATGAAGCCTTATATGGGCGAAAATGTCGAACACCATTATACTTTGGTGAGCTCAGTGAAAATAAGATACACGGGGTTGATTTGATTAAAGAGACTGAACAAAAAGTGACCATAATCAAAGATAATTTGAAAGCTGCATCAGATCAACAAAAGTCCTATGCTGATTTGAAACATAAAGATATTGAATTCGGATCGAGATCGAGTCTTTTAAAGGTTTCACCATGGAAGAAAGTGCTCCGTTTTGGTAGGAAGGCAAGTTGAGCCCGAGGTTCATTGGACCGTATGAAATCATTGAACGTGTTGGGCTGTTGCTTATAAATTGAAGCTACCCTCTGAATTAGAAAAGATACATGATGTATTTCATGTTTCTATGCTCCGTAAATACAGATCAGATCCGTCACATGTGATTGCTCCGTCTGAGATTGAGATACAATCTGATATAATGTATGAGGAAAAACCGATCCGTATCTTAGCTCGGGAAATAAAAGAGTTGAGAAATAAAAGAATTCCATTAGTGAAGGTTCTGTGGAATCGTCACGGAGTTGAAGAGGCTACGTGGGAGCCTGAGGATACAATGAAGCAACAATATCCGACCTTGTTTAACGGTAAGATTTTCGGGGACGAAAATCCTTAAGGGGGGAGAGTTGTAACAGACCGAATTTGACCCTAATCGGAACGGTGGTTTCGGGACCACGAATCCGAGTCAAAAATCTAGTGATATTTATTTTATTTTATGTGATGTATGTTGAATTGTGTGAATTTGATTGTTCGGTGTGGTTGAATAAAGAGAAAGGATCTAATAGGTAAAGTATAAAAGTAACATTCAATAAATTGAAAGGTTTAATTTAAGTGTAATATAAATAGAAGGGGGTTTGCATGTCAAATAACCTAAAAATGTGGGTAGTGGACTGGTAATTATGAGTAAATATATATATAATAGTGATTATATGTTAATGGCATTTTAAATGATTATTTTAAGTAATGAAAATGAATAAAGTAAATTAAAGAAAATAAGAAATACATTTTGACTTCTCTCTTCATCTTCCTCACCATTTTCACGAAACAAAAGAGTAGAAGGGAGACAATTTTAGCTTCCATGGCCGGCCTTTGCATGTGCCATTAAGGTGAGGTATTTACCTTAATTTTGATAAATTCTTGCTTGGTTGTGTTAGTTTTCATGAATGCTATCACATATATGAAAAAGATTTTGAGTTTAAAGCTCATCCTAGGTTCGCCATGGATGAGCATTATGGTTTTGCTATGTTTGATGAGAGAACCTTGAAAGTATTTAGGACATCTACATGTTGAATAAGAAATTTTAGATAATAGGTATGTGTTAAGGTTTGAATTTTTCTTGAAATGAATAGATGAGAACATGATTTCATAAAATAAATAGTTATATGAACTTGTGAATGAGGAAAGAGATCCGCTCTTAAGGGTTAGACCAATTTCATGAAATTCTTGTGTTTTATTTGGGGACTCAATTACAAGGAAATCGAAACTAAGGGGTAAATTTGTAATTATATAAATTATGTATATATGGTGATATTAATTCATTTTAACTAATGAAAGGTTAAATTGTACAAAGATTGAATTGTATATATTCGCATAAGGGTAAATAGCATTCGGCCATGGAGTATTAAAATTTAATTAAGTACATATTGTGTATGGTATGCTTGGGACTTAATTGAAAAGTCGTGAAATATTAGGGGTAAAATAGTAATTTACCCATTTATGTGCTTAGGGACTAAATTGAGATGAATTGTGCTTGAATAAGCTAAATTTAATATGTTTTAGATCAAGAGCAAAGAAAAACGGAGTTAGATCGGGGAAAGACGAAGGTTATCGAATAGCCGATTCGCACGGCCTATCGACGACCAAGGTAAGTCCTTAAGCAAGTATAGATTATCGAATTATTATGAATATACTAAATGATGTTATTCAATAAAGTTTTGTATAAACTCTTATGTTAGCCGAATGTGAAAGTATTGGTATGGGATTGGTTGAAATTTTATATAAGTGATAGTGAATTTGAAATGAAATGTTGTTATATCTCTAAACGAGATGGTATGTCAAAGTGACTTGAATAATGTGTGTTTTATGCTATTTTGGGCAGCATTACTGTAAGGTGTATAAGTTGGTAATGACATATTCGGCTTCGTGCCTAGCAGGCTTAGTGCCGGTGACATATTCGGGCTTCGTGCCTAGCAGGCTTAGTGCCGGTGACATATTCGGGCTTCGTGCCTAGCAGGCCTTGTGTCGGTGTTTGATTTCGGGCTTTAATGCCTAGCAGGCTTTATGCCGGTGATGTGCTTTACCAAGGAGAAACCAAATTGTGGTTCAAGGTAAATCGTAACTAATGTGCTTAGTTAAAGGCTCAGATAAGTAAGTAAGGTTTGATATGTTTTAATGTTGCTAGAGTTTATTTAATGCTATAAGTACAGTGATATGTATATTGAGATTTCGATTGATGTACACACGTATTATGTGACTGAGTTTGAGCTTGAATGTGCTATAATGAATATTCGGTTTCCAATAGTAGTGCTAAAGGTGTAAGAAATTTTAATATGATAACATGGTTGAAATGAATGATTTAAATGATTAAGTAATTGAATGTAGTATCATTTTGAGCTTGGGACTTACTAAGCTAGTAAGCTTATTTGTGTGAAATGTTCTCCTTGGTTTTACAGATTTTGTTTACGCTACGGGCTCGAGTAGGATCGTCAAGCAAATTGACCACACTATCGATCGTTATTTTGGTATTTTAAAAGCTTAAACTACAAACCTATGGCATGTATAGGCTGGTTTTTATATGTTTGATTTTGGAAATTTGTATATAGACAGCCATGCGAATATGGCTTAATTATAATGTTAAAGTTGTGTGTATGTGGCCATAACTTAGACTTATTTTGAAAGCATGTTTTGGTATATAATTCGTGATGTTTGGTTACATAGGTTCGGTTGCTAAATGATAAGAGTGAATATGTTCCATGACTATTTTTGTTGAGTGTTTTGGTATGAATTCAAAATGCTAAATGATGGTCAAGATTTAGGGAAGTTTTGGGTAGTTTAAAATGCCAAGTTGGTGTTAATATTAATATAGGTATGTGTACATGTATGGTTGTAAATTCGGTTACAATAATTGGTTTATTTTGATAAGCACATGATCTTGATTAGGGTGTGATTGAATCAATGATTAGTTAATACGAATAAATATAAAGATTAGGTATACTAATATATATATATATATATACTAATTAGGTGTACCTTGAGATGTTATTGGTGTTTTAATGTTAAATGTGGTTTTGTTTTCGTGGTAAAATGCTAATATATATATGCATCAATAGTATGTTCGGCTATGTTGTAATGCTACTAAGGTCACATATGAGATTGCGTAATAATTAATGCAATATGGTTTTATTTTGTGCTTGGGTAAAGCAATGAAATGATGTATGTTGCACTAGGTTATAAGTATCCAAATGCCATTAGTATTAGAGTCATATGAATTGTACATGTAACATGGCTTCGTTGCATATTATTAAATTCAAATATGTGGATGTATATATATATATATAAATGATATTAATATGGTTGACATTTGAAGCATAGTTTGTATGTGTATTATAAGTAACTAATATGATTTTAGTGGATGATTACTATTGGACTTAGAAGTTATATCGTAAAGAAATTGATATAACCTTGTGTATGGAAAATAATAAATGATTGTGTGAAATCAGATTTGTGCAGTAATACCTCGTAACCCTGTTCTGACGACGGATACGGGTTAGGGGTGTTACAAAGCCATTCATGAACCTAAATATCAACCATAATGCTCATATAAGCACATAACCAAATTAAGCCAAATTTTTATGGCTATATTTACAAACCAAAACATCTATATACAAGCCATCTCAAATGGAAAAACTCACTACCAAAACATAACCAACATAACAATAGTCCCTATACATGCCATATACTAAAAATACTAAGTTCATAGGTACCAACTAAAAGATGGATAATGTAAAACAATCTTCGACGATCCTCGAATGAGAGCTAGCTTTGATGACACTACAAAAAATGAGAAAACAAACAAAGTAAGAATTATAGCCTAGTAAGCTCGTATGTTAACACATATCACCATTCATTAATCATTCAAATAATAGAAAACAATATACAACAATTCTATTAGATCTCAAAGCTATCAAATTATCATTTACATAACTTACCAAGGAACCCATTAATTCCATAGTTTCAATACTTAATTCATTTTACTACATACCTGTACCATCTCGTACCAATCTCATATTTGACTACATTCTTCATTTACCCGTTGAACCATTCGGAATAGAAGTCGATACTCAAGTCTCATACGATAAGTACCTATACCATAGCCCACAGCCAAATTAAGGTAACTTATCTGAAATTCTGATATCATGGCCTAATGCCAAATCAACCGATATGCATGGCTCAAGCAAAATCGGTTTCTCTCGCACACATAATACTAAATCATGGCCCAAAACCAACTCAAGTATACCTAATGACATGTCACTAACATTCTAAACTATTCTTAAGGTTCAATCGGGTTTCCAATTGTCAAATCTTCATCGAATCATTTTTGAACTCATACGTAATCACATAAACACAATTCATGCTATATCAAAGCATATAAAATACATTTGAAATGAATTTATAACATACGAACTTACCTCGAATGTTTAAACGGTGAATCGAGTCGATTAATCAATAACTTTATCTTTTCCCCGATCCAAGTCCGTATTTCACTTTTCTTGATCTAAGTATATTCAAAATTAACTTATTTAATCTTATATTCATTTCAATTTAGTCCAAAACACTCTTTAAAACACATTTACACTTTTGCCCTTAAACTTTCACATTTTTTACAATTTAGTCCTTATTACATAAAATCACAAATTAGGGAAATTCCAAATATGCCCATGCTATCTGAATTACCATAATACCCCTAGAAGCCCATAATTTCCATTTATTTCACATTTTAACCACAAAGTTTCAACATTTCTAAATTTAGCCCCTAATTTGTATTTTCACTAAAAATCACTTAACAAAACTTGTTTAACTAACAACAAACATTCAAAACCTATCATCAATCATCAAAAATCATACATATTCATCAATGGAAACATTCAAAGTCTTTAACAAGTTTGCAAATTAGTCCCTAGGCTAGCAAGTATTAGTTGCAACGATTTAAAAAACATAGAAATCATTAAAAAAGGGACAAAAACCGTACCTTAATTAGTTATCCAAGCTTGGCCAAATTAAAACCTAGTTTGGCTATTTCTTCTCCTCCAATTTTGACTATGTTGAGAAAGATGAACACAAGTTTGATTTTTGTTTTGTTTTAATTAACCTTTATTAATAAATTACCATTTTAACCTTAATGATAACCTTTAAAAATCTCTTAATGCTTGTCCATCTTTGTCCACTTACAATTAAAATGGTCTAATTACCATTTAAGGACCTTAATTTTAAGGTTCTATAGTTATTTAATACCTTTAACTATTAGAACTCAAGTTTTACGCTTTATGCGATTTAGTCGTTTTTATCAAATTAACTAATCAAATGATAAAATTTCTTAACGAAATTTTCACACAAATATTTATTCAAGTTTTAAATATTAAAATAATAATAAAATAAATATTTTGACCTCTTGTGATTTCAAAACCACTATTCCGATTTGACCAAAAACGGGTTGTTACAACTCTCCCCCTTTAGGGATTTTTGTCCCTGAAAATCTTACCAATGTATAGGTTAGGGTATTATTTTCTCATAGCTTCCTCGGGTTCCCATGTATCTTCTTTGATCCCATGTTTATGCCAAAGAACCTTCACTAGGGCTATGCATTTATTTCTCAATTCTTTGATTTCACGAGCTAAAATCTTGAACGGTTCTTCGTAGTACGTCATATCAGTCTGTATCTCAACATCTACCGGAGAAATCACATGTGAAGGATCGGATCTATATCGACGTAACATAGAAACATGAAATACATTATGAATCTTTTCTAACTCTGATGGTAAAGCTAGTCGATATGCCATTGGTCCTATTCTTTCGATGATCTCATGCGGCCCAATGAAACCCAAACTCAACTTGCCTTTTCGACCAAATTTAAGGATTTTCTTCCACAAAGTGTAACAGCCCGGTTTAGACCCTAGTCAGAATAGTAGTTTTGAGACCATAAATTTGAGGTTAGAAAAATATTTTAACATTATTTTTGGTGTTTATAATATGTGAATTAGCATGTGTGAAAGTTTCGTATGAAAATTTTATCGTTTGTGTGTTTAATTTGAGAAAATGGCCTAATTGCATAAAATGTAAAAGCTATGTGTTGATAATTAAAGTGCTAATTTGGAATGGCTTATTAAAGTGTGAGTCCTTATGTTGTTATTATTCCATTGATAAATTGGATGGACAAAAATGCCTAAGGTTAGTGGATTTTAAATGATATTAAAAGGGCTAACTTGGTAATTTGTGTATAAAGATGAATAAAAATAATAAAAAAAACCAAATTTGCTCATATTTTATTCATCTATTGCTAAAAATGAGAACAGAAATAAGGGTTTAGGAGTTTGAAGCATTCGGCCAACACTTAGCTTGATGAAAGGTTCGTTTTTGTTCAGTTTTTGATAATTTTTACATTTTTGTGATCGTTGCTTTGTGTTCTATCAAGCCCATGCTTTAATTTTAGAGTTTGACGAAGAATTTGAGATATTCCATTGATGAATGCTTGAGCTTTGTAGCTTGATTAAAGGTTTATTTTTGTTCAGTTTTTGATATTTTTTACGTTTTTGTGATCGTTGCTTTGTGTTCTATCAAGCCCATGCTTTAATTTTAGAGTTTGATGAAGAATTTGAGATATTCCATTGATTAATGATTGAGCTTTGTGATAGTTGATGATGAAATATGAAAGATATGTGAAAGATTAACATGTTTTGTCTTTGAGTTTTTGGTGAAATTGAGTAATTTGGGTTTAATTGTGAAAATGAGAAATAGGAGGACCAAAATGTGAAATAAATGGAATGTGTGGGCTTAAATAGATACAAGGATAATTCAACTAGGCATGGGTGAAATGAAATTTTGTGTATTTGATGATTTTATGAAATAAGGACTAAAGTGTTGAAATGTGAAAATGTGAGGGCTATTTTGTAAAATACCCTAAATATGTGTGTTTGGACTAAATTGAATGGATTGGTTATTAAATGAGTTAAATTTGAATATGTATAGACCAAGAAAGAAGAGATTTGGATCGAGATCGAGGCAAAGACAAAGTACTCGATTGATCGGCTAGTTTCAGTATTTCGACGTCCGAGGTAAGTTCGAATATAATATGAGTTGTTAATTTATATCTATGTGATGTGAATTAAATGATAGTTATTTAGTTGGAAATGTTATATATGAGATTAAGAAATGAGGCACTAAGTGTGCGAAATTAGAAACGAAATAGAGATGGTTAACACTGTGTATGCGAAAAGATAGAAGCTTAGGCTTATTGATTTGGCACTGTGTGTGCGATAACGGTATAAGCTCGGTTTAACAAATTGGCACTAAGTGTGCGATGAAAATTATGTTTAGGCTACGAAACGGGCACTAAGTGTGCGAACAAGTCAAAAGAATAGCAAAGGTTGATCGAAATATAAAATCAAGCAATTGAATAGCATGAATGGTGAATAACTAAGTGTTGGCAAAGGTATGTTTGAACCTATGTGGTTGATGATATTTTTTAATGGTTGAATGAATGGATATTAAGCATTTAGTTGAGGATGATAATGTACCTAATTGAGCATCTATCTTTGTGATGATTTAATTATGTATTGATGTTGCATTATTGAGTAGTATGTATTATATTACGAACTTACTAAGCTTTTGAAAGCTTATTGTGTGATTTGTTTCTCTCTTTTACAGTGTCAGTAAAGCTAGATAGGATCCAAAAATCGTTAGCATCTCTATCACACTATCAGCAATTTATTTTGGTACTTTGAAGATGTGTATATTTGAATATGGCATGTATAGGCTAGTCAATGTGGCATGTATAGGCTAGTCAATGTGGCATGTTTTGAGTTGTATAGCCTAGCCATGGGATATAGCATGGAAATTGAATGTTGTTAGTTTATATTTGAAGCTATGAAAATGATTATTTTGGTTTGATATAGTAAGATTGGAATTGGTATATTTCATGCTTGGATTGGTTAATGAGAATGGCATATTAAGTCTGAATTTGTAATATGATTAGATGATGCATAGTGATAGTATTTGAGATGTGAAATTGGTTGTGTTTGGATGAGTTTAATTGAGTAGAAATGATGTATGGTTAGAGATGATATAATTGATGATGAATTGGAGACATTATTGGTATATTTGTATGCATTTTGAGGTATGATTTGGTATTGATTTGAGGTTGTGGGTCATTCAATGTGTGGAAGGCAAATTTGGCCTTGAAAATGGCCTATAATTGCCCACACGGTTGAGCACACGGTGTGTGGCTCGACCGTGTTATTTGAGTTTGCCAAGTGAATCAAGTTAGGCTCAACCACGGGCTAGACACATGGGCGTGTGACTGGCCGTGTGGTGCAAGTCAGTGTCGACCACGGGTGAGGCACACGGGAGTGTCTCAGGCTGTGTAGACAAGTCAGCATGTATGTCCTATTTTGACACGACTTAGACACACGGGCGTGTCTAAGGCCGTGGGAGGCACAAGGCCTGCCCGCACGGGCGTGTGACATCTACAGTTTTGAAAAATTTTTAAATTTTTGAGAATTTTCGTATGTGTTTGGTTTAGTCCCAGCCCTGCTCTAAAGCATGTTTAAGGTCTCGATGACCTCACTAAGGGACTATATGGTTATGTTTGAATATGATTGAATGATAATTGACTTGGTGTCGTGAAATGGATATGAAATGTTTCAATTGTTCGGTAATGCCTCTTAACCCTATTCTTGTGACGGTTTTGGGTTAGGGGTGTTACACGAGGATACATTCAAAAACACTTTATCATCGATCTGATATTCAATATCTTTTCGTTTCAAATCCGTATACGATTTCTGATGATCTGAAGCTGCTTTCAAACAATCGCGAATTACTTTCATTTTCTCTTCGGTTTCTTTAATCAAATCAACCCCGTGAATCTGTCTCTCACTAAGTTCTATCCAGTACAATGGAGTTCGACATTTACAACCATAAAAAGCTTCGTACAGTGCCATCTTTATGCTTGATTGAAAGCTGTTATTATACGTAAACTCAACCAACGGCAAATATTTCTCCCAATTGCCTTCAAATTCCAAAACATAACATCGGAGCATATCTTTGAGAATCTGAATTACTCTCTCAAATTGACCGTCGATTTGCGGATGAAAAGTTGTATTGAAATTCAACTTTGTACCCAAAGCTTCTTGCAATTTCTTCCAAAATCGTGATGTGAATCTTAGATCTCTATCTGAAATAATCAAAACTGGCACCCCGTACTGTCTAACAATCTCAAAATATATAATTCAGTTAATCTATCGAGTGAATAGTCAGTACGTATTGGAATAAAATGTGTTGATTTCGTTAATCGATCAACAACAACCCAATTTGCATCTTTCTTTTTTGAAGACAAGGGTAATCTCAATACAAAATCCATAGTCACTCTATCCTATTTCCACTCTAATATCATCACAGGCTGAAGCAAACCTGAAGGCACTTAATGTTCAGCTTTCACTTACTGTCACACTAAACATTTCGCCACAAATTCAGAAATGTCTCGTTTCATACCCGACCACCAATACAATTGTTTCAAATCATTGTACATTTTAGTACTTCCAGGAGGAACGGATAAACAACCACTATGTGCCTCGTGTAAAAATTTTTGAATCAACTCCAGATTCTTTGGTACACAGATTCTATCTCGAACATCAAACAATCATCGGATCCGATTTGGTACTTTGAATCACTAGTCGACTCACACTGAATTCGTTTGGCTTTCAATTCGTTATCACATTTCTGAGCTTCACAGATTTGGTGAAGAAATAACGATCTCGCTTTCAACTCAACTACAATGAACCGTCATCAGACAAAGTTAACTATGTATTCATTGCACTCAAAGCAAATAATGAATTTCTGCTTAGAGCATCAACAACCACGTTCACTTTCCCCGGGTGATAGTCAATTACTAACTCATAGTCTTTAAGTAACTCAAGCCATCTCCGTTGTCACAAATTCAAATCTTTCTGAGTCATAATATACTTTAAACTCTTATGATCAATAAAGATGTGACATTTTTCACCGTACAAATAATGATGCCAAATTTTCAAAGCAAAAACTATAGTAGCCAACTCTAAATCATGCGTCGGATAGTTTTTTTCATGCGGTTTCAACTATATAGAGGCATAAGCTACAACTTTTCCCTCTTGCATCAATACACAACCCAAACCGTTTAGTGACGCGTCGCTGTAAATCACAAATTCTTTACCCAACTCAGGTTGAACCAACACTGGTGCCTCAATTAACAATGCTTTCAACTGTTCAAAACTCTGTTGACATTTTTTTGACCATTCAAATTTTACATCTTTTTGAAGCAGTCGTGCCATCAGTGTCACAATCATCGAAAATATTTTCACAAATCTTTGGTAATAGCCCTCTAAGCCTAGAAAACAATGGACTTCAGTTACATTCTTAGGAGGTTTCCAGTCAACAATAGCAAAAATCTTGCTCGGGTTAACTCTAATACCTTCAGATGAAACAATATGTCTTAGAAATCCAACCTCTTGGAGCCAAAACTCACATTTGCTAAATTTAACATACAGTTGCTTATCTCTCAAGGTCTGTAACACAATCCTCAAATGCTCGGCATGCTCAAACTCATCTCGTGAATAGATCAAAATGTCATCAATGAACACAATAACAAATCTGTCTAAATACGGTCTAAATATTTGATTCATCAAATCCATAAAAATAGCAAGAGCATTAGTTAATTCGAAAGGCATAACAAGGAGTTCATAATGTCTGTACCTCGTACTGAACGCTGCCTTCGGCACATCTGAGTCTTTAACTCGTAACTGATAGTAACTCGATCTCAAGTCAATCTTTGAAAACAATGTTGCACCTTTCAGCTGATCAAATAAATCATCAATCCGCGATAGAGGGTATTTTTTCTTTATAGTCACTTTATTCAGTTGTCTGTAATTGGTACACTTTCTCATCGTGCTGTCTTTTTTCCTTACAAATAGTACCGGTGCACCCCAGGGCGAATAACTCGGTCATGCCAAACCTTTGTTTGTCAATTCTTGTAACTGAGCTTTCAACTCTTTTAATTCTGTTGGATCCATTCTGTACGGAGGTATCGATATTGGTGTTGTTCCCGGTACTAATTCAATACAAAATTCAACCTCTCTAATCGGTGGCAAAATTGATAATTCTTCTGGAAATACATCCGAAAACTCACAAACAATAGGTACAAATTCAATCATGGATTCAGACACCTTTGTATCCAATATGTATGCAAAATATGCATCATAACCCTTTTTCATACATTTCTAAGCTAACAGAGATGATATCACAGTAGGTAATTCACTCGAATCATCAGACTCAATTCGAAGAATTTCACCGTTCTGATATTTTAATTCGATAATCTTTCATCTACAATTCACAACTGCATCATGCATAGTCAGCTAGTCCATAACCAGAATCACATCAAACTCATCGAAAGGTAGAAGCATCAAGTCACCAAAAAAAGTAACCCCGAGTCATCAAAGGACAATTCTTACAAATTTTATCAACTAAAACAGACTTGCCTAAGGGGTTCCATACTTTAATTACAAACATTATAGACTCAACATGTAAACTCTTTTTTAAACACTAAATCCATACAGATATATAAATGGGTTGATCCAGGATCTATCAATGCAATTATATCAGTATCAAAAAGAGAAAAAATACCGATAATAACATCTAGCGATGATGCCTCCTCTCGTGCACGAATAGCATAAGCTCAGGCAGGTGCTCGTGCTTCAGATCTCACAACAGAATCTCTCGTAGCACCTCTACCACTGGATACATTTCTCATATTTCTCGGTGGTCTCCTTCTCGCAGTCGTATTGCTCGATCTTACATTCTAAACGTTTTCTTTCTGGATAACTCTGGGTAGTCTCGAATAAAATGATCTGGCAAACCACATTTGAAGCAAGCTTTAGTACTCTTATTCCAGCATTCACCAAAATGTCTTCTCCCGCACTGTTGACACTCGAGTTTGTTATTTCTTACACTGCCAACACTTGAGACGGATGTAGCTTGAGCTTTAGGATTCACAATTTGATTTCCACGATCTCTATTCTGATATCCCACTGATGTATTAGATCTACTATACAAATCTTGGAATTTCTTCAATGAAGATGAGAAGGTTTACTCATCAGTCTTTTCCTCGAATCTCTAGCCTCCAAATTATCTTTCTTCTTTCTCTGCTAAAGTTTTCAGCTTTGTAATCCCGATCAACTAACACAATAAATATTTTAAATATAAAATTCCAACCAAAAGTTTAATATCTTCATCCAGCCCATTAACAAACCGCTTGCACATTATCTCTTCAGTAGAAACATACTCTCGAGCATACTTGCTTAATTGTACAAATTCTCTTTCATATTCTGTCACGGTCATTCGACCCTATTTCAACTCTAGAAACTCTTTATGCTTTTGATCAAGGAACCGCTGACTTATATATTTCTTCCGAAATTTCGTCTAAAAGAATTCTTAGGTCACTTGCTCTCTCGGCACTACAGACACCAAGGTATTCCACCATTGTTATGCAGAGTCTCTCAGAAGAGAAATAACACACTTTAAGCACTCAGCTAGTGCACACGAAAGTTCATCAAACACTCTGTTAGTATTTTCAAGCCAAAACTCGGCTCTCTAAGGATCATCATCAACATTAGCTCTGAACTCTTCAGCCCCGTGTTTACAGATTTTATCAACTGGAGGCTTGTTCAATCTTAAAAGTTTGACTCCTTAAGGAGCTATGGATACGGGTTGGGGAATAGGAAAGGGTGGAGGTTGTTAAGTAGCTGGGTTCGTTCAAATATATTGAGTGAACTATTCATTCATCATTTGGAAGAAGGCTTCTTTAGCCTCTCCTCCCTTGCTACCCATCACGGGTCTAGAATCAGACGGCGCTGTCCCTTGGCGGAAGCACACGCGTTACTCTCAACCTCATCACTATAGCTCAATTAGGATCCATTACTATATGAAAACACATTTTAAGATGTCAGGAGTCATAACACTATCACAATTTATATATAGCATGTATAGTTAGACTCTCACACACGCTACGTTAGTCCTAGAATTGACTAATCGTAGCTCTAATACCAATAAATGTAACACCCCTCACCCGTATTTAATGATGGAATAGGGTTACGGAGAATTACCAGACTTACAACACTATTAAACTTACACTTCATATACAATTCATTAAGCCAAATACAATTCAATCATAAATAATCATGGTGTCCCTTAAACGAGCCTACGAGGCCTTACACATGCATTGAGAATGGTTCGGACTAAACCGAATACTTGAAAAAAATTTCAACATTTAGTAAATTTTTTCTTCAAACAAGGGACACACACCCGTGCGGCCAGACCGTGCGTCTCAAACGGCCACTAGAAATGTAACACCCCAAACCCGGCCCATTTGCTATGACCGAATTTGAAATGCCACTGCGGAAAAATGTTTGAAAAACTTTTGACTTAGAGTTAAAAACATAAAAATTTGTTGTCTTTACTAAAACATTGTGTAATTAAAGTTCCAAATAAAATTAAGTTGTTTAAAAATAAAACATTTTCAAATAATAATATAATCGACAATCCAACTTAAAACATAATAAAAATCCTTAAATACTTAAAGTGGCCCTTATTACAATAAATAACCTTTCATAAATAAAATGTGTAAAACAAATAAAATATCTTCTGCATGGGCCACCTCGTATCCACTCCAACCCGGTCCGAGCATCATCTGTAAGGTTTGAGAAAAATTGGGTGAGTCACACAGACTCAGTGTGTAATTAATCCATTGAATTCCACCCACATGTTAACCACATATTAACCCATATATCAGATAACAAGATATCATATTCACTTAATAACACATTCTGGGCTTGGCCCATATTCATATCACTTATCAGGTAATAGGGTAATTAACCGCATAAATCCACATATCGGGCTTAACCCATTTCCACACTGATCCACATTCATATCTTTGGGCTTGGCCCATTTCTAATTAATCCACATACCCATTAAAATTATGCAAAATGCACCCAACCCAACCTAGGGTTCATCCTCTACACACCCCCGTATCCATCCACCACACACGAGGGGATTATCAAATCACCCTCTCCTTTTTACTCCAAAAGGCAATCAATGTTGTCCACGTCCAATTAAGCACAATAATCCACAACGCGACCTCAATCAGCGCCAATCCACAATGTAGCTGTAGCTAACACCAAAACCATGACGGGACACATAGTCACTCATCAAACACAATATGGCACATAGCCGATATCAACCATGATGAGGCACATAGCCACTCATCAAGCCACACGAACTAAATCGTAATTAATCCACAACGTGACCTTAGTCAACGTCAATCCACGATGTAGCTCAAGGCTAACATCAAACCACATACTCGAAGTACACCCGTACCTTCTTTCATATCATATCCCAACCCATGCACATGCAACATTCCATAATGACATAATATAATGATGCATGAGCATGTTCATCAAGCATATTATCACATATTCATATTAGAAATCACTTTTTATCAGATATGGTACTTACCGGATTATCGACATACCCCTTGAGGGTATCCACATCACAATTTCCATTGCACTAGTTAGCACATATTTAACACATACAAATATAACACAAATACCCGGAAAATGGTAGGCTAACTACACACCTGCCTATTAGTGAAATCTCGAACTACTCGAATCTAACACGATCTCGAAACGTGGTTCTTCCTTCTCCTAAATGCCGATTTGGTCTCCTACCAAATCCCGAATCACACTCTGAGTTCCCTTCCTTTAGCTACACACAAAAGAACACCTTTTATGGCACTATGAACATTTGGCCAAACCACAAAACTATAAGCAAAACCATTCGGCCATACCATCAAATCCCGAAGGGTTATCGAATGAAATATCAAATCTTACCTATTGGCTTACCCAAAACGATTGTCAGAGAATTGAGGCTTAGAACGATTGCTTCCTAAGTCCCGAAGAGTCTAGAAAAAATAATTCCTAAGAATTGTTAGAACCTTGCAACAAATGCCCAAGCATTCGGCCTTGGTGAAGAATTAGGAGAGAATAATGTTGAAAGTCTCTTGTGGAAAGCAAAGAGGAAAAGATGAATAGAAATGAGGAGTTTAGGTTTGGGTTCTCAAGAATAGAAGATAAATCAAGGAAGAACTTTGAGTCCAAGTGCATTCGGCAATAAGGGAAAAAAAGAAGAAATGGTCTTTTGATAGTTTTGTAGTTTGGTCACAAAAGAAAAGAAAGAAGAAATGGACTTGAGGGAGAAAGAACAATTAAAAACAAAATGGTCAAAACCCAAATGGCCAAAAGAAAGAAAGAAAAAGGTTTACCTTATGACCAAAATACATTTGGCTAAGAGGAGAAAACAAATTAGAGAGAAACACAAAAATGACCCAAAAGAAAGATGTGCTCAACTAGCACTAATTCTACCAAAAGCTAACCAAAAATTCAGCCAACCCCCCTAGCCACACATGCCGTCCACATTCATGGACTAATGGCCTTAGAAAAGTTTCCATAACACTTCCCATCATCTAAGCCCTTTGTCCCCCCATCCTTCCATAATCTTAAGAATCTTATCCCAAAATACAAGCTTTCCTATTTTGCTATTCAACTTGCCATAAAAGTTGAAAGTCCAACCTACCATATGTATAGTTTGACCAACACTTAATGCAAAGGTGCATAAAAATAAAGTCTTCCAAATGTAATCCATGCAACTCGAACCACTTCCCTCAAGCAACTCTTCATGCATCATAACCACCTTGCCACTAACTCCTCATGTGCTAGAATTTAACACTTAAATTAACTTAAGTGTCAAGATCACCTAATCCACTTCACTAAATTTTTAATACTAATAATTATTCTAACTTCGTAAATAAATCCAAACCTTCACAAGACTATGCTAAACACACAAACAATCCTACCCGAGCTAACACAAGTAACAAGATGATACTCAAATTTTTCCTAAAACCCAGGGCCCAATCCTACTAGGCCCAATTTCGGGATGTTACAATTCTACCCTCCTTAAAGAAATTTCGTCCTCGAAATTTCCAACTAACTAACTAACAGTCGTGCAATCTTACTCATCACACTACGCTTATGCTGCGCACTCTGATCTAAGCACAGTTCCTAAGTTCATATCCAAAGTTTCAAGCACTTCACTAGCAACACAAGAATGAGCTATCTCTAAAGCAAAACAAAGAACTTACCCGCTATCACATCCTTGGTTGTCCCACATCCGAACCTTCAGCACCTCTACCGGGTGTTCCACGACCTCGGCCAAAACCATTTCCTCCATGGTTTGGACCATGAACCTTGTTGTCGAGGACAATTCTTAACTAAATGAGCCTTAGATCCACACCTATTACACACTCTCCGTGTGAGTTCTCCCACACCGAGCACATAAACGATTCCGATTCTCAAAGAATGCAGTGCATGTGAAATTCTCGACCCTTGGTCTTTTCTAAAAGTCTTCCGCGATTTTATTGGTCCAAAACTCCTCTTGTTCCAATTCCTATCCTTTTCTCGGTTCTCCTTACAGTCTTCTTAATTTCTTCAAGATCCGAGCTTTCTCCACTAGAACAAAGAAAGTCCTTTTCTCTTTGGAGCAATCAACATTCGCAACTCATCTCAGAACCCATCTTGAACCGACACACCTTTCATAATTAGTGGTCATGATCCCTTTGGCGTCTTGACTTAACCGCACAAATTTTGCTTCATACTGCCACCGACTTACTTCCTTGAACTAAGTTGAGAAATGCCTTTCTTTGCGAGTCCAAGTGGTGGCTCCAACGTACTTTCCTTCAAATTTAACCTTAAAATAATCCCAATCCAATCGATCCGTCGAGACACCTTGTCTAACAGGAGCCACCATCGATAAGCTTTGTCCCGAGCAATGAAACAAAGACCTTTCAGCTTTTTTCTCATCCAGACAGTCCAAATCGTCCATTATTCTTTCGATCGCTTCTAACAATACTCGCCACATTCGAGCTACTCTAGATATTCCTCTAAAAACTTTAGCCCCGTTCAACCTGAGTCGTTCCGACACTAACTTTCAAGCTCCGCTTCCTACACTAGCCCCTGCCACTCGATCGAGCACTCGTAACATGGCCCGCGATACTACGTCATCGCCTCCTGTCTGATCTTGATCCTCTGCGCCCACTGCCTGGCGGCGGAACCTTATTTTCTGACCCATGGCTAGACCCTACCGATTCTGATACTGCCATTCTACCTCTACTACGTCCACGACGACCACGTCCCCTAGAACTCATTTCTAACGTCGCGATTTAATCTGATTAAGAAGTTTTATGCATCAGAATTTTGTTCCACTTATTAACCGCAAATAATTTTTTATGAAATAAAGTATTTAGAAGTAGTTCTTTCGATCACACAAAGGTTCGATTCAAGTTCACTACTCTAATTGAGAGTCACATTCACATTCATAAGCGAAACACATTTATTCACTACACCTCTATAGTCATTTCAGTCCTTCCCAACCCAGGGGCAATTTCGTCATTCGTCCTATAAGGGTATTTTGGTTTTAAATCGGGGTCAATTCGAAAATATTTTACAAATCAAAGGCATTTCAAAAATTACAAAACCTCGGGGGTTATCTTGAAAATTTGTTTTCCAAATTAGAGGTGTTGCAAGAATTTCAGATATCGGGGTTTTTTCGGTAATTTTGGAAGTCAGGGGCATTTTCGTAAATTTTCCCAAATTAGGTGGTTTTTTTGTAAAATAGGGTTTCTGATATTTTGTAAAGCAAGAATATTTTAACATAAGTCGAGGGTATTTTTGAAAATCTTAGTAACTAAGGGGTATTTTAGTAATTTACAACACAGGGGCATTTTTGTAATTTTGTAAATCGAAGATATTTTGGAAAAATTCTCAAAAATACTCATTCTACAAATCAAAGGGGTAATATGGTGATTTTAAAAACTAGGGTTTTATAAAAATTACTGCTAGTTCCTTCGGGTTTTAGTTATCGCTTTAGCCGTGAATAAGTCCTCTTGGTTAGGGTGAACCGTAGCTACGCACTGTAGGATTCAAGTAAAGAGGAGGTGAGTCACTAGGACTGCTTAAATACCAAGCTCTTCTGAATCCACTCCTGACATGCGCACAACCTGTTACCACACCTAGCTCGGTGACTTAGTCACAGGTTTGTTTGATAGTCCTTAAGTCTTATGCTTTTGTATTTGAGTAGGCTAGTCCTAGGGTTCAATAGCCCTAATCTACTAATCTACATTCCCATAAAAGCCCATCAAATTCACATATTCAATTCACTTCAGTAGTCAGAGGTACTTACTTGATGGACTTTGGGTCGGAGATACAGGTGCCATGCCAGAATAACCTGAAAAATTTCATAAAAATCCATATTTTTGAAAAGCCCATCTTTGAAAATGTTTTTGGACCCAAAACCCTCAAAGTCGAGTTTTGAATCGGGCTCTGATACCAATTTGTAACACCCCAAACCCGGCCCATTTGCTATGACCGAATTTGAAATGCCACTGCGGAAAAACGTTTGAAAAACTTTTGACTTAGAGTTAAAAACATAAAAATTTGTTGTCTTTACTAAAACATTGTGTAATTAAAGTTCCAAATAAAATTAAGTTGTTTAAAAATAAAACATTTTCAAATAATAATATAATCGACAATCCAACTTAAAACATAATAAAAATCCTTAAATACTTAAAGTGGCCCTTATTACAATAAATAACCTTTCATAAATAAAATGAGTAAAACAAATAAAATATCTTCGCATGGGCCACCTCGTATCCACTCCAACCCGGTCCGAGCATACCGTAAGGTTTGAGAAAAATTGGGTGAGTCACATGACTCGATGTGTAATTAATCCACCGAATTCCACCCACATGTTAACCACATATTAACCCATATATCGATAACAAGATATCATATTCACTTAATAACACATTCTGGGCGTGGCCCATATTCATATCACTTATCAGGTAACAGGGTAATTAACTGCATAAATCCACATATCGGGCTTAAACCATTTCCACACTGATCCACATTCATATATTGGGCTTGGCCTATTTCTAATTAATCCACATATCCATTAAAATTATGCAAAATGCACCCAACCCAACCTAGGGTTCATCCTCTACACACCGCCGTATCCATCCACCACACACGAGGGGATTATCAAACCACCCTCTCCTTTTTACTCCAAAAGGCAATCCCGTCCACGTGCAATTAAGCACAATAATCCACAACGCGACCTCAGTCAGCGCCAATCCACGATGTAGCCGTAGCTAACACTAAAACCATGATGGTACACATAGTCACTCATCAACCACGATATGGCACATAGCCGATATCAACCATGATAAGGCATATAGCAACTCATCAAGCCACGCGAACTAAATCGCAATTAATCCACAACATGACCTTAGTCAACATCAATCCACGATGTAGCTCAAGGCTAACATCAAACCACGCACTCAAGTACACCCGCACCTTCTTTCATATCATATCCCAACCCATGCACATGCAACATTCCACAATGACATAATATAATGATGCATGAGCATGTTCATCAACATATTATCACATATTCATATTAGAAATCACTTTTATCGATATGGTACTTACTGGATTATCGACATACCCTTGAGGGTATCCACATCACAATTTCCATTGCACTAGTTAGCACATATTTAACACATACGGATATAACACAAATACCAAAAGCGGTAGGCTAACTACACACCGCCTATTAGTGAAATCCCGAACTACTCGAATCTAACACGATCTCAAACGTGGTTCTTCCTTCTCCTAAATGCCGATTTGGTCTCCTACCAAATCCGAATCACACTGAAGTTCCCTTCCTTTAGCTACACACAAAAGAACACCTTTTATGGCACTATGAACATTCGGCCAAACCACAAAACTATAAGCAAAACCATTCGCCATACCATCAAATCCAGAAGGGTTATCGAATAAAATATCAAATCTTACCTATTGGCTTACCCAAAGCGATTGTCGAGAATTGAGGCTTAGAACGATTGCTTCCTAAGTCCCAAGAGTCTAGAAAAAAATAATTCCTAAGAATTGTTAGAACCTTGCAACAAATGCCCAAGCATTCGGCCTTGGTGAAGAATTAGGGAGAGAATAATGTTGAAAGTCTCTTGTGGAAAGCAAAGAGGAAAAGATGAATAGAAATGAGGAGTTTGGGTTTCGGGTTCTCAAGAATAGAAGATGAATCAAGGAAGAACTTTGAGTCCAAGTACATTCGGCAATAAGGGAAAAAAAAGAAGAAATGGTCTTTTGATAGTTTTGTAGTTTCGGTCTCAAAAAGAAAAGAAAGAAGAAATGGACTTGAGGGGAGAAAGAACAATTAAAAACAAAATGGTCAAAACTCAAATGGCCAAAAAGAAAGAAAGAAAAAGGTTTACCTTATGACCAAAATACATTTGGCTAAGAGGAGAAAACAAATTAGAGAGAAACACAAAAATGACCCAAAAGAAAGATGTGCTCAACTAGCACTAATTCTACCAAAAGCTACCCAAAAATTCAGCCAACCCCCTAGCCACAAATGCCGTCCACATTCATGGACTAATGGCCTTAGAAAAGTTTCCATAACACTTCCCATCATCTAAGCCCTTTGTCCCCCCATCCTTCCATAATCTTAAGAATCTTATCCCAAAATACAAGCTTTCCTATTTTGCTATTCAACTTGCCATAAAAGTTGAAAGTCCAACCTACCATATGTATAGTTTGACCAACACTTAATGCAAAGGTGCATAAAATAAAGTCTTCCAAATGTAATCCATGCAACTCGAACCACTTCCCTCAAGCAAATCTTCATGCATCATAACCACCTTGCCACTAACTCCTCATGTGCTAGAATTTAACACTTAAATTAACTTAAGTGTCAAGATCACCTAATCCACTTCACTAAATTTTTAATACTAATAATTATTCTAACTTCGTAAATAAATCCAAACCTTCACAAGACTATGCTAAACACACAAACAATCCTACCCGAGCTAACACAAGTAACAAGATGATACTCAAATTTTTCCTAAAGCCCAAAGCCCAATCCTACTAGGCCCAATTTAAGGATGTTACAAGAAACGCTCATGTGTCTAGCCCGTGTACCCTTCAAAGTGGCCATACACGCCCGTGTGCCAAGCCGTATATTAGGCGGTGTCAAACCTATAGGGTATACTGACTTATGCAACACGACCAAGTCACACGCCCGTGTGCTAGGCTATGAGCCAATTAGAGGGTATACTGACTTGTGCCACACGGCTGATAACACGTCCGTGTGTGAGACCGTGTGGGGCATATTGACTTCAATTAAATTTCAATACTAGGGGATACACGGCCATGTAATATGACCATGTGTCACACACGGTTGAGATACACGCCTATGTCTCTACCCGTGTGGACTTAAATAGGCTATTTACCTTGCCATTTTGCCACCTTAATTTAAATGACCTACATCAACCCAAATGGCAACAATTCAAAGCATAAATGACCATCAATTTAAGCCACAATCAAGACAAAATCATACCATTTCCAATACTAGCAATCAACATGCTTATAACCTCAAGTTTTATCTAATTAAAATATACCTAATTTACATATACCAAACTATTAGCTAAACCTTTGTCAAACATACGTCATTTTGCACCAATTCACAAATACAATTCAAATCCAACATCAACCAATTAACCTTTATTATGATCATACCCACAAGCTTCATAACAAGCCATTTATGAACCTAAATATCAACCATAATGCACATATAAGCACATAACCAAACTCACCAAATTAAGCCAAATCTTATGGCTATATTTACAAACCAAAACATATACATAGAAGCCATCTCAAATGGCAAAACTCACTACCAAAACATAACCAACATAAAATGGTCCCTGTACATGCCATATCCTAAAAATACTAAGTTCATAGGTACCAATTGAAAGATGGATAGTGTAAAACGATCTCCGATGATCCTCGAATGCAAGCTAGCTATGATGACACTACAAAACATGAGAAAATGAACAAAGTAAGCTTTATAGCTTAGTAATCTCATATGTTAACAATGAGAAAATATCACCATTCATTAATCATTCAAATAATAGAAAATAATATACAACAATTCTATTAGATCTCAAAGCTATCAAATGATCATTTACATAACTTACCAAGGAACCCATTAATTCCATAGTTTCAATAATCAACTCATTTTCGTAAGTACCTGTACCATCTCGTACCAATTTCATATTTGACTACATTCTTCATTTACCCATTGAACCATTTGGAATAGAAGTCGGATACTCAAGGTCTCACATGATAAATACCTATACCATGGCCCGAAGCCAAATCAATGTAACTTATCCAAAATTCTGATATCATGGCCCAAAGCCAAATCAATCGATATGCATGGCCTGAAGCCAAATCAGTTTATCTCATACATATAGTGCTAAATCATGGCCCGAAGCCAACTCAAGTATACCTAATGACATGTCACTAGCATCCTTAACTATTCCTAAAGTTCAATCAGGTTTCCAATTTTCAAATCTTCATCAAACCATTTCGAACTCGTACTTAATCACATAAACACAATTCATGCTATATTGAAGCATATAAACTATATTTTAAATGAATTTATAATATACGAACTCACCCCGAATGTTAAAACGGCGAATCGAGTCGATTAGACGATAACTTTATCTTTTCCCTAATCCAAGTCTATATTTCACTTTTCTTGATCTAAATATATTCAAAGCTAACTTATTTAATCTTCTATTCATTCAATTTAGTCCAAAACACTCTTTAAAACACATTTACTCTTTTGTCCCTAAACTTTCACATTTTTCACAAGTTAGTCCTTATTGCATACAATCACAAATTAGGGAAATTCCAAATATATCCATGCTAGCTGAATTACCATAATACCCCTAGTAGCCCATATTTATTTATTTCACATTTTAACCACAAAGTTTTAACATTTCTCAATTTAACCCTTAATTTACATTTTCACTAAAAATCACTTAACAAAACTTGTTTAACTAACAACAAACATTCAAAATCTATCATCAATCATCAAAACTCATACATATTCATCAATAGCAACATTCAAAATCTTTAACAGTTTTACAAATTAGTCCCTGGGCTAGCTAGTATTAGCTGCAATGATCTTAAAAACATAGAAATCATTAAAAACGGGACAAAATTGTACCTTAATTAGTTATCCAAGCTTGGAAAAAGGAAAACCTAAATTTGGCTATTTCTTCTCCTCCAATTTTGACTATGTTGAGAAAGATGAACACAAATTTGATTTTTGTTCTGTTTTAATTAACCTTTATTAATAAATTACCATTTTAACCTTAATGATAACCTTTAAAAATCACTTATTGCTTGTCCATCTTTGTCCACTTATAATTAAAATGGTCTAATTACCATTTAAGGACCTTAACTTTAAGGTTCTATAGTTATTTAATACCTTTAACTATTAGAACTCAAGTTTTACGCTTTATGTGATTTAGTTTTTTATTGCAACAAATTTATCCAAATATGGCCGAAAGATGCGGTTCATTAAATCCATGAACATAGCAGGGGCATTCATTAAACCGAAAGGCATGACTAAGAACTCATAGTGACCACACCTCGTCTCAAAATGCGGTCTTCGGCACACCTGAGTCGTTGACTCTCAACTGGTAATATCTCGCCCTCAAATCTATCTTGAAAAACACAGTGGTCCCTTCAATTGGTCAAAAAATCATCGATCCTTGGCAATGGGTACTTGTTCTTCATGGTTACCTTATTAAGCTTCCAGTAGTCTATACATAATCTCATGGAACCTTCTTTCTTTTTCATAAATAACACTGGAGCACCCCACGGAGAATAACTCGGTCATGTAAAGCCCTTGTTTGTCAACTCTTGTAACTATGCCTTCAATTCTTTTAACTTAGTTGGAGGCATCCTGTATGGAGCAATCGATATAGGTGCAGTACTAGGGGCTAACTCAATGCTAAATTCAACCTCTCTAGCTGGAGGCAACCCTGGCAATTCTTCTGGGAATACATCTGGATAGTCACACACTATCGATACTAATTTGTTTCTCAACTTAGTCTCTTTGGCATTCATCACAAAGGCAAGATATGCTTCATATCCCTTTCTTACATATTTCTGGCCAGACATATGAGAAATCACTACAGGCGACCTATCCTGTTCATCTGATTCAACACGAAGAGTGTCTCCGTTTTCACATTTCAATTCAATGTACTTCTTTCCACAATTTATTGTCTCATCATGAGCGGTTAACCAATCCATAGCAAGAATTCTATCGAATTCATTAAATGGTAATAGCATGAGATTCGCCTTAAAACAATGACCTCTAATCATCAATGGGCAATCTTTGCATACTTTATCCACTAGTACACATTTGCTGGACACTTTTATCAAGAATTCTATAGACTCTACAGGCATGCTTATACTAGATACTAATTTCAAGCAAATATATGAGTGGGTAGATCCCAGATCAATTAAAGTAACAACATTAGTATCATGAAGAGAAAATGTACATGTAATTACATCAGGGGATGAAGCCTCTTCGCGAGCACGAATGGCATAAGTCCTAGTAGGTGCTCTACCCTCAGATCTCGTGGCCTGCTCTTTAGGTGTACTCTTACTACTCGTTCCACTTCCAATTTTCTCTGTTGTCTCCTTCTAGTAGTGCTTCTTGACCTTGCACTCTGAATTTTTTCTTTTTCGACCATCTTAGGGCATTGTCTAATAAAATGATCTTGGGAACCACACTTAAAACAGGCTCTCTTATGTGCTCGACATTCACCGAGGTGGCATCTACCACACTGTGGACATTTCGGTCTATTAGGTCGTGTGTTCCCAACACTAGCAACTGAAGTAGTCTGAGTTTTAATCCCTGAGTACTATTTACCCTTACTCTTATTCAAAATCTAGCTGAAGTAGTTCATCGGGTAGGGAAATCTCTTGACGTCTTGGATGAGGACTGAAATAACTTACTCAGTTGTCTCTTTCTTGAGTCACGAGACTCTATCTCACTTTTTTTCTCTTTAACCAAGCCCTCGGCTTTATAAGCCCGGTCCACTACCACAACAAATTCTTTTAATTCTAGGACACCAACAAACAATCGGATATCTTCATTTAATCTAACTTCAAACCTTTTGCACATAATGGCTTCAGTGGATACACACTCTCTAGTGTATTTGCTGAGCCTCAAGAACTCACGCTCTTACTTCATTACTGTCATTCTACCTTGTTTCAGTTTAAAGAATTCCTTTCTTTTCTGGTCGATAAACCTTTGGCTAATGTACTTCTTCCGAAACTCTTCTTGGAAAAACTCACATGTGATCCTTTCCCTTGGTACAACAGACACAAGGGTGTTCCACCACTGATAAGCGGAATCTCTCAAGAGAGACACCACACACTTCATGCACTCTTCAGGCGTGCAAGATAACTCATCAAATACCCTGATGGTATTTTCAAGCCAAAATTCTGCCCTCTCCAGATCATCATCTTTACTAGCTCAAAATTCCTCAGCTCCTTGTTTTTGGATTCTATCAATCGGAGGCTTTTCTCTCCTTGCCACTTTTACCACTTGGGGAGCTACAAGGGTAGGCTGAGGAATAGGTGGGGGTGGAGGGGGTTGTCCATTCCGGTTTGCACAAACGAACTCTGTATACCATTCATTCATCATGTGGAGAAGAGCTTCTCTAGCCTCTTCTTATCCTCTCTTACTCACAGTCATAGGTCTATTCTCATTTTCATTTGGCACCGTCCCTTCGGTGGGAGCCGACTTGTTACTTTCAACATCATCCGCCACAACTCTAACGGGATCCATTTACTATATGAAAATACAATTTAAATCATCAGGAGTCATCACACTATCTTTATGTAAATACTCATATGTAAGGCATGTATAGCTAAACTCATGCTTACGCTACGTTAGTCCAAGAATTGACTAAACTGTAGCTCTGATACCACTAAATGTAACACCCCTTATCCGTTTTCAATGCCGAAACCGGATACGAGGCATTATCAAACTTAACTTACTTAAACATACAACATTGGGCTATAAAATTTCATTCCAACTTAAAACTTTTTCATTCATGTTCATTACGTCCCTATTATGGTTCTACGAGACCCTAAAGATGCATACAGAATGGTTCGAGACTAAACTAGAAACTTTTGTGCACTAAGAAAACTTTTACTTAAAACAAGGCGACACGCCCATGTGGGCAGGTCGTGTGATCACACACACCCATGTTCCTAGCCGATGTAGAATTTATTTTTCATTTCGAACCTCAGGGGTTTTCACATGGCGGACACACGCCCGTGTCTATGGCCCGTGTCCCTCACACGGCCTAGACACGCCTGTGTCCTCAGCCTATGTTACTTTCTATTTATAACATCAGTAAACTCTTAAGGACACACGGCCTAGGCACACGCCCGTGTGCTGGCCCGTGTGACGAATCGAATTCTCGCAAATTTTATGTAGGGGACACACGTCCTATCAACACACTCAAGGGGGTTGACCGTGTGTCACACACGGCCTAGACACGTACCCGTGTGTCTACTCTTGTGGACAATTAGAAGGCTATTTACCAAGCCAATTGCCACCCTAAAACATAAACACACTTATACCACCACAAGCAACACATAACATGGCAATAATACACTACGAAGAATCATTAAATCATCATTCATACACTTCACATTTTACTCCATCAATATCATGAACTAACACTTCATAAAACTCATCATCATTAAATATATGAAACTTGACAAATATGGACCAATTTCCAAATGGCCATTTACAAAATGAGTGCATAACATTAATAGCCAACACTTTAACTAACAAATATGACATAACAAAATGACCAAGCTCCTATACATGCCATACTCAAATAAATCAACCTTACTATACCAAAAGAATGGTTGATAGTGTGATCCGAAATTTGATGTCCTACGATCCCCGAGCTAGCTTGGTGATACTACAAGAAAAGGGAAAAGAGAGGGGTAAGCATAAAGCTTAGTAAGTTTGCATGAAATAAATAGCAACATTAAGACTTATAATAACATCTATTCATCTCATTGAATGACACATAAATTCTCCAAAACAATAACATAACTTACTCATGCATACTCTTACCAAATTGCATATCACATATTGCATACATTTCTCATAAGTTTCTCATGGGTACCTATATCACTTCATCACATAATCTTAGCATTTTCATACTCTTTAATCATAGATTTATCTCTTTTTCATCTTATGCATAAACTTAGCTCTTTGCCCGTTGAACTACTCAGAATATTGAAGGATACTAAATCTCATCATACATGTATCACGATGCCAATGCCATATCCCAAATATGGTCTTACATGGGATCACCTTTGATGCTGATGTCATATCCCAGATATAGACTTACACGGGATCTCATATCTCGATGTCGGTGCCATATCCCAGATATGGTCTTATACGAGATCGTATATAGATGTCAATGCCATGTCTCGGACATGGTCTTACATAAGATCTTTCTTTGGTGCCGAAGCCATGTCCCAGACATGGTCTTATATGGGACCTTCCTTATTCAGTGCTGATGCCATGTCCTTGACATGGTCTTATACGGGACATGCATCCGGTCCCGATGCCATGTCCCAGACATGGTCTTATACGGAACCTTCCTTATCTCATGTTGTAACATAGGTATCCTTGCTATTTCAAATATTCTACCGGGACGTCAACTTAACATATTCTCATCATATTCTCATCAAGGTATCATTAGTCAGTTTTCATAGAAATAATATTTATTTTTCATGATATCAAGAAATTAAGAATAATAAAACATAATGTAACTTAAATTTCACACAAACTTACCTCGATATTCAAAATGTGTGTAGATATTCGATTTAGTCCACAACCTTGCTCTTGCCTCGATTTCGGTCCGGGCTTCGTGTTTCTTGATCTATAATAATAATTTCACTTGTTTAATACACGCATTGACTAAATTGACCCATGAATCATACTTTTCCAAAATTATGATTTTGCCCCTAAGCTTTCACATAATTACACTTTTACCCCTAGGCTCGTAAAATGATTTTTATTCAACATTCTTGTATTTTAATCCTAGTCGAATCATATTCTTAACTACAATAGCCCTTAATTTCCTCTATTTCACCCATGTATGACAATTTTTATAAATTTTATAATTTGGTGCGTTTATGCATTTTCCATGAAAATCACTTAGAAAAAAGACGTTTATCATACATCAAACATTCATATTCTTCCATAAATCATCAAAATACAAGCATGTCATACATGTGTAAATTTTTAAACATAAACCATAGCTCAAAATATAGCTAGAAATAGCTAAATCGAGCTACGAGGATCTCAAAAATACGAAGAACATTAAAAACAGGGCTAGGAGGTACTTACAATCAAGCTTGGAAGATGAACAAACCCTAGCTATGTCTTCCTTAGTGATTTTCAGCCATGGGAGAAGAAGATGGATACAATTTTGACTTTTTTTTCCTTTTAATTAACTTATTAACCAAATGACCAAAATACCCCTAAGGCCTTTTCTTGAGATTTTTCCTTTCCATGCCCATTTTTGTCCATCTTCATATAATGGTCTAATTGCTAAATAAGGGCCTCTAATAATTTTTCTAATACTATTTCATACATAAACCTTCTAGAATATCATATTTTACAATCCTTGTAATTTACTCCTAATGGACAAATTTATCACTAATTAATAAAATTTCTTCATGAAATTTTCACACAATTATGCAAACATTCTATAGGCCTCATAAAAGCCATAAAACACATATTTCTACCTCAAATTTGTGGTCTTGCAACCACTGTTTCGACTAGGCCCCAAATCGGGCTATTATAGTTATCTTGAGAACTTTCATTGTTCTCTAATTTATTACTATGTTTCCTCTTCTTGTGGTTATTATTATGTTACTTATATTATATCCTTTATTTTTTATGCTTGCATTCAATTTAGGGAATGCAACATGTAAGACCCCAAAAATAGGTCTAGTAGTTTCGAGTAAGGTTACCAGGTTCCGAGTAAATATTGGGAATTAATCAGATTAATTAGCGATTTATATTCTTAATTAGTTAGCTTAATTTCAACTAAAAATCAATAAATAATATTCTAAAAAATAAAAATATTTTTAGAAAAATTAATTTTATGGTTTTAAATAATTTTGGGTAAAAATAAATATTTTGGGTTAAATTGGACTTTAAAATAATTTAAAATAAGGGTTTAATTAGATGATTTAAAATATTAATTAAATGGGACTAATTTGCAAACAAGGGAAATGTATAAGAGATTTAAAATAAACCATATGTTTGAAATTTTGGAGGGAAAGGAGCAAATTGTAAAATAAGGGAAAATGGGGAGTGGCCTGATGGCAAATTCCCCAAATTTTAAAAATCAAATGGGGAGTGGCCTAATGGCAACTACCTCACTTTTCACTCATTTTTCACTCGAATTAAGAGCTTTTTCTCTCCTTTTTTTTTTTTTTTTTTTGCTTGTTTTCATAAACCAAATATCAGAGAATAGACCTAAATATTTTCTCTCCCAAAATTCTTTCTAAAATCTCTCGAAATAATTTTCAAAGTTGGGCAAAAAGTCATTTGAATTTCTTCAAGCATTTTTATTCAAACTTTCAAATCAATGATTTGAGTTCACTGAAGGTAATCATCATCTCTAAATTTATTTTTAAGTTCATTTCAATCATTATTTGTTAATTAAAGTGATTATAACGGATTTTCAACTTTAATTTATTCTTTCTTGAGCTTGAGGATCAACAATGGTGGATCTTTAATTTTGAGTTGGAATACAAATATTAATGGATGTCTAAGCTCAAAGTAGGTCTAATAAGAAGTTTTTCATATTAAACCAAAAGATCAAACACGTTTTATGGATCAATTTTGAGAAATTCAAATTTGATCAAGAATATGGATGATTTTTCCGAAAAATTATGAAATAGATTAAATGATGAAATTAACACATAGAATACATGTTATTGGACTAGGAATGAAGATTAGAAGTGGTTTGAGGTGCTAAAAAGGGAGTTTATTTGAGGAATTCCATATTTTGGCTTTGTTGTGCGACATCGGTAAAGTAATTTAGAGCAATGATTTAGATTCGTATACTGTATCAAATTTCGTGTTTCTTGTTGCTATTGTTAGTTTGTAATGCATACTGTCTCTGTTATGTGAAAATCAAAATTGAAGCTCAAACTTGCTTGTTTGAACACATTTTGCTTAAAGAGCTAAGTGTGGAAGTAATTGATATTAAGGGCAATCTGGTAAATTGGTCTGATCATGTGTTAAATTAAAGGTTTAATTAGTGTTATTAATGACTTAATTTCATATTGGATGGTTGGATTTGCAAAATTAGGTTTTATTTTATAAAAAGCAAAATGGCAATTGGTTTGGTAAGTTGTGTATTATGCTTTTAGCATGATTAAATTGTATGGAATGATTTGATATTTGGAGCATGAATTGCTAATTTATTGAAAATTTGATAAAGATGTTCTAATTGTATATGAATATTAGGAAAACGATATTTTCTAAGCTTAATTTATTGATGTTAAAATTGCTTAGTAACATGTTTTTACTTGCATGTTTTTACTTGCATTTTAACATCTTAAATTAAGTGATTAAACAACAGATTTTATGCATTGTATGTATGATTATATTGGCAACATTGCATGGTGGATCCATTGAATATAATTGACATGTCATATGATTTTTGAGTACTCACCATTATTTGTGATATTGTGAGCATTGGCTCTTGGTGGACTGATTTGTTTGGAGTAGATTAGGGAGTGTTGAGCTTGAGTCCCCACTCATCGGATTATTTGAGGCACTATAAGGGAGCGTGTGGCTTCACCCACTCAATTCGAAGGATTGTATTTGATTTGTAGGAGTTTGGAGATCTGTTTACCCAATGTATGATCACACATTTACTTATTGCCATGGATGTATTATGCCAATATAATTGATTATTTATGCTAATATAATTGAATGTTTATGTGTTAAAAGATGATTTTACATGCCATAGAAAAATTTATTCTTAATTCTTGAAATAGCACTATGATGAAAATGTTAACATGTTGTGTTTGAAAATTTAATGCTTAATTGGTTTGATTTATGCATGATTGGGTGCAAATTACTTAATGTTTTTACTATCATTCTCTGAGCTTTTTAAGCTCATACCCTCACATTTTGTGTAGAGAATTTTCGAGTGTAAGGAGTCAAGAATCAAGTGCAAGGGTGATCCAAGAATAAGGCTCGATAGTGGCTTAAGAAATTTACTTTAGAGACTATATAAGGGCATTGTGATGCTTTCGGGACTAGTGTTATTTTACTTGAAATGGACATTGGACATTAAGACTTTTATTTTGGTGATTTTATGTCTAATTGATGTTTGATTTATGGTATGTTGATGAGTGTTCGTACGGTGGTTGATATTCGTGTATGAAGCATGTATTTTATACTTGTAACACCCTAAACTCAGCCTAGATGTCCAGACCAAGTTGGGGAGTTACATCATCAGTTCTAAAAGTCATACTATCATAACACAATCAAGTTGAACCAATAGTCACATAATATTCATCACAACAATAATTTAAACATATAATCTTCATAAGTCCATAAAATCTTAAACCATAAATCCCTAATAGCAAAGTTAAAAATAAGCATTAAGTGTTTGACCGAGCTTTCGCAACACTAACCCGATCAAGACTAATTACCACCTGAAATCCAATCAATAAAAGGGTGAGTTATGAACTCAGTGCGTAAAAAGGAATGTAATTCAACGACGGTTACTTTTAAAGAAATTTCCAGTTCAGAGATCCAGTTCAACATAAAAGCATTTCAATCCAGATTCGGAGCAGAGGTATTACATATATATACATATACTATTCCAGTTCAGATATAATTCAGATCCGATTCAGATGCAATGTTCCTATTTCCATTCGCTACACACCAACTTCGGCCATCCCAACACACCACTATGGACATTTAATGCCCATCCATCCCTGCACACCTTTAAAGTGTACAATGACACTTTCACAAAAATGCAACTTAGCTGCTAGATCAATATGCGACAAGCGCCAAAATCAAAATGATACTCATTGTGGCATAGCCACTATTTCAGTACAGACTCCCCTTCACTCCCCTTCTCTTCACAATCTCCCACCACATGTTAATGCAGAATGTAATTATCTGTAACACATGTTCAGTCATTCTAATACAATACATAATTAATAAAATAGTTCAATATCAAAGTGGTACTACAGTGCACATTCAAGTATGTGATTCACAGATCAGTCTCAGTGTATCAGATAATTCTCATATAAACAAATTCAGCCATTCATACATTGAGGAAACCAATATCAAAGTTTAACAACATTCTCGACCTTAGAAACAGCTCCCGGACCCAACATCCTGCCACACGGCTTGAGCACACGCCCATGTGCCTTGGTCGTATGGTTTTTAAGCACAAATAGAGAGTTACACGGCCTGAGCACATGCCCATGTCTCTGCCCGTGTGGTTTTTGTACCTCAAATAGAGAGTTACACGGCCTGGCCACACACCCGTGTCCTTGGCCATGTGGATTTTAAACTACAAACAGTGAGTTACACGGCCTAGGCTCATGCCCTTATCCCTGACCGTGTGAACCTTGCACTACCATAGCCACACACAGCCTAAACAAATGCCCGTGTGGCCACCTGTGTGGCCTTAATTCAGTAAACAGTGAGTTACACGGCCTGCCACATGCCCGTGTGGTGTCAACAGCCACCATTTTTGGCGATCTAAAACTTACAAATTAAGGTTTTTGGTACACACCTGATTTTGTTTTGACGAAGAAACAATACGAGGACTACCCGAAACCTAAATAATCATTCCATGATCAATTACACTATCAATTCCAACATTTAGCATGATCACTTATCGTTAAAAACATGTCGAAAGGTTCGACACAATTCTATTCCAATTCTCACACTTACCTCATACGAAACAGGAGAAATCAACCTAACACGGTGAATTACCGTCTTTTGCAATATCCTTGCCTAAACAAAATAGCCAATCAAGTGTTTAACAGAAGATCAACTAAACGAGCAAAGTCCCATTTTTGACAGAAGAATGCTAACAGAACAAAAATCACAATGAAAGGAAGTTGCAATGGAACTTACGCAAAATTGATCTCACAGGTAACAAGACTTCACATCACACAAGATTAATTGCAGAAAAGAAGAAAAGGTAATTAAAAAGAAGGAAGAACAACAAAAATAAAGAACCAAAGTTTTGAAAGAAAGAAAAATAAAAGAGCGATAACTTTTTCTTAGACTGATTTAAATTAACCACCACCCTTCTCGACATTTACAAAAATATATCCCTAATGCGTACGATGGGATTTGAACTTAGAACCAGACAAAATACAGACAGATATTTAACTAGTGAACCAGTAGGCTCATTCTTGTCACCATTTCACACTGAACTGAACTTAATCAGATAACGCGGGCTCATGGGTTTATTTAAAAAACACACAAAAAACCTTCAATGAAGCGACTCGAACTCTAAACCTTAAACTCAATTGCAGAACACAGAAACACAGATACATAAATTAATTACTGCAAATTCTCACAATTAAATTTTCAAAATTCTGGGTGTTACAATACTAACAATGTTTAATTGAAGCTTACTGAGGAGTGGATTGCTTGCGACTAAGGTATATAGCTTATGTGAATTAATTGGTGTTTGCTAAGCATGTAATTAGGTGTTAAATTTTTATTAATTGTTGCATATTTTTTGTAAATAAATTAAATTGGAGATGTGTGGATGTTTATGGTAATTAATTGTAGCTATTTCAAGTTTAATGGGTAAGTAAAATATATGAAATTAGGTTTTTAAACAACACACGGGCTGGGGACACGGTCGTGTGGGTTTTGGGGGGTTTGATTTTTTTGTTTTCGTAATCTAGTATTCTAATTTGCTTAATTTATAATTTAGTCCTAAAACTTGATTAGATTAATTGAAGCCTTTAATGATAGGGAAACTTGGTAATAATTTAGGACTAGACTTGTAACTGTTAATATTTGGTAGAAACACTCTTAATTTTTAATTTGGAAAATGTACTAAAAGTTTGTAAAAGTTTCGATTTAGTCTCTACTAATAAAACTTGAATTAGACACAGCAAATGAACTCGAATTAAGCTAAAATTTTTAGAGCTAAAATAATTTAACTAAAAGAAGATTGGTAAATTTAGAAATAAAACCGGGATAGTCTAACCTTAGGTGGTAAAATGACTAAAATACTCTTAGGTTTAAATACTTAGAAAAAGTTTTAAAATGGTTAACAAATTGCTTCTGTGTTAATAAATGATAGTTAATTAGTCATAAATGAGGTGTTATAAGGTTTGGGTGTGCGTCGTGTAACACCCCGCTTTTAGACCGATACCTACTGGGTCTGGATACGAGACATTACTATCTTGAACTCACTGAAACATGTACTTACAGGCTATAAAATTTCGTTCCAACTTAAAAACTTCACTTTCTTAGTCAATACATATAACAAGGGCCTACGAGGCGTTTAACTCATGTCAGAAAACTTTCGAAATTAAAATCAAATAACTCATTTTTGAAGCAGGGTTCACACGCCTGTAACTTGGAAACATGCCCATGTACCCATAAGCACGCCCATGCCCTCAAACCGTAGGGAACTATTGACTATTTCCACACGGACATGACACGACCGTGGGCTTAAACCGTGTACTAATACTTGATATACTGACTAAATCAACACGGTTTGGGAACACACCCATGTCCAAACCATGTGTCTTACCGGTATACACACATGGCCGTGGGATTTGCCCGTGACCTATTATGATTAATAATACTAATGTGTAGGGTTAACACGATCTTGACACACGCCCGTGTGTCCAACCATGTGGGCATTTACAGGCTATTTACCAAGCCGTTAGCCACCCTGAAATAAAGATCATATCCATACGCAATCCAACGATGCAATAACAACCCAATTTTATAAATAATACTACATGCTTCATTGATCTCAATAAACATATATGCTTAGTCAAATTTGGCCAATCACTTAGCAATATACAAAAGAATAATAAACTTGATAGCTTTTACAAAGGCCCTTCTTAAAACATGTCCACAAAATGAATGTTTCTTATACATGCCATACTTAGTAAAGTAACTTGGCTAAACCAAAATAAGAGTTGATAGTGTGTTGCGAGCTCCGACTTTAATGATCCACGAATTAGCTTGGCGGGACGGCATAAAAAGAAAGAATCATAACGTAAGCATATAGCTTAGTAAGTTTGCATGTAACAACTCATAGCATCATCATTGCTTAATATAAACCATTTCACATAAACAATGGTATTATGAATTTTAGCTAAAGAGCTTACTTACTCATATAGATTCTTACATGTCTCATTACACTTACTATTATCATACTTGTAAGGTAACCATGATACCTGTATCACTTGATCACATTGATCAGTATACTATAATAACAACAATCATGATATCTACTTTCTCATTCACAACATGGATAATGCACAACTTCATCTAACTTTATCTTGATACTAACTTTACTTTCTTAGCTTACTTTCTATCTTCTTTTAGCTTACTCTTTTGCCCGATGAATTTTTGTGAATAACCGAGGATACTAAATCTCTTCCCACATAATATGATGCCAAAGCCATATCCTAGACATGGTCTTACATGGGTTATCTCATATTGGTTTCAAGGCCATGTCTTAACATGGACTTATGTGAAGTCTTGCTCTTGATATCATACTCAATCCCAAGCTTGAGTCCTTGGACTTACATGATAACTTGCTTGCTAACTTATCAATGCCAAGCTTGCCTTGGACTTACATGATAACTTGCTTACTAACTTGATCAATGCCAAGCTTGCTTTGGACTTACATGATAACTTGCTTGCTAACTTGATCAATGCCAAGCTTGCCTTGGACTTACATGATAACTTGCTTACTAACTTGATCAATGTCAAGCTTGCCTTATACTTACATGATAACTTGTATGGTAGATCGAGTATCCTGGGAAATTCATCTCCAATCGGGACTTGCTTGTACTTATCATCATGATTTCTTGATTGAACATCACATGATCATTTCATACAATTATTGTACATTAAGCAATTTAATGATAATAATCATAAAGTTTAAAAATCATACAAACTTACCTCAATATACAAAATGTATGTAGATGAGCAATTTAGTCCTCGACTTTGTTCTTACTTCGGTTTCGATCTGGGCTTTGTTTTTCTTGATCTATAATCATAAATAGATCACTTAAAAATCATATTGACTAAATTGACTCATAACTCATACTTTGGCAAAATTACTATTTTGCCCCTATAGTTTCTAATATTTGTACTTTTGCCCTTAGGCTTGTAATATGATTTTCATGCAACTTTCTTAAACTTCATGCTTAGCTGAATCATTTTCTCTACTATAACAATCATCAATTCTCACTATTTCTAGTAGGTATGACCAATTTTATAATCATACAAAATGGTCCCTATTACCATTTTTCATGAAATTCATTAAGGAAAAGATGTTTATCTAACATCAAACTCTCTTAAACTTCCATAAAACATCATTTAACAAGCATGTCATTCAAGGGTAGAATTTTTGGACATGCATCTTAGCTCATTTAATAGCTAAAAATGGCTAATTTATAATATGAGAACTTTGAAAATACGAAGAATATCAAAAACTGAGCTTAGGAGCACTTACTAGCAAGCTTGAAAAATTGAAGAACCCTGGCTATGGCTTCCTTCAAATTTTCGGCAATAGGGAAGAAGATGAGTAGATTTTCTCATCTTTTCCTATTTAAATCATTTAATTCCTAAATGACCAAAATGCCATTATCACTAAAAATTTCTATAACACCATCTCAAGGCCAATTTTTGTCCAAAAATAAAATTTTGGGTAAATTGCTATTTGGGGGCTCCTAATTATTATTCTAAAGCTATTTCATACAAAAAGCTTCTAGAAACTCATATTTTGCAACTTTTGAAATTTAGTCCTTTTTGGAACAATTGACCTCAACTTAATAAAATTACTTTACAAAACTTTCATACTAGCATGCAAACATGGCATAAACCTAGAAAACTCATAATTTCAGATCGGGTTCGTGGCCTCGCACCGCTATCCCGACTAGGCCCTAAATCGGGCTGTTACACGTCGGTGGTCGTTAGCTGGAGAGTCGCGTCGGTGGCTAATGTAACACTTTGAATTCGGGCCAATCCATCCCGGTCGGGTTTGGGGTGTCACACAACAAATCTAGTAGGATTGACTTCTAAATATCCTAATATATTCTTTATTTAAAAATAATCTATATCACAAAAACTTATGTTTGAATGCAATCATTACATATTTAAACAAAGAACATTACATAAAAAAAGAATATGTTCTCAAATATAAAGCAACATTGTATTAATATATTTTTACTAAAACCTAACTTTTCTAAAAAAATTAAATAAGAAAATAATATTATTATATGATATTATTTTATAAACAAACATTTAAAATAATATATTTTGAAGGTTCATTAATAAATAAACCTTTTCAACCCACCAATATTTAATAATTTAAATAGATAATTCAACCAAATTTAAAACAAAAAATCACAATCATACCTCAATTAAAAAATATGTCAAGCTCCTTACCAATCTAAATTTTTGCCAATGTTTGTACAATGATAAATCAAAGATTAAGAATAAGAACTAAGATCCATTTTGAAATTGAATTTTTCAACATCTTTAAAAATATAGAAATAAAACAAGTTAATCATAATTAATCACAAAATAAAAAACAATAATCTTAATATAAAACATTAAATGAAAATTTCCTGCAAATCTTTGCACAACTTTGAGACTTGTTCTTTTGACAATTTTGGCTTTTTTACTTGTATACGATAAGAAACTGTTTGAATTTATAAATATATTGGTCTGCATCAATAAAAATTCTAAGGTAGTTGAACGATGAAAGTTAATTGAAGCATTATTGGGTCTTGGGATCAAATCCTATTGTGAGCGCTGGGTTTTTCCCTCTTTTTTTTTATTTGAATGCCATGTTAGAAATAGTTAAAGACGACAACTAGCAAGTGGTTAGAAAAAGAAAAAATGAATTGGGGTGTGTGTTTCAATCCAACTGAGAGCGGATTTCAAAAAAAAAAAAAAAAGCTAAGTTATCAAATAAAAATAAAGAAAATAAGGATGGGTGTGTTCAGAATGGTGAAAAAACAGTAAAGTATTATGTTGATAATGTTTATGAAATAAAAGAATACAGAGTAAAAATAAGAATAAGATAAAGTAAAGAACCAGAGATAGGAGAGTAAAAGAGAACATATTTTATTGATTAATAGAGATGTTTACAATTTTATAAGACTCTATTTTTAATAATTATTAGAATTATAAAGTACATTAAATTTATCTTGATCTTGATCGACATTCACTTAATAATAAAATATGTATAACAATAATTATTTTTTATTTTTAATTATTGATAAAAGATATTTTTAAAAAATTTGATATTGTTAAGAATATTTTATTATTAAGTGAATATCCATCAAGATCAAGATAAGTTTAATGTACTTTACAGCATGTTTGGTTGAGGGGAATAGGAATGCATTCCCTCCAATTCGGTGGGCCCACCACCAAACATTAGTTTGGTTGGCTATAATGCCATTACAGCCTGAATCCATTCAGGCCCTATTACACCCATCAGCTGTAATAGCCATTCATTGCCTTCAACGCTGAATAGGGATTCCATTCATGTTTTCCCATTTTGTTTTTCCTATTTTCCATTTTCTGCCCTCAGCTTCATCTTCTCCTACATTTCCCTTTTTTTCCATTGATTGTAGAGGTAATTTTTTCTCTTCTTTACGATTTTTCCTTCTCACATTTGGTACTTAGAAACTTAAGCAAAGGCTTTTCTGCCCTCAGCTTCATCTTCCCCTACGTTTCTTTTCTTCATTTAATCTCTGAGAGCAATACATTAGCAATTTGGCACTGACCCTCACCCGTGGAAGTCCAAATCCCAGCTCCTTCCCACCAGAAACAGTCGAGTTGTGGTGGCAACTACTTCATTGGTGAGAGCCAGCCAACACTAAGCAAAACACAAGCTCTGAGTCTTTGTCTCCATCTCCTACCTGTCTTAGAAATAGAAAGGAGAAAAAAAATGGCGAAGAAAGCTTCAAAGTTGAAAAATGATCGTTCATCTTCAACCTCCATTACTTCCGTTAAGAACCCATCAACAGCCTCCAATCAGTATTTCTCTCTTACCCTTTTGCTTTATAGTATTTTTTTGCAGAACAAATTATGGCTTTCTTAGTTTGTTTTGTTTGTTAGGAATTTTTGGGGTTCACAATAGACATTTTTGCTTGAAAAAAAAATTGTTAGTCAAATGGCGTTAAGGGTAAAATCAAGTGAGAAAATGAAGAAGACAGCTGAAGAGAGTGTTGTTAGCGAGAGAAAAAGAGACCCAAGTCAAGTCAAGACCCAAATCGAAGTGAAGAAGAAAACAAAATCGATGCTAAAATGCCTAAAAACCCCACCGCTTTCTTTTACTTCTTGTGAGTATTGCTTATGAATCATTTTTGTTCATAGTATTGGTTAACATTTGGTTGATTATAACATTCCCCTTCCTGCAAATTTCATGCTTTTATTCTTGTGCCCTTGTCGTAAGAGCTAAAACCTATCTCGCTTATTTCTTGACTGTCTTTTTTATGCAAAATTTTGAGTTGGTTTTTTAGGCTTGCAAATGGATTATGTTTCCTTGCCTGTAATGGAGCGATTGTATATCCAATATATATATACACATATATATATATATATATATGTATGTGTGTGTGTGTGTGTGTGTGTGCTGTGTGTTCTGGAAAGTGAGCTTTGGCTCTTATATCAAAGGATTTTGCCTGCTAGTTTTGTTGCAGAAAGTGAATGTCCTATTAGAGACATTAAACTAACAGATTTTTTCATTTTCTTATACCCAAGGGAGGATTTTCGTAAGGAATTTCAATAGCAGAATCCAGATATCAAGTCAATGCGTGATGTATGTTATGGTTTAAAAACACAATCTTATTTTAGAAAATGAATCTCTGTGTATTTAACGTATATGTTAACAAATCCTCCCCGATATTGTTTCAGATTGGGAAGGCATGTGATGAGAAGTGGAAGTCAATGACATACGAGGTTTGGCCCAATTTCGTGTTTCTTACAAATTAATATAATTAGCATATGCTATTACTATTGCTGCAGATAAAAGGACTTTAAATCTCCACAGTGCACCTATTTGGGATATTTTAGTGCAGATCATTCTGTCTATTTTTGTATGATTTTGTCTAGATGTAACTCAGTGCACCCATTTCATAAGTTTTTCCAAGATCAATTGCTTGACATAGAATAGTTAAGAAAGCGATAAGACATATGCTTTAAGGATCTTTTAGTCTTGTGTTTCTATAGTATATTTGCCAGATTAATTGCTTGTGTGATGCTTTCTCCATTTTTGCAAGAGCTGGTGGAATTTGTTATGATTGGCGTTTGTTCTATTAACATATTTAAGCAATCTTTAGTGTGTTCACTGTTGGTAAGATGTTAAAATTTGATAAAAAGGGTCTGAAGACTGCTATGTTATGGGACAAGGTATGTAATATCCGGATTTAGAGGTTATGCATTTTTACTTAAATGTATGTGAATACATGCTTGAGTATGATTAGAATGTGATTTGAGGGCTTCAAGAACCTTGGGATGTAGATAAGAGCCTTAGGAGTTATTGGATTTTTAAGCCCAAAAAGGGGGAATTAAGGGAGCTAGGCCTTAAGGAGTTTATTGTGTGATTTAGAATACAAATACCCCAGTGGTAAGGTGGCAAGGAGGCGCCACTTAGGGCCTTAGTCAGTGACGCCACAGAGAGTGTGAGGGCCTAGGTTCGAGCAGCAAGAGAAGCGTTTTTGGAGTTTTATTTTTGCAGCAAGGAGAGGCAGTGTTGGATGGCACAAGGACACTTCACAGATGAAGTGTAGATTGAGTTAAAAGTTTAAGAATTCGCCTAAGTAAGAGTGAAAAGGGGGATTGAGTAGAGAGAGGGAGAGTTGGCCGGCCAAGGATTTCTTTGGTATCAATTTCGGTCATGTTGAATAGGGGAGGAAGCCGAATATGCATAGTAAAGTTTAGGCACCTTTCTTCTCTTTTGACCAAAACTCGAAACCATTTGTGCATTCCCTTCTCAATCTCACCATTGCCGAATTCTCCTAACCTTCTTCTATACTTCTTTTCTTTCTCTCAACCGCAAGTTTATACCTACTCTTTTGGTGGCCGAATATCCCATCTCTATTTGGGAGTATTAGCCAAATCTTGTGTCCCTTATTCTCTTTTCTTTTTTTTTTTTTTGCAAATCCTTAAAGCTGAAACATTTACCATCCAGCCGATTTCTTCATCTATTTCTCCCTCAAAGTCAATCACTTTTCTATAGTAGCCAAATTCCTCTGTGGTTCTAAGCAAGAGTGCAATCGATTTCAACATTAGGGGTAAGGATCAACAGTTATTCGTTTTTCTTTTCCTTTTTCTTTTGGTTAGCCGAAATAAAGGACTCTAATCCTCTATGTTTATTTAGCCGAACCATGAAGGTGATTTTGGGATCCACTAGTGGCCGACGGTTTAAGGTGATCTTTCCGGGATTTAAGATCCAAGGTAAGCAAGGCTTACCATTCGGCCAAGGGCCACTTTTACTTGTTCAAAGGCTATGTCGATTCTAACTATGGTGTTTTAGGAAGTCTTCGACAGATCTTTGGGTTTTGGCTAAACAATCTAGGTAAGTATTCTAGTGTTTTAGATCTGTTCCTTATTCGTTCAAAAGCCGAAAAAAACTAACCGTTGAGTGTACTAGTGCCTAGCCGATTGCAAGGAGGGATCATCACAAAGTTTCGAGATTTGGTTGGTAACCAAATCGGCAACAAGGTAAGGGTTTTGGTCTCGTTAACCCTTCGGGATTTGACTGTTTAGCCGAATGGCTTTTCGCTAATATGCCTAGTGTTGGCCAAATGTAAGAAAAAGGGATTTAGTGCATTAGATCGGGATCTTCAAGATTTCGATTAGATCTACGAATAATCAGGTGTGTAACCCTATACTAACTCCCGATAGTTTAATAATAATTATGCTAAACATGTGATAGTGATGTGACATATAAACGTGGTTGAGGGTACCATTTAATGGTACAGTGAATTCAGGTACGTTACCCCTTTTTACACTTGTAAACAATGTTTAATAGCATTGATGTGAAAATATGTGGAATCCTGATATGATTTTGGGGTAAGGTAAATGGCATGAAAAATAGCATGTTTTGTATGTTGCATGGGCATATGGGTGATTATGTGAAAGGGGAAGTGATCTGGTGGTTTCTATCACAATATCTGGTGACTCTGTCACATTATCTCGTGACTATGTCACATAATATGAATCTAGTGACTCATCACATTATCTCGTGGCTATGCCACAATTATAAGGGCGATGTGCGCTTGATCGCAGCGACTACCCTTCGATGGTGTGTAGCGGATGGAGGGTCGATTTAGTAATCCCACGGTGTGATCGGTAGAGTACGTGATGTGTAGAGGTTGGATCTAGGTGGTTGGGTTGCATCATAGTTTACAATTATTTTATGTGATTTATTATGCCTTGTATGATTTGGGAGTCTATGATGGATTATATCTCGAGTCTGTTGACTCACCCTTCGTGGGCTAACTTTTGCGATGGCACTCAAGAGATGGATTGGCCTGGAACTTAGTGGTGGCCATACACATTTCGATTTTTTTGAGTTTTTCTATTTAAGTCTATTTTGAATTATTTTGGGTTATGTTTGATGTAATAAGGCCATTATTACTTAACTGTTTTATTTTCTTTGCGTTTTATATTTCTATTATGTTGCGAACAACATCAATTATTTTGAAACTCAAACATCTATGGTATTTTTTTCAAGTTAACGGTAATATTAAACCCTAAAATTCGGTATTTCTTTAACTTGTAACTTTTGAAGTAAGAAATTAACGGTTTAAGTTGCAACTCAATTTTTAACTCGAGAACAACCCAAATCTATTTTCTTCGAAACCACCACGATTTTCAAAAATGTCATACGAGACTTAACTAAATTTTACTCAAGGAGCATGCCAAATCCGATCAGGGCTTATGGGCCGGGTTTGGTGTGTTTCAATTTCGTATCAGAGCCCAGTTCAAAACTCGACCTTAAGGGCTTTCTGGGCCCAAAACATTTTCTTTATTTTGAAAATTGAGTTCTACTAAAGAATGAGCATGTTTTCTGGCATGGCACCTAAGTCTCCGGCCCGAAGTCCACCAGGTAAGTACCCCTAACCATTGTGTGGTTTGTATGTGGGAATTATGGGGACGTAGATTAGTAGATTAAGAACTATTGAACCCTAGGATTAGCTTACTCCAACACCGAATTTCATAAAACTTAAGGTCTAACCAAACAAACCAAAGTGAGTGAGTCGTTGAGTTAAGGGTGTGACAACCACAGCGCATGTCTAGGATTGGATTGGGGAGCTTGGTATTTAAGCAGTCCTAGTGACTCACCTCCTCTCAATTCGAATCCTACATGGTGCGTAGTGACGGTTCACCCTAACCAAGAGAACTCAATCACATGCTAAATTTAATAATTAAAACCCGAAAGGGATCGACCACCTTGTTTTGTATAATCCTAAAGTCAAACCTTGATTATAAAATTCCAAAGTACCTTTGATTCAAAAACGACCAAAATACCCCTAATTTGTAAATTGATCAAATTACCCCTAACTTGTAAAATTATCAAGCTACCCATAGTATGGAAGGTTGTCGAAGTACTCCAAATTGAAAATTTCCAAAACACCCTCATTTTGTAAAATCACTTGGAACCATATTTTACAAAATTCCCAAATGCCCCTGGTTTGTAAAATTACAAAAATACCCTCAATTTACAAAATCACCATACTACCCTCGATTCATTTTATCAAAATATTCCTATTTTCCAAAAATACCAAAAATCCCTATTTTGCAAAATTTCAAAATACCTTAATTTAAAAATTACCAAAATACCCCTATATGACAAATTACGAAAATACCCTTGGGTTGGAACGAACGAAATGTTTGAGAGATGAATGTATGTAGTAAATACTATTGAACGTGTGTGTTCTCTCTAAATTAGGGTAAAAACTTAGAATGAAAACCTTGAAATGATCGAAAGAATTGCCCCTAAAATTCTTTACATAAAATTGTTCGTGGATAATTAGTGGAACAAAAACTAATTCGTAAAATTCTTAATTAGTTAAACACAACTCGAAAGGATGAGTTCTAGAGGACGTGGTCGTAATGTGCGTGGCTGTGGTAGAGGCCGAATGACCGTGTCGGAACCCGTTAGGTCTAGTCAATGGTCCGAGAATGAAATGCCACCACCACCACCGGTGTGGAATATCGAGATCGACGGGGATGATGCAAGATATCACGGTGATGTCATGAGTTCTAAAAAGGGTGGCTGGAGCAGGTGGAGGCATGGGAGCTCGGAAGTTTGTACCTGAGCGACTCCGAGCCAATGGAGCTGAGTTTTTTCGTGGTATATCTGGTGTGGCGCCCAATACGGCTGAGTATTAGTTAGAGGCGACGGAGCAAATTATGGATGATTTGGACCTGTCTGCCGAGGAGAAACTGAAAGGGGTAGTGTCGCTTCTCTGCAATGAGTCATATCAATGGTGGCTCACGGTTAGGGATGGTGCTACAACAGATGATCTCACTTGAGAGTATTTTAAGGTAGTGTATCAAAAGAAGTATATTGGAACCAGCTATGTTGATGCACAGAGGAAGGCGTTTCTGAGGCTGGTTCAGGGAAATAAATATGTAGCGGGGTACGAGGTGGAATTCCTAAGGTTGAACCGATACGCTCGAGGTATAGTAACTACGGAGCATAAACGATGTGTCCGATTTGAGGACGGACTAAGGGATGACCCGAGATTATTGATTGCCCCACAGCAGGAGCGGAGTTTGCTGTGTTGGTAGAAAAGACAAATGTTGCTGAAGGAGTTAAGGAGTCTGTGAGACAGAACACGGACAGGAATAAGCAAAAGAGAGGTTTTGGATCATCAGGGTCATCTGGGAATATCCAAAAGAGACCTAAAATGGATGGGTCGTGAGGTCAGCAAGCTGCTATGGGAGGACAGTACCGTACTTGTGCTTAGTGTAGAAAGATGCACTTGGGAGAGTGTTGGAAGAAGACGGGAGGATGTTTCAAGTGTGGGTCCAAGGATCACATGATTAGGGACTGTCCCATGAAAATAGACGGGAGCCGACCCGTAAGTCATGGTCCTAATCAGGCTGGAAGAGGTGGACAGCAGCCACCGCGAGGTCATGGTTTGGCTGGCAGAGGTAATGGTTCGAAGAGGACTGGGAACACCAAGCAGAGGTGTTGGTAGCACGAGGCGAGACATCCGGGTCTAGTATATGCAGTTCATCGGAAGGAGGATGGTGATGCACCTGATGTCATAACGGGTATGTTCCTTATCTCTGGATTACCCTTTATTGCGTTGATAGATATTGGGTCAACTCATTCATACATTGCTAGTAAGGTGTCCGAACTCGCATGTGAACTCGAGACAAGATTTAGGAAGATGATCTGACTTAGTCCTTTAGGGCAATCAGTAGTGTTAGACAAACTCTTTAGGTCAGTACCCTTGGAAGTTCAGGGGGCGCAATTTCCAGCGAACTTAATGGAGTTGTCGTTTGAGGAGTTTGACCTAATCTTAGGCATGGATTGGTTAGTGAAGTACCATGCAAATGTGGATTGTGCTGCTAAGCGCATGTTGTTAAGAACTTCTGACGACAAAGAGGTTGTGGTGATGGACGAGAGACGAAATTGCTTATCAAATGTGGTATCTGCCCTTAAGGCAGAAAAGATGGTGAGAAAAGGATGTGTAGCTTTTCTGATGTTGATAAGTGCCTTAGAGGCTAAGGAAACAGTTGTAGGAAGAGTTAGAACAGTAAGGGAATTTGTGGATGTCTTTTCGGAGGAGCTGCTTGGGTTACCCCAGGATAGAAAGGTGAAGTTCAAAATTGACTTATTACCTGCATGCCTCGTGTCAATTGCTCGCATCAATGACACCAAATGAGCTAGTAGAGCTCAAGGCCCAGATCCAAGAGTTACTCGATTGTGGATTTATTCGACCTAATGTGTCTCCATGGGGAGCACCGGTCCTATTTGTGAGGAAGAAGAATGGGACTATGCGCATGTGCATAGATTACCGGCAGTTGAATAAGCTGACCATCAAGAACAAGTATCCATTGCCAAGGATAGATGACTTGTTTGATCAGCTTAAGGGGGCCGCAGTATTTTCGAAGATAGATCTAAGATTAGGATATCATCAGCTTAAGGTGAAAGAGGCTAATATCCATAAGACAGCTTTCCGGACAAGGTACGGGCATTATGAGTTCTTGGTAATGCCGTTCGGATTGACAAATGCCCCAGCTACGTTCATGGATATGATGAACCGGGTTTTTCAACCCTACCTAGATCGATTCATTGTTGTGTTCATAGACGATATCCTAGTGTATTCCAAGTCTGAGAAAGAACATGACGAGCACCTCCGAGTCGTGCTACAAGTGTTAAGGGAAAAAAAACTGTATGCTAAGTCCAGCAAGTGCGAATCTTGGCTGAAGGAAGTTATGTTTTTAGGACATGTGGTATCCGCTGAAGGAACAAGGGTGGATCCTCAGAAGATTGAGGCAGTATTGGATTGGAAACCACCTAAGTCTGTGGTGAAAGTTCGTAGTTTTTTGGGATTAGCAGGCTACTATAGAAGATTTGTCGAAGGGTTCTCGTCAATAGCAGCACATTTGACGAAGTTGTTAAGGAAGGAGGTACCTTTTGTATGGGCAGATAAGCAGCAGGAGAGTTCTGAGAAGCTTAAGAAGGTATTGATAGAGGCTCCGATTTTGATTCAGCCTAAAGCAGGGAAGGACTATGTGGTATATTGTGATGCTTCCCACACAGGATTGGGATGTGTCCTTATGCAAGACGGGAAGGTGGTCGTTTATGCGTCTTGGCAATTGAGGCCACATGAGGTTAACTATCCGACGCATGATCTGGAGTTGGCGGTGCTTGTATTCGCTCTTAAAGTATGGAGGCACTACTTATATGGAGAAAGGTCGGTGATCTACAGGACCACAAGAGCCTGAAGTATTTGCTGACTCAGAAGGAGCTGAATTTGAGACAGCGTAGATGGGTGGAGTTGTTGAAAGATTACGATTGCTCAATAGAGTATCACCCAGGCAAGGCGAATGTTATGGTAAATGCCCTAAGTCGAAAAGTAGTGTCGGAGTTAAGGGCGATGTTCGCACATTTGAGCCTCTATGATGATGGAAGCTTGTTAGCGGAATTGCAAGTGAAGCCAACGTGGCTAGGTCAGGTTAAGGAGAAACAACTGTTAGATGGTGAACTAATTGCTAAGCTGCTACAAGTACAAAGTGGAGAATTGGAAAATTTTGGTGTAAACAGTGACGGAGTACTGTGTTTTCGAGGCAAGGTCTGTATGCCGAAGGATGAAGAGTTAAGGCAAAAAATTCTTCAGGAATCGCATAGTAGCCCTTATGCTATGCATCCTGGAGGAAGTAAGTTATACAAGGATTTACGGGAACAGTTTTGGTGGCCTGGTCTGAAGCGGGAAGTTACAGAGTTTGTAGGGAAGTGCTTAACGTGTCAGCAAGTCAAGGCTGCACACCAAGTATCGTCAGGATTACTTCAGCCGATAAAGATTCCACAATGGAAGTTGGAGAGAATTACCATAGGCTTCGTTAGTGGGCTTCCCCTTACGCCTACTAAGAAGGACTCGGTATGGGTGATAGTAGATCGGTTGACGAAGTCTGCACATTTTATACCGGTGCGGGTTGACTATTCTTTACAGAAATTTGAAAGTTGTATGTAGCAGAAATCGTAAGGCTACACAGAGTACCGGTGTCGATTATCTCGCATGTGGATCCGAGGTTTACGCCTTGATTTTGGAAAGCACTACATCAAGCTTTGGGCACCGTGTTAGATTTCAAGATGGCATTCCATCCGCATTGAACTACCAATCTGAAAGGTAATTCAAGTCTTGGAGGATATGTTGAGAGGTTGCGTGATAGACTTTGAGGAGTTGGGAAGAGTTCTTGCCTTTAGTGGAATTTACGCACAATAATAGCTATCGTGCAAGTATTCGGATGGCACCGCACTTAAGCTACTGTATGGACGGAAGTGTCGCACTCCTACATGTTGGACGGAATTGGGAGAACATCAGATTTTGGGTCCAAAAATTATGGCAGAATCAGAGGAAAAGGTTAAGGTAATTCGGACACGGTTGAATAAGGCATCTGATCGGTAAAAGTCATACGCAGATCTTAAGAGGAAGGAGATTGAGTTTGCGGTGGGAGATGATGTGTTTCTAAAAGTTTCACCGTGGAAGAAGGTGATGAGATTTGGTCGCAAGGGAAAGTTAAGTCCTAGGTTTATAGGACCTTATCGGATTCTGAAACGGGTTGGTCCAGTAGCATATCAATTAGAATTGCCTACGAAATTGAAGCAGATGCATGATGTGTTCCACGTTTCGATGTTACGTCATTACTGATCAGATCCATCTCATATAATACCGGTTGAGGAGGTGGAGCTGAGACCACCTCGTCCCTATGAGGAAGAGCCGATTCAGATTCGAACGGGATGTGAAGGTGCTTGAGGAAATCACCTCTAGTCAAAGTGTTATGGCGTAACCATGGATCTAAGAAGCCTCGTGGGAGTCGAGGAAGCGATGCGACAACAATACCTCACTTATTTTAGCCAGGTAATTTCGAGGTCGAAATTATTTTAAGGGGGTAGAACTGAAATATTCGGGTTTAGGGGTTATGCATTTTTACTTAAATGTATGTGAATACATGCTTGAGTATGATTAGAATGTGATTTGAGGGCTTCAAGAACCTTGGGATGTAGATAGGAGCCTTAGGAGTTATTGGATTTTTAAGCCCAAAAAGGGGGAATTAAGGGAGCTAGGCCTTAAGGAGTTTATTGTGTGATTTAGAACACAAATAACCCAGTGGTAAGGTGGCAAGGAGGCGCCACTTAGAACCTTAGTTAGTGACGCCACAGGGAGTGTGAGGGCCTAGGTTCGAGTAGCAAGGAAAGCATTTTTGGAGTTTTATTTTTGCAGCAAGGAGAGGCAGTGTTGATGGCACAAGGACACTTCATAGATGAAGTGTAGATTGAGTTAAAGCTTAAGGATTCGGCTGAGTAAGAGTGAAAAGGGATTGAGTAGAGAGAGGGAGAGTTGGCCGGCCAAAGGATTTCTTTGGTATCAATTTTGGTCATGTTGAATGGAGGAGGAAGTCGAATATACATAGTGAAGTTTAGGCACCTTTCTTCTCTCTTGACCAAAAGTCGAAACCATTTGTGCATTCCCTTCTCAATCGCACCATTGCTGAATTCTCCTAACCTTCTTCTATACTTCTTTTCTTTCTCTCAACCGCAAGTTTATACCTACTCTTTTGGTGGCCGAATATCCCATCTCTATTTGGGAGTATTAGTCGAATCTTGTGTCCCTTATTCTCTTTTTTTTTGCAAATCCTTAAAGCGGAAACATTCACCATCCAGCTGATTTCTTCATCTATTTCTCCCTCAAAGTCAATCACTTTTCTATAGTAGCCGAATTCCTCTGTGGTTCTAAGCAAGAGTGCAATCGATTTCAACATTAGGGGTAAGGTCAACAGTTATTCATTTTTCTTTTCCTTTTTCTTTTGGTTAGCCGAAATAAAGGACTCTAATCCTCTATGTTTCTTTGGCCGAACCATGAAGGTGATTTCGGGATCCTCTAGTGGCCGACGGTTTAAGGTGTTCTTTCCGGGATTTAAGATCCAAGGTAAGCAAGGCTTACCATTCGGCCAAGGGCCACTTTTACTTGTTCAAAGGCTATGCCGATTCTAACTATGGTGTTTTAGGAAGTCTTCGACAGATCTTCGGGTTTTGGCTAAACAATCTAGGTAAGTGTTCTAGTGTTTCAAATCTATTCCTTATTCGTTCAAAAGCCGAAAAAAACTAATCGTTGAGTGTACTAGTGCCTAGCCGATTGCAAGGAGGGATCATCACAAAGTTTTGAAATTTGGTTGGTAACCAAATCGACAGCAAGGTAAGGGTTTTGGTCTCGTTAACCCTTCGGGATTTGACTGTTTAACCGAATGGCTTTTCGCTAATATGCCTAGTGTTGGCCGAATGTAGGAAAAATGGGTCTAGTGCGTTAGATCGGGATCTTCAGATTTTGATTAGATCTACGAATAATCAGGTGTGTAACCCTACACTAACTCCCGATAGTTTAATAATAATTATGCTAAACTTGTGATAGTGATGTGACATATAAACGTGGCTAAGGGTACCATTTAATGGTACAGTGAATTCAGGTACGTTACCCCTTTTTATACTTGTAAACAATGTTTAATAGCATTGATGTGAAAATATATGGAATCTTGATATGATTTTGGGGTAAGGTAAATGGCATGAAAAATAGCATGTTTTGTATGTTGTATGGGCATATGGGTGATTATGTGAAAGGGGAAGTAATCCGTGGTTTCTACCACAATATTTAGTGACTCGGCACATTATCTCGGTGACTATGTCACATAATATGAATCGTGACTCTGTCACATTATCTCGTGGCTATGCCACAATTATAAGAGCGATGTGCAATTGATCGCAATGATCGCCTTCGATGGTGTGTAGCGGATGGAGGTCGATTTAGTAATCCCTACTTGTGATCGGTAGGTACGGGTGATGTGTAGAGGTTGGATCTAGGTGGTTTGGGTTGCATCATGGTTTACAATTATTTTATGTGATTTATTATGCCTTGTATGATTTGAGAGTCTGTGATGGATTACATACTGAGTCTGTTGACTCACCCTTCGTGGGCTAACTTTTTGCATATGGCACTCAGTAGATGGACCGGGTCGGCAGGAACTTAGTGGTGGCCATGCACAGCTCAGTTTTTTTGGGTTTTTCTATTTAAGTCTATTTTGAATTATTTTGGGTTATGTTTGATGTAATAAGGCCATTATTACTTAACTGTTTTATTTTCTTTGCGTTTTAAATTTCTATTATGTTGCGAACAACATCAATTGTTTTGAAACTCAAACACCTATGGTATTTTTTTCAAGTTAACAATAATATCAAACCCTAAAATTCGGTATTTCTTTAACTTGTAACTTTTGAAGTAAGAAATTAACGGTTTAAGTTGCAACTCAATTTTTAACTCGAGAACAATCCAAATCTATTTTCTTCGAAACCACCACGATTTTCAAAAATATCATACGAGACTTAACTACGTTTTACTCAAGGAGCATGCCAGATCCGGTCAGGGCTTATGGGTAGGATTTGGGGTGTTTCAAGGTATTCTCATGATCTCTAGGTCTTGTTCATATGCTGAAAGCCTAAAATACATTCAAGCATTACCGTAACTGCTGATCTCCCTTTGGCCAATCTTGTGCATGAGCAGGAAAGAATTACAAATATAGAGCACCAATCTTGTGCACGAGTTGAAACTATGAAATGCATATAAAAGTTACCATAGCAGCTGAAAGTTTCTTTTGGAGTCCTGGTTTCACTACCCCAAAACAGATTTTTTCCAGCATTTTTAGTGGCGTTTTAATAAAAAAACGTCGCAAATATTATACATTAGTAGTGTTTGAATGAAAACACGCAAAAAGTTGAGCAATAGAGGTGTTTTTGGCCCAAACGCCACTATAGATCTGAGCATTAGTGGCGCTTTTGTAAAACGCCGCTATAGATCTGAGCATTACCAGCGCTTTTGTAAAAACGCCACTATAGATCTGAGCATTAGCGGCTATAAAAAGTGTCGCTATAGATCTGAGCATTAGCGGCGCTTTTGTAAAAACGACGCTATAGATCTGAGCATTAGCGGCGCTTCCTTAAAAACGTCGCTATAGATCTGAGCATTAACGACGCTTTTGTAAAAACGCCGCTATAGATCTGAGCATTAGCGACAGTTCCTTAAAAACGCCGCTATAGATCTGAGCATTAGCGGCTCTTCCTTAAAAATGCCACTATATATCTGAGCATTAGCGGCGCTTTCATAAAAATGTCGCTATTGATCTGAGCATTAGCGGCGTTTTTATAAAAACGCCACAAAATTTTGAGCAAAACAATGTCGTTTATTTTTTGAGCTTTAGTGGCGTTTTTAGGAAAACGCAAAAAAAATATATTTTATTTTAGAGTTTAGGGTTTTGAATTTAAGATTTAATGTTTATGGTTTAGAGTTTTAGGGTTTATGATATAATGTTTATTATTTTGGGTTAAGGGTTTATGTTTTATAGTTTATGGTTTAGAGTTTAGGGTTTTATAGTTTGGATTTAGGGTTTAAGATTTAGGGGTTTAAGGTTTAAGGATACTGTTTGAAAACTAAAAAATATTTAGAATTTACTAAGGTTCATGCCATTTTGTACTATACCTATATTATCTAATATAATAATATAAAATATATGTTTTGTACTACACTAACATTGGCCACATGAATTCCCAAATATTTGGTCTCGATTATGGTATAAGGTTTGCGGTTTAGAGTTTATGGTTTGAGTTTTATGGTCTAAGATTTGTGGTTTGGGGTTTTGAGTTTTGAGTTTATGGATTAAGGTTTGGTGTTTGTGGTTTGGTGTATAATATTTAAGATCTAAGGTTAATGATTTAGGGATTAATCTTGGATTTTTTAGAATATAAATCAAAATAAGATAAATATAAATTATTATTTTAAATATATATATATATATATATATATATATCAAAATGGGTTAAATCCCAAAAGCGTATATGAACAATGTTTTAGTGTGCAATTGTATACATAAACTTTAATTTGATCCAGATCTTGTAAAATATTAACACAATTATTGATATAATTAACATCATTTTTATTTATATATTGCATACATAAAAATTTATATTTATTCAATATAAAATATATTAATGTATTTATATTTTAAAATAATGTGTATGATTAAATTAAAATTAAAGTTTCAACTATACATTTAAACCACAATTAAAATTTCACATCTAGAATTACACATTAAACCAAAATTCATATATAATTCGAGATGTATCTATATCAAAATTTAGGTGTATATATATAATTAAATACCATTTATATAAAAATCTAAACAACTAATACTGATCATATTTAAAAGAATAATGTTGATGTAAAAAAAAGAAAAAATTCCTAAAAGAGTTAATAATGGTAATTAATTTTTAAAATTTAATAATAAAAATTATTAAATTAAAAACTTAAAACTTAATATTTAATATTTTAATTAAAAATTTAATACTTAAAATATAATAAAAATAAAAATTTTAAAAATAATAATAGCAGCACAAAAATAAAAAACATATAAAATATAAATAAATTAAAAAATAGAACTATAAACATTTTTTAATAAAACTCCACAAAATTTGATACACAAATAGGTGTCTTTTTTTCTCTGCTAAAAACCTAAGTTCACTATCTATAACCCCTATTTTTATTTCTCCAAACCCTAAATTTCCTAAGTCCCCAAACCCCAAAATGTGTAATGGTGCTAACGGTGGAAACGGACATGTATGGGAAGGAGAAGAAAGGGAGTCTGTCGGCGATGAGAGACATGACAAGATCGTGGTGATGCTCTGAGGTCCAAGTTTGACACCCCAAATCTTGGTTTTTCCCCCTTAGATTTGCAAAGCTTTTGCTCTGTATTATTCTGAGTAAAACCCTTTCTTCGACTGATCCTGTTTATGTGAAATAAACTTCGTTTTGGTTTTCACTTTGTTTTGGTATCTTTTTATTTTGTATAGGTGGATTGTTTTTCCTTTTTGTAATTGGATCCTATGCTGATTGTTTAATTGTATTTGTCTCTTCATTTCTTTCTCGTCGGCTTCAAATTATTTCTGCTTTATTGAACATTCCATTTCTCTTTATTGATCCTTGTTTGTAGGGTATAAGTTGCAATGCTTCCCTTTCCTGTTTGGATTCAATTATTTTGCCTTTTGGCCTTCATCATTTCATTCCTTTCCTTCTGTCTTTTGAGTTTTGTTTAAATGTTTGATTCTTTTTAATTATCATGTTTGTTTAACAGGTTCATGCTCATTTCAATTTAGGACCTTTGTGTGAGTATTTATCAATAAACTACTTGGACAGGTTCCTCTCTGCCTACCAATTACCAGTAAGTTTTAAAAAAAAAAACACCAATCAAACATGAGAATACTAAACATTTTGGACCTACCCTTTTCACTAAACTCCATTCTTTGGATAATGCAGAAGGGCAAAGCTTGGATGATGCAATTACTAGCGGTTGCATGTTTATCTCTTGCAGCCAAAATGGAGGAGGTTCAAGCTCCGTTGGTTTTAGATTTGCAGGTTAAAAATCTAGCAATAGTTTTTATTTTATTTTTTAGGTGTTTTAGAAGATGATTTGATCTAATAGTTTTTTGTTCATGAATAACAGGTTTGTGAATCTAAATTTGTGTTTGAGGCTAGAACCATACAAAGAATGGAGCTTTTAGTGTTGAGACCTTGAGTTGGAGAATGCAAGCAATCACCACATTCTCCTTCATAGACTATTTCCTTTACAAGCTCAATGATGATAAAACCCCACTAAGGAGTTCAATATTGGGATCAATCCAACTCATCTCAAGCACAATAAAAGGTCCCCCCTTTCTCTCGTGTTATTCGAAGTTGCAGAAACACAGAAAGACAAATGTAGTATTTTCTTGTAATAATTTTGAGAGGGATCTGATGGTTGGTGGGGAATTAAATGTAGGGATTGACTTCTTGGAATTCAAGCCATTTGAGATTGCAGCAGCAGTGACCATATATGTTGCTGTAGAAACCACAACAGTGGACACTGAGAAAGCTATGTCTATTCTCACTCAACATGTAAAAGAGGTAAATGAGCCCTGGTGGTCCATAATGATCGATTTAACTTTGATTACTTGCTAATACGGTTTGCATTTGCAGAAAGGAGTGATGAAGTGTGTGGAAGTGATAAATGATATGTCATTGGTTGGTGGGCCTATTAAGGTAGGCAGCAATGCAACCGTCCCATCTGTGCCACGGAGCCCAATTGGGGTGCTGGATGCCACTTGCTTCAGCTATAAAAGTGATGACAACGCGGTTGGGTCATTTGCAAACTCTTAATCACAAACACATACCAGTCCCAGTCGCAGTCGCAGTACCAAAAGTAGAAAGCTAAACAGACCCTGTGAAGTGGAGCTGTAAAACCATCAAACAAACACACACACACACACACACACAAAAAAAAAAAAAAAAAAAAAAAAAAAACACTATAATGTTATCATTTTAATTACTATTCTTTTTTATATATTAATAATGTTTGATTTTAATATGATGCATAACAGAAAGTATGAGGAACTCCAGCTATGAGGTAAGGTTAATTACTTAATTTTAATTAAAAATTAAAGTATTTTCGGTGTTTTAATTAAGTAATAATTATGGAAGATGTTCATTTTAGGTTATTTTAACACCTACTCATCTTGCCATCGTAATGGAATATGCATCGAGAGGTGAGCTTTTCGAGAGAATTTGTGCTGCTGGTCGATTCAACGAGGATGAGGTTTCATTTTATTTTACATTCATTTTAAAGTCCATTATTATTATTATTATTATTCTTTTGTTTCTACATTCATTTGTTTTGATAAAGGCTTGCCTCTTCTTCCAACAACTTTTATCCGGTGTTAGTTATTGTCATGCAATGGTAGTTTTAGTTTATCCATTTCCTTCTTTCTGAATTCCATTTTTTTTTTTTTCATGTGCAAGTGTCGGATGTGGATACCAGTTTGGGAGTATGTGTTCCTCTGAGTGTCATGTCCCATACTCTTGTCCGAATATGCATTTTGCTATGCTATGTTGCTCAAACTCTTCCATTCCTCCCCCTAAAAATATTCATAATCGGACATTTTCGAATACGAGTATGGGATTATTATTCTATACACTAGTAATGGAGTTTCCTAACTCCACAAGCAAGGCAAAATAGATGTTATATTTGTTGTTCTTTTTAATATGGTTTAAGGATATGTTCAACTTTTGAACTCTGCTTGTAGAGTTAAAAAGTAGGGATGGGTAGAAATCTTATAAGAAAACACATATCCATATTCGACACACACTTGAATCTATGTAACATTGGTGTTATATATAATACGATTAAAAAAAACACTATAATGTTATCATTTTAATTACTATTCTTTTTTTATTTTAATAATGTTTGATTTTAATATGATGCATAACAGAAAGTACGAGGAACTCCAGCTATGAGGTCTATCTCTCTCGCTCTCTCTTTTCCTTTTTGTTTATTTTTTGTTTGATTTTCATTAAAACGCCATAAATCTCTGTTTTATATTGAATTTTTTGGAATTTTTTATATGTAGAAAATGCAAGAATCAATTGATATGTATATTTGCTTTGCATTGCATGAATCAATTTGCAAAAGTCATCAAATATCATTGTTAATAAGTTGGACATCACATTCATAAAGTAATATAGCCCCAGTATATAATGTATGGATATCATTTTATTTATTGTGAACCAAATGATGGAAGCAAACTGTAGACTTAGATATACTGCTTTTTATCTCAGTTATCAAAGCTAACAAAGTTTTTCTATTTTACTGACCCTGGGATTGCTATTGGTACCTGAAGTCTAGGATGCTTATTGATAACTGGAATGAAGTGATCCAAATATTGAATACTCAATTTGTACCCTAAGATTCTAGATTGGTACCCTTAGGTAACATCATGAGTTCTGGGTATATGGTTTTGGACTGAGACATTGATCTTTCTGTTGGGTATTTCTTAAGCTTTTTTCATCCTAAAGGTTTTCTTTTGCTTACTTCATTCAATATATCTCGATTTTTCTTGAAGTAATCATGTCAAACACATATTTGATAGACATGGGTATGGAGGTCTGACCCTCCCAAAGTATAATAAAAATTAAAACCGAATGTCCCTGTGTCGAATGCATAGTTCTATCTTACATTTATCCCCCGAGTCTAAGTGACATAGATCATCTTACATTTATTTGTTACTTTGGTCGATCCACATGATGGCTGTGTATATGTATGTTAGTTAAGTCATTCATGAACTAAATGGCTTGAACTAAATGTTATTTGATACTGTACCTGCAGAGGTCTACTCGTCTGTTGCAACTGCAGTAATATGGTCTATGCGACTTGCCTTGTCAATTGCACTATATCTCTGGATTGATAATATGATGAGGCCCATTTATGCAAAGCTAATACCTTGTGATTTGGGAGCTCCTAACAAAAAAATTAGACAACCACTCAAGAGCCGTGCCCTTGGATCATTAGGCCAGAGTCGGTAACCAAACAATGATTTCCCATTGGGTAATTAGTTGTTGATAAGTTATTTTTTATTCTACTGTATGGTAGACTGTGATACCACCTAGCTCATTTACTGTTTCTATTAATTCATGACAGATGAACATTAGGTGCTCTCTTTCAATAATGCCCCCAATAGAGGTTCGGTTTTATTTAGTTAATTAACTGCTTCGTGTTTTTCAAGTCATCAGTAGATTGAGTGAAACCTGGCTACATTTTCAAGGCTAGTGACCTTTTTTACCAATGTTCAACTCAATGGTTTTAGTCATGCCACTTGCTCAATTTTTAGAATATGTTCTTCATTCTTTTACCTAGATTAAAATGTTGAGGTAGTGTTGCATGAAGAAAGATATTTAGTTGGGTAAGGAAAGGTTGTCAGCCTCACTATTTACTTGATTCTGACTAAAGAAACCTTTCCACCTGTGTCCATATTCTTCTGCTTGTTAAATGTTAACTTTGACTTGGGATCTAGTATCAAACAGTTTGATACCCGTAATATTCAAAGTGTCCCTTAAGTGCTGGATAGAATCTTGTTTTTGCAGTTCTCCGTTCCTTTTATATATTATGTTCTCTTTATTTTATATCCCTCTGTTTTATAATATTAAATGCATGTGTCTTTTCTTCATTGCTCTCTAGTTGTTATAATTGTTGTTTCATCGTGTGAATTTTATCAAAGTTTCTAATTTATAGAGTAATTGCATTGTTTTTGTTTGTCTATACATTATAACAAGAAACCTGCTTTTTTGCATATTAATATTCTAGCCTTCTTGTTTATTGTTTTATTTTTGACAGGTATCGCAGAAACAACATATTGAGTTTTTGCTTTACTTGATTGTTTTTCTGACTTTTTAATATTTATGTGGTGCAGTTTCCATGGGCAGTATCCATGTGTTGCATAAACGTTTATGCTTTGTGGCCTCATGAACTTTTGGTTTATTTTTTTGTTTAAGCTTCTTTTTAAAGCTAACTTATATTTTAGGTTGTATGTAAGGATGGTGGGTAACCAAGAGAATCGGTTAGTACTATAGAGATTTAAAGGACGACAATCTGAGAAGTGGGGAAGGAGATGCAAAACCAGAAAATTTACTTGGTAAATAGGCGAGCAGAAAAGAAGGCACGACCCATTGAAGCAGTCAAATTTGCTTTTTGTTTTAGGACTATGTTGTTGACATCCAAAGCTTTACAAATTAAACATTTGCCATTACCAAGCTCCTGCATATCAATTTGTAAAATTGGGTGTGTTGAATTGAGACTGTAACATTAGAAAACAAATTCATCCTGCATATACTTTGCTTTTTTTTTTTTTAAATTCTTGTTGAATATTTTTTGCTGTCGATTTTTTTTTTTTTGGTTTAAATGTTATGTGCTGAAAATGTTTAATTTTACTGTTTTTCCTTAAAATTTTTATAATATTTTAATCGTATTCTTCTTTTATAATATTTATTTTTTTATTTTTATGATTTTTAGCGTGTTTTTAGGAAAATCACCGCTAAAAGTATAATATTTTAATTTTTTTATTTTTCATGATTTTTAATGGCGTTTTTAAGAGAAGCGTCACTAAAAGTATAATATTTTAATTTTTTTTATTTTTCATGACTTTTAGTGGCGTTTTTGTAAAAGTGCGTCATGTTTTTTAGCGACGTTTGTGGGAAAAGTGTCACTAAAGAACATGACCTTTAGCGGCATTTGTAGGAAAAATACCGCTAAAGGTCATGTTCTTTAGTGTATTTTTTCACATAAACGTCAAAAAACACTGCAAATAGTTTTAGCGGCATTTATAAGTGTTGTTAAAGGCCTAAAAATGTCGCTAAAAGTCTGTTTTATTGTAGTGTTTATGCATGAACAAAAATAGGTTATGAATTTAAACCACCAGTTTTATGCATGACTAAAAGCTTACTTGCTCTTAGTGACCTCACCATTAGGAAAAATAATAATGTTATTATGGGAAGAATCCTTTATACTCATCTCTGTTCTAGTTATTATGGGGCTTTTGGATTAATAAATTTCATGCCTGCTTTGGTGGGATTCTACTAATTATTGAATTGCCTAAAAATTGTAGATATTGTGATAATGGAGGGTCAACCGAAAGTTAAAGCCTCACTTAAGCTTGGTTTTGAATTCTATGCAATGAATGCAAAAAAGGTTGGTGCTCTGCCGAGCAGCTGTCTTCACTGAAAGAAGAAAGTATGAGCATATTGAAGGATTATATTACCAAGCACAACATTCCCAATGATGTCCTTGATGAATTGGTTGAAGTCTCTTCTGAAGACGACGAAGAAGAAGAACCCAAGAAGTCTAACATCAAGCCCAAGAAAGCTAAGATCAACTAGTACTTAGGTAAAAAAACAATGTACGAAATTATTCTAGTTTTCAACCTTGTCACCCTCCTGTGTCATTGAAGAAACGTGAATCAACTAGTTTTAGCATTATGTTGAACAAAAAATGCATTGTGAAATAGATTTGGAACTGATAGACTTTGGAGCATGTTTGTACTTGTTTGTTTTAAGTAAATATCAAGATCACGCAAAAAAGGATAAAGGAGAGAACCCCATCAGCCTATCAAGAATTGTATTTCTTCGAGCCTTTTAGCAAATTATAACAATGCACAAAAGTTATCCGGTGCTTATATTTATGACTTTTCTACTTGTATCAGCCCTTTACCTTTTCACATGTTTTCATATAAGATTTTCGTTGAATTTGTTCGTACTTACCTACAAACTTATAGAATAGGCTTTGTTGAAAGGCATTTGTTTATAGCAAATCTGGTGAATGAATTTTTCGAACCATTAATCAATTATTTGCACAAACATGAAACAAATAATTGTAGAGTAATTAAATTATTTATTTCAGTAATGATATTTTAGCACATTAAATATGTATTGCGCTTTAAAAATAATAAAGTAGATTATATATATTTTATAGTATTATATATTTTGATTTTTAATTCATATAATAATAATTATATTAAGAATGTTATTAAATTATATTTTTTATTAAATTATATTTAATAAAATTATGTTAAAATATGGTTAAATTATTTATTTTTTATTAAATTATTTTCAATAATAATCTTATTAAATTTAATAACAATAACAATAATCATCTACCTAAAAAAAATTCTGTTAAGGGTATGCTGGTCATTTTAGTTTTTTTACTTATGCTATTACAATATCATTCCATTCAACCAAACACAAGAATACTATTATAGTTCTATTCCATTCCATTCAACAAAACAGTTGAATTATTTATTACAACTCTATTCCTTTACAACTACATTCAATTACAGCCTTATTCAATTACAGTGAACTAAACATACCCTTAAGATTCTAATAGTCATTCAAAGTAGAGTTTTATATCATATAGACTTCTTATGTCTATAAATATGAACTTCGGATAAACTTTATAAGTATCTCTATTGATCAATAAAATATTTTTTTTTTTTTTTGTTATGAGCACGATACTCAAGTTTTTTTTTTAACACATTCCACCCCTGTTTTTTTAACCCTTTCTTTTTTTACAACTTTAGATTTTAGATTTTACATGCAAAGAAAATCAATCTAAGCAACCTTCAACTGTATTTCAAAAAGGAAATTTAAACCTAATTGGAATCAAACTAATGTCTTTCCACCTTATCCCTATTTCCTTAATCGCTTAGTTAACCTCGAATTTTTAATGATGTACGCCAAGATATTTATAAACCCAAACAATTTTCTGTTGCATAGAAAAAAAACCAAAATTATCGGTAAAAGACTCGAAGTTGTGCAGAGATTTGCAAAAAAAAAAAAATATTTCTAGATTAATTTTAAATTTAATTCATGATTAATTATGATTGATTTGATTAATTTATTTTATTTCTATCTTTTCGAGGATGGTGAAAAATTTTATCTATTAACATTGATTTTGGTTCTTGATTCTTAAATATCTTATTAGTAATAATTTTCTTGCCACAAGAAGTGAAAATATAAAGACAAATAAGAAGATAACAAGAATTCTCGATATAACCTTTTAAAGAAACAAGACAACTTACTTAAAAGTTGTTAGTTATATACTTGTCATGCACCTAAATATCTTATTATTCAATTAATATTCCTTAAAAGGAAGGAAACATATGTCTAGTTGACAATACAACAGTGTATACTATCCTTAGGGATAAAAAGTATTTTTCTTATTTGGTAATGAAACAAACTAATCATTGGTGGTACAAAATTAATTTAAGGCTCCAAAAGAGTTAATATTAATTCAAGGCTCTATAAGAGTTTAATACATTGTTATCCAAAAAATAAAGCGATGATAATTAATGCACTATATTCTAGTCATTCTCAAGTAAATTATTTTGTTTTAAAATGATATACATTGTAAGGAATATCACAATGAGACTGTGGATGAGGAGACGATTAATTAAACCTATTATATAGAATAAGAATTTTGTATTGGAAAACTATCGTCTTTTCCTCTAATTTGTACTATGTATATATTAGTATGGTTAAATTATATGAGATGGTGAACTCAGAAGCTTACATTAGTATCATTGAATCGTGAGCATAGTAAATCAGAAGTTTACTAGTCCAAATATACTAATTAGTTGGCATGATCAGTTAGACCATCTTGATCAATAATGATGCGACAAGATAAGAATTTACATGAATATTTATTAAAGAACCTGAAGGTTCTTCATTTATCAAGTGTTGCTTGTTCTCAAAGAAGATCAAACCTCACTAGCAAAAGTTTAGATTGAATTTCTTGTATTTTTGAAAGAAATAGGAGTCCATTTATCCAACAAGTGGATGTTTTGATATTATTTTGGTAAATGCATCTATAACATAATCACATGTGAGTTATCAACTCACAACATGTAGTTTGTGAGATTACTTGTTTAATAATTAGTGTAAAAACAAAAATTTCAAATTATGCAATCGAGACAGTTCTTGCTAATTTTTGTGAGTTTATTTCTTAGGCTCTAAAATATATTGCATGCTAGATTATTAGTGCAAATAACTATCGCAAAGCTTGTTGCTTATGTGAATAAGATTGTTTAGCAGAATTTATGAAGTAAATGCCTCAAGTTAGTAGCTAAACCATATCTATTGAGAACGAAACTTTTTGTATATATTTATAAGAATATGATATTTTACATGAATTATCACTTGTACGCATCATGCCAACAAGTTATGATAATAATCCTCATTACAATTGGTTTTTGGTCACTAGTCAAATAAAACCCATTTTAGAATTTTTTTTTAATGTACAGTATATGTTTAAGTTGCTCCACCACAATGTATAAAATGAGTATCCAAAGAATGTTGGAAATGTATATTAGTTCTAAATCTCCTTGTATTATTAGATGTTTTGAATGAAGTGAAGATTCAATTATGACATTTTATTTGTAACGGCCCGATTTTGGGGCTAATCGAACAATATTTTTGGAACCACTAATCCGAGGTCAAAGAAAATTATTTTAATATTATTTTATGTGTTATAGCATGATAATATGAGTGCATGAAAATTTTGGTGCATTAATTTTAGTGATTTCATGCTTAATTTTGAAAAAAGGACTAAATCGCATAAAGTGCAAAAGTTTTGTTAATCTAGCTAAAGGTGTCAAATAGCTATAGAATATTAAATTATAGTCCTTAATGTGCAATTAGTGTAACACCCCAAACCCGGCCCATGCATTAAGGCCAGATCTGACATGTCACATGTGAAAAACCATTAAGTCTTTCAAAAATCAAGTAAAACAGATTACAAAATTTAGACGAAGTATTAAAATAAGATTCGATTGATAAATCGACAATTTGAGATGCAAAATCTTATAAATCAAAATTTTGAAAATATCATTAATAGTTCGAGAAAATTTTAAAAGAAATTAAAGATATTTTTCGAAAGAATTGATGAAAATCTTAAGAGTAATTTTCCGAGTTAAAATATGAAAATTTTATGAAATCCTTTTGTATATTCATTTTGAATAAAATGATTATTTGAGTTTTAGAAATTAAAATCTCAATTAAAATACTTTAAGCAGCTTTATAAATTCATCAAACAATAAACAAAACCAAAAATTAATCCAGAGGCCTTATTACAACCTTAATTCAAATAGCCAAATAATTAAAAGTATTAAAAGAAATCCAAAATTCCAAATTTAACCGTTTTGAAGTATGGCCTCCACAAAGATATCCACGGCCCAAGTCTCCATCATTGATCATTACCTGAAAGGGGTAAGTAAAACGGGGTGAGTTACTAGAACTCAATGTGTAACCCACTTACCGTTGTTCACTAGGCCAAATCCCATTAAGCAATTATTTGGGCCATAGCCCGTTTACAATAATATAAATGTATCATATTCCCAAACCAAACCTAGTTTCCATCCGCTACACACCACCCATACCAACCAACACACCTGTGGGTGATCTTTAGTCAACCCACCCCGCCAACACACCAAACGTAGGCATTAAGCCATTTATATCAAATTTGTGGACTAGCCACCAGATTAACAAAATTTACATGGCATTGCCATTTTTCAGATTTGTGGCAGAGCCACTAGATTTATGTAGCAGAGCTACCAGAACTTCTTTTCATCATTATCCCATCCCATGCAAATCATGTATATAATGCATAACAATTCACAACAATGTATTAAGATATTTCTTACAAATTTTATGGCCCATTAAGTAGAAAATTATCTTGGCCCATTTGACATATTTTCAGATCGGCTCATTTAGCAAATATATCGATTTGGCCCACATAGCAAAATATATCGTTTTGGCCCACATAGCAATCTTATCGTTTTAACCCATATAGCAAAATATATCTATTTTATCAATTTTATCAAATAATGAGGTCTAAACCATTTTTCTCGGTTTCACCTTAATACGATTTTAATGGAACTGTTTACTATCAATATGACATTAATCTCTAACCCACGGAATACGGCGTGAGATTACACACCTGATTACGGTAAGCACTACGCTCTCTCGATCGTCGACACCTAAAATTTTATCACGCTCGATTAGTCCACGAACGCGATTTAATAAATCTACTTTAAAACAAACGATCTAAGATTTTACCCTCGGGATCGCGAACAACTACGATTTGTCAGTTTTCCCCTGTTAACGGTTCACAACCTGGTGGAAAATCCCGAATCGCTGATGCCTCAGAATAGCAAACGACCTCGAATAGTTGATTCTCACCGGATAAGGGTCCACAACCCAAAAGAAAGTCTCGAATCACCGATACAGCCCTTTGCTTGAATTTATGAGTAGGGATCGTTAACCCGCTCCTTTCGAGATCTCCACTCGACTTTCCTTTCGAATCGTTACTGCAAGCCTCCATTCGTTAGATCTTATGTAGATAGATATTACGATAAAATATGGACTTATCAAAATGGTAAAAATCGGCTTACCACGAACTTCTGAGTGATCAATGAATAAATCCCTATAATATAATCAGTTAATCCTTTCCATACTAATAATCATCTTAATGAATAAAGAATGATTATGAAATCCGTGAAGAACTCTTACCTTAAAGATTTTAGAACCGAATCCTAGTGATAATGCGATGACTTCGTAAGAATGAAGGTTCGGCCTTCCACTATATCTCTACGAAGAAGAAAGAGATCTTGTTTAAGAGAGAAAATAAGTGATGATTTCGGTCAAAAGACCTTCCCAAGCCAACATATACATTCGAAAATAGAAGGAAGAAAGTAAAAAAAATTGAAAATAAAACTTACCGATCGTTCAAGAGGTGGGTAACAACTCGAATAAAAAAGAAAGATCAATGAAAGGATGGAAGGTTCGGCTATAGAGAAATAGTGGACTCAATATTCGGCTATGGTGAATAATATTAGAGTGGAAATGATGCTTGAAGGATTTTGTGAAAAGAAAAGAAGAAGAGGAATGATGGATTCGTTTCGGTTTTCAATAATGATGAGCGAACAAAGAAATGGTCTCAAAGTTTGTATACAATCAGCAAGAAGAAAGAAGAAATGGAATATGCCTTCTCAAGGTTGTGTAGATTCGGCGAGGAGAAAAGGAGTTTGGAGAGAAAAGAGAAATGATACCAAAGTTGCCAATAGGGAATTGACCAAAACAACCAAAATTTTACCAATTGCCAATGACCAAATTCAGCTAGGAGAATAGGAGTTTTGAGAGGAAAAACACAATTGATGATACTGGTATTTTGACCAAAACTAACACTTTAGTCTCACCAAAACATCAAGCACAATTTTGGCTATCACCCTAGCCCTAAACCGTCCATATTCATCCCCCTCTAGGATAAAAGTTTGGCCACACAAACTTTCCAAAACACTATCCACGAAATAAGCCTCTTGTCCCCCTTACTTACCTATTTCTTTTTATTTCTTTCCCCAACCTCAACCTTGCCTTATTTCCTTTAGCCACCTTACCAAAAATAAAGAAGTCCACCTTACCATAAATACTCCTTGGCCGACACTTTAAGGAAGGAATGCAAAAATAAAAGTAAAAAAAGCACACAAAGGGATTCAAACTTCTTCCCTCAAGGGAAAACATGTGGCACCATAACCCTTTTACTAATAGCTCATTTATGCTAGCTATTTACTCATTTATTTCCATATGCTTTAAGGTCACTCACTCCATCTCCTTAAAGTGCTAAATGCCAAAAGTTTTTACTAGGTCCAAATAAATCCCGAGCCTTCTCAGGACTTCCTAAACATACACAATTAATAATCTAACTAGCTTAGCACCAAAATAATGCAACACATAAAATTCAAATTCTAGGATGTTACAATTCTACCCCCTTAAAGAAAATTTCGTCCTCGAAATTTACCTGATTAAAAGAGGTGAGAATATTATTGTCGAATCATGTCCTCAGGCTTCCACGTAGCTTCCTCCGCTCCGTGATTACGCCATAGAACCTTGACTAATGGCACAGTCTTCCTTCTCAGTACCTTAACGTCCCGATCTAGAATTTATATTGGTTCCTCCTCGAACGACAAATTAGGTCTTATCTCAATTTCCTCTATCGGTACTATATGAGACGGATCCGATCGGTAACGCCTTAACATTGAGACATGAAATACACTATGTATCTGACTCAACTCCAGAGGTAACTCAAGCTGATAAGCTACTGGCCCAACACGTTTCAACACACGGTACGGTTCGATAAACCTAGGGCTCAACTTGCCCTTCCTTCCAAATCTGAAGATCTTCTTCCAAGGTGAGACCTTTAGAAATACTTGATCTCCCACTTCAAATTCAATATCCTTACGCCTCAGACCCGTATAAGATTTTTGTCTATACGAAGCTTCCTTTAACCATGCCCGAATTACCTTTACTTTTTCTTCTGTCTCTGATATCAGCTCAGGACCCAATAACTGTCGCTCCCCCAATTCGGTCCAACAAGTAGGAGTACGACATCTACGACCATACAACAACTCGTAGGGTGCCATATGGATGCTGGATTGATAGCTATTATTATAAGCAAACTCTGCCAACGGTAGGAAATCTTCCCAACTACCCCTGAAGTCAATCACAAAACCCCTTAACATGTCTTCCAGAGTCTGGATTGCTCTCCGATCGACCATCCGTCTGGGATGAAATGCCGATCGAATTCAACTTGGTTCCCAAAGCTTCATGTAAAGCTTTCCAAAATCGTGATGTAAACCTAGGGTCCCTGTCCGAAATAAAAAACACTGGTACCCCATGTAACCTCACAATCTCTGCTATGTACAACTTGGTCAACTTCTGCAATGAGTAATCCGTACGAACAGGTAGAAAATGGGCAGTCTTCATCAACCGATCCACTATTACCCAAACTGAATCTTTCTTAGTAGGCGATAAGGGTAACCCACTAACAAAGTCCATCGTTATCCGTTCCCATTTCCATAATGGAATCTTTACCGGTTGTAGCAATCCCGACGACAATTGATGTTTCGCCTTCACCTGCTGACATGTTAAGCACCTACTCATAAATTCAGTAACCTCCCGCTTCAAACTTGGCCACCAATTCTGCTTACGAAGGTCTCGATACATTTTATTTCCCTCGGGGTGCATAGCATATGGGCTACTATGCGCCTCTTGCAAAATCATTTGCCTCAATTCTGAATCTTTGGGCATACAAATTCTTCCACAAAAACACAATACTCCATCATTATTCATTCCAAAATCCCCTTTCACACCACTTTTCACTTGCTGAAGTAAGGAACCCGACTTTTCATCTGATAATTGCTTTTCCTTAATCTGACCTAACCACACATGCTTCACCTGAAGTTCGGCTAGAAGACTACCATCTTCATATAGACTGAGATGAGCGAACATCGCTCTCAAATCTGATATCACCTTACGACTCAACGCGTCTACCACCACGTTAACCTTTCTAGGATGATACTCGATTGAGAAGTCATAATCCTTCAATAGCTCTATCCATCTCTGCTATCTTAAGTTCAACTCCTTTTGGGTAAGGAGGTACTTTAGACTCTTATGATCCGTATAAATGATCGACTTGTCACCGTACAGGTAGTGCCTCCAAATCTTTAAAGCAAACACCACTGCAGCCAACTCCAAATCATGAGTAGGATAATTCAATTCATGCGGCCTTAACTGACGAGATGCATAAGCCACCACTTTCCCACCTTGCATCAACACACATTCTAAGCCCGTCTGTGACGCATCGCAGTAAACAAAAAACTCTTTTCCAGCCTCAGGTTGAATCAGTACTGGTGCTTCCATCAGAATCTTTTTCAATTTCTCAAAGCTCTCTTGCTACTGATCTGACCACACAAATGGTACTCCTTTACGCAACAGTTTAGTTAAGGGTGCAGCAATCAACGAAAACCCCTCAACGAAACACCGATAATAACCAGCCAACCCTAAGAAACTCCAAATTTTAGCCACTAACTTCGGTGGTTTCCAATCCAACACAGCCTCTACTTTCCGAGGATCAACTCTAATTCCTTTGGCCGATACAACATGTCCCAAGAAGGTCACTTCCTTTAGCCAAAATTCACACTTACTGAATTTGGCATAAAGTTGTTTTTCCCGTAATATTTGTAATACTATTCGCAGATATGAATCATGCTCTTCTTTATTCTTCAAGTATACCAAGATGTCATCTATGAACACCACCACAAACCGGTCTAAATAGGGTTGGAAGACCCGATTCATCATGTCCATAAATGCAGCTGGTGCATTGGTCAACCCAAACGGCATTACCAAGAACTCATAGTGTCCATAACGAGTTCAAAACGTCGTCTTATGAATATCCGCCTCCTTGACCTTAAGCTGGGGATAACCCGATCTCAAATCTATCTTCAAGAAAACTGAAGCTCCTCACAGTTGGTCGAACAGGTTATCGATTCTCGGCAACGGATACCTATTCTTGATCGTCAACTTATTCAACTACCTATAATCGATGCACATATGCATCGACCCATCCTTTTCTTGACGAACAAGACCAATGCTCCCTACGGTGACACACTCGGTCGAATGAATCCCTGATCCAACAACTTCTGAATTTGAGCTTTAAGCTCCGCTAACTCCTTAGGCCCCATTCTATAAGGAGCAATGGGCACCGGAGCCGTTCCTGGCAATAGCTCAATGCCAAACTCTACCTCCCGGTCTGAAGGCAATCTAGGAAGTTCTTCGGAAAAGACGTTTGAAAACTCATTTATCATTCTAACGCCTTCCACCGATAATTTCTTAGCATCGAACGCACTGATGAAGACTAGGAATGCTCCACACCCTTTTCGCACTAACTTTTCTGCCTTTAAAGTAGATACCACATTTGATAGATAATTTCTCCTTTCACCTATCATCACCACTTCTTTATCTTCCGAAGTTCTTATCGTTATCCGCTTTGCAGCACAATCCAAGTTGGCATGGTGTTTCACCAACCAGTCCATGCCCAAAATAAGGTCGAACTCACCGAAAGAAAGTTCCATCAAATCCGCCAAACATGTTTCTCCTTGAACTTCTAAGGGTACATCTCTAAACAATTTATTTACTATCACAGATTATCCCAAAGGACTAATTACCGTCATATCTCTAGCAGAAATCTCAAATCTAATGTTCAGATTTCCAGATATATCACTAGCAACATACGAACGGGTAGATCCGATATCTATCAAAGCAGTAATAGGTACATCAAAGATGAAAAACATACCAGTTATCACATCATGTGCATCACCATCCTCTCAGCGTCTGACCGCATAAACCAACTCTGGCTGCCTCGCCTCCGCGTTACCCCTGAAGCCATTTCCTCTACCCAGTGCACCCTGACTTCGTCCTCCGCCATTACCACCTCGACCTGGCCCATGGCCTTTCGGTGGTCACGAAAGCCTCTAATGGGTCAGGCATCATAGTTACGAGCTTCTTGATTTGAAGCGGTCCATTGAGGACAATCTTTAAGCTGATGGTCCTTAGAACCACATTTAAAACAACCACCGGTTCTCTTCCAGCATTCACCCGGGTGTCATCTTCCACAATCAGCACATAATTGTATCTGATTGGTAGTAGCAGATGCTCTAGTTTGAGCTGGCTCGTCATTCTTGGGCCTCTTCTGAAACCTTCTAGTAGGACCCGAGTACTTAAAGTCCCTCTTGCTCTTGCCTCTATCTTTTTCTCGGTTTCGCAGCTCCGAGTGCTTAGCCTCTTAAGCTATCTTCGCTTTCTCCACCAGTGTGGCAAAATTCCTTTCTTGTTGTGGGGCTATTAGTACCTACAATTCATCACTCAACCCATCCTTGAAATGCACGCAGAGTTTATAGTCAGTTGGCATAATACCTCGGGAATAACGACTAAGACGCAGGAATTCTACTTCATAAGCTGCCACGGTCTTACTCCCTTGAACCAGATTAAGGAATTCCTTCCTTCGGGCATCCACATAGCTGGCCCCAACATACTTTCCTTGAAATGAAGTTTTGAAGAAATCCCAAGTAACGCGACCGGCCTGAGTGCCCTCTCAAATAGTAAGCCACTATTGATACGCCTCGTCTCTCAACAAAGATACAGCTCCTCTCAGTTTCTGCTCGGTGGTGCACTCCAAATCATCCATGATTCGTTCTACTGCCTCGAGCCAATACTCCGCTACATTTGGGGCTACACCCGAGACACCCTTAAAAACCTCGGCACCACTTTATCTAAGTCATTCCGAAATTGATCCACGACCTGCTGGCCCAGTTCTAGCCCCGCAACCCTTTTTAAGACTCGCAACATTGCTTGGGACAAGGCAATGTCCTCCCTCATACGGTCATGTGATTTAGTTTCAGTTCTGGGTGACGCAGGTGCGTCCATTTCCGGCATGTGTCCCAACGCTTCAGACGCAACCCTAGCACCTCGGCCTCTACCACGGCCTCGTCTACCGCGTCCACGTCCTCTAGCACTCATATTTGGTAATTCAATTTAATCTGATTAAAAGTCTTATAAATCAGTGTACTATTTTGATAGTTATTAAATAATATTTTATGTGGTATAAGAAGTAAAGTCGTTTTCATAAACGCATCCTATAGTCTCAATCTCTATAGTTTCAACATCTAAAACTAAAAGTTCTAGAGTGTTCCTATAGTCATATCACAATAATCATAATCATTCATTAATAACATGTACTTACTTGACTTGGTGCCGGATACCTATGGTGCCATACTTCCTTTAAAACGTATGCCAAAAATTTAAAGCAGCTTTTAAAAATATTTTTTTTAAACCCAAACCACAGTTGAGTTTTGAAACTGGGCTCTGATACCATAAAATGTAACACCCCAAACTTGGCCCATGCCTTAAGGCCAGATCTGACATGTCACATGTGAAAAACCATTAAGTCTTTCAAAAATCAAGTAAAACAGATTACAAAATTTAGACGAAATATTAAAATTAGATTTGATTGATAAATCGACAATTTGAGATGCAAAATCTTATAAATAAAAAATTTGAAAATATCATTAATAGTTCGAGAAAATTTTAAAAGAAATTAAAGATATTTTTTGCAAAGAATTGATGAAAATCTTAAGAGTAATTTTCTGAGTTAAAAATATGAAAAATTTTATGAAATGCTTTTTGTATATTCATTTTGAATAAAATGATTATTTAAGTTTTAGAAATTAAAATCTCAATTAAAATACTTTAAGTAGTTTATAAATTCATCAAACAATAAACAAAGCAAAAAATTAATCCAGATGCCTTATTACAACCTTAATTCAAATAGCCAAATAATTAAAAGTATTAAAAGAAATCCAAAATTCCACATTTAACTGCTTTTGAAGTATGGCCTCCACCAAGATATCCACTTGACCCAAGTCTCCATCATTGATCATTACCGAAAGGGTAAGTAAAAGCGGGGTGAGTTACTAGAACTCAATGTGTAACCCACTTACCGTTGTCCACGTTGTCCACCGAGACTAATCACATGAATCGATTATCTTTAAATTTGCAATAAGTTGAAAACTTCAATATAAATTTCAGTTAAATAGAAGAGTATTTGAATTTGATAATATTTGAAAACATTAGTTGAAAATCATTGTATTATCAAAAACTTTAAATAGTTTGTTAATGAATTGACTATAATATTTATAAAAGAATTCCATATATAAATAAAGCATCATAAAATCACAACCCTTAATTAAAAAGTCAAAGTTTAGTTTAAAACCCAAACACACATATCCAATTATTTATAGAGGCCCTTATTACAATAATCCATAATAGTAAAATAGAGATGGAAAGAATTTAAAAGGGGTGAGTTACTTAGAACTCAGTGTGTAACTCACCTACCACCATTATTGGGCGATTATCAGACATAATCTTTGGCTTGAGCCCAAACCGTAATTTAACAATATAACATGAAATAAAACAATTAATAATGCATGTAAAATGAAATTCCCAACCCATACCTAATATCCATCCGCTAACACCCCTACCAACCATCACACTGTGGGGATCAAGTCAACCCACCCCGCCATCACACCAATCGTAGGCATTAAGCCTTTTTATAATTGTGGCATAGCCACCGAACTAGAGGCAATAAGCCAATATTGTGGCGAGCCACCGAACTAGAGGCAATAAGCCGATATTGTGGCAGAGCCACCGAACTAGAGGCAATAAGCCGATATTGTGGCAGAGCCACCGAACTAGATATTTGGCAACTGGCCATTCTTCTCTTCATATATCCCACCCATGCAATTATACATGTACTTTAAAATATAAAATTTATTAACAATACATAACATGGTGGGTTTATCAATAACATTTCATTTGGCCCATAATTATAGCAATTTGTCTATTTAGCAGTTTAGTGGGCTTTGGCCCATTTACCGAACTAGAGTGTTTTGGCTAAATTTTAACGAACTAGAGTATTTTGGCCCAATTTAACGAACTAGAGTATTTTGGCCCAATTTAACGAACTAGAGTATTTTGGCCCAATTTAACGAACTAGAGTATTTTGGCCCAATTTAACGAACTAGAGTATTTTGGCCCAATTTATCGAAACATACAACTTACATATTAACGAAAATTTTCTAGAGGCTTTTCGTAATTTTTACGATTTAGACGTTTTTACGATTTTAGTCAAAATATCAATATTTACGTTTTACCGATCTAACTGCTTTTACGATTTACTTCATACTCAAATTGACATCCAACCGAGAAAATAATGAGTGTGAAGTTACACACCTCGCTACCGAAAGTACTAATCCTTCTCGCTCCTCGACCTAAAACATATTTTGATCCGTTAGACAACTAATTCATAAAAATAAATCTTAATCGATAATAGATCCAAAATCTTACCCTCTTGATTTTGAATCACTTGATTTTTGGCTTTTCCTCGTTTATTGATTCACTAGCACGAGAATCCACCAACGATAACGGTTTGGAAGTTCGTACCACTGAATAATGGACTTCCTTCTAAGATGGCCCATAACCCGGGAAAATCCCGACCAAACCGCTCTTCGCTTGAATGGGGATTTACTGGATCCGCCCTCTTAACGTGACTAACCACCGCCTTTTCTTCCCTATTTTGACGGTCTTCAAGATCCAATGGAATTTAGTTAGATCTAAAATGATATCAAATAATACTAGAGGTTTAAAGAGATTTGATTTCCTTACCAAAGTAAAACGCTTCCAACGTTTCTACAATTCTCCGATCACTTGAGTTCCGATCTCCGTTATTGCACTAAATAATAACGAAAGAGACGTTATTAGAATGAACGTTATATCAATCCAAAAGTCCTTCAATTCACCATTACTATTCGCCAAAGTACCTTAATAAATCGAAAATGGAAAAGAACCCTTACCTATTTTCCACTACGAAAAGAAAGGATTGAGAATGGTGTCTAAATGATGAAGGTTCGGCTATGTATGATCAAGGAAAAGAAGAAAAAATATTTGGTTTATAGGCACAATAGCATTCGGCCAAGAGAGTGAAAATGGAGAGAATTTTCGATTGAAAAGAAATAATATAAAAACGAAAGGATGATGGTGATGTTGTTGCTTGATTTCAAAGAGAAGAGAAGAAAAGAAAAAAAAAATGAACTTTAGGTGCTGGTATATTCGGCCATGGCAAAAGAAAGAAAAAGATGACTCTTTTTTGGTATGGATGATTTCGGCACAAGAAGAAAAGGCACAAAGAATTGGCTAACGAGATAAGCAAAAAGGAATAACCAAATGGTCACAAAATTTGAGCTTTACTAATGCCCTATTCGGCCAAGATGAAAGTTTGAGAGGAGAAAACAAAGAAAAAATCTGCACAATGTGTAAAGAATGCCCATAGAGAAAAGAATGAGATTTTTAGCCAAACTATCAAAATTTTGGCTCCTTCCCTAAACCAATGTTGCCGTCCAGCACATGGTCAAATGGCCATGATTTCTTTCCAAATTTTCCCCTTGATAAGTGCCTTATGTTCCCCCTATCTTTCCTTAAACCTTTGATTCCATGCCATAAGTTAGTTGTTACCTTAATCCATTGATACACTAACCAAAAATAACATGGTCAACACCTTCCTTATATGATCCTTGCCGACACTTCTTAGTTATGAGCAGAAAATTAAAAACAAAAATCTATTTAGGTGCTATACAAGGGATTCGAACCTCTTCCCTCTTACTAGAACCCATGCGCCAACTCCACCATGCCATATGCTCATTTTATGACACTCTTAGCACATAATTTAGCTTAAGTCTTAATCACCTTTGTTTCACTTCAATAAATTCTCAATTAATAAATTTTATTCTTTCTTCAAATTATGCTTTACCCTCTCTAGGACTTCAATAAGCACTAAAATAAAAATAAGAGATTTTTCCTAAAAAAAAAAAAATCTAAACATCAATTCATGCAATTTAAATACTCGGATTTTTAGGGTGTTACAACTCTACCCTCCTTAAAGAAAATTTCGTCCTCGAAATTTACCCGTTGAAAAAGGTGAGGGTATTGTTGCGAATTGCATCCTCTGGCTCCCACGTAGCTTCTTCCACTCCGTGGTTACGCCATAGAACTTTGACCAACGCACGGTTTTCTTCCTTAATACCTTGACATCTCGTTCTAGGATTTCCACCGTTCTTCTTCAAAGGACAAATCTAAATTCACTCCAATTCTTCTACCCAGATAATGTGCAAAGGATCCGATCTATAACGCCTCAACATGGAAACATGAAAGACATTGTGAATTTGATCTAACTCCGGAGGTAACTCAATCTGATATGCCACTGGACCAACACGCTTCACCATACGATAAGGTCCAATATATCTAGGACTTAGCTTGCCCTTCCTTCCGAATCTAAAGATCTTTTTCCAAGGAGATACCTTCAAGAAAACCCGATCTCCCACACTATACTCGATGTCCCTTCGCTTCGGATCTGCGTACGACTTCTGTCTATCTGAGGCTTCTTTCAACCGTGCTCGAATAACTTTTACCTTATCCTCTCGTCTCGGATATCATCTCGGGACCTAACATCATCTTTTCGCCCAACTCGGTCCAACAAATAGGAGAGCGACACTTACGACCATACAATGCCTCGTAAGGTGCCATCTGGATGCTAGGCGATAGGCTTGTTATATCGCAAATTACGCGATGGTAGATAATCCTCCCAACTACCCACAAGTCGATTACACATCCTCTTAACATATCTTCCAATATCCGAATTACTCTCTCCGAATGACCATCGATTGAGGATGAAAAGTCAGATTGAAATTCAACCGTCCCCAAGGCTTCATGCAGAGCTTTCGAGAATCGTGATGTAAACCTAGGGTCCCTATCCGATATAATAGAATCTTGGTACCCATGCAACCTCACAATTTCGGATCGTAAAGTTTCGCCAACTTCAAAGAATAATCCGTCTGAAACGGCAAGAAATGAGCGGTCTTCATCAACCGATCAACAATTACCCAAACGGAATTTTTCTTAGTAGGTGTTAACGGTAACCCACTAACAAAATCCATAGTTATCCGCTCCCATTTCCAAAGAGGAATCTTTATCGGTTGTAACAATCCAGACGGTAATTGATGTTACGCCTTCACTTGTCGACAAGTCAAACATTTTCCCACAAACTCAGTAATCTCACGCTTCAACCACAGCCACCAATATCGCTTCACGGAGATCTCGATACATCTTATTTCCTCCGGATGCATAGCATAAGGGCTACCATCGCCTCCGTAGAATCAGTTGCCTCAAATCTAGATCCTTAGGCATGCATACTCTCCTCGAAAGCACAACACACCTCCGTGTTTATTCCAAAATCCTCAATTTCACCATTTTCAACTTGTCGCATAAAGGTCCCAACTTCTCATCGATGTCTTTTTCCTTGATTTGTTCCATACACGAGGTTTCACCAAGTTACGCTAACAAACCGCCATCCTCATACTGCACTCAAATGGGCAAACAAAGCTCTTAATTGAGATCAGCCTTACGACTTAACGTCGGCTACCACGTTAACCTTCGGGATGGTATTCGATGGAGAAATCGTAATCCTTTAACAATTCTACCCATCTTCTTTGTCTTAAATTCAATTCCTTCGGGTAAGGAGGTATTTAAGACTTTTGTGATCCGTGTGATTATGGACTTCTCACCATAGAGATAGTGCCTCCAAATCTTTAGAGCAAAGACAACGGCTGACTAACTCCAAATCATGAGTAGGGTAGTTTACTTCATGTGGTCTCAATTGGCGAGAAGCATAGGCCACCACTTTTCCATTTTGCATCAATACACAACCTGCACCGTGTGAGGCGCATCACAATAAATAAGGAATTCTTTTCCACCTCGGGTTGAATTAAACCGGAGCTTCATCAGGATCTTCTTCAATTTCTCAAAACTCTCTTCTTTTCGGTCCGGATATCTGAGCTCCCTTTCATAGCAGCTTTAGTTAGGGTGCAGCAAGCAACGAAAAACCCTCTACAAAACGTCTATAGTATCGGCCGGACCCAAGAAACTCCAATTTCACTCATCGATGTTGGTGGTTTCCAATCCGAATAGCCTCAATTTTCCGAGGATCCACCTTATTCTTTGGTGATACTACATGACCAAGGAAAGTCACTTCCTTTAGCCAAAATTCGCATTTACCAAATTTGGCATACAATTGCTTATCACAGTAATTGTAATACTATCCGCAAATGTTGGTCATGTTCCTCCTCATTTCTCGAATAAACCAATATATCATCTATGAACACTACCACAAACCGGTCTAAATATGGTTGAAAGACTCTGGTTCATCATGTCCATAAATGCATTGGTGCATTGGTTAATCCAAACAGCATCACTACAAACTCATAGTGTCCGTAAGCGTGTCCGAAATCTTTGTCTTATAAATGTCCGCTTCTTTCACCCTAAGTTGGTGATAACCCGACCTTAAATCAATTTTGGAGAAAATGAAGCTCCTTTTAATTGATCAAGCAGTCGTCAATTCTCGGCAGAGGATACCGATTCTTGATTGTCAATTTATTCAACTGTCGTAGTCAATGCACATACGCATCGATCCATCCTTCTTCTTGACGAACAAGACCGGGGCTCCCCACGGAGACACACTTGGTCGAATGAATCCCGATCCAAAGAATTCTTGAATTTGAGCTTTGAGCTCACCAACTCCTTCTGGCGCCATTCTATAGGAGCAATGGACACCGGAGTCGTCCCGGGCAAAAGCTCAATGCCAAATTCTACTTCCGATCCGGAGGTATACCGAAGTTCTTCGAAATACATCGGAAATTCCTTCACCGTCCTTACATCATTCACGGATAATTCTTTGGCATCCAAAGCACGATAAAGGCTAGGAATGCTCCATATCCTTTCCGCACCAACTTCTCACTTTTAATGCGATACCACATTTGCCGATAGTTCTTTCGTTCACCAATCATTATGACTTCCTTATCATCCGAGGTCCTTATCGACATTCGTTTTTCAGACAATCCAATTCGCCGATGTTTGACCATAATCCATGCCTGAATAAGATCGAACTCACCGAAAGGTAGTTCCATCAAATTTATAAGAATACTTCCTCTTGGATTTTAAGGCACGTCCTTAAATATTTTATTAACCATCACCGATCGTCCTAAAGGATGATTACTATCATCTCATTTTCGTAATTTGATTCTAAATTGATTTCTAGATATGGCACTAGATACATATGAATGAGTAGAGCCAATATCTATTAAGGCAATAATGGTACATCAAAATGAAGAACGTCTCGTTATCACATCCAGTGCATTCTTCATCTCTCATGGCGTCTAACCGCATAGACCGATCCGGTGTCTTGCATCTCATTTCCTCTATTACCATTGCCTCGACCGGTGCACCTTGACCACGACCATTATTACCACCACGACTGGTCCACGTCCTCTCGGTGGTCTTGATTACCTCGACCTTGTGCATCATTATTACGGACTTCTTGAGTAGTATCCATTCGTCGAGGACAACTTTTGTCTTGATGTTCCATTGAACCGCATTTGTAACATGCGCCGCTTTCCTCAACATTCCCCAAAATGTCTCTTCCCACACTCGATGCAATCTCGACTTGATTATTTGCTACCGGTTCGCCTTGAACCGATTCATCATTCCGGTTTCTTCCAAATCTCTTGGAAGAACCAGATCATGTGTCTCTCTCTTGTTTGAGATCTTTCTCGGTTACGTAGCTCGAGTTCTTAGCCTCTTGGCTATTTTGGCCTTCTCCACCAGAGTGGAAAAATTTCTAACTTCTTGTGGAGCAATCGAACCCTCGGCTCATCATTAAGTCCATCCTCGAAGCATACAACGTTCATGATCCATTGCTACAATTGTCCGGGCATAACGGCTCGACGTAAAAACTTCGACTTCATATCTTGCCACGGTCTTACTTCATTGGACAAGATTCAGAAATTCCTTCCTTCGAGCATCTACATAGCTCGTTCCGACGTATTTTCCTTGGAAGGCGGCTTTAAAGAATTCCCGATTAATCGGTGCGGCAAGATTGCCTTCTCGAGCAGTGAGCCACCACCGTCGCCTCATCTCTCAATAAGGATACAGCTCCTCTCGGTTTTGCTCGATCGTGCATTCCATATCATCCATAATCCGTTCCACGACTTGAGCCATGATTCGCCACATTGAGCTACACCAGACACCTCGAAAACTTCGCATTATTCGCTTTAAGTCGCTCTGAAATTGACCCACGAGTTGTTGGCCCAATTCTAGTTCCAATGACCCTTTCCAAGACTCGTAGCATTGCTTGAGTCAATGCATGATCTTCTTCCATGTGATCGCGTGATCCTGTTTCACTTTCAATTGGCGAAAAGGTCCACTTCCCACATCGATTTGGTGCTTGATTGTAGCACCTCGGCCTCTACCACGCCACGTCTACTGCGTCCACGACCACGTCCTCTAGTGCTCATGATAGCTTGTTCGTTTATCTGATTACAAGTTTTATGAATCAGAAATTTTGTTTCGGTGTTTATTAACGATATTTTATGAGATTTGGGATATAAAGTTGTTTTTCGCAACATATCCTATAGTCTCAATCTCTCGATTTTCACGTCTAAAACTAGAAGTTCTAGAGTGTTCCTATGATCATATCATAGTAATCATTAAGTAATAATACTTACTTGACTTGTTGCGGATGCTTGTGGTGCCATCTTTTGATTTTTGAATGATTTCATACGAAATTATTTTTGAACCCAAACCACAGTAGGGTTTTTGAAATCTGGCTCGATACCACTAAATGTAACACCCCAAACCCGGTCTATGCGTTGAGACTAGATTTGGTTTGTCACATGAATCGAGTTATCTTTAAATTTGCAATAAGTTGAAAACTTCAATATAAATTTCAGGTTTTAAAATAAATAGAAGAGTATTTGAATTTGATAATATTTGAAAACATTAGTTGAAAATCATTGTATTATCAAAAACTTTTAAATAGTTTGTTAATGAATTGACTATAATAAAATATTTATAAAAGAATTCCATATACTTGAAAACCCAAATTTATTTTAATAAAGCATCATAAAATCACAACCTTAATTAAAAAGTCCAAAGTTTAGTTTAAAACCCAAACACACATAAAATCCATAAGTTATTTATAGAGGCCCTTATTACAATAATCCATAATAGTAAAAATATTTATTAAAAGTTCAGAGTTTAAATAACCCTCTCTCGCAGTATGGCCTCCACGAAGTCATCCTCGGCCCAAGTCCACATCAATTTCCATTACCTGAGATGGAAAGAATTTAAAGGGGGTGAGTTACTTAGAACTCAGTGTGTAACTCACCTACCACCATTATTGGGCCAGATTATCAGGACATAATGCTGGGCTTGAGCCCAAACCAGAATTTAACAATATAACATGAAATAAAACAATTAATAATGCATGTAAAATGAAATTCCCAACCCATACCTAATATCCATCCGCTAACACCCCCGTACCAACCATCACACCTGTGGGGATCAAGTCAACCCACCCCGCCATCACACCAATCGTAGGCATTAAGCCTTTTTATAATTGTGGCATAGCCACCGAACTAGAGGCAATAAGTTTATATTGTGTGAAACCACCGAACTAGAGGCAATAAGTTTATATTGTGGCAGAAACCACCGAACTAGATATTTGGCAACCGCCATTCTTCTCTTCATATATCCTACCCATGCAATTATACATGTACTTTAAAATATAAAATTTATTAACAATACATAACATGGTGGGTTTATCAATAACATTTCATTTGGCCCATAATTATAGCAATTTGTCTATTTAGCAGTTTAGTGGGCTTTGGCCCATTTACCGAACTAGAGTGTTTTGGCTAAATTTTAACGAACTAGAGTATTTTGGCCCAATTTAACGAACTAGAGTATTTTGGCCCAATTTAACGAACTAGAGTATTTTGGCCCAATTTAACGAACTAGAGTATTTTGGCCCAATTTAACGAACTAGAGTATTTTGGCCCAATTTAACGAACTAGAGTATTTTGGCCCAATTTATCGAAACATACAACTTACATATTAACGAAAATTTTCTCGAGGGCGTTTTCGTAATTTTTACGATTTAGACGTTTTACGTATTTTCGTCAAAATATCAATATTTACGTTTTACCGATCTAACCGCTTTTACGATTTACTTCATACCAAATTGACATCCAGCCGAGAAAATAATGAGTGTGAAGTTACACACCTCGTTATCGAAAGTACTAATCCTTCTCGCTCCTCGGCACCTAAAACATATTTTGATCCGTTAGACAACTAATTCATAAAAATAAATCTTAATCGATAATAGATCCAAAATCTTACCCTCTTGATTTTGAATCACTTGATTTCGCTTTTCCTCGTTTATTGATTCACTAGTCACGAGAATCCACCAACGATAACGATTCGAAGTTCGTACCACTTGAATAATGGACTTCCTTCTAAGATGGCCCGTAACCGGTGGAAAATCGATCATTAAACCGCTCTTCGTTTGAATGGGGATTTACGGATCCGCCCTCTTAACGTGACTAACCACCGCCTTTTCTTCCCTATTTTGACGATCTTCAAGATCCAATGGAATTTAGTTAGATCTAAAATGATATCAAATAATACTAGAGGTTTAAAGAGATTTGATTTCCTTACCAAAGTAAACGTTTCCAACGTTTCTACAATTCTCCGATCACTTGAGTTCCGATCTCCGTTATTGCACTAAATAATAACGAAAGAGGCGTTATTAGAATGAGCGTTATATCAATCCAAAAGTCCTTCAATTCACCATTACTATTCGCCAAAGTACCTTAATAAATCGAAAATGGAAAAGAACCCTTACCTATTTTCCACGGTGAAAAGAAAGGATTGAGAATGGTGTCTAAATGATGAAGGTTCGCTATGTATGATCAAGGAAAAGAAGAAAAATATTTGGTTTATAGGCACAATAGCATTCGCCAAGAGAGTGAAAATGGAGAGAATTTTCGATTGAAAAGAAATAATATAAAAGCGAAAGGATGATGGTGATGTTGTTGCTTGATTTCAAAGAGAAGAGAAGAAAAGAAAAAAAAATGAACTTTAGGTGCTGGTATATTCGGCCATGGCAAAAGAAAGAAAAGATGACTCTTTTTGGTATGGATGATTTCGGCACAAGAAGAAAAGGCACAAAGAATTGGCTAACGAGATAAGCAAAAAGGAATAACCAAATGGTCACAAAATTTGAGCTTTACTAATGCCCTATTCGGCCAAGATGAAAGTTTGAGAGGAGAAAACAAAGAAAAATCTGCACAATGTGTAAAGAATGCCCATAGAGAAAAGAATGAGATTTTTAGCCAAACTATCAAAATTTTGGCTCCTTCCTAAACCAATGTTGCCGTCCAGCACATGGTCAAATGGCCATGATTTCTTTCCAAATTTTCCCTTGATAAGTGCCTTATGTTCCCCTATCTTTCCTTAAACCTTTGATTCCATGCCATAAGTTAGTTGTTACCTTAATCCATTGATACACTAACCAAAATAACATGGTCAACACCTTCCTTATATGATCCTTGCCGACACTTCTTAGTTATGAGCAGAAAATTAAAACAAAAATCCATTTAGGTGCTATACAAGGGATTGAACCTCTTCCTCTTACTAGAACCCATGCGCCAACTCCACCATGCCATATGCTCATTTTATGACACTCTTAGCACATAATTTAGCTTAAGTCTTAATCACCTTTGTTTCACTTCAATAAATTCTCAATTAATAAATTTTATTCTTTCTTCAAATTATGCTTTACCCTCTCTAGGACTTCAATAAGCACTAAAATAAAAATAAGAGATTTTTCCTAAAAAAAAAAAATCTAAACATCAATTCATGCAATTTAAATACTCGGATTTTTAGGGTGTTACATATGATATGCAATTCTCAAACCAAACCTAGTTTCCATCTCACACACACCTGTACCAACCAACACACCCGTGGGTGATCTTTAGTCAACCCACCCGCCAACACACCAAATGTAGGCATTAAGCCATTTATATCAAATTTGTGGACTAGCCACCGATTAAGAAATTTACATGGCATTGCCATTTTTCGATTTGTGGCGAGCCACGATTTATGTAGCGAGCTACCGAACTTCTCTTCATCATTATCCCATCCCATGCAAATCATGTATATAATGCATAACAATTCACAACAATGTATTAAGATATTTCTTACAAATTTTATGGCCCATTAAGCAAAATATTATCTTGGCCCATTTCGCATATTTTTAGATCGGCCCATTTAGCAAATATATCGATTTGGCCCACATAGCAAAATATATCATTTTGGCCCATATAGCAATCTTATCGATTTGGCCCACATAGTAAAATATATCAATTTTATCAATTTTATCAAATAATGAGGTCTAAACCATTTTTCTCGGTTTCACATTAATACGATTTTAATCGAACGGTTTACTATCAATATGACATTAATCTCTAACCCACGGAATACGGCATGAGATTACACACCTGATTACGGTAAGTACTACGCTCTCTCGATCGTCGACACCTAAACTTTTATCACGCTTGATTAGTCAACGCACACGATTTAATAAATCTACTTTAAAACAAACGATCTAAGATTTTACCCTCGGGATCGCGAACAACTATGATTTTTCAGTTTTCCCTGTTAACGGTTCACAACCTGGTGGAAAATCCCGAATCGATGATGCCCCAGAATAGCGAACGACCTTGAATAGTTCATTCTCACCGGATAAGGGTCCACAACCCAGAGGAAAGTCTCGAATCGCCGATACAGCCCTTCGCTTGAATTTAGGAGTAGGGATCGTTAACCCGCTCCTTTTGAGATCTCCACTCGACTTTTCTTTCGAATCGTTACTACAAGCCTCCATTCATTAGATCTTATGTAGATAGATATTACGATAAAATATGGACTTATCAAAATGGTAAAAATCGGCTTACCACGAAATTTTGAGTGATCAACGAATAACTCCCTATAATATAGATTCGTGAAGAACTCTTACCTTAAAGATTTTAGAACCGAATCCTAGCGATAATGCGATGACTTTGAAAGAATGAAGGTTTGGCCTTCCACTATATCTCTACGTAGAAGAAAGGGATCTTGTTTAAGAGAGAAAATAAGTGATGATTTCGGTCAAAAGACCTTCCCAAGCCAACATATAGATTCGGCAATAGAAGGAAAAAAGTAAAAAGAATTGAAAATAAAACTTACCAATCATTCAAAAGGTGGGTAACAACTCGAATGAAAAAGAAAGATCAATGAAAGGATGGAAGGTTCGGCTATAGAGAAATAGTGGACTCAATATTCGGCTATGGTGAATAATATTAGAGTGGAAGTGATGCTTGAAGGATTTTTTGAAAAGAAAAGAAGAAGAGGAATGATGGATTTGTTTTGATTTTCAATAATGATGAGTGAACAAAGAAATGGTCTCAAAGTTTGTATACAATCGGCAAGAAGAAAGAAGAAATGGAATATGCCTCCTCAAGGTCGTGTAGATTCGACAAGGAGGAGAAAATAAGTTTGGAGAGAAAAGAGAAATGATACCAAAGTTGCCAATAGGGAATTGACCAAAACAACCAAAATTTTACCAATTGCCAATGACCAAATTCGACTAGGAGAATAAGAATTTTGAGAGGAAAAACACAATTGATGATATTTGTTTAGTCTCACCAAAACATCAAGCACAATTTCGGCTATCACCCTAGCCCCAAACCGTCCACATTCATCCCCCCTAAGATAAAAGTTTGGCCACCCAAACTTTCCAAAACACTATCCATGAAATAAGCCTCTTGTCCCCCTTACTTACCTATTTCTTTTGATTTCTTTCCCCAACCTCAACCTTGCCTTATTTCTTTTAGCCACCTTACCAAAAATAAAGAAGTCCACCTTACCATAAATACTCCTTGGCCGACACTTTAAGGAAGGAATGCAAAAATAAAAGTAAAAAATGCACACAAAGGGATTCAAACTTCTTCCCTCAAGGTAATACATGTGGCGCCATAACCCCTTTACTAATAGCTCATTTATGCTAGCTATTTACTCATTTATTTCCATATGCTTTAAGGTCACTTACTCCATCTCCTCAAAGTGCTAAATGCCAAAAGTTTTTACTAGGTCCAAATAAATACCGAGCCTTCTCATGACTTCCTAAACATACACAATTAATAATCTAACTAGCTTAGCACCAAAATAATGCAACACATAAAATTCAAATTTTAGGATGTTACAATTAGGCCCTTAGGAGTATGTTGGCAGGCCATAGGGGACAAAGAAATGAAAAATTGGTCGAAGTGGTTGAGTATTTGGTGACTTAATTGACTTAGTAATAACAAAATAAATGGAAAAGATATCATCTTTTCATCTTCTTCATACTACCACCGAAATTTTCAGCAAAGAGGGGCTTTGGAAAGCTTGAAAATTTTCAGTAACTTAAACATTTGCAAGTAAGTGTTTTTTATGGTCATTTTTGATAATTTTTGTACTTTTGGAACCCTTGTAGCTTAAGCTAGCTAATGAAAGGACTATTTTGCAAAAATGGTTGAAAGTCTAGGGTTTTGCCATGAGAACATTAGTGTTGTTTGCTGAATTTTTATGGAAGAAAATGAAACTTGGTTGTTAAATAAACAACTTTTGTGAAAAGGGTTTCCATAAAAACACCTAAAAATAGACTTTTTGTGAAGGTTGTAAAATGGGTAGTAAATGTGTGAAACTATTGAAATTGTAAGTTGCTATAAGAGTAATAAAGGTTCGGCTAGGCTTGCTAAAGGAGGAAATTTGATTAAAATCAATTTACAAGCCTACGGGCAAAATTGTAATTATGTGAAAGTCTAGGGGCAAAATGGTAATTTTTCCAAAGTAGGAAATTTGAAATGTCTTGATTTATGTGGTGATTAAATGAGTGAATTTTTATCATTATAAATCAAGAAAAATGGGATCCAGACTTTGTCCAGGGAAAAACCAAAATAGTGGACTAAATCGAACTAGTTGCCCAAATTTTGTATATTGAGGTAAGTTGTATGTAAATAATACAACTCTATTGTTATTATGCATTAAAAAATTGATATTGCATAAAAGGTTTAGTTATTGTTATGAATATACATGACTAAATTCGACGTGGTATACTCTCGATTGAACCGTAGGAATAGATTGGATATCCAAGCCATGACACTTGGTTGATACATGAAAGCCAGTGTAAGACCATATCTGAGACATGGCATCGGTGATAATTTGTGTGCTAGTGTAAGACCATGTCTGGGACATGGCATCGGCCACTTTATGAGAGCTAGTGTAAAACCATGTCCGGGACATGGCATCTACTTTGAGACGAGAGCTAGTGTAAGACCATGTCTGGGACATGGCATCGGCCTCGACATGTGAGCCAGTGTAAGACAATGTCTGGAACATGGCATCGGCATTTTTCCTTATTGTGTGAGGCTTATCAAATATCCTTTGGTATTCCAATAGGTTCAACGATTAAAGTAAAGCTTGTATCAAAAGTGAGAAAAGTTATGATTATATTGTAAGTGGTACAGGTACTTACATCAAAAGTGTGTGTCTAGGTCATGTGTGACACACGGTCTGCCTTATGGGCGTGTGGTTTGGCCATGTGTCCCCCCGCATCCTGAGTTGGCAAAATAGAATGCCCAGTAGTAACCACACGGGCAAAGGCACGGCCGTGTGTCTCACGAAATTATATTTATTCTAAATATATCCCAAGCCGTGCAAAATCTGCACTTGAATTTAGGAATTTAATTCGCCACACGGTCTAAGGGCAAGGACATGTGCCTTGGCCGTGTGACCTTATTGGGTTGATGACGTCAGAAACAGAATGTCAAGGTTTTTGCACACGGGCTAAGAAACGGGCGTGTCATGGCCATGTGAGGGACCCGAGCCATGGATAGGGGCGTGTGTCAGGCCGTTTGAAAACCCCTGTAGGTTCAAATTGAGATGTAACAGCCCGATTTAGACCCTAGTAGGAATAGTGGTTTTGGGACCACAAATTTGAGGTCAAAAAATATTTTAATATTATTTTTGGTGTTTATGATATGTGAATGAGCATGTGTGAAAATTTGGTGTGAAAATGTTATCGTTTCTGTGTCGAATTATGAAAAAGGACTTAACCGCATAAAATGCAAAAGCTGTGTGCTGATTTATAAAGTGCCTAATTGTTTTTGTCTTTTTAATATGGAGGCTTTATATTGCAATTTGACCATTAATTAAGGTAGTGGATGGAAATGGACTAAATTAACCTTATAATACATGTTTTATGAATTATTTAGTAAAGGTTAAATAGGTAAAGCAATAATAATGTTAATATAGGTTATAATATATCAAATTAAGACATGAAAGTGGCCATTATTTTCCACCTTCCACTGAAAATAAGAACCAAAGAAGAGAGTTTGAAGCTTTGATATATTCGGCTAGGGCTTAGCTTGATTTAGGTAAGTTTTTGACTCGATTTTTGATAATTTCTACATTTTTGTAATCGTTGCTTTGTGTTCTTCAATACCCATGCTTAAATTTTGTGAATTTTTGATGAATTTGAAATGTGGCATGGATGAATTCATGAGATTTGTGAAGTTTGGTGATGAAATATGAAAGATAGGTGAAAGATTAACATGTTTTGTCTTTGAATTTTTGGTGAAATTGAGTAATTTGGGCTAAATTGTAAAGATGAGAAATTAGAGGACTAAAATGTGAAATAAATTAAATATATGGGCTTTTTTGGACATAGCAAAAATTCGGCTAAGCTTATGTAGAAATTTTGTGTATTTTGTGATTTGATAAATTAGGGACTAAAGTGTCAAAATGTGAAGGTTATTTTGTAAAATGCCCTAAATATGTGTGTTTGGACAAAATTGAATGAATTGGTAATTGAATGAGCTAAATTTGAATATGTATAGACTAAGAAAGGAGAGATTTGGATCGAGATAGAGGCAAAGACAAAGTACTCAACTGATCGCCTAGTTTGGTATTTCAACGTTTGAGGGAAGTTCGGATGTAGTACAAGTTGTTAATTTATATCTATGTGATGTAAATTGAATGATTGTTATTGAATTAGAAATGATATATATATATAATATATATGAGATTAAGAAATGAGGCACTAAGTGTGCGTAATTGAAATTGAGACAGAGTTGAATAGCACTGTGTGTGCGAAGTAATGAAAGCTTCGACTTTACTAATTAGCACTCTATGTGCGATACCGAATCAAGTTCGATTTTGTATTGAGGCACTAAGTGTGCGATGTTAATTAAGCTTCTGCTATGATTTGGGCACTAAGTGTGCGATTGAGTTGATAAGGTATCGAGCGGTGAATGAGATATGGCATCGAGCATCGAATAGCAAGAATATTTGTTAACTAAGTTTTGGAAAAGGTAGTTTGAACCTATGTGGTTGATGATAGTTCTAAAGGTTGAATGAATGGATATTTGAGCGTATGGTTGAGGATGATAATGTGCCTAATTGTGCAATTATCTATGTGATGGTTTAGTTATATATTGAAATTGAATTATTAAGTAGTATGTATTATATTACGAACTTACTAAGCTTTTATGCTTACTGTGTGATGTGTTTCTCTGTTTTACAGTGTCAGTTGGATTCAGGGATCGTTAGTGACTCAATCACACTATTGGCACTTCTATTTTGGTACTTTTGAAAGATGTATATATTTGGTATATAGCATGTATAGGCTATAAGTTATGATAAGTTTTGTAATGTTTGATCTTTGCCATGTGATATGGCTTGGAAATTGAATGATTTTGGTGCATATATGTAGGCTATGAAAATGATGAATGAGGTATGAAATAGTGAGAATGAAAATGGTATGTTTTATGTTTGAATTGGTTGATGAGAATGATGGATAAATGTTAACTTGTGGTATGGATTAAATGAAGTGTGGTTAACATGATTTGTAAGTGTGGATGATAAATTAAATTGATTTGTTAAGGTAAATTGGTATATGAAGATGACTGATGATGTTAAGATATTAAATTGAGTATGTTTTGGTATATTTGAATGCCATTTAGAGTATGGAATTGAATTGGTTCGTGCTTGTAGGTGTGATCTTGAGTGTGGGAGGCATGTTGGCCTTGAAAATAGCTTATAATTGCCCACACGGTTGAGCTCATAGGCGTGTGGCTCGACCATGTCCTTTATGGTTGTGTTTCAAAACAAGTCAGACTTGACCACGGGCTGGACACACGGGCACGTCTCAGGCTGTGTGAACAAGTCAGTATGTATGCCCTATTTTGCCACCGCTTGGATGCACGGGTGTGTCTGAGGGCGTGTGAGGCACACGGCCTACCCATACGGGCATGTGATCTCTGTAACTTAGAAAAATGTTTGACTTTTAAAAATTTTCGTATGAGTTCGGTTTAGTCCCGGCCCTATTCTAAAGTATGTTTAAGGTCTTGTGGACCTCACTAAGGACTATATAATTAAGTTTGGATATGTTTGATTGATGTTTGACTTTGTGTTGAGAAATGATTTTTAAATGTTTCAAAATGATTGGTAATACCTCTTAACCCTATTTTGACGACAGTTACGGGTTAGGGGTGTTAAATTTTATTTGTAATAGAGCTACAGTTTAGTCGATTCTCAGATTAACATAGCGCGTGTGAGTCAAGCTATACATGCCACATATATAATTGTGATAGTGTGATGAATCCTTACAGTTGAAAATGTGTTTTCATATAGTAATGGATCCTGATCGAGCAGTTGCTGATGATGTTGAGAGTAATGCACCTGCTCCCGCTTAAGGGACAGCGCCGGCCACATCTAGGCCGAATGATAGTAGCCAAGAGGGAGAGGCTAAGCAAGCCTTTTTTCAAATTATGAGTGAGTGGTTTTCGGAGTTCATTCGAACGAATCCGGCCGCTCCACAACCTCTACCCCCACAAGTACCTGTTGTGCCACAAGCTACAAATCCGATCTGATTGAATAAGCCTCCTGTTGATAAAATCCAAAAGTATGGGGCTAAAGAGTTTAGGGCCACAGCTAATGATGATGCTGAGCGAGCTGAGTTTTGGCTCGAGAATACCATCCGAGTGTTTGATGAGATGTCGTTGACTCCTGATGAATGTATTAAATGTGTTGTTTCCTTGTTGAGAGATACGGCATATAACTAGTGGAAGACATTGATATCTGTGGTTCCGAGAGAGAGAATCACCTAGGATTTCTTTCCAGCTAAATTTTGAAAGAAGTATATCAGTCAACGATTCATAGATCAGAAATGTAAAGAGTTTCTAGAGCTGAAACAAGGCCACATGTCTGTTACTGAGTACGAACGGGAGTTTGTGAGGTTGAGTCAGTATGCACGTGAATGTGTTTTGACTGAAGCTACTGTGTGCAAAAGTTTCATTGAAGGGTTTAATGAAGACATTAAATTGTTGGTTGGAATACTTGATATAAATAAATTTGTTGTACTAGTTGAAAGTGCTTGCAAAGCTGAGGAGTTGAGCAAAGAAAAGAAGAAAGCAGATTCTGAGGCTAGAGATGAAAGAAAAAGATTGATGAGTAAGTCGTCTCAACCTTCGACGAAAAGATTTAGAGATGCAAGCAATGATTCAAATGCTTCGTTTGGACATTAGGGTAGGGATCATACGAGGCAAAGTGTTGGTCCAAGAAATCAAACTCTGACCGAATCAAGTGTTGGAAGTGCCAAAAGCAATAAGCCTGAGTGTAGACAATGTGGGAGATGACATGTTGGAGAATGCTGGGGCAAGTGCAATAATAGAACTTGTTATAAATGTGGATCACGAGATCATTTCATTCGAGATTGCCCAGAGTTGATAGAGAAAGACAATGTTTAGAGTGCGAGACCGAGTATTACGATAGCTAGGGGTAGACCACCCAGAAACACCAGAAATGTGAGTGGAAGTCAGAGAGGGACTACCAATACAACTGTGAGATCAGAGGCGAAAGCACCTGCCCGAGCCTATGCTATACGCACATGAGAAGAAGCATCATCTCCAGATGTCATTACTAGTACTTTTACTCTATTTGATACTGATGTGATTGCATTGATAGATCCAGGTTCTACTCATTCCTATGTGTGTGTGAATCTAGTATCAAGTAAGACTCTACCTGTTGAGTCTACTGAATTTGTGATTAGAGTATCAAACCTCTTAGGCAAGTGTGTCTTGAGGGATAAAATGTGCAAGAATTATCCATTGATGTTTCGGGATGTTTGTTTTCTGGCTAATTTGATGTTGCTACCTTTCGATGAATTTGATATCATTCTGGGTATGGATTGGCTCACTTTGCATAATGCTATTGTGAATTGTAAACGGAAGAGTATTTATTTGAGAAGTCAGAATGGTGAGATAGTTCGAATTGAATCCAGTGATTTGAATGGGTTGTCGGCTGTTATATCTTCAATGAAAGCTTTGAACTATGTGAAAAAGGGTTGCGAAGCTTATCTTGCATATGTGATTGATACAAAAGTGACAGAAAAGAAATTTGAATCTGTGCCTGTAGTTTGTGAATTCCCAGATGTGTTTCCGGAAGAATTACCGAGATTACCTCCGATACGAGAAGTTAAATTTGGAATTGAATTAGTGCCAGAGACTACTCCTATCTCAATAGCTCCGTATAGAATGACACCGACGGAATTGAAAGAATTGAAGTCTCAATTATAAGAGTTGACCGATAGAGGATTTGCATGACTGAGTTTTTTGCCTGGGTAGTCCTGTGTTGTTTGTGAAAAAGAAAGACGGCACTACGAGGATGTGTATTGATTATCAACAGCTGAACAAAGTGATGATAAAGAATAAATATCCATTGCCGCGAATCGATAATCTGTTTGATCAGCTAAAAGGAGCTACAATATTTTCGAAGATAGATTGAGATCGGGCTATTATTAGTTGAGAGTCAAAGAATTAGATGTGCTGAAAACTATTTCAGAACGAGGTACGGACATTATGAATTCTTAGTTATGCCTTTTAGACTAACGAATGCTCCTGCAGTGTTTATGGATTTGATGAACCTGATATTCAAATTGTATTTGGATCTTTTTGTTGTGGTGTTCATTGATGACATTCTGATTTACTCATGTCATGAGACGCAACATGCCGAGCATTTGAGAATTGTGTTATAGACTCTGCGTGAGAAGCAATTGTATGCAAAGTTTAGCAAATGTGAATTCTAGTTGCGTGAGGTTGGTTTTCTGGGGCATATTGTATCAACTGCAAGAATACGAGTTGATCCAAGTTAGATCTTAGCTATTTTAGAATGGAAACCACCGAGAAATGTGTCTGAAGTCCGTAGTTTTCTGGGACTAGCGGGATATTATAGGTGGTTTGTGAAAGGCTTCTCGATGATTGCGATTCTGTTGACGAAGTTTGTAACACCCCTAACCTGTGTCCGTCGTCGGATTGGGATTACGAGGCATTACTGGACACATCCCAGTTCATACAGATATTCATTACATTTCACAACTCAAAATTTAATCACATCAAAGCTCAAACTTAATCAAATATCAAATTTAGAAAAATAATCATAAAATTCAAAAAATATTGCATAGTTAAAACATAATACTGGCATCTATTTAAACATATCATATAAAGAACATATAACAAAACTACTATTCCATTAGTTGTATACCAAATTTATTATTATAAATATATAAATACTCTTACACATAAACAAATTTAAAATTCAAACAAACCAAACTTTACTATTAAAATTTTCATTTATTAGGTTATACGGCATTGGTAATATAAAACATAACCAAACATGCTTTATTTACTATAATATCATGCGCATATTTTCTAATTTCTAAACCATATCTGCACATAATTTTCGAATCAATATTAACTTATTCCATTAATTAACCACATGGCATACTAGTCATACATACACATATACGCATTTAAACAAGTATGATTTCAATGACCAAATATATTTCATTGAGTAATTAAAATCCTTATGCGTATTTCTCCACACCAAACTTGAATCATTCAAGCATAAACATGTACACACATTACCAACCATCCTATCCTCAATTCGGCTAGCCAATTAACCTATAAAAGTTAAATTCAATTCATGCATTATTCATTTCACTAACATTAGCTGAATTTGCATGTGCATCCTTTACCTACTTTAAGCCTATTTTCAAAACAACTATACAGCATCTTATAAGACCAAAACATATTTATTTTCTATTTACAAGCTTGTACGGATATGAATACATCATTTCAACCATTTCCATAAATCCATACTAAACATAACCAATCATTAACTATATATTCAGTCATATAAGATATTTTTAATACATAACATAAACCATATCTCAAACCCATTTATATGAGTCTATTACTTTAGCCGAATATTCTTGTACACATATTCCCCATTTCTAAACCATTTCACCAATGTAAACATACCATTTCAAATTGACTCAAAGTAACTATATCAATTTGTCAAATTCCCATAGTATAGCTTAGTTCACACATAACGAATACAACCAATTCCAAATTTACCAACCGTACCTATTTAGCCAATCATTCAAACATAACATATATGAATACATTACCAATACAAACCTAATCAATATAACCTATACACATTCGGACTTATAATTATCCAACCCATACACATTCGGATACATAAATAACTTCTAACCTTTAAATACATAGCTCATTTTATAAGACTTAACCAAGCTCACTTAAATACCAAATCCAAACATACCACACATATCATATATATATTTATATAACACATAACCAAAATCATTTAAACTTAACATTATTTATCTTACTAAAATACATCAAATTATACTTGAAACACCCCACACCAAGCCCACGAGCCTGAACCGGATCTGGTATGTTCCTAAAATAAACTGGGTTCAAAAAGTTTCGATACTTAGAGAAATTTTAAAAAAAAATATTTAGAAAATGTTGTTGTGGTTCGGGCTTAGATTGGAAACCCATTTAGTTAAATTTTTAAATCCAATTTTATTAAGGTGACAAATAATTTTTTTAAGGTTTAAAAAAAACACTTAACTTTAATCATAATAGTTAAGTAACATAATAATTTAAAGTGAAGCGAAATAAGAAAATCCACGGGCCTTATGGCCTTATTACATCAAATAAAACCCAAAATGAAATTAAAGGTACTAAACATAAATAAATGAAGTCCAAATTTAAATAGAATCTTCAAATGGATCATGGCCACCTCAAGGTCTACCGTCCCGGTCTGTCACTGTTTATCACCTGAAAATATTTCCCACAATGGGGTGAGTCAACGGACTCAATGTGCACACAGTACTAACATTCAACAAATTAGGCATACATGTTCAAATCAAATTCATATAAAAATAAATGATGATGCAACCCAAACCCAAGCCTAATGGTCCATCCGCTACACACCACCCGTACCTGCCAGTCACACCGTGGGGACTACTAAGTCAACCCTCCATCCGCTACACACCATCGAAGGCATTCGCTGCAGTCGACGTTCTCATCACCCATATAATTAGTGTCATAGACACCATATTCAAAATAATGTAACCGGTTACCAAATTGATTTTGTAACCGGTTACCATATAACGTTAGACCATCAACACCTTCATATAACGCTGGTGAGACCAAGTCAACACCTCTTCCCTTTCACATAAATCCGAATGCCCCAAAATTTATATATCATGCATAACTTACTTAGTTTCATATTCATATACATATATTCGCATGTTATAAAATAACATATTTCACAATCCTATCGAAGTAGGAAACGTGCACAGTACTTTTGTACCACTTTAGGGTACTTAGCCATATTCACATACTTTAGTATAATCATATAATAAAAGTAATTGCCATATGAAATATCGAAAGTTAGTGTGCGTACACACCGATTTGCTTAATAGGTTCCTTGAGATCTCGAAAATCCCGATCTAACTTTAGATCATTAACCCCTATATTCGCCATCATATAATACACATTAATAAACCTATTTGGCTTAAAACAAAACCAAATCCTAGTAGGATTTGTAAAAAGACTCACCTTTGCCGATTTGGTGTTTATTCAAATCCCGAAAGTTTGGTTTTTTTCCTTTACCTGATATTCGGCCAACCCTAAATCTCAATATGGGTTAGTTTTCAGCTTTTTAACAATTAAAGAACTTGATCAAGCCTTGGCCGAATACTCTTAGATGCTTACCTTATGGACTTTAAATCCCGAAAACTTCACCTTCCTCTTCCTTGGAATCGGCCAAATCCTAAATCTCAATATGGGTTAGTTTTTGATTAATTCGATTTGATTATCTAAGATTTGGCCTTGGCCGAATGAACTCACTTACCTTGGATTCTTGATCCTTCTATTTGATGATGGTAGAAACCTAAGAGATCATGGTAGATTCGGCCATGAACAAGAATAGGGATTAATACCCGAATTTTGGTAAAAAGGAAAGAATAGAAGTTGATTGACCACAGATCTTACCCTTTTTGATGTTGTAGTTGATTGCTCCTTTACTCAGAATTAAATAAAGATTCGGCTTTGACAGTAGAAATGGAGAAGAAAATGGAAAAAGAGAGGATGGTTTCTTGCTTAAGGAAAATTAGGAGAGAGGGAGAGAGTTAGCAAAATTTCGGTAAGGCTAGAATGGATGAGAGAATAGTCTCAATTTTCCTCTTTTAAGCTGAAATTGCTAGACCAAGAGTCCATGACTTGGCCACTACTCCCACAAGTGATAATTTTATCTCCATTAATTATCACCTAATTAAATTAAAAGTATTTAATCCATCCTTTAACTCTTCATTTATCTTAGTAAAAGAAAATTCTTTATTTATCACTTCAATTTGTCAAGTTTTAATAAAAATAAAACTCTTCCCTTTTAAGCAAATAGGTGCCGTCCACCCCTAGCCTTGGAAGCAAAATAAAACCTTCAATATTTGCTTTCCAAGTGACTCAAACTCAGGCCATTTCCATAAACTTTAAGTGACACCTTCAGGCCACTTTTCCAAGCCCGATTGTGTGTCAAATTTCACCAACTTTTTCTTTTAAGGCCCTCTTGCCCTTATTTCCTATTTTGGGCTTTAAAATTTGTCATTCGGCCTTATTTCTAAGTTTCCTAAATTTTTCGATCGGCTCCATTTTTTGCCATTTTCTTACATCTTCAAGTTTCCAAAATGTTCGTTCGGGTTTCCAAAATGTTCGTGTTTCCAAAATGTTTAAGTTTCCAAAATGTTTAGGTTTCCAAAATGTTTAGGTTTCCATTTTCATGCATTTCCAGGTTCCAAAAATATCAAAAAAAAAATTTATTCTTAGTGCTTAAACTTGTCATTTCATACAATCAAACTGAAAATGCATAGGCCCTATTCAGGATGTTACAGTTCTACCCCCCTTAAACAAAATTTCGTCCTCGAAATTTCCTAACTAAAATAGTTGAGGGTATTGCTATCTCATCGTCTCTTCTGGCTCCCACGAAGCTTCTTCCGATCCATGATTGCGCCATAACACTTTGACTAGAGGTACAGACTTCCTTCGTAATACTTTCACATCACGATCCAAGATCCGAATCGGTTCTTCCTCGTAGGATAAGTCTGGCTTTAGCTCCACTTCCTCAACAGATACCACATGCGACGGATCCGATCGATAGCGACGTAACATGGACACATGAAATACGTCGTGCATCTGCTACAATTCTGGTGGCAAGTCTAATTGGTATGCCACTAGCCCAACTCACTTCAGTACTTGATAGGGCCCTACAAACCTTGGGCTTAACTTCCCTTTGCATCAACCTCATAACCTTCTTCCAAGGCGAGACTTTTAGGAATACTTGGTCTCCACTTCAAACTCTATTTCCTTTAGCTTAAGGTCCGCGTCGACTTACGCCTATCGAGGCTTCCTTCAATCGTGCTGAATTAACTCAACCTTCTCTTGGGTTTACGCCACCAACTCGGACCCAAAACTGGCGTTCTCCTAACTCGATCCAACAAGTAGGTGTTCTACACTTCCTTCCATACAATGCTTCGTATGGTGCCATCCAAATCTTTGGCTTGATAGTTGTTGTTGTAGGCGAATTCACTAAAGGCAAGTAATCTTCTCAACTTCCTCGGAAATCCATTACACAACCTCTCAACATATCCTCCAACACTTGTATAACCTGTTCAGACTACCCGTCTAATTATGGATGAAAAGCCGTAGTGAAGTCTAGCTTAGTGCCTAAAGCTTGATGAAGTGCCTTCTAAAATCGAGATGTAAACCTTGGGTCTCTATCAGAGATGATCGACATTGGTACTCCATGTAATCTCACAATTTCCGCCACATACAACTTAGCCAACTTCCGAAGAGAATAATCCATTCTGACTGGGATAAAGTGTGCGGACTTGGTCAAACGGTCCACTATCACCCATATCGAGTCCTTCTTAGCAGGCGTAAGGGGAAGCCCACTAACGAAGTCCATGGTAATTTTCTCCCACTTCCATTGGGGAATCTCGATTGGTTGAAGCAATCCTGATGGGACTTGGTGTTCAGCCTTAACTTGCTGACACATCAAACATTTTCCCACAAATTCAGTCACCTCTCGTTTCAGGTCAGACCACCAAAACTGTTCCCTTAGATCTCTATACAGCTTGATGCCTCCGGGATGCATAGCATAAGGGCTACCATGCGCTTCCCGAAGAATCCTTTGTCTCAACTCCTTATTCCTCGACATACAGACTTTTCCCTTGTAGCACAATACTCCTTCATTATTGACACCATAATCCTCTAATCCCCCTTGCTGTACTTGCTGCAACTTAGTACTTAAGTCATTATCAGCCAACTGTCCCTCTTTCACTTCCTTTAGCCATGTGGGCCTGACTTGTAATTCCGCCAACAGACTTCCATCGTCATATAGACTTAGATGAGCGAACAAAGCCCGTAGATCCGATACAACCTTCCGACTTAGGGCATCGACTACCACATTCGCCTTGCGCGGATGATATTCTATCGAGCAGTCGTAGTCCTTGATAATTCCACCCACCTTCGTTGCCTCAAGTTTAACTCATACGAGTCAATAAATACTTAAGGCTCTTGTGGCCTATGTAGATAATCGACCTTTCTCCATAAAGGTAGTGCCTCCAAACCTTAAGGGTGAAAACTACTACGCTAGCTCTAAGTCATGAGTTGGGTAGTTAAGCTCATGAGGCCTTAGCCGCATGATGCATAGCGACTACTTTGCCATCTTGCATTAGTACACGGCCTAACCCGTGTCTGAAGCATCACGATTACCCACAAAATCTTTTTCGCCTCAAATTTGAATTAACACTAGAGTTTCCACAAGACCTTCTTAAGCTTTTCAAAGCTCTCCTGCTTATTAGTCCATTCAAAGGTACTTCCTTCCTTAGTAACTTGGTTAAAGGCGCGGCTATCGGCGAAAATCCTTCCACAAACCTTTTGTAATAGCCTTGCCAAGCCTAAGAAACTTGATTTCACCACGAACTTAGGTGGTTTCAATCCAACACCGCTTGATCTTCCTAAGATCCACTCTTATTCCTTCTGGGATACCACATGTCCTAGGAATGCCACCTCCTTAAGCTAAAATTCGCACTTCTGAATTTGGCATAGAGCTTCTTCTCCCTTAACACTTCCAACACGACTCGGAGATGCTCATCATGCTCCTCCTCTGATTTCGAGTACACCAAAATATCGTCGATGAACACAATGACGAATCTATCCAAGTAGGGTTGGAAAACCCGATTCATCATATCCATGAACGCGGCTGGAGCGTTCGTCAACCCAAACGGCATCACCACAAACTCGAAGTGACCATATCTTGTCCTAAAAGTGGTCTTATGGATATCAGCCTCCTTCACCTTCAACTGATGGTATCCTGACCGTAAATCGATCTTCGAAAACACTGTGGCTCCCTTCAACTGATCGAACAAGTCATCAATCCTTGGCAAGGATACTTGTTCTTAATGGTCGACTTATTCAATGACGGTAGTCTATGCACATCGCATAGTTCGTCCTTCTTCTTCACAAATAAGACCGTGCCCCCAGAGACACACTGGGGTCGGATGAACCCACGATCCAAAAGTTCTTGTATCGAGCCTTGAGCTCCACTAACTCCTTTGGTGCCATTCGATATGGAGTGATTGACACGAGAGTTGTCCCCAGCAAATCAATCCCAAATTCCACCTCCACATGCTGGGGTATTCCGATAACTCCTCCGGGAACACATCCACGAAGTCCCTTACCATCCTAACTCCATTAATACCTTCCTCCTTTCCACCTATCAAACTTACGAAAGCTAAGAACGCCTCGCAACCTTTCTTAACCATCTTCTCGACCTTCAAAGGTCAAAAACTACATTAGACAAGTAGTTTCTCCTTTCTCCGATCATTACCACCACTTCATCCTCCGGGTTCTTAGTTCCATATGGTTGGCGCACAATCCAACACGACTTGGTGTTCTACTAACTAATCCATCCAGTATAAGCTCAAACTCTCAGAAGGGTAACTCCATTAAGTCCGCTCAAAGTTTACTCCACGAATCTCTAGGGGTACATTCGAAAGATCTTGTCTACCACTATAGTTTGGCCTAATGGGCTTACTACGGTCATCGCCTATCGAAGCTCGAGTCTAAGCCTAGTGTTTCCACTACACTACTTGCAACATAGGAATGGGTCGAGCCCACATCAATCAAAGCAAAGTAGGGTTTGTCAAAATAAAGAACGTCTGGGTTATAACATCCGTGGCGTCTCCATCTTCCCTTCGGCGAACCGCATAAACCAAACTCGGTTGTCTTGCATTGGCATTAGCATTAGTACCTCGACCCTGTGTTCCACGGCCTCTGCTAGAACCACCACCTCGGTTACTCGAACCACGACCCCGTTGAGGCTCTTCGTCGCCTCTATCGGTCCAGCTAGCATACGAATCTGCGGTCGGCTCTCATCGATTGTTTGGGACAATCTTTAAGCATATGGTCCTTGGACCCACACTTGAATCATCCTCCCGTCTTTCTCCAACACTCTCCCGTGTGCTTCTTCCCACAATGCTCACAAGGGAGAATCTGCCAGCCCGTACCAGCTTGTTGATTTCGTGGGCCATCAACCCTAGGCCTTTTGTAACCCTTTCCAGATGGCCCAAATCTTCTTTTGGCCTTATTCTTATCCACGGTCTACTTAGTAGCATCCTTAATCCCCTCGGCCACCTTGGCCTTTTCCACCAAAGCCGAGAATTTTCGCTCCTGATGCGGTGCTATCAACAGTCTCAGGTCGTCTCTCAGTCCGTCCTCAAAATGGACACAGCGTTCATGCTCAGTTGCCACTACCCCTCGAGCATAGCGGCTCAATCTCAAAATTCCGCCTCATATTCTGCGGCGGACTTACTCCCTTGTACCAACCCTAGAAAAGCCTTCCTTTGCTCATCAGATACCGGTTCCCACATACTTCTTTTGAAAGGCCTCTTTAACATACTCCCGGGTTAAATTTTCAGTAGTGGTACCATCACGAGCAGTTAACCACCAGCGATCGCTTCATCGCGTAACAACCCCACCATCCCTTTCAACTTTTCCTCCTGAGTCGGTCAAGCTCATCCATGATCGCTCCGTTGCTTCCGGCCGATTACTCGGTATCTTGGGTGCCACATTAGATACTCCTCGAAACATTTTCGCTCTATTAGCTCGAGCCGTTTCGGTCTGACTTTCGATTTCTGAATTTCCACCGCACCGCCACCAATTCCAAAACTCACGGCCTGACTGCGACCACGGCATCTTCCCGTCGAGCTGTTTGCTCAACATTAACGGTGGGGGGTGGTGGCGGTGGCATTTCATTGTCGGACCCTTGACCCGACCTAACGGGTTCGACATGGTCATCCTTCCTCTTCCTCGACCACGACAACCATGTCCTCTAGAGCTCATTTTCTAACGTCGAGATCGATTAAGAAATTTCTATGAATTAGTCATTGTTCCACTTATTTACCGTGAAGGAGTTTTATGAAAAGGATTTAAGAGTGGTTCTTTCGTATCATACAAACACAGGTCTTTTCCATTCATTCATTCATCCATCAAACAAGTATGAACTTAGTTCATTCGGAGAAACGTTGTAGTTTTTGTTGTTATTGTTGTTGTTTTCCACTACCCGAGGTATTTTCGTAATTTTGTCCTACAAGGGTATTTTCGTAATTTGTCAAAATAAGGTTCCTTGGTGATTTTGTCAAAAATTATTTTGAAAATTCCAAAATCTCGGGGTAATTTGGAAAAATTTTAAAATTTGAGGGTATTTCGGTAATTTTTTTGACCTCAGGGGTATTTTGGTAATTTTTTCACAAATCAAGGTAAATTTGTAAAATTTAATAAATTTGGGGTATTTCAAAAGTTGTAAAACTTTGAGGGTTCTTTTCGAAAATGGTTCCTTCAAGAATGGGGATGTTGCAAAAATTTTGGAAATCAGGGTCATTTTGGTAATTTTGTAAGTTAGGGGCAATTTTGTAAATCATGGTATTTTGATATTTTACAAATTAGGGTTTTTGAATGTTTATGAAATCATGAAATTTTGGTAAAGTTGTTGAGTAGTTGAACATTTTACAAACCAAGGGCGTTTTGGTAATTTTACTGCTAAGGGCATTTTTTGTAATTTTCGCAAATCAGGAGTTTTTCAGAAAATGTTGTAAAAATAATTTTCTCAGATTTAAAAGAAAGTTTTAAAGGTTTGAAAAACTAGGGTTTGTTGTTTTGTTCTCTCTTTTTTTTAAAAACATGGCTAGTTCCCTTTCGGGTTTTAGTCATTATGTTTAGCCTATGACCGAGCCCTCTTGGTCGTGGTGAACCAAAGCTACGCAGGTGGGATTCGTGTGGAGAGGAGGTGAGTCACACTGATTGCTTAAATACCAAGCTCCCACGAAACCATTCCTAGACATGCGCATGAGGTTGCCACACCACCGAGCCCTCTCGAGTTAGGGTGAACAGAGCTACGCACCACGTAGGATTCCTGCGAAGAGGAGGTGAGTCATTAGGACTGCTTAAATACCAAGCTCTTACGGATCCAATCCTAGACATGCGTACAAGGGTTACCACACCTTAGCTCAGTGACTTAGCCATAGGTTTGTTTAGTGCTTTATGTCTTATGTGTTTGTGTTTGAGTAGTCTAATCCTAGGGTTCAAGTTCCTATCACTCTATTCTCGTTCCATGCTTTTCTACCCTTATAAAGTTCATAGAATCACACATAAAGTTAGGGTACTTACAGGTGGATCATGAATTGGAGACTTAGGTGCCATGCCGAAGCTTGCTTATTTTCCAAGAAAATCATTTGGCTCGCTTTGAAAATGTTTTGGGCCTTAGCCCACAAGCCGAGAGTTTAAAAGCTGGGCTCGATACCAAATTGAAACACCCACACCCTACCACGAGCTGAACAGGATCTGGTATGTTCCTAAAATAAACTGGGTTCAAAAGTTTCGATACTTAGAAATTTAAAAAAAATATTTAGAAAATGTTGTTGTGGTTCTAGCTTAGATTGGAAACCCATTTAGTTAAATTTTAAATCCAATTTTATTAAGGTGACAAATAATTTTTTAAGGTTTAAAAAAAAACTTAACTTTAATCATAATAGTTAAGTAACATAATAATTTAAAGTGAAGCGAAATAAGAAAATCCATTTGGGCCTTATGGCCTTATTACATCAAATAAAACACAAAAATGAAATTAAAGGTACTAAACATAAATAAATGAGTCCAAATTTAAATAGAATCTTCAAATGGATCATGGCCACCTCAAGGTCTACCGTCCCATCAAATCACTATTCATCACTGAAAATATTTCCCACAATGGGGTGAGTCAGCGGACTCAATGTGCACACAATACTAACATTCAACAAATCGGGCATACATGTTCAAATCAAATTCATATAAAATAAATGATGATGCAACACAAACCCAAGCCTAATGGTCCATCCGTTACACACCATCCGTACACCCGGTCACCGCAGTGGGACTACTAAGTCAACCCTCCATCCGCTACACACCATCGAAGGCGATCATTGCGGTCGGCGTGCTCATCGCCCATATAATTTGTGTCATAGACACCATATTCAAAATAATGTAACCAAAGTTACCAAATTGATTTTGTAACCGGTTACCATATAACGTTGGTGAGACCAAGTCAACACCTTCATATAACATTGGTGAGACCGAAGTCAACACCTCTTCCCTTTCACATAAATCCGAATGCCCCAAAATTTATATATCATGCATAACTTACTTAGTTTCATATTCATATACATATATTCACATGTTATAAAATAACATATTTCACATTCCTATCGAAGTAGGAAATGTACACGAGTACTTTTGTACCACTTTAGGGTACTTAGCCATATTCACATACTTTAGTATAATCATATAATAAAAGTAATTGCCATATGAAATATCGAAAGTTAGTGTGCGTACACACGATTTGGTTAATAGGTTCCTTGAGATCTCAAAATCCCGATCTAACTTTAGATCATTAACCCTATATTAAGCCATCATATAATACACATTAATAAACCTATTTGGCTTAAAACAAAACCAAATCCTAGTAGGATTTGTAAAAGACTCACCTTTGCCGATTTGGTGTTTATTCAAATCCGAAAGTTTAGTTTTTTCCTTTACGATATTAACCAACCCTAAATCTCAATATGGGTTAGTTTTGACTTTTAACAATTAAAGAACTTGATCAAGCCTTGGCGAATACTCTTAGATGCTTACCTTATGGACTTTAAATCCGAAAACTTCACCTTCCTCTTCCTTGGAATCGGCCAAATCCTAAATCTCAATATGGGTTAGTTTTTGATTAATTGATTTGATTATCTAAGATTTGGCCTTGGCGAATGAACTCACTTACCTTGGATTCTTGATCCTTCTATTTGATGATGGTAGAAACCTAAGAGATCATGGTAGATTGACCATGAACAAGAATAGGGATTAATACGAATTTTGGTAAAAGGAAAGAATAGAAGTTGATTGACCACAGATCTTACCCTTTTGATGTTGTAGTTGATTGCTCCTTTACTCGAATCAAATAAAGATTCAACTTTGACGGTAAAGCGGAGAAGAAAATGGAAAAGAGAGGATGGTTTCTTGCTTAAGGAAAATTCGCGAGAGAGGGGAGAGAGTTAGCAAAATTTCGGCAAGGCTAGAATGGATGAGAGAATAGTCTCAATTTTCCTCTTTTAGCTGAAATTGCTAGACCAAGAGTCCATGACTTGGCCACTACTCCCCACAAGTGATAATTTATCTCCATTAATTATCACCTAATTAAATTAAAAGTATTTAATCCATCCTTTAACTCCTCATTTATCTTAGTAAAAGAAAATCCTTTATTTATCACTTCAATTTGTCAAGTTTTAATAAAAAAAAACTCTTCCTTTTAAGCAAATAGGTGCCGTCCACCCCTAGCCTTGGAAGCAAAATAAAACCTTCAATATTTGCTTTCCAAGTGACTCGAACTCGAGCCATTTCCATAAACCTTAAGTGACACCTTGAGCCACTTTTCCAAGCCCGATTGTGTGTCAAATTTCACCAACTTTTTCTTTTAAGGCCCTCTTGCCCTTATTTCCTATTTTGGGCTTTAAAATTTGTCATTCGGCCTTATTTCTAAGTTTCCTAAATTTTTCGATCGGCTCTGTAACTTGCCATTTTCTTACATCTTGAGGTTTCCAAAATGTTCAAGTTTCCAAAATGTTCAGGTTTCCAAAATGTTCAGGTTTCCAAAATGTTCAGGTTTCCAAAATGTTTAAGTTTCCAAAATGTTTAGGTTTCCAAAATGTTTAGGTTTCCATTTTCATGCATTTCCAAGTTTCCAAAAATATCAAAAAAAAAATTTATTCTTAGTGCTTAAACTTGTCATTTCATACAATCAAACTGAAAATGCATAGGCCCTATTCAGGATGTTACAATACTTCATTTACCTCATTACCGAAACCCATGAATAAAACTCCACCATATATGTATATTCCATACCATGTGATCACTATCCAAATAAGATTAAACCATGACCAAAATAAACTTAAGCCATAATTAAGCCAAAACAGAACACAAGCAAGAAAATTAAGCCATTTTCACATGGCTTTTATACATTACCTTTCTAATTAAACTAACTCCAAAGCTATCCTATATACATGCCATAATTTCAAAGAAATTTTAGCTTATAAAATATCGAAGTTAGTCGATAGTGTGATAGGCCTCTCTGACGATTCTCGAGCTCGTAATGTGACTCCAAAATCTATAAAATAGAGGTAAACAAGAACACACACAAAGTAAGCTATTTAAGTTTAGTAAGTCATAAGCAAATATATATCAACTATTTTATATTAACACTAAGTTAACAAGGGCGAATATACATGTTCTCAAATACAAAGTTATCATTTAAATTTCTCATACACATACCATATAGCTAATTGTACAATTACACATGAACTTATATAAATCTCGCTATTAAAATCACATATACCACATTTGGCCGAATATTCACAATCACATAAGCATACACATAGTTCACATTTATAACTTTAGCATTTATACAATTAATTCAACAACCGACTTACCTTATTTTTACAACTTGGTATAAGTACATAACTTAGGCCTTTAATTCGATTTCGCATTTGGTCTTCACTTAACATTGCCCGTTGAACCGTTCGGAATTAAAAAGGATATGCGGATAATCAGAAAGCTTGTATAATGACAACATCCCAAATGTGGTCTTACATGTAATCACATATCGATGCCACTGTCCCAAATAGGGTCTTACACGAATCAAATACGATGCCAATGTCCCATACATGGTCTTACATGAAAACACATATCAGAGATCCTATGTCATGACATATGTATCCTAACTATTCCTAGGGTTCGTACGGGGCTTTCAGACATTGAATCTCGATCGGATCGAACTCGAAATATAGCTCCTTTGCTCAATACACATTCGGCCAAACACAAATATATTCACAAAAATTCCATTCATCATGCAACATATATATATTATCAAATTTAACGACATTTATATGCTTATAGACTTACCTCGGATATCAACAAACGAAATCAACTACTCGACTACTTTTGACTTCTCTCGATCTAATTCTGTTTTCTTTCTTTCTTCATCTAAATGAATTCAAATTTAACTAATTTAATCACACATTCATTTAATTTAATCCAAAAACACATAAATAGGCAAATTACCATTTTCCCTAACATTTTACACTTTTTACAATTTAGTCCCTATTGCATAAAACACAAAATACACAAAATTTGCATATACTATGCTTAGGCCGAATATTCACAAGCTCCATACAAGTCCATATTTTCATTTTTTTCACATTTTAGTCCCTCAAAAATTTATTTTCACAATTTAGTCCAAATTACTTAAATTCATCAAAAATTCAGAGAAAAAATATGTTAATTCAAAACATATCTTCCATATTCTATCATCTAACAATAAAAATCACATGTATTCATCAATGGCTTAACTCAAATATTCATCAAAATCAAAAATTGAAACATGGGTTTTGTACATTTCATAGCAACGATCTCAAAAACGTAAAAATTATCAAAAACTGAGCTAGTTACATACCTTAATCAAGCTTGAAAATGGTTGAATACCCTAAAATTTCTTTTTTATTTTCTTTGTTTCGGTTGGTAAAAATAAAGATGACAATGGCTTTTTAATGTTTTGTTTATTATATTAACATTATAATATATTAATTATTAATTTAACTTTTATATATAACATAAAAACTATATAAAATAACCTTAATGCCGTCCACTAATTTATATAATGGGCTATTTGTGTAACACCCCAAACCCGGTCTATGCATTAAGACTAGATTTGGTTTGATACACAGATCGAACTATCTTAATAATTTCAGACGAATCAGTATTTCAAAACCCTTTTGAATTTTAGAGTTTAATAAAAACCAAGAGAAATAATTTTAAGTTTGATGTATTTGAGAAATAAGAATAGTTAAAATTTCTCATATGTTTAAAACCCAATTTATTTTAAGTAAACATTATACAATAATCATAAGCCCATTTTAAAATATCCAAAACATAGTTTTAAACCAACCACACATAAAATCCATAAAAATAATAATAGAGGCCTTATTACATCATACCCAAAATAGCAATTTAAAGAAAGTACTTATTTAAAAGTTCAAAATTTATTTAACCCATGTTTGCGATATGGCCTCCACGAAGTCATCCTCGGCCCAAGTCCACATCAATTTCCATTACGAGAGGAAAAATTTGAGGTGTGAGTTACTCGAACTCGATGTCTAACTTACTTACTTAATCCATGGGCGGATCATCAAGTCATGATTTTGGGCTTTAGCCATTATCAAGATTAATATATAATAATGGAATGCATGCAAAATGAAATTTTCCCACCCAAACCTAATTTCCATCCGCTACACAACACCGTACCAACCATCACACCTGGGGATCAAGTCAACCCACCCATCCATCACACCAATCATAGGCATTAAGCCATTCTATATTTGTGGCGGAGCCACCGAACTAGATTGTGACAAAGTCACCGAACTAGAGGCATTGAGCCATTAAATTATTTGTGGCATAGCCACCGAACTAGAGGCAATCAGTCGTTTAATTATTTTGTGGCAAAGCCACCGAACTAGATTTTGGCAACAGGCCTTTCTTCTCTTCATCGTTAATCCCAACCCATGCAACATGTATGCAAAATAGCTTATGTACATATGATGATTTTATCAAAAAGGCCCAAGTCAATATTTTAGGTTTTTATTAAGGCCCATAATACAATATATCATTTATTCCATATAACTATTTAGCATCTTTGGCCCATTTAGCGATCTAGCAAAATTTCTGGCCCATTTAGCGATCTAGCATAGATTTTGGCCCATTTAACAATTTAACAAAGATTACGGCCCATTTACGATCTAACAGAGATTTCGGCCCATTTTTGATCTAACAGAGATATCAGCCCATTTATCGATCTAGCAGAGATTTCGGCCCATTTATTATTTATCCAAGATTTCGGCCCATTTAACTATCTATCCAAGATTTCGGCCCATTTTACTAACTAGCATATTTTTCGGCCCATTTACAAACTAGCAAACTTATCGGCCCATTTTACGATCTAACACATCTTTGGCCCATTTACACATGAGATATTTAGTATTCATTTTACTACCTACACATCGAGGGCATTTTCGTAATTTTCACATTTTCAACAATTTTCATGAAATTTCACCAAAATACCAATTATTTCGTATTATACCGATTTTGTCATTTTTTTTACGATTTTCCTCTATACCACGAATGACATCCAACCCGAGAAAAGTGTGAAGTTACACACCTTGATATCGTGAGTACTAAACCTTCTCGCTCGTCAACACATAAACGTAATACGAACCATTAGAACACTATCATTTATCAAAATACACTATTGGTATTCGATCTAAATCCTTACCCCTTTGATTTTGAACCACTTCTATTTTTGGTTTCTCCTCGTTTATTGATTCGTTGCCCGATGAGAATCCACGAACGTACAAAGGCTCGGGAGTACGAACTACTTCAAATAATTGATTCTCCTTAGTTGATGGTCCGCAACCCGGTGGAAAATCCTGTATTCTTGAAATAGCCCTTCGTTTATAATTAGGGGGATTTGCGGAACCGCCCCTCTTTTGAAGGCTATGGACTGCCCTTTTCTACCCTATTTTGAAAGTCTCTAAAGATATACGATCATTAGTCCGACTGTAAATATTGAAATATGGCTAACAATTTGCAAGGTTTGAGATTTGGCTTACCACGATTTATCTTCATTCCTCGAGAAACGATCGAGCGATTGCGTCCCTAAAACGAAATCGATTAATATTAACTATACTAATATAATAAATTTTAAATCCTTAAAAGAAAAACTCCTTACCTTGATTCTTGAAATCGATTCCAAAGTTCCAAAATTCTAAAGATCACCTTGAGTTTCTACCTTCCAAAATCTCACTAATGCTCACGATTGGAAGAAATTGTGTGAGAAGAATTCGGTTTTGATCAAGAAAATGAAAGAAATTTTGGCACAAATACAAGCTAACATTCGGCCATGAGAGAGATTATTGTGGAGATTTTTAATTGAGAGAAAAGTAAAAGAATGGAACAATGGAGATAGTATGATTCGGTTCCAAGTGGGAAAGGGAGAAGGAAAGAAAAAGAAAGGAGAAAGAAAAGAGAAGAAAAAGAATTGAGTTTTTGGAAGGATTGTGTAATCGATTTTGTGAAGAAGAAAGAAAAAGATTAACCTCCTTTGTGTGATGATGGTGTCGGTACAAGGGGAAAAGTTTTTAGAGAATAGGTGAATTAAGACCTAAATGGTCAAAACCCGAATGACCAAAGAAAAGAGAACAAAACAAAATTGTTTACCTTTGTTCAATAGGCATTCTGCTAAGGGAGGAAATTTGAGAGAAACAAGTTTTGAGAGGAAAGAAAAAATTAACAAATGACCAAAAGAAGAGAATATGCCCAACTAGCCCCTAATTCATCTAAATGCCTTCAAAAATTGACCACCCCTTGCCCAAAAACCGTCCAAATACTTGGCTATCAAAGGCCAACCTTTTGCCACCCTTTCTTTCCATAGCACACTCCCATTTTAAGCCATTTGTTCCCTTACTTACCTTATCTTATTGATTTCTTTCCTCAACTTAAATATTTCCTTAATCCTTTAGCCATCATACCAAAAATAAAGAAGTCAAACTTTCCATGTTTGCTTCTTGGCCGACACTTGATAGATGGAAGCAAAAATAAAAATTTTCAAGTTACAAGCTAGGAGATTGAACCTCTTCCCTCATGTCCAACTCATGGGGCCAACACCACTATGCTATTAACTCATCTTATGCCATCTTTTAGTAATTAATTAATTTAAGTCTCAAGATCACCCAATTTCTTTACTTTAAAATACACTTAACTAATATTTTATTCTAACTATAAGTAAACCCCAACTAACATTTAGCAACATCATGGTACTCACTGATTTAGGATGTTACAATTCTACCCTCTTAAATAAAATTTAGTCCTCGAAATTTACCTGATTAAAAGAGGTGAGGATATTGCTTACGAATAGTTTCCTCAGACTCCCACGTAGCTTCCTCCGCTCCGTGATTACGCCATAAAACTTTGACCAACGGCACAATTTTCTTTCTTAGCACCTTAACATCCCGATCTAAAATTTCCACTGGTTCTTCTTCAAAAGACAAGTCCAATTTAATTCCACTTCCTCTCTAGGTACTATATGAGATGGATCCGATCTATAGCGTCTCGGATGGAAACATGGAAAACATTATGAATTTGACCCAACTCGGAGGTAATTCAATTTGATAAGCCATTTGGACCAACACGCTTCATCACACGATATGGCCCGATGTACCTAGGGCTCAACTTGTCCTTCTTTCGAATCTAAAATTTTCTTCCAAGGTGAGACCTTGAAAGACACGGTCTCCCACAAAGAAACTCGATATCCTTACGCTTGTGTCATCGACTTACATCTATCCGAGGCTTCCTTTAACCGTGTGCTCGAATAACTTTTACCTTTTCCTCTGTTTTAGATATCATCTCGGACCCAACATCTACCGTTCGCTCAATTCACCCAACAAGTAGGAGTCGACACCTCGACCATACAATGCCTCATTGGGTGCCATCTGAATGCTAGATGATAGCTATTGTTATCGCAAATTCGCCAATGGTAGAAAATCCTCCCAACTACCCACAAGTCAATCACACATCCCTTAACATGTCTTCCAAAATCAATTACTCTTTTCGATGACCATCGATGAGGATGAAAAGCAGTCTTGAAATTCAACTTTGTCCCCAAGGCTTCATCTGAGCTTTCCAAAATCGTGATGTAAATCTAGGATCCTGTATGATATAATGAACCTTTGGTACCCCATGCAACCTCACGATTTCGATACATACTGACTTAGCCAATTTACGCAATGAATAATCCGTCTGTAACCGGAAGAAAATGGCGGTCTTCGTCAAGCGATCAACTATTACCCATACGTAATTTTTCTTAGTAGGTGTTAAAGGTAACCCACTAACAAAATCCATTGTTATCCGCTCCCATTTCCAAAGAGGAATCTTTACTGGTTGTAACAAACCTGACGGTAATTAATGCTCCGCCTTCACTTGTTGACAAGTCAAACATTTTCCTACAAACTTAAAAATCTCACGCTTCAACCCTGGCCACCAATACTATTCACGGAGATCTCGATACATCTTATTTTCTCCGGGGTGCATAGCATAAAGGCTACTATGCACCTCCCGTAGAATCATTTGTCTCAATTCTGAGTCTTTAGGCATACAAACCCTTCCACGAAAGCACAACACTCCATTCGTGTTTATACCAAAATCCTCTATTTCACTCCTTTCAACCTGCTGGAATAAAGGTCCCAACTTTTTATCTGATGTCTGTTTTTCTCTGATTTGTTCCAACCACAGAGGCTTCACCTGAAGTTCTGCTAACAAACTACCATCCTCATACAAACTTAAATGAGCAAACATTGCTCTTAAATCAGATACCGCCTTACGACTTAACGTGTTAGCTACCACGTTAGCCTTTCCAAGATGATATTCGATTGAGAAATCATAGTCCTTTAATAATTCCACCCATCTTCTTTGTCTCAAATTCAACTCCTTTTGGGTAAGGAGGTTCTTAAGACTCTTGTGATCCGTGTAGATGATAGATTTCTCACCGTAGAGATAGTGCCTCCAAATCTTTAAAGCAAAGACCACTGCATTAACTCCAAATCATGAATAGGGACTTCAAAGATGAGAAGCATAGGCCACCACTTTTCCATTTTGCATCAAGACACAACCTGCACACTGTGAGATGCATCACAATAAATAGTAAATTCTTTTCCGACCTCAAATTGAATCAAAGCGGTGCTTCATCTAATCTTCTTCAATTTTTGAAACTTTCTTGTTGTTTTTCAGCCTAAATATACAGAACTCCCTTCCGCAAAAGTTTAGTTAGGGGTGCAACAATCAATGAAAACCCTCAACAAAGCGTCTATAATAACCAGCCAATCCTAAGAAACTCGAAATTCACTCCGACTTTGGTGGTTTCCAATCTAGTCTGACCTCAATCTTCCAGGATCCACCCTTATTCCTTCAACCGATACCACATGACCCAAGAAAGTCACTTCCTTTAGCCAAAATTAGCATTTCTTGAATTTGGCATAAAGTTGTTTATCTCAAGTAGTCAGTAATACAATACGCAAATCGTGTCATGATCCTCATCGTTTCTTGAATAAACCAAAATGTCATCTATGAACACCACCACAAACCGGTCTAAATATGGTTGAAAGACTCGGTTCATCATGTCCATAAATCGGTGGTGCATTGGTTAATCAAGCGGCATCACTACAAACTCATAATGTCCATAACGAGTTCAAATGCCGTCTTAAAACATCTGCTTCTTTCACCTTAAGTGGTGATAACCCGATCTCAAATCAATTTTGGAGAAAGCTGAAGCTCCTTTAATTGATCAAGCAGTCATCAATTCTCGGCGGAGGATACCTATTCTTGATCGTCAATTTATTCAATTATGCGTAATCAATGCACATACGCATCGATCCATCCTTCTTCTTCACGAACAAAGCTGGTGCTCCCACGAGACACACTCGGTCGAATAAATCCCGATCCAACAATTCTTGAATTTGAGCTTTAAGCTCGCCAACTCCTTGGTGCCATTCTATAAGGAGCAATGGACCTTTGGAGCCGTTCCGAACAAAAGCTCGATACCAAATTCTACTTCCGATCCGAGGTATACCAAAAGTTCTTGGAAATACATCCGAAATTCCTTCACCGTTCTCACATCATCCACGAGATAACTCTTTGGCATCAAAGCACAAATAAAGGCTAGGAATGCTCCATACCCTTTTCGCACCAACTTTTACGCCTTTAACGCCGATACCACGTTAGCCAAATAGTTCCTTCGTTCACCAATCATTATGACTTCCTTATCATCAGAGGTTCTTCCTGACATCCATTTTTCAGCACAATCCAAATGCGCCCGATGTTTGACCAACCAATCCATGCCCAGAATGAGATCGAACTCACCGAAAGGCAATTCCATCAAATTCACCAAGAACACCTCCTCTTGAATTTCTAAAGTGCGTCTCTAAGCAGTTTATTTACAATTACCGAACGTCCTAAAAGACTAATTCTTCGCATCTCACTATCGGTAATTTGATTCTAGATTCGTGTTTCGAGATATGGCGCTAGCAACATACGAGTGGGTAGAACCAATATCTATTAAAGCGATGTGTACATCGAAGATGAAGAACATACCAATTATTACATCAGGTGCATTGCCATCCTCGCGGCGTCTAACTGCATAGACCAGTCCTAGTTGTCTTGCATCCGTGTTTCCTCTAGGACCATTGCCTCGACCCGGTGCACCTTGACCACGTCCAGCCCCATTACCACCACGACCTGGTCCATGACCTCTTGGTGGCTGTTGAGTACCTCTGGTCGACTGTGCATCAGTATTACAAACTTCCTGAGTCATATCCGTACGTCGAGGGCAATTTCTATACTGGTGATCCATTGAATCGCATTTGTAACAAGTGCCCATTTTCCTCCAGCACTCTTCAGAATGCCTTTTTCCACATTCAGCACAATCTCGACCTCGATTATTAGTTACAGGTGCTCTACCTTGAACTGGTTCATCATTCTGAGGCCTCTTCTGAAATCTCTTTGAAGAACCCGACTGCTGTGTCTCTCTCTTGTTTCTAAATCTTTCTCGATTCTGACGTTCTGAGTTCTTAGCCTCTTCGACTATCTTGGCCTTCTCCACAAGCATGGAAAAAGTTCTAACTTGTTGTGGGGCAATCAGAACCCTCAACTCATCATTTAGCCCATCATCGAATCGCACACAACGTTCATGATCTGTTGACACTATTGTTTGAGCATAGCGACTCAAGCGTAAAAAGTTAGCTTCATACGCTGCCACTGTCTTACTCCCTTGGACAAGATTCAGAAATTCCTTCCTTGAGCGTCTACATAACTTCGTTCCAACATATTTCCCTTGGGCGGCTTTAAAGAATTCCCAAGTAATCGGTCAGCGACGGTGCCTTCTCGAACGATAAGCCACCATTGATACACCTCGTCTCTTAGCAAGGACACGACTCCTTTCGGTTTACGCTTTCGTGGTGCATTCCATATCATCCATAATCGCTCCACGACTTGAGCCAATATTCACCACATTTGAGCTACACCAAAACTCCTCTAAAACTTTTGCATTATTTGACTTGAGTCATTCGAAATTGACCCACGAGTTGTTGGCCCAATTCTAGTTCCAGCGACCCTTTCTAGGACTCGCAGCATCACTTGTGTCAAAGCATTATCTTCTTCTATATGATCGCATGATCCCATCTCACTCTCAACTGATGCAGGTGCATCCATTTCCGGCATATGATTTGGTACTTCAGTTGCAGTACCTCGTCCTCTACCACGGCCACGTCTACCGCGTCCATGACCACGTCCTCTAGTGCTCATGATGACTAATTCTATTTAATCTGATTACAAGTTTTATGAATCAGAAAATTATTTCAGTGTTTATTAACAGTGTTTTATGAGATTTGAGAGATAAAGTTGTTTTTCGCAATACATCCTATAGTCTCAATCTCTACGATTTTTAACATCTAAAACTAGAAGTTCTAGAGTGTTCCTATGATCATCATAATAATTATTAAGTAATAAATACTTACTTGACTTGTTCTTGGGATGCTTGTGGTGCCATCTTGATCTTTAGAACATAATTAAAATAATTTTATCTGAAATTATTTATTGAACTAACCACAGTCGAGTTTTTGAAACTGGCTCTGATACCATTAAATGTAACACCCCAAACCCGGTCTATGCATTAAGACTAGATTTGGTTTGTTACACAGATCGAACTATCTTAATAATTTCAGACGAATCAGTATTTCAAAACCCTTTTGAATTTTAGAGTTTAATAAAATCCAAGAGAAATAATTTTAAGTTTGATGTATTTGAGAAATAAGAATAGTTAAAAATTTCTCATATGTTTAAAAACCCAATTTATTTTAAGTAAACATTATACAATAATCATAAGCCCATATTAAAATATCCAAAACATAGTTTTAAACCAACCACACATAAAAATCCATAAAAATAATAATAGAGGCCTTATTACATCATACCCAAAATAGCAATTTAAAGAAAGTACTTATTTAAAAGTTCAAAATTTATTTAACCCATGTTTGTAGTATGGCCTCCACGAAGTCATCCTCGGCCCAAGTCCACATCAATTTCCATTACCTGAGAGGAAAAATTTGAGGGTGTGAGTTACTCAGAACTCAGTGAATAACTTACTTACTTAATCCACTGGGCCAGATCATCAAGTCATGATTTTGGGCTTTAGCCCATTATCAAGATTAACAGTATAAATAATGGAATGCATGCAAAAATGAAATTTTCCCACCCAAACCTAATTTCCATCCGCTACACACCAACCGTACCAACCATCACACCTGTGGGGATCAAGTCAACCCACCCGGCCATCACACCAATTATAGGCATTAAGCCATTTTATATTTGTGGTGGAGCCACCGAACTAGATTGTGACAAAGTCACCGAACTAGAGGCATTGAGCCATTAAATTATTTGTGGCATAGCCACCGAACTAGAGGCAATCAGCCGTTTAATTATTTTGTGGCAAAGCCACCGAACTAGATTTTGGCAACCGACCTTTTTTCTCTTCATCGTTAATCCCAACCCATGCAACATGTATGCAAAATAGCTTATGTCCATATGATGATTTTATCAAAAAGGCCCAAGTCAATATTTTAGGTTTTTATTAAGGCCCATAATACAATATATCATTTATTCCATATAACTATTTAGCATCTTTGGCCCATTTAGCGATCTAGCAAAATTTTTGGCCCATTTAGCGATCTAGCATAGATTTTGGCCATTTAACAATTTAACAGAGATTACGACCCATTTACGATCTAACAGAGATTTCGGCCCATTTTCGATCTAACAGAGATATCAGCCCATTTATCAATCTAGCAGAGATTTCGACCCATTTATTATTTATCAAGGATTTCGGCCCACTTAACTATCTATCCAAGATTTCGGCCCATTTTACTAACTAGCATATTTTTCGGCCCATTTACAAACTAGCAAACTTATCGGCCCATTTTACGATCTAACACATCTTTGGCCTATTTACACATGAGATGTTTAGTATTTATTTTACTACCTACACATCGAGGGCATTTTCGTAATTTTCACATTTTTAACAATTTTCATGAAATTTCACCAAAATACCAATTATTTTGTATTATATCGATTTTGCCATTTTTTTTACGATTTTACTCTATACCACGAATGACATCCAACCCAAGAAAAGTGTGAAGTTACACACCTTGATATCGTGAGTACTAAACCTTCCCTCTCGTCAACACCTAAACGTAATACGAACCATTAGAACACTATCATTTATCAAAATACACTATTGGTATTCGATCTAAATCCTTACCCCTTTGATTTTGAACCACTTCTATTTTTGGTTTCTCCTCGTTTATTGATTCGTTGCCCGATGAGAATCCACGAACGTACAAAAGCTCGGGAGTACGAACTACTTCAAATAATTGATTCTCCTTGGTTGATGGTCCGCAACCCGGTGGAAAATCCTGGATTCCCGAAATAGCCCTTCGTTTATAATTAGGGGGATTTGCGGAACCGCCCCTCTTTCGAAGGCTATGGACTACCCTTTTCTGCCCTATTTTGAAATTCTCTAAAGATATACGATCATTAGTCCGACTGTAAATATTGAAATATGGCTAATGATTTTCAAGGTTTGAGATTTGGCTTACCACAATTTATCTTCGTTCCTCGAGAAATGATCGAGCGATTGCATCCCTAAAACAAAATCGATTAATATTAACTATACTAATATAATAAATTTTAAATCCTTAAAAGAAAAACTCCTTACCTTGATTCTTAAAATCGATTCCAAAGTTCCAAAATTCTAAAGATCACCTTGAGTTTCTACCCTCCAAAATCTCACTAATGCTCACGATTGGAAGAAATTGTGTGAGAAGAATTCGGTTTTGATCAAGAAAATGAAAGAAATTTTGGCACAAATACAAGCTAACATTTGACCATGAGAGAGATTATTGTGGAGATTTTTAATTGAGAGAAAAGTAAAAGAATGGAACAATGGAGATAGTATGATTCGGTTCCAAGTGGGAAAGGGAGAAGGAAAGAAAAAGAAAGGAGAAAGAAAAGAGAAGAAAAAGAATTGAGTTTTTTGGAAGGATTGTGTAATCAGTTTTGTGAAGAAAAAAGAAAAAGATTAACCTCTTTTTTGTGATGATGGTGTCGGCACAAGGGGAAAAGTTTTTGGAGAATAGGTGAATTAAGACCTAAATGGTCAAAACTCGAATGACCAAAAGAAAAGAGAACAAAACAAAAATTGTTTACCTTTGTTCAATAGGCATTCGGCTAAGGGGAGGAAATTTGAGAGAAACAAGTTTTGAGAGGAAAAGAAAAAAATTAACAAATGACCAAAAGAAGAGAATAAGCCCAACTAGCCCCTAATATCTAAATGCCTTCAAAAATTCGGCCAGCCCCTTGCCCAAAAACCGTCCAAATACTTGGCTATCAAAGGCCAACCTTTTGCCACCCTTTCTTTCCATAGCACACTCCCCATTTTAAGCCATTTGTTCCCCTTACTTACCTTATCCTATTGATTTCTTTCCTCAACTTAAATATTTCCTTAATCCTTTAGCCATCATACTAAAAATAAAGAAGTCAAACTTTCCATGTTTGCTTCTTGGCCAACACTTGATAGATGGAAGCAAAAAATAAAAATTTTCAAGTTGCAAGCTAGGAGATTCGAACCTCTTCCCTCATGTCCAACTCATGGCGCCAACACCACTATGCTATTAACTCATCTTATGCCATCTTTTAGTAATTAATTAATTTAAGTCTCAAGATCACCTAATTTCTTTACTTTAAAATACACTTAACTAATATTTTATTCTAACTCTAAGTAAACCCGAACTAACATTTAGGAACATCATGGTACTCACTTATTTAGGATGTTACAATTTGCATCATAGAACCTCCAAATTATGAAGACAACAACAATTAAGCACTTTCCTATTTAACCATCAAATTTTCATTTTACGTGATTAAGCCATTTTTCTCAAATTAAACACATAAACAATAAAATTAATTCACGAAACTTTCACACATGTAAATTCACACATAATTAACACAGAAAATATTTTCAAACTTGGATTTGTGGTCTCAAAACCACTGTTCTGATTAGGGTTAAAATCGGGCTGTTACAAAGTTGCTATAGAAAGATGTTAAATTTGAGTGGTTAGAAAAGTGCTAGCAGAATTTTGAACAGTTGAAAGGATTGTTGATAGAGGCACCTGTGTTAGTTCAACCTGAATTAGGTAAAGAATTCATAGTTTACAATGATGCATCGTTGAATGGTTAGGGCTGTGTGCTAATGCAAGAGGGTAAAGTTATAGCTTATGCTTCGAGACAGTTAAAACCACATGAAAAGAATTATCTAACACATGATCTTGAATTTGCCACGATTGTATTTGCATTGAAGATTTGGCGTCACTACTTATTTGGCAAAAAATGTCATGTTTATATGGATCATAAGAGCTTGACATATCTGATAACTCAGAAAGAATTGAATTTAAGACACGGAGATGGTTAGAATTACTAAAAGACTATGAATTAGTAATTGAATATCATCCGGGCAAAGCTAATGTTGTTGACCATTCTTTGAGTCGAAAGTCTTTATGTGCTTTGCGAGCTATGAGTACTCAGATAGATCTATGTGATGATGGTTTAGTTTTGGCTGAGTTGAAAGTGAGGCCGATGTTCGTACGTTAGATTTGTGATGCACAGAAAAGTGATGATAAGATGATGGCTAAACGAGATCAGTGTGGATTGAAGGTTGATTCAGAATTTAGAGTTGATAATGATGATTGTTTGAGATTCAAAGATCGAATTTGTGTTTTGAGAAATTTAGAGTTGATTCAGTTAATCTTGAGTGAAGCTCACAATAGTCATTTGGCTGCTTCACCCGGGGAGTACGAAAATGTATAATGATCTGAAACAGCTTTATTGGTGGCATGGTATAAAACAGGATATCTTAGAGTTTGTTTTGAGATGCTTGGTTTGTCAACAAGTTAAAGCTGAACATCAGGTTCCATCCGGTTTATTACAACCGATTATGATTCCTGAGTGGAAATGAGAGAATCACGATGGACTTTGTGTCGGGACTACGTTTATCTTTGAGAAAGAAAGATGTAATCTGGGTGATAGTTGACAAATTGACAAAATCAGCTCATTTTGCTCCGGTGAGAACAGATTATTCACTTGATAACTTAGCTAAATTATATATTTCTAAGATTGTGAGATTGCACGGGGTGCCACTATCTATTGTATCTGACAGAGATCCGAGATTTACCTCACGATTTTGAAAGAAATTGCAAGAGGCCTTAGGCACGAAGCTGCATTTTAGTACTGCATTTCATCCTCAAACGGATGGACAATCTGAATGGATCATTCAGATTCTCGAAGATATGTTGAGATGTTGCATTCTTGAGTTTGAAAGTACGTGGGAAAAACATTTACCGTTGATTGAGCTTGCGTACAATAAAAGTTTTCAATCTAGTATCAAAATGGCACTATATGAAGCACTTTATGGACGAAAATGTCAAACTCCATTGTATTGGACTAAGCTGAGTGAGAATAAGATTCATGAGGTTGATTTGATAAAAGAGACTGAGCAGAAAGTGAAAGTGATTCGTGACAGTTTAAAAGTAGCATCAGATCATCAGAAGTCCTATGCAGACTTAAAACGAAAAGATATTGAATTTGAGATTGGTGACAAAGTGTTTTTGAAAGTGTCTCCATGGAAGAAAATACTTTGATTTGGCCAAAAGGCAAGCTGAGTCCGAGGTTCATCGGGCATATGACATTATTGAACGAATTGGACTAGTTGCTTATAGACTCTTGTTGCCACCTGAATTAGAAAAGATTCAAAATGTGTTCCACATATCGATGCTTCGACGATATAGATCTGATCCATCGCATGTAATTGCTTCTACTGAATTTGAGATTCAGTCAGATTTGGCATATAGTGAGGAACCGATTTGAATTCTGGCACGTGAGATCAAAGAGTTGAGAAACAAAAGAATTTCCTTAGTGAAATTGTTATGGCACAAACACGGAGTTGAAGAGGCTACGTGGGAGCTCGAGGATGTTATGAGACAGCAATATCCAAATCTATTCATCGATAAAATTTTCGGAGACGAAAATCCCTAAGGGGGAGAGTTGTAATAGCCAGTTTAGACCCTAGTCAGAATAGCAGTTTCGAGACCAAAAATATGAGCTCAAAAAAATATTTTAATATTATTTTTGTGTTTATGATATGTGAATGAGCATGTGTGAAATTTTGGTGTGAAAATTTTATCGTTTGTGTGTCGAATTATGAAAAATGACTTAATCACATAAAATGCAAAAGTTGTGCTGGTTTATAAAGTGCCTAGTTGTTGTTGTCTTTATAATATGGAGGCTTTATGTTGTAATTTGACCATTAATTAAGGTAGTGGATGGCAATGGACTAAATTAACCTTATAATATATGTTTTATGTATTATTTAGTAAAGGTTAAATAGGTAAAACAATAATAATGTTAATATAGGTTATAATATATCAAATTAAAACATGAAAGTGGCCATTATTCTCCATCTTCCACCAAAAATAAGAACCAAATAAGAGAGTTTGAAGCTTTGATATATTCGGCTAGGGCTTAGCTTGATTAAGGTAAGTTTTTGACTCGATTTTTGATAATTTCTACGTTTTGTAATTGTTGCGTTATGTTCTTCAAAACCCATGCTTAAATTTTGTGAATTGTTGATGAATTTGAAATGTGGCATGGATGAATTCATGAGCTTTGTGAAGTTTGGTGATGAAATATGAAAGATAAGTGAAAGATTAACATGTTTTGTCTTTGAATTTTTGGTGAAATTGAGTAATTTGGGCTAAATTGTGAAAATGAGAAATTAGAGGACTAAAATGTGAAATAAATGAAATATATGGGCTTTTTTGGACATAGGGAAAATTCGGCTAAGCTTATGTGAATAGAAATTTTATGTATTTTGTGATTTGATGAATTAGGGACTTAGTGTGTCGAAATGTGAAAATGTGAGGGCTATTTTGTCAAATGCCCTAAATATGTGTGTTTAGACTAAATTGAATAAATTGGTAATTGAATTAGCTAAATTTTAATATGTATAGACCAAGAAAGGAGAGATTTGGATCGAGATAGAAGGCAAAGACAAAGTACTCGACTGATCAGCTAATTTCGATATTTCGATGTTCGAGGTAAGTTCGGATATAGTACAAGTTGTTAATTTATATCTATGTGATGTGAATTGAATGATTGTTATTGAATTAGAAATTTTATATATATGAGATTGAGAAATGAGGCACTAAGTGTGCGTAATTGAAATTGAGACACAATTGAATAGCAATGTGTGTGCGAAGTAATGGAAGCTTTGGCTTTACTGATTAGCACTCTATGTGCGATACCGAATTAAGTTCGATTTTGTATCGAGGCACTAAGTGTATGATGTTAATTAATCTTCAGCTATGATTTGGACACTAAGTGTGTGATTGAGTTGATAAGGTATCGAGCGGTAAATGAGATATAGTATCGAGCATCGAATAGCAAGAATGTTTGTTAACTAAGTTTTGGCAAAGGTATGTTTGAACCTATGTCGTTGATGATAGTTCTAAAGGTTAAATGAATGGATATTTGAGCATATGGTTGAGGATGATAATGTGCCTAATTGTGAAATTATCTATGTGATGGTTTAGTTATGAATTGATATTGCATTATTGAGTAGTATGTATTATATTACGAACTTACTAAGCTTTTAAGCTTACTGTGTAATGTGTTTCTCTGTTTTATAGTGTCAGTAAAGCTAGCTCAGATTTGGGGACCGTCAGCGACTCAATCACACTATTGGCACTTCTATTTTGGAACTTCTGAAAGATGTATATATTTGGTATATGGCTTGTATAGGCTAGAAGTTATGATAAGTTTTGTAATGTTTGATCTTTGCCATGTGATATGGCTTGGAAATTGAATGATGTTGGTGCATATATGTAGGCTATTAAAATGATGAATGAGGTATGAAATAGTGAGAATGAAAATGGTATGTTTTATGTTTGAATTGGTTGATAAGAATGATGGATAAATGTGAACTTATGGTATGGATTAAATGAAGTGTGGTTAACATGATTTGTAAGTGTGGATGATAAATTAAATTGATTTGTTAAGGTGAATTGGTATATGAAGATGAATGATGATGTTAAGAGATTAAATTGAATATGTTTTGGTATATTTGAATGCCATTTAGAGTATGAAATTGAGTTGGTTCGTGCTTGTAGGTGTGATCTTGAGTGTGAGAGGCATGTTGGCCTTGAAAATGGCCTATAATTTCTCACACGATTGAGCACACGGGCATGAGGCTCGACCGTGTCCTTTATGGTTGTGTTTCGAAACAAGTCAAACTTGATCATGGGCTGGACACACGGGTGTGTGACTGGTCGTGTGGTGCAAGTCATTGTCGACCACGAGTGAGGCACACGGGTATGTCTCAAGCCGTGTGGACAAGTCAGTATGTATGCCTTATTTTGCCAAGGCTTGGACGCACAGGTGTGTCCTAGTCCGTGTGAGGCACACGGCCTACCCACACGGGCGTGTGATCTCTGTAGCTTAGAAAAATGTTTGAATTTCATAAATTTTTGTATGAGTTTGGTTTAGGCCCGTCCCTATTTAAAACATGTTTAAGGTCTCGTAGACCTCATTAAGGGACTATACAATTAAGTTTGGATATGTTTGATTGATGTTTGACTTTGTGTTGAGAAATGAATTTTAAATGTTCCGGAATGATTGGTAATACCTTTTAACCCTATTCTGGCGACGGTTACCGGTTAGGGGTGTTACATGAGAAATAAATCCACACAGGCATAGGACACGGATGTGTCCCTATATGCTTAGGCCGTGTGAGATACACTGCCCTTTAGCATGGCTATTTTGTCAAGTCACACGGGCGTGTGCCCCTGTTATTAGTGACATTTTCCAAAATTTTCCAAAGAACTCGATTTGATCCCAAAATGTTTCTAAGATGTGTTTTGGGCCTCGTAGGCCCATATTAATGATGTTTAGAGGAAGTTTGAAAAGTTTTAAATTTGAAGGGACTTTTATGATTTGGAATTGCGTGTACGCATGTGTTTAAGATCGGTAATGCCTCGTACCCTATCCCAGTGTAGGATACGGGTAAGGGGTGTTACATTTTATGGTACCAAAGCTATGGTTTAGTCGATTCTCGGACTAACCTAGCATGTGTACGAGTCTAACTATACATGCCATATATGAATTGTGATAGTGTGATGACTTCTGACATTTTAAAATGTGTTTTTATATAGTAAATAAATCCCAATGGAGCAGTGGCGAATGATGTCGAGAGTAATGCCCCGGCTCCCGTAGAAGGGACTGCACTAGTTGAAAGTGGGCCTGTGACACTGAGTCAGGGTGGAGGGGCTAGAGAAGCCTTCCTCCATATGATGAATGTATGGTATTTGGAGTTTGTTCGTGTGAACCAGAATACTCCACCTCCTCCACCCCCGCTAATTCTCTAACCTGTCCCTACAGCTCCCCAAGTAGTGGAAACGATTAGGAGAGGAAAACCTCCTCTAAACAGAATTTAAAAGCAAGGGGCTGAGGAATTTAGAGCCAATATAGATGATAACCCGGAGAGGGCAGAGTTCTGGCTAGAAAATATAATTAGGGTATTCGATGAGTTGTCTTGCACACCTGAGGAGTGCATGAAGTGTGTCATGTCACTCCTGTGAGACTCAGCCTACCAATGGTGGAACACCCTTGTATCGGTTGTACCAAGGGAAAGGATATGAGTGTGACAGTAATAGAATATGAGCATGAATTTGTTAGACTCAGCAAATACACTAGGGAGTGCATATCTACCAAAGCCATCATGTGCAAGAGATTTGAGGACGGATTGAACGAAGACATGCGATTATTAGTTGGCATTTTAGAGTTAAGGGAGTTTGTGGTGCTTGTTGAGAAAGATTATAAGGCCGAAGAATTGGACAAAGAGAAAAGGAAAGCTGATATTGAGTCTCGTGACTCAAAGAAAAGACAGTTGGGGAAATCGTTTTAGTCCTCATCCAAGAAAACAAGAGAGTTCACTACTCGATCCAATGCTTCAGTTGGATTCTCGAACAGAAATAAGAATAAGAAATACACGGCATCTAAGGCTCAGACCACTTTAATTGCAAGTGTTGGTAGTGCTTGACCTAATAGACAGAAATGCTCACAGTGTGGTAGACGTCATTTTGGGGAATACCGCGGAAATGAAAGAGGCTGCTTCAAGTGCGGTTCACTAGACCACTTCATTCGAAACTATCCTGAGATGGATGAGAAAGATAGAAAACAAAAAGTGCGAGCGAGTAGTGTACTTTCAAGGGGTAGACCACATAAGAACCCAAGAGTAGGGCTAGCAGTAGAGGCGTGCCTAAAGACTCCACTGTGAGATCAGAGGGTAGAGCTCGTACAGGGACATATGCCATTAGCGCTCGCGAAGAGGCATCGTCACCAGATGTGATTATGAGTACTTTTTCTCTTCACGATACATCTGTTGTTGCTTTGATTGATCCGGGGCTACCCATTCCTATATTTGTATGAAATTGGTGTCTAGTATAAATATGCCTGTTGAGTCTACAGAAAATATGATAAAAGTGTCAAACCCATTAGGCAAGCATGTAATAGTTGATAAAGTGTGTAGAAACTGTCCTTTGATGATTAGAGGCCATTGTTTTCCGACTAACCTCATGCTACTACCATTTGATGAATTTGACCTAATTCTTGGCATGGATTGGTTGACTGTTCATAATGTGTTAGTAAACTGTGGTAGTAAGTTTATTAAATTGAGATGTATAAATGGAGATATTATTTATGTTGAGTCAGGTGAATCGGATAGCTTGCCTGTAGTGATTTCTTCTATGGCAGCTGAGAAATGTATGAGAAAAGGGTACAAGTCCTATCTTGCATTTGTGTTGAATACCCAAGAGTCTGAAGTAAAGATTGAATCAGTGCATGTGGTATGCGAGTATCCGGATGTGTTTCCGGAAGAGTTACCTGGATTGCCTCCAGTTAGGGAGGTTGAGTTTGGTATTGAACTAGCTCTTGGTACGGCACCTATTTCAATTGCCCCATATAGGATGGCACCATTAGAGTTAAAAGAATTGAAGGCTCAGTTACAAGATTTGACGGATAAAGGTTTCACAAGACCGAGTTATTCTCCGTGGGGTGCTCCGATACTTTTTGTGAAAAAGAAAGATGGGTCGATGAGGTTATGTATAGACTACAGGCAGCTCAACAAGGTTACAGTTAAGAACAAGCATCATTTGCCAAGGATTGATGATTTGTTCTACCAATCGAAGGGAGCTACTGTGTTTTCCAAGATAGACCTGAGGTCCGGCTATTACCAGCTGAGAGTTAGGAACATGATGTGCCGAAAACTGTAATTCGGACGAGGTATGGCCATTATGAGTTCCTAGTCATGCCCTTTGGCTTAACAAATGCTACTACCGTATTTATGGATTTAATAAACCGTATTTTTCGACCGTACTTGGATAAGTTTGTAGTTGTTTTTATTGATGACATATTAATTTATTCTCGGGATGAGAGTAAGCACGCGGAACATTTGAGAACTATTTTGCAAACTTTAAGAGATAAGCAGTTGTATGCTAAGTTTAGCAAAAATGAGTTTTGGCTCTGAGAGGTCGAATTTTTAGGACACGTCATGTCTGGTAATGGAATTAGAGTTGATCCGAGTAAGATCTCGGCTATTGTTGAGTGGAAACCGCCGAGGAATGTATCAGATATTAAAAGCTTTTTGGGCTTAGCGGGATACTACAGATGGTTTGTCAAAGGATTCTCCATGATTGCTCATTCTATGACAAGGTTGCTACAGAAAGATGTCAAGTTCGGATGGATAGAGAAATGCCAACAGAGTTTTGAGAAACTAAAAGCATTGTTGACTGAAGCTCCGATTTTAGTGCAACCAGAATCAAAAAAGGAATTTGTGGTGTATAGTGATGCATCCTTAAATGGATTAGGGTGTGTGCTTATGCAAGAAGACAAGGTAATAGCTTATGCCTCGAGATAGTTGGAGCCACATAAGAAAAATTATCCGACGCACGATTTGGAATTGGTTGCCATCGTCTTTGCTTTGAAGATTTGGCGTCATTATTTGTATGGTGAGAAATGTCGAATATTTACCGATCACAAAAGTTTGAAGCACCTGATGAGCTAAAAGACTTAAATTTGCGACAACAGAGGCGGCTCGAATTATTGAAAGATTATGAGCTTGAGATAGATTATCATCCGGGGAAAGCGAATGTAGTCGCAGATGCTTTGAGTAGAAAATCCTTGTATGCTTTGAGAGCTATGAGTACGAGTTTAGTTTTGTCTAACGGCGGTTCGATGTTGGTTGAGATAAGGGCTAGACCGTTGTTTCTTCAGCAGATTTGGGAAGCTCAAAAGAATGATAGTGGAATGCAAGCTAAGAGAGCTCAGTGTGAATCGGGAAGTAACTCTGATTTTCGGGTCGATTCAAGTGATTGGTTGATGTTTCGTGATAGAGTTTGTGTACCAAAAGATAATGAGTTGATTCCAAAAATTTTACACGAGGCACACAATGGTTGTTTGTTAGTACATCTGGGTAGTACAAAAATGTATAATGATCTGAAGAAGTTGTATTGGTGGCCGGGTATGAAAAAGACATATCTGAGTTTGTGACAAAGTGTTTGATCTGTCAACAAGTGAAAGTCGAGCATCAGGTGTCTTCGGGTTTACTTCAGCCAGTAATGGTTCCCGAGTGGAAATGGGACCGAATCACGATGGATTTTGTATCAGGGTTACCCATGACTCCGAAAAAGAAAGATGTCGTGTGGGTTATCGTTAATAGATTAACGAGGTCGGGTCATTTTATACCAAATGCGTACCGACTATCTGCTTGAGAAATTGGCCGATTTGTATGTTTCTAAAATTGTGAGGCTTCACGGAGTACCTTTATCTATCATTTCGGATAAAGATCCGAGGTTCACATTACGATTTTAGAAAAAGTTGCAAGAAGATTTGGGGACAAAGTTAATTTTTAGCACAGCTTTCCACCCGCACATCAATGGTCAGTCAGAAAAAGTAATTCAAATTCTTAAAGATATGCTACGGTGTTGTGTTCTTGAGTTTCAAGGCAGTTGGGAAAAGTACTTACCATTGGTAGAGTTTGCCTACAACAATAGCTATCAGTCGAGTTTGAAAATGGCACCTTATGAGGCTTTGTATAGGCGTAAGTGCCGAACACCCTTGTATTGGTCCTAACTCAAGGAAAATCAAATACACGGGGTTGACTTAGTTAGAGAAACTGAAGAGAAAGTAAAAGTAATTCGTGATTGTTTGAAGGCCGCTTCAGATAGACAAAAATCCTAGCGGATTTGAAATGAAAAGAAATTGAGTTTCAAGTCGATGATAAGGTGTTCTTAAAAGTATCCCCGTGGAAGAAAGTCCTCATATTCGGTAGGAAAGGCCAATTAAGTCCACGTTTTATTGGACCTTATGAGGTGAATGAGAGGATCAGACCGGTAGCTTATCGATAAGCCTTACCATCCGAGTTAGAAAAGATCCATTATGTATTCCATGTGTCTATGTTGCGCCATTATCGTTCTGACCCATCACATGTGATTTCACCAATAAAGGTTGAGATTCGTTCAGACATGACCTGTGGTGAAGAGCCGGTTAAGATTTTAGATCGAGAGGTCAAGCGATTAAGGAATAAAAGTATAGCACTTGTGAAAATATTATGGCATAGACATGGGGTTGAATAGGCCACATGGGAGCCCGAGGAGACCATGATAGACCAATACTCAAACCTTTTTCTGGTAAGATTTTCAGGGACGAAAATCCCTAAGAGGGAGAAATGTAATGGCCCGATTTTAGGGCTAGTCAGAATAGGGGTTTTGAAAGCACTAATTCGAGGTTAGAGAAAATTATTTTAATGTTATTTTATGTGTTATAGCATGATAATATGAGTGCATGAAAATTTTGGTGCATTAATTTTAGTGATTTCATGCTTGATTTTGAAAAAAAAAGACTAAATCGCATAAAGTGCAAAAGTTTTGTTCTTCTAGCTAAAGGTGCCAAATGGCTATAGAATATTAAATTAGAGGTCCTTAATGTGCAATTAAGCCCTTAGGAGTATGTTGGCCGACCATAGCGGACAAAGAAATGAAAATTTGGTCAAAGTGGTTGAGTATTTGATGACTTAATTGACTAGTAATAATAAAATAAAGAGAAAATATATCATCTTTTCATCTTCTTCATACTACCACTGAAATTTTCAGCAAAGAGGGGTTTGGAAAGCTTGAAATTTTTCAGCAACTTAAACCTTTGCAAGTAAGTGTTTTTTATGGTCATTTTTGATAACCCTTGTAGCATAAGCTAGCTAATAAAGGGACTATTTTGCAAAATGGTTGAGAGTCTAGGGTTTTTCCATGAGAACATTAGTGTTGTTTGCTGAATTTTTATGGAAGAAAATGAAATTGGTTGTTAAATAAACAACTTTTGTGAAAGGAGTTTCCATGAAAACACCTAAAAATGGACATTTTATAAAGGTTGTAAAATGGGTAGTAAATGTGTGAAACTATTGAAATTGTGAGTTGCTATAAGAGTAATAAAGGTTCGGCTAGGCTTGTTAAAGGAGGAAATTTGATTAAAATCGATTTACGAGCCTGTGGGAAAATCATAATTATGTGAAAGTCTAGGGGCAAATGGTGATTTTAATATGATAGTTTTCCCAACATTAGATGAAGAGAAATAATAGCTGGATGAAATAATTACTTAGAATGAATTATTAATAGCTAGATCCTTATAAAGATTAATTTCAACCAAAAGTTCAAAAAGATAATTCATTTTATGGCAAGTTAACTGTTAAATGTATTTTTTGACCTGATGAGAATAACCAAGTGTCATATACCAGCTGATGTTTTGAAGTCCCACTAGGATATCCTATTAGAATAAATGAAAGTAATGCATGCATGGAGCATGGTTGATTGATTGGTTCCAAAGATGAAAATTCCCTTAAAAAATGAATCAAGATGGTCATATAGTGGAGTCGGGTGCTCCTAAAAAGACCCAAAGACATAACTAATGATTAAAACTCCAAAAAATATTCAGGTACATGAAAATGAAGATGTAAATAATTAACATAAAGAGATCTCAATAAGCTATGTCAGTACGAGAAAATATGGAATCGCGAAAAGAAAAGTTATCGACAACGATTGTGAAATATAAACATGGAGCATGCAATATTATGGTTGAAATAATGAAAGAAAAAGAAGATATTCAATAAGTCTATTGAGGAATATAGACATGGAAGAGCTTGACCAAAATGGAAAGACATAATTCAAATAGAATTAAATTTGTGAAGTTTCTGTAATAGTAGTCCAAACATTTGAAGTTATAAAGCCAGAGATGGTACAAATGAGTAATTTTGAAAAAATTGGAATAAGAAAAATAAAGTTTTTTGCTAAGTCTTGGTATTGATTATGAAATATATAATATTTTTTTGTGGTGGATGCAATAACCTTTAAATATCTCATTGGTATAACATGTAACGCCCCGATTTTTGGGGTTAGAAGTTTTGGAATTTGTAGGTTCGAGTTTGTTTTCGCGTTCAAGTGTTAAAATGGGCCTACTGGTCTGGTGGTTGGTAGTGTGCTAGTGTGCTTTAGGGTTTTGGGTTCAAGTCCTCAAAAGTGTTTTGGGGACCATTTTTATTTTATTTTCAAGGTTTAGATAATTATTTCCTTTATTTAGTGTTATTTTATTATTTTGTTATGATTATTATTTATTTTTCTTAATGTTTATTATTTTTTTATTTTGGATTTTTGGGTTTTTTTTACACATTATCTATTGTTCTTTTTCTCCCTTGTTTTCTTTTCCTTTTTTGTTTGGCTTTTTTGCGTCATTTGAAAAGAAAGAGAAGAGAACAGTTTTGTTTTTGGTTTCGAAAAGCTTCGGGTTCGTATCGAGGTTGTCAACGTCTGTCGTTTGGTTTCTAGCATCTTGATTGCGAATCAAGTGTAGGATTCGAACCTTTCTTTTCATTAATTACATTATGAATTGGATATGTGAAATTCGGTAGTTATGGGTGTTTTCTAAATTGTTAAGTTTCGATGTTGAATTGTCGATTTTTCTGTGGAATTGTGTGTTCTAAATTCAATTTAGCATTGAATCGTATATTTTTTGGCATATTTTGGTATATTACTGAGTTACCCAGGGTTTGGGAACTGTTTCAGTAGCAAATACACGATCTGCAGTCTATTTCGGTGTGGTTTCATGACCACACGATTGGCCACACGAGTATGTGCCCCCACACGGGCGGTTCACACGGCCATGTGCAATTGGGATTTAGGGTTTCTGGGCTAAATTGGGTGCCACAAGACCTTGTGGATGATTTGGGAAAATTAGTCGATTTTGACACGGTCGTGTCCCCTAGGCACACGGGCGTGTGTGTTTAGGAATTAGGGATTTAGTGGTTTGGTGCCACATGGCTGTGTGGCTATTTGGGGATTTAGGGATCCCACACGGGCATGTGTTTTGGACACACGATCGTGTTTGGTATGCACACGGGCGTGTGAGACCCTCACATGGTCGTTTCTGCCCTGCACTCTATTTTAGCACAAATGGACAGAGAGTTACAAGGATGGATCACACGGCCATGTCCCTAAGTCTCACGGGCGTGTGCCTCTCCACATGGATGTGTTGACCCCCACACAGTTGGAGCACACATCCGTGTGGCCCGACCTCACCAAATTTTGTTCTGTGTCAAATTAAAGCTTGATTGTGATTCTGTGTGTTTCGACTCTTAGCTAAGTCTTAGCAAGGGTGAATGGGATTTTGATTTGGCCTAGATCGGTGCGGGTTATATAGATATACCTTTATTTAAGCAGATTTTTTGATTGTTACTTGAGGTTACTATGCAATTGATTCTGAATCTGGGTAGTTGAATGTACGCAATTCTGGTTTTGAGTGATTGGTGTGTAAGTGGTTGCGTATGGTGTGCATTTTGTGACTACACGGGAATTATGTAATTGTTTGACTGGATGTGAGTTTTTATGTTGAATGACTGTCTAGAAATTTTGTATTTGGATTCTGTACGTCTGTCTGCATACATGCATTTGCATAAAACTTTTGGGGTTTTAGTTGTGAAGAGAAGAAAGACTGATTCTGATCTGATCTGGTAGTTTACTATAACTTATTCGTACAGCGATTTATCGCACTGTACCACACGTATGTCAGCTTTGCTGCTTACCATTATCTGATCTGGAAGTTTAAATTGCAACATGTCTGTACAGCAAATTACCGCCTTGCACTGTACTACATATATATCAGCCCTGCTGTGTATTAATATTTGAGTAGCTTAGTCCACATACATAGTGTGTAGGGTTGGATGGGCCTTTCGAGGTCCTATGTGGTGTGTTTGGTTGGATGAGCTTAAACAACTCTTTTAGGGTGTGATCGGGGGACGGAGAGGTGTTTTGGCTGGATGGGTGGGTTTTTATTATGTGACTGCATTCATACGCATTTGTTTGAGTGTTCTGGGTGTAAGATTATCGACTGTATTTTGTCTAACTGAATAACACTTGTGATTGAGTGTCTATGTGTAACTTGGTGTGCTTGAGTTGTTACGTTCTATTGGAACTTTGGTTCCAAGCTTACTTTCTGATTCTATATATATATATCTATAAGTCTATTTCACTATTGAATTGAGTTCCGTAATTTTGTTATTAGTCACGTGTCAAACTCACACTGAGCTCGTTAGCTCACCCCCTTTAGTGTTTTTCCCTTTTAGGTTTATTTACATGTTCTGAAGCTGGACTCGGTTTGCGGAGGTCTCGAAAGGGTCACGTTGTTTTTAAAACTGGTTAATAAAGTGATTTCTGTAAATCTGATTTATGTAAATGATTTTGGACTGTAAGTTCAGTTATTAATATTGTAAGGTTTTTTGGGTTGTTAAACTAAAATTTCCCACGATAACTTCGATGATCAATGTGACATCCAAAATTCGATCTAAACTTCTAGGTCGGGTTATGGGGTGTTACATAACAGTTCATGAAATATTTGACATACGTCTTATGATTGTGGTTACAACATTTATATGAATCACTATATGATGAAGTTTATAATAGAATCCTTGAAGGATTTAGAATGCTAGAAGTATATAACTTTTTTAGGAAATTGTTGAATATATTTATGTAAATATTAATTGATTTGATTGGAACATATGTATTATTATAGAATGATCATGATCAAAGTTTGTTATGATTATAGTTGCGATTCCTAAAGAGATCAAAATATATTTCTCCAAAATTTTTCATCACTCATGACTTCTAGAAGTATGATGATATAAACATATATCAAACTCGTTCAAGTGATCATTTGAAAAGTTGGTATTCATTGTTGAATATGTAAAATATGAGATATTATGTGATGTTGTCATGTGGGGGAGTAAATATGTCTTGTACTCTTTTTCCTTTAACCGAAATTTTGTCCTATTAGGTTTTCCTAGTAAGATTTTTAATGAAGCAAGTCATGCATATTACCGATAAGTGTACTATTTTCCTTCGTTAAGAATTTTTTTCCACAAGATTTTTATCTTAGTAAAGTTTTAACGAGGCACATTATCAACCAATGAACATCTAAGGGGGTGTTATAAATATTTTATTATTAAATAGATGTACATCAAGATCAAGATAAATTTGATGTACTTTAGGATTTTAATAATCATTAGAAATAGAAGTTTATATCATGTATATTTCTCATGTTTATAAATATAGACTTGAATAATCTTTACGCACCTCTCTTTTGTTCTTTTATTTTTTTTTTTACTCCTTTATTCCTTTATTTTATAAAATATATAATAATTTTAAGATATTTTTATAAAGCTTAATTCATTTTAATATTTATTTTAATAATAAAAGGGACAATTTGAAAAAAAAAATCAAATATGACAAATTTATTGCAACAAAATGAGTATTATTTATCTTGCATTTCAACTTAAGAATGTATGTTTGTTGTCGGTGCTGTTAGGATTTCGTGGCTATAATTACATATCACGAAAAGTGAATCAAGAATTTACTTTTACACCACGTTTGGTTCGCTGTAATAGAATAGAGTTGTAATGGAATAGAAGTGTAATGGAATAGAGCTGTAATAAGTAATTCAACTGTTTGGTTGAATGGAATGGAATAGAGCTGTAATAGAATTCTTGTGTTTGGTTGAATGGAATGATGTTGTAATAGCATAAGGAAAAGAACTAAAATGACTAGAATACCCTTAGCAGATTTTTTTTTAAAAAAAATGATTATTATTATTGTTATTAAATTTTAATAAGGTTATTATTGAAAATAATTTAATAAAAATAATAAATATTTTAATCATATTTTAACATAATTATTAAATATAATTTAATAAAAATATAATTTAATAACATGCTTAATATAATTATTATTATATGAATTAAAAATCAAAATATATAATACTATAAAAATATATATAATCTATTTTATTATTTTAAATTGCAATACATATATATATGTTAAAATATCATTCTTGAAACAAATAATTTAATTACTTTACAAAAAAATATTAGAAGTAATTAATTAACTTGAGAATTATATTTCACATCCAAGCATAATATTCATATATTAACAAAAGTTACATGATTTCATTAGTTTATATGTCATAATCCATATGTTTTAAAATTTTACAACATCAAAAAGTTACAACATTGTAATGGCATTCTATCATGTCATTATACCATCCAAATATTACAAACACAAAAAGATACCAAAATATAATATATACTTTTACTTAATATCTTTTACTTAATAATAATATATAATTTAATAATATACTTATATAATAAGTAAATATACATGTATTTTACAAATATATGTATATTAGTATCACACATGTCACCATATACATCATACATTTGTCTTAATTTAATTTATTCATCACATAATATCAATTTAATAATAATAAATAATTAAATATTTACTTAAATAATAAGTAAATGCATACATGTATTATAAATGTATGTACAATATTTATTACACGTGTATTTTATTTTTACCATACACTTTTCTTTCTTTTATTTATTTAATAATAATTAATATAATTAATTTAAAACCTTAAACATAAATAAATCCAATAATTAAGATTTTAACTAAGTTTGCCGCCACATCTATAGAAATTGGTTTATTATCATTTTGGTCCTTTTTATTTTCTTTTAATCTACAACTAAACTTATGCACTTTATTCAATTTAATCCTTTTCTCCTAATTATCCTTAATTTAAGCTAATTCACTTTATTAAACTTTAATTAACCAGTCACTTCTTAAATATTTTTAATAGATATTTACATATCCATTTTTCAGCAACGGAAACCCGAAAATACACTTTTTCAATGACCGTAAAATTCGGGTCATTAGAATTATAACACATGATGAATCAAAGGAAAATAAATATCATTCAACAAGTCTAGTACGATACAAAAAAATAATTCAAATACCACCAAAGTTTCATAAACTAGATACATGAAATAACATAAACAACGTAACATTTACTATTTTTACCCTAAACCTAACTAATCTCTAGATGCTTGCCATTCATTGAACATTTGGTTGGCTAGTTCCATCCTCCAAGTAGCCCATGCATCCGATGGATGAATATTTACGATATTCGCTTCATCATCATCATCACATTACTAGGTAATCTTTCTTCCAACTCTGCTTCAATAGGATCAATACTCATATAGGTTCTAATAAAATTATGGAGCAAACAACATGCAATAATGATTCTATTGTGCACCTCACAGATAGAATGATGGACTCTAAGTATTCCCCATCTAAGTTTTAATAACCCAAAACATCTTTCAATAACATTACTGTACCAAGCATGTTTCATATTGAAAAATTCTTTTGGAGTACTTGGCTGGTAACCCTGACGCCACTCATTCAAATGATATCTTTGTCCTCCAAATGGCACAAGAAATCCCTCACAATTTGTGTATCCAGCATCAACTAGATAATAACAACCTATAAAAAAGAAACTATTTGTCATGGTTAATTTCCCACAAAAGTATGATCTTAAAAATTAATTCAAATTCCTATAATTTTGCACTTTACCATGCGAAACTTTTAGCCCATGTCTCCAACTAATAGCATATCGAAAAACTCGTCCATCAGCAACAGAACCTTCCCAACCAGGAAGAACATAAACAAAATGCATATCAGGTGTACAAACACCTAACATATTTGTTGCTATGTCACCTTTTCGCGTTCGATATCTAGATTTATCAACTTTTGGAACCCTAATCTTGATGTGGGTTCCATCTAAAGTACCTAAGCAATTCTACATCACATGTATAAAACCTCGAGTTAAGATACTATATTTAAATCTAAAAGGATTAAATTATGTACGAGCTATATATAGTATTCACTCCAATACCTTGAACCATTTCCACCTTGGGTCTGTAGAATTAGCTGTAATTGGTTCTTCCTTTTTAAATAACACATCTTGTAAGCGTATGACAACATTTAAAACATTGCGAAATGATCTGCTAACGGTTTCCCCAGACCTATTAAAGTGATGCTTGATAACTCTATTTTTAAAGTGATGAGAAATGATATGTAAAAACATTGCCACTTGCTCATCAACAAGCATGTTCCTAGACGACTTCAATCCCCCTAAAGTTTGTAACATCTCGCATAATTTAAAAAAGGTAATCCTATTCATCCTAACTTGTTCAATACAAGTCTCATCACTAGCATATACAAGTATTTTCACATAATCTCGTTGTGCATAAAAATCTAAAATATAGGATCTAATCCTTAGTCTATAAGTATGTAGGCTATGGATGGCACCCTGTAATATCCGGGATTTAGGGGTTATGCATTTTCACTTGAATGTGTGCAGTGGCATGTTGTGTACTGTTTGTATGTGTTTTGGGGACTTCGGAAACTTTAGAATGTAGGAGAATACCTTAGAAAAATATTAGATTTTAAGTCTGAAGATGGAGCTAAGCAAGATAGGCCTTAAGAAAATTTGTATGAGGATTTAATCACAAGAATTCAATTGGCAAAGTGGTAAGGAGGCGCCACTTATGCCCTTAAGAAGTGACGCCACAAGCAGTGTGAGGGGGGCTTAGGTTCAAATCCCATGGATAGTCTTAAGGTGACTTTTATTTTGCACTTGTATGGCATGTGACGGTCAAACTTTAATTAAGGTAAGGTTGGACTATTTCTTTTATGGATAGTAAACTAGGGGAAAAAGGCAAGTGTTAATTTAAGGAATGAAATCCTAAGTTTTGGTATGATAAGGGGACATAAGGCTTGAAGTAAGGAATGATGTTTTGGAAATTTTTTATGGCCTTTTGACCATGTATGTAGACGGCATAGGGGCTAGGGGGTTGGCCGAATTTTGAAAGGGATTAGGAGGAAGATTAGGAGGAAATAAGGAGGAAAATGTGGGATTTGTGATGAGAATATGAGTTGGCCGGCCAAGGGATTTCTTTGATGACCATTTCAGTCATGTGGGTAGAGCGGAGTAGCCGAAATTTTCTTAAGAGGTTTAGGTGTTTAATTTTTTCGGGTTTCTTCTTCTTTCTAGTGTGGTGCCAAAAGCTTAAGGCCATCAAGGGCCATTTTGGTCACTTTTTTTTGCCGATTTCCAACCTCATTCTCTCCTAAACTTTCACCTTTTTCTTTGTAACCAAACCACACCAAAATCTATTCTTTTTCTTCTATTGTTAGACTTTGGCCGAATCATCCATAGACCATAAAGGTCATTTGTTTCTTTTCTTTTCTTTCTTATTTGTTTAAGGGTGTTAGAATCTACTATCTTCTTCTCTCTTCTATTCTCTTTATTTTGCTTAGGTCAACCTCTCTCTCCCAAAAGTTCACCATTCTTGCAACCTCTTCAACCCAAAACACCACTATAGCCAATCTCATCAAACTTCAATTCTTTTCTTCTTCTTTTCACAATCCATCAAAAGCTGAAACATATCAATCACCATCTAGTCGATTTCTTCATCTCTTTCTTCTTCAAAATCAATCACTCTCCTATATAGCCGAATTTCTTTGTGGTTCCAAGTAAGGGCAAAATCGATCTCAGTATTAGGGGTAAGGATCAACTGTCATTCGTCGTTCATTCTTTTTCTTTTGGATTAGCCAAAATTAGGAATCTAATCTCTATATATTCTCCTTGGCCGAAAACTTGAAGGATGATTTCGAGATCCTTTTGTAGCCGATGATTAAGGGGAGATTATTCGGGATTTGAGTATCCAAGGTAAGTGAAGTGTGATATTCAGCCAAAGGCCATATATTTTTTTTTGAGATTGGCCGATTTTGACTATGATCTTATAGGGGCAGTACGATAGGGATAAGCAATTCATTATTATTCTTGCTAGCGAGAGCGTTGGTTTCGATAGTATCGTAATCACTGTTATCAGGTGTGTAGCCTACACTAAATTTTTGATAGATTAATAGTATTATTGATAACCATGTGTTAATAAGAAATATGTATGATAATGGTTGCGGGTACCATTCAGTGGTACATGATATTCAGGTACGTTAACCCCCTAATACTTCATTAATAATGCTGTAAGCATGGATATGAAATATGTATGATTCTATTATGATTTTGGGGGTATTTTGCATAAAATCTGAATAATACGTATGTGTATGGGCATATGGGTGATTTTGATAAAGGGGAAGTGTTCCGGTGGTTTTTACCATATTATCCGGTGATTTTAATCACAATAATATTATCCGGTGACTTCGGTCAAATATTATGATTCCGGTGACTCTGTCACAATTATCCAGTGGCCATGCCACAATTTATAAGGGCGATGTACAGTTGACTGTAGTGACTGCCTTCGATGGTGTGTAGCGGATGGAGGGTCGATTTAGTAATCCCCACGGTGTGATTGACAGGTACGGGTGGTGTGTAGTGGATGGATATCTAGGTGGGCTCGGGATTGCATTTCATTTTATATGTACATATGATTTAATCTGTTGATTATTTGATTTGCTATGTTATGGGCTTATGGCTATATGTGATTAGAATGGGCTTTGCCAAAATGTTATCGCTAAGGCTATAATCAATTGGGCTTTTAGAGTACTGTTACACATTGAGTCTGTTGACTCACCCCTCGTGGGATATCTTTTCAGGTGACGCTTAGCGTGATGGATCGGGTCAGCGAGGACTACGTGGTGGTCATTGCTCAACTCAGTATTTCAGATTTTCCTTTTAATTAAACCTACTACGGTTTCTTTTATTATTTCGGGAGTTATTTTGGGTTATGTTTTTGTAATAAGGCCACCATTAGTTGTGCTATTTATACATTTTTTTTTAATTTTTATCCTGCTACGATCAACTTCAACTAAATAATTAAATATTTTCAGTAACCTAATTAAATTGTTTTGACACCTAAATACCAATGGTTTTCAACTTAATAATAAGTTCTAAATCCGGTTCTTCTTTTGATTTATAAATTTTCTAAAATCATAAAGATAACGTTTTAATAAGATACAACCTTAAATCACAACACGGTTTTCAACAAGAACATATTTCAAATTTATTTTTCTTTAAAATCAACATGTTTTCCAACATAAGAAAAACGAGTTTTTCTCAAGAAGCATGCCAAATTCGGTCAGGGTTTGTGGGCCGAGTTTGGGATGTTTCAACTTGGTATCAGAGCCCAGTTTTAAACACTCGGCCTTGGGTTTTGAAGCCCACAATGTTTTCAAAATTTGAGCCAAAATGAGTTTTTTTGAAAATTTTAGGGTTAAAATGGTTTTATGGAAGCATGGCACCCAAGTTCTCAGCCCAGGTCCGCCAGGTAAGTTCTTTTGTTGATGAATTGATGTGAGTATGATAATGTATGATACTTTAATTGATAAGCCTAAGGAAACTATACTTTAGAGACATGGACCCTAGGTATATGTGTACTTCTACAGAGAAAACCACTGATTAAAACTCTGTTGCATAAAATCTTCTTTAAACAAGAAAGTGAAAAGACTCAATGCATAAAATTTTAAGTAAAATGATAAGGCGCAAGTAGACATGAGTTCTAGGGGCGTGGTCGTGCGTGGACGCTTGATAAAAGCAGAATGGTCGTGTCGGAACCGATTAGGTGCAGTCGGGGTTAGAAAATGAGGCATCGCCACCATTATAGGGTAAAATTTCAAAAGCGAGATAGGGGAGATGACGATGTCGCAGAGCTATGCTTGAGTTTTAAGCGAGTAGCGAGGAGCTAGTATGGGAAATGGGGCTCGAAAGTCGATGGTGAGAGACTTAGATCAAATGAAGCGAGGTTTTAGGAGAGTATCTGGGTAGCTCGAATGTAGCGGAGTATTGGTTAGAGGCAGTCGAAAGGATCATGGACGATTTGGACTGCACTATTGAGGAAAAGCTGAAAGGTGCTTTGTTTGTTGCTTGAGATGAGGCCTATCAGTGGTGGCTCACTGTCAAGGAGAGTATACCTGCGGAACGAGTGGATTGGAGGTATTTTAAGGTTAAGTTTGAAGGGAAATATGTTGGAGCTAGCTACATCGACTCTCAGAGAAAGGCGTTTCTAAATTTAGTACAAGAAAATAAGTCAGTAGCTGAGTATGAAGCGGAGTTTCTGCAGGTAATTCGATATGCTAGAGGGATTGTGGCTACTGATTATGAGCGGTGTGTTAGATTTGAGGATGGGTTGCGAGATGAACTGCAAGTGTTGATTACTCAAGATCGAGAGAGGACTTTGCGATCTTAGTGGATAGGCACGGATAGTTGAAGAAGTTAAGCGGACCGAGAGACAGAACCGGGACAGAGGTCAGAATAAGAATAAGAGGAGCTATGGGTCTTCAGGGTCATCCAGGAATTTTTAAAAGAAATCTAGAGTTGATGGGCATGAAGTCGGTGAGGTTGCTATGGGAGGACAGTACCGTACTTGTGCTCAGTGTGGAAAGATGCACCTGAGAGAATATTGGAAAAAGATAGGGGGATGTTTTAAGTGTGGGTCCAAGGATCATATGATTAAGGATTGTCCGATGGATCTGAGATAGGAACCGCCAAAGAGGTCGAGGTTTTAATCAGTTGGCAGAGGTGAGCAAAGACCGTTGAGGGTCGTGGTTCGAATGGCAGAGGTAATGGTTCTTGTAGAGGTCGCGGGACCCCGGGCAGAGGTAGTGGTAGCACTGAGGCTAGACAATTAGGTCTGTATATGCAGATTAAATCGGAGGAGGATAGCGATGCACTTGATGTCATAACGAGTACGTTCTTTATTTTTAGGTTACCCTTTATTGCTTTGATAGATATAGGATCAACTCATTCATACATAGCTAGTGAAGTATCTGGAACTCTGCATGTGAACTCTGAGACTGTACCTAGGAAGATTACTGTACTTAGTCCTTTAGGGCAGACAGTAGTAGTAGATAAGCTTTTTAAGGAAGTGCCTTTAGATGTACAAGGGACGCAGTTTTCGGCTAACTTAATAGAGTTGCCATTCAGGGAATTTGATCTAATCTTAGGCATGGACTGGTTAGTGAAGTATCGTGCGAATGTAGATTGTGCTGCTAAGCGCTTGTCATTGAGAACCTCTGACGACAATGAAGTTGTGGTGATGGGCAAGAGACGAAATTACTTGTCAAATGTGGTATCTGCCCTTAAGGCAGAGAAAATGGTAAGAAAGGGATGTGTAGCTTTTCTGATGTTGGTTAGTGCCTTGGAGGTTAAGGAAGCAACTGTTGAAGAGGTCAGGACTGTAAGAGAATTCGTGGATGTCTTCCGGAAGAACTTTCAGGATTGCCTCCGAATCGTGAGGTGGAATTTGGGATTGACTTGTTACCTAGAACGGCACCAGTATCTATCGCTCTGTATAGAATGGCACCAAAGAAGTTGGGTGAGCTAAAGGCTCAAATCCAGGAGTTGCTTGATCGTGGGTTTATCCGACCTAGTGTGTCTCCATAGGGAGCACTGGTCCTATTCGTGAAGAAGAAGGACAGAACGATGCGGATGTGTATAGATTACCGACAGTTGAATAAGCTGACCATCAAGAACAAGTACCTCTCCGAGGATCAACGACTTATTCGATCGACCAAGGAGTCTGCAGTATTCTCAAAGATAGATCTAAGGTCGATATCATCGACTTAAAGTGAAGGAAGTGGATATCCATAAGACAGCTTTTCGGACAAGGTATGGGCATTATGAGTTTTTAGTAATGCCATTCCGATTGACGAATACCCCAGCTACGTTCATGGATATGATGAATCGGGTTTTCCAACCCTACTTGGATCAATTCGTCGTTGTGTTTATAGATGACATCCTAGTGTATTCCAAGTCTGAGATAGAGCATGATGAGCATCTCCGGATAGTGTTGCAAGTGTTAAGGGAGAAGAAGCTTTATGCCAAATTCAGCAAGTGTATATTTTGGCTAAAAGAAGTCGCGTTTTTAGGACATGTGGTGTCTGCAGAAGGGATAAGGGTGGATTCTCGGAAGATTGAGGTAGTGTTAGATTGGAAACCACCTAAGTCTGTAGCTGAGGTTCGCAGTTTCTTGGGATTAGCAAGCTAATACAGAAGATTCATCGAAGGATTTTCATCGTTAGCTGCACCTTTGATGAAGTTGTTGAGAAAGGAGGTACCTTTCGTATGGGCAGATAAGCAGCAAGAGAGCTTTGAGAAGCTTAAGAGGGTTTTGACTGAAGCTCCAGTTCTGATTCAGCCTGAGGTAGGGAAGGATTTTGTGGTATATTGTGATGCTTCTCACACAGGATTAGGATGTGTTCTGATGCAATAGGAAGGTAGTTGCTTATGCATCTCGGCAATTAAGGCCGCATGAAGTTAACTATCCGACGTACGACTTAGAGTTAGCAGCGGTGGTCTTTGCTCTTAAGGTATGGACGCATTATCTGTATGGAGAAAAGTCAGTAATCTATACGGATCACAAGAGTCTTAAGTATCTGCTGACTCAGAAGGAGCTGAATCTAAGACAGCGAAGGTGGGTGGAGTTGTTGAAAGACTACGATTGTTCTATAGAGTACCACCCGGGCAAGGCGAATGTAGTGGCAGACGCCTTAAGTTGAAAAGTAGTGTCGGATCTGAGGGTGATGTTTGCACATCTTAGTCTTTATGATGACGAAAGCTTGCTGGTAGAATTACAAGTAAAGCCGAGGTGGTTGAGTCAGGTGAAAGAAAGACAGTTGGTAGACGATGATCTAAGTGCTAAGCTACGGCAAGTGTAGAGTGGGAAGTTGGAAGAATATGGTGTTAATAGTGACAGAGTGTTGTGTTTCAAAGGTAAGGTCTGTATGCCGAAGGATGCAGAACTTAGGCGGAGAATTCTTTAGGAATCACATAGTAGCCCTTACGCGATGCATCCTGGAGGTAGTAAGTTGTATCGAGATTTACGGGATCAGTTTTGGTGTCCTGGTCTTAAGCGGGAAGTTACAGAATGTGTAGGAAAGTGTTTAACATGTCAACAAGTTAAGGCTGAACATCAAGTACCGTCGGGGTTGCTTCAGCCGATAAAGATTCCACAGTGGAAGTGGGAGCGAATCACCATGGATTTTGTTAGTGGGCTTCCCCTTACGCCTACTAAGAAAGACTCGGTATGGGTGATAGTGGATCGATTGACGAAGTCTGCACATTTCATACCAGTTCGGGTTGATTACTCTTTGCAGAAATTGGCAAAGTTGTATGTGGCAGAGATTGTGAGGTTGCATGGAGTGCCGTGTGTCGATTATTTTGGATAGGGATCCGAGGTTTACATCTCGGTTTTAGAAAGCATTGCATCAGGCTTTGGGCACCAGGTTAGACTTCAGTACGGCATTTCATCCACAGTCAGACGGCCAGTTTGAGCGAGTAATCCAAGTGTTAGAAGATATGTTAAGGGGATGTGTGATAGACTTCAGAGGAAGCTGGGAAGAGTTTTTACCTTTAGCTGAGTTTGCATACAACAACAGTTACCAAGCAAGTATTCGGATGGCACCGTATGAAGCGCTGTATGGACGAAAGTGTTGCACTCCTAGGTGTTGGACAGAATTGGGGGAACGTCATGTTTTGGGTCCAGAGATTGTGGCGAAATCCAAAGAAAAGGTTAAGGTAATTCGGGCTCGGTTAAAGAAAGCATCTGACAGGCAAAAGTTGTACGCAGATCTTAAGCGAAAGGAAATAGAGTTTGTTGTGGGAGATCAAGTATTTCTTAAAGTGTCGCCATGGAAGAAGGTAATGAGATTTGGTCACAAAGGAAAGTTAAGTCCTGTGTTTATAGGACCTTACGGGTTTTGAAGCGGGTTGGACCAGTGGCATATCAGTTAGAGTTGCCTTCGGAGTTGAAGCAGATGCACGATGTGTTCTATGTTTCGATGCTACGTCGTTACCGGCCGGATCCATCTCATGTAGTGCCAGTTGAGGAGGTGGAACTAAGACCAGATTTGTCTTACGAGGAGGAGCCGATTCAAATTCTGGAACGGGACGTGAAGGTGTTACGGAGGAAGTCAGTTCCTCTCGTCAAAGTGTTATGGCATAATCATGGATCGGAAGAAGCTTCGTGGGAGCCGGAAGAGGCAATGCGATAGCAATACCCTCACTTGTTATAGTCAGGTAATTTCGAGGACAAAATTATTTTAAGGGGGTAGAACTGTAATATCCGGGATTTAGGGGTTATGCATTTTCACTTGAATATGTACAGTGGCATGTTGTGTACTATTTGTACGTGTTTTGGGGACTTCGGGAATTTTAGAATGTAGGAGAATGCCTTAGAAAAAATTAGATTTTAAGTCTTAAGATGGAGCTAAGCAAGATAGGCCTTAAGAAAATTTGTATGAGTATTTAATCACAAGAATTCAATTGGCAAAGTGGTAAGGAGGCGCCACCTAGGGCCTTAAGAAGTGACGCCACAAGCAGTGTGAGGGGGCTTAGGTTCGAATCCCATGGATAGTCTTAAGGTGACTTTTATTTTGCACTTGTATGGCATGTGATGGTCGAACTTTAATTAAGGTAAGGTTGGGCTATTTCTTTTATGGATAGTAGACTAGGGAAAAAGGCAAGTGTTAATTTAAGGAATGAAATCCTAAGTTTTGGTATGATAAGAGGACATAAGGCTTGAAGTAAGGAATGATGTTTTGGAAATTTTTTTTTTAATGGCCTTTTGACCATGTATGTAGACGGCATAGGGGGCTAGGGGGTTGGCCGAATTTTGAAAGGGATTAGGAGGAAGATTAGGAGGAAATAAGGAGGAAAATGTGGGATTTGTGATGAGAATGTGAGTTGGCTGGCCAAGGGATTTCTTTGATGACCATTTCAGTCATGTGGGTAGAGCGGAGTAGCCGAAATTTTCTTAAGAGGTTTAGGTGTTTAATTTTTTGGGTTTCTTCTTCTTTCTCTAGTGTGGTGCCGAAAGCTTAAGGCCATCAAGAGCCATTTTGGTCACTTTCTTTTGCCAATTTCCAACCTCATTCTCTCCTAAACTTTCACCTTTTCTTTGTAACCAAACCACACCAAAATCTATTCTTTTCTTCTATTGTTAAACTTTGGTCGAATCATCCATAGACCATAAGGGTCATTTGCTTCTTTTCTTTTCTTTCTTATTTGTTTAAGGGTGTTCGAATCTACCATCTTCTTTTCTCTTCTTTTCTCTTTATTTTGCTTAGGTCGAACCTCTCTCTCCCAAAAGTTCACCATTGCCTCAACCTCTTCAACCCAAAACACCACTATAGCCGAATCTCATCAAACTTCAATTCTTTTTCTTTTTCTTTTCACAATCCATCAAAAGCCAAAACATATCAATCACCATCTAGTCATTTCTTCATCTCTTTCTTCTTCAAAATCAATCACTCTCCTATATAGCCGAATTTCTTTGTGGTTCCAAGTAAGGGCAAAATCGATCTCAGTATTAGAGGTAAGGATCAACTGTCATTCGTCGTTCATTCTTTTTCTTTTGGATTAGCCGAAAATTAGGAATCTAATCTCTATATATTCTCCTTGGCCGAAAACTTGAAGGAGGATTTCGGGATCCTTTTGTAGCCGACGATTAAGGGGAGATTATTCGGGATTTGAGTATCCAAGGTAAGTGAAGTGTGATATTTGGCCAAAGGCCATATATTTTTTTTTTTTGAGATTGGCCGATTCTGACTATGATCTTATAGGGGCAGTTCGATAGGGATAAGCAATTCATTGTTATTCTTGCTAGCGAGAGCGTTGGTTTCGATAGTATCGTAATCATCATTATCGGTGTGTAGCCTATACTAAATTTCGATAGATTAATAGTATTATTGATAACCATGTGTTAATAAGAAATATGTATGATAATGGTTGCGGTACCATTCGGTGGTACATGATATTCGTGCACGTTAACCCCTAATACTTAGTTATCTGCTGTAAGCATAGATATGAAATGTGTATGATTCCGTTATGATTTTGGGGGTATTTTGCATAAAATCTGAATAATACGTATGTACGTCGGCATATGGGTGATTTTGATAAAGGGGAAGTGTTCCGGTGGTTTTTACCACATTATCCGGTGATTTTGATCACAATAATATTATCCGGTGACTTGATCGATATTATGATTCGGTGACTCACACAATTATCCGTGGCCATGCCACAATTTATAAGGACGATGTGCGATTGACTACGATGATCGCCTTGATGGTATGTAGCGGATGGAGGGTCGATTTAGTAATCCCACACTGTGATTGGCGGTACGGGTGGTGTGTAGCGGATGGATATTTAGGTGGGCTCGGGATTGCATTTCATTTTATATGTACATATGATTTAATCTGCTGATTATTTGATTTGCTATGTTATGGGCTTATGGCTATATGTGATTAGAATGGGCTTTGCCAAATTGTTATAATAATCAATTGGGCTTTTAAATCATTACATTGAGTCTGTTGACTCACCCTCGTGGGATATCTTTTCAGGTGACGCTTAGCGTGATGGATCGGGTCAGCGAGGACTACGTGGTGGTCATTGCTCAACTCAGTATTTTGGATTTTCCTTTTAATTAAACCTACTACGTTTTCTTTTATTATTTTGGGAGTTATTTTGGGTTATGTTTTTGTAATAAGGCCACCATTAGCTGTGCTATTTATACGTTTTTTTTTTAATTTTTATCCTGCTACGATCAACTTCAACTAAATAATTAAATATTTTCAATAATCGAATTAAATTGTTTTGACCCCTAAATACCTATGGTTTTCAACTTAATAATAAGTTCTAAATCCGGTTCTTCTTTTGATTTATAAATTTTCTAAAATCATAAAGAAAATGTTTTAATAAGATACAACCTTAAATCACAACACGATTTTCAACAAGAACATATTTCAAATTTATTTTTCTTCGAAATCAACATGTTTTCCAACATAAGAAAAACGAGTTTTTCTCAAGGAGCATGCCAAATCCGGTCGGGGTTTGTGGGCGGGTTTGGGATGTTTCACACCCAATGCAACTAAGAACCAACTCGCAATAGCACACATTTGAAACCATATTGTAATAGCAAGACCAATTCTTTTACGCCTCTCACTTTGTCCAACCAAAGGCAGACGATCCATAACTGCAATATATTAAAGTGTTACATATCTTCAAATCATAGTAAAATGGTCACATTTCTTCAATACCAATTTCAAGAACGGTAAAAAAAATCAAAGAATTTGATTGCCATATAACTTACAGTGTTTCAGTGTTTTAGTGAATTTTCACCAGCGATATAAGCCTCTCCTCTGAAACCTTTACAAGGGTTCAACCATACACATTTCAGTTCTTTATCAAAGCTTGGCTACAAAGTAAATACTAAATAATTGCACACCCTTAACATTAGGCAAGCAAGAAAAAGTAGTTGGACGTAAAATTTTCACCATACCTTCTCAACCATCGGCACATGCATGCGGTCTTAGTAGAACATCCTCCACACCCCTAGCCTTCTCGGGTTTCACCAAGGCAATTCGAGCAACTACACAAAGTTACATAACAAAGAAAGAACATAAATGAAAGGAATTATATGTTGGTAAAAATACAACAAAAAGAGCATCATCATATATGCTGTCATTAGGAAGTTGTACTATTTTTCCTTCATGATCATTTCCTCTCGTTTTTAACTCCGTTGTAATTTCAAAGAGGTATAGGGGCGGCAATAGTATAGGGAATATACAAGTTTTTATAATGGCATAAGGGATGTATCTTCAAACGATTTTATGCACTGTTTGTACTTGGTAGGAGTTTTCTAAAAACTTCATCATACTATATGATTCATACTTACCATTTTTTAACTCAACTCAGATTTTCAGGACCTTTATATTCATATATCTCACACTACATAATTCAAGTCTAAGATAAGTCTTCACCATCAAAGAGAATAGATCAAATTCAGTCTTTGAGAAACAATATATTGCCACCAGGCCTATTATAGCATTTTTCATTGTAGGGCTTCTAATCAAGTCTTCCAGAATTTTTTGAACTCGCACTTGAATTAGGTCTTCACTCTTTCTAATATAAATAAATACTTATAAGCACACTTATCCATGCTTCTTGAAGCATGAATTCACTACTCAAATTTTTTTTTGTTATTTTTAAATGATATTCAAAAAAGTTTATACGAAAGCTAACTCGTGAACTGGTTTAAGATCCAAAATCTTATACACAAACTAATATAAATAAATACTTTTTTATAAAAATATAAATAAATACTAATAAGCCCTTAGAAAGCACAAACATTTTCTGACAAGACAAGTATATTAAATTCAAATATTTAACAGTCCATTGATTACCATGAATACAGAATCCAACATTAATAACTAATAGTTAAAGAAAACAACTTAGAATAGCCTGCAATTCAAACTAAGGTATTTTGAGCACACTAACAAGACAAACAAAAGAGCTTTAAGGATATCATTTCAGGCTGTTAAGAACAGATGTCAAAATTAATGATTCAGATACTTAAAACATCTAAATTTGCAGCAACTAAACAGTTCAATTTGCAGTACTTAAACAATTCAATTTGCAGCAGTCTTACACTTCAATTCACAGTATGTAAATACTTCAATTTGCAGCACTAAAATAATTCAATTTACAGCATTTAAACACCTCATTTTGCATCACTTTAACATCTCAATTAACAACATTTGTACACCTCAATCACAACAATAAAACATCTTCAATTTACACCATTTAAACACCTCAACTTACAACACTTTAACACCCCAATTAACAACATATATACAACTCAAATATAGCAGAACAAACAACTTAATTTTGTTAACATTTTACAACCCAAGCTACGCAAACAAACAAACAAAAAGTTGGTAAAAAATTGGAAGCATAGCCTCACCTAAACTCGACGCCGACAGTGGCAGTTGGAGATGACGGTGGCTACTGGCGAGCTTCAAGTCGTGACACGACAACAAATTTAAAAGGGACAACACCATAGCACGACTTTAAATCATGAAACAAAAATTAAGAAAGATAAGCCCTTTGAACCACAAATTTCCCCTATTCTCTTCAAAACCAGGAAATACCCACTTTTTCTTTGCAACAATTGTAACTTGAGTTTTGATTGATGAAGATGACTTAGTTTCTTGTTTGATCTATCCTGTGTTTTTATTTTTCTTCAACTTCTAGCAGTTAGTATTAGACGTTGCTTTAAATTCTTTGACAGTTTTTAAGATTTTAGGATATCTCTTGTACAACCACGAATGGAATGTCAAATTAATACCTATGTTTCCAACAAATCAAGCACCAATAATAGTATAAAAATTATTATATACCAATAAATCAAGAACAGGGGACCGACTTTGAGGTGTAGATAGATGGGATTTGGGGTGCTTAAAATCTTTGTTCTAAAACCCAAAACAATTCAGCTAACAAATCAAACTCTAGAAACCCAGAAAAAAGAACACAAAAATTATGAGGATGAAGAAACCGAGAAGGATCAGAGTGAGACCGAAAAAGAACTTTAACTAACAAAATCAGAGAAAAAAAAAAGGAACCAAAGGCCATCACATACCATATATGAGGTTCAACTGGAGGAAGATGAAGATGGTGAATGAAGCTTGATTTGTAGTCGATTAAGGATCCAATTTCTATAGGGTTTACTTTGGGAAAAACTTTTAGGAAGAAATTGTCGTGAAAGTGAAATGGAGAAGATGAAGATGAGAGACAAGAAATTGTCGTGAAAGTGAAATGGAGAAGATGAAGATGAGAGACAGGAGGATACTTTAGTCCAAAATAGGGTAAAATGTTATTACCCGTTGCTTTGAATAGCTATTCAGAACTCAAGCCACTGAATTGCTATTACAAGCCATACTGTAATATAAGCTAATTCTATTCAGCATGTAATACCCATTACAGGCAACTAAACGTTGGTTTGGTGGTGGGCCCATTGAATAGGGTTGTAATCTATTCCTATTACATCCAACCAAACATAGTGTTAGATTTACCTTTTAATTACGGTCAAATTTTCCTTTAGTCCCTGTATATTGGTAAAGTCTAAATTTAATCCTTAACTTAAAAAAGTTTAAAAATTAAATTCTTTTATTTTTGCGATTTCGATTTAAATATTTTACTCCATAATTAGGATTTTCCTTCACAATTTGTTTACTATCGCATATGCTTATTGAGTTCCAAATAACTTAATTTTAATTTTAATAAGATCGTTTGGGTATATTAATACCAAATTTTAACAGAAAATAATAACAATGTCAACAATTAAATTATAGTTTTAAATTTAAAAGTAAGACACTTAGGTTGGTTTGATTTAAGATTTTTTTAAAAATTTTCAACTAAATACATTTTTTTAATGTTTCATTTTTCATTTGTCAAGAGAAAGGAATGAAAATGAAAATAAATAAATAAATTTAAAATAATTTATAAGTAAATTATAGGTTCAAATCACAAATACAATACAATCACAATTAATAAATATCCAAGTAATTATAACTAGAATCAATTTAATATAAACTATAAAGCACAACTAGATTTAAAAAAAAACTATAATTAAAATCAACTTAGTACGAAAAAAAGAATTGGACTAAATTCAAACTCAAAAGTAAGGGTTCGTTTGTTTGCCAGTAAAATGTTTTCCGGAAAATGATTTCTGGAAAATGATTTACTTTTCTGAAAAATGACTTCTCGAAAATATTTTACGTGTTTGGATGAATCATGTGAAATATTTTACATTGTTTGGCGATTTCTTGAAAATATTTTCCGTAAAAGTTGTTTTAAATTAAAAATATATATATTTAAGAATTTATTATCTTTTCATTATTTAATTGAGTTTATTATATATATTAATAAATTTATATTTTAAATTATTTTTATATATATTGTAATGATTTATTTCTTTATAAATAAATCAAATTAAATAAATAATAACACTCAATTATTAAGCTAAAATATTAACTTTCATAAATTCAAAACAACCAAAGCAATAAAATCGAGCTAATATGTCAATTATACAATAGTAATGATCGAGAGTATGGGTTAATTCATATATTTCCACATCGAGCTAATAAGTCAATTATACAAGTACAATGATCGGCGAAGATAATCCTTGTATGTCCTATATTGAGTGGAAATATTGTAGGCCTTTATTAACCCATCCAACATTTACACAAGCAAAAAGAACACAACAATAACAAAGTGCTTATAGCAATATCAACCAACACCAAAATATTGCCTTTACCAAAAACAAAACAAAGGCTATACCAAAGACAAACTCGTACTAATACCAACCAAATCCAATATCCAATATCAAACTAACAAAATACCAAAGCTCTTCGCTTACTTCTAATTTGCAATCGATTCTTGTGTGCTTATAGGATCTCCACCAGGTTTGGCATTTCCTATTTGGTGATTTCAACTTCAATCAAGAGCTTGCGTTGATGTCCGAACTGACTGTGTTGTATTTTATCTCAATCTAGACTAAAATTGTAAAATTATAACGAGGTAAGTAGTTATAAATTAGCGAAATTATAGCCACAAAGCGTAATATTGCATCCTCAAGAAGAAGCAAATTTAAAACCAAAAGATGACAGAGAAATTTCATAAAACATTATGCTTAAGAATTGTCTAGCAAGTTCATATTTCATTAAAATACACGCTCCTCGGGACTTATTCCAACGACATCCATTGCTCTTCTCGTTGCGGATATCCCTTTCCACTTCCAAATAATGCATCATTTTGAAATGATATGCCTCTTCTTTCTAACTTTTCCTCATCTTGAGTTAAAAAAATTATCATTTTCATCATTTGAATTATCATTTTCATATTTTAATCCCAAACCCGTAAAAAAATTAAAAATAAAGAAACAAATAATGGCATAAAACCCAAACCAGGGACAAGTCGAGAAAAGGATGAGCGGTGCTCTTGATCTCAAACAAAGTCGAGAAATTGCAAGTGACTCATTAATGGACAAAACACAAACTCAATTACTAGATTTAGATCATCACTTTAATGAAAAACAACCCGATAGTAATCAAAATCGGTAAATGATAATTAATGGTGGTTTTGGTCGAGTAACTAGAGGATGCTCATGTTCTCCAAGAAAATGTTCTTGATCGCAAAATGAAAAAGGCAATTATGTAAACTAAATAGAAATACTGATTGCTAGCGGTGATACATGGTGAAGAATTGACCAAAAAACGAACAAACAAAAGATTGTGTACTTCTCTTCCCAATACAATTATTCGGACTAAAGTAAACACCATCTTAAGTAGACGTAAGAGTCTGATGTTTTTAATATGCTATACATAGAACAACTCGCTACATGAAATAAAATAAAGAAACAAAGAACGGTTGAAGATACAAACCATCCACCTACAATGATGACCAAAGCAGGCAACACATTGATTGCATATGCCGCAATGCTTGGATCTAGAAGGTCCGGATCAAAAGAATAATCGATCACGTTTAGAAAATTAAAAAGACACACTAACAAACATGATACCAATACAATGAACTTTGGAAATTTACAAGTCGAGCATTCTTTCTTTCTACATATGGTATTGTCATACGTATAAACAGATAGATACCATGAAAAATTCTCTGCTAATACATTTCCCAGATCGTAAAAGCTAGTCAAAAGAAAGAGCGAATCACTTCCTAGCTTATCATCCATCATAATGACAAAGCACGAAAAGGATGGCCTAAATATGAACAAAATGCCCTGTTTCTTATATAGAACAAACCTCATCTTTCTCAACAATGGATATGTAAATGAAAATGAAGTGCACTTCTAGATCATGTATTGATACAATTTGAATAAGAAAGCAATTTGTTTCGATAATATTGCAAAGGTTTTATTATGTCTCATGCATGCAGGATAACAGTGTGTTTTAAAATTTAAATGGAGTTCACTTGGACTTCGACAAATCTATTAAGTTTATCCCCTTTCATCTAATTTACTGCACAGTTTCCAGTCAATTGAACCCCATAAATTAAATATCAAAGGACAAAACAGAACTCTCCAAATCATCTTATAATCAAAGTAAGAACCAAGGCTTGGCCTAGGCTTGGCCTAGTAACTAAAAGAATCATATGGTTTCAATGTTTTAACATCAAATTAAGTGGAACTAAACATCATTAACAAACGTTGCTTCATTTTCAGATAAAACCCACCACTAATTTAGCACAAAAAACAAATGGGTATTCAACAGTATAAAAATACAGAACCAAAAATGATGGCATACCTTAAGCAATTTTTCAAGAACAAGAAGAAACAAAAATGATAAAGAAGATAAAGAAGATGACATACCTTAAGCCAAGACACTGCGAAGAGAAAGATTTGAGAGAAACCAAAAAGCAGCGTGTAATTTGCCTGAGAAGAGAAGATATACGATGGACACAGCTGTAACACCCCAAACCCGGTCTATGCATTAAGACTAGATTTGGTTTGTTACACAGATCGAACTATCTTAATAATTTCAAATGAATCGATATTTCAAAACCCCTTTTGAAATTAGAGTTTAATAAAAACCAAGAGAAATAATTTTAAGTTTGATGTATTTGAGATATAAGAATAGTAAAAAAATTTCGTATGTTTGAAAACCCAAATTATTTTAAGTAAACATTATATAAAAATCATAAGCCCATATTAAAATATCCAAAACAAAATTTTAAACCAACCACACATAAAAATCCATAAAATAATAATAGAGGCCTTATTACATCATACCCAAAATAGCAATTTAAATAAAGTACTTATTAATAGTTCAAAGTTTATTAAACTCATGTTGCTGTATGGCCTCCACGAAGTCATCCTCGGCCCAAGTCCACGTCAATTTCCATTACCTGAGATGAAAATTTGAGGGAGTGAGTTACTCAGAACTCAGTGTATAACTTACTTACTTTATCCACTGGGCCAGATCATCAAGTCATACCTTTGGGCTTGAGCCTATTAACAGGATTAACAATATAAATAATGGGATGCATGCAAATAATGAAATTTCCCACCCAAACCTAATTTCCATCCACTACACACCACTCGTACCAACCATCACACCTGTGGGGATCAAGTCAACCCACCCCGCCAAACACACCAATCGTAGGCATAAAGCCATTTTATATTTGTGGCGAGCCACCGAACTAGATTGTGACAAAGTCACCAACTAGAGGCATTGAGCCATTAAAATATTTGTGGCGAGCCACCGAACTAGAGGTAGTCGGTAGATTAATTATTTTGTGGCAGAGCCACCGAACTAGAGGCAATGAGCCATTTAATTATTTTGTGGCAGAGCCACCGAACTAGATTTTGGCAACAGGCCTTTCTTCTCTTCATTGTTAATCCCAACCCATGCAACATGTATCAAAATAGTCTATGTACATATGATGATTTTATCAAAAAGGCCCAATTTACATATGAGTCAATATTTCAAGTTTTTATTAAGGCCCAAAAATTTCAGAATAACATTTAGCCTATTTAGCAATTTAGCATCTTAGGCCCAATTAACGATCTAGCAAAGAGTTCGGCCCATTTAACAATTTGTCAGGGTTTTTGGTCCATTTAACGACCTAGCAGAGATTTCGGCCCATTTATCGATCTAGCAGAGATTTCGGCCTATTTATCGATCTAGCAGAAATTTTGGCCCATTTACTATCTATCAAAGATTTCGGCCCATTTAACTATCTATCAAAGATTTCGGCCTATTTTACTAACTAGCATATTTATCGGCCCATTTTACTAACTAGCAAACTTATCGGCCCATTTTTACGATCTAACACATCTTTGGCCCATTTACACATGAGACATTTAATATACATTTTACCCTCTACTTATCGAGGCCGTTTTCATAATTTTCACATTTTTAACCATTTTCATGAAATTTCACCAAAATACCAATTATTTCGTATTGTACCGATTTTGTCGTTTTTACGATTTTGCTCAATACTCTGGTATGACATCCAACCCAAGATAAGTGTGAAGTTACACACCTTGATATTGTGAGTACTAAACCTTCCCGCTCGTCAACACCTAAACATAATACGAACCATTAGAACATTATCATTTATCAAAAATACACTATTGGTATACGATCTAAATCCTTACCCCTTTGATTTTGAACCACTTCTATTTTTGGTTTCTCCTCGTTTGTTGATTCGTTGCCCGATGAGAATCCACGAACGTACAGAGGCTCGGGAGTACGAATAACCTCAAACAATTGATTCTCCTCGATTAAAGGTCCGCAACCTGGTGGAAAATCCCGGATTCCCGAAACAACCCTTCGTTTATAATTAAGGGGATTTACGGAACTGCCCCTCTTTCGAAAGCTATGGACTGCCCTTTTCTGCCCTATCTTGAATGTCTCTAAAGACATAAGATTATTAGTCTGATTTATTAATATTGAAATATGACTAACGTTTATAAGATTTTAGATTTGGCTTACCACGATTTGTCTTCGTTCCACGAGAATCGATCGAACGATTGTGTCCCTAAAACAAAATCGATTAATAACTAACTATACTAATATAATGAATAAGAATCCTTAAAAGAAAATCTCCTTACCTTAATTCTTGAAATCAATTCCAAAGTTCCAAAAATACTCAAGAACACCTTGAGTTTCTACCCTCCAAAATCTCACTAATGCTCACGATTGGAAGAAATTGTGTGAGAAGAATTCGGTTTTGATCAAGAAAATAAAAGAAATTTTGGCACAAGTACAAGTTAACATTCGACCATGAGAGAGATTATTGTGGAGATTTTTAATTGAGAGAAAAGTAAAAGAATGGAACAATGGAGATAGTATGATTCGGTTTCAAGTGAGAAAGGAAGAAGGAAAGAAAAAGAAAAGATAAAGAAAAGAGAAGAAAAACAATTGGGTTTTTGGAAGGATTGTGTAATCGGTTTTGTGAAGAAGAAAGAAAAAGAGTAGGCTTTTTGGTGTGTTGATGGTTTCGGCACTAGGAAGAATGATTGGCAAAGAAAATGATCAAATGATCAAGAAGAAAAAGAATGGTAAAGAAAATTGCTATAGTTTCCTCAAGGGGTTTGGTAAAATCGGCTAAGGAGAGAGCAAACTTTTGAGAGAAAAATTTGATGAACAAGTAACAATTGACCAAAAAATTATTCTCCCAATGTCCAAGCTTACAAATGCAAACACAAAACCGCCATCCCCTTAACCTCAATGCAGTCTAAATACAATGGTCAAAAGGCCATTAGGAAGTTTCAAAACACCTTCCTACACTTAAGCCTTTTCCCTCCTTTTCCTTAAGTTGATGAAACACAATCCCCATTTCAAGCCCTTATCCTTAGCTTTCCAAAACCTTAATCTTCTTACCAAAATAAAATAATACAACTCATCCTATCCTTATCTCCTTGCCGACACATGCATAGACTAAAGCAAAATAAAATTCCTAATTGCATGCTAGGTGATTCAACTCCTTCCTCATGTCCAACTTATGGCGCCATCACCACTATGCCATTAACTCATCTTATGCCATCTTTTAGTACTTAATTAATTTAAGTCTCAAGATCACTTAATTTCTTTACTCTAAATTACACTTAACTAATATTTTATTCTAACTCCAAGTAAACCCGAACTAACATTTAACAACATAATGATACTCAAATATTTAGGATGTTACAATTCTACCTCCTTAAAAGAAAATTTCATCCTCGAAATTTACGATTAAAAGAGGTGAGGATATTGTTGTCGAATTGCATCCTCGAGGCTCCCACGTAGCTTCCTCCGCTCCGTGATTACGCCATAAAACTTTGACCAATGGTGCAGTCTTCTTTCTTAGCACTTTAACATCCGGTCTATAATTTCCATCGGTTCTTCTTCAAAAGACAAGTCTGAATTTAATTTCACTTCCTCTACTAGGTCTTATATGAGATGGATCCGATCTATAGCGTCTCAAAGATGAAAACATGGAAAACATTATGAATTTGACCCAACTCCGGAGGTAATTCAATTTGATAAGCCACTGGACCAACACGCTTCGTCACACGATATGGCCCGATGAACCTAGGGCTCAACTTGCCCTTCTTTCCAAATCTAAAATTTTCTTCCAAGGTGAGACCTTCAGAAGACACAGTCTCCCACAAACTCGATATCCTTACGCTTCAGTCCGCATCGACTTACATCATCCGAGGCTTCCTTTAACCGTGCTCGAATAACTTTTACCTTTTCCTCTGTTTCAAATATCATCTCAGGACCCCACATCTGTCATTCGCCCAATTCAGTCCAATAAGTAGGAGTACGACACCTACGACCATACAATGCCTCATAGGGTGCCATCTGAATGCTAGGCGATAGCTATTGTTATCTGTGAATTACGCCAATGGTAGAAAATCCTCCCAACTACCTCTGAAGTCGATCACACATCCCCTTAACATGTCTTCCAATATTTGAATTACTCTTTTCGACTGACCATCAGACTGAGGATGAAAAGCCGTACTGAAATTCAACTTTGTCCCCAAGGCTTCATGCATAGCTTTCCAAAATCGTGATGTAAATCTAGGATCCCATCGATATAATGAACACTTTGGTACCCCATGCAACCTCTCGATTTCGAGATACATCTGAGTTAGCCAATTTTGCAATGAATAATCCGTCTGAACCGGAAGAAAATGAGCGATCTTACAAATGATCAACTACTACCCATACGAAATTTTTCTTAGTAGGTGTTAAAGGTAACCCACTAACAAAATCTATAGTTATCCGCTCCCATTTTCAAAGAGGAATATTTACCGGTTGTAACAAACCTTTCACTTGCTGACAAGTCAGACATTTTCCTACAAACTCAGAAATATCACGCTTCAACCCTGGCCACCAATACTGTTCACGGAGATCTCGATACATCGTATTTCCTCTGGGGTGCATAGCATAAGGGCTACTATGCACCTCCCGTAGAATCATTTGTCTCAATTCTGAGTCTTTAGGCATACAAACCATTCCACGAAAGCACAGCACTCCATTCATGTTTATACCAAAATCCTTTATTTCACCCTTTCAACTCTTTGAAATAAAAGTCCCAACTTTTTATCTGATGTCTGCTTTTCCTTGATTTGTTCCAACCACAGAGGCTTCACCTGAAGTTTTGCTAACAAACTACCATCCTCATACAAACTCAAATGAGCAAACATTGCTCTTAAATCAGATACCGCCTTACGACTTAACGCGTCAGCTACCACGTTAGCCTTTCCAAGATGATATTCAATTGAAAAATCATAGTCCTTCAATAATTCCACCCATCTTCTTTGTCTCATATTCAACTCTTTTTGGGTAAGGAGGTACTTAAGACTCTTGTGATCCGTGTAAATGATAGACTTCTCACCGTAGAGATTGTGCCTCCAAATCTTTAAAGCAAAGACCACTGCAGCTAACTCCAAATCATGAGTAGGGTAGTTTACTTCGTGCGGTCTCAATTGTCGAGAAGTATAGGCCACCACCTTTCTATTTTGCATCAGCACACAACCCAAACCCGTGTGAGATGCATCACAATAAACAGTAAATTCCTTTCCACCTCAAATTTCAATTAAACCTGTGCTTCCATCAGAATCTTCTTCAATTTCTCGAAACTCTCTTGTTGTTTTTCACCAAATATATGGAACTCCTTTCCACAGCAGTTTAGTTAGGGGTGCGAAATCAACGAAAACCCTCAACAAAGCGTCTATAGTAACCACCAATCTAAGAAACTCAATTTCACTCTGACTTTGGTGGTTTCCAATCGATCTGACCTCAATCTTCCGAGGATCCACCATTATTCCTTTAGCTGATACCACATGACCCAAGAAAGTCACTTCCTTTAGCCAAAATTCACATTTGCTGAATTTGGCATAAAGTTACTTATCTCGAAGTAGCTGTAATACAATATGCAAATGCGTGTCATGCTCCTCATCATTCCTTGAATAAACCAAAATGTCATCTACGAACACCACTACAAACCGGTCTAAATATGGTTGGAAGACTCGGTTCATCATGTCCATGAATGCGACTGGTGTATTGGTTAATCCAAACTACATCACTACAAACTCATAATGTCTATAACGAGTTCGAAATGTCGTCTTATAAATATCTGCTTCTTTCACCTTAAGCTGGTGATAACCCAATCTCAAATCAATTTTGGAGAAAACTGAAGCTCCCTTCAATTGATCAAACAGGTCATTAATTCTCGGCAAAGGATACCTATTCTTGATCGTCAATTTATTCAATTGTCTGTAATCAATGCATATACACATCGATCCATCCTTCTTCTTCATGAACAAAACTGGTGCTCCCCACGGAGACACACTCAGTCGTATAAATCCCCGATCCAGCAATTCTTGAATTTGAGCTTTAAGCTCCGTCAACTCCTTCGGTGCCATTCTATAAGAAGTAATGGACACTAGAGCCGTTCCGGGCAAAAGCTCAATACCAAATTCTACTTCTCGATCTGGAGGTATACCAGGAAGTTCATCGGGAAATACTTTTGGAAATTTCTTTACCGTTCTCACATCATTCACGGATAACTCTTTGGCATCCAAAGCATAAATGAAAGCTAGGAATGCTCCATACCCTTTCCGTACCAACTTTTCTGCCTTCAACGCCGATACCACGTTTGCCAAGTAATTCTTTCGTTTACCTATCACTATTACTTCCTTATCATCTGAAGTTTTTAATGACATCCGCTTTTCAGCACAATCCAAATGCGCCCGATGTTTAACCAACCAATCCATGCCCAGAATGAGATCGAACTCGCCGAAAGGCAATTCCATCAAATTTGCCAAAAATACCTCATCTTAAATTTCTAAGGGCACGTCTCTAAACAGTTTATTTACAATTACCGACTGTCCTAAATGACTAATTACTGTCATCTCACTATCGGTAATTTTAGATTCTAGATTCAGGTTTCCAGATATGGTGCTAGCAATATACGAATGGGTAGAACCAATATATATTAAAGCAGTAATAGGTACATCGAAGATGAAGAACGTACCAGTTATTACATCAGGTGCATTGCCATCCTCACGGCGTCTAACCGCATAAACCGATCTGGTATCTTGCATCCGTGTTACCTCTAGGACCATTGCCTCGACCCGGTGCACTTTGACCACGTCCAACCCTATTACCACCACGACCGGTCCACGACCTCTCGGTGGTTCTTTGAATACCTCGGCCACCGTGCATCAAGATACAAACTTCCCGAGTCGTATCCATACGCCGAGGTAATTTTTATCTTGGTGATCCATTGAATCGCATTTGTAACAAGTGCCTGTTTTTCTCCAAAGACTCTCTAGAATGCCTTTTCCCACATTCAAGACAATCTCGACCTCGATTATTAATTCTGGTGCTCTACCTTGAGTGGTTCATCATTTCGAGGCCTCTTCAAACCTTTTGAAGAACCCGATCGCAGTATATCTCTCTTGTTTCTAAATCTTTCCGATTCGACGTTCGAGTTCTTAGCCTCTTCACTATCTTGGCCTTTTCCACAAGCGTGGCAAAAGTTCTAACTTGTTGTGGGGCAATCAGAACCCTCAACTCATCATTCAGCCCATCCTTGAATCGCACACAACGTTCATGATCCGTTGACACTATTGTCCGAGCATAGCGACTCAAGCGTAAAAACTAAGCCTCATACGCTACCACTGTCTTACTCCCTTGGACAAGATTTAGAAATTCCTTCCTTCGGGCGTCCACATAACTTGTTCCAACATATTTCCCTTGGAAGGCAGCTTTAAAGAATTCCCAAGTAATCAGTGCAGCCTCGGTGCCTTCCCGAACAGTAAGCCACCACTGATACGCATCGCCTCTTAGCAAGGACACAACTCCTTTCAGTTTCTGCTCAACAGTGCATTCCATATCATCCATAATCTGCTCCACAGCTTCGAGCCAATATTCAGCCACATTCGGAGCTACACCGGAGACTCATCTAAAAACTTCTGCATTATTTGACTTGAGTCGTTCCAAAATTGACCCACGAGTTATTGGCCCAATCCTAGTTCCAGCGACCCTTTCTAGGACTCGCAGCATTGCTTGTGTCAAAGCATTATCTTCTTCCATATGATTCTGTGATCCTGTCTCACTTATAAGTGACGCAGGTGCATCCATTTCTGGCATATGATTTGGTACTTGATTCTGACACCTCGTCCTCTACCACGGCCACATCTATCGCATCCACGACCACGTCCTCTAGTGCTCATGATGACTAATTCGATTTAATCTGATTTCAAGTTTTATGAATCAAAAAATTATTTCAGTGTTTATTAATTGTGTTTTATGAGATTTGAGAGATAAAGTTGTTTTTCGCAACACATCCTATAGTCTCAATCTCTACGATTTTTGACATCTAAAACTAGAAGTTCTAGAGTATTCCTATGATCATCATAATAATCATTAAGTAATAAATACTTACTTGACTTGTTGCCGGATGCTTGTGGTTCCATACTGATCTTTAAAACATAATTGAAATAATTTTATACAGAAATTATTTATTGAACCCAACCACAGCCGAGTTTTTGAAACTGGCTCTGATACCATTAAATGTAACACCCCAAACCCGGTCTATGCATTAAGACTAGATTTGGTTTGTTACACAAATCGAACTATCTTAATAATTTCAAATGAATCGGTATTTCAAAACCCCTTTTGAAATTTGAGTTTAATAAAAACCAAGAGAAATAATTTTAAGTTTGATGTATTTGAGATATAAGAATAGTAAAAAAATTTCGTATGTTTGAAAACCCAAATTATTTTAAGTAAACATTATATAAAAATCATAAGCCCATATTAAAATATCCAAAACAAAATTTCAAACCAACCACACATAAAAATCCATAAAATAATAATAGAGGCCTTATTACATCATACCCAAAATAGCAATTTAAAGAAAGTACTTATTAATAGTTCAAAGTTTATTAAACTCATGTTGCAGTATGGCCTCCACGAAGTCATCCTCGGTCCAAGTCCACGTCAATTTCCATTACCTGAGATGAAAATTTGAGGGAGTGAGTTACTCAGAACTCAGTGTATAACTTACTTACTTTATCCACTGGGCCAGATCATCAAGTCATAACTTTGGGCTTGAGCCCATTAACAGGATTAACAATATAAATAATGGGATGCGTGCAAATAATGAAATTTCCCACCCAAACCTAATTTCCATCCGCTACACACCACCCGTACCAACCATCACACTTGTGGGGATCAAGTCAACCCACCCCGCCAAACACACCAATCGTAGGCATAAAGCCATTTTATATTTGTAGCAGAGCCACCGAACTAGATTGTGACAAAGTCACCGAACTAGAGGCATTGAGCCATTAAAATATTTGTGGCAGAGCCACCGAACTAGAAGCAATCAGCTGATTAATTATTTTGTGGCAGAGCCACCGAACTAGAGGCAATGAGCCATTTAATTATTTTGTGGCAGAGCCACCGAACTAGATTTTGGCAACAGGCCTTTCTTCTCTTCATTGTTAATCCCAACCCATGTAACATGTATGCAAAATAGTCTATGTACATATGATGATTTTATCAAAAAGGCCCAATTTACATATGAGTCAATATTTCAAGTTTTTATTAAGGCCCAAAAATTTCAGAATAACATTTAGCCTATTTAGCAATTTAGCATCTTAGGCCCAATTAACGATCTAGCAAAGAGTTCGGCCCATTTAACAATTTGTCAGGGTTTTCGGCCCATTTAACGATCTAAGAGATTTCGGCCCATTTATCGATCTAGTAGAGATTTCGGCCCATTTATCGATCTAACAGAAATTTCGGCCCATTTACTATTTATCAGGGATTTCGGCCCATTTAACTATCTATCAAAGATTTCGGCCCATTTTACTAACTAGCATATTTATTGGCCCATTTTACTAACTAGCAAACTTATCGGCCCATTTTACGATCTAACACATCTTTGGCCCATTTACACATGAGACATTTAATATACATTTTACCCTCTACTCATTGAGGCCTATTTCGTAATTTTCACATTTTTAACCATTTTCATGAAATTTCACCAAAATACCAATTATTTCGTATTGTACCGATTTTGTCGTTTTTACGATTTTGCTCAATACTACGGTATGACATCCAACCTGAGATAAGTGTGAAGTTACACATCTTGATATCGTGAGTACTAAACCTTCCCGCTCGTCAACACCTAAATGTAATACGAACCATTAGAACACTATCATTTATCAAAATTACACTATTGGTATATGATCTAAATCCTTACCCCTTTGATTTTGAACCACTTCTATTTTTGGTTTCTCCTCGTTTGTTGATTCGTTGCCCGATGAGAATCCACGAATGTACAAAGGCTCGGGAGTACGAATAACCTTGAACAATTGATTCTCCTCGGTTGAAGGTCCGTAACCGGTGGAAAATCCCGATTCCCAAACAACCCTTCGCTTATAATTAGGGATTTATGAATCGCCTCTTTCAAAGCTATGGATCGCCATTTTCGCCTATCTTGAATGTCTCTAAAGACATAAGATTATTAGTCCGATTTATTAATATCGAAATATGACTAACATTTATAAGATTTTAGATTTGGCTTACCACGATTTGTCTTCGCTTCCACGAGAATCGATCGGCGATTGTGTCCCTAAAACAAAATTGATTAATAACTAACTATACTAATATAATGAATAAGAATCCTTAAAAGAAAATCTCCTTACCTTAATTCTTGAAATCAATTCCAAAGTTCCAAAAATACTCAAGAACACCTTGAGTTTCTACCCTCCAAAATCTCACTAATGCTCACGATTGGAAGAAATTGTGTGGGAAGAATTCGGTTTTGATTAAGAAAATAAAAGAAATTTTGGCACAAGTACAAGTTAACATTCGCCATGAGAGAGATTATTGTGGAGATTTTAATTGAGAGAAAAGTAAAAGAATGGAACAATGGAGATAGTATGATTCGGTTTCAAGTGAGAAAGGGAGAAGGAAAGAAAAAGAAAGGAGAGAAAAGAGAAGAAAAAGAATTGGGTTTTTGGAAGGATTGTGTAATCGATTTTGTGAAGAAGAAAGAAAAAAAGTAGCCTTTTTGGTGTGTTGATGGTTTCGGCACTAGGAAGAATGATTGGCAAAGAAAATGATCAAATGATCAAGAAGAAAGAATGGTAAAGAAAATTGCTATAGTTTCCTCAAGGGGTTTGGTAAAATCGGCTAAGAGAGAGAGCAAACTTTTGAGAGAAAATTTTGATGAACAAGTAACAATTGACCAAAAAGAATTGTTCTCCCAATGTCCAAGCTTACAAATGCAAACACAAAACCGGCCATCCCCCTTAACCTCAATGCCGTCCAAATACAATGGTCAAAAGGCCATTAGGAAGTTTCCAAAACACCTTCCTACACTTAAGCCTTTTTCCCCTCCTTTTTCCTTAAGTTGATGAAACACAATCCCCCATTTCAAGCCCTTATCCTTAGCTTTCCAAAACTTTAATCTTCTTACCAAAATAAAAATAATACAACCCATCCTATCCTTATCTCCTTGCCGACACATGCATAGACTAAAGCAAAAATAAAAATTCCTAATTGCATGCTAGGTGATTCGAACTCCTTCCCTCATGTCCAACTTATGGCGCCATCACCACTATGCCATTAACTCATCTTATGCCATCTTTTAGTACTTAATTAATTTAAGTCTCAAGATCACTTAATTTCTTTACTTTAAATTACACTTAACTAATATTTTTATTCTAACTCCAAGTAAACCCGAACTAACATTTAACAACATAATGATACTCAAATATTTAGGATGTTACAACAGCCAAGAAAAAACGGAAGAGATTATAAAAGATGAAAAAAGGAAGAAGTAGAAGGAGAAAAGTTGCCTGGATGAAGAAGGAGAAGGGATGAAGAACGGAAGGAAGAAGGAGAAAGTAACCTAGTGAGAGTTGGAAAATGTCTTACTAAATAAAATCGGTAAGACATTTTCCTGAAACTCATACTCATTTTACTCTGTTTTGGAAAACATTTTCCAAATGTAAAATATTTTCATCTTTCAAACATTGTAATAAATAGGAAAACATTTTCAAAAAATATTTTCCCGCAAACAAGCAACCTAAATAAATCTGGAATTGAACCCAAGAAGCATCTTTCTTAAAACCTCTACCTTACCTGTAATCCAACTCCTCCCTAACAAATCAAACATACTTTTAATTTTAAAAGGCTTATATGTAAAAAAAAAAAAAAAAATCTTAAAAAATCTTAAAAGATCTAAAAAAAATCTTAAAAAATATAAAAATTAATTAAGTTCTTATAGTAAATTTGCATCTAATTAAGTTCTTGTCATTATCAAAACATCATTCTTGTTGTTAATAGCCATCATTGACTACATTGACCATTAAAGTAAATTGAAGAACCAATTAGATGGTGACACATAATAGCTTTTGATTTAATCTAATATTTTTCCATTAAAATGATTAAAAATTATAAAACTTATAAATATTAAAATATATAAAAATCTAATAAATTATAAAAATATAAAACTAATAAAACTTATTTAAAATATATAAATTTAAAAAATTAAAATTCTTAAAAACTAATAAAAATTGTAACAAAGTATTAAAAATATTAAATGTCGAAACCTTTTTTAAATTTTATGAAAAACTGGGTCGACTTTTTAAAAGCGAAAATAGAAGTCGCCACCAATCCCTTTTTACATAGGTGTGATTGGATCACCTTACAAAACATTTTATTTTACAAAACATTGGATCCCTTTTTTCGTATGAGGAAGGGTTAGCACCCTCATAACACCCAAAAATTGGTACCTAATCGATAAAATTATGTCCAAATGTTTGAAATTTAAAAGCATTTAAAAATATGATTTCCAAAAAACTTCGAACACATTTGATTTAAAATATGAGAGTTATTCGATCCGAAAGATTATAAACATCACATCCAGCACGATTGGACACGATATTTTTTAAACCCTCGTAACTAAAATCATCTCATAATTTATAAAATATCGAGTAATTTTTTATTTAAAATTTGAGATTTCTTCGATCCGGAGGAATATAAACATCACATCCAGCACGATTGAACACGATATTTTTAAAACCCTCGTAACTAAGATTATCTCCTAATTTATAAAACTTCGAGCAATTTTGATTTAAAATTTGAGATTTCTTCGATACGAAAGAATATAAACATCACATCCAGCACGATTGGACATGATATTTTTAAACCCTCGTAACTAAGATCATCCCATAATTTATAAAACTTGTTAAAAGGATATTTAGTTATTTAGCCAAACGGAAAATTGAAACCCAGAACGATTAGGCACTATTTTTCGAATTTCTAAATACCAAAATATTACCTTATTTTAAAAACATTTAAATAAAATATTAATTTTGCAAAATGTACTTTTTTTTAAACAATAACCATGTGACAATATTGCATTTATACACTATCAAACATAAATATAAGAAACAATTATAACATACTAACATTTAAGATAGACAATAATAATACAAAATACGACAAATAATAATTCCTATACCTAAACAATTACAAATACATGATGAAGTATATGCAAATATAATAAACAATAAAATCAACTATGAACATATTTTATGCAAATTTAAATAGATAAAAAGGACATACATATAAACAATATAAACAATATGTTAAAAATATATATGATGATTTTAAAAATATAAAAATATTGTAAATGGAATATATTATAAATAAATTTAATTAATTATATGATATAATATTATATTATATAATGTGTAGCATTTTAAAAAATATAATATAATATCTAATATATATATATAAATACTAAAATAATATGTAATCAAAAATAATTAGACAAAATAATAATTATTTATAATTTAATAAATTAGTATAGATAACTACTAAAAATATAAAATATTTAATATAATACATAATTTAATACCAATTTAAAATATATATATATATAAAAATTTAAACAAAAAAAAGGGTTAAATTGAAATATAAACAGATTTCTAGGGCTAATTTAAAAAATAAATCAATTAATAGGACGTAATTAAATTTAATAAAATATTGAAGGGACTGAAAGAGCAATTTCTCCTTTTTAATAAAACACGTGGATCTTTGTCGAGTATCTGGGTCAGCACGCGGATCTTGTTAAACCAAAACGACGTCTTTCCGTTTTGTCTATAAAGGTTAATTTCCATTAAAAAAAATCATTTTGAATCTGATTTTAAAAAAAAAAAACTCTGAAATCCTCTAAAAGCTTCGTCCCTCGCCTGAGCTCCAATCGTCCGTTTCTGGGCCACGTGCCACACGTGCCTTCGTGGCCGGTGGTCGGAGGTCTAAAACCTCCATTTTTTTCTCGTCTTTTTGAAAGGTAATACCTTCTTTTTTACTCTTGTTAAACAATGGGTTATATGCACAAATATATATATATATATATATATATATATATATATAAAAAACAAATAACAGAAATGAAATATTAAGAAAAATCACCTCTAAAAAGTCTGTCTTTTATTCCTTTGAACTAACAATATTTTCGTACTCCCTAATTTTGAGTTTTTTTTTGCGTAAATCTGTGTTTTTGTGTATTCGTGTGTTTCGTATTTGTGTCTCTATTTTTTTCTGTATCCCCCTTTACAGGTTTTACAAAGGGGTTTTATAACCCAAAAAACAAAAATAAAAAAGGAAAATACATATTCCATATCTTTCTTTCCTTTTTTTCTGCAGTTTATTTTCCTTCTGCTTTGGTGTTTTCTTTTCTTTGCAGGTTGAAGGCGGAGGATGGTGGCTAAGCGCGGATCGCGATGTGACTGGCGACGTGATTGAGGAGCTGCTGGCGCGAAGGTTGGGGAGAAGCTTATGGCGTGACGATCGGTCTCCTGCTGAAGCAGCACGACTGTTGGCCTGGTATTGCGGCGCCTAGGGTTTCAGAAACCCTAGGCTAAACCTATTTAATGTTGGGCCTTTTGGGTCTTTCTATTTTAGGTATTGGTTAGTCCGGGTTTAAGTGTTGGGTCAGGTTTAGGCTTAGTTTGGGTTTTGTTCTGGGTAGTATGTTCTGGGTTATTGGGGTGATGGGTCAATTTGTTGGTTTGGGCTGAGGCTTGATTTAAGGTCTGTAACATGGACTGTTTAAAAAAAACATCATTTATTTTTTATTTTGGACTGTATATGGGCTCGGGCAAAATGGGTTATTACAGCTGCCCTTCTTTGCTCATTATTGTGAAACAAGAATAAAGCAAAGACTATAAAAGGACCAATTTTACCTAGTCTTGTTGAAGCCTTGGCTTCTTGGTCTTCTTCAAATGGCTTCTAACTCAACTGCAACTCCAGAGAGATAAAGCTGAAAGTTCTTTTGATCTGCTTCCTACAACTTCAGAAAGATAAGATCTTTTGTCTTCGATATTCTTCTTACAACTTCAAGAAGACAAGATCTGTTATCTTCAGTCTACTTCACTACAACTTTAGGGAGATAAGACTAAAAATGTCTTTTGATCTGCTTCCTGCAACTTCAGGAAGATGAGATCTTCTATTTTTAATTTGTTCCACTACAACATCAGAGAGATAAAATCTTCTATCTTTAGTCTACTCTCCTGCAACTTCAGGGAGATAAGACTAAAAATGTCTTCGATCTTCTTCCTACAACTTCAAGAAGATAAGATCTTCTTTCTTCAATCTGCTCTACTGCAACTTCAAAGAGATAAGACTGAAAATGCCTTCTGATCTGCTTCTTGCAACTTCAGGAATATAAAATCTTCTTTCTTCAATCTACTCCACTACAACTTTAGGGAGATAAGACTAAAAGTGTCTTTTGATCTGCTTCCTGTAACTTCAGGAAGATAAGACCTAGTATCTTCGATCTTCTTCTTACAACTTCAAGAAGATAAGATCTGTTATCTTCAGTCTACTCCGCTACAACTTTAGGGAGATAAGACTGAAAATTTCTTTTGATCTGCTTCCTGCAACTTCAAGAAGATGAGATCTTTTGTTTTCGATTTGCTCCACTGCAACATTAGGGAGATAAAATCTTCTATCTTTAGTCTACTCCGCTACAACTTCATGAAGATAAGACTAAAAATATCTTTGATCTACTTTCTGCAACTTTAGGAAGATAAGATCTTCTTTCTTCAATCTGCTCTACTGCAACTTCAAAGAGATAAGACTGAAAATGTCTTCTGATTTACTTTCCGCAACTTCAGGAAGATAATATCTTCTTTCTTCAATCTACTCCACTATAACTTTAGGGAGATAAGACTAAAAGTGTCTTTTGATCTGCTTCCTGCAACTTCAGGAAGATAAGATCTGAAACTTCACCGATATCGCTACACCGTTTACTGAAGGACATGTCCTGTAGGTTCGATTTCATGTGTTATGAGTAACATGAATGCAACATGTCATGAAAATGATTAGGATTAGAATGCAATGACCGGAATGAATCAAATGCACCTAATGAAATTTGCTATGATACAAAATGTTACGAGTATAATTCCTACTCTAGGTGTTATCACTCATTTGTTCTTTATTTTTGTTTATTTATCACGTTTTGCTTAACCAGCTTGTCCTAATATAATTTCTGAGTCAACTTGCTTGGATCCTGAGAATACAAGGCTTGTACCATCCTACCACATTGAGAGTCAAAACTCTTTCAATCTGATCCATCTGCAAATTTTTAGGGTATAGGGTTTATTTCAAATTCAACCTATTCCACCACAATTTAGGGTTTCTTAGTTCATCGCACCACCCCCAAGTATTATGATCTGATGATATCACGTCCATCTATGCACATGGAAATTTTAAACAATTGTCCTGTTTTATCTCCTTGTCTTATCTAGAAATTTCCAAAGTAATATGTAAAACTTCTTTTTATGAAATTATTAGTTCGTCAATCATTATTTCAATGCAACACATTTATGAATAATGGATAACAATAAATTGATCTCAAAAGAAGGATTAAAATTTGAATAAATTTGTAAAAAGAATACAAAGAAAAATTAACTAAAACATATCTTTGAGAAGAAAAAGAATCCAAAGATAGTAAAATGAATAGGACAAAAATCAGATGCCCTAGATATCGCCGATTGAGCTTCCATATACAAACTTTATGAAGACTGTCTTGAGTTCAACATGTGTTTAGAATACCCAAAGTATTTTGTTGATGCCCCAATATGCGACATTCTTCCTTTCATTGTCGTTTTAAGTGTAGTGAGATGACTGCATGTCCATTCAGAATTTGAGTCGCCCTTTTCGGGTTTTCAACTCAAAACCCATTTGGTCTCAAGGCGCCCTTTGCGGGTTTTTGCCTTGGCCTTTCCATTTTTTTTAGAAACTCAAAGCGCCCTTTGCGGGTTTTCACTTTGGCCTCTTCTCCTTTTCAAGCAAAATACTTTTTTACTGAGTCAGAATTCACAGGATTGGGTAAACTTTTCCCATCCATTTTGGTGAAGATCAATGCTCCTCCAAAGAAAGCCTTCTTCACCACATATGTTCCTTCCCAATTCGGCATCCATTTTCCTCTGAAATCCTTTTGTATGGGGAGGATCTTTTTCAATACAAGGTCTCCCTCATGAAATTCTCTTGGGTGGACTTTCTTATTATAGGCTCGCATAATTCATTTTCGGTACATCTGACCATGATGAATAGCCCTTAAACTCTTTTCTTCAATTAAGTTCAACTGATCATACCGAGCCTGAATCCATTCAGCTTCATCCATCTTTATTTCTGACAAAACTCGAAGAGAAGGAATTTTCACTTTAATGGGTAGAACAACCTCCATCCCATAAACCAAGGAGAAAGGCGTTGCCCCATTAGAGGTTCTGACGGACGTCCGATAAGCATAGAGTGCAAACGGTAGTTTCTCATGCCAATCCTTATAAGCCTCTGTCATCTTCCCCACTATCTTCTTGATGTTTTTGTTAGTCGCTTCCACTACCTCATTTATTTTTGGTCGATATGGAGACGAATTATGGTGTTTAATCCTGAATTGGCTACAAATTTCTACTATCGAGCTATTATTCAAGTTTAGCGCGTTGTCTGATATGATCCTCTCGGCATTCCATATCGATAAATAATCTCTTTCTTCAAGAACCGACTAACTGCTGACTTAGTAACGTTAGCATATGAAGCAGCTTCGACCCATTTCGTGAAGTAGTCAATTACTACAAAGATGAACCAATGCTCATTCGAAGCTTTGGGTGAGATTGGCCCAATAACATCCATGCCCCACATGGAAAAAGGCTATGGGGAAGTCATAACATGCAAATGTGACAGAGGCACATGAATTTTATCTCCATAAATCTGGCATTGGTGACATCTCTTGGCATAGTTGATACAATCTCCTTCCATGGTAGACCAATAATATCCAAATCTCATTATCTGCCTGGCCATTGTGAATCCATTAGCGTGTATTCCAAAAATGCCCTTATGAACTTCTTCAAGGATTTGCTTAGCTTCAACAGCATCAACACATCTCAAAAGTACTTGATCTTTTCTCTTTTGTATAAGATATCTCCATCCAAGACATAATTAGAGGCCATTCTTCTTAAAGTCCTTTTCTCATTCTCAGTGCCATTCTCCGGGTATTCACGATTTTTCACATATCGCAATACATCCTGATACCAAGGATGGTCATCTCTTTCTTCCTCTTCTATGTCATAACAATGGGCTGGAACCTCGACAATACTCATCTGAATAGGCCTCATATCTTCTGGTCTGTTTAATTTGATCATAGAAGCCAAGGTTGCCAGAGCATCTGCCATCTGATTTTCATCACATGGAAGGTAATTGAAAGTAATATCATCAAATTCCTCAATCAATTCCAGAACTATTTTTCGGTAATCAATTAGTTTGGAATCTCTCATCTCCCACTCTTCTTTAAGCGGTAGATTACTAAGGCAGAATCTTCATATACTTCTAGCACTCTAATCTTGCGTTCTAAGGCTGCTCGAAGTCCCATGATGCATACTTCATATTCTGCCATGTTATTTGTTTAGTCAAAATTCAATCTGCATGTGAATGGATAATAGTCACCAGTAGAGGATACCAAGACTGCCCCAATTCCATTTCCCACAGCATTTGATGCTCCATCAAAATTCAGCCTCCATCGATAATCTTCAGTATTTGCCACATACATCAGCTCCTCATTCTAAAAATCAAAGTTCAAAGGTTTATAATCCTCTAAAGCTCTGCTTGCCAAAAATTCTGCTACTGTGCTCCCTTTTATAGCCTTTTGGTTCACATAGACTATATCAAATTCAGATAACAGAATCTGCCACCTAGCCATTCTTCCATTCAAAGCAGTGGACTCCATCATATACTTTAATGGATCAAGTTTGGAAATTAACCAGGTAGTATGATATAGCATGTACTGCCTCAACCTCCTAGTTGTCCAAATCAAGGCGCAACACAATTTCTCGATCGATGAATATCTCATTTCATAATCAGTGAACTTTTTACTGAGATAATATATCGCCCTTTCTTTTCTTCCTGACTCATCGTGTTGTCCAAGCACACATCCCATGGAGTTTTTAAATACTGACAAATATAGTATTAATGGTCTATCTAGATTAGGCGGAGAAAGTACTGGTGCGTTTGACAAATACTTTTTAACTTTGTCAAAAGCTCTCTGACATTCATTATCCCATACACCTTGTTGTGTTTTTTGAGAAGACGAAATATGGGATCACATTTCTCAATTAACTGTGAAATAAACCGAGCAATGTAATTTAACCTTCCAAGAAAACCTCGAACTTCCTTCTGAGTACGCGGTGGAGGCAACTCTTGTATAGCTTTAACTTTATTCGAGTCAACTTTAATTCCTTTATCACTGACTACAAAACCCAGTAACTTTCCTGGCCGAGCTCTAAAAGTACACTTTGCTAGGTTGAGCTTTAATTGAAATTTTCTCAACCTTAGAAACAACTTCTTCAAGACCTCAATGTGTTCCTTTTCTGTTCGGGACTTGGCGATCATGTCATCAACATACACCTCAATCTCCTTGTGCATCATGTCATGGAACAAAGTTACCATGGCCCTTTGATATGTTGCCCCACATTTCTTGATCTGATTGTATCCTGAAAAGCCATCCATGAAGGAAAACAAAGAAACTCCTGCTGTATTATCCACCAACGTGTCGATATGCGGCAAAAAAATTATCCTTTGGGCTAGCCCGATTTAGATCCCTGTAATCTACACACATCCGGACTTTTCCGTCTTTCTTAAGGACAAGAACAATGTTGGCGACCCATTCTGAGTACTTGACCACTTGTAGAAAACCAGCATCAAACTGCTTTTGGACCTCTTCTTTTATTTTCAACACTACATCAGGTCTCATCCTTCGTAGTTTTTACTGAACTGACTTGCAATCTTTTTTAATGGGAAGGCGATGTACCACAACATTAATACTTAATCCAGGCATATCTTGGTATGACCACACAAAGACATCTTTGAACTCTCGCAATAACTCGACAAGATCTTGTTTTGTCTTCTTGGCTATGCGCGTCCCAATTTTCACAATATTTCTTTCTTCCAAGGCTATGTTCTCTGTTTCCTCTTCATAGGGTAAGACCTGTTTCTCTTCTTGTTTTACCATTCTTAACAAATCTGGAGATAAGTCACAGCCTCGGTCATCTTTAAAATCCTGAGATTCCTCTAAACACATCTCTTGCTCAAAATGGACCTCTGAATCCGTATTATCGTTGCTCATGTCATTGATATCTAAGGACCTGTAATGGGTACAATAGAATGTACAAAGAACAAATGAATTTAAGGACAACTATTCACATGATATGAATAAAGAATTTGGAATGAAATTAAAAAGTAAAAAAAATGAACGAATATTTGCTCAAATTAATTATTAAAATATATTTTATTGAAATAGCAACTTCTGAACATGAGCCTATTTCACAAAAGAAATCTTATTGTTCCTAGGCTAAAAACAACAAAAGCATTCTGAATATTATTTTGTATAATTTTTAAAAACTACAGGAAGTTCCTCTGCAGTCCAATTGTCCAAAACGCTTCCAAGTTCATAAGGGCGAATGCCCATCAAGTTTCTTGTTCAATTCTTTCCTCATGTATGGCATTGATATGAGGACTTTTCAATAACCCTTTCTCAGGGTGAATTATCCCTCCTGACACGAAGGTCTAGGATATGTAGGGGAATGTCCTCGGTTCCTACTAGATTTCTTCTCCATTCAGTCGGGCCCTTCTTCTCTCTTGCTTCTTCTTTATGTCCTTTCTTCTTTGTTTAGAATCGGGCTTAAAACCCAAGCCAAAACGGTCTCTCTTTTCCTTCAGCATTGGCACTTTAACTTCCTCTTGGAGATGTCTACCTAGTTCCTTCCCCGGTAAGGCTCTTCTTCCCACCATCAGTTGTAAGCCCATCCTTGTAGTCTTAGATATCTTGGGCACTGGGATTTCACTTCCTTCCAAGATGAAAGTTGCATTGACAAACTCTAAGGATCGAAAAGAACATTCAACGGCCTCCTCATTCGTCTCTACATATGGTGCATCATTAGTAACAGTCGCTATAATATCTTCTTCCACATTTATAGTGACTAGTTGACCATCTGTCACCAACTTCAGCTTTTGATGAAGAGATGAAGGCACAACCCCTGCCGAATGAATCTAAGGCCTTCCCAGTAAGTATTTATATGAGGGTTTTATATCCATCACCAGAAAATCACCTTATATGTACTCGGCCCAATCTGCAATGGTATGTCAATTCTCTCCATCACCCTTCTTTCAGTACCGTCAAATGCTCCCACTATGTTCTGACATGCCTTCATGTGAGAACTATCTATCGACAACCTCTTTAGTGTCGAAAATGGCAAAACATTCAAAGCTGATCCATTGTCAATTAACACGCTTGGCAGAGTATATCCCTTGCAACGAGTGGTGATTTGCAAGGCTTTGGCTGATCCCCTACCTCCAGCTGGAATTTCATCATCACTGAAGGAAATAAAGTTGTCAGCACTTATGTTACTAACTAATCGGTCAAGCTTATTGACTGATATGTCTTTAGTAACATAAGTCTCATTCAGCACCTTCATCAAAGCCTCACGATGAACTTCTGAACTTAAAAGTAAGGCTAGTACTGAAATACGAGCCGGTTGTTTACGTAACTGCTCCACCACACTGTATTCACTATGCTTTAAGAATTTAAAAAATTCTTTAGCCTCTTCCTTCTTCACAGGGACATTGATGAGGGTGTCAAGTCCTTCCTCCTGTTCGATTGACACATCCTTGGACTTTTCTGGTTCCGTTCTAATGTTTACTGATTCGTAACGTCTCCCATTTTGTATGTAGAACCACTTTTTTGAGCATCCTTAAAAGTACTTGTTGAGATTTCCACTCTCAGTGTAGCTATGTTACAGTTGTAATTCCATGGTACCATCTTGTTATCCTTGTAAGGAAATGACATAGGTCTTTGAATTACCACTTTAGGCGTGATTTGTGCTTAGACTTCTACCCTCCTCGATAGGGTGATAATGACTCTCGAATAATTGACTTTTTGACTTATCAACTCTCTTTTCGTTGCATGTACGTGTCCTCCCTCTGAGCCCTTCGTAAAACTCCAACTCTTTATTATCCATAAGGCTCTGTACCAATGTCCTAAACTCAGTACACTTTTGGATCTCATGTCCCTCAGCTTCATAGAACTCACAATAGTTCCTTAGTTCTTCACTTCTTCCCTCGAGACTTAATTTTATTAATCCCCTTCTTGTCATTTCTCTCCAAATTATTTTTAACGGGGTTTTCATTTCGAGATATCCCCTTTAGTAATTCTTATCAGATTTTCCCCAATCGCGTTTACTCCCTTATCTCCATGATTGGACAGTGGGTTCTCTGCATTGGGTGTATCATCCAGCTTGATAACTCCCAACTTAAGAATCTTCTCAACTACCTTTTTAAAGGCAGTACAGTTTTCTATTGAATGCCATGTTACTCCTACATGGTAATCACATTGGGCATTTGAGTCATACCATTTAGGATACTAGGGTTGTAATGGCTGTAGATAGAATGGGGATACTACGCGTTCCTCTAGTAAAGTATAATACAACTCCTTATACGTCATCGGGATTAGCGTAAATTAGATCTTTTCAGTATTTTGTTTAGGACCTGATTCTTGTCTTGTAGACTCCTGTTGCCTGGCAGTAACGACTTTAGGCTGACTAACAATAACTATCTTTGAGTTCCCTTTGTTATACGTGCTCGTATTATTCACCTCATTATCTTTTTTCCTAGGAGCAGATCTCCTAGTGGTTTCTCCTACTTCAATCTTACCACCCCTTATAGCATTTTCGATCATTTCCCCTGCCATAACTATATCTGTGAAGCTCTTAGTGGTGCTTCCTATCATATGGGTGATGAATGGCGCCTTTAAAGTGTTGATGAACAACATAGTGGTTTCCTTCTCTAGGAGAGGTGGTTGAACTTGCATAGCTATTTCCCTCCATCTCTGCATATTGCCTGAAACTCTTGTTTGATTTCTTTTCCATGTTTTACAACACGATTCTGTCAGGCGTCATATCTGTGACATGACTGTACTGCCTCATGAAGGCTTGGGCCAAGTCCCTCTAGAAGCTAATGTTAGCGTAGCTGAGTTGGTTGTACCATCTAGATGCTGCTCCTATCAAACTATCCTGGAAACAATGAATCAAAAGTTGATCATTGTTCACATAGCCCGTCATACGTCTACAGAACATCGTGATGTGGGCTTCAGGACAAGTTGTTCCATTGTACTTCTCAAATTTCGGATCTTGAATTTGTGAGAAAGCACCAAATCTGGGACCAGACTCAAGTCCTTGGCGTCAATACCATGATGATGGTCAGCATTCTCCAAAGCCTTGAAGTTTTCCTCCAACCACCTACAACGATCCTCCAACTGTCTTGAAGATTCAGTTCTAATTCTCTCTTTCTCCGTAATATCCAGGTTAGGGATAACAGGATTGGCTGGATTATCTCCCGGATTAGATCCAGAGCCAACTTGGAAATTCATGGGTGGTCTAGTATCCGTCTGTCCATGTTGAGGCCTAATTGTAACAGATGGCTTCTAGGGATACTCTTCAGGCTGTGCTGGCGCATGTGGTGGGGTAAAACCTGGAGGGTTTCCTTCGATCTCTTCTCTAGTAATGGCCATGAGACTCTTTCCTTTTTCTATCATTCCACTCATCATCTAGGCCATTTGAGCCATCATATTCCTTTGTACCTCCAACATCTAATCTCTTATCTCTTGCTGAAGTTTTGCCATTTGCTCTTACATCTGGTCTTGCATTTCTCTCTGAAATTGTTCCATCATTTGGTCCATTTTCCTTGACTTTGCTCGTGTACTGTAAGAGTGTTCAGCTTCCAGATTTTCTTTCTCTCTCTCTCTATAATTTAAATTAATTAGACTCTCTCTAAAGATTTGAATGCATATGATGTTATGTAATGCAAATGCATGAATGCAAAAGAGGCATCGATTCTGATTCAACTTCATTTTAGAAAACTTTATTAGAAAACAAATTCTTTTACATAAAATGGATTACAAATAAGCTTTCGCCCTAAGTCTTAAAGTCTTAATTTTCCCTAATAACGAAACTAGCTCTTGACTACGATCTGACTGTAGCTCATACTTCATGCTCAATATGTAGGCTTGCGCTGCCAAAGTCTGTAGGTGATCAGCTACTTTTCGAATCTGAACTATGGCTTCCCCCATGAGATAGTCCCGGCTTCGACTTGACTGTGTGAATGATGGAGCTCTTCCTTCAAATGCCCTTCCTTTGTTTCAAGACACTCAATCCAAAGTTCACAACTGTGCAGTGCTGATTCTAACTCTTCCATTCTACCCTTCATTTTTTCAATCAGGCTTGCCTTTAACTCAATCACAGAATTATGGCTCCGATGGTGATGAAGAGACCGTCCAAGTTCAGCCACTCTAGCTTATAATTCTCCTTTTTCATTTAAACTTCCTGCCAAGTTCTTCTCTAAGGCCTCGTTTCGCGCTTACATCTCTCAAAACTTTCTCTCCCAATAGTTAACTTTGGCCTTTTCCTCTTGGACTTCTTATTTCCATTGTTCCAAAGTTTCCCCCAATCCAACATTCTTCATCAATAGATGCATCTTCTTATATTCGATCTTCATGCTATCTCGATCTTCCTCAATCTTTCTCTTTTCCTTTCTTACTTTCTCAGATTTTAATTTCTGAGTATCCACATCTAGCTTCAAGTACATTTTCTCTTCTTCTAGCTTCTCTATCTTCTTTTCGAACTCTAAACTCTGCCTTTCGAAGTCCTGCTTTATAATCTCTAACTTCGATGGGATGACTTGTAAACACTCATTTAGTGGTCGAGCACCCTCCACACTTGGCTTAGAAATGTTATCATTGATCCTTTTTCTCAACCACTCTTTATATTTTGGGGTTGCCATCTATCCTCAAGTCAATATCTTTATACAGCGAGCCTACTTCCACGCTTCAAAAATCTCTCGAATCCTCTTCTTATAATTTCCCCCTTATATGAGAATTCGCTTTGAGCTAACCCATGTGTCACCGGTATGAACTGTCCTACTTTATATTGCCTTAGTACGAGCAACGGTGCATATCCCACAGCTCCCCATACTTCAGGCAAAGGTACCCAATCGAAATTTTTGCATCGAGATAAAGGACTTTATCGGGAATCAACCAAGGGGCTCTCCACTCAACATCTTCCTCTCGGAGGTTTTAAAGAATTTCCATCCAACTTTCCTCCAATAGATTGTCTCTCATTTTCATAGTTGCAGCGTCCTTTAAAGGGGAATAACTTTCAGAGAACACTTAGTAAGAAACTCTGTCAACCTTCCAAAAATGGTTGTGAAACCAAACCATTAGCAACTGTGTACATACAATGAATCTACCCTCACTAGCTCTCTGACACACATTCAAAGATCTGAACGTCTCAACTAAAATCGCTGGTATAGTTGTGACTCTTTTGTTAAGTCGATCGAATAAGTCAGTAACCGCTTCATCTATATGTCGTAACGCTTTGGGGAAGATTACCAATCCATAAATACATAAAACAAAGTCGTCAATCTTCTTTTTTTCATCTGGATGTGTCAGAATCAAGTCCCTCAAACTCACCCAATGTATGAATTTACCTTCACCTTTTTCTTGAATCCTAGAAGTAACCCACTGGTCACTCATCCCTATGATACCCATCAATCTTTTCACAAAAGTCGTAACATTGGCAACCCTAAAATAAACCCTATCAGCTTAGAACCTTGAGCAGCGAAGCAAGGTCATATATTCTTCCAATGTGGGCACTAAATCTATCTCTCCAAAAGTGAAACAGCTATAAGCAGAGTTCCAAAACTGAGTCATAGCCCGAAATAGATGCTTATCTACCTTGATGTCCAACAAGTAAGGTAGATCACCATAATCATGATAAAATAGATGTTTTGCCTCATCACCCCATTGAGTCCATATATCCTTCAACTCTCTAAACTCATTTTGTATAATACTAACACGAGTAAAATCCCAAAGTTTAGATACATACCGGTCAATTAAGCTATTCCCCTTCTCTAATTGTGTTTGCTCTCACCAAGTGCGAACAGCTGCATTGCCTCCCACTTAATCAAGGAACTCCATAACCAGCTTTCTAACTTTAGAAACTGATCGTGAATCGACACCTCTAGAAAAATAAGATGATATGCACAAAAATAAAATACCATGAGTTAGTATCACAGCATAAAACATAAGGCAATTGAAATAAACACACCTATCTGGGTAACTACTAAAATTATGGTCGCTCTATCTAAGGTGAATTCTTAAGGTTTACTATATACGGTTTAGCTCTAAAGTTGAGGTACCCGAACCAGCAGATTTCTCGATCCTCACCCATTATAGGCTCATACGGACCGAGTTCGGTTCAGGGGAATACATTTCCCTATGACCATACGGAGGTGAAAATCTCACGGAGACATAGGTACGGATGTATTTCGAAAGTAGTCCACTAGCCCATGCGGAGGTGAAAACCTCACAAAGGCATAGCTTCTCGCTCCCACGATGGTCATGTAGTGTAACACCCCAAACTCGATTCAAACATCACTACCGGACCTGGCATGTCACTGGAAAGGAGTTTTATAAAATATCGTGAACTTCAGAAAACATTCAGTTATTATCCTAGTCTAGTGTCTCAAATGAGTACTCACTGTTCGTTTAGGTTATAATTTAAATCACCGATTCTTAGTGCTTAGGTGACTTTTGAAAACACATGCTATTACTCCTCATCAAGCTAGAGAATTTGCCGGAAGAAAATCCATTTATAGAAGAGAATCATTAGTTAAGTTGAATGAAAGACCTTGTTCGCATTTAGGTGAAAACATCATATTAATTAGTTAATGTGTAGAGCGTCTAAAACTTTAAATCGAATATTTAAACCAGATTAATAGTGGCCTTATTACAACATGAAATCCTAGAAACTAAAAGATAAAATAAAGTTTTAATTTAAAAAAAAATGCATGGCCATCTCGTAGTCCTCTCCGGCCCGGTCCATTGCGCTTTTATTACCTGCAAAATGTTAAGCAACGAGGGTGAGTAGAAAGACTCAATATACAATTCCCTATACCATTACTGGGCTTAGCCCGTCAATTTACCGTTTGGGCCTTAGCCCCTTTTTACGCCCACTTTAGCGAAACCCTTACAAAATCAAATCTTGGGCCTCAGCCTTATAACATAGCATAATAGATTTCAAATGCACAATGATGCATAACCCAGCCCAACCTAAATTTCCATCCGCTACACACCACCCATTCCTACCAATCACACTAGTGGGGATTTCTACAATCGACCCTCCATCCGCTACACACCATCGATGGCAGTTGCTGTAGCCAGCTGCTCATCGCCCTTAATACGTGGCCTAGCCACCGAAATCATAATGTGACGTAGTCACCGGAGTATGTGGTAGAGCCACTCGAATTAACAATGTGACAAAAGTCACCGGAGTATGTGGCAAAGCCACTCGAAACACTACCCCTTTTAACAAAATGATATCCCCATGCCCATGCAACATGTGATCAATGAATGCAACATATCATATACTATCCCATGGCATACTCAAGATGTTCATGTATACACATAATCATATTCAACAATCATTATTCAGCATACTCAGAGAATGAACGTACCTGGTGCCATGAAATTTTCCCTTTAAGGGTATATAATGGCTATTACTGCATTTTTGGCTTATCAACCCACATACATAATCAAATTAATAACATACAAGGTGTGGAAATTACACACTTGTAAACATGAAGAACTATGCTATCGATCTCGTTAACACCTTCATTCGCAGGGATCACAGCGATCTACTTATCCCTCTCAGAAACGGGCCCACAACCTGGTGGCCAATCACGAACAGTGGCCAATCACGAACTCCCTTCTTTGTTTGGCTAGGATTTGGTTCCATGAAAAAGGTCTTGATCAAAAGACCGGGTTAAGGCATGAGAAAGTAGAAAGAATAGGTACCATAAACGAAAAAGTTTCTTACCTTACTTAACCAAAAGTCAAAAGCTAGAAGGGTTGGCCTAAAGAACCGATTGAGTCCCTAAATAGTCACCATGTTAGAATCGGTTTTCCATTAAATCAAAAGAAGTGGCCTTTCAGCCGAACAATTGAATAGAGTACCCCCTTATACCTATTAGAACAACAACAACTTACCAAAATTCTCTTAAAAATAGACCACACTAGGAAGAGATGATGAAGATGCGTCCCTCGAAGCAAGAGTACACCGAAAGAAGGACCTACGTTCGGCTACCAGTAGAGTCGATAGAAAGTGTGCCTATACTTGATGCACGAAAGGGTTTCGGTTTCCACATAAATATGAAATAAAGAAGAAGAGAAAGTACACAAAGTAAAAAATAGGTTTCGATTAAGATACTCACAATTTCGGCTATGAAGAACAGAGAAGAAATGGGACAGAGGGGATTCGGTTATGAAGAAAATGTCTAACAAGAGAAGAAAGAAAAGAGCACAATCACAATATGACTTTCGGCCACCACAAGAGAATAAGAAAAAGTAGAAGGAGGCTAGGAGATGTTTCGGTTTTGGCACCAAGAAAAGAAGTAAAAGTTCCAAAAATGCAAAGAGAAGTAAGGGAGTGTTTATGAGTTTTCTTTGCCAACCGAAAGTTTTCAATACACTTGAGTGCTACCCTTCAAGGTTCGGCCCTCTCCCTAATCCAACTAAACCGCACACTCTCACACACACCACCTTCCCAAATTCGGCCAACTTCTTTCCTTCTCTCCAAATCCCTCAACTCCCTCCACCTTTCACTCTCCACTCCCCATTCAAAGTTGTTGACCGATTCCTCCTCCTCAAATTCCTTTCATTCCTTCATTCAAATGTGTTGACTCATTCAACACCCAACCACCAGGTCCACACCCAAACCACCTCTCCTCCTTCTTGGCGTAAAAAAGAAATCCCCAAAATGTAAACCACGCGACTCGAACCTGCTCCCTCACAGCTCCCCTGAGGCGTCACTTACCTGCATCTCAAGTGGCGCCTCCTTGCCACTTTACTACTCCAATTCTTGTGTTACCACACACACACAATCACACTTAAGGCCTACGCTCCCAAGCTATCCTCCTAAAGGCCCTAAAGTAAACATTCAACCAAGACTCCGGCTCAACCCAGAGTCTTTCTAATACCCCCAAACACATCTAATTAGCAATTAACACAAGTCAACACACAAAAGCATGAAATGCAGAACCCCTAAACTTGGGATGTTACAACGGATGTATTCCGAAATCAGTCCACTAGCCCATGCAGAGGTGAAAACCTCACGAATGCATAGCTTCTCGCTCCTACGACGGTCATGTAGTGTAATGCATGAAACATTTTATAAAATAGAATCACATGCAATAAAAGAAAAAAATCATGACTTTTCAAATCAGACTTTCAAATTTCAACATTTGGACAATAACTAATCGATTTTTCGGCTTGACTCTCTTATTGGTCCCCAATGGAGTCGCCAAGTTGTCTAAACCTTTTTTAAATTTTATGAAAAACTGGGTCGACTTTTTTAAAACGAAAATGGGAGTCGTCACCAATCCCTTTTTACTTAGGTGTGATTGGATCACCTTACAAAACGTTTTATTTTAAAACATTTGATTTTTGGTCCACGAAAAATAAGAAAATGGACTCAGGAATCGGTTACGTATGAGAAAGGGTTAGCACCCTCATAATGCCCAAAAATTGGTACCTAATCGATAAAATTATGTCCAAATGTTTGAAATTTAAAAGCATTTAAAAATATGATTTCCAAAAAACTTCGAACAAATTTGGTTTAAAATATGAGAGTTCTTCGATCCGAAAGATTATAAACATCACATCCAGCACGATTGAACACGATATTTTTTAAACACTCTAACTAAAATCATCTCATAATTTAGAAAACATCGAGTAATTTTTGATTTAAAATTTGAGATTTCTTCGATTCAAAGGAATATAAACATCACATCCAGCACGATTGGACACGATATTTTTAAAACCCTCGTAACTAAGATTATCTCATAATTTATAAAACTTCGAGCAATTTTGATTTAAAATTTAAGATTTCTTCGATCTGAAGGAATATAAACATCACATCCAGCACGATTGGACACGATATTTTTAAAACCCTCGTAACTAAGATTATCTCATAATTTATAAAACTTCGAGCAATTTTGATTTAAAATTTGAGATTTCTTCGATACGAAAGAATATAAACATCACATCCAACACGATTGGACATGATATTTTTAAACCCTCGTAACTAAGATCATCCCATAATTTATAAAACTCGTTAAAAAGATATTTAGTTATTTAGCCAAACGAAAAATTGAAACCCAGCACGATTGAGCACTATTTCCTGAATTTTTAAATACCAAAACATTACCTTATTTTAAAAACCTTTAAATAAAATATTAATTTTGCAAAAATGTACTTTTTATTTTAAACAATAACTATATGACAATATTGCATTTATACACTATCGAACATAAATATAAGAAACAATTATAACATACTAATATTTAAGATAGACAATAATAATACAAAATACGACAAATAATAATTCCTATACCTAAGCAATTACAAATACATGATGAAGTATATGCAAATATAATAAACAATAAAATCAACTATGAACATATTTTATGCAAATTTAAATAGATAAAAGGACATACATATAAACAATATAAACAATATGTTAAAAATATATATGATGATTTTAAAAATATAAAAATATTGTAAATGGAATATATTATAAATAAATTTAATTAATTATATAATATAATATTATATTATATAATGTGTAGCATTTTAAAATATAAATATAATATAATATAATATATATATATATATATATAAATACTAAAATAATATGTAATCAAAAATAATTAGACAAAATAATAATTATTTATAATTTAATAAATTAGTATAGATAACTACTAAAAATATAAAATATTTAATATAATACATAATTTAATACCAATTTAAAATATATATAAAAAATTTTAAACAAAAAAAGAGGGTTAAATTGAAATATAAATAGATTTCCAGGGCTAATTTTAAAAAAAATCAATTAATAGGACGTAATTAAATTTAATAAAATATTGGAGGGAATGAAAGAGCAATTTCTCCTTTTTAATAAAACGCACGGATCTTTGTCGGGTCTCCGGGTCGGCACGCGGATCCTGTTAAACCAAAACGACGTCGTTCCGTTTCGTCTATAAAGGTTAATTTCCATAAAAAAAATCATTTTGACTCTGATTTTTAAAAAAAACTCTGAAATCCTCTAAAAGCTTCGTCCCTCGCCTGAGCTCCAATTGTCCGTTTCTGGGCCACACGCCACACGTGCCTCCGTGGCCGCTGGCCGGTGGCCGGAGGTCTAAAACCTCTGTTTTTTTTCTCGTCTTTTCGAAAGGTAATACCTTCTTTTTTACACTTGTTAAACAATGGGTTATATGTACAAATATATATATATATATATATATATAAAACGGATAACAGAATGAAATATTAAGAAAAATCACCTCTGAAAAAGTCTGTCTTTTATTCTTTTGAACTGACAATATTTTCGTACTCCCTGATTTTGGTTTTTTTTTGCATAAATCTGTGTTTTTGTGTATTCGTGTGTTTCGTATTTGTGCCTCTGTCTTTTTTCTGTATCCCCCCTTTACAGGTTTTACAAAGGGGTTTTATAACCCAAAAAATAAAAATAAAAAAGGAAAATATATATTCCATATCTTTCTTTCCTTTTTTGCTGCAGTTTATTTTCCTTCTACTTTGGTGTTTTCCTTTCTTTGCAGGTTGAAGGCGGAGGACGATGGCTAAGCGCGGATCGCGACGTGACTGGCGACATGATCGAGGAATCACGCTTGAAGGTCAGGCGAAGCTTATGACGTAATGATCGGTCTCCTCTCAAGCGGCCTTGTTGTTGGCTATTCGGTATTGCGCGCTAGGGTTCGAAACCCTAAGCTAAACTCGTTTAATGTTGGGCCTTTTGAACAAGCTTTACATTTTAGGTATTGGGTAGTCCAGGTTTAAGTGTTGGGTCAGATTTAGGCTTAGTTTGGGTTTTGTTCGGGTAGTGTGTTCGGGTTATTGGGGTGATGGGTCAATTTGTTGGTTTGGGTGAGGTTGGTTTAAGGTCTGTAATATGGACTGTTTAAAAAAAAACATCATTTATTTTTTATTTTGGACTGTATATGGACCCGGGCAAAATGGGTTATTACATTAAAATTGATATAAACTTATAAAAATATATTAAATAATAATATAAACTTGAATTGGAGTGGTTAGCCAGAAATTGGCAAGGATAATGGTTCAGGGAAAGCCATTAGACCGGTTGACTAGGGAATCTGACGATTGAATCGATTTTTATTTTTTAATATTTTTATCAAACCAAAATTTTATTATCCAACTATTAGCATATGTTAGAATGAAATACTTTAGCTAAGGTTTTTAAAACCAAACTGATACTCAAATTGGTCAGGCCATTAGTTTGCAAGTTCAACTGATTTATCCAATTCAATTAAATAAAACATTAAAAATAAAAAAGTAAAAAAACAAATCGGTTCAATCATTTGGTTCCATGTCAAAAACTTTAGTGGCTTTCTTACCCTTGTCGATTTTGGTCTAATCAATCCAACCAACTGATTTGGCCTAATTTTTATGATTTTCTAATAACTTTTATAAGTTTATATACGCTTTAATATTTTTATAATTTTTATGATTTTTATAGAATTTTAATATGTTTTTTATAGAATTTTAAACATTTTAACTATGTTTTATCAATTTTATAAATTTTTTATAATTTATTAGAATTTTTATAATTTTATAATATTTATAATTTTTATAAATTTATATATATTTTTATATTTTTAAAATATTTAATAATTTTATATATATTTGTGATTTTTATAATAATTTTAATGATTTTTAATCATTTTTATAAAAAATATTAGATTGAACAAGAAGTTACCACACATGTCACCATGATTGTCCGTTAATTTATTTTTAGCAATCAACTTGGTCAATGATAGAAACCGTTAATGGAGGAGTTTAATTGATTTTTTTTTATTTTCTTTAAGTTTTATTTTTTTACATATAAGCTATTTTAAAGTTTTCAAACATAAGGATTAAATATAAAAATTATTTAAATACAGGGATTGGAAGCAAATTTAACCTTTAATTGTTAATTTCAAATAAAGAAGAACAAAAATGGTTGTTGAAATTTGAAAAAGAAAGAACGAAAAGAAAAGAAGAGGTCGTACCAAAACGTTGACGACAGCGATTCCGACGTGGACAAATCTGGACCGTCATATCCGTAACAAGTCGGTCTTAAACCATAGGGTTTGAAATACACCGTTCGTCCGCCCCTTTATGTTTGAATATCTCTCTTTGTACCGTTTCATCCTCTCTCTCGCAACGCTTCGCTTTGCCTTTTTTTTTTTTTTTCCCATTTGCATTAGCAGATTTAAAAAAAAAAAAACCCCTTAAATTTCTCTTCATAATCTTCGCTTTGAATCTGCTAAAGCGCTCCGTTTTTACTTCCTCTCTAGACTGGTTCTCCATTTCTCCGTTTTCGAAGGTCGGTTTGGTGCGTAGTACTTTCTTTTTCTTCTTTTAGGATTTTTCTTTTTAAAATCTTATAAACTTGAAATAACTTCAATTGTTCTTGTTGTTCAAGTTAAATGTTGAATTTCCGAGTTGTTAGAAACTAATTTTGATTTTGGTCATGATCTAGGGTTTGAATTTTAGGGAATTTATTCTAAATTTCGAATTTTTAAATTTTTTTGGTTAAATTACTCGAATTTTGTACAAAAAATTCAAATTCGTTGACTTCTGACTTTTTAGTTATAAGTATTAAAGTTATTCGATATATTTTTTTTATTTTTTTCTCTTTTTTGTTAGTTTGTTCTGTAGTTTGGCGGGGAGGAATTTTCTAGTTAGGTTTGATTATAATGATTTTGAGAGCATATTGCGGACAGAAGCGTTGTAGAGTTGGGATTGGGGTATGCAGCTTTATTCATCTGTAAACAAACAATGGAAAGTGACATTAAAGTATCAACTCCTTCGGTTGGGCTCGGCAGCAGTGATGGTGCTCAGAGAATTCGACCTGTTCATGGGTATTTTTCTTTTAATTGCATAGTGATTCTTATTTTTAGTAACTCTTACTTGAAAATTTTAATACCATTATTGATGTTCTTGGCTGTTCTTCCTCTCCCACTATAATGCTTTTTTTTTTCTTATGTTATTGTTCAAGTTACAAGAAATTGATTGTTTTATATGCTGCTGAGTTTCGTGACATTGCTTCATTCTATAGGAGGACTAGTGGTCCTACAAGGCGATCTACAAAAGGACAATGGACAGCTGAAGAGGTATTATTAGCTTTTTCTGTTATGTTTTTTCTATTCTTTTTCAAGTCTATACCTTTTTGTACCTTTTCCCTTTTTGTGTCATGTATTGTAGTATCCGTTAATTTTAGTCCTGTGGCTCCTGCCCTAAAATATGATCTGTATTGGTGTCCATATATAGATGTGTGTATGTTTTGTGTGTCTATCAGTATATATATGTATATATTCTTAAATGATTTTCAATTTGACAACATAATTGATGGCCCTCCAGGATGACATTCTGAGCAAAGCTGTTCAACGTTTTAAAGGAAAAAATTGGAAAAAGATAGGTATGATTTCGAATTGAAGTGGCATGAAAACCCTTCGTGCTTCAATTTGCATGTTCTGATTGTAAGGTTGGTTCATCTGCAGCGGAGTGTTTCAAGGATAGGACTGATGTACAGTGCTTACATAGGTGGCAAAAGGTTTTGAACCCGGAACTTGTTAAAGGGCCATGGTCAAAAGAAGTGAGTGATTTTACTTATTTCTTTCTTGTAATTCCTTGAAGTGTTTGTTCTTGACAAAACAGAATTTTTTCTTTATACTATTAGGACATTCTGAGCTTCTTTTGTTAAATATAAGCAGGAGGATGAGCTGATTATTGAGCTGGTGAACAAATATGGGCCAAAAAAGTGGTCAACCATTGCTCAGCACTTACCTGGACGTATTGGAAAGCAATGCAGGGAAAGGTGTGATAGTGGAGCTGTTAATTTTGATAGTTTAACCCTACCTACATTTAGAACATTGGAGAAGGCCATGAGGGGAATGTTGAACCTTGGAATGTGTCAATTCCCAGGATGGATGAGAACAGCTGGGCAAAGCCTGGTTGCATTGGTTAATCCTGTTGAACTTGACAGTTTGCCAGGGGTTATCCTTCTTGGATTTTACTGTAGACATCTCTTGGATTTTATGAAAGAATTTTGCTGTTGTAGTGCTCCCTTCTTTCTGCCGAAATTAAGAAAAGAAAATCTGTTCCTGTTTTTACACTTGTGCTCATAGAACTAATTGCTTATGCAGGTGGCACAATCATCTCAATCCTTCCATAAACAGGGAGGCGTGGACTCAGGAAGAAGAGCTGGCTCTAGTCCGTGCTCATCAGATTTTTGGAAACAGATGGGCGGAGCTCACAAAGTTCTTGCCAGGAAGGTATGTTGTTATCACTAAGGGAAGCTACACCTTTCCATCAATTTTATGTTAAGGTTGCGTATTTTGTCTTTTATTCTTTTAACTACTGCTTCTCCCTATTCCTGAAAGTCATCCTCTCATGTTTGTCTTAACTCTATTGTTCTGTTAATTAAAAGCTAACATATTTTGTGCATTTGAACTTACCAATAACTTGCTTTATTTCCATCTTTTTATGGGAACAGGACAGACAATGCAATAAAAAATCACTGGAACAGTTCAGTAAAAAAGAAGTTGGATTCTTACATAGCATCAGGCCTTCTAGAACAACTTCAATTCCCGGTTCTTGCAAATCAAAGCCAGCCTATGCCTTCATCTTCTATGAGGATGCAGAGCACCGTAGATGATAGTGGTGCCAAATGTAGGAAAGAATCAGAGGACCTATCAGAATGCAGCCAAGAGTCAAATATGATTGGCTGCTCTCAATCAGCAAGTGATTTAGCTACTGCTGCTGTACATACAAGAGAGCAATTCCACTTGACTGAAATGTCTGGTGTGTCAAAAGAGAGGAATTCCAGTTCAGTACCTTGTTCAGAAGAATATTACCCATCTTTTGAAGATGTCAACTTCTCCATTCCAGAAATACCTTGTGAAGTGGGGTACTCTTCCAGTGGGGATTACCAGTTTGGTGAGCATATGTTGATAACCGATGATGAATGTTGTAGGGTCCTATTCTCGGAAGCAGTGAATGATGGGTGCTTTGCCTCTGAAAATTTTACACAGGGATCTAATATTGTTGAATTGGGTGGCTGCACAAACACATCTCTTTGTCAGCCTTCAGACATCCAACCATCTGAAACTGGAAAAATTCCAGCTTCACAATCTGGCCTTCCTTCAAGGTCTGAGGTATTACCAACCTCGTGCTGTCAATCTTTCACATCTCCTTCTCTTCTTTCAGTTGGGGATGGTACACTTATGTATGGCCAAGAGCAGAGTCAATTAAACTGTCTACCTTTTGGAACTCAAGAGCAAGAATTTACCATGAATGCACATGATGGCTTCATCTTTACTAATGATGATCATACAAATGATACTGACCTACAAGAGCAGACATACCTTGCAAAGGATTCTCAGAAGTTGGTTTCAGTTAGTAGTATTGGTTCAGAGTTAAGTGCCATGCTAACTTGTCCTATTGCGGATGATAAGCGAAACTTGCCTGCAGAGCAAGATGTCAGAGGTCTATGTTACGAGCCTCCTCGATTTCCAAGCTTGGATGTCCCTTTTTTCAGCTGTGATCTTATACCATCAGGCGGTAATATGCAGCAAGAATATAGCCCCCTTGGTATTCGCCAGGTGATGATGTCTTCTATGAACTGCATCTCTCCATTTAGGTTGTGGGATTCGCCATCTCGGGATGGCAGTCCAGATGCTGTGCTGAAAAGTGCTGCCAAAACTTTTACTGGGACACCATCCATATTGAAAAAGCGCCATCGTGACCTTTTATCACCTTTATCAGAAAGACGAAGGGAGAAAAAGCTGGAAATTGATATGACATCCAGTTTGACCAAAGACTTCTCTCGTTTGGATGTGATGTTTGATGAAAGTGTTACTGGCAACACATCTCAGGTGTCTCCATCTAAACGTAAAACCAATGCTAGAGTCTCCATTGAAGAAAAAGAAAACGTGTGTCAAGAATTTCCTGGGTCACTAGACAATGGGGGGGATCACACTGAGCCATTAGATGATGAAGCTCAGAAAAAAGATTCTAATGGAACTAATTCTCCAGGAAATATAAAAAAGGAAGCCTGGGGAATTGATATCAAGGACAAAACTGACGCTCATACTTCAGAAAAGATTGTGAGTTCTTTCTTCTTCCCTTCAATGATTTTGATGTTTTCTAGCTCAAGGTGAAGTTGCCAGATTAAATCCATGTCAAATTTTATCCAAGAGATATATGATGCTGATAGTATGTACAACTTATGCTGTTTTCTCTTGTGGCCTTGTTTTGGAAATCTTGGTCTTAATTATTCTCTCTTCACTACTGTATTATTATTCATTTTTGCATCTAAGGCTGAATTGATTTATCATATGAATTTATGCAAACTCTACTGTTGACAGATCCAACAGCCTTCGGCAGTGCTTATTGAGCATAATGTAAATGATCTACTATTGTTTTCTCCTGATCGTGTTGGTCTTAAAGCAGACCAGCCATTATTGCCTTCAAGCATACGAACTCCACGAAATCAGTGTCATAAGAGCTTTAGAGCTATATCAAATCAAGGTTTATCAGGAAATGCATGCTTAATTGTTAGCTCTCCCACTCTGAAAGTAAAGAACAGTGACGGCCACTCAATCTCTGTTACCGCAGTACAGTGTACCAATTCACCTGCAACCCTTGAGAATTTGGCTGATAATACTGGGATTGATACTGCTATTGAAAATTATAATATGTGAGTTTTGGCTGCTCCCCAGAGTGATTACAATTGTTATAATACTTCCTTGCTATTCATTGTCTTTTATGTCAAGAGCTGCTTTGCTTTTATTTCAATGTCAAATGCTAGGATAAGTTGATTGGTTCTTATGTGTTGCTTGCTTGTGGATTGCCAGGTTTGGTGGAACTCCATTCAGAAGAAGTATCGAATCCCCGTCGGCATGGAAGTCTCCTTGGTTTATTAACTCTTTCGTTCCAGGCCCAAGGATCGACACAGAAATAACAATTGAGGTATAACTCTACTTCAGCCGTAAGCAAGTTTTTGCAGAATTTAACCTTTTTCTAATGCTTCCTAATAACCGGATTTTCTTTCCAGGACATAGGATATGTTATGAGCCCCGCAGAAAGAAGCTATGACGCCATTGGATTGATGAAACAATTAAGTGAGCATACTGCTGCTGCTTATGCTGATGCCTTGGAGGTTTTGGGAAATGAAACTCCAAAATCAATTGTAAAAGGAAGACTCTCCAACAATCGTAACATGGACAAAGAGAATAACGGGGTTGAGAATCGTTCACATTTGACTTCAAATATATTGGTATTACTGAAAAACCATGTTTTAATCATCATCCTTTGTTACTAAGAGCAATTTGTTGAAAGTAGTATGCAATTTGTGTGCAGGCCGAGTGCCGCATCCTTGATTTTAGCGAATGTGAAACACCAAGAAAGGGAACCGAAAATGGGAAATCCAAAACAACTGCAGCAGCCGTGAGTTTCTCAAGCCCCTCTTCCTATCTTTTGAAAGGTTGCAGATAGTGCCTTTTATTATTATTTTTTGACTAAAAATCCCTCATGTTTGTAGTTTATATCATATATGTATGCCATTTTTTTGTTTTTTCAAATTTCTTCAATTTGTTGTGAAAAGGGAACGGAATCAATTAATTAAATTGATAAAAGAGTGTATGAAGTGCACATAGATTCTTCAGCTCTTCTCACCAACTTTTTGCACATCGAATTCTAAAATCATGGTTCCATTTTCTTTTTTACAACATTTAATAGCATTCATTTTAGCCACTGTTACAACGCATGATGAGGCAGTAAAGGTGTGGCTTTTTCAATAGGACCATGTTTAGAAATAACTTAATTTCGAATGTTAAAAACTGAATTGAAACCTGAAATGGCCTAATAAAAAATCAGATTACTAAATCCGAAATGATCTAAATTTGGAATTTAAGATATGAAATTATGCTGCTCCGAGTAATCCTTCTAAAAATGTACTCTACCCGTCTAATTAACAAGTTACCTCTAAGTCTTGATTCTATATATATGGACCAGATATTTTAGCAAATTCTTTTTTTTTTGAACACTATATTAGCAGTGAATTTTTTTTTTTTTCATAAGCAAGTCTTAAAAGTTATTAGTCTTTTAAAAATATATTTGATTACGTCTTTATAGAATATTTGTCAACTTTTAATTTTACTCCATTAATAGTGTATCAAATATTTTTTCTTAAAATTATTACAAATTCTTTATTTAGCTTTAAAATTATTACAGCAAAAGTTTTAACATTTGACATTTTATTGTGTTCTTAAAAGCATTTCTTCTTTTTTGGAATTGCATTCGTAATTAATAAATTTAATCCATAATAATTGTCTATTTTTGTCATTTTAGTGGTTTTTTTTATATGGAGGAATGGGATAATATTATTTGAATTCGTATCAAATAGATGTTTAATAATAGCTTTAAAGTGTTTGACAATAGCTTAAACCATCGTTCCAAGACATTGACTTTTTAAAAAGAAATTAAAATCTTTAAATATTTTTAAATTTAATTTTTTTTTTGAAATCCTTATGAGCTAACATGTAATTGCCAATAAATTTTTAACAGCTCAATCAAATTTTCCATCTAAAGAGAGTACAATTAAACTAAATTTGGCACTATGCCAATTACATTTGAGGAGGGTAAATATTAGGAGTTAGAAGCCATCTTTTAGCTAACAATAATTGTCTTAGTCTATAAATTTGGAGTTAAAATAAAATAAAAAAAATCAAATTTGTTTAACTCAAATCAATATGATTAAATCTTAATTGATCATAAAAGATAATAATTTAAAATGATCTAAATTCAAAATGATCCAAACAAGTAACTTAAAATGACTCGTACTTAAGTGCTAAACATCATTTGAAGAACTTAAATGACATGAGCCTAAAAAAACCCTAAACTTAAAATAAATCAAAAAGTTCAAATCTGAAATTACCTAACTCAAATTAACCCAACTTAAAACTGATTCAATCTGCTGAATTAAAAATCAACCATCAAATCCCATTCAAAGTTGTTAAACAATTTATTCCAATCCTTTTAAGATATGGCCATTAAAAAAAAAATACAATTTAAAAAAAAATAAAAGAGAGGCCAACAACCTGTTAACTTAGTGACCAGCAATAAATTGAGAGGCATGGGAGAATGAATTCCATCTTAAACAATCTCATTCCCACCCTCAATTATTGTTGCTATTATTAAGAATTGAGACAAAAAGTATTTTTGTTAAGTAAGAAAAGGCCTTGCTTGTAAATGTATTCTAAAAAGCATATTTAGATATGAAAAGAAGGTCGGTCTCCTTGGATTCACTAGGCGTAAAACCTCACATCTCCCGCAAAGGGTAGTGGTGTTGTTATTGAGAATGGCAGGCCCTGTTCCCACAAGGAACGATGTCGTAAAATCCCCTATTCCTGATTGCTCCCTCTCCGATCTTCTTTCAACCCCAACCCTCCATAAAATTATTGCTAATGCTATTACACCAACCTGCAATAAAACAGTCATCTCTATATTTCAACACTAATCTAAACCGATATCAACTTATAACGATGCAAGTTTCAAGTTGGAATAGTTTGAACTTAAAATAATCTAAATTCAAAATAAACTTTAACCTATTAATCTGATAGATTACGAGCAAAAGAAATTATTATTGGCTATCTTAGAAAATATAACCTACCTGTGGGACTAGAATCAAAAGCGTAATCAAGCGACACATCTTGTCATGGAAGACAACAAAGGTCTTGAAATATTCATGATTCGCATCAATGTATTTTGAAATTAGCTGTCATTGTGGAAATAATCGCACACATATCAAATATAGTATATAATCAAACTTAACTTATTTCTATCTCTGTACCTACTTTAACAACAATAACTCCTATCCTATCATCTCTTAATAAAACAAGACTGAAAGAATGGCTGTCTAATTGGGAGTAGCAACTTTAAGACCAAGAAAATTGACTTCAAAGACGTAATACCTCTGTCCTATCTGTCCTTAATAAATAAATTTTAAATTATACTATTTTCCTTTTATTTAGGTTTCATAAGTAACATCTAAATTATTAATTTCATCTGTTTTTATCTTAAAACACGATACCAACCAATAAGAATGTGATGCGTTACACATTCTTATTACATGCCTTATATTTTGGGGAAAAATAAGACAAAAAGTAATAATTTAGGTCCAATTTTTTACCAACAAAAACTTTAGGTCCAAAAGAAGAAGATATAATGGTTGGCAGATTTTTCAATTCCAGAATAGGTTGATTGAGAATAAGATGAAGAGTGCATATTAGACTAAAATAGTTTGTAGTTATGTGAGATAAATGTTAAATTGCAAGTGGAACCGAGGCTAACAATATAATGAGATATATGGGTGTTAGAGTAGGCATACCGAACTCCAGTCATTCTTGAAGAAAATGGTGACAATCACGGCAATTTCCAGAAAAAGAAGGGAGCAAACGCTGAAAATATACTAATTAGACCTTTGTTCAGGAAACTTACAATATGGGCTTTCAACTTCAATTTTTTTCTATTCTAAAACCTTAAACCCAATTCCTGAATCAATGATTGCTTATAAGCATGAAATGGAAACTTCACAATCCAATTATTTTACGGTTTTCATCCCATATTATGCCAATTTTATATTTTAGTTTACCATTATTTGATTTTAACCCCATTTCGGTTAAAATGTTAATCTATTTAAATAAAAAAAAAAAAACAGCAACAAAAAACCGTTACATCTCATGGAGTAGGAACGTCAGCATTTTAACGGTGTAACTAATGACATTGTGAAAGTGGAATGACCAAATTATAAGGACTAAACATCAATTTGCGTATAGTTGAGGGACCAAAATCATAAATTTGACTGATAATGATGACAAGGAATAAACTGAAATCTGAGGACAGGGCAAAGGATACAATACAAAGTATGGATGTGCTGATACAATTAGAGACAATGAAACTGAATAGTGAGCTCAAGCACACAGCAATTCCCACACCAAAACACGTATATATAAACCTGTTTTATACAAAGGCAACACACAATTTTATTCAAAGTTCACTGAAAACTGAAAAAAAGAAAGAGGTCTAATTTCACCCCAGTCCCTGCACTTTGTAAACTTTTTAAATTGAGTCCCTCTACTTTTTTGATTAAAAAAATAATTTAAGTCCACATATTAAACTTGGATGTGTTATCAATTGTACTATAACTTTTAAAATCAGAGCTTTTAACATTAAAATGCCACATGAAAATTCGTTAACAATGGAATTTAATTTTTAAAGCAGATAAGTTGAGGGACTAAAATTCAAAAATGGGAAGAAAGCAAGGACCGGGGGGGGCATATTTAAACTTGCAAAAAGAAAGAAGAAAATTACCAAGGGTTGGGAATAGAAGGAAAAGAAGCCAATTGAGCAACACCAATATTCCATTTCTTTTGGAGCCAAAGGGAGTAAACAATGATTGCAATCCCAAGAAAATTCATGATGAGATTCACTATTTTCAGGGAGTAGTGCAAGCAACACCTGCTGCACCTTGTCATGGCAGTGGTGATTGGAGATGAATAAACTTAAGTTATGGAAAGCGCCGTGGATTTGCATTTAAACGTGAGACAAAAATGAGAGGAATATGGTGGTGACGGCCATTTGGGTGGTTCTAGGCAAAGCTGAGCGTAGAGGTGAAGAGCATGTGTTTAACGGGGCCTGAAAAAGCATTAATATAGAATGTTGAAAGTTAGATGGTTCTAAGTTGGTAGTCTTATAATGATTGTACACATAATGGGATTTGATCATTGAAGTTAAGGAGGCAAGTATAACTGCCATTCAAACTTTGAAAAAAGTTGCCTCTCTGTCGCACCCAATTCTGTTATTTTTTTCCTTAAGTTACCTAACACTTATCCAATTAGTCCCCCTAGGATAAAATTAAATGGATAAATTTAAGAAAACCAAATAATGTAAAACTTTAAAATTAACATTTATGGTTTAAATAAATTTTTTTATTTTGAGTTGAAATTATAAATAAAAAAATTAAAATCAAAATTTTCAAAACATTTCAGATTATTCGAACTTAATCATTTTCAATCATTTCAGATCAATAGAAAGTTTACTTTGAAGTAGCTAACAAAATAGTCACTCAACTTTCGAAAAATAATAAAAAGTACTTGTCGAAACCATTTTTTATTTGGAAAACGGGCCGACTTTAAAAAGAAAAACGGAGTCGCCACCAATCTTTTTTGAAGTGTGATTGGGCCACTTATAAAACATTTTGGTCTACGAATTTTAAGAAAACGGGCTCGGGAGTCGGTTACGCACGAGGAAGGATTAGCACCCTCGCAACGCCCAAAATTGGTACCGTGTTGATTGATTAATGTCCTTAGTATCGAAAATTAGAAAATGTTTTACAGTAGGGAAAAAATGTTTGGCTGACTCGTATTGGATATCAAAAACTCTCTCGTTTCGAAAAGCTGAAATATCACGTCCAGCACGATAGGACACGATGCTTCAAACTCTCGATACCAAGATCATTTTATGATTTCCAGAATACATGTAGTGCAATTTGAAAAGGGGTATTTCACTACTTGGCTAAACTAAAAACCGAAACCCAAAGACGATTGAGTGCGATTCCTTGGATTTCCAATCATGAAATATTGCCCTTATTTAAGAAATACGGAAAAAAATCTGTGAAGGATATCTAGTTGTTTAGATGAACAGAAAATCGAGACCCAGCACGATTGGGCACGAATTTCTTGAACTTCCAAACACGAAACATTGCCTTATTTTCAAAAATATGATCAAGATCTTTAAAGGACATTTAGTGATCTGGACGAACGAAAAGTCGAAGCCCAGCACGATTGGGCACGATTTCCCGAACTTTCAAACACACAAAATTACCTTTATGAAACATGATCAAAATCTTTAAAGGATATTTAGTGATCTAGATGAACGAAAAATCGAAACCCAGCACGATTGGGCACGATTTCTCAGACTTCTAAATACGAAATATTACCTTCGTCAAAGCCCATTTTTATGAATTTTTAAAAAAAACAAAGGCAAAAACCTTGAAATATGAACACGATGATAATAAGGGGGAATAGTATATGCAAAAAGCGAACAAACAATAATATTACGGTGAAGAAAAATATGTGATAAATAAGACGGCTAGTAATAATAATAAGTAAAAAAAAAAAACAATGAGAGAATAATAATCATATCGAATAATAGCATTAAAAACAAAATAAAAGTGATATTAATGATAACTATAATAATAATTAAAGTAATACTAAAAACCGTAAAACAATAATATATAATTAAAAGAATTAAAGCAAACAAGAATATGTATATAATAATAATAATAATAATAATAATAATAATAATAATAATAAAATAAGAAAATAAGAAAACAATAGTTATTAATAAAATAGTAAAAAATACTTGATAACAATAAAATAGTGGATATAATCGAATATAAAAAATTAAAGTAAACAATGATATATATACATATATATTGATGATAAAAAAATTAATTTAATGATAAAACAACAAAATAACTAAAAGGGACTAAATTGGGTAAAAAAGCCGAACATCTGGGCTGATTTTAAAATAAATAATGATAAAGGAGTAAATTATAACGCTGCAAGAACTTAGAGGGACCGAAGGGCAATAAACCCCACTCAGAAACGCAGTGACTCAATGAGGACTTAATTGAAATCGGGAGCGAAATTTTGGGGCCAAATCGTGAATAAGAAAACTGATTTTAAAACCAAGAAAAGCGGAGGGCTAAGCGCAATTAGCCCTCCGAGGCAAAACACTGTGGATCCTATCCAGTGCGGGTCGAATTCATGGTCGAGGCCCAAACGACGTCGTTTGGCCTCGACCTGATGCCCAAAAGCAATGCCGTTTAGTAACACTATAAAAGCGAAATTTTTTTTGAAAATCCTCATTCTCCTCATTCTTTTCAAACCGAAAAAAAAAAAAAAATTTGAAACTCTCTCGCCCTTTCTTTCGGCTAGACTCATTAAAGCATGGTCAGCCGGATCATGGCGTCGGCCCGTAGCGTGGTGGTGGAATCGAAAACAGATGAGGTTTTTTTTATGAAACTCCTATGTATTTTCTTAAAAAAGAAAACCTCAAAAATGAGATTCGGAAAGAAAGAAAAAAATAAAGAAACAAAACGAAAAAGAAAAAAATGAACCTTTGTTTCTATTTCTCTGAACTCCTCTTTTACAAATGCGTTTTTTCCTTGTTATCTCTCTAAAAAAAACCTAATCGACCCCTTTTACAGGTTTTTATCTCGGCTTTTATAGCCTATTATTTACAACTATCACTTTGCCCCGTTTGTAGGTGCGTGGTGGCTCATGCCTCGGCGTGGAGACGTGGATCGGTCTGCGTCATGAGAGGGCTATGACTTGCACGCGAGTGTCTTTGGTGAGTGGGATAGTTCTGCGCTAGTAATGCTTAAAACCCTTTAGGTTTTTACTTTCTGTTTTATTTCTTTAGACCATTGGGCCTCGTTTTGGGCTCTGCTATATTGGATTTGGTTTTATTGGGCCTGGGCATAAATTTGGCCCTACAGCTGCCCCTCTTTGCTTGTTGTCGTGTAATGAGAATGAAGCAAAGACTTTAAAAGGGCCAATTTTGCCCCGTGTTATTGAATCCTAACTTCTTGATGCTTCCTTTTTCCAGGTAGCTTTATTCCACCCACTGCATTCCAGAGGTGTGGAAGTTTTGTTTCGATCTGCTATCTTTAGCCTGCTCCACTCCTGCTCAGTGGAGATAAGGCTTGCTATCTTCGATCTGTTCCCCTCCTGCTTAGTGGGGATAAGATCTGTATTCTTCAGTCTACTCCATTACCGATACATGGAGATAAGACCTGTAACTTTCGATCTGCTCCACTCCTGCTCAGTGGAGATAAGATCCGTATCTTCAGCCTGCTCCACTCCTGTTCAGTGGAGATAAGGCTTCAATCTTCGATCTGCTCCACTCCTGCTCAGTGGAGATAAGATCTCTGCTTTCGATCTGCTCTACTCCTGCTCAGTAGAGATAAGATCGGTCATTTTCAATCCGCTCCACTCCTGCTCAGTGGAGATAGGATCTGTTATCTTTAGTCTGCTCCACTCCCGCCGGTGGAGATAAGACTTGTCTTCGATCTGCTCTACTACTCTTCGCCAAGAGAGATAAGATCTGCCGCCTTCAATCCGCTCCACTCCTACTCGGTGGAGATAGGATCTACTATCTTTAGCTTGCTCCTCTCGCCGGTGGAGATAAGGCTTCGATCTGCTCTACTCTCGCCAAGAGAGATAAGATCATTATCTTCAATCCGCTCCACTCTCGCTTAGTGGAGATAGGATCTACTATCTTTTTGCTCGCTCCACTCGATCGGTGGAGATAAGGCTTCTTCGATCTGCTCTACTCACTCTCGCCAAGAGAGATAAGATCTGCTGCTTCAATCCGCTCCACCTCGCCAAAGGTGGATAGGATCTACTATCTTTAGCTTTGCTCCACTCACCGCCGGTGGAGATAAGGCTTCTTCGATCTGCTTACTCACCTTTCAGAGAGATAAGATCTGCTTGCTTCAATCCGCTCCACTCCTTCCGGTGGAGATAGGATCTACTATCTTTAGCCTACTCCACTCTGATCGGTGGAGATAAGGCTTCTTCGATCTGCTCTACTCTCGCCAAGAGATAAGATCTGTTGCTTCAATCCGCTCCACTCCTTTCGGTGGAGATAGGATCTACTATCTTTAGTCTGCTCCACTCCTATTCAAGGAGATAAGACTTGTCTTCGATCTGCTCTACTCACCTTTCGGTAGAGATAAGATCTGCTTGCCTTCAATCCGCTCCACTCTCTTTCAGTGGAGATAGGATCTACTATCTTTAGCTTTGCTCCACTCCTTTTCAAGTGGAGATAAGGCTTTAATATCCGATCTGCTCTACTCTGCTCAAGAGAGATATCTCATGTACTCTTCAGAACTCCCATTAACTTCGCTACATTGTCCTCTGGGAACCTACACCGTAGAAGTGATTTCATGGGGTCTATGCATATGTCAAATGATTAGGATGTCATGAAAGATGCTCCTAACCATATGTATCGTGAATGTTATGAATGGATGCAAAATGTCATGAGAATGATCCATTTTAACATTTGAAACATTATTGCTTGCTACTTATTAAGGTAACCCCGACGTATGTCTTCTCTGCTTCGGTGATACTTCTAACAACTAATCAAGATGTAAATCCTTTGCTTAAACCCTTATCTCAAGTCTCTGAGCCCTTTTGAATCAAGTTAGTTCTAAATAATTGTCTGTTTGATTCTTGTACTTTTTAGAAACTTTCAGAGTAGTGCATAAAACTTCTTTTGTGTAAGTATTATTAGTTCAGTAATCATTATTTCAAAGAAAATGCTTGAAACAAGACTATAGAAATGAATAAAACTGAAATTTATTCGGATAAAAACCCGTGAAAAATGGGTTGAACAAGGAAAACAAATTCCATTAGGGCAATATGAATAAGAATGGTATTGATGCCCGGATATCACAAATCGAGCTTTTACAGATGTACTTCTTGAAGACCACTCTGAGTTCAACATGTGTCTAGAAGATCCATGGTACTTTGTAGATGCCCCAAGACGTAACATATCTCCTCATTGTTAATTCAAGTATAGCGAAACTACTGTATGCCCCCTCACGAGTTGATCATACTTTGAGCCGCCCTTTTTTTTGGTTTTCAACTCAAAGCCCCTTTGGTCTCAAAGCGCCCTTTGTGGGTTTTCGCTTTGGCCTCTCCGTTTTTTTTTTTTAACTCAAGATGCCCCTTTGCGCGTTTTCATCTTGGTCGACTTTCAAGCGAAGTACTTCTTGACTGAGTCTGCGTTAATTGGATTTGGCAGACTTTTGCCGTCCATCTCGGCTAGTATCAAAGCTCCTCTAGAAAAGGCCTTCTTTACAACATAGGGTCCTTCCCAATTAGGCATCCACTTTCCCCTGAAGTCCTTTTGCATAGGGAGAATCTGTTTCAACACCAAGTCTCCCTCATGGAATACTCTGGGGCGGACTTTCTTATTGTAAGCTCGCATCATCCGCTTCTGGTACAATTGACCATGGCGAATAGCTCTTAGCCTCTTTTCCTCAATTAGATTCAGTTGATCATATCGAGATTGAACCCATTCTGCTTCGTCCAACTTTAGCTCTGACAAAATCCAGAGTGAAGGGATCTCAACTTCAATAGGCAAAACTGCTTCCATCCCGTAAACCAACGAGAAAGGAGTTGCCCCGGTAGAGGTTCTAACCGATGTTCGATAGGCGTAGAGGGCAAGCGGTAACTTTTCATGCCAGTCCTTGTAGGTCTCAACCATTTTTCCCACAATTTTCTTGATATTTTTATTAGCGCCTCGACTGCTCCATTCATCTTCGGGCGATATGGCGACGAGTTATGGTGCTTAATGTTGAACTCGATCGCACTTATGCTATCGCTTTATTGTTCAAGTTTAGTGCATTGTTAGACACGATCCTTTCTGGCATACCGTAGCGACATATGATTTCCTTCTTCAAAAACTTGCTAACTGCCGTCTTCGTGATATTAGCATATGAAGCTGCCTCTACCCATTTGGTGAAGTAATCAATGACCACGAAGATGAAACGATGTCCATTAGAAGCTTTCGGTGAGATTGGCCCAATGACATCCATGCCCCACATTGAGAAAGGCCATGGAGAAGTCATAACATGAAGAGGTGAAGGAGGCACATGGATCTTGTTTCCATAAACCTGACACTTATGGCACTTCTTGGCATAACGGATGCAGTCTCCTTCCATCGTGGACCAGTAATACCCAAATCTCATGATTTGCCTAGCCATCGTAAACCCATTGGCATGTGTTCCACAGACACCCTCATGGACTTCTTCCAGGATTTTCCTAGCTTCAACAGCATCCACACATCTGAGCAACACTTGATCCCTCCTCTTTTTATACAGGATCTCTCCATCTAAGACGTAGTCGCTGGCAAGTCTTCTCAATGTTTTCTTATCATTTTCAGTCGCTTGATTGGGATATTCACGGCTCTTCACATATTGCAGAATATCATAGTACTAAGGATGATCATCTCTCTCTTCCTCTTCGTCAATATTGAAACAATGAGTTGGAGCCCCGCAAATACTCATTTGGATAGGCTTCATACCCTCCTGCTCATTCACTTTGATCATAGAAGCTAGAGTGGCCAAAGCATCAGCCATCTAGTTTTCATCACGCGGGAGGTAAAAGAATGTGATATCATCAAACTCCTCAATTAGTTCCAAAACTAACTTTCGATAGCTGATCAGCTTGGGATCTCTTGTTTCCCATTCCCCTTTGAGCTGATATATGACAAGAGAAGAGTCTCCGTATACCTCTAGCACCTTAACTTTGTGGTCTATGGCTGTTCGGATCCCCATGATACACGCTTCGTATTCTACCATGTTGTTTGTGCAATCGAAGTCCAACTTGCAAGTGAATGGATAGTGTTCTCCATTTGGGGATACCAGGACTGCCCCAATTCCATTACCAATGGCATTTGATGCTCCGTCAAAGTTCATCTTCCAGGGACGATCTTCTAAGATATCTTCTTCAATTGTAGCTACAAACATCAGATCTTCATTAGGAAAATCGAAATTAAGGGGCTCATAATCATCTAGCGCCCTGCTGGCTAAGAAATCTGCTATTGCACTCCCCTTCACCGCCTTCTGGTTCACATAGACAATGTCGAACTCAGAGAGCAAAATTTGCCATCGGGCCATTCTTCCATTCAGGGCCATCGACTCCATCATGTATTTCAGAGGGTCCAATTTCGAGATTAACCAAGTCGTGTGGTACAACATGTATTGCCTCAATCTCCGAGTTGTCCAGACCAATGCACAACACAATTTCTCAATTGGCGAGTATCTCATTTCACACTCGGTGAATTTCTTCTCGAGGTAGTATATCGCCTTTCTTTCCTCCCTGTCTCATCGTGTTGGCCTAGCACATCCCATTGAGTTATCGAACAACGCCGATACAAAATCAAGGGTCTATCGAATCGGGAGGCATTAATCTTTGGGCGTTGGACAAATATTGTTTAATCTTGTTAAACGCCCTCTGGCATTCATCATCCCAAATGCCTGGATTGTGCTTCTTAAGAAGACGGAATATTGGATCACATTTCTCAGTCAATTGTGAAATAAACCGAGCGATGTAATTCAATCTCCCTAGAAAACCTCGGACTTCCTTCTGAGTGCGCGGCGGAGGTAATTTTTGTACGGCCTTGACTTTGTCCGGATCCACTTCAATTTTTTTTGCACTGACCACGAAACCCAATAGCTTCCCTGATCGAGCCCTGAAAGTACATTTGGTGGATTGAGCTTCAAATGAAATTTCCTCAATCTCGTGAACGACTTCCTCAATACTTGCACATGCTCCCTTCATTCGAGACTTTGCGATCATGTCATCGACGTAGACCTCAATCTCCTTATGCATCATGTCATGAAACAAAGTTACCATAGCCCTTTGGTATGTTGCTCCGCATTCTTTAACCCAAATGGCATCACTTGGTAACAAAAAGTCCCCATAAGGTTATGAAGGTGGTCTTTACCATGTCCTCAAGATGCATCTTTATTTGATTGTATCCCAGAAATCGTCCATGAAGGAGAAAATGAAAACCCAGTGTGTTATCCACTAAAGTGTCAATGTGAGGTAGTGGGAAGTTGTCTTTCGGTGGCCTTATTTAGGTCCCCAATCGACACACATTCGGACTTTTCCATCCTTTTGGGGACAGGCACCACATTGGCTACCCATTCGAGTAATTTACTACTCGTAAGAACCCAAGATCAAATTGCTTCTTAACTTCTTCCCTTATCTTTCTTTGTGACATCGGTCTCATCCTTGAAGCTTCGTTGGACCGCTTACATTCTCTTTTTATGGGGATACGGTGTACCGCAATATCAAGACTCAACCTCGCATGTCTTGATATGACTACACGAAGACATCTTTGAACTCTAGCGAAGTCTAATGAGGTCCCGCCTTGTTTCATGGGTTATCACAGTACCGATTTTCACTTCTTTCCCATCCTCTGAAGCACCTTTTCAATTGTCTCCTCGTGAGGTAAAATCAGCTTCTCCTCCCGCTCTACCATCCTTAACAAATCCGGATAAATCATAATCTTCGACATCCGTAAAGTCCCGAGATCCATCCGGGCACGTGTCTTGCTCATAAGGGAATTCTCGAGTTCATAGCAATGGCGTCACTCATGACGTCGATATCCTGGGACCTATGGTAGGTATAAAGAATATTCAATGAAAATGAATTTAAGGACGACTTATTTATGCGTTATGATTATGAATAGAGTAGAAACAGTAGAAGAATTATTGCACGAAATGGAAAGAAAATGCACTTCTTATTGAAAATAATGATGCGTGAACATGCCTATTTCACAAAAATTCTTATTGTTCCTAGGCTTGAAACAATAAGTGTGTTTTGAACATTACTCTATTTTATTCCTAAAACTACGAATTTCTTCCAGATCAGGTTGTCCGAACACTTCCAGGCTTGTAAGGGCGAATACATAAAGTTTCCTCTCCTCGAACTTCCTTCGAGACCACAGCGTTGATGTTGATTTCTCATCATGTCTCCATTTGTTTCTCATTCATGTCCTCCCGTCTGAATGAATAATCCTCCGACACGAATGAATTAGATATCCGGGAAAAGTCATTGAACCCCACTCAATCTCAAGTACCATTCAATCGTGCCTTCGCCTTTCACGCTTCTCTCTAGCTCTTCCTTTCTCTCGTTTGGTATCCGCCTATACCTAGACCAAAGTGATCCCCTTGTCAACCAACCACGCACTGACCGGACCTTGGAGATATTTTCCAAGTCCTCCCGCATTGCTCCTTTTCCCATTATCAATCTGTAGGCCCATTCTCGTTGCTTCGAGAGTTTGGGCACCGGATCTTGCTTCCTTCACTTATAAAAGTCGCATTTACAAACTCTAACGACCTGAAGGAGCACTCTATGGCCTCTGCATCATTCTCTATGTACGGTGCATCACTAGTAACGGACGTGATGATATCTTCCTCTGCGTTTATAGTTATCAACCGCCTACATTACTAATTTCAGCTTTTGGTGCAATGACGATGGTACACCCTCATTGAGTGGATCCACGGCCTCCCAATAAGCAATTATAAGAGGGCTTGATGCTCATCACAAGGAAATCTACCTCGTGCGATTTGGCCCAATTAGGAGGGTATCTCAATCCTCCCCATTACTTCTCTCGGTGCCATCGAATGCTCTCACTATATTTTGGCACGCTTTTATGTGAGAGATGTCTCACGATAACCTGTCTAGTGTAGCGAGGGTAAAACATTCAAGGTCTTAGCCATTGTCGATTAATACCTCGGCGGTGTATACCCTTTGCATCGGGTAGTGATGTGCAATGCCTTGGTAGATCCCCCCTCCGGCCGTGATATTTCATCATCACCGAACGAGATAAAATTATCTGCGCTCAAGTTATTTATAAGACGGTCTAGCTTATTTATTGAAATGTCATCGAACATAAATCCGTTCAATGCTTTCATTAACGCACTACTGTCCTCCTTCGAGTTTAGCGAGAAGGTCAATACCGGATGTACGTGTTTACCGCTTGTGTAACTGCTCCACCATACTTGTACTCACCGTGCTTCAGAACTTCAAGAACTCCCGGCCTCATCCTCTCATTCTTGGTTTATTAACCGGTGGTCCTGTCTTCTCGTCTCCCTTCTCGCCATAGAGGACTCGACTGGCTCGGGTATCTTGGCAATTCTTTTCCCAAAATTATCATAGTACAATCGTAATTCCAAGGTACCCTCTTGTCATCTTTATAAGGAAAAGTCACGGGTTTCTGAATTACGATCTTCGGTACATTCTTAAGAGTAGAAATTATAGGTTTTCTGATTATGACCCTCGGTGCCACCTTCACCCCAGCCTCGTCGACCCTTGGCCGCGTGATAATCACACGTGGGTGATTGACTTTAAGGATCCTTTCTGCTGACCCTCCTTCTGTGGAACATACATCCTCTCTTTCCACCAAGTCAAAGAACTCCAGCTCTTTATTATCCATTAGCCCTTGAACTAGGGCTCTAAATTCGTTACATTGCTGGATTTCATGACCTTCCTTGTCATGGAACTCACAGTAGTTCCTTGTATCTGAAGACCTGCTCACATTCTCTTGCAGAACTAGTCCAACCTTCTGCATTTCTTTCCAAACCATTCTCAACGGGGTTCTGACCTCAGCAATCTCCTGTTTGAACCTCCTCCCCCTGTTTTCAACTATCGCGTTTACCCCATTATCAGCATGACTGGGTAACGGATTTCCTCCACCAGGTGGGTCTTTGAAGTCTACGACCCCCGCCTTGATAAGTCGCTCGATCAGTCTTTTGAATGAAGTGTAGTTCTCTATCGAGTGACCTACTACATCCGCATGGTACTCACACTGAGCGTTTGTGTCATACCACTTAGGATATGGAGGTTGCAGCAGCTTCAAGTAAAACGGGGACACGACATGCACATCGAATAAAATCTTATACAACTCCTTATACGTCACCGATATAGGAGTAAATTGGAATCTCTCAGTCCTCTGTCTCGTATTGGGCTCTTGTCTTGGTCGGGCCTGCTGGCCCATAGCTACAGCTTTCGGTTGGGTGATAGTAACGGGTTTAGGATAACCCGAGCTTATATTCCCCACTTTAGCTTCCCTTTTCTTCGGCGCGGCTCTTCTTGTACTCTCTCCGGCCTCTATCTTCCCACACCTGATTGCGTTCTCTATCATCTCGCCTGACATCACCATATCCGCGAAACTCTTAGTCGTGCTTCTCAACATGTGGTTAATGAACGGTGCCTTCAGGGTATTGATGAAGAGCATGGTCATTTTCTTTTCTAGTAATGGTGGCTGGACCTGCGTAGCGACCTCCCTCCATCTTTGGGCGTACTTTCTGAAGCTTTCACTTGGCTTTTTCTCCATGTTTTGCAATGTGATCCTGTCAGGTACTATATCGGTCACATGGCCGTAATGTTTGATGAAAGCCTGCGCCAAATCTCTCCACGATTTGATTTGGGTACAACTCAACTGGTTGTACTATTTTGCTGCAACCCCAATCAGACTATCCTGAAAGCAATGGATCAACAACTGGTCATTGTTGACATATCCTGTCATTCTCCGGCAGAACATCGTAATATGGGCCTCGGGCGCCTAGTCCGTTGTACTTTTCAACTCGCATCTTGAACTTTGGAGGAAGTACTAAATGGGACTAGACTCACTTCTTAGCATCCACTTCGCATTGGTGATCAAGACTTTCCAATGCTCAAACTTCTCTTCCACCACTTGCATCGATCCTCGAACTCTTTTGGAAGTTCGCTTTTACTTTCTCCCTTCTACCGCCTCATCAAGTCAGGACCATTGGTTTTACCAGATTGACCTCGGGGTTGGAGCTCGAGCCATGGGAAATTTACGATCTTGAGCACCGGATTGGTCTTTGAGGCTTGATATTGACCGACACTCTCGGTGGTTGCACTTGGGAACTTGTCGGGCCAGGCCGGAGGGTAAGCAAAATCTTCATTATCTTCTCCAATGTCGACCATAGGCCTTTTTCCATTTCTGTGCCCTCCACCAACAAGCTGTGTTAGGCGGCTCATCATGCTTCTTTGGGATTCTGCATTTGATCCTCATATCCTGCTGGATCTTGGCTAATCGCTCTTGCATCTGAGCGCTGCAGGTTGGTCTTGCATCTCCTTTTGCATCTGCTCCAACTTTTCTATCCTTTGATCCATTGCTCTCGTCTTTTTCTGAGTATAATAGCGGTGTTCTAGGATAACTATAGTATGACCTCTAGTTAATAGGGTTGTCTTATAATATTTATGCAAATGTAGTGATGCGATGCCAATGCACGAAATGTAATGCAAATGAATGAATGCAAAAATAAAAGAGTCGATTCGATTCAATTTCTTTTAAAATACTCATTGAAAAGACAAAATCCTTTACATAAAAGCAGTCACATATATGACCTAGCCCTTATGCCCAAAGTTTTAACTTTCTCAAGAAGTGAGGCTAACTCTCGAATCTCGATCCGACTTTGACTCATAAAATATACTTAACACATCACCGAATGCTAGGGTTTGTAGATGATCACCACCTCTCGATCTCGAACCACGACTTCACCCATAAGGTAGTCTCTTTCTCGACTTGGTTCGAGATCGTTGAAGTTGCTCCTTCCTCATTGGTTATCTGCCTCTAACAATTTGGATCCGAGCTCACCGCTTTGCAAAGACTGCTTGAGTTCCACCACATTTCCTTCAATTCTTCAATCGGCTTAGGCTTGATTCCAACTTCGCCGTAGAGTTGTGACTTTGACTCAATGCCTTCTAATTCGCTACTCGAGCCCTTAGCATCTTATTTTCGCTTTGGCTCTCCCCACTGCCTTTTTCGTGGCATCCTTTTGTGCTTAAACCCCGAAATCTCTTCTTCCACGGTCAACCTTGGTCTTCTCCTCCGAAGTTCTTGACGCCATTGTTCCGAGGTTTTACCCAACCCAAAGATCCTCATCGATAGATGCAACTTCTTGTAGTCGGTTTTCAAGCTATCCAAATCTTCTTGACCTTCCTTTTCCTTTCTCAATTCTCAACCTCGATTTCTAGATATCAATATCTAACATCGATCCATTTTCTCCCTTCCGGTTGTTCTATCTTTTCCCTAACTCAATTTTTACTTTCAAAGTCTTGCTTTATGATCTCCAACTCGAAGGACTACTTGCGATATTCTTCTATCGATCGAGCGGATCCTATGCCAGCCTGGGAATATTATCATTCACTCTCCTGCTCCACCATGTGCTATATTCGAGAGTTACCATTGGATTTATAGCAACTCTTTTCATTCGGTGAACCTGCTTCCACGCATCAGAAACTTCTCGAACTCTTTTCTTATAATTATTCCCACTATACGAGAATTTGAACTGAGCTAACCCATGCGTTACCGGTATAAACTGTCTCGATTAGTATTACTTTAGCACGAGCAAAGGAGCATACCTAACAGCTCTCCAAATCCCTAACAGAGGCACCCAATCATAACTCCTACACCGGTAGAGAATTTTATCTGGAACGAACCAAGGACCTCTCCATTCTACATCCTTTTCTCAAGATTACGAAGAAGCGCGATCCGATTCTCTTCGCTATGTCATCTCTCCTAAGCGCCAACTCCTTTAATGGGAGTAATTAGCAAAAAGACCCGACAAAATTTCTATCTACTTTCCGAAATGGCTATGGAACCACCCAAAAGATTGTGCGCATCCCATGAATCTTCCTCACCGCTTCCCAAGACGAGCTCAAAGATCTAAATATTTCACGAGAATCATTGGTGCACAGAACCCCTTTGTCAAGGCGGTCAAACAAATCAATAATCGCTTCGTCTACATGCCTCAAAGCCTTGGGAAAAATTACCAAACCATAGATACTTAAGGCAAAATGTCGACTTTCCTATTCATATCCGGTGTGCGTCATCAGTCCTCAAGTTTACCCAAGGAATGCATTTCCTTCACCCTTCTGAATTCGTGCCATAACCCATTGTTCGCTCATCCCGGTGATGCTCATCACTTCTTTACAAAAGAAGGTGCATTAAGCTACCAAGTAAATTTTGTCGACTGAGCCCTTTGATCAAGAAGCAAAGTCAGATATTCCTCCATGGTAGGCACCAAGTCTACTTCCCCAAACGTAAAAAAATGATATAAGCGGGATTCCAATATTGCGTCATAGCAGAAACAAGTGTTTGTCCACTCGATGTCGAGTAAGTAAGGTAGATCACCATAATTAATGTAGAATAGTTGCCTAGTTGCTTCATCCCAACCAGCCCATATATCTCTTAGTTCTTGGAGCTCATTCAGTGTCACACTAATGCGAGTGAAGTCCAATAATTCGATGTGTAGCCTTCGCTTAGGCTATCCCCTTCCGAAGTCATGTCTTCTCGACCATATACGCACAGCCGCATTATCCTCTACTTTATCAAGGAATCCGTCCCCCATAACGAGTATTCTAACTTAGTGATTAAAACAGGAATCGACGCCTTTTAAGTATGAAATGACATGCAGATATGACCAAAATAAAACAAGTTAGTATCACATAAAAGTAACCAAAGCAAGTGAAAAAGATGTCTAACCACTACATCGGTAGCCACTAAGGTTTAGCATGGCTCTACCTAGGGTGGGCTCTTAAGGTTCACTATATGTGGTTTGGTACTAAAGAAAGAAAGGGTACCTAAACCAGCGGATTCCTCAATCCTCACCCATTATAGGCTCATATAGATCGAGTTCGGTTCGGGGAATACATTTCCTATGGCCATGCGAGGTGGAAACCTCACGGAACCATAAGTACGGATGTATCCCGGCGGTCCCCAGCCCATGCGAGGTGAAAACCTTACGAAGGCATAGTTTCGCTCCCACTTAAAGGATGTGACCACAATGGTCATGTAACATGAATGCAGAGGTATCTTATGTGTTTCAAACCAAAACAAATATTTGACGTGACACAAACTCATGCAAATGGAAAACGAAAAATTTATTTTCAATAAAGCGGACATTAATCAACCAATTTTACTATTGACTCTCTTATGCTCCCCAAAGGAGTCGCCAAGTCGTCGAAACCATTTTTATTTGGAAAGCGGGCGACTTTAAAAAGAAAACGAGTCGCCACCAATCTTTTTGAAGTGTGATTGGGCCACTTATAAAACATTTTGGTTTACAATTTTAAGAAAACAGCTCTGGAGTCTGATTCACATACGAGAAGGATTAGCACCTCGCATAGCGCCCAAAATTGGTACCGTATTGATTGATTAATGTCCTTAGTATCGAAAATTAGAAAATGTTTTACATGAGGGAAAAATGTTTGGTGACTTCAGTATTGGATATCAAAACTCTCTCGTTTGAAAAGTGAAATATCACGTCCAAAGACGATAGGACACGATGCTTCAAACTCTCGATACCAAGATCATTTTATGATTTCGAATACATGTAGTGCAATTTGAAAAGGGTATTTCACTACTTGGCTAAACTAAAACCAAACCCAAAGACGATTGGGTACGATTCCTTGGATTTCCAATCATGAAATATTGCCCTTATTTAAGAAATACGGAAAAAATCATGAAGGATATCTAGTTGTTTAGATGAGCAAAAATCGAGACCCAAAGACGATTGGGCACGAATTTCTTGAACTTCCAAACACGAAACATTGCCTTATTTTCAAAAATATGATCAAGATCTTTAAAGGACATTTAGTGATCTCGATTTAACGAAAAGTCGAAGCCCAAAGACGATTGGGCACGATTTCGAACTTTCAAACACACAAAATTACCTTTATGAAACATGATCAAAATCTTTAAAGGATGTTTAGTGATCTAGATGAACGAAAAATCGAAACCCAAAGACGATTGGGCACGCTTTCTCAGACTTCTAAATACGAAATATTACCTTCATCAAAGCCCATTTTTATGAATTTTTTAAAAAAAAAAACAAAGGGAAAAACCTTGAAATATGAACACGATGATAATAAGGGGGAATAGTATATGCAAAAAGCGAACAAACAATAATATTACGGTGAAGAAAATATGTGATAAATAAGACGGCTAGTAATAATAATAAGTAAAAAAAAAAACAATGAGAGAATAATAATCATATCGAATAATAGCATTAAAAAATAAAAATAAAAGTGATATTAATGATAACTATAATAATAATTAAAGTAATACTAAAAACCGTAAAAACAATAATATATAATTAAAAGAATTAAAGCAAACAAGAATATGTATATAATAATAATAATAATAATAATAATAATAATAATAAAATAATAAAATAAGAAAATAAGAAAACAATAGTTATTAATAAAATAGTAAAAAATACTTGATAACAATAAAATAGTGGATATAATCAGAATATAAAAAAATTAAAGTAAACAATGATATATATACATATATATTGATGATAAAAAAAATTAATTTAATGATAAAACAACAAAATAACTAAAAGGGGACTAAATTGGGTAAAAAACTGAACATCTGGGGCTGATTTTAAAAATAAATAATGATAAAGGAGTAAATTATAACGCGCGCGCAACTTAGAGGGACTGAAAGGGCAATAAACCCCACTCTGTAAAACGCAGCGCTCAACTGAGGACTTAATTGAAATCAGGAGCGAAATTTTGGGGCCAAATCGTGAATAAGAAAACCTGATTTTAAAACCAGTAAAAAGCGGAGGGGCTAAACGCGCAATTAGCCCCTCCGAGGCAAAACACGCGGATCCTATCCTCAGTGCGGGTCGGTCATGGGTCGAGGCCAAAACGACGTCGTTTGGCCTCGACCTGATGCCCAAAACTACTGCTTAGTAACACTATAAAAGCGTAATTTTTTTGAAAATTCTCATTCTCCTCATTCTTTTCAAACTCAAAAAAAAAAAAATTTGAAACTCTCTGCCTTTCTTCCTACTGGACTCACCAAGCATGGAAGCCAGACCATGCCGTCATTGTTGTCATAAACCATCTGCACGCTGATGGCCGAATCTGAAAAACGAGAAGGGTTTTTTTTTTATGAAACTCCTATGTATTTTCTTAAAAAAGGAAACCTCAAAATGAGATTCGGAAAGAAAGAAAAAATAAAGAAACAAAACGAAAAAGAAAAAAATGAACCTTTGTTTCTATTTCTCTGAACTCCTCTTTTACAAATGCGTTTTTTCCTTGTTATCTCTCTAAAAAAAACCCTAATCGACCCCTTTTACAGGTTTTTATCTCGGCTTTTATAGCCTATTATTTACAACTATCACTTTGCCCCGTTTGTAGGTGCGTGGTGGCTCATGCCTCTGACGTGGAGACGTGGATCAGTGCACGTCGCGAGAGGGCCGTGACTTGCTTGCGAGTCTTTGTGTGAGGTGGGATAGTTCTGGCGCCAGATAATGCCAAACCCTTTAGGTTTTTACTTTCTGTTTTATTTCTTTAGACCATTGGGCCTCATTTTGGGCTCTGCTATATTGGATTTGGTTTTATTGGGCCTGGGCATAAATTTGGCCCTACAGTACTTTTAACCATTTTCCGTTATTGACCTAACGGATGCAGTTAATCGACCACCACGATATTTCCAACCCAAAAAATATATAAGGGTAAATAACAAAACAATCACTCAACTTTCAAAAAATAACAAATTGGTTCTACTAAATTTAAAAATCAGACACCCAAAAAAAGAATAAATAAAACCCTTGAATGAGTTCTTCTTGCTTAGGAAGAAAGCAGAGAACTATGGCTTCTTCATTGTCATCAACCCAAAATACCATTTTCGATATCCTCTCTAAATAACCCCTTAGGTCTGTGTCTCGATTCAAATCCCTTTCCAATGATTGGGCTTACCTCACCTCGACCCCAACTTTCGTTGTCGACCATCTCCACCGCTCTTCTTCTGATTCATCTATCATCCTCTTTTGCTACAATACCTAGTCCAATTTCGACTTTGGGATCTTGCTAATCACTGACTCGACCCAGAATTTCACTTGTCGACATTTGGTTGTCCCTTTGGAGGAACTGCTTCTTTTGTTCCCGAAAATCATGAGCTCAATCGATTGTTTAGTTTGTCTGGATTTTCCCCTTTTTTTGCTTTTGATTTTGTTTTATGTAACTTGATAATGTCAGCAATGGAGTTAGTGTTGTTTAGCTTAATCAACGACCCTTTTGTTTATATCATCATATCCCATGAAGATCTCGACAAATTCGAGTCATTTTGGTTCTTGAATCACTTGAATGTTGCTTTGGAGGATTTTCTCCTCACCGGTTTGGTTGTGAGTACTAATAGTTTGACCCAAAATTGTCTTCAATCCCATTTTGATCTAGCTTTTTCAGAGTTAATGGTTTTATGGCTTTAGGTAATAGAAAAAGGCAGTCGGATCCCAACCATGTGGCTTCTCTATTGGGGGGTTGAAAAATACAAAAAAAGATAAGGTGACGATTTGAAGGCCAACGATGGTGACGCTAAAGATGGTTGTGGTGGAGACGGTGACAGTGAGATTGTTGGGATGGAGAAGAAATATAAACATATTAAGCTATTTACACAAAAAGTAAAAATATTGGGCTATTTATGAAAAACGAAAAAGGATGGACGAAAAAAAAAAGAATCACTCAACTTTGCCTCGTCTAACGTGGCAAGTTAATTAACCACATTAGCTAATTTACTGGTCACGTCACCTGTCTCATTAGACCTGTAACGAAAAATGTTAATGAGTGATTGATTTATCACTTTTCGATAACGTTAGTGACTAATTTGTCACTTTTCAATAATGTTAATAATTGATTTGTTATTTTTTTAAAGTTGAGGGACTGAATTAAAACTTTACCTCATCCAACCTAATAAGTTAACTAGCCACCACGTCAGCTAATTAACTAGCCACATCACCTGTTCCGTTAAGCCTATAACAAAAAATGTTAATATGTGACTAATTTATCACTTTTTGATAACGTTAATAACTATTTTGTTATTTTTCAAAAGTTAAATTACTGAATTAAAACTAAAATGACTATTCTGTCAGTTACATCACAGTTGAGACTTATGATTCAAGTACATTCATGTTGTTAACTCTTTTGTGGTCCAATTTTTCACTTGAAAGGTCTAAATCTAATAAACACATCTTCATTAATTTGTTGACTATGATCCATCACATCAATATTTTGTATATAGGGCTAACCCAAAGTTAAAGAATAACAAACAAAGCAACAGTCGCAACAAAAATTTTCTGGCAAGCCAGTGCTCTCAAAGTACTCTCAAAAAGGAACCATTTATATATCTTAACGTGAGATTCTACCCATTCCAAAACAAAATGGGCATCAAAATGCCATTTAAATAAAATAAATCCTTCGCTAAAGTAGTACAAGTAATAAAACAATCAAGTAGGTCATCTATTCCAGCTTTATCCGATCCATGTCATTGATCACTCCTTCAAGCTGTTATTTAGAAAAAAAAAAAAAAGTCAAAAGGGGTTAACCAAAGTAATAAGTGAAATATCCGTCACTTATGTTGTTCGGACTTCAACTGCATGTGTCCCACACATAAATATGGGGTTATGACCACCAAATATATGAAAAAAAAAAATTTACATCTATCCGACACTCACACATAGCCCATCGCCATATGATTGGTCATGCAAGCATATAAAAGAAATAGAAATATATACCATACCTTGACAATCTGTCGAAGGAAATAATCACCATATCTTTTCACTTGCTTGGATTCAACAACATGAATCATGTCCTGCAGCAAAGCCAAGTGTTACTTCCAATGCCGAATAATGAAGTTATTCTTTCAAATTAACCTCCAAAGACAAAAAAATATAATCTTATCAATAACCTTCTCTATATACAACTTCAAATTTTATATGCATTAGCTAGCCTGAGAATAATTGAGATTTGTTGTTCAAGAGATTGCTAGTAAGTGCTATCTGTATCTGGAACTAGAAGCTCTAATATAAGGCATGGATTAAACCACATTCTGTTAGAAGCTCATAGATACGTGCATAAGCTAAAAATGAAACCTACATCATCAATGTAGAAGTCCACATCAGCATTAGAGATAATCTTTCCATCAGAATCAACAGCATGAGTTTTGTGCTTGTATGTCAATAAGATGGTCCTATAAAACAAGAAAAAACTTCAGTACATATACAACAAGATAAGCATACAATTGAATCAAATACAAAGAAACCAGAGGAAGAAAAAATAAATGTTGACCTCAGAGTGGGCTCATCCACTTCCATGTAATTTGAGAGCTTCCCAAGAGATATAGTTGAATACACTTTAAGAAATGTCCGAACACCTGATAACAACTGCTGTTGCTTCACTTCATATAGAAACAGCTTCAACTGAAGTCTATAAGCATCCTGCATAAAATCAAATGGAAGTAGGTAAAACACATATAGCGCTTACACAATATGCCTAATGATCTCATTATTTCCCTTCCTCAACCATAAATAAGTATATGAACCTAAGATCTACACTATCTTTCAACACCTAATGTCACATAAGTCTTGTGTGGGGGCTGGAGCTCCATCCATATATAAGCTGGAACAGACAGACAGATTGCACATAACCATCTACTAAATTATACTGAACCAACATCAACTCTGCATCAACATCAATCTTGAATCTAGCAAGAAATAATTGCAGGTATATTCAGCCTAAGGCAAGCTCTTTAAACCATGGGGAAGGGAAGCAGTAGGAGTAGCAGATATCACTCTTCCTTCCATACCAACACTTGGGTGCAGATGTTTCAGTTCAATGGATTAATTCCCAACATGTGGCCATTGTTCAGACAGCAAGTATGAGCAATAAAAGAAATATGAATAAGCCTAACTACAGAAAGTTAGAAACATACTTGGACTATGGATGTAAATAATGAAAGGAACAACCATATATTATCTGTTTAATCTACTTCCACCAAAATCATTCTAAAATTGCATAGAACAATAAACCCATTTACCTGGTTGTAATTTACAAGGGGCTCCTCAAAGCTTGGTGCTGAAGGTGTAATGAACTTGGGACATGCATATGAGAAGAGCTCATCATAGATGACAAAAGCTTCATCATCATATCTTTGCATCCTAGACATCTTTTCACCATATTTCTCTCGCAGCTGAGAGTTCACAGTCTCATCAACAAGTTTCACTTGGGGACAAAGTGAAAGACAAATCGCCAGCAAGGCATACATCTGTTCATTCTTTTTCAATATTTGTTCATACTGTGGAGATTTCTGATGATATAGCTTTGTCTTGTAAATATACAGGAGCATCTTATTGAATTCACGAATAGCCTCCACATACCTTTAATTTAAAACAATATTATATTATTATCAAGCTCAGCCAAAATGGGAAAGAATTAAAAACAGAATAGAACTTTAGTAAATACATTAAAAAAGGCTAACTTATTACATGGTAAAGTAGCAAAATGAAAACATACCTCCGCAACATAAGATTGGCAAAACCATAATGATATATGGTTGCGATATGACTTCCTATAACACTGGTGTAAACACCTTGTTGACTGATGTCAATAGGAAGCAAGCACTTCAACCCGGTTTGGTAATCACCCAAAAGACAATGAACTCGCAACAAGCCCACCATACTGAAGTACCCCAACACCTTCAACACATTGCTTCCACCACTGTAATCATATCCATCAGTAGCAGTAAATTGCTCAAGACCCTCCTTCTCCTGCTCCAATATCTGAATAATATTTGACTTCTCCACAAATGCTTGCAAGTAATTAAGCACCCCATACACATTCCATGCCTACAAAGAGAAGTAACTTCAGATAGCAATTACAACTACTTGAAATTACATTCTGCTTTAAGTAGCTATCACTGAATCAGCAGGAATTGCATTACCTGATCATATTGACGGAGAAGAGCAATTTCTTGCTCAGTTTTATTCTTCATTTTAGCTCTGTATTGACAAAAACTCTGGAATTGGTACACAAACTCATCCACCATGTCCCACAACCATTGATTAGGTAACTGCATGTTAACTACCCTATGCAACACAACCTGAACCAAAACCAAACCAATAAAATCTAGGATGAGCAAAATCTATCCAAACTAACTAACTTAACTGATAGCCTCAAGTCAAGTCAGCTATAATTCGATTATGTAAGCCATTAAATAGGTTAAGTCGATCAGTAATCAATTATGAACTTTGGTAACTAAATAGACCCATTAGTCAACTAACATATAGTATTTTAATTTTCTAAATATGTATAATTTATAATAAACATATCATATATAAACTTCTAACCAAAGCCCCCAACTGATTCCATATTTCATTTCTCATGCTTAGAAGAATAAAAGAGAAAAAGGAAAAAAAATAAATTTTCACGTTAACCGACTGAAACGATCCAAGTTAAGACAAAACACTCGAGGGGCTTCTTGACTATGAGATTGATCAATAAGGATAAGTCAATCGGTTAGTCGAATAAAGTATCAAATTCATCAGTTAAGTTGATTTTCGACAACTGAACCTATCAATTGCACTTCCATAATCAAATTAATCGGCGTCACCAAATCACAGATACTGATACATAGTTTAATCGACCGAACGATCGAAGTTAAGGCAGTATAGTCTATGAGTTAGTTGATTAGGAGATTGATCAGTTAATTCGATCGGTTAGTTGATTAAGGTATGAAATTGATCAGTTAAGTCGATTTTCGATTTTTTACCCGAACCTCTCAGTTGCTCTTCGAATTCCATAATCAAATTAATCGGCGTCACCAAATCACAGATATTCATACACAATTTATAAGTAATTACCTGAAAGAGGCTACAATAATTATCCCAAGAATCGATCCTCTGCTTAAGAGTGGGAGAAAGGCGAGCATAGAGATGGCGGAACCACATCTCACGGTAAAGGAGGCAAAAGACTTGGTCGTTGTCGACATAATGAGCGACGGCGTCAACGGAGGGCCAAGGAGTGTCTTTGAAGAGGCGGTCGGAGAGGGTTTGGAATGAGATCTCGTACATTTGGTGAATCTCGTACACATTTTTCTCGCGAATGTGACGGTATAAATGGACGACGAACGACTTAACGGAGTCGGGAACGAAGTTCGGGTCGTAGCCAAGGTCTTGGTGGCGGCCTTCGTCGTAGGTGGCGGGAGCCTCCTCGTAATCATAGGTGGTTGCCATTGCTGAAGTCGAGGACCACGATGAAGGAACTCGAGAGCATGGACCGTCGAAGGTGAAACGAGAGTGGGGAGAAATTAGGGTTTAGTATAAAAGTTGTTGGGCTCAATTTGTGGCCCATTCCCATGATATAAATCTAATCAAACCCACCAATTCTATTGAAATATCAGAAATTAAATGCAAAAAAAGAATTTATATATTTTAATATAAATATATACAGTATCAAGTTGATTAAGATAAGCAATTTGAGACAAATAATTTATATCCAATCATTTGCCAATTTAACCCCTTTCAAAATTCAATTTGTATTAACTTTTACTTGCCCAAAAGACACTCAAATTATTAAAACAACATTTATTTTCCTATTTTTAGTTGATTGCACAAAACATTCTAAAATTATATTAAAATAGTAATACTTCATAATTGACTTATCAAATTATCAATAATGCTCATAACTCTTGCATTATCAACAATGCTAACTTGAATCCGACATAAAACATTCATAGATTATATTTTAAATACACGTGCATCTAATGGATTTTTTTTAATTATCGTGTCCAAATAATAAATACATTCGTTTAAAATATCATATCTAAACTATTAATTGACCATCAAGGTAACATAAAAAAACTTAATCGATATTTTATTTTTTTGGATACTTTTTCATGTCCATTTTATAGTGTTTATGTTCGCTAATAATGTCATCTCCAAAGTTCAAACCCCATTCTCTTAGGGAGTGTAATGTAACTTAAACATATCCAATACTTGTTGGTTTAATTGATAATATATTAATCATAACAACATAGCTCCACCTTTTCATATTTATTTTAAGTACCCATATCCAACACTCATGTCTAACACATGAATGTGGAGACCAGATCTCAAAAATCCTCCAAATACATGAAAAACTTCGAACAAAATTCAATCATACTTGTATCCGACACTCATGAGTCGAGTAATATAAAAATCAAGTAATACTCACACTTAGGATGATGAAAGGCACAATCAGGTGAATAACTTTGAGTGATTTCTTTTTTCTTTCAATTACTGAATTTTGAAGTTTTGAGGACCTAGTCCAGCATGTAAACAAGCTATACAAGAAAGTCTAATTAAAACGCTCTTTCATGGCTAGGGCTCAAAACACAAAAGGACAACAGCTCACCGTGGCTGGTGAACTTTTCACAAGCTATCAAAGTCGGTTACTGTGCCCGATAAACCGGACATCATGATTGTTGCTACAGTTAAAAGCTGTTCTGCTCATGAGCTATTGGTATTTGGTTCAATGGCTCTTAAGCTTGAGCTTCCACACTCCAAAATTTCCCCAAAAAAGTGTGTACACTGGAGACTTGATACATGAATCACACTCTCTGCCAGTTAGAACTTGTACGTGTTACGTCAGGCACTTCGTGATAACTCTCAGGTTCATCTTCTTCATCAGATGATAGAAGGGATGATCCCATCCATGCTTTGAAGCCTTCATTAACACGCCTTTCCACATCTGGGGTGACTTCCGAGGGGTTAGCCTCCAACATTTCTAAACCAAGGGTTCGACTACCAAATTCTCCTTCATCAAGAATTATGGCTGCTCTCCTTCTTAGGAAGATCGCAGTTCCTCCATATAGAATCACCAGCCCCCATGAAGCAATCTCGTAGCACCAAAACAGGGGCAAAGAGCAGCTACTTCCTAATGTGAGGAGGCTTGAGCCCAAGAACAAAGCAAGAAGACCAAAAATGAGAGCAAAAACCGCATTCAAAATAGACAAGCAGCGAACTCCACCTGTAGATTGGAATAAAGTTACTATGGCATCTCAACATTTATGTTGCTCAGACTCTTCATTTTTCTTGAAATACTCATGTCTGACACTCATAGCCAACACACGAATATGGAGATATGACTTCCAAAGATCCTCCAAATACATGGAAAAACTTTTAAAACTAACCATATCTGATCTATGAAATCTATACATCCATATATGGGAAAAAAAAGGGGCAAAATAGTAGTTATATGGAAGCAAGAAAATATTAGCAGTTAGGTGACCTCGAAGAAAACCTAGCATATGGATAAGTATTCAAGCTGCTAATTCTGTTCATAGCTTAATAGGATCAATGTTTCAATTTATACTTGCGAAAGGATGAACCCAAGAAAGAAGATGCTAACTAGAAACAAATTCAAATTCCATTCCCTTTTCAATTCGTAATACAACACAGTTCACAAACTAGCACTTGCCTGACAAGTCACAACTTATACTTCATCACGCAGTAACGAAGTTTGCTTTAAATCTCAATTTGCAAGCAGTGAGAAAGCAGTTATTCTCAAGTCAATAAATGAGAAATAGAGCATACCTCTTTTTGAAGCACAGTAATTATTTTCAACCACCTTTAAACATCCATGCCTAGTTGGAGCAGAATAAGCAACAACAATTCCTGAATCATCAGTAAAACCATTAGGGACTGAAACAACAGAAAGCGAAGTCATATAAAGATTGCACACCAGCAAGCCAGGATAATTACTTTATGGAAAAATGACAAGAAATTAAACACATATAGAAGAAAATTCAAAGACCCAAGATCAAAGCAATTCTCACAAAATCTAGCACTAGACAAACCAGGCATATAATATCAAGCAAAAAGAAACGATAGCCATTAATGAAGCAAACATAATAATCAAAATAACATACATGAAAAACACAATTCTAAAATCAGGTTCCAACATTCTCAGGCCAGTTTTAACCCAATGTTACTAAGAACGCAGATTAATTTAGGACAACAAAAATTAGAACACAAATCACTATTTATGAAACATAGTTCGATACAGGTAGTCTTTTTCGGTTTAGTAGAAACAAAATACAAATGTTTTCTGAAACTTATAAACATAGTTTTTGAGTTTATATAAATTCATAATTCTAAATAAATAATTCTGAAGCTAGTGAATTGCTTGTTATATTCAATAACTTTATAATAAACTATATGCTAATGATATCGTTAGTCTTACTAAATTAGATCGCTAGCATTCCCTGATTAGGATCATGCATACTAATTCAAAAATGGATAGGAAGATAGCGATTTCTAGAAATAAAGTTTTAACCAGGATATTCATCTCCTACTAAATTTTCCAATTCACAATGTATAACTAAAGGAAAGATAATCTTTAAATTTCTTTCCCATGATACTCATCTCCTACTAAAATTTCCAGTCAAAATTTTCTGATACTGAGAATAATAAACAATGAGAGAACTTTATAGCCTCTCTAATTCAAGATTCAATGCCAGTCTTCACCTTTCTATTATTATTATTTTTAATAATCTCGTTATAAGTTCTGATTATACCTGTTCTTTTTGACACAATACTTAGAACTACTCGTAGCCCTTATCCAACCGATAATAGTAAAATAATATGCTTCAGCACGCTCGAACTCCTTTTTACACAATACTTAGAATTACTCGATACCCCTCCCCAACCGCTAAATAATAACATAATGCGCTTCAGTGCACTCAAACACTCGTGTTACTGCATTGACAACAATGTTCATGCTAATTAAACTAAAACTCAATCGACCAACTTTTTAGAATATGCAATTATTGTGTACCCTTCAATCATTTCTAAATAAGATCTCGAAAGAAAATTTAATACTCGCTAAATAATTTTCTCTTAAAGGAAATCAAAGAGTAAATGAACCGAATTCATACTGACCTGCCACCAGATACGCAGCTGAAGCCAAAAAAATGATCATAGATGGAATGAACACAACCATCCAATAGTAATCTACGGTTTCTTGATCAGTCAAATAAAATGCTCCGGGAAACAGATCTGGATCGCCGACACCTCCACCTTTCGGATTCAACGGCAAAGGCTGCAGTCTCCGGTCATCGCAAAACGGTCGCTTCAAGTCATCTCCCGGAAACACAATCTTCAAGCTTATAATCATGCAAACGAAGATCGCAACACAAATGATCACTATGGAACCGATTAAGATCGGCCTTTGTAGCTTCGTCCAAGCTTTATCTTCCTCCCGTAGGCTCTCGTACTCGTGCTTCGGCATAAACGCTTGCCGTAGCGCGTCGCCTAAAATCGCCATTGGAAGCTTTAAAAACCCCTACCTCAGATTGAAATTCTAAATTATCCTCTCTAAGTATTTTCTTCAAAAATGTGAAAAATGCAAAAAGGAAATATCAAACCCTGATTGCGATACTTGGAAAATTAAGAAATAAACTTTTTTGTTTTGAAAGGATGGAGAACGAATTGATTGGAATTAATTTTAACTAGGGTTTAAAAATTTGGGTTCTTTAATCGGAGATGGAGAGGCGGTTGGCGGTGCGGCGTTGTTTTCAGTTATGGATCGGCAATTTTACGCCGTCTTTTTCTGGTATTAGACACGATTTCCCAGCGCGGTGGACAGCTACGATTCACAGCAGTACGATTCGAGAAGTTTATGTAATTAAGATGTTCCAGTATTTTTTCAAAAAAAAAAAATCGAGTATTTTTATGGCTTAGTTTAAAACAATAATAATTTAGTCTTACATTTAATTTTTCTCTTTTAACTTTTAAAGTTATATTTTTATCAACTCATTTTAAAATTGATAAAAATCAACATTTGTTAATTTTATTAATGTGAAAGGTAAGCATTAATTAACCTTTTATAATTTTATATTTTTAATAATTTTAATAATTTTAATTTTTAAAATATGTTTTAATTATTAAAAATTAATCAAATGCTTACATATCATTTATGTGGCAATTTACATGTATGACACATTAATAAAGTTAAAAATAGTAACTTTTTATTTATTTTGAATAATTTAATAAAATATACAAGTTTAAGAGTTAAAAAATTTAAAAATAAATAAATTGCTGAAATGATTTTTTTATAAAATTGAAAGACCAAAAAATCATTATGTCTATTTGTATTGAAATTTTATTAATAGCGTAATTTTAGTTCTTTAAAATTAATTTATTTATTATTTGCTTAAAGTTTAAATGGAGTTTATTTCTCTTAGATATAATTCAAGGTAAATTACAATGAAAGTCACTCAATTATTATTCTCTTTTTTAGTCACCCAACTATCAATTTTTTTAATTTGGTCACTCAATTATTGCCCTTTTCTTTTTTAATCACTCAACTATTAGCTCTTTTAATTTGATCACTCAACTATTGCTCTTTTTCTTTTTTTGGTCACCTAACTATCATTTTTTTTAATTTGGTCACCCAACTAATCAAGATTTTTTTTTTCATTTCCATTAATGTGTCGTTAATATTTAATGGAAGTATACCATGACAGTTAAAAATTAATTTAATAATAAATTTAATCTTCAACTTTTACATATTATATCGATTTAATCATAATTTTAAAAAATTAACCTTAAAAATTTACAAATAATCTCAATTTAATCATCAAAATTTACCCTTCCCCACTGCAACTACCATTAGTGCCTCCACCTCCTCCAGCTTTCTCCAAAAAAAAAACAAAACATTTCCCTTTTATCTTTTTAAAAGGTTGTCTTGTTCTTTATATCTAATTGATCTCGTTTCTGGTCCGTCATGCCTTTAAAATCCTTGGTGTATGTCGTGTCTTCTTGTTTAGACTCAGGACTGTTAAGATATATTATAAGGCTACATTGACTATCAAAATCTTTAACGAACTACTTCATTTTCTTCTCCAGACCTGAACCTGAACCTGTTTCTTCTTCATGTAATAAACCCTTGATTGCTTCATGCATAGATTGGTCTTTCATCACACTTTTCTAGTATTCCCCTGGTTCTTTTCTTGCATGGTTGAGATTCGTAAACTGTCCAAAAAACAGCATAATTAATAAACGGGAAAATTTTTTTAAAAAAATTATTTTTAATGAATATTTTGATTGAAAATATAACTAAACCAGGAGAAGAAAGCAGAAAATGAGAGTAGCAATGAAAGTCTTCATTAACTTTTTTGGTAGATTAATGGAAAACAAGATTAGATTTTATCTTCTTTTTTTTTTTTTTTTTTGGCTATTTTGATTGAAAAGGGTTTGATCCGAATTCAGAAACTCCCTTCCACCAACCAAGTCTTTTGAAGTACTAGTTATCAAACACTCTACGGAATAGAAAAGATACATGGACAATTTGTATTATTTTGTTTTTTTTAGAAAAAGGGAACGATGGTAAAAGAAAGAAAAGGGTAAATTCCACTGAAAGTCATCGTAAAATAGCGTTATTTCTATTTTGATCACTCTAAATTATTTTCGTCAATTTAGTTATTATCGTTAGAAAATTGACCAATTTGGTCACTTAGCCGTTAAACCCTTAATGGATTGTTGATTGAACCTGCAAAAAAAGAGAAAAAAAAAAAATACTCTTTTAGTCCTTTTAAAAATTACAAAATTTCAATTAATACTATTGCTATACTAGTGAAATTTTAATTTTTTTTATGCTTAGATCAAGGAAAAGACAACAATTTACCATAGCTCCACCCTCTATGACATTGTCACCGTATTCACTCCATTGTCTTTCAACTGAACAAGAAAAAATCAGTCATGGTTCCCGTCCTAAAAAACATCATCATTTGTTCAATACCTTCCTCTCCCTCTAATAGGTGCTAAAAGTAACATGTTTTAATTCCATTCTTAATGCGTTTTTGGGTGATTATTCAATGTAAATTGTGAACTTTATGCTAATATTTTATATTCATGTTTTTATACATAGGAGAGCATTTGGGAGCAAAAGGAGCAAAAAACGAGTGAAAACCAAAAATACACACACACACACCTAGAAATTATTAAATGGCCCATATTCGGGTCGACCTGACACGAATGAAAAGCTTATTTTACTATTAAAAATTAAAAAATATTAAAAATATAGTTTAGCTGCTATTTTATATATTTTTATAAATAAATTCAAAAAATTCAAAAAATATTATTTAAATTAAATTTGGGTTGGGCTAGCATAAGATGCAAACATATTTGTCCAAACCCAGCCCAAGTCAGGCCAAACAGGCTACTTGACCTTTGGACAGGTGTACTTTATTGTCAGAAGACTGACTTTGACGGATTGTGCACCATTATTGGAAAAGGTTTTGGCAAGAGTGGATGGGTGGGCAATAAAGGTTTTGTTCTATGTAGGAAGAGCTCAATTGATTTAGTCTACTCTTTTCCATATTCAGGAATTATTGAGCTCAACATTTCATCTTGCCAAAGGCTCTAATATAAAAAGTGAATCAAATATGTATGAGGCTTTTTTGGAAGGGGAAAATGAAATTGTTAAAGGGGAAAAAATAAGTTGTTTCAAGTAAAGAGATGGTTAATTAGTTGGAATAAAGCTTGTGTAATGCAACAATTGTGGGCAATTGTGGTGCAAGTAGGCTCTTTGTGGATTGTCAGGTGAATGCCTATATTTTTATAGGAAGGTTGATTTTACAACTACCTATTTCTCAAGCTAATAGTTGGACTCAAAAGAATTTGCTAGGCTTACGGTCTGTTGCTAATAAATTGTTTCAAGTAAAGAGATGGTTAGTGCAATGGAAGCAATCTCTAGTGAGTAAGGTTTGGCAAAGAGATAAGGCCAAAGGCAGAAAAGTTTAAATGGTGTTGACTTATTTGGTGTCTATTTATGTGCCAAAAAAATCTTGTATTTTGATAAACTGTAATATGAACATATTTTAATCCCACATTTAGCTTACTTTTGGATGATTTATCCCTTTAATTATGGAAATAGGTGCTCCTAATCCTTTGTTTTCATGGTTTATATTCAGTAGAGCACCGGAGGATGAAAAGAATGAGTAACGGGCCAAAATCGAAGAAAATGGGACATATTACGGAGTCGACCATCGCCTGGACCCCGAAATACACGGTCGTGCCTCATCAACAGACTCGAACACGGCCTGGCCACGATTTACACGGGCGTGTGCCATGGGCATGCCTCTGCCGCAGATAAGAAGAATTCTATTCGGATTAGGGTACTTAGAGGCAAAGAAACATATTCCAAAAGCCTATATAAAGACCCTAGAGGCCAACCTTTAAGGGGGCGTTTAGTTAGGCCAAGGAGCCAAGCTAGAGGGGCCGAATTGTGGGATTAACTCGAATTGATTCATCTCAATAAGCCGAAATCATACTCAAGACTGAGGATCTCTCCTTCAATTCATCCAGGGGGTTTTAGGGTTTTCTTTATGTTTTGTTTTATATTTTCTTCTGAGATGTTTTCTTTTACTATTATGAACTAAATCTTCAGATACCTGAGGGGGATGAAACCTAAGACGAATCTTGTTATTGTTATTTGAGCTGCATGATAAATACTTAATTTGTTCTTAACTATGTGTTCTTCATTCTTGTTTTGGTATTTCCGAGATATTGATTCAAGTATTTATGTGCTTAGGTGGTGGAGGAAAAGTCCCTGCCTAGGAGTAGATCTAGCATAGCTAAGCGGAGTTGAACGCAACCCTAGAAATAGGATGACTTAAATTTGCGGATTAGGGTCAAACCTAATATGGGAGTCCATAGATCGAGTTAATGCAATCTTAGGGGTTTTAATTAGAAAGAAATTTTAATTAATCAACCTAGGGTTAGACGTTAGTAGCCTCGAAAGAGGTATTAATATAAATTAGGGAATCCTACGGATCAAGTCAAGTGAATAAATTGTCTGGTTCAGAGTTAGATAACAAGTGAAGTCTAGGTGGATTCTTCCTCGGTTATTATCTAAATCAATCGGTTTTCCCTCAAGTCTTTCCTCAATTTCTTCTTTGTCTTAGCATCTTTAGCCTAGTAGATTAGTTAATTTTAGATTAGATAAAAATTCCCTTAATTCTTAGGCTAGATAAGAAGAAGAAAGTTAGTATTAGTACTTTTGGTTCCTTTGGGTTCAACAATCCGGTTTTGCCACTAAACTATACTATTGTTCGATAGGTGCGCTTGCCTTCATCATTGTCATTGTTAGTTTTCAGGTTCGATCATTCTTTTTTATAAATTTTTTTAGACTCTGACACACGATCAAGTTATTGGCGTCGTTGTTGGGGAACTAAAATATTAAGAACACTCAATTTTTATTACTTTAGCCATATTTTATTCTTGCAATTAAATTTTATCTCTAACTTTTCTAAATTTCTTTCTTTTTCCCTTTTCCTAGCAGGTACCTCTAGTTTATGACTAGAAGGAACCTGACAGGACCACTACTTTATGACAATGATATTGAAGGTACCGTACGCAGAAATCTTAGTGAAGCAAGGCGAGGCTTAAAATACATACAAGAAGAGCAAGAAGACGAAACCAGTACTACCGAAGTAATGGCTGAGAATAGTTCGCCACATCAAGATATGGCCGAACATCATGCTCCTCGAACTAAGTATGATTATGCTAAATGTAATTTAACAAGAGCTGAATCGAGTATTGTTAGGCCTGCTATAGTCGCTAATAATTAACCTAACACTATTCAAATGATTCAATAGTTTGTTCAGTTTGATGGTTTGCAGGACGAAGACTCGAATACTCATTTAGCAAATTTTTTAGAATTCTGTGATACCTTCAAAATAAATGACGTTTCTGATGATGCCATTCATATTCGGCTATTTCCCTTTTCTTTGAGAAATAAAGCCAAACAGTGGTTACATTCTCTTCCACGAGGATCAATCACTACATGGGACCAAATGATCAAAAATTTTTTATTAAAATATTTTTCGCCGGCCAAAACGGCCAAATTAAGGAATGATATCTCTTTTTTTGTGCAGATGGATTTAGAAACATTATACGATGCATGGGAGAGATACAAGGATCTGTTGAGAAGGTGCCCACACCATGGTTTACCCTTGTGGCTACTATCCAAACTTTTTACAACGGTGTGAATCCTTCAACCAGGCAGTTGATTGATTCAGCCGCCGGCGGAACCCTGAATAACAAAACTCCTAAAGTGGCTTACGAGTTTATAGAGGAGATGTCACTGAATAACTATCAATGGCAAGTTACAAGGACAAAGCCAACTAAAGCAGCCGAAGTTTTCAATCTTGACGTAGTCACCATGCTATCAAATGAGGTAGAGGTGATGAATAAAAAGATTGATGGTTTGTATGGTCTCTCGCAGGTACACCTAGTAATGTAATGTGACTCAAATCTAGGAGGCGTGGTGAGTCCTGAGTACCCACCCTACAATCCGGGCACGAAAAGCAAACAGATGAACTATATGGGTAACAATTTTCGATCTCAAAATAACCCTTATAGTAATACTTATAATCCAGGTTGGAGGAATCCATCCAAAAATTTAGGAAGTTTCATGTCTCCCTAACTTATGATTATTCATCTTATATGATTATTATCTATCTTTGTATATTGAGGGCAATGTACATCTTAAGTGTGGAGGGTGAAAATTATTTAGAAAAGTGCCTAACTTTTTGCATTATTCTCAAATCCCTGAATGATATCTTTTCTTAAAGTAATTTTCTCATATCACTAATTAGAATGAAATTCCTGTTGGTTCATGATTTTTATTGATATGTTTTAGATTAAGTCATTGATAATTGTGCACTGATGATTTAAACTTTAAGATACTAGAGAATCAAGCATGATGAGTCTATTTTCAAAAAAAAAAAATTTAAAGTATTGTTAGGTTGTCTACCTGAATCTAATTGTTACCTTGAAGTTTGAAATTTACAAGGTTGATATAAAAACCCCATAAATTTTGTGAGATTTTGAACCTTTTAGAGCATACATTCTTTTCGTGCTCACTTTATTAATTATAAGTGTGTCAACATTGATTTGTTATTCTAGAACTTGCTTTGATTATACATGTCGAGACCACATCTTTGATTTGATATACTGAGATGATAAAGGCACTTAGGATTTAACCCACTTACTCCACTAAAAGCCTACCTTCATAATTAACTCCTAGTGAACCCTGTGATCCTAACAACCCTTTTTTTTTACTCACCCACTAATATTAACCCAAAACCCATCTTGTATTTGTTATCACCATTCCTTTTGACTACCCTTCTATCGAGACTTGATTTGATCAGTTACCTAATTATTTTATTTCAGTAGTTGAAATTTTCTTTTATTATGTAGTTATTGATTTGTTTTAAAAAAAAAGGGGGGGAAAATTCAAAGTATATTCATTATTAGTTATGTGATTAAGTGAGCTTATACATTTAAATTCAACATTTTAAGAAAGAAGCTCGTATTATTAGTATTTCAAGTTTTCAGTTGATGTAATTATTTAGGATTAGTTCATTTTTCTAGTTAGGTACTTGTCAATTCAATCTCGATTCTAACCCTTCTAATTCAGCCTTTATCCACACCTTTAACCTAAGCCCCGTTACAACCCTTAAAAGACCTTTTGATTTGTGTATCATCTCAATTTTTAGTGGTGGAGATTTGATTTTTAGGCAAGCCTATGGGATTAAATTTTCATGTTCGACTTTTGAGCGCTTAATTTTTGAACCTTAAACACCTAGAGTGATTTGAGTGAATCTTTAGTGAGGATGTTAACTTTTTTCGATTTTGAATTAAAGGTGATTATTTAGGTAAAGGGAACCACCTATCTTTTTCGTACTACAAACTGTGACTTTGATTGTTTGAATCTTCAGGACTCTTTTAGTTAAATTATCCATGTATAAATTATCTATGAATTATGTAGAAACATTATTGATGAATATTATGAATTGAGGAAGTTCGTTTTAATTATGAGTTGAGAATTTTTCTTGAGGACAAGCAAAAACTTAAGTGTAGGGGTATTAGATAAACCGTAATATGAACATAATTTAATCCCACATTTAGCTTACTTTTGGATGATTTATCCCTTTAATTATGGAAATAGGTGCTCCTAATCCTTTATTTTCATGTTTTATATTCAATAGAGCATCGGAAGATGAAAAGAATGAGTAATGGGCCGAAATCAGAGAAAATGGGCCATATCATAGAGCCGACCACCGCCTGGACCCCGAAATACACGGTCGTGCCTCATCAACAGACCCAAACACGGCCTGGCCACGATTTACACGGGTGTGTGCCATGGGCGTGCCTCTGCCACAAATAAGAATAATTTTATTCGGATTAGGGTACTTAGAGGCAAAGAAACATATTCTAAAAGCCTATATAAGGACGCTAGAGGCCAACCTTTAAGGAGGCGTTCAGCTAGGCCAAGGAACCAAGCCAGAGGGGTCGAATTGTGGGATTAACTCAAAGAAAGCCAGTTGATTCATCTCAAGGAGCCGGAATCATACTCAAGACTGAGGATCTCTCCTTCAATTCCTCTAGGAGGTTTTAAGGTTTTCTTTATGTTTGTTTTATATTTTCTTCTGAGATGTTTTCTTTTACTATTATGAACTAAACCCTTAGATACCTGAGGGGGATGAAACCTAAGACGAATCTTGTTATTTTTATCTAAGTTGTACGATAAATACTTGATTTGTTCTTAACTATGTGTTCTTTATTCTTGTTTTGGTATTTCCAGGATATTGATTCAAGTATTGATGTGCTTAGGTGGTGGAGCAAAAGTCCCTGCCTAGGAGTAGATCTAGCATAGCTAAGTGGAGTTGAACGCAACCTTAGAAATAGGATAACGTAAATTTGCAGAATTAGGGTCAAACCTAATATGGGAGTCCATAGATCGAGTTAATGCAATCTTAGAGGTTTTAATTAGAAAGAAATTTCAATTAATCAACCTAGGGTTAGATGTTAGTAGCCTCGAAAGAGGTATTAATATAAATTAGGAATCTTACTTGATCAAGTCAAGTGAATAAATAAATGCGGTTTAGAGTTTGATAACAAGTGAAGTCTAGGTGGATTCTTCCTCGGGTATTGTCTAAATCAATCGATTTTCCCTCAAGTCTTTCCTCAATTTCTTCTTTGTCTTAGCATCTTTAGCCTAGTAGATTAGTTAATTTTAGATTAGATAAAAATTCCCTTAATTTTTAGGCTAGATAATAAGAAGAAAGTTAGTATTAGTACATTTGGTTCCTTTGGGTTCGACAATCCGGTCTTGCCACTAAATTATACTACTGTTCGATAGGTGCGCTTGCCTTCATCGTTGTCATAGTTAGTTTCCAGATTCAATCTTTTTTTTATAAATTTTTAAGACTCTGACACACGATCATATTTCTTGTATGACTTTACTTAATAAGTTACCTACAAAAGATAGATTAATGGTGTTGGGGATTGAAGTTGACAAAAAATGTCATTTTTGTCAGATAGCTCAAGAAATAAGAGATTATTTGTTTTTGGAGTGCTCTTTTTCTAAATGGTTTTGGAGAGAGGTTTTGCAACTATGTATGTTGCATAGATCCCAATTTCTTAGCTGCAGGAACAATGTTGGTTAATTGCAAAATTGAATGGAATATCTTTAATCAAAGTTCTTAGATTGGCTTCGAATGCTCATATCTATTGGATATGGAGGGAGAGGAATATCAAATTGTTTAGTGTAAGGAAACAACAAATATGGATTTGTTGAGACAAATAAAGGCTCGAATCTGGAAGATTACATTGGCCACCAAAGTGGCCCAGTAAGCTATTGGGGTTTTTAAAGCAGTCATATTAAAACATTTGTTTAGAAGAAAATTTAGTTAATTTCCAATTCATTCAATATTCAAAATTTGTTTATAGTCTAGCAATGGAAAAGTGACATTTGTTTAGTTTTAATAAAATCTATATTTCATGCATAATGAATTAAAATTAATATTTCAACATTTAAAAGCAAATTAAATGTCATGCATGCCATATAAAATCAAAACCTAAATCCCATACCACAGTTTAATAATAAAACAATACAGTCTCTGTATAACAGAAAATGTAGATAATAAACCTAAATCACTTTAAATAACAAAAACATTCCAAGTTGAGACCCTTCGGATGCCATGTCTGCGTTCTAATATGGCGGGTTATCTATAGAGATGAAAATAAAAGGGGGTGAGCTATGAAGCTATAACAACCCAACTTATTGAGTCAACGTTCGAGCTTTGACCCGAGTTGGCATTGAACTCAATAAGGCAACAGTGAAGAATAGGTACCCGCTTCCTAGGATTGATGACTTGTTTGACCAGTTGAGAGGTGCTTGCGTGTTTTCTAAGATTCATTTAAGATCGGGGTACCATCAGTTGAAAGTTAAGGAGGAGGATATCTTGAAGACAATTTTAGAACTAGATATGGCCATTATGAGTTCTTGGTGATGCTATTTGGGCTCACAAATACTCCTGTGCCTTCATGGATTTGATGAATCGTATCTTTTAGCCCTACTTAGATCAGTTTGTGGTGGTCTTCATTATGAGATATTGGTGTATTCGCGATCTGAGGATGAGCATGATCACCATCTTCGAGTTGTGCTTCAGACCCTTCGAGAGAGACAACTTTTTGCCAAATTTAGTAAGTGTGAATTTTGGCTTTCTAATGTGGCCATTTTGGGTTACATTTGTGGCGACAAATGGTATCCGAGTGGATCCGTAGAAGATTTAAGCAGTGGTGGATTGGAAGCCACTGCATAATGTTTCTGAAGTTTGTAGTTTTTTGGGCCTCACCGAGTATCATCGACGGTTTGTTAAAAGTTTTTCGATAATTGCTGCTCTGTTGACCAAGTTGCTGAAAAAGGGAGTTCTTTTGTGTAGAATGAGAAGCGCCAACAGAGTTTTGATTAGCTTAAGGCAATTTTGACAAAGGCACTAATTTTGACCCGATCGGAGTCAGGTAAGGACTATGTATTGTTTAGTGATGCGTTCTTGAATGGACTTGGTTGCATTTTCATGCAGGAAGGTAAAGTAGTCACTTATGCATCTAGGTAGCTTAAGCCGCATGAGTGTAACTACCCTACCCATGATTTGAAGTTAACAACAGTAGTTTTCACATTGAAAATTTAGAGGCACCATCTCTTTGGGGAGAAATGTTATATCTATACCAACCACAAAAGTCTTAAGTATTTGTTCATACAGAAGGAGCTAAATTTGAGGCAGCATAGATAGATCAAGTTGCTTAAAAACTATGATTGCATCATTGACTACCATTCGGGTAAAGCTAATGTGGTAGCAGATGCATTAAGTCGTAAATCAGTAGCAGCGTTGTGAGCGATGTTTGCGAGTTTGAACTTGTTAGAGCACGGTGGTTTATTAGCTGACCTTCAGGTTAAACCGATATTGGTGCGAGAGGTAAAAGAAGAACAGAAGTCTGATGATAGTTTGGTCACCAGAGTAGATAGGTGAGGCGAGGGGAGGAGAAGCATTAGGCTTCGAATTGCAAGATGGCGATGTATTGTATTTCAAAAGTCGACTTTGTGTTCCAACAGGTGAGTTGAGGGATAAGATCCTTTGTGAGGCACATAGTAGTCCGTTTACTATGCACCCAGGTACTAACAAGAGGTATCAAGAGCTTTATTCATTTTATTGGTGGCCAAGGATGAAGAGAGATGTGTCAGAGTTTGTGACTTGATGCTTAGCTTGTCAGCAGGTGAATGTAGAGCATCAAGTTCCTTCAGGTCTTCTTTAGCCTATCTAGATTCCGTAGTGGAAATGGTATAGAGTCACTATGGATTTTGTGACTGGGTTACCTATGTCTCGATCCAGACACGACGCAATTTGGGTAATCGTGGACAAATTGACAAAGACTGCTCATTTTTTTCTAGTGCGCATGGACTTCACTCTTGAGAAGTTGGCCAGATTGTATATTGGTGTAACACCCCAAACCCGGCCTAGACGTTATGACCGTATTTGGCAATGTCACACGATAGTATTTTTGAAACCTCATTGTTACGATGAAAACATTCCATGTTATTATCTTTAGTAAACCTTTGTTAGAACTTAGGAAGTCATCTTTATTCATTTAAAACATTTGTTTTGAAACATCCCTCGTTGCGGAAGCTTTAATAAAACAGTCTAGATGATCATGTGTTTAGAAATTACTTTAACTTTTTGAAATCCAAATTTCCTACGAACAGCAGGTATAAATCCATAAAGTAAAATAAATAAATAAAAACCCAAATTTAAAACCAAAGTCCCAGAGGGTCCTTAAATTACAACCCAAATAATCAATAATAATCAAATCATAAATCATAAATTGAAAACCATGAAGTCTAAAAATTATTGTAGTCACCGCTGAGTCCTCCGTTGCACTGATCCATCTAAGTCTGGGGATTACCTATGCATATTAAACAAAAAGGGTGAGTTTACGTAAACTTAGTGTGTAATCCCACGAAAACGAAAAAACAATCAGTATTCACAGTGCACAGTCGAACAGTCTTGGGCCTAAGCCCTTTTCAGTATCATTGACAGTTTGGGCCTTAGCCCATCTCAGTACAGTGTCAAAAATGCAGTAGGGCCTTATCCCATCACAGTATCAGTAGCAGTAATAGTTATGCAGTAGCAAAATCCTACCCAACCAACCCTACACTCCATGTGGGGATATAATCAACCCACCCATCCCTACACTCCAAGTAGTACAAGAATGCGGCTGTCTGATGGTTTGCGGTTGAAATTTGTTAGTAAATTAGGCTTAAAGCCTTTTAGTACACTTCCTCCGAATAACAACCCCCAACCCAATGCAATGCAACATACAATGGATGACATGCTATTATGTAATTTTAGTACATATATTCAGTTCAGATATTAACATGCCCAGTACAGATATCATTTAGTCAATTTCACACATTTAGGGGTCTAAGTAGCGCTTACCGACCCTACAGTAGGTTCACAGTCGACTTGGGCGACCTGTGCAACCTTAAAAACATTCGGTAAAAATGGGCCCACATGCCCATGTGATCTACCCATCTGGCCCACATGCCGTGTGGCCCACTCGGCCCAAATTGGCCTTAGTCGTGTGATCCATTTTTAAAGTAACCCATGCTAGCTCAATGCTCATATATGTTTTCACTATTTATTTATATGTTTATTCAAAGCTGTCTACTTGAGTCATTATCACTAAATTATTTATATCTTGAGCTACAGAATTCCAAATTAAGATCCGCTTGATGTTTTTGAAACTAGACTCAAATATATTTCTACCATAAAATTTTTAGAATTTATATTTTATCAAATAAGTACAGTAAAATCTTTAAAATTATCCCTATTCTGCTATTTGACAACTTCATCCTTTCCTTACTAAAAATTATTTATCTCTTAGTACAGAATTTAGATGATGTTTCTGTTTGTTTCTCTTGAAAATAGATTCATTAAGGATTTAAACATATAAATTTAATAACCTAATTATTTTTTACAATTTTGATGATTTTCCTAAGTCAGAACAGGGAACCCAAAATCATTTTGACCTTATCTCACAAAATTTATTATATCTCATGATTTACAATTCCATTGCTTACATTGTTTCTTCCATGAAAAACTAGACTCAATAAAATTTAATTTTATATTTTATTAAACCTCTAACTCAATTCGCACTATTTTTGATGATTTTTCAAATTTAGACTACTACTACTGTCCAAAACTAGTTTAGTGCAAAATGTTGATTTCCAAGTTTATAACACCTTTATTTCCTTTCTCTACAATTTTTTCGCATCATTTTCTCCTATTTCTCTTATTTTTCAACAGCAAGCAATTTTGGCTTTTCACCGGATCCATTTTCTGTGTTTCGGGTACACACCTGGTATCGTTTCTGATGCGTAAGCACTCTTAAGCCTCCAGAACCTTAAAATCGACCAACATATCTCCAGATTAATCACTTAATTCATTTTTAATCAACCAATTTCGGAAGGAGCTCAACTAAAAACCTAGCAAAACCCTTACCTTGCTTGAGTAACCACGACTTCACACAATTACAGCGTCGATTCAAAAACCACTAGCCCCTTGATTAACTCCTAAACACCAAAAAGGAATCACCCTTTTAGAGATTAACCAAGAACGATTAACAATAGGCTAAACCGTTACTTACCAAACATGTGCAACCAACCAATTGGCAAAAAAGAAAGAAACGGAAGGGGAAAAAATAATGGAAATTTTGGCAGCAACTAGGGGAAAGAATCGGCAGAGGAGGGAAAAAAGAAGAAGAAGAAAACGCCAAAAAAAGTTTGGGGAATTGGAGAGAAAACCAAAACTCTATTTTTTTTCTTTTTGCAACAAAAAGATAATCATATTATTTTCTAATAACCTCTCCCCAATTATATCCTAAAATTACTCCCTATTAACTCACTAAAACACAACTACTTAGAATTTTGCCCCAACACAACTCTTCGCTGAAAGTAGAGCAAAAATACTATCTCCACGCCATCACAGAGAATTGAACACAAGACCTTCAACACTCCAACACTCCCCTTAACCACTAGACCAGCAGGCCCATTCTATTAAATACTTATCAACAATTAAATAAAATCCTATTGACCAAAGATTGGGCTTTATTCATAAAAATACCAAAATTTGCACAAGTCATGGCTTGAACTTGGGACCTCTTACACACTCCTAGAACACTTAACCACTGAAATTGATACACAATTGTGCAAAAACAAAAATTTAAATTTTGGGGCATTACAATTAGTGAGATAGTGAGGCTTCACGGGGTGCCAACTTTGATTATTTTAGATAGAGATCTGCGATTCACTTTGAGATTTTGAAAAGCCCTTCATGAGGCGTTAGGTACTTGCACTTCTTCAATACAACTTTTCATCCATGAACTGATGGTCAGTCAGAGCTAGTCATTTAGATTCTTGAGGATATCCTTCGTTGTTGTATCATTGAGTTTGAGAGAGGTTGGAAGGAGCAACTTCCCTTGGTCGAGTTCGCATACAAAAACAATTATCAGTCTAGCATTCAGATGGCTCCTTTTAAGGCATTATATGGTCATAAGTGTAAGACTCCATTATGTTGGACAGAACTTAATGAGAGGAAGATTGTTGGTCTGGAGTTGATCAGGGAGACTAAGGGTAAGGTTTGGATGATCCAGGACAATCTAAGAGCAGCTTTCGATCATCAAAAGTCATATACAGATTTGAAGTGCAAGGAGATAGAGTTTGAGGTGGGTGACAAGTCTTCCTTAAGGTTTCACCTTGGAAGAAAGTTTTGCGCTTCAGATGCAAAGGGAAGTTGAGTCCCAGGTTCATTGGGCCTTGTGAAGTTCTAGAGAGAGTTGGATCAGTGGCATATCGGTTAGCCTTGCTGCCAGAGTTAGAGCATATTTATAATGTGTTCTACATGTCCATGCTTAGAAGTACCGTTCTAATCCTTCCCATATCTCACCGCTTGAATAGATTCAGGTGAGGCCGGACTTGTCATATGAAGAAAAGCTAATTCAGATTTTGGCTGAAGATATCAAAAAGCTTAGGAATAAGAAGATCCCCTTAGTGAAGGTCCTATGGAGGAATCACGTGGCTGATGAGGCGACATGAGAGCCAGAGGAGTCCATGAAATTACAGTATCTGCACCTTTTTTATTCAGGTAAATTTTGAGGACAAAATTTCTTTTAAAGAGGGGAGAGTTGTAATGGCCCAAATTCTCAAGTCAACATTCGAGCATTGACCCAGGTTGGCTGTAACAACCCTAACTCGAAACCGTCGCTGAAATAGGGACAAAGGCATTACCAAACAAATCGAAACATTTATAACATTTCATACATTTCATTTATCTATCATACACATAATGTCCTTTAAGTGAGTCATTGAGACCCTAAGCATGCTTATAATCCGAATCGGGACTAAAATGAAACACGTACAAAGTTTCATGGAAAATTAAAAACTTATCTATAATACAGGGGAGACACGCCCGTGGGGGGTAGGCCGTGCCCCACCCACGACTATAAGACACACCCGTGTGTCCTCCCCGTGGTCGAAATTGACTTATGTTCCACGGCCACCAAGCACGCCTGTGTACTCTGGCCGTGGTCGATTCTGCCAAATACCACACGGCTACCAGGCACGTCCATGTGCCTTGGCCGTGTTCCATTAGACCATATACAGACTTTACCCTATGGTCACTAGGCACGCCCGTGTGCCATGGCCGTGTGACGTTATAGGTCATTGCAAGACCAAAATGCCACCCAAACGGGTCATACCTACAAGCAACATTTTCCATCACATATCATGCGTATATGGCAACCAAAAACATACCAAATTGACCATTCAATCTATACATTCAATACCAATTCCAACTATGCCAAAATACAAGACTAAAGCTCATCTCATCACAAGCATACTTCATTCATTTGCTTATTCAAAACTTAACCATTTCATGTATCAACTAACCATACCAAAACAATTACACATACCACATTCATCAGGGAAAAATATGAACCATTAATTAGCCACATCTCATGACCAAGTCTATACTTCAACTTTTATAAAAAACTAGCCTATACATGCCATATCTAGTTATATACATTTCCAAAGTGTACCAAAATGATTTTAGTAGTGTGATGACGATCCTTGACAGTCCCGAGCCTTCAGTAGCTTTAACGACCTATAAAATAGAGAAAACACACACAAAGAGTAAGCTTTCCAAAAGCTTAATAAATCATAATACAAATAAACCTAGTATAAAGACATATATGCATAAAGTACATTGACACATAACATTTACTTAGCAAACTATCACATAATGCTTTGGTTCACATACTTGGACACAACTGCCAAATTCATCCATACAAGAATCATAAATATATATACAACTCTTTCTTAAACGTTCTTGTATCCCATTCTTGTTCTCATATTCAATCATACTTTTCTTCAATTCAAAGTTATATAGGTACCTACCTGTTATACACTTATTGTACATACCAAATTTATCAGAAATGAATATACATTCTCGTAATTGATCATATCTCGGATTTACTCATTGAACAGTTCGAAATCTAATAAGATACTCAGAAACTCAGAATAATTGTACAATGCCAACATCCCAGATGTGGTCTTACATATACTCGGATGTCGATGCCTTTATCTGAGATGGGCCTTACATGTCGAGATATCGATGCCTCTGTCCCAGACAGGGTCTTACATGTAATCAAATATTGATGCCTCTGTCCCGAGCGAGGTCTTATCGTAATCGATCGATGCCACCGTCTCGGACATGGTCTTACGTAGTCGATATTGATGCCTCATCCCAGATAGGGTCTTACACGTCGAGATATCGATGCCACCGTCCCCGCATGCAGTCTTACACGTAATCGGATATCGATGCCACTTTGTCCCGAGCGAGGTCTTACACGTCGAATATCGATGCCTCATCCCGAGCGAGGCCTTACACGTAATCGATATCGATGCCACTATCTTAGACAAGGTCTTACACGTGATCAGATATCGATGCCTCTATCCTAGACAGAGTTTTACACGTAATCAGATATCGATGCCACCGTCCCGAGCGGTCTTATCGTGTCGAATATCGATGTCGCCGTCCCGCATACGGTCTTACGTAATCGAATATCGACGCCATCGTCCCAGACGAGGTCTTATATGTAGTCGGATGTCGATGCCACCGTCCCGAGCATAGGGCCTTACACGTCGAATATCGATGCCACCGCCCCAGCGAGGTCTTACATGTAATCGATATCGATGCCTCTATCCCGCAGCGGTCTTATACATAATCGGATATCGATGCCACCGTCTCGGACATGGTCTTACGTAGTCGATATCGATGCGTCTCGTCCCGCACAAGGTCTTACACGTGTCGGATATCGATGCCACTTGTCCCGCATGCGAGTCTTATACGTGTCGATATATCGATGCCACTCTCTCGAGCGAGGTCTTACACATAATTAGATATCGATGCCTTTGTCCCGGACAAGGTCTTACACATAATCGATATTGATGCCTCTGTCCCGATGGGTTTTACACATAATCGATATCGATGCCATTTGTCCCGCACAAGGTCTTATCGTGTCGGATATCGATGTCGCCGTCCCGAACGGGTCTTACGTGTCGATATCGATGCCTTTGTCCCGACGGGTCTTACATATATCGATGCCACCGTATCAATGCCGGATATCGATGCCATTGTCCCGCATGTCTTGCACGTAGTCAGATATCGAAACCGCTATCCCACACAGGGTCTTACACGTAATCAGATATCGATGCCATTGTCCTAGACAGGGTCTTACACGTAATAGCAAAATAGATACTTATGTCATAACATAGTTAATCCTATTTATCCCTAGGTTCGTACTAGACTTCTCGGACATTGTCACTATATCGATCGTAACTCAAAATTCATGCACACATCATCTCGTAAACATTCATCGTTATCACTAATCACATAAACATACATATTTCAATACAAATACATTTATTTTCATAATGACTTACCTCGGATTCGGTTTATCGGAATAGAAACGGCTACTCGTTTACTTTCTCTTTCCCGCGATATAAGTCCGTTTTCTTTAGTTCTTGATCTAAACATATTTAGAATTAACCATTTTATTCACTAATTCATACAATTCAATCCATGGTCACACATTTAGGACTATTTGCAAATTAACCCTCATATATGCACACTTTATCAATTTACTCTATTTTTCTCAAAACATCAAATTCACAAAATCCACACATACACCTACTTAGCCGAATACATATACATCACATACAAGCCCACATTTTTATCAAATTCACAAATTAGTCCATCAATTTTCTCAATTTAGCCCTAATTAGCTAAATCCATCAAAAATTCAAGAACAAAGTATGTTCATGTAACTCATATCTTTCATTTAACACCATAAAACATCACAAAGCTCAACATAGCATCAATGGCATTTTCCACAAACATCATTAATACACAAATTGAGACACGGGCTTGATAGTAGACAAAGCAACGATCACAAAAACGTAGAAATTATCAAAAACCGAAGACAAAACTCACCTTAATTTTGGCTTGTAAGTGCCGAATGCCTTAGCCAAAGTTTCTTTCTTTTTCTTTTATGGTTTCGACAAGAAGATGATAAAATGAGACCACTTACTCATGTTTTTTTATTATAAAATATTATTTTATAAAAATATTAATATAACTTATAAAATAGATATAATAACTTTAACTATTAAAGTAAATGTAATAAACATATAATATATATATCATCATTCATTGCCGTCCACTATCCATAGGATTGGCTTAATTGCCATATAAGGCCTTCACCTTTACAAAGCCACAACACAATGGTACTTCAACAAATAGCAAGCAACTTTTAGATTTAATGCTATTCCATCCTTTTGCTCAAATTAATCACACTAACAGACAAATTTGCTTACGAAATTCACCACATGATTAATCACATATCAACTATACAAAAATAATATTAAAAATATTATATGGACTCGAATTTGTTGTCCCGAAACCACTATCCCGACAGGGTATAAACTGGACTGTTACATTGGCGATGGATAAATTTATAAGGACTAAATAAAAAAAATGGCAAAAGTTAAATTACTATAAATTTTTATTATTTAATGACTTATATAGCAATTACACAAAGGTCCATATAATAGCCCATTTGTGCCCGGGCCCAAACAAACAAAAATAAAATAAAAATAATAAAAAACCTAATGTCTAATTTTTGTTTTTACAGTCCATTTACAAAACAGATTACAAAATAGTCCATTTAAAAAAACCCATTCGGCAGGGGCAGTGCCCTCATCACTGCACCAAAATTTGAAACTAGTAACAGAAGGTCGGTTGGTTACTATAAATACAGAAGAGGACATCATAGCAACTGTTACCAATGACGCGCCATACTTAGAGGCAAATGAGGAGGCCATTGAGTGTTCTTTTCGATCTTTAGAGTTCATGAACGCAACATTCATTTTGGAAGGGAATGAGGTTTTGGTGCCTAGAATATCTAGGACCACGAGAATGGGCTTGCAAATGATAGTGGGGAAATAAGCCTCTCCGGGAAAAGGATTGGTTAGACATCTTCAAGGAGATATTCAAGTTTCGATGCTGAAAGAGAAAAGAGACCGTTTTGGCTTGGGTTTTAGTCCGGATGCTAGACAAATGAGGAAGGAAATAGAGAAGAAGCAAGAGAGAAGAAGGGCACGATTGAATGGGGAAGAAATCAAGTAGGAATTGATGACTTTCCCTCATATATCCCAAACTTTTGTATCAGGAGGGATAATTCACCCGGAGAGAGGATCATTGGAAAATGAAAATCTTTACATCAATGCACACATGAGGAAGAAACTGGGCAAAAAAACTTGTTGGGCATTCGCCCTTATGAACCTGGAAGCGTTTTGAACAATTAGACTGTAGAGGAACTTCTTGTAGTTTTTAGAGATTACACAGAATAATATTCAGAACACACTTGTTGTTTTAAAGCCTAGGAATAATAAGATTTCTTTTGTGAAATAGGCTTATGTTCAGACATCTTTTGTTTCAATACAATACATCCTTAATGATCAATTTGGGCAAATATTCTTTCATTTTTTATATATATTCTTTTGATCTTCTAATTTCATTCCAAATTGTTTTTGTTTATTCTCATTCATATCATGTGAATAGTTGTTCTTGAATTTATTTGTTCTTTGTACATTCTTTTGTGCCTACCATAAGTCCCTAGATATCAATGACATGAGCAATGATACTACAGATCCGGAGGTCCTTTTTGAGCAAGACATGTGTTTAGAGGAATCTCAGGATTTTAAGGGTGACAGAGATTGTGACTTGTCTCTAGATTTGTTAAGAATGGTAAAGTAAGAGAAGAAACAGATTTTACCCCATGAAGAGGTGGTAGAAAATATAGTCTTAGAGGAAGGAAAAGTTGTGAAAATCAGAACGTGCATAGCCGAGGAAACGAAGCAAGACCTCATTGAGTTATTGTGAGAATTCAAAGACGTCTTTGCATGGTCATACCAAGATATACCAAGGCTAAGTACTAATATTGTAGTGCATCACCTTCCCATAAGAGAAGAGTGCAAGCCAGTTCAACAAAAGCTACAAGGATGAGGCCTGATGTGGTGTTAAAAAGTCAAGAAACAGTTTGATGCTAGTTTTATACAGGTGGTAAAATACTCAGAATGGGTAGCTAACATTGTATCTGTTCCTAAGAAAGATAGAAAGGTTCGGATGTGTGTAGACTACAGAGACTTAAATAAATCCAGCCCAAAGGATAATTTCACTTTGCATGATATTGACACATTGGTGGATAATACGGCTAGATAATCATTATTTTCTTTCATGGATGGTTTTTCGGGATACAATCAGGTCAAGATGCACCCTGAAGATATGGAGAAAACTAATTTCATAACATTGTGGGGTACCTTTTATTATAAGGTGATGCCATTCGGGTTAAAGAATGCAGAAGCAACATATCAAAGGGCTATGGTGACCTTATTCCATGGCATGATGCACAAAGAGATTGAAGTATATGTTGATGACATGATCGCCAAATCTCGAACAAAAAAGGAACACATTGAAGTTTTGAATAAGTTTTTTTTGAGATTGAGAAAATTTCAATTAAAGCTTAACCCAACAAAGTGTACTTTTAAAGCTCAGTTAGGGAAATTACTGGGCTTCATGGTCAGTGAGAGAGGAATCGAAGTTGACTAAAAAAAGGTCAAAGCTATACAAGAATTGCCTCCACCGTGCACTCAAAAGGAAGTTCGAGGTTTTCTTGGAAGGTTAAATTACATTGCTCGATTTATTTCACAATTAACTGAGAAATGTGACCCCATATTTCTTCTTCTTAAGAAACACAACCAAGGCATATAGAGATGATGAGTGCTAGGAAACTTTTGACAAAGTCAAACAATATCTGTCAAATGCCCCAGTAATATCTCCGCCTAATCTAGATAGACCACTAATACTATACTTCACAGTGTTTAGTAACTCCATGGGATGTGTTCTTGGTCAACATGATGAATCAGGAAGAAAAGAAAAGGTGATATACTATCTCAGTAAAAAGTTCACTGAATGTGAAATGAGATATTCGTCAATTGAGAAATTGTGTTGCGCATTGATTTGGACAACTCGAAGATTGAGGCAGTATATGCTATATCATTCAACCTGGTTAATTTTAAAGCTTGACCCACTAAAGTATATGATGGAGTCAACTGCTCTGAATGGAAGAATGGCATGGTGGCAGATTTTGCTTTCTAAATTTGATATAGTTTATGTGAACCAAAAGGCCATAAAAGGGAGCGTAATAGTAGAATTTCTGGCTAGTAGGTCTTTAGAGGATTATGAACCTTTAAGCTTTGATTTCCCCAATGAAGAGCTAATGTATGTGTCAACTACTAAAGAGCATCCATGGAAGCTAAATTTTGTTAGAGCGTCAAATGCTGTGGGAAATAAAATTAGGGCAGTCTTGGTATCCCCTAGTGGTGATCATTATCCATTTACATGTAAATTGGATTTTGATTGCACGAACAATATGGCAGAGTATGAAGCATTCATTATGGGAATTCGAGTAGCAATAGAGCTTAAAATCAGAGTGCTAGAAGTATATGGAGATTCTGCATTAGTAATCTACCAGCTTAAAGGAGAATGCGAGACAAGAGACCCCTAACTAATCGATTACCTAAAATAGTTCTGGGGCTGATTGAGGAGTTTGATGACATCACTTTTAATTATCTCCCATGAGAAGAAAACCAGATGGCGGATGCTTTGGCAACCCTGGCTTCTGTGATCAAAGTAAACAAACCAAAGGATATGAGACCTATTCAAATGAGTATTTTTGAAGTTCTAGCTCATTGTTATAACATGGAAGAGGAAGAAAAGGATGACCACCTTTGGTATTATGATGTATTGTGATACGAAAGAAATCGTGAGTACCCTGATCATGCAACAGAGAATAACAAAAGGACGTTGAGAAGATTAGGCTGTGACTATGTGTTAGATGGGGATATCTTATACAAAATAAGGAAAGATCAAGTATTATTGAGATGTGTTGACGCTATCGAAGCTAGGAAGATTTTGGAAGAAGTTCATGAAGGCGTTTGTGGAACACATGCTAATGGATTCACAATTGCTAGATAAATAATGAGATTCGGGTACTATTGGTCCACCATGGAAGGAGATTGTATTAACTATGCCAAAAGATGTCATAAATGCTAGATTTATGGAGACAAAATTCATCTACCGCCTTCACCTTTGCATGTTATGACTTCTCCATGGCCTTTTTCATGTGGGGCATAGACGTCATTGGGCCGATCTCACCGAAAGTTTTGAATGGGCATAAATTCATCTTTGTGGTTATTGACTACTTCACGAAATGAGTGGAGGCTACTTCACATGCTGCGTTACTAAGTCAGCAGTTAGTCGGTTCTTAAAAAGGAGATCATTTATCGATATGGAATGCCCGAGAGGATCATATCAGACAATGCACTAAACTTAAACAATAGCACGATAGCGAAAGTTTGTAGTCAATTCAAGATCAAACACCATAACTCATCTCCATATCGTCCAAAAATGAATGGGGCAGTGGAAGCGGCCAATAAAAATATCAAGAAGATAGTAGGGAAAATGACTGAAATCTATAAGGATTGGCATGAGAAATTACCATTTGCGCTCTATGCTTATCGGACGTCCGTCAGAACTTCTACTGGGGTAACTCCTTTCTCATTGATTTATGGGATGGAAGTAGTTATACCTATTGAGTAGAGATACCTTCTCTTCGAGTTTTGTCAGAGATAAAGCTGGATGAAGTGGAATGGATCCAGTCTCGATATGACTAGTTGAACTTAATTGAGGAAAGAGGCTAAGAGCTATTCGTCACGGTCAGATGTACCAAAAACGAATGATGAGAGCTTATGATAAAAAATTTTGCCCAAGAGAGTTTCACGACTAGGACCTTGTACTGAAAAAGATTATTCCCATGCAAAAGGGATTTCAGAGGAAAACGGATGCCGAATTAGGAAGGACCATATGTGGTGAAGAAGTCTTTCTTTGGAGGAGCACTGATTTTGACCGAAATGGATTGGAAAAGCTTACCCAATCCTATGAACTCGGATTCAGTCAAAAAATATTTTGCTTAAAAAGGAGAAGAGGCCAAGGTGAAAACCCGCAAAGGGCGCTTAGAGACTTCAAAAAAAAGAAAAAAAAAGGCCAAGGTAAAAACCCGCAAAGGGCGCCTTGAGACCAAAGGGGTTTTGAGTTGAAAACCCAAAAGGACGGCTCAAATTTTGAAGGGCATGTAGTGATCTTGCTATACCTGAATCAAAAAGAAATGAAGAATGTTACATATTGAGGCATCAACAATGTATTTCGGATCTTCTAAACACATGTTAAGCTCGAAGCAGTCTTCATGGAGTTTGTATATAGAAGCCCAATCTGCAATATCTAAGGCACCTGATTTTTTTCCTACTCATATCAATTTATTATCTTTGGATTCTTTTTCTTCTTAAAGATGTTTTTCTAGTTAATTCTTATCATTGATAATTTATGCAGTTTGAACTATCCTCAAAATCAATTTATTTGTTGTCCATTATTGCTATTCATAAGCATGTTGCATTGAAATAATGATTGATGAACTAATAATTTCACAAAATAAGTTCTACATATTACTGTGGAAATTTCTAAATGATACAAGAAACTGAAACATGACAATTGTTTAAAATTTCCATGTACATGAATTGGAAATATTTGAGAGAGAAAAGTCTAGATGGAGACTATTTCTTTGAATTCTCTGTCCAAATGGTAATTGGACAAAATAATGAGTTGCTGCAACAAATCCTAAGAGGGATCATTTTACGAGTATTCTCATTAGGTCATAACGTTTAGGGAATGGTATGACTGGCCAAGCTGCGGTGGAATGGATTGAAGTTGAAACAGATCCTGTAGGTTAAATCCTATAATCTTGGTAGAATGGTTTGAAGGCGGTGTAAGCCTCGTGTCCTCAAGGTTCTAAGAGAGTGGGCCCTAAAATTTCCATGAGGCAAATTATTTGAGCAAGAATATGATACTTCAAGAGGAACGAAGATGAAACCTTGACGAATAAATGAGTGATGAACCTAAAATAGGAATCATTCTCATAACATTTTTGCATTCACATATCATAGCATGTCTAAATAGAAGCATTTGACTCATTTCGATCAGGGCATCCTAATTATTAGGCATAAGCATATACCCATTCTACAGGTCATGTCCTCTATAAGACAATGTAGTAGGGTAAATCGACGCTTTCAGACTTGTCTCCCTGAAGTTGCAGTGGAGCAGACTGAAGATAATAGATCTGGCATTCCTGAAGTTGCAGTGAAGCAGATCGAAGACATCAGATCTTTTCTCTTTGAGTTTGTAGTGGAGCAGATTAAAATAGCAGTTCTAGCATTCTTGAAGTTGCAGTGAAGCAGATCGAAGACATCAATCTTGTCTTCCTAAAGTTGCAGTGAAGAAGATCAAAGACATTTGCCTTGCCTCTCTGAGTTTGTAGTAAAGAAGACTAAAGATAGCAGATCTTATCTTACTGAGATTACAGCGAAGCAGATCAAATATACTAGTTTGGCATCCCTGAGATTGCAGTGAAGAAGACTAAAGATAGTAGATCTTGTCTTCCTGAAGTTACAGTGAAGCAGATTGAAGATACTAGCCTATCTCCCTGAGGATATAGCCATTTGACAAGACCGAGCAAAATGGGTCCTTTTATCGTCTTTGCTCTATTCTCGTTACACGACAATGAGCAAAGAGGGGCGCTGTAATAGCCCATTTGTGCCCGGGCCCAAGAAAACAAAAACAAAATAAAAAATAATAAAAGACCCAATGTCCAATTTTTGTTTTTACAGTCCATTTACAAAATAGATTACCCAGACCTAACACCCTGTTACACCAAGACCCACAACCCGGAGGCCCAAAAATTAAAAGAGGCCAGTTGGCCCAAATAATTTTTAGACGCAGGAAACCCTAGGTTTCCAGTTGCGCCGCAGCACCCAACACAGGCCCCTCGTCTAGCATTCATCACCGCCGGATTTCTCATCGTCCACCTGCAAAAAGGAAAGAAGAACACAATAAAAGCAGTAAATATGGCAAGAAACAAACGAGACAGAATCTTTGTATTTCTTTTTCATTATTTTTGGGGCTATAAATAACCTTAATAGAATCTGTAAAAGACCATGAATATACAATACATGCATATATACACAGAGAATACAGAAATAAAAATACAAAAATCTTCAAGTCAGAGGTTATTTTTTTATTCCGTTTAGTTTTTCTATTTTTGATATACATAAACACATACAAGTTTTTTTAACACTACTGAAAATAAGTAAAAGAGTTTACCTTTCGATTTATGTGGGAAACCTGAAGTTTCTGGCTTTCCGACTGCCGTCTGAGGTGGCGCGTGCGATGGCGCGTCTTGGCGGCGCTTCGATGGTCCGTCTGGGAGCCGGTGCGGATTCTAGCCTCGGTAGAAAGGAGAGAGCCTTTCAAGGCCTTTAATTTTTTTTTGAAAGGGTGTTTAAACTGATTTTTTGGGCAGATTTTATTTATTTATATAGGCCATCCATATGACGCCGTTTTGGGAGTCACCTTTAAAGGCCAAAATGACGTCGTTTAAGGGTCAGGATTCGCGCGTTGACCCCATACCCGGGGAGGATCCGCATGTTTTTATAAAAGGGCAATTTGCCTCTTTGGTACTTCCGTAATTTTATTATTTTTATTTTCGTCCAATTTAAATATTCTTTCATTTTTAATCCAACCCTAAAAGTTTTCTTCTGTTTCAATTTGGTCCCTCGGGCTATTTAATGGCTGATATCAGAACGGCGCTATTTAGGAGATAGGGCATAATTGCCCAATAAATCCTTATATTTTGGCGCGTGTTCCAACATCATCCCTTTTTACAATTTTACTTCTGATTTTTATTTATTTTATGATTTGATCCTTGTTTATTTGATTTTTTAATTCTTTTTATTTTCATTTTTCTCATTTTTAATTATTTTAATATTACATATGTATTAAATTATTATTATTTATTATTTATATTAGGTTATTTTATTAAGATCAATATTATTTATACATTACGTATTATTTTAAAATTTGCACATTAGTTATTATATTACATTTTTTATTTTATATATTATACATTATTATATTATATTATATATAACATTTAAAACATTTTATCCTTAGTATTGTATAAAATTTTGTATATTGTACAACATATATAAACTATATTGTTTATATTATAAATATGTAATTTTATGATTATTGTATTATAAAGATATTTTATTTAAAGTTATATATTATTTACTTAAAAATGTTTTTATTATGTATTATTGTTTATATTTATATTTATTAAATTATAAAATTATTATCCTTTATATTTTTATATATTCTAAGTTTTATAATATTCATTTAAAATATATTGTTTATACATATTAATTATTTTAGAAATTGGCATATTTTTTATTTTTGTGTTATAATATTTATTAGGTGTTTAAATATATCATTCATTTATTTACTTTTATATTTGATCTTGTTTGTAGAGTTTAATATTCATTTCTTAAATTTTATCTTTCACATAGATTTTAATTCTTCTTGATTATTTTATATATTGTATTTATTTATTTATGTTCTTTTATTTGCTTATTATTGCTTTAGCATAGTCCTTTTATTACATGTATCATTTGCTATGTTATTTTATTCTTTCGTTAATTGTCTATATTAGTATTATTTGTTAATATGACTTATAATTATGGAGAATTGCTATTTGGTATTTATGTTTTGTAATATATTAATGCAATATCTTACTCAAACCATTTTTATATAAAACACATTTTGCTAAATTAGCGCATTTTATTCAAAGGTTTTTTAATAAAACGATACATGATATTTGGGGACTTGGAGAAAAATTATACCCTAACTCATTGGGTTTTAATTTTTCTCGTGGAACTTAAGGTATTAAGTATCCTTTTTAAAAACCCATAAACTTCAAATCAAAACTTATTATTGAAAATTCAAAATGTTATATCTTAACTTATTAGATATAATGTTTCGTATCTCAAGGTAAGGATTTTCTGCAAATAAAGGAAAGCTTAATTTCGAAATCTTGAGATGTTACATCCTAACTTATTGGGTGTGACATTTTATTTCTTTGAGATAAGTGAGTTTTAGCTTTCTTTCAAATAAAAGGATCGTATTTTAAATTTTTTAAATTTTCAACATTAGGACATGATTTTATCAATTAGGTACCAATTTTTGGGCGTTACGAGAGTGCTAACCATTCCTCGTACGTAACCGACTTCCGAACCTATTTTCTTGGATTTCATAGGCCAAAATTAATGTTTTAAACAAAACATGTTTTATAAGGTGATCTGATCACACCTAAGCAAAAAAAAATATCGGTGGCGACTCCCGTTTTCATTTTTTAAATCGATTCCCATTTTTTAAAAATTAAAATGGTTTCGACAGTCCAAAATGGGAAAAAAAATACCATTTTGAAATATAGTGGATGGTTGGTGTAAGATTTGTTTCAAATAACATTAAAACTTGAACATTAAAATAATGCAATAATGGTTTATAACATAAAAATAAAAGAAACAAAGCCACATTTCGTTTCATCTTCTTTCATCTCCACGAAACACCCAAAGAAAACCAAGCATCCATTTTCTTTGCTTCAAAGCATTCGGTCCTCTTGCATGGTAAGATAATGTATACCCATTTTTCGTAAGTTTTATATTTTTGTAATTGCAAAGCTCAATATAACTAATCCGGGTGTTATTTCTCAAAACTATTAAAGTTTCAAAATGTTGCCATTGATGAATGCTTGAAGTTTTTGATGTTATTTGGTTAGATTTGAAGCTTAAATATGAAAAAAGACGAGCTTATAAAGTGAAAATTATTGATTTTGAACATAGGGACTAAGGTGTAAATATTTCAAAATTGGTACAAAATTTCTTTAATAATAGATAATATAACGGGCTATATAAGGGTGTAATTAAGATCTATTTGAAATTGAGTTTCAAATTTGAAAGTTATAGCAATTTTGGTTATAAAGACTAAATTGAATTAAATGCGAAACTTTAGGAAACTTTTGTAAAATGATAAATTGATGTTAAATGGAATATGATGAATTGGAATTTTAGATATTTAGTAAATTAATATTTGACTATGATTGATCGAGCAGTATTGGTATGAATTTGATCAATTATTGAAAATAAAGGCTTAAATTAAATAATTTACAAAGTATGTATGATCTTGTAATTGAATGTAATTTGGATAGATTTTCACATTATATTATTATTGGATTATTATTCGTAGCTAAAAATGACACAGGATCATCGAAAGGGAAAGGAAAAGCAAAAGTCGACGACGAGTGATGTGAACTTTCAATTTGTATTTCTATGACTCGAAACTAATTTAGCTATTGTTTATTCATGATTTAATGTATTGTACAATATTGAGGTAAGCTAATAATAATTATTGAGTGAAATGGTATAGTTTGAAATTGATTATTGAAATAGGGGTTAAATGAGAAAAGAATAGAAAATTGTATAATTTAATTGTTATATAAAATGGGATCTGAATCTCAATAGTATATAATAGAATATGTACTTGGTTGAGTCCTTCATATTTTCTATATTTGGAATGTTTAGATAAGTGAACTGATAAAAGGTTGAATATTAAGATTTAGAAAAAAACTAGGTAGGAATAAGTAAACTTAAATGATTTGCACTAATGGTTAGTAATGATAATGATATAGGCTTGTTGTATGTGATTGATATGCCTTGAATTGTATATGCTAGAATGGATATGGTATTACAATTGGTTGTGAGGAAAGAAATGGTCATTGTGTATAATTGAACATGTTTTGTATAGGATAATGCCGACTTGAAATGGAATATATACCAAATGTAATACATTTCTTCGTTATAGTATGATTATTATTTTGAATGGTTATATAGTGTGTACATAAGTATGAATTATGGCAATGTGTTAAGTTGTAGTTGAAATTATGAATGGTGAATTTTATGATTTTTTTTAATGACATTTACTTAAAGGAGTCTTATGTTTATATTATACTAAGTTGATGGATGATTTGATATTTTGGTATAGTTTGTATATATGTAATGTTATTTGATAATAGTATGAATTATGTGTATATAAATGTGTTGTGATGTGCTTGAAGTGTGAAATGAGTATGATATAATAGGGTAGGTAGCTAAAGAACATTAAATGGTGTTTTGGTAGTAGTATTGTTGAATAAGGTAGGAACAAAGTTGTTATTAGGTATGTAAAATGGATATACAAATAGCATGCTAATAATGTAATGAGTTGGTAAAGAAAATGTTTGGATATATGGTAGATATGGTTAGGTTATAATTGAATGAATTGAGTTATATCTTTGAGGGTTAAGTTGAATTGATAATTGATGAATGAACATAATCAAACATGCTTGTAGATGATCAATTAGGTTAGTAAGCATTTATGGTTTGATTAGTGAATTGGATATGATTTGGTAGAACTTGTAATTGAAGTAGAAATGGTATGTTTTGAATTGTTATTTTGTGAGATAAATGGCAAGTTTTTAGGTGACTTAAGTCACCATTTGAAATGTTTTAAGTTTAGACATGAAATGGACTTGTATTGGGAATTTTTTACCATTTTGGCAAGAAATTATCGATACCATGGCATAAGTATCAATACTCGACCATTTAAATTGATTTATCAAACAAATAGAATGCCAAAAAGGTATTGATACTTAAATGGGTATCGATACTTTTCAAATAGTTATCAATACCACATGACATGTATCGATACCTGCGACTTAAATGAGGTATTTTAAAACATCAAAGCTAAAAACAGTATCGGTACCTACTATGGAATTTTGAAACTTTACAATTTAATCCTATTTCATGTTCGGATATTAAAATTGGGTCCCCCTTATATTCGGTTTAGGTTAATTCTAATTGTATAATTGAAATGTTTACTATTGTATGTATAAAACTATGTCTATATAAATTGAATTGAAGTGGGAAGAATTGTTGCTAGATTTGGGTACTTAACATGTATAGATTGAATACGTAAAGCTTAGTAACTCCAATATGTAATATATATGTAGATATACTTGTTTTACTTAGGATAGAATTGATTATACTAATATTACATGTTTAAGTTATGAAATACCTTTACTCAGTGTATGGTTCATTTTCTTCGTGCGCAGGTTAAATTTAAGGGTAAATTACACCAGCAGTCACCCAACTTTGGGGTAACTGACAAAACAGTCACCTAAGTTTCATTTCAGTTACTTAACTTTTGAAAGGTTACAAAATAGTCACCAATGTTATGAAAAAGTTACAAAACAGTCACTTATTGATGGTTGCCGTTAAGGGTTTAACGGGATTGCTGGCGTGGCAAATTAACCAGTTGATGTGGCAAGTTAACTTGCTACGTTGGCGATGACTGATGGGTTTAGGGGTTGGGGCGAGTTAAGGGGAAAAAATTGAAGGGTTTCTAACAGATTAGGGGTTCGAGGGTTTTGGGGGAAAAAGGGAAAATTGATTTTTGGAAATTGTTGGTTTGGATTTGGGGTTTTTTAGGGTTAAAACTGATTTGGGAATTGATTAAGAAGGGTTTAGGGTTAGAAATCAATTTAATAATAGATTAATAGAGTTTAGGGTTTAGGGTGCGATTGTCTATTTTGTTTGGGGAGAAAAGAAGATGAAACAAGAAACCATTTAATTTATTTGATTATCAACGGCAATGGGCAATAAAGAGAAGGTACCAGTGTTGTTACATCCACTTTAACGGGTAAGTTGTTGCATTTAGTTTTAAATTTTTTGGATTTCAATGCTGTTATGTTATTTCCATTTTACGGTTATTTCAGTTTCAATTTTGATTTCGATTTCTATTTTGATTTCGAATTTAATTTTGAAACACTCACTGCCATTATCAAATTGATGTTTATTATGTATATCTGCTGTAACATCTTGAAATTTGGGATTTTATGTTTTACATTATACAATGCGATAGGCTAGTTAAAAATGTTAATTGTGTATGTTTAGGGGTCCTAAGAAGGCTTGGGGTTGAGTTGGGCCTTAGAAAAATTTTTATGTTTAAGAACTTTAAGGAGAGAAGGTAAGTGGTGTCAAGACTTAAGGAAATAAGTATGCAATTAGGTAGCACAAGAGGAGCTAGTAGCAGAGTGGTGTGGTGTTTCATGAAAGGGCTTAAGGGGTGGAGTTCGAATCCCACCTACTGCAATTTTGGATTAATTTTTTGTGCTAAATGGTAAGTGTCGGCCATGTCATCAAAGAAGGAAAGGAAGACTTTCTAATGATGGAAAGAAGACTAAGAAAATAAGGCAACGAGGAGAATAAGGAAAGAAATAAAGGAAAGGGATAATGTGGGGGAAACATGTTGGCCAAATTTTAGGTTTGGTTAGGGAAAGAATTTTTGGTCATCCATGACCTTTTTGGTGTAGGAGGCATGTGATTTTGGTAGAGGGAGTGTGAGAGTCGAATTTCCTTTGGCCATTTTACAAGTTTTGTGCATGAAAGGCTTGTTTTCTTTTTAGCATTTTGATGCATTTTCCAATCTTTTCCCTTTTGCCTGCCGAATTTTGTAACATCCTTAAATTGGGGTTTCTACATTTTGTGTGTTTGCATGTGATGATATGCTTACTGTGCTAGTTTAGGGTGTATTGGGGTCTAGGCATGACCTCGGGTTAGGCCTGAGTCATGGCTAAAATTTTTATTTTGGCACTCAAGAATAAGGAGCTAAGGAAGTTAGGGGTTAAAAGATATTCCTAGTGTGTTGTGACCCAAGTAAAGCCTTGGTAGAGTGGCAAAGAGGCGCCACTTAGGGCCTTGGTTGGTGACGCCATATCACGGGGAAGGAGTGCTCGTTTGACGTGAAATCTTGTTTTCTGCTTATTATTTTGAAGCCAAGGAGGGAGGAGTTGTGCTCAGCTCAAACTCTATCGGATAACTGTTGATTAAGTCAAACTAATTTAAACTGGTGGAGAAGAGAGAATTTAGGAGCTTATGAGATTCAAACTCATTTGAATGGTTGGCGGGAGTGATTCGGGGAGTTTGTCAAATCTGGACTCTTGTTTGAGGAAGAGTAATCGGTTGGGAGACTAGGGGTGGGAGTGCCGAAATTTCTAGTGACATTTTCGGGTAGCTTATGCCATAGAGCATTCGGTGGTGAGCTAAGCCGAAACCCCCCTTTTAGACTAGCAGATTTCTTCCCTCGTTGCACCATTTGACTCTTAGGCATCTAGGAGAATCTTCCTTTCCCCATTAACTTCTTTTCTTTTCTCTCATACTTGTTCCAAAACCCCATCAACAATATTCTTTTCTCTTCATTCTCTCTTGTGCCAAAACCTTCTTCCTTTTCCTCTTTCTTGCCGAAACTCCCTTAGTCTCTTTTCTTTAAACCAAGGCCGAATACCATTTATCTTTCTCCCATTCTCTCCTTCCACTTTGGTTGAATCTCAATTGTTTTTCTTAAGCCATTGTCGAAATCTCTCAAACTCTCCCTTTCTCATTTTTGGCCGAATATCAATCAAGCAGAGATCTCCCTTGATTTCTTCTCTAATCGGTTTGGAGTGGGTAAGTCTGTCATGATCAAATCTCCTCTATTCTCACTTACTTTTCCCTGTCGACATGTGTAGAACAAAAGCCGAATTTTGGCATTTGTCTTGATTTTTAATCAACCATGCAATCGATTTCTTTTAGGATCTCCGGGATTTTGAAGTAGTAGATTGGAGTCATCTTTTCTCTGTCAATCGTCTCCAGTAAGTCATTGGTAAGGTTTCTTGTTGATCCAATCTGTCTCTTAGTTATTTGAAAAGCCGAAGGCTATTAAGATTAAGTGTTACTGTTGGCCGATTGTAGGGGAAATATCAGTCTTGCATACCTTGGGTTGCGGCTAGTATTTGGAAAGTGTTAAGGTAAGGATTATGGTTGTTCGTTAACCCTTCGGGATTTGGTTATAAAGCCGAATGGCCTCTTTACTAATGATTTTAGTGATGGCCGAATACAGGAAGGGAGGAGGCAAACGTTTTGGGATCTTCGAGTTCTATTGGTTCTGGAATAGATCGTAGTTTCAGGATTTCGCTAGATTCGCAAATAATCAGGTGTGTAACGCTTACACACTTCATTAGTATAATATGTTTATTGTGTTTCTGTTATAGCCATTAAAATCGATAGTTATGCCTTATGGGCATGAGCATGGACTCCGGGTAAGTTCTCTGATTATGGATCTCGTTATATGTTATCATGTCATCGTTTAATGTTATGCCATGTGTTATTTGCATCATCATGTGTTAATATGCCACAATTGTTATGGACATGATGGTGGGATTGTTGAGTGGAGGGGGAAGAATTATTTGGACTATCACTGGTGGTTTTGACCACACGACGGGTTGGCCCCGTCTTTGATATTATAATTTGTGACTAAGTCCAGTGGTTTTGACCACTTATGAATATTGTGACTCGTCCCAGTGGTTTGGTACCACAGTGGGTTGGCCCCACATGTTGATTACGGGATTATCATTAGTGGTTTTGACCATGCGATGGGTTGGCCCCATCACTTGATTTGTGACCACATCGATATATATATTTGTGACTACGGTCACGGTGGTTTTGACCACCATGGTTTTGACCACACGGGTAGATAAAGGAGATTGGATGGTTAGGTTATGGGGTTTGCATGATTTGCATGTTATCTTGATGATTTGAGTAAGTGTTTGCACTTTGTCGGGTTGGGATTTATACACTTTGAGTCTCGGTGACTCACCCCTTCCCTTATATTTTGTAGATGAGGCGTAGATTGTGGATATGGAGCGGGGGAGGACTCGAGGCGGCCATGCATGCTAGATTTGGGTTTTGACTTTAATTTACTATTTCAGTTTTATTTATCTACTTCAATTCGGTTTTGGTTTTGTAATAAGGCCGATAAGTATTAATTTGGGTTTTTATTTCTAGATTATATTTCAATTATCTTATGCATATGTTTTATAACCTGATTTGCTTTATCAATCGGGATTAAATCGATGTTTTCAAAACTATACTCGATATTGTTTTTTTCAAACGTTACCATCGGATAACATTATTCACAAGGTAATAACGAAGTTAACAAAGATGATTCCAAACCTAAAGCTTCAAACAACTCTAGATGCAAATGGTTTCTAAAAAAACCAACAGATTCTCAATAAAATTTAACCGGTAACTGGTTTATTCAAACGTTTTCACTCCGTGACATACCAAATTTGGTCGTGGTGTATTGACTGGGTTTGGGGTGTTACAATTTTGGTATCAAAGCCAAGTTTAAAAGCTCGGCTGTGGGCCCGAGGCCCAAAATGTTTAAAAGTAGGGTTTTGAAAAGTTTTGTGGGAAATGTACATGGTTTGAACAGTATGGCACCGAGTCTCCAGCACCAATCCGCCCAGGTAAGTATCCCTAACCCTTGTGTGATTTGAATATGGAAGAAATGGGTATTTTGGGATCGTAGATTAGTAGGTTAGGAGTTATTGAACCTTAGGAATAGCCTACTCCAACACAAAATTACATAAGACTTAAATATTAACTAAACAAATCTGTAAGTACGTCGCTAAGATTAAGGGTGTGGCAACCATTGTGCGCATGTCTAGGAATGGATTCAGGGGGAGCTTGGTATTTAAGCAGTCCTAGTGACTCACCTCCTCTTCACTCGAATCCTACCTGGTGCGTAGTGACGATTCACTATAACTGAGACGACTTATTCACAGGCTAAATTCAATAACTAAAACACGAAAGGGACCAGCCACCTTGTTTTGTACAACCCTAAAATTAAACCATGGTTTCAAAATTACCAAAGTACCATTGATTTAAAAATTGACCAAAACACCCCTAATTTGAAAATGACCAAAATACCTCTGATTTGTAAATTGACCAAATGACCCTAATTTGTTAAATTACTTAAATACCATCGGTATGAAAAATTGCCTAAGTACCCCCGAATTGAAAATTTCTAAAATACCCTTATTTCGTAAAATCACTTGAAACCATATTTTGGAAAATTATGAAAATACCATTGGTTTATGAAATTACCAAAATACCCCGATCTCTAGAATTTTTAAAATACCTATTATTTGTAAAAGATTTCCAAATTAACCCTGATTTATTACTGAAATACCCCGATAGGTTAAATTACAAAAATATCCCCGGGTAGTAAAATGACGAGAATACCCCTACAAGTGGAGTGTGGGTGGAGGATGTTATTGATGAGTGAATGTGATTCACTGAATTAGGGTAGAAGACTTGAAACAAAAACTTTGTAATGATCGAAAGAACTACTATTAAACTTCTTTACATAAAACTTATTCATGGGTAATTAGTGGAACAGAAGCTAATGCATAAAACTTCTTAAAGCAGATTAAATCGCGATCATAGATATGAGTTCTAGGGGACGTGGTCGTAATGTGCGAGGGCGTGGTAGAGGCAGAATGACCGTATCAAAACCTTTTAGGTCTGGTCAAGGGTCAGAGAACAAGATACCACCACCACCAGCTATTGGGGTTGAGTACCAGGATTAGACGGGGGATGATGCAGTGTCACAGGCGATGCTGCGAGTGCTTGAGAGAGTGGCTGGAGCAGGTAGAGGTACGGAGCTCAAAAATCTATATCTAAGTGACTCCAAACCAATGGAGCTAAGGTATTCCGAGGAGTATCTGGTATGGCGCCCAATACGGCTGAGTATTGGTTGGAGGCGATGGAACGAATTATGGATGATTTAGATCTGATGGCGGAGGAGAAACTGAAAGGGGTAGTGTCGCTTCTCCGAGATAAGTCATACCAGTGGTGGCTCACGGTTTGGGATGGTGCTGCAGTGGATGATCTCACTTGGGATTATTTCAAGATGGCTTATCAAAAGAAGTATGTTGGGACCAGTTATATTGATCTTGCAGAGGAAGGCGTTTACGAGGTTGGTTCAGGGGAATAAGTCCATATCGAGATCTGAGGCAAAATTTTTAAGGTTGAGCCGGTATGCTCGAGGCATCGTGGCTACGGAGCATGAGCGATGTGTCAGGTTCGAGGAGGGATTGAGGGATGATTTGAGATTGCTGATTGCTCCACAGTAGGAAAGAGAGTTTGCGGTCTTAGTGGAAAAGGCCAAAGTTACGGAGGAAGTGAAATAGTCGGTAAGATAGAATCAGGACAAGGGTTGGAATAAAAAGAATTTTGGATCATCTGGGTCTACAGGGAATCAACAGAAACGGGGTAGATATAGTGGGCCAATCAAGCTGCTAGGCCTACTGCTGCTAATACTCAGTGGCCGCCACGATGTGCTCGGTGTGGGAAGTCTCATACGGAGAATGTTAGACTAGAAACAGAGGATGTTTTGAGTGTGGATCGATGGAGCACCGAGTGAGGGATTGTCCACGGAGGTCAGCTAGGTTGCAGTTTGGGGAGCAGAATTGTACACAAAATAGGAGGGATGGTCAGCAGCCACAGAGGGGCTGTGGTGCAGCCAGGGGAGGTAATGGCTCTGGTAGAGGCCGTGGAGACCGAGCAGAGGTGCAGGAGGTACATAGGCAAGATAGCCTAGATTGGTCTACGTAGCAAGGCGTCGAGAGGAAGGCGACGCACCGAACGTCATAACCGGTACGTTCTTAATCTTTGGATTACCTTATAATACTCTAATAGATGTGGGTTCGACGCACTCATATGTAGCCAGTAGCATAGTGGAAACTATGAACTTAAACTCTGAGATTACTTCTAGAAAGATGACAGTGATAAGCCCTCTAGGTCACTCTGTAGAAGTAAGTAAACTATATAGGGATGTACCCCTAGAACTTCAAGGGGTCGTGTTTTTAGCTGATTTGATGGAACTGCCATTTGGGGAGTTCGATCTGATTCTCGAGATGGATTGGCTGGTGAAGTACCAGGCCAGTTTAGATTGCACGGCTAAGCGCATAGTGTTGAGGACAATGGAAGGTGGGGAGGTGGTGATGATAGGTAATAGGAGAGATTACTTATCCAATGTGGTCTCTGTACTGAAGGCGGAAAAAATGGTAAGGAAGGGTTGTGAGGCATTCATGGTGCATGTTTGTGCTTTGGGAGCCAAGGATGTAGCTATTGAGAGTGTCCGAACTGTAGGGGAATTTACTGATGTATTCCAAGAGGAACTTTCGGGTTTGCCTCCGGATCGTGAAGTTGAATTCAGAATAGACCTGTTACTGGGAGTTGCGCCAGTGTCTATTGCCCCGTATAGAATGGTGCCAAAGGAGTTGGTGGAGCTGAAGGCTCAAATTCAGGAATTGCTGGACAGAGGTTTCATCTGATCGAGTATATCTCCTTGGGGAGCGCCTGTGCTATTTGTTAAGAAGAAAGACGGTACAATACGGATGTGTATAGACTACCGCCAGCTAAACAAGCTGACAATCAAAAATAAGTATCCATTGCCCAGGATTGACGACTTGTTCGATCAACTCAAAGGTGCATCGATTTTCTCTAACATAGATCTTAGGTAGGGGTATCATCAGCTTAAGGTGAAAGAGACTGATGTCCACAAGACGGTGTTTCGCACTCGTTATAGACATTACGAGTTCCTGGTAATTCCGTTTGGGTTGACTAACACACCGACGACATTCATGGACTTGATGAATCGGGTGTTCCAACAGTACTTGGACCAGTTTGTCGTGGTATTTATAGACGACATATTGGTGTACTCAAAGACCGAGGAGGATCACGATGCGCACTTGCGGGTAGTTTTGCAAATTCTAAGGGAAAAGCAGTTGTTTGCTAAGTTCAATAAGTGTGAGTTCTGGCTTAGGGAGGTGGCTTTCTTAGGTCACGTAGTGTCACCAAGGATTAGAGTGGACCTCACAAGATTGAGGCGATGTTGGATTTGAAATCGCCTAGGTCGATTGCGAAAATTCAGAGTTTTCTAGGTCTGGCAGGGTATTACTGGAGATTTGTGGAAGGATTTTCTCCGATCGCGGCGCTGTTGACCAAGTTATTGAGGAAATGAGTTCCATTTGTGTGGTCGGAGAAACAACAGAAAGTTTAACAAGTTGAGGAAGATTCGACGGAAGCTCGATTTTGGTTTACTGAGGCGGGAAAGGTATTCACGGTCTCTCGTGATGCATCACATTCTTCGCTTGGGATGTGTCTTGATCTTTGGAAGGAAAGTAGTGGCATATCGTCTCGGCAACCGAGACCGCATGAGGTTAATTATCCGACACATGATCTGGAGTTGGCTGCAGTGGTTTTCACCCTAAAAATATGGAGACACTATTTGTACAGAGAGAAGTCGATAGTCTACACGTACCACAAGAGTCTGAAGTATCTTTTGACGTAGAAGGATTTAAATTTGAGACAGTGCAAATGGATTGAGCTGTTGAAGGACTACGACTACTCAATTGAGTATCATCCGGGCAAAGCTAACGTGGTTGCAGACGCGTTGAGCCGTAAGGTAGTGTCGGACTTGAGAGTGATGTTTGCTCATCTTAGCCTGTACGATGACGGGAGTCTTTTGGCAGAATTACGGGTTAAGCCGACTTGGGTAGAGCAGATTAAAGAGAAAAGTTAGTGGATGAGGGTTTGAATGCTCGGAGGTTGCAAGTGCAGAGTAGTGGTTTGGAAGGTTACAGCTTGACCAACGATGGAGTGTTGTGCTTTCAAGGGAGAGCTTGTATGCCGAAGGACATCGAGTTGAGGCAAAGGATTCTTCAGATGCACATAGCGACCCATATGCTATGCATCCCGGAGGTAGCTAGATGTCTTGGGATTTGCGAGAGCGATTACGGTGGCAGTGTCAAGCGAAGTGACCGAGTTTGTGGGTAAGTGTCGACGTGTCGGCAGTCAAAGTCGAACATCGGTTGTCGTCGTTTACTTGAAAGTAAAGATTCCTTAGTGGAAGTGGGAAAGGATCACTATGGACTTTGTCGATGGGCTACCCTTACGCCTAGCAAGAAGGACTCGATCTGGGTGATTGTGGATCGTTTGACTAAATCGGCTCATTTCATACCGTAGAAGGTGATTATTTGCTCGAAGTTAGCCAAGTTATATGTGGCCGAGATAGTAAGGTTGCATGGAGTGCCACTGTCAATTATCTCGAATAGGGATCCCAGGTTCACGTCGAGATTCTAGAGAGCTTTGCATCAGGCTTTGGGTACAAGGTTGGATTTCAGAATAGCTTTTCACCCATAATCTAATGGACAGTCTGAGAGAGTAATTCAAATTTTAGAAGACATGCTAAGGGGTTATGTTCTGGATTTCAGTGGTAGTTGGGAGGAGTATCTACCATTGGCGGAGTTTGCTTATAACAATAGTTATCAAGCGAGTATCCAAATGGCACCATACGAGGCACTGTACGGATGAAAATGTCATACTCTGACGTGTTAGACAGAATTGGGTGAACGATAAATATTGGGTCTAGAGTTGGTGTCAGAAACTGAGGATAAGGTTAAGGTGATTGAGCTCGTCTTAAGGAAGCGTCGACGGTGTAGAAGTCTTACAATCGATCTTAAATCTGAGGATATAGAATATGCAGTGGGTGATAAGGTCTTTCTGAAGGTATCGCCATGGAAGAGAGTGTTGAGATTTGGGTGAAAACGGAAGCTAAGCCCTAGGTTTATTGGGCCGTATACGGTACTGAAGTGAGTGGGACCGATAGTTTATTAGCTCAAACTGCCGGCAGAGTTAAGATAGATTCATGACGTCTTCCATGTTTTGATGCTTAGGCGCTATCGATCAGATCCATCACACGTTATGCCAGTTGCGGAGATTGATGTGAGCTCAGACTTGTCTTTTGAGGAGGAGCCGGTACAGAGTTTGGATCGGGATGTCAAGGTCTTGCGTAGGAAGTCAGTTCCCTTAGTGAAAGTGTTATGGCGGAACCATGGTACGGAGGAGGCCACGTGGGAACCAGAGGATGTGATGCGGCAGCAATGCCCCCAACTCTTCTGACCAGGTAATTTTGAGGCTGAAATTATTTTTAAGGGGGTAGAACTGTAACATCCTTAAATCGGGTCTCTGCATTTTGTGTGTTTGCATGTGACGATATGCTTATTGTGCTAGTTTAGGGTGTATTGGGGTTTAGGCATGACCTCGGGTTAGGCCTGAGACATGGCTAAAATTTTTTTTTGGCATTCAGGAATAAGGAGCTAAGGAAGTTAGGGGTTAAAAGATATTCCTGGTGTGTTGTGACCCAAGTAAAGCCTTGGTAGAGTGGCAAAGAGGCGCCATTTAGGGCCTTGGTTGGTGACGCCATATGCAGGGAAGGAGTGCTCAGGTTCGAGTAGCAGAAATCTCATTTTTTGCTTACTATTTTGACGCCAAGGAAGGAGGAGTTGTGCTCAGCTCAAACTCTATTGGATAACTATTGATTAGGTTAAACTAACTTAAACTGGTGGAGAAGAGAGAATTTAGGAGCTTGTGAGATTCAAACTCATTTGAATAGTTGGCCAGGAGTGATTCAGGGAGTTTTCCAAAACTGGACTCTTGTTTGAGGAAGAGTAATCGGTTGGGAGACTAAGGGTGGGAGTGCCAAAATTTCTAGTGACATTTTCGGGTAGCTTATGCCATAGAGCATTCAGTGGTGAGCTAAGCTGAAACCCCCCTTTTAGACTAGCCGATTTCTTCCCTTGTTGCACCATTTGACTCTTAGGCATCTAGTCGAATCTTCCTCTCCCCATTAACTTCTTTTCTTTTCTCTCATACTTGTTCAAAAACCCTATCAATAATATTCTTTTCTCTTCATTCTCTCTTGTGCCGAAACCTTCTTCCTTTTCCTCTTTCTTGTCAAACTCCCTTAGTCTCTTTTCTTTAAACCAAGGCCGAATACCATTCATCTTTCTCCCATTCTCTCCTTCCACTTTGGCTGAATCTCAATTGTTTTTCTTAAGCCATTACCGAAATCTCTCAAACTCTCCCCTTATCATTTTTGGTCGAATATCAATCAAGCAGAGATCTCTCTTGATTTCTTCTCTAATCGGTTTGGAGTGGGTAAGTCTGTCATGGTCAAATCTCCTCTATTCTCACTTACTTTTCCCTGTCGACATGTATAGAACAAAAGCTGAATTTTAGCATTTGTCTTGATTTTTAATCAACCATGCAATCGGTTTCTTTTAGGATCTCTGGAATTTTGGAGCAGTAGATCGGAGTCATCTTTTCTCTGTCAATTATCTCCAGTAAGTCAATGGTAAGGTTTCTTGCTGATCCAATCTGTCTCTTAGTTATTTGAAAAGCAAAAGGCTATTAAGATTAAGTGTTACTGTTGGCCGATTGTAGGGGAAAGATCAATCTCGCATACCTTGGGTAGCGGCTAGTATTCGGAAAGTGTTAAGGTAAGGATTATGGTTGTGCGTTAACCCTTCGGGATTTGGTTATAAAGCCGAATGGCCTCTTTGCTAATGATTTTAGTGATGGCCAAATAGAGGAAGGGAGGAGGCAAATGTTTTGGGATCTTCGGGTTCTATTGGTTTGGGAATAGATCGTAGTTTCGGGATTTCGCTAGATTCGCAAATAGTCAGGTATGTAACCTTACACACTTCGTTAGTAGTTTCTGTTATAGCCATTAAAACCGGTAGTTATGCCTTGTGGACATGAGCATGGACTCCGGGTAAGTTCCCTGATTATGGATTTCGTTATATGCTATCATGTCATCGTTTAATGTTATGCCATGTGTTATTTGCATCATCATGTGTTAATATGCCACGATTGTTATGGACATGATGGTGGGATTGTTGAGTGGAAGGGGAAGAATTATTTGGACTGTCACCAGTGGTTTTGACCACACGACGGGTTGGCCCCGTCTTTGATATTATAATTTGTGACTAAGTCCCAGTGGTTTTGACCACCAGTAGTTTTGACCACATATGAATATTGTGACTCGTCCTAGTGGTTTGGTACCACAGTGGGTTGGCCCCACATGTTGATTATAGGATTGTCATCAGTGGTTTTGACCACGCGATGGGTTGGCCCCATCACTTGATTTGTGACTACGGTCACCAGTGGTTTTGACCACACCGATATATATATTTGTGACTACGGTCACCAGTGGTTTTGACCACCAGTGGTTTTGACCACACGGGGTAGATAAAGGAGATTGGATGGTTAGGTTATGGGGTTTGCATGATTCGCATGTTATACTGATGATTTGCATAAGTGCTTGTATATCGGGTTGGGAATTTATACACTGAGTCTCGGTGACTTACCCCTTCCTTATATTTTGCAGATGAGGCGTAGATTGCAGATATGGAGCCGGAGAGGACTCGAGGCGGCCATGCATGCTAGATTTGGGTTTTGACTTTAAATTACTATTTCAATTTTACTTATCTACTTCAATTCGGTTTTGGTTTTGTAATAAGGCCGCTAAGTATTAATTTGGGTTTTTATTTCTAGATTATATTTCAATTATCTTATGCATATGTTTTATAACCTGATTTGCTTTATCAACCGGATTAAATCGATGTTTTCAAAACTATACTCGATATTGTTTTTTTTCAAACGTTACCATCGGGTAACATTATTCACAAGGTAATAACGAAGTTAACAAAGATGATTCCAAACCTAAAGTTTCAAACAACTCTAGATGCAAATGGTTTCTAAAAATAACCAACAGATTCTCAATAAAATTTAACCGGTAACTGGTTTATTCAAACGTTTTCACTCCGTGACATACCAGATCTGGTCATGGTGTATTGACCGGGTTTAGGGTGTTACAAATTTTTCCTTAGGCTTTTGAGAAGTTTTTGTTCCATTTGAAAGCTCTCTTCTTTTGACCATTTGGTATTTCTTTCTTGCCTAAAACCGAAACTTTAAGGGACACTTCCTCCCTTTCTCCCATCATTCTCATAGTTTTCTTTTTCTCTTTTCTTTTTCACCACTTCTTCAACCCTTTTCTTTTATTCTTTAATCAATATTTTTGATGGCTGAATCTTGCTTGGTCTTTTCTGTCTAAATAGCCAAACTTTAATCACACTATTTCTTCTTATTACTTGCATATTGGGCATTTCTTCCTTGACCGATTTGGGTAAGTGATTTCATCCTCTTCTTTTCATTTTCTTTTCTTCATAGCTGAATATGTGCCCTTATCATTGGATGGTTCTCTAAACCGAAAACATCTCTCTCCCCTACTCTCTCATATCATGATCATCTCTTTTTTGTAGTGTTCTAGTGGGTGGCCGTATATCACATCCTTGTCGATTCATCTCTAGCTTTAAGCCAATTGGTGAAAGTCAGATCTAACATCGTAAAGGTAAGGAATTTCTTCAAGATTCATTTCGATCTCTCTCATTCCTTGGTTATTCCGTTAAAATGGATCAATGGTTATGTTTAATCGTTTATCATAGGAACTAAATCACTCATTTTTCCCTACTCGTTGGTTCTTCGAAAGTAGTGGTAAGTCGAATCCTATCCCTAAACAACTACTTTCACTCATCATAGTATTATTCTAACCAAGATATTCCAATGGAGGCAAGTGGTAGTGTTATTAAAATAAAATTGATAGAAGGGCAAAAAGGGAGTGGACTTGGAATCTCTACTCCCAAGTTCAAACGTAGGGCGGTATCGATGTTTCAGGATTTTCCACTGGGTTGTGGACCATCATCCGGTGAAAATAGGCAAATCGTGGTCGTTCACGATAATAAGGGTAGGCATTTCTTAGATCGTCTGATTTAGATTTGGATTAAGAAACTCTTTTGTTAGTTAATCAGGTGTTATGGTGACATAGGTGCCGACGATCAAGAAGGTTTAGTCCTTATCGTAATCAGGTGTGTAATCTCACACCGAAATCCCATAGATTCGTGATTCACTATCATGTTGAAAAATAGATCGTTGTTGTTTACAAATCTAATAACTGTAATATGGCATGAATCGAGTAACTTTCTTATTCAACACTATTTCTAAAGATCTGTTAAAATCGATATTAAATTGCTAAATTACAAAAATGCCCCTATGGGCCGAATTACGAAAATTCCCCTATGGTCGATTTACCAAAATGCTCTATGGGTCAAATTACGAAAATGCCCATATGGGTCGATTTACCAAAATGCCCCTATGGGCCGATTTGCTAGAATACCTTAGTAGGCCAAATTATTAAATTGCTTTAATGGGCCGATTCAACGAAATAATTCAATAGATTATTGGTGGTTATATATTTATATGTGGATATTTATTATGTATGTTGTATTTTTTACATTTTGCATAGGTTGGGAAAAATTTGTATGGAGAGCAGTGTAGCCTAGTGGCATATCCACAAATTTTTTATTATCGTGCTTAATTATGATTTCAGTGGCTTGACCATAATTATATATATTATAGCAGCATGGCTGCAAATTTGGCGTCAGTGACGGGGTGGGTTGACTTGACCCCCACAGGTGTGATTGGCTGGTCAGGGGTGTGATGGATGGATGGGTTGGGCTGCATACATTTCATATAAATACTATTTTGTAAATGGGCTTAGGCCCAAGATGTTGCTATTTGGGTTCAGGGCCAGTGGATGACGGAATAGGGGATTATACATTAAGTTCTAGAAACTCGCCCCTTCTTCTTAATCCTTGCAGGTAATGCTCAGTGACGAGGACTTGGGGCCATGGATGACTGGGTGGAGGCCATACTTTTGGTGTAATATTTTCGAACATTAGTAAACTTTTTTTCGTAATATTTTTGTTACCTTTATTATTTCAGGTTTTAAAATTGTAATAAGGCCTCTGGGATATGTTTTAATTTGCTTTATGTTTTGACGTACTTATTATTATTTTTGAACTATTTTAAACGGAATTTTCTGAAATCATAAATAAAGGATTTCTAAACTTGATTAAAAAATGGGTTTCATAACAAATATGTACAAATAATTTAACTTGGATTTTTCTTTGAATTTTATCAACATCTTTTTCAAAAGTCACGATTTAAAAGTTCACTAGTTTAATTTTTGATTTATCAATCAAACTCTCGAGATTAGTAATTTTTATAATCAAACTTGTTTTTCTTAACGATAAACAAATAACGAAAACTTTAATAAGAATAACAAGTTCTTTATATGTTTTCTTCATGTCACATGTCAGATCCGGTCATACCATATGAGCTAGTTTTAGGGTGTTACATTTTATGGTATCAGAGCTTGGTTACAAAACTCGGCTGTGATTTGGGTTCAAAAGCGTTTTCCAAAGTTGTTTGAATTTTAAATTATAAATGCATATTTTAGAGGAAGTATGGCACCACGGGTATCCGACACCAAGTCAGTAAGTTTTTGTTTTCATTTTATGATTATTATGGTATGACTGTGGTAAGAAAACTCCACAAAATAGAAATACTCTAGAAGTTTTAGCTTTAGGAGCTAAAACTATAGAGATTGAGACTTTAGGATACGTTTTGTGAAAACAACTTTACTTCCTATACTTCATAAAATATTGTTTAATAAACACTGAAATAGCATACTGATTCATAAGACTCGTAATCAGTTTAAATCGACTTAGCAAACATGAGCTCTAGAGGACGTGGACGCGGTAGACATGGACGTGGTAGAGGCCGAGGTGCTAGAGTTGTATCTGAGGCATCGAGACATATCCCAAAAATGGGCCACCTGCGTCACTTGTGACTGAAGCTGGGTCACACGATCGAATGAGAGAGGATGATGCTCTGTCCAAAGCGATGTTGCGGGTATTGGAAAGGGTTCTTGGGCTAGAACTGGGTCGGTAGCTCGTGGGTCGATATCAGAGCGACTAAGATCGAATAGGGCTAAAGTTTTTAGGGGTATTTCGGGTGTAGCCTCTAGTGTAGCAGAGTACTGGCTTGAGGCGGTGGAGTGAATTATGGACGATCTGGATTGCATAGCTGAGCAAAAACTAAAAGGGGTTGTGTCATTACTGAGAGACGAGGCATATCAGTGGTGGCTCACTGTTCGAGAAGGCACTTAGGCTGGTCGTATTACCTGGGAATTCTTTAAGACAGCATTCTAGGGAAAATATGTCGGGGCTAGTTATGTGGATGCCCGAAGAAAGAAATTCTTGAATCTGGTCCAAGAGGTAAATCTGTGGCAGCATACGAGGCAAAATTTCTACGTCTGAGTCGGTATGCCCGAGGAATAGTGCTAACTAATTATGAACACTGTGTGCATTTTGAGAATGGGTTACTTGATGAGTTACGGGTACTGATAGCCCCATAGAAGGAGAGGAATTTTACTACTCTTGTGGAAAAGCTAAGATCGCTGAAGAAGTTAAGCACTCGAAACGAGAAAATTGAGACAAGGATAGGGGTAGGAGCAAGAGGGACTTTGGGTATTCAGGCTCTGCAAGAGGTTTTCAAAAGAGGCCTAGTAATGAGGGGCCAGTTCGAGTAGGTGCTCCAGCTGCTATTAATCAGATTCAGCCATGTGTAGATTATGGGGAACTTCACTCGGGTGAATGTTGGAAGAGAACCAGTGGTTGTTTCAAATGTGGTTCCAAGAACCATCGATTTAGAGATTTCCCTCGAGAGCTTGCTCAGACTCAGGTAGTTAATAACAGATTTGTGCAGCCAGCAGGAGGCGCTCAGCAGCCGTCAAGAGGTCGTGGGCCAGGTTGAGGTGGTAATGGCGTAGGACGAGGTCAGGGTGCACCGGGTAGAGGTACCAATAATAGGGGTAACACAGAGGCGAGACACCAGGTTTGGTCTATGCGGTTAGACGTCGAGAGGATGGTGATGCACCGGATGTTATAATCGGTACGTTCTTCATATCTAATGTACCTTTTACCACTTTAATAGACATTGGATCCACCCATTCGCATGTTGCGTGTGCTGTGTTTAGAACTCTGAATATTAGATCTGAGATTACTGCTAGAGAAACAACTGTGATTAGCCTTTAGGAAAGTCGGTGGTAGTAAATAAGTTGTATAGGGATGTGCCCTTAGAAGTTCAAGGGGTAGTATTTTCAGTGGACTTGATGGAACTGTCGTTCGAGGAGTTTGACCTTATTTTGGGCATGGACTGGCTGGTTAAGCTCCGTGCGGACTTGTACTGTGCTGCAAAGTAGATGGTACTAAGAACTTTAGAGGATAAGGAAGTGATGATGATAGGTGAAAGAAGAAATTATCTATCTAATGTGGTATCTGCTTTAAAGGTAGAAAAGTTGGTACGAAAAAGGTGTGGAGCATTCATAGCCTTTATTAGTGCTTTGGATGCCAAAGAATTATCGGTAGAGAGTGTTAGAATGGTGAAAGAGTTTTCAGACGTCTTTTTCGAGGAGCTTCTAGGATTGCCTCCGGATCGAGAGGTGGAGTTTGGCATTGAGCTGTTACCAGGAACGGCTCTGGTGTCCATTGCTCCTTATAGAATGGCACCAAAGGAGCTCGTGGAACTAAAAGCTCAGATCCAGGAGTTGATGGATCGTGGATTTATTCAACCAAGTGTGTCACCGTAGGGAGTGCCAGTTTTATTCGTTAAGAAAAAGGATGGGTCGATGCGTATGTGCATCAATTATAGACAATTTAATAAGTTGACAATCAAGAACAAGTATCTGTTATCGAGGATCAATGATCTGTTTGATCAGCTACAAGGAGCTTTAATTTTCTCGAAGATAGACTTAAGATCGGGTATCACCAGTTAAAAGTCAAGGAGGCGGATATTCACAAGACTGCGTTTTGAACCCAATATGGGCATTACGAGTTCTTAGTGATAACGTTTGGGTTGACAAATGCACTAGCTGCATTTATAGATATGATGAACCGAGTCTTCTAACCCTATTTAGATCGATTTGTGGTTGTGTTCATAGATGACATCTTAGTGTACTCAAAGATAGAAGAGGAGCATGATTCGCATCTACGGGTCGTATTACAGATATTAATAGAGAAGTAACTGTATGCCAAATTCAGTAAGTGTGAATTTTGGCTGAAGGAGGTGACCTTTTTGGGGCATGTTGTGTCTACCAAAGGAATTAGAGTTAATCCCGGAAGGTCGAGGCAGTATTGGATTGTAAGCCACCGAAGTCAGTGGCAGGAATTTGAAGTTTTCTAGGTTTGGTTTGGGTATTACTGAGGGGTTTTTTGATTCTTGAGGGTTTTTTTTATTGCTGGGAGTACCATTTGTGTGGTCAGATAAGTAGCAAGAGAGCTTTGAGAAATTGAAGAAGATTCTGATAGAAGTGCCAGTATTGATTCAACCTAAAGCTGGTTAGGAGTTTATTATTTACTGTGATGAATCACAAACAGGCTTGGGATCTGTGTTGATGCAAGGGGAAAAGTGGTGGCATATGCATCTCGTCAATTAAGGCCGCATGAAATAAACTATCCCACTCATGATTTGGAATTAGCTGTAGTGGTGTTTGCTCTGAAGATTTGGAGACACTATCTATACGGAGAGAAGTCGATTATCTACACGGACCATAAGAGTCTGAAGTACCTCCTTACCTAGAAGGGGTTCAACTTAAGACAATGGAGGTGGATAGAATTGATGAAGGATTATGACTATTCAATCGAGTATCACCCAGGTAAAGCTAACGTAGTGGCAGATGCGTTGAGTCGTAAGGTGATATCGGACTTGAGAGCGATGTTCACTCATCTCAGCCTTTCCGAACTTCAGATGAAGCTTGCATGGGTAAGTCAAATTAAGGAAAAGTAGTTGTTAGATAAAGTGTTGGGTTCTTGACTTCAGCAAGTGAAAAGTGGTGAGATAGGGGATTTTGGATTAAATAGTGATGGAATATTATGTTTCTGCGAAAGAGTTTGCATGCCCAAGGATTCTAAATTGAGACAAATGATTCTCGTGAGGCACACAGTAGCCCATATGCTATGCATCCCGGGAAATAAGATGTACTGAGACTTTCGTGAGCAGTATTGGTGGCTAGGGTTGAAATGGGAGGTTACTGATTTCGTGAGCAAGTGCTTGACATGTCAGCAAGTGAAGGTGGAACATCAATTGCCTTCAGGGTTGCTTCAACCGGTGAAAATCCCACTATGGAAATGGGAAAGGATAACGATGGACTTTGTTAGTGGGTTACCCTTAACGCCTACTAAAAAAGATTTAGTATGGGTTATAGTGGATCGGTTAACGAAGTCTGCTCATTTCTTACCAATTTGTATGGATTATTCATTGCAAAAGTTGGCCAAGTTGTATGTAGTAGGAATCGTGAGGTTGCATGGGGTACCGGTGTTTATTATATCGGACAGGGATCCTAGGTTTACATCACGGTTTTGGAAGGCTCTGCATGAAGCTTTGGGAACAGGGCTAAATTTCAGCATGGCATTTAATCCACAGACTAATGGTTAGTCGGAGAGAGTAATCCAGATTCTAGAAGGCATGTTAAGGGGCTGTGTGATCGACTTCAGGGGTAGTTGGGAAGATTTTCTACCATTGGCAGAGTTTGCATACAACAACAACTATCAATCCAGTATCCAAATGGCACCCTACAAGACACTGTATGGTCGTAGGTGTCGTACTCCTTCTTGCTGGACTGAGCTAATAGAGCGACAGTTATTAGGTCCAGAGTGGATCTCGGAGATAGAGGAAAAAGTTAAGGTAATTTGGGTACAGTTAAAAGAAGCTTCGGACAGACAGAAATCATATGCTGATTTGAAGCGGAAGGAGATAGAGTTCTCTGTGGGTGATCAGGTCTTTTTGAAGGTCTCACCTTGGAAAAAGATCTTAAGATTTAGGCGGAAAGGCAAGTTGAGCCCTAGGTTCATCGGACCATGCCATGTACTGAAGCGTGTTAGGCCTGTAGCTTATCAGCTTGAGTTACCTCCGGAGTTAAGTCAGATACACAGTGTATTTCATGTCTCAATGCTAAGACGTTATCGTTCAGATCCGTCTCATGTTGTGCCAGTGGAGGAAGTTGAAATAAGACCTGACTTGTCTTTTGAAGAAGGGCCAGTACAGATTTTAGATCGGGATGTTAAGGTGCTAAGAAGAAAGTCGGTTCCATTAGTCAAAGTATTATGGCGTAACCACGGGTCAGAGGACACGATCCGTCAATAATATCCTCATCTCTTTTAATCAGGTAAATTTTGAGGCCGAAATTTCTTTAAGGGGGTAGAATTGTAACATCCTGAAATTTAGGATTTTATGTTTTACATTATACCATGCGATAGGCTAGTTAAAAATGTTAATTGTGTATGTTTAGGGGTCCTAAGAAAGCTTGGGGTTGAGTTGGGCCTTAGAAAATTTTTTGTGTTTAAGCACTTTAAGGAGAGAAGGTAAGTGGTGTCAAGACTTAAGGAAATAAGTATGTAATTAGCTAGCACAAGAGGAGCTAGTAGCAGAGTGGTGTGGCGTTTCATGAAGGGGCTTAAGGGGTAGAGTTCGAATCCCACCTATTGTAATTTTAGATTAATTTTTTTTGTGCTAAATGGTAAGTGTCAGCCATGGCATCAAAAAAGGAAAGGAAGACTTTCTAATGATGGAAAGAAGACTAAGAAAATAAGGTAAAGAGGAGAATAAGGAAAGAAATAAAGGAAAGGGATAAGGTGGGGGAAACATGTTGGCCGAATTTTAGGTATTGCTTAGGGAAAGAATTTTTGGTCATCCATAACCTTTTTGGTGTAGGAGGCAAGTGATTTTGGTAGCGGGAGTGTGAGAGCCGAATTTCCTTTGGCCATTTTACAAGTTTTGTGCATGAAAGGCTTGTTTTCTTTTTAGCATTTTGGTGCATTTTCTAATCTTTTCCCTTTTGCTTGCCGAATTTTTCCTTAGGCTCTTGAGAAGTTTTTGTTGCATTTGAAAGCTCTCTTCTTTTGACCATTTGGTATTTCTTTCTTGCCTAAAATCGAAACCTTAAGGGATACTTCCTCTCTTTCTCCTATCATTTTCATAGTTTTCTTTTCATAGTTTTCTTTTCTTCTTTTCTTCAACCATTCTCTTTTCTTATTTAATCAATATTTTTGATGGCCGAATCTTGCTTGGTCTTTTCTGTCTAAATAGCCAAAACTTTAATCACACTATTTCTTCTTCTTGCTTGCATATTGGGCATTTTTTCCTTGACCGATTTGGGTAAGTGATTTCATCCTCTTCTTTTCATTTTCTTTTCTTCATAGCCGAATATGTGCCCTTATCATTGGATGGTTCTTTAAACCGAAAACATCTTTCTCCCCTACTCCTTCATATCGTGATCATCTCTTTTTTATAGTGTTCTAGTGGGTGGCTGTATATCACATCATTGCCGATTCATCTCTAGCTTTAAGCCAATCGGTGGAAGTCAGATCTAACATCGTAAAGGTAAGGAATTTCTTCAAGATTCATTTCGATCTCTCTCATTCCTTGGTTATTCCGTTAAAACAGATCAATGGTTATGTTTAATCGTTTATCATAGGAAATAAATCACTCGTTTTTCCCTACTCGTTGGTTCTTTGGGAGTAGTGGTAAGCCGAATCCTATCCCTAAACAACTACTTTCACTCATCATAGTATTATTCTAACCAACACGTTTCCAATGGAGGCAAGTGGTAGCGTTATTAAAAGAAAATTGATAGAAGGGAAAAAAGGCAGTGGACTTGCAATCTCTACTCTCAAGTTCAAACGTAGGGTGGTATCGGTAGTTTGGAATTTTCTATCGGGTTGTGGACCATCATCCGGTGAAAATAGGCAAATCGTGGTCGTTCACGATACTAAGGGTAAGCATTTCTTAGATCTTCTGATTTAGATTTGGATTAAGAAACTCTTTTATTAGTTAATCGGGTGTTATGGTGACATAAGTGCTAATGATCAAGAAGGTTTAGTCCTTACCGTAATAAGGTGTGTAATCTCACACCAAATCCCGTAGATTCGTGATTCACTATCATGTTGAAAAATGGATCGTTGTTGTTTACAAATCTAATAACTGTAATATGGCATGAATCGAGTAACTTTCTTATTCAACACTATTTCTAAAGATCTGTTAAAATCGGTATTAAATTGATAAATTACAAAAATGCCCCTATGGGCCGAATTACAAAAATGCCTCTATGGTCGATTTACCAAAATGCCCCTATGGGTCGAATTACGAAAATGCCCATATGGGTCAATTTACCAACATGCCCCTATGGGCCGATTTGCTAGAATGCCTTAGTGGGCCGAATTACTAAATTGCTTTAATGGGCCGATTCAACGAAATAATTCAATAGATTATTGGTGGTTATATAATTATATGTGGATATTTATTATGTATGTTGTATTTTTTACATTTTGCATGGGCTGGGAAAAATTTGTATGGAGAGCAGTGTAGCCTGGTGGCATATCCACAAATTGTTTATTATCGTGCTTAATTATGATTTTAGTGGCTTGACCACAATTATATATATTATAGCAGCATGACTGCAAATTTGGCGTGAGCGGCGGGGTGGGTTGACTTGATCCCCACAGGTGTGATTGGCTGGTCGGGGGTGTGATGAATGGATGGGTTGAGTTGCATACATTTCATATAAATACTATTTTATAAATGGGCTTAGGCCCAAGATGTTGCTATACTGGTTTAGGGCCAGTGGATGATGGTAAGGGGGATTATACACTGAGTTCTAGAAACTCACCCTTATTCTTAATCCTTGCAGGTAATGCTCAGTTACGAGGACTTGGGGCCATGGATGACTGGGTGGAGGCCATACTTTTGGTATAATATTTTCAAACATTAGTAAACTTCTTTTCCGTATTATTTTCGTTACCTTTACTATTTCGGGTTTTAAAGTTGTAAAATCGTTCCGTGAAATTGTATACCATAAAAATATAATAAAAATAAAATTTCTTACGTTGAATTTGTGGTCTCAAAACCACTATTCCGACTAGGCCCTAATTCGGGATGTTATAGTGAAGGAATTTCCTAATGTTTTCCCAGAAGAGCTTCCGGGATTACCCCCAGATCGTGAAGTGGAGTTTGGTATCGATCTTCTTCCGGGAACAGGGCCAGTATCTATTGCTCCATATAGAATGGCGCCAAAAGAGTTGGTGGAATTGAAAGAGCAGATTCAGGAGTTGCTGGATAGAGGGTTTATTCGACCAAGTGTGTCGCTGTGGGGAGCGCCGATGTTATTTGTTAAGAAGAAAGATGGATCAATGCATATGTGTATTGACTATCGTCAGTTGAATAAGTCAACAATCAAGAACAAATACCCGTTGCCAAGGATCGATGACTTGTTCGATCAGTTGAAGGGGGCCTAGGTCTTTTTGAAGATAGATCTAAAATCAGGGTTCCATTAGCTTAAGGTCAAGGAGGCGAATATTCATAAGACGACATTCAGGACTCGCTATGGTCACTACGAATTCATGGTGATGCCATTTGGGTTGACTAACACACCAACAACATTTATGGATATGATGAACCGAGTGTTCCAACCCAACTTGGATCGGGTTGTCGTAGTATTTATAGTTGATATCATGGTTTATTCAAGATCGGAAGAGGAGCATGATTCACATCTGCGAGGGGTTTTGCAGATTCTGAGGGAGAAGCAGTTGTATGCCAAATTCAGTAAGTATGAATTTTGGCTAAGTGAAGTTACTTTTCTAGGCCACGTTGTGTCGGCAGAGGGGATTAGGGTTGACCCTCGAAAAATTGAAGCGATATTGGAATGGAAGCCACCTAGGTCTGTGGCAAAAATTCGGAGTTTCCTTGGTCTGGCTGGGTACTGCCCAAGGTTTGTTGAAGGATTTTCTTCAATTGTGGCACCATTGACTAAGTTGTTACGGAAAGGGGTTCCGTTTGTTTGGTCTAATAAGTAGCAAGAGAGTTTCGAGAAGTTAAAAAGTACTTTGATGGAGGCTCCGGTATTGATTCAGCCGGAGGCTGGGAAGGAATTTGTAATTTACTTTGATGCTTCACAAACGGGACTAGGATGCGTGTTAATGCAGGGAGGAAAGGTTGTTGCATATGCACCTCGGCAGTTAAGACCGCACGAAGCTAATTATCCCACCCATGATTTGGAATTGGCGGCGGTGGTTTTTGCTCTGAAGATCTGGAGACATTATCTCATGACGGGAGAAATCATTATTTATACCGATCATAAGAGCCTAAAATACCTTTTGACCCAGAAGGAGTTGAATCTAAGGCAGAGGAGGTAGATCGAGTTGTTAAAGGATTATGACTGCTCGATCGAGTATCATCCGAGTAAAGCTAACGTGGTGGCGGATGCTTTGAGTCGTAAAGTAATATCTGACTTGAGAGCAATGTTTGCTCACCTTAGTTTATACGATGATGGGAGTTTATTTGCTGAACTTCAAATGAAACCCTCTTGGGTCAGTCAGGTTAAGGTGAAGCAGCGGACCGATGAGTTGCTTAAGGTGAAGTTGCAGCTAATATCAAATGATGGGCCAACAAAATTCAGTGTGAATGAGGAAGGACTATTATGTTTTCGAGGGAGAGTTTGCATGCCAAAAGATCCAGAGTTGAGGTGTAGGATTTTGCAAGAAGCGCATGGTAGTCCATACGCTATGCACCTTGGAGGGAGTAAGATGTATCGAGATTTGCGGGATCAGTTCTGATGGCCGGGCTTGAAGCTTGACGTAACTGAATTGGTGAGTAAGTGTTTGACCTGTCAGCAGGTAAAGGCGGAGCATCAGTTACCATCAGGGTTATTGCATCCGGTGAATATTTCACAATGGAAGTGGGAAAGGATCACAATAGACTTTGTTAGTGGGCTACCTCTCACGCCTACTAAGAAAGATTCGATCTGGGTGATTGTTGATCGCTTGACGAAGTCTACTCATTTCATACCAATACGGGTCAATTACTCTCTACAGAAATTGGCTAAGCTATACATAGCGGAGGTGGTGAGGTTGCACAGAGTACCAGTATCGATCATATCGGACAAGGACCAGAGGTTCACGTCGCGATTTTGGAAGGCGTTGCATCAAGCGTTGGGTACGAAGTTGGATTTCAATCTGACGTTTCATCCTCGTAACGATGGACGATCGAAAGGGTTATTTAGATCTTGGAGGACATGTTGAGAGGTTGTGTCATTGATTTCAGAGGTAGTTGGGAATAATTTATACCAATAGCGGAGTTTGCTTACAACAATAGCTACCAGTCTAGTATTCAGATGGTGCCCTATGAAGCATTGTACGGGCGAAAGTGTTGTACTCCAACCTATTGGACGGAATTAGGGAACGCTGAATTTTGGGTCCAGAGTTGGTTACCGAGACAGAGGAGAAAGTGGAGTTAATTTGGGCTCGACTAAAAGAAGCGTCAGACAGACAGAAGTCCTATGCTGATTTGAAGCGTAAGGACATAGAGTTTGCAGTGGGTGACAAGGTGTTCTTGAAAGTGTCACCATGGAAGAACATACTGAGGTTTGGACGGAAGGGTAAATTAAGTCCCAGATTTATCGGACCTTATCAGGTGTTGAAACGAGTAGGGCCAGTAGCCTATCAGCTAGAGCTACCTTCTGAGCTAAGCCAGATTCACAATGTATTCCACATCTCTATGTTAAGACATTACCGTTTGGATCCATCTCATGTGGTGTCTGTGGAAGAAATCGAAGTAAGACCTGACCAATCCTTTGAAGAGGAACCAGTAAAAATCTTAGATCATGATGTTAAGGTATTGCGAAGGAAAAAGGTTCTGTTAGTTAAGGTTCTATGGCAAAATCACGATTCTGAGGAGGCTATTTGGGAACCAGAGGAAGCAATGCGACGTAGCAATACCCACATCTATTCTGATCAGGTAATTTCGAGGTCAAAATTTTTTTAAGGGGGTAGAACTGTCACATCCCGAATTTATGGGGCTTTGCATTTAACATGGTGTGATGTATTATTGTGCTTATTTTGCTTGTTAGAATGTTTTAAGGGTCCAAAATGGGCTCGAAGTTGGGTCGAGGCCTTAGCAAAAATTTTCTGTTTGGGCACTCTAGTGGAGAGTCAGGTAGGATAGGGCTTAAAAGATATTATCTGTGAAGTAAGACACAAAAATGGGCTTGTGGCCCAGTGGTCAGTGGCGACATGTAGGGATTAGGAGGTGGCGTGTCAAGCAGTTAAGGAGGTCCAAGGTTCGAGTCGCATGACACCTTTTTATTTCAATTTAATTTCGGCAATAGCAAAGAGCAGTAGTGGAGTTCAGCTTGGATGCTTGAGATTAGGAATTATTTAATGTGGATAATAAGGTTGATAATGTGCTGATAAATAAAGGAAGAGGTGGTGTTATCCATGACACTGTGGATGAGTAATCAGATAAAGATAAGGAGAAAATTTTAAATTTATCTACTGGTCACAGTGGTGGCCGAAATTCCAACACTGAAGGGGGAGGTGAAATTGGTTCTGATAGGTTTAAGGGGTGCCGAAATTTCCCTTGATTAAATAGCTTAGTTTTGATTTTAAAGAGGGGCATTTTTGGTTTTTAGGTAGTAGATGCCGAAATTTTGGTTTAAGTAGGGGGATACCTCTTCAATTCCGGCATTTGACCCTATTCTCTTTTTCTTTCCTCTCATCTCCACTTTTATGCAAAAGCCAAAATTTCCATTGTTCTCTTCTCTCAATCATCTTTTTCTCAAAAGCCAAAACTCATAACTCTTCTCTTCTTCATTCTTTTCTTATAACCGAATGATCATTGTTCTTTCCTTTATTCTCTCTTTGCCGATTTCTTCATAGCCGAATTTTCATAGATCCTGTTGCACTATTTTCCTTTTAATCTTCTCAAAAGCCGGAATCTCTAAGAGTTAGTCGAATCTGTCGGTTAAGGTAAGTGCCAAATTCTCTCTTCACTTCTTCTCTTTCGATTTTTGGAGACCAAAGCCAAAAGGCTAGATAAGATTATCTTTGGAGTAATGATTTGATTGTTCTCGTGTTCTTATTTTGGGGTGACACATCGGGAATCGAAGTAGATCATCTAGATCTAAAAGCTGAAAACCGCTAGTCTCTAAACTCTATCTCTTTCGGGATTTCTAGGTAAGGGATCTTTGCCCTATGAATGTACATTCGTGTTTGTACTCGATTCAATGTTTTAATCCGATTTGTTGACTAAGATCTGTTCCATGGATACAAACACCAGTCAAACAAAAAAGGGAATTGGATCCGTAAATCCAACCCCTAGATTTAAGAAGCGAAATGTGTCACCAGACGGATTGGCCACCGGTTGTGGACCGCCGAACAAAACCTTTGATGATTAGCGATCGATCGACTTGATAGTGTCAACATAGAAAGTCTCGTCTTGTCTGTAATCAGCTGTGTGGATCTCTATCACACTAATTAATTTGTACTATATATATGTTATGGGCTAAAAGCTAGAAAAAGGCTGTATGAACAGTCGTGTTACCCGAAAAGGGTAGGCAAAGGATGCCAGGTACGTAATCATAGAAACTTCTCTATGTGTATCGAAGGATGTGGTAGTCTGTGATCTTTTTAGATAGTATATTGTTTTGATTCTGCATGTATGTATGCATGGGATGGGATTGATATGAGAGGGGGAAGTGCATGCTAATAGGTCACTCAGTGATCGGTGGTTAATCCACAACATATTATTTAGGTCGCATGGCGATCGGTGGCTCTTCCACATCTGATTAATAGGTCACATAGTGATCAATGGTTAAACCACAATATATTATTAAGGTCGCATGGCGATCGGTGGCTCTGCCACATAGGTCACATAGTGATCGATCTTTATGACAGGCAGCACAACCGTCAAAATGGTGTGTAGCGGATAGAAGGTTGATTGTAGAAATGCCCAAGGTGTGATGGCTGGTACGGGCTGGTGTGTAGAGGATGGACTATAGGATTGGGATGGGCCATGTAGCATGTATATATTTTGTTGCCATTATGTATGGGCCAAGGCCCATAATGTGTTTGTGGGCCTCACACTTTTATGCATTTTCGGGATTTGCACACTGAGTCTTGGTGATTCACCCTTTTATTTCCCTGACTTTTCAGATGAGCAGTATATTGTGGACATGGGAGCCGAGGCAGACTCGAGGGGCCATCAAGTTTTTATTTTCATAAACTATTTTTGATTTTCCTTTAAGTTTTAATTTTGGGATTATTTATGTAATAAGGCCTCCATAGCTTAGGTTATCAATTTATATTTGTTAATGTTTATATTCTATAAACTTATGTTCAAGGACTTGATTATAAAAAGGAAAAAAGAAGAAGAGATTTTCAAATAAGTTTAAAAAAAAAAAAAACTACAAAGGCTTTCTACAAATATCACTTTTTAACAAATACCTGCATAAACGAACCGAGATTTTCAAAACCCTCCAAAGTAAAGTTTTCAACATTTAACCCGTAGCATACCAGATCTGGTCGTGACGTTTTGGGCTTTGGGGTGTTACAATTATGGTTTTTGTAATATAGTATTTAGCGAGTAGCTAGCTAGACTTCCTATTTGCATGCTTGTTGCACTTTGATCACTTTGTCCCCAAACTCTCTTGGGTTCGATTCTTGGAATACTCGGGTATTCCATTATAACACTTAAAAATATTACAATTGACCTGTCACACTTGTAGTAAATCCGTTATAGTTATTTTTGCATTTGTGTTGGCTCATAGCTCTAGTGCATGTATGCCGAGGCACGATCAACAACCTGGGGTAACAAGCTTGTGTATCTATTCTTAGTCGAAGTAAGCATGGGATGGGCCGGGCTAGGGTCGGCCCAACTAAAAATTTAGGCCTATTTGTTAGGCCCGAGCTCGGCCCAGCCCAAAAATTGGGCCTAAAATTTTGCCCAAATCAGACCCGGATAAAAATGCTAAAACCCGAGCCCGACCTGGCCTGTCCATACTAATTTTTATATTATTTTTATATAATTTTAAAATATATATAATATATCAAAATACTAAAACATCAAAATAAATATTTCTCAACAAATTGAAAATAAATTTTAAAAAATATGTATACTTAAATAATACTAAGATAGGATGCAACTTAACAAGCAAATGTCTCTAAAATAATAACAAAATTAACAATAAAATAAGTTTTATACAATATCCAAATAATAACAACAAAATAGTAGCAACATAATAGTAAAATGGTAGCAAAATAGGGTGAAAACAACAAGAAAATAATATTAAAAAAAGTAGATTTTTTTGTCCTTTAGTGAATTTGGGTAGGGCCGGGCCTAGGCCAAAAAGTCTTACCCGAGGCCTGGCCTGTTTTTAAAACGGGCCTTATTTTTTTGTCCAAGCCTATTTTTCGGGCCTATAGTTTTGCCCAAACCCTCCCACATTTCAGGGCGAGCCTTCGGGTCGAACCGGGTGGCCCGGCCCATGATCAGGTCTAATTATTAGTCTTTGTCTAGTTAATAGGGTTATAAAAACATGAATTGGTTATATGGTATGTGAAATGAAATGTAGTTGAAATGCAATATACAAAAACATGCAAAATATCATGAGAAATGAGTCAAAAACAAGCTTTGGGGTTCGATTGAGCATTAATAAGCTAATAGGCTCAGAAATGATTGAAACGTTGAGATGAAATTGAGTATGTGCATATATGTTGATGATGGTACATGAATAAGTATATGTGCCTACTTATGAAAATATGAATTGATCAAGTAGTATGTGAAATTAATGAGAATATGAATTGAATATATGTGCATACATAGTGAATTGGTGTGTAAAAATGATTATATGCATGTTTATATGGTAATGGAAGTTTTTGGCATGAAATTGCATGAGAATTGGCTATAAATTGAACTAAATTTTAAGGTTTGTAATTGATTTAAACTTGTATTGGATTGACTTGAATCATGAAAATACCACTAAGCTTTATCGCTTAGCATACGTGTAACACCCCTAACCCATATCCGTCGTCGAATTAGGGTTACGAGGCATTTTTAAAGAAAATACAGCTTTCATACAATCACATAATCACATAGAACTTATCCATATGTTCCGTATTCAATTTGGCTAGCAAATGTAATACCATAAAAAAATTCTTTTATAACCATATTTTACTCATCTACTAGCAACTAACCAAAAACAAACAAATATGTATGTATATATAAGTACTCGCACAACATATATATATAGTCAGCCAAAACATACTTACTCATTGACCAAACGCACATACAACCTTATTATTAATACGTTATGGCTGAACATATCCTATGTTCAATATGGCCTAATATATATATACATTATGCATAACTTTACCACGTTACTAAATCATGTATCAAAATACTATTCACTCTCTGGTCACTTAAACACCAAGTGAAACTAAATGGTTATTTACACTTTGATCAAACGAAATTTCGATACATTCCATATACATGTAATGGCTGCAATTTCCTATTTAACATATATCATTTTCGCATATAAATCATACACAAATATGTCATGTAATGCCTTATTACTTACCATTATACAACGAATCCATATAATTAAATATGCTAATAATTCACCATTGTAAAACATGCATATATATATATATATAAATGCATATACATCAAACAGTTGTATATATATAAAAAAATGAAATATTATACAACTTGAATATATATATATATAATTTAATCGAATATGCACCATCAAAGCATTATTTAGACTCAAAATGCCATGAACGACAAACCAAACCATACCTATTATATACATATACAATGGCGAATACATATACTAGCTAAAACCTTCACAACCATGCAAAATAATAGCATTAACATAACCAAACATAACTATTAGACTTAAGCATTAACAATTGGATGCCATTACCGGATCTGGTATGTCATCATGGAAGAACATAACTATTAGACTTAAACATTAACAATTGGACATGCCATTCAATCTCGCGATCACCAAATGTTAGGAAAATAATTGGGTGAGTCCACGGACTCGATGGCATAACCACAACACAATTTCCCACACGTATGGGCTAGGCCCAATACCAAACAATTCACATAGCAAGTCATGCACATATGCATCTCATTAAACCCACAAACCAACAGTACTCCAACCTTGGCGGACTCTCACCTAAGGCCGTGGATAAACCACCACCGATCACATCGTGATCCTTAAATCTTACCTCGGCAAACTCATTGCCGAGGCCGTATCGAGCCACCACCGATCAACCAAAGTGATCCAACAACATATTACGCCTACGGTGATGCACATAGCCATCGACCGCGAGATGGGCACCGAGATGACATCTCCTTGAGGTAGCACAAAGCTAACCATCAAGCGCTAATGTAGCCGAGCTATCATTAGACCACGTACAACTTGTGTACACTTCCTCCTTCAATCCAATCCCATGCCCATGTGTCAATAAATCATGCAAGAATATCATATAAGGTGAGTATTTATTATTGATCAAAACCACATCAAACATGTATAAAATATATATATATCACAACCAATCTTACCATCATCGGTTCACATCACTTAAGCCATTATAATCGGCTTCCACACATAACACATATGTTAATAGCTAGCAGGCAAATCGAGAAATAGTGCGATGGTTACGCACCTTGTTAGATACAATCGATCAAATCCTAACCGCTCTTACAACACTTGATGAATAAGACTTAAGAGTCCCTTCCTGACTCCTTCCCCGCTTGGCTACCCACAAAAGAATTTTCACAATAAGACAATAAGAACATTCGCCAAACCTTAAACACTAAGACCACCTTTCGTTAACGAAACATCAAAAGAAATAAACTATAACGTAAAACCTTACCCTTCACAATGACTAGAGCAGAGACGCAAACGCTCCACCCCTCGCTAAGATTCTGCCAACCCCGCTAGAAAGATTTGACAAAAGAGAAAGAAAGAAGGTATGGGAGACAATACGAAATGGTTTGACTTAGGAAAATAGAGAGAACCAAGTAAGAAAATCGGCTAGGTGACCTTGAAGATTCTACCAAAGTGCATAGGTGAAGAGAAGGGATATTTTAGTGTTGGTAGAGTATGGAAGACAAATGGATGAAGGCTTAAGAGGGACTAGGATTCTAAACCAAAGAAATGGGGAACAAGTTTCGCAGGGGAGCACAAATGGTGAAAAAAACAACAAAGGTGAGCACCTCCTTATTTAAAGAATTCGACACTCCTAGAATCTCTCCTAGCCACTAATTCAACACATTTGAATTAATCCAACCCCAAATTTGCTCCTCACCAACCATTTTAAATCAATTCAAAATTTAAAAATAAAACCCACCTTTAATCCATTACCACCCTCCAATTGAAATATATAAAATAAAAACTAAAAAAATTAACCCATTATCCCACCAATTCAAAAGAAATAACAACCAAACTCATCCTTATCCTCCACCACCCATGTGCCGCCACCGCCTCACCACTGCTTTGCAAAAGAAGGAAAACCCCACCAAGAAACCTCCAAGGCTCGAACACACGACTGGGAACCAACGACCATGTAGCGCCTCAGCCCATTCGGCCTAGCATTGCTTTTTATATCAAAAGCGCAACAAATTCTTTTAAGCCTTCCCAAGACTTCATCACCGCTTGCAAAATATCAAAACTCGCCTTCCTTGCCTCGAACTCGCGACCTTTACCCAAATACTTACATGCAGCCCACTCCGCCCACCGCCTTTCATGTCCATAGAGCCCCAACAATTATTCATAAAGCCTTCATACTCAGCCCAATACTACATATGAAAAATAAAACGCTAAACTGTCACGCCTCCACTCAACCAGTACCCTTCTCCCCTTCAATACCTAAGTGGCGACACTAGCCACCTCGCCAAGCTCTTCCTTGTGCCAAAATTACCGAAAATATACTTAAGGCCTCCTTGGTCCGATTCCTTCTTAACCCCTCGAAAATCAAAATTTTCCAAAGTCTTCCTTTTACTCCGAGCACTCTCAACACCTCTCAACACATCCAAGCCTACCCAAAACCCACTAGAACATGAGTTATACCCCACATGCATAGCCCTAAAGCAGGGTGTTACATGCCATTATACCTAACTCATAAGCAAAGTTTAACAAAAGAAATAGCCATATTCGCATGGCCATTATATACATGAACAAAAAGTTTTCATCAAAATAAAGTCAAAGTCTTTCCTATACATGCCTCTATCCAAGACCAAAATGAAAGAGTACCAAATTAGATTGATAGTGTGGTCGACTTTCTTGACGATCCCGCTTGAGCTTGTAGCTTGAACCTAATCTATAAAATAGAGGAGAACATTTCACACAAATAAGTTTACTAACTTAGTAAGTCCTAAGCTCTTGATAATATAACATACAAACACTTAAACATTTAAATCATTCAACTTATGACATTGCCCATATACATTTAAATATATTGATTTCTCAGGTAGAATACTAATAGTTCATAAACCAAGTAATTGTACTTCATTTCCATAAACCCGTATCTCTTCAAGCACAAAGTAAGTATATTACAAGAATCACATGCTCCAAATCGTATAATTACAACATTCATATCAACCATGTTATCGTACTAAAATTTCTTTCACTCTTAGCATTTCTATTTGAAACCGAATCTCCATAATAGTACAATCAAGCTCAAATTCAATTATTTAATACTCACGCACATCAATCGTAATCTCAAATGTACATAACACTCGTTCTCATAGTATTAACTCGACTCAAGTAACATTAAACATAACATACCTTACTTGCTTACCCGAGCCTTTAACTAGATCATTTCATTCATAAGCATAAGCTCAGATTAACAATCATCGGTATAGAACTCCTTTAGACCAAAGGTCTTAGATTTAAACACCGCACGAAGCACGCTAGCATTAAAGCCTGAAATAAATCAACGGCATAAAGCACGCTAGGCATTAAAGCCCGAATAAATCACCAGATAAAGCTCGCTAGGCATTAAAGCCGAAATAAATCAAAGACGAGGCACGCTAGGCATTTAGCAGAAACATATCAAACAACGAGACACGCTAGGCATTTAGCCCAAAATAAATCACCCAGCACGAGGCACGCTAGGCATTTAGCCCGAAACATATAAATATGGTCAATCAATCCACACATATTTCATAATTACATTACATATACTATTCAACTAAGCTTATTCATATCACATTATCAAAGTATGCCATCAATCCAATTCACTTATATACATTCGGCTAAGACATAAGTAGGTACTCAAATTATTCAAACTTTATCATTTAATATCTTCATAAATAATTCTTTGATATGTTTCAGCTTAAGGACTTACCTCGGTTGTCGATAGACCGTGCAAATCGGCTATTCGAGAACCTTCGTCTTTCCCCGATCTAAATCCATTTTTCTTTGTTCTTGATCTAAAACACATTAAAATTTAGCTCACTCAAGTACATTTCATCTCAATTTAGTCCCTAAGCACATAAATAGGCAATTTACCATTTTACCCTACTATTTCAAATGTTTACAATCTAGTCCTAATTGCACAAAACACAAAATATACATTATTTCAATATAACACTCAAGGGCCGAATATGTATAAGGACCATATAAGTCCATTTCTTTCATTTATTTTGCATTTAAGCCCTCTCAAATTTTTATTTTTACAATTTGGCTCTAAAACAAAAATTCTTCAAAACTTCCAATACATAATATACTAATTTTTAACTTATCTTTTATCTAACATCATCAAACATCAAAACTATATAAACCTATCAATAGCCGAACATCAAGCATGCTTAGATTCAAAAATTACAACATGGGTCGGCTACGGTTCGAAGCAACGATCTCAAAAACGTAAAAATTTACAAAATCGAAATCAAAGTAACCTTGAAATCAAGCCTCCAAGTGTCGAAATTCAAAGAACAAAACCCCTTTTTTCTTTCTCAATATTCGCCATGAGAGAATGAAAAGATGGTGGCTTTTGTTTATGTTATTTTAACATATAATAAAGTAATTATTAAATTACTAATATAACCTTTAATATAAAATAAAACTAACATATATACTAAGGTTATTTTTGACATAAGCCGCCCACTAACTCTAAAAAAATGGGTTATTTACCATTTTAATGCTCCACTTTAAAAAGCCATCATCAAATAGGCACTTTACACTATAGTTTGAGACTTTTAAAATTTACGCGATTAAGTCCTTTTTGTCAAATTAAACACCCAAACGATAAAATTTTTCTACGAAACTTTCACACATTTTAATTCACACATAATAAGCACAAAATAAAATATTAAAATATTTCTCGACTCGGATTCGTGGTCCCAAAACCACCATTCCGATTAGGGTCAAATTCGGTCTGTTACAACTCTCCCCCCTTAAGGATTTTCATCCCCGAAAATCTTACCATTAAACAACGTCAGATATTGTTGCCTCATTGAATCTTCAAGCTCCCACGTATCCTCTTCAACTCCGTGCCTTTTCCATAGTACTTTCACTAATGGAATTTTCTTGTTTCTTAACTCTTTCTCTTCCCGAGCTAAAATACGGATGGATTCTTCCTCTCAATCTCGTTGTATCTCAATGCGAGCAATCACATGTGACGGATCCGATCTATATCTACGGAGCATAGAAACGTGAAATACATCGTATCTTTTCTAATTCGGAGGGTAGCTTCAACCTATAAGCAACAGCCCAACACGCTCAATGATTTCATACGGTCCAATGAACCTCGGGTTCAACTTGCCTTTCCTACCAAAACGAGCACTTTCTTCCACGGAGAAACCTTTAAAATACTCAATCTTTGACCGAAATTCAATGTCTTTACGTTTCAAATCAGCATAAGACTTTTGACGATCCGGGCGACTTTTAAATTGTCTCTAATAATAGCTACTTTTTGTTCAGGTTTCTTTAATCCAATCAACCTCGTGTATCTTATTCTCACCGAGCTCACCCGAAGATAATGGTGTTTGACACTTTTGCCCGCATAAGGCTTCATAGGCGCCATCTTGATACTAGATTGAAAACCTGTTATTATAAGCAAATTCAATCAAAGGTAGGTATCATTCCACGCACCTTCAAACTCGAGAACGCAACATCTCAACATGTCCTCAAGTATCTAAATAGTTCGCTCGCATCGACTGCCTGCATGCGGATGAAAAGTCGTACTAAAATGTAGTTTAGTACCTAAGGCATCTTGCAACTTCTTCCAAAATTGCGATGTAAATCTCGGTCTCTGTCTGAAACAATAGAACTTCGGACACCATGTAATCTCACAATTTGCGATACATACAATTCAGCAAGTTTATCGAGTAAAAAGTCCGCATTTAACCGGCACAAAATGAGCTGATTTAGTCGGTCTATCAACTATAACCCGACGGCATCTTTCTTACTCGGTGTCATAGGAAGACCGGATACAAAATCCATTGTAATTCTATCCTATTTCCATTCAGGTATCATGATTGGCTGAAGTAATCCAGATGGCACTTGATGTTCAGCTTTTACTTGTTGACAAACTAAGCATTTCGAAACAAATTCAGATATATCCCGCTTCATGCCCGGCCACCAATAGAACTGCTTTCAAATCATTATACATCTTTGTGCTACCCGGATGTATTGATAATCGACCACTATGGGCCTCACTCGTAATCACCAGATCAAATCCGAGTTTTTCGAACACACATTCGGCTTTTAAAATTCAAATAGTATTTGCATCAATCAAAATCGACTGCACCTTTTTCATATCGAATTCGCCTAGTAATCAAATCCTTGTCAACTTTCTGCATCACAAATTTGTGAATAAACATCGGTCTTGCTTGTAACTCGGCTATGATCGAACCATCACCAAACATAGCTATCTCGTATGCTCATTGCATGAAGAGCAAACAATGATTTTCAACTTAACGCATCCGCAACGACGTTAGCTTTTCCCGGATGGTAGTCAATCACCAACTCATAGTCTTTCAACAATTCTAACCATCTGCGTTGTCTCAAATTTAGATCCTTCTGAGTCATTAAATACTTTAGACTTTTATGATCCGAATAAATGTGACATTTCTCGCCAAATAAATAGTGATGCCAAATTTTCAATGCGAGAACAATGGCTGCAAGTTCTAAGTCATGCGTCGGGTAATTTCTTTCATGCGGCTTCAATTGTCTTGAAGCGTAGGCTACAACTTTGCCTTCCTGCATCAAAACGTAGCCCAAACCATTTAAAGAAGCATCAGAATAAACAACAAATTCTTTACCCGATTCAGTCTGAACTAACACTAGAGCTTCAGTCAAAAGGGCTTTCAGCTGATCAAAACTTTTCTGACACTTTTCCGACCACTCGAATCGACATCTTTCGCAATAACTTTGTCAACGGGTAGCTATCATAGAAAAATCTTTCACAAATCGTCGATAGTAACCCGCAAGTCCCGTAAAACTTTGAATCTCGAAACATTTTTGGTGGCTTCCAATCAAGTATAGCCGATATTTTGTTCGGATCAACTCGAATGCCCGATCTTTGAAACAACATGTCCCAAAAGTGAATCTTTCATCCGAACTCACACTTACTAAACTTCACATACAACCGCTGATTTCGCAAAGTTTGTAGCACTAATCTCAAATGCTCAAGATGCTCAATTTCATCTTTGGAGTAAATCAATATATCATCAATAAACACTACCACAAATCGATCCAAAACCTGCCTAAAACCCGATTCATCAAATCCATAAAAACAAAGAGTGCATTAGTAAGCCCAAAAGGCATAACCAAAAACTCAAAATGTTCGTACCTCGTCCAAATGCGCTCTTTAGCACATCTCAGATCTCGACTCAAGAACTAATAATAACCCGATCTCAAATCTATCTTCGAAAATATCAAGCCCTTTCAACCGATCAAACAAATCATCAATCCGAGGTAATGGGTACTTATTCTTTATAGTTACCTTATTCAGCTTGCCGATAATCAATACACATTCGCATCGCTCCATCTTTCTTTCTCACAAAAAAACTGGTGTACCCAAGGAGAGAAACTTGGTCGCACAAAGCCCCTATCTCATTAACTCTTGCAACGTGCTTTCAACTCTTTTAGCTCAAGAGGTGCCATCCGATATGGAGCTATTGAGATCGGAGTCGCTCCTGAGCTAATTCAATGCCAAACTCAATCTCTCGTACTTAGGGTAAACGCGGTAGTTCTTCAAGAAACACATCCGAGTATTCACATACAATCAGCATGATTCAATCTGCTTCTCGACAATTTATTATCCAAGTACATAAGCCAAATGAGCTTCGCACACTTTTCTCACATACTTTCGGGCTAACATCGAGGATATAATCGTAGGAAACCCACCTAAATCATCGGATTCAATTCTAATGATCTCACCCTTCGGTGTCTCAAATCAATAAGCTTTCTTTGTAATTCACCACCGCATCATGCGGTTAACCACCCATTCCCAAAATTATATCAAACTCATCGAAAGGCAACAAAGATTAAATCGATTGGGAAGCAAAAATCCGAATCATCAATGGGAAACTTTTACACACTTTATTAACAAACACACATCTACCCAAAGGATTGGATACGCGAATCACAAACTCAGTAGACTCAACTGGCAGAGTCTTCTTGAATACCGTAGTTTCACATACATATGAATGGGTCGAACCAAGATCAATCAATGCAATCACAGTAGTATCATAAAGGGTGAAAGTACCGGTAATGACATATGGAGAAGTAGCATCCTCCCTAGCTCGAGTAACATAAGCTCTAGCTGGAGCTCTAGCCTCGATCCATCTCGTGTTCTTCATCCCTCTCGACTACCACCTACATTGCGGAATGCCCGGGTGGTCTACCCGTCTTGATGCCGATGCATCGCTTCGTCTAGAGTTCTGCACAGATTCGCTTCACCTAACATCGGGCACTCTCGAATAAAATGGTCGAGGATCCACATTTAAAGCGGGGACCGATCACGAACTCTACAACTCCCGTAATGCCATTTTCCACAATGTTTGCATTCAACTCGATTCTCGTGGAATGTTATCAACACCGCCATTGAGGTAGCTCGGAGCCCATCAAGGTCGATCATGTCTAGGTGAATCAAGTAGCTTTATGTCGGTTGAAGTCATCTCTAAACTTCTTAGATGTGGAATGGAAATTCTTACCCGATGGTCTTTTACGAGTGTCTCTAGCTTCGCCTCACCTTTCTTTTCTCTTTCCCAAGCTCTTGACTTTGCAAGTTCGCTTGACTAGTGTCACAAACTCTTTGATCTCAAGAATGCCAACTAGCAACTTTAAATCTTCATTTAAACCGTCTTCAAACCTTTTGCACATAATGGCTTCATTGATACACACTCCAGAGCATATCGGTTCAATCGACAAATTTTGCTCATATTTAGTCACGGTCATTTTCCCTATTTCGATTCAAGAAATTCTTTTCATTTCTAGTCGATGAACCTCTGACTGATATATTTCTTGCGGAATTCATTCTGGAAGAAATCCCATGTCACTTTTTCTTTTGGAACCACTGATACTAGTGTATTCCACCAGTGATAGGCAGTGTCCCGAAGTAAAGATATAGCACATTTCAAACATTAGTCTGGAGTGCGGGATAGCTCATCAAGTACCCTAATAGTGTTATCAAGCCACATTTCATTTCGCTCGCATCATCATCATCATTAGCCTTGAATTCCTCGGCCTAAATTTCTTGATTTTATCAATAAGAGGCCTACTAGATCTCATTGGATCTATCATCGAAGTCTTAAAGGTACCGAGTTGGATTATTCGGGGTGGAGGTTGTTGTACAATTTGGATTATTCGAACAAACCGGGTAAACCATTCATTCATCATTTGGTAGAAGGCTTGTTTAGCTTCTCCTCGTGGTTATCCGTAATCGGTTGAGAGTCTAATGGCGCCGATGCATGTGCGAGACCAGAACAACACTCTCCACATCATCACCACTACTCTATCGGATCTAATCCATTTACTATATAAAATACAATTGAAATTGTCGAAGTCACCACACTATCACATATAAAATTCAAAGGCATGTATAGATAGACTCTTACGTACTACGGTAGTCCTAGAATCGACTAAACCGTAGCTCGATACCAATAAAATGTAACACCCCTACCCATATCCGTCATTTGAATTAGGGTTACGAGGCATTTTAAAGAAAATACGACTTTCATACAATCACATAATCACATAGAACTTATCCATATGTTCCAGTATTCAATTTGGCTAGCAAATGTAATACCATAAAAAAATTTCTTTTATAACCATATTTTACTCATCTACTAGCAACTAACCAAAACAAACAAATATGTATGTATATATTAGTACTACAACATATATATATAGTCATAAAACATACTTACTCATTGACCAAACGCATAAAACATACTTACTCATTGACCAAACGCACATACAACCTTATTATTAATACGTTATGGTGAACATATCCTATGTTCAATATGGCCTAATATATATATATATATATATATATATATATATACATTATGCATAACTTTACCACATTACTAAATCATGTATCAAAATACTATTCACTCTTTGGTCACTTAAACACCAAGTGAAACTAAATGGTTATTTACACTTTGATCAAACGAAATTTTGATACATTCCATATACATGTAATGGCTGCAATTTCCTATTTAACATATATCATTTTCGCATATAAATCATATACAAATATGTCATGTAATGCCTTATTACTTACCATTATACACAAATCCATATAATTAAATATGCTAGTAATTCACCATTGTAAAACATGCATATATATATATATATAAATGCATATACATCAAACAGTTGTATATATAAAAAAATGAAATATTATACAACTTGAATATATATATATAATTTAATCGAATATGCACCATCAAAGCATTATTTAGACTCAAAATGCCATGAACCACAAACCAAACCATACCTATTATATACATATACAATGGCCGAATACATATACTAGCTAAAACCTTCACAACCATGCAAAATAATAGCATTAACATAACCAGTATCATTATCGAACATAACTATTAGACTTAAACATTAACAATTGGACATGCCATTATACCTAACTCATAAGTAAAGTTTAACAAAAGAAATAGCCATATTCGCATGGCCATTATATACATGAACAAAAAGTTTTCATCAAAATAAAGTCAAAGTCTTTCCTATACATGCCTCTATCCGAAGACCAAAATGAAAGAGTACCAAATTAGATTGATAGTGTGGTCGACTTTCTTGACGATCCCGTTGAGCTTGTAGCCTGAACCTAATCTATAAAACAGAGGAGAACATTTCATACAAATAAGTTTACAAACTTAGTAAGTCCTAAGCTCTTGATAATATAACATACAAACACTTAAACATTTAAATCATTCAACTTATGACATTGCCCATATACATTTAAATATATTGATTTCTCTGGTCGAATACTAATAGTTCATAAACCAAGTAATTGTACTTCATTTCCATAAACTCAGTATCTCTTGAAGCACAAAGTAAGTATATTACAAGAATCACATGCTCCAAATCGTATAATTACAACATTCATATCAACCATGTTATCGTACTTAAATTTCTTTCACTCTTAGCATTTCTATTTGAAAATTGAATCTCCATAATAGTACAATCAAGCTCAAATTCAATTATTTAATACTCATGCACATCAATCGTAATCTCAAATGTACATAACACTGTTCTCATAGTATTAACTCGACTCAAGTAACATTAAACATAACATACCTTACTTGCTTACCTGAGCCTTTAACTAGATCATTTCATTCATAAGCATAAGCTCATATTAACAATCATCGGTATAGAACACGCTAGACCAAAGGTCCTAGATTTAAACACCCACACGAAGCACGCTAGGCATTAAAGCCCTAAATAAATCACCAAAGATAAAGCACTAGCATTAGGCATTAAAGCCCTGAACATATCAAAGACGAGGCACGCTAGGCATTTAGCGCTATCATGCTGAGGCATTTAGCATTTAGCCGAAATAAATCACCGCACGAGGCCTACTAGGCATTTAGCCCAAACATATAAATATGGTCAATCAATCCACACATATTTCATAATTACATTACATATACTATTCAACTAAGCTTATTCATATCACATTATCAAAGTAGGCCATCAATCCAATTCACTTATATACATTCGCTAAGACATAAGTAGGTACTCAAATTATTCAAACTTTATCATTTAATATCTTCATAAATAATTCTTTGATATGTTTCACCAAGGACTTACCTCGGTTGTCGATAGACCGTACAAATCGGCTATTCGAGAACTTTCGTCTTTCCCCGATCTAAATCTGTTTTCTTTGTTCATGATCTAAAACACATTAAAATTTAGCTCATTCAAGTACATTTCATCTCAATTTAGTCCCTAAGCACATAAATAGGCAATTTACCATTTTACCCTACTATTTCAAATGTTTACAATCTAGTCCTAATTGCACAAAACACAAAATATACATTATTTCAATATAACACTCAAGGGCTGAATATGTATAAGGACCATATAAGTCCATTTCTTTCATTTATTTTGCATTTAAGCCCTCTCAAATTTTTATTTTTACAATTTGGCCCTAAAACAAAAATTCTTCAAAACTTCCAATACATAATATACTAATTTTTAACTTATCTTTTATCTAACATCATCAAACATCAAAACTATATAAACCTATCAATAGCTGAACATCAAGCATGCTTAGATTCAAAAATTACAACATGGGTCGGCTACGGTTCAAGCAACGATCTCAAAAATGTAAAATTTACAAAACCGAAATCAAACTAACCTTGAAATCAAGCCTCCAAGTGTCGAAATTCAAAGAACAAAACCCCTTTTTTCTTTCTCAATATTCGCCGTGAGAGAATGAAAAGATGGTGGCTTTTGTTTATGTTATTTTAACATATAATAAAGTAATTATTAAATTACTAATATAACCTTTAATATAAAATAAAACTAACATATATACTAAGGTTATTTTGACATAAGCACCACTAACTCTAAAAAATGGGTTATTTACCTTTTAATGCTCCACTTTAAAAAGCCATCATCAAATAGGCACTTTGCACTATAGTTTGAGACTTTTAAAATTTACGCGATTAAGTCCTTTTGTCAAATTAAACACCCAAACGATAAAATTTTTCTCTGAAACTTTCACACATTTTAATTCACATAATAAGCACAAAATAAAATATTAAAATATTTCTCGGACTTGGATTCGTGGCCTGAAACCCTTTGTTCGATTAGGGTCAAATTGCTCATTACAACTCTCCCTTAAGGATTTTCGTCCCAAAAATCTTACCATTAAACAACGCGGATATTGTTGCCTCATTCAATCTTGAGGCTCCCACGTAGCCTCTTCAACTTCGTGCCTTTTCCACAAGATTTTCACTAATGGAATTTTCTTGTTTCTTAACTCTTTCTTCCCGAGCTAAAATACGGATCGGTTCTTCCTCATCGTCATATCAGTTGTATCTCAATCTCGACGAGCAATCACATGTGACGGATCTGATCTATATCTCTGAAGCATAGAAACATGAAATACATCGTATCTTTTCTAATTCGAGGGTAGCTTCAACCTATAAGCAACAGCCCAACACGTTCAATGATTTCATCTTGTCCAATGAACCTCGGGCTCAACTTGCCTTTCCTACCAAACAGAGCACTTTCTTCCACGGAGAAACCTTTAAAAATACTCGATCTCGACCTAAAATTCAATGTCTTTACATTTCAAATCAGATAAGACTTTTGACGATCCAAGCGACTTTCAAATTGTCTCTAATAATAGCTACTTTACTTCGGTTTCTTTAATCCAATCAACCCTGTATCTTATTCTCGTGAGCTCACCGATAATGGTGTTCAAAACCACCATTCTGATTAGGGTCAAATTCGGTCTGTTACAATACGGTTTGTTTTCTTCGTGTACAAGTATAAGTAAATTCTGAAGTTCCAAAGCATGATCTAGCATCCAGCCAATGATCCCTGGCTCAACAAGGTTTGTATAGTCTCATTTTGTTAAATATATGGCATTTTCACACCCGAGATGTTAAAAGTTATGAGGGTTATTTTATAAGAAATGTGCAGATTAAATATATAAATTTCATATCTAATCCAACTACAATTCTAGGTATCTAATTAGAAAACTTTTAGTTTAGTTAGGCTCTAGTGTGATTAAGTGGGACTTGCAGACTGAAATATCTGTAGTTAAATGTCAATTTTAGTGTCGTTGCATTAAGACTAAACATTTCCGAGTGGGAAACATTATGATTATGAATATTAAATGTTAGGCTGACTAAATTGGTTTCAGTAGTCATAAGCGGGAGGGATATATATAAAGGAGAATCGACATCCTCATTTGATCATTCTCTCGTTCTTGCATTCAATTTTCTTTCTTCCATTTCCTTTTCTGACTCATTCTGAAAGCGAAGCAAAGAAGAGAAAAGAGTTTAGGGAGCAGTCTGCATGTAGGGAGGAACTAACGTGTTAGCTTGAGCAATTGAGAATTTAGCAATTTGGTAATCTTTCTATCTATTTTGTATGTTTCGATTGAAAAATAAGAAAGAAAAATTGTGGATTTCGATATAATCCATTGATCTTGGATTTTGATGATTAAAGTCACAGTTAACCTTTAAAACTTCTTTGCATGCTAATGAATTATGTTTGTCTTACATATGAACGCCTCTTTTTTTATTATTATTTGATTGTTATGTTTAGCTAACCAAGAAAGAGGAGGCCCGGGTGATAAAGGAAAAGCTAAATAGGTGTAAGTAATATCAGCATCCGGTATTTTGCTGATGAGTTCCTACACTCATACTCGTAGATGTCATTCATTATGCTACCTTATTGTGTGGATTGCTGTGGTGAGAATCATTAGTTGGAAAATTGTATAGTTGTAAACATGCACAGATGTGATAAATGTAATCATGTTTAGTGTTTACTAGCAAGTAGAATAGATTGGTTGATTTTTAATGCTAATGTGATATATGTAAAGTAAGGAGGTATGTAAAGTAGATAATGAGAGTTGAAGTGGTGCATGTTATTTGGCTTTGCGAAGGTTCGAATGGATTGTACGGAGATATTTGTGCACAAGTATATGATAACCCTATGAGGGTTATTCTCAAATATGAGACTTTATGGAGTCTAAGGCTCTAAGCCTCATGTATGGATGCAAGTCCCATCGCCATAGGCATACTTAAGCTATGATAGTCCGCTAGACTTGTCCTCAAGTTTCCATGTTAAAGCTATACACAGGACTCCACTGTATAAAATTTCGCAGGACATTCTGTATCTATGAATCTGCATCTATGAATCTACATCTATGAATCCGTTTATAAGAATCCGCATCTATGAATATGTATCTATGAATCTGCATGTATAAATCTACATTTATGAATCCACATGTATGGATCTGCATCTATGAATCTACATGTATAGATTCATATGTATAAATCTACATGTGAGATCCCGTAGGACTGTTCACCTAGTTATTTCGTAATGTATCGATCCACTCGGTGGGTCATCTGCCAAGTTTACTCGCAACAAGTCTATATGTAGAGACTATGAACGTTATGACCATCGATGAGAGAAATACTCATGCGTTATGAGCTGCACCATTGTGAAGTTCAAGCCCAAGTATAAGTTGCGAAATTTTCTTTTTACATGCTTCATTTCCATGAATGCCACATGAATCTACAAGTTTTGTCAAAGTGTAACGTGGAAAATTCTTAAGCTAGCCAACAAAAGGGAAGGATTTATTTTTTTAAACTCACCAATTTCCTTATGAACTTACCATGATTCTCTCTTTTGATTTCAGGTAATCTAAACTATTGCATGAAGTTAAGGGGGACTAAAGCAGAGTCTTCAAGCCTAGTGTGAGCCTAACACCTTTTGTTTGTAACATGTATAGATATCAGAGCAACTAGTGGGTTAAACTCTTGTATCATGTTTTTTAGAAGAAGTCGCTAAACCTTATTATAACAGTTATTTGAACACATGGGTTAAAATGTCAAATTATATGAAGTTGAGGTTTACCAGAAGTATGTTGTATATTTTGTAAAACATGATTTGTCCATATGTATTAGATAATTAAATGCTTATTTTAAATTTTTAATTTTAAAATTAAGCATGCAACTGTTCATCAAGTGTGGTAGCTCCCTATAGCTCGGGTCCGATGACCGGACTGGGTGAGAGGTGTTATAGGCATGTACCTACGTTGAGTCGATTTTTGCATAAGGTGTGATTAGGTTCATATTTAATGTTAGAAATGGTAACTTCAAAATGGTCAAATAAATTTTCTTTTGCATTAGATTTTTGCACTTCGTTGGATTTGTTTAATATGTTGCCATATATGTGCTCAATATATGTATCTGTATAAAAAATTAGTAGAAGTTTGGAAATTTCCATAAGTGTATAATTTAAAATGTATGTTTATGTATTTCAATGCATATATGGTAAAATATGTTAGAAATGTAGATTTGGGAATGGTATATATGGCTGAAATCGAAAATGGTTATAATGAAATTGCTTATTAGGTGATGCAAGTTGGTGCCATTTTGGACCATTTGTAAATGGACACTCACGTCATGATGTCGGGCCCTTTTCATCGCGATGAGACCTACTCAGTGAGTTGCATGGGGATGAGGAACCCCCAAAGTTGCAATATCAACCCAATATTTTGAAAACTTTACACTTAGGTCCTAATTCGACCGCGAGTTAGCAAAAGAGCTTTCGTAAGATCATATAAGACTTGTATTTAGATGTTTAATGGTACAAATTGAATATAATTTATTGTAATTGCTCTGGAAACGAATGTTATATCTTGTAGCTTGAGCCCAAAATCGAGTCGGTTATGAGGTGTTACAATAAATATGAATTATAAAGTCAATAGATAATTATGTACAACATGGGGATTTAGTTAACATGTATAGGAACTGGTTGGTATACTTGTATAGTGATTTTGATTGATTGTTTGTAAATTGTAGCAGTTTACTACTTTCTTTGGATATGAATATAGAGCTATCCAAAAAGAGAATCTTAACAAGCTAAAAACCTTTTGCTACAACAAATACTAATGGCTTTCAATCTCCTAACCTAGGGAAGCTTGGACAACAGAGGCATACTAAACCTTAGGAGTTTAGGTGAATTTTAAAATGTAAGAATCCTTGTAACAACTTATGAAGGGACTTTAGGAGTAAAACTTTCAAAGCTAAAAATGCTCACATAATGTCAAATGCTGAAAAGATTTCTAAATTTTATGCAAACTTGTGTGCCATTACCAACAAAATATTTGTTCTTGATGAGTAATATTCTAAAGTCTAACATGTTTAAAAAGTACTAAGACCCTAAAAAATTATTTACTATCAAATTTTTTACCATAAGAGAAGCCAAATAAATTAGTACCATAATGATGGACGAAATGATTGGCTTATTACAAATATTTGAAATGAATTTAAAAGGCAATATAAAGGAAAAAGTCAAAGATGAAAAGAGTGTTACGCTCAATGTTAAAACCACATATGTGTTGTATATCCCAACAACTACTTCAATAGAAGAGCTACAATAATAACTAGCATTTCGCCTAAAAAAGCTTAACCAAAGCCTTTAAAGAGTTCTCTAAGAAGAAAAAAACTGCAAATGGTGGTCAATCTACTAGCAAGAATGAAGATGAAATCCCAAATGTTATAATACAACTAAACAACTATAGTACTAGACTTAAGCTATGAGTTCTCAGACTTATCAATTGTGAAACTTTATATGCTTAGGGGCGAAAAAGCCTTGTTGCTGTGTCTGTGTTTTTGAATGTTGAACCATAAATTGAATGGAAATAAATGAACTATGATTGATGTTAGCTTTGATTTTCAAATGTTTTATATAACAAAATAAATTCCAAAATTCTTTAATCAGATATGCAAATTTTATTTTCAAGTGCTACAAACTTAAAATCAATGTTCTTATACCTAGACATTTTTCACAAGTTTTTAGTACTCCCAAGACTTCTCAAAATTATTTTTAAGCCTTTTAAAGCAATTTTCAGGCCAAGTATTGAGACTTAGTCTCCAAGTCTCAAAATCTATTAAAAAAAAGTTAACAGAATTTTTAGAAGGCTACAATATCAAGACTTATGTGCGAAGTCTAGATACCTAGCAGCCAAGTCTTGAGACTTTCGGTTGCAAGTCTCAAGGCTTGTAAAACATTGTTAGGATCGTCTCGATTAAGCAACAAGTAAAAAAATAGCGGAATAAATTGAGAAATTGAATACACAAATTTAACGTGGAAAAACTCCTCCAAAGAGGATAAAAAACCACAGGCAAAGATAATCTTATTATAATGGCAAAAGAACGAAGAGTACAAAAGATGGAGATAAAAACTAAACCTTGAAAACCGGAAAATAAAGAACCCTTGAAACGTAAACATAAAATTCTCTAAATGTGTTATGAGCTCTAATCTCTAATGGGTGTGTATTTCTAAGGTTGTAAGAGAACCTATTTATAAGTTAAATTGTCAAGTCAAACAAATTATGCTAATAAATGCTAAATATATTATACTAATAAATACTAAATCTTTTAGAAAGAAAATATATTTTGTTTAACTTGACTTGCAAGCAATCTCTTAGAATTTGAGTCACACAACTCTAATAATCTCCACCTTGACACGAATTCTTACAACACCATCTTTACCAAAGCTCGCCATGGGCCTATCTTGAACTATGCAGGGAATTAACTGAGTTGAATCTGTGCTTAGAAGCTGGAAGACTTCTAGCCTTCAACTTGTGCACTACCAAATCAAAACTAACTCGGGTCTAATTTTCATGAATGCAGTGCCCTAACTTTTCAAAACCTGTATCCAAAAAGAACATCTCTTCAACGAAATGGTCATACGTTTTTCCCTCCTATGACCAAGTTGCCTCCGCTCCAAATGAGTTGACTTTGACTCCGTAACGGATGAAGGATATCCAATTTCACCGGTCATTGTAGAACCTTCCAAAATATAAAGACTGCGATTCTTGTAACTTTTAACAAAACAAGAGCTCCACGAGATACTTTAATACCGCTCGACTCGATGTTGATTCTGCATCCTTTCAAGTCTAAACTACTCAAGGAGATGAGATTCTTTCGTAAATCAGGTACATACCTGACATCTGAGAGTGTCCTAATCGTCCCATCATGTATCCTAATTTTAACAGTACCAATACCAATTACCTTACTAGATGAATCATTTCCTATGTGTACAACTCCACCTTCAATCAAATTGTATGTAAAGAACTATTCTCTAATGGGACACATGTGGAAAGAACATCCTGAATCTAGGATCCACTCGGACGTAAGCTTGGAGTTATCACTCGTTGACACTAACAAGAAATCGTCACCACTTTCATCGGCCAAATTAGCACTAGCTACATCTTCCTCGTTACTCTCAGTAGCTCTTTTATTTTGCAGTTTATAACAATCTGCTTTGACGTGACCTAACTTTTTACAATAGCGACACCTTTTGTCTCGTTTCTTTGATGCTACCAAAATGAAAGCTTGCTTATCTGCCTTGCTATCCAAACCAAACTTATTGTCGAGTTTGTCTCTACTTAACAAATGACCCTTCACATCTTCGAATGAGAGTTTGTCTCTGCCATAAATCAGGGTCTCCCTAAAATACTTGTATGAAGGGGGTAAAGAGCACAATAATAGCATAGCCTGATCTTCATCATCAATATAAACCTCAACATTCTTTAAATCATTTAAAAGAGTAATGAATTAACTTATGTGATCTCTAAGAAGCTCACCTTCGTTCATGCGAAACGTAAATAGACATTGTTTCAACACTAAACGTTTAGCCAGAAACTTAGTCGCATAAAGAGTTTCTAACCTTTTCCACAAGGCGGATGAGGTTTTCTCCATCAATACCTCTAAGAAACCGTAAAAGTAACATATTTTAATCCCACATTTAGTATGCTTTTGGATGATTTAGCCCTCAATTTATGTACAAAGGTGCTCTTAATCCTTTCTTTCTATGTCTTATACTCAGGAAAGCACCCGAGAATGAAAAGAATGGGAAACGGGCTTAAAACGGACCAAATTGGGCCAACCCAAGAAATTGGCACAGCCTGGACTTCAAGTCACACGACCGTGCCTCGCCAATCATTCAAAGACACACCCCAAGCACGAATTCCAAGGCCGTGTCCCAATCCATAGACCTGAAGCATGGCCTGAATCCCAACTTACACGACTGTGCCACGGCCGTGCCTCAATCAATAGAATCGACACACGGCCTGAAGTCGATTTACACGGGCGTGTGCCATGGGCATGCCCCTACTACGGGAATGAGCAATTTCACTCGGATTTGGATGCTTGAAGCCAAAGAAACATACTTTTAAGTCTACTTAAACACCTTAATAGTAATTCTACTTGAAGGAGGTACTTAGGAGCTAAGAAAAGCATCTAAGGAGCCTATATAAACAACCCAAGGAAGCCGTTCTAGGGGAGTTTTTTTTGGGGGCAGAGTTTTCTACCAGAGCTTTTATTCGGGGAATTACTCGAAGATAGCCATTGATCCATCTCAAGAAGTTCTTACGAGGAGGATCTTATTCCTTTGTCTTATGGATTTCTTATGGTTTGTCTTATCTTTTCTTTTGAGTTGTTTTCTTATTTTGTTATGAACTAAACCCTTCAGATACCTGAAGGGAATGAAACCTATGACGGATTTTGTTATTTGATTTCTAAATTATATGATAAGTACTTATTTTGTTCTTAATTATGTTGCTTAATTTAATATGATGTGCTTAGGTGGAGGAGGAATAAACCCTGCCTAAGAGTAGATCTAACATAATTAAGTGGAGTTGATCGAGCGCCTAGAGACAGGGTTACGAGATTTTACCGAATTAGGGTGAAACCTAATATGGGAGTCCATTGATCGATTTACTGCTTCCTTAGGGGGTTATTATAAGAGAACGAGAGTTCCACTAATTAACCTAAGGTTAGACGTTATTCGCCTTGAGAGAGGGTTTAATATAGGTTAGGAAGTCTCTCGGATCAAGCTAAGTAAAGAAGTCATATGAATTAAAAGTTAGATAACAAGATAAGTTATAGGTGGATTCTTCCTGAGGGTATCGTCAAAATCAACTGAGTTTTTTCCACAGTCTTTTCCCAAAGTTTCATTCTTTTGTCTTTGCATTTAGTTTAAGTATTTCATAATAAACCAATCACTCCATATTTCAGGCTAAATAATAGAAAGAAAGTGAGTAGTAGTACTTTTAGGTTCCCTAGGGTTTGATAAGATACTCTTGCCTAAACTATACTACTGTTTGATAGGTGCTGTAACACCCCCAAACCCGGCCCATGCGTTTTGACCAGATCTATTATGCTACGAGTTGAACATTGAAAACTTCCGCTTTGTTCGTTATGGAAATCGTAAGTCAATTGGACATTATCTGGATAAATAAGTGACATTTTAAAATTAAAAATCCCTTGTATTACTATTATTAAGTATATAAACCTTATCATGAATTCATAACTTGCATAACATTGAAAACTTCTTAGTTGAATAAAACTAGGGGCCTTATTACATAAATATTCCCAAATAAAATAAAATTTAAAGAAATCCCAAAATAATTTGTAGAAATAAAACTTGATGGCCCTCGAGTCCGTCTCTGGCTCCCATGTCCACGATCTACCGCTCATCCGGAAGAGTAGAGAAAGGAAAGCGTGAATCACCAAGACTCGGTGTATAAATCTCAAAACACACAACGACCGAGCCCACAAACACATTATGGGCCCCGCCCATACATGAAGGTAACAATCATAATCACATGGTAAACGATAAATAATGAATAACCCAACCCATCCTAGGTTTCCATCATCAATACACCAACCCGCACCAACCATCACACCTTAGGGATTTCTACAATCAACCCTCCATCCGCTACACACCAAAACGACAACAGACCGCCTATTCCTATTAATTAGGAATCATTGAATGTGGCATAGCCACCGATCACTATGTGACCTAACATTTGTATATGTGGGATTTCCACCACCGATCACCAAGTGACCTATCATGCACTTCCCCTTCAATATCATATTCCCACCCCATGCACACACATAAAGAAAACATCATGCGGTCATATATATTTTTCGATACACATAGGGAGTTCTATGTTTACGCACTGCATCCTTGCCTAACCTTTTAGGGTTCCATTCATTGCCTATACAAATTTCATTTTGGCTTTTAAGCCCATAACATATATATATAGTCATGCATACAGTTTATTAGTGTGTTAGAGATCTACACACCTGATTATCGATAAGGCGATGCTTTCTATGTCGACGCTATCCTTAGTCGAGACTATCGCTATCTGCCTAAGGTGTTGTTCGTAAGCCGTCCACACACCAAGTGGCCAATCTCGAATGGCAGATACTGCTCTTTTCTTAAACTTAGGTATTTTCTCCTTTGCCTGATCCATATTTAATTCCATCACAAGTCCTTATCAGAACTACTATCACAATATTTAATCGTTAATTCTCATTATAACATTAAGATCTTGCATATAATGATTAAATCTAATAGAAATCTAGGGAAATCTTCTTACCTTAAAAATCCCGAAAGTGCAGACTAGCTATTTTTGGTTTTTAGATCTAATTGACCAAGCTTCCTTCAAATCCTGAATTGCCGCCCATCATAAAACCATTAACCTATTAGCTTTCAGCTTTTGCCTTTCAAAAACCGAGAATAGATCATGAGAACTAATCAAAAATCGACACTTACCTTAGCATAAGAGATTCGGCTAGCACTAGAAAGAGGATTCGGCAATGCCAATGGAAAATTTAAATGCCGGAAGTATAGAACTAATTCTTAAATAAGATGAATAAATGAGAAGACTATGGATGCTTCGGCTTTTTAGAGAAATCGGCACAAGGAGGAAAAAGTGGAGAAGGGTTTCGACTTTTGAAGAAATTGGAGAAAAGAAATTAAAGAGGGAGAGGCTAAGGAATTTTGGCACAATGGGAGAAGAAATTAGGGTTTTCAATGTCAGAATCAAGAAGCTATCCCCCCTATTTATAGATATTTCGACACCTCATGTATAAAATTGAAAATGCCCTTCCTAATTAATTAAAATTCAAGCTAAATGAGAGGAAAATTCTAACCCCTTTGCCATGCAAGAGTTTATTTCTACACTCCTCTAGGTGATGGATTTTTGGCCATCACCTCCCTTGTGGAGAAGCTCCTAAATTTTCTCCTTTTTATCTACAATTTTATCAATTATAAAATCCATCTAAATATTCCTATTTTTGAGCCTTGTAGCCATCGACCTCATCAAATCTTAATGCCTAAATTTAACTCACTTAAATTAAAAGATTTGGGCTTTATTAAACTTAAATTTTGGGTCCCTAACTCCTTGTGTGGTGTCACTCCTTGCCTCATTTTAGGTGTCGAAAATGGCCCCAAAAACATGGGCTCCTTGCGGCCAAAACTTGGGACTCTTTTATTGTTAATGACGCTACCTTAAAATAATTCAATCAAGGCCTTTGCCTAATCCTAAGCCCAATTTTGAACCCCTATCACTTAAATTAACAAATTAAACATATCCCCACACTAAATGCATAGGCCCATAAATTTAGGATGTTACAGGTGCACTTCCTCTATCGTTGTCATAGTTAGTCTACAGGTTCGATCATTCTTTTTATAAATATTAAAACTCGACTGTGTGACATGATCAAGTTTTTGGCGCCGTTGCCAGGGAACACTAAAATATTAAGAAAGCTCTATTTCTATTACTTTAGCCATTATTTTATTATTTCGCAATTTACTTTTATTTTTAGTTTAGGTTAAATTTTTATTTATACTAAATTTCTTTCTTCTCCTAGCAGGTACCTCTAGTTTATGACTAGAAGGGACCCGAGAGGACCTTTAGCATACGAAAGTGACATTGAAGCTACCGCTCGCAGAAATCGCAGAGAAATTAGACGAGCTCTAGACTACCAAAGAGAAGAACAAAAAGACAGATCCAATCCTACTGAAGGGATGGATGAAAAGAATCCACCGCCAAATGTGCAAGAACAGAATGCTCCTCCAATAATAATCCTTATAGTAACACTTATAATGCAGGTTGGAAGAACCACCCAAATTTTTCGTGGGGAGGACAAGGAAACCAAGGAAATCAAAGGCATGAACCTCCTCCAAATTATCAAAATTAGCCATATCCACAAGAGAAGCAATCAAACCTCGAAGAGATGCTGACAAAATTCATGGCAGCCACAAATTCTCCTTTCCAAAAGACTGAAGCAGTACTTGATGAACAACAAAAATCAATCAAAGGGATTGAGAATAAAGTTGGAGAACTTACTAAGTCAGTAGGTCATCTCACGAAGCTGATTTCTAAACGTCAACAAGGATGTCTACCAAGCAACACAGAAATAAACCTAAAAGAACATATCCAAGCCATCACCGCTCAAGAGGGTACAAAGGTAGACGAGCCCACCACAGCACAAGAAACCAAGGAAGAAAAAGGTAAAATAGAGGTAGCACACGAAAAGCCAAAACCAATAATCAAAGAATACAAACCTCGCATACCTTATCCCGAAGCATTGAAAGGAGATGATTCAGATGAACAGTTTGGTAAGTTTATTAAACCTTCTTGAAGCTCTTGTCCAGATGCCAGACTCGAGGAAATTTTTAAGACAACTCTTGACAAACAAACGCAAAATAGACGAAGAGCACCACGTGGAACTAAATGCAACATGCTCGACAATGTTACAAAATAGACTACCACAGAAACAAAAATATCCAGGGAGTTTTACGATTCCATGCTTAGTTGGTAGTTTAACTATTGATAATGCGTTAGCTAATCTAGGGGCAAGTATAAATGTCATGCCTTATACATTGTTTAAATGACTAGGTCTAGGGAAGCCCAAACAAACTAGGATGAGTATTCAACTAGCTGATAAAATTCTTAGAATTCCTAGGGGCATTATTGAAGATGTGCTTGTAAAAGTCGATAAATTTGTTTTCCCAATAGATTTTGTTGTTTTAGACATGGATGAGGATAATTCAATCCCCTTAATTCTAGGAAGACCTTTTCTAGCAACTGCCAAGACTAAAATTGATGTTGCCACAGGCGAGCTCATACTTCACGTAGGAGATGAATCGATTAAGCTTCAAGCTCTCGAATCAGCCAGAACAACAGATGATGAAGGTAAGAAAGTCACTTCAATAAATAATCAAATTGTTCAACTTTCATCACAGGAAACACCACATAAAACTTAGCCAACTTTTGGAGTGAGTAATCCACCCGAACCGGTATGAAATGAGCTGAATTTGTCAGACGATCTATAGTTACCCATACTGAATCTTTCTTGCTAGGCGTAAGGGGTAGCCCAGTGACGCAATCTATCGTAATCCTCTCCCACTTCCACTGTGGAATCTTTATCGACTGCAACAGACCTGAAGGTAACTGATGTTCAGCTTTGACTTGCTGACATGTCAGGCACCTACTCACGAATTTCGTTACTTCTCTCTTTAGACCCAGCCACCAGAACTGTTCTCGCAGATCCCGATACATCTTGCTACCTCCCGGATGCATAGCATATGGGTTGCTATGAGCTTCCTGCAGAATCCTCTGCCTTAACTCAACGTCTTTTGGCATACACACTTTCCTTGAAAGCACAATACTCCATCACTGTTTAAATTATAACCTTCCAGCCCACCATTCTGCACTTGTATTCTCCGAGCACCTAGAACCTCATCTTTTAGTTATTCTTCCTTAATCCGATTTACCCAAGTCAGCTTTATCTGCAACTTCTCTAATAGACTCCTGTCATCAAACAGACTAAGGTGAGCAAATATTACTCTTAAGTCTGCTACCACCTTACGGCTCAACGCATTAGCCACTGCGTTAGCCTTACCCGGATGGTATTCAATCGAACAATCGTAGTCTTTCAACAACTCGATCCACCTGCCTGTATATGTCAATAGATACCTCAAACTCTTGTGGTCCATGCTATCGATTTCTTCCCATATAAGTAATGCCTCCATATTTTTAGAGCAAAAACCACTACAACCAACTCCAAATCATGCGTCAGATAATTCACTTCGTGAGGTCTCAACTGTCGAGACGCATACGCCACGACCCTACCCTCTTGCATCAGCACACATCCAAGCCCAATATGCGACGATCGCAAGAAACCGTGAACTCCTTCCTCAGACAAATGAATCAACACCGAGCTTCACAAAATTCTTTTAACTTATCAAAACTTTCCCGCCGCTTGTCCGACCACACAAATGGAACCCCTTTTCTCAGCAATTTGGTCAACGGCGCTGCAATCAAAGAAAACCCTTCTACAAATCTTCTGTAATCTCAAGCCAAACCTAAAAACTCAATCTCGCCTGATGACTTAGGTGGTTTCATCCAATATCGCCTCAATCTTCCGAGGATCTACCCTAATCCCTCACCGATACCACGTGACCCAAGAAAGTTACCTCCTTTAGCCAGAACTCGCATTTACTAAACTTTGCGAATAACTGCTTCTCTCTCAGAATCTGCAAAACCACACGCAGGTGCGAATCATGCTCCTTATCAGATTTCGAGTACACCAATATGTCATCTATGAATACCACAACGAAGCGATCCAAATACAGCTGAAACACCCGATTCATCATGTCTATGAACACTGTCGGTGCATTGGTCAACCCAAACGGCATTACCAAGAACTTGTAGTGCCTATAACGAGTGCGAAACGCAGTTTTGTGAATATCGGCCTCCTTTACCTTAAGCTGGTGATACCTTGACCTTAGATCAATTTTAGAAAAGACTGATGCACTCTTAAGTTGATCAAATAGATCATCTATTCTCGGTAACGAGTACTTGTACTTGATCGCCAGCTTATTCAGTTGTCGATAATCTATACACATCCACATCGTACCGTCTTTCTTCTTAACGAATAGCACAGGCGCTCCTCAAGGTGATACACTCGGCCGGATAAACCCTCGATCCAGCAACTCCTGAATCTGTGCTTTCAGCTCCACCAACTCCTTCGGCGCCATCCTATATGGGGTAATAGACACCGCCGATTTTCTAATAAGTCTATCCCAAATTCGACCTCGCGATCCGAGGCGCACCTGTAAGCTCTTCTCGGGAATACATCAACAAATTCCTTCACCGGTCAGACATCCCCTACAGTTACTTCCTTGGCCTCCAATGCACAAACATGGAGCATGAACGCCTTACAACCCTTCCTCACCATTTTCTACCTTGAGTAGATACAACATTGGATAGATAATCTCTTCTATTACTTATCATTACCACCTCTTTACCCTCAACTGTTCTCAATACCATACGCTTAGCTGCACAGTCCAAACTCGCTTGATACTTCACTAACTACCCATCCCTAGGATCAAATCGAACTCCCCGAATGGCGCTCCATCGATCGACTAAAAACACTACCCTTGAAGTTCTAGGGTACATCCTTATAAAGTTTGTTTACTTCTCTGAGTGACCTAGAGGGCTAATTATAGTCATCTCCCTAGAAGAAATCTCAAAGGCTAAGTTCATAGTTCCCACAATACTACTGGCAACATAAGAATGCGTTGAACCAACATCTATCAAAGCAATATAAGGCAGTCTAAAATTTAAAAACGTGATCGGTTATAACATTCTGTGCATCACCCTCCTCTTGATGTCTTGCTGCATAAACAAACCCAGGCTATCTCGCATCAATATTCCGCACACCTCGCCTGATACTCATGACCTCGCCTGAACCATTACTCTCCCTCGACGAACTACGACCCTCCGTGGTTAATGACCATCCCTCCCGAATCGTGTACCTCTAGACCTCGATCGGATCCTAGCTGATCTTTACGGACACTCCCTTACCCGGTAATTCATCGATCCACACTCGAAACACCCTCTGTTACCTGTCCAACACTCCCTCGAATGAATTTTTCCACATCGTACACTCCGTGGCGGCCACTGAGTAGTAGCAGGCCTGGTAACTTGATTCGGCCCACCATATTTAGCCCTTTTCTGTGAATTTTTGACAGACTCTGATGACCCAAAACTCCTCTTGGTCCAACTCCTATCCTGATTTCGTCTCACCGACTGCTTCATTTCCTCGGCAATCTTGGCCTTCCACTAGGATCAGAATTCTCTCTCACGCTGTGTGCAATCACCATCCGCAGACTCATCTCTCAACCCGTCCTCAAACTCGACACACCGCTCAGACTCAGAGCCACAATACCACGAGCATAGCGACTTAACCGGAGAAACTCGCCTCATATTCTCGACATCTGTCTTGTTCCCTCGACCAAGTTTAAAATGCCTTACGTTGTGCATCAATGTAGCTAGCCCCGACGCATTTCTCCGATAAGTCGACTTAAAGAAATCCCAAGTGAGATCATCAGCTGTTGCACCATCTCGAACCGTAAGCCACCACTGATAAGACTCATCCCGTAAAAGAGACACTATCCCCTTCAGCTTTTCCTCAACCAGAAAGTCCAAGTCATCCACAATGCGTTCGTCAGCCTCTAGCCAATACTCACCAGATTGGGAGCCACTCCAGACACATTCCTTGAATACCTCCGCCCATTAGCCCGGAGTCATTTGGACACAGATATTTAAGCTCTCGATCTTTCACCTGCTCTAGCTACTCTCTCCAAAACCCGCAGCATTGCCTACGACACCGCTTCGTCCCCTCCTGTCTGATCCTAAAACTCCGCTACCACACCGGAGACGGTGTAACATCCTCGATAATTAAGGGTTATGCAATTTACATAATTGAATGATGTTGCATGCTTAATCATTATTAAGTGCAATTTTGGAAGTTATTTGAGCTTCATTTATTAAGTGAATGCTTTGTTAAACTTTTAATTTCTATTAATTAGAGAGAGAACTAAGCTAATAAGGCCTTAAGAATTGATGATAAGAAGTTCTAGCATAAGTTAAGTAATTGGCAAAATGGTTAGAATGCATGGATGTGTGCTTAAGGTGTAAGGTTCAATCTCCTAGCTAACATTAGGAGATTTTTAATTTTTTGTTTTCTTCCTTGTAAGTGTCGGCCAAGAATATTCTAGAGTGGATGAGCTTTCATCCATTTTGACTAGTTGACCATGTGAAAAGGAAGTTAAAACTTAAGGCATGAAATCATAAGTTGGTGATAAGATAAGGGGGACAAAGGCATGATATTGGGCTATGTTTTGGGGATGTGTTCATGGTCAATTGACCATGAACCTAGACGGCATGGAGGCTAAAGGGAGAGGTTTATTTCTTTGATAGCAAATCAAGAGTGGATAGGGAAGAAACAAGGAGGAAAAAGGGGGATATGTTGGCATTGATGTGGCCGAATTTATGCTTTGCCATTAGGGGGGAAAAGTTAGCCAAAAGTCCTTGTTTGTCCATCTTTTCTCATTTTCTTCAAAAATTCTCTCCTAGCCGAATTTGCCATAGAGTTTAGGTAAAAACTCTCTTTTGTTTTAGCTTTCATCTTTTTGACCAATTTTCTTCATTTTGGCCGAATGTACCTTAGACATTTTGGTACATTTTCGCTTTTGATTTAGCCTCAATTGCTTGAACCAAATACAACTTTCTTTCTCCCATTTAGTTTTCATTTTGAAACCAAAAACCACAAAGATTAAGCACCATTATTCTTCTTCACTTTCTCTCCTCTTGCCGAATGCATCTAAGTTCCATAGTCAATCTCCCTTCTCTTTGATCATATTCTCTTTTCTTTTCTTTTCATCTTATTTTTCTCTTATCTTTCTCTCATTGTCAAATCACCATTATCATTTTCTTCTCTTTCTCTTTACTTCCTTCTCTTTTCATTCTCTTTCTTCTTTCCCTTCTAAACCAAACCATCATATTGAAACCACCATTTTATTCTCTTTTGTGAAGGTCAATCATCATATTCTTTTCTTCTTTTCAAAGCCGAACCTCCAAGTGATCAAAGTAAGATTCTATCAATTATTTTCATCATTTTTTAGCAAACTTAAAATCATAATCTTTTATTTCTCTCCTAGGCGAATCTTTTGAAAAGATTTTCAAAGATCTTTGTTGAAGACAACCTTTAAGTGACCATTCGAATCATCAAGGTAAGACTACTAATTTAGATTATATCAATTTTTTAGACAGATCACTAATCTAAGTTATTTTTAGAGCGATCTAAGATCATCAAGATAGGTAAGAAAAGAGCCGCTCAAGTGTTTGGAAGAAGGAGGTATTCCTTTACCATCGAACTACAAACGAAGAAGCAAGATTCGGGTTAGAGACTTTCCACCGATTGTGAACCCTCCGCAAACGAGGATCGGTTATTCAAGTAGTGCGTATAACCGAACCACTTTACGCCAGGAATATCGGCGGTTTTGATCCATCTAGTGGAGAAAAACCGCAAATAACCTGCTATTCGTGAATCCGAGGGTAAGGATTTAGATCCATCGCTTATAAGTATAGTTTTTGCTAACAATAGTTTATACTAACCGAGTGTATTAATCATTTAGGTGTGGACGAGCTAGAGGTATTGTTCTCATCATTACTAGGTGTGTAACCATACATTAAAATTTCCATAGATTTATATTATTAAAAAGTGATTATATGATAATATGTTTGTTTGCGGATACCAATCATTGGTATACAAAATTCGTGTATGTTACCTCAATATTCCGCTTATTTTGCTATATGCATTAATATGAAATAAGCATGACTATATTATGATTTGTAGATAAATAGCATGAAAATCTAATTTGATATGTATGTGCATGGGCATATGGGTATATTTGATAAAGGAGGAAGTACTCGGTGGTTTTACCACATTTCGTGACTTCGGTCACATATGTGAATTTGGTGACTTCGGTCACGATATTTGACTCCGTTGGTTTTGGTCCACATATTTGGTTCCGTTGACTTCTGGTCACATAATTGACTCGGTGACTTCGGTCACGATGTGAATCTGTGACTTGGTCACGTATTTGAAATTTGACTTGGTCGTGTGACTTCTGTCACATTCTGTTTTGGTGGCTTTGCCACAATAAGGCTATGTGCATGTTGATGCATAGAATCGCCTTCGATGGTGTGTAGCGGATGGAGGGTCGATTTAGTAATCCCACGGTGTGTTGGTTGGTACGGGTGTGTAGCGGATGGATATTTAGGTTGGGCGGGCTTGCATTTCATTTCATATACATAACTATGTAATATTGTATGATTATTACTCGATCATTATGAAATGGGCCTTTGGGCTAAATTTGTACTAAATTGGGCCTTTGGGCTAAATATGAGTTAAATGGGCCTATGGCCATATGTGAAAGTTTTGGGCTTAAAAGCATTTGATAAATGGGCTTTTTAATGTGTGTGTTATACATTGAGTTTATAACTCACCCATTTTATGGGATAACTTTTCAGATAATTCAGAAAGCGATGGATCTGTCATTGTAAGGATTTCGAGGTACAAGGTCGCATTAAGTATTGTGGAGATTTTCCAACTTAAACTCTTTAAGTTAAATTTTATTACTTAGACTTTAATTTGGGTTGCCAATATTATGTAATAAGGCCATTATAAACTATCTTTAATTTCGTGTTTGGATTTATTTTTATTTTGCTATGAATAAATATCCATTAAATAACTAAATTGGTTTTAATAATTATTTAAAAAGGTTTTTGTCTTTAATATATAAATGTTTTCAAGGAAATTTTCTTAAGTTTGGTTTCCTTTTGATTTTATATTAATTCCTCCTAAGAATAATGTTTTAAAGACAAAAATTTCTTTACAATGGAATTCCGCTAAAGTTTTACTCAAGGAACATACCAAAATCGGTTAGACTTTTTGGGCCGGGTTTGGGGTGTTTCAACTTGGTATCGAGCCCGCTTTTAAACTCTCTACTTGGGTTTTGAAGCCCACAACGCTTTTCAAAATTTGGCCCAAAAGATTGTTGAAAGTTTTTCTTAAGTTAAATGGTTTTATAAGAGCATGGCACTTGGAATTCTCGCCCAGATCCATCGTATGTACCTTCATTTGATAAATGATATGAATGTCCTGTAAGCCTAAGGAAACTTTAGAGACATGGACCCTAGGTGTATGTGTACTACTACGAAAACCATCAAGATCTGTTTCATAAAACTTTCTTTTAATAAGAAGTGAAAAGACTCTAATACATAAGACTTTTCGTAAAACAAATAAGATAATGTAGTAGACATGAGCTCTAGGGACGAGGTCGTCGTGGACATGGAAGAGGAAGGATGATCGTTTGAACCAGCCTCGGTCCGGTCAAGGTTCCAGAATGAAGCTCCACCACCGCTGTTGGGGCGACTTCCAAGAACAAAATAAAGGTGGTGACGCAGATCACAAGTCAGATCATGAGTTTTGGAACGAGTAGCGGTTAGTTCGAAATGGATCTCTAAGTCTCAGAATGAGAGACTTAGATCGAATGGAGCCGAGGTTTTCAGAGGAGTATCTGGAGTAGCTCCTAATGTAGCTGAATATTGGTTGGAGGCGATGAGAGGATCATGGACGATATAGACCAGACCGACAAAGAGAAATTGAAAGGAGCTATTTCACTTCTTCGTGATGAAGCCTACCAAAGGTGGCTTACTATCAAGGAAAGTACCTCGTGGATCGTCTGATTGGGGGTATTTTAAAGTGAAATTTGAGGGAAAATATGTCGGAGCTAGCTATATCGACTCTCGAGGAAGACATTTCAAATGCACAAGGAAACAAGTCGATAGTTGAATATGAAGCGAATTTTGCAACTTAGCCGTTATGCCGGAGGATAGTGGCTACTTAATATGAACGCTATGCCGATTTGAAGATGGACTTAGAGATGAGCTAAGAGTGGTGATTGCCCCACATCGTGAAAGAGATTTTGCAATCTTAGTGGAAAGGGCAAGAATTGCCGAAGAAGCTAAACGGACTGAGAGACAGAACCGGGACAGAGGTCAGAGCAAGAATAAGAGAAGCTTTGGGTCTTCGGGGTCTTCCGGGAACTCTCAGAAAAAGTCAAGAAATGATGGACCGCGAGGTCAACAGACTGCTACGGGAGTGCAAAGTCGTACTTGTTCTCAATGTGGGAAAATGCACTCGGGAGAATGCTGGAAGAAAACCGACGGATGTTTCAAGTGCGGTTCGAAGGATCACATGATCAAAGATTGTCCGATGAACTCCGAGAAGAACCGCCCAAGAAGTCGGGTGCTAATCAAGTCGATGTAGTGGACAAAGAACCGATAAGAGGACGTGGTCCAAATGAAAGGGAAATGGTTCGGTAGAGGACGCGAACTTCGAGCGAGGCGATGGTAGCTCGAGGCGAGACAACCAGTTTCGTGTATGCGCTTCGTCAGAGAGAAACGATGGACGCACTTTGATGTTATCACTGCACGTTTTTGATTTACGGTTGCCCTTTATTGCTTTGATAGATATAGGTCAACTCATTCCTATATTGCTAGTGAAGTATCCGAGACTTTGCATGTGACTTCAAATCTGCACCTAGGAAGATGATCGATTTAGTCCTCTAGATGATAAGAGAAATAAACAAACTTTTTAAGGAAGTGCCTCTAGAAGTCCAAGGAATACAGCCCCGGTGATTTAATGGAGTTGCCATTCGAGAATTCAACCTAATTTTAGGCATGGACGGCTTGTGAAGTACCGCAAATGTGGATTATGTTCTAAGAGAATGTCCTTAAGAACTCTTGATGATAAGGAAGTTGTAGTGATGGGCGAAAGACGGAACTACTTATCTAATGTAGTATCCGCTCTTAAGGCGGAAAAGATGGTTAGGAAAGGATGCGAAGCTTTTCTGATGTTGGTGAATGCTTTGGAGGCTAAGGAAGCAACTGTTAATGAAGTCAGGACGGTGAATGAATTTGTAGATGTTTTTCCTGAAGAACTTCCAGGGTTGCCTCCGGATCGTGAGGTAGAATTCGGGATAGACTTATTGCCTGGAACGGCGCCAGTTTCTATTGCTCCATATAGAATGGCACCGAAGGAATTGGTTGAGCTTAAGGCTCAAATTCAGGAATTGCTTGAGCGTGGATTCATCCGACCTAGTGTGTCTCCATGGGGAGCACCGGTCCTATTCGTGAAGAAGGACGGATCGATGAGGATGTGTATAGACTACCTAGCGCTTGAATAAGTGACTATCAAGAACAAGTATCCTTTACCCAGATCGACGACTTGTTCGATCGACTTAAAGGAGTCATGGTATTCTCTAAAATTGATCTAAGGTCGGGTATCATCACTTAAAGTGAAAGAAGCGGATATCCATAAGATGGCTTTCCAACCGAGATATGGCCACTATGAATTTCGGTAATGCCATTCGATTGACGAACGCCCACCAAGGCGTTTATGGATATGATGAACCGAATTTTTCAGCCCTACTTGGATCGGTTAAATCGTGGTATTCATAGACGACATCTTGGTGTATTCTAAGTCCGAAGTAGAACATGATGAGCATCTTCTGATTGTGTTACGAAGTTTTAAGAGAAAAGAAGTCATGCCAAATTCAAAGAAGTGTGAATTTTAATGAAAGAAGTTGCATTTTTAGGACATGTGGTATCTGCAGAAGGATTAGGTGGATCCTCGGAAGATCGAGGTCAGATAGATTGGAAACCACCTAAGTCCAGAATCGAGGTTCGCAGCTTCTTGGGTTTAGCGGATATTATCGAAGATTCGTCAAGGATTTTCATCGATAATCGCACCTTTAACGAAATTGCCGAGGAAGGAAGTACCTTTCGTGTGGGAAGATAAGCAACAAGAGAGTTTTGAGAAGCTCAAGAAAGTTTTGACTGAAGCTCCTGTTTTGATTCAGCCTGAAGCAGGAAAGGATTTTATTGTGTATTGCGATGCTTCTCACACGGGATTAGGATGTGTTCTGATGCAAGGCGGAAAGGTAGTTACGTATGCGTCTCGGCAGTTGAGACCGCACGAGGTTAATTACCCGACACACGACTTGGAGTTGGCAGCTGTAGTCTTTGCTCTTAAAGTTTGGAGACATTATTTATACGGGAAAAGTCGATATACACGGACCACAAAAGTCTAAATATCTACCGACTCGTAAAGAACTGAATTTGAGGCGCAGAAGGTGGATAGAGTTGTTGAAAGACTACGATCGTTCCATCGAGTACCATCCGCAAGGCGAATGTGGTGGCGTATGCTCTAAGTCAAAAGTGGTGTCGATTTGAGAGCGATGTTTGCACATCTTAGTCTCTACGATGATGGAAGCTTGTTGGCGTAACTTCAAAGTTAAGCCGACATGGTTAAGTCAAGTGAAAGAGAGGCAATTAATAGATGAAGATCTCGAGTGAAAAGCTTGACAAAAGCGAGTGGGAAATTGGAAGATTTTGGTATTAATAAAGGACGGAATATTATGTTTTAAAGGTAAAGTCTCAGATGTCAAGGATCGGGAGTTGAGGCAAAAGATACTTCAGAATCGCATGGTAGCCCCTATGCTATGCATCCCGGAGGAAGTAAGTTATACCGAGATTTGCGAGATCAATTTTGGTGGCCGGTCTTAAGCGGAAGTTACCGAGTTTAGGGAAGTGCTTGACGTGTCGCAAGTCAAGGTGAACATCAAGTACCATCGGGTTGCTTCAACCGATAAAGATTCCGCAGTGGAAGTGGGAGAGAATCACCATGGATTTTGTTAGTGGGCTTCCTCTTACGCCTACTAAGAAAGGCTCCATTTGGGTTATAGTGGACCGATTGATGAAATCGCACATTTTATCCCGATTCGGTTTATTACTCTTTTTGCGGTTGGCAAAGTTATATGTAATGAAATTGTGAGATTGCATGGAGTGTCGTTGTTTATAATTTTGGACAGAGATCCAAGGTTTACGTCGCGATTTTGGAAAGCACCGCATCGGGCTTTGGGCACTAGATTGGACTTCAAGATCGCGGCATTTCATCCTCGATGGACGGTCATCCGAAAGAGTAATCCAGATCTTAGAAGATATGTTAAGGGGTTGTGTGATAGATTTCAAAGGAAGTTGGGAGGAATTCTTACTGCTGGCGAAATTTATGCACAACAACAGCTTCAATCCAAAGATACTGATGGCACCATATGAAGCACTATATGGATTTAAGTGTCGCACTCCTACGCATAGAGAGAAATTAGGGAACGATGATTTTGGGCCCGTAGATAGTGTCCGAATCCAAGAAAAGGTTAAGGTAATCCTGGCTCTAAAAGGAAGCATCGATAGACAAAAATCGACGCAGATTTAAAACGGAAGGAAATAGAGTATGCAGTGGGAGACCAAGTTTTCCTAAAGGTTTCACCTTGCAAAAGGTGATGAGATTTGACGCAAGGGAAACTAAGTCCTGTGTTCATTGGACCTTATCGGATTGTGAAGCGGGTCTGATCTGTGGCATATCGCTTAGATTTGCCTTCTAATTGAAGCAAATGCACAATGTGTTCCATGTTTCAATGTTACGCCGCTACCGATCGGATCCATCTCATGTAGTACCAGTTGAGGAGGTGGAATTAAGATCGATTTGTCATATGAGGAGCGACCAATTCAAATTCGAGCGAGACGTAAAGGTTTTACTGAGAAAATCAGTTCCTCTCGTTAAGGTATTATGGCTAAATCATGGATCGTAAGAAGCTTCGGGGAACGGAAGAAGCGATCGCGACAACAATACCCTCACTTATTCTGCATGTAATTTCGAGGACGAAATTATTTTAAGGGGGTAGAACGTAACATCCCGATAATTGGGGTTATGCAATTTACATAATTGAATGATGTTGCATGCTTAATCATTATTAAGTGCAATTTTGGAAGTTATTTGAGCTTCATTTATTAAGTGAATGCTTTGTTAAACTTTTAATTTCTATTAATTAGAGAGAGAACTAAGCTAATAAGGCCTTAAGAATTGATGATAAGAAGTTCTAGCATAAGTTAAGTAATTGGCAAAATGGTTAGAATGCATGGATGTGTGCTTAAGGTGTAAGGTTCAATCTCCTAGCTAACATTAGGAGATTTTTAATTTTTTGTTTTCTTCCTTGTAAGTGTCGGCCAAGAATATTCTAGAGTGGATGAGCTTTCATCCATTTTTGGCTAGTTGACCATGTGAAAAGGAACTTAAAACTTAAGGCATGAAATCATAAGTTGGTGATAAGATAAGGGGACAAAGGCATGATATTGGGCTATGTTTTGGGGATGTGTTCATGGTCAATTGACCATGAACCTAGACGGCATGGAGGCTAAAGGAGAGGTTTATTTCTTTGATAGCAAATCAAGAGTGGATAGGGAAGAAACAAGGAGGAAAAAGGGGATATGTTGGCATTGATGTGGTAGAATTTATGCTTTACCATTAGGGGAAAAGTTAGCCAAAAGTCCTTGTTTGTCCATCTTTTCTCATTTTCTTCAAAAATTCTCTCCTAGCCGAATTTGCCATAGAGTTTAGGTAAAACTCTCTTTGTTTTAGCTTTCATCTTTTGACCAATTTTCTTCATTTTGGCCGAATGTACCTTAGACATTTTGGTACATTTTCGCTTTTGATTTAGCCTCAATTGCTTGAACCAAATACAACTTTCTTTCTCCCATTTAGTTTTCATTTTGAAACCAAAACCACAAAGATTAAGCACCATTATTCTTCTTCACTTTCTCTCCTCTTGTCAATGCATCTAAGTTCCATAGTCAATCTCCTTCTCTTTGATCATATTCTCTTTCTTTTCTTTTCATCTTATTTTCTCTTATCTTTCTCTCATTGTCAAATCACCATTATCATTTTCTTCTCCTCTTCTCTTTACTTCCTTCTCTTTTCATTCTCTTCTTCTTTCCCTTCTAAACCGAAACCATCATATTGAAACCACCATTTTATTCTCTTTTGTGAATGCTTAATCATCATATTCTTTTCTTCTTTTCAAAGCCGAACCTCCAAGTGATCAAAGTAAGATTCTATCAATTATTTTCATCATTTTTTTAGCAAACTTAAAATCATAATCTTTTATTTCTCTCTAGTCAATCTTTTGAAAAGATTTTTCAAAGATCTTTGTTGAAGACAACCTTTAAGTGACCATTCGAATCATCAAGGTAAGACTACTAATTTAGATTATATCAATTTTTTTGATGATCACTAATCTAAGTTATTTTTAGGAGCGATCTAAGATCATCAAGATAGGTAAGAAATGAGCCGCTCAAGTGTTTGGAAGAAGGAGGTATTCCTTTACCATCGAACTACAAACGAAGAAGCAAGATCGGGGTTAGAGACTTTCCACCGGTTGTGGACCCTCCGCAAACGAGGATCGGTTATTCAAGTAGTGCATAATCGAACCACTTTACGTTGGTGGAATATCGGCGGTTTTGATCCATCTAGTGGAGAAAACCGCAAATAACTCGCTATTCGTGAACTGAGGGTAAGGATTTAGATCCATCGCTTATAAGTATAGTTTTTGCTAACAATAGTTTATACTAACCGAGTGTATTAATCATTTAGGTGTGGACGAGCTAGAGGGTATTGTTCTCACTGTTACTAGGTGTGTAACCATACATTAAAATTTCCATAGATTTATATTATTAAAAAGTGATTATATGATAATATGTTTGTTTGCGGATACCAATCATTGGTATACAAAATTCAGGTATGTTACCTCAATATTCCGTTTATTTTGCTATATGCATTAATATGAAATAAGCATGACTATATTATGATTTGTAGATAAATAGCATGAAAATCTGATTTGATATGTATGTGCATGGGCATATGGGTATATTTGATAAAGGAGGAAGTACTCTGGTGGTTTTACCACATTTCTGGTGACTTCGGTCACATATGTGAATTTGGTGACTTCGTCACGTATATTTGACTCCGGTGGCCGGCCACATATTTGGCTCCGGTGACTTTGGCCACATAATTGACTCGGTGACTTCGGTCACGTATGTGAATCTGGTGACTTCGGTCACGATTTGAAATTTGACTTGGTCAGTGACTTCTGTCACATCTATTTTGGTGGCTTTGCACAATAAGGGCGATGTGCATGTTGACTGCAAAGAATCGCCTTCGATGGTGTGTAGCGGATGGAGGGTCGATTTAGTAATCCCCACTTGCAGTGTTGGTTGGTACGGGTGTGTAGCGGATGGATATTTAGGTTGGGTAGGGCTTGCATTTCATTTCATATACATAACTATGTAATTTTGTATGATTATTACTCGATCTCATTATGAAATGGGCCTTTGGGCTAAATTTGTACTAAATTGGGCCTTTGGGCTAAATATGAGTTAAATGGGCCTATGGCCATATGTGAAAGTTTTGGGCTTAAAAGCATTTGATAAATGGGCTTTTTAATGTGTGTGTTACACATTGAGTTTATAACTCACCCATTTTATGGGATAACTTTTCGATAATTCAGTAGTGCGATGGATCGTCAATAAGGATTTCGAGGTGGCGGTGCTTTCGCATTAAGTATTATGGAGATTTTCCAACTTAAACTCTTTAAGTTAAATTTTATTACTTAGACTTTAATTTGGGTTGCCAATATTATGTAATAAGGCCATTATAAACTATCTTTAATTTCGTGTTTGGATTTATTTTATTTTGCTATGAATAAATATCCATTAAATAACTAAATTGGTTTTAATAATTATTTAAAAGGTTTTTGTCTTTAATATATAAATGTTTTCAAGGAAATTTTCTTAAGTTTGGTTTCCTTTTGATTTTATATTAATTCCTCCTAAGAATAATGTTTTTAAAGATAAAAATTTCTTTACAATGGAATTCCGCTAAAGTTTTACTCAAGGAACATACCAAAACCGGTTAGACTTTTTGGGCCGGGTTTGGGGTGTTTCACGGCGGTACCTCATTCTTCGACCCATGGCTAGACCCTACCGATTTTGACACGGGCATCCTACCTCTACCACGTCCGCGTGTATTACGTCCATGACCTCGAGTGCTCATGACTACCGTTCACGTATTAATCTGATTTAAAAATTTTATGCGTTAGACTTATTCCACTGATATTATAGCACAGTTTTATGAATAGTTTTACTATGGGAATTATTTTCGCAGATTCACCCAAATTCTATGTGTTTCAGTCTCTAAAGTAATTTCCTATTACTATCAGTCATAACACAATCACCACAATCATATAAATAGCAGTTAGGGGTGCTTACCTGAGCAGATCGGTGCCGAGGACTCGGTGCCATGCTCTCCCAAATTACAAATTTCTCATCCAAAATCAATTTGTAACCCACTTATTAAAACATTTTTGGGCATCGGGCCCACAGTCGAGCTTTTGAACCTGGCTCTGATACCAAAATTGTAACACCCCGAACCCGATCAACACTCTACGACTGAATCTGGTGAGTCACATGAGAAAAAGATTTCTAGGAAAACAGTTTAAGAATTAAACTTTAAAATAGGAAGGGGGTCATTATTTAAAACCGGTTGTTTTCCAACTGGTTCAAAAAGACTTACTGTCTCCTATTGCAAGTAAGCTAATCGTTTCATTTCAAAAGCAGAAACAGTTTTAGTTTGATTGTCAACACTGATTCCCATTGAATTTTTAAAGAAAGCGTGGTAACCTATTTATATTACTTGATGGTTTTTACCCGATAGTAAAGTTTTAGAAAACCCGATAATTTGAGCAACCTTAGAAAACACTCATTTTAAGGCATACAGATTTGTTTAATTTATATAAAATCTTTCGTGGAAAAGAAATAAAACGAATCAATAAACCCCAAATTAAAGTTAGCGGCCTTATTACAACTTAAAAACCAAATTTAAAGTGTGTAAACCATAGTAATAGTCTAAAACAAAACCCGAAAAATAATTAGCATGGCCACCTCGAGTCCGCCCCGGCTCCGAATCCGCGTTCTAAAAGTTACCTGCAAAATTAAACATCGGGGTGAGTCATAGAGGCTCAGTGTGTAAACCCCCATCCAAAAAAAATAGCACTGCTCGTTCACGATTTCATAAGTCAACATGCAAGTCATGCAATCCCAAAACCTAACCATTCGTACTCCAGTATCTACCCCGCGTGGTCAAAATCACTGGTGGTCAAAACCACTAGTGACCGTAGTCACAAATAATATCGGTGTGGTCAAAACCACTGGTGACCGTAGTCACAAATAATATAGTGGGGCCAACCCACCTTGTGGTCAAAACCACTGATGACTATCCCATATCCACATGTGGCGCCAACCCACGGTGGTGCTAGACCACAGGGACAAGTCACAAAGATAGCAATATGTGGTCAAAACCACTGGTGGTCAAAACCACTGAGACTTAGTCACAAATAGTACCGAGAGCGGGGCCAACCCACTGTGTGGTCAAAACCACTGGTGACAGTCTAAACCATCCTTCTCCCTCCTCTCATCATACCCATTAATGTACGTACTTTCCATGGCATAAATATCATGCTTAACACTCAGAGATCACATGGCATGGCATATACAGATTTTAACAGGAATTTAATGTTAGCCATACAGAGTGGACTTACCTGGAGTCCTTGCTTTTTACCCACAAGGGTAACATACCATTTCAACAGTTATTTCGGCATTTAGTAATTTCATGATATAACATGTTAACAAATGAAGTGTGTAAGGGTTACACACCTTATTACTCATAAAATGACGCTCTCTACGTCGATACTGTCATTAATTGACACCATCGCTATTTGACTACTACGTTGCTCAGGTGTTCGCCCACACCCAGGTGGCCAATCGCGAACCGTCGACACTGCCCTCTTTTTGAACTTAAGAACTGGGGTCTCAGATCCAACCCCTCCCAATGATTGGTTAGCCTTCGAGTCCATAACACCTTAGTCACTAACTCAGATTAAAGCAGTAAAAAAATCGTAAAGAACTAAATCTCAAAATTAGATCCCTTACCTAATCGATAAATCCCGAAGATTTAAATCTATACCACGAGTCGAGCAACTCTCGGGAATCCAAACGCTTGCGTCACACCTTCCCTATAATCGACCAAACATACCATTATTAACAAATAGCCATTCGACTTTGGCCAAGAAATCCCGAAAGAGATAACGCAAATACAAGGGAACGTCCCCCCTCTTACCTTAACTCCACAAATTTGGCCAACACCTAGCAAGATTCCGCAACACTAGAGTAGAAGAGAACTCGAAAGGAACAGAGAGGAGAAGATAGTTTTGGCCCAAATATGATGAAGAGAGGAGGTAGTTTCGGCTCTTTGAGAAAAATAAAAGAGAGTGACCAGGATATTCGGCTATCACAGAATGTAGACAAAGAGGGAAAGAATAATGAATACTAGATGCGGCTAGAACCAAAATGAGAGAAGAGAAGGAAGATTTAGGTATTTCGGCACAAGAGAACCTAGGAGAAGAAAAGAAATTGGAAGAGAAGTGGAATGATGCTTTCGGCTTAGGTTCAAAATGAAGAAAAGAAAGTAGAAAAGATTTGGTTACGGCTTGTTGAGAGGAGAAGAAAAGAAGAAGAAGGAAAAGAACCAATAGGGTTTTGGCAATTGCAAAAGGTGAGAAAAGAGGAGAGAAATTGCTTAGAGAGATTTTGGTTTGTATTTGAGAGAAAAGAGAAAATGCCAAAAGTGGTATGAATATCTTGGTTTTGAAAAAAAGAAAATGAACAAAAATGCTCCCTCCTAAGTCTACTAATCAAATTCGGCACACCCTCTAACCACTCTCCAAAATCGAAAGCACACACCCACACCACTCAAATTTCGGCCACACACCCCAACTCCCTTCAAACTCTATGCCGTCCCCCTTCTTCCTCCTTGAATTCCTCTCTTCCACTCATTCAAATAATTTGAATGAGTCAACTTTCACCATTTCCTCCCTTCCACCCATTTGAAATTGTTGACCCTTTCAAACCTCATCCATCAGAGTCCCTCCTGAGTGCAACTCCCCCTTGTCCTGGCGTAAAAAAGAGATGCACAAAGGGGATTCTTGCAGTCGAACCAAGGCCTTCTAGCTTGCATGAGGCATCACTCCTTTGCCTCCCAAGTAGCGCCTCCTTGCCACTCTACCAAGGCCTCTCTTGCGACACAAACCACTACCAATTACCCATAACACCTAACATCAATAGCTCCCCCTTCTAAAGCCCCAAAACGCAAATTTTGCTATGACTCTGGCCTATCCCTAGCTCGAGCCTAGACTCTAAAATAGCCCAAACTAACATACCTACCATACAATACACATGTAACCACACGAAACGCAAAGGCCCCGGTTTAAGGATGTTACATTTCTCCCTCTCTCTTTTCTTTTTTAAAGTATTTTTAAAGATTTTTAAAGTAGCAATTTACCTCCCTCCAATCTTGGTATTTTTAAGCCTAATAATCGGTCAACAAAAGTAGCAACAAGTTTTCTTCACTCTTGAAGTTATAAGTCTTGAAGTTTTCTTCCCAACTCTACAATTATAAGCATTGGCTGACTCAGAGCATCATTAAAGTTAGGATCATGTTGTAGCAACATAAGTTGGCTTTATCATGGGCATCAACATAAAATATAGAGTGATAAAACCCAAAAGTAATGTCAAAAGAACATGGAACCCATCAATATGTGACACCAACGAAGCAAGTTCAATTCTTTTAGAAAATCTAATGGTGCTTACAAAAAGCGAGTTCAACGCTTTCAAGAACCCCAAAGGCTAAAAGTTTACCATAGATAGGATTGGTTTTAGATTAGGTCAACTCCAATTTTGGGTTTGAGTTATTTTACGTTGGTTCACTTTGGGTTCAGGTCATTTGGATTTTAGGCTCGAATCATTATGAATTTCGATTTTTGATGTAAAGCATTTCATGTTATTTGTTTGAGTCGCTTTGGTTCATAGTATTTTTATGTCTAAGTAAATTTGGATGTCAATTAGTGTTTAGTTCATTGTTTAAAGTCGAATTAGATTGAATTGTGTTTGAGTTTAAATTAATTTGATAAAATTCTTGAATTTAGATAATCGAAAAATTTGCTTTCCTTGTAACTTCTAAGTGTTAACTAAGATTTAATCATTAACTAATCTCTTAATGTAAGAAGACATGACCAACCGAAACTTAGCCTTGAAAGATATTTAAAATTAGAAAGGACGGAGGTAGAAGAAAAAAGATTACATATGGCTTGAAAGGAAAAAATGTTGGTTTTTTTTTTGGGTCATTTCAAGTTACTTATGATTCGTTTTAGATTCGTACCATTTATGGTTTGAGTTGATTTGTATTTATGTCCATTTGGGTTTAATTGACTTTGTGAGGCTAAATTGTATTGTATTAAGTTTGGGTTCAAATTGATCAAATTGAATTCTCAAGTTTCGAAAGAATTGAAAGATATAGTTTTGTTTTTCCTTGCAATTTCATGATAAATTGAAATGAGCCTTTATTAGAATGATCTAGATTAAAACACACACATGACAATAACATTTGATTGTACTAGAGACCTACGTGTAGTAATTGTGCATTGTGACACTTGAAGTTATCTCTAATATATATGAAAGCATGAGTTAAGAGAAACTTTTAAATCGACGAGAATACCATTTAATAGATAAGATCATATCAAGAATATTCTTTTGTGTAATAAAGTTTTTATTGGTTTGAGCTACACAATTGAGTGTATTGATTATTAACAATAAATTATTTTAAGTCAATTATTATTTCATTAGTGTTGCGTTATATACCAATTAAAATTAAGATTTATCATTATAAATATCATTCAACAAATAAAGATTATTAGTTTGAAGCATCTCAAAATAATGAAGTATTAAAGTAATAGTTTTCAAAAGAAAATTTCAAGTCATAGTCAAAATATCGGTACCAAAAAGTGATAAAGGACCATACCCAAGAGATTGAATTAAATCTAAATATACTTTCTACACTAACAAGTTTAAATGGTAATCACCAAAATAATATTATGATAAATAAAATCAAGGATTAAGACTATAAAGTAAAAAACTAACTATTAAAAAAATAGAGTTAATAAACAAAAATCTCCCAATAAATAGGTAGAAGATTAACTTGCTTCCGTGTTTGTAATTAACTTTAAAACTCGAGTTTTTATTAGAGAATTAGTTATTACCTAGATAGTATTAGCTCTAGGCCTTTACTGCCTAACTAATCAACCAGTACACACTTACCCCATCGGCCTCACTTTCCTGATTGGGATAAATACACGATTTACTTAGTAACCTCGTCTCTCATTCCGTTTATCTATATTACTTCCTAGGGTTATCAAGCCTAGGGTTTAAAAACACATGCATTCAAACCAACCAATCCTATTAGAAAACCTTAATTCTTTCATTAGTCACTCGGTTTCCTGTAAACCCAAAAATTTGGAACCAATTGGGGGTTCAATTGAAAGAGACTGGAAGCTGGCAGTCTCTACTGAAAAATTAGGAAAAGTTAGAAATAGAATTGAACATGGTTGAAATCTAAGTCTAGTTTGACTAGATTAAAACCAGTTGGTTTGTTAGTGGGAGACACAATGATTGTCAATGGATGGTTTCTAAATGGTTGAAGACAGTGCGAGAAGGGCTATAAATAGCCAAGGAAATGACTTCTCGGGGAGAGGATTCTTCTCATTTTCTATTTTGCATTCTTCTCTTCTTCATCTTCTTTTTTGGTTGCTTCAAATAAGAGATAGTTATGGTCAGCTCCGTATGGAGTAGAAATCATGAGGTTTGAGTCAGAAAAGTAGAGAATTTATAAAGTTGGTGGATAAATGAAGAATTATTCTTTAATTAGGAAAATAAGGAAGAGTGGTGGCCAAGTTAAGGATTCTTGGCCTAGTAATTTTGGCTATAAAAGGATGAGACTAGGGCCATTCATTATTCATTCTCCCTCTCTCTTTTCCTCTGCCGAATATTCTTCTTGAGCATCCATTCTTTTTCTTCTTTTCTTTTAGCCTCCTAGCCGATTCCTTCTAAGCCTATTATTCCTCTCTTATTTCATCTTTAAAACCGAATACATAAGGGAATCATAGCTGATTGTTCATCAAGTCTCTAAGTCGAATCTCTGAAGGTTGAAGTGAAGGTGCAATCGATTCCTTCAAATAAGGGTAAGATCCAAGTTTGGTTTCCATTCTTTTATATTTTAGACTTATCGAAATCTAGTGCTAATCCCATTAATGTTCATGGTTGCCGAAACTTTGAAGAGATCTTTCGGGATTTACTAAGTGTAGGCAACAAGGAAGGAGAAGTTCTTTTCCGAAGGTACACCATAGGCCACGTGTTCCCTAGTTATTCTGGTGAGTTTTGGATTTAAAATCCACAAGGTAAGTGTCTATAGCTTTTTGCCAAGGCCTATTTTGATAATTAGATCTAATTTTGTTTGTTTAAAAGCTAAACTAACCTCGATGAGATTTAGTGCTTGGCCGTAATACAAGGAGGAGCATAGCATAGATTTCGGATTTGATTAGTATTGAAATCAAGAACAAGGTAAGTTTTAAGAATACTAATCCTACTAGGATTTGGATTTATGGTCAAATGGTTTTTTTATTAAAGTAGTAAGTGATTAATCAAATGTAGGAATTGAGATCTAAAGCAATAGATCGGTTTTTTGGATTTCAAGGAATTGATAAGCAAATCAGTGTGTACCCTACACTAAATCTTGATAGATTTATGGCTTTAATTCACTATATGTGTTAATATGAAAGTGTAAGAATATGGCTAAGGTACCGTAAAATTCCCTACACTAATCTTAATAGATTTATGGCTTAAATATGATATATATATGTTAATATGAAAGTGTAAGAATATGGCTAAGGTTCTTAGTCCATCTTAGGGCGTGTGACCCTAAAATATAAAGTATGTGAAATTTGACCCATTAACGGACTTGGAAAAGTGGCAAATGGCCCACATGCAAGGTGTTGGGCTTGAGTTCGAGTCACATAAGAAGCAAATGAAAATTGTCATACATAAGATCAAGAAATGAAGTAAGGATTTCTAAAACCAATTAGGGTCTATCGACTCACCCCGTTAGAAATCTGAGGTTTGAGTTCATGTTTCTTAGAAAATAAAGATCAAGAAACCCACAACAAACTGTAAGGATTTCTAAAATACCATCCCATTTTTTTATTTAGTTATCAATACTTTTTGAATAAGATCAAGTTCTAGCATAGTGGTTAAGATCAAGCTTAGTTATCCATGAGACCCAAGCTCGATTCCCCTCTTTTACCTTTTATTTTAATTTTGGCACACCCCCTTGGTCAACCCTCTTTGCCGCTCAAAACACTTGTCATATCACAAGATACTTTCCTCTATTTCCTTCCTCCTTCTTTCCTTACGCACTCCCCTTTCCATTTTCCTCCCCTTTTACTATGCTTGTCATCCCTAGTAGCAAAGAAAACATTCATTTTTTTGTTCTTCTCCATATTTTCTCTCTTCTCTCCTTTTTTTTTTTTTCACTTCACAACTTATGCCACTATTTTTTGTTTCCACTTTAACCACCATTAGCCACCATTGCACCACCAATCAACCACCATTGCACCATCATCCTTCCCCTTTTTTTTCCTTTCTTTTCCATCATGGCACCACCATCGGACCTCAACAGTCAATAGGCCGCCGTCGCCATCGCCACCCATTTTTCTTCTTTTATCCTCCTCTCTTCTTGTCTTTTGGTTGTAACCAAATTTTCCTTTACTATTCTTTATCTTTCAATTTAAAACATTATTTTTCTACTCACCATTTCTCCGTTTTTGTTCTTCCATAGCCATTATTCATCTCTTTACTCGAGTTTTTCGGTTGAGCCGTAATTTTCAATCTAACTAGGTAATGAGTAAGTGATGATTAGTTGAGTTTAATCTCAATTAATTCTTTTATTTGATATGGCCGAATCTAATGTCTATATATGTATATTATGTTTTCATTAAAGGTTCCAATATGGATTGCTCAAATTTGCTTTAGCGCAAGAGGAATATTTCGATCTTCATTCGAAAAAATAATAGAGTAAGTGATTCTCATTTCATTTCATAAGAGAATTTTATTGGACTGTATAGCCAAAACTAACCCATATGTATTTTTTGTGTTGGTACCATTATTCTATAATCAGTTTGAGGAGAGATCTAGTTAGATCTGAAGTGTAGGGTTGTGAAGGAGTGGATCTAGTATTGTGGGACTTTCATTCAAGGTGTGGGTTTTAATGTAGCACCCCCTAACCTCGAACCGTCACCGAAACAGGGTTACGAGGCATTACTGGACATATCAAAACAACTTACAAATAATTCACAAATAAAATAATATTCATAGTATAATTTAATAACTAAGTCCCTATAATAAACTCTCGAAGTCTAAAGTATGTATTAAAAGGAAACGGGACTCGTTTAAGTATTCCAATTTTTTTATTTGACAAATTTTGACAACATTTCTGCTTATTTTCACATAAAACCCCATGCAATTAAAACAATATTCATTTCAAACATAACCAATTCAACCAATTCATTTCACATATTCATTTTTATTCTAAATACCTTCTAATCAAACTCAATCACTATAATATCAATTTAAATTTATCAATGTTAAAATAGATAAACTTCTTTTATTATAATTCTTAGACTTATAATACTAACATTTTTAACCATATATATATTCAAAACATAATAACCTTTATACACATCCTATGTACATGCCACATTACCAGAAGAAAATATACATCACCAAAAGTTTACTGAAGTCGAGTCTGGCTTTAGATGCTAATTTAGTACTTGACTTCTACAACCTGCGTATGGAAACAATCGCACGCTGAGTATGCATATACTCAGTGGTATCACTATAATTCAATTTGTAATTAAATACATTAAACCACCCACATACTTTTACATTATAATTATCATCACTTAATGAACAATTCAATCTTTTTATGTTATCATCTAATTATATATACATACCATTCTTATTTCTTTATTTCAATTTTCACATTTCACATATGCTTTGTCATTCAAATTTAGCTTTATTAGTAAATTTATTTCATTTGTCCCTATTAACTTGACTCGGACCTGAACGGATACACGGATTCCAACCAACACACCAGTATGGCATATTGTGCCTTAACGGTACACAGTACCTAAATAGTAATCAGTAACGATAGCAATAACAGTAACAGTAACAATATTCAACACACAAAGTGCTGAATCTGTAACAATAACGGTAACAGTATATGACACACAAAGTGTCGAATCGATAACAATAACAGTAGTCGGCACATAAGTGCCTGATCAGTATGCCGACAAAAACCCGTACTCTTCTATATCCTATGGCATGCCAACTATATCCGACTAGCCCGACTAGTTAATAAGGTATTTAATTAACTTTTCGGTACAATTTCCATCTTAGTTCAGTGTCAATTATAATTTCTCTATTTCAATTAGTTTTACAATATTGCAATAATTCATTACTTTAGTAATTTCACAGTTCAATGCTGTACACAAAACAATATTCAGTGTTCTATAATTCAGTTCAATATCAGTCTCAAATTCAATACCCAATCATAAATTTATCATTTTACTAAACACTTACCTTAAAATACTTACCACACATAATTAGTAAAATAAACATCTAATAATGATAAATTTTGAATTATAGTGATACAAACCAGAATTCTCTTCGAATTTAATCCTTGACGATCTTTTCTTTTCCTTTTTGGGTCGATGCTTCAGGCTCAATATTAGCTATGAACAATTAAAATAATTTCACAATCATTAGCACAACACAATTTAATTGCTAAATTTTTATCTAACTTTTACTTTAATTCCAATTTAATCCTAACTAAACCTATATATTTTTCTTTCTCAATCCATACCTTTTTGCTACTCAATTTCTTGCCAACCTCACATTTAACTATCTAAATTTTATTATATTTTATAATTTCAAATTTATTTCAATTTAATTCCTAAAACTCAAAACTTATAGCTTAGTTTACAATTCAATCCTTTATTCAATTCCAATCAAAATTTCTATCAAATAAACCCCAATTCCATCATTTGTTCAACATAAACCCTACTAAAAAATCTATTAACTTTTAAATTTTCAACTTAAATCCAAGAGTGTTTCACTCTAGGATTCCAAAAACATCAAATTTATAAGAAAAGGACTTGATTATACTTACCAATTAAACTCCAAACTTTAAAACCTTAGTTTTTCCTTTTCTTTCTCTTTCTTTCTTTCCTTTCCCCTGTTTCGAAAGCTTCTGTTCTTTCTTCTTTCTTTTTCTTTTGCTTTTTTTATTATAATTTAATTATTATAAATATCTATGATATAATTAATAATATAATACAAATATATACATTTACTTTCCTACATTTGTACATGATCAATACCATATATTTGTCATGATTTTATCTAATTATTTCATAAAACTCTTATAAATAATTTTAATTAATAATTATCTTTTAATTTAATAAAAAATAAATATCTATTTACTTTGATATTAACTAAATACATATATAAATTACAAATGTATATATTTTAATTAGTACACTTGGATTCGTCATCACCTTACACTTGTCACCATTTAATTTAATTTATTTGTTTTATATAATTTAATATTTTACTATAATAAAAATCTATTTACTTAAGTAAACAATAATTAAATAAATTTATTACAAATGTATAAATATATGCATTACACTTGTATAATTTAATCACCATACATTTGTCTTTATTTTGATTTATTTCATAATGTAATATCAATTTAATAATAATAATAATAATAATAATAATAATAATAATAATTTTGCAATTGGTAAAATATCTAATATAAAACCTTAATAATAAATAATGAAAATAATAATTTAATATTTTTATGCAATTGGCTTATTGCCTCTAGTTCGGTGGCTCGCCACAATTATGGCTTATTGCCTCTAGTTCGGTGGCTCTCGCCACAATTATGGCTTATTGCCTCTAGTTCGATGGCCTTGCCACAAATAATCATTCTTTGTTAATGGCTTAATTTCCATTTTAGTCCCTTTTATTTTCTTTCAATCTATAATTCAACTTTTACCCTAATGGTGGTAAGTGAGTTACACACCGAGTTCTAAGTAACTCATTCAATTTGATCATTTTTCCTAATTACTTTAATCAAGCTAAATTGACTAAATAAAAACCTAATTAAACACACTATTAGACTCATAATTACTCCTAATAATTATTTACTAACTTCATTTACTAAGATGGAGGCCCGATAACACACTTTTCCAGTGCCCATGGATTTTGGGTCGTTACATTTCTCCCCCTTAATAAATTTCGTCCTCGAAATTTACCTAAGAATAGGTGAGGATACTGTGCTCTCATAGTTTCTTCCGGTTCCCAAGTTGCTTCTTCCACACAATGGCTTCTCCACAGTACTTTTACCAAAGGACCTATTTGTTTCTTAATTCTTTCACTTCTCGAGCTAGTATTTGAACTGGTTCTTCTTCATATGAAAAATCCGGTTTAATCTCAATGTCTTCAGTAGAAATAATACGAGATGGACCCAATTGAGACCTTCGTAACATGGAAACATGAAAAACATCATGAATTTTCTGTAATTTCGGAGGTAAAGCTAGTCGATAGGCAACTGGTCTGACTCTTTCAACTACTTCATACGACCCAATGTAACGAGGACTTAATTTTCCTTTGTGACCAAATCTCAAAATTTTCTTCTAAGGCGATACCTTTAGAAACACTTTATCACCCACATAATACTCTATATCCCATCGCTTCAGATCTGCATAAGACTTTTGTCTATCGAAAGCTACTTTCAACCTATCTATGATCTTTTTAACTATTTCTTCTGTCTCCTGAATTAATTCCGGTCCAACTATCTTTTTCTCATTCAACTCTGTCCAACATACCGGTGATCGACATCTTCGACCATATAATGCTTCATATGGAGCCATTTGAATATTGGATTGAAAACTATTGTTATAAACAAATTCAGCTAATGGCAAGTATCGTTCCCAACCTGATTCAAAGTCAATAATGCAAGCTTGAAGCATGTCTTCTACAATTTGAATTACCCGTTCTGATTGTCCGTCGGCTTGTGGATGAAATGCAGTACTAAAATTAAGCCGAATACCCAAAGAATCATGTAACTGCTTCCAAAATCTTGATGCAAATAGTGGATCCCGATCGAAAATTATAGACACTAGAATACCATGCAATCTCACAATTTTTCGGATATAAAATTTAGCAAGCTTTTGTAGAGACCAATCAGTCTTGACTGCTATGAAATAAGCAGACTTAGTAAGTCGATCAACTATCACCCAAATGACATTCTTTTTGCTCACCGACGGTGGCAACCCCGTAACAAAATCTATAGTAATACTATCCTATTTCCATTCAGGAATACTAATAGGCTGAAGTAACCCTTTCGGTACGTGATGTTCTGCCTTTACTCATTGACAAGTCAAACATTTATTCACATATTCTACTATATCTTTTTTCATCCCTGGCCACCAATAAAGCTCCCATAAATTACGATACATTTTTGTTCCACCAGGATGCAATGCAAAAGTACCATCATGTGCCTCTTGAAGAATCAACTTCTTTAACTCAGAAATAGCTGGAATACAAATCCAGTTTTGAAACCTCAAGCAATCATGTTCATCAATATTAAAACTCTCTGCTATACCATTTTGTACCATTTCTCTTTTCTTCAATAAACTATCATCTTTCATTTGACCTGCTTTAATCTGATCAAACATTATCGGCTTAACCCTTAACTCAGCTAATAATCTCCCATCACCATTAACACTGAGCCGAGCAAACATTGCCAGTAATTCAATCGCAGCTTTTCTGCTCAATGCATCCGCCACCACTTTTGCTTTTCCCGGATGATAATCTATAACACAATCATAATCTTTTAGAAGCTCGATCTACTGTCTTTGCCTTAAATTTAATTCCTTCTGCGACAAAAGATATTTGAGACTTTTATGATCTGTGTAAATGTAGCATTTTTCACCATATAAGTAATGTCTCTAGATCTTCAGAGCAAAGATCGCAACTGCTTATTCCAAATCGTGTGTCAGGTAATTATGTTCATGTGGCTTTAACTGTCGAGATGCATATACAATGACCTTCTCATCTTGCATCAATACACAACCCAAACAACTTAAAGAAGCATCAATATACACAACAAAATCCTTTCCCAGCTCTGGTAATGTTAATACAGGTGCCTCTATCAACATTTGCTTCAATGTCTCGAAACTCTTTTGACACTGATCATCCCAAGTAAAAGGAATATTTTTCTATAATAGCTTAGTCATTGGCAGTGCTATCTTCGAAAATCCATTGACAAATCTTCGATAATATCCAGCCAAACCGAGAAAACTGTGTACCTCAGATATATTCTTTGACGCTTTCCACTGAATAATTGTTTCAATCTTCTTTGGATCAACTCTAATTCTGTCGGCAGATACCATATGTCCTAAAAATACCACCTCTGACAACCAAAATTCATATTTACTCAATTTCCTATACAATTGTTTTTCCCGCAGAATCTGTAGAACTATTCGAAGATGCTAATCATGTTCTGCCTCTGTCTTCGAATATACCAATATATCATTAATAAAGATCACCACAAACTGATTTAGGTATGATTGGAAAATGCGATTCATCATATCCATGAAAGCAGCTGGAACGTTGGTTAATCCAAATGGCATCACCAAAATGTGGCAGGTGTACTACTCTGAGTTTTCGAACAATCTTTAATAAAGTGTTCAGTAGAGCCACAACAGAAACATCCTCTATTTTTTTCCAGCATTCACCAAAATGTCTTTTGATAAACCGTAAAAGTAACATATTTTAACCCCACATTTAGTATGCTTTTGGATGAATTTATCCTCTATTTATGTAAAAAGGTGCTCTCAATCCATTCTTTTCATGTCTTATACTCAGGTGAACACTTAAGGATAAAAAAATGTAAACGTAGCTTAAAACAGACCAAATTGGGCCAACCCAAGAAGTTGACACTGGCCTGCCACCAATTTACACGGTCGTGTCTCGTCGACAAAAAGCCCAACATGGCCTATCCTCGATTTGCATGGCTGTGCCCCAATCAACAGACCCGAAGCACGGCCTGTCCCTCGACTTGCATGGGCGTGCCACGACCGTGCCTAAATCAATAGAATAGAGACACGGGCTGAGCCTCAATTTACACGGGCGTGCCTTAGCCGTGCCCCTACCGCGGGAAAGAGTAATTTCACTCGAAATAGGATGCTTGGAGCCCAAGAAATGCAATCCTAAGTCTACTCAAACACCTAGGATGAATTGTACCTGAATTATGAGTACTTAGGAGACAAGTAAAGCATCCCAAAAGTCTATAAAAACACCCCAAGGCGGCTATTCAAGGGGTCGACAAGTGAGCAGAGTTTTTGCCAAGCCTTTCTCGTTTAGGGATTGTCTCAAAGATAGCCAATTGATCCATCTCGAAGATCGGAGTTCTACTCAAGACGGAGGATCTCCTTTTCAATTCTTTCAAGGGGTTTTAGGGATTTCTTATGTTTTGTTTTACCTTTTCTCTTGAGATGTTTTCTTGTTTAGTTATGAACTAAACCCTCATATACCTGAAGGGGATGAAACCTATGATGGGTTTTGTTATTAAATTCTTTCGGTTTATATGATAAATACTTAGTTTGTTCTTAATATGTTGCTTAAATTTATCTGATATGCTTAGGTGGAGGAGGAATAGACCCTGCCTAAGAGTAGATCTAGCATAATTAAGCTGAGTTAATTAGGCATCTAGAGATAGGGTTACGAGATTTTGCCGGATTAAGGTGAAACCTAATATTGGAGTCCATTGATTGATTTACTGCTTAGGGGGTTACTATAAGAGAACGAGAGTTCCACTAATTAACCTAAGGTTAGATGTTATTCGCTTTGAGGGAAGGTTTAATATAGGTTAGGGAGTTTCACGGATCAAGTTAAGTAAAGAAATCATATGAATTGGCAAGGTAGATAATAAGTGAAGTCATAGGTGGATTCTTCCCGAAGGTATCGTCTTTATCAATTGAGTTTTCTTCAAAGTATTTTCCCAAAGTTTCATTCTTTTGTCTGTGCATTTAAGTTTAAGTATGTCATTTATTTTAGATTAATAAACCAATCACTCCATATTTTAGGCTAAATAATAGAAAGAAAGTGAGTAGTAGTACTTTTAGGTTTCTTGGGTTCGATAAGATATTCTTGCCTGAGCTATACTCGCTCGATAGGTGCGCTTGCCTCTATCATTGTTGCAATCGACCTACTGTGTTCGATCACTCTTTTATAAATATTAAAACTTCATTATTTTGACACGATCAAGTTTTTGGCGCCGCTGTCGGGGACTCCTAAAATATTAAGAAAACTCTATTTCTATTACTTTAGCCATTATTTTTTATTTTAATTTCTCTTATTTTTATACATATTATTTTTTTCTAAATTTCTTCCTTTCTTTTCATAGCAGATACATTTAGTTTATGACTAGAAGAAATCCAAGAGGACCATTAGGATACGAAAGTGACATTGAAGCTACCGCTCGCAGAAATCGCAGAGAAATTAGACGAGCCTTAGACTATCAAAGAGGAGAACAAAGAAGGATCCAATCCTACTGAAGGGATGGACGAAAACAATCCACCGCCAAATGTGCAAGAACAGAATGTTCCGCGTACTATGTATGATTATGCTAAACCTAATTTAACAGGGTCAGAATCTAGTATTGTTAGGCTCGCTATAGCTGCTAATAATTTTGAATTAAAGCCTAACACAATACAAATGATTCAACAATTTATTCAATTTGATGGTTTGCAGGATGAAGATCCAAACACTCATATATCTAATTTTTTAGAATTCTGTGATACCTTCAAAATAAATGGCGTTTCTGATGATGCCACACGGCTTCGGTTATTTCCTTTTTCATTAAGGAATAAAGCAAAGCAGTGGTTGAACTCGTTACCACGAGAGTCAATCACCACATGGGATCAAATGTCAGAAAAATTTCTTTTAAAGTATTTTCCACCTGCCAAAACGGCCAAATTTAGGAATGATATATCTTCTTTTGTGCAGAATGATGCAGAAACATTATATGATGCATGGAAAAGATATAAGGATCTCCTAAGGAGATGCCCACACCACGAATTACCTATATGGCTTCAAGTCCAAACTTTTTACAATGGTGTGAATACTCCAACAAGGCAAATGATTGATTCATCAGTCGGTGGAACTCTGAATAATAAACTCCTGAAGTAGCTTACGATTTTATTGAGGAGATGTCGTTGAACACCTATCAATGGCAAATTACAAGGGCTAAACCGACAAAATCAGCCGGAGTTTTTAACATAGATGCAGTGATAATGTTGTCAACACAAATGGAGTTAATGAATAAAAAGCTTGATAATTTATGTTCTTCACAGGTACATCCAGTCATGCAATGCGAAGCAAGCGGGAATGTGGCGAATTCTAAGTACCCACCTTACCAACCAGGAGAATAAAACGAGCAGACAAACTATATCGGTAACAATTTTAGATCTAATAATAATCCTTATAGTAACACTTACAATCCAAGTTGGAAGAACCACCCAAATTTTTTGTGGGGAGGACAAGGAAATTAAAGGAAACAACCTCTTCCAAATTACCAAAATCAACCTTATCCACCGAAAAAGAAGCCGAGTCTTGAAGAGATGTTGAAAAAGTTCATGGCAGACACAGATGCCCGTCTCCAAAGAACTGATACAACGCTTGATAACCAAGGAATATCGATCAAAAAAATCAAGGAACAAGTTGGAGAAATCACTAGGTCAGTGGGACAACTTACAAAGTTTGTTTCAAACGTCAACAAGGACGTCTACCAAGCAACATAGAAATAAACCCAAAAGAACAGATACAAGCCATCACATCTCAAGAGGATACAATGGTAGATAACCCACCCCAGTACAAGAAACCAAGAAAGAAACAGGAAAATAGAGGTAGCACAAGAAAAGCCGGTAATTAAAGGGTACCACCCTCGAATACCTTATCCCGAAGCATTGAAAAGAGATGATTCAGAAGAAGAATTCGATAAGTTTTAAAACTTCTAAAGAAATTACACATTAACTTACCTCTTCTTGAAGCTCTTTTTCAGATGCCCGATGCAAGGAAATTCTTAAGACAGCTCTTAACAAACAAACGAAAAATAGATGAAGAACACCATGTGGAATTAAATGCAACATGCTCAGCAATGTTATAGAATAGACTACCACAGAAACTAAAAGATCCAGTGAGTTTTACTATTCCATGTTTAATTGGTAGTTTGATAGTGATAATGCGTTAGCTGATTTAGGGGCAAGTATAAATGTCATGCCTTATGCACTGTTTAAATGACTAGGTCTAGGGAAGCCCAAGCAAACTAGGATGAGTATTCAACTAGCTGATAAAACTATTAGAATTCCTAGGGGCATTATTGAAGACGTTTTAGTAAAAATTGATAAATTTGTTTTCCCAGTAGATTTTGTTATTTTAGACATGGATAAGGAAAATTCGATCCCCTAAATTCTAGGAATACCTTTCCTAGCAACTGCTAGAACTAAAATTGACGTTGCCACAAGAGAACTCATACTTTGTATGGGAGATGAATCAATCAATCTTCAAGCTCTCGACTCAGTCAGAACCACGGATGATGAAGAAGAATCACACCAAAAACAAAACCAGAAGACCAACAATTTAGAAGAGCAGAAGAAACACACCAAAGAAAAGTCGAATCCACACGAAGTAAAACCTAAGGAACCACCAGAAGAGCTCATAGGAACATCAAATCATTTTAAAATAAGAGACCAGGTGCTGTTAAACAAAGCCGATCTTCATATTGCTTCAACAGACTTGAGGGCAGAGGGAGAAATTATCCCAAGGTACACGAAATCTTTCCCCACAACACAGTCGAGGTAAGTAACCCAAAACTTGATAAAGTCAAGGTAAATGCTTCTCGACTCCAACTTTGTCATGAAAATAAAATCGCAAGCATGAGGGAAGATATTCAAACCTTTAAACCTCTCTAAAATTTTCAAACATGAGGATAGTCTAGCTTAAGACTATAAACAAGCGTTTCTCGGGAGGCAACCCAAACATTAATACTATTTATTTTCAAATTTGTTTTCAGTTTCTTTTCTTTCCATCTTTCTTTCCTAAGTATTTAGTTGGAAACTAACATAAAAGTGCAGATTTTTAGACCACACGGCCGTGTCTGTAGCCATGTGGACCATTGGAACCGCCACACTGACAAGAGCAAGGCCGTGCAAGTCAGTCCAACCACTCACCGACGTCACAAGTCCAACCACCCTGAAGCACAAGTGTCGAAAAAATAAGCACGGGCGTGCCTCTGAACCGTGTGTGGATACTTCTTTTCTCGAAACAGGCGTGACTGACTAAGAAACAAGCGTGTAAGAAGCAACACGCCATTAGCCACGGTCGTGCTAGGCAGCCGTGTGAATCGACGCACCCTCGACACACGGGCGTGGGAACAAGCCAGATTTGAAATTTTATTTAAATCCCCACAGCCTTCCATTCTCTCCCACATTCCTTCTTCCTTCTCTTTCTTCCAAATTTTTCTCTCTATTCAAAGAAAAGGTCCAAGACTCTTGAGCAACACAAAGATTATGCCGAAGAAACGTAAGAGAATAAACATCATCTCTTCAGATGAGATCTTAACATGAGCTCATGCCGGCAGCTTCACTTAATTGACATGCCAAGGGTCTCAAAAACCTTTTCGGTTCTATTTTTCTTTTCTCATCTCCTTTATTTTCCTTATATATACTTCTTTTCTGCTTAATTTAATTTATTTCATATTAGTTTCTTGGTTTTAGGTTCTAAAGGCTACTAGGGAATCACGCGACTTCCACCATCACCAACAACCCGCAGCCTTAGAAATCATACACACACCGTGAACCACCCGCTAATAAGGACTTCTTAGTCCATTAGACTTTTCTTTAAATTTTAGCTTCCTTCTTAGTCTCATTCTCTTTATTTTCTTAGTCTTTAAATATATTATTAGTATAATATTATTATTTCTCTAGATCTCTTGGCTATGTCTTCACAGGCCACCCAATTTCTTCATCTAGCAAATTACTTTTCGGTAGCTACTCCACCAGGCCTATAGAAAACACCATCACCGCCACCAAAGACGCTAGGATCATCCAGATTGTGGAGTATCACTCTCCCACTTCTCTTTTGATTTGGCACATAAATTTCTTTATCTATCTTTGTACATTGAGGGCAATGTACATCTTAAGTGTGGGGGTAATAGTGCCTAACTTTTTGCATAATTCTCAAAACCTTGGAATTTAGTCTTCATCTTAAGTATTTTTCTCATATTATTAATTAGGGTGAAATTTCTAATGATTTATGATTTTTATTGATATGTTTTAGAGTAAGTCATAGTTAATCATGCATTGATGATTAAATTTGAAGAACACTAGAGAATCGAGCATGATAAGCCTACTTTCTAAAAAATTAAAATTGATGGGTCGTTGAACTGAATTTGAGTACCACCTTGAAGTCCAAAATTTATAAGTATTGATGTCAAAACACCCATAATTTTTGTGAGATTTTGAGCCTTATAGAATATATATTCTTTTTCGTACTCACTTTAATTGATTATGTGAAACACCCCAAACCCGGCCCACGAGCTTTGACCAGATTTGGTATGTTCCTCAAGTAAATTGGTTTCAAATTCTTTTGTTACTTAGAGAAAAACTTGTGTGATTTTAAAAAAAAATATTGTTTGGGTTGGGCTTGTGTTGAAAACAAACTGGATTTTTATATTAGAAAACCTTTTTTTAATTTTAAGTAATAAACATATCGAGTATATTTTAAAATAAAATACTTAGTCTTTAACTTAATCAAAATTTGTAACACAATAAAACAACAAGTAGAAATAAAAATCGTTCATCATGGCCTTATAGCCTTATTACATCAAATAGTTTCCATAATATTTCAAAGTACTAAAATAAATTCAAGAGTCCATAAAATATAAACTTCATGTTGAGCATGGCCACCACAAGTATCTTGTCGTCCGGTCCATCAATGTTCATCACCAAACATGGTCCCACAACAGGGTGAGTCAAACAGACTCAATGTGTACACGACACTAAATCATAATAGAATCAGGCATACAATAGTTACACATTCAAAACATAAAATACAAGTTATGATGCATTCCCAAACCCAAACCTAATTGTCCATCCGCTACACACCCTCGTACCGCCAAATACACCGCAAGTGGGACTACTTAGTCGACCCTCCTTCCGCTACACTCCAAATTACAGTCTTAGGTCACCGCATTCGTGGTCTTAGGTCACCACGTTCAGATTACTGTGGTCTTAGGTCACCACTTTTCAATTCCCCTTTCAATAACCCATATGCCCCATATCATAATATGCATTAACATGCCAGAGTTCACATTCTTATATTTATTCACATGTTTCATACAACATATTTCATAATCCTAGTAGGAGTAGGAAACGATTCGAGTACTTAGTACCATATCATGGTACTTTAGCCACTTTCATATACTTAATAACACATATTTTAATTAAACATAGCCATAAAACGTATTATGAAATAGTGTGGGGTACACACCAGATTTGCTTATCAATTCCTTGAAATCCCGAAAACCCGATCTATTGCTTTAAATCTCAATTCCTACATTTGATTAATCACTTACTACTTTAATAAAAACCATTTGACCATAAATCCAAATCCTAGTAGGATTAGTATACTTAAAACTTACCTTGTTGCCAATTTCAATACTAATCAAATCCCAAAATCTATGCTATGCTCCTCATTGTATTCGCCAAGCACTAAATCTCATCGGGGTTAGTTTCGGCTTTTAAACAAACAAGAATTAGATCTAAATATCAAAATAGGCCTTGGCGAATGCTATAGACACTTACCTTGTGGATTTTAAATCCCAAACTCATCGAATAACTAGGGAACACGTGGCTTATGGTGTACCTTCGGGAAAAGAACTTCTCCTTCCTTGTATTCGACACTTAGTAAATCCCGAAAGATCTCTTCAAGGTTTCGGCAATACGATATTAATAGAATTAGTCCTAGATTTCGGTAAATCTTAAAAGAAAAAGGATGAAACCAAATGAGATCTTACCCTTACTTTAGATATCGACAGTTCCTTTGCTTGAAGTCTCAACTATTCGGCTATGGCCTTGATCTTAGCAATCTTTCGACTTTTGGAATATTGAGAGGAGAAGAATGAAGAAGAAAAGAATAGGGGTTGCAGAGAAAATTCGGCAGAGGTTATCAAGGAAGAGTAAATAATGCTGAATGGCCTCTCCTTTCCTTTTATAGCCGAATTTACTAGGCTAGAGTCCCTTACTTGGCCACCACTCTTCTAATTTGATAACTTTATCCCTTGATTTATCACTTTAATTATCAACAAGACTTAATCCAATATTTATCTCTTATCCCCTAATAAAAATAATACTAATAATAATCCTCTTTTATCTCTTCCTTATCTGTCAAAATAAAAGAAATAATATCCACATTTATCACCCCTTTTAGCCGAATTTTAAAGAGAATAAAACTCTTCCTTTTTAAATAGCTTGTGCCGTCCACCTCACTTCTTTCGGAAGCAAAATAAAATTTCTTTTATTTGCTTCCCATGTGACTCGAACTCAGGCCCACTTGCTCATGAATTATGCACGAACGCATAACCCCTAATCTAGGATGTTACAGTTCTACCCTCCTTAAAAATAATTTCGTCCTCGAAAATACTTACTAACGAACAGTCGTACATCCTAGCTCACTACGCTATCGCTGCAAGACTCGATCTTAAGAAACTATCATACTTTTTAGGCACAATCTCTAAGTTCACGTCCCCTAGAACTTATTTCTAACGTCGCGATTGAATCTGATTACAAAGTTTTATGCATTAGTCCTTGTTTCACTTATTACGCGCGAAGAAGTTTTATGAGAAGAATTTTAAGAGTGGTTCTTTCATATTCATACATGCACACAGTCTTTTCATTCATTCATACATCCATCAAACAATTATGAACTTTCGTTCATTCGGAGAAACGTTGTAGTTTTCATTGTTGTTGTTTTCCACTACCCGGGGTATTTTGTAATTTGTCCCTGAGGCATTTTCGTAATTTCTCAAAGAAAAAGTTCCTTGGTGATTTTGTCAACAAGTATTTTGGTAATTTTAAATTTCGAGTATTTTGGAAAATTTTGAAATTGGGGTATTCCTAATTTTTCCACAAACCGGGTACTTTTGTAAAATTTAATAAATTGGGATATTTCAAAAGTTGTAAAACTTTGAGGGTTCTTTTGAGCATTTGTTTTCCAAATCGGTGATGTTGCAAAAATTTTGAAATTTAGGTCATTTCAATAATTTTGTAAGCCAAGGGCAATTTCAGAAATTTTTTTAAAACGGGTATTCGAATCTTCACGAAATAGGGTTTTGGATACTTTTACAAAATAAGAAAATTTTTATTGAAGTCGGGTAATATGGAAATTTTAAAACTCAAGGTCAATTTAGTAATTTTGTAAATAGGGGTATCTTAGTAATTTTGTAAATCAAGAAATATTTCAGAAAAATTTTATGGAATAGCTTTTATAAATCAAAGGGTAATTTAAGAGTTTTAAAACTAGGTTTTCCATGAAAATACGACTAGTCCCTTTCGGGTTTTAGTTAGGAGTCTAGCCCATGAATAAGTCCTCTTGGTTAGGGTGAACCGAAGCTACGCACCAGGTTGGATTCGAGTGGAGAGGAGGTGAGTCATGCGGACTGCTTAAATACCAAGCTCCCACCGAATACCAATCTTAGACATGCGCACAATGGTTTCCACACCCTAACTCGGCGACTTAATCACAGGTTTGTTTTATTAGGCATTAAGTCTTATGTAATAGTTGGGGTAAACTAATCCTATGGTTCAAGTTACTATCATACTATTCTACGCTCCATTCCATTTCTACCCTTCTACACATCATAACATAATTCACACAAAGGTTAGAGGTACTTACCTGGTGGACTTGGGTTGGAGACTTAGGTGCCATGCCAGAAAACCTACTTATTTAAAAATATTTTCATTAAAACTCATTTGGGCTCGATTTGAAAATGTTTTGGGCCTTAAACCCCAGGCCGAGGGTTTGAAACTGGGCTCTGATACCAAATTGAAACACCCCAAACCCGGCCCACGAGCTTTGACCAGATTTGGTATGTTCCTCAAGTAAATTGGTTTCAAATTCTTTTGTTACTTAGAGAAAACTTGTGTGATTTTAAAAAATATTGTTTGGGTTGGGCTTGTGTTGAAAACAAACTGGATTTTATATTAGAAAACCTTTTTTAATTTTAAGTAATAAACATATCGAGTATATTTTAAAATAAAATACTTAGTCTTTAACTTAATCAAAATTTGTAACACAATAAAACAACAAGTAGAAATAAAAATCGTTCATCATGGCCTTATGGCCTTATTACATCAAATAGTTTCCAAAATATTTCAAAGTACTAAAATAAATTCAAGAGTCCATAAAATATAAACTTCATGTTGAGCATGGCCACCACAAGTACTTGCCATCCGGTCCATCAATGTTCATCACCTGAAACATGGTCCCACAACGGGTGAGTCAAACAGACTCAATGTGTACACGACACTAAATCATAATAGAATCAGGCATACAATAGTTACACATTCAAAACATAAAATACAAGTTATGATGCATTCCCAAACCCAAACCTAATTGTCCATCCGCTACACACACCCGTACCTGCCAGTCACACCGTGGGGACTACTAAGTCGACCCTCCTTCCGCTACACTCCAAATTGCGGTCTTAGGTCACCGCATTTGTGGTCTTAGGTCACCACTTTTCAGATTACTGTGGTCTTAGGTCACCACTTTTCACTTCCCCTTTCAATAACCCATATGCCTCATATCATAATATGCATTAACATGCCAGAGTTCACATTCTCATATTTATTCACATGTTTCATACAACATATTTCATAATCCTAGTAGGAGTAGGAAACGTGCACAGTACTTAGTACCATATCATGGTACTTTAGCCACTTTCATATACTTAATAACACATATTTTAATTAAACATAGCCATAAAACGTATTATGAAATAGTGTGGGGTACACACCTGATTTGTTTATCAATTCCTTGAAATCCAAAACCCGATCTATTGCTTTAGATCTCAATTCCTACATTTGATTAATCACTTACTACTTTAATAAAAACCATTTGACCATAAATCCAAATCCTAGTAGGATTAGTATACTTAAAACTTACCTTGTTGCCAATTTCAATACTAATCAAATCCCAAAATCTATGCTATGCTCCTCCTTGTATTCGCCAAGCACTAAATCTCATCGGGGTTAGTTTGGCTTTTAAACAAACAAGAATTAGATCTAAATATCAAAATAGGCCTTGGCCGAATGCTATAGACACTTACCTTGTGGATTTTAAATCCCGAAACTCACTGAATAACTAGGGAACACGTGGCTTATGGTGTACCTTCGTGAAAAGAACTTCTCCTTCCTTGTATTCGACACTTAGTAAATCCCGAAAGATCTCTTCAAGGTTTCGACAACAAGATATTAATGGAATTAGTCCTAGATTTTGGTAAATCTTAAAAGAAAAAGGATGAAACCAAATGAGATCTTACCCTTACTTTAGATATCGACAGTTCCTTTGCTTGAAGTCTCAACTATTCGGCTATGGCCTTGATCTTAGCAAGCTTTCAGCTTTTGGAATATTGAGAGGAGAAGAATGAAGAAGAAAAGAATAGGGGTTGTAGAGAAAATTCGACGGAGGTTATCAAGGAAGAGTAAATAATGTTGAATGGCCTCTCCTTTCCTTTTATAGCCGAATTTACTAGGCTAGAGTCCCTTACTTGGCCACCACTCTTCTATTTTGATAACTTTATCCCTTGATTTATCACTTTAATTATCAACAAGACTTAATCCAATATTTATCTCTTATCTCCTAATTAAAATAATACTAATAATAATCCTCTTTTATCTCTTCCTTATCTATCAAAATAAAAGAAATAATATCCACATTTATCACCCCTTTTAGCCGAATTTTAAAGAGAATAAAACTCTTCCTTTTTAAATAGCTTGTGCCGTCCACCTCACTTCTTCTGGAAGCAAAATAAAATTTCTTTTATTTGCTTCCCATGTGACTCGAACTCAGGCCCACTTGCTCATGAATTACGCACGAACGCATAACCCCTAATCTAGGATGTTACAGTTCTACCCTCCTTAAAAATAATTTCGTCCTCGAAATTACTTACTAACGAACAGTCGTACATCCTAGCTCACTACGCTACTGCTGCGCACTCTGATCTTAAGAAACTATCATACTTTTTAGGCACAATCTCTAAGTTCACGTCCCCTAGAACTTATTTCTAACGTCGCGATTTAATCTGATTATAAAGTTTTATGCATTAGTGTTTGTTTCACTTATTACCTGTGAAGAAGTTTTATGAGAAGAATTTTAAGAGTGGTTCTTTCGTATTCATACATACACACAGTCTTTTCATTCATTCATACATCCATCAAACAATTATGAACTTTCGTTCATTCAGAGAAACGTTGTAGTTTTCATTGTTGTTGTTTTTCCACTACCCGAGGGTATTTTTGTAATTTATCCTACAGGGGAATTTTTGTAATTTCTCAAAGAAAAAGTTCCTTGGTGATTTTGTCAACAAGTATTTTGGTAATTTTAAATTTCTGGAGTATTTTGGAAAATTTTGAAATTCGGGGGTATTTCGATAATTTTTCCCCAAACCGGGGTACTTTTGTAAAATTTAATAAATTCGAGATATTTCAAAAGTTGTAAAACTTTGAGGGTTCTTTTTGAGCATTTGTTTTCCAAATCAGTGATGTTGCAAAAATTTTGAAATTTAGGGTCATTTCAATAATTTTGTAAGTCAAGGGCAATTTCGTAAATTTTTTTTAAAACGGGGTATTTTGAATCTTCACGAAATAGGGTTTTTGGATACTTTTACAAAATAAGAAAATTTTTATTGAAGTCGGGGTAATATGGAAATTTTAAAACTCAAGGGCAATTTAGTAATTTTGCAAATAGGGGTATCTTAGTAATTTTGTAAATCAAGAAATATTTCAGAAAAATTTTATGGAATAGCTTTTATAAATCAAAGGGTAATTTAAGAGTTTTAAAACTAGGTTTTCCATGAAAATACGACTAGTCCCTTTCGGGTTTTAGTTAGGAGTTTAGCCCATGAATAAGTCCTCTTGGTTAGGGTGAACTGAAGCTACGCACCAGGTAGGATTCGAGTGGAGAGGAGGTGAGTCATGAGGACTGCTTAAATACCAAGCTCCCACCGAATACCAATCCTAGACATGCGCACAATGGTTGCCACACCCTAACTCGGCAACTTAATCACAGGTTTGTTTTATTAGGCATTAAGTCTTATGTAATAGTTGGGGTAAACTAATCCTATGGTTCAAGTTACTATCATACTATTCTATGTTCCATTCCATTTCTACCCTTCTACACATCATAACATAATTCACACAAAGGTCGAGGTACTTACCGGTGGACTTGATCCTGAGACTTAGGTGCCATGCCGAAAACCTACTTATTTAAAAATATTTTCATTAAAACTCATTTGGGCTCGATTTAAAATGTTTTGGGCCTTAAACCCCGTGCCGAGGGTTTGAAATCGGCTCGATACCAAATTGAAACACCCCAAACCCGGCCCACGAGCTTTGACCAGATTTGGTATGTTCCTCAAGTAAATTGGTTTCAAATTCTTTTGTTACTTAGAGAAAAACTTGTGTGATTTTAAAAAAAATATTGTTTGGGTTGGGCTTGTGTTGAAAACAAACTGGATTTTTATATTAGAAAACCTTTTTAATTTTAAGTAATAAATATCTCGAGTATATTTTAAAATAAAATACTTAGTCTTTAACTTAATCAAAATTTGTAACACAATAAAACAACAAGTAGAAATAAAATCGCTCATCATGGCCTTATGGCCTTATTACATCAAATAATTTCCAAAATATTTCAAAGTACTAAAATAAATTCAAGAGTCCATAAAATATAAACTTCATGTTGAGCATGGCCACCACAAGTCTTTAGTCCCGGTCCATCACTGCTCATCACCAAACATGGTCCCACAACGGGTGAGTCAAATGCAGACTCAATGTGTACACGACACTAAATCATAATAGAATCGGGCATACAATAGTTACACATTCAAAACATAAAATACAAGTTATGATGCATTCTCAAACCCAAACCTAATTGTCCATCCGCTACACACCCCGTACTGCCAACACACCGTGGGACTACTAAGTCGACCCTCCGCTTACACTCCAAATTGCGGTCTTAGATCACCGCATTCGTGGTCTTAGGTCACCACGCTCATATTACTATGGTCTTAGGTCACCACTTTTCGATTCTCGTGGTCTTAGGTCACCACTTTTCACTTCCCCTTTCAATAACCCATATGCCCCATATCATAATATGCATTAACATGCCAGAGTTCACATTCTTATATTTATTCTCATGTTTCATACAACATATTTCATAATCCTAGTAGGAGTAGGAAATGTACCTGAGTACTTAGTACCATATCATGGTACTTTAGCCATTTTCATATACTTAAAACACATATTTTAATTAAACATAGCCATAAAGCGTATTATGAAATAGTGTGGGTACACACCTGATTTGCTTATCAATTCCTTGAAATCCGGAAAACCCGATCTATTGCTTTAGATCTCAATTCCTACATTTGATTAATCACTTACTACTTTAATAAAAAACCATTTGACCATAAATCCAAATCCTAGTAGGATTAGTATACTTAAAACTTACCTTGTTGCCGATTTCAATACTAATCAAATCCCGAAATATATGCTATGCTCCTCCTTGTATTCGGCCAAGCACTAAATCTCATCAGGGGTTAGTTTTGGCTTTTTAAACAAACAAGAATTAGATCTAAATATCAAAATAGGCCTTGGCCGAATGCTATAGACACTTAGCTTGTGGATTTTAAATCCCGAAACTCACTGAATAACTAGGGAACACGTGGCTTATGGTGTACCTTCGGGAAAAGAACTTCTCTTTCCTTGTATTCGACACTTAGTAAATCCCGAAAGATCTCTTCAAGGTTTCGGCAACAAGATATTAATGGAATTAGTCCTAGATTTTGGTAAATCTTAAGAGAAAAAGGATGAAACCAAATGAGATCTTACCCTTACTTTAGATATCGACAGTTCCTTTGCTTGAAGTCTCAACTATTCGGCTATGACCTTGATCTTAGCAAGCTTTCGGCTTTTGGAATATTGAGAGGAGAAGAATGAAGAAGAAAAGAATAGGGGTTGCAGAGCAAATTCGGCAGAGGTTATCAAGGAAGAGTAAATAATCTTTGAATGGCCTCTCCTTTCCTTTTATAGCCGAATTTACTAGGCTAGAGTCCCTTACTTGTCCACCACTCTTCTATTTTGATAACTTTATCCCTTGATTTATCACTTTAATTATCAACAAGACTTAATCCAATATTTATCTCTTATCTCCTAATAAAAATAATACTAATAATAATCCTCTTTTATCTCTTCCTTATCTATCAAAATAAAAGAAATAATATCCACATTTATCACCCCTTTTAGCCGAATTTTAAAGAGAATAAAACTCTTCCTTTTTAAATAGCTTGTGCCGTCCACCTCACTTCTTCTAGAAGCAAAATAAAATTTCTTTTATTTGCTTCCCATGTGACTCGAACTCAGGCCCACTTGCTCATGAATTACGCACGAACGCATAACCCCTAATCTAGGATGTTACATTATGAGTGTTTCAACTTTGAACTGTTATTCTAGAACATGCCTCGTTTGTATATGTCGAGACCACATTAGTGATTTGATACACTGAGATGATAAAGACACCTAGGCCTTAACCCGTTCACTCCACTAAAAAGCCTACCCATATAAATAACCCCTAATGAACCCCATTGAATCCTAACAACCTTTTTATTGACTCACCCACTAATATTAACCCATAATCCCTTTGTATTTGTTATCAACATTCCTTTGACTACCCCTTTATCGAGAATTGATTTGATCAATTGCTGAATTAGGTTATTTCAATCACCAAAGTTCCTTCTATTATGATTATTTTAATTTGTTCTTAAAAAAAATTTCAAGTATATATTCAATATTAGTAGTATATAAAAAGCTTAGAGCATTTAAACTCCAATTGTTGAAAAAGCTCGTATTAAAGTATTATCAAAATACTCCTTACTATAGAGTAATTATCATTAGTGATATTATTAGTTTTCATTCGAAGCCAATATTCATATTTAGTTCAATGTTTCTAGTTAGGTAATTTGTCAAGTCAGTCTCGATTATAACCACTAATTTAGCCTGGTATCCACACTTTAACCCTAGCCCCGTACAACCCTTGATTAAAGACCTTTTGATTTGTGTATCATCTCATATACAGTGGTGGAGATTTGGTTTTCAGGCAAGCCTATGGGATTAACTTTTCAGGTTCGACTTAGAGTGCTTATTTCTTGAACCTTAAACACTTTGAGTGATTTAAGTGAATCTTCTATGAGGATGTCAATCCTTGTCGATTTTGAATTAAAGAAAATTACTTAGATAAGGGGAGACACCTATGTTTTCATGCTACAAAATCATGACTTATCTCGTTTGAAACTTTAGGGCTCTTTGAAATAAATTATCCATGCATAAATTATCTATGAATTGTGATGAGGCATTATTAATAGGAATTATGAATTATGGAAAGTTTATTTTAATTATAAGTTGAGAATTTTGCTTGAGGACAAGCAAAAGCTTAAGTGTGGGGGCATTTGATAAACCGTAAAAGTAACATATTTTAACCCCACATTTAGTATGCTTTTGTATGAATTTATCCTTGATTTATGTAAAAAGGTGCTCTTAATCCTTTCTTTTCATGTCTTATACTCAAGAAAACACCTAAGGATAAAAGGAACGTAAAATGGGCTTAAAACGGACCAAATTGGGCCAACCCAAGAAGTTGACACGGTCTAGGCTTTAATCCACATGGCCGTGCCTTGCTATCCACCTAGAACACGGCCTATCACCAATTTACACGGTCGTGTCTCGTGGACAAAAGCCCAACACGGCCAATCCCCGATTTGCATGGTTGTGCCCCAATTGACAGACCCAAAGCGGCCTATCCCTCAACTTGTACGGCGTGCCACGGTCATGCCTAAATCAATAGAATAGAGACACGGGCTGAGCCTCAATTTACACAGGCGTGCCTTAGCCGTGCCCCTGCCGCGGGAAAGAGCAATTTCACTCGAAATAGGATGTTTGGAGTCTAAGAAATGCAATCCTAAGTCTACTCAAACACCTAGGATGAATTGTACCTGAATTATGAGTACTTAGAAGATAAGTAAAGCATCCCAAAAGTCTATAAAACACCCCAAGGCGGCTATTCAAGGGGTCGACGAGTGAGCAGAGTTTTCTGCCAAGCCTTTCTCGTTTAGAGATTGTCTCGAAGATAGCCAATTGATCTATCTCGAAGAGTCGAGTTCTACTCAAGACGGAGGATCTCCTCTTCAATTCCTTCAGGGGGTTTTAAGGATTTCTTATGTTTTGTTTTACCTTTTCTCTTGAGATGTTTTCTTGTTTAGTTATGAACTAAACCCCTCAGATACCTGAAGGGGATGAAACCTATGATGGATTTTGTTATTTAATTCTTTTAGTTTATATGATAAATACTTAGTTTGTTCTTAATTATATTGCTTAAATTTATATGATGCGCTTAGGTGGAGGAGGAATAGACCCTGTCTAAGAGTAGATCTAGCAAATTAAGCGGAGTTGATCGGGTGCCTAAAGATAGGATTACAAGATTTTGTCGGATTAGGGTGAAACCTAATATAGGAGTCCATTGATCGATTTACTGCTTCCTTAGGGGGTTATTATAAGAGATCGAGAGTTCCACTAATTAACCTAAGGTTAGATGTTATTCGTTTTGAGAGAAGGTTTAATATAGGTTAGGGAGTCTCACGAATCAAGCTAAGTAAAGAAATCATATTAATTGAAAAGGTAGATAATAAGTGAGGTCATAGGTGGATTTTTCCCGAAGGTATCGTCTTTATCAATTGAGTTTTCTTCAAAGTCTTTTCCCAAAGTTTCGTTCTTTTGTCTTTGTATTTAAGTTTAAGTATTTCATTTGTTTTATATTAATAAACCAATCACTCCATATTTTAGGCTAAATAATAGAAAGAAAGTGAGTAGTAATACTTTTAGGTTCCTTGGGTTCGATAAGATATTCTTGCCTGAGCTATACTACTGTTAGATAGGTGCGCTTGCCTCTATCGTTGTCACAGTCAGTCTACAGGTTCGATCATTCTTTTATAAATATTAAAACTCGACCGTTTTGACACGATCATCTTTTCCCACAATAATCGCATTTAGGATTTTCACTTTCCCAGGGCAGAGCTTTTACACTACCGGTGGAAACAGTAATCTATTTTCCTTTGCTTCTGTCACCCTTATCAGACCAAAAGCTTGATCTCCAACCACTTCTTGATTCTTCTGAATCTCTTCGGTAATGGATTAGAAATGGTAGTTCCCATACATATCCCAGCTAATTTACCCATTTTGACTATTTATCCGGCCCAATACTTGTTCTATCATTTTCGCTCGCTCAACCAGATCAACAAGTTCAGTAATTCTGAGACTTACCAATTGAATCTTGATTTCATCTCGCCTTCCCCATAGAAATCGTTTATAACTATCAACCTCGGTTGAAACATATTTTGAAGCATACCTGCAATATCCTGAAATAGGGGTAAAATTTTATTAAATTATTTTGCATAAGTGTGGTCATCATGGTGTTAATTGAGGTATTTTAGGTGCTAGTGATAAGCTAAGGGAAGGCCCGAGCTATAGGAGAAATTTTATTTTTAGGTGTTAATTAAGGGGAGCTAGGCTAGGGGAGGCTTTAAGAAAAGTTGTTGGGGGTTTATGGCATAAGAAATGCCTTGGTAAAGTGGCAAGAAGGCACCACTTAGGGGGCTGAATATAACGCCAACAAGGGCCTGGGTTCGAAGCACGGCGGCAGCAAGTGGTGTTTTATTTTTGGGTTTTGGAGTTAAAAGGAAGAGGCTGAGTTAAGGAGGGTTTAAAGGATTTTGTGGGCATTGGTGGACAAGAAAGATGGGTTGGTGGAGTGTCTTGGGGTGCCACTTGAGGGTCTTGGCGAAGGGACTCAAGTTCGAGCCATGAGGGAAGCGCCTGGTGTGTTTTATTTTTGTTTCAGCGTTAAGGCATGGGTGAACTAAGGAAGAAGGTCTTAAAAGAATATGTGGCGGGTTTATGTCACAAAGAACGCCTGGGCAGAGTGGCTTGGGGCGTTATGGCAGCTTGCAGCAGTGAAGGCTGGGGTTTGATTCACGTGGCAGCAATGGATGGTTTTATTTTTATTTTTGGCTTTTTGCTTCAGGAGAAGAGGAAGTTGGACGGCACATGGGCATTGGAAAGATAAGGATAAGCTTGGTGTTTAGCTTTTAAATTCAGCTGGAAGAATGGATTATTATTATTTTATTTTGTATTTTAATTGAAGAGGTGATAATGGATAAAGGGTGGTTGTTATTTTATTTATTTTTGATAAGAGATAAAATAGGAGAGGAATTTGGGATATGATTAAAAGGAATTAGTGGCCACCAAGGGTCTTTTGGGTGGTGTTTGAATTTCGGTCATTTAGGGATTAAGTGCTAAATTTTAATTGTTTTTTCCTAGTGCCTCTTGTCAATATTGTAGTCCTCTTTACCTTTTTCTTTTCTTGAAACTTTGCAGCCGAATCTCCCTCTTTTGATGCCGATTGTATCTTTTGGTTGGCGCCGAATCATTCATTGAACTTCAAAGCCGAAGGTGGTAGTCTAGTTTATTCTTTTCTTTTTTGTTCTTTTGTATTATCATCTTTTCCCGAAAACTATTCTTCTCTTGTCATTCCCTAAAAGCCGAATCTTTCAGTGTTCAAGGAGACTTTGGGTGCAAGCGATTCGATCAGTTCTGATAGTGTGGTAAGAAACTCTTTAACGTTATTCTTCTTTCTTTTATCTTTGGTTATTCGAAACTAAAATCTAACCCCTTTTAGTCTTGTGGCCGAACCAAGAGGTGATCTTTCGGGATTTAGAGACTTATGGTAAGCAGCTACACTATTCAGCCAAGGGCCATCTTCCTTGATTATTGTGCATAGCCGATACTAACAATGGCAAATAGGGATTTCGACAGCCTCAAGGACCAAGTAGGTATTTCAGGATTTGGTTAAGGACCAAATAGGCATTAAGGAGGGAGTTCAGCAATCGTAGGAGTGCAAAATCGGTTAGACGTGAGTTTCAGGATTCTAGATTGTGTTAGATTCAATAGATCAGGATCTCGCTAAATAGTTAGGTGCGTAGTTATCGCACTATCTTTTGATTGATTTAAATATGTTAAAATGTATTTGTGCTATGTTGTGAATGATAGCCGAGGTAAGGGCTAAAATGGTGGATACCCCTGATGGGTAATCGATTAACAAGGTCAGTGTTTTATGTTATCAAATGATTAATGATGAATATGTGAAATGGAGATAAGTATGTTATATTTATATTTTATTAAATGATGTTTTATCATATGTGCATGAGGGCTTGGGATATGAATATTGGAGGACAGGGTGTACATATTTATGTACGTGGTCTAATGTCAGCCTTGTGCTACATTAGCGCTTGATGTTAGCTATGTGCTTCATCAAGGGAGGTGTTGGCTAGGTGCCCATCTCGGCGGTTGATAGCTGTGTGCATCACCGTGGGCTGATTGATATGTGGGATCCCTATGGGATCGGTGGCTCACCACGCCTTGAGCAACAAGTCCATGCAAGGTAGGACATGTGGATCACGATGTGATCGGTGGTGGATTAGCCACGGCCTTGGTCGGGAGTTTGCTAAGGTAGGTGTATTGGATGGACCCTAGGTTGGGTTGGGCTTCATAATTGCATATTTATGTATATGGACTGTGTGGATATGGGCAAGCCCATATGTGGAGACATGTGTAATGACTATGCACTGAGTCTGTTGACTCACCCAAATTTTTACCAACATTTCAGGTGATGCATAAAGCTTGGACCGGGTTGGAGTGGATACAAGGTGGCCCATGCAGCAGATATTTTAATTGATTACGATTTATATTTCTATTCGTAAATTCTAAGTATTTATTTATTGTAATAAGGGCCATTTGAGATATTTATGAATTTTGCTATGCTTTAAATTGGATTGTCGATTAAATTATTATTCGGGAAATGTTTTTAATTTCGGCCACTTATATATTAAAAGTATATAATAAAGTTTTAATTGGATATTTTGTAACATTAAAGTTTTACACATAATTTTTAAATGGACATGGTTTTACAAAAGTCAACAAAATTTTATGTTTTCACTCTTAAATCAAAATCTTTTAAACGCTTTTCATGATGACATACCAGATCCGGTCGGGGCTTGTGGTAGAGTTTGGGGTGTTACAAATTAGTATCGAGCTGTTCAAAACTCAACTTTGAGGGTTTTGGGGCTAAAACATTTTTATGGGCTTTTCAAAGATTTGGGCTTTCATAAAATTTTTCAGGTTATTCTGACATGGCACTTGTATCTCCGACCCGCAGTCCACCAGGTAAGTACATCTATTTGTTGAAGTAATTTATATGTGAATATTATGGGCTTTTATGGGAACGTAGATTAGTGAACTAGGATCTGTTGAACCCTAGGACTAGTCTACTCAAACACATACATAATACTTAAGGACTATTAAACAAACCTGTGAAGTAAGTCACCGAGTTAAGGTGTGGCAACCATTGTGCGCATGTCTAGGATTGGTTTTCGGTGGGAGCTTGGTACTTAAGCAATCCGCGTGACTCACCTCCTCTCCACTCGAATCCTACCTGGTGCGTAGCTACGGTTCACCCTAACTAAGAGGACTTATTCACGGGCTAAACCCGATAATTAAAAACCCGAAAGGGACTAGCCATGCAGTTTTATAAAATTCCTAGTTTGAAAATCCCTAAATTACCCTTTAAATTGTTGTGAAATTTTTTTTTCCAAAATATCTCCTATTTACAAAATTATGAAGATACCCTTGTGTTGTAAATTACTAAAATGCCCCTGACTTTTAAAATTTTTGGTTTAACCCCAATTTTAATAAAATTTCCCTACTTTGCAAAGTATTCAAAAACTCTATTTTGCGAAAATTCAAGATACCCTGATTTGAAAAAAAATACCAAAATAACCCTGAATTCCAAAAAAAATTTTTGACATACCTTTGATTTGAGAAAAAAATTCCAAAAATACCCTGGAGTTTTGAAATTTCAAAATATCTTGATTTATTAAGATTTTTAATCGAATACGATTTATTACCAAAATACCCTCAGGAAAAATGACGAAAATACCCACAGGATAGAAATGGACAAATTGTTCGAATAGTGAATGTGGGTGGTGGATACCACTGTAAGAATGTGGCCTTGTTGAGAAATGAAGATATCTCCATTATGAATGTGATTATAAAGGTGATTCTTTGAATTAGAGTAGTGAACTCGAACTGAAACTTTGTTTGATCGAAAGAACAACTTCTGAAAACTTCATTTTATAAAATTTGCTCGTGGATGAATAGTGGAATAAAATTTCTAATGCATAAAATTTCTTAAATCAGACTAAATCGAGGCGCTAGAAATGAGTTCTAGAGGACATGGTCGTCGTGGACGTGGTCGAGGCAGAATGGCCATATCGGAACCCGTTAGATCGGGTCAAGAGTCTGAGAATGAAGTACCACCTCCACCACTAGTATTTGGTATTGAGCAGCAATATCAAATGGGGATGATCTTGATATCGCAGTTATCTTCGAGTTTTGGAGATGGTGGTTGGAGCAGGTGGGAATATGAGAGCTAGGAAGTCCGTACCCGAGTGACTCCGAGCTAATGGAGCTGAAGTGTTTCGGGGCGTATCAGGTGTGGCACCCAGTACGGCTGAATATTGGTTGGAGGCGACCGAGCAAATTATGGATGAGCTCGATTTAACTCCTGAGGAGAAAGTGAAAGGAATGGTGGCGCTGCTTCGCGACGAGGCATATCAATGGTGGCTAACAGTTCGGGATAGTGCCACAGCTGAGGATCTCACTTGAGAGTACGTTAAGGCGGTGTACCAGAAGAAGTATGTCGGTACTCACTACATTGATGCGCAGAGGAAGGCATTTAAGGGCTGGTTCAAGGAACAAGTCATCTGCGAATCACGAGGTGAATTCCTAAGGTTAAGCCGATATGCTCGAGGAGTGGTTATTATGGAACATGAACGATGTGTTTGATTTGAGGACGGATTAAGGGACGACCTGAGACTATTGATAGCTCCTCACCAGGAACGAGAGTTCGCTGTGTTAGTCAAAAAAGCTAAGGTAGCTGAGGGAATTAAGGGCTCTATGCGGAAGAACAGAGATAAGGATAGGAACCAAGACAGGAGGAATTTTGGATCGTCCGAATCATCTGAGGGTCTTCAGAAAAGACCAATGGTTGAGAATTCTGTTCGTGTTACTAAGTCACTACGAAAAATCCGGATCATCCGTGTGCTCGATGTGGAAGGTATCATGTTGGAAAGTCTTTGGGCACCGAGCGGAATGTTTTAGGTGTAAGTCTAAGTCTCACCTGATTAAAGACTATCCTCAAGATCCGAATAGGGCTCGGACAATAGGCCAAGGTTATGTACAATGGGTAGAGATGGTCGACAGTTTACAAGAGGTCGTGGTCCGAACCATAGGAGAAATGGTTCAGTAGGGGTAGTGGAGCACCAATCAAAGAGGTGAAGGTGCGGATGCAAGGCGACCAAGGTTGGTTTATGCGATCGGTAGTCATGAGGGGAAGATGTGCCGAGGTGACAACGGGTAAGTTTCTTATTTTTGGAATACCTTTAATCGTCTTGTTTGTGGTTAAGTTAGTTCATTCTTATATTGCTAGTAAAGTGTATGGAATTTTGATTATGAACTTAGACAATGTGTCTAGAAAGCATGATGGTTCTATTAAGATAAGAATGCGCAGAGTAAGCATAGTATGATGAGTTAAGAATGCACGATTGAACGATAGTAAGTAATTTCGAGGACAAAATTATTTTTTTAAGGGGGTAGAATTGTAATATCCTAAAATAGGGGTAAAATTTTATTAAATTATTTTGTATAAGTGTGGTCATCATGGTGTTAATTGAGGTATTTTAGGTGCTAGTGATAAGCTAAGAGAAGGCCCGAGCTATAGGAGAAATTTTATTTTTAGGTGTTAATTAAGGGGAGCTAGGCTAGGGGAGGCTTTAAGAAAAGTTGTTGGGGGTTTATGGCATAAGAAATGCCTTGGTAAAGTGGCAAGAAGGCGCCACTTAGGGGGCTGAATATAATGCCAACAAGGGCCTGGGTTCGAAGCACGGCGGCAGCAAGTGGTGTTTTATTTTTGGGTTTTGGCGTTAAAAGGAAGGGGCTGAGTTAAGGAGGGTTTAAAGGATTTTGTGGGCATTGGTGGACAAGAAAGACGGGTTGGTGGAGTGGCTTGGGGTGCCACTTGAGGGTCTTGGCGAAGGGACTCAAGTTCGAGCCATGAGGGAAGTGCTGGTGTGTTTTATTTTGTTTGACGTTAAGGCATGGGTAAACTAAGGAAGGAGGTCTTAAAAGAATATGTGGCGGGTTTATGTCACAAAGAACGCTGGCGAGTGGCTTGGGCGTTATGGCGACTTCTGCAGATGAAGGTGGGGTTCGATTCACGTGGCAAAGAATGGATGGTTTTATTTTATTTTGGCTTTTTGCTTGGGAGAAGAGGAAGTTGGACTACACATGGGCATTGGAAAGATAAGGATAAGCTTGGTGTTTAGCTTTTAAATTAATTTGGAAGAATGGATTATTATTATTTTATTTTATATTTTAATTGAAGAGGTGATAATAGATAAATGGTGGTTGTTATTTTATTTATTTTTTATAATAGATAAAATAGGAGAGGAATTTGGGATATGATTAAAAAGGAATTAGTGGCCGGCCAAGGGTCTTTTGGGTGGTGTTTGAATTTCGGTCATTTAGGGGATTAAGTGCTGAATTTTAGTTGTTGTTTTTTCTAGTGCCTCTTGCCGAATATTGTAGTCCTCTCTACCTTTTTCTTTTCTTGAAACTTTGAAGCTGAATCTCCCTCTTTTGATGCCAATTGTATCTTTTGGTTGGAGCTGAATCATTCATTGAACTTCAAAGCCGAAGGTGGTAGTCTAGTTTATTCTTTTCTTTCTTGTTCTTTTGTATTATCATCTTTTCCCAAAAACTATTCTTTTCTTGTCATTCCCTAAAAGCCGAATCTCTCAGTGTTCAAGGAGACTTTGGGTGCAAGCGATTCAATCAGTTCTGATAGTGTGGTAAGAAACTCTTTAACGTTATTCTTTTTTCTTTTATCTTTGGTTAGTCAAAACTAAAATCTAACCCCTTTTAGTCTTGTGGCCGAACCAAGAGGTGATCTTTCGGGATTTGGAGACTTGTGGTAAGCAGCTACACTATTCAGCCAAGGGCCATCTTCCTTGATTATTGTGCATAGCCGATACTAACAATGGCAAATAGGGATTACGACAGCCTCAAGGAGCAAGCAGGTATTTCAGGATTTGGTTAAGGACCAAATCGACATTAAGGAGGGAGTTCAGCAATCGTAGGAGTGCAAAATCGATTAGACGTGAGTTTCAGGATTCTAGATTGTGTTAGATTCAATAGATCGGGATCTCGCTAAATAGTCAGGTGCATAGTTATCGCACTGTCTTTTGATTGATTTAAATATGTTAAAATTTATTTGTGCTATGTTGTGAATGATAGCCAAGATAAGGGCTAAAATGGTGGATACCCCTGATGGGTAATCGATTAACAATGTCAGTGTTTTATGTTATCAAATGATTACTGATGAATATGTGAAATGGAGATTAGCATGTTATATTTATATTTTATTAAATGATGTTTTATCATATGTGCATGAGGGCTTGGGATATGAATATTGGAGGATAGGGTGTACATATTTATGTACGTGGTCTAATGTCAGCCTTGTGCTACATTAGCGCTTGATGTTAGCTATGTGCTTTATCAAGGGAGGTGTTGGCTAGGTGCCATCTCGGCGGTTGATAGCTGTGTGCATCACCGTGGACTGATTGATATGTGGGATCCCTATGGGATTGGTGGCTCAGCCACGGCCTTGAGCAGCAAGTCTACCAAGGTAGGACATGTGGATCACGATGTGATCGGTGGTGGATTAGCCACGGCCTTGGCAGGGAGTCTGCTAAGGTAGGTGTATTGGATGGACCCTAGGTTGGGTTGGGCTTCATAATTGCATATTTATGTATATAGACTGTGTGGATATGGGCCAAGCCCATATGTGGAGACATGTGTAATGACTATGCACTGAGTCTGTTGACTCACCCAAATTTTTACCAACATTTCAGGTGATGCATAAAGCTTGGACCAAAGTTGGAGTGGATACAAGGTGGCCCATGCAACAGATATTTTAATTGATTACGTATTTATATTTATATTCGAAATTCTAAGTATTTATTTATTGTAATAAGGGCCATTTGAGATATTTATGAATTTTGCTATGCTTTAAATTGGATTGTCAATTAAATTATTATTCGAAATGTTTTTAATTTGACCACTTATATATTAAAAGTATATAATAAAGTTTTAATTGAGATATTTTGTAACATCAAAGTTTTACACATAATTTTAAATGGACATGGTTTTACAAAAGTCAACAAAATTTTATGTTTTCACTCTTAAATCAAAATCTTTTTAAATGCTTTTCCGCAGTGACATACCAGATCCGGTCAGGGCTTGTGGGCCGGGTTTGGGGTGTTACAATACCTGCTCAGTCTAGAGAACTCTCACTTATAATCCAATACTATCAAATTACCCTGTTTCAGCATTAAAAACTCTTGCTTTTTCTCCTCAATGTACATTTCCCCTGTAACAGTCAGGTTTATACCCTAGTCAAAATAGTGGTTTCAGGACCATGAATCCGAGACTGTATAATATTTTAATATTATATTATGTGTCGTTGATATGAGACTAAGCATGTGGTAAATTTTCGTAAGTTAATTTGTTCTCTGTGTGTTTAATTTGATAAAAGGATAAAATTACATTAAATGTGAAAGTTGCTTGCTATTTGTTAAGGCACCTATGTGTTGTGGCTTTGTAAATTTGTGGCCTTAAGTGGAAAATAGAACACTATTTAGATAGTGGATAGTAAATGGCCTATTATATCCTTGTTGTCTAATGATGCCAAATATCTTTTAAATGGCTAAAAAGGTAATTATTTTATTATCATAAAATTTATGAAACAAAATATGAAAGCGTTCATCTTTATTATTTTTTTTTTACTGAAACTAGTAAAAGAAAAAGAAAGAATAAGCTTACTAAGGTTCGATCATTTGAGGGCTTAAATCCAAGGTATGTTTTCGGTCGGTTTTTGATAATTTCAACGTTTTTGTAATCGTTGCTTCGAGTGCTATCTAACCCATGTTTCAATTTTGTGTTTTGATGATGTATGTGAAATATGCCATTGATGACTTCACAAGCTTTGTGATGTTTGAGGATGATATATGAAAGATTTGAGCTAGATGAACATGTTATGTTCATGAAGTTTTGCTGAATTTAGCTAAATAGGGCTAAATTATAAAAATGGAAAATTAAAGGACTAAATTGCAAATTTGATGAAATGTAGGGGCTTGTATGATGTTTATATACATTCGACTAAGCTAGGTTGTGTATTGATTTTGTGAATTTGATGTTTTGAGAAAAATGGACTAAATTGATTAAATGTGCAAATGTGAGGGCTAACTTGCAAATAGCCCTAAATATATGTATTTGGATTGAATTAAATGAATGAGTGAATAAAAGGGTTAATTCTGAATATGTTTAGATCAAGAACCGAGGAAAACAGATTTAGATCGCAAGAAAGCGAAGGTTACAAAGTAGCCGTTTTCGTTCCGCTTAACCGAATCCGAGGTAAGTCATTATGCAAATAAACGTACTGATATGATATTTTAATTTTTCATATGATTAATGTTGATTATGGATACTTATGAGAAGTTATGCTTATGAATTCCGACAAAAGTCTGATATAGTACCTAAGTCCGAGAAGTCTCGTGTGAACCTAGGAGTAGATAGGATTAGCAATGTCATGACATAGGTATCTGTTCTATTTTATCATGCAAGACCACGTCTGGGATGTTGGCATTGATTTGAGACTCATGTAAGACCACATCTGGGACGTTGGCATCGATATGATCTTTATGTGTAAGACCATGTCCGTGACATTGGCATCGTATGGATTCATGTAAGACCCTGTCTGGGATAGTGGCATCGATATCCGAGTGCATGTAAGTCCTCATCTGGTACATTGGAATTGTACGACTATTTTGAGCTTTCTGAATATCCTACTAGATTCCTATTGGTTCAACGGGCAAGTCTATTATACGAGTAGCAAATCTGAGCTTTGATAAGTTAAGTGAATGAATATCTATTATAGGTACGTTGCTTATATACTATCGGTGTATATAAGGTAAGTATCCATGTGAGCATATTATGATGTTAAGTACATGAAATTGATCATATGGTATGTGATTTGGAAATATGGTAAGTTATAGTTAAGCACATGAGTTCAAGAAAGAATGAGGTGATTTTGTCATGAGAACCATGATGGTCATTTTATTAATTTGTTTATGTGCAATTCATGCTAAGTTTGTTTGTATATTAACTTACTAAGCTTTGTAGAGCTTACTCTGTGTGTATGTTTTCTCTGTTTTATAGGTCGTCAAAGCTACTGAAGGCTCGGGATCGTCACGGATCCTCATCACACTAGTAAAATCATTTTGGTACACTTTGAATATGTATATGGCTAGATATGGCATGTATAGGCTAATCCTTGATATGAGATGTAAAGTGAACTTAGCCATGTGATTTGGCTAATTATGTTTTGGTAATATGCTTAAAGGAATATGATATGCGAAGTTGTTTTGGTATGATTAGTTGATATATGAAATGGTTATGAGATGGTGAGTATATAGATGATTGGTGCTTGAGCATAATTGAGATTTGGTCATGCAAATTGGTATGTTTGGAATTGGTATTGAATGTATTGTTGTGATTACCTTAGTTGTCAAATGTGCATTATTTGGATGTCTATTTGGTATGTTTTTTGTGGTTATATGTGAATGGAATGAGGTGATATATGTTGCTTGTAGGTGAAACCCATGTGGGTGATATATGTCATACGGTCTTGGCACACAGGTGTGCCTAGTAACTGTGGGGTAAAAGTCAGTAGCTAGCATTAAGAGTACACGGTCATGGCACGGGTGTGCCTTTAGATCATGCGAGAAATGGCAGTATATGACCTTGTAGGACACGGCCTTAGCACACGGGCATGCTTAGTAGTCGTGTTGGTTTTGGCAGTATATGAGCACGAGGAGGACACACGGGTGTGTCAAGTAGCCGTGGCTGAGGCACGACCTACCCCCACGGTGTGTATCCCTTGTATATAGAAAAGTTTTCAATTTTATATTAAATTTTATATGTGTTTCGATTTAGTCCCAACTCGATTTATAAGCATGTTTAAGGTCTTGATGACTTACTTAAGGGACATTATGATGGATAATGATGAATGGCTATATGATGAATTCCGAAAATGCTTCTGATCTGTCCGGTAATGCCTCTAACCCTAGTCCGGCGTCAGATACGGGTTAGGGGTGTTACATCCCCAATATACTTCTTCTGAAATTATTTTTGAAACAAGTCCCAAGTTACCTGATCATCCAACAAATGCCTAACCATAGATTCCCACCAGAGATACGCTTCTCCTTGTAACAGTGATACAGCACATATCAAATTCTCTCGGGGGTGCAATCTAATTGTTGCAAAATTCTTTTTATTGATTCCATCCAATTTTTAGCAGCGGTCGGATCAAGTCCTCTTAGTCCCGAAAACTCTGTGGCACCATATTTTTGTAGCTCTTTAATCGGGGCCCGTCTGACAGTAGGTACTGATGTAGTAGCAGGTACAGTTTCTGCTACAAAAATAATGTATCAGCTATAGCTCTTAACAGTTGTGAGTCATCTGTTTCTCTTCCTATGTTAAGAGGTTGATTATCTAACGGATTCACACTAGGTGTAGCAGATTCAGTTTCTTCAAATTCTCGACTTCCAATATACATTTCCTGTTCAACATCATACATTTTTTCGTTTGACATTTTATCTATAAAATAAAATCAAATAAATATATCAGCATCCAAAAACCCGACTCAGTTTCGACTCACCAGTGGCATGTACTTCTAGACTCACTTTCAAGCCCAATTTAGCCCGAGAATCGGCTAAACCTGATAGCTCTAATACCAATAATTGTAACACCTCCTAACCTCGAATTGTCACCGAAATAAGGTTACGAGGCATTATCGGACATATCAAACAACTTACGAATGATTCACAAATAAAATAATATTCATAGTATAATTTAATAACTAAGTCCCTATAATAAACTCTCGAAGTCTAAAGTATGTATTAAAAGAGAAACGGACTCGTTTAAGTATTCCAATTTTTTTTAATAAATTTTGACAACATTTACGCTTATTTTCACATAAAACCCATAATATCC